>OY728132.1:72285000-77542866 GCA_963277665.1 Viscum album | reverse complement strand
ATCATGTGTAAAAAATGACTCTAAAACATTAAATAAGATATAATAAATATATTATAATCTGGTTCAACCATAAAAATCATTTCATTACTATCTTTGAAGATGGTAATGGAAATTGAAAACTTAATCTCCCTTGAATGTGATAAATTAGCACATCACGGACGATGTTTTCATTTTTAGTATAAAAGGAGAGGGAAAGAGAGATTATGATGAGTTATTACATTACCATAAAAAAATTCCTTTATATTTAAGGTAATGGAGTTATCATTCCATTTGTATGAGGGGAGGTTAGGAGAGAAAAATAAAAGAAAGAAACTTGAAAATAAATTAAAAGAAAAGGAAGAGGGTGTTACCTCTTGATTCCTTCTTCTTGAGAATCACCTTAGGGGATTGGTTTTGGTATTTTATTAAGACCAAAAGATCATGGATGTACGGTAGGGTTTTGGTAAGATATTTTAGTAGAATTTGGATAAGACTCAAGGATTGAGAGGTGTGAGTAGAAGATGTGGTGAGGGGTGGTATTTATAGTGGAGGAGATGGGTGTTTTCTCATTATTTAATTCATTAGTTTATTATTTTTCTCAAAACAAACAATATTTTTGATTATTGAGACTAAATACAGTAATTAGATCATGCCATTTTGAACCAATTTTTCTTACATTAGCGATTACTCAAGGAATAGTTTATTTAACTTATAACGTATAAATACTGTAAATTGCCATATTTTATTATTCACCAAAAATTCAAGTATTTCAGAAAAATCCCAAAAAATCACCCTAACTATTTTTCGATGTGTAGAATTGAAAAATTAATTCCATTTTATGAAAATAATTTTCTAAATATGAAAATTTTAATTTTTAATTAAAATCATAATTTACTCGGAAAATAGAGATTTTAAAATTATAATTGACTTTATATCACTTTGAAATATTAACTAAGGTCTCATAAAATCATCTTATAATCGTAAGATAATCTATGAATAAATTTTATGAAAATGAATTTTCTTTTAAATTATTATATTATTCATAAAATTGTAATTAAATATTTATGACTTACAAAAATACCAACACTTTATTAATAATTTTTAAAATATTTATTTACTTATACTATGATATAATTATATCATATTGTTACTTATAAAATGGATAAATTTTATTTATAATTTCATTGGTGATGTTACTATTCAATTGTATGGTTTACTATTCTTAAGGTTCATGTTACTATTCCAAGGGTCAAGTTGTTATTCCTTTTGTATATATTCCTTAACTTCTAGAAATGCCTTTTATTTCATTAATTATTCATTTATAAAGATTTTATTGTGTTATTAATGTGATTTTATGTGACTATAATATATGACATAATTATAGGAAGGTAATTTCAATTGATTAAACTTTGGGTCGTTACATTTGATCTAATTTTTTCCTAAATCAAGTGGTCTAATGAGCATAGATTGAATTTTTCTAGGGTCATATGATGGATACCATAAGCTTTGTGCCTTTTTTATTTTGTTCTCTAACTTTTACCTAAATCATATAAGGAAATGAAATAGGAGGTGAATACTTGACTTTTTCTCAGGCCACCCTTTATGAGTTTTCAACCTGATAAGACTTTGTGTATTTTTTTATTTTCAATTTAAGTTATAGCAATTAAAACCATTGAGGGATAGCTTAAGGTTGTGAATCCTTAATCAAATGTTTTTGTGATTTAAGTTCAACCAACTTAGACCAAAAGATGAGATATTCTACCTAGAAAGTACAAGGCAAAACCCGACTTGAATGAAAGTCATAATGCTAGTATAGAATGTATCATAGAGAGGTGAACACAATTTTAAGGTCATGATTATTGGACTAAATGATAGGATGTAAGACCGTGGATAGGCCTAGGATAAGAGATTCGGACATCACTATGTATCCTAGTTAATAGGAATCAAACCACGCATGATTCTTAAATATAATTTGTGTATAGATCTGGCCCATATTTAAGGAAAATGGGAATTTTCCATACATTAGTACAGGTTGATAGGTGGAAATAAACCATGTGTTGAGAGTTCTTATATTTTTCTGGGCTTCATAAAAGATAAAGACTAGGCTCAGTAAGATGAGATGATCTAAACAGTTTAAAGGTCTTATAGGATGAACTATATGTCATGAAATTTAACATTATGTGATAAGGACTCAGATGTTCTATAGTTAAAGTTCATGCTATGATGAATTAATTCTATGCGATTTAACATCATGAAGCTAGGATGAATGTCATATAGTTTAACATCATGTGATTGGGAAGTTGTGAACTGATGTGAATATTATTCAAAGTATATTTTGATAAACATTTCATTATTGAGAGGTGTTTGAATACAAGGTAAATTTCCATCCTTGCATATTTTTATAGATAAATAACCATATATTGAGGGTTATTATATAAATCTAACTCATAAATAAATAAGGTGGTCCTCATGGAATGGACCACTCTAAGTAGTTTAGGGTCGTGCATGGTAAACCAAATCGTTATGTAGTTTATGATAATGTGACTTGGAGCCTCCTTAATAATAGCTATAAAGCATGAGGTAATAAAAAATAGAATTATTCTTGATACCTTTGAACATGATAAAATGGATTAAGTATATCACATCTTCAAATATCTGAATCATGGATGATGGAATAATGGTTATTGGGAGTAGTTTGACCATTAATAATAGTAGAAACCAGTTCCACATTGTTAGGGAATAGAGTATAGAGATTAAGTGGGGCCTTTCCTATGGTACCAAAAAAAATTAGGGTTACTTCATAGGATCAAGGGTAATTGTTTTATTCACCATCAATTCCCATCAGGGTGCTTTCATATCAATAAAATCCATGTTATCAATATTACTAGGAGAGGGGAAACAAGAGGATTCTATTAAGGTTATGGGATGCCAATAGGAGTATCTCTACTCAAGGTTTTGAGTGATTAAAATGTAAAAAGTTATAAAGTAAGTTGGTTGAGAGAGGATATGTCCAAAAGGTTTTGGAATATTATACGGCTACACCACCATGTGGTAGACTAGATATTTGGGTAGGATGAATGAAGCTTAGTTGAAGAGGAGGGTAAGATAAACCTAATAAGAAATAGAGTGAGGACTTTAGATATAACAAGGTAATATTGTTCATTGATTAAGGTCATATTTGGTCAACCTCTTCGAGTGGTTTATAGTTATACGATATGGACTATATGTCATGTATTTTAATGTCATGAAACTAGGAAAAACCATGAAAGTGTAAATTACGATTGGGCCTAGGATGAGAGAACCAGACATCACTATGTAACCTAGTTAATATGAATCAATCCTCACATATTTCTTAAAAGACAATCCCTATATAGATCTACTCATATGAAAGGAAGAAGAGGGATATTTTTTATATTTTAGTATAAGAGAGTAGGTAGAAGAAACTTCACACTAAAAGATCTTACACAGGTTTATCCCTTGTGTAATATGATTATTATGATCAATAAAGTGGGTGAATCTAATTAGTTTTAAGGTCATAAAGGGTGGATTGGTGTGTCATATATTTTAATTTCATACAACTAGGACCATTTTTGTGCAGTTTGACATCATATGGTTAGGACATGTGTTATGCAGTTTAATGTCATGCATCAAGGATTTATGTTGTTCATTTTAATATCATGTGATGAGGATAAACATTCCATGCAATTTAAGGTTATATGATGAGGTCCTTTATGTGAAGGGATTCATGCAGATCTGGATCATGCATAAGAGAAATATATGTAATCATCTCAATTTAGGGTTATCAAGGGACATAGTGTAGATGAGGGAAAACCCGAACACTAGAATGGGACAATGTATGATGGGGAGTTACCATGAATTTTTTATAGTGAAAAATCTCTTGTGGGAAGACCCAAACACTTGGAATTCATTCTTGAAGATGTTGGATTTGTTCTATTTAAAGTCCTGTGAATAATGATATTTTTTCCAAAGGATCCCCCACATAGATCTGACTCATACATGTGAGGGATGAAATGGCTATGTTTTAGCACTAATCCATGAAAGGGGGAATCTAACATGAATGGAGAAGTTGAGAAGCAAGGGTATTTTCATATTCTTCCATGGGATCACAGGTGAGACCCATGTTCCTGTGGGGCTCTTACATATATCTGCCTCTCATTTAAGGATATTAAACTATCTATAGCATTCCAATCTAAGTTATTTAAGGTCTTACAGTATGGTCCATATATGTTGTGTAGTTTAGAATCTTACATCTGGTATATAAATTTCATGCAATTTAATGTCATGTAGCAAGGATTTCATGTCATATAGTTTAATATGTTGTGGAAAAACTTTATGCTATATAGTTTATAGTCATGAAGTTGGGAATTTAGTCTCCCTTCTTTTGGGTAGGATGCATCTCAATCATGCTAATCAAAGTGATAAGCCAAAACCTCTAAGATCATGTGATTCATTCTTAGTGTTAGAAGCAAGGGTTGATTGGAAAATTACTTGTATCACACAAGGGTGTATATCAGGGATTGAAATTAACCATATAGTTTAGCATCATATGGTAAGGAAGAAATTTTGTGTAGTTTAGAGTCATACAAAAAGGACTTGTGATTGGTTTTTCATGGATTTGATTCACATATAAACTATAAGAAAATCACATTAGTGTTGTGTAATTAAACGACCCAATATGAATGCGTAAATATTCATTCACCAATAAAAGGTGGGGTGTTTTAAATTTTTGTGGTTGGACCTAGTTTAGGAATTTTGAGCATCATTTCATATCTTATGGTTTGTGAATCAAGACACATATAGTTCTTGTATGGTTTTACCTATTCAAATCATGATCTTAAATTTGGATGGATCATTTCATTTTATGCATATATCTAGATCATGTAAAGTGAATTTCCTATGAAATGGAAAGATTTCATGGCTTTAAAAAGAAGGAAACCTGATGTGGATGAGGTTTTAGTGTCAGAATGAGGTGAGATAGCTTTATCCTAGCATAGTATTGTTGAATATAACTCATCATGATCTAGTAAACCCATATATGGGAAACCTTATACATAGATTTGGATCATACATAAAAGGTAAATAAGGTCCTGAAAAATGACCATATGTCATGAAATTTAGTGTCATGTGATAGGGACTAAACCTAAGCATTTTAGATTCATACAAAATGGACTTCATCCATACAGTTTAACATCATGTGTATTTGATGGCATATTGTGCAGCTTAGAGTTGTGAAACAAGGAATTTGGTGTCGTTCAGTTTAGGTTAATGTGACTAGGACCTTAATATGATGTAATTTATTGATCAGGGTTCTCTTCAAGTGGAGGTAGAATAAATTTCATGTATGTTGCATGAGTCTCGAGATTCTCCAACTCTATAAGACTGCCATCTATCTACTTATGGAGATAATATTTGAAGAAGAAAAAACTCATTGATTGTATTCCCCAAAAATTTATGGTAGATGAATTAATTGGAATTTTCTATCAAATATTCTTCTTTTGGTATCCATATCCTTGGGAACTCAATCAAATTATTCTCCAAGTAAAAGGCAAAGTACTCAGGAACTTTCTCCGGTTAGAAGGAATATACCTTTCTTCACATGTCATTAAGAGATAGGTGACAACGTTGTTTCCTTGTTACACCACATATTTCATGATTGACATGGGAACATTGTTTAATTTGGGATATGGTTGGTGTTTCCTAGATCTCAATAAATTCATGGGTAGATATAAAAGCTATCAAATGAAGGGACATCAATGGTTCCACCCCTAAATTAGATAATTATGACTATACTTGGGTCTCTATTATGATTATTATGGTCAAGAAATGTTTATAATGCACCTGATGAGGGGGTGAAAAATGTGAAAATTTCCCCATCTTGGTGGCCTGGGGTACTTAAATATATGAAAATGACTCCAAACCTATGGGTTGGGAGACTTAACTGCATGGAGGAACTCTATAGAAGGATGTGGGTATTTTACCATGGGGAAAATATCCCTAAAGAATCTCCATAATTATTTCCCAGATATCCTTATTTTACTTATATAATTATGAAATCTATTCTTTATTAGATATTTCCTTTTCATCCTCATAGGGTTGGTAAGTGGAAGAATTTTTTACACCTTTTTCATCCCCAATGACCATATGGGTGAATGATAATTGTAGTCCTACTGTGAATCCTGGTGGCTGGATTTGTTGTTGACATTGGGCATATTCTCTATCTACATTGCACTCTGAGGCATTGATAGGGTTGATAATTCCTTCCTTATAGGTTGGTGGGGTATCATTGATCCCTTCTTCGCTAATGTTGGGAGTATAGGATGGGACAACCTACTAAGTTTCATGTGACTTTATTAGTGTGTTACCATCTCTATCAAGAGTGCACTCATCAGAACCAAGTGAAAAAAATTCAGATCCAGTTGACACCATGTTAATGAAAACTAAGGAAAACTAGTGCTCTTTATCAAAAGAGTGTACCATTTAGTGGATTAGTTCCCATTGGACCATTTGGTGGGACAGTTCTCATTGGATCTTTTGGAGGGATGGTTCTCATTAGACCATTTGTAGGTATGGATCCCATTGGATTGGTTGATGGGATGACTCCTATTGGACCATTTGGAGGGATTATTTTCATTGGCGTCGTTGATGTGGCGGTTCCCATTTGACTATTTGGTGGGATGGTGCATGTGGGACTATTTTGTGGGGTAGTTATCATTGAACCATTTGGTGGGATAGTACCCATTGAACTATTTAGTGGGACGGTGCTCATTGAACCATTTGGTAGGAGAGTACCCATTAATTACCATATGGGGAATCTACTCATTCTTACTCTTCTTCTATGAGAATTGCTGACACATATGCCAAAGTATCATTGGGATTATCCAATGGAACTTTACCATCATCATCCACATTTTATAGTAGATTTTTTATAGTGAAACATTCTTGGATCATATGACCTAGCATACAATGGTAAGGTTAGTAATTTGGGTGATCATCCTACCCTACTTCATCGGGTTTCTTGACTTTTGGAAATGTGATCAGTTTTTTCTATAAGTAAGATATAAAGTACCCTATAACTTGATCATTGTGTAAGGAATAAATTTTATTCTTCCTTCTTTCAGGGTCATTCTACCTAAACATTTTTGGTATGAGGGTGAGGGTATCTGCCTCTTCTTTCCCTGAGTTCATCATTCATAAAGGTAGTGATTGATGAGATCTTTCCTTTGTTATATGAATAGTATACTCTAGATGTTATGTTATGGATAAAAACTCTCAAAATCCACCAGGATACTTCAGGGGGATAAGTGTAGTTGAAAAATCATCCTATAGGTTTTCCACACAAATCTACAATAATTGTTCCTAAGAAAACTACATGTCCAAGGAATATGTAAGACCCTTCCATATGGAAATGAAATCCATTAATCTCACATTTTTTTACTATTTATGTTTGTATAGGCCAAGTATAGTTGTTTTCTTCAGCATAGATATGAATTGGAAGAGGAATTTCTAAAAAATATTTAAGTGTGTGGCACTCATTTTGAGCAGTTTTTGGTAAACACTGAGAGTGATGTGTTAATGTACCCAACCTAGAGGGTGTTATAGTATCATGAACACACTTGGATGAAAATGGAAATATTGTTTTTGAAAATGTAAAATACCTAGATTTGGGCATTAGCCAATGAGAATCAAGTTGAGTTAGTGCAATGGATAATTAATAATCATTGAATACGAGATGATGGTTTAGTGGTATGACCTATTGTGAATTTTAAGAAACAAGATAGTATGGTGATTAAGTATATGTAATGTTGGTTCTCATGGATATCACACTGAAATGTTTAATGATATGAGGCCCTATGTTATGGATATAAACTTGGATGTGTGACTATGGATTCTAAAGAGAATAATTGGGTGATGCCTGGGTCTGATGTTGGGTGAGAGATGGTATGGTGTATACCAATAACATTAATCAATGGGGTTTGATGTAGGTAATTTGAGAATTTAGTAATTCCATCGGAAGTTGGGAATCATCCTAGGGTTGGTGGAAATAATCAGATCCATAATGCATGGGCTAGAGAGATTTTGAATGGTGGAGCGGGTTTGGGTGCAATGTCAACACGACCATAACTAGTGGGAGATATGGGATTAAGTTCATTAATTGGGGATTCATGACTAATATAGTTCACTGATGATGTGGGATTAGAAGAATTATTATGGGGGTTTTAATGGTAATGTCATTACAGGTTGGTAAAATTAGGTGAAATTTGATTTTTTTGGTCCTAAAGTAGGTGAAATTTTGATAATTGTGATTCATATGGGTATTTTGAAGGTTGTAACATCTTTAGAAAATGTTTTTAGGTGTGTTTAGAGGCTAGATAGGTGTTTCTGGTGTTTGGGTGAGTGTTGGACCAGGGTTAAATGGCCTTTTTGAGAATTTCATCTCCTGAAAATTAGAAACACCATGACCAATGGGTGTCACAATGTGGTGTGTGTTTTGGGTGAGTTTTAAAGTGTTGGGGGTGTTGTTGTAGGCTAAGGATTGATTCATGGGGGTTCGTTCTAGCTTGAGTCTGGAATTTAGTAGCAGTTTGAATACCACACAATGACACAAAGGGGCCACAGTGTGGTAAGGGGTTGTTTTGGTGTGGGCTGAAGGTCACATCATGGCCAAGGGGCATCACAACATGAAGATTGGGAGAATTGGTTGAAATATGTTGAGATTTAAAATAAAAGTTTATAAGTAAATTGTTCATGTGATTTGATGCTGATTGGAAGTTTGGAATGTTTTGGGAGAAATTTGGATGTTTTGTGATGAATTTGGGATAATTTTGGAGTTATAGTGAGTTTCATGATTTTTTATAAAACTTCCATACATTAAAGTAACTTTTTGATGCGTAAGATTCATTTTTGATTTGTAAGGGTCCTCATGTGTAAAGGTCATGGTGTTTGGAAATTTTGGCTAAGCCTCATACGTAAGAGTAACCCTTTGAAAGGTTGGGGGAATTGTTAGGTCCTAGAAATAAAATGTGAGAAAGTTACTCTTATGTAAGGGTACTCCATATTTGAGAGTCCTCTTTTTGTGTAGAAATGGATAAGTGTTGGAATCCCTATGATACATAAAAGTAAATTCTTAATGCATAATGATTAACTTTTTATATGTAAAAGTAAACTCTTGATACATATGATTCATTCTATGAATGGGTAGAAAATGGATAAGTATCAATACAGGCGGATCGATACATAAGAGTAACCCTATGACTAAGGTAATATGTAATAGTAAGTTTCCTTGATACTTAAGAGTAACATTATGGGATGTGTAAAGGTAACCCTAAGTTACCCTATGATGTGAAATTTTACTGAGTTTGGGAGCATTCCCTATGATACATAAGAGTAATTTTGGATATTTAAAGTTCATAAAAGGGTAAAGGGGTATTCTTAAGAGTCATTTCCTTGATACATAAGGTTCGTCTTCCCTGATACGTAGGATTTTTTTTGCATCCAAATTTGATATGTAAGAGTCATTTACCTCATGTGTAAGGGTCCCATATTTAGTTAATTTTTGTGGATGGTGTATATGGTTTTTATAGGGGTGATGTGTAAGGGTCTTTAGGGGTGATATGTAAGGGTCCCAAACTTCACCAAATTTTAGCATGATGACCTGGAGGAGAAAAACCCATTATGAGCCATGGGATCATGTCATGTGGTGATGTAATGTTTTTTGAGGGGAAATCATGTCATGAATATGGGTCCACACCATGAGATACATATTCCTAGCTAAGTTAAAAATATTAATTAATTGATTAAATAAAATATAAAAAGGGCCAGATGGTCTTTTGGTCTTTTAAATTGGAAAACCCCTTCTAGATTCTTTATTTTCTGGGATGTGTGAACTGGGAGAGGCTGATCACTTCTTCCCACCCTCTTCATCCTTTTGACCTTTTTTATCTATGGTGGTTAAAAGTGGTTTTCCACATTATTTAAGGTTTGTTAATGATTCCATTAAGGAATGGTGTAATTGTATCAATGTGAAAGGGGGTTTAGTGTGGCTTGACTAAAGGGTATTTTAGGAAGATAAAAGTGATAGGTTTTATGTTATTTTATTGAGGTATCCTATTACTTTGATTTTTTTTTGTATTTCCATAAATTTGGGTAAAATTGATGGATGATTTGAAATGAGAAATTAGGTATTTTATGTGTTAGAGGTTTGGGAGGATACTGAGGGTGGTGTGCACCCTATTTCTCAAGGTTTAGACTGTGTAAGATCATCCATTAAGTAATTATTTAATTATGAAAAAAGTATTAATTATGAAATTAATATTGGTTTAATGTGTAAATTAATTATAAGTATTTTATAATTGAATTTAAATTAATTTTATGGAGCTAGAGCCTCATGTTATCCTCAAAGACCCTTACACATCACCTAGACAAAGGTGTTCAAGCTTGGCTTAGAGGAAATAACCCCATTTGAGGTATTTGGTCTCTAAGTTATCCTCTAGTCTAATATTGTTTCCTATGTGTGTATGATTTTTGGTCACACTGAACTTATACACATTATCCTAAAATATAAATAAATTGTGGATCTTTCTATTTCAAGTGAATATCTTTTGATTAGGGTTTTGAGTAGTATATAGTTAAATCTAAATCCTAAACCTTTGGCCACCATGTGAGGTGTGCCTTGAAATAATGAAATGATAAATATTAGAGACAACCTGAAGGGTTCCCTAAGGGGAATTTTGATTTAGTAAGCTAAGAATAATTTCCCTAGGATGATCCTTAGTATGGAATTATTTGATAAACTTAGGATAACATGGCAGTAGCCCTAGGTGGGTATAGTTATAGACCTTAGATGGGTGAGTGGCCCTTTAAAAAAGAAAACTAAAATTTTAATCCTAGAAATTGATATGACTTGAACTATTAATGAATAGTGAAATGTGTATGATGTGGTTAATACTTTAATGATATATTCTAAAAATGTTTTAGGGAAGGATGTGGCTCCCCCTGAGTGGTGATATTCTCAAAGGTTCTGAGATAGGATGTGGTTCCACTTGGGTGATGATATTCTCAAAAGGTTTTGGGGTAGGACATGGTTCACCCTGGGTGATGGTATTCTCAAAGGTTTTGGGATAGAATGTGATTCCCCCTAGGTGATGATATTCTAAAATGGTTCCAAGACAGGACGTGGTTACCCCTAGGTGTTGATATTCAAAAAAGGTTCTAGGTAAGGACATGGTTTCCCTTGGGTGATGATATTCTCAAAAGTTTTTGGGGTACGATTTGTTTCACATTGGGTGATGATATTCTAAAAAGGTTCTAGGGAAAGATGTGTTTCTCCCTGGGTGAAGATATTTTAAGAGGGTTTCAGGGTAGTATGTGGTTCCCCCTAGGTGGTTATATTCTAAAAGGGTTATGGGGTAGGATATTGTTAATCCCCCCTGGGTGGAGAATGGTCATGTTCATAGACATCCAACACTAGATGAATAAATTATGGTCAATCCTGGGTTTCACTATAGAACTTGGTAATTGACAATGGTTCATTTATTTATCATTTCACATCAACATACACCGGATTGACTATATATTTTGGGGACACCGCTGGTGGTGGCCTACTAAGTTATAATCACACCCTACTCAAGTGGCCCTAACACGTCAGTACCTAAGAAGACCACGTTGTATAAGGGTTAGATAGGGAATAGGCCTTGTATTAGATGATTGTGTTGGATGGATTAGATAGAGTCAATAAATACAACCAGGTCGAGGATTGGGACTAGGTTGTAGTTATTTTATATATATATATATATATTGGTCTGGGTTGTATATAATCTTCCCATGGGAGATCTTATTCATGTTTGTCCAACTTGTGTGACATTTTGGATAGTTAATTCACTTATAGTAGGTGATATGTTATTAGTTTTTGGTTGGATTGGCTTTGGTATTTCTTTTATTCATTTGGGTATTGTTATAAAAATATTTTATGTTATTTTATTTTTATATGGTATGAGGGTATAGTCTCTTCATGGTATCACCATAGACCCTTGATACTAGTTAGAAGCCCCTGACATGTGGGGTGGCATGTCTGGGTTCATGTGATGCTATGATCCAGTTATTATATAGTGAGTTAGGTCAATACATTATATCTATAGTGTAAATCTCTTCTATATCCATAGTCTTCTTCTTATAAGAATATTTGGGATTCTTATTACCTCTATGGTTTTGAGTTGATTGGTCTTCATATCCATCCTATATGGTTTTGGGGGAATACTACTGGGTATGTATATACTCACCCTTTCATGGTTTCTTCACCCACATGTGTTATATCTTATGCAGATGGTAGATAGTTTAGTGGCGATCTTAGTGGATACAGTGTTGGTGGTTCATGAGTTTAGTGGTACCCAAAGGTGATGGGTGCATGCAAATTTTGTGTCATGAGTTGTGTATCAGAGAGTCATCTTTACCTTCCAACTATGTTAGTTTGGTTTCTAACTTAGGGTATTAGGCCTTTTCTTTACCCCTTTTTACTTTATTTCATCTCATTTTGTGGATGATCATTGTTTATTGCATGAATTATATATTAAAATTGGTTTTATTGCTTATACTACATTATTATATCTAATGTGAAGATGTGTAGCTGTGTACAAATTAATTAGGTTAAGTCCTCTCATGTTGTGTGATATGCATACTCAATACTAGTCATCATCCCCTAGCATGACACTCCTGACCCACACTCCTAAATTCGGTTCTAAAAACATATTCTTTATATACTGGCTTTGAAATCAACTAAAGTGACCCAAACTTAACCTTCCATAATTACAATATAAATAACAAATATTAAGTTACTTACACGACCAAGACCTTTTAGCTTTATAGTTTTATAGAATTATGAACAACCTTTAACTAAAAAAACTCATATATTTCCCATATAGTGGAAATTTTTCCACTAAATTAAGGATTCCTTATTTTACAATAAATCTTAAAAATCTCCCTCAAAATTCTCCACACATGATACTCATATAGACATATCATACATAATAATAATCTTCATAACCTCGTTAAAGATAAACATAATAAGGGTTAGATCAAATGCTCGGTAATGGGTAGTGTACAATAGAAGATATCATGGAATAAACAATGCATGAATAATATGAAAAAAATAATAATAATTAAAAGATATAATACAACTAATAACTTGAACATGTGATATATCCATAGATAACATAACAATGTAAATAATCACATGAACAATAATAATTGATTTTATAGTCATTGAATGCATAATTTTGGACATCATAAACATGTCGTCAAGGCCTCATGCTAAGAGATCATACAAAACAGGTATGGTTTACACCAAATACCTAAGCTAATTTGTCTCATGAGACCTACCAATGCATCAAGAGGATATATAATTCTGATCCCCATCCATAACTAATTAATTCCAATGCATTCCTCATATAAAGTAATGAATAAATAATACAATACATAACCAACATGCCTTAGTAATCAATAAACATTTGTATTTAAATAATAAGTATATGAATTTTCAATATTTCCCCATTCAATAAATGGAATAACTTTCTTGGTAATCACCCTTAAAACTAACATCGTATAGAGTAATGGATATATGGTTAAGTCAATACTAGAAATCACAATATATAAATAGTGGAATTGATATTGAATATATCCATGAAATTAAATAATTTGGGCATGAAGAGGAAAATAAAGTCAAGATAGAGATGAAGAGTGATAGAGAACATAACCCTTACAAACAAGGTGAGGCATGAACTATAAATTCATAAGAGAATTTATAGGGTAATACTTGAAACATAACACTAAAGGAGATATATATTTTATAGTTTGAGAGGAAAATTATATTGAAATTATAAAAATAATTTTCATAATGCTTTTGTAATATGGTTTTTAAAACTAACTTCTAAGTCACTTTCATAAATCCATTTTAAGGATTGAAAAGAGTGTAGGGTTCCAAGTGCAGTGAAAGTCCCTAGATGGCATGGAAAACTCGTATTTTAGTCTTAATTAGTGAATAATAATTGTTTCACATGATAAATAATTTCATTTAAAATGAAAACCATAGATTAATTGACTAAATAAAAACATTGGAACTAGAAGAGGAGGATCTTCACATATAATTTATAATTAATTTATGAGTATATATAGAATTACCTTAACTTGTGATTGTCTATTTTTTGATGATTCAATTGGATAAATCTCATAATATCGTCATTGCACTACAGGATCCAAGTACAGAATCCTTCTAATAGTGATCCACACATACACCACAATCTATGAATATAGCCATAGAATCACTGAGTGCTAGCATGACTGATCCCTATTTCTTGTGTTGTTTGTGGTTGATCATAGTATAATTCTTCTTAAAAGAGGAATAAATCCTGGTGTTCTTTTGATGTGGTGATATAGGAGGAAGAGAGATCATATTATATATCTCTAGATCTCTATCTAGAGCTTGAGAGAGTCTCTCTCTATCCATTGTTCATAAGAAGAGTGATTATAGAAAGAGATGTAATTAGATATTTATTATGATAGGTTTAGGGCTGAAAAAATTCACGTAAGCCATTTACCTACTTTTAAATTCTTAGTTGAACCCATGTCCAATAATAATAATAATTTCTTAACATTCCCAACACTTTAAGAATATAAATAAATATTATTTTTACCATTTCCAATCAGATCATTAAGCTCGGTTCGCTTTCCCTCACCAATATTTATCGATCCTTGAATAATGACTATTTATTTAATAAATAAATTTCACTACATTATTCATCAATAAATATAATATAATAAATATTGTATTTTCAAAACCTTGCAAACAAATACTTATTATTGTTATTTAACTCACTTATTCTTTCAAATAATTTGTGATTAATCTTATTGATCATCTAAACCTGAATAAATATTATTTATTATAATTTTGTAAATTCTATACTTTAATTTAACTGATATTGTGGATAAACTTAGTGTGTGACCCTCTAGGCCTCTTTCTCAGTGTTATTAGGCATAACTAAATTCCAAGGTTAGCATCTAGCAATACACCAAGGTTCCCATAGAGAAATAAGTTAATTTCACAATGGCATTCAACCTCCTACGAATACTTACCATGTCATATAATCTCTTTATCATAATATCTAAAATCAAGTAGGTTTCATACTAGTGTCAACAACATATATGATCAATGCCTCTTTATTTAAATTTTTGAAAATGAACTCACCCACCGAACACCATGTCCATATATTTATACAGACAATTTCATTCCCATCAAAGGGATTGAAATATCAACTTCTGTCAAGGGAAAAAGGGATAAATACTTTCTCATATTATCCATTAATGTAACATCACTTATGACTCACCCAACGTATCCTACCTCATCATGAACATATTCCTTCATGGTTTTCATGAATACATCAAATCACATGATTCATGATATCCATTAATGATAATATTAAATTATAAGGATCAATGCACATTTTTGTAGATAGTAACATTCAATGACACATGAAAACATGGATTTCTTATTGGCGAGTTTGTTCTCATAACCTCCTATCTTGGAGATTACCAAGGGATAAAACCATAAGAAGATGTCTCAATGTCTTATGAGTCTCCTACCCTTGATAACTTGTATTTTATGTGACTCGTCATACAATATGATCTATACATAGAACAATATTCAAGAATACTACTGTGGAACTTCTAGGTTCTCATCATAGCAGGGAACTATCATGACCTTTATGTGAAACATATTCTTAGGGAATTATCACATGCTTTTCATGCATAGGAACAATCACGACCTGATAAGAAACTTTATTAATAATGAAAACATGTAATCAAGTACTAAATAAGTTGGTTATAGGGCACCAACTCTAACATACTCCCACTTGCACTAGATCCAACTGAAAAAAACTCTAATTCCACTAGCACTCACATGATACTCATGCCTCAGCTGAGATAGATCCTTCATCAATGGGTCTACCACGTTTTTCTATATGGATACTCTGCTCACTGTAACTTCACCTTGTTGAGAAAAATACCTCAAAAAAATGAAACTTCTGAAGTATGTGTTTTGTCCTTTGACATGACCTTGGATCTTTGGAAAGGTCCATTGCCGCAGTGTTATCACAGTAAATTATGATAGGGTATTGTCTGTTAGGCACCACATCAATCTATTGGAAAAAATTTCAAATCCAAACTGATTCCTTGGCAACATCGGAAGTCGTAATATACTCAAACTACTATAAAATCTATGACAACTAGTTACTTAGAACTCTTCCAGCTCATAGCTCCTTCATTGAGACAAAATACATATCCAAACTGTGGCTTTAAATCGTTTTGATCTATCTGAAATCTGTCATGTATATAACCCTTGATGACTAGATCTTCATCTCATCCATGCACTAAGAATATATCCTTAGTTATCCTAAAATACTTAAGTATATCCTTAACAACAATACAGTGTTATTTACATGAATATGCATGATATCTATCTACTATACTCAAAGTATAGGTGACATAAAGCCTCGTAAATAACATGGAATGTGTAATAGATCATATTAAAAAAGTGTATGGGATATTACTAATTATCTCTCTTTCCTCCTGTGTTTGGAGACTCATTTTCTTGGAAAGGTGTATACTATGTGAAACTAGAACCAATCCCCTATTGGATCATTGTATATTGAACCTCTTTATTATCTTGTCAATATATGTAGTTTGACTTAGTTGAATCATCCTCTTAGATCTATTATACATGATCTTAATCCCTAGAATATAGGTTGTTTCACTTTAGTCCTTTATTAATAAACACTCTCTCAACCATGCCTTAACCTCTTATAAGGTTGAAATCTCATTTATAAACTCTTAGAGTTGTTTAATATACACATACTATTGAAGATTCCCTTAAGGAAAGTGGTTTTGAAATACATCTTCCAAATCTCATAGTCATGTAAATTTTTCATGGAAAGAAAAAATTTAATGAATTTAAAAATGGAAACTATAGAAAAGGTTTTATCTTAGTCAATGGATTGATGTTGTCTAAACCCTTTAACCACTAGCCATGATTCATAGGTATTTACTTTACCTTCTATATCTATTTTTCTCTTGAATATCTATTTACACCCAATAGTCATTATATCAACTAGAGGATTGATCAAAATAAAAACATGGTTTTGATACATGGAATCCATCTCAAAATTCATGGCTTATTTCCATATTATAGCTTCTAATCTCTCTATTGCAACTCTATAAAAGATAGGATCGTTATTGTGAACCAATAATGAGTCACCATCATCAGTGGATCTAAAACCATATCTCTCTAGTTCTTTTACCTTTTTATCTCCCATGCATTATGCTTGTGTTCCAGGAACAACTTCTTCCATGGGGACATGTGGAATATGTTCTATTACCACCTCTCATATATCTCGGCCATCAACTTCATCAAAGTAAATCTTTCTCCCACTATCCTCCTTGAGGATGTTCTCCCTCTTAATAAAGATAGCTTATCTTATGATATTCACTTTCATATATAAAGAGTTTTATAGATAGTATATGGTTGTTTCCTTGGAATAACCTATAAAGATACACTTTATGCCTCAGGATTCTATTTTTTTGCTTGATATAGCCTTAACAAATTCCTCACAACCCCATACGTGAACATGTGATTAAATGGGTTTCTTTACACTCTATAACTCAAAGGGAATACTGTTTTTCACTTTGGTTGGCACTCGGTTTAGTAAGTATGATTTCATATGTAATGAATATCCCAAAAAGGATAATGGAAGGATTGACTGACTCATATCGACCTTACTATGTCCAGTAATGTACAGTTCCTCCTTTCACTAACACCATTTCACTATGGTGTATAAGGTGGAGTTATCTAAGATAAAATCTCAAACTCTTATATAAATTTGATAAAGTCTTGGTTAAGATATTCACCACTTTGATTCGATCAAAGTTTCTTTATCTTCTTAACAAGATGATTCTCAACTTAATTATTAAACTCTTTGAACTTATCAAATTATTAAAACTAATACCTCATCGAGTAGATATAACCATGCCTACTCAATTCATCGATAAAAGTAATAAAGTATTAGAATCCATATTTATATTCTACTTGGAATGGTCTGCACACATCAGTGTATACCAATTATAGAAGCTATGTGGACCTTTAACCTTGAGTACCAAATGGTGGTTTGGTCATATTTATTTGTAAACAAGTGTGACATATCTCAAGTGGATTAAGCTTAAAAATAGTCGAAATAGCCATTTTGATAAAGTTTTTTCAAACGCTTATTGATTACATGAGCAAGATGATGATTCCACAATTGGGTATTAAATAAGTTGTGCTTATTTGTTTTATTATCAATTACCAATATTTTGTTTTCATAATTTAATTCATAAAGACCATTATTCAACTATGTCATACCATAATATATACTATATTTATAAAAATAGAAACTCTTATTTCCAGAACTGAAAATAAATCCATCCATGTCTAAATAAGAAATGGATACAATGTTATTGGTAACACTGAGTATATAATAATAATTTTTTAAAACCAAAATTAATCATGTTAGAAATGTAAGATAGTAGTCTCTAATGGTTAAAGCAGCCAACCTCACTCTATTGGTAGCCCGTAGATCCACCTCACCTCTGTAAATCTTCCAAAATCTACTTGGTTTCGGCATTTGGATACAAATGTGAGTACCATATTCAGTATCTAATACCCAAATTGTAGATATAAAAACATTTCATATAATAATGAATGCACCTGAATCTTCCCCTTACTTCTTTGACTGGGTGAAATTCCTCTTCCAGTGTCCTTGCTTACCATATGAAAAACATATTTCATCTTGTTCCTTTATTGCCTTTAGTTCTTCTTCTTATTGGAAAATAATGCTCTGGATCCTTAGACTTTGAATGAGTCTTATACCCCTTTTCCTTATTATTCCTCCTCTTATTTACTATAAGTATAGTGGGTTTCTCATGACCCGTGTCTTTATAAACTTGGAAAATTATAGTAAGAAGTTTTGAAAGTATCTTCTTATTATTTATCATGTTATAATTCATAATAAAACTAAATAAGTTTTTAGGTAGTGAGGATAGAATGAGATATTTTCATAGGTCATTGAGGATATTAAACCCCAATATGTTCAACTACTCATTGTAGCTAATCATCTTAACTATATATATCCCATCTAGTGATGACTCTCCAAGATTTCATGTAAATAGTGCATTAGAGATTTCATACCTCTTTGATCCTGCCTTCTCTTGATAGGGATCCTGATAGTGAGAAATGATGTTATACACATCCATATCTTCATATTGCTTTAGAATATCATTAGATATAAAGGATAACCTGAAAAATTGGACATTCATTATATCATCCATATTCCTTATATAGAGATATAATTCTTCCTCAGTAGCCTCTTTGGTAAGCAACTTGGGAAATAGGGTTTTAAACATTTATAATTTTCATTTATGGCATAGTATAATGCATAAGATCCTATACCATTCCTAGAAATTCATGTGGGTGATAAGGTTATCCTTTGCTAGTATGGATCATAGTGATAGCATTGATGTGGTTTGATTTTCCATTTTTATAAATTAAGATCATATTATTAGTACTTTATTTTATTACAAAAACAAATTTAAAATTTTAAAATTAAATTCCATTAATCTCCCATTATTTTTCAAAACCAAATGTCCCTTACCACCAGTTTCATAATATCTTGTCACTTAAATATTCTAGTCACAATGATCCATATTCCCCTTCTCATAACCTAAACTTGGTACTGATAAGTTATTATGAGGGGTCTTAGGAAATTATAACTTTCCAACAACATTAACTTGTAGTTCCTTGATCTATTAAATTGGACCCCCCAATCCAGAAATCCTGAATAAAATTTTATTCAACATTTACCACTGAGTTACACTAGGTCCACTTGGACAGTCAACCCTTAATGTGAATCAAGTTAAGTCAACCCAAAACATTAAGTTAAAACTTACATGATAATTTAAATCACCCCAAATTGGGTTGGTCAAGTAATTTGAACTATGAGGTTTATTCTAACTTAAGTAATGGAATGAAATGTTGACTTAATATTTTAGTTTGAAGTATTTTTATCCTTTTGTGTAAAATCCCATTTTATCCTATGACTTATTAATATTAAGTAGATTTTACTTAAGTTATTAACCATGTATGATAAAACATTCACACATAATCCAGTTATATTTTATTCTATCTTGCATGCTTTTTAATTCATTTATTAAGTGATCATGCAACATCACCAAACATAAATAATTAAGCATGCAATTGACAAAAATAAAATTTATATGTCATGATCATGAAATTATATAATGGTTATTTTATCTATAGAATGATAAACTAACCCTTGAACTTATGGGAAAACACCGTGAACGGTATCTTAGTTCATGTTGTAGTATTCCACCTTGGTTCACATGCATCGCCTCAATTGTTTTGACCTCATATCCAAGACTTGGAACACCTCCTATCACCTGGGAGCTCCATACTTACATAATAATTTACTTACACACATGTGATGGGATCTAATGGATTGGATAAAAGGGGGTTTATATAAAAGAAACTGTAAGCATGTAGGCCCTTACATAATAAGGATGAGGGGAAGACTTAGAGGCCATCATTTTTAATTTAACCATAATAAATTAAAAGAAACCAATCACACATATATATATATGGTATAATATCATGATCATCTGCACAATAATCAATGAGCATACATTTTCAATTTACTTATCAATTACTTTGATTCATTCTTTAATTAAGATAAAATGCCATGAATTAATCAAATTAATTCAATTTATATTAATTCCATCCAAGCATACTTAACTCACCATTATTTATAATTTAAAAAAATCATTTAAAATTAATGAAGTGAAAAAGTGTACATAGAGGCAACTACATGTGTTCATTCAAAATCTTAACACATAAATTGATTCGATATATAATTATTAATCCTATGACATAGCATGTACTGTCAAATGAATGAAATATGAAACACATGTGAATAGGTTTAATTATATATTTAATTATTCTCTTCATGAAAAATTGAGAAAATTGTTTTCAACATACTACATGGCATGTACTTAGTTACATGATGTGTGTTGTCTTCTTCCCGTGTCCACAACACATGCCTTGGGACTGGGTGTGTTGCTTACCACGGATGAGTTTGAGGTACATGTCATATTGTTTATCTTACATTATGTGTGTCCTAGGAGTTTCATGAATTGTACATCCCCATTTCATGTATCTGACACATAGAAAGTAGGTACAACTCATGTTCTTATTCATGAAAAAAAGAGGACTAAATGTCATGTATAGTGGTTACACGATCTATAGTTCTTGAAGCCATGTGTTAGTTTATCCCGATCTACACATAAATCCATTTTTATCAGATCTTATATCTGATTACCTCAAATATATTTAACTTTGTCATGAGATACAGGTGAGATACATAGGTATACAAAATGTAATTAGGGTATACACTGTGTAGTATTGTGTTGCGCAAACAAAACTTTTAAAATCTCTAGATAGTGTTTTCAAATGTTTCTTTATTTTAATCTTAACTATTTTCTAATTATGTTAGTGAGAATGAAGAAAGGAAGATATAATGATATTTTAATATTAAGAAAAAATTGATATAAATTAAAAGGAAACTGTAAACTCATGAAAACAATCAAATAATAATAAATAATTATAAATTAAATATGTGACCGCTCTGATACCACTTGTAGGGTTTCAGGTGTAGTAGAAGCACCTGGATGGAATTTCCAACTTGGATTTTAGTCTTAATTTATAAATAATTATTACTTCACATGAAAAATAATGTCATGTCCAATGAAAATAGTAGATTAATTGACTAAAGAAAAATTTCATAACCAAAAGAGGAGGATCTTCATATGTAATTTATAATTAATTTATGAATGGATATGGAATCACCTTAACTTGTAATTCTCTCTTAGTTTATGATCTAGTTGTCTATATCTCATTATGTTGTCATTTCACTATAGGATCCAAGTGAAGAATCCCTTTATCGGTGATCCACATGTGCACCACAATCTTTAAACATCATCGTAAAATCATTGGGTGCTAGCACGACAGATCCTGATCGTTTACACTATTCGTTGTTGATTGCGGTAGAATTCTTCTTAAAGGAGGAAGTAATCTTGATGTTCACTCAATGAGTTGATAGAGGAGGAAGAGAGAGCATGTTCCATATCTCTCTCTAGGTCTTGAGAGAGTCTCTTTGTATATGTTGTGCACAACAAGAGTGATTATAGAAATTAATATAATTATATATTTATTATGGAAAGTTTTGGGTTAAAAAATTGAAAACAATCTCTTTCCATACTTTACAATTCTTAGTTGGCCCCATGTACAATAATAATATTATTATTATTATTAATCACTTAACATGTAAAACACTTTAAGAATATAAATAAATAATATTTATACCATTTTCAATCAGATCATTAAGATTGGCCCGCTTTCCCTCATCGAAATTTACCGATCCTTGAATAATGAATATTTATTTAATAAATAAATTTCACTGAATTATTCATCGATAAATATAATATAATAAATATTATATTCAACAAACCCTGCAAACTAATATTTATTATTATTATTTAACTAAATTATTCTTTCAAATAAATTTTGATTAATTCTTAGTGATCAACCAAACCTGAATAAATATTATTTATTATAACTTGTTAAATTAAATATTTTAATTTAATTGAGATTGTGGATACACTTAGTGTGTGAACCTCTAGTCTTATTTATCAGGGGTATTAGGTGTAACTGCCTAAAGTTCAAGGTTAGCATCTAGCAACACGCTAAGTCCACCATAGAGAAAGAAGTTAATATCACAATGACATCCAACCTCCTGCAAATGCTTATCATGTAATATAATCTCTTTATCACGATATATCAAATTAATAAGGTTGTATACTAGTGTCAATAACCTATAATATCTATGTATCATTCTTTGAAATTTCATAAATTAACTCACCCACCGAACACCATGGCCATGGATTTATGCAATAAGTTCTATTTTCATCAAAGGGCCTGAGATATCAACTTTCACCAAGGGATAGAACTGATAAATCCTTTCTCACATTATTTGTTAATGTAAAATAACTCATGATGCACCCAATATATACTACCTTTTCATGATCATATGTCATCATGGTTTTCATCAATATATCAAATAATGCTAGTAATGATATCCATTAATGATGATATTAAAGTCTAAGGATCAATATGCATGTTCGTATATATGAACATCCAATGACACATGAAAATGTAGATTTACTATTGGTGGGTTTGTTCTTATAACCTCTTATCTTGGATATTATCAAGGGTTAACACTATGAGAAGGTGTCTTAGTGTCTTATGAGCCTCCTAACCCTGATAGCCTGCATCATCTATGACCTGTCATATAATATCATCTGAATATAGAACAATATTTAAGAATGTTGTCACGGAGCCTCTATGTTCTCATCATAGCGGGGAACTTCCATGAAATTTCAATGTGATTTATACTCTTAGGATATTATCACATTCATGTCATGCAGAGGAATAATCATGATGTGATAAGAAACTTTATTAATAATGAAAACATGTAATCAAGTGCTAAAGAAGTCAGTTCTAGGGCGCCAACTCCAATAAAGAGGAAATTGAAAACCTTAACTTTAAAAGAATAATATATATTGAAATATTGAAAATAAATTAAGTTAAAAATAGTAAATGTGTAGTGGAAGATAAAAATCTACATAAGTGGAATGAAATCTCTTTATTTATTCTTCTAAAACATTAACCTTTATTTTTAAAACAAAAACAAAATCTTGGAATAATGGGAATATAATTTTCTTTGAAAATCCATGGAAACATGGAAAGTAATATTGATAATGAAGAACAAATGTAAATTTGGTAAAAGGTGTTCATGTGAAAAATTTTAAAATATAATATTCTTTTCATAATTTTGTAAAGAAAGTAAAAAATGACCCGTGCATAAAATGTTAAAAGATTATTTTTTTAAACCTTGGTAAAGAAAGTAAAAGTAAAAAAGAAAACGGCCTTAAGAAATTATTTGAAGTAGATATAATATAATTATTATAACAATATAAATAATATGGACATGGATGAAAAATATTCTCGACCATAAAGAAGAGATAAGGTTGGGTCAACATACAAGTAATCGTTTGGTTGAAATGTGAATCAAAGGGAGGTAAAACTTCAAGAATAATTTAAAAAAACATAAAATAAAGAGGTAATAAAATATAATACAACCATAGTTTAGAACAAACCCAAATTACAATGGTGAATTTCAAGACTAAATTTTATAACTTAATGAAAGTAAATTAAGTTAATAATAACGCTTACAACTTAAGTAATGCATGAATCGAATAATAAGGAATAGGGAGAGCTTAAATGAATTGGAAATATCAATAATAACAAATTATTTAAGATATAATAATTAAATTGGACATTATTTAAACCATATATAAATAAATTGGTGTATAATAAGAAACATGCTTCAAGGGATTAAAATTGAGACCAAGAACCCTTACCTCAAATACTCACCTGCTTGTTTCATGCATCTAAACTCCTAAATAATTAAATTAAGTTTATTAAATGCTTTATTAATAAAAAAATTTAGGCATATTTTATTTTTTAAGTTCCATTTATTATCATATGTCATTCATTTATTGTATAGTTTTTTCTCTTATCGACTATCTGGGGTTGTTCGATCGATTTCTCCAAAACCGCTTTGGTATGTTGACCATGGTAAAAGGAGTAATAAAATTGTTTCATAATATAAATAATTATATATATATATATCATTTCTAATTCCAATATAATGAAATTTATACAGTTCAATAGGTTGTCAAAAATAGATTCAAATTAAGAAAACTGTTGTGGTATGCTCGTTTTAGGCAATTAAATTTATGATGACCATTTATTGTTAATATTGCTAATATAGTGACTAATTTATCTTTCCATAAATTTAATCATGTAATAAATATCATATTTATTAATTAAATACACTTTTATAACCAACCACATAAGGTGGTGATGAAAAATTAAATATGTCATTCATGGAGGCGGTAATCCAACCATAACACATGCGACATTTCCATTTCCTAAGAAATGAGAGGAAGGTAGATAATGGTTATTAAATAAAAATAATAAAATTTTAGTATAATAATTATAATAATTTAATTATATTATTGTGGGTATAATATATTTGGAGGAGGTGGGATAAGAAAGAAACTTGAAATAACTCAATTAAAACTATATCCTCATTTAGACCACTCCTTAAGACTTCTTGGATTGGTCTTTTAGTGAGATCAGAACCTCTATGACGTGGTAAAGAGGGTTAGTGAGGAGTTTTTATAGATTTTTTTTAGATAATAGGCTTTAGGTGTGAGGATAATTGGTACAGTGAAGTGGTCCTTTTATAGGTGAGATGGGTGGCATTTTTGTAAATATTAATTTCTTAATATAAAAAGAGCAGCATTATTCAAGGAAAGTAGATCAAAAATTGATAATTAGAGAGGAAAAGATATTTTATGGTTGATAAATCCCTCATACACTGATTCATAGATAACTTTTAGGATATTTTGTGACATTAACTCTTGATTTAACACTTTTACCTCATTTTAACTTTTACCGTAGTGACTATTTTTTACTCTGGTAACTTATTTTTTTTCCCTAAAATGAAATTGAACTTAGTACCTAATATATAAATTCTAATTCCAAAGATTAAATTAATTTTACTTTATTCAATTTCTAAAATTGATAAAAATTAATTTTAATATAGTAATGCATAACACGAAAAAAAAACAGTTTTTAGAAAAATGTAGTTTTTAAGCATAAAGTGAATTTATTATTATTCATTGCCAAGTAAAATTCATTAAATGAGTGTGAATTTTTTATATATATATTATCAGTATATTTCATTAAATTAATTATTAAAAAGTTATTAATTAATTCTATTAAGATAAAAATACATGACATATAGAAAAATACAATTCTTTGAAAAAATATTCCCTTTTAACACTAAATGGTTTTAATCACATCATATTAATTATTTCTATTAAAAACATTAAATTTTATTCAATTAATTGGTATTATAAAATTATTCTTTGAAAAAAAATATGTTAGGAATTAAAATAAATCATTTTAACTATATTTTTATTTACTAAGGTTTTACTCTTCTTGTAATTTTCTTAATGATATTTCACATTTTACTCCTATGGTATATTAATGTTTATCATGAATTGTAAAATATATCATGATTCATTTCACTTAATTATTTTTTGTGATAAAATATATTCAAAATAATTTTTATTTAAAGTAAAACACTTACTATAATCTTAGGGTGTTATATCCTACCTACTTAAATAAATTGGGTCTTCGTAATTTTAATTTCTCACAATGATGAGAATAGATGAGGGATTTCTTAATGTAGTCATGAATCATAATATAAAAATGTATTCAAAACCTTTATAATGGTTCATAGATATTTTTTGAATCATCCAAAGCATATCCTTTGGGAGTGTCAAACCAGGTGTGTGGTTAGGTCCTCTTATTGTGCATTGAGTGAATATCGAGTTAATACTCAACTAACATTTTAGTTTTATTTCCCCTAGGTACATTAGAGATAGATCATGCATCCACTTATAATATCCAGATACGGATTTCCTTACTAGGAAACCATACACTATATACTTTACTAATATTTTAGGATGTTTTCCTACATTTAGATTTATCCCTATAGTTTTTGCTAATGTATTCTAGTCTTAATTTTCCAATAATAATTAAATCAAGATCTTTTTTACTATATAATAAACCCAAAATTCATGGAAAACTATGATCCCAAAATTCAATCTTAACCTTTATCCCCAAACAAAATTAATTACATATTATTCAATATATACTTTAATCATGTATACTCTCAAAAAGATTTTAATATTTTTCCAAAATAACCTGATTTTACTTGACATAAAATTACATACCGGCCCTAAGGGATACTTATACATTGTTCATTTATTCTTCCTAAAACCCAATAAATATCTCCCAAAATATCATTAATCGCCTTAAAATCTTATCACATAAGACCTAAAAAAGGTATGTATGCCTTTAAACTTATGATTAACCTTAAAATTATTACCCATGATGGTATATACAACTCTTAAATTATTATCATGTGTTAACATCATAACCTATAAAGTTATCTAAACCCTAATTTGATACTAACTATGACACCCCAAACTCTCACTCCTGGATATGATGCTAAAAACATATTATTTACATATTATATTTAAAACCAATTGAAGTAACCCAAACTTAACCTTCCATAATTTCAATATCAAAAACAAATATTGAGACACTTAAACACATAATAATTTTTAGGTTTATATTTTTATAGATTTAGGAAAAAACTTTAACTAAAAAAACTCATATATTTCCCATCAAAAGGACATTTTTCCACTAAACCAAAGATTCCTAATTTTACCATAAATATTCAACATCTCCCAAAAAATTCTCTACACATGATACCCATCTAGACATATCATACGTAATACTCATATTTATAACCTGGGAAAATGGAAACATAATAAGGGTGAGCACAAATTCTCAATAAGGGGTATCGTACAATATAAGATTTCATGGGATAAACAAGGCATGAATAATATGTGATGAATAAATAATAATAAAAATAACATATAACTGATAACATGAGCATGTGATATATCCATGGATAAATTAACAATGTAAATAATCACATTGATGATAATAACTGATTTCATTATGATGGAATGCATAATTTTAGACATCATAAACATGTTTTTAAGGCCTTGTTCTAAGACATCATACATAAACAAGTAAGGTTTACACCAAATACCCAATCTAGTCTGCCACGTGATACCTACAGATTCATCAAGGGAATACGTAATTTATGGACCTACCCATCACTGGTTAAGTCTAATTTATTCATTTTATGAATGACTAAATAAATAAAATAAGACACAATCAACATGCTTGAGTAATCAATAAACATTTATATTGAAATAATAAGTATACAAATTGTCAATATTTCCCCAATCCATAAATGGAATAACTTTCTTGGTAAGAAACCTTTATGTAACAGCCCAAGATTTTATGAAATATATTTTTTAATAAATTTAATTTTTTTTATAGCTTGTGTTACACGCAACATTGATTTTAGCTTGTATTACACGCAATACAAAGTTTTAACGAAACATAACAAATTATTAATATTATTATTTAAACAATATCATTATTACCTAACAGTTAAACTTGGAGGCATGAATAGGAATAAATAAATTTTAAATATTAAGTATAATTATTTTATATAAATGAAACATATTGATAAAAAATACTTACTTTTTTATAAAGTCTTCATATGTTTTTAAAATACTATTTTCTAAAAAAAATGTTTTTTATTTCTTTTTGTGAACAATAATTAAATTAATTTTTTTAAATTTTATAAAATAAAATTAATTTTTGAAATCATCAGGTCAAAATTATCTTAGGCTTAATTTTTGGGATTTTTTTGTGAAGAATGATTTTTCGATGAATGGTGAAAAATACTGGTTTTTATCGAAAATTGCATTTTCCTTTAAAGAATTTATAAGAATATTTTTTGTTTTGAAATGGGTTTTAATGTAAAATTAGTTCAATTATATATCAATTAATCTAATTTATTATATTTTAATCAATTTAATATTGAATTTTAATATATATTTTTTTTAACTTTTGAATATTTTCTCTTTGAAAACCCGCTTTTTCATCACGTCTACGGGTTATATTTTAAACTAAATTTTGATAATTTTATGAGTTTAATTTAGAAAAATGGATTAAATATTTGTAATCGTTATAATTTATATTATTTAATAAGCTCTATTTAATTTTTTACCAAAATTAATAGTAAAAACATTAAAAATTATTTACTGTAGTTATGATAAAAATGGGTTTACCAGAGGGTTAAACTAAAAAGATAAGGGTTAAAAATGACCCAAAACTTGTCCAAAACTCATTTTATAGCCATATATATACACCTTATTATCTCTAATTTTTTATAATGTTCTAGTTTGGAGCCTTTTTGTATGTTAAAAATGTGGTTACACCTTTTTTCTTTTCAAAAATTATAAGTGTGTCACTCACCTCACTTATAAAAGGTCACCCCTTATCCTCTCCTCTTCACACTTCCAAAACCCATTTGGTTGTAAAATACCTACTCAAATAACTTCATTAATTCCATAATACCATCCTATAATAATCATCTTTATCATAAATCCAACCTAAGAAGCCTTTTTGTGCAAACCAAAAGAAGTTGTCTGAATAAGAGGTAACGTCCCTAACTGAGCATTTTATTTTATTTCTTCATCCACCTCCATAAATTTTTATTAAAAAATGATAATATAATAACATAAATATCTTAAATATAATTATATTTTATTATTTTAATCTCATAACCTAAATCCTTCTTCTATTTCATCAAATGGGATACGAAATCATCATTCATATGTATGGAAAATTATCGTCTCGCAAACCGATGTTATTCATTTTACATAACCACCTATCATGGATGGATATAATGATGTATTTAATGTTTATATATAACATTTATGATATTATTACAACTATTTAATTATAATACCACATCAAAATTCTTACCTCCCAACCCTTTAGAAAACAATAATGTCGCTCGTGTGTACGGTGGACTACCGCCTCGTGAACCGATACAATGTGTTTTTCAATTTCCATTTTACTTGGATAGTAATAAGACTAGATTAAAAATTATATATATGATATTTGAAACATAATTATAACTATATAATAAATATATCACATATACATTCTTACTTTCCATTTTGTGGTGGATACGATAATGTTGTTTGTGTGTATGGTGGACTACCGCCTCACGAAGCGATGTGATTCGTTCTTCACTAACGCTTTTCATGGAAGGTAATAAGGGTAGATTTAATGAATTTATGTTATATATATGAAATAAAAATTATTCTTTAAATTTAAAATATTATTTACCCTTTCTTTCATTTCATCTGTCAAGCAAATAGAAACAACATTCATGCATACATATGACATGCCGTCTCCATGAATGATATATTTTATTTTCTATCTATAACTTTTATAGATTAATATAAATACATATATAATGAATATATATTATATTTAAATAATTTTTAAAATTATATATATTATGGAACCATAATCAAAGTAAGAGGACTGGAAATAACAAATCAAAACATACATGAAAAACAAAATAGTTATTACCCGAAATGTGATTTTAATAAGGAATTGTTAACAAATGGGTAATAAAATTTCATAAGTAAATAATATATGGTATTATATATATATAATTATGGTTCTTTATTAAATTTATAATAAACTTATATTTATTATACTAAATTTTTGAATGTGTACGAAGGAAGTTGAGAATTATGGTGAGGTATTTTTCGTCACACTTTTATATCTGTGAGATACATTCCATATTCACCACTTGTTTCTTATATGTGGTGTATATACTTACTATGAATGTATTTTATATTTATTTTCATTAAAATTATGGTTATTTACATATCTATTTTAGGATTTATCTTTTATGATGTTTATGGCTCAAAAGATACCAAATAGGTAAGGGATTTTTGTCTCAATTTTTCTTCTTAGAGACATATATTATGTTATGCACCTATCTTATTTTATGAGGTGTATATACTTCCAATTTGAAATTTTATATCATGAATATCCTTATATTCATGGTATATTAAGTTTTATTTAATTTTATTCATTCATGGGGCTTATGATTTAATGTTACCAAAGTGGTAATGGTTTTATGATATAACCTCATAGTTTATCGAGATTGTTTATGTTTATGCTTTTGATGATGAAATATTATGATTCATCTATCAATAAACACATGAATTTTATCATACTATTTTTATGGAATGAGAATAAATGTTTTCTCTTAATTTTCCTCTCTTTATTTACTCAAGATTCCAATGTAATGTTTTTAAGAATAATCATCTTTACTTATCTCTTTGGTCGAAAACTCGTTTTTTTTATAAAACCATGTTTTCCAAAAATGTTTTCAATTTTTTTTAACATTATCTAAATGATTTATTAAAGAAACTTTTACCCATGTTTGAATTTTTATAATTTTTTTGAAATTAATCTTCATTTAATTTTCCAAATAAGGCTCATTTGGATTTTACTGAAAATGTTAAAGGAATATTTGTTTTTAATGTGTACAACATTTCATGATATCATGACCACTTAATGTTTTAAATATTACTTTATAAGTTTCAAAGTTTATTTTAATAAATATATTTCAAGGGGTTAAAAGAGTACATTGACATCCTTAACTTTAAAATAATTATAAATATTGAAATATTGAAAATAAATTAAGTTAAAAATAGGAAATGTGGAGTGTAAGATAAAAATATGCATAAGTGGAATGAAATCCCTGTATTTGTTCCTCTAAAACATTAACCTTTATTTTTAAAATGAAAAATTCACAGAATAATGAGAAACTTATTTTCTTTTAAAAACCATTTAAACATAAAAATGAATCTTTATAATTAATAACAAACATAAAAAGTGGGAAAAGTCATTCATGTAGAAAACATTAAAAAATAATATTTTTTCACAATTTTGTAAAGAAAGTAAAAAATGACCTGTTTAGAAAATGTCAAAAAGATTATATTTTAAACATTATTAAATAAAGTTAAAGGAAAAAAATGAACTTAAACAATCATTTGAAGTAGACAAAAAATCATTCTTTCAAAAATATAAAGAATATGTAAATAGAGTAAGAATATCCTCGACCATAAAAAAAGATAAAGTTGAGTCTACATACAAGCAATTGTTTGCTTGAAATGTAAACCAGGGGGAGGTTAAATGTCAATAATACTTGTAAATCCTAGAAAATAAATAGGTATTGAAATATAATACAATAATATGTTGGAATAAACCAAACTTATAAGGATGAAGTTCAAGAAAAAATGTGACAATTTAATGAAAGTAAATTATGTTAACAACAACCCTTGTAACTTAGGTAGTGTATGTATTGAAGAAAAGGGAATAGAGAGAGATTAAATGAAAGTGAAAATACCAATAATAATAAATCATTTAAGATATAATAATTCAATAGTTAAGTATATGCACCATATATAAATAAACTGGTGCATAATAAGAATCATGTTTCAAGGAATTATAATCAGGACCAAGAACCCTTACCTCAAGTCCCTACTCACTTGGTGTGTAGATCTAACCTCCAAAATTATAAAATTAAGTTTATTAAATAATTTATTAATAACCCTTTTTGGTATATTTCATTTTTAAGGTCCCTTTATTATCATATTTCATTCATTTATTGTATAGTTTTTTCTCTCATTGACCGCGTGGGGTTGTTCGGTTAATTTCTCCAAAATTACTTTGATATGTTGATCAAGGTCAAAAGATTTATAAAATGGTTTAATAATCTCAAGAATTGTAGATATTTATTTTCTTTATCATTATAGTTTCAAAATTTTATATATTTTAATAGGTTGTCAAAAATAGATTCAAATTAAGAAAAGTGTCAATATGCTCGTTTTAAGCGATTAAATTTATAATGACCATTTATTATTAATATTTTTAATATAATGAATAATTTATCTTTCCAAGATATTATTAATGTCATAGATATCATATTTATTCATTAAATACATGTTTATAGATATTCATGTAAGGCAGTGATGAAAAATGAAATACGTCGTTTATGAAGGTGATAGTCCAACCATAACATAGATGACGTTTTCATTTTATAAGGAATGAGAGGAAGGTAGATGATGGATATTCTATAAACATAACAACATTTTAGAACAATAATGACACCAATTTCATTATATTGGTATAAATATGATATATTTGGAGGATTTGGGAGAAGAAAGAAACTTGAAAGAATTCAGTTAAAACTATTACATCTTCCTTTGATGTCCTCCTTTAGACCACTCATTAAGCCTTCTTATATTGGTATTTTGGTGATACCAAAGTATCTAATAAATGGGAAATAGGGTTGGGGAATTTTTTTATAGATTTTGGTCAAACTAAGAGGATTTAGGTGTGAGGAGAAGTGGGTTGGTGAATGGGTCCTTTTATAGATGAGAGAAGTGGAATTTTTTTAAATATTAATTTTTTAATATAAAAAGAGATGTGTTATTCAGGTAAAGTGAATAAAAATTGATAATTATAAGGGAAACGAAAATATATGGCTGATAAATCCCTCATACACCTATTTAGAGATGAAGTTTTAGGATATTTTGAGACTTTACTACTTGAGTTAACACATTTACCTCGTTTTAACTTTTAATATGGTCGCTAATTTTTTACTTTATTCACTTATTTTTATGACCTAAAATGAAATTGAATGTATTAAATAATTTGGAAATGATGATTCAAAATATTAAATCCATTTTACTTGATTAAGTTTCTAAAAATAATAAAAATTAATTTTAATATAGTAACGTATAATGTGGAAAAACATTTTAAAAAAATGTATTTTTAAGCATAAAGTGAGTTTATTTTTATTCCTTGTCAGGTAAAAATCATTAAACAAGTGTTAATTAGTTTTTTTATATACATTATCAATAAATTTAATTAAATTAATTATTAAAAGTTGATTAATTTAGTTCATTAAGATAAAAATACATAATATATAGACAAATATAGTTCTTAGAAAAAATGGGCAATTTTAATGCTAGGTGGTTTTAATCACATCCCATTTATTATTTATCTTATGAGCATTAATTTTTTTCAATTCATTGGTATTAAAATGGACCAAATTATTATTTTAAATAATAATAATATTCTAGGAATTAAAATAAAACATTTTAACTATTTTTTTATTGACTTGAGGTTTTATTATTTTTGTGATTTTCTTAATGACATTTCACAATTTATTCTTATGATTTGTTAATTTTTATCTTGTACTATAATATGTGTGTGTGTGTGTGGTTCATTTTAGTTCGGTGTTGTATGTGATGTAAGCTACTCAACATTGTATGTATTTAAAGGAAAACACTTGGAATCTCAGGGTATTACACCTAATCTATTGGAGGAGGACTTTGGGTGACACATTTCATGACCCGTCCCAAAAAGGCCCATGTCGCATCTATCCTAAACCTGCCACCAATAGTCCAAGGGCTAGCGACCAACACCGAGTAGGAATATCACCCACATTGGAGGCATTAGCCTAATGTACATGTACACACACATACACATCTCCAAGCCCATACAATGTTGAAATGTAAAAAAATTAATAACCATACAAGCATACATCTAAAATTACATACATCAGATTACGACAACAAGTACTGTAAAGAAAAAGGTCCAAATATAATCCCACCAAAACAAACAAAATAATAGTCCAACCTAAAAGTATAGAAGGGGACTGATGTCAAGGTAACCGTAGGAACACACCTTGGTCTGTCTAGTTCACAAAGCTCCACCAGGTCCTGGTCAGTCTAGGACTCCATCAAAAAGTCGGTCGTCTGCATAAGACATGACATGTGCTAGAAAATCCCATGTAGTGGTGAGTATAATAATACCCAATAGGACACCCCGAAATCACTAAGAATATAACATCAAGAATAACAGTCATCTCATCACAGGTATATGTTAATGACACATATAATAAGAATATCCATATATACTCAAAGTAGACACATAGTCTCGATGTAAGATCACAACCATAAAGCCATCCTGGGATTTCTGCTCGAAGGTACCACATAACACTAATTCAGAAGAATACACTCCACGAGTTATATAGCATTGATGATGTCTGTCTTAAAGGTCATGCTCATCAGGTCTAGCTATAATAATTACATCCTAGAAGTCTGAAGAGATCAATGCACAAAAAGGGGGTTACTCTCAAAGCCATGGGGCGTACCGACAATTCAATCTGGATTAACCCGCTAAGTAGGGGATCGACGTCTTTGTAGTGTTAGTCATGATGATACCAAAACCCCCACTTAGGGAAATGATGATAGAGGATCTCATTCTAGGCATCACAAAAGTATTCCAACAACTCTATTTAAGACTGAAGTTCCTCAAAGGGGATCACCATCCTATGAAATGGACATGATTCCATAACCATACTTAAGGAAAGGATTAAGGGAACATACTCTAACAAAACTTTTACAAGCTAAAGAGGAAAAGGGATCTAAGACTTATTTGAAGAAGTACACAACGTGTATTAGTAGTACACAGTGTGTCCCTTTAGCACTAGGTTCTACCCGTGTATCACAGCCCATGCCCATGTCCATGTTCGTTTCCTAGTACACGGTGTGTCCAAGCCTATGTACTCCTGACCATGTCTAAATATATAGCTCTACTTGTGTACACATGGTCTGGCCATGTTCGTGTTTGAGTACATGGAATGTATGATCCTGTGTACTCCTAGTCATGTTTGTGTACCCACTGAGGTACACACAGAGCCTCCAGGTAAGGGTCACATGTTGTGTGATAGTTGTCATATGTTGTGTGATATTTTTCTTATTGAGAAAACCCTAGAACTGCATAGGGGGTCCCATATATTATGTAATCCCAGATTACATGTTGTGTATATCGTTATTTCCAAAACCCACTGGTTCATCCCATGTCATCCTCCTCTTCTGCTTCCACCACTATATCCACTATATATCCCTCATGTGGATCATGGATCTAGGTCAACCAAGTTTGATCATCACCGAAGTTCCAATTTCTAGTCATCCCAGTTGCTCGGGAATTGTCTCATAGCCTTGCTGTCGCTACACGCTCCAAAACTTTCATGCACAAGTCTCAATCCGTCATCACTATCATCACAAATCAATATCATCATTTATCTGAACTTGGATCTATGATATCAATCCATTTCACCAAGAAATGGGTGCATAATGATTGATTTCTTAGGTATTTGTCGAATCACCAGCCAAGAGAAACCTTGGTGATGAACGCACAAAGAATGGTGGGAGAAAACCAAGAAACGTGAAAAAGAGGAAAAAACTCCAGTCATGTTTGGGTTGGCCTCAATACATTTCCATTAGAACAATGAACAAAGATCCAAATAAAATAAAAAATTTCTCCCAATAATCCCCGTAAAATAATCTTGTACCCACAATACGATCAAACCGAGAATCAATCTATTGGTCGATTGGTTCACATTCATCATAGGATAAGAAGATAGGGATAAATCCATATAATAAAAATTTTCTACCTCAAGGTGGATTGATCACTAATGAAGGATGAATATGTATCATTTTCGTTAGTGAGATTCTTGAATTTTGTTGGTGTAGATGATCCTCGATTCATCATCATCGCCTGTCAAGGCTCTCTCCAATTTTCTCTCTAAATTATTAGGGTTATATAGCCAACCCTAATAATTTTTCATAAGTATGTTTAAATAGATAGGGATTAGGTCACTGCATCACGTTAAATAAAATAACTAATTTATTTTATTTATTCGCCCGCGACTACACTTTATGGAAACTCTCAACGCTGAAATTGGTTATGTCACGCCTAGGGTAAAACCCATGCTCTAAACTCAACGTCAACCTCATATTTTTTATTTAAGGCTCCGTTTAGGATTTATTCCACTTTTCTAGGAAAATTGTGCACATGTGATGTTTAATATATTTAATATATTTCAAAAATTGATTTCAGACACACTGTACCTTAGAATCTCATGTTGCCTTAGCATCTAGATCTGAAAAAAAATCCATTTAATATTTTAAATAAATAAATGAAAAAATAAGAGGTGTTGCATTCTCCCCACCTTGGGTATTTATGTCCTAAAAAGACAAAATAAAAGGTTATACAAAGAGATGTGAATACTGAGCACACATTTAGGTCTCTCGCTCCTAGGTGCTCTTCTGAAGATTCTCGTGTTTCCACTGGATATGCATTAAAGTAATCACTCACCCACATAGGATCCTTTCATGATGATCTCCAATCTCTATTGGGTATTCAGCAAAGGTATCCCCCATCTTTGATGTTCATCTTTCCCCAGTTGATAACATGTGATGGTTTGTGCACGTACCTCCTTAGTTGTGACACATGGAAGACATCATGTACTCGGTAAAACTGCAGGGGTAGATCTAAGTGGTACGCCACCATAAAAAACTCTACACGGTATCTAGAAATAGCCAATGAATCTCAGAGATAACTTTTCATCCTAGCAAAATCTATGCAACCCATGTCAATGTGAGACCCTCAAGAACACATGGTCTCCCTCCTAGGACACCAAAATCTTCCATCATCGGTCCGTATAGGACTTATGATGGCTTTACGTAGTCCTCATCCACTCCTGGATGATTTTAACCTTATTTATCATGGCTCACACCAAATTTGGGCCCATAAGTACTGACTCTCCTAGGTTGATCCGGTATAGCAGTGACATGCAGATTTACCCATACAAAGCCTAAAATGGTACCATACCGATGGTGGAATAGTTGTTTTGTTGTATGAAAACTCTACCAAGGGTAGGTGATTCTCCCAACTATGGTCAAAGTATAACATGCAAGCCTGCAACATGTCCTCCAAGAACTTAATGGTCTGCTTAGTCTAGTCATCAGTTAGGGGGTGAAAAGATTTGTTCAAATGCAACTGAGTTATAAAATCCTCCTACAATCCCTTCTATAACCGAGATGTGAAGTCAGCATCACAGTCCACTACTGAAAAAAGGGCTTATACCCACGGTTCAAAACCGTGGGTATAGCCCCCAAAACCGTGGGTATAGGCTATACCCACAGTTTTGGGAATGTGGGATGGAAAGGCGTCGGGATAGGGGTCTTGACATATACCCACGGTTCCAACACCATGTTGTACAGTGTGCTGGACCAACTGAGCCATCACTGCTACTAGTATTTCTATATCTATTGCTTTTATTATATTAATATATCTTTTTATATGAAAACGGGATGGTTAAAAAAATTCGCGGATAGCAGGTTTCGAACCTTGCATGCAGCGCTTAACAGGGAGTTCCAAGACCAACCAGCCCAATGCCACTATTGGTATTTATATATTTCTTACTTATATTATATTAATATATCCGTTTATATGAAAAACAAAAACAGTGAGAATCGAACCACAGACCTCTCGGCCTCCGAAGCCGCACATTACCAACTAACCTGAAGACATTTCTATTTTATATGCGTACGTTGTTTTACTTATATTTATCAAAATAAATTAATTGAAAAAAAAAATCGCCGGAATTCCAAACCGGGATCACACAAAATATACTAACACCCGGACCAACTAAGCTATTGAAAATTTTGGTTTTCATCTTTGAATTTTCTTAATAATATTAATAAAAATCATTTACCCGCCAAATTTTTTTATCGTCCCGCGTAATTTTTTTTCCCGGCATAAACGCAGGAAAGCTATACCCACGGTTCTCCAAAACCGTGGGTATAGGTCTTAAAAAAAACCCACGATTTTGAAAAACCGTAGGCATAGGTTTTCGGGGAAAACCCTATACCCACGGTTTGGCCAAACCATGGGTATGGGTTTTGAAAAAAAAACACATATACCCACATTTTTTCAAAACCGTGGGTATAGGGGTTCAAAATAAACCTATACCCATGGTTTCAAGCAAAACTGTGGGTATAGGTGACCTATACCCACGGTTTTGGTAAACTGTGGGTATAGGTCCCCATATTAACTCTATACCCACGGTTTTTTGTGAAACCGTGGGTATAGACCCATTTTCCAATAGTGGTCAGAAATGATCATCAAGGTAAATCCATGGATTCAAGTTATCTTCTTCATGTAAAGGAATCCCAAGATCTCAACTGAACTTTGCTCTTGAATAGCTAGGAAGTGGACTGACTTAGTGAGTCGATCTATGATCACCCAAATGGCATCATATCCCTTATACTTACATGGTAACCCCATCATAAATTCCATGGATATCTCATCCCACTTATACTCCATCAACTCAAGGGGTTGAGCTAAACCATCTAGATCTTGTTGCTCAACCTTCACTTGTTGATAAGTAAGGCATCAAGAGACAAACTCTGCAACTTCTTTCTTCATCCCTAGCCACTAAAGTTGTCGTCAAAGATCCTGGTACATCTTCACCACACCTAAATGTACCTCTAAGGGTAAATTATAAAAATACCTTAACACATCCTCCCTTAGTGCAATTAGTACCATTGTCCATCCTTTGAAAATAATGACATACTCTCTGCCTTCAAAAAATCAATCAGATGTCTAGTGGATATCTGAGCATGTAGGGTCTCACAGTCAGTATCACTAAGTTGTGCCTCCCTGACTCACTGTAAAAGAAAATGGGTAACAAGCATTAACTAGAGGTAAAATTATTTATCCCCATCTATAAAGGATAACTACAAAGAGGCTAACTACTCTGACACCTTGCTCAGCAACTGCGAATAAGATCTCCTATTGAGGGCATCTGCTACAACATTCCCCTTCCTAGGAGTATCGACAATATCGAATTCATAGTCCTAGAGGAACTCTAGCCATAACCTCTATCTCAAGTTAAGATTCTTCTGAGAGAAGATATACTTGAGACTCTTATGGTTAGAATAGATGATAAACCGATCGCCCATCAGGTAGTGTCACCACATCTTCAGTGCGAAGACTACTACTATTAGCTCAAGATTGTTGGTTGTATAATTCTTCTCATGTGGTCTCAATTGACGTAAACCATAGTCAATCACTACTTTCCTTTGAATCAGAACACAACCAAGCTCGGTCTCTAATGCATCACAGAACACTATGTAATCGACATCCTCCTCTCGCAATATTAAGATGAGAGCACTCGTCAAACTCTACCTCAACTCCTAGAAAGCCTGTTGGCACCTATTTTGAACACATAAAAGGCTTCCCCTTTTAGTTCAAAGCTTTCAAGGGAGCTTATATCCTAGAGAAATTTGGAAAAAATCTTTGGTAGTAGTCTGCCAACCCAAGGAATCTTTGTACCTCCATCGCACTCTTGGGTGTCTTTCAAGCCAACACTGCCTCGGCCTTTTCCAGATCCACTACTACAATGTCTTCTGAGATAACATGTCCCAAAAATTGAACCTATTGAATAAAAAACTAGAACTTTGAGAGATTAACATAAATCTAGTGCTCTCATAGTATGTTCAAGACCATATTTAAGTGTCTTATATGATCCTCCTTGAACGTTGAGTACACTAGGATATCATTGATGAAAATCACCACAAGCCAGACTAAGAAAGGCTGAAAGATCCAATTTATGAGTCCCATGAAAACTTTTGGGGAGTTCATCACATCTAATGACATCACTAAGTACTCATAGTAACCATAGCGACATTTTAATGTCATATTTGATATATCCTCATCTTGTACTCATAGCCGGTGATAGCCTGATGTGAGGTAAATCTTTGAGAATCATCATGTCTCTCTCAACTGAAATAGGTCATTGAACCCTGATAGTGGATACTTTTTCTTTACAGTCACCTGGTTTAGGTGATGGTAATCCACACACAACCTCAAGCTCTCATCTTCTTTCTTTGTGAACAACATAAGGGATGTCCGGGGTGAAACATTGGGCCTGACAAAGTCCTTCCTCTGTAAGTCCTCCAACTGCACCCTCAGCCCATGAAGCTCTGTGGGAGACATTTTATATGTTGGAACATATATTGGGGTCATCTAAAAGTGTAAATAAATGCATAATTCTAACTCTAAAAATGGATTTAGGCCTAACATGTCCAGAGGAAATATGTCCTTATACTCGACCACCGCTATAGGAAATTAAAGGCTCATATCATCTACTACACCAAGGGTCATGCTAGCCAGCTAGTGTGTAATAAATTGCATCCTTTTGCACATGATTCTAACCTACTTTTTTTGGGTTTTATTTTCACCCACAAAGAAAAACCTTGTCCCATCATTGCGTACACACCACATCCTCTGCCTGAAATAGTTTATCTAAACATGAACTCTAGATAATCAGTCCATGCCTAAGATGAAATTGTAGGGCCTTATTTTCATTAAAAAGAGATCCCAAATGAAAGTCTCGACTTCAATATTCAATTTACATTGTCGATGGAAGTGTGTGACCATTGAGTCGCCACCAAGCTCGGTCTCTAATGCATCACAGAACATTATGTACTCGATATCCTCCTCTCACAATCTTAAGATGAGAGCACTCGTCAAACTCTACCTAAACTCCTGGAAATCCTATTGACACCTCTTTGACCACATAAAAGGATTCCCCTTTGGTTCAAACCTTTAAAGGGAGCTTATATACTATAGAAATCTAGAAAAAAATATTTGATAGTAGTCTTCCAATCCAAGGAAGCTTTATAACTTCATCGCGCTCTTGGGTGGCTCTCAAGCCAACACTACCTCAACCTTTGTCGGGTCCACTACTATAATGTCTATTGAGATAACATGTCCCAAAAAGTGGACTTATTGAATCCAAAACTATCACTTAAAGAGATTACCATAAATCTAGTGTTGTCATAGTATGTCCAGGACCATCTTTAAGTGTCTCATATGCTCCTCCTCGAATGTTGTGTACACTAGGATATTGTTGATGAAAATCACCACAAGTCAGACTAAGAAAGGCTGAAAGATCCAATTTATGAGTCCCATGAAAACTTCTAGAGAGTTCATCACATTTAATGACATCACCAAGTACTCATAGTAACCATAGTGACGTCTGAATGTCATCTTCGATATATCCTCGTCCTATACTCATAGCTGGTGATAGCCTGATATGAGGTCAATCTTCGAGAATCACCATGTCTCTCTCAACTGATAAAATAGGTCATTGATCCTCGGTAGTGGATACTTGTTCTTTATAGTCACCTGGTTTAGGTGACGGTAATCCACACACAACCTCAAGCTCCCATCTGCTTTCTTTGTGAGCAACATAAGGGATGCCCAGGGTGAAACATCGGGTCTGAAAAATTCCTTCCTCTGTAAGTACTCCAACTACACCCTCAGCCCATGAAGCTCTGTGGGAGCCATCTGATATGTTGGAACATATATTGGGGTCATATCGAAGTGTATATAAATGCATAATTCTAACTCTCGAAATGGAGGTAGGTCTGACATGTCCTTAGGAAAGATGTCCTCATACTCAGCTCCACTACAGGAAACTGAAGGCTCATAGCATCTACTGCACCAAGGGTCATGCTAGCCAGCTGGCGTGTAATCATCTGCATCCTCCTACACATGAGTCTAACCTAATTTGTCTGGGTTTCCTTTTCACCCACAAAGAAAAACCTTGTCTCGTCATTTCATACACACTGCATCCTCTGCCTGAAACAGTCTATCTGAACATGAACTCTAGATAATCAGTCCATACCTAAGATGAAATTGTAGGGCCTTATTTCCATTATAAAGAGATCCCAAATGAAAGTATCACCTCCAAGAGTCAGTTTACATTATCAGCGGAAATTTGTGACCATTGAGTCGCCACCAGTAGGTGTCTCCAAGCACAAGGGTCAAGCCAAGGGATCAACCATAATCTATAAGACTCGAACCAAATAAGTGGTAAGAAAGGAATTAATCACACCTATGTCTATCAATACTAAAACTAAAATATAAAAGACATATATTGTACCTCATATCATTACTAGAGCCTCTATGTCATAAGACTCAACCACATATAGCTTCCCTCATTCCTGACCACCAACTCCTTAAGCCTAGCATAGACCACCTGGGGTTGGTGGTGGTAATAAGTCAAAACGTCTACCACCTCTAGCTACTCTCCCAGCTCCTCTATCACATATAATGCCCTATGAAATTTCTTACTCTTTATTTTGTCTCTACCTAAGTGGCTCATTCACTTTCTCTCTATCATCCGTATAGCGAGTCAGACAATCCCGTGTAAGATATACCCAACCATCACAAGAGTAGCATTGCCTCTCCCCAGGCCGACTAAATCCTTCCTACCATCCCTGAGCTACAAAACCTTCATCCTGAGGTCACCTCCTAAAACGTCTTGCATGTCCAGGTCCTTATGTCTATTGTTGGCTACCTGCCGCCAAAGTCTCAACTCCTGGGTTACCACTGCTGGCACCAACTCTTTGTGTCTGCTTAGCTAGGAAACTCTCGACTACCAAAGAACACTCTAGCACCCCGAAATAGGTAGGAATGAATAGAGATATTATGCTAGATCAGATGCCTCTACGTAGTCCTCACTCAAAAGACTAGGACCAAAAGAACTGATCACGCACCATATTCATCGAGTACTGAGTGAGGTTGGTGAACCTTGATGGATACTCAACCACAGTCATACTACCCTGCAAAAGCTGTAGAATTTCATGGATGTGCATGACCCTCAACGTAGTTGGAGAGCACTCCTATCTAAAAATAAAATTAGACTCTAACCATGTAAGAGTCATCTCATCATATGATTGGTCCACTAAGCCCCCTTGTCATCCTATAGATCCATAGAGAAGGCTCACTAGCTGGACCACTATCTGTTCTACGGGTGTCCTGGTAAGACAAAAGACTTGTGCCACTACCTCAAGCCAATCCTTAGTTATTTGTGGGTTTGGAAAACCTCAGAACCTGAGGGGTTGCTGACGCTAAAACTCATGAAGTGCGCTCAGCCTATGCACCTCATCCATTGGTACTTCCAGTACCAGCTGTTTCTTGATAGGTGGTGGTAAGATTGGTGCACCACCTGGAGGTAATACCTCTTGAACATGCCCCTTCATTAAAGCTGCATCACTCAGGGGATCATCCTCATGTTCCTTATCTTGAATCCTAGCTGTAAAATGTCATGGAAGCATCCTGAAATAGACAAGATGTACCACGATCAATGAGTATACCTGGAGAGATGACTCAAGAAGGATATGGAAACCACAAATCATTCCTATATGATACGTTTACTAATGCTTTACATATAACTAGTTTCTACATGTACTAAGTCAATAAGTAAGTTTTCTGAGTCCTGGTGTATGGATACATTAGTTGATGCACCAACATTGGAGTCCTTGGCCTAAAATCCAAAATTGAAACACTTAACACTGTTTCCCCAAACCATTCTCATAGATTTCAGTCCTAAGGTAGAACTGACTCCTCTGATATCACTTTATCATGACCCATCTCAGGGCTCATGTTGTGACCACCCCAAGCCCGCTTCTAATAGGCTAGGGGTTATCAACCAACACCGAGTAAACATATTACATACATAGGAGGCCTTAGCCTATTGTACATGTACACACACACACACACATCTTCATGATCATACAATATTGAAATGTAAAAAAATGATATCCATGCATACATACATCTAAAATCTCATCCATCAGAGTATAAAAAAAATACTAGAAAGAAAAAGGGTCAAATGCAAGTCCACCACAAGAAACAGAAGACAAGTCAAACATAAAAGTATAGAGGAGGATTCTTGTCAAGGTAATCGTAGGAACACAACTCAAACTGTTCAGATTACTAAGCTTCACCTGGTCCCGATCCCTCTAGGACTCCATTGAAAGGTCGATTGTGTGCATAAGAAATAACACATGCGGGAAAAGTTTATATAGGGGTGTGTATAACAATATCCAATAGGACACCCCAAAATCACTAAGCATATAACATCAAGAATAACAGCTAGCTCATCAAAGGTATATGTCAATAACACATATAAAAAGAATATCAAGATATGATCAAAGTAGACACATAGTCTTAAGGTAAGATCATAAACATAATGTCAGCCTAGGATTTATGCTTGAAGGTACCACATGACACTTGTCTAAGAGAACGCACTCCATGAGTCAGATAGAATTGATGTTGTCTGTCCGAGAGGTCGTGCTCATCGGGTCTCACCATAAGAAGTACACGCTAGAAGTATGAAGATATCGATACAAAGAAAGGGGATCACTCCCAGATCCATGGGGTATACCAATAACCCAATTTGAATTAACCCACTAAGTAGGGGATCAAAACCCACGTAGTGTTGGTCATGATGATACCAAGAACCCCACCTAGGGTAATGATGATAGCGAATCTCGTTTCGGGTCTTGTAAAATGATTCCAACAACTCTATACAAGACTAAATTTCCTCAAAGGTGATCATCATCCTATGCACTGGACACGATTCCATAACCACCCTCAGGGAAAGGATCAAGGGAACATAGCCTAAAAAAACTTGTCCAAGATGAAGAGGATAAGGGCTCCAAGCCTTCTTTGAAGAAGTACATGACGCGTCCCTTCAGCATTGGGTTTTACCTATATATCACGGTCTGTTCTCGTGTCTTTGTTTGTGTCCTAATACATGGAATGTATGAGCCCGTGTACTCCTAACCGTGTCTAAGTATATAGCTCTTCCCATGTACACCTAGCCTAGTTGTGTCTATGTCTAAGTGCACGGCATGTTCGAGCATGTGTACTCCTGGTTGTGTCTGTATACCCACCAAGGTATACGTCGAGCCACCGGGTAAGGGTCACACACCGTGTGATATTTTTCTTCTTGTGAAAATACTAGCACCGCACAAGGGGTCTCACGTGCTGTGTATATCAAAATTTCTATAACATGCTACTTTATCCCACATCGTCCTCCTCCATCACTGTCTCTACTAGATCCATCATACATCCCGCCCATGGATTGTGGATCTGGGTCAACTGATTTTGATCGTTGTTGAAGTTCCAATTTTCGGTCATCCTAGTTTCTCAGGAATCGTCCTGTGGCCTTGTCATTACCACACACTCCAAAACCTACGCATGTATGTACCGATCTGGTCTCAATCTGTCATCACCATTATCATAGCACAATCATGTCATCTATTCGAACTCATATTTTTTATATCAATCTACTGCATCAAGAAACAGGTGCACAACGATTGATTTCTCGTGTATTCATTGAAGCATCAGTCAAACGAATCCCTAGTTATGAACGTACGAAGAGCGATGGGAGAAAACCAAGAAATGTGCACAAGTGGAACGAACCTCGACTGTGTTTGGGTTGGCCTCGGTTTTTTGTTGTTAGAATGAAGAACAAAGATCTAAATAAAATAAACAATTTCTCCCAATAATCCCCACAAAATAAGATTACATCAGCAATACGATCGAACCATGAATCATTTTGTTGGTCGATTTATTGACATTTATCATGAAATAAGAATATGGGGATAAATACACATAATATAAGCATACTAACTCAATGTGGATTGATTGCTGATGAATAATGAATTTGCATCGTTGTTCTTGCTGAGATCCTTGAATTTCGTTGGCGTAGACGATCTTCGATCCGTCATCGTCGCTCGTGAAGGCTATCTCCAATGCTCTCTCTCAATTATTAGGGTTATGTGGAAAACTCTGAGAATTGGTCATAAGTGTGTTTAAATATACATAGGTTAGTTTGGTGCATCACATTAAATAAAATAAATAATTTATTTTATTTTATTTATTCGCCCGCAACTAAACTTTATAGAAACCTCTGACGCTGACAAAAGGCTATGTTGCATCTAGGGTAAAACACACATTTTGAACTCAATGATGACCTCAGATTTCTAATTCAGGCCTCTATTTAGAAGTTATTTCATTTTTCAAGAAAATTGTACACACATGGTATTTGATTTTTTTTAAAGGTTGAGGGACAAACCCCCTTTATTGAACATGAAATAAAAAAAATCCCCTTTTGAAAACTGAGTAGAGTGGGAAATCATACAAGACACAGAGGAATATATGCCTTTAAGAAACATGAATAAAAGGTCTAACATGGTCATGAATGATCGAAGGAAATCAAATATCAAAACAAGCATCATAAAAAGACTCCCCCTGCTAGACAATGCAACAGAGGAGTCGGTCAATGGTGATGTGTCGCCCCCCACCAATAAGTTTTGTGGTGTTGGTCAACACAACGTGGAAGAGAACCCCTACATCCAACAATAAAATGTGGGAGGAGGACCGAATGACAGGTTCCAACATGCTTATCCCTCTTTTGAGCCGCCCACCCGACAAATTAGCAAGGAACTCATCGTAATGTCAACTTGATGTATCACAAAACTAGATAGACAACTATGTGCAAAAAGTCAATGACAGAGTATCCATATGTTTGTCAAAAATTAATTTTAGACACACCGGGCCTCGGAATCACACGTCGTCTCGGTGCCTAGCTTCAAAAAAAATCCATTTAATATTCTAAAGAAATAAATAAAAAATCAAATTCGTTACAACACACTCAGCTTATTGTTGTCTTTGGCTGGGTCTTGGTGTGTTGGGTCATGTCATGGATGTATAACATTAATATCTTATTCCAAAAAACTACTAGAATTTTACAAACCACCATAAAATATTGAAAATAATAAAAAAAAAACACAAAATGTGATTTAAAAATTATCACGAATCAGTGACAGTTTTGTTCACTGCATATAGGTCTATTGCAACAGAGATAATACCAATGACCACTGAAACCATAACAATAATCTTGATTTCTAGCTGTGAGCACCTTCTAATATTGGATTGGATTTTTCATCCATGGACATTACTGCTACCCAGGAAGGCAATGTTGGTACGATGTTCACTGCTGGAACATGGGTTATTTCAGTTATATCACAGTGCAAAAAATACTCGTGGGTGCAGTTGTATCCCATGTAGAGGTAATTCATCCATAACTAGAGAAGACAGAGAATCAAATTGAAAACTTTATCCATTCATGCATAGTAATAGAGAAAAACATATTGAAGATGAAGGTGAACTAACAATTTTTCAAAAAAAGTGATCAAAATCAAGAAAGGATTATTCTTCACATCACGGGACTGTGGTCACCAAGGTTTGTAAGCACAAAAGTTATGGTCAATCTTTTCAAGGATTTTAAGGAACCTCAAATCAATTGCCTTTAAAACTTATCTCCTCCAATGAAAGATGAATTTGATGAAATCGACAGGTCTTTGCATAAAGGTTGTATTGAAATAGTGAATGTTGAATTTTTTATTAATAATGGAGGAAGATCTATAATTTGGATCGGAATGAATATCGATTTGACTATGAAAATCAATCGGGGTGGTTTGATTCGCAACTGAAAGTGATTACTGCTAAAAACAAGCATGAGTCATTTTTTAACAATTTCTTTAGTCACTAATCATATCATTTTTCACATTGAAGATAATTTTTTTCTTAATTTATATCTTTATGATGAAAATAAACGATGACCTTTTTCACTGAAAACAGGCCTCAATCATTTGTCGAACGGTTCAATTCCTTTTCAATGGAATGATATTAGCTTTTATACTTCCCCTTAATTTCACTCATATATATATATATATAATTCTCACCAAAATCAAACTGGTCTCACTCCTCGTGCCACTGACCACAGGACGCTAGGATTTGATTGGGGGGGGGGGGGGGGCGGGGGGTGGATTTTATCATCTCTAATTCCCTAAAATAATGGATCATCCATTCACAGTCTAGGATGTTGACACCTGGATTTTTTCCCACATGTTTCAATCAGGTAATAGAATGAAGCGAGGGGTATATTGGTCTTGAATTAAAACACATTTAAGAATATTCTCCCTCTCTTCAATCAACAAAATCTCCTCTCACCAATTTATAATATTATATTATATATTAAACAAATAATAAAATTTGTGATGTGTTTTAAAACCAAATATATATTTAAATGAAATTATATTTGTCTTATATAAAAAAATTATTACACTTTACTAAAAAATGACCAAATAATATGTGTTCAATTTTTTGATTATTTGAGTAAAATGAATATATTTTTGTTAATAATTTTAAGTGCATACATTTTTTTAAAACATTTTAAATATTAATGAGTTGATTTTATTTTAAAATCATTTATATTTGTAATTGAAATATATATATTTTTGTTTAAAAATTTTGTTACATCTTTTAAAAAGAATTAAAAATAAATATGTGATAAAAATAGACTTTTTAATCATTTAGAAGAAAATTAATAGATTTTCTTTGATATCTTTAAAGTCATACATTTTTTTAATGCATGAAAGAATATTGAGTTTATTGTATTTTAAATGAAAGGAAATATTTTTGTAAAAAGGGTGTGTACCATTTAAAAAAGACAAAATAATTTTTCTTTAAAAAATAGTTTTTTTTACAAAACTTCACTACAAAGTTTCTAGTTGAATCATTAAAATTTTTATGAAGACTTTCTTTGAGTTATCTGTTTGATTTTATTAGTGAAAGTTTTCATTGAAGATCAGTGTAAGTTTCTAATTCACACTAGAATGTTCCAGAGGAAGTTTCACTGGAATTTCTGGTTTAAGTTCCACTGAAACTTCCTCTTAATAGATTTATAATTGTAATCAGTATAGATGTTGAATAAAATATATTACATATATTATATATATTTTAATTTAATATAAATATGTTTATTAAAATTTAATTTTATTAATATATTCTATAGTTTTATAAATATATATTGTTGTTGTATTGTGGAACATCTATTGAAACTTCATTTGGAAATTCCACTGGAACCTCCACTGGAACTTCTACTAGAACCTCCATTGGAACTTCCACTAGAACCTCCATTAGAACATCGAGTGGAACCTACACTAAAACTTCCACTAGAATTTCCACTATAACCTAGAACCTCTATTGGAACTGTAACACCCCAAGCTTCCACGGTACACTTTTCTTTGAGTAATGCAATAGCATACGTTGTACACAACTTCGAGTTTCAGCACACCACGACCAATCAAACTACCTGTTATGAATAGTAATACCCACTTTTTAAAATTTTATAAATTTTATTTTTCAAAATGGACTTAATTTTAGGATTATGAATATCAAAATTAGCTTAGAGTGAATTTTTGGTATTTTTCTGAAAACTTTCATTTTTTGATGAATAATGAAAAACACTGCGTTATTGTTTAAAACCAACTTTTTATTTAAATAATTAGTTATTTTATTTAAATTTATTTTATGTAAAAATGGATAAATAATACCTATATATTTTCAATGTAATTCATTGGATTCATTTTATAATAATATTATATATATATATATATAATTTTATTGAACTTTTAACGTCTTTTACCCACCTTCTAGGCACATTTTCAAATTTGCATAAAATGTAATTTTACCACTTCTATGAATTGAATTTCAAAAATCTAAGAGACATAGTTGAAATAAATAAGTAAAATTTGGTTTAATAGGATGAAAATATTTTTTTTGTGAATAGTAACTTTTGAATTTTATTTACCGCGGTTAAAAGTAAATAGGGTAATTAAAGGTAAAAATGATATTATAATTACCCTAAAACATATCCTAATTCTATTGGATAAGTTTATTTCGACCAAAATCAACCTTATGAATAAAATATGATCCTTTTGGTTCACTTGGATTAGATTAGGACATTTATTATTATTTTATTTAAAGAAGAGTTAAAAGTGTTAAATTCAAAGTTTAATAACTAAACCATTTTTAATATAGGGTTATACATAAGATAAATTTGACTATAAACATTTATTAGAAATCTAAAAATATTTACTACATAATGGAATTTTATTTATAATTTTTTATAAATTAAATAATTAAATTTATTTATGACATAATGATGATGCAGTAATTACCTTATTATTGAAAGATTAAAATAATTGATATTATAAATATTAATATAATTGTAAATTGAGACTTTTGATGAATTCAACTAATTTTCTAGGTTAATATGACATGTTAGGGTTGATTAAATAATTTTTTTTTGAAGTGATAAAGTTGTTATGACTTTCAAAAAAACAAAATACCAAATAGTGTCAAAATTGACATAAATGAGTTTTTAAAACAAATACTATATTATTAATTGATATAATATTCCTAAAAATATAAGGTTTGGTCAAAGAACTTAAATAAGGTTGTATATATCAATAATGAACCCCTTGGAGTTCACTTAGATTTTTATAGTAAGTTTATTGACCATTTATAATAATAATACATGAATACATGGTAAAAGTTAAACTATTTAACAAAGAGTTAAATCTAAAAGATAAGGTTAATATGGTGACATAAACCTGTCTAAAACCAATTGTTTGAGATTTTTTAGACCCAAAACCACATTATCCTTGAAATAAATCCTTTTGGATCTATTATAAATAGAATATGATTGTATAATAAAATAATATTTCAAGCTTTTCCTAAAGTGGCCCTCACCTCTCTTATAAAAGGGTACTTCCCCTTCTCTCAAAATCACACCTCAAAAGTCATTTGGAATGACCAAACCCTACTCAAATATCCTCAAAACTACCCTAAATTTAACATAGAGGCCTTACTTTGATCATAATCCAACCTAAGGATCTCTTTTGATCAAATCAAAAGGAAACACCCGAAGAAGATGTAATAATTTCACCACCTCTTTCAAAGTTCTTTTCTTCTTCCACTTCCTATTTATTTGTTGTTTTTATACCAAAATAATAAATCCAGTAACTTATACATACTTTTATGTTATTATAAATATTTTACAACCATATTAATTATTCTATCCATCCTATGAATGACAAGTCACCATACGTGCGTACGTACGACTTACTGCCTCCATGTTGTGGTGTAGTTTGTTATTCAACACTTAATTATTTGGATGGGTATAATAATGAGTATAAATGATGTAAATAATAAATATAAAATGTTAATTATTATTTATATTTTATATAACATCCAATTATATACGATTTCATCATTAATGGAATGATATTGTCACTCGTGCGTACGTACGGATTACTGTCTCCACGAACGCAATGAGATTCATTCCCCATCGTAATCATTCAAGAATAATTTTCATTTTATGATTAAAAATAATGTTTAAGAACTTAATATCATTCTGGATATGAATAAAATACATCCTATCCATAACAAACATGACTTACATAATAAAACATATAAAGTAAAATGAATCAGTTAACACCCGAAACAATGATACTACTGAAATATTATTAACAAAGAAATATTAGAAGATCATATATGATATCATATTTATGTATGTGGTTCCTATATAATTTAATAACAATGAATCAACTATTATACAGGAGGTTAATGTACCCTCGATCAAGGAAAAGTATAAGGTAAGGGTTAATTCTACAATCTCTTCATTATCTGAGATTGTTTATACGTGAGTATCTACTGGGACCTCTTTATCATCCACACCAGTGTTTCTTAAAAATGTATTTCAAAACATTTTTACTATTTCCTAGACTATGGGTTAAATTCATTTATACTCTTGTTTGACCTTTTATAGAATGTTTATAAAGTAATCTTTCTGTCGTTTCCAAACAAGTTCCTTTACGACCTTTTCAACAAAATTAAGGAAAGAATGTTTTTTTAACTTATACAGCGAGTGCGACTATTTTCTGTCATTATAAAATCTTCAAAGCTTAACTTACAAGATTATAAGAATATTTTTAAAATAAATTTTTTCTTTTATAATTATGTGACTTTTAAATTATTTCAAAATATAAAGAGATATTTCTCTCAAATAGTTTTGATTTCATTTATGTCAACATCCTTTGATAGATTTTACACTTGTTTGAAGTTGATTTATCATGATACAATATTATATATTGTATTGAAGGTTTTGTGATATGTTTTACTTTGGATGTATTATTTTTATACCATTCATGGTTTATGGATAAATTATTGACATTTCATATGCCAGTTTTAATACGAATGTTTATGTTATGTTTCAACCTTTTCATATGAGGAATGCATTGGACTTAGTAAGTGACGGGTGGCACCCACTATAGCTTCTCGATGCATAGGTAGGTCTTATGAGACAAACTAGTGTCTTGTCACAAGAACTTAACAAAATCTTATTTGTAGTCTTGGCACGAGGTCTTGACTATGTGGTTATGATGTCCGACATTATACATTCCATTATTATGAAATTGGATATTAATATTACATGTGATTATTCGACTAGTAGAATATCCATGTGAATAAGTAAATGACATCATTTGATTTATCTTTTTCATATTATGTTGAAGTTTATGTTTAAAAGGCTTGTGTTTTAGTCTTATACATTGCCTTAAATGTTTATGCTTATTTATGATAGTTTCTGCTATATTGTTATCCTTACTGAGCATTTGAGCTCACCCCTTTCTATGTTTTAATTTTCCCAGGATGAGAAGAAGTATATTATGACTAACCTTAAGGGATAAACTAATGGATATTAATGTGTTCAAAGGATACATAATGTTGTTGTTTTTCATTTCATAATGTAATATAAAAATTATGTATATATCTAGTACTTTTAAGGCTATTAAACTGATCGGTCTTTCAAGATTTGATCCCTTGTGATCATGAAAATGTTATGTAATATTGCATCGACTCTAGGTAACTAGGGTTGGAGCATTACAGTTGGTATCAGAGTAAGTTTAGTACAAACCTTGGAAGCTAGATTTAGAAAAAACTCTGATTAGAGAACATTACCCTAAGATAGACTTTGAGGATTAATATAGAAGAACTTCCTAAAATTTTGGTAATATAGAGATTTTATATATTTTCCAAGAAATACATCTCTTTATGTATATGATCAGGTAGAGGCAGCTCTGGAACAGATGTACCTAGGAGTGAAAACTCTGACAAGGAGTTTTGGGCGGTATCCTGGTACACGACAATGGGTCTTACTACACTCTTGATTACGACGCTCCCGGGGGATATGCTTAAAATAATTCACATTTTCCTTACAAAACATTATGAATGATTTATGAGTAAATAATTCCTCAAAGAAAACATTTTTTTATGATTATGGATTATATGCATAAATTGTTCAATTTATGTTAGTTATTTTACTAGTTTGGAATTATGTATTATGATTTATAAACTAATCTAGTGTATGGCATTGTTTAGAAATAGAACCTAATGGAAGTAATGTAAACCATATCAACCCATGTAATACATGTAGGTATTGTCCTCCTACTCGAGATAATTATAGTGGAGCTAGTGATGTAACTGATGCTGAATAACTTATAACCATACTAGGACATCTCTCTCAGGTTATGAATAATAACCTTACCCGTATGGAGCACCCCGATCCACAACGTGGAGGATCAATGTTAGACTGATTTATAAGGCAACAACCATTAACATTCAATGGGACTACAAATCTACTTGTAGCTAAGCAATGGATAAGTTCCTTAGAAAAAATATTTCATGCTTTGGGGATTAGCGAAAGGGAAAAGGTTGTCATGATAGATTATTGTCGCACGGGAGATGCAGATCAATGGTGGTCATTAATTCAAAACAAAAAGGAGGATGAAGAAGTATCAAATATAGAATTGAGGGAGTTTAAAGAACTTTTCTTAGAAAAACACTTTCCTCATGACCATCGATTAGATATAGAAAGACAATTTCTGAGTCTGAGACAAAAGGAGGATAAGAATGTCACAAAGTATGAGGCTAACTTTACAAGGTTATCAAGGCATGCAATATATTATATACGCAACCCAAGGAGTAAGATTGATCGATTCTTTGATGGGTTAAAACCATTTCTCTGTCGAGAATTAGTCTCACAATCCTTCTCATCGTACAAAGATATTATCTCATGTGCTATCAAGACAAAAAAGGAATTCTCTAAGTCTTATGACTTTAAAAGAAAAGTAAGAGAAGAAGAGATATGTTGAACACTCTATAAATGGAAATAAAGGGAAGAAGGGAAAATTTGAATTTTCATCCTGTAGTAAATATGGGAAGAAACACCCTGATACTTGCCTGAAGGGAATGAGAGTCTGTTACAAGTATGGTGAAAAAGGCCACCAAGCTCGTGATTATAAGGGAAATAAAGAGTCTATCAATGTTGAATGATACAATTATAGAGAAATGAGGCATTATTCAAATGAATATCCTAAGATCCAAGGAAACTTACCTTAGAAAAGTCCAAGGGAGAAATTCCAAGCTTATGCAATCACTACTGCTGAGGTTGAAGCTCCGAATGATGTGGTGGCATGTAATTTAATGGTTTCCTCAAATTTATCCAATGATTTATTTGATTCTGAATCATTGCATTGTTTTGTATCTTCCTAGTTTGCTAATAAAATTATATATTTCCAATTTGATTTAATAAGGTAGTTGTCAGTCAAAACTCTTAAGGGAAGTATCATTGCAATAAAGTTTTGTGAATCAGTTCCTATTAGGCCATATAAATGTTCTTTATTTACTGATCTCATCATCATACCCATGATTGAATTTGATATAATCCTTGGTATGGATTGGATTTCGAACCATGATGCGAAAAAATTATTGTAAGAAGGAGGTTACAATTTTCGATGATGATAAGGAGTACCTTATCTTTATAGCAGAAACATCACCACCTGATTCTTATCTAGATCTAACCCCAGTAGCTCTACTAAATTCAATTATTAGGAGGAAGAGAGTGAAATAACTATGGGTGGGGAAAGTGATGTTCAAATAGAGTATTTACCTATTGTGCAAGAATATGTTGATGTGTTTCCAAAGGATTTACCTGGACATCCTCCAGAACGAGAAATTGAGTTTTCTATTAATTTAATTCCTGATTCAAGGACCATATCAAAGACCCCTTATAGAATGACCACTGTGGAATTAGTGGAACTAAAGAAATGACTAGATAAATTGAGTAATAAAGGATTTATTCTCCTTAGTGTTTCTCCATGGGGAGCCCCTGTTCTTTTTGTTAAGAAAAAAGATGGATCTATGTGGTTGTGCATTGACTACAGGGAGATCAATGATATGACAATAAAGAACAAGTATCCCCTACCTCGCATTGATGATTTATTCGATCACCTTCATGGAGCTAAATATTTTTCAAATCTTGACCTTCGAACTAGATATTATCAGTTGTGTGTGAAGAAGGAATACATTCCGAAAACAATATTTCAAACCAGGTATGGGCATTATGAGTTTACAGTAATGCCTTTTTAACTAACTAATGAACCCTCTATCTTTATGGATATAATGAATAGAGTTTTAAAGGAATATTTTGAAGACTTTTTAGTGGTATTTATTGATTATGTATTGGTTTACTCTAAAATCTATGAAGATCATGAAAATCGCTTGCGCACTATTCTGAAAACCCTTAGAAAAAATGAATTATATGGGAAGTTTAGCAAGTGTAAATTCTAGCTTTAGGAAATTTCTTTCCTTGACCATATTGTCTCTAAGGATGAAATATTTTTCGACCTTTCAAAGACCAAGGCAATCCAAGAATGGCCAACACTGATGAGTATAACTGAGGTACGTAGTTTTATTGGTTTAGCGGTTTATTATCGGCGTTTTGTCCATAATTTTTCACGATTGGCTAACCCATTAATCAAGATCACACGTAAAGGGGTTAAATTTGTTTGGACAAAAGAGTGTAAAGAATGTTTTGAATAATTGAAGAAAAGATTAGTCAATGCTCCTATCTTGACTCTACCATCAGGGAATGATGGGTTTGTTATTTATAGTGATGCTTCAAAGAAAGGACTTGGTAGTATCCTTATGCATAATGATAGAGTTATTGTCTATGTAACACGAAAGCTAAATATTCATGAACAAAACTATCTCACTCGTGATCTTGAGTTAGCAGCTGTAATCTTTACTTTGAAGATATGAAGACATGGTCCCTATGGTGAAAAATGTGAGATATATACTGATCACAAGAGTTTGAAGTATATTTTCTCACAAAAAGAATTCAACATGAGGCAAAAAAGATGACTTGAACTACTCAAGGATTATGATTTCACTAGACACTATCACCTGGGGAAGGTGAATAAGGTGGAAGATGCTTTGAGCAGAAAGGATCATGGAGTTTTGAACAAGATGAGAGTTGAAAGGGATCATATGTTCATGGATCTAGTAAAAATTGATATGGGAATAATCATGGAAGGTGAAACATCAATACTTTTTCAAATGGTTGTCAAACCATCTTTACTAGAAAGGATAAAAAGTTCTCATACTGATGATAAGGAGTTTTAAAAGAAAATTAAAGCTATGAATGATGAGAGATTGATTGACTTCGTATATGAAGATGGAATTTTGAAATTCAAGAAGAGACTTTGTGTTCCTGACATACCTGATCTAAAAAGGGAATTGTTGGATGATGATCATAGCTCCAATTTCTCTATACACCCTGGTAGTACTAAGATGTATATAGATTTGAAGGAACATTTTTGGTGGGACAACATGAAGAGGGAGATTGTTGATTATGTGTCAAGATGCATGGTTTGTCAACAAGTGAAGGTTAGAAGACAACATCCTGGAGGATTCATGCAACCTCTTCCCATACCTGAGTGGAAATGGGATGATATTATGATGGACTTTGTCATGGGACTACCAAAGACTCCTATAAGGAATGATGTAATATGGGTCATTATTGATTTTTTTACCAAGTCAGCACATTTTATTGCTATAAGAGAAGATTTACTACTTGAACGTTTAACAATACTATATATTAATGAATTTGTAAGACTCTATGGAGTACCCTTATCGATTTTTTCTGATCGTGATCCCCATTTTACATCAAGATTCTGGAAAATTCTTCATAAGGCCCTAGATACTGAACTTCATTTGAGCACTACCTACCACCCTCAAACTGATGTACAATCAGAACGGACTATTCAAACCTTAAAAGACATGTTGAGATCTTTCTCACTTGACTTTCAATGTATGTGGGATAAATATTTACCTCTAGTAGAATTTTCTTATAACAATAGCTTTCATTCAAGTATTCAGATAGCACCATATGAAGCATTATATGGAAAGAGATGTTGCACACCAACTTGTTGGGATGATGTTGGTGAAAGAAAACTCGTAGGCCCATAAATTATTGAGGAAGAAATAGAAAAGGTGAAGATTATCCAAACCCACATCAAAGCAGCTCAAAGTAGGCAAAAGAGATATGTCTATAACCGAAGGAAGGATTTGGAATTTCAAGTAGGAGATCATGTTTTCTTGAAGGTATCTCCATGGAAGGGTGTTATATGATTCGGTAAGAAGGTTAAATTAAGTCCCAAGTACATCGGACCTTTCGAAATTCTAAAACGAATTGGAGTTGTAGCTTACCGTTTGACAATGCCTCCAAGTATCTCCAAAGTTCATGATGTGTTCCACATATCACTGTTGAGAAAATACATGTCTGACCCAACACATGTACTCACCTATGAAGAAATAGAATTCTAACCTGATATGTCTTATTTTAAAGAGCATGTCAAGATTCTTAATACTATAGAACAAGTGTTGAGAAACTGGACGACTCGTCTGGTAAAAGTTCTACGGAGAAACCATAAGATAGAAGAGACAACGTGGGAACCGGAGGAAATTATGATGAAGAACCACCCGAATCTTTTTATGCAGTAATATTCTAGAAATTTTGAGGATGAAATTATTTGAAGGAGGGAAGAATGTGACACTCCAAGCTTCCACGGTACGCTTTTCTTTGAGTAACGAAATAGCTTGTGTTGTACGCAACTTCGAGTTTCAGCACACCACGACCAATCAAACTAGCCATTATGAATAGTAATACCCACTTTTTGAATTTTTATAAATTTTATTTTTCAAAATGGACTTCATTTTTAGATTCAGAATATCAAAATTAGCTTAGGGTGAATTTTTGGTATTTTTATGAAAACTTTCATTCTTTGATCAATAGTGAAAAATATTGTGTTATTGTTTAAAACCGACTTTTTATTTAAATAATTACTTATTTTATTTAAATTTATTTTAGGTAAAAATAGATACATAATACCTATATATGTTCAATTTAATTCATTGGAGTCATTTTATAATAATATTAGATATATAAAATTTTATTGAACTTTTAACGTCTTTTACCCACCTTCTAGGCACATTTGCAAATTTGCATAAAACGTAATTTTACCGCTTATGTGAATTGAATTTCAAAAAACTAAGAGACACAATTGACATCAGTAAGTAAAATTTGGTTCAATAGGATGAAAATAATTTTTGGTGAATAGTAGCTTTTGAATTTTATTTACCATGGTTAAAAGTAAATGAGATAATTAAAGGTAAAAATGATATTATAATTACCCTAACACATGTCCTAATTCTATTGGATAAGTGTATTTCAACCAAAATCAACCTTAGGAATAAAATATTATTCTTTTGGTCCACTTGGATTAGATTAGGACATTTATTATTATTTTATTTAAAGAAGAGTTAAAAGTGTTAAATTCAAAGTTTAATAACTAAACCATTTTTAATATAGGGTTATACATAATATAAATTCGACTATAAATATTCATTAGAAAAATAAAAAGATTTCATACATAATGATATTTTATTTATAATTTTTAGACATTAAATAATTAAATTTATTTATGACACAATGATGATGCATTAATTACCTTATTATTAAATGATTAAAATAATTGATATTATAAATATTAATATAATTATAAATTAAGACTTCTGATGAATTAAACTAATTTTATAGGTTAATATGACATGTTAGGGTTGATTAAATAATTTTTTTCTAAGTGATAAAGTTGTTATGACTTTCATAAAAAAAACACCAAATAGTGTCAAAATTGACATAAATGGGTTTTGAAAACAAATACTATATTATTAATTGATATAATATTTCTAAAAATCTAAGGTTTAGATGAAGGACTTAGATAATGTTATATATATAAATAATGAACTACTTGGGCTTCTCTTGGATTTTTATAGTAAGTTTATTAACCATTCATTATAATAATACAAGAGTACATGGTAAAAGTTAAACTATTTAACTAAGAGTTAAATCTAAAAGATAAGGTTAATATAGTGACCTAAACTTGTCTAAAACCTATTGGTTGAGAGGTTTTAGACCCATCCCCACCTTATCCTTGAAATAAATCCTTTTTAATTCATTATAAAATGAATATTATTGTATAATAAAATAATATTTCAAGCTTTTCTTAAAGTGACCCTCACCTCTCTTATAAAAGGGTACTTCCTCTTCTCTCAAAATCACACCTCCAAAACCATTTAGCTCAGCCAAAACCTGATAAAATATCCTCCCAAATACCCTAACTTCAACCTATAGGACTTAATTTGATCATAATCTAACCTAAGGATCCCTTTTGATCGAATCAAAAGGAAACACCCGAAGAAGAGGTAATAATTTCACCACCTCTTTCAAAGTTCTTTTCTTCTTCCACCTCTTTCTTTGTTGTTTCCATACTGAAATAATAACTCTAGTACATTATACATACTATGATGTTATAATAAATATCATACAATCGTATTTTTAACACCTCAATCTTCCACGGTATGTTTCCCTTTGAATAATGCAATAGCTTGCATTGTACGCAACTTCAAGATTCTAACACACCGTGACCAATCAAAATAGCCGTTATGAATAGTAATACACACTTTTTGAAATTTTATCTTTCAAAATGGACTTCATTTTTTGATTTTGGAATATTGAAATTAGACTAGGGTGAAATTTTGGTATTTTTCTGAAAACTTTCAATTTTTGATGAATAGTGAAAATTTCTAAATTTTAATTAAAAAAAACTTTTTTAATCGAAATAATTAATAGTGATAAATTATGAATTTGAGTGGTTTTAAAGTATATTTAGAATATATTTTTACCATTTAATACAATTTTGGTCATTGTACATAATTTCACATTTAAACCGGACATAAACAAGTGTCAATCTTTTGATAGTTATTATTTCTTAAAAACACGCTTTTTGTTTTGACAGCGGGAATTAATTTTAAATTAATTTCTGCCACTTATATGTTTTGAATTTGGAAAAATGGATTTCATATTTGGAATCAGGATGTCCAAATTGTGTAAATAAGTAACTTTTATTTTTAGACATTTTGAATAATTACTTCGGTAAATATTTTATTTACCGTGGTTAAAGGGTAAATCCGGTAAATAAGGGCAAAAAAATAATATTATAATAATAATAAATTACCCTAAAATGTGTCCTAACCCTATTGGTTGATACATGTCCGACCATGGGAATCTTTGGGTCAATTTTGGGACCCCATGGATCCACTTGTAAGTGATAATGACACTTTATATTAATTAAGTTAAAGTAAATACAAAAATGACATAAGCATATATCTTTTAGCAAAACAACTTTTTACATAAGGTTATATATGTTATATTTTCAAATATAAACATTCATTAGAAATATAAAAATATTTCCTATATAATGGTATTTTATTTATAATTTTTAGACATTGAATAATTAAATTTATTTATGACACAATATTGATGCAGTATTTTCCTTATTAGTGAAAGAATCAAATAATTGGTATTATAAATGTTACAATAAATATAATTTGAAAGTTTTGATGACATCAACTAATTTTATTGGTTAATATGACATGTTAGGATTGCTTAAATGATTTTTTTTAATTAATAAATTTTTTAAGACTTTAACAAAAATCAATTATTGAATAGTGTCAAAAATGACATAAATGAGTTTTTAAAATAAATATTATATTATTAATTGATATTCTATTCCTAAAAATCTAAGGTTTGGCCAAAGGTATTATATAATGATAGGTGTATCATTAATGGACCACTTGGGGGTCTCTTTTAAGTATATAGTAAGTTTATTAACCATATAATATAAAAATACAAAGTGACATGGTAAATGTCAAACTAATTAACTAAGAGTTAAAACTAAAAGATATAGTTAATATAGTGACCCAAGCCTGTATAAAATCTATTGGATGAAAGGATTTAGACCCATACCTACCTTATAATTTTAATAATTCATTTGGAGCCATTAGAAACCAAATATGAATTTATTATAAATTAATACTTTAAGTTTTTCCTAAAGAGCCCCTCCTCCCCCTTATAAAAGGACACCACTTCTAACCAATTCTTCATACCTTCAAAGCCTTTTGGTTCGGTAAAACTCTGCCCAAATACCATCTCAACTATCCTAACTTAATCCTATAGGCCTTCCTTTAGTCATAAATCCAACCTAAGGATCTCTTTTGATCAAATCAAAACGAAGAACCCGAAGAAGAGGTAATGTTTTCACCACCCTCTTACAAGTTCCTTTCTTCTTCAACTTCTTCTTTATTTTTTATTTCCATTATAAAATAATAACTCCATTATATTTTATATACTGTGATGTTATTATAAATATGGTACATCTATATTCAGTATTCTATCTATCCTTTTAATGACATGTCACCATATGTGTGTACGTACGGCCTACCGTCTCCACGTCGTGGTGTAATTGTTATTCAATACACTATTATTTGGATGGGTATAATAATGATATGTAATTCATGTAAATTATAAATATAACATGATAATTATTATGTATATATGACATAACATCCAATTATATATTATTTTAATATCAAAAGAATGATATTGTCGCTCGTTCGTAAGTACGGATTACCGTCTTCACGACGCGATGAGATTCATTTCCAAGTTCACCATTCATCGACGATTATAAAAATATATATTACTAATAAGTATGTAATATATGAAATAATAATGGTACTGGAGATATATATATTTATATATATAAGTATTTATGTACTTACATATATCTTATTTACTTACTTTCGTTCAATACTATATGAAAACAGAAACAGCGTTTATGAGTACGTACGGACTACCATCTCCATAAACGGTGTTTTCCATTTCATATATATGTATATTATACATATTTAAATTCTAAATATATATGATATATAAATCATGTTTTATATTCTGGAAGTATTTAAATCGTTATCTATGTGATACAATCAAGAGTAACAAGTTAAAACACGTACGATAAAGAGAGCGATTATTACCTGAAATATTAATATAACATGGAAATTATTATTAAATGGATAATATAAAGTCATAAATGAATAATGTATGATATCATAAATATTAATATGGTTCTGTTATAATTTAATAACATACCATAGTCTTCATACAGGAGGTTAAACGTACCCTCGACTAAAGGAAAGTGCAAGGTAAGGGGTTTTCATCTCACTCCTTATTCCCGTGAGATTCGTATCATATTGTCATTATTACCTTTTGTGTGGTGTATGTACTGCCCATAATTGTATTCTTTTTGTAATACACTTAAATTTATGTGTATTTACATATTCATTGTATGATACCTCTTTCATGGGGTGTGTGTTTCGTAAGTTACCAAATTGGTAAGGGTGAATTCCTCAATCTCATTATTATCTGAGGTTGTTTTTACATAAGTATCTACTGGGACATATTTATTATCCATGTCCATGTTTCATAAAAGATTTTTCAAAGGGATTGTTTTTAAGGTTCTTTTTTACTAAAACATCCTTTTAAATATTTTAAATATTTTTTCTTCTAAATTATTCTCATTAATGTCCATGTTTTCAAAATGGTTTTTAAGGATTTATTTATATGGACATGAATGTTATAAAAATGTTAATTCCTTTTAAAAGTTTCAAAGTGGTATGGGACACTTTGATTCAAAAATTTATTTAAATGTCTTCCTTTCTAAATTGTGTAACTTTTAAATGTTTTCATGAAAAAGGTATTTTTCTCTCAAAGAGTTTTATAAATCATTTTCATCTATTTCAAAATCCTTTAATGGATTTTAAACTTGTTTTGAAGTTGATTTATTATGATACAAATCTTCCATTTTGTATTGAAGGTTTTTTGATATGTTTGAATGTGGATGTGTTATTTTTATACCATTCATGGTTTATGGGTAAATTATTGACATTTCGTATGCTAGTTTTAATACGAATGTTTATGTTATGTTTAAATCTGTTCATATGAGGAATGCATTGGACTTAGTAAGTGACGGGTGGAGCCCGCTATAGCTCCTCGATGCATAGGTAGGTCTCATGAGACAAACTAGTGTCTTCGCACAAGGCCTTGACAAAATTTTATTTGTAGTCTTGGCACAAGGTCTTGACTATGTGGTTATGATAGTCTAGCATTATGCATTCCATCATTATGAAAGTGGTTATTGATATTGCATGTGATTATTAGACTAGTAGAATATCCACGTGAATAAGTAAATGACATTATTTTATTTTATTTTTGTCATATTATGCTGAAATTCAAGTTTAAAAGGTTTTTGTTTTAGTTATACATTGCCTTAAATGTTTATGCATATTTATGAAAGTTTCCGCTGTATTGTTATCCTTACTGAGCATTTGAGATCACCCCTTTCAATGTTTTATTTTTCCCAGGATGTGAAGAAATATTTTATGAATGGCCTGCAGGGATAGTATGAGGGGATATGAAGACAAGATGTTGTTGTTGTTTTTTTTCACTTTATGATGTAATGTAAGACTTATGAATGTATCTAGTGATTCCAAGGCTACTAAACTAATCGGTTCATCGGGACTTGAATCCTTGTAATCGTGCCAATGTATTAAAATAATAAACCGACTCTGGGTAACTGGGGTCGGGGCGTTATAGTATTCATTATTTTATCCATCTTATGAATGACAAGTCACCATTCGTGCGTGCGTACGACTTATTGTCTCCACATCATGGTGTAGTTTATTATTCAACACTTCATTATTTAGATGGGTATAATAATAAGTATAAATGATATAAATAATAAATATAACATGTTAATGATTCTATATATATGATATACCATCCAATTACATACGATTTCACCATCAATAGAATGATATTGTCACTCGTGCGTACGTACGGATTACCGTCTCCACGAACGCGGTGAGATTAATTCCCCATCGTAATCATTCAAGAATAATTTTCATTTTATGATTAAAAATAATTTTTAAAAACTTAATATCATTCTGGATATGAATCAAATACATTATATCCACAAAAACATGACTTACGTAACAAAACATATAAAGGAAAATGAATTAGTTAACACCCGAAACAATGATACTACTAAAATATTATTAACAAAGAAATATAAGAAGATCATATATGATATCATATTTATGTATGTGGTTCCTATATAATTTAATAACAAAAACTTAACTATTATACAGGAGGTTAACATACTCTCGATCAAGGAAAAATACAAGGTAAGGGTTAATTCTACAATCTCTTCATTATCCGAGGTTGTTTATACGTGAGTATCTATTGAGACCTCTTTGTCATCCACATCCGTTTTTCTTAAAAATGTATTTCAAAACATTTTTACTATTTCCTAGACTATGAGTTAAAATCATTTATACTCTTTTTTGACTTTTTATAGAATGTTTATAAAAAAATCTTTCCGTCATTTTCCAAACAAGGTCCTTTACGACATTTTCGACAAAATTAAGGAAAGAATGTTTTTTTAACGTATACAACAAGTGCAGATATTTTCCGCCGTTATAACATCTTCAAAGATTCCCTTACAAGCTTATAAAAATATTTTTAAGATAAATGTTTTCTTTTATAATTATGTGACTTTTAAATGATTTCAAAATAGAAATATATATTTCCATCAAATAGTTTTGATTTCATCTATGTTAATATCCTTTGATGAATTTTACTCTTGTTTGAAGTTGATTTATTATGATACAGTCTTCCATATTGTATTGAAGGTTTTGTGATATGTTTGACTTTGGATGTGTTGTTTTTATACCATTCATGGTTTATGGATGAAGTGTTGACATTTTTATGCTAGTTTTAATACGAATGTTTATGTTATGTTTCAACCTTTTCATATGAGGAATGCATTGGACTTAGTAAGTGATGGGTGGAGCCCGTTATAGCTCCTCGATGTATCGGTAGGTCTCACGAGACAAACTAGTGTCTTGGCACAAGGCCTTGACAAAATCTTATTTGTAGTCTTGGCATAAGGCCTTAACTATGTGGTTATGATGTTCAGCATTATGCATTCCATCATTATGAAATTGACTATTGATATTACATGTGATTATTCGACTAGTAGAATATCTATGTGAATAAGTAAATGATATTATTTGATTTATCTTTGCCATATTATGTTGAAGTTTATGTTTAAAAGGCTTATATTTTAGTCTTATACATTGCCTTAAATGTTTATGTTTATTTATGATAGTTTTTGCTATATTGTTATTCTTACTGAGGATCTGAGCTCACTCCTTTCTATATTTTATTTTTTCCAGAATGCGAAGAAGTATATTATGACTGACCTATAGGGATAATATAAGGGATATGAATGTGTTCAAAGGAGACACAATGTTGTTGTTTTTCATTTCATAATGTAATATAAAACTTATGTATGTATCTAATACTTCAAGACTACTAAACTGATCGGTCTTTCGGGATTTGATCCATTGTGATCATGTCAATGTTATGTAATATTGCACCGACTCTGGGTAACTAGGGTCGGAGCATTACAGAAACCTCCATTGGAACCTCCACTGGAACCTCCACTGGAACGTCCATTGTAACCTCCATTGAAACTTCCACTGGAACCTCCACTGGACTTCCTCTTAATAGATTTATAATTGTTATTAGTATAGATGTTGAATAAAATATATTACATATATTATACATAATTACATTTCATATAAATATATTTATTAAAATTTAATTTTTATTAATATATTCTATAGTTTTATAAATATATATTTTTGTTGTATTGTGGAACATCCATTGAAACTTCAATTGGAAATTGCACTGGAACCACCATTGGAACTTCCAGTGGAACCGCGACTGTAATTTGCACTAGAACCTCCACTGGAACGTCCACTGCAACCTCCACTGGAACGTCCACTGAAACCTCCACTGGAACTTCCACTTAAAGTTCCATTGGAATATGGAACATCCACTGGACCCTCTACTATAACCTCCACTGGAACTGGAACCTCCGTTGGAAGCTCCACTGGAACCTCCACTGGATCTTCCACTCGAGGTTCCACTAGAACTTGAAACTTCCACTGGAACCTCCAGTGGAACCTCCAGTGGAACCTCCAGTGGAACCTCCAGTGGAACCTCCAGTGGAACCTCCACTGGAACCTCTACTAGAACCTCCACTAGGGCTTCCTCTTAATAGATTTATAATTTTTATTAGTATAGACGTTGAATAAAATATATTACATATATTATATATAATTACATTTAATATAAATATATTTATTAAAATTTAATTTTTATTAATATATTCTATAGTTTTATAAATATATACTTTTGTTGTATTGTGGAACATCCATTGAAACTTCATTTGGAAATTTCATTGGAACCTCCACTGGAAAGTCTACTAAAACCTCTACTGGAACGTCCACTGGAACCTCCATTGGAACCTCCACCGGAACGTCTATTGAAACATCCACTGAAATTTTCACTGAAACCTTCACTGGAACTTCTACTAGAAGTTCCACTCGAACCTGAAACCTTCATTGGAACCTTTACTGGAACCTCCACTGAAACTGTAACCTCCATTGGAACGTTCACTTGAACCTCCACCAGAACCACCACTAGAACCTCCAATGGAACCTCCACTGGAACTTCATAAATATGCACATTTTATTTACGTTTTCATTCATGTATTATATATTTTTTTAAATGGTAAATTATACTATTTATATAAAATTTATATAAAAAATTTAATACATATTATATGTAATTTCATTTAATATAAATACATTCATTAAAATTTGATTTACGTTTTTGCCTTTTATTTTTTATTATTTTTTTTGTTTTTTACAATGGAAATTCTTCATCGGTATTTTTCCCTTTAAATAAAAATGTGGTTTTTTCTTCAAATTGATATTTTTTATTTTTAGTTCCATTATAAAGTATATTATTTTTATGCCTTTAAAAATTTATAGCATAAAAATGTTTATACATTTATAAAATAACGAGTTTCTCTTTATTTGAGAAAATTTTATTATTTTCAAACAATAATTTTAGAAATTTTTTTAATGTAATAATGTTATGTTATATTTTTTTAAGTGCATATTTTTAATTTCTTTCATAAAAATATTTTTTAAACTTTCAAAGATTAATAGTTGTTCACAACATTATTTAAGAAATAAAAAATTAAAATGTTTTAAAAAAATAGCAATTTATAGGAAGTTTATAATTTTCATTGCTATTGTTTTTTTTAATTTATATGTTTTAATAAGTAATTTATATCACCGTTTTTGTATGTATTTTTTGTTTTTTATATGTTTTATGTTTTGAATAACGTTTTTTATGTTTTTTATATCAACATTTTTTATATGTTATTATTTTTTTTGTAATTTATGACGTTTTTTATAGCATTTAAAATAGCATTTTATTATTTTGTATTTTAATTTTTTGAAATGTTTTTTTTGATACGTTTTTGATATGTTTTTTTTAATGAGTTACTTTTTTTTTATGATGTATTATAGTTGTATGATTTTGATAAAAACGGAAGGTAAAAATAGGTTTTTGTAAAAATTATGACAATTCGTTTTTTTTTTAAATTTACATTTAAATGAGTGTCATTTTTTTTTGTCAACATTTAAGGTGCACTGGATTTTCGAGTATACCCGTGTAACAGGAGACGATGTTGGTCCGGCGGGGGGCTGGGTTTGGCTATTCAGCCATCGCGAAGGAAAGAACCAAATGCTCCGCGGGGTGCGACACCGCCCAACATTCCCTCCCTTTCTCTCCCGACTGTTCCGAAGAAGCAAAGAAATTGCCGGTGAGACTATGCATAGATTCATCGCGCCATTGTTACCATTGTTACCATTGTTACCATTGATTGACGTTCACAACACAAGCATCAGCACGCCGCGTCTTATATCGTCTGCCGCCGTTTCTGTGCCGCGATTCTTTTTTATTTTTCTTCAACAAGTCATTCAAATGTGTTTTTGTGATCAGTCGACGCGGGTTTTTGTGATATCATTCTCCGAGCAGCGAAGCATTTGTGGTTTAGAATGAAATGCCACCCATTCATATTTCGGTCGTGGATTGCGGTTTTCACTCATCCAACCTAATTTTACCGTACCTGATAATAACTTATGAGCTGGGTTTAGTTACTCGACACGTGAGCTTGGATGTGCCCCGTCTGTATAAACAATTTTTTGTTATCTTCACTGCTTCTTATTTCCAACTTTACGGTTTCCCCTTAAACATTGTTAGGAGGAAGCATCTGGGGTGGCTTTGTTTATCTAGTTGATTAGAGATTTTCGAAGTATAACTGAACGAACAAGTACGGTCCAATCACACATTCAGAACTGAAGCTTATCCCAGCACGTCGGCAGAACTAATCTATCAAGAGGTGATGATAAAAAAGCGTTTTATTTTCTTGATGGCAAAGAGGTTCTTTAGTCTTCATTTATTATAATGCCTTCTATGTGCCCATGAATGTCCTTATTTATTTATTAAAATAGACGAAACACTCATTGAAATGACGGGCACTGTTTCTATCTAGCTGAGAATTTCAATTTGTGGTTTTTGATTGTAGCCTTTTTCTGGAGATAGCTCCCATACAATGGCCAGCACTGCTGTTTCTTCTGACCAAGTCATTTCACAATTGATCGAAATGGGATTTGAATATTATGAAATTACGGCAGCTGTTGAAGCTGTTGGTGCATCAATAAATGACGCCGTTGATTTTATCTCGACTAACTACCACTGGAAAAGTAAGAGCGCTACAAGTGATTTTCTGGGAAAAAGAGTTCGGTCCTCTTCACATTCTTGTACTCAAACGGGGCAATCTAAAATAACAGACCATCTTATATTTACTGACAAACCCAAGAGAAGCAAGGCTAATGTAGTATGCTCTGAGCCAGCAATGTCTGTTGCGCCTGCTGAGGAACACAGGGAGCTTCTCTCCATGAAAAGTTATAATACGAAGGCTGCTTCATCAGTATCACCGGTTGAGTTTGATATTGGATCAGATTGGGAACAGATTGCCAATAAAATTTTACATAAGCATTTTAAGTATTCATCCCTAAAGAGTTTTCAAAAGGAGGCACTGGCTGCATGGACAGCTCACCAAGACTGCCTTGTCCTGTCTGCAACTGGATCCGGTATTGTCATTTTCCTTTTGTCCAGATTCTTGTTAAGGTTTGTATTTGGTGTATTAAATTTTTGACCATTTGGATCATTTATCTCTCTTGTAGGAAAATCTCTATGCTTTCAGATTCCTGCATTGTTAACTGGGAAGGCTGTGGTTGTAATTTCACCTTTAATAAGTTTGATGCATGATCAGTGCTTGAAGCTGGCAAAACATGGGGTCCCTGCATGCTTTCTTGGGTCCGGACAGCCAGACAGTAGTGTGGAAAAGAAAGCAATGAGCGGCATGTATGACATCATTTATGTTTGTCCTGAGACCTTAACAAGGTATGAATAGATTATTTTTCTTGATTTTTTATCTATATTGGTTTGAGTACTTCTGAAGATAAATTATTTGTTTATTTTTATGCAGACTGATAATTCCACTTCAAAGACTTGCAGAGAATCGTGGGATTGCACTATTTGCAATTGATGAAGTCCATTGTGTATCCAAGTGGGGCCATGATTTTCGGCCAGACTACAGGTCTATTTTATTACATGCTAATCAGTATTTTTTTTACTGAAAATCACATGGGAAGCATCCATTTGCAGAAAATTGCTCAGTGGTATGATTTTTCAAAATAACAAGCAGGCCAAATTGTAATTGAAGGTTGCTTTGCACATGCAAAGCAAGCAATAATGCTCCATTGTGGGTGCATCTTTACAAAATTTCAGTCTTCAGAGGACTTACAAACTATGTAATGGTGCAGTGGTTTAGTAAATGAATGAGTAATGTTTTTTTTTTCTTTCAAAAATCATGTAAATATATACTTATTTAAGGTAGTTTCATACACGAATTATGTAGTTAAAGCAAAACTATGTAATAGTGCAGTGGCTTCGCAAACGAAGTAATATTTTTTCTTCTTTCAAAAACCAAGTAAATATATGCTTATTTAAGTAGTTTAACCCATGAATGATGTAGTTAAAGCACACTTTCTTGCTGACCAGTATCTTTTTTAATGCATTGATCTGCTCATTTGCATCACTGTTGCTTGTTCATATGATTTCTCCAATTTGTCTTAGGCGATTGTCTGTATTGCGGGAGAACTTCAATGTAAACAATTTGACCTTTTTGAAACATGATATACCTCTAATGGCATTGACAGCGACTGCTGCTGTTCGTGTCCAAGAAGATATTCTGATGTCATTATGCATGTCGAAGGATACAAAAATAGTTCTCACCACATTTTTTCGGCCAAATCTTCGTTTTTCTGTAAGTCTTTTTTAGCTTTTCTGATTATGGTTTTAGGTTTCGTTTGGTTTTATAAAATTTATCATTTTTGCATTCTATTGGATTTTCTGTCCATTTACAAACAATTCAAGTGGTTTTAATTATTTTATCCCATTATTGCTAGGTCATCACTTGCATGCTGCCTTGTTGGAAAATGTTTATTTTTCTAATTTTTCCTCCTCCATTTATAGGTACAGCACAGTAGAACCTCTTCTGCATATTCGTATGAGAACGATTTCCGTGAAATAATAGACATGTACACTAAAAAAAGAATGTCCGATAAGAAGTACAATGACATTTACATGAATTCAAAAAAAGCATTGGATGATTCCAGTAGCAGTGCAAATGGCAGTACCTCTGAAGGAGATGGAAATACTGATGATGATGAAGCATGTTCTGCAGGGGGGAATGGCTCTATTGATTCAAAGGGAAAACTGTCGATTGAATTTCTGGAAGACGAAGCTGATTTCTTGCAAACTGAGAATGAATGTGATGGTACCACTTTTGTTATTAATTGAGATTTTCATTATACATTTTAGACTGACAAAGCAAGACTTGAAAAAAATTCCTGCAGCCCATTTGGTTGCATTCCAAATGACACTCATTCCAGTGTTCGGTTGGATTGAAAGGGAAAAGGGTACGTCATTCCAGATTTTGATTGGGTGGCAATGGGATCCGTGGGAAAAAAAACCATCATGTTCCCAACTTTTAAAAACCACCATGTCCCCAACTTTTAAATGTTTTATTTTAACTCAGGTATAATTGGTATTAAACAGTACCATTTGGAAAGCAACCAAACAGGCTGTTATTCTTTACCCATTCCATTCCACCCCATTCCAATTCCATTCCATGCCACTCTATTCCATTCCTGATGATTTGATGAACTAAACAGACTGTTTGTTGTCCCGATGATTCTATGAACCAAACAGACTGTTGGTTGTAGAGTGGAAAAGGGAAAGAAAATGCTTGATAATAATTTTTCTTTGCTTTGATCACTTGTGTTGCTGCAGTTGACTGTGGTGAATTTTGTGGGCAATATCTTCCCGAAGAGCAGGATTTATGCAGGGTTTCTGAAACATTTGATCCACCAACTAAACCCGAAGAAAGATTAAAACTTTGCAAAGAGCCTTTAGAGCAAGGACAGACTATTATATATGTCCCTACTAGAAAAGCTACCTTGAGTATTGCAAAGTATCTTTGCCAACATGGCGTCAAGGCTGCTGCTTATCACGCAATGGTACTTTTTTTTTCCAACTGTAATGACACATTTTATTGTGCAAATTGACTTTAGGATGGTTCAATATTTGGTTCTTCCAGTCATAGACTCTTGAAATTAGGAAGTATATTGGCATCAGGGGGCCTTTTGACAGCACTTATTGAAAACTGCTTATAGTACTTATCGGTTATGATAAGCAGTTTTGAAAATAAGTGATGTTTGTTTTGTTTTATGAAAAAACACCCACACTTAAATTCCAGAACAAAACCACTTAAATACGTAGCATAAAAGCACTTTTTCAATAAGAAATCTGGAAATGCTTATAAGCAGTTTTTAATAAGTGCTATCAAACAGAATTTATTGGTACTTACTGTATTTGAAAATAAGTGATGTTTCCATATCCTTGCTTTTTTGGAAACTTGTATTGTTGGTACTTACTGTATTTGTGCTTCTCCGTTTAACTTTATTTTCCCATTGTAGAGTGATAAAATGAGAGAAACCGAACCCCCAAGGTGTACTCTTTAAAGGAGCCCTTGGGGTTCTTTTATAACAAATAATTAAGACCACACCGGACCTCAAGTCCGATGTGGGATACAAACTCCAACACTCCCCCTCAAGTTAGGTGTACCTAGCTTGATGACAAAACAAGACAAAACAGAATTAAAGATAAAGCTGCAAGGCTGCTACTCCCCCTCACGATCGCAGTTCCCCCGCAGGATGATGGATGGATGGATGATGTCGCGGACGCAGCAGATGACCCACTCAAACCGGGCTGATGGACGGAGCGCCAGGAATGCCGCACTAGTGGGGCCGGTCGATGAGACGCTGGGAAATCCATACTAGCACCGGGAAAAACCGCACTTGCGGGGCCGGCGATTGGAGGCGGGGATTTCGCAGAATTGTTGCGGGATCTGGCGGCGCCAAAGGGCCCGAATCCAAGGTGGTCGAGCTGCTGCGCCATGGTGGAGGAAGTGCGAAGATGTGCCAGCAGACAGAAAGCGGCTGCCGGGAGTCATCAGGAGATGCCAACGACGGGAGGCGGGGATTCCGCAGGAGGGGCCGGTGAGGAGGCAGCGCTGTCACAGGAGGTCGACGCAGAGGGAGCAGCTTCGTAGAGGCGGCACGGGAGGCCGGCAGGGATGGAGGCCGACTGCTGGAGGAGCCGGTAGGGATTGAGGCCGGCATGGAAGTGCTGGATGATGCGATTCGCCGGAGTGGAGCAGATGAATCCAGCCGGAGGGAGGGCCTCCTTGCAGGAGGAGGCCGTCAAGGAGGGAGTAACGGACGGGGAACCTGGTCCGTCGGGAGTCTCACACAGGAGGAGCAGCGGTCCGGTACGATGCCGCGTCGAAGGCAGGGGGCCGGCCGGGTGACTAGGAAGCCGACAGGAAGTTATCACAGGTCGCCGGATCTGGGGAATCCGGCAGAAGTTCTGGCGAGCAGCGCTGGCGCACATGAGGGAAAAAAAAATTGGGAAAGGGCAACGCCGCTGTAGAACTGGCGCGGTCGAAGGAGAAAGGGGCGCGGGGCCAGGGGCGAAGGAGGTGGGCGGTCCCGTGACAGGAGGAAGGGGCCGTTGGGATCGGGACGCCGAGAGAAGGGAGGGCAGCGGGTCGGAAGCCGCGACGGGAGGAAAGTCGTCGGGGCTTGGAGGCGCGACGGGTGGCCAACCTAGGTGGGAGGGCCAGGAGCCAAAGGGCGTCGGGAATCCGTCGGATAGGGAGGCGGCGGGCCGAGAGCCGCGCGCAAGGAGTAGGACCACCGGGAGGGTCGCTTTTGAAAGGGGAGCGTCGTCGGGTGGAGCCGCGAGTCGCGGCGGACGAGGGCGCCGGGAACGCGCGCTGGATCGCGAGCGGGAGACGCCTGGATCGCCGCTGGGAAGAGCGGTCGAGAGTCGTCGCTGGGAAGGGCGCCACTGCGGAAGTGGACGACTCCGGGGAAGAAGGTGCCGACAGGGGGGAGATCCGCCGGACAGAGGGAAGGAGGCGGGGCAGGCCGCATGGTAGGAGCGCCGGTAGGGGGGAGATCCGCCGAAGATGGAGGGAGGCGGGGCCGGGGAGAACCGCCGACTGGGAGCCGCCCGGGAGGCGGGGCTGGATGTCTGCACAGGAGCAGCGGGCCGGTGATGATGCGCGAGGGGGCGGAGCGTACTCGCTGGGAGCCGGGAGGGAGCTGGGATGGAAGGGGGGCCGATCCGCCGGGAGAGAAGAACGCCGTCGGGATCGGGAGCGGGAGGAGCGCCGCGGGAGGAACAGGAGCCGTGCGCAGGGAGCCGCGTAGGGCGGAGGAGGCGCGGAGCAAACTGCAGGGAGGGGAACGCCGCGGGCAGTGAGAGAGGGCCGTCGGGGAAGGGAGGCCGGACAAAACCAGGAGGCCGGTTGGAAAATGAGCCCAGAGGGGCGGCGACATAAAAATAAACGTAACCCTACATGGGGGACCGCCGCCCCTCGGGGGAAATTCTGAGAAACCCTAAACCGGGGGGAAATAAAATTGGGAGGAGGGTTTGGGATTAGGTTCGCTCTGATACCATGTAGAATGATAAAATGAGAGAAACCGAACCCCCAAGGTGTACTCTTTAAAGGAGCTCTTGGGGTTTTTTTATAACAAATAATTAAGACCACACCGGACCTCAAGTCCGATGTGGGATACAGACTCCAACACCCATCAAAATCGAATCCTTGTTTTAATGATAGGTACTTTTAAAAGGGACAGGTCCTTGAATCTCATGGTATATATTCTGATTAGATATGCCCATGCACGAGGACATACATAATTTGTAATTTATTGGCTGCACGAGTAATGATGGCTTTTTATTACTATTTTTCTTATTTTTCCAGTTGCCAAAATCACATCTAAGGTCGGTGCACAAGGAATTTCATCAAAGTTATTTAGAGGTATATACTAAAATCATGCATGAATATTAATTTTTGTTGTTATTTTGCTTCCATATAATTCTTCTATTAACCTTAAGGTAGTTGTTGCGACAATTGCTTTTGGAATGGGGATTGACAAGGTAGACGTGCGGAGAGTCCTTCATTATGGCTGGCCACAGGTATCATGTGGTTGTTTTTTTGGCAGAACAAATTGCCCTGCCCTTGTCACCTCATCACTGTTTAAATAAATCTGAAATTAGCTTACTTTTTAGTTATTGCAACTGTGTATCCTGTGTTGATTTTGACAGTTTATTCTGATTATAGTTTTTTGTAATATATTATTTCATTTAGCTGATGTTGGTACATATTCTAACAATTACAGAGCTTAGAAGCCTACTATCAAGAAGCTGGTCGAGCTGGAAGGGATGGAAAATTAGCAGATTGCAGTGAGTAAATCATGATAGCAAGCATTAACCTTCTCGTTTCATGCGATTTCCTTTGTCCCATTGCTAAAATTTGCTTACCCATCTTGATTAATTGATTAAGGAATTGAATGACTTACAGGTTCCCACCCTACACCCGAATCATTCCAAATGAATAACATGAACCTCCATCTAAGAAAAAAAAGACGATTATTTGACCCATGAATCTCTTTATTTTTGGTCAAATCCATTTTCTGGTGATCTTGTTTCTAGTCAAGTGGTGAATCGGGCAAAATTTGAATTAATATTAGTAGCTAACAATTTGTTTACCGGTGTCTGCATGAATTTCACACATCACATTCCCTTTTATAGAGACATGAATATAGTTAGGTTTTAAATGTGATGAGGTTCTAATCCCACATAAAAAAAGTCCATGAATCTTATAATTAAGTGGCAATTTACCTTTTTGTCAAAAAAGTGGCAAGCACCCAAAAATCCTCATGAAAATCTATTTGTATCATGATGTCCTAATTGTTAAGTGCACTAAAATGGGCACCACCACACCATAGTGGTGCATGTGATGCTGCTGTCTACGACCGACATCACCGTTTGCATGCATATGATGCATGCGGTTGCCACATCATTCTCCACTTGTTTTTCTTCGGTTACAACTCATTTATGAATGTGTTGTTAAGGCTTGCGATCACATTGAATGGGTTCATTATATATTTCCCAATAGGCAGTAACGCATGCTATGTGTAGATTGGGAAAACCCCATTACCTTCAAGGTGAGGCGGAGACCTTCTTTTATAGATTGAGAAAGAGAAATACAAATAAGAGTATTCCGATATGGGACTCGGAAATACCCAAAATAATAAAAGGGTTTTAACACTCACCCTCAAGCTGGACATACTCGGCTTGGACAACGAGTCCCACAAAAAAAAAAAGATGACATCATACAAGACCGGCCGGGAGAGGGCGGTGGGTGGGAGTCGCTGGAATGTGTCGCTCGCAGATGAGGAGGGCCGCTGGGGGTGTCGAGCGCCGAGGAGGAGGGCTGCCGGGGGGGCGCTGGAGGCATCGAGCGCCGGGGGGTTGGCGGGCGGCGTTGCGACGGAGCAGGGCCGCTGGGAGGCTGGGGCCGGACGACGCAGGGAGGCGGAGGTCGCCAGGTGAGAGCGCTGGATGCCGGGGCCGGACGGAGCAGGGCCGCTGGGTGAGTGCACTGCTGGGAGGGCAGACCCAGGAGGGAGCCACTTAGGGCAGAGCCGGGAGGGAAAAAAAAATTAGAGGGAGAGCTCGGGAATAGGTTCCCTCTGATACCATGTAGATTGGGAAAACCCCCCTTACCTTCAAGGTGAGGCGAAAACCTTCTTTTATAGATTGAGAAAGAGAAATACAAATAAGAGTATTCCGATGTGGGACTCGGAAATACCCAAAATAATAAAAGGTTTTTAACATTGTGCATTGCATATTGATGCTCTTTAATGGAGACTCGGAAATACCCAAAATAATAAAAGGTTTTTAACATTGTGCATTGCATATTGATGCTCTTTAATGGAGACGCGACAAGGAGCCTATATAAGGGTGCAATCCTTTTTCTGTTGGGGTGTTCGTTCATTCCAAAAGTGACGAATTGTTTGCAAGCCAGTTGGAGGTCTCTTCCTTCTCGAAGCCCGTTCAGCGTTGGCGCTAGCACCCCCTTTGGGTGTTAGGGAGTCCTCACGAAGTGTTCGTGGATCCATTGATTCGTGTCCCCCCCTTGGAGGCAGGAGGCATTTGTCTGCCGCTCCTTGTGATCGTCATCGAACGTGCTCCATCCAAGAAAAAGATGGAGGCTATAGCACTGGCGTTTTAGGTACATTTACGACGTTTTACATGCTCTGTTTTTCAGATACATTTGCACATTTGATTCCTTGGAGATAGATTCTTTTGTGTTTGGTTTCGCTTTCGCTGCCAATGGTCATATGATGATCAATCGAAACCAATAAGCGGTATCAGAACAAGTTTCTTCAAGGATTAAACGTGACTGATTCTTGTTTTCGAAAAGCATCACCGCCACCATGGTGTAGGAGTCCCCGTGGTATTGTGTAATGACTTCAAAACGTTAAGAGCACCGACACCACGCCGTAGTGCAAGGTGTGGTGCATGTTCGAGTTGTCAATGTGTAGAGGTAAGACCACTTACCTTTATGCAAGACAACGCTTGATACTAGCTTGCACCACGTACGGTGAAATGACTTGACTGACTGTTTTGAAAGACTGTTTCACCTTGTACCACGACGACTTACCTTTACGCAGAAGGTTCCACGTAAAGGTAATCTGTTGGTTACCTTTACGTGAAAGGTTCACGTAAAGGTAGTTCGAAACGACCACCATTTAAGGACCATGGCGTAGTGAAAGCTGTGGTGGTCCTTAAATGGCGTATTTTTTTTTGATAAATTTAAATTATTGTTTATAAAAGGTTTATAAATTATAATTGTTAAGCTTTTTAAAATTGGTTTTTTAAGCCTTAAATATGAAGTTCATATTTGTTTCACATGTTTTAATAAATAAATAAATAGTTTATTTATTAAGAAAAATTCAGTTATGAATTGAATTAAATTATTTATAAATTGTTCATAAATATTGGAGTCTATCCCACATCGAACTTATGGTCTTATGTGGTCTTTATTATTGATTATAAAATAATCTCAATGTCTCCCTTAGAGAGGCACCTTGGGTATCTGGTACACCTCTATTTATCATTTTACATGGTATCAGAGGTGATTCTCTAACCCGATCCCTCCCTCCCATTTTTCTTTCGCCCTAGGTTTTCCTACGTTTCCCCCTTTTTGGGGGGTGGCGGCCCCAGGCCGTTGGCCACCATCAAACCCGACCGCCCCCCCTCTCGTCGGTGCTTTGCCTCCCTCAGCGAGCGATGACCCCTGTGCGGCCTCGCATCCTGCTACGCGTGCGCCTCCTCCCAACAAATCCCGTCCACCGCGGATCCCTTGAGTGCCGGCCTCCTTCAGGTGCGACCCCTTCGCCGTGCATCCTCAATAGAATCGCCAGCGCCCCTCCGCCATCCAGCGGCTTTCGCCGCGGCTTCTTCCTGTGTGCGTAACGACACTAGCCGTGCCGCCCTCCCAGATTCGGCTAGATTCGGTCGGATCTTGACCGCCGCGCGCGCCTCCTCCCTCGGCTGCCTCTTCTGCTTCCGCACCTTCTCCGACTCTGCGTGGCTCCTCCGCTTCCACTTCGGCCTTCTGCACAGGCCCTCCCGGTGCGATGCTCCTGCACCGACTCCCTCCCTACGCGCCGCTCCTTCCTGCAGGATGAGTCCCTGCACGTCGCACCCTCCCAGTTGCCCTGTTTTGGGCGTCGACCTCCTCGTGCGACACCCATCGGCTGCTCCACTGCGAGGCAGCCCCGCCTCCCATCGCCGGCGCCTCCTGCGGAATCCCCACCTCCCGTATCCGGCGTCGCCAACACCTCCCGCGGCTCCCTCGTGCTTCTCCACCATGGCCAGACCGCGGCAACCGGTTCTCCGTCGACCAACCCCACCGGTGCGTCTTTCTCGACGCTCCGTCGACCGGCCCCGCCTGCGCGGCTTTTCCGGCGCTCCGTCGACCGGCCCCGCCTGCGCGGCTTTCCCGACGCTCCGTCGACCGGCCCCACCTGCGCGGCTTTCCCGACGCTCCGTCGACCGGCCTCGCCTGTGCGGTTCCTCTGGTGTGCCTCGACAACTTGCCGCGCCACTGATGTAATTAGGCTATTTCAACGCCATCTTCAATCATCCATCCTTTTCATCTCAAGGGGGAGCTGCGATCTTGAGGGGGAGCTGTAATCGTGAATGATTTCTTTTATGTTTCGTCTTGTTTTGTAATCAAGTTGGATGAGTGTTTGCAGTGTTCTTTGTTTTCTTTGCTTTCGTTTCTTTAATTATGTGTCCAAGCTAGGTACACTTAGCTTGAGGAGGAGTGTTGGAGTTTGTATCCCACATCGGACTTATGGTCTTATGTGGTCTTTATTATTGATTATAAAATAACCTCAAGGCCTCCCTTAGAGAGACACCTTGGGTATTCGGTACACCTCTATTAAATTGTTTATATTGTGAATATTGTGAATGCTTTATTTATGTGATTAACCGCTTCTAAGAGATAGCGCCTTACATGCTAGGTACGATTCTATAAAATATAGTTTCCATTTTGGATCTCGGTTTGTAATTGAAGTTATTAACTTGAATTTAGTTGTCGGATGGTTTGTACATATTAGGTGTTATAGATTTCATGAATTGAATTTTCTCTTGAGTAAAGTCTCTCTGGGGAGAGGGACTTGGGGTCGGACTACCTACCGGCTCGGAGGCTATGCCTTGTCTAGAAAGGTGAATCTGGTTGGCTATATATCATCCCGAGCTTACTCACGTGGAGATTGTTAGTCTCATATAGTCTATGTCTTTACATGAAGCGTTCATGTACATTATGCATATGATGCATTCAGATATGTATGATTATACTTGACTTCTGTTTTTGGGTGAGTGACCCAAACTTGTGAGTTGTGTAAAGAGTTGCACATTAATGTGGTGTAAACATATTATTTTGATGACTGGAATAAAGATTCTAAAAACTTAATATACACACAAAAAGAATAAAATATGATAAGATAAAGATTGCATGAGATGCAATAGTTATGAATTTAATATGCATGTGATGTATATTAAATTGGTGAGACTTTAAAGGGAAACCCCCCTCAAATACTAAGTGTGAGATTCCTTCCAAAGCGACACTTGTCAAGATGACTTTGATCGTCTAATCGGGTAGTTTCATGCTAATGATAGGTGCCTCTGGATTATCTTGTATAAGACAAGGAAATAATAAATGACTTTGGATTGTCTTGCTGGGTAGTTTTGTGCTAAAGCTGAGTGCCCCTAAATTAATCCATTGTTAGCTTATTTTTGGGGTTTGTTTTGGGAACTAGCTAAAAATCCTAACGGTTAGGATACCAGAGGAATAGAGTTGAGTGAATCCATATGATGAATTTGGATAAAGGGTTATCCAATAAACTATTCAAGAGTCACAATTGTTGTGATTGAGAAGATTCCCTACCTAAATAACTTAGTGGTGAGATGAATGCTAAAACAGACTCATTGCTCGGTGAAATATGGATTTTGGCTCGCTAGATGGACATGATGCAATGCATTATCATTTTTAGTGGGAACACTTTCATTAAAAGGCCTTGATCAAAAAAATAATATATGATACCAACCCATTGATTTGTCCTTGTTGTAGATTATGTCATACTTAATGATAATTGTTGATGGCGAATTCCCCTTACATCAATGTGAGGCAGAGATATTCTTTTATAAATGAGTAAAAATAATTACAAGGCGGGATTTTCCGATGTGGGACTCGGAAATACCCATTATACTAAAATGGGGTCCAACACTCCCCCTCAAGTTGGACATGCTCAGCTTGGATTGAGAGTCCTACAAAGAAAAAAGACGACATTGAACAAGGTCATCCATACTCCCCCTTAAGCTGGGCTGTGGAGGTGGTGAATTCCCAGCTTTGTAGTGAGAGAGTCAAGGCGAGCTCCTGGGAGGCCTTTGGTGAAGATATCGGCAAGCTGATCCGCCGTCGGAATATGACCAAAACTAATATGATTCTGCTACAGATGGTGGTGGAGAAAGTGACAGTCCACCTCGATATGCCTCGTCCGTTCATGGAAGACGGGATTCGATGCAATCTTCGCGACTGCTTGATTGTCACACCAGATATGAGCAGATGTCTGTGCTGGGAAACCAAGCTCATGGAGGAGATGATGAAGTCAGAGGATCTCAGTGGTGATCGTGGCCATGACGTGGTATTCTGCCTCTACACTAGATCGGGAGACGACAATCCGCTTCTTGCTGCGCCATGAGATGAGGTTACCGACCAAGAACACGACAAATCCAGAAGTAGACTTGTGGGTAGCAAGGCAACCTGTATAGTCCGCATCACATAAGGCCTCAACATCCAAATGAACATGATGGGAGTACCGAAGGCCACGTGCATGGTCTTTCTTTATGTATTTGGCAATGCGGAGGACAACATCCCATTGAGATCTGGTTGGATGTTCCATGAACTGGCTCACTTTGCTAACGACGCAAACAATGTTTGGTCGTGTCATGGTGAGGTAGTTGAGTTTGCCCACCAGACGACGATAGCTCTCTGGGTGAGGAAAGGGTGCCGAGTCGGTATGAAGAGAACGTTCCCCAGGCTCAAGAGGAGCGTCCACGACAATCATTTGACTCAACCCTGCATCCTGTAAGATATCAAGGGCATATTTGCGTTGGCAGAGAGAGATAGTGTCCTCAGAACGGGAGACCTCGATGCCAAGGAAGTAGGTGAGAGGACCAAGATCTTTGGTGTGGAAGTGGTGTTGAAGGTGCGCCTTGAGTTGGGCGATGCCAGTAGAGTCGCTCCTTGTGATGATGATATCATCAACATACACCACAAGCAAAATACAACCATTTGATGTCGTACGGAAGAAGACGGTGTGATCCTTCATACTGCGAGAGAGGCCAATGGCTGTGACGACAGTGCTGAAGCGGCCAAACCAAGCATGAGGAGACTGCTTGAGGCCATAGAGGGATCGACGGAGGCGGCAGACATGAGAGTCGACTCCAGAGGCACGAAATCCAGGGGGTTGCTGTAGATAGACTTCTTCGTCAAAAAAACCATGGAGAAAGACATTCTTGACATCCAGGTGATGAAGCGACCAGTGATGATGAGCGGCCAGTGATATCGATAGACGGATATAGGCCATCTTGGAAACCGGAGAGAAGGTCTCAAAGTAGTCGATGCCATATGTCTGAGCAAATCCCTTCGCTACAAGACGAGCTTTGAGGCGATGACGAGTGCCATCGACGTTGAAACGGATCGTATAGATCCATTTGCAGTCGATTGCCTGTTTGCCTGCAGGGAGGGGGACTAGATCCCATGTATGGTTGTCATTGGGAGCCTGCAGTTCATCCCGCATAGCCTGTAGCCACCTCGGGTGTGATTTGACATCGCCAACCGTGCAGGGGATAAATATCGTCTCCAGTGCTGACAAACCGCTGTATGAAGATGTAAAAAGAGGAGTAGTCTGACAAGAGCGAATACCTTTCCGGAGTGCAATAGACAAGTCATCTGGTGCTGTGAGAGGAGCATCAGACGAGGTGGGAACGATGTTGTCCTCGGCCTGGACGAGGGGTATAGTCGATGGGCGGTGAGAGTCGACTGTCCCAAAGCGATGACCAGTAGGGGAAGACACCCGAGGAGGGTGAATGATGAGAGGAAGACACTCATCGATGGTAGTGTCTGGATGAGAAGAAGGCGGAGTGAAATGAGAGCTTTCAACAAACGACACATCAACAAAGATGATATAGCGTCGTAAGTCTGGAGAAAAACACTGGTATCCACGCTGAGTGTGGGAATATCTGAGAAAAATACACCGGAGGGATTTGGGAGAAAGTTTAGAGAGGTTGGGGCGAGTGTCCCGGACATAACAGAAACATCTGAAGACGTGGAGGAGAAGTGAGTGAGGAGGGAGAGAGGGGAACAAAGTATGAAAAAGAGTCTCCCCCTGAAGGATGGAAGACGGAAGACGATTGAGGAGGTAAGTAGCAGTGAGAATGACATCCCCCCGAAGAGAAGAGGCACCTTGCGGTGGAAGAGGAGGGCACGAGCAGTCTCCAGAATATGCCGGTGTTTTCGCTCGGCCACTCCATTCTGCTGAGGGGTATCAGGACAGAAGGTTTGATGGATGATGCCGTGTGCCTGTAAAAACTGTTGAAATGGAGTGGACAGGTACTCTCACCCATTGTCGGAGCGTAGACATTTTAAAGAGATGAAAAACTGTGTCTGGATCTCATGGTAAAATGTCTGAAAGGTGGAAAATACTTCTGTCCGATCACGAATAAGGTACAACCACGTCATACGGGAAAAATCATCAATGAAAGAGAGATAATATTTATACCCTGATTGACTCGAGGTGGCACAGGGACCCCATACATAAGAATGAACCAAATCAAAGGGTTAGGCAGCTCGTGCGTCTACTCGAGGAATATATGAAGTGTGATGGTGTTTCGCAAAGGTACAAGACTCACAATGAAAAGATAAATGCTGACTCATATCTGGATAGAGCTGATGAAGGGCGGATGCGGAGGGGTGACCCAATCGAGAATGGAGGTTCAAGGCACGAGCAGAGACAGACGTGCAAGTGACGGATGTCGGGCCATCGAACATGTACACCCCATCTCGAAGCTGGCCTCTACCAAGTTCCCGGTTCGTCGTCCGCTCCTGAAACATAACAGTAGACGAGGTAAAGATAGCATTACAATTGAAATCCTTGGGTTTGCTTACTAATGGAGAGAAGATTAAAAGGACTGCGTGGTACATGGGCCATCGATGATAGGTGAAGAGATGAGGTTAGAGAGCATGTACTTAAGCCGACAATGGGGATAGTGGAACCATCAGCGACAATGATGGCTGATGAACCAATATAGGGACTGTAGTTGGAGAGCATACCTGCATCACCGGTAAGATGGTCGGATGCACCTGAGTCAAACATCCAGGCAGGGGAGCGATGACTGACAAACGCAGTGGAACCACCCGAGTGGGCAAGAGATGCTGATGAAGAGCCCGGTAGTGAGGTGGTCCTATGATCGTGAATCATCTGGATCTCATCCATGAAGAGATCCAAAGATGAAGGAAGAGCGACAGCAGGTGGGGATGCATCCTGGACCGCAGTCTGGCCCTGTCGTGGGTGCTGAGCGGGACGGCTATGAAGGACCCAACAACGGTCAACCAGGTGGCCGAGCTTGCCACAATGCTGACAGAGTGGACGAGGTCGGCTTTCTCCATGTCCGCGTCCACGAGGTCTGATAGGGCGGCTACTGCCACGACCCAGGAGAGTAGTGTGATCAAGGCTAGGGATGGGTGGGGCAAGGGCCCGATGAGCCTTCCCAAGACGATGATAGACCTGCGGAGTCTCGAGGGACGAGGGTCTGACTGGCGTCTTCGTAGCCATCGTCGCATATTCTGGGTCGAGGCCATGGAGGACGCTGAAAAGACAGAGCTGGTCCCGTTGGGCTAACGCTTCCGCAGGTGTCTGCGGAATGGGCCAAAGCTCAAGAAGTTCATCCCGTAGAGCCTTCCATTCCATGAAGTATGCTGGAAATGGACGGGCCTGCTTGCGGAGGAGGGACAACCGCTGAAGAAGATCGGATACCCGAGCCAAATTATTGGTCTCGGAGTACATGAGAGTCAAGGAATCCCAGAGTTCCTTGACTGTGTTGGCTGTCCGGGTGACGTCTTTGACAGAGCGGTCCATAGAATTGACCAACAAGGCAAAGATTTTGCTGTCTGCAAGTTTCCACGGACGATATTTTGGGTCGGTAGGTAGTGGTGGTGGATCCTCGAGATGAGAATCGAGGTCCATGCCGGTTAGTGACATCAACACGGTCTTCCGCTAGACGGAGAAATTTGTGGAGTCGAGCCGCTCATCGACCAAGCAGGTGGAGGCGGTGATAAGTGGAGGGAGGACCGAGGCGGCCATCAGAGGGAGGTCGTTGGGAGTTGCTGATGAACTCGACATTCAGTGCCGGATACCGGCAGCCCGCAAGAAGGGCGCCGAGCGGGAGGTTGGGGGTGGTGCCTGGAGGGCAGGCCGTCGGGGCGGAGTGCACCTGCTGGGAAGGGCGGGACACGGCTGGGAAGAGGGGCCGCAAGCGGGACGTGGTCGGGAAGAGAGGTCGTGACCTTCGTCGGGGCGGAGTGAAGCCGGCGGGAAGGGCGGGATGGTGTCGGGGTGGAGCGAAGCCGGAGGGAGGGCCGTCGCGCGGGGGGTCGCAGGGCGTCGTCGCCGGGAAGAGGAGCGCCGAACGAAGGCCCTGGATAGAGGAGACCAGCGCCTGGACAGAGGAGACCCACGCCGAGGAGACCCGCGCCGAGGAGAGCCGCGCCGAGGAAGAACAGTAGGGTTAGGGCAGAGGCGGGGTCGGATAGAACCGGAAAACCGCAGGGGATTTCTCGGAACCCTAGATGGGAGAGAAAAAAAAGAGGGATCGGGTTAGAAAGTACCCCCTGATACCATGTTGATGGCGAATTCCCCTTACCTCAATGCGAGACAGAGATATTCTTTTATAGATGAGTAAAAATAATTACAAGGTGAGATATTCGGATGTGGGACTCGGAAATACCCATCATACTAAAATGGGGTCCAACAATAATCATTTTGAGATCACTTATAGGTTTGACCTATAAAACAGTTAAAGATTGGTATCTAGGATTGAGATGTGTTCTCAAAGAGAAACATTATGAGCATTTGAATGTGAATGTTATAAAAATCAATTCCACAAACTCTGACTCATGGGTGTTAGATGTTGGGTGTGCGTCACGCATTTGTGTTGACAAACACAGAAGATATAAGAGAATTAATGAAGGGGGAAATGGATCTTGTTGCGCTTCTCTTATTATTCTATATAATTTTTTCAATTATTTTTGGTGAACAATTAATTTTCTAAAGTTTATTTTTACCTCGTAAACCTTGTATTTTTCACATTATCGTTATGTAACTTTTCTTTACCTTTTGTGTCACCCTTAACTTCTCTTGGACCCATATGCATGTATTGGTAGTTTATTTTTACCCTTACACAAGCTTTAGGTTTTGCCTGTTACCCTTTCGTTACTTCTGTCTACCTTTACGTAACTCTGCATGTACCCTTATGTAAATATCTCTTACCTTTACGTTTGTATTTGATTACCCTTACGTGAGCTTTAGTATTTACTCTTCACCCCTACGCATGTTTAGTTTACCCTTACACATCTTATATAAATCATGCTATACCTTCACGCAACTCCTTGTACCCTTACGCAGTGCATGATAGTACCCTTACGCAGGGAGTTTAAATTTCGGTTTATCTATACGCACCGTGCAACTAATTTTTACGCAATGCATGGTTTCACCTCTTTATCTTTATGCAAGCTACCCATACGCACCGTGCAAATAACTCTTACACAATGCATGGTTTCACCTCTTTATCTTTAGGCAACGCATATACTTTATGGTTTTACGGAACCTATATAATTTAATGCTGACCTTTAGGCAGCATGTGTATTGTGAAACTTACCTTTACGCAGCATGGTATTTGACCATTGTAAATCTGGATAATCCAGTTCACTCTGTTTTTCGATATTCTTAATATATTGATTTGCTGCATTTTAATTTTAAGTGTTTAAATTGTTTTAATGATTCTAGAAATTCATATTAATGTTATAGATCCTATGTGAAGTATTTTTACAGTGTTTTAAACTCTTATGTAAAGATTAAATCTGTGGTTTTTACTGAAGTATCTTTAAAGATTGATATCATCGCATGTTTAAAAATGGAAAGTTTATTTTTGAATTTTTTTAGATGTGAGTTTTGTGTTTTAATCTTTGACCTATTATTATTGAATGTCTTGAATTTTCAAACGAGTGATTTTAATTTAGTTTGAATTGTTCAAATAGTTTTTATTTCAAACATTGTATTATCAATTTGTTTTTCTCTCCTCGATAATCCTATAATAATATTATTATTATTTGAATTGTTACGATTTTCTTGTCTTTGTTGAAGTTAATTCTATTTAATGGGAATGAATAAGCTTGAACAAAGTTATGGTCATGATTTATGGAACCTAGACTTCAACGATTTAAAGACCTCGATGGATTCCAAAGCTTTTATGAAGGAATTGAAAGCTATAAATAGAGACCTTTGGAGGCTTGACAAACTACAACTCATCTACACCAACTTGCTCATCCATTTCACCAATGTGCTTAATTGCTCTTCAAGCTCTCAAAGTTCTTTTTTTCTAAATCCTCTTCTTCAAAGAGTTGTGCCAAAATTGTAATATTTTTCTCACTCTTTATATTCTCATTCTCCCATTGTGTTCGTAATATTCTTTGAGAGAAATGAGTCTAAGCTAAAAAACCCTCTTCCTCATCTTTCTTCTATTTTGGTGCTTACTACCATTAAAACAAGAGACCGAGGTTTTCTTGTTTTTTTCCTTTCAAAAGATGAGACTATTCTTTTGTGATTTCTAGCTTCACTGTTAAACAGCTAGTGTCTATCATATATGATTTCTTGCTATAACCTAAAAAGTAAGAGATAGTTTTGGTATCTTAGTTATCATTAAAGCCAAGAGACTAATACATTAAATCCTCAAGTGATTAAGGTGGTAGACGTAGGCGTACCCTCAGGTACTATTGCTGAACTTCCTTACCAAATATCTCATTTTATTTACTTTCCGCATTTTTTTTATTTATCACTTTCATTCGTTCTTTTCATAATTTGTTTAATTCGTCAAACACGCTTAATTGTTTTATTATTTGAATCGCTATTCGTTTTATTCTTCCGCTTTTATTATTATATTTAATTATATTGTTGCGCTTTCAATACTTTTGATTCTTTTATTCTTTTATAAATAAGATTTTATAAATTAGATTGTTTTCCTTTAATTTTTTAAAGGGCAATTCACCCCCTTCTTGCCATTTTATCTCCTATCCCCGACCTACAAATCTTCATGTTGGTAATGGAGCAAGAGTTGCTGCATTACAAGTCGACACTTCTGATTTAAGTTTATCCAGTGGATTAGTCCTAGAATTGAAAAACTGTTATTATGTTCCCACCATAAACAGGAATTTGATTTTTGTATCTTGTTTGGACAAGATGAGATTTTCATTCATTATCAAGAACAAATGTTGTTTTATATATAAAAATGAAATGTTTTATGGCATTGAGAATATAATGAACGGTCTACATATTCTTGATATGAATAATCTTGTTTATAACATTTAGAATAAGAAGATCAGAGCTAATTCTAATCCCACCCACCTTTGACATTGTCGCATTGAACATATAAACAAGAAACACATTTAAAGACTCCATAGTGATGGATTGTTGGACTCATTCGATTATGAATCGTTTGACATATGCGAATCTTGTTTATTGGGAACAATGATAGAGACACCTTTTGGGATATGTGGAGCAATGAGTACACAAGCAATTGGCAGTTATAGGTACTTTGTTATTTTAACCGATGACTTTAGTCGATATGGATATGTGTTTCTGATGAAACACAAATATGAAACTTTTGAAAAGTTCAAAGAGTTTCAGAACGAAGTACAAAATCAATTAGGCAAGAGTATAAAGACTCTCCGATCAGATCGGGGTGGTGATACTTAAGCCATGAATTCATAGATCATTTAAGAGTTTGAAATTGTTTCACAATTCACACCTCCTGGTACATGTAACCCCCCTCGGTTTTCGAGGCGTGTTACGACTTAAATTTCTGGCTTAGATGTGTGTAATCTTGTCTTTTTTAATGGAGGCGTCGGGGTGGTCCGTGAGCGCGTTTGGGAGGGCCGGGAGAGACCTAGAGCTGACCGGGTGCCGCAGGAATGGCGTGAGAAGTGGTGTCACATTGAAAAATCAAGGTGGGGCTCTGGGGGCGTTCTGTCTTGTATTTTCATGGTCTGAAAGTACCTTTTAGGCCGTGAAAGGCTTCTAGGCTGTTTTTTTAAAGGGGGCAAAGCCGTTTTCACCTTCGGACCCTCTTATTTCCCCTCCCTCCTTCTCCCTCGACCCAAACATGACTAGGCGATGTGAGGGGCTCCCTCTTTGGCGATTTTGGCTCCCCTCTCATTTCTTGGGCGTTTCAAGTGCCGTCGGTTGCGGTTGATCCCTCTTGGTAAGTCTAACCCCGTCTTATCCCTAGATTCTTGTTTTTCTTTGGTTTTTCTTTTCGGAACCCTAATCAAACGATTTTAGGGCTGATTTTTTGGAACCAGTGTGTCAGGCTTGATTTTGGCGGCGATTCTTGATGGATTAGCTTCACCAGGCCTGAGGTAGGAAGTCCTTGCCATTTTACGACACTTGTATAAAATTGTATGCCTTGATTTGTATGCGTGTGTGTGCACAGCCCTGTGAGACCTTTGCTTTTGGTGTCAAAGCGAGCGGGTAGGGTCCGTATCATAGTGGTTGGTCCCTTAGAGGGGGAGTGCGAATTGTACACCTTGAAAACAGTGAAAGGAAGCCGTGTATCGGGAATGCGTGTGGGGCTGTCCGCTGGGGTTTTTGGGCTTGGAATGAACTGTTCGTGCTCGGTTGAGGCTAGCGTAGCCGAGGTAAGTGGCATAGGGGTTCGGGTAGTGAATCCCCTTGAGTGTGCGCCTTGGAATGGATGAATGAGAGTCTCGTACAGACGATAATGCTAGGGCTGTCCGCTTCGGTGTTTTGGCTTTGAAAGTGTCCTTTGGGCTCAGGAAGGGCTAGGGCGACTTGGGTATATGATGTAGGGGCTTGGGTGATTTGTTCCTTTGCTCACTTGGAGTTTTGATGCGAGTTGATGTTCGGTTATTAAGACGGTACGAGTTGACCATGAGCATTATGGTTTTGCTTGATGTGTGATGAGAGGACAACCGTGAGCGGGATGGTTTGGTCCGGTTGTGAGGATGGCTGTCATGAGTGAGATGTCGGGCCAGGGCACGATTATGGGATGGTTTTTGATGTATGTGATGCTTGTGCTTGCGCTTGTATGTGGCCTTCTCAGAGCTTGCAAGGATTGGCCAATGTGGTTGTATGTGGCCTCCCTAGAGTCTGCGCGGATGGGCCAGTGTGCTTGTTTGTGACCTCCCTAGAGTTCGCGGGGGATGGGTTGGTGTGATGACCGTGCCCTGATGAGGGTATTGGGTCGAGCACCAAGGGTATAGAATCTCACATAAATGGAAAACATTACCCTTTTTATAGAACAAGATCGGTAGATAAGATGGTAAATCCCGGCAACACCAAAAACTAAAGATAAAAGTAAGGCCAAGAATCCATTCCCACATTCATTTTCAAAAGTAAAACTGATACAAGGTAAGACAAAACTCTCAAATAAAGTACCAAGGAAAAGAGACTAAGCACCAACAACAACCATCCTGACGTCCGGGCTAGTAAAATTCAGCACGGTCCTCAAAGTCCTCCTGAAAACCTGAAAACAGTTTAACATGCGTAGGGTGAGCATACAAGTATACACAGTAGGGAAAACTAAAGCTACTCGTACACAAGTGAGGGAACATGCTAATGCCCCTGTGAGAAAACAGTAGAACTCAAGCACCTATCAGGAAATACTAACCAGCCCAACCTCGCCAAGGCACACTCCCCCAAGTAACGCAAGTCACGTAAAATAATAATATAAGCACATCGACATTTGAGTACCCCGCACACCACTTTCCCACTGGTTAACTGCTCATTCCTAACGATCTGACGTCTTGACGCTGCCACTCTTACCATACGCAGTCCCACTGCCGCAACCTGCCCGCACGCACCTGGGCCTCAAACCACACACAACCATGCCCGCAGACACCAGGGCCGCAATAACCACCGCCATGCCCGAAGACACCTGGGCCTCAACAACCACACATCGCGCCCGAAGACACCTGAGCCTCATCCTAAAGATACTTGGGAAAACATACCTGACCCACAAACACATGAGCCCTTGGTCCAAAACAAATCATTGCCCGAAGAATCTTGGACTATGGTAAGCCTCGAGCCATTACAGCCCACCCGGATGCGCCCGAGCGGCAAGATCCGGAAGAGGGTGCGAGGAAGAAAAATCAGTAACCAACCATCCATCCTCTCACCGAAATGTTGGGAAAGACACCCTCCCCCATGAAATGGGGGTGTTCGACACATAGTGCTGAACAAGGTTGGGGTGCGTATAGAAATCACAAGGAACTACAATCTATATATATAGGTAAACAAACACTCAGCCCCAACCTACGGGTTTCACACGAACAGATAACAAACCCACATCAACACTGCTTTTGCTGCTACCCCTATGTGCACAACTATACAACAACCATTGCCAAGCATAAATCCAACCCCCCTTTTTGTTCAAATGCCACTTATTTATTTAGGGGGATTCACTTTAAATTATTCTGTCACTATTGGGCAACTAACAACCGTAACCACACCAAACAAAGAGCAAAACCAAACTGCAGTCCCACTGCACAACAACACAAAACTAGACTTGCAGTTCCACTGCAAATCCCCGTTCGACTACCACGAACTATCGTGCTTCAAAGTAAAACCGCCCATTCTTTCTCTCACAACCCAGCCATGCAGCCCCGCTGCCCTAACAATTCCTCAATGCAGTCCCATTGCATAATGAGTCCATAACCACACCGCAGTCCCACTGCTCGACGTCGCTTCGCGACCAAAACACAACATAAAGGCAGTTCAGCTGCCTACAAGTTCATCGATTCTGTAATCAATCTCTCAGACTGAGACCCCAACACATAAAGGACATCCCCACTGCCTACAAGTTTATTCATTCCGCAATCAATCAATCTCTCAGACTGAGACACCAACACCCCCTGTACCACCCCGCATACCAAGCCCACAAAACCCAGACCAGAACACACAACACATAACCACAACCATCTAACCAAGGGTATTCAAATTTAACCGACAAGGGGGTTCTTTAATTTCCACTTCAATATAATCGGGTTGATCACAAAACGGGTTTGATCCTGGGGCATCTCTTTATTTAACCGAGTGTACATGATTAATCAGATTTCATGTTACATCTGTACATCAAAACATCACAACGAAACACCACCAGTGCACAAGTAAAGACCACCAACGGTCGTGATTTTCAGAAGGCATACAGCCACAACAACCATAAAAGAATCAAATATAACAAATAAAACAGGCGATCAAACATCAAGCCACACCCTGCCCATTATTTTATTTACGCAAGTTATCTTTTGATCATATTAAATTATTGTTTAATTCTCGTTTCAAGTAGAGTATCCAGACGTTCCTTACAAGCAATCATTAATATACCCACCCGCATGATGCACAATTAAAGAGAAGCAAAGAAAGTCTCTGTTTGGATGATCAAGGATCGAAGTTCCTTCTTATGCCAAGAACAAGGGATGACGTGATTTGCAGGACGAACTCCAAGGCTGAGCGGGAAAGACTACATTACGGGTGCAGGGCTCGTCTCGAGAGAAAGTCTCTAGGCGCACCAAGAGAAATGAAAGGGAAGAAGAAAGAGAGGATCTCGGCTTAAGAAGAGGCTAGATCCTAAAATCAGGGAGACCATTTCGAAGTGCTTAAAAGTCGGATCGTGGTTTGACCACGGGGCTTGGCGGTTTCACATGTTGGAATTAATTGAGATTTAATAATTCTCTTCAGAAACGATGGAGATAGACCAGCGGACGACTGTGAGTTGATATATTAACTTTAAACGAAGAAAAACACGTAATAGGAGCGAAACTGGAAAAATTGGGAAAAATTGTAAATGAGTCACTGACGGGCGAGTCACCGACGTTGAGCTACCGACGCCATGACCTACCGATCCAACGATCTACCGACGCTCTGACCTACTGACGCTGAGCCACCGACGCTGAGCCACCGACGCTGAGCTACCAACGCTGAGCTACCGACACGACCTACCGATGTTGAGCTACCGACACTGAGCTATGGACAGGTGAGCTACCGACGCGACCTACCGACGGGTGAGCTACCGACGCGACCTACCGATGCCGACGCACTGACATGTCGACGTACTGACATGCCGATGAAAAAACTGGAAATTTGGCGAACTTTTGAAATGAACCACCGACAGCTCCCAGAACACCTCAACACTGGATTTTCACAAAAGAAGGGCCTAAGGAAAATCCAGGTTATTACATGAACTTTGTGTAAAGGGTTACACAAATGGTAGTTTTCAATCCGACAAAGATGATCTCATATCTCAATTTGGATTCATGTTTTGCCTAAATGGTGGAACTATCACTTGCAAGAGTTCCAAACTAGGCACCATAGCGGACTCAACAACAGAGGTAGAGTATATCGCTGCATTTGATGCCGCGAAGGAAGTTGTTTAGATCAAGATGTTCATTATTGAACTTAGAGTGGTTCCTAACATTGATTGAGTAATTGAGCTGTATTGTGACCACAATGAGGCTGTTGATCTGGCTAAGTAACCCCGGTCTCATCAAAAGACCAAACACATCCTACGTAAATACCATCTCATACGAGAGATCGTTGAGAGCGGCGATGTAAAGATCAATTGGGTGGCTACATAGGAGAATGTAACAGATCCTTTGACGAAACCATTAACGCAACCTGAGGGTCGTTGACAGTGCAAATATTTTCAATTATTTTACTTTTAATTTCAATGTTTTTAATCCCACCAAAGTGTTATTTTAAGGGAAGTTGTCACATTTTATGGTTTTAGAATCATTTTGAGTTTAATTGGAAAAATGTCCTAATTTTGTATTTTAACTGTTTTAATTTTATCTTGTATTTCAATCACACCTTTTTCTACACTAATTTAAATTGTGAAATTCCTTTTTTTAGGCTTAAATTCATCTTGGGCTTCATTTCATTCTTTTAGACCTAAATCTCAATCCAACATTTGGAGGCCCAAAAGAATCTCATAAGTTTGGCCTCAAAATTTGTGCACAGATCTGACGATTTTTGAAGTTGGGCCTATATCTCACAACGTACATGCGCAATGAAGCTGAAATTCTACATAGATAAAGAGAACATTCGGAGGAACAACTTTCATAACTATGGTTCCGCTTGATTCTATCGATATAAAGGCCATAAATGCATGAGAAATTGGAGATAGAATACCGAGAGTTAGTCAGACCAGATTAAATATCCGTAGTAATTCGGCCATAACTCATTCATTACTGGCCAATCAAGCTAAAATTTCGTGGGTCGACAAAGGAGAGATGGAGGAACAACTTTCTAGTAGACCAATTTTCCTAATTCGTCCATTTAATGTGTCTTCCATGCGTAAAATTTTGGAGGAAAATTCTAGAGCTAAAATTTTTACCCCTTTTGCGTATAAAAATCTATCTCCTCTCATTTTCAAAGAATTGACAAATTAGTGGCCATTTTGTACAGGTTTAGAGGTTCTTTGCTGTTGCTGCATATTTTTATGCTTTTAATATATATTAGTCTTCTTCATACCTCATTCACTCATTTTTACTTTTATGTGTTTCTTCCACCGTGTTCTCTTCCAACTCCATGAGAATGAGGAACTAACCTCGGCGTTTGTTCGAGAGAGAGAATGATGGTTGATTGAGTTTCATTGCACTTCAATTTTAAACTCTTATTTAATTCTGAGAATTTCGGTGGTGGTTAAATTGGTTACGGTGTGTGATTTTCCCGTTTTCCTTGCCACCGAGTTCTTCTTTTCGTTCATCATTCATCATTCCCTTCACCATCTAAGTCATGCATACGATGGAGTATGGTTTGGGTAGCGATGGTCGGCGAAGAGATCTCCTAGACGACTTTAGGAAGAGTATTGCCCCGCATTTAGAGATCTCGGTGTTGGACTAATAACAATTCGAATAAGAGGGTGTAGTGTGACAAATCTTGATCACTACATTGAATTGAGTATCGAGATTATTTTAATGAACAATGATATCAATCTTTATGATCTTCGAAGAATGAACGCCTTCTTTCTTTCTAACTTCATTTTGTTCACATTGCATTTATATATATATATATATATTAATATTTCATGCATCTTTCAAACTCATACTCTATTATTTATTTTTATATTAGTTAGAATATAAATAGTGATAATAAAATTTCAGTATTGTGTAAGCTGCCTCCTTACAGATTCTGGGTGTGCACTATATTCCATGCTTAGGTAAATAAAATATTGACCGGGGATCAGCGACAAATCCCTACGCATCAGTCATGTGGAGTCTTTGGGTGTAAGACATGAGAGATTGGTTGTATTGATTGTAAATATATCATGTTATTATAATAAAGACAATCTTTGTTTATTATTCATTCACGTGTGCTGCATTTTATGTTACATGAACGGTTGAATGATAATATCCCTTCAAAGTATGACTAGTTGTCAATAACCGATGGTCATTACAGAGTATTATGGGTTGTGATGATATGATATGGTTAACTTGAATAGATTTTTGTACTCATTACAAAGAGTTGTATTTGAGATACAAAGAATGAATTCGTGATACAATAAGTAGAGACTTATTACTTGGACTGATCTGTTAATGTATATCTCACAGAATATCATACAATCATCGATATACTTAGGGTTGTGTGCTTATTATCAATCCTTCTCACTTGAGGTTGGTGAGATATCTAACATGAGAACCTTCATACTTTGATACCCTAGTTCACACGTCAAAAGTGAACTTAGCTAACACGAGAGTAGTTGTGTATGTTGCTGATCATGTCGTTGGTTGAAGCACAACCAAAATGAGATTTGTCCACTTGTATGACAAGTTAAAGACATCTGGCCTTTGATTGAATTGGACTGAGGAAATGCATGACCATGCTTAGTTGAGTCACATATGATGTGTTCAACTACTTGGTTGAGGGGCATGTGATGCACTCACTGTTAGATGAATGACATGTGATTTATTCATCAACTTGTCGGTCTTTTTTGGAGAATCAAGAAAAGATGAGATGATCTATATTAGATTGACACGTTCCATATCTAGTGGTCATTCAATGTTGTTAAACCCGGTTAATTGTATTTTCGGGTTAAAGGTATTTTCGAGTCCCACATCAGATTATTTCAACTTGTAATTCTTTTCTTCTATCTATAAAAGAATGTCTCCACCTCTCCTTGAGGTAGGGACTTCACCATTCTAAATGGTATCAAAGGGCTAGGTTACATCCGATAACCTTCCCCATCCGCTGCTCCTCCACGGCTTTCCCGACACCCCGTTGACCGGCTCCGCCTCTGCGGCTATCCCAACACCGCGTCGATCGGCCCCGCCTGTGCGGCTATCCCGACGCCTCAGCTCCTCCCTTGCCCGCCGACCCGCCTGTGCGCCCGCCCCTCCAGTGCGACTCTTCACGGTATCCCACCGCTCCAAAGGAGCTCTGTCATTCTCCCTCGCAACAACCCTCTGCGGCCCCGCTTCCCTGCGTGCGACGACCCTCGTTGCCCCCCCATTTTCGTTGTCACCGTCACCAGCCCTGCCTCCATGCACACGATGAGCCTCCCTGTGCGCGACGACCCCACCTCCCTGTGCGCAGTCCCCTACTCGACGCTCGCCGACCTTCCCATCCGGCAGTCCCGTGTCGGCTCGCCTTTGCGGAAGCCCCTCCTGCGGAAGCCCTGCGCCCTCTCGCCGACCCCTCCTGTGCGGAAACATCGCACCCCGTCACCGACTGCCTCGTGCCCCCTCACCGGCCTACCTGCGCGACTCTTTTGCTGCGCCCGACGCAATAGGCGGCAATCCCTGACGTCTATCTTTGCGCGCATCCCCTCCTTGCGGGACGATCCCCAACGCGAATGCCCCCCCCCCCCCCCCCCACCTGGTGCGCTCGCTGCCGACCTTTCGCCTCTCCTTCCAGTTCGCGACCCCTCCTCGTTCCGACGATCGTCCCTCCCGACAGATCCAGCCTCGCCGATCGCCACGCTAGATCTGGCGTCGCCCATAAGCCGACACCTCCAAGTTGGCCGACTCCTCGGAGATCTGCTGGACCCGGGCCGCTCTGTCGGGATTCCGCTCATCAATTGTCGTCAGCCACCGCGACACCAGCAGCGCTGCCTTCCCAGATTCGACAACAGCTGAGCCGCCGTGCCTCCCTGTGCGACGCATCTACTGACCCGACTGTTGCTGCTAAGGCATTTTCCGGCTATTCAAGACCAGTCCCCTGCCGCCCAGTATCCGTCACAAACTGGCACTCTCAATGGAGGAGTTTGCACTTAAACAATCTCATCGAGCTGCTTTGCCACCTGTCTCTTCTTCACCCTTCATTGCTCAGACTGGTGGACCTACCGCTTGGGTCTCTTGTCAAAAGATATCTTGGATGCTTGATTCTGGTGCTTCTGATCATCTTGCTGGTGATTTAGGTATGCTTACTACCTATTATTCGTATACCGGTGCCGCTACAATTACTGTTGCTGATGGATCCACAATTCCTATTGCGGGATTTGACACATGCTCCCTGACTCCGACTATTCATATAGATTCAGTGGCTCATGTTCCTCATTGTCATTTTAATTCTCTCCACCAGTAAACTCACAAAAGACTTAAATTGGGTTGTTATTTTTACGTCTACCAGTGTTGTTATCAGGAGTGGTCAACGAATCGGGGACTTGGTAGAAGTCGTCTTAGTAACGGGGTGTACATGTTCGATACCCCACCATCCCTTGCTTGCTCATCTACCTCCGCTCATGCCCTCGACCTACATGCTCGCGATGGTCATCCACCGACTTCCGTCTTACATAAGCTTTGCCCCCAGTTCAGTCCACACATTTCCTTCCATTGTGAATCCTGTAAGTTTGCTAAACATCATCGGGTGACATATGTTCCTCGATTGGAAACGTGTGCAGCGAATCCTTTTGACCTAGTTCATTCCAATGTATGGGGTCTTGGAGGGTTTCTAGTCAGTCAAGGTATCGTTATTATGTATCATTCATTGATGACTTCTCTCGGATGAAATGACTATATCTCATTTGTGATTGTTCCAAGGTGTGTGATATTTTCAAAATTTTTTACCATGAAATTCACACTCAATTCTCCAAGCCTATTAAATGTCTTCGCTCAGACAATGACCAAGTATATTTATCCACTTCCCTTCAGCAATTTCTTAAGGATCACGACATCATTCATCAGACATCCTGCCCCGATACACTTCAGCATAATAGAGTGGTCGAGCACAAACATCATCATCTTCTGGAGACTGCTCGTGCCTTCTTATTCCACATTCAGTGCCTCTTCATTTTTGGGGGATGCTATCCTTACTGCTACCTACCTTATAAATCGTATTCTTTCTTCTATCCTTCAGGGGGAGACTCCCTTTTGAGCTTTGTTCTCCTCTTTCCCTCTTCACCCGCTTCCACTCCGTGTGTTTGAGTGTCTTTGTTATGTATGCGACGCTCGTCCCAACCTCTCAAAATTTTCTCCAAAATTCATCCTTTGCATCTTCCTCGGATATTCCTGCACTCAACGCGGATACCGATGTTTCTCTCCAGTCTTGTAGCATTATATCATCTCCGCTGATGCCTCTTTTGTTGAGAGTCCTCCATTCTCTCCTCCCTCTTCCCACCCAGACACCACTATCGATGACTGTCTTCCTCTCACCATCCACCCACCTCTGCCTCAGGTATTCCACTCTGCTGATCATCGTTTTGGCACCGTCTATTCTCATCGACCATCGAATGTGTTCCCCGTCCAGGTCGAGGACACCATCTCCCTAGCTTCGTCCGATGCTCCTGTTCCGGCAACAGACAACTTACTAATTGCATTGTGGAAAAATACTCGCTCTTGCCAGAATAATTCTCTTCACACAACTTCATATAGAGGCCTCTCTGCTCTGGAGATGATATTTGTTCCTCGCACGCTTGGTGAAGCCAAATTTCACCCTGGGTGGCTTCAAGCAATGCGGGATGAATTGCAGGCTCTGAACACAATCGTATATGGGATCTGGTCCCCTTTTCGGCAAGTAAACAGGTGGTCGACAGTAAATAGATTTATACGGTACGCCTAAATGCAGATGACACTCTTCATCTTCTTAAAACCATACTTCTGACAAAAGGCTTTGCTAAAACATATGGTGTTGATTATTTTGATACATTCTCTCTGGTTGCAAAGATGACATCTGTCCGATTATTCATCTCTCTTGCCGCTGCTCATCATTGACCTTTTCATCAACTTGATGTCAAGAATGCCTTTCTACATAGTTTTCTTGAAGAAGTATATCTGCAACAACCTCCTGACTTCTTTGCCTCAGGAGTCGGTTCTTATGTCTGTCGGCTTCGTCGCTCTCTTTATGGACTCAAGCAGTCTCCTCGTGCATGGTTTGGAAGATTCTGCATAGTCATCACTACATTTGGCCTATCTTAGAGTATGAAGGATTACACTGTTTTCCACCGCACGACGTCCTCCGGCTGCATCCTGCTGGTTGTCTATGTTGATGACATCATTATCACTGAGAGTGACTCACATGATATTGCCCATCTAAAGGTTTATCTTCAATAATAATTTCAAACCAAAGATCTAGGTCCTCTGACATTACTTCCTTGACATTGAGGTCTCCTGTTCTTCGGACCCCATCTTTCTTTCCCAACAGAAATATGCCTTGGATATCTTGTAGGATGCTGGTTTGTCTTGGGCAACTGCCGTTGACACTCCTCTTGAGCCCGGGGAACGATCTCTATATGATTTCATGGACCCATATTCTCACCTAGAGAGGTATCGTCGTCTTGTGGGCAAACTCAATTATCTCACCATGACTCGCTCAGATATTGCTTGTGCCGTCAACAAGGTTATCCAATTCATTGAAAATCTGACAAAATCTCAATGGGATGCTGTTTTTCGCATTGTCAAGTACATTAAGAAAGATTCGACCCGTGGTCTTCAATATTCACATCACGATCATTTGAATATTGAGGCCTTCTGTGATGCTGACTATGCTGGTTGTTTAGCTACCTGAAAGTCTACTTCTGGGTTTGTCATTTTCCTAGTACAGTGCTGAATCAAAATACTGTGCGATGACTACGATTACTATTGAAATTCTTTGGTTTCGTCATCTTCTCCATGAGATTGGTTTCTCGCCACAGACATCTACTCATATTTGGTGTGATAATCAGACAGCTATGAAAATTGCTTCTAATCCAGTTTTCCATGAACGCACGAAGCATATCGAGGTGACCTTCCACTTTCTTCGTCATCACCTCGAGCATCATCATGTCAGTTTCAGCTACATTCCTACGCCTAATCAGTTTGCCGACATCTTCACTAAAGGCCTCCCAGGAGCTCGATTGGACTCTCTTTGTACCAAGCTGGACATCTACAACATTAGCGACCCAGCTTGAGGGGGAGTATGTATGGTCTTGTTTGATGTCTTTTTTTTGTGAATCTTTTTTCAAGATATCATGTACTAGCTTGAGGGGGAGTGTTAAACCCGATTAATTGTATTTCCTGGTTAAGGGTATTTTTGAGTTCCACATCAGATTATTCCAACTTGTAATTCTTTTCTTCTATCTATAAAAGAACGTCTCCATCTCTCCTTGAGGTGGGGATTTCACCATTCTACAGATGTCAAAGATAAAGGGATTATATAGGTATACATATGATGCATATGATACATCTTGTGGTGGACATGTTCATATAGAGATATGAGAATGTTTGATGAAGATCACACTAGACCCATTAGTAGCTTGAGTAGCACCGATGTTTTGCTAGAGATTGGTCTTTTCTTACATCTACGTAATAAGGATCTCATATTTGTTGTTAACGCTACTAAGGCCCACGGGGTCACACAGTGAGACCCTTGGATAAATGATTAAGTTTTGGACAAAGTGGTTTTTTCCAAAATGAAGAGAGTTTGAAGAAACCCTATCCAAAAGTGGGTTTGTATGGATTCATAAAGAGTTTTGAAGTTTTGCATCAAAGTCCTTTAAGAATTTTGTACAAGTGGAGGATTGTTGGAAGTGCACTAAAACGAGCACTACACCGTGGTGGTGCATGTGATGGTGTGGTCTACGACCAACATCATCGTTTGCATGCATATGATGCATGGGGTTGCCAAGTCCTCCACTTGGTTTTCTTCAGTTACAACCCATTTATGAATGTGTTGGTAAGGCTTGCGATCACATTGAATGTAAGGATGCGATTCTTTTCCCGTTGGGGGCGTTTGTTCATTCCAGAAGTGACAAATTGTTTGCTAGCCATTCAAAGCTCTCTTCCTTCCCGAAGCCCGTTCATCGTTCCTTGAAAGCGTTAGCACACCTTTAGGCATTCAAGAATCCTCATGAAATGTTCGTGGATACATTGGCTGGTGTTCCCCCCTCGGTGGCAGGAGGTATTTATCTGCTGCTCCTTTTGGTCGTCATCAAACAAGCTCTGTCCAAGAAGAAGATGAAGGCTACAACATTGGCGTTTCTGGTACACTTACGGCGTTTTACATGCTCGGTTTTTCAGATACATTCACACGTTTGATTCCTTGAAGATAGATCCTTCTATGTTTGGTTTCGCCTAAGACTAAATGAACCAAAACTTAAATTTATAGGATTTATTGGTAAAATATTTCTATAATTAATTGAAAAGATTTACGGATCACCTTATAATTAATTGGTTTTGATATTTTATTTTTGAAAAATTTCAATATATTCATGGAAACTGTACATGTGTTTAGCTGAAATGTCCATGGTCCATGAAACCTAAATGCGTCATTGATGTGTTAGGCTCAACTAGTGCTGCATGTGTGGGGTTTAGCGATTACAGGTCCACATCCCTGAACCACAAACCTTACAATTTGTTAATTTGATCTTGAGGGCGCTTCATCTATTGGCAATTGGTTTAAAAATGATATTTGGATTATGTAATCAGATTTTTTTTTTGAACTTGTAATCATTTAGTGTTGAAAAATTAATGCATTATTTATTATTTCTCTCTGTAAAAGAAATGGGATCTGCAGGGGTGGGGTTGCTACATTGCCTCTATTTACAATTTTTTGTTTTTTTTTGTTTTTGTTTTTGTCAATTTGTTTTTGTCACTTGCGGCGTTTTACATGCTCCGTTTTTCAGATACATTCACACGCTTGATTCCTTGAAGATAGATCCTTCTATTTTTGGTTTCGCCTAAGACTAAATGAACCAGAACTTAAATTTATAGGATTTATTGGTAAAATATTTCTATAACTAATTGATAAGATTTGCGGATCACCTTATAATTAATTGGTTTTGATATTTTATTTTTGAAAATTTTCAATATATTCAAGGAAACTATACATGTGTTTAGCTGAAATGTCCATGGTCCATGAAACCTAAACGCGCCATTGATGTGTTAGGCTCAACTAGTGCTGCATGTGTGGGGTTTAGCGATTACAGGTCCACATCCCTGAACCACAAACCTTACGATTTATTAATTTGATCTTGAGGGCGCTTCATCTATTAGCAATTGGTTTAAAAATGATATTTGGATTATGTAATCAGATTTTTTTTTGAACTTGTAATCATTTAGTGTTGAAAAATTAATGCATTATTTATTATTTCTCTCTGTAAAAGAAATGGGATCTGCAGGGGTGGGGTTGCTACATTGCCTCTATTTACAATTTTTGTTTTTGTTTTTGTCAATTAGTTCTATATGCAAATCTGTCGAGGGTCCCTACACTCTTGCCCAGTAATTTTTTTTGTTTTTGTTTTTGTCAATTAGTTCTATATGCAAATCTGTTGAGGGTCCCTACACTCTTGCCCAGTAAAAGAAGTGAAGAGCAGACAAAACAAGCCTATAAGATGTTATCTGACTGCTTCAGGCTTGTGCTGAACATTTCTTCTTGAAGCTTTCCTTTGCTTTAGAAAAAGAATAGTAATACAAATTGAAGCCTTAATTGTGTTTTTCCTGGTCTTGATTTTTGACTCACTTTGATCCCTTGCAGATATGGAATGAACAAGTCTTGCTGCCGTGCCAAAATGCTTGTTGAGTACTTTGGGGAGGATTTTAATTACAAAGAATGCCTCTTGTACATCAATCCTCCTCTACCTTAAATTTGTTAATGCAAAAAAATAAAATTGCATTCCTTGTAAATATAATTTCAGTTGTAAATGTAATGAAGTGCTGTTGTAAACGATTTAAGCTTTAATGTAAATAGAAAAAAATAAAAAATATTTTTCTTGTAAATATAATGAGGTGAAATTATAAAATAATTTAAGAGTTACAAGAGAAATTGTATTCATGATTTATTTTTATTATAAAAAGATTTTTGGTTCTTAACCGGAATTAATTTCATGAGAAGGTCTGTTGGTGTCATTTTTCAACTTTGAAGTGCTTAACTGAAATTAATTTCATAAACTGATTCATTTTTGTCATTTTTCAAATTTAAGATCCTCAACTGAAATTAATTTGATTGTTTGGTCCTTCAGTGTCATTTTTCCTAACATATTAGTAAATTTTGTTTTCTTTTCCTGTTTTGAGTCTCCTAACAGCAGTACTAGCCCTTTGTTTTGGGCATTTTACAGGTAACCCCATTGATATGCATGCTTGTCATTGCAATTATTTGTTTTTTCTTCTATTTAGGTGCGATGTCTGTAGTAGCGGGCCTAGTGTGATGCAGAATTTGAAAGAAGAAGCAGAGATGTTTATGCAGGTCCTTGCTGCTCATTATGTGAGCATTCTTACCAGCTGGTGGATTTTGTTCTTTCTTGTTCTTTTTTCTCTTCTTTAGGGTCTTCTTTTTATTTATTTATTTATTTTTATTTCAGGAATACAACCATGCTGATGATTACGGCTTGGCATGTACTGAAATTAAAAATGGAATGTTTGTGGAGAAGCCAAATGTCAGAATGCTTGTCAGTAAAATAAGGGAACAGGTAGATTCTCCATCTTTTTATTTCATCATTGGAAATACCTGACGAATTCAATGGAATTGCTGAAGTGTTATATTTGTTGTCTACTGTGAGTGATGATCATTGGAATCTGTTTAGAATGTTATTGAGGTGCAACTTGGGAGAAGCTGCCTTACATTTATATGTTGACAATGAAATTTACTTGAGTTGATGTCATTATGAATGAATGGCAAAGAAGGAGATGAAGCTTCTGCTGCTTGGAATTCTAATGTAAACTGTTTCAGTAGATAGCAGCATACACATGTGATGATTGTTGAACTGATTTTAATGATTCATGACAAGTTCTGATGAAGGTGAAAGCACCACCGTCTACAGCAAGGTTTCAAATGATTTTGAAGAAGCTGGCTATTGTGAAAGCTTAAGGAGTTGTGAATGAACAAGTATAAAGGCTGGCTGGAATACAGAGAATCCATCCTTGGATTATTGAGCATGAAAACTGCTGTAATCAATGGAGAATATCCTTTGGATAATGGATTGAAAAAGGCTGAGTTTGATAGCTGGAAGTATTGAGGCAGTTGGAAGCTTTAATTGAAATACTCAAGATTGAGTTGTTATATGCTGAAAATGATTTGGAATTATGTTGGAAAGCTTTAGAAACATTCTTATGAATTTTCTAAAGTCATTTAAAGTGTTTAGAGTTGATTTGGAGTGGTTGGAGATGTCTAAAGGAGATTTGAAGAAGTTCTGGAAGCTGCAGGTTTTGATTGAAAAATTGTCAAAGACACTCCATATGTAAAGGTACTATGAGTGATGCGTAAGGGTCATCCATAAATGCGGACTGAAATATTGGCAAAAGGCATTCTGTGCGTCAAGGTAATTCTGGAACAGAACTGAAGAATTCACAGGTGTTAGAGTCTGTATCCCACATCGGACTTGTGGTCCGATGTGGAGTTTATCAATCATTATAAAAGAACGCCTCCTCCTCACTTTGAGGTAAGGAGGCGAGGGGGTTTCCTCATTCTACATGGTATCAGAGGGATCTTAATCCCGACCCTCCCTCCCAGCGGCTTCCCGGTTCTGTCCGGCCCCGCCTCTCTTCCCCCCCTCTCCGGCTCTCCCTCCCGGCGGCTCTCCCCACCGGCGGCCCTCTGCTTACGATGCGGCTTCCCGGCTCCCGCCGGCCCCGCCTTCCGCGTCGCCCTCCCGTGGCTCCCCGCGTCGACCTCCTGCCTGACGCGGCTCCCGGCTTCCCTCCGTCCCGCGGCTTCCCGTCGTCCGGCACTGCTCCGCTGCTCCGTTGACGACGTCCCCTCCTGCGGCTTCCCGGCTTCGCCTCCTTGCGACGACCGGCCCCGCCTCCCTCCGGCTTCCTGTTGCGGATCCCGCTCCCTCCCGCGGCGCGACTCGGCTTCCAGCCCCGCATCCCTTGCGTCGGCCTCCTGTGACGCGCGACCTCCCGTTCGACGGCTTCCACCGTCGGCAACACCCCCCCCGCGTCACCCCCTCCCTACCGGCGGATCTCCCCCCGCGCGGCTCGCTCCCCCGCGTCGCCCCCTCCCTCCATCTCGGCCACACTCCCTTCACGACGACCCTCCCTTCGCGCCGCAGCGCCCTCGCCCCGACGCCTTGCCCTCGGCGCGCCTCGCCCCGGCTCCCGGCGGCACTCCCTCACGGCGGCCCTCCCTTCGCGCCGCAGCGCCCTCGGCCCTCCGCGCGCCATCCCGGCCCTTCCTGGATTTTCCGCCCAGATCCGGTGATTTCCGGCCAGATCCGGACAGCTCCGGCCGAATCCGGCCAGATCCGGTGATTTCCGACCAGATCCGGACAGCTCCGGCCGACTCCGGCTTGATCCAGGCTACTCCGGCCAGATCCGGCGATTTTCGGCCAGATCCGTCCAGATCCGGCGATGTCCGGACTGCGGCCCTCCAGCAGCGCTCCTCCAAGGCAACCTCCTTCACCGGCCTCCATTCCTGCCAGCACCTCCAGCAGCCGGCCTCCACCCTTGCCGGCCCCTCCACGCCGGCGGCCTCCTCCGGCTTCCAGCGCCACCTCCCGGCCTTCTGCTCCCTCGCCGGCCTCCTCCTGCGCTTCTCTTCCGGCAGCCACCCGGCTCCAGTTTCTCCTGCGGCTGCCCAACTTCTGTTTCGGCTCTCCGGCACCTCCTGCGACATCCCCGCCTCGCCGGCATCTCCCGACGACTCCCGGCAGCCGCATCTCTGTCCGACGGCATGTCCATTCGCTAGCGCAGCACCTCGACCACCTAGGATTTGGGCCCGTTGGCGCCGCCAGTCCCGCAACAATTCTGCGGAATCCCCGCCTCCCGTCGCCGGCCCCGCAAGTGCGGTTTTCCCCGGTGCTAGTTTGGATTTCCCGGCGTTTCATCGACCGGCCCCACTAGTGCGGCATTCCTGGCGCTCCGTCACCCAGCCGATCTGAGTGGTTTCATTTGCTGTGCCCGCAACATCATCCATCCATCATCCTGCGGGGGAGCTTTGATCGTGAGGGGGAGCAGCAGCAGCTTAATATTTTATTTCATCTTGTTTTGTCATCAAGCCTGTTTTTTTTTGTTGATTTCTTTTCATTATGTGTCCAAGCTAGGTACACCTAGCTTGAGGGGGAGTGTTAGAGTCTGTATCCCACATTGGACTTGTGGTCTGATGTGGAGTTTATCAATCATTATAAAAGAACGCCTCCTCCTCACTTTGAGGTAAGGAGGTGAGGGGGTTTCCTCATTCTACAACAGGCATGAGCTGCATGAGTCATCTGAAGAATACGTAAAGGTAATTCTGGAGCAGAATCGGAGTTTTGGCAAAGTCCCTGGGGTTACACTGGATACGTAACAGTTTATGTGTGTAAGGTTTTCACTGGAAATGTGGCCAAGCCTAACACCTTACGCAATATGTAAGAATTACAAAATCTTACGTATGGGTTATTAGTTGGAGGAAATGCTTAAGTCTAGAAAACCACCGTGATACGTAAGAATAACTATTTCTTACGTAAAGGTAATCAGTCAGACAACTGAAGATTTATGCAAAGGCAAAAGCCCTACACTGAGATATTTAAGGATTATAAAACCTTATGTGAGGGCTGTTGACTGAATATTTGGCAAAGTGATGAGAGCTCACAGTGATATGTAAGGAATTATATTTCTTATGTAAAATTTTCCAGTTAGCAAAAATGTGAGATTTCCGAAGCTACAGAGAGTTACAGAAAGAGGTTTCGGAAATTAACTCAGTCGATGCCAAAGTTCTCTAAACGAATTAAACACCACAATTATTCTAAGGGATTGTGATTCAAGCTGAGAAGATGATCTTCACGCTATGAAGAAGAAGACCCCGCCGTGAAGCTATTTGATGATGAGATACAGACTGAAACTGGCTCTGTTATTTGAGATGCCACCCTGTGACTATTCTGATTTGGAGAAAAGTGAGAATCCACTCACACCATGAAGGATGTGTTGCACCGCGAAGATTTGCTTCATGTGGTTATGTAGACGTGGAGATTGCTTACATAATTTTGTGAAAGGTTTGAAGAAGACTTATCTCGAGTCTTTTGGAAGATTAAATGGAAATATTTGACCAGATTTAAATGAGAATAAAAAGCTGGAGATATTATTGACCAACCGAAAAGGTGAAGATCACGCTGTCGAAAAGAAATAGAGATTTCCATATTCAAATATGAAAATATATTCACGTGATGCTGAATATAAAAGAACGAAGTGAGGGAAGAAAGTTGTTTGACCTGATACTGCAGTGCGCTGAACATCTAGGGTATCAAAGATACTGCAGTGCGCTGAACACCTACGGTATCAAAGAGAGAAAGAAAAGAGATTCGATTGAAGAAGTAGAAAAAGAAGAAAGAGTGATCGACTAGTACCTACTAGTGCTAGATCTTCATCTGTGTCAATTAACATAAAGATATACGGGACCTAATCCTTAGTGAGGAATATATTTTGGACACTTTAAAAAGTACCACCGATTCCACCCCTTCCTTTCCAGTGGTGCAATATATTTTGGACACTTTAATTGGTACCAAAGCAACTCAGGTTCCCTCTGAAAGATCCTCTCCGTTTAAAATGGAGAATCTGAATTCAATTAACAGTAGAGGCATTCCTACATTCGATGACAAGGATTATCATGAATGAAAGAATTGTTGCGGAAGCGTTGGGAGTCGCAACGACAGAAACGAGATACGGAAAGAAAAGCAAACACACAGAACACACAAATTTACGTGGTTTGAGAATAATCCCTACGTCCACAGAGAGGCAGAACTTCACTATTATTCAGGAGCACAAATTACAGAGTGTTTCAGTAATAAACCCTAGCCTGAAAATGAGCTAAAAATGGAGAAGACGATCCATTGTTTGTACAGGAAGTCCGCGTCGCAACAGTGAAAAGCGACCACCTTTGTTAAAAGTGCTATAGTGCTGCCGGTTGGAAGTCAAAAGTGCAACAGTAAAGTTGACTCCGAAGTCCGCACTGCTACAATATCTGTCGGTGTCGGCCGGCCAGCTCTGCTACAATGGTCAGAGATGCTACAGTACCGAAAAATTGGGATACCTCCTTGCATAGTAGTGTGGTCGATGCGCGACAATTGCGGACCACAAGCATTTGACCCAACTGGATCGGGCTACACCAATCCAACAATCTCCCACTTGGAGCCTGATCCACTACATTGCTATGCTTCGATGCAACTGACAAAGACAACTTACTTAATCCGAGTTCTTCCTCTTCTTCACTCATCAGTGGCGTGCTTTCCATTCACAGCTTCAATTTCAACCTGACGATTCATGAAATACAAACTGTTTTCCTCTTGTGCTCCCATCGTGTCCTCCCTTATTCTGCCTCTCATCCTCCGTTCATCAGTGGAGATCAAGAGAGGCACAACAGTGCCTCGACTTCTGTATCACCATGGGCTTTGTTAACATGTCTGCCGGGTTGTTGGTTCCACAAATCTTCTGCAACGTCAGCAACCCATCCTGTATCAAACCTCTGATGAAATGGTACTTCAACTGAATGTGCTTTGTCCGGGCATAAAATACCGGGTTCTTTGCAAGATGTATACCACTCTGGCTGTCACCATGCAATACATTCTCCTCTCGTTTTCTTCCCAATTCATCCAAGAAGTTCTTCAGTCAAACCATCTCTTTTTCAGCTTCTGTTATAGCAATGTATTCTGCCTTTGTGGTGGATAAAGCCACCACCTTCTGCAATTGTGATATCCAACTTACCACAGTTCCTCCACAGGTAAAGACATAACCCGTGGTACTCCTCCTGCCGTCGACATCGTCTCCAAGGTCAGCATCCACATATCCCTGTAATGAATTTCCTTTCCCAAAGCACAGAGATACCTCCTTGCTGCCCTTCAAATACCTCAGTATCCACTTCACAGCTTCCCAATGTTGCTTTCCAGGGTTAGCCATATACCTGCTCACAACTCTCACTGCATGAGCGATGTCAGGTCGAGTACAAACCATGACATACATCAGGCTTCCAACAGCTGATGCGTATGGAACTTTTGCCATGTACTTAACCTCTTCTGTCGTCTTCGGTGATTGCTCCTTTGATAGTTTGAAATGGCTCGCCAGGGGGAATAGAGACTGCCTTTGCTTCCAACATACTGAATCTTCTTAGAACCTTCCCAATGTAATCAGCTTGTGACAACATCAACGTTCCAGCTGCGCGGTCTCTCTTGATCTTCATCCCCAGAATCTTGCCAGCTTTTCCAAGATCTTTCATTTCAAACTCTTCAGCCAACTGTTCTTTCAACTCATTAATCCTCTGCATACATGATCCTGCAATGAGCGTGTCATCCACATACAAAAGCAATATAATATATTCATCACCAAAGGATTTTATGTAGCAACATTGATCCATGCCACATCGTTTGTATGCATTTTTAGTCATGAATGCATCAAACTTTTTGTTCCACTGTTTGGGTGCCTATGTCAACCCATACAAGCTCTTCTAGAGTTTGCACACCGGGTCTTCCTTCTCAGACTCTACATATCCTTCTGGCTGTTGCATGTAGGTGTCCTCCTCTAAATCTCCATGAGGGAAAGCAGTCTTGACATCAAGCTGCTCAAGGTACAAGTCTTCTGACGCCACAATGCTGAGAACCACCCGAATGGTGGTAAGCTTCACTACATGTGAAAAAATTTCAGGAAGTCCATGCCTTCCTTCTGTTGAAAACCTTTCACTACCAGTCTTGCCTTGTACCTCCTCTTTCCATCATGTTCTTCCTTGACTCGGTAGACTCACTTGTTCTGCAATGCTTTATTTCCTGTTGGCAGAGGTGTCAGCTCCCAAGTGTTGTTATCATGCAATGAGGAAATCACCTCCTTTATAGCCAGCTCCCACTTGCTCGACTCCTTCAGCTGCATTGCCTCTTCAAAGCATTCTGGTTCTCCACCATCAGTCAATAACAGATAATGCAAGGATGGTGAATACCTCTGCACTGGCCTTCTCACCTTAGTTGATCTCCTCAACTCCACTGGAGTAGTAGGTTCCACCGGTTCTGATGTCTCATGATCAGGTACACCTTCGAGCTCCATTTGCTCTTTGCACTCTGATTCAATGTTCCCATTTTCATCTTCAGCTACATGACGATCTTTGTACATGACACCTTCATTGAATACCACGTTCTGGCTCCTGATGACCATTTTCTTGAGATCATTCCAAAAGCGGTAACCAAACTCGTCAGCACCATAGCCAATAAAGAAACATGGCTTGAACTTTGCATCAAGCTACCAGACCAGAGCTCCTCGGGTAGACGTTCTCCCATTGGCACAAATGGACTCCTGTTGATCAGATATGCTGCCATGTTCACTGCATCAACCCAGAAGGTTTTGGGCAACCTCGAGTGTAACCTCATACTTCTGACATGTTCATTAAACGTCATGTTCATCCTCTTTGCCACACCATTCTGTTGCGGTGTACCTGGAATTGTCTTCTCCCACTGAATTCCATTATCAGAACAGAATTCTCTGAACTCCTGACTGCCATACTCTCCACCGTTGTCAGACCTCAAACATTTCAGCTTAGCTCCTGACTCATTCTCTACCATGGCCTTCCACTTCTGAAACATCTTAAACACACCAGATTTACTTTTCATAAAGTAAACCAATACCTTCCTTGTTGAGTCGTCGATGAATGTCACATAGTATTGTGACCCTCCAAAGAAAAGTACTGGTGCAAGCCCCCAAATATCAGTGTGCACCAGGTCCACAGCTTCCCAGCCTTTGGTGTTCTGCCTCCTTTTGCAAAAGACACATTCTGCTTTCCGAAGATACAATCTTCACATAGGCGAACTTCCACTGACTTCAGCTCTGGTAGCAGCCTTTTGTTGCCAGCACCTTCATCCCCTTCTCACTCATGTGACTTAGCTTGTTGTGCCACAGTTGTGAATCTCCTACAGCTTTGAGTGATGCAACCATGTCCATGCAAGTTTTTGTCATGTTGTATAGGGTACCATTCTTTGCTCCCCGAGCTATGACCATAGCTCCTTTGGTGATTTTTCATGCACCACCAGTGAACGTGGTACTCAACCCTGCATCATCAAGCTGTCCTATAGAAATGAGATTTCTTTTTAAACCAGGGATGTACCTCACGTTTTCCAGAACCAGCAAGCTCCCACTGTTGGTCTTAATCCGTGCATCTCCTTTTCCCATAATCTGCAAGGGCTCATCATCAGCAAGATGTACCTTGTCGAAATTTTCAGAAACGTAATTTTTCAGAAATCCCTTCTCCGATGTAGAATGGAAAACGCCCTAGAGTCTAAAATCCAAGACTCCATTGGGCTATCCACGCTCAACAGCAGCACGTCATCAGTTCTTTCAGCTGCCGTGTTTGCTCCATTGGTTTCAGGTCCCTTCCGATTATCTCTGCACTCCTTGACATGTCCTTTCTTCCCGCAAGTCCAGCAGGTAGGACCAGCCCCCTTTGCCTTGTCTCGACTTTTCCCTCTTGACCTTGAACGCCCTCTACGATTGTCTCGCTGTGAGTACCTTCCTCTTCCTTCAACGTTCAGAGCAGAACCAGAGAATCTGCCTGATTCTCTTCTTCGCACATCCTCACTAAGGATTAGGTCCCGTATATCTATCAGATTTAGTTTGGTATTCCCCGACATACTACTCACAACTGTTACAGCTGCTTCCCAACTGTCAGGTAAAGAAGATAGTAAGAAGCGTGCATACCTCATCTCCAAGATCAATTTTCACCGATGTCAGCTGACTTATGATGGTGTTGAACTCGTTGATGTGGTCTGCAACAATTCTCCCTTCAACCATTTTCAGGTTGAACAATCGCCGTATCAAATGCACCTTGTTTGCTGCAGAAGGCTTGTCGTACATATTCGAGAGAGCTTTCATGAGATCCACCGTCGTCTTCTCCTCTCTGATGTTGAACGCCACGTTTTTTGCCAACGTAAGGCGCACAACACCCTGAACTTGCCGATCCAGCAACTCCCACTCCGAGTGCTCCATGCCCGTTGGTTTCAGACCCAGAAGCGGCAATTGCATTTTTTTTGATAAAGATAATCCTCGATTTGCATCCTCTGGAAACTGAAGTCAGTTCCATCGAAGCGACCGATCTTCACTTTGCCTTCATCTAGAGCCATCGTTGGAGAATTCTGGACTCACCTTCTGATACCAGTTGTTGCGGAAGTGTCGGGAGTCACAACGACAAAAATGAGATACGGAAATAAAAGCAAACACACGGAACACACAAATTTACGTGGTTCGGGAATAATCCTTACGTCCACAGAGAGACAAAACTTCACTATTATTCGGGAGCACAGATTACAGAGTGTTTCAGTAAGAAACCCTAGCCCGAAAATGGGCTAGAAAATGGAGAAGACGATTCACTGTTTGCATAGGAAGTCCGCGTCGCAACGGTGAAAGGCGACCACTTTTGTCGAAAGTGCTACAGTGGCTGCCGACTGAAAGTAAAAAATGCAACAGTAAAGTTGACTCCGAAGTCCGCATCGTTACGGTGTCGGCCGGTCGGCTCTGCTACAGTGGTCAGAGATGCTACAATGCCGAAAAAAATGGGATACCTCCTTGCATGGCAGTGTAGTCGACCCGCGACAGTTGCGGGCCACAAGCATTTGGCCCAACCGGATCAGGGTACACCAATCTAACAATCTCCCACTTGGAGCCTGATCCACTACACTGCTATGCTTCGATGCAACTGACAAAGACAACTTACTTAATCCGAGTTCTTCTTCTTCTTCACTCACCAGCGGCGTGCTTTCCATTCACAACTTCAATTTCAACCTGACGATTCATGAAATACAAACTGTTTTCCTCTTGTGCTCCCATCGTGTTCTCCCTTATTCTGCCTTTCATCCTCCGTTCACCAGTGGAGACCAACAGAGGCACAGCAGTGCCTCAACTTCTATATCACCATGGACTTTGTCAACATGTCTGCCGGGTTGTTGGTTCCACAAATCTTTTGCAACGTCAGCAACCCATCCTGTATTAAACCTCTGATGAAATGGTACTTCAACTGAATGTGCTTCGTCCGGGCATGAAATACCGGGTTCTTTGCAAGATTTATAGCACTCTGACTGTCACAGTGCAATACATTCTCCTCTCGCTTTCTTCCCAATTCATCCAAGATGTTCTTCGGCCAAACCGTCTCTTTTCTAGCTTCTGTTACAGCAATGTATTCTGCCTCTGTGGTGGATAAAGACATAATATGTGGTACTCCTCCTGCTGTCGACATCGCCTCCAAGGTCAGCATCCACATATCCCTGTAATGAATTCCTTTCCCAAAACATAGAGACACCTCCTTGATGCCCTTCAAATGCCTCAGTATCCACTTCACAGCTTCCCAATGTTGCTTTCCAGGGTTAGTCATATACCTGCTCACAACTCTCACCGCATGAGCGATGTCAGGTCGAGTACAGACCATGACATACATTAGGCTTCCAACAACTGATGCGTATGGAACTTTTGCTATGTACTCAACCTCTTCTGTCATCTTCGGTGATTGCTCCTTTGATAGTTTGAAATGACTCGCCTGGGGAATAGAGACTGTCTTTGCTTCCAACATACTGAATCTTCTCAGAACCTTCCCAATGTAATCAGCCTGTGACAACATCAACGTTCCAGCTGTGCGGTCTCTCTTGATCTTCATCCCCAGAATCTTGTCAGTTTCTCCAAGATCTTTCATTTCAAACTCCTCAGCCAACTGTTCTTTCAACTCATTAATCCTCTGCATACATGATTCTGCAATGAGCGTGTCATCCACATACAGAAGCAATATAATATATTAATCACCAAAGGATTTTATGTAGCAACATTGATCCATGCCATATTGTTTGTATGCATTTTTAGTCATGAATGCATCAAACTTTTTGTTCCACTGTCTGGGTGCCTGCTTCAACCCATTACAAGCTCTTTTGGAGTTTGCACACCGGGTCTTCCTTCCCAGACTCTACATATCCTTTTGGCTGTTGCATGTAGGTGTCCTCTAAATCTTCATGAAGGAAAGCAGTCTTGACATCAAGCTGCTCAAGGTACAAGTCTTCTGACGCCATAATGCTGAGAACCACCCGGATGGTAGTAAGCTTCACTACAGGTGAAAAAATTTCAGCGAAGTCCACGCCTTCTTTCTGTTGAAAACCTTTCACTGCCAGTCTTGCCTTGTACCTTCTCTTTCCATCATGTTCTTCCTTGACTCGGTAGACCCACTTGTTCTGCAATGCTTTCTTTCCTGTTGGCAGAGGTGTCAGCTCCCAAGTGTTGTTATCATGCAATGAGGAAATCACCTCCTTTATGGCCAGCTCCCACTTGCTCGACTCCTTCAGCTGCATTGCCTCTTCAAAGCATTCTAGTTCTCCACCGTCAGTCAATAACAGATAATGCATGGATGGTGAATACCTCTGCACAAGCCTTCTCACACTTGTTGATCTCCACAACTCCACTAGAGTAGTAGGTTCCACCGGTTCTGATGTCTCATGATCAGGTACACCTTCAAGCTCCACTTGCTCTTTGCACTCTGATTCAATGTTCCCATTTTCATCTTCAGCTACATGACGATCTTTGTACATGACACCTTCATTGAATACCACGTTCTGGCTCCTGATGACCATCTTCTTGATATCATCCCAAAAGCGGTAAACAAACTCGTTAGCACCATAGCCAATAAAGAAACATGGCTTGGACTTTGCATCAAGCTTGTCCCTTGAGTTAGCATTAATGTGTACATAAGCCAAACTGCCAAAGACTCGTAAATGTGAGCGTTTTACCTCCTTACCAGACCAGAGCTTCTCGTGTAGACGTTCTCCCATTGGCACGGATGGACTCTTGTTGATCAGATATGTTGCCATGTTCACTGCATCGGCCCAGAAGGTTTTGGGCAACCCTGAGTGTAACCTCATACTTCTGGCACGTTCATTCAACGTCCTATTCATCCTCTTTGTCACACCATTCTGTTGCGGTGTACTTGGAATTGTCTCCTCCCACCAAATTCTATTATCAGAACAGAATTTTCTGAACTCCTGATTGATATACTCTCCACCGTTGTCAGACCTCAAACATTTCAGCTTAGCTCCTGACTCATTCTCTACCATGACCTTCCACTTCTGAAACATCTTAAATACATCAGATTTACTTTTCAGAAAGTAAACCCATACCTTCCTTGTTGAGCCGTCGATAAATGTCACATAGTATTGTAACCCTCCAAAGGAAAGTACTGGTGCGGGCCCCCCCCAAACATCAGTGTGCACAAGGTCCAGCTTCTCTGCCTGCTTTTGCAAAAGATACATTCTTTTGCTTTCCGAAGATACAATCTTTACATAGGCCAACTTCCATTGACTTCAGCTCCGGTAGCAGCCCTTTTGTTGCTAGCACCTTCATACCCTTCTCACTCATGTGACCTAGTCTGTTGTGCTACAGTTGTGAATCTCCTACAGCTTTGAGTGATGCAGCCATGTCAATGCAAGTTTCTGTCATGTTGTATAGGATACCATTCTTTGCTCCCCGAGCTATGACCATAGCTCCTTTGGTGATTTTTCATGCACCACCAGTGAACAGGGTACTCAACCCTGCATCATCAAGCTATCCCACAGAAATGAGATTTCTTCTTAAACCAGGGATGTGCCTCACGTTTTCCAGAACCAGCAAGCTCCCACTGTTGGTCTTGATCCGTGCATCTCCTTTTCCCACAATCTGCAAGGGCTCATCATCAACAAGATGTACCTTGCCGAAATTTCCAGAGACGTAATTTTCCAGAAATTCCTTCTTCGATGTAGAATGGAAAGACGCCCCATAGTCTAAAATCCGAAACTCCATTGGGCTATCCATGCTCAACAGCACCACGTCATCAGTTCCTTCAGCTGCCGTGTTTGCTCCACTGGTTTCAGGTCCCTTCCGATTATCTCTGCACTCCTTGACATGTTCTTTCTTCCCGCAAGTCCAACAGGTAGGACCGGACCCCTTTGCCTTGTCTCGACTTTTCCCTCTTGACCTTGATCGCCCTCTACGATTGTCTCGCTGTGAGTACCTTTCTCTTCCTTCAACGTTCAGAGCAGAACCAGAGAATATGCCTCATTCTTTTCTTCGCACATCCTCATCAAGGATTAGGTCCCGTATATCTTTCAGATTTAGTTTGGTATTCCCCGACGTACTACTCACAGCTGTTACAGTTGCTTCCCAACTGTCAGGTAAAGAAGATAGTAAGATGCTGTACATACCTCATCACCAAGATCAATTTTCACCGATGTCTGCTGACTTATGATGGTGTTGAACTCGTTGATGTGGTCTGCAACAATTCTCTCTTCAATCATTTTCAGGTTGAACAATCGCCGCATCAAATGCTCCTTGTTTGCCGCAGAAGGCTTCTCGTACATATTCGTGAGAGCTTTCATTAGATCTACCGTCGTCTTCTCCTCTCTGATGTTGAACGCTATGTTTTTTGCCAACGTAAGGCGCACAACACACAGAACCTGCCGATCCAGCAACTCCCACTCCGACTGCTCCATGTCCGTTGGTTTTAGACCCAGAAGCGGCAAGTGCAACTTTTTTTGATAAAGATAATCCTCGATTTGTATCCTCCAGAAACTGAAGTCAGTTCTATCGAAGCGATCGATCTTCACTTTGCCTTCATCTAGAGTCATCGTTGGAGAATTCCGAACTCACCCTCTGATACTAGTTGTTGCGGAAGCGTCGGGAGTCGCAACGACAGAAACGAGATACGGAAAGAAAAGCAAACACACGGAACACACAAATTTACGTGGTTCGGGAATAATCCCTACGTCAACGGAGAGACAAAACTTCACTGTTATTCGGGAGAACAGATTACAGAGTGTTCCAGTAAGAAACCCTAGCCCGAAAACGAGCTACAAAATGGAGAAGACGATCCACTGTTTGTACAGGAAGTCCGCATTACAACAGTGAAAGGCGGCCACCTTTTGTCAAAAGTGCTACAGTGTTGCCGGCTAGAAGTGATTGATGCTGCTACTGTGTGATTTCCATCGATTGAGTGCACCCATGACATTTGTTGATAAGAGAAACTTGGAGGTTGATGACAAAACAAGAAATATGGTTCTCATGTCCTTATATGACAAAGTGTATCCAAAGGTAACGAGACTTCAAATTGCTAATGAGATTTGAGATAAACTTGAATGCATCTTTAAAGGAGATTTGATAGTCAAGGAATCAAAGCTACAAATGTGAAAAAGTAAGTTTGAAGATGTGAGAATGATTGATGAAGAAACCATAGATGATTATGACACCAGGGTGAATGAAATTGTCGTCAACATCAAAGACTTCAAAGATGCTTTGGTGGAATCTACTATTGTCAAGAAATTGTTGAGTAACTTTTCCGACAGTTTTGATTCTAAAATCTCTGCACTAGAAGATAGAGATGATTTCTCTTGATGAATTGCATGATATGCTTGTTGTTTTTGAGACGAGGAAAGCTCTAGTATTTAAGAAGAGATGGAGGAAGAAATGACATTTGAAGCCATGAGAAAACTAAAAATCAAGGAGGAGGTAGATGAGGGTTCTAGCGAATTTGAAGATGGATAAGAAAATGATGAAGAGTATAAGAAGATTATGACTCTTATCTCAAAGAACTTCCGAAAAGGCAAAGGAAAGTACAAAGATAAACTCCCACACAAATGCTTTAAATGTGGAGGAATTGGACATTTTGCAATTAACTGTCCAAAGAAGAAAGACGGTGAGTATGGGGATTGTTGGAGTATGTGTAACTTCCTGCCCCACTTCCTTTGTAACTTCCTGTCCCACTTACTTTGTAACTTCTCTTTGTAACTTCTCTTTGTAACTTCTCTATCTTTTCTATAAATGAGGGCCCTTTCCTCACCTTGAGTAGTGAGGGGGATTTCTGATTTTACATGGTATCAGGGGGATTTACTCCCGACCCTCCCTCCCTCATTCTTATTATTTTTTCTCCCATCAGCCTTTAGGTTTTTTTTCCCCGTCCGGGGGGCGGTGGCCTCAAAGCCCCGTAGGGTTACCGCCGCCGCCCCTCCACCTCTGCCCTGCGCGGCTCTAGGCGGCTCTCCCTCCGGCGGCTCTCCCTACCAGCCTTCGCCCAGCGGCGCCTCGCCCTCGGATCGCCCTCCTTCCTAGCGCGCGCCTCCTGCGTGGATCGCCCTCCTTCCTGGCGCGACGCCCTCCCGCGGCTCCCGGCTCCCCGACGTCCCGACTCCCCATCGTCCGCGCCTCTGCTTCTGCGTGACGTCCGTCGGCGGCCTTCCCGCCCGCGCCTGCTTTCTGCGGGCTTCCTCCCCGCTGCGCACTGCCCCGACGGAAGCAGCGCCTCCCGGCGGCCCTCCTTACCGCCGACCCTCTCTCCCGGCAGCTCTCCCTACGGACGCGGCAGCATCCCGTCGCGACGCGCCTCCCGTCCAGATCCAGTGCGCCAGCCCTGCCGGCGATCCCTCCCGGCGGATTTCCCTCCCGGCGGCCCTCTCTCCCGCCAGCTCTCCCTGCCGACGCGGCTCCTTTCCCGGCGACCCTTCCGGCTGGCCGGCTGCGCCTTTCCCGCCTTGTTCTTCCCGGCGGACCTCCCTTCCCCGGCTGCTCCCTGTCGGACGACTCCCCGCGCCGGCGGCCTCCCTTCCCCGGCTTGCGGCTCTTTCCAGCAGCCCGCCTCCTGTGCGAGTCTCCTGCCGGCTCTGTTGACGACCGACCTCCACCCCTGCCGGCCTCCACTCGTGCCGGCTCCTCCAGCAGCTGGCCTCCATTCCTGCCGGCTCCTCCAGCAGTCGGCCAACAGCCCTGCCGGCCTCCCGTGCCACCTCTGCTCAACTGCTCCCTCCATGCCGACCTCCTCCTGCATCCTGCGGAATCCCCGCCTCTCTGCCCGGTGCCTCCTGCGGAATCCCCGCCTCTCTACCCGGCATCTCCTGCGGAATCACCGCATCTCATCGCCAGCCTCCTCCTGCGGATTTCCCGGCGCTTCGACGACCGGCACCCGCCATTGCAGATTTCCTTGGCACTTTGACGACCGGACCTCCCGAGCGGATTTCTCGACGCTTTGACGATCGGCCCGACATTACGGTTTCCCAGCGCTCTGACGACCGGCCCGTAGTGCGGATTTTCCCGACGCTCTGATGACCGGCACCCGCCAGTGTGGATTTCCCGGCGCTCTGTTGTCCGGCCCCGCACTTTTCCGGCGATGACCCATCATTTTCAGTGGCATCACATTACAATCTTGAGGGGGAGCGACATCATCAACGATTTTATTATTTCTGTTTCTTCTGTTTTCGTCTTGTATTTGTCATCAAGCTGGGCATGCCCAGCTTGAGGGGGAGTGTTGCGATCTTTTTTATTGATTTGTCTGTTTTTCATTATGTGTCCAAGCTCGGTACACCTAGCTTGAGGGGGAGTGTTGGAGTATGTGTAACTTCCTGCCCCACTTCCTTTGTAACTTCCTGTCCCACTTACTTTGTAACTTTTCTTTGTAACTTCTCTATCTTTTCTATAAATGAGGGCCCTCTCCTCACCTTGAGTAGTGAGGGGGATTTCTGATTTTACAGGGATGATGAACAAGAAGCAAGACCTCTGAGAAAGAAATGGTGTCAAAACTCAAAGTGAAAAAGTTTGCTGAGAGAAAGGATGAGTTTTCCGGATGGATAAAGAGGCTGAACAAAGAAGAGGAAGGTTACTCTACTTCAAGTAGTCATTATGAAGAAGTGGTTCCTGAAAAAAAATGAATGCCTCGTTGAAAAACATGATGAAACTTCAAGCAGTGAAGAAAATGGTGAAATAACTTGCATGGAGCATATGTTGAAAGCCGAGCTTGAGGCTTGTCTTGAGTAGAACATTAAACTCAAGAAGGAAATCAAACTGTTAAAGAAAAAGGATGAAAAGAAGAATGAAAAAAAATAACTGCTTCTCAGAAGGTTAGCTGGTTACATTGAAGAAATTGGAAGGCTCAAGTTTAAGGTTGGGGAGCAAGACAATATTGTGAAAGTTTTTGATGAAAAACTTGCTTAAAAAGAAGAGTTAAGACACAATCAAGGTGTCTTGAAGTCGAAGATACTTTGAAAAAGATGAGAAAAGATTTCAACAAAGCTGTGGAAGTTAAAGCTGAATCATCTCAAGCTTCTAAGAATGATAGCCCCAAAAGGCAGGTTATATCCACTCTTGCTAAACTTGAAAGCAAATTTGTTTTTACTAATAGTGCAGGTTCTAATACCTACACTGGGCAAGTTTGGGCCAGGAAAAGTGATGAGAAATCTTCATCTACATCAAGGGAAGACACGAGTATCTCAAGAAGAATTACCTCCCCAAGACAGAATGAAACACAATATATGGCAGGACAACAACAGTTTTTTGGACCAAACTTTTTTCAATATGGGAGGTCAAGATTCAAAAATATTGCTGGTGTTGTGGAATCTTTTGGTACAAAGCCTACTCATGCTGGTACAGCATGTCACTGCCTTAGAGTAGGCAGGAATCAAGGGGGAGCAACACTGATAAGAAAGGAAACAATTCTGAGAAGACGAGGAGCAAGAAAGTTGTGAACATCAGTTCAACAAGTTTGACAGCTCAAAACAGATTTGAGTGCCTGGAGGAAATTTGTGGAAGATGTGACCAACAAGGTCATTGTGTTGAAGATCGTATGGCACACCACTTATGCTGAAAAAGGAAAGCCAATTCAGAAAAGAAAGGAGGAAAAATCATTTATTGTTAAAATTGCCTTGAAAGCTTGCAAAAAAGGTAAATCATGGATACTTGATAGCGTCTGTTCCTCTCACATGACAAGTGATACACAACTCTTGAAGAACATTAAAGAGCATGATGGAGGTGCAGTTACATTTGGAAATGATAGCCTTGAAAATCAGAGGAGTTGGTATGACTGAAATTGAAGTTCAAAAACCGAAAACCAAAGATGTTTTGTTTGTTGATGGTGTTGCGGAATCGCCGGGAGACACAACGACAGAAACGAGAAAAACGAAAGAAAGAAAACAAAAGACACAGCGATTTACGTGGTTCGGGAATAATCCCTATGTCCACGGGAGAGGCAGAATATTTCACTATTCGGGAGCACAAATTACAGAGGGTTTTTTCAGTGGAAACCCTAGCCCGAAAATGTGCTATAAAACAATGGAGAAGACGATCACTGTTCGAAAAAGTGGTCCGTGTCGCTACAGTGAACGGCGGCTGGCTTTGTCAAAAGCGCTACAGTAAAGTTGACTCCGAAGTCCGCACCGCTACAGTGCCTGTCGGTGTCGGTTGGTCAGCTCCGCTACAGTGTCAGCATTGCTACAGTCCCAACAAATTGGGCCGGGGGCCTTCGGCCCCCGGACCTCCGGAGCAGGGCCGCGTTGCCCCTGCAACCCCCAATGAGCTCACCACAGAGCTCGACCCGCGACAGTTGCGGGCCACAAGCAATCGGCCCAACTGGATCGGGCAACACCAATCCAACAATCTCCCACTTGTAGCCTGATCCGCTGCACTGCTATGCTTCGATGCAACTGATGAAGACAACTTACTTAATCTAAGTTCTTCCTCTTCTTCACTCACCAGTGGCGTGCTTCCCATTCACAGATTCATGAAATACAAACTGTTTTCCTCTTGTGCTCCCATCAGGTCCTCCATCATTTTGCCTCTCATCCTCCGCTCATCAGTGGAGACCAACAGAGGCACAAACAGTGCCTCAACTTCTGTATCACCATCGACTTTGTCAACATGTCTGCCGGATTGTTGGTTCTACAAATCTTCTGCAAAGTCAGCAACCCATCCTGTATCAAATCTCTGATAAAATGGTACTTCAATTGAATGTGTTTCGTCCGGGCATGAAACACTGGGTTCTTGGCAAGATGTATAGCACTTTGACTGTCACAGTGCCTGTCGGTGTCGGTCGGTCAGCTCCGCTACAGTGGTCAGCATTGCTACAGTCCCCAAAAAATTGGGCCGGGGACCTTCGGCCCCCGGACCCCCAGAGCAGGGGCGCGTTGCCCCTGCAGCCCCCAACGGGCTCACAACGGAGCTCGACCCGCGACAGTTGCGGGCCACAAGCAGTCGGCCCAACCGGATCAGGCAACACCAATCCAACAGATGGGTTCAAACACAACTTATTGAGTGTAAGCCAACTGTGTGATGATGGGAATGAAATTATCTTCAAGAAAAACTCATGAATCATCAGGTGCTCAAAAGATGGAAGAGTTATCACCATGGGGGGAAGAGCAAGTGGTAACCTATTCCAAATTGATGATCTAAGCAAATCTTGTCATCTGAGTGTCAAGGATGAAAATAAGTTGTGGCACAAAGACTTGGCCATCTTGGTCAAAGAAGTTTGAGTAAAAAATCTCAAAGGAAGATGTGGTGAGAATCTATTCCAACTGAAGTGACGAAGAGATGTTATCTGTGAAACATGTCAAAAGGGAAGATGGTTCATGGAGCTCACAAAAGAGTGCAAATTCAGTCCACTAAGCCACTTGAATTAATTCATTCTGATTTATGTGGGCATATGAGACATCAATCCACTAGAGGTGATCTCTACTTTATTACATTCATTGTTGATTTCACCCGAATGATAAATGTAATGTTCATGAAGCACAAGTTACATGTAATGGAGATGTTCATAATATCCCGAAGAGCATGAGATTAAACATCAGTACAATGCTCCTTATACTCCCCAACAGAATGGAATTGCAGAAAGAAAGAACAAAGTGTGGTTGAAATAAGAACTATGCTTGTTGAACACAAACTTTCAAAATTCTTTTGGAGGGAACAATATGCACAACTGTACATATTCAGAACATATATTTGCTGGGACCTCTTACGAAATGTGGTACAAGAAGAAACCAATTGTGGACTACTTTAGAGTTTTTTGAAGTCCATGTCTAATGAAAACTGAAAACTCAAATTTGGAAAAATTGATGGAAAAGTTGAGGATGAAGGTGCTTATGAGATATTTATTCAATGGAAGAGGTTACGAGTGCCAGAATAAATGGTTACGCAAGCTGGTTGACTGTTATGATGTGAAGATTATTGAAAATGAATCCAACTTTGATGAGGCAAATGAAGCAGATTTTGAAAAGTCAAAAGTGGACAACATGCAGATTGTTGAAAAGGTTGGTAAATGAGTTGAAAATGAAATTGTTAATGCTGATGTTGACTCAGAACAGACCATTGATGACGATGATGATGTTGTTGGAGATGAGAAATTGGAACTTCAGAGGCTAAAGAAGCATGTGGAACCAGAAAACATCATTGGAAATTAGGAGGCACTTGTCCAAACAAGAAGAAAACTGAGACTTGAAAATCAAACAACTCTCATTTCACAATTTGAACCACAAACAGCTGCCGAGGCTATTGAGCACAAGAAGTGGATAAATGCTACGAATGATGAGCTTGATCAGATTGAAAAGAATTCCACTTGAGATCTGGTTCCCAAACCTTTAGGGAAGAATGCTATTGGAACCAAGTGGATATTCATGAATAAACTCAATGACAAGGGTAAGGTTTCAAGAAATAAGCCCTGATTAGTCTGCAAAGGCCATTTTCTGGTGGAAGGTATTCTCTTTGAAGAGACTTTTGCACCAATTGCAAGACTTAAAGCTATTAGAATGTTTATGGGTGTTGTAGCTCGTAGACACTATAAATTTTATGAAATGGATGTGAAGTCTGCTTTCTTAAATGGAGATTTTGAAGAAGTGGTTTTTATTAAGCAACCAGAAAAATTTATGCCAGACAGTGTTGGAACTAGGGCATACAAATTGAAGAAGACTATATGGACTAAAATAGACCCCTAGAGCCCGATACTCAAAATTGGACAAGTGTCTGAGGAACATGAAATTCTCCAAAGGAAAAGTTGATAATTGTTGGAGTCTGCGTCCCACATCGGACTTGTGGTCCGATGTGGTATTTACTATTTGTTATAAAAGAACCTCAAGGCCTCCTTTAGAGAACACCTTGGGGATTCGGGTCTTCTCTCTTTTTATCATTCAACATGGTATCAGAGGAGGTTTGATAAACCCAACCCCTCCCTCCCATCTATTTTTTTTATTCCGGTCTAGGGTTTACTGAAGTTTTCCCGGTCTCGCCTCCCTCCATCTCCGGCGGATCTCCCCCCTGCCGGCGCTTGCTTCCTCGGCGCCCTCCCCGTTGCGCGCGACGACCCCATCTTCCCGCGCGACTCACAGCCCGCTTTCTCCCGCGTCATCCATGCGCGGCTCTCTCCCGCCACCTCCCTTTCCCGGCGGATTCCCGGCGCCCTTCGGCTCCCGGCCCTCCCGCCTAGTTCGCGCCACCCATCGCGCCTCTAGGCCTCGACGAATTTCCTCCCGACGCGCGCACCTCCATTTAGCCTCGATGACTTTCCTGCCTCCCGTGATGGCTTTCCCTCCCGGCGGATCTCCCCCCCTACCGACCTCCCGTCGCGTCTCCTGACCCGTTGCCCTCCCTTCTCCCGGCCCTCCTGATACCGAGGCGCCTCCTCCTGCAACACCTACAGATCCCGTCGTGATTCCTCCTTCCTGCGCGCCGCCTCTGCAAAGCTACTCCCTCCGCGTCGGCCTCCTACGACACCTCTGCCTCCTCGCCGGCACCTCCTGCGGAATCCCCGCCTCCCGTCGCTGGCATCTCCCGACGACTCCCAGCAGCCGCCTCCCTGTCTGTCGGCACACCCTCGCGCTTCCTCCACCGTGGCGCAGCACTTTGACTGCCTTGGATCCGGGCCCTTTGGTGCCGCTAGATCCCGCAACAATTCTGCGGAATCCCCGCCTCCTGTCGCTGGCCCCGCAAGTGCGGCTTTCCCGGTGCCAGTGTGGCTTTCCCAGCGTCTCATCGACCGGCCCCACTAGTGCGGCATTCCTGACGCTTCGTCAACCGGCCCGGTCTGTGTGGTTCCTCTGCTGCGCCCGCGACAACTTCATCCATCCATTATCCTGCGGGGGAGCTGTGATCGTGAGAGGGAGTAGCAGCCTTGAAGCTTTATCTTTTATACTTTTTTGTCTTGTTTTGTCGTCAAGCTTTTGCTTTGTTTTTCATTGGTTTGGTTTGGTCTCTTTTCTTTATGTGTCCAAGCTAGGTACACCTAGCTTGAGAGGGAGTGTTGGACTCTGCATCCCACATCGGATTTGTGGTCCGATGTGGTCTTTATTATTTGTTTTAAAAGAACCTCAAGGCCTCCTTTAGAGAGCACCTTGGGGATTCGGGTCTTCTCTCTTTTTATCATTCAACAATAACAATCTCTATGTGAAGAAAATGAGCAAAAATACTCTAATTGTCATTGTCTATGTTGATGACATAATTTTTGCAGGCGACATAGAGTATGCTTGTGAAGAATTTGGAAGGCACATGAAGAAACATTTTGAAATGTCAATGTTTAGAGAAATGAGTTTCTTCTCAAGATTGCAAGTTATGCAGAAAGAAGACTTTATCTTTCCATCCCAAGAGAAATATGCAAAGGAATTGTGGAAGAAATTTGGCATAGAAGACTCAAAGAAGGTATCCACACCCATATTTATTGGTGTGAAACTGAGTAAAGATGAAGCTGGAAAAAGTGCAAATCAAAAAGATTTTAGGAAGGTAATTGGAAGCTTGTTTTATCTCATTGCATCCAGACCTGATACTGTTTATGCAGTAAGTTTGTGTGCTAAATATCAGAGTGATTCGAAGGAATCACACATGTCAGCTGCCAAGAGAATTCTTAGATATGTCAAATGAATTTTGAACTTTGGACTGCTGTACAGAAAAGGTGAGAAGTTGAATCCGTTTGGGTACACTGATGCCGACTGGGTTGGAGATTCTGATGACAAAAAATCAACACCAGGTGGTACATTCTTTTTGGGAGAAAGCTGTGTAAGTTGGCATTCCAAGAAGCAAAACTCAGAAACTTTAAGCATCACAAAGGCAGAATATGTGGCTGCTACAAATGCATGTACACAGATGATCTGGATGAAAGAATAACTAGGAGACTTGAAGGTGAAAGTTGATAAGCCCTTGAGAATTGCATGCGATAATTAAAATGCAATTTTTCTGTCCAAGAATCCAGTGCAACACTTTAGATCCAAACATATTGATATCAAATATCATTTCATCAAGGAGAAAGTGACTAATGGAGATGTGAAGTTGGAGTATATTTTCATGAAGGGTTGGATTGGTGATATCTTTACAAAAGCTATGCTAGAGGACAAATTTAAAGAGAACATGCATGTTCAGCACTTCCCTCTCACTTGAGGCATTATTGGAAAGCCCCATGTTTCTTTGTATCCTGTTGTCAAAAGGGGAGAAATGTACACATCTCTTGTTACCTTATTTTGAATCCAATGCTGTTGTTACTCTTAAAAGAGGGATAAGATTGAGTGTATGGATTGAGGGGGAGAGCATCGATGTTGATGGCCAAAATTGCTTGTCATAAAAAACATTACTTCATCCTGCAATGTGGTGTCTGAACACTTCTTTTTGAAGAAGATGATGACTTTTGGTGTGAGTAGTTAAAGTTGACAACAAATCCAAAGAATGAGATTGAAGAACTCGATGAAATTGTTGAATATGTTATTGAGATGCGACTTGGGAGAAGCTGCCTGCCATTGATTATGTGAAGAGAGAATCATTTATATGTTGGCAATGGAATTTACTTGAGTTGCTGTCATTATGAATGAATGAAAAGGGAGGAGATGAAGCAGCTGCTGCTTGGAATTCTAATATAAACCATTTCAGTAGACATTAACATACACACATGTGATGATTGTTGAGCTGATTTTAATGATTCATGACAAGTGTTGATGAAGGTGAAAGCACCACCGTCTACAACAAGTTTCAAATGAGTTCGAAGAAGCTGACTATTGAGAAAGCTTAAGGAGCTGTGAATGAAGAAGTATAAAAGCTGGCTGAAATATAGAGAATTCATCTATGGATTATTGAGCATGAAAACTGCTGTAATCAGTGGAGAATATCTTTTGGATGATGGACTGAAGAAGGATGAGTTTGATAGCTGGAAGTATTGAGGCAGTTGGAAGCTTTAATTGAAATACTCAAGATTGAGCTGTCATATGCTGCAAATGATTTGGAATTATGTTGGAAAGCTTTAGAAACATTCTTATTAATTTTCTAAATTCATTTTAAGTGTTTAGAGTTGATTTGGAGTGGTTGGTGGTGTCTTGAGAAGATTTGAAGAAGTTCTGAGCCTATTTGAAGAATTTTGGAAGTTGCAGGTTTTGATTAAAAAATTGGCAAAGGCACTGTATATGTAAAGTACTCCGAGTGATGCGTAAGGGTCATCCAGAAATGCGGACTGAAATATTGGCAGAGGCATTCTGTGCGTAAAGGTAATTTTGAGACAAAGCCGAAGAGTTGACAAAGGCATGAGCTGCGTAAGAGTCATCTAAAGCACATAAAGTCCCTGGAGGTTATACTGGATACGTAACATTTTATGTATGGTGCACAATATTTTCACTGGAAACGCTGCCAAGCCTAAAACCTTACACAATACGTAAGAATTACAAAATCTTATGTATGGAGGAAATGCGGCTAAGTCTAGAACACCATTGTGATATGTAATAATAACCATTTCTTACGTAAAGGTAATCAGTCAAAGAGTGGAAGATTTATGCATAGGAAAAAACCCTACACTAAGATACGTAAGGATTATAAAACCTTACGTGAGGGCTACTGACTGAATATTTGGCAAAGTGCTGAGAGCTCACAGTGATAGGTAAACTGAAAAAAATGTGAGATTTCCAAGGTTACAGAGAGTTCTGGAAGGAGGTTTTGGAAATTAACCCATTCGATGCCAAAGCTGTTCTTCAAACGAATTAAACATCAAATGGATTGCAATTCAAGCTGAGAAGAGGATCTTGATGCTGTAAAGAAGAAGACCCCTTCGTGAAGCTATTTGAGGATGAGATATAGGCCGAAGCTGGCTCTGTTATTTGAGATGCCACACTGCGACTATTCCGATCAGGAGAAAAGTGAGAATCCACTCACACTGTGAAGGATGTGTTGCACTGGGAAGATTAACTCCATGTCGTCATGGAGACGTGGAGATTGCTTACAGATTTTGTGGAAGGTTTGAAGAAGACTTATCCTTTAGTCTTTTGGAAGATTAAATGGAAATATTTGACTGGGTTTAGATGAGAATAAAATGGAGATGTTATTCACCAGCCAAAAAGTTGAAGATCACACCGCTGAAAAGGGAGATTTCCATATTCAAATATGAAAATATATTCACGTGATGCTGAATATAAAAGAATGAAGAAATGAGGGAAGAAAGCTGTTTGACCCAATACTGCAGTGTGCTGGACATCTAAGGTATCGAAGAGAGAGAAAGAAGAGATTCAGTTGAAGCAGCAGAAGAAGAGAGATCGACTAGTACCTGCTAGTGCTAGATCTTCATCTGTGTCAAACTGAGAAGCCGGCTGATGTGCATGCAACATTTGATCTTGATCTGACAGCTGAAGTCCTTGTAGTCGAAGAAGAAGATCTCACATGGTGATGCTGTGACATCCTGGAGTTCATCTGAAGATCTTGTTTATTGTGTTGGAGTATTGCTATTATCAATTGGTGGAAACTAGTATAATATTCTGTTGCGAGACAAAGTGTTGGGAAACACTAATGGGTTCATGATGACACCCGCCTAAATCACTTGTAATCATCTTTGATATTAGTGGAAAATATCTGTGTATTGGACTTGATCCAAACACAAGGGGTGAATCTTGTAAAAATCTTGTGTGCCTTGTGTTGATTTACAAATCTCTTGCATTCGGATAAAGGTGAGATATATCGTTTGAGTGGATTGGACTCTAACAAGTCACAATAGTTTATTTCTAAGAGGAAATTGTATAAAGTACCACTGATTCAACTCCCTCTTCCCAGTGGTACAATATATCTTGGGCACTTCACTACCCTTCTCCATATATTATAACAGTTCGGGGAGGGTGATGACAGAAAAACTAATATGTCTACAAGTACTATGGGAGACTTGACCTTGAGATCTCCCGCGTGACCCTGGCATAACCACTAGGCTACGCCCTTGGGGGCACTTCACTACCCTTCTTCTCATTGAAACAAAATTTTAAACTACAATGGTTCCCATGGTGGCATTTTAGAGTGTTTGAAAGTCCTGGCTTGTTGTGATCTTTAGATCATTCATAAAAACAATGGGAAGAAAATAAGTGTTATTTCTCCATGAACAAGCTCTACAAAAACTCTCTCTCCGCACCCCTCTCTCATGGAGCTCTCAAGGCTCTTTCTTGGATCTTGGGAGCTCTCTAGCTCGTTTTTTTTTATGCTACCAGAAGGCTCCCATGACCTCCTTATATAGGCAAGATCATATTGTACATGTTTGACAAATTCTACCAAAACCTCATCTACACCCACCTACACTTAGACTACAACCATGGATGTCGAAGTAGTGGTTTATGCACATGTTGAAAGTGCAGCAGTTGAGGTTGAAGCATACATGGTGTTGGTGGCGTTGGTGTACTAGCTTGAGAAAACTGTTGTAACCGGAGACTTGACAGTGAAATCACTTTAGACACAACATCTTCTCGTCAGACTTTGTAACTACGATGTACTCTGATTCGGTTGTGGGTAAAGTGTCACATTTCAACAATTTTGACAGCCACGATGCAACTCCTACAAAAGTGTAGATGAATCTTGATGTAAACTTTGTGTTGTTAGGATCTCCTACCCTATTTGCATTTGTATAGCCCTTCAAGAATGGATCAACTCTCCTCTAATATAAACACAACTTTGATGCATCGTTAAGATATCTTAGAATCCACTTGACCGCATCCCAGTATTGCTTCCCAGGATTGCAAAGAAATCAACTCATGTTTGCTATTGTATGGGAAATGTTTGCCTTGTAATACTAGGGTATATCAACTCATGTTTGCTTATTGATTTGCCTATGTTCGGATGTAGCCATGGCTCACCATAAATGAGTCAAACTTGTATGTGAATTCATTTTAGACTGTACAAAGTCTTCTTCAATTTGCAGCCAAGTCAAATAATTTCTTTTGAAGGTATCTGTTGATTACTTATCTTTGTGCTTGACCTCCGTTCAGCTGCCATCATTGTTGAGCATAAACTTTCATTTGTTTGTTAGTGTATTCTCACCTTTAGGTAATTCCACCAAATCATGTCTTGGTTTTTCATCAAATGACAATATTTCATCCACCATTGCATTCTGCCGCTTGAGATTATCTGAATGAGACAACGTAAAGAAAAATAACCTTTATTTCTCCAATGAAAAAGCTTTACAAAAATTTCCTCTCCACTCTCTCTTGAAGCTTTCAGGCTCTTTCATGGCCTTAGACATTTTTAAAAATACATTTTACTTATGCAGTCTGTGAAGTTCGCAACTAGGGACGTGGCATGGTGGGGAGGCCTTGCTCGTATTTTGGCAGATAAAGGTTACATCAGCGAGGGAGATGACAAGGTATGTTATATGTTTGTTTGGCAGTTGAGTTTGTACATACTGTTAACCCGACATAAAAATGATGTGCAGGTACACGTTCAGATAAGGTTCCCGGTGCCGACGCCGCCCGGGCTGGACTTCCTGCGCTCTCTTTCAAGGCCTGATTCGAGGGCAGTTGAGTTTGTACATACTGTTAACCCGACATAAAAATGATGTGCAGGTACGCGTTCAGATAAGGTTCCCAGTGCCGACGCCGCCCGGGCTGGACTTCCTGCGCTCTCTTTCAAGGCCTGATTCGACTTTTGCCGCCCGCCCCGAGGCTGACATGCTGATCTCGATGGCGAGGCCCAATCCAAACCCATCCTTCGCTGAGTGGGGGAAGGGCTGGGCCGATCCTGTGACCCGCCGCCGCCGTCTGGGGAAGAGGAGGAGGCTTTCCGGCAGAAAGCCTCGGCAAAGAAGACCCCGGAAGGCTGGACTCGTTCCGCAAAAAACAGTTCGAGGGAGGCTGGCTGCCAAGCTCTCTAACCCCAACCACTGATACGGTGCTGTGCCTTCTCATTTACGACTCCCGCCTTTCCCCGTGAATCCGTTCGTGCTGACCTGTCAAAATGATTTTTTTTAAAAAAATTCTTTTATTTTTTTGTTATTGGTTGTAATCGTTCATATTTTGTTGCATGTGTAGCCACCGTTTGTTTTCGGAACTTGAAGTATATCCCCCTCCTTTTCTTTTATACTGAGCTTAGTATATACTGGAATTTATGTCTGTGAAATGTCCTGCAATAGGATTGAAATGTTGCCTGTGATAACGGTGATAGACTCCGTCGCTCCTCGCGTCAACTGGCATGCTTACTCGTAAAACAATCTTGGATATCATGTCAGCCCGAAGCCTAGTCTGGCGGCTTGTCCTGCCAACCCAAAAAATTATTGGAAAACTTACGATAGAGAAGATTCAAACCCCCGTCTTCTAAGACTGCATCTTGTCCAATTAGTCTAGCCATCACACCTAATAAATTTATATAATATCTATAATTATATAATTATATATCTATTTTATAAAAAATATAATGGTAATTTTAAAAAAATATTATTATTTTACTTCGATGTTCGTGGCTCGGCCTGACAAACCCAACCTGACCTGAAGAATCGGGTCGGCTTGAGGTCGGGTTTGGACCGAGCTACGACATTGTTCAGGCCAGCTCAGCCTGGCCCGACCCAAGCAAGTTTGGTCGGGACCATTTTTATACCTCTATGTGGATGTAGCTAAGTCTTATTGAACCATGTTAAATTATCATGTTCATGTTTTTTTTTTCTTTGTTCATGTTAGTTTCATTATTTGGGAGTTTCACTGCCCCAACAAAGTGGTGTCAAAGCCATGAAAATCGATACCTAGACGAGCAGAGGTTTTCTAGTGGTTGGAAAATTCAAGATGATCAAAATTAATTTTTGAAGCCACATTCTTAAAGGCATTCAAAGTTCTACAACCCAGAGTGTTAGTACCCCATTATCAGAGAAGACGACAATGTTCACAATGACGTCAACTTCCCAATGACTTTTTTGGCAGCATCTCTGGCATGCCACGTCAGTGCCACGTTAGAGGTCAATCTCTACAATTGATATTGTTTTGATTGTATATTGGTCAGACATAGTTCGTTTTTGACGATCCAAAGTCGATTCCCACTATTTCAGTCATTCCAAACACATCTATGTGGTTAGTTTTTTGAGATTCTGACTACATTAATGGAGAAAAATACCGGTAACATGATTAAACTTATCACTTTTAATTATGTATCTGGAAACCCAAAAGGGAAAATCTTCTATATATTAAAGATTTGTGAAATCCCATGGTGGAGACCACTAAACTCATTGCAGTTCAATCAAAAGAATCTTTGACAAGCAGTCAATCTAGTGTGAAGACATCTACCATTACCTCACCAGTTGATGCGAAGTGGGTCGTGTTCAACAGGAAGTACGCTACTTAAATCAAGTAATAAATCGACTAGAGTATCTTCCAAATTTTTTCTAACGAACACGATGCTTCAGTTTTATGATGAAAATTAGAAAAGATGTATGCAAAGACAACCACACAAAATAAAGCAAACCTGATATACAGTCTTGTCAACCTGAAGTATAAGGATGAGAAGAACACATTAAACATGTACGACTTCCAAGGTATTATTACTCAACTAAACTCAATGAAAATGATGACTGATGATGAGTTGTACGTATTGTTAATATTGAGCTCCTTACCAAAGATGAGACACACTTGTTGTGTCAGTCAACAATTCAACACTTGATTGAAAGCTCACTATGGAAATGGTGAAAGACAGAATGCTAAATGAAGAATCTGAAAGGAAGGATGAAGGATGTACTTTGGAATCAAAGGCTCTTGTCATTGAAAGACAAGAGAAAAAAAATGTCAGGGAAGAAACAAAGGAAAAGAACCTTGTGATCAAAATCAACAAAGAAGGAAGCAATCAAAATACATATTGAGATACGAAATGAAATGCCACCATTGTGGCAAGTTCAAACACTTCATTCAAAAGTGTCAGAAGCTGAAGGAAAACAGATCAATCAAGAAGGTAAACCCCAAAACAATGATGCCGTAATTATCGATAAAAAGATCATTATTGTTCAGGAAGATGATCATGTCAACCTTGTAAGCTAAGACTCAACATGAGTGATTGACTCAAACACATCCTACCATGTCACTACTTGGAGAGATTTCTTCCCATCTTACACTTCAGGGAGTTTCAGACACGTGAAGATGAGAAATAACAGTGCATCCAAAATCACTGGTATTGCCGATATTTTTCTAGAGACTAATATTGGATATAGGTTACTATTGAAGTACATGAGGCATGTTCTTGATATTCACCTCAATATGACACCCTTTAGAATATTTGATGATGATGGATTCGTCAGTTCCTACGGTGATGGAAAATGGAAGCTTACCAAAGGTAACATGGTAATTGCTAAAGGCAAGAAAAACACTTCTCTACCTCATAGATGCCAAATATTGCAGAGGAGAAATCAATGCAGTTAGAAAGGAGGTTCTTGTAGAACTGTGGCACATACAGTTTGGCCACACGAGTGAGAGAGGAATCAAAATACTTTCCAGGAAAGACCTCTTACCAGGAATCAAAGGTACACATTTGAATACTTGTGTTGATTGTATCATGGGAAAACAACATAGAGTATCTTTTCATGGATATTTACCATCCAGAAAAGTGAATGTTTTAGATTTGATACACACTGATGTCCACATGATAAGCACCAAGTCGATAAGAGGTGTTATTTATTTTGTGACCTTCTATAACGATCACTCTAGAAAATTTTGGGCTTTTGATTTGAAAACTAGGGATCCAATACAAGATGTTTTCACGCAGTTTCATGTGAAGGTGGAAAGAGAAACAAACAGGCGATGGAAGTGTGTGTGTGCATATAACATAGGAGAGTACCATGGTTTATTTTAGGAATACTGTAGGAGTTTTGACATCAGGATGAAAAAATCAGTACCAAATACGCCTTAGCATAATTGTGTTGCTGAGAGGATGGGTATAATCATATGTGAGAGAATCAGGTGTATCCTCTCAAATACAAAGCTGCCAAACACCTTTTGGGGGGAGGTAATGAGGTCCAAAATTGATTTTATCAACCTTTCTCTACTGGTTCCACTGAACTAAGACTTATGATAAAGGGTTTGGATGGGTAAAGATGTTTCATACAAGCACTTGAGAGTACTTGGCTGTAGGTCATTTGTTCATATCGGTAAAGATGAGAGAGAGAAGCTGGATGGAAAAGGAAAGTGGTGTATCTTTTTTTAGGATATGTAGGAGTTTGAATATCGACTATATGATCTTATTAGTAGGAAGATCTTCAAAAGCATAGATGTAGTTTTTTTTAGACATGACGATTAATGATTTTGAGAAGCCTGAAAATACAGAGAAGCCACAATCTAAGGAAATTATAGTGAATCTGGAGCCAGTATCACTACCATTAATTCTAGATATTGGGGGAGAGATTATAGATCCCGATGATACATCACCACCAGGTAATATGCCTATATCTGCTGATACATATCCATCATATGATATTCTAGAGAAAATCCCACTTAAAGCATAGTTAAAGAGGTCAACTAGGGAATGAAAACTGTGTCGTAGATACTCACCACATGAGTATGTGATACTCACTGAAGGGGGAGAGCTAGAAAATTATGATAATATGACAATAATCTAAAAGAATATGGAATGGAAAAAGGTTATGCAGTAGGAGATGTGATCCCTGCACAAGAACCACACATTTGACCTAGTACAGTTACCATATGGAAAGAAGGCACTCAAGAACCAGTGGTTGTACATAATCAAAAGTGAAGATGGAATCTTACAAACACACTACTGTTGGATGAAATGATCATTACAAGATCATGTATATAGAGGATTGATGAGATGAAAAGGCAGTTGGATGAATAGTTCGAGATGAAAGATCTTGGAGAAGCTGACAATATTTTGAGGATGAAAATCTAGAGAGACCGTGCAACATGAACCTTGATGTTATCACTAGATAACTACAATGGGAAGGTTCTAAGAAGATTTAGTATACTAGAAGAAAATCCAGTCTCTATTCCTCTAGCAGGCCATTTCAAACTATCAAAGGAGCAATCACCGAAGATGGTAGAAGAGGTTGAGTACATGACAAAGGTTCTGTATGAATCAGCTGTTGGAAGTCTGATGTATGTCGTGGTTTGTACTGAACTTGAAATTGATCATGCAGTGGGAGTTGTAAGAAGGTATATGAATAAACCTGGAAAGAAACATTGGGAAGATGTGAAGTGGATACTGAGTTATCTAAAGGGAATCAAAGAGGTATCTCTATGATTTGGAAAAGGAAAGTCATTCCTGGGATATATGGATGCCGACCTTGGAGGTTATGTTGATGAAGGGAGGAGTACCATGAGTTATGTATTTATCTATGGAGGAACTGCAATAAGACGGATATCTCAATTGTAGAAGGTGGTGGATCTATCTACCACAGAGGCAAAATATATTACTGTAATAGAAGATGGAAAGGAGATGGTCTAGATAAAGAACTTCCTGGATGAGCTAGGAAGAAAGCGAGAGGAAAATGTATTGCACTGTGACAGTAAAAGTTCAATACATCTTGTGAAGAACCCAATGTTTCATGCCCAGATGAAGTGAATTCAATTGAAGTACCATTTTATTAGAGGCTTAATACAATATGGGTTACCGACATTGTAGAATATTTTTGGAACCAAAAATCTGGAAGACATGTTGACAAAGCCAATGGTAATACAAAAGTTGAGACACTGTTGTTCCTCTATTGGTCTCCATTGATGAATGGAGGATGAGAGGTAGAATATAAGAGGACACCATGGGAGTACAAAATGGAAAACAACTAGTATTTCATGAATCGTTAGCTTGAAATTGAAGTTGTGAATAGAAAACATGCACCGACAAGTGAAGAAGAGGAGGAGCTCAAATTTAGTAAGTTGTCTAAGTCAGTGACATTGAAGTAGGTTAGCATAGAAGATCAGTATACAACTGGGAGATTGTTGGATTGGTGTAGCCCGATTCGTTTGGATGATGTTGGGTCAAATGCTAGCGGCCCATACTATGCATCAGGTCGCAACTCTCATGGGTCAAGCTCTGTGGTGATCTTGTTGGGGGTTACAGGGGGTAATGCACCCTTGCTTTGGGGGTCCAGGGGCTAAAGGCCCCTGACCCAATTTTCACAGAACTTTAGCAACTCTGACTGAATGTAGCAGTGCTAACCAGACAACATTGATAGGGCACTATAGCAGTGCGGGATTTTAGCACAGCTACTGTAGTAGTTCAGAATTTTGGAGACAATGGTTTTGTAGCTCCACATACTTTTTCCATCGACCACTATAGTAGTGTAAACTTCCAGCCACCGTTCACTGTAGAACACTGGACTTACAGTGCGGTTGGTGGCATAGTACTTCATCATATTTATTATCTCATTTCGAGCTAGGGTTTTCTATGTATGAAACTCTGAGATCTCCCTATAATATTTGTGCTCCCAAATCATAGTGAAATTCTGCCTCTCCATGGACGTAGGGATTATTCCCGAACCATGTAAATTGCTATGTTCATGTTCTTCTTCTTCTTCTTCTTCTACTACTATCTTTTTATTATTTTCAAACCTGTTCACCACAACTCTCGACGTTTTCTAAACAGCTACACAACCAGGATGGTTGTGAAGGGATTTGGTTATAAGAAAGGTATTGAATTTGATGATATTTCTTCTCTTGTGGTAAAAATGTGTTATGTTAGAGTTGTTCTTGGATTGGTGACAAGTCTTAACCCAAAGGTTCAATAATTAGATGTAAATACTTCATTATTACATAGTGATATTGAAGAGGATATATACATGGAGAAACCATAATTTTTTAGGTGAACATAAAAGAAAATATAGTATGCTTATACATTCTGAAATAGGCACTGAGGCAATAATATAGAAATCATGACTCATTCATAGAGAAAAATTAGTATAATAGAATGACTGCTGATCATTTTGTTTTCATCAAATGGTTTTCCAATGGAGATTTCATTATTCTCTTGATTTATTTTGATAATATACTGATTATGTAGGTTATGGACACAACATAAGCCTTAGATGGGTCATTCCCAATTCATTTTTTTTCATGATTGATGGTTAATCTGAGATTTATACAATGATAAGCACTGTGATCAATATAATTGAATAAAAGAATATAGACAATGGATAAACGCCAGAATCAAAGTGTAGGATCATCACATATTATTTAAAATTAATTTAAACAATTAAATAATTACCTTTCTAGAAATTATTTCTTCATTAATGGATATAATAATGTCTATACACCGTACCGTCGGTGCAATGTAAAAATCAAGAATAGATTTCCTCCAGTGGTGATCCACACATGTTCCACAAACCTCCGAACATCGCCATAGGAATCTCTAGGTGCTACCATGGAAGATACTAACACCTGCATCACTCACCTTTAATCATCCCAAGAATCGCTTCCAAAGGATTCTCCTCGATCTCTCTCTAGACTCGAGAGTGGAAGGTGGAGGAAGATTGATCCCCATTCTCAAGAGTATTATGGGAGAGGGATATCTCAAGGGATTGAGTGGATTCTCTCCATATGTTGTTGTTTATAATAAAAAATGAATTGTCTCTCTTAAGAAAATAATATAATTGGGTTTATTTACCACTAGAGTTAGAAAATAATAATTGCACACGCGTCCTTTATTATTTTTCTAATCCTTGCAGAACCCCATGTTTAAAATAATAATAATAATAATATTTCTTGACATGTGCTAAACTCATGAATTAAATTAAATATTATTTATTCAAATAACATTCAATATATATTATTTATCATTGGACCATTAAACTCGGTTCGACATTCCTCCATAATATTTATCAGGTCTTGAATAATGACTATTTATTTAATAAATTAATATCACTACATTATCCACCAATAAATAAATAAATATTTTTATTCACTAAATAAAAAATAAATATTTATTAAATATTATGCTCACATAATATTCTCTCAAATAACTAGTGATAGAATATATGCGTTCAAAAAAACATGAATAATTATTAAACCATGTACGAGAATAATATTTATTCAAATTGTTAAATAATAAATAATAATATATTATTTAACTGAGATTCTAGATACACTTAGTGTGTGACCCTCTAGTCCTCTTTCTCAATGGCATTAGGCGAAGCTGCCTAAAGTCCAAGGTTAACATTTAAAAACACGCCAAGACACCCATATAGAAAGAAGTTAATACCACAATGGAATAATAACTCATAAGGATTCTTACTGTGTAATATAATCCCTTTATCACGATATCTTTAATCAAGAAGGTTGCATGTTGGCGCCATCAACATATGTGGTCAATGTCTCTTTCTTTGACTTTCTGAAAATCGAACTTTCCTATAGAACACCTTGACCATGGATTTATTTAGGCTATATCATTTCCATCAAAGTACCTAAGATATCAACTTCCATTAAAGAACATAAGGGATAAATCCTTTATCATATTATTCATTAATGAAATATTTCTCATGACGCACCCAACGTATCCTACCTCATCGTGAGCATGTGTTATCACGGTTCTCATCAATACATCAAAGTATGCGACTTATAATACTCATTAATAAAAATATTAAAGACTAAGGATCAATAAAAACGTTCAAAAATAAAAACATCCAATGACACATATGAATGTGGATTTTATACCGGCGGGTCTCATTCTCATAATATCCTACACTGGATATTACCAAGGCTATACACCATGAGAAGATGCCTCAAAGTCCTATGACTCTCTACCCCTGATAGCCTGTATCATTTGTGTCCCTAAAATGATTTTATCCGGATATATAATATATATTTAATAATACTATCATGACACTTCTAGGTTCTCATCATAGCGAGGAACTACTATGACCTTTCAGCGTGATAGCTACTCTCAAGACATTATCAAAAACTATGCCACATAGAAGAGAAATCATGATGTGGTAAGGATTTTATTAATATTCAAAAAAATGAATACATGTTATCATAAAGTAAATAGATGTTAGTTCTAGGGCACCAACTCCAATAGACACCCACTTGCACCAGATCTAACTCATAACAACCTTCATTCCACTAGCTCTCACATGATACTCATGATTCTACTGATAACTAGCTACTTTGGACTCTTTCAGCTCATAGATCCTCCGTTGAGACAAAAAACATATCCTGACTATGAATTCTGATCATTCTAATATATTTGAAAACTAGCATCAGTATAACCCTTTATGACTAGCTCATCATCTAGTCCATACACCCAGAACATATCCTTAGTTCTTTTTAGATACCTAAGGATATCCTTAACAACAGACCAATGCTGTTCTTCTGGATCTTCTTGATATATGCCTACCACATTCAATGCATAGAATACATCAAGTCTAGTACATAACATGACATACATGATTGATCCTATCACCGAAGTGTATGAGATCTTACTCATTCTCTCTTTCTCATGTTTTGTATGAGGACACATTTTCTTAGAAATATGTAAACCATGTGACATTGGAACCAATCCCCTCTTGGAATATTCTATACTAAATCTATTTAGTATTTGGTTAATTTATATAATTTAACTTATTCTAAGCATCCTCTTGGATCTATCATGAATGATCTTGATCCTTAGAATATAAGCTATTTCACTTATGTCCTTTATAGAGAAACACTTGCTTAACCAGTCCTTAACTGACTATAAAACTGGTATTCCATTTCCAATACATTATATGTCTTTAACATATACTGCTAGGATAATGACCACTGTTGAACTCACCTGTTTTGATAATCTCAATCATGTATTCATATGTGTTGAAAATCCCACTTGTTTTCATTCTCTATGATATTTTTAAGTATCATTGATCTATACTTTAATTCTTTCAAATATGTGATCAAACCAATAATAATCTTTGGAATATTTTAATCCTCATTTATCCATGTTCGTACAAGTTATAAATTGATTCTAACACAATCGGATGTGTTCTGCATAAAACAGATAAGTAATCTGCCTATAGCTACTGATAAAGAGCTACCGGTACCCAGTCTACCGATAGAATTAGTCTACCGACAGACAGAGTCACTGATATACTTAACACAGAGCTACCGATGTGCTTATAAATGTAAGCTACTGACTTACAGACATCTACCGATACAAACGTAGAGCTACCGGTGTAAGTATAAATAGCTACCGATGGAATAAGAGTCACCGATGGACGAAGCTACTGACAGACTCACAGCTACCGACGCATGGAGCTACCGACGCATGAAGCTACCGACGCATGGAGCTACCGACGCATGAAGCTACCGACGCATGAAGCTACCGACGCATGAAGCTACCGACGCATGGAGCTACCGACGCATGGAGCTACCGACACATGGAGCTACCGACGCATGGAGCTACCGACGCATGGAGATACCGATAAACAAAGTCACTGATACAAGCATGTACCAACCGACGCATAGAGCCACCGATAGAGTCAAAGAAACTAATGACATTGAGCTACCGATGTCCAAGCTACCGATGCTGATTACCTACCGATCACTCGACTCACTGTTTGAATTTCTTTATTTATCTATATTTAATCTATCCAACGGTCATATCATGTACATTTTAATGATTTGTCAAATATCTGATAAAGGTTGTCGGATGTCAGGAACCCGTACCTCGTACCTGCAGAAAGGAAATCTTTCCTGTCCCCTGTTGCCCATGAGATAAATACGAGAAGACGACACTGCCCAATACACACAACAACAAGTAAAAGAAAAGAGAAGTGCATGGTGGATGAAATATACCAGAAACACAAGAACGAGAAGAACACAGAGAAGCTCATAGACAATCAAGCACACTCGAGAAGTGTTCTGTGCATATAAGAAGAACACTGAAGAACTTCAACCACTACATTCTCACTGTCTGTGAACCTGGAGCATACGACACTCTGTTTCTCAAACAGAAACGAGAAGAGGACTCAGACTCACTTCTGATCGAATCCAAAGGAGTCCAGAGCTACACTGAAATCACCAGAACCTTTTCTAAACTCTACATCTCTTGTTCTGTGATTTATTATTATACTTTTCGAGCAGTGTGTGTTATCTGCTGTATCTAACACATACACTGTCTCCTGCACTCAAACTGGAGGATTTGTAAATCCTTACCAAATTCTTGCATTCTTTCTTTCCCACGAATAACAGTGGTAGAGGTCGTGTGTGACCTGGACAGCTGGTTGCTGTTGTACTGTTTCCCACGAAGAACAGTGGTAGAGGTCTTGGACCTGGACAGTTGTAAACTGTTGAACCCCGATCCAGGGTGTGGATCATTTTTATATAAAATTTTGAGAGGACTAAGTCTCGGCTTGAGACTGAACCTCTTGGTTACATTTGTTGTGCCATCTCTTTCAAAGTTTTATTTCGCTGCTAATCACTTTAAAACTAATACTGTTTTTAAAGTTACTTTGATAATTAAATTAGCAAGTGTTTATGTTAAGTGTAGATTAGTAAGTTAGTTTCAAAAGTAATCACACACTCCTGTGTTGATTAACTGGGAATTAATCAATCCCTTGAGAATCTAACAGAACCTCTATTTTAATATAAATTCACTACAGTTTAATTTATTATTTTATTTGGGGGTCTTTAAGACAGTGTTTTTAAATACAGAAATTTTAATTGGTACTCAATTCACCCCCCTCTTGAGTAAACCACTCCGACCAACACTTGGTATCAGAGGATTGAAAATACTTTCTAAAAGTACTCTGCTTTTGAACTGTGATTTTAGTTGTATTTTAAAGTTCTTAAAATTTCTGTTATATCTAAATTTTTATCTCTTTAAAATTTTCTCATCATGGACAATAGACTTGAGGGTGCTGCTACTAACCGGCCACCTTTCTTCAATGGAACTAATTATGCTCAGTGGAAACTGAAAATGAAAATTCATCTAGAAAGCATAGGTTTTGATATTTGGACTGCTATTGAATCAGAATACAAAATTCCTACTACTGCTAGATCTACTTGGGATGAACCTATAAAGACTGCTTACAATAACAACTGTAAAGCTATGAATGCCTTGTACTGTGCTCTAGGAGATGAAGAGTTTAATAGAATTTCTTCTTGTAATACTGCATATGAAATTTGGGATACCTTAGCTGTTTCTCATGAAGGAACAACGAATGTTAAAGAAATGAGATTGAACACTTATACTATCAAGTATGATAATTTTAAAATGAAGCCTGATGAACCCATTTCTGACATGTATCTCAGGTTCAATGAAATTGTCAATACAATGATCTCGCTGGGAAAGGATGTCTCATCGAAGGAACAAATTATGAGAATTTTGAGATGTCTACCTGATAGATGGAGAGGCACATCTGTCTCAATCAGAGAATCATGTGACATTGCTGCTCTACCTGTCAAGGAACTAATTGGCAAGCTGATGATGTATGAATAAGAGCTTAAAGTGAATAAAGAGGAAGAAAATGAACCTCCAAGAAAGTCTGTCGCTTTCAAATCTTCAACTTCAAAGAATAAGGACAAAGAAAATCTTCAAGCTGTAGTTGAAAGTTCAAGCTGTGAAGACAGTGAAAGTGATTCTGACAGTGATGCTGAGATGGCTCACATTGCTAGAAGATTTAAGAAATTTTATAGGAAAAAGAAGTTCTTCAGAAAAACAAATTATAAGGGTAAGTATGATCACCAAGGTAAATGGAAAAAGGATTGGAAGAAGAATGACAAATCAGATGATGTTGTCTGCTATGAGTGCAAGAGAAAAGGACACATTAAAGCCGACTGTCCAAAGCTGAAGTATAAAAAGAAATATGAATATAAGGACAATAAGTTTAAGAAATCCATGAAGGCTACTTGGAGTGCTTCTGAGGATAGCTCTACTAAATCTGAAAGCTCTGAAACTGAACACAAAAATAAGGCAAATATGTGCTTTATGACAAACACTTCTCAGGTAACCGCTGAAACTCCTGCTTTAAATTATTATTACTCTGGAGATAATGCAGAATCTGACTCTGATTCTGGAACAATGTCTAAAAATGAATTGTTTGAGTACTGTGATATGCTGGAAGAGACATGTAATTAACTTAAGGATAAATACAAGTCATTAAAGAAACAACATGCTCTCACCACTACAGTTAAAACCGAACTCACTATTGAAAAAGAGAAAAATGCTCAACTGTTAAAAGAAAACACTGAACTGAAACTATCTAATGAGCAACTCAAGAAAGACTTAGAGAAGTTCACCAATGGCAAAAATACACTAACACAGATGCTAGGAAAGTAAATAGCACCTAAATATACTACTGGTATAGGATACCAACCTGGACAAAGGAAAATTGCCAAAACTAGATTCATTTCTAAATCTGGACAGAATGAAGGTAATTCTGGAACTTCATATGCTTCAACCAGTTATATACATAGCTATGGATCTAATAAAGTTTATCTTTCAAAGAATGTCAATTCTACAAATTATATGAGACCCATTAGACAAATATGGGTACCTAAAGTGTTATTGGCTAACCTGTCTGGACCCAAGAAAATCTGGGTACCAAAATCATCTCCCATATGAATCTGTTTTGTAGGGAACTTGCTTAAAGAGCTCCTGTAAAGAAACCTGGTATTTGGACAGTGGATGTTCAAGACATATGTCAGGATACTTCTCTTGTTTTAAGAGTTTAATAAAAGTTGATGGAGGCTTTGTCACTTTTGGTGATAATTCAAAAGGAAAAATCATCGGCCTAGGCCAGATTGGTAACACTGATTCAATTTTGATTTCTAAAGTTTTATTTGTTGATGTCCTTAAATACAATTTATTAAGTATTTCTCAGTTATGTGATGATGGTTTTCATGTTAAATTTGAAAATGATTCTTGCAAAGTTTTTATTCTAAGAATGTTCTGGTATTTTCTGCCTTAAGAAATGAAAATGTTTATGCTGTTAATCTGAATTCTTTAGCTAAGCAGAATATTACTTGTTTGAATGATTTTCATAAAGAATCTTGGCTATGGCACAGAAGATTGGGACATTGCAACATTCAATCACTTAGAAAACTCTCTAGAAAAAACCTAGTTAGAGACCTACCTAAATTAGAATTCCCAAATGATAGAGTGTGTAACCCCTATCAAAAGGGAAAACAACACAAAGTTTCTTTTAAATCAAAGAAAGAAGTTTCGAATTCTCAACCACTTGAATTGGTTCACATGGATTTGTTTGGACCATCAAGAGTTTCTAGTTTAAATGGGAAGCACTATGTTTATGTTCTTGTAGATGACTTTTCTAGATATACTTGGGTATATTTTCTAGCTCAAAAAAGTGAAGCTTGTTCTTCTTTTGTTAAATACTATAAATCTGTAGAGAACCTTAGTGGACTTAAGATTAAAACTTTGAGAAGTGATCATGGTCGTGAGTTTGAAAATCAAGATTTTGAATCTTATTGCTCACACAATGGCTATACTCATAACTTTTCTGCCCCTAGAACACCCCAACAGAATGGTGTAGTAGAAAGAAGAAACCAAACCCTTCAAGAAATTGCTAGAACCATGCTCAATGAATATGACCTGCCTATTTATTTTTGGGCTGAAGCTGTAAATATAGCTTGTTATGTCATTAATAGAGTCTTAATTAGACCTGTTCTTAAGAAAACCCCTTATGAATTATAGAACAATAGAAAGCCTAAGGTTAATTACTTTAAAGTTTTTGGTTGCAAAGTATTTATTTTGAATACTAAAGATAATCTGGATAAGTTTGCTTCCAAAAGTGATGAAGGAATTTTTCTGGGCTATTCTATTTCAAGTAAAGCCTATAGAGTATTCAATAAGAAAACTAAATGTGTGGAAGAATCTGTTCACATCAAATTTGATGAAACTGATCCACATGAGCCTAAAACCTCTCTTGAGAATCTTGAAGAAGATTTGTCTATTCTGGACCTTAATGATAAATCTAAAGAACCTGTTATAAAAGCATCCAGTTCTGGACTTTCTCCAGAATCTTCTTCTGTTGAACCCGAACCTATAGATGAACCTGAAATTTCTAGTCCAACCTTTACCAGATCAACAAGGATTCTAAAGAATCATCCTTTAGAAGCTGTTGTTGGTAATCTTGATAGAGGAACACAAACTAGAGCTTCTCTAAGAAACCAGGTTGAACATTAAGCTTTTCTTTCACAGCTAGAACCCAAAAATATCAATGATGCTATCAATGATGAATTCTGGGTAATAGCTATGCAGGAAGAATTAAATCAGTTTGAAAGAAACAAAGTCTGGGAATTAGTTAACAGACCTAAGGACACTTTGACAATAGGCACAAAATGGGTTTTTAGAAATAAAGTAGATGAATCTGGAAATATAGTTAGAAACAAAGCTAGACTAGTTGCACAAGGATATAGTCAAGAAGAAGGTATAGACTATGAAGAAACTTTTGCACCTGTAGCTAGACTAGAAGCCATTAGGATCTTACTTGCATATGTTGCACATCTGGATTTCAAGTTATATCAAATGGATGTGAAAAGTGAATTTCTAAATGGTTTTATAATTGAAGATGTTTTTGTAGAACAACCACCTGGATTTACTAACCCCCATTTTCCAAATCAAGTTTTTAAACTTTCTAAAGCTTTGTATGGTTTAAAACAAGCTCCAAGAGCTTGGTATGATAGACTTAGCAATTTCCTTATCTCAAATGGTTTTACTAAAGGGATTGCTGATCCAACTCTTTTCATTAAAAGAATTTCTAAAGATGTTTTAGTTGTACAAATATATGTTGATGATATTATTTTTGGATCTTCTAAACACTCTTTATGTACTGATTTTTCAAAAAGTATGCAAAATGAATTTGAAATGAGCTTAATGGGAGAGCTTAAGTACTTTCTTGGATTTCAAGTATTTCAAAATGAAAATGGTATTATTTTGAATCAAAGTAAATATACAAAGGATCTTTTAAAACGTTTTGGTCTGGATAGTATCAAGGAAAGTGAAACTCCTATGAGTACTACCTGTAAATTGGACACAGATGAAACTGGGAAACCAGTTGATCAAACAAATTATAGAGGTATGATTGGTAGTTTACTTTATCTTACTGCTATTCGACCTGATATTATGTTTAGTGTGTGTATGTGTGCTAGATTTCAAGCTAATACAAAAGAATCTCATTTGCTTGCTGTTAAAAGAATTTTTAAATATCTCAAACACACGGTTAACTTAGGTTTGTTTTACCCAAAAGGACAATCCTTTGAGTTAATGAGTTATTCAGATGCTGACTTTTCTGGTTGTAAGTTAGATAGAAAAAGCACATCAGGAACATGTCATTTGCTTGGAAAATCCTTAGTTTCTTGGTTTAGTAAGAAACAGAACTCAGTTGCATTATCTACTGCCGAAGCAGAATATATAGCTGCTGGTAGTTGCTATGCACAAATTCTGTGGATGAAACACACTCTTTTGGACTATGGATATGTTTTTAAACATGTTTCAATCAACTGTGATAACACCAGTGCAATAAACATCTCTAAGAATCCTGTATCTCACTCTAGAACCAAACACATAGATGTAAGACACCATTTCCTAAGAGATCACTATCAAAAAGGTGATATTTCTCTTGAATTTATTGGCACTGAACATCAATTGGCTGATATTTTCACTAAACCTTTAAGTTCGGATAGGCTAAGTTACATAAGACATGAATTGGGAATGTTTAATCACAACCGATGTGAAAATCCTCACTGATGTGAAAATTCTCACCGATGTGAAATTCTCACCGATGTGAAAATTCTCACCGATGTGAAAATTCTCACTGATGTGAAAATTCTCACCGATGTGAAATCCTCAACGATGTGAAAATTCTCACCAATGTGAAAATTCTCACCGATGTGAAATTCTCACCGATGTAAAATCCTCACCGATGTACAATTCTCACCGATTTGTTTTTCTCACCGATGATTAACTCACACCGATGTAATGTTTTACATCTGTCTGCCACCAAGAATACGAATCGTTTTATTTTATTTTATTTTACTCTATTTTAGTCGTTTATTTGGAATTCCTAAATGATAAAACTAAGTCTAAGCCACTTCTTACCTCACCGAGCTCAAAATCTCTCACCTCCGAACCTTTACTCCCAAATCGGCCAAGAACCCTAAACCCGCGATGGCAAAAACTAAGCTTCCTACCGTCAGAGATGAAAGTGTAGAACCAAACGCTAAGAAGCAGAAGACACAGCATAAAGCCAGTGTTAGTGAAGTCAGAACTAGATCGGGAAGGCGACCAGTGAATCCTCACTTGCAGAATAGAGACATAGTAATCGAGAAGGAACTGTGCGTGGAATGGCTACTGCCTAGCAAATCGTTAGTACTCGAGATTCTGGAGGACCAGAAATGGGTGGATTGTTTCTCGAATAACAATGGCCCATACTACCCAAAGTTGGTAAAACAGTTCTACGAGTTTGTAACCTTCGAGAAATCTGAAAATGAGAATCGGGTAAACTCTTTTTTAAATGGAAAAGAGATGTCTTTTTCTTCAATAGAGTGGGATGAGTGTTTGAAAGTACCACATGAAGGTGTCTCTGGGTATGTATCAAGAGCAATGCCACCTAGAAGTGACATCTTTGATTATGAAACCGACTTAAAAGAACTGACCGGTAATGGAAATCAAAGGCAAGTGGTTGCTGCTGAAATGGATGGAGAGAATCGACTGCTCTTCAAGTTTGTTCAGCATGTGTTGATACCGAGGCGAGGAGATTTTTCAAATCTGAGATATCAAGATATCTATCTTCTTCATTTGCTAAGACATGGTGTGAAAATCAATCTGTGCAGATTGTTAATGCTTCAAATGGAAGACATGATTAGACCAAAGTCAAAGACTAATGCTTTATTCTTTGCCAAGCTAATTTCAGTAATGATAAAAGTGAAAGGAATAGCTGAGTCTCAGGATGAGACAGTTGTAGTCAGGAACAATTTCTGCATCACCTCGACTGTTTGTAAGTACATGAAAATTAACTGGAACCCATGGAAGGGAGAATGGGTCAGTGATGATCAGAAGATATATGATAGGTTTAATCCTGTGGATCATCCCTCAAGACCAAAGGATATGAGAGATCCGAGTCTGAGACCTGATGAAGAGGAACCTGTTTATAGCAATGAAACAGAAGAAGAAACAGAAGAAGAAGAAGAAACTCTCATGGATGTTGGAGGAGATCCAGACTTGCCCCCAAGTCCTGTTGCAGAATTGGTTTATTCTAGGAAAGGAAAGGTAGAGGAAATTTTGTCTACTTATGAGGAAGACCAGTCTGTGCCTCACCAAGAAGAAGAGGAAAAGGAGGATGTACCTGAATCGTCTGCTTCTGGTAGTTTAAGTATGAGTCCTTTGATTGGAAGCTCAGCTATGCCGACTGCTGAAGTAGAAAGAGATACAGAAGAAGCTGTATCTGTATCAGAAGATCTTCTAGATGCTGCACCGATGGAACTTGTAGTAGAAGATTCTGATGAAGAGAATCCAGCACCGAATGCTGTTATGATACATGAGAATGCACCCGTTGAGGGGGAGCATCAATCTGTTCTTGGAAATGTTACAGTAGCTGTTGAGTTTGGAGACTGGGTAGAAGACCCAGGGTTTATAGTCTGTGGATTGGATTATCCGGATTCAGATAATGAGATGTCTGTGAATAGACCGAAGACCAATTATGATCTTGCTTCTGAATTGTTGCCAGATAATGTGGTCAGATTTCATGATCTGAATAAGCTGAAAGAGGACCTCAAAACCAGTTTTGTTGAAGAAGTAAAGTTAATGGAAACCTCTCTTGCATCCTCAATTCATTCAATAATGACTGATTCTGTAGTTAGTTTGGCCTCAGCAAGGGGATCTGCTGCAGTTGTCCCTAATGATTTTGTCTCTAAATCTGATCTTGAATCCATGAAGAATGAGCTGAAAGAATCATTCAGTGTATCAGTTGCTGAGATGAAGCAAAGCATTAATGAAGAAATGAAAATGTTAGAGAGATCCTTCGAGCTATCTCTGGCCTGTAATTTATCTTCTTTTATGTCTGAGCTTATGGAAGAAGTGAAAGAGTGCCAGACTCAGTCTTCTAGAATCGAAGCAGATCTTGAAGCTCTCAAGACATCAGTTGCTGCTTTGGATTCTTATATGAGCTCCAAGTCTCAAGCTGACAAGGACCTAGCTTATGTGAAGAGTGTAGTAATCCAGTTTGTCTCGGTGTTTGAAAGTTTCAAAACCTCAGTGAAGGATCATGTTCAATTACAGGACTCTCAAGTTCAAAGCCTAATCAGTGGTTTGTCTAAGAGTTTCAAAGAAACTGTTTCCTTCTCTCTTGGCCCTCTCACATCCAAACTATCAGTTGACATGAATCAAGTTCGAGCAATGATGAAGGAGGAGATTGGTTCTATTTCAACCAGTGGCTCTATGGACTCATCAGAGTTGAGCCGAGTGGTGCTTTCTACAAGAGATTCTGCTAGAGAAATCATGAAGATTGTTCAAGATTATATGAGAGAAGCCTCTGCCTCTCAGGAATCCATAAAGAGCAAAGTGGACTACTACTTCACCATAATTTTCACCAAGCATCAACTCGAACACCACTTCAAGCTGATGTTGGAAAACATGAAGCTACCTCCAGTAACTCAAGATTTTAGAGAACAAGTGAGCAAGCTAAGAGAACTGACTCCTGCCCTAGAGAAATTCCTGGAGAACAAAGATGATTTCATCTCTGCTATGGAAAGAGGAGGAGGAATTATTATGGATTTTAGAAATCTGTTGCTGCCTTTCTTGCATGTTGATGCCAGACCAGTCATCATACCTCCTGCTCTGCCTGCTTCTGCCTCAGCTGCTTCCACAGTCCAGCTGACTCCTGCTCAAGCTATTCGAAGCCTCACACCAATGATCACCCAAATATCTTCAACCTACAGGCCTGACTCTGTTTCAGTAGCCTAGCCTCCTTTGATCTTTTCTGGCATTCCAAAACCTTCACCTTCATCCTCACCAACCGAACCTTCTTCTGATCCCAAAGGAAAATCTCACGTGGAAGATGTGGAATGATCCAGTGGCCAGGATTTTTGATAGGAATTCCTTTGTATTCTGTTTCTGTACTTTTTGACTGCTCTAATACAGAAGAACTCTTTTTACTTCTCATGTTTTATTTGTCTCCTATATATGCTTTACCACTTTTTGATTATCACAAAGGGGGAGAACAAAATGAGAGAATGAGGGGGAGAACAATATGAGAGAATGAGAAATATTTTCAATGGAGAAAAATAACCTTCTTTTCAATTTTATCTCTGATATTATTATGTTTCTTTTTACCTTCGGTACCTTATGATTGTTACCTCTGATAACTTATGTCTATATCATACTATTTCTATTATCTCTGATGCTGTTTTCAATGAGAAAATTGAATTCAATATTATACTCTTTACTATTATATTTTCACTATGTTAAATGCCCATATCATAAATTGTGATTATCAAAAAGGGGGAGATTGTTGACCTCACCTATTTTGATAATCTCAATCATGTATTCATATGTGTTGAAAATCCCACTTGTTTTCATTCTCTATGATATTTTTAAGTATCATTGATCTATACTTTAATTCTTTCAAATATGTGATCAAACCAATAATAATCTTTGGAATATGTTAATCCTCATTTATCCATGTTCATACAAGTTATAAATTGATTCTAACACAATCGGATGTGTTCTGCATAAAACAGATAAGTAATCTGCCTATAGCTACTGATAAAGAGCTACCGGTACCCAGTCTACTGATAGACTTAGTCTACCGACAGACAGAGTCACCGATATACTTAACACAGAGCTACCTATGTGCTTATAAATGTAAGCTACTGACTTACAGACAGCTACCGATACAAACGTAGATCTACCGGTGTAAGTATAAATAGCTACCGATGGAATAAGAGTCACCGATGGACGAAGCTACTGACAGACTCACAGCTACCGACGCATGGAGCTACCGACGCATGAAGCTACCGACGCATGGAGCTACCGACGCATGAAGCTACCGACGCATGAAGCTACCGACGCATGAAACTACCGACGCATGGATCTACCGACGCATGGAGCTACCGACGCATGGAGATACCGACGCATGGAGCTACCGATAAACAAAGTCACCGATACAAGCATGTACCAACCGACGCATAGAGCCACCAATAGAGTCAAAGCAACTAATGACATTGAGCTACCGATGTCCAAGCTACCGATGCTGATTACCTACTGATCACTCGACTCACTGTTTGAATTTCTTTATTTATCTATATTTAATCTATCCAACGGTCATATCATGTACATTTTAATGATTTGTCAAATATCTGATAAAGGTTGTCGGATGTCAGGAACCCGTACCTCGTACCTGCAGAAAGGAAATCTTTCCTGTCCCCTGTTGCCCGTAAGATAAATACGAGAAGACAACACTGCCCAATACACACAACAACAAGTAAAAGAAAAGAGAAGTGCATGGTGGATGAAATATTCCAGAAACACAAGAACGAGAAGAACACAGAGAAGCTCATAGACAATCAAGCACACTCGAGAAGTGTTCTGTGCATATAAGAAGAATACTGAAGAACTTCAACCACTACATTCTCACTGTCTGTGAACCTGGAGCATACGACACTCTGTTTCTCAAATAGAAACGAAAAGAGGACTCAGACTCACTTCTGATCGAATCCAAAGGAGTCCAGAGCTGCACTGAAATCACCAGAACCATTTCTAAACTCTACATCTCTTGTTCTGTGATTTATTATTATACTTTTCGAGCAGTGTGTGTTATCTGCTGTATCTAACACATACACTGTCTCCTGCACTCAAACTGGAGGATTTGTAAATCCTTACCAAATTCTTGCATTCTTTCTTTCCCACGAATAACAGTGGTAGAGGTCGTGTGTGACCTGGACAGCTGGTTGCTGTTGTACTGTTTCCCACGAAGAACAGTGGTAGAGGTCTTGGACCTGGACAGTTGTAAACTGTTGAACCCCAATCCAGGGTGTGGATCATTTTTATATAAACTTTTGAGAGGACTAAGTCTCGGCTTGAGACTGAACCTCTTGGTTACATTTGTTGTGCCATCTCTTTCAAAGTTTTATTCCGCTGCTAATCACTTTAAAACTAATACTGTTTTTAAAGTTACTTTGATAATTAAATTATCAAGTGTTTATGTTAAGTGTAGATTAGTAAGTTAGTTTCAAAAGTAATCACACACTCCTGTGTTGATTAACTGGGAGTTAATCAATCCCTTGAGAATCTAACAGAACCTCTATTTTAATATAAATTCACTACAGTTTAATTTATTATTTTATTTGGGGGTCTTTAAGACAGTGTTTTTAAATACAGAAATTTTAATTGGTACTCAATTCACCCCCCTCTTGAGTAAACCACTCCGAACAACAACCACATTCCCACTAAACCTCTTGTAAACACATGGATCACATTCATTCTTAATGAAAAAAATAATTCTTTTATAGTTTTAATGAATCAAATGTTCCATGACCTGGATTCTTGCTTCAATCCATAAATGTATCTTTGTAACTTAAAAATCTTTTTGGAATCACCTGTAGTCACAAACCCTTCTGGTTGTGTCATATAGAAATCTTCCTGAAGGTTTCAATTAAGGAAAGCAATTTTGATGTCCATATTTTAAATTTCATAGTCATGGTAAACTTCTATATAAAGTATAATTTTGATGGATTTAAACCTAGAAACTGGTGAAAAGGTTTCATCATAGTCAATTCCTTAACACTGTTTAAAAATTTTAGCCACTAGACTTTATTTATAGGTACTTACCTTACCTTCCATGTCCAATTTTCTCTTCAATACCCATTTGAACCCTACAGGCTTTACATCAACTGGCGTATCGACCATAACCCAAACTTGGTTATGATACATGTAATCTATTTTAGAATTCATGGATTCTTTCCATATTGTAGATTATGAACTCTCTACTGCCTCTTTATAGGTGAGAGGTTCATCATTGTCAACCAACAATGAGTCACAATATTCAGTGACTATAAAATCACATCTCTCTAGTTTTCTTACCTCTCTAGTGATCCTACACAATACTTTTGTTTCAGGAACTACTTCTTCCATGGTGACCTATAGAATCTGTTCCTCTAATAACTCTTGTGTGTCTTGAGCATTAACTTTATCAAATTCAATCTTAATCTAACTATCCTTTTTAAGGATGTACTCCCTCTCAAAAAAGATGACTTGTCTAATGATAATCACTTTCTTGTCTGAGGGGTTGTATAGGTAACATCTCTTTGTTTCTTTAAGATACCCTATAAAGATACACTTTGTGCCTTAGGGTGCTAGTTTGTTTCCCTATAAGGCCTTAATAAATTCCTCGCAATCCCATACACATGTATGTGAAAAAAATGGTTTCTTTCCACTCCATAAATCGAATATAATTCCATTTTATGCTTTATTTGGTACTCGGTTTAGTGTGTATTCCATAGTTTGTAATGCATATCCCCAAAAGGATAATGGAAGATCTGCACGACTCATCATAAACCTTACCATGTCTAAAAATGTATGGTTCCTCCTTTCACTAACACCATTCCATTATGGTGTGTAAGGTGAAGTGAGTTGAGATAAAATCCAAAACTCCCATAAAAATCCAATAAAATCTTGGTTAAGATATTCACCACCTTGATCTAATTGAAGCTTCTTTATCTTCTTTCCAAGTTGATTCTCTAATTCATTATTGAATTATTTTAATTTCTCAAAGGACTCAGACTTATACCTCATCAAGTCGACATAGACATATCTACTCAATTCATCAGTAAAAATTATGAAGTAAGAATACCCACCTCTAGATTATATTGGAAATGGTCCACACACATTAGTGTGTACCAATTCTAAATGATCCATGGCTCTTTAACCCTATCCAATGAATAGAGGTTTGGTCATTTTTCCTTGAAAACAAGAATGTCATCTTTCAAGTGGATTTAGATCAAAATAGTCTAAATAACCATATTGACAAATCTTTGTCAAATGCTTCTCATTTACATGAACAAGATGGCGATTCCATAGCTGGGTGTTATATGAGTTGTGTGAACATGATTCATTATTTATTACCAATACTTGGTTTTCATAATTTAATATATGAAGACTGTTATTTAAATATGTCATAACATAAAATATAATATCTTTATAAAAGAAATAAATTTTATTTCCAAAACTCAAAAATAAAACCATCTTCATTTAGAAATGATACATAAATTATTTTCTCGGTAATAGTTGCTATATAATAACAATACCTTAAAACCAATATCATTCCTATGGGAAATGAAAGGTGGTAGTCACCAATGGTTAAAGTATCCCTCCTCACACTATTGGAAGCTCAAAAATCCACCTATCCTCTAGAAATATTTCAGAATCTACTTGATTCCTATATTTGGATATAGATGTGAGAATAAAGATCTGTATATAATACATAATGTGTAGATTTTGAAATATTATACTCAATAATGAATGCACCTTTAGCTTCACCTTGCTTCTAGGTGTAATTCATCTTCTAGTGGCCTTACTTTCCACACGAAAAACATACTACCTCCTTTTCCTTTCCCTACCTCTAGATCTTCCTCTTCTTGAAAGGATGATGCTTAGGAGATTTAGACTTGTTATGAGTCTTGGGAACCTTTTCCTTGTTCTTCCTTTTCTTATCCACTTGGAAAATTAGAGCAAGAAGTTCTAAAAGTCTCTTCTCATTATTTCTCATATTATAACTAACAATAAAACTAAAGGACTTGTGTAGTGAGTAAATTATGAGTTTTGTGCACAACTCATCTGGGGATTTAATCCCTAAGATGTTTAAGCATTCAGTGTATCCAATAAGCTTGAATACATGAGGCCCAAATGATTCCGACTCTCTAAGATTAGTTGTAAACAGAGCACTGTAGATCTCATATCTCTCTTGTCTCGCCTTATCTTGATATATATCCTAAAGGTGCGACTTTATGCAATGCATATCCATGTCTTCACGTTGCTTCAAAATCTCACTGGTCATGGATGATATCATAAAACACTAAACATCCATGGAACCATTCAAATGTTTCTCATAAAGAAATAACTCTTCCTCATTAGCTCATACAATTTTCTTTCATGGCGTAGGATAACGTGTAAGCACCTTTTCCATTCTTGGAAATTTATGCTGATGAGAAGGTTATCCTTCTCATGTATGTATTATAGTGATATTTTTTAAGTCATTTTTATTTCTATTTCTACAAATAAGATGAGTATAGTTTTAATACCTTATCTAATAAAATTTATAAAAATAAATAAATATTATATTTATTAATCTCCCACTATTTTATTAAAACCCGAAAACCCTCACCATTGGATTCATATTATCCTGTTTCTTGGACATTCTAGTGGCAAGAATCCATATTCCCCTTCTCATCACCCTGACTTTGGCTAGTCAATCAATTCAAAGGGTTTTAGGTAAGTATTCCAAATCTCAACTGCATTAAATCACAATTCCTTAATCTTTTGAGTGGACTCCCCAATATTAAAATACTTAAATTTTATTTACTCAACATTTTTTATTAGTTAAACTAAGTCCTACTTTGGAAGCCTATCCTTGATGTGAACTAAGTTAATTTAACCTAAAACTTCAAGTTATAATTCACCGATAATTGAGAGCACCCCAACTTTGGATGGTCAAGTACTTTGAACCACGGTTCGATTTTAACTGAAGTAGTGGAAGGCTATACCGACTTAATATATATAATTGAGGTGTTTTATATTTATGCATAAATTTACAATTAATTATCTTTATTACATGGTTTTTAATATTAATTGGATTTACTTAAGTGACTAATCATGTTTTAGATAATGTTTATGTATAACTCAATTTATTTTAGTTATATCTTGTATGATTTTTAATTTATTAATTCATGTGATCATGAAAAAACATCCATAATGAAATAAACATGAAATTTGATAGAAATAAAACAATAAATTGTTATGATCAGGATATTTTACTAATGGTTATTTTATCTAGAAGATGATAAACTAACCGCCGACCTAGGGTAAAACACCTTGAACCATTTATGGTTCATGTTGCAAATTTCCAACTATCCACCTATGTATCTCTCTTGAATTGAATTCACCTCAGATCCAAACTTGAAATGCCTCCACTATCTTGGGATATCCATCCATTACATATGTTTTTACTCACACACAAGTGAGGGAACCTATTGGAAAAAAATCCCTCAAGGCATCCTTTTAGTATTTTTGGGGTGATTGTGTTTATTGAAAAAGCCAATATGAACATGAATGAGTATGGTTGGTGACTATTGAATCAAGTTTTTAAGGTGGTACAATTTTCTAATGTTTACAAATTTTTTTGTCCTCAAAATCAGGATTTTATTATTTTAGAAAAGGTTTTCTGCAAAGGATTCCACAAAGCATAGTTTGTAGACTGCAAATCATGGTTCATGGACCACAAAAGTAGTTATGCAGAATGGATTAGGGAAATCAACAAGGGAATATTTCTGCATAGAAATACTATATGGACTGTGAAGGATGCTCTACAGACCATGAATAAAAAATAATTCATGGGAGGTTTGGAGTCTGTAGGAGGCTTGAAGTTTGCGGGATGGATCGTCATTTGCAAAATGAGGTAGTAATGTGAGGATCCCCAAAAGGATTTTCATTTGTTGAAGACATCGGATTTCGTAGAGGAAAAATATGCTATGCAGACCACATAGTTATACGCGGTGAAGGCTGTACCACATCAAAGTTTTGAGAATTTTGGATTAGTAGGTTTTTCAGATCTATTTGCCTATATAAGTATCTCTAATCAGATCATTAGAGTAGAGAAGATTCCATTAGAAAGTATCATCTACCTAAGAAGAATTCAGTGAAGTCCAAAGTTGTTCATAAGGGATAATTTCATGAAGGATAAGTGGTTCATTGGGGAGAAATCCGCGAAAGATAAATTCCTTGAAGACAGTCCTAAAAGGGGATTGTAGGGCTCTATAGCCTATAAAGGAAAAGAAATCTACAAAAGAAGAGGCATTCCACAAAGGAAGAATCAATCCGCAGAAATAGAGGTGGTCCGTGGAAGTGGAAGCAGTCCATGGAAGTGAAGGTAGTCCATAGAAGAGGAGTCGGTCCATGGAAGACAAAGTTGGTCCATGGAAGACAAAGGTGGTCCGTGAATCACTCGCGCTACGCAGTGTAAGGTAGTTTGTAGAGGAATCAAGGTAGTTCAAAAAAGGACTAAAACAGTTTTCGAAAGTAATTTCTGTGAACTATCATTACGCGAAAAAGTAGATTTCATCTATGGGTGAAAATGAGACTTCAACAGAGCATCTACCTAAAGTTGAGGATGTGTGTATTCATGAAAATTAAGGGACCTAAAAGTCCATAAACTATGTGTAGATACCTTCTAGAGAAGTTAGAAAAGGAAGAGTAAGATGGTGATTCTTTCCACTGATAGTGAGCCAGAGAAAGAGACATAGGGAGTGACCCTTGGGAAAATAGTGAGCTGACCCTAAACCTTGTAAAGGTAGTGAGCCTGAGCATAAAAGTGATCTAGACTAAACCACATTTTGGCAGTGAGCCTTATTATATTTGGTATATCAAAACATTTTTATTACATGATCCTTAGATTTAGCCCAATGAGGGTGAACCAAGTAAAAATATGTGTGTTTGTTTGCTTGCTTTCCTGCATTACATTCAAAGAATCATCATAAAATAAAGAAGGAAAGAATAAGATCAACATTAACACTTAAGTGAAAACAGTGTGACACTTATAATAAAGAGTCCAAGATATAGTGAGGTAGAAGTAATTTTGGAAAGAATATCCATACCCTGATTCACCCCCCTCTCAGGGTATCTAGGCCCCTTTTGGACCAAACAATTGGTATCAAAGGATTGGTTTCTTTTATCAGATTTTTTTTCTTTTACTTGGTTCAGTTGGTTATTGAAATTAAAATTTCAGTTTCTCTTATCACAATCTTCCATGGAAAAGGGAAGAACTTAAAAGAATAAAAAGAAGTCTGGTGGTATTCCTCAATATGGAAGTGTCTTTGTAAAGAGTGTGATTTAGTTGAAGGAAAAAAATAGTGTACTGAAGAATTGTTTAGATGAATAATATAGTGATAATATTTACTCATTAAATGATCCTGATGGAATGAGTGAAGAACTTGATATTTCAATTGATTTTGGTACTACTGATGATGAATAAATTGAAATAAGAAAAAAAGTGGAAGTAGTCCACAAAACAAAGAAATTGGATCAGAAACTGGCTTAAGAAAATAAATCTAAATATATCCAGATCCAAGTGAAGGAAATTGAAGTCAACAAGTTAAAAGGTTTAAATAAAATACTTATAGAAGTGGCCTTATATCTAAGGGAGAAGAATGATCCCCAACTGAAAAACTGAAAAATATGTCTACAAATATAGAAAAACTCAAAGATTATAAAAAGGGAAAGAATATTAACTCAGATAAAATTTAGAATATGAAATCCAAAAATGATGATCTTGCTACATAGCTATTTGAACTAGTTCAAGAGAAACAAAGGCTACAACAGGAGAATGCATGTTTTATTGATTCTATTTCTCGGAAAAAATTTAAAATAAAGGAGTAATGTGAAATGGTGGAAAAGATCACATTAGAACTGGAAAATGAGGCGAGTAGTGATAAGAATATAAAGAGAGAACTTAATTCTCAAATCGAATCGAGGGATATGAAGATTCAAAAATTGGGAGAAGAGTTAGAATCAATGAAGAAATAAGTAGAGAAATATGATTTCAAAGGAAATCCCAAATTTAAGGATGCATTGCATTTATTATTTGATTATGCTTCAGTTGGTGATAATGAAATGAAAAGAAAATATGCCAATTCAGAGGAAAAAAATGAAAGGAATTCATCATCCCAAAGGCTATACAGTTTTGAAAAAATAGGTATTGGATATGATAAATTATCTCCCATGCATGAAAGGATGAGAGCTCTGAACAGTTCCAGAAATAATACAAATCACACAAATACAAGAAATAGACCTAAAAAGGGTTTTACACGAAGTAATGATAGCATGTGCTATTTTTATGGGATTCATGGTCATACATCAAGTTTTTTTCAGAGTATTTGGAATATATTTCATACTGTGATGATATAAATATTTTTATATCTGAGAATAAGAAGAAGAATCTTGAGAAATATCAAAGAATAGTACCTCAGAAGAAAGTATCTATGAAATGATACTATTGTGGAAGACTAGGAAAAACCATGAGTTTTGTCAAGAAGCCCAGGAGCTCAATGTTAGAAGAAAAACTTAAGCTATATCAAAATCCCAACCGATAAATTATTACACAAGGTATGTTTCTAACGGGATATGTTTTATATGTTCTAATCATGTACATTTGGAAAGAGATTTTAGTTGGAAGAAAGTAGGGAATAAAATGAAATCAAAAAGAGATACCCAAATCCAGTGGTGTATAATGAGAAATCCTATATTGCAAGACAATATGATAAGTTAAAAAATAGGTTTATAGCCTCAGAGGAATCAAAAGGAGATCAACAAAAGGCGTATCTATCACCTCCTATGTTACACTCATAGAAGATATCATGGAAATAATATGAAAAAACTTGGAAGAAAAAGGGAGGAGATGCTCCAGTTGTGATTAAGAATAATGGAAAATTAATCAAATAGTCAACTCCAACAAGAAAGGGTGATGTGACTCAGATAAATGATAAAAGAAAAATGTATAAAGAATTTCTCGTCAAACCTTCATTTCATTCCACAAGGCAAGAAGTGAAGGAAAAATAAATATATCACCAATGGAGAAAGATACAAAATAAGACGACCAGTGGAAAGATTCCTACTCAAGGAAAGATTCATGGAAATTGGCATATTTGTGGAGTCTCAAAGAAGGAAATTTCTACTGGTGGGTATAAACCCCAAATTGTAAAAATGTCCAAGCCTATAGAACCTAAATATCAGAAGAAGACTCAAAATCTGGGTAAAGAATGTTTAGTCATATGGCCAGAATAGTTGAGCATGGCTGGGTAGTTGGAACAAGCACATAAAGAGTATAGTTCTTTGCAAGAAAGTATCAAAGGGATGATCCATTAGGATCGACCACAATCCTCTTCTTGAGGATTCTAAAGATACCCCTCTCCCCATGCATTAAATGTTTTTAATATCTATTGGAATTTGTGTAAGACTAAGGGGAGATACAATCTATGGGGTTTGTGTGATGAAAGGGAATAGGTGCATAAGTTGAATGGCGATACATGCGAAGAGAATAATATGAAAAATTGAAATTCACATATGATATAAGATTCAACAAGTGGTGTTACACAAAAATTCTATTTTTCAAATCTATATCTGAATATTTTGTGCCGTGGAAAAAGGAGATGATACGATGAAGAGTCTACTTTGAAATTGAATATATTTCAAATCTATACATGGATGATCCAATGGATCCAAGTTAAATTTAATATATAACCATTGGTTTAATTCCCCAGTTTAGGAAGTAGTTTTCCACTGAGAGAATAAAAATTGTGGGAGAAGCAAAAACATTCATGTATTTAATGATTATGTATTTTTTCTAAAAATATGGTATCATCTGACTATTTTTAGGATACAAAGAAGATACGAGATAATATCAAAAAATACTCAATAAGAAGATGGGAAAATTAGTTGAATGCAATGATGTTACTATAGTAGAGAATGAGAAAAATATTCAACAAATACAAGATCAGTCTCAGGAGGATAATGATGAAGAGATAAGCAGATCAGGGGATGTTCTAGTTCTAGAGGTTGATTCAAAAGAAGATTTAGATAATGAAAAGGATGAACATAATCCAATATCTATATAAAATCATAGGTAGAGCCTAAATATTTTGATAGAGTAGATGTATATTAGAATTGGTTTCAGGCTATGAATGAAGAACCTGGCCAAATTGAAAAGAATCAGACATGGGAGATTGTTTTGAGGACAACATACAAGAATGTCATCGGGACTCAATGGGTCTTTCGCAACAAGATGAATGAATATGGTGTTATGATTTGAAACAAATCATGACTAGTGTGCAAAGGGTACTCCCAGATAGAATGTATTGATGTTAATGAAACATGTTCACCTATTGTAAGGCTATAGACATTTATATTATTCTTGTCTATAACAGTGCAAAAAAAGTTCAATATTTTTCAAATGGATGTTAAGTAATAATTTATTAATGGGGATCTGAAAGATGAATTTTATATTGAGCATCCAGATGGTTTTCTCATTCATGAATATGAGAACCATTTTTTTTGGATAAAAAAGGTTCTATATGAGATGAAATAAGAACCAAGAGCATGGTATTCAAGACTAGATTAGTTTTTGAAAAAATCTTGGTTTTTAGAATGGTGGAGTTGATTACAATATATATTTCAACCATTATAGTAATCAAAGGATGATTGTGCTGGTATATGTTGATGACATAATATTTGGTGGATTAGATAAATCTCATTGCAAGAAATTCATGAAAAGTTAATTTGAAACGTTAATGATTAGTGAATTAACATTTTTCCTTGGTTTATATATGATGCAATAAAAAAATGACACATTCAACCCATTTGATTTTATTAAAAATAATTCTTTGGTATATCAATGGAATGGCGGATTTTGGTTTGATGTATAATGAAAAATCTCACCAAGATTTATTGGGATATATAGATACAGATTAGGCTGGTTCAATAGATGATAGAAATGGACATTAGGTGGTGTATTCTATCTTGGAGGATTGTGTATTTCTTGGATAAGAAAGAAACAATATTTCATTTCATTGAGCATTGTAGAAGTTGAGTATATTAAAAATACTCAAGCTTGCATGTAGTTGTTGCGGATGAAGCAACAAATTAATGATATGAGAGTTGAAGTGAAGTATCTGATCAAAATCCATTGTGATAATTCAAGTGATAAAAATCTTATAAAAAATATAGTCCATCAATCAAGTAAAAATAACATTGAAATAAAGTATAATTTCATCAAGGATAAGGTGGATAAATAGATTGTGAAGTTGGAGTAAGTGCCTATAGAACTACAAATTGTAGAAATTCTGACAAAGACCTCACCCAAAGAATCATTTGAAAGGCATCGATTGGATTTAGGAGTTAAGTTAACTCCCATCACTTAAAAAAGTGTGGATGTGGGACCCCCTCTCCCTGAGGTATGGTTTATTTTTCCCTAATGTTCTCATATGTTTCATTTACCCTGTTTCAGACCATGAAGAAGTGACCTTCAGGTTTGTTGATAAAGGGGGAGAAGTTGTGGCTATTAAAATGGGGAAAATGTCTTAATCAAGACACATGGAAAGATGATAGGTGGATAAATGAGATATGGGGAGTATTATAGTGAGAAAGGGGGAGCTTTAAATCTGATGATGCTAAAGGTGATCAATCCAAGATTATATATCACGACAATTGAGGTTCTTGATGAAAGCAGATGAGTGGTTTTGGAATAAAGTGAATTGATTAATTGAAGAAATCTGCATTATACTCTTGTTTCTCATGTCGATCATGGATCATGTGGTCTTAGAGTATTTGTTGATTAAATCATTGATCTCTATCTAAATTAAAATAATCAAATACTGGTAGACGATGAAAGAAGCTTCAATGAGGTATAAAAATGTGAAGAGTTGTCAACAAAACCAAAGGGGAAGATTGTTGGGAAAAAATACCTCAAGGCATCCTCTTCATATTTTTAGGGTGATTATGTTTTTTGATAAAGCCAATATGACCTTGAATGAGCATGGTTGGTGATTTCCAAAGTAGGTTTTTAAGGTGGTATAATTTCCTAGTGTTTGTAAAATTTTTGGGCCTCAAAATTGAGTGTTTATTATTTGGGAAAAGGAAGGTTTTCTGGAAAGGAATTTACAAAGCATAGTTTTTCGGACCATGAAACACAGTTCACATACCACAAAAGGAGGTACGTGGAATGGCTTAGGGAAATTGAAAAAGGAATATTTCTATACAGCAATGCTATGCAAACCACGAGGGATGCTATGCAGACTGTAAACAAAAAAGAATTCGCAGGAGGCTTGGAGTCCATGGGAGGCTTGAAGTTCACAAGGTGGATTGTCATTTGTGAAATGAGTTAGTAATGTGAGGTGCTGCAAAGTGTTTTCATTCATGGAATACATTGTTCTCCATAGAGGAAAAATATGCTATGCGGACCGCATAGTTTTACACGGTGGAGGCTATACCACATCAAAGTTTTTTGAATTTTGGATTAGTGGGTCTTTTAGATCTATTTGCCTATATAAGGACTACTAATTAGATCATTAGAGTAGAGAAAATTCCATTTGAAAATATCATCGCTTTGGGAAGAATTCAACAAAGTCTGAAGTTGTTTGTGAGGGAGAATTATGTGAAGGAGAAGTGGTTTGTGGGGGAGAAAATCCATGAAATATAAATTCCTTGAAGATAGTTTATGAAAGGGTATTGTGGGGATCTATTTCCTGCAAAGGAAAAGAAATCCATGGAAGAAGAGGCATTCCATAGAAGAAGAAGTGATCCGTGTAAATGGAACTAGTCTATGGAAGTGGAAGCAGTCCACAAAAGTGAAGGTGGTCCATGGAAGAAGAGTCTATCTATGAATAAGGGACGGTCTGTGGAAGAAAAAGGTGGTCCATGAAGCACTCACACTACATGGTTCAAGGCAGTTTTCATAGGAAGAAAGGAAGTTTGCGAAGGAACTAAAACAGTTTTTAAAAGTAATTTTCATAAACTATTAGTATGTGGAAAAGTTGATTTCATCTATAGGTGAAAATGGGACTTCAATAAAGCATATACCTACAGTTGAGGAAGTGTTCATTCATGAAAATTAAGGGACCTATAAGTCTATAAACTGTGTGTGGTTCCCTTCTAGAGTAGTGAGTAAAGGAAGAGGAAGATGGTGATCCTTTCCACTAATAGTGATCTAAAGAAAGAAACATAGGGAGTGAACCTTGGGAAAGTAGTGATCTGACCCTAAAACTTATAAAGGCAATGAGCCTAGACATAGAAGTAATCTAGCCTAAACTACATTTTGACAGTGGGCCTTAGTGTATTTGTTACATCAAACATTTCCATTGTATGATCCTTGGATGTAGACCTGTGAGGGTGAACCAAGTAAAAATTTGTGTGTCCATCTTCTTGCTTTCCTACATTATATTCAAAGCATCATCATCAGATAAATATGGAAATAATAAGATTATAATTAACACTTAAGTGCAAAAAATGTGACCCTTATAATAAAGAGGTCAAGATCCAGTGGGGCATGAATAATTTTGAAAATAATATCCATAACCTGATTCACCCCCTCTTAGGGTATCTAGGCCCCTTTTGGACCTAATAATTGATATCAAAGGATTGGTTTATTTTATCATATTTTTTTTCTTTGACTTGGTTCAGTTGGTTGTTGAAATTAGTGTTTTAGTTTTTGCTTATCATGGTCAACCATAGAAAAGGGAGGAACTTAAAAGGAGAAGAATAATAAGTCTAGTGGTATTCCTTAGTGTAGAAGTGTATATAGAAAGAGTGTGATTTAGTTGAAGGAAAAAAATAGTGTACCGAAGAAAGGTTTGGATGAATCATACAATGAAAATATTTAATCATTCAATTATGATGAAGGAATGAGTGAAGAACCTGATATTCCAAGTGATGTTGGTATTACTTATGAAAAAGAAATTGAAAGAAGAACAAAAGTAGAAGTTGTCCACAAAAAAAGGGAATTGGATCAGAAACTGGCTGAAAAAAATAAATCTAAAGATATCCAGATCCAAGTGAAGGAAATTGAAGTTAGAAAGTTGAAAGGTTTAAATAAAATACTTCTAGAATTAGCCTTAGATACAAGGGATAAGAATGATTCCCAAGATGAATAACTGCAAAAGATGTCTACAAATATAAAAAAACTCAAAGCTTATGAAAAGGGAAAGAATCTTAACTCAGATGAAGAATCTAAAAGCTAGAAATGATGATCTTTATACATAGGTATTTGAACTAGTCCAGGAGAACCAAAATCTATAATAGAAGAATGAATGTTGTACTGATTCTGTTGCTAAGGAAAAATTTAAAATAAAATAGCAATGTGACATTGTGGATAAGCTCACATGAGAACTAGAAAATGAGATGAGTAGTTATAAGAATATCAAGAGATAACTTAATGATCAACTTAAATCAAGGGATATGAATATTAAACAATTGGTAGAAGATCTAGAACTAGTGAAGAAAGATGTGGAGAAATATGATGCCAAAAGAAATCCCAATTTGAAGGATGCATTGCATTTATTATTTGATTAGCCTTCAGCTGGTGATAATAAAATAAAAAGAAAATATGATAATTCATAGGAAAAACATGAAAGGATTTTATCATCCTAAAGTCCATACAGTTTTGGAAATACCAGTATTTTATATGATGAATTATCTCCCATGCATGACAAGATGAGATCTCTAAATAGTTCTAGAAATAAGAAAAATCATACAGATACCGAAAATAGACCTAAAATGTTTTGTACACGAAGTAATGATAGCATGTGCTATTTCTGTGGGAGTTATGGTCCTACATCAAGTTTTTATTCAGAGGATTTGGAATATATTTCATCCTTTGAAGATAGAAATATTTCTATATCTGAGAATAAGAAGAAGCATCTTGAGAAATATGAAAGAAGTGTATCTTATAATAAAGTATCCATGAAATTCTACTATTGTTGAAGACTGGGACACACCATGATTTTGTGTCATGAATCCCAAAAGCTTAATGTCTAAATAAAAACTCAAGTTGTATCAACATCTCAACTGATAAATTATGACATGAGGTATGTTTCTTATGGGATATGTTTTATATGTTCTAATCATGGGAATTTGGAAAGAGATTGTAGTTGGAAGAAAGTAGGGAAGGAAAACGAACTCAAAAGGAGATCCCAAACTCCAATAGTGTATAACGATAAATCCTATATTGTAAGACAATATAATAAGTTGAAAAATAGGTTTACAGCCTCAGAGGAATCAAAAAGATCTCAACAAAAGTTGTATCTACCACCTTCTATATTACACTCATATAAGCTATCATGAAAATAATGTGAACAATCTTGGAAGAAAAAGGGATGAGATGCTCCAGTTGTGATTAAGAAGAATAGAAAATCAATCGAAGAGTCAACCCCAACAAGAAATGGTGACATGAATTGGATAACTGATAAAAGAAAAATGAATAAAGAATGTCTCATCAAATCCATATGTCATTCTATAAGGTGAGAAGTGAATGCAAAATAAATATTTTTCGAATGTAGAAATATCCAAAAAAGGTGACAAGTGGAAATATTCCTACTCAAGGAAAGAGTCATGAAAATTGGAATATTGGGGGAGCCTTGATAGATAAAATATTTTCAATAAATTTACATTTAATTTCATTATTTTAAATCCCACCAAAGTGTTACTTTAAGATAAATTTCCACATTTTATAATATTGGTGGTATTTTGAGCTTAATCGTAAAAGTGACCCATTTCGGATTTTTAACAGTTTTAAATTATTTCTGTATTTTGGCCATAATATTTTCTCTATTAATAAAAATTGTAAAATTATTTCTTTTTAGGATTCTAAAAATCTAATTCATTTAATCCTTCTTGAACAAAATATGAATCGACTACATGGAAGCTCAAAAGAATCTCACAAGTTGTACCATGAAAACTGTCTACAAATCTGTAGATTTTTGGAGTTGGGTCCCCAACTCGTTAATGGTGGGACCAATGACTGTGAAATTTGGTGAGTGGAAGAGAAAGGAGTTTTAAAACATATTTAATGAAGGATAATATGCATTAATTGGCATTTTTAATTGTCATTAAGGAATTCTAATTCGGAGGTTTTCAATTTCAAGAGTTTGACTGGACAGAATAAATTATTAGAGTAAAACAGGCATAACTCTCATAATACATGTCCAAATATTCAGAAATTTTTAGGAGAGATGGAAAAGATATTTATGAAAAACATTAAATAAGTTTAAAACACGTGAATATTTAATTTATTAGGGATAAAACGCATCAACTTTAGGGAAAATAATTATGCCTATAAAAGGAGGGGAGCTCCTCCCTCTCAAAGCATCCCATTTTCCATCCCATTCCTTGAAGGCACCCAGGAGGAGATCTTCACCGAGGGAGGCCGGGCAAAAATATTCCCATTTTTTTAATTAATTTATTTTCTTTATTTTTGTTTTAGTTTTCAATTGTGATTTATATTTCTAATAAATTTATGCATTGTTTTTATTTTTATATCCACCCATCCACCCTCTTTTCTTCTTCTCATCTTACCACAATGAAATATAATACTCATGATCATGATTAACTTATCCAAGGAATATACCAAGGGAGTCATCAGGTTATTTAACCCATTACCATGTTTTTTATCTTCTTTGAGTTAATTCTAAGGATAATTTATAGTGGGTGTAATCCTCACCGTGGTTGTCTAAAGTTTAACTTCTTAATCTACAACCATTTTCCCTTGATTTAAGAGGTGGATGGAGGGTATAATTGGAAATTTCTAAGTATATTTTTCATTCATAACTAGGGTATATTGAGGTGTGCACACATATGATAGAGTGTGTTCACTAAGGATATTTGAATCTGGTCAATGAAGGTGCTCCCTGAAAGTTCTCTCGGGAGAACTTCCTTTCTTCTTTAATTCCATTATGTTTAGAATTGCATGTTATTTAGAATTTAATTTTGAATTTAATTTATTAAATTCCATTTATAAAGAAAACAATAACAAAAATAATTAGTTCATAGTTGAATTAGATTAAGTAGGTGAATAAATTGAGAAATCTCCTCAAGTGAGACGACCCTGGTCAGCCTCTATGCTGTTCCAGGAAAACATAAAAACACGCTTTTGCCATGCCTTACGAAAGACGTGCATCAAAATTGGCACCGTTTCTTGGGATCTAATCAGTTGTTTACTTTACTTTTTCTATCTTCAAATTTTATATAGTTTTCATTATTTTTCAAAAATAAAAAAACAAATTCTTCCATGATGTTTTCATATGAAATTTTTTTCAATTCATGGAACAAAAAATACTCTCAAGTGCAAGAACCAATAATTCAAAATGTTGAAGAGGTGGATCTCTTAAAAAATCTTGATGAACTCACTAACCCGACTAAACAGATGATAAATGGGAAAGATACACAAATTTCATTTGACGAACTGGAATAAATGGTTGATAAAGTCAAACATGATTATCACAGACTAAAGACCAAGAAGGAAGTGCCCCTAGTTTTCCCCAATTTCACTGAAGACATCCAATAAGTTGAGGTCTAATTCAAGGACCATTAATACCCTGACCATTTTAAGAACCAAATCCAAGAAGAACATGATGAGCTATAATGGATTCATGATGAGGAAGACTTGCCTGCTGAGCTGCGTGTGGGTGATCAACAAGTTCCAAAGGATGTCCTGATGAAAGTCAAAGATCTATTATTCCTAGATGACTTCTATGTGATGAATATGGAAGAAGATAGGAGCCCGTCACACTCACCCATCATTTTGGGAAGACCTTTCTTGAAGACAGCCAAAACCATCATCAATGTCCATGAAGGTAACTCACCATAGAATTTGGAGATAGTACTGTTCACTTCAACATTTTTGAATCCATGAGGCACCCATCAGATGATCACTCCCTCTTTACAATCTCCCATGATGTTGGTACTAAACCTATTGAAGAATCAGGTATGTGCCTTGAATTCTTAGACTTAGAAGAAATTTTTTCCATCAATGAACATGTGAATGCCCAAAACACTGGAGATTATGATTTTATGTGAGAAGAAGAGGTAAAATATAATTTATTTGATGATTTGTTGATTGATGAAGAATATGATATAGTTTTTTGTGTGTATTATGTACAACCTTTTGAAGTGGGTAATTTTAGTTTAATTTCATCCCTTGAGCATCCCCCCGAATTGGAATTAAAACCACTCCTCAATGATTAGAAATATGTGTACCTTATGGAGGGAGAGAAATTACCATTGATAATTGAAAATAATATGTCTAAAACCCAAGAAAAATATTTGATAGAGATTTTTAGAGAGAATGTACAAGAAATAGGATGGAACTTAGGAGATATCCTAGGAATAAACCCAAAAATATGTTTGCATAGAATTTTTCTTTAGGAAGATTCCAAACCCGTTAGATAGACCCAAATGAGGCTGAATCCCACCTTGATTGAGGTTGAGAAGAAGGAGATTGAGAATATCTTGGAATCTAGGATCATATATCCCATTTTAGATTCATAGTGGGTTATCCCCATTCATGTAGTTCCTAAAAAAATTGGCATGACCACTGTGAGGAATAAAAAGAATGAGTTAATCCCTATGAGAATTCAAAATAGCTGGAAAGTGTGCATTGATTTTAGGAAATTGAACTTGTTCACTCAGAAAGATCATTTCCCCATCCCCTACATTGACCTTATGTTAGATACATTGGTAGGGATAAATCATTATTGCTTTTTTAGATGGATTTTTAGTTTACTTCTAGGTACCCATTACTCCCAAGGATCAAGAGAATATGACATTTACATGTCCCTTTGGTACTTTTTCATATAAAAGGATTCCATTTGGATTATGTAATTCTCTAGGTACATTTTAGAGGTGCATAGTGGAGGTTTTGAAGAAGGATATTGAGAATCTCTTGGAATCTAGGATCATATATACCATTTCAAATTCATAGTGGGTTAGCCCCATTCATGTAGTTCCTAAAAAAACTGGCCTGACCACTGTGAGGAATGAAAAGAATAAGTTAATCCCTATGAGAATTCAAAATAGCTAGAGAGTGTGCATTGATTTTAGGAAATTGAACTTGTTCACTCAAAAATATCATTTCCACATCCCCCATATTGACCTTATGTTAGATTTATTGGTAGGGAGAACTCATTATTGGTTTTTGGATGGCTTTTTAGGTTACTTCAAGGTACCCATTACTCTCGAGGATCAAGAGAAGATGAAATTTACATGCCCCTTTGGTACTTTTTCATATAAAAGGATTCCATTTGGATTATGTAATGCTCCAAGTACATTTCAAAGGTACATGGTAAGTATATTTTCTAATAATATTGAAAATTTCTTGGAAGTTTTTTTAGATGATTTAATAGTTTTTGGAGATTCTTTTGATCATTGTTTGAAAAATCTGGAAAAAGTTTTGAAAACCTGCATTGAAAAAAATAATATTTTTAATTTTTAAAAATGTCATTTCATGGTTGAGAGAGGAATTTTACTTGGGAATGTCATTTACCAAAAAGGAATTTAAGTTTATAAATCAAAAAATTAAGTGATAAATTCATTGCTTTACCCTACTTGTGTGAAACATGTTAGATCATTTTCAGGACATGCAGGATTCTACAGGAGGTTTATCAAAGATTTCAGTAAGATTACTCTCCCTATCTATAGATTACTTTTGAAAGATACTGATTTTTATTTCAATGGTTCATGTAGGGAATCATTTTATGAGTTTAAGAATAGATTGATTTCACCACCCGTGATGCAGCCACCAAATTGGGAAGAACCATTTGAACTACGTTGCAATGCTTCCAACTAAGCAGTTGGAGCAGTCATTTCTTAGAGAATTGAGGGTAGGCCAAAAGTAATTTCATATGCCTTGATAACCTTATATTAGGCCCAATTCAATTACACAGCCACGAAAAAAGAGTTCTTAGTTGTTGTTTTTTTCTTTAGAAAGATTTAGATCATATCTTATTGGAACTAAAATTACCGTGTTTTCTAATCATGAAGCTCTTAGGTACTTGAAGAAGAAAGTTGATGCCAAACTGAGTATAGAGAGATAGATGATACTACTTAAGGAGTTAAATATATAAATCAAGGAAAATAAGGGATCCAAGAACCAAGTGAGATACCACTTAAGTAGACTGCCAAACACTATTGAAATTGAAATTCTAGAGAAAGACCCACTGAATGATCAAATTCTAGGAGAGTAGTTGTACTTGATTGAAGGAGAAGTTACTTGGTACGCTAACATGGTCAATTATATGGTAACATCTCAGGTCTCATCTCATTTCAATTCTCACCAAATTCAAAAACTGAAAGTTGAATCTAGATATTACATTTGGGACGATCCATTTCTTTGGAAGATTTGTAATAATCAAGTAATAAGAAGATGTTTATCTGAAAGTGAAGTTAAATATGTCTTTGATTTTTGTCACACTTTAGCTTGTGGAGGCCACTTTGTAACTCAAAGGACAACAAGTAAGGTTTTAGAATCTAGAATTTATTGCCCCACCCTTTTTAAAGATGTTCATGAATTTTGAAAAATGTGTGAAAAATGTCAGTTTTAAGGAAATATTTCAAAGAGATAAGAAATTACTCAAAAGAAATTGAATTTTTGTGAAATTTTTGAAGTTTGGGGGATAGATTTTATGGGACCTTTCCTGATGTCATTTGAAAATTCTTATATATTTCTTGTAGTTGATTATGTTTCCAAATGGGTGGAAGCAAAAGCCACCAGGACTGACGATGCTAAAGTTGTTTGTGATTTTTTCAGGGATAACATATTTTGTAGGTTTGTAGTGCCTTGATCCATCATCATTAATCAGGGGACTCACTTCTGCAATTGAATAATGGATAATTTTCTGAAGAAGTATGGGTTGCATCATAAAAAATCAACTCCATATCATCCATAAACTAATGGGAAATCTAAATTTTCCAATAGGTAAATCTAATGAATTTTGGGAAATACTATTAAACCAAACAAGAAGGATTTGAGCCAAAGGTTAGAAGATATTTTATGGGATTATAGGACAACCTACAAAACCCCGATTGGAATGAGTCTATATAGATTGATTTATGGGAAAATCTACCACCTACCTATGAAATTGGAGCATAAGGCATATTAGGCTGTGAGGAAGATGAATTTGGAACTTGAAAGTGTTGGGAAGGAAAGAAGATTAAAGTTGAAAGAGCTGGAGGAAATTAGAATGGAAGAATTTGAAAATTATAGGATTTACAAAAAAGAACATGAGTAACCCATGATAAGATGATCCAACCGAAAGACTTTTATCTTGGAGACAAAGTGTTGTTATTTGACTCAATACTCAAGCAGATTCTAGGTAAAATTCATTCTAGATGGAAAGGTCCATTTATAGTTACTCATGTATATCCTTTTGGTGTTGTGCAGATTACGAAGGATGGAGAGTAGGATCCATTCAATTTTAATGGGCATAGGTTGAATAAATTCCTTAGGACCCTTCCATCAGATCCAGTGAAGGAAATCACACTACTCCAACCTATTTATCAATAAAACCAATCAGTTCATACCTCTCCGTTACATTTTCTTTCTTACCGTGATTCATTTTCAAATCTTCTTACATGTTAAATCCATTTGAATGAACTGAGGACACTGTATCATTTAAGTGTAGGGTAGGGAATAACCTTTGTAGTTTAGGATTTTCTTTTTTTGTTTTGTTCACTGTTTTTATAAAAAAAATTTGTTCTTTTTTTAGATATTTGTGTGTTTATGTTTAAAATTTAGAGTTTTGTCAAAACTTTTGAGCTAAAATGATTATAATTTCCATTTTTGAAACCCATGTCAATGTGTGAACCAATATATTCCAAGAAACTAATCTCAAATGAATGCTCAAATGAATTTGTTTCAAGTTCAAATATTTTTTGAATTTCATGAAAAGTACTCTGATTTTTAAATCACATGCCACATATCACTGCATTTATTTTTGAAATCACTTTCCTATGAGGAATATTTACCATTGTTGTCATATTCTTTACATTCAACTCATTTCTTGAGAGAACTAGACCATGATTGCTTTAACTATAATTTTATTTATTCCTATTAAAACTTGAGGGTTTGAGGTACTTGTATTTTAAATTATTGAGAAATTTATTTGGTTTTAAGACCCATTTTCAAAATAATATATTTTTATTATGGCCTACCTTGTAAACTAATCCTTTTTTACCTTAGAAACCATGAACATCCTATTAGGTTAGCCACATTACAATCCAATTTTCCCTATTCAACCTACTCTTGAAGTGAAATTGCATGATCTAGTTGAACTTAAGTGTGGGGGAAGATGGCTTGTGATGTACTACCTCATTTGGTGATACTTTGGGTGGAAAATTAAATTTTGAAAGGCTAATGTTTATACTGAAGAGTTAATTTTGTTAAAATCTATGCCTTTTTGGATCTTTCATGATAAAAGAAGCTATGACTTTCTGGAGCTTCCAAAGGAGAAAGAAAGTTGTGCCTATCTGGAGCTTTCAAGAAAAATTATGTTTGAGAAGAAATTTTTTCTGGTGAAATTATAAATGGTATGAAATTTCCTTGAGTTTTCATGATGATGGAGCTATTTTTTTACAAAGTGGAAGATAAGGAGACCACACTTGAGTGAAAATTAGAATCTTGAAATTTTTCTTCAAAAAGAGACAAACCCTCCTTTTTCAGCCTTATAATTTTTAACATCTAAATCCTACCAACCGAAATCTATAGAACAACCCTCAAAATTCCTCATAAGAAAAAAATTTCCTTGAATCACATCGGGTGGAGAAGTAAGAATTTATCAAGCCTATGGTGATTCTTGTGTGATTTTGGATGAGAAAATCCTAGTTGAACATTTACATTTGTGAGATGAGAGAAAATTCATGTGAGGTAGATTTTTTGTGTACATGGGATAAGAAATGAAGTGGAAATATATTAAATGATGTAAATTGATAACTTTAAATAATTTTTTTTATGAGGCATGATATATTTTTATTTCTTGGTGTGGATTTGGTAGATCTCATGGGTATGTGTTTTGGATTTGATTTGATTTATTTTTGATGTTTACTTGTGCAGGAGTCCAAGAGCTAAGTGTAGGGGAATTGATAGAGAAAATATTTTCAATAAATTTACATTTAATTTCATCATTCTAAATCCCACAAAAGTGTTACTTTAAAATAAATTTCCACATTTTATAATATTGGTGGAATTTTGAGCTTAATTGTAAAAATGGCCCATTTCAGATTTTTAACAATTTTAAATTATTTATATATTTTGGCCATAAAATTTTCTATATTAATAAAAATTGTGAAATTATAATTTTTTAGGATTTTAAACATCCAGGTATTCATTTCATCCTTCTTGACCAAAATCTGAATCGATTATATGGAATCTCAAAAGAAGCTCACAAGTTAGACCATGAAAACTTTTTACATATCTGTTGATTTTTGGTGTTGGGTCCCTAACTCTTTCATGGTGGACCCAATTATTGTGAAATTAGGTGGGTGGAAATGAAATGAGTTTTGAAACATCTTTCATTAAGTCTAGGATGTGTCAATTGGCCGTTTTAATGGTCATTAAGACATTCTAATCTGAAGGTTTTCAATTTGGAGAGTCTGACTGGAAAGAATAAATTGTCAGAGTAAAATGGGAATAAATCTCGGAATACATGTCCAAATATGCTGAAATTTTGAGGAGAGATGGAAAAAATATTTATTAACAATATTAAGAAAGGTTGAAACATGTGAAGAGGTCATTTATTGGGGAAAAATCACATCAATGTTATGGGGAAAATTATGCCTATAAAAGGAGGGAAACTCCTCCCTCTCAAAGCATCTCATTTTCCATCCTATTCCTTCAAGGCACCCAGGAGGAGATATCCACCGAGGGAGGCCGGTCTCAAATATTCCCCCTTTATTTTTAGTTTATTTATTTTCTTTATTTTTGTTTTAATTTTTAATGGTAATTTAGATTTATAATAAATTCATGCATTGTTTTTATTTTTGTGTCAACCCATCCACCCTCTTTTCTTCTTCCCATCTTACCAAAGTGAACTCTAATACTCATGATCATGAGTAACTTATTAGAGGAATATCCTAAGGGATTAATCAAGTTCTTGAACCCAAGACCATATTTTTTATCTTCTTTGAGTTAATTCTAAGGATAATTTATAGTGGGTGTAATCCTCATTGTGGCTATCTAAAGTTTAACTTCTTAATATGTAACTATTTCCCCTCGATTGAGGTGGTGGATGGAGAGTGTGCTTAGTAATAGATAAATATATTTTTTATTCATAACTAGGGTATATTGAGGTGTTCACACATACGATGGAGTGTGTTCACTAAGGATATTTGAAGCTGGTTAATGAAGGTGCTCCCTGAAAATTATCTCAGGAGAACTTCCTTTCTTCTCCAATTACATTCTATTTAGAATTGCATGTTATTTAGAATTTAATTTAGAATATAATTTATTAAATTCCATTTATATAGAAAAAAAACAAAAGCAATTAGTTCTTAGTTGAATTATATTAAGTAGGTGAATGAACTGAGAAAGCTCCTCAAGTGAGACGACCCTGGTCAACCTCTATGCTACAGTAGGAAAACATAAAAATACGCTTTTACCATTACTTATGGCAGACATGCATCAAAAATGGAACCATTACTGAGGAGATAATTAGTTTTTTACTTTACTTTTTCTATTTTCAATTTTTAGATAGTTTTCATTATTTTTCAAAAAAAAAAACAAAACAAATTCTTCCATGATGTTTTGATATGTTTTTTTTTCAATTCATGGAACAATAAATACTCTCAGGTGAAAGAACCAATAATTCAAAATTTTTAAGAGGTGGATCTCCTAAAAAATTTTGATGTACTCACTAACCAGGATAAACAAATGATAAATGTAAAAGACACATGAATTTCATTTTAAGAACTGGAAGAAATGGTTGATAAAGTCAAACTTGATTACCAAATATTGAAGATCAAGAATAAAGTACCCATGGTTTTCCCCAATTTCACCAAAGACATCCAAGAAGTTGAGGCCCAATTTGAGGACCATCAAAAGCCTGACCATTTTAAGAACCAGATCCAAGAATACCATAATGAGCTAGATTGGATTCATGATGAGGAAGACCTTCCTGCTGAGATGCATGTGGAAGATCAATGAGTTCTAAAGGATGTCTTAATGAAAGTCAAATATATATTATTTCTAGCTGACTTCTATGTGCTAAATATGGAATAAAATATGATCCCATCACACTCACCCATCGTTTTTGGGAGGTCTTTCTTGAAGACAACCAAAACCATCATCAATTTCCATGAAGGTACACTCACCATGGAATTTGGAGATAACATTGTACACTTCAATATTTTTGAATCTATGAGGCACCCATCAGATGATCACTACCTCTTTTCACTCTCCCATGATGTTGGTACTAAACCCATTGACAAATCCGGTATGTGCGTTGAATTCTTAGACTTAGAAGAATTTTTTTTCCATTAATGAACATGTGAATGCCCAAAACACTGGAGATTCCGATTTTATGTGGGAAGAAGAGGTAAAATATAATTTATTTGATGATTTGTTGATTGATGAGGAATATAATATGGTTTCTTGTGTGCATGAGGTATAACCTTTATATGTGGGGAATTTTAGTCTAATTTCATCCTTTGAGAATCCCCCTAAACTGTAATTAAAACCACTCCCCAATGATTTGAAATATGTGTACCTTATGGAGGTAGAGAAATTACCAGTGATAATTGAAAATAATCTCTCTCCCAAGAAAAATATTTGATATATATTTTGAGTGATAATTTCCAAGCAATAGGGTGGAACTTAGGTGATATCCTAGGAATAAACCCAAAAATATGTTCACATAGATTTTTTCTTTAGAGAGATTCCAAACCTATTAGACAACCCCAAAGGAGGATGAATCCCACCTTGATGGAGGCTATGAAGAAGGATATTGAGAAGATTTTAGAATTTGGGATCATATATTCCATTTTAGATTCATATTGGCTTAACACCATTCCTGTAACTCCTAAAAAAATGGCCTGACCACTGTGAGAAATGAAAAAAAATGAGTTAATCCCTATGAGAATTCAAAATAGTTGGAGAGTGTGTATTGATTTTAGGAAATTGAACCAGGTCACTCGGAAAGATCATTTCACCATACCCTTCATTAACCATATGTGTAACACCCCAAGATTCCACGGTATGTTTCCCTTTGAATAATGCAGTTGCTTGCGTTGTATACAACTTGGAGTTTTAACACACATGACCAATCAAACTAGCCGTTATGAATAGTATACCCACTTTTTTAAATTTTATAATTTTTATTTTTTAAAATGGACTTAATTTTTGGATTTGTAATATCAAAATTATCTTAGGGTGAATTTTTGATATTTTTTCTGAAAACTTTCAAATTTTGATGAATAGTGAAAAACACTGCGTTATTGTTTAAAACTGACTTTTTATTTAAATAATTAGTTATTTTATTTTAATTTATTTTAGGTAAAAATAGATATATAATACCTATATATATTCAATTTAATTCATTGGAGTCATTTTATAATAAGTTTAGATATATAAAATTTTATTGAACTTTTTACCGTCTTTTACCCACCTTCTAGGAGCATTTGAAAATTTGCATAAAAGTAAATTTTAACACTTCTGTGAGTTGAATTTAAAAAATCCAAGAGACATAGTTAATATCAGTAAATAAAATTTGGTTCAATAAGATGAAAATAATTTTTGGTGAATAGTAACTTTTGACATTTATTTACCACAGTTAAAAGTAAATAGGGTAATTAATGGTAAAAATGATATTATAATTACCCTAAAAAATGTCCTAATTCAATTGGATAAGTGTAATTCTACCAAAAACAACCTTAGGAATAAAAGATGATCCTTTTGGTCCACTTGGAATAGATTATGACATTTATTATTATTTTATTTAAAGAACTGTTAAAAGTGTTAAATTCAATGTTTAATAACTAAACCATTTTTAATATAGGGTTACAAACAATATAAATTCGACTATAAATATTCATTAGAAATATAAAAATATTTCCTACATAATGGTATTTTTTTTATAATTTTTAGACATTAAATAATTTAATTTATTTATGACACAATATTAATGATGCAGTAATTACCTTATTAATGAGATATTAAAATAATTGATATTATAAATATTGAAATAAATGTAAATTGAAAATTATGATTAATTCCACTAATTTCTAGGTTAATATGACTTGTTAGGGTTGATTAAATAAATTTTATTTGAAGTGATAAAGTTTTTATGGCTTTCAAAAAAATCAAATACTAAATAGTGTCAAAATTGACATAATTGAGTTTTTAAAACAAATACTATATTATTAATTGATATAATATTACTAAAAATATAAAGTTCGGAAAAATTACTTAGATAAGGCTATATATATTAATAATGAACCACTTGGGGTTCGCTTGACAGTTTATAGTAAGTTTATTAACCATATAATATAAAAATACAAAGAGACATGGTAAATGTCAAACTATTTAACTAAGAGTTAAATCTAAAAGATAAGGTTAATATGGTGACCTAAACCTATTTAAAACCTATTTGTTGAGAGGTTTTTGACCTATAACCACCTTATCCTCGAAATAAATCATTTTTGATCCATTAGAAACCGAAAATTATTTTATTATAAAATAATATTTCAATCTTTTCCTAAAGTGACCCTCACCTCTCTTTTAAAAGGGAACTTTCCATTCTCTTAATTTTACACCTCCAAAGCCATTTGACGCACCCAAAACTTGATCAAATATCCTCCCAACTTTCCTCACATAAACCTAGAGTCCTTACTTTGATTATAAATCCAACCTACACTACAATATAAATAGGGTTTAGCGGCTATTTTGTGGCGGCGGTTCACAAAACCGCCGCTAAATGTTTTCCGAAAAAGGTTTCGTGGTGGTTTTTAATAAACCGCCGCTAAACCCATTTTTTTAATATTCTCGACCCTTACCTACCCCGAACTCTATTTCCCCCTACCCTCCCGACCCCTCGCGCTCCCTTCTTCCCGCACCCCACGGCAACCCCACAACATCTCCGGCGAACGCGCGACCTCCATCTCCGGCGACCCTGCGACCATCGTCTACAGCGGAGCCCGCGATCGGTGACCCCGGTGACCCGCGACCCCCCTTCTCCCGGTGACACTTCTCACTGCGACCGTGACCCCAAAGTGAGTTTTCCATTGTGATAACATTTTTCATGTTTTTTTACAAGATTTTGTGCAATATATGTTTATTATTTGATTAGAATGTTTGTTACTCCAAGTTTTAGCATGTTAATTTGAAGAAAATTGTTAATTTGATACCTAATTCATGTTTAATTGAAATTTTTATTCCATGTGTTAATGGAATTGGATAAAGAAAATGAATCTGGAAATACTTATTAATGATAATAATAAAGAGGTATGTTAATGGAAATTTTGATCCTTAAAATTAAATGAAACATGATGTTTTGATTGAAATAATATTTAAATAATTAATAGGTAATGGTAGCTAATTCTACATGTTTCTCATAGTTTTAACCTATGATAAATGAATTAGTTAATCCAAAATAGAAATAAAACTGGTTGTTTGATAAAGATAACTATTTGGGGTTGAGTGAGCCTATTTTCATGTGATGTTCAGATACATTGTTTCTAGGGCCTATATGCCATATTGACTCTTTTTATTGTTTATTTACGTCTATATTTTCTTTTTAATTGAGTATTTTTATATGATTCTTTTTGATCTTGGGATGGATGAAGATTGAAGGTATATGGTTAATAAGACTTGGGTTATGCATGGTGATATGCATGGTGTATCAGGAATGATGGAATGGGTTGAACATGTGATTTACCATTATTATATTAAAATATTGGATAATTTCTTATGAAAAAAACTTATTTAAATTTGGTTTGTGATTTCCCATTATTTATTGGAAATGGAACCTTTAGTGGTGTCCTTGGTAGAGACTCTTTTGTAAGGGTATCATGGGACTTTTTTGAGTTGTCTTGGAATATAACCACATGAATTCTCAATAGACCTCCTTTTTAATGATGGATTAGTTGATTGGATTTTGAGCCTAGTGAATTTTGTAATCATAACATGGTGTTAGGTTTGATGCATTCTCATTTTAAGAAGATATCCTTTGGTAGGTAGTGCACTTAAAAAATTAATACCTTTCTACTACAAGGAGTTTTCTGATGCTCGGTTCTGTTCAGGTGTCCTTGCCCCTCATATGACTCTTTAGTTCTAATGAAAACATTTTTTTGGGTGGTTATTGTGTTTTTGGACATTTTTATTTTCATGAGTATCGAGAAATGCTCAGTTTCAGTAGGATAGGCTTACCTCAAGCATTGTCATCTGCTTTTTAGGTTGCATGACCCTTTATTTTCCTCAGTGTTGGACAACATTGAATGCCTTCATTCAAGTTGATGGTCGTATGAGTCAATATGATGTTGGTTTAAATCTATTTTATGTACCTTATAATTCTTTAATTAATAGGGTGGAAAAACTATGTATAGTAATCAGGATGTGCCAATTTATTATAGAACCTATGGTAACATGCTTACATCTATGTTTTTCCCGTTGAGTTCTAAATGTTGTAATGAATGTATGGAGTTCGGTTAAATCATTGAACCATGGGATGTTTTTTAAGGTGTCGGGTCATCTACGGAGTTGAGTGACCTATGAATTAAATAATCAACTATGTCTCAAAGCATTGGAGGACTTAAAAAAGAATAAGGTGTTTTGGTATGCTGGTCAGTTTGGTTTTGGCCCTCTTTATGATTGTTATGACGTAATGAGTGTGCTTGAGGGGAGAATCAAATGTATGTTTTATGTGAATATGATCTAGATAAATTATTAGTGGCTGATATATCTCTAATTTTGATAACTAGGACACTCCAAAGGTGGGGAGAATCTTGTCATTTTTGTTAAACATGTGTCCTTCCCGGTAGAATGAACACAACCTAAGATGTCAATTGAAAAATGGAAATTTTTTCTAGAATTTCTTTTGAGCTCTCATGTATTAAATATCTTCATTTATTTCTTAGAAATATGACTTTGATATGGTTGTTTGTGTATGAAACCATTGAGAAACATCATTACTCTTGGAGGACATCTAATGTCAAGCCTAAACAATCACATAATGTCTCAGGTTTAAAATGCATTATGATCGGTTTCGATCACACGTCAATGGGGTGTTGTTTGAGGCAACATAAATGTGTGATCGACAGTGTTATGATAAGTGTGTAACCCAATATTCTTACTACTCCTCAATGAGGTGTTGATGCTGTCTCCTATGGACCAGGCTTGTTCAGTTGGTCTGAAGTGGTAAATGTGATCAATGAATCATCTTTATTATATTATGCATACTTTATGATCAATGGGTCATCTTTATTATATTATGTTTCTGTAATATTACACTATCGTATATTTTATGTAGGCACATTGTGATATACATGGATAAAAGCTGGATCACATTACCGAGGAACACACCTCAGTATGTAAGGGTTTGAATGAGTTTTTAGATTTTGAAATTTCTAATCGATCCATTAAAGGGAGAATAAGATGTCCCTGTCCTAAATGTAAATTTAGAATATGGTTGAAGAGAGATGAAGTTTATGAACATTTAATACTGAAACAATTCCCTGGTCAATATTCGTGTTGGATTTGGCATGGAGAATCAAACAATACAGAAAGATTGAACACTAATGTTAATCCACAGAATGAGGTCCAAAGTTCATCGAAAATGGAAAATGAAATGAAAAACCTTATAAATGATGGATTCGGCACTGCAAGACACCACTATCAGCATCAAAATATATTAGAACCAGAAGAGGGTGCTACAAATTGCAACGTGACAAGTGATGATTTTGAGACTGTAACACAAGCAGATCAAGATTGGAATATATCATTGGATCCTCCTCTTGATTCTGTGGAGCCAAATGTAAGGGAAAACTTAACTGAGGAAAATACGTTTCATGATTTAGTTGAAGATGGAAATCAAGAGCTATATAGTGGGTGTTTGAAATATTCAAATCTTTCATTTCTACTAAAGTTGTACCATATCAAATGTCTATGTGGAATTACAAATAATGCAATGTACATGATATTGGAATTGATTCATGATGCATTTCCTGAAGCAAAAATCCCAGAATCTTTTTATGATATGAAAAAAGTTGTTAACAAGCTTGGTCTGAATTATACAAAAATACATGCGTGTCCCAATGATTGTATGTTTTATTGGGGAGAGGATTCAAGTAGACATAATTGCAAGAAATGTTCTTCTTCTAGATGGAAGTCAAAGGGTGATGTTGGAAGTCTGACTGAACATAATTTCATGGAGAAGAAGAAAATGAACACACCTGCAAAGGTTTTGAATTACTTTCCTTTGAAGCCGCAATTGAAAATATTATTCATGTCATCAAAAACCACCGAACACATGAAGTGACATTCTGTAGATAATAACAATGATGGGTTAATGAGACATCCATGAGATTCCCAATCGTGGATGACATTTGATTAATTACATCCATATTTATCAAATGATCTTAGGAATGTTTGATTGGGATTGGCTGCCGATGGATTCAACCCATTTGGGACTTTGAGTACCAGTTATAACATTTGGCCAGTTGTTTTGATCCCTTATAATCTGCCTCCGTGGATGTGTATGCAACAAAAATCTTTTATCATTTTGATGATTATTCCTAGAAAACAAATTCTTGAAAATTATATTGATGTATACTTGCAGCCTTTGATTGAATAATTACAGGAGTTATGGAGTAACGGTGTTGATACATTTGATGTTTCTTCTAAAACAATGTTCAAAATGCATGCTGCTTTAATGTGGACTATTAGTGACTTCCCTGGGCTTGGAAATTTATCTGGTTGGAACAATTATACAGGTTTGGCTTATCCCATTTGTAACTTTGATTTTGATCCCAAATGACTACCTCAAAGTAGAAAATGGTGATTCTTATGCCATCGAAGATTTCTTGACGCATCTCATAGATTTCGGCTAAACAAATCAAAATTTAATGGTTTCATTGATCATAGACCACCTCCAAAGTTGTTAACCGGTTCTGAAATATTGAAATAGCTTGAAAATGTTGAAACAGAATTTGGGAAGGTTCATTATTTTAATGATAGCAGAAAACAGGTCTGAAGTGCATCATCAAGTGAAATCAGAATGCAACAATGGAAGAAAAAAAGTATATTCTTCAAACTTCCATATTGGGAATTTAATTTGTTGTTCCACAATATTGATGTGATGCATATTGAGAAGAATGTATGTGATAATATGATTTTCACATTACTTAATGAGAATTGAAAGTCGAAGGATCATCTCAATGCTCGCAAATACTTATAAGTAATGAACATAAAATGCGATCTCTGGCTAGATGAGAATGAAAAGTATGCTCCGACCATTTTTGCAATGAAAAATAGGGATAAAGATACGTTCCTTCGAATTTCAAAGAATGTGAAGGTATCTAATGGGTATTCTAGTAACATCTCGAGGTGTGTTGACTTGAAGAATCGTAAGTTACATGGATTGAAAAGTCACTATTCACATATTTTGTTACAACAGTTACTACCATTGACATTGCGTACATTATTACCTGAAAAAGTTACTATTGTTGTACTCCAATTCTTCACATTTTTCAGGCAATTATGTGAGAAATCTGTACATCCATTTTATCTTAAAAACCTCTAGGAGAGGTTTTTATTAAACCTCTGTGCAATGGATATGATCTTTCCTCCATTTTTTTTACTGTCATGATGCATTTAACTGTGCATTTGGTTGAGGAAGCTAAATTAGGAGGCCCCGTTCATTATCGATGGATGTATCCCATTGAGAGGTATATTATTTATATGTTTTACAGTTAAGTAAACATTTTTTTGGCATTTAAATAAATGCATAATATTATTATTTTATTTCACATATATCTTGGGCATTTGAAAGCATACGTGAGAAATAAATCTCAACCAGAAGGCTCTATTGCTGAAGGCTATTTAGCCGAGGAGTGTCTTACCTTTTGTTCCAGATATTTGGATGATATTGAGACAATATTTAATCAAGTTGTACATGTTGATGAAACATAAAATCAATCACAAATGCATCAAAAATCAAAAATATTTCCTGCTATTGGCCGATCAGTTGGGAGGACCTCAAATATGACACTAATAGAATTGGAATTATTACAGGCACATAGATATGTGCTTCTGAATAGTGAAATTGCTGATCCATTTATTGAAGATTTAAGGATAAAAACAAAGAGACGAATAAGAGGCCGAACACAAAATGAGAAAGATATAACGAAAGATGTGAATAAAGAGCTTGTATAATGGTTTGCGCGACGTATAAGTTCATAAATATTGCAATAAATAAAAATATTAGTTTGACACATACAATTTGTAAATCTATTAAATTATATTTCTTTTTTCAGATCATGAATACTGATACTCGAGCAAACTTGTCATAATATTTTAAGTTTCTTGCTATAGGTCCTATAAAACAAGTTAGAAAGTTCGACGCTTATAATGTGAATGACTTTAGATTTCATACAGTCGATTGAGAAGTGGGTTTGAAAACACATAATAGTGGTATATTTACATTTGCTGAAGTGGGATAATATGGAAAGCTGCATGATATTATTGAATTAAACTACCATGGGTATTTTTCTGTTGTTTTATTCAAATGAAAATGGGTCGATATTATCATAGGTGTTAAAAGAGATTCGTTGCAATTTACTTCTGTGAACTTCTCTTGCTTGATGGATGTTGGTGATCATGAAATGCATGATTCATATATCTTATCATTGCAATAAAAAATGGTATATTATGTGAATGATGTTGTGGATGAAGGGTGGAGTGTAGTTACTCATGTAATACAAAGAGATTTGTATGATATGGGTGATGAAGTGGAAGATTTGACCTCTGAAATTGAATGTCATCAACAACAGGAAGCAAAATTATTTTTCCATCATGATATTGAAAATATTAGTCTTGAAAAGATAAATGAAGTGGATGAAGCAATGGAGAAGGAAACCGACATGATTGAAGGGGAAAATGATTGTATGTACAATTATTCATTCATCCAGCAACCACTTGTTTCATTTCTGTAGTCATTAATTATCATTGTTATATATATTTTGTTTGTTAGTACTAAGAATCTATTATCATTTTTAATTTTTTTTTTCTGCATAATTTTTTTGAAATATTTATTCTGAACTTAATTTTATTTGATTAAATGACAGGAATGCCAAGGAGGAAGCGGTACACTATTTCATATAGTTCTGTGACGAATGATGATCCATCTGGCTCACTCCCCATGGCATCTGAGGCACCAGATGCCTACACCCCCGCACCATCTCCCCCTGCACCATCTCTCACACCATATGAGGGTGTCCCATTAGAGGCCGAGTCGTCAACTCCCCCTTCAGGTGCCTCAGTAGTTGGGCATCGACACTCCCCTTCCAGTTCATCCCGGACATACTATAGGGTCACAATCATAGGTATAAATTTTAATTAAATAAATTTATTGCATTTTGTTTATACTAATTGTTTTCTTATTGAAGATGACAAAAATTAAACCGTGGAGAAACACTTAAAAAGTTCAGATGTTTGGAATATGAATAGCCAGAAGATAGTCATGCTATTTGATTCTTATGGTGTCCCTAAGAATGATGCCACAAGGTTACTTGGCTAGATTATAGGCCAGCTGGCAGCGGAGCCCATTTCCCTTCCTATTTCATATGATGATTGGAGACATATGCCTCCAAACTGGAAAAATGAAGTTTTTGATTCTGAAATAAAGGTAATTTTATTACATTATGGTTTAATTTAATGTCATGTTACTAATATGTTCAAAATGAATTTCTGTATACAGATTTTCTTCCACTTTACCATTGCTGATGTGATAGCACAGAAGTGGACTTTGAAAAATCTTGGTAAAAAATGGAAAGATTTCAAATGGAGATTGTGGTGTGATGTCAATGATACTTCGTTGATCGTGGAACAAATTTATGAGAAGCTACCCAATGGGGTAACGAAAGAGAAGTGGAAAGTTTTTGTTGATAGACATCGTGATGAGAAGTGGATGGTATTGAAATATATATTATTATATTATCCTCATTTTACATTTATACATGTATACGAAGAGGAGATGACATTGGATACATTAATGTTAAATTTCATTTTATTTATTTCAGGATCTCTCAAGATATAATGCATCAAACCGGGCTAAGCAAGTCATCCCTCACACCGTGGGCTCAAAAATATTTTCTAGAACCTGAATGTCATTGGTAATATTTTAATTAGTTTAAATATTTATAAGAAAATATTATCTGTTTAATATATTGAATTTTTGATTTATCTTTGCTTAATGCAATCACAGAGTTTAGGGCACGAAGCATCCCAAACTGAACTATGGTTGGATGTTCACAAAAAATCAGATGGCTGTTTTGTTAATGAGCCTTCCAAAGAAGTTGGGGTATAAAGTCAATTTTTTATTATAATAACTTATTATCAGTTATTATTGTGTTAATATTTATTGATATTTGATTTATAGGTAAAAATTAAAGAACTATGGGATGCCAATCCTGGGAAGTCCTACTCATTCTCCCAGGATGACCCAGTTGCTAAAGTCCTTGGGAAGGAGCATCCTAGTAGAGTGCGCAGGATGGGTTTGGGACCCGTACCATCTGAGGTCTTTGGCAGGCCACCAGGGATTCCAACTGCATCTACTTCTGGTTATAGTCATCCCGTACCTGATGATTCTTAGAGGGATATTTCTTCTCTACGATCCACAGTTCAAGACCAGGGGGCTCAGATATCCTCTATGCAAAAAGCATTGACTGATTTATATCAGCAGATGAGAAGATATGCCCCCGGTGGTAGTGCACTGAGTAGTGGTGAGCAGGTAAATCACAAAAAATCAGAATCATTTAGTTTGAAAACTTTTATTGGTTTTAAGTTTAATTATAAATATGCAACAATATTTAATTTTCAATATAATGTTCTTACATGTGTCAACAGGAAGTGGAGATGGAGGTGGAGAGGGTGACGATGCATCATCAGACCATGAGTAGTTGTACTATTGATGTGTTGAACAAATATGAGAACGGTTGGTTTTTATATATAACATTTGTGGCATATTGTTTCCACCAAATATTTCCATGTCCTAACATTTTCTTGATTTCTCATGTTTCCTTTTATGCATTTTATTGATTTATGATGTTTCCTTTTATGTCTTTATTTCTCGAGTGTGGTATACATCATTCCATTTAGGCTTGTGTTTGAATTGGTAGTCGAGATTTTGGATGACAAACGAGTGATCCTTTTGTTATTTTGTTCTGGTTATATAAATTGGAACTTGGTAGGCAGTATAGAGACCAAACATAATAGGATGATGGGAATGTGGTTTAGCCTAATCATGTGATACGAATCATATACTAAGAAGGTTGTCTTTTTCATATGGCCGGAAACCATGTTTTTCCTAGATAATTGTAATATGTTGAATCATTTCATGCCAACTTTATCTGCTGAGGATCTTATGTCCACTGGGTGATTTAAGGGTGGGATGGTATACACCATCCAATTGTAGTTCAATGGTTTTTGTCTGATTACAATTACTGTGATATCAACAAGGCCCTTACAATTACTGAGATATCAACAAGGCCCTTATTACACCAACAAGGCCCAATGTACGGTGGGCGTGAAACTGTCCAATTAGACCATAAGAGTGGTAAGTCCAACTCCACCCACTATATCAACAATTGATACTCTCTCAAATACTATCCCTATATCAGATCCATTAACCTCAAGCACCAAAACCCATAAGAAACAAGATGAGGTGAAAACCTATATTTGGAATCACATACATTTGGTGTAGAAGTGCGACATTTTGAAATAGTTTGAAACCATCTCATCCAAGATCTCAATCCTTGAAGCTTTCTATCCCTCAAAAATTCTCAATGAGACACTTGTTGGGTCCCTCTAGGGTCACCAAAATATTGATATAGAAGTCACAATTCCCATTTTTTATTAATGAAAAACCACTCCAGCTGAATTTCATGACACTATATCATTCATATAATAAGATCAAAAATAACATATTTAGGAATATATCATACACTTGTATGTTTTATGAAGAATTGAAAATGTCAAAATTCAATGGTATCTAGTTGAAAATTAATATTATTCATTTATGAATCCTTCAAAATTTGGGGTATAATGAGGATGATTTATCATCGATAAAGCCAACCATTCATGTGTATGATAAGAGCGAGTAGATTCCCATTATATAGATCAACCTGAAATCCAAAACTAGTGAACCAGTGTCCAATGCTGAGTTAATGGAAATTTGGTTGGACATTACATATCTATCTCTATCATAAATCAATGTATGTAGTTCAATGTTTTTTGGCTGATTACAATTACTGAGATATCAACAAGGCCCTTACAATTACTGATATATCAACAAGGCCCTTATTATGATAACAAGGCCCAATGTACGGTGTATCTAGTTGAATGTAGAGGTTATAGGAGTTTGGGTCATGTCTTGCACATCTTCAAAACTTTTCCACCAGTTCCTCCCAGGGGGATAATATCTTCACATATTCCACATTATTATGTGGGTCATCTTAATTTTTAGTAGGGATGTAGCTATAATACCACATACTGCTGAGGCCAAGGTGGTAGTCGACGTAGTTGATACTGGACTTAGGAATTAATGTGCATGAAATGTGATCCCACTCAGAATAGTCAGGTTGTAGCATAGATCCATGGTATGGGAAAACTAAATGACGTTCAACATATGATAGGGAGCATAATTAAAATCCATCTATTGTTTGAGGTACTAATCTAGTAACCTCTACTATAGATTCTACATTATTTGACACAAGTGCATCACACAATGTTATATTTGATACATTTATAGATATTCTGGTCCTTGATATAGTGTATTTATGTGTCATTAAGAATCTTTAAACCTTATTGGTTATTCGATCAATGATTTCTCACCGATGAAATTATTTTCCCCATCAGATAGGAAAATGTTTTTTATATAGAATTCATTCTTTCCCATCATGTAAGTGTATGATGTAATTATTGAAATGGATTTCATGATTCCTGATAGATCCATTATTTATTATCATCACTATAGAATTATGTTCAAAAAACCATATGGAGGTCGAAATATCTAAAGGGGAGAATGGGATTTCCATGCATATCGAGAAGAACACCATCATTGGGGTCCAAGTAGAGTGAAAACCAAAATTTTAAGTGATTTTTTAGATAATAAGTGGTTACAACCAAATATTTTCCATCTTATGGCCAATTGTTTGTATGATGTCTCCTGTTCCATTTTCTTGGTTGGTTTGTTTTTCAGGGCAGTGGTGCAGTAGAAGCAGAACTGCATTTTTTTTATGGTCAGCGTTTAGCAGCGGTTTTAACTGCCACTAATGGTTTACCAGTAATACATTAGCGGCGGTTAAAACCACCGCTAAACATAAGCGATATTTTACTAAGCGGCGGTTATAAACACCACTACATCACGCCTTCATTTCGCGGTGGTTTTAACCGCCGCCGTAGAGACGCATCACACGCCAGAATTTTGCGGTGGTTGTAACTGCTGATAATGAAATAAAATCTGGTGCTCGTAAAACTGCTGCTAAATTTACGAAAACCACCGCGAAATAAGGCACCTACGGCGCTTTCCTTTAACCGCCGCGAAATGGAGAAAACCGCCGCTAATAGATTGCCGACGACCAGTTTAGCGGTGGTTTCTATAAACCACCGCTATATGAAAAAAAACTGTCGCTAATAGGTGGTTTTCTTGTAGTTCTAAGGATCCCTTTTGATCAACTCAAAAGGAAACACCCGAAGAAGAGGTAATAATTTCACCACCCTCTTTCAAGTTCTTTTCTTCTTCCACTTACCCTTTATTTGTGATGTTATTATAAATAGGGTACAACCATATTTATTATTCTATCCATCCTATAAATGACAAAGTCACCATACGTGCGTATGTACGGCTTACCGTCTCCACGTCGTGGTGTAGTTTGTTATTCAAACACTTCATTATTTGGATGAGTATAATAATGAGTATAACTGATTTAAATAATAAATATAACATGTTAATGATTCTTTATATATGATATACCATCCAATTACATACGATTTCACCATCAATATAATGATATTGTCACTCGTGCATACGTACGGATTACCGTCTCCACGAACGTGATGAGATTCATTTCCCATTGTAACCATTCAAGATTAATTTTCATTTTATGATTAAAAATAATTTTTATGAACATAATATCATTTTGTATATGAATCAAATACATCCTATCCATAATAAAAATGGCTTAAGTATCAAGCATATAAAGGAAAACAAACCAGTTAACACCTGAAACGATGATACTACTGAAATATTATTAATAAAGCAATATTAGAGAATCATATATGATATCATATTTATGTATATAGTTCTTGTATAATTTAATAACAATGTTTTAACTATTATATAGTAGGTTAAAATACCATTGAATAAGGAAAATTACAAGTTAAGGGTTAATTCCACAATATCTTCATTATCTAAGGTTGTTTATACGTGAGTATCTACTAGGACTGATTTATCATCCACATCTATGTTTCTTAAAAATATATTTCAAAACATTTTTACTATTTTCTAGACTATGTGTTAAATTAATTTATACCCTTGTTTGAATTTTTATAAAATTTTTATAAATGAATCTTTCCGTCGTTTTCCAAACAATGTCCTTTACGACATTTTCCACAAAATTAAGGAAAGAATGTTTTTTTAACTTATACGGCGGGTGCGGCTATTTTCTGGCGTTATAACACCTTCAAATCTTCCCTTACAAGATTATAAGAATATTTTCAAAATAAATGTTTTCTTTTATAATTAAATTACTTCTAAATAATTTCAAAATAGAAAGATATATTTCTCTAATTTTTTTTTGATTTCATCTATGTAAGCATCCTTTGGTGAATTTTAAAATTGTTTGAAGTTGATTTATTATGATACAAATCTTACATATTATATTGAAGGTTTTGTGATATATTTGACTGTGGATGTTTTATTTTTATACCATTCATGGTTTATGGATACATTATTGACATTTCGTATGCTATTTTTAATACAAATGTTTATGTTATGTTTAAACCTTTTCATATAAGGAATGCATTGGACTTAGTAAGTGATGGGTGGAGCCCGCTATAGCTCCTCAATGCATCAGTAGGTCTCATGAGGCAAACTAGTGTCTTGGAACAAGTCCTTGACAAAATCTTATTTGTAGTCTTGGCACAAGGCCTTGACTATGTGGTTATGAAGTTTGGCATTATCCATTCCATCATTATGAAATTGGCTATTGATATTGCATGTGAATATTCGACTAGTAGATTATCCATGTGAATAAGTAAATGGAATTATTTGATTTATATTAGCTATATTATGCAGAATTTTATGTTTAAAAGGATTATATTTTAGTCTTAAACATTTCCTTAAATATTTATACTTATTTATGAATGTTCCTGATATATTTTTATCCTTACTGAGAATCTGAGATCACCCCTTTCTGTGTTTTATTTTTCCTAGGATGCGAAGAAGTATATTATGACTGAACTGTAGGGAGAGTATAAGGGATATTAATGTGGTCAATGGAGACAATTTTGTTTTTGTTTTTCATTTTATAATGTAATGTAAAACTTATGAATGTATCTAGTACTTTAAAGGCTACTAAACTGATCGGTCTTTTGGGATTTGATCCCTTGTGATCATGCCAATGTTATGTAATAATGCACCAACTCTGGGTAACTAGGGTTGGGCATTGAAGTTGTTATCAGAGGAAGTTTAGTACAAACCTTGTAAGCTAAATTTAAAAAAACTCTGATTAGAGAACATTACCCTAAGATAGACTTTGAGGATTAGTATAAAATAACTTCCTAGAATTTTGGTAATGTAGATATTTTGTGAGTTTTCCAAGAAATACATCCCTGTCTGGATACGAGCAGGTAGAGGTGGCTCTGGCACAGATGTACTTAGGGGTAAAACCCGAAAACACTACTTTGAGCTAGACTCAAATGGGAACTGGTGCACGATAACGAGCCTTGCTACACTCTTGGTTACGACACTCCCGGGGGATATACTTAGGATAATTCACATTTTCTTTACAAAACATTATGAAGGATTTATGAGTATATACCTCCTCAAAGATTTTTTTTATGATTATGGATTATATCCATAAACTGTTCAATTTATGTTAAGTATTTTACAAGTTGGTAATTATATATTGCGATTCATAAACTAATCTACTGTATGCCATTGTATAGAAATGGCGCTTAGTGGAAGGAATGGAAACTGTATCAATGCATGTAATCCATGTAGGGATTTCCCTTCTACTCAAGATAATTATAGTAGAGTTGGTGATACAACTGGTGCTGATCAGCATATCACCATACTGGGACAACTCACTCAGGTTATAAATAATAACCTTACCCATACAGAGCACCCTGATCCACAACGTGAAGGATCAATGTTAGACTACTTAATGAGGCAACAACCACCAAAATTAAATGGGAGTAAAAATCCATTAGTATCTGAGCAACTGATACATTCCTTAGAGAAAATATTTCATGCTTTGGGGAGAAGTGAAAGGGAAAAAGTTGTCATGAAAGTTTATCACCTCATGGGAGATGCAGATCAATGGTGGTCATTAATCCAAAACACAAAGGAAGATGAAGAAGTATCGAACATGGAATGGAGATAATTTAAAGATATTTTCTTAGAAAAATACTTTCCTCGTGACCATCGAGCAGATTTGGAAAGACAATTTCTGAGTCTGAGTAAAAAAGAGGATGATAATGCCGCAAAGTATGAGGATAACTTTACAAGGTTATCAAGGCATGCGACAGATTATATACATAACCTAAGGAGTAAGATTGATCAATTCTTTGATGGGTTAAAACCATTTCTCCGCTGAGAATTAGTATCATAATCCTTCTCATCGTATGAAGATATTGTCTCATGCACTATAAAGACAGAAAAGAAATTCTCTAAGTCTTATGACTTTAAAGCAAAGCAAGAGAAAAAGAGATCTGCTGAACACTCTGGAAATGAAAATAAGGGAAATAAGGGAAAAGTTTAATATCCATCTTGTAGCAAATGTGGGAAGAAACACCCCGGTACTTTCCTGAAAGGAATGAGAGTTTGTTACAAGTGTGGTGAAAAAGTCCACCAAGCTCGTGATTGCAAGGGGAAGAAAGAGGCTATCAATGTTGAATGCTAAAATTATAGAGAAAAGGGGAATTATGCAAATTAATGTCCTAAGAACCAAAAGAACTTACCTCAGAAAAGGACAAGGGAGAAATACCAAGCTTATGAAATCACTACTACTGAGGTTGAAGCTCCGAAATACATGGTGGAAGGTAATTTAATGGTTTAATAAAGTTTAGCCAATGATTTATTTGATTTTGGATCATCGAATTGTTTCATATCTTTCCAGTTTGCTAATAAAATTATATATTTTCAATTTGACTTAACAAGGGATTTTTCAGTCAAAACACCTAAGGGATGTATCATCGCAATAAAGTTTTGTGAATCAATTCCCATTAGGGCATATAAATGTTCTTTATTTGCTAATCTCATCGTCATACCCATGACTGAATTTGATATAATCCTCATAATGTATTGGATTTCAGACCATGATGTGAAAATTTATTGTAAGAAGAAGGAGGTTACAATTTTCTATGATGATAAGGAGTACCTTATCTTTAGAGCAGAAATGTCACCACCTGATATCCACCCCCAGTAGCTTTACTAAATTAAATTATTGGGGAAGAAGAGAATAAAATAACTATGGGTGAGGCAAAGAATGTTCAAATAGAGGATGTACCTATTGTGCAAGAATATGACCCTTATAGAATGACCACTGTGGAATTAGTGGAACTAAAGAAACAACTAGAGGAATTGAGTAATAATGTATTTATTCACCCTAGTGTTTCTCTATGGGGAGCCCCTACCCTTTTTGTTAAGAATAAAGACATATCTACGAGGTTGTGCATTGACTATAGGGAGATCAATGCTATAACAATAAAGAACAAGTATCCCCTACCTCGCATTGATGATTTATTCAACCAACTCCATGGAGGTCAATATTTTTCAAAGATTGACATTTGATCTAGATATCATCAATTGTGTGTGAAGAAGGAAGATATTCCAAAAACAATATTTTGAACCAGGTACGAGCATTACGAGTTTACAATAATGCCTTTTGGATTGACTAATGCACCCTTTGTCTTCATGGATCTAATGAATAAAGTTTTCAAGGAATATCTTGATGACTTTATAGTGGTATTTATTGATTATATATTGGTATAATAAAAAAGATATGAAGATCATTAAAATCACTTGCACACTATTCTGAAAACCCTCAGAAAAAATGAATTATATGGGAAGTTTAGAAAATGTGAATTCTAGCTTCAAGAGATTTATTTTCTTGGCTATATTGTCTCTAAGGATGGAATATATATTGATCCTTCAAAGACTAAGGCAATCCAAGAATGGAAAACACCGATGAGTATAACTGAGGTATGTAGTTTTATTGGTTTAGTAGGTTATTATCGATGTTTCGTCCAGAATTTTGCTCGGTTGGCTAACCCATTAACCAAGCTCACACGTAAAGGGGAAAATTTGTTAGGAAAAAAGATTGTGAAGAATGTTTTGAAGAACTGAAGAAAAGATTAGTCAATTCTCCTATCTTGACTCTACTATTAGGGAATGATGGGTTTTTTATTTATAGTGATGATTCAAAGAAAGGACTTGGTTGTGTCCTTATGCAGAATGATAGAGTTATTATCTATGAATCACAAAAACTAAAAATTCATAAGAAAAACTATCCTACTCATGATATTGAGTTAGCAGCTATAATATTTTCTCTGAAAATTTGGAAACACTATCTCTATGGTGAAAAATGTGAGATTTATACTAATCACAAGAATTTGAAGTATATTTTCTCACAGAAAGAACTCAGCATGAGGCAAATACGATAGTTTGAAATACTCAAGGATTATGATTGCACTATAAACTACCACCCAGGGAAGGAAAATAAGGTGGAAAATGATTTGAGTATAAAGGATCTTGGAGTTTTGAACAAGATGAGAGTTGGAAGGGATCCTATTTTCATGGATATAGTAAATATGGTTATGGGAATAACCATGGAAGGTGAAACATCAATAATTTTTCAAATGGTTGCTAAACCATATTTACTAGAAAGGATAAAGAGTTCTTAGACTAATGATGAGGAGTTTCAAAAGAAGATTAAAGCTATGAATGATGGGAGATTGAGTGACTTCATATACGAAGATGGAATTTTGAAATTTGGGAAGAGACTTTGTGTTCCTATTATACCTGATCTAAAAAGGGAATTGTTGGATGATGCTCATTGCTCTAATTTCTATATACACCCTGAGAGCACCAATATGTATACATATTTGAAGGAACATTTTTGGTGGGGCAACATGAAGAGAGAGATTGCTGATTTTGTGTCAAGATGTATGGTTTTTCAACAAGTGAAAGCTGGAAGGAAACATCCTGGAGGAGTCATGAAACCTCTTCCCATACCTAAGTGGAAATAGGATAATATTACAATGAAATTTTTCATGGGGATACCAAAGAATCCTAAAAGTAATGATGCAATGTGGGTCATTGTTGATCATCTTACCAAGTCAGCACATTTTCTTGCTATAAGAGAAGATTTACCACTTGAACGTCTGGAAAGACTATATATTAATGAAGTTGTAAGACTCCATGGTGCACCCCTATCGATTGTTTCTGATTGTGATCCCCATTTTACATCAACATTCGGAAAAATTCTTCAGAAGGCCCTAGATACTGAACTTCGTTTGAGCACTGCCTACCACCCTCAAACCGATGGACAATCAGAATGGACTTTTCAAACCTTAGAAGATATGTTGAGATCTTGCTCACTTGAATTTCAAGGTATGTAGGATCAATATTTACCTTTGGTAGAATTTTTATATAACAATAGATTCCATTCAGGTATTCATATGTCACCATTTGAAGCGTTATATGGAAAGAGATGTCGCACACCAACTTGTTGGGATGATGTTGGTGAAAGAAAACTCGTAGGTCCAGAACTTGTTGAGGAAATAATGGAAGAAGTGAAGATTATCCAAACCCACATCAAAGTAGCCCAAAGTAGGCAAAATAGATATGTAGATAACCGAAGGAAGGATTTGGAATTTCAAGTAGGAGACCATGTTTCCTTGAAGGTATCTCCATAGAAGGGTGTTATACGTTTTGGTAAGAAGGGTAAATTGAGTCCCAATTACATCAGACCTTTCGAAATTATAGAATGAATTAGAGTTGTAACTTATCATTTGATAATGCCTCTAAGTATCTCCAAAGTTCATAATGTGTTCCACATATCACTGTTGAGAAAATACATGCCTGATCCAACGCATGTACTCACCTATGAGGAAATTGAACTGGAACCTGATCTGTCTTATTGTGAAGAGCCTGCCAAAATTCTTGATACCAGAGAACAAGTGCTGAGAAACCGGATGACTCATCTGAAAAAAGTTATATGGAGAAACCATAAGATGGAAGAGACAAAATGAGAACCCGAGGAACTTATGATGAAGAACCACCAGAATCTTTTTATGCAGTAATATTATAGAAAATTCTAGGATGAAATTATTTTAAGGAGGGGAGAATGTAACACCCCAATCTTCCACAGTACGTTTCCCTTTGAATAATGTAGTAGCTTGTATTGTACGCAACTTAGAGTTTTAACACACCACGACCAATCAAACTAGCCATTATGAATAGTAATAACCACTTTTTGAAATTTTATAAATTTTATTTTTCAAAATGGACTTCATTTTTGGATTCGGAATATCAAAATTAGCTTAGAATGAATTTTTGGTATTTTTTTAAAAACCTTCAATTTTTGATGAATAGTGAAAACACAACGTTATTATTTAAAACTGACTTTTTATTTAAATAATTAGTTATTTTCTTTTAATTTATTTTAGGTCAAAATAGATACATAATACCTATATATGTTCAATGTAATTCAATGGAGTCATTTCATAATAAGTTTAGACATATAAAATTTTATTGAACTTTTTACCGTCTTTTACCCACCTTCTAGGAGCATTTGAAAATTTTCATAAAAGTTAATTTTACCACTTCTGTGAGTTGAATTTAAAAAATCCAAGAGACACAGTTAATATCAGTAAGTAAAATGTGGTTCAATAAGATGAAAATAATTTTTGGTGAATAGTAACTTTTGACTTTTATTTACCACAGTGAAAAGTAAATAGGGAAATTAATGGTAAAAATGACATTATAATTACCTTAAAACATGTACTAATTCTATTGGATAAGTGTAATTCGACAAAAAAAAAACCTTAGGAATAAAATATGATCCATTTTGTCCACTTGGAATAGATTAAGACATTTATTATTATTTTATTTAAAGAAGAGTTAAAAGTGTTAAATTCAAAGTTTAATAACTAAACCATTTTTAATATAGGGTTACAAATAATATAAATTAGACTATAAATATTCATTAGAAATATAAAAATATTTCCTACATAATGGTATTTTGTTTATAATTTTTATACATTAAATAATTTGATTTATTTATAAAACAATGATGATGCAGTAATTACCTTATTAATGAAATATTAAAATAATTAATATTATAAATATCCAAATAAATTTAAATTGAAACTTATGATGAATTAAACTAATTTTATAGGTTAATATGACATTTTATGGTTGATTAAATAAATTTTATTTGAATTGATAAAGTTTTTATGGCTTTCAAAAAATCAAATACTAAATAGTGTCAAAATTGACATAATTGAGTTTTTAAAACAAATACTATATTATTAATTGATATAATATTCCTAAAAATATAAGGTTTAGAAAAAGGACTTAGATAAGGTTATATATATTAATTATTAACCACTTGGGGTTCTCTTGGTAGTTTATAGTAAGTTTATTAACCATATAACATAAAAATACAAAGAGACATAGTAAATGTAAAACTATTTAACTAAGAGTTAAATATAAAAGATAAGGTTAATATGGAAACCTAAAACTATATAAAACCTATTGGTTGAGAGTTTTTAGACCCATCCCCACCTTATCCATGAAATAAATCATTTTGGAGCCATTAGAAACCAAAAATAATTTTATTATAAAATAATATTTCAAGCTTTTTCTAAAGTGACCCCCACCTCTCTTATAAAAGGGTACTTCCCCTTCTCTTAATTTCACACCTCCAAATCCATTTGAATCAGCCAAAACCTGGCCAAATATACTCCCAAATTCCCTCACATAAACCTAGAGTCCTTAATTTGATTATAAATCCTACCTAAGGATCCCTTTTGATCAACTCAAAAGGAAACACCTGAAGAAGAGGTAATAATTCACCACCCTCTTTCAAGTTCTTTTCTTCTTCCACTTCCTCTTTATTTGTTGTTTCCATACCAAAATAATAAATCCAGTACCTTATACATACTTTTATGTTATTATAAATATGGTACAACCACATTCGTTATTCTATCCATCCTATAAATGAAAAATTCACCATACGTGCGTACGTACGGCTTACCGTCTCCACGTCGTGGTGTAGTTTGTTATTCAAACACTTCATTATTTGGATGGGTATAATAATGAGTATAACTGATGTAAATAATAAATATAACATGTTAATGATTCTGCATATATGATATAACATCCAATTACATACGATTTCACTATCAATATAATGATATTGTCGCTCGTGCGTACGTACGGATTACCGTCTCCACGAACGTGATGAAATTCATTCCCCATCATAATCATTCAAGAAAATTTTTCATTTTATGATTAAAAATAATATTTATAAACATAATATAATTCAGTATATGAATCAAATACATCCTATCCATAACAAACATGGCTTACATAACCAATCATATAAAGGAAAACGAATCAGTTAACACCTGAAATGATGATATTACTGAAATATTATTAACACATAAATATTAGAGGATCATATATGATATCATATTTATGTATATATTTATTTTATAATTTAATAACAATTTTTTTTAACTATTATACAGGATATTAACATACCATCGACTAAGGAAATTCCAAGGTAAGGGTTAATTCCACAATCTCTTCATTATCCAAGGTTGTTTAGACATGAGTATCTACTGGGACCTATTTATCATCCACATATCTGTTTCTTAAAAATATATTTCAAAACATTTTACTATTTTCTAGACTATGGGTTAAATTCATTTATACCCTTTTTTAAATTTTTATAAAATTTTTATAAATGAATCTTTCCATCATTTTCCAAACAAGGTCCTTTACAACCTTTTCAACAAAATTAAGGAAAGAATGTTTTTTAACTTATATGGAGGGTGCGGCTATTTTCCACCATCATAACACCTTAAAAACTTCCCTTACAAGATTATAATAATATTTTCAAAATAAATGTTTTCTTTTATAATTAAATGACTTCTAAATGATTTCAAAATAGAAAGAGATATTTATCTCAAAAAGTTTTGATTTCATCTATCTCAACATCCTTTGATGGATTTTAAATTTGTTTGAAGTTGATTTATTCTGATAAAAATCTTCCATATTGTATTTAATGTTTTGTGATATATTTGACTGTGGATGTGTTATTTTTATACCATTCATGATTTATGGATAAATTATTGACATTTCGTGTGCTAGTTTTAATACAGATGTTTATATTATGTTTAATCCTTTTCATATAAGGAATGCATTGGACTTAGTAAGTGATGGGTGGAGCCCTCTATAGCTCCTCGATGCATCGATAGGTCTCATGATACAAACTAGTTTTTTGGAACAAGGCCTTGACAAAATATTATTTTTAGTCTTGGCACAAGGCCTTGACTATGTGGTTATGAATTCTGGCATTATGCATTCCATCATTATGAAATTGGCTATTGATATTGCATTTGATTATTCGACTAGTAGAATATCCATGTGAATAAGTAAATGAAATTATTTGATTTATATTGGCCATATTATACATAAGTTTATGTTTAAAAGGCTTATGTTTTAGTCTTATACATTTCCTTAAATGTTTATGCTTATTTATGAATGTTTCCTCTATATTGTTATCCTTACTGAGCATCTAAGCTCACCCCTTTCTATGTTTTATTTTTCCTAGGATGTGAAGAAGTATATTATGACTGAACTGCAGGGATAGTCTAAGGGATATTAATGTGGTCAATTAAGACAATGTTATTGTTGTTTTTCATTTTATAATGTAATGTAAAACTTATGAATGTATCTAGTACTTCCAAGGCTAGTAAAATGATCGGTCTTTCGGGATTTGATCCCTTGTGATCATGAAAATGTTATGTAATAATGCACCGACTCTGGGTAACTGGTGTCAGGGAATTACAAGATGTTAGAGATATTAGTCAGGATAACTCATTATTTCTTTTTGGATGGACTTTCAGGTTACTTCTAGGCACCCATTACTCCTGAGGATCAAGAGAAGACGAAATTTACATGTCCCTTTGGTACTTTTTCATATAAAAGGATTCCATTTGTTTTATGTAATGCTCTAGGTATATTTCAGAGGTGCATGGTAAGTATATTTTTTGATCACATTGGAAATTTCTTGGAAGTTTTCTTATATTATTTCATAGTTTTTGGATATTCTTTTGATCATTGTTTGAAAAATCTGGAAAAAGTTATAAGAACCTGTATTGAAAAAAGTATTGCTTTGAATTTTGAAAAGTTTCATTTCCTAGTTGAGAGAGGAATCATACTTGGGTATGTCATTTAACAAAAGGAATTGAAGTGGATAAATCAAAAATTGAAGTGATAAATTCATTAACTTACCCTACTTGTGTGAAACATGTTAGATCATTTTTTGGACATACAGGATTCTATAGGAGGTTTATAAAAGATTTCAGTAAGATTTATCTTCCTATCTCTAGATTACTTTTGAATGATTCTGTTTTTTATTTCAATGGTTCATGTAGGGAGTCATTTGATGATTTGAAGAAGTGATTGATTTAACTACCTGTGATGCAACCTCCAAATTGGGAAGAACCGTTTGAGCTACTTTGTGATGCTTCCAACCAAGAAGTTGGAGCATTCCTTTCTTAGAGAATTGGGGGAATTCCACAAGTCATTTCATATACCTCAAGGAACTTATATTCATCCCAATTTAATTACAAAACCATGAAAAAATAGTTCTCAGAAGTTGTTTTTTCTTTATAAAGATTTAGATCATATCTGCTTGGAACTAAAATCACTGTGTTTTCTGATCATGCAGCTCTTAGGTACTTAATGAAGAAAGATGATGCTAAACCGAGGAAAGTGATATGGATGATACTAATACAAGAGTTCAATATAGAAATCAAGGACAAGAAAGGATCTGAGAATTAAGTGGATGATCACTTAAGAAGATTTCCAAACACTGCTGAAATTGGAATTCCAAAAAAAAGACCCACTGAATGATCAAATTTCAGGAGAGAAGTTGTACTTGATTGAAGTAAAAGTTCCTTGGTATGATTCCATGGTCAGTTATCTGGTAACATATCATGCCTTATCTAATTTTAATTCTCACCAAATTCAAAAACTGAAATCTAAATCTAGATATTACATTTGGGATAATCCAATTATTTGGAAGATTTGCAATGATCAAGTAATAAGAAGATGTTTACCTAAAAGTTAAGTTAAATATGTATTTGAGTTTTTTCACACTTTATCTTGTGGAGGACACTTTGGACCTCAAAGGACATTAATTAAGGTTTTAGAATCTGGAATTTATTGGCCCACCCTTTTTAAATATGCTCATGAATTTTCAAAATGTGTGAAAAATGTCAGTTTTCAAGAAATATTTCAAAGAGAAAAGAAATTCCTCAAAAGCCACTAAATTCTTGTGAAATTTTTGAAGTATGGTGGATAGATTTTAGGGGACCTTTACCAATTTCATTTGGAAATTATTATATCTTTCTTATTGTTGATTATGTTTTCAAATGGGTGGAAGAAAAATCCACCAGGACTAACGATGCTAAAGTTGTTTGTGATTTTTTCAAGGATAACATATTTTGTAGGTTTGGAGTGCCTAAACCCATCATCAGTGATTCGAGGACTCACTTATGCAATTGGAGAATAGATACTTTACTGGATAATTATGGGGTGCATTATAAAACATTAACTCCCTATCATCCACAAACTAATGGGAAAGATGAAGTTTCCAACAAGGCAATCAAAGTATTTTTGGAAAAGACTGTTAATAAAATCAGGAAGGATTAGAGCCAAAGGTTAGAAGATACCTTATGTTCTTATAGGAAGTCCTATCAAACCCTGATTGGAATGAGTCCATGTAGGCTGATTTATGGGAAAATATGCCACTTACCTGTGGAATTAGAGCATAAGGCATATTGTGTTGTAAGGAAGATGGATTTGGACCTTAAAAGAATTGGGAAGGAAAGATGATTGAAGTTTCAAGAGTTGGAGGAAATTAGAAGGGAAGAATTTGAAAATTACAGGATTTACAAAGAAAGAACACGAGTGGCCCATGACAAGATGATCCAACCTAAAGACTTCTATCTAGGAGACAAAGTATTTTTATTCAACTCAAGACTCAAGCGGATTCCAGGTAAAATTTGTTCCAGATGAGAAGGTCCATTAATAGTTACTCATGTATATCATTTTGATGTTGTGTAGATTACAAAGAATGGATATCAGGATCCATTCACTGTTAATGGGAATAGGTTGAAGAAATTCCTTGGGACCCTGCCATCAGAGCCAGTGGAGGATATCACACTCCTCCAACCTACTTATCAATAAAATCCATCAAGTAATACCTCTAATTTACATTTTATTGCTTGATTTGATTCATTTTCAAGTATTATTAGATGATAAATCCATTTTAATTCACTGAGGACACCACATAATTTAATTGTGGGGGAGAGAAGAACCTTTGTAGTTTAATATTTTCATTTGTTTTTTAGTTTACTATTTTTATAAAAAAATTTGTTATTTTTTTAAATATTTGTGTGTTTATTTTTAAAATTTAATGTGTTGTCAAAACTTTTGAGCTGAATTGATCATCATTTCCATTTTTGAAATCCATGCTAATGAGTGAACTAATCTATTCTATAAAAATGAGCTTAAATGAATGCGGAAATGACTTTGTTTCAAGTTCAAATCTTTTGGAATTTCATGAAAAGTACTCTAATTTTTAAATCCCATTTCACATATCATTGTATTTATTTTTGAAATCAATTTCCCGTGAGTCTTCTTTACCATTTTTGTCATATTATTTACATTTATCTCATTTCTTGAGAGAACCATACCATACTTACTTTAACTAGAATTTGATTTATTCCTATCAAAACTTGAGGGTTTGAGGTACTTGTGTTTTAAATGGATGAGGAATTTATTTGGTTTTAAGCCCCCTTTTCAAAATAATCCTTTTTATTATGGCCTACATTTTAAATTAATCCTTTTAGACCTTAGAAACCATGAACAACCTGGTAGGTTAGCCACATTACAACCCAATTTTCCCTATCCAACCTACTCTTGAAGTGAAATTGCATGATCTAGTTGAACTTAAGTGTGGGGGAAGATGTATTTTAGTGTGCTACCTCATTTGGTGATACTTTGGGTGAAAAATTAAATTTTGAATAGATTATGTTTCTACTGAAGAGTTCATTTTGTTAAAATCTGTTCCTTTCTAGAGCTTTCATGATAAAAGAATCTCTACCTTTCTGGAGCTTCCAAAGGAGAAAGAAAGATGTTCTTATCTGGAGATTTCAAGAAAAACTATGATGAAAAGAAATTTTTGATGGTGAAATGCTAAATTGAGTGAACCTTACTTGAGTTTTCATGATTATGGAGCTAATTTTCTACAAATGGGAAGAGAAGGAGAGCATACTTGAGTGAAAATTATAATCTTGCAATTTTTCTTCTAAAAGAGCCAAGCCCTCCTTGCCTCAGAATTTTTAACAACTAAATACTACCAAATGGAAGCCACAAAACAACCCTGAAAAGTCCTCATGAGAAACACATGTCCTTGACTCACATTGGGTGGATAAGTAGGAATTTATCAAGCTTATGGTGACTCTTACATGATTTTGGATAAGAAAATCCTTGTTGAATATTTATATTTGTGAGATGATAGAAAATTAATGCAAGGTAGGTGTTTTGTGTGCATGGGATAAGAAATGAAGTGGGAATATATTAAATGATCTAAATGGAGAACTTGAAATAATTGTTTTTATGATGCATGATATATTTTGGTTTCTTGGTGTGGATTTGGTATATCTCATGGGTATATGTTTTGGATTTTATTCAATTTAATTTTGATGTTTACTTGTATAGAAGTCCAAGTTCCAAGTGTGGGGGAATTGATAGAGAAAATATTTTTAATAAATTTATGTTTAATTTCATTGTTATGAATCCCAAAAAATTGTTACTTTAAGATAAATTGCCACATTTTATAATATTGGTGGTATTTTTATCTTAATCGTTAAAATGTCCCATTTCGTATTTTTAACAGTTTTAAATTATTTTTGTATTTCGACCATAACATTTTCTATATTAATAAAAAATGTGAAATTATTTATTTTTAGGATTCTTCACATATAGGGATTTATTTAATCCTTCTTGACCAAATGTTTAATTGACCATATGGAAGCTCAAAAGAAGCTCACAAGTTGGACCATGAAAACTTTTTACAGATCTATCGATTTTTGTTGTTGGGTCCCTAACTTGTTTATGGTGGCCCTAATTACTATGAAATTTGGTGGGTGGATGAACAAGGAGTTTTAAAATATATTTCATTAAGTCTAGGACATGTTAATTGTCTATTTTAATGGTCATTAAGGAATTCTAATAGCGAGGTTTTCAATTTGGTGAGTCTGACTAAACATAATACATTGTCAGAGTAAAATGGGCATAACTCTTAGAATACATGTCCAAATATGCTGAAATTTTGAGGAGTGACAGAAAATATATTCATGAACAACATTCAAGAAGCGTTAAATTTGTTAAGATGCCATTTATTTGGGATAAATGAGAGGGAATGGATTTTCCATCGGAATTGTAAGAATGAGAGGGTATGGATTTTCCATCGGTACCGGGCTTGTGCAACTCTGCACAAAACAGCTAGCCGACTAGCCTTGCAAAGGGGGAGTGATTATATCATGAAATGTGCTAAGGAGGAGCAATTCCAATTTTTCTTGTCTTGGTGACTTCCTCTAATACATAAGGGTCATGTAATTGTCTCTAAGCCTTCGGGCCTTGTAAGGGTCCCACCTTACCCTTTGAAAGGAGGATTATAAAAAAATAATAATTGAAGGCCTTTAGGACATTCAGTCAATTCTACCTATAAAAGGAGGGGATCTCCTCCCTCTCAAAGTATTCTATTTTCCATCCCATTATTTCAAGGCACCCAGGAGGAGATCTCCACTGAGGGAGGAAGACCGAAAATCTTCCCCTTTTTTTAATTTATTTATTTTCTTTATTTTTGTTTTAGTTTTCAATTGTAATTTAGATTTCTAATAAATTCATACATTTTTTTTATTTTTGTATCCACCCATCCACCCTCTTTTCTTATTCTTATATTACCACAATGAACTCTAATGATCATGACCATGAGTAACTTATCTGAGGAATATCCCAATGGAGTAATCAGGTTCTTGAACCCAAGACCATGTTTTTTTATATTCTCTGAGTTAATTCTAAGGATAATTTATAGTGGTTTTAATCCTCCCTATGGTTTTATAAAGTTTAACTTCTTAATATACAACCATTTTCCCTAAATTGAGAAGGTAGTTGGAGGATGTTCTTATAAATCACTAAGTATAATTTTCATTCATAGTTGGGGCAGATTTAGGTGTGCACACATACAATGGAGTGTATTCACTATGGAGATTTGAAGCTGGTCAATGAAGGTTCTCTCTAAAAGTTCTCTCAGGAGAACTTCCTTTCTTCTCTAATTCCATTATATTTATCATTGCATGTTATTTAGAATTTAATTTATTAAATTACATTTATAAAGAACAAAACAACAAAAATAATTAGTTCTTAGTTGAATTAGATTAAGTAGGTGAACAGAATGATAAAGATCCTCAAGTGAGATGACCCTGGTCAACCTCTGTGGTGCACTAGGAAAATATAAAAATACGCTTTTTCCATCATGCCCTATGATAGGCATGCGTCAATCCTCAAAGAAGGAAATTTTTACTAGCAATTATAAATCCCAAATTGTGAAAAATGACAAGCCTACAAAACCTAAATATCATAAGAAGACTCAGAATGTGGGTAAATAATTTTAGTCATATGGCCAAAATAGTTGAGCTTGGCTAGGTAGTTGGAATAAGCTCATAAAGAGTACAATTATTTGTAAGAAATTATCAAAGGGTTGATCCATCAGAATCAACCACAATCCTCTTCTTAATAATTATAGAGATACCCCTCTCCCTATACATTAAATGTTTCTAATATCTATTGGAAGTTGTTCAAGACTAAGGGGGAGATACAATCCATGGGGTGTGTGAGATGAAAGGGAATGAGTGCAAAAGTTGAATAGAGATACATGAGAAAAGCATAATATCAAATCTATATATGAAGGTTGTGTGGTATGGAAAAAGGAGATGATATCTACTTTGAAACTAATGAGCTGTCATAGCTATACATGTATTATATAGTGGATCCAAGTTTCATTAAATATATAACCATTGATATCATTCCCCAGTTCAGTTTGTAGTTGTCCACCAAGAGAATAAAAATTATGGGAGAAACAGAAACATTCATGTATTTCATGATAATCTATTTTTTTCTAAAAATATGTTATCATATGACTATTTTCAGGATACCAAGAAGCTATGAGAGAATATCAATAAATATTCAACAAGAATATGGGAAAATTAGTTGAATGAAATGATATCACTATAGTAATGAATGAGAAAAATATTCCACAAATACAAGATTAGTCTTAGGAGGATAGTGATGAAGAGATAAGGAGATCAGGGGATGTTACAGTTCTAGAGGTTGATTCAGAAGAATATTCAGATAATGAAAAGGATGAGACAATTCATTATGTGAAAAAAATCATAGGTAGAGCCTAAATGTTTTGATGGAGTAGTTGTAGATGAGAATTGGGTTCAAGCTATGAATGAAGAGCTTGACCAAATTGAGAATAACCAGACACATGAGATTATTTTGAGTCCAACTAACAAGAATGTCATCAGAACTAAATTGGTATTTCACAAAAAGATGAATAAAGTTGGTGCAATGATTCAAAATAAAGCACGAATAATGTGAAAAGGGTACTCCCAGATAGTATATATCAATGTTGATAAAACATGTTCACCTATTTCAAGTCTAAATACAGTCAGATTATTCTTGACCATAAAAGTGAAAAAAAGTTCAAAGTTTTCTCGATGGATGTTAAGTCAATATTTCTTAATGGGGTTCTAAGAGATGAAGATTATATTGAGAATTAAGATGGTTTTATCATTCATGAAGATGATAATAGAGTTTATCATACGAAAAAGGTGCTATATGGGATGAAACAAGCACCAAGAGCATGGTATTCAAGACTAGATCAGTTTTTAAAAAATCTTTGCTTTCAGAGTGGCAGAGTTGATTTAAATATATATGTTAAAAATTATAATAATCAAAAGATGATGGTGTTGTTATATGTTTATGACATAATCTTTGGTGGATCAGATGAAGCTCAGTGTAAGAAATTCATAGAATTCATGAAAAGTTAATTTGAAATGTTGATGATCGGTGAATTAAATTTTTTCCTTAGTTTACACATGACATAAAGAAATAATGTCACATTTAACCCACTTGATTGTAGTGAAAATAATACTTCATTATATCAAGAGCATGATGGATTTCAGTTTGATGTATAATGACAAATCTTACTAAGAGTTATTGGGATATACAGATGCAAATTGGGCCGGTTCAACAGATGATAGAAAATCAACATCAAGTGATTATTCTATCTTGGAGGATTGTTCATTTCTTGGCTAATAAAGAAACAAGATTTCATTTCATTGATCACCATAGAAGCTGAGTATATTGTGGCTACTCAAGATTTCATGTAGTTATTGTGGACTAAGCAACGACTTGATGATATGGGTGTTGAAGTAAAGTATCTAATTAGAATCCACTATGATGATTCAATTTATATAAATCTTAGAAAAAAATCTAGTCTATCACTCAAGGAAAAAGAACATTAAAATAAAGTATAATTTCATCAAGGAGAAGGTGGGGCATGGGCTTGTGAATTTGAAGTATGTACCTACAGAACTACAAGTCATAGACATTATGATAAAGGCCTTACCCAAAGAAGAATTTAAAAGTAATAAAATGGATATGGGAGTTCAGTCAACTATAAACACTTTAAAAAGTGTATATGTGGGACCCCCTTTCCCTAAGGTATGGTGTATTTTTCCCTAATATACTATTTTGTGTTCTCTACCTTGTGGAAGACCACAAAGTAGTGACCTTTGAGTTCGTTGACAAAGGGGGAGAAGTTGTGGCTATTAAAAGGGAGAAAATGTCTTAATATAGACACGAGGAGAAGTTGATAGGTGGAGCCATGAAATAGAGAGAGTATTACATTCAGAAAGGGGGATATTTAAATTTGATGATGCTAAAGGCGATCGATCAAGGACTATATATCATAATAGTTGAGGTTCATGATGAAAGAAGATGAGTGGTTTTGGAATGAAGTGAAGTGATTTATTGATGAACTTTTCATTATACTCTTGTTTCTCATGTTGAGCATGAATCATGTGGGATTATAGTGTGTTTTGAGTAAATCATTGATCGCTATCTAAATTGTAAGAAGAAAATGCTGGTAGACGATGGATGAAGCTCCAATGAGGTATAAAAATGTGAAGAGTTGTCCACAAACTCAAGGGGGGGGGCATTTTTTAGAAAAAATCCCTCAAGGAATCCTCTTAGTGTTTTTGGGATGATTATGTTGGTTGAAAACCCAAGATGAATGCAAATGAGTATGATTGGTCATTTATGAAGTAGGTTTTTAAGGTGGCATAGTTTCCCAGTGTTTGAAATCTTTTTGGGCCTCAAAATCAGAAGTTTATTATTTTGGTAAAGGTTTTTTGAAAAGGATTCTATAAAGCATAGATTTTGGACTGCGAATCACAGTTCGCAGAATATAAAAGGAGGTACATAGAATGGTTTAGGGAAATAGAAAAAGGAAGATTTATGTATAGAAATCCTATGTGGACTGCGAAGGATTCTATATGAATTGTGAATGAAAAATAGTTCGTGGGAGACTTGGATTCTGTGGGAGGCTTGAATTTTGTGGGATTGTTCATTATTTTCAAAATGAGGTGGTAATGTGAGGAGCCTCAAAGGATTTTAATTTATGGAAGACATCGACCACCATAGAAGAAAAATATGCTATGAAAATTGCATAGTTTTATGCGGTGAAGGCTGTACTGCATCGAAGATCATTAGAGCATACCAAATTCTTTTAGAAAATATCATCGCTCCAAGAAGAATTCAGCAAAGTCTGAAGTTGTTCACGAGGGAGAATTCTATGAAAGAGAAGTGCTTCATGGGGGAGAAAATCTGAAAAATACAACTTCCTCGAAGATAGTTTGCAGAAGGGGATTGTGGGGATCTATAGCTCTCAAAGGAAAATAAATCCACCGAAGTGGAGGCATTCCACGGAAAAAGAAGTTTTTCACGAAAATGGAGGTGGTCTACAAAAACGGAAATAGTCTATGGAAGTAAAGGTGGTCAGTGGAAGAAGATTATGTATGTGAAGTAGATAAGGTCCACAAAAGACAAAGGTGGTCTGTGAAGAACATGCGCTATGCAGTGCAAGACAGTTCACGGAGGAAACAGGGAAGTTCGCGAAGGAAATAAAATAGTCCATGAAAGTAATTTCTATAAATAATCAGTATTTCAAAAAGTGGATTTCATCTATAGGTGAAAATAGTACTTCAATAAATCATCTATATACATTGAGGATGCATGAATTCAAGAAAATGAAGGGACCTACAAGTCCATAAACTGTGCGTGGATCCCTTCCAGAGTAGTGAGAAAAGGTAGAGAAAATGGTGATATTTTCCACTGATAGTGAGCCAGAGAAAGAGACATAGAAAGTGATACTTGGAAAAGCAGTGTTTTAACCTTAAACCTTGTAAATATAGTGATCCTGGGCATATAAGTAATCTAACCCAAAAAACATTTTGGAAGTGATCCTTAGTGGATTTGGTACATCGACACATTGCTATTGCATGGTCCTTGGATGTAGCCCAGTGAGGGTGAACCAAATAAAAATCTATTTATCTATCTGCTTTATTTCCTTTATTACATTAAAATCATCATCATCAGATAAATAATGAAAGAATAAGATCATTATTAACACTTAAGTGCAAACAATGTGACCCTTATAATAAAGAGGTCAAGATCCAATGGGGTAGGAATAATTTTGAAAAGAATATCCACACCCTAATTAAACCCACCTCTTAGGGTATCTAGACCCATTTTGGACCTAACAAAACCTATAAAACCCTGATATTTTAAAATAAGAACATTTCATTCGATAGTGTATGTGAAATTCAACAACAAGATTAGAATAAAATATAACACCTTGAGACTTTACAATATATTTATTTTTAAATAAATTCAATCTATTAAATAGCTTACATTACATTAAATGTTGATTTTAGATTGTGTTACATGACACACTGAGTTTAGATTAAATTATACATAACACTCAATTTAGCATGCACTACATGCAACACCGAGTACAACCAAAATGTGAAATATTATTAAAATATTATTATTTAATATAATAGTTATAACCTAGCCGTTAAATTGGTAGGAATGAATAAGATTAAATAAATAATAAAAATATATAGTTTAAACATGTTTACTAGTTATCTATTAGTTAGTAATAAAATAAGAATCATTTATAAGAAAAATAAATGTTTTCTGAAAAACTGTATTTTTTCTAAAAGACGGATTAATCACGTTTTTCACACATAATTTAAAATTAATTTTTACCAATTTTAGAAAATTTATTTGAAAAAATAAAATTAATTTTTTAAATAATCATATCAAGATTATGTTAGGGTGTTTTTTTGGGATTTTTATGGAAAGTTTCATTTTTTGATGAATAGTGAAAAATACTGGATTTTAATTGAAAACTGCCTTTTCATTTAAATAATTTATAATGTTAAATTATATATTAAATTATATATTAAATTAGTTTTGAAGTAAAATTAGTAAAATTTTATATAAATTAATAAAATTTAGGTCATTGGAATCATTTTTATAGTGAATTTAAATATACAAACTTTGTAAACTTTTGAACATTTTCAATTTAAAAACCCATTTTCTCATCACGTCTGCGAGATTAATTTTAAATTAAAATTTTCCAATTTTTGTAAATTGAATTTGGAAAAATGGATTCCATATTTGGAAACAAAATAATTTATAATTATTAATAATTTCAACTTAATTTTTGACCAAAATGAATAGTAAATGTAGTAAAAATTAATTACCGCGGTTAAGGTAAAAATGAGTTTATAGGGGGATTAAACTAAAAAATAAGGGTAAAAATTACCTTTAAACTTGTACAAAAACTATTGGATTAATATATTTTGACTGGTAAACCTCTAAGGTTTGATAATGGTCCATTTTTTACCCTTATGACATATGAAAAACGTGGGAGCACTCAATTCTTTTAAAAAATACCAAGTGTATCCTCTCCCCCACTTATAAAAGGCCACCCTCCCCTCTCTTATTCACACCTTCAAACCTATTTGGTTCAGCCAAGAACTACCAAAATCACTTCCCAACTTCCCTAAAATCACCCCAGAGGCTTTATTTTGGGTATAAATCCAACCCATGATGGCTTTAGTACAAACTTAAGGAGGATACCCGAAGAAGGGGTAACGTTCTTCAAGGAGCATTTTTATTTAATTTCTTTCTCCACCTCACGAAATTATTATTAAAACCTTATGATATAATAACCTAAGAATATTACATATACTAGGATATTTTTATAATAATTTCATGACTTAAAACCATCTCCACTGCCATAAAATGGGTAATGAAATCATCGTTCACGTATACAGTGGACTACTGCCTCAAGAACTGATGTCATTAGTTCTTTCATTATGACCTTTCATGGTTGTGTATGATGATATATATAAAGTATATATATGATATTCTGTAGGGGATATGATAACTGCGCTCGTGTGTATGGTGGACTACCGCCTCACGAAGCGATGTGATTCGTCTTTGACTAACACTTCACATGGAATGTAATAAGGATAAAGTTAATGATTATATGTGATATACATGACATAATTATAATATTAATGAAATATATATCATTATTTAAATATAATATATATCATTTTCTTTCTTACCTTTTAACTCACTTAAAGATGATAAAATCGTTCGTGTATATGTGGACTACCACCTTCACAAAGCGATGTGACTCTCTTTTCATCACCAAAAAAAATAAATGATATATATAAGTATATTTATAGAAATAATATTTCATATATTATATTATTACCATTTTTTAAATATTAATTTCCCCCTTTCCAAAAATTATCATTGAAAAATGGAAATGTTACTCATGTGTATGTACGACTTACCGTCTTCATGATCATAACATACTTCATTTTTCATAACCGTATTTCATGATTAGTTTTAAAAGTATAATTGATGTAAAATATGATAATTATGTCATTATTATTATTTTTTAGATGATATAACTATATAATATGTAAAATATTCATATATTTAATGAAGAAACATGCATGATAAAACAAGGCAATTAACACCTGAAATAATGAAAATAATGAATGATTATTAACGAACATGTGATATGATGTTATAAAAGGATCATATATGATATTATAAATATTAATATGGTTATGGTATAAGTTAATAAAATGTTTAAAACCACTATACAAGTGGTTAAATCATGTTCAACCAAAAGGAAGCATGAGATAAGGGATTTATTAACTCAATTTCTATTCATTGGGTTAATCTTATACTTCATTGATTATGTAATTATAAGATTATTTATATAATAAATTTTTATTACCTTATGTTTTATTTCCAATTATTCTATGTATATTAATAGTTGAAACACATAATCAATTCATTTATTAATTCTTACTTCAATGTTATGATCATTATAAAAGTTTATTTCACAATCTCATTCTAATTGAGATAGTTTACTCTTGAATTTCAGTTGAAGGGAAATTATTTTACCATATCCTAGTAAACCCATTTAATTTTATTCTAATATGGTTATTCATGATATTTTTAAGTAATAGTTCCATTTTCCCACTCCTTGATACTTAAATTAATTGATATTTTTCTAAGAAAATATGAATTTATTTCTCTCTTCGGTCAAAAATATGTTTTCTTCCAAAACCATGTTTTCTAAAAATGTTTTCAAAAATGTTTTTAACCTTTTAAAAATTATTTATTAAAGGAATTTTCATGCATTTTTAATCTTTTAAAAATGTTTTCAAAGGAATCTTATGTCTTTTTTAAAATAATGCTCATTTGGCCTTTACCAAAAATATAAAAGGAATATTCATTTTAACATGTACGACATGTATGGAATTTTATACCATCATGAACTTGTAATATTTTAAAGATTCATTTTTAAGTTTTCAAGTTTATTTCCAAATAAATTTATTTTTAATTTTTTTATGTTTTAAAAACTAATTTTAAAAATGAAAAAGATATTTTCTTCATGAATGTTTTTAATAAAATTTTATGGTATTTCTATTCATAAATGACATAAAACCTTTGTTATACTTATGATCTACTAGGGTCATGTTGTATTGATATCATCCTTATTATTTCTTTGGATGGTTTAGGATCAGCTTGACTATGGATATTCTATTTTGATAGAATTCTCCATATTACTATGGATGGTTTATAGTTATGTTTATAGATTGGGAAAAGTATTCACATTCCATATGATAGTTTTTAAATATGAATATTTATATTGTTCATGTTTCTCCCCTCCATATGAAGAATTAAACAGAATTAGTATTTGATAGGAGTGGCGTAGTTAATGATATCCCTTTGATGCATTGACAGGTCTCATAAGACAAACCCTTTGTCCAAATCAAACGAGTTTCTATCCATATATTTAAACCATCTTGAGGATATATCTTGATATAAATTGTCTTAAGGATATATCTTGACAGTTTAGACATCCGAAGTTATGCATTCCATCATTATGAATCCAGTTATTGATATTCTATTTGATTATTTTATTATTTATAATATTCATGGTTAAGTTTTCAAGATCATGTGATTATTTACATGGAATTACTTGATAATCATTTATTCTTACCATATTATGCTCAAGTTATTGATTAAATGACATGTGTTCAAGTTACATAACTTGAAATATTGATTATTATTATTGATTCATGATATCTTCTACTATACTTAACACTTACTGAGCATTTGATCTCACCCATATTTTGTTTCCTTTCCTCTGGAACCCATGAAGTGTACTATGTTTTATATACAAAGATATTCTATAAGGAATAATATTATTCTAAAAAGATTATGTTGAAATTTGTGTTTTCAAATTTAATTTACTATTGAAGTATGTATCTAGTTTACAAATACTACTAAAATACTTGTTCCTTAGGGATGTGATTCCTTGTATCTTATGACAATGTAATAAAAGAGACACTGACTTTAGGATTTTAGAGTCGGGGTTGTTACAGTTGGTATCAAAGGAAGTTTAATGGAAATATTGAGAACTAGATTTAGGAAAACATAGATTAGGGATCATAATCCTATGATAGAATTTTAGGATAAGTATATAATAACATCTTAAAGTCTTTTTAAAATAGATATTATGTGGTTTTTCTTTGCAATACATCCCTATCTGGATACTATAAGTGGATGTGGTTCTGGCACAAATGTAATTAGGGGTAATAAATCCAAAAAGGGCTTGGGCTTGAACCGATCATAACCTAGTGCATGAAAAAAGGCCTTACTGCATACCTTATTTGATACCCCCAGGAGATATTCTTAGGAAAATTTACATTTTATTTATAGACCATTATGAAGGATTTGAAAAATTGATATCCACAAAGAAACCATGTCTACAATTATGTGATTAGCTATGAATAAAATTTTCAATTTATGTTAAGAATTTCACAATATTTAGGATTATACATTATGTTTTAAAATGATATGATCTAATGTATTGTATGCCATCATTTAGAAATGACACCTAGTAGAAGTAATGAGAACTGAATCAATTCACACAATACAAAGGGTAAGAATTACTGTTTATTTGATGGTCTTAAACCAGTTTTTCAAAGGGAAATAGTCTCCCAAACATTCTCATCATATGAGAACATAGTGTAAAGACCCAAGCCCGTGCTTTCAGATTCAGTGCTAAAACATGATGTGTAATTTTTTTTATTAAAGAGACCGATTAATTACACAACACATTACATAGTCAAGGACCTTTTCGGTCTAGGTTTTAGAGAATTAGATACAAATATTACATTTCAAAAAAACTTTAAAAAATAAAATTAAATAAATAAAAAAGTCTCCTATGTGGTTCCTCCTCACAGAACTCACATCATAATGTAATTTTACTATTCCTATAAAAAAAGAATCTAAAACATACTGTGAGCATTTAATATTCCCAGTAAGGGGTTTTGAAAGCGTTAATAATTTTTTTTAAATATTTTCTTGAAATAAATAAATAAATAAATAAATAAATATATATGCTTAAAAGTATATTTCTAAAACATTGAAATCTATATAATTTAGAAAATATTAATTTCATAAAACAATTATATTTGAAAAGATCATTGAGATTTATCCATTAAAAATAATAATTTTTGGTGGGTCATTTATGATACTTGGAAGACCATAATAAAAATGTAAGGCAACTATTCATAATTCATATGGAAAAAAATCATCTTAATACTTATGGGTTCACTCCCTATAACATAAAATTCAAATACTAGTGCTAATTTTTTAAAATACTTTTAATGGACCTACCTTTCTCAATCCTAACCAAAAAAATTTCAAAAATACATACATAAAATTATTTTCTTTAAAAGAAAGTAATCTTTCTTATGACATATCAGAAAAATATTCTTGAGAGTTTCTAAAACTATTTTTAGGATAATCCCATGCTCAAAAACTTCTATACATATTTAAAAGTTATAAACAAAATGCATAATAAAATATGTGCACACTTGATTCAAAATGCATGGAATGCCATACCTAATTATGCATAACATACCAGTGGTGAAGATACAATTTCTCACATGAAATAATTTATTTTTTAGGATTAGTGCATAAAACAATAACTATTATCATTTAACACATAAATATAAAAAATAAAATGATAGATCAAGAACAAATTTCTAACCTTTGTATATAGATTTGGAAACAAAATATTAATCCCTCTTTATAAATAAATTGATATAAATATATGTTTATACATAAATATAAATGATTATACCTTATAAATAAAATAATGTTTTGAAAACATAATCAACCCCTTTGATAAATGATCCTCTTACAACATAAAGGCTTAGAAATAAAATTTTAAACAAAACCCCTATTTTATAAATCCTAAAAGACAAAAAAATCTATATATATAAATATATACAGACAGACACATAAATATATACATATATACATATATGTATATATATATATGTATATGTATATCTTTATAATCAACATAATTTGATCAATAATAAATTTAAACCCTTATAAACCATAGGCTTAGAAAGAAAAATTTAAAACAAAAACCCTTATATTATATATTTTGAAAATAGATAGTCATATATGTATACATATACATATACACACACATATATATGTGAATCTTCATAAAATGAAGATAATTTGATTAAAAATAAAATAAAAATAAACCCTTACATAAATCCATAAGAGTGAGGGATTTATAAGGAATCCCTTAAAACATAAATTTAAAACAAATATTTTTTCATAAAAATTTCTTAAAACAAGATATAAGTATGTAAATATTTGTATATATAATTATATATATATGACTTGGTAAAATAAAACATTAAACAAATTGAAATTTTATCAATTTATGACCATAAATTGATAAGTAAAAATAAACCCTTACCTTAGTGGATTTGGACTGTCTGCCAAGGCTTGGATACATGAAGCAACGGGTGCATAAAACACCGCAGGTGGTGCAGTGATCAAGCAGGGTATGCAATACCCCCAAAAGTATGTGTGCAGCATTCATAAATATGTAGAAATCAAAATATTACGAATGAAGAGTAATCTTGAAACATCTATTTATAATCTAAAATATATATGGGTGTCCCATAATTTCTTTTTTCTTGAGGAAAGAAAAAAAATAAGTATTGTTTTTTTGTATTACAAGCATCAAAAAACAAAAAACGTGAGTTAATTTTTATTCAATAAATTTAAATTTATTATTATTATAAACTATCCTATTATTAGCAATTCATGTTTTCCCCTCCTTTACTTTTTCTAATTTTGTTTTGTTTCTTTTATTTATTGATTTATTCAATCATATCTTCATTTTTTTATATCTTTTCTCCATTTTTTATCTCCCTTTTGGTGATTTTCTTCTTGTTTTTTTATAACTCACATTATCTCTTTTTTGGTTTTGTCAAGTCAATTTTGTTTTGTTTCTATTCTTTTATTTATTCAACGTTTTTCATTGTTTTATTGATTTTAATGATTTTTTCTTTAAAACTTGTAACATATTTCTTTTTTAAAATTTTTTAACCTTTTTTTTAAAAATATATAAAATTTGTTTTTTGTTATCTTTTTATAAATTAAGAAAAAATAATAATATTCCCATTTTATATAAAATAAATTAATAATTAACATAACTAATATATTTAAATAATAAAAACAGAATTCAAATTTTATTTATTTCAAAAGAATTTATACTAATAATAATATGACTCATTATTTAATTTATTAATAATTTATTTAATTATATTACATTTAATTTCATAAAATTAATTAATTCAAATTTAAATTTATAAATCATTCTATTATTTAAATAAAAATTCCTATAATTTATTTATTTAAAAAAAGTTATATAGAAAATATAATTTAATAATTTATGAAAATCAATAATTTAATATAAAATAATAATATTTCATGCTAATATTATTTCTAATATTAACATTTTAGAAAGAAAATAAAAATTTATCAAATTATATACTTATTCTTATAATTTTAAATAAAAGGGAATAACATACTTTATATAAAAATAGTTTTTCTTGAATAATATTATTATATCCAAAATATTTAATATTAAAACATAATTTTAACTAAATATTTTTTGAATTATTTTAAAAAAACATTTATTTAATTAATATATAAGTTTATTTATATTACATGAAAATACTATTTCTTAAAATAAAAAGTAATAATTTATAATTTGGATAAAACTTATTTTGATTACACAAAATATATTAGTTTTATAAAAGTTTTAATTAAAAAAATATTTCTTTTAAATTATACAAAAAATAAATACATAATTAAAATAAAAGTAATATTTTAATTTCTTAGAATATTATATTTTTCCTCACTTAAAAAGAATTGTGTCCTCACAATTCGTTCTTCGATTAAAAAAAAGAAATTCGGAATTTATATTTTTAGAATTAAAAAGAAAACCAGAATTTCTAAATTTTTATACTCTACTGAAAATATCTAATCTCCAAAGTTGTTTAGACCGTTCCTATGATACCAACTATAAAGACCCAAACCTGCACTTTCAGATTCAGTGCTAGAATATGCTGTGTAATTTTTTTATAATAGAAACTGATTAATTACAAAACACATTATACAATCGAGGCCCTTTTCCGATCTAGATTTTGAATAATTTGATACAAATATTACATTTCAATAAAACTTTACGAAAATAAATTAACAAAAATAATATCCAATGCACTGCCTCCTCATAGAACTCAAATCATAATGTAATTTTACTAATATTGTAAAAAAAGAATTTTAAATGTAGGCTGAGTATTTAATATGTCTGGTAAGGGGTTTTGAAAATGTTAATAAAAAATTTTAATATATTTTCTTGATATATATATATATATACTTAGAAGTATATTTCCAAAATATTGAAATCCATATAATTTAGAAAACATTAATTTCATAAAATAATTATATTTTAGAAGATCATTGAGATTTCTCTATCAAAAATAATAATTTTTGGTGGGTTATTTATGATACTTGGCAGAGCATAATAAAAATGTAAGGTCGCTAGTCATAACTCATATAGAAAAAAGTCTCCTTAAGAATTATGGGTTCACTCCCCATATCATAATATTCATTATATGAGTGCCAATTTTTGAAAATACTTTTAATGGATCTGCCTTTCTCAATCCTAACCCAAAATATTTCAAAAATACATACATAAAATCATTTTCTTTAAAATAAAATAACCTTTCTTAGGACATGTCATAAAAATATTCTTGAGAGTTTATAAAACCATATTTAGGAGAATCTCATGCTCAAAAACTGTTATACATATTTAAAAGTTATAGATAAAATAAAAAATAAAATATGTGCACACTTGATTAAAAATTCATGGAATGCCACTTATAAGTTAGATAATGACCATACCTAATTATGCACGATATACCAGGGTGTGCAGATAAAATTTCACACATTAAATAATAATTTTTTAGGATTAGTGCATAAAATTATAATTATTATCATTTAACACATAAATATAAATAATAAAATGATAGATTAAGAACAAATTTCTAACCTTTGTACATAGATTGGGTAACAAAAATATTAATCCCTCTTTACAAATAAATTGATATAAATATATGTATATACATAACTATAAATCATTATTCTTTATACATAAAATGATGTTTTGAAAACATAATCAATCCCTTTGATAAATGATCCTCTTACAACATATAACCTTAGAGATAAAATTTGAAACAAAACCTCTAATTTATAAATCCCGAAAGACAAAAAAAGATACATTATAAATAAATAAATAAATATATATATATATATATATAAACACACACACACAAACATATATATATATATATATGTATATATTTATAATTAACATAATTTGATCAATAATAAAATTAAACCCTTACAAACCATAGGCTTAGAAATAAAATTTAAAATAAAAACCCCTATCTTATATTTTATGAAAATAGATAGTCATATATGTATATATATATACATATATATACACATATATATGTGAATATTTGTAAAATGAATATAATTTGATAAAAATAAAAATAAAAATAAAAATAAAAATAAACCCTTACATAAATCTATAAGAATGAGTGACTTATAAGTAATCCCTTAAAACATAAATTTAAAACAAATATTTTTCATAAAAAATTATTAAAACAAGAAATAAGTATGTATATATTTGTATATATAATTAGTATGTATATAATTTTATATATACTTATATATATATATATATATATATATGTCTTGGTGAAATCAAACATAAAAAAAATCGAACTCTTATAAATTTAAAAACATAAATTAATAAGTAAAAATAAACCCTTACCTTAGTGGATTTAAACTATCTTCCAAGGCTTGGATACACTAAGCATGGGGGCATAGAAAACACCATAGGTGGTGCAGTGCTCAAGAAGGGTATGCAATACCACCCCCTAAATCATGTGTGTAATATTTAGGAAGATGAAAAACTAAAAAAAAAGAACAAAGTCATATTGAAACACCTATTTATAATCTAAAATCTATATGGACGTCCCATAATTTATTTCTTCTTGAGGAATGAACAAAACAAGTATCATTTTTTTCATTACATGCATCCAAAAACCAAAAACTTGAGTTGATTTTTATTTAATCAATTTAACCTTATTATTATTATAAGCTATCCTATTATAAGTTATTCATATTTTTCCCTCCTCCATTTTTTTTCTAATTTTGTTTTATCTATTTTTATTTATTTATTCATTCAATCATGTCCTAATTATTTTTATATATTTTCTCCATTTTTTTATCTCCATTTTTGTGTTTTTTTCTTGTTTTTTATACCTCAAGTTCTCTTTTTTGGTTTTTTCAAGTCAATTTCGTTTTGTTTCTCTTTTTTTTATTTATTCAATGTTTTTAATTTTTTTTGTTGATTTTGATGTTTTTTTCTTTAAAAATTGTAACATATTTCTTTTTTTAATTTTTTTAGCTTTTTTTAAAAAAAATATAAAATTTGTTTTTTATTATCTTTTTGTAAATTAAGACAAAATAATAATATTCCCATTTTATATAAAACAAATTAATAACTAACATAACTAATATATTTAAATAATAAAAACAAAATTTAAAATTTATTTATTTCAAAAGAATTTATAATAATAATAATATGACTCATAATTTCATTTATTAATAATTTCTTTAATTATATTACCTTTAATTTCATAAAATTAATTAATCGAAATTTTAATTTACAAATAATTTATTATTTAAATTAAAATTACTATAATTTATTTATCAAAACAAAAGTTATATAAACAAAAATAATTTAATAATTTATGAAAATAAACAATTTAACATAAAGTAATTATATTTCATGCTAATATTATTTCTAATATTAACATTTTAGAAAGAAAATAAAAATTAATCAAATTATATACTTATTCCTATAATTTTAAATAAAATGGAATAATATACTTTATATAAAAATAGTTTTTCTTGAATAATATTAATATATGAAAAATATTTAATATTAAAACGCAATTTTAAATAAAGAGTTTTGAATTATTTTAAAAATTCATTTATTTATGTAATATATTAGTTTATTTGCATTACATGAAAATAATATTTCTTAAAATAAAAATTAATATTTTATAATTTGGATAAAACGTATTTTGATCACACAAAATACAGTAGTTTTATAAAAGTTTTAATTAAAAAAATATTTCTTTTAAATTATACAAAAAATAAATACATAATTAAAATAAAAGTAATATTTGAATTTCTTTGGATGTTACACATAATATCATGTGCTAAAAAGATAGAAAAGGAATTATGTAAGTAATATGGCTTTGAAGGTAAGAAAGAGAAGAAGAAGATGGAAAAAAAGGATGGATAAATGGAAGAAGGGAAAGGAGGGTTTTCGCACATGTGATGATTGTAAAAAAACACCCTAGTACTTTATTGAAGGGAATGATAATTTTCTACAATTTTTAAGAGAAAGGACACCATGCTTGTGATTTCAAGGGAAAGAAAAAAGTTTCCAATGTACAATGATTCTACTATAAGAAGATGAGACACTACACAAATCTACGTCCAAAGCATTAAAGGAATATATGTCAAAATAAGATAATAGATCATGGTCAATCTTATTTTACAACCAAAGACGAATATGAATGATTAATGTGCTTATTTTATGATTCAAGAATTATTTCATTTGATAATTTTATCAATTATATATTGGTTATAAGAATTATGAAAGGTATAAGGATTGTATTGCAGTACTTTTTCATCGAGGATTTGAAAGAATATGTTGAATGGTATCAATGACCAAGAAAAATGATTCAGTGGAAAGTTTAACTTCTTAGAAAACACATGATTGAGGGAAAGATAACAATTAATATGTTCCTAATTTTGAGATAATGATGTTGGGATAAAGATATTATTGATATGGATAAAGTAAATTTGATAGTATTGACTACCTTAGAACTGATTAATGATTTGATGAAAAAGTGTTTTATACTATCATTTATGGAGTTAACAACATTTTTTTATTTAAGGAATATATCCAATAATATGATTGTTATTTAAGGAATAAGGAATCATGCATTTTTTTTAATAAGGTCTTATGATAATTCAGGTTATTACCATGTTTCAAGAGAATACATGATGAAGTATTCATATGTTTGGTATGTGATGATTAAGAGCTACATCATATTTTTAGGGGGATTAATTGTAAGTTCATTTTGGAAATCCAGTAACCTTATTTCTAAAGTTTTTTATCTTGATATTTTTTAAGGGTTATAAGGTAAACCATTTATGAAATGGTTTAAGTTAAACTTTGGACGAGGTTTTAGAGATTAATGCAGCAATTCACCATAAGAAGATTTATGCATATTGGATAACTTGTGATAACCATATTAGTTTTGGAAAATAATTGGAGATATATGGGAATACTTATGACTCTTTTATATATCTTACAATCCGTTACAAGTGAATTTTAGTGCTTTAGGCATAACAAATTCATTTTTGGACATTCATTTCTTGGAGTAAGGGATGAATTGGAAATTGATCGAAGAAAAACCAAAGGATGAAATTATGATTATGAAATAGAAACATATTAGGAAAGTATATTTACTTATATTCTTAGACATTAAAATAATTCCTTATCTTTAGAAAAAGTATCTTGAAATAAAAATCTTATCATATTACATTCATATCAGATAAATTAGTTTGTCTTTTAAATCATCAAAGATTTATGGTTTTGATCCCCTTAAATTTCCATTGGCCATTCACTTGATTGTGATTAATGGCCTCTATCATTCTCTATAATTAGTTATGCTTTTCTTCAATGTACACATCTTCACTTTCCAAAAATGTGTTGGTTTTGGGTGCAACAGAAGCATACAGAGGTGGGTGATATATTAGAAATTCTTTTAATAATTATTTCCTGAAACCAAGAGTGAGGATATTTCATGTTAAATTTATAATTAATTTATTTAATATTTTAATAAATAAATACTTGGGCTTATGAACTTTCTTCTTTGGTGAATAGTGATAATCCAAAAAGACCCTTTCAGATTTCCTTTGTTGCACTATGAGGATCCAAGGATAGAATACCTCTAGCAGTGATCCAAACATGATACTATGATCTCCGAGAAACACCACTCGATCTTCGGGTGATAGTGCAGTGAGTCAAATGTATTGCATTGTTTGTTATTGACTGCTCATTATTCGGTCTTGAAGAAATCTCTCTTTCAATTCTCGTTCTTGAGATGAAGAGAGGAGGAGTTTAGAGAGAATTCATTGTATGCAACAATGATCTATTCTCAATTTTAGATTATCTACACAATAGACATAACCATTTATTTATAGAGATAGGATTAAAGTTAAAATATTATTTAATTGCATGCTGGCCATTAAATAACATTCATTACCTTTAATAAACCCCATGCCAAATAATAATAATTATATATTATGTATCAATATTGTTAATTAATATTTTTCATTGGACTTAGTCTTGGTCTATTCGACCTCCTCTAGCATTTATTGAAAAATTTAATAAATATTTTATTCATAAATAAATATTTTATTCACAATATAGTAAATAAATATTTATTAAAATATTCAATAAATAAAATAAATATTTTATTCACAAGCTAGAGAATAAATATTTATTTAATTTATGAGATCAAAATAACTTGAATAAAATTATTCCTCAGACTTGAGAATAATATTTATTCCCTTAATTAAACTCAAATATAATTTAATCAAGATCAACAGAAACAGTTTGTGTGTGACCCTCTAAGATTATTTCTCATTGACATTAGACATGATTGCTTAAAGTCTAAGATTACTGTAACATCCTAGGTAAATAAAGAATATGATATTTTTATATTTTTTAATATTTGTGAATTAAATATTAATTTTACTTTAAAGGGGATTCTATGTTTTATGGCGTACCCAAAACATAACAATGAGTTTCTTCGAAATCTCATGTTGCACACAAGACCGAGTCATACTGAAAAATAATAATATAATATTATTTTAAATGGTAGTTAACACCTTGCCTTTGTATTGAAAGGAATGAACAGAACTAACTACAATATGATTATACATGTTTGGTAATTTTTTTTACATTTATCCAATAAAAGTTAGAGGCTTGAAATGTGAATGAGTCCAATTTTAAGCATAAATACTCTAATATTCTTTAAAAGGTCAATTTATCTCCTTTTGAAGGTGAACCCTTTTTAAATCTATTTTTTGTCACTTTTATATGTTCTATTGGAAAAAAATAAAATTCTTCTTTAAAATTGGGACATCAAAATTTACTTTGAATGAAATTTTGGTATTTTTCTGATAATGTTCATTTTTAAATTAATAGTGAAAAATACTGCATTTTAATTCAAAACTGCCTTTTAATCTAATTTATTTATATAGTTAGATTATTTTTTATTGGTTTTTGTTGGTCGGAGTGGATACTCAAGAGGGGGGTGAATTGAGTTCCAATTAAAATTTCTGTTTTAAAACTTTGTCTTAAAAACCCCCAAATAAAATACTGAATTAAACTGTAGTGAATTTATATCAAAGTAAAGGTTCTGTTGGGTTCTCAAGGGATTGATTATTTCCAAGTTAATCAAAACAGAAAGGTTGATTAACTTTTGAAACCAACTTACTGATTTACAACTAATATAAACACTTGCGAATTTAATTATCAAAGTGACTTTAAAACAGTTTTAGTTTTAAATTAATTAGCAGCGGAATAAAAGAATAACTTTGAAAGATATAGAACAGAAGATATAACCAAGAGGTTCAGTCTCAAGTCGAGACTTAGTCCTCTCAAAAATTTGTATAAATTTGATCCACACCCTGGATCGGGGTTCACAACAGTTTACAACTGTCCAGGTCCAAGACCTCTACCACTGTTATTCGTGGGAAATAGAACAACAACAACCAGCTATCCAGGTCACACACGACCTCTACCACTATCCCAGTGGGAAATAAAAGATGTAAGAGTTTGAGTGAGGATTTACAGATCCTCCAGTTAAAGTATAGGAGACAGTGTGTGTGTTAAATACAGTAGATAACACACACTGCTCAAAATGTGAAATAATGAATCACAGAGCAGATATGTAGAGTTTAGAAATGTCTCTAGTGATTGCAGTGAAGCTTTAGACTCCTTGAGTTTGATTAGAAATGATTTTGAGTCATCTTCTTGTTTTTGTCTGAAAAACAGAGTGTCGTCTGCTTGGTATCCAGATTTAGAGATAGTGAGAAATGTAGTCGATGAAGTTCTTCAATGTCCTCGTGAATGTACAGAACTCTTCTTGAGTAAGCTTGGGTGTGTATGAGGTTATGTGTCTTCTTATTGTGAGGTCTTCTCTTGTCTTCCATGGTTATCTCATCCACCACTCTTTGCGCTCATATAAGTCTTTTCGTTGTTACATGGTATATTTTCACTAGCATGGACTTCTTGTATTTATGGCACGAGCTCCAGTAAAAGAAATGATTTCTTTTTGCAGGTATGAGGTACAGTTCCCTGACATCCAACAACCTTAATTAAATAAATTTCAGAGTATTAAAATATACCTAATACGACTGTTGGGTAGATTAAATAAAGATAAAGAAATTCAAACAGCTGTTTATGACTATCGGTGAGTCAAGTGATCGGTAGGTCATCAGCATCAGCATCGGTGGCTAGGCATCGTTGTGTCCTGATCGGTGACTCATTTGATTAGCATCGGTGTGTCATGGTCGGTGACTCATTTGATCAGTATCGGTGAGACATATTCGGTGACTCAGATGATCAACATCGGTGTGTCATGATCGGTGACTCATTTGATCAGCATCAGTGAGACATCTTCGGTGACTCAGATGATCAACATCGGTGTGTCATGATCGGTGACTCATTTTATCAGCATCGGTGATACATCTTCGATGACTCAGATGATCAACATCGGTGTGTCATGATCGGTGACTCATTTGATCAGCATCGGTGAGACATCTTCGGTGACTCAGATGATCAGCATCGGTGAGACTGTTGTCCTTTGATATGGATCGGTGCGACCGTTGTCCTTTGATATAGATCGGTGCAACCGTTGTCCTTTGATATGGATCGGTGTGACCGTTGTCCTTTGATATGGATCGGTGCGACCGTTGTCCTTTGATATGGATCGGTGTGACCGTTGTCCTTTGATATGGATCGGTGCGACCGTTGTCCTTTGATATGGATCGGTGCGACCGTTGTCTTGTGATATGGATCGGTGAGACCGTTGTCCTTCGATATGGATCGGTGCGACCATTGTCTGTTTGATCCAGAGGACTTCCAGAATACTTGTAAATCAATAACAAAGAGATAAAAACATGATCCAACCAATATACACAGATTTACTAAGAGATTGTGATTATGTATATGAGAAATCCAACCGGATTAAGTAATGGATGATTTGTGATTATTAAAACAGCAATCATAGGAAGAATTCAACAATCTTCCAGAGGGATCAACAATCTCCCCCTTTTTGATGATCACAAATATTAGCCATAAATAAAAATAATATATCATCAATAATAGTGACAAGGCATAATAAGAATAAAAACATAATGAGATATAAATCTCCCCCTGAATTTATGCATTTAAATACTTATGCAAGCATTGCCATAGAAAGGTTCTCCCCCATAGATAAATAAAAAAAATCTCCCCCTTTAGAGATGCATCACCCCCATATCCCCCATAGATCCATAGATATACATATTTCTCCCCCTTTGGGATAATCAAAAAGGAGGGAAAACTGATAAATAAGAGATTAAAAGAAGGCATTAGTGAGAATAAAAAGAAAAGAGAATAAAGTGTATAATACATCACAGTACAAGCACAACAGGGTTCACCCTATCAACAACAACACGCAACTATTTCTTGGGATGTAACGGGGCTTTGCCTTTGTCAGAAGGATCAATGGTTGGTAAGTTGGAAGGTTTGGAGGCAGGTTGAACTGGGCGAATTTGAAAAGGTGGTAAGATGACTCTGGAGGGTGGAGGAGAGGATGCCATTGGGATTTGCTGTGGAGCTGTAGGAGCTAGTTGAGAAGATTACTGAGGAACTGGTCGGAGTTGAGATAGAGCTTGAGCAACAGAGATCTGATTTGGAGCAACATCAGAGGCACTGAGAGGGTCAGCAGTAGGAAGCACAATGGCAGTGGCTTGTGCATTCAGATAAGGCTTCAATATATTTATGAAATTCTGAATAACTTCTGCACCATACTGCATAGCCTTCTCAAAATCATCCTTATTCTACATAAACCATTCCAAGGTAGAAGTAAAATCTTGCAACTAACGAACTTGAGTCTTGAAAGCTTGAGTGACTAGAGGTAGTCTCAGATTTTCAGCTAACACTTTGAAATTCGCGGTCATCTCATGCTTGGTATAGATTTTTGAAAAATAATGATCAACCTTTTCCTTGATCTCTCTCTGAGCTTTAGTGGCATCTGCTGAATATACTGTTACCATCTTATGAATGTGATCACTGTGCTCCTTCATCTTCCTCAATGATTCCAAATCAAGAACTTGTCTAATGGTGGCCAATTCATCATGCACAATCTTCCTTAGAGCCTCTAGCTCACGAGTAGTGATCTTGGTTACTTTGGCTGTACTGGCTTGATCAACTATCTGAGTTATCTTAGCTTTCAACTTTCTCATATTAGACTTCTTAAGAAGTTCAATCAGATTCCTCAACACTTCCATCATACCAGAGATGGTTGATCTAAATTCGTTTGATAAAGAAACTAAGATAGATTGTAGATCCTTTAGAATCTGATTTAGAGAGGCTATGTGCCTTCCAATAAACTCACCAGTATTGGCCAGGTCTGGTTTAATAGCATTTGAAATTTCTTCTCTGACTGTATCTCTCACAGCAGTAAGCAACTCAATTTTGAACTTATCAAAATCAGACTGAGAGATAGTAGAACTAGGTAGATGAGCATCTGCAGCATCAACAACATGAGCAGACCTTGCCTCAACTGGTTGGATTTCCATCATAACCGCAGTAGATTCTGATTCTTCTTCTTCTTCTTCAGAATACTCCAAACCCAAAACAGAAAAACCAGGGTAATCATCCCAGACAGCAGAACACAGAGTATATTTCGGTTTATCATAACTTGCTTTTCCACTGATTTCAAGAGAATCTCTCTTGCCATTGGCATTTGTTTCTGGTACAGTTTGATGTGTTTCTGTTGGAGGTACATTAAGACCATCCACTGGTCGATTATCACCATCATCATTATTATCATCATCATCATCATCATCTCCATTCCCATTTCCATTCTTCATAGAAACTTCACTGTCAGATACTTCAGTGTCACTAGCTTCTTCATCACCAAGAATTGGTTCTGATTCAGGTAAGGGTAAAGGTGGACTGGAAGATCCAAAATCTATTCTTCTCTTAGGGCTCACAGTATCAGGATCACTCCTATCATCAGGAGGTGACATACTTCCTTCTTCTGTTTCAGCTTCTTCCATCCCTTGTTTACCATACTCTTCAGTGTCTTTATTCCTTTCAACATCTACTTCTTCCTCATCCTCAGAATAAATTGGCTCCTCATGTGATTTCAAACTAGGGTCTCTCAAACCCTTCGGCCTATTTCCATGATCAGTGGGATTATAAGATTCATAAAACTTTTCCTCATCAGCAACCCAGTATTTATTCCATGGGTTCCAGTTTATTTTCATCTATTTACAAATTTCTTTGTTAGCACAAGAAGTACTATCAGATTCAGCTATCTCATCAGCTTCATCAACACATTCCAGATTCTTTAACATAGCAGAGATCATTTTGGAATAGAACTGGGCAGTGTCTTTCTTAGAAGGTTTCACCATTCCATCTATGTGCACCATTAGATATCTACACAAATTGATCTTCTCATGGGTCTTTAGTAAAAACAATATAAAAACATCCTGGTATCTTACAACAGCAAAATCTTCTTTCCTGGGGAAAATTTGGTGCTGAATAAACTTAAGGAGAAGTCTAAATTCACCATCCAGCTCTGAGGTTGTGATTATCCTTGACTCTCTGTTTCAAGTCAAAAGATCTAAAGTTAAATCATAAGAGAAGTATTCAGTGTTTGGAGGAATGTTTCCAGCATAATCCTCATACCGACCCTCATGGGGTACATTCAAACATTCATCCCATTGTTTAGACGAAAAAGATATTTTCTTTCCTTTCACTATAGAAGACATTCTGGCAGCCTCGACACCATCTAAAGTAACTTGAAGATTTATATAAAACTCATGCACTAGCTTTGGGTAGTATATACGAGTGTTATCTGAGAACCAGGATTTCCATCTTTGTGAATCTAAAACTTGTAACAACAACGACTTACTTGTCAAAAGCCAGGCGGAACTGACTTCCTTTTCTACAACAACAATATGAGTTTCCAGGTTCGGATTTACTGATCTTTGAGAGGTACTACTCGACTCGCCTCGAGCATGCTTTGAAGGTACATGACTTTCTAATCCTTTGATCGGTCTCTTTTGCTTATCCATTTGCAGATTCTGGGGAAAGCAGGAGTTCGAAGGTTCGAAGTAGAGGAGAAGAGAGGAAATAAGGTTTGGCGGGAAATGAATGAAAGGTCGACGGTTTGGGGAATAGAAATAGTCACGTATCATTTATTTCATAATTTAGGGTTCCCATAATAAAGATAAAATTAGTTAATTAATCACATCAAAATAAAAAATAATATAAAGAAAGATCGGTTTCACATATCGGTTTCACAGATCGGTTTCATAGATCAGTTTCACAGATCAGTTTCAGAGATCAGTTTCACAGATCAGTTTCAGAGATCAGTTTCACAGATCAGTTTCACAGATCAGTTTCACAGATCAGTTTCACAGATCCGTTTCACAGATCAGTTTCACAGATCAGTTTCACAGATCAGTTTCACAGATCAGTTTCACAGATCAGTTTCACAGATCAGTTTCACAGATCAGTTTCACAGATCAGTTTCACAGATCAGCTTCACAGATCTATCATATACAATTCTTATTTAATAAAATTCATTATTTCAGAACATAAAGGCTTTGTAAAAATATCAGCTAATTGATGTTCAGAACTAATAAATTCTAGAGAAATATCACCTTTCTGATAATGATCTCTTAGAAAGTGATGTCTGACATCAATGTGCTTAGTCCTAGAGTGAGACATAGGGTTCTTAGATATGTTGATCGCACTAGTGTTGTCACAGTTAATTGAAACCTGTTTAAAATCAAATCCATAGTCCAATAAAGTGTGTTTCAGCCACAGAATCTGTGCACAGCAACTACCAGCAGCAATATATTCTGCTTCAGCAGTAGAAAATGCAACTGAGTTCTGTTTCTTACTACACCATGATACTAGGGATTTTCCAAGTAAATGACATGTTCCATATGTGATTTTCCTATCTAACTTACATCCAGCAAAGTCATCATCTGAATAACTAGTTAGGTCAAATGATTGTCCTTTTAGATAAAACAAAATTAAATTCACAGTATACTTAAGATATTTAAAAATACTTTTAACAGCCAGTAAGTGTTATTCTTTAGGATTAGCTTGAAATCTAGCACACATACACACACTAAACATAATATCCGATCAACTAGCAGTAAGATAAAGTAATCTACCAATCAATCCTCTGTAATAGGTTTGATCAACTGGTTTCCCAGTTTCATCAACATCCAATTTACAGGTAGTACTCATAGGTATATCACTTTCCTTAATACTATTTAAACCAAAATGTTTTAATAAATCCTTAGTATATTTACTTTGATTTAGAATAATACCATCTTTATTTTGAAAGATTTGAAATCCAAGAAAATACTTAAGCTCTCCCATTAATCTCATTTCAAACTCATTTTGCATAACCTTTGAAAATTCAGTACATAAAGAATTTTTAGAAGATCCAAAAATAATATCATCAACATAGATTTGTACTATTAACACATCTTTTGAAATCCTTTTTTATAAAAAGAGTGGGATCAACTATTCCTTTTGTAAATTCTTTTGAAATAATAAAGTTTGAAAGTCTTTCATACCAAGCGCTTGGAGATTGTTTTAAACCATATAAAGCTTTAGAAAGTTTAAAAACATGATTTTGAAAATGAGGATTTGAGAAACCAGGTGGTTGTTCTACAAAAACATCTTCAACAATAAAACCATTTAAAAAATCACTTTTCACATCCATTTGATATAGCTTGAAATTCAGATGTGATGCATAGGCAAGTAAGATCCTAATAGCCTATAATCTAGCTACAGGTGCAAAGGTTTCCTCATAGTCAATTCCTTCTTCTTGATTGTAACCTTGTGCAACTAGCCTAGCTTTGTTTCTAATGATATTTCCAGATTCATCAACTTTGTTTCTAAACACCCATTTTTTGCCTATTGTTATAGTGTCCTTAGGTCTTTCTACTAATTTCCAGACTTTGTTTCTTTCAAATTGATTTAGTTCCTCTTGCATAGCCATTACCCAAAATTCATCATTGATAGAATCATTGATATTTTTAGGTTCTAACTGTGAAAGAAAAGCTTGATGTTTAACTTGATTTCTTAGTGAAGCTCTAGTCTGTGTTACTCTGTCTAAATTACCTACAATAGCATCTAAAGGATGGTTCTTTAGAATTCTAGTTGGTCTAGAAAAGGTAGGGCTAGAGATTTCAAATTCATCTACAGGTTGAGGTTCAACAGAAGTAGGTTCTGGAAAATTTCCAGAACTGAATGTTTTAACTACAGGTCCACTGTCTTTATCATTAAGGTTCAAAACAGAGATATCATCTTCAAGATTTTCAAGAGAGTTCTTAGGTTCATGTGGATCAGTTTCATCAAATTTTATGTGAACAAATTCTTCCACACATTTGGTTCTTTTATTGAAAACTCTATAGGCTTTACTAGAAGTATAGTAACCTAGAAAAATTCCTTCATCACTCTTGGATGAAAATTTTTCGAGATTGTCTTTAGTATTAAGAATAAAGACTTTGCATCCAAAAACTTTGAAGTAATTAACCTTAGGTGTCCTATGGTTCTATAACTCATAAGGGGTCCTCTTAAGAACAGGTCTGATCAAGACTCTATTAATAATATAACAAGCTGTATTTACAGCTTCAGCCCAAAAATAAACAGGTAGGTCATAATCATTAAGCATAGTCCTAGCAATTTCTTGCAGGGTTCTATTCCTCTTTTCTACTACACCATTCTGTTGAGGTGTCCTAGGGGAAGAGAAATTGTGACTATAACCACTATGTGAGCAGTAAGATTCAAACTCATGATTTTCAAACTCACGGCCATGATCACTTCTCAGGGTTTTAATTTTAAGTCCACTAATATTATCTACAGACTTGGAATATTTTACAAAGAAAGAACAAGCTTCACTTTTGTGAGCTAGAAAATATACCCAAGTATATCTAGAAAAGTCATCTACAAGAACATAGACATAGTGATTCCCATTTAAACTAGAAACTCTGGAAGGTCCAAATAAATCCATGTGAACCAACTCGAGAGGTTGAGAAGTTGAAACTTCTTTATTTGATTTAAAAGAAACTTTATGTTGCTTTCCCTTTTGATAGGGATTACAAACTTTGTCTGCTGGAAATTCAAGTTTGGGTAGGTCTCTAAATAAGTTCTTCCTAGAAAGTTTTCTAAGTGAGTGTACATTGCAGTGTACTAATCTTCTGTGGCAAAGCCAATACTCTTTATGAAAAGCATTTAAACAAGTAATATTTTTCTTAGCTAAAGAATTGAAATCAACAGTATAAACATTTTCATTTCTTAAGGCAGAAAATACTAAAACATTTTTAGAATTAAAAACATTGCAAGAATCATTTTCAAATTTAACATAAAAACCATCATCACATAACTGAGAAATACTTAACAAATTGTATTTAAGTCCATCAACAAATAAAACCTTAGAAATTAATATTGAGTTAGTGTTACCAATCTGGACTAAGCTGATGATTTTCCCTTTTGAGTTATCACCAAAAGTGACAAAACCTCCATCAACTCTGACTAAGCTTTTAAAGCATGAGAATTATCCTGACATATGTCTTGAACATCCACTTTCCAAATACCAAGGCTTTCTACAGGAGATCTTTAAGAAGGTTCCCTACAAAATAGATTTAGATAGGAAATGATTTTGGTACCCAGATCTTCTTGGGTCCAGACAGGTTATCCAATAAAACTTTAGGTACCCATATTTGTCTAATGGGTCTCATAAGATTTCTAGAGTCAAAATATTTTGAAAGATAAACCTTATTCGATCCATAACTATGAATATAACTAGTTGAAGCATATGAAGTTTCAGAACTAGCTACATTCTGTCCAGATTTAGGAATGAATTTAGTTTTGGTAATTTTCCTTTTTCCAGGTTGGTATCCTATACCAGTAGTGTATCTAGGTGCTATTTTCTTACCTAGAATCTGAGTAAGAGTATCTTTACCATTTGTAAATTTCTCTAAGTCTTTCTTGAGTTGCTCATTAGATAATTTCAGTTCAGTGTTTTCTTTAAGCAACTAATCATTCTTTTCTACTTCAATATCAAGATCAGATTTATGTTTAACAGTTAAAGCATACTGTTTCTTTAAACCTTTGTATTTGTCTTTCAGCTCATTACAGGTTTCTTCTAACATATCACAGTATTCAAATAGTTCATATTTTGACATGTTTTCTGAGTCAGAATCATCCCCAGAATAATATGAATTTAAAGCAGGAGTTTTAGATGTTACCTCAGAGGTGTTTGTCATAAAACACATGTTTGCCTTATTTCTGTGTTCAGTTCCAGAAACTTCAGATTCAGTGGAGCTATCCTCAGAAGCACTCCAAGTATCCTTCATGGATTTCTTAAACTTATTGTCCTTGTATTCATACCTCTTCTTGTATTTCAAATTTGGACAGTCTGATTTTATGTGTCCCTTTCTTTTGCACTCATAGCAGACAACTTCATCTGATTTGTCAGATTTCTTCCAATTCTTTTTCCAATGTCCCTTGATATCATACTTACCTTTATAATTTGATTTTCTGAAAAAATTATTCTTTCTATAAAACTTTTTAAACCTTCTGGAAATGTGAGCCATCCCAGCATCACTATCAGAAGCACTTTCACTGTCTTCACAGCTTGAACTCTCATTTATAGCTTGAAGCTTCTCCTTATCCTTGTTCTTTGAAGTTGAAGTCTTGAAAGAAACTAACTTCATTCTAGGTTTATCTTCTTCTTATTTGTTAACCTTGAGTTCATCTTCATACATCATCAACTTTCCAATTAGTTCCTTGACTGGTAGTTCACCAATATCGCATGATTTTATAATTGAGACAGAAGTTCCCCTCCATCTTTTAGGTAGACATCCCAGAATTCTCATAATTTGTTCCTTTGATGGAACATCCTTTCCCAGAGAAGTCATTGTGTTGACAATTTCATTAAACCTGAGATACATGTCAGAAATGGGTTCATTAGGCTTCATCTTAAAATTATCATACTTAATAGTATAAGTGTTCAATATCATTTCCTTAACATTAGTTGTTCCTTCATGATAAATAGCTAAGGTATCCCAAATTTCATAAGAAGTTTTACAATCAGATATTCTATTAAATTCATCATCTCCTAAAGCACAGTACAAGGCATTCATATCTTTGTAATTATTATTGTAGGCTGTCTTAGTAGCTTCATTCCAAGTAGATCTAACAGTAGTAGGAATTTTATATTCTGATTCTATAGTAGTCCAAATATCAAAGTCCATGCTCTATAAATGAATTTTCATCTTGATTTTCCACTGAGCATAGTTGGTGCCATTGAAAAATGGTGGTCTATTGGTAGCAACACCTTCAAGTCTATTATCCATGATAACTTACTAAAAGCAAAGATTTTAAAGAGATAAAAATTTAGAAATAACAAAAATTTTAAGAACTTTAAAATACAACTAAAATCACAGTTGAAAAACAGAGTACTTTAGAAAATAGTTAAATACCCCCTGATACCAATTTTTGGTCGGAGTGGATACTCAAGAGGGGGGTGAATTGAGTTCCAATTAAAATTTCTGTTTTAAAACTTTGTCTTAAAAAACCCCAAATAAAATACTGAATTAAACTGTAGTGAATTTATATCAAAGTAAAGGTTCTGTTGGGTTCTCAAGGGATTGATTATTTCCCAGTTAATCAAAACAGAAAGGTTGATTAACTTTTGAAACCAACTTACTGATTTACAACTAATATAAACACTTGAGAATTTAATTATCAAAATGACTTTAAAACAGTTTTAGTTTTAAAGTAATTAGCAGCGGAATTAAAGAATAACTTTGAAAGATATAGCACATCAAATATAACCAAGAGTTTCAGTCTCAAGTCGAGACTTAGTCCTCTCAACAATTTGTATAAATTTGATCCACACCCTGGATCGGGGTTCACAATAGTTTACAACTATCCAGGTCTAAGACCTCTACCACTGTTATTCATGGGAAACAGAACAACAGAAACCAGCTGTCCAGGTCACACACGACCTCTACCACTATCCCAGTGGGAAATAAAAGATGTAAGAGTTTGAGTGAGGATTTAAAGATCCTCCAGTTAAAGTACAGGAGACATTGTGTGTGTTAAATACAGCAGATAACACACACTACTCAAAATGTGAAATAATGAATCACAGAGCAGAGATGTAGAGTTTAGAAATGGCTCTAGTGATTGCAGTGAAGCTTTGGACTCCTTGAGTTTGATCAGAAATGATTCTGAGTCCTCTTCTGGTTTTTGTCTGAAAAACAGAGTGTCGTCTGCTTGGTGTCCAGATTCAGAGATAGTGAGAAATGTAGTCGATGAAGTTCTTCAATGTCCTCGTGAATGTACAGAACTCTTCATGAGTAAGCTTGAGTGTGTATGAGGTTCTGTGTCTTCTTATTGTGAGGTCTTCTCTTGTCTTCCACGGTTATCTCATCCACCACTCTTTGCACTCATATAAGTCTTGTCGTTTTTACATGGTATATTTTCACCAGTAGGGACTTCTTGTATTTATGGCACGAGCTCCAGTAAAAGAAATGATTTCTTTTTGCAGGTACGAGGTACGGTTCCCTAACATCCAACAACCTTCATTAAATAAATGTCAGAGTATTAAAATATACCTAATATGACCGTTGGGTAGATTAAATAATGATAAAGAAATTCAGACAGCTGTTTATGACTATCGGTGAGTCAAGTGATCGGTAGGTCATCAGCATCAGCATCGATGGCTAGGCATCGATGTGTCCTGATCGGTGACTCATTTGATTAGCATCGGCGTGTCATGATCGGTGACTCATTTGATCAGTATCGGTGAGACATCTTCGGTGACTCAGATGACCAGCATCGATGTGTCATGATCAGTGACTCATTTGATCAGCATCGGTGAGATATCTTCGGTGACTCAGATGATCAGCATCGGTGTGTCATGATCGGTGACTCATTTGATCAGCATTGGTGAGACATCTTCGGTGACTCAGATGATCAGCATCGGTGTGTCATGATCGGTGACTCATTTGATCAGCATCGGTGAGACATCTTCAGTGACTCAGATGATCAGCATCGGTGAGACCGTTGTCCTTTGATATGGATCGGTGCGACCGTTGTCCTTTGATATGGATCGGTGCGACCTTTGTCCTTTGATATGGATCGGTGCAACCTTTGTCCTTTGATATGGATCGGTGCGACCGTTGTCTTGTGATATGGATCGATGAGACCGTTGTCCTTCGATATGGATCGGTGCGACCGTTGTCTGTTTGATCCAAAGGACTTCCAGAATACTTGTAAATCAATAAAAAAGAGATAAAAACATGATCCAACCAATATACACAGATTTACTAAGAGATTGTGATTATGTATATGAGAAATCCAACTAGATTAAGTAATGGATGATTTGTGATTATTAAAACAGCAATCATAGGAAGAATTCAACAATCTTCCAGAGGGATAAACAGTTTTAAAGTGTAATTGGACTATATTTTTACCATTTAATCCAATTTTGGTCATTGGAAGTAATTTCACTTTGAAATTGGACATAAACAAGTGTCAATCTTTTGATAGTTATTATTTCTTAAAAACAAGTTTTTTGGTTTTGACAACAGAAATTAATTAATGAAACATATATGTTTTGAATTTGTTAAAATATACATCATTTTTGAATTCTAATTATCAAAATTATCTTTGGGTGATTTTTTGGTATTTTTCTAAAAACGTTCAATTTTTGATGAATAGTGAAAAAACACTGCATAGTAGTTAAAAACCGGATTTTTTCATTTAAATTTTTTTTTACCGCTTCTGTGAATTGAATTTCAAAAATCCGAAATACATGGTTGTCATCAAAAAGTAAAATGTGGTTCAATAAGATGAAAATAATTTTTTCTAAATAACAATTTTTGATTTTTATTTACCACAGTTAAAGGTAAATAGGGTAATTCAAGATAAAAATAATATTATAATAAAATAAAATTACCTTATCACTTATCCTAACCTTATTATATGAGTAATGGCCTACCAATACAATCCTTGGGTTAGACTTTTGGCCTTTGAAATCCATTTGGGTAAGATAATGACATTAATAACTTTTTATTTAAAGTAAAAATAAAAATATCATAAACATGTATTGTTTTTCCAAAAAAAATTTAATGTGGGATTATATAATTGATATATTCAACTATAAATATTTATTATAAATCTAAAAATATTTCCTACATCATGTTATTTTATTTATAATTTTTAGACATTAAATAAATAAATTTAACTATGACACAATGATGGTGCAGTAATTGCTTCATTAATAAAAGATTCAAATAAATGATATTATAAATATTAAAATAAATTTATTTTGATAATTTTTATGCCATACACGAATTTTAGGGATAACAATGACTTTTTATCTTTGAATTAATGAAGTTTTTTCTAAATAATAAAGTTATAAATTTTTTAAAAGTCTTGATATGAATAGTTTATAAATTGACATAAATGAGTTTTTAAAACAATTAACATTTTATTAAATGATAAAATAATAATAAAAATATAAGATTCATCCAAATGAAATATATTATATTACAAATTTCATTAATGATCCATTTTGAGTCACTTGGTATTTTATAGTAAATATATTAACCATATAGTATGAATATATAAGAGGACATGGTAAAAGTTAAATAAGTTAAAAAAGGGTTAAACAAAAAAGATAAGGATTAAAAAATATCCAAAACCTATCCAATTATTATTGTATGATTTTATTTAGACTTATATGCACCTTATCTTTGAATTAAATAAGTTTTTTACCTTTTGAAATCGAAAATAATTTTATAATAAAATAATACTTTCAAACTTTCCTAAAGAGCCTCTCCTCCCTCTTATAAAAGGACATCACCTCTAACCCATTAAACACACCTCTCAAGCCCCTTAGATCATCCAAAATCTACCCAAATAAGCTCCCAATATCCCTATATTCCTCTTAGAAGCCTAAACATAGGCAAAAGGCACTTCAAGGAACTATTTTGGTTCAAACCAAAGGGAGTTACATGATTTAACGGTAACATCTTCCCTCAAGTTCTCTTATTTTATTTCACTTCTTCACTCCCTATGATCTTATTATTCTTTGTTTACATAAAAACACAATTATCCTAAATATACTAGGTTTTTGTTATGATAATCATTCAAACTACACTTACACACACCTCCATCTAATGGATACGAACATACTGTTTCTGTGTACGACGAACTGCTGCCTCACGAAACGATGATTGTTCGATTATCTTATACCGCCTCTCATGGTGGAAATTATGATGGAACTGTATTTATATGAGATATATATTATATTTATATTGTCTCTATGCTTATTTATTTTTCATTTATAGCATACCTTTATGGTTTACATAATGGGTAAATATGATAATTTCATTTTAGGAAGTGCGGACTACTGCCCCCTCAAAGTGATATGACTCGTTCATACCATACGTGGAATGTATAAAGGATGTAGTCATTGAAATTATATATGATATTATACTGGAATTATAATATTCCTATGTATCATTAAGTTTTAATTCCATTAAATATGAAATATAAATTAAAGTAGCGTTCATGCGTACGTACGACTTACCATCTCCATGAATGATGCATTTGATTTCTTATCTCCAAATGTTATGTACTATTATAAATACATATATATACTGGATATATATTATATATATTATATTTAATTCCTGAATATAATTCTAGAGATAATTTAATTTTGACCACATGGACAAATTGTAATTATAAGAAGTTCATTTTTGACTCAAGTACCAAATATCGACAAAATGACCGTTATTAACTTAAATGATTATGTAATGTTTATAACATGGTAATAAGCAATATAAATGGAATAATAAAATTGAAAAAGGTTCTTAATCAAGTATAAATTAACTTTAGTTTTTTATTCAGGAGATTAAAGAACGAACGAATCAAGTCGAACACGAGGTAAGGGAACTTCTTAACCCAATTTCCATTCTTTGGGATAAATTTATACTTCTTGATTATGTCATGCTATGAATATGTGTGAATGAACTATGATTGTTTTAAAATTAATATCCACTTATATTGGGTGCATTTATATTTTTCACACATAATTATTTCATTGATTTATCCTTAATTTAATGGTATAATATTTGTAAAGGATTTCGTCTCAATTTACATTCCATTGAGACTTATTTGTTGTTATGCACCAATTCACTTTTATATGGTTTATATACTACCATTTGAAATATTATATCATGAATCTCATTATTCTCATGATATTATAAGTTTTGTTTGATGTTATTATTTAATTATTTTTATTCAAGTATTTCCTAAAGTGGTAACAAACTCTTTAACTAAAACATCATTTTAAATGTTTTATAGATTTATTATTCTAAATATTTCTAATTAATTTCCATGTTTTTAAAATTTTCATAAGGATTTATTTATATGGAAATTAATGTTTTAAAATATTTATTCCTTTAAAATCTTCAAAGTGGTATGGGACACTTTGATTCAAAAATCTCTTTATTTAATATTTTAAATGGTTTTGAAAATGATTTGATAAAGCATTGATTATGTAAATATCTTGAAATGATATATTGTGATTGCAATGTGGAAATATTATATTTCATTTATGCTTTATTTTTTATTTTTTATGAATATGTTATTATTATTGGGCATTGTTTACGTATATGAGTGGTTCCTTGATAAACCTAGGGCAGGTGAGTCTGAGATAGCTCTCTAATGCATTGGGTTACATAACAGAGGTAAACGTTAATGTTTCTACTAAGAGATTTAGGGAATATACTATGATGGGTATTCCAAAAGTAACTGACTGAAAATAGTTTTTATTATTATTATGCAATCACTTTTAAGGGAAAAGTGAGAAACCATACATGAACCCACCACATCACCAATTCACCACTTCACCACTTAAAACCATACAAGAACAATGGATGAAATCTATTCAAGCCTTAAAATTGAAAAACCATCACAGTTGGAGTTGAAGTCACAAAGAAATGGCCGAGGACCACGAACTAGGGAAAACAAGAATCAGGAGATCTGGAAAAATCTCAGAACTGGTCTCCTCAATCGCCCACTGATGCGACCATCGACACCAGCCCAAATCCACAAACCCCCCGAAGATCCAATCAGATTCCGCCCAACCCTCCAGCAAAGTGAGATGGGCCCTGAAAAGAGCACATCCACAAAGGGAAATGAATAGACCAGAACGAGGAAGACCAGGCCGTCCGAATGCTGCCCCTACTCTGTTAGAGACCGCGGCGCAACCTCGGACAAACAACATTCAAACTTCTCACCAAATCCAAATCCGCAGCACATTCAGAAGACCAGCATTGTCCAAATTCCTTCCAAAATTCGAAAAACCAAACACACATCGAAAAAGATTCATCGAATCCAGAAGATTCCACAGGTATTTTCAAGTCCACCTATCATCAGCACCACCACATCCATGGTCACCGCTGCCAGTGTTGAGACCCGCCATCAATACCATCCCCATCAGCACACTGACTCCGTCCATCACCATATCTGTTTTCCACCACATCTGAGGTAGACACCCCATGGGACAGGGAGCCGACTCACCGCCACCTAGGGCTGGATGACCCAACTTCGTACCCAAGAAGCATCACCGGAGAGGGGGCCACAACCGATCCAAACAAGAAGCACCACCCTGGGCTTGAATCCAGGTGGATCAGAGATGCGGAAGGATCCAATCCGACTACCAACATCCATGAGAAGACTACCGGATAAGGAGAAAGAACAACGCAAAAGATGGTGGTGGACCTCCAGATGAGAGAATCATGCCGGATTTGGAAAAAACCACTAGCAACCAGATCCGCAAGTAGGGCCGAGCCGACGACAACAACATCACGAGGACACCACCCATTTATCCATGAATCTGAACCCAGCTCCAACGCAAAAAGATACCAAAATCAGAAACAAAATCAAAACAAACCAGATCTAGAAAACCTCCCCTCCCCCAAGCCACTCCAGAGATGTCGATGAGCTACAACAGAGAACAACGGAGGAGACGCTGAGCCGTTCCAACCCCACCACACTCGGGAATCCGAATACTCGAACCACAATGAGCCTGCACCGTGCCTGATGGACTAATAACATATCTCTTTATTTTATAACCCTTACTGAGATTTTTATGCTCATCCTAAGTTTTTTTTTGAAATTTTTTTCATAGGGTATAAGGTAGGGTAAGAGAAACAAAAAATTCAATAATATCTACATCAAGAAAAGAATTCTTGTTTTCTTTTAAGATTTTTTATTTTATGAAAAAAATGGATACTGAGTAGAAGTGTCTACTTTGTAATTTTTTGAGATGTAATGTAATAGTTATGGCCTAATTTTCTAAAACTCTAAACCTAAAAAGATACTCAATTTAAATTCTTGAATTAACTCAAGATTATGTAATTTTTAAGGTTGGGGCCTTATATTTGGTATCAGAGGTCGGTTTAGACAACTTTAGGAGTTAGGGTATTGATAAATTAATATCCATAAATTAATTTTTGGTAAGATTAAAATGATATAGCATTTACAGATTACCAATTTTCTTCGCCTAATATATTTTTGTGTTTAGAATGGGTTTTCATAGAAGAAATAGGGAAACTGTGTTGGGAAGGTAAACAGAGGGAAATGACCTTCCAAATCAGCATCCTGAGATGGTCAGAATCATAATTGAACAGTTTGTTGCAGTGATGACTCAATAGACTTAGGAATTGAAAATATGATTAGTGAATGCTCCAGTTTTGGCATTACCTTCTAGATATGGTAAATTTGTTATCTACAATGATGCTTAATTAAAAGGACTTGGTTGTGTCCTAATGCAGAATGACTAGGTAATTGATTATGCTTCACGTCAGATGAAACCTCATGAGTTAAATTACCCTACACATGATTTGGAATTAGGTGCTGTTGTTTTTGCTTTAAAAATTTGGAGGCATCATTTGTATGGAGTAAAATGTTAAATATATACTGACCACAAAAGTTTGAAGTATATATTCAGTTAGAAATAATTGAACATTAGAAAAAGTAGATGGTTAGAATTAATCAAGGATTATGATTGCACGATCCATTACCATTCAGAAAAGGAAAATAAAGTGGCTGATGCTTTGATTCAAAAAAGAAATGCTACATTAACCATGTTACGTTTGGATAAATATCCTTTGATTAATGATTTTATGAACTTTGGAATAGAGATTTTTGGTGCAGGTAATTACTCTATTTTATTTCTGGTGGTAGTGAAATCATATCTATTAGACAGAATTAAGCAGGCACAAAAGGAAGACAATGAGTTGTAGAAAAAGGAAGAATTGGTTCAGAAGGGTAAGTTACCTGAGTTTAATATTGATATAGACTGTGTTTTGAGGTTGGGAAAGAGATTATGTGTGCCTTGTGATTCACAGTTGAAGAAAGAGTTGTTATGTGAAGCTCATAGTTCTCCATTTTTAGTCCATCCTGCCAGTACTAAGATGTACATAGATCTTCAAGATTATTATTGGTGGGATGAAATGAAAATAGATATTTCTGACTTTACCTTGAGATGTTTGATTTTTCAACAGGTTAAAGCAGAGTGGCAGTTACCTAAAGGGATGATTCAGATTTTACCTATGCGAGAGTGGAAATGGGAAAATATATCCATGGACTTCATTATGGTATTACTGAAAACATCTCAAGGTAACAATGAAATCTGGGTTATTGTTGATCGATTAACTAAATCTGCTCATTTCCTTCCTATTCAGGATAATTTTTCTCTAGATCAACTTTCTCAGTTGTATGTTAAAGATATAGTCAGGTTGCATGGAGTTTCTCTCTCCATTGTATCTGATCGTGATCCCAAGTTCACTTCTAACTTTTGGAAAGGCCTTTAGACGTCATTGGGTACTGAATTAAATTTTAGTATAGCTTTTCATCCTCAATCAGATGGGCAGTCAGAATGAACAATTCATATATTGGAAGATATGCTACGTGCTTGTTCAATTGATTACTAGGGAATTTGGGACCAATATCTTTCTTTGGTTTAATTTTCTTATAATAACAGTATTCATTCCAGTATACAGATGGATCCATTTGAGTCATTATATGGAAAGTGGTGTCGAACTCCAGCTTTTTGGGATGAAGTAGGTGAAAGAAAGATGATGAGACCAGAATTGGTAGAAGAAATGGTAGAAAAAGTTCAGTTGATTCAGAAGCACATGAGAACTACTCAGAGAATAAAAATAAGTTATGCAGATAACTGAAGGAAGAATCTTTCTTTTGAGGTAGGTGATCATGTATTTCTCAAAGTTTCTCTATGGACAAGTGTGATGCGTTTTGGTAAAAATGGAAAGTTGAGTCTGAGGTTCATTGGACCCTATGAAATCCTAGAGAAAGTTGGATCAGTTTCCTACAGAGTGGCTTTACCTCCATGTTTATCCTAGGTACACAATGTTTTTCATGTTTCAATATTAAGAAAGTATATGCCAGATCCATCTCAGGTTTTGAGTCCATAGGTAGTTCAGTTGGAAGAGAATCTCTTTTATAAGGAACAACCAGTCTAGATTCTTGACCGAAGAGAGAAAGTGTAGCAGAATAAGGTAATTTGTCATGTAAAGGTTTTGTGAAAAACCCACATGGTTAAAGAGGTAACGTGGGAATCTGAAAATGCTATGAGGGATAAATACCTCACTTATTTGATAAGTGAATAGAATTGCGGGGACGCAATTTCCAAAAGGGGGAAGGATGTAACATCCCAGGAAAATAAAGAATATGATATTTTCATATTTTTTAATATTTTTGAATTAAATATTAACTTTAATTTAAAGGGGGTTCTATGTTTAATGGCGTACCCAACATGCAACAATGTGTTTCTCCGATATCTCATGTTGCACACAAGGATGAGTCATACTGAAAAATAATAATATAATATTATTTTAAGTGGTAGTTAATGCCTAGACAATGTATTGGCAGGAATGAACATAAATAACTACAATATGATTATACATATTTGTTAAATGTTTTTACATTTATCCAATAAAATTCAGAGGCTTAAAATGTGAATAAGTCCAATTTTAAGCACAAATTCTCTAATATTCTTTAAAATGTCGATTTACCGCCTTTTGATGGCAAACCCTTTTTAAATATAGTTTTTGTCAATTTTATATGTTCTATTTGAAAAAAATAAAATTCTTCTTTAGAATCGGGACATCAAAATTTACTTTGAATGAAATTTTGGTATTTTTCTGATAAAGTTCATTTTTTATGAATAGTGAAAAATACTGCATTTTAATTCAAAAACTGCCTTTTAATCTAATTTATTTATATAGTTAGATTGTTATTTTTATTGGTTTGATAGTGTAATTGGATTATATTTTTACCATTTAATCCAATGTTGGTCATTGTAAGTAATTTCACTTTGAAATTGGATATAAACAAGTGTTAATCTTTTGATAGTTATTATTTCTTAAAAACACTTTTTCTGGTTTTGACAATGGAAATTAATTTTAAATTAATTAATGAAACATATATGTTTTGAATTTTGTAAAATAGACATCATTTTTTAATTCTGAATATCAAAATTATCTTTGGGTTATTTTTTCGTATTTTTCTAAAAACGTTCAATTTTTGATGAATATTGAAAAAACACTGTATAGTAGTTAAAAAAGGACTTTTTCATTTAAAGGAAATTTTACCACTTCTATGAATTAAATTTCAAAAATCCAACATAAATGGTTGTCATCAGTAAGTAAAATGTGGTTCAATAAGATGAAAATAATTTTAGTGAATAGTAACTTTTGATTTTTATTTTCTGCGGTTAAAGCTAAATAGGGTAATTCAAGGTAAAAATAATATTATAATAACATAAAATTACATTAACACCTATCCTAACCTTATTGGATGAGTAATGGCCGACCAAGACAAAACTTGAGTTAGACTTTTGGCCTTTTAAAGGCATTTGGGTTAGATAATGACATTAATAACTTTTTATTTAAAGTAAAAATAAAAATATCATAAACATGTATTATTTTTCCAAAATAATTTTAATATGGGGTTATATTATTGATATATTAGAATATAAATAGTCATTAGAGAGATAAAAATATTTCCTACATCATGGTATTTTATTTATAATTTTTATACATTAAATAAATAAATTTAATTGTGACACAATGGTGATGCAGTAATTACTTCACCAATAAAATATTCAAATAAATGATATTATAAATATTAAAATAATTTTATTTTGAAATTTTTTATTCCATACACGAATTTTAGGGATAATAATGACTTCTTATATTTGAATTAATGAAGGTTTTTTTGAAATAATAAAGTTTTTATAGATTTTTTAAAAGTCTTGATATGAATAGTTTATAAATTGACATAAATGAGTTTTTAAAACAATTAATATTTTATTAAATGATAAAATAATACTAAAAATATAAGATCCAGCCAAATGACATATATAATGTTACAAATTTCATTAATAATCCATTTTGGGTCTCTTGAAATTTTATAGTAAATATATTAACCATATAGTATGAATATATAAGAGGACATGGTAAAAGTTAAATAAGTTAACAAAGGGTTAAACAAAAAAGATAAGGATTAAAAAATATCCAAAACCTATCCAATTATTATTGGATGATTTTATTTCAGCTTATATTCACCTTATCTTTGAATTAAATAAGTTTTCGACCTTTTAAACTGAAAATAATTTTATAATAAATAATACTTTCAAAATTTCCTAAAGAGACCCTCCTCCCTCTTATAAAAGGCCATCACCTCTAACCCATTAAATACACCTCTCAAGACCCTTGTCTCATCCAAAATCTACCAAAATAATCTCCCAATATCCCTCTCTTCCTCCTAGAATCCTTACCTTAGGTAGAAGACACTTCAAAGAAGCCTTTTGGTTCAAACCAAAGGGAGTTACCTGATTTAAAGGTAACGTCTTTCCTCAACTTCTCTTCTTTTATTTTACTTCTTCACTCCCTATGATCTTATTATTATTTGTTTACATAAAAACAATAGTATCCTCAATATACTAATTTTTTTTATGAGAAGGATTCAAAATACAATTACACACACCTTTATCTAATGGATTTGAACATACTGTTACTGTGTATGGAGAACTGCTGCCTTATGAAACGATGATTGTTCGATTATATCCTACCGCCTCTCATGGGGGCCAGTATTATGGAACTGTATTTATATGTGATATATATTATATTTATATTGTCTCATTTCTTCTGTATTTTTCATTTATATCATACCTTTATGGTTTCTGTAATGGGTATATATGATAATTTCATTTTAGGAAGTGTGGACTACCGCCCCCTCAAAGTGATATAACTCGTTCATGCCATACATGGAACATATAAATGATGGAGTTATTAAAATTATATATGATATTATACTGGAATTATAATATACCTATGTATTATTAAGTTTTAATTCTATTAAATACGAAATAGAAATGAAAGTAGCGTTCATGCGTACGTACGACTTACTGTATCCATGAACGGTGCATTTGATTTCTTATCTCAAAATGTTATGTACTATTATAAATACATATATATACCAGATATATATTATATATATGATATATAATTCATGAATATAATTATGGAGATAATGTACTTTTGACCACATGAAAAACTTGTAATTATAAGAAGTTCATTTTTGACTCAAGTACCAAATATTGAAAAAATGATCATTATTGACTTAAATGATTATGTAATGTTTATAAAATGGTAATAAGTAATATAAAAGGAATAATAAACTTGAAAAAGGTTCTTAATAAAGTATAAATTTAATTTAATTTGTTATTCAGGAGATTAAATAATGAACGAGTCAAGTCAGACACGTGGTAAGGGATCTTCTTAACCCAATTTACATTCTTTGGGTTAAACTTATACTTCTTGATTATGTCATGCTATTAATATGTGTGAATGACCTCTGATTGTTTTACACTTAATATCCACTTATATTGGGTGTATTTATATTTGTCACACATAATTATTTAATTGATTTATTCTTAATATAATGGTATAATCTTTGTAAGGGATTTCGTCTCAATTTATATTCCATTGAGACTTATTTGTTTTTATGCACCAATTAACTTTTATATGGTGTATATACTACCCTTTGAAATATTATATCATGAATATTCTTATTCTCATGATATTATAAGTTTTGATTTATGTTATTCTTTAATTATTTTTATTCAAGTATTTTCTCAAGTGGTAACAAACTCTTTAACTAAAACATCATTTTAAATGTTTTAAAGATTTATTATTCTAAATATTTATAATTAATGTCCATGTTTTTAAAATGGTTATAAGGATTTATTCATATGGACATTAATGTTTTAAAATGTTGATTCCTTTAAAATCTTTAATGTGGTATGGGACACTTTGATTCAAAAATCTCTTTATTAAATGTTTTAAATGGTTTTGAAAATGGTTTGATAAAGTATTGATTATGTCAATATCTTGAAATGATATATTGTGATTGAAATGTGGAAATGTTATCTTTCCTTTATGATTGTTTTATTTTTTATAAACATGTTATGGTTCTTGGGAATTTTTTACATATACGGGTGGTTCTGTAATAAACCTAGGGTGGGTGAGCCCGAGATATCTCTCCAATGCATTGGGTAACATGACAAAGGTAAACATCAATGTTTCTCCTAAGAGATTTATGGAATATACTATGATAAGTATTCCAAACGTAAATCCCTACGTATTTGTGAAATCTACAACGTAAGTATGTTATGGATGCCACAAGTTACCTTTATGATTTATTATTTAAATTCTTTATTCATTAATCTTATGATTTCATGAGGTATGTTAAAGAGATTATGTTTTGTATGTATTGATGGAATAATAAATTCTTTCTTTATTTTATAACCCTTACTGAGCTTTTTATGCCCATCCCAAGTTTTTTTTAAATGTTTTTCATAGGGTATAAGGCAGGGTAAGAGAAACAAATAATTCAAGAAGATATATATCAAGAAAATAATTCTTGTTTTCTTTTAAGAGTTTTTATTTTATAAAAAATGGATACTGAGTAGAAGTGTCTACTTTTTAATTTTTTGAGATGTAACGAAATTGTTATGGCCTAATTCTCTAAAACTCTAAACCTGAAAAGATCCTCAATGTGAATTCTTAACTTAACTTAAGTTTATATAATGTTTAAGTCTAGGGCCTTAAAATTAATACATAGTAATGGGTCAAGTCACCCAAGAGAAAAAACTTAATGTCTCATTGTAGACAATCATATACGAATACTCACTGTGTAAAATAATCCCTTTTTCACAATATCTCATCATGAAGGTTGCACATTCGTGTCACCAACATATATGCTAAATATGTCTTTCTTTGAATATCTGAAAAAAACACATTGTTACACCATGACCATGGAATTTAATGAAATATTTATATTCTAATCAAATGGCCAAGATATCAGATTCTATAAAGATGGAAGGTAAAAATCCTTCCTTGACTTATTCATTAATGAGATGTCACTCACGACGTACCCAACGTATCCAACTTCACCATGAACTATTATCATCATGGTTTACATAATACATATAAGTACATGAATTGTAAAATGCATTAATAATAATCTTAAAGTCTAAGGACTATTACACATGTTAGTAGATAGGAATATCTGATGACTCCAAAACATGCAGAATTTATACTAGCGGTACTGTTATCATAATCTCCCATCTTAGAGATTACCAAGTGTGAACTTCATGAGGAGAAGCCTCATATGATTAAGAGTACTCACACATGATAGTTTATGTACTATGTGTCTGATAATAGTATGATATCCAGTCACATAACATTATTTTATAATATCATCATAGTACATCAAGGTTCTCATCATAGCAGGGAACTACTATGACCTTATCAATGCGACAAATACTCTAGGAAATTATTACATTAGATTCATGAAAAATAAAAAAATTATGTAATAAAAAGTTTTATTAATATCCAATACATCAAATATACATGTAATCAAAGTAAAAATAGTTGGTCCGAGGACACCAACTCCTTCACAATGTTCTCATACTTGAAAACCTAGTTATATATATGAACTTCTTGGTACTTACCTTTCTATCTTCTTAAGGGGATTTTTTATTCACTCTTTTTACGATATAAGTTTTTCAACAATTGTGTTTCAAAATGTAAAACCCTTTATTTCCAAGATCAAGTTTAATTTGTGAGGTCATAATTTATTTAATTTTGGGAGAATGTAACAACCTAAGATTTTAAAATAAGAACATTATATTCGATAGTGTATGAAACATGAATCACCAAGCTTAGAAGAAAATATAACACCCCAAGAATTTATGAAATATTTATTTTTAAATAAATTCAATATATTCAATAGCTTACATTATATACAATACTAAGTTTATCTTGCATTACACACTGCACTGAGTTTAGCTTGCGTTATATGCAACACTCAGTTTAGCTTGCGTTACACACAACACCGAGTATAAAAAAAATGTAAAATATTATTAAATTATTATTATTTAATAAAATAGTTATAAACTATATTTTAAATTGATGGGTATGAATAGGATTAACTAAATTATGAAAATATATAGTTTAAAAATGTTTATTAGTTATCTATTGGTTAATAATAAAATAAGAATCATTCAAAAGAAAAATAAATTGACAAAGAAATATTTTACATTATTATTTTAGTATAAAACATATTTTTTTATACATGTTAAATGATTAATATTTTTTTATTTAATTGTTTTTATGTTTTTTAGAAGGATACAGAGTTTGATAAAAAATGAACAAAAAGAGACAAGTATAGTGAGGCATGAATACTTCACGCCATGCCACAAAGCGTTGTGGCGCAACACTGGATTTTGAAGTTAAAAGATGACGAATTGATGATGTATATGACTAACCATAATGAAGAAACAAGCAAAGGACCAAGTTAGAAGCTTGAAAATGAATAGCTGGGTTGATTTGAAGTGAAACCGGTTGGAAATCAACTTTAAACATCGCGTAAGTCATTCACGACATGTAACATGAAGAATTACATAGTGTGAAAAGAAGACATGAAAAATCAATCCTCTCACATCACATGTAATGAATTTAATTTACATGATGTGAACCTTTAAGAATACACAATGTGAAAAATACTCACGAAACCACATGTTTTAGTTGTGAAAAATTTACATGATGTGAAACCTGGGATGATAACACAGAAATGGTAAGATCAGACGGAATTAATATCAGATGATTTTTTAGATACTCCTTGAATACCTTGGAATAATTTTACCCATTTATTATTATATTATGATTTTATAGGGGTGTTATAGAGGCTTATAAATAGAGGCCTAAGGTGGATGTAAAAGGGATCGCTTGGGAGTGAAAGATCTAGACGATGACCTGCTGTAGATTTACTTTCCTATTTTCTTTTCTTTCTCTCTTTCTATCTTTCATGATTGCAATGTATTCCCTATACCTAATCAACTATAATTACACATCTATGGAAGGGTAGTTCCTGTGAGTGATTGGGAAAGGGGGAGGGTGGACCTTTGAGATTTATTTGAGGTTTGTAACTAAATGAATAAAATCCTTTCTTCTATTTTCTTTCTAGTATCAATTATTAATTTAGTTTTTATTACTAAATGAAACTTAATTAGGGTTAGATTTTTTATTTTGATTTTCCTTGGTGGATGATCTTGTAATGTCCCGACCCGGGAGCCACTGAATGGTGCTCTGAGTGGGTTGGTCACAAGCCCTCAAGCGCGCCTCCCCGTATGCCAGAGGGTGCCGAATAGCAGCGAGGGTCTAGTAAGCCAGTCTTGGGGAGACTATACCCTCTGTTATCAGAATAAAATACCAGCAGAAGTAACCAAGCAATTGCGTAAATGAATATAAACATAACAATACAATGTCACTAGCATAATCAAAACCGAAAATACAATACTCAACTGAAAGGTAAAACATGATATGACTATGCAAGTGCCAAGTGTCTACAATGAAACTGAAAGTAAAGACACAACGACTCCAAATGGGTCCCAACCCACATCCGGTTCCCTCTTCCATGCTCCAACCCCGAACAAAACTCTAACCAGGGCTCTTTCGGTTGTCATGTCCTGCAACAACAAAGTCTATTCGAGTACCAATCAGGAATCCCGAGTAGGGTGTGAGTATGACTCATTAGATCACCACCAACAGTGTCAAAAACAAATCCAGTCATAAACAGTGTATGAAATTACATTAATAACAAAGAAAAACAATAGGGAAAACAATTATATTTATCTAATTAACCTTTATTTAATACGTTAAACATTCAGGTTCTCGAGAACACCCAAAACACAATGCCTGCTTCGGCCCGTGTAGGATCCTAAACCATTTCCCCTGTTCAATTTATAATTACTATGTCACAATATTATGTTTATGAATAGCCAAATGAAACCATAGTACAAAATAAATTAAAGAGTGTAGAACGTCATGTCTAGCACACATGTGAGTATTTGGAGCATTAGTCCCTATCTCACAACCCCCTGGGTATTTGGAGCATCGGTCCTTGTCCCATAAAATATCAATTTCATGCATGTCATTGGTTCTAGAACGCCATGTATAGAACCTATGTGGGTATTAGGAGTTTTAGTCCGTGTCCTATAACCCTTTTTCAAATCAAATATCTAATTCACATATACAACATTATTCAATGTTTAATCATCTTTATCCTTCCATCATAACTCTCACCCATAATCAACTAGATACAAAATTCACAAAGAACCGCATAACCCAACCACCAATTAATTATTTATGCCCAAATATTTATACAAATACATATGAATAACAATATGAGACCGTGGGATTGGATTTTAAACCACCTACCTCGATTTATTGATGGAAGTTAGCCCAATGATAATCCCCAAAATCTGAGCGGCACAACGTCGTTGATCAAGTTCTGGATCTAAATACTTAAAACCAAAAAATAAGATCAAAAGAATTAAGATATTGAAACACTGTATCTAGATCCACAATCCTAGATCTATACCTTAACTCATAGGTTTAGATCCATGGAAACGATGGAAATCTCCCATGAAAAGATCAAGGGAAGATAGAGGAAAGAACATAAGAAATGACAGGATGAAATCCACTTACCGAAAGGAGAGCAGATCTTCAATCCAAGCCATCAGTCTTGAGAAAAGGTGTTCAGATCGCCTTAGAATCTCTCCAATAGGCTTTGGAAACACCTAGAAATTGCCAAGACCGAGACAAGGTCGGAAAATAAGGAAGTCCCAGGGTTCGGGTGGGTTTAAAAAGGATTTTTGGAAATAAAAACCGTGTGCATGGTTTCCTGGACAGTGGCGCATGGTTTTTCAAACCGTGCACAAACCGTGCGGACCTCGCTGTCTAGATTTGCACGGTCTGCACGGTTTGGTCACATGGTTTGTCAAACCATGTGTAAACCTTGCGTACCTCTCTGTCCAGTTCTTCTTGGTTGGAATAGTTTGGTCGCACAATTTTTCAAATCGTGCGCAAACTGTGCACAACTCACTGCCCTTTTTTTACTTAAAAGTTCACCCAAACGCACCCCAAGTCACTACTCCAAAACAGAGGTACTTAAAAACATCAAAAGTACCTAAAAAAGTGCCCAATATTGACTCCAAAAAGTCCAGGATCTTACAGATCTAAATCTCCCTCCACCTAGATTCCCATTTGTTTTCTTCGAAACAAATTATGGTTGGGTGGTGAGTGCTCGGTGATTGCTGACACGTGTTAGGAATTACTACTGGGGATTTTTTTAATAAGGGAATAAAAATACCCAATTGGGGTTTTAACTAAATTTACAAGAGGACCAGTAATGAATCCACATACGCAGGAAGGAGGGTAGACTAATTGAGACCTTGATTTGGGATACCCTCACCATCACTATTGATTGAGGGAGAGAGAGAAATCAAAAGATGATTCTCCCTCTTACCAGTTTGGTAGATGGAAAATAGAGAATAAATATTAAACCGTGATAACATTTCTCTAGGTTCATACAATCCAACTCCAATCATCATCTTTCTCAACTTTTTTTAAATTAATCAATTTAAACTATATTCTGCTATCAATTTCTTAAAATTAATTAAAAACAACTATACAAAAGATTAATAAAAAGTGAAAACCTTATTTTGTGTGCATTTATCTTTAGGAGAATACTTAGGGTTAATCACTAAACTATACTTAGGTAATATTTTTTTTCCATTCCCCATGACAAGTGTGCATTAGAAATGTTTTCTAGAAAAACTATATTTTTTCTAAAAGTCAGATCAACTACGCTTTGCGAAAATAATTTAATATTATTTTTTTTACCAATTTTACAAAATTTATTTAAAAAATAATCTTCATTTTTAAAATAATACTATCAAAATTATCTTAGGGTTATTTTTTTTGGGATTTTTATAAAAGGTTTCATTTTTTGATGAATAGTAAAAAATACTGGATTTTAATTAAAAACTGAATTTTTATTTAAATAATTTATAATTTTAAATTATATTTTTAATTAGTTTTAAAATAAATTTAGTTCAATTTTTCATTTATTAATCCAATTTATGTAATCAGAATCATTTTTATATCGAATTTAGATATAATTTTTTTTTAAACCTTTGAACATTTTCACTTTAAAAACTCACTTTCTTATCACGTCTATGCTTATTGATTCATGATAGCTTATGATGCAATTAACCCTTACTAATAATTTGAGTTCACCCTTATTTTTTTCCTTCCCCCAAGAACCCATGAATTGTACTATGCTTTATATGAAAGTATATGCTAGAGGGAATAATGTTATTCTCAAAAAAATATGCTGTAATTTTTATTTTAAAATGTAATTTAAGATTCAAGTATGTATCTAGTTTACCAAGACTACTAAACTATTCAGTTTTTCAGGATGTGATTCCTTTAATATCATTCCAATGTAATAAATCATACACCTACTCCGAGCTTATGGGGTCGGGGTCATTACAGAACCAAAGGATTTGTTAAGGGGTTTACATAAAAGAAACCATGGACACACATACCCTTACATAATGAGACGAGAGATGAAACAAAAAACAAATAATTTAATTTAATAATAAATTAAATTAAACCAATCACATACAAAGTTCTATTCTAGGCTCATGATCATCCAAATGCATACAACCTATTATTCATTTAATAAAATTATCATTCAATTCTAATCGTTCTTATTTAAGATAAATCTCGCTTGAATCAATTAATTATCTTCTTATTTAATCAATTATTTTAACTTAATTATCATCTAAATTTCATTGATATTCTCATTCATCATAATTTTAAACAAATTAAATAAATTTATTTAAAGTTAACTATCTACAAAAATGTACCTTGGAGGAAACATGGTGAGCACCCATCAACATGTATTATACTCGCATACTATTTACTCATGCGATATATGGAATGAATGAATTATCACATAATTTCATGTCATGTACTATCAACTTAATGACCACATAGAACACATGGTATTTACATAGCGTGTTATGCTTCAATACGCATAGAGTAATAACTGTAATACGACTTGTACATGATATGTAGATCTAAACATTATGCATAAATTAATTAGAAATTTATATATATATATATATAACCCATAGTTTACTATCAACTTAATGACCACAAAAAACACATGTTGATAAGGTTTACACAATATAATAAATTAATTTTTAATTATATGTAATTTGGTAAAATTACACGGTGTGTACATTAAATCTACACAGTGTATACATTAAATCTACATAGTGTGTATTATTATCACAATATATTCATGACATACGCCTATGGACTCAACTTGTAACCATTCTACAAAAAATATGGGAGTACATGGCATGTGGTCTCCAAGTTTCTTGGTCACTAGTCATGTAGGTTGTGTAAGAGGATACACGACCCATATATGACTAAGGGACTACATGTTCTGTACAGATATTACATTGTGTGTGCTATGACTGATCATGTGCCGGATTGGTCTTGTCAACACGTGGTGTATAATTAAATTCACTGATTGTAAAAAATTTACATTCCTTGAATTAATTCTGAATTAATTCATGGCCCATTAAACACTATTACATGACGTGTACCTCCAGGTTACACGGTGTGTACTCTTTTGTTATCCAACCAGACTCCTCAGCACCTCTAGATGAGATCTTTGAATTTATTTTTTTTATAATATTAATTTATTTTATTATATTTTCAATAAATAAAGAGGAATAAATAATATCTCACAATTCAGATTAAAGAACAATTAAATAGGAATTGAAAACTAATGACAAATGCATAAATCAATAAATGATATTTAAATAATTATAAATCATTATGCGACCACTTTGATACCAATTATAGGTTATGGGTGTCGAGGAAATTCCATATGGGTCATGACCAACTCATATTTTTGTCATGATCGATGATTAATTTGAGATTTACACAATGATAAATGTTGTGATACCTGGAATTGAATCAAATAATATAGATAATGGATAAACACCGAAACTAAAGAGCATGATCATCACATATTTTTTATAATTAATTTAAATAATTAAATAATTAACTTGATGGAAATTATTTCATCATTTATGGATCTAATAATGTCTCTACGTCATAATATTGTTGCGTTGTAGGAATCATGAATAGATTCCCTCCATTGGTGATCTACACATGTTCCACAAACCTCCAAATGTCACCATAGGAATCGACAGGCGTCAGCATGAAAAATACTAATTCTTATGTCATTCACTTTTGATCTCCCCAAGAATTGCTTCCAAAGTATTCTCCTTGATCTCTCTCTAGACTCGAGAGTGTAAGGTGGAGGAAGATCGCTGTCCATTATTGATAGCATTTTGGGAGAGGGAGCTCTCAAGGTCTTGATAGGATTCTCACTGAATGTTGTTGTGCCCAACAAAAATGAATTTAATCTCTTAATAAAATAATATAATTGGGTTTATATACTACTAGTGTTAGAAAATAATAATTACACATGTATCCTTTATTATTTCCCTAATCCCTGAGGAACCCCATGTCAATAATAATAATAATTTTATTGATTCTTGATATACTCTAAAATCATGAATTAAATTAAATATTATTTATTAAAATAATATTCGATATATATTATTTCTCATCGAATCATGAAAATTAGCCTGAAATTCCTCTATAATATTTATTAGGACTTGAATAATGATTATTTATATAATAAATAAATATCAATGCATTATTTTCCAATAAATAAATAATTTTTCTATTCACTAAATAAAAAATAAATATCTATTAAATATTCTGCTCACATAATATTCTCTCGAATAATTGGTGACAAAATATATGAAATCAATAAAACATGAATAATTATTAAATCACATGTAGGAATAATATTTATTCAACTTGTTAAATAATAAATAATAATGTATTATTTAACTAAAATTCTGGAAATAATTAGCATGTGACCCTCTAAGCCTCTTTCTCAATGGCATTAGGAAAATAATCCTAAAGTCCTAGGTTAACATATAGAAACATACCAAGGCACCCATAAAGAAATAAGTTAATACCAAAATGACATAATACCTCTTATAGACACTGTGTAATATAATCCCTTTACCATGATATATCTAATTAAGTAGGTTACATGCTGGTGACATCAACCTATGTGCTCGATGTCTCTTTCTTTGAATTTCCAAAAATAGAACTTGAATATAGAAAACCATGCCCATGGATTTATTTAGGCTATATCATTTCCATAAAAGGTTATAAGATATTAAATCCCATTAAATAACAGAAGAAAAAAAATACATTCTCTCGAATTATTCGTTAATTAAATATTACTTGTGATGCGCCCAATGCATCCTACCTCGCCGCGATCATATGCCATCACAATTTTTGTCAATACATCATAGATTTAAAATTATAACACTCATTAATAATAATATTAAATTATAAGGATCAATACACATGTCTTCAGATAGAAACATCCAATGTCACATATAAATATAGATTTCCTACTGACGGTTCTCATTCTCATAATATCCTACACTAGATATTAAAAAGGGCTTACACTATGATAAGGTGACTCAAAGTCCTATAAGTCTCTAACCCTGATAGATTGTATCATTTGTGTCACTAAAATGATTTCATATGGATATAGAATAGATATTTAAGAATACTATCATGACACTTTTAGGTTCTTATCATAGCAGAGAACTGTTATGAACTTTCAGTGTGAAAAATACTCTTATAATATTATAAAAAACTATGTTATGTAGATGAACAATCATGATGTGATAAGGATTTTATTAATATTTAAAATAATGAATAAATATTATCATAAATTATATATATGTTGTTTCTTGGGCACCAACTTCAAAATATTATTGGTAGATATATCACCAAGATTGATAGGTTGAAGGAGTTGAACAAGTATTTTGAAATAAAGGACTTAAGAGAGACTAATCAGATTATTGGTTTGACAATTACTCATGATAGGATGAATACCAAGATTTAGATATCTCAAGAACAGTAAATTAACAAGGTTCTTGAAAATTTCAACATAAGTAAGGTGAAATAAGTAAGTAATCCATTTGAAGGTCATTTCAGTCTCATGATAAGCAAGTGTCTATAAACAGAAGAAGAGAAAATAGAGATAGTGACATTTACTTACCTATCAGTAGTTGGTAGTCTTATGCATGCTATGGTGTGTACTAGACTAGATATTTCTCATGCTATTGGAGTTTTTAGTTGGTTCTTATCAAATCCTAGAAAAGATCATTATAAAACTGTTAAATGGATATTGAGGTATCTATGAGGTACATCCAATCATTTTTTATGTTTTAAAAGTGATAAAACTATTGGAGTTAGTTCCCTAGAACCAACTTCTATGTACTTTATGATTACTTGTATTCATTATTTTGAATATTAATAAAGTTATTATCACATCATGATCATTATTCTATGTGATATAGTATGTGATAATGTCCTAAGGATAACCATTTCACTAAAAGGTAATAGAAATTCCCCATTATTATGAGAACTTAGAAGTACCATAAAAATATTCTATTGAAAAATGATATAATTTGATGAGACAAAAATGATACAGGCTATTAGGGGTGGAGACTCATAAGACTTTGAGACACTTTTATGGTGTATTCCCTTTGTAAATTTTAGAGCAGGATATTATGAGAACATGACCTGCTAACAGGAAATCAAAATTTATATGTGTCATTGGATGTTCCTATTTGTGGATGTGTGTAATGATCCTTATAATTTAAGATTATTATTAATTCATATCATGAGACACATACTTTGATGTATTGATGAAAACCATGATGAAATATGATTGTGGCGAAGTAAGATACCTTGGGTCTGTCACGAGTGATATTTCATTAATGAATAATACAAGAAATGATTTTTCCCTTATATTCTTTAACAAAAGTTGATATATCAAATCATTTGATGAAAATATAATAGCCTAATTACATCTATGACCATGGTTTTATTTAGGAAAATTCATTTCTATAAATTCAAAGAAAGAGACATTAATCAAATAGGTTGATGACACCAGCACAAAACTTACTTGATTAGAGATATAGAGATAAAAATATTATATTACAAAGTGATTATTCATATGAGGTGTTATATAATTGTGACATTAGATTATTTCTCTATGGGTTCCTTAGTGTGTTGCTAGACACTAACATTGGTATTTAGGCGGTTACGCTTAATGCCATTGAGAAAAGGGCCTAGAGGGTCACACATTAAGTGTATCCAAAACCTTAGTTAAATTATATACAAATTTAACATGTTGGATAAATATTATTCCCATACGAGTCTTAATGATTATTCATGTTAATTTGATCACATATATTTAGTCACTAGTTATTTGAGAAAATATTTATGAGTAGAATATTTTATTATAATTTATTTTCTATGTTAGTAAATATAATATTTATTTTTTATTGGAGAATAATGAAGTTATATTTATTTATTAAATAATTAGTCATTATTCAAGCGATGATAAATATTAAGGAGGATTGATAGACCGAGTTTAATGGTATGGTGAGAAATGACATATTAAATATTATTTGAATATTAAATTATTTATTCAATAAAATAATATTTATTTTATCCATGAGTTTAGTGTATATCAAGTAAATAATAATAATAATAATAATATTTATACATAGGGTTCTACGGGGATTAAGAAAAATAATGAGGTCCCATGTGCAATTATTATTTTCTTACCTTAGGTCTATTTAAACATAGTTATGAAATTTTTCTAAGCTCTAACTATTCGAATCATTTTTTATAATGAATTATAGAGAATATCCCTCAATACATAGAGGGGTCCTTTCCTATAAAACTTTAAAGAATGTAGAGAAATACTCCTTCACCAAACTCTCGATTCTAGAGAGAATAAGGTGATTCCTTCCACCCTAAGTGATTCTCATGATGATCAACAATGAATGATGCAAGTGTTAGGTTCTTCTGTGATAACACTCAAATATTTTTATGGTGATTCTTAAAGGTTTATGGTGCATGTGTGGATCATTACTAGAGAGAATATACCATTGATTCCTATGAAATAATAGAGGTATTATGTGAAAAAATCATCATATTAATCAACTAAGAAATAAATTCAACATAATTTATTTATTTATGAAAATAAGTTAATTATAAATCATATGTGATAATTTTTCCTTCTTGGTTCTGACGTAATTGTAAATTAATCTTTAATTTAACTCTATTGGTCATGATATTCTTTGTTATGTACATCTCATATTATTCATCAATTACAAAAAATATTTGAGTTAGATATGCTCAATAGGTGCTTCCTCTACGTCCAGAACCATGAAGTGGTATCAGAGTTGTCATATAATTAATTTATAATTAATTATTAATTATTTACTGATGAAATTCATTTGATGTTAGTTTTCATTTTTTGGTTATTTTTTCTTTAAATCCAAATGTAAAATTATTATATTCTTTTTTGTTCACACTCATGTAACCAAGAAAATGTTAAATCAACATGAATAATATTCAAAGACTCCATCATGAGGTTCCAAGGGTTCTAAATGAATAACACAAGACTACATGGCATGTATCCCACTAGTACACATCATGTCCTCATGTTAAATGAACCAGGATGAATCTCAAATTAATTTAGAGAATCATGTATTAATTAAACACGAAGAGAATTAAATTCACACCATGTTTTGACCAAACTAGGATGACACATGGTTTTCTGTCTTACACACCATGTAGTCACATTTTTTCATGGCAGAAAACACAAGGTCCAAGCTGTGTCCTGTATTTATTACACAACATGAGGATTGAAAAATCATGTGATAACAAAATCACATGATGTGTAGCTGGTGTACACATTATGTACCTCATTCACGCTAACAACCAACAAACTCACCCCATATCTAAGCATGTTTCACAAACATGAAAAAAGAGATTACACATTTTTATGACTAAGTACACACCACATAGTATACTATAGCTCATGTGATTAATTTTACATGGAAATAATAGTTTATAATATAATTAAATCTAATAAACATGTGTCTGTGCATTATTTATTGACAATATTCCCCATGTGATAGGATTATTAATTATATATTAAATTAATTTTAGTGTTAAATTCTGAACTTTATACTGTGTATGTTCATTACTTATAATGTACTCTGTGTGTATTAATAGCATTACATGATTCATAATTTACATATGAATATGTTTTATTTATTGAATATTCACACCTTGTAATTATGTGTCATGCCATGTATACTGTATTCCAAGTGAGTACACAATATAATGACCATGCTGGGTAATTTGGATGGGTGCATATTATTGCCTCCAAGTACACATGTGTACTTATATTAACTCTAAATAAAATTAATTAATTTAATTTATTTATAATTATGGATGATGGAAATTTTCAAGGATGATTTGGATAAAATTAAGATAAATTGAATTAATTGATTAATCAGATAACTAATTAGATTAATTCAAGATGTTTTATATTTATTAAAGAATAAATTGAAGTGAATTATAGATAGATTAAAAATGTATATTTGTTACATGTTCATGGGTGGTCACGATCTTAGACTAGACCCGTGTATATGATTGGTTTCCTTTTTATTTATTATTATTATTAAATTAAATTTATGGCCTACTTTTCATCCCCTCATCTCATTATTTAAGGGCCTATGTGCCTGTAGTTTATTTTATATAAACCCCTTTACCAATTATTTGGTTCCCCTCACTCGTGTGTGAGTAAAACTCATGTAATGGATGGATCTCCTAGGTGAGTGGACATGGTTCAAGTTTGGAGTTGAGGTAAAACCAATACAAGAGATGGATAAGAGGATATATAGAATACTACATCATAGACCAAGTTACTGTTCAAGGTGCTTTTATCTTAGGGAGTAGGGTCATCTTATCATCCACTAGGTAAGATGACCATTATAAAATATCATGACCATACCACTTTTATTATTTTATTTTTTTAAGTTTCATGGTTAATTTATTTATGGATTATTTGTTTTGATCACAAAAATTAATGAATTAATAATCTTGAAATATGTAATTAAAATAAATTGTATTATGTGTAATTTTATCAATACATAATTAATATATTAAGTAAATACAATTAATATTAAAAATAATGTAATGAATATAATAATGGTTAATTTATACATAAAAAAAATACATCAAATCAATATTAATTCAGTATAACCTTCCACTATTTAAGTTAAAATAGAACCATAGTCTAAAGTACTGGACTATCCAAATTCAGAATGCTTTCAGTTATCAGGAAATTTTATCTTGAGTTTTTGGTTGACTTTATAACATCTCGAGATTTTATGAAATATTTTTTTCAAATTAATTTAATTTTTTGATAGCTTTTAGTACACTCAACACTGAGTTTACTTGCATTACATGCGACACTGAGTTTAAATGAAACATGACATATTATTAAAATATTATTATTTAATATGGTATTTATCACCTAGATATTAGAATGAAGGGTATGAATAAGAGTAGATAAATAATGAAAATATGGTTGGAACATGTATATAAGATGAATTATTTTGTGAACAATTAATTATAAATGAAAATAAGAACCATTTGAAAATAAAGAAATTATTTTTTTTGAAAAATTATTTTCTATGAACAAACACATTTTACCATAATAAATTAAACAAACCAATTTTGGTGAATGATTTTAATTAAATTTATATATTATATATTCAATCAAATGTTTAAAATTCGTCTTATTTTTTTCTAGACTAGAAACAAGAACAAATCAATTTTTACACTTATAAACTTTATTTTTCTTAAAAGCAGTTTTGTTACATTTTCACACTTATTTTAAAATTAATTTTTGTAAATTTTAGAAAATTAATTTTATAAAATAAAATTCATTTTTAAATAATATTATAAAAATTATCTTAGGGTGATTTTTTTGGGTTTTCTTGAAAAGTTACATTTTTTGATGAATAATGGAAAATACTGAATTTTAATTGAAAACTGCATTTTCCTTCAATTTATTTATAAAGTTAAATTATATTTAAAATTGGTTTTAAAGTAAAATTATTTTAATTATTCATAAATTAATTCATTTTAGGTAACTAGAATCAATTTCATATTGAATTTTTATATAACAACTTTGTAAATTTTTGAACATTTTCTCTTTAAAAACCCGCTTTCTCGTCACATCTGTAGGATTAATTTTAAATTAAAATGTTCCACTTATGTGAATGGAATTTAAAAAATGGATTAAATATTTTTAGTCATCATAATTTATATTATCTAATAATTTCAACTTAATTTTTTACCAAATTAATAGTAAAAACAGAAAATATTATTTACCGCAGTTAAGGTAAAAATGGTTTTACTGGAGGTCAAAATAAAAAGATAAGGGTTAAAAATAACCAAAAAACTTACCCAAAAAACATTTTATGGACATATTTATAACTTATATATTTTATTGTCGATAATTGTTTATTTTTGGGGCCTTGTGACATGAAAAAAATGTGGGTGGAATTCTTTCTTTGAAAAAAATTACAAGTGTGCCACTCACATCACTTATAAAAGGCCACCATATCTCCTCTCTTATTTAAACATTAAAAACATTATGGTTTAACCAAGACCTAAAAAAATTACTTCCCAAATTCCTTCCTCTTATCCTAGAATCATTATTTTGGAAATAAATCCAACCTAGGATGGATTTTGGTACAAACCTTAGAAGGATACCCGAAGTATAGGCAACGTTCATCAATGAGTGTTTTTTATTTCTTCCTCCACCTACTTAAATTATTATTATACCATGATGGTATAATAAATTTAATATATTTAAAATAATTAGATGTTGTTATGTTAATGTAATGACCTACGAATATCTCCATTTCCATTAAACCGGTTACGAAATCATCATTCATGTGTATGACAGACTACCGCCTCACAAACCGATGTCATTCGTTTTTCAATTACCACCTCTAATGGTTATATATAATGATGAATTTATTATTTTTATATGATATTTATGATATTTTTATTCTTTTAAAATTATTATATCACACAAAAATTCATTCTTTCTATTTTTTGGGGATATGATAACATCGCTCATGCATACGATGGACTACCACCTCACAAAGCATTGTGATTCGTTCACACTTTACATGGAAGGTAATAAGGATGGGTTTAATTAAATTATGTGATATATATGAAACAAAATTATTCTGGAAATATAGTATACCATTTACCTTTATTTATTTAAATTCAACAAGAAAATGGAAACAACATTTATGCGTACCTATGACCTACCATCTCCATGAACGATGTAGTTCATTTTCTATCACTAAATTTTATGGATTAATATAAATACTTATATAATAAATATATATTATATTTATATCATTTTTAATTTTTTTTATATTATTAAACCATGATATAAGTAAGATGACCAAAAATAACAAGTCAAAACATACACGAAAAAAGTAGTTTTTCCTGAAACATGATTTTCACATGGAATTGTTAATAAAAGGGTAATAAATGGTCATAAGAAAAAATATATGGTATGATATATATATGTATGGTTCTATAATATATGTATAATAAAATTATATTTATTATACATAAGGTTTTAACATGTATTATGGAATTCAATACTCAAGGTAAGGGATTTTTGTCTCTCTTTTATTTTCAGTGAGACACATGCCATATTCACTAACTATTTATTTTATGTGGTATATATATTTCCCATGGATATATTTTATGATGATTCTAATGAAAATTATGGTTATTTTTACCTCTATTTTAGGATACCTATTTCATGAGGATTATAGTTTCAATGTTATCAATGAGGTAATGTATTTTCTTTCTCAATTTGCCTTCTTTGAGACATACATTATGTTATGAACCTATATTATTTCAAAATGTTTATATAAATACCCTTTTAAATGTAATATCATGAATATATTTATACTCATGTTATTTTACGTTCCATTTTATTTTATTTTTTCACGGGGATTATGATTCAAAGTTACCAAAGTGGTGATGATTTTATGTTACAATCTCATCATCTATCGAGATTGTTTATGATTATGTTTACAATGATAAAATATTATAATACATCTATAAATAAACTCATGAATTTTATTATCATCTATTTATTAATGATAGTTTAAATTAATAGTACCATTTCCCACTCTTTGGTACTTAAAATAATTGAGAAAATGTTTTATAAGAAAATACCACTTTATTTCTCTCTTAGATCAAAAATATGTTTTCTTTAAAAACCATGTTTTATAAAAATGTTTTCAAAAATATGTTTGATTATTCACATATGGTTTTTAAAATATATTTTATGAATTTTTTAATTTTTAAAAAATGTTTGAAAATGAATCTTCATGTCATTTTCCAAAGAACGCCCATTTCGATTTTACAAAAAATGTGAAAGGAATCTTTGTTTTAACATGTATGGAATAAATGAAACTTCCCATCACCATGAAAATTATTTTATCTAAATATTCCTTTATAAATTTTCAAGGTTATTTTAAAACAAAAAATAATTTTATATTTTTATGTTTTAAAAGAGTTTTTCAAAGAAGAAAGGATATTTTCCTCAAGAAATGTTTTAAATAATCGATCAAAATAATTTTCCATATAAGATGACATCTGTTGGTGTTAACTATGACTTACTGGGGATATGATCCAAGGATACCATTATTATTCTTTCTCTAAATGGTTTATCATTATGATTTCATGATGTTTATGAAACCCATTTCTCTTTTATGAGGTTTTCCTTGATGAAATTATTATGAAACCCATTTCTTTTCCATGGGTTATGATATGATGAAATAATGAAATATTATGAAACCTATCTCTTTTCTATAGGTTATGGTATGATGAAATGTTAACAAAACTTGTTTCATTTCTGGGTTATGGTATACTGAATGTTTTATGATCTTGTGGATCACTTAAATATGGTTTTAATTATGATATTTGTGGGAATTATATCTCCATCCAATGTATTTGGTAAAGATAAATAAATTATGAGTAAATATGTTATGCGTGATCCTGATTCCATGTTCACAATGTTATGAAAGGACCTGATTAAATTTTTCACAATGTTATGTGTAAACCTGGTTATAGGTTTACTATGTTATGAATAGACATGTGTTTCACATCCATAATGTTATTCATGGACCTAGTTTCATGTCTATAAGTTTATGTGAGGGCCTGATTTCATGTCATTAACTTAATGAGAGAACATATCTCTTTTTATACTTGTTCACAATGTTATAAGATGATGTGTATGCCACAAATATTTTTATTATTAAAATGTTATACTCTCATGTCTCATGTTATTTGATTCCATTACGATTCATATCTTATTAACTTCAAATATTTATGCTATGAATAAATATTATTATCTTCGACATGATGGGTATGGTTTCCAAATGTTATTATCATGTTCTCATACCCTTATTCTCATTTTATGCTTACGAATATCCCTTTTTAACCCTTACCGAGCATATGTGCTCACCCTTTCTTATGTTTCCTTTCCCCAAGTTATAAAGAAAGGTTTAAGTAGGGTATGTTTTTTAAGAGTACTAAATGGGTAAGATCATTATGGGAGACATTGAAGAAATTTCACCAAATTAAGAAGAATATGTTATGAGTTTCCAAAGTCACTAAACTATTATGATCCTTAGGCATGTTTTTTTGTAATGTAATGAATATTAATAAAAAATGATGTAACATCCATGTATGATAGGACTAGGTCTCTATAATTGGTATCAAAGGATATTTTTTTTAATATTTGGAAACTAGGATGATAAAATCTTAGTGATATACCTAAGGAAATATTTAAGGATAAGTCTAAGGATGAGTCAAATTATAGGAAAGTTTCCTGGAATTTTGGTAAAGGTTAGAGTGAGTGGTTTCTAAGAAATCACATCCATGTTTGGATACTACAAGTGGATGTGGCCCTATTAAAATGGTACTTGGGGGTAATAAGAATGAAAAAGGTGCATTGATCTAGACTTGATCATCACCTTGTGAATGAAAGTAGGCCTTGCTACACACCTATTTTGACACTCCCAGGGGATATGATTTGGAAATTCACAAACACTTTATGAACCATCATGAAGAATTTTAATAGATGATGACTACGAATAACCTAGAATAAACCTAAGGTGTCATGATTTAGAAAACCTATAAGTGATTTATCATGATTATGTGGTTCCCCACTATGATTATTATTTATTATAGTATGATTTTTTTATTCAATGAATAAAACCCAAAAGAATCATGTTAATATTGAATGTAATAGAAAATGCTATTATTGTCTTCCTGAGTAACCGAATGTTATGGGATTTGAAGTAAAAAACCTTATTTCTATGCTTATATGACTTTATCAAGATATAAATCATGTTGAAATTCCAAATGAGAAAAGGATGGAACAACATTATGTGAAGTCCTTCATTAGGAAACACCCACCTTCTTTTTGTGGTTCCAATGATCCACTATTTTTTGAGCAATGGATCAGTACCACTAAAAATATATATTTTTTTCTCCAGTGTTCGATCACAAAAAAGTCATTTTGGCTATCTACCATTTGGAAGGTGAAATAGATCAATGGTGGGATTTTATTAAGAATACGAGGCAATGAGAAAAAATTGTATCTATGAAGTCAGATGAGTTTAAAAGATTATTTTTCAATAAGTAATTTCCTTATATTATTCTTAAAAAAATTAAGAAAAAATTCCTTGAGCATAAACAGAAGGATGATAAATCTGTTGGAACCTATGAAGTAAATTTTATAGGACTTTCAAGGTACTCTTTGAGTATTATCATTCAGCCTGAAAGTAAGTTTGATCGATTCTTCAATGGATTAAAACCAAATCTCCGAAGGGAATTAGCCATAAGGGACTTTGGATGATATGGATAAATCGTTCTATGTGTACTAGAAGTAGAAATGGAATCTAGAAACCCTCTTGGTTCTGGTGGTAAGAAAAGGAAGATAGGGTTCCATGAAAATTCCAACGATATGTCACATGGAGGGAAGAAAAAGTTTCAAACTCCTACTTGCCAAAACCATGGGAATGAGAACTTAGTTGATTTCATGAAAGGAAAAAAAGGTGTTCCAATTGTGGGAAGCCTAACCATCTAGAAAAAGAATGTAGAAGTGATTTGGAGTGGCCAGTCAATGGAATTATTGGAGAGAGAGCTCAACAGAATGAACCACCCACACTTAAATGTTTCAAGTGCAAGGAGTTTGGGAATTATGAAAATCAATATCCCAATCCAAGGGCTAATGTGGATGATAATCCACCACAAACTTTGAAGAAAAAGGATAAAGAGAAATCTTATGAAATCATAATAGATGAATTGAATCATGATAATTGAAGAAACACTTATCCTCCCCTCCTTAGTTGGGAATTTCATGTTTTACTTTGTATGAATGAGCCTAATAAAAATATTATTTTGAAATTTCATGTGATTATCTCCCTCTATATGGATTCTAGAATAATGAAATCACATTTTATATTCTATAGATACAAGGACGAACCCAAGTTTCTAGTGAAAATGTTTTTCTATAAGATAAGAGCTTATATAAAGGATAAAGGGTGAATTAACATTTGGAAGTGTACATGTCTCCATGTAAGATTAACTTAAGAGTTATGGATACCAATATTGGTTTATGAGTTTAAGGTTGATCATAAGTACAAATTCATTGACACCCCTTTTGAGGTTTCATGTGATGGGAGTTTATCAAGATTAAGGATATTTTAAGAGAAATTTATGGAAATACAACCATTTAGTTTTGTATATGTTCTAGTGAAAAATTCAATACACTTTGTGGATATATGATTAAAGGTACTGGTAAACTTTATGGTTTATCTTATCCTTGATGTTGAGGTAATTATGGGTTATAGTCAATCACCTTACAAAGTAAACACACTCAATTGATATCATAGAATATTTCTCTATGGATCCTCTTGCTAGAATATACATTAAGGAAGTGGTAACACTACTACAAAACATGTCTTTAACATTGTTAGAAAAAACATTGATAATGGTAACCTTTATCATCGATTTATTATTATCACTGATAAAGGTCCCAAATAAAATGAAATAATTAAACAAATAAAAATTAAAAATGAGAAAATTAAGAAAATATTAAATTTTTATCAATTAAATAATTATTGATAAAAATAAATAATTTTAATTTACATATATATAAATTATAAATATTAATAAATAGTATATATTAAATATAGATATTTAAAATGAATTAAATAAACAAATAAAAATAAAAATTAAGTAAATTAAGAAAAATATTAAACCTTTTATTAATTAAATAATTATTGATAAAAATGAATAAATTTAATGTTCATATATATAGATTATAAATATTAAAAAATAATATATATTAAATATAGATATATAAAATGAATAAATTATAATAATTTAATAAAAAAATTAAAATTGAATAAATTGTAATAATTAAACAAAAATATTTAAAATAAATAAATTAAAAAATTATTAAAAAATTTATTAATGAAACATTTATTAATAAAAATTAATTATTTTAACACACACACACACATATATATTTATTATAAATATTAATAAATAATATATATTAAATATAAATATAGAAAATGAATAAAATATAATAATTAAAAACATATTAATGTATTATTCATTTTTAATGGTTTTTATACACAATTATTCACTAATAAATTTAATATATATATATATCTATATCAATATATATAATATTTCCTAAAATTTGATTTATATAATACAAAATATTTATGCTTACATTAAATAAGTCATATATTTAGTGAAGAATGATTTATAATTAAAAATTAATATTAATTAAAAATACTGATCAACTAATTACATTAAGTAATAGACATCATTAAAGGTCATTTGATTTTTCAATTTAACATATATCAAACATGTGTTATGTTGATTTAACACATACATATATGCAATTAATGCATTTTTATATACAACACACACACACACAAATATTTACACAGTTAATGAAATCTTATGTAGAAACACATACACATAATATTTATGTAATCTATTAAAATTTTAGCATTGATTTTAGAATTTAATTTAGTAACATGATACATTTAATATATTATGTTTTTAATCGGTAAATTTTATTTATTTATTTTTAATATTATTATAGTTATGTATTATTTATTTATTTTTAATATTTATTATTTTTTCTGGATTTCAATCATTTTCTAATATTTATTTATATATATTTATTTACTATGTTATAATATTTTCAATATGTATTCATATTTATTTCAATATATATCAATATTTTTTAATAATTTATATTTAATTAATAAAACTTATCCATTTTTTCAATATTTTTAAAGTGTACTCATTTTAATTATTCAATTTCACTGATTTTTAACATGCATGAATTTAATCTTATATATTAATTAATAATGTTTAAAATATATTTTCAAATAAATATTTATAAATAAATATATTTATAAATGTATATTTACTATATTTATAAATTTATATATTTATAATTATAAATAAATAAGTATTACGTTTTAAAAAAGTATTTATATAATTATAAATAAATAATTATATATATTTACATAATTATAAAACAATAATTAATTTATTTAAACAATGAATATATTTACTGCATTTATATTTATATTTATATATATTTATTAAATATATATAATTATATAATTATATATAATGATATACATATATAAATATTATTTTTAAAAAGTATTTATATTATTATAAATAAATAAATAAATATTTAAATTATTATAAAATTATAATAAATATATTTAAATAATGAATATATTTACTATATTTATATTTATATTTATATATTATATATATATATATATAATTATATGAATATATATAATGATATAAATATATTTATAATTATAAAATTATAATAAATATATTTAAATAGTGAATATATTTAATATATTTATATTTATATATATTTATTAAATATATATATAATGATATAAATATATTTATAATTATAAATATATTTACAAATATATTTATAAAATTATGCATTTATAAAATTATATATTTATAATTATATATTTAAATATATTTACATTTTTTTTATTTATAATTATAATTACAAATCATTTATCATCGCTGATAAAGATGACTTTTATCAGTACTTTTTTAGTGATGATAAATCACTATCTTTATCAATGCTAAAAAAGCACTCATAGAGATATCTTTTATAAGTGATTATTAATTTAGTGATGATAAAATGTATCATTATCAGCATTTTTTTGAAAGCATTGATAAAACTCCTCCGATCAATCTAAAATGAACCCTAACCGCACATATCCAGTCATGATTCTCAAGCTTTTGCGGAAGTCCCCTGCTGCCAACGCTCCTCGTCTAATTTCTCTTGGATGAATCAAGGCTTGAATCCAAGTTATGTTATTCTTTTCTCCCCCTCACTTGTTAATTGCTTGCTTGGATTCTGCGGTTTGTGTTATTACAGTGTTTTCTTAGATTGTCTCCTCTATCCTCCCTCAAGATCAATCAAACCTCATTAGATCCCTAAGGGGGTTTCCACATCCTTCTTTGATTTAGGTGTCTCCTCCCTGAATTTTCAGGTGTTTTCCGATGTATATCCCCTCTTTCTTCCTTCTGATTTAGGTGTCTCCTCCCTCTATTCTGATTTCTTTAGGTAGATTTTTCTATTATTTTTTATATTCATTTTTATTTAAATTATGCCTATGTGTAATGTTTATAATGGATTTGGAAAACATTTTGGTTGAATTCTATGATTGGCATAAAGGGGTTTCTATGGATTTTGATTGAATTATTTTAAATTAAAATTTTTATCATGAAAAGTGTTTGATCATATGATTATGAAGCATTTCAATTTGATTTTTATGAAAAATGAAAGGCTTACGACATATTTTGGGTTTTAAAAGAAGAAACAAAGTTTTAAGAAAATGATTGAAATAGAAAAATAGTGTGTTTATAAATATTTCTGAAGTATTGAAATTTTTTAATTTCAAATGAAAGAAAAATAACTTGGAACCTCGAGTTATATTTTGTTTAATAGCCCGTTTGACACTTTTAAATGGGTTTATAGCTTGTGATACCCACATTGATCACCCCTTGTATTTGGTGTGTCTGTTATGGGATGCTTATCATTTTATAATGCATGTATGATGTGAAAAGGTTTGTTCTATGCAAGGTTATTATAGGTGAGGTGCATGATATTTCTTTTGTTACCATATGTTTTCATTTTCATTTATTTCTCACGTACTCACATGGTTTCTTGGTCATGAGAATGCTAGGTTACTAAATGGTATCTTGAATGAGTGAAAACTCCAGTTTAGATTGTGTCTAGCTAGAGTGGGACTAAGTTATTGAGTGTTCTAAAATGCCCCCCCATTGTAGCTTCACACTCTTGATATGGTTTAGGTCCTAGATAGTTTGATGGGACTAGAGAGACATGTTGGTTCTTTGAGTTTGACCTAAAGTTCTTTTCACTAGTTCAAGATCAAATTACTTGAGTGCCTCAATTATTATCCCATGACACTTATACCATGACAGGTGGGCTTTGGTTAGACCTACCCGGTCATTCAATGTGTATTTTATTTTTTTCATTATACTACTCTTCATGTATACAATTGTGTCTAGTAGTATTTCTATGTTTTGGTTGATCTGGTCTGTTGGTTGTTATTACATTCTCACTTGGGAAGATTCTTTATTTGTATTGGTGCTTTTGTGTGTGGTGATTTCTGTGAGGGTTCCCACTAAACCTTTAAATTTGTTTTCCTAACAATAAAAATATTTAATTTTGATTTAATGAGTGGGTTATAATATAGAAAATAATTGAGAATATAAATATTAATCCAAATGAGGCATAATCACAACTTTTCAAATACCCTTATGTTAATCCTGTAACGTCCCGACCCAGAAGCCACTGAACCGGTGCTCCGATCCAGTTCGCCCCAAGGCCTCAAGTGCGCCTTCCTGTATGCCAAAGGCTGCTGACTAGCAGTGAGGGCCTAGGGTGTGATAGTGGGGAGACTATGCCCTCATATCATAGTAAGCAAACAACGGAAATAACTAAGTATCATACACAATAGAAAGTAAACAGAATGCAGAAGCAATAAACAAATGAAATAGAATAAGTTGTAATAGTAAAATACTGTAAAATCCCGAATAGTTATGCAATACAATACAACACTAGTCACCCACCGGGCCGACCATACAAATACAAGTACAAAAGAAACTAAAAGTAAAAGTACAGGGCTCTGCTACTATCTCCGAGACAATCCACGTACCCGATTTTCAAACACTGTCGAACTGTAGCAGTCCGATCCGTAGAACCACTTGAGTAGATCTGCTCGATCATGCAACACTGGGCCTCAGCCCTATCCACCAAGCAAGTCGTGCTCAACCTGAAAAGCAGACATAAGGTCTACATTTACACCGAGGTGCACATGCAGGGGTGAGAAATAATCTTAGTAGGGCACCCCAAAAAGCAACCTATAACTGTACTGCTAAAAGTGTATGCAACAACAACATGCTCAGCCTAGCTGGAACACAACAAAAGAAGTAAACCAAACGTGCAACCACAGTCAAACCCAGGGTATGTAAACCCTGTCAACTGGGAAAGTGCCACCATGGATGTCCATATATATATATACATACACATGTATAGTCCCATACCTATACACATATATATAAATATGAATATTCATGATTCAGTGATTCAAATAACATGAAACAACATCACCAGTAGATCCTTGAGACCATAATCCTGATCTCCTGGACATCCTAGGAAAGGGCATTGAGTTGGACGTCGTGCCACTCAAGCCGTGTATCATTAAGTCGATCTCTGGGTCCATAATCCTATCGACATGTACCTGCTTCGGCCAACGCCGAAAATATATCTCTGAACAAGTTAACCAGAACCATGCCCTCTAGATAATCAGAACACTATCCTCAGGCTAAATGTAATAATGACCTCAGGCTAATATAGTCATTCCCTTAGGCTAAATATCAACATGCCATCGGGCTAAATATCACCATGCCCTTAGGCTAATATAGTCATGCCCTCAGGCTAAATATCAACATGCCCTCAGGATAAATATCACCATGCCCTCAGGCTAATATAACCATGCCCTCATGCTAAAGTAAAACACTGCCCTCAGGCGCAAGTAACTGGGCCGATCCCAAAGCATAACAAGCAATTTTATACCAAATTTCCTCTCAAGAAAACTTTAAAATAGGTAATAATCACGGTATACCCTCATGTATCCAAGCCAAATGGCTAAATAGAGGAATGCACCCCCGGGGTGGCCCTCGATCCAAGAATTGATCCCAAATAGCAGTTTAACCTATCACTAGATTATCTATACAATCCTAGATATCTTTTCAGCAAAGGCCTCAGCCATACGACACCCCAACATGGGTTTGTAGCACAACAATACACAAAATCAACCCAACAGTTGGAATAAAACACCAGATCACCTACTAATCAGGAACACAAGGAAAATAAGGCATCCCAACACACAAGAAAGACACCTCGCGTCAGGATCAACAACCACCAACCAGGAAGCACCTCTGGTAACCACTACAACATCAGCAAACCAAGTTAGATATAAACAAGCATGTGCAGGTGGCCCGAACTCCCAACTCAAAAATATATCCAAAGCTAGAAGGGAGCACCAGTTTAGCATGGGTTCTAGGTGAGACCCGATCACCATCTATACCCAAACCTGACGTAACAACTCAGGGTTGGTCAAATAATGAGCACCCACTAGGTCCCTCAAGTCAAACACTGAGGAAGATTCATACTCGGGATTCTCTAGGTAAAAACGAGTGAAGGCATCCAATGAGGGATCCTTAGAAAAGAGTAAGGGAGAAATCCTACACGGATCCTCAAATTAAGGACAACATAGGCACTCAATAACATGGTTCCTGTAAAAGGAAGAACAAGAGAGAGATCCTACAAGGGACTCCCTAGGTCAGCATACAAGCAAAGGCATCCCTCAGGGGATACTTAGAAGTATCCAGCCTCACAGAATCATAGGCCAGAAGGGAACATCTCACAAGGGAAACTTCATCTAAAGAATAGGTTATAGAAGATATCTCACAGCTCATCTCCTATTAAAGGTCTCAACTAAGTTGGTCTGAACACCAAACTAATCATGCATGCTAAGTCTCACTCTCAGGTGACAACTGAACTCGATAACTGAAGGAAGAACCCCTCCATTTAGATAAAAACCACCAAAAACACATTTATATGACATATAAATGTAAAAAGTATTTCACCATCTTGATCTAAGTGAAAAAACGCTCAGAAAAGACTACTCACACACCCAATTCTGACTTCCAGAGCCCAAGATATCCCCAAAACTACCAAACTGAAGTAGTACATGGCCAGAGCACATGGCCAGAGCACATTGGGCCTGCCTGTGTAATAGTACACGGAATTTACTTTACTATACACATCATTTTATGTTTAAAAAAATTCACACCATGTTCATTTTCACTAAAACACATGCCCAAGTACCACTACACGACGTGTACTTTACTGTACACAGTGTGTACTTCAAAAAAACCACTATTCCGTGTTCTATTCCACACGACCAGCCACACGACCACCCACTACCCGGTGTGTACTCAAAGTACATGACTTATACTTAAGAAAACTTCTCATTCCCTTAACGGTAAGAACACACGGCGTGTTCCCCTAGAACACACACCGTGTATACTGGGTTTTCCGACGGGAAATCCCTAAAAACGCCCGATTCGCCCATTTTCGCCCCCGGAACAACAGATCGATCCCCATGGGAATACAAGCAAGAAATATAAGGCTTTAAAAACTTTAAAAAACTTTTTTACAGGTTTTATATAGTGAAAAAATAAACGGCCCTACCTTTGGGCAGAAACTGTCGAAGCCTCGGTTGATTTCACGGCTCACGGTTGCCTGTCGCGGAATCAACGCGTCGAGAACTTCAAATCGGTACCCCTCTCGCATTCCTTCTCTCATGTTTTCTAAATCTACAAAATCTCTCATGGGACACATACAATGAGGAGCGCCTATGGAGCATGCGCAAGAAGGAGGAGGAAGGGAGAGAGAAGAAAAGAAAAAGAAAGAAGAAAAGAAAAGGAAGAAAAAGGGGCCCGGCCCGGCCCCAGCGCTTGACATGAGTTTATGCCTCCCCTAGGCTAAACTCCCCATTCCAGACTCAACGACGTAGATGGAATCTCAATTCGAAGCTCTGTTTAGAAGTTATTTTCAAATGAACCTGCATGAATAATTTAATAAAATTAAATATTAAATATTCTACTAAAATTCAAACAGCTCAGATTTCCACTAAACTCTTGTCCTAGGGTAAACACCCTATTCCGGGACCAACAGAGTGGTCAGAAAAATTATTAGAGATAAGATAGTAGGGTAAAATGACCATTTTACCCCTCACGAGCATCCAACAGCAAAAAATCAAATTTCTGCTCAAAACGACTATCCTGGAAAACACAGGTTCTTACAAACTCCCCACCATAAACCTTCTCATCCCTGAGAAGCCCAATGAAAGAACCATCATCCATGTTCCCAACCTGAGAATCTACACAACCAAGCTATCTGCTCCATCCAATGACCATCCTTATAGCGTTAACCACCAATTTCTACAAAGAAGATATTAAACTACGACCAAATTGGTACTCCCCACCATAGGAATACCCTTGTCGTCATCTTAAAGAAAACTCTGAGATAAAAAGATCCTGGAAAACACCGAAGTTTAACCTAAACAAGGAGAACCACCCTCAAAAGGATAATGGTGCACTCCCCACCATATGGCTTTCCTTACACCACTCCAAGAGCACAACCAGAATAGGTTCCATCCTCAACAGGGATGGACATTAAGAAAGAAAAAGGAGCTCGATGTAGGTTCGAAGCTCTCTCAGTATATTCAAGACGAATCAAGATATAACATGATCGTCTCTAACAGGAGTACAATAAGATTTCACTGACGGCGTGCCCAGCTCCCTCCGAGCCACACTAATATCCTGCCATAACCCGACCAGGATTCCAACACGGGTCAACCATTTTAACACAGGTTTCCCTAGAACAGAACAAACATCGACCTACAAAGGTTCAAGTCAAAACCGAGGGTATCTAGGTCTTCCACCAAGCCCTATAGAAAAAGCCTCAAAACTGGGTCACAAGTTCTAACCACCTAGCCCAACAGATCCAAAACCTCTCAGAAGAAGGTAAAAATCACAACGACTAACAAAAGTCAAAACCTAAACACAGCCTACAAGGGCCCTGATCCTCTCCGAGCATCCTCAAAAGGAACTACTCCCTGGAGTTCACAAACCAAGCAGAAGAGAAATTGAACTAACACCCATCGGGCATCCATATATGGGAATACCCCAAGGAGGTCCAGTTCACAAGAAAAGCCTTGGTATCTATTGAAATCATTCTCAACGATATGACTAGATAACCAGAGACCTGAAAAAAAACACCCAATAATGGGTTAAATAGAAAGTCATCACACGCCATATCGGCCAACTGGGGTCACTACACCAACTATGCACGAGGACTGAGTCATCAGTCTCAACAAAAATGCCTCAATGTAGATCCACAAAACCTACCACGAGAGTAAAAAGTATGTGTAAGTAGACCAAAAGGTCTCATTCATCTGTAAAAACACACACTAGCAGGCCTATATGCTGTGAATCCTACGTGCCTAGTATGATGCATGAGACACCTATTTCCTTTTCCAGCCAAGAGTCAAAATCCACCCCTCACATCTTAATAATGTCCAAGATCCAGAGATCCATAGTAAATCAAAACACCAGACAACATGTGCTTCACTCAAGGCAAAAATCATATACAACCATAACATCGCAAAATTAGAACAACAATCCCTAACCCTGGTAACCCAGACTTCTTACCGAAACAAGTGTTCTCGATGCACCAACCTGATATCCATAACAGGTTCCGACACATTCCTAATAATCCTGTCTACCATATTCCAAATAGTAAAGACTAGGAAAGAAAACTCCTCTGATACCAATTTGTAACGTCCCGACCCAGAAGCCACTAAACCAGTGCTCCGAGCCGGTTCGCCACAATGCCTCAAGCGCGCCTCCCCATATGCTAGAGGCTGCCGACTAGCAGCAAGGGACTAGGGTGTGATAGTGGGGAGACTATGCCCTCATATTAGAGTAAGAAAAGAGTGGAAATAACTAAGTATCATACACAATGAAAAGTAAACAGAATGCGGAAGTAATAAACAACTAAAATAGAACAAGATGTAATAGTAAAATGCTGTAAAAGCCCGAACAGCTATGCAATACAATAAAACACTAGTCACCCACCAGGAAAACCATACAAATACAAGTACAAAAGAAACTGAAAGTAAAAGTACATGGCTCTACTACTAACTTCGATCCATTCCACATACCCAATCTCTAAACACCGTCGAACTGTAGTAGTCCGATCTGTAGAACCACTCGAGAAGCTCCGCTCAATCATGAAACACTGGGCCTTAGCTCTATCCACCATGAAACTCATGCTCAACCTGAAAAGTAGACATAAGTTCTACACGTACACTGAGGTTTACGTGCAGGGGTGAGAAATAATTTCAGTAGGGCACCCCGACAAGCAACCTATAACTATGCTGCTAAAAGTGTATGCAACAACAACTTGCTCAGCCTAGATGAAACATAACAAAGGAAGTAAACCAAACGTGCAACCACAGTCAAACCTAGGGTATGTAGACCCTGTCAACTGGGAAAGTGCCACCATGGATGTCCATATCTATATACGTACACATGTATAGTCCCATACCTATACACACATATATAAATATGAATATTCATGATTCACTGATTCAAATAACAAGAAACAACATCAACAGTCTATCCTTGAGACCATAATCCCAATCTCCTGGAAATCCTGTGCAAGGGCATTGATCTGGACGTCATGCCACTAAATCCATGTCTCATTAAGTCAATCTTTGGGTTCATAATCCCATTGATATGTACCTGCTTCGGCCAATGCCAGAAATATATCTCTGAACAAGTTAACCAGAACCATGCCCTCAGGCTAATCAGAACCCTGCCCTCAGGATAAATGTAACCATGACCTCAGGCTAATATAGTCATGCCCTCATGCTAAATATCAACATTCCCTTAGTCTAAATATCAACATGCCCTCAGGCTAAATATCACCATGCCCTCAGGATAATATAACCAAGCCCTTAGGCTAAAGTAAAACACTTCCCTTAGGCGCAAGTATCCGGGCCAAGCCCAAAGCATAACAAGAAATTTTATAACAAATTTCCTCTCAATAAAACTTTAAAATATTTAATAATCATGGTATACCCTCGGGTATCCAAGACAAACAGCTAAACAGAGGAACGCACCTCCAGGGTGGCCCTGAATCCAAGCAGTGATCCCAAATAGCAGTTTAAACTATCATTAGATTATCTATACAATCCTAGATATATTTTTAGCAAATGCCTCAGCCATACGACACCCCAACATGGGTTTGTAGCACAACGGTACACAAAATCAACCCAATAGTTGGAATAAAACACTAGACCACCTACTACTCAGGCACACAAGGAAAAGAAGTCATCCCAACACACAAGAAAGACGCCTCACATCAAGATCAACAGAAACCAACCAAGAAGAACCTCTGGTAACCACTACAACATTATTAAACCAAGTCATATATAAACAAGAATGTGTGGGTGGACAGAATGCCCAACCCAACAATACATCCAAAGCCCAAAGGGAGCAATAATTGGGAATGAGTTCTAGGTGACACCCGATCACCATCTCTACCCAAACCCAATGTAACAACTCAGGGTTGGTAAAATAATGAGCACCCACTGGGTCCCTCAAGTCAAACACTGAGGAAGAATCATACTCGAGATTCTCCAGGTAAACACGAGCGAAGGCATCCAATGTGGGATCCTTAGTGAAGAGTAAGGGAGGAATCCTACACGGATCCTCAAATTAAGGACAACATAGGCATTCCATAACATGGTTCCTGTAAAATTAAGAACAAGAGAGAGATCCTATAAGGGACTCCCTAGGTCATCATACAAGCAAAGGCATCCCTCAGGGGATCCTTAGAAGTATTCAGTCTCACAGAATCATAGGCCAGAAGGGAACGTCTCACAAGTGAAACGTCCTCTAAAGAATAGGTTACAGAAGATATCTCACATCTCATCTACTATTAAAGGTCTCAACTAAGTTGGTTCAAACACCCATTTTATCATACACATTAATTCTCACTCTCAGGTGACAACTGAACTCGATAACTGGAGGAAGAACCCCTCCATTTAGATAAAAACCACCAAAAACCCATTTATATGACCTATAAATTTCAAAAGGATTTCACCATCGTGATATATGTGAAAAAATGCTCATAATAGACTACTCACACTCTCAATTCTAACTTCCAGAGCCCAAGATATCCCTAAAACTACCAAACTGAAGTAGTACATGCCTAGAGCACATGGCCATAGCACATTGGGCCTGCCTGTGTAATAGTACACAGCATGTACTTTACTGTACATGGCGTTTACTATTCACAAAAAGTCACACTGTGTGCGTTTTCACTAAAACACATGCCCAAGTACCACTACACGGCGTGTACTTTACTGTAAATAGCGTGTACTTCAAAAAAACCACTATTCCATGTTCTATTCCACACGACCAGCCACACAACCACCCACTAAACGGAGTGTACTCAAAGTACATGACATGTACTTAATAAAATTTTGTCTTCCCTGAACAAGAATAACACATGGTGTGTTCCCCTAGAACACACGTCGTGTATACCTGGTTTTCTGACGGGAAATCCCTAAAAATGCCGGATTCACCCGTTTTCGCCCCCAAACAATAGATCGAGCCCCATGGGCATACAAGAAAGAAATATAAGGATTTAAAAACTTAAAACAACTTGTTTAAATAGGATCTATGGTGAAAACATAAACGTCCCTACCTTTGGGTGGAAACCACCGAAGCCTCAGTTGATTTCACGGCTCACGGTTGCCCTTCATGGAATCAGCGCATCGAGAGCTTCGAATCGTCACCCCTATCGCTTTCCTTATCTCTTGTTTTCTAGATCTCCAAAATATCCCATGGGTCATGTAAAAGGAGGAGCGCCTATGGAGTGTGCGCAAGAAGGAGGAAGTGAGAGAGAAGAAAAGAAAAAGAAAGAAGAAAAGAAAAGGAAGAAAAATGGGCCCGGGCCGGCCCCAGTGCCCGACATGAGTTTATGCCTCCCCTAGGATAAAATCCCCATTCTGGACTCAACAACGTAGAAATAATCTCAATCCGATGCTCTAGTTAGAAGTTATTTTCAAACGAACCTGCGTGAATAATTTAATATTTAATTTTGATAAAATTAAATATTAAATATTCTGCTAAAATTCAAATAGCTCATATTTCCACCAAACTTTTGTCCTAGGGTAAACACTCTATTAAGAGACCAAAGGGGTGGTCAGAAAAATTATTCGAGATCATATAGTAGTGTAAAATGACCATTTTACCCCTCACTAGCATCCAACAGCAAAAATTCAAATTTCTGCTCAAAATGACTATCTGGAAAAACACGGGTTCTTACAAATTCACACAAGGTATAAGTTGTGGTTTATTTATAGTTTAAAGTTTACTAATTTCAATCCAAAAAAGATACTAAACATGTAATATGAAATAACTAATGAATCATAGTATTAAACTAGGTGAATTATTAAACATAACATTAACTATAACCAATACTTATCCATAATAACCCAAAAAAGGCATAAGGTGCGACTCAAGCACAAATTAAGATGTTCTAACAGAAAAAATGAAAGATTATAATTTAAATAAATTTTCTAAATTTAAAACCCAATTTAGTAATAAGATTTTTTAAGTAAAAGAATTTATTTAAAGTTAAGATGCACATGTATAACTCATATTTGATGAAAATGAAGTTTTCACTTTTGATCTTTAAAATATACAAAGAAAATGTCCTCTTAGTAATGTAAAATTATTATTTAGTAAACCATTTTAAAGAATTAAAATACCTAAGGGTTTGGTTTTATGAAATAAAACTATTTATCTAAATTATTTATACAAAACCAAATCCATACACAATTATTTAATAAAATAGACACATTTAGTACATAAAAAGTTTTTAGTTTAGTTTCAAAAAATCAAACTAGTTGATGATACTTAATAAGTTATAATTTTTTTACTTCCCACTTAATCAACCCAACCATTATATCATAATCAATGAAATCACTAAATCAATTTTAGGTATTATTCATTGAATTATAATTTATTTAGGTTATAGTGAAAGGAAATGAATTTCTTTGTAATACATGATAAGGTATAAAAGTGAATACTTAAATAATTATATTCACATGATTTAAACTCATTATTTAAAACTAAATTTAGATTTAATAAAAGTACTGAAGATATCAAAACATAAATATGTAGCAAATAGTAATTTCGTTTCTTGAACAAATGTCTAAGACATGTGAATATTCAAGTAACTTTATCAAAATAAGTTGAGGTAACATAACCCAAAAATATGACAGGTACATTCCTTTATGGATATTAAAATGATTTGGAGCTCATATAATTTCTAAGAATAAAATTATATAAATTAAAGAATGTAAATAATTAAATAACACAGGTCCAAAATTTAATTTCATAGAATAAATAATTTTAAAACAAGTAAAATTGTTTAATAGACTTTACACAATAAACCAAGAATAAATATATAATGTGAACAACATTCATGATGTGGTTTCTATCTCACTGCACCCAATCTCATGAAAAAACATTATTTAGTCCTTCTAGGGCTAAATTTTCACTAAAAATGACCAGTTTCACCCATCTACATGCTATCTCATTGCTCTGTCACAATTCCTAAACTACTGAAATATTTCCATGATATTATAAACACCCAAAAAATGTAAAAACTCAAAACTTGGTGGAAATTCATGGTTGGTTCCTTGAAAAAAACCAAATCAACTATCATTTTCTCACCCCAGGTACTAGATCACCTCCAATTCGACCCACACTTAGATAAATTCAAATCAAACCTAAGCCTGATATCACACACAAATTCTATCTAACACCTCAGGATATTTTGGAAAATAGTTTTCAATTTCATTAATATTTATAAATACTTCTTGATGTTAATACTTAAATAAATTGTACAATAGGTGAAAGCTTGGATTTTGTGGCTTCTTGTGTGATATTTGATGGAACTGGTTTTTTATAAATGAGTAGTCCCTTGAATGAATTTTGAAACAAGACCATGGGAACCTCAGTATTTATGTGGGTAGTATAGGAAAATCATGTTAGGATTTAAATTGTTAATTTACTACTATCTTATAAAAAATGATTTATTCATTTCAGATTTATAAAATGTTTATGAAATGTTTAATAATCATTGTTTTATTTAGATTGAGTGGTGGCCTACTTATTATTTTTATGGTCACGCCTATTTTAAATTCTAGTTTTGAAAAAGGAAACTTGGTTTTAAATGTTAAAGTGGGTTTTGAAATAAAAAAACACGTTTTCCCTTAAAATGAACTAAAATGGATTCAGTGTTTTGAAACTCAATAAGTGATTTCAAAGTGAACCAGTAAAGTTTTAAAAATTTCAAAGTGTACATGGAAAAAGTTATAAACTATTAATTTATTATTAATTATTTTTGAATAATATTTTAAATTTTTTCACTTGATGATAACATTTTTTATAAAAAATGGGGTTTGTATTTCATTAAGTGTTTTGAAAAAAATTAGTTGATTTTCATGTGGAATTTTTAAAAAATGGATTTCAAGTAGGGTTTTAAAAATTCAAAAAAAAAACCTTTTGAATTTTTAAAGAGTTTTTGAGATGAAATTCGAAATTTGAAATTAATATGTTGTAATTTAATTTTTTTTTTGTCTCTTGAAAAGTGTTTTGTAAATCGGTTGGTTTTAATATGGAATTTGGAAAATGTTCATAGTCATAAGATCATTAATTTCGTATTCATTAATATATTTCCCTAACCCTAATTTTTTAGAAGTAATCCACTTATTCTTTAATTAATTACATGGAATTCTATTTATATATTTTATTCCTTTTATACAAACTAGGAGCCTCTTTATAGAGTTAAAAATAAACAAGACTAGAAAATCATGAATTTGTTTCCACTAGGAGAGCATATTGTAGTCTTGGTGCAATAATTTTTCTATTATAGGGATAGTGGTTCATGTATACTTGGGCTAAGGTGATCATGTTTCTCAAACCATTAGGAATGGGGAAAGGGGTATAAAAGAGTAAGGAAACTATGAAAATGTATTATATGATCATCTCATATATCAAAGCATTATGTGCCTGAGAAAATTCTTAGATTTAAGAAACAAACTAAGAAATGTTATTTGGTGATTTTCCAACTACCAGCTTGAGAAAATTTATATTTAAGGATAAAAATTTCATCCTAATTATATTTATCGCCTGAATAGTTATTATTTCATTTTTTTCTTGAGACTCGCCCCTATATCTTCTAGATATGAACCTATATTGCTTAAACTACTATGAGCATCAGTCATCCCATACCGGGTATCAGTGATCATTTTGGATGAATTCAGAGGATAAAACCTACCACAATGGAGTAATTCTTTTCTTAAATTAAATTACCCATTTCCTTTAAAGCATACTGGAAATATTTGAAACAATCAAATTTTGGGCTCCCCTAATTGTAATTATCTATAATTTTCACATTTTATAATTAATATCTTATGGGTATTTATTTATTTTATCTAAAAAATGACTATTTTGTGAACTTAATATGATGGATATGAATTGAAAATGTATGCACACTAATCATATGATAAAAGAGTATGAATATGGAGTTAATGATTTCATCACATTTGTAATAGAGAATGCATATAACCCTTCTCAGATCCTTTGTTCATGTTTATATTTTTGTTATCCAAGAAAAATTAGTTTGGAAGAGTTGGAAGAAAATTTTAATAATTAAAAAATAGATCAGAGCTATAAATTTTGGACTAAACATGGGGAAAAATTGAACTTGAACATCGATTATGATGATACTGCAGTTTATAGATCATTTGATATGAATACTAGTGTAAATGATAATGGAGATCACATGGAATAAATGACAATGGAAATTGAAGAAAACCATTGTGATTTTCAAAAGTTTTTTGAGAAGTTAAATATATGTTCTAAGAGACCATTTTATACCAGTTGTACTAAATACACAACATTTTTAGTTGTATCAAAGTTATAAAATTTGAAAGCTGGCAGTGGATGTAGTGAAACCAGCTTTACAGAACTACTTGGTCTCCTAAATGATATTATACTAGAAGAAAATGAACTTCCATTTCTAACATATGATGTTAAAATAATTCTACATTCAATGGGAATGATATATAAAAAAGTACATGCTTTTTCAAAATTATTTCATATTGTTTCATAAGGACCATGAATCACTCATAAAATTCCCTAACTGTGGAGAGGATCGATGAAAGAAAAATGAATCAAGTCCTTCAAAATATGTATGGTAATTTCTTATAATTACATTATTTATAAGACTATATAGATATCAAGAAACTTCATGAAAATTTACATGTCATGTAGATACAAGAATTAAATATGGGAACCTACATTAGCTAGAAGATTCTCCTCAGTGGAAGAAAATTGATTGTGAGTATCTTGAATTTGAAAATGAGCTGAGAAACTTTCATCTTGAATTATCTATTGATGGAATAAATCCTTTTGGTTTACAAATTAGTACTCATATTACATGGACCATCATGTTGGTAAATTATAACTTGCTTCCATGGTTATACATAAAGTGAAAATACATTATATTGTCTATGATTATATCTAGACCAAAGAAACCCAGTAATGATTTTTATGTCTATTTGGATCTATTGATAGAAGATCTAAAACTGATGTGGGATACATGTGTTACAATGTATTATGCTCACAGAAGTAAAGAATTCACATTGAGGACCATGTTGTACATGATGATAAATGAATTTCCTGCTTATGGAAAATTTTTAGGCTATAACATTAAAAGAATATTGGGGTGTCCTATTTATGAATAATTAACACACTCTATTGGGTTGAAACGTTCCTTGAAGACTATTTTTTAGGAAATCATAAATTTTTACATCGATGACATAAATACCAATACTGGATGATAACATTCGATGGGAATACCAAACAAGGTACAACACCATCTCTACTAATGGGAGATCAACTATTCAATAAAATAAAATATATTGAAACTATTTTTGGATTTTTTTTGAAAAACCTTAAGAAATTAGGTTAGAAAAAAGGGTCAATTTTATTTGAATTATCCTATTGTAATTTTTTGTATGTCAGACATTTTCTTGATGTCATGCATGTAGAAAAAATGTATTTGAGAGTGTTATTATCACGTTACTAAATTTTCTTGAAAAAAACATGGAATCAAGGCTAGGTTAGACATGATTGACATGTATATAAGAGAATAATTGACACTGGTAAAGGGAAAAGGCATACTTTTCTTCCTCCTCTAGCTTACACTCTATCTAGATAGGAAAAATTACAATTTTACATTTTCCTTAATAGTGTAAAAGTTCCATATGAGTATTCATAAAATATCAAAAATGTCGCGTCAATGACTAATTTGAAGTTATAAGGACTAAAATCACATGAATTTAATGTTTTGATGTAAGATTTTATGCCTGTGGCTTTACATTGATTTCTTCCTAAAAATGAATGACATACATTACCCAGAATCTGCTTCTTTTTCAAATCCATATGTAGTAAAGTTATAGAGATAAAGAAGTCTCAATCCTGAATAAGGAGGTTGCAGTCATATTATATGAATTAGAGATGTTCTTCCCACTATTATTATTTTATATAATGGTCCACGTAATGCTTCACTTGGTTATAAAGGTTCAACTATAAGATCCTTTCCATTACATATGGATGTTCCCCATTGAATGATATATAAATATTTTGAAAGTGTGTGCCAATAATCGAAGTTGTTTAGAAGATTGTATTGAAGAATAATATATTATTGAAGAAGATATTGAATTTTTTACTGATTACCTTTCATATGTTGACGAGATCGATCTCCTAAAGTCTCATCACAATGGATGCCTTATAGGTGAAGGGATTTCTAGAAGAGGTGTTGTTACAATTACCATCACAAAGAGGAAGCAAGCGAACCTTTACATTTTACATAATAGTGAATATATTGATCTATATGTTGAAGCCTAAAAATCAATTCTTAGATATTTTAATCCATCAAGTGATGAAGGATGGATATCAAATACACATAATCAAAAATTTATAGGATGTTTATGAGATCAAATTTATAAGGAGTTATCTGAAAATAAAAATTCAATTACCAAATGACTTCGATGGCTAGCTGGGGAACCAAATGTAAATTTTAAATCTTACACTAGTTTTTTAATCAGTGGTTATAAATTCTATAAAAAATAACATAATAATTTTAGTACGATGAAAAACAGTGGAGTTACGCTTGTGGTGGAAGTGATGCACATATCTGGTTCCAAGGATAGAAATACAATTTATGAAAATATATCATATTTAGAAATTATCAAATAGATATTTGAGTTGGATTATACAACATTTAAATTATCTACTTTTCATTTAAAATGGGTTGACAATAAGAGTAAAATTAAAGTTTGTTGAAATGGGTTTCATGAAGGTGAATTTTATTATAGAAGGGGAAAAGGACGATCCATTCATAATGGAATTAGAGGTAGTAAAATTATTTAAGGTCTCAAATCCAAAAAAGAAGAATTGGTTGATTTTCCTATTGGTGACTAAAACAACTGTAGGTTCAGATTAAAATTTAATCAAGGATTTCACTTTCATTGGGAGATCACCATCAGTTCATGGTGGTCCCAATGTTGAAAATGTATTGTATGTTAGAGGGGACCAAAAAGAGGGGATTTGGATTCTCAATAGAGGATTTAAATACCTTAAAAAAAGAGTTCAATGAGAAGGTTAAAGTGTTTTTTAATGTATTATTCTTTTCCTCATAATATTTTATGTTCTCTACTGTATTAACATAATATAAATTAAATATTTGGATACTCATGCAGACAATGTATTATTCACATGATGATGTTACCAATACCAAGGAAGAATAAATAGTTGATGCTAAAACTGGAGAATTATTAGGGGATCAATAGCATATTAATGAAAAAAAAGAATTATGAAACATCATAGTGTTGAAAAAAATTATCAAGCCAAGAAGTAAGGGTATAAAATTTGAAGTTGGATGGAATCAATGTGGCCAACCTGTTGACCCCAACAAGTCAATTTTCATTAGTTATGTTGGAGTCACAATGAGGATGAATACTCTGTTTGATATAGATTCATGGTGCCACATATAACCAGTAATGAAGTAAACCTTTTGGGAATATTTAATGATAATGTTATGATATAATTTCTCTATTTTACCAAAAAATTATAAAATTAAACTTTTATTTAATTTTCAATATTCATTGTAGAGTTCATTTATTTTAGAATATTACTATAATAAATATGTATTAATGGCCATTGAAAAAGCCCATAGAGGCTTCCAGACTCTTCTTACGAAGTTATATCTTATGGATGTTGAGAGGAAAATAAACCCCCACCCACCAGTTAGTTAAACACACATTATAAAGCAAGAAACATAGAATTATTTAATCAATTTTCATGATGATAAATAATTTTAGGTGCATTGTAGTCAATAATATAATATTTAACATTATTTAATTTTCCAATTTTATTCAAAATTATTAATTTATGAAACAACAAAATAGTGATAAAAATAAATAACATGCATCAGAACGAATGTTCCCCTATAAAAAATCATGGATGGGGTATGGTTCACTAGAGATAAGATTGGTATGTATTTTAAATCAACAATAAAATTTTTATGTGATATGAAACAACATATGTTACTTTTTTTTATATCCATATTGAAGAATAAAAATTCGAAGACACTTCCATTCCATGTCATGCACCATGGAAGGAGGATCACGTAAATAAATAGGATAAACTAGTTGATGAAAACACAAAAGTAGTATGAGAAACATGTGTAAGTATGACATAATAGTAATTCATTATGATTTATAATAGTATTACATAAAAATATCTATTTATGTTTATATTATTTTTATATGTTTTAGACATAATAATCGACAGTGACTGTACTGAAAGAAAAACTACTTTCAGTAGATTTGAAGCAGCTAAAACAATATGGTTGTGTTAGAGGAATAGGGTTTTGAGTGTCTCCTAAAATATATTTAAATAAGATAAAACCATAAAAAGATACATATAATATGATGAAAGGATTTAAAGAACAAATATATTCTTTTAAAGATATTATTGTCCGGTCTGGTTTGATAGACCAATATACTAGAAAGGATCAAATATAATCGACAATGGAACAAATATCCTAACATGAGGAACTAAATGAACACAATATATTTGAGTCTAGTCATTCCCCTCAACTACATACCTTACCGGGGGTAATTATTTTTTTCATTACTCTTTCTCCTAAATGAGAATAAAAAACTTTATATAACTTTATATTGCTAAAATTCTTTAGGGTAAAGTTGTATGTTATTTCTATCTTCTAATACCCACACACTGCCTTGTTTTGAGGGGTATGGTGTATGATATCTCAAGAGATAAGATACACAATAAATAAGTCCCCAAAGATCACATGAGAGCATGGATTGAGGTATCTTTTCATGACCCGACCTGCTGAGGTCCGACCCATGACTACCCCAAGACCACCTCCAATAGGATAGGGGTTGGTGACCAGTACTGAGTATGTATATCCAAAAAATGGGAGGAATTATCCTAAAGTAAATGCACACACATACACATAATAAATACAACAAAAATGATGAAATGTAAAATAACTGAATCAATGAATGCATATATCTAATATCCCACAACAAAGTATGAAAATAAAATTACTGAAAATGAAAAAAGGGTCTAAATACAATCCCAAACAAAAAATCTAAAGAGTCCAAACTAATCCATGGGAGAGGAATATAGTTAAATAGAATCTCTTGGTAAAACATCTCAGTCTATCAAGCTCCATCTATGCTCCACCTGCTCCCTGTCCTCCTAGGACATCGTCAAATGGGCCATCATTTGAATAAGACACGACACATGCAGGAAAAACCCGTGCAGGGGTGAGTATAACAATACTCAGTAGGAAACCCTAAAAAAACTAAAAAAGAATCTATAAGTACAGTCATCTCAATACAAGATATCATAATAAATGCATAACAGAAACACCCAAGCATACTTAGGAAAGCCACTACGCCATCAGGTGGTCATAACCGACTGCCAACCACAATATTTTTCCTGGGGCAATGATCATCCCAGGAGAATCCACTCCACATGCCATGCTATCACTAGAGATGCTCGACTAAGAGGTTTAGCTCATTAGGACCCACCTAATGAAATCTCACTAGTTTAATAATACCATGATACATAGATAGGGGGTCACACCTAGAACTACTAGGGGGCACTAAAAACCCTGATCTGTATCAACCCAATATATAGAGGATCATATGCTAATGATTCCATAAAACCCACCGATATGACCTTATAGATGGAGGATCAACATCCTGATCATGGAGGTCACACCGATTCCACAAACTCCAACTAAGGAACAAAATATGATAGAGGATATCACTCCAGTCTCATGGAGGGACACCAAAAATCTATCTAAGTCTCAGCCTTTAGAGGGGATCACAATATAATGATATGGATGTAATGACACACTGTAACCTTGAGGAAAAGGACCAAGGGAATGTACTCAACCTACAATGATCCAAACTAAGAAAACAAAGATCCACAATCACTCTTAAAGTGGGTACATGGAATGTACCTAGGGGTACATGGCGTGTCCAGCTATCCCCATGCCTGCCCGTGTGGTAAAGACTCACATGAAATGTAGTCTCCAAATAAATGGTGTTTAGAAGGAGTACACAGTGTATAGATACACATGGTACCCTACCTGTGTCTCCTGGTCATGTCTATGTCTATGTGTCTATGTCTGTACAGTAGTACGTAGTGTATGGTTGCCCGTGTACTCTACCTATGTACTATTACATGAGTAAGCCTGCCTAAACTCAGCCAAGACAATCCTTGTGGGAGTACATGGTGTTCTTGTGACCATGTACTCTAACCCATGTCCCTGTACCCACTGAGGTACAAGTCAAGTTAACTAGGGAGGGCCACACGCCGCATGACAAGGGTCACACACAATGTGATACTTAAATCCAATAAAAAACCTAGCACTGTAGCCAGGGGGACAACATGTCATGTAGATATGGATTACACGATGTATTTATCATGATTTAAATATCTTATCTCACAACATACCATGCCTATCTAAAGCCTCCTCCCTTTACAGAACCTATAGATTGGGTTTCATCTGGGCCTCTAGTTGTCTGATCTTGGGATTCCAAGTTCTGAATCCACTCGTATAATGATCTTTCGAGAAAACCATATCCATTAGTAAAAACAAGGAAGAACAGGATCCTAGAATCCAATACGATCCACCACCAATTTTCCACCATCATCATCGCACCTTGATCATGCCACTGGTCATGAACCACACCCATGGTATGGATCTATTGCTTCGAAGAACGACCACACAATGACCAAATACCTTGTATTCATCGAACCGTGGGACAAAAAAAAATTCCCATGATTAACATGTGAATAATAGAGGGAGAAATCCATAATCCATAAAATTTAGTAATTAAACTCAGCCATTTTTCATTTTTCCTCGATTCATTATCATGGAAAGGATGAATGAAGAGGGATAAATTGACAAAAAAATTAAACAATTCAATAAAACCAAATCTACTGACAATGAATGTATCAATTATGTTAGTGGGATTGATATGTGTTCATCCATGATTAAGACATAAGATGGAAATAATAAATAAACACATCCTACCTAGAGTTTGGATTGATCATTGATGAAGAATTATTACATTACCATTGTTGATGAGATCCTTTAACTCTATTAGCACAACGATTTGAGATCTGATCCTAATCCGATCTTGATCCATCATCGTTCTCCAAGAAATCTCTCCTTCAATGGCTCCTAGGTCTCCAGAGTTTAGAGGCTAACCCTAGGAAAAAAGGCACAACTGTATATTTAAATAGGAAGCATGTCACTGCATTGAAAAAAATAAATTTAATTCTTAAATTAATTTATTTTATTAAATTTTCACCCATGAAAACTCTTTCACAAAAGGCCTACAATAAAAAATATTATATAATTCCTAGGGTAAAATCTTTATTATGAACTCAATGATGGCATCATATTTCTGATTTGGGAACATTTTTATAACTTATTCCACTTTTTAGGAATACTATGCACAAGTTCTATTTAATATATTTCAAAAATTTATTCTGGGTGCATCAGGCTTCAGAATCATATGTATTCTTAGCAACTGGTCTAAAAAATAATCAATATAATATCCAAAAATATTATATAGAAAACCTAAGACGTTACATTATCCACACCTTTGGTATTTTTATCCTAAAAAGATAAAAAACTACTAAAAAAGATAAGGGTAATGGGATCAAATCTGGGTGTCCTACTCCCAGGTGCTCTCCTGATGATTCTCATGCTACTGCTAGACACACATAAGGGGAATAAAATTACCATGAAGGATCCTCTCCTGATGATCCTCAATATCCATTGGGTTATTTTCAAAGGTAGCTTCATTCTATATGTCTAGATCTCCCCAGTCGATAACTTGAGACAATTCATGCACATACCTCCTCTGACACGACATGTGGAAGACATCGTGTACCTGGTTCAACTATAATGGTAGATCTATGCGGTATGCCACCTCAAAAAATCTATGCACTATCTAGAAGGCACCAATGAATCTCAGAGATAAATTTCAAATGAAGTAAAATATTCTCAATCCACGTCAAGGTAAGACCCTCAGAAACACATTTTCTCCTCACTTGAACTCCAGAGGTCTCTATCATTGTTTCACATAAGAATTATGATGGTTCTGTACAATCTTCATCTGCTCCTGGATGATATGCACCTTCTCTGTAGTAGCTTTCACTAACTTTGGGCCCATGAGTGCTGAATTTCCTATATTTGTCCAATAAAGTGGTGACCTTCAGGGTCTCCCATACAAATCCTTGAATAGTTCCATACCAATGGAGAAGTGATAGTTGTTATATGAAAACTCCACCAAGGGCAGGTGGTCCTCCCAACTATGTCCAAAGTCCAACATGTAATCCCAAAACATGTCCTCCAAGACCTGAATGTTTCGCACTATCTGACTGTCAGTCTAGGGGTTAAATATTGTGCTCAAGTGTAACTGAGTCCGAAAGGCTTCTTGTAATCCTCTCCATAACTGATATGTGAAGTGAGCATCATGGTCAGAGATGATCTTCTAGGGAACCCCATGGAGTTAGACTATCTCCTACACATAGAGGCTTCCCAAGCTCTACTAAACTCTATTCTCAAATATCTAAGAACTGGGCCGACTTGGTGAGTCAGTCTACGATCAACTAGATGGAATCATGTCCCCTAGATGGACATGGTAATCACATCATGAAGTATATGGAAATACTACCCCACTTCCACTCTAGAACCTCAAGGGGTTGATATAAACCTGCTGGAACTTGGAGCTCTGCCTTCACCTATTGAAAAGTGAGGCATCAAGAGATAAACACTACAACTCCCTTCTTTATACCTGGCCACCAAAATTGACATAAAAAATTATGGTACATATTTTCTATACTTGTATATACACCAAAGGGGATGTATGAAACTCCCACAACACCTCCTCTTATAACATAAAAGGTAAAATTATCTATCCTCTGAAAAGGATAACATGATCCCCACCTTCAAAATATCTATCAAGAGCATGTATAGTGGATATCTGAGTATGTAAGGTCTCATATTCAGTATCTCCATACTGAGCATCCCTAACATGTTGTAAAAGTAGTGGGGGTAACAACCATCGAATGAATATATAAAGTAATATCCTTGTCAACAAAGGGAAAATTCAATGAGGCTAACTAATCTGATGCCTTATCCAATAACTGAGAACAAGATCTCATACCAAGAGCATCTTCCACAATGTTCCCTTTCCTAGGAGTATAGAAGATTTTTAAGTCACAGTCCTGGAGGAAATCTAGCCGTGGCCTCTATCATAAGTTAAGATCCTTCTAAGATAAGATATACTTAAGACTCTTGTATTCAGAGTAAATGATAAACCACTCGCCTATCAAGTAGTGTCACCACATCTTCCAGGTGAAGACTACCTCTACTAACTCAAAATCGTAGGTCACATAATTATACTCATGTGGTATCAAATGATGTGTACCATAGGCAATAACCTCTTTCCTTTACATCAGTACACAACCAAGTCCTGTCCCTAATGCATCAAAGAACACTACATACTCTACACCCCTATGAAAATCTCAATATGGGAGTGATCTTCAACCTCTGTATCAACTACTAAAAGAACTGATGGAACCTTTACATCTACACAAAAATTCTTCCCCTTCCGAGTCAAAGCTATCAAGGGTGATGCAAATCTAGAAAAGTCCGGTAAAACCCTTCGATAATACCCTGATAACCCAAGGAAACTCCAAACCTCAGTAACACTCCTAGGTGGATCCCAAGAAAACACTACCTCAACCTTTACTGGATCCACTATAACTCCAGCCTTGGAGATAAAGTGTCCTAGAAAATAGACTTCCTGAATCCAAAACTGAAACTTTGAGAGCTTCCTATAAAGTAGGTGACATCAGAGTGTTTCTAGGACCATCCTCAAGTGTCTTGCTTTCTCCTCCTCAGATTCTCAATACACTAGTGTTTCATCAATGAAGACCACCATGAACTGGTCTGAGAAAATATTAAAGATATGGTTCATGATCCCCATAAATAATTTTGTGGAACTCTTCATGCCAAATGGAATGACTAAGTAATCACAGTGATCATAACAACATCTAAATGCTGTCTTCGTTATATCCTCCTCCCATACTCAAAGATGGTGGTAGCCTGATCTAAGGTCGATATTTATAAACCATCATTCCCCTATCATATGACCAAATAGGTCATCGATCCTCGGTAGTTAATACTTATTCTTCATGGTCACCTGATTCAAGCACTGATAATCCATATATAACCTCAAGATCCCATCCACCTTCTTGGAAAACAACACCAGGGCTTCCTAAGGGGAAATGATGAGTCTCAAAAATCCCTTATCCTATAATTCCTTCAATTTAAACCTCAAATCTTGAAGCTCTACAAGAGACATTTAATATTCTAGTAAAGATATCGATGTCATCCCAAGATGCAAGTCAATGCAGAATTCCATCTCTTAGTGGGGAGGTAAACTTGGTACGTCCTCAGGAAAGACATCCTCATACTTCACCACTAATGTAGGAAAATAATATCCCAAAGCATCCACTTCTGCAAGAGTCATTCTAGATAACTGGTGAGTAATCAACTACACTCTCCTATGCCTAAGCCCATCCTACTCTTCCAAGGTATCCTTTTCACCCATAAAGAAAAACCTTATTCCATCACTGCAGACACACCGCATCCTCTACCAAAAGCAGTAAATCTGGACATGAAATTTGGATATCCAGTCCATACCTAAGATTAAATTTTAAGGCATCATTATTTCAAAAAAGATATCCCATACAAAACTCTCACCTCTAAGTGTTATATCACACCGTTGGCTCACGTGCACAATCACCGAGTCACCACCTGTCGAATTTTCCAACTGCAAGGGTCAAGCCAATTTATCAACTAGAATATCTAACTCTCAAACCAGAGAAGTGTAAAAGAAGGAATGAATAAAACCTATGTCTATCAATACTATAGGTAAATTAGAAAAGAAACAGATCGTACCTCATATCATACCTAGAGCCTCGGGCTCATAGCCTTCCATAGCTTGTATCTAGCCTCATCCTTACCCACCAGTTCCCTAAGCCTGGAGTGGACCATATGGGGGTGGTGGTGGTAATAGGTTGAACCTATTAACTCCTCTTACTGCCTTACCGACCCCTCTTCCATGTCTGTTATTCTATGAGCCACCCTAATCCTGCCTCTGTCTCTACCTTGGTGGTCCCTTGACTATCTCATGATCAGCTATACCACATGTTGGAAAATATTGATTCAAATTTACCCAACCATTGTAGGAGAAACACCGCCTATCCCTAGTCTAATTTAAACCATCCTGAGAGCCCTTTAGCGCTGGCCCTGATTCCTGTGATAACCCCCTTAAGAATCTGAGATTCTTGGATCCCTATGACTATTGTCGACTACTTACTGCTGGTGTCTCAGCTACTGGGTGACCACTTCTAGATCTCACTAATAGTGTCTTTTCTTTTAGAAATTTCTCCACTAATAAGGATCACTCAATTACTTCAGTATATGTGTAAATGAAAAGATACACTACCGAAGCCCTGATGTCCCAGTGCAATCCCTAATCAAAGGTCCGAAAACTAAAGAACTGGTCCTACACCGATCCAAGGAGTAACAAGAGATTAGTAAACATTTCTGAGTAATCCTCCACATTCACAATACCCTACTATAGATATAGAATCTTCCGTATTCATATGGATTGCAATGTGGATAGATATAACTCCTCTCTAAAGATATGCTCAAATTCTGACCCATAGAGCGCTGTCACATAGTGTGACTGAGTCACCATGCTCCACCATCTCCCAAAATATCCTTAAAGAAGTCTCTCCTTTAGGACTTCCATCTAATATTATGATTTCTTCATAGGGAGGAAATCATGAGTGACTTCATCTAGTTAGTCCTCAACCATCTGGGGGTCTGGCTCACCTAGAAACCTGGGAGGTCGCTGCCTATAGAACTCGTGCAACATACTCATCCTACATGCATCCTTAGCTGGTACTTCTAGCACTATATTATTCTAAATGGATGGTGTTATAGCTGGTAAACCACCTATATGTGCTATCTCTGGTATACGACCTTATACCGATGCCTCGTCACTAGGTAGATCATCCTCACAATCATGTAGTAGAATCCTTACTGGATGTCTGTGTGGAGGCATCCTGAAATTTAAACAAGTTGTATCATGGTCCAAATAGTATATATGGAGAGTTGTATCAAAAATTACATGAAAAAAACCATTCTTATATGATTCATGTGCTAAAATTTTTCCCTCCAACCAATGTTTATATGTATTGATTCGAAAGGTAGGTGATCAGAGTTTTGGTATATAGATACATTGGCTGCCACACCAACACTAAAATACCTGGACTAGAAGAAAAGTGTGAAATACTAAACACCATTTCTCCAAAATAATCTCATCGAATCTGGTCATAAGGTAGAACCATGATCTGATACCACTTTGTCATGACCTGACCCTTTGAGGTTCGACCCACGACTACCCCAAGCCCTCCTCTAATATGCTAGGGGATAGTGACCAACACCGAGTAGGAATATCCAAAAAATAGGAGGCATTAGATTAAAGTACCTGTATACATTCACACATTTCTAAGCCCCAAAAATGATGAAAAGTAATACAAATGAAGCAATGCATGAATATATCTAACATCCCACAACAGAGTACATAATTAAAAGTATTGAAAATGAAAAAAGGGTCTAAATACAAGCAAAAAAAAAAAATATAAAGAGTCCAACCTTCTCTAAGGGCAAGGAATAAATTCAAATGCATGTTCCTGGTAAAAAAATTATTTTTTCAAGATCTAACTATCCTCCACCTGCTCCCTATCCTCCCAGGACACTATCAAATTGGCCATCATCTTCATAAGACATGACACATGCAGACAAATCCCATGTAAGGGAGACTATAAAAATACTCAGTAGGACACCCTGGAAACACTAACCATGAATCAAAAAGTACAGTCAAATCAATAAAAGATATCACAATCAATTTATAATAGAAACACCTAGATATACTCAGGAAAGGAACCATTCCATTAGGTGGTCATAACCGACTGCTATATATAGGATTCTTCTCAATACAATACTCATCCTGGGAGAATCCACTCCACTATCCATTCTATCATTGAAGATACTCGACTAAGTGGACTAGATCATTGGACCCCACCCAATGAAATATCACTGGTCTAATAATACCCTGATACACATATAGGGGATCACCCCTAGAACCGTTGGGGGGCACCACGAACCCTGATCTGGATCAACCTACTACATAGAGGATCATATTCTAATGATTCCACAAACCCCAATGATACGACTTGCTAGATGGAGAAACAAATTCATAATCATAGAGGTCATGCTGATTACACAAACTCCAACTAGGGAATAAAATATGATAGAGGATCACACTCTATTCTTATAGAGGGACACCATAACTCTATCCAAGATTCATCCTCTAGAGGGGATCATAATCCTGTGATATGAATGTAATTCCACATCGTACCCTCAAGAAAAAGGACCAAGGGAACATACTCAACCTATACTGATCCAAACTAATAAAATAGAGAGACACAAACACTCTTAAAGGGGGTACATGGTGTACACTTTGGGGTACATGACATTTACAACTATCCCCATGCCCACCTGTATGGAAAATCCTCATATGGCATGTAGTCTCCAAATACACGACATGTAGAAGGAGTACACAATGTGTAGAGACACATGTTACCCTATCCATGTCGCTTGGATATGTTCGTATCTGGGTGGCCATGTCTGTGTAGTAGTACATTATGTGCGGATGCCCGTTTACCCTACCTGTGTATCACTATATGGGTAAATACATGTACACCCAAATAAGCCATGTTTGTGTGGGAGTACACAGCGTGCTCGTGACTATGTACTCCAACCCATATCCATGTATCCACTGAGGTACACACCGAGTCAACTAGGGAGGGCCACATGGTGTGTGATAGGGGTCACACACTGTGTGATCCTTAACTCTGGACGGAATCCTAGCGCCGTAGCCAGGGCCCCCCACAAAATGTGTAGATTTGAATTACATTCCGTGTTTCTCGTGATCTCTTGATTTGATCCCATTCCATGCTATGCCTCACTAGAACCTCCACCCTTATACGAACATATATATCAAGTTTTTTTGGGCCTCTAGTCATGATATTGGGATTAAAAGTTTTGGATATTCTAGTAGAATGATCCATTGATCAAACCAACTCCGTTCAAAACTAGAAAGAATAAGATCCACATATCCGATCTGATCCACCATCAATCGTACAATTCCATCTTCACACCTTGATTATGCCACCGGTCATGAACCACATCTGCAGTATTGATCTGTTTCACCAAATAATGGTCACCCAACGATCAAATACTGGGTATTCATCAAACTATGGGCCAAAAGAAAACAAAATTGATGAATGTTTGAAGAAAAGAGGGAGAAATCCACAAGACATAAAATTTAGGAACAAACCTATACCATTGTTATTTTGGTCTCAATTCATTATCATAGAAAGGATGAATGAAGATGGATAAATTGAAGAACAAATTAAACAATTCCATCAAACTAAATCTACAAACGATGCACATATCAATTATATTAGTGGAATTGATCCATGTTCATCAGGGATTAAGAAACAAGATGAAAATCAAAAAGCTACACATATTACCTAGAGTTTGGATTGATCATCAATGAAGAACAATTATGTTGCCGCTATTTATGAGATCTTCCAACTCCATTAGTGTAACAATCCATTATTCGATCTTGATTTGTCTTTGTTCACCAAGAATTATCTCCTTTAATAGCTCATAGGTCTCCAGAGTTTAGTAGACAACCATGGGATAAAATAAATAGGTATATATTTAAATAATAACCAGTTTTCTACCCTGAAAAAATAAATTAAATTCTTAAATTAATTTATTTTATGAATTTCATTCCCGTGACAATTTTTCACAAATGGCCTGCGTTGACAAAGATTATGTCACAAGTCGGTAAAAAATCATATTTTTAACTGAACTATTCCTTCATATTTATGAACTGGGAACCCGTTTATAAGTTATTCCACTTTTTTAGGAAAAATATGCATACATGTTATTTAATATATTTAATATATTTTAAACATTTATTCTGGGAACACTGAGCCTCAGAATCACACGACGTCTCAGTTCTTGGTCTAAAAAATAATCTATATAATATTCAAAAATAATATATAGAAAATATGAGATGTTATATAGCTCAAGAAACAACCATTGATTTACTTTTTCCACTTGATGATCCAGATATTACAACAATCAATGATGCTATTGTAACTTTCATAGCATATCCATCTAATATTATAACGATACACGTGGTATGAATTTAACACATTTTTTCTTATGAAAAACCTATATCATTTAATGAAAAAAGATCTGAAGTGAGGTATGGTATTACAAATATATAAATAAATAGGGAAATAAATGGTTAGATCAAGACAATCTAGTGAATTGACCAAGAAATCAAAAGGACCTTCCAAGAGCACCTTCTTCCCACCAGTTCCACAATAAAATTTATTATCATTACAAAGTGATATAGAGACCACATTTAAAGATGAAAATATGTCTTAAATTTGATATGAATAATAAAAATTTGGAACTTTAATTACATACATAGATGGTATCGAGAGTATAAATGATATTATCAAGTATGAATGGATGAGAGTCTCTATTTAGAATACATATATTAGGTACATTTTCATAATACATATTTCCAAATAATGATCTAATATGTTCATTAAAGTTAATAACTATTCATATTTTTAACATGAGTTTATATTACTTATATATAAAGGGATAACCGTGAAAAAAAAACATTAGATTCATTAATCCTTATATCATTTATATACATGAAACTTATTTGGATAAGAAATAAATTGGTAAGAAGAAAGATGAGCTATACAATTTATTTAAGAAAAAAATAACAGATGACAAACTATTTTTAATGCCTACAATGCAGGGGTAAAACTCTACAATCTAATCACATAAAATATATTTGTATTATTTTAATCACTTATTTATTTTTGTTTTTAAGGAAGTAATGGATGATAATAAAACTCAATATAGATACCCCAAATATTTATTATTTTGGATCCAATGCACAAATATCCAACAAACCGACCACACATGATGTGTATCCTAAATTTGTAATACATTGTAATCAACATTTCATAGACAAAATTCAAATTATATGTTTCAGTCTATGTTTGAACAAGAATTTTTTTATGATAGGGCTTATTCTAAATATATGCTAAATCATGGCATGAAGTCAGTGATTGAACATAAAAATCCCATGGATTACTTCAAATGGAAACATATTAATGTATGTATAGAAATATTTAACTATAAAAAAATATTTCACAAAAATTTAATTATTTTGGTCAATGTTTCTATTGTGTCTGAAGCAAGATAATGATAATGGATGTGGATATTATGTTTGAAACTTTATGAGAGAGATTATAAACCATGAAAGGACCAGCATCCCCGAACTAGTAATTTACAAAGGTAATTAAATTTTCATTAAAAATATTTCTTAATAATTTTTTTGTCTATAATTTCTCAGTACTACCAAGATTTTCAATAACCTTTATACTCAAAAGAAGAAGTAAATTTATTTAGAGATGAGTGTGTACCATACATGGTGTCAGAATGTTTATCAAAAGAAAAATTCAGGTGATTACCTGCTATGTTTGTGATCTAGGGTGTGAAACATTAGTATAAGAATTATTATATATTATTTTTGTTTTATTTATCAAGGATATGTATAATGGAGGGAATCAATTCTTTTATAAATGAGAAAAAAATATATCATCTGAATGTATACATGCATCATGAAGAGGTGACATCCTACTACTTATTTAGTTAATTTTATCATATTTTTATCTATTTTTTTTGATTTCCTTACCATTTTTAGAATAAAATTAGACTAATTTCCTCTCTAGGGTTCCATCATGGATGGTGGTAAATAATATAGGAAAAGAATAATACAGTGGTTTCACTTTGGTGGGTGTTAGAATTATTTGGTCTATTCGATCATCAATTAGATGGTGATATAATATCTAAGTGGACCTTCCATTTTGATGTAGTGTGGGTGCACATGATGCATAGTAAATGAGGATCTCAACTATTCAATTAAGGAATAAAACATCCATGGTAATGGGGAAGAGTGATGTGTAGGGGTGAAACCTATGGAGACCTTTTCTATTATATCATATGATTGGATGATCATGTATTAAAGTGGTGGTAAAGAAAGAAATCATGAGTGGTAATGAAAGTATGGATGCATTAGAGTTTTAAATTTTATCTCTTTATTAACTTATAAACTATAGGGTGCATCGAGATTCATATTAACATTAATTATATAAATTTTTTCACTTTTTCATCACTAATATGCATGTGCACATTCATTATGTAAAATTATATAATGAACACATGCTCATTAATAAAAAACTCATCATCATTATGAATTAAAAATACATAAGAATAGGGATGTTCCCATTTTGATGAAAAAAAATGATGATGTTATGTTAGAGTTTATCATCAGCTAGAATATTGAAAAGGATATACCAATGTATAGCATAATCCATGAATACTTAATGGATTTTCTATATTTCAGTGTCATTTGGATGCAATAAAGGGCTATACTAATGTTTAATACTGTCGATAATGGGTAAACAATTTATAATGGAGTTTAGTGTATTCTGAAAATACATAATGTTTTACACTAAAGTTTTTTTCATCAATGAAGGTAAATGGTTTATCATGAAGTTTGTACTCTCTATGATGGTGAAAGGGAAAGATAAATTTTATTATGGTCCATAAAAACTAAAATTTATATATTTATTTTCGTTCAATAAATGCATGATAATAGGTTTACACTAATGGTTAATTTTTCTAGGAATAAATTAAGGGATACATTAATGTTTAGTATACTCCAGGGATATATAATTTGTTATGTTATTTTTTTGTAGTAGATAAGAAGAAAAATGTTTATACATGAGTTTTATACCAACCCAAAAGGATAAAAGTTTTTATTGTAATTTTGTATAATATGTGAATGTTAAGTTATTGTAAAGTGGTTAGATATATAATTTTGTTGGTATTGAGATTATAAAATATCTCATATGTATCTATAGTGGGTGAATCAAAAAATGTTATATTTTTGAATCATAGTTTAAAATAATGAGACTAGGAATGCCAATTATTTTTGACAAATGAGTTTTATAATCTTAAGTTGAGATCAAGGAAAAAATATTTCAATTTAGAAAATTTTTTATGAAAAAACAATCCTTTTTTATGATATTTATAGTTTAGAGACTTTACTAAAGAAATATCGTATATGTAATCATCATTTATGTAGGATAGTATTTCATATAGTTTACGGTCATGTGGTAAGGACCACTGAAGGAAGTTTAATTTTATATTATATGGTCCAATATATTTTATTTTAGGGTCATGTAATATTGATTAAATTCCTTGTATTTTAGTTTCAGATGATCAAGAATAATTATATTATAGCTTAATGATATACAACTAGAAAAAATTAGATTTTAGTTTATTTTATCATCATTTTATCTACTTTTTTAGTTAATTTCCTCATCATTTTTATATAATACTTATTTTGTTAATTTTCATAGAGATCATGAAGAAATGAATTCATGAACAAGGATAATTAATTACTATACCATGATCATTCACTCAACAAGGTTAATGCACTCATGATTATGCAATTTTCTTTTTATTCTCCATGGCATTCAACAACCTGAGTTATCAAACTGCAATATTGTTAGATGACCCAAAATGCTGAATACACCATAGGATAAAAAAGAAAATGTGGAATCAACCATACCTCAAAAAAATTCACAATATACCTGATATGACATAAATTGTGTGCTTTTATTTTAAAATTGAAATTTTATTAATGTATTGTTTCATATTTATGGTCAATTTATTTATTTATAGTATTACTAACCTAAGAATTGTTTTCTTATACAAGTGGGTTATTTTTCTCATGTTGGGGTGGATTTTTAGAAGCTTCTAATTCCCATGAGAGAGTATAATTCAAGGCTAAAAATAAGATAATGACAACAAGTAAATGGTTTAATCAACTTCACCTCAATCCGATACACCGTGTACCTGGTATGACTTAAATTGTGGGGTTTAAGTTTAAAATTGAAATTTTATTAATGTATTATTTCATATTTATGTTTAATTTATTTTATTATAGTATTACTAACATAAGAATTGTTTTATTATATAGGTGAATTATTTTGGGAATTTATATTGTTCCTTCAACCATCTGTAGTAAGCCAGAAAAGAGGGAAAATGTTACTTTTAGATGAGGCATTTCAGATAACATGAGGTTTCATTTTCTATCCAAATGGAATAGTTATATCTTTTTTGGGTTGGTTAAAATAGTTTAAATAAAAAAACCCATTGAAAAATAAATCATCCACACCTCAATATGATACAAAGTGTGCTCAGTATGACTCAAACTGTATGTTTTTAGTTTATAAATTATATTTTATTTCAAAACACACATCACAAAATCAAAACTAAGAAAACACATTCATATTGTTTTTATACTTTATCAAAATGACCCATAAGTAATTTGTGACATGTAGAAATCATCCACACCTCAATCTAATGCAAAATGTGACCAATATGACTCTAAGGGTATCTTTTTATATAAAATTGACATTAATTTTAGAAAAAAACATAAGTGACATAATAAAAACTGATAAAACACTTTAATATTGTTTTTATAATTTAGAAAAATGATCCATAAGTCATTTTTTTATGTGTAAGAATCATCCTCACCTTAATCTGATACACTATGTTTCTATTATGACTCAAAGTGTCCGTTATCAGTTTAAAATTGACATTTTAGTTCAAAACGTTTCACTCAATGAAAAATGAGAAAACACTTTTACAGTTTAAAATGATTCATAATTCATTTATGAAAATGATTCATAATTCATTTTTAATGTTTAGGAATTATTCTTACGTCAAAACGACACATGATGTGACCAGTATGACTCAAAGTGCTTGTTTACAGTTTAAAATATCATTTTAGTAAAAATCAAGTGACATACTCAAAACTGAGAAAAAAATATTTTTATGGTTTTTATTATTTATTAAAATGATACATACGTCATTTTTGATGTGTAGGAATTAGATTCACCTTTATTTGATGCATAGTGTAACCGGTATTACTCTAAGTGTGTCATTTTATTTAAAAGTGACATCAATTTTAGTAAAAAGGTAACTAAAATACTCAAAACTAATAAAACACATTAATATTGTTTTGACACTTTATTAAAATGATCCATAATTCATCTTTAATGTTTATAAATCATTCTAATTTTAATTTGATACATGATGTGTTCGGTATGACTCAAAGTGTCCATTATCAGTTTAAAATTGACATTTTAGTTCAAAAAGTGTCAATCAATGAAAATTGAGAAAATGAAATCAGATTTTATTTATAATTTATTAAAACAATTAATAATTCATTTATGTTTTTTATAAATAATTCTCATATAAAACTGACACATGATGTGACCATAATTACTCAAAGTGTGTGTTTTCAGTTTAAAATGACATTTTAGTAAAAAACACAAGTGACATACTCAAAACTGAGAAAACACATTAATATTTTCTTAGTACCTTAATAAAATTATCCATAATTCATTTTTGACATTTATGAATCACTCTCACCTCAATATGATGTACGATGTGACCTGTATGACTCAAAGTGTGTCTTTTTATTTAAAATTGACATTAATTTTAGTAAAAAAGAAATCTGACATACTCAAAACTAATATAACACATTCATATTGTTTTAAAAATTTAGGAAAATTATACATAATTCATTTTTTACATGTAGGAATTATCCAAAACTCAATATGATACATGATGTTCCCGGTATGACTCAAAGTGTCAATTATCAGTTTAAAATTAAAATTTTAGTTCAAAATGTATCAGTCACTGAAAACCAAGTAAACATGCTTAGATTGTCTAGATAATTTAGGAAAATGATTCATAATTCATTTTTTATATATAGGAATTATTATCATGTAAAACCAACACAAAATGCGATCATTTTGACTCAAAGCACATGTTTCCAGTTTAAAATGACATTTTAGCAAAAAAGTCTAGTGACATACTCAAAATAGAGAAAAAACACTTAGATTATTTTGATACTTTAGGAAAATGACCCATAAGTCATTTTGACATGTATGAATCATATTAACCTCAATATTACACATAGTGTGACCGGTATGACTCTAAATGTGACCTTTTATTTAAAATTGAAATTAATTTTAGTAAAAAAGACACGTGACATACTCAAAACCTGAGCAGACACGTTCAGATTTTTTTGATACTTTAGGAAAATAATCCATAAGTAATTTTTGATGTTTAGGATTCATCCAAATATCAATATGATATATGATGTCCCCTATATGACTCAAATTGTTCATTATCAATTTAAAATTGACATTTTAGGTCAAAAAATGCCACTCACTGAAAATTGAGAAAACAAGCTCGGATTGTAATGATAATTTATGAAAATTATTCATAAGAAAATTTTGATGTGTAGGAATCATTATCATGTTAAACTGACACACGATGTGACTAGTATGACTTAAAGTGTGTGTTTCCAGTTTAAAATTACATTTTAATAAAAAATACAAGTGACATACTCAAAACTAATAAAACTCATTCATATTGTTTTTTTACTTTAGGAAAATGATCCATAAGCTGTTTTTGATGTGTAGGAATCAGCCTCACCTCAATCCGACGAATGGTGTGACCCGTATGACTCCAAGTGTGTCTTTTTATTTAAAATTGACATTAATTTTAGTAAAAAACAAAACTGACATACTCAAAACTAAGAAAAAACTTTCATATTATTTTGATACTTTATGAAAATGATCCACAAGTCATTTTTGATGTGTAGGAATCATCCTCACCTCAATATGATACATGATGTCCCTAGTATGACTCAAAGTGTTCGTTATCAGTTTAAAATTTACATTTTAGTTAAAAAAGTGTCACTCACTAAAAACTAAGAAAACACACTTGAATGGTCTTTATAATTTAGGAAAAAAAATTCATAATTCATTTGTGATGTGTATGAATTAGTCTCATATAAAACCAACACATTATGTGACTGATATGAATCAAAGTTCATTTTTCTAGTTTAAAATGACATTTTAGAAGAAACACAAGGGACATAATTAAAATAAATCAAAAGCATTAATATTATTTGGATACTTTAGGAAAACATTACATAAGTCATTTGTTATCTGTATAAATTATCTTCACATTAATCAGATGTGCAATGTAACTGGTATGACTCCAAATGTGATTTTTATTTAAATCTGACATTAATTTTAGTAAAAAACAAAACTAACATACTCAAAACTGAGTAAACACATTCATATTGTTTTTATACGTTAGTGAAATGATCCATAATTTATTTTTTACAATTTGGAATCATACGAACATCAATACGATGCATGATGTTCCCGGTATGACTCAAACTGTCCGTTATCAGTTTAAAAGTGACATTTTTGTTCAAAAAGTGTCAATCATTGAAATCAAAACAAATGCACTCATTTTTTTTGATAATTTAGTAAAATAATTCAAAAGTCATTTATGACATGTAGGAATCAGTCTCATATCAAACTGACACACGATGTGATTGGTATTACTCAATGTGCGTGTTTCCAGTTTAAAATGAAATTTTATAAAAAACACAAGTGACATACTCAAAACTAAGAAAACACATTCATATTGTTTTTATAATTTAGAAAAAACATCCACAAGTAATTTGGGACATGTAAGAATCATATGCACCTCAATCCATCACACTGTGTGACCGATATGACTCCAAGTGCATGTTTTCAATATACAAGTGTCATTTTAGTTTAAAATGTGCATCACATCTCCAAAACTAAGAAAATGAGACTAGATTGTTTTCTCATCATTATATCTACTATTAATTAATTAATTTCCATATAATTTTTATCTTATACTTTTTTAGTTAATTTTTATAGAGATAATTCTTGAAGATGAACAAGAAATTGTGTGACATGCAATAATAAACCGTAACTCAATATGATATATAGTGTTCCTATTATAACTCAAAGATTAGTTTAAAAATTAATACTTTATATTTAATCTATTTATTTATAGTTTTACTTAAATATTTTTTTATATAGGCACATTATTTTTCTCGAGTTAGGGTGGTTTGTTTAGAAATAGCACGATTGGGGCCAGGGGCCAAAGATAAAGGAACATCAATGTTTTTAAATGCATGTGATAATTTGTACTTACTCATGTAATTATATAAACCAATGTTTGAAATGTATATAATATAGTTTTTTTATTGTATTTGTGTTGTAATTTTTTTAAATTTAAAATTTTTATTTGTACCTATTTTTGTATGTTGTTTCTGGTGATTTAGTGTGCTGTAAATTTAATAGCACACTGTAGTATGCCCCTTTATTAGTGCTACTAAATGAACTGATAAAATACCCCCTTTATCATTTCTAAATAAAACAACTGATAAAGGAACCCTTTATCAGTGGGTTTTTTAGTGCTGATAAAGGACCCCTTTATTAGCGGTTTTCTAATATTGATAAAATTCCAAAGATTTTAATAGTGTTATGATAGTCAGTGATTTTTTTTGCAATGAAAAGGCCAATTTTTATGCTATTAAAGACTTGTTTTGTAGTAGTGTAAGGTTACACAAAGTACCAAATTCAATTGTTTCTGATCGGGATCTGAGGTTTTCCATGATTTTTTGGAAAAGTCTTTAATAAGATCTTATTATAGAGTTGAGTTTCAATACTACATATCATCCTCAGATAGATGGTAAATTTGATAAAACAATTCAAAACCAAGAGGATAAGATAAGATCTTATTCTATGGATTTCAATAGTGGTTGGGATAAACACCTTCCTCTAAGTTTATTTTTCCTACAATTATATATTTCACTTGATTATTCACATGACTTATTATGAATCCATTTATGAAAAGAAGTGCAGAACTCCAATGTATTGGAATGAAGTTGTAGAAATAAAGCTACTGAGGCCTAAGAAAGCTGATGATATGGAAGATAATGTTATATATATTTAAAAAAACACAAGGGAGGAATTTTTTTTACAAAACTGTTACAATGATAATCTTCAATATGATCTAGAATTTGATGTTTCTGAGAGGGTATTTCTTTGAATTCCTCTGTGGAAGAAATAATAGAAAACTAATCCCTTGGTATATCAGTCATTTTGAAATTCATGGTCATATTGAGACTATAGATTATCTCTTTGTGCTTCCACTAAACCTCTCTCAGGTTCATGATGTGTTCCATGTATCTCTCATATGGAAGAACAAACCTAATCCATCACATGTACTAAACATAGAGGTCGTACCGCTAGAGCACGATCATTCTTATGATGGAAAACCAGTGGAGATTTTGGATCGAACATAGAAAGTTCTATGAAACAAGACAACTCACCTGGTCATTGTTTTATTGGAAAAACCATCAGTATGAGGAAGCTATGTGGGAACCTATGGATGTAATGAGGCAGAAGTTTCCTCAGTTTTTGGCACCAAAGTGACAAATTTTGAGGGATAAATTCAATTTAAGGGGGGTAGAAGGTGACATCGTGATATTTTATGATTTTTTTTCAAATTAATTTAAATTTTTGGATATATTGAATTACACATAACATCAAATTTATCTTGTGTTACAAGAAACACTGATTTTAAACAAAAAATGACATATTATTAAAATATCATTATTTAAAATGATAGTTATCGCCTAGAAATTGGAATGGAGGGTATGAATAATATTAAATAAATTATAAAAATATGGTTTACATATGTATATAATATGAATTCTTTGGTGAAAAATTAATTATAAATGAAAATAATAATTATTTGAAAATAAAGATTTTTTTTTCTAAAAAACTATTTTTCTGTGCACAAATACATTTTACCTAAATAAATTAAACAAACCACTTTTGATGAATGATTTTATTGATATATATATATATATATATATTACATATTCAATAAAATTTTTAGAATTCATCTTATGTGTTTTCTAGATAAAAAATAAGAATAAATCCAATTTTATACTTAAAAATTGTATTTTTCTAAAAAGAAATTTTGTTGCATTTTTTGAACTTATATTAAAATTATCTTTTGAAAATTTGAGAAAATTAATTTTATAAAATAAAAATCATTTTTGAAAATATAATATCAAAATTTTCTTTGGGTTAATTTTTTGGATTTTTCTGAAAAGTTTCATTTTTGGTTGAATAGTGAAAAATACTGAATTTTAATTGAAAATCGCCTATTTTTTAAATTTATTTATATTGTTAAATTTTATTTTAAATTAGTTTTAAAGTAAAATTAGTTCAATTTTACATCCATTAATATATTTTATGTCTTTTTATTCAATTTTATATTGAATTTTGATATAAAAACTTTATAAACTTGTGAACATATTCTCTTTAAAAACCCATTTTCTCATCGTGTTTGCAGGATTAATTTTAAATTAAAATTTACCACTTCAGTGAATATAATTTGTAAAAATGAATTCCATATTTTTAATTAGAATAATTTATATTATCTAATAAGGTAAACTTAATTTTTTACCAAAATGAATAATAAAAATAGTAAAAAAAAATTTCTGTAGTTAAGGTAAAAATAGTTTTACTGGGGGTTAAAATAAAAAGATAAGGTCTAAAAATAACAAAAAACTTTTCCGTCACTCATTTTATGGCCATATTTCGACATTATATATTATAGTATTGATAATGGTCGATTATTGGTGGCTTGTGACATGAAAAAAACATGGGTGGAATTCCTTCTTTGAAAATCATTACATATGTGCCACTCACCTCACTTGTAAAAGGTCACCCCTTCTCCTCTCTTCTTCACACCTTCAAACCCTTTTGGTTTGGTCACCCCCTTCATACATGATTTAAATGGAAGGTAATAAGGTTGAGTTTAATGAAAATATGTGATATATGTAAAATAAAAATTATTATGGAATGATAATATATCATTTAACTTTCTTTCTTTCAATCCAACAATAAAATGAAAACAACATTCATGTGTATGTATGACCTACCGTCTCCATGAATGATGTAGTTCATTTTCTATCACTAAATTTTATGGATTACTATAAATACTTTTATACTGAATATATAAGATATTTATATCATTTTTAAAATTATGGAGATGATTAAACCATGATCTAAATAAGATGACCAAAAATAATAAGTCAAAACATACAAAAAAACAAAGCAGTTATTGCCCGAAACATGATTTTGACATGTAATTGTTAATAAAAGGGTAATGAGAGGTCATAATAAAATAATTTATGGTATGATATATATATATATATTTATTATTATTTAATATATTTATAATAAACTTATGTTTATTATACAAGAGGTTTGAACATGTATAATGGAAGTTAAGACTTAAGGTAAGAGATTTTCATCTCGCTTTTATTTTCTATTAGACACATGTCATATTCATAGAACATTTCTTTTATGTGGTATATATACTTCCCATGGATTTATTTTATGATGATTATTCTGAAAATTATGGTGATTTATACCTTCATTTGATAATATCTCTTTCATGGGGATTATGGTTTCATTGTTATCAATGGGGTAAGGGATTTTTGTCTCAATTTTTCTTCTTTGAGACATATGTTATGTTATGAACCTATATTATTTCATGATATTTATATATATACCCTTTGACATGTAATATTAGGAATTTATATATCCTCATGATATTTTAAGTTTAGTTTTATGTTATTCCTTCACGGGGCTTATGATTCAAAGTTACCAAAGTGGTGATGATTTTATGTTACATTATCACCATATATCAGGATTATTTATGATTATATTTACGATGATAAAATATTATGATACATCTCTCAAGAAACTATTTAATTTTATTCTCCTATATGTATTCATGATATTTTCTTGTAATAGTACCATTTTTACAATCTTTGGTACTTAAAATAATTGAGAAAATATTTTTAAGAAAATATGAATTTATTTATCTCTTCGGTCAGAAATCTGTTTTCTTAAAAAACCACATTTTCTAAAAATGTTTTCAAAAAAATGGTTTTTTATTATCCTATGAGTTTTAAAATACATTTTTACCCATGTTTTAATTTTTTAAAAATGTTTTGAAAGGAATATTTATATATTTTTCCAAAAAATTCCGATTTGTCTTTTACTAAAAATGTAAAAGTAATATTTGTTTTAACATGTATGGCATAAAGGAAAATTCCCTCATCATGACCATTATTTTTTTAAATCTTCCTTTTTAAAATTTCAAGGTTATTTTTAAATAAAAATACTTTCAAAATTATTTATGTTTTAGAAAAGTGTTTTTCATAGCAGAAAGGATATTTTATTGATTTTTATAAATGATCGATCAAAATAATTTTCCATCTAAGATGACATCCTTTGATTTTACCTATGCATTACTAGGGTTATGATCCAAGGATAACATTATTATTCTTTCTTTTAATGGTTAATATTTATGATGTCATTATGTCTATGAAATTAATCTCTCTTCCAGGGGTTATACCGTGATAAAATTCTTATGAAACCCACTTATTTTCTATGGGTTATGTTATGATGAAATGATGAAATTATTATAAAACCCATCTCTTTTATATAGGTTATGATATGGTGGAATGTTTTTAAAACCCATTTCATTTCAATGGTTATGGTATGATTAATGTTTTATGATCTTGTGGAACACATAAATATGGTTTTCATTATGAGATGGATGAGACCTATATCTCCCTCCAATGCATTAAGTAATGATGGATAACTCATAAGTAAATATGTTATGCGTGAACATGATTACATGTTCTCAATTTTATGTGTGAACTTGATTATATGTTCACATTGATACGGATGAGCCTGTAAGGGTAGGAGATCATGGTAGGGTTTCCCGTCACCGCCTCTTCCATTTTGGTGTAGGGTTGGCTACAGTCCATCTCTATGGTGTGATTCTCGGCGAGATCCAGTATGTGGTGGTCTTTATACCCTTCTCCATTCCAGTATTAGTCAAGTTCGGGCACCAATTTTTCTCCACGATGACTTCAGATTTATATGGTTGGATTTAGTATTAAGTTTTCTCCATGTCAGCCTTAAATTTCTTGGTGGAGGCTTTGACTTTCAGTGGCCAGCTTCAGACATTAGTGCGTCTTTTCGGCGGCTTCGTGGTTGGATTCGTGCATCGGTGCATCTCAGGTAGCTTCACATTGGATTTTTCCTAGGTCAGCTTGGCTTCGACAGTTTGTAGTGGCGACGGTTCTGATGCCATCAGTTGTGGAGGATCTCCAGCTTGGATCCAAAGTCGACATCCCTGAGCATTGGTTCCGGATCTATGCTTCATCTAGATCTGGTGCGGTTTTGTGTTTCTACCCCAATGATCTGTGTTGATAGATCATATTTTGGGTGGATCGCAATGGATTATGCATGTGGTCTGGAGGGTGGTGACAGGTTTTGTAAATCTAGCTTAGTGTAGGCAATGTTGGTGATGGTTTTCTATTTTCTGATTTTTTTGAATTTGTGGTTGAATTTCGTCATGGTATACCTACTATTATCGGTGGTGTTGTGAGGATTCATAGTCTTCGAGCAACATGGAATGGTGTTGTAGTTAGACTCGACCACATGGAACAGGCCCCAGAGCAGGATCCAAATCTGGCAGTTCATATTTTCAGAGCTTTTCAGATTTGGATGTTTGAGAGGGTATAAAGTTATCCATAAGATTGGTCCTGTTCTTTGACACATGAAACTTTCTTTCCAAACATCCATGCAATGGTGGATAGCTTCATCATGATCAAATTATGGGGAGGTGCAGTTCCATGTTGTCAATCTGGTTTTAATCTCTTAGAGCTTCAGGTCATGATTTTTCTTAATTTCATGAAGTCTGTTTGGGTTCCCCCCATCTTCCCTTAAATGAGGTTTTTATTATAATAAAAAAAAATTGAAGGGCTTTGGGCCATTGGATGGATTATATGTTCACAATGTTATGAATGAACCCAATAACATGTTCATAGTGCTATGCATGGACCTATCATTCATGTCCAAATTTTTATACATGGACCTAGTTGCATGTCCATTATTCAAGGGAATTATTTTATGTCCTTAACTTAATGAGTGAACCTATCTACCTTTATACATATTTACAATGTTATAATATGATTTTTATACCAATAATATTTTTCTTATGACAATTTTATACTCTCATGGCTCATTTTATTTGATTCCCTTATGATTCATGTCTTATAAACTACCAATATTTATGCCACGACTCAAGATTATTATATTTGACATGTAGGGTATGGTTTTGAAATGTTATGATCATGTTCTCATACCCTTATTCTCATTTTATGCTTACAAATCTCCCTTGTTTACCCTTACTGAACAAATTACTCTTTCTTATGTTTCCTCTCCCCAGGTTATGAACAATGGTTTAAGTAGGGTATGTTCGTGAAGAGTACTAAAGGGAGAAGATATTTGTGGGATAAATTGAAGATCTTTCACCAAATGAAGAATATTTTTTCTAAGTTTCCAAATGTGCTAAAATATTATGGTCCTCAGGCGTGTGTTTGTGTATTGTAATAAATATTCATAAAAAATGATGTAATATCCATATATGATAATCCTAGGTTTCTATAGAGTTAACTTAGTTCACGTCAGGGGTTGACTACCCAAGTAGGATATGGTCTAACTAATAGGAAAATGTTGAGGAAATACTTATCTTGGATATCATAATTGGGGAGTCTACTCAACAAAACAAGGAGCTACGAGTTAATGCAGTTGGAAAGTTACACATACCTAAAACCATTCAAATAACTTCTATGGCCCAAGTATGGGTTATTAAAAGGGGAATATGGATCATTTCCACTAAAATATCTATGAGACATGATATTCTAAAACAAATGGTGAGGAATATTATGTTTCAATAAAATAGTGGGAGATTAATAAATTTAAAATTTATTTTCTAATTTTGTAATCCAGATAATGTACTAAAATTATGATCTAATTTATTGTAGAAATGACAAGCCACACAACTCTGAATATATCATTATGACCCATAATAGAGAAGGATTACCTTCTCACTGACTTAAAATTTCAAGAATGTTATAGGCTTTTTCACATTATACTACGCCATGAATGTAAATCATACATTTTAGAAACACAAATTCTTGAGTTTCTTTCTAAAGAGGCTATTGGGGAAAAAGTATCAATCTATCTTAAACATGTGGATTATGAAACACATATCCAATTTTTAATGATATAATCCATTTCTAGTGAGCTCATAGAGAAACATGAATAAATGGATGTATATTGAATGATGTCTCACATTTGTGATATTTATCAAGAGAAGGTGAGATAAGAGAAATATGAGATCTCCAATGTTCTATTTACATACAATCTTAGAGATTAGATATTATCTTGGACAAATATAGTCAAGATGATTGGTTGAATTGAGCACTTGGACATCTTGGACTTTACAATCCTTGATGAATTGTGCACAGATCTCATTCTATCCTTACTACCAAAAGCCTTCTCCAATTTAATTATGAAGTACAATATTGATTATATATATTTATTCATGATTTTAAATTACCCCCATCACTGTCTTTTCATTAAAAAACACACAATTTCTAATTAATGATCAAATTATTCCAATTACAATACATTTTGATAAATTGATCAAATATCTGACCCTAGTAATCTAAACTATTTGATTTCTATTTTTCAAGGTTCATGATTCCATTTACTAAAAATAATTAAACATTATCTTTTTCATGTTCATACATTTTAAAGTCTATATAGATCACTCAAGAAGGACTACTGGATCTGTCAGATTTTCTGGATTAGAAAAAATGTTTTATTTTTTGGGCCCAATCCATAATCCCAAATTTTATGATACTCCACCATAAGATCTAGGATTCTTTATTCCAACTGGTATAAAATTATAAATTCCAAATTAACTAATATGTGGGCCAAATAAGTAATATTTTAAAGCATATAATTCTTCCTTGGAATGAAGTAAAACCTAATAATATTGTTTTTTCTATAAATACTTCTATCCAATTGATCAAAACTTTGGTGGAGAGAAATTAAAGATATATTCAAACAAATTTATAGAATAATGTGATTCAATATGGTGGAATATTATTATCCTAAAACTAATTTACATTTAGGCCTTGAAAAAATCCATGAGAATCTAGGATAAAAAAACATGGTTTAGAAAAAAAACCATATATTTGGATATAAAGTGAAATGGATGTAAACTTTGGAGGTAATACTATAAAGATAAATACATTAAACTCCTTATAATACAAGTTTCTAAGATAATTCTATATTAATAGTCAAAATGACCAGCCAACTATCTAGAAAAAATTAGAGGTAAACCATCCCTCCCCCTTGGGATATAAATTGATTCCTATCTTCTCCTTGAAATAGGTTAACATTTTAGAATAATTGTAGGATAATTAGCATGAAAAAACCCTTGATAAAGGGATGCGAGGACATTCCATGTTGTTGTTTTTACAGGATAAACCTCTCCTTCACTTTTCATGTTTATGTCGTTCTTTGTTTTCCCCTATAATATTGTAAGTGTTTCTGTTGTAATTTTTTTTAAAGATTAATGACAATTTAATTATCCAATAATATTATCATAAAATTTCTTAATCCTCATAGAAAAATTTCATTTTTAGTACCCCTTTCCTAAAATCCATCTAAATTTCTTATAAGTGAAAGTTCTTCCTTCTTCATTTGTGTTTGTGTATTCGAAGACACTCTTTTCTTGTCCTATTTTTTTCATTTTCATTTTCATATCATCATTATAAAAATCCCAACTAGATTATAAAATATCCTAATGACTAAGTAAATTACCCATTCAGGTGAGTCATAATTCAGGGATTTTAAGTGATTGAGAGTTTTTTCTCATTTAACATTCTTTAAATTAATATTGTGTAATTAAACAATATTTTTCATGGATTAATGATTTTTTTTTTGTTTTAAATATGTATTACATGGATAATTTGAACTTAAAATACAAATGGGTTCATGAAATATTAAACCTTTCATTAATGAGAATTGATTAAGGTTAGAACCCTATATATTGTTGGGATTAAATTCTTAATATCTAGGAAATCCGATAAAAAATAATATTGTGAGGTGGATGCTAATTTAATGTAATGTTTTATAAATATTAATGATATGATAATCTTACATTCATAGTAATTAAATCACCTAAATCTATTTTAAATAGTTAAATCAACCTACAATTCAATCATTTTATCTATGATCTATAAAAAACCCCATTTAGAAAGGCGAAAGAAAAAAATTGATTCCAAAAAAGATAGAACCACCATTGTGGATTTAACCCAAGTTCCACTATATTAATTATAAAAGAGAACTATAACTTTTATGATCAATAAGTGATAATCATCCATGCTTAAAATGGAATTGTTTCTAGGGATAATTCTATAAGTAGTCAATTATTCTTGATTTCCTTAAAATAAATAAATAAATAAATAAATAAATAAACCAAAAAAATTATAAAAGGAAAAAACATTAATAAAAACTATCATTCCAATATATAATAAACTCCACTCATTTCAAAAAAAAAGTTAGAGAGTGTGTGGATTCCTTATAGGCTCCCAAACAATCCCTCTAATTTGTTTGACCCTGAAATCAAGCGAACCCTTTTCCAAATTAGGAGGACCATTATAGATAATAAAAACATAACTAAACCATTAGTTTTCCATCCCATTGATCAAGATATTACCAATACTAGGGAAAAAGATCTAAAAGAACATGCTTTCCTGATATAAATTACCAAACACTTGGTATTAAATATCCAAATATAGAGGTTTATTTCGAACACAAATCGAGTTTGATTCATCTTTTACCTCATTTCAATAGGCTAACTGATAAGGATTCTCATATTAATCTCAAAGAGTTCTAAGTGGTATGCTCTACTATAAAGCCTTAAGGTATTTTTTATGAACAAATCAAACTTCAAGAATTCCCATTCTCCCTAGCTGACTCTTCCAAATCTTGGATCTTCTATCTCCATCCTAGTTCTATAAATTATTAGAATTACATTAAGTGAATATTATTAGAGAAATTATTTCTATATTTTTGATCTGCCACTATTTATTAAGAAATTAGTGGCATCTTTCAATTCTCAAATAAATGACTCCATAAATACTGGAATAGGTTCAAGAAACTCATAACTACTTATCCACACCACCAAATCCATAACCAACTCCTTGTACAATAATTTTTTGAGGGATTATTAGTGATGGAGAGAAGTCTCATTGATGTTGTAAGTGTAAGTGTTATTATATACAAAACTACTACAACTTCATATAATATCATCAGAAATATGTTTTTAAACACACAAAAATTCCATAATTGATACCTACTCAAGTGAAAAAATCCCAAGAGAGTCAGTACATAGATCCCAAAAAGATGAAAACGTGGATGGGTGAGATCACTGGTCTTGAAAGACAACATGAAATGGCTACTAAAGAACCAAAATCTTCTTCTTCTCAATCTCAATTCCCCAGAATTATAATAAATTATTGTATCTTCATCTCACCAGAAAATATAAGTAACTAATGTCCACAATTATAAGATGATCCATCAGATTCTTTTTGACCAATGGAGATCAATGTAGGATTTACTCAGTGGAACACCAACCCTCAAAAACCATGTTGGTTTGTTATAAATTCTAACCATCATCACTATGATCCATTGTATCCTATCTATAACTTAGGAAGGAAGGACTATCCAAACTAAAGGTATGGTAATCCAATCTATCAACCCACTCAAATCTATCTTCCAAATCCAAACCAATTCGTGTATGGTCAATATGGAAGTAACTTCCAATAGTTATATTCATTTATTCCTCAACATAAAAATAGAAACCCTAATACTTCTTCTTTCAACCATCACAATGAGCCTTCTCAATTTTCAAACTAGTAAAATAAATTTACCATGAACCCTAATCAAGAAAATACTAATGTGATACATGCCACTTATTATAAGAAACCATGGAAAAGTGTTATGAGAGATCTTTCCTCCTTTACCCGATCAATCCTAAAGAACATTTAAAACAAAATTGGTCAAATTTATTTTCATATGATCTAAAAAAAACTAAATAATTCTTCACAGATTCTAGATAAACCATTACCCAAACCCAAGGGTATTATAAGTGAAAATACAATTAAATATGGAAAGAATGTTTCTATGCCTCATATTGATCCCTCTAAAATAACTCTAACTGTGGAATATGAACAAGAAAAAATAAAAAGTAAACAACCCATGAAAGAACTTGAGTCAAATTCAATATCACATCCTGTTTCCTCAACCAACCCAATTCCTTTTCCTCAATACATATCTAAGATTAATATTCACTTTGAACTAGATTATGAAATTATTGAAATATTTATACATGTTGAAGTCAACACCCCCTCTTGGATTCCATCAAAAAATTCCTAAGTCTGAAAATTTTATTAAGTAATTGTGCACCCATAAGAGACAAATTAGGACCATTTAGAAAGTGTTGACCAAAAATTCCATTCCCATTAAGTGAAATGATTAAGGGACCTTTACAATCCCACGCTAAATAGGTATTTCCAAAATTGATGATGCACTTATAGACTTAGGAGCCTCAATCAATGTCATTCCCATGTCTATATTTGGTCTAAGTCCCTTACACCAAATGAGTGTAGTTATCCAATTTGAAAATCTAATCACTTCTTATCTCAAGGGAATAATTAAGGGTGTTTATGTTCGATTTAATGATATTATATTCCCAACTAACTTTTATGTCCTTAACATGGAAGGTGATATTTTTTTGATCTCCTCTAATTCTAGGAAGGCCTTTGATCATAACAGCTTGAACCAAAATAGATTTCCATGCTAACATATTATCCATGGAATTTGGTGATCAACTAGTCAAGTTAAATATTTTTCAAGCCATGTGACACCCATTAAATAATCACTCTTTATTCTCTATCATTTTTTCTAAAATCCTGAGAATGAGTTGAACCCTGATCTATCATGTTCTTCCTATTCTAATGATAAAGGAATTTGTGAAATTTGAATCCTCATTAACCAAGAAATAATGGATAAGTTGATGTGGAACTTTAATTTATAAACTCTATTGATCAAAATTATCTTAAAAATACTGTTGATTTCCATGTCACCTCTGATATTTACTGCTCCACAGTGTAATTTTTAAGGAAAATGAACTTAACACATTTTAATTACCTTTTTATGATCCCATATAGATTCTCCTAATTTCACTATATATTATCAATTATTATGAAAATTATACCAGGAGTGAGGTGAACCCTGAACCAATATGCTTATCTTGTGCCAATGGGAGTGAAGTTTGTGATATTTTTACCCTTTTTAATGAAGTGATTATTCGTGATGTTAAAATTTACCATTATTTGAAAAAAAAATTGATATAATGAATCTTAAAAAATCTATTAAGTTTTATCTCTCCTTTTATCCTCATTACTATACTTTGGAAAGTTATTCCAAAAATGAGTTAAAAACAATTGGGATATCATATTATGATTTCATGTTGTCTGAACCACACATAAACACACCATACAAATTGAAACTTCTTCTTAAACATTCTAGTATAGAAAACCAAAAATTGGTGGATTTCATAACCCCTAAATTTTATGACCAAAGGAGGATCTCTATATTTTCTCTCCATACCATTAAATTATTAGAACATCAACGAGTGAGGAAAGAAATTATTCAATGAACAATTAGGTCTTTTAAAGGAGTAGTTTTATGGAATCACACTAGATCTAGGAAAATATAGTAGTTTAAAATAATAAATCCACATCTATAATTGGACTATGGGAAGTCCATTACAACTTTCTAGCTGTATACAAAATAAATTCAATTATTATTGGGAGAAAACCCAAGTTTTCTTAAATTTTTTTAAATCATTAATTTCTTTTTAGTTTTTCTTTAAATGAATAATTATTTTTATTTTTTATTTGTTTATAGGTAATAAACATTGTTATAAGCATCACCATGAGAGGATACAATACCATATAAGCACATTTAATTTCACCAAATCTAAAATTACAAGAATGGATCCACTATTGGATGGATAAGGAGACCCACCCAACTAGAAAGCAACAATTTCCATTTAAATATCTCCCCTTATCTCCCTGATACTCCCCCTTTCTCAATGTATATATTCTTATTATTCTATCTTTCTTACTTTATTTATAATGTTTTTAGGTTTTTCACTTTATTAATCCACCATTTTTTTCTTTTTATATGTGCATGTTTTTAATTTTTTTTTAAAAAAAATCATAATTACTCTCATTTAAACTTTAATTTTTTTTCAACCATTTTGGGGGAGTGAAGATACATTTTTTAATATCAAATTTTATTTTATTTTCATTACAAACTTGGATAAAAAAATTAGTTTCAATAATAATGGTTTTGAATGATCAATTTTTTATTGGAAAATGATTTTACCCAACCCATGAGAAAAAATGTAAGCATTCATTTTAAGGTCACCTAAAAACATCTTTTCCTACTCTTTGTTTTTACCCCTGATTGAGAGTCTTTATTTTTTTGAACTTCAAGTATAATTTATAACTTTAGTGTGAATTAATATGATAGAGCCAATTTTTTGAACCATATAAGAATCTTTATAGACAAATATACTCCCATTACCCATACATTGAATATACTTTTGAGATAATATTTGAGACTATCAAAAATTATTATTTTTTGTTATCCACATTATAGGATTAAAATATTGTCCCAAACAAAATTTACATGGATTTTAATTGCATAATTTTTTTGAAATTCAAGTGTGTGTGTATGTGGGGGTGGGGGTAATTTATTTTATTAAGGGTATAATTTCATTTATTTTTAATGTATCTTTATATAGTTGAGGGAAAACATACTTTTAAGAATGATAGAGAATTTTTCATCAAGTGAAGTTTAATTATGGAACTCTATTTATGCCATTTTTTATATATTTTGTTGAAAAGATTTCAAAAAAATTAAAAATTCAAAAAATGAATAAAATGTTACATAAAAAATGATAAAAAACAAAAAAGAATACTTGTGTCATTATGATGAAGTTTTAGTTTTGTACAAATTTTTTCATTTATTACTCTTCTATTTCTCTCTCACTCTCTTATGTCTTCCTTCACATGTTTTTTTCCCTCATCAAAATGTGTTTCCATACCCTTTCATGTCCAGTTTCATAAAATTTTCATTGATTTTTCCATATTGATGTCTTCACCCCACTTTTCCACTCTTTTGGACATTATATTCCTATAATCCCACAGCCACTAAAAAACTATTTTAAAATATCTCTTAATTTATGTGCACTTTAGGATAGGAATGAAAGCTTAAATATATTAAAAACTATTATATTTTCACTTTTTGTTGATGAATGAGTCAACCTCATTGATAACTTCCAATCATCTTGAGAGGTGTGAGTTTTGTGTGACCATATTTTCCAACTCTAATTTTGAGCATGGGTAATGAATTATTTTTGAAATATTATTATGGTAACAATATGTATTGAAATACATTATGGATGAGTGAGCTAGTCTAAACCCCCTTGATTGGAGAAAACAATATTTTAATATTGATTATTGAGTAAAAATGATTTTGATGTATGTTTGTGTTTTTTTGTGCTTGATGTCATAAAAAAGTCTAAATGTGGGAAAGTTGATATTATATATTTATTTTTAATTTTAAATTACTCCCAATACCTATTTTTAATTAAAAAATAAACAATTTCTGATCAATGTTCATATTTTGATTATAAACATATATAAAGAGTATTGTTTAAATTCATCTCATTACAATGAAATTTGATAAATTGATCATATATTTCACACTAATAATCAAAATTGTGTGATTTATATTTATTATAGATCCTAATTCCATTTACTATAAACAATTAAATTGAATCTTTGGTTAATTTGGCCATTTTAAGGGCTATATGGATCACTTAAGAAGGCCCAAAAGATATGTCAAGAAAACTGGACTATCAGAAGTGTTTTATTTTATAAACCCAATACATAATCCCAAATTCTATGATACTCCACCAAAATTTTTAGGACACTTAATTATAACTTGGATAAAAATTTCAAATCCCAAATTAACCAAAAAGTGTCCCAATAGAAGCAATATTTTTAAGCCCACAATTCTTCCCAGGATTGAAGGAAAACCTAAAAATCTAAAATTTTATCCAAATACACATGTCCAATTGATCTAAAAATTGGTTTATATTAATTAAAGATATCATTTTTTTAGAATAATTCAATTCAATATGGTGATATATTCTTAGCCTAAAACTTGTTCACATTTAGGCTATAGAAAAATTCAGGATAATCCAAGATACTAGCACATGGTTTAGAAAAACAACCATATATTTGGATCCAAAAGTCTAATGGATGTAAAATTTGGAGGGTAGACTATAAAAATACAATCTAAAAATTATTAGGATATTGTTTTGACATAATATTTTATTAATAGTAAAAATGTATAGATAACTAGATAGATAGAATTATATGGAAATCAGATCTCCCCCTTACGCTATAAATGCATTCCTCTCTTATCCTTAAAAAGGTTGGAATTTAATAAGTATTAGAGGAAAATATTCTATAAAAAACCATTTATAAATTGATTTGATAACCTTATATACTCTTTTTTTACATGATAAACCTCTCCCCCACTTTTCATGTTCATTTTGTTTTCATTTTTTATTTTAATATTGTAAGTGTTTATGCTATAATTTTGTTTAAAAATTATCGAAAGTTTAATGATTTAATCATATTATCATAAAATTTATTAATTTTAATATACTAGTTACAATTTTTTTTGTAGTATATTCCTCAACCCCATTTAAATTTCTTACAAGTTTGAGCTCTTTCCTCTTCGTTTGTTTGTTTGTATTTGAAGAAACTCTTTTCTTATACCATTTTTTTATATTTTTATCTCATAATTATAAACTACCTAACTAGATTATCACCCAACATAAAGGATGATTAAATATACCATTGGGATTAGTCCTAATTTGTTAATGTTAAGTGATTTATAGTTTTTTCTCATTTAAAATTCATTAAATTAATATTGTGTATGTTAATAAAGATATGTCATGGATTAATGGCACATTTTGTTTGACATGTGGATTACATGGATTATTGGAACTTAAAATACACATGGGTTCATGAAATATTGAACCTTACATTAATGATAATCTATTATGATCAAAAACTTAGTTAAGGATTGGATTAAAGTCTTAATATTTGGGAACTCTGATAAAAAATCATCTTGTGTAGTGGATGTTAATTTAATGCAATGTTTTTCAAATATCAATGATATCATAAGATTACATCCCCAATAATGATATCACCCAAATTAATTGTAAATATTTAAATCAACCTAAAATCTTCAATAATTATATTTAAGATCTATAAAAAATACCCCTTGTTTAAAAATATAAAAGAAAACAATTGATTCCAAAAACATAGTACCTTCACCGAGGATTGACCAGAGTGCTGATATATAAATTATAATTGTGAACCATAACTTTTATGATCAATATTTGATAATCAACCATGGTTTAAATATGATAAATAGTGATAAGAACCTTTTATAACTTCTTACTCTTATTTTTCAAATTGATAATGACATGAGGCATAAAAAACATATGGCCCATATGGTGAATAAGAAAAAGAAGAACAATAAAATAGGCCCCAAGACTCATTCAAAGAATAAGCATCCTGGAAACTACCCTTCCAAGAAGAATAATATCTAATGGAAAAAAGGAACAAAATATGATATGTTTTTCATGATAAAATATTTGATACTGGAAGAATATTTACAACCATTTAAAGAAGTAATGATAAGATCATGGTGTGTTTTTTATCAAGTGTGATCTTTATATATCTACACATTAGGTATTAGATAAAAGTTATGGTGATAAAATATCTATCCAAATATAGGAACCAAATATATTCTAGAATATTTATAGAGTAGAGGTTTATCTTCAAGAAACCAATGTAGCATGAATTTTTGGTTTGGCTATAAGAGACCACTGCCTCCCATTTCCAACAAGTATGATCTTAGTTTAAAATATTTTTATTATCTTACAACTATTACCAAAAGAATTATTTCTCTATCTTTCTTTCATACAAATGATTTTATTTTTCATTTTGAAAATAAAAGATGTTTCTTTTACAAATAAAACATATTCTATGATGTGAAACATTTAAATAATTTCCTTTATGTATTAAATCATGAAAACCAAGTATTGAAAATTGACAAGGAATCAAATTTTCATGACTCATTTAACACTTAGTTTAGGCATCACCTTCTTGGTCACATAAAAAATAAGAGTCTGAAGAAGATTTATCAAGATGGTTATTTAGACTCTTTTGAGTTAAAACCACTTGAAATATATCATGATTGTTTACAAGGAAATATGAAAAAACCACCATTTGGTGGATAGGGTGAAAAAGACACAATGATTTTATAATTGGTACACATTGATGTGTGTGGAACTTTTACAATAGAATCTAGAGGTGGATATTCATACTTTATAACTTTTAATGATTACTTGAGTAGATATGGATATATTTACTTGATGATGTATAAGTTTGAGTCCTTTATAAAATCAAAATAGTTCAAGAATGAAATAGAGAATTGACTTGGTAATAAGATAATGAATCTTCAATATGATCAAGGTGAAGAATACATTAACCAAGAGTTTATCAACTTTATATGGGAGTTTGGGATTATATCTCAACTCACTCCACCTTATACACCATAATGTAATAGTTTTAGTGAAAGGAGGAACCGTAAATTTCTTGACATGGTAAGGTCAATGATGAGTGTTGTATATATTTTGTTATCCTTTTAGAGATATTAATTACACACTACATCATACACACTAAACCATGTACCATACAAAGAGGAAAATAGTATTCCATTATAGTTATTGAGTGGAAGGAGAACTCTTTTATCACATATTCATGTATGGGGTTGCAAGGAATTTGTTAAGTTCATCTCAAGAAACAAACTTGAACCTTGGGGAATGAAGTGTATATTTATAGGGAATCCCAAGGAAAAATGGGGATACTATATATAAAACCCATCAGACAAAAAGGTGAACATCATAAGATATGCCATTTTTATTGAATTAGAGCATATACTTAAGAAGGATAGTGGGAGAAACATTTATTTAAATTAAGTTTATACTCAAGATACACAATAATTGGTATAATAACACATTCCATAAGTACCCATGGAAGACGATGTCCCCAAAACTCAAGTACAGTGTAGGAGAACTAGAGAGGTTAGAAAACCATAAAGATATGGTTGTTTATTCACTATGGATAGTGACTCATTATTTTCTAAAAATAACATCCCTATTTCTTATAAGGTGTCAGTAGAGAGATGAGAAGATACAAGATGAAAACATGCCATGAATTTTGAAATGGATTCCATGCATCAGAACTAATTTTGGGTTCTAGTTGATTTTCCAGTTGATATAAATACTATTAGATGAAAATTGGTATTAAATATAAAATTGGACATGGAAGGTAAAGTGAATACTTATAAATAATGACTACTGGATAAAGTTTTTAAACAACATAAAAGAATAAACTACAATGAAACTTTTTCTGCAAAAAAATGTTTAAATCCATCAGAATTCTACTTGTTATAACCGTTTTTCATGACTATGAGATTTGGTAGATGGACATCAAAACAACTTTCCTTAATATGACCCTTTATAAAGATGTTTATATGACATAATTATAAGGGTTTGTGACTCCAAGTGATTCTAAAAAAATATGGAAGTTGAAAATATCCATTTATGAATTGAACCAAGCATCCAGGTCATGGAACAATCAGTTCAATGAAGCTATAAAATAATTTGGTTTCATTAATAATGAATGTTATCCATGTGTTTTCAAGTAATTTAGTGGTAGTGAGGTTGTTATCCTAATAGTATAACTTAATGAAAACTCCTCATTGGAAATGATATATCCTTATTACAATTAGTTAAGGACTCATTAAACAAGTGCTTCTCTATGAATGACATAGGTGGAGCAGCCAACATCTTTGAAATTAAGATCATTAATGATAGATACAAGGGGATGATAGAGATAATTCAAGGTATATACATTTTCCAGATACTAAAGAGATTTAGTACGCAACAATACAAGCGGGTATTGGTTTCTATGTCACATGTTATACATATTTCTATGAAAATGTATCCTTAGACACAATAAGAAAGAGTGATAATAAGTAAGATCCCATATGATTCTATGATAAGATCAATTATGTATGTAATGTTATATATTATAATTGATGCTGCCTATGCCTTGATCATGGTAGGAAAATATCATGATGATCTAAGTGAACAACATTGATCTACTATTAAGGATATACTTAAGTATCTAAGGAAAACTAAGGATATGTTCCCGATATAAAGATGAGACGAGGATATATTCATCAGGGTTTATAAGGATTATTTCTTTTAGATAGATAATAAGATCTGAATTCACAGTCAATATATAAATTAAGTCTCAACGAAGGATCTATGAGATGAAAAAGTTCAAAGTAGCTAGTTGTCACTGATTATACAATGAAGTATGAGTATATAATGACTTCTGATACAACCAAATAAGCTATTTTTATATGAAACATTGTCCAAGAGATTGACTTGGTTCATAATAATAAAGACTCTTTTACATTATATTTGATAATACTATAGTGGTGGCTCTCATAAAGGATCCAAGGCCACAATAATAGACAAAGCACATACTTTATAAGTATCAACTCTTAAGGGATTTTTCATAGAGGGGTGATGTTACATTGAGAATATTCCTCATAGAGTAAAATGTGATAGGACCCTTAACTAAAGTATTATCATAGAATAAGAATAAATATCTTGTGAGAGCTAGAAGACTGAAGGTTATTAGCACTTGGATCGAGTGAAAGTGGGAGTCTATTAGAGTTAGTTCCCTAAAACTAACTTCTATGTGCTTTATGATTACCTATATTCATTATTTTTAATATTAATAATTTTTTTATCACATCATTATAGTTCTTATACATGACATAGTATGTGATAATTTCATAAGGATAACCAACACACTAAAATATCATAATATTTACATGCTATAATGAGAGCCTAGAAGTTCTATGATGGAATTCTTAAAATATTTTATATAGATGGATGATATATTTTTATGATATGAAAATGATATATGATATCAAATTTAAATAGTCATTGGACTTTAAATTTTTTTATCATGGTGTACGCTTGTTAATTTTTAGAGAAGGAGATATTGAGAAGATGAATCGCTAATAAGAAATCCATATTTATATGTGTCGTTAGATGTTTCTATATATGGATGTGTGTAATTATTCATAGACCTTAAAATTATTATTAATTTATATCATGAGTCATATACTTTTATGTATTGATGAAAAATATGATAACATATATATTGCGGCAAAGTTAGATATACTGGATGCATCATAAGAGATATTGTATTAATGAATAAAACATGAAAGGATTTTTCCCTTTTATTATTTAATATAAGTTTATATCCCAATAAATTTAATGGAAATAAAATTTACTAATTAAATCCATGTCCATTATAACTTCCTTGAACAGATACTTCCCCATGTGACCAATCCGGGTTGGATACATGACCCTAGGCGTGCCTCCCCATATACCAGAGGCTGCCGACTAGCAGTGAGGGTGTAAGGAATATAGTGGGGAGACTATAAACTATGGTAAAATGTTTCTATAACAGTATAAATAATAACATAGTATAAGAAATAGTGGAAATGAGATGAATAATCAAACAATAATCTATAACAGAATAAAGGATGAATCAAATAACATGTTCAAATCCTTATGTTTTAATGATCACAAATCATGTTTGGATATTGTTGGAGTCCTCATGTTTTAATGATTACAAATCATGTTTTACACTCTTATAAATCATATTTTAAACTCTCACAAGATCATGATTCAGAATCTCACAAATCATTTTTGAGTCTTATAAACTATGTTTAGTCTTGTTATATTATGTTTCAGTATGATTATGTTTAATCTTAATCCATTATATGAATATTTCTTCTTAAGACAGCTTACAAATATTTGGCTAAGTCTATGAAACCATATGTTTTCTTCCAGTTCTAGATTTTCACAAATTTTGTGACACTTTAAGCTTGCTACCAGTTCTAGATTTTCACAAAGGACCTATCACCATTTCCTTTCTACTATTTCCTAGACACTATTACCCAAGACACCATTTATCTAACCCCATAGTATTGATACTGATTCTATAATTCACAAAGGACCAGACACCACAATTTTTCTAACGGTTCCAGTTCTCATCGTGACTGTCTCACCATGACTGTCTCACCGTGACTGTCTCACCGTGACTGTCTCACCGTGACCGTCTCACCGTGACCGTCTCACCGTGACCGTCTCACCGTGACTGTCTCACCGTGACCGTCTCACCGTGACTGTCTCACCGTGACCGTCTCACCGTGACTGTCTCACCGTGACTGTCTCACCGTGATTGTCTCACTGTGACGGTCTCACCGTGACTGTCTCACTGCAACTGTGACACCATTCCATACTTAAAAAACCATTTTTCTATATTTTTAAATTTAATTTAAAATTTGTTTATAATGGTCATATGTGAGTCATTTAATGAAACTAATATAATTAATGTTCTTTTGTAGTCATGTCAGCAGAAAATATGAGGTATGAGGTACGAGGTGTGGATATAGTGCATCTTGTCAGTTCCAACACAATCACCCAAAATAAAAGTATAAAAGCATGGCATTAGAGAAAATATATTTAGAAATAGATTTTATGAAAAGAGATAAGAACATCCATACATAAAAGAACACACTAAAGGGAGAATATAAAATTTCTGTTGGATATAAACAAAGAAGAACTTGGTGTGAACCATCTTAAAAGAATCCTTATAGCAACTCGAAGGAGAAGAGGAACATCTCACTACTCTGAAAAACAGAACACTCAACTCGCGACACTATATTTTCAGAAGAGGACTAGAACTTTGCATCTACTACATCCAAAGATTCCAAATAAGTATTTCACGATACAAAGAGCCTTCTAGAAATTTTATATTGCTATTACTGAGAATTAATCAGTCTTTTGAGAAACTATTTGAAAAGTCAATCTATTATAATTTTACTACCTTGGTTAACTGGCCTATTTTAGTTTTAATTGGGAAAATATTTTAAATAACCTTTTTAACAATTTTTTTTATAGGAACTCAATTCATCCCCCCTCTTGAGTGTCCTACTCCGACCAAAATTTTATATTATAGGTTGTTTTTTAAGTTTTTGTTTTCAAAATTTTAAATTTTAAATCTGTTTTAACATCTTTTTTAACTGCGATTTTAGTTGTGTTTTAAAGATATTTAAATTTATGTTAGTTCTAAATTTATAGTTATTTAAAATCCTATTTCTTTATCATGGATAATATATTGTAAGGTGTTTCTACCAACAGACCTCCATTATTTAATAGAACAAATTATGAACAATGGAAAATTAAAATGAAAATGTACTTAGAAAGTATGGGTTTTGATATTTGGCCTTCAATTATAGATGAATATAAGATTCCTGCCACATATATGTATACTTGGGATGATCCAACTAAGTCTAGTTATAAAAATAATCACAAAACCATGAATTCTCTATACCGTTCTTTATAAGAGGAAGATTTTAACATAATTTTTGCATGTAAAACAACCCATAAAATTTTGGATACTTTATTTTTTTCACATGAAGGAACCTATAGTGTTAAAAAATGAGACTTAACACATAAACTATTAAATATGATAACTTTAAAATGAATCATGAGGAGACTATTTCTGATATGTATCTTAGGTTTAATGAAATAGTGAATACTATAATCTCTTTGGGAAGAGATGTTACAACCAAGGAAATAATTATGAGAATACTCAGATGCTTTCTAGATAGATGGAGAGGGACCACTATCTCAATTAGAGAATCTTGTGATATTATCAAGCTTCCATTCAAGGAGATGATAGTAAAGTTGATGATGTATGAGGAAGAATTAAAATTAAACAAGTAAGAGGAAGATGAAATGAAGAGAAATTCAGTGGCCGTCAAAACCACTACTTCTAAAACTAATGAAAAGAAAAGGATATAACCTCATTGTGTAGTACAATTAATGAGAATTCACTATCTGATAGTGATAAGAAACTGGCTCAATTAGCTATAAAAAAAATAAATTCTTCATGAAGCCTAACTATAAAGGCAAATATGATAACAAGGGAAACTAGAAAAAGGATTGGAAGAAAGGTGATACTTCTAGTGAAATAATATTCTATGAATATAAGATAAAGATACCTATAAAAGATTATTTACCCAAGTTAAAATATAAGAAGAGGTATGAGGATAAAGATAGAGAGTATAGAAAGGATATGAAGACAACATGGAGTTCTTCTGAGGACAGTTCAAGTGAATCAGAGTCTTCACATGATGAAAAGTCTAACAAGGACAATATGTTCTTTATGAAAAACACATCTGAGGTAACCCTTAAGTTTCCTATACAAAATCATTACTATTTTGGAGATGAAAGTGATTATGAAAATATGACTAATGAAGAAATGTTTGAATATTGAAAAATGATAGAGGACACCTATAATGAACAGAAAGATAAATTCAAATCTTTAAAGAAACAACATGCCTTTAATACCACTGTTAAATTTTAACTTGCTATAGAGAAAGAGAAAAATTCTAAACTACTTAAAGTAAACAACGAACTAAAATTATCTAATGAGAAAATGAAAAAGGACTTAGAAAAATTTACAAATAGAAATAAAAATATAAAAAAAATTCTTGGTAAATAAGTAGCTCCTAAATATACTCCTGGTATAGGATATCAACCCAGAAAAAGGAAATTTACTGAAAAATATAGAAAAAATATTTTTGTGCCCAAAATTGAAAAATATTCTACACGTTCTAGTAATGGGAACTATTTTAATGCTTCTAGTTTCTCAAGACTGAATATAGTTTACTTCTCAAATGCTTTACAATTTTCTTATAGGAAACCCATGAAAAAAGTATAGGTTCCCAAAGAATTTATTACTAATATTTCTGGACCAAAACAAATATGGGTTCCAAAATCTTCTCTTATTTGACTCTTATGTAGGAAAACTACTTGAAAATCTCTTAAAAAAGCTTATGGTATTTGGATAGTGGATTTTCAAGACACATGAAAGGATATTACTCATGCTTCAAGAATTTAATAAATATTGATGGTGGGCATGTCACCTTCGATGAAAAATCTAAAGGAAAAATAATTGCCCTCGACCAAATTGGTAACTCTAACTCAGTTTTAATTTCTAAAGTACTTTTTGTTGATGGATTAAAATATAATCAGCTTAGTATTTCAAAATTACATGATGATTTTTTATGTTAAATTTAAAAATAATGCTTGAAATTTTTTTAATTCTAAGAATGAATTTTTATTTTCTACTTTTAGAAATGAAAATGTTTATGTTGTTAACTTAGATTATTTAGTTTCTCAAAATATTTCATGCTTAATTGTATTTCACAGAGTCTTGGATTTGGAATAGAAGACTAGAACACTGAAATATACACTCCCTTAGAAATATTACTAGAAAAGGTTTAGTCAAGGATCTACCCAAACTTGAGTTTCCAAATGATAAAGTCTGCAATCCTTGTCAAAATGATAAACAACACAAAATATATTTCAATCCAAAGAAAGAAGTTTCAACTTCTAAACCTCTCAAGTTGGTTCACATGTATTTATTTGGACCTTATAGAGTCTCAAGTATTAATGGGAAGAACTATATCTATGTTCTTGTAGATTACTACTCTAGATATACTTGGACCTTCTTCTTGGCTCACAAAAGTGAAGCCTGCTCTCATTTTACCAGATATGCTAGGACTTTAGAAAATCTTAATGATATTAGAATTAAATCCTTAATAAGTGACCATGTTCGTGAGTTTGAAAACCAAGAGTTTGAATCCTTTTTCTCACAAAATGGCTATAGTCCTAACTTCTCTTCCCCTAGGACACCTCAGAAAAAATGGTGTTGTAGAAAGAAGAAATAGAATCCTAAAAGAAATTGCTAGAACCATGCTTATTAAGTATGACCTACCTATCTACTTTTGGGAAGAAGATGTAAATACAACATGCTATATAATAAATAGATACCAATCCTTAAAAGAACTCCCTATGAGTTGTGGAATAATAGAAAAACCAATGTTAACTACTTCAAAATTTTTGGTTGTAAAGTCTATATCCTTAACACTAAGGATAATATGGACAAATTTTCCTCCAAGAGCGATGAAGGAATTTTTCTAGGATATTCAATCTCAAGTAAGGCATATAGAGTCTTCAATAGGAGAACCAAATGTGTGGAAAAATATGTATATGTAAAATTTGATGAAATAGATCCACATGAACCAAAGACCTCACTAGAAAATCTTGAGGATGATATGTCAAATCTGGACATCAATGATAAATCTTCTGACCATCCTATAAATAAATTTGTTAAAACATCCAGTTCTATAAATTTTCTAGATTTGGTCCATAATGAACTCGAAACTATTTAAGAATATGAAATTACTAGTCCTTTTTTTCAAGATCTATCAGAACCCTTAGGAACCATCCTCTATTGTTAGAGATTTAGATAAAGGAACATAGACTATATGTTCTCTTAGAAATCATGTTGGACATAAATATTTCTTGTCACAACTTGAACCTAAAAACATCAATGAGGTAATCAATGATGAATTTTGGGTGATGGATATGCAAGAGGAATTAAATTAGTTTGAAATAAATAAAGTCTGAAAACTTGTGGATAGACCTAAAGACATCTTGACCATAGACACTAAATGGGTGTTTAGAAATAAAGTAAATGAATATGGCCCCATAGTAAAAAATAAAGCTATATTGATTGCTCAAGGTTATAGTCAATACGAAGGGATTGACCATGAGGAAACTTTTTCACCAGTTCCTATACTTGAATCCATTAGAATACCATTTTCATATGAAACAATTCTAAATTTCAAACTATATCAAATGGATGTCAAGAGTGAATTACTAAATGGGTATATAGTTGGGGATGTTTTTGTTGAACAACCCCTAGTTTTACAAACCCTCATTTTCCAAATAATGTTTTTAAATTAAAAAAATATTTATAAGGTTTTAAACAATCTCCAAGGGATTGGTATGATAGAATAAGTAGTTTTCTTATTTCTAAAGGTTTAAAAAAGGTATATATGATCCACTCTCTTTATGAAAATAATTTCTAAATATGTTTTAGTTATTCAAATATATGTTGATGATATTATTTTTTGATCTTCAAAAAATTCTTTATGTATTTATTTTTCAAAGATGATACAAAATGAATTTGAAATGAGATTGATGGGTGAACTAAAATTCTTTCTTGGATTTAAAATATTTAAAAATAAGGAAGGAATTATTTTAAATCAAAGTAAATACACTAAAGATTTTCTATTATTTTTTGGTTTAGATAATTCTAAAAGTAGTGATATTCCAATGAGTACCACCTGTAAGTTGGATCTTGATGAGAATGGTAAATCAGTTGATCAAACCACTTATAGAGGAATGATTGGAAGTTTAATATACTTGACTGCTAGTAGACCTGATATTATGTTTAGTGTGTGTATGTGTGATCATTTTCAAGAAAATCCTAAAGTGTCACATATTATCGCTGTTAAAAGTATTTTCCAATACCTCAAACATATACCAAATTAGGACTGTTTTACCCTAGAGGACAATCATTTGGATTAATTAGCTATTTAGATGCTGATTTTGGTGGTTTCAAGTTAGATAGAAAAAGAACATCTGGAACATGTCACGTTTTGGGCAATTCACTACTTTCATGGTATAGTAAAAATCAAAATTCTATTGCGTTGTCTACTACTGAAGCTGAATACATAGTTTTTGGTTGCTGTTGTGCTAAGATTTTGTTGATAAACACACCTTGATAGACTATGAATATCATTTAAAAAATGTCCCTATAAATTGTGACAACACAAGTGCTATTAACATATCAAAGAATCTTGTTTCTCATTCTAGAATAATGAATATTTATGTAAGACATCACTTTTTAAGAGATCATTATAAAAAAGGTGATATTACTTTAGAATTCATTGGCACAAAACATTAGATTGCTGGAATTTTCACTAAGACATTAAATTATAAAAGGATGAATTACATCATAAATGAATTAAAAATGATTAAACTTGAGTGAACATATTACTGTCTTAGTTTACTATCTCAAGATTACTATCTCAAATCTTGATATCTTTGTTCGCTGTCTCATTCATTACGGTCACACCGTTTTGAGTCACATAGTATAATTGACACCATGAATGCCTATACCAGTCTCACTTTATTATTTAGAATTTATTTTTAAATATTTATTTTGGTATCGTGTGTTTTATTTACTGTGTTTTTGATTTTTGCAACATTTGAACTCCCTAAATGCTAAATACCTATCACTCCACTTCTCTCAAGCCCACTTCTCACAAAAATGAAACCATTTGTATCTCTCAAACCACTTTACCTCCTTATCATCCTTTCTGAGCCCACGTTGAATTCCCAGGATGAAGCGTCCATACTCTTCGACTCATGAAAAGAACATGTCTCAAAAGGCACAAAAGAAATCTCCTATTATAGTTCCCAAGAAACCGCTGAACCTAGGTCTTGAGGATCACAAAGTTGTACCTGAAAAAGAAATCTGTGAAAAGTGGATATTGACCAGGAAGTCCTTAGTTCTAAGAGTTTTAAAAGAATAGAGGTGGTTGGATTAGTTTACCAAGGAGAAAATACCCATCTACCCAAGGCTTGTTTTTGAGTGTTATCAGTACGTTCAGTTTTCCTTCAATTCCAAGGATGATTTTATGGTTAGGAGCTGGGTAAATGGTCAAAGATTCACCTTTTCTTCAAGGTTATGGGCTGACTAGATAGGAATAACTCATAAAGGTATTTTTGAGGATTACCAAAGAGGTCCTCCTCCACCTAGTTACATGTTTAGCCTAAAAGAGGCTCTTGGAAGTTTGACTGGAAATAATACAAAGAGAAGGGAAATTGATACCGAGCTTGATGGTGAGTTAATCTTTTTGTTAAATTTTGTTCAATACCTCATTTTTTCAAGAAAATGGGGTTTTACACTCTTAAGTATCATGATGTATTTTTGATTCATCTTCTAAAAAATGGACACAAAATCAACTTTTGTAATTATATTATACTTCACATGTGTTATATGCTCAAAACTAAATCAAAGTCTACCTCAATTTTCTATTTTAGGTTCATTAATACTATTCTTCTAAAAAAATGTGTGGTTGGCTAGAATGAAGAAGTACTTGCGGAATTTGATTTCTGTATCTCCAAAGCTATTTGTAGGAGAATGAAGATAAGATGGAATCCATGGAAGAAATAATGGTTTGAGGATAATGATTGGTTGTATGAGGATTTTAATCCTGTTGAAAATCCCTCCAGACCTAAAAATGTAGTTGACCTTAGATTAGAAGCTAATGAAATTGTGGAATATCTAGATGAATAAACATATGAAGATTTTAGTGAAGGTTTTTTTTTGAGAATATCTCCTATGATATCACCTCTCTCTAAAAGTGATGTTGATTCAAGTGAAAAGGTTAAAGAAGATTCTAAAGGAAGTGTTACTATTGAGGAAGAGCCTACTGTAGAAGAAGAACTTGTTGCTGAGGAAGATATTGCTGTTGAGGAAGATCCTACTACTGTGTAATAGTTTGAAGAACAAATTGAACCTGAAATATCTTATCTATTGAGGAAAGAATAGAATAAGCCATTCATCTAGCTTAAGAAGACATGGATGAACCTAAAAGAGCTGAGAATTTAGGGATGTTTCAAGAGAATTAATCTCTTAGTCCTAGAAGAGATGCACCTGTTGAGGGGGAGTAACACCCCATATTAGAAAGTATTCAACTTCCAAATCCTATTTAACAAAGTTCTGTGGATACCTAGTATAGGTTTCCAAATTATTTTGATGAAGATAATACCTAGGAGGCCTCAGTAAAATGAATATATCTTTCCACTATATTTCAATTGAAACCAATTTTTTCCATAGAAGTAACCTCTACTAAGGAGTCTGAACCTGTTGCAGTTCCTGTTCCTGAACTTTCTTAAGAATCCTCCGATTTTGTGAGTCACAGTGATCTAAAAGTTTTTGGAGACAACTTGTTGTCTGGCTTGGGGAAGCTGTTAGAGTCTCAACCTACAACTGTTACAAATCTCAGTAAAAGGTATGTTGCACTGTTGTTAGAGAAAATTATTTGTCATATTTAACCAAAAATGCTCCATGAAATTCAGAAAGTTTTGATTGAGAACAATATTTTGAGTGATGAAGTGAAATCTATAAAATATATGTTTGAAGATATGTAGAAAGTCTTTCCAACTAATCAATATCTTGTCACTCATATTAGTGAATATGATGATGATAAGATTACACAGAAGGTTGTATATATAATTCAACCAAACCTTATTAGTGTATATGAAAAAGTAGTTGAGAACAACACCAAGATAGCCAATGAGATGTGTGCACTTGTTGCTAGACTCAATAAACTGACTGATGAATATAAAAGATGTTTAAAAAAGGTTATAAATCAACTTAAGTCTCTCACATCAGCTGTTACAAATTCATATGCCTCTGGAAAACCATCTCATCCTATGGACAATGACTTGATCATGTCAATTGTCATAGAAGAGCTATAGTCATTTTTGAGTGGTGTTGATAAGGAAAGTCTCTCTACTGTCATCAAGAACAGTGACCATGTACTTGATTTTTTTATGGTCCATTCCAAGATTTCTAATGATTCTTAAGAATAAATCTATAAAAAAGTGGACTTATACTTTAAGATAATTTATTATAAGCATTAGTTGCCCAATAACTTCAAGTATCTTCTAGAGAATTTGAAAATACCTCCAATCACTCAAGCCTTTAAGGATCAAGTGCATTAGATCAAGGAATTCACACCCACTCTAGAGAAGTTTTTAGAAAACAAGTATTATTTTAAGAAGGACATGTTTTATGGTGGGGAGATCATCATGGACTTTATAAACCTCTTGAATCCTTATATCCATGTTAAGAGTACTTCCATTGTGGCTCCTGCAGCTGCTCCTTTGAGGCCTGGTCTACCTTTTTCTACACATCCTTCTACCTCCACCTCTTTTCCTCTAGTTACTAAGTCTATTACTAAGGATATGAATCAGACCAGACCTGTCATTATTGAGCAACCTTTTCCTCAGTATTCCAACAGACCTACCCTTACCCCTTATATCATTGAATAAGTTCAACTACCTTACTTAACTACTTCTTCTACCGCCTTTACTTCTGTACCTCTTGCTTATCCATATAATGGATCTGACAAAGGAAATTCCAAGTATGCTGACTCTACTAAGAAGTGATTGCTTATTTGGATAGGGTTTTATTGTATTTTACTTTTTTCTTGTACTATAATTTTTCCTTTTATTTAATGGAAAGTGTCCGACTATTGTTTCTTCAATTGTTATTTTTTTCCTCTTTTTGATAATCCCAAAAGGGGGAGAAATAATACAAAGTAATTTAAATAGGAGAACATATCGACACTGATACTCTAAGGGGGGTAATTAATAATGAGATATAATGTCAAAAAATTACCCTTTATTCTATTTATTAAATATATGATTTAATATCTCGATTTCATAAGTAATCTATTTATTTCATTATATAATTTTGGGATTGTAAATTCCATGATTTTTTGTCATAAAAAATGGGAAGATTGTTATAATCCTTAGGTTTTAATGCTCACAAATCATGCTTGGATATTATTGGACTCCTCATGTTTTAATGCTTACAAATAAAGTTATTCACTCTTATAACTTGTGTTTTAAACTCTCACAAGATCATGATTCAGAATCTCACAAATCATCTTTGAATATTCTAAAATATGTTTAATATTGTTCTATTATGTTTCAGTATGATTATGTTTAATCTTAATTCATTATGCAAATATTTCTTCTTAATATAGCTACAAATATTTGGTTAAGTCTGTGAAACTGTAAGTTTTCTACCGGTTCCAGATTTTCACAAAGTCTGTGACACCGTAAGCTTGCTACTGATTCTAGATTTTCACGAAGTAACAGACACTATTTCCTTGCTACCATTTCCTAGACACTGTTAACTAAGTCACCATTTATCTGATAATATAGTCTTGCTACTGATTCGTGAATTTGTAAAGGACCAGAAACTGCAACTTTGCTATCGGTTCTAGATCTCAGCATGATTGTCTCACCATGACTATCTTATTGTGACTATGGCACCGTGACTGTCTCACTACAACTCTGACACCATTCCATAATTAACCATTTTCATGTTTTTTTTCAATTTATTTTAAAATTTGTTTCTAACAGTCATATGTGAGTCATTTAATGACACTGATATAATTAACATTCTTTTTTAGTCCTATGTTTTCAAAAGAGGACTGGAAATTTGCACTTGCTGCATCAAAAGAGTCCAAAGCTATATTTCATGACACACAGAGCCTTCTAAACTCCATTTCATTACATTTTTCTCTATTGTGTATTGTTTTATTACTTTTCGAGCAGTGTGTGTATCTATATTAAAACACACACTGTCTCTTACACTGAACTGGAGGATACAAGATATCCTCACTCAAATATCTTTCTAAACCTTGTTTCACCCATTCATAACTATGGAAGAGGTCCTGTGTGTGACATGGCTATTAGTTTTCCCACATATAACAGTGGAAGAGGTCTTGTGGCCTGGATAGTTTCAGGTATTGTTGTTAACCCTGATATAGGGTGTGTATCAAAGCTTATTTTATATATTTCTTAGTGGCAGGTGATCACCAAGTAGAGTGAACTAAGTCTTGACTTGAGACTGAACCACTTGTTTTATCCACCATGTCTTTCAATTTAGTCTTTCTCTGTTTTAACTCATATTTCAGAAAACTAAATTTTACTTTGATAGTTAGTCTTAGATTGTAGTTATAACTATTTTTCCTTATTAGAATAGTTTCAAAAGTTTTATCAATATCTTATATTGCTATTAATGATAATTAATCAATATTTTGAGATACTATTTGAACAGTCAAGCTATTATAATTTTACTACATTGGTTAACTGTCCTATTTTATTTTTAATTGGGGGAATATTTTAAATAACCTTTTTAACAATGTTTTTTATAGGAACTCAATTCATCCCCTTCTTGAGTGTCCTAATCCGACCAACAAAACCCAATAATAATAGAACCATGTAATGTTAGTTTGAAATATAACTAAATGATGTGATATATGTTACACAAAAAAATACTAAAAATACTCGATAAAAGAGTCCAAAATCCCCATTCCCAAGACACATGTCAGACTTGTCTCCAAAATCTAACCCATCTAGTAATAAAAAATCAATAACATGGTCCCTTACCCTTTCCTATACCTGCATCCATGAAGTTTATCTATGTTTCAAATGGCAGCCAAGATAGGGTTTGAGTACAACACAGTAGGTCAACACCACTATGTAAAAAACCTAGTATGAACACATAGTGCATGTAATAAAATAATTAAACAAGGGTATTAATTTAACACATAATACTACACATGAAATAAATTCACTAACCCTCGAGCTCCTGGTTGACACCCAGGGTCAGCCAAACCTGCTTTGACACTATTCCATATATCTTAGTCTAGGGGTGGATCCTCTTGCATCAATAATTATATCGCAAGTCAGTGGAGGATTCTTCTTCCAATGATGAATCACATATAACATTTCACAGATGAGTAGTCCATTCCATCAGGATAACAATAATCTCACCCTCATGCATACAAGCATCTCACCCTCAGAAATGTAGTGACTATGCAACTTACCCTTAGGTGGTTCATATATCATGCATATTACCCTTAGGTAGTGTCAAAAACCATTCATATTACCCTTAGGAAAGAACAAAACCATGAAACTTACCCTTAGGCATCACATATGGTGCTCCCAATCACCAATCACAAGCATAAGTCAAAGAAAGAAAAAATATAAACAAGTCATGTAATATCCTACTCTTAGTTATTAATCACATAAAATGTCATATCAAGACAAAATGATAAGAAAAAAATATATAACCAAGTTCCAATCATACCAAACATGTCATTTTAAACTACAATTTTCAATTCACACAATTACCATTTATCTATCCATTTACATTTCTTGAGGTCAGATTTTCAATTATTATATCAATAAAAAGACTTTATATTCCATTCAACATTCTATCCCAAAAGGAATTAACTTTCTAATATATATACATATATATATATATATATCTACATCTCATCATTCCAACATGAAAAACCAATTATATTCCAATATATCCATTTTAGTCCATGTGATTCTATTTCAAGAAATCACCACAATTAAAATGTTATGCCAATTCATAATATTAATCCAATAAAAAACTCACATTGTTATACCAAAGTCCACATTATCAAATCTATTAATTTATTATGATTTCAATGGTAATCTCACCTTGTGGGCAGTTTCAAGCCTAGTCTCGATTCCAATAGACCCGATGGGATCTAATGGGAGGTCTATGAAATGTGATTAACGTCAACTATGATTTATTTAATTATATGGGTTGTGGAAATGGCGTACCAATGTGATCACACTTATTTGATATACTAGATAAATTAAAATATACTTTTAGGGAGTTATTCTAGACCACCTACCTCAAACATAGATAATATGAGTAAAAACTCCAAATTCCCAAGGTACCATTTAATTCCTGATTCCTTCCTTACAAACTCCAGTCATGGAATACCAAGATCTAATGGATCATTATTCTGGTTTGAAGAGGGAACTTAGAGGCCACCACCCAAACCATTCCTATACACTAACTAGAATAAGATCACATGCCAAGGTATCCCATGGTTGATCATCAGGAAAACCACAAGGTTATGGAAAATTGGGAAGGTCTACAATGTAAGGAAGGGGCTATGGTGTGGAAAAACCACCACCATGGTTTAGGGTGGAACACCATGACACAAGATGAGGAATTACAACATGGAAAGATGACCTACTTGATATAGTGATGAATAATGTAGTATAGAAATAGGATGGGGCATGAACTATTGTAACATAAAGAGAAACACTATGGCATGGAGTTGACTATGAAACCTTTTGGAGTTATGTAATAACACTGAAGTGCAAAGGGAAATTGGTATTTTGAGGTTCTATTCCACATGGAAGACCTTTCATGAAACCTCATCAAACTCCCTCTTCAATTCTGAAATCAATTTCCCCTAATTCAATTCTATAATCACTTATTTAAAAGTCATTAACACCTAAATAACATCAGCCTAGACTCTATTTGTAACTATTGCAGGGAGAGATCCATGGTGTGGTCCAAGCCACAAAAATGAAACCTTCACAAATCATCCTTCCATGGTGAAGGATATAGTGAAAACTCATCAAATGGAACTATTAAGGCATAACCCCAACCTATATGGTGTGATATGATCTCAACAAAAGCACTACAATGTAATCATATAGGCCATAACATAGCTCCCATATTTTTGGTAGAAAGATTTCAAAAAACACATTTTAAGCCTCCTTAAGCTTCTCAAACCCCTCAAGACTTTACCAAAACATGGATAAACATAATAATAAAGAGTATAATAAAAATAAAAAGTATTTCCTTTGGAAAAAAAGATTAAGAGTTTTCAAAATATTGCTTCCACCCAGAAAAAGCCCGTCTGGACTAAGGCTCAACAACCAAATTTCAAACAAAAAACAACCGGTTTAAAGAGGTTTATAAAAACTTATAATAGAGACATACCTAGAAAAATATTGGATCTTATAAACTCCCCACCATATAATATATCATCCCAAGCTGTGATTTATAATATCTTAGTTGGTATCAACAGACAATTTTGGTCACTATGTCAACATTTCAGATTCCCTCTCATAGGTGTCCTCTTGAACATGTCTATACTGTCACTTCACTTGAAATAGGGGTATATTCTTCCCACATATATTCTTCTCACTATGGTCTACAATCCAAATCAGATTCTCCTCAAAGGATGCATAAAAATTCATATTAATGTCATTAATTTATATCATGTGAAAAAGGTCAGGGTGATATCCCCAAAGTTGTGACACATGAAACATTTCGTGCCTGCAACTGCAGTTCTATGAAAGGTCTAAATGGTATTCCGATGGACTGAACCTTTCCACTATCTTTAAAGGATTGAAAAACTTGATCACTAGATTCCCATGTTTTCTGATATGGCGCTTACCTATCATAGATGACACCTGAAGGAATTCATGATGACTACCCTCAAACTCCTGAGGTCATCTTCATTGGTCATCATAGGATTATTGTCTAATTTGTGTGGTCACCAACCACTTTATAATCAACTAAACCTGCTTATATCTCTCGTGCACAAGAATAGTTCAAACAAGTGCTGACTCTCCTACATCTATCTTGGAAATAGGTGAATGACATGACCTTCTATACAACACCCCAAAAGAATATATTTTGATGAATTCTTGTAAGTTTTTATTGTAAGAAAACTCCATGAGTTCTAAATTCTACTCCCAAGAATAATTGAAGTCTAGAACACAAGCTCATAACATATCGTCCAAAATTTGAATCATCCACTCAAAATGGCCATCACTATAAGGATGATAGGTTATAATTAGAATAACTTGTGATCCCAAATCCTTCTGAAGACCCTTCCAGCACCAAGATAAGAAATAATGATCTAGATCTAAAATATTACTCCTTGAAACACCATGAAACTAAACTATTTCCTACTCACAGAGACAACCCAAATCATCAATGATGAATGTATCCCCAATAATAAATAAATGATATACCTTTATTAGTTGATCCATGATCACCCATACTGTATCATTTTTGTAGGGTGTCCTGGGTAATCATGTCATGAAGTCCATAGTGACATCATTCCACTTCCATTCTGGAATGGGTAAAGACTTCAATACCCCAACATGCCTTTAGTGTTTGAACTTCACCTACTAATAGGTGAAATGTATCACCACAAAGCCCTCTATCTCCTTTTTCTTCCCTAGTCACTAGTATTGTCTACAGAGATCATGATACATATTTGTCAGACCAGGATATACTGTCCGTTTTGAAGTATGAAACTCCCTCATCATCTTATCATATTTTCTATTAGGAACCCATTAACGACCATAGATAATAATAATACACTACCAAGAGACCACACTGATAGAATATTCCCATTATATAAGATATCCCTTAGAGAAATTCCCTCCATATCAGATAAATTATCTATATTGATCCTGTATATAATCACATGTAATACAAAAGTCGAAGTCAAAGATACTCATCCTTGAGACTCTTGGAAATCAATATACATGTATACAAAGAGTTCCATAATCCACACTCATTAAAATAATCCCACACAATCTCTATCTACATCTTCAGACTTAAGGTATCAGTGAAAATATTTCCTTTTCGTGGTTTATAATCCAACTCAAAGTCAAAAGACTGTAGATACTCAACCCATATCCTCTATCGAAGGTTTAGGTCTTGCTGGGTAAAAATGTACTTGAGGATCTTATGGTTTATGTACAACAAAAACCTATAAACCAATATACATTGTATCCATCATATTAGGGCATGTACCACCATAGCTACCTCCAGGTCATGAGTAGGGAAATTTATCTCATGTGTTATCAATTATCTGGAGCCATAAGTAACCACTCAATCCTCTTACATAAGAAAAAATCTAAGCACAAATCTAGATGCATCACAATATATGGTATATGCTTTAACCGAAATAAGTAAGGTGAGAATTGATGCTGATGTATTTCTACTCTTCAGCTACTAAAAAGCTCTTTCATAAGAATCCAACCAAACAAACTTCACCCCTTTCCTGGTCATCCTAGAAATCAATTTTTCCAAATGGGGAAGTCCTAGGTAAAATGCTAATAATTTCCTACTAGAACCAGAAATATTTTAATCTCAAAGTCATTATTGGGGTTAATCCCAAGATACCATGGTTTCAACCTTCTCCTTTTCCATTATAACTCTTGCCTCTGAGATAAAATGGCCCAAGAAGTTCAATCTATCAATCCATAATTTTCATTTAGATAGCTTGGAACAAAGCAAGTTATCTCTAAATATACCCATGAAAATGTCAAGATTTTGGGAATGATCGTCTACTATCCTGGATTATACTAAGATATCATCAACAAAAACTACCAAAATCTGATCTATGAAAGTATAAATGATCTAATTCATCATGACCATGAATACCGTTGAAGCATTCATAAGGTTGAATGACATCACCATAAACTCATACAATACGTACCTACTACTAAAATTAGTTTGTGATATGTCTGATGGTATCACCCTAAATTGATGGTATCCTAACCTCAAGTCGATCTTGGAGAAGATCTTGGCACCTATCAGTTTATTGAAGAGACCATTGATGCACGGAAGGGGATGCCGATTCTTGACCTTCATTTGATTCAATCTCAGATAATCCACCCATAAGTGTAAAGTACCATCATAAGTCTTGGATAAAATAATGAGAGAACCCCAAAAATATATACTAGGTTATATGAATCCTTTGGACTCTAAATATTCTAACTAAACTTTCAACTCAAGAATCTATATTGGTTCTATTCTATAAGGAGGGATAGAAAATAGTCCAGCTCCCTACACTAACTCGATTGTGAAATCAATCTCCCACTTGAGTATTAATCTGGAGAAATCTTCAAAAAAGGAATCCTAAAATTGGTTCACCACTAGAGGAAAATTATATGGCTGCATTACACCACCATCCAAACCAATTTTTCTATCTATTCCATGAGATAATCCAATTCACACTGAATTAGTCCTGCATTACTAGCCTGAAGACCCCTCTCATCCTGATCAGTATAACTACCCCTTCTAAAGATATAAAGCTAAATATCCTTCAATAAAAATTGATATAATCCTAGTACGTAACTATAAAGTTCATATAAAAAATCAAATCAAATCATATCATTTATAGCACAAAAAAATCCCAAAGGAAACAATATCCTTCAATTCAAATAAAAAAATGCTTATAGCATTTAATATCCTCTAACAACACTCCCAATGATGTGTCAATGGTAATAACTCCATCCAAGATCTCCATAAACAAACCCAAAACATTTTATAATTGAGTAGATACAAAGGAATGCGATGATCCAATATAAAAAATGTAATAAAGGGTATGTGATACCAGAATCGTACCTTTAACAGTAGAAGTTCCTATATCCAAACTTGTTATAGTAGACTTAATAGAATGCGATTGAATCACCCCTCTACCCTGGGTTCTAGTATGAATGCCCTGTGATACTCTTGTTGGATTGTACTACCACTCTTGTGATAGGGTACCACATTCCCTTCCTAGGCCTGGATATCCAATAGAAATCCAACTACCAATCCACTGAGGGTTAGATGAGTCCCTACCTAATTCAAGTGCCTTTCTTGATCCCCTTAAATTGATCTAACATAGAAATATCATATATAACTTTTGTATATGGCCCAACATTCCACAATCATAACACTCCACTATGGAGAAAGGACACCGGGGGAACCTCTTTCTAGCCTTGCCACACTAAAACCAATGCAAAAAATCATATATCTATGATGTTTAATCACTTACCTAGATGTTATAACCACTACTTATATGATGGTAACTATCCTAGAGGCACTTATTTCTGGAAGAAGATGAACTACCAAATCATTCTATTGAAACTATTCGGCTGAAACTCAGGTTCTATCTTATATTTATGTCTACGATAAGATCTTGGTTCATTAGTTATGAGAAACTACTTAGTTTAAAGATGTTCACCTGTAACCTTTTCTCATAGTTAGTCCCATGTTTGAAACATTTCTCCCTGGAGATCTCATCAGCTACCAATGATGGAGAAAAATGATGTAGGCCTACGAAGCATCCAACACAGTCTATCACTGACATGCCATCATACATCAAGTGCATGAACTCAAGATCCCTCTAATCCCACAACATTTATAGATAGAATTATCACAATAGATTTTCCTTGAAGTCCTTCTAGGGCAACTTCTCCTTATGCCTATATTTCTCTTAAATGTCCCACTAATTCTTGGATGATTCTCAAAGCATGTAAGTATAAAGCTTCAATCTCTTACCTATGTGTGTCTCGAGGTGTTTGAGGATCATCTGGATTGACTATATCCAAAACTCACCTATCAAGGGGCCTCCCTCCCAAGTGAACATAGGTGGATGATATAGTTGGAACTCTCTCATTAGTTCAGAAATCAATGGCATGGTGTGAACATTCTCTCTTTTCATAGATTGCATGAACCTTAGGAAGCTATTGTGAAGATAATAATTCATATGATTCTCTAGAGCTGTAGGAATTTCTAGCTCAGCTACACTAGGATTGTGTTTATTACCACTCTCTTAATGCTCAATTCAAAGATTAAAAGGAGGAATTTTATCTATAAGTTTTAATGAAGACCTTAGATTATAGGTTACACAACAAGATAAACCTCAACAAGTGAAAACAAAAGAACACCACTAGCTCAATGTTCCTATTTACTTGTCTTAACAAGAAAATTTGTCATAAAATAATAGTTTCTTTCATTTCTTTTTATCAAGTATATCAAAGGATTTCATTTCACAGTTCATATAGGAAGATACGTCACATGCAACAAATATGTTATTATCATGAAAAATGAATGTCAACATATATACCTATGTGCTTATCATGATGCATGTATTATCATCTCATTCTATTCTAGACCATGAATAAAATCTCAACAACACTAACATTAAATAACAAGTGAATCACTTGAGGTGAAATAACATAAAACTGTAGCAAGAAAACAACATGAATAGAAATATAATTCCTTGGCACCTAGTTTACCCCCTACACATGGGTTAGATACTCTAATAAGTGAGCCTATTTACAAGCCCAAACACATCCTAATATACCTTTTACTATTCCCAAATAGTAAATCAATAGAAAAGAAACTCACTTTGATACCACTTTGTAACATCCCCAACCCGGTACTCCCTCATGTGACTGAGACAGGTCGGCTACATGACCCCAGGCACCCTCCCTATATGCCAAATGCTACCAAATAGTATCAAGGGTGTAAGAAATATGGTTGGAAGACTATACCGTATGGTATAGAGTTTATATGATAGTGTAAATAATAACATAGTAGAAAAAATAGTGGAAACAACATGAATAATCAAACAAGAATCTATAAGAGAATAAATGACAAATAAAAAAATATAATAATAATAGAACCATATAATGTCAAGTTGAAATGTAACTAAATAATGTGATGTATTTTACAAAATCAAAATACTAAACAGACTCGATAAAAGACTCCAAAAGCCCTGTTCCCGAGCACCATGCAAGTCCCATCTCTAAACTCTAACCCATTTAGCAAACAACAATAAAAAATAGGGTACCATGACCTTATCCATACCTATATCCATGAAGTCTATCTGGGTAATAAATGTCGACCTGAAAAGGTTGTGATTAGAGCTCAATAGGTCAACACCACCATGTCTAAACAAACAAGTCTGAATATATAGTGCATGCAATAAAGAAATTAAATAGGGGTATTAATTTTAAAAATAATACTACACATGAAATAAATACACCGATCATAGAGATCTAGGATGACACTTAGGGTTATCCAAAATTCCTTTGATATTATTCTTGATATCTCAATCTAGTGGTGGATCCTATTGCATCAGACCGGATCACCCAAGTTAGTGGAATATTCTATTTCTGTGGATGAATCACACATAACATGTGATGAACAATTGGTCCCTACCCTCAGGCTAACAAGAATATCACCTTCAAGTATACAAGAATTTCATCCTATGGAATCCAATGTATATAAAAATTACCCTTATGAAGTTTTTATTCCATGTATTTTACCTTTAGGTGGTGTTGAACACCATGCATCTTACCCTCAGGTGGGAACAAAACCATGAACCTTACCCTTAGGTGTCACTTATAGTGCTCCCAAGCACCGAACACAAGCATAATTCATAGCAAGGAAAAAGTTTAAAAAGTCATATAACATCCCTCCCTTAGGAATAAACCAAAAATAGTGTCATATCAAGATCGAATTCTAAGTAATAAAATACATAACTAAGTTTCAACCATATCATACATGTAATCATAAACCACAATGGTCAATTCACCCAATTTCTATCTATATATCCATTTACATTTCTGAAGGCTATGTGCCCAATTATTATATCAATTACAACACTTTCCATTTAATTCAACATTTTAGACCAAAATTCATTAAATTTACAATATATATATATATATATATCCACATCTCATCATGTCAACATTACAAACCGATTATATACCAATATTTCCATTTTATTACATGTGATTCTATTTTAATAAATAACCATAATTGACATGTAATGTCAATTCATAATATTAACCCAAAAAACAAAACACATTGTTAATACAAAATCCAAATTATCAAATCTATCAGTTTATTATGATTTCAAGGGTAGCCTCACCTCACAGGTGACCGCAATCCTGAAATCAATTCTAATAGACTTGATGAGATCCAATGGTAGTTCAATGAAATGTGATTAACATCAACCATGATTTATTCAATAAGATGAGTTGCATGTGCATTATGTTTGTGTGATCACACTTATTTAATATACTAGATGAATTAAAATAGAACTTTAAGTATTTTTTCTTGACCACCTACATAATACACGGAGAAGACACAAAAAAAAATCCTAATGTCTAAGATAGAATTTGGTTCCTTCTTTCTTCCCTTCAAACTGTAGGCCCAAAAAACCAAGATACAATATATTTTTCTTTTAGTTTTAAGAGTACACTCAGAGGTCTCCACCCAAACCATGATCACACAACAACCCAGAATAAGATCACATGGAAATGGATCTTGAGGTTGATCTTCAGGAAGAACCACAAGGTTCTGGAAAATTGGGAGGGTCTATAGTGTTAGGAAGGATATGCAGTGTGGAAAAACCACCACCACAACATAGGGTGGAACACCATGACATAAGATGATGAACTATGGTGTGAAAATATGACCTCCATTGTGTAGTGAGGTATAATTAAACATAAAACTAGGATGGGGTGTGCACTACTATGGCTTAAGGAGAAACCTTGTGGCATGGAGTTTTATGTACATCCCTTAAGATTTATAGAATAATGCTAAAGCAAGGAATGAAAACTGGTATTTGGAGGGTAAATTCTACATGTAAGACTCTTCATGAAACCTCATAAAATTAACTCTTTAACTTATAAATGAATTTCCTCTAATTTAATTTCATAGTAAAATATTAAAAAGGAATTAACACTCAAAGACCAACAACCCTGACACTATTTGTAACTGACATAGGGAGAGATCTAAAATGTGGTCCAAGACACCATGATGTAGCCTTAATTATCCACCCATGGTAAATGATATGGTGAAACCTCGTTGAATATCACCATTATGGTATAACCCCAACCTCTACAGTATGGTCCTATCTCAACAGCAGTGCTGCATCGTAACCATATAGCCCACAACATAGCACCCCTATTTTCAGCAATAAGATTTCCAAAAAAAATTTAAGCCTTATTAATATTCTAAAATCCCAAAGGCCTTTTACCAAACATGGATAAAGTTAATAAAAAATATGATAAAAAAAATCCAGTCTTTCATTAGGGAAATAAAATATTCAGGGTTTTACAAATCTTGCTTCCTCCTAGAACAAAACCATCTGGACTAAGGCTCGACAACCAAATTTCCAAGAAAAAACAATTAGTTAACAGAGGTTTATAAAAACTTAAAAGAGGTACGTGCATAGAAAAATATATTATCTTATATCCATAGTGTTTTTTTGGAAGATTTATTTATGGAAATTCAAAGAAATAAACATCGAGTACATATGTTGATGACACCAACATGCAACCTGCTTGATTAGAGATATCAGGATAAAGGGATTATATTACATAGTGAGCATTTGTATGAGGATTTATGTCATTGTGACATTAATTTTTTTATCTATTGGTGCCTTAGTGTTTTACTAGATACTAACATTGAATTTAGGCATTTTTACTTATTGTCACTAAGAAAGGGGCCTAGAGGGTCACAAAATAAGTGTTTCCAGGACCTTAATTAAATTTTATATGAATTTAACATATGGGAAAAATATTATTCCCATATATATAGAGTGATCCTACTCCTCCACACTCTTTATTCTAGAGAGAACAGAAACAGTCATTACACCCAAAGTGATTCTCATGGTGATCAATAGAAAACAACACAAGTGTTAGAATCTTCTGTGATAACACCTACAAATTTATATAGAGACACTCAGATTTTTGTGTTGAACATGTAGATTACCACTAGAGGTAATATAACCTCGATTCCTGTGACATAATTATGGCATGATCTGAATAAATTTTTAGATTCATCAAAAAAGAAGGAAATTCAATGTATGGTCTTTCTTTATGAAAATAAATTAATTATAAATTATATTTAATGATTCTTCCTTGTTGGTTCAATAATAATAGTTAATTAATATTAACATTAATTCAATTGGTTATGAAATTATTTATAATTTAAATATCAATTTATATATCAATTATAATAAAAATATGAGTTGGCTATGCCTAATAGGCACTTCCACTATACCCAGAACCATAACAAACTATTTTGTAAGGATATACAAATGAAAATATGGATAGATATATGGACATGAGGAAATATATATCTAGATACCTAATATCACTTATAGAAAAAGATGTCTCATGGAAATCACAAATTCAAAATCATGTTTCCTTGTCTACCACAGAAGTAGAGTATACTACAAGCACTAAAGATTGTAAGGAGATGTTATGGTTGAAGAATTTTATACATGATCTGGGATAGATTCAGGATAATCACATTCTCTATTGTTATAGTCAAAGTGATATTCAACTCACTAGGATACTGACATTTCATTATAGGATCAAACACATTGATATACAATATCATTGGATCTATAATGTGTTTGATGTAATATCTTTTAAAATTAATAAAATCCTCACCAATGATAATGGGGTAGATATGATGATAAATGTTCTACTAAAAGAGAAGGTGGAAGCATATAGGGAGATTACAAGCTTAGATTCAACCCAAAAGTGGTCATGAATGGGTAATGTTTTTGGGTCCAATCCTAATTAAGGAGTCTCATTTTTGTCGACAATAATTATTAAACAAAGAATCTATCAATAATAATTGTTGGAGGTGATTCTTTGAGCAAAAACCAACCAAGCCAACTATGGACTTGGTTAGAAAAAAAAAGTGAACATAGCCAATAGTAGGAAAATATTTATTTGGGTAGATTTAAAATCAAAAAATGGTTTTCCCTTCCTCTTTAAAATGAGATCAAATCCCATGAAATTATAATCTGAAGAAAAACCTCCCTGCATAATCCTCTGATGTTTCATCATGAGAAGAAATAGAAGTCTTCCACTCTTCTCTTTTGGATGTAGGAAAACCTTACTAAAACATGTTAAATTTTAATGTTATTCATATTTTTTCTTATTTTTTAACATCCATTTCATTCTTTGAGATTTAAAATACCTCAATAATTACAAATGTTCTCAAATTTATATGGTATCAATTAATGGTTAAACTTGTAATATTGATGAACTCAAATGATAGAATCAATTTTATTATTTTTTTAATTTTAATATTATATTATTTTTTATAATACACACAAAAAATAAAAAGAAAAAAATAAGTGAATATTAAAAATATTAATCAATCTAGTTAGTTTCCATTTGAAACTATCCAATCCATTTCCATCCAAAATTGATTGACTTGACTAGTTTTTTCTATTGAATCAAGGTGATCCAGTTCATTCCAATTTATATATTAAATAATTTGGTTAAATTGTTTAACAAAAAATGACTAAAAAATTATCCTTTGTAATATTTTTTTTAATAAAATGTCCATAATGTCACTCACATTAAACCTCATCACACTATTCACTCAAAACAAAACATTAAAACATGAACAATATCATGCATTTTTCATCACTTGAATTCCCAATGCCGTAAATAGAATTATTAGATGTCATTGTATATCATGGATGTTAAAATTTTCATAAACAACCTTCCTCTATATTTATTGTGAGAGTTTGAGAAGGGGAAAAATTTGGGAGAATTTTTTTAAAATAAATTCAATATGATATGAAAATTACACCGTAATATGTAATATTACACCATGATATGTTTCAATAGTGGATAATTTTTACCATGTTTTGGAACTAGGGAAGGATGAAACTACTATCCATTATAACATATGCCTTAAGTCTTGATTTTTTTTATTCTATAGTTATATTTATTACATCATAATGAGATGTGAATAAAATTTTAGTGTCACAACTAAAAGTTGTGGCGAAGTTAGTTAGGCTATAATATTAAGTAATAATTTTCAAGAGATTTTTTTAAACCACTTGATGATGGTTTTTTATTTTTTTCAATAAATTTTAAGTGTGAAAATTATTTGAGAAGGATAAAATTTAGTTGGGATAGCCTTGAAGCCATTTGAAGGAAATATGTAAAACTGGATAAGTCCTTGTACCACATAAACATGATTTGATTCTATGTGTATACATCAGGTGTGTTACCATCATGCTATGTAAACATCATCTCATTGAATAGTGTCATCATTTTATCATGCTTCATATGCATGAATTCATTCTAGGAAAACATAAGACATATTCTATGTAAACATAATCTGCCACCCATGTAAAAATAATTCTTACGGTAGATCAATACACATGGTCACTTTACTCATAGTTGATTGATATTTTTAATTTATTTTATCTAGATAGAACTTTTGATTAAGTAGAACATGTGGTAGATTCAAACTTTTTCCATGAGGTCAATAAATTTCCACTTATTTTCTACTTTTTATGGTTGATCCATCACGGTTGATGGTCTAACTCAAGGTCAATCCTCTTGGTCTGTTATCTATTCATACATTCTCTTGTGACTCATGGTTGATCCATTGTCTAGAAAATTCATGTGTATGATATTTAAATTCATGGTCAATCTAGAACTTAGAGAATTTTGAAGGTATTGCTGTATGAAAATTATAGTTTCCATATTTTTTAAATTCTGAAGAAATATAATTCTGACAATGAAAGTGAAACATTCTTCATTAATAAAACATTACAATCATACATGGATAACGATATAAACTGAGATTAAATTCTATTCAAAATAGGGATAAGAAGCTACTACAGAAGAATTTAAAGCTATAGGAATAGGTGTCACATCACAGGACCATTCATTTGAATATACATGTATACATGAATGAAGATATTATGAGTTATTTAATTGCAATGAGATTCAGGGAGATTCTGATATCATAATATTAAAAAGATAAATATATTCATGGATTTTTTGAAGGTTTTATATAAGTAAAAAGATCATGATAATTTAAATATTATGTGAAGGAAATAAGTTGAGTATTCTTACAGTATTTTAGGAATAATTTTAATAAATCATTGAATCAATATTATGAGTTTAAATTAGTCTAATAATTTCATAAATAATGTGGGGTTTCCACAACTAATATAAAAACAAAATTCACATGATACTTGGTGAATATAAATATCAAGATTTAAATAAAGAGAAGGTGTTGAGAATTCTGAGATAGAAGAAATGATATGTTGAAGTATACATTAAGAAGAATAAACAACAAGAATAGCTGCAAGAGAATGTTTTGAAAGGAATATGAAGAAGATCATCATATAGAGTCCAAGTGGAGGCTCATATACTCATCTACAATCATTCTTTAGGGTTTTTTTGTTCTATTGATGAAATATTGTAACTATTTGGTGCTAGCAGTTGTATGAGTTCAAGGTCATACCCCTTCTTGAGTTCCTTTTTATAATAAAATGGGGCTATGTGCATGGGATAATAACCACGATACATAAGGGATGTATTCATCCTTAAAAGTGGGAAACAACATTAAAAAACTTACTATTTCTATCTTATTTTTTCATCAATGAGTCACATGAGGGATAATTGTTGAGAAATAATGAGAGGGAAGTGATTTAAAATAACTACACACATCAATTAACCCCCTCTTAGTGTGTATCACCCATCACATGATCCAACAATTAGTATCAGATCCAGGTCAACTATCTGGTGTCTCTATCAAGCACACAAGGTGGATCAACATAATTATATTAATAGATTATTCATTTTAACATTTTTTGGAAAATAGTTTCAATCATGGAAAGAGAGAACGACTTCTCACATAGTCTCTATGGGGATTTATGTTCTTGAATTTGTTCAATATGGGTTCACTATACCTGATGAAGCCTCAATATGCTTCCTAACCGACAATAGGATCATTGAAAATGATGGTAATACTAGTAATTAATTGTTATAATCTTTATTTTAAAGATCCAATAGAGTTTATGAGATATAGAACTATAAATTCTATTTGTAATAAACTTCACAACATTTATGAAGGAAATAAAAAGATAAAAGGAGAAAAGATACAAATCAACTAACAACAGTTTGAAGACATCAAAATGAATGAGGATGATACTATTGATGAGTTATTTACTAGATTAAATATAGTTTTCATCAAAATTAGAGGGTTTTTAGAAACTCTAGAAGACTCTACTACAGTAAAAAATTGATGAGTATCCTACTTAATAAATTTGATGTAAAGACCCCAACTCTCAAAGATAAATATCTTAATGACTTCAAAATTGATGAATTCTACAATACTCTCAGTAATTATTAAATTCTAAGAGGACCCAAACTTAAGATAAAATGAAATTAGGAAAATTAATTTTCTTTTAAAACCCTCAAATATATGAAGATAGATGATAAGTAGGACTACTTGAATAAAGGAAATGATATGGAAGATTATTCAATAAATCTTTCTCTTATTTCAAGAAATTTCATAAGAGGTGGAATAGGTAAATACAGAGGTAAAATACCTTTTAAATGTTTTAATTATGTAAATACTTGCTATATTTATGCTAAAAATACCACAAAATTTAGAAGATAAATTGTTAATGTGGAATCTTCTAGGAAAACCACTACTAGATATCTCTTATTTTCTTGATCAAAAGGAATGAAGAATTTTTCACCTTGTTCCTTCAGAAGGAAATTTCTATCAATTAAATAGGATTTGTTTGAAAGTGAAGAAAGTGGTGATGAGTAAGATCCTATAGATGTATCTTAAATAGTTCTCATGGAATAAGAGGAATAATATTTGAACCCATTAGAATATGTATCTTAATAGAATAGTGAGCATGCAGTGGAGGAATGAGAGACAACTAAGGAATATACCATGAGAGTGGAGATCAAGATGCGTTTGAAATCAATTAGAAGGATGAGAGAAGATAACACTCAATTGAAAAAAGGCTCAGACAAGAAAGATCAACTTTTGGATGAAACATACAATCTTTTCAGAGAAATTGATAGGATAAATCTTGATATTTATAAAAAGGGAAATATAATTCAATACATGACTTACAACATTATCATAGGGGATAAAGAAATTGATAAAATCAAAAGGAAGAATGATTAATACATCAAGAACAAGACTGTTGGAGAACAATAATAATATTCTATGAAACCTACAATAATTTGAAACTCTAAAAAATATAAAAGATATTAAAATATAAAGTTTATAAAATTTATGGTTCAAAGGGAGGCTGGTTTTACTAAAGAAACATATGATAAATTATAATACGGAACAACTGAATGTTCTAAAGAAAGGCTGATTTTTTTTAAAATATAGAAAAAATAAATTTAGGAAAATGGCCTTTATCAGTTTAAAATATTAAATAAATAAATCATTAAAAATATTTTGTGAGATATAATCATTCAAGGGATAAAAATAGAGCAATACCACAACTTATTTAGTAGTATAATTTTTATTATAATAGAATATTTAAGGGTTAATTTTGGTGCTGTGTCATGTTTTTCTATAATTATTATGACTAATGGTATAACAAGTCTCTTCCAATAATGAGAATAGAGTTGGAATTAAGGGGGATACAACAAGAAAAGGTGATAAATCACCCAAGGAATCAACAATTTAAAAATATGGTTGAAGTAAGAAATAATTTTGAATACTTACAAGAGGTGTGTGTAAGGTGTGATCAATAAGGACACACTTTATATGTGTGTGTTAAATTCATTTCTACATAGTTGAATTTCTATTAGAAGTTTGGGAATAAACATGTTGATACTGATTTGGGATGATGGAGCTCTACAACCCATACGATAATGGTGAATCTATGGAATTTAAAATCTAATACTTTTATTTTTGATTCCTTTTCTAATAATGGAAGTAGTTCATTATATTTTAGAATCAGAATAGGTTCAGGAAAATACCATACAAGCATCAAGTAGAGGGGATTCATTTTCAAAGTTCTTGATAAATACCTCTCTTAAAGTGGAATATCCAAGTCAACCTTCATATGAATCTTGATTCTCATGATTTGATGATCGTAGGATCTTTATATCTATTAACCAAATTGATCTTAAGAATCATTTAGAATCCTGTAGGTTTTTGGTCATTTGAAGGATTATTCTTTATAAAGGTGATAAACCCAAAAATATAGTGGATTTGAAATTGAAATCAAGTCAGATATGGGGATTTTATAGATGGAAGACATTTCCTATTATAAAGGGATATTTTTATTTGGTATTCTAATAAAAATTTAGAGATCCAAAAAACGTAATTCTAGTTTCTATAATATCAATCAGATAATTTTTATAATCCCAGAGTGGAACATTGAAATTAATCCTCATCACTAGAGTCACACTAATTCTTTAAATTTAGGTGCAGTTACATGGAAAAAATGGGTGTTTTGGCACCCTAAAATCTTGAAAGAAATCACATCTGGAATCATAACTCTACTCAATCTTGATGAAAAAACAATTTAGGGTCAACTGAGGTACTATTATCATGTACTGATATATGTGGATCTTATAATCTCTTGACCTGATTGCATTATAATTATTTCCAATGGATAAATAATAGAAGTTGTTTTTGAATATAAATTCATACATCACATTTTTAGTTTTTTAAATATTATAGGCTATAGGATCTATAATTGCAGGTAGGATCTAAAGATTTATAACAAAAATATATAAATATCCAAGGAAGTAGAGAGATGGGTGATGAAGAAGGCTGACAAATGGAAGGTTGGTGATTATTTGAAATCTTCTGAGAGTTTGAGAAAGAATTTGAAGACCCAGGAAGAATTATTAGAAAAATAATGAAATTATGGGGACAAAATCATTTCATTTACCTCTTGTAAAGGGAAGGAGGTGGTTGGGGAGGACATGGCCCCTCTGGATAGAGCTAAAGGCCAATATAAGATCATAGAAGGTGTAACTGTGACTTGTTTAGGGAATCCTACTAAGGATTCAAGGAGTCCAAAAAAGGATAAGTCAAATGAAAACATTGACCTACTTACAGGGAAAAATCTATTTTTGGAACATAGTGGAGTAAAATAGTGGAGGAGGAGGACCTATATGCCTTAATGAAAAGTAACCACTCACTCTCAGAGGGGACAATTTCCCATGGATAGAAGGATCCCAATTCCACTAAGGGGGTTACACCTCCTATCTAAGAGGGATATTTGGATAAATAACATAGAAAAGTGGGAGAACTAGAGGCTTGCATTTCCCTAGCTTTAGAGACCTCCAAAGAAATCCCTCAAAAGAAATCACTTAAGGAGCCTGATAAAGTGGGACATCTGGAATCCTACAAGGAGTATGATATTGCAATGATATAGGTAGCTCCCTCTAATAGAGATAAATTACATGATATTACCCTCTCATAATTAGAGTAGGTTTACTCTAATTCAGGAGAAATGAGATCAACCATGATCAAAGAGGATGTTGGAAGAAAAGAAGAGAGGACACTAGGGGCCTATAAGGAGTCTCCCTCACCCACATAAAATCTCTCTTACTCACAACAATATTTAGGAAGAAAGGAAATATCAAAATGATTAATTGGTATTAATAAGTCACCCTTATGTGTCAAGAAATCAAAATAAAAAATTGGTAAGAAATGAATATCCTTTATTGTAATTGTTATGGACTTGAAAATATGTCCACTACTAGCACTCTTAAGAAATTTATTTTAAATCATCACCCACTGATGATTGGTATGGTGGATCACAATAACCATTTAAGTTTATTAAAAGGCCTTAATTTCAACTCTATGAGTTATAATACTATTATGATTAATAAAAATACAATAAAATTAGAAACCCTTAGGGTTTTGGTATCTAAGAAATCTACCACTTTCATTGTGGTTAATATAAGTTAGAAAATTATTACCACCCAAAATTTTATTGAAGGTAACTATTTATTTTGATCCTTTATTTATGAACTTCAAACTATCAATTTAGAATAATCCTCTTTGAGAAAATTATAAATATAAAATAGGATATTCATGGGACATGGGTGCTCTCGGGATACTTCAATGAAATTATGAGGTCTTATGAAAGAAGAGGAGAACCTTACCTTGCAATTTCCAATAGAGAATTTAAGAAATGTATTGATCACAATGACCTAGTGGAAGTAATCCTTCATGGAGAAAAATATAATTGGTCTAATAAATTAGTGAATCTAATTTTGTTTAGCAAGTTATATTGAAGATTTTTCAATTTCAATGTGTGGGATCAATGGGTAGAAGTTCAATTCAGGACTCTTATTAAAAACAACTATGATCATCACCCCATCCTCACTTACATTGTCAAAAAAAATGAAAGGGGTAATTTTATTTTCAGATTCAATAATTATTGGGTAAAGAATCCATATTTTAGGGGAATTGTCCAAGAGTTCTCAGATAATACATTATTCACTGGCAACCTCTTTTCTTGTGTTCTCAAGTTCAAAAACCTTATGTCTATAATTATAGCATAGAGTAAGTTTGTTTTAATTTATATGGATGGGTTCATTGTAAACTTGGAAAAGGAGTGAGAAAATCTTCAAAACAAACATGATGTGGATTTTAACATGTCTCACCTTAACAAAGAAGTGGAATTTTCTTTAAATCAAAATGATAAAATCACATTGAGGGAGGAAATGATGAAGGAAAATTTAAAAATCAAATGTCACAAATAAGGTGATATAAACACTATTTTTAAATAATATTTATAAGGTTATAAAATCCTCAAAACCCATTACTTACTTGAAGAATAGAAATGAGAATATCATTGGGAATAAATAAATCAGGGAGTATATAGTTCAATATTATCAAAAGATCTTTAACATTGATTATCATGTAAACCCTTTTTATTACATGAATTTCAATCCCATGGTGACTGAACATTCAGATAATATGATTATCACTATGATTCTAGATCTGGTGGAAGTCAAGGTTACCACCTTTTCTCTCAATATAGGGTGTTATCCTTATCCAGATAGAAACAATAACCTCTTTTTCCTGGGGTACTAAGATATTAATAAGGATAGACATATGAATATGATTCATATATTCTTCAGGAATAGAATTCTTCCAAAGAGAATTAACTCTATTTTTTTTGGTCCTTTTACTGAAGTATGATGTCGCTGACTCCATTATCACTTTCAGGATGATTAATTTAACTAACTATATTTATAATATCTTTAGTAACATCTTGACCACTAGACCATATATCATCACCAATAAGGTGGTCTATTACAATTAATAAAGATTCATTCAAGAAATAAGGATACAAGAATACCTCCTTACTACCTATGAGTGAATTAACTTTATGATGAATCCTTGTAGAAATGGTATAATTTCTCTAAATATTCATGTGAGGAAGGAATTTGATATAATCAATTAATATTTTATTATTAAAGTACTTCATAGATTCAGTTTCAATGGTTTTTTTAATGACATGATTCTCTTTATTTTTTGATTTGTCATAATTTATACTATGGTGAATGGAAATATGGAATGATATTTCTCCTTCTCCAATGGAGTTAGATAGGGTGATCTTCTATATGCCATTATTTTTATCATTACTGAGGACTATTCATGTAGATTAATTTATGACTTGGTTGAAAAAGGAACTCGGAAGCCCATACAAGTTGGGAGAGAGGAAATGGATCCTTCTCACTTATTTTATACTGATGGACTATTTCTATTTCTCTAAGGGGTTTTGAATAATATTGATGCTATCAAAGAGACCATTTATCATTATGGGAAAATCTATAATGAGCACAAAATATGGAATAAGTATCAAATATTTTTTATCCATAATTTCAATTGTCATAAGTGTTTGACCATTAAAATAAGTATAAACATTAAGGTGGTCACTCTCCCCTTCATCTATCCAAGAATACCCCTATTCCAGGGAAGGACCAAGGATTATCACTTTAAGGATAAGTATAATAGAATTAAATACCAGTTAATCTCTTGGAAGGGAAAATATATCTCTATTTTTGTAAGGATATCACTCATCAAAGGCATAACCATCCCCAATCCTATATACTCCTTTATGTCTTATAAATTTCATAGTTATTTGATCAAAGGCCATAATAAATGATTCAAAAACTTTATATGGATTAGAAATATTTATGTGAGTAAATTATTGATGATCAATTAGAATACATGCTACAAATCTTTGAAGAAAGGAGGAATAAAAAATATTTCCATTTTAAATGATATTCTCTAGGATTAAATTTTATAGAGGATCCTCACTAAAAACTTGGATAACAATCATTTTTTCAATCATAGATTTATTAAGAAACCGGAATTTGAAAATACGTACTATATTTTATCTTCTATTTGTCCATGTATCAGAAATTCATACTCAACCGTGATATAATAGAGTAGATTTATAGTCTCCCTCAACTCTAACCACACATTATGGAAGGATAAATGGATAAGAACTCTCTTAGTTGAAGGATTATAGGGGAAGTATCTAGATTCTAAGATCTAGGAATCCAATGTCAGCATCATGGAAAATATTTGATCATCTATAGAATAAATTATAGATCCTATCAGGGAGGCTATCTATATTTATCCCTTCATGAATAATAAGGACACACTGATTTGGGAACCAGAGAGGCATGTAAATCTCTTTTATAATATTTTATACAATTTTTGTATATCCAAGCCCATGTTTATGGTTGATAAGTTAAATTAATTATGAAAGTACTTGATTACTCCTTCCCATTATACACTCATCTGGAAGGTATCCTATAACTGACTACCTATAGACTCTTTCCTTATATGCATTGGTCTCCACCTTTGAACAATATTAAGCACCTATAATAATGCACCATAATCTATTGAACATGTTTTTTTTTCAATTTCATTTTTATGGAACTCTTTGAAATATTATCTCTACCCTATTTGAAGTGAATCCTTCTCATAAAGCTGATTTTAACTCTCTCTTTTCTCACTATTGCACCCATGAAGGTTCCCCCCAACTGATGAACTGACTTAGGACTAATATTTCTGAATATTTTTATATGATTTGGTGTAATAAGAATTAAAATAGGTATGATGGCCATGATATTGATCCAAATATGGTCAAGAGGGATATATTATCTTCCATCAGGGTTGTAACCTCAATGAATTCTATCCTTGTAGAAATTCAATCCATAAATTATATGTCTTTATCCATAGAGTAATTTGAGTTCATTTTAAAAATTATAATGGCTATATACCTACTATTTTAAAACCTCCCATTATAGGTTATATCAAGATCAACATGAATTGGGCCTCAAAATAAAACCCATGGCCTTATGGATGTTGTGGAATATTTAGTGAATCTAAAGGATGAGCACTCCCATGCTTACACAAGAACTATGTAACAACTATTAATTATGAATATGATATAGAAGTGGTGATTATGGTGATCCAGATTAAAAGATTCAACAACTGGATCAAACTCTGGATTGAGCTTGACTCCTCCTTGCTTGTCCAGGTCATCAAGTTGAATAGATATTCTCCCTCATAGAGTACTATACCAACTTTGGAGGATTTTATGTAATATTATAAGTAGATTAACATTTTTGTGTCTCATATATATAGATATATCAATATAATTTATGAAACTTTATCCAACCTGGGTGTTTGTTTAGGAGGATGTAACTAACATTGGTCCATGGAAGAGTCAATTGAGGAACTTTTATTCTTTGATATTTGTAGAACTCCAAATTTATATTTTTTATAATATTTCTTGGGACCTATATTCTTTCTCTATGGTGGATTATAATTATTACAAGAGGTTTAAGAATGATCAAAATCAAAGTCAAATCAAGCAATAGGAAAATGTAGTCTAAGTAGCACTGAAGGCTTGCAAATATGAATAACCCTATATCATGGACAATGGATGATCATACTGAATGAAAAATGCCCTAAATATTTTGATAAATATTGAGAATTATAAAGGAGGATCTATTACATTTGGAAAGTAAAGCTCTCTAAAAATCAGAGGCATTAGAACAAAAAGTTTTGGCAAAACCAAATCATTCTGAATAATGTGTTTTTTGTTTATGGACTAAATCATAATTTTTTGAGTGTATCACAATTGTGTGATGCTGTAAATGAGGTTATTTTTATGAAAAATGGATTCATAGTAAAAATAATTAAATATGAGTTTATGTATACTAGGGGTTTATGAACCATGAGAAATTTTTTCCATCTTAGAGAAGAAAACATAGGTTGTTACGTAAATCGACAAGATAAAAATGAGTTATGTAATAGAAAGTTTTTAAACCTATTCCAAAAGAATATAAATAATTTAATTTAATAATAAGTTGTTGTGGATTTACCCTTATTAAAAAAAGTACATAACTACTATTTTTAAAATATGAAAAATGAAAAAATAGTGAATAAAACACACAAGGTAGGTGAAATCCATAAATCAAAACTTTTTGAGATGACTCACTCCATTGTATGTGGTCCTATGTATAATAAGTCAACAAGTTGATAAATATATTTCATCACTTTAATATATTATTTCACAAGAATGACTTGCATCAGGTTTATGGGACACAAATCTTAGGCCCTAAGAAAATTCAAAATCTTCACTAGACTAGAAGGAAACAAACAAGTTTTAAATTAAAGTGACTAAGGTCAGATAATGGAAGTAAGTACACTAATATTCAGTTCACTAAATATATAAACAAGAATGGAAATAGAAAATAAGTTTTTTCTGTATACACTCTTTAATAAAATGGAGTGATTGAGATGAAGAATATTAGTCTAGTTGATATGCCTAGAACCATGTTGATGGAGAATGATACCTCAAGGTACCACTAGTTTTTTACTATCACAACAATTAGAATAATTCAAAATAGATTCTTCATAAGATAAAACTCAGATATACATCCCTATGAGATATGGTTCAATAAGAATCCAAATTTTACACATTTATAATGTTTTTAAGTATATGTATGATCAAGAAGAAGGACAAAAGTGGAGAAAGTTTGATGAAAATTCCTAAGATGAAAATTTACTAGGTTATTCACTAAATGAACGTTCCTATAGGTGTTGTAATAAGAGGTTTGAAATAATTTTTGAAAGCGATGATGTATTAGATCTTGAAAATGAAGAAGGAATCAAGAAAACTATCACTATAGGTGATAAGGATAATTTTGTTAGTTTTGAACCTATTAAAGAATATGTAGAAAATACATAGATTTAGACCAATGGTACATATTCAAAACTCTATAGAAATGAATATGTATAATAAAATAATAAAGTAGGTAATGCAAGGTTGAGATAATATATTGATATTGAGAATATTATTGGGGATCATAATCAAGTTGTACATGCAGGAAGAAAGATCATGGAAACTTTTCATACCAATTTATTATCAAAATTTTAACCTTAGAAAGTTGAGGAAGAATTTGAATATAAGGAGTGGATTTAAGATTTGAATAAGAAGCTTGACCAAATCAAAAATAATGAAACATGGAAACTTATTCCCAGACCCACTGAAAAATGTATTTAGAAAAAATGGGCTCTTAGAAACAAACTTCATGAGAATGTTTAAGTGCTTAAAAATAAAAACAGGATAGTATGAATGGGATATTAATAAATTAAAGGTATTTAATTTGATAAAACCATTTTTCTAGTGGTCAGGTTTGAGTCCAATAGAATATTCATTACCATATCATCTCAAATAAGATTTAAAATATTTCAAATGGATGTAAAATCAGCTTTTATTAATGGTGATATTAATGGGTAGGTATATATAGAATAGTATAAAGGATTTATTTTTGATTTAGAAGAAAAGTGTGTAAGTTAAATAAGGAACTTTATGGATTAAAGTAGGCTCCAAGTGCATGGTCTTTCAAGATAGATGAATATCTAAAAACATGAAATTTAGGAAAGGTAAGGTGGATAAAAACTTGTATGTAGGGAATATCATCACCATAAAACTCTTTGTGATTGTGTATGTTAATGACATAATATTTTCTAGTAATGAATAAAATCTATGTAATGAGTTAAAAATACACATTAAAGAACAAATTGAGATGTATATTCTTGAAGAAATGAAGTCTTTTTTGGGTTTTAAAGTTTCTCAAGTTCCTTAATACATATTTATTTCACAAGAAAAATATACTAGTGAAACTATAAAGATATTTGATATGAAGGAATCCAAAGGTGTGTCTACATCGATTAAAATTGGTTCAAGACTATGTAAGGATGATAAAAGAAAATAGGTGAAAGAGAAATAGTTTATAAGTCTAATTATAAGTTTTATGTATTTGAAAACCACCTAATCAAACATTATATATGGTATAAATCTATATTATAGGTAATAATAAAATCTTAAGGAATCACACCTACTGAAAACAAAAAGGATATTGAGACACATCTTGAATATTTTCAATTATGATATGATGTACAAGAAGACAAGTGAGCTAACCCTAAGAGGGTTTTCTGATGTTGAATAAGTAAGACCAATTGATGATAGGAAGTCCACATATGGTGGAGCACTTTTTGTTAGGAAATTAAGTTTTTCATGTAATTAAAAGAAGAAAACATCAGTTACATTGAGCTCAACTGAGGTTGAGTATGTGGTTGTATCATAGGTAGCTACACAGATAATATGGATAAAGATACAAATGCATGATTTGAGTGTTCAAAATGAGTATCCTATAGTTTTAGGGTGTAAAAATAAAAGTAATATTAATTTTTATAAAAATACTATGCAACATTATAGGTCTAAACAAATTGATATCAAGTACCATTTCCTAAAAGAGATGGTGACTAAGGTATCTTGAAACTAGAGTTTGTTACTTATAAGGAAAAATTGGTTGATATCCTTGTAAAATCGATCAAAACTGAATGATTTGATCCTAAAGGTACAACCAATAGTTTATTAGGATATCTATCATTGAGTTATATTATTAATATAGTTTCCTCCTATATCCCTTATTTTTAAAATTTATGAGGAGATGTTTTTTTTCATGGGAAGAAAGATAATTACACTTTTTTTGAATTTTTAATGCTTTCTATAAGTTGTGAAAGAAAAAATATACTTCATTTGTTTCAATTTTTTTCTCTTAAATGAGAAATAATATTTAAAAGTTTATTTGAGTTATTTTTTAAGGATAACACAGATGATTAATTTAATCACACTTACTTTTACAAAGAGATAGATCACATAGACTTAGAGATGATTTATTTATGACTCTTTGATTTGATTTCTTTAGTGGTCTCCCCTATCTTTCATTCACTTTGGTTTTATTATCAACATGGAGAGAAGTTTTAGGTATTGAAAATAAATACATAGGGTGAGATTATTGAACCCTATTGAGGATAGTGTTATATTTTTTTATCAATACATGTTAAGACTGACTATTATTTATGAAGGTATAAATTGGGCTGTGATAGCCTTGAAGTCATTTGAAGGATATATAGAAAACTTGATAACTCCCTTTACCCCATATACATGATCTAATTATATGTGTATACATCATGTACATGCAATGTAAAAATTATCTCATTAATCAGTGTATACATCATCACATGATGCATATGTATGAAGTAATCCCAAATAAAGATCAGGCATATTCTATGAAAATATCATCTCACCCCTATGTAAAGGTCATTCTTCAAGAATATCAATACATGCAACCACTTTACCCACAGTCGATTGATTTTTTTTCATGCGGTCGGTCTATATGGCATAGTTTATTGAGTTTTACTTATGGTCAATCTAGACTTTGTTCATGTGGCTGAACCATTTATATCGCTTGTCTTCTTCATGTGGTTGATCCATCATATTTTATGGTCTAACTCATGGTTAATCCTTGTAGTCAATTATCTATTCATACGGTCACTTTTAACTCATGGTCAATTCATTAAATGAACACTTCATGAGAAAGATCTTAAAACGCATGATTGATCTAGCACTTAGATAATTTTTTAGGGCACTACTATATGAAAATAAGAGATTCTAGAATTTTTAAAATTTGAATAAATATAACTAAAATGATGTAAGTTTAATTTTATTCATGGATAAAAAATTATGATCATACATGGAACATGATACAAGATGTGGTGAAGTTAGATCCATCTATGGAAGAAGAAGATGATAATGAATAATTCCATGTCATGAGAGGAGGTACCATTTCATAGGCTCATACATTTGTATATGTATGCATATTATGATGGATATATTATGATTTATTTAAATACTATGTAATTTTTGGAGATTATGAGATCATAATTTTCAAAACGAAAATATATGCGCATATTTTGTGAAGGTTTTAAATAAATAAAAAGGGAGCAATAATTCACATATCATGTAATAATTTGGGTTTACAAAACCCTTCACTTTTTACCCTAAGGGACGGAGGTTTCAAGGGGGTGTTTGGGGTTTTACTTAATTTGAAATTTCCAATGTTTTTCTCAAGGTTGTTTGAGTGACCATGCGGTTGATCAGTTTGTTCATTCAGTCGCTTCTGTTGGTCATGCGATCAATTGGTTTCTTTGTGTGATTACTTGGGTTAGTCATATAGTTGGTTGGTTTATTCATGAGGTTACTTTGGTTGGTCATATAGTCACTTGGGTTGGTTGTAAAGTTAGTTGGTTCCTTCATAAAGTCTCTTTATTGTTCATATGGTCAGTCAGTTTGTTCTTGCAGTAGGTCAGTTGTTCTTGTGGTCGATCAATTATTTCATTTGGTTAATCTATTATTTCACGTGGTCAGTCCTTCATAGTTGATCTATTTGGATTTTTGGTCGATCCTTCATGTGGTTGGTTAGTGCGGTCAATTTTTCCTTTATGCAGTCAATGACTTCTCATAGACGATCTAATAGTTTGCAAAATTTCACAATTTCTCAAAATACCTATTTTTTCCGAAATGGCATAAAAATTATTTTAACATAAAATGTGGAATGAAATATTTAAATAAATATTTTTCAAATATATATTTTTAGGATTAAATATGGTATTTTAATTATTTAAATCCCATGTTTTTAAATGGTTTATTTAACATGTTTTAAATGAAATGAAATTAAATAAAAATTTAAAAGGAAGGATGACCATGTTAACCTTTGTAGTTATTCCATGAAATATATCTGCCTTATTAAAGTAAAAAAATTTCTCTATTCATGCCTTTAATTGTTTCCTTCAAGTCCAAATGTACCAAAAACTTTCTCTTGAGTCTTAGAGTCATCAGCCTTTTACCAGATTCCTCCCTACTTTTGATTCTAGGTGTGTTCAATAGCTTGGTTCTCTCTCCATTTTTTTCAGCAATGTGCCACATTTGAGGTAAGATTTTGTTTCTATTTTATATTAATTCCTTATCTATAAGTATTGTATCATTTAAAACACTCTTTCCTTTGTGATATATATGCAGTAACACCATCTTACTCTTCCCTTGTTTTTGTTGCAGTGTGTTTTGGAACTTTTATTCTAAGTAAAGGATCCCTGTTCTCCTATAATTTTATACATATATAAAATTAATATTTTTTTATATTGGATTTTTGGTATAGATTAAATAATATATATAATGAACCATATTAAATTGAATTTTAAGGGAATGGGGTAATCACATGTGTTTATCTATTTCTTTATTATTGCTGATTTTTTTCACTTGAAACATATAAAATTTTGTGATATACCTATTATGGCTACTATGAATTATAAAACTTTACTATGAATTGTAAAATTTTCTATCTATTTATAACCTTTACTATATTAAAACCACCATTCATAAATGGTTAATAACTTATATTTGGATAATGAACTTGTTGAGTGTGAAAAAATAAATTTTGCCAAAATACCCATGCACGAGATGATGAATTAATGATAAAAAACCCATTTAAATTAATTTTGGATCTATGCGGTTTGTAAATTTTCTATTTAGTTCTTATAGTTTGTTTTTTGTGGCTTTTTAGTTGTGAAAAATTTGTGGGGATTTTTCAATAATAGTGGTGACTAGTTTAGGTGCATGATGTGTTGTGGTCAGTTGAAGTGTGGTGGTTGATATATAGCTGTGGTGAGATGGTGGGGTTGCGGTGTTTCCTTTATAAGGAGACCTTATGGGGTTTTGTGTGCTTTATTTTTTAGTATAATGGTAGAGATGGAATTTGAGGTTGGAAATGATGAAATGTGTAATTGTGCAGGCTGAAATTTACTACTAGGGGATTGGAATTCACATTTGGTAAACTGTTTAATGAATTGAATAATCATGATTAGAATGGACTTAAATGGAAATTAAATTTCAATATTGGTTACAATGTCTTATCATTAAATATGAAGTTAAATATCTTAATAATTAATGGTGGATGGTAATGTAATAATATAGAAATGGGTTTAATCCATAATTGAAATAAATAAAAGTGGTTTGTGTGTAGTTATTTAGTGTGGTGGATTTGCATTTATTAATGGAGACATACGGTAATGTTAGTATGGTGTTGATGATAAGATGAAGATGATGGAGTATTTATTTGAAAAATTTAAACAAGGATTGTGTGAATTCTGTATATATATATATATATATATATATATATTCTTGTATTGTCATATTTATTTTATACACACTTGACCCACATATAATACTAGATACTGACACCCAAATATTGGGGGGGGGGGTGTTTCCCCCAACATACAAATGGAAAAGAATGAATGGATGATCACCCTATATCCCCTATTCTTCCTTAAGAAGCATTATGTGGATGTAGTACCCATTTGGTGGTGAGTACCGACTGATGATTATATAGTTGGTGGTGATTCTTGATGATGATAGGATGCGATATGTAGTAGGGGTCATTTGTGGGAGGAGGTAATGAGGTTGATTCCCTTAATGTTCATAATAACCTAATTATTTTTATATGAGGTTTTGGATAGATGTATGATGTTTCAGTAGTGGCATGAGAGATGTGGATAATGAAATTGATGTTGCAAAAGGATGTTGGACCTTGTGTATTGGTAGGGTTGTGACCTGAACCGTATCAAATATGGCTTGATATGCGATGATGGGATGACATAGAATATATGGGAACATAATACATTTGAATTTGGGGAATAAGAGTGACAACTCAGTGGGGGAAGTTTATGCGGGTTCCTTTTTTAATGTTTTCTTGATATCATCTTTCTAACTACCTTAATTACTTAGTTAGTGATCCATAGTGAGGTTGGGATGAATAGATAACCTATCTAGGTGTTTTTTGGTTCATTTTTTTCAATGGTGAATTAGTATTGTCTTTTCAGATTTTCATGAGAGACCTTGGGTATGATCCTGATGAGTATACATGTTATTCTAACCTTACATATATGTAAACTATTTTTCATTTTTCTAAGGAGGTTTCAGAAACTGATCTAGATATTACTAGATTAGAGGCCAGATCCATTGTATAATTTCTACTCTAGGTTTCTCTTCGGTTTTATCTTAGATAATTTTATATGTACTTCTTGACTTGTGCTTAGGGTTTTTTGTTTCTTTCATGTTATGTGATAGTTTTTTTGGTGGTTGTTATCTTTTCTCTCGATCCTTTCCATTTATTGATGGAAATGACTCACAGTTGAGTGTTTCACATCCTTGGTTCTAGTTTCCAACCCATGGTGTAACACCCCAAGCTTCCACAGTACGCTTCTCCTTGAATAATGTGATAGCGTGTGTTGTACGCAACACCGAGTTCTAACACACCATAACCAATCAAACTAGCCGTTATGAATAGTAATACCTATTTTTTGAAATTATATATATTTTATTTTTTAAAATAGACTTAATTTTTGGATTCGTAATATCGAATTTAGCATAAGGTGAAATTTTGGTACTTTTCGGATAAATTAAATATTTTGATGAATAGTGAAAATTACTAAATTTTAATTAAAAACAACTTTTTTTAATCAAAATAATTAATAGTGATAAATTATGAATTTGAGTGGTTTTAAAGTATATTTAGAATATATTTTTACCATTTAATATAATGTTGGTCATTGGAAATAATTTTACAGTTAAACCGGACATAAACAAGTGTTAATCTTTTGATAGTTATTATCTCTTAAAAACGCGCTTTTTATTTTAACAATGGGAATTAATTTTAAATTAATTTCTGCCACTTCTGTGTTTTGAATTTGGAAAAATGGATTCCATATTTGGAATCAGGATTTTCAAATTGTGTAAATAGGTAACTTTTATTTTTAGACATTTTGAATAATTATTTCGGTAAATATTTTATTTACCATGATTAAGGGTAAATATGGTAAATAAGGGTTAAAAAAATAATAATATAATAATACTAAATTACCCTAAAACGTGTCCTAGCCTTATTGGTTGATACATGTTAGACCATAGGCATCTTTGGGTCGATTTTGGGACCCCATGGAGCCACTTGTAGGTGATAGGGACACTTTATTTTAATTAAGTTAAAATGAATACGAAAATGACACAAGCATATATATTTTAGAAAAATAATTTTTAAATAAAGTTATATATGTTGGATTTTCGACTATAAATATTAATTAGAAAGATAAAAATATTTCCTACATAATAATATTTTATTTATAATTTTTAGAGATTACATAATTTAATTTATTTATGACACAAGGATGATGCAGTAATTACCATAATAGTGAAAATTTAATATAATTGATATTATAAATACCCAAATAAATACAATTTGAGACTTTTAATGAATTAAAATAATTTTATAAAATAATATTAAATATTAGGATTGATTTAATTAACGTTTTTCTAAGTAATCATCCTGTTATGAGTTTCACAAAAATCAACTATTGAATAGTGTCAAAATTGACATAAAAGAGTTTTTAAAACAAATATTATATTATTAATTGATATTAAATTCCTAAAAATATAAGGTTCGGCCAAGAGACTTATATCATGATATTGGTATCATTAATGTACCACTTGGGTGTCTCTTGGATGTATATAGTAAGTTTATTAACTATATAATATAAAAATAAAAAGTGACATGGTAAATGTCAAACTAATTAACTAAGAGTTAATACTTAAAGATAAGGTTAATATAGTAACCCAAACCTATCTAAATTCTATTGGTTGAATGGTTTTCGACCTATACCTACCTTAAAATTTAAATAATAAACTTTGGAGCCATTAGAAACCAAATATGAATTTATTATAAATTAATATTTCTAGCTTTTCCAAAGGTGCCCCTCACCCCTCTTATAAAAGGGCACTCCTCCTTATCATTTGTTCACACCTTCAAAGCCTTTTTGTTCGACCAAACTCTACCCAAATACTCTCCCAAATTCCCTCACTACAACCTATAGGCCTTATTTTGATCAGAAAGCCAATTTAAGGATCCCTTTTGATCAAATCAAAAGGAAGAACCCGAAGAAGAGGTAATGATTTCACCACCCTTTTCCAAGTTCCTTTCTTCTTCCACTTCTAATTCCATTGTTATTACCATTATAAAATAATAACTCCAGTATCATATATATACTGTGATGTTATTATAAATATGGTACAACCATATTCAGTATTCTATCCACCCTTTGAATAACATGTCACCATACGTGCGTACGTACGGCTTACCGTCTCCACGCCGTGGTGTAATTGTTATTCAATATAATATTATTTGGATGGGTATAATAATGATGTGTAACTCATGTAAATAATAAATATAACATGATAATGATTCTTTATATATGATATACCATCAAATTATATATCATTTTAATATCAAAAGAATGTTATTGTCACTCGTGCGTACGTACGAACTACCGTCTCCACGAACACGATGAGATTCATTCTCCATCGTATCCATTCTAGTATAATTATCATTTGATGATTTAAAAATAATGTTTAAGGACTTGATATCATTCTGGATATGAATAAGATACAACCTATCCATGACAAACATGACTTACATAACAAAAACATATAAAAGAAAATGAGTAAGTTAACACCCGAAACGAGGATAATACTAAGATATTATTAACAAATCAGTGTTAAAAGATCATATATGATATCATATTAATGTATATGATTATTGTATAATTTAATAACAATTATTTCACCATTATACATAAGGTTAACCTACCCCAACCAAGGAAAAGTACAAGTTAAGGGTTTATTTCACAATCTCTTCATTATCCGAGGTTGTTTATACGTAATAATCTACTGGGATCTCTTTATCATCCACATCCATGTTTCTTAAAAATGTATTTCAAAACATTTTTACTATTTACAAGAATATGTGTTAAAGTCATTTATACCCTTTTTTGACTTTTTATAAGTGGTTTATAAAAGAATCTTTCCATCATTTTCTAAACAAGGTGCTTTTAACCTTTTCGACAGAATTAATGTAAGAATGTTTTTTTAACTTATACGGCGGGTGCGGCTATTTTCCGCCGTTATAAAATCGTCAAAGTTTCCCTTACAAGATTATAAGAATATTTTCAAAGAAAATGTTTTATTTTATAAATATATTACTCTTAAATGATTTCAAAATAGAAAGATATATTTCTCTAAAAAGAGTTTTTATTTCATCTATGTCAATATCCTTTGATGGATTTTATGCTTATTTGAAGTTGATTTATTATGATACAAAACTTCTATATTGTATTTAAGGTTTTGTGATATGTTTGACTATGGATGTGCTATTTTTATACCATTCATGGATTATGGTGAAAGTATTGACATTTCGTATGCTAGTTTTAATACGAATTTGTATGTTATGTTTAAACCTTTTCATATGGGAATGCATTGGACTTAATATGTGACAGGTGGAGACCGCTATAGCTCCTCGATGAATCGGTAGGTCTCATGAGAAAAACTAGTGTCTTGGCACAAGGCCTTGGCAAAATCTTATTTGTATTCTTGGCACGAGGCCTTGTCTATGTGGTTATGATAGTCTGGCATTATGCATTCCATCATTATGAAAGTGGTTATTGATATTGCATGTGATTATTCGATTAGTAGAATTTCCATGTGAATAAGTAAATGGAATTATTTCATTTTAATTTTTCCATACTATGTTGAAGTTCAAGTTTAAAAGACTTTTGTTTTAGTTATACATTTCCTTAAATGTTTATTCTTATTTATGAAAGTTTCCGCTATATTGTTATCCTTACTGGGCATTTGAGCTCACCCCTTTTCTATGTTTTATTTTTCCCAGGAAGTGAAGAAGTAAATTATGAATGACCTACAGGGATATTATGTGGGGATATGAGTGTGGAATATGGATACAATATGTTGTTTTAGTAGTTTTTCACTTTATGATGTAATGTAAGACTTATGAATATATCTAGTGTTTCCAAGGCTACTAAACCAATCGGTTTTTCGAGATTTGATCTTTCTTGTGATCATGCCAATGTTATGTAATAATGCACCGACTCTAGGTAATTGGGGTCGGGGAGTTACAGTTGGTATCAGAGGAAGTTTAGTAAAAACCTTGAAAGCTATATTTAGATAAACTCTGATTAGAGCACATAGACCTAAGATGAAATTTGAGGATTAGTATAGAAGAACTTCCTAGAATTTTGGTATTGTAGATATTTTGTGAGTTTTCCAAGCAATACATCCCTGTCTAGATACGAACAGGTAGAGGGGGCTCTGGCACAAATGTACCTAGGGGTAAAACCCAAAAACACCGCTTTGAGCTAGACTCGAACGGGAACTGGTGCACGACAACGGGCCTTGCTGCACTCTTGGTTACGACACTCCCGGGGGATATGCTTAGGATAACTCTCATTTTTTTACAAATCATTATGGAGGGTTTATGAGTATATACTTCCTCAAAGAAAACATTCTTATAATTATGGATTATATCCATAAATAGTTCAATTTACGTTAAGTGTTTTATAAGTATGGGATTATGTATTTTGATTCATAAACTAATCTAGTTTATGCCATTATTTAGAAATGGAACCTAGTGGAAGAAATGGAAACTGTATCAATGCATGCACTCCATGTAGGGATTGACCTCCTGCTCAAGATAATTATAGTGGAGCTGGTGATGCAACTGGTGCCGATCAGCTAATCACTATACTGGGACAACTCACTCAGGTTATGAATAATAACCTTACCCATATGGAGCACCCTGATCCGCAGCATGGAGTATCAATGTTAGATAGATTCATGAGGCAACAACCACAAACATTCAATGAGAGTACAAATCCCTTAGTAGCTGAGCAATGTATAAATTCCTTAGAGAAAATATTTTAGGCTTTGGGGAGTAGTGAAAGGGAAAAAGTTATCATGGCAGTTTACCGCCTCACTGGAGATGCTGATCAATGGTGGTCATTAATTCAAAACATGAAGGAAGATGATGAAGTATAAAATATGGAATGGAGGGAGTTCAAAGATCTGTTTTTAGAAAAATACTTTCCTCGCGACCATCGAGCAGATATGGAAAGGCAATTTCTGAGTCTGAGACAGAAGGAGGATGAGAATGTCGCAAAGTATGAGGCTAACTTTACAAGGTTAGCAAGGTATGCTGGAGATTATATACATAACCCAAGAAGTAAGATTGATCGTTTCTTTGATGGGTCAAAACCATTTCTCCATCGATCATTAGTCTCATAATCCTTTTCATCATACGAAGACATTGTCTCATGTGCTATCAATACCGAAAAGGAATTCTCTAAGTCTTATAACTTTAAAGCAAACCAAGAGAAGAAGAGACCTGCTGATCAATCTGGAAATGGAAATAAGGGTAAGAAGGGAAAGGTTGAATATCCATCCTATGGTAAATGTGGTAAGAAACACCCCAGTACTTGCTTGAAGGGAACAAGAGTCAGTTACAAGTGTGGTGAAAAAGGCCACCAAGCTCGTGATTGCAAGGGGAAGAAGGAAGCTACCAATGTTCAGTGCTACAATTGCAGGGAGATGGGGAATTATGCAAATTAATGTCCTAAGCGTCAGGAGAACTTACCTCAGAAAAGGCCAAGGGATCAAGGCCAAGCTTATGCTATTACTACTGCTGAGGTAGAAGCTCTGAAAGACGTGGTGGCAGGTAATTTAATGGTTTCCTCAAGTTTAGAAAATGTATTATTTGATTCTAGATCATCTCATTGTTTCATATCTTCCCAGTTTGCTAAGAAAATTAGATATTTACAATTTGATTTAACAAGGGAGTTGTCAGTTAAAACTCATAAGGGAAGTATCATTGCAACAAAGTTTTGTGAATCAGTCCCCATTAGAGCACATAAATGTTCTTTATCTGCTAATCTCATCGTCATACCTATGATTGAGTTTTATATAATCCTCGGTATGGACTGGCTTTCGGACTATGATGCGAAGATTTATTGTAAGAAGAAAGAGGTTACGATTCTTGATGATGATGATAAGGAACACCTTATCTTTAGAGCAGAATCGTCACCACCTAATTCTTATCTAGATCCACCCCCATTAGCTCAACTAAATTCAATTATTGGGGAGGAAGAGAATGAAATGACTATGGGTGAGGAAAGGAATGTTCAAATAGAGGATGTACCTATTGTTAAAGAATATGTAGATGTGTTTCCGGACGATTGACCTGGACATCCTCGAGAACGAGAAGTTGAGTTTTCCATTGATTTAATTCCTGGATCAAGGCCTATATCGAAGACCCCTTATAGAATGGCCACTGTAGAATTAGTGGAACTAAAGAAACAACTAGAGGAATTGAGTAATAAAGTATTTATTCGCCCTAGTGTTTCTCCATGGGGAGCCCTTGTTCTTTTTGTTAAAAAGAAAGATGGATCCATGAGGTTATGTATCGACTACAGGGAGATCAATGCTATAACAATAAAAAACAAGTATCCCCTACCTCGCATTGATGATTTATTTGACCAAATGCATGGAGCTCAATACTTTTCAAAGATTGAACTTCGATCTGGATACCATCAGTTGTGTGTGAAGAAGGAAGACATTCCGAAGACAGCATTTCGAACCAGGTACGAGCATTACGAGTTTACTGTAATGCCTTTTTGATTGACTAATGCACCCTCTGTATTCATGGATCTAATGAATAGAGTTTTTAAGAAGTATATCGATGAATTTGTGGTGGTATTTATTGATGATATCTTGGTATACTCCAAAAGCTACGAAGATCATGAAAATCACTTGTGCATTATCCTGAAGACTCTGAGAAGACATGAATTATATGGAAAGTTTATCAAGTGTGTATTATGGCTTCATGAGATTTCTTTTCTTGGCCATATTGTCTCTAAAGATGGAATCTCTGTTGATCCTTCTAAGACCAAGGCAATCCAAGAATGTCCAGAACCAACGAATATAACTGAGGTACGTAGTTTTATTGGTTTGGTAGGTTATTATCGACGTTTCGTCCAGAATTTTGCCCGATTGGATAACCCATTAACAAAGCTCACACGTAAAGGGGTTAAATTTGTTTGGACAAAAGAGTGTGAAGAATGTTTCAAAGAACTGAAGAGAAGATTAGTCAATGCTCCTATATTCACTCTACCATCGGGGAATGATGGGTTCGTTATTTATAGTGATGCATCGAAGAAAGGACTTGGTTGTGTCCTTATGCAGAATGATAGGGTTATTGCCTATGCATCACGACAGTTGACATTTCATGAACAAAACTACCCTACTCATGATCTCGAGTTAGCAGCTGTGATCTTTGCTTTGAAGATATGGAGGCACTACCTCTATGGTGAAAAATGTGAGATTTATACTGATCACAAGAGTTCGAAGTATATTTTCTCACAAAAAGAACTCAACATGAGGCAAAGGAGATGGCTTGAATTACTCAAGGATTATGATTGCACGATACACTACCACCCGAGGAAGGAAAACAAGGTGGCAGATGCTTTGAGCAGAAAAGATCATGGAGTTTTGAACAATATGAGAATTGAAAGGGATCCAATTTTCATGGATCTAGTGAAGATGGACATGGGAATAACCAGGGAAGGAGAAACATCAATGCTTTTTCAAATGGTTGCCAAACCATCTTTACTATAAAGGATTAAGAGTTCTCAGACTAATGATGGATAATTTCAAAAGAAGATTAAAGCTGTGAATGATGGGAGATTGAGAGATTTTGTGTATGAAAATGGAATTTTGAAATTCGGGAAGAGACTTTGTGTTCCCAATATACCTGATCTAAAAAGAGAATTGCTGGATGATGCTCATAGTTCCAATTTCTCTATACACCCTGGGAGCACCAAAATGTATAGAGATTTGAAGGAACATTTTTGATGGTACAATATGAAGAGGGAGATTGCTGATTTTGTGTCAAGATGTATGGTTTTTCAACAAGTGAAAGTTGGAAGGCAACACTCTGGAGGAGTCATGCAACCTCTTCCCATACCGGAGTGGAAATGGGACAATATTACTATGGACTTTGTCATGGGGATACCAAAGACTCCTAAAAGGAACGATGCAATATGGGTTATTGTTGATCGTCTTACCAATTCAGCACATTTTCTTGCTATAAGAGAAGATCTACCACTGGAACGTCTAGCAAGACTATATATTAATGAAGTTGTGAGACTTCATGGAGTACCCCTATCGATTGTTTCTAATCGTGATCCCCATTCTACTTCAAGATTCTAGAAGAGTCTTCAGAAATCCCTGGATACTGAACTTCATTTGAGCACTGCCTACCACCCTCAGACAGACGGACAATCAGAACGGAGTATTCAAACCTTAGAAGACATGTTGAGATCCTGCTCACTTGACTTTCAAGGTATGTGGGATCAATATTTACCTCTGGTAGAATTTTCCTATAACAACAGCTTCCATTCGAGTATTCAGATGGCACCATATGAAGAGTTATATGGAAAGAGATGTCGCACACCAACCTATTGGGATGACATTGGTGAAAGAAAACTTGTAGGTCTAGAACTGGTGGAGGAAACGATAGAAAAGGTGAAGGTAATCCAAAATCACATCAAAGCAGCTCAAAGTAGGCAGAAGAGCTATGCCGATAATCGAAGGAAGGATTTGGAATTTCAAGTCAGTGATCATGTTTTCTTGAAGGTATCTCCATGGAAGGGAGTCATACGTTTTGGTAAGAAAGGTAAATTGAGTCCCAGGTACATCGGACCTTTCGAAATTCTAGAATGAATTGGGGTTGTAGCTTACCGATTGGCAATGCCGCCAAGTCTCTCCAAAGTTCACGATGTGTTCCACGTATCTCTATTGAGGAAATACATGCCTGACCCAACGCATGTACTCACCTACGAGGAATTAGAACTGGAAACTGATCTGTCTTATTGTGAAGAGCCCATCAGAATTCTTGATACGAGAGAACAAGTGCTGAGAAACCGGACGATGCGTCTGGTAAAAGTTTTGTGGAGAAACCATAAAATGGAAGAGGCAACATGGGAACCCGAGGAACTTATGATGAAGAACCACCCGAGTCTTTTCATGCGATAATATTCTAGAAATTTAGAGGACGAAATTATTTGAAGGAGGGGATAATGTAACACCCCAAGCTTCCATGGTACGCTTCTCCTTGAATAATGTGATAGCGTGTGTTGTACGCAACACCGAGTTCTAACACACCATAATCAATCAAACTAGCCGTTATGAATAGTAATACCTAATTTTTGAAATTATATATATTTTATTTTTTAAAATGGACTTCATTTTTGGATTCGGAATATCGAATTTAGCCTAAGGTAAAATTTTGGCACTTTTCGGATAACTTTAATATTTTGATGAATAGTGAAAATTACTAAATTTTAATTAAAAACAACTTTTTTTAATCAAAATAATTAATAGTGATAAATTATGAATTTGAGTGGTTTTAAAGTATATTTAGAATATATTTTTACCATTTAATATAATGTTGGTAATTGGACATAATTTTACAATTAAACCGGACATAAACAAGTGTCAATCTTTTGATAGTTATTATCTCTTAAAAACACGCTTTTTGTTTTAACAACGGGAATTAATTTTAAATTAATTTCTACCACTTATGTGTTTTGAATTTGGAAAAATGGATTCCATATTTGGAATCAGGATGTTCAAATTGTGTAAATAGGTAACTTTTATTTTTAGACATTTTGAATAATTACTTCGGTAAATATTTTATTTGCCATGGTTAAGGGTAAATCCGGTAAATAAGGGTTAAAACAATAATATTATAATAATACTAAATTACCCTAAAACGTGTCCTAGACTTATTGGTTGATACATGTTCGACCATAGACATCTTTGGGTCGATTTTGGGACCCCATGGAGCCACTTGTAGGTGATAGGGAAACTTTATTTTAATTAAGTTAAAATGAATACAAAAATGACACAAGCATATATCTTTTAGCAAATATTTTTTTACATAGAGTTATATATGTTGGATTTTAGACTATAAATATTCATTATAAATCTAAAAAAATTTCCTATATAATTATATTTTATTTATAATTTTTAGAGATTACATAATTTAATTTATTTATGACACAATGATGATGCAGTAATTACCATAATAGTGAAAATTTAAAATAATTGATATTATAAATACCCAAATAAATATAATTTGAGACTTTTAATGAATTAAAATAATTTTATAGGATAATATGACATATTATGATTGATTTAATTAACTTTTTTCAAAGTAATAATTCTGTTATGAGTTTCACAAAAATCAACTATGGAATAATGTCAAAATTGACATAAAAGAGTTTTTAAAACAAATATTATATTATTAATTGATATTAAATTCCTAAAAATCTAAGGATCGGCCAAGAGACTTATATAATGATAGTGGTATTATTAATGGACCACTTGGGGGTCTCTTGGATGTATATAGTAAGTTTATAACTATATAATATAAAAATACAAAGTGACATGGTAAATGTCAAACTAATTAACTAAGAGTTAATACTTAAAGATAAGGTTAATATAGTAACCCAAACCTGTCTAAATTCTATTGGTTGAATGGTTTTAGACCTATCCCTACCTTAGAATTTAAATAATAAACTTTTTAGCCATTATAAACTGAATATGAATTTATTATAAATTAATATTTCTAGCTTTTCCAAAGGTTCCCCTCACCCCTCTTATAAAAGGGCACTCCTACTTCTCATTTATTCACACCTTCAAAGCCTTTTGGTTCGGCCAAACTCTGACCAAATACTCTCCCAACTTCCCTCACTACAACCTAGAGGCCTTATTTTTATCAGAAAGCCAACTTAAGGATCCCTTTTGATCAAATAAAAAGGAAGAACCCGAAGAAGAGGTAATGATTTCACCACCCTTTTCCATGTTGCTTTCTTCTTCCACTTCTTATTCCTTTGTTATTACCATTCTAAAATAATAAATCCAGTATCATATATATACTGTTATGTTATTATAAATATGGTACAACCATATTCAGTATTCTATCCACCCTTTGAATAACATGTCACCATACGTGCGTACGTACGGCTTACCGTCTCCACGTCGTGGTGTAATTGTTATTCAATATAATATTATTTGGATGGGTATAATAATGATGTGTAACTCATGTAAATAATAAATATAACATGATAATGATTCTGTATATATGATATAGCATCCAATTATATATCATTTTAATATCAAAAGAATGATATTGTCACTCGTGCGTACGTACGAACTACTGTCTCTACGAACGCGATGAGATTCATTCTCCATCGTATCCATTCTAGTATAATTATCATTTGATGATTTAAAAATAATTTTTAAGGACTTGATATAATTCTGGATATGAATAATATACAACCTATCCATGACAAACATGGATTACGTAATAAAACATATAAAAGAAAATGAGTAAGTTAACACCCAAAACGACGATAATACTAAGATCTTATTAACAAATCAATGTTAAAAGATCATATATGATATCATATTAATGTATATGATTATTTTATAATTTAATAACAATTATTTCACCATTATATAGGAGGTTAACCTCCCCCAACCAAGGAAAAGTACAAGGTAAGGGTTTATTTCACAATCTCTTCATTATCCGAGGTTGTTTATACGTAATAATCTATTGGGATCTCTTTATCATCCACATCCATGTTTCTTAAAAATGTATTTCAAAACATTTTTACTATTTACAAGAATATGGGTTAAAGTCATTTATACCCTTGTTTGACTTTTTATAAGTGGTTTATAAAGGAATCTTTCCGTCGTTTTCCAAACAAGGTGCTTTTAACCTTTTCAACAGAATTAACGTAAGAATGTTTTTTAACTTATACGGCGGGTGTGGCTATTTTCCGCCGTTATAAAATTGTCGAAGTTTCCCTTACAAGATTATAAGAATATTTTCAAAGAAAATGTTTTATTTTATAAATATATAACTCTTAAATGATTTCAAAATATAAAGATATATTTCTCTAAAAAGATTTTTGATTTCATCTATGCCAATATCCTTTGATGGATTTTATGCTTATTTGAAGTTGATTTATTATGATACAAAACTTCTATATTGTATTGAAGGTTTTGTGATATTTTTGACAGTGGATGTGCTATTTTTATACCATTCATGGATTATGGTGAAAGTATTGACATTTCGTATGCTAGTTTTAATACGAATGTGTATGTTATGTTTAAACCTTTTCATATGGGAATGCATTGGACTTAATATGTGACGGGTGGAGCCCGCTATAGCTCCTCGATGCATCGGTAGGTCTCATGAGACAAACTAGTGTCTTAGCACAAGGCCTTGGAAAAATATTATTTTTAGTCTTGGCATGAGGCCTTGTCTGTGTGGTTGTGATAGTATGGCATTATGCATTCCATCATTATGAAAGTGGTTATTGATATTGCATGTGATTATTCTTTCAGTAGAATATCAATGTGAATAATTAAGTGGAATTATTTCATTTTACTTTTGACATACTATGTTGAAGTTCAAGTTTAAAAGGCTTTTGTTTTAGTTATACATTGCCTTAAATGTTTATTCTTATTTATGAAAGTTTCCGCTATATTGTTATCCTTACTGGGCATTTGAGCTCACCCCTTTTCTATGTTTTATTTTTCCTAGGAAGTGAAGAAGTAAATTATGAATGACTTGTAGGGATATTATGTGGGGATATGAGTGTGGAATATGGAGACAATATGTTGTTGTAGTAGTTTTTCACTTTATGATGTAATGTAAGACTTATGAATATATCTAGTGTTTCCAAGGCTACTAAACCAATCTGTCTTTTGAGATTTGATATTTCTTGTGATCATGCCAATGTTATGTAATAATGCACCGACTCTAGGTAACTGGGGTCGGAGCGTTACACATGGCCTACTAGAGGGAGGAATTGGGGGTCACTCCTTCTCTTCACTACCATACCAGGAGGGATAATAATAGAGGTTTTGGGGAGTTTTATCAATGAGAGGTTGAGAGATACGATGGAGTATAGATAATGACATTGGTGAGTCTTTCATGGGTTGTTATGTAGCAAGGGAGACTAGCTAGGACATAGGTGTTTAGGGCCACCTATGATCCAATGAAAGGACCTTAAGCTTACTAAAAATCATAGGCAATATAATGATGATTGTGGGGTAGAGACCAACGATAGGTACACGCCTCATATTTTTTTCACTTGTGATTGAATAAGGTATTTTTAAGAAGAAAAATGAATTTAATGAATTTAATATTGATAAATTCCATATTATAAATCTTAGGATTTCTTCCCTTGTGTTTTTAGAGATGGATCTTTGATGTCATCTATATGCAGTTTGTGAGTTTGAAGTTCAATAGGATAATCTTTTAGATTGTTGGAGGATCTATCTGATAGAGGAGAATGTGATGTGGAAAAGGTCATTTCATGTTTTTTAGTGTCACATTATATAAAATATGATAGAAAAGTATTCAATCTAGAGACAAAGAATTGGATATAGGATCTTGAGATTTCCTTTAGTATGATTATGGACCTAGATGAGTACTGGGTTCCAGTGAAGGTCATTCATATTTGATGGGAGTCATGTCAATGGAGGACACTATATATTGGATATCAGAAGAAGGATGATATTTATTGGGATGAATTATAGATTTAGTTTCTTCCCATGTTCTATGTATAAAAAAGTAAAGTATTAAAGAGGCATGAGTTAATATCCCTTTAGTAAGGGAGACAAAGTATGTGATAGCTCATGATTAAGTTTAAGGACCTCTTGTGTTTCACTCATGATCTATTTCTAAATGAGGAGTCTATAGCACAATGTCTTTAGGAGTAATTTCACCCAATGATCATATATATAGTCCCCCCATTTACACTTATTATATATTTGGTGGTTCATAAGAAGGATGAATTAATCTATCATATGAAATCATAGGGAAGAGTGCCTCTAGAGTGAGGTTAACTAGGATTCTTGAGGAGTAGAGATTTTGGTGGAGGATCATAGATGCCAGGTTAATCAAAGTTTTAATCAGTAAGGAATTGAACTTAATGACCTATTTCACACCACTCTGGTTCTAATGGTTCCCAAGAGTCTACTAGGGGATTATTGTTTTCATGCTATGACTATAAAGGATATGGTAATCATCAAGATCAGTGCCCAACCATCCTGGGCGGTCAAGACCATTTCCATCCATAACATAAGTAAGTGCCCCAAGGATGTTTAAATAAAAATTCCACCAGTGTAATTTTAATAACCTAGTAAAGATGTATGTGGTAGAGGTAATCCTCAAAATGGTCCTCATTCTTAGGGACCCAAACCAGAGCATGGATATATAGGTTTTCAGTAGTGAGGTAGATGAAATGGGCATGGGTAGGTGCATGCTATGAAGGTTCTAGTGCCATAGGGACTGGAGGTTGTTTGAGGTACGATCAATTTATTGTTTAATTTAGTTTTTTTTTTGATTTTTTAGATTTTAACACCTTTGTTTCACAAGATCTAGTCCACATGTTAGGACTAGAGGTGGAGAGGATTTCTATTCCCCTGGTGTTATCCACACCAATAGGAACCCAAAATTTCTTGTTCTTGTGTGCCGAGGATATTGATTGATGATGAAGGAAAAAATTAGTCATTGGGGAGTTTCTTTTTATTATAGATGAATCCATGTGATGTCATCCTTGGAATATATTAAACATATCCTATATTCATGTTTGTTTAATTTTTTTGGATGAGAGTTGTGTTTTCTAATATTGAGGTCCAGTGAGTAGTGTTCATTGGAAAGAAGGGCAATAATATGAGTGATATGAGTGTAGAGACACTTATATCTCTGTTGGTGGAGTTGTCATTAGAGACCTAGGTATTGGATAACCCTAGGGTTATTGAAGATTTTCTTTATGTATTTCCAAATGAGGCTATGACACTACCCCTAGATGTTATTTCTAATTTCATATAGATTTATAACCAGGTGCCTCTATGATCTTGATTAATACTTATCATATGGAAACCGTGGAGATGTGTGGGTTTCAACTCCATATAAATGATTTTCACCATATGGGATTAATTCAGCCCAATTTATCCCCTTGAAGTACTCTAGTGTTGTTATCCAAAAAGGTAGACAATAGTATAAGATTGTGTGTAGACTACTAAAGGTTGAACTGGGTGATAGTTAAGAACCATTACCCCCTTACGAGAACATATTTTCTATTTGAATATCTAAAGAGGTATAATTGGTTTACAAAGATCAACATCTATTCTAGATACCAACATATGAGGGTGATGGAGCAATATATATCCCAAAGACTACTTTTTGGTGTAGGTATAGGAAATTTGAGTTTGTGTTTATGTTATTTGGTTTCATTAATACACTAGATATGTTCATGGGGATGATGAACTCTATATTCCATGAGTTTCTAGACTATTTAATAGTAATTTTCATCGAAAACATCCTTATACACTCAAGGTAAAAGAAAGATTATGCCGAGCATCTCAAAACTGTCCTACTAGTTCTTCGACACCATAAAATATATATAATGCAATATAAGTGTAGTTTTTGGATACTGGAGATGCATTTAATTAGACATGTGGTGTCTCATTAGGGTGTCACCACATAACCATTAATGTTGTGGTAGTTTTTTCTTGGTAAGCACCCAATAACGTACTAGAGTTTTATAACTTCCTTAGACTTGTGGACTATTACCAGAGGTTTGTGTTTGAATTATATCAAATTTCATACCTATTTAATGATTTGACTAGGAAGTACTAGACTTTAATCTAGACTGATTAGTGTCAAGAAACTTTTAGAAACCTAAAGGAGAGGTGGATTAGTTCCACTTTAATTTGGTTACTAGAGGAAGGGGTGATATTTGAAATATTTTTTGATACTTCACACCTAGGCTTGGGAGGAATCTTGATGTAGTAAAGGGTAGTGATCAATTATAGGTATAAGAAGTTTTTTTTCCTATGAGAATAACTATTCCACACATGACTTAGAGTTAGAAGTAGTGATGTTTTCCCTAAATCCAATGAGACATTACCTCATCAGTGAGCGCATTGTGGTCTTCACTAATCACAAGAGTCCAAGGTATTCTTTCTCTTAGAGAGATATTAACCTAAATTAATAGAGGTGGATAAATATTATATAGGATTATAATTTTTAGATCTCATATATCCTAGTAAAGGGGAATGTGTATAATAATGTGCTGAGTTGGAATTTATAGGGGGGATATTGTTTGGGAGTCTAATGATGCTTGGAAAGTGATGGAATAACTTATAGAAATGCATATCGATGAATATGAAGAAAAAATTAGTGGTTTTATTTATAAAATAAAAATGGAATCATATTTTATCTTGAAGGTGGTGGGGTTTCAGTTTGTATACTTAGAGGAGGTGATGATGTGAGACTGTGTTGGTCATGGTGATGCTCCAAAGGGGTGGTTGGAGGATGGTTAGAACCGAATTATATTTTATAGAAGGCTATTAGTTCCATTGGAAATTTGTGAGGGTGTTATTCATGAGTGTCTAAGATCACCCTTGTAAGTGAAACTAGGTGTGTCTAAGATGTACTATCAATTGAGGAGTCAACTTTGGTAGCCTGAGATAAAGAAATCTGTGTTGAAGTTCATAGAGAGGTGTCTGGTTTTGTTAGTAGGTGAAGGTCAAACATCATGTTCTTAAGGGTTTGTTACAACCTTTGGATAATGTATTTTTCTATTGGGTTACCCCATTCCCAAGGATATTGTGATTCCATTTGGGTAATCGTAGAGTGAAAAATATATTCAGCCCATTTTCTAGAAATTAGGGAGTTGATTGATATGGATGCTCTGATGAGGTGGTATGTGCATGAGATTGTGAGACACTATGGGGTACCAAAGAAAATTATATCTAACTAAGAAAATAATTTTACCTTGTGAGTTTGGAGGGGATTAAAATATTTTTTGGCTCTTAGATATGCCTTATCATTTCATTCCATCCCCTGATAGATGGGAATATAGAGTAGACCATCCTAACACTGGATGATATATTGTAAACTTTCACCTTGGAATTTGGTGGATCATGGGTTAAAAAACTACCAGTGGTTGATATTTCCTATAATAATAGATACCACTCATCCATTGGTATGACTCCATTATCATTTTATGGGAGGCCATTTTGTTCTCCATTGTGCTGGACTAAGGTTAGAGAGTCAACAATACTTTTTCTTAATATAATACATAGAACAATTGAGAATATCTAAGTGGTTTAAGAGTGAATGAAGGTAGAACATGACCTTAATAAGTCCTATTATTATCATACATGGAGGCCCTTGTAGTTTGATTTTAGGGACCCTTTTTTCCTGAGGGTTTACCCTTGTCAGGGGTAGTGAAAGTTTGGTAGAGGGATTAATATTTTTTTAGGTTAGTCAGACATTTCAAGGCATTAAAGCATGATGGAAAGGTTAAATTATCGATTGGATCTACCAACACATCTTGAAATAGATAATAATACCTTCCAAATGTAATATATTATTCAGTATATTCATAATTAATCCCATGTCATTGATTGGGGAGAGTTGGACACTGAGGATGATGCAATATTTGTAGAGTGGACGATTGAGATCTAAGATCATCAAGAGATGGTGCTCTGTGGCAGAGTTATCCCCTTGGTTCATGTGTTTTGGATTCATGGAGGCTTAGAAAAAATCACTTGGGAATATAAGTCACATATGAATGATCAATACCCCGATTTATTCAATGGTTGATCCTTCTTGTTGTGTTTCTTCTCTTGTTTCCTTTATTGTTGAGATGATGTGTTTAACTTTATGATTTATATGAGTTTGGTCCCCTTACCTTATTGAGGGTGTCACCTAGTTTTGTGTTTTGTTTCTTTGATATGTGTCTATGTTCTGTTATAGTGATATCCTTGATAGGTATCTCACTAGGTGGTTATTCAAACCCCTTTTTCCTACTTGGATTATTGAGGATGATATTTTTTGAGAGTTATTTGATATAATGATTTGAGTTTCCAAAACCCTTAAATTTATGTTTTCTAATGGGATGGAGGTTTAAAAGGAGTTTTTGGGGGTTTTTCTCCATTTTAAATTTCCAAGTTTGTTCTCATAGACGATAGACTGATCATGCAGTCAACTAGTTTGTTCATGCAGTCACTTGGGATAGTCATGCAATTAGTTAGTTTCTTCATGTAGTCACTAGGGTTGGTCATGCAGTTGGTTTGTTCCTTTGCATGGATATCTGGGTTGGTTGTAATGTTGGATGGTTTATTTATTCCGTCACTTGGTTTGGTTGTGTATTTGATTATTTCCTTCACACAATCACTTTATTTGTCGAGTGTTTGGTTGTTTTTTTGGTATAGGTCAGTTGTTCTTGCCTACAGTTGATCAATTCCTACATATGGTCAATCCATTCCATCATGAAGTTGGTCCTTCATTGTTGATCAATTTAGTCATATGGTCAATCCTTCATGTGGTTGTTCTGTGCAATATCTTGTTCCTATATGCGGTCGATCCCATCTCACGGTCAGTCCAACAATTTTCAAAAATTTTCAATTTCTCTAATACCCATATTTTTTCCTGAATGATATAAAATGGTTTTAATATAAAATTTTAGAATTAAAGGATTAATTAATTATTTTAAAGTCAATATTTCATATATTAAATCTATTAATTTAATTCCTTAAATACTGTAGATTTAGATGGACCATTCCACGCATTTTAAATTAAAGTAAATTAAATAAAAATTGAAATGGAAGGTTGATCACATTAATATTTAGAATTATTCCAAGATATTTATTTGTAATTTTAAAGTATGTTATTTCCTCCATTAAATTTTTTCTTATTACCTTTGAGTTTGGATAAAAAAAAAACCTTACTCTTTAGCCTTGGAGTCATATGCCTTTGACCCAAATCCTTCCAAGTCATGACTCTAGGCATGTTCAAAAACTTGGTTCCCTCTCTATTTTCTGCAGTAGTGTGTTACGTTTCAGGTATAATTTTGTTTATATTTTTAATTCATCCCTTATATACAACTATTTTATAATTGATTAGGACCTTACCTTAATGATATCCAAGTGAATACATCATATTTATCTTCCACAATTTTCAATGCAGCATGTTTAGTAACTTATTTTCCAAGAAGGGGATCCTAGTTCTCCTCTTATTTTCTGCATCTATAAAATTGGTATTTTTTTCAGTGGTTGGGTGGTATGGATTAAATAATTAAGATAGTGAACCATATTAAATTGAATAGAAATGTTATGAGAGTAATCAAATGTTTTTATCTATTTCCATGTTATTGTTGATTGTTTTCACTTGAAACATATAATCTATTGTTATATGCATGATTTGGTTAATGTAAATTTTAAAACTTTAATATTAATTGTAAAACTTTTATGTTTATTGAGAACCATTTATATGTTAAAAAAACCACTCATAAAATTTTGAGAAAATATATCTGGATAATAAAAAGGTTGCGTACAAATATAAAAAACTATGTGAAAACACTCATACATGAGATGATGAATTAATGAGAAAACCCCCTTTAAATGAATTATGAATTTATATAGTTTTTAAATTTTCTCCTATTTACATCTAGTATTTTTATTTTAAGTATTGTGGTTGTGTGGGATTTGTAGGGGATTTTGAAATGATAGTGGTGAACGGTTCAGGTATAGGATGTTTTGTGGGTTGAAGAAGTGTGGTGGTTGATGTATGGTTGTGGTGAGATGGTTGGGTTGTTGTGTTGGATTTGTAAGGAGACCTAATGGTTTTTTTGGTGACTTATTATAATATCCTAGTTATGATGAAATATTAGTTTGGTAATTATGAAAATGGTAATGGTGGGGGTGTGAATTTCATAAAATTGGACTAAAATTTTCATGTGGTAACTGTTTCAACCAATCGAATAATCATGAACATACCTGAATTAAATGGAAATTAAATTTAGATTTTGGTTACAATGTGTTTTCATCAAATATGAAGTAAAATAAGTAAATTAATGAATTGTGGCTGGTAATGTAATAATATGGAAATGGGTTGAATCTATAATTGAAGGAAAGGAAAGTGAATTATGTGTGGCTATTTGGTGTGGTAGAGTTGAATTTAATAGCGAAATCATGTGGTAACATTAGTATGGTATTGATGATAAGATGAAGATGATTTAGTATTGATGGAAAACCTTTAGACCATGATTTCTTGATTTCTATATATATATATATGATTGTATTTTCATGTTACTTTTATACACACCCCACCAATTTTGAGTACTATATATTGACAACCAAATGTTTTTGGGGGTGTTTCCCTTAATATCTAGAAGGTGAGGAATATATGGATGATTACACCTTATTCCCCTCTCTTCCTTCAATGGTTGTACATGGATATAGTACCCAGTTGGTGGTGATCATTGACTTATAATGGTACAATTGGTTGAGATTCCTGATGAAGAGAGGATGTGATATGTAGTGGGGGTTATACATGGTAGTAGGAGGAAAAAAGTTTGATTTCCTTCATGTTCATGATACCATAATGATTTGGATATGAGGTTGTGGATGGATGTGTGATGTTGTGATAGTGTAATGATAGATTTGGATGATGATATTGATTCCAAAACATGATTCTAGACCTTCCATGAGGATGAGATAGGTAGGGTTATGAACTGAACCACATTGGAGATGGCTAGATACATGGTGATGGGATGACATGGAAGGGATTGGAGCATAGGACTTTTGATGTTGGGGTGTGGGAGTGACTAATATGTGGGGAAAGTTTATGTTTTTTTTATTTATCAATGTTTTCTTGATATTATCTTACTACTTTCTTTATTTATTTGGTGAGTGAGTCATGGTGAGGTTGGGATTGATAGATGACCTATCTAAGTGATCTTTAGTTATTTTATTTGTTTAGTGGTGCATTAGTATGATATTTTTTTCACATTTTAATGAGAGAACTTGGGCGTGATACTACTAAGTGTATATGTTATGCTCACCCTATGCACATATAAACCATTTTTCACGTTTATATGGTGGTTTTAGAGACCGAGCTGGATATTAATAGCTTGGATGTTGGAGCTATTGTAGAGTTGATATTTCAGGTTTCCTTTTTGTTTTATCTTGGAGACTTTAATACATATTTATTAACATGTACATGAGGTTATTGGTTTATTTTATGTTATGTAATGGATTTTTTTGGTGGTTTTTATATTTTATCTCAATACTTTCCATTTATTGAGGCTAATGCCTCCCATTTGAGTGTTTTACACCCTTAGTGATAGTTTCCAACCTAGGGCCTACTGAAGGTGGGACTTAAGCATCACCCCTTCTCTTCACTACTGGCCTTGGAGGGGTACCATTGGAGGGCATGGAGTCATGAAATATCACATGAAGGAAACATGAAAAACCTTTATTTGATATTTTATGAATATTTTAAATAAATATTTGACTTAAATATTATGATTTTGAACGAGTCCAACTTTCTAAAAATCAAGGGAAGTTTATATAAATGAATATGAAAATAATATTCACATGATACTCATTGAATATAAATATTGATATTTGAATAAAGATAAGGTGTTGATAATTCTAATATAGAATAATCGATATGCTGTAGTATCTACGAAGCATAAGAAATATTGATAACAACCATAAGATATTTTTGTGTAAGTAAGAGAATGAATATCATCATATGGAGTCTGAGTGGAGGTGCATATACTCATATGTGATTATTCTTTATGAGGAGTGTTTTTTTGTTTTGTTGATGCAAGATTGTAAATAGTTAGTGCCAATATTTGTATAAGTTCAAGGTTATACCCTTACTTGAGTTATTTTTGATAATAAATGGGTATTGTGTGAATAATATAATAAACACAACACACTAAGGATGTTGTTTTACTTAAAGGATGTGAACCTAATTAAAAAAATTTCTCTTTTTTTTCCATTTCAACATCAGTGAGTAAGTTGAGAGATTGGTTCTAAAAAAGCATTATAGTGAATAGATTTGAAATATCTACACACATTGATTTACCTCCTCATAGTGTGTATCACCATTAATGTGATCTAACAAAATTCATAAACTAAATAATCGTTTTATTTTTTTCATCATAATTGATTCTGATTAGAAAAAAATTTCGAAGGAAAATGGGCATGGATTTTGAATAAAAGTGGCTGCATCATGAATTTTAGATTGACCCAATGTAATTTCAATTTAATAATGGATATTGATCTATATACAATTGAAAAATATTGTTTTCTAAAGGTAGTAGTCAATAGGATTTTTGGGAGTGATATGACTTTTTAATTTTGTGATTTTCAAATCTCAATTGATGGACCTATATTACATCAATATTTATTGCTCCTTATATTATTTGTTAATATAGATTACTATTTATCCCCTATTTATTTTTATTATTCATGGATGTATTTTGATGATATAAGTTTCATTCTAGACATATTTGGATTCTCTTTTAATGAGTTTTGATTTTCTCCTTTTGTGTGGATGAATCTATATGAATTGAAGTATCTCTTTCCTTAATTATTTATCCTTACATCTATTTATACCATATTTGGGATCTATGATAGCAATTGGAATAGTGTTTATATGCACATGAGATTGATATATTATGGATTCATTATGGATTCTTTGTGAGGGCGTAAGGATTTGAGTGCTGAGTTTTGTTCTCCAACAACTTGATGATTCAAGTGCTAGTTTGAGGTAAGTGATTTGGTAACTCTCTTTATCTTACTACCATTGATGTGAAATTTTATTTCTTTATATCCTTTGATTATACAAATGAAATTTATTTAATCATATTAATTAAATTGAAATTCTTGTAGGATAGTAAGATAGATGCAATATATAGGACACCTTATTGTTAATTTTTTCATGTTTTTTATAGAATATGATAATATAATAGATATCTCATAATTATGAATATATGGTAAGGTGATATTGATGTGGATGTGTAGTGAGGATTATGAAGGTAGATTTATGATGATATTTATGCCCTAGATATGGAATGAAGGAATGTGTGAAATGGATTTTACTAATAGAATGATGGATATAATTAAATAAAGTGGTAAATAGAATACATTTCAAACCAATAATGATTATTAAGTGAAAAGATTAATGTATAATTTTATTGAATTGTAATTTGTGAGGTTAGTTGTTGAAATTCTATTTCATGCATAGATTAAGGGGGGATATTCATAAAAAATATGACATGATTCCATATATGGACCTTAATAAGATATGAACCTTAAGTTGGTATTTATGTCTCTATATCATTATGTACTATATTATTTCATCATTGGTTGATGTGGTTTTCAATATTACTGCACACCAATATCTGAGTTGGATAACCTAACTAGTTTCCATAAGGATATGGCTATCAGGTGAGCCCCTAATATCTAGAATGTTGTGTAAAAAAATGATTAACTACCCCCCTCTTATGTTCTTCCTTTTGGAAGTTGTGATGTGGATGTGGTTGTGGTTGTGGTTGTTCTATGCGGTGCACTTGGATGTGGTTATGGTATTACGATGTTGTCTTCATGGTATGATGTGGTATATGAATATTAAAAGGGATGATAGTGCCCGAAAGCCTTATGTTATTATGCGAGGACGACTAGATCGATGGGTAAATGGGTATGAGGCGCCTTCATTACAACATTTTAATGATTATTATACTTATACTGTTAAAAGATTTTTGAGATTGTAGTTGTGGTTAGATGGGTTCATAAATTAATTAGAAAGGGATAACATATCAATTTAACTATTTATTCATTTAATATTTAGTATTTCTCTTATACATTGGCATGAGAGTTCTTGGGGAGGAACATTTTGGGAATTCATTATACTTTATATGACCCCCACATATAAAGGTACTAATTTGATTTTTTTTCCAAATCATGTGTATTTTAGTTGTTTTCTATGAAAGATAGTATTGAGTACCTGGTGGCTTGGTACCGAGTAACCGATGGCTTGATTAGGGAGGGGGATTAGATAGGGTGGGCTATTGACCACCCAAAGTCCATTAGGAGGAATCCTAGTGGAGTACTAGGAACCTAGTGGATTTCTAGAGGCAAGGCATAGGGTTTTCATGATTCTTACACTGATATCCATTCTAAATCCCTAAATTGGGGGTTTTTATCTAGATTTAGGATTTATTCTATCTAAAAGTGATTTTTATAAAGAATTTAATTGGTGGGATTCCACATCTATGATTTTGGTGGTCTCTGAATTTTTCCATCATTTTATATGAGTTTCATGTGATGTATGATATACGGGCATATGAAAGATTCCATGAACACTCAAAATGGAACCCAATATGGTTTCCATGGTTCTTGAGTGATGATTAGGGACTATTTAACCCATTATAGGTTTTCATAACCTAACACCATTGATATCCTTTTATATTCCAATAGTGAATATGATAGTGACCCCTAAAACTCACCTCTAATAGGCTACTGGGTGACGAATGACACCTAGAATATAAACCACATAATATAATACATTACCCTAAAAAATTTCAGAAATATATAAATAAAATCACCAATTAACCCCATAATATAAATAAAAAAAATATACCATAATATCCATAATGAATGAAAATGTCATAAAAATACAAGTCTCTAAAAAATACCAAAATAAACCCCTTAGTAGCAACTCCAACCACAACTCCCAGCTCTGAGCTAGTGATGTATAGATTGATCTCCAAATCTCTCCTAGAAAACTGTAGAATATATTTTTATATATAGGTTTGATCATACATGTATACTCAGTATGAACTTCTTAAAGTCCTATCTTATAATTGTAGATGGAGAATACTGATGCCTTAGTGGATAAATAGTATAACCAACATGAACCTAATCCATGTCAACTAACCAACATTGCTAAGGCAAAATATCCATGTATTTCATTTAGGTATAATAAAATAATATCAAGGAATATATAAAAGAGGGTACCCTGTACCACTATCTCATTGTTTTTTCACTCTCATGCCACATGAAAAATGTTCTGGAACTCCCATACCTTCCATAATCATGAAATCACATGATGTAAATATATGTCAAGTCACATATGATGTGGGTTGGACCATAACCCTACCCACCCCAACCCACACATGGTCTAATATTATCATTTTAACAAGTTCACAACCATAACCACATATCTATATCTTTCATAGTAGGGTATCATTAACATGGAGGAAATCAATCCTTTTCCATCCCCCTACCACGTTTCACCCCCACCATGTACCATATCATCATCCCATAAATATCAATTTAGGCACATTTTTAGATTTTTACCATTACATCCTGTGAATATAAACCTTAGGACATCATAGAATTTTCACCATTGTAAGAGAGAGTAGGAAAGATGGAGTAGTCAACCATTTGTTCCCTTACTAAACTAGATTTTGGGGAATAAATCCATAACCCAAAACATTTGGGCATTGGTAAGATTATCCGACTAGGGTTGGGTGTATATGAAATCAAAATAAAATACATCCTATAAAACAAGAACCCACTATCCCAACCTAAATGGTATCACCAATACAAATTTACCATAGTAATCTCAACCACCATACTTCCTCTTCCACATACTAACCACCACTTTCATTTACTAAACCAGAAACCATCCCACCTCCCACAAAAAACATCCATACCAGCCATCCAAAATTTCCCATTTAACTACATAATTAAACACTTCAAAATTTACCATTTTACCATCCATATTACATACATTATTCTATTCATTAACTATATTTAATGAAAATCCATTCACCAACCATCACCTATGTTAATCCCAACCATTTCCATTAACTAAAAGATTAATCAATTCATTAATAGCCCATACAAATTTGATTCCAATCCACCTCATTACTATATTAATTATCTTCATTCCATTCCATATATATTATAGCAACTAGGAAACTATAATAACATTATCATAACTAGAAAATAAATTACCACATAATAATCCCCACAATATCCATAACATCATCCCCATATCAACATCCATTTTCACCCATGAAAAACAACCATTGTTGGAAGGGAAGATTATGATCCTCTAGATGAAGTTCAGTTGAATTTTTAATGGCCCATATTGTACAACAGTCCATTACTCTCATGGTTTAACCTACGTGGAAATGTACTATAACAATACTAAATGACTATAGTAGAGATGACTGGTGACACTGATAGGGTAATATAATAGTGTGTACATAGATATGGTTACTATTGAAAATTTGACTGGAGATGTTGATATGGTACTGTAGATCTATAGACTTATACCACTATTATTATAGCATAATAGACCAAATATGTGAATTTTTCATTGTAAAAATGTGGTTTATTTTAGCATCGCATTGCTTTATGATCTCATTTTGATCTAGGGTTATTGTACTATAATATTTTCCCTGTAATATTTGTCTAAATATAGTAAATTTGTTCTACATCTCCATGAATTTAGGGATTATTCCTAAACCACATAAATCCCATGTCTTATGATCTTCTTCTTTTTCTTTTATTTTTTGCTCCTATTCTTCTAGAATCAACAGCTATTATTTATCTTGGTGTTTATATAACAATTAAATCCCTATCTCTCAACAAATACCAATGTCCATAACCTACCACAAAATTCCACCACCATGACCACACAATCAAAAAAATGACAAAAAGTATACTAATTACACAAAACAACCAATTCTAGTGACAAGAACCTTTATAATACTATTTTTAAAATATTCCATTATATTCATTTAATATCTCTTGCATGGGAGAAAACACAATAATTAAATATTTCACATAACTAGTTAATTACTATATTTATATGGTTAACCTTTCATGGATGGTCATTTAATCAATTTCATATTGAAATTAGATATAAAAACTTTTTAAACTTTTAAACATTTTCACTTTGAAAACCCGCTTTCTCATTGAGTCTGTGGGGTTAGTTTTATTTTTTTTTTCAATTATGTTAATGTAATTTTTAAAAATGTATTCCATATTTATAATCATATTAATTTATATTATCTAATAAGTTCAACTTAATTTTCAATCAAAATGAATAGTTGAAATAGTAAAAATTAATTACCGCAGTTAAGGTAAAAATGGGTTACCTTGGGGGTGTTAAACTAAAAATATAAAAGTTAAAAATGATTGATCACATGTATAAATAATATTTTTTTCTCAAATTTTTATATTATAACTAAAAATTTATAATATATATTAATTTTGAATCATTTTCATTGGGAATGGATTTATTATTTCAGGGTCTTTTGGGAAATTTCCAAGTAGTTTCCAAGTGGGTTGCTTTCCCCCCTTATAAAAGGTTACTACCACCCTCCACTTCTTAAAACATTAAGACCATTTTGGTTCATCCAAAAACTACCCAAATAACTTACCAAATTCACTACTATTATCCTAAAATCCTTTTTGGATTTAAATCCAACATAGGAAGGCTTTTGTTGTACACCTAAGGAGGATACCCTAAGAAGAGGTAATGTTAATCAATGAGTGTTTTTGTTTTATTTATTCCTATAACTAATTTAATCATTATTATAAAATTATGATATAACAAAATAAATATGTAGCATATTTTTATATGTTATTATGTTAAGGTAATGACCTACAACCATCACCACTTTTATCAAATGAGTTACAAAATCATTGTTCGTGTGTACAGAAGAATACTGCCTCATGGACTGATGTCATTCGTTTCTCCATTAATACTTATAAAGGATAAGTATAATTATGGATTTATTATTTATATATTGTATTTATGATATTAATATAATTATAAAATTATTATATCACACATACCTTCATCCTCTCCATTTTTTGGGAATACGATAATGTCACTCGGGTGTACGACGAACTACCGCCTCACGAAGTGATGAAATTCATTCATTCTTTACATGGAAGATATTAAGGAAGATAATAAAAAAAATATGTGATATATATTATATAAAAATTATTCTATAATGGTAATATATCATTTACCTTTATATCTTTCAATATGACAAGAAAATGGAAACAACGTTCATTCGTACGTATGACCTGCGGTCTCCATGAATAATGTATTTCATTTTACATCACTAAATTTTATGGATTACTATAAATACACATATAATGAATATATATTATATTTATATTTATATTATTATTATTATTTTTGATATTATGTAACCATGATAAAAGTAAGATAACTTAAAATAACAAATCAAGATATATATAAAAAACAAAATGGTTATTACCCGAAACTTGACTTTAACATGAAATATTTAATAAATGAATAATAAAAGTAAATAAGTAAATAACATATGGTATGATATATATAATTATTATTCTATAATATATTTATAATAAACTTATATTTATTATATAGGAGGTTCATTTTTTTACAAAGGAAGTTAATACTTAAGGTAGGGTATTTTCGTATCACTTTTTTATTTCTAAAAGAAAAATGCCATATTCACTACCTATTTATTTTATCTTGTGTATATAATGAATAAGAATTTATTTTATGATGATGATTATTAAAATTATTGTGATTTAAATATCTATTTTATTATCTTTCTTTCATGGGGTTTATAGTTCAAAAGTTACCAAAGTTGTAAGGGATGGTTGTCTCAATTATCCTTCTTTGAGACATATGTTATGTTATGAACTGATATTAGTCTATCAAGTTTATATACACCCACTTTGACATGTAATATAAATAATTTATTTATCCTAGTGATATTTTAATTTTAATTTTATGTTAGTCCTTCATGGGGATTACAATTCAAAGTTACCAAAGTGATAAATATTTTATGTTACAATCTCATTGTTTATCAAGATTATTTATGATTATGTTTATGATGTTAAAATATTATGATAAATATCTCAATAAACTTATTAATTTTCTTATACTATGGTTATTCATGATATTTTAAAGTAATAGTACCATTTTCCTACTCTTTATTACTTCATAATAATTGAGAAAATGTTTTAAAGAAAATTTGACTTTATTACTCTCTTCTGTTGAAAACCCTTTTTCTTCCAAAACCATGTTTTATAAAACTATTTTCAAAATATTTTATGTTTTAAAAAGTGTTTTAAAATTGGAAAGGATATTTTAATCAAGAAAAATTTTAAATTATTTTTAAATCTTTACTTATAAAATTTCAAGTTTATTTCCAAATAAAAGTATTTCCAAAAATGTTTTATGTTTTAAAAATTGATTTTCAAAGAAAAGTTATTTTTCCTCAAATAAATGTTCCATGTTTTATTTCAAAATAATTTTGTTTTTAATATTAAATCATTTGACGTTACTTATTATTTACTAGGGTTATGATCCAAGTATATAATTATTATTTGTTCTCTGAATGGTTTATGTTTATAATGAAAATATGTTTATGAAACCTATTTCTCTACCATGGGTTATACCCTGATAAAATCCTTATGATACCCACCACCTTTTCCAAGGGTTATGATATGATGAAGTAATAAAATGATTATGAATCCTGAATCTCTTTGATAGGTTATAATAAGATAAAATGCTTATGAAACCCATTTCATTTCATGAGTTATGATATGATGAATGTTTTATGATATTTTGGCACACATGTTTCTGATTTTCATTATGTGATGAGTGAGACCTAAGTATCCATACAATTAATTAGGTAATGATAAATGTTCTATGAGATCATATGGTACATGGGTGGCGATTCCAAGCCTAAAATGTGGGTACATGTGTGGTTATCCCAAGCTTGAAAAATAGGGTACATGGGTGGTTATCCCAAGCCTGAAGTAGGTACATGGGTGGTTAACCCAAGCCTAACATGTCATGAGTGGATTGGTGGGTGTCCTTGACATAAGATTTTATATAATTATGTATATGAAATAAATTTAGGTATTATTCCAATATTATTCTCTCATGGATCATGTTCTTTGATTTATTTATGATTCATGTCTTGTGAACTGATAATCTTTATACCAAAAATCATTATTATAATATTTGATATGAAGGGTATGTTTTTCAAATGTTATTCTCATGTTATCATAACCTTATGTTAATTCTATGCTTATGTATCTCCCTTTTTTACCATTACTAAGCATATGAGCTCACCCTTTCTTATATTTCATTTCCCCAGGTTATGAAGAAATTTTTTATGTGGGGTATTTTTGTGAAGAGTCCTAAAGGAGAAGATCTTCCATGAATTAAAAATATTTTGAACTTAGTATGCAAAGGAACTAAACTATTATAGTCTTAATGTATGTGTTTGTGTAATGTATTAAATATTTTTCTAAGAAGATGTATTATCCATATATTAAGATCCTGTGTCTCTATAGTTGGTATTATAGGAAATGTTTAGTTAATATTTGGAAACTAGGATGAGAAAAATCCCTAGGGATATTTCAAAGGATATGTACAGGGATGTATCTAATGATAATTCTGAGGATGATTCAAATTATAGGAAAATATCCTATAATTTTAGTATAAGATAGATAAAGTGGTTTACAATAATTTAAATTCCTGTATGGATACTATAAGTGGATGTGGATCTGACATAGAGGTACCCAGGGGTAATAACTTCAAAAACGATGCATTGAGCTAGACTCAATCATAACCTTGTTCATGAAAATGGGTATTTCTACACACCTTTTTTGACACTCTCGGGGGATATTCTTTTGAAATACACAAACTATTTACACAACATCATGAAGGATTTAAATATATAATGATCATAGATGACCTAGGTTAATCCTAAGTTATCATAGATTTAAAGGAAGGTGTCATGATTTAGAAATACTATTAGTGACTTTTCATGATTATGTGATGTTTTAATATTATTATTATTGCTCAAAATATATATTTTGGTTTTAGTAAATGGATGGAACCCAAAGGAATCATGTTAATGATGAGTTATATGGACAATGAAATGATTCTCCTCTTGAGAATTCGAATGTTAAGGGAGATGGAATGAAAAATATCATTGCTATGATCACAATACTTTCTCAAGATATGAATCATTATAGAATTCCAAACAAACAAAGGGGGGAACAAAATTTTATTTGGTTCTTCATGAGGCAATTCACACCTTTATTTAGTATGACTTTTCATCAACTAGTTTCTAAATAATGGATCAGCACCACCAAAAATATATTTTATATTCTTTAATGTTAGGAACATGAAAAAACCATTTTAGTTGTCTACTATTTGGAAGGTTAAGAAGATCAATGGTATAATCTTATCAATAATATAAAAAATTAGGATGAAATTGACACCATGTATCGGGATGAGTTCAAGAACATATTTTTCAATAATTAAATTCCTTGTATTCTTTATACGAATATGTATAAGGAGTTCCTTGAGCTAAAGAAAAAGGATGATGAATCTGTTGGTATCTATGAGGAAAATATTACAGGACTTTTGAGGTACACTTCTGGTATTATCATCAAACCTAAAATTAATGTTGATCATTTCTTTAGTAGATTAAAACAAATTTTATAAATGTCTTTATCTATAAGAGACTTAAATAACTACAAATATATTGTTTTATGTGCTATCAAGGTGGAGATGGAGGTTGGTGTTATGTATCAATCTCACGGGTTTGATAATAAGAGAAAATTGTAATTCATAAGAACCTTGGAGAGAAGAAGATGATATTTACTTTGATATCAAAGTGTTGGAAGAAGCATTGATGTATTTTTCATAAGGGGACTACTAAATGTTTTAAGTTTGGAAAGTAAGGTCATCAAGTGAATCAATCCCAAAGTTATGGGAATAAGTTATATAATGATGAGAAAGCTTCAAAAAATACACCTCACACACTTTAATGTGTTAATTTCATGGAGTTTGGGAATTATGATAACAACTTCCCAAATCCAAGTGTTAATAAAAAAGATTAATTCCAATAAATGTTGAAGACAAAGGACAAAGGGAAAGTTTATGTGATCATAATGGTTGAAGTGAATCATGATAATTAGGGCACACTAATCCTCCACTTCTTAGTTGTGAATTTCATTTTTGATTTTGTATGAATGAGCCCTATTATAATCTTATTGTTCACACCGTAGTGAAATTTCATGTGATTTCTGATGTCCCAAACAGGTTCCACTCAATGGTGTCCTAAGACGGTGTGCCACATGGACTTAAGTGTGCCGCCATATATGCCAGAGGCTATTGACTTGTATCGAGGGCCTAGGGTGTGTTAGTGGGGAGACTGTGCCCTCTTGTTAGAGTGAATCACAATATATATATAAAATAACTAATGGATAACAATCAAAGAATCATAATAATGAATAAAAAACTGGATGTGGAAGATTAGAATAGTCATCCATCAATAATAATCAACTAAAAAGATGAACAATATCATATAAAAAAGATAAAGATGTAATATCATGTCTCTATAAAATAGGAAAAAAGGTACACATGTCAGTAGACAGTAAAAGATATTAAAAATAAAAAAGGATAGAAAATTATCCAAGAAACCCAAGCACCGACCCGATCATCTGCTACCAAGATCCATCCTAAGAAAGTAATAAAGTCAGGTGTCCAAAGAGGGACACTTCCCCTTGTACATTACTATGATCATATAATCTACTCGGGTACCAACAATAGCCTAGATAAGGATTGAGATAAATATTAGTAATTCACTACCAATGATTTCTATATAATCTAGTCTGTTAATATAAACTGAGTAGTGTGCAGGTATATATAAATATAAAGTAATGCTAAAATAATAACTCATACCTGCTTTAGCTTCAACTGGTAAAGTTTCTGAATATGAGATCATGTAATTAATTAATTTAAGCTCATTTTATATAGATAAGTCAAGTAAAATTGTCAAAAACACTGTAATAGATCATAAATAATAATAAAAGAGGATCCAATGTTTAACCAAGGCATACTTTACCTCAGGGGTTGGCCAACACTTAGTAGTAACTCATAAATTCTAGGAATAAAGGGGCTCTAAGTGTAATCTAAGGGGCTAAGCCTAAGTCATTCCACTTTAAATGATTTTAACCAAGTCTAAGGATCTCTTCCAAGGTAATAACTAGATAAAAATATTGGGCCCAATGGGGTGAATCCATGGAATCATGTGTCCAAAGACCTCAATTTGGATCCAAGGAGTGTATCTGAGGCATCCTAATATCTATAAAGTTAGTGAAAAGATCCTATGACATCATTTTGGACATCCACTAATAGTCAAGGACCATATTCCAAGGTGGGTATCTCCCTTGGAAACTAGATTCTTAAATTAGAATGATGTCCTATGAGTTTTCAAGGCATTCCCTCATGAATCCAAGGTTGTCTCAAGTTTGACCACTCATATAAAAATAAAAATGTCTATATTCAATAAAAACCTTATACATATATCATTATTTAATTTAGGCCATGTAATACTCATTCCATTTAATTAGTTATTTGGTTTGTTCTATTACATTTCATTAACATGATAAGGTATATCAAGGAAATGCAACCATTTATCAATTTAATTGCTTAATCATCCATTAGTTTCATTCCATTATATTTAAATAGTCATTAAAAGGTGAATATATACATTCAACTAATTACCATTAAATTATATTTAACATGGACAAGGGATATATATATATATATATGTATATGTATATATATATTTTACATTAACAATTTAATATTCTATTATTAAATTTAAAAATTAACTTAGAAGGGTCAAGTGATAATTTTATACAATATACACATTATATCCATTGTCAATTCACAATTAATTTTTATTAAAAAGGACTTACCTTTAGCAGGGTCAAGCCAACACACCTAAACAGTGTCTCAAATAATTATAAAAAAAGTCATAAATGCATGATAAGGAAATAACCCTACTATGGGCAGATGGAATTGAGGTCACAACCTCCAAAGACATGAATAAAATTTATAGATATATCTATAGAACACAAGCACACTGATTATAATTAAGGAATATGAATTTTAAGAAGCAATGCCCAATGAAACTGGAATATACACATCAACAAAAATGTATAAATGATGAGAATTTTAGGGAAAAGTTATAGAACACCTACCTTATGCTTATAATACTCTCCTTGTCTAGTATTTTACCTTAGTTTGGATTGTATTGGAAGAAAATAAGAGAAAATATGAACACCCTAAAAATAAGGCATATGAGCCTGCATCAAAATAGAATCTTTGCGGTAAATAAAAATGAAAAAATGATCTTAAGGATTGAAGAGATTATAGAGATGAATCCAATGAGATTAAAAAATATTTATTCTAAGGTTGGATGATGAAGCAACCAATGAACCTAGATTTTAATCTTTCCTTAGGTGAAAATGGGAGCTTTCTATGTGTGTAGGATGAAATAAGAAGAAAGGGTAAGCTTATAATAACTTCAAGGGAGAAAATTAAAATTTCACAACTTTTAAGGGGATGCATGGTTGGACCAAATGTGTGCCAACCATGCATCATGCACTTCCCCTAGAGGGGCCTTTCATAGTTTGGCCACACAGTTTCACAAATTGTGCACCAACCATGCTTAGATCACTGTCCCTAGGGGGAACCCATATGGTTTAGCCACACAGTTTGAGAAACCATGTTCCAAAAATTATATTTGGATATTATAAAAATTTTAGACATCTGGAATGGGCTTTTGGACTTGGGTTCATGGTTAGGGAAAACCATATTCCATGATTTTCCCTCTGAAATGCCCTGCACGGTTTCTATTAATTTCGCGGTCTAGTTCTTTCTTCCACTAACCATGGTTTTGAGCTCCGAACAATCATCAGACACACCTAAAGCTTTAATTACCCTAGTATGCATCCATAATATGTCCAATATATAGGATAATACAAAAAATTAAAGGATCCATACCTTATAGAAAATTTGGGTTCTTACATGATTATCTCCCTCTACATGAATTCTTGAATTATGAAATCACATTTGATATTCTATCGGTACAATGTTGAACCCAAGATTCCAATGAATTTTTTTGTATAAGATAATATATTATTTATGTAATAACGAGTGAGTTATCTTTTAGAAATATATATGTCTCTAGGTAATATAAACTTAAGATTTATGGATACCATCATGGGTTTATGAGTTTAAGGTTGATCATAAGTTTAAAGTAATTGACACCCCTTTTTAGGTTTTATGTGATGAGATTTTAATAATATTAATATTAAAGGGAAATTTATTGAAATTAAACCCTTTGGTTTTATACATAGTGACAAAATTATTTGAGGAGGAATGACTTTACACTTCGTGGAAATATGATTAATGGTAATGATAACCTTTAGGGTTTATCTTATCTTTGATTTCGATATAATTATGGGTTACAGTCGACCACCTTACAAAGTCAACACACTTCATTTATATAATAAGATATTTCTATTTGGATCTGCTTTCAGAAAATATAAATTAAGGAAGTTTTAAGGCTTTATGGAGTACTATATTCAATTGTATTTTATCAGAATCTGGAGTTTACCTTGAAGTTTTAGAGAAGTCTTAAAAAGTCTATTGATACAGAGTTGAGCTTCACCACTACATATCATCCTTATATAGATGGTTAATTTGATAAAATAATTCAAACCCTAAAGGATACTCTAAGACCTTGTCATATGGATTTCAAAGGTGGTTCAGATCAACACCTTAATCTAGTTGAGTTTTCTTAAAACAATAGATTTCACTTGATAATTTAGATGACTTCTTATGAATCCCTTTATGGAAGGCAGTGTATAACTCCAATGTATTGGAATGAATTTGTAGAAAGAAATATATTGGGACCTGATCAATCTCATGAGATGGAATATAAGGTTAGAGCCATTCAATTTTTTTTAAGAAATGATCAAAGTTGAAAAAATGTTATGATGATAATCATCAATGTGATCTAGAATTTAAAATTTATAAGAGGATATTTTTATGAATTTATATATGGAAGAAAGAATGGAAAATTAATCCCTAGGTATATCAGCCCCATTAAAATAATTGATAATATTAGGAAAATAACTTATCATTTGGAACTTCCACCAAACCTCTCTAAGGTTTATGATGAGTTCCATGTATCACTTCAGAAGAAGTATATACATGATCTAAAACATGTACTAAACTTAGATGGGTACCACTAGAGCATGATAGTCCTTATGAGGAACAACCGATAGAGATTCTGAATTGAATAGAGAATGTTATACGAAACACGACCAATTACCTAGTTAGTATTTGGTGGTGAAACCACTAACTTTGAGAAGATACATGGGAACCTTGGGATGTAATGAGGTAGAAATATCCTCAGTTTTTGGTACCAAAGTGAAAAATTTCTAGGGTAAAATTCATTTTAAGGGGGGGGGGTTGAATGTAACACCCTGAGATTTCATGAAACAATATATATTTTTCAAATAAATTTAATATTTTTCATTAAATAAAATATCAAGTTTATATTAAATTATTTGAAACACTGAGTTTGGATTTCATTACATTCAACACTAAGTTAAGCTTTCACTACACTCAATATTGGGTTAGCTTACGTTACACAAAACACTGAGGTTTAACAAAAACATAATATATTATAGTTATTTAAATAAAATAATTATAACTTATCCATTAAAATTAATGATATTAGTATTAAAAACTAATTTTTAAATATTAAGTATAATGGTTTTATATAAATAAAACATATTGATTAAAAAGTATTTAATTTTTAGTAAAAACATTATACATTTCGAAAATACTATTTTCTCAAAAAATTTATTCTTATGTATTTTTGTGAACATTAATAAATTAATTTTTCACACAAAATTAATCTGATAGAATAAATTTTATTTTTAAAATCATCATGTAAAAACTATCTTAGGGTGAATTTTTGGTATTTTTCTAAAAAGTTTCAATTTTTGATTAATAGTGAAAATATAATAACCGTGCTATTTATTACACAAATAAACTTGATTAATTACATAAAATTTAACTTAAGACAACTCTTATGATCAAGAGGTCTAGTGTCTTGGGAAATTAGGAACATTACACAATAACTTAGAACATAAAACCCAACATCTTTATTGAAAACTTCTTTTACATGACCACAACATTCCTTTGTACTTAACATTGCATGGGACAACCTGAGCACATGAATAAAAAAAGGGTGAGCTATAAAGACCATTAATGAAGTAAACAAGGAATAACATGAAGAATGTAGTACATTTTAGGAAATAGGCATATCAATGGAGCACAAGAGAAACATGATCATGATTATCATAACATGGAAATGCAGAAACAACATTTAACATGATATTAGCATGAGCCAAGGCTTATTTCACATGGATCATGAGTAAAAACTCATTTCACTTGAATTATAATGATTAAATCCTCATTTAAATTTATGTATAATGATACTAATCTTTAACCAATGCATTGGAGCGCTATCAGGGTGCACCCTTCTTAATCATTTCATTTCATGCATAAGTGTGTCCCATGGATCATACAACATGGAATCATTCAACATCATCATTTATTACATGATAAAGGATTATGGAATACATAAATAAACTATATAACCAATAAGTAAATGTGATTAAAGGTGAATACTCTTGATAGATAAATGATCATGGTATTCACTACAAAATGACTTTGGCTTAGAAAATCACGGTGTAATTTCGGCAGCATAACGACACGAAATAAGAGTTCATAAAAATATTTTTTGAGAGAGAAAGGGGTATCTCATAATATATACATGAAATTGAAATTAAGGGGGTCATATAGATACATGTACCAGCATATGTAATGGAATTTATATGCATAATATAAAAGAATTGTTTGAATGTAAATGAGGAGAGAGAAATCCTTTACAGAATTTCAGCATGGTAATGGGTGTACATGTGAGGAATTAATGAGAAATAAAGGGGTATATAATCATTAAAACATAAGTATGTAAGTATATGGAAGGTGTGAAGTCATACCACAACAATTGTAATTGAAAATAAAAAGGCATAATCACATAAATAAATTTTGACAAAAAATAAGAAAGTTAGAAATCCCTTACTCGGAAGTGTGATCCCAAAGGCTTGAGAGAGGCTTGATAGAGACTTATTGGGAGCTTGGGTCACCTTGTAAGGATTATAGAGAGATGAGGGTAGAGTTTGGTCAAGATAAAAAGGTTTTTATTAATGAGGAAGTGAGAGATTGGGTGGGTTTAAATAGGAAAAGAGCGGGAATTCAATATTATTTGGGTTTTGGACACTACACATTAAACTAATCAAAACCAAAAACCATTACATAGTTTTTGCCCATGGTTTTTTTCCAAAGGGGAGTGGAAAAAATTATTTTATAATTAAAATTTCCAAACTTATTAAAATATTAGGATTGATTATGTGGAGGTGAGTCACACTCTCAAAGAAATCATTTTAAAAGTTAAAATGTTTTATATGTCTTGGAGGGTCCACTAAGGATTTGTAAAATAAATCAAACAAACCTAAAATAAAATTATTTTAAAGTTAAAACATATATTTACTGAATATCCATTTTATAGTATTTTATTACATCACTGTTGGGTCATTATGATGTCATAAAAACATTATATATTTAAACGATATTCAATTTTTACCCAAAAATTTGATTGTCTCAGAAAATTATGAAAAATTAACCGTTGGAAAATTTTAAAATCATGATTTCAAAATTAATATTAATTTAATATTAATAATTTTATAAATATGTGAATTTTTAATTTAAAATAAAAATCGACATTTATAAAAAAATCATGCATTTTGACAAAAACTGCTTTCAAACCTCAATAAAAATTACAATTGTATTCATAAGAAATATATGGTCATTTATATTTAGTAAAAAGTAATTTAGTAATAATATTTTTTTAAAATATTATTTAATTAAAATATCCTTTAATTCATCAAAATATATTTCTAATTGAATATTAACTAAAAATACTATTTGTGCTTTAAAAACCATTTACAAAGAAACAATAATAAAATAAATGTATACTCTTTATTATATATAAAAATAATGCACATAATCATAGTACTAGTGTCTTGTTACATAACCCCTTATAACACCCACATAATACCTAAGGGTATGGTGTGTGATGTTGAAAAACTCTTGGGGTGTCTCGGATAACATCACTAGGGTTATAATATCTATTAATTTCCACTTCTTCTGTAGGCGGTTCCATTCAAGCTTAACGTGTTGAAGCTCAGATTGCGCTTGTTCAAGAGAGAAGCCCAGTGATGCCACCTCTTTTCTGAGCTCTGACAAATGGGCTTCGTACAGAGCAATTCTACTAGATGAGGTCATCGCTTCCTTTTTCTGAGTAAATTGGATTTGTTAAAGCCCTATATTTATACTAATCACATGATCACTGTTCAATGACTATATTAGAAAGGGTAAAAATTCTTAAAGGTATTTTTAAATCCAAAAAAATTTAAAACCAAGGAAGTAAATATGTTTTATATAACCATTTTACATAATAAGACATTTAATTAGATCAAGAGGAATTTTCATTAATAAAAGTCTGGGTCGTTACAATCTTCCCCCTTAAGAAATTTCTCCCTTAAAATATCATTTTACCACACTAAAATAGACGATGTTAACTCTGCTTCATCACTTCCTATGATTTCCACGTTGCTTATTAAATCTTCTTGTTGCACAACAACACCTTGATGAGGGGAATTGTCTTATTTTGTAGAAATTTTTACCTACGATCTAAGATATTCACCAGCTTCTCTTCATAGGAGAGGTCATTATCCAATGGTACCACATATGTATTGAGTATATGCAATGGGTCAAGCTTGTACTTTATTAAGAGTGATACATAGAATACATCATGTAATTGAGTCAGGTTTGGTGGGATTTCTAGTCGATAGGCCACTGCTCCAATGCGATCAAGGATTTCAAAAGGGTCGATATACCTTGGACTAAGATTTACCTTCTTTCAAAATCTCATAACTCTTTTCCACAATGGTATGTGTAGGAATACCATGTCTCCAAAATCAAACTCTAGGACTCATCTAAAATTATCAGTATAACTCTTTTGTTGACTTTGAGCAGCTTTAATGTGCTGTTGGATGGTATTAACCTTCTCCACCATTTCTTCCACTATTTATGGACCTAGGAGTTTTTTCTCCCCAAATTCATCCCAACATGCCAGTGTTCTACACCTCTTACCATACAGGGCTTCATAAGGATCCATTTGGATTCTTGAATGGAAATTGTTATTGTAAGAGAACTCAACCAGAGGATGATGTTGATCCCATCCTCTTTTCAAGTCCTTTGAGACTGATCTCAACATGTCCTCAAGTGTTTGGATAGTCCACTCAGATTGGGCATCAGTTTGAGGATAATAATCCATTTTTAAGTTCATCTCAGTATTCAGACCATGTTGAAGACTCCTCTAGAACTTAGAGGTGAATCTTGGATCTCAATTAGATATAATAGATTATGGTAATACATGTAGCCATACCACTTTTCTGATATATATTCATACCAGTTGATCCAATTATAAATCCTCTTGAATTTAAATGAAGTGTAAAATATTTGTAAGATGATCCACAACAACCCATATAGCATTGTTTCCTCTAGATGTATTCAGAAGTCTGGTGACAAAGTCCGTGGTAATGTTCTCCCATTTCCATGTTCGTATGGGTAATGGTTGCATCATCCCCTTAGAATTTTGTCTCTCAACCTTTACTTGCTAACATACTAGGAAATTTGATGTATACTCAATGATATTTTTATTCATGTTATCCCTACAATAATTCTCTTGGTGATCTCGATACATCTTTGTGTTTCCTAGGTGAATAGAGAAATTTGAACTATGTGCATCATCTAAAAGTTCTTTCTTCAACTCCAGACTTTATGGAACACATAGTCTTTTCCCAAATCTCACAATTCCTTCTTCATAAACATTTAACTATGAGGATTTCCATTTTTTTTATAGTTTCCACTTTCTTCTGAATTCCCACATCATCCTTTTGAGTAACCTTTAACCTTTCCAAAAGAGACGGATGAGAAATCATTTGCGAAAGGATTGGTGATCTTCCCTTCTTTATGATTCCCATGTACATCTTTATCAAATATAACAAGATTAGATCCTTTTCAATTCCCATTAATGATAGAATCACTGGGTCTTTTCTACTTAGAGCATCTTCCGCCTTGTTCGCTTTCCTAGGGTGGTAATGGATTGAGCATTCCTAGTATTTTATATTCTCTAGCCATATTAGTTGGTGCATATTCAAATATTTCTATGTGAATATATATTTGAGGCTTTTGTGATCTGTATATATTTCATCCTTATCCCCAAAGAGGTAATGCCGCCAAATTTTCAAAGCAAAGATTACTACATCTAACTACAGATCATGTGTTGGATAGTTTTTCTCATGAAATTTCAATTTACTTGAATCACAGGCAATGAATTTTTCATTTTGCATCAATACACATCCCATTCCCTTCTTCAAAGCATCACTGAATACCACAAAAAGTTCCTCACTTGTGGGTAATGTGAGAATGAGCGCAGTGGTAAGCCTCCTTTTCAACTCCTTGAAGCTCTCTTTGCATTCATAACTCCATGAAAACTTGACTCCCTTTCAAGTTAGCATGGTAAGAGGGTTTTAAAATCATGATAAATTTCTCACAAATCAGCAATAATATCCAGCTAACCCCAGGAAGCTACGGATTTCTATCACTGATGTTGGCCTTGGCCCTCCATCACTTAAAGATATCTTGGAGGGATCCACAGATATCCCATTTCTTGTGATGATATAACCCAAGAATGATACATCCTTCAACCAAAACTCATATTTGCTATACTTTTCATAGATATTCTCCTTTCGCAAGGTCTATATTACAATGCTTAGATTATCCTCATGCTCCTCCTTGGTTTGGAATTATATTAGAAAATCATCTATAAAGACTACCACAAATTTATCAAGTTAATATATAAAGACTCTATTAATCAAGTTCATGAAGATTTATGGAGCATTAGAGAGTCCAAAATGCATTACTATGAATTCATAGTGTCCGCATCTTGTACGAAAAGTAGTCTTAGGGATATCCTTCTTCTCCCTTACTTGGTAATATCCCAACTGTAGTTCCAACTTGGAGAAGTATTGTTCTCCACATAGCTGATCGAACAAGTCATTAATTCATGGTAGAGGATACTTTTTCTTTATTGTGATTTTTTGAGCTCACGATAACCAATGAAAAGGTGCATTGATCAATCCTTATTCTTGACTAAGAGGACTGGTGCACCCCATGGTTAAGCACTTGGGCGTATAAACCCTTTATCCAGATTCTCCTATAGTTATTTGTTCAGCTCCTCATGATCCAAAACAAATATTCCATACAGAGTCTTGGATATTGGAAATTCCCTAGGTATAATATCAATTGATAATTCAATATCTCTTTTAGGAGGAAGACCGGGAAATTACTCAGGAAACACTTCAGCAAATTCCCTCACAATAGGCATGTCTTCAAGGATGGTTTCTTCCTTAGACTCAATCATCTGAGCAAGATAAATGTTCTCATAGGGAAGTAATATACAGGATTGATATTATGGTGCTAAAGAAGATTCACCCTCCTCCTTTCACTTGTACATAATTAGGGGTTGATTCGCTATATGAAGAGTGATTTTCCTCTCATGATAATTTATGTTAGCTCTATATAAGGAAATATAATCCATGCCAATAATTGCATCAAATTCCATTAGAGGTAGTATTACGAGGTTATACGGGAAGTTCAATTCACAAATTATGACAGGGGAGGAGTTATATTCTTGGGATAAAAATATTGACCCATTTACTGTTCTCACTAACAGCTTTACTTCCATGGTTTGTGGTGGTATTGAGATTGTTATACTAAACTTTCAATTTATAAAAGAATTCATAGAACAAAAATCTAAAAGTAAATTCTCTATTCTGGAATTGATAACTAGAATACCTATCACCACTTCATTTTTCGAGGTTCAATTCGGTGGTAGTGATGGAAAAAGATCACCCTTACTACCTTGGAGGTTGTTGATTGCCTTTTAAAAACCTTGTCTTAGGGAACTGGTTTGTAAAGTTCCTTTGTTCTTTGTAGTTTAAGCAATGAACAGTGCATTGAGGGTTGAACGGATTGTTCCTCTCCTCTATCACAACAATAAGTTTTTCTTGTTGGTAGTTAATAGCCAGGTTCCCTTCTCTTCCACACCTAAAGCATTTCCTCATCCCCTTTAGGAAATTTTCAAGGTTCTTCTTTCGGCACCTTTGGAAAGTGGAGTGATGTAATTTATTAGAACCATTGGATTTATCCATTAGAATTCCAGAATTAAAGTCCACCTTATGCTTCTTATACCCATAATACCCATGAGATTCACTGATCTCCATTTTTACTTGGAGGGAAAATCAGAAAATTTCCTCATAGATCTTGAAGTCATGGATCATTAGGGATTTCTGTAGGCTAGGTTTTATCCCACCAAAGAAGTGGTAAACCTTTCATTCGGGGGTAACGACAAAGCTAGAGGCATATCATACAATCCTTGTGAATTTTTCCTCATATGCTCCGATGGATTCTTCGTATTTTTACTGGAGGGAAAGGAATTCCCTTTCCATCTTTAGTTGGAGGGTGTGAGGAAAATATTTACCAAAAAAATTTTCTTGAAAAACACCTCAATATCCTCCTCAAGATTCATATTTTTTATCAGCTTCACCCTCTATATGATAAGAAGCTAGAAGTGACTTCTCTTGTTCAGAACATTGATTGATGGAGATGAGTTGATCCATTTTTTGACAATTGAGGGATCATATGATCCATTAAAAGTAGGAGGCCATTGTATCATGAAGCTCTCAATTGTGGATTATTATTTCTTATGGGGGGTGGGGGGGGGGGGTGAACATTCTTCTTGACCCATGTTTCTATTCAAAACTTGAGTTAACTGAGAGAGTATTGTGACAAAGTTCGTGATTACCGCTCCCATCGGATTGGTCATCTCATTAGAATAGTCATCACATTGATCTTCGCATTGGTTGTTAGCCTGAGTCCTCCTATTAATGGCCATTGGATGGAATAAAAGGAAATTTAGGGGTAACACATGAAGGGGAATCCAAAGAAAAAAACATATAACTTATAAATTACTTTTATTTCATTAACTTATGAATTTATAGGCTTCAATTTATGTTATTCATGATCTACTTCCCAACACATATTCTTAGTGGATTTTTTTTATTCCCTTAATAATGGTTCATACTAAGATTATGAATTTACCAAAGTATATCCCCTGGGTGTGTCATAAACAAGAGTGCAGCAAGGCCCATTGTCATGCACCAGTTCCCATTCGAGGCTAGCTCAAAGTGGTGATTTCGACTTTTACACCTAGATACATCTGTGCTAGAGCCGGTTCTACCTGCCCGTATCTAGATAGGGATGTATTTTATTGATAAACCATTTAATAAATACTCACCAAAATTTAGGGATGTTTTTATTATACTTAGTCTTATCCCTAAGGCTTTTACTAGGGTTTTATAATCCTAATCCAAAAAATAACTAAACCCATCCTCTGATACCAACTATAACAACACTGATCTTTATTACACACATAAACGTGATTAATTACATAAAATTTCACATAAGTTAACTCTGAGGATCTTTATGTCTAGTTTCTTGGGAAATTATGAACATTACACAACAACTTATAACTTAAAACCCAACATATTTATTGAAAACTTTTTTTATATGACCACAACATTCCTTCATACTTAGCATTGCATAGAATAACCCGAGGACATGCATAAGAAAAGGGTGAGATATAAAGCCCAGTAAGGGAGTAAACAAGGAATAACATGAAGAATATAGTACATGTTAGGAAATAGGTATATCAATGGAGCACAAGAGAAACATGAGCATGATTATTATAACATGGAAATGTGGAAACAAAATTTAACATGATATTAGCATGTGCTAAGGCTCATTGCACATGGAGCATGAGTAAAACCTCATTTCACTTGAATTATCATGATTAAACCATAATTTTACTTTATATATAATGATACTAATCTTTACCCAATGCATTGGAGCGCTATCAGGGTATACCCTTCTTAATCATTTCATTTCATGCATAAGTGTGCCACATGGATCATACAACATTGAATCATTAAACATCATAATTTATTCCATGATAAAGGATTATGGAATACATATATGAATATATATAATAAATAAGTAAATGTATGTAAAGGTGGATACCATTGATAGAGAAATGGGCATGGTATTCACTATGTAATGAATTTTTCTTGGAAAACCGCGGTGCAATTTCGGCAGCATAACAACGTGACATAAGAATTCATAAAAATGGCTGATGAGATAGAAAGAGGAATCTCATCATATGTACATTAAATGGACAGTAAGGGAATCATATATATACATTTCCTAACATATTTAATGAAATTTATATGTATAATATAAAATAATTTCTTGATTGTAAATGAGGACAGAGAAATCTCTTATGGAATTTCTGAATGGTAACAGGTGTACATGGGAGTCATTAATGAGAGATAAAGGGGTATATAATAATTAAAAAATAATGAGGGAAGTATAGGGGAGGTTAGAAATCATAACACAACATTTTTAATTGAAAATAAAAGTACACAACAATATAAAGAAATTTGGACAAAAAATGAGAAAGGAAGAAATCCCTTACTTGGAAGTGTGATCCCAAAGGATTTGGAGAGGATTGAGAGAGGATTATTGGGAGATTTGGGAATATTGGTAGGATTATAGAGAGAGGATATAAGATGGTTTTCAATCTCCTAAGTTTTTTAGTGAATAGGAAGTGGGATCTTTGGTGGGTTTATATAGGAAAAGAGATGGAATTCTTTATTATTTAGGTTTTGGACACTACACATTAAACTAATCAAAACCACAAAACATATCATGGTTTTTCCCATGGTTTTTTTAAAAAGGGGAGTGGATAAAATATTTTATATGCCCAATGGTCTAAATTATTAAAATATTATACTTTCTTATGTGGAGGTGAGTCAGACTCTAAAGGAAATCATTTTAAAAGTTAAAATGTTTTATAAGTCTTGGAGGCTCCACTAAAGCTTTGTAACATAAGTAAAACAAACATAAAATCACATTATTTTAAATTAAAAACATATATTGGCCAAAAATACCTTTTATATTATTTTATTAAATCACTATTGGGTCATTATGATGTCATAAAACACATTATATATTTAAACAATATTCAATTTTTACCCAAAAATTCAATTATCTCAGAAAATTATGAAAAATTCACCATTGGATAATTTCGATATCCTGATTCCAAAAATAATATTAATTTTATCTAAATAATTTTTTAAATATCTAATTTTTTAATTTTAAAATAAAAACTGACATTTATAAAAAAATCATGGGTTTTGACAAAAACAACCTTCAAACCTTAATAAAAATTACAATTGTATTCATAAAAATTATACGATCATTTATATTTAATTAAAATAAATTTAGTAATAATATTTTATTAAAATATTATTTAATTCAAAAATAAATTAATTCATCAAAATATATTTCTAATTGAATATTAACTAAAAATACTATTTGTACTTTAAAAACCATTTACAAATTAATAATAATAAAATGAATGTATATTATTTATTATATAAAAAAATAATAAAAATAATCATAGTGATAGGGTATTATTAAATAACACCTTATAAAACCCTCATAAGGCCTAAGGGTAAGGTGTGTGATGGTCACACACTCTTGGAGTGGCTCAGATAACATCACTCGAGTGGTAGTCTCTATTAACTTCCATTTCTCCTATAGGTAGTTCCGTTCAAGCTTAACGTGTTGAAGTTTGGCTTGGGATAGGTCAAGAGAGAATCCCAATGATGCCACCTCCTTTTTGAGCTCTGAAAAATGGGCTTCTTATGGATAAATTTTATTAGATGAGGCCATCACTTACTTTTTATGAGTAAATTGAATTTTTTAAAGCCCTAAATTTATACTAATCATGTGATCACTGTTCAAAATATATATTAGGAATGATAGTAGTTCTTAATAGTATTTTGAAATCCAAAAAAACATAAAACAAATGAAGTTCATATGTTTTATATAACCATTTTACATAATAAGACATTTAATTAGACCAAGATGAATTTTCATTAATAAAAGTCTGGGTCTTTACAGAAAAATACTGAATTTTAATTAAAAAATACCTTTTTACTTAATTTTGTTTTCTAAATTTAAATTATATTTTGTTTTTTAAAGTAAAATTAGTTCAATTTTATATCTATCAATCCAATTTATGTTATTTCAACCAATTTCATATTGAAATTGGATATAAAAACTTTGTAAACTTTTGAATATTTTCACTTAAAAAACCCTCTTTCTTATTGCATATATGAGATTAGTTTTAAATTAAAAATTTCCAATTATATTAATTGAAGTTAAAAAAATTGATTCACTATTTGGAATAAGAATAATTTATATTACCTAATAATTTGGAATTAATTTTTTACCAAAATTAATAGTGAAATTAACAAAAATTAATTACCGTTGTTAAGGTAAAAATGGGTTTACCGAGAGGGTAAACTAACAAAATAAATGTTAAAAATGACCTAAAACTTGTATGAATACTATTTTATAGCCATATTTCCATATTAATGTTCCTAATTTATAATATAGTTTCATTTTTATTTTTTTATTTGGAATTACTTTATTATTTTGGAGTCTTTTGTGAAATTTCCAAGTAGTTTCCAAGTGGGTTCCTTCCCCACACTTATAAAAGGCCACCACCGACCTTCGCTTATTCAGAACTTAAAACCATATTTATTAAACCAATACCTACCCAAATAAATTCCAAATTTCCCTAATCTCATCATATAATCCTTAGTTTGGATAGAAAGCTAACCTAGGAAGGATTTTGGTGCAAACCTAAGGAGGATACCCGAAGAAGAGGTAATGTTAATCAAAGAGCATTTTTATTTTATTTATTACTAAAACTCATTTAATTTTTATTATAAATTGATGATATAGTAACATAATTATCTTAAAAATACTAAGATATTTTTATGTTAAGGGCGTGACTTACAACCATCTCCACTTCCATTAAATGGGTTACGAAATCATTGTTTGTGTGTACGGTGGACTGCTGCTTCGCAAACCAATGTCATTAATTTTCCAATTACCAGATATAAAGGATATAAATAATGATATATTTATTTTTTATATATTATTAATTATAATATAATTATACTTATGGAATAATTATATCACACATACCTTCATACTCTCCATTTTTTGGGAATATAATAACATCGCTCATGAGTATGACATACTACCACCTCGCGAAGTGATGTGATTTGTTCACACTTTACGTAGAAGGTGTTAAGGATGATATTATTGATAATATGTGATATATATGACATAAAAATTATTCTTAAATAGTAATATATCATTTAACTATCTTTCTTTCAATCTGATAAGAAAATGGAAACTACATTCATGCGTTTGTATGACCTACCGTCTCCATGAATGATGTATTTCATTTTCTATTACTAAATTTTATGGATTAATCTAAATACATATATACTGAATATATATTATATTTATATCATGTTTATTACTTTATTTATTATGGAAATATGATCAAATTATAATGTAACCAAAAATAACAAATCAATACATATACGAAAAACAAAGTGGTTATTACTCGAAGCATGACTTGAACATTGAATTTTTAATAAATATGTAATAAAAGGAAATAAGTAAATAATATATGGTATGATATATATAATTATAATTATTTAATATATTTATAATAAAATTATATTTATTATACATGAGGTTCTAACATGTATGAAATAAGTTGAGACTTAAGGTAAGAGATTTCCATCTCACTTTTTACTTCTTTGAGACACATTCCAGATTCACCACCTATTTATTTTATGTAGTTTATATAATGTCCATGAATTTATATTATGATTATTCTCATAAAAATTATTGGGATTTACATATTCATTTTAGGATCCATCTTTCATGTAGTTTACGGTTCAAAAGTTACCAAAGCAGTAAGGTATTTTTGTCTCAATTTTCTTCTTTGAGACATATGTTATGTTACGAAACTATATTATTTTGTGAGGTGTATATAAAGACCATTTGAAATATAATATAATTTATTTATTTATACTTATGATATTTTGAGTTTCATTTTATTTTATTACTTCATGGGGCTTTCAATTCAAAGTTACCAAAGTGGTAAATATTTTATGTTACAATCTCATTGTTTATCAGGATTGTTTATGATTATGTTTCCGATGATAAAATATTATGTCCAATATATCAATAAACTCATGAATTTTTTTATCATATGGTTATTAATTATATTTTAAAGTAATAGTACCATTTTACCTATATTTGGTACTTCAAAATAATTGAGAAAATGTTTTTGAGAAAATACGACTTTATTTATCTCTTCGGTCAGAAACCCTTTCTCTTTAGAAAACATGTTTTCTATATATATATTTTAAAATGTTTCTTATTTTAAAAAGTTTTTTCAATATGTAAAATATATTTTTTTAAATAAATGTTTTAATTTTTTTTAAATATTCCCTTCTATTTTTTCATATTTATTTTCAAAGAAAAGTATTTCCAAAATGTTTTATGTTTTAAAAAGTGAATTTAAAACAAAATTTATTTTTACTCAAAGAAATGTTCCAAGTGATATTTAAGAATAATTTCCATCTAAGTTGACATAATTATATGTTACTTATTATTTAATGGGGTTATTATCTAAGGATAACATTCTTATTAATTTTATGAATTGTTTATGTTTACGATGAAAATATGTTTATGAAACTCATTTCTCTACCACAGGTTATACCACGATAAAATTCTTATTAAACGCGCCTTTTTTTACATCGGCTATGATATGATGAAATAATGAAATGATTATGAAACCCACCTATTTTATATAGGTTATGATAAGATTAAATGTTTATGAAACCCATTTCATTTCATGGGTTTTGATATGAGGAATGTTTTATGATATTTTAGCACACATGTGTATGATTTTCAATATCTGATGGGTGGGAATTACATATCCCTGCAATTCATTGGGTAATGATAAATATTATATGATATCAGAGGGTATATGGGTTAATATACCAATACTTAAAAGGAGGGAACATGGGTCGTTAGCTTAAGCCCAAAAAAGGGTACACGGGTGGTTAGCCCAAGATCGAAGCAGGTATACGGGTGGTTATCCCAAGTCGAACATGATATTAATATCTTGGTGGGTAGAATGGACATAATATTTTATATTATTATTTATATTCCACAAATATATGTATTATTCCAATGTTATGCTCTCGTGGATCATGATATTTGATTAAATTTGGATTTATGTATTATGAAATGCCAATATTTATGCCACAATTCATGATTATGATATTTGAGTTATAGGGAATGGTTCTCAAATGTTATAATCATATTCTTATACCCTTATGTTCATGTTATGATTATTTATCCCCCTTGTTTACCCTTTCTACACATCTAATCTCACTATTTCTTATGTTTCATTTCCCTAGGTTATGAAGAAAGGTTTTAAGTAGGGTATGTTTGTTAAGATTACTAAAGGAGAAGATCTTCATGATAGATGTTGAATATATTTAATGAATTAAGAATATTTTGTACCTACTATCCAAAGGTAAAAAACTATTATAGTCCCCAGAAATTTATTTTTGTAATGTATTGAATATTCATCTAAAAAATTGTAATATCCATGTATGGAAATCCTGGGTCTCTATAAATCAAATACACAAATTAATAGGCTAGAAAGGTGTGGGTTGTTACACAGGTCCTCTAATACTTTCACTTTATGTTCATGATAATAAATGGCTATGTTTTCTTGGGAATGTAGTGAGCGAACATGGAATAGAAACTCACAAGGTGTTTCTGTAATGACCCAACCTAGGGACTTTAATCTTGAGACTTGAACTGAATTGTAACATGGCCTCAAACACATTACCCTAACCACTAAAGGTTGATAACTATTGTTAAGGGATAATATAAATCACTGGTGAATGATTTTATCTCAAAATAAATAACCAAAATGACTAACAATGCACGTGTAATGTAAAACCCTTTTATTAAAAACTTTAAAATTTTAACATTAGAAACAAACTAAGTTATAAAATATTTATTTCAAAGTACAATGAAAAATGATGACTCAAGTAGCTAAATGTGCCTCACATTCAATCCACCCACTCCTCTTTCCATGTCTCCGTAACAGACCTACAACTCTCCACTAGAAAAGTTTGAGACCTTTCCTTCACCTGCATCATTAATAACCATGTATACATTCCCATTAAGTTATGTATATAGGGGATGATTATGAAATCAGTGGGATTTATATAAAACTATAATAAACATCCATGCATGAGAAAATCTAACAAATTCAATTCTAACCAATGATAATAAATCAAAATAGTTTTATCCAAAACATTAATTTACCAAAATCATTTAAAAAATAAAACATAAAAACTTATGATATAAAATTATTTTTATCAAAACAAAATTTTCTTTAAAAACACCATGAAAAACCCATTTTTTAAATTCATTATAAAAAATGTATGCTTTACTAAAACCATCATTTTGAAAAAACTAACCATTTTCCTCAAATTAAGGGAAAAATATTTATTTTCCCAAAACACTAAAAAATATATATCTCTTGATAAATCACTCATACTAAGGCATAAAATTACATAATAAATTTAAGTTGAATAATTTTTATTTATCTTTCTTTTGTGAAAACTAAGTCATTACCCATTAATATTTCAACTGAAAACCCTCTGGTTTGACATGATAAGTAATGAGTTTTCTTCTTTTGACCATCACTCTCCATAATGCACACTTAGTTCTCTATATTTTCCATGAAAAATGTATATAGTTTTTCAAAATAGGTCTCACTAAAACCTTTTTTACACATACACTCACACTGTACAAGAATATTAGATAGAATATATTTAAATCATTTACTGAAATTAAACCCTTTTCTAGGCATTTTTACAAACTAGTTTATCATAAAATAAGATATAAAAAGAAATGAATTATCAAAAAATCTAGGATAAATAAAACATTTCATCATCATAATCAATAAAAAAAGTAAGAAATGAATTAATTATATTATGTAAAGTATCAAATCCACCAACCAAGAAAATATTTTATGTTTTCCCCATAATTTATCAAATTAATTACCCTTTAAAGGTAAAATTACAAGTCACATCCTAAGAATAGTCTAAAAATATAAATTATTGAATAAAAGGTCATAAACGTACACCTATAAGTATTTTTTCATCATTATACCCATACATGGGTTGGGTCTATCGAGTTCGTGTTGAAAAAAAACCTGACCCATTTATTAATCAGGCTTAGTTGGATTTATCCCAATGCAAAACATTTATTAATCTAGCCTTGAAAAAAGACCATTTAATAATAGAGCCTTGTAAAAAATCAGATCAAGCCTTAAAATATTATTAAATTTAATAAATTATATATAATAATATTTAATAAATATAAAAATTAATACATTATATATAATAATAATAATAAAAATGTTAGTATATTAACATCATTTATATATAATAATATTTAATAAATATAAACGTTATTTATAAATAATAAATAAACTTTATTATTAATATTATTTATATAAATTTTATTATTAACATTATTTATACATAATAATCTTTAATAAATATAATTGCTAATATATTTTAAAAAATATAGTTATATTATAACTTAATTGGGTCTGATGGGTTGCTTATCATGTCATTATTTAAAGACTTGACCAGAACCTATTACTAATCATGACTTTAAATTTCAGCCTATTAAATAATCATGCCTAAAAAATTATTCCTTAATAGGTCTTTTTAACAAGTCAAGATTATCGGTCTAGGCGGGTCCCCTGGCCCATCTACAGGTCTAGTCACAACCTATCAGGACCCATCCCCTAAGGTCCATTCCATGACTACCCCAAGCCCGCCATCTATAGACCAGGGGCTGGAGACTAGTACTAAGAAGGCATATCCCAAAAAGGGAAGGTATTTCCTTTAAACCTATACACATGAACATAACACAAACTGCAGAAAGGTAAACACTAAGTAAACCAAAACTGTCACTAAGACAATTAATAAAGGTAACATACAAACTAAAAAGTATAAAGGGGTCAGAATACAAGCCCAAAACCATAACGGAAAGTACAAATACCAAGGTATGTCTGCTAAAACCCTTACTGAAGGGTAGGAGAGGGTAGATGTCAGTATCCATAGAAGTACATCTTGTTCGACCCATCTCCCTAGGCACTGTAACACCCCGAGATTTTATGAAAAATATTATTTTTAATTTCATTAATGTCTTGTGTTGTACGCTACACCAAAAGAAGCTTGCACAACACTCATCCTTGACTTGCCTTGCATTACACGCAATCACGAACTTCCTCGATAGCGTGTGTAGTACGCAATACCGAGTTTCACTAAAGAACGATATGCTATTAAAATATTATTAAAACTAGCCGTTATGAATAGTAATAACCACCTTTTAAAATTTTAGAAATTTTATCTCTCAAAATGGACTTCATTTTTGGATTCGGAGTATCAAAATTAGCCTAAGGTGAAATTTTGGTACTTTTCGGATAACTTTCATATTCTGATGAATAGTTAAAATTACTAAATTTTAATTAAAAACAACTTTTTTAATCGAAATAATTAATAGTGATAAATTATTAATTTTAGTGGTTTTAAAGTATATTTATAATATATTTTTACAATTTAATACAATGTTGGTCATTGGATGTAATTCTACATTTAAACTAGACATAAACAAGTGTCAATCTTTTGATAGTTATTATCTCTTAAGAATACGCTATTTGTTTTGACGACGAGAATTAATTTTTAAATTAATTAATGAAACTGATATGTTTTTAATTTGGTAAAATAGACATTATTTTTGAGTTCATAATATCAAATATAGCTTAGGCCTAATTTTTGGTATTTTTCTGGAAACTTTCATTTTTTGATGAATAGTGAAACCACTAAGTGGTAGTTAAAAAAAATAAATTTTTCATAAAACTTAATTTTACCGCTTATGTGAGTGGAATTTCAAAAATCTGAGAGACACGTTTGATGTTAGTAAGTAAAATGTGGTTCAATGAGATGAAAATAATTTTTGGTGAATAGTAACTTTTTACTTTTTTTACCACGGTTAAAAGTAAATAGGGTAATTAAGGGTAAAAATGATATTATTATTACCCTAACACATGTCCTAATTCTATTGGATAAGATTAATTCGACCAAAAACAACCTTAGGAATAAAATATGACCATTTAGGCCCACTTGGATTAGATTAGGACATTTATTATTATTTAATTCAAAGAAGAGTTAAAAGAGTTAAAATCAAAGTTTATTTACTAAAACATTTTAAATATAAGGTTATACATAAGATAAATTCAATTGTAAATATTCATTAGAAAGATAATAATATTTCCTACATAATTATATTTTATTTATAATTTTTATACAATAAATAAATTTATTTATTTATGAAACAATGATGATGCAGTAATTACCATAATAGTGAAAAATTAGAATAATTGATATTATAAATACCCAAATAAATATAATTTCGGACTTTTTATGAATTAAAAAAAATTTCTAGGTAAATATGGCATGTTAGTATTTATTTAATTAACTTTGGTCGAAGTAATCATTCTGTTATAAGTGTCACAAAAATCAATTATTGAATAGTGTCAAAATTGACATAAAATAGTTTTTAAAACAAATATTATATTATTAATTGTTATTTTATTCCTAAAAATCTAAGGTTCTGCCAAATTACTTAGATAAGGTTATATATATTAATAATAAACAACTTGGGGTTCTTTTTGCTTGATATAGTAAGTTTATTAACCTTATAGTGTAACAAAACAAGAAGACACAGTAAAAGTAAAATTATCTAACTTAAAGTTAAATATAAGTGATAAGGTTAAAATAGGAACCTAAACTTGTCTAAATTCTATTGGATGAGCTTATTTCGACCCATACCCACCTTAGATTCTAAATAAATCAATTTGGAGCTATTTAAAACCGAATTTGGCTTTATAATAAAATAATATTGTTAGTTATTCCAAAGGTGCCCCTCTCCTCCCTTATAAAAGGGCACCCCCTCCCTCTCTTCCTCACAACACTTTGAGCCTTCAAGCTTGGAAAACCCCTGACAAAATCTCTTCTCCACTTCCCTAGTATCATTCTAGAGGTCCTGATCTTCTTCAAAGACCATCCTTAGTTATTTAAGTGGAGGTTAAGAAAAGGCACGTCAAAAAGAGGTAATATCCATTACCGATCTTTTTCAATTTCTTTCTTCTTCAACTTCTTCTTATTTAGTTGTTTCATGATAAAGTAATAACATAAGTATTTCTTATATACTTATATGTTATTATAAATATGAAACAACTCTAATTAACCTTCTATCCATCCTACGGAAAAAGGAAATCACCGCGCGTGCGTACGTACGAAATACCGTCTCCACGCCGTGGTGTAATCTATTTTCCGCCACCACCTTAATTGGATGGGTATAATGGTGTAATGAGTAACTATATATGATTATTATAAATTTATATTGATACTGAAATAGTATACATACACTTCAACACAAGTTCACGATCATGAGAACGATATCATCGCTCGTGCGTACGTACGGACTACCGTCTCCACGACGCAATGAGATTCATTCTCCACATTAACCATTCATGAATGATTATAAAGTATATATAATGAATAATAATGAAATATATGACATGTTAAATCTACTGGATTTATGTATATATATATATATATGTATGTCATCTACTTACTTCCATTCAAGACAATAAGGAAAGGAAAACAGCATTCATGCGTACGTACGAACTACCGTCTCCATGAACGGTGTGTTTCATTTCATTTATCTATCTATTATATATATATATATATACTGAATATATATGATATATAAATCATGTTTTATATTCTGGAAGTAAGTAAATCATGATATAAGTAATAATAATGTCAAGAACAACAAGTCCAAACACCTACGATAAATGAAACGATTTTACCCAAAACGCTTCTTTAACATGGAATTTACAAAAGAACGGGTAATATAAAGTCATAAGTGAACTATATATGATATCATAACAATGAATATGATTCTGTAATAAATTAATGACATTATTTAAATCATTATACAGGAGGTTTGGATACATACAAAGCATATCGGACATAAGGTAAGGGAAATATCACAATCTCATTTTTATCCGAGATTGTTTATACTTTAGTATTTACTAGGGTGTATTTTATCATCCACATCCATGTTTCCTCAATATTTAATATTATTTCCATCCAACTACAATTTTTTAAATCCAATTTTACCCGGCGGTGAGTTTTTAGTAAAGGATATGAATGGAATATTTTTTCATTTTTCGTACGAGGTACTTTTTGACTTTTCTGACAAAAGTACGAAGAATGTTTTTTTTAACTTATACGACATGAATGGATTTTTAAAAAATTATTTCCAAGAAGCTTCCTTTAAAAGTTTTCAAGTTTATTTTTAATCAACTTCTTTTAGTTTAAAATTTTATGACATGTTAAGAAAGGAGAATGTTTGTAACACCCCAAGATTTCATAGTGTGTTATTTCTTTAAAATAATACAATAACTTGCACTACACGCAACACTGAGTTCAAGCACACCATGACATACCAAACAAGCCATTAAAAAGAGGTTATTAATAGTATTAACTAAATTTTAAACTTTATATAATCCTTATAATTTTAGAATGCATATTATGAGTTTCTTAGACATAATGTAAGAACAAATTCATTTTCAGTATTGCACTTTTACCAACTTTTAATAGTGAACCCATTTTAAATACAATATTTTAAACTTTTGAGTAAAGGGGGACATCAAAAAATTTAAAATGAAACATCCCAAGCTTCCACAGTATGCTTTCCTTTGAATAATACAGTAGTGTGTGTTGTACGCAACTTCGAGTTCTAACACACACCACAACCAATCAAACTAGCCGTTATGAATAGTAATACCTACTTTTTGAAATTATATATATTTTATATTTCAAAATGGACTTCATTTTTGGATTCGGAATATCGAAATTAGCCTAAGGTGAAATTTTGGTACATTTCGGATAACTTTCATATTTTGATGAATAGTGAAAATTACTAAATTTTAATTAAAAACAACTTTTTTAATCAAAATAATTAATAGTGATAAATTATGAATTTGAGTGGTTTTAAAGTATATTTAGAATATATTTTTACCATTTAATATAATTTTGGTCATTGGACAAAATTTTACAATTAAACCGAATATAAACAAGTGTCAATCTTTTGATAGTTATTATCTCTTAAAAACACGCTTTTTGTTTTGATAGCGGGAATTAATTTTAAATTATTTTCTGCCACTTCTGTGTTTTGAATTTAGAAAAATGGATTCCATATTTGGAATCAGGATTTTCAAATTGTGTAAATATGTAACTTTTATTTTTAGACATTTTGAATAATTACTGCGGTAAATATTTTATTTACCATGGTTAAGGGTAAATCCGGTAAATAAGGGTTAACAATTAATATTATAATAATACTACATTACCCTAAAACGTGTCCTAGACTTATTGGTTGATACATGTTCGACCATAGGCATCTTTGGGTCGATTTTGGGACCCCATGGTGCCACTTGTAGGTGATAGGGACACTTTATTTTAATTAAGTTAAAATGAATACAAAAATGACACAAGCATATATCTTTTAGAAAAACAATTTTTACATAGGGTTATATATGTTTGATTTTAGATTATAAATATTCATTAGAAAGATAAAACGATTTCCTACATAGTGATATTTTATTTATAATTTTTAGACATTAAATAATTTAATTTATTTGTGACACAATGATGATGAATTAATTACTATAATAATAAAAAATTAAAATAATTGATATTATAAATACCCAAATAAATAAAATATGAAACTTTTAATGAATTAAACTAATTTTCTAGGATAATATGATATATTAAGATTGATTTAATTGACTTTGTTTGAAGTAATCAATCTGTTATGAGTTTCAAAAAAATCAACTATTGAATAGTGTCAAAATTGACATAAAAGAGTTCTTAAAACAAATATTATATTATTAATTGATATTAAATTCCTAAAAATCTAAGGATCGGCCAAGAGACTTATATCATGATAGGTTCATCATTAATGGACCACTTGGGGGTCGCTTGTATGTATATAGTTTTTTTATTAACCATATTATGTAAAAATACAAAGAGACATTGTAAAAGTGAAACTAATTAACTTAGAGTTAATACTTAAAGATAAGGTTAATATAAGTACCCAAACCTTTCTAAATTCTATTGGTTGAGTTGTTTTCGACCCATCCCCACCTTAACATTTAAATAATCAACTTTGGAGCCATTAGAAACCGAATAAGAATTTATTATAAACTAATATTTCTAGCTTTTCCAAAGTTGCCCCTCACCCCTCTTATAAAAGGGCACTCCTCCTTATCTTTTCTTCACACCTTAAAAGCCTTTTGGTTCGGCCAAAATCTGCCCAAATACTCTCCCAACTTCCCTCACTACAACCTAGAGGCCTTAGTTTGATCAGAAAGCCAACCTATGGATCCCTTTTGATCAAATCAAAAGGAACAAACCGAAGAAGAGGTAATGATTTCACCACCCTTTTCCAAGTTCCTTCTTCTTCCACTTCTTCTTACTTTGTTGTTACAATTATAAAATAATAACTACAGTATCATATATATACTGTGATGTTATTATAAATATGGTACAACCATATTCAGTATTCTATCCACCCTTTGAATAACATGTCACCATACGTGTGTACGTACGGCTTACCGTCTCCACGTCGTGGTGTAATTGTTATTCAATATATTATTATTTGGATGGGTATAATAATGATGTGTAACTCATGTAATAATAAATATAACATGTTAATGATTATGTATATATGATATAGCATCCATTTATATATTATTTTAATATCAAAAGAATGATATTGTCGCTCGTGCGTACGTACGGACTACCGTCTCCACGAACACGATGAGATTCATTCTCCATCATATCCATTCAAGTATAATTATCATTTTCTGATTTAAAAATGATGTTTAAGGACTTGATAACATTCTGGATATGAATTATATACAACCTATCCATTACAAACATGACTTATGTAATAAAACATATAAAAGAAAACAAGTAAGTTAACACCTGAAATAACGATAATACTAAGACATTATTAACAAAGCAAAGTTAAAAGATCATATATGATATCATATTAATATATATGATTCTTGTATAATTTAATAACAATTATTTCACTATTATACAGGAGGTTAACCTACCCCAACCAAGTAAAAGTACAAGGTAAGGGGTTTTCATCTCACTCCTTATTCCCGTGAGATTCATGCCATATTGCCACCATCACCTTTTGTGTGGTGTATGTACTGCCCATAATTATATTCTTTGTGTAATACACTCTAATTTATGTGTATTTACATATTCATTGTATGATACCTCTTTCATGGGTTGTATATTTCATAAGTTACCAAACTGGTAAGGGTTATTTCGCAATCTCTTCATTATCCAAGGTTGTTTATACGTAATAATCTACTGAGATCTCTTTATCATCCACATCCATGTTTTCTTAATAATGTATTTCAAAACATTTTTACTATTTACAAGAATATGGGTTAAAGTCATTTATACCCTTATGTGTTTTGAAAGGAATCTTTCCGTCATTTTCCAAACAAGGCACTTTTAACCTTTTCGACAAATTTAAGGTAAGAATGTTTTTTTTAACTTATACGGCGGGTGCGGCTATTTACCGCTGTTATAAAATCGTCAAAGCTTCCCTTACAAGATAATAAGAATATTTTCAAAAAAAATGTTTTATTTCATAAATATAAGACTCTTAAATGATTTCAAAATAGAAATAGATATTTTTCTAAAGTGGTCTTTATTTCATCTATGTCAACATCCTTTGATGAATTTTAAGCTTATTTGAAGTTGATTTATTATGATACAAAACATCCATATTTTATTGAAGGTTTTGTGATATTTTTGACTGTGGATAAGTTATTCTTATGTAACTCATGGTTTTTGTTTAGAGTATTGAAATTTCATAAGTTATTTGTAATTCGAATGTTTATGTTATATTTCAACCTTTCATTCAGATGAATGTGTTAGACAAGTATGTTCCGGGTTGGGGACCGGTAAAAGTAAGCCCTCCGGTTTGGTCTCCGGTTATTAGAGGAACTCCAATTTGGTCTCCGGTTATTAGAGGAACTCCGGGTTGGTGTTTGGTTATTAGAGGCACTCCGGGTTGGTGTCCGGTTATTAGAGGCACTCCGGGTTGGGTTCCGGTTACAGTTAGCCCCAAGGTCTTGGGACGATGCCTTGACAAAGAAATTAAAGTTTAGCATTATGCATTCCATCATTATGAAATTGGTTATTGATTTTTCATGTGATTATTCGATTAGTAGAATATCCATGTGAATAAGTAAATGGCATTATTTCATTTTACTTTTGCCATACTATGTTGAAGTTCAAGTTTAAAAGGCTTTTGTTTTAGTAATGCATTGCCTTAAATGTTTATGCTTATTTTGAATGTTACGCTATATTGTTATCCTTACTGGGCATTTGATCTCACCCCTTTTCTATGTTTTATTTTCCCCAGGATGTGAAGAAGTAAGTTATGAATGACCTACAAGGATATTATGAGGGGATAATAGTGTGGACTGTGGAGACATTATGTTGTTGTAGTAGTTTTTCATTTTATGATGTAATGTAAAACTTATGAATATATCTAGTGTTTCCAAGGCTACTAAACCAATCGGTCTTTCGAGATTTGATCTTTCTTGTGATCATGCCAATGTTATGTAATAATGCACCGACTCTAGGTAACTGGGGTCGGGGCGTTACAATGTTTTTGAAGTAGAAAGGATATTTTCCTCAAGAATGGAGTTCAAGTGTTTTATCAAAATTATTTTCCATCTAAGATAATAAAAGGGTTCTGTTTTTATCCCTATTATTAAATTGATTTGATTATGTTGTGATGGAATTATTTTTATGAATTCCTTTATCTTATATGAATTGTTTTATGATGTCACGATGTTTAAGAATCCCATTTTTATTACATGGGTTATTCAATGATGTTTGGTTTATGATTTTGTGGCACACATAAGAATGGTATCATTATGAGATGAGTGGGACCTATATCTCCCTCCAATGAATTGGGTAAAGATTTTATATCTCATGAGATAGACATGGATGGAACGGTAGGTTATACCGGTTCAGTGAAACAGGACTGAAACGAGGGTGACTCGGTTCAGAAATGGACTTTGTCCACTAAGATAGTCTTGGAAATGAGTCTTGACTAATAAGATATGATTCTCTATGATTATGTGTGTATTCCAAAAAGTTTCATGTTTTAATTTATGATTATTGGGATTTCATTTCACTACTATGATTTATCCCATGTTATGAAATTATGATCTCTTTTGCAGGTTAAGATTTCCAAAAGATATGTTCTTATGAATATAACATGATTGATATTTCTTTTGTTTACCCTTACTGAGCATTTGAGCTCACCCTTTTATGTTTTCTTTTCCCCAGTATATAAAGAAAGGTTTTAGGTTTATAAAAAAAGAAGATCTTTATGGGAGATGTTGAAGATCTTTACCCACGATTAAAAGATTATATTCTGAGTTTCCAAAGACACTAAACTATTACGGTCCTTGTGTGTGTGTTTTTGTTATGTACTAAGTATTCCGCAAAAGTAATGTAATGTCCATGTATGTCAAGCTTCGGGTCTCTACAGTTGGTATCAGAGGAAAAGTTTAGTTAACCTTTGGAAACTAGGATGCGAAAACGTTACTAAGATCCCTAGAGATATTTATAAGGTATGTCTAGGGATGTCCCTAAGGATAAGTATACATATAGGATATAGTCCTAGAACTATGGTAACGATATTATATTAAACCAAAGATGTTAGATATTGAAGTTACTCCCCCTTTATTATGATTTTTGCCTCTCACACTATTCTTTTTGGGTTATAGAAAATGGCTGGAAACAAGATGATTCACGATAATGGAGGATATGATGGACAATGGAATGATATTCTTCATGAGCAACCAAATGAAATGGGATTTTGAAGTCCAAACATCATTATTATGCCGAATCAGAAATCTCATAATACGATCAATAAAGTAAAATTTGGGAAGTTTCCTGACTCGGCTAATAAGAGAAAGATGGAGTTTCACGATGATCATAGAGGAAAGAAAGTTCAATTTCCCCTATGTAAATCATGTGGGAAGAAGCATGAAGGACAATGTTTCAAAGGAACTGAAAGATGCTTTGGGTGTGGAAAATAAGGACACAAAGCCAGTAAGTGCAAAGGAAAAGGTTCAGTTAACACTAGGGATGAGGATAATGGTATTGCTACGACATCAATAATGGTTAAATGTTTTAAATGTGGAATGTACGAGAATTATGCAAACCAATTCCTTAAGGGAAAGTATCATGAAGAGAATCAGTATGGTCGTATGGGTAGTATTTATGTGGATGATGATGAAGAGACTACAAATGATATGTGAGATGAAAGAATTGTTGAAGCTCGATTAATGGTTTAAGAATGTAGTGGAATGATTACATGTTTATCATGTGTAATGTTGTATAAGTAATCTCATGGTACTATGGAATAAAGAGACATCTAATGATTGTTACACTGTTATCTTTCCTTGAGTTTTGAAAGTGTATGATTAATGGTACCAGTATCCATGAAAGGTTATTCATATATTTTTGGAATGTAGATGATATGCGCATAATGAAGGGATAAAGAGAAAATTAAATGTTTGATAGTATTCATGAGCTCATGACTGATATAAGGATAAGGTTATATCATGGTTTGAGTATATAGAATTTTTGGATTTTGGTATGTGGAAAGAGTTAACTTTTGACTGCATTCATGTTTTCACTAAGGTTCAATGGGTATTAATTTTTCAAGAGAATACATCATTAAGGTATTCACATGATTGGAATGTGACCAACAAGATATATGGGGGATAAATGATGGTATTCACATGCTTGGTTGACGACATTTCAAGTAATCGTTTTCTTTATACTATGAGCTTGGACCGAAGTATTTTAGATAAGCCAAAAGATTGGAATGGATTATGTTAGACATAAGTTAGGATAGAAATTTTTTCGATATTATTGATGAGATGTTATAGTAATATAGCTTTAGAAAAAGGACAACCTGTAGGACGGGTGACAGCCCATCGCGTCGGACAAGGCCGTGGGAATCGAACCCACAACCGAAGTGCGAATGGCCTTTATCGCCTACCACTGGCCTACAGGAAGTCCCTATTTAGTAGAAACTAGTTTTATTATATTAAGTAGTATGATATATGAATTATAAGTCCATTTTAGGAACCATATATCATTAATCTCACTATAGATGGACTTATGTATTTTTTGATAACTTGTCTAACCTTTTGTTTGAGACAGATGGAATGACCCATCATTCTATCACATGATCTGCTAACACATCACTAATGACAAATTCAACTTCATTTCTTTAAGAGATGAAGTGGAAATTGTCCAAAGAACGACCAACGGTGAGACTATACCAAAATCAAGAAAGTATTTCTTCTAATTCCAATTTCATTAACTTTAGGGAAACGATCTTGAAAACCAAAAATGTTGTCCTAGTGCTCTTATATCTGATGAATCAGATGGTACCTTAGATCATCACAAATTTATGGCTTTGTGATTGTTGGATTTTCCATAGCCATGTTCTCTACCACTCTCCATCAGAACATGATGGTTAGATTTTTCTTCCATATCCATATTTTCACCTATGTTCTCCTATGTGGAAACCCAGTGATTAGTTTATTTGGGTAATCGTTACGTTTCATAATTTTGTTTTTAAAGATTGGTTTTGGTATCCCTTTTTATGATGTGGGTTTCTATTAAATAAACTTTCTAGTAGTAAACCATTTATAACCCTGACGAATTTCGAGGGCGAAATTCATTTTAAGGGGGGTAGAATGTAACACCCCGAGATTTTATGAAAAATATTATTTTTAATTTTATTAATGTCTTGTGTTGTACGCTACACCAAAAGAAGCTTGCACAACACTCATCCTTGACTTGCCTTGCATTACACGCAATCACGACCTTCCTCGATAGCGTGTGTAGTACGCAATACAGAGTTTCACTAAACAACGATATGCTATTAAAATATTATTAAAACTAGCCGTTATGAATAGTAATAAACACCTTTTAAAATTTTAGAAATTTTATCTCTCAAAATGGACTTCATTTTTGGATTCAGAGTATTGAATTTAGCCTAAGGTGAAATTTTGGTACTTTTCAGATAACTTTCATATTCTGATGAATAGTTAAAATTACTAAATTTTAATTAAAAACAACTTTTTTAATCGAAATAATTAATAGTGATAAATTATTAATTTGAGTGGTTTTAAAGTATATTTAGAATATATTTTTACAATTTAATAAAATGTTGGTCATTTGATGTAATTCTACATTTAAACTTGACATAAACAAGTGTCAATATTTTGATAGTTATTATCTCTTAAGAACACGCTATTTGTTTTGACAACGAGAATTAATTTTTAAATTAATTAATGAAACTGATATGTTTTGAATTTGGTAAAATAGACATCATTTTTGAGTTCATAATATCAAATATAGATTAGGCCTAATTTTTGATATTTTTCTGGAAACTTTCATTTTTTGATGAATAGTGAAACCACTAAGTGGTAGTTAAAAAAATGAATTTTTCATAAAACTTAATTTTACCGCTTCTGTGAGTGGAATTTCAAAAATCTGAGAGACACAGTTGATGTTAGTAAGTAAAATGTGGTTCAATGAGATGAAAATAATTTTTGGTGAATAGTAACTTTTTACTTTTTTTTACCACGGTTAAAAGTAAATAGGGTAATTAAGGGTAAAAATGATATTATTATTACCCTAACACATGTCACAATTCTATTGGATAAGATTAATTCGACCAAAAACAACCTTAGGAATAAAGTATGACCATTTAGGCCCACTTGGATTAGATTAGAAAATTTATTATTATTTAATTCAAAGAAGAGTTAAAAGAGTTAAAATCAATGTTTATTTACTAAAACATTTTAAATATAGGGTTATAAATAAGATAAATTTGATTGTAAATATTCATTAGAAAGTTAATAAGATTTCCTACATAATGATATTTTATTTATAATTTTTATACAAAAAATAAATTAATTTATTTATGACACAATGATGATGCTGTAATTACCATAATAGTGAAAAATTAGAATAACTGATATTATAAATACCCAAATAAATATAATTTCAGACTTTTTATGAATTAAAAAAATTTCATAGGTTAATATGGAATGTTAGTATTGATTTAATTAACTTTGGTCAAAGTAATCATTCTGTTATAAGTCTCACAAAAATCAACTATTGAATAGTGTCAAAATTGACATAAAATAGTTTTGAAAACAAATATTATATTATTAATTGTTATTTTATTCTTAAAAATCTAAGGTTCTGCCAAATTACATAGATAAAGTTATATATATTAATAATAAACAACTTGGGGTTCGTTTGTCTTGATATAGTAAGTTTATTAACCTTATAGTGTAACAAAATAAGAAGACACGGTAAAAGTAAAATTATCTAACTTAAAGTTAAATATAAATGATAAGGTTAAAATAGGAACCTAAACTTGTCTAAATTCTATTGTATGAGAGTATTTCGACCTATCCCTACCTTAGATTCGAAATAAATCAATTTGGAGCTATTTAAAACCGAATTTGGCTTTATAATAAAATAATATTTTTAGTTATTCCAAAGGTGCCCCTCTCCTCCCTTATAAAAGGGCACCCCCTCCCTCTCTTCCTCACAACACTTTGAGCCTTAAAGATCGTCCAACCCCTGCCAAAATCTCTTCTCCACTTCCCTAGTATCATCCTAGAGGTCCTGGTCTTCTTCAAAGACTATCCCTAGTTCTTTAAGTGGAGGTTAAGAAAAGGCGCGTCAAAAAGAGGTAATATCCATTACCGATCTTTTTCAATTTCTTTCTTCTTAAAATTCTTCTTCTTTAGTTGTTTCATGATAAAGTAATAACATCAGTATTTATTATATACTGATATGTTATTATAAATATGAAACAACTCTAATTAACCTTCTATCCATCCTACGGAAAAAGGAAATCACCGCGCGTGCGTACGTACGGAATACCGTCTCCACGCCGTGGTGTAATCTATTTTCCACCACCACCTTAATTGTATGGGTATAATGGTGTAATGAGTAACTATATATGATTATTATAAAGTGATATTGATACTGAAATATTATACATACACTTCAACACAAGTTCACGATCATGAGAACGATATCATCGCTCGTGCGTACGTACGGACTACCGTCTCCACGATGCGATGAGATTCATTCTCCACACTAACCATTCATGAATGATTATAAAGTATATATAATGAATAATAATGAAATATATGACATGCTAAATCTACTGTATTTATGTATATACATATATATATATGTATGTCATCTACTTACTTCCATTCAAGACAATAAGGAAAGGAAAACAACGTTCATGCGTACGTACGGACTACCGTCTCCATGAACGGTGTGTTACATTTCATTTATCTATATATTATATATATATATATACTGAATATATGTGATATATAAATCATGTTTTATATTCTGAAATTAATTAAATCATGATATAAGTAATAATAATGTCAAGAACAACAAGTCCAAACACCTACGATAAATGAAACGATTTTACCCAAAACGCTTCTTTAACATGGAATTTACAAAAGAACGGGTAATATAAAGTCATAAGTGAACCATATATGATATCATAACAATGAATATGATTCTTTAATAATTTAATGACATTATTTAAATCATTATACAGGATATTTGGATACATACAAAGCATATCGGACATAAGGTAAGGGAAATATCACAATCTCATTTTTATCCGAGATTGTTTATACTTTAGTATTTAATGGGGTGTATTTTATCATCCACTTCCATGTTTCCTCAATATGTAATATTATTTCCATCCACCTACAATTTTTTAAATCCAATTTTACCCGGCGGTGAGTTTTTAGTAAAGGATATGAAAGGAATCTTTTGTCGTTTTTCGTACGAGGTACTTTTTGACTTTTCCGAAAAAAGTATGAATAATGTTTTTTTTAACTTATACGACATGAATGGATTTTTAAAACATTATTTCCAAGAATCTTCCTTTACAAGTTTTCAAGTTTATTTTTAATTAACTTCTTTTAGTTTAAAATTGTTTGACATGTTAAGAAAGGAAATTGTTTTTGAAGTAGAAAGGATATTTTCCTCAAGAATAGAGTTCAAGTGTTTTATCAAAATTATTTTCCATCTAAGATAATAAAAGGGTTCTGTTTTTATCCCTATTATTACATTGATTTGATTATGTTGTGATGGAATTATTTTTATGAATTCCTTTATCTTATATGAATTGTTTTATGATGTCACGATGTTTAAGAATCCCATTTTTATTACATGGGTTATTCTATGATGTATGGTTTATGATTTTGTGGCACACATAAGAATGGTATCATTATGAGATGGGTGGGACATATATCTCCCTCCAATTCATTGGGTAAAGATTTTATATCTCATGAGATAGACATGGCTAGAACGGTAGGTTATACCGGTTCAGTGAAACAGGACTGAAATGAGGGTGACTCGGTTCAGAAATGGACTTTGTCCACTAAGATAGTCTTGGCAATGAGTCTTGACTAATAAGATATGATTCTCTATGATTATGTGTGTATGCCACAAAGTTTCATGTTTTATGTTATGATTATTGGGATTTCATTTCACTACCATGATTTATCCCATGTTATGAAATTATGATCTCTTTTGCAGGTTAAGATTTCCAAAAGATATGTTCTTATGAATATGACATGATTGATATATCTTTTGTTTACCCTTACTGAGCATTTGAGCTCACCATTTTATGTTTTCTTTTCCCCAGGATATAAATAAAGGTTTTAGGTTTAGAAAAAAATAAGATCTTTATGGGAGATGTTGAAGATCTTTCACCATGATTAGAAGATTATATTTCGAGTTTCCAAAGACACTAAACTATTATGGTCCTTGTGTGTGTGTTTTTGTTATGTACTAAGTATTCTGCAAAAGTAATGTAATGTCCATGTACGTCAAGATTCTGGTCTCTACGGGCACCATCTAGTCCCATACCACCAAGGTCTTCGTCGAAGTGTCCATCACCTGCACGGGACACAACATGTGCAGGTGAAGCCTGTGTAGGGGTGAATAAGACAATACTCAGTAGGGACCCAAAACCACAAAAGAAAGACCATAAAGTAGGACCACACAAAATTATCACACAGAAAAATCATACAGCAAAGACATCTCACACTAGGTATAACTAAATGTATAGAAAGTAAGATTATCAGTAGTAGAGCTGAATCATCTAGTATTACTAAGGGATTCATCATCTAGGCCTACTCATCACCTGGGCCAGTGGGATCACTGAGACCTGCTCGTCTCTGGATCTAGCTGGATCACATAGACTTGCTTTTATCGGGGCCAGCTAGATCACTTAGACCCGCTTGTCTCTGTGCCATCTGTATCACTTAGACCCACTCGTCTTTGGGCTAGCTAGATCACTAAAACCTGCTCATTTCTTGGCCAGCTGGATCACATAGACCCACTCATCTCTGAGTCCAGCTGGATCACTTAGACCTGCTTGTCTCTGGGCCATCTGGATCATTAATACCCATTGGTATTAGGGCTAGCTAGATCACTTAGACTTTCTAATCTCTAGTCTAGCCAGATCACTAATACCCACTCGCCTCTTGGCCAGCTTGATCAATTAGACCTGCTCATCTCTCGGCCAACTGGATCACTAAGACCCACTCGTCTTTAGGCCAGTTGGATCACTAAGACCTACTCATCTCTAGGATATCTGGACCACTAAGACCCACTCCTCTCTAGGCCAACTGGATTACTTAGACCCGCTTGTCTCTATGCTAGCTGGATTATAAAGTCCCACTCGTCACATCCTTCATGTCACAGCCAGATGAAGGATTCTTGCTCGTAGCATGCTTGATTCTGGGATAATATAATCCTTAAGTCATTGGTCACATATAAACATCCACTAAATCTCACTAATAGTATTACCAAAGGATTGTATCATCGTAAGGGTCCCAACACCATAGACAGTGTGTCAATCAGATGCCTGATCTGAAAGATATTGGTGTTTTAGTAATCAAAAACTAGTTGTGTCTGGGCCCAGTCTGACCCGGTTGGACCGACTCGACCAACCCAACTTGGGGGTCCCACATGATCCGACTCAGTTCGGCAGACCCGACCCATTTTGGAAGATCCGAACCGACCTGGTGGGGTATGGTCCCGCTCGGTCCAACCTGGCCACTGGGCTAGGCCCCTTGGGGATTGCTGCACCCAGTCTAGTGGGCTGTGGGTCTAGCCCGCTGGGTCACCCAATGACCCGATTCCATCCAGGCTAGCCTGCACTGGTGGGCCGGTTCTACCCGCAGACCTAGCTTCCCAGCGGCCCTGTCCACCCCATCGGCCTTCTCCCCAAAATTGGGCTGACTTTCTTCCAACCCGGGCCACGCAATGGACCAATTCGTCCCATTTTCCCAGTCCAATGCTAGGTTCGACCTGCAGCTCTAGCCCGACCCGATGGGCGGGTCGGTTCGAGCCACCGAGGATGGAGTGGGGGCCGCGTACTTGTTCTGCCGATGTAACTTGATGGAGTCACATCCCTCCCCTCTGTCACGACATCAAGCCACAACCTGTTAGCATCACACAACCGAAATGGGGCCGGCCGGGTCCCCCGCACGCAGTCCCACGTGGACTGCATTCCATGCTTGCCGAGGCCCGTTGGGCTGGACGCTCCTCCGATGTGATGCCTGAATGGTGCCACCCTGCTGCACCTTTGTGGTCAGCATGGCTCGAAGCCTCTGCCGCCTCAGCGTACCAATTAGTCACACCAACTCCCACCCACAGTATTTGCTACGGGCCACCGTCTCCGGTCGCTGGCACCTGCACGCTGGTGGTAACTTCAGCGGACCACCGGGTCCACTCTGGTGTTCCAATTCTCAAACCATCTATGCCCTCAAGCTTCTTGGATCACCTCCATCCCTACTAAATCATCAAGGACACCTCACTTTCAATTTGGGGGTTCAGTCACAATGAACACACAAACTCCCAAATAGAAAAAACTGGGCTTTGTTCGTGTTGTCTCGTATTTGTTCCCGTTAGCAGAAACACGAAGCATATACAATTATAAATCACTAAGATTTAATATCCCCTTTTTATCCCACATATTTAGTCATCCCATATGAATGATCGAACCGTGGGTTAACTTGTTTGTGAGTTAACCTACATTTTTCATTTAAAAGAAAGAACAGGGAAAAAGGGAGAATTCCCTGATAATAACACCCCCTACCTAGTTGGAGTTCGATCGCAAGAATAATCTGTCGATGAAGGCGATCTATCCACAAAGGTTCTCGATCTGTTATCAAGGAAGGGATCTATCTAAGAGGAGGGGGAGTTTTCAATTTTTTTGGCAATCGTCGTTTATCATTTGTCAACAAATGTACTCAAGAGATTCAAAGTGTTTCTTCTAATGTGTCAATGATGCACCCCCAGTTATATCATTAATGGAGGAAACACTTTTCTATTACCATTGTGTTTCAGTGTCATTATACGGTTTCATTTATGAAACAATATTTCAGTTTCATTGCTTTACAATTCCATTTCGCTGCAACAATTCCAAAATTTTAAAATAAAAAAAATAATCAGGTTTATTTTATTTTAATTTTTTCCACAAAAATTCTAAAAACTATCATTCACCCTCGACCTATGCCAGTCGAGGTTAAGCTATTCTTAAGAGAAAAATTCCCTCACAAGCTCAACGGTACTCTCAGATTTCCAATCCAAGTTACCATTTAGGAGTTATAAGTATTTGAAAATAAAATAATTGTTAATTAATTATTTGATTTACAACCAAAAAGTACTTTTCACTATTGGAACACACTGACCAATGTTAGGACCTTTCTTGGTAAATACCAATGCTCTGAGTTCAACGATGCCCTCAGATTTCAAATTTGGGCTACAGTTTAAAAGTTATAAAAACTCTCTTTCATGTTTATTTAACGAATCTTAAAAAAATGGTTCAAAAATAAATTCCGACAACTTTGGGCCTCAGAATTACATTATGTCTCAGATCCTGGTCTTGAAATAATCCCATTTAATTTTCAAAAAACAATCATGGAATTAAGGGGTATTAAATTACTCCCTCCTTTACGGATTTGCGTCCTCGTAAGCCAAAATAAGGGCTAGTAAAAAAAAGGGGGTACTGAGCACAAATATGAGCCTCAAGATCCTACGTGCTCTCCTGGAGATTGCTGTGCTACCAAATAACACATACTAGAGGTATTTAATATCCATTAAGGACTATCTTCTACCAATCCTCTATCTCCACCAGGTACTCTGTAGATGTCGCTCTGTTGTCAATCCCCAACTCGTTGTGGTCGATGAAGTGATAAGAGTCAAGCACGTATCTCCTCAGCTGAGATATATAGAAGATTCCATGAACCCTCTCTAACTAAGACAGTTGAGATAAGTAGTAATCCACCTCATTTACTCTACGAAGTATCAATAGAGGTCCGATGAACCTTAGAGATAACTTGTCGCCCCTGCCAAATCTCAATATCCCCATTGAGGAGAGACCCGTTGGAATACATGGCCCCCTATTAAAACTCCAAGGGTCTCCATCGCCTATCAGAATTGGACTTCTGTCAGCTCTGTATAGTCTTCATCCTCTCTCAGATGACCTAAACCTTTTCAATGGTAGTTTGTACCATCTCTGGGCCCACGAGTGCTAACTCCCCTGGGTCTATCCAACATAATGGAAACTTTCATATTCATCTATACAATGACTCAAATGGTTCTATACCGATGGTGGTGTGGTATCTATTGTTCTAAGCAAACTCCACCAGTGGTAAGTGGTCCTCCCAACTATGACCAAAAATCAATAATGCAAGTGGGAAGCATGTCTTCCAAGTTCTGTATGGTCCGCTCTATCTGGCCATCCGTATGTGGGTGAAATGCCGTGCTCAAGTGCAGTTGAGTCCCAAATGCCTCATGTAATCCCTTCCAAAATTGGGATGTAAATCATGCATCATGATCTGAGACTATCGTAGATGGGACTCCATGGAGTCGAACTATCTTTTAAACGTAGAGGTATCCCAAGATCTCTACTAAAATTTGTTCTCGAATGGGAAGGAAGTGGGTCAACTTGGTGAGTTGGTCTATGATCACCCAAATTGTATCATGTCCTCTGGATATATGTGGTAAAACCTTTATGATGTACATTGATATTCCATCTCACTTCTACTCCGGTACCTCAAGGGGTTGTGTCAAACCTACTAGAACCTGGTGCTCAGCCTTCACTTACTGAAAAGTGAGACATCTCAAGACAAACTCTGCTACTACATTCTTCATCCCCATCCACCTGTATTGACATTGGAGGTCTTGGAACATCTTCTCCACACCTGGATGTACTTCCAAAGGGGATGTATGGAACTCCCTCAACACCTCCTCCCGCAAATCCATTGGTACTATGGTGTTTCCAATGAAAAGGATGGCGTGATCCCCAACCTTCAAATATCCAACATGGGCATGCCCAGTGGATATATGGGCACGTGTAGTCTCACAACCAAAATCTCTGAGTTTTACCTCCCTAACTTGATGTAAGAGTGGAGGGAAAACTATCATCAACTGAAGATAAGCTGCCTCATCTCTATAAAAAAAGTACATATGAAGTGAGGTCAACTACTCTGAGGTCTTGTTCAATAGCTATGAAATTGATCACCTACTGAGAGCATCTTACACCACATTCCCCTTCCCAAGAGTATAGACTATCTCAAATTCATATTCCTAGAGGAACTATATCTAATGTATCTATCTCAGATTAAGATCCTTCTAAGAAAAGATATACTTGAGACTCTTCTGGTCAGAGTAGATGATGAATCATTCACCTATAGGGTAGTGTCTCCACATCTTCAGTGCGAAGACTACCACTACCATATCAAGGCCATGAGTTGTATAGTTTTACTCATGCAGTATCAACTATCGTGAGGCATAATAAATCAATGATTTCCCTTGGATCAGGACACAACCAAGCCCAGTTCCTGATGCATCATAGTACACCACATAGTCGGTTCCCTCTTTTGGAAACCTTAAGAAAGGAGCACTCGTAAATCTCTACCTTAGCTGCTAAAAGCACTGCTGACATCCTTCTATCTACCTAAAGGGTTTTCCCTTCTTCATTAAATACTTCATGGGTGCTTCTACACGAGAGAATTTGGGTACAAACCTTTGATAGTACCCATCCAACCCAAGGAAACTCCTCACCTCAGTAATTCTCTTGGGTGGTTCTTACGCAAGAACTACCTTGATATTTTTTGGATCCACCATAACTATAGCCTCTGAGATGACATATCCCAAGAAGTGGATCTTTCACTTCTATAGATCGAAATTCAAGAGTTTTCCATAATGATGGTTCTCTCAGAGTGTGTCCAGAACCATCCTCAGGTGTATCATGTGCTCCTCCTCAGACACTGAACACACTAAGATGTCATCAATAAAGACCAATACAAACCGGTCCAAGTGAGACTGGAAGATTCTGTTCATGAGTCCCATGAACACTTATGGGGCATTTGTCATGACAAATGACATCAGTAAGTACTCATATTGGCCATAGCGACATCTGTAAGCCGTCTTCGAGATGTTCCCATCTCGTACTCAAAGCTAGTAATAGCATGATATGAGGTCAATCTTTGAGAACCATCTCACTCCCTTCAGCTGATCGAAGAGGTCATCAATGCTTGTTAGAGGATACTTTTTCTTCACGGTCACCTGGTTCAGGTGCCGGAAGTCCACGCATAGCCTCAAGATTATGTATTCCTTCTTGGAGAACAACACTGAGGTTGCCCATGGTGAAATTCTTGGCCTTACGAACCCCTTTCTCTATAACTCCTCCAACTATACTCTCATCTCCCAAAGCTCTATAGAAGACATATGATATATAGGTGTAGATATTGGTTCTATCACAGGGTAAAAATCAATGCAGAAGTCTACCTATCTACTAAGAGGCAGTCTTGGAACATCCTATGGAAAGACGTCCTCGTACTCCTCCACCACTACAGGAAATTGTGGGATCATCTCATCTATTGCACTGAGGGTCATTCTAGAAAACTGATCAATGATCAGCTGCACCCTCCTATGTTCAAGTCCATCCTACGATACTCTGGTTTCATTTTTACAAATAAAGGTAAACCTAGTCCCATATCTAAGGGTACACCGCACTGTGTGCCTAAAATAGTCGATTTGAGCATGAACTGTGGATAGCCAGTCCATACCCAGAATGACGTCGTAAGGACTCAACACTGCTACTAAGAGATCCCATCCAAATCTATCACCTCCAAGAGTAATATAACACTTCCAGAACTAGTGTGTTATTGTCTAATCCTATTCCTTAGGAGTCTCTAATGGTAAGGATCGAGCCAACAACTCGATCAGAATATCTGAGCTCCGAACAAGATCCATGGAAAGTAAAGAGTGACCAGAACTTATGTATATAAAAAATACAGAAAAGGTGGAGAAGAAATAGATTATACCTCTAATCATCTTTAGAGCATCGTGGTCATAGGACTCCATTTCATGAAGCTATCATCACCCCTATCCACCAGCTCCCGGAGCCTATGGTGGACCACCTGGGGGTGGTGGTGGTAGAACCTGAATCCTCGGTCCATCGTTTGCCACTCTAACCACTCCCCTGTCACATCTACAACACTATGGACCACCTCGCTCCAACCTCTTCTGCTGCCTCAGTGGAACTTCAACCATATGATAACCGTCTTTGTGGTGGGCCGGGTAGTCATAAGCCATGTGTCCCTACCAGACGCACGAATAGTATACCCTGCTCCTTTGATGACTCCCGTTGTGCCGATGGCCTTGTACCACAGACTCTGAGTCCTGGGGTCATCCTTAAAATGGTATGGCCTTCTTGGACCTCTGCTTAAACTATCAGATACCCACCACAGATGAATCGACCACCCATAGCCCCGTGGTAGATCCCACTATCGGCGTCTTCTCAGAGCGGAAGCTCTCCACTAGTAGAGTTTCCTCCAGCACCCTATCCTGCATAGGTATGATAAGGGAAATCATTGATGACCTAATCTCCTGTCAGAGTACCTTAGAAAAGGTTTGGGCCCTAAATAAAGGGCCCCACACCATATCCATAGAGTAACAGGAGAGGTCTGTGAGCCTCGCAGAGTACTCAGCCACTGTTAGGATTCCTGCTGTAAGTGAAGCAGCTCCTGTATGCGCACTAAGAGAAAAGTCGTAGGGAAGAACTCATCCCTGAAAATTCATTAAAATTTTGATGAGGTGAGGGTCTCCTCCTCGTGATTCTGGATTTTCAAACTCCACCATCTCCCCACAGAGCTCTACAAAAGGCTCACTAGTAGAACTACCATCTGATCAAGTGGCATACTCACTAAGCAGAAGAATCATTTCACCACCTCTAGCCAATCCTCAGTGACTTGAGGATCTGTATCTCCATAGAACCTTGGAGGTCTCTATTTCTAGAACTCGTGTAAGGAAATGAGTCTACGTGCATCTTCTACTGGTAGTGTCGGTGGTAACTGCTGAACAACAGGTGGTGGTATCGCTGGGACACTGCCTGAAGGTGTTATCTTGGGAAATGATCCATGTACCGAAGCCTTATCACTTTGTGGACCATCCTCATGGTCATGCATTGGAATCCTGGCTGGATGTCTACATGGGGTCATACTGAAAGAGACTAAGATGAACCAATGCCAATAGATTATACCCGGTGAGATGAATCTGACTCAAAAATATCATGAGAAAACACTCAAAGATGCATGTAACTAGTGTTTTCATGTACTGATCCAGAAAAAATAATTTAGGTTCTAGGTGTATGGATATGTCGGCCACAACACCAATACTGGACTCCCTAGCCTGAAATCCGAACTCGAAACACTTAAAAATGTTGCCCCATCAAAATTTACAGACTTTTAGTTCTTCTGGAAGAACTGAACTCCTCTGATACCACTTTTTCATGACTCGTCCCCCAAGGCTTGTGTCGTGACTACTCGAAGCCCGCCTTCCATAGGCCAGGGGATGGCGACTAGAACCGAGAAGGAATATCCCAAAAAGGGAATGTATTGAATTTCATCTAATACAGATGCACATAGCACAAACTGTGGATAGGTAAACACTATGTAAACCACAACTATCACTAAGACAACTACTGAAGGTAAAATACAAAATGAAAAGTAAAAAGGGGCCATAATACAAGCCCAAAACCACAAAGGAAAGTATAAATTTCAAGGTCTGTCTATTCAAACCCTACCTGAAGGGTAGGTGAAGGGTATATGTCAGTAGCCATAGAAGTACATCCTATCCGACCCATCTCCTTGGGCACCACCTGGTCCCAGACCACCAAGGTCTTCATCGAAGTGTCCATCACCTGCACACGACACGACACATACTGGTTAATCCTGCGTAGGGGTGAGTAACACAATACTTATTAGGGACCCAAACCAAAAAGGAGAGACCACAAAGTAGGACCACACATAAAAATCAAATAAAAAACAACATATAAAAGAAAACTCACACTAGGTATAACTCAAATTATAGAAAGTAATATTATCAGTCATAGAGATGAATCATCTTGTACTATTGAGGGATTCATCATTTAGGCCTGCTCATCACCTGGGTCAGTGGGATAATTAAGACCCTCTCATCTATAGGGCCAGTTGGATCACTTAGACCCGCTCGTCTCTAGGCCAACTGGATCACATTGACCCACTGGTCTCTGGGCCGGATAGATCACTTAGACCCGTTGGATCTCTAAGACCCACTTGTCTCTTGGAAAACTGGATCAATTAGACCCACTCGTCTCTAGGGTTAGCTGGTTCACGCAGACCCACTCGTCTCTTGTCCAATTGGATCACTTAGACCCGTTGGTCTCTGGGCGAACTGGATAACTTAGACCCACTCATATCTGGGCCAACTGGATCACTAAGACCCACTCTTCTTTTGGCCAGCTGAATCACTTAGACCCATTCGCCTCTAGTCCAGTTATATCACTAAGAACCTCTCATCTCTTGGCAAAATAAATCACTAAGAGAATCTAGTCTCTAGGACTTATAGATCACTAAGACCTGCTCATGTCTCGGCCAGCTGGATCACTAAGACCCCTCATCATATCCTTCGCGTCACAGCCAATTGTAGGATTCCTACTCGTAGCATGCTTGATTCTTGGAGAATCTACTCCTCAAGCCATAAGTTGCATCTAAACTACCTTGAAATACAATTAGAGTATTCCCAAAGGACCATCTCGTTGCAAGGGTACCATCACCATATATGGAATATCAATCAGGCGCCTGGTCTGAAAGATATTGGCATTTTAGTAATTAGGGGCCGGTTGTGTCCAGGGCCGGTCTGGCTCGGTCGGGTCAATCCGACCAACCCAGCCTAGGGGTAATGCATGAAACGAATAGATTCGGCCGACCTGGTTAGGCTTGGGCCATCCCAGTCCAACCTAGCCACTAGGTCTCGCCACTTGGGCCTTGCTGGACCCAGCTCAGTGGGTCGTGGGTCCAGCCCATCAGGTTGCCCAGTGACCTAGTTCCATTCGACACAGCCCGAACTGGTGGGCTGATTCTTCCCGCAGCCCAGGATGCCCATCAGCCCAGTTTACACCCATGGCCCAACTCGATGCCGAGTCTAACTTGCAGCTCCAGCCTGACCTGCTTAGTGGGCTGGTTCGAGCCACCCGAGACGTGACGGGCATGACGTCCCTGTTCCACTGATACAACTCGACAGAGCAACGTCCCTCAACTATAATGAAAAATCAATCCATGTCTTACTAGCATCACATGGACGACCTTGGGCCAGCCAGGTTATCCGCACGGGGTCTCGCGTGGACCGCGTGCCATATATTCCGGGGCCTGGTGGGTGGGCCGCTCCTCCGACGTGACGCCCAAACGGCACCGCCCTGCCGCATCTCCGCGACCAGCAGAGGCCATGATCTCTGCCACCTTAGTGCACCAATGTGGCATGACACCTTCTACCTGTGGCTACCACTGTGGGCTATCATCATCGTTCATTGGTGCCGCCTCTACACCGGCGCACTAGTGGTATCTTCCACAGACCATCGGGTCTACTCTGGTGGTTCGATGGTCGAACCTTCTGCACCATTGAGCTTCTTGGATCACCTTTATCCCTGCTACGGCCTCGAGGTCACCTCCCCATTGATTTGGGGGTTCAGTCATGAAGAAAACACACATTCCCAAATTGAACAAAAGGACTTTTGTTCACATCGGCTCAGATTTTTTCCTATTAATGGAAACACAAAGCATATACAATTATAAATCACTAAGATTTAATATCCCCTTTTTATCCTACATATTTAACTATCTCACATGAATGATCGAACTACGGGTTAACTTGTTTTTGAATTAACCTGCATTCATTGTTTAAAAGAAATAATGAGTAAAAAAAGAGAATTCACTTAGAATAAAATCCCCTACCTGTTTGGAGTTCATTTAGGGAATCTCTCATCTTCGGTTTCATCTAGATCTTGACTGGATTCAAATTTCAAGCCCAAAGTTCCGGTTCTCATCTCTGGTTATTCCAGATCTAACATCGATGGTTCCCTTTAGTTTTTTAATGGTATGCCCATTTTTTCTTTTTATCTTCTATTGTTTTAGGTTCTTGGTGATGCTGTTATTTTCCTATGATGGTTGGATTTTTCGACTTTCTTGGATGCTATCCCTGGTTGGTGTTCTTTTTAGTGGGGATGGAAGACAGTGTGTTCTCTGTTATTGAATATTTTGGCTCGTTACTGGTGCTTTCAGTACTGACTGGATGTGGTTCGGTCCCAGTTTCCAACTTGTTAATGTTGATTTGTTTTGATTGGTAAGATGATGATGAGAATCATCGAGGCACTTTGGGAGGGGGTTGAATGAAGATAACTGTTCTAGCGTAGGTCGTGTCCTGCTGGTGAGGTTGATTTTGCTTCAATCTCTGCTCTTGCTTCAGGTTCCTTGGATCCTCTCCCAGTCCGTTTGGTGCAAAGGTTTCCAAATAGGTTTTGGGATGTGCTAGTCGAGCGGATATCAGTGTTCCAGGTGGCACACATTTAGGCTTCTCTGTTGTCTCCCATTGGGATCCCGCTGGTGTGACTTTTATTGATCATTTTTGATGGTGTTGGGAGGATTATCGGGTTTTGCAGGTAGTTGGTTCAAGGTGACAACATGATTACAGGGTCAGTGCGACAGGCTTGAGATGCAGTCAATGCAGTTTGTCATGGGATCTTCTATGTCGATGGTCTCTTTTGAATTTTGAAATAGGGTGGATGATGAGTGGGGGTGATATGGTTTTGGTTTGTTATTCTGAAATTTGAATTCTGTAATGTGTTTTTTGTCTGTGTTTTGTGAGGGTGTGATTTTATGGTGGAAGGAATGTTTATGTAGGATCCCAATTTCCCTTAAAGTGGATTTTCAATAAAATAAAAAAAATGGATTGGAGGAGTTACCATTTAGGAGTTATAAGGATTTGAAAATAAAATAATTGTTACTTAATTCTATTAATTACAGCCAAAAACTACTTTCCACTATTGGCCCGCGCCGACTAATGTTAGGCTCTTTATAGGAAAATTATGATGCTCTGAGTTTAACAGTTCCCTCGTATTTATGATCCAGGCACTGGTTTAAAATTTAGAAATACCCTCTCATAAGTTTATTTAACAAAACTTAAAAATGTTCAAAAATATGTTCCGGCCACTCTGGGACTCGAAATTACATTCCATCTTAGAGCCTGGTCTCGAAATAATCCCATTTAATTAAAAAAAACAATTCATGGAATTACGGCCTATTACAAAACCCTGTGGGACTCTCTATCGAAGAGTGCATAAAAATAGAATGTTTCACAAATCCATTTCCATTTGGAATAACCCCGTGTAACTCTTAGGTTATGACATATAGAAGTAAGTGGGTTATAGGGAGGATCTTCTAGTGTGTGGAACATCCCCCATGCCAATTTTTCACAACCCATTCCAATTGCCATAAAATCCCCGTTAATTATTTCTTTATGAAAAATTCCAAATTAGGGTTTTACACCTAATTAAATATTAGGATGATTTAAATAAATAAATATATATTATTAATTATTCCACATAACTCAATTCTATGTTTTGTTTTCTGAATTCTGATCACTTTATATTTAATTTCACCATCAAAAGGTTACCACCACCATGAGTGTAAGAGAGTTAATTCAAGAGAATAGAATGGAGTACCATACTTCCCATTTATAGAAAATATTATATATCTATACATTAAATCACCAGAGAAATAACATTTAATGAATTGTACATCTCACTCATTTAATCCCCAATTTCCTTTTCAAATTATTCATTAAATTCAAAAATTCAATTATTTGAATTAATTCACCTTTATTTATTGAAATGAAAACCTTATTCCCCTATCTACCATAATCTATGGAAAATGCCATCATAATATCTATGATAATAACAAAATTTTTCATTATTATAAGATAATCATAATTATCCTCATTTAACAATATGTCAACCATGTAAAACTTTTTGGAGTTAGTTCCTTAGAACTAACTAACTTTATAATTTTTATTAATAAAATATTAATGAATATCATTTCACATGATGATTTCTCTTCTACATAACATTAATGTGATAATTTCCATAGAGTATCCATCACATCAAAAGTATATAATACTTTCCTTATATAATGATAATCTAGAGATTCTATGAAAATATTCTTAAACATATGAACTATGATCTAGATAACATCTATCTAATGGGACTCAACTGATGTTTTACTATCAGCTGCTAGAGGCTCATAAGACATTGAGACTTCCTCTCATGAAGATATCACTTGGTAATCTCCAAGAAGGGAGGTTTTGTGGATATACCTTCTAATAGGGTTTCCACATGTTAAATGTTTCATCAGTTATTCCTATATGTGGTTCTGTGTATTGGTCCTTATACTTGAGATTATTATTAATGTATATGATGAATCATGTACTTTGATGTATGGATTAAAATCGTGATGACATATGATCATAGTGAAGTAATAGACGTTATGTAGGTTATAAATGACATGAAATTAATTAAATAAGTCAAGGAAGGACTTTCACCTTCAAAGTAAATGGAAGAAGACACATTATACTCTTTGATTCAAATATAACTATTTGATAAAATCCATGGAAATGGTAGTTTATCAACAAGTTTATTTTAGAGAGTCAAAGAAAGATAAATAAATCATATAGGATGATTACCCAATTACGCATCTTTCTCAATTAGATATTGAGAAAAAGAGACAACATTAACATATTAAAATTCATAGGTTGGTTGTTTTAATTGCAATATTAAAATTTTCTCTATGGGTACCTTGATGTATTGCAAGATTCTAATCCTAGAATTTAGTTAAGTTTGCCTAATTCCATTTAGAAAGAGGAATAGTGGGATACACAATTAGTGTATATGGAATCTCATTAAATTATAATGAATTTATATAAAAAGAATAAATATTACTCTTGGTTTATGGGATAATAATTATTAAAGTATCATTGATCACATAAATTAAGTCACTAGATATTCAAGTTTAGAATATGTGAGTAGAATATTTTCTCTTGTTTATTATTTACAAGGTAATAAATAAATATTTATTTATACACTTCTTTAGTGAATATATTAATATATATATATATATATATATATTTATTTACATGAATATTTATATAAATATTTATTCATGAGTTTACTGAAGATAATATTTATTTATTTACAAAAAATAAGATTCATTTATTTAAATGAATATTTTATTATTCAAGGTTTGATCAATTGTGATGAGTATTGGGCTGCGTTAAGGGTTTGGAGAAAAAGGATATATTATATTTAATATCATTAAAATAAATATTAATTTTTTATTAAACAAAAGATATTTAAATATACACATTTCAAGAGATATAATAATAATTTTTTATCATTATTAGACATGGGGAATATATTAGAGGGAATATTTAATAAAGGGATTTATCATAATTATCAAATTTTAACCCTGAGTATATATTCTGATTTATATAATTTTAGAGGATATGAGTTGTTATAAACAATGGTGAGACTTGACAGATTCTCTCAAACCCTAGAGAGAACATCACAACCCTCTCAAGAAAAAGAGATAATAAGAGAAACTTCTTATTAAGATCAATGAAAAATGATGAAAAACATTAGATTCTTCCATGATAGCACCCAGAATACCATGAGAAATAATCATAGATTCATTGAGCATGGGTGGATACAATTAGAGGAATCCAAGTTAGGATTCTCTACCACAATGATGACATGATAAGAGCAGTATCATAATTGATCATAAATAATTATCCTAATGTAATTATTATTTTAAATTAATTGTAAATTAAATGTGAAATATCCTCTATTAGAACATTATGATATTTAATTTTTCAATTTATTCAAATATTATTTGTTTAAATCAATTAAAAATAATTATTGAGAACTGCCCCAAAATGTTCACTATTCCTTGGAACCTTTAAGTAGTATTAAAGGTGCCAAATTATAATTTAAAATTATTTATTATTTGTTTGATAAATTTAATAAGTTTAAATTTTATTAGATTTGTTTATATTTTTCCATTATTAATCAAAAAGTCAAGATAATGAGTTCAATTGGATTCATATGACTAAGAAAAATTCAATAACAGATGAAAAAAACTCAAAGACTCTATCAGAGGTTCCTAGGTTACTAGATGGATGACATAGATACATGACATGTAATGGTAAATTACACACCATGTACCCTAGGATAACCACATAAGGCACATTCTATGACAATCATGACATTCCATGTTTATCTTTATGTGGTGTCATTACACGCCACGTATTGACCGCCAGTCTCGAACACAACATGATAGGAAGTACACAGTATGTAGATAGTGTACATGTTGTGTAACCCCACATGAAATTGAATTCATGTAAATAATGACAAGTCATGTGGTAAAAATATGTGACATCATTACATGCCACATACTAACCGCCAACTAAGTGACATGACCTAAAACTTATTACACGACATATAAAAGGTTGTACATGCCATGTAATATGTAAAAAATCATATGAGATACATGTTGAGATTCAAGGTGTGTTGTGTGGGTGGACATTAATAGATAATGTTACATCTAGTTAGTTTTACATGCCCTATAACATGTTACAACTCACACATGATACATGCTGAGATAGAAATTTCATGTGAGTCAACACACATATAATTAAAGTGAGACCAAAAGACATTGCGTGAAATTGTTTTTTCATGCCATGTAATAAGTTTTTTCCACGCCTGGTACATACCATGTAATTTTCATCACGTCATGTGGATATAAATTCTTAAAAATTATAATCAGTGTAAAAACTAAAACTACATGACATGTACTGATCAAGTACACATAATGTACTTCACCTGCATTACTAGCGGTACATATTGAATATATTTATGGAATGTTGTGTGGTTATATATTCCATTAATACTTTTTGGCTTTACCCATGTAACTACATTCAAATCATACCACAACACACCATGTGGGAATATATACTATATAATTACACAATATATAACGAACCAGATCGGGTTAACCTAACCTATCACCCAAACCAACTCACCACAAGGCTTGAATCACATTCCCGATCACCATGGTCTGATGAAAAGTACTAGGGTATCAAATGCAACCAAATTATAATGGTTTCACCCTTTAAATACAAATAAGAAACACATAGACCCCCCAAATTCTAGTATAACCCATCCAGATATTGGATGCCGACACCAACAAATAATAAAATTTCAAATATAAAGTCAATAATCAGAGTATAATCACTAATAGAAATAACCCAAAAACTCATAAACATAAAAACATAATCTTAAGAATAATTATAACCAACATCTTATACAATAATAATAACAAAACAAATTCAAGTCTAGATAATCCGATATAACATAACCAAAAACATGGAGGATCCAAAAATGATCCACATGAGCCCAAATCCTTATGAACCATGGTCACCACCATCCAAAATGAGTATAGAAAGGATAAAGAATTGTGAGAGGAGTCACCATACATATGAAACTGTTTATTGGACCTATATCCTACAAAAAAAGTATGCATATGCCCAAAGGAATATACAGTGTATGAGGTAATGCCAATAGGACACCACCATGAATCTATATAATGAATTTAGCCATAAAAACCATCTGTATAAGTTTAAAAATGATAATTAAAGTATTTTTAACATTATAAAACTATTTTAACAAATAATTTAGTTTTTATTTAAAACAATTTAATTTATATAAACAAATCACATGAGGAAATCATGAGTAAATTAATGGGAATTATAGTATAAATACTGTAAAACTCAATAAATGGGGACTAAGAAGTATCATCACAAACACAATGAAACTGATATGGGGGATATCAGACCTATATGTTCCAATATAACTAAGACTAATTCATAGAAAACTAACTGGATTACATGATCCTAAACAAGTAATATAATCTGGGCCTCTTGAGAAAACACTAGAAATTTCCCATAACTACCATCATATATAAATCTAGGGCACCACCCCTCAACTCACCCACATACCTATGTTCACCCATGTGGAATAAAAAACAAATCCATAACCAAACACCTATATAGATACAATCACATTCCAAATCATTCCTCTAATCCATAACCCATAAAGTAATGGAAAACCAACTTTAAAAGCATCATTTTAAATAACCTTGGAGTAAAAAATCCCTTGAAAACAATTTATCAAATTTAATTCAGGAATAAAATTTACTTTCATGGGAAACCATTTTAAAAACCACTTTAAAACTATTAACCACCTATTTTAAACCGTTTGTTAAAAAAAATTTATATAGAAAACCATTTCATTTGAATAATCACATAAAATCACCCGTTTATTAAAACACATTCCTCTACAACATAGGATAAAAATAATCACCCCTCAAAAATATAATAAAATAAAAATTTATCAAATTAAACCAAAGAAAAATCATGAACTAACAATATCTAATGGGAAAGTACCATTAAGTAGAGAAACTTACCTCACAATTGGAATTAAACTCGTTTCCTTCATTGAAAATCACAAGAAACAAGTAGAAGGGATCCACAAAAACCTATAAGACTAAGAAATTAAATTAAAAATAAACCCCTAACCCTATATTTGGTCCCTATATCCTCTTAGGTATCAAATATTCTAATTAAATAGAGAAAAATGGAGGAAAAAGTGAGGAGGTGAAATAAATTAAAGGAAAATAAACCTTACCATGAAGAAAACCACCAAAAAGTGAAGGAATCCAAAAAGGGAATCAAATGAGAAGACCCTCCATGGCTGGGAGAAGGAAGTTCATGTAGGGGTAGGATAAATAAGGGGAAATAGGTTTCAAAATTACAATCTAAATAAAATAATTTTCATTTTTTTATTGAGATGGATAGGGGAACACAATTTGGAAGCATGGTTTGGTAAACCATATGCCAACCATGCGAGTTACCCATCTATTTGAAAATTAGGCACATGGTTACCTAGAGAGTACCATATGGTTAGAAAAACTTTATAATAATCATGAAAAACAAAACTTCCCCCTAAAGTATCCCTCTCACACTGATTGGTGCACAATTACCAATAACCATGCGATAACCATTCAAACTAGGATATTCCTCCAAAATTTGATATTTTTGACCTCCAAATCCCATGAACTTAAATAATATAAAAATTAATCAATAAAAATCAAATAAATATGTAATAATGACCTAATGAGCGCCTCAATTTTCCACACCATTCCACTTTATTCCCCCCAAAATCCCTTAATTCACCTCATCACCAACAACGTAAAGCCATAGCTCTCTCTCACTAAGGTTTGCTGTTTCTAAAAGATAAGTTCATCTTGAAATTAACAATATATAAGATATCTCGATAGACCTAAGTATTACACAAAATTTGTCTAGAAAATCTAAATCCATAAAAAAATTGGTCGACAAAAGAGATATAGGGTTTTGATTCCTGATACTCCCACTCCACAATGACAAATATTTTAACAAAAAAACTACTTCTTAAGGAACTCTATGGATCATAGGCCCAAAAAATGCAGCATTAACCAACCTAAATCACCCAAACGATGGGGTACTAGTTGAAGAAATTATTTTTAAGGGTATCAGATCATCAATTTTGATCATCAAAGATTCAATACAACAAAAGATAAGAAAAAAATATAATGGTCATAGGCCATAACCAATACTTTAAAACTATATGAGTCCAGAAATTATTTATGGAATGAAACTTGGTATTAACTATAATTTTCCACCCCAAATTCAATCAATATAGGGGAGATTAACATGGCCATACTAAAAGGTTTCAAGGGAGTCATCTATATCAATGTTTGATAACCATTCATGAATGGGGTAAAAACTGAAACTAGATTCTCTTCCCAAAAGCCACCAAAATTATTCATACATGCTCAAACACATACATTCAAGAATCGGATTGGCCTAGCTATTGAAACCAACCATCAAGGAATAAAACTTGAGTTCAATTAGAGTGAGTGATATCCCTATAACTCCTATCACTAGTGAAGGGGGTAAAAGAGCCTTTTTATAAGAATATTGAATCAATGGGGGACCAATATCAGTTAACCAAGGTCTCCCCACCATTTAAAATGCACCTAAAATGGAGGAATAAAATAGTAACAACTCTAAGAAAAGTGTCACTTCAAAAGATTGGATATCCATAATTTCCCCCAAATGAGGATTCACCATTAGGATAGAGACACTACTCCAAGACTAGATCATACCTCCAAGGATCCCCTACAATTTATCCATCATAATCAAATCTCTTTACTACCATTTCCGTATAACCAACCTAAAATAACAAACCCAGTGCCCAAGACAAGTGAACCACTAGTTAAATCCCCACTCACCAATATAACTAAAGAAACCAACTCTGAGAAAACTTAGTATAATCCTTCACTACATACTCACATTGTTGAGTGGATTAAAATTTTGATGATTTCTTCCACCAGTTATCTTCCATTGAATAAATCCAATCATAACAGCTTATCAGGACCTATTATTAGGTAGATTAATCAGAATGGTGACTCCAACCACACCTAGCTAAACTCATCAAGAAGTCCCAACACAACCTTATATCCTTAAATATTTACATTTTTGAGAGAGATATAATGTTAACTCATCCTCTCTAATAAACTCACTATGCTAAGAAAAATTCATTCTTTTTCAAAGGATAATGATTGTGATTTAAAAGAGATTATATGATGTCTAAGAGAACAGGGATTATGAGTCCACTAATCAATCATGAGTTTATTTAGAGTTGATAAATAAATATACTACTCCCATGAAAATAGGGAAGTTACATTGTGGTTCAATCCTGGTAATAGTCTCTTAACCTTTCATTAAGGCTTTTATAAGAGGCATACTTTAAATAAAAAAGAAATGAATTAAACCAATTAGGTATCCCCTATGAACTCTAACAATTTCATTGTAACCCAAAGAACAAATCAAAATAACACATCAACCTAAAAATTCCTTTAAAAAACTATACTTTTTTCACATTTAATTTGAAAACATTCCTAAAATTTAGAACATCACAATTCTCTTACCCAAAATTTTCAAAACTTACACATATACTTTAAAATCACTTTCTGAAAAATATTAAGAAAAAAAATAACTGGTGAAAATACCAGTCAAAATTTTAAATTTTCTTTCACACTAGGTTCTCAAAAAGTAATTCAAAAACTAAAATCTTTAATGGAATCATATTTTAATTTAAAAACCCCCCAAAAAACAAAATGGTACTAAATTTATAGTGAAAAATCACATTGAAAAGTTTAATATTATTGAAAGTATATTTTTCACATGATCAAACCTTCCCAAAGACATTTGATCATTGAAAACCTTTCTCCCCATATAGAAAAATCAAATGATCCTCCCTTACCACATGAAAGCTTTCATTGTTTTCAAAACACTTAGGAGGTTAATGACATTTAGAAACATTTCATGAAAATAAAGTCTTTTTCCAACGAAACCACAAAATATAATCTAATCATATATTTAGGATTTAAAAAACTTCATGGAAGTTATAATCCATTTGAAAAAAGGCTGAAAGGCATCATTTTAGATCGAACCAACCTATAAAATATCTTTTTTCCAAAAACACTTAAAGAGATCCATTTCAACTATTTATACACCCTTTTTAAATGAAAATACAAACATAAAAATAACTTTATAAACAAACTATCAATTTAAAACAAAACTCATAGTCTAAAATAATTTCAGTGTCATCCTAAAATGTTACGTTTTAAAGTTAAAACATTTTATAAAATTCTTTTTACAGACAAATCATTTAATTAAATCTTTCATGTAACATAAAAAAGACACCCTGAACTTATACCCAAAGAAAATTAATTCAAATAACTAAAAAAATCAATTCCAAACCATAAACACATCATAAGAAACCATTAAACTACTCTTTAAAAAGTAATAATATCAATCATAGAAATTAAAAATACTAATGAGGTAAAAACATTGAAAATTTAAGTATTTTACCACTCTTAATGGTTTGGAAAACCATGTTCCAATGATGTGAAATGGAATTGGAAGGTTTGTAGACATGGTTAAATTGGTTCCACATGGTTTCTACTAACTATGTGCTTAAACAGTGCATCATATTTTTCTTCCCCAAATTACCCAAAATCTTAAAATTTTTCAAAATGGCTCATGGTTTCCTCCTAAAACTGAAAACTAGTAGTAAAAAAAATCAAATCTCATAAAAAATCAAAAACTCAGTTCAAATATAAAAAACTCACGATTATCCATTGTAACTCAAGGATTGACATAAATAAGAGTTAGATGGAAACTCCCCGAAACTTATATCTGAGGGTCCAATAATCCTATTCCCATTTCTACCATGATGCAACCTAAATGATAAGAGGGGAATATGATACTATTTTGTATAAAACTGGCCAGGATCGACCTGACTCATCACCTGAACCAAATAACCACAAGGCTTAAATCATGTTCATGATTTACACATGATAGTGATAAACACTAGGGTATCAAATGTAACAAAATTGGGATTATTTCATCCTTAGAATCTGACTAATAATCAGATTAATCCCCCTAGAATTTTAGCATAACCCATCTAGAGATTAGATGACACCAATAAATAAATAAATTTCATATATAAAGGAAATAAATAGAGTATATAGAACAACTATTATAACCCATAAAATATTAAAAATAACACTATAAACTTAATTATAATTATAAACAATATCATATACCACAATAATAATTAAATAAGGTTAAGGCTAGATAGGCCGATACAACATAACCCAAAACAACTATGGATCCAAAAATGCTCCCACATGATCCCAACTCCTTGTGACACATGATCACCACTATCCAAATGAACATAAGATGTATAAAGAATATCAAGAAGATTAAACATATATATGACACTCCTTGCTAAACCCATATCCTAAAAAACATGTTTGTATACACCTAAAGGCATATGTAGGGTGTGGGGAAAATCCCAGTAGGATACCATCATGAATATACATAATTAATTTACCAATTTAAAATTTTATTTCAAAATTCTAAATAATAATTTAATTACTTTTACCATTTTAAAATAATTTGATAAAATACTTTTGGTTTTATTTAAAATAAGCCAATTTCCATAAACAACTCACATGAGAAAATTGTGAGTAAATTAGTTGGCATTACAGTATAAACAATGTCAAACTCAATAAATGGGGAATAAGAAGTATCATAATAAAAATAATACAAGAAAAATGGGGGAGATATTACCTATAAGTTTCAAATGAACTAAGACTTGATCACAAAACAATAACCATCTTATATGATCCTAAACATGTAATACAACTTGGGATTCTCCAGGAAACACTAGACATGACCCCTAGCTAGAATCATTCCTAAATATAGGGTATAAACCATCCCCTAGATCATATAACTAAGGTAATCCATGAGAAATCAATAACCAATCCATAACCAAATACCCATACAGATATAATCACATTCCAAATCATTCCCATAATCGATAACCCATCAAGTTAGGAAAACCACCTTTAGAAGCATCATATGAAATCACCTTAGAGTAAAAAATCCATTGATTTCTTATAAAAATTAATTTGATCATAAAATTTATTTTTAAGGGAAAACATTAGAAAACCCTCTTTAAAACCATCTATTCCCTCTTTTAAACCATTTATCAGACATATTTCACACAAAAAAACATTTCCTTTGAAAAACCACTTAAAAGCACCAATTTATTTGAAAAATTCTATGAAAAATAAAATATAAATAAACATCCCTCATAAATACAATTAAATAATAATTTTTCAAATTAAACCAATATAAGACCATTAAATAAGGGTATTCCATTGGAAATTCCCATTAAGTAGATACACTTACTTAAAATCAGAGTTAAACTCATTGACTTCATTGGAAACCACTAGTACTGAGTTAAAGGTATTCAAACAAACCTATAAGACTAATAAATTCAATTAAAAATACACCCCTAACACTAGGTTGGGACCATAAGGTTTATTTGGGTTTCAATCTTCCAAGAAAATGGAGAAACATGGTGGAAAAATGGAGGAGAAGGAAGAAATTATAGGGAAATAAAGCTTACCTGGAAGGAAATCGCCAAATAGTGAAGGAATACACTAATGGAATCAAAGGAGAGTACCCTATACGGATATAAGAAGGTGGTATACATGAGGGGGGGATTTAGGGGAAATAGCGTTAAATACAATAAGGTAAATAAGGTAATTTCAAGGTTTTTAATGACATGGTTTAATAGTTTAGCCACACAATTAGGTAAACCATGCACTAACTGTGTAGGTCACCTCGACATTTAAAAATCAGGTTCACGGTTACGTAGAGAGTTCCACAGGGTTAAAAAAATCATGGTGTAACCATGAGAAACCACATTAACCTCAAAAATACCCCTATCATATGTTCAATCGCACAATTACTACTAAATGTGCATTAACCACTCACCTATGATTGTTGCTCCAAAATTTGATATTTCTAACCTCTATCTCATGGGAACTCCAATAATATAAAAATAAATAAATAAAACAAAAATAATTTGGTACTAGTGACCTTAAGAGTGTTTCGTAGTACAAAAATACTATACACAATATAAGTCACAAGTCGTGTTGAGTGACATAACACACCGTGTAAGAATTAAATTCTAGAAATAGATTTAATCAGACATATAAAGATTACACACTATACTTCATCTAATATATGTTGTGTGTGTGTGTATATATTAAATTCGAGTAATGAATTTAAATTAACCATGAGGGAACATGCCTTATATCCCCATTAGTTCACACTATGTACTTAATAATTTTTAAATTAATTTTTTTTATATTTAAAATAATAAAGGATTGGAATCTCAAGTAATATTTAGAAAAATTATTAAGATAAAGATTTAATTAATTTTTTTTATTAATATATAAATTAAAGTAAATTTAACTTTATGAGAATGAATTGAAATGAATGATAGCTTGTATGAATAGTCATTTCATGTTGTGATTGATCATGATCTTGACCGAACTACATATGCATTGAGTTAATTTATTTCAATTATTTATTATATATGTTTATATATGATAATTAATTATTAAATTTTATATGATAATTTCTGTATAATCTCTTTTTCCTTTATTATATATGTTCTTGCATACCAAAGGTTTATTTTATATATCCCTAAACCCCTAGTACCCCTCACCAATGAGTGAGTAATTATTTGTAAAGGATAAAGGTACCAGTGAGAGGAGATGGTTAAAGACCCGAGATAAGGTAAAACTAACCATGGAGATACATAAGTTAATGGGGGTAGTACTATATCTCTAGGTAGACATCAAATCAAGGGGTTATTTACCCTAGGGTCAACATCGCTTTTTCTATGCTCGATAATCCAACCAATATATTAAAGTCTCATGATCTCGTCACAGGTTTATTTTATTTTTCAAGTGTATATTTATTTATTTATTTATTTATATTATTCTAGTTTTATATGATTAATTAAACATAATCATATAATGTAGAAAAATTAACAAGCATACTAAGATAAAAAAAATATTATGCGTAAATTATTTTATCGAACATGGTTAATTAATTATGTAAAATACAAATAATATTAATAAGCATGTAAAGAATAAAATAAATAATATTTACACATAAGTTACAAAAAAACATCAAATAAAATATTAAGTTAGTAAACACATTCCACAACTTGATTTAGAATGTAACAATAGTTCTAAGTACTTTTATGGCCCTCATTAGGAAGTTTTAAATTATTAGGGAGTTCTAAAAAAATCTTAGGCTAGATTAACCTAGTTAATATCAAAGGTTGATTTTCTTAGAAAGACTTAGTGTAACTTTCAGGAAAGTGTTAATGAAATTTGAGTATAGGATTTTAGGATTGGGGAGTCCACTCAATAGATTAAGGAACTGTGAGTTAATGAAATAGGAAAGTAAATCCTATCTAAATACCTTTGAATCGTTTTTTAGGATCTCTTATGAATTATTTAAAGGGGTTATGTATTCTTTCAACTAGAATATCCAAGAAATATGATATTCTAAATAAAATGGTGATGGATGTTGAGAAATCATGATATGAAGGGATATTAATAAAATTAATTTTCTATATAAAAACTAGTAATCAAGATAAAGTACTAATATTTTCGTTCATTCATTGTAAAAAATGGAAATCAAAACCATGTGCACATAATTATCATTCATAGAAAAAGAAAATATCCTACCCAATTTTTTTATAAGAGTGGTATAATCACCTGTAAACTGCACTACTATAATAAATTTTTTATTACATACTGGAATCCCCAAATTTTGATCATCCACTTTAGTGAGTGAGAAAAGGTGAAAAGGATCATACAAGAGATACATAGAAGATTCTTTGGATTCCGGTTGCATCATGATATCAACTATATAAAAATACCAGGAGATTAAATATAAAGATATGTATACATAAACCATTTTAAATCATCTCATAGAACTTGAAATGGAGAAATAAAGGCTAAAGATAAATGAGATTGTGACTGCACTGTAAAAGTGTAAACTTAAAGATGGGAACCTATATAGTGATCTTTCCTTCAAGACATTGAAGTATATAGATCACATAGAAGGTTTGGTCTTCTATATAGATGATAAACTATCCATTAATATCATATTATTATCCTTACAATAGATATTATCCATATCCAATAAGAATTATAGAATGAATAATATGGGGAATTTATTCAATAATATTTTTACTATTCTTCACTAAGTAAATAAGGATTGGTAGGTACATTTTTACTCACCCTCTAAGGTGAAGTAATTTAAATAAAAGGTGAAAAGCCTATGAAAATTTCAAGATTTATAGAGCATTTACAACAAACTTTAAAGAAACAAAATATTCAGAGGGAGAATAGAAGGATATCTACTTAACATTTGGACAGAAAGGTTACTTGAAGAGAAACTGTAATGAATTAAAGAAAAAGCAAGAAAAATATTGTAATTCAACTATATTAATATTTTCATGTAATATTTTTGTTTTACTACTTAGGTATTAAATAAAATATGTATATAATATATTTTTATTCTAATATATAAACCAAGTAAGTTTAGAAATATTACCAGAAGTAAGGTAGACTATCTATGTAGCTGAAGGAGGGTAATTCCTAAGCCAACTAATAGAAGATTTAGACTTCACATTACCAAGTGGAATGATTCTTATAAAACTATTGTTTTATATTGAGTGTTTATAAAACATTTATCTTAGTGTCTAGTTATATACATATTGATATTTTGTTTCATGTTTTAGATGAATGTTTTTATAGTACGTCATACTCAAATAATATTTTAATAATGCATGAATCATAGATGTTTAATATGAAAAATTAATGATAAATATAAAAAATATAAGTCCTGGGTAATAACCACTTGTGGAAAAATAATAATTGGTAATGTAAAACTACAAGTAAATGTTAAGGATACACTTAGAAGGGTGTTTAGACTCTTTGGATCTAAACTCTTAGTTATTTTGATATACTTACTTATTAAGTTTTAGATAAAGAAACCTTTAGATATTAAATGTCATAAATAAAAAAATATTTTAGAACTAGTTTAGAAATATATGTGTAAACTATTATATGGTTAATATAGCAGTAAATTCATATACTCCTTGTGAATCCTTTAATATATTTTAAGAATGTAAAGTAGAAGTAATGAATATATTTGATAAAAGATATAAGAATCTATGGGAAGGATAGTCATAGAATATCTTAACCAAGAATTCATTTATCATTAAAATGTATATTGGAGCTATTCCTAAATACACATTACCTTATACACATCAAAGTGATCATGGTATTAAAACGATGTCTGACAATGAGTCTCATATTAATTATAAGTCTTATATAATTCATTTCAAGAAATGTTTCATAAATAGAAGTGTAACACCTAACCATGTTCCAAATATATTGACAAATGGATATCATATGAGTTTTAATATGAGTAAAATAAATTATGCCTCAACTTAACATTTTTTATGAGAACTATTAGTTAAAGATAATTTTAAAAACAATATTATATTAAGAAAGCACTAATTTAATCTTAGATAATTATCTTAAAAGTTACTTAGGATATTAAAATTCTTAATATATAGATGTATTATCCAAGTGATTAACTATATTTATATAAGATGAAAGCCTTTTTATTATAAGATAGTGGAATAAATCTATATTTCAATGAATTTAAGGGTCTAGATGCACATTAATTTCACTAAACTATACAAGATTCAATGGGAAGAGTTATATTAGAGACACATATTACATAACAATGTTAAATACAAATAGGAGGTTTTATATTCACCTATTTGTGTGATATATGATTCGATAAAAAAATGAATCCTATAATAAAGTAGTAAATTACAACAAGCTAAGATTGTAAAGTTCATAACAATTCAAAAATATATTCCATGTATCAAAATACAATTCTTTATTTTTGTGGTTTATCTAGTTAATATAAATAAATTACTGTTTATTTAGGTAGAAACCTATCATGGATAGTAAATTTGATACCAATAAGGTACAATTGGTTAGAAAAGGTTTCAATTGAAGTCTAAGAGTAGTATATGATGAAGCCTTACACCAATAATTATGATAAAATCTATTATAATTTTAATTATAATAGTAACATAAAAATGATCATGTAATCGAAAAAATAGATGTCAATATTATATTCCTCAATGTAATCCCTATAGAATATGTATATTTGAAATTACTAGAAGGGTTGTATACACCAAATAATGTTAATATGGTATGAAAGTTGTAGAGACCCATTTATAGATTATAGCAAGAATAATGATAAAAGAATATTAATTTTGATCAATCCATAAGAGAGTTTTATTTTATGAGTGTAAGTGTTACATTTTTCTATGAGAGGTCAGTGGGAGTTCTATAATTTTCTAAATATATTTACAACATATGTAAAACAAATATTAAGTCTTATAGTTTGTTAAGACTACAGGAAAAATATTTCTCCAAGAATGAATTAAAGTATAAATGAAAGTTCTAGGGAACAATATCTTTTAAAATAGATCTATGGGGTTTATTATATTGAATAATAATACATACATTTACAAGGTATTTAATAATACATGTTGGAATAATTCAATAGAGAATTTTTGCGTATGTCACATGGTGTAAAATCTCTCTAAGATGAGTTGTTAAAACACATGAGGTTCTTATTATGATGAATTGAATTCTATAAATTTAAGTGATTTTTAATTTATCACATATTACATGATATTTAATGATCTTGGAAATTTCCTATACATAAATAATATAGGAAAAATTTCAAACAAAACTAGGAGAATTACATAAGGTAGAAGATAAAATTTTCATCCAGTACTTGACAAAGTGTAGAGGATAAGTTCTTAGTAATTGGAGAAGTGGGAATACAAGTTATTAAGGGGATAAAAAACTAGTATTCCTTTAAATCAATTTGATCTTATATATCATATTATAGTTAAGAAAATAATAAATGGAAGATCATTAATGCTAGTGGTATTCATATCTATTTAAACCAAGTATGTTGCTGTTTTTGATGTAGCTTAAGAAGATTTTTAGTAATGATTTATTATAGATTTTGGATTTTTTTAATATAGTAAAGTTTTATCATAATATTTATTATTATAAACTTAATAATATGGTATTAGAAAATATTTCATGATTATAAAAAAGTAAAAAAGGTAAATATTCAATGTTATCACTTATTGAGGTATTTTATCAAAGGAGTGATGCTATAAAAAAATAGCCATAAAAGAACATGAAAAACACAAAAAATATAACTATAAATCAGTATAAGCATTCTTATCTTATAAGAGATAAAAAAATTTTCCTTATCAATTGGCTCAAATTCAAGTGGGATTCTGTTGGATTTGGTTCCCTAGAACAAATTGAATTTGTAATTTTGATTACAAAAATATCAATGAATATATTATCACATGATGATTTCTCTTCTATGTAACATTAGAATGATACCATCCTTAGAGAATATGTCACATAAAAGGGTTATAATAGTTCCATGCAATAATGAGAACATAATGTTTCTATGAAAATATTCTTAATCACATGTTCTATAGTCTAGATAAAATCTATCTTATGGGACCCAAATGATGTTTGATTATTAGGTGTTTGAGGATTGTAAGAAATTGACACTTCTTCTCATCAATTTTTTCACTTGGTAATGTCTAATATGGGTGTTTATTAAGAGATAAATTCCAATAAAAATTTACCATGTTATTTATTTCATTGTATATTATTATTTTTGGAATTTTTTATTGGTCCTTAGACATGATATTATTAGGAATGTATATGATGAATCACATACTTTGATGTATGGATTAAAACCTTGATGACATATTCTGATGATAAGGTAGCATATTTTTGGTGTTTCATAAGTGATATGATATTATTTCATCAAGTTAAAATAATAATTATTCAAGTATCATTGGTCACATAAATTCAAGCACTAGATATTTGAGTTTATAACATGTGATATGAATATGAACTTTTTTCTTATTTTTAAAAGTTAATTAATAAATAAATATTTATTCATAAATTTTGTTAATATATAAATAAAAATAATTTAGTGATTATCTGGTTGAAAAACTTATATCATTGACCTAAAATGTTTTGGATATGAGTACGTCCATCACCTATCTTTTACGTTTTAAATCAATCATGAATATCTTAGAGATATGTTGTTATATATGTGAAAGCGTCTCCCTATTTTTGAAAAACATGTATCAAAACTATAATTTTACTAAATTATCAAACATAAATACTATCAAGATATTACTTAGAATGTTTTGGAATATTTGGTGCCTTAATTTTATAAAAATATCTTTCTTGAAAACTAAAAAATCTTGAAAGTTATTATTATTACTTTAAATAAATTTGATCTGTGCACTAAGATCAAGGATATCACTTATAGGTTCATTTAAATCCTATTAATTTTCTTTGGTAGTCTCTTTTATTGCTCGAATATCTATAGTTTTATTTATAATAAATATATAAACTTCATCAACTAATAATTAAACATCTATTTCTTAATTAACTAAATCATCAGAAAGATCAAAATACATTACAAAATCAAAAGACTAATCTCATGCATCATCTAAACATTCACTGTCATTGTCAGTTTCAATTTCATCATTCAAAGTAATGATGTCAAAATTTTTATTTTCAACAACTTAAACTATTTCATTCTCAATTACAAAATTATGATATATATCAATATATATTTCCTTAGGCACATAATTAAGAGAATCTATTTCTTATATCTTGAAATTTTAAGCTCCTACAAACTCATTCCTATTTACATATTTAGTAGGAAAATCCCGTGCAGCTCCTTAATAAAACATGATAAAAACCCCCTTAGATCTAGTAGGGTTATTTAATTCAGAATCACCACTATAATCACCATTATTAATAGTGACCAAATTATTTTTGGATTTAGTCCATATGATGCCATTATTCTTTAATACTATATCTAAATGGGTATTGTGGTGATGAAATTTCGAATCTATCTCCTTATTTAAAGGTACTTCCTTCTTCTAAAAAATAAAAGTAAGAATTTTACCTTAGGTATAATAGTTTAATATTATCTTATCCTATATATGATGATATATTACACTCATCATTTATATATAAATATTGACTTTATGGTTATTTAAAATCATGTACATTAGTATATATATTGAAAATGAACTTTCTCAAACTCCCATATTCTCTAATAAATACATGTTTGAACAAAATTTCATAAGAACCTATTCTCAAGTTCCAAAACATTGTTTTGTTAATTATTTATGCCTATAGTTTTTTAAATATATAAAATTATATCAATAGATTTTATCACACCCACATATCACAATGATCTATAATATATGAATCTCTCTTTATGTTGACATCTAAATAGATCATCAAGCTCTACTGATGTAAATGAACCTCTATTATATTAATAGTTAATTTCAAACTATCCTCAGTGACTATGAATACAAACTGAATACTTGTATAAAATTATTCCACTCCTACTTCATAGACATACCATATATTCTTTATATCAATATTTTTTTACCACTTTTGAAAATTCAAATATTTCTTCAAAACTACACTCATTCTATTCAACAATTCAAATTTGACATCCTTACCAAGAAGAATATTTTATTTTGAATATTTATTTGAATTATTAAAAATAAAGGATACTCTAGATTATGATCTTTTATTTTTCCCCATTTAAAGAAAATCACTCCTTGAAGAAGTGGTTTGGGTTCAGTTTTAGAAATGAAAAGATTAGATTTATCTTTTAAATGTACTAAACCTTGATCCAAGGCAAGAATGATTCACAAAATTAAAGTAAAAAGAGAATAATTTCAATCATTATTGAATGAAAAAAAATAAATTCAAAAGAAAAAAAATGATTAAAACAAATAAAAATTAATTAATTATACACTGGTGGTATAAAATACAAATTAATATTAAATGGAGGTATATATTATTCATATACAGAAACTTGCATAAGAATAAATAAGTGAAATTAAAGGATATATAAGAATTAAAAATAATTTTTTATAATATTAGACTGAAAACACAAATTTAATGTTAGATTAAAATAAAAATCATAAGGAATATGCTAGATTAAACACTTAACCCAAAAAAATAACAAATTAATAAACTTACAAAACAAAACATAAATAGAATAAATTTATTTAAAGTCAAATAAACTCATCTCACTCATAATAAAATTAAATCAATTAGAAGTAAGGGGCTTAGTGAATAAATTTTCTAATTAATGTTTAGTGTTAACATAATCTAGAGATATATCACCTTTCAAAGTATGATATCAAAAGAAATAATTCCTTATATAAATTTTCTTGGTTATTGAATGGATTATAGTATTTTTATAAATGTTTACAACACTAGTTTTATCACAAATTATAGGCACATATTCAAAATAAATTCTAAAATTCTTTAAAGTATGTTTTATACACAACAATTGAGAATATCACTTAGTAGTTTTAATATAATCTAATTCAGTTGAAGATAATGTAGCATGGTATTATTTATTACTTGAATAAAAAACATATATTTTTCCAATAAATGATAGGTTATAATGGTTATTTTTATATCTACTCTATAACATCAAAATTCAACATCAGAATATAATGTTTAATCAAATATATAGGTTTTTTTGGGAAACAAAACAAAAACAGAGAAAAAACACCATTAATATATCTTAAAAATTCTTGTGAAAGTTTTTAGATGTGATTCCTTTGGATTATGTTGAAATATAACACAGAGATATAGGACAAACCTGATATCTAGTCTACTTACAGATGATAAAAAAATATCCCAATTATTCCATTATATAATTTTATATTTACATGTTTTTCATCTTTGTCCATTTAAATTTTAATATTATAACTCATTGTAGCCGCATATACTTTACTATTTTCAAGTCTTAACTTTTTTATTATGTTCAGTGTATACTTGATTTTATTTAATACATTCAAAAATGTTTTTTAAATATTTGAAAACTGATGAAATATTTTAACTCACACACCATTCCCATTTCAAACTGTTGTTAAATGAGTTTTGAATAATAATTAAATAATTTATGTTTTTTTGAACTGAAAATAAATTCAACTATATATATATTCACTATAAAAATATCTAAAGATGTTGTTTTATTGAACAAAGTATGGTCTTACACTACTACAAAAAACCATTTTATATAAGTAAAGAGAAAATATTCTCATACCAAGATCTGGGTTCTTATTTAAGACTATATAAATCATTGCAAAGTTTAAAAATAAAAATAAAAAAAAAATTATATTTTGAAAACCAGGAGGATGGTCAATATAAACTTCTTCCACAACAAGACCATTTTAAAAATCAGATTTAACATCCATCTATAAGATATTAAAATTCATTTGAAATATATAAGAAATGAGATCCAAATGTATTATAACCCAGTAATAGGTGAAAATGTCTCTTCATAATCAATTATTTCCTTTTGATTGTAACCTTTATCCACTAATCTAGACATTTTATCATAATTACACCTTGAGGATCTTACTTATTCCTAAAAAACCATTTGGTTTTTATAACAGGATAGTAAGGGGGTATGTCCACTAAACTCTATTTTTTTCTTTCAAATTGGTTTTAATCTTCCTATCAAGTAAAAACTATCTTTTATTATTCACGAATTACACTATGATTTTAGGCTCAAGTTGTGTGATAAAGGTAAAAAACTCATCTATATATTTTTTTCAATTCTTTTAGTCCAGGAACCTTCATCTAAACCACTAATAACAAAATATATAGGATATTATTTTATGGTTTTAGAATATCTAAGAAGTATACTATTAGGTTCTTTAGGTTTTAATTCTTTAGAACATAAATTTATAAGAATATGTTCATCATCATCATCCATTTTTGTGTTGATAGTATTTTCATGTCTCAAGTTATTAAAAAAATAATCAAGGTTATTAATGGAAGTTTTCTTATGAAAAAGGATCACTTTAATTAAAATTAAATTAAATTTATTATTTAACTATAATTTAATTTTTATTGAAAACTCTATAAGCTTTTGATGAATTTGAATAACTAGAAAGTTTCCTTCATCATAATTTGTATAAAATTTACCAGGACTATATTTAGTATTCATGATATAAACCTTTAATTCAAAAAAATTAAAGTATCTAACTTTTGGATTTCTCCTATTCCATAACTAATAGAGTGTTTTCTTTAAAATAGGTCTTATTATAACCCTATTTATGATATAAAAAACAATGTTAGTAGCCTCAATAAAAAATGATCAAGTGAATTATTTTCCAAAAACATTGTTCTATAATTTTCTTATAAATACAAATTTATACTTTTAAAAATAGTATTTTTCCAAGTTATTATAGGTGAATAGAATTTGTGTTTAATACCATGATTTTTAAAAAATGAGTTAAAGTCATAACTTTAAAAATTTATTCCATGGTAACTTTTAAAGAAATAATTTTATAATATTTTTGTCTGAATAAGTTTTTATAACTTCATTAAAACAATACAATATTCACTTTTAATCCTTAAAAAGTAAACCCAAGTAAATCTAGAAAAATCAAAAAACAAAAAAATGACTTTCCACGAAGGATTTATATTCTAACCGGTCCATATAAATCCTTGTGGATAAGTTCTAAATGTTTAGATGTAGAAACTAAATTTACTTTTTTAAAATAATATTTATGTTTCTTTCCTATTTTATATGAATCAAATAATCTATTTTAATAAAATTTATGTTTAAGGAAAGCATATATTAAATTATTCTTAAACAATTTACTCAAAGAATAAATATTAAAATTTCTATGTATTTAATGCCAAATCAATGTTTCATTAATTTCTTCATTCAAAAAATCTATATTTTTTCAATAAAAAGAATCAAGATATTATGTATTGAAATTTTTAGTCTTAGTTTCTATAAATATAAGTGATTTATCCTTATAAATAGGTAAATATTTATTTGAAATACACATAACCACATTCAATCAGTAAATGAAAGTAGGAAAGCTAGAACACATGATTTTTACAATATTTATTCCCAATGTGGGAAACATACACCATTCTATGTTTAATTATTATCTCAAGACCAAAATTTTTTACTCTTATCCTATGTAATTATGACAAGGAAATAATTAGCCTAAACCCATTTATGGAATCATCCAATTCCATAATCTTAAATATATTAAACAAGTTAATATTTATTTATAATGAATCATGATATTATGTATCTTACTGGTTGGAATAGTGGTGTTACTTATACTATAACCACTACTCTTCAGAGTTACTCCATGAATTAGATATTACTTCACCTCTATGAAGTCTCTTCATCAACTATAATATCTTCTTCTTTAACATTAGTCTTTGATTTCCACTGAATAATTAATTAAACAGTATACAATTTGGATTTGAGTTTTAAGTTTTAAAAATACTATTTTTAGAGATATATCTTCTATAAGATCTTCAATGTTTAGAATGTATCCATACTACCACAAGATATTTTACATTATCTAACTTTAGGTTTCCTAATGTTTGGAAACTCCTCAACATAACTTTTCATTTCTTAACTACTAGAGTCTTCACCCTAATGATTCAAAACTTTATGTTCCAGGTTCTCAAATAATTTACCAAGTTGATCTTACAAAATTCACTAACTATGGATCTCTATTTATCCTATCAATGTCTCATAAACATTAATGAAATTTAAATGAAATTTCACTTTATATAAAAAAATATTCTTTGATAAAATTTAGTTTCATGTTCTATATCTTATACCTTCTTCAAGTATTGATCATCCAACTTTTGATGCATCCAAAGATATTGGATTTTATTTTTTAAAATTCCCCAACAAATATTAGCATATAAAAACTTAATGGATCCCAAAAACATTTCTAGAATCAATATTTTACTTCATGGATTTTATATCTTAAAATTATATCTCAAAATCATCATAATTATATCATTTAATTCATTTACTTATATGTGTTATATTTTACTAAATCCACCAGACTCAATATTTTCCTTTACATTATTCAATCATTCACAACCTTTGGAATTCTGGACCAACTCTTCTAATATTATTATAATCTAGTGTTTCCCTTACGCTCCTCTAAAAATATGTTTGAATTTTATCTTCCAGATTTACAGAATCTCACATTCTAATATACATCTCCTCTCACCATATTTATCATTCAATGAACATAAAATACACATGTATGAGCTTCATAATTTCTTACCTTCTTGAATTAGGTTAATTTTCCACATTTTTTCACTTTATAGGTTCCAATCAATATCTATAGTTCATAAATATAAAACATCAAAGTTATTATTCCATTTGAGAATCCACCATGATTCACTTAAACTCCTAAACCAACTTATATAATTCTCGTTGCTTAACAATGCCTTCCTAACTTCTGTTGAACTAGATCTTGACTATATCATCTAGACACCTTTAGATTTGGTCACCTGATATTCCGACTTATCAAAATATTCAAATATTTCAGTATTTAGGATACTTAAACACCAAAATTCTCACTACCCCTATAGATTTATAATTTATCTTTCCTTGAATAACTTATTAATCTCAAATAATCTTGATGAAAGTTTCATTGCATGAATAATGTAACTTCAATTGATTTAATGTCTAAACAATTTAGATAGTTTGATCTTCATACTTAACGTAACTACCTTAACTTATAATTATATTTCAATGTAGTATCTGGAGCTGATCATTCGATAGATTAACTTACAAATTCTTTGACTCATAAATTTTGGAAAATAGTTAAACTATTACACTTATTTTGTTAACCTTTTTGTAAGAGTAATCCATTATTATATTTTACTATTAATCCATTAACATTGTCAATTATTTAGTCGAGATTACACTTACAAAAATTTCTAGGACTCTTACACACACATGGAGATTTTTTCATTTTCTAAAATCCCACTTCAGATGTTTTTTCATAACAATAAATGAATATTACAAAATTTATAGTAAAGTCTTATGATTTTTAACAATGAACCTTACATTCATCATGTGGGATTTTATATTTCATTGAAAAATTTACCTGTTCCACAATCTCCATTTTCACCCCAATAAGATTCTTATGTATTGATGTAAGGTTTTATACTTATCCATATTTCAACATGATTTAAAAATTATATTAAATATACTTCCAATTATCTTATGTAATATGTAATATCCTTACCTTTGTTATTTTCATCATACTCTTCTCATCTTATTCTAACTTTCTGTCACAACATCCATTCCTCTTTCTCCAGATGAACCATGTTCCGTATCCTTATCTTATTCTTAAAATTTATCAACATAACTTCTGAGTATTTATCATCCTACGTTTTCAACTCTTCTTTTTTCATTTATATCCAAACATCCATGAGTATATATTTTAGTTAAATTACATTTTTTAACGTAAAATTCATGATAAAACCATCCTGTTTTATATAAACTTTTTTTAAGTCTCACTTTTTAACTTTTAAACAAGTTTTATCATTCATCCAAGTATAGTTGATAATTCCATCCAAGTGTAGTTGATAGTGGTCTCAAAAATTTTCATCAATTTTCATAGATTCACACTTCAGAATAGTTTAAACAATCATGAGATATGAATACTACACTTCATTACTTTCAATCAAAAACTCTTCTTTCATCCAGGTAAACTATTCAAACACCTTCAGTGTATATCCCCTAGAAGTAGGTTTGAGAGATAGATCAAAATATTATGGGTTAACTTCAAGAGTACTGACTTATAATTCATTATAAAGGAATCACCAACTTCTTCTTCAAACCTTATTTTACTTACACATTGAATTTACAAGTTATTGGTTTCATTAATCAAAAATATTGAAAATTTGTTGATAATAAATACAACACATCACTATACCAATCTATTAGTTTCTTAAATCTCCCCATTTGGATTTGTTGCCAATACCTAATGCACACTAAAATCAATGGTTTCTTTCTCTCCATTATTGAAAATAAATTCAAAGAATGAAAAGTGAGGTATAATAACATTCATCTCATTCTTTATGACATTTCATCTTCTCCCCTTATCTTACTTTATACTGAAAGTATACCCTAAATTAGTGGAGAGAGGTATGACATCACTTTTCCTTAAGAAATGAGTGATTTAATAATGAACTATAAGTATATGATATCCCTGATCAATGTAAAAAACAATTGTGACTAAATTAGACATTAAATCAATACAAAAAATATTCATAATGTGATACCAAATCAGAAATATTATTTTAAGGGTGGTTCAAAAGAATTTTTCAATCAACTTATTTACTGTATTCATCTCAACAAATAGATTAAAATAATTCAAACCAAAAATAGGTTTCTCCCCTTAATTTTTTTATCTTCTTTGTCCTAAATAATCTACTTATCCTCTTTGGATTTAAAATTGATTTATCAAAAAGAGTTAGTAGATAATAATCAATATACCTTATTGAAGACAAACTTCAATGTCTAGAGTTCTATCTTCTAGAATCTAATTATCCTCTGGATCTTCTGAATCCATATAAATAAAATTTGTGACTATATTGTTAGGATTTCCATCATTCAGAACTATAATATCTAGGTTCTTCAATTATCTGGTTATCATACATTTAATCTGTTTTAATCTAATAGAATAAGACTCTAGAATCACTATCCATTTAACTCAACTCCCTCTACAAGGATGTCTACCTTCCATCTTCATCATCATGGATAGTACCACATGAGATGTTCACTACTAAAAAACAAGGTTTATCCATTGTTAAGGATTTAATAATGCTATATAAAATCACTGTTAAAGACCCCCTTTGTCAGTTCTAAGAAAAGCGCCGTTAAAGGGGTCTTTAACAATGCTTTTTTTAGTGTTTTTAAGGGGGTTCTTTAATAGTTCTAATAAATTATGATTAAAGGGGGACTTTATCAGTGTTTTTTTACAATCAATGATAAAGGCTCACCCTTTATCAGTGATTTTAAAAAGGTGTTGTTAAATGAGATCTTTTATCAGTGTTTTTTAGTAGTGTTTATAAGGGTATACTTCAAAAAAAATATTTCATTAAAAATAATATATTAATATATAAATATATTTATGTTGATATAAATATAATATATATTTTTTAAAATATATTTTAGATAAGGTAAATATAAATTTACACTTAATATATAATATATTTAATGAAAAGTGCTTATAAAATAATTTAAAAAATATTTTTAATTAATAATTTTCTTATTATTTCTGAGAAATTGTAATTTAATATCATTTTAAAAATAAAAGAAATCAAAAAATTAATAAAAGATCTAAAATAAGTTGAAAACCAAACCCGATGTTCAAATGACCATAAATTTGGATTCAGATTTTCGTTTCAGCTCTACTACATATCAAATCAAAGTCTACAATGATCCATATTCCCCTAGTGACATAGGTAAACCTTTGTTATGTTTTTTGAGGCCTAAAAGGCTTAGAGGGCATCCAAAACTGTGTTTTTAGTCAAGATACCCCAATTTTTTACCATTCGATGTATTTTTAGCCTCATTTAAGGGGGTCTTATTACTTTTTTTAGTAGAGACTCAATTTATTCCTAGGTATTACATTCATATTGATAATATGGTTTTGAATTTTTATCATTTTTTATAGGGTAATTTTATTTATAATTAAATATATGCATATTTTCTTATATTTACTTATAATAATTCATTCATATAAATACATATATCAATATTTTTACATAAAAATGTATATTATAATATGTTTAAATAAATACATATTCTAAAAATGTATTTAAAAAAATATAAAACCATTTTTTACATTATAAAAATATACTTATAATGTTTATATATACATATATGTGTATTAATAAACAAATATATATTTATATTATATTCAAGTATATATAAATGAATATAATATATAATATATTTAAATAAATTCAAGTATATATATATATATCACACACAAGAATATATTTTATAAATTTATTCAAAACTAATTATTTAAATATATGAATAAAAAATATATATGAAAATATATATGAAAATATATATTAAAATATATATGTATATATATATATATATCATTAAACAGACAAAAACAACATGGTGTAGTGGTAAAGGTGTTTCATCTTCGAAGGAGAGGTGCATGGTTCGAATCCAGGCAGGCGCTCATGAGGCTGGATATTCGTAAAATGCTAATAAAAGGGGTGCCGGGGTGAAAAGTGTTGATAAAGGTGGGGGAGTGTTGTTAAAGGTGTTTTGGAAGCGCTGATAAAGGGGTCAGGCTCATGGAGGTATGAAAAAAATATAATTTTACCCCCTTTAACAATGATTCCTTTATTAGTGCTAAAAAAGCACTATTAAAGTACCCCTTTAATAGCGCTAAAAAAAGAACTCTTAAAAGGTCCCTTTAACAGTGCTAAAAAAATCACTGATAAAAGATTTAGGCTATTAACACATAGGATCCTTTCATTTTAGATATCATTTTATTCATGCATCCACCCTTGATTTTACAATCTTAGGCACCCATGAGAAGGGTAGAATACTTATTCCTTTCAAATTTTCCTTTGTGCGGGACTTTCCTTTTCACTTATTCTAGGAAGAAACGTGAATTTTTCTTTTCTTTTTTACCCCAAATTCATTTATTCTTCCAAATCATCAATCCAAACAATCATACCAACATTTGAAACATGTTCAATTTTATTTTTTTACTAAGATATTTTCCATAAAATAACCTTTTTTTACATGTATCTTTTTATGCTTTCTTCTTTTTATTCACTAAATTCTCCTCCCCTAACAGTATTTTTCTTTAAACTTTTAGAAGTGAAATGATACTTATTACATATTTCACATAGATTCATAATTTTCTTTAAGTCACCTTATTTGGGTAACTTCAATGAGTTTTAATTTCTTCTTCAAATAATTCTTCCACTAATCAAATATTCTTCTTTTATTCTCAGATTAGTTTAATTTTTTTATCCAAACATGATCACATTGAATTTTATATCCATGTATTTATTTAATCTATCCATGATAGAGACCTTTCATCCACAAAATAAGTATCATTTTCTTGATGTGACATTTTCCTTTACTTTATTCTTGTTTTCTTTTTGTTTGGTAACTTTTATATGTTTACACCCCAAGGAATAATTATGATCTATATTCCATTTATTCTTATTTAATATTTACAGACTTCTTCCATTAGTAGAAACTAAATTATGATTTGTAGTAGTAACCCAACACTCTTAATCACAATGAACATTTTATTACATCTATCATAGAAGTTATTAAGATATTAAAATTTTTTAGATGTAAAAAAATATTCCTTTTTCTATGTAAGTTGGTTAAAATTAAGATGATTTATATTATATTATAATTAAAACCCCCTTAACATGGGACCTCTTTGCCTTTTCATAGTCTATATATTGTTCCAAAAATCTATGGCACAATGTCCAAAATTTCTAAAACACCAGTAGTACCCAAAAAATATGATTTTCTTACTTTTTTTAGTATGATTGACATTGAAACCTTTCTAATTTAGACTATAGATTCTATTATTATAGTAACTGTATGGGGAACTCCCTTTATTACATGTTTTTTTCTCTATATTTCATGAAGTGGTTGATTTCTCAACACTTTACCCCACTAATAATTTTCTAGAACTAAAGTTGTATCTTACACTATTCAAAGGATCATAATTAGTGCAATTATAGTTTTTTGAACTTTGGGTTACCTTTTTTCTATTAGATAGTGGAATGTGAATCATTTAAATAAATCAAGTTCCTTATACCATTAAAATTATTCTTTCTTGAAATTATACTCTTATGAGGTACTTTTTTAAAAATGGATCTTTTATTGACTTCCTCTGAAAATTTTACATGAGTAACTTTGATGTTTCTCTATTTCACCTCTATCTCTAGAAAATTTATATTTAAAGTTTTATCTTGATCTTCAACATGCCTAAATTTATCTTCATATTCATCTTTCATCTCCCAAATTTTTTCATCATGTATCTTATTCATATCTTGTAAAGAATGAGCAAGTTATTTTATTCTTATATACTTTTCCTATGACTGAGAATTATTGACATATACCATTGCTTTATAAGTTTTTTTAAGTGCATGGAACTTTTCCTCAAAAACTTTATTCATCAAAATATTCTCATAAGAATTTATTTTTATTTTTTCTTCAGCTAAGGAAAACAATTCAATTCAAAGTAATACAAATTCTTCCTTGGCTTCAACATGTTTATAGAGTGTGTGGAATTTTATTTTTTATCCAAATAATTATATATATAATCATATTCATATTCAATATATTATTTTTCATCATAATATACCTCGATAAACATAATAATATGTGTGAAAAATTCAATTGGAATATTCTTTATATAATATTTGACTTCAAAGTACATTTCTTAAATAGATTTAGTAAACTCATGCTCAACTAGACTTAGATTATTATAAATTATTATACTTATAAAAAATATCAAAACAATTACCACTTTGATTACCTTCTGGAAGTGTTGGATCCACTTTATACCACTTATAAGAAGTTAAATTCCTTAACTTCTTATCCTCCTCCTCCATATTTTTCAATGTTCTGAATGAAACATCCATGGTGGAATAAATAGTATAACCTTATGTTTTGTTAATATGATGAAAATATATAAATTTAAAAAATATGTAATTTACATAAAGTTATTAAAAAATATTTTAGGAAAAAATTAGATCCAATGATAGGGAACCATGTTCTCTAATACCAATTAAAGTAACTAGTGGATCATTCATTAACACTGAGGGGAGGGGGGAATCAGTGTAGACCAAATTTTAACAAAATCTTTGAACTTAATTTTTTTTACCACTTATATTTATTCAAAACTTTGTCTCATTTAAGATGTATGGATTTATTTATACACTCCCAATATACATCAACACATTAAAATACTAAAGGAAATCAAAAAAAATTCCACACAAAATATTTTTAAAAGTTTCAGTCCCAATATGGGAAACCTAAACCTTTATATGTTTTGTTATTATAAAAAGACACATAATTTTCACTATTATCATAATTTATTATAATATGGTAGTTATTATCATGAACCTAAGGCATGTATCATCAACTTACCTAATATTTACTATATTATGAAAGTGAAGAGTTTGTTATAATACCTCCAGATAGTCTCCAACCACCAAAATAAAAGGGTGGTGTTGTTTATATTAGAACCACCATCCTTAGAAGTCTCTCCATGAAATACACGAATACATTATTCCTCTAGATTTCTGATGTATCTATATCAACTGTAAGATATTTTTCCTTAACATTTGTCTTCTATTTCCACTAAATAACCAATTCAAATACATGAAAATCATCCGTGTGTTTTAAATTTTGGAAAAACTATTGTTAGATATCTCACTTATCTATGTTATTTAATGTTAATAATATATAAAGACAATCATATTAAATTATAATTTCACTAACTTATGATTTCTTGATATCCAGAATCAACTTTCCATAACTTTTGTTTCCTTAATTACTAGAGTCTTCTTCTAATTCTTCAAAACATCAAGGTTCAATTTCTCAACTATTTAACTCATATAATATTGAAAAATATATTGTTCAGGGATATATATTTATCTTTTCAATATATTATAAGTATAACCGTGATCTAAATGAACTGAACCTTTATATAACCAATGTTGATCCGATAAAATCAGTCTTGAAGTTTTGCATCTCACACCTTCTTGAGATATCATTAAACCAACTATTATTGCATTCAATGATATCAAATTTGAATCCCTTAATTACCCTAAAAATATCAACATAAAAAAACTTTAAGGATCCCAAAAATCATTCTTGAATCATTAATTTCCTTTATTAAATTTTCATCTTAAAATTCCAACTTAGAATCATCACGATTATATCGTCTAGTGCCTTTACTTCCATGTGTTATAGTCTACTATATCTATCAGAATCAGCCTTTACCTTAGAATAATTTAATCATCAAAAACCTTTCAAATTTAGAACTAACTATACTGATCCTATGAGCATATGAATTTATCCTTCCAATCCTCCATCAAACTATTCAAACATGGAATTTTGATATCTTAGAATCAAACCTTCCTATCAACTTCTCCTCAAATCATCTTCATATTCGGATCAACATAATTTCTACATGCATTAGCTTCATAATTTCCACCCTTATTGACTTAGTTAAATTTTCCACCTTCAAGGACCATACAGGTTCTATTCAAGAGAAATTATTTATAACTCTGAATCATTAGAGTTATTCTTCTATTAGAGAATTCACTATTATTCAATTTCTCTCTTGAATCAACTGATATAATTTTTGATGCCCAAAATCACCAGCCTAACTTCCATTTAACCATCTATAGATATATCATTTGAAAACCTTCAGGTTTTTTCATCAATATTTTCTACCTTAGACAATTATTTGACTATTTATATATTTTGGATAATTTAACATCAACCTTCTCACTTCCCATTTGTATTTTTTTAATTTAGATCATCTTGAATAAAAAATTTCTATTAAAAAATATTGATATAAGTTTCATTTAAATAAAATTATAGCATCATCTAATTTAATTTACAAACCATTTAGATATTCTAGTCTTCATATTTATCAAAACTTCCTAATTTTATTATTATATTATAATTCAATATCCATAGCTCATTGTTTGGTAGAATAAATTACACATTCTTTGATTACCCAAATTTGTAAAAATGTTATACTCTTACATTTCTCATGTTAACCTTTTCATAAAATTAAGTAAGTACTATGTTTTATTGTGAATCCACTACATTTTTCAATTATATGGTTTAAATAACCCTTACAAACATTTCTACGACTCTTATACAAACAAATATTTTTTCCCTTTTTCAAAATTCAACTTCAGATGTTGTTTCACAAGATTAAATAAATCTTATGAAATTTCCCAACAATTATTATAGTTTTCACAATAAACCTTATGCATATAATTAAGGATCTTACATTTTAGTGAACTATTTACCTTTTCCACATTCTCCTTTAACACTCCAACAAGATTATTACTTATTGATGTCAGGTTTTATACTTAGCCATATTTTAGTGTGATTCAAAGATTATAGTTTGTATAATTTAAAATATATTATGTAACGCCCCAACCCCAGTTACCTAGAATCGGTGCATTATTACATAACATTGGCATGATCAAAAGAAATATCAAATCTCGAAAGACCGATTGGTTTAGTAGCCTTGGAAACACTAGATATATTCATAAGTCTTACATTACATCATAAAGTGAAAAACTACTACAACAACATATTGTCTCCATATTCCACACTCATATCCCCACATAATATCCCTGCGGGTCATTCATAATTTACTTCTTCACTTCCTGGGAAAAATAAAACATAGAAAAGGGGTGAGCTCAAATGCCCAGTAAGGATAACAATATAGCGAAAACTTTTATAAATAAGAATAAACATTTAAGGCAATGTATAACTAAAAAAAAGCCTTTTAAACTTTAAATTCAACATAGTATGGAAAAAGTAAAATGAAATAATTCCATTTACTTATTCACATGGATATTCTACTAATCGAATAATCACATGCAATATCAATAACCACTTTCATAATGATGGAATGCATAATGCCAGACTATCATAACAACATAGCCAAGGCCTCGTTCCAAGGCTACAAATAAGATTTTGCCAAGGCCTTGTGCCAAGACACTATTTTGTCTCATGAGACCTACCGATTCATCGAGGAGATATAGCGGGCTCCACCCGTCACATATTAAGTCCAATGCATTCCCATATGAAAAGGTTTAAACATAACATACACATTCATTTTAAAACTAGCATACGAAATGTCAATACTTTCACCATAATCCATGAATGGTATAAAAATAGCACATCCATAGTCAAACATATCACAAAAACTTCAATACAATATAGAAGTTTTGTATCATAATAAATCAACTTCAAATAAGCATAAAATCCATCAAAGGATATTGACATAGATGAAATCAAAACTCTTTTTATAGAAATATCTCTTTCTATTTTGAAATTATTTAAGAGTCATATATTTATAAAATAAAACATTTTATTTGAAAATATTCTTATAATCTTGTAAGGGAAACTTCAACGATTTTATAACAGTGGAAAATAGTCGCACCCGCCGTATAAGTTAAAAAAACATTCTTACGTTAATTCTGTCGAAAAGGTTAAAAGAACCTTGTTTGGAAAAGGATGGAAAGATTCCTTTATAAACCACTTATAAAAAGTCAAACAAGTGTATAAATGACTTTAAACCATATTCTTGTAAATAGTAAAAATGTTTTGAAATACATTTTTAAGAAACATTGATGTGGATGATAAAGAGATCCCAGTAGATTATTACGTATAAACAACCTCGGATAATGAAGAGATTGTGAAATAAACACTTACCTTGTACTTTTCCTTGGTTGGGGTAGGTTAAACTCTTGTATAATATTGAAATAATTGTTATTAAATTATACAAGAATCATATATGATCTTTTAACATTGCTTTGTTAATAATATCTTAGTATTATCGTCGTTTGGGGTGTTAACTTACTCGTTTTATTTTATATGTTTTGTTACATAAGCCATGTTTGTCATAGATAGGTTGTATATTATTCATATACAGAATGATATCAAGTCCTTAAACATTATTTTTAAATCATAAAATGATAATTATACTTGAATGGATACGATGGAGAATGAATCTCGTCGCGTTCGTGGAGATGGTAGTCCGTACGTACGCACGAGCGACAATATCATTCTTTTGATATTAAAATACTATATAAATTGATGGTATAACATATATACAGAATCATTATCATGTTATATTTATTATTTACATGTGTTACACATCATTATTATACCCATCCAAATAATAATTTATTGAATAACAATTACACCACGACGTGGAGACGGTAAGCCGTACGTACGCACGTATGATGACATGTTATTAAAAGGATGGATATAATACTGAATATGGTTGTACCATATTTATAATAACATCAAATTATATATAAGACACTGGAGTTATTATTTTAGAATGGTAATAACAAAGAAGGAAGAAGTGGAAGAAGAAAGGAACTTGGAAAAGGGTGGTGAAATCATTACCTCTTCTTTGGGTTCTTCTTTTTGATTTGATCAAAAGGGCTCCTTAAGTTGGCTTTATGAATAAAGGAATGCCTCTCGGATGAAGTGAGGGAAGTTGAAAGAGTATTTGGTCAGAGTCTGGCCGAACCAAAAGGCTTTGAAGGTGTGAAGTAATGGGAAGGTGGAGTGCCCTTTTATAAGAGGGGTGGGGGGCACCTTTGGAAAAGCTAGAAATATTAATTTATAATAAATTCATATTCGGTTTCTAATGGATCCAAAGTTGATTATTTAAAGTTTAAGGTGGGGATAGGTCGAAAACCATTCAACCAATAGAATTTATATAGGTTTGGGTCATTATATTAACCTTATCTTTTAGTTTTAACTCTTAGTTAATTAGTTTGACATTTACCATGTCACTTTGTATTTTTATATTATATAGTTAATAAACTTACTATATACATATAAGATACCCCCAAGTGGTCCATTAATGATAAAAATATAATGATATAAGTCTCTTGGTTGAACCTTATATTTTTAAGAATTTAATATCAATTAATAATATAATATTTGTTTTAAAAACTCTTTTATGTCAATTTCGACACTATTCAATAGTTGATTTTTGTAAAACTTATAACAGAATTATTACTTCGAAAAAAGTTAATTAAATTATTAATAACATGTCTTATTATCCTAGAAAATTATTTTAATTCATTAAAAGTCTCAAATTATATTTATTTGGGTATTTATAATATCAATTATGTTAATTTTTCACTATTATGGTAATTACTGCATCATCATTGTGTCATAAATAAATTAAATTATTTAATGTCTAAAAATTATAAATAAAATATCATTATGTAGGAAATCTGTTTATATTTCTAATTAATATTTACAATCGAAAATCCAACATATATAACCCTTTGTAAAAATTGTTTTTTCAAAACGATATATGCTTGTGTCATTTTTGTATTCATTTTAACTTAATTAAAATAAAGTGTCCCTATCACTTACAATTGGAACCATGGGGTCCCAAAATCGACCCAAAGATGCCTATGGTCGAACTTGTATCAACAAATAAGGTTATGAAACGTTTTAGGGTAATTGTTTATTATTATAATATTATTTTTTAACCCTTATTTACTGGATTTACCCTTTAACCGTGGTAAATAAAATATTTACCGAAGTAATTATTCAAAATGTATAAAAATAAAAGTTATCTATTTACACAATTTGAACATCCTGATTCCAAATATGGAATCAATTTTTCCAAATTCAAAACTCAGAAGTGGCAGAAATTAATTTGAAATTAATTCCCACTGTCAAAACAAAAAGCGTGTTTTTAAGATATAATAACCGTCAAAAGATTGATACTTGTTTATGTTCGGTTTAATTGTGAAATTATGTCCAATGACCAAAATTGTATTAAATGGTAAAAATATATTCTAAATATACTTTAAAACCACTAAAATTCATAATTTATCAATATAAATTATTTAGATTAAAAAAGTTGTTTTTAATTAAAATTTAGTAATTTTCACTATTCATCAGAATATAAGTGTTATCCGAAAAGTTCCAAAATTTCACCCTAGGATAAATTCGATATTCCGAATCCAAAAATGAAGTCCATTTGGAAATATAAAATAAATTTAATTTTAAAAAGTATGTATTACTATTCATAACAGCTAGTTTGATTGGTTGTGGTGTGTGTTAGAACTCAAAGTTGCGTACAACACACACTACTATATTATTCAAAGGAAAGCGTACCGTGGAATCTTGTGATGTTTAATTTTAAATTTTTGATGTCCTAATTTAGTCAAAAAGTTTAAAATATTGTATTTAAAAAGGGTTCACTATTAAAAGTTGGTAAAAGTGCAATACTGAAAATGAATTTGTTCTTACATTATGTCTAAGAAACTCATAATATGGATTCTAAAATTATAAGGATTATATAAAGTTTAAAATTTAGTTAATAGTATTCATAACCTCTTTTTAATGGATTGTTTGGTAAGTAATGGTGTGCTTGAACTCGGTGTTGCGTGTAGTGCAAGTTATTGAATTATTTTTAAGAAATAACACACTATGAAATCTTGGGGTGTTACATTCTCCCCTCCTTCAATAAATTGTGTCCTCGCAATTTGAAATTGTTCTTCAAAAATAAAAGGTTGAAAATAGAAAATATCCTTGTGGGAAAACCCATATCGAAAATTGGGTTACTAAAATTTAGTCTTAATATGAGGAAAAGAGAAATGAAAGGGTCACCACCAAATTATGATCTCAATTAGGAGAACATTGGTGGAAATTAGAGACATATAATTAGAGGAAAAAAGTAAATATTTATAGGTAGTGATTGAGGTCATAAATAAAAAACAAGTTTAAAATTGAGGTCCTTAAATTCATCAATCTATGATGATTTGAAATACCATCAGTTCAACAAAACATAGGGTATTAGGATAACACATTTTTGGTTTTAGGATTACTTAAATAAAGTATAAGAATTAATTTCTTCATAGAATAAGAGAAGAAGAAAAAATATATTCTTGACAAGTAGAGTTCCATCCTTTAACTAATTTCTACCACAGACTCATCTTTCACTCTAAAAGATAATAGAACTTAAAAATAATATTCTATTTATCCTATTCGAATAGGGTTAAAAAAATGAATTTATAATTCATCTAGTAGAACCATTAAAAAAACTACATTATTCAATCCAGGACATCACGTGGGTCAGTAGTAGGTGATACACCCTTGTCGCCCTTCGGTTGTGGGTTCAAGTCTCGCGGCCTTGCCAGACGCGACAGGTTGCCGCCCGACCTCCGGGTTGTCCTTTTATGGAAATCCAAAATAATTCAAACTAGAACTATGCAAAATACTTCAGTCAAAAATTTATAAGGAAGGTAAACACAATAAAGATCCTTTTTTCCGCGTAATAACATGTGAACACCTTTATCATGCATTCTTTTAAAACACTACAACATCCTGAATTACCATAAAACCTTATTGATTACTTTCATGATCCCTTATTCCTTAAAGAATAATAGATATACTCCTTCAATCCAAAAATGTTTTAAACCCCAACAATGATAGAATATACAAATCATTAATCAGTTTCAAGGTAGTCAGGAATATCCAATATAATTTATCCAAATCAATCATGTATTATTCCAAAATCACTACCTCGGTATCAGAACTATATTATGGTTTATCATTCTCTCAACCATATATTTTCCAAAAATTTATCCTGCTATTGAGTCACTTTTCTTTGTTCCACACAATCTCAAGTCCTTAATGAAATAGTACAGCAGTACAATCCTTATATACTCCATAATTATTATAACAAGTACATTGTTGATACAAAACTCAATTGACATAATCAACATAAGAACTCTAATCATTACTCTTCATCTGTGGTAGTATAATAACTTGAATATTATCCAATAGCATCATTTGCGTCATAGTCTGATGACTGGGACATAGGTTCGCGTAGTGTCCAAACTCCTTGCAAATGAAGCATTGTACATTTGAAACCATTTTCTTACCCTTGCAGTCACGTACTTTGTGCCATTTTCCTCCACACTTATAACAAACTCTCATTCCTTTCCGGAAAGTTCCAGGGTGTTTCTTACCATAGTTATCACATATGGGAAAATTCTTCTTTTCCCTCTTCCCTTTATCCATCTTTCTCTCATCCATCCTTTTCTTCTCTTGCTTCCCTTCAAAGCCATAGGAAACAGTAATCTCTTTACTTATCTTATCAACACATGATATTATTTCTTCATATGATGATAATACATGGGAGACTATTTCTCTTATAAATTCTGGCTTAAGACCATGAAAGATATGATCCTTCTTTCTCTTTGGATCATGTGCATTGCTGGAGTTATCATTCCTTCTACTGGGTGCCATTTCTAAACAATGGCATACACTAGATTAGTTTATGAATAACAATACCTAATACCAAACTTGTAAAACACATAACATAAATTAAATAGTTTATGGATATAATCCATAATCATAAAAATGTCTCCTTTGAGGAAGTATATACTCAAAAACCCTTAATAATTTTTTGTAAAGAAAATTAGAATTATCCTAAGCATATCCCCCGGGAGTGTCGTAACCAAGAGTGCAGCAAGACCCGTTGTCGTGCACCGGTTCCCGTTCGAGTCTAGCTAAAAGTGGTGTTTTCGGGTTTTACCCCTAGGTACATCTGTTCCAGAGCCGCCTCTACCTGCTCGTATCCAGACAGGGATGTATTGCTCAGAAAACTCACAAAATACCAAAATTCTAGGAAGTTCTTCTATACTAATCCTCAAAGTTCATCTTAGGTCTACGTGCTCTAATCAGAGTTTATCTAAATCTAGCTTCCAAGGTTTGTACTAAACTTCCTCTGATACCAACTGTAATGCCCTGACCCCAGTTACCTAGATTCGGTGCATTATTACATAACATTGGCATGATCACAAGAAAGATCAAATCTCGAAAGACCGATTGGTTTAATAGCCTTGGAAACACTAGATATATTCATAAGTCTTACATTACATCATAAAGTGAAAAACTACTATAACAACATATTTTCTCCATATTCCACACTCATATCCCCACATAATATCCCTACAGGTCATTCATAATTTACTTCTTCAATTCCTGGAAAAAATAAAACATAGAAAAGGGGTGAGCTCAAATGCCCATTAAGGATAACAATATAGCGGAAACTTTCATAAATAAGAATAAATATTTAAGGCAATGTATAACTAAAACAAAAGACTTTTAAACTTGAACTTCAACATATTATGGAAAAAGTAAAATAAAATAATTCCATTTACTTATTCACATGGATATTCTACTAATCGAATAATCACATACAATATAAATAACCACTTTTATAATGATGGAATGGATAATGCCAGACTATCATAACCACATAGTCAGGGCCTCGTGCCAAGACTACAAATAAGATTTTGACAAGGCCTTGTGCCAAGACACTAGTTTTTCTCATTAGACCTACTGATGCATCGAGGAGCTATAGCGGGCTCCACCCGTCACATATTAAGTCCCATGAATTCCCATATGAAAAGGTTTAAACATAACATACACATTCGTATTAAAACTAGCATATGAAATGTCAATAATTTCACCATAATCCATGAATGGTATAAAAATATCACATCCACAGTCAAACATATCACAAAACCTTCAATACAATATAGAAGTTTTGTATCATAATAAATCAACTTCAAATAAGCATAAAATCCATCAAAGGATATTGACATAGATGAAATCAAAAATCGTTTTAGAGAAATATATCTTTCTATTTTGAAATCATTTAAGAGTCATATATTTATAAAATAAAACATTTTCTTTGAAAATATTATTATAAGTTTTTAAGGTAAACTTCGACGATTTTATAACGGAGGAAAATAGCCGCACCCTCCGTATAAGTTAAAAAAACATTCTTACGTTAATTCTGTCGAAAAGGTTAAAAGCACCCTATTTGGAAAACGACGGAAAGATTCCTTTATAAACCACTTATAAAATCTCAAACAAGGGTATAAATGACTTTAACCCACATTCTTGTAAATTGTAAAAATGTTTTGAAATACATTTTTATGAAACATGGATGTGGATGATAAACAGATCCCAGTAGATTATTACGTATAAACAACCTCGGATAATGAAGAGATTGTGAAATAAACCCTTACCTTGTACTTTTCCTTGGTTGGGGTAGGTTAACCTCCTGTATAATAGTGAAATAATTTTTATTAAATTATACAATAATCATATACATTCATATGATATCATATATGATCTTTTAACATTGCTTTGTTAATAATATCTTAGTATTATCGTCGTTTCGGGTGTTAACTTACTCGTTTTATTTTATATGTTTTGTTACATAAGCCATGTTTGTCATCGATAGGTTTTATATTATTCATATAAAGAATGATATCTAGTCCTTAAACATTATTTTTAAATCATAAAATGATAATTATACTTGAATGGATACGACGGAGAGTGAATCTCATCGCGTTCGTGGAGACGGTAGTCCGTACGTACGCACGAGCGACAATATCATTCTTTTGATATTAACATAATATATAAATGGATGGTATAACATATATACAGAATAATTATCATGTTATATTTATTATTTACATGAGTTACACATAATTATTATACCCATCCAAATAATAATTTATTGAATAAGAATTACACCACGACGTGGAGACGGTAAGTCGTACGTACGCACGTATGGTGCCATGTTATTCAAAGGATGGATAGAATATTGAATATGGTTGTACCATATTTATAATAAAATCACATTATATATAAGATACTTGAGTTATTATTTTAGAATGGTAATTACAAAGAAGGAACAAGTGGAAGAAGAAAGGAACTTGGAAAAGGGTGGTGAAATCATTACCTCTTCTTTGGGTTCTTCCTTTTGATTTGATCAAAAGGGCTCCTTAAGTTGAATTTCTGACTAAAGGAAGGACTCTAGGATGAAGTGAGGGAATTTGAGAGAGTATTTGGGTAGAGTCTGTCCGAACCAAAAGGCTTTTAAGGTGTGAAGTAATGAGAAGGGGGAATGCCCTTTTATAAGAGGGGTGAGGGGCACCTTTGGAAAAGCTAGAAATATTAATTTATAATAAATTCATATTCAGTTTCTAATGGATCCAAAGTTGATTATTTAAATTTTAAGGTGGGTATAGGTCAAAAAAAATTCAACCAATATAATTTATACAGGTTTGGGTCATTATATTAACCTTATCTTTTAGTTTTAACTCTTAGTTAATTAGTTTTACATTTACCATGTCACTTTGTATTTTTATATTATATAGTTAATAAACTTACTATATACATCCAAGCGACCCCCAAGTGGTCCATTAATGATAAAAATATCATGATATAAGTCTATTGGTTGATACTTATATTTTTAGGAATTTAATATCAATAAATAATATAATATTTGTTTTAAAAACTCTTTTATGTCAATTTTGACACTATTCAATAGTTGATTTTTGTAAAACTCATAACAGAATTATTACTTCGAAAAAAGTTAATTAAATAATTACTAACATGTCATATTAACCTAGAAAATTAGTTTAATTCATTAAAAGTCTCAAATTATATTTATTTGGGTTTTTATAATATCAATTATTTTAATTTTTCACTATTATGGTAATTACTGCATCATCATTGTGTCATAAATAAATTAAATTATTTAATGTCAAAAAATTATAAATAAAATATAATTATGTAGGAAATCATTTTATATTTCTAATGAATATTTACAATCGAAAATCCAACATATATAACCCTATGTAAAAATTGTTTTTCTAAAAGATATATGCTTGTGTCATTTTTGTATTCATTTTAACTTAATTAAAATTAAGTGTCCCTATCACTTAAAAGTGGAACCATGGGGTCCCAAAATCGACCCAAATATGCCTATGGTCTAAATTGTATCAACCAATAAGGTTATGACATGTTTTAGGTTAATTTTTTATTATTATAATATTATTTTTTAACCCTTATTTACTGGATTTACCCTTTAACCATGGTAAATAAAATATTTATCGAAGTAATTATTCAAAATGTCTAAAAATAAAATATACCTATTTACACAATTTGAACATCCTTATTCCAAATATGGAATCAATTTTTCCAAATTCAAAACACATAAGTGGAAGAAATTAATTTAAAATTAATACCCACTGTCAAAACAAAAAGCGTGTTTTTAAGATATAATAACCGTCAAAAGATTGATACTTGTTTATGTTCGGTTTAATTGTGAAATTATGTCCAATGACCAAAATTGTATTAAATGGTAAAAATATATTCTAAATATACTTTCAAACCACTCAAATTCATAATTTATCAATATAAATTATTTCGATTAAAAAAGTTGTTTTTAATTAAAATTTAGTAATTTTCACTATTCATCAGAATATAAGTGTTATCTGAAAAGTTCCAAAATTTCACCCTAGGATAAATTCGATATTACAAATCCAAAAATGAAGTCCATTTTGAAATATAAAATATATTTAATTTCAAAAAGTAGGTATTACTATTCATAATGGCTAGTTTGATTGGTTGTGGTGTGTGTTAGAACTCGAAGTTGCGTATAACACACGCTACTGTATTATTCAAAGGAAAGCGTACCGTGGAAGATTGGGATGTTTCATTTTAAATTTTTGATGTCCTCATTTAGTCAAAAACTTTAAAATATTGTATTTAAAAAGGGTTCACTATTAAAAGTTGGTAAAAGTGCAATACTGAAATTGAATTTGTTCTTACATTATGTCTAAGAAACTCATAATATGGATTCTAAAATTATAAGGATTATATAAAGTTTAAAATTTAGTTAATACTATTCATAACCTCTTTTGAACGGATTGTTTGGTAAGTCATGGTGCGCTTGAACTCGGTGTTGCGTGTAGTGCAGGTTATTGAATTATTTTGAAGAAATAACACACTATGAAATCTTGGGGTGTTACATATTATATAATATGTAACATTCTTTAATTTTTCAATTTCATTATACTCTTACAATCTTTTAATAACTTTGAATCATAAAATTCAAACCTATTCTTATGGATTAACCATAGTATGCATCCTTATATTATTTTAGCAGTTTATCAACATAACTTTTTAGTATGTATCCTCCTTTATCAGTAAATTTTATTCTAGATTTCATCATATAACTTCCATGAGTGTGTATAATGTATATGAGTTCACCTTACTATTAATCTTAAAGATTTTATTTGAAACTCTCCTTGAAACTTCTGGAAAATATATATCCTTTATCTAATTATAGTTTACAGTGACATCTAAGTATAGTTGATAGAGATATCAGAAACTATGGTGACCCAATAGTTTCATACATAAATGTTATATATTATTAGATGGAAATTTATTACATATAATTAAGACCCATGCCATAACTATAAAGGTGTATTATCTTTGGAAACTTGGATACAAAAACAATTGGTACAAAAAAGATCTACATTATATCATTATAAGTTCTTCAAAATGAAAACCCTTTTCAGACATATCAGACTTAAAACCATACTTTATATCATGGGGAAAAGGAAACACAATAAAGGTTGAGACTAGATAATCAATAAGGGTAGATATTAATGATAATTTAATAATAACATGATCATAATGACATGAAAACATGATCTTAACATTTTAAAACCATACATAGTAATTCATAGATCATAATCACGAGTCATGGAATAAAGTTTGGTAGTCTATAAGCCATGAATAATAAAGAAATCAAAAAACCTGATACATGAGAGTATAAAATTGGAATAATATCATGTCATAAAAGAGTTGTCTAAAGTGTGGAATAATCATAATCATATAAATCTTATGTCAAGGATACCCACCAAGATATTCATCACATGTTAGGATTGGGATAACCACTTCTGTACCAACTTTGGTCTTGAGATAACCTCTTGTGTACCCTTATTCAGACTGGGATAACCTCCCATGTACCCTTTGAACTCATAAAACATTAATCTTTACCCAATTCATTGAACGTCTACAATAGAACCACCCATTAGATAATCATAATCCATTCATATGCATGCCATAAGACTATGAAAGCATTCATCATTTCATCATTGCTTAAACCATTAAAAAATGGGTTTTATCCATATTTTATAATCATAATAATTAACTATTTAGAAAATTATTAAAGATTTTATTATGTAATGTAATGAACTTTAATAATTGAAACCCCCTTGTGATTTAATTAAATATATTACTATATATTATGGATATAGAAAAAGCATGCACTTATTTGGTTTTATTTTATACCATCAGATTTAAAATACTGTTAAACATCATTAGTGTTGATAATATAGCCATTGAACAGTGATCGTATTATTATTATAAATATAGTGTTTTAACAAATCCAATTGACACATATAAAGGAATTTATGACCACAACCAGTAGGATCATACCTTATGAATCCCATTTATAAGATCTTGGGAGGGAGATAGAATCAATGTGGTTTTCCCTTAACTAAACCCAAACTGAGATCCAAAAACTTAAGAATGAGCAAAACCATTTATAGGAGAAGTTCAAGCTCATCGAGATCATGACCCAAACCATGTACACCAAACCACCCCATGAAAGTATCACCACTACACACCTTACCATTAGGGAATTTTATAGTGTATTGAAGAGATATGTATCAAGAACCTATAAATATGAATATGTACATTATTTTAAATAGAATAATGGTTATATTTACTTATTATCATTGTTACTTTATAAATAATTGGGATTTTTATACAATAAAATACAAATTATATATATTTTTGGTAATATTTAAATTCAATTAAAGAATTAAAGAATTTAAGTTTTTTGAAATAGATAATATTTTATTAGAATATTATTATTACATAATTTTTATTAAATATAAATTATATTATAATTTTAATGAAGAAAAATGTAATTTTAATAAGGGTTCAAAAACTATTATTGTCAAAAAACTAAGAATTTATCAATAAATTTTGATTATTATTTTAAAAGTGAAAATTCACATATTTAAATAATTATTTGGATAAAAAATTTATTCTTAGAATAATAATGTCAAAATTATCCAATGATAAATTTTTCATAATTTTACGAGACAGTCAAATTTTTGGGTAAAAATTAAATATGGTATAAATATATGGTGTTTATTATGACATCATAATGAAAAAAAATTATGTGATAAATACTAGAAATTTTATATACAAAAAAATATATATCTTAACTTTTAAATAATGTAATATTATGTTTATTTTATTAAATTTATAAAGCCTTTATGAATCCTCTAAAACCTATAATATATTTTATGGTTTGAAAATAATTTCTTTATAAACATGAATCAATTATACATTATAAAGGGTATTATTTTAATAATTTTTTCCCTTATACTATGAAAATAATGAAATTAACCCCTCTTTTTTAGAAACCATGGGAAAAAACCATGATAATTTTTTTGGTTTTGGTTATTTTATTATATAGAGTCTAAAACCTATGTTTGAGAAATAATAAATAATTCCCCACTCATTTCCTATATAAAACCACACAATATCCCATTTATCTTCCCTAAAAACATTAGATAACATTCTTAAGCTTCCCTCCCATCTATAGAGTCCTCCCAAGGTACCTCCAATATCTCAATCAGCTCTTCCCAAGCATTTGGAATCACCTTCTCAGGGTAAGGGATCCTCTCCTTCTCCTCTTTATTCAGGTATCTTCTTGATCTTATGTATTTTATATTCATTTCCTAATGTTATGATATGTTTTTAATATCAAAATTACAATAAATTTTATGTCTAAATAATGATATATCCATTTTACAATCACCAATCCCTCCCATGAACATTTATACACCCCCATTATGCAGCTGAAATTTCACCGTAATTTTCCCTGCCAAACAATTGTGTAGTGAATAACCGTACCCATTTTTATCAAGGTTGTTCACCTTTATACACTTATAATTTTTTATTTAAGACTTTCATGTATTTATTCTACAATCCTTTTCATGTAATGAAATATTATGATAAATGAATTGATGTTGTATGGTCTATGTGGTACACTTAAGCATGAGAATGAAATGAATGTGTTGGGTGCACCTAGAATTATATAGCGCTCTAATACATTGGGTAATGTTTTAGTCTCATGATACCTATTGAAATGGATTATGGAGTGAACCTAATCCATCATTGTACTTTTTACATCATAATTTCTTTCCAGTTATCCTTGACCTAGGTTTATGATGCAATGTTTTAACTTGTTTCCACATTTCTCATGTTGCCTTTATCTTATCATGGTATATAATTCCTCATTGTTCATGTTTATGATTATTACTCCTTTTATGATCCATTTATATGAATATTGTTTGAAATTTATTAATTTATTCATGTTATTCCATTTTATTCTCTTACTAGGCTTTATAGCTCACCGCTTTCTAATGTATGTCCCCACGTTATCTCATGAAATTTTAAGTACAGTGGAATAGTATGAGCCTATCAAGGAAGTTTTCAATAATGTTGTTATATCCCATGTTATATATTGTTATGTAATGTACCTAATTCACAATGACACTATACTTATCAGTATTTTTTGTTTTATTTTGTGTAATATTATGTAATAAATCATGAATTTATGTATAATAAAGAGAATGGTTGTCATAGTTGGTATCAAAGGGAGGTTTAGTTATTTTTGGGTTTATGATTAGAAAAATATAGTAAAAGTCATAGGGATAAAACGAAGTATAAGAAAAAATCCCTAAGTTTTCATAAATTATAGAGTAATTGGTTTATCAAGAAAATACATTGTTTTCTAGATAATACAAGTAGATGTGGCTCTGGAACAAATGTACATAGGGGTAAAACTAGAAAACACCGTGTTGAGCTAGACTCAACTGAGAACTAGTGCCTGAAAATGGGCCTTAATGAACACCTGGTTTGACACTCATAGGGGATATTATTTGGTAAATTCAAAATGTTATTACGAACCATTATTAAGGTAAAAAACCCATAAGAGTATATGTTAGGATATAGATCATGGATAACATAGATTGAAGTCTAGAAATTCACAAGTTAAGAAAAAAATTTCAATTAATAAATTATATCTTTAATGTCATGGGAATCCCTATTTGTGTTTAATAGTTTAAAAAATTACCATCCCTAATTTTCCCTTTATTATATCCAGTGGACGAAAATATGAGGAATCAGGTAAAAAACCAATGTGAATGACAATGTGATGACCAACCAAATGAGATGACCAACCCAATGGGTGAAGGAATCATAAAATTTGTGAGGATACTCTCTCAGCTGAATCAAGTTCTGAATAGAAACCTAGATCAGGAGAAGTTCCAAAATCCCCTAAGAAATGACATGCTATAATTTATACCTTTATACAAAAAATCACTCTAACTTTCAATCGATCATCTGATCCCTTAATCACAGAAAATGGATCAACTCCATTGAGAAAATTTTCTCCTTCCATCAATGTTCTGAGAAAGAGAAGGTTATATTGGTTGTTTATCATATAGAGGGATAATCTAATTAATAATACACATTGATCAAGAATATGAAACCCAAGGAAAAGATCGAAGTGATGGAGTGGAAGGAATTATAGAAAATATTTTTTGAAAAATATTTTCCTCAAACTCTTCAATTTAGAATGAAAAGTGATTTCCTTAACCTAAAGCAAAAATGATGATGAGTATATCGGGGTGTATGAGGAAAACTTCACAAGACATTCACATTATACCTTTGACTTTGTTGTTACCCCTTGATGCAAGGTTGACCACTTATTTTGTGGGTTAAAACCTAATATATGAAAATATTTGGTGATCCAAGAATTTTATAGAAATGATGAAATTGTACAATGTTCCCTCAAAGTGAAAATGTAGATCGGAGAATCTCATGGGTATCATAGGGATAAGAATAAAAAATTAGAGTTTAATTCTAGTGGTTTGATGGATAAATCTAAGGGTGATAATAAATTTCAACGTCCCACATTCCAAAATTTCAGAAAGAATCACCCCAAAAATTTCCTAAGGGGGATGAGGAAATGACTTTGGAGAGGGAAGGAAGGAAACCTAGCTAAAAATTGATGATGGGAGAATCCCACTAATGTGATGGAGGAAAGGAATGCTCTGGTCGACCCTCAAAAATTTTTTCATTGTTACAACTTTAAGGAACTATGACACTTTTCAAACCAATGCACTAAGACAAGGGTTTTTAGAGACAACCAAAAACCTCCAAGGTAGCAGGGGGGATTTTTTCTATCAAAACTGCTGAGGTGGATCCCAAAAAAAAAGTGGTGAAGAGTATGCTAGTTCTTCATTCAATAATAGTGAACATATTTTTTTTATTATGGTCTTATTAATTATTTCATATCACATAAGTTTATTATAACTATTAAAACACCACAAAAAATCATAGAAGTAGAGCTATCAATGAAAAAGGGAAATGGTGAAATTATTGCATCCCAAGTATATAATTCCTCCCCTATAAAAAATTGTTGGTTAAACTTCCTAGAAAACCTTGTGATACTCTATTTAGTTAAATTTTATGAAATTATGGTTATGAATTGGTTTTACCTATATAGAGATAACATAAATTTCCATGATAAGGAAATTACTCTCTGTATTGTGAATTATTCGTCGATTCTATACAAGTGCAAGGAGGAGGATGAATCTTCTGTAGAACCAACATCTAAATCATGAATATTATTTCCCTATGCACAATAGTATCTAGCTCAAATGACTGATTATAAGGAAAATATCATTCTTGAAGACATGATCATTGTGAGGGAATATGCTGATGTGTTTCCCAAGGAATTTCCTCATCTTCATCCTAGCTGAGAGGTTAAATTTTCAATCAAGATTATACCTGAGGGATTTCCATTATCCAAGACTCCATATAGTCTGGATGTTGTGGAACTTGAGGAGCTAAATAAATAACTATAGGATAATCTTGATGACGTCTTTATATTCCTATGTGCTTCACCATGAGGTACACCATTCCCTTTCTTCAAAAAGAAGGATGGGTCAATGTGCCTTCGCATTGATTATCATGAACTCAACAAGATCACGAAAAAGAACAAGTATCCTCTTCCATGAATTTATGACTTACTAAATCAGCAATGTGGAGCACAATACTTCACCATGGTGTATCTTCAGTTGGGATATTACCAAGTAAGTGTGAATAAGGATGATATCCCTAAGTCAGCTTTATGAATAACGTACAAGAACTTTGAGTACATAGTAATTACATTTAGACTAAAAAATTATCTAGAAATATTCATGGAATTGATTAATATAGCCTTTATAGATTACCTCAAAAATGGTAGAATTTATAGATGATATTCTTATATACTCAAAATTTAAGGAGGTGCATGAGGAGAATCCAATCACTGTGCTAAAGACCTTAAAAAAAGAGAATATTTATGAAAAGTACAAGAAATGTGAGTTTTGGTTAAAGGAAGTCCCATTCTTGAGGCATATTATCACAATAAATGGTATATTGATGGACCCTTAAAAAAATAATTTATTAAATGATAGCCTAGGAAAACATCTGTGATAGATATCCATAGTTTCATTGAATTTTTTGGGTACTATTGTAGATTTGTAAGAAATTTCATGCGATTTTCAAAACCTATAACCAAGATAACTCGGGAGGGATTCAAGTTTTATTGGAATGATTAATGTGAAGATATATTTAAGGAGTTGAAAAAGAGGCTTATCACTACAGTAGTACTCACATTAACCATAAGTAGAAATATTTTTATGGTATTCAGTGCTGCTTCATAGAAGGGATTGAGATATGTGTTATTTAATAATAAAAAATTGATAGCTTATGTCTCAGGTAAATTGAAAGATCATGAGAAAAACCCAACACATGATCTAGAGTTAGCTGAACTGAACTATGTGTTGAAAATTTGGAGACATTATCTCTTTGGGGAGAAGTTTGAAATATATACAAATCAGAAAATCCTAAAGTATATATTCACACAGAAAGAGATGAATATGCACCAATGAAGATGGTTAGATATGATCAAAGACTATGAATGTTCAATCCACTACTATCATGGGAAAGAGAATAAGTGGTAGATGCTCTAATTATAAAGAATCTAACAAGTTTATCATTGATGAGAATTGAGAAAGATATATTATTCTTATACTTGAAAAGAATGGAAATGAGAATCGTAAAGGAAGGAAAATCATCAATCCTTTCACAAATGATTACTCAACTTTACCTTATGGATATGATAAAGATTCTCAAAGAGATGATGTGTGAATTTAGATTAAATTGGAAGCTATAATAAATGGTAATACTCAAATTTAATGTTAATTAAGAAGGAGTTATGAGATTTTGGTTATGATTTTGTGTACCATAAAATTCCGAGTTAAAGAAGGATCTGTTGGATGATGTGCATATCTGAACCTTCTCCATCCATCCAGGTAACAAAAAGATGTATCTAGATATTTTGTATCACTATTAGTGGGACAATATGAAGAAGGATATCACAAAATACACATCATGATGTCTGGTATATCAACCAGTGAATACTGAAAGGAAAAAATCCAAGGGGATGGTGTAACCATTACCCATACTTTCATGGAAATGAGAAAACATCACCATGGATCTTTTCAATGGTATTATGAAAATATTAAGAAGAAATAATGTTATATGGGTTGTTGTGGATTTTCTAACAAAGACTTCTCACTTCATTTCAATTCTAGAGGACTTCCCACTCAACCAAATTTCAAGGATGTACATTAGAGAAGTGGTTAGGCTTCATGTAACACCACTATCCATTGTATCTGATCAAGATGAAAGATTTAACTCTCAGTTATGGAAGGGTCTCTAAAACACTATAAATAATGAGTTGAACTTCAGTAAAACTTATCACTCTCGAATTGATGGACAATATATGAGAACTATCAAGACACTCAAGGGACTGTTGAGATTATGATCGATTGAATTAAAAGTAGGATGGGTTAAACATTTTCCTCTGGTCAAGTTCTCAAACAATAATATTTTCTACTCTAGCATCGAAATAGACCCCTATGATGCCCTTTATGGAAAGTGGTGTAGAACACTTGCATGTTGGGAGGAATTTGGTGAATGAAAACTACTAGGTTCTGAAATGGTCAAGGAAATGGTGGAAAATGTCAAGATTATTCAATAGCACATCAAGACAGCTTAGATTCGACAAAAGAAATATGCTAAAAATCGTTTAAAAGACCTATAATTTGAGGTTGGAGAAAAATTATTCCTATGAATATCTCTGTGGAAGAAATTCATGAGACTCGGGAAGAAGATAAATCTTAGTCCAATATAAATCTTCCCCTTTGAGTTCATTGATCGCATTAGAGCGATGGCCTATTGACCAGAACTCCCACGTAACCTATATCAATTACATGATTTGTTCCATGTATCACTCTTAAAGAATTAAATATAATTCCACTCACATGTACTCAATCGAGAGGTGATACCATTGTATAATGATCACTCATATGAGTAGAAACTGGTAAATATATTACATTGAAGAAACAAAGTTCTATATAATAAGATAATGCGCCTAGTCAAAGTGTTGTGGGGAAAATAAAAGTTTGAAGAAGAAATGTGGGAACCAGAGGAGGTGATGAAATAGAGTTACCCTCATCTGTTTTATTATGTGAAATTAAAATTTCAAGGGTGAAATTTATGAAGGGGGGGGGGAGATTGTAATGACCCAAACTCTTATAAATAAAATACCCCTTGTGATTTAATTAAATGGATTACTATATATTATGAATATATAAAACAAATGAACTTATTTGGTTTTATTATATATTATCAGATTTAAAAGACTATTAATCATCATTACCATTAATAATATATCCATTTAATAGTGATCATATAATTAGTATAAATAGAGGTTTTTAACAAATCCAATTGATACAGATGAAGGAATTGATGACCTCAACCTGTAGGATTATAACCTACAAGTCCCATTTATCAGAGCTTCCAAGGGAGGTATTATCACTAATATTTTCACTTTACCAAGCCCAATATTATATCAAGAAACATAAGCACAAGCGAAACAGTTTACGGGAGATGTTCAAGCTCATTGAGATCACAATCCAAACCATGTACGCCGGACCACCCCTTGAAAGTATCACCATCGCACACCTAACCCTTAGGGAATTTGATGGTGTATTAAAAGGATATGTATCAAGACCCTATAAATATATATATTGACATTATTTTCAATATAATAATGGTTATATTTATTTTTATTATTGTTACTTTATAAATGATTTTGTTTTTTATACAAGAAAACACAAATTATATTTTTGGGTAATATACAAATTGAATTAAGGCATTTATGAATTAATGAATTTTTTAAATAGATAATATTTTATTAAAATATTATTATTAAATATTATTTATTAAATAAAAATGATCATACAATTTTTATGAAGACAAATTTAATTTTTATAAGGGTTTGAAAACTGTTATTGTAAAAAAACCCAATATTTCTCAATAAATGTAGAATATTATTTTAAAAGTAAAAATTAACATATTTATTAAATTATTTTTATAAAATAAATATAATTTTTGGAATCATAATGTAAAAATTATCCAATGGTGAATTGTTCATAATTTTTTAAGAGGATCAAATTTTCAGGTAAAAATTAAATATGGTATAAATATATATTGTGTATTATAACATCACAATGACCAAAAAATGATATAATAAATACTATAATGGTATCCATGACCAAATATATTTTTAAAATTTAAAATAATGTAATATTAAGTTTATTTGATTAATTTTATAAATCCTTTATGAATCCTCCAAAAATTATAATATATTTTAAGTTTTTAAAATCAATTATTTATAAACATGACTCACTTCCACATCAGAAAATATATTATTTTAATAATTTAGGACCTTGGAATAATAAAATAATAAAATAAAACCCTATTTTATTATAAACCATGGGAAAGGTTGTGGTTTTGATTATTTTATTATATAGAGTAAAAAACCTAAGTTTGAGAAATAATAAAGAATTACCCCACTCATTTTTTATATAAATCCACCTAATCTCCCATATTTATTCACTAAAAAACCTAGAGAATGTCTTTACTCTACCATCCCATCTCTAGAGTCATCTGTATGTGCCCTAAATCTCGCAAGAACCTCCTCCCAAGCATTTCGAATCACCCTCTCAGGGTAATAGATCCTCTCATTCTCCTCTTTAATCAAGTTTCTTCTTTATCATATGTCTTTTATCTTCATTTCATAATTTTTGGATATGTTCTTACATACCCCCCTTACTCTTCATTTTATTTATAAATAATGAGATACCCCTTTCACTCTCATAAATTCCCACCATGAACATTTATATGGCCTCATTAGGCTGCTGAAATTTCACTATGATTTTCCATGACAAATAATTGTGTAGTGAATAACCATAACCATTTTCTATTAAGGTTTTTCACATTTATGAACTTATACTTATTTATTGGGAACTTACATGTATGAATTCTAAACTCATTAATCATGGAATAAAATATGATGATGAATGAATCCATGTTATATGATCTATGTGGAACACTTAAATATGAGAAAGAAATAGAAGTGATGGATTCTCCCGAAATTATATATCACTCTAATGCATTGAGTAATGTTTTAGTGTCATAAGATGTTATGAAAGGGATTAGGGAGTGAACCTAATCTATATTGGGACTTTTTCCATCATTATGTCTTTATAGTTATCCTTGACCTATGTTTATGAGGAAGTGTTTTAGGTTGTTTCCACATTTCCTATGTTTCCTTTATGTTATTATACTATATCATGCCTCATTGCTCAGATTTATGATTCTCACACCTTTTATGACCCATTGACATGACTAATATTTTACATGTATTACTTTGTTCATGTTATTCCATGTTTATTCACTTATTGGGATTTATATCTCACCCCTTTATTGTAACACCCAAGATTTTTATGAGTAATATTTTGTTTTTATGTTATATATATATCATCAAAGGAATCTTTCACTATACACTAGCTTGGATTACTTTACACGCAATCACGACCTTCCTCGATAGCTTGCGTTGTACGCAATACCAAGTTTCACTAAACGACGATATGCAATTAAAATATCATTTAAAATAGCCGTTACGAATAGTAATAACCACTTTTTGAAATTTTATTTTTCAAAATGGACCACATTTTTGGATTCGGAATACCGAAATTAGCCTAGGGTGAAATTTTGGTATTTTTCTGAAAACTTTCAATTTTTGATGAATAGTGAAACCACTAAGTGGTAGGTTAAAAACTGAATTTTGCATAAAACTTAATTTTACCGCTTCTGTGAATGGAATTTAGAAAATCCGAGAGACACGGTTAATATCAAGGACTAAAATGTGGTTCAATGAGATGAAAATAATTTTTGGTGAATAGTAACTTTTTACTTTTTTTTACCACGGTTAAAAGTAAATAGGGTAATTAAGGGTAAATATGATATTATTATTACCCTAACACATGTCCTAATTCTATTGGATAAGTTAAATTCGACCAAAAACAAACTTAGGAATAAAATATGACCATTTAGGCCCACTTGGATAACATTAGGACATTTATTATTAATTTATTTAAAGAAGGGTTAAAATAGTTAAAATCAAAGTTTAATAAGTAAATAAATATTAATATGGGGTTATACATAAGATAAATTCTACTATAAATATTAATTAGAAATATAAAAAGATTTCCTACATAATGGTATTTTATTTGTAATTTTTAGACATTAAATAATTTAATTTATTTATGACACAATGATGATGCAGTAATTATCTTATTAATGAAATATTGACATAATTGATGTTATAAACACCAAAATAAATGTAATTTGAGACTTTTTATGAATTCCACTAATTTTCTAGGTTACTATGATATATTAGTGTTGATTTAATCAACTTGGTTCGAACATATAATTCTGTTATGACTTTCACAAAAATCATATATCAAATAGTGACAAAATTGACACAAAATAGTTTTTAAATAAAATATTATATTATTAATTGTTATTTTATTCCTAAAAATCTATGGTTCGGCCAAATGACTTATATAAGGATATATATATTAATAATAAACAACTTGGGGTTCTTTTGGCATGTTATAGTAAGTGTATTAACCATATAGTGTAAGAAAACAAAAAGTCACGGTAAAAGTTAAATTATTTAACTTAGAGTTAAATCTAATTGATAAGGTTAAAATAATAACCTAAACTTGTATAAATCATATTGGTTGATAGGATTTCGACCCATCCCCGCTTTACCTTCGAAATAAGACCCTTTGGAACCATTATGAACCGATTTTGACTTTAATATAAAATAATATTTTGATATATTCCTAAGGTTCCCCTCTCCTCCCTTATAAAAGGGCACCTCCTCCCCCTCCTGCTCACACCAATTTGAGCACTCAAGCTCGGCCAACACCTGCCAAAATCCCTTCTCCACTTCCATAGAATAATCCTAGAGGTCTTGGTCTTCTTCAAAGACCAATCTTAGTTCCCTAAGTGGAGGATTCAAAGAGGCGTTTCAAAGAAGAGGTAATATCCATTACCGATCTTTTCAATTTCTTTCTTCTTCAACTTCTTCTTCTTTAGTTGTTTCATGATAAATTAATAACATCAGTATTACTTAAATAATGATATTTTATTATAAATATGAAACAACCCTAATTAACCTTCTATCCATCCTACGGAAAAATGAAATCACCGCGCGTGCGTACGTACGGAATACCGTCCCCACGCCGTGGTGTAATCTATTTTCCACCATCACCTTACAAGGATGGGTATAATGGTGTAATGAGTAACTATATATGATTATTATAAAGTGATATTTATACTGAAATAGTATAAATACACTTAAATACAATTCCACGATCATGGGAACAATATCATCGCTCGTGCGTACGTACGGAATACCGTCTCCACGATGTGATGCGACTCGTTCTACATGATCATTATTACATAGTAATTATATAAATGAATTAAATGAATAAATATGATATATGTTACACTAATAACATTCTGGATATAAGGTATTTATAACCTTAAAAGAAGAATAAGAATTTATTCGGCAAAACACGCATAAGAACAAAAGGCAATAAAGACCCGAGTAACAAGTAACAATGAAATATTACTAATAAGAAGCTAAGAATATGACCATATATGATATAATATCAATATGTATGAATCTGGAATAAGTCAATAACATTATTTAAACCATTATACAGGAGCTTTGGACACATACAAATCAAATCGGACCTAAGGTAAGGGAATATATCACTATCTCATTTTATCCGAGATTGTTTATACTTTGGTATTTAATGGGTTGTATTTTATCATCCACATCCATGTTTCCTCAATATGTAATATTATTTCCATCCATGTACAATTGTTTAAATCCAATTTTACCCTTCGATGAGTTTTTATTAAAAGATATGAAAGGAATCTTTTGTCATTTTTTCGTACGAGGTACTTTTTGACTTTTCCGACAAAAGTACGAAGAATGTTTTTTTAAATTATACGGCATGAAGGGATTTTTAAAACATTATTTCCAAGAAGCTTCCTTTACAAGTTTTCAAGTTTATTTTTAATCAACTTCTTTTAGTTTAAAGTTGTATGACATGTTAAGAAAGGAAAAATGTTTTTGAAGTAGAAAGGATATTTTCCTCAAGAATGAAGTTCAATTGTTTTATCAAAATTATTTTCCATATAAGATAATAAAGGGTTATGTTTTTATCCCTATTATTACATTGATTTGATTATGTTCTGAGGGAATTATTTTTATGAAGTCATTTACCTTATATGATTTTTTTAATGATTTCATGATGTTTCAAGAATCCCATTTTTGTTACATGTGTTATGTGATGATGTATAATTTATGATTATGTGGCACACATAAGAAAGGATGAATTATAAGATGGGTGGGACCTATATCTCCCTCCAATGCATTGGGTAAAGATTTATATCTCATGAGATAGACATGGCTGGAACGGAAGGTTATTTCGGTTCAGTGATACAGGACTGAAACGAGGAGTGAACTCAGTTCAGAAATGGACTTTGTCCGCTAAGATAGTCTTGGCAATGAGTCATGGCTAACAAGAAATTATTTTCCATGATTATGTGTGCATGCCACAAAGTTTCATGTTTTATGTTTTGATTATGGGGATCTCATTTTCACTTCTATGATTTATTCCATGTTAAGATATTATGATCTCTTTTGCAGGTTATGATTTTCAAAAAGATATGATATGATTTTTATTTCCTTTATTTGCCCTTGCTGAGAATTTGAGCTCACCCTTTTTTGTATGTTTTCTTTTCCCCAGGTCAGGAAGATGGATATTAAGTAGAATATGCTAAAAGGGACCCTAGATATGATGAAATAAATGGGAGACACTGTAGAAGATTTATGAACCAGTTGTTTATGTTTCCCAGTTTCTAAAGACACTATACCTATACGGTCCTTTTGTGGTTTTGTTATTTGTTGTAATAAGTATGCTTCAATTTTGAAGTATTAACAATGTATGTAAAGTATGGGTTGTTATAGTTGGTATCAGAGGAATGGTATAGTCAACCTTTGGAAACTAGGATGTGAAAGACTTAGTAAGAACCCTAAGGATAAGTCTAAGCATAGAACACAATCTTAGTGTTTTAGAAATGGCCATGAATAACCTAGGATAAGACCTTAAGCGTGAAAATTTTATTCTTGAATTATGTGGTTTTACTATTATAATTAGTGTTGCTCACACTATTCTTCTTGGTTTTAGTCAATGGCTGGAACCCGAAGGAACCCTGTTAATGCAGAATGCGATGGGAAATGCAATGATTGTCCCCCTGAGCAACCAAACGTTATGGGAGATGGGATGCGAAATCTTGTAGCCATGCTCACACAACTTTCTCAAGCTATGAATCATGCAGGACTTCCAAACAAGCAAAGGAAGGAGCAACATTCTGTTGAATCCTTCATGAGGCAGCGTCCACCTTCTTTCAGCGGGTCTACTGATCCATTAGTTGCTGAACAATGGATTAGTACTACTAAAAAGATATTTTCAGTTCTTCAATGTTCTGAACATGATAAAGTCATCCTAGCAGATTATCGTTTGGAAGGAGATGCTGATCAATGGTGGAATCTTATTAAGAATACGAGGCAAAGGGATGAAATTGAGTCCATGGAATGGGACGAGTTCAAGAACTTATTTTTCAATAAGTACTTCCCTCGTATTCTCCGAACAAAGATGGAGAAAGAGTTTCTTTAACTAAAGCAAAAGGATGATGAATCTGTTGGTACCTATGAAGCAAATTTTACAGGACTTTCAAGGTACGCTTCTAGTATTATTATCCAACCTGAGAGTAAGATCGATCGATTCTTTAGTGGCTTAAAACCAATCCTTCTAAGGGCGTTAGCCATAAGGGACTTCAATAGCTACGAGGAAATCGTTCGATGTGATCTCAAAGTCGAGATGGATATTGGAGTAACCCATCAGTCATATGGGTTTGATAAGAAGAGGAAAATGGAATTCAAAGGAAAATCTAAAGAGCACACTGAAAAGAAGATGAGCTTTCCCTTATGCTCAAAGTGTGGAAAGAAACATGGAGGGAGTTGTCTTAAAGGGACAAGTAAATGTTTCAAATGTGGAAAGGCAGGTCATCGGGCATTTGAATTCCGCGATAATGGGAATAAGATGTATAATGATGCAAACAAAGGAAGGGATACACAGAATGAACCTACTACACTTCAATGTTTCAAGTGCAAGGAGATGGGGCATTATGCCAATCAATGCCCAAATCCAATGGTTGATGATGATGGTCAACGTCAACAAACTCTTAAGGCTAAATACAAAGGAAAGTCACATGCAATTTCTATCAGCGATGTGGAGTACGATAACGAAGTGGTGAAAGGTACACTTACCATCCACTCTAAAGTAGAAAATGTTTTATTTGATTCTGGATCCACCCACTCTTTTATTTCTGAAGAATTTTCTAAGGGTATCATCGTATTACCTCAACAATTAGATGTTGAGTTAGCTGTGACAACACCTAATGGCACATCAATCGCATCAAAAGTTTATAATTCTTCTCCAATTGACGTTTGTGGGAAAGTGCTTCCTGCAAATCTTGTGATCATTCCTTTAGTGTAATTTGATGTGATTCTTGGCATGGATTGGCTTTCTTTATACGGAGCTCATATCAATTGCCAAAGAAGGGAAGTCACATTTCATATTCCAGATCAATCTATGATCGTCTATCAATGCAAGGATGAACATAACCTTCCAGTGGAAATTTCTTCCATTTTATGGGTATTGATTCCACTAAATGAAGGTTATTTATCTCAAATGGTTGGTGAGAAACTCGTGATTAAGAATATGCCCATCGTACGGGAGTTTGATGATGTCTTTCCGAAGGAATTACCAGGTCTTCCACCAAATCATGAAGTTGAGTTTTCAATAGAACTCGTACCGGGTGCTTTTCATATTTCAAAGACACCTTATAGAATGGCCCCAATTGAGTTGCAGGAATTGAAGAAGCAACTCCAAGAGAATCTTGATAAGGGATTCATACGCCCTAGTGCGTCACCTTGGGGATCACCTGTTCTATTTGTTAAGAATAAAGATGGATCAATGAGACTCTGCATTGATTATCAAGAACTTAACAAGATCACTATCAAGAAAAAATATCCTCTCCCACGCATTGATGACTTATTTGACCAACTACGCGGAGCTCAATACTTTTCCAAGATTGATCTTCGTTCAGGGTATCATCAATTAAGGGTCAAAAGGGAGGATATACCAAAGACGACTTTCCGTACAAGGTATGGACACTATGAATTTATAGTGATGCCATTTGTTCTTACTAATGCCCCTGCTATCTTCATGGATCTAATGAATAGAGTCTTTAGAGACTATCTTGATCAATTTGTGGTAGTCTTTATAGACGATATTCTTTTCTATTCAAAGAGCAAGGAAGAACATGAAGATCACTTGAGAATTATATTGAAGACCCTGAGAAAGGAGAAGCTTTATTCCAAATTTACCAAGTGTGAATTTTGGCTTCAAAAAGTTTCATTTTTGGGTCACATAATCTCAAAAGAGGGGATATCTGTGGATCCAGCAAAAACAGAGGTTATCGAAAGATGGTCGAGACCAACAACAGTAACTGAGATCCAAAGTTTTCTTGGTTTGGCTGGATATTATCGACGTTTTGTGAAAGATTTTTCACAATTATCTAATCCACTCACCAAGTTGACTTGGAAATTATTTAAGTTTGTCTGGACAGAAGAATGTGAAGATAATTTCAAGGAGTTGGAAAGAAGGTTATCCAGTGCACCTGTGCTCACACTTCCTTGTAGTGGAGAAAGGTTTGTGATCTATAGTGATGCATTCAAGAAGGGATTGGGGTGTGTTCTTATGCAAAATGATATGGTGATAGCTTATGCCTCACGACAGTTGAAAATCCATGAGCAAAATTACCCAACACATGATTTGGAGTTAGCTGCGGTAATCTTTGCATTAGATATTTGGAGGCATTACCTTTATGGTGAAAGGTGTGATATTTATACTGATCATAAAAGTTTAAAGTATATTTTCACACAAAAGGAGCTGAATATGCGTCAAAGAAGATGGTTGGAGCTGATTAAGGATTATGAGTGCTCAATCCATTACCACCCTGGGAAAGCAAACAAGGTGGCAGATGCATTAAGTTGACAAGACCATGCTAGTTTATCCATGACGAGGATCACAAAAGATCCAATATTTATGGATTTACAAAGGATGGATCTTGGAATTATAATGGAAGGGGAACAATCTTATCTTTCTCAAATGAATGTTCAACCATCTATACATGTGAAGATTAAAGAGGCACAAAAAGAAGATGTCGGGTTACAAAATAAGGTGAGAAATGTTCCTGAATTCAACCTTGATTGTGATGGGATAATAAAGTTCAGGAATTGGGTTTGTGTTCCTCCCATCCCCGAATTAAATAAGGAGCTGCTGGATGAGGCTCATAGTTCTTCATTCTCTATTCATCCTGGAAGCACGAAGATGTATAGGGACCTAAAAGAGTACTTATGGTGGGATGGCATAAAAAGAGATGTTGCTCAATATGTCTCTCGATGCTTGGTTTGTCAACAAGTTAAAGCTGAGAGACAGAAGTCTAAGGGGATGTTACAACCATTACCCATACCCGAATGGAAATGAGAAAACATCACTATAGACTTTGTCACAGGACTTCCTAAAACATCCAAAGGCAATAATGCTATTTGGGTCATAGTTGATCGTCTTACAAAGTCTGTACACTTCATTGCTATTAGAGAGGATTTCTCTCTAGATCATCTTTCCATGATATATGTAAAGGAAGTGGTAAGATTGCATGGAGTACCACTTTCTATTATATCTGATCAGGATCCGAGATTTACCTCGAAGTTCTGGCGAAGACTTCAGCATACTCTGGATACAGAGTAGAGTTTCAGCACTGCTTATCATCCTCAGACAGACGGTCAGTCTGAGAGAACAATTCAAACCCTAGAAGATATGTTGAGAGCTTGCTCTATGGATTTCAAAGGAGGTTGGGATCAACACCTACCTTTGGTGGAATTTTCTTATAATAATAGCTTTCACTCCAGTATTCAGATGGCTCCTTATGAAGCTCTCTATGGAAAGAAATGCAGGACTCCAACTTGCTGGGATGAAGTTGGGGAAAGAAAGCTATTAGGACCTGATCTCGTTGATGAAATGGCAAAAAAGGCCAGATCTATTCAACAACACATAAGAGCAGCTAAGAGTCGACAGAAAAGTTATGCCGACAACCGAAGAAAAGACCTAGAGTTTGAAGTGGGTGATAAAGTGTTCTTACGAATATCTCCCTGGAAGAGGGTTATGAGATTTGGAAAGAAGGGGAAGTTGAGCCCTATATATATTGGTCCTTTCGAAATACCGGATCGTGTTGGAAAGGTAGCTTACCAATTGGCGCTTCCACCGAATCTCTCTCAAGTTCACGATGTGTTCCATGTATCTCTCCTGAGAAAGTACATACCTGATCCTTCACATGTACTCAGCTCAGAAGTTGTACCGCTGGAGCAAGATCTTTCTTATGAAGAACAGCCGATAGAGATTCTAGATCATAGTGAAAAAGTCCTACGAAAAAAGACCACTCGCTTGGTGAAAGTTTTATGGAGGAACCACCAATTAGAAGAAGCTACTTGGGAGCTTGAGGATATGATGAGGGAGAGGTATCCTCATCTGTTTGTTACAAAGTGACGAATTTCGAGGGCGAAATTCTTTTTAAGGGGGGTAGAATGAAACACCCGAGATTTTTATGAGTAATATTTTGTTTTTATGTTATATATATATCATCAAAAGAATCTTTCACTACACACTAGCTTGGCTTACTTTACACGCAATCGCGACCTTCCTCGATAGCTTGTGTTGTACGCAATACCGAGTTTCACTTAACGAAGATATGCTATTAAAATATCATTTAAAATAGCCGTTACGAATAGTAATAACCACTTTTTGAAATTTTATCTTTCAAAATGGACCTCATTTTTTGGATTCGTAATACCAAAATTAGCCTAGGGTGAAATTTTGGTATTTTTCTGAAAACTTTCAATTTTTGATTAATAGTGAAACCACTAAGTGGTAGGTTAAAAACTGAATTTTGCATAAAACTTAATTTTACCGCTTCTGTGAATGGAATTTCGAAAATCGGAGAGACACGGTTAATATCAAGGACTAAAATGTGGTTCAATGAGATGAAAATAATTTTTGGTGAATAGTAACTTTTTACTTTTTTTTACCACGGTTAAAAGTAAATAGGGTAATTAAGGGTAAATATGGTATTATTATTACCCTAACACATGTCCTAATTCTATTGGATAAGTAAAATTCAACCAAAAACAAACTTAGGAATAAAATATGACCATTTAGGCCCACTTGGATTAGTTTAGGACATTTATTATTAATTTATTTAAACAAGGGTTAAAATAGTTAAAATCAAAGATTAATAAGTAAATAAATTTTAATATGGGGTTATACATAAGATAAATTCGACTATAAATATTCATTAGAATTCTAAAACGATTTCCTACATAATGGTATTTTATTTGTAATTTTTATACATTAAATAATTTAATTTATTTATGACACAATGATGATGCAGTAATTATCTTATTAATGAAATATTGACATAATTGATGTTATAAACACCAAAATAAATGTAATTTGAGACTTTTTATGAATTCCACTAATTTTATAGGTTACTATGATATATTAGTGTCGATTTAATCAACTTTTTTCAAACATATAATTCTGTTATGACTTTCACAAAAATCATATATCAAATAGTGTCAAAATTGACACAAAATAGTTTTTAAATCAAATATTATATTATTAATTGTTATTTTATTCCTAAAAATCTAAGGTTCGTCCAAATGACTTAGATAAGGATATATATATTAATAATAAACAACTTGGGGTTCTTTTGGCATGTTATAGTAAGTGTATTAACCATATAGTGTAAGAAAACAAAAAGTCATGGTAAAAGTTAAATTATTTAACTTAGAGTTGAATCTAATTGATAAGGATAAAATAATAACCTAAACTTGTATAAATCCTATTTGTTGATAGTATTTCCACCCATCCCCACTTTACCTTCGAAATAAGACCCTTTGGAACCATTATAAACCGATTTTTACTTTAATATAAAATAATATTTTGAGATATTCCTAAGGTGCCCCTCTCCTCCCTTATAAAAGGGCACCTCCTCCCCCTCCTCCTCACACCAATTTGAGCACTCAAGCTCCGAAAACCCCTGCCAAAATCCCTTCCACACTTCCCTAGAATAATCCTAGAGGTCCTGGTCTTCTTCAAAGACCAATCTTAGTTCCCTAAGTTGAGGATTCAAAGAGGCGTTTCAAAGAAGAGGTAATATCCATTACCGATCATTTCAATTTCTTTCTTCTTCAACTTCTTCTTCTTTAGTTGTTTCATGATAAAGTAATAACATCAGTATTACTTACATACTGATATGTTATTATAAATATGAAACAACCCTAATTCACCTTCTATCCATCCTACGGAAAAATGAAATCACCGCGCGTGCGTACGTATGGAATACCGTCTCCACGCCGTGGTGTAATCTATTTTCCACCATCACCTTAAAAGGATGGGTATAATGGTGTAATGAGTAACTATATATGATTATTATAAAGTGATATTGATACTTAAATAGTATAAATACACTTAAATACAATTCCACGATCATGGGAACAATATCATCGCTCGTGCGTACGTACGGAATACCGTCTCCACAATGTGATGCGACTCGTTCTACATGATCATCATTACATAGTAATTATATAAATGAATTAAATCAATAAATATGATATATGTTACACTAATACCATTATGGATATAAGGTATCTATAACCTTAAAAGAAGAATAAGAATTTATTCGGCAAAACACGCATAAGAACAAAAGGCAATAAAGACCCGAGTAACAAGTAACAATGAAATATTACTAATAAGAAGCTAAGAATATGACCATATATGATATCATATCAATATGTATGATTCTGGAATAAGACAATAACATTATTTAAACCATTATACAGGAGCTTCGGACACGTACAAAGAAAATCGGACCTAAGGTAAGGGAATATATCACTATCTCATTTTATCCGAGATTGTTTATACTTTGGTATTTACTGGGGTGTATTTTATCATCCACATCCCTTTTTCCTCAATATGTAATATTATTTCCATCCACGTACAATTTTTTAAATCCAATTTTACCCTTTGGTGAGTTTTTATTAAAAGATATGAAAGGAATCTTTTGTCGTTTTTTCGTACGAGGTACTTTTTGACTTTTCCGACAAAAGTACGAAGAATGTTTTTTTAACTTATACGGCATGAAGGTATTTTTAAAACATTATTTCCAAGAAGCTTCCTTTACAAATTTTCAAGTTTATTTTTAATCAACTTCTTTTAGTTTAAATTTGTATGACATGTTAAGAAAGGAAAAATGTTTTTGAAGTAGAAAGGATATTTTCCTCAAGAATGAAGTTCAATTGTTTTATCAAAATTATTTTCCATATAAGATAATAAAGGGTTATGTTTTTATCCCTATTATTACATTGATTTGATTATATTTTGAGGGAATTATTTTTATGAAGTCATTTACCTTATATGATTTTTTTAATGATGTCATGATTTTTCAAGAATCCCATTTTTGTTACATGTGTTATGCGATGATGTATGATTTATGATTATGTGGCACACATAAGAAAGGATTCATTATAAGATGGGTGTGACCTATATCTACCTCCAATGGATTGGGTAAATATTTATATATCATGAGATATACATGGCTGGAATGGAAGGTTATTTCAGTTCAGTGATACAGGACTGAAACGAGGAGTGAACTCGGTTCAGAAATGGACTTTGTCCGCTAAGATAGTCTTGGCAATGAGTCATGGATAACAAGAAATGATTTTCCATGATTATGTGTGCATGCCACAAAGTTTCAAGTTTTATGTTATGATTATGGGGATCTCATTTTCACTTCTATGATTTATTCCATGTTAAGATATTATGATCTCTTTTGCAGGTTATGATTTTCAAAAAGATATGATATGATTTTTATTTCCTTTATTTTCCCTTGCTGAGCATTTGAGCTCACCCTTTTTTGTATGTTTTCTTTTCCCCAGGTCAGGAATATGGATATTAAGTAGAATATGCTAAAAGGGACCCTAGATATGATGAAATAAATGGGAGACACTGTAGAAGATTTATGAACCAGTTGTTTATGTTTCCCAGTTTCTAAAGACACTATACCTATACGGTCCTTTCGTGGTTTTGTTATATGTTGTTATAAGTATGCTTCAATTTTGAAGTATTAAAAATGTATGTAAAGTATGGGTCGTTATATTTATTATTTATTTCCCTATGTTATCCCATACATTTTTAAGTATAGTGGAATAATATGAGCATTTCAAGGAAGTTTTCAGTAATTTTTCTATATCCCATGTTATATTTTGTTATTTAATGCACCTAATTCCAAAGAAAATATATTTCTTAGTATTTTAGGTTAAATTATGTGTGATATTATGTAATAAAGCATGAATTTATATGTAATAATGATAAGGTTTTTCATATATCATAGGATCATATCCCCAATTAATCATAGGTAACATCAAATTAAATTATCAGAGATGAAAAATTCCTTTAAAATATCACTGGAATACTTCTTGAGGAAAATAAACCTTTCATTTTGAAATCACATAATTAAAATAAAAAAATTAAAAATATTAAGGAAAAAATTTTCTTTGAAAAGAACCATGGAAACTTGTAAAGTAATATTCAAATAAAATAGTATTCTTGATGGTGTAAAAAACTATTTGGGCCGTGTATTTTAAAACAAAGATTTCATTCACACCTTTGGTAAAAAGTAACTCATTCAAAAAATGAAAAGAATATTCCTTTTAAACCTTTTATTGAAATTAAAACATGGGTAAAAATAAATTCAAATAATCATTATATAATAGTAAAATCACTAATGAATATATTTAAAGAAAATATTGAAATATAAGAAAAGATTCATGCTCGAAGAGAGAAACATAGTCGGTTTTACTAAAAAACATTATTTTGGAATTTTGAGTACCCAGAAGGGAAAAAATGAATGGAAAACTGATTATATATATAAATAACCATAGTATAAATAAATAAATAATTTTTTTGATAGATATATAATATAATTGTGTCATTATAAAATTTAAACATAAACAATCCTGGTAAAATGTGAGATTGTAACATAAAACCCATACCTCATGTCTAAATTTATTTATATGCATTATAGACTCCTTTATAATAAATTTAAATTTAATATAATTCTATAAAATTACCATATAAATAATTTTAATATAATATATTATCCACTTACAACATTTAAACACCAACTTATTAAAATATTTTATTAAATTCATCATTTATAGGTGTTAACTATTTAATTTTTCATGTAAGTTTCGGTTCAACAGTTCAAGTCCTTGTACTTTGATTACAGTACCTTAATATATAAAATGGTAATAATGATATAAATATTCTATATGTTTATTATATACATATTTATAACCATATATAAAAGTCAGATATAGATAAATAAATTACACCGTTCATGGAGACGGTAGTCCATACGTACATATGAACAATATTGTCATTTTTTAATGACTAGAATAAAAGAAATATAAATAATAATTTATCAGTATAGAATCTTAATTATATTATAAATATAATATATATTTATTAAATCCATAATAATATTGATTATCATGAGGCAATTATAGAAAATGAATCACATCGCTATGTGGAGGCAGTAATCCATATGTACACACGACCGAAGCTTTCATTTCCCATTTGATGGAAAGGAGGTAGAAAATGTTTATACCATCATCATAATAACATATAATTATATTTATTATACTTTATACCTGATTTTATGATGAATAAAATAGTTTTAGATAAGGCATAATAATAAATAAAACTGAAAGAGCTCAGTTAAGCTTTATACCTCTTCTTTGAGTGACCTCATTTGTCTTACAAATTAATCCTTGAAATATTTATATTAGGAGGATACCAGAGGATAATGGATGAATGTAAGGAATATTTAAAGGTTTTTGGGTAGGTATTTTTCAATATAGAAAGCTTAAAATTTTCGAATAAGTGTGGAGAAGAGGCGCTCTTTTATAAGTGAGGGAGATGATACACTTAGAATTTCTTAAAATATTTAAATATAATTAATGTATTTCTCAATTATAATAATTTAATATGGAAAATGATATAAATATAAGATAATATAGTTTATAAATATCTTGAAAAAGTAATAATTATATAATTTTATGCGGCATTATTACATTTATATCTTAGTTTAACCCCTCGGTAAACCTGTTTTAGCCGTAACTCTGGTAATTTTTTTTTACTTTTTTACTATTCAGTATGACCAAAAATGAAATAAGACTAATTAATTTTTTTAAATTATGATTAAATATATTTAATCCATTTTATAAATTTAATTTCCTATAAAAGTAAAATAAATTCACAAAACGCAATAAAAAACTAGTTTTTGAAAAATATATTTTTTAGCATGAAACAAAATTTACTTTCATTACTTTCCTCATAAAAAATATAAAATTAATATTAAAATATTTTATTGAATATATATTATATAAATTTCATTAAAATAATTAATAATTATTTAATTGTTTAATTTATTATAATAAAAACACAATGCACACGAAAAATAATAGTTTAAAATAAAATAACTCCTTTTATCTTTAAAAGATTTTATATTCATTCCGAAATGTACGGATAATTATTAATTTATTTATATAAAATATAATTATATTTTATTGAAATGTTTTTTCAATAGTGAACAATATACCTAGCTTTGATAAAAATGCATAGCCTGTAGAAAAAAAACATTTCTTCAAAAAAATAGATATTTTAATCATGAAATGATATTATTAAAAATTTAATTATTATTTATTAAGAATTTATTAATACATTTGAATTTAAGAAAACACACACACAAAAATATATATATATCATAATGTGGTTAATCGTATTCATACCCACCAATTAAAAAGTTAGTTTATCAAGATATACTATATCACTGTTCATTTAGACACAGGGTTACATGTAAAGAAAGATATCAGTTACTTAAAGTTAATTTTAAAGTAAATACACATAATATCTTGGGGGTGTTATATACTAACCCCATTAAAATTGATTTTCCCTAAAAATCCTGTCACTCTGATAAAAATAAATTAGGATATTTTTTCTTCATCACATCCTCGGGTTCCTATGTAGTTTCTTTGAATTTCCGATTCCTCCAGAGAACTTTAAACAGTTTAGTACTCTTGTTATATATCACTTTATCTCTATGATCCAATATTTATACAAGTTTTTCTTCATAATAAAGGTAATTATATAGTGACACAATCTCTAGGTTCAGTATATGTGAAGGATTATATATGTACTTCCTCAAAATAGATACAAGGAACACATCGTGAACTTGAGAGAGGTTCGATGGAAGTGCCAAGAGAAAAGATATAATCCCTACTCTATCAAGAATATCAAAGATAAAAATATATGTAGGGATTAAATTTTATTTCTTTCTGAATCCGATAACCTTATTCCTTGTAAAAATTAATAGGAACACCTTCTCACCAACTTTGAATTCCATATCTTCCCAGTTATTGTCAACACAAATCTTCTATTGACTCAGAGCCGCCTTGGTGTGATTTGTAATGGATTTAACCTTATCTTCCATTTCCTAATATAGATTACACCCCAATAACTTTATTTTTCTAGATTTATCCTAATATTTTGTATTTATACACTTATTTACATATAGGTATTCATAAGGATCCATATAAATTCTCATGTGAAACTATTGTTATAAGAGAATTCAATATAAGGGAGGTATTGATCCCAACCACCATTGAAATATAGAGAACGCGATCATATAATATCATCCAGGTTTTGAATTGTTCTCTTAGAATGGCCATCTATCTGAGGATAATAAGAAGTACAAAAACATAACTCTGAATCCAAATCTTACTAAATAATTCATTATAACTTTAAAGAAAACATAAAATCTCAATCAGATATAATAAAATATGGAACCCCATAAAAATTTATCACTTCCTTAATGTATATCATGGAAATATGATCAAGAGAGAAATATTACCTGATAGTAATTATGTTTATTGACTTTGTAAGGTGTCACATTCAATCAAAACTACATTAGGGAATTTAGATGTTTTGGGGAGTCTGATGATGAAATCCATGGTGATTTTTTCCTTTTCCATTCTGGTATGGGTAATGGTTTTAACATCCCCTTAGAATTATGTATCTCAGCATTGACTTTTTGTCATATCAAGCACTAAGATATGTACTCTACAACATCTCTCTTTCTATTGACCTAACAAAAACACTCTTTCATACCTCTATACATCTTCATACTTTAGGATGAATGATAATGATGAGATATAAGTTTTTTCCAACAACTCCTTCAAGTATGGTATTGGTAGGCATCATACTCAGTTCTTGAATCTTATCATTCAATCACAATCAATGTTGAACTTAAGGAAATTTATCACCTTCTTTTTAAGCTTTATATATTACTTATGCGCCTCATTAATCTTCACTAGAATAGATAGTTTAACATTCATTTGACCGAGATAATATTTCTACACTTACTTTAATATTTCATGGTCCATCCTTTGAAAATATAGAGATATTGGATATTTTTTTATCCTCATCATAGATAAGATAAGATGATCCTTTAACTTAAATAATCAACCACCTTGTTTGTTTTCCCAAAATGTTAATGTATTAAGTGATCTTAATCTTTAATCAATTGCAAACATCTTCTCTAGAACATATTCAACTCTATTTAGGTAAATATATACTTTAACATTTTATGATTATTATATTTATAAAAACTTTATCTTAAAAGATAATGCCTCCATATCTTTAATTGGAAATTACCACAACTAACTCCAGGATAGGGGTAAGTTAATTCTACTCAAGAAGCTTTAATTGATTATATGCATAATAAATTACCATTTAATTTTTCATAATAAAACAACACAACCCATACATAGTTATCAAAAATACTTATATACTATAGAGTAGTGTGAGAATAAGTGAAATGACCAACCTTCTCTTTAGTTCCTTGTTTTTTCTTCACATTCATCAATCCAAAGGAACTTGACTCCCTTCCGAGTTAACTTAGTGATTGGAATAGATATACATGATAAATTTCCACACCCCGGCCTCAGATGCTCTTTATTTTACTCTCTTTTTGGTCCGAGTTCGATTTTTTTGATGTTTAATATTTTTAATGGGTTTGAGGTTGGTGCGCAGACACCACATCATTAACGGTGACCGTGCATTATGGCCGGGTGACCGTGTGGCTACTTGATGCTTTAACTAATAATATTTTGTGTGAATAAAAACATTATCTTTATTACTAAATTTTTATTATTATTAATAATAATATTATTATTTAAAATGAAATGAAATAAATTTATTATTGTGATTTTTATTATTGAGTTGTTATATTATTATTATTATTATTGGAATTGTTATTAATATTATTTTGCTGTTATTATTATTATGAGTGGGTCATTATTATTATTAACATAGTAATTATTATTATTATTATTATTATTATATTACTATGTTTTTTAAAACCCTAATACTACCCTTTCCCATCCCTCTTCCCCTACCCGCAATGCACCCAACCCCATTTTGCGCAACCCTACCCCGTTCCGCTCAACATGGAGTACACCGGCCCAACCCATCCTCACCGGAGATACTTACCAATCGTGCTCCCTCTCGGTCGCGCCTCCCTCCTAGCTGGACCTCCCGGTGGTGACCCAAACCTGCTCAGGAAGCCCATACCCCCTTGGCGCAACCCTGTTTTTCTTGTTCTAGCACAGCACGACTCCCCTCCACCTTTGATCTGACCTGCAACTCTGAGGACCTCCCTGCCTGACTCCAGCATGACCTGAACCCTCTGCACGGTGCCTCTGCCCTGCTCTGGCATGGCCACGTTTCCCCTTCTCAGCAACCATCTCCTCCTCCAGTATTTTTCTTGATTTTTGGTGTTTTTCTCAAATCAAGAAAACCCTACTTGCCTCTATTTTTGATTTTCATGTTTTATCAGTGTTGAGAGTAAGAATATTGGTCCTAAGGAGGTTTTCCCCCTTCTCCGAGTGATGGGTTATGTTCGCACACCGACCAATAAGTGTTTCTGTGCCATTTTTTTCTGATTTCATTCCATATGATGCTTACGTTTTATGATTTGATTCTTAAACCACGTTTCAGACCATTATTATAGTATTAGATAATTTATATTAGTGATTTAGTGTTGAAATATTTGATCAAAAATAGGTTTTTGGTTGTTTTCTTATATAAGAAATGTTTTTTCATAGCTGATTGGGTTTAATCAAATTCTTATCTCTATTAAATGGTTTCATGATTTCTAAAAAGGCTCAGGGTGTGTTTTGGATATAAATATTTTTGGTAGCATTTGGTTGTGTTTTATGACTTGTGCATCTGGTTTATGTGAATCCCTGGTTTTTATTTAGAGGTGTGTTGGTCTTTTCCACTTTAATATTGGGTACCTGATAATTGTTGCAGTGGGTTTTGAATGTCCTTAAGGGTGTAAACAGATATACGCAGGTTTGAATATATACAAATATATATATCTCTCATGTGTGTGTTACCTCATGGTGCGGGGGACACATCCATTGGGTTAAGGGTATATATATATGGATGTATGTGCATGCGAGTGGGATACTTATCGAGTTAGAAAACGTCAACTCAGTTCTCCGTTGGGATTCCATCGTTTTCGCTCTTGGTTTAGGTAGGTGAATCCACATTTTCCTTTCTGAATAAGTCCATTTGATTCTTGTGTGCTTTTGATTAATTCTTTTACTTGATTCGTACCTTTTCAAAATAATTGGTCAATCTGCTATAGTGTTTTCAAGTTAGTTGGTTTTGTTAAAAATAGTTAGTTATAGTGTTTTATAGTTTGTATAATTTGTTTGATCTGTTTATAATATTTTTAATAAACTGTTTGATTTATTTATAGAATTTCTAGTAAACTGTTTGGGTTTCTTATAAAATTATTTATACTTTGTTTGGACTGCCTATAAAAATTGTTCATAAACTAGTTAACTTGTTATAAAAATATTTAAAAATGGGTTGGGTTGTTTATATAACTTTTGATAAATTGTTTGGATTGTTTTATAATGGTGTTGTCATTTTAGGGATTTGATGGATTTTTATGGAAATTATTTGGTGTGTGTTTGGAAAGGATAAGGACCCTTTTGGAAATTGTGAAATGTTTGGGTGTGTGTGTGTTCGAAACTCAAGGGCCCGTCTGGAACTTTCGTATGATTTGTGTGTTTTATCTTGGATTAAAAAGGTACTTGGGAACTTTTTTGTAAGTTTTTGGTGTAAAGGCCTGTTTGGTCATATTTATGCAAAATTGGTATATATTTTTTGTTTTAGAAATGGTTTTGGCATGTGTTTGGTCTTTCAATAGGGATTTGGGTGTGTATCGATATAGAAGATTTTGTGTGTTACTTAAAATGGTTTTATAAAGTTCTTTAATGGTTTACTAAATTTTAAAAGTGGTTAAAAACATTTTTGGAGGATGTTTTGGGGGTGTGTATAGTTTTAAAAGTGGGGTTTAACATGTTATGTGTTTTGTTTGGTTTTGCACACCAAATGTCAGTTGAGTTTCCCAGTTTTCTCTTGAATATGTTTTATGATCATTATAATTATATTTTGGTTTTTTGAGTGTAGTTTCCATGAAAGAAAAATGACGATAGGTGTTTCCAAATGGGTTTCTACACTAAGTGCTCGATGTGATGCCTCTTTGGACGTTGTAAAAATGTTTGGAACTAAAGTGACTTGCGTGTCTGGTTGTTTATACAAGTATGGTTTTGTAAAAAAGATGAAAGTAACAGTTGAAATATTCTAAAGGGTTGTTTAGAAAACCCCTCTTGGGTTAGGTATCTTTCTTCGTAGTTTGACCATGAGATAGGATGGTCCTCATTATGGGCCTCCTTTTGGGAATATTTATTTTAAGGCATGAGACTAACCCTGTAGTGGTCGGGGTGGTTCTAGATTGTGTAATGAGCTCGATTATATATATATATATGACTTGTTGGTTGAATGTGTGGAACACATCATTGTGAACATAGCACAAAAACCTAGCATATCCAGGGGGTTTACTGAGAAATATTACTGCACTGGAAGTTCATGTACTATCCAGTGGCCCATAGTAGGTGTATATTTTGGATTATTGCTCTGGGAGTGGGCCCCTCGGTCTGACCTGGGAAATGGTGGATGAGTGTTAGGGAATTTGATTCTATCGTGTGTGGCATGATACTGGGGATGGAGTCACAAGTATTAGTATGTTCTAGTCTTCCTCTGAGTTCCAAGGTTTTTCGTGATCCTTTGATACGAGCACTATTAGTACCATTTCCCTTGCTGTGTGTAGAATAATAATCTTGACCTTGGTTTTGTTTTTTTTTCTTGGAAAACCTTGTATGTATGGTTAGTTTTAAAATGGTTTTCAAAGTATCTGTTTCAGAAAAGTTTTTGTGAGCCCCTATTTATTTATTTTCTTTGTTTTCGAACTATAAGGGAAATGGAATTGTGATTGTCAGTTTTCAAAATGCATTGTATATATGAAAAAAATATTTTTATAATTGTAGTTAAAACAAGTATTATTGGACTATTTTGGAATTTGAAAATTCATGGATTATGTGGTTCACTATTGGCATTCCTACTGAGCATTTTAGTTCTCATTCCTATTCTACCCATTCAGAAGCAGGTTCGGTTGCTTGGTTCATGTTCTTGTTTCGTCTACCTGTGCGAGGTAGATTCTTAGTTGTTGGAGGTGACCAAGAGGTCACATGGAGGTATGTGCAGTCTTGTTTTCTTACTGTTGAAAGTTCTTTTAGTTTTTATTAATTTATTTTTCTTTCTTTTATGGGCCAAATCATTCCCACCTATTTAGTTTTGATGTACGACACTAGTTTTCATCCTAGGGGGATCATTAATGCCCTTTGGGACTTGTCGCGGACTGGCTCAGGTGACTGGTTCAGGGTCGACTCGGGATGGTTCATGAAAAAATGGAATTAGAGTAGGCACTTGATATTTAGGATGTTTGGTAGATAGATATTAGGATTGTTGGGGCTTAGGAGTTATGTTATGCGTCAATTCCTAATCACCACCCCTCATGAAAAGACCTTGGTTACCAGGGGTAGTACAGGTTTTGAGGCTTCTATCTTGGGTTATTTTGGATTGAGGGATGACAATGGAGGTGAATCGGTTCATGTTGCAGCCTCACCTGGGGTGGTGACCCATGTAAAGTCCAAGTGACCAACTCAAGGAACTCTTAGTGTTATGCCTTACTTTGGGCATAAATCACCACCATGTCATCAGGTTAGGCATATGCACTAGTTCCTCATTCCAGTGGGTTGTTGTTGGATATGTTTTTGTTTTGATCTTGATTAATGTGAGTGTGTGTTAAAAATTAAATTGGTTTGAAAAATGGAAAAGTGTTTATTTTAGATTGTTTTGAAACTGGTGAAGTGAGTTTTTAAAGGGAAAGTTTTTCTATTTGGAAAATTTTGGTGTATGTTTGTATTTGATAAGGGAAAGAGATGTTTGAACCTTGGAATTATTTCTGAAGGGTCACATGTGCATGGATATGTGCAGAGAGTGCATGAGAGAACTTGTTCATAGATGATGTAAGTTATGTTGAAAGAATGCACATGTGACGGTACATAAGATGCCATAGGTGAGTTTTAAATATTTAAAATAAATGGAGGTTTTTTGGAAAAGAAAATTTTACTTGTTTTTTTTATGTTTGTCTTGTGTTCCTATTTCCCTTGGCTTGGGTTGTTTCTTTGATTGAGCTTTGGCATGATGCCGATCAAAATTGTATTTTTTTCATGTTGTTCTGAGTATTCCACCCAGAAAGGTTGCTAATGTCTCCAATGAGTCATGCCTAGTTTTCAGTTCCTGTTGTGTGTTGCCTATCTATAAAGGTAATAAAATTCTGTTATAGGTAGTTGTGTGGTTAGAAAAGTTAGAGTGGGTCTTCAGGTTGTTGGGAACTCTTGAGGGTGTTAAAGTTCGTAACATCCCATAGTTACTTGAGGGTTCAGTTCTGGACTAGTAAAGAAGGGGATGTCTCATCATTGTTAAAGTTTTGGGTGTGGTTAATGGTGGTCGACTTCCGCGAAGGTTACCTATTTGGAAAAGAGTGCATACTGGTGGAACCTGTCTCCAAGAAGCCATCTTTGTCGATGTTGGAATCCAGTTTGTCAGACCATTTTCTTTTGTTCCACAAGTGTGGCTAGTTCGGGTATTCTATGCGATAATCTTGTATCCCTTTGAAAATGTTCCACTATTTTAGTCATTTGAATCATCGGGAGGAAGAAGAAGTTGGGGACTAGATGATGAAAATTCCTGACTGTGAGGTAGGAGATTCTTCAGCCATCAGGACCCCAATCACATGTCTCAGGGTGAAGCTCACACATAGTTAATAGTTTCTGAGGGTGTGTGGAACTTCGATCCAGTTTATGTTTTTCATTTTGGGATGGAAGTGTCCAATGTTTCCTTGTTCTATTCATGCCACCTTCTTATTCTCATCCTCGTTTTGGTGGTGTGTTGAGCTTGTTTTACTGTAATCCAAGAGGCCTCATCTACTCTAAATGTTTCTTTTAAATTATTTTCATTCTTCCAGGGGTGTTGGGCTGTGAATAAGTGGACCCGTTCTGATTCTGAGTTTGGTCTCAGTTACGTTCATCAAGGGAATGTTTGGTTTCATGAATTAATGGGTGGTGTGTTTAGGTTTCAAGGTTTCTATGTTAGAAAATTATTGTGGTGGGGAGAACCCTCCTATGTTCTCCCCTCATCATTGGGCAGTGATTGTTCTTGAGTTGGTCGGGTGTGATGTGTGTTGGTAATGGTCACCCTGAGCCACTCTGTTTCTTCTGGTTTGGTCTCGGCATGGACTCTATTTGTGTCAACTGTTGGCTTGGTGACTTAAGGGCTGGTGTGCAGACACCACATCGTTAGCGGTGACTGTGTGTTCTGGTCGGGTGAATGTGCGGCTGCTTGACGCTTTAAATAATAATATTTTGTGTAAATATTAACATTATCCTTATTAATAAATTGTTAATGATAATAATAATAATATTATTATTATTTAAAATGAAATGAAACAAATTTATTATTTTGATTTTTATCATTGAGTTGTGATATTATTATTATTATTTTTATTGGAATTTTTATTAATATTATTTCTCTATTATTATTATTATTTTGAGTGGGTTATTATTATTATTAACATAATAATAATAATAATAATTATTATTATTATATTACTATGTTTTCTTAAAACCCTAATATTACCCTTCCCCCCTCCCTATTCTCCTACTTGCTATACACCCCACCCCATTTTGTGTAGCCCTACCAAATGTCCCGTTCGTCATGGAGCGCACCAGCCCAGCCCATCCTTGCCGAAGATCCCTACCAGTTGTGCTCCCTCTTGACCATGCCTCCCTCCCAACCACACCTCCCAGTGGTGACCCAACCCTACTCAGGCGACCCATACCCCCCTCGGCGCGAACCTATTTTTCTTGTTCCAGCAAGGCGCGACTCCCCTTGGGCTTTTCTCTGAATAGTAACTTCGGTGACCTCCCTGCCCAACTCCAACGCGACCTGAACCCTCTACGCAACACGTTTTCCCTGCTTCGGCATGGTCGCATTTCCCCTTGCCAGAAACCACCACCTCTTCTAGCATTCCTCTTGATTTTTGGTGTTTTTATGAAATCAAAAAAACCCCAATTACCTCAGTTTGTGATTTTCATGTTTTTATTAGTGCTGAGTGTAAGAAAATTGGTCCTCAAAATGTTTTACCCTTTCTCCGAGTGATGGTTCATGTTTACACACCGACCGGTAGGTGTTTCTGTGCCATTTTTTTTTTCTAATTTCAATCTATATGATGCTTGCGTTTTATGAGTTGATTCTTAAAACAAGTTTCAAACTATTATTATTGTCTTAGTTAATTTATGGTAGTGATTTATTGTTGAAATATTTTATTAAAAATAGGTTTTTGGTAGTTTTATCATATATGAAATGTTTCTTCCTAGCCGGTTGGGTTTAATCAAATGCTTCTCTCTTTTAAATGGTTTCTAAAATGGATCGAGGTGTGGTTTGGATATAAATAGTTTTGGTAGCATTTGGTTGTGTTTTATGACTTATACATTTGGTTTATGTGAGTCCCTAGTTTTTATTTAGAGGTGCGTTGGTCTTTTCCTCTTTAATGTTGGGTCCTTGATAATTATTGCAGTGGGTTTTGAAAGTCTTTAAGGGTGTACACACATATACTCAGGTATGAATATATATATATATATACATATATATCCCATGGGTGTTTTCCCTCATGGCACTAGGGACACATGCATTAGGTTAAGGGTATATATATATATGGTTGTATGTGCATGCGAGTGGGAGACTGATCAAGTTAGAAAAGGCCAACTTGGTTCTCTATTGGGATTCTGTCGTGTTTTCTCTTGGTTGAGGTAGGTGAATCTACATTTTCCTTTCCAAATAAGTCCATTTGATTCTTGTGTATTTTTAATTAATTCTTTTACTTGATTCACACCTTTTCAAAATAATTGGTCAATCTGATATAGTATTTCCATGTTAGTTGGTTTTCTTAAAAATAGTTTGTTATAGTATTTTCTAGTTTGTGTAATTTGTTTGATCTATTTATAATTTTTTTAATAAACTGTTTTATTTGTTTATATAATTTCTAGTAAACTGTTTGAGTTTCTTATAAAATTATTTACACTTTGTTTGGACTAATTAAAAAAATAGTTCATAAACTAGTTAGCTTGTTATAAAACTATTTAGAAACTATTTGGTTTTTCTATATATTCATTGATAAATGTTTTGGCTTATTTTATAATGGTTTCATCATTTTTGAGCTTTGATGGATTTTTATGGAAATGATTTGGTGTGTGTTTAGAAAGGATAAGGGCCCTTTTGGCATTTGTAAATTTTTTGGGTGTGTGTGTGTTTGAAACTCAAGGTCCCATTCGGTACTCTCATATGATTTGTGTGTTTTAGCTTGGATTGAAAAGGTACTTGGGCACTTTTTTGGTAAATTCATGGTGTAAAGGCCCGTTTGGCCAAATTTATGTAAAAGTGGTATTTTTTTGTTTTGGAAATGGTTTTGGCGTGTGTTTGGTCTTTCAAGTGGGATTTGGGTGTGTATCAATATAGAATCTTTGGGGCGTTACATAAAATGGATTTATGAAGTTCTTTAATGGTTTAATAAATTATAAAAGGGGTGAAAAACATGTTTGTAGGATGTTTTGGGGGTGTGTATGGTTTTAAAAGTGGATTTTAACACATCATGCATTTTTGTTGGGTTTTTTTCACTCCAAATGTTGGTTGAGTTGCCTGGTTGGATCTTTAATATGGTTTATGATATTTATAGCTACATTTTGATTTTTAAGAGTGTAATTTTCATGTAAGAAAAATGATGATAGTTGTTTTCAAATTGTTTTTCACACTAAGTGCTCGATGCGATGCCTCTTTAGCCGTTGTAAAAATGTTTGGAACTAAAGTGACTTGCATGTCCAGTTGTTTATAAATGTATGATTTTGTAAAAATGTCCAAATTCCCGATTGGAATCTTCAAAAGGGTTGTTTGGAAAACCCCTCTTGGGTTAGGTATCTTTCCCCGTAGTTTTATCATGAGATAGGAGGGTCCTCGGTATGGGCCTCTTTTTGGGAATATTTATTTTAAGGCATGAGACTAACCTTGAGGTGGTCAGGGTGGTGCCAGATTGTGTAGCGATCTTGGTTATATATATATGGATTGTTGGTTGAATGTGTGGCACACCTATTTGTGAACATATCATGGAAACCTAGCATAACAAGGGGGTTTACTGAGAATGATTTATGCACTAGAAGTTCACGTACTATCCAGCGGCCCATAGTAGGTGGATATTCGATATTATTTCCATGGGAGTGGGCCCCTTAGTTTAACCTGATAAAGGGTGGTTGAGCGTTAGGGCGTTTGATTCTATCGTGTGTGGCATGCTACCGGGGATGGAGTCACGAGTATTAGAATGTTCTGGTCGTCCTCTGAGTTTCTTGGTTTTCCGTGGTCCTTTGATATGATCATTATAAGTATCATTTCCCTTTCTGTGTGTAGAATAATAATTTTGACCTTGGTTTGGGTTATTTTTCTTGGAAAACCTTGTATGTATTTTTGGTTTTAAAAAAGATTTCAAAGTATCTATTTTAGAAAAGTTTGTGTGTGCCCCTCTTTATTTATTTTATTTGTTTTTGAACTATAAGGGAAATGGAATTGTGATTATTAGTTTTCAAAATGCATAGTGTATATAAAAACCTTATTTTTATAACTGTAGTTCAAACTAGTATTATTGGACTATTTTGGAATTTGTAAATGCCGAGATTATGTGGTTCACTTTTGGAATTCCTACTAAGTATTTTAGTGATCACGCCTATCCTACCCTTTTAGATGAAGGTTTAGTTTCTTGGTTCAGGTTCTTGTTTCTTCTGCTCATGTGAGGCAGGTTGTTAGTTATTGGAGGTGACCAAGAGGTCACATTGAGGTATGTGTAGTATTGTTTTCTTGTCGCTGCTAGTTTTCTTTTTTAATTTTTTTAGTTTTTATTAATTTTTTTGTCTTTATTTTATGGTCCAAATCGTTCCCACCCATTTTGTTTTGATACTAGAACTAGTTTTCATATCGGTGGGATTAGGAACACCCTTTAAGACTTGTCGTGGACTGGCTCGGGTGACCAGTTTAGGGTCGACTCAGGCTGGTTCATGATAGAAATTATTCACAAAAAATCTATAATTTCTATCCAATCCAAGAAAACTATAGATCTCAATCGCTATGGTAGGTTTGGGATAATGTTTAATAACTTACTTCTTTCATGGTTCTATCTATATTCCCTCACTTGAGATTATATGATCCCAAAATGAATCTTTATGTAGAAAAAATTCCCACTTTGTAAATATTACATATAGATTTCTTTCCTTAGGGTCTTTAATACAATACTCAAGTAATATTCATGGTCTTAATTCCCCTTGGGGTATATAAGAATATTACCCACAAGGACTACCAAAAGCTGTCCAAGGTAATATCTAAAGACTCTATTCATTAAATCTATGAAGACAGAAGGGACATTAGAAAGACCAAATGACATTACTATAAATTCATAATGTTTATACCTCGTATGAAAGGGTGTATTGGGTATGTATTCACTTTTCAACCTCAATTGATAGTATCCAAATCAAAGATCAATCTTGTAAAAATATTTATCTCCTCATAATTGATCAAAAAAATCATTAATATGAGGCATATAATACTTATTCTTTATCGTTATCTTGTTAAATTCTCGATAATCAATATATAATTTTATTGATCTATCTTTCATCTTAAAAAAATATTAGGTTCACTCCATGGTGACACACTTTACCAAATTAATCCCTTATCAACATTCTCTTGCAGTTTTTTTTCCATTCCTACAACTCAATCAAGGCTATTCTATATAGAGTTTTTTAAATAGGTGTAGCACCAGGTATGAGTTCTTTTGAAAACTCAATTTCACAGTTTTTTGGAAGACAAGAAAAATATTCCAGAAAGGCATAAAAAACACTATAAAAAGGAATATCATTGATTTTGAGTTTCTCCTCAACTATATGAGATAAATTACCCCTTGGAATATGAATCAAGACACATATAATGGATATAATTTAAAATAGAATTTCATATTTACTGTCACACTAATAGAAAATCATAGGTTAGTTCAGAATATAAAATATCACTTCCCTACCTTGGAAATTGATATGGTATATATATAAATAAATCCAATACATGACAAAAATAACATCCTATTTTACTAGAGGAATAATAATGATATTTATAGGAAGCATATTCCTACAAAATTTTACCAGAGAAGAATCATAAACTTGAGAAGTGATCATCGTACCATTAAGATTTTTCACTAATAATTTAAAATATAATTATTGATGTGGTAATTCGATACACTTAATAAATTATTTTTTATAAAATTGTAGGTATATCCATAATCAAATTAGACATTAACAGTTCTAGAGTTTATGGTAAGTGTACCTATAACCACGTCACTCTTGTAAACCACATAAGCAATAAATATCACATGATATTTCTATTTTTCTATAGTATTAAGAGGTTATTGTTGTCGATCATCATCATTAAACTTCATATTTGAGCATCAATTAGCATGAATAACATGCTTCTGGAATTTGAAGCACTAGAGTGTGGGTGCTTCATTCTATGGTGAATTCTATCTATTTGCATCATTAGATAACTTTTTTCCCATCACTTTGACATTCCTACGGAGAATTTTAGTGCTCACACCTATCCTAACCTTTTAGATGCAGGTTCAAATTCTTGGTTCATGTTCTTGTTTCCTTTTTCTATGTGAGGTTTATTGTTAGTTATTGGAGGTGACCAAGAGGTCACATGGAGGTTTGTGCAGGCTTTCTTTCTTGATGTTGCTTGTTTTCTTTTTTTTAGTTTTTATTAATTTATTTGCCTTTATTTTATGGGACAAATCGTTCCCACCTATTTAGTTTTGATGCTCAACATTAGTTTTCATCCTATGGGGATCAGGAATTCCCTTTTGGACTCGTCGCGGACCGGCTCGGGTGACCGGTTCAGGGTCGACTCTGGATGTTTCATGAAAAAATAGCTTCAGAGCAGGTCCTTGATATTTAAGATGTTTGTTAGATAGATATTAGGATTGTTGGGGCTCATGAGGTAGGTTATGGGTCAGTGCCTAATCACAACCACTCATGACAAGACCTAGGTTACCAGGGGTAGTACTGTTTTTGAGGCTTTTGTCTGGGGTTATTTTGGATTGAGGGATGACAATGGAGGTGAATTGGTTCATGTTGTAGCCTCACCTGGGGTGGTGACCCATGTGAATTCCAAGTGCCCAAATCAAGGTCTTCTTTGTGTTATATCTTACTTGGGGTATGGCTCACCACCATGTCGTAGGGTTAGGCATATGCACTAGTTCGTCATTCTAGTGGGTTATTGTTGGATATGTTTTTGTTTTGATCTCGATTGATTTGAGTGCGTGTTAAAAATTAAATTGGTTTGAAAAATGGAAAAGTGTTTCTTTTAGATTGTTTTGAAATTGGTGAAGTGGGTTTGGAAAGGGAAAGTTTTTCGATTTGAAAATTTTTTGTGTGTGTTTGGATTTGATAAAGTAAAGAGATGTTTGAACCTTGGAATTATTTATGAAGGGTCACATGTGCATGGGTATGTGCGGAGAGTGAATGAGAGAACTTGTTCGTAGATGATGTAAGTGGGATTGAATGAATGCACATGTGATGGAACATAAGATGCCATAGGTGTGTTTTAAAGATTTAAAAGAAATGGAGGTTTTTTGGAAAATAAAATTTTACTTGTTTTTGTTTATGTTTGTCTTGTGTGCCTGTTTCCCTTGGCTTAGGTTGTTACTTTGATTGAGATTTGTCATGATGCCAATCATAATTGTATATTTTTCATGTTGTTCTGAGTATTCCACCCAGAAAGGTTGCTAAAGTTTCCAAGGAGTCATGCATACTTTTCAGTTCTTGCTGTGTGTTGCCTATCTATAGAGGTAATAAAATTACTTTAGAGGAATTTGTGTGGTTAGAAAATTTAGAGCGGGTATTCAGGTTTTTGGGAACTCCTGAGGGTGTTAAAGTTCATACCATCCCATAGTTACTTGAAGGTTCAGTTCTGGACTAGTAAAGAAGGTGATGTCTCATCATCATTAGAGTTTTAGGTGTGGTTAACGATGGTCGACTTCCATGAAGGTTACCCATTTGGAAAAGAGTGCATATTGGTAGAACCTATCTCAAAGAAACCATCTTCATCGTTGCTAGAATCCAGTTTGTTGGGCCATTTTCTTGTGTGCCACCAGTGTGGCCAGTTTGGGCATTCTATGTCGTCATCTTGTATCCCTTTGAAAATGTTCTACCATTTTATTCATTTGAATCATCAGGAGAATGAAGAAGTTGGGGACTGGATGATGAAGATGCCTGACTATGAGGTAGAAGACGCTTAAGCCATCAGAACCCCAACCACAGGCCTCATGGTGAAGCTCGCACACAGTCAAGAGTTTCCGAGGGTCTGTGGAACCTCAATACGGTTTATGTTTTTAGTTTTGGGATGGAAATGCCCAATGTTTCCTTGTTCTATTCTTTTTTCCTTCTTATGCTCATCCTCATTATGGTGTTGTGATGGGCTTGTTTTACTGTAATATAAGAGGCTTCATCGGCTCTAAATGTTTTATTTAAATTATTTGTGTTCCTCTAAGGGTGTTGGGATGTGAATAAGCGGACCCGTTCTGATTCTGAGTTTGGTCTCAGTTAAATTCGTCAAGGGAGTGTTTGTTTTCATGAATTAATGGGTGGTGTGTTTAGGTTTCAAGGTTTTCGTGTTTGTAAATTATTGTGGTGGGGAGAACCCTCCTATGTTCTCCCCTCAACATCAGGTAGTTATTGATCATGAGTAGGTCAGGTGTGACGTGTGTTGGTAATGGTCACCCCGAGCCTCTCTGTTTCTTCTGGTTTGGTCTGGGCATGGACTCTAGTTGTGTCAACTATTGGCTTGGTGACTTAAGGGATGGTGTGTAGACACCGCATCGTTAGCGGTGGCCGTGCGTTCTGGATGGGTGAATGTGCAGCTTCTCAATGCTTTAAATAATAATATTTTGTGTAAATAATAACATTATAATTATTAAGAAATTGTTAATAATAATAATATTACTATTATTATTTAAAATGAAATGAACCAAATTTATTATTTTGATTTTTATTATTGAGTTGTTATATTATTATTATTATTATTGGAATTGTTATTAATATTCTTTCTCTATTATTATTATTATGAGTGGGTTATTATTATTATTATTATTAACATAATAATAATAATAATTATTATTATTATATTACTATGTTTTTTTAAAACCCTAATACTACCCTTCCCCCTCTCTTTTCTCCTACCCGTGACACACCTGACCCCATTTTGAATAGCCCTACCCAATGTCTCACTCGACATGTTGCGCACTAGCCTAGCCCATCCTTACCGAAGATCCCTGCCAGCTATGCTCCCTCCCGACCATGCCTCCCTCCCAGCCACACCTCCTAGCGGTGACCCGACCCTACTCAGGTGACCCATACCCCCCTCAGCGTGACCCTGTTTTTCTTTTTCTGGCACGATGCAACTCCCCTAGGCCTTTTCTCTGACCAGTAACTCAGGTGACCTCCCTGCCCAAATATAACACGACCTGAACCCTCTATGTAACACATCTGCCCTGCCTCGGCATGGTCACATTTCCCCTTTCAAGAAACCATCTCCTCCTCCAGTATTTTTCTTGATTTTTGGTGTTTTTCTCAAATCAACAAAACCCCAATTGCATCTGTTTGTGATTTGAGTGTTTTTATTAGTTTCAAGAGTAAGCAAATTGGTCCTCAAAATGTTTTCCCCCTTCTCCGCATGATGGGTCATGTTCACACACCAACCGGTAGGTGTTTCTATGCCATTTTATTTTGATTTCAATCCATATGATGCTTTCGTTTTATGAGATGATTCTTAAACCATGTTTCAAACAATTATTATTGTCTTAGTTAATTTATGGAAGTGATTTATTGTTGAAATATTTGATTAAAAATAGGTTTTTTTTAGTTTTTCTATATATGCAATGTTTGTTCCTAGCTGATTGGGTTTAATCAAATGCTTCTCTCTTTTAAATGGTTTCTAAAATGGCTTGGGGTGTGGTTTAGATATAAATATTTTTGGTAGTGTTTGGTTGTGTTTTATGACATGTTCATTTGGTTTATGTGAGTCCCTAGTTTTTATTTAGAGGTGTGTTGGTCTTTTCCACTTTAATGTTGGGTCCCTGATAATTGTTGCAGTGGGTTTTGAATGTCTTTAAGGGTTCACACGCATATACCTAGGTATGAATATATATATATATATATATACATATATATCTCATGTGTGTGTTCCCTCATGGCACGAGGGACACATGCATTGAGTTAAGGGTATATATATATATATATATGGATGTATGTGCATGCGAGTGGGAGACTACTCAAGTTAGAAAAGGTCGACTCAGTTCTCCGTTGGGATTCCATTGTGTCCACACTTGGTTGAGGTAGGTGAATCTAAATTTTCCTTTCCAAATAAGTCCATTTGATGCTTGCATATTTTTAATTAATTCTTTTACTTGATTCACACCTTTTCAAAATAATTGGTCAATCTGATATAGTATTTTCAAGTTAGTTGGTTTTCTTAAAAATAGTTTTTTATAGTGTTTTCTAGTTTCTGTAATTTGTTTGAACTGTTTATAAATTTTTTAATAAACTATTTTATTTGTTTATATAATTTCTTGTAAACTGTTTGGGTTGCTTATAAAATTATTTACACTTTGTTTGTACTACTTATAATTTTTTTTCATAAACTAGTTATCTTGTTATAAAACTGTTTAGAAACTATTTGGGTTGTCTATATTATTTTTCATAATTTTTTTGTCTTGTTTTATAAATGTGTCATCATTTTTGAGCTTTGATGGATTTTTATGGAAATGATTTAGTGTGTGTTTGGAAAGGATAAGGGCCCTTTTGGCATTTGTGAAATGTTTGGGTGTGTGTGTGTTTGAAACTCAAGGGCCCATTTGGAACTTTCATATGTTTTGTGTGTTTTAGCTTGGATTAAAAAGGTACTTGGGCACTTTTTTGGTAAATTATTGGTGTGAAGGCCCATTTGGACATATTTATGTAAAAGTGGTATTTTTTTTGTTTTGGAAATAGTTTTGGTGTGTGTTTGCTCTTTCAAGTGGGATTTGGGTGTGTATCAATATAGAATCTTTGGGGTGCTATATAAAATGGATTTATGAAGTTCTTTAATGGTTTAATAAATTATTAAAGGGGTGAAAACATGTTTTGAGGATGTTTTGGGGTGCGTATGGTTTTAAAAGTGGCTTTTAACATGTCATGCATTTTTTTGTGTTTTTCACACCAAATGATGGTTGATTTGCCCGGTTGGCTCTTACATATGGTTTATGATATTTATAAATACATTTTTATATTTATGAGTGTAATTTCCATGTAAGAAAAATGATGATAGGTATTTTCAAATGTTTTTGCATGCTATGTGCTCGATTCGATGCATCTTTAGCCGTTGTAAAAATGTTTGGAACTAAAGTGACTTGTTTGTCTAGTTTTTTATAAACGTATGGTTTTGTAAAAATGTCCAAAGTTTCGATTGGAATCTTCAAAAGGGTTGTTTGGAAAACCCCTCTTGGGTTAGGTCTCTTTCCTTGTAGTTTATCACGAGATAGGAGGGTCCTCGGTATGGGCCTCGTTTTGGGAATATTTATTTTATGGCATGAGACTAACCTTGAGGTGGTTGGGGTGGTGCCAGATGGGGTAGAGAGCTTGGTTATATATATATATGTCTTGTTGGTTTAATGTGTGGCACACCTACTTGTGAACATAGCATGGAAACCTAGCATAATAAGGGGGTTCATTGAGAAATATTGCTGCACTAGAAGTTCACGTACTATCCAGTGGCGCATAGTAGGTGGATATTTGAGATTATTGTTATGGGAGTGGGCCCCTTAGTTTAACCTGATAAAGGGTGGTCGAGCGTTAGGGAGTTTGATTCTATAATGTGTGGCACGCTACTGGGGATGGAGTCACATATATTAGAATGTTTTGGTCTTCCTCCGAGTTCCTAGGTTTTCCATGGTCCTTTCATATGATAACTATAAGTACCATTACCCTTGCTGTGTGTAGAAAAATAATTTTGACCTTGGTTTTTGTTATTTTTCTTGGAAAACCTTGTTTGTATTGTCGGTTTTAAAAAATATTTCAAAGTAGCTATTTCAGAAAAGTTTGTGTGTTCCCCTCTTTGTTTCTTTTCTTTGTTTTTGAACTATAAGGGTAATGGAATTGTGATTGTTAGTTTTCAAAATGCATAGTATATATGAAAAACTTATTTTTATATGTAGCTCCCCGACCCCAGTTACCTAGAGTCGGTGCATTATTACATAACATTGGCATGATCACAAGAAAGATCAAATATCGAAAGACCGATTGGTTTAGTAGCCTTGGAAACACTAGATATATTCATAAGTCTTACATTACATCATAAAGTGAAAAACTACTACAACAACATATTGTCTCCATATTCCACACTCATATCCCCACATAATATCCCTAAAGGTCATTCATAATTTACTTCTTCACTTCCTGGGAAAAATAAAACATAGAAAAAGGGTGAGATCAAATGCCCAGTAAGGATAAAAATATAGCGGAAACTTTCATAAATAAGAATAAACATTTAAGGCAATGTATAACTAAAACAAAAGCCTTTTAAACTTGAACTTCAACATAGTATGACAAAAGTAAAATGAAATAATTCCATTTACTTATTCACATCGACATTCTACTAATCGAATAATCACATGCAATATCAATAACCACTTTCATAATGATGGAATGCATAATGCCAGACTATCATAACCACATAGCCAAGGCCTCGTACCAAGACTACAAATAAGATTTTTCCAAGGCCTTGTTCCAAGACACTAGTTTGTCTCATGAGACCTACCGATGCATCGAGGAGCTATAGCGGGCTCCACCCATCACATATTAAGTCCAATGCATTCCCATATGAAAAGGATTAAACATAACATAAACATTCGTATTAAAACTAGCATACGAAATGTCAATACTTTCACCATAAACTATGAATGGTACAAAAATAGCACATCCACAGTCAAAAATATCACAAAACCTTCAATACAATATAGAAGTTTTGTATCATAATAAATCAAATTCAAATAAGTGTAAAATCCATCAAAGGATGTTGACATAGATGAAATCAAAACTCTTTTTAGAGAAATATCTCATTCTATTTTTGAAATAATTTAAGAGTCATATATTTATAAAATAAAACATTTTCTTTGAAAATATTCTTATAAGCTTGTAAGTGAAGCTTCGGCGATTTTATAATGGTGGAAAATAACCGCACCCACCGTATAAGTTAAAAAAAACATTCTTACCTTAATTCAGTCGAAAAGGTTAAAAGCACCTTGTTTGGAAAACGATGGAAAGATTCATTTATAAAACTCTTATAAAAAGTCAAAAAAGGGTATAAATGACTTTAACCCATGTTCTTTTAAATAGTAAAAATGTTTTGAAATACATCTTTAAGAAACATGGATGTGGATGATAAAGAGATCCCAGTAGATTATTACGTATAAACAACCTCGGATAATGAAGAGATTGTGAAATAACCCTTACCTTGTACTTTTCCTTGGTTGGGGTAGGTTAACCTCCTGTATAATAGTTAAATAATTGTTATTAAATTATACAAGAATCATATACATTCATATGATATCATATATGATCTTTTAACATTGCTTTGTTAATAATATCTTAGTATTATTGTCGTTTCGGGTGTTAACTTACTCGTTTTATTTTATATGTTTTGTTACATAAGCCATATTTTTCATGGATAGGTTGTATATTATTAATATACAGAATGATATAAATTCCTTAAAAATTATTTTTAAATCATCAAATGATAATTATACTTGAATGGATACAATGAAGAATGAATCTCATCGCATTCGTGGAGACGGTAGTCCGTACGTATGCAAGAGCGACAATATCATTCTTTTGATATTAAAATAACATATAAATGGATGGTATATCATATATAAATAATCATTATCATGTTATATTTATTATTTACATGATTTACACATCATTATTATACCCATCCAAATAATAATATATTGAATAACAATTACACCATGACGTGGAGACGGTAAGCCGTACGTACACACGTATGGTGACATGTTATTCAAAGGGTGGATAGAATACTGAATATGGTTGTACCATATTTATAATAACATCACAGTATATATATTATACTGGAGTTATTATTTTAGAATGGTAATAACAAAGGAATAAGAAGTGGAAGAAGAAAGGAACTTGGAAAAGGGTGGTGAAATCATTACCTCTTCTTCGGGTTCTTCCTTTTGATTTGATCAAAAGGGCTCCTTATGTTGGATTTGTTATCAAACTAAGGCATCTAGGTTGTAGTGAGAAAAGTTGGGAGATTATTGGGGCAGATTTTGGCCTAACCAAAAGGCTTTGAAGGTGTGAAGAAATGAGAAGGAGGAGTGCCCTTTTATAAGAGGGGTTAGGGGCACCTTTGGAAAAGCTAGAAATATTAATTAATAATAAATTCAAATTCGGTTTATAATGGCTCCAAAGTTGATTATTTAAATGTTAAGGTAGGTATAGGTAGAAAACCATTCAACCAATAGAATTTAGACAGGTTTGGTTTACTATATTAACCTTATCTTTAAGTATTAACTCTTAGTTAATTAGTTTGACATTTACCATGTCACTTTGTATTTTTATATTATATAGTTAATAAACTTACTATATACATCCAAGAGACCCCCAAGTGGTCCATTAATGATACCAATATCATGATATAAGTCTCTTGGCCGAACCTTAGATTTTTAGGAATTTAATATCAATTAATAATATAATATTTGTTTTAAAAACTCTTTTATGTCAATTTTGACACTATTCAATAGTTGATTTTTGTGAAACTCATAACAGAATGATTACTTCAAACAAAGTTAATTAAATCAATAATAATATGTCATATTATCCTATAAACTTATTTTAATTCATTAAAAGTCTCAAATTATATTTATTTGGGTATTTATAATATGAATTATTTTAAATTTTCACTATTATTGTAATTACTGCATCATCATTGTGTCATAAATAAATTAAATTATGTAATCTCTAAAAATTATAAATAAAATATCATTATGTATGAAATCGTTTTAGATTTATAATGAATACTTATAGTCTAAAATACAACATATATAACCCTATGTAAAAATTGTTTTTCTAAAAGATGTATGCTTGTGTCATTTTTGTATTCATTTTAACTTAATTAAAATAAAGTGTCCCTATCACCTACAAGTGGATCCATGGAGTCCCAAAATCAACCCAAAGATGCCTATGGTCGAACATGTATCAACCAATAATTCTAGGACACGTTTTAGGGTAATTTAGTATTATTATAATATTATTGTTTTAACCCTTATTTGCCGGATTTACCCTTAACCATGGTAAATAAAATATTTACTGAAGTAATTATTCCAAAATGTCTAAAAATAAAAGTTACCTATTTACACAATTTGAACATCCTAGTTCCAAATATGGAATCCATTTTTCCAAATTCAAAACACAGAAGTGGCAGAAATTAATTTAAAATTAATTCCTGTTGTTAACACAAAAAGCGTGTTTTTAAGAGATAATAACTATCAAAAGATTGACACTTGTTTATGTCTGGTTTAATTGTAAAATTATGTCCAATGACCAACATTATATTAAATGGTAAAATTATATTCTAAATATACTTTAAAACCACTCAAATTCATAATTTATCACTATTAATTATTTTGATTAAAAAAAGTTGTTTTTAATTAAAATTTAGTAATTTTCACTATTCATCAAAATATTAAAGTTATCCGAAAAGTACCAAAATTTCACCTTAGGCTAAATTCGATATTCCGAATCCAAAAATGAAGTCCATTTTAAAAAATAAAATATATATAATTTCAAAAGGTAGTTATTACTATTCATAATGGCTAGTTTGATTGGTTATGGTGTGTTAGAACTCGGTGTTGCGTACAACACACGCTATCACATTATTCAAGGAGAAGCGTACCGTGGAAGCTTGGGGTGTTACATTCTACCCTCCTTCAAATAATTTCATCCTCAAAATTTCCATAATATTATCGCATGAAAATACTCGGGTGGTTCTTCATCATAAGTTCCTCGGGTTCCCACGTTGCCTCCTCCACTTTATGGTTTCTCCACAAAACTTTTACCAGACACGTCGTCTAGTTTCTCAGCACTTGTTCTCTCGTATCAAGAATTCTGACGAGCTCTTCGCAATAAGACAGATCGAGTTCCAATTTTAATTCCTCGTAGGTGAGTACATGCATTGGTTCAGGCATGTATTTCCTCAATAGAGATACGTGGAACACATCGTGAACTTTGGAGAGACTTGGCATCATTGCCAATCGGTAAGCTACAACCCCAATTCGTTCTTGAATTTTGAAAGGTCTGATGTACCTGGGAATCAATTTACCTTTCTTACCAAAACTTATGACTCCCTTCCATGGAGATACCTTCAGGAAAACATGATCACCGACTTGAAATTCCAAATCCTTCCTTTGATTATCGGCATAGCTCTTCTGCCTACTTTGAGCTGCTTTGATGTGATTTTGGATTACCTTCACCTTTTCCATCATTTCATCCACCAGTTCTAGACCTACAAGTTTTCTTTCACCAACGTCATCCCAACAGGTTGGTGTGCGACATCTCTTTCCATATAACGCTTAATATGATGCCATCTGAATACTCGAATGGAAGCTATTGTTATAGGAAAATTCTACCAGAGGTAAATACTGATCCCACATACCCTGAAAGTCAAGTGAGCAGGATCTAAACATGTCTTCTAAGGTTTGAATAGTCCGTTCTGATAGTCTGTCTGTCTGAGGGTGGTAGGCAGTGCTCAAATGAAGTTCAGTATCCAGGGATATATGAAGACTCTTCCAGAATCTTGAAGTAAAACGAGGATCACGATCAGAAACAATCGATAGGGGTACTCCATGAAGTCTCACAAATTCATTAATATATAGTCTTGCTAGACGTTCCAGTGGTTGATCTTCTCTTATAGCAAGAAAATGTGCTGACTTGGTAAGACGATCAACAATAACCCATATTGCATCATTCCTTCTAGGAGTCTTTGGTAGCCCCATGACAAAGTCCATCGTAATATTATCCCATTTCCACCTTGGTATGGGAAGAGGTTGCATGACTCCTCCAGGGTGTTGCCTTCCAGCTTTCACTTGTTGAAAAACCAAACATCTTGACACAAAATCAGCAATCTCTCTCTTCATATTGTCCCACCAAAAATGTTCCTTCAAATATCTATACATTTTGGTGCTCCCAGGGTGTATAGAGAAATTAGAAATATGAGCATCATCAAACAATTCTCTTTTTAGATCAGGTATATCGGGAACACAAAGTCTCTTCCCGAATTTCAAAATTCCATTTTCATACACAAAATCTCTCAATCTCCCATCATTCACATCTTTAATCTTCTTTTGAAATTCTCCATCATTAGTCGGAGAACTATTAATCCTTTCTAGTAAAGATGGTTTGACAACCATTTTAAAAAGCATTGATGTTTCTCCTTCCCTGGTTATTCCCATGTCCATCTTCACTAGATCTATGAAAATTGGATCCCTTTCAATTCTCATATTGTTCAAAAGTCCATGATCTTTTCTGCTCAAAGAATCTGAAACCTTGTTTTCCTTCCCCGGGTGGTAGTGTATCGTGCAATCATAATCCTTGAGTAATTCAAGCCATCTCCTTTGCCTCATGTTGATTTCTTTTTGTGAGAAAATATACTTCAAACTCTTGTGATCAGTATAAATCTCACATTTTTCACCATAGAGGTAGTGCCTCCATATCTTCAAAGCAAAGATCACAACTGCTAACTCGAGATCATGAGTAGGGTAGTTTTGTTCATGAATTTTTAATTTTCGTGATGCATAGGCAATAACCCTATCATTTTGAATAAGGACACAACCAATTCCTTTCTTCGATGCATCACTATAAATAACTAACCCATCATTCCCCGATGGTAGAGTCAATATAAGAGCATTGACTAATCTTCTCTTCAATTCTTCGAAACATTCTTCACACTATTTTGTCCAAACAAATTTAACCCCTTTACGTGTGAGCTTCGTTAATGGGTTAGACAATCGGGAAAAATTCTGGACGAAACGTCGATAATAACCTTCCAAACCAATAAAACTACATACCTCAGTTATATTCATTGGTGCTGGCCATTCGTGGATTGCCTTGGTCTTAGAAGGATCAACAGAGATTCCATATTTTGAGACAATATGGCCATGAAAAGAAATCTCATGAAGCCAGAATTCACACTTGCTAAACTTTCCACATAATTCATGTCTTCTCAGAGTCTTCAGGATAATGCGCAAGTGATTTTCATGATCTTCGTAGCTTTTGGAGTATACCAAGATATCATCAATAAATACCACCACAAATTCATCAAGATACTCCTTAAAAACTCTATTCATTAGATCCATGAATACAGAGGGAGCATTAGTCAATCCAAAAGGCATTACAGTAAACTCGTAATGCCCATACCTGGTTCGAAATGCTGTCTTCGGAATGTCTTCCTTCTTCACACACAACTGATGGTATCCAGATCGAAGGTCAATCTTTCAAAACTATTGAGCTCCATGCAGTTGGTCAAATAAATCATCAATGCGAGGTAGGGGATACTTGTTATTTATTGTTATAGCATTGATCTCCCTGTAGTCGATACATAACCTCATGGATCCATCTTTCTTTTTAACAAAAAGAACAGGGGAAACCCAAGGAGAAAAACTAGGGCGAATAAATCCTTTATTACTAAATTCCTCTAGTTGTTTCTTTAGTTTGACTAATTCTACAGTGGCCATTCTATAAGGGGTCTTCGATATAGGCCTTGATCCAGGAATTAAATCAATGGAATACTAAACTTCTCGTTCTGGAGGATGTCTAGGTAAATCGTCCGGAAACACATCTACATATTCTTTAACAATGGGTACATCCTCTATTTGAACATTCCTTTCCTCACCCATAGTCATTTCATTCTCTTCCTCCCTAATAATTGAATTTAGTTGAGCTAATGGGGGTGGATCTAGATAAGAATTATGTGGTGACGATTCTGCTCTAAAGATAAGGTGTTCCTTATCATCATCATCAAGAATCATAACCTATTTCTTATTACAATAAATCTTCGCATCATAGTCCAAAATCCAGTCCATACCGAGGATTATATCAAACTCAATCATAGGTATGATGATGAGATCAGTAGATAAAGAACATTTATGTGCTCTAATGGGGACTGATTCACAAAACTTTGTTGCAATGATACTTCCCTTAGGAGTTTTAACCGACTCCCTTGTTAAATCAAATTGGAAATATCTAATTTTATTAGCAAACTGGGAAGATATGAAATAATGCGATGATCCAGAATCAAATAATGCATTTTTTAAACTTGAGGAAACCGTTAAATTACCTGCCACCACATCTTTCGGAGCTTCTACCTCAGCAGTAGTAATAGCATAAGCTTGGCCTTGATCCCTTGGCCTTTTCTGAGGTAAGTTCTCCTGACACTTAGGACATTCATTTGCATAATGCCTCATCTCCTTGCAATTGTAGCACTGAACATTGGTATCTTCCTTCTTCCCCTTTAAATCACGAGTTTGGTGGCCTTTTTCACCACACTTGTAACAGACTATTGTTCCCTTCAAGCAAGTACCAGGGTGTTTCTTACCACATTTACCACAGGATGGATATTCAAACTTTCCATTATTCCCCTTATTTCCATTCCCAGATTGATCAGCAGGTCTCTTCTTCTCTTGCTTTGCTTTAAATTCATAAGACTTAGAGAATTCCTTTTCGGTCTTGGTAGCACATGATACAATGTCTTCGTACGATGAAAATGATTTTGAGACTAATGCTCGACAGAGAAATGGTTTTAACCCATAAAAGAAACGACCAATCTTACTTCTTGGGTTATGTATATAATCTCTAGCATACCTTGCTAACCTTGTAAAGTTAGCCTCATACTTTGCGACATTCTCATCCTCCTTCTGTATCAGACTCAGAAATTGCCTTTCCATATCTGCTCGATGGTCGTGAGGAAATTATTTTTCTAAAAATAGGTCTTTTAACTCCCTCCATTCCATATTTGATACTTCATCATCTTCCTTCATGTTTTGAATCAATGACCACCATTGATCAACATCTCCAGTGAGGCAGTAAACTGCCATGATAACTTTTTCCCTTTCACTACTCCCCAAAGCCTGAAATATTTTCTCTAGGGAATTTATCCATTACTCAGCTACTAAGAGATTTGTACTCCCATTGAACGTTGGTGGTTGTTGCCTCATGAATAGATCTAACATTGATCCTCCATGCTGCGGATCAGGGTGCTCCATACGGGTAAAGTTATTATTCATAACCTGAGTGAGTTGTCCCAGTATGGTGATTAGCTGATCGGCACCAGTTTCACCACCATCTCCACTATAATTATCTTGAGCAGGAGGGAAATCCCTACATGGAGTGTGTGCATTGATACAGTTTCCATTTCTTCCACTAGGCTCCATTTCTAAACAATGGAATAAACTAGATTAGTTTATGAATCAAAATACATAATCCTATACTTATAAAACACTTAACATAAATTGAACTATTTATGGATATAATCCATAATCATAAGAATGTTTTTTCTTTGAGGAAGTATATACTCATAAACCCTTCATAATGATTTGTAAAGAAAATGAGAGTTATCCTAAGAATATCCTCCGGGAGTGTCGTAACCAAGAGTGCTGCAAGGCCAGTTGTCGTGCACCAGTTCCTGTTCGAGTCTAGCTCAAAGCGGTGTTTTCGGGTTTTACCCCTAGGTACATCTGTGCCAGAGCCGCCTCTACCTGCTTGTATCCAGATAGGGATTTATTGCTCGGAAAACTCACAAAATCTCTACAATACCAAAATTCTAGGAAGTTATTCTTTACTAATCCTCAAAGTTCATCTTAGGCCTACGTGCTCTAATCAGAGTTTATCAAAATGTAGCTTCCAAGGTTTATACTAAACTTCCTCTGATACCAACTATAACGCCCCGACCCCAGTTACCTAGAGTCGGTGCATTATTACATAACATTGGCATGATCACAAGAAAGATCAAATCTCGAAAGACCGATTGGTTTAGTAGCCTTGGAAACACTAGATATATTCATAAGTCTTACATTAAATCATAAAGTGAAAAAATACTACAAAAACATATTGTCTCCATATTCCACACTCATATCCCCACATAATATACCTCCAGGTCATTCATAATTTACTTTTTCACTTCCTGGAAAAAATAAAACATAGAAAAGGGGTGATCTCAAATGCCCAGTAAGGATAACAATATAGCAGAAACTTTCATAAATAAGAATAAACATTTAAGGCAATGTATAACTAAAACAAAAGCCTTTTAAACTTGAAATTCAACATAGTATGGCAAAAGTAAAATGAAATAATTCCATTTACTTATTCACATGGATATTCTACTAATCGAATAATCACATGCAATATCAATAACCACTTTCATAATGATGGAATGCATAATGCCAGAATATCATAACCACATAGCCAAGGTATCATGCCAAGACTACAAATAAAATTTTGCCAAGGCCTTGTTCCAAGACACTAGTTTGTCTCATGAGACCTACCGATGCATCGAGAAGCTATAGCGGGCTCCACCCATCACATATTAAGTCCAATGCATTCCCATATGAAAAGGTTTAAACATAACATAAACATTCGTATTAAAACTAGCATACGAAATGTCAATACTTTCACCATAAACTATGAATGGTATAAAAATAGAACTTCCACAGTCAAACATATAAAAAAACCTTCAATACAATATTGAAGTTTTGTATCATAATAAATCAACTTCAAATAAGCGTAAAATCCATCAAAGGATGTTGACATAGATGAAATCAAAACTCTTTTTAGAGAAATATCTCTTTCTATTTTTGAAATCATTTAAGAGTCATATATTTATAAAATAAAACATTTTCTTTGAAAATATTCTTATAATCTTGTAAGGGAAGCTTCGATGATTTTATAATGGCGGAAAATAACCGCACCCGCCATATAAGTTAAAAAAACATTCTTACCTTAATTCAGTCGAAAAGGTTAAAAGCACCTTGTTTGGAAAACGACAGAAAGATTCCTTTATAAAACTCTTATAAAAAGTCAAACCAGGGTATAAATGACTTTAACCCATGTTCTTTTAAATAGTAAAAATGTTTTGAAATACATTTTTAAGAAACATGGATGTGGATGATAAAGAGAACCCAGTAGATTATTACGTATAAACAACCTCGGATAATGAAGATATTGTGAAATAACCCTTACCTTGTACTTTTCCTTGGTTGGGGTAGATTAACCTCATGTATAATAGTGAAATAATTGTTATTAAATTATACAAGAATCATATACATTCATATGATATCATATATGATCTTTTAACATTGCTTTGTTAATAATATCTTAGTATTATCATCGTTTCAGGTGTTAACTTACTCGTTTTCTTTTATATGTTTTGTTACATAAGACATGTTTGTCATGGATAGGTTGTATATTATTCATATAAATAATGATATCAAGTCCTTAAATATTATTTTTAAATCTTCAAATGATAATTATACTTAAATGGATACGATGGAGAATGAATCTCATCGCGTTCGTGGATACGGTAGTCCGTACGTACGCACGAGCGACAATATCATTCTTTTGATATTAAAATAATATATAAATGGATGGTATATCATATATAAAGAATCATTATCATGTTATATTTATTATTTACATGAGTTACACATCATTATTATACCTATCCAAATAATAATATATTGAATAACAATTACACCACGACGTGGAGACGGTAAGCCGTACGTACGCACGTATGGTGACATGTTATTCAAAGGGTGGATAAAATACTGAATATTGTTGTACCATATTTATAATAACATCGCAGTATATATATGATACTGTCGTTATTATTTTAGAATGGTAATAACAAAGGAAGAAGAAGTGGAAGAAGAAAGGAACTTGGAAAAGGGTGGTGAAATCATTACCTCTTCTTCGGGTTCTTCCTTTTGATTTGATCAAAAGGGCTCCTTAGGTTGGATTTATGATAAAAATAAGGCCTCTAGGTTGTAGTGAGGGAAGTTGGGAGAGTATTTGGGAAGATTTTGGCCGATCGAAAAGGCTTTGAAGGTGCGAAGAAATGAGAAGGAGGAGTGCCCTTTTATAAGAGGGGTGAGGGGCACCTTTGGAAAAGATAGAAATATTAATTTATAATAAATTCATATTTGGTTTATAATGGCTCAGAAGTTGATTATTTAAATTTTAAGGTGGGGATAGGTCAAAAAACATTCATCCAATAGAATTTAGACAGGTTTGGGTTACTATATTAACCTTATCTTTAAGTATTAACTCTTAGTTAATTAGTTTGACATTTACCATGTCACTTTTTATTTTTATATTATACAGTTAATAAACTTGATATATACATCCAAGAGACCCACAAGTGGTCCATTTGTGATACCAATATCATTATATAATTCTCTTGGCCAAACCTTAGATTTTTAGGAATTTAATATCAATTAATAATATAATATTTGTTTTAAAAACTCTTTTATGTCAATTTTGACACTATTCAATAGTTGATTTTTGTGAAACTAATAACAGAATTATTACTTTGAAAAAAGTTAATTAAATAAATACTAATATGTCATATTATCCTATAAAATTATTTTAATTCATTAAAAGTCTCAAATTATTTTTATTTGGGTATTTATAATATCAATTATTTTAAATTTTCACTATTATGGTAATTACTCCATCATCATTATGTCATAAATAAATTAAATTATGTAATATCTAAAAATTATAAATAAAATATAATTATGTAGGAAATATTTTTATCTTTCTAATGAATATTTATATTAGAAAAGACAACATATATTACCCTTTGTAAAAATTGTTTTTCTAAAAGATGTATGCTTGTGTCATTTTTGTATTCATTTTAACTTAATTAAAATAAAGTGTCCCTATCACCTACAAGTGGCTCCATGGGGTCCCAAAATCGACCCAAAGATGAATATGGTCGAACATGTATCAACCAATAAGGCTAGGACACGTTTTAGGGTAATTTAGTATTATTATAATATTATTTTTTAACCTTTATTTACCGGATTTACCCTTAACCATGGTAAATAAAATATTTACCGAAGTAATTATTCAAAATGTCTAAAAATAAAAGTTACCTATTTACACAATTCGAACATACTGATTCCAAATATGGAATCAATTTTTTCAAATTCAAAACACAGAAGTGGCATAAATTAATTTAAAATTAATTCCTGTTGTTAAAACAAAAAGCGTGTTTTTAAGAGATAATAACTATCAAAAGATTGACACTTGTTTATGTCCAGTTTAATTGTAAAATTATGTCCAATGACCAAAATTATATTAAATGGTAAAAATATATTCTAAATATACTTTAAAACCACTCAAATTCATAATTTATCACTATTAATTATTTTTATTAAAAAAAGTTGTTTTTAATTAAAATTTAGTAATTTTCACTATTCATCAAAATATTAAAGTTATCCGAAAAGTTCCAAAATTTCACCTTAAGCTAAATTAGATATTACGAATCCAAAAATGAAGTCCATTTTAAAAAATAAAATATATATAATTTTAAAAAGTAGGTATTACAATTCATAATGGCTAGTTTGATTGGTTATGCTGTGTTAGAACTCGGTGTTGCGTACAACACACGCTATCACATTATTCAAGGAGAAGCGTACCATGGAAGGTTGGGGTGTTACATTATAACTGTTGTTCAAACTAGTATTACTGGACTATTTTGGAATTTGTAAATTCTTGGATTATGTGGTTCACTTTTGGAATTTCTACTGAGCATTTTAGTGCTCATGCCTATCCTACCCTTTTAGATGCAGGTTTAGTTTCTTGGTTCAGGTTCTTGTTTATTCTTCCTGTGTGAGGCAGGTTGTTAGTTATTGAAGGTGAACAAGAGGTCACATAGTGGTATGTGTAGTATTGTTTTCTTAGCGATCCTATTTTTGTTTTAATTTTTTTAGTTTTTATTAATTTTTTTGTCTTTATTTTATGGGCCAAATAATTCCCAACCGTTTAGTTTTGATACTGAAACTAGTTTCCATCTTGGGGGGATTAGGAACACCCTTCAAGACCTATCATGGACTGGCTCGGGTGACCGTTTTAGGGTTGAATCAGGATGGTTCTTGATAGAAATTATTCACAACGCATCGATAATCTCTATCCAACGCAAGAAAACTATAGATCTCAATCGCTATGGTTGGTTCAGGATAATGTTTAATAACTTTCTACTTTTAGGGTTTTATCTATATTCCCTCACTTGAGATTATACGATCCCAAAATGAATCTTTATGTAGAAAAAATTCACACTTGGTAAATTTTACATATAGATTTCTTTCCTTAGGATCTTTAATACAATACTCAAGTAATCTTCGTGGTCTTACTTTCCCATGGGGTATATAAGAATATTATCCACAAGGACTACCAAAAACTGACCAAGGTAATCGCTAAAGACTCTATTCATTAAATATCTGAAGATAAAAGGGGCATTATAAATACCAAATGACATTACAATAAATTCATAGTGTCCATACCTCGTATGAAAAGGTGTCTTTGCTATGTATTCACTTTTAAAACTCAATTGATAGTATCCAAATCGAAGATCAATCTTGTAAAAATATTTATCTCCTCATAATTGATCAAAAAAATCATCAATATGAGGCATATAATACTTATTATTTATCGTTATCTTGTTAAGTTCTTGATAATCAATATATAATTTTATTGATCTATCTTTCATCTTAAAAACATAATAAGTTCACTCCATGGTGAAACACTTTACCAAATTAATACCTTATCAAGATTCTCCTGGAGTTTTTTTTCAATTCCTACAACTCAATTAGGGATATTCTATATAGAGTTTTTGAAATAGGTGTAGCACTAGGTATGAGTTCTTTTGAAAACTCAATTTCACAGATTTCCGAAAGACAAGAAAAATCTTCCAGAAAGGCATAAAAAATACCATAAAAAAGAATATCATTGATATTGAGTTTCTCCCCAACTATATGAGATAAATTATCCATTTGAATATGAATCAAGACACATATAATGGATATAATTTATAATAGAATTTCATATTTAACCTCACACTGATTGAAAATCATAGGTTAGTTCAGAGTATAAAATATCACTTCCCTTACTTAGAAATTGATATGGTATATATATATAAATAAATCCAATACATGTCAAAAATAACATCATATTTTAATAGAGGAATAATAATGATATTTATAGGAATCACATTCAAACAAAATTTTACTAGATAATAATCATAAACTTGATAAGGGACCATTGTATCATTAAGATTTTTCACTAATAATTCAAAATCTTACTATTGATATGGTAATTTTATACAATTAATAAATTATTTTTATATAAAATAGTAGCTATATCCATAATCAAATAAGACATTAGTAGTTCTAGAGTGGATGGTAAGTGCACCTATAACCACTTCACTCTTGTAAAACACATAAGCAATAAAGATCACATTAGATTTCTATTTTTTTATAGGATTAAGAGGTTATTGATGTCGATTATCATCATTAACCTTCATATTTGAGCATCAGTTATCATGAAGAACATGATTCTGGAATTTGAAGCACTAGAGTGTGGGTGCTGCATTCTATGGTGAATTATATCTATTTGCATCATTAGATAAATTTTTCCCATCACATTGACATTCTATTTCCCGATAACCTTTGTTCATACTCTTAAAATAATTTACCAGTCCCTTTAATATAATTTCCTACTTGTTTCTTTCCACTGTTTTGGTATAAAGGAAGAATCATCTTCTTCCCTCTATGTTTTTTATTATTAGAATTTCCTTTAAATTCCATATTTATTTTATTATCAAAACTATGAGATTTATGGATGGATTTAATCTCCCTTTGTACTTTGAGATAACATTAATTGATTTTTTTGTGTATATTGAAGCCTCTTATGGATAATTCCTTTTAGATACTTGGTTTTACTTGATTTAAGAGTCAATAAATCATTCTTTTAGGTTGGATGATAATATCAAAAGCATACATGACATGTCTTGTAAAATTTTCCTCATATGTACTAATGGATTCATCATTATTTTACTTTATCTTAAGTAAATTTTTCTCCTTTTTCATATGAATTATATGAGGAAATTACTTATTAAAAAATAACCTTATATACTCATCCCACTCTATAGATTCAATTTATTCTTTTTGTCTCTTGTTCTTGATAAGAGTACACACTTGATAAACTATTCCTTCTAAATAATCAACAACCAAAACATATTTTTCATGCTCTGAGAACCGAATAATATATAATATATTTTTAATTTTACTGATCCATTAATCAAAAATTAATTGATCAATAGACCCACTAAAATTATTTAGATGTTTCCTCATGGAGGACTCAATAGAACATTATTCCTACCTTTTATCTTTTTTAATCTCAACATGATTCATAGATTAATAAATTTATTTAAGCATATTAATGAAAATTTGAATTTCAACTCCCATAAAATTTGGCTTCTTTGGAGGAAATCATTACACTTTCCATCACATTCTATGTTAGAATAGTACATTTTGGTTATATCCTTTCAATAAAACCAAAATTCATAGTTTGGGAAATAATAATCTTAGTGAGAAACCTTATAATCATGAAAATCATTTATAGGATGTACAAATCATGGAGAATATTTTTCAATATATAAAACATAATGATTAACCTAGGTTATCCATGGTAATTATCTATTTAAATAATTCATAATGGTATATAAAGAAAATGTGAATTAACCTAAGAATATTTCCCAGGAGTTTTGATCCAGGTGTTCAGTCTTAGACCCACTCATTATGAACCAATTAAGAGTTAGTTAATACCAAATCAAACCCTTTCAAAGTTATTACCCCCAGGTGCATCTATCCCACAACTACATCCACTTTCTAGTATCTAGATAGGGATGAATTTTCTAGAAAAACCAAACTCATTTATTTACCATAACTTAGAATATTTTCATATACTTAGGCTTTTCCTAAGGGTTATTACGAAAATTTCCTCATCATTGTCTCTAAAAATAACTAAACCCTATTTTTATACCAACTAAGAAAACCCAAGAATTCCACACATAAATATTACATCTCATTATACAAATATTCGTTAAATATCATCATGATACATGACATAACCATAAAGTTTTAGTGTCTTTAGAAACTTGGATACATAAAAAACATGTACATAAGATATATAAATCATATCTCACTAAGTACTTAATAACTAGCATCCTTATTAAACATATTAGGCTTAAAACCTTCCTTCATATCATAGAAAAAAGAAACATAATAAAGGTTGATATTAGATTCTCAATAAGGGGAAAAATAGAGATATTAATGATCATTTAAGAATAACATTAGAATAAGTATATGAAAACATTAGCATAAAATTTGAAAACCATACTGATAAATTCATAGATCATAATCACGAGTCATGACATAAAACATGGAAATTTACTAGACATGAATCATAAATAAATAAATAAAAATTATCCATGTGTTTATAACATTGGCATAAGATTATGTCATAAAATAATGGCATAAAGTGTGTCATAATTGTAATAATAGAAATCTTATGTCAAAGCTACCCACTAAGACATTCATTACATGTTATTCTTGGGATAACCACCCATGTACCCTTGTTAGGATTAAGATAACTTCCCATGTACCCTTAGAGATCATAAAAAATTAATATTTACCCAATTTATTGGAGGGATATAATTGGAATTACCATCATACAATCATAATCCATTCATATTTATTCCATATTATAATGAAAACATTTAACATTTCATCATAGCTTAACCTATGGAAAAAAAATGGGTTTCACAAATATTTCTTCATCATAATAATAAACCATATGGGGAAAGGATAAGGATGGTATAATAGGTTCATATCTCTAGTGGATCATAAGTAACATAAATGTATGTTATCATAGAGAAAAAGTGCATTCAAAATATCTTTGAAATATTTCTTGAGAAAAATACCATTTTCATTTTGAAATCACTTATTTAAAATCTAAAAATTCCCAAAATATAAAGGTAATTATTTTATTTGAAAATAACCATGGAAAATTTTGAAGTGATATTCAAATAAAATATTAGTCATGATGGTTAAAAAATCTATTCATGTGGTGTATGTTGAAACAAAGATTTTATTCACACCTTTGGTAAAAAGAACCCCATTCTAAACACAAGAAGATTCCTTTTAAATTTCTTTATAGAAATTAAAACATTGGTAAAAATGAATTTAAATAATAATAGGATATTATTAAAAACATTATTGAAAAAATTTAAAGAAAATATGTACATGGAATAAAGGATCCCCAAACGAAGAGAGAAATAAAGCAAGCTTTCCTTAAAAACATTCTTTCATACTTTTAAGCACTTAGACAGAGAAAATGAAATGAAAAATTTTAATCTCCAGAAATAATTATATTATAATAAAATAAATAATATTTTTAAAATATATATTATATAATTTCATCATTGGAAAATTTAATCATAAATAATCCTAGTAAAAAGTGATATTGTGACATAAAACCCTTACCTCAAGTTTGAATTTCCTTATAAGAAATATAAACTACGATATATTAAATTATAACTTATTTTAATTACATAAAATTACTATTAAAATACTTATAATATGATATATTATTGACTTATAATATTTTAACACTAATTTATTAATAATTATTTATTAAAATCGTCATTTTGAGGTGTTAACTGTTTCATATTTCATGTAAGTTTCGGTTTGGCGGTTCCTGACCTTATAATTTGATCATGGTTCCATCATCTAAAATAATAATAATAATGATATAAATATCATATATATTTATTATATACATATTTATAACCATACAGAAAAGGTAGATATAGAAAAATTAATTACACCATTCATGGAGATGGTAGTCAATACGTATACATGAATACTGTTTTCACTTTCTAACGAAAAGAAGGAAATATTGATAAATAAAAATTTATCATTATAGAATAAAAATTATATCATAAATATAATATAAATTTATTAATACATCAATATATTTATTAATTTTATGCGGTTATGGAAAAATGAATCATATCGCTATGTGGAGGTGGTAATCCACACCTACGCACGAGCAACACTTTCATTTCCCATTTGATAGAAAAAAGTAGAAAATAGTTATTTCATAATCACAATATAATATAATTATATTTATGATATTTTATTCATAATTTTATGATGGATATAATATGTTTATAGATGGTGGAAGAAGGAATAATAATTGAAAGAGCTCAGTTAAGATTTATACCTCTTATTTAAGAGACCTCATTTGGATTACAACTTAAGCATTGAAATATTGGTATTAGGAAGATACGAGGGGATAAAAGAATAATTTTATGAAGATCTGAAATATTTGGGTTTGGGAATTTATGATCTATAACTCTCAAAATTTATTAATAAGGGTGGATTGATGGTTATCTTTTTTAAGTGAGGGAGAGGACACACTTGGAATTACTTAAAAGATTTTAAATATAATTAATGTATTTATCATTTATAATGATTTAAAAGTTCTATTTACTTTAATATAATATAATATAGTGTCTAAATATATTCTAACAATTATAATTAGATAATTTCATGTGACATTATTACTCTTATCTCTTAGTTTAACCCCCTAGTAAATCCATTTTAACCTTAACTATGATAATTTTTTTTACAGTTTTACTATTCATTATGATAAAAAATGAAAGTGGAATCATTACCAAATTTATATATTCTGATTAAAAATATGGAATTAATTTTATCAATTTAAATTCCTATAAATTACAAAAAAATAATTTAAAAATTAATGCGTAAAACATAATGTAAAAAAAATTTGAAATTTTTTTAAGCATAAAACTAAATTTACTTTTATTGCATGCCTTGTAAAAAATATTAAATGAATGATAAAATATTTTATTGAATATATAATATATAAATTTAATTAAAACCCTTTTTAAAGAAATATTTATTTAATTTATTATGATAAAAACACATTGCGTAAAAAATAGGTTTATGAAAAATAACTCCTCTTAACTTTAAATGATTTTATCTTCATTACTAACCATTAGATAAAAAATTTATGGATTATTATTCATGTATTAATATTATTTATCAACATAGTTTATCAAAATTATTTTTCAATATTGTTCAATATAATTTTCTTAGATAAAAATATACAACATGTAGAAAAATACATTTCTTTAAAAAATATTTCTTTTAATCGTGGAATGATTTTATCAAGAATTTAATGATTATTTATTAATAATCAATAAATAAATATAAATTTTTTAAAACATTTATATATATATATATATATATTATATTATGTTTAATCCTGTATATATCATCTAATCCGACAGTTGAGTTATAAAGGTATACCATGTCACTATTCATTTAGACTCAGGGTTGCGTGTAAAAACATATATCTAATACATCTAGTTTATTTCAAAGTAAATACATATAAAATCTCGGGGTGTTATAATAACATTCAAAAATTTTTATATATTCACTCAAAACCATAGTTCAAACATTCATCACATATAAACACTTTACTTAATTACTTCTGAGCATAAACTTTTTATCATTTGGGTAAACTATCCGGACACTTTTAGTGCATATCCTCTAAAAGTAGGTTTGGAAGCTACCTTATCATATTATGGGTTAACTTATAGAGTAATAAATTCTATTTTATCTTTATGAAGTAGAAACTTATTATTAAATCTCAATTTACTTACCCATTTAATTAACCAATTATAAGGTACTTCAATCCCAACTATTTATAAACCATTAAAAACAAATAAAACACATCATAATCCCTTTCCATTGGGCTCCTCAAAACCCTTAAACAATTTTTTTATAGAAACTAAATCTGAATTTTTATCTAATCTAGCTCCAATATGATTTCCTTTTTTATTATCTCCAAAAGTGATATGGACACCACCAATTTTAAATAAAGTACAGAAATCTAAGAAGTATCCTTGAATATGTGTTGAACATCCACTATGCATATAACAATTTGAATATATTTTTTATGAATCATTCCCAATAATAATAAAAAACAAATAGGTTTTTTGGTACCCATATACTCGTTAGTCATATTGTGTTAGAAATTGTTGAATTTAGAAGCCAAATTTTATTATTATGAGTAGAATTTACACCCTTAACAAAAGAAAAATATTTATAAATACATACATTATTAACACTATAAAACTGACGATATCTATATATAAAATCATTATAATAATTTCCACAAATTCCATAATGAAAATACATAATAATAGAATGGTTTTATTATTAGAACTAAGAACAAAATAATTACTATAAAGCTTTGAATTTTAACCATTATTTCCAATTACTTGTCTATCTTTGGAATATTTTTGATTACCAAGGACCTTATTGAGGTATTCCACCCAATAAGTAAACATAATATCAACTATATTTAATGTATTAATTTCAAAAAATAAATTATTTGTTCTATAATCATGTGTAATAGAATAAGACTCATATTTCTAAAATGTATACTTTAAATTTAATATTTGGTTAGAAAAATCATTCTTTCTAGAAATGACATGACCGTAAGACTTTCTAATATTTCTACATTATTTAGTTAAGGAATCATAGTTATCCTCAAGTATGGAACAATATTAATTAAGATCTTCGAAAGAATAATCATTAGATTTAGGAATTAGTGAGTAAAAAAGAATGTACCTCTTCAGTATTAGCCATAAAACACATATTTTCTTATTGATTTTGATTACCCAGTCCTAGTGTTAAAAATAGATTCACCATTGAAGTCATTAGAAGAAATAAAAAGTGAATTTTTTACTTTATTACATTTTTAAATGTGATATTCTATGAGATTTTATTTTATAAATATTTTTCTCTTTGAGTTGAGGGTAGTCAGACTCAACATGGAAAAGATTTTGTCAATCTTATAATCTAAATTCTTTTAAAATTCCATCATTCTAATTAAAATTACTAAATAATATTCTAAAACCCTTTATTATCTTATATAATTTATTGAATATTCTTTCTAACTAATAAAGTTCATCAATAAAATTAGAACAGTTAAAATCTATTTCATCAGATGATTTAAAAAAAATATTTGTTCTTGTCATCCATTGAAGAAGTAAATTTAATAGAATCACAATTTTTTTTATTAATTTATAATTATTAGACTATTCTTGTATTTTAGATTCATATATCATGGTATTACTAATTAATTTCTTTATTTTTAAATAATTAACAGTTTTAGACTATCTAATTGTAGTTGATATTCCACCCACCTGCTAGGTATAACTCTTTAGAGTTTTAAATATTGATATGATTCTAGTATAATAACTCCCATGGTAACAACATTATTTATAATATTATTGATTCTTCCATTAATTTTATTAATAATTTCATCTTAAAACATCTTAAATTATCAATATTTAATGTGGAAATATTTCATATCTGTTGTATTATATTATCTATACCTTTATAAGAAGAAAAAATAGTTTCCCACATATCATAGTATGTAAGAGAAACTATATTGATTTTATTTGGATCTAATCCAAAAATAACATCCTTTATTATACTTGAATTGAGATCATATTTATCCACTTTTTTAACACTACAAAGTTCTTGTACACTGGAAATAATTTTACACATCTTCACCACATTTATATTTAATTTTGAACCCTAATTTTTAAAATAAAAAATCATTCTAGTTTTCCAAAAACCATATTTTTCTCCATTTAAGTAAGTTTGTCTAACCATATACTTAACTTACATGTGATCATCCATTATAGTAATAAAATATAAATCTTTTTACTTCAACTGACTATTATGGAGAACTCAAAATATATACTTTGACACTAAGTGTTTCCCTAGATTTTCTATTATAATCAATCAAGAGGGGATGAATTGAGTTCTCAAATTTCACCTTTCATTTTTTTAACTTTCCTAATTCAAATTAAATATTTAAATACATCCATTTATTAAATCATATTTATAGTGGAATAAAAATATTAATGGATATAATACACAAGGATTTCTATATTGGTCAATAATTTCTTTAATTAATTCATATAAATTAATTATTTGAAACCCAAATTAACCATAAGTCAAAAAATATAATATAATTTCAAAAATATGATACAAATTAAATCAATTAACTCACTATCAATTTCATTTCAATAATATTTCATGACCATAAATCCATGTCAATATCTATATATTAATTCTAATGAATTAAATCTTAAACCCAAATGTTTCTCTAACTCCCAAAATCATGTAGCAAAAGAAGTTAAATTTCATAATTAAATAATAAAATTTGTAACTATACTCCAGTAACCAAAACTAATTAACTAATGATAAAATCCATTTCACTAAAAAAATTCAAAAACATGGGTGTAATAATTCTCTCTACTATATGAATTTTTATCCCTAAAAAGTTACCTGGTGGATTCACTGTAAAAAATATTTTGTCACTCTTGACATAAATGAGATTCATTTCCTCAAATAACCTCTTTAGTTTGGTAAATGTTTCTATAAAACCAACCTTAAAGAAATACTAAACATACTTAGAATATTTTATATTGAGTATAATTTTAATTGTTTTTTCCATATAAGATATATTGGAATCTAACTCAACTGCTTCCCAATTCAGGACATCAGACTCATCAGTCAAGTATTTATTTCATTAAGATACATGAAAAGAATTATGAATTAATAAATAATGATTTGGAAATGTTAACCTATATACCACATTATGAATCCATTCTAGGATTTCAAAGGTTCCTATATACTATAAAATTAACATTCTTTGTTTCTATATTCTCCAGTGAACTAACTTTAGTGAAATTATTAAAAATAATATCACCAACATAAAACTTTATGGGATATCATTTATAATTAGTATAATACTTATTCTGAATTTAATATGAATTTATTCTCTTTTGGATTAATTTATCCCGGTATATTATCTCTTACACCAAGCTAGGTTTATCAAGAGTCTTTTCATAGGTCTTGACTCAACATAGTATTGACTGAAATGGTTGACTATATATTTATTTAAAAGGTTTTATATGAATTTTGAATTGATATATATTATTATAAACTAATTATATTAGTGATGTGTGATTCTACCAATACTTTATAAATTTATCTACTAAAAAAGTTTCTTGAATAGTTTGAAATTTCACCGATTTCATAAGATGATCCAACACTACCCAAGAACTTTCATGTCTATATCATGATCTTAGTAATATAATAATAAAATAAATGGAAATATATTCCCACTTCCATGTTGGAATAGGTAATTTTATTAATAACCCTTCTGGTTATTTACATCCTTCCTTCATTTTTTTACAAGTCAAATACAAGGGAAAAAATTTTGTAATGTTCTCCTTTATTACTAATCATAAAAATTAGTGTTTGATGTTATAATATATCTTAATAGATCTGGGATTCACTTACCAACTTGAATGGTGAAAATTTTTATGAACTTGTTTCCTTTGTTTTGTAGGAACGACCACCCAGCCTCTAAAATAAATAACTGAATCTAGTACAATTGTACATTCATCAGTGGTATCCACACCATATATGGATTCCATCATCCTCTAACATTAATAATTTTATAAATATTTCTCTCTCAATTTACCTATCATGATATAAGTCACGTGATTATTATAGATAAATACACCATTCATTTTCACTTACACCTATATGTGAATGTTTTTTAGAAACACCATTAACTTCTACTATTCTATAACTTCGTTCACCACTTGGATATGAATATTCATATTCAAATAATTTTCCAATTAATTTCCTTTACATAGAATATTTATATTCTCTAAAGTAAATTTTTAATGATATTCTACCCCACCCACATTGTCACAAGTTGAGGTTGGATTGTGAAAAATTGTACTTCAAACTCTTATGATTGATATACATGATTTTTTTTCACAAAATAGGTAATTCTGCTAAGTATTTAGGGCATGCACAATAGTTGATAATTTTTAATCATTTATGGGATTTAATTTTCATGGGGTCCTAATTATCTATACCTATATAACATGGATTTTCCTATTTTTATTATAATGCATCCAGGACACTATTTAGACACATCACAATATATTCCATAAGTAACTCACAATTACAGAATAATTAAAATAGGGGATGAAATAAGACTCTTGCTTAATTATTTAAATAATTCATGTCACATCACACTCTAATAAAACTTCACACCCTTTAGAGTCAAGGCTATCATGGGTGAAACAGTTGGTCAAATTAATCCCTTTTTTAATCTCATCCAACCACACCTTTAATTTTATTAATTTGATCAAAATCATGCATGACGAAGATGATGATATAGGGATAGTTCTAGTAACTAGGTTAATGAAAAATTACATATATCACTAGATTTATTTCCTTGAGATAAAGGTATAGAAAAAATTATGTATACCAATCCAAAACCATCACTAGAAGTTACAGTTTTCTTGTACTTTTTTTTGATTGAAGCACTATCCTCATGTATTGGAAGGATAAAAACTTAACATCAATTAACAATGAATCACATATACTAGAATGGATTAAAATATCCTAGGCCAGTAATATCATATTCAATGATAAAAATACATAATTTTAATATAGGTATTGTTAATAAGTGATATTACCGAATAGAAAACATATTAATTTTATGTTTTCCATAAGTTAAACATTACATCTCATAATAAACACACAATTCCAAGAACTGAAGTTTTAGTATCTTTAGGGACCATATAAATAAAAATCTTATTAAATGATATTTGTAAACATTTCTCGATAATCAAACCACACTAGTCCTTATTATATACTACTCATAGGTTATTCTCATCATCATAACCTTAGGAATGGAAAAAATAAGAATAAGGTGAGTTCAAATGACCAGTAAGGGAAAACATAACAACATTCCATCAAGGGTTAAATTATAAGAAGATGAGAAAACAAGTACATATAATAAATATATTATTAAAAAAAACATGGAACAATAATATCTATCAACAATTCATGATAGCGGAACATGTAACCTCAAATGAACACACATGTACCATGACATAAGAGTGTGAGATAACAAACATGATATATGGAGGATAATCATAGGAATATAACATCAAAATTTGGAATGTCATGAAAACATAGAATAACAAGTAATTATATCACAAACATAAACCTAGGAAAATTATAACATTACGAAAAAATCAATCATTTTCCCACATCCTTTTTGAACAAAAAAATGTCCATGCTTCCGGTTGTGAACAAAAAAAATTCCCACACATAAAATAATTATCTTAGGTTATAAAAATATTTATCCTATTAATTTTAGGGATTTAATAGAACCAAATTGTCTTAGGTACTTAATATATCTAAACCATATTAGGGTTTTATTAGACCCAAACCATCTCAGGGCTTTATCAAACCCAAACCATCTTAGGACTTTATTTGACCCAAACCAAGTCAAGGAATTAATAGACACAAACCATCTCAGAAAATTATCTTAACCAACCATATTAGGGATTTATCAGGCCAAAAAAATTATATAACTATATACATTCTATAAGAACATAAAACAATAATTATTTTAGTATATCTTAATTAACTCATCAGAAAGAAATTAATTTCATGAAAAATTACTTAAAATATTATGATCATTATCCATCTAGAGAAAGAAGGTGGATGATATCATAATAAAATATCCCAAGTGTATCATAAGGATTGTTAATGTATGTTGAAATAGTTATAAAATAACCTTTTAAGATTACTGAATAAATAAATTTAAAAATAATTAGAAATATCTATTATTAAAATGACTAAAACCCTTTTTAATTTTTTTTTACATAAAATGAAATACTTTTCACTTGATATTTTTTTAAAATTTAACCTTTAAAACCAAGAAGTGTTTTTGAAAAAACAATTATAAAATATTTTTTTTTTCAAAAACATTCTTTGAGAAGACATAAAAACACTAAATACATATTTATTAAAAAATAATACTTTAAAATCTCTTTTAAAATCAATGATATTTTTTAAAACATAAAGTCTTACTTATAAATAAAATAAAAATATTTCCTTTTATTTTCAAAATCATTAAGAATTAAAATTATCTTAAAAAATATTTTAAAAAATGGAAAGTAATCTTTCAAAAATATAATTATCATAACTATTAAATAAAAAACAAAAGATTTTGTATAATTTGTTTTACCATAATCATAAAATACAAGTTACAGGTCACATTAAGAAGTCATTTTCAAAAATTTGAAGTGATTTTTTTTTGAAAAAATTTAATTTTTAAAAGGATATTTAGTGTTGGGTACTTATAAAAGACATAAAGTTTTTTTACAAAATGTGTAGTTGAAGATAATAAATACAATTATTAAAGGAAAACCCTTTAAAATATTTAAAAATACCTTTATAAAAAACCCACATCATAAATAGGATTACATAAGTTTCTTTTAAAAATGGATAAATAAAAACATGAATGCCACTTTAAATTATTCAAAACTATGTTTCCAAATAATGAGAAAATTGGAGGCAATAAAAAATATGGAAACTGAAGGGAAATATTGATTAAAGATATTAAGAATTATTCTCAATAACATCCTCTTTTTATGGGGAAGAAAATGATAAAAGATTATGACTTGAATAAAACATTTCATTTTACACAGATATAAATTGAATGTTATATATAAAATATGAGGGTGTGATAAACCAATACTAGATTTATTATATCAATAAGAAACATTATAACTCAAATAAACGGCGTTTTAGTTAACAAAATCCCTTACAACATAGTTATCTTTTGAATCATAAACCAATGAATTGTATAACATAGGATGGATTTTTAAATCCCTTTAATTTTAATTAAAAATATGATAAAATACATACAAGTGTAGTATATTAACTATAAAAAATTATACAAGTGGTGAATATAGTATCAGTATCAATGAATTAAAATTGAGATTGGAATCCCTTATGCCATAAAAATGTTTAAATAGAAACACATTGAAAGATATTTCTTGGAATTGAACTTAAAATACCATTAAAAAAATATAATTCATGATATTTTATATCCAATAGGTAGTATAAAAACCTTTTAAATGAAATTAAGTGTATAAAACAAAACACATCTCAAAGAAAGGAAATTTAGGAGAAACACCTTTACCTTATATTCCTGCTAAGTCGAACCTGCTCTAACCTCATGTATAATAAATATATCTATCTTAATAACCTATTTAATAAAATTATTCATATATATAATAATTATTAATTGTTTTATAATAATTTTTATACATTCGTTATTTATTTGTCTCTTATTTTCATTATAGGATTTTGTAATTTTGTTTGTTTCATGCATGGCATGTAATATCGACACTGATTCATATTGTTTACATCTAAATTTATAATTTACTAGAGTATGTAAGATAATTGATTATATTTTTCATTATGATTCATAATGTTTTAATTTTATCCTATGATAGTTTTATTTATTACATTTAATTGTTAAATTTATAATAATTTTTTTTCGTTAATTTTTAACGAACAAAGGGTGGTATATTAATAATAAGTTAAATGCTGATAAAAACTTTACAAAACCATAAAAAAATAATATTTTATAATTTATTAGTAATACTAAAATTATTTAATTGTCCATATTCATACATGAAATAAATTTATAACATTATTTATGTAGGTGGTTAAACCGACCCAAAAAAAACATGCTACATTCGATAAGTGATAACGGTTAATAAAGTCATTCCTTTTGCATAATATTAATATTACACAATTATAATGATATTATTTATATATTTTAAGGTTTTTAATCATATTTTAATATATTTATATAAATAATAAAAGTCTATATGAAAAATAAAATACATTGCTTTGTGGAGGTAGTAGTCCACATGTACACATGGGCAATGTTCTCATTTCCTATAGAATGAAAAGAATTTTAAAATGGGTTTACATTTTTTGAATATTAATAATTTTTTAAATGTAATATTTGTTAATTAAATATACCCTCTAAAACATCCATTTAATGAGGTTATGAAAAGTAGATCATGTTTATTATGAAGGTGGTAGTCTGCACATAAAACAAGCGATGTTTTTATTTTTTAAATGGTTGAGAGGAAAGTAGAATGGTAATCCCATAAAAATAATAAAATTTCATTATAATTAAGATATTTATTTAATTATTTGAACATGTTTAGATTATATTTTAATGTGGTATAATAATAAAGAAAGGAAAAAAAATAAAAAATATTAAATCATAATTTTACCTTACTCCTTTGAAGAGCTCCATTACAAATTAGATTAAGGCTTTAAAAGGTTGTATTTTGAGATGACCATAACATCTAGTAAATTTATAAGAGTTTTTGGGAGTTATTTGGGTATTGTTTTTCCAAATATAAGTTTCTTTGGGTTCTTGGAGAAGTGGTGCGGTGATAAGTCCTTTTATAAGGGATATGAGTGACATTTTTTAATAGTATTTAAGGTAAAGTCACTATTGAAGTGTCATGTGAATCCAATAATGGACAATAATGAAGTGGGGTATGGATAAGGTACATAAATCCTAAACCATACATTTTAAAACTTATTTTAACATTTTTTAGGTTTTTCCATTATATTTTTTACTTTTAATTTTTTTTACCGTCGTGAGTAATTTTTTCCAAAGTAATTTACTTTTAATGCATAAAAATAAAATTGGACTTGTTAAATAATTAGAAAATAATTATTCCAAATATGAAATCCTTTTATAAAATAAAATTTATTATGGTGATATAAATTAATTTTAATACTAGCATACGTAAAGAGTAAAAACCATTTTTAGAAAAATGTGTATTTTTATAATTAATAATTAAGATAACATTTTTCAGATTTTTTAAATTTATATGATATTAATCGGTTTATTATTAACAAAATAAGAGTTATGTGGCCTTTAAAATTATCAAAAAAATTAATTCCACCTTGAGAAAATACAATGAAATTAAATGGACCAAAAATAGTTTTTTTTTTAAAATAAGTTTTATCTTAAGTTTCAAAATATTAAACATGAGTTTTGTAAATTCAATATTATATTTTTTCAATGAACCATTTTTCTCCTAAATTAAATTTTGGTTCATGAATAAAGTTTTATATTTTTAATATTCAAACATAATTTATACTGATATCATAAAATATGAATTATTTGTAAAAAATTTATTCTTCACTTTTCACCTAAAAATTAATCTGTCAATAAAAATCCCAAAAAAAATATCTTAAACTAATATTTATATACTAAAACCAAAAATGAAGTTTATTTTTTCAAATTAAATTTCTAGAATTTAATAATTTTAACTTTTAATTGGAAATATAAAATATAATGAAAAAATATTTTTAATAGGAAAATGCTTTTTAGATATTAACTAATACTACTATTATTTCTTATCAACTATAAATTTAAATAACGTTAATTTATTAGTTCATATATAATAATATTTTAAAAATTATCAATTTAATTTATTATTTTAAAATATTCAACACTTTTAATAAAATATTTATTTGAGAAAGAACAATCTTTTTTAATATTAAATCATATTAATTATTTATCCCCTATATGTAGGAAATTTTATTTGAGTAATATATTTTTATTTACTATTGGTTTTGTTAATATTATAATTTTCTTAATAAAATTAATTTAATCTTTCATGGATCATTTTATTACAGTGTTGCGTTTAGATCAAGTTATCAAACACATTAGACATTTTAAGGGAAAGATATATACTAAAATTTTGGGGTGTTACATGATCCCCATTAAACAAATTGTTTCCTAAATACTTTATCTGTTAGACAATAATATAATAGTTAAGGGTTCCCAAAATATTGAAACAACTCAGTATTTTATTTATAATGAGTTATCAACCTTATTAACATGGGAAAGTCTAAGAAACTCATCTATTCCTTCATAATAGACATATAAATTTTTTGAGTTTCTTGTTAACCATTTAAGTTAAATAATCCCCATGATTGGGTATTATGAACTATATTATGGAATAAAATTTTCTAGAGTTAATAGTTTTCCTTGTAGTGATAAGTGATCATAAGTTACTTTGATACATGAAATATGATTTCTCTATTTCATTAATGTGAACTCTGGGTGTAGATTACCAATCCATTTCAAAAATAACATCACACTCATCTAAATGAATGATAATAATACTTTCATAAAGAATATTCCATAAAAGTCAACTAGTGATACAATAATAGTAGAATATTTTACTTAATAATATCAAATCATTGTGGTATTGATTTGATTCTCTTTGAGAAAATCCTAGGTAAACTCATGTGGATAGACCAGAATCTAATCAAACATTTAGAAATATTGGGTGGAGGATTAGTGCACCTTTCACTACTTAATTATCACCATCCACTTTGATACCAGTCTTTCCATAGGCTTTACCTCATTCTATTTTTTAGGAGGTTGTTAAGGTTTATAATCCTTGTGATCCCAAGATTAGGACATTTATTTTCATAATTCCCAAATACTTACATTTTAATTGTTAAACATTATTCACATTCATTTCATTGATCAAATTATTTTTCCCAACTCAATAGTCATGATCTTGATTGGAAATCCATCCATACTTGAAACAATTTCTTGTTCCTTTGAGACATTCCCTTGGGTGATTCTTACCACATTATTGACATTCATGAATTTTAATCTTTTTTCCTTCATTATTTTTATCACTTAATATTCTATGAAACTCCATCCTTCTCTTATTTTTTGTTTTTGTTTTTTTGAAAATACTCATGTTATTAATCATAACTTGAGATAGTTTGGTGATCATAACCATAATATTTTCAACACTAGCTTCCACCCCATTCAGTTTCTCACTATGTCTATTTCTATATTTCCCATTGTATCCACTGTTAAACTGGTTTCGCCTTACTCTAGTCATTACTTAAATAAGGTAAAGTTGAGGTTTGATGAAGTTAATAACTACATAAAAGGAAAATGTAATCATAAAAGATGTAGTTCATTAATGTTGTGCATAACCTAACTTATAGATCTATAATTTACAATATCGGTTATCCATGGTCATTTACTATCAGGTTCTCTAAAAAATATATTCATATCCCTCATAATGATTTATAATGATCATGTAAAATAACCAAAGAATATCCTCAGGGAGTGTCAAACCAGGTATTTAGTTAGAATTATTTACTGTGCACCAGGTGAAGATCAAGTTAATCCTCTACCAAAATATTTAGGGTTATTAACCCTAGGTGCATCTATTTTCAATCCTACATCAAATTATAGTATCTAGATAGATATTTCATTTCTTAGAAATCATAAATAATAAAATATATACTTTACCAAATCTTTATTATGTTAGCCTATACTTAGACTTACCCTAGTGTTTTAACTAATGTTATCTTATCCTAATCCCCCAAAATAACTATAAAAGTCCCTAAAAATAACTAAACCCTACTCTGATACCAAATGAGGTGCCCCATACCCACACTATAGGATCCAAAGTTAAAAATACATACTTTAAAAATAGGATTTAATTCTAAGTGATATGAACCAATCTAAATATATCTTTATTTTACATCATTTTCCTAAGTTAAATATTACATATCTCAATAAAGACACAATCCCAAGAATTAATGATTTAATGTCTTTGCAGATATTCTATACAAGAAATATATTTTTTAATACTTATGAACATTTATCTATAATAAAAATACAATTGAACCCTTCTCATCTACTTATAGGTTATACCCATCTTTATAACCTAGGGAATAAAAACATAAAAATAGGGTGAGATCAAATGCTCATTAAGGAAAAAATTACCAATATTTCATAGAGGGATAGATCATAATCACATGATAAAATATGATTAGAGGAAAAATATATTATTAAAAATAACACGGAACCATAATATTTGTCCATAAGTCTTAATAACATAACATTTTATCTCAAATTAACAAACAATTACCATGGAATAATATCGTGAGATAATAAACATGATCAATGTAGTATAATCATAGAAATATAACATAAAATTTTTGAATGTATTGGAAACATATCATAATAAAGAATTATGCCACAAACATAAGTATAGGGAAATTATAAAATTGTGACCAAATTAAATCATTCTCACACATCATTTTGTGAATAAATGTACATTCTTCCTATCATAAACAAAAAAAATCCCCACATAAAATCATTTTCTCAGGTGATATAAATTTTTAACCATTGAATTTGGAGGGATTTAATAGACCCAAACCTTCCTAGGGATTTAACAAAACCAAAATATCTCATGGGGTTTTCAGACCCAAAACATTTTAGGGATTTATCAGACCCAAACTATCTTAGGGATTTACCATACCCAAACCATCTATGGGATTTATTTAGATCAAATCATCTTATTTTTTTCATCAATAACATAAAAACTTTATTATTTCATCATAACATAACTAAAATATGGGAAAGAAATTATTTTTCTGAAAACTTCCTTAAAACATTATCATTATAAGGAATCTAGAGAATGAAGGTGGATGATATCATAAGAATATACCCCAAGTGTATCATAAAGAATTCCAAATTATGTTAACATATATGTAAAATACTATTTTAAGATTAATATATAAATAAATTTGAAAACAAGAAGAAATATCCAATTTTGAAATGATTAAAAACTTTTTAAAAACTTTTTATTTAAAATTAAATAATTTATAATGGATTAAAAATTTTAAAATTAACCTTTAATTTAAAAAATAAATATTATAAAATAAATATGCTTTCAAAAACATTCTTTTATAATACATAAAAACATCGAATACTTATTTTAAAAAAACATGAATTTAGAATCCATTTTAAAATCAAGAATATATTTTTAAAATTAAAACTTTTACTTAAGAAAAATATAGAATTTTTTTTATTTTTAAATAATAAAGAATAAAAATCATTTTTAAAACCATTTTAAAACACGTAAAGTATGATTTGTAAATGAGAAAGCTCATAATAGTGAAAAAACATGTAATTTTTTTAGAAATATTTTTTAAAATAGTCATAATAGAAAAGTTACATGTCACATTAAGAATTAATTTTATAAAAGGTGATGTGAGAATTTCTTAAAAAAATTATGTTTAAAAAGGATCTTCAATATTGGTTCTTTAGAAAATATTATTGGAACACATGTTTTAATGATAAAAAAAGCATGATAATTTTGTTTCTAATGGGTTTTATGTTTTATGATATCATTTTATAATATAAGGCAGTTTGATGAATGATAGGCTAAGTGTTGGAGAGACCTACCACTAGAAAAGACTCACCATTGGATTAGAGTCACTACGAGAACCATTATAGTTGAGTCACCACCATAAAAGAATCATCATTGGAGTTGAGCCACCAACAAAAAAGAATCACTGTCAGGAATGAGTCACTGTTAGGAATGAGTCACCACTGAGAATGAGCTATCGTTGAATCTGAACTACCATTGAGATGAGTCACTGCCCAAACTAACCTACCGCTAGATGACTACCACTAGCCTAACTCACTATTGTCTTGAATAACCCTCAGATTGAGTCACCATCAGAATTTGTCACTACTGAGTTTTGTTTCCTTCGAAAAATAGTTATTGTCACTATTATGGGATATTTAAATTAGATTATCTCAATGTATATATTAATGAAATTAATATAAAGTTTTATTTTATGATTATATTCTTAATTATTTCATGGAACATTAAATGATGTCAGAGATCAGTAAGAGGATGCATAAGACTGTGATGACAATTATTCAAATGGATTCTTCTTCCTAATGTGCTATATATTCAAAGAAGTGTACCTCATATGCAAGAGAATGAAATCATGATGGTATAAATAAATCATATTCTTGCTGAATTCAAGAAGGATCATTCCACAAGAGCTTAAACATAGAATTCATAGCAACATTTTAACTGTGAAAATGAAGAGTACAGAGAAAATATGAATACTTTGTTATAGTCAAGACAAATAGAGTTTATGATTCTCTATTTTCCTAGGATTTTCCTAGAATCTAATTGAGCTTCTCTCCAACCTACATCTAAGGAGTCTCAAGCTTTTGGAGCACATCAGATTGAGAAAACCCATCTTTTCTCTATCTTTTTAAGTTTATCTTTTGTTTTTTTTCCTTTACATATCAAATAGTGTGTTGTTTGTCTTGTTTATCAACAAATAATTTCTCTTGTACTATAACCAGAAGATACAATATATCTTCCTTTCCCTTGTTTAATCTGTATACCACAATTTTTTTGGAATAGTTCCTTGTGTGGCCTATGTTTGTTTTCATCCCATGGTCATTGTGGAAGAGGTCCCTGTGTGGCCTGTAAAACTAGTTAGCTATTTTCTATTTACCTAATCTAGGTTGCGGATCAAGATTATATTTATATAATATTATTGTTTTATTCAATTGTGTGACTTTTTTTCAATATTTAATATTTTAAACATATTTTGTTTTAAATGAAGAAACAAAATATAATTTGATAGTTAATCATAGCTAGTGTTTATATAAGTATTTTATGGATTAAATTGATTTCAAAAGTTAAAGAAATTTTCAATTTTTTTAACTGAGTATTAATGAAGCCTTGAGGAATCTTTTAAGTGGTTAAAATTATATTAAACAACTATTTTCTTTAATTGGGATATTTTATTTTTAATTTGTATTTTATTTTAAAAACTTTTGACAATTTTTTTTATTGGGAACTTAATTCATCCCCTCTTGAGTTACTCACTTCGACCAATATTTGATATCATAGGGATTTCCAACTCTTTTCAACTGTTATTTTAGTTTTGTTTTTAAAACCCCAAATTTATGTTAGTTATAAATTTAGTTCTTTAAATGGATAATAGACAAGAAGGTTCTACTGCCAACTGATCACCCTTCTTTGATGACAAAAATTCTGCCCAATGGAAAATAAATATGAAAATGAACATTGAAAGCATGGTATTTGAAATATGGTATACTATTAAAGATACATATGAATCACCTAAGACTACAAGAAGTACATGGGATGATGCTACTAAAAAAACATACAATAATAACTACAAAGCTATGAATTAACTATATTATTATTTAGTAGATAAAGAGTTTAATAGAATATCTACTAGTAAAATTGTGTATGGTATTTGGGATACATTAGCTATTTCTCATGAAGAAACAACTAATGTAAAAGAAATGAGATTAAATACTTATAAAATTAAATATTGTTCATTTAAGATAAAACCTGATGAGATTATTTCTAATATGTATCTAAGGTTTAATGAGAAATTGAATAAAATTAATTCCCTAGGAAATATAGTTACAAAAAAAGATCAAATCATGCGACTTTTGATATATCTTCTAGAAAGATAGAGAGGGACCTCAGTATCAATAATAGATTCTTGTGATATTAGTAATCTATCTTTTAAGGAGATAATAGGAAAGTTAATGATGTATGAGGAATATAATAAAGTAAATATAGAATATGAATATGATCCTAAAAAGAAATCTATAGCCTTCAAGTCTGCTACATCAAAAAGAAAAAGAAAAAGTGGAAGATGAAAGTTCTATTGTTGAGGAATCACCAGCTGATAGTGATGAGGAGATGACCCATCTGACCAGAAGGATAAAAAATTACATAAGAGGAAGAAATTCATTAAGAAACAGAGTTATGAGGGAAATTACGATAGTATAGAGAATTGGAAGAAAGACTGTAAAAGAGATGATAATTCAAAGATTAGCTGTTATGAGTGTAAAAGAAAAGGACATGTCATGGCTAACCATATCAAGTTAAAATATATAAAGAAGTATGATGGTAAGGATAAAAAGTATAAGAAATAAATTAATGTAACCTAGAGTGATTTTGAGGATAGTTCCAATGGCTCAGACTCAAATCATGAAGAAAAGAATGACTGATAAAATATGTTCTCCTTGAAAAACATATTTGAGGTACCTACTATCTATACTGTACATAATTTAAATCATTATGGAAATGAACATAATGATAAAAATATGAAAAATGATGAAATATTTGAATATTGTAATATGGTTTAAGATACATTCAATGAGTATAAAGATAAATAATTTTTTTTAAATAAACAACATGCTTTACTTGATATTATTAAATATAACCTTACAATAAAAAAGAAGTGAAATTCTCAAATGCAAAAGGAAAATACTGAACTAAAATTATCTAATGTTTTTTTATAGAAATACTTAGAGATATTAACTAATGGTAGAGAAACTATCACTCAAATACCTGGAAAACAAATTGCACATAAGTGCATTACAGGCTTTGGTTATCAACCAGGATAGAAGAGGATTATCCAAATTAGTTTTGTCCCTAAATTTAGTTCTGGAAAACCTGCTACTAGTTTTTATTAAAGTGTAACTAATAGGTTTTTTTATTTATAAGATTTTATTCTTATTGGAAACCCAGTAAGAAAATATGGGTTTATAAATATCTAATTACTAAAAAATTTGGACCCAATATGATATGGGTACCGGAATCAATTTTGGTATAAAACTTGTTTTATAGGGAACTTGATTGAAGTTCTCTAGTAGAAGTCTATAGTAGTTGGGAAATGAATGTTCCATACATATGACTAGAGATTACTCACACTTAAGTATCTTAATAATTGTTTTTGGTGGACATGTCACCTTTAGTGACAATGTTAAATGGAAAATAATCAGCCTTGGCTAAATCGGTAACTCAAAATCCTTCTTAATTGATGGTTCAAAATATAGTATTCCTAGAATATGACAACTATTTGATGATGGTTTTCATGTGAAGTTTAAAAATAACATTTTTAATGTTTTTGACTCAGAAAATGATTTAGTATTTACTACTTTGAGAAAATAAAATGTTTATACTCTTGATCTAGATTATTTACTTTCTGAAAATGTTTCTTATCTAAGTTACATTCATAAGAAATCTTGGTTTTGGCATTGGAGACTAGGAAATGGAAATATTTATTCAGTTAGAAAGCTTACTAGAAAAGTGTTAGTCAAAGATCTACCTAAAATCGAATTTTCAAATGATAAATTCTATAACACCTATCAAAAAGGTATACATCATAAAATATCTTTCAAATCAAATAAATATGTCTCAACTTTTCAACCCCTAGAACTGGTTCACATGGACTTGATTAGAACATCGATACTTTTTAGTTTAAGTGGTAAGAACTGTGTCTATATACTTATAGAAGAATTTTCTAGGTATACTTGGGTATTCGTTTTCTCTCAAAAAAGTAAAGCCTGAACTCAATTTACCAAGTATAAAAAATCTATAGAAAACCTAATTGGACTTAGGATTAAGACCTTAAGAAGTGACCACGCATGTGAGTTTGAAAATCAAGACTTTTGAGTAACTTTTTTCAGAAAATGGCAGTAACCATTACTTATCTTCTCCTAGGAACCCATCAGAAAGGAGTCATAGAAAGAATAAATATGAAAATATAAGAGATAGCTCAGACAATACTAAATGAATATGAAATAACTGTTTACTTTTGGGCTCATACTATGAATACAACCTTATATATAATTAATAAAGTTTTGATTAAACCTATTTTATAGAAAATCAACCATAAAATTTGGAATAATAGAATTCTTAATGTTAATTAATTTATAGTTTTTGGTTTAAAAATATTTATTTTTAACACTGGATAATCTTGACAAGTTTTCTTCCAAGATCGATGAAGGAATTTTTCTTGGTTATTCAACCTATAGTAAATTCTCTAGGGTTTTTAACCAAAATTCAAGACTATGGATTAGTTTGTTCATTTAAAGTTTATGAGAGAGATAAAAACTAGCCTAAAAATCCTTTATAAAACCTTGAGAATAATTTTTCAACTCTATACATCAATTCCAACATACTGATATTGTTCTAAAGCATGCAGAAAAATCATCCATTTCTGGGGAACTTACATAACTTAAACCAGAACCTATAGAAGATCATGATGTGACAATTCATTATTTTTTAGAGTCATTAGGACTATTAAATACCAACCTATAGATGATGTTATAGTATACCTAGATAGAGTTACATAGACTAGAGATTCTCTAAGGAACATGGTTGAATATCAAGCATTCTTGTCAAAGCTTGAACTAAAAAACATCACTGATGAAATCAATGATGAATTATGGGTAATGGATATTCAAGGAGATATTAATTAGTTTGAAATAAATAAATGTAAGAAACTTTTGTTTAGAACTAAATATACCTATACTATTATCACTAAATGGGTATTTAGAAACAAGGTCAATGAATCCGGTACTATTGTAAGAAATAAGGATATACTAGTTGCAAAAGGGTATAGTTAAGAAGAAGGTATAAACTATGAGGAAACCTTTTTACCTATAGAGAAAATTGAATCCATTATAATATTTATATCCTATGAAACAAACTTGGATTTCAAACTATATCAAATGGATATCAAAAGTTCATTATTAAATGGTTATATAGTTGAGGATGTTTTTGTTGAAAACCCCTTGGTTTTCCAAATCCTCATTTTCCGAATCATGTTTTCAAACTAAAAAAGGATTTATATGGTTTTAACCAAGCTCATAGAGTTTGGTATGATAGTATAATATCTTTTTAAATTTCAAAATGGGTTTTAAAAGGTATAGTTGATCCTACTATTTTTTTATAAAAATAATTTCTAAAAATGTTCTATTTGTTCAAATTTATGTAGATGATATTATTTTTGGATCTTCTAAAAACTCATTGTGTATTGATTTCTCAAATATGATGCAAACTTAATTTGAAATAATATTTAATGGGTGAAATTAAATTATTTCATGGTTTTCATATTTTTCAAAATAATTAATTAATTATTATAAATAAATGTTAGTATACCAAATATCATTTAAAACATTTTGGTTTAGATAACACTAAAAGTAGTGACACTCTTATGAGTACCACCTGTAAGATGGATCTTGATGAATTTGGAAAACTAGTGGATCAAACTAGTTACATAGGTAAGATTTGAAGTCTTATCTACTTAACTGATAGGTGAAATAATATTATATTTAGTGCGTGTATGTGTGCTTTTTTTCAAGAAAACAAAAAATATTCACAATCACTTTAAATTAAAATTATTTTCAAATAACTCAAATTTACAAAAAATTTAGGATTTTTCTCTCCTAGGGATAATAATTTAACTTAATCAGTTATTTGGATGCTAATTTTGGTGGTTAAAATTTACATAGAAAAATAATCTACAGAATATGTCATCTTTTTATAAAGTCTATAGTATTTTTGTGTTCTTAGAAACACAATTTAGTTTTACTATCTACTTCTGAAGCTGAATACATAGCTACAGGTAGCTGCTATAACAAATATTATGTGGATGAAACACACTCTACTAGACTATATATATCAATTAAAACTTGTCCCTATAAATTGTGATAACAAAAGTATGATAAACATCAATAATAATACTATATCTCACTCTAAAACAAAATATATTTATGTAAGACATAAATTTTTGAGATACCATTCTCAAAAGTTTGACATAACTCTTGAATACATTGGAACTGAACATTATCTTACTGATATATTTATTACACCATTGAATTTTAAGAGATTAAATTACATTAAAAATTAATTAGGAATGATAAATTTTGGGTAGACTTTAACTCTAGGTACCCACTGTTGGAAATTACCCATCGTTGGAAATTACCCACTATTAGAAATTACCATCATTAGAAATTAACCACTATTGGATAAACCACCATTGGATAACCCATCATTGGATAACCCACTATTGAAAATTACCCACCATTGGATAAACCACAGTTGGATGACCCACCATTGGAATTAATTTTTTGTTTCTCATTTTTCAGGTTTATTATTTATTTAGTTTTAATTCACATATTTTGTTTTTATTTTAGATTTTAAAATATCTAAATGATATAAATTATTCCCTTAGTATAATTTTTATGCTCACTCCATCATGAATTTTCCTTTTAACTTCTCTATGACCTCTTCTCTTCTAACCTCTTTCCTTCTCTTGAACTCTCTTGAATTTTCAAACCAATTTCAATAGTTATAGTGAAGTAAGCCATTGATTTGACTCTTGAAGAGTCACATCCTTCAAAGAAGAAAAGAGGATACTCGATAAGATCTACAGTTGAGCCATGAAACTCATAGCTTAAAAATTGAATAGTGATACCTGAGAATGAAGTAAATGATGAGTGGTTACTATTGAAAAAATCATTGGTGCTTAAAGTGATCAAAGACCAGGGATGGGTAGACTGAATCTTGAATAATGAGAGGTCATTCTATCCTAGGTTAGTTCAATAATTTTATTAAAATGTTGAGTTTAGTTTTGTGGAAGATAAAGATTGGATTCAAAGTAGGATAAATGAATAGAAGATTATTTTCTCTTCAAATTGATGGGATATATGTATTAATGTTTCTCAGGATGGATTATGAAATTATTTTTAAATGATTATTACTAGTGATAGTGATTTATTTTTGTTTGAAAATTACTAAGATGAGCTGACTGGAGATTGGACTTTAAGAAGACCAATTGCAATTGAGTTACATGGTGAGTGACATTTTCCTTTTAACGAATAAAAGTAATTTCTTTTTCATATGATGGAGACATGAAAGACATCTTCCAAATCTAATTATATAATTTATCCAAAGTTTATTTTGTACATGCTTGAGGCCAATGGTTTAGTTGTTAAGGATGACTAATTAGATGTAAAGTGCAGAGGATTTTATTTGACCAAAGTTATTTAAAAGAGAATGAAGATTAACTGAAACCTATGGCTGAGAAAATGGGTTGATGATGTTGATAAGTTATATGAGGATTTAAATTCTATTAATCACAATTATAGACCAAAGAATCTTGTTGATCTTGGCTTAGATCTAGATGAGGTTGTTGTATACTTAGATGAAGAGTAGGAAGAATAAGTGGAGGTTGATACTTATGGTAATGAGGAATAATTCTCAATTGAGGAGGGTAGTGACTTGGACTTACCTAATATCCCAACTGTATCTATTCCTCCTAGGTCTCTACTAGCTAGAGAGAATATTTTAGGAGAATAGAGTGAAGAATATGAAACTGAGGTTTTATAAGAACAATAAAATGATGTAAGTGATGAAGATAATGGAGTTCATGATAAATAAGAAGAAAATAAAAGTGATAAAGGAAATGAAAATGATTAAAGTGATGAATAATAAAAATATGATAAAGAATAATGAAAATATAAATAAGATGGAAATAAAAAGGATAATGTAAATGATGATGAAGATGGTAGGGATGGTGGTTCTAACCATGATAGGCCTAATGATCATGATATTACTTAGGAACATGTTAATTTTTCATTATTTTCTATTGATTTTAGATCTGAGGAGAGAATAATCTTGTTTGAAGATGTTGATGAGGTAGCCTGAGATGAGTTGAGGGACCAGTTAAGGGGGAGTAATCCCCAAGCCTTGTTAGTTTTCTTGTAGATCCTGTAGATGTTGAGCCTATAGATGTTTATCCTTTAGATGTTAAGCCTACAGTTGTTGAGACTATAGTTATTGAGCATATTTTTGTATCTTCTACCAGAGTTTGTGTTTCAGATCTTGAAGAGTGGGATATCTATATAAGATATGTGATACTTGGACTTGAGTATTCTGATTCAAATGCAGATGAGATTTGTACACCAAAAAATGGTGGATCTATAATCCTATTTTGAGTAGAGATGGATCCTAAGGGACCAATGGTGTAAGATATAGATTCTATAAGTGAGATTTAGATATTTTCACCAGATGTTCCTACTATACCAGAGATAATAAAGGCTAATTTTTAGAGATTTTTTACACATTTTTCTTATATTCCACCTAATGTTTCTTCTACACCATTAGATGTTGTATCCTGAGCTGATATAGAGTCTTTTAGAGAAATAATCATTTCTGATTTTGATGGGATTCTGAAGAATCAATCACCTTTTGTCACAAAGCTTAGTGAGAGAGATTCTAGATTTTTTTTGAGATTTTGATAACCCACATTTATCCCAAGATGATTCATCACATCCAAGAAGTGTATATAAAGAACAAGAAGTTATAAAATTGGATAGAGACCTTGAGGTCTATAGTGGATGAGTTGAGAACTTCGTTTTCTATCAGTATGGATGCTATATTTGAGAGTTTGAAGTCACTATGTTATGTTTCTTCTACTTCTAGTTTTCTACCCCTTTAGTTGATATTGAGTTGATCAATTAAATTGTTCGGGAGGAGCTTAATGATATTTGAGGAGATGTCCTAGATATTAATCAGGAGAGTTTGAGCAAGATTAGTTATAAAAGTGATCATGTGTATAATATGTTAATATAATGTATAAATGATATAAGTAATGATAGAGAAACTATAAAAAGGAAATTAAGTATTATATTTCTCGAATCTATACCAACCATGTGTTGAACTCTCACTTCAAGTACCTTAATGAGAACCTTCGGTTGCCTCAAGTTATATGATCCTCTTGGGAAAATTTCTTTTAGTTGAAGGAAATAAATCTAGTGCTTTATAGTTTCATGGATGATAAGTAGGAATTTTTAGTTCCATGGATAGAAGAGAAAATATCATCATGGACTTCATCTATTTGATGTGTTTGAGAAATTAGTGATAGTACATGAGGCCATTAATGGGACTTGTCATATGACTCTTATATCCAATTCCCTTGATTATTTCAAACCACTTATTAATCAAGATCGAATTCCTCCTCTACCTTCTAAGTTTGAACCTCTTACCTTATCTCTGGTAGAATCTATTCGACAACATTAGCCAGTGATCATCAAGGAGATTCCACCTTCTTCCCCCATTCCCATAACCATTACATATATCTATCAACCTACGATTTCTATTCCTAAAACCATCACCATGGTTATCTCAGCCTCTAATTATATTCCCTATACGTCTAATATGGTTAAGGATCCTTTTGATGATAGTACATAGGCTAAGAGTGTTTGAGATTAGACCTTTTCCTTTGATAATGACATTTTGTAACTTTCTTTTTGAATATAATGAAATTACTTCTGGATGTTAATGGAAACTCTCTTATTATTCATATTTTCCCATTTTAATTTACTATTTTTAGTCTTCAATTTTTTATTATCACAAAAGGGGGAGAATAATTACAGAATTTCTTTTTCATTTATGTTATTCCTTGATATCATAAGTATTTAACTTATTTCTCTAATACCATCTTCATTAATTATGGGTATTTAATTTGGTCCACATTATCTTTTTAAAGTGTAATGAATATATATTTTAAGAAAATGGTTATTCTATACATAGTTTCTAAGATGCCATGATTTTTTATCATTAATAGGGGGAGATTTTTGGCACCCTTATTTTAATGATCAAAAAATCATGATAATTATGTTTCTAATGGGTTTTATGTTTAATGATAGAATTTTAAAATATAAGGTAGATTAAAAAAATATTGTATAAGTGTTGAAAATACCTAACACCAAAAACGAATCACTATTGGATTTGAGTCACCACCAGAAAAGACTCACTTTTAGGAATGAGTCACCATCAAGAATGACTCACCATTGAGAATGACCTTCCATTAAAGCTGATCTACCATTGGGACGAGTCACCGATGGACATGAGTCACTGCCAAACCTGACCAACCACCATCCTAACTCATCTTTTGCCTGACTCACCATCAATATGAATCATCGACATGATGACTCACCAGTAGAGTTCTCTTATCACTAGACAAGATCCACAATCACTATTATAGGGAATTTAAATTAAATTATCCAAATGCCTCTTTTAATGCAATTAATGAAAAAAAAATTTATGATTATATTCCTAAGTATTATAGGGAACATTTAATGATGTCAGATCTTATTACGAGGATGCATAGGATCATGATGATTATTCTTAAAATAGAATGTCTTTCCCTATATGATATATCTTTAAATAATTTTCCCTGGTTCATGAGATAGTGAAAGTGGTATGGTTTACAAAAAACATATTCCTACTAAATTCAAGAAGGTTAATTTTGTAAGAGATTACATGAAACATGAATACCAACATTTAGACTATGAAAGAGTGGAGTACTGATAACATACTAATCCTTTCTTATAGTCATTACAGAGAGATATTACGATGCTCTGGTTTACTATTATTTTCAAAGAATCAGCTCAAGCTTCTCTCTATGATAAATCTGAGGAGTCTCAAGATTTTGGAGCACATCAAACTAAGAAACACCATATTTTCTTTGTATTTTTACTTTAACATTCTATTTTTTTTCTTTACATACTGAGACATGTGTTTTTAGTCATGTTTATTAACATGCACTATGTCCTTCCCTATAAATGGAAGATACAAGATATATTATTCTCTCCATTTTCATCTATATATTCATAGTGTTTATGGGAGAGTTACTTGTGTGGTCTATGTTTGTTTACTTACCATGATTATTGTGGAAGAGGTCCCTATGTGGCCTAGATATCTAGTTAGCTACTGTCTATTTACCCAATCTAGGTTGTTGATCAATATTATATTTTTATAATCTTCTTGGCAGTGGATGATTTCCAAGTGGGGGGGATTCGTTCTTAGCTTGATACTAGAACTGTTATTTTATTCTACAATGAATCTTTGTTTTTTTCTTTCTTTAATGTTTTAAACTATTTTTTAAAATGATAAAAAATCCACTTTAATAGTTAATATTAACATGTTTTTATATAAGCGTTTTATTGAGGAAATTTATTTCAAATGTTAAATTAATTTTAATATTGTTTTAGCTGATTTTTAATCACGTTTTGAGTAATCCTTCAAAAAGTAAAAATTATATTAAACTACTCTTTCGATTAATTGTGTGATTTTATTTTTAATTGTGGATTTTATTTAAAAAAAATTTAATAGAAATTTTTATTGGGAACTCAATTCACCCCATCATGATTTACTCACTCCGAATATCAAAGACAAAAGAATTTTGTGGAGTAAATGTGGAGTGGAATATTAAACATACAATTATGAAAGGAAAAAACTTGTCTATATTTGAAAACTTCTTTATTGAAAACCCACATTGAAAAAAGATGAAAAATATTTCTTTATAAAAGGGATAAATAGAAATATATAGGTCACATGAAATAGTTTAAAATTAGGGTTCCAAATATAGAGAATATTAATGGGTAGATAAAATATGGATATGGATGATAAATCTTCATTATAGATAATGCTAATTATTCTTAATGATGTCATATATTTATAGAGAATAAATTCATCAAGGAAGAAAATTTGAATAAAAATTTCATATTTGATAGATTGTAATATAAATTTCAATAAAAAATATCAGGGTGGAATAAACCAATCATATAATTCATAAGTTTAATATGAATCATTACAACTCAAATAAAGGGGGTGTGAGTTACCAAAATCCCTTTATAAACTTTATTATCTTTTGAATTATAAACCCATGAAATGTATAGCATAATATGTATTTTTAAATACCATTAATTTCATGAATAACATGATAAAAATATACACATGGGTAGCATATACCCCACAAAAAATTAAACAAGTTGTGAATACGGTATAAGTATCAAAGAATAAAATTTGAGAAAAGAATACCTTATAAAATAAGAAATATTTAAATAGAAACTCCTTGAAAGAGATAGATTGAAATTGAACATAAAATACAATGAATGAAATATAATTCATGATATTTTAAATAAAATAGGTTGTATACACCCAATTTAAATCAATTCAGGTTCATAAAACAAGACATGTCTCAAAAAAAGGAAATTGAGACAAAACAACATTACCTTGTATCCCCACTTTGTCGAACACACTCTATCGTATTTCATAAGAAACCAAAATATCTTAATAAACTATTTTAGAAGCATATTAATATCTATAACCATTTGTAATATTTGGATATAATCATTTTTTATATATTTATTAGTTAGTTATCACTTATTTTCATTATCAGATGTTCTAATTTTGTTTGTATTGCTCATGGATTGTAATATTGATATTGATCATCATTAATTTGATAGATATTTATAATTTAATAGGATATTAAATATATTTTAATATATGTTTCATTATTATTTATCAAATTTTTATATTCATACCATGATAGTTTTAGTTATGACACGTTCAAGGTAAAATTTATAATAATTTTGTTCTGGTAATTTTTAACGAAAAAAGAATGGTATATTAATAATAATTTAAATATTAATATAAGATTTATAGAACCATAAAAAATTATTATTTGATAATTCATTTATGATAATATTATTATTTATTTTTTCATATTCATTCATGAAATAAATTTATAATATTATTTATGTGTGTGGTTAAGTCGACACAAACAAGAACATGCTATAATCGATGGGTGATTATGGTTAAGAAAAGTGATTTATTTTGAATAATATAATTATTAAAGATTTATAATTATATTATTTTGATTATTTTAAGGTGGTGAACCATATTTTAATAGATTTTGATAAATAAAATAAATCTAGATGAAAATAAAAATACCTTGCTTTATGGAGGCGGTAGCATGCATGTACACATGGGAGGCACTCATTTTTTCCATTGAACAAAAATAAGTAATTAATTAGTTTATATTTTACAAATATTAATAATTTTCTAAATACTATATTTTTTATTAAATACCACATTTTAACCATCCATGTAAGGTGGTTATGAAAAACAGATCACATTGCTTATGGAGGCGGTAGTCCACACATAACACAAGCGACATTTTTATTTTTAAAATAGTTTGGAGGAAGGTAGAAAATAGTTATCCCATAAATATAATAAAATTTTAGTATAATTATGATACTAATGAAATTATTTCAAAAAAAATATATGATATTTAGAGGATGTAATAACCCCAACTCTCGTATCCCAGAGTTGATGGTTACTTTATTACATTGAAACTAGATATAATTAATTGCATCCCGAAGGACTGATTAGTTTAATAGTCTTCATAAAATAGATACAAACATAAATCTCACATTACATTTTAAAACACAAAATATAAAACATAGTGAAAGTAAGTATTCTTTATCCTTGAACTCATTCAAATATTCCTTATTCATATCCTGGGGAAAGGAAACTAATTAAGAGTGAGCTTAGATGGTCATTAAGGATTATTTATATAGGAATCTATCATGAGTACATAAGGAAAAGTCAATATTTAAAGGTAATAACTAAAGACACATGCTATTTAATCAATAAATGGAGAGAGAAATGCATCCATGAATAATATCAATGCAGTAATCTCATGGATAATAGTAACTAAATTCTTAATGAAAGAAATTAATAATATTGTACGTTATGATTTCAGACATCATGATATCTAAATAATTAAGACCTTAATCCAATAAAATTTAATCAAAGGGTATTTATACAAAAACAAGAAATTTAATTTGGCCAACTGATTTGTATCATGAGACCTGTCGATGCATCAAGAGGATTTCTACAACCAGGCCCCACCCATCACTACATGTCAGATACATTCATTATATATTTAATGATAGTTAAATTTATAAATAATATTCCTTATCAATAAATATCTATATTGAATAAAGAATATGGATTTATCACTATGTTCACCAGTCAATCAAATAACATTAAAAGTAAAATACCTTATGTAAAAATGTTATATGGTTTAGTCAATAATCATATCCATGGTACAAATAATATGGATCTTTAATATAAATATAATTTCCAATGATCACAATAAATTAAATGTTTCAATTGAAATTTAACGACCACAAAATTAATAAGTGATAAAAGATGGCAATCGATTTATCGAAAATATAGGTTTCATAATAAAATCATGTCCTTTTAAAAAAATTAAATGGAAGTAAAATATTAAAATAATATTTAATTAAATTGTTTTCTTTATAAAACAATTAAAAATATTTAGAATAATTTAAATATCGTAAAATAGTTTTGGTGTTGGGGAATTATTTTAACATTGTATACATTAAAAAAATTCCTTTTGGTTTTTTATAAAGAAATTAAAAAATGAACCTTTCATAAAATATTAGAAATATTCATTTAATACATTTTAAAAAGTCAAGGATAACTTAAAATTTCCTTAAAAATAATTTTAGTAATAAAAGATACTTTTGAAAATAATTTTGAAAAACATGGACATGAAAGAAAAATATATCTGATTAAAAGAGAAATAATGTAATTTTTTCTTTTAAAACTTTATTTTCTTGATTCTAGTTATAGCTGGGTAAGTCATTTCAATAAACCTTGGATTAAACCCTCCAGGCTTACCCTTATATGGCGTATTTCCCATAATAGATTGCCTACTGATATGATTCTCCAAAATTTTGGGATCCATCTTTGTTCTAAATGCCGCTTATGTAACCAACACAGGGAGGATGCGGATAATCTTTTCCTATCTTGTGCGACAGCCACTGCATTATGGCATTTTGTCTCTGATCTTTTCAATTTCAGATGCTCTTTTACTGATTCTATTTCTATGTTTCTAATAAACTGCACTAGATCTGACTTTTCTTTGCAGATCAACAACATCTGGTTGGCGGCAGTAGCGGAGCTCATTCATGAAATCTGGTATGTTAGAAATGATCTTATTCATAATAATCATTCTTTTAACCTCAATGCAGGAAAATCTCGGATCCTTGTGGCAATCCAAGAGGCTGCTTTTATTCAAAAAGATTGTTGCAACAACTCAGTTGGAGATTTTGAGATCCTTCGTCGTCTTCGTGTTCCTGGAAATTATCCAAAGCCCAAACGCACTTTCGAGGTTTTCTGGCAGGCTCCACTGCAGGGTTGGATCAAGGTTAATGTTGATGGTGCATCAAAAGGAAATCCAGGTCCTGCCAGTTGCGGTGCTATTTTCAGAGATTCTGCTGGACAGTGCCAGGGCTGTTTCTTTGTTGGATGCGGTCACTCGTCATCGCTGGAGGCAGAACTGCTGGGTGTCATCCATGCTGTTGATTTTTCTCTTCAAAGAGGCTGGAGGAAATTATGGATTGAGAGTGATTCATCCACCGTCATTCATGCCATTTGGAATGGCAACACTCATCTGGCCTGGAAGCACACTTCACGTTGGATGAACTGCCTTACCTTGCTCCACAAGATTGATTTTATCGCCACCCATACTTACCATGAGGCGAACTCTGTCGCTGATGCTCTTGCCAATAAAGGAGTTCACCAGCAGATGACTTGGATGGACTCCCTGCCCGCTGATTTATTTGAACTCTTTGATAGAGATTGTAAAAAAATCCCCTATTTCAGACTCTTGTAACTTTCTTGTCTTTTTTAATAATAATTTGTGCTTTGGTCCTTGACCAAAGAATTACCTTTTAAAAAAAAATTAAGGCAATCCCAAAAAATGAGATTGTAAAATAAATCATTACCTATTTGGTAACTTTTAAATTGTACCCCTTGAAAGAATAAAAATGAATTGAAAAATTAATCATAATTAATAAATAGTTATTCATGTTAAATATATCAAATGGGTAGTATATTCACAAAATAAAAGTAAATACATGCATAATACAAAATATGCCTCAACAAAGTGAATTTTGAGATGAAATCTATTACATGTATCATATCATTGAATTGAAAATTAATCAATGAAGTGATCATGAGAGAAAAATATAAATACACAAAAACAATTTAAAATAAAATACAATAAAATCATATATCATTTCACACATAATTATGGGGTAACATAGTCAATTAAGTAGAAGTATAACCCAATGAATGGAAATTGAGTTAAAAAACCCCTTACATTAAGTCCAACTCATCACACATGTTGTTTATATTATCGAATATTAAAATTATGGTAATTATTTACTTTTTTATTAACCTTTTTCTAGTTTATTATATATTTTATTTAATTTAATACTATGTTCTATTTAATTTCTCAATCAATTAAGTTCACGTCAGATGTTTTGATGAAATTTGGTTCATATATACAGAATAAATTCTATAGGTTGGCTATGTTAAAAGAGTTAATTGTTTAATAACATCTAGAATAATACTAATGAAACAATTATTATTTTTATACATAAATCATACTTTTAAAACCAACCGTAAATTATTTTCATGAAAAATGAACTGTGTTACAATCATGAAAATAGTAAGTCATACATATGCAGGAGAAACTTTCCATTTTTCAAGAATCATAATAGAAAGAACATAAGTATTATTTTTTATATAAAAAAGGTCATTATAACCTAAATATATTATTAATTATTTTAAATAAACATATATATAAAATCATGTGATGTGGTTATGAAAAACGAATCACATCGCTTCTCGAATGTGGTAATTCACATGTATGCACGAATGACATTATCATTTTTAAATTAACAGAAAGGTAAGTAATTTTATGAAATATTGTATTTAAATAATTATAAATAAGAAATTAATATCAAGTATATATTTTAAATCCATAATTAAAACTATTTGTGAGTGGTGGGGATGGAAAATGAATTACATAGATTCGTAAGTGGTAGTTTGTCGTACACACGAACAACGATTTCACTTCCCATTTGATGGAAGGGGAGATGAATATAGGGTATTAAGTTAGAATAAAAAAATAAAAAATGATTTAGATACTAATTTTTTTATATTATAATGGTTGATTAATATTTGAATGATGTGGAAGAAGAAATAAAGCAAAAATAATTGGTTAAGAACGATACCTCTTCTTCGGACAACCACTTTAGGTTTGCACTAAAATAATTCCTAGAGGATTTTATAATCAAAACAAGGAATCTATAACAAGTTAAAGGAATTAATTAATAGATTTAAAGGAATTTTATGAACACAAAGGATTTTTAATAGTGAAGAAAATATGAGAGGAGGTTTCCTTTTATAATTGAGGGGAGGGACACTTTTGGAATTCCATAAAATATTAAATTAATATAAATTAATTTTCATAGAAGAAGTATCCAAATTGGTGTAATTATAATATAGAATGAGTATTGGTCGAAATTATATCATCAAATAAAATATTTATAATTTATATTATGTTTTTACCTTTATCTCTTTGTTTAAACCCATGGTAACCTTTTTTTACAAATTCTGTGATAAAAAAGTTTTTATTTATTAAAAGTCAAGAGAGTTAATATAAAATAAAAATTGGATAATAAGGAGACCATGGTTGATATTTTAAACCATATCCCAATCACTTGGCCAAATATTTTATTTTTAGAAATTTTAATTTTTTTAATAAAATATTATTTATTATAAAAAATCATTACTATCTTTTTTATAACTATTCATTTAATTTGAATTTGAAAACAACATGACAATAATGGATTTCAAATATAATAGTTTAACACATCACTAAAATGTTATATTTTTCTAAAAAATACATGGAACAAAATAATTCATTCAATTTATATTACATTTAATATTTTTAAAATCATTTATTTTATTTTTTTATTAATTGAAAAAAAACCGTGTCAGCGTTTCATAAGAATTTAAGGTAATTATTTAATTTTTAAAAATTAAAAATATATTAACATGATAAAAAAAATATTTATATTTTAAATTACTATTTATAACCTAATATTATTTTTTTATCCCTATAAAAATAATTATAGTTATTAAAAGTAAGAAAGTGACATTTTGTCTTTATATTTTAGTTAAATATCATAAAGGTCAAAATTAAAGAAACATGGCACCAAGTGGACATATATTTGAGACTTGGATGGAGAAATTTGACCTCCACTCATCCAATAGGATAAATACTAGTTTTGTGTCAATTTTTAGTCCTTGTCATATTATTTTTAAGCTTAATTTACCGATTTATACTTTTACCATAGTGATGATTTTTTTCCATTTTTATTATTCAATATGATAAAAGAATTATGTTTTCCTCATTAAAAATTATTAATTTTTATGATTCTAAATATTTATTCCATTTTACCAAATTCAATATCTATACTTATTAGAAATTCATTTTATAATTACTTAATATCTATGATTTTTAGTGAGGTATGTTTCCTTTTTAGTTTTGGTTAAACCCTCATACCGTGCCTAAGGTCCAGTCGGCTTGTTTTATGAAAGGAGGTAGAAGTGGTGTTAGAGTTTGTATATATAGAAAATAAACAACATGTACCTAATACGTGATGGGTAATTGTAATATATGTTGTGTATTAGATACATGTTGTGTAAGGGTTTTCCCAGGCCCCCTGCATGTCGTGAATTGGGATTTTTTCAGAAGGAAGAAAATAAAACTTTACGATGAATGTAAATATTAAACACAATGTAAATGAACATGAATGTATTTTTAAATGGGAAGGGGATAATTTTAATATACCCATAATTTCTATTTGCATAGAAGAGGAGTCATGCGAGAGACCTCCCCCAAGACTAAGCTAAGGATCTATATTCCTCCTCCGGATGGACTTTATTTTTATCGCTATCGGTTGTGTTGTATTCCTCTCAGTAATATATTAACTCCAATTATATCATTAAATTATTTATCATCCCATATCTTGTTCTATTTTGGTTCTTTATCATATACCTTATTTTTTAGGTTTTTTGTTTTCTTTTTTGTTTTATTTCGTTCTAGCTCGAATCAAAGGATGAAAAGGGATGAGTGTTCATATACAAACCTAAGGTAGGTGGTCTTGTTCCTTTAACTCATGTTTTGTTTCATTATATGATGCGCCATTGTGTCACATGTCATATTTTTCCAATAATTATACTTAAATGATTAATAAATTAAAATAAATGATTTCTTGTGCCTAATATTATCCTAGCTAGATATAAATCAACATCGTTGGTTGATCACCTTAATAGGATCCACACCATGGGTGCGCCTTTCCTTTAAATTTCCCTTTACCTTAAATTTTTAGCTTACTTTTTTAGGTGTACTAAATTCATAGTAATAAATTTTTTGGAATAGAATTTTATCTAAAGAAATTGATTGGCCATGATTTAATCCCCTGTTCCTTCTGCTATAGTTTAAGTGATTAAATTAAAATGAATGGGAAAACATTATTAAAATGTTAAAAACATTCCTTGTTGATAGAATGAGTTATTGGTTTGTTAAATCATAACTTTAACTTATATTTAAGATAAGGGAAATACAATGGTCAAGATTTAAGCACGCCTTGGATAGGTTTATCATAATTTGTAATTTGGAAGTTGTTGTGGATTGTGGATGCACCAGGAGAGATAACTGTTATGCCTTGGATGAGATTTCTTGGGAGATTATATATTTTCCCAAGAGTGATATTGGTTTCCTAGTGGACTCAACGTGGATGATCTTAATTTAAAGATGGTTATACTATGACATGAGTGATACGTGGTCCCTTATATTAGATACTTGGAATGGGATTAGAGATTCATGCTTTACACCACACTGAGAGTGATACTTGGGACGCCTTTATGGATTTTCTTGGATGGGATCTTATGGTGTTGGGTATTTGGTGTTCTCCTGGTGCGATACTCTGGTTCATTTATATGGTTCACCTAGGAAGGGCCTAGGATACTAGTTAACCAAATTCTAGTGATAACTTGTATAAAATTCCTATTGTACCAATATACTAAATTAGAGGATGCATCAGCTAGGAAAAATCACATTCCTAGGCTCATAGAGAACTTGATTCTTTATTTATGATGGCCTATTATACCTTATACATTACTTTTATAGGTTACCTTGGTTTAGAGACATCCATATTAGGCCAAAGTAAGTAGTATCAGTTGGGTACCTTGTGAGGATCTTGGTCCAATATAGTCATTTATTTATTACCTTGAATTTATTAATATTCACACACTTCTCATTTTATATGAACATACTATATTTGATCTAGAAACCATTTTTAGTGTCCTACTGAGTATATCTCACAACCTTATCAAGTCACATTTAGTACCCAAGTAGTCTTCAAGACTATAGGTGTAGACAAATGGACGCATCCAGCTTCATATGATTGCATTTTAGTACTAGGATGCAGTATGGGGGCAGAGGACCAAGCATATGATTTTGATTATATTGGTAGTATATTTTGGTTCTTTTGTATTTTGATTAAAATGTGGTATATTCATATTTTCCCTATATCCAGTGTACTCAATTTTTTGTAGCTACTTGACATCATCATCACCATTTTGCATCTATTTTTGCTTCAACCTCTGACTATTTATTTATATTGTATGATTTAATATTCTTACTTTTATTCTTATCTATATTGAGTACCGTTATGATACACTATGATCCATGATGGCATAGTATCCACATAGACACACCCTAGGCCCTCGCTTCTAGTCAGTAGCCTCTAGAATACAGGGAGGTGCGCCTGAGGTCTTGTGTCCAACCATTTCAGGGAACCACTCAGTGGATTCTGGGGCGGGATGCTACAAATTGGTATTAGAGGAATATTTTTTCTTTTTTTACTATTTCTGTATTCGATATAAGATTAGGATGTAATGAAATTTAGTAACGATTATATTCCAAGGACTAGCTACTCCACATATAAGGGAAACCCAAATTACCTGGGGTGGGTTATGATTGTTATTGGTTGTACCTGTTAGAGTTGTACTAATTTCACTATTGGGTGACACACATATTGTGTGATGTTATTACTATTAATATTATGATGATGAAATTTATTTACCTCAACCTGATTAAATAAGGTAATATCAATTCATGAATCATATTAGGCACTTGAGGATTCACATGTCACGCATTATTCCATGACATATTTATATTTGTGTGTTCATTTATTGTATTTCATGTTCTTATTGTGTGTGACTTGATTTTTATATATTGAAATGTGAAAACATTTCTTATAGGGATAACATAATTGGATTAATTAAAGTTCCTGCACCAATCTAAAAGATTTTTTTCTGTATTTATTGGTGATAAAACCTTAATTAACAAATTATTCCATAATTTACCCATGAACCATTAGTTTTATGGGCTACAATATTAGTTGAATTACAATTTTAATTTATAAAGTGAGTTCTTCTATAAATTCGGAATGGTAGTTCATTCAATCAAAAAATATACATGACATGTTACATCCTTATACCGGATGTAAAGGTCATATCACTATTACATGGTTCATTAATTGAAATTTATAGAGTATGGGCCTTTATAATTGGAATTGGTGTTGCATTTAACTTGATTTATATATTAATATTCATATAAATAAGAATGAAATTCTATAAATTAATTTTTTATAATGAAATAGTTACCGATAAATGGGGATGAAAATTGAGGATTAAAGGGTGTTTTCCTCTATAAATTGAAATTGAAACTCCATATACCAGAACCTCTACTGTGTTGTATGAGACCCTGACCCTAGCCCGACCTTAGTAGTGGTAAGTAAGAAATGTCTCCATAGACTTTTGTGACTACTTATTATCACCAAGATCTATCTTTAGGAATAGGTAGAGGGGTGTGACATAGGAAGGCTATGTACCTATCCTTTCATGTTTTTTCTATTTCCTATTTTATGATGTTAAATATTAGATGAGGAATGTGTTTATAAATTGTAGAACTATGACACTATGAAATCATTGAGTCTTATGATAGGAGGGTGGCCATTACCATTCTCTAGAGGTGGTGGGCCCCGAGACAGCAGTATTACCTCCTTTAGTGCCACTTGTTCACCTCCTTTTAATCTTCCACTTGGAGCCAATGATCAGTTTTAAGATAGTTTCTTCCATTTTATATATTTGGTATAGGTAGCTCTATGAATTTCCCCTTCTATGGAAGAATTGATGCAGGAATTTCAACAGCATCATCCTCCCACCTTCTCAGAGGATGGGGGTCCTTAGGATTCAGAATCTTGTTTAGAGGACATATTGACAATCTTTGAGTATATTGAGACCAATTTTGAGTGGAGGGTCAATATCACAACCTATATACTCCTTGAATCCTGCAATGATTTGCGGGATGTTATCACTCAGGTCATTCATCATCAAGGTATTCTCTGGGTGGACTTATGGACAACCTTATATGACTACTTTTCCCCCTAGATGTTTAGATTAGACCATACCAAAGAGTTTATGAATCCTTATCAAGGTACTATGTCAGTGATTGAGTATTCAAATCATTTCACTGAGCTTCAAAATTTTGCACAAACTTTGAGTAGTGAAGAGATGACAGTTGTGAGACGATTTGAGGATGGGATTCTGTATACTATCTGATCATAGTAAAATGTGTTTCAGATGACCAATGTTTCATATATAGTGAACTAGACCCTCATAAATGAGTGGAACCTGAGACAAGGTGGTATTGTGAGCTAGGTTGGTTCAGTTCTAAGATAGGATGATTGTTTTTCTAGTGACAGGAAGCATCATTTAAAGGGTGAATGTGGGGGAATTTTGAACCATATGACACATATCGATATTTATGTGGTGTGTCACCTATGTGGTAGGACAATTCATAAGAATCCCTAGTGTTAAAGGAACCCGATTGAGTGCTGAACTTGCACCAGGATGGGTGTCATAAAGCATTTATGTTAATGTTTTCATCCAGGGTCTAGTGAGAGGGTATCTGTACTGACACCACATTCTGGTATAGGATCTAAGGCTCCATGTTAATCTATTGGCTAGTCTACTACTATCGAATCAAGATGATGGGGTGGTCATGGCCAAGATATTTAAACTTCAAAGGTTTAGTACCAGTTGACTAAAACTTCCTAGGGTAGCCGGGTTGCATCTTAGAGCCACAGTTTAGGCCATATATATGTAGTGCATCCAAGAAATGAGGAGAAAAGTCTAAGGAATTCTATAGTATGAGGTTCATTTCAAGTAGCATAAACTTTATTTTCTTCCCTATTTGATATAGGTTTATCACACACTTTTATATGTGTGGAAATTATATAATGTATAGTTCTAGAGATGGAGTACTTATGCGGTTTTATGACTCTCAATATGCCGTTATGTGTTCGACCAAAGAGTGTGTTCTAGTGAAAGGAGTTACCCCTTGAGATAGGTGATTACTATTTCTAGTGTAATTTCATTGTCCTCAAGATGAATGACTTTAACATCATACTCGTAATGGATATAATAGTTCTTTATCATGCTCATGTTGATTGTTATTGGTAGAGGGAATTATTTACATCACCCAAGGGAAGTGCATATATTCATAAGGGAGAATGGGATGTCCAAGAGAGTTAAGTTGGACCTAAGAATCATGGGTTGGGTGGAGTAAAAGCTCATATGGATAGTCTCTTTATGATCAATCAGGGAATGTGGCTTGTAGAGTTTCCTCCTTTTGTGGATTTTTAGGGACATATTCTCTAAAAACTTATCTGATATACCTCCTACAATAGAGGTGTTGTTCCCCATCAAGAAAGTTTCATGAGTGGAAATAGTTTCCATTACCCCTATAGGATTTCACCTATAGAACTCCAAGAACTCAAAAAGATATTAGAAGACTTGGAGGAAAAAGGTTTTATATGACCAAAAACTTTTCCATGGGGTTCACTTGTCCTTTTCACTAAGAAGGGGGAGGATACCCTTATGTTGTGTGTGGATTATCACTGGTTGAACTAGATTACAATGAAGAAATAGTATCTACTTCCTCATATAGATGACCTCTTCAACCATCTATAAGGAGAAATACTTTTCTCTAAGACTGAATTGAGGGTGAGCTACCATCAGGTGCATGTGAGACCATAAAAAATACCATGTACAACATTCCAAAGTTAATACGATTGGTATGAGTAAATGGTTATTCCGTTTAGCCTTATGAACATGCAAAAAAGATTCATGGTTTTGATGAATCAGGTTTTACAAATGCAACTAGATTCATTTGTGGTTGTCTTTATAGATGTAATCCTAGCGTATTTTTACTCTAGACAAGATCATGCTGACCATATTGATATCTTTCTAAATACACTAAGAGAGAACCATCTATATGCTAAGATCTGCAAATGCCAATTTTGGATTGATAAGGCTAACTTCTGAGGCTACACTATTTTAGATTCCATAGTGTCTATTGACCCAGAGAAGGTGAGCACTAAGGTTTATTGGGAGAATCCCAAGAATGTATTTGACACATAAATTTTCTTAGGTCTGGATGGATATTATAAGTGATTTCTTTGGGACTTCTCATGCCTATAAATTTGTCTTAAGAGATTGACTAAAAAGGGTATGAAGTTATTCTGGTTTGAATCTTTTGAGACATCCTTTTAGGAGTTTAAAGGGATAATAACTTCATAACCAATCCCAATTCTTCCAAAACTAGGTAGAAGACATACTATTTACTTTGATGGTTGAAGAATTGGGCTAGGATATGTTCTGATGTAGGGAGATCATGTTGTAGCATATAGGTCACACCAGTTGAGACCTCATGAGTAGAGTTACCCTATGCACAACCATGAGCTAACTATTATGGTTCATGATTTACATTGTAATGGGAATTATCTATTAGGTGGGTGGTTAATTGTTTACATGAACCACAAAAGTCTCAAATATATCTCCACATATCATGAATTGAATCTGAGGTAGATTAGGCTAGAATAATACCTATATTCATTCAAATTTGATCTTTTTTATACACTCGATAAGGGTAATATAACAGCTGATGACCTAAGCTAGAAGACTCGGAAAAATACTGTCTAAGAAGATAATTGTGAGTGTCAGTTAATGGTTCATTTTTTGAGATGGACCTAGAGGTTTCTGAGAGTAATGGATAAGCTATTCTAGAAGATTTAGCAGTAACATACTACCTTTTAGAATGGGTGAAGATGAGATAGATTTCAAATCTTGAGGGCCTCATCCCAAGGGAGAGTAACTCAGGTGAGAACCCACCTTCTAGTTGGGTTGTTGATAAGAATGAGATAATTTTTTTACATGGGTGTGTATGGGTGCTTGCTAATATACGAGAAGAGTTGATGTGGGAATATCATGCCTCTATTTGGGCAGTTCACCCTGGTATTATGAAAATGTACCAAGACATACCTTTTTAGTACTAGTGTCCAGGTATAAAGAGGTAGATTGTAGGATTTATCACATGGTGTTCCACATGTTAGTAGGTGAAGGTAGAGAACCAATGACCTATTGGACTTCTATAACCTCTATCCCTTCTTGAGTGTAAATGATATAATGTCACAATATATTTTGTAATGAGATTATTGAAGTCCCCTTGAAGAAATGATGTGGTATGGGTGATCATTGATAGGTTGACTAAGGACTCACACTTTCTACCGATCAGAGAAAACTTCTCAGTTGATGATCTTGAGAGGCTTTATATTTAGAAGATAGTGTGTCTTTATGGTGTTCCCTATTTTATCATATCTGAATGAGATGCATGGTTTACATCATGGTTCTGGAAAGGGTTGTACAAGGCACTAGGTTCATAGGTTCTCCTGAGTACAGTATATCACCCACATACAAAAAGGCAGTCCGAGTGGATGATGCGAGTGTTATAAGACATGCTTCAGGCATGCATCCATGATTTTGGAGGTTCATGGGAGAATTAAATACCTATTGATGAGTTTTCCTACAACAAAAACTTTCAGGAAACAATTTAGATGACTCCATTTGAGGCCCTTTATGGTAGGCTATTCCCTTCCCATCTATATTGGTTAAAGGTAGGTGAGGTAGCACTACTAGCTCCTCATATAATTTAGGAGACCTTAGAGAAAGTACAGTTGACTCATAAACATATGGCCATAGCTCAGTCTAAGAAAAAGTATTATATCGATTGTCATCATCAACCTCTGGATTTTGAGGTGTGACATCTGATATTTCTTTGAGTTTCACCTTGATTGGGTCATGGAAGGATTCAGTGAAAGGGAAATCTATTACCACTTTATGTTGGGAATTTTGATATCACAGAGAGAGTCAAGTCGATAGCCTATCATTTTCTGTAACCTCATTGGTATTTTTCCATGCATGACATCTTCCATGTATTGCAGCTTCACTGATATTATTCTGACCAATATCATCCATTGGATCCCGAGGATATTGAGCTATAGGTAGATGTGTTCTTTGATTAGCATCTAATACATTTCATTGATCAAAGAATGAATTCACTCCAATTACTTTTAGTACCTATAGTATGGGTATTATAACAATACTACCATGTGTAGGATGATACATGGGAGAGAGTGGCTAGTGCACGTGATCAGTGGATGAAACTTTTCTCAGATGATGGTTTCTTAACCTTAGAAGGGAAACTCAAGGTGAAGTTATTTAAAGTATGTGAGGTTTCAATATCCCATATTTTTAACAAGGTACCTTTTCTTTTCAGTTTTGGTTAAACCCTGAAACCCCTCCTAAGGGATGTTCATCTCATTTAAGGAAATGAGGTTGTAGAGGTGATGGAGGCAATATGTAGGCCAAATACATAGTGTGTAGTACCTAATACATAGTGTGTAATTGAAATACATTCCATGTATTAGGTACAAGAAATGTAAGGGTTTGTCTATGACCCCTACACATCATGAACTGGGGTTTTCCTAAGAGGAAGAAACCAGATATTTAAACGGCGTGTAAAGCTTACATGTCTTGTAATTGTTCATGTGTGTTTTAAATCGAAATACTATCATTTTAACAGAGCCCTCTTTTCCTTACACATAGAAGAGGAGTCGTGCGAGAGACTCCCCCCCCCCACACCTATTCTAGAGATCCCTCTTACTCCTCCATCTAGAATCTGTTTTCATCATTTTCAGGTGCATTAGATTCCTATTGATAATCTCTCCACTCATTTTCTTTATTTCCTTTGTTTATATTTCTATATCTTGTGCTATTTTTTTGGGAGATCATATGCCCTATATTTAGGTGTTTTTTACACTTTGTTATTTTATTCCATTCCATCCCGAATCAAAGGATAACAACGGATGAGTGGTCATATATGAACCTAAGTTAGGAGATCTAGTTCATTTCCCTCAATTTTTGTTTCATTTATATCATGTGCCATTATGTCGTGCACTGGAATTTTCTGACAATGCCTCTAAAAATATTAATAAATTAAATTAAATTTTTCCTAGTATTGACCTAGGCTTAACCTACATGGATATTAAATAATTTTATATAAATATTCAAAAAATTACAAAAGTACATTCCCGAGGACCATAATAGTTTAGTTTCTTTGGATACTTAGAAACACAATATTATAACTTGGTAAAAGATCTTCAACATCTCCCATAAAGATATTCCCCTTTAGTAATCCTACAAAAAAACTTTCTTCATAACTTAGGGAAAGGTAAAATAAGAAAGTGTGATATTATATGCTCAGTAAGGGTAAATAATGGAGATATGTAATAATAACATGAAAATAAGGTTATGAGAAAATAAACATAACATTTAAAGATCATACCATACATATTAAAGACCATATACATGAGTTATCCCAGGAATAATTATAGTTCATAAGACATGAATCATAAAGAAATCAAAGAACATGATTCATGAGAGCAGAAAATTGTCATAAGACATAGAATTGTGGAATACATATCAGTTTATAACATTGTGAACATGTGTAAATAGAACGAGGTTCACTAATTTAGTTAAGGACATGAAATAAGGACTTTTCATAAAATTTTGGACATGAAACTAGGTCCATGCATAACATTGTGAACATGTATTAAGGCTCACACATAACATTGTAAACATTTAATCAGATTCATCCATAACATTGTGAACATGTAATCAAGTTTACGCATAACATTGTGAACATTTAATCTGGTTCATATATAACATTGTGAACATGTAATCAAGTTTATGCATAGGTGGATACACCTCCTGGGTGTAACACACCACCATCCCTAGTGGCAGCCCTTTCCTCATAGTGGATCTAGTTATACATTCTTCCCATAGTGGATCAATCTTGTCAACTTATTTTACATCACTATCTCATGAGATATAAATCTTTACCCAATACATTAGAGGGAGATATAGGTGCCACCCATCACATAATAAAATCATACATAAATATTCCACAAGATCATAAATAATCATCATATCATAACCCCTGAAATTAAATGGGTATCATAAACATTTATGTCACGACCCGTCCTCGGGGCCCGTGCCGTGACCACCCCAAGCCCGCCTTCCATAGGCCAGGGGCTGGCGACTAGCACCAAGGCGTAAATCCCGGTAAAAAGGGGAAGGCATTGCCTTTGTAAAGTAAACAAGCACCACAGCGTAAGCAAGCGGAAAAGTAAACACTAAGTAAAAACAGAGTACAACTGAAGTGCGAAAAAGTAAAAGGGCCAGTATACAAACCCAAATTGAATGTAAAGTACAACTCGAAAGGGAAAACAGAAACTGTAAAGTAAAAGCCGCTACACCGAGCTGTCCACTGGAAATCCCACCTGAAGGGTGGGTACAGATAGCTCCAAAGCTTTTTGGGTCCCGCCGTCCGCTCTGAGCACGTCCCGCCCAGTGGTCCACCTCCAGGTACCGTCCTGCTCTGCAAGCCTCAGCCACGATCAACGTTGTCCGTCGTCTGCAACCAACACAACGTAGTGCGGGCATAGCCCGTGCAGGGGTGAGTATAACGATACTCAGTAGGGACCCCGAGACCCTCAAGGTCTCACTAAAACCAACAAGGATAACCACAAGAAGATCTCAACAGATAACCTCTACATAGATATATGCCCATACATATACCTAAGTTATCAAGTAACCCATCTCAATCATGAGGCAAACAAGAGGTCAAAAGTCTCAGCTCAAACCAGGATTTTTATCATCGAAACCGTAACTGCTGAAGAGCTCCGTCTTTTCAGTGTATAGTGGTCCTATCACAACTCCAAGGTATTGCTCACTAACCTAAGACTTCTGTAGTACTCCACCTATCGAGTAATGCGGGCCAGCCGCTACAACCAAGCGCTCCCATGTGCCGCTACAACCAAGCGCACCACTGTCGTGGGTCTGCCGCTACAACCAAGCGCTCTCATGTGCCGCTACAACCAAGAGCACCTCTGTCGTGGGTCTGCTGCTACAACCAAGCGCTCCCCTGTGCCGCTACAACCAAGCGTACCTCTGTCATGGGTCTTCCGCTACAACCAAGCACTCCCCTCCCCTATGCCGCTACAACCAAGCGCACCTCTGTCGTGGGTCGGCCGCTACAACCAAGCGCTCCCCTATGCCGCTACAACCAAGCGCACCTCTGTCGTGGGTCTTCCGCTACAACCAAGCGCTCCCCTGTGCCGCTACAAACAATCGCACCTCTGTAACGCACCGGGTCGTCCAATCAGCAGTCGTCGGGACTCAGTCAGCTACACGGTCTCCGTACTCTGCACGCTCGTCTCTGGGAGGGTCCGCTCCACGAGCTACTGGTGAATACTCCAAGTATCACAAAGTCCTGCAAGGAAGTATCTCAAAATACCACCTCGTCGTAGGGGTCTTAAATCAACAGACGGCGCGTCAATCGGACGCCCGGTCTGTGAGTTACTAGCCTTTTCGTCCCAGGGGCCCGGTTGGTTTCGTGTGCAAACCAATCCGGCCGTAATTCAACTATACCCCGAACACTCATAGGGTATACTCATAGGGACCGTTTCTAAACGAGATCACCAACGCCGCTGACGGTTCGTCAAACGGACATTCTGTCCGAAAGGTATCAGTTTTTCCGTTCCAGGGGCCCGGTTGGATTTCGGTGCGATCCAACCCGCCCACTATCCAACTATATCCAAAACTCGGGCGGAGGATGCCAAAAGTTCCGTCTCATCAAGAGTAAATCAACGAGACAGACGGCGCGTCAGTCGGACGCCCGGTCTGTGAGTTATTGGCTTTTTCGTTCTAGGGGCCCGGTTGGTTTCGTGAGAGAACCAACCCGACCACACTCCGACGGTATCCAAACCTCAAGCGGAGTAAGCCAAAAGATCCTTCTCACTTAGAGGAATTCAACGAAGCTGACGGCATGTCAATCGGACGTCCGTAGCTCAAGATATGAGTGTTTCCGCTCTGAGGGCCCGGTTGGTTTCGTGTGTGAACCATCCCGGCCGAAACCAAAGTATTCCGAAACCTTGAGTGCGATATATTGAAATGACCGTCTCGATCCAAGGATCGTGTTGCCGCTGACGGCGAGTCGTTTTGGAGGCCCATAGCTCAAGTTACGACATTTGAACGAAAACCGTCCGAGGGGTCCGGGCCCGGGCCGAGCCGGTCCGACCGGGTCCGACCGGTCTGGCGCGGCAAGGGCCGGTCCAGCTCGGCTCGGCCGAGCGGCCGAGCGGCCGACGCAGGGGGAGCCGCCGCCCCGCGTGACACCCCTGCGGCACCCACGGGGTGTCATCCAGACAGCCGGACGCGCCGCGTGACAACCCCGCGGCACCCGCGGGGTGCCGCCCTGGACACCCGGGGTTGTCGCGTGACAACCATGCGGCACCCACGGGGTGCCGCCCTGGACACCCGGGGGGTGCCGCGTGACAACCCCGCGGCACCCGCGGGGTGCCGCCCTGGACACCCGGGTTTGTCACGTGACAACCCCGCGGCACCCGCGGGGTGCCGCCCTGGACACCCGGGGGGGGGGGGGGGGGGCGCCGCCGCCGTCTTCCGCGGGCCGCTGGAGTCGCTCCGGTGGCCCGTTTTCCTTCTCGTCTACGCCGTTGCTCCTCCTGGGACTCGTCCTTCACTACGGAAACATCAAACATCCGTTGCGGCACGTTCCGTCGTCTCTCGTCAAATCCGCACAAAACGAAGAACGGCGGAGGGTCGTCGGGCCGTGTTCGTTTGGCCCGCACCCTCCGCGTTAGAGATAATCAACGGGAGAAAAAAAAATAAAAAGTTCAACACATGAACCAAAAATTTTAATAAAATAAAATTGTTTCTTTGATTCTGGTTCTTTAATTTTTAAAGAATGTTCACGGGAATATAAGGAGGGGCATTTCCAAAATATAAAATCCCTACCTCGCTGGATGTCGCGCGTGAGCGTTCTTCACGGAGTTTGCTTGTCACGGAAGGTGGAGTTCGTCGCGTCATCGCGGAAGGGCGTCACGTCGTCGCGGAACACGACGTTGAGTCGGCGAACTCAACGCGCCATGAAACAGTAGATTTAATTTAATTAATTAAATCCGTGTTTTGGTTAAGAACCACGAAGGAGATAAAAAGGAAGGTCCAAGACTCTTACCTCAAGCAGCCGATCGAAGATCCTTCGCGGAGGAAGAGACGTCGCAGAAGAACGTTGTCGGCGTCGCGGATCACGGCGTCGTGTCATCGATTTCCGAGTTCGGCGTTCTTCGCGTTCTTTGCGTTCTTCGCGTTCTTCGTGAAGGAGGCTGAAGGTTCAAGGATCCTCTCTCAATGAGTAATACTCCAAAAGAAATTGGTTGGTCTTATTTTATTATTATGCCAACACACGAAAAGGGGTAAGTAACGACCCATCAATTAATTGAATTAATTCATCAAAAGAAACAGCTCATTTAATTTACGAAATAAACCGCCCAATTAAATGGTCTGTTAAGAATTTAGAAAACGCGTCAGTTGACTTTCATAATGACGGGTTTTCGCAGGTGCGTTACTTAGCGGAAAGAAACGGCGGGGCTCGTGCGGGCCCCACCTCACAAATATCCTACCGAGGGGGTAGGATATTTTCTGGATAGCATCCTATCCGGATCAACTCAGTTTAAGCCGCTTTTAAGTGGCTTCAAGTGGCTTCCAAGCGGCTTAAGTGAAATAAAATAAAGTTGTCGCAAAATTATTTTATTTCTTAACTTTAAGCCCGAAAATTAAAAACCACACCCGAGCAAATGAAACTACAGAAGAGGCGTTTATAAGCGAATACTGGCACTGCGATTTCATCGGTGCCCTCAGAATTCGATTCCGGGAACCAGTTCAAAAGTTAGAAAAACTCGCTCATCCGTTCACTGAACGTACCTGAGCCAAACTTCGGAAAATGATTCCGGGCACACCGGGCCTCGGAATCAGGCACCGTCAGAAATTGCGTTCTTGTAAAATTAAAAAGAAAATTAAGAAAAAAAATTCCTTGAAATTTACGGGTCTTTACATTACACCCACCACAGGGCTTTACGTCCCCGTAAAGCTTCAACACAAACTAGGGATACAAAGGCGGTACTGATCACGCATCTGAGCCTCCCGCTCCCAAGTTCTCTCCTGGAGGTTCCCGTGCTGCCATCTGAAGCGCACAAGAGGAATAGATCGTCCACGTAGGACCTACTCCTGTCGATCCTCAATCTCCACTGGGACCTCCGAAAACGTCACCCCATCATCAACGTCTAGCTCCCAATAGTCAAAGGTTTGCGTCGGGTCGTGCACGTATCTCCTCTGCTGAGATACGTGGAAGACGTCGTGCACCCGACACAACTATGGTGGTAGAGCCAGGCGATAATCCACCTCGCCAATCCTACTGAGGACCTAGAAAGGCCCGATGAAGCGTGGAGAAAACTTGCCGCCCCGGCCAAATCTCCGCAAACCACGTCGAGGTGAGACCCGCAAGAAGACATGGTCGTCATCCTCGAACTCTAGTGGTCTCCGCCTCCTGTCAGCATAAGGCTTCTGCCGGCTCTGAGCTGTACTCATCCACCCCTGGATTACCTGGACCATCTCAGGTCCCACAAGAGTTGCAAGATTTCTTCTTTGCCGATAAGAGAAATCTGGTCCCATCCCCTGGATGAACCACATTCTTTGCCTAATACTGTCAAACCCGACATGGATGATACTAACCCATACCAAGGATGACGTCGTAAGGCCTCGACGTTATTACAAAGAGATCCAACCGTTACTCTCGCCTCCAAGGGCTGAGTCACACTGTCGGCATCAGTGTGTGGTAACTGGGTCTCCTCCAGTAGATACTTCTCGAGTGAGGGTCAAGTCAACGGTCTAAACCAAAACCTCTTAGTAACAACACAAGAGAAGACAGAGAATTAAATGCCACAAGAAAAGGTGTCTTTTATTACTACAACTCAAGTACAAAGACACAAAGCATCTACAAACATACATCAACAAAACTAGAAGCAACATGAACAAAAGTCTCCAGGTCTGGAGCTAGTCCCGTTCCTGTCCATCTGCTCTCGGAGCCCCATGATCGTAGGCCTCAACTGACTGAAGCTGAGCTCTCCCATGTCCTCCTGTCCCCTGCGGTCGGGGTGGACCTCATAGTGGTGGTGGTGGCAACACCCCGAAGCGTCATCCACCTCCAGCTGCACGGCCAGCTCCCCTGTCATGGCCTCCTGCTCCTTGCGGCCCGCCCTGATCGAACGTTTGCCTCTGCCTGGGGGGTCCTTCGTTCATCTGCTGGTCATCCGTATGGAGGGTCGAACAGTCACGAGCCATGTGACTAACCCCGCCGCAGGAGTAACACTGCCCTCTCATGGCAAGTCGTTGCCCACCCCCGAGTGCCTCGCGAAAACGATCCAGAGTCATGCTGTCGACCACCTGTAGGTCCAGTCCTCTTGGACCCCTACGTCATCCGTCTACTGCCCGCTGCAGAAGACTCTACCGCATTCCGGTAAGTGGTGGGTCCTACTGTTGGAGACTGCTCAGCAAGGAAACTCTCCAATAAGAGGGCTCGCTCCAACACCCCTGCCTGAGTCGGAATGTTGAGGGAGATCATCGAAGCCCTGATCTCATGCCTCAGTCCCTACTCGAAGGTCCGGGCCTGGAATAACGGGTCCCGTACCATATCTGTGGAGTAGCGCGAGAGATCAGTAAATCTCGCCGAGTACTGGGCCACTAACATGCTGCCCTGCCGCAGCTGTAGTAGCTCCTGGATGCGCACCGCTCGGAGGGTGGATAGGACGAACTCGGAGCGGAAGATGCTCTCAAAGTCCGTCCAGAGGAGAGACGCCTCGTCGTGCACCTAGAGCATCAAGCTCCACCATCTGCCTGCTGCTACGTGTAGGAGACTCGCTGCGAGGATCACCATGAGGTCTGCTGGTGTCCTCACTAATCTGAAAACCCGAACAACTGCCTCCAGCCAGTCCTCGGCGGCCTGAGGGTCCGTCTCCCCGCGGAACCTGGGCGGTTGTTGGCGCTGGAACTCATGCAGTGCACTAAAGCGACGTGCATCGTCAGCGGCTGGGGATGGTAGCATCGGTGTCTCGGCGGGTATAGGTACCGCCGGTGCCTCAGCTGTCAAAGGGCCCTGTACCGAGTCCTCGACGCTCGGTGGGCTCTCGCCATGCACATCGCTCGGAATCCTAGCTGGCTGTCGTCGTGGGGCCATCCTGAAAAGGAAACAAGTGCGCCACGGTCAGGACAATATACCTGGTGAGCTGACACAAGTAATCACAAAGAAAACTTGAAACACACATGCAATCAATGTTTTCATGCATTAAGTCGGAAATCAGAATTTAGGGTCCTGGTGTACGGATACGTCGGCCGCCGCACCAACACTGGACTCCCTGGACTGATAACCACACCCAATACGCTAAACATTATTGCCTCACATAGAAGAAAGATCAGAGTCTGCGGTAGAACCGACCACCTCTGATACCAATTTGTCACGACCCGTCCTTGAGGCCCGTGCCGTGACTACCCCAAGCCCGCCTTCCATAGGTCAGGGGCTGGCGACTAGCACCAAGGCGTAAATCCCGGTAAAAAGGGGAAGGCATTGCCTTTATAAAGTAAACAAGCACCACAGCGTAAGCAAGCGGAAAATTAAACACTAAGTAAAAACAGAGTACAACTGAAGTGCGGAAAATTAAAAGGGCCAGTATACAAACCCAAACTGAAAGTAAAGTACAAATCGAAAGGGAAAACAGAAACTTTAAAGTAAAAGCCGCTACACCGAGATGTCCACTGGAAATCCCACCTGAAGGGTGGGTACAGATAGCTCCAAAGCTCCTCGGGTCCTGCCGTTTGCTCCGAGCACGTCCCACCCAGTGGTCCACCTCCAGGTACCGTCCTGCTCTGCAAGCCTCAGCCACGATCAACGTTGTCCGTCGTCTGCAACCAACACAACATAGTGCGGGCATAGCCCGTGCAGGGGTGAGTATAATGATACTCAGTAGGGACCCCGAGACCCTCAAGGTCTCACTAAAACCAACAAGGATAACCACAAGAAGATCTCAACAGATAACCTCTACATAGATATATGCCCATACATATACCTAAGTTATCAAGTAACCCATCTCAATCATGAGGCAAACACAAGGTCAAAAGTCTCAGCTCAAACCGGGATTTTCATCATCGAAACCGTAACTGCTGAAGAGCTCCGTCTCTGGAGTGTACAGTGGTCCTGTCACAACTCTGAGGTACTTCTCACTAACATAAGACTGCTGTAGTACTCCACCTATCGAGTAATGCGGGCCAGCCGCTACAACCAAGCGCACCACTGTCGTGGGTCTGCCGCTACAACCAAGCGCACCACTGTCGTGGGTCTGCCGCTACAACCAAGTGCTCCCATGTGCCGCTACAACCAAGAGCACCTCTGTCTTGGGTCTTCCGCTACAACCAAGCGCTCCCCTATGCCGCTACAACCAAGCGCACCTCTGTCGTGGGTCTGCCGCTACAACCAAGCGCTCCCCACTCCTGTGCCGCTACAACCAAGCGCACCTCTGTCGTGGGTCTACCGCTACAACCAAGCGCTCCCCTATGCCGCTACAACCAAGCGCACCTCTGTCGTGGGTCTGCCGCTACAACCAAGCGCTCCCCTCTGCCGCAACAACCAATTGCACCTCTGTAACGCACCGGGTCGTCTGGTCAGCAGTCGTCGGGACTCAGTCAGCTACACGGTCTCTGTACCCTGCACGCTCGTCTCCGGGAGGGTCCGCTCCACGAGCTACTGGTGGATACTCCAAGTATCACAAAGTCCTTCAAGGAAGTATCTCAAAAGACCACCTCGTCATAGGGGTCTCAAAGCAACAGATGGCGCGTCAATCGGACGCCCGGTCTGTGAGTTACTAGCCTTTTCGTCCCAGGGGCCCGGTTGGTTTCGTGTGCGAACCCATCTGGCCGTAATTCAACTATACCCCGAACACTCATAGGGTATACTCATAGGGACTGTTTCTCAACGAGATCACCAACGCCGCTGACGGTTCGTCAAACGGACGTTCTATCCGAAACGTATCAGCTTTTCCGTTCCAGGGGCCCGGTTGGATTTCGGTGCGATCCAACCCGACCACTATCCAACTATATCCAAAACTCAGGCGGAGGATGCCAAAAGTTCCGTCTCATCAAGAGGAAAGCAACGAGATAGACGACGCGTCAGTCAGACGCCCGGTCTGTGAGTTATTGGCTTTTTCGTTCCAGGGGCCCGGTTGGTTTCGTGAGCGAACCAACCCAACAGCACTCCGACGGCATCCAAACGTCGAGCGGAGTAAGCCAAAAGATCCGTCTCACTTAGAGGAATTCAACGAAGCTGACGGCACGTCAATCGGACGTCCGTAGCTCAAGATATGAGTGTTTCCGCACCGAGGGCTCGGTTGGTTTCGTGTGTGAACCATCCCGGCCGAAGCCAAAGTATTCCGAAACCTTGAGTGCAATATATTGAAACGACCGTCTCGATCCAAGGATCGCGTCGCCGCTGACGGCGAGTCATTTGGAGGCCCGTAGCTCAAGTTACGACATTTGAACGAAAACCGTCCGAAGACGGGGGGTCCGGGCCCGGGCCGAGCCGGCCCGACCCGGTCCGACCTGGTCGGACCAGTTTGGCGCGGCCAGGGCCGGTCCAGCTCGGCTTGGCTGAGCGGTCGAGCGGCCGAGCGGCCGACGCGGGGGGAGCCGCCGCCCCGCGTGACACCCCTGCTGCACCTGCGGGGTGTCGGCCAGACAACCGGACGCGCCGCGGGACAACCCCGCGACACCCGCGGGGTGCCGCCCTGGACACCCGGGGGGGGTGCCGCGTGACAACCCCGCGGCACCCACGGGGTGCCGCCCTGGACACCCGGGGTTGTCGTGTGACAACCCCGCGGCACCCGCGGGGTGCCGCCCTGGACATCGGGGGTTGTCGCGTGACAACCCCGCGGCACCCGCGGGGTGCCGCCCTGGACACCCGGGGTTGGCGCGTGACAACCCCGCGGCACCCGCGGGGTGCCGCCCTGGACACCCGAGGGGGTGCCGCGTGACAACCCCGCGGCACCCGCGGGGTGCCGCCCTGGACACTCGGGGTTGTCACGGGACAACCCCGCGGCACCTGCGGGGTGCCGCCATAGACACCCGGGGGGGTGCCGCGTGACAACCCCGCGGCATCCGTGGGGTGCCGCCCTGGAAACCCGGGGGGGTGCCGCGGGACAACCCCGCGGCATCCGCGGGGTGCCGCCCTGGACACCCAGGGTTGTCGCGTGACAACCCCGCGGCACCCGTGGGGTGCCGCCCTGGACACCCGGGGTTGTCGTGGGACAACCCCGCGGCACCCGCGGGGTGCCGCCCTGGACACCCGGGGTTGTCGTGTGACAACCCCGCGGCACCTGCGGGGTGCCGCCCTGGACACCAGGGGGGGTGCCGCGTGACAACCCCGCGGCACCCGCGGGGTGCCGCCCTGGACAACCGGGGTTGTCGCATGACAACCCCTCGGCACCCGCGGGGAGCCGCCTTGGACACTCGGGGGGGGGGGGGGGGGGGGCGCCGCCTCCGGCCGCCGGCGCCGCCGCGACGGCGACCCGCGCCGCCGCCGGCTTCCGCGGGCCATCGGAGTCGCTCCGGTGGCCCGTTTTCCTTCCCGTCTGCGCCGTTGCTCCTCCCGGGACTCTTCATTCACTACGAAATCATCAAACATCCGTTGCGGCACGTTCCGTCGTCGCCCGTCAAATCCGCACAAAACGAAGAACGACGGAGGGTCGTCGGGCCGTGTTCGTTTGGCCCGCACCCTCCGCGTTAGAGATAATCAACGGGAAAAAAAAAATAAAATGTTCAACACATGAACCAAAAATTTTAATAAAATAAAATTGTTTCCTTGATTCTGGTTCTTTAAGTTTTAAAGAATGTTCACGGGAATATAAGGAGGGGTATTTCCAAAATATAAAATCCCTACCTCGCTGGACGTCGCGCGTGAGCGTTCTTCGCGGAATTTGCTCGTCACGGAAGTTGGAGATTGTCGCGTCGTCGCGGAAGGGCGTCGCGTCGTCGCGGAACACGACGTTGAGTCAGCGAACTCAACGCGCCATGAAACAGCAGATTTAATTTAATTAATTAAATCCGTGTTTTGGTTAAGAACCACGAAGGAGATTAAAAGGAAGGTCCGAGACTCTTACCTCAAGCAGCCGATCGAAGATCCGTCACGGAGGAAGAGACGTCACAGAAGAACGTTGTCGGCGTCGCAGATCACGGCGTCGCGTCGTCGATTTCTGGGTTCGGCGTTCTTCGCATTCTTCGCGTTCTTCGCGAAAGAGGCTGAAGGTTCAAGGATCCTCTCTCAACGAGTAATCCCCCAAAAGAAATTGGTTGGTCTTATTTTATTATTATGCCAACACACGAAAAGGGGTAAGTAACGACCCATCAATTCATTGAATTAATTCAACGAAAGAAACAGCTCATTTAATTTACGAAATAAACCGCCCAATTAAATGGTCTGTTAAGAATTTATAAAACGCGTCAGTTGACTTTCATAATGACGGGTTTTCGCGGGTGCGTTACTTAGCGGAAAGAAACTGCGGGGCTCGTGCGGGCCCCACCTCACAAATATCCTACCGAGGGGGTAGGATATTTTCTGGATAGCATCCAATCCGGATCAACTCAGTTTAAGCCGCTTTTAATTGGCTTCAAGTGGCTTCCAAGCGGCTTAAGTGAAATAAAATAAAGTTGTCGCAAAATTATTTTATTTCTTAACTTTAAGCCCGAAAATTAAAAACCACACCCTAGCAAACGCAACTCCAGAAGTGGCGTTTCTAAGCGAATACTGGCACTGCGATTTCATCGGTGCCCTCAGAATTCGATTCCGGGCACCGGTTCAAAAGTTAGAAAAACTCGCTCGTCCGTTCACTGAACGTACCCGAGCCAAACTTCGGAAAATGATTCCGGGCACACCGGGCCTCGGAATCAGGCGCCGTCAGAAACTGTGTTCTTGTAAAATTCCAAAGAAAATTAAGAAAAAAAAAATTCCTTGAAATTTACGGGTCTTTACAATTTATTCATATCATAACCTATTAAAAAGACATAGGTTTTATAATATTTTAATTATATAATAACCTATGAAAATAAGTGGGTATCCTAAGCAATTTATCATGGTATAACCCATGAAAGAGAAATGGGTAAAATAGAAAAAATTTCATCACAAACATAAAACATTCAAAGAAATAATAATAATGGTGTCCTTGGATCATATACCAAAGAAAACATAAATTATATAAAAGATATTATCTTATATGGAGAAGGATTTTGAAAGATTGGTTATAGAAATTATTAATGAATATAACCTTTTTTTAAGAATCAATTTTTTAGACATAAAACGTTTTCAAAATCATTTTCTTTGAAAAACACGTTGAAAAATTATTAAATATTATTTTAAAAATAACTTCAAACATTTATTGAAGAAAAATATCCTTTCTAATTTGAAAAACTCTTTTTAAATCATAAAACATTTCTAAAAATGTTTTATTTTAAAAATAACCTTGAAAATTTATAAAGGAAGCTTTGAAAACAATTTTAAAAACTTTTTAAAACATAATATATTTTGAAAATAATTTTACTTAAAAATAAACTTAATAGGTATTTTAGATTTTTTTTTTAATAAAACATTGACTTTGAATAAAACAAATTCTTGACCAAAGATAGAGATAAAGTCATATTTTATTAAAAATATTTTCTTAATCATATTAAGTTCCAAAGAGTGGAAAAATGATACCAATACATGAATTTATAATTAATAAATAAAGGATAATAATATTAATGATACTTATTGAGATATGGATCATAAAATTTTATCAATGGAAGCATAATCATAAACAATCCTGATAAACGATGAGATTGTAGCAGTAAATTGTTACCACTTTGGTAACATTGAATCATAATCCCCAGGAAATAATAATATTAAATAAAGATTATTGTATCATTAAAATAAGGATATTCATGATATAACATGTCAAATGGTAGTATATGCACCTCGTAAAAGAATATAGGTTAATAACAAAACATGTGTCTCAAAGAAGAAAAATTAATACAAAATTACCTTACAAATTTAGTAACTTTTGAACTATAAACCCTATAAAAGATACATAATAAAATGAATATGTAAATACACATAAATTTAATTATTATATTAATATAATACAGTCATGTTCATTATATACACCACGCAAAATAAACAAGTGGTCAATAAGATATAAGTCTCATAGAAATAAAAGTGAGACTAGAAATCCCCTTACCACTTGAGTAACTTTTGAATCATTAGATATGGGAAAGAATAAAATAAATTGAAACTTTTAATATCATAATGAAAAATAAATTCATGATATAAAATTTCATAGTTCAGTAAATACACCACAAAACAAGAATAAGTGACGAATATAGTATATCTCACATATAAATAAAAGCATGATGAGAAAATCGTTACCTAAATTCTTGAATGTCATCATACATATTTAAAACTCATGTATAATAAATATAAGTTTATTATAAATCTATTAAATAACCATATTAATATATATATATTACCATATATGATTTTATTATGGCTTTATATTACCCTTTTATTAATAATTCCATGTAAATGTTATGTTTCAGGTAATAACTTCTTTGTTTTTCGTACCTGTTTTTCATTATTCATTATTATTACTCCTAATTAGATAATTATTTAAACGTAAAACATGATATTAATTTCATATATATTCATTATATATGTATTTATAATAATATATAAAATGATGAAATAGGAAATTAAAGACACCGTTCATGGAGACAGTAGATTGTACATACACATGAACGTTGTCTCCATTTTCTTATCGTATTTAAAGAAAAAAGTAAATGATATATATATATATATATTAATTATATTAGAATTATTATTTCATAAATATCATATATTTTTATTAAAACCATCATTAATACATTCTATGTAAATAGTGAAGGAATCAGATTTCTTTAAGGAGGCGACAATCCACATGTCTATGAACGAAGTAATCATATTCCCAAAAAATGGAAAGAATGAAGGTATGTGTTATATAATAAATCCATAAGAATAAATTAATAGTAAATATAATATTTATATCATATAAATACAGAAATTCCATCATTATTACCAACCTTGATAGGTGGTAATGGAAGAATGAACAACATCAGTTCACGAGGCAGTAGTCTACTGTACACACAAATAATGATTGTGTATCCCATTTAATGGAAGTGTGTGAAGGTGTATGTATTAAACTTAACATAAAATATTTATAATTATATTGATTATACTGAGGTTATTATAAAATATTTATATAATATTAATGGAAGGGGTGGATAAATAAAGAAAACAAAAGTTCTTGTTGATGAACGTTACCTCTTCTTCAGGTAACTCCTTTTGGTTTGCACCAAAGAACCACCTTGTATTTATTTATGATGAAATTGAGGCTTCTTGGATGATATAAGGGATATTTTGAGCCTATTTGAACATGGTTTTCTTAATAAAAATTACTTTATTGGTGTGAATAAGTGAGGGGGGTGAGTGACCTTTTATAGTGGAGGAGGAGCAGTATTTTTGTAAATACAAAAAGGTAAACACCATCCAGAGGTCTCCTATATATGATGTTCCTAAAATGATGGTAAATTTTATATCAAAAAGGTTAAACAGTATAAATATTGGAATATAATGTATTTTTTAAAAGTTTAAAGGTCATTTTCCACATAAGTTTAAAGTTTAACCACTAAGTAAACTCATTTTTCATTTAATCATTGCAATTAATTTTAATTTCTTACACTAATGTTTTTTTTTAAAAAATAATTTTATATTTATAGAAATTATAAATTATTTTTATTCCAAATATTCAATCCATTTTCCCAAATTACAATCACATAAGCATTAAAATTTAATTTAAAATTATTCCCACAGATGGGATGAAACAACGAGTTTTTAAAGTGAAAATGATCAAAACATTGAAATTTTTTATATCCAATTTCATTATGAAATTGATTACAATGAAATAAATTGGATTAATATATTTATAATTTATCTCAATATAATTAAAAAAAATAAAAAATATAATCTAACTAAATAAATAAATTAGATGAAAAGTCAGTTTTTAATTAAAATTCAGTATTCTTCATTGTTAATCAAAAAATAAAACTTTCAGAAAAATATAAAAAATTCACCCTAAGATAATTTTGAAATTAATATTTAATAAATAAATTTTATTTTTTCAAATATAATTTTTAAAAGTTTCAAAATTTAGTTTTAAAATACATGCTCCATTAATAGGCGGTAAAACTATCTTTTAGAAAAAAATATATTTTTTGCCTAAAAATGGATTTATTCTTATCTATTATATAGAAAATACATATGATAAATTTTAAATATTTTATTTATGATATAATATAAAATTTTCATTAAAATAATTCATCAAAAGTGGTCTGTTTAATTTATTAAGATAAAAGTTTTTTGTGCATAGAAAAATAGTGTTCTTGAAAATGAATTTATTTATTTTCAAATAGTTCTTACTCTCATTTCTAATTTATTGGTAAACAAAGGATTTATTTTATATACATGTGTATACTATATTTTCATAATTGAGTTAATCTTAATCATATCTTCCATCACAATTCTTAGGTTATAACTATAATAATATTTTAATAATAATATTAATAGTATATTGTAGTTCGGTAAAACTCGTCTTGCATGAAACACAAACTATCTAAGGAACTCAGCATTGTTTATAACAAAATATAAACATAGTGTTTCTTGTAGTGAAATATTAACTATAACTTATAAAGAAACCATAACTTTCTGTATCATGGAATGAAATCCATCAAATAATTTTAATTTATTTGAAAAAAATAGTTTATAAAAACTCAAGGTGTTATATTCTACCCCCCTTAAAATGATTTTTCCCACAAAATTTGTTTGGGTCATTAAACATTTAGTACTTCAAAGTTTCTTTAATAAAAACCCATACCGTAAAAATGAATTCTAAAACTTACTTAAAAAAGTAATGTTTGGAACATAATGGTTACCTAATGTAACTCATAACTTGGTTTTGACATAGGAGAAAATATGTGGAAAGTGAAAAAATGGACATAGAAGAGAAAACTATCATTCAATATACCAATGGAGACTGATAGAGAACATTGATTAGTAAAAGTGGGTGGTACCGAGAAAGTTAATGATCACAAAACCAAAATTTTGAAATGATATAAGGGAGAATTTGATTCATCATAAATACAACTATTAGAATAACATTTTGTTGTATTTAAATATCCTTTTACTAGAGTTAAATATTTTTTCAAAAGAATATATACATACCTGATTTCATTCCATTCCATATGCACAATATCACCCTTTGGTTATGACTTTTTCAATCCCAACTTCATTTCTTACTCTAGATAATGAAGTTGAATTTATCATTATTAAAGAACTAACACATTATAAGATCCATAAATTGAATGATAAATAATTCCATATTTCTATAGTTAATATCAAAACAAAATGTTTTGCACAGGTTATCAAATATGCATAAATATTCATATAGTGAGATAATAATTTATTCTCTGAAACCTCATCTAATGTTTCACTTAAACCATTCCATAAATGGTTAACCTTATAATACTTTCGAAAGATGAAAATAAAAAGCATTATAAATAATGTAACTAAATTTCTCAAAATCAGTTTCACATTGATCCCCCATATATCATAAAGTAGATCTTCTTTTTCACATACCAAAAATGTGAATACCTTCATCATATACTCTCTTAAAACATGATAATGACCCGAATTACCTTAAATCATTGTTGAAAAAATTCATGATTACTTATTCAAAAAATTATTGGATATATTCTTTAAATCCAAAAATGCTATAAATTCATCAAAGATAGAAAAAACCAAATTTTCAATAAATCCTTTATCAGTTATGAGGTCATAAATACTATCCAATTTACATTGTCTGTATCATTATATCTTTATCCATACTAAATAAAATTTCTTCATCCTTAGGGACATGTTAAGGGATACCATCCATTAATTTAACTTTTCCATTAAATCAATTATCTAGGTCATTAGTATTATTTAACATATTTTTGAAAATCCTTAAAGAAAAACTTCTAAAAAAACTCTTTATATACTTCATTATTTATATAACATAATACTTAAATTCAAATACATTAATACTTAAATCATTCCACCTCTTCCCTAATCCATTAACTAAGAGTTATCATCTTATTACTTAATATTTATTTCCAAAAATATTAAATACAAATCATGTCTAATCAATTTAGTCATTATTATAAAAAATACTACTAGAAAAGAACATACCTTTCATACGTCTCTCATGGTATATTAATCATTATTAGTAGGACCATTATTCTTAAAACATTACATATTTTTTTCATGAGATTTTCCCTATGACATTGATTTGCATAATTTTGACACTTTACACATTCAAATCATTCGATAGTTGATGATACCTTAGAGAGGCCATTATTCGCATCCATTGCGTTAAATGAATTTTTAATTTTCCCTTTTCAGTTTCTTTTTTTGTGTCCTTATATTCAAAAAATATTCATGTTCCCTAATACATACAATTTTAGTATCTAGAAAAGGATGTACTTTCTTGGAAACAACTCAAAAGTACTTTAACAACATTATATGAAATTTTCTTTAACTTTGACTCATCCTTAGACTTATATGTAGAGACATCCCTAGACATATATTTATAAATAATCCTAGATATCTCTCTAAAGTATTCTCATCCTAATTTACAAAGGATGACTAAAAATTTCCTTTTATACCAACTATAGAGAACCAAAATTAAGATATATAGATATTATATCTTTTTAGATGAATATTCATCACACTACAAAAGTACATGTCTGAGGAATTTATTGGTTTCTGTCTTTGAAAACATGGAAATAAATATTCTAACTTGGTGAAAGATCTTCAAAATCTCCCATAAATATATCTCCCTTTAGTAATCCTACTAAAAACCTTTCTTCAAAACCTGGGGAAATAGTGATCTAAGATGTGTAGTAAGGTTAACCAATGGAGATATGTAATAATAACATGATATAATAGTATGATATCATAAAAATAACATTTAAATATCATAACCTACATATCAAAGATCAAATACATGATTCATGGTATGAATAATGACAGTTCACAAGATATAAATCATAAGGAAATTCAATAATATGATTCATGAGAGAATAAAATTCTCATAAGATACAGGCTTGTGTCATACATATCAACTTATAACATTGTGAACATGTTTAAATATAAATAGGTTCACTCATTCAGTTAAGGGCAGAAAATAAAAACCTCACATAAACTTATAGACACACAACCAGGTCCATTCATAACATTGTGAACATATAATAAGGTTCATGCATAAAATTATGAACATATAATCAGATTCATGCACAACATTGTGAACATGTAATCAGGTTCATGCACAACATTTTATACTAGGTTCATTCAAAACATTGTGAACGTGTAATTAGGTTCACACATAACATTTTGAACATGTAATCAGTTTTTCGCATCGAAAGATACACCTATTGGGGAAGATACACCACCATCCCCAGTGGAATACCTTTCCTCATAGTAAATTAGGTTAAACCTTCTTCCCATTGTGGATCAAGCCCATCGACTTATTCCCCATTAGTATCTTATAAGATATAATTATTTACCCAATTCTTAGGAGGGAGATATAGGTTCTACCAATTACATAATAAAATCATACATAAATGGTCCCCAAGATCATAAAAAATCATAATATAATAACACATGAAATGAAATGGGTATCATAAACATTTCATAATATCATAACCAGTTGAAAAAAATATGTTTCATAATAATTTCATCATAGAATAACAAATGAAAAGAAGTGGGTTTACTAAGAATTTTATTATGGTATAACCCAGGTAGGAGAAACAGGTAGCATAGATAAATTGTCATAATAAACATAAACCATTCAAATAATTAATAATAATGGTTTCCTTGGATCATATCCCCATTAAATCATAAATTATATCAGTTGATATCATCTTAGATGGAGAATTATTTTGAAATATCACTTGGATAAATTCTTAAGGATAATAAAATTTCATTGAAAATAATTTTTTAGACATAAAAAGTTTTAAAAATCCATTTCTTTGAATTTTTTTAAAACTTGTGAAATAATATTTCAAAAATATTTTAAAACATTCTGGAGAAAAATATCCATTATTCTCTGAAAATTTATTTTTACATCATAAAACATTTTGAGAAATGTTTTCTTTTGAAAATAAACTTGAAAACTTATAAAGAAATATTAGAAAATAATTTTAATCAATTTTTAAAACATAAAACTATTTAAAATACTTTTACTTAAAGATTATATTAAAATATATTTTAAATTTTTTTTAGAAAACATTGTTTCTGAATAAAATAAGATTCTGACCAAATAGAGATATTAAGTCATATTTTCTTAAAAACATTTCCCTAATAATATTAAGTAAAAAAGAGTAGAAAATGAAACCAATACATGAATATATCATGAATAACCAGAGTATAATAAAATTATTGATATTTCTTGAGATATGTGTCATAATATTTAATCAATGTAAGCATAATCATAAATAATTTGGATAAACAATGAGTTTGTAGCAATAAACCATTACCACTTTGGTAACTCTGAATCATAATAACCATGAAATAATTATATTTAATGAATATTAAAATATCATAAAAAGAAAAAAATTAATTATATAAAATGTAAAATGATAGTTTATACACCTCATAGACTAATATAGGTGCATAAGAAAAAATGTGTCTTAAAGAAGGCAAATTGAGATAGAATTACCTTGTAGATTTGGTAACTTTTAAAACATAAACCCCATGAAAGAGAGATATTAAAATCGATATGTAAATATCCATAAATTTAAGGATAATAATAATATAATATATTTATGGTCATTATATAAACAACACAAAATAAATGAGTGGTGAATAATGCATAAGTCTCGTCGAAATAAAAATGAGACCAGAAATCCCCTTACACCTTGAGTAACTTTTTCATCATGATATCCGTGAAGGAATCATATAAATTGAAACTATGAATATAATTAAATAATTTAAATTCATGATATAAAATTTCATATTTTTTATATACACCACACAATAATAAAAAGTTTTGAATATAACATATATCTCACAAAAATAAAAGTGAGATAAGAAAACTCTTACCTTAAGTCTGACTCTCATGGTACATGTTCAAACCTCCTGTATAATAAATATAATTTTATTATAAATCTATAAAAGAACAATATTAATATAAATAACACCATATATTATTTACCTATGACTTTAAGTTACACTTTTATTAACAAATCCACGTTAATATTATGTTTTGGGAAATAACTACTTTGTTTTTCATACAAGTTTTTTTACTTTTCATTCATAGTCCTCTTACTTAGATCACAATTTACTTATTTCTAGAATTTAAACCATGATATGAATATAATATATATTAATTATATATGTATTTATAATAAAATATAATAAATATAAATCAGAAATGAAACACACCCTTCATGGAGATGGTAGGTCGTATGTACACATGAACATTGTTTCCATTTTTTTGTCATATAGAGGGAAAGAAAAGTAAATGATGTATATATATATATATATTATAATTATAGTAGAATTATTATTTAATAAATATCACATATTTTAATTAAATATATTATTAATACATTCCATGTAAAGTGTGAATGAATCTCATCGCTTTGAGGAGGAGGTAGTCCATACATCCACAAACAAAGTTATCGTATTCTCCCAAAATGAAATTCATGAAGGTATGTGTTATATAATAATTAAATAAAAATAAATAATTAATAAATATTATATATTTCATATAAATAATTTAATTCCATCATTATTCCCAAACTTTAGAGGTGGAAATCGATGAACAAACAACATCGGTTCGTGAGGCGGTAGTTCTCCGTACACACGAATGATGATTGTATATCCCATTTGATGGAAGTGTGTGAAGATGTAGGTCGTACCATTATCATAAAAAATATCAATATATTGGTAATATTGAGGTTATTATATAATATTTATATACTAATAATTCAATTGGTGAAGAAATAAATAAAACAAAATTCCTTATTGAAGAATGTTACATCTTCTTCGGGTAACTCTTTTTTTGTTTACACTGAATGACCACATTGGTTTCTTTCTATAGAAATTGAGGATTATAGGATTATATTAGGGAAAATACTATAAATATGGGTATAAAAAATATTTTTTAAAAGTTTATTGGTCATTTTCCCCTTATGTTTGAAGTTTAACCACTAAGAAAACTTGTTTTTTTCTTAATCGTTGTAATTTATTTTAATTGTTTTTGCTATTTTTTGGGTAAAAATATTATTTTAACTTAATATAAATTATAAATTATTCTGATTACAAATATGGAATCTATTTTTCCAAATTAAAATCAAATAATTGTTATAATTTAATTTAAAAATGTTCCCGTAGATGGGAGGAAACAACATGTTTTTATTGTGAAAATGATCAAAAGATTGAAATGTTTTAATATCTAGTTTCAATTTGAAATTTATTCCAATGATGTAAATTGGATTAATATATTTATTATTTATCTAAATATACTTTAAAATCAAATTCAAATATAATTTAAATATATAAATAAATTAGATTAAAATTTTGTTTTCAATTAAAATTCAGTATTTTCTACTATTCATCAAAAAATGAAACTTCTCAAAAAAATATAGAAAATTCACCCTAATATAGTTTTGACATTATTATTTAAAAAATAAAGTTTATTTTGTCAAAAATAATTTTTAAAAGTTTCAAAAATTAGTTTTTAAATAGGTGCACTATTAAAAGATGGAAAAACTATCTTTTAGAAAAATATATCTTTTTATCCCTAAAATTAAATTTATTATTATCTCTTGTATAGAAAAATATAAGATTAATTTTTAATATTTTATTAAAGATATGAAATATAGTTTTCATTAAAATAATTAATAAAAAGTGTTTAGTTTAATTTATTGAGATAAAATGTGTTTGTGCATAGAGAAATAGTCTTTTAGAAAAGGAGTTTCTTTATTTTGAAATAGTTATTACTCCCATTTATAATTAACTGGTAACCAAAGGATTAATTTTATATACATGTGTAAACTATATTTTCATAATTTAGTTAAAATTATTCATATCTTCCATTCCAACTACTAGGTGATAACTATAATAATATTTTAATAACAATATTAATAATATATTATAGTTTGATAAAACTCGGCCTTGCGTGCATTGAAAGCTATCAAAGGAACTCAGCATTGTGTGTAACATAATTAAAAAATAGTGTTATGTGTACAATAAGATAATATAATTATTTCATGTAGTTAAAGAGTAGTTGTAGTGTATAATTCAACCATAACATGGTGTAACATGAAATAAAAGACATTAAAGAATTTTAATTTATTCAAAAAAAATTAATTCATAAAAATTCAAAGTGTTAAATTTCCTATGCCTAATTTTGTCCTAGATATCGGTGTATCAAAAAAATTAGTTTATTTACTTGACAAGATCCACCCCATGGATGTACCTTTCCTTAATGTTCTAAATCCCCATTTTCCTTAAATGGTTTAGCCATCTTTTTTGGTGTACAAAATGCCTAGTAAAAATGTTTTGGAGTGGGATTTGATCTAAGAAAATTGATTATCCATGAGGTAGGCCCACATTCTTTATTCCATAGTTGAAGTGATTAAATTAAAATGAATTATAGAAATTGATTAAAATATTAAATGAAATTACTTATAGATAGCATGGTTTATTGATTTTCTAAACCACGACTTTACCTCATATCCAAGTTGAGGGAGATAAAAGGGTCCCAATTTAAGGATTCCATGGATGAGAACATCATGATTTTTAATTTTAAAGTTATTATGGATTGTGGATTTTCTAGGTGTGATACTTGTTATGCCTTGTATGATCTCACTAGGAGAATTATATATTTACCTATGAGTGATACTAGTTCACTAGGGGAGTCCCCGTGGACGAGATTTATGGAAATGTGGTTATACCATGCCACGAGTGATACTCAATCTCCTATTTGAGATACCTCAAATGGGATCAGAGTGTTAAGATTTACACCACATCGAGAGTGATATATGGGATGTCTTTATGGATCACCTTGGTCGGGATCTTATGATGTTGGGTATTTGAGGTGTTCTTGTTGCGATAAGTGAGTTTCTTTATATGGTTAAACATGTATGTGACCATGATTCTTATTAACTAAATTCTAGTGATACCTTGTATAAAATTACTATTATTCCAATATACTAAATTAGAGGCTAGTTCTATCGAGACAAATCACATTCATGGGCTTGGTCTTAACTTGATACATTATTTATGATGGACCATTACTCCTTATACAATACTTGTACATGTTACCTTGGTTCAAAGACATCCGAATTAGGCTGAAGCAGGTAGTATCATTCGGTTACCCCATGAGGAACCCATTCTGATGTATTCATTTATTTATTTCCTTTAATTTATTATGAATGGAACACCTCTCATTTTATATGAACACACTAGATTGGATCTAGACATCATTGGTGGTGGCTTACTAAGTATATCTTACACCATGATCAGGCCACCTTTAGTACCCAAGTAGAATTCATGACTAAAAGAGTATAAAAAGGGAAGTGTCTATCTTGTGATGATTTAATATTTTTACTAGGATAGAGCTTGAGGAAATAGGACAGGGTCTATTCTCATGATTGTAGTGGTAGTATCTTTTGGTCATTAGTATTTTGATTAGCATATTGTATATGCATGTTTCCTTTATATCCCATATACCCTATTTTTGTATATATACATGAAATCATCATCACCATTTTGTTTTTTATTTATTCACCTTCATATTTTATATTTATATTGGATGATTTATTATTCTTACTCCACTGCTTATCTATATTGATTACCAGTGTGTGTTACACTCTGAACCATGAGGAAATAGTCTCTCTACTGACACACCCAAGGCTCTCGCTACTAGTCGATAGCCTCTAGTGTATGGGGAGGCATGATTGAGGTATTTCCGTTATCCATCTCAAGGAATCTCTCAATGTATTCAAGGATAATATGATACTAATTATCCCATAAACTGTAATAAAAAACTGGTTTTCTGAAAAAAAAAGCCACTTTAAGTTTAGAAGTATTTTTATACTAAGAGAAAGTATAATGTTGATTTTTAGGTAATTAATTTTATTATTTTTAACTAGTTGATACTTATTTTAATTTAGGAACAAATTCAAAATGTTATGGGGATTTTTCAATGAAAATAAATGATTTTTTTTTTGAAAAATCTATATTTTTTTACTATTCACTGAAAAATCAATCTTTTCAAAATCCCAAAATTTCACCCTAAGATTATTTTTATATGTTTATTTAAAAAATTATTTTATTTTTATAAAATAAAATTTACATAATTTGAACAAATTATTTTTAATTCCAACATGAAAAATACAAAATAAAACCATGTTTGAAAGAAATGTATTTTTGAAGTATAAAATGATTTTACTAAAAATTGAGTACTTAATTATCACTAATAAATAGATTATATAAAAGATTTATACATATTTTCATAATATGGTTAACCTTATTCATTCATACCAATTTAGCATTTTGGATATAATTGTCATATTTAAATAGTAATATTTTGTGGTTCATTTTTTCTTGGTGTTGTGTGTATATATGCTATTAAACATAGTGTTCTTTTAAAATATTGGGGTGTTACATTCTCCTACACTTCAATAAATTGTTTTCTATAAATTTTAACTTTTTATTTAAAATCAAGGGTTTGAAATTTGAAAATTATTTTTTAGAAAACCCACATCACAAAAGGGCTAATACAACCTCATCTTAAAATGGGGTAAGGGAAATAAGAAGGTCATATAGAATAACACAAAACTATGTTTCAAAATAGGAGAAAATTAATGGGAAGTGAAAAAATGGACATGGAGGAGAAAAATAACCCCCAAGTACTAATAGAGAGTTATATAGAGCATAGTTAGGATAAATTCAATAACCATAAATCCATAAATGTATGATGGATAAAAAGAATATTGATTTATCAGAAATGAGGGTAAATTTATAACCTTTTTATTTCCAGATCCTTTTTCTAAAGTTGAGGGATTATTTTAATATCAAGATATAGAACACAAAAAAAATGTTCTTACTTGATAATTTTTTTATTTCATAAGCATAATTTCATCATTTGGTTGTTCTTTTATAAATTTTCACTTCATTTCTTACTCCAAGAAATGAATATCCAAGAGGAATTTTTTATGCCTGAAGCACTAAAATTAACATTTAACATATCATAAGATCAATAAAATAATGATAAGTCTTTCCTCCTATCTATAAATATTTATCAAAACAAAAATGGTCAGCATAATATATTCAATATAATACATTAATCTTTAAAACCTCAATAGTAACACCCAAAGTTCAATATATTCCATTCCATAAGTTTTTATCCTCAAAACCCTTCCAAAATACATCCAACCAAATTAAAAATTCAAAAATTTAGAATGAAGGTCACTAAATTTTAAATTTAAACTTATCATTAATCTCTTAACCATTATAAAGTAACTCTTAATGTCATATACCAAATATTTAAATTCCATAAAACCTCAATGAAAAGATAGCTACTTCAAAAACTAAATATTTCCTTTTTTCCTTTAAATAAAATTTTATATTATAAAATATATTCCATGAAACAAAAAATATAGTAATCTACATCATAAATTAATTTTTCACAAAATCACTAATCATTTTAAAGGTCCCCAATACTATCTAATTTAATTCATCAATTTCAATCATCTATTTTTCCTAGCTAAACATTATTAATTCAACATTAGGAATATATTAAGTGTTATATTTTACATAATCATGTGTTTTCCATAAAATATCTCTTTACCTTTAAATAATTTTCAAGGTTATCTATACTATTCGACATATATTGTCAAATATTTAAATAAAAACTACTACGGAACAATCCTTGGATGTTTCATGTTTCATATAACCAAAATATCATTGATTTTACACTTATAAAACACAATTATCAAATTAAAATACATAAAAACTTCAACTATTCCACATCAATGATTTTCATAGAACAAGTCCTTCCTTAGTATAGTATTTAAACCTTGTATTAGGGCATTGACTCAAATAGTTTCCTTGTTCCCCACCGAAAATACATTGAACTCATCAAAAAATTATTTATATATTCCATTTATTTGCATATAGAAAACATATTCCCCTTCCTTTGAGATATTAATTTAGGTGTCTATTGCACATTTTTTACATTAATAAAATTGAGTCTTCTTTCCTCCATGGTCTCCACTATCCAATTTCTTAAAAAATTATGTCCTTATCTTCTTTGGTGAGTTATAGAGTTGGTTAAGGTGCAAGTTTTTAATCATATATCATGATAAATGATTACGTATAATACCAAAGTCTTTTTCTTAAGTCATCATCCAATTTGGTGTCTCATAATCACTGCATTTTCCATCACATTCTGTGTTAATATGATTCTTCTTGGTTCCATCCATTGACTAAAACAAAAAATTATTGTATGAGAAACAATAACCATAGTGGAAAACCACATAATCATTTATAGGATGTATAAATCATGACACATTATATTTAATATAATACACCTTAGGTTTAACCTAGGTCATTTATTGTCACCATATATTCAAATCCTTCATAATGGTTCATAAATAAAAAGTGAATTAACCCAAGAATATCACTCAGGAATGTCAAACCAAGTGTGTAATAAGGGAACACTCCCTATTCACAAAAATTATGTCTAAGATATCCTCAACCTACTATTTTTATGGTTATCACCCTAGATTCATCAGTTCCAAAAGCATACCCACTTGTAATATATAGACATAGACATATTGTTAGAAAAACCACATAATCTACAACTTACCAAAATTTTAGGATGTTATCATATACTTAGAATTATCCTTAAATTCATTCATAGGTCTATCTTCCCTAATATACATTTTCCTAAATCTAGTTCTCATAGTTTCTACTAAACTTCCTCTAATGAAAACTATAAAAACCTCCACCTTAGTAGCCAACAACCAATGGTTATTTTATTACATTATAATTGTATATAAGGAATCTCATATTGAAGAACAAAATATTTTAGTAGTCTTGGAAAACTATGTACATACTTGAATATTACATTACATTTGAAAACATAAAATAGATAACATAGTAAAAGTATATATTATGCACCCTTGAACTCATTTAAAGATTCCATCTTCTAATCCTAGAGAAAAGAAACAAAATAAGAGTGAGATAATATGCTTAGTAAGGGATATTTATAATGGAATATATCATGAGTAAATAAGGAATTATCAATATAGAAAGGTAAATAATGTTGGGACCAAGTTGGATGTAGAAGGAAGTATGAAGAGTTTTCTGTTACAGAGTGTTGTCTTTTTTTTTTCAAAGAAGATAAATCAATTAACGTTGTAAAGGACTTAAAAATAAGACGATGCTTTTTTGATTTGTATTTCGAAAATATCATAAGTTAGTAAAACTTGTGATGAAAGAATTATGAAGGAAATGGGGAGTAAAGGTAATTCCAATCATTTTCAGTTTTGATTGGAAAGAATGATGCTGCCATAGGATAGTGAAGTTCCAGTACTTCCTGTCAAAAACCTGACAATGATAAAGGTGTTCAGCCAAATACGATATATCATGATAGATACAGTTTGTGATGAGAGCAACTTTTTGTTGAATATGCCAGATGATAATGAACCGACAATAGTGCTCTTGCTGAAAAATATTATAAGGTGGTGTCATTTCCCAGTGTTTGCCAAATTTTTGGGGCTGAAAATTAGGAGATGGAGAAATGTGATTTTGGAAAAGGGTGAAGCACACATGTTTGAATATGGCTTGGTATGTTGTGTGAAATTAGAGTTTCATGATCCGAACATCAAAATATAGAAAAGGAGAGGATTGCGCAGAAGATTGGTTTTTACATGCAATATTTAAGGGAGTTTAGAATGTTACACGCAAGGCATGATTCAAGGTTTGAGCATTGAAAAATGGAAAAGGAATGAAGTGCGTGACATATTCAAGAAGTGCATGAAAGATGAGGTTTTTGCGAAAGATACTTATGTGCCCAAGGCAACGTCAAATGTGGTTTTTTGAAACGCATCTGGATCTTGCGCGGCACACAGGGTTTTTGCGCGTGAGGGTCGACGAGGTCTATAAATAAGAGGTGACCCCCTCACATTCCAGATGATCAAAACTTAGAGAAATCCTGAGATCTGAGGTGAAAAATAATTTTATGTAATGGGGAGTGTGTAAAATAAATAGATTTGCACACAGGAATGAGAAGTTGCGTGCAAGAATAGAGTTGCGTGCAAGATTGAAGTTGCGTGCAAGAAGAGAGTTATGTGTAAGATTAAAGTTATGCACAAGATTTGTTTCATGACAAAAGTCAAATATTGTATACGAGTCATTAAAATTGTGCATAAGACACCTAAAATGGTGTATGGAAGATTTGGGTTCTTTTCACATATTCAGTTGTGCATAATACAGTTCTTACCAACTTCTCGGTCATAAAGTGAAGATTTGTACTTCAGAGAATACACCTGTTCAATTGTAAAGAAGCACTGAAATACCGTAATTCCTTATTTGTACTAAGAGAGTGCACACACAATTGTCTATTGTTTTGCATGTGCTACACGAGTGTAAGGGTATATCATACTCATTGTATTCTACATCAAGGGATTGTTTTCTAGTGGATTATGTGGTACTGGATTATTTCCATACCATACCAAGGATGTAGCTACTCTTGTTGAGTATTGAACTTTTTAAATCTTGTGTTCCTATGTTTATGTGTGTTCAGTAGGGAAGAAACTCTTTAACAGGAGGCGAAGGTTATTTCAAAAAGAAGGAAACATAAAAAGAAAGAGATATCATTAATTCACCCCCTCCCCCTCTCAGTGATACTTTGATCCTAACTAGGAACTTAAAATAACTTAAGAGACATTCCATTTAATAAATAACTTGTGAAAAAATGAATTACTGGATAATATTAATGTATTAATATCATGGATAATAATAAGTAAAATCTCAAAAAAGGAAATGTATAATATTGGACATCATGATCTTATACATCATTATATATATATCATCAGGACATTATTCCAACATGATTTAATTGATAGGTAGGTATACACCAAAAAACAATTTAGTTTGGCCAACTAACTAGTCTCATGAGACATGTTGATGCATTGTGGGGATCTCTATAATATGGATCCACCCATCACAACATTTCCAATTCATTCCTCGTATTTTTAATGATCAATTCAATTTATCAACAATATTACTTATTAATAAATATTCATATTGATTAAATAATATATATTTATCATGATTTTCCCTATTCAATCAAATAAATTTCATTGAAAAACACTATATGTAAAATGGTATACACTTTAATAAATAATCATATACATGATACAATGAATATGGATATTTCATAGAAATTTAAATTCTAATGATCATAAAAAATTTAATGTTTCAAGAGAAATTTAATGACCACAAAATTAATAAGATATTAGAGATGACCATCGACTCATCGGAAAATATAGGTATTGTAATAAAATCATGTCCTTTGGAAAAATAAAGAATATAGAAGTGAAATGTTAAAATAAAATTTTATTAAAGGGTATTAATTTAAAATAATTTAATTGTGTAGAATAATCTAAATATCATAAAACTATCATGGTGGTGGGGAATTCTATTAACGTTGTATATGTTATAAAACATTCCTTTTGAATTTTTGTAAAGAAAGTTAAAAACGAACCTTTTAGAAAACATAATAAATATTAATTTCAAACATTTTAAAAAGTCAAGGATAACTTTAAATTTACTTAATAAATAATTTAATTAATAAATATGAATTTTGTAAAATAATTTTGATAAATATGGACATGGAAGAAAATTATACCCGATTAAAAGAGAAATAAAATCAGTTTTTATTTTAAACATTTATTTGGTTGATTAAATAGAAAAAGTGAGGAAAATTTAGAAGAAACATGTCAACTCCTTAAATATCAATAGTATAATAAAATATATTTATTTTATGAAGGGAAGATTATAATATACCTTAAATGAAAAATAAGGAAATCCCAAAAAAATGAGACAGTGAAATAAATCCTTACCTCTTTTGTAACTATCAAATTATAACCCATTTATTGAATAAACATGAATTAAAACATTAATCGTCATTAATAAATAGGTATTCATGTTATATATATCAAATGGGTAGTATATACACCATATAAAAGTAAATAAGTTCATAATACTATGAATGACTCAATGGAGTGTAAATTGAGATGATATCCCTTACAATTATAATATCATTAAAGTAAGAATTAATCAAATAAGTGATTATGTGTGAAAAATATAAACCCACAAAAAATAAGTGGAAATAAATAATAATACAATAAGAGTCCCTTTCACATAAAATAATGGGATAACAAATCCAATGAAGTATAAGTTTAACCCAATGAATAGAAATTAAGTTAAGAAACCCCTTACCTTAGGTGTGATTCCTAACATATGTTATTTATCTTCATTAATAAAAAGATTATGTTAATTATTTACTTGATTAATAAGACCTTTTAAGGATTATTTTTCCTTTTATTTTATTTAATAAAATATCATATTTAATTACTTAGTCAATTAAGTTCATGTTGGATATTTTGAGGATATTCGGTTCATATGTCTAGAATGACTTTGATATGTTGAATATGGTAAAATAGGTCACTATTACATCATATTCAGAATAATAATCATGAAATAATTATAAATTTTATACATAAATTATAATTTTAAAATCAACCATGAAATATGGTTATGAAAAATGATTTATGTTACAATCATGGAGACGATAAGCCTTATGTGCTCACGAGTAAAAATTCCATTCTTCAATGATCATGATGAAAATAACATAAATACTATTTTATTTTTATATAATGATAATTATTACATAAAAATCATATTAATTATTTAAATATACTTATATATAGTATTCATGTGGTGTGGTTATGAAAAATGAATCACATTGCTTCGCGGAGGTGGTAATCCACATATATGCCCAAATGACGTTGTTATTTTTAAATGAATGGAAATATAAGTCATTATATGATATAATATCTTAAAATAATGATAAATATGATATGAATATCATATATATGTATATATCTAATCCATCATTTAAACCATGTGTGATCAGTGGTGATGGAAACTGAATTACATCTGTTCCGGAGGTGGTAGTCCACCATACACATGAATAATGATTTTGTTTTCCATTTGATGGAAGAGGATATAAATATATAGAACACCATTAGCATAAAAATATATTTGTATATGGTATATACTGATTTTTTTTATATCATCATGGTTTAATAATATTTAAGGGATGTGGAAGAAGAAATAAAACAAAAATGTTTGGTTAAGAATGATACCTCTTCTTAGGACAACCTCTTTATGTTAACACTATGATCTTTCAGATGGGAGTTTATAATCAATGAAAGGACTCTAGGATGTGTTAATAAAAGTAAATAAGGGATTTGGGTAGGTATATTTTGAAAAAAAATATTTTTATGTGTAAATAAAATATTATAGGAGGTGTCCTTTTATAAGTGAGGGGAGGGACACTTTTTGAATTTCTTAAATTATGAAATTAATATAAATTAATTTTCATAGAAAGAAGCTAAAAAACTGATATAATTAAAATATAGGATGATTATGGGTAAAAATTATATCATCCAATAAAATTTGTACAATTTTAGATGAGTTTTTTACCATTATCTCTTTGTTTTAACCCATGTGAACCCTTTTTGACAATTGTCGTGATAACAAAGTTTTTAGTTTTTACTGGTCAGGATAATTACTATAAAAGGAAAATTTTCCAATAAATGAACCTATATTTATATTTCTATCCATATCCCAACAAGTATTTCAGATATAGTATTTTTATGAATTTTAAATAATTTAATAAAATATAATTTGTTACAAAATATAATTATTGTCATTTTTTGAACAATTCAATTAATTTGACATTGAAAATAACATTAAAGTAATGGAATTAAATTATAATCCATTAAAAAATCACTGAAATTTTATATTTATATAAAAAATTAATTTAAAACTATAATTCATTTAATTTATATTACTTTTAATATTTTTAAAATCATTTATTTTATTTTTCTGTTAATTGAATAAACAATGTGTCAGCATTTCATAAGCATTAAGATAATTATTTCATTACTAAAAATTATAAATAAATTACCATGATTAAAAAATCATTTATCTTTAAAATTACTATTTATAAAAAAATATAAGTTATTTTTTATCACTAACACAAAATATTATATCTATTAAAAGAAAGAAAGTGACATTTTTGTCTTTATGTTTTACTTAAATATTATAAATTTCAACATCAAATAAATATGGCACCAAATGGATATACATTTGATAATTTAATATACATGGCCATTGTACACTCATAAAATAGGATAAAGATAAGTGTTAGGGTCAATTTATTGTCCTTATCATATTATTTTTAACCTCAATTACCTTATTTAACCTTTTACCTTGTTGACCAATTTTTTCTATTTTTACTATTCATTATGTCCAAAAAAACTTGTTGAATTTGTTAAATATTATTTATTATTTTATTCTAAATTCAAAATACATTTTACCAAATTCAATCTTTATAATTGATAGAAATTCATTTTATAATTAACCTTCAAATTGTGACGAAAAACAGTTTTTTGAAAAAAAACTCTTTCCATGTCTAAAGTTATTTTTATACTAAGATCAAGTATAATATTGATTCATTATATAATTAATTATATTACTTATAACTAAATGATACTTATATTAATTTAGTATCAACTTCAAAATATTGTGGGGATTTTTCTAAGGAAAGAAATGATAGTTTTTGAGAATTCGATATTTTTTACTATTTATTGAAAAATAAATCTTTTTGTAAAAATCCCAAAATATCACACTAATCTAACTCCAATACAATGATTACAAAAATTATTTTATTTTTATAAAGTGCGATTTCTAAAATTGTAATAAATAATTATAATTCCCACATAAAAAATGAAATACAAAACCATTTTTGAATTATAAAGTGATTTTACTAAAAATTAGGTACTTATTTATTATTAATAAATACATTTAATAAAACCTTTATATATGTTTTAATAATATTGTTAGGTTTATTAATGCCCACCAATTCAATGGATTGGTTATAAAGGTCATATTTAAATAATAATATTTCGTGGTAAAATTAAACTCATTGTTGTGTGTTGTATACGCTATCGAGTATATTGTTTTTCTAAGATCTTAGGGTGTTAGAGATAAAGAATAACAATAAAAAAAAATAACTGCAAAATAAATAATTGATAATGTTACCCTGCTCATGGTAATATATTCTTTTCAAATTGAATTAAGGCTTTAAAAGGTGGTTTTTTGAGATGACCAAAACCTCTAAGAGTTTTCTTGGAATAATTGGGAGTTATTTTGGAAATGTTTGGTTAAATATTAGAGGCTTGAGGTTTAAGGAGAAGTTATCGAGTGATGGTTCATTTTATGAGAAAGAGAAGTGATATTTTTGAAATAATATAAAAGTTAATGTCACAATTTAATGTTCAAGTGGATCCAATAATGGAAAATAATGAATCAGGGGAAGAAGTAAGGTTTATAAATCCCAAAGCATACATTTTCACATGTGTTTTAACTTAGTTTTAAGACTTTTAATCTTAATTTTTTTACTTTTATAATATTTTGTTTTTTTATGGTAACTAATTTTTACCTAAGTATTTTAATATTAATATCTAACAAAATGAGCCTTATTATATAATTTTGGACCGAATTATTAATAATATGAAATCAATTTTATCTAATTAAATTTATAGTAGTGATAAAAATTATTTATAATATTAGTGAACATAATGCGTAAAAAAATTTCAAGATAAAGTGTTCATTTATGCCTAAAAAATATTATTATGATAAAATTATCATTTTTTTATTTATATGAAATTAATTGGTTTATTATTGTAAAGTCCTATGTTTTTGAACAGGTTTAAAATTGAAAGGTTTTCGAATTTTTTTAGGTTTATCGACGGGTTATTTTATTTAAACCAAACTCCAGAATTTTATTCCAAGTGTTGGAACACCCAAAGGTGTTGTTTTTGGACTTGTGGAATTACCCAATAATTTTTAGTGGGTGTCCCAATGAGTCTCAGGAGCACTGGATCCAGAAAAGTCCACTTTAATGAATCTGTACGAGTAGTGCATAGTTGCGGTCCAACCCGTGTAGTTTTCCATATTTAATAAATTATTTAATTTAATTAAATAAGATTATATGAGAGATTGTGATTAATTAAATTAAAGTTTTAGTAATAATAATGAAGTTATTATTATTAATATTATTTTGTTTGTTTAAGTAAATGAATGATAAATAATTAATTAAACAATGATTGAAGAAATTAATGTGGTGTATGGGTTTATCGAAGAACCATTTTATTTAAATGAAGTGTTTCAGAATTATTAAAGGACTATTAATTATTAAATGGGTGAATATGATAATAATAATGAGGTTATTATTATTATTATTATGGTGTCATAAATTATTTTTGATGCGTTTATATTTTAATTGCATGTTAAAGGAGTATATTATTTTTGAGAATTTAATGATGCGTTTGAGCTTCTCAAAGAAATATTTAATAAAATGAGGAGTTTCAGATTTAAGGAAGCATTGTTATTAAATAGTGGTGTTGGGTTTATCAAAATTTTGAAAAATAAATATTATTATTATTTTAGTTTTTATGAATGTAATAATTATTATTATTATGGCAATTAAATTAGGGGTTATGGGTTGGATTTTTTATCATATTAATGATATTGTAATAAATTGGGAGTTTCATAATTAATTATGAAACATTTATTAATATAATAATGATTGAAGAAGCATTTTTAATTAAATGGGATGTAACATTTATGTTAAAAGATTTTAATTGGATGTTTAATGAGGTATAATTTTGATGTGAAATTAATGAGGCTTTGGGGTATCTCAAAGAAATGTCTAATTTAATAAGGAGTTTCGTAATTAATAAAGAAGTGTTTTTATTTAATAAGAAGTTTTGAGTTTTATCTAAGGTTGAATAATAATAAAAATAATAATGAAATTATTATTATTACAATTATATGAGTGTTTGTTATTATTATTATGAATAATAATAATAATGGTTTTTTGGGGTTTAATTTAATTAAATTAAAGGTCAATAAGAATTTAATTAATCGCTACAAAGAGGAGGTTTTTATTTAATTAATTTGTGTTGAGATAATTAATTAAATAATGATGAGCTGGTCATTATCGACGAAGGGTAATTTTAAATGGTAATATTAAATAAGGAAGAAATGTGGATTTGGGTTTAATTTAATTAAACCATTTTAAATATAGATATCAGGTTGTGCACGGGTAGTCAAATGGTGTGGATCAGTTGTGCGGTTATCCAATTTTTAGAGAAATTTATTTTTCATTTATTTTAACTAAAAGAAATATTTAATAATAATAATAAGGATAAGGATATTATAATTATTATTGTATTAATTTGATTGGATGATTAATGAGGGTTTTTAGAAATAATTGTGAAACATTTATTTAATGGTTAGTTAATGAGGTAACTTTATATTAAATGAGAATAATAAATGTTATTATTATTATATTAAGACTATTATTTTATCTTGGGTGTAATTGATAATTGGGGGAGAGAGCATGAGGGTGTCGCACCACCATACAGGAGGAACAACAAAAATGCATGAGGCCCCTCCTTTGAGTCACGCTACACCCCCCCATCACCGTCTCCTCTTCGTGTGATCGAATCCTCCCGATGTCTTCTTGAATCTTGTTCGTCTGGGTGAGGTGAGTCCGTCTGCATTTGTTTTGTGATTCGCATTGGCCATTTGGGTCCTCCGTCACCCTGTTTTCTTTGCCAAAACCCTAAGGTTTGGGTTTTATTGGGTTTCCTTGTTTCTTTGGTTCTAGGTATGTGAAAGGGGTTCCTCTAGACCCTTTGGACCGTATTTCGGCATCTTCCAACAAAGGTGAGGTATATGAGTCTGTTTTCACTTTTCCGTCATGTTTAGGGTAAGGTTATTTAACCATGGTATTTTTTCACATCATTCAATTAAGGTTTTGATAATTTATATGAGTCACGGGTACCTAGTTAGAGGTGAGTTGGTCCTTACTGCTTTGATTTTAAGCACCTATTTAGTATTTTGAATTTTATTTATATTTTTGTAGAGAACGTGTGTGAATATATATATATATATATAAGAAATATATATATATATATAGACACACACACACACACAAAAGGTGTACGCACATGTGATTGCGGACCAGTTGTGGACTGGTTGCCACCATGTATATTAAAGCGCTTCAGATTTAAAATGGTGCCACCCTGAGGTAGGGTCCCAAATCCTTAACACTTTTTTTTAAGAATTATAGCTTCTTTAAATAAATTGAGAATGTGAGTTTCATTGATTATGATATGTCTATGCATGACACTTTTGATGTTATTAAATGATTCCACCCACGTAAGATAAATAAGGACTTGAACATGTGTTGATTTTAAGCATGTTTTTCTCATTTAGTTAAAGTGATATGATTAAATAGTTAAATGATTTGAAGGGTAAAAATGGGTAATAGGGTAATTAATTATAGAATTAATTATAATGTCACGAGTTGGAATAAAAATTGTGGCTATTATTCATTACTGAGAATATTGAATATTTGAAATGTTTGGAATATAAATTGGAAAATGGTAATAATTAATGGATAGATTAATTATTACATGATAAATGGAAAATGGTTAATTAATTGATAATTGTTTAAAGAGATAATATATAATTAATTAATTGTTGAATTAATTAATTTGAATGCATTAAATTAAGATTGTGAAATAATTGTTTGTTACGGCTATTGGTCATGGGTACCTTTTGATGCATGTTATATTTCCATGCATTAAGTTGTCTTGGATGGAGTTGTTTTATATTATGATATGATGCGTGAGATGGATGCTAAATATATGGGCTTTGTTCAGCATGTTTTGTGATGATTATGAAGTGCATGTAAATTTTTAAAGTCCTGGACGAATCACTGTTTGAGTGGATGAGTTCAAACATGTTAAAGAATTTGGATAATTAAATATTTAGTTAATTATTTATTTGGCTTTATATGAATAATTAATTGTTAATTAATTATTTACTATTGATATGTTGAATGGTTAATTAATGGTTGACTTTTGAAAACTGATTTATGTTGTTAATTAGTTGCTGAATTAATTAACGGATTAGATAAATTAATTTACTATTTAGTTAATGGATGGTTGTTGGGTGTTAGACATGGAGTTCTACACCAATGATAATTATATATGTATTATTGATAAACAGGTTGTGAGACAGGGACTGATGCTCTAAATACTCATGGGGTGCTCGACATGGCGTTATACCCCCAGATTGCAAGAAAATATTCTTTTATGGGTGAGGGAGTGATGCTCCAAATACCCATGGGTTGTGAGACAAGGACTGATGCTCCAAATACTCACGACGGTGCTAGACATGATGTTCTACACCCATTAATTGACATTGGACTATGGTTCCAATTGGTCGTACATGAAATGAATTAATTGGTTAATGAAAACTATTCTGACATTATGATTTGTGAATTGAATATGAGAAAGGGTTCAAACTTATCAATTAATTGGGTGAATCACTATTAGTAGATGGACCTAGGAGCGAATCACTATTTTTTTAGTGGATGGGCTCAGATATAGTATATGAAAGATTAAATTGAATATCTTATGACACATTATCCAAGGAAAATCACAAGCTTAGATTTGGTCTTAACTTTGATTACTTAGATGGTCTTTAGAGACATCTATGGTGAGTGACTTGTACATGGAATGTCGGGATCAGTCCGGATCATGAGAATTATGTTGTTTAATGAGGTTTTAATAATTGATAAATTAAAATGATTGTGTAATGACTTTTTTGTATACATGAAAAATGTATAATACAGGCTCAGACGTTAGCTAAGAAATGAACTAGGTACTTGGGTATATAGTTACATTGTACTGCTTACCTTAATTATGGATGCTTGCACTGTTTAAATTATTTATTAAATGTCAGGATTTGGGGTAGACACCAGTGGTCCCGGCCTACTGAGATTTATATCTCACACCCTATTTGGGGAACCATTGCACTGGGGTACCTGAGTATATTCTATTTGGTTGTAGGATTGTGTTGTCCACATTTACTTGGAAGATAGGAGAAAAAGAATGATCGGAATCTCAGGATGCTTGAGGAGATTGCCCCAGGGGCTTGGAGTCATTGTTTATTTATTTTTTGTAATGTAATGTTCAGAATGCAATTTTGTTCACTTTTTTTCATTTTTGTATCATTATCATGTCATGCATGCATCCACTATATAATTGATGTTGACCATTTTTCTGTAAAAGATTTATAAAATCTACCTTCCACTACATTATCATTTATTAGACTAATTCTGATATTTATTGTCGTTGTTTTTTATTTACTTTGATATACCATTGTGAAAATATGATTAGAGGGTATAGTCTACGCACTAACTATCCTTAGAACCTTGCTGCTAGTCGACAACCTCTGGTGTAAAGGGAGATGCTCTTGAGGTTATGTGGCAACCGGTCCGGCCACCGGTTCAGGGTCAGCCGTGTCGGGATGTTACAAAGTGGTGTCAGAGGGTTTCTTTTCCTTTGTCTTACTATTTTGGGGTTATTAGATAAGAGACTAGGAATGTGTCGGCACTTCGGTTAATAGTTGTGCTTGGGACTGATCACCCCATGCATGGGAAATGACCAAGTGGTTAGGGATGGGAATTGATGTTTGTAATAGTAGAGGTTATAGTTGATATGATGTCACCTTGAGTGACTAGCGTATTTTCTGTAGTTTATTGATTTTGTGAATTTTGAAAAAAATAATTTTCTTGGCCTGATATGACAAGGAAGTTTCGTACATGCATCATCTTAGTCACATAGAGATTCACATGTCGTGCATATGACATTCCATGTAGTTGCATTTATAGGATGCCTACTAATTTGGATTGTGTACCTTGGGTGCAATGTCATGTTTCGATCTGCTTTAGCATGCCTCTATAGATAGCATATTTCGGTGATAGATTTAACATTCTTGATTGATTATATGCCATATTGCCTTAGTTATTAGAATGTTTTATATTTGTGCCATGCTTCTATGTTATATCATGTTGTTGTGTTACTTCTTATGCTAACATGCTATTGATGTTCTGATATATTAAAGGGATATTAAAGTTAAAATTTTAAATGAATGCTGATTGTGATAAATGGGATGCAACTGCCAGTGATAAGGTGTATGGGCGCCCTATTGATTGGAAGATGGCCACCCACGTGACTAAACCATATAACCATAGTATGTTTTGAAAATGGTTATGAATGTAATACTACCGAGTTTTGATTATAATGAACCATTTTGGGGTTGCTTTTGAAGAACTCAGATTAAATAAATGGGACTTTGGGAGGTCACCTTTTCATTAAAAGGAATTTAGATGCTAAATTGCATGTTTATATTTGAATAACACTAAATTGAAAATGTTTAAAGAGGATGTTTGTGATAGAATGCCTATTTTTTTGTAGGGAATTGTTTTAACAACCAAGTGACTTGTTGTGTATATGTACTTGTGTGTATGTTGAAATTCATTCAAATGTTAAAATGTTGACGTGAATTAATTAAAATTCCCAAAAAATAAAAAGGGGGTTTTGAACCTTGTGATTTTAGTTCTACATAACCAAGAGTGAGGGTCAATGTTTATGTTTCGTAAGGGGCTAACCTGTGGTAGGTAGTACCCTTAGAATGTTCTTGGCCATTAAAGTAAGTTCGTCCCACTGCTCGGGAGGACTTCTTGGTACTTGAGTGTTATGGCACACCGATAGGTTTATGCTACGACTTTTATGATCATCATTTGACTTGGTGATCATGGTTCATGGAATGTCACATGCATGCGTTAATGTGTTATAAAAACACATGCTCGTGAGCGGATGATCTTTTCTTGAGATGTCATGGAAAATCCTAAGGTGGGTACTGTTGCTTTGTTTTTGATAAACGTGTCGACAGGTGATGCCGAGATTTTAGAACAGTGTTGTCCAGTAATAGTTTGACTAATCTTTTTAATGACATTGGATTTTATCTTAGTGATCTCTTCTGAATACGATGAGCATTTCCCATATCTTGACCTCGTCATGGAGACACTAAGATAGCATTTGTCTTATGCTACGCTATAGTTTAAATGTTGTTGGGATTTATGAGCGGTTGTTATCTGGGTAGTACGTGATATTCGTTGATTATTTGGTTTTTTTGTGTGTGTTGGGGAACAGTTGTTTTAAATAGACTTGTGATGAATTGAAATAGAAATTTCACCAGAGTTTGGGTAAGGACTTCGTTTTACATGCATATGGGCTTGGATAGTTTTAAAGGAATGTCATCAGATAAAGGGAGAAATGGTGTTTTGGGTTCGAGACATCTTTCGAGGGAAACATGTGCAACATGTTCTATTGATTGATTGAGATTCAACCGTTTTCAATGACGAGGTCCCTCTAATGGCCTAAGATATAAGATTTGTTTCGATGTTTAAGTTATAAAGTGAGCTTAGGCTCTAGTTTTAAAGTCTTAGATATTAGGCTTGTGAAGGGTTAAAGGTGCGTTTGGCGTTGGGAATGCAACACGTCACTTCTAACAAGATTAAACAACCTTGGTAGGTTGGTTGTTTTAGTAGTGGTTCTCGATTGCTTCTTGGGGACGAGAAGTTTTTATGGTGGGTATATTGTAATGCACCGTGTTTTTGAATCACGTTAAAATGAAAAGTTTTTCGATTTTTTTTTTGGTTTATCGACTGGTCATTTTTTTAAACCGAGCTCTGGAATTTTATTCCAAGTGTTGGAACACCCAAAGGTGTCGTTTTTGGACTTGAATAATTATTCGATAATTTTTAGTGGGTGTCCCAATGAGTATTGGGAGCCCCAGATCCATAAAATTTCAATTTAATGATTCAGCATAGGCAGCACATAGTTGCAGTCTAACTCGAGCAGTTTTCCATATTTAATAAATTATTTAATTTAATTAAATAAGATTTAGAGAGACTGTGATTAATTAAATGAAAGTTTTAATAATAATAGTAATGACATTGTTATTATTAATATTATTGTGGTTTTTTAATTAAACTAATGATAAAGAATTAATTAAATGATGTTTCAATAAAATAATGTGGATTATGGGTTTATCGAAGAACCATTTTATTTAAATGAAGAGTTTCAGAATTATTAATGGATTATTTATTATTAAATGGTGGAATGTACAAATAATAATAATGTTATTATTATTATTATAGTTCCATAAATTATTTTGATGCCTTGATATTTTGATTGCATGTTAAAGGAGTATATTATTTATGATAATTTAATGACGCTTTTGATCTTCTCAAAGAAACATTTAATAAAAAGAGGAGTTTCATATTTAATGAAGCGTTGTTATTAAATAGTGGTGTTGGGTTTATCAAATGATTGGAAAATAATAATAATGAGATTATTATTATTTTATTTTTATGAATGTAATTATTATTATTATGGAAATTAAATTAGGGGTTATGGGTTGGAGTTTTTATCATATTAATGATATTGTAATAAATTGGGAGTTTCATAATTAATTATGAAATGTTTATTAAGATAATAATGAATAAAGAAGTGTTTTTAATTAAATGGGGTGTAACATTTATGTTAAAATATTTTAATTGGATGTTTAATGAGGTATAATATTGATGTGAAATTAATGAGGCTTTTGGGTATCTCCAAGAAATATCTAATTAAGTAAGGAGTTTCGTAATTAATAAAGAAGTGTTTTTATTTAATAAGAGGTGTTGAGTTTTATCTAAGGTTGAATAATAATAAAAATAATAATTCAATTATTATTATTATGGTTTTATGAGTGGTTGTTATTATTATTATGAATAATAATAATAATTGATTTTTTGGGGTTTCATTTAATTAAATTAAAGGTCAATAAGAATTTGATTAATCGCTACAAAGTGGATGTTTTTATTTAATTAATTTATGTTGAGATAATTAATTAAATAATGATGAGTTGGGAATTATCAAAGAACGGTAATTTTAAATGGTAATATTAAAAAAGGGATAAATGTGGAGTTGGGTTTAATTTAATTAAACCATTTTAAATATTAATTTCGAGTTGTGTACGGGTAGTCAAATGGTGCGGGTCAGCTGTGCAGTTATCCGGTTTTTAAAATGATTTATTTTTATTTTATTTTAAATAAAAGAAATATTTAATAATAAAAATATGATTATTATTATTATTATTATTATTGTATTAATTTTATTGGATCATTAATGGGGTTTTTTAGAAATAACTGTGAAACATTTATTTAAAGGTTAGTTAATGAAGTAACATTATATTAAATGAGAATAATAAATGTTATTATTATTATTATTATCTTAATACTATTAGTTTATCTTGGGTGTAATTGATAATTGGAAGAGAGAACATGAGGGTGGCGCAGAACCATACATGAGGAACAAAAAAACGCCTGAGGCCCCTCCTTTGAGGCGCACTACACCGCCCTCACCGGCTCCTCTTCGCTTGATCGAATCCTCCCAGTGTCTTCTTGAATATTCTTTGTCTCGTGGATGTGAGTCCATATAAATTTGTTTTCTGATTCGCATCGTCCATTTGGCTCCTCCGTCACCCTATTTTCTTGGCCAATACCCTAATGTTCAGATTTTATTGGGTTTCCTTGTTTCTTCAGTTCTAGGGATGTGCAAGGGGTTCCTATAGACCCTTTGGACCATATTCCGACATCTGACAAAAAAGGCGAGGGATATGAGTTCTTTTTCACTTTTCTGTCATGTTTCGGGTAAGGTTATTTAACCGTGGTATTGTTTTCCATCATTCAATTAAGGGCTTGATAATTTATATGAGTCTCTGATACCTAGTTAGAGGTGAGTTGGTCCTTACAGCTTTGATTCTAAGTACCTATTTAATATTTTGAATTTTATTTCTATTTTTGCAGAGCACAGGGGTGAATATATATATATATATATATATATATATATATATATATATATAAGAAATACAAACACACACACAGACACATAAAAGGGGCGCGCACGTGCGATTGTGGACTAATTGTGGACTGGCTGCCACCAAGTATATTAAAGAATTTCAGATTTAAAATGGTGCCACCCCGAGGTAGGGTCCCAAATCCTTAACAATTTTTTTTAAATTATAGCTTCTTTAAATAAATTGAAAATGTGAGTTTCATTAATTATGATATGTCTATGCATGACACTTTTGATGTTATTAAATGATGTCGCCCATGTGAGATAAATGAGGACTTGAACATGTGTTTATTTTAAGCATGTGTTTGCTAATTTGTTTAAAGTGATATGATTAAATAGTTAAATGATTTGAATGGGTAGAATGGTAAATAGGGTAACTAATTTTAGAATTAATTATCATGTCATTAGTTGGAATAAAAATTTGGGCTATTACTGATTGTTGAGAATATTGAATATTTGAAATGTTCGAAATATAAATTGGAAAATGGTAATAATTAATGGATGGATTAATTATTACATGATAAATGGAAAATGGTTAATTAATTGATGATTGGTTAAAGTGATAAGATTTAATTAATTAATTTTTTATTTAATTAATTTTAATGCATTAAATTAAGATTGTGAATTAATTGTTCGTTATAGCTGTTAGCCATGGGTACCTTTTGATGCATGTTAGATTTCCATGCATTAAGTTGTCTTGGATGAAGTTGTTTTATATTATGCGATTCTATGTGAGATGGTTACTAAATATATGGGCTTTGTTCAGCATGTTTTATGATGAATATGTTGTTCATGTAAATTGTTAATGTCCTGGACGAATCACTATTTGAGTGGATGAGTTCATACTTGCTAAAGAATTTGGATAATTAAATGTTGAGTTAATTATTTATTTGGATTGCTAAGAATAAATAACTGTTAATTAATTATTTACTGTTGATATATTGAATGGTTAATTAATGGTTGACTTTTGACAGGCAATTTATGTTGTTAATTAGTTGTTGAATTAATTAACGGATTTGATTAATTAATTTATGAATTAATTAATGAATGGTTTTGGGGTGTTAGACATGGCGTTCTACAACAATGATAAATATATATGTATTGTTGATAAATGGGTTGTGAGATAGGGACTGATGCACCAAATACTCACGGGGTTCTAGACTTAGCGTTCTACACCCAGCTTGCAAGAAAATATTCTTTTATGGGTCAGAGACAAATGCTCCAAATACCCATGGGTTGTGAGACAAGGGCTGATGCTCCAAATAATCAGGAGGGTGCTAGAAATGATGTTCTAAACCCATTAATTGACATCGGTTTGTGAGTCCAATTGGTCATACATGAAATGAATTAATTGGTTAATGAAAACTATTGTGACATTATGATTAGTGAATTGAATATGAGAAAGGGTTCATACTTATCAATGAATTGGGTGAATAACTATTAGTTGACGAACCCAAGAGAGAATCACTATTTTTTAGTGGATGGGCTCAGATATAGTATATGAAATATTAAATTGAATATCTTATGTCACATTATCTAAGCCAAAGAACAAGATTGTATTTGGGATTAACTTTGATTACTTAGATGGTCTTTAGAGACATCTATGGTGAGTGACTTATACAGGGAATGTCGGGATCAGTACGAATAACGAGAATTATGTAGTTTAATGAGTATTGAATAATTGATAAATGAAAATGATTGTGTAATGACTTTTGTGTATGCATTAAAAATGTATAATACAAGTTTATACACCAGCTGAGAGCTTAAGCAGGTACTTGGGTATATAGTTACATTGAACTGATTACATTAATTATGCATGCTTGCAATGTTTAAATTATCTATTGAATGTTAGGATTTGGGGTAGACACCATTAGTCCCGACCTACTGAGATTTATATCTCACACCCTACTCAGGTTTCCATTGCACTGGGGTACCTGAGTAGATTCTATTTGGTTGCAGGATTGTGGTGTTTACATTTACTTGGAAGATAGAAACAAAGGACCGAGCGGAAGCTTGGGATGCTCGAGGAGACTTCCCTCAGGGCTTGGAGTCATTGTTTATTTATTTTTGTAATGGAATGTTTAGAATGAAGTTTTGTTCACTGTTTTCCATTTTTGTATCATTACCATGTCCTACATGAATCTTCTATATTATTGATGTTGGCCATTTGTTTGTACAAGATTTATAAAATCTACCTTCCGCTGATTTATAATTTATTAGACTTCTTCCTCTATTTATTGTCATTATTTGTTATTTACATTGATATACTGATGTTCAACTTTGATAAGAGGGTATTGTCTCCCCACTGACTATCCTTAGATCCTCACTACTAGTCGACAACCTCTGGCATATTGGGAGATGCATTTGAGGTTATGTGGCGACCGGTCCGGCCACCAGTTCTGGGGTGAGACAGGTTCGGATGTTACAATTATTGACTAAATATGAGTTATATAGTGCTAAATGTAATAAAAAACTGAATTCCACCTTGAGAAAAATTAATGAAAAGAAACAAACCAAAATTAGTTTTTCTTAAAATAAATATTTCTCATGTTTTAAAATGTTTAACATAGGTTTTATAAATTCAACATAGTGTTTTTATAAATGAATCATTTTACTCCTTAAATAAAATTTTGGTCATGAATTTTTTTTATAAATTTTAACATCATACATAGTTTACAGTAATGTCATAAAAGCTATAATATTTGTAAAAATGGTATTCGGTAATATTAACCTAATATTTAATATTTCTATAAAAATACCAAAAAACATTTTATTATTATATTTATAGGACAAATCCAAAAATTAATTTCATTTTATCAAATTAAAATTAAATAATATAGTAATTTTAACTTTTAAATTAAAATATAAAATATAATGAAATACAATTTTTAATAGGAAAATGATTTTTTAGATATTAACTATTTTTATTTTTATTTCTTATCAATTGATAATTTAAATAATGATAATATATTAGTTTATATATATATATATAATATTTTAAAGGTTTTCAATTTGATTTGTTAGTATAAAATGAAGAACTCTTTAAAAAAGTTATTTGAGAAAGAAAAATCCTTTTAAATATTAAATCATAAAAATTATTTGTCCTCTAAATGTAATATATTTTAGTTGATTAATATCTTTTTATTTACTTGAGGTTTTACTATTCTTATAATTTTATTAATAATATTCATATAATATTTCGTGGCTTGTTTTAGTCTAGTGTTTTATACGGAGCATGCTATCAAACACATTAGATTTATTTAAAGGAAAGATATATAATAAATTCTTAAAGACTTACATGGATATCCCATTCTTCCTTAAAAGTATAAACTTCCCCACTTAGTGTTATAAAGATATTTCTATAATTATAACAATAATTTAAGTCTTAAATTCACTCAACTTATCCATATTAGTAATCAGATCATGTACTTCATCTTAAAGGCTTTGAAGTCCATTAGGATTCCCACATTATCAGTTATAAGAGGACATGATGTAAACTAAATCCATACTTATTCCTTTTACCGATTAGAGTATCAATTATCATTTAATACAACATATTATCCACTCATAACTATATTAAATTGATTATTCATTAAAAAATGATTGATGCAACCCTTTGTATAAAATATTGTAAAAATAATCATAGAGAAAATTAGAATTGTACCTTGCACTATAGAAGGACCCACGTCATGTTTGTCTCATCTAATCCCTACTCAGCGATAAAGGGCTTTCCGTAAATATTTTTAGGAGCTAAAATATCTTCATATTATGGTTTTTACTATTTACAATGAATCCTTGAAATTTTTTTGTCTTGTCCATCAACTTATTTATTTAGAACCCACACTTGGTTATGCGGTCCTAAACTACCCTTTCACAATGGAAAGTTACAAAACATCTTTATATGACCCACTTTCTACACCAAAAATAATCACAATAAAGATTTGGACATTTTTATTAGGGTTCATAATTTTTCTGTATTGGAGAAACTCCAACTAGATCTTTTTGTGGGAATATTGGGGATGTTACTCAGTTGAATTTACTTTAAATTCCATTGATTTACTCTTCTATCCAATAAAATGTTTCTCTCCTTAAGATGATTGAAGAAGAAGTATTCTTTTACTTCATGAATTTTCTATCTCTGCATTCTCCTATGTTACCATGATAACCACCTATGAATAAGTAGGGGATCTTAACAAGATGATATCTAATTGTATATACAGTTTCAATCATATCATGAATCACTGAACTTTATAATTTTTATTAATAAATAAATCTAGTTTGTACCATATAAGATAAAATAACATAGACACATACTCCATCCTCGACATATTAGCATGCTAATGTATTAGAAACTCTGATGAAAAATACATTTTCTTAACTTTTTCTTGATTAAACTTCTTATCCCATGGTTATATATCATGCAAAATCTTCCACCCTAGTTGAGGATTCATAAGATATATTTTCACATATCCTTTTCCTTGTCCAATATGAACTCTTTCATATGACATAGTTCTATATCTTATAGAATAGTTTAATCAAAATCACACAACTCATAATTGATCATCATCATAAAAGTTTTATTTTTTTCTATGAATAAGTAGATTATTATTCCTTTATTTTTTTTAATTCCATTTCCCAATATTTAATAATAAAAATTCAAGAATGTTTTTGAACAATTTCCTTTTTAAACCCAGTTTTAAGGGAAAAAAATCATAGAGAGTTTGAATATCCATTTCATGTAAAGGTAACCCTTTTATTTCAAAACTAAATTAATGTGATGCAATTACTTACCATTTCCATCATGATTCATGAACTATTGATAGTTCTTAATCATTTTGGGTTAACTTGGTATAAATAACAACATCTTATAAGTTTATCGTCAAAATTTCATTTACCTTGAACCTCTAATTTTTTTTTTATTCATTGTAAAAATGTTATCTATTTCTTTTTATGGGTAAATTTTGAGTTCTAACCATCCAATTCCATGCCTAAGAAACATTCCAAGACTTAACTCAAAAATAATAGTCTAATATCATTTTGTAATGGCCCATCCCAAGGACCTGAATCGTAAGACCCAAAATCTGATGGCTATTACTTGAGAGCCCAAATCTTGAGTCTAGACTAGAACTGAAACATGCCCTCTGGTGTGTTCATTAATTTCCATATATTGAATTTTTTTATGGATCAAAATAATTATTGGGCCATAAATTTACATCAAAATAGAACATATTATAACTAAAAAACCCAAAATTATGATTTTAAAAGATATTATTTATCATTATTATATTTTTTAAATATATTTTAAGTTTAGAGTTTTATAAAATTAAAGAAACAATTACATAAAAAATGGATATTTCCTCAAATTTTATATTTTTTACACAAAAACATGCTCATAAATTTACACCCATATTTTAATCAATTCACTTTTTCTTAATTTAATATAAATCACCATAATAAAAAGATTGAACTTTCTATAGTTTCTACACATACTTAGATAATGTGAAAAGCATTTGAAGACATGGGATAAGGAAAAAAATAATAAATGGATATAAAAATAAAGTAAACCCATTAGTCCCATGAAAAACATGAAAACACATAAAATGGTTATCTTTTTCACAATAAAATTTTAGCATATAAAATAAATCATAATCACATGTGGAAATGAATATTTTCTAAAATAAAACATTTAAAACCCTTTAAAATAATAGAAAAACTATGAAGGTTTCTTGAAGCATAATATTTAGACCCGCATTAAACTCTTTTATAGAACCCTTTCAATAAGAGTTACCTAATTGGTTATCTCCAACATTTTTTCTTCAAAGACTAAATCATCACCCAATTCATTGGAGAGATATATCCTAGTTTCACCCATTGTCATCTATAATGAACTAGTACTATATCATGTCTAAAAAAATTATAATATTGAACTTTTACATCATAAATCCCTTTAAAAACTCATTTGAATCCATGTGTGAAGGCACTTTCTATTTTTTTCATAAAAACAAGAAGTAATTTACCTTTATTTTGAGAACTATTAAAAATAAAGAAATTACTAAATAAATGGGATAATATATTATTTTAGAAATCATGAAAAATTGTAGATTAATCTTTATAATTAATAAATTCTATGATGATATGAAGATAAAGTTCCATGATAAATGTTAAAAAACATTCTTTTTTCAATTTTGTAAAAAGAGTCAAAAGTGATCTTTACAAAAAATATTAAAAAATTTATTTTTAAAGACATTGTAAAATATTCCAGGATAGTTTAAAATTAATATAAAATATAATAAGAGTATATAGAATATAATCATTGAAACATTATTAAGAACATTGATATGGAGGAAAAAGAGTTGAAAGGAAAACTTTAAAAAAGGATTTAAAGATAATTATATTAAAATTGATATAAGGAATTCCTTACCTCAAGTCCCAACTCTCTATGTACTTTATTGAATAATAAAACTATATTAATTAATAAATTTCTTAATAAAATTTTTCATGTTAATTTAATTATCATTATTTATTTTACTTTATTTATTATCATGTTTTATTTTTTTACTAAATCTGTTATGTTCATACTGAATGTTTTGGGGTCCATCAGTCCAAAAGAACCATGGTGTGTTGACTATAGTCAAAGGGGTCATGGTTATATAATCTAAAAAATAATAAATTGATTATAATTATCATGTTTTTACATTATATATACTTTTAAAACCATCTATTTAAGTCGGTAATGAAAAATGAGATACATCATTTCATAGAGGAAACAGTCCACACATACACTTGAGTGACAATTTCATTTCTTTTCCAATAGGTGAAAAAGAAATAAATTAGATAAATTTTTACCTTCATAGGATAATAATAGTATTAATATTTTAATTTTATCCATTAAATCCATCCTTATTACCATCCATGTGAGGCAATGATTATAAATGAATTACATTGCTTCATGAAGACGATAGTCTGTACATACACACGAGCGACATTAACATTTTCTAACATGTGGGAGGTTAAGAAGGTAGATAATATTTTATATTTATATAAAAATAATTATGTCATTAAAATCATATATATTCATTATTTCCATATTTATAACCATCCATGTGATGTGGTGATGAAAAATGAAACACATCGATTCATGGAGGTGGTATTCTGCATGTATGACTGAGAGACATTTCCATTTTTTACATTGAATTTAAGGGAGGTAGGAAATTTTTGTTCCATAAAGATAATAAAATTTTAGTATATTAAATATACTTAATTAATTATATTATTTTGGGTAGAATGTAATTTAAGGAGGCTGAATAAGAAATAAACATGAAAGAATTCTGTTAAGATGTATACCTCCTCCTTGGATATCTTCAGTTAGATTAAACCTCAAGCCTTCTATGATTAGTTTTTTTGGTGAGACAAAGACCTATAGGAAATGAGAATGAGTGTTCAGAAAGTATTTGGGTAGATAATCGTTGACATAATATTCTCAAAGTGCGTGGATAACTTAGGAGAGGTGGATCCCTTTTTTTTAAGTTATAGGAGTGGCACCCTTATAAATATTAAGAAATTTTAAATATAATAAAGTTATTTATCAAGGAAAGTGGATAAAATTTAGTCTAATTTATAATATAGGATAATTTAGTGTCAAAATAACCTCATAAAATAAATTTTAAATAATTTTTAGAGATATTTAAAGACATATATCTTAGTTTAACCCCCTCTTTAACCATTTAAGCTCTACCATGATGAAAAAATTCTAGCATGGTTACTATTAATTATGAATAACAATGAAATTTAACTCAATAAGAAATTAGAACATTATTTTCCAAATTAAGGGATTAATTTTTCTAAGATTCAATTTTTAAAGGTGGTAAAAATTTCTTTCATACACGTTTTCAAAACGCAACAAATACCATTTAAAAAAAATGCCTTTTTAAGCATAAAAAAGATTCTATACAAAATAAGTATAATGTTGATTCCCATGGAATTAATTGGATCATATTAAATAAATGTATTCTTATTTTACCTTAAAATGAAATCAAAATCTAAAGATACCTTGTGAAAATTTGATTAAAATGAAGAACCCAAAATTGTTTTTATTTCAATAAAAATATTACTTAGATTTCCAAAATGACAAGAATAGATTTATATGTTAAAAATTAGATTATTAAATTAATTATATTACTTATAAAATGTAATTTTTTTTCTATAAATAAGTTTTCATAAAATTTGAAATTATTATCATATCATGATAATATCATAAAATTGAAAGTATTTTAAAATCCTTATTTTTCAATATTCACCCAAAAATCAAGTATTTTAGAAAAATACTAAAAAATTATCTTAAGGTTATTTTGACATGATGATTTAAAAAATAAGTTCAATTTTATCAATTTTAATTTCTAAAATTATGAAATTTAACCTTCAAATACAACCATGTATTATATGGAGTAATAATTTAATTAAATAAATCTGGACATTTTTTTATTGAAAAATTATATAAAATTATTTATAAAACTTTGATGAATATGAACCCATAAATTTAATAATTATAAATCATAAAATTTATTTATTTCTAGGATTACTTGGGTTGTCCCATTATCCCATCCTTAAATAAATTGCATCCTAGTAATTGTATTCATTACTTAAACAATTGAGGACATTTTTTCCTTATAGATTTTTTAATCACCATGTTGTTTCTTAGATCATGTGATTCCTAAAATAAACATTATCTAGGAATTTCACTTTATTTTGAAACACTATTTCTCTATGATCTAGGATCTGAACTATATTTTAAAACTAATAATGTTTATCATCTAATTGTACCACTTCATGGCTCAAAACATGATATTAATTAGTAACATATTTCTTTAACAATGAAACATAAAAACCATCATGTTTTTGAGATTAACTTGAATGTAATTATACCAGGTATGAAACTGACCCCACTTTCTTTAGAATTACATATGTACCAATATAACATGGAATTAATTTTCCTTTCCTATGAAAACACATAACACATTTCCAAGGTGATAATTTAAGAAAACATGGTCCCATACCTCAAATATAATATCTTTCCTATAGTTATATTTATAAATCTTATGATTGATCTGAGCTTACCTCATATAGTGCTAAATCATATTTACCTTCTATTCCATCTGTTCTACTAATTATAGTCCTAAAAACTTTATTTCATCGAATTTATCCCAACATACTGGAGTCTAAAATCAATTTCTATATAATGTCTCAAAATTTTCCATTTATAAACTGGAATGAAAAATTTTATTATGAGAAAATTACACAAATTAAAGATGTTAATCCAAACTTACCTGACAATACAATGAGAAATACCAAAGTATATCTTCTATAGTCTAAATTTGTTTTTTTGAATATCTATCAGATTGATTATAAAAATATTTACTGAAATTTAATTCTGTACCCAATGACTTTTGGATTTCTTTCCAAAAATTATATTTAAATCTTGGATCATATTTAGATACAACAGATAGAGGGACTCCATATAAATTGATTGTCCATTTAACATATTGTATAAAAAGATGATACAAATGTATAATATCTAGAAAATAAATAAAATGTATAGATGTATTCAAATTATCAATAATAAACTAAATCACATTACTACCTTGAGATATATTTGGTAATACCACCATGAAATCCATGGATATATTTTCCTATTTCCACTTAGGAAGTGACAGTGATTAAAGAATCCCTTTCTGTAATTGTCACTCAACTTTATCCTATTGAAAAGTAAAATATTTCAGGGTGAAATTAAAAATATATTTCTCTATTCAAACCCACCAATAATATTTTCAAAGTTATTTATACATCTTAGTTCCACTAGGATGAATAGAAAATAGAGAGGTGTGATCCTAACTTAATAATTATTTCTTCAATTGAAAATAATTTAGTATACATACAATTTTTCCAAACCTTATAACACCTTATTAATTATTAATGTTATGAAACTTACCATTCTTATCCAATTATATCTTTTCTTATAACCCACAATATTCCTTCTAATAATTGTATATTCTTTCTAATAAAGTTGACTACACTGACACCTAAACCAAAAGACAATGTGTTTCTATATATAAAATTTCTAGTATAAAATTAATTAAATAATTAAGTAATATATCATGTCCCAAATTCAATACGGCTAATGATTTATTATCTTTTTGACTTTAGGTATCAACTATCTTGTTTTTTTAACCTAGATGATAGTTAATTGTGAAATCAAAATCCTTATTAGTTCTAACCTTTTTATCCCCATATTGAAGATGTCTCTAATTTTTTTAGTTCAAAAAATACTATAGAAAGATCAATATAATGAATAGGATAATTATTATCATGTAATTTAAAGTAATGTGATTTATACACAATTACCTGATAATTCTACATCAAAAGACAACCAAGACCCTTCAATAAGGAATCCATATAAATAAGAAACTCCCTCTTTCTAGACAATAGGGAAAATATTGGTTCATTAACCAATATTGTTTATAATTCTTGAAAAAATTCATCACATTCCAATGTTAAGTGGTTTAAATACCTTTAAAGTTAATTTGGTTAGTGGTCTAGATAATTGAGAAAATGTTTCAACAAACCATCAGCAATAATCCACTAATCCAATAAAACTACAAATCTCACTGATATTTTTCAGTCTTGGTAACTATTCTACCACTTTAGTTTTAATATTATAAATAATTATGAAATATTTATAAATAATATTATCAAGTAAAGAAATCATCAGGGTCCAAAAATCACATTTACTAAATTTTATATAAAACTTATTTTATTTTAATGTTAGTGGAATAATACTTTTATGTTTCTCATGATATTCATTGCATTTAGAATATACAAAAAATCACTAGTTAATACCACTAATAATTTATCCAAATAATATTGGAAAACTTTATTAATAAGATCCATAATACAATGGGTAAATTTTTCAATCCAAAAGGCATAACCAAAAAATAATAATGTCTATATCTAGTATGAAATTCTATCCTTAGAATATCCTCCTCATTTATTTTCATCTAATGGTGTCTAGATCTGAGGTCCCTCTTGGAAAAATACTAATCACCTAATAACCACTTCATTTTATGGTCCAAAACCTACTATAGTATGAGAAAAATACTTTTATACACCTTTCACCTTTTTATCTTTATGATTCCCACCTTGAGTAACCATCTTTAGAAATGTGTATGCATAATACCCCAACTCATTATAATTAAAAAAATATGATGACCAACTTACTATCCATTTTATCATTTATATTATGATCATAATTCTTTTCCTTATAATCATGATCCACATTAATAAATTTACCATGTTAGTAACACTTTACTAATCCTATAAAACATTCCTTAAAATTCCTTTACCACATTTGGTACATGTTGGTGGCTTACCTCTAAACTTCCCTATTGAATTATTCTCTATTACATTCCACCTTGACTACTTATTATTCATATTTTCATGAGGAATATAAGTTTTAGTAAACTCCATATTAAATTTATCATCACATCTAACATCTTCCTCATTTCATTTAAATTCATGAGTGGCCAAATATCTTCATAAAATTAGTTTCAAACGTATGTAAAATCTATCAATTTTACTTTCAAGGTATGGACTAAAATTCAATAAATACTTGACTAGTGTAGTAAAATTTACTTTGTAATTGGCAAATTATTTCTATTCTCTTTACTTCAATTATATAAATCTATTTTCTATTCTAATATTAATATCTTTAATTAAATATTTATCAATAAAAATATCCTTAAAGACTATCCACTCCATGGTTTCAATTTCATTTTTCTTTTTTGTATTCTTAACTGAATACCACTATTGATCATCATTATCTTAAAAATATTAAATAACAATATTTCAATTCTTAATATTTTAACATATGAAGACTTTGAATATCTTCTCTTATTTATTTATCCATCATTTAGGTTTTACCGTGTATAAAGATCCACTAAAAGATAGAGGGTGATGTTTCATGAAATGCTATACTATCAATATATTCCTCTATGGAGAATTAAATTTCTCTATTACCTGAGATTAACCATGTATATCCCATGTTGATTTATCTAACAAATCAAAAAACTACTCCTCTCTTACTCTAATCATTTTGGGTTACTGAATAGGTTAGATATTATCCTCTTGATTCCTTCCTACCTCAGTCACCCTGTTTCCTCTATCAAAAGCCATTTTAAATAAACTATCTTAGATGAATAAATATTTAAATCCCCAAGGGATATATCAGGTTAATATAACCATAAATTATAATCTCTTAAATGTTTCTTTTAATATTATTCAAGCCTCTAAAGTTATCTAAACCATTTCTTTCACACCAACTATAACACCCGATAACTAAAAAAACGCATAATTAGGAGTTTAAAATAAAGTATTTCATGTTCTTATATTCAAACGATATTTTAGGTTTAATTTTTTTGAGAAATATAAAAAAAATATACATAAAAAAGTGTACATTTCTACACAATGTATATTTTTTCCACAAAAATAATCTGTTGACTTTAAAACCCTATTTCATTCAAGATACCTTTTCTTCATTTAAGATGAATCACTATAGAATAAATATTGACATTTCTATATTTCCCACACATCCTTAGATCTCATTATTTTTTAAGATAACAGATGAGCACAAAAACCTAAATAATGGATATAAAAAAAGTAAAACTATTAGTCGATTGAAAAGCATAAAAACCAATAGTTTTCTAATTTTTTTTCACAATAAACATTGAGAATATAAAATAAATCCCAATCACATGTGAAAATAATAATTTTAATAAATAAAACCATTAAAAACTACTACAATAATATAAAAACCATGAATTAATTTTGATTCATCATATTATAACATGGGTTAAACTCTTTCATATAATACATTCAATAAGAGTAAACTAATCAGTAATCTCCAAATTTTTATATTTGAAGATTAAATCATTACCCAATGCATTATAGAGCTATATTCCAAGATCATTGGTCATAATATATAATTACAAATTACTTTATCATGAATAAATTATTTATAAAATTTTAATTTTACAACATAAAACCCATGAAAAACTCACTTTAACCCCTAAAAACCCACTTTTCATTTTTTCATAAAATTAAGGATAAAATTTCTATTCATTTTAAAACTCTTAAAAATAAAAAATTACTAGAGTAATAGTGATATTATCTTTAAAAAATATGAAAATTTTCATAGTTATTCTGATAACAAATAACTACCATAATGATGGGCAAAGGTGGTCATGCGGTAAATGTTAAAAAAAATCTTTTTATGATTTTGTATTACATGTCAAAAGTGAACCATATAGAAAATGTTAAAAAACTATTTTTAAAAACTTTGTAAAAAAATAAAGGATACATGAAAATTAATTTAAATAATCATTTGAGTTTAGATAATAAAATTAATTTTTTGAATAACATAGATATGGGGGAAAATATTTGGAAGGAAAACATTGAAACAGGGTTTAAAACACCCTTTTGGGTTTGGTGACTTTTGCGAAAAAATGGAATTTAAGGAGATACAATTAAATAAATGAGTAAAAAAATAATTTTTTTGTAAATAAATGATAAAATACATCCATATAGTAGTTTATATTTCACAAAAAATAGAACATATGGTGAAAATGACACAAGTCTCAAAGAAAGGAAAATGAGACAAGAATTCCCTTACCTCGAGCCCTAACTCATCACATGCATATTTTACTTTCCTGAATACTAAACATATATTAATTATATAATTGATTAATAACACTTTTCATGTTCATTAAATTATAATTATTCATTTTGATTCATTTATTATCATGTTTTATTTAGTTACCAAATCGATTATGTTCATGCCAGATGTTTTGGGGTCATTTGGTACAAAACAACTTTGGTGTGTTGACTATGGTCAAAGGTTTCATGGTTCCATTATCTAAGGAATCTTAAAATATCTATAATTATCATTTATATATTAAATATAATTTTAAAACTATCCATATGAGGTACTAATGAAAATGAGATACATCATTTCATGGAGGTCGTAGTCCACACGTACATATGAGAGACATTTTAATTTTTTCCAAATGGATAAAAAAGAAATAAAATAGATAAATTTTTAAATTTATTGAGTAATAATATTATAAAAATATCATATTTATTCTTTATATAAATCCTTAATACCGACATTGTGAATTCCCAATCAGTTTTCTACCCTAGGTGATCCAAAGATTGATGGTTCACCTCCAACACAAGCCTCTAATGTGGGTGATCATCCAATTTTGTCTGAGAAGTTGGATTTCCCATGCTAAAGAAAGAAAATCCCAAAACACATAATGATAAGTTTCTTTACCTACTGTATCTTTATTCCAAAATTCCTCTAAACCTCCACATTAATGATTTTTATCCTAATTTGGAATGCTAGAGGCCTTAGGGTGTGGTCAACGACTTCCTTCCTCTCTTCTAAAGACCATAGCAATCAAGTTTCAATTCTATCCATTATGAAACCCAAAAATAGTGTCACTATTATCCCCTCATTTTATAAAAAGTTTTTCTTTCTTAAATGAATGCATTGGATTCTATGAAGCACTCACATATGAATATTCTAGAAGAGTAGTGTCTCTATGGATCGAGTTGATCTATCACCCAATACGTAAGTAATAGAGTTACTTTAAAAGGAAACTCTTTTCTCTATTCATTTTTGAATACAAAATCTGATTCTACTAAAAGGTTCATCTTATGGATGTATATTTTTAATTTTAATCTAGTGTAATTTGTATGGTTTTTTGGTAGAGACTTCAGCACAATATTAGATTGTTATTAAAAGAAATGTGGAATGATGTAACCTAATAACACAATGTAGGAGTTTTTAGGCATTTTTTCCCATTATGGTTTCATGGATATGGGTTTTTCTGGTGATAGGTACACCTAGTTTAACAAATATAAAATAATTCAGAGAATCTGGTGAAAGATGAACCATTTTTTATAATATTTAAGGCATAAATTCCTTTCATCAATCCTTTTTCATGCATCGCAATCACTATCTATCAGAACACTATAATATTAGGATGCATTTAAGGATTAAAGGTGGGATATTTAACTACTTATTATTCTCATACATATCGGTATGGAATGAAGGATTCTTCTAGGTAGTTAGGATTTCTTGGGTCTAACCTATATAGGGTTCCTCGCGAGTAAGACTAACTAATAAATTCTAAAGGATTAAGAAGGAATTATAGGTGTGTAATTCCAATTGAACAAACAATGAGGCAAGTAATCAAGAAACCAAAATATCTATTGATATAATGGAGGAGAGGATTCATAAAACTTGGGATGAAAACTTCTTCACCACCCTAGTTAGTAAAAAAATCTCTTTACTGAGAAGCTTATTGATATTGAAAGGTGTATAAGAGAAAGGTTTAGGGATCAATATGAACACTGACTAATTTTAGGAATGAATTAAATAAATGAATATGTATAGGAGAATCAAAATCTTGCTCGAATATGTCTTGTACACTGAGGATGTTGAGGTTGTATAGAAGCTAGTTTTGAACCATTTCTAAGACCTTCTAGACGGAGAACCAAGAAACACCAGAAGAAAGTGTCTAGGGTAGGATATAGATGGAAATTTACTCATCAATATTCCTAGTTTTTTTGATGTTATGGATAATGTGTACATGGAGGCCCTATAGGAAGAAGAGGAGATCATGGAAGCTATGTTAGGTATGATCCTAGAAAGTGAACCTAGTCCAGACGGCTTCCTGATATTATTCCATGTGGTGGAATAGGATATCATCAAAACTAAAGACACTAAATATGTGCAAGATTTATTTATGGGTTCAACTCTTACTAGGGAATTGTTTTATTCCACTATCATTCTAATACTAAAGATGAAGGACCCATTGTGATCAACCAGTATATATGATCTATCTATGAAACATATCCTACAAGATCCTATATTGATTAATGAATTGTAGGATTGGATATATATTCCCTAGACTCATCTTAGATGAACAACCTGGCTTCATCCAAGGAAGTATTATTCATGGGTGATATGGATTTTAAAAGAAATTATGGATGATATCAAAAAGAAGAACCTTGGTTCCAACATCATGATCAAGGTGGATATGCATAAAGAGCATGATCAGATGAATTAGAGATTCATGTATAAGGTCGTGAGTAAATTAAGATTTAAAGAGTTGGTTTGTGTCCTCCTATTTAGATATTATTCTTTTTTTTATGGATTTTCATCTCGATCATGGGAAGGAGGTTTGGATTCTTCAAGGCTATGCATGGGATAATGAAGGGTGATACGATTTTATCCATTTTTTTTATTTTGGAGTAGTAAGTGCTCATAAGAATCATAAAATGTAGTTTTCATGAGGGTAAGATCTTTCTATACAAAAAATAGGTTATGGGTGGGAATTTTTGAACATAATTTTTTTTCTGAGGACGTTGTGTTATTTATAAATGGAAGGAAATGATCTATTTATGGACTCAATGAAATTCTAGAGTTATATAGTAACTAGATAGGGTAATGGGATAACCTCATGAAGAGAAATTTTTATACCTACAAAAAATGTTTGAATAGATGGAGAAAAAATTTCAAGATAGACTGGGCATACAAAAATAGAACCTTCTAATGGAATATCATAGGCAACCCATTTCAGTTGTCAAAGTAAGGAAGGTTCTATTTGACTATATCATCGATCATGCCACAACGTTTATTTTTAATTGTAATAATCATTTTCTATCATTTGGAGGAAGAATTAAGTTGGTGAAAAGTGTCCTCTCATCCATTATTATGCACACCCTCTTAGTTATTAAGGTTCTGAAGGGAACCATCAAAAAGATGGAAAAAATATTGTATTTCTTCATCAGGGATGCTAAATAGTAAATCAAATATCATTGGGAATCTTGGGGAATAATAAAAATTTTTATTATTAAAGGAGGTATTAATTTAAGATGCGTGTATGATGCTATGTAAGGCATACATGCAAAACTGGCCTTGGAGATCTTAGAAGGAAAATGATTTTTGGAGAAATTCATAAAGGATATATACATGGACAATTAGAGAAGTTGGGTTAAACGTCTGAGGAGATCATCATGATAGGAACACTGCATGATCGAGAAGTTTGACATCTTGATGGAGAGGGTGAGGTGGGTGGTTGGGTATGGTGACCTTAGATAACAAATAAAAACTTGGATGAATGTACTATCTTCTTCTTAGGGTGACCAGTCCCTGATATATCCTTCATAGAATCTATTATGTAGTCCATATTTATCAAAACTACCTTGAGTGAGGATCAAAAGACCATGTATGAGAATATTTTAATGGTTGGGGACATTTACAAATGTGTTTTATTGGGTTCATCGACTGGGCTCTTTAATGGGATGGTGTTTTTCTTGATGTTTCATGTTGATCATGAGGGTGATATGTCTAATAGTATATGGTGTAAATAGATACTAATGAAGTTGAACATTATAATTTGGAGTCTGAGGAATAATGATATTTTAATTGGTGATAGCCTCTAGAAGAAGGGTATTTACCTAGCTTCACGCTTCCAGGGTTGTATCTCTCTAAAAGAGGAAATGGTTTGGAATCACATTTTTATTGGTAAATGGGATATAACTATTTGGATGTTAATCATCTACTGCATAGGGATCATGGTGAAAGGTTATTTGGTTTTTAATTCTATCTCTTCATGGTTTCAGGAGGATGGGATAATGGTAATTGAGATTTAAGACCATGACATGGTGTTTGTTGGGGTGTAATAGGTGCTATGGGAGGCAAGGAATAAAGAAAGAGAAGGAAATCACTACTATAAAATTTATATCCAAGTTCATGTGAAATCCCTTTGGGTGGAACTTGGAGTAAGGATCCTAGGTGGGGGTCATCATTATCATTGAGAGGTATCCTTCCAAGGAATGCTCTGATCCCGACTGGTGGATACATGCCCATGCAATGGCAGTGGGTTAAATGGAAGGCACCGATCACTGGTCAGAAATTGAATGCAGATAGTTCTTGATTGTATAGGGAAATGAGAGGTGGTTTATTAGTGAGGGATTATTGGGGATCATCTATCATTTCTTTTAGTTATTTCCATGTTTATGGTAACTCCATTGGGGCAGAGATAAGGGATTCCCAAATTGACTTGTTGATGCGTAGGCTTTAAAACATAAAATATTTCAATGGTGGGATCTGATTACAAAAACATGGTTGAGATTTTTCAACCTAAATCCCCTACCTAATGGGACTTGGAATACTTTATCAAGAAGTACAAGATTATAATTGGTCAGAACATGGTTGTTTCTTACACATAGATTGAAGGGAATTGTGAAACTAACAACCTGGTTAGTAAAGGTACCCCCAGTGAGAGCCTCATCTTATACCTAACTAATGGGTCCCTTTTGTATAATTGTAATTCCATCATCCAGGGTGACTCCATTGGGTTCCATCCCTTTATCTCACACTAAACATATATTTTCTTGAATAAAAATTTACTTTTGAGGGATTTACCATGTATACATTAGAGGAGTGGAAACCTCATAAATATTATTAACTTTTAAATATAATAAATGTATATATCAAGAAAAGTGTCTTAAATTTAGTCCAATTTTAGAGAAAATATAAGTTAAGATCTTAATTAACTCATGAAATTAAATTTAGACAAGTTTTATAGATATTTTAAGCCTTATATCTTGGTTTGACCCCCACTTTAAACCGTTTGACCATTGCTGTTGTGACAAACTTTTAACATGATAAATATTCATTATTTATAATAATGAAATTGAACTAATTACTAAATTATAACATACCAATAAAAAATATGAAATCTATTTTCTATGATTTAAATTATATAGGTGGTAAAAATTAAATTTAATATAAATTCGAAAAACACAGTGAAAAATGTTTTTAGAAAAATTCCCCTTTTAGGCATACAAATTATTTTATACAAAATTACAAGTTAAATGATGATTCCAATGGAATTAATAGAATTATTTTAAATAAAAGGATAATTATTTTACTCTCAAACCAATTCAATACCAGGTGGTACCTTTTGAAAACATGATTAAATGAGAAGAGCCAAAAATAGTTTTTTATTTGAATAAAAACATTACTTAGATTTCCAAACTATCAAACACAGATTTATAAGTTCAACATTATATTATTAATTTAATTAAATAATTTATTAAATATATTTATTTTTTAATTAAAAAATGTTTCATAAACTTTAAATTCATTATTATATCATGTAAATATCATAAAAATTACAGTATTTGTATAATTGAAAATTTTTACTATTCAACCAAAAATAAAATGCTTCTGAAAATACATAAAAAAATATCTTAAGATTATTTTGACATGATGATGTAAAAAACAAATTCCATATTATCAATTTAAATTTCTAAAATTAAGAAATTAACATTTAAATAAAACCATGTAATATAAAGAAAAATAATTTAGTTAAATAAAACTATTCTTTTTTTAGTTTGAAAGATTATAAACAATTATTTATAAAGTTTTAATGAAAATGAACCCATAAATTGAATAATTATAAATCAAAAAATTGATTTATTTCTAGGATTATTTTTTTAAAAAAAATTAGAAACCAAATACATAAAAATGAAATGAAAATTTATTTAAAATTCAAAACAAACTGTAAAATATCATTTAAAGTAAACCAAAAATCAAATTGAGTATAGAAGAAAATTAAAAAATAAATTTCGTGAATCCTAACATGACATGAAATCCTATTATAATATTACTATTCAATATGAATAGTCCAAATACTCCTCTAACATATGTCTAATACCACATCCAGCACTAACCTGTCTCTTAAACTCCATTATCCAAGAACATCAGAGCCCAACCCTTACCCGCATCTAATCATAATATGTATACATGTACACTAAGATGTGTAGGTCTAGGTGAGTTTGAATAAATAGTATAATTTTCCCAAATCCCTCTCATATAGTTCCTCATAGAATATATCCCAACCATGTAACTAATTCTATGAAAAAAACATAGCACATTTAATAAAAAAATATTTTATCACCAAACTAAATAAAATTGAAGAAACAAATGAGAATAACAAAAACTATTATTATCCCAGAAAAGGAAACAATTCTCAGTTCCACCACAACATATATTCGTTTAATATTTGATATAATCCAAGGATACATGAAGAATAAATAAAATATTTAACATAAATTCCTTCCTATGATCATAGTATACACCTTCTACAGATCATCACCCACCCAAGTGTTTCCCAAATACCATGCCCCACCCAATTTATATCACACAAATAAAGGAAATTTATATTAATATCAACTAATTGATCTTTCTATCGGTAATCAAAACTTCCTATTCATTTCTCACACTCAATGACTGTGCACCGACTATGTGGGAACCACTTCCCAATTACCCAATAATACATGGTCAACTTTCATGGACACTAGGGTTTATGCACTGATACTATAATCATCGCTGACTCCCTAAGATATATATACGGTCTCTTGTTTCATGCACCTTGACTGTAAAATGTTCACTACTACTCTAAAAAACCCAAAAAATGATGCTAAAACTACCACAACTCAAAGTGTAATTTATCTATAAATCATGACACATAAAGATTCTCCCCATTATAGGACTTTTAATCCTTAAAAATTCACCATGATTCAATGATGTCACAATTTATATTCCCTCTCTTATTTATCTTCTTGAATCCGAACTTTTTTCCATAACACTCTCTCTTGTTGAATACTCCATCCTCTAAAAATTTTCATCATTTTATTAGAAATATATATTGACCTTTCTAAAATGGTTACATATAGCTCAAAATCCACCACATCATAGGAAAAAACATGAGATTGATTTATTTTTTACTCATATATTAAAGAGGCATGGGTCACATTATTCACTATAAACTACTTTAATAGAAACTCTATGTGATATTCCACATACATGATTCACATGATAATATAAAAAAGACCCACATAATAAGATGTCAAATTCAATTTCTTTATGAATCATATGTTTCCAAAACACAGTGATAAATGCAAGAATAATTTATTTCCAACCACAAAAAAATCACTCTCCCTGTTCCTCCAAAGATAATAGTGACCAATATAGTCTCTTTTATAGTGGTTTTTAGTTCCAGACACAATAAAAGAACTTATTAGGGATGATCCTAACTCAACAATTATTAGATTCGATAGATAATTCACATAATTCACAAGATATAAACATCATGAAAAAGGAAACTTTTTCATGTAATATTGGCAAAGAGGGTCACCGGAACCAAGAAAATATTTTTTATGTTATGTTTTTAATTAATTTAAATATATTAGAAGAAAGAATACCTTAGTTTTGAGATATTTATTTAATGATGATATTGATCATCAAGAACTCTTTTCAATCAATCTTCACGAAATTTTTGGGATTCAGGTGTAGAATTTCTCTAGTATTGACCAACACATGCTCTTATGATCTCCAAATAACACTGATATATTTCTAGGTGCTAGTACGATAGATGAATTATTTTGCAGTGTTCATATTGGTCACTATAATGATTCATTTGATCTTAAATAATCATCCTTATAATCTCATTATTGATATGATAGCGGAGGAAGGAGAATGACTAAATTATTATTTAGTCTTGTGAGAGATCTCTAGACTTATTTGAGAAGAATGATTCTCAATTTTGATCAACCTCTAAAAAATAGACATAATAATCTATTTATAGAGATAGAATTAGGGTTAAAATATTTTTAATTTTAAAATTGCCTTAAATAATATATGAAAAATTATATAACCCCATTCCATGTAATAAGAATAATAATATTATTATGTTCTCATGGCATGTGCTAACTGACATAATGGTAAATATTATTTTACCACCTTAAAAATTAATATTTACCACCGGAAAAAATATTTTTCCACTAGTCCTTTGTATTAATCAAATACTTGAATAAATATTTATTATATATCCAGATAATTAAATAATTACATTATAAATCAATATTTGTTAAATTTAAATGATCATTAAATATTGAATACAATTATTCCTCATGCTTAAGAATAATATTTATTCAAATAATTAAATTAGAATAGAATTTAATTTATATCAGTGGAAACACTTAATGTGTGATCCTATAGGCTTATTTCTTATTGGATTTATGCAGGATTTCATAAATTCCAAGATTGATATCTGGTAATGGGTCAAAAAACTCAAGTGAAAGAAGTTAATATCACAATTTTTATAACCACATATGATTAAACATTGTATAATGTAATTTATTTTCCACATTATCACATAAAGTATGTTACACACCCATATCATCAACCTATATTCACGATATTTATTCCTTTGACTATCTAAAATAATATCATCATTAAACAATGTCCATGGAATTTAATATTAAAATTTTATTTTAATCAAATATTCAATATTTAAACTTACATAAATATTTAAGGGACAAATATTTCCTTGAATTATTCATTAATTACATGTCATTAATCATGAAACCAATGTACTCAACTTCTCACAAACATATGGTGTCAAAGTTTTGGTAAGTAAATCTAAGTGTGTGAGTCATGAAACATATTAATAATAATCATAAAGTTTAATGACCATTACATACACTCACATAAAATAATACCTGATGACACATAAACATGTAGAATTCCTACAAGTGGGTCTATTATCATAATCTTCCATATTAAAGATCACCAAGTTAAAACATTATAAGTGGAAATTCTTTTTTTGGATGTGGTGGCAGAGCTCCTGCATGTGATCTGGTATGATAGAAATAATTTTATTCATAATAATTTCTCTTTCAATCTCAATGCAAGTAAAACGCGTATTCTCATTACCATCAAGGATGCCGCCTCACTTCAGAAGGATCATTGTGATAACTCTGTTGGTGATTTTGAGATCCTTTTCTGTCATTGGATTATAGGATCTTATAGGCAACCTCGACATACCTTTGAGGTCTTCTGGAAAGCCCCACTTCTATGATGGATCAAAGTGAATGTTGACAGCACCTCTAGAGAAAACCCAGGTCCGGAAGGTTGTGGTGATATCTTCAGAGACTTTCCTGGAATATTCCTTGGCTGCTTCTTCAATGGATGTGGTACGGCCTCGGATTTGGAAGCAGAAATGTTGGGAGTCATTTATGCAGTGGATTTTTCCAAGAAAAAGGGATGGAACAAGCTATGAATTGAATGTGATTCAACCACTATTGTCCAAGACATCTGGAAGGGGGTGGTGCACCTTGCATGACCACTTACCTCTCGATGGATGAAATGTCTTACTTCGCTCGTGGATCTCATATACATTTCCACACATGTGTTCCATGAAGAGAACATGGTTGCTGATAGTCTAGAAAACAATGTGGTCAATCAGGTCACTACCTGGTTGGATGATTTGCCTGATGATTCACTCCCTTTTTTCAATAAAGACTGTAATAAGATTTCATCTTTCATAATCTTATAGCTCCCTTTCTTTTTGATTAATAAATTGTGCCTTGGTCTTTGACTGAGGCACCAACTTTAAAAAAAACATTATAAGTGGAAATCTAATATTCTTACTAGTACTCTAACTTTCTAGTAAACATACTATATGCCCCATCATAGAATTTTATCTGATCATATAACTAGGTTTAAGAATATTTTCATTGAATCTCAATGTTCTCATCATAGTAGGGAACTACTATGAAATTTTTGATATGATAGATACTATAATAAATTATTACATTAAAGTCACATAGAATTATGAAAAATATGCAATAAGTTGATTTAATTAACATTCACTTATTTGAAAATATATTTAATCAAAAGTAAAAACAATTGGTTCTAGAACACCAACCCCAAAAGTCTCACACTTATACTAGAGCCAAATACCAATAACATTTATTCTGATAGACCTCACATGATTATCATGTTTCGAATGAGTTAAGGATTTAGTCAAGTGGTACACCATGTTCTCTTAAGCGGAGTCTATACTCATTGAAACATGAACTCTATGATAAAAATCACTCAATAGATCATATTTTCAAATTATGTGCTTCATCCTATGATGTAACCTTGGATCCTTTTAAAGATCCACTGCTATTGTATTATCACAATAGAGTGTGATAGTTTCTTTACTGCTAGACACCATATTATGCTCTCCTATAAAGTTTCATATCCAAACTACTTCTTTAGCTACCTCATAAGCCAAAATATAATCAAAATCAGCTAAATAGTTTACGACCAAAACTTTATTTGACATATTCCATCTCAAAAAATCTATATTAAGAGTGAATATGTACCCTGACTATGATTTCAAATCATATTTATTTGTTTGGAAACTATAATATGTATATCCCCTGATTACTAATTCCTCATCTTCTCCATATACTAGAAATATATCCTTAGTACATGTCAAATACATAAGAATAGTATTGACTACCATCCAATAGTGGTCACCTATGTCATCTTGATATCTTCCTACCACACTTATAGTATAGGAAACATCAAGTGTGGTACATAACATGGAATACATAATTGACCCAATTTCCAATGCCTATAAAATTATTTCCCTCATTTTTCATTCTTAATGTGTATGAAGACACATTTTCTTTAAAAGATTATGTTGTCTGACTCTAAAAATAATCCCATCTTAGATTGTTCCTTTCTAAATATCTTTAGTATCATTTAAATATATATACTTATACTTATGCCAAAAATCCTATTTAATCTAACATAATGGATCATGATCCCAAGAATTTATGTTGTTTCACCTAATTTCTTCATGGAGAAGCATGAGTTCAACCAAAATTTAACAGAATATAAAAACGGTATTTCATTTCAAATAAGTTATATGTCATCAACATAAACTATTAAAAAAATCCAAACTCTATCTAAACCATTTATAGACACACGGCTAAAATTATTTCTTTAAGAAACCAAATTATGTTAAGGATTTATTAAATAGAATGTTCTATGACCTAGATTATTTCTTTAATCCATAAATAGATCTATTGAACTTTGATAATTTATTAGAATCCTTTAGAGTCATAAAACCTTTTAGTTTTTACATATGGACATCTTACTGAAGGTTCCAAGTAAGGATAGATGTTTTTACATCCATCTTCCATATCTTAGAGTCATGGTAAGACATTATGAAAAGTAGATTTTTGATGACTTTCAGAATAGAAACAGGTGAAAAGTTTTCATCGTATTTTATGCCTTGATGTTTTTTAACCCTTTTATAACTTTTCATGACTTATAGGTACTAACCTATCCATACATGTCTAGTTTTATCTTGAATACCAATTTAAAACAAATAGGATTTACATCCACTAAAGTATCTACAAAAATCTTGACTTCATTTTGATACATTTAATCCATTTTAGAATTCATAGATTCTTGCCACTTGGAAACATTTATGCCACTAACAACTATCTTTTAGGTTATAGGATTATTATTATCAACAAATAATTAGTCACCCTTAGCGGCGATAAGATAACCATATCTTTCAGGTTATCTAACCTCTCTTGTAATACTTCATGGTACTTGATTCTTTATAAAATCTTCTTCCATGAGGCTTAGTGGAATATATTTCTTCTCCAAATCATGTATATCTTGATCCTGGACTTCATCATAGTATATCTCACTCCTATTATCGCTTTTATAGATGTTCTCCCTCTCAAGGAATATGGTGTGCATTTCCACAATTACATTTTTTATTAGGGATCATATAGGTAATATCCCCTTGTTTCCTTAGGGTAACCTATAAATATACACTTTTTGTTTCAAGGTGAAAGTTTTTTAGCTGAAGATGACTTAATAAACAATTCACAATCCCACATATGTAAATTCTACCACACTAATTTCCGTCCACAGAAAATTTCATATGGGATACCATTTTTCACTTTAGTTGCAACTTGATTAATTAAATATGTTTTTTTCTATAATGCATATCCCAAAAAGTAAAATAGAATACTCTCACGACTCATCATTGATATCACCATGTCTATCAGGGTGTGGTTTTTATATTTTCTTACACTATTCCATTGTGGAGTATAAAAAGTGAGTTGGGATAGAATCTAAAAATCTTGTAAATAATTAATTAAGTATTGATTAAGATATTATACACCATGGTCTGAGTGGTGTTTCATAATCTTATTACAAATATGGTTGTCAACATTATTCTTGTATTCATTTAAATTTTCAAAATAATATAAATTATACCTAATTAAGTATACATATCCATATTTACTAAAATCATCAGTAAAAGTAATGAAGATTGGGTATTCACCCCTTGCTTCAACTAGAAATGGTAAGAACACACATGTATAAACTAATTCAATAATATCCTTGTCTCTTTAACCTTTATACTAAATGGATATTTGGCCACTTTTCATTTCAAATATGCTTGATATAAATTAAGTGGGTTTATTTCAAATGAATCCAAATATCTATCTTGGTGTAATTTGGTCAAACATTATTTATTTATATGACCTATCTAGTGATTCTATAGTTGGGTGTGGTATGAGTCATGTGAACTAGTCTTTTATGGATTTTCATTATTTGGTTTGATTAATCCAATACATAAATATCATTATTTAAATATTCCTTACTATAAAATATGCTTTATTTATAAAAGAAGAAACATTTGTTCCCAAATTTTAAAATAAATCAATATTTATAATGTATAAATAGAGATATAATGCTTTTGGTGACTGGAGGAGGATAATAATTTATTTTAAAACCAATATCATTCCCATTGGAAACGTGAGGTGGTTGTTCGAAATAGTCATAGATGCAATTATGGATCTGTTGACTGCTCATAAATATAGTTGACCACGATCAACTTCTATAATCTATTTGGTTACTGTATTTTAATACATATGTGAGGAAACAAACACTATATCTAATAAACAATTTTTAAATATATATAAATTTAACTCAATAAAAAATAAACCTGAAGATTCCCCTTGCTTCTTTTCCTGAGTGCAGTTTTTCTTCCAGTGGCTCTTCTTGCCACATGAAAAATACATAACATCCTGTTCCATTACTTGTCCCTTGATCATTCTCTTATCAGAAAGGAATTGAAAAGAAAATTTATACATAGATATCTTCACTTAGAATTTCATTTTGTTATTAATAATAACACATGATTTTTCATTCTTAATATCCTTATCAACCTAGAGAACTTATAATATGCCAATATTTTAAATAGAAAACTATATTTGATAGTGTATTGGACACACAAAATCAAGGTTTAATGAATAATTAAATATTATAATATAAATATAAATTCTATAACCAAGTTATTAAATTTTTGAGTATTAATATGATTAAATAATTTTTGAAATGAATATAAAGGTATTAAAAAATATTAATTTATTGATTAATTCTTTTAAAATAATCATTTAATTTTTATTAAATCCATTTTATGCTTTATAAATAGGTTTAATTCAAAAAAGATTTTTATTATTTATTATGATAAAATATTATAATTAATTTTTATATGTCATATAAAATGTATTTGATAAAATTAAATTTATTTTTTAAACTAGTGTATCAAAATTTGTATAAGGTGAAGTTTTTAGATTCTAAAAAGTGTGATTTTTCAATTAGTTGTGAAAACACTGATTTTTATTTGCTTTAAAAATATTTACAGACTAAAATTATATTTTGGATTAGTTTTAAATTTTCATTTAGTCCCTATTGAATAATAGAATCTAATTATAATATTTTTAATGGATTGTATACTTTAAACTAGTATAAAAAAATTTATACTTAAAAGGCATATTTTTTGAAAAACTATTCTTCATTGCACTTTGTCAGTTTAATTTTAATTTAAATTATGCCAATTAAGTATTTTGAATATTGATAAATGTATTTCATATTTGGAATCAGGAGGTCCAAATTTGTTAAATAGTTTATTTTTTGTCATTATTAATAATAATCATAGTAAATATTTGTTACCATAGTAAAGGTAAAATGGGTTAATTAATGTTTAAAATAAAATAATAAGGACCAAAAAATGACCCTAAAACATAAAATAATTTAATTTCATGAGTATAAATATTCCATAATAATATAAAATTATAATATATAGCCTTTTTTTCATTTTTCCATGTTTTTTACCTTTATATTATTTATGTAAAGAAAAGTAAAAAAATGCCATTTTCCTTGTTTTATTATCTATAAATTTTTAATATAGGGATAAATAGAGGATATGTTCAATTTAAATATTCATTTTAAATATAAATTATTTGTATTCATCATGGTAATTTATTTTTACCTTTCTAATGAAACAATTTCTTAAAATGATTATGCAACACTAACACAATGCTTATACAAGGAGTGGAAAAATCGATAAATGGGTTCAAAAACAATAAAAATAAAATTATTTGAGTTTATTATTTTATAACATTATTTTTTTATAAAAATTACATATTAGAGAGGTTTTAATTAAATATATTAAAATTCCATTGTTTTCTTTTAGTTTTGAAAGTAAAATTAAATGAATAGTTCCAAAATAGACATTAATGTTATTTTATAATAAACATTATTTTATTAATTGATTTAAAACTCAAAAAATCATATTTTTTAAAGTTATTAGGATGTGGTTTAAAATATCCAAAAATTTCCATTTATGGACCAATTTTACTTTTAGAGTAACTTTATTGACCCATAAAGAGTAAAATATTTAATACCACAGTAATTATGAAAAATGGTTAAAATGAATTAAAACAAAAATATACGGGTGAAAACATAAACCAAACATTTATAATTTTATTTAATGAACTATTTTTTACTAATAGCCATATTAAATTTAAATCTTATCAATTTGGATCCATTTTAATGTAAAAATTAATTTATATTAATTTAATAATTTAAGAAATTCAAAAATTGACCCTCCCCCCTCCTATAGAGGAAAACTATTATTATATTTTATTCCCACATAAAAAGAATTATGTTTTGGCCAAAACCTACCCAAAAAATTTACTTACATCCGTACCCATATACTAGAATCCTTTTTTATCATAAATCCATCTTAGGGAAGCTTTTGGTGTCATCCTTAAGAAGTTGTCTGAAGAACAATCATCATTATTAACCAAGTGTTTTTGTTCTATTTATTATTGCACCTCCTTAAGATATTCATTAAACATAATTATATAATAACGTCAGTATATAACATATAATGAGATTTTATTGTGTTAATGGAATAACCATTTTCCATCTCCATCTTCCATTAAATGGGAAATGAAATTGTCGTCCATTTGTATGGAGGACTACCACCTCACGAATCGATCTAATTCATCTTCCATCACTATCTCTCACAGATGGTTATAATGATAGATTAAATGTAAATATGTGATATAAATTAAATAATTACCATTATTAAAAGATAATATATCATTTAATTTCTTAACTTTCAATTTAATGGAAAATTATAACATCGCTCATGCGTACGTGTAGACTACCACCTCCATGAATTGGTGTAATTAATTTTTCATCACCAAATCACATGGATGATATATAAGTGAATTTAAATATATAATATGGTATTTATGAAATAATTTTTATTTTTAAGGGTAAAATATTTCTTACTTTTTTTCATAATAATCATTGAAAAATGGAAATGTTTCTCATGCGTACGTATGACCTACCGTCTTCATTATTGTAATGTAGTTCATTTTTCAAAACCATATTTTATGGATGATTTTAAATGTATAATTAATGTATAAAAATGATAATTATTTTTTTATAATTTTTATGTAGAAGATGGAATAATGGCTTATTTGACCATAGTAAACCTACCAAAGTAATTTTTGACCTATGAACCAAATATCATCAAAACGTCTAATGTGAAGTTAATTGATTATGTAATTTAATATAACATGGTGATAAATAAAATAAAAAGGTATAATAAACTTGAAAAAGTTTATTAATCATTTAAATATTTAACAAAAGTTTATTATTTAGGAATATTAAGTACTTACGTGATGAGTCAGACTCAGGGTAAGAGATTTCCTAAAACTCATCTTTTACAGTTTCCCTTATAACTCTTTTTCATCCATATTTTTAAAAAACATCTTATTAATACATTTATATTGATATAAAAAATTATAAAGGAAACTTTATTTCAATTTTAAATTACTTTCATGGTTTTTAAAAATAATATTTTTATGTGTTTTATAAGGAACATTTTGGAAACAAGATAAAAGGAATGTTATATTTTAATGTACAAAAAAAAATGACTTTTGCTTACACCATAACCATTGTTTGATTTTTTTATTACTTCATAAGATTTATTGATTTATTCAAATAAAAACACTCTTTTTATTATTTTGGGTATTCTGGTTTTGAAAATGTTTTTTAAAGGAAACATTATTTTGATATCCAAAAATGTTTTTAATATTAGATAAAAATAGTTTTCAAAGGCTTTATGATGGAAAGATGCAAGAAAAAAATGTTTTATTCATGATTTGTTACATTATAATTTTAATTTATTTGAATTTACATGTAATTGTTTTTAATTATATGGAATTATTTTGAGACTACACGCTTTGATGGCACTTGATTCTGAGACCTAGTGAGTCCGGAACGGATTTTGGAACTGTTTTTAAGGTACGTTTAGTAAACGTGCAAGCATGATTTTCTATCTTTTGAACCGGTGGTTTCATTTGAAATATGAGTGCACATTAGAACTTTTTGTACTGGTATTCTCTTAGGAAAAGCTTAATTTCGTCTGAAAAAAGTCGGATGGAAAAATTAATTTTCTAACTTGTTAAAGAAAATAAATAAATAACTTTTCCAAAGATATTTTATTTTTCACATTGTTGAGCGGTGGATGGAAATGTAGTGGTGAAATGAAGAGGATCATTAATAGAGGGTCATTAATGGATCTTCTGTAACTGTGAAACTGTCATCTTAATGGTTTTTTAATGGATCATTAAATGTGGGTCATCAGAGAGCGTCATTACTGAATGCAACGTCGCTATGCATGTTTCGTTGTTTATTCAAACATGTTAGAGTTTCGGGAATAACAAATACTGGGAATCTCTAACGAACTGCCATCAAAATCCAACTCCAATGAAGAACAAAGAACGAAGCGACAAATAATGGGGGATCAAATCCAAAGGTCAACGAGCGATGATGAAGGCTAATGATCATCAATTAACAATGATGCAGAAATATTCTTTCATCCTCATATTATCCAACACATCTAGGTAGGAGTTTATGAATTCTTTGTAATTGATAAGTCCTTCCTCATTCTTGAAATTTACAACAAACTTGGATCAACTGACTAATGGGTTGATCCGTGATCTGTTCATTTTTACAGGAGGTTCTAACACAGGGATTTGAATTGGGGTTTTACTTTTGTTGTGTGGTTAATAATTTCCCCCATGCTTAAACTCTAATGTGAAGGGCGTAGGCTGACATAAACAAGCCATAGACCTTCTGCCATAGTTTTTTATTGTGAATTCTTTAATACTGAATGTTCATGTTGTCAACAATGTGATTCTGAAGACTTTGCAGTGAAGAAGTCATCTTACGAAGGCCGTAGGCGTAATCGGCTCAAGAAATGGACCATCAAAGTAGCTCTGGTGGCTTGTAGAAGGTGTCGTCGGTGCGACGGAAGTGGTTGGATATGACTGGCAGTGGTAGCGACTGGCGGTGGCTATGGGTGGAGGATAGTGATACACCGTAGTGTAAAGTAGCTGCGAACGGCTGGCCACAGAGGTGAGGAGGGACGACACACGTCAGCGCCACGTGGAGGAGTGGCCCCCCTAGGTTGCTCAGGTGAGTTAGAGGCACACAGGCGATGATCCACATGTGCATGTAATTGAAAACCACCTTACAACCATGATGGATGAGGGAACAGTTCCATTTTTCCCCACCAGGCAGAAACCAGACATGTCCACATTTTTTCTGGAGAATTGGCCCACACCATGCGGGATGGGCTTCTTCTGGTTGGTAGCACACCACCATGTGGGTCGGGCAACCTGTGGACATGACCAACATCTTAGTGGGATAGAACCACACTGCTAGGCCGGACCCACGCCCTCAGGAAGGACCCGTGCCGCCAGACCAGACCCTCTACAGGGCCGGACCTGTGGGCTCAATGGGCCGGCTGGGATGGACCCCCCGACATGATCGGACTGGACCTAGACCAGGCCCGCCTCTTTTAATTTAAACGACCATAACCTGCAGACCAGATGTACTATTGGCATACTATCTATGGAATAGGGACCCTTATGATGACATGATCCTTTTTAGAAACTTCAATTGAGTTTTGGCAGAATTTGGAGTGAAGTCGGGTTGGTTCAGACTCGACTCCAATCAGACACTCTTTATTAAAAAGGGTATAACTTACAAACCGAGTTTCCGATTGATGCATAGTCTGTTGTGTTGGGACCCTTAAGATGAGATAGTCCTTTGGGGTTACTCTATGTGGGACTTAGTGGCAGTTGAGGTATGACCAATGACTTGAGGATTGGATCCTCCTGGAATGAAGCGTGCTAAGTGCGGGAATCCAGTGGCTGGCTGTGATGTGAAGAATGAATAGAGATCCTATGTGGGTTAACATCGAGAGATCATGTATGGATCAGCACCTATAGATACTGTGTGGGTCATCACCTAGTGATCCTGTGTGGGACATCTTGTAGCGATCCTATGTGGGTCTGCACCTAGCAATACTATGTGGGTCAACACCTAGCAACCCTGTGTGGGTCAACACCTAGAGACCCTATGTGAATAAGAACCAGAGCCTCTCGAAAGAATAATATTATCTAGATTTATGACTAATCATTTTTAATTCTGTACTTTAGTTATATCTTGTGTGACCTGCGTCTTTTACCCTGTGCTATGTGTTTGAGATCTTGCTTGGTGGTATTACCTCTGTGGTGTTTCCTTTGTGGGGTTTTCCTTCGTGGATTACTGAGAGACCTTCAGGGGTCTCAGGGTCCCTACTGAGTATTGTTATACTCACCCCTACATGGGATTCTCCCACACCTGTTGTTTCTTGTGCAGATGATAGACAACTTTTACTGGGACTTTGGGTAGCTGGGACATGATGGTGCTTAGAGGTGGATCGATAGACATGGTGTGCTAGAGTAACATCTGATAGAGAGATGTACCTGCCCTTCAGGTAGGATCCTTGGTGGATGACCTCCAATTCTTTACTTCTTTTTCTGTACTTTCCTTTTAGTTAGGCTTGTATTCTGACCCCTTTACTTTTAGTTTACAAACTTTTCTCTCAATAGCGATAATTTGTGGTGGTTTTAATACTTTATTTTATTTTTGGTTTTATTTATGTGGTATGCCTTGTCTATGTGTGTACAGGTTTAAAGGAAATGTTTTACATTTTTTGGGATTGCCTTTCTGATGCTAGTTGCCATCCCCTAGCCTATGGAAGGTGGGGTTGGGGTAGCCAGGGCATAAGCCCTGGGGGATGGGTCGTGACAAAGTGTTATCAGAGGGCGGTCGGTTCTACCAGAAGTGTTAAGAGTCTGTATTTTTTATGGGGAAAATATTTTTAAGTGTCTTAAGTTCAGATTTTAGTTTGGGGAGTCTAATGTTAGTGTAGTGGTTGACATATCCATACACCGGGACCCTAGATTATGTTTTCTGACTTGGTACATGAATACACTAGTTTCATGTGTTTTAGGAATGTTTTTATGTATATCTCTTTTGAGTCAGCTCAAAAGGTATAACTTATTGTCCATGGAACATCTGTTTCTCTATAGGATACCTCAACTAATACAACCATCTAGTATTCCAGTGATAGATCATGATGACGGTCCACCGAGTGATGAGGCATCAATGCAGGGACCACTTACTGTGATAGTACCTTCATGTTGTGTACCAGTGGCACCACCACCCAGAGAGCAGCAGTTTCTACCAGCTCCACCAGCTACAAGTACATGATGACTAAGCATGCTACAAGATTTCTATAGAAATAGGCCTCCGAGGTTTCGAGGAGAGACACATCCTTAGGCAGTTAAGGAATAGATGGAGGCAGTTACTCAGGTTTTTCGCCCAGTATAGACACCTACAGACCAGATGGTAGTTTTAGATGCTATCCTTTTTCAGGGCATGACATGAAGGTGGTAGATCTTGATTCTATAGACACATGAGGAGACCCTTGTCTGGTTGGACTTTGAGAGCCTCTTCAAGATGAAGTTCATACCATTGACACTACACTCAGTACATATTCAGGAGTTGCTGCACCTATAGTAGGTCGGCCTGACAATGGCCCAGTACTCAGTGAGGTTAACCGACCTCTCCTGCTACTCCACCGACATGGTACGGGATGCTTTATTCAAGGACCAAACCTTTGATTAGGGACTCCAACGGGAGATTAGGGTGTCGATGATTTCTATCAACATCTTGACGTAGGATGGAGTGCTAGAGATAGCCCTACTGGTGGAGAGATTCCCAACCGAGAATGCACTGACGGTGAGAGCCACCACCAGATGACATGTAGCCAAGTCATCTATAGTAGGTAGTAGGTAGATGATGCAGAGGAACAAACAGGCTAGACCTTCCAGAGGATTACCCCAGGATAGAGGGTTAGAGGTGCAGAGCTCATGAGGTAGATGAGCTCATCTGAGGGCTAGATTTTGTTACTCTTATGGCAGACAGGGGAACATGGCTCGTGACTATACGACTCCCCACACAAATAACCAGCATGTGGTTGAGGTACCATTGATACAACGACAGAGGTTAGAGCAAGGAAGTCCATAGGGTGGAATATGTGGCAGGGGAGCAGGTCAACCGGCAGGCGGTGGCCGACAGTTCGAGGTACTACCACCACCCCCAAGAGGTCCACCATGAGTTCTAGGAGAAGGTAGACTGGGGTAGGTCCAGCTTCAGGCAATTGAGGCCTATGACCACAATGCTCCAAATATGATTAGAAGTATGATTTGTGTCTACTCCACCTTATCTACAGTTCTCATAGACACAGATTCCAGTCACTCTTTCCTTTCCACAGACCACATTCAAAGATCAAAGATTCCAGTGGATTCATTGGCTAGATCCTTATGATTAGAGACTCTTATAGGAGGGGATTAAATGATTACACACTGGTACCAGCAGTGTGAGATTACTCTAATAGGTGAGAACTTTAGCTGGGATCTCCTAGTAGAAAAATCAAGGCCTTACGACTTCATCTTAGGTATGGACTGGTTATCCACAGTCCATGCTCAGATCGACTATTTTTGGTGAAAAGTGTTATGTTTCTATGAAGATGGGACCAGATTTTCCTTCACCGGTGAGAAGGGAACATTTTAAGCATAGGATGAACTTTATCGGAGGAGGGTGCAACCAATCACCCACCAGTTATCTAGCCTCGCCCTTGGTATAGTGGATGATGGGAGTCCGAGATTTCCTGTAGTGGTGGATGAGTATGAGGATGTCATTCCCGAAGATGTCCCAAGACTACCTCTTTACAGAGAGGAAAACTTCTGCATTGACTTTTACCTAGGTAAAACACCAATATCTACACATAAATATCAGATGGCTCCCATAGAGCTTAGAGAGTTGAAGGTATAACTAGAGGACTTATAGAGAAAGGGGTTTGTAAAGCCCATTGTTTCTCCATGGGTAGCCCCGATGTTGTTTATTAAGAAGGTAGACGAGAGTTTGAGGCTTTTTGTGGATTATCAGCACCTGAATCAGGTGAACATGAAAAATAAGTATCCACTTCCGAGGATTGATTACCTCTTCGATCAGTTGAAGGGAGTGAGGTGGTTCATGAAGATGGATATCAGATCTTGCTATCATCAGCTTCAGGTATGAGATGAAGACGTATTGAAGATAGCCTTCAGATGCTAGTACGGTCTCTATGAGTTATTGGTGATTCCATTTTGCATGACCAATTCCCCAATAGTGTTCATGGGACTCATGAACTGGATAATCCATCCTTACATAGATTGTTTTGTGGTGGTATTCATCGATGACATCTTGGTGTACTCGGCATCGGAGGAGGATCATGATACACACCTACAGATAGTTCAAGACACACTTCAAGATCACCAAATTTATGGTAAGATCTCTAAGTGCCAGTTCTGGATACATGAGGTCCACTTTCTGGTACATGTCATCTCATTGGTTGGAGTTGCAGTAGACCCGACAATGATAGAGGCATTGCTTTCTTGGGAGAGTGTAAATGAGGTACGAAGTTTCCTTGGGTTGTCTAGGTACTACCAGAGATTCATACCTGACTTTTTTTGTATAGAATCACACTTTTCTTCCTTGAAAAAGAAGGGACAACCCTTCATATGGATGGAGATTTTCCAATAGAGTTTCCAAGGTTTTAAGTGGAGACTAACGAGTGCCCCCATCTTGAGACTACCAGAATAGGGAATCATGTATGTAGTCTTCTATGATGCATCACAGACCAGAATAGGTTGTTTCCTGATGCAGGAGAGAGCATTGATTGCCTCCAACTCACAAAAGTTGGGTCAACATGATCAAAACTACATAACCCATGACTTGGAGTTAGTTATTGTGCTCTTTTCCTTGAATATGTGGTAACACTACTTGAAGGGTGAACAATTTACCATCTACTCTGACCACAAGAGTCTCAGTTATATCTTCTCCTAGAAGGACCTGAACTTGAGATAGCAGTGATAGATAGAGTTCCTCTAGGACTATGACTTTGAGATAATCTATACTCCTTGGAAGGGGAACGTGGTAGAAGATGCACTTAGCAGGAGGTCTAGTTGGCAACTACTGTGTGAGGTGACAGAACAGCTAGTCACGATGCAGATATCCTTCATGGATAGTGATGGAGAATCTTACCTCCAGTCTATGATTGTCACTCCCATGCTCTTACAATGATTTAGGAAGGCACAACTTATGGATGCTGACTGCAAGGCCCGACATGCTCAGATATCCTTAGAACATGCTTCTGATGGATTTTTGATAGGTGGGGAGCACATCATCCTTTTCAGAGTACATACCTTAGTACCAGTGACGTTTCAGGAGGAGGTGTTGAGGGAGTTTCATACTTCACATTTGGTGGTACATACTAGTGAGGAAAATATGTAATAGGACCTCTAACGTCAGTACTAGTGGCCAGGTATAAAGAAAATGGTGGTAGAGTTCGTTTATCAATGACTCACGTGTTTGTAAGTGAAGGTTGAGCATCAGGTCCCAACAGGATTGACACAACCAATTGAGTTACTGGAGTGGTAGTGGGATGATATCTCCATAGAATTTGTGACGGGGTTACCATGCACGTTCTAGGGCCACGATTCTATCTGGGTGATTGTCAACCGACTCACCAAGTCGGATCACTTCCTACCCATCCTAGAGTAGAGACCAGTAGAGAGATTGGGGCGCCTCTACATCTAGGAGATAGTGAGGATTCATAGGGTAACTTTGACAGTCATCTCAGACTGTTATAATTCTTTACATCCCAATTGTTGAAGGGGTTGCAGGAGGCGTTCAGGACTCAGTTGCCCTTGAGCACATTTTTTAACCCCATATAGATAGTCAGATAGAGAGGACCATATAGACCTTAGAGGACATGCTTCGTGCTTGTGTCCTATATTTTTTTCCACAGTTGGTAGGACCACCCTCCACTGGTGGAGTTTACATACAAAAAAATCTTTCACTCCACCATTGGCATGGCACCATTTGAGGCCTTGTTCGGGTGGACTTGCAGATCACCCCTATACTAGACAGACCCAGGGGATTCGACACTCATGTCTCTAGAGTTGGTATAGGCTACCACCGAGAAGGTACAAATCATCTAGGAGTGGATGTGGACTACATGAAGCAGGTAGAAGTCTTATGTTGATAGGATTCAGATACTCTTGGAGTTTAAGAAGGGCGATCATGTATTCCTTCGGGTCTCACCCTGATGAGGATTACTGAGATTTGGTCAGGGAGAAAAGTTATATTTGAGTTTCATTTGATCTTTTCAGATCTTGAGCAGAGTTGGTGAGTTGTCATACTACCTAGAACTTCCCCCATAGATGCACAAGTGCATGATTTTTTTCCACTTGTTGTAGCTTAGGAGGTACATGCATGATCTGACGCACGTCATCGACTGGAGCGAGCTGGAAATTAATGATGGGGTGATGTTTGTGGAGTTCTCAGTGGAGATAGAGGATATATAGGATAATTTCCTTCATCGAGGGTCAATTCCTCTGTTGAAAATTTGGTGTCGGCACGGGAACCTACAAGAGAGCACATATGAGATGGAGGCTTAGATTCATTCTCAGTACCCCCAATTTTTTGATTAACCCTTGTTTTGAATTTTCGAGATGTAAATCCCAAAGGTGGGAAGAATGTAATGTCTCATAATTTTTGTGAAATTTTTCAATTATATGGAATAATATCTAGACCACACACTTAGATGTAATGTGATTTTGAGGCCTGGTGAGACCAAAATGGATTTTTGAACCTTTTTATTGTATATTTAGTAAACATGCATGTGGTATTATATATCTTTTGAACCGGAGATCAGATTTGAAATATGAGGGCACCGTTGAACTCACAGTTCTGTTATTCACTTGGGTGATGCTTAACTTTGACCAAAAATGTTGGATAGAAAATTTAATTTTCTAACTTTTTAAAGAAAATAATAAAATAACTTTTCCAAAGTTATTTTATTTTTCACAGTATTGAGCGACATACGATGATGCAATGGTGGAACAATGAGGATCTTTAATAGAGGGTAATTAATCGCTCTTTTATAACCGTGACACTATCATCTTAATGGTTCGTTAATGGATCATTAAATGTGGGTCATTAATGAGCATCATTAATGAGTGAAATTTCGCAACACATGTTTCATTTTTTATTCAAACATGTTGGAGTTTGAGGATTAACAAACATAGGGAATCACTGACAAACCACCGAAGGAATCCCTCTCCAACGAAGAACAAAGAACGAAGCGACAAACGTTGGAGGATCAGATCTAGAGGTCAATGATTGGCGAAGAAAGCCAATGATCATAGATCGATGAAGATGCAGAACTCTTCCTTCATCCTTAGTGGATCCAACGTATCCAGGTAGGTGTTTATGCATTCTTTGTAATTTATCATTCATTCCTTATTCTTGAAATTAACAATGAATGTGGATCAAACAACTAATGGGTTGATACGCAATCCATTCTTTTTTGTGGGAGGTTATAATATGGGGATTTTAATTGGGGTTTTACTTTTTATATGTGGTTAATACTTTCCCCCATGCTTAAACTCTAATACAGAGGGCGCGAGCCAACATGAACAAGGCCTAAACCCTCATCCATAATTTTTTTTTGTGTGTTCTTCGAGGTAGAATGATCAAGTTATTAGAAAAGTGATTATGAGGACTTCATAGTGAAGAATGCATCCTAAAGAGGTTGTAGGTGCAAGAAACTCATGAAATGGACCACCAAAGTAGCTATGGTGGCCTAAAGAAGGTGCTGTCGGTGGCCAATGGCGGCCGTAGGTGGAGGATGGTAGTGTGTCATGGCGGTAGGAGGCCGCAGCCGGCTGACTGCAATGGTGAGGAGGAACAACTCTTGTCAGCTCCGCATGGAGGAGTGGCCTGCCCGGGCCGCTCGAGTGAGCTAGAGGAACACTGATGACAGTCTTCATCTGTGTGTAATGGCTGGCCACCTACCGACCATGCTGAATGTGGGGGCGTCACCGTCTGGCACTACCAGGTGGAAACCAGACGTGTCAGCGTCTGGGCTAGAGAACAATCCCACACCATGTGGGATGATATTCTTCTGGTGGGCCATACTCCACCGTGTGGGCCCGCCCACTCATGGGCTAGAATCATGGCTCAGTGAGCCAGACCCGCACCGTCGTGTCAGACCCACACCGTCAGGCCATACACGTGCCTCCGAGACGGACCCACCATCGAGCTGGACTCGTCCTATTAGGCCAGACCCATGGGATCAACATTCCATCTTGGAACAACCCATGTTGGACCCACACTGGATCCCTGGACTAGGTCAGGTTAGGTCAGTCTGATTGGGTCAGGCCAAACCCGGACCCGACCAGCCCCGTTTCACTGAAACGATCATAACCTGTAGACCGAGCGTTCGATTGATACGCCATCTATGACATCAGAACCCTTGAAATGAGGTGTTACATTTCCAATACTCCACTAGAGTTTTGGAATAAGTTGGATTATGTCCTAGTTGGATCAAACTCAAATCCAATCAGGCCCTTTTTACTAAAAGACTATAACTTACAGACCAGGCGTTCGATCGACGCACCATCTGTTGCGTTGGGACCCTTATGACGTGACTATCCTTTAGGGATACTCTATGTGGTAATTTTTGGTAGTTGAGGTATGGATGGGGGATTGAGGTGAGGATCCTCCCATAATCAAGCATGATATGTGTAGGAATCGAGTGGCTGGCTGTGACGTGATGAATGAATAGTGATTCTGTGTGGGTCAAAACCTAGAGATCCTGTGTGGGTTAGCGCCAATCATTCTTATGTGGGTCATAAACTAGAGACCCTGTCTGGTTCAGGACCTAGTGACCCTGTGTGGATCAGCAGTAAAGCCTCTCGAAAGAATAAGATGATCTAGCTTTACGACTAATCATCTTTGCTTCTGTGCTTAAGTTATATCTGGTGTGAACAGCATCATTTACATTGTGCTATGTGTTTGAGATCTTTCTTGGTGGTATTACCTCTGTGATATTTCCTTTTTGGTGTTTTACTTCGTGGATTATTGAGATAATGTCAGGGGACTCATGGTCCTTACAGAGTATTGTTATACTCACCCCTGCACGGGCTTTGTCCGCACCTATTGTGTCTTGTGAACACAATGGACAGATTTGATTAGGACTTTAGGGATCCCAGACTAGACGGTGCTCAGAGGTGGATCCATAGAAGTGGTGTGTTGTAGTGACATCTGATGGAGAGTTGTACCTACCCTTTAGGTAGGATCTTTGGCAGATGACCACCGAAGATTGTACTTCTTTTATTGTTCTTTCCTTTTAGTTTGTATTGCATTCTTTCCCCTTTAATTTTAGTTTAAAAACTTTACTCTCAGTAGAGATACTTTGTGGTGGTTGTACTACTTTCTTTACTTTTTGGTTTTCTTTGTGCGGTATGCCCTGTATGTGTGTGTACAGGTTTAAAGGCAATGCCCTCCCTTTTTGGGATATGCCTTTCTGATGCTATTCACCAGTCCCTGGTCTATAGAAGACGGGCTTGGGGTAGTCATGGCATGGGCCCTGGGGGATGGGTCGTGACAAGAATTATATATATTAAATGGGTGATCTTGATATATCTTATACTATGGGTTGAGGCCCATTATAGCTCATGAGAAATTGGTGTGCTTGATATAGATTATATGAAGGGTGATCTCCATTATAACAATATGATTTACTAGGCAATGTTCCTTATATTTAGAGGTTAGGAGGGAGTTATGATAGGGTTTATCCTATTGATTTAATTGGGATCTATTTATTTCTAACATGGTTTATGAATTTAATTCTATATGTTTCCTAAAAGGGGTTTTATTTGATATCTATAGGTTTTAAATTTTTTATTTGAGGAAAAAAAGTGTGTTTTTTTCTTGTTGAAATGATTTAGTTCATTCACTTAAAGAACATTGAGATAAATTTAAAATTTTCTAGATTTTTCATGTTTTTCATTAGAATAATTTATTTTTTATTTTTATTTACCTTACATAGTTTTTTGGGATCATACCATGTTTTTCAAATGTTTTTCACAAGGTTTAATGATGGGTAAGAGAAGTGAAGAAGCCATGTTTAATTTCATGAATATTTTTAATGAAAATAAAACATATTTAATTGAAAGGTTTTATAATATAGAAAAAATGGATACTGAGTAAAAGTGTCCTCTTGTAATTTGTGGGTTTATTATTCATGATTTATGAACTAATTCTCAAAAAAATTAAACTCTAAAGATCCCTAAGAATGTATAAAATGAATTCTTGAATAAAAAATTATATTGGTTTAATGTTTAAGACTGGCTCCTTAAAATTGGTATCAAAGAAAATGTTTATATAACATTATAAGAGAGGATTTTTTGAGAATAAGTTAAAATTACACTATAAACACAAAGGATAATATATTATGGAGAATTGTTGTTATTTTTTATAAATATAAAAAATTAAAGAAAACATGGTTTCAAATATCTTAGTGTTTATCCTCCTCATAATATGGTTAATTATGATTTTATTGATATTCTCAAACTAAAATTTTTAGTTTTACTAAATGGATGGATCCAATAGGAACCAAATTAACAATATATATGAAGGAAAATGTGGTGGTTTTCTGAACGAGCAACTGAATGAAATGGGTGCTATAGTGATTTTTTGGTTATTATTTGATATATATCACAAGTTGTATATAATATTTTTTAAAAATAGGTATGTTTCCCAATACATAAAATAAGAGATAAATGAATATCCCTGTAAGTTTAGGTGATTAAATTTGAAAAGGTAAAAATATTGAATGACATATGTATCAAGAATATGGAAATAAGAACCCAATAAATGTATTAATATAAAACAAAGATGTTTTATATGTGATAAAGGATGGAATAAAGTAATAATCTTACATGGAAAAAATGAAACATTCAATTAAAACCATGAAAAGGAATAAAGTTCTTCCAAAGGCATAAATTGATTATTTTAAAATCAGGGATCATGGGCATTATGAAAACCGATTTTTTAGGGAGAATGTTGAAGAAAAAGATAAAAAGTACCATATAGATAAATGTTTTTCAATTCATAATGAAACTATTGTTGAAGATGTGGAAAGTATAAATGAAATATAAAAGGTATGGATTATATCTTGAATTTTGTTTTGATATTGTTGAGTCATTGGTCTTTATTTATATTATTGTTTGTGGGAAGGAAGTATTAAGTAATAAAATAGAAAACATAGTTAATGGATTATGAATAACATTTAATGATTAATGTGTCCATGTATAGGGATTCAAGAGTTATGATATAGTGGATGATTTAAGGATGATCGTAAGTTTTAATGCATTAATAATATTTTTATTTTTTATGTAATGGGAGTAATTTGGGAGATATTTATTTATTAGTGATATATGTTTGATATAACCATTATGTTTAACATGTGAAAAAGTTATTTGAGGAAGAATGATCTTTTCTTTTTGTGGACATAAGTTTAAAGGTATTTATAACCTTTAGGGTTTATATGATCTTTGACAATTAATGTTATTTTTTATTATGTTCATCATATTTTTGGGAACATTATAAGAATTATATTAATATAGTTTTATAAAAAGGAAAACTGGTAGGCCGATTGACAACCCATTACATTTAGTAAGGTCATGGGGCTTGAACCCACAATCGAAGGACGACAAGAGTACAATGCCTACCAATAGCCTACAAGATATCATGTTTAGTATGAAATTGTTGTTCTACATAAAATATATGAAACATATTGAATAATTTTATTTTTGAAACATATTATTTATCATTTATATTATAAAGGGATTGAAAATGATTTTTTGATTAATTGATTAATGTTATTTTGGAAGAAGTTGACTATTTTGGGAACCATATATGAATAAGGTTCACATAATATTATGATATTTTATTCGAGGAAGAAAGGATAAATTATATTTCAAAGGAATATATTATTTTAATGAGGATTTATGGTGATTCCTGTTATTTATGTAAATGATAACCATATCATGGAGATTATATGATTAGGGTATATTCATTTTTTTGTATGAATCTTTTAGAGTGATTGATGTTATTTAGAGATAAATGATAAATTTATTTTAAAAGATTATGTGATAAAATAATTTTGATCTTTGGGTTTCAATATTAGTCTATAATATTTTTAATAACATTAAGGTTAGTTTTTATTGAATTATCTATGTTGAATTTTTGGTGTTATTATTAAGGCTTTATATATTGATATTGTATTTCTTAAAATGAATGTTTATTCAATTTGGGAATTATTTTATCTTATTCTAACTATTTAGTTTTTGATTAACGTATAAAGATAGTAGGAATATATTTTTATCCTTTTGTGGATTATGTGGTTCGTTAGAAGTTAATTTTAGTTCTTTAGGCAAGAAAAATTCTTCTTAAATACACATCATTTGGAGAAAAATATATGATTGTGGTATAAATTGATTAAAAAGATAAATTATACATGGAAAGTAAGTATTTTTTTCCTTATGATTTTAGTCTAGATGGTAAATGAAATACTTAAATCTAGAGAAAAGTATCCTAAAACAAAAAATTTATCCTTTTATATTCATTTTTTATGAATCAACAGTCTATTCACCCTTCAATGATTTATGATTTTTTGGTTATTAAATTTTACCTGACCTTGTTCTCTATAACTATATATCAGTCCTTTAATGATAGTTTTATATTCTATGTTCATATTTTCACTTCCCACTGATATTATTATATTTGGAATCCTAGTTTTGGGTTATTTCAGATGACCTTGGTATTTCCCTTTCCCCCTTTTAAGATGAAGTTTTAATAACCATTTTTACGATGTGGGTTTCCACAAGAATTTTTTAAATGTCAAACTCTATATTATTAAGAAAAATTTCAATTTGAAAGGATTAAATTTATTTAATGGGGGTGTGGGTGGAGAATGTAATATCTTGATATTTTAAATAGGATAATATGTTTGATAGCGTATACGACATGCAACATTGAGGTTTAGCGAATAAAGAAATATTATTATTTAAATATGACCTCTATAATCTAGATTTTAAATTGAAGAGTATAAATATGATTAAATAATTTATGAAATACATATAAGGTTCCTACTAAATATAATTTTATTGATTAATTATCAGGAAATAAGCACTCAATTTTTGTTAAAGTCATTTTATGATTCAAAAATACATTTTCTTCAAAAAAATATTTTTTGGGTAAAAATATAATAATTAATTTATGGAATAATTATAAAATATGTTTTATAAAATTAATATCATTTTTTAAATCATCATATCAAAATTATCTTAAGGTGACATTTTAATAATTTTATAAAAACTTTTATTTTTTAGTGAATAGTGAAAAATAGTGAATTTTGTTTCCCTTCAAAGTAACTATAAAGTCCAAATATATTTTATATTAGTTTAAAATTTTCATTTATTTAATTTTTATTAAATAAATATAACTATATTATTTTCAATGGATTTTATAATTGAAATTACAATAAAGAAATTTTATACTTAAAAAAGGCATTTTATGGAAAAAATAGTTTCCATTGCTTTTTGTCCTTTTAATTTTAAATTAAATTATATAACTTCTATGATTTTTTAATATTAAAAAATGGAATCCATATTTTGAATAAAATGGTATAAATTTGGTAAATAGTTCCCTTATATTTTCTGTCATTATGAATAGTAATTGTGGTATGTGTTTGTTACCATGGTAAAGGTAAAATGGTTTAATTAGTGTTAAAAATAAAATGATAAGGACTAAAAAATTACCCTAACACTTATATTGATTTAATTATATAAGTATAGATCATTAATAATCATATAAAATTCAAATATATGGACTTTTTTCTATTTGGATGTGATTTTGACCTTTATATTATTTTATATAATGAAAATCCAAAAATTCCATTCTCTTTATTTTATTATCTATAAATTTTTGACATAGAGATAAATGGAGGATATATTCAGTTATAAATATTCATTCTAAATATAAATTATTTTTTTTCATAATGGTAATTTATTTCTAATTTTTAGTAATGAAATAATTACCTTAAATTCTTATGAAACGCTAAGATCATGCTTGTGCAAGTTGTAGAAAAATCAATGAATTGATTTTAAAAACTATAAAAATAATAATATTTGAATGAATTATTTTGTTCAGAAAATTATTTAGATAAAAATGACATATAATATTGTTTTTAATGCATTATATTCCAATTTTATTATTTTATTGTTGTTTTAAAAGTCATATTAAATTAATAGTTCCAAAATTGAAATTAATGTTATTTTATAATAAATCTTATTTTATTCAACAATTTAAAAATAAAAAAACATATTTTCATCTAGGTTATTGGGATATGATTTTAAATGTAAAAAACTAAATTTATGTTCCAATTTTCCTTTTGTGTTATCCTTCTTGACCCTAAAGTGTAAAATATTTAACACCACTGTAATTGTCAAAAAGGGTTATAACTGGATAAAATAGAAATATAAGGGTTAAAAAATCACCTAAATATGTCAAATTTTTATTGGATTAGAGTATATATAATAATAATATTATTAGCATCTAATATTTTCAATTTTTACGAATTGAAATTTTAAAATTATGTTATATTAATTTAATACTTTATGAAATTCCAAGAATGCCTCTCCCATCTCGTATAAAAGGGTACATATTTTTCTCTTTTATTCACACTTAAAAAGCCTTTTATTTCATCGAAGCATTTATTTATTAAACCTACTTAAAATCAATCTAAACCATGATGATATAATAATATCATTATCTCTCATATAATTATATTTTATTATGTTTATTTAATAACTTATATGCATCTCCAACTTCCATAAAATGAGAAATGAAACCATCGTTTGTGTGTATGGAAGACTATAACCTCAAAAACTGATGTAATTCATTTTCTATTACCACCTATCAAAGATGGTTATAATGATGAATTTAATGTATATAAATTATATTCATGAAATTTTTATCAATATTAAATTATAACATGTCATTTAATTTCTTACCTTTCCACTAATGAAAAAATGATAACGTTGTTCATGTGTACGTGTGGATTACCACCTCCACAAATTGATGTGATACATTTTCCATCACCACATCACAAAGATGATAAATATAACTATATTTAGAAAAATAATATGGTATTTATGATAAAATAGTCATTATTTAAGGATATTATAATACTTACCTTCTTTCCATAATGATAATTGACAAATAGAAATGTTACTCATGAATCTGTGTGACCTACCATCTCCAAAAGTGTAATATAGTTCATTTTTCCTAAACATATTTCATGATTGGTTTTAAAAGTATAATTTATATGTATAAATGATAATTATTTAATTATTATTATTTTTTGTATGATGTAATAATTTCACCTTTGACCATAGTTGACCTATCAATTCCATTTATGATATATGAGCTGAATATCATCAGAACATTTGATGTGAACTTAATTGATTAAGTAATTTAATATAAAATGGTAATTAATAAAATAAAAAGGCTTAATAAAATATAAAAAGGTTCTTAATAAAGTTAATAATTAATATAATTTTATTAATAAATAATATAAAGAATGTAAGTGATAATTCAAACTCAAGGTAAGGGACTTTATTTTTTTTAAAAAAAATCATAGTTTAAAGTTTTCCTTCCAGCTCCTTTTCATCCGTATTTTTAAAAAAATATATTATTAATGAATTTATATGGACATAATAGAACAAAAAAATAAATTATATATATATATATATATATTTACTTTCTTTCAAGGTTTTAAAAAATAATATTTTTAAGTTTTTTATGCAGAACATTTTGAAAAAATGACGAAAATAATGTTCTATTTTAACATACACTACGATAGTTAGTTTTCATTATTGACATAAAAGTTATTTTATTTTTTGATTCATTTATAATATTTCATGATTTGCTCAAATAAAAACCGAGTTTCCCTTTTTTGGTTATTTTGGTATTGATTTTTTTTAAAGTAAAGGGTATTTTGATATCCAAAAATACTTTTCATATTAGATCACATGATTTTTCAAAGGTTTTATGATGAAAAGGTGAAAACATAGAATATTTTATTCATGATATATTACTTTAGAATTATATAGGTGAAATGGGTGAGCATGATCTAACATATATGATGTGTTGATACCTATTATTTCTCATGTTAAATTGGTGATCCCGATATAGCTTATATGAAAGGAGAGCCCTGATATATCTCTCCAATGCATTGGGTAATATTCATTGCCTTTAGATATAAGAAGGAGGGAGTTAGCAGAGGGTTTCTCCTATGGATTTAAATAGAATCTAATTATTTCATACAGGGGTTATGTATATAATTATCTAAGTTTACTAAAAGGTTTTTTATTTTCTTGCTATAATTTTTAATGGTTTTCTTTGAGAAAATTGTGTGTGGGAGTTTTTTGTGGAAATGATTTGTTTCATTCACTCAAAAAACATCAAGATAAAGGTAAACATTTCAATTGTTTTCATGTTTTTCACTTGACTACCTAATTTATTCTTTTTTATGTCCCTTACTATGCCTTTTTTTTCTTATCCTAAATTTTTAAAATGAATTTCAAAGGGTTTCAGGATGGGTATGAGAAACGAAGAATCTAAGTTGAAAGTCATAAATATTTTTCATGAAAAGAAAACATGTTTCATTTTAAAAGTTTTATATTATGGAAAAATAGATGTTGAGTACAAGTTTCCACTTATAATTTATGATTTTATTATGTTTGAGTTATATCATAATTCTCTAAAACTATAAATTATAAAGATACTTGAGAATTAAATAAAACAAAAACGTGACTAAAAACATATATTTATGTAATTTTTATTGAAGAGTCCTTATAGAAGTAGTTTGAGAAGATCTGGGAGTGACTTCTCAATGTTGTTCATATTAAAATTAACAATGAAGCTATAAAAGCATTGAGGGAGTGATGAAATAATGAAATCAGTGCCCAATTATTCAGGTAGCTCAAACACTGCAACCTCTAAGAGATCAATACTGCTAATGAGTTTGACTATGTGAGGCCCAAATGGTGCATTATATCTATATTTTCTTAGAAAAATAACCTTGGATATCTCAAAACATTAATATATTTCTCTCTCCTAATTAAGTCCATAAGATAATGGATCATGCTATAGGCATCCAAATCTTTATGTGAATACATGAGTTCCTTAGACATCGATGAAAACATTAAAAATTGAACAAAAACTTCGTCACCCATTTATTTGTAATAGATGTCACAATCCTCATTCCTCACCTCTTTTGTAGGTGGATCATGTTGTGAGGATTATAGCATGTAATACTTCATTTCACATCGCAACACTACCCCTAGGCATCTGAAAATTGACTAGAGGTTACTATCAATTAGGATATGGTCTTTCTCTATAATTGAGAACATGGATAATGTGTTTGATAAACATTCAAATGTTCTACAACAATAGATTATATTATTATTGCTTCACTTGATTACATTTTTTGTTAGACATAATAATAATTTTATTTTATTATGTCTCCTAGAATTTTATCAACTCAAATAAACCCTCACCATTGGACATGGAATGTCTAGTTCCATAGAGATTCTAGTACCAAGGATCCATATGACCCTTATAATAACCTAATAAAGGGCATTTTCACTTTAAAATATTTTGGTAGGTAGTTATTTTCTAGCTATAGGTTTGTAGATCTTTGATCCATTGAGTGGACTCTCTAATCCAAAAACCCTTGCTCGTGATTCCTCAACACTTGCATTGAAGTTATATCAAGTCCATAAAGGGATACTTCTCTTGATTTAAAATGGTTAATTTAACCCAAAACATTTATAATGACTCCATGATAAAAGTAAGTGTCCCAAAAAGGGTTGGTCAAACACTTAGTTCTATGGTATCATTCTTAATCAAGTAATGGAAGGCTTGGTCTAACTTAATATTAAGTTGATGGAATTTTTTTATTATAAATAAATATTTATTATTTTAAACTTTTCATATCTTGTTAATATAAAGTGAATTTTACTCTAGGGATTAACCATGTTTGATTAAAACATTTACACATGCCCCATTTATTGTAATTATATATTTTCATATTATCCCATTTATTTATTTGATTGTGGTCTTGAATCCATAAAATAAATCATTCATAAGAAAAAAAATAAAACAAATAAATAAATAACATGACCATGATCTTATATAATGGTTTATTTATTGAGCATAAAATAAATCACCCTATAAACCTATGGAAAAAACTTTATACTTCAGTCTGACATGAGTTGTAGAATTCCACCAGTGCACCTATATATTATCTGGGTTGGTTCCACATCAATTCCAACACGAACTACCTTTATGTTTCTTCATATACTTCTTTTATTACATTTGTTTTAAAACTCACATGCAGGTGAGGGGAACCAATTAATTGGTTCGAGGGAATTATATAAAACAACACTGGAATCAGAGGTCCTATATAATAGAGGGAAAGATACCACATAAGATATCTTATCCAATATCAAAATAAATATTTGAAAAACCATTCAATAAAATTAAATTAAATAAAACCAACACATACATAAGTTGGTTCAAAGCTCATGATCGTTCAAAAAATTGAAATTATTATGCATTGAAAACAACTAGATAAAATTCATTTAAATTCATTCCTAAATAGGATAAAATGTGCATGAATTAATCCAATTAATTATCTTATTAATAAATTAAATCATTTTATCTTATTCCATCAAATTTTCCTAAAATTACCATCCTCTAAAAAATAAAATATATTTTTTTAATTTTATTTAAGAAAATAGTACACATCTTTGTACATGGAAGAAACTTAGTGAGTGCCACTTTGAACTTATTAATATGGTTCTAATTGTATATAATTCACTAATATAATATACTATATACATGACATGTGTATTAATTTTATGACATATACTACCAAATTACTGTCAAGGAACAAAGGTTTGTTGATCACATGATCCTCCCATGGTATATAAAAATCTCACACAAAATCTCAGAGTATGTTCTCAGTATGGTATATTCTATATAGCCATCTTTGTGAGGATGGGATGATGTACTCATGTTTAGTCAAGTTCCCATAAACATTTTAAAACCTCTCCAAAATCTCAATATAAATTTATGATCTCTATTTGAAATGATATATAATAGAACTCCATGAATCCTAAACACCTTATCTACATACATCTTACCTAATTTTTCAACTGAGAACATTTCATGAATAAGAAATAATTGTGATGACTTCAGGAGTTGATCTATAATAACCAATATTATATTGTACTTTCATGGTTAATTTGAAAAACTAATAATGTAATGAATTATTATATTTTCCAAATTTCATGTTAGAATAGGAAAAGGATACAAAATCCCTATAGGTTATTGATTCTTCACCATTATCTTCTGAAAAGTCAAGCACCAAGAGACATAATTTACTACATCCCTCTTCATTCATACCTAATTTTTTTAATTTGTTTTAATGATATATATTTTCCACTCTAGGGTGAACTACCCAAATGAATTTATGAAACACACCTATATCATATTTACTCAAATTCATATGAACCACCAATCTATCCTAAAAGTAGAGTTTCATGTATGTTACTATTGAACACACTTCTATGGTCTCCCTATCATTTAAGGCATCACTCAACTTATTTTATTCATCATCAGTCCCTTATCCCTCCTTTAATTTATCCACAGGTCTAAAAGATACATGAATCTAGTGTACCGTCATGTTTCTTCTAACTTTATAAAAATTTAGATACAAACATTTCATTACCCACATCAGTTTCCACTACCCCTCCAATTCATTCACTACTTATGCCTTATGACTCAAGGAATTTTATATGAAATTATTCTTCCCTATAGTATAATAAAAAATAAAATCAAAATATTGAAGATACACTACCTATATACTATTACATGGGTTTAAATCCCACTAAGATAAGACCTATCTTAGACTCTTTTGATCTAAATACACTATGAACCACTTATAGAATATGATATGTCTCCATATCTTCAAGAAATTAAAAAAAATTCAAAATATAGATAATTCTTGGGATAATTATTCTCATATGGTTAGAGATTTCTCAATATTTATAAAACAAAATTTTTCCACTACACGTTCATACACCTTATTCAATCCTAATATGAATCATAATACATGAACAAACCTTCACTAGACTCAGGATGGATCAAAACTAGCATATATTTCAGCCTCTTATTCATATAATTGAAAGATCCTTGGCAGTTATTGTCCTATTTAGACTTTATGCCTTTCTAAGTTGATGAATTCATCAAAGACACTAACTTTAAAATTCATGAATAAAGAATTAAAAGTATTCTACCAGCCCTAGAAAACTCCAAATATTTAAGATATTATAGGGACACTCCCAAGACATCACCACATCAACCTTCTTCACATCAATGGTGGAACCATTCCTTAAAAGCATGTTCCCCAATAACTTCACTTACTATAACCAAAACTAAGATTTTCATAGCGTCATATAAAAAATATGACCTCTCAACAGCTCTCACATAGTCTTCAATTTCTCCATAAGATCCACACCCAAAATAGAATAAACCAAGATGTCACCATGAAAAATGAGGCAAGGATTTATGGAAGATATAGTTCATAAAAGAAATAAAAACAACATGAGTGTTGATAACCCCAAAAAATATTACCAAGAACTTATAATTCTCATACATACTCCTGAAAATTGAATTCATAATTTCCACCTATTTCACCCTTAATTGGTGATATAATGATCACAAATCAATCTTAGAGAACAACTTATATTCATTCAACAGATTTAGGAGATCATCGATGTGAGAAAAATCATATTTATTTTTTATCATCAACTGATTCAAAATTATATATTCAATGCACATTCGTAAGATACCATCAACCTTCTTGGTAAAAAAATCGGTGCTACTCAAGGAGAAACAATTGGATGAATAAAAAACAATGTAATAATTCCTTTTAACAGTGGGTTTTTTGGCGTTTAGTGATGGTTTCTAGAAACCATCATCGATAGAAATATCTCTAATCAATTAGTGGTGGTCTTAAGTAGTGTTTTTTTATATAATTGTGTTTTATATTTAATTTTTATTTAAAAAAAATTAAAAAAATTATGCCTCTCCTAACCCGCCCACCTAGGCCCACTCTTCTGGATTGACTTGAACAACCCACCTGACCTAACCCATCCACATCAAAACTTCATACAAATTGCATTTTAAATATTTCCTAGGTAGAATTTGAACCCCTTACCTATTACCTCTTGGGCATAAGGATCTTTTTTCCATCTGCTTCCCAAACAAAAGGAATGAATTGTCTAAGGGAGATTTTGTAATAGGTGGAAGACAAAACCAACCTGATGTTTTTGGAAATGAGGATATCTTTCCTCATTCATTAAAATATCTGATCTCAAATAAAAAATAAGGCTCATACTCATGTAAAGGATATCCAAATTTTCAAGGTTTTCAACTAACTTTGTAGATATGAATTAATGACAATTGGTTTTATAGGTGGATATGCATCATATATATGAATGAACCTATGGGATTTAGGTTGACATATGTCTATTCTTGGATGCAGGCCAATGATGACCTTTCTTTGTTTGATGGTGGAGATGGAGTTTTGATGTTGGATGAGGACCATGATCGAGAGTGTAAGACATTGGTTCATGGGAGATGATAGGTAATGATCTCAAATATCTTAGGTTACAAGGAGTCGTTGAAGATCTAATGTGGACACGTGCATGCCGACGATGATGTGGGGAGAAGCCCGGTGATGAGGGCTGGTGATGGAGGTCTTGTGGATACTGGAAGACTTGGGATTCGAGTGGTGGAGAGTCTGTGTTTTTTGAGGCATTGGTCAGTGATTCATGGCAATGATAATGCAAGGAGAAAAGTTTGAAGAGTATAGGCTAGTGTGGATCTTGAGAAGATGAGAGACGACTTCAGATATGAAGTACAATACACTGATGAGAAGCTGGTGATGACCTTGGGATGTGAAGCATAGGGACACAAATATCGGGATGTTCCACACATTACAGACTAGCATGTATCCAATGAAGACTTTGGGGAATAGTGTGGAATGATTATGACTTCGATGAAATTCATGATATAGGATGGAGGGGTTCTAGTGGGGATGACCTCGGGCTATCGATATATGATGAGTAGTTAGGGAATTGAAAACATGGGTCATGGGACACTTTAATTATGGATGGGGTTTTTCCATTCTTTTGTTACTATTTTGGGTGGTGTTGGTTTTTCCCATTTTAGGTCATGGTGGAGTTTGGTGTGCCACTTAGTTTGACATTATAGTCCTTTTATTTTCTTTAATAAATTTTTAGGACCAAGTATGCTCAGTACCTGAACATTCCTTGTATAATTATAATTATATAAAACCAACATAAACAAACACAGACACATATATATATATAACTTTTAATATATATAATTATAAATAATATTAATATATATAAATATATATATAAGAATACATAAATATATACATACATTTACTTATATAAAGGTATACTTATATATATAAATATTAATATATTTATATGTATTTATTCCTATATATATTTATTTTTATATATTTATATATATAAATAGTTATATATTAATAGAGAGTGTGTGAGATGTATGTATGTATGAATGCATGTATATATATATAAATACATATGTTTATATTCATATAAATATATATAAATATTTATAAATATCTATAAATATATACATAAATGTATAAATTTATAGAAATATATAAATAAAGATATAATTATAAATACATATAAATTTTTTAAAAATCATACAAATATATATAAGTAAATATAATTATATAAAAATATGCATATATATACATATATATATATCCAATTAATTATATAAAAGCATATATAAATATAATTATATATACTTATATACTTATATATTTATATATAATTCTATCTACATATATTAACATATATATAGTTACATATATAATTACATATATAAAATTTATATACTTGTATAATTATATAATTATAAAACTATAACATATATATCTATATCTATATATATATATATATTTAATTTTATTTATGTATAATAATTTTTTGTATAATCATATATATTTATATATAATTGTATATTTTTAGGTATTTATATATATTCATATATTTATATTTAGGTATATATTTACATTTATTTATATGTTTAGATTCTATATTTATATGTTTATATGTTTATATGCTTATCTTGATCATATATTATAAATTATTAATATTAATTATTAAATAGTACATACTATATTGTTAATTACTAATTATTAATTATTTTTAATCATAGGTAATTACTATTTAAAAAGATATATTTAATATTTAATGACAAAAGATTATTAATAAAAAAATAATTCTACTTCTAAAAAAATTATTAGTTATTAAATATTAAGTATGAATTATTTATTACTAAATATTAATTATTTATAGTACATATAAATTATTTATTTATTATTATTTTTAATTATAATAAATTTGGTGGGTCATGTCATCCAAGTAAACCAAGAAATAAAAAAACTAAAATTTAAAAAATAATAATTAAAAATTTAGAAAATAAATATTAAAATAAATACTTATATTAAAAAAGTTTTTCCAAATAAAAAAATCATTGGTAAAAAATTTATATTAATTAAATTACTATTATTTTAAAAAAACCATCATTATTTAGAAATGGTTTTCTAAAACAACTACAAAAAAACATTTTTTGTGGTTTTGATCCTCTAAAAAACCACTTATAAATGCTATTTTTTCTATAGTGAACCCTTTCCCATATTGATTCTCCAATTGGATATTCTAATCTCATATCTCGGAAAGAACTATGTGATATAGTGGAAATGAGACCAAACTCATCCTCTCCAATAAATTGATGGGGAACTATGTGACGTTCTCTGGAGGAAGTCCATAGAATTATTTTAGAAACATGTATAAGAAGTCCTTTACCACCACCAATAAATAAAATAAGACCTTATATTTTATTTGATTCAATAACTGACCCATTTGGATAACATATCAAAGCACCATAGTCTTTAATGATATGTCCCACCAAACTAGCCCAAATTTCCTACTCCTGATGGAAAGTGAAAACACTCATGTCAGGTGAATTAAATGAAGAATTGTTATTATAGTAGCATTGAACTTCACCATTCAGTCCATCCCATTTATGATATCGAATATATCCATCTCTAGAACAAATAATTCCAATAATATTTCCACGTTACTGACCACAGAGCAACAAGATGAACATATAAACCCCAATTCTACCCTCTCCCCAAGTGGCATCTCAATACTCAAGGAATAAGTTATTAATTTTACATATATTTAGTTTTTCTACCACTCATGTATATATGAATAAATGAGATACACTTGTATTAAAGATAATACTGACCATAGTAGAAGAAATAAGTAGAGTACCTCTTACCTTTATAAGTCTCGCATCAGACTCTTTCGCCACATGCTCCATAAAAAATAATTATCCATGACTCCAACCTTGATAATTATTACTACAAATACTTTCCTATGACTCATCTTCAACATACTTTGTTTTCTCTATAAACATCCTTGTCCCTGCATCTTTTGGGTCCTCTAATTTTTGAATCTCGAGATATAATTTCAAAAAACTTATTTATATGTTTGATCTATACAAATTGGTGACATATCCTATGAACATTTGGATGATCCCACTTTAGATTCTCCCTACTGACACATTGGTAACACCCAAGCCAGCTCCTCCTATTAGGAGAACCCAATATTTCCAACTTTTTTTTAACTACCTCTCTGGTGAGAATCATCTCACTTCTTCTTTTAACCTCTAGAAAAATGATTACCTCCTTTAAGAAAAGGTAAAAAATAATTCATATCATTCATATCCAACATGTCTTACTAAGAAATAATTACTTTATTCACCACTACCATATAGGTTGGTAAATCAAGTAGGATCACCCTTGATCAGGTCTTTGGTCAAAGATTCATCTGGAACCTTTATGTGTTATGGATATCATTGGTGATAAAATCCAATAAAAAATGTACCAAATCAATAAATAAAGTATCATACTACAACACGATAATGTTCCTTAGATCTATCTCCAAGAATGATCTATCTTTTCTCATCATCTGTATGTCGAGACAAAACAACTAGAAAAATATATTTTGGAACCCAACATATGTTAGATCCTCATACTGGTTTTATTCCATGACCATCTCCCAACTCTTATGATATACGTCCTTGATCATATAGGTAGATAACTTCAACTCAGACATATCAAGGGTATAAATTAATTTAAATATTTTTTTGATCCTATCCAATCAATTTTCTACTTATTCTACTCTTCCATCTCCCTTAAAGATAAGTGGATTATGGTTTTTGAACTCTGAAGCACGATCCGCTTCCTTAGGTATCTTATAATCCAATCCCCTTATAAGAACATGAATTTCTTGAACTAATGTATTAAAGAGTTCAGGAATTTTATCCATGTTTCTAGAACATTACTCATGCAAAATCTAACCTCCAAATTTCCTTAACTCTCACTCACGAAGAATCTATCTAAACGAAAGAATCTTTATAACAACAAAAGCTAAAAAGAGTTTGCATGAGGAACTATTCAAAAATTACCTCTTATATACCCATAAAACTCAAAACATAGGATATCAATTATATGTATAGGAATTTATATTCACCCTATAGTGATTCTTTCATAGTAAAATATATCACCAAAAACACAAATAATTTTATCAATTTTTTTTAAAAAACCAAACCCTTTAAAAAACCCTTTTAAATTTACTTTTAAAATAATGTTCAGTTGAGAAAAACATTTATAAAAATAAAGTAAACACATATATATCATCCCTATACATTATTACCATAATGCATGAACACACCACCTTTCCTAATCTTATATGGTTGTCGACACCTACTGGGTACAATATACCAGAATCCTAAAATGGATCATTCTGATCACTTATCCCACCCAAATTCTTTAAAAACTCAAGTCCCATAATAATTAGGATATACATGAATTTTTATATGAAACTATTTAGTTTATAACAAAAAGTAACTATTAATAATAACTCATAATTCTCAACCTGTAAAACTAAATTCAATTACCATTTTATGATATCCTCAATTCGTGATATCAAATCATGAGGCTAGTCTGGAACTGCCACAAGAGCTTAGGTGCATTCCTGGATCTTAGAAGGATGTAAAACAGTTCTAAGGGATAGTAGTAATTATTTTTTAATGATTTTACCACAAATAAGCAACTAAATACATGAACATAAAATTAAACATTAATAAAAATATAATATATTCTAGTAGAAAATTAAATAACACATGTATTAAATCCCAAATAACATGAAAGCCTAGTAAATGATTCCCATTTTATGTTAATGTTTCATATTCTATTTCAATATAATATTTAACACTTACACATACTCTATAAAATAATCTATTAAACTCTATCACCCAAAATATGTAATCCTTTCCCATACCTATATCATGTTATAAGATATCAACACACACACATAAATGTGATGGTAAGGGTGAGTAAAAATACCCTACCATATTTCCAAAAATCACTCATATGAAATCACATGAAGTCCAATTTCGTTCCTTGTAAATGATTCCCAAAAAATAGGTTAGTATATTAAAAACAAAAATATCTTATCACCAGTTCCGATAAAACCAAATTAGCATATGAAAATAACATAACTGATTATTCTACCAAATTGTGAAACCCTTTTTGGCTCCACCATAATGTATAACCATTTTATATTCAATATAAGTAAAGGATACATCAGTAATAAATACATAATTTAACAAAAAATATTTCTTATTATTATAATATACACCTATTGTGGATCGTCACCCACCCAAGTGTTTCTTGAATATCTCAACTGACTCTATTTGTATCAAAAAAGTGATAGAAATTCTGATTTATCCCAACCACCCAACCCTTATGAATATTCTCAAAAATTAATATTCATTTATCATAACTAATAAGTTCATTAAACCAAACTATTTTGACCTCCCATAAATGGTTTACCCAAGCAATTCATTAAAACAAAATCTAAAATCTATCCAATTCAAGATTATAAATTTTTTTGTTTCAATAAATTCTACTTAAACCAAAATATCAGGGTTTAACCCAAAAACCAATTATAAACTAAATCCTATGGTTTAATCCCAAAACCATATTTTTATCAAATCAAGTAAAACAACCATTTATCTAATAAATTCAAATAATTATTTGATAAATTACAAAATTTAGGAAAAAATATAAAATAACATCAAATAACCAATAAGGAATCATGATCATATAAATAATTAATATGATCTACCTACCTTAGATAATGGTTACACAATAATCTAAAACCCTAGATATAACTTCAGAAACCACAATACGATCCTCAAAACACTAGAAATATGAGTATAATATAATCTTTCTTCAATTCATGATTAAAATTCATGATCTAAAACCTTAGATCTAATCAAAAGGGATATTTCTATATTGGGTATATGAAATTGAAATAGATAAAAGAGATATATTAATTAATATTGGATATTATCAGGATCAATCCTTGAATCATGGGTTGAACAAATCAATCCTCCAGATAAATTCATTTTTTGGAAATGATGAATCCAAAATTTATCTTTACAGGGACCCTAGATCCATACCAAGCTAAATGAGGGTGTCTAATGTGGTTAAATAAGGATTAAAAATACTTTAAAATCCAAAACATAAGATACAAACCTGTATTTAAAGTTAAGGTGCACCATTTTTTGGGTAATTTCATTGGCCATATGAGAACCTCTGAACACAAACCCAATAATCCGTGATTTTCCTACACAATCACCTAAGACCATACACCAATCATAAAATCACTATTTTCTCCCTAGGTGACATGAAAAATCTTGTTCTATGGTTTTTGTGACTATTCCACTAGACCATATAGTGTTTATTACTCTTAAAAAACCTAAAAATGATGCCAAAACCACCAAATCTGAAAATGAAACTCACCTATTAAACTTGAGACATAACATGAATTGAATCACAAAATGACCTCAACTACATCCCCCTAATTAGAATAAAATGAAAACTTGTGACGTGGGATAAAATAAACTACTATGGAATTATTTTCCCTCAAAATACATAACCAACATGAGTAACAATTCATGTGGATTGAAAAAATATTTTCTTAAAAACATTAAAATTTGAATAGAAAAAAATAAAATTTATAATATTTTCTAAAAAATACAATGCCACATGCTGACATAAGTAAATAAATCTAGCTCACACTCAAGCCACTGAATCCACCCATCATGTTTCCATAGTGAATATGTGATTCTCCACTAATAAAGTATGATACCTTTCCTTTAGCTAAATCTAAAGAAATCATGTCTACATGCTCACTGAGGTGTGAATGTAGAGGTAGAGTATGAAATCAAAAATATTTCACAAAGTCTCTAATAAACATCCGTGCATGAGGAAATCGAATAAATTCATTTGAAACCTACAATGATAAATCAAAACTGTTTCAACCGAAAAAATTCTTTACTAAAATAATTTAAAAACCCTGACATCAAGATTTATTATATCAATACATTTTTCTTAAAAAACCATGTTTTCTTATAAGAAAATATAAAATCAAAACCCAAATTTAAAATCCATTCCAAAACATGTTTATTTTATAAAAAATTATTATTTAATGAAATATCAATTTTTCTCAACTCAAGGTAAGAAGCCTCCATTTTCCCAAAACACAGATTCTCCATCTCCTAATAACGCACTTTTTCTAAGACATAAAAGTGAATAATTAATTTAAGTTTAATGGTTGATATATAATTTTCTATTATTAAAACTAATTCATTAGTCATTCACACATTTAACTCAAAACTGGATACTTAGTTATAAAAATTAATGAGTTGTCACCTTTAACCATCGCTTGACTTAACAAACACTATCTATGTTTTCCTACTTTTTCACTATATAATCATAGTGGTTTTCAAAATTAGTTTCATTAAAACCATTTGTACACACACACATACACCATTTTATATTATCAAATATACTATATTTAAATAATTTAAAAAAAACTATACCCTTAATTGGGTATTTTCAAAAAGAAGTTTATCCTAAATTCATTTATAAAAAATATAATTGTTTATCAAAAAAACATAGTGTAACTTCCCAGACTGGTCAAGGAGTTTATTTGTTTAAATTTTGGCCAAAAATATGAAACCATTTCATTTTTTATTAAATATTAAATTTAAAATTTAAAATTATATTTTTAATAATATTGGGGATAATATGTATGGTCGAGTGTTTGGGGATGGTTTTTGGAGTGAACTTGGATTCGAACATGTGAAAAGGGAATCTGTAGAGACGTCAAGAATCATAAAATATGTCAGGATTCTAGATTAATGTGTTATACTAGGTAATGGGTTAGGTTTTTTACTATTCATAAGCTTGAATATGTTTTGGGTAGTGATATAGGTTCTAGGGGTTGTTTTTGGATGTTTTTTTGTTTTTTTAGTTTCTTCTATTTAAAAAAAAAGTATGGTATCACTCTTATATAATGGGTATAGTGACTCTTATGTTTTGAACAGTCCCAAAATTTAGAAAATTCCTAACTCTTATGAAGTGGGTCTATATGACCTTTACCTATTTTTTGAAAGATAATTTGAAAAGGGGGTAGTTCTAGAGGATGTATAATGAGTTTCAGATCCATAGTTGATGTCAATCTCAAGGATGGTAGATAAATAAATTTTGCATCTGGGTGTTTAGGAGTGGGTTTAAGAAGTTATTTATCCAAAATATTAACTATGGATGTTGAGAAGGTGATGGTTAAAAGGAGGATCCACAAAAATGGGATCTATCAAAATATAACTTTCTAATTCTAAAAACTCCTTGTGTGTGTATGATATTTCTGACTGGTCAAAAATTCAAAAAGTGTTGGAACCCCCTGTGTATATAATATATTTATTTAAGTGTGTTTAGAAATAAAATAAAGAAAATATCTTACAATTGTGCATAAAATATTATGAAGTGGAAGATAATTTTATGTATTATTCATAATTATATCTTATGAAAATTTATTTGAAGAGAATATATTATGTATGAAATAAGATATTACATGGGGATTTTTTGAAGAAGGGAAAAACCTTAAGATTAAAATTAAATTATATATTTTTAAAAATTTATATATTCCGAACTATCATGTATAAATTATATATTCTATATAAGGGAGTTCCTAGAAGTTGGGATACGAGACGTTATAATTTATTTGGGGGTATAGAAAATGATTATAAGTGGTAACTTTTTGGTTTTAACTAAGTCCACAAGTCTTGAGAAATCCCTCTGATAAGTCTTATAAAATCACCCTAAGGAGTCTTTTAAAATCTAGACTACCAAAATTTATAAAAATTTTGAACCATTACAAAAGTGGTCTATCAACCCTTTCATATCTTCTATAAATTGGGATCCTAGATGTTTTTAGTAGTTGATGTTCAAGATGTTCAGATTTATTTGAGGGTTTAAAAGTTAATATGAAAGGGATTACTCTTATGTTTTAAATTTGATAAAAATTTAGAAAAGTCCTGATAGATAAAAAATTTCCAAATTACTCTTACAAAATCAGAGATAACACTTACATTTTTAAAAGTTCACTTTATGAATTTAGGTGACACTTATGAAGTTCCTTGATGACTCTTATAAAGCATAGGCTTGACTCTTATGTTTATACATTTAAAAATTATTTGAAGAATTTGACATAAAATATTGTCTGCTTTTTATGAGTTTAATTATAGAGAGGTCTATCCCTAGATGTGTGGAATTTAGGATCCCTAATTTTGGGTTGTTCTAAACATTAGAAATCCAAGATGAGGAGTTTCCAAAAGTAGTCCCGAGAGTGTGAACATTTTGAGAGTTGGAATTTATAGGAGGAGTTTTCCATAAGTGTAATTCCTTATGTTTTTCTAGATATTAGAATAAAATAAAATATAATAAAATAAATAAATTATAATACTAATAATAATTTTAATAATAATAATAATAATTTGATAAATGGGGTAACATTAAGCTTGAAACAAGGGATTTCCACTCACTGTATCAATGTATTTTCTTCTCAAATCATTCCCTTTCAATCTCCATTATTCCAAGTGATACATCCTTCATCCTTTATGTAATCATGTTCCATTCAATATAGGTGATAAATAATGTAAAACATATCACTCCATGACAATTATTTCTTGGTATCTCATGAAATTTCAAATTCTTATGCTGGTTATGATTTTTTATGACATATTTTAGGGATCGTGACTACTATTACAATTTCTACCATTTGACCTTGAATCAATAGCCAATATTTGATGAGTAACCTTCTACAAGAATAAGGTAGGTTTCCCTAATCTATCCCTAAAGTAATTTTTTTGTGCATGTGATGTGTAGTCATGCTGACTTAATGTGTGGTTTACCTAAAACTTAAAAAAATTATTTATATTATTATTCCTTAAGAATAAACACTTTTTTGGGTCTGTAGTAGCTATTTAAGGATATAAGTCTGAACCATTAGACACCATGTAAAATAATCCTTATTTTAGAGAAAAATGGGAATTTTAAAGTAAATTTTTGAGATAACATTCGTATAATGGTATATGGTATATGTGTGAAATTACTGAGAAGAATATTTCTCCTATGTGTATTATATATGAGATTAATGGGTATGATTATCTTCCCATGTGTAGGTTATATATGATATTATTGTGTATAAATTTATTCACCTAGGTGTGTGTTATATATGATAATATTGAGGGATCCAATATTCCCCCAAGAGTGTGTTATATATGAGATTAGTAGGTGGGTTACTCTTCCCTTGGGTGTGGCTATACATGAGAAATTTTAGGTAGGATGTTTCCCCCTAGAGTGTGTATATGAGATATTTTGGTTGGTTTGTTTCCCCGTAAGGGTTCTTATATTTAACATATCATGTTTAGAGACATCAATAACTATAGAAAATCATGTATGTTTGAAATTATGTTCCACCATATAGCTCATTGATTGATTGTGCCGATTAATTTATGCATTCAATAATTTATTATAGAACATTAACATTAAATATATTCCTATATGAAATTTTAGGGATAACCTTGGTTGTGAATTACCAAGTTATACTCACATCATTCTTGGGATGCCATGGGTACCCATGTAGACTTCATGTTTATTGGAAAAAGATACGGGAAACGACCCTTGTATTGATGGTCTATTTCATTAACTAGGATATATAATGAGACATGGGACCATATTGGTACTCAAGACCTATTTTGTAGTGTTTACTAGTTTTGTTTTTTTTATTTTGATGTATAAGATCTACCCATGTGAAATTTTAATTCGGTCCGTAGGACTTTTATGACTTTTATAACATTCATTTTTATATATCTTGTGTTGTATATGTTGTTTATTGGAATTTTTTTTATGTATTTTGAATTTATTTATCTGGATGTATATTATTTTCATTATTTTTTATATTATTGATTCACTATGATATAAAGGTTTAATAACCCCACTGTATCACCATAGACCCTCAGTACTAATCAGTAGACTTTGGTTTATGGGGCAACACTCCTAAGGTCTTATAACACTCTGGTCAGGACAATGAGGAGTGGTATCAAGCCATGGTATTACAAAGTGTTATATGGGAATTATGCTTTTCTTTTTGTATTTATAATTAGGAAAGGTAGATAGGTGATATGATGTTTTCAAAACTAGGTATGAAACTTATTCCTAGGAGTAGATAAACTACATATGAGGAAATTCTATGTTATTAGGAATGAGATTGTTGTGCTTAGTTTTCTCTTTTAAAATTGATCTATTTTTCCTAGAATGACACACTTTATTTTGGATATATTATTTATGGGATTATTACTCCCATTTTGAAATGGTAAGGGGGAATGAATTCATACATCATAATATGTATATAGGATTTATATGTTATTCATATGCTTATCTATGAATTTTTAATTGACTATGAGAGAATGATTGATTTTTTAAAGTGTTTTCATCAACATATATGGTGTTTTAAAATATAAATTGATGGAATAACCTTATTTATATTATTATTTTATTACTTATTATTGTTATTGGTGATTAAATAACTCATTTATAGATGGTACCAATTAAATAAAACGTTAATAATAAATTATAACATGTTTTTGTCTCTAAATTGTGATTGGAGATCTGTTTAACTGAACCATAAATGAGATTTATATTATAAATTAATTAAAAAATAAATGGGGTTTTAAGGATATGGATTGTATGTGTATTTAATATAATGACCTTGAGTATGGGTACACATATTAGAAATAGAACATGAGTTATGATAATTCTAGGATATGGGGTGTATAGAATAGGAGAACACTATGCAGGTTATTTTTTTCCTTAAATTACAATATAATAATATTGTAATAATGTTTTGTTTTGATGTATTTGTTTGTAATTTTAGATATATTCTACCACAAATATCACCAGTAGTGAACTAGAAGGAAGGGGACGAGCATTACACAATGGTGGTTGAGCTATAAGCCCCTATAGTAATAGGATTGACCATGAATGATCAATTATATGAGAACATTTTATGAATTTTATAGTCTATAGATAAGGGGGATCCAGGAGTTTCATTTACCATGTTTGATCTGACCTGAGAGTTCTAGAAGCATCACCAACCCTTGTCTATGGGTGAGGGAAACCCACAATCAAAATATCTTCAGGTGGAGTCTTTTAAAACTATTTTTGATAATCTAGATACACTCTCATAAAGGAGGGTTAGGTTAGTTTCATATATTCTATGAGGCCCCATGAAGCACTGGTGGGACATTTTTGTCCAATAGAACTAGTACATCGAGTTATCCTAAAGGGACTTCCAAAAATGGTTATTTGATCACTTATTTCTAGAAACTCTGAGGGTGGATGAAGACTGATAGTATATATATATATATATATACATAACTTTATGAGGTTTTACTATAAGTCTCTAGAATTAAACATTACTTAATCTTGAGTTAATTCAAGAATTTACATTCATTCACATTGAGGATATTTTTAGGTTTAGAGTTTTAGATAATTAGGCTATAACTATTACATAACATATCAAATATTAAAAAGTAGACAAGTCAACGTGATATATATAATATAAAACATTTTAAAATAAAACATGAATTATTTTTCTTGATAAAACTCTTCATAAAATTCATCTTTTATTCTTCCTTTCTCTTAACCATACTTATACCATGTGGAAAACATTTCAAAAACTTTGGATGAGAACAAAAAGCTCAGTAAGGGGTATAAATGAGGAATGAAACTGTTAATCCATGAATATTTTAAACTCTTTTAATAGTTTTCACAAAATCATACATTTAACCCATAAAACATAAGTTCTTTAACATACTTCATAAAATCATAAGATTATTGGGAAACTTCTTAGAAATCATAAATCCTAAAGGTAACTTGTGGCATCCATGTCATACTTAAATTATAGATTTAACATTTACTTAGAGAGTAACCTTCATGGTTACAATTGGAATACCCATAAAAATATATTCCCTAAATATCCTAGAAGAAACCTTATCATTTATCTATGTATCATTACCCAATGCATTGGAGAGCTATCACAGGCTCACGCTGTAACACCCTGAGATTTTTATGAGAAATATTTTGTTTTTATGTATTATGTTATATTCAACACCAAAGAAATTTTTCACTATACACAACACTGTCTTGGCTTGTGTTACACGTAAGAGAAACCTTCCTCAATAGCTTGCGTTGTACGCAATACTGAGTTTCACTAAACAACGGTATGCTATTAAAATATTATATAAACTAGCCTTTATGAATAGTAATACCGAATTTTTAAAATTTTAAAATTTTATCTTTCAAAATGAACTTAATTTTTGGTTCGGAATATCGAAATTATCTTAGGGTGAATTTTTGGTATTATTCTGAAAACTTTCAATTTTTGATGAAAAGTGAAAAACACTGAGTAATAGTTTAAAACCAAATTTTTATTTAAATAATTATTTATTTTATTTGAATTTAATTTAATTAAAAATAGATACATAATACCTATATAAGTTCAATGTAATTCATTGGAGTCAGTTTATAATAATTTTAGATATATAAAAATTTTATTGAACTTCTTACTGTCTTTTACCCACCTCCTAGGAGAATTTGCAAATTTACATAAAACTTAATTTGACTGCTTCTCCGAGTTGAATTTAAAAAATCCGAGATACACTGTTAATATCAAGGAGTAAAATCTGGTTTAATAAGATAAAAATAATTTTTAGTGAATAATAACTATTTTACTTTTATTTACCACGGTTAAAAGTAAATTGGGTAATTAAGGGTAAAAATGGTATTATTATTAGCCTAACACATGTCCTAATTCTATTGGATAAGTGTTATTCGACCAAAAATAACCTTAGGAATAAAAAATGACCATTTAGGTCCACCTATATTATATTAGGACATTTATTATTATTTAATTCATAGAAGAGTTAAAAGAATTAAAATCAAAGTTTAATAAGTAAAACATTTTTAATATAGGGTTATACATAAGATAAATTCGACTATAAATATTAATTAGAAATTTAAAAATATTTAATACATAATTTTATTTTATTTATAACTTTTAGACATTAAATAATTTAATTTATTTATGACACAATGATGATGTAGTAATTACCTTATTAATGATATATTAACATAATTGATATTATAAATACCCAAATAAATGTAATTTGAGACTTTTTATGAATTAAACTAATTTTCTAGGTTAATATAACATATTAGGGTTGGTTAGATGAATTGTTTTTGAAGTAATAATGCTGTTATGAATTTAGAAAAAACAAAATACCAAATAGTGTCAAAATTGATATAAAAGAGTTTTTAAAACAATTATTAAATTATTAATTGATATTCTATTCCTAAAAATATATGGTTTGGCTAGAAGACTTATATAATAATATATATGACATTAATGAACCAATTGGGGTCCTATTGGTGGTTTATAGTATGTTAATTAACCATATAGTGTAAGAATACAAGAATACACGGTAAAAGTTAAATTCTTTAACTTAGAGTTAAATCTAAATGATATGGTTAAAATGGTAATCTAAACTTATCAAAAAACCTATTGGTTGAGAGTATTTTAACCCATCTACACCCTATCCACGAAATAAGTCACTTTGGAGACATTATAAACCTAATATGAATTTAATATAAAATAATATTTTAACTTTTTTCTAAGGTGCCCCTCACCCCTCTTATAAAAGGGAACTCCCCCTTATCTCTAATTTACACCTCCAAATCCATTTGGCTCAGCCAAACCCTACTCAAATACCCTCTCCATTGTCCTCCGTTCATTCCAGAGGCCTTCCTTTAGTCATAAAGCCAACCTAAAGAGCCCTTTTGATCAAATCAAAAGGAAGAACCTGAGGAAGAAGAGGTTCAGATACGTACAAAGCATATCGGACCTAAGGTAAGGGAAAATCTCACAATCTCATTTTTATCCGAGATTGTTTATAGTTAAGAATTTACTAGGGAATATTTATCATCCACATCCATGTTTACTCAGTATTTACTATTATTTATATCCTCCTATAATTGTTTAAATCCAATTTTACCTATTGGTGAATTTTTAGTAAAAGATATGAAAGGAATATTTTGTCGTTTTCAGTATGAGATACTTTTTGACTTTTCCAGCCAAAGTTCAAGAACATTTTTTTAGAATTATATGGCATGAATATATTTTTATTATTTAATAGAACATTATTTCCATGAATCTTTCTTTACAAGTTTTCATGTTTATTTTTAATTAACTTCTTTTAGTTTAAAATTATATGACATGTTAAGAAAGGAAAAATGTTTTTGAAGTAGAAAGGATATTTTTCTCAAGAATGGAGTTCAAGTGTTTTATCAAAATTATTTTACATCTAAGATAATATAGGGTTCTATTTATATCCCTATTTTTACATTGATTTGATTATTTTATGATGGAATTATTTTTATGAAGTCCTTTTATCTTATATGGTTTATGTTATGATGGCATGGTGTTTAAGAATCCCATTTTTATTACATGGGTTATGATATGATATATGATTTATGATATTGTGGAAAACATAAGAATGGTTTCATTATGAGATGGGTGGGACTTATATCTCCCTCCAATGCATTGGTTACAGACTTATATCTCATGAGATAGGCATGGATGAAACAAAAAGTTAATCTGGTTCAGTGATACAGGACTGCAATGAGGAGTGAACTCGGTTCCGAAACAGAATTTGTCCACTATGATAGTCTTGGAAATGATTCTTGACTAATAAGAAATGATTTTATATGATTGTGTGTGTATTCCAAAAAGTTTCATGTTTTATGTTATAATTATTTGGATTACATTTCACTACTATGATTTATCCCATGTTATGATATTATGATCCCTTTTGCTGGTTAAGATTTTCAAAATGTTATGTTCTTATGAATATGATATGATTGATATTTACTTTTTTTACCTTTACTGAGCATTTGAGCTCACCCTTTTGTATATTTTCTTTTCCCCAGTTAAGGAAGAATGATATTAAGTAGGATATGCCAAAAGGGACTCTAGATATGATGAAATAAACGGGAGAAAATGTAGATGCTTTATGTACCAGTTGTTTATGTTTCCCAGTTTCTAAAGACACTATACCTATACAGTCCTAACATGGTTTGTTTATATATTGTAATTAGTATGCTTCAATTCTGATGTAATAAAAATGTACGTAAATTTTGGGTCATTATAGTTGGTATCAGAGCAATGGTATAGTCAACCATTGGAAACTAGGATATGAAAGCCTTAGTAAGAACCCTAAGGATATGTCTAAGCGTATATCTCAATATTAGTTTTTTATAAATGGCCATGAATAACCTATGATAAGACCTTAAGTGTGAAATTTTATTCTTGATTATGTGGTTTTCCTATTATAATTAGTGTTTCTCACACTATGCTTATTGTTTTTAGTCAATGGCTGGACCCCGGAGGAACCTTGTTAATGCGGAATGCGATGGGCAATGAAATGATTTTCCCCATAAGCAACCAAATGTTATGGGATTTAGAATGCAAAATCTTGTATCCATGATCACACAACTTTCTCAAGCTATTAATCATACAGGACTTCTAAACTAGTAAATTAAGGAGCAACATTATATTAAATCCTTCATGAGGAATCATCCACCCTCATTCAGTGGGTCTACTGATCCATTAGTGTCTGAACAATGGATCAGTACCACTGAAAAGATATTTTCAGTTCTACAGTGTTTTGAACATGATAAAGTCATCTTATTAGTATATCGTTTGGATGGTGATGCCGATCAATGGTGTAATCTTATCAAGAATATGAGGCAAAGAGACTAAATTGACTCCATGGAAAGATATGAGTTCAAGAACATATTTTTCAATAAGTACTTCCCATGTATTATTTGAAAAAATATGGAGAAAGAGTTTCTTGAACTAATGCAAAAGGATGATGAATCTCTTGGTACCTACAAAGCTAATTTTGCATGACATGCAAGGTATGCTTCCAGAATTATTATCCAACCTGAGAGTAAGATCGATCGATTCATTAGTGTCTTAAAACCAAGTCTTCGAAGTGCATTATCCATAAGGGACTTCAATAGCTATGAGGAAATTGTTCGATGTGCTCTCAAGGTTGAGATGGATATTGGAGTAACCCATCAGTCATATGGGTTTGATAAGAAGAGGAAAATGTAATTCAAAGGGAAATATAAATACCACATTGAAAAGAAGATGAGTTTTTCCTTATGCTCAAAGTGTGGAAAGAAACATGGAGGGAATTGTCATAAAGGGACAAGTAAACGTTTCAAATGTGTAAAAGAAGTTCATCGGGCATTTGAATATCGCAATGATGGGAAAAAGATATCTAGTGATGTGAACAAAGAAAATGCTACATAGAATGCACATCCTATACTTCAATGTTACAAGTACAAGGAAATGGGGAATTATGCTAATCAATTCCCCAATCCAAGGGTTGTTGATGATGATCAACTTCAACAAACTCTTAAGGCCAAAGACAAAGGAAAGTCACATGAAATTTCTATCGGCGATGTGGAGTACGATAACGAAGTGGTGAAAGGAAAACTTATCATCCACTCTAAAGTAGAAAATGTTTTATTTGATTATGGATCCACCCACACTTTTATTTCGGAAGAATTTCCCAAGGGTATCATTGTACTACATCAACAATTAGCTGTTGAGTTAGCTAGGAGAACTCCTAATGGCACTTCAGTTGCATCAAAAATTTATAATTCTTCTCCAATTGATGTTTGTGGGAAAGTGATTCCTACAAATCTTGTGATCCTTCCTATAGTGAAATTTGATGTGATTCTTGTCATGGATTGGCTTTCCTTATATGAAGCTCATATCGATTTCCAAATAAGGGAAGTCACATTTTATATTCCTGATCAATCTCTGATCATCTATCAATGCAAGGATGAATATAACCTTCCAGTTGAAATTTATTCCATATTATGGGTCTTGATTCCAATAAATAAAGGTTATTTATCTCAAATGGTTAGAGAGAAACTCATGATTAAGAATATTCCCATTGTATGGGAGTTTGATGATGTCTTTCCAGAGTAATTTCCAGGTCTTCCACCAAATCGTGAAGTTGAGTTTTCAATAGAACTCATAACGGGTGATATGCCCATTTCAAAGACACCTTTTAGAGTGGACCCAATTGAGTTGCAAGTATTGAAGAAGAAACTCCAAGAGAATATTGATAAGGGATTCATATTCCCTAGTGCATCACCTTGGGGAGCACCTGTTCTGTTTGTTAAGAAGAAAGATGGATCAATGAGACTCTGCATTGATTATTGAGAACTTAACAATATCACTATCAAGAACAAATATCCTCTCCCACACATTGATGACTTATTGGACCAACTACGCGGAGCTTAATACTTATCCAATATTGATATTCATTTAGGGTAGCATCAATTAAGGTTCAAAAGGGAGGATATACCAAATATGGCTTTCCGTACAAGGTATGGACACTATGAATTTATTGGGATGCCATTTGGTCTTACTAATTCCCCTACTATCTTCATGGATCTAATGAATAGAGTCTTTAGAGACTATCTTGATCAGTTTCTGGTAGTCTTTATAGATGATATTCTTGTCTATTCAAAGAGAAAGGAAGATCATGAAGATCACTTGAGAATTGTATTAAAGACCCTAATAAAGGAGAAGCTTTATGATAAATTTACCAAGTGTGAATTTTGGCTTTAAAAAGTTTTATTTTTGGGTCACATAATCTCAAAAGAAGGGATATCTATGGATCCAACAAAAACAGAGGTTATCGAAAGATGGTCGAGACCAACAACAGTAACTAAGATATGAAGTTTTCTTGGTTTGGATGGATATTATTGATGTTGTTTGAAAGATTTTTCACGATTATCTAATCCACTCAACAGGTTTATTCGAAAAGGAGTTAATTTCGTTTGGAAGGAGGTCTGTGAAGAGAATTTCAAGGAGTTGAAAAGAAGGTTATCCAGTGCACCTGTGCTCACACTGCCTTACAGTGGAGAAAGTTTTGTGATCTACAGTGATTCATCCAAGAAAGGATTGGGGTGTGTTATCATGAAAAACAATATGGTGATAGATTATGCCTCAAAACAGTTGAAAATCCATGAGAAAAATTACCCAAATCATCATATGGAATTAGCTGTGGTAATATTTGCATTAAATATTTGGAGGAATTATCTTTATGGTGAAAGGTGTGATATTTATACTGATCAAAAAGTTTAAAGTATATTTTCACACAAAAGGAGTTGAATATGTTCCAAAGAAGATGGTTGGAGCTGATTAAGGATTACAACTGCTCAATTCATTACCACCCTGGGAAAGCAAACAAGGTGGCAGACGCATTAAGTCAACAAGACCATACTAGCTTATCCATGATGAGGATAAAAAAAGATCCAATATTTATGGATTTACAAAGGATGGATCTTGGAATTATAATGGAAGGGGAAAAATCTTATCTTTCTCAAATGATTGTTTAACCATCTATAAAAGTGAAGATTAAATAGGCATAGAAAGAAGATATAGAGTTACAAAAAAGGTGAGAAATGTTCCTGAATTCCACATTGATTGTGATGAAATAATATGGTTTAGGAATCGGGTTTGTGTTACTCCCATCCTAGAATTAAAGAAGGAAATATTGGATGAAGATCATAGTTCTTCATTCTCTATTCACCATGGAAGCACGAATATGTATAGGGACCTGAAGGATTACTTCTGGTGGGATGGAATGAAAAGAGATGTTGCTGAATATATCTCTCGATGCTTGGTTTGTCATTAAGTTAAAGATGAGAGACAGAAGTCTAAGGGTATGTTACAACCATTACCCATACCAAAATGTAAATGGGAAAACATCACTATGGACTTTGTCACTGGACTTCCTAAAACATCCAAAACAATAATGCTATCTGGGTTATAGTTGATCATATTACGAAGTCAGCACACTTCATTGCTATTAGAGAAGATTTATCTCTTGATCAGATTGCCAGGATATATGTGAAGGAAGTGGTAAGATTTCATGGAGTACCACTTTCCATTAAATCTGATCAGGATCCAAGGTTTACCTCAAAGTATTGGCGAAGTCTTCAACATACTCTAGATACAGAGTTGAGTTTCAGTACTACTTATCATCCTCAGACCGATGGTCAGTCTGAGAGGGAAATTCAAACTCTAAAAGAAATTTTGAGATATTGATCTATGGATTTAAAAGGTGGTTGGGATTAACACCTACCTTCGGTGGAATTTTATTATAATAATAGTTTTCACTCCAGTATTCAAATGGATCCTTATGAAGCTCTCTATATAAAGAAATGCAAACCTCCAACTTGCTGGGATGAAGTTGGGGAAACAAAGCTATTAGGACTTGATCTTTTTGATGAGATGTTAGAAAAGGTAAGATATATTCAACAAAACATAAGAGAAGATCAGAGTCGACAATAAAGTTATGACGACAACCAAAGAAAAGACCTAGAGTTTGAAGTGGGTGATAAAGTGTTCTTAAAAATATCTCCTTGGAAGAGAGTAATGAGATTTTGAAAGAAGGGCAAGCTGAGCCCTTGGTATATTGGTCCTTTTGAGATACTAGATCGTGTTGGGAAGGTAGCTTACCAATTGGCTCTTCCACTGAATCTCTCTCAAGTTCATGATGTGTTCCATGTATCTCTCCTGGGAAAGTACATACCTGATCCTTCACATGTACTAAGCTCAGAAGTTGTACCGCTGGAGCAAGATCTTTCTTATGAAGAATAGCCAATAGAGATTCTGGATAGTAACGAAAAAGTTCTACGAAAAAAGACCACTCTATTAGTTAAAGTTTTATGTACTAATTACCAATTAGAAGAAGCTACATGAGAACTTGAGGATATGATGAGGGGGAGGTATCCTCATCTGTTTGTTACGAAGTGACAAATTTTGAGGGAGAAATTCTTTTTAAGGGGGGTAGAATGTAACACCCTGAGATTTTATGAGAAATATTTTGTTTTTATGTATTATGTTATACACAACACCAAAGGAATTTTTCACTACACACAACACTGTCTTGGTTTGCATTAAACGCAAGAGAAACCTTCCTTGATAGCTTGAGTTGTACGCAATACCGAGTTTCACTAAACAACGATATGCTATTAAAATATTTTATAAACTAGCAGTTATGAATAGTAATACCCACTTTTTAAAATTTTATAAATTTTATCTTTCAAAGTGGAATTCATTTTTGGATTTTGAATATCGAAATTAGCTTAGGGTGAATTTTTGGTATTTTTCTAAAAACTTTCAATTTTTGATGAATAGTGAAAAACACTAAGTTATAGTTTAAAACCGATTTTTTAAAATAATTAATTATTTATTTTAAATTTATTTAAGGTAAAAATAGATACATAATATCTATATAAGATCAATTTAATTCATTGGAGTCATTTTATAATAATTTTAGATATATAAAAATTTTATTGAACTTTTTACCGTCTTTTACCCACCTCCTAGGAGAATTTTCAAATTTACATAAAACTTAATTTTACCACTTCTGTGAGTTGAATTTAGAAAATACAAGAGACACGGTTAACATCAAGGAGTAAAATGTGGTTTAATAAGATAAAAATAATTTTTGGTGAATAATAACTTTTTTACTTTTATTTACCATGGTTAAATGTAAATAGGGTAATTAAGGGTAAAAATGATATTATTATTACCCTAACACATGTCCTAATTATATTGGATAAGTGAAATTAGACCAAAAAGAACCTTAGGAATAAAATATGACCATTTTTTACAGTTTTATTATATTAGGACATTTATTATTATTTAATTCAAAGAAGAGTTAAAAGAATTAAAATCAAAGTTTAATAAGTAAAACATTTTTAATATAGGGTTATACATAAGATAAATTCGACTATAAATATTCATTAGAAAGATGAAAATATATCCTACATAATGGTATTTTATTTATAATTTTTAGACATTAAATAATTTAATTTATGTATGACACAATGATGATGTAGTAATTACCTTTTTAATGAAATATTAACATAATTGATATTATAAATACCCAAATAAATGTAATTTGATACATTTTATGAATTAAATTAATTTTATAGATCAATATAACATATTAGGATTGGTTATATGAATTTTTCTTGAAGTAATAATGCAGATATAAATTTATAATAAAAAAATACCAAATAGAGTGAAAATTGACATAAAAGAGTTTTTAAAACAAATATTAAATTATTAATTGATATTCTATTCCTAAAAATATAAGGTTAAAAAAAGACTTATATAATAATATATATGACATTAATGAACCAATTGGAGTTCTATTGGCAGTTTATAGTATGTTTATTAACCATATAGTGTAAGAATACAAGAAGACACGGTAAAAGATAAATTATTTAACTTAGAGTGAAATCTAAATGATAAGGTTAAAATGGTAACCTAAACTTAACTAAAACCTATTGGTTGAGAGTATTTCTACCCATCCCCACCATATCCCATAAATAAGTCACTTTGGAGCCATTATAAACCGAATATAAATTTATTATAAAATAATATTTTAAGTTTTTCCTAAGGTGCCCCTCACCCCTCTTATAAAAGGGCACTCCCCCTTCTCTCTAATTCACACCTCAAAATCCATTTTTCATGGCCAAAACCTGCCCAAATACCCTCTAAAATATCCTACCTTCATTATATAGGCCTTAATTTAGTCATAAAGCCAACCTACGGAACTTTTTTGTTCAAATCAAAAGGAATAACCTGGGGAAGAGGAGGTTCGGATACGTACAAAGAATATCAAACCTAAGGTAAGGGAAAATCTCACAATCTCATTTTTATCCGAGATTGTTTATAGTTAAGAATTTAGTGGGGAAAATTTATCATCCACATCCATGTTTCCTCAATATATAATATTATTTATATCCTCGTACAATTGTTTAAATCCAATTTTACCTATTGGTGAATTTTTAGTAAAAGATATGAAAGGAATCTTTTGTTGTTTTCGGTGTGAGATAATTTTTGAATTTTCTAGCCAAATTATGAGAAGAATGTTATTTTAAATTATATGGAATGAATGGATTTTTATTATTTCATATAACATTATTTCCATGAAGCTTCCTTTATATGTTTTCATGTTTATTTTTCATAAACTTCTTTTAGTTTAAAATTGTGTGACATGTTAAGAAAGGAAAAATGTTTTTGAGGTTGAAAGGATATTTTCATGAAGAATGGAGTTCAAGTGTTTTATCAAAATTATTTTCCATATAAGATAATATAGGGTTCTATTTATATACCTATTTTTACATTGATTTGATTATGTTATGATGGAATTATTTTTATGAAGTCATTTTATCTTAAATGGTTTATGTTATGATGGCATGATGTTTAAGAATCCCATTTTTATTTCATGGGTTATGTTATGATATATGATTTATGATTTTGTGTAACACATAAGAATGATTTAATTATGAGATGGGTGGGACCTATATCTCCCTCCAATGCATTGGTTAAGGATTTATATCTCATGAGATAGACATGGATGGAATGGAAAGTTAATCTGGTTTAGTGATACAGGACTAGAATTAGGAATGAACATAGTTCTGAAATGTAATTTGTCCACTATGATAGTATTGGAAATGAGTCTTGACTAATAAGAAATTAATTTCTATGATTATGTGTGTATGAAAAAAAGTTTCATGTTTTATGTTATGATTATTGGTATTACATTTCACTTCTATGATTTATCCCACGTTATGATATTATGATCCCTTTTGCAGGTTAAGATTTTTAAAATGTTATGTTCTTATGAATATGAAATGATTGATATTTCCTTTATTTACCCTTACTGAGCATTTTATCTCACTCTTTTGTATTTTTTATTTTCCCTAGGTAAAAAATAATGGTATTAAGTAGGATATGACAAAAGGGACTCTAGATATGATGAAATAAATGAGAGACAATGTAGATGCTTTATGAACCAGTTGTTTATGATTCCCAGTTTCTAAAGACAGTATACCTGTAGAGTCCTATCATGGTTTTTTTATATGTTATAATAAGTATGATTAAATTATTAATTAATAAAAATGTATGTAAAGTATGGGTCGTTATACATGCACCCTCAGTGTATCACAAAACTACCTTATACAGAAGTAAGCAATGCCCAAAAACCATAACATAATCACAACACATTAACAAGAATAAAGAAAAAATAAAATTTCAAAATTTCAATCACAAGATATAATTTCAAGATATTGACATAATCAATCCATTCTAAAAACCATTTTCAATACCAAAATACCATAAAATGGAATATGGTATTTATTTTTATTTTAAAAACATTATTTCTTGTATAGGAATCCAAATATCAAATATTGGTCTCAACGGCAGAAAAGACATTGTCACCATGTACATTAAAAAAACAATCCTTTTTTTATTTATTAATATGCTTCATAGAAAAATGTTCCTTTCAAAAACATTTTAATGATATTAAAATTCAAAGGGGTTAATTATACATTGGATAAAAGAAGGTGGTATATATTCTTGAAATATGCCTCAATGAAAGGAGATTGAGATGAAGTCCCTAACCTCAAGTATGATTCATCTAATATGTTCTTTATATTCCTGAATAATAAACTTAGGTTAATTTATACTTTATTGAGAACATTTTTCATGTTCATTATTCCTTTTATATCACTTATTACCATGTTATAAAAATTATATAATGATTTAAGTTCACGTGGGACATTTTGTCAATATTCAGTACTTGTGTCAAAAATGAACTTGGTATGATGTCAATAGTCCATGTGGTCATAAGTACTTCATATATATAATAATATTCATGAAATTATAACTTTTATACATAAATAATACCTTTAAATCAAACCAAGAAGTGTGGTTATAAAAAATGAACAACATTACAATCATTGAGATAGTAAGTCGTACATACGCATGAGTAACGTTTTCAATTTTTCCTTTCATAATTATAGAAAGAAGTTAAGAATTAATTTTTTCTTTAAAAAATTATCATAAAATTATAAATATCATATTAATAATTTTAATATACTTATTTATATCATACGAGTGACATAATGAATAAAAATGAGTCATGTCACTTTATGGAGGTGATAGTTCACATGTACATGCGAACAACATTATCATTTTTATATGCATAGATAGTATGAATTTAATTGATATATTATTATATTATAATTATTAATATGTCATTAATATCACATATTAACATTAATTTCATTATTATCACTAGTCATGAGAGATAGTTATGAAAAACGAATTAGATCAGTTTGTGGAGGTGATACTTCACATGTACGCATGAACGATTAATTACTTTCCCATTTAATAGAAATGGAGATGGATTTAGGTTATGATATCATCATGATAAAATATCAGTATATTTAATATATTGTATTTATTGTTTCATTGTAACACCCCAAGCTTCTACGGTACGTTTCCCTTTGAATAATGTAATAGCGTGTGTTGTACGCAACATCGAGTTCTAACACACACCACAATCGATCAAACTAGCTGTTATGAATAGTAATACCTACTTTTTGAAATTATATATATTTTATATTTGAAAATGGACTTAATTTTTGGATTCAGAATATCGAAATTATCCTAAGTTTAATTTTTGGTATTTTTCTGAGAACGTCCAACTTTTATGAATAGTGAAAAATACTTAAAAACAACTTTTTTAATAAAAATAATTTATAGTGATAAATTATATTATTTAGTGGTTTTAAAGTATAATTTATTTATGACACAACGATGATGCAGTAATTACCATAATAGTGAAACATTAAAATAATTGATATTATAAATACCCAAATAAATATAATTTGAGACTTTTAATGAATTACACTAGTTTTCTAGGATAATATGACAAATTAGGATTGATTTAATTGAATTTTTTCAAAGTAATCATTATGTTATGATTTTTACAAAAATCAATAATTGAATAGTGTCAAAATTGACATAAAAGAGTTTTTTAAAACAAATATTATATTATTAATTGATATTAAATTCCTAAATATCTAAGGATCGGACAAGAGACTTATATAATTATATTTGTATCATTAATGGAACACTTGGGGGTCGCTTGGATGTATATAGTAAGTTTATTAACCATATAATATAAAAATACAAAGAGACATTGTAAAAGTGAAACTAATTAACTAAGAGTTAATACTTAATGATAAGATTAATATAGTAACCCAAACCTGTCTAAATTCTATTGGTTGAGTTTTTTTCGACCTATACCCACCTTAAACTTTAAATAATACACTTTTGAGCCATTATAAACCGAATATGAATTTATTATAAAATAATATTTCTAGCTTTTCCAAAGGTGCCCCTCACCCCTCTTATAAAAGGGAACTCTCCCTTCTCTTTAACTCACACCTTCAAATCCTTTTGGCACGACAAAACACTGCCAAAATACTCTCTCAACATCCCTCACTTAATCCTAGAGTCCTTACTTTAGTCAGAAAGCCAACCTAAGAGCCCTTTTGATCAAATCAAAAGGATGAACCCGAAGAAGAGGTAATGTTTTCACCACCCTTTTTCAAATTCATTTCTTCTTACACTTATTCCTTCTTTGTTATTACCATTCTAAAATAATAACTCCAGTATCTTATATATACTGTGATGTTATTATAAATATGGTACAACCATATTCAGTATTCTATCCATCCTTTGAATAACATTTCACCATACGTGTGTACGTACGGCTTACCGTCTCCACGTCGTGGTGTAATTGTTATTCAATAAATTATTATTTGGATGAGTATAAAAATGATGTGTAACTCATATAAATAATAAATATAAAATGATAATGATTCTGTATATATGTTATACCATCCAATTATATATTATTTTAATATCAAAAGAATGATATTGTCGCTCGTGCGTACGTACGGACTACTGTCTCCACGAACGCGATGAGATTCATTCTCCATCGTATCCATTAAAGTATAATTATCATTTTATGATTTAAAAATGATGTTTAAGGACTTGATATCATTATGGATATTAATAAGATACAACCTATCCATGACAAACATGGCTTACGTAACAAAAAATATAAAAAAATGAGTAAGTTAACACCTGAAACAACGATAATACTAATATATTATTAACAAATCAATGTTAAAAGATCATATATGATATCATATTAATATATATGATTCTTTTATAATTTAATAACAATTATTTTACCATTATACAGGAGGTTAACCTACCCCCAACCAAGGAAAAGTACAAGGTAAGGGTTTATTTCGCAATCTCTTCATTATCAGAGGTTGTTTATACGTGATAATCTACTGGGACTTCTTTATCATCCACATCCATGTTTCTTAAAAATGAATTTCAAAACATTTTTACTATTTTACAGAATATGGGTTAAATTCATTTATACCCTTGTTTGACTTTTATAATATATTTTTAAAGTAATATTTCCGTCGTTTTCCAAACAAGGCCCTTTTTAACCTTTTTGACAGAATTAAGGTAAGAATGTCTTTTTTTAACTTATACGGCGGGTGGGGCTATTTTCCACCATTATAAAATCGTCGAAGCTTCCCTTACAATCTTATAAGAATATTTTCAAAGAAAATGTTTTATTTTAGAAATATATGACTTTTAAATGATTTCAAAATAAAAGAGATATTTCTCTAAAAAGAGTTTTGATTTCATCTATGTCAACAACCTTTGATGGATTTTACGCTTATTTGAAGTTGATTTATTATGAAACAAAACTTCTATATTGTATTGAATGTTTTGTGATATGTTTGACTATGGATGTGTTATTTTTATACCATTCATTTTTTATGGATGAAGTATTTACATTTCGTTTGCTAGTTTTAATATGAATGTTTATGTTATGTTTAAACCTTTTCATATGGGAATGCATTGGACTTAATATGTGACGGGTGGAGCCCGCTATAGCTCCTTGATGCATAGGTAGGTCTCATGAGACAAACTAGTGTCTTGGAACAAGGCCTTGACAAAATATTATTTTTAGTCTTGGCACGAGGCCTTGGCTATGTGGTTATGATAGTCTAGAATTATGCATTCCATCATTATGAAAGTGGTTATTGATATTGCATGTGATTATTCAATTAGTAGAATATCCATGTGAATAAGTAAATGGAATTATTTCATTTTATTTTTGCCATAATATGTTGAAGTTCAAGTATAAAAGGCTTTTGTTTTAGTTATACATTGCCTTAAATGTTTATTCTTATTTATGAAAGTTTATGCTATATTGTTATCCTTACTGGGCATTTGAGCTCACCCCTTTTCTATGTTTTATTTTTCCCAGGATGTGAAGAAGTAAATTATGAATGACCTGTAGGGATATTATGAGGGGATAAGAGTGTAGACTATGGAGACTATGTTGTTGTAGTTTTCATTTTTATGATTTAATGTAAAACTTTATGAATATATCTAGTGTTTCCAAGGCTACTAAACTAATCGGTCTTTCGAGATTTGATATTTCTTGTGATCATGCCAAAGTTATGTAATAATGCACCGATGCTAGGTAACTAAGGTCTGGGCGTTACAGTTGGTATCAGAGGAAGTTTAGTACAAACCTTGGAAGCTAGATTTAGATAAACTCTGATTAGAGCACGTAGACCTAAGATGAACTTTGAGGATTAGTATAGAATAACTTCCTAGAATTTTGGTATTGTAGAGATTTTGTGAGTTTTCTGAGCAATACATCCCTATCTGGATACGAGCAGGTAGAGGCGGATCTGGCACAGATGTACCTAGGGGTAAAACCCAAAAACACCGCTTTGAGCTAGACTCGAACGGGAACTGGTGCATGACAATGGGCTTTGCTGCACTCTTGGTTACGACACTCCTGGTGGATATTCTTAGGATAACTCTCATTTTATTTACAAATCATTATGAAAGGTTTATGAGTATATACTTCCTCAAAGAATGTTTTTTATGATTATGGATTATATACATAAATAGTTCAATTTATGTTAATTATTTTATAAGTATGGAATTATGTATTTTGATTCATAAACTAATCTAGTTTATGCCATTGTTTATAAATGGCGCCTAGTGGAAGAAATGGAAACCGTATCAATGCACACACTCCATGTAGGGATTTCCCTCCTACTCAAGATAATTATAGTGGAGCTGGTGATGCAACGGGTGCCGATCAGCTAATCACCATACTAGGACAACTCACTCAGGTTATGAATAATAACCTTACCCGTATGGAGCACCCTGATCCGCAGTGTGGAGGATCAATTTTAGATCGCTTCATGAGGCAGCAACCACCAACATTCAATGGGAGTACAAATCCATTAGTAGCTGAGCAATGGATAAGTTCCCTAGAGAAAATACTTCAAGCTTTGGGGAGTAGTGAAAGGGAAAAAATATCATGGAAGTTTACCACCTCACTGGAGTTGCTGATCAATGGTGTTCATTGATTCAAAACATAAAGGAAGATGATGAAGTATCAAATATGGAATGGAGAGAGTTCAAAGATCTATTTTTATAAAAATACTTTCCTCATGACCATCGAGCAGATATGGAAAGACAATTTCTGAGTCTGAGGCAAAAGGAGGATGAGAATGTCTCAAAGTATGAGGATAACTTTACAAGGTTAGCAAGGTATGATAGAGATTATATACATAACCCAAGAAGTAATATTGATCGTTTCTTTGATGGGTTAAAACCATTTCTCCGTCGAGCATTAGTCTCACAATCCTTCTCGTCGTACGAAGACATTGTCCCATGTGCTATCAAAACAGAAAAGGAATTCTCTATGTCTTACGACTTTAAAGAAAAGAAAGAGAATAATAGATCTACTGATCAATCTGGGAATGGAAATAAGGGGAAGAAGGGAAAGGTTGAATATCCATCCTGTGGTAAATGTGGGATGAAACACCCCGGTACTTGCTTGAAGGGAATGGGTGTCTATTACAAGTGTGGTGAAAAAGTATACCAAGCTCGTGAATGCAAAGGGAAGAAGGAAGGTTCCAATGTTCAATGCTACAATTGCAGGGAGATAGGACATTATGAAAATGAATGTCCTAAGCGTCAGGGTAACCTACCTCAGAAAAGGCCAAGGGATCAAGGCCAAGCTTATGGTATCACTACTACTGAGGTAGAAGCTCCGAAAGACGTGGTGGCAGGTAATTTAATGGTTTCCTCAAGTTTAGAAAATGCAATATTTGATTCTAGATCATCACATTGTTTCATATCTTCCCAGTTTGCTAAGAAAATTAGATATTTCCAATTTGATTTAACATGGGAGTTTTCAGTTAAAACTCCTAAGGGAAGTATCATTGCAACAATTTTTTGTGAATAAGTCCCCATTAGAGCACATAAATGTTCTTTATCTGCTGATCTCATCGTCATACCTATGATTGAGTTTGATATATTCCTCAGTATAGACCGACTTTCAGACTATGATTCAAATATTTATTGTAAGAAGAAAGAGCTTAAAATTCTTGATGATGATGATAAGGAACACCTTATCTTTAGAGAAGAATCGTCACCACCTAATTCTTATCTTGATCCACCCCCAGTAGCTCATTTATTGGGGAGGAAGAGAATGAAATTACTGTGGGTGAGGAAAGGAATGTTCAAATAGAGGATGTACCTGTTGTGAAAGAATATGTAGATGTGTTTCCGGATGATTTACCTGGACATCCTCCAGAACGAGAAGTTGAGTTTTCCATTGATTTAATTCCTGGATCAAGGCCTATATCGAAGACCCATTATAGAATGGCCACTATAGAATTAGTTGAACTAAAGAAACAACTAGAGTAATTGAGTAATAAGGGATTTATTCTCCTTAGTGTTTCTCCATGGGGAGCCCCTGTTCTTTTTGTTAAAAAGAAAGATGGATCTATGAGGTTATGTATCGACTATAGGGAGATTAATGCCATAACAATAAAGAAAAAGTATCCCCTACCTCACATTGATGATTTATTTGACCAACTGCATGGAGATCAATACTATTCAAAGATTGACCTTTGATCTGGATACCATCAGTTGTGTGTAAAGAAGGAAGACATTCTGAAGATAGCATTTTGAACCAGGTATGGGCATTACGAGTTTACTGTAATGCCCTTTGGATTGACTAATGCACCCTCTGTATTCATGGATCTGATGAATAGAGTTTTCAAGGAATATCTAGATGAATTTGTGGTGGTATTTATTGATGATATCTTGGTATACTCTAAAAGCTACGAGGATCATGAAAGTCACTTGCACATTATCCTGAAGACTCTGAGAAGACATGAATTATATGGGAAGTTTAGCAAGTGTGAATTCTGGATTCATGAGATTTCTTTTTTTGGCCATATTGTCTCTAAAGATGGAATATCTGTTGATCCTTCTAAGACCAAGGCAATCCAAGAATGGCCAACACCTACGAGTATAATTGAGGTACGCAGTTTTATTGGTTTGGCAGGTTATTATCGAAGTTTCGTCCAGAATTTTGCCTGATTGGAAAACCCATTAACGAAGATCACACGTAAAGGGGTTAAATTTGTTTGGACAAAAGAGTGTGAAGAATGTTTCGAAAAACTGAAGAGAAGATTAGTCAATGCTCTTATATTGACTCCACCATCGGGGAATGATGGGTTCGTTATTTATAGTGATGCATCGAAGAAAGGACTTGGTTGTGTCCTTATGCAGAATAACAGGTTTATTGCCTATGCATCATGACAGTTGAAAATTCCTGAGCAAAACTATCCTACTCATGATCTTGAGTTAGCAACTGTGATATTTGCTTTGAAGATATGGAGGCACTACCTCTATGGTGAAAAATGTGAGATTTATACTGATCACAAGAGTTTGAAGTATATTTTCTCACAAAAATAACTCAACATGAGGCAAAGGACATGGCTTGAATTACTCAAGGATTATGATTGTACGATACACTACCACCCTGGGAAAGCAAACAAGGTGGACGATGCTTTGAGCAGAAAAGATCATGGAGTTTTGAACAATATGATAATTGAAAGGGATCCAATTTTCATGGATCTAGTGATGATGGACATGGGAATAACCAGGGAAGGTGAAACATTAATGCTTTTTAAAATGGTTTCCAAACCATCTTTACTAGAAAGGATTAAGAGTTCTCAGACCGATGATGATGAATTTCAAAAGAAGATTAAAGCTGTGAATGATGGGAGATTGAGAGACTTTGTGTATGAAGAAGGAATTTTGAAATTTGGGAAGAGGTTTTGTGTTCCCGATATACCTGATCTAAAAAGGGAATTGTTGGATGATGCTCATAGTTCCAATTTCTCTATACACCCTGGGAGAAACAAAATGTATAGAGATTTGAAGGAACATTTTTGGTGGGAAAACATGAAGAGGGAGATTTATGATTTTGTGTCAAGATGTATGGTTTGTCAACAAGTGAAAGCTGGAAGGCAACAGCCTGGTGGATTATTGAAACCTCTTCCCATACCGGAGTGGAAATGGGACAATATTACGATGGACTTTGTCATGGGGCTACCAAAGACTCCTATAAGGAATGATTCAATATGGGTTATTGTTGATCGTCTTACCAAGTCAACAAATTTTATTTCTATAAGAGAAGATATACCACTGGAATGTCTAGCAAGACTATACATTGATGAAGTTGTGAGACTTCATGGAGTACCCCTATCGATTTTTTCTGATCGTGATCCCCATTTTACTTCAAGATTCTGGAAAAGTCTTAAAAAATCCTTGGATACTGAACTTCATTTGAACACTTCCTACCACCGTCAAACAGATGGACAATCAGAACGAACTATTCAAACCTTAGAAGACATGTTGAGATCCTACTCACATGACTTTCAGGGTATATGGGATCAATATTTACCTGTGGTGGAATTTTCCTATAACAATATCTTCCATTCGAGTATTCAGATGGCACCATATGAAGTGTTATACGGAAAGAGATGTCGTACACCAACCTGTTGGGATGACGTTGGTGAAAGAAAACTTGTAGGCTGTAAAGACCCGGAAATTTCAAGGGAAATTTTTTTTTTCTAAATTTTCTTTGGAATTTTTCAAGAGTGCAGCTTCTGACGGCACCTGATTCCGAGGCCCGGTGTGCCTGGAATCATGTTTCGAAGTTTGGCTCAGGTACGTTCAGTGAACGGACGAGCGGGTTTTTCTAACTTTTGAACCAGTGCCCGGAATCGAATTCTGAGGGCACCGATGAAATCGCAGCGCCGGGTTTTGCCTAGAAACGCCTCTTCCGGAGTTGCGTTTTCTCAGGTGTGGTTTTTAAATTTTGGGACTTAAGGTTAAGAAATAAAATAAAGTTGTTACGACAACTTTATTTTTATTTCACTTGAAGCCACTTGAAAGCCACATTAAGCTGGTTAAGCTTAGTTGAAGCGGATAGGGTGCAACTGAAATATCCTATCCTCTTGATAGGATATTTGTGGGTGGGGCCCACACGAGCCCCGCCGTTTCTTCCGCTAAGTAACGCACCCGCGAAAACCCGTCAAAGAAACTGAAAGTCAACTGACGCGGTTTCTTAGTTTCTTAACAGACCATTAAATTGGGCTGTTTCTTTCGTCCAATTAATTGGGCGGTTTCTTTGGTAAATTAATTCTTGGAATTAATTGTTCGTTTCTTCTTTTTTTTTAATCGTTGCTTTTGCGTTAATAAAATAAGATTACTCTTATTTTATTTTGGGTGGAAGCTTGTGGCGTGGGGAGAATTTGGAGGAGAGCGTTCTTCTTCGGCGAAGAACGCGAAGAACGCCGGCCTCCGGCGAAGAACGCCGAAACCGCGGAAATCAACGACGCTTCTTCCGCGACATTTCTTCCGCGACGATCGTTCCTTTCCAAGCGACGTTCTCCCTTTGGACGCACCTCGACGACAACGGAATCAACGACGTTTCTCCGGCGACGTTTCTTCCGCGACGATCGTCCTCTTCCGCGACGAACTCGCGAGCGACAACGCTTGAGGTAGGGGTTTTAAACCTTTTTAAAGTTGTTGATATTTCCTTCGATCTTGAAGGTTCTTTTTTTTTTGTCGGCCCTTGTTTCCGAATCTTTTTATTTATTTTTAAAAAGATTGTGATGGATTATCGTTCTAGAAAGGCCGATTGTTATCAATCTAATGTGAGGGGGGTCGGGCCGCACAAACACAGCCAACCCCCCCCCCTCCTTTATTCTTGTTGTTTCTTGCGGATGGAGCGAGATGGCGTGGTGCCGTCGCACCACGCGGGAATCGTACGGCAACAATTGAGCGGCGCCGTCGCGCCGCGCTGTGGAACGAAATCAAACAAGATCGAGACGCCTTCGCGCCACGCCGAGAAGTCGATCAAGCACGCGACGTCGTCGCGCCGCGCCAAAGAGGCCGCAGATTAAATTAATTTTATTTTGTTCTTGAGCGCAGATTGATGGGCGACGACAAACGAGGCCACAAGTTAATTTTGAGGCCTCCGCAGTGAAGGTCGGGTCCCAGGATGACCGTAGGCGCAGACGGGAAGCAAATCGGACCACCGGAGCGTCTCCGGTGGCCCGCGGAAGCCGGCGGCGGCGCGGGTCGCCGGCGCGGCGGCGCCGGCGGCCGGAGGCGGCGGCACCCCGCGGGTGTCCAGGGTGGCACCCCGCGGGTGTCCAGGGTGGCACCCCGCGGGTGTCCAGGGTGGCACCACGCGGGTGCCGCGGGGTTGTCTGGCGACACCCCGCGGGTGCCGCGGGGTTGTCAGGCGGCACCCCGCGGGTGTCCAGCGCGACACCCCGCGGGTGCCGCGGGGTTGTCAGGCGGCACCCCGCGGGTGTCCAGCGCGACACCCCGCGGGTGCCGCAGTGTTGTCAGCCGGCACCCCGCGGGTGTCCAGCGCGACACCCCGCGGGTGCCGCGGGGTTGTCAGGCGACACCCCGCGGGTGTCCAGCGCGACACCCCGCGGGTGCCGCGGGGCTGTCAGGCGGCACCCCGCAGGTGTCCAGCGCGACACCCCGCGGGTGCCGCGGGGTTGTCAGGCCGCTCGGCCGAGCCGAGCCGGACCGGCCCTGGCCGGGCGGGGCCGGGCCAACCGGGTCGGACCCGGTTCGGGCCGACCCAGGGGGGGTCGGGCCGGGTCGGCCCGGACCCGGACCCCCCCCCCCCGTTTTCGGACCATTTCGGTCAAATTCACATATCTTGAGCTCCGGACGTCCGAATGACGTACCGTCAGCTTTGTTGAATTCCTCTCAGTGAGACGGAACTTTTGGCTTACTCTGCTCGAGGTTTGGATGCCGACGGAGTACGGTCGGGTCGGTTCGTACACGAAACCAACCGGGCCCCTGGAACGAAAAAGCCAATAACTCACAGACCGGGCGTCCGATTGATGCGCCGTCTGTTTCGTTGACTTCCTCTTGATGAGACGGAACTTTTGACATACTCCGCCCGAGTTTTGGATGCAGTCGGAGTATGGCCGGATTGGATTGTACCCGAAATCCAACCGGGCCCCTAGAACGGAAAAGCTGATATCTTTCAGCCAGGACGTCCCTTCGACGAACCGTCAGCGGCGTTGGTGATCACGTTGAGAAACGGTCCCTATGTGCTTACCCTATGAGAGTTCGGGGTACAGTTGAGATATGGCCGGGTTTGGTTTGCTCACGAAACCAACCAGGCCCCCGGGACGAAAAGGCTAATAACTCACAGACCGGGCGTCGGATTGACGCGCCGTCTGTTGCGTTGAGACCCCTGTGACGAGGCGGACTTTTGTGACACTTCTTTGCGGGAAATTGTGATACTTGGAGTATCGACCAGTAGCTCGTGGAGCGGACCCTCCCGGAGACGAGCGTGCAGAGTACGGAGACCGTGTAGCCGGCTGAGACCTGACGACTGCTTGACCGACTCGACTTGGAGTGAGTCGACTAGCCCAGTGGACGGAGCGCCCGGTATTTGGCGACAGACCCACGGCGGACGGAGCGCCCGGTAGTTGGCCGCAAACCCGCGGTACTCGACAGGAGGAGTACCTCTGTAGGCTATTGGGGGGAGCGCCCGGTATTTGGCGACAGACCCACAGCGGACGGAGCGCCCGGTAGTTGGCCGCAGACCTGCGGTGCTCGACAGGAGGAGTACCTCAGCAGTCTTAGGTTAGTGAGCAGTACCTCGGAGTCGTGACAGGACCACTGTACACTCCAGAGACGGAGCTCTTCAGCAGTTACGGTTTCGATAATGAAAATCCTGGTTTGAGCTGAGTCAATGAATCTTTGTGTTTCCTCATGATTGAGATGGGTCGCTTGATAACTTAGGTATATGTATGGGCATATACCTGGGTGATGGTTATCCGTTGATTTCATGATTTTTGTGTATCCTTGTGATTGGATGGGTTACTTGATGACTTAGGTATATGTATGAGCATATACCTAAGTAGAGTCTGATGTTACTTCGTGATTTCTGTCTTTACTTTGTGGATATCCATGTTGGATTTAGTGAGACCTTAAGGGTCTCGGGGTCCCTACTGAGTAGCTTATACTCACCCCTGCACGGGCTATGCCCGCACTTCGTTGTGTTGGTTGCAGACGACGGACAGCGCAGATCGCAGTTGAGGCCTGCGGAGCAGGTCGGTACCCGGAGGAGGACCACTGGGCGGACGTACCCGGAGTAGACGACAGGACCCGAGGAGTAGAGGAGCTATCTGTACCTACCCTTCAGGTAGGATCCGTGGTGGACGATCCAGGAGCTGAGCCATCTGTACCTACCCTTTATGTAGGAATCGAGGAGGACGACCCAGGAGCCGCTTCGTTCTTCCAGCTGCTGTTTTTCCCTTTCGAGTTGTACTTTACAGTTGGGCTTGTATTTCCGGCCCTTTTACTTTTCTTCGCTTGTGTTTACTTTTCCGCTTGCTTACTCTGTGGTGTTTGTTTGCTTTTGTAATGGCAATGCCTTCCCAGTTATCAGGATTTATGCCATTGGTGCTAGTCGCCAGCCCATGGCCTATGGAAGGCGGGCTTGGGGTAGTCACGGCACGGGCCCCGTGGTCGGGTCGTGACAGATTGGTATCAAAGGTGGTCGGTTCTACCGTAGACTCTGATGTTTCCTTTTCTGTGAAGCAATAGTGTTAAGAGTACCGAGTATGGTTTTCAGTTCAGGGAGTCCAGTGTTGGTGCGGGCGGCCGACGTATCCATACACCAGGACCCTGACAACTGAATTCTGACTTTGTGCACGAAAACACTGATTGCGTGTGTGTTTCCAAAGTTTAAAAATGTCAGCTCAAACCAAGTCAGCTCACCAGGTTTAATCGTTTGACCGTGTTACGATGTTTCTTTTAGGATGCCTTTTCTCGGACGACCAGCTTTAGCCCATAGGGATGTGCGTACTGACATCCTGCCGACCGACGAGGCTTCGGTTCAGGGCCCTCTTGCAGTCGAGGCACCAGCAGAGGCACCAGCGGTACTACCATACATTGGGCCACCGATGCCACCAGCCCCAGCGGTAGGCGATGCACGCTACTTGAGAGCGCTGCACGAGTTCCAGCGCCAGAGGCCACCCAGGTTCCAGGGAGAGACGGACCCGCAGGCGGCTGAGGTTTGGCTGGAGGCTGTGGTGGGAGTCTTCAGGCTAGTGGGGACGCCAGCAGACTTTATGGCGATCTTTGCGGCTAGCCTTCTTCAGGCAGCAGCAGGCAGGTGGTGGAGCCACTTGTTCCAGTTTTGCCGTGGGATGGCCTTCTCTTGGGAAGACTTCGAGACCTCCTTCAGGTTGGAGTATGTGCCAGTAGCTCTACACCCCGAGCGTGTTCGGGAGCTGCTGCCTTTGTCGCGTGCTTCTCGATCAGAAGCCGAGTCATCTGTGGGCAGTAGACAGATAATGCAGAGGCCCAGAAAGACCAGACCAGCAGTTAGACGGTCTCGGGTTTTACGACCGGTGGTGCGGGGCAGCCGGGGTGGGGCCAGAGCTAGGCGTGCCAGAAGCAGACTGTGTTACTCTTGCGGCGGAAAGGGTCACCTGGCACGTGACTGTCCGACGCCTCGTACAAATGATGTGCAGGTTTTGGAGGAGCCACTGAGGCAGAGGCAGCGTTGAGCGCTTGAGCAACAGCCGAGCAGTGGACGGGAGCGGAACTAGTGGATGCGTCCCTTGTACTTCTAGTTCCTTTATGCTGTTGTATTCGTGTCTTTGTATTATGAGCTGCAATAATAAAGAAGACACTTATCTCTTTGATGTTCACTTCCCTGTCCTTTGTTTGGTTAATACTGAGTGGTCCCGGTTAAAAAAAAACTGTTGACTTGACCCTCACTTTCGAGATTTCTACTGGAGGAGACCCAGTGACCTCACACTGATGCCGACAGTGTGACTCGACCCTTGGAGGCGAGAGTGACAGTTGGATCTCTCAGTAGTTACGTCGAGGCCTTATGACGTCGTCCATGGCATGAATGCGAAATTTATGTCAGGATTGATTGTATTAGGCAATGGGCGTGGTTCATCCAGGGGATGAGACCGGGTTTCTCTTTTCGGCAAAGGAGAAATTTTAGCAGCTCTTTCAGATCGCAGGCAAAGAAGGTGCAGATCATCCAGCAGCGGATGAAGACTTCACAATGCAAGAAGCAGGGAACCGACTCCAGTCTTAGAGACTCGAGCGTGTTAAATGTTTAAAGATGGGTAAGCTTAAAGGACAGATGAATCTGCGGAGTAGCAGACGTGGAAGTGGGGCCTTGAGAGCAGCAGGTAGTGGTGTACATCTCAACATGTTACAACCACCCGCCTTTGAAATCCCCGCCAGGCTCAGGGAGCAAGAGGGCTGGGAAGGAGAGTAGCTGCATGCGGTCAAGCAGTGTGACCCAGGGGCTCTAAGAATGATTCGGGGTACGAGCTATGTCTACTATGAGCTGCCATATCTTTAGACATAGGTACCAATCATTCTTTCCTTCCACGAATCTTGTCCCAGACCTAGAGGTTCTGGGTAAGCCGTTGACTTGACCCTCACGTCTGGAGATACCTTTGGGAGGAGACTCGATAATCACACTTACGCCGACAGTGTGATCTGACCACGAGGCGAGAGTTTCGGTTGGAATCTCTTGGTGGCAGCGTCGAGGCCTTGCGACGTTGGTCTGGTTATGGATCGAATTCACAGATCATACCCAGGTTGACTGTTTTAGGCAAAAAAGTTGTGGTTTATCTACAACGTTGGGATAGGTTTTCCTTGGTCGGCGAAAAGGAAACCCTGGGCAGCTCAAGATAAACTCATGCACAGGAGGGTGTAGCCGATCATTCTTGGGTCGACCCACCTTACCTTCGTGGCAGCAGGAGTTTTGAGTTTCAGTTCTAATCAGGAAGTAAAGGCCTCTGGAGTTTGAGGGTGGCAGACCACGTTCTTATACGGGTCTCACCTCGACGAGGTTTATGGAGTTGTAGCTGAGGTGACAAGTTACTTCCGATGTTCGACGGACCTTCTGGTCTTTAACAGGGTAGGCGAGGAGGTTTACCACTTGACCCTACCACCTCAGTTGCACCGGGTGCATAATGTCATCCACGTATCTCAGCTGAGGAGATACGTGCTTGTTCCATCCCACGTCATCGACCACAGGGGGGTTGGACGTCAATGACAGGGCAACCTTTTCGGAGGTTCAGTAGAGATCGAGGATCGAGAAGAGCAGGTTCTGCGTAGACGGATGATTCCTCTGGTGTGCTTCTCCGGTAGCACGAGAACCTCCAGGTGAGCACATGGGAGCGTAAGGCTCAGATGCGTGCTCAGTACCGCTTTGTTTTCCTTAGTGTGGGTTGAAGCTTTACGGGGACGTAAAGCCCTGAGGTGGGTGTAATGTAAAGACCCGGAAATTTCAAGGGAAATTTTTTTTTTCTAAATCTTCTTTGGAATTTTTCAAGAGGGCAGCTTCTGACGGCACCTGATTCCGAGGCCCGGTGTGCCTGGAATCATGTTTCGAAGTTTGGCTCAGGTACGTTTAGTGAACGGACGAGCGGGTTTTTCTAACTTTTGAACCGGTGCCCGGAATCTAATTCTGAGGGCACCGATGAAATCGCAGCGCCGGGTTTTGCCTAGAAACGCCTCTTCCGGAGTTGCGTTTTCTCAGGTGTGGTTTTTAAATTTTGGGACTTAAGGTTAAGAAATAAAATAAAGTTGTTACGACAACTTTATTTTTATTTCACTTGAAGCCACGTGAAAGCCACATTAAGCTGGTTAAGCTTAGTTGAAGCGGATAGGGTGCAACTGAAATATCCTATCCTCTTGATAGGATATTTGTGGGTGGGGCCCGCACGAGCCCCGCCGTTTTTTCTGCTAAGTAACGCACCCACGAAAACCCGTCAAAGAAACTGAAAGTCAACTGACGCGGTTTCTTAGTTTCTTAACAGACCATTAAATTGGGCTGTTTCTTTCGTCCAATTAATTGGGCGGTTTCTTTGGTAAATTAATTCTTGGAATTAATTGTTCGTTTCTTCTTTTTTTTTAATCGTTGCTTGTGCGTTAATAAAATAAGATTACTCTTATTTTATTTTGGGTGGAAGCTTGTGGCGTGGGGAGAATTTGGAGGAGAGTGTTCTTCTTCGGCGAAGAACGCGAAGAACGCCGGCCTCCGGCGAAGAACGCCGAAACCGCGGAAATCAACGACGCTTCTTCCGCGACATTTCTTCTGCGACGATCGTTCCTTTCCAAGCGACGTTCTCCCTTCGGACGCACCTCGACGACAACGGAATCAGCGACGTTTCTCCGGCGACGTTTCTTCCGCGACGATCGTCCTCTTCCGCGACGAACTCGCGAGCGACAACGCTTGAGGTAGGGGTTTTAAACCTTTTTAAATTTGTTGATCTTTCCTTCGATCTTGAAGGTTCTTTTTTTTTGTCGGCCCTTGTTTCCGAATCTTTTTATTTATTTTTAAAAAGATTGTAATGGATTATCGTTCTAGAAAGGCCGATTGTTATCAATCTAATGCGAGGGGGGTCGGGCCGCACAAACACAGCCGACCCCCCCCCTCCTTTATTCTTGTTGTTTCTTGCGGATGGAGCGAGATGGCGTGGTGCCGTCGCACCACGCGGGAATCGTACGACAACTATTGAGCGGCGCCGTCGCGTCGCGCTGTGGAACGAAATCAAACAAGATCGAGACGCCTTCGCGCCACGCCGAGAAGTCGATCAAGCACGCGACGTCGTCGCGCCGCGCCAAAGAGGCCGCAGATTAAATTAATTTTATTTTGTTCTTGAGCACAGATTGACGGGCGATGACAAACGAGGCCGCAAGTTAATTTTGAGGCCTCTGCAGTGAAGGTCGGGTCCCGGGATGACCGTAGGCGCAGACGGGAAGCAAATCGAACCACCGGAGCGTCTCCGGTGGCCCGCGGAAGCCGGCGGCGGCGCCGGCGGCCGGAGGCGGCGGCACCCCGCGGGTGTCCAGGGTGGCACCCCGCGGGTGCCGCGGGGTTGTCTGGCGGCACCCCGCGCAGCGCGACACCCCGCGGGTGCCGCAGGGTTGTCAGGCGGCACCCCGCGGGTGTCCAGCGCGACACCCCGCAGGTTCCGCGGTGTTGTCAGGCGGCACCCCGCGGGTGTCCAGCACGACACCCCGCGGGTGCCGCGGGGTTGTCAGGCGACACCCCGCGGGTGTCCAGCGCGACACCCCGCGGGTGCCGCGGGGCTGTCAGGCGGCACCCCGCGGGTGTCCAGCGCGACACCCCGCGGGTGCCGCGGGGTTGTCAGGCCGCTCGGCCGAGCCGAGCCGGACCGGCCCTGGCCGGGCGGGGCCGGGCCAACCGGGTCGGCCCGGACCCGGACCCCCCCCCCGTTTTCGGACCATTTCGGTCAAATTCACATATCTTGAGCTCCGGACGTCCGAATGACGTACCGTCAGCTTTGTTGAATTCCTCTCAGTGAGACGGAACTTTTGGCTTACTCTGCTCGAGGTTTGGATGCCGACGGAGTATGGTCGGGTCGGTTCGTACACGAAACCAACCGGGCCCCTGGAACGAAAAAGCCAATAACTCACAGACCGGGCGTCCGATTGACGCGCCGTCTGTTTCGTTGACTTCCTCTTGATGAGACGGAACTTTTGACATACTCTGCCCGAGTTTTGGATGCAGTCGGAGTATGGCCGGATTGGATTGTACCCGAAATCCAACCGGGCCCCTAGAACGGAAAAGCTGATATCTTTCAGCCAGGACGTCCGTTCGACGAACCGTCAGCGGCGTTGGTGATCACGTTGAGAAACGGTCCCTATGTGCTTACCCTATGAGAGTTCGGGGTACAGTTGAGATATGGCCGGGTTTGGTTTGCTCACGAAACCAACCAGGCCCCCGGGACGAAAAGGCTAATAACTCACAGACCGGGCGTCGATTGACGCGCCGTCTGTTGCATTGAGACCCCTGTGACGAGGCGGACTTTTGTGACACTTCTTTGCGGGACATTGTGATACTTGGAGTATCGACCAGTAGCTCGTGGAGCGGACCCTCCCGGGGACGAGCGTGCAGAGTACGGAGACCATGTAGCCGGCTGAGACCTGACGACTGCTTGACCGACTCGACTTGGAGTGAGTCGACTAGCCCAGTGGACGGAGCGCCCGGTATTTGGCGACAGACCCACGGCGGACGGAGCGCCCAGTAGTTGGCCGCAAACCCGCGGTACTCGACAGGAGGAGTACCTCTGTAGGCTATTGGGGGGAGCGCCCGGTATTTGGCGACAGACCCACAGCGGACGGAGCACCCGGTAGTTGGCCGCAGACCCGCGGTGCTCGACAGGAGGAGTACCTCAGCAGTCTTAGGTTAGTGAGCAGTACCTCGGAGTCGTGACAGGACCACTGTACACTCCAGAGACGGAGCTCTTCAGCAGTTACGGTTTCGATAATGAAAATCCTGGTTTGAGCTGAGTCAATGAATCTTTGTGTTTCCTCATGATTGAGATGGGTCGCTTGATAACTTAGGTATATGTTTGGGCATATACCTGGGTGATGGTTATCCGTTGATTTCATGATTTTTGTGTATCCTTGTGATTGGATAGGTTACTTGATGACTTAGGTATATGTATGGGCATATACCTAAGTAGAGTCTGATGTTACTTCGTGATTGCTGTCTTTACTTTGTGGATATCCATGTTGGATTTAGTGAGACCTTAAGGGTCTCAGGGTCCCTACTGAGTAGCTTATACTCACCCCTGCACGGGCTATGCCCGCACTTCATTGTGTTGGTTGCAGACGACGGACAGCGCAGATCGCAGTTGAGGCCTGCGGAGCAGGTCGGTACCCGGAGGAGGACCACTGGGCGGACGTACCCGGAGTAGACGACAGGACCCGAGGAGTATAGGAGCTATCTGTACCTACCCTTCAGGTAGGATCCGTGGTGGACGATCCAGGAGCTGAGCCATCTGTACCTACCCTTCAGGTAGGAATCGAGGAGGACGACCGAGGAGCCGCTTCGTTCTTCCAGCTGCTGTTTTTTCCTTTCGAGTTGTACTTTACAGTTGGGCTTGTATTTCCGGGCCTTTTACTTTTCTTCGCTTGTGTTTACTTTTCCGCTTTCTTACTCTGTGGTGTTTGTTTGCTTTTGTAATGGCAATGCCTTCCCAATTATCGGGATTTACGCCATTGGTGCTAGTCGCCAGCCCCTGGCCTATGGAAGGTGGGCTTGGGGTAGTCACGGCACGGGCCCCGTGGTCAGGTCGTGACAGGCCCAGAACTGGTGGAGGAAACGATAGAAAAGGTAAAGGTAATCCAAAATCACATCAAAGCAGCTCAAAGTAGGAAGAAGAGCTATGCCGATAATCGAAGGAAGGATTTGGAATTTCAAGTCAGTGATCATGTTTTCTTGAAGGTATCTTCATGGAAGGGAGTCATACGTTTTGGTAAGAAAGGTAAATTGAGTCCCAGGTACATCGGACCATTCGAAATTCTTGAACGAATTGGGGTTGTAGCTTACCGATTGGCAATGCCGCCAAGTCTCTCCAAAGTTCATGATGTTTTCCACGGATATCTATTGAGGAAATACATGTCTGACCCAACGCATGTACTCACCTATGAGGAATTAGAACTGGAACCTGATCTGTCTTAATGCGAAGAGCCTGTCAGGATTCTTGATACGAGAGAACAAGTACTAAGAAACCGGACGACGCGTTTGGTAAAAGTCTTGTAGAGAAACCATAAGATGGAAGAGGCAACGTGGGAACTTGAAGAACTTATGATGAAGAACCACCCAAGTCTTTTCATGAAATAGTATTTTAGAAATTTCGAGGAGGAAATTATTTGAAGGAGTGAGAATGTAACACCCCAAGCTTCTATGGTACGTTTCCCTATGAATAATGTAATAGCCTATGTTGTACGCAACATCGATTTCTATCACACACCACAACCGATCAAACTAGCCGTTATGAATAGTAATACCTACTTTTTGAAATTATATATATTTTATATTTGAAAATGGACTTAATTTTTGGAATCAGAATATCGAAATTATCCTAAGTTGAATTTTTGGTATTTTTCTGAGAACGTCCAATTTTTATGAATAGTGAAAAATACTTAAAAACAACTTTTTTAATAAAAAGAATTTATAGTGATAAATTATATTATTTAGTGGTTTTAAAGTATAATTAGAATATATTTTTACCATTTTATCGAATGGTGTTCATTATAATTAATTTCACTTTGAAATTGGACATAAATAATTGTCAATCTTTTAATATATATTGTTTCTTAAAAACACGCTATTTGTTGTGACAACGAGAATTAAATATAAAATTAATTAATGAAACTTTTATGTTTGGAATTTTGTAAAATATACATCATTTTTGAATTCGTAATATCAATTATAGCTTAGGGTGAAATTTTGGCATTGTTCTGAAAAACGTCAATTTTTTAGGAATAGTGAAACTACTAAGTGGTAGTTAAAAAACTGAATTTTTCATAAAAATTAATTTTACCGCTTCTATGATTGGAATTTCGAAAATCCGAGAGACATGGTTAATATCAAGGAGTAAAATGTGGTTCAATGAGATGAAAATAATTTTTGGTGAATAGTAACTTTTTACTTTTATTTACCACGGTTAAAAGTAAATAGGGTAATTAAGGGTAAAAATGATATTAATATTACCCTAAAACATGTCCTAATTCTATTTGAAAAGTGTATCTCGACCAAAAACAGCCTTAGGAATAAAATATTATCATTTAGGTCCAGTTGGATTAGATTAGGACATTTATTATTATTTAATTCAAAGAAGAGTTAAGAGTTAAAATCAAAGTTTATTTACTAAAACATTTTCAATATAGGGTTATACATAAGATAAATTCGATTGTAAATATTCATTTGAAAGCTAAAAATATTTCATACATAATGATAGTTTATTTATAAATTTTAGATATTAAATAATTTAATTTATTTATGACATAATGATGATGCAGTAATTACCATAATAGTGAAAAATTAAAATAATTGATATTATAAATACCCAAATAAATATAATTAGAGACTTTTAATGAATTAAACTAATTTTCTAGGATAATATGACATATTATTATTTATTTAATTGACTTTGTTCGAAGTAATCATTCTGTTATGATTTTTACAAAAATAAATTATTGAATAGTGTCAAAATTGACATAAAAGAGTTTTTTAAAACAAATATTATATTATTAATTAATATTTAATTCATAAAAATATAAGGATCGGCCAAGAGACTTATATCATGATAGGTGTATCTTTAATGGACCACTTGGGGGTCGCTTGGATGTATATAGTATGTTTATCAACCATATAATATAAAAATACAAAGAGACATTGTAAAAGTGAAACTAATTAACTAAGAGTAAATACTTAATGATAAGGTTAATATAGTAACCCAAACCTGTCTAAATTCTATTGGTTGAGTGTTTTTCAACCTATCCTCACCTTAACAATTAAATAATCCACTTTGGATCCATTATAAACCGAATATGAATTTATTATAAAATAATATTTCTAACTTTTACAAAGGTGCCCCTCACCCCTCTTATAAAAGGGCACTCTCCCTTCTCATTAACTCACACCTTCAAAGCCTTTTGGCTCGACCAAAATCTGCCCAAATACTCTCTCAACATCCCTCACTTCATACTAGAGGCCTTCCTTTAGTCATAAATCCAACTTAAGAGCCCTTTTGATCAAATCAAAAGGAAGAACCGGAAGAAGAGGTAATGTTTTCACCACCCTTTTTCAAATTCATTTCTTCTTCCACTTCTTCCTTCTTTGTTACTACCATTATAAAATAATAACTCCTGTATATTATATATAATGTGATGTTATTATAAATATGGTACAACCATATTCAGTATTCTATCCATCCTTTGAATAACATGTCACCATACGTGCGTACGTACGGCTTACCGTCTCCATATCTGGTGTAATTGTTATTCAATAAATTATTATTTGGATGGGTATAATAATAATGTGTAACTCATGTAAATAATAAATATAACATGATAATGATTATGTATATATGTTATTCCATCCAATTATATATTATTTTAATATCAAAAGAATGATATTGCCGCTCATGCGTACATACGGACTACCGTCTCCATGAACGCGATGAGATTCATTCTCCATCGTATCCATTAAAGTATAATTATCATTTGATGATTTAAAAATAATTCTTAAGGACTTTATATCATTCTAGATATGAATAAGATACAACTTATCCATGACAAACATGACTTACGTAACAAAACATATAAAAAATGAGTAAGTTAACACCCAAAACAACGATAATACTAAGATATTATTAACAAATCAATATTAAAAGATCATATATGATATCATATTAATATATATGATTATTGTATAATTTAATAACAATTATTTTACCATTATATAGGAGGTTAACCTACCCCCAACCAAGGAAAAGTACAAGGTAAGGTTTTATTTCGCAATCTCTTCATTATCCGAGGTTGTTTATACGTAATAATCTACTGGGACTTCTTTATCATCCACATCCATGTTTCTTAAAAATGAATTTCAAAACATTTTTACTATTTTAGAGAATATAGGTTAAATTCATTTATACCCTTGTTTGACTTTTTATAAGATATTTATAAAGGAATATTTCCATCATTTTCCAAACAAGGTCCTTTTTAACCTTTTTGACAAAATTAAGGTGAGAATGTCATTTTTTAACTTATCCGGCGGGTGCGGCTATTTTCTGCCGTTATAAAATTGTCGAATCTTCCCTTACAATCTTATAAGAATATTTTCAAAGAAAATGTTTTATTTTAGAAATATATGACTCTTAAATTATTTCAAAATAAAAGAGATATTTCTCTAAAAAGAGTTTTGATTTCATCTATGTCAAAATCCTTTGATGGATTTTACGCTTATTTGAAGTTGATTTATTATGAAACAAAACTTTTATATTGTATTGAAGGTTTTGTGATATGTTTGACTGTGGATGTGTTATTTTTATACCATTCATGGTTTATGGATGAAGTATTTACATTTCGTATGCTAGTTTTAATACGAACGTTTATGTTATGTTTAAACCTTTTCATATGGGAATGCATTGGACTTAATATGTGACGGGTGGAGACCGCTATAGCTCCTCGATGTATCGGTTGGTCTCATGAGACAAACTAGTGTCTTGGAACAATGACTTGACAAAATATTATTTGTAGTCTTAGCACGAGGCCTTGGCTATGTGGTTATGATAGTCTAGCATTATGCATTCCATCATTATGAAAGTGGTTATTGATATTGCATGTGATTATTCGATTAGTAGAATATCCATATAAATAAGTAAATGGAATTATTTCATTTTATTTTTTCCATACTATGTTGAAGTTCAAGTTTAAAAGGATTTTTTTAGTTATACATTTCCTTAAATGTTTATTCTTATTTATGAAAGTTTCTGCTATATTGTTATCCTTACTAGGAATTTGAGCTCACCCATTTTCTATGTTTTATTTTTCCCAGGATGTGAAGAAGTAAATTATGAATGACCTGCAGGGATATTATGAGGGGATAAGAGTGTAGACTTTGGAGACTATGTTGTTTTAGTTTTCATTTTTATGATGTAATGTAAAACTTTATGAATATATCTAGTGTTTCTAAGGCTACTAAACTAATCGGTATTTCGAGATTTGATCTTTCTTGTGATCATGCCAATGTTATGTAATAATGCACCGACTCTAGGTAACTGGGGTCGGGTGTTACATTCATCTAAGAAAAAGAATATTTGAAGGATGTGTAAGAAGAAATAAAATAGAAATACTAAATTTATATAAATTCAATTTCTATTCAAAATGGGTCCAAACGTATTTATTAAGAATATAGGATGAAATTTTGTTGAAATATATTCATTAAATGAAATTTAATCAAGTTTTATTTTTTTTAATCGTTATATTTTTTAACCCCCTTTAACTCTTACCATTTTATCAAGTAATTTACACTTAAAGGGTTAAAATAGTTACTAAATCTTGCGAAACGTCCAATTAATGCATAATTAATGGAATTTTTATAGTTATCTATAATTTTTTTGTATAATATTATATTTTATAAATTTTATATCATTTAATTAAATATTTTATATTTTAAAATGTGAATTAAGTCAATTTTGACACTATTCATTACATGAATTTTTTAAAATATCATAACAACTCGATTCCTTCAAAAAACTATATTAACTCAAGCGCAACATGTCATATTAATAGATAAAATTTGTGTATGACATAAAATATTTCAAATTATATTTATTTTAATATTATTAATATAATTTATTTGATTCTTTCTTTAATAAATCTATTACTGCATCATCTTTGTGTCATAATTAAATTTTATTATTTAATACCTAATTTTTATAAATAAATTAAAATATTTTGGGTAATATTTTAATATTTCTATGTACTATTTATAGTTCAATATGTCACTAACATAACCTCATATTTAAATTTTTTTAATTAAGGAGAGAAATTTTTATGACATATTTTCCTTTACTTTAAATTAAATTTAATAAATCTCATAATCACACCCAAGTAGATTACAAAGGTCAACATTTAGGCCCAAGGATGGTAGTTATTGATAATTATTCATCCAATAATATTATGAAAAGTGTTAGGGTAATTTTATAATAATATAATATTAATTTTACCTTTAATTACCCTATCTACCTTTAACCATGGTAAATAAAATACTAAGTTTATTATTCACCAAAAATAATTTTGATCCTATTGGACCACATTTTTCTACAGTGTACATCCATGTATATAATTTTTTTAAAATTAAATTCATATAAGTGGATAGATTAGGTTTAACACTAATCCCATTGACAGATCTAGAAAACATGTTTTCTAAGTAAAACATTCAAAAGTTCACATAGTTTTTCTATTAAATTTTAATTTAAACAGTCATCCAATAAACTAAATTGGAATAAATAAAAAAAATTCTTCTGAGTATACCTTAAAACCTTGTAAAAGTATAATCTAACAATTTAAATAAATGATATGAAAAGGAATATTAAATTAAAATGCATTGTTTTTAACTATTCAATAAAATATGAATTTAATCAAAAAAAATACCAAAAAATCATCCAAAGTAAATTTTGATATCCCACTTCTAAAGAAAAAGTTTTTGTCATATATAAAATATAAAAGTGACAAAAACTATTTTTAAAAATGGTTCTCCATAAAAAGGCGACAAAACTGCATTTTTTAAGAAAATACTCATTTTAACCGTAAAATTATATTGATCTTATAACATGTCTATAAAACACATAAAATTAATTTAAAACATTTTATTGAATTTATATTTAATTAAAATAACCCAACAAGAGTGATTTTATTATTTTATAAACACAATTATTCTTATTTAAATTGTTTTTCACAAAAATACATCCTTTATATTCAATTGGTTTTTTATTTAATTTCCTAATTAATTTTCTAACCAATGAATCATTATATAAATAAGTGTAAACCCCATTTTCATAATTTAGTTAATACCATTCATTAATTCCATTCTAACGATTATATGATAACTACAACTTAAAATTATATTATTAATAACATATTATTTTTCAGTATAACTTAGACTTGTGTCTAAAGTAAGATTTTGAAGAAACCCATTATTATGTGTTGGTTATTCTATTAGACATAGAATCATTTTTAAAGTAAAATTAATATCTAATTAAAAATTATTTATTTGAAAAACTCTTATTCTATAATTATCTGGGATGTTCCATCCTTCCCCCTTTTGAAAATTTCATCCTTGTAATTTTAAATTTGGGCTCCGTAACTAAGGTTTCATTTTTCAAAATTACTTCATTGAAACCCCACATCGGAATAAAGTCAATAAAACATCCAATTTAAAAGAAATAAATTGTATTAAAAATGTCACCCAATACAACACATAATAGGATTCCATGTAGGCAAACATGTATATGGAAGAAAAACTATCCCTCATGTTCTAATAGAGGGTGATAGAAAACATTATTAGAAGAAAATTAAAATTTATAAAACCACAAAATTATGATGGGTTAAATAGTCATTGATTTCATAGTAGAAAACATAAATAGAAAACGTTTTTGTTTTAAGATTCTTTTCATAAAGTTAAGGAATTCTTTTACTACTTATAATAATGACATAAGTAAATATACATACTTGACAAGTAGAGTTTTATCCATTAATATAATTCCACCACAAACTCATCTTTTTCTCCAAACGATGAGCATTTAAGTTGAATTTTTCATGCATGAAGCAATAGAATCAACTTCTATATAGTCACATAATCCATAAAAGATTAACTATCTTTTTATCTTGTCTTTAGACATTAAACACAACCAAAATGGTTAGTATAATATATGATAATTTTCAAAAAAGAAAAAACTATATGATGAAAAATTACTCCAATATCCAAAATTCAACATTAATACCCAAATATTAACATATACCATTCAACAAATAACGGTCCTTAATATCCCTCATAATAATTCAAACTATGTTTGAAACCCAAAACTCTAAATAATTTGATTACATTGTCTTTTATCTCAAAATAACATCGATCAATCTTAATGTATAAGACCAAAAATTAATTTCCCAAATCACATATTCTCCAAGATAGATTAATCATTTCCATAAATAACTTAAATCAATATAAGTCCACAATTAAATCATTGATTCTTACAAAATAAAATTCAACCATTAATCCTAAGATAAAATCCCATAGTATACTATTTTCCTTAGGCAAATAGGGTTCCCAAAATAATGAACATATTCCAAAATAACATTAATCACTTAATCCCCAAATAATTTTCCTATAATAATGATTTAAATTTGATAAAACATAAGTTCTCAAATCAACTTATTTTTATTCCATCAGCTCATTTAACTAAAAATAAAATGAAATACTAACCAGGGACTTCCAGTAGGATAGTGGTAGGTGATAAAGTCTCGTCACACTACTGTTTGGGTTCTATTTCCACATCCTTATCTAACGTAAAAGGCTTTCACCCTTCGAGAGGGTTTTCCTTTTCCTAAAATTATATAATTTTATAACATTCCCAAAATTAGATAAAATCCTAAAAAAATAACCATAACATGTTTTATCCTTAATGTTTATCTAATACCTTTCATTTTGAAACAAAAAATGTAATAGCCCATAATTACCTCAAAATAAATGATAATATAAACCAAAATTGTTGTCCATAACTTTGTAATTGTGTCATACAATAAAAGTTAATTCTTCATCAAATAACCTTTTAACATAACAAACTTCAGGGTTACACATACTAGAAAAAATTCTCCAAAAGTAATCCCATCATTAAAAGAGCATTAATACTTTTAAACATTTCATCATCCTATAGTCTAAAATAACTCTTGAATCCTTTATTTGTAGTCTTTTAAATCATTCAACATTATTTTTGATCCTTTAACCATGATTTACTATATTATTCCCTAATACTTCATTCCTAAAAAGAAAAACATGAATCATTTCCTAAGATTCAACAATGTCAAAAAATGAGATAAGAAATAATCCATACATTTCATAGGTCATTTTTAGTTTCCTCATATTATATTGGAATGACATTAGGTATTTCAAAAAATATATTTTTATGGTACTTCTGATCTTATTTTTGAAACTCTTTTATAGGACATTGATTTTAATAATGACCATACTCCCCACATTTAAGACATTCAATTGATAGCTCATAAAGAACTTCTTTATATTTACTAGAGTCAACTGAATGATTCCTTTTTCCCGTGGTATGTTATTGACTTATGAACTTAATTATCACATCTATAACATATTACCACCCCTTTAAAACATTTTCTTAGGTGTTTCATTCCACATACTCTACACATATATCGTTGAATATACTTACCTTTATGATTATTACCTAAACTTCCCCAGGGATTCATTTCTCTCATATATAATGCATTAGAAAACTTACCAAGGTTACAATGGTTAATCATGACTCTAGATAGTTGGTTTAGAATAACCAAATGAGTTTTCATTATATATCCTATTTCTTTCAATTGCTTATTCAGAGAACCACCACATTTTCCTTCACATCCATTGTTACTTTGGTGCATGCTAGATCTATCCATTTATTAAAACCAAAAAGGTTAGTGTGAGTATATCAATAAAATCATCATATAATATCTCACTAAGAAATAGTTATTCATGTTATCTAAAACTCATTCAATTTATCTAAAATAACTATGACTCCATCTATTATGTTAACCATTATGGTTATATATAACTTGTGACTTATTCTTAAATTTCAACCTAACCTCTAAAGTTTCTTAAAAATCCTCTAATACCAACTATAAGGCCCTAGACTTAAACATTACTTAATAATGAGTTAATTCAAGAATTTACATTCATTCAAATTTAGTATCTCTTCCATTTTGGTGTTTTAGAGAATTATGCCATAACTATTACATAACATCTCAAATATTACAAAGAAGACAATTCAATACGATATCCATAATTTAAAACATTTTAAAATAAAACATGAATTCTTTTTTGTGATAAAAGTATTCATAACATTCATCTTGTATTCTTCCTTTCTCTTAACCATCCTTATAACATGTGGAAAACATTTCAAAAACATTGGATTAGCACAAAAGGGTCAGTAAGGGATATAAATAAGGAATGAAACCATTAGTCCATGAATATTTTAAAATCATGAAAAAAATTTCACCCATAAAACATAAGTTCTTTAACATACTTCATGAAATCATAAGATTCTTGAAAAAATTATTAGCAATCATAAATCCTAAAGGTAACTTGTGGCATCCATGTCATACTTACATTGTAACATTCACAACTCAATATAGAGTATCCTTCACACTTACATTTGGAATACACATCCTAGGAAATTACCTAAATCTATTTGGAGAAACCTTATCATTTAACTCTGTATAATTAACCAATGAATTGGGGAGCTATTACAGGCTCGCCAACCTTTTTTTTATCCTATAACCACTTGTATACACAAGCAATCAATTCCCAAGAACCATAACATAATCACAACACATTAATAAGTATAAATAAAAAATAACATTTCCACATTTCAATCACAATATATCATTTCAAGATATTAAAATAATAAATCCATCCTCAAAACCATTTTCATTACTAAAATACCAGAAAAGGGAATACAATATTTATTTTTCTTTTAAAAACATTATGACTTATATTGGAATCCAAATATCAAATAATGGTCACGGGGGTGGAAAATTTATTGTGGTCATGTATGTAAAAAAAACATTCCTTTTTTCATTTAGTAAAATGATTCATATAAAAAGATTCCTTTATAAAACCATTGAATGAGATTAAAAGTGAAAGGGTTTAATTATACACTGTATAAAAGATGGTGGTTTATATTATCTAAATATGCCTCAATGAAAGGAGATAGAGACGAAGTCCCTTACCCCGAGTCTGAATAATGACGTATGTTATTAATATTCTTGAATAATAAACCGAGGTTAATTTATACATTCTTTAGAACCTTTTTCAGGTTCATTATTCATTTTATATCACTTATTATCATGTTATAAAAATTACATAATGATTTAAGTTCACATTAGATGTTTTTTTGATATTTGATACTTGAGTTGAAAATGAACTTGGTACGATATCAGTAGTCCATGTGGTCATAATTCCATCATATCTAGAATAATATTCATGATATTATAATTTTAATAAATAAATTATAACTTTAAATAAAACCATGCAGCGTGGTTATGAAAGATAAACAAAGTTATAATCCGGGAGATGGTAAGTGGTGCGTACACATGAGTAGCATTTTACATTTTCCATTGATAATTATGGAAAAAGGATAAGTATTATTTTATCTTTAAATAATGATAATAACATCATTAATATCATATTAATCATTTAAATGTACTTTCATATATCATACAAGTGATATAATGAATAAAAACAAGTCATGTCGCTTTGTGGAGGTGATAGTTCACATGTATGCATGAAAAACGCTATCATTTTTATGCACTTGGATTGTAATAATGTAATTGATATATTATTATCTTAGAAGTATTATTATGTCATTAATATCACATATGAACATTAATTCCACTATTCTAACCAGTCATGAGAGATGGTTATGAAAATCAAATTAGATTGGTTCGTGGAGGTAATAATTCACACATAATCACAAATGATTAATTCATTTCCCATTTAATGGAAGTGAAGATGGATTTAGGTGATGATATTATCATGATAAATATTTCATTATATTGAGGATATTGGAGTTTTTATTTCATCTAGGAAGAATAATATTTGAAGTAAGTGGAATAAGTAATAAAATAGAAGTACTTAAAGAAAATGATACATCTTCTTTGGTTGATCACCTTTGAAGAACACCTTAACACCTCTAAGAAGGGTGTTATACCTAAAATAAGGCCTCAAGAATGTGGGTATGGATTTTAGGAAGTGGTTTGGCTAGATATTGGATGAATAAAAATATTTTGGAAGTGTGAGTACCGGAGAGGAATGAGTACCTTTTTATAGGGGAGGGGAGAGACACACTTGGAATGATTAAAAGTATTAAATTAATATAAATTCAATTTCGATTCTGAATGGGTAAAAACTATTTTATTTAAAATATCAGATGAGTTTGGGAAATAATATAATCATCCAATGAAAATTATACAAGATTTTTTTTAATCATTTTCTTTTTGTTTTAACGCCTTTTATCTGTTAGCATTTGATCAAGTGATTTACAATTAGAGGGTTAAAATAATTACCAAATCATACAAAAAATATTATGAATGGGTAATTAATGATATTTTTTGAGTTATATCAACTTTTAGAACAAATATTATATTTTTAGAAATTTTATATCATTTAATTAAATATTTTATATTTTAAAATATGAATTATGTCAATTTTGACACTATTCATTACATGACATTTTTTAAAATATCATAAAAACTTTATTACTTTGAAAAAAAACATTAAATTAGTCCAAACATATTATATTCATCCAGAAAATCCATGGATGACATAAAATATGTAAAATTATATATATTTTAATATCATTAGTATAATTTATTTGATTCTTTCTTTAATAAATCTATTATTTCATCATCTTTGGGTCATAATAAAATTAAATTATTTAATTTCTAAAAATTATAAATAAATTACCATATTTTATGTAATATTTATAGATTTATAGTAACTAGTAATTGTTGAATATATCACTTACATAACCCCATATTAATATTGTTGTAGTAAGGAGAGACATTTTTATGTCATATTTGCCTTTACTTTAAATTAAATGTTATAAATGTCATAATCACACCAAAGTGACTTATAAAAGTAAATATTTCAGCTCAAGGATGGTCATGGTAGATAATAACTCATCCCATAATATTATAGAAAGTGTTAGGGTAATTTTATAATATTATAATTTTAATTTTACCTTTAATTACCCTATTTATCATTAATCGGGGTAAATAAAATTCTAAAGTTACTATTCGCAAAAAATTATTTTGATCCTATTGGACAATATTTTTTATAATTATTACAACCATTTATGTCCATTTTCAAAAATTAAATTCAAATAAGTAGATAGATTATGTTTAACACTAATCCCATTGATAGATAGAGAAAACAGATATTTGAAGTAAAACACTAAAAAGTTCACATAAATTTTCAATTAAATTTCACTTTGAAAAAGAATCCAATGAAAAAAATGTATTAAATTATAAAAAATTCATCTAATTGTACCTTAAAACAATATAAATTGATAATATAATAATATAAATAAATTACATGAAAAGGTGGTTTGAATAAAAATGCAGTATTTTTCACTATTCATAAAAATATGAATTTAATCAAAAAAATACCAAAAATTAAACCAAAGTAAATTTGGATATCCCACTTCCAAATAAGAAGTTTTTTATTTCAAATAGAACATATAAAATTAAAAACAAAATATTTAAAAAGGGTTCACCATCAAAAGCTGGACAAACTGAATTTTTTAGAAAAATACGCATTTTATCCATAAAATTATATTGTTGTTATATAATATCTAGAAAAAACATAAAATGAATTTTAAAAATTATATTTAATTCATATTTAATTAATAAAAACCAAAAAGTGTGATTTTATTATTTTATAACCACAATTATTCTCATTTAAATAGTTTTTCATAAAAACACATTCTTTATATTTAATTGGTTTTTTATTTAATTTCCTAATTAATTTTATTACCCATGAATCATTATATAAACATGTGTAAAACCTATTTTGATAATTTAGTTAGTATCATTCATTCCCTCTATTCTAACGTATATATAATAACCACAACTTAAAATAATAATATTAATAATATATTATATTTTTGTATAACTTAGTATTGTGTGAAAGGTAAGATTTTAGAGAAACACATTGTTACATGTAGAGTATGATATCAGAAATAACTTACTTTTTAAATTAAAATTAATATTTAATTTTTAATTATTTATATAGAAAACCCTTATTCTATAATTACCTATGATGTTGCATTTATAGTTATGGAATATGCTACTCATTTAATTTATTTTTAGTGATTTTACATGATACTATTAGGGGAGTGCTAATGTTTTTGTGGGTGATGCTCTTGGAATAAATTTTTATGCCCCCATAAAGGCAGGGTCTTTATCATTCTTCTCTTATTTTTCTTTATACTATGGTTTTTTTTTGTAATAAATAATTAAAATGTAGTTGTCAGGTAACTAGAGCTAGATGTTTTTAGGATGGTCTCAGGAATATGACAGAAGTTTAGGTAAATATATTTTTCCCTAATGAAATTTCTAGAGTTGGTTAAATAGACCCTCATCACAATGAGGAACTTGAACAATGGAAGATGCTCAGGATGGATATCTTTTACTGAAGGTGTTGGTAGTGGATCCTCTGAAAATAGGAAGCACTGATTTGATGGATCATGCTAGGGAAGCAGTATAAAATGTATCCACAGTGGTGGAACATCCTTTCCTTCATAGGAAGGTAGTGTTATAGAGTGAAAATAGTGGGAATGGTTTGGATAAATTCATTTCTAGTGCCACCGACCCCCATTCAAGTGTGACAATGTGTGAAAATGGGACACTGGCAATGAATTTATATGAGTACTCAATAATTACCCAATTATATAGAATATAGATCAGCATAGGGTTTATGGGATGGATCTAGAACTCCACCGCATTTGGATATCTATAATTCGACTTTCCATTCAGGTTATTGAAAAGGACATAATACCAAGGGGTGGAGGTATCCGAGATAGAAATGGATTATAGTTCATGGGAGTCAGGCTACGGCTCAGGGTCGAGGGATAGTCCGATTGCATGTTGTTGATATTTAACCTTTTGATTAGTATTAAGGGACATATACAATTGAAGACATGATTTTAGTGGCTTCTAATTTGCATCTTCCTTGTTTGATATAGTAGTATCATAATCATTTACATCAATTTAGTTCATTGATGGATTAGGTCTATCCATAGAGTATCTATATGTAGTGATGTTTATTGGTGTACCTTTAGGGGTATGGTCTGAGGGTATCTATAGGTGTAAGTATTGTGAAACAATGATTGGAGGATATAGATTTCTTAGGGATTTATTTTTCTTGGATATGGGAAGTTTAGACATGATCCTCATGATAGATTTTATAGTCCAGTATTGCACCCATATTGACTGTTATCATCAACTGGTGTCATTTTTATCTCATGATGAAAATAATTACATCTATATTGGAAATTGGAACATACTATCATGATATAGAGGATATGTCCATTATTAGTTAGGTGGGATCAGATCCCAAGTCTTTAGTCTTATTTTGGATGATTGAGAGATGAATTAGGCAGTCTTTCCTCTGGTTATTAATCCGTTCTAGTTTGTTTTTCCAAAAAATTTTGTATAATTTTTACCTAAGAAATAGGTTACATTTATTATCAAGATAATTATAGATGAAAATTCAATTTATATAATATCTTATATAATTCCACCTATAGATATCCAAGAGTTGAAGTCTTAGCTATACAACTTGGAGGAAAAGGGGTTCATATTGTCGAGTACATCCCCTTGGGGTGCACCATCCCATTTTCCAAGAAGGCGGATGGTTACTTGAGATTATTGTAGATTATTATAATTTTAACCAAGTGTTAGTATTTAAATTATATCAAATCTCTCATATCGCATATTTTTTGGATTAGACCTTAGGATTCAGATAGTTCTCTAAGATTGACTTGTGATCAGACTGTCATTAGTTGAGCGTGATTCCTTTTGACATACTTCGCACAACATTTAGGAGTATGTTTGATCTATATGTGTACTTTTCTTTTTCATTAACTTGGAAAAATATTCCAATAGTGTTTATGACCCTTATGAATTGGGTCTTCAATACCTATTTGGATACTTTTATAGACATATTTTTCAATGATATCCTCATGTACTCCAAGTTGAGGGAAAAACACACTAAGAATATGTTGATCATTTTGAGTACACTTAGAGAGAATCACCTCTTTTCCATGCTATTGAAGTTCCATTTTTGGATCAATCAGGTAAACTTATTATGGAATGTGATATCAATGTTTAGAGTATTAGTGGACACTAAAAGGTTTGAGGCAATGATTTCATGGGAGAGGATCATGGATTTTTTTAAGATCTGTATTTTTTCACTGGATGGTTATTATTGGAGATTCATTTGGGATTTCAGCCACTTGAAATCATCAATGAAATACCTGAAAAAAATTGGGTGAAGGTTTTTTCATAATATTCTTGTGAGAAATACTTTCAAGATCTAAAAGGGATATTTATACCTATACTAATATTTCCCTTACTTAATCCTGGTAAGAAGTACTCATTACATTAAGATTCATTAATATTTAGACTAGGATTAGTTTTAATACATGATGATTTAATAATTTATTATAGGTCCAAGACTCTAAGTCCACATGATTATAACTACCTAACACATAATTTGAAGTTATTAGGGGAGGTTCACACCTTGATATGTTTGAAACATTATCTTTTTTGTGAAAAGTTTGTAGTATACACTAACTAATATAGACTAAGGTATATTTTCTAAAAGTAGAACCTGAAACATTGAAAATTAAGGTTATTTGAGTATCATTAGTATTTTGATTTCAAGATGGAATATAACATGAGGAAGGGGAACATCATTACAAAATAATTGAATATAAGTACTCAGACATATGTGGTATAGGAGTACAACAGTGAGTCATAGATGATGACCCTCTCTATTGAGACGAAATGTGACGTTCAGGAGTACCAAGGTTAAGTGAAACTTATGCCTTTATCGATGATTTATTCAGTTCTGAATTGGGTGAAGGAGAGCCATTTATTAGGTTTAGACTATCTGGTCATGAGGGACAACATATATAGTGGGTAGTCACCACCAGAATGATATCATTATGGTGAAAATGTTTTTTATGTCTGAATTAATGTTGTAGTATGTATGAGTATTCATGAGGAACTGATGAGTGACACACATTACTTGAGGTAGGGTTTATATCTAGATTTGACCAATACATACCATGATATATGTTGGAAGTATTATTTTCATGATATGAAGAGATATATTTTAGGATTCATCACATTGTTCTCCACCTATTAATAGGTGAATACCAAGTACCAATGTCCCACTGGTGTACTTCAGTCACCATCCATTCTTGATTGGAAGTGGGTTGAAGTTACTATGGACTTTGTTATAGGTTTTCCAAGGACACCCCAAGGTATTGATGTAATTTAGGTTATTATATATTGGTTAACTAAGGTCACACATTTCCTACCAATTAGATAGGCCATTTAGATTTATGATTTATGAAAGATATATGTGTGATAAACAGTTTGAGCGTACTATATAGATATAAGAGTATATGATCCGATCATGAGTTTTAAAAATTGAAGGATCTTGGGAGATGAATTTAGTGCTTGCATAGTTTTCCTATAAAAACATCTACAAATAATTTATTTAGATATCACCTTTCATGTATTTATAAAATGGGACTTACCGATCTACTTTATGTTGGATAAAATCTAGTTAGAAACCAATGATTGGTATAAGTCTCATGTAGGAGATTTCTGAGAATCTTTGGTCGATTAAGAAGTGGTTTGTCATAACTCAGAGTAGGCATAGTTCATATATTGACTCTAAATTCCCTCCTATATAGTTTTAGGTGGATGAATAGTTATTCTTATGGGTTCCACTAAGATAAAAGAATTGACATATATAGAGGCAGGTGAAGTTGGCATCTAGTTACGTGGGACCATTTGAGTGTATGGAAAGAATTTATACTATATAATACTAGATCATTTATAGTGTAATAGTTCTATAAATGATGTATTAAATGTATCAAATCTTCAGTGATACCATTCTAACCTATTTTATGTGATCAACATTGATGATGTCGATGTCAAGGCTGATGCGTCATTTGAGGAACATCATGTTCATATTGTGGATCATAGTGAAAAGTATTTACATGGATGATAGTTCCTTTAGTATAGGTTTATTGAAAACATGACCATATCCTATAGGATATATATTATTAATAGTTCTAAATATGAGTGTAATCATTGGAGTTATTCACCAACAAGGCTTGATGACATTAATGAATGCAACTCAAGGATAATAAGCTATATAGTGGGGGGGGGGGGATTATAACATCGTCGACTAGTGAAGGTGTGTATTTGTTTAAATTTTGGAAACAAAATATGAAACCTATATTGATGTTTTCATAAATATGAAATTTTATATTAGAATTATATTTTAAACATTTTGAGGCTTCTATATATGTTTGGGCACTCGAGGAAGGTTTTTGGAGAGAACATGGTATCAACCATGAATAATGGGTCCTGGTAGAGGTTTCATGAATATTAAAATAAATTTTATGTTTGGTTTTGGGAGTTATATTGGAGAATTAATTGGTTTTTATACTATTATTCATCTTGTAGAAATGTTGGGATAGTGTTGTAGGTGTTGGGAGTGTTTTGGGATGAGTTTTTTTGTTTTTAGCTGCTTTTGTATTAAGAAAATAATGGAATGGTATGAGATGACTCATACATAATAGGTATAGTGACTCTTATGTTTTTGAAGTTTCTAAAATTTGAAAATTAATTAACTCTTAAAAAGTGTGTCTATATGACCGTTAAGTGTTTTTCTAAATATTATTCTGGAAGGGGGTAAGTTTTTGAGGTTGTATGATGAGTTCAAAACATAGAGTTGATGTGTCTCTAGAAGATGATGGATGAGTTAGGTGTGCATCTAGGTGTGGATGAGAAATTTCCAAAAGTTATTTTTCAGGAAGATGAACCATGGACACCAAGAAGGTAAAGGTCTGGAAGAAGATCCGTAATAAGGGGATCTGTCCGAAGAGGATTTTCTAAGTGTAATAACTTCTATAGGTGCATTTGATATTCCTCATGTTTATGAAATTTGCTAAGTGCTGGAACCCACTATATACATAATATATTGGTTTAAGTGTGTTTTAAAATATATAAAATGAAATATCTTATTTTTTAATATAAGATATTGTAGATTGGAAGAACATTTACATATTGTTTGGAAGTTTCATCTTCAGAATAATTAATAGAGGAGAATATATTTTGTATGAAGGAAGATATTACATGGAGGTTTTAAAACTAAGGAGAAAACCTTTTGTTTGAAGGTATTATACCTATTGTTCAAATGTTACATATTATAAACTATTAAGTTTAAAATATATATATATTGCACAAGGCAGTTCTCGGTAATTGGAAAACCAAAAGTTAGAATCACTTTGGTGGTTCAAAAGATGATCATAAGTGGAACCGTTATGGTTTCAGATAAGTCCATAAGTTTTATTAAATACCTCTAATGAGTCTTTTGAAATTAAAACTACTAATATTTTAAAAAATCATAACCCTTATGAAATGTCCCTATTGACTGTTGTGTATCTTCTAAAATTAAAGATTCTAGAGTGTTTTGGTAGTTTAATGTCTATAAGTTCTGATTTATTTGATGGTCCAGAAGTTGAACTCAATGAGGTGATTTTTTTTGGAATTTTCCAAAAATTCATAAAATCCTTGGATCTTAGTAAACTACAGAACGACTCTTATTAAATTAGTGATGAATCTTAAATTTTCATGGGATACACTTATGAATTCAAGTGACCCATAAAAAGTTACCAGATGACTCTTACAAAGATTAAGAATGAATCTGGTGTTTTCACATTTTCTAAGTTTCCAAAGAACATGAACTATACCATTATGTTTTTTCTAAGAGGCAATTTCCATAGGTTTCAATCCATTTAAATCAAAAATTTAAGAGCGTATAAGGTGGGTTCTTCCAAACATTAAGATTCAAAGATGTGGAGTTTCAAAAATATTTCTTGAGAGCATGAATCATTCAAAAGATAGAATTTATAGTAGGTAGAGTTTTCTTACTTGAGAAGTCTAGAGGTTTTCAAGATATTAATAGAAAATAAATGTACTAAAATAAATAAAATACAATGATAACAATAAAAATATTAAAAATAATTTTGATAAATGTGGTACTGTTAAAGTTAGAAATGAGTGTTTTCCACTTGTTTTAGCAACATATTTTCTTCTCAAATCATTCCCTTTCAATATCCCCTATTCTTAGTGATATATACTTAATTTCTTGATGGAATCAAGAACTACTTAATCTTGGTGATAGAAAAAGGAAAATATATCACAAGGTGACCTTTCTTTATTTTTTTCTCATGTAATTTTAGAGTATTACACCAGTTACAGCTATTTATTCCCTAATTTTGGGTTTTCATTTTTTTTATATTTTCTCCATTTGAAATTGAATCATAGGAAAATATTTGATTAGTATTCTTTTATGATAATATGGTAGGTGCTCACTATGAAATACCTAAGTCTTTCTTATTCTCTTTTTTCATGTGATGTGTGGTCTTGCCGACCTAACACATGATAGATTTAAAAAATAAATAACTAATTTATATTTTCATTCCTTGATAATAACCTATTACTTGGGTTGGGAGTAACCATTAAAGGATATCAGTTTTAACAATTTTACACCATGAAATGTGATCCTTTTTAGAGGGAAATTGTAATTTGAAAGAAAATACATGGGATAACCTTAATGGAAATGTATATGGTATATGTGTGAGATCATATATCATGATGTTTTTACCCATATAGGTTCATATGAGATTAATATATGGAACACTCTCCCCTAGGAGTGATCGTACAAGTGATTATTGGGTATGCTATTTTTCCACAGTGTGGGTTATATATGAGATTACTAAGTGGGATGATTCACCACCATGTTGGTTATATATGAGATTACTAAGTGTGATGATTCACCTCCATGTGGGTTATATATGAGACTACTAGGTGGTCTACTCTTCACCTGGGTGTGTGTAATATATGAGATTACCAGGATAGCCTCTCTTCCCCACTAGTATGGATTATATATGAGATTATCAGGTGGTATAATTTTACTTGATGTGTGGCTATACCTAAGATATTTTAGGCAAACAAATTTACACAAGAGTGTGTATATGAGATATTCTTAGAGGTCCATTTACTCCCCATGTGTTCCTATATATAACATATCATGTTTAGAGACATCCATAACTTGTTGAAGCTAGTATGTTTGATCTCGATTATTATCTTAGATAAAATGGATCAATGATGTTTATTTATTTATACTTCTAGTCATTTCCTATAGCACATTAGCATATAATTTATTCGGATCAGATATTTTAGCGACATCATTAGTGGTAGCCTACTAATTTGTAATCACACCCTATGTAGGATGATATGGGTAATCAAGTAGGATTCATGGTTGTAGGATAAGATAATGGAAAGGGACCTAAGAATGATGGTTGATTTTTCCATCTTGGATGAAATGTGGGAGGTGGGACCAAGTAAGGAATGAGGATCAGTTTTTCAGTGTTTCCCAATTATGTTTATTTTAATTATTTGTCAATATTAATGTATATGATTGTGCCACAGGGAATCTTCATTGGGTTTTTATAAATTTTATGACTTGTAAAATATTCATTTAGATATAGCATGGGTTGTATATATATTATTTTTTGGAAATTTCCATGATTTATGTTTCCTTTATTTATTTGGATTTATATTTTTGTCATCATTTCTAATATTATTTATTCAATCCTATATGTGGGTATATTCTCCCCACAATATCACTTTAGATCCTCATTTATAGTCAAAAGCCTATGATGTATGACAGTGTATGGTTGAGGTCATCTAGCACTCTGGTTGGGACACAAATGAGTGATCTTAGGGCAGGGTGTTACACCTGGATGGAAAAAACATTTCATGACCATAATTAATCAAAAAACATAAATTCAATAAATTTAACAACATATGATTTTATATGTATTTACTTTAAAATAAATAAGAAATATTTTACAGCTTATTTTACATGAAACCTTGACTCTAAATGAAATGTGGTATTATATACCTTTTAGATAATCCATTAGATTGGTGGTTATGAGTAAAATTAACCACATTATAAAAAATTAGTATAAAGGTTTTATATAATTTAAATTTATTGATTAATTCATAATAAATAAGTACTCAATTTTAAGTAAAGTCATTTTATACTTCAAATATTTGTTTTATTCAAAAACGATATTTATGGAACTTTTTGTGTGAATATATAATTAAATTATAAAACTTCTAAAAAATTTATTTTATAAAAATGATATAACTTTTAAAATAATCATATAAAAATTATCTTGTGGTGAATTTTTTTATTTGTCTGAAAAGACTAATTTTTTAGCGAATAGTAAGACAGTACCGATTTTATAGAAAACTATCTTTTCCATTCAAGTATTTACAAAGTAAAAAAATATTTTGAATCGATTATAAAATTTAATTATTTCATGTTTATTAACTTAATTCAATAAATTTAATTCAAAACAATTGTTTTCTTAATGTTGGTATAAAAAAAATTTATACTTCAAAATGCATTTTTCCAGAAAAACAGTTATCATCACATTTTGTAAATTTATTTTAAAAGTAATTTCTATAATGTATATAAATTGAATTTGATAAAATGGATTCTGTATTTTGAATAATAATATAAATTTTTTTATGATTCCACTTTCATTTTGTTTCATACTGAATAGAAAAAATAGAAAAAGTTTATTACCATATTTAAGGTCAAAACAGGTTAACCAGGGGGTTAAATTAATATATAAGGGTGATATTTCCATAAAAATTGTATAAATATTATTTTTTATCCATGTTTATATCTTATATTATCCATAATTTTAATTATTGGAAATTTGGAATCATTTTTCTTTAATACGACATTATTATATTTTAATATTTTAATAAATTTCATGTGTGTCCTTTCCCTTACTTATAAAAGGGCACATGCTCTCCATAATTATTCACAAATTTTTATTCTTATATATTAGTAAAATACCTAGACTAATAAATTATTAATATCCCTAACCAAATCCTAGATTTCTTGGTTTGATAATAAAACCATCCTTTTAAGGCTTAAGGTGTAAGCTAAAGGTGGTCTCTCAATGAAGAGATGTAAACCTTTATCGAGGTATTTCAATTTTATTTCTTCTTCCATCTTCACTAAACTTGTTGTATTCATCAACATGTTATTAATATAGTATAATAAGTATACTAATATTTTATTATGATTATGTAAAAAAAAATTCATTCCTCTTTTACATCAATTGGTAAAAAAAAGTATTGCTTGTGCGTACATATGGACTACTGCCATCACGTAGTGATTTTGATTTTTTTTCCATCACCATAGTTAATGGTCAGTTGTTATAATGAATTTAAATTTTATATATTTTATTTATGAAATTATTATTCATATTTAATTATATTATCTTATCTATATTCTCTCCCTTCTATACATTGGAAAATGATAACATCGCTCGTGTGTACGTGTGGATTGTCACCTCCATAGAGCGATATAATTCATTTTTCATTTCTGATTTACATGGATTGTAATTAGGAATGATTCAATGAATATAAATTATATATATATATATATATATCTGATATAATAAAGATTATATGAAGGTGAATTATTATTTAACTTTCTTTCATTTCAACCATTGAAAATTAGAAATATTACACGTGCGTACGTAAGGACCGCTGTCTAGACAAAGTGATGTAATTCATTTTTCATCACCTATTTATATGAATAATTATAAATGTTTATATTATGAATAAATATGATACTTAATTTATGATTAATACACTAGTTATTATGTAACCATGATCAAAGTACAAGGACTGGAACTACCAATATTAAGCTTTCATGAAAAACAAAATAGTTAACCCCCCAAAATGACAATTCTAATGAAGAATTATTAATAAACAGGTGATAAGATGTTATAATTAAATAATATATGATATTATAATTATATTTTTATGATATATTATTATAAAGTATTTAAATTTATTATATAGTAATTTAGATTACTTATGATTCAAGTTATACTTGTGGTAAGAGTTTTACGTTACAATCTCATTTTTACTAGGATTGTTTATGATTAAAATTTTTATGATAAAATTGTATGATCATTGTAACACCATGATATTTTAGAAAATATTTCTATATAAATTATTTTATTTCTTCAATGTATTGCGTTACACACAACACCAAGTTTAAATAAACTGTGATACAATGTTAAAATATTATTATTTAATATGACAGTTATAAACAAGACTTTAATTTAGAGGTTATGAATATGATTAACTAATTTATGGAATATATATAAATTTATACACAATATATATAAATATATTGATAAAATATTAGTAAATAATCATTTAATTTTTATTAAATTTATTTTATTCTTCAAAAAAAATTTCTCCTAAAATGAAATTTTATTACTTTTTTCTGAGAAAATATTGTAATTAATTTATGGAAATTTTACGAAATATATTTGGTAATTTTTTTTTTGAAAAATGAATTTTAAAAATTATATTTGGGTGAAATTTTGTAATTTTTCTGAAAAGTTTTATTTTTCAGTATTTAGTGAAAAATATCGATTTTTATAAAACTGTAATTTTATTTTCGAATAAAGAATCATTATGATTTAAATTTTATCTCAAAGTAACAAGATTATTATTTAATTATATATAATCTAATTAAATTTATTTTAATCATCATTATTCATGATTTTGATATTAGTACATTTTGGGCTAAAAATGCATTTTTTTGTGAAAAAAATATTTTGCATTGTGTTTTTTTGATTTAATTTTAAATTAAAATACATTACATGTGTGTTATAGATTTTAAAAAATGGATTAAATATTTGGATTAAAGATACCCAAATTCAATTAATATGTTCCTTTCATTTTTAGACTATATAAATAATAAAATTAGTAATTTTTTACCATGGTAGAGGGTATATTAGGTAATAAAAGGTTAAAAATAATCTGATAGTAACTATAAAATGACCCAAACACTTACCTGAATAAAATTGGATAATTATATATCAACCATAATCACACAAGGGTCAAATTTATGAAATTTTCTATCCACTTTTATAATATTATTACCTTTATATTATTTTATTTAATGAAAACTAAAACTTGTCACACTCTTGTTTATAATAAGTATGACATTTTTAATATGTTGTTATCCTAGGGATATGTCACACCATGACATTTAAATTATAATCATTTTAATTATTTATCTATTTTTTACCTTTCTTTTTATTTTTGGGCTGGTCTGGGTTTAAATTTTAATATTTTGGGGTTTTAGCATAGGTGAACAGTTGGTTAACGGTTAGAAGAAACCATGCACTACCCGTGAAAACTATTTTTAGTTTTTGAAAAAGTTTAATTACATGGTTGAAACATGGTTTTACAAAAAATGGGGCCTTCCCATGTGAGGTGTTCTAAGGGAAAGTGATGAGTGCATGGTTGGCGCACGGTTTGGCCAAACATGTGGCCAAACCTAACGTAGTGCCCCAGATTTAAAAAAAGGAAAAAGTTTTAATTATATTATTATATTTTTTAATAATAATAATAATAATAATAATAATAATAATAATAATAAACCCTTATAGAGTTCCTCTTCCCACTATTACATGCGACGATGCCCTCACACTCTCCTGCTCATTCGACTAAGCCCCCTCCCTTTCCCCATCCCCTCATCCGCATGAACTCCACCTCTTGCTCCTTTTAGTCGTGGTTTTCCCCTGATTTCCAATGAGGTCTTCTTTGATAAGCTTATCCTCTTATTATCTTCATTTATTTCTATTTTATTTTTTGGTTTCCCCTCCCTCAATTATGGTGTTTGCACCATAAATGAACCCTAACCTGAAATGGGTATTTGTTTTGGTTGTTTATTGGTTTTTAGGGTTTTTGAAGTCTTATTACAGATAGTTTTAGTCGTGGATGTCAAAGCCAGTGGGTTCACCATAGTTTTCAGGAAGTTTTTCTTCTGTTCTTCAATTTTGGTCAATTTTTAATTAGGTTTTTGTAATTTTTGAGTTCCTAATACTTTTCTAGTGTTTTTTTGGATTTCCATCCATGAAAGAGACTGGAAAGCATATACATGGTTAAGGCATATATATATAAATAACTTCTTGGTATATATTACATCATGAAAATGAGAATATCTACATTTTATCTAGGTGTGTTTATATATATATGTATGTATATGTCCATATATTTGTAAGGAGGGTCTCTCTTACTTCCTTGGATATCATTGAAGTGGATTTGAGTTTCCTTCGTCAAGGGTATCATGTTTTGAGGAAGGTTCCCTATATACATGCCTTTAAGTTGGAAACTATGATTTCTTGATAATTTATCCACCTTTTTAAATTATATTATAAAGTAAATATAATATAATAAATTCTTTTAGTGATTGAAACATTTTTCTTCCATGTTTTTTCATGCCTTTATAGGTTATCGTCACGATTCCCTTCTATTAAAGCATGTTGCTAAGTTTGTTTAAACTGGAAGGAACCATGGATGTTGGATTTATCTTCTAAAATATTTTAAAATATAAATTCTAGTAATAAAGGAGATTTCTGAATGATTAATTTTTATTTCAAATTCTAAGGCTTGTTTGGAACCTTTGAATATTTCCTTAAAAGGAGGGTGCCTCTATGGATACTCCTCACTTTAGGGGGATTCACATGGATGGTGTTGGGAGGTGGACCTTAACATACATGGGGGATTTCCTTGTGTTCATTATTTTAACTTCACCTCCCAAATTTTCTATATTCATGTAATTCTAAGTATTTTATTGAGATTCAAGAGAGTGTTTCTATTTATTCTTGATTATAAGGACGAGATCCCTATGGAGTACCTATGTGGGTTGTGCCACCGATGAGGCTAATTGAGATCATCCAAGTTGTTTATTGATTTCTCATCGCATCAATAGGCTATTAGATGGATTCCTTGTTGAGTATATCTAGTGTCTCTTCACATGGGGTCTAGGTATACCCCTGATAATTATTTAACATGAATTTTAATTTCCCTCATTTTGTGATGTTTTTATAAAATCATTTAAACTCCTATTCTTCATATGGAAACTCATACTTTAGAACTTATAAGATTTTTTTCATTGTTTTCATTGAAATGTATCTTTATTTCATGTATATTCTTTTAAAGGGTTTTTTATAAAGTCTTTTATTATTTATAAACAATTTTTATAAAAATAAAGGAAATTGGTTCTTTGGAATTATTAACTTGTTAATTTTTTTGAAAAGGGAATGAAAAACTTATTTTAAATATATGTATTTCTAACTAGAATGATTTGGATTTCTCTTTTAAGGTAAGTCAAATGGAATAGATCATTGAGGCATGCCTCTTAATTTTTAATACTCACACTAACATTGCTTGTCATTTTTTAGTTTGATTATTTACCAAACTCTGGTTCGCTCCTGGAGCAAGTGTGATCCTATAGTTAGAGGTGATATAGCGACCCGACCTTTTCTTACATTACTATTACATCATTTTAAAGATAAACAACACAATATCATTACACATGGAGGATCCAGAGGTTTAGTGTCTTGGGAAAACTAGGACCATACATAACAAATACAACTCAACCATAAACATTTATTTAATTTCTTCTTCGCTAGCTTCTTAGTGGAACTTGTCCTCTCCTTAGTACATGTATCCACCTGAGGATATACATCAAAATGGGTGAGCTAGAAGCGCAATAAGAGGGTAGATAAGAACAACATAGCATGGGGTGAGCATAATCATGATGTAGGCAAAAGATCATGAACATGAGAGGAGCATAAATAAAAGACTTCAAATGTGGCAATGCATAAAAATGAAACATCATGTCTTAGTGGTTAACTACCACAAATACTTGTGAACAAAGCTAGCATCATCTTCACACATCATTTCACATTTACTCATGAGATTCATTACTTTACCCAATGCATTGGAGCGCTATATAATTTCGGGCGCACCCGTCACATTAAAACATTCATATTACGCTATATAATTCCAGGCGCACCTGTCACATCATAACATTATCATTATCATGATTGCCACATAGAACACATATCAAAAATTTACATAACTAACCCATGGAAATTAATGGGTTTCATCTCATAACAACACATTCAAAAGCTTTGGGTTCCCAAAATAAAGAGGGAACAACATACTTGATACAAGAACCATCAACCTTGAATGAGAGGTAAAATGTGAGATCTTGAAAGAAGAGTTCTTTTGGAAAACATCATGATGGACATATAAACCAGTGACAAACATTTATATCACATAAAAGTAAAGGAAATGATGAAAAAACTGATCTTTGAGGAGTAACCATATAAAAAAATGGAGTGAAAGAGGGAGAACCCGAAGGAAGAAAATTGGGTTCGAGATTTCCCCTTACCTTGTACTTCGAATGCCTCCTTCTCTTTAATGTCCTGTATAATGACATTACATTCATTAATTATAAATTTCATAACCTTTTATACATTAATAGGTTTCATTCTGGTTTCATTATTTCATATTATGTTCCTTTGGATGACTTATAGAGTTTAAAAACATTGATTGGGGATGTTCGTTTTCATGGTTTTCTTGAGCGGTCCACTTGTATTCTTAAATTGATGTTTGGGTAGATCATGGGTAAACATACAGAATTGATATTACATGTTATTAATGATATTACAGAAGCTTTAATGATTTTATAATGATTTATATTAGATCCATGTGAACGAATCATTAGATAAGATTTTAATGATGGTTATTTGGGTTAATTTGGGCGGTTTTTGGATCACAACGAACTTGTTTTAACATTTAACTTAGTAATATGGCCATAGGTTATTTCCAGAACTTAAAATAGAACATAATACATATAAAATATTCTGGTTCAACCATAAAACTGGTTTCATGACCAGATTGAAGGTAGAAATGGAAGAAGAGAGCATGTTGTTTTTGAAGGTGATAAATTTAACACCTCATGAAAAACGTTCTCTTTAATAAAATAAATGGAAGAGGGAAAGGGTGTGGGTGATATAATATACCATTATAATCATAATATTACATTATATGTATAATAATAGAGTTAAAAAACAATTTTTATTAAGATAGGTAGGGAGATATCAAGAAAGGAACTTGAACTTGAAAGGAAAATAAAGGAGAAGAGGGAGAGAATTTACCTTTAGAATCCTCCTCTTAAGAACCTCCTTAAGGGCCTATGCTTGGTCTTTTGATGAGACCAGGATCTATTGGACATGTTTAAGAGGATAGGAGAGATTATTGGGCAGATCTTGGACAATGCTTGAAGCTTTAGAGGTGTGGTTTGGCAGGAGGAGGGGGAGGGCTTATTTATACATGAGGAGGGAGGTGTTTTTGGTATAAAATATTAAATAAAATAATATATCATAAGTTAGACTTGTAATAGTATATTTTTGACATCCTAAATAATATATCAATATAATATAATTCGTTTTATGCTTTAAATCTTCTTTATAATTCGAATTCATTAATTTATTAAAAGGAAAGAGAAAGAAAGAGAAAAAGACACTTTAAGAAATCACCTTTTGACTTTAGGCTTTGGAAAGTTCTTTTTAGGTTTGAGAATTGGATTTATTGTATTTAAATGAATAATTTATTAACTTTAATAGGTTTTGGCCGAAACTAAAGTTCTATAATGTTTATTTCATCATTACATCATTAATGATGCAATTTAGTGTACACCGAGTATGCGAAAAACTGTATTTTTTTACTATTCACCCAAAAATTGAAGTATTTCAGAATAAACCCAAAAATTTACCCCTACCATTTTTCGATGTGTAGAATCCAAAAATGATTTCCATTTTTCAAAAATAATTTTTTAATTATTATTAATTTAATATTTAATTAAAATCATAATTTACTTAAAAAAACAGTTTTTAAAATTAAAACTGATTTTACAGTTCTTTCAAAAATTAAGTAGGGTATTATAAAATTATCTAAAAACTATTATACATTGATTCAATAATTTATGAATATATTTCAGGAAAATAAATATTCATTTAAATTAATTAATTAATTATAATTAATTATTTATGACTTATAAAATACCAAAAATGTTTACTAAGGTCAAATTATCACTTTCTATGATGTCTAAATTTTATTTTATTATTTATAGGTAATGTTACTCTTATTTAATATTCATAAGGGTCATATTACTATTCATAAGGGTAGGTTACTATTCATAAGGGTAGGTTACTATTCACCAAAATTGTTTTTGATTCATTAGACTCCAAAAACTATCTTGAGCACAACTGTGTATGTCGGATTTTTAAAATTCCAAACATAGGGGTGACAAAATTATGTATAAAGGTCACTTATCACTTAGTAGTTCATTATTTTGTGTTTTTATGACATAGGTATAATAAGGGAATTTTCTATTGAAATACTTTGGGTCGTTACATTCTTCCCCCCTTAAGAAATTTCACCCCTGAAATTTCACTTACACAAACAGGTGAGGGTACTTCTCCTTCATTACCTGTCCTGGTTCCCACCATTTTCTAAAATTGAAAAGGATAGAACAAAACATAAGTAAACAAGTCATGAATTACTTATTCATTTAAACAATTAAACCAAAAAACATAACATATGGTATCCCTAGGTAAATATTCTTGTGTACATATTTGTACTTATTCTCATGCTAGAGGTTTTCTCTAGGGTTTACTAATCCTAATTCCCAAATTAACTAAACCATTCCTATGATACCAAATATAGAGACCCAGCCTTTTCTTACATTACTATTACATATTTTTAAATATAAACAACACAATAGTATTACACATGGAGGATATAGATGTTTAGTGTCTTGGGAAAACTAGGACCATACATAACAAATACAACATCAACCATAAACATTTATTTAATTTCTTCTTCGCTAGATTCTTAGTGGCACTTGTCCTCTCCTTAGTACATGTATCCACATGAGGATATACATAAAAAGGGGTGAGCTAGAAGCCCAGTAAGAGGGTAGATAAGAACAACATAGCATGGGGTGAGCATAATCATGACGTAGGAAAAAGATAATGAACATGAGAGGAGCATAAATAAAAGACTTCAAATGTGGCAATACATAAAAATGAAACATCATTTCTTAGTGGTTAACTACCACACATACTTGTGAACAAATCTAGCATCATTTTCACACATAATTTCACATTTACTCATGAGATTCATCACTTTACCCAATGCATTAGATCGCTATATAATTCTGGGCGCACCCGTCACATTTAAACATTCATATTATGCTATATAATTCTGGGCGCACCCGTCACATCATAACATTATCATTATCATGATTTACACATAGAACACATATAAATCATGTACATAACTAACCCATGGAAAGGAATGGGTTTCATCTCATAACAAAACATTCATAAGCTTTGGGTTCCCAAAATAAAGAGGGAACAACATACTTGATACAAGAACCATCAACCTTGAATGAGAGGTAAAATGTGAGATCTTGAAAGAAGAGTTCTTTTGGAAAACATTTTGATGGACATAAAAACCAGTGACACACATTTATATCCCAGAAAAGTAAATTCAATGATGAAAAAATGATCTTTGAGGGGTAACCATATAAAAAAATGGAGTGAAAGAGGGAGAACCCGAAGGAAGAAAATTGGGTTCGAGATTTCCCCTTACCTTGTACTTTGAATGCCTCCTTCTCTTTAATTTCCCATATAATGACATTATATTCATTAATTAGAAATTTAAAAACCTTTTATACATTAATAGGTTTCATTATGGTTTCATTATTTCATATTAAGTTCCTTTGTATGACTTATAGAGTTTAAAAAAATTGATCGTGGATGTTCGTTTTCATGGTTTTCTTGAGCAGTCCACTTGTATTATTAAATTGATGTTTGGGTAGATCATGGTTAAACATCCAGAATTGATATTACATGTTATTAATGATATTACATAATCTTTAATGATTTTATAATGAGTTATATTAGATCCATGTGAATGAATCATTAGATAAGATTTTAATGATGGTTATTTGGGTTAATTTGGGCAGTTTTTGGATCACAGCGAACTTGTTTTAAAATTTAACTTAGTAATATGGCCATAGGTTATTTTCCGAACATAAAATAGAACATAATACATATAAAATATTCTTTTTCAACCATAAAAATGGTTTCATTACCAGATTGAAGGTAGAAATGGAAGAAGAGAGCATGTTGTTTTTGAAGGTGATAAATTTAACACCTCATGAACAACGTTCTCTTTAATAAAATAAATGGAAGAGGGAAATGGTGTGGGGTGATATAATATACCATTAGAATCATAATATTACATTATATGTATAATAATAGAGTTACAAAACAATTTTTATGAAGATATTTATGGAGAGATCAAGAAAGGAACTTGAACTTGAAAGGAAAATAAAGGAGAAGGGGGAGAGAATTTACCTTTAGAATCCTCCTCTTAAGAACCTCCTTAAGGGCCTATGCTTGGTATTTTGATGAGAACAGGAGATCTTGGACGTGGGGAAGGGTCTATGAGAGATGATTGGGTAGAGATTAGACAATTATTGAATCTTGAGAGGTGTGGTTTGACAAGAGGAGGGGGAGGGCTTATTTATACATGAGGAGGGAGGTGTTTTTGGTATAAAATATTAAATAAAATAATATATCATAAGTTAGACTTGTAATAGCAGTTTTTTGAAATCCTAAACCATATATAAATATAATATAATTCGTTTTATGCTTTAAATCTTCTTTATAATTAAAATTCATTAATTTATTAAAAGGAAATAGAAAGAAAGAGAAAAAGACACTTTAAGAAATCACCTTTTGACTTTAGGCTTTGGAAAGTTCTTTTTAGGTTTGAGAATTGGATTTATTGTATTTCAAGAAATAATTTATGAAATTTAATAGGTTTTGGACGAAACTAAAGTTCTAGAATGTTTATTTCATCATTACATCATTAATGATGCAATTTAGTGTACACCGATTATGCGAAAAACTGTATTTTTTTACTAGTCACCCGAAAATTGAAGTACTTCAGAATAAAACCAAAACTTTACCCCTACCATTTTTTGACGTGTAGAATCCAAAACTGATGCCCATTTTTCAAAAATAATTTTCTAAATATTATTAATTTAATATTTAATTAAAATCATAATTTACTTAAAAAAACAGTTTTTAAAATCAAAACTGATTTTGCAGTTCTTTCAAAAATTACGTAGGGTCTTATAAAATTATATAAAACCTATTAGACATTGATTAAATAATTTATGAATATATTTCAGGAAAAAAATATTCATTTAAATTAATTAATAATTATAATTAATTATTGATGACTTATAAAATACCAAAAACGTTTACTAAGGTCAAATTATCACTTTCTATGATGTCTAAATTTTATTTTATTATTCATAGGTAATTTTACTCTTATTTACTATTCATAAGGGTCATATTACTATTCATAAGGGTAGGTTACTATTCATAAAGGTAGGTTACTATTCACCAATTTTTTTTTGTTTTATTAGACTCCAAAAACTATCTTGAGCACAACCGTGTATGTCGGATTTTTAAAATTCCAAACATAGGGGTGACAAAATTATGTTTAAAGGTCACTTATCACTTAGTAGTTCATTATTTTGTGTTTTTATGACATAGATATAAGAAGGGAATTTTATATTGAAATACTTTGGGTCGTTACAGGTGACCCATGAGGTCACATGGAGATACATATAGAAATTTATTTATTTTCTCACTACTAGTGTTACTTTATTTTTATGTTTTTATTCATCTATTTATTTACTTTCCTGTTATTTATTAGCTAAAATTTTCCCAACTGAGTTTTATTTGATGCTTGTCACTAGTTACCAGCCCGGGAGGATCCAGATTGCCTCTTGGACCTTTTTTTGGGCTGGAACGGGTGAACAGTTTAGGGTAGACCCAATTTGGTTCATGAAAAATGGTATTAGTGGCATCCCTATGTTAATTTTGATGTTAGGTAGATCAATGATTGGATTTTTGGGGCTCGAGAAGTAGGCCATGGGTCGGTGCCTGATCACCACCACTCGTGATGAGATCTAAGTCACCAAGGGTTATTGGGTTTTTAATCTTTATTTATGGTTTTGGGTTTATGATGTTAGCATTTTTAAGTTTTATGAGCTTTTGTATGATATGAGATGATAGTGGAAGTGATCTAGTTCTACACGATGAGCTTTCATGGTGTAGTGAACCATGTGGAGCCTGAGTGCATACATTAATATGCTTCTAATAGCTAGTGCATGTTTAGTGGATTGGTGACTGTGTGACTACTCGTGACACCAAAAAGAGAGAGTTTTGGTTTGGAATTTTTAGCTCTTAACTAAGGGGAAACATATGCTTCAAGGAATTAGGGATCCAGCCATAGGTCTTGGAGTGAATATTTTTATTCAGTGTAGCTTCTAGGTGTGGGGGATGTAAATCAATCATATTATTTCCAATGTTGGAGTGGAAACCATTAAAATTTTTCCTAGACATTGTTATTATGTTACTGAAATAATTTTTCTTTATAAATTTTGCTGGAATCATTTTTCTGAAATTTCTATCGTTGTACCTGGCAGATAGAAAATTTTAAGGCTTAACCTTTTTCTAAAGTGGTTTTAGCTTTGAGTGGTGATTTTTTGGAGAATATTGTGTTTTATGGATCTTATGAATCTTTGTTAGATCTAATGTTCATCTTGAATTTCTTTTATTAGGTCCCCAATATGTTGGAGGGTTGGTGATATCATGATTTCTAGTTTCTTAAATGGCGGGGAGACCCGCCATGGGTATTTTATTATTATGGTTTTCTATAGAGTTGGTCGGGTGTGACTTGTGAAGCTGAAAGGTCACACCTGGGTTATTGGTTTTCTTCAGTTATGGGTTTTGTTTTGTTATTTTCATTTATTTTGATTTATGTCTCAAAATTTTATTTTAGAGGTTAATTTTCAATTTGAGTTTTTTCTTGTTCATCATTTAGGATGGGTTACTTTCTAGGGGTAGAATGTTTTATGGTGGGGAGTATTGTCACTCCCCAACCTTGAAATATTAATTATTTTTAGTCTTGTTTTTGATTTTTAGGCCAATTTTGGTTTAAATTATAAATATTTAGGGTTTTTAGCATAGGCGCATGGTTGGCGTATGGTTATTTGAATCCATGTATAACTCATGTAGTCCATATGTAGTATTTGACATATTCAAATTACATGGTCGACAAAAATTTTTCCAAACCATATAGTCTGACTATGAAAGGTTCTATAGGGCCTAGTGAGGGTCACACTGTTAACACACAGTTTTTCCAACCATGTGGCCACACCATGTGCAGATCCCAGGTTTAAAAAAAAGTTTTAATGATATTATTATTATTATTTTATTATTATTATTACTATTATTATTAAACACTTATGGAGTTCCTCCCCCTACCTTATTCATAGAAGGCCCCTCCCCCTCTCTGGCTTATGTGGACATCCCCCCATCCCATTCCCCTATCACTCACATTCACGACCTCCACCTCCCACTCTTGTAGGTTTTTTTACCCTGATTTCTAGTGCAGTCGTCTCTGATAAGCTTCTCCTCTTATTCCCTTCCTTTATTTCTATTTTATTTTTTTAGTCTCCCTTCCTTACAGTGTTGTTCATGCACTATGGATGAACCTTATCATGAAATGAGTCTTTATTTTGGATGTTTCATTATTTTTAGGGTTTGTGATGTTTTAATAAGGTGGGTTTTAGTCATAGTTGTCAAAGGAGTGGGTTATCCTTGGATTTCAGGGAGGTTTTCTCCTATAATTCAATTCTTGACAATTTTTAATTAGTTTTTATGTAATATTTGGGTCACTAATATTCTTCTAGTGCATTTTGGATCATCAATCATAAAGTTTACTTACACACATATTATTGGGTAAGAAATATTTTTATAAATGTATTTTTTGTACATATTCCATCATGTAAATAGGAAAGTATAAATTGTAACAAGTGGTATATGTATATATTTCTGTCTATGTGAATATGTTTGTAAGTGTAAAAAGATATTCTATCATGATTTTTTTTGGATCTATTTCAAGAAGATTCATGTTTTTGTTGTAAAGGGTAGCATGTTTTGAGGTAGGTTCACTATATACAAGAATTTAATTTTAAAACTACGATTGATTTCTTATTTATCCACATATTTAAATTATATTATGAATTTAAAATAATATATGAAATTATTTTGGTTATTGGAACAAGTTTCTTACATGTTTTCCAATACTTCTTATGTTTTCGTCTTGGTTTCCTTATATTAAAGAATGTTTTTGAGTTTGTTTAAAATGGGAAGAACCTTTGATGATGGATTTATTTTCTAAAAGGTTTTAAAATATAAAAGATATTAAGAAAGGGGATTTAAAAATGAATAATTTTTATTCCAAATGCGAATTATTGTTTGGAACCTTTGAATGTTTTATTTAAAGGAGGGTTCCTCCATAGATTGTCTTCACTCTAGGTGGAATTCATAAGGATGGTGTCATGAGGTGGTCCTTAGAATGAATGGTGGCATTCCTTATGTTCATGATTGCTTAATCACCTCACACACTTTATATAGACATAGGATCCTAGGTATCATAGTGAGAGTTAAGAGACAATTTATATTTAGTCTAGATTAGATGGACTAGATCCCCATGGAGTATCCATGTGGGTTGTTCTACTGGTGAGGCTAATTGAGATAAGTTATGTTGGTTATTGACTTTGGAATGCATCGATAGGTTGACCAATAAATTCCAAACTAAGTACATATTAGATCTATTCATTTTTTGTTTAGGTATATATCATTATAACTATTTTGAATGTATTCTAATTTCTCTCATTTTTTTATGTTTTTATAAAATCTTTTAAACTGTTATGCTTCTTCTCAAAACTCATACCTTATCACTTGTGATTTGTTTTTCACTGTTATTTATTGAAATGTATCTTCACTACATGTATACTATTTTAAAGTGGTTTTTATAAAGTCTTTTATTATTTATAAACTATTTTTAGAAAAATAATGGAATATATATCTTTGTAATTATTTACTTGTTACTTGTTTTGAAAAGGGAATTAAAACCTTATTTTAAATATATTTATTTCAAACAAGAATGATTTGGATTTCACTTTAAAGGTAAGTCATAATGATGAGATCATTCCCAAATTCCTACTGAGTTTTAATACTAATGCCTATAATCTTTTTTATTTTTTTAGTTTCAGTTTTTACCCTGCTCTGGTTCTCTCATGAAGCGTGTGGGATCCTATGGTTAGAAGTGACCCATGAAGTCACATTAAGGTATGTGTAGTAGTTTATTTATTTTTCCACTACTAGTGTTACTTTATTGTTTTATTATTGTTCATCCATTTAATTATTTTCCAATCATTTATGTGCTAAACCATTTTTAACTGAGTTTTATCTGCTTCCCGATAACAGTTTCCAACCCGGAAGGATCAGTAACACCTCTCAAGTCTTGTCATGGGTCAGCTCAAGTGACCAATTCTACGTCGATCTGGGTTTTTTCATGAAATGATATGTTCAACTATAAATATTATTTTGAAATCTAAAAGATTTATCTTCATCATGGTAATTTATTTTCAATTTTTAGTGAAGAAATAATTAACATAAATTCTTACACAATTTTGATAGAGTAATTATTTCATTCATTGAATAATCAAATAAATGATGTTAAAAATATTAATAGTAACATAATTTGACATATTAAAGGTAATAAAATATATATATATATAATAACATGACATGTATATGATATAATAAATTTTTTATTTTTATTTTACTTATCATTTTGATGTTTTTAAATTCAAAGTAACGGATAGTATCAGAATGGACAATAATGATATTTTATGGGATTAATATTTTAATAATTAGTTAAAAATCATAAAAATATTAAATAAGATCAAATTTTATAATATATAGTCGATAATTTCATACAATTATCATTTATAGTTCATTTGGAAGCATTTGTCTCTAGAATAGTCTTAATATATTTTAATATTTTAAGAAATTCCAAAAGTACCCCTCACCTCACTTATAAAAGGGATACATACTTCCTCACTTTTTTAAACAAATTATAGCCTTATAAATTGACCATAAACTAAAAAATTATATTCTCAACATCATTATCCACATTTTGGTGGTTCTGGTATTCTCAAAAGACCATCCTTAGGGTCCTTTAGAGGATATCTAAAGCAGTCATTTTGAAGAAGAGGTAATCGCTCTAACGGATCACTTTCTCTTTATACTATTATTTATCTCCTATAAATATATGATATTAATCATACAATAATTAGTAATTATCCTCAATATACTATATTTTTATTATGATTATGAAAAAACTAGTATACACCCTCTTTCCCATCAAATAAGAAGTCAAAGTATCACCCGTGCATAAATACGTCTTAGTGTCTCCATGTAGAGATACAATTTATCTTTCATCACCATTGTTCATGGATAATTAATATGATGGGTTTAAAGTATATATATTTTATTTATAATATAATTATTCTTTTGGAATGAAAATATAATTTCTACCTTCTTACCTTTCAATCCATTAGAAAATGATAACGTCGCTCGTGTGTATGTATAGACAACAACCTCCCTGAAGTGATACGATTCGTTTTTCATTTCTATTTTACATGGATGGTAAAAAGTATGGATATGATAAAAATATATTATATAATTGATATGAGAATTATTTTTTAAAGGTGAATTATTATTTACCTTTCTTTCGTTCCATCCTTCAAAAGGTGAATACAATGTTCATGCGTACATACGACCTAGCATCTCCGTGGACGGTGTAATTGATTTTATATCTATATAATTATGTTTGAATTAATATATATAATGAATATATATTATTTAATAATATTATAAATTATTCTAGTATCTAACACCCCAAGATTCCATGGTACACTTCTTTTTAAATAATTTAATAGCTTGCACTGCACGCCGCACTGAGTTCGAGCGCAGCTTGACCTATCAAAATAGTCGTTTGAAAAGAGGTTATGAATAGTATTAACCACATTATGAAAGTTATAAATTTTATTTTTCAAAATATACTTAATTTAGGAATTAATAATATCAAAATTATCTTATGGTTAATTTTTGGTATTTTTCTGAAAAGTTTCCGTTTTTGATGTGTAGTAAAAAATACTGCATTTTTTTTAAACCCGACTTCTTCATTTAAATAATTATTTTACATTATATTGATTTTGAAGAAAAAATATGTAAAAAATACATTTATTAACCAAATTTAGTTTATTGGAATCATTTTGATAATATAATTAGATATAAAAATTTATTCAACTTGTGAATGTCACTTTTACCCGCCTTCTAACCATATATGCGGATTAACATTAAACGTAATTTTATCACTCTTATAAATTGAATTTATAAAAATTCACACAAATGGTTTTAATCGGTATGAACAATTTCATCTAATAGAATCAAAATAATTTTTTTGGAATAGTAACTTTTAGATTTTATTTATTACAGTTAAAGGTAAATAGGGTCATTAATGGTAAAAATAATTTTATAATAATATAAAATTACCCTAAAACTTGTCATAATTTCATTGGATAAGTTTATTTAGGCAATAATAAACCATAGGTCCAATGTATTATCCGTTTTATGCAATTTTTGTAAGATTAGGATATTTATTATATTTTATTTAATGAAGTGTTAAAATATCATATTCAAATATTAATAACTATATATTTTCTAATATTAAGTTATATAGGTTATATGGTGAACTATAAATATTATTTAGAAATATAAAATAAATATTATTTAGAAATAAAAAATAAATATCTACATTATAGTAATTTATTTATAAATTTTAGAGATTAAATAATTACCATTAATGATGACACAAAAGTGAAAGAGAAATTATTTTATTAACAGAAATAAAATATAAATGATATTAAAAATATTAAAATAAATATATTTTGACTTAATTAATGACATATAATAATTTTATAGATAACATAAACATTTTAGTGACATTTTGGAATTATTAGAAAGAATTTATCATTTTGTTTTGAAATTTTTAAAATTGAATATATTGAATTGTATCAAAATTGAAATAAATGATACTTTAAAATAAATAATATTTTATTAAATGTTATAAAATTCATAAAAATATAAAGTTTTAAAAAATAACTATTATATTATTAAATATGTCATAAATTATCCAATTTTGGTTCTTTTAAAATTTTATAGTAACTATATTAACCCTATTGTATAAGAAGACTAGTAGAGACGTTAAGAGTTAAACTGTTTAACTAAGGGTTAAACCCAAAAGATATGGTTAATTTTATGACCTAAACTTATCTAAAAATAATTTTTGTAAGTATTTAGACCCATAATCATCTTATCCACTAATTAAATAACTTTTTATATATTTTAAACCGAAAATAAATTTATAATAAATTAATATTTTTGTAGTTTCCAAAAGTAGCCCTCCCCTCTATTATAAAAGGGAACATGTCCTTCTCTTTTATTCCTACCTATAAGTCCATTTTAATCTACAAAAACCCATCCAATTATCTTAAAAAATTTCCTAAATTAATTATATATGTCATACATTTGGAATAATACCATCTTAAGGCATCCTTTTTTTCAAACTAAAAGGAGATACCCGAAAAGAGATAATTGTTTTATCAACTCTTTCAAAGTTATTTTCTTATTATACTTAATATTAATTTGTTTTTTCCATACACAAGTAATAAATAAAGTATTTTATACATTTTTTAGATGTTATTATAATTATGTAACAACCATATTCCTCTATTTATCTATCCTATGTATAATAATATCACCATGCATGTGTGCATACGACTTACCGTCTCCATGTTGTGGTGTGATTTGTTATTCAACACTAATTTATTTGTATGGGTATAATGATGAGAATAATAGATATAAATAATTAATATAACATGATAATTATTATTTATAATTTATATACCATCCAATTCCATACCATTTAACCATTAAGGGAAAGATACTGTTGATCATGCGTATGTGTAGCCTACCGTCTCCATGGCGCAGTGAGATTAATTCTCCAAGTTAACCATTAAAGAATGTTTATAAATCTATATTATGAGTAATAAATAATAATTATGAACTTAATATCATTATATATATTAATAAAATACATCCTATTCACAAAAAACATGACTTACACAATAGAACATGCCAAAGAAAAATGAAGTAGTTAACACACAAAAAAATTGTAATACTGAAATGATATAAGAGGATCATATATGATATAATAAATATGTATATGGTCTTAGTATAATTTAATAGCATGTTTTAACCATTATAAGTGAGGTCAAATCACCCTTGACTAAATGAAAGTATAAGGTAATGGTTAAATTTGCAATCTCATTATTATATGAGGTTGTTTATACATAAGTATCGAATGGGACACATTTATCATTCATGTCCATGTTTCTTAAAAATGTATTTGAAATATAATTGAAAATTGTTTAAAGTAATTTTTAACAATGTTTAAATTTTTATAAAACGTTTTGAAAAGATTCTTTCTATCATTTTCCAAATGAGGTACTTTATGACCTTTTCAACAAATTAAGGAAAGAATGTTTTTAACTTATACAACATGAATGGATATTTCCACCCTCATGATGCCTTAATGTTTCGAATCATCCCTTAAAATTTTACAAGGTTTATTTTGAAATAATTTTTCTCTTTTATAAATGTGTGAATTTAAAATTATTTCAAAGTAAAAAAGGGATATTTTTCTCAAATAGTTTTAATGATTTTATTAGATTTTTTTCATCTATGTCAACATCCTTTATTGGATTTTATGCTTAATTGAGGTTGATTTATTATGATACAATCATCATTATTGTATTTAATGGTTTATTATATATTTGAGTGTGGATGTTCTACACTACTACAAATATGGATTTTATCTGTGCTAGAAAAAGGCATTAACAGCTCTAAAAAAGCACTGTTAATCGAGGCGAAGATAAAGGGGGTAGGGGGTCCCTTTTATCAGTGCTCTAAAAAGAGCTGATAAAGGGGTCTTTTATCAGCCCTAAAAAAGGGCTCATAAAGGACCCCTTTTATCAATGTTGATAAAAGGGGTCCTTTATCAGGTCTTTTTTAGCGCTGATAAAAGTTCCCTTTATCAGCGCTTTTTTAGCGCTGATAAAAGTCAAAAAAAATTAAAAAAGAATATATAATTCGAGGGGAGCTTTTAACAGCACTTGAACCCCTTTATCAGCACTAGGGGAACCACTCCAGTGTGATACCCTTGCCCACATGTCCATCACATGCCCCCACACGTACCTCCTTGTTTCCACCAGAACTCGAACCCGCGACCTCCCCCTTGCGCTCCTGCACATTTACCACTAAGCTATTTCATTTTTTTCTATTTAATGATATATCTATTAATTTATATATATATTTAGTTATATTTGTTCGTATATTAATATAGATTCATGTTAATATAAATATATTTAGTTATATTAATACATATATATTTATTCATATATTAATATTAATATATATATTTATATATATATATAGTTATATTTATTCATATAATAATATAGATTCATATTAATACATATATATTTATTCATATAATAGTATATATATATATTTATTTATTCGTATATTAATTTATATTTATATATATATATATATATATTTAGTTATAATTTTTATCCATATATTTATTTGTATAATAATATACATTTATAATATTAGTTTAAAATACATTTATAAAATAAGTTTTTTGTGTGTGTTTATAAATTAAATAAATACATACATATATACAACACACACACACACATAGACACACACATACACACAGACACACACAAATATATATTTACGAATAAATACACACACATATATATATATATGTATTTGAAAAGCCATAGAATGTAAAAACGACCATAACTTATAATCCAGAAGCTTTTTTCAACTCCATAACCAGTAAAATTGAAGAAAATGAAACAATCATCGATATGATATGTGGTATAGGCCTAACGGACATCCGGATTATAAGTTATACTTGTTTGAATGTTAACAAATCGGGGTATCCCAACTAAAAACTCAGTTTTGGAGGTCTTTTGGGCCTTTTTTGGCCTTAAAAAATGTGACAGAAGCTTTTCTTTGGATATAAGCACGTAGAGCTCATCACAGGCTTCGATTTGATATGTTGTAGATCTCAAACGGACTACCGGATCAAAAGTTATAGCCGTTTGAAGTTTGAGTTACATTTTCAACTTATTTTAAATCTTTTATTATTTGTTTGATTTTGTGTGTCTTAAAATTGTTATTAAATGGTTTTTAATTGATGATAATTAGCAGATTATTAATTAATTATATTTTTTAAAATATTTTAAATCTATTTTCACTGAATTTCTTATATATTAAAATGTAATAGTCTATTTAAACTTATCAAAAACATATTTAAAAAACATATATTATATTTATATCAATATAAATATACTTATATAACAATATATTATTTTTCATGAAAAATTATTTTTCTTGAAACATAAAATTTATCAGAGTGCTAGGATAAAATACTGATAAATCCCCCCTTTATCATTGCTAATAAAAAAAGTGTTGATAAAGGGGTCCCCTTTAACAGCACTAAAAAAAGCGCTAATAAAGGGGGGTCGTTATCAGTGCTAAAAAAAACACAGATAAAGGGGGCCCATTAAAATCATTTTTTAGTGCTGTTGAAGGCCCCCTTTATTAGCACTTTTTTTAGCGCTGATAAAAGGGTAGAGCTTCCCTTGCCTGTTTTTGTAGTAGTGCTATTTATGTACCATTCATGGTGTATGGTTAAATTATTAACATTTCAAATGCTAGTTTTAATAAGAATATTTATTTTGGGTATGATTCCCCCCTTTTATAAGTGAAATTCATTAGACTTAGTAACTGATAGAAGGGGCCCATTATGTCCCCTCAATGAATTGGTAGGTTTCATGAGACAAACTAATTTGTGTTTTTACCCATTTATGTATGGTCTTGGCATGAGGCCCTGACGATATGGTTACGATGTCTGACATTATTCATTCTCTCATTATGAGATTAGTTATTGATATTTCATGTCATTATTCGAATATTATAATATCCCAGTAAATGTATAAATGGATTTATTTGATTTATTATTGCCATATTATGTTGAAGGTTATGTTTAAAAGGCATGTGTTTCAGTTTTATACCTTTCCTTAAAAGTTTATGCTTATTTATGATAACTTCCACTATATTGTTTATCCTTAGTGGACAACTGATCTCACCTATTTCTTATGTTTCATTTTTCCCAAGATGCGAGGAACTGTATTATGACTAACCTTCCAGGATAGTATAATGGATATGAGTGTTTTCAAAGGATATACTATGTTGTCTTTTATTTCAGGATGTAATGTAAAACTTATGTTTGTATCTAGTTTTTCGAAGGCTACTAAATTGACCAGTCCTTTAAGATTTGATTTCTTGTGATCATGCCAATGTAATAAAATAATGTATTGACTCTTTGAAATTGGGGTTCAGGCATTAATTTTGGTATCATATAATGTTTTGTACACATGTTGGAAACTAGATTTAGAAAAACCGTTATTTGAGAACATTACCCTATGATAGACTTTGAGGATAAGTATTCAATAAAATCCTAGAATTTTGGTAAAATAGAGAATGTGTTGGTATTCCTATAAAATACATCCCTATTTAGATACTACAAGTGGATGCGGTTCTGGAATAGATGTACCTTGGAGTAATAACTCTGACAAGGTGTTCCAATATTGACTCAGGGTAACCTGGTACACGACAATGGGCCTTACTGCATACCTATTTTGACACTATGGGGGATATACTTAAGAAAATTTACATTTTATTTACAAACCATTATGAAGTATTTAAAATTAAATATATCCTCAAAGAAACCATGTTTATGATTATGAGATTAGATATGAATACATTTTTCAATTTATGTTACGTATTTTGAAATTAGGAATTATGATTCATAACAAAATCTAGGGAATGTCATTGTTTAGAAATCGCACCTGGTGGAAGAAATGAAAATAGTATCAACACGTGTAATCCATGTAGGGATTTCACTTCTATGTATGATAATGATGTAAGATAGGGACCTGCAATTGGTGCTGAACAAATTATAACTATACTGGGACAACTAACCCAGCTTATGAATAATAACCTTACTTGTTTAGAGCAGCCTGATCCACAACATGGGGGATCAATGTTTGACCCCTTCATGAGGAAACATCCCCCAATATCCAATGGGACTACAAATCCTTTTGCAATTGAGCAGTGGATAAGTTCCTTAGAGAAAATATGTCTTGCTTTGGGGAGTAACGAAAGGGAAAAAGTTTTCATGGCAGTTTATCATCTCTCAAGAGATGTGTATCAATAGTGGTTATTAATTCAAAACATGAAGTAGGATGAAGAAGTAGAAAATATGTAATGGAGGGATTTTAAAGAAATTTTCTTAGAAAAACACTTTCCTCATGAACAACCAGATGATATGGAAATGAAATTTCTGATTTTGAGGAAAATGGAGGATGAAAATGTTGCAAAGTATGAGGCTAACGTCACAAGGTTATAAAGGCATGTTTCAAACTACATACGTAACCTAATAAGTAATATTTATTGATTAACTTATGGATTAAAACCATTACTATAACGATAAATAGTCTCACTATCTTTATAATCATATGAAGATATAGTCTCATGCGCTATTAAGATAGAAAAAGAATTAACTAAATATTATTAATTTAAATTAAAGTAAGAGAAAAATAAATCTGATGAACACTTTAGAGAAAGAAATAAGGGTAATAAGTGAAAAAATTATTTTCAACTCTATCGTAATTATGGGAAGAAAAACCCTAGTAACTTCCTAAATGAAATGAGAGTTTGTTAAAAGTGTGGATAAAAATTCCACCATGCTCGTGATTGTAAGGGGAAGAAATAAGTAGTTAATTTTCAATGATACAGTTGTATAGAAGTAGTACATTATGAAAAAAAATTTCAAAGAGATAAAAAAAATTTCCCATGAAAAGGCCATGGGAGAAAGGCCAAGATTATGTGATCACAACTACTAAGGATGAAGTTCCCAATGATGTGGTGGAAACTACTTTAATTATCTCCTCAAATTTAGCTAAATATTTATTTTATTCTAGATCATTACATTCATTTATATCTTCCTAGTTTTCTTTAAAAATAAGGTATTTCTAATTCACATTAATAAGGGAGTTGTTAGTCAATACACCTAAGGGAAGTCTCATTTTAACAAATATGTGTCAGTCAATTCCCATTATGACATTTAAACATACTTTATCTTCTGAATTTATCACCATACCTATAGTCATCTTTGATATAATCCTCAGTATGTATTAGATATAAAAATATGATGCCAAAATTTTTTGCAATGAGAATGAAGTTATGATTTGTGAGAAATATATAGAATCTATTATCTTTAGATAAGAAACTTCATCACCTAATTCTTATCAAAACCCTACCACTATTAGCTTTATTAAATGAGATTCTTATGGAGGAATAAGAAATAGCATCTAGGGAAGAAGAAAGAAATATTCAAATTGAGTATGTACCTATTGTAAAGGAATACATTGATGTTTTCCATCAAGATTTACTTGAAAACCCCCCATAGCATGAAGTTTAGTTTTCTGTTGATTTAATCCATAATTCAAGACAAATATTAAATAATCCTTATATAATGGACACTGTGGAATTATTAGAGTTCAAGAAACAACTATAGAAGTTAAGCAATAATGGATTTATTCTCCCAAGTGTTTCTCTATGGGGAGCCCCAATTATTTGTGTTAATAAGAAATATGGATCAATGAGCTTGTGCATTTACTATAGAGAAATCATTTCTATTACAATAAATAACAAGTATCCTATACCTTTCATTGATGATTTGTTTGATCAACTTCACGGATCTCAATACTTTTTTAAGACTGGACTTAATTCTAGATATAATCAACTGTGTGTAAAGAAGGAATATATTACAAATATAGAATTTTTAACTAGGTATGGGCATTACGAGTTTACAGTAATTCCATTCGGACTGACTAATACACCCTCTATTTTCATGGATCTAATGAACAGAGCATTCAAGGAATATCTTGGTATTTTTTTCATTGTATTTATTGATGATATCTTGGTATAATCCAAATGCTTCGAATAATATTAGAACCACTTGTGGATTATTCTTCTTAGAAGAAATGATATATATGAGAAGTTTATAAAGTGTGAATTTTGGATTCGGAAAGGTTCTTTTCTAATCCATATTGTCTCGAAAGATGAAATATCTGTTGATCCAACAAATAAAAAGGTAATCCATTAATGGAAAGCACTGACGATGTCATGAATCATCCCCCAAGCCCAGTTCCATGAATACCCCAAGCCCACCTTCCATAGGCTAGGATCTGGCGACTAGCACTGAAGGCATATTCCCTAAAATTGGGAAGGCATTGCCTTTATAACCTGTAACACACACAACCAAGAACACAGAAGGATACGAACTCAAGTTAACTGAATATTAACCAGAGTGAGTGCAGTAAGTTAAAAGGGGCCAGAATAAAAGTCCAACTAGAAAGTAAAAGAAACTCAAAGTACAAGTAAATTGGAGCAAAAAGGAAGACAGTTGTTGGTTCGTCCTCAGAGGTTCCTACTTGAAGGGTAAGTATATAACACCTCCTCAGCACTCCACATCCGTATGTATTCCCCGTGTAACGACTCGTCATAGGGTCCTCCTCCAGGTGCCATCTAGTCCTGGTACCCTCAGTCTCGATCAACTCTATACATCATCTGCACCAGACAAAACAAGGTGCAGGCATAGCCCATATAGGGGTGAGTATAACAATACTCAGTAGGGATCCTAAGACCCCCAAGGTCTCACAAATTCACCAAGGAAAAACCAAAAAGTATGAAAACAACAGATAACCATACTTCGGTATATTCCCATACATATACCTAAGTTATCAAGTAATCCATCTCAATCATGAGGAAACATAGAGGTACTGACCCAACACACACCAGGTATAACATAGGTATGGTAGTAGAGATGATTAGTTATATCTACTGAATCATCTTACCTTGCTAAGAGGCTCTGGTGCTAACCTGCACAGAATCACTAGGAGTTGACCCACACATGATCTCTAGGAGCTGACCCACATAGGATCGCTAGGAGGTGACCCACACAGGATCACAAGAAGCTGACCCACACAGGATCGCTAGGAGCTGACCCACACAGGATCGCTAGGAGCTGACCCGCACAGGATCGCTAGGAGCTGACCCACACAAGATCGTTAGGAACTGACGCACATAGTATCGCTAGGAGCTGACCCACAAAGGATCTCTAGGAGCTGACCCACACAGGATCGCTAGGACCAGACCCACACAAGATCTACACAACAACACTCTTCTTGTCAAAACCAGCTACTGGGTTTCCGCACTAGGCTTTCTCGTCTCCAGGAGAGTCTGCTTCCCTATCCACTGGTCGATACTCCAACTAACACGAAGAACCACAAAAAAGTATCTCAAAAGACCGCCACGTCATAGGGGTCTCAATGCAATAGACGGTGTGTCAATCAGATGCATGTTCTGTGAGTTATTAGCCTTTTAGTCTCGACGGCCCGGTTGGATTCATGCTCGATCCAACCTGACTATTTCCCAAATTTATCCAAAACTCTAGTGGGGTATACTAAGGGGATCGTCTCACTCCAGGGTTTCTAGCACTGTTGACGGTTCGTCAAATGGACACCAGGTGCCAAAGATATGGCCGAAAGTGCGTATGGGTCGAAGTGGGCCCGGGTCCGGTCCGACCTGGTCGGACCGACCCAGCACGAGCCATCCTAGACTGACCCAGTTCAAGTTAAAAAGGCCTGTCCCACTATGTCTAGCCCGGTCTGCTGTGCGGCCCGACCCGTTTTGTTCGGCCCGGCCTTGGCAGTGGCCCGTGGGGGGGGGGGGGGGTCGTGGATGTCGCGAGGGGCATGGGGTGGCTCGGCTGTGGGGAGGCTCAACCACAGATGGAACGAGGCCGCGGGATGTCTCAGCCACAGAGGGTGCCGCGAGGATGGCGGGGTGGCTCGGCCACAGGGGGCGTGAGACCGCGGGGTGGCTCGGCCGTGGAGGTGCCGCGAGGTCCGCGACTGCTCAGAGGGCCACGGGCGGTGCGGCAGGCCATGGCCGGTGCGACAAGGCTGTGGGGCGGCGATGGTCGCAGGGTGGCATCGTTGCCTTCGTCACCTTCATCACCTTCATCACCTTCGTCGCCTTCGTCGCAGTTCCTGGGTTCCACTAGTGCGAACCGCCGGCACCGGTCACCGCCTTCTTCCAATGTGAGTAACACAACAATCTTCAAGATAAACTTCGGAGAGGTCGGGCCATGTTTGTTTAGCCCACACCCACCATGTTTGGGCGGTAGCAAAAGGATTTAACAAAATCAGTAATCAAGAATAACAACTTAAAAATTTAATACGAATCATGGATCAACTTGTCTTGGTTGATCTACATTCTCCATACTTTCCAAGAATGAGGAAATTAATTGAGAGAAATCAAGATTTCAATAACAACCCCCTACCTTGGATTGTTCGTTGAAATTGTCATGAGAAGGAAGTATGGACGTAGATTCATCGTAGATGAAGATGTCCCACGTTGGAGGAAGTCAAAGATATTAGCATTCGTCGCACCCGCTACACGCCTCCGATCCCAGGCTTGTTCATTGATTCTTCATAGTCAAAAGTGTTCTTCATTGGAGAGAGCGTTCTTCATTGGAGGATGGTATTATCCACGATTCTCCAAAGAGTTCTCTTCTTCTCCTTTTCCAAGCCTTTTCCAAATTCCACCAAAATGAAAAAGGTAGCCCAAAATAATAGATTATGATATATATTATTTAGTTTGTTGGCACAAATTCAAAATAACCTAATTAATTAAATTGAGTTGGCATAGTAAATGTTGGAGGAGTTGAATAAGCTCTCCCACATTTAATAGTAAGTTGGAGGGTTTCACCATTAAAGGGGAGTTCAAGGGGGTTTATACATTGGCTGGTCCCCACCACCGTAACCTCTCATGGGAGGTTAGTTCGGGTGGTCCCCACCATCATAACCTCTCATTGAAGGTTTAGGTCTGGTGGTCCCCACTTCTCAACATCCACACGGAGTTTAAAAATAAAAATAAAAATAAAATCTACACAATTTTATTTTTATTATAGTATTTCACGATTATGTGAAAAGCTAACTTCCACCGTCAACCTATTGTAGTCAAGGTGAAGGTCTCTTTAAGAGAATATCGGCGCTACGAGTTCAACGGTGCCCTCAGATTTCAATTCCGAGCACCGGTTCAAATGTTATAAAAACCCGCTTGTACGTTTATTGAACTTACCTGAAATAATGTTTAGAAATTCATTCCGAGCACTCCGAGCCTTGAAATTCTGAACCGTAAATTTTCACGGACTCGTAAAATTCCCATATATTAAATAAAATTACATGAACATTCTGGGTCTTTACATTCTACCCACTTTAGGGATCTACATCCATGTAAGCCACAACTCAAACTAGGTAAAAAAGTGGGGGTACTGAGCATGCATCAGAGCCTCCCACTCCCATGTTCTCTCCTAGTGGTTCTCGTGATACCAACGAACGCACACCAAAGGTATCAACCACCCACGAAGGACCCTCTCTTTTGTTCCTCAATCTCATTTGGAACCTCCGTAATAGTTACCCCATTGTCGATGTCCAGCTCTCCATGGTCGATGACATGGGAAGGGTCATGCATGTATCTTCTTAGCTGGGATACGTAGAAGATTTCGTGCACCCGGTAAAACTGAGGTAGAAGTGCTAAGCGGTAAGACACCTCGCCAAATATACTAAGGACCTGGAAGGGTCTAATAAACCTTGAAGATAACTTGTTGCCTTGACCAAATTTCCGTAGACCTCATCGAGGTGAGACCCTTAGAAAGACATGGTCACCATCCTCAAACTCGAGAGGTCTCCATCTACTTTCGGCATAAGATTTATGCTTGCTCTATGTGGTATTCATCTGCTCCTGGATGATCTGCACCTTCTCTATGGCAGCTTGTACCATCTTTGGTCCCACGAGTGCTGACTCCCCTGGGTCTGTCCAACACAAAGGTGATCTACAAGGTCACCAGTACAATGCCTCAAAAGGTGTCATCACAATGGTGGGGTGATAGCTGTTGTTGTTGGAAAAATACACCAAAGGCAAGTGATCCTCCTAGCTGCGACTGAAGTCGAGGACTCAAGAATGTAGCATGTCCTAGAGGGTCTGAATGGTCTGCTCATTCTGTCCATCCTTCTTAGGATAGAAGGTAGTTTTCAAATGAAGTCGTGTCCCATAAGCCTCCTACAACCCCTTCCATAGCCGGGAAGTAAAACATGAATCATGATTGGAGACAATTGTCGAGGGTACTCCATGTAGCCACACAATATTCTGCACATAGAGGCATCCCAAGCTCTCTACTGAACCCTGCTCTCTAATCGGTAGAAAGTGGGCTGACTTGGTGAGTCGGTCGATGATAACCCAAATAAATTCATGATCCCTGGATGTACGTGGAATTCCTATCATGAAGTCCATGGATATACCATCCCACTTCCACTCTAGGACTTCTTAAGGATGAACCAATCCTACTGGTACCTGATGCTCCGCCTTCACTTGCTGAAAAGTGAGGCACTAAGAGAGAAACTCTGCTACTGCTTTCTTCATTCCCGACAACTAGTTCTATCTTCGAAGATCCTGGTACATCTTCACCACTCCTGGATGTACCGCTAGAGGAGATGTGTGGAAATCCCTCAACAATTCCTCCTGAAGTGACACTGGTACCATGGTACGTCCTCTAAAGAGGATGGCGTGCTCCCCACCTTCATAAAATCCTTCAGGTGCTTGTCCTATGGATATTTGAGCACGTCGTGCCTCGCAGTCAGCATCCCCACACTGTGCCTCCCTGACTTATTGAAGAAGTGGGGGAGTGACTGTAAGAGACTGAAGGAAAGATGCTCCACCACGTTCCATGAAGGATATCTGCAAAGTGGCCAACTGCTCTGTCGCCTCACCTAGAAGTTGTATACCAGATCTCTTACTGAGTTCATCTTCTACAATGTTCCCCTTCCCAGAAGAATAGACTATCTTGAAGTCATAGTCCTAGAGGAACTAAATATGACATTTCTATCTCAGGTTTAGGTCCTTTTGGGAGAATATATTCCTAATAATCATGTGATCACAATACACTTTAAAACGTTCACCCATCAGATAGTGTCGCCACATTTTCAAAGTGAAGACCACTGCTGCTAACTCCAGGTCACAGGCAGTGTAGTTCTGCTCATGTTGTCTCAGCTATTGAGAACCATATGTGATCATTACTCACTCCTGTATCAGGAAACATCCGAGTCCAATTCATGATGCATCGCAGTAGACTATATACCCTACACCCTCCTCTGGAAGCCTCAAATCGGGTGCACTAGTCAGTCTCTGCCTCAGCTCCTGAAAACTCCGCTTGCATTTCTTTGACCAAACGAAGGGTTGATCCTTCTTCATCAATTCTAATAGTGGTGATCCAACTATGAAGATTTCTGGAACAAACCTCTGGTATTATCCGGCCAATACCAAGAAACTTCGTACCTCCATCACAATTCTAGGTGGCTCCCAAGAAAGTGTCACCTCAATCTTCGCTGGATCCACTGTAACTACAGCCTCTAAGATGACATGTCCTAGAATGTGAACCTCTCGGATACAAAACTGGCACTTCTAGAGCTTACCATAAAGCTGGTGCTATTGGAGTGTTTCTAGTACTACCTATAAATGGTATACACGCTCCTCCTCATTAGTCGAGTAGATCAGAATGTCTTCGATGAAGACTACTACAAAGTGCTCAAGGTATGACTGAATGATCATGTTTATGAGTCCCATGAACACTGCTGGAGCGTGGGTTACGCCAAATGGAATAACCGAGAACTCGTAGTGGTGGTACAAACATTTTAAAGCCTTCTTCTTCACATCCTCGTCTCGTAATCTGAGCTGGTGATAGCCTAATATGAGGTCTATCTTTGAGAACCACTGTGCTCCCTTCAGCTGATCAAAGATGTTTCCAATCATCGAAAGTGGGTACTTTTTCTTTAAAGTCACCTAGTTCAGGTGTCGATAGTCAACACAAATCCTCAATCTCCTATATGCCTTCTTGGTGAATAAAATCAGGGATCCCCAAGGTAAAACACTGGGCTAGATGAACCCCTTCATCTGAAAGTCCTCTAGCTGAACCCGCAGCTCACGAAGCTCTGTGGAAGCGATCTGATACGTTGGTGTAGATATCAGTGCCATATCAAGGTACAAGTCAATGTAAAATTTCACCTCTATGCGAGGAGGTAGACCCATAACATCCTTAGGGAAGCCATCTACATACTGGTCCACCACTATAGGATAGCATGGACTCTATACATCAACTGCTCCAACAGTAAGGCTAGCCAACTGATGAGTGATCTGCTGCACTCTCCTCCCGGTAAGTTCGTCCTATGTTGCAAAGGCTCCCTTCTCACTGGTGAATGGAAACCTAGTCTCATCTATGTGGACACACCACACTTTTCACCTAATACAATCTATTTGAGCATGGACTGTAGATAACCAGTCCATACCCATGATGACGTCGTAAGGCCTCGATGTTGCTACTATGAGATCGCAGCCGAAGCTCTCACCTCATAGAGTAATATCGCACTGTGGGCACCAGTGAGTAATCGTTGAATCTGCTCCCATAGGAGTCTCTAGCCTTAAGGATCGACCCAATAGCTCCATAGAAATCTATGAGCTTTTAATGAGGGAAGTGGCAATAAAAGAATGACTAAAACCTGTGTCTATAAGAACTATAGCTAAGGTGCAGTAGACACAGATCGTACCTCGTATCATCTTTGGAGCACCATGATCATAAGACTCAGCTTCCTGGAACTGAGCTCTCCCATGTCTACCTACTCCCTATGGTCGGGGTCGACCTCCTGGTGGTGGTGGCGGTAACATCTCAAATCGTCTCCCACCACCAATTGCACGACCAGCTCCTCTGCCATGTCTGCCTTCTCCCTGTGGACCTCCTCAGTCGAACCTCTATCTCTGCTTGGGAGGTCCTTCGACCATCTGATGATCATCCGTACGGCGGGTCAGACAGTCACGAGCCATGTGACCCTTCCCGCCACATTTGTAACACTTCCCTCTCCTGGTATAACTTTCTCGGCCTCAGGTAACCCGCACAACCGATCCTGAGTCGTGCGGTCATCCACTTATAGGTCTGGTCCTCTTGGACCTCTCTGACATCTGTCTGCTTCCATCTGTATAATAATCCAATACGTGATGACTGGTGGTGGATCTTTCTACTAGTTACTTCTCAGTAAAGAAACTCTCCGCTAAGAGGGGTCTCTCTAACACCCTCGCCTACGTTGGGATGCTGAGTGAGATCATTGAAGCCCATATCTCCCACCCGAGTCCCTGCTCGAAGGTCTGGGCCCTAATGAATTGGTCCTGCACCATATCAGTGGAGTAGTGTGAGAGTTCTGTGAACCTTGCTGAGTACTGAGCTACAGTCTTTCTGCCCTGCTATTTATGAAGAAGCTCATGTATGCGCATTGTGCAAAGAGTCGTTGGGACAAAATCTGCCCGAAACAGGATCTCGAAGTCTGTCCAGAGAAGCGTCACCTCATCGTGAACCTAGAGCATCATTCTCCACCATCTGCCCACTGATTCCTGTAGAAGGATGGCAGCAAGGATCACCATGAGATTGTCCGGTTTCCCTACCAGTCGGAAGAATCTCACTACATCCTTCAAACAATCCTTAGCTGCATATGGGTCCATCTCTCCCCTGAACCTGGGTGGTCTCTTGCGCTGGAACTCGTGCAACGCGCTCAAGAGGCGTGCACTATCTGCTACTAGGGCTAGTGGAATCGGTGGCCCAATGGGGAATGGTACCATTGTGGCCTCCACTGGTGTCTTTACTATAAAAGGTCCATGCATCGAGGCCTCATCGCTCAGTGGGATATCAGTGCGTACTACTCTCGGAACCCTAGCTGGCTGTCTGTGTGGAGGCATCCTAAAAAGAAACAGGTGTTCCATAGTCAATAAGTTATACCTGGTGAGATGAATCATAATATCACAAAGAAAACTCTTGAAAACACACATGCAATCAGTGTTTTCATGCACTGAGTTGGAAATCAGAAGTCAGGGTCCTGGTGAATGGATACGTCGGCCGCTGCACCAACACTGGATTCCCTAAACTGATAACTACAGTCACTACACTTAACACTATTGTCGTTAAAAATAAATATCAAATTTCTATGTTCTACAGTAGAACCGACTCCTCTGATACCAATTTGTCATGACCCATCTCCCAGGGCCCATGTTGTTACTACCCCAAGCTTGCCTTTTATAGGCCAGGGGCCGGCGACTAGCACCGAAAGCATATTCCCTAAAATTGGTAAGGCATTTTCTTTATAACCTGTAACACACACAACCAAGCACAGAACAAGATACGAACTCAAGTTGACTGAATAGTAAACAAAGTGAGTACAAAAAGTAAAAAGGGGCTAGAATACAAGCCCAACTAGAAATTACAAGAAACTGAAAGTATAAGTAAACTAGATAAAAAAGGAAGACAGATGATGGTTCACCCCCTGAGGTTTCCACCTGAAGGGTAGGTATAGAATGCCTCCTCAACACTCCATGTTCATCTTTCTCCTCCGTGTACCGACTCATTATAAGGTCCTCCTCTGAGCACCGTCTAGTTCTGGTACCCCCAGTCTCGATCAACGATGTCCGTCATCTGCACCAAACACAACAAGGTGCTGGTATAGCATGTGCCGAGGTGAGTATAACAATACTTAGTAGGGATCCCGAGACCCTCAAGGTCTCACAAATCCACCAAGGAAAAACCAAAAAGTATGAAAACAATAGATAACCCTACTTAGGTATATGCCCATACGTATACCTAAGTTATCAAGTAACCCATCTCAATCATGAGTAAACACAGAGGTACTGACTCAGCTCACACCAGGTATAACTTAAGAATGGTAGTAGATATGATTAGTTATATCTATTGAATCATCTTACTCCGTTAAGAGGCACTGCTACTGACCTGCACAGAATCTCTAGGAGCTGACCCATACAAGATCGCTAGGAGATGACCCATAGAGGATCGCTAAGAGATAACCCACACAGGATCACTAGGAGCTGACCCACAGAGGATCTCTAGGAGATGACCCACACAGGATGGCTAAGAGCTGACCCACAGAGGATCGTTAGGATCTGACCCACACAAGATAGCTAGGAGCTGACCAACACAGGATCTCTAGGAGCTCACCCACACAGGATCGCTAGGAGATCACCCACACAGGATTGCTAGGAACTAACCCACATACGATCGCTAAGAGCTGGCCCACATAGGATCACTAGGAGCTGCCCACACAGGATCTCTATGAGCTAACTTGCATAGGATCTCTAGGAGCACTCTTCTCCTCACAACCAGCTACTGGGTTTCCGCACTAGGCTTTCTCATCTCCGAGAGAGTCCTCTCTCCAAGCCACCAATCGATAATCCAACTACTAAGAATTCCCAAGAATAAGTATCTCAGAGGACTTCCATGTCATAGGGGTCTCAATGCAATAGTTGGTGCGTCAATCAGATGGCTAGTCTGTGAGTTATTAGCCTTTTAGTCCTGATGGCCTGATTGGATTTCTTTCTCGATCCAACCCGACTATTCCCCAACTTTATCCAAATATTTAGTGGGGTATCCCAAAGGTACTGTCTGGATCTAGGGTTTCCAGTGCCATTGACGGTTCGTAAAACGGATGCTCGATGCCAAAGATATGGCCGGAAGTGCGTATGGGTCGAAGTGGGCCCACGTCCGGTCGGACTGACCCAGCCCGACCCGGCCCAGACCGACCCGGTTTATGTGACCCAGCCTGACCCGCTATGTCTGTCCAAGACCGGACTGGGCAGTGGTCCGCAGGGGGGGGGAGGACACGAGGGGTGCAAGGTGTCTCAGCCGCGGATGGCTCGAGGCCACCGGGCGGCTCGGCCGTGGAGGGTGCTGCGAGGACGGCAGGGCGGCTCAGCTGTGAAGGTGCAGCGAGGGCCACGATGACTCAAAGGGCCGTGGGTGGTAGGGCGGCACGACGAGGCTGCAAGGTGGCGCGACAAGGCCACAGGGCAGTGCGACAAGCCATGGGCGGCGGAGTGCCTTGGGGCGTAGAGGCTGTAGACGGCAGAGTCATGGGCAGCAATGGTCGTGGGGCGGCGTCGTTGCCTTGGTCGCCTTCATCACCTTCGTCACCTTCATCACCTTCGTCGCCTTTGTCACAGTTCTCAGGTTCCACCCGTGCCAACCGCCGGCACCAGTCACTGACTTCATCCATTCTGAGGAACACAACAATCCTCAAGATAAACTACGGAGAGGTCGGGCCATGTTTGTTTGGCCCGCACCCTCCGTGTTAGGGTGGTATCAAGCGGCTTTAATAGAATTAGTAATCAAGAACAACAAATTAAAAATTTAATATGAATCATGGATGAACTCATCTTGGTTGATCCAAATTCATTATTCTTTCCAAGAATGAAGAAATTAATCGAGAGAAATCTAGATTTCAATAACAACCCCTACCTTGGATTGTTCATTGATGTTGGCACGAGTAGGATGTACAGACGTAGATTTTTCAGAGATGAAGACATCCCATGTTGGAGGAAGTCAAAGATATCTGCGTTCATCTTGCCCGCCACACACCTCCGATCCTAGGATAATTCATTGGTTCTTCGTAGTTGAAGATGTTCTTCATCGGTGAGAGCATTCTTCATTGGAGGATGAGATTCTTCACGATTCTCCAAATAGTTCTCTCCTTCTTCTTTTCCAAGCCTTTTCCCAATTCCACCCAAATAAAAAAGGTAGCCCAAAATAATAGATTATGATATCTATTATTTATTTTGTTGGCACAAATTCAAAATATCATAATTAATTAAATTGAGTTGGCATAATAACTTTTTGAGGAGTTGAAGAAGCTCTCCCGCATTTAATTGGAAGTTGGAGGGTTTCACCATTAAAGGGGAGTTCAAGGGGGTTTATACCTCGGGTGGTACCCACCACCATAACCTCTCATGGGAGGTTAGTTTGGTTGGTCCCCACCTTCATAACCTCTCATGGGAGATTTTGGTCTGGTGGTCCCCACTTCTCAACATCCACATGGAGTTTAAGAATAAAAATAAAAATAAAAGCTACCCAATTTTTTTTATTTTATTCTTTCATGATTATGTGAGAGGTTAACTTCCACCCTCAATCTACTGTAGTGGAGGTGAAAGTCTCTTTTAGAGAATACCAGCACTACGAGTTCAACGATGCCCTCATATTTCCATTCCGAGCACCGGTTCAAAAGTTAGAAAACCCCGCTCGTACGTTTACTGAACGTACCCAAAATGATGTTCTAAAATTCATTTCAGGCACTCCGGGCCTCGGAATTATGCGCCGTCAATTTTCGCGGACTCGTAAAATTACCATATATTAAAAAACATTACATGGAAATTCCAAATCTTTACAGATGATCATAATTGAGGTATATAGTTTTATTGGTTTGGTAGGTTACTATCAGCGTTTCATCCAGAATTTTTCCGAATTGACTAACTCGCTAACCAAAATCCCACATAAAGAGGTTAAATTTGTTTGAAAAATGAGTGTGAATAATGTTTTGAAGAATTGAAGAGAAGATTAGTCAATTTTCTTATATCAACCTTACAATCTATAAATTATGGGATTTTTATTTATTAGGATGAATCAAGGAAAGGACTTAATTGTGTCATTATGCAGAATGATAGATTTATTTCTTATAGATCAAGGAAATTAAAAACCCATTAACAAAACTAACCAACTCATGATCTTGGGTTAGTAGCAGTAATGTTTTCTCTAAATATATGGATAAACAATCTATATAGTGAAATATGTGAGATATATACAAGTCACAAGAGTTTGAAATATATTTTCTCATAGAAATAACTCAACATAAGACAAAGGAGATTGTTTGAGCTACTCAAATATTATGATTCAACAATACACTACCACCCAGGGATGGAAAATAATGTGGGGGATTCATGGAACCTCTTCCTATACCTATGTGTAAATGAGATGATATTATGATAGATTTTTTCATGGGGATATAAAAGACTCTAAGAAGATATGATGAAATATGGGTTATTATTGATTATCCTACCAAATTAGTACATTTTATTTTTATAAAAGATGATTTACCACTTGAACATTTAGCAAGAATTTACATTAATGAATTTTTAAGACTTCATGTATACCCCTATTGATTTTTTCTGACCGTGACTCTCATTTAACATCACAATTCTAGAAAAGTTTTCAAAAGGCCTTTGAAATTGAGCATCATTTGAGCACTACATGGCACCCTTAAACTGGTGGAAAATCAGAACTATTAATTTAAAATTTAGAATACAAGTTTAGATATTTCTCACTTTACTTTCGAGGTTTGTGGTATCAATATTTACCTCTAGTAGAACATTTATATAAAAATAGATTTTAATCAAGTATTTAGAAGGAACTATATGAATCATTATATGGAAAGAGATGTTGTACACCTACTTATTAGGATGATATTGGTGAATGAAAACTCGTAGGACCAGAACTTGTTGGAGAAATAATGAAAAAGGAGAAAATTATTCAAACCCATATCAAATCATCTCAAAGTAAGAAAAAGAGCTATACTAATAACCATAGGAAGGATTTGGAATTTCAAGTAGGAGATCAAGTTTTCTTAAAGGTATCTCTATTTAAGGGTGTTATAAGATTTGGTAAGAAGGGTAAATTAAATCCCAGGTACATTATACCTTCTGAAATTCTTGAACGAATTGGAGTTGTAGCTTACAGTTTGGAAATGCCACCAAGTCTCTCCAAAGTTCATGATATGTTCCACATATTATTGTTAAGGAAATACAAGCCAAACCCAATTCATGTAATCAACTAAGAATAGATAGAACTGGAACTAGGTCTTTCTTACTATAAAGTTCCTATCAAGATTCTTGATACTAGATAACACGTGTTTATAAATCGTATGACTCATTTGGTAAAAGTTATTTGGAGAAACCATAAAATGGAAGAGGTGACGTGGGAACTTAAGGAAATTATGATTAAAAACCACCCCGATATTTTTATGAACTAGTGTTCTAGAAATTTAATGGATGAAATTATTTGGAGGGAAGAATGTAACACCCCAAGCTTCCATGGTATGCTTCTCTATAAATAATTCAATAGCTTTCACTACACGCGACACTGAGTTCGAGCGTACCATGACCTATCAAAATAGCCACTTGAAAAGCGGTTATGAATAGTATTAACCACATTATGAAATATATATATTTTATTTTTAAAAATATACATCATTTTTTATTTGGAAAATCAAAATTAGATTATGGTAAATTTTTTGTATTTTTCTGAAAAGATTCAATTTTTGATGAATAGTGAAAAATACTACATTGTTGTTAAAAAATGACATTTTCATTTAAAAAATTATATTATATTAAATTGTTTTTAAAGTCACTTTAGATAAATAATACATTTATTAAACCAATTTAGGTCATTGGAATCATTTTTATAATAGAATTAGATATCAAAATTGGTTGAACTTTTGAACGTCACTTTTACCCACCTTCTAACAACATATGTGGATTAGCATTAAACAAAATTTTACCGCTTCTATAATTTTTACTTTCAAAAAAAGAACATACATGGTTTTAATTATTATAAAAAAATTTATCTAATAGGATCAAAAAATAATTTTTTATGTATAGTAACTTTTGGAATTTATTTACCACGGTTAAACGTAAATAAAGTAATTAAAGGTAAAAATAATATTATAATAATATAAAATTACCCAAAAACTTGTACTAATTTTATTGGATAAGTTTCTTTCAACCAAATTTAATTTCAGGTTAAAAATACAATCCTTTTTATGCCACTTGTGTTAGATTAGAAAATCTATTATACTTTATTTAAAGAAGAGTCAAAAATGTCATATTCAAATTCTAATAACTCTATCATTTTTTATATTAGGTTATATAATTTGACATAAATAATGACGTAAAATAATTTTATAGATAACATAGATATGTTAGTGACATATTAGTATTATTTTTTATATTTTATCGTGTTGTTTTTATATTTCAAAACATGGACATATTAAATAGTAACAAAATTGACATAAATGATACTTTGAAATAAATAATATTTTTTAAAATGTCATAAAATTCATAAAAATATAAGGTTCATACAACTGATTAGGATAGTGTTAAATATTTTATAAATGATCCAATTGGGGTTTTTTTGGCATTTTATTGTTACTATATTAACCCTGTAGTATAAAAAGACAAGTAGACATGGTAAGAGTTAAGCTGTTCAACTAAGGGTTAAACCCAAAAGATAAAGTCAATTTTGAAAAATAAACTTGTCTAAAAATCATTGATTGTGATGATTTATATCCATAATCATCTTATCCTATAAATAACTCACTTTGGATATATTTTAATCTGAAAATAAATTTATAATAAATTAATAGTTTTAGAGTTTCCAAAAGTGCCCCTCCCCTCTATTATAAAAGGGCACCTCTACTTCTCTTTTATTCAAACCTCTAAAGCCCTTTGGATTGGAAATAACCTGACCAATTATTCTACCATATTCCTTAAATTAATCCTAGATGCAATACTTTGGGATGACATCCATCATAAGGAGTCCTTTTGTTCAAATCAGAGGAATATACCTGAAAAGTGGTAATTGTTTTATCAACTCTTTCAAATATATTTTCTTCTTATACTTCCTATTATTATATTGTTTCCATAAGAAAGTAATAACTCTTGTATCATATATAATCTGTGATTTTATTAAAATTATTTTACAACCATGTTCCTCAACTTATCCATCCTAGGAAAAACAATTTCACCATGCGCGCGTATGTACAACTTATCATCTCCACACCATAGTGTAATTTGTTATTCAAAAATACATTATTTGGATGTGTATAATGATTAATACAATGGATATAAATAATTAATATAACCTAATACTTATTATTTATAATTTTTATACCATCCAATTCCATACCATTTCACCATTAAGGGAATGATCATGTCACTCATGCGTACATATGGCCTACCATCTGCACGATGTGGTGAGATTCATTATCCACGTTAACCATTCAAGAATGATTATAAAATTTACATGATGAGTAAAAATAATAATTATAAACTTAATATCATTTTATATATTAGTAAAATACATCCTATACACAAAAAATGACTTACACAATAAAACATGCATAGAAAAATGTATAAGTTAACACCCGAAATAATGGTAATATTAAAATATTATTAACAAAATGAAATAAGAGGATAATAAATGATATTAGACTGGTAAAATATCCATGTAAATAATTAAATGGAATTATTTGATTAATTATTTCCATATTATACTGGATATTATGTTTAAAATGCTTGTGTTTCATTTTTATACCTTTCTTTAAAATCTTATGCTTATTTATGGTAGCTTCCGCTATATTTTTTATCCTTAATGAGCATCTGATATCACCCAATTCTTATGTTTCATTTTCCCCATGATGTAAAAAAATATATTATGACTAACCTACATGGATTTTATAAGGGATAAAACTATTTTCAAAGGAGATAATAAGTTTTTTTTTTCATTTCATGATGTAATGTAAAACTTTTGTTTGCATCTAGTTTTCCCAAGGCTACTAAACTGATTGGTCATTTAGGATTTGATTTCTTGAGATCATTCCAATGTAATAAAATAATGCACCAACTCTGCGAAATTTGGGTCAGGGAGTTACATCGTATATATTCATAATAAATTTAAATTTATTATATAGGTGGTTAAATAACTTTTAATGGAAGTCAGACATAACGTATGAGATTTTCGTATCACTTCTATATCTATAAGACATGTACCTTATACACTACTTGTTTATTTTATATGGTGTATATACTACCAATGAATATATTTTATGATTCTTATCATAAATATTTTGTGGCATACATATCCATATAATTTTATTTCATTCATTAGTATTTTGATTCAAAAGTTACCAAAGTGATAAGGGTTTATTTCATAATATCATTGTTATACAGGATTATTTATGTTTAAGTTTACATTGGGTAAAATTAGTCTTTAATGTATATGTTTTCTAAAAAAACTGAAAATGTTTTTTCTGTTATTTAAAATTATTTTTAACCATGTTTTACTTTTTAAAAAATGGTTTGAACACTAATACAGAACAACCCTTTAACAATGCTAAAATTGGACTTTTTCAACACAAAAAAGCACTGACTACTGATGTTCAAATAAAAGCCCAAGGATTTTATCAGTTCCTTTAAAAGAACTAATAAAGGACCCTATTTATCAGTTCTTTTATTTAGAACTGATAAAGGGTGCCTTTATCATCAGTAAAACAATCACGAATAAAGGGTACCTTTATCAGAGCATTCAGTATCACTAATAAAGGGACCCTTTATCAGCACTTCTAAAAGTGCTGATAATGGGGTACACTATAGCATGCTCTTAAATTTTTCAACACACTATCGCACTAAAAAAATCACCAAAAATAGAAAAAAATATGTATAAATACATATTTTAAATGAAATAAAATTTATAACAAAAATACAAGAAAAAATTATATTATAAACATTTAAAACATTGTTTTATAAAATTACATGTATAAGTACAAATTATCACATAGATTCAAAAACATCAATGTTCCTTTTTCTTTATCCCCCGGACCCCACTCATGCTATTACCAAAAAAACAACACAAACTCGAGAAAAATAATTCATCTATATAATAAAACAATTCCTATGTTAGTAATACTACAAATAAATAATTTAAACAAAAAGTGTTAATTTTAAACTAAACTTTGACTCATATCAGGAACACTGTGTATTGGATTGAATTACAGTTGATTCTTTCATGTCACGCCATTTATTTTTTGTATTTATGCATTATTTCTATGATAGTTAACTAAATAAGTGTAATATAAAAATGATAAGTAAATTAATTAATTAACTGTAGATATAATGATGAGAAAACAATATGGCATCATTTTCCCAGTTTTGGCGATGTGATGCATGTTTTAGACTAAAATGACACTTATATATTGAAAACAAAAACCTGTAGTCATATTGGTCACATCATGAATCATATTGATATGTGGATTATTTCTCAATGTCCTAAATGATATATGGATTTTTTTCCTGAATTATCAAAACAATTCGAATTCCTTTTCTTGGTTTTCTCTATGTCACTTGTTCTTTTTACTAAAATGTTATTTTAAACAATAAACATGTACTTTGATTCATACTGATCACATTGTGTATCAGTTTGATGTGATACTAGTTCCTACTTGTCAAAAATGACTTATTAATCATTTTACTAAATTATCTAGATAATCTGGGCATGTTTTCTTAGTTTTCAATGAGTGAAACATTTTTAACTAAAATAATAATTTTAAACTAATAACACACACTTTGAGTCTTATCAAACACATCATGTATCATATCTAGGTGTGGTTGATTCCTAGACATAAAAATGTCTTTTGGATCATTTTCCTTAAGTATCAAAACAATCTAAAAGAGTTTTTTCAGTTTTGAGAATGTTAGTTTTCTTTTTTACTAAAATTAATGTCAATTTTAAATAAAAAGGAACACTTGGAGTCATACTAGTACCACCGTTAATTAGATTGAGGTGAAACTGATTCCTAAATGTCAAAAATGAATTTTGGATCATTTTTATAAATTATAAAAATAATATTAATGTGTTTGATCAGTTTTTAGTTTGCCACTTATGTTTTTTTACTAAAATGTAATTTTAAAATGGAAACCTATTGTTTGAGCCATACCGGTCAGATAGTGTATTGGTTTGATTTGGGAATGATTTTTAAACTCACAAAAAATGACTTATGAATTATTTACCTAAATTATAATGATAATATGAGAATATTTTATTGGTTTTTAGTGAGTTACACTTTTTGAACTAAAATGTGAATTTTAAACTGATAACAGAAACATTGATTCATATCAGATACATCATGTATCTAATTGAGGTGTGTCTAATTCACACATGTAAAAAATGCCTTATGGGTCATTTTTCTAAATTATCAAAGAAATACTATTGTTTTTAATTGGTTTTGAGTATGTTAGTTGTGTTTTTTTCTAAATTTGATATCAATTTTAAATAAAAAGACACACTCAAGTCATTATGGTTACACTGTGCATCATATTGAGGTGTAGATAATTCTTATATGAAAAAAATGTATCATGATTTTTTTTACTAAAGTATCAAAACAATCATAATGAATTTACTCTATTTTTAGTATGTTAGTTGACTTTTTTAATAAAATTAATGTCACTTTTAAATTAAAACACACTTGGAGTCATACCGAATACACTGTGCATTGGATTGAGGCACATCTAATTACTACAGATAAAATATGACATATGGATAATTTTCTGAAAGTATCAAAATAATCTGAATGTGTTTACTCTATTTTGAGTATGTCACTTGTCTTTTTTTACAAAAATGTCAACTTAAACCGAAAACATGCACTTTGAGTCATACTGGAACATCGTGTGTCAGTTTGATATGAGACTGATTCCTAAACATAAAAAAAATTATGAATCATTTTTCTAAACTATCAAGATCATTTGAATGCATTTATTATTTTTTAGTGAGTGAAATTTTTTGAACTAAAATAGAAATTTTAAACTGGTAATGGAAAATTTGGTCTATAATGATCATAGAGTGTATTGTATTAATATTAGGATAATTCCTACACATAAAAAATGTATTATGGATCATTTTCCTAATGTATCAAAACAATATGAATGTATTTTCTTGGGTTTTGAGTATGTCACTTTCCATTTTTACTAAAATTAGTGCCAATTTTAAATAAAAAGACACACTTGGAGTCATACCTATCACACTATGCATTAGATTAAGGTGAGGCCGATACCTAAATTTAATAATTACTTATATATTATTTTAATAAAGTATTATAATAATATTAATGTGTTTTCTCTTTTTGAGTATGTCGCGTGTGTTTTTTTACTAAAATGTACTTTTAAACTGGAAACACACACGTTGAGTCATACCTGTCACATCATGTATCGGTATGATATGAGACTAGATTGTACATTTCACAAATTAATTATGAATAATTTTTTAAAATTATAAGATAATATGATTTTATTTGATTGATTTTCATTCAGTGATGATTTTTGAACTAAAATGTCAATTTTAAACTAACAACAGACTCTTTGAGTCATAATGGAATCATAGTTTATTAGGTTGAGGTGAGGACGATTCATAAACACCATAAATTACTTATAGTTCATTTTACTAAAGTATAAAAACAATCAGAATGTGTTTTATTGGTTTTGAGTATGTCACTTTTCATTTTTACTAAAATTGATGACAATTTTAAATAAAAAGAAACACCTAGAGTCATACCCGTCATACCATGTGTTGGATTGAGGTGTAGATGATACCTAAAAATAAAAAATGACTTACAAATAGTTTTCCTAAGGTATAAAAACAATACAAATGTGTTTGTTTGGTTTTGAGTATGTCATCTATCTTTTTTAGAAAAATGTCATGTTAAACTAGAAATACACACTTTGAGTCATTATAGTCACATCATGTGTCAGATTGATATAAGACTAATTCCTAAAAAACAAAAATTAATTATGAATTGATTTTCTAAATTAACAAGACAATATGACTATGTTTTTGTATTTTTTAGTGAGTGAGACTTTTTGGACTAAAATGTTAATTTTAAACTGATAATGGACACTTTTAGTCATATAGAGAACATTGTGTTCAAATTGAGTTCAATCAAATTTCTATATGTAAAAAATGATTTTTGGTTCATTTTAATAAAGTTTAAAAATAATAAAAACATGTTTTATTAATTTTGAGTATGAAAATTTTCCTTTTTAATAAAATTAATGATATTTTTAAATAAAAAGACAGACATTGAGTCATACTGATCCCAATGTTCATAAGATTGAGGTGAGTTTAATTCCTACACATTGAAAATGATTTAAAAATAATTTTACTAATGTATCAAAATAATATGAATTCATTTTCTTGGTTTTTAGTATGTCACTTATTTTTTTTACTAAAATGTCATTTTAAATTGGAAACAAGCACTTTGAGTCATACCAGTCACATCATGTGTCAGTTTGATGTGAGACTAATTATTAAATGCCAAAAATGAATTATGAATAATTTTATAAAATTATCAAGACAATCCAATCATGTTTTCTCAGTTTTTAGTGAGTGACACAAGTTTTTAACTAAAATGTCAATTTTAAAATGATAATGGACACTTTGAGTCATACTAGGCACACTGTGCATCACAATAATGTGATGATAATTCCTAAATATAAAAAATGACTTATGGATGTGTAAAGACCTAGTTTTCGGCTTAATAAGACTTTGAAATATTTCTAAGAATATTTCCAGAGGTGGGCGCTGAGACGGCGTGCAATTCTGAGACCCGGTGTGCCCGAAATTAATTTTAGAAAAATGTTAAGTGTTTTTATATTACGCACGTACAGTTAACTAAAGAAAATGAGATATCTCTTAAACGGTTGATCAGAATAGAAATCCAAGACCACAACTACGTCTGGAACGCAGTGTTTCCCTTAAGAGCGACATAAAATAAGTCGGTGCGGGATGTTCGGATCCCTCGGTCATAGGAGATGTATTAAATGGATAAATTAAATTATTAATTTATTCATTTAATATCTCAAACCTGAATATCTCTAGAACAGGGACTTAGATGAAAAATTTGAGGGCACCGATGAGCTTAGAACGTAGGTTTTACCCTATGAAAGGTATAACCTTTGTCCGCATTGGGTGTTTGACATTTGCGCCATCATGGGATAATAATTAAATAATTAAATAATTGTTTATTTAATTATTAATTTCCATTGACCTAATGGGAGGTTATAAATTCATGGTTATGAGATCTTGGCCTCAAACCCTTTTTTCCAATGACGCCTTCTCCTCTCCTCTCATTTCTTCTCTGTTTACGAACAATGATGTAGCCGTGGATCCAAGATAATCTAAGATCGACAAACGCAACATCTTCTTCTCATTGTTGTGAAAGTGAAATCTTCATCAACACTGAGCGGATCTTGATGAATGTGATCTTCACCAACGGTCCATCCAAACCTAATGTAGGATTTATCTTTGTGGATTTCTTACCCCAGTTTAAATTTCTCATGATGTAATGTCCTGGACCTCTCCGGACCATTCCCTTGTCAAAAATAAGGTCACGAAGTGTTCTAGAGGGTAAAATGGGCTTTTCCCACACTTTCCAGAATTTTGAAACTACACGCCGTGTAGTTTGAGTACACGCCGTGTACCCCCTTGCCGGGTATACCCCATGTTACAGGCCGTGTCCTTTCCATGTGCAATAAATGGGTACACACCATGTGTCCAGTACTACATGCCGTGTAGTCCTTCTCTGCGTACGCGTTACCAGTCAACGACCGTGTGCCATGTTGGAGTCGTGTCCTTGCCGTGTGCAATAAATGGGTACACGCCGTGTGTCCAGTACTACACGCCGTGTAGTCCTTCCCCGCGTGCGCGTTACCAGTCAACGGTCGTGTGCCGTGTTGGAGTTGTGTCCTTGCCATGTGCAATAAATGGGTACACGTCGTGTGTCCAAACTACACGTCGTGTAGTCCCTCCCCGCGTATGCGTTACCCTCAAACCATGTGTTGACCAGTCAACGGTCGCGGAGCTGTGTTGGAAGCCGCGTAGAGACTCTGTGAAATAACCGAGTACACGCCGTGTACCATAAAGTACATGTCGTGTACTTTTGCTTTTATTTCCTATAAAAGGAGGGGTCCCCTCCTCCTTTTCAACTCACCCCTCTCCCCCCCTTTCCTCTGAGCTGAGTTCTCCCAAGAGACTCGAAGGCTCTTTCTTCCATAACTTTTTCATCCAAGCTCCGATTTACGATCCGTCAGCAGCCACGGGATCGTAACGATGAGGCGGAACTTCCGAGCTTGGATCTGTTGTCTTTCCTTAGGCCTTTACTTTCCTACTTCCACCCGAGGAGGTTTTTCTGAGACCCGACAGAAGTGAATGACGCCAACAGACGTTTTCTAAGGTTGATCCGGGGGAGCGTTATGATCGGAACCTGTTGAGGTAGGGATCTTACCTTCATCTATCTAATTTGTGCATCATTCGGGGTGGTTATCCTCTTGTTTTCATGAAAAATAGTTGAACCATTAAATAAAGATAATAACTGGTTAAAGAACGGGGATGGGAAAGTTGTTATGTTCATCTTTGTTTATCCTATTGATATGTTATGAATTGAATAGGCTTATGCCTACTGAAAATCATGGTCTTTGGGGGCCCGTTTCTTGCGCAATTAAATGTTTCCCTATCTTTCTAGACCTTTTTTGTAGATGGAAACTTCGTTGAATATGGAATTTTTGGTTAATCATGTAAAGTTGGATGATTAAATGAAAATCTGGAACCCTTGTGTGATCACCCCGGTTGAACAAAAACAGAATAATGAACATGTGGGTGTTGGCTTGGATACGTGGCATGTGATGGGGGGTGTTTTTTGGGTTTTTTTGGATAGGGTGAACAGTGGGGCTGCGGTTGTCTTGGTTGTGGGTTGGTGTAAATTCTATGTTAGTGATGGGCAGAGGGGCTGCAATAAATGGTAGTAAAGGGATAATGATGTACGGTGCAGTTGTGGTTATGGCATATGGTTGCGGGGCTGTAGGGATGGGTTTGAATTTCAAAGGGATATGGGTTGTGAATAATAAATAAAATTGGAAGAGTAAATGAAAGGTGGGGCTTGGTAATGGAACGAAAATAATAATCATGGGACTGTTTGGCTAATAAGAAGGACTTGGTTGTGTTTCTTGTGTTTTACTAACATGATTTGTGGATGGCAGGGATATGTTTTATGAACGATCGATGTGGTTGGTTGTGGATAGTTTCCCAGTAGTTAAGGAAATAAATAAACTAATTTCTGCTAAAACATGAAAACCTAAATGGGGTTGGGGTTGTTTGTTTTATGCATGCTTCATAGTAGCAGTGCCGAGGCACGTGCTCAGTTTCTCTGTTTAGAAGCCATATAGGTTGGGTTGTGTGTTTGGTATACATATATATATCTGTATCTTTTGTGTTTTTTCGCACCCCACCCATGTTGAGAACTTAGTGTCGAACACTCCCATTTCATGGGAGAGGGTGTTTTTCCCTTAGTTACTAGCTCTTTCCTACTCCTTCTCCCCTAGGCTGTGATGGCTTGAGGCGACCTTACACCTAAGACTCTTCAGGTAGGTTTCTATTGGGGTGGTTCTAGCCCAAGACTCTCGAGTAGGTTTTACTGTTCCCAAGAATCTTCGGGATGAGGCCCAGGTGTGTGCGGGCGGGATACGTGGTTGTGAGGCCCAGGTGTGTGCGGGCAGGATACGTGGTTGTGAGGGCCAGGTGTGTGTGGGCGTGGTGAGTGTGGCAGCCTCAGGACGTTCGCCATTAGGAAGAGCAGCTAACTAAAGGGAAATGGTGCGGGGTACCCAATACTCTTGTTCTTATATACTACTTCCTGTTGTGATTGTGTTTTTGGTGAGTGTGGCTGGTGAGGTTGGGTGGATAGAATTCCTTGCTAGGTTTCTTCTGTTGTCCTCACAGGACATTAAGATGTCTCCCCACTTGTGCACGAGAGCTTTAGGTTTCCCTACTAATTATACTTGTATGCTCACCCTATGTTTACTTTCAGGTTTCCAGAAGGACTACCAGGGCCATGCGGGACCCTACTAGTCGGACGGTTGGATTTGTTGTTGTTGTTGTATAGATGTTTCTTTTGGTATTTTACTTTGAGCTTTCTTGTACTTGCATCTTGTTATAAAATTGTTTAAACATGCATGTGGGCTTGGTTTGGGTTTATTTCTATACACTTGTTCTTTTCCTTTTTGGTGGTTGACTTGTCCTATTTCCGATCCTAAAATAATAAAAGGGTAATGTCTCCCATTTGTGAAAACTCATACCCTTGGTGCTAGTCTCTAACTCGGGGCCTACTGGAGGCGGGACTTGGGGGGTCATTATCTCCCTTTCACCATTTCCAGCTCAGGAGGGGTATCTTTGGTGGGAGGGGGTCGTGACAGAATGGTATCAGAGGTGATGGTTGAGAGATAGGATGGAGTCTGGAATTAGGGACAGTGAGGATTACATGGGATGGTAGGGCAAAAGTGTTAGTTAATCTTGGTGCGTGACATAGGCCAGGGAAGACCGGCTAGGACATGAGATTTTAGGGCCCCCCGTGATCCGATGCAAGGACTCTGAGCCTACCGAATGACCAATTGAGACTACATTGATTGTTGGGTAGAGACCCTAGGGAAGGTACATGCATCATCATGATTGTGTTTTACTTGATTTGGGTGTTCTGTCAACGAAATTGAAATAAAATGATAAAATAAGACCTTGAGAAATTTCCTTACTACTTGGTCTTAGGCGATCTCTGTTTACTGTACAGCTATGGCACCAGGACGTCATCCCCGGGTGGCTCAGACGGCCGAGGCCCAATAGATTCAGGCGGTCGATCAGTTGAGGATTGACCGAGAGGAGGAAGATAGTCAGTGGTAGAAGACTCTCCGTTCTTTTCAGTAGCAGACCCTCAAGAAGTACGAGGGTAGTACTTCAAATACGGAGACGGAGGGGTGGCTTGAGGAGCTAGGGATCGCTTTTACCTTGATCTGTGCTCCGAGGGAGTACTGGGTTCCCCTAGAAGTTAGTCATCTGAGAGGCGCGACGTGACAGTGGTGGACGCTCTACCTCGGAGAGAGGATAGAGGTAGAGGTTCCATGGGCTGACTTTGAGAAGGAATTCCAAGAGGAATTCCTTTAATCCATGATCATGGTGGAGAAACGGCAAGAGTTACTATCCCTTCAGCAGGGGAGTATATCAGTACGAGAGTTGGGGATCATGTTCAAGGATCTCCTACACTTTGCTCCGGATCTCTTTTCAGATGAGGAGTCTCGGGTGAGACGTTTGGAGGAGGAACTTCGTCCTTTTCTCCAGTCTGTTGTCACCCCCTTCACCATTCTGACGTACTTGGCGGTATAGAATAAGTCAGAGGTTGTAGAGAGGATGCACTCGCTGGGAGGTGCACCCCGAGAGGGGATCCAATCGGGCCCGTCGAAGGATAAGGTAGTCAGCAGTAGGTCTCCTACGACAGGACCTTCCAGGTTCAGGACAGTGGGGAGAAGGCCCCAGCAGTTCCAGTTCAGATCTTCAGGTTATCGTCCCTTTTTCACGAGCCCAGGACCAAAGTGTTTTTCATGTAGAGGTTTCGGGCACGTTCCTAGTCGGTGCCCGACCCGAGCTCAATACGGTGGATGTGGGCAGGTTCAGTGCCCATATCAGCACCACCAGTTGCCAGCGAGGCCCTTCCAGCAGTAGCAGGACCATGATCCTCCGAGGGCAGACTTTGCGGGAGGAGGGCGACCTCAGGGTGCTCCTCAGGGACCTCGACCAGGGCATGGTCGGGGAGGTGGATGACATCAGAGAGGCAGATGATCTGGGCGTGGACAGTTGAATGCAGCAGAGTTGACAACTCCAGCAGGACCATAGGTGGTGCGAGGTACGATTTGTTTATTCAGCACTCTTGTTTCTACTTTGTTCGATTCGGGAGCTTCGCACTCCTTTGTTGCACCTGGTCTAGCCCATTCTTTGGGACTAGACGTAGAGAGACTTTCCATACCACTGGTGCTGAGTACACTAGTTGGAGGCCAGACCAGCATATCTTGTGTTTTCCAGGGATGTGTGCTGACGTTGGGACCACAACGATCTAGTGGGGACCTTCTTCTGTAGTGATGTCGTTTGGAGTTACGAATGCACCGGCTGTGTTCATGGGACTTATGAACTTTGTCGTCCGAGAGTTTCTGGACCGGTTCATCATTGTGTTTATCGATGACATCCTGGTCTACTCAAGATCAGAGGAGGAGAACGTTGAGCATCTCAAGGCAGTCTTGGAAGTCCTTCGACACCACCATATTTACGGGAAATTGTTGAATTGTAAGTTCTTGATGCAATAAGTGCACTTAATTGGGCACGTGGTGTCTCAGCATGGAGTGTCGGTGGACCCGTCGAAGGTGGAGGAAGTTTTTTCTTGGGCAGCACCCAAGAGCGTGGTAGAATTTCGTAGTTTCCTAGGGTTAGAAGGTTACTATCGGAGGTTTGTTTCGAACATCTCTCGAGTTGCTGCTCCATTGACATCTTTGACTAGGAAGAACCAGGTCTTCCTATGGAGCGAGCAGTGCCAGAAAGCTTTCGACTACCTGAAGGAGAAGTTGTTCAGTGCTCCCGTACTCAGGTTTCCAGAGGAAGGTTTGTTGTATGAGGTGTTTTGTGATGCTTCTGGCCTTGGTCTGGGGTGTGTACTGATGCAGAATAAGGGAGTGATCTGTTATGGGTCTAGACAGTTACGCCCTCACGGGCGTAACTATGCCACCCATTACCTAGAGCTTGTAGCAGTAGTTTTCTCACTGAAGTTGTGGCGACATTGCCTCCTTGGGGAGCATTTTGTGGTCCTCTCAGATCACAGGAGCCTAAATTATATCTTCTCCCAACATGACCTAAACCTGCGGAAGTGGAGATGCGTCAAGTTTCTCCAAGACTACGACTTTGGGATCTCTTACACTGAAGGTAAGGGCAACGTTGTAGCTGATGCCCTATGTAGGAAGTCACATAAGAAAGTGGTTTAGGAATCCACTGATGCTTGGAAAGCGATGGGAGAGTTGGCTGCCTTGCACTTGGATGCAAGGGTAGAAGGTGTTAGAGGCTGTTTGTTTCAGATGACGGTGCAGTCCTTCTTGCTGCAGCAGGTGGAAGAGTCTCAGTGGGGGGACTCCGAGGCGGAAGTGATGTGGGATCGTGTCGATTAGGGAAATGCTCCAGAGGGATGGTCAGAGGATATCCAACATCAGATGCTTTTTCCATGGAAGGTTGTTTGTTCTGGAGACAATGCGTGAGAGAGTTCTCCGTGAGTTCCATAGCTCAGCCTTGGCGGTACATCCCGGAGTTTCAAAAATGTACCGAGGCCTGAGGGAACAGTTTTGGTGGCCCGGGGTGAAATGGGCAGTGGCAGAGTTTGTAGCTAAATTCCTAGCGTGTTAGCAAGTGAAGGCTGAACACCATGTTCCCAGTGGGTTGTTGCATCCTTTAGATGTCCCCGAGTGGAAGTGGGAAGACATCTCAATGGACTTCATCACAGGAATACCCAGAGAATAGGGTGGTTATGATGCTATCTGGGTAGTGGTGGATCGACTGACGAAATCAGCCCACTTCTTAGCAATTAAGGAGTCGGGCTCGGTGAGTACCTTAGCACAGAGGTACGTAGATGAGGTGGTGCGTTTTGATGGATTACTGAAGACTATCGTCTTAGATCGGGATAATTGGTTTACCTCACGAGTCTGGAGGGGGTTACAACATGCTTTTGGAACCCAGCTACGCCTTAGCACTACTTTTCACCCCCATACCGATGGGCAGATGGAGCAGACTATCCAGACGTTGGAGGACATGATGCGAGCATGCGTTCTGGATTTCGGAGGATCATGGGTATGACACATGCCTTTAGTAGAGTTTTCTTACAAAAAAATCTTCCAATCTACTATTGTCATGGCACCGTTTGAGGATTTGTATGGAAGACCATGTCGTTCACCCATTTGTAGGGAAGAGGTTGGTGAGACAGGTGCTCTTGGGCCAGAGGTAGTGCAGAGCACCATAGAGAAAGTCCAGCTTGTACGTGAGAGGATGAAAGCAGCTCAGTACCGACAAAAGTCTTATGCTGATCGTCGAAGTAGGCCCTTGGAGTTCGAGGTGGGAGATCATGTGTTCTTGAAGGTTTCCCCTCTACAGGGGCAGTGGAGGTTTGGGAAAGGGAGCAAGCTCTCACCTAGGTTCATCGGACCTTTTGAGGTGCTGAGGCGAGTTGGCGAGGTGGCGTATCAGCTGGCCCTGCCACCTTAGTTGGAGAAGGTTCATGACATCTTCCACATCTACCTGCTTCGTCAGTACTTAAATGATGACTCTCACATTATCGACTGGGGAGAGCTAGATATGGGAGACGACGTGACCTTTGGGGAACGACCAGTCAGAATCGAGGATCGCAAGGAGAAGGTGCTCCGTGGATGAACCATTCCGTTGTTTTGTGTGTTGTGGAGGCAAGGAGGCCTTGAGGAGAGCACTTGGGAGTGGGAGGCCCAGATGCACGCTCAGTACCCGGAGTTGTTATGACTTGTGTTTTCCCTTGTTCTTCTGAGATTTGTGTTGAAGTTATAATCTGTACCTTCGATATAAAAAATTCTTGGCTTGTCGATTGTGAGACCTTTTGTTTCCTTGTTCCTTGGTAATGTGTAACATGTACGGATGTGTGGGGAAAGTGAAAAACCTGACCCTTAATTGAGACACATTAATACGGATGCGATTGGACCCATGCGGGCGAGTCAGTGCCGCCTAAAGTGGATAATATCTCGACATAGGAGAAGGAAGTTTCCAATACCACATGTTCGGGAAGTGTGTTGGTTGTGTGGTGTTGGGGGTAGTGTGAGTTGAAAAATCCTAATGTATGAAAGTGGGAAGACCCAATTCTTAATCGAGACGCATTAATGAGGATGCGATTAAACCCATGTAGGCAAGTCAGTACTACCTAAAGCGGATAATATATTGACATAAGAGAAGGAATTCATAACACACACGATTAGGGTTGTTGGTTGGGTTCCTGTTATAACGAGAACCCTAAGAGGTATCTTGTTGGGTTCCACTAGGTTGGTTTTTGAATTCTTGGGGACGAGAATGTTCTAAGAGGTATCTGATGTAATGGATCAGAACTCTCTGACCCATTACTTTGTCAAAAAGAACGTCACGAAGTGTTCTGGAGGGTAAAATGGACTTTTCCCACACTTTCCAGAATTTTGAAACTACACGCCGTGTAGTTTGAGTACACGCCATGTACCCCCTTGCCGGGTATACCCCGTGTTGCAGGTCGTGTCCTTGCAGTGTGCAATAAATGCGTACACGCCGTGTGTCCAGTACTACATGCTGTGTAGTCCTTCCCTGCGTACGCGTTACCAGTCAACGGCCATGTGCCATGTTGGAGCTGTGTCCTTGCCGTGTGCAATAAATGGGTACATGTCGTGTGTCCAGTACTACACACCGTGTAGTCCTTCCCCGCGTACACGTTACCAGTCAACAGTTGTGTGCCATGTTGGAGTTGTGTCATTTCCGTGTGAAATAAATGGGTACACGCCATGGGACCAAACTACATACCGTGTAGTCCCTCCCTGCGTATGCGTTACCCTCAAACAGTGTGTTGACCAGTCAATGGCCGCGGAGCCGTATTGGAATCTGCATGGAGACCATGTGAAATAACCGAGTACACGCCGTGTACTTTTTCTTTTCTCGCCTATAAAAGGAGGGGTCCCCTCCTCCTTTTCAACTCACCCCTCTCCTCCCCTTTCCTCTGAGCAGAGTTCTCCAAAGAGACTCAAAGGCTCTTTCTTCCATAACTTCTTCGTCCGAGATTTGATTTATGATCCATCAGCAGACACGTCATCATTACGACGAGGCGGAACTTCCAATCTTGGATCTGTTGTCTTTCCTTTGGACTTTCCTTTTCGACTTCCACCCGAGGAGGTTTTTCCGGGACACGACAGAATTGACGGACGCCAACAGACGTTTTCTAAGGTTGATTCGGGGGAGCGTTGCGATCGGAACCTGTTGAGGTAGGGATATTACCTTCGTCTCTATAATTTTTGCATCATGTGGGGTGGGTATCCTCTTGTTTTCATGAGAAATAGTTGAACCATTAAATAAAGACAATAACTGGTAAAGAACAGATATGGGAAAGTTGTTATGTTCATCTTTGTTTATCCTATTGATTTGTTATGAATTGAATAGGCTTATGCCTACTGAAAATCACGGTCATTGGGGGCCTTTTCTTGTGCAATTAAATGTTTCCCTATCTTTCTATACCATTTTTGTGGATGGAAACTACGTTGAATATGGAATTTTTGGTTAATCGAGTAAATTTGGCTGATTAAATGAAAATATGGAACCCTTGTGTGATCACCCCAGTTGAACAAAAACAGAATAATGAACATGTGGGTGTTGGCTTGGATATGTGGCATGTGATGGGGGTGTTTTGTGGGTTTTTGTGGATAGGGTGAACAACGGGGCTGCGGTTGGCTTGGTTGTGGGTTGGTGTAAATGCTATGTTAGTGATGGGTAGCGGGGCTGCAATAAATGGTAGTAAAGGGATAATGATGTACGGTGCAGTTGTGGTTATGGCAGTTGGCAGCGGGGCTACAGGGATGGGTTTGAATGTGAATGGGCTATGGGTTGTGAATAATAAATAAAAGTGGAAGAGTTAATGAATGGTGGGACTTGGTAACAGAACGGAAATAATAATCATGGGGTTGTTTGGATAATAATAAGGACTTAGTTGTGTTGCTTGTGTTTTCCTAACTTGATTTGTGGATGGCAGGGATATGTTTTAAGAACGATCGATGTGGTTGGTTGTAAATAGTTGCCCAGTAGTTAAGGAACTAAACAAACTAATTTCTGCTAAAACGTGAAAACATAAAAGGGGTTGGGGTTGTTTTTTGTATACATGCTTCGCAGTAGCAGTGCCGAGGCACGTGCTCAGTTTCTCTGTTTAGAAGCCATAGGTTGGGTTGTGTGTTTGGTATACATATATATATCTGTATGTTTTGTGTTTTATCGCACCCCACCCATGTTGATCATTTAGTGCCGAACACTCCCATTTCATGGAAGAGGGTGTTTTTCCCTTAGTTACTAGCTCCTTCCTGCTCCTTCTCCCCTGGGCTATGATGGCTTGAGGCGAACTTACACCTAAGACTCTCGGGTAGGTTTCGATTGGGGTGGTTCTAGCCCAAGACTCTTCGGGAATGTTTTAATGTTCCCAAGAATCTTCGGGATGAGGCCCAGGTGTGTGCGGGCGGGATACATGGTTGTGAGGCCCAGGTGTGTGCGGGCGGGATACGTGGTTGTGAGGCCCAGGTGTGTGCGGGCGGGATACGTGATTGTGAGGCCCAGGTGTGTGCGGGCGGGATATGTGGTTGTGAGGCCCAAGTGTGTGCGGGCGGGGAGAGTATGGCAGCGTCAGGACGTTCGCCATTAGGAAGAGCAGCTAACTAAAGGGAAATGGTGTGGGGGTACCCAATACTCTTGTTCTTATATACTACTACCTGTTGTGATTGTGTTTTTGGTGAGTGTGGCTGGTGAGGTTGGGTGGATAGAATTACTTGCTAGGTTTCTTCTATTATTCTCACGGGACATTAGGATGTCTCCCCACTTGTGCACAAGAGATTTAGGTTTCCCTACTGAGTATACTTGTATGCTCACCCAACATTTACTTTTAGGTTTCCAGGAGGACTACCAGGGCCGTGCGGGACCCTACTAGTCGGACAGTTGGAGTTGTTGTTGTTGATGTACACTTGTTTCTTTTGGTATTGTACTTTCATCTTTCTTGTACTTTCACCTTGTTATAAAATTGTTTAAACATGCATGTGAGCTTGGTTTGGGTTTATTTCTATACACATGTTCTTTTCCTTTTTGGTGGTTGACTTGTCCTATTTCCGATCTTAAAATAATAAAAGGGTAATGCCTACCATTTGTGAAAACTCATACCCTTGGTGCTAGTCGCCAACCCGGGGCCTACTGGAGGTGGGACTCGGGGGTCATTGTCTTCCTTTCACCATTGCCAGCTCAGGAGGGGCATCTTTGGTGGGAGGGGGTCGTGACACATGATGAATTAGAATTAAATAAATTAATTCGCGGATCAATAAAAAATTGATTGAATTAATTTTCTTCTTGTTTATCCTGAATTTGAGATTCTTGAAGCATTATAAATATTTAATTGCCAATCCCCCATGTTCTTGATTCTCAAAAACAATGGCCAAACTAACACGACTATCGATACGCACTTAAACCGAGATCCTTTCTTATTTTTGGTCCGTGCATTCTTCACATGTTCCTCATTATCAAATAATTATGCAAGCTGGGAACTCAATGTTTCATTGAGCGCGACATATAGATGCGAAGTTCTCAACCCAAGGATCACAGATCCACTTTCGTAATTTTTTTTTGAGTTAAATCGAACCCGGAATGGCGTGTAGAAAGATACCTTGGAGTGGATCTGACCAGGGTTTCAATGGTGTGTGGGTTAGGAAAGGTGGCCAGCAACGTTGCGGGTGATCGGCCCGATGGTGTGAGATTCAGGTAGGGAAGGCCAAGGTGACAGCCGACGGTGCAGCTGGGTTGAGGGGGCAGCGGCATGGCATGGTGGAGAATATCTGAAGGCATGTGAGGTGGTCCAGTCAGTGGGACAATGCGGCAGAGCAGGGTGGTCCGGTGCGACATGGGGTCGGGTACGAGGTAGGAGGAGGTGGAATGGAGAGCGACCGTCTGTTGAAGTGGATGATCCTGCGGAGGATGCGCAGTCGAAGGGATGACTGTTTGGGGTAGAGGCCGCGTGAATTTTTTGGGGAGGAGTTAATTGGAGAGATAATATGTTTTGAAGAAAAATAAAAATTAAAAGAAAAAGGAATATAAAAAAAGTGGGATTCTCTAGGTGGACTCGCATGTAGCAATGGATGCGTGAATCTCAATTGAGATTGAATTTGGAGAAAAAATAAAAAAATAATAATATAAATAATGTTATTATTATTTTTAGTTGAAAAATAATAATTTGTCCATAAATTTTTTGTGCGACGTCCGATTGACTGACTGTCAGTAGCAGTGCGACCCTAATTTCAAGATGGAAATTAGGAGTCCAATATTGGATGTCTTTTTCGGGTTTTCACATCGGGTACCCGAAGCGATCAGAAAATAATAGATTTAATACTATTATTAAATCTTCGACCCACCATAACTCTTGCATGCGACGTCCGATTGACTGGCCGTCAGCAGCGATGTGACCCTATCTTTAAGATGGTTGATTCAAGTCTAATGTTGGATACAAAATTCTGGTTCGTGGATCAGGTCCACGAAACAACCAATAATAATAATGTTATTATTATTATGAGATCTTGTATCTGAAATATCGCTCTCATGCGGTGCCATAATAACGAACCGTCTGTGACGTTGTGACCCTAAAATTAAGAAGAATGTTTCAAGACCAGATTTGGATACTAAGTCAAGGTTGAGGAGTGGGCCCCATGAGGCTCGGTTCGCGCGTGTTGCGGTGAAATGTAACTTTTTTACTGGCTATCTATTTTGGACAAATGGGTAGTCTATCTCGTGTGTTTTTCATATGGATCGCAACGATGTGACCGGTTTGGTTAACCAGTGTCGTTTGATGTAAGACTGGGTTGGATCCAACATGAATCCAACCAGACCCTCGACACTAAAATGCCTATAACTTAAAGACTATGCATCTGATTGATGCACCGTCTGTCGTGTTGGAACCCCTATGACATGGAGGTCCTTCGGGTTTCTCCCTTGTGGAACTTCATGGCGGTTAAAGTATGACTAATAACCTGAGAAGTAGAACCAAGGGGTTTCTTTTAGTGAGAGATAGGATGACTACTCCCTTGATGAATCAAGGCGTGAGTATTCCTTAATTCCCTGCTCCAGTAGAGACGAGACTCCCCACCTCATGATTGCAGGTTCGTTTTCCTCTGAGTTGTTTTTACTATCTTTGTAGTCGGTACTCCACCACACAGCCAGGCGAGGCCAGTAACGCAGGTCACCCCATGTATCGATTTTCACAGGTTGACATACATGGGTTGAGGTCGTGTACGGGAACATGTCCAGCATACATAGAGCGAACCCCATATACTTTGACATGACTGGTGATCCTTTCTACATGCTGTGTAGTTGCGTTTTACAGGACCAACCTTGCGACATGGGCCATTCTACACGGGTAGTACTCGGGGTCAGAGGACATGACGTGTAACCATTCTACACGTTGTGTAATTTTCAGTACATGGATTGATATTATTTCCCACAGTATCTTGGACATATTTAATTTGGTTTAGTGCCCTTTATTCTTGTTCCCTTGAAGGTCAGGCATCATTTCCTTCTACAAGAGTATGATTTCTTCAGAAGGGCTTTCTGTGATAGAGTTGGCATCCCTCTGAGAGGCCCAGAGTGAGATCCTCTATCCATTCCTGACCCTAGGAAGATTCATGCATCAATGTGACCAACTCTACCAGGGGTTGATCAAATACCTAGCTGGTGAATCACCTAAATAGTGAATCCGGATGAGTCGCGGTATCCGCCATGGCCTGGGCAGTGATCCTCATCTATGTGTCGTGATCTTTCCCACTCAAGAGTGTGTCTCCCATAATGAGTGCTTCTATCTATCGTGATCTTCCCACTCAAGAGTGTGTCTCCTGTAATGAGTGTAAATTCCTCTCGTGACGTTTCTCGATGAACAGTACTTCTCGGACGGACATCATCAGAGCTACCAGACTTGTTGAGTGTGTTCTCCTGGAACGAGTACTTCGTGGAAATCTTCAAACTAGATCCCTAGCATGGGTATGTGGTTGTGTAACTTGTCTCTAGACAACAGGTCTGAGATACGAGTATATCTGGTTTCCCTGGGTATATATATGGGCATATACTTAGTGTGAGAAATGAGATGATGATCCCCTTACTCTCTCGTTTGGGTTTCTTTGAGTGATCATATCTATTATTTTGTGGAGATATACTCTTTTTGTTCACTCTTGTTGTACCTTGTTCTCTCTTACTGCTCTCCTCTTCAGTACATCTATTGCTGCTCCCTGAAGCCTTCGGGGCATCCCAATGAGAATTCTTATACTCACCCCCTGCTTGGGATTTGCCCGTATTTGGTGTTCCCTTGCAGACGATGAACAGTTTGATCGTGACATCAGAGGAGCTTCAGGATACGGGGTTCTTGGACTTCGTGCGGTGGTCGTAGCTTGGGATTCAGGAGTGAGACTCTTCCAGCTGTTTTAATTTTTCACATGTCGCCGGGTTGTGGAACTTTTCTAGTTGGGTGTGTATTTTTTCCCCTTTCCCTTTCAACATTACTGTTCTTGTACTTGTACTGTTAGAGGTTGATGCATTTTTGTTTGGTTCCCTTTTTATAGCAGTGTGAAACCTTGATTTATTCTTTTTTCTCTGCACTTTTGCATTGAGTTAGCTACGTGTGTGTGTACAGGTTATTAGGCAAAGGCCTACCTGAGTTTTTTGTTCCTTCAGTGTTAGTCTCCAGCCCCTGGACTATAGAGGCGGGCTTGGGGTAGTAGCGGTTCGAGCCCTGGTATGGGTCGGGTCGTGACAGAGTGGTATCAGAGGTGGTTCGACCCTTGGGACGTTGTTCGAACGTTTCCCTAAAATGGTCTTGGTTGGGTTTAGGGAAACAATGTCGATGAGTCTCGAGAGTGGCTCTCAGGCCAGGTAGTCCAGTGATGGTGCAGGCGGCCGATGTATCCATTCACCAGGACCCTGATTACCCGCTTGTCGACTCGTCACCCTGAGACACCTTTTGTAGGGAACAATGGTACATGCATCATATAGGATTGAGTCTTTTACTATCCTTCTCGAGTCATCTCCCCATTGTTGCTGATATATATATAGATATGCTCATCCGACCATGCTACTCTTTGATAACATTCAGGATTTCTCTGCGATGACATCCATCGAGGATCCTAGCTACAGTTCGTGGCGACGATTCCGTGAGTGACAAGAGATCAGTTCAGGACCCATCATGCCAGCCCCTTTCTCTAGGTGGGTAGGTAGCATCACCCCTACCCATTGAGAAGAATACAACCCCAGATGGGAAAGATGAGGATGTGTGCAGGTTGAGCACACTTCATCAGTTCCGACACTAGAGACCACTAAGGTTCCGCAGTAAGATAGGCCCTCAGATATTAGAGGTTTGGCTAGAGTTGGTGGTCCGCTGGTCTATAATGGTAGTTTCTGAGAATAGATGTTTGAGAAAGGGCTCTTTATAGAGATATATGCTATAATAGTGCCCTTGTGAATCCCCACCTATGTCAAGGTGTGATGGTAGGAACTGGTGGTAGAAATCTTCCTACCACGCTATACAGCTGGTTGAGATAGTGAGCGTAACAAAGCTGAGATGTCTACTGCAGCTAGAAGACGCTAGAAGATGAGATCTCAACGTAGGAGATCTTATCATGATCAGTCATAGGAACATGGTCATATGGGACCCAAGAAGCGTAGGTAAATCACGGTGGAAGAATCCTGCAGACTTGTGCAATCAAGGTTCGGTTATGTAGCATATTCCCATAGCAAGAAGTACGGGAAGTCCCAGAGTCACCTAGTGCGAGAAGTTTCAGAGCAGTTAACTTCCCTACATCTGACCCAATTGTTACATGAGGGTATAAATTTTCTTCAGTCGATGGTGTCGACTCCTTCACTTATTGAGCGTGTAAGAGAGTCTTGGTTTCGATTCATCAACTATGAAATCATGTGTGACCAGATATCCATAGGTGTTTCCCTATATGGATATTCTGAAGGAGGGAATCACAATACCTTGTTACAGTGACAAAAAGTGATTCCAACTGTGACATGGGATGTAGAGGTTCGGTCGGGGAGGAAAAATTTCCCCCGAGTTCTATCAGGTTATTTGAGACTATGAAAGGAGATGGAAAGGTTGCATATCGCCTTGCCTTATCCCAAATAGTTGGAGTGGGTATACGAAGCCTTACACGTGTCGCAACTGAGGAGATACGTGTGTGTTCCAATACACATAATAAACTCAAGAAATTCTTGTGAGGGTGGACCAACACTTTGGTCCATATTATTTGGAATCATAGAAATGTATAGGCTTATCTAGGAGCGGGAGACCTAAGTGTGCGCTCAGAATCCCGAGTGGCTTCCATGGTTTTTCTTTTCGAGGACAAAAAGCTTGAAGGAGGGAATAATGTAAAGACCCGGTTTTTGGCCTAATAAGACTTTGAAATATTTCAAAGAATATTTCCAGAGGTGGGTGCTGAGACGGTGTGCAATTATAAGACCTAGTGTTCCCGGAATTAATTTTATAAAAATGTTAAGTTTTATTATATTATACACACACGGTTAACTAAATAAAATGGGATATCTCTTAAACGGTTGATCGGATTAGAAATCCAAGACCACGGTTGCGTCTAGAACTCAGCTTTTCCCCTAGGGGCGACATAAAATATGTTTTCGCGGGATATTCGGACCCCTTGCGTGTTGGCGATGTATTAAATGGATAAATTAAATTATTAATTTATTCATTTAATATCTCAAACCTAAATATCTCTAGAACAAGGACTCAGATGAAAAATCTGAGGCCATCGATGAGATCGGAACGTAGGATTTACCTTATGAAAGGTATAACCTTTGTCTGCATCAGGTGTTTGACATTTGCGCCATCATGGGAGAATAATTAAATAATTACATAACTGTTTATTTAATTATTAATTTCCTTTGAACTGATGGGAGGTTATAAATTCATGGTTATGAGATCTTGGCCTCAAACCCTTTTTTCCATTGATGCATTCTCCTCTCCTCTCATTTACTCTCCATTGACGAATGACGATGAAGCTGTGGATCCAAGCGAATCGAAGATCGAAAAACACAACATCTTCTTCTCATCATTATGCAAGTGTGATCTTCGTCAACACCGAGTGGATCTTGATGAATGCGATCTTCACCAATGATCGATCCAAACCTGAGGTAGGATTTATCTTTTTGGATTCCTTACCCCAGTTTAAATTTCTCATGATGAATGCAAAATAAATAAATTAATTCAAAAATTGATAAATAATTGATTGAATTAATTTTCTTCTTGTTTATCCTGAATTTGAGATTCTTGAAGCATGATAAATATTTAATTGCCAATCCCCCATGTTCTTGATTCTCAAAAACAATGGCCAAACTAACATGGCTATCAATCCGCACTTAAACCGAGATTATTTCTTATTCTTGGTCCACGCATTCTTCGTGTGTTCCTCATCGTAAAATAATTATGCACACTGAAAACTCAATGTTTCGTTGAGCACGACATATAGATGCGAAGGTCTCAACCCAAGGATCATGGAAAAATTTTATATTTTTTCCGAGTTCAATCGAACCCGGAATGGCGTATAGAAATATCCGTTGGAGTGGTTCCGATGAGGGTTTCGACGGTGTGCGGGTTAGGCAAGGTGGCTAGCAGTGTTGCGGGTGATCGGACCAGTGGTGTGTGGTTCAGGAAGGGCAGGACGAGGCGGCATCCAACGGTGCAACTAGGTTGAGGGGGCAGCGACATGGCATGGCGGAGAAGATATGATGGCATGCTAGGCGGTCCAGTCAGCGGGACAGTGCAGCCGAGCAGGGCGGTCCGGCGCGGCATGGGGTCGGGTGTGAGGTAGTCATAGGTGGCGCGAAGAGCGACCGTCTATGGCGGCGGATGATCCTGCGGAGGATGCGCAGTCGAAGGGAAGGCTGTTTGGGGTAGAGGCCGCATGAATTTTCTGGGGAGGAGTTAATTGGAGAGAGAATATGTTTTGAAGAAAAATAAAAATTAAAAGAAAAAGTAATAGAAAAAAAGTGTGAGGCCTTTGGTGGACTCTCATATAGCAATGGATGCGTGAATCTCAATTGAGATTGAATTTGGAGAAAACATAAAATAATAATAATATAAATAATGTTATTATTATTTTTAGTTGAAAACCAATAATTTATCCATAACTTTTTCTTGCGATGCCCGATTGATTGACTATTAGTGGAAGTCCTAATTTCGAGACAAAAATTATGAGTCCAATATTGGATGTCTTTTTCAGGTTTTCAGATCGGGTACCCAATGTTCTCGTAAAGTAATAGATTTAATATTATTATTAAATCTACGACCCACCATAACTTTTGCATGCGATGTCCGATTGACTGGCCATCAGCGGCGACGTGACCCTGTCTTTAAGAAGGTCGATTCAAGTCTAATGTTGGATACAAAATTCTGGTTCGTGGCCCAGTTCCATGAAACACCCAATAATATTAATGTTATTATTATTACGGGATCTTGTATCTGACATATCTCTCTCATACGGTGTCAGAATAACAAACCGTCTGTGACGTTGTGGCCCTAAAATTAAGACCAGTTTTGGATATCTAAGTCAAGGTCAAGGATAGGGCCCCACGAGGCATGATTCACGCGTGTTGCGGTGAAATGTAACTTTTTCACCGGCTATCCATTTTGGACAAATGGGTAGTCCATCTCGTGTGTTTTTCTGTATGGATCGCAATAGTGTGACCGGTTTGGTTAACCGGTGTCGTTTGAAGTACGACTGTGTTGGATCGAACATGAATCCAACTGGACCCTCAACACTAAAATGCCTATAACTTACAGACTATGCATCTGATTGATGCACTGTCTGTCGGGTTGGAACCCCTATGACATGGTAGTCCTTCGGTTTTCTCACTTGTGGAACTTAATGGTGGTTAAGGTATGACCAATAAACTGAGAAGAAAAACCAGGGTGTTTCTTTTAGTGAGAGATAGGATGAATATTCCCTTGATGACTCAAGGCACGAGTATTCTTTACCCCCTGCTCCAGTAGAGATGGGACTCCACACCACATGAGTGCGGGTTCGTTTTCCTCTGAGATGTTTTTCCTATCTTTGGAGTCGGTACTCCACCACACGTCCAGGCGAGGCCAGTAACGTGGGTCACCCCATGTATCGATTTTCAAGGGTTGACATATATGGGTTGAGGTCGTGTACGGGCACATGGACAGCATAAAAGGAGAAAACCCCCAAATACTTTGACATGACTGGTGATCCTTTTTACATGCTGTGTAGTAGCATTTTACACGACCAGCCTTGCGACACGGGCTGTTCTACATGGGTAGTACCCGAGGTCAGAGGACACGACGTGTAACCATTCTACATGTCGTGTACTTTTTAATACATGGATTGATCTTCTTGCCCACCGTATCTTGGACATCTTTAGTTTGGGTTATTTCCCCTTCTTCTAATTCCCCTGAAGGTCAGGCATCATTTCCTTCTATAGGAGTATGATCCCTTCAGCAGTACTTTCTATGATAGAGTCAGCATCCCTCTGAGAGGCTCGTAGTGAGATCCTCTATCCATTCCTGACCCTAGGTAGAGTCATGAATTGATGTTACCACCTCTACCGAGCATTGGTCCTCTACCTAGCTGGTGAATCACCTAATTGGTGAATCCAGATGAGTCGCGGTATCCGCCATTGCCCTGGGATTGATCATCATCTATGTATAGTGATCTTTCCCACTCAAGAGTGTGTCTCCCGTAATGAGTGATTATATCTATCGTGATCTTCCCACTCTGGGGTGTGTCTCCCGTAATGAGTGTAAATACCTCTCGTGATGTTTCCAGATGAACAATACTTCTCGGACCGATGTAATTAGAGCTACCAGAATCGTGGAGTGTTTTCTCCCAGAACGAGTACTTTGTGGAAATCTTCGAACTGGATCCCTAGCGTGGGTATGTGGTTGTGTAACTTTTCTCTAGACTACAGGTCTGAGATATGAGTATATCTAGCTGCCCAGGGTATATGTATGGGCATATACCTAGTGTGAGTTATGAGATGATGATCCCCTTACTCTCTCGTTTGGGTTTCTTTGAGAGATCATATCTACTATTTGGTGGAGTTGTACTATTTTTTTTAGTATTGTTGTACCTTGTTCTCTCTTACTGGTCTCCTCATCAGTACATCTATTTCTACTCCATCAAGCCTTCAGGGAATCCTACTGAGTATTCTTATACAAAAACATGCTTGGGCTTTGACCACATTTGGTATTCCCTTGCAGACGACGAACAGATTGATCGTGACATCATAGGAGCTTTAGGATACAGGGTGCTTGGACTGTGTGCGGTGGTCATAGCTTGGGATTCAGGAGTGAGACTCTTCCATCTATTTTACTTTTTCACCTATCGCTAGGTTGTGGCACTTTTCTAGTTGGGTGTGTATTTTTCCCCTTTCCCTTTCATCTTTACTGTTCTTGTACTTGTACTGTTAGAGGTCGATGCATTTTTGTTTGGTTCCCTTTTTATAGTAGTGTGAAACCTTGCTTTATTCATTTTTCTCTGCACGTTATCATTGAGTTAGTTGCGTGTGTGTGTATAGGTTCTTAGGCAAAGGCCTCCCCGAGTTTTTTGTGCCTTAGGCTCTAGTCGCCAACCCCTGTCCTATGGGCGCAGGTTTGGGGTAGTTGCGGCTTGAGCCCTGGTATGGGTCGGGTCGTGATAGGATGATTGTAATAAAGTATCAAAACAATCCAAATGTGTTTTCTTAGTATTTAGTTTGTCAATTTGATTTTTTACTAAAATGTAAATTATAAATAAAAATTCACACTTGGAGTCGTACCGGTCACACCGTACATCATATTGAGGTGCGACCGATTCCTACACATCAAAAATGAATTATGTATTTTTTTCCTAAATTATAAAAAAAATCAATATTTTTTTATTGGTTTTGATCATGTGATGTGTTATTTGAACTAAAATGTAAATTATAAACTAAAAACATATAGTCTCAATCATACTGAGCACATTTTGTATCAGATTGTGGTGTTTTTGATGGAGTATGTGATATTTTTTTCATTCAAATATCTGAAATGGATAGAAAATAGAAAACTTATTCCATTATGATGGAAGTGGAAACCTCATGTTTCCCCAAACACTTCACATTTCAGGCATCATAGGATTTCCTCTTCCATCATAAATGAATATGTTTGTTCTTTTCTAGTTTTTTGTAGATAGTTGAAAGAAAAACATAACTTCTAAAAAGGCATGTGAAAAAAATTAATGAGTTTTAGATAATAATGATATGGAAACTAACTAAAATATAGTAGATAAAATTATGATAAAATAAATTAAATAATATGTAAGAATTAACATTTTCATGATGGTTGAATAGATTCTTGACCCATTTTCATATTTTGATTATCTCAATTGTATCCTCAAAGTCCAATCTATCATAAGCATGAAAAGCTTTAAAGAAACCACACTAACTTGAGAAAAATAATCCACCTATATAAGAAAACAATTATTATGTTAGTAATAATATAAATAAATAAATTAAACATAAATATGAAACTACACATTAACATAATGTCAATTTTAAACTAAAACCACACAATTAGAGTCATACTGGGTACACCGTGTATCACATTGAGGTATGGTTGACTCCACTATGTTGTTTTATCTTACAGTTCATTCAACACTCTGGGTTATATAAAAATATTACAATTTGATAACCTTGAATGTTGAATGCATTGGAGAAAAAAATAAAATAGTATCACCATGAGTGCATCATCCTTGTTGAGTGCATGATCATAGTACATGTGTGAATCATACTTGTTTATGAATTCATTTCTTCACGATCTCTATGAAAATTATAAAAACAAGTATTAGATAAAAATGATGAAGAAATTAACTAAACAAATAAATAAAATGATGAGAAAATAAATTAAAAGGGAATTTGTTCTAGTTAGATTTCATTAAAATATAATATAATTATTATTGATTATATAAAACTAAAATTCATGGAATTTAGTCAATCTTACATGACCTTAAAAGAAAATAAATTGGACTATCTAATATAAAATTAATCTTCCTTCAGTGGTCCTTACCACATGACCTTAAACTGTATGAAATATAATCTTGTATAGATGATGATTACCTATATTATGTTTCCTTATTAAAGTCTCTAACCTATAAATCCCATCATAAATGATTTTTTGCACACTACATTTGATACATTAATTTTTTTCCTTTATCACAGCTTAAAATTATAACACTTGTTTGTTAAATATAATTTGAATTTCTAGTCTAATTATTTTAAACATTGATTCCAAACTATAACATTTTTGATTCACCCATTGTGGATAGATACAAGATATTTTAGAAGATTAATCCCAACAACATGATATATTTAACAACTTTAAAATAACAAAACATTCACATATTACAAAAAATTCCTATAAAAACTTTTTTCCTTTTGGGTTGGTGTAAAACTCATATATGGACATTTTCCTTCTTATTTTCTATAAAAAAACTAGTATAATTCATTTTATATTCCTAGATTATACTAAACAATAGTGTATCACTTTATATATTCCTCAAAAAAATGAACCATTATGCAAACCTATTAAGAGTCATTGATTGAACTAATATATATATATATATATATTAGTTTTTATGGAATATAATAAAATATGCAATTCCCTTTCACCATCATCGAGAGTAAAAATTCCATGATAAACCATTTACCTTATTGGATGTAAAAAACTTTAGTGTGACTGGTTATGTAATTTTATAAGACATTAAACTCTATTATATGTTTTTTACCCCTATTTGATAGTATTAAACATCTGTATAGCCTATTATAACATCCAAATGTCACTAAAATCTAGAATATCCATTAAGTCATCTTAGATTGGGCAATATATTAGAATTTCCTTTTCAATATTTTGGGTGATGACAAACTCTAACATAACATCATCATTATTTTTTCATCAAAATGGGAACATCCCTATTCTCATGTATTTTTTATTTATAACGATGATGAGTTTCTTAGTAATGAGCTTGTGAACATGAATCATTATAAATAATCAATGTGAAAAGGAATATTAGTGATGAACCAGCGGAAATATTTTTTGATGGTGAGCCAGTGAAAAAGTATCTATACGCATAATAATATTATGTTAAACACCTATAATCGTATAATTATTGTGAGAATATTTGTGATATAATGGTGGGATGATTTAATTTCACATCATGTGAATTCAAAAGAATCAGTTTTAGTCAATCCATTTCACTAATGAAAACTTGATGTGTTAGTTTTATGGATTTCAAAAAAAAATTATGATATTATATCATGCATCTAATTGATGATCAAATAGCCTAAATAATTCCTCCACCCACTAAAGAGGAACCACTGAATTATTTAGTTCTTCTATCATTTACCACCACCTATTATTGAACCCTAGAGAGGAAATTAGTCTAATTTTATTTTAAATTTTATAAATAAATTACTTAAAAAAGTATATAAAATTATGGGAAAATTAACTAAATATGTAGTAGAAAGTAACCTCTTCGATATGCCTATATATATCTTAAAACCATGTTTTCTACTTGTTTCTAAACAAATTTATTTCTTCTATTATACTTCTCCTTGAGAAACAGATCAAAAATAATATACACACATTTTGATACTAATTATTCACACCCAAAATATATTTCTAAGGTCATATCATGTACTAGATCAAAAACATAGTGGGTAATCAACTAAATTTTTTGGAGGAAAACATTTTGAGACCATGTACGCTTCCCACTCATATCTACAATTGTTACTTCTTCATTTGAGTTTAAGGTTGTTGGAAATAATGGTAGTATTGGAAAAATATAAACAAATAAATGATTAATAAATATTTTTAATGAAATTTTAGTTAACTTTGAAAACTAACTATTTGGGGATGCTAGTATTTTCTTGGTTTATGATAAATCTCATAAACTATCAAATATAATATCCACAATGGATTCCATTATCTTACTTCAGATACTGTAGAAACATTGATCAAAACAGGTAAAATGTTTTAAAATATTTTTTGATAGTTAAATATTTCTATATATACCTTAATCTATTTCTTTTTTTGAAGTAATTCATAGGATTTTTATGTTCACTTATTGACTTCATTCCATGAATTAGCCTATATTTAGTTACTTCCCTATCATAAAAAAAGTATTTTTAAAACACATACTAAAACATATAATTATATGTTTATATATAAAATTTTTATTTTATTGTATTAAAAATTCAAAATACACATCATGTGTGGTTGGTTTGTTGGATATTTATGCATTGGGTCAAAAAAATAAATATTTAGGGTATCTAGATTTAGTGCGATCAATATCCAATGATTCCTAAAAAACAACTAAATAATGAAAAACATAAAAATATATTTTATGAGATTAAATTGTAGAGTTTTACACCTGCATTTTAGGCATCAAAAAGATTCTTTTGTGTGTTGTTTTTTTATAAAACACATTTTACAGCTCATGTCTCTTCTTATCAATTTATTCATTCTCCAAAGAAGTTTATTATGTAGAAATTATAGAGGGATTAATGAATCCATATATTCCTTCATGTTTTTCCCGTTATATAGTAGTAATATAAATTCCTATAGAAAATATGAATAGTTATTTACTTTAGTGAACATATTTGATCACTATTTGGATAGATATATTTTAAAAATGTACCTTATGTATGTTTTCAAAACCGATAATCCCAACCATTCAAACTTGAGAATCTCATTTATACCATCAAGATTAACTTTAATTGTAATGAAAGTTTAAAATATTTCTTATTTATTTGGAATTTAAGACATATTTTTATCTTTATATGATTTATATAGATAAACTTGTAATGAAAATAAATGTTGATGTAGAACTGGTGAAGAGAAGGTACTCATGGAAGGTCCTTTTGATTTATTGTTCGATTCACTAGATTGTCTTCATTTTTCCTTCTATTTATTAGTTTCTCTATTCATCTGTAATACCACACCTCACTTTAGAGCTATCATCATAAACTATTATAGCGTTTTCAAAAGAACAGATTTGTTAAAGACACACCTCATATATCTTTATAAGTTTAAACGACCATGCTACAAAAGTTACAATATCATCATTGACCATTGTAATATCTGGATCATCAAGTGTAATAGGTAACATAGTAGTTATCTCTTGAGCTACATTAATACCTACCCTCATGTGATATTTTTAGAGTTATTTATTGTTTATATTGTATCCAAATATATTATACACCTTACCACTCACAATAAGCCAAATTATGGGTATTGAAAGATAGAAATAACATAAAACATTACCATATATAATTTTAGTGATATAAAATTATCATAAGTTGTTTGATTTGCATTTATGAGAAATTGTAATGAAAAAATTGATTACCTAGAGTGAGGTATGTGTTTGAGAGGAATGAATAGACTCAAAGATAGTGGGTTCATTTGGTTCTTGAAGTGTGGATCTTTGTTTCACCACCAGTTCTCTTTGATCCTTTCTCATATATTGGTGTTCCAAACCAGATAAAACAATAATGTCTTGAAAAGTATTTTTTGGTATGAAATACTTACATAATCTTATATGTATCTTCTTGTGATTTTATCCTCTCAAAATATTTTCAAGGAGACACTCTAAAACCTACTCCTCTAACATGACCTTATTATTCATACCACTTCAAATATAATGAAATTAGGTTTTCTTCGGGTACGGTCACTACCAATTCTTGTGTCTAAACCATATAAAAAACATATGAAAATAAATAGATATTTTTATATAATATTTTTATAAAGTATAATGAATTAATATAATTCCATACTTACACATGTTTTCCATACTTATTTTTCATTTTCATCAAATAGATTACCCTATTTATTTACGCAAGTCTCCTTCCATAGAACCTGATGTGTGATGGAAGTGGATTTAGATTTTTATTCATAAATATGTATATAAAAAAGGAATATATGTTGTTTCATATCACATAAAATTTTTATTATCGATTTAAAATATATACCAATTTATTCACTAGTGAAGTGTATCCCATCCTTTATTTATGATAGGGGTATATTGGCTTTGATTCAAGTTCATTATTTTCACCACTCTTTTATGGTTTCATAAGTTATAATTTTTTATTTTTTTACAAATAATTTCAAATAATATATTATCAACTATAATGATCCATAAATTATTTCTCATCATGAAGACCTATGAAAGAATTACATGATTCCTACTTTATAATGTGTGCATAACTAACTGGTGGGAAAGGAATTAATCCCCCCCAACATCTCTAATATGTATCTTGATAAGAAGAGTTCAGAAGCCTCTGTGAAATTTTCCAGAAGCCATTAAGTCATATTTCTTATTGAAATATTCCAAAATAAATGAATTATTCTAGTAATAATGAAATTTAAATCAATGTTTAACTATATAATTTTTTGGTAAAATAGAGAAATTATATCATAACACTTCCTTTAGGTCTTCCCAAAGGGTTTTCTTCATTATAATCTAGATGTGGCACCCTAAATATATATCAATTGGAACATTCATCCTCATTATGACCCTAATATAACTAATGAACACTAACTTATTGGGGTCAATAGGATGGCCATGTTGAATCCAACCAACCTAAAATTTGATACCCATACTTCTTTCATCAATAATCTTATTCAATATTGTCATCCTTCATCACTATTTTTTTCATCAAAATGTTATTGATCCCCTAATAATTCTATAGTTTCATCATCAACAATATATTCTCACATAGGATTGTTAACATCATCATACTCAGAATATTTTGTCTGCATGAGTAGTCAAACATTTAATTTATATTATATTAATTTAGTATAGAACAAATAATATTATGAGGAAAATTATAGTATATTAAAAATCACTTTAAAACTTTCATTGAAATATATTTCTTTTTTAAAAGGTTGAATGGATTTAACTCCTCTATTGAGAATACAAATACCCTCTTTGTGGTCCCCTATAATGTACAATACATTGTATGCATTGAGAACTCTATGAAATGATTGTGATCCCCTAATAAAAGGGCCATCCTCAATTAAATTTTCATCTGACCTTGGAGTTATTTTTGTTGTATTAGGAAAATCCACTAATTCTTATTTATTGGATCTAAGGCATAAAAAAACATGCACTGCTTATGATTTCATTATGAATGGATTGTCATTTTCCCATTCTATACTAAAAATAACCTTCACGAAGCCCATTTCATCAAATTTCTGTACATTATTATTATCAACCCATTTTCAACAGAAAACCAGCACTTCAAATTTTGTATAATTCTACTTGTATATCTATTCAATAATGAAAAAATATGACATATTATCATAAATTCGATTTCTATCCTTGGTACAAAATATGTTTATTTCTTCCACCATAAGCACAAGTCCACTTTTTTAGATAGTAATGAATTTATCATGTAATTTTTTATAGAATGTGTAACCATTAATTAAAAAACCAGTGTAATATATAACATTTTCATTTGGTCCCCTAGCTAGCCATCGATGTTTCTAAACAATTGAAATCATATTTTCAGATAAATCCATATAAATTTTATCTTGAAACCATCTTATAAACTATTTATTATGTGTATTTTTCATGTATAATTAAACACTTAATGGATTAAAATATCTAAGAATTTCTTTTTGGGATTCAACATATGGATCAATATCGTCACTATTATGTAAAATATAAAGGTTGATTTTCTCCCACTATGTGATGGTAATTGTAACAACATATCTTCTGAAAAACCATTTTTCTATAAGGAGTATGTTGTGATGATACATTGGTGGAGAAAGTATTCACCCACTACACTCAGCTTGGTCCCTCAAATAATCCAACTACATCATTCAACATTGAAATTTCATAAGTTTTCAGATGATTGATGGTTACCTCAAACATGTCAACCAACTATATCACCTCAAGTTTACCTTGATCAGTACGAAAATATGTATGGTATCAATTATAATGTTTTTGGATATTTATAATTAGAAAACAAGGATATGAATCCACCACTCATTTTTGATTCTGGGTAGAGTCAAAAATATGAATGTTAGCAACTAAATGATAGGAGGAATCACCAATAGTATCATTTCAAGATATGAATTTCCACATTCCATCAAGAACTTGTTTGGAGGAATATTATAAATAACATTAAATATGTACTCGATAGATTCATGATTTAAAATCCAACTCACAAAATACCCACATAACTATGGAAACAAACATTAGAGAAAAATTCACAAAACAATGAACTCTTCAAAAATATTTCAATTCTTTTGAATCGCCATCATTCGTTACCATGTCTAAAACATCATTTTTAAAAAGTAATCATGCATTGAAAAAATCTGAACACATTTTTTTAAAATGATAAAACCTATTGAATAACTCTTTCATAAGTTTCAAACATAGACCTCATCACCATTTAATTGATAATATTTCTATAAAAATCAACTTTCATTTCAAATAACTTTATAAATTAATTTTTTCAAACCCACCAATTTCAAGAATACATAGGATATTTAAAATTATTTACAAAAAACCATGAAACCTAGTTTTAGAATAGGACAATTCCATAAAATTATTCTTTGAAATGATGCACTAAAATTAATTTTAAACAAAAAATTTCATAAAATTTAGTTTTGATTGAAAAATAGATTTTAAAACCCCATGTGAAACAAAAATAGTATATAAAAACACCCTTTGATCTATCAACAAAAAATTACATTATGAGATATATGAAATCAAAAGAGGTTAAAACTAAAAATCCAGTATGTTTATAGATCTGTTCATGATTTCACCTTAAGGTTTGTATGTTCCAACCTTATAGTATCCTATGAAAAGTTATCAATACCATACACTTGGGTTATGAAATGTTTGAGGACAATGAAACAAATGGTTTTACTCTAATTATTATTATAATATTACATAAAAACTCAAAAAACCACCAAAATATCTAATTCAAATCAATGGGGATAAAAATATTATCACCTCATGTCAAAATCCATAAAAAAATAATCAAAATAGAATAAAATTAAAGACCTGCTCATTATTACTCATGGAAACTCATTTACTATCATGAAATAAAGTGATCAATAACCTACACATATAATACCTCATGATTTTTTAATTATTTTCATCATACAATAAGACTCATCAAATAAAAATAGTTATTTGATACTATTTTCTAATGAAAATGCTAGGCTCAACCGGATAAATCACATGAACTGTTCCACCGCAATACCCGAAGAGTGTTCTCAATTCACTAGAGATCAGGGAAATAACCACAGTTTCAATATATATATATATATATATATATATATATATATAATTGGGATTGATTTCACCCTTTAATAACATTAAAAAACCATTGTAAACATTTATGAGTATACAGTATGGTTTGTATATACATTATACATCCATGGATATAAACTAAATAGTTAAAAATAAATAATCAAAACAAAGGATTCATAAGAAAAATAACTAAAAACTCCCTTATTATATAAAATATAAGTGTAATACATAATCAAGTCTCTTTGTAATGGTTACAAAATTAAAATGGAGTTGCTTTCCAATTTTTCTAATAATATAACATCCCAAAATAAACGAACAACTAAGACAAAGTTCAAACATCTGCATGTGACCAATGGCCACTTACCTCCACCAAAATATCCATAAATCATAGGAACATCTTGAAGAATGAGTTAAAATAAAAACTCATGATCCCTAAAAATTAATAAAGAAAGGATTTATAATGATTATATGAGGTGCAATAAGCTTTCACCCAGAAGATGTCAATGAGAGAAAATAAAATGTAGATTATAATGAAATAAAAATTGAGATCATTACCTATAAACATATATAAAAACCTAAAATCTATATATATTCACGTTGGTGTGTATATAGGGTGTGATCTAAATAGGCATAGTAAAATTTCACTAAATAGACAATTAAATTTCATTTATAAAACATTTAACAGAAAATCAATTGAAAACCATTTAAAAAAATGTTTTTAAAAAGGAATGTATAAAGGAACAAAATAGAAAAAATTTATCTCCCTTTGAAATTCCAAGTTAATACTTTTTTTAAAATAAAATACATCCATGATTAAGATTAATAAATTTATACTCATATAGATAAAAAAAATTTAAAATCATTTTTTCAAAATCCAATTATTACCAACCAATGAATGAAATCAAGCATTTAAAAATGAAAAAACATTAAAATATTAAAAAATTTGACTTCAGAGCTTATGAAAATAAATGAAAATCTGTTTTATTCATTCAAAAAATTTATCAAAATGCATTTTATAAAAAAAACAAAAATTAAACTCAACCAAAAATTAAATATGGAATATAGATCAAATGAGTTCCATTATAAAAATGATGTAAGATAATTTTAAACCAAAATAAATTATTACAACATGTCAATGAAATGTAAAAGGGGATGAAAATAATGTGAGTAGAGGGGATGTCAAAGATAATTTCATCAAATAAAAAATCATCATGGGAATCTCATTGGATCCTAGGGTGTGAAAATACTAAATATATACCAATTAAATAAACAACCCAAGGTTTTACATCTATATTAAAAACACCAAAAAAGAAATAAGGCTATAATATACCAAAAACCATAGGTGAAGAAACATGGATATTAAATCACTAATAGTATATGAAAAGCAATAAGGTCATAATGTCCAGAAATTATGACACAAAAAAGATCACTAACATAGTTACCTTGGGTTCCCATGGAATAGTAAAAGTGGTGGTGAGAAAAATATACAACCATGAACAATTTATAAATCAATAACAAAACATATTAAATAAAATTTGCCTCACCTCCAAAATCCTCTCAATAAATATCCACTTATCACATCATACAAGTATCACATAATGAAAATCAATACACATCCCATAAAAAGGAAATATCCTACAGAAAACACTAACCCAAGGGTTTCCTAAAAATGGTCATAAAATCATATTGATTTTTGTTAATAAAGTGACATCATTCCTTTAATAACTATATTAGTTAAAATATTAATATAAAACCATTATTTTCATAAAGTAAGGATATCATTTATCAATTACAAAAAGGCTTAAAAATAATCATATAAAATCATGTTATAAATATCCTTAAAAAAATAATAGGTATCAACAAATTTAAAACAAATCATTCATCACATTAGAGTCAACTAATAATGATAAAATTTTAATAAAAACACTTAAACCATTGGTTAAAACGTTTGGAACTCTAAATAGATCCAAAACCATTTTTCATTCATCTTATTCATTTAAAAGATACTCTTATGAATTTAAAAAACACATAAAAATTATAAATAAATAGTTTAATAAATAAGGTTCTAATACCCATGAAAACCATTTATGGATTACATAGGAATCATTGAAAAAATTTATGAACCTATAATGGGTATCAAATATATGAATATATTGATAAGAAGAGAATTTAGATAAATGAGTTACAATAAAACAACAACCATAATCAAGTGGAAACAAATTTCTTTTGGGGGATAAAGCACACTACACCTATAAATGATATCTATAAGGAAATGATATAAAGACCCTAAATTTAATCAACTGAAACCATAGATTCGACCTTCATAGGAAAATGGGTTTTTCGTTGAAAACAAAAAATGAGAGAAAAATGAGGTTTGCAGGATAGGAGAAGGAGAATGGTGTAGAAAATAATTATTTCACTTAAATAATCCATTTAAATCCATGTGATTAATACATAGATTAATGGAGAAAAAATGGAGGAAGCTATTAGAGATATCTTTAACACTGGTCATGTGATACAAGGTGTATAGAATATATAAATGGAGTTAAATTGAGTAGAAGAAATCAACAAGCATCTATTTAAGAGTACGGGAAAGAAACACAGGAATTGAAGTAGTAAAAGGGAATTGATATTTTTAAAATGGAACAAAAATAGAAAAACGATAATGAATAGTGTAATGAATGAACAAAAGAATGAAAAAAAATTAAAATAATGAAACTTCTAAATAAACCAGATACTGAAATATATAGAGAAAAAAACCTTACAAGGAACCCAAACAAGAAATCAATGAGCAGGGAGGAGGAGAAAATAATATAACTTGGATTCGATCCTTGATTCATTTGAGATAAATTCGAGGAGGAGCACCGAGAGTAGGGGAATTCTCTGAAATCTTGAGAGCCATAAATGAAACTGTCATGAATAGGGGTCTTTTAAATTTTTTAGGGATATTTTTAACAATGATTCCAAAAAATCATTGATAAATATACCTTTTAGGAGTGATAAATTAATAATCACTGATAGAAGATACCTTTATTATCAATTTTTAGCATGGATAAAGATAGAGTTTAATCAATGCTAAAAAAGTGTTGATAAAATCCATCTTTGTCAGAACTAAAGTCTTACTGCTCATAAAGAAACCTTTTTTAAATGCCGTTTAATCACTGATAAAGTTATATGTTTATCGACCACTACTAAAAAATATGCCTTTAAAATCGTTATAATAAGCCTTTGTTAGTGAAAAATAAGAGCTGACTACCGCATCATGGTAAAAAGGACTAGGATTTTATCAATGCTGATAAAGGGGTTCATTATTATTGATAATAAAGTTATGATAAATCACTATTTTATTAGTTATTTTATTTAGTACTGATAAAGGGACCCTTTATCTGTGCTTCTATAATCACTGATAATGGAATCCTTTAAGAGTGCTAATAAATGTGCTGATAAAGGGGAATATCGCAGTGTAATGTTAGAGTACAATACAACACCAAAAATAGGAAATACTTCAGTTTTCTATAATATCACACTGCAGTACTAGAAAAAGTACCAAAAATCAGCAAAATCATATACAAATAAAAAATTTAAATGAAATAAATTTACAACACAGATACAAGAAAAAACAATATTATTGATCAAAAGAACACACCAGTATAAAAGAACAACCCACCCTTACTTGAGAAAATAACACACATAAATATGAAAAAAATTCTTATGTTAGTAATAATATAAATAAATAAGTTAAATATAAAGTATTAATTTTAATCTAAACATTGATTCATACCAGGAACATTTTGTATCAGAATGCATTGTGATTATTTTTTTCACATCACACCATGTATTGTTTATCTTCAAGAATTATCTCTATGAAAATTAACTAAATAAGTATAAGATAAAAATGATAAGGAAATTAATTATATAATATCATATATAATGATGAGAAAAAAATCTTAGCTCATTTTCTCAGTTTTGGTGACGTGATATGCATTTTAAACTAAAATGAAACTTATATATTTAAAAGATGAACTTGAAGTCATATAGGTCACATTGTGCATCATATTGAAGTGCATATAATTCCTACACATCCCAAATAACTTACAGATATTTTTTCTAAAGTATCATAACAATACGAATGTGTTTCCTCATTTTTGAGTACAAAACATATGTTTTAAAAAAACTGTAATTTTAAACTATAAACACACAATTTGGGTCATATATGTCACATCATGTGGGAGTTTGATGTGAGACTAATTCCAACACATCACAAATGAATTATGAATCATTGTACTAAATTATGATGACAATCTGAGGGTGCTTTTTTAGTTTTTAGTGAGTGGAACTTTTTTGTATTAAAATATCAATTTTAAACTGCCAAAGAACACTTTGACCAGGCACATAATTTATCATATTGATAAAAATATGATTATTAAACATAAAATATTACTTAAGGATAATTTTAATAAAGTGAAGAAACAATCCAAATGTGTTATCTTAGTTTTGAGTATGACAATTGTCTTTTTTACTAAAATTAATGTCAATTTTGAATCAAAAGATGCACTTGGAGTCATACTGGTCACACCATTCATCAGATTGAGGTGAGACTGATTCCTAAACACCCCAAATGACTTATGTATCATTTTTAGAAATTATTAGAACAATCTTAATTTTTTCCATAGTTTTGAGTATGACACTTGTCTTTTTTAGTAAAATTTCATTTTAAACTGGAAACACGAAATTTGAGTAATACCAGTCACTTAATGTGTTGATTTAACATCAAAATTAATACTACACATGAAAAATTAATTATGAACCATTTTTATAAAATATAAAGACAATATAAGCATGTTTTCTCAGTTTTAAGTGAGTGAAACTTTTTTTGTATTAAAATATCAATTCAAACTAATAATGGAATATTTGAGTTATATCCGGAACATCGTGCATTATATTTAGGTGAGGTTAATTCCTACACATAAAAAATTACTTATGGATCAATTTTAGAAAGTACCAAATAAATATAAATGCATTTTCTTAGTTTTTAGTATGTTTGTTTTCTTTTTATTAAAATTAATGTCAATTTTGAATAAAAAGACGCACTTGGAGTCATACCGGTCACACAATGTTTCAGATTGAGGTGAGGATGATACCTACACATCCCAAATGACTTATGTATTTTTTTACTAATGTTTCAAAAAAATAAGAATAAATTTACTTTGTTTTGATTATGAAATTTATGTTCTTTACTAAAATGACATTTTAAACTGGAAATGTGCACTTTGAGTCAAACAGGTCACATCATGTATGGGTTTGAAGTGAGAATAATTCATATACAAAAAATGAATTATGAATCATTTTTTAAAATTATAAAGATAATATGAGCGTATTTTCATGGTTTTCAGTTGGTTATAGTTTTTTCTATCAAAATGCCAATTTTAAAATGATAATGGACACTTTGAGTCATATCAAGAACATCATGTATCATATTGAGGTGATCCTGATTCCTAAATGTCAAAAATGACTTATAGATATTTTAATAAAGTAATAAAACAATACAAGGGGTTTTTCTTGGTTTTGAGTATGTTAGTTGTATTATATACTGAAATTAATGTCAATTTTGAATAAAAAGATGCACTTGGAGTCATACTGGTCACATCATGCATCATATTGAGGTGGAGATGATTCCTTTACATCAAAAATAACTTATGTAGTATTTTCATAATGTATAAAAACAAAACAAAAATTTTTACTTAGTTTTGAGTTTGTCACTTGTATTTTTTACTAAAATGCCATTTTAAATTGGAAACGTGTACTTTGAGTCATAATGGTCACATAGTGTGTGGGTTTGATGTGATAATGATTCATACACATCAAAAATTACAAATTTATTTATTTCCTAAATTATAAAGACAAAATGAGCAAGTTTGCTTGGTGTTTAGTGAGTGAATCTTTTTTATATTAAAATGACAATTTTAAACTCATAACAAACACATTGAGTCATACCAAGCACATTGTGTATCATATTTAGGTGATGTTGATTCAAATACATCAAAAATAATTTATGGATCACTTTCTGAATGTACTAAAATAATTGGAATGTTTTTTCTCAGTTTTGAGTTAGTTGTCTTTTTTACAAAAAATTAATATCAATTTTGAATAAAAAGACTCACTTGGAGTCATACAGTTTACATTGTGCATCATATTGAGGCTAAGATGATTAATAGATGTGCCAAATGACATATAAATCATTTTACTAAAGTATCCAAATAATAAGATCATGTTTCATTAGTTTTAAGTACACAACCTATGTTTTTTACTAAATTGACATTTTAAATTGGAAATGTGCACTTTGAGTCATACCAGTCACATCATGCGTGGGTTTGACATGACACTAATTCATATATGTAAAAAATTAATTCTATATTTTTTTTGTAAATTATCAGGACTATATAAGTTTGTTTTCTCAGTTTTCAGTGAGTGAAATATTTTTGTTTTAAAATGTCAATTTTAAACTGATAATGGACACTTTGAGTCATACTGGGAACATCGTGTATCATATTGAGGTACAGTAGATTACTACACATCAAAAATAACTTATGTATTATTTTCCTAAAGTAACAAAACAATCCAAATATGTTTTCTTAGTTTTGAGTATGTGAGTTTCTTTTTTACTAAAAATAATATCAATTTCAGAACAATTTGAATGTGTTTTCTAGGTGATGACAAACTCTAACATAAAATCATAATTATTTTTTCATCAAAATTGGAATATCCATGTTCTGATTTATTTTTTATTGAGAATGATGGTGAGTTTTTTATTAATGATCATGTGAACATAGATCATTTTATATAATGAATGTTTAAAGGAATAATGAATATTACTTGTATGGATTTCACAAGCATTTGTGATATTATATCATGTATATAATTGATGATTGAATATCCCAAATAATTCCACCACTCATCATAGTGAAACCACTATATTGTTATTTTCTGATAATTCATTATTCATTCGATGAAATTTGGAATTTCTTTAGTTTTTCTGAGGTTTTGGATAAAGCTACTAGCTTCTTTTTTAAAGGGGTTATATTTTAAATTTTCAGTGATGCATGGTTTCATACGAAGCAGGTTTTTAATTTTAGGGGATTTATTCATAAGGATGTTTATTTTCATTTGATGTCATGTTTCCTTTGACATCAACCCTTATTGATGTCCATGATATCTCAATGCTGATTGACCTATAATAGTTCTCTCATACACCTGGTGGATTTGGTGGTTGATTAAACACTTATTTATTAAAATATTTAAGTTGGATTATAATTTTTTTGATTATTTTATTAGTGTTTTATGACTTTCAAGTGACTATCATCTCCACTACTGGGACTCTTTCTTTGTAGTGTAGAGAAGTCAGGATGGGAAAATACATCAATTTTGTTGTTGTTATTCTATTTGTTCTTGGTGAGGGGTTTTTTTTCAGACTTTATTAATATTTGATAGTACTTAGAATGTGAAAATATAAATTTTGTCCTATGGTAATTAGTTTGAAAAAATAATTGGTGTTTGTTATGTTTCTGAAAATAATTACTCCACTTAAATTCCTATATAAAATTACTTAAACAAGTGGTGAAACACATTTCCTCAAAAATCAACCTGAAACACTTTCAGAATGTATTTTATCATAAGTTAAAAGTGTTGTTCAAAATTTTAAACAATTTTTATCAAACATAATCTTGGTATGATCTTAATTATACTTTATTTTCCAATAATTTTATTGTTTACAAGACAACGCTTCTTCTCCTCCTATTCCACGGTCTCTACCTCGATCTCTACCTCTAGCTCCTCCTCCAAATTAGTCTCCAAATAAAAATATAACTCTACCTCCTACACCATCTCTACCTCTGGCTCCAACATTTCGCAAAAAATGTTTTCAGGTCATCTCTTTTAAACAAATTGATTTTATCCACTATAATTCTTCTTGAGAAATAGATAAATAAAATAAATAACCATTCTGATACTAATGCTTCAAACCCCAAATATATTTCTAATGTTATAAATAATACTAGATCACAAACATAGTAGGTAATAACCTAATTTTGGTTTCGGATTTTTTTTTAAAACATGTATGCTACCAATCATCTCTAAAGAAATTTACATCTTTCGAGTATGAAGGTTGTCAGTAATCTTGATAGTACTGAGAAAATATAGACAAAAATGATTATGAAATATATTTAATGAAATTTTAATTACCTTTAGAAATTTCCTATTGGGGAATGTTATTCTTTTTATACTTTATGATCTCTCCCATAATATTTCAAACATAATATCCATAATTGATGCCATATTATTTCTTCAGACACTGTAGAAACACTGATCAAAATAAGTAACTTGTGTTAAAATGTTTTGACAGTCAAATATTTCTATATAGATGCCTTAATTTGTTTTCATTTTAGTAATACACAAGCTTTATCTCTTCTGAAAGTGACTTCATGCCATGATTTAGACTATATTTATTAACCTCTCCATTATAACAAAATTCTTGTTAAAACACAAGTTGAAAAATATAATTAAAATTGTATCTATAAAATGTTGATAGCAATGTATTAAAAATTCACAATACACATCATGTGTGGTTGGTTGGTTGGATATCCATGCATTGGATCCACAAAATAAATATTTTGGGTATCCAGATTGACTGCGACCGGTATCCAGTGCTTTCTAAAAAAATAAGTAATGAAAAAATTAAAAATATATTTTTTGTGATTAGATTGTAGAGTTTTACTTATGAATTGTAGGAATTGAAAAGTTCTTTCCATATTATATTTTTTTATCAATATTTTTGAGTAACTCATCTATTTTATTCTCAATTTCTTCCTTATCTAAATTAAGTTTTACCGTAGAAATGATACCTGGATTAATGAATCTAAATCATGCTTTGCACATTTTTTCCTTTTATATATTAATAATATTAAATCCTGTAGAAAATATTAATATATATTAACTTTAATAAACATATTATCTCTATATTTAGACATACATATTATGAAAATTTACCTTATATATGTATTCACAACTAAGACGCTCAATCATTCATGCTTGAGAATATCATTTATAGTCTCGAGACTAATTACATCTATCATGAAAGTTCCATATATTTATTTTTCATATGGAATTTAAGACATATTTTCATATTTAAATGTGGTATCTTCATGAAGTTTTAGTGATGATAAAATTTTCTCTAGAATTTTTTGGGATGAGGTACTCTCAGAATTTCATTTTGATTTCATTATTGATCCATGATATTTTCTTGATCTAACCTTCTGTTTCCCCACCAATTTATCTCTACGTAATATCATACCTCAATTTAGACCTTTTATCATCAACCATTATAGGTTTTTCATATAAAAAAATTGTTAAATACATAACTCATTTATCTTTATAAGATAATATGGATATGATAAGAAAGATATAATATAATCATTGACCTTTGTAATAACTGGATCATCAAGTGGAATAGGAAACTAAGTAGTCAACTCATGATCTACCTTGATCCTCACTGTCTTTTGATCTTTTGGGAGGTCTTTATGGTGTATCTTTTCTCTTAGGATACTATACACTATACTCATCATGACGATGTGGTGAGTGGGTGTTGATAGATACAAATCACATACAACTATACCCTTCAAAATTATAGTAACACAAGGTTATTGAAAGTTATTTGATTCAAATTTAAGAGAAATATTAATGAAAATATGGATTACCTTTAGTAAGTTATGTGATTGTGGGGAATGACTAGCCACAAATATAGTGGGGTCGTTTGATTTTTGTGTAGATCTTTGTTCCACCACCAGTTTGCTTTGATCTTTTCTCATACATTGTTCTGCCAAACCAGACTAAACAATAATATATTATAGTGAGTATAATTGTGTCTGAAATCATCCCACCATATTATATGTATCTTCATGTGGTTTTATCTTCTTGAAATATGTCCTAGGATATAATCCAAACCCTAATCCTGTAATACAACCATATTTTTTTGGCTACTTCAAAGCTACTGAATGTAGTTTCTCTTCTGGTATGGTCATTGATGATTCTTATGTATAAACCATATAAAAAATATGAACATAAATGGATATTTTTTTATGTAATACTCTTATAAATCATAACAAATTATAATTATGTCATACTTACACATGTTTTTCATACTTTATTTTCTTTCATCAACTACTTTGCACATCTTATTTACACAAACCTCCTTCCATACCACATGACATGGGATGGAAGAGGCTTCATATTTTGATTCATCAATCAGCATATAAATAGAGGATCATATGTTGTTTCATATCACATAATTAATATTTTCTTTTTGTATTAAAATACATACCAATTTCTTCTAATGAAGTGTACCCTATCCTTTCTTTGCGATATGGGTACATCAGTTTTGATGCATGTTCTTTATTTTTAGAAATATTTTTCTATTTAATAAATTAATAATTTTCAATCAATTTGGATTAAATAAATAATTCCAATAATATATTATTTATTGAAATGAACCTGAAATGATTTATTATTGTGATGATTTATGAAACCATTCCGTTTTTCTTACCTTATAAACAATGCATAACTAACTGGTGGGTGGGACTTTACTTTCCCCAGATCATTCCTATGATGTAACTCCATAAGAAGAGTCTGAAAGCCTTTATGTTATTTTCTAGTGGATATTAAGAAAAATTTATTATATAAATATTCTACAATAAATTAACTCTATAGGGAATAATGAAAATTAAATCAATGTTTTATTATATAATTTTTTGGTAAAATAGAGAAAGTATAATAACATTATCATTATATCTTTCCCAAGGATTTCTTTCATTACATGTTTGAAATGGAACTACGATTCAATATCCATCGACACATTCGTTCTTATTGTGATCCCAACCTAGCTAATGAACATTGAATTTTTGGGGTCAATAGGTTGGCCACATTGATTCTAACTAACCAAAAATTTTATACCCTGACTTCTATCCCTGATAATTTTATTCAACATTGTGATGCTACATCATTTTTTTATTCATCAACATGATATTTGTCCCCTAATAATTCTGTAGTTTCATCATTAATAGTTTTTTCTTCCTCAGGATTGGTAACAAAATCATGTTCATAAGACATTGTCTGCATGAGTTGTTAAACATTTAATTTTTATTGAATAACAACATCATAAACACAGAGATGAGATTTGAGAATGGTCACATGCATGATCTATTGAGAACTTGATAAACTCTTTAACTCTATCTTCATGCTCTTTTTTCAGATGATTATAAAGAATCCATTTTGAAGAAAATATGTAATTGATTATAAGAAAAAAATTACCCCACTATGATAGGTGTTATCCTATGATGTAATCCAAAGGTAAAAGTTATAGACAACTGTCATCCTCATTAGATTCATCTCCAGAAGAATTATTATTGCATTTTTTGCTTGATTATCATCCCCAATATATTTTGGACATCCAACTATGTTTCTTGAACTAATCAAACCAAAATGCATCCCATAATGGGTACTGGTGACCATTTCAGATGACTACTTCTTAGAGAAGTTCAAATGTCATAGAATATATTGGAGATGAGTCTCAAGAAAAAATTGATATAATAACAATTCAAGAGATAAAGTTGGTGAGAATGAAATTTGTATCCTTAAATGTTTTTAAATTATTATATCTTAATTTAAAATTTCAAATATCATATCAAAAAGGTCCCTGACATTTCCATGAGAACATAAACTTCTCCCCACTGAGCTACAATTACTTTAATCTATGTTACTAGTCCTTTTCCATCACCTGTAACTCAAATACAAGAGAGTTTTATCAACTGAGGTTCATGTGATAGGTGTGAATATAAAAATAAACAAGAAGATACTATCAGGGCATCTAAAATATACAACAAAACATATATTTGAGTATATGTTCAAAGTAGTAACACTCAAAATACACATGTAATACAAGTAATTGTGTACTTACCAAGAAACCATGATAATCAAATGTACCAACTTCATTTGATACAATTTAATTATACTAATCATACCATAATTTATACCATGGTTTTTACCTAACATTCAAATCATTTCATTAATAAGAGGTTAACATTTGAATCATATGAGAATAAAAAATTATTTTTCTCCCTCTATAAATAACAAAATCACAGGTATAATGAGATTCAACCTCAAACCCCCAGCATCCAAGACTATCTCTCAGGGATAACCATCACATGTACTTATTGCATAAAAATCATGAAATGCGTATATCATATCAATTTTCTTAGGAGGTGCTTTTGAAATATGGGGAAGTCTTATCAAAATTGGTTCCCATAGGAAAGAACCACATAATCAGTGCCAAAATACATTAGTTAAACCAAACTTCTGAAAACCCATAAATAAGAACAAACAACAACAAAAATATAACATCAACATCTCCCTTTCCCTCAATGAATCACTATCATGTATATAGTAACTATCATTCTGACATACCATACTTATCCTTCACATAATACACATCATAATATAATATATAATAAAAAATATTTTTATCACATCCCCACATGTATTTTGTTGCATAAAAATATTTTATTTATAAATTGAGTGATATATTAAAAATGTCACATAAATGAATTATTTTAAAGTTAAATTCCATTTAATTTCCATTCATGCTTTGTTTTGAGGGTTTTCCAAGCATTTATGGAGGAATGGGGGAGTTTTTATGAATTGGGCCAAACCGTGAGCCCAATTCCAGATTTAAAAATAAATTTTTATTCCTTTATAACTCCTTTAGTTTTCAACATTTTTCATCCTTCTTAATTCCTAATTGTCATACCATGACCTATTAACACCACCATATTAATTTGGACCATTTATAAATCCATAATCATGGAGGATATGGGTTTTTAGGTAAGGGATTGGGCCTGCCCGAAAGCCCATTTTCGGCATTAAAAATAAATTTTAATTCTTTAATATATCCTTCACTATTTGCGTTTTTTCAGTGATTCCAACTCTCACCCGATCCTACTTACCTAAGGCGCGACCCCATTCTATCCTACCACAATTTGGAGCTCGATTGTATCGAGAAACGGGTCGAAACTTCACTGGATTTCAGAAATCTTCCTGATTTGGAGAGGTAAATTGATCCTTTAATAACTTCTTCTATTTTTACTCTTTTTTCCCCATTCAAGTTTCTAAAAGATCTCCAAATCTTTGTTCTAACATCCCATTAATGGTTGGATGTTTTCAAATTCATATTCTGGTGGATTTTGAGTCGTTTTCTTCAAGATTATTTTTGGTATGTGTTTCTCTCTTCAATTCCTTCCTTCTCTTTAGGGTTTCCTCCCACTTTCATAAATTTATAGAGTGTCCAGATGTTAGGTTTCATACCTAGGGTTTTATTTGGGGTATTTTGGTGAAATATTATGGTTTAGGGTTTGTTTTCACATCCTTGTGGAGCGGCGGAGGTGCGGTTGAGGTTTCGCACCAAGATTCACGGGTTTTGACTCAAAAGGTAGGTGATTCCATGTGTAAACAATTAGTGATGAGTTAGCTTGTTGTATTTAAAAATTTTTCATATTCCTCATATTTTGGGTGTGGTAAAAAAACTGTTTATGATTGATTTGGTTATGTGTTAAATTTTATAGTCACTTTTTAACATGAAATTGGGTGTTTTCATGTGTAACTCATGGGGTTTTATTTGGGTGTGGTTTATAACTTACGAAATTGGTTCATTAAATCTTGTTTGGCCTGAAAATTATGGTTTGATAATTTACTAGTGTCATGTGGTTCTAAAAATAAGGGTTTTCAATAGGTTTGATGTGTAAAACATTGTTATACTTCTTGAGGTCATTTTAGGAAAATGTGTGTTTTCATTTGTATCTTTTGTGGTATTATTCAAGATTATTTTATAACACTTGAATGTGTTTTTATAAATGTATCTAGGACTAAAAATTATATTTTTGATAGGAATTGGTATGGTTTTGATCTTAAATGGGGGGTTTGAAATGGGTTTTGTGTGCAAGACATAGTTACACCCCTTGAGTTGTTTTTTTTGTAAATTGTGAATGTTTTGTTTGGTTAAACAAAGTGGATAAAAGAGTGTATATGTACTGTTTTGGGGGTGTGATCACCTAATATGGTTTTTTGAAAGGTATTGTGGTTATTTAAGATTTCAAATATTTTTCTTAGAATGTTTTATAGAGTACTGAAATGTTTTAGAAAATGGGAAGAGAGCTGCAAAACATGGTTGTGGGCTGTTTTGTGTGAGTGTGTTGTGAAAATTGAATTTTGTTGATGAAAGTGGTATTATATGTTATTTGAGTGGGTTGTTATGTGAGTTATAATGTCTTGGAATGGTTTATAAAAATGGATTAAAGGATTTGTGGAAGTGTCCATGTAATGTGAAGAGTGTTGTGGGCTATTTTTGTAGGAGTCGGATTTCAAAATCAATTTGAATGAAAAGTGTACTTTTGTGACTTGTGTGGTATAGATGTGGGATTTTTGGTGAATTTTTGATATGGAAATGATATTTTCATGTGAAATGTATATATCTTGACTTTTTGAACTTGTTTGAGAACAAAGGGAAAACCCGGGTATCTAGGTGGGTGGACGTGTACTAGTATGCTAGTGAATCTGTGAGGCTTGGCCTCAGTTTCACTTAGCAAGATTGACGCTTACAACTCTAAATAAACTATGATGATGATTATTAGGGACCACTAGGTTATGGGTATGTTCCCTACTAGTGGGTCGTGCACGAGAATGGATATTTGTGATGGTTACTCTCACCGAGATATGAGGTACCTGGGACCCACAGCTAGCTAGTGCCTAGGGGTTATTTCCCATTGCTTGTGCTCACTGGATACTTCGTTCTTACCGTTGGTATACGGTATGAGAGGCTGGAAAATTCAGAAGCTATAGTATTTATTTTAAGTGTTTTTATTCTTTAAATTAGCCCACCTGAAAACTATTTTTATTTAATGTTGCATCTTTTAGAAATTTTAACTAGCATCTCATGTCTTTGAAAAATTGCATGATTTTTGCCATTAAATGTTAATCACATGGAATATATTAGTGGTGGTATCCTATTGGGATTTGGATCACACTTTACTTACAAACTTGGGTGTAAGTAGACTTGGTTATTTTTGTTGTCGCAGGTTGGGTACAGTTTTTAGTTCCAGTGGTTCGGGTTTCTGGCAGGTCCTTGGTAGTGAAGTCTTGTGGAGATAGCATAAGGGTGCTGCCCCTTTCCATAAGGGTTCTTAGGCTGTCCTTATTTGTTTTTTACCTTTGTAATGGTCTTTAATCATAGTTTTAAATTATGTAATTCAGTTATGAAATTTTGTAAAAGATGGTTTTAGTTGAAAAATCCAGATTTGTTTTATTGAGTTTTTGTTGTTGTTTAATGTTTATAAAATTGGGAAAATCATTCCCAATTATCATTATATGATACCCGAGAACTTGTGCCAGACCATGGGGATTGGGAACGCCCTTTGGGCCTTGTCACGGGCTGGGTTTGGTGTCGATTTTGGCAGCGACCAGATTTGGTTCATGACAAAAAATCATTTCAAATATTATTAGGTGATTATTCAAAGAAAATATTATAAGGTAATATTTATCAAATTACAACAAAAAAATAGTTACATATTACATTTAATACAATAATTTTCAAAAAAACATACTATAGAGAACAAATTATTAGACAAGTAAACAAAACAAAGTTAAAAAATATGTAAAAAATGTATACAAAGATAAGAACGAAGAATTAATAAATAAAAGTAACAAAATTTTTCAATTTCCTAAAATTATGATGTATAGAAAAAAATTATTTAAAAATGTTTATTGGTTTTTTTTACAGTATGAAGATTTTAAAAAATATATTTGTGTATGATTATAGTAAAATAATTTGAAGAATATATTTATCTTATCAATATATATATATATATATTGAACCATTTTTTATGAAAAATAAAAGATAAAATACATTTATAAAAACTATAACTAATCATGTATCGTAAATATAAAATTTCTTAATCGAATAATAAAAAATGATAATCACTTAAATATTTCTATTATAGAATGTGTAATACATAATAATTGATCAATACTCTATATAACCCATGTTTTCTCAAATCTAACAAAATTAAAACCTAGCACTTATTATTTTTTAAAAATATTTTTATCTCATGTATACTCTAAACTCACTCATATTCAAAAATAACCTAAATAAAATTTTAATTATGTCTTCTAACATATTAAATTTCAAAAATATTATTCACTTTACATAAAAACATACCACCAACCATTATTTAATACCAAAAAATACTTTTTAATTTAGCTGGCTTGAATTTATCAATTCAATTATGGTAAAAATGACCACAATCATAAATATAAAATAATAGTGCTAAGTGGCACTAATTTTTTTTAATATTTTTCACAACATTAAGTTAAAACCTTTAATAATCATTGTACATGGTATTTCATCATCTCATTAATCGATAATATATTCAGTTTGTACAGTTATATTCAAATTTATATTCAAATTTTGTATGAAAAATAAAAAATAATAAAATGAAAGAAAATATACTGGAACCACCATAAAATTCTATCATTTTATGAAATAGGAACAAACTCTATTTATTCATTCAATTATATCACCTATGTGACACTAATCATCCAATATTATTTAAGTTAAAATCCTCACCTATCATTATATGAAATTTTTTGAAAATGATTATCTTAATAGATACACATATGTTCACAATTATTCTTATTATCTTAAACTTTTTTTCATCTTCATGTGCATTAGATATTGTGGAAACAAGAATAAAACAATGAAAATCCATAAAATCTTAAAGGTAACAATAAATAATAATGGAAACATTAAGAAAATCACCATCAGTTGCAATAGCATATGGATATGTAGTTCACAGTGGTCTTGTATGAAGTTTAGAAGAGTTTACATAATATGGTGGTGTTGTTTAGGTATAGCTAAGTGAAAGAGAGAGAGAGATATATGAGATATAGGGTTTCTCCTAGTTAACAATAGTGCAAAAACACAAATCGTGGAACCCAAAAAAACAATCAATGAGTCTGGAAAAGGAGAAAATAACATACCATGGATTTTATCCTTGATTATTCAGAGAGAATATAGAGGAGTAGCACTGGTAGTAGTGGAGTTTTGTGCGAGCTTGAGAATCGTGAATGAATGAGCTACTATTAGAGTTATTTTAAGTAGACCGAGGACACTTTTATCAGTGCTTGCAAAAAAATAATGATAAATATCCCTTCTATCAATGGTAAATTGATATGTGCTGATAAAAGGAATCTTTATCAGTGTTTTTTTAGCACTGATAAATCTTGATTTTTATCAGTACTAAAAAAAACTAATAAAAGGAACCTTTATCAGTGCTAAAAGTTTAACGCTGATAAAGGATTTATAAATATAATTATAAATAAAAAAATGTAAATACATTTATTTATTATAATTTTACAATTAATTAAATAAAAAATAATTTCATAATAATTACATTAATACTTTTAAAAAATTTATTATTTTTATTTTTATTAAAAATATATATTTTTATAAATATAGTAAATATACATTTATAAATATATTTATAATCATTTAATTATAATTATAAAAATATTTATAGAATTATATATATTTATGTAATTATATATATATATATATTCAGTATTTAAATATATTTATTATAATTTTATAATTATTTAAATATATAATTGTTAATTTATAAGTATATTAATAATACTTATATATATATATATATATATATCCTCCAGGGTGCATCTTAGTGGTAGCTTCCCTTGTGGGTCGTAGTGAGGTCTTGAGTTTGAGTCTCACCGAGTACATCCATCCATTGTATGTTGCCTATTTTTCTTTGTAATGTATCCTCTTTCCTCGAATAAACTGAGGATTCAGTCTGAACTTATATATATATATATATGTGTGTGTGTGTGTGTTTGTTATTTCGAGGTACAATTACATTTTAAATACACACATAGGCAAGAAAGGCATACCATAGCCCCACCCAAGGGAATAACCCACCTATCAAGTCTTATTTATTCAGTACATGACTGGTATGCCCAGTGGGAATGAACATAGCCCATAGATCCAGTGGGAATGAATGTAACATCCTGGTTCCTGGTGTTGTCCAAAGGTTCCCTGTACTTGGTTGGTCATATGGCCTCAAGCACATTTCCCTGAACGCTAGAGGTTACCGACTAATAGTGAGGGCCTTGGGTGTGATAGTGGAGAAACTATGCCCTCATTAGTAGAGTAACACAACAGAAACAAATGTATATAGTATAAGAAATAGTAATTCTATACAATATGTAAACAACGGAAGACTGAAAGTAAATAAACAACTGCATAATATATATATGTGAATAATGATGCTTGTCACAAGTATCTAGGAAAGAAGCCAAACAAGTCATAATGATGGAATACAGTACTAAACCAAATTACAAAGAAAACAAGTAAACTCTCATAGCATCACATGCCTCAACTTGGTCCCATGCTCCCCATCTCCACAATAGTCAAGTACGTGAAGTAGAAGGAAGTTTTCCGTTATCTATACCTACAAAAATATAATCTATTTGGGCTGAAAAGCATGACCCAAACCTGGTGTGAGATGAATCCCAGTAGGAACCCCCCCCCCCCAAAGATCTATGCCTAACTCTTAGTGAATATATATAGAAAGCAATATACAAAACGAAGTAATAAATAAGGAAGTACTCAAAAGTAAATAGTCCTACAGTTTCAACTATACATCCATTTACATTTATTAATTATTCAACCAATCATTCAAAAGTAACCCTCTGGTAAAGTTCTCATAGCCTAACCCCTATGGTTCAACTTATCTTTTAAGAATAATGATATAACGGCCCCCTAGGATAGCTCACACAGTCTAACCCCTTTGGTCTCATGCAAACAGAGACTCTCTGAGGAAGAACGCACCATTAATACCCCTATAGTATTTTAACAATAAACTACATACTCTATGAGGAAGCACTCAATGTCAATTACCCATGTGGCCTCATAACGATAACTATTAACACTCTAAGGAAGAACTCAACGTCAATCCCCCATATGGTCTCACAGCATGAAATGTACAACAAATATTCCGGGGAAGCCCTCAATGTCAATTCCCGCTATGGTCTCACTACACCAGGTTCCCACAACCCTATGTAAAGAAATTAAGCACAAATGATATTTATCTTCCAAAGTGAATCACAAATACTACTTGGATAAATGGATACAAAACATATCACAAACATTTCAGATAATATCACTCCATCCAAACAGCACTAGGCATGGAAAACAGAGTAGCCTTATAGGTAATTCTAGACCCAACGACCAATATTAGATCAAACATGGGAAAACACATCCATAGCTAGGTAAATAACCCAAATTACAATAAAAAACCCATACTCAATAAAACATGGAATGGAAGGCATTAATAGGGTTAAATTCCCTAAACACGCAATATCCTAACTAGGGTATTGGGCACTTTTTGCACATATAAATCAAATAAAATCTATAAAAAGACACAAACCACCTACCTAAACATTGTACAATTGATATAATTGAACCTCATCCTCTAAATTGACCTATAACGTTGTAGATATACAAAAAAATCTTCAAAGATAAACCATGAATATCTCACAAAAGAGGATAAATCAAGAGAATAGGCTCTAGAAAAAAGAATAACTCACTGTGGCGATTCTAATGTAATCGATCGTGTCTGATTCAGAGAACAGACGACCAAGAAGGGGATCAGAGAATAATCGGCGATATCTATCGTTCCTCGATGAGATGAAGATAAAAGAAGATGTTTTTGTTTATTAGACATGACCTTGGTCTGATATAACAAATAAAAATAAAAATACAAGGATTGTTCCCTAAGGATACATGGAATGTATAGGCCCTTACATGATCTTTCTTTAAGTAGACCTAAAACGTCGTAACACGGTCATGTACGTGGCCATGACACAGCCAAACACAGTATGGACTCGGTGCCAGAGTACACGACATGTACAAGGAAGTACACGACATATACTCCTAAAATTTTTCCTTCACCCCTTTTCCCTAAAAAATCATGAACTCAAGATCTATACTTTAAAAGAAGATCCAAGTTTATACAAAATTCCCCTTAAATAAATTCATCACTGAATTTCCCTAAGAAGGTGGAGAATAAAAAACCTCTAACACCTCCGAACACTGCAATCGTACATCGGTCTCCCTCTCCCAAGTCTCATCTTGTACTCACTCGTGTTGCCATAGAACCCATACTAAAGGAACAGACCGACCATGGAGAACCATTATGCTATGATCAACGATATGGATAGGTTGCTCTTCAAACGATGTATACACCTCTAACTCAACCTCTTGGGATGGAAAAATGAGACAGGTCTGAGAAGTAACGTTATAACCGAGAAATATGGAAGACATTGTGCACAGCCCGGTACCTATGAGGTATCTACAACTGATAGGAAACCAGCCTGACTCTCTCCAAAATCTCAAACGACCCGAAATATCTCGGTGAAAGTTTTCCCTATCTTCTAATCCTCTTGTGTCCCAACCTCAGTGTGACATGTAGAAAAACCTGATCTTTGACCTAAAACTACAGAGGTCCTCTTCGTAGAACAACATAAGACTTCTTTCATGACTATGTAGCAGTCATCGTATTCTGAATAAACTCTATTTGATATGTGGTATCCTGGAAAAGATGAGGTCCATGCATAGCTGCCTCTCCTGCCTCCAGCCAATATTGGGGTGATCGGCATGTCTTACCATACAAATCCTCATAAAGTTCCATCTGAATAGTTTCTTGAAAACTATTATTATAGGAAAACAACACTAGAGTTATGTGTTTCTCCCAAGAACCTCCAAAATCTAAGACACATGCTCGTAGCATGTCCTCCAGCACCTGAATCGTATGCTTGGACATGCCATTTGTCTGGGGATGGTAATCTGAACTAAGAAGTACCTTTGTACCCAAGTCCCTTTGTAGTCCTTACCAGACCCAAGAAGTAAAACCAGTATCCCTATCTGAAATAATGGAGTGTGTAACCCCATGTAAATGTACAATCTCACGGATGTACAACCTTCCCATCTCATCAACACTGAAGGTCTCCTTGATCGGTAAAAAGTGACCAAACTTTATGAGTCTATCAATGACAACCCAAACTGCACCATTCCCTCAAGGTGGCCACAATTAACCTATCATTAAGTCCATCGTGACATCATTCCGCTTCCACTCAGTAATAGGTAATTGCTGCAAAAGTACTGAGGGTCACTGATGCTTCGCCTTCACCTACTGACAGGAGGAACACCTCATCACAAAACCCGCAACATCTCTCTTCATATCTGACCACCGATACTGATAGTGCATATCTATATAGATCTTGGTGACACCAGGATGAACTAACATAACTGAATAATGAAAATCATGTATCTACTCCTCATGTATGTATACTGAAACCCCATACAAGTCTATGGAAATAAAAGATCTCATCCCCACCTATGGTCTTTCCAGGAATAGGGTCCTTTCCGGACATGCACCTCTAAATTCATCTCTGAGAACATACCCATATGTTGCCACTCAATGTTGGCCTCCTAAACTGCCTGTATCTAAGACCTCTTACTCAATGCATCATCCACTACATTTCCTTTCCCAGGTGTGTAGGAAAGTTCAAAATCAAAGGACTGAAGGTACTCAACCCACCTTAGCTATCCCAAATTTAGATCTTGTTGAGTGAAGATATACCTGAGAATTTTATGGTTGGTGAAAACTAAAAAATTCTCTCCCAACAAATAATTACTCTAACTACAACGAACTTGAGATCATGTGTCAGGTAATTCCTATCATGCAGCCTCATATTCTGAGACCCGTATGCAATGACTCATTCCCCCTACATAAGCACCGCTCCTACCCCAATTCCTGATGCATCACAGTAAACTGTAAAACTCTTTCCCGGCTAAAAAAAACTTGTATTGGTGCTAAAGTCAACCTCCCTTTCAGCTCCTAAAAGGATGACTCACAAGAATCCAAACATAGGTACTTCGCCCCCTTCTTAGTCAGACCCGTCAATGGCACAACTAAGCATAAAAATTCCTATATTAAATGTCTGTAGTAACTAGCAACCCCTAGAAAACTCCATACCTCAAATAAATTCTTTGGATTCTCCCAGGAAACAACTTCTCTCACTTTCTCTAGGTCTATTGATAATTCTATCTCTGAGATAACATTACCCAAGAAGTTAATATGGTCCATCCAAAAGTGGCATTTTGAGAGCTTAGCATATAAATAATTCTCTCTCAGTGTACTCAAAAAGATCTCAAGATGGGTAACATGACCATGTAGAGTGTGAGAGTACACCAAGATATCATCCATGAAGACTACCATGAAAGAATCCAAGTATGGATGGAACACTCGGTTCATCAGTACTATGAAAAATGCAAGTGAAATCGTGGGATCGAACGTCATAACCACATATTCATATAGACTATACCTACTTTGAAAGGATGTAAGAGGTATATCTGATGATATAATGCACAAATAATGATTACTGGATCTCAAGTCAATCTTCTAGAACACCTCGGATCCTTGAAGCTGATCTAAGAGATCATCAATCATCAACAAGGGATATCGGTTCTTGACTGTCAACTAGTTCAGCTTTCGAAAATCCACAAAAAGTATGAGGATATTGTCTGACTTCTTCAAATATAGCATAGGCGAACCCCAAGGAGAAGTAATAGGTAATATGAAACCCTTTTCTTATAACTCCTCTAACTAATTCTTGAGGTCCTATAACTCTAGTGTAGCCATTATATAAGGAGGAATGTACACCGGTGGCACTCCTGGAAGAAGCTCAATAGAAAAGTATACCTCTCTCTACGGAGGAAAAATTGAAAATTTCTATGGAAAGACATCATTAAAACGATCCACCACTTAAGGAAAATCCATCTATGAAGTTGACTGGTCATCTAGATACAGATTAGAAATTTGTGTTTTAACTCCTCCCAACCCATGATGCTTGGGTCCCCCTCTGCTTGCATGGACATCCCATTCTCCCTTATGTAGAAACAAACCACCCTATGATGATAGTAGTCGATAAAATCCTATTAGGGAACCAACTAGTCCATTCTGAGAATGAAATCATAGCCCATCATCTCTAAGACATAAAGGTCCCATAAGAAGTGACACCCACCAACCTCCAGAGGGAACTCCATGCAATGACATACATTAGCCATTTTAGTCCCCAATAGACTGTCCAACGCCAAGATATCAGTAGAGGTAAAGATATAGAGCCCAAATATCTCCACAAAAACAACATATATGAAGCTATGGGAAGACCCTATATTAAAAAGTGAAGAATATAGAACTGAGGCAACTAGAATCGCACCTCTAACTGTAGAGGGTCTGGGATCCTGCTCACACTGGGTCTACTCCACTGTAAAATTCTGACCTATACCATGAACTTGTGACCCTGCCTAACCACCCTGAGTTGATCCAAGTCTGTTGTTACTGAAAGATTGGTGACTGCCTACCACAGCCACAACCTCCACCTCGGCCTGAACGTCCGGACGAACTCTAGTTCCCAGACTGATGAGAAACTGGTGGTCCTGCTCCTGAACGAGGAGTCATAGAAGAACCTTTTTCACTAGCTTCTGGTGATAAAAACTGACATAAATTATAAATATGACCCATATTACCAGAAGATCAACACTCAACTGGGTCTCTCATCCAATGTGGCCTCGTATGCCCGCCCATCCCACACCGGTAGCATACAACCTATCTACTTGAAGGTGCATCCTGCCTACTCAGATATCCACTTATAGACTCCCTACGACGCTTCCTACTATCAGCCGGAGAAGCACCAACTCTGGATGTTGAACCACCCTGTCCCACATCTCTAGAATCTCTTAGGTTGTGCTCTGTAATGAGCACCTGGTTGACTATGAAAGATATGGTCGTCAGCCTGAAGATGTTCACTTGAGATCGGATGTCATGCCTGAGACCATCCTAAAACTTCCTCACTAAAAATAACTCACCAACTCCTTGAATGGGTATGAAGTGTAATGACTCTGTGAATCAAGAAGAGTACTCCATGACTGAGAGAGTACCCTGTTCTAGACTCATGAACTCTTGGGCTTGGTCGACCCTCAAAGTGTCCGGGTAGAAGTATTCATAGAAGGTACACAGGAACTCATCCCAATCCATACCCTATTGGCACCCTTCCTATGAGATCAAATCCCACCATCTCTTGGAGGAATCCCGAAGCATATAAGTAGAGAGATTCACCCTCCTCTCTGGCGGTATCTCTAGATGCTCGATGATCGATAGCATGGATTCTAACCGTGACTCTACAGCCTGAGATCCTCTATCCCTTGAGAAAGTGGGAGGATGATGCTGCTAAAAACCCACATCAAATCAGCCATAGATGGGACAAGATGTCGTACTCCCCCAAAGGTATTCATAAAACTCATGAAGCCCTTTCAAAATTTTGCATCGACACCTATATCCGGAATAATGACTAGTGCCAAGACAGGCATGATGAGAGGGTCCTCTGGTAGTACCTGATCTACCATTTTTGGTGTCTGATCACTGTCCTCAATCTATCATTCAACTTGAAGACGTCATGGGGGCATGAATCTGTATGTTCAAGTGCACACCTTAATTCAAGAATCTCAATCACTGAAACTTAGAAGTGAAACAAAGGAACATGAAAAATAAAGCATTCAAGTTCTTAAAAACATGGGTATATGTCATGTATAACCCCCACACACCATGTTCCCTTAAGCCTTTACATGGGAGTGTTCTCCAGCCAACACTGATTGTGTGACACCCCATACACATGGCTTGTTATCCTTGGAAACAACATGTAATTGAATCTTTTTCCTCTACCTGAGTTTCCTTACAAGACTAACCCACACGGTTCTATTAAGACAAGACTACATGGCGTGTTTGTTCCAGAAACAACGTGTACTAGATAAAATCCACTAAGCTGTGTTGTTAGTCACATGACCAGTTACACGTTCGACTCCACACGATGTGTTTAATATGGAAACGACATTTACTACCTGAGTTTCAACTGCCCATGTCATTAGTCACACGGTTGGAGACACATTTGACTCCACACTGTGTGTTTGTACTAGGCACGGCATGTACTAGCTATTTTTCATCCACCCATGTCATTAGTCACATGACCGGAAACATGGTCTCTACAACACGGCGTGTACGTCAGGTGCATGGCTTATTCCACCAAAGGTTTCCCAACTTTGTGTCTCTACCCACAAAGAAAGTCACACGATTAAAGACTACATGATATGTACTTAAGGAAGAGCTTTATTTCCCAAACAGAGGGATACATGGCATGTATTCATCACTACACACCATGTATTCTGAGTTTTTTCATACAGTAAGCCTCAGAAACTACTCTAGAACCCCATAAAACACTAAAACAAACATTAAAGTTCCAAATTCCGATCCATGGGGGCCCATACTCCCCAGGAATCAAATATTGGCATCTTATTCATGTATATTACAAGGAATAATGGTGAAGTCGATCACATTACTTTCCAAATTTTGATCCATGAGGGGCCATATCACCTCAGGGACCAATGGTTGTTTCTTATTCAAATGAAACCTTACACAATTCAATTCCCTATCAAATATCATGTATTCTATTGAACCATCAATCACAATAGCAAGGATATCTTACACAACATCTATCAAAACAATATGAAATCAATAATTCACCCTATATGGAAGGACAAGAATGTAACGCCCCAAGTTTTTCTAAAAATAAATAGAAATGCATGGAACTTTGTTTTAAAGTAGATATTTATAAATATCCTTTAAACCTCATTTTATTGCTTATATGTTTTGAATTTAGAAAAATGGTGTTCTACAATTGTGTTCAGTATGTTATTTAGAGTCTATTGGAATCAACTTGTTTTTTTGGTGAATAGTAAAATACCTTCATGAATAGTAATATGAATAGTAATATGACCTTAATGAATAGTAAATTTTATTTTTATTTTATTTTCTGAAGGCATTAAGATAATAATACCTTGGTTAATTTTTCATCGCGATATAAAAGTAGTTATAGTTTTTAAATAATTAATTATTGAATTAAGTATGATTTTATTTAAAAATTAAATTAAAAATATTTAGAAAATTAAATTCAAAAAAATTTCTCCCTTTTTGAATTCTACATGTCTATTAATGGTTAGGGTGAATTTTGGGAATTTTTCTGAAACAGTTGATTTTTCGGTAAATAGTAAAAAATACAGTTTTTAGTTTCATTGTGTTAATGACAACATTAATGATGTAATAATGATGTCATAAAGCTTGTCTACTTGTGTATAGTTAAATAATATGTGAGGTGTCCCAAGTTTCTTATACCATGGGAAAATACCATGGGAAAGTCTATGGTTTTGCAAATACCACTCATGAGGTGTCCCTAGGAAAAGTTTAAAATATTCCCTTACTTTTCCAATAAATACCAACTCATACCTTCATTAACATCATTAACAATTCCTTATCAATGAATATATAGCCTTATTAACTTCCTAGTATTCCTCCAAAGGTTTCCTAAGTCCCACAAGGTCTCATCCTTCAAATTTTAAGGGTTACTCTACAAGGTAAGAAAATTCTCAATTTCTTTCTTTTTTCCATTAAAGTTATCTTTTATGTGGTATAACTTTCAAGTTTCAATACCATGTTCTTATTTACTTCTTATTCTTGATATACTATATATTATGATTCATTTCAGGATGGGTGACCCTTTTCCCCTCTCTTTTTAATATTTTCTAAACCCATGTAGCGTAGCCGTTAGGTTGCCGAATTTTTGTAAGGGATTTCTCAATTATTATTTTATTTTGAGTTCCATTATTTTCTATTTCATTATTCATATCTTCTTACCCAAGAGGCATGAAATATCAATAAATAATGTATATTATGGATTTTCTCATGTTCATGGAAAATTCATCATCATTATTTTTCTCCTCACCCACTTATTCAAGGAATAAAAACATTGTCTGTGATGTGTCGAACTACCGACATTGTGGATGATGTGATTTAAATTTTCATTAAACCTTTAAAGCATGTTTATGAAACCATTTTTATTGTTGAACCAAGTTATAATATATGTATTATAGCTCATATATTATTATTTAATTCTTTTTAATTCATGTTTTTAATTTATAAAACAAAATGAGGTCGTTATTATCAAAGAACCACTAAAATGATCTAAACGAACATCATTAATGTTTTAACTTATGAATCATCCTTATGTAAGAATTAAATATGATAAATGTTATAATTTATGTTACTGGATATATGTAAATACTACTCCATTGAAATTCTGGAGTTTCACTTCCAATCGACAAGAACATCCACCATGAACCAATCATGGAAATCATGTAAAGAACTCACCCAAAAACAGTGCATGGAGAAAAATACTAACAATTTAAGGGTGAAAAGATGTTATGAAATGATAATATAAGATGTTATAAACATTAATATGTTTCTTTAAAATACTAATAACACTATTTTAACCATTATAATGAAATTTTAAACAAGTTTGAAGTAAGACAAACCAGAGGTAAGAGAATTCATAACCTGATTTCCATTCTTTGGGTTAACCTTCTACTTAATTATTTCTGTGATATTTAAATTGTTTGTGTGATGGGTTCTGTTTATATTATGTTTTATTATGTGTATTTACAGTATATATACATAATCCATCCACTCTATCAATTCTCTCTTCAATTTTATGATATTTATAAGGGACTTTTCTTTAAAATTCCTCTTTTTAAATTCTGTTTTAAAGAATTCAAAAGTAATGTCTTTATGCTATTATTCATGTTGTAAGGTTAGGTTTTGGTTTTTGGGCATTGTATATGAAGAATTGTGGGACCTATATTTTCTTCCAATGCATTGGTTATGTGTATGTTGGAGATTGTCCGTATGGTTACTCCAAGTGTAACTGTGATGGTTACACAAATTGTAAGGCAGACGTGAGGGTTACAAATTATAAAGTAGCTGAGAAGGTTATAATATTATGTATGTAATTCCCCAAAATACATTTATGATTATATTTATGTTCTCATGTTTTGTGTGGATCTTGTATAAATATCATGTTACACAAATTAAGTATATATGGGTGACAAGAATGTCTTTTGTAAATGCTTTCATACGTTATGAGTATTCATGGAATAATGTGGTCTTTCCTTCATTTACATTCCTTACTGAGATTTTGTGCTCATCCCAAGTTTTCATATGATTTTCACAGGTTAATGGATGTTTAAGACAAATAAGGAATCCACGTTAAATGTTTAATAATTATCATGGAGTCATGTTTAAGTTTTAATGTTTTATATTTTGAAAAAAATGGAAACTATTTTTATGGTATCTACTTTGTAATAATGTGTAATGTTATGAATGTATTGTCCCAATTCTCTAATGATCTAAACTTGAAAAGATCCTTAATGTAAACGTAAGTGTTTTCTTATGGTATCCACTCTATAATAATGTGTAATGTAATGAATGTATTGACCCAATTCTCTAAAGATATAAACATGAAAACATCCTCAATGTAAAAGGAAGTGTTTTGTTGACTAAATTCAAGATTATGTATATAATAAGTCCGGGTCCTTATAGTTGGTATCAGAGGAAGGTTTAGATAAATTTAGGGGTTAGGGTGATGTTAAAATAATACTGTAAATGATTTTTACTCTATGATTAATTTGAAATGTTTTAGAATGTAAAGATTACTATATTTCTTCATCTAAGATATGTTTGTTCAGAATGGTAGTTCGCAGAAGGAACATGGATACTGAAGAGGAGAGGCACTGACAAAATGACATCTTTCAGGAACTATAGCCCAGAATGGCAGGGATTGGAACCGAGCAGTTTTTGAAAGTAATGACTCAGCTAACTCTGGCAATAAATGGTGGTGGAATCCATGCAAGAGAACCAATATAGGTACCACAACGGAACATGACAGTAGTGGAATATTTTATTAGACAAAACCCTCCTACATTGAATGGATCTTCTGACCCAGTAGCAGATGAAGGATGGATCAAAGCCCTTGAAAAGATATTCGATGTTATGGGATGTTCAGAAAATCAAAAGGTAAGTCTTTCCATTTATCATTTTGAAGGGGAAGATGATCAGTGGTGGTCAATGGTAAGGAATATTAGGGGTATAGAAGATTTTTATGCCCTAGAGTGGGATGAATTTAAAAGTATTTTCCTTGAAAAATATTTTTTTAAGGTGGGGCGACATAGAATAGAGAAGCAATTCATTGAATTGAAACAGAAGGAGGAAGATTCAGGGACTGTGTATGAAGAGAACTTCACCTGACTAGGGAGGTATGCTCCAAATCTTATTCTGGATCCTGATAGTAAAATAAACTGCTTTTACTCAGTATTGAAGCCAAGGTATCAAAGGGCGTTGGCCTCATGTGAATTCAAAAGTTATGATAAAGTTGTCTGATGTGCTGAGAGGGTAGATATGGAGTTTGATGATGATCACATGAATTTTGGAAATAAAGAGAATAAGAGTTCTATATGGAAAGAAATGGGTAAGAATTAACCAAAAAAAACTGATGGTAAGAAAATCCAATTTCCAGTTTGTGAGAAGTGTGGAAAGAAGCACTCTGAGGAATGTCTTAGAAAAACTGGGAAGTGTTTTAAATGTGGTAAGTTTGGACATATGGCCGGATATTGCAATGAAAATGATCCTAAGACTAATCATGATAAGTAGATGGTAAAGTTTTTTAAATGTGGTGAAATGAGTCATTATGAAAATGCCTACCCAAAGAGAGATTTTAATGATGCAAAGAAGCTAGACTACAATCAGAAAGGTGTAGTGAGATCCTTTGAGACTACATTAGAAGATGCCAAGTCATCCAATGAAGTTGTATCAGGTACTTTGTTTGTTCACTCAGATTTTTCTAAAGTTTTGTTTGATATGGGGTCTACACATTCCTTCATCCTTGAAAAACATTCTAGTAAATTATAAATATTTCCTCAACAAAATAAACTAGAACTTGTTGTCAAAACACCATGGGGAAATGTTATCACAAATAGGAACTATAAAAATATTTATATTGTGGTTTGTGGAAAGACTTTACCTGCCAACCATGTTGTTTTACCCTAAGTTGAGTGTGATGTTATTCTGGGAATTGATTGGCTTTCTGATTATCATGCTAAGATTTACTGTAGAGCTAAAGAAGTTTTTTTTCAGAAAGAGTCTCAGTTTGTATACAAGAATGAACCCATACAATTGGTAGCATGTCAGGATGCTAAGAAACTATTGAAAGGTGGAAATGAAATTTATCATGATCATGTTGTTGAAAACAAGGGAACTATTCAGATTAATGATGTGCCAGTGGTAAATGAATACCTTGATGTTTTTCCTGATAAGTTACCCAGTGTCATACCTGATCGAGAAGTTGAATTCACAATTGACTTAGTTCCTAATGCTAAGCCAATTTCAAAACCCCCATATCGTATGGCTCCAATAGAACTTCTTGAATTGAAGAATCAGTTGCAGGATTTGCTTGAAAAAGTCTTCATTCGTCCTAGAACTTCACCATGGGGAGCCCCTGTTTTGTTTGCTAAAAAGAAATATGGTTCCAAGAGACTTTACATTGATTATAGATCTTTGAATAACATCACTATTAAAAAAAGTATCATTTTCCTCATATCGATGACTTGTTTTATTAGCTCTAGGGAGCTCAGTAATTTTCCAAGATTTACTTGAGATACAGATACCATCAGATGAAGGTAAAGGAGTATGACATCTCGAAAACATACTTTCGTACTAGATATGTGAATTATGAATTTGTTGTTGTGCTGTTTGGATTAACTAATGCACCTGATATATTCATGAATCTTATGAATAGATTATTTCAGGAGTTCTTGGATAATTTCATGATTATATTTATTGATGACATTCTGGTATTTTCTAAAAATAATGAGGAGCATGAAAAACATCTAATGGTTGTTTTGAAAACATTAAAATAAAAGAAACTATATGGAAAATTCATAAAGTGTGATTTTTGGTTGCAACATATTTCTTTTCTTAGGCACATTGTAAATAAGGATGGAATAACAGTTGATCTTTCCAAAACAAAAGTAGTTCATGAATGGCCAAGATCCACAAATGTTACAGATATTCATAGTTTTCTTGGGTTAGTAGGTTATTACCGATGGTTTTTTAAGAACTTTTCATGGTTATCTATACCGATAACTAAGTTAACACGAAAAGGGGTTAAATTTGTTTGGACATAGGAATGTGATGTTTGTTTTCAGGAACTGAAGAAGAGATTGGTGAATTCTCTAGTTTTGGACTTACCTTCCCAGAGTGGTGAGTTTTTCATCTATAGTGATGCTTCTTTGAAGGGACATGGTTGTGTTTTGATTCATAATGATCAGGTAATTGCCTATGCTTCAAGACAACTTAAACCTCATGAGATAAATTATCCCACACATGATTTGGAATTGGAAGTTTTGGTTTTTTTTTCTTTGAAAATTTGGAGGCATCATTTATACAGAACCAAATGTCAAATATATACTAACCATTAAAGTCTGAAGTATATATTCACTCAGAAGGAATTAAACATGAGGCAGAGAAGATGGCTAGAACTGATAAAGGATTATGACTACACGATCAATTACCATCTTGGAAAATAAAACAAAGTGGTAGATGCCTTAAGTCGGAAACATCATGTATCATTAACCATGCTACTTTTGGAACATGATCCCTTGATTAATGATTTGATGAATTTGGGATTAGAAGTTGTTGGTGTAGGAAATAAATCTGTTTTGTTTCAGGTTTCAGTGCATTCTTTGTTGTCAAACAGAATTAAGCAAGTGCAAAATAAAGACCATGATCTACTGAAAAAGGTAGAATTGGGTAAAATGAGTAAGTTGACAGAATTTAATCTTGATAAAGTTTGTGTTTTGAGATTTGGTAAAAGGTTGTGTGTGCCTTGTGGTTACCAGTTAAAAAAATAATTGTTCTGTGAAGCTCATAGTTCTCCATTTTCTATTCATCCTAGCAGTACTAAGATGTAAAGAGACCTTCAAAAGTATTATTGGTGGGATGGAATGAAAAGACATATTGCTGATTTTACCATAAAATGTTTGACATGTCAATAGGTTAAATCAGAGTGGTAGTTACCAAAGGGGATACTTCAGCCTTTTCCAGTGCCAAAGTGGAAATGAGAGAATGTATCCATGGACTTTGTGGTGGGACTAACAAATAATTCTCGAGGTAACAATGTGATTTGGGTTATTGTTGATTAGCTAACAAAGTCTGCACATTTTCTTTCTATTCGAGATACAATGTATTTGGATCAGCTTTCTCGATTGTACCTCAAGGAGATTGTCAAGTTACATGGAGTTCCTCTTTCCATTGTATCTGATCGGGATCCCAGGTTCACTTGTAAATTTTGTATGGGACTTCAGAGGTTGTTGGCTAAAGAGCTAAATTTTAGTACAACTTTTCATCCTCAATCAGATGGCCAGTCAGAACGAATGATTCAAACTTTGGAGGATATGCTTCGAGCTTGTTCCATGGACTATCAGGGAAGTTGGGATCAATCTATTTCTTGAGTTGAGTTTTATTATAATAATAGTTTTCATCCCAGTATTCAGATGGCACCTTTTGAGGCCTTGTATAAGAAGCGGTGTCGAATTCCAGCGTTTTGGGATTAAGTCAGTGAAAGAATGTTTATGGGGCCAGAATTAGTAGAAGATGTGGTTGAGAAAGTGAGGATGATCTAGAAGCACATGAGGATAGCTCAGAGCAGGCAGAAAATTTATGCTGATAACAGAAGGAAATACTACTCTTTTGAGGTTGGTGACCAAGTTTTTCTTTAAAATCTATCCCTGTAAAAGTGTGATGTGTTTTGTTAAGAAAGGGAATATAAGTACATGGTTCATCGGTCCTTTTGAAATCTTGGACAAAGTTGGAACAGTTTAATACCGTATAGATTTTCCTCCGAGTTTGTTTCAGGTACACAATGTTTTTCATGTTTCGATGTTGAGAAAGTATGTTCTAGATTTATCACATGTCTTGAGCCGAGAAGTAGTTTAGTTGGAAAAGAACCATTATTATGAAGAGAAACCATTTCAGATTCTTGATTGAAGTGAAAAGGTGTTGAACAATAAGGAAATCCACCAGGTAATGGTTTTGTAGAGAAACCACATGGTTGAAGAAGCAACATGGGAGTCTCAAAATGCTATGGGGGAAAAGTACCCTCAGTTGTTTAATAAGTAAATAAAATTGTGAGGATGAAATTTCTAGAAGGTGGGGATAATGTAACACCCCAAGTTTTTCTAAAAATAAATATAAATGCATGGAACTTTATTTTAAAGTATATATTTATAAATAGCCATTAAACATAATTTTATTCCTTATAAGTTTTGAATTTCGAAAAATGGTCTTCTATAATTGTGTTCAGTATGTTATTTAGATTCTATTGGAACCAACATGTTTTTTTGGTGAATAGTAAAATACCCTTATGAATAGTAAAATGAATAGTAATATGACCCTAATTAATAGTAAATTTTATTGTTATTTTATTTTCTTAAGGCATTAATATAATAACATTTTGGTTTATTTTTCCTCGTAATATAAAAATAGTTATAGTTTTTAAATAATTAATATTTGAATTAAGTATGTCTTTATTTAAAAATTAAATTAAAATTATTTATAAAATTATTTTCAAAAAATGTACTTAATTTTTGAACTCTACACGTCGATAAATGGTTTGGGTGAATTTTGGGAATTATTCGGAAATATTTGATTTTTCGGTGAATAGTAAAAAAATACAGTTTTTAGTTTTTGTGTGTTAATGACATCATTAATGATGTAATAATGATGTCATAAATCTGGTCAAATTTTGTATAGTTAAATAAGATTTTATTTTTCCCAAGTGTATTATACCATGGGAAAATACCATGGGCAAGCCCAAGGTTTTTCAAATACCACTAATGAGGTGTCCCTTGAAATTATTAAAATATTCTCTTACTTTTATTATAAATACCAACCCATACCTTCATTAATATCATCCCCAAATCCTCCTAAATAAAGATCTGGTATCCTTACATTCCTAGTAGTCCTACCAAGGTTTACTCAAGCCCCTAATGTCTCAACCTATAAGTTCTAAGGGTTACTCTACAAGGTAAGAAAATTCTCAATTTCTTTCTTTTTCCATTCATGTTCTCTTTTATGTGGTATAAATTTCAAGTTTCCATACCATGTTCTTATTTACTTCTTATTCTTGATATAATATATATTATGATTCATTTCTGGATGGGTTACCCTCGTCCCCTCTATTTTTAATACTTTCTAAAACCATGTTGCATAGCCGTTAGGCGGCCATATTTTTGTAAGGGATTTCTAAATTATTATTTTATTTTGAGTTCCATTATTTTCTTATTATTTATTCATCTCTTCATAAAAAATAAGCATGAAATATCAAGAAATAATGTTTATTCTGTATGTTCTCATGTTCATGGAAAATTCTTCATCATTATTTTTCTCCTCTCCCACTTATTCAAGGAATAAAAACATTGTCCGTGATGTGTCGAACTATAGACATCGTGGATGATGTGATTTCAATTTTCATTAACTATTTTAATTCTGGTTATGAAACCATTTTTATGGTTGAACCAAGTTATAATATATTTATTATAGCTCATCCATGGATCTCTAATTCTTTTTAACACATGGTTTTAATTTATAAAACAAAATGAGGTCGTTATTATCAAGGAACAACTAAAATGATCTAAATGAACATCATTAATGTTTTAACTTATGAATCATCCTCATATAAGAAGTAAAAATTATAAATTGTATAATTTATGTTAATGGATATATTTAAATACTACAACATTCCAATTTTTTAGTTCCACTTCCAATTGACAAGAAAATCCACCATGAACCAATCATGGAAATCATGTAAAGGACTCACCCAAAAACAGTGCAAGGAGCAAAATACTAACAATTAAAGGGTAAAATGATGTTAGAAATGATAATATAAGATGTTATAAACATGAACATGTTTCTATAAAATACTAATAACACTCTTTTAACTATTATATAGGAAGTTTAAACTAGATTGAAGTAAGACAAACCATAGGTAAGGGAATTCTTAACCCGATTTCCATTCTTTGGGATAACATTCTACTTCATTATTTGTGGGCTATTCAAATTGTTTGTATGATGGGTTCTGTTTATATTATGATTATATTATGTGTATTTAAAGTATATATACATAATCAATCAACTCTATTAATTATCTCTTCTATTTTATGATATTTATAAGGGGATTTTCATTAAAAATCCTCTTTTAAAATTCTATTTTACAAAATTCAAAAGTAATGTTTTTATGCTATTATTCATGTTGTATGGTTATGTTTTGGTTATTGAGAATTGTTTATGATGAAGGGTGGGAACTATATTTACCTCTCATGCATTGGGTATGTGTATGTTTGAGTTTGGCTGTATGGTTACTCCAAGTGTAACTACAATGATTACACAAATTGTAAGGAAACCGTGAGGGTTACAAATTATAAGGTAGTCGAGAGGGTTACAAGATTATGAAAGTAATGCCCCAAGATAATTTTATGATTATATTTATGTTCTCATGTTTTTTGTGGATCTTTTCTAAATATCATGTTACAGAAATTAAGTATATTTGGGTGACAATCATGTCTTTTGTAAATGCTTTCATACATTATGAGTATTTATGGACTAATGTGCTCTTTCCTTAATTTACATCCCTTACTAAGATTTTGTGATCATCCCAAGTTCTCATATGATTTTCACAGTTTAATGGATGTGTAAGACAAAGAAGTAAGCCATGTTAAATATTAATGAATTGTCAAGGAGTAATGTTTATGTTTTAATGTTTTATATTTTGAAAAAAATAGAAACTATTTTTATGGTATCAACTCTATAATAATGTGTAATGTTATGAATGTATTGTCCCAATTATCTAAAGATATAAACATGAAAAGATCATCAATTTAAAAGGAAGTGTTTTCTTGACTAAATTCAAGATTATGTATGTAATAAGGCTGGGTCCTTATAAATAATGCATGACATGTGATCTCTAGAAAGTGTCTATAAGATGCATGAGATGGAATGCCCTCATCTCATCGGGTTAAAATAGAAATAAAACCTCAATAACCACAATTATAATAGCACAAAACATGTGAATCACCCAACGATGAAATCAAATCAACTGTAACAATTTAAAAACCAAAAAAAATTGCAATAATTGAGGCATATTGGCTTTTCCCTATATACGGGTTAGCTACTCCCAGGCACAAATTATTACCAACTTCCTATTCCTTCATATCCCTGTCTATAGGATCCAAAGAGTAATTCAAGAAGAAAAAAATTATTTTGATACCAATTTGTAATGTCATAGTTCTAGGTGCCTCCCAAAGGTGCCTCGTACCTGATTGGTTACATGGCCTCAAGCACATTTCCCTGAATGCCAGAGGCTGCCAACTTGCAGTGAGGGCCTTTGGTGTGATAGTGGAGAAACTATGCCCTTATTGGCATAGTAACACAACGAGAACAAACATATACAGTAGTGGAAACAGTAATGCCATATAATAAGTTAGCATTGGAAGATTGAAAGTAAATAAAAAACAGCATAATATATATATATATATATTTATATATATGTGAATAATGATGCATGTCACAAGTATATAGGAAAGCATCAAAACAAGTCACATTTCTGAAATATAGTACTAAACCAAAGTACAAAGAAAACAAGTAAACTCTAACTGCATCACAAGTCTCATCTTGGTCCCATGCTCTCCATCTCCACAGTAGTCAATTACCTAAAGTAGAAGGGCATTTTCTCTTATCTATACCTACAACAACATAATTTGTTTGGGCCCAAAAGCATGACCCAAACAGGGTGTGAGATGAATCCCAGTAGGCTACAACCCAAAGATCTATGTCTAACTATCAGTGAATATATATAACAAAAAATATGAAAAATGAAGTAATAAACATAGAGGTACTCAAAAGTAAACAATCCTAGAGTTTCAACTACATCTATTTACATTAATTAATTATTCAACCAATCATTCACAAGTAACCCTCTAGGAATGTTCTCACAGCTTAACCCCTATGGTTCAACTTATCATTTAACAATAAAGATATGATGACCCCCAGGGATAACTCACACAGTCTAACCACTTTGGCCTCATGCAAATAAAGACTCTATGAGGAAGAAATCACCGTCAATTCCCCCTATAGTCTTTTAATGATAAACTAAATACTCTCTGAGGAAGCACTCAACGTCAATTCCCCATATGGTCTCATAACGATAACTACAGACACTCTGAGGGAGAAATCATCATCAATCCCCCATATGGTCTCACAGTGTGAAAAGTACAACAGACACTCTGGGGAATCCCTCAATGTCGATTCCCCCTATGGTCTCACTATACTAGGTTCCCACAGCCCCGTGTAAAGAAATTTTTCATAAATGATATTCAGTAGCCAAAGTAAATCACAAATACTACTTGGCTAAGCAGCTACAAAGTATATCAAAAGCCTGTCAGATAATATCACTCAATCCTAACAGCACTAGGCATGAAAAATAGAGCAGCCTAACAGGAAATTCTAGACCCAACGACCAATATCATATAAAACATAGTAAAACACATCCATAGCAAGGTAAATAACCCTATTTACATTAAAAAAACCCACACTCAAGCAAACAAGTCATGAAAAGCATTAAAAGGTGTAAATTACCTAAACACACAATATCCCAACTAGGGTATTGGGAACTTTTTTGCACATATAATTCAAAGAAAATCTATGGAAAGGCATAAAACACCTATCTCAACATTGTAAAATCGATATAGTTGAACCTATACCTCTGAATCAACCTAAAATGTCGTATATATACAAAACGTACAAAATGTTCAATTATGAATATCTCATGAAAGAGGAGAAATCAAGAGAAGAGGATCTATCAAAAAGATGAAATCACTGGGTCGATTCGAACGTAATTGATGGGGTTTGATTTGAAGAACAGATGGCCAAACGGGGGCTCAGAGAAGAATCAATGATATCCGTCACTCCTGGATGAGATGCAGATAAAAGAAGACGTTTCTGTTGATGACACGCGACCTCGGTCCGATATAACAAATAAAAATAAAAATACACAACATGTTCCCTAAGGACACACACCGTGTATAGGCCCTTAACAGGTCTTTCTTTAAGTGGCCCTGCCACATTGTCACATAATCGTGTACGCGGCCATGACAGGGCCAAACACGGTCTGGACTTGGTGCTAGAGTACATGGCGAGTATAAGGAAGTACACATCATGTACTTCTAAAATTTTCCTTCTTCCCTTTTCACTCAAAACAACTAGAAGTCAAGATCCATACGTAAAAAGAAGATCTGGGTTTTTATAATGAAATACCATTACATGGCCCAAAAGGCCCAAATTGTTGACCCAAAGGCTCTCTAGTGAATAGTGATGTTACAGTACTTGGGCATCTATAGTACATGTTACAGTTCTGTCACCGCTATAGTTCCTTCCATAGTACCCTCCACCCCTATAATTCCATCGATGCTACAGTCCAGTCGCCACTATAGTCTCTACTACAGTACTGTTATAGTGCCGCTACAATACCTGTGCCCAATTTTTTTAAACCCCCAACCTCGATGTAGTATTATGGGGTGTTTACCACTAAACCAACCCCTAACTACAAATATAAATATAAATATAGTATATTCATTATTTATATAAATTTATTATTATTTTATAATTATTTAAATATGTATTATTATTTATTTATAATTATATAAATACATTTTCAAAAAATAATATTTATTTATTTATAATAATTATAAAAACATAAATGTTTAAATATAGTAAATATACATTTATAAATATATATATTTATTAATATTTATTTATAATTCTACTTTTAATATTATTAATGAGTATATAATCTTAAATACTTGCATTTTAAAAACGAGTGAAATTAAAAAAATTAAAAATAAGTGTACTTTAAAAATGTTGAAAAAATAGAGAAGTTTTATTAATTAAATATAAGTTATTAAAAAATTTGGATATATATATATATACTGAAGTAAAGATGAATACATATTTAAATACTAAAATATAATAAATAAATAAATATAAATAAATAATATAAAATTATAAATAATAGCTAAATCTAGTAATATTAAAAAAATTAATTAAATTGACCAATTAAAAAATAATATATTAAATGTATCATGTTATAATGAAATTCTATAATATACTAAAATATGAATAAATTATATAAATATTAAGTGTATGTGTTTCTGTATAAGATTTCATTAATTTCATATATTTGTATGAGTGTGAATTGTATTTAAAAATTCATTAATTATGTTTATGTATGTGAAATCAATGTGACACGCGACATTTGATATATCATAAATTGAAAAATCAAACAACATTAAAAATTAATAAGGCGTTAATGTATTTCTAATTATTGCATTTTATTCATGTTATATATTTTTATAATTAATATATATTATTTTTAACAATTTACAATTAATATATATATATATATATATATATTATACTTATTCATTTTTATTAATAATTGTTTAATTAATAACTTTTTAAATAATTTTTTTAATTTATTCATTTTTAGTTTTTTTGTTTAATCTTTAGAATTTATTTATTTTTAATTTTTGTGTTTAATTATTATAACTATTTATTTTATATATCTATATTTAATATATATTATTTATTAATATTTATAATATATATATATATATTAAATTTATTCATTTTCATAAATAATTATTTAATTAATAAAATGTTTAATATTTTTCTTAATTAACTCATTTTTAATTTTTATTTTTTTAATTATTTCATTTCATTCATTTTACATATCTATATATTTAATATTTATTTTTACAGTCCTAGACAAAGTCATTTTATTAATAAAAAAATGACAAAGAGAGGATGGGTCAAACAGAACCCATCTGCAAACAAAAAGCATAACAACATCAAAGATAGAAAAGCAACAACAGAGACCCAAAAAGATCAGTGCAACATTTGACCACAAGTGAGCGAGCTAGGGTAGTGGGTTATGTCATGGAAGATGGGATATTTATTAAATATATATAGGTATAAATATAAACATAGTAAATATATAAAACTATTAAAATATATTTATTATATTTTTATAATTAATTAAATATATAATTATTTATTTGTAATTGATTATTTATAATTAATTATTTATAATTATATAAATATTTTTTAAATAATATATATATATATATTTATATAATTATATATATTTAACAAATATACCTAAATATAAATATAAATATAAATATAAATATAAATATAAATATAAATATAAATATAAATATAAATATAAATATAAATATAAATATAGTAAATATATTCATTATTTAAATAAATTTATTATAATTTTATAATTATATAAATATATATAATTATTTATTTATAATTATATGAATACTTTTTAGAAAAATAATATCCATTTATTTAAAATAACAAATCTATTAATCTATTAATGTAGTAAATATATATATTAGGTGTTTGGGGGGTACAATTACATTAAACACACACACCACACATATAGGCCCAAAAGATAGGTCATAACCCCCTCAAGGGATAACCCACCCATCAAGTCTTATTTATCCATAACATGACCTGAATGCTCAGTGAGCTAGAAGCTCATTACTTGTCCCAAAGACTCACAATCAAGCCTGAATGCCCTGTGCAATGTCATGCTTGCATCATGCCTATGTCATCGTCTGCATGCGTCATGTCTGAGTCACCGCTTGCTTGCTTCACTGTCTGCGAGTAATAATTCTCTCCCACCTAGATTTAAAAATATATTTTTAGAATTATTAATGAATATATAATCATAAATTCATTCATGTTAAAAATGTGTGAAACTGAATAATTAAAAATGAGTACACTTTAAAAATATTGAACACATAAATAAGTTTTATTAATTAAATATAAATTATTAAAAACTATGGATATATGTTGAAACAAATATGAATACATATTGAGAATATTTTAACATAATAAATAATATATATATAAATAAATATTAGAAAATGAATAAATTTCAAAAATAAAAATAAAAAAATATTAAGAATAAATAAATAATTCATAACTTCAATAATATAAAAAATAAATAAATAAATTTTACCAATTAAAAAAATAATATATTAAATGTATCATGATATAATGAAATTTTAAAATGAATAATAAAATTTGAATAAATTACATAAATATCAGTTGTATGGGTTTTTATATAAGATGTCATTAATTATGTAAATATTTGTGTGTGTGCAATGTATAAAAAATTCATTAATTACATATATGTGTGTGTGAAATAAATATAACACATGTTTTATATATGTTAAATTGAAAAATCAAACAACATTCAATTATGTCAATTCCTTGATGAAATTAGTTAATATTTTTAATATATATTAATCTTTAATTATAAACCATTATTCCCCAAATATATGACTTGTTTAACGTAAGCATTAATATTTTTTATCATATAGATCATATTTTAAGAAATATTATATATATTGATATATTTATATATATATATATATATGATTATATTTCTATATTAATTGTTGTAATGAATAATTACGTATAAACACCATTAAAATGAAAGAGACATTAATATATTTTTAATGATTAAATTTTATTCATTTTTTATATTTATATTTAACATATATTATTCACTACTATTTATAATATATATATATTAAACTTACTAATTTTTATTAATAATTGTTTCATTAATAATTTTTTAATAATTTTTTAATTTATTCATTTTTAATTTTTTGTAATTATTACATTTTTTTGTTCAATTATTACAATTTTTCATTTTATAAATGTAAACTTAGTATATAATATATATTAATATTTACAATCTATATATATGTATATTAAATTTATTATTTTTTATAAATAATTATTTAATTAATAAAATGTTTAATAATTTTATTAATTTAGACATTTTTAGTTTTTATTTGTTTAATTATTTCATTTTATACATTTTACATATCAAAATATTTAATATATACAATTTATTAATATTTACAATATATATATATATATATCTCTGTGTGTGTGTGTGTGTGTTAAATTTATTCATTTTTATCAATAATTATTTATTTAATAAAATGTTTAACGTTTTTCTTAAGTTACTCATTTTTAATTTTTATTTATTTAATTATTTATTTTTATCTGGAACATCTATCAGTTCTAAAAATAAAGTGATGATAAAGGGAACTGAAGTGCACTGTGTTGTGTTTGTTGTCAATGAGACATGTTGTTGTCTTAGAATGAATGGATGTCAAGGATTGTCAAGATGTGAATGACAAAGGTTGTGATGGTGATGGTGAGGAATGGAGAATGGCCATGGTACTAAGATGCATATCACTTAGGAGATTCACTAAATGGTATTGGATGTTGTGGTTGAAACATTCTCCATGAAAATCAGACGATTGTAGAGCTGATCTTAAAGTTCCAAGAACTTGTATCAACTGGATACAATGTCACAACAATGTTTGACGACCATGCATTGTATTGACAATGCATGATGAGATGAAGTGATCCATCCACAATGACTAAGTGGATGAAGTGGTGCTAATGAAGTCCATGTACTATTTCTTAGTGCATGTGAATTTTAAGTTGATCCAATTGATCTCTGATTAGATCAATGAAGCACATTGAAGAATTTAAGTGATTCAGGAGTTCGGTTGAAGAAGAAGAACCTTCGGGAATTCCATTCCTAAGTAATGAATACATGTTGAAGAGAATTGGAGGAATTCTAATGAAGAAGAAGCATTGAGGAATTCAAATGAAGAAGAAGATGAGAAGAAATGAAGAGGAAGGATGGCCTGGAAGAAGTGGCATTTGGCTTATACTCATAGGAGAACTTTGTCTTTGACAAAGTCCTTATTCATGCCTTAGCCAAAAATATGGCCACCAAGGAGGCCAACCGAGGGATCACCCAAGGCACATATGGTCCTAAGGCGCCACGCCCATGGAGAACCCTCAAGGCCAAGGCGCTCCCTGAGGCAGAAGGGCGGGGCCGTGTATAAGCCCCGACCGAGGGCACGCGGTGGTGAAGCCCGTGCACCCGAGTGTGTATGGTGGGCGCTAGGAGCGCGCCCGCAGAGGCGAGAGTGGGCGCAGAGCGCGCCCGCAGGGAGAACTCGGCGCGGGGCGGCACCGAGAGGGGAGGAGATTCAATCGAGGGATGGATGGCGGCGAATGTTTGATAAACCGCGGAAATTCCGCGAGGAGTTTCGATGTGGGATGCGGAATTTTTCCGCGGAACGAATCCCAGCCGCACGATTGATCGCGCGCTTGATCTGGTCCGCACATCTCATCGCGCCGCTCTCGTTCAGATCCAGTCTGTTGATGATCTTTTCAACGCCGCATCCGACAGCTCCGAGGCGTCTCCTACCTCGAGCTCGTGCCGAGGCCATGCCAAGGCCACCCGACGTCCGCCGTCGAACCAGAGGCATCCCGACGACGGTTCTTGAGCTCCCGGCCACCATTTCCGAATCCGAAGGCTCCATTGAGCTCGTCTGGACCTACTGAACACATCCATGCCTAAAAATTGGCTTTCATGCGATGTATGGGTGATTTCGGCCGAGGCCGAGGCATGCGAAGCTGGCGAAGGCCATGAGGGTCGATGATCTTCATGGATTATCTTAAAATAAGGCCATGCATACATTTCCATGCACATGCATGAAGAGGTAAATAAAGAGAAGGAGTCCTCATGTGAAATAAAGGAAAAACAAGATTTTACAGAATCTTGAAGAACCGAAAATCTTGGGAGTTTGAAGTTATATCACGTGGATTGAACCCCTTCTCCTCTGCCTATAAAAATGAGGCCTAGCCCTCGAGGAGTGCTTTTGCTGAAAACTTGAAGATCCGCGTAGAGCTCTCTGCCTCGCGAAGAAAGAAGCCACCACGCAAAACTTTGCGTGGCTATTGTTCTCGGTGCTACCCGAGGCCCGAAGGAGTTCCTTTCACGCACCGCTTGCGCGAAAGAGGTGAAGGGAAGGAGTTCCCTGCGCGCATCACTTGTGCGACAGGAAGAGCTCTCCCTGCCCGCATACTTGCGCGGTAGGAGAAGCTTGTGCGCCCAAGGTGCTCTCGCATTCTTGATGCTTGCGCGGTCCGGGGCCGCTGCACCTTGCGCGGCAGTGTTGAAGAAGAAGTGGCCCTTGCACTCATTGCACTAGCGCACTTTGAAGAAGAAGAGAAGGCCGAGACCACACCTTGTGTGTGTGCCAAGTGAGGAAGACCCTACGGGTTGGTTGTGCACACTTGAAGATTAAAAGAGAAAAAAAAACAAAGTGTGTGTACAAAGTGGAAGAGTACATCTTGGCCGTGTGTGTGCAAGAAGAGGAAAGAGGCCAAGCTTAAGTGCGTGCAAAACGTGGAACAAATTGTGTGTGCAAAACAAACGAAGGCCGAACCTTAGTGTGTGCTAAGTGGTGTGTACACACTAAGAAGGAGAAGAAGGAGAACATCCACACTAAAGTATAACACACATTCAAGTGTGTAAGCAAATTGAATAAAGTGTGTGAAGAGGTGAGAAGATGGTGTGTGCTTAAAGATACTACACCCTTTGTGGGATTATTGCACCAAGAGAAGAAAGAGGGAAGTGCATGCATGCATGCATGCACGTGAACACGTGAAGAAAGATAAATTAGTGGTGTGCATATGAGGAGTCCAGGAACAACAGTTCTTGAAGATTTGAGAACTCATGCTATCAGTGCATGAAGATTCAGAGTTGCCATGCACTCAGTGCATGAAGTTGATGTGAAGTGAGACTGGACCAGACTGAAGTTAAAGATATCAGTTGTCTGAGTATTCAGTAATTGAGAAGAGCCTGATCAACTGAAGTGATCAGAAGTGCTGATCAAGACCAACAGACCTTACCAGAGGCTGTTGAAGATTCTTGAAGAGAGAAGCCAGGTCATCCTCAGAAGAAGGATATAAATCCTGAGCAAGACGAGAAGACCTGTTCATCACAAGTGAGAAGAGGTACAGATCAAGGCCAGCAGCCTTTATCCCAGGCTGCTGAGGATACTTGAAGAACTTAAAGAGAAGAAGAGCTACTCGTGTGACTCGAGGAGCCAGGAGAAGCCCCCTGTGAGACTCAGGGTGGAAGAAGTCTTCAGTGGGATTCTGGAGCAGGCCAGTGGGACTCTGGTAACACTGTGGGACGCAGTATAAAGACCCTCCTGTGGGACTCAGGAGAGATACAGTGGGATGCTGTATCGACCATTGTAATTCTAACAAGTTATAATGGAGAAACCATGTTGGGGCGTATAACCAACATGGAAAGGACGTAGGCCTTTGGTGCCGAACCTTGTAAATCCTTGTGTCCAGTGCCTTTACATTTACTGCATCATTCGTGGAAAGGTGAGATATACAAGAAGAGTGGATCGAGGCTTTAACCAGCCATAGAGGTTTAATTGATTAAGAATCAATTAGTAAAAAAGTTTTAAAGGATCACTGATTCACCCCCTCCCCCTCTCAGTGATTCACACTGATCTGGGCACTTCAATTGGTATCAGAGGGAGGTTACCTCAAAAAGATCCAAGAGAGTCTATATGGAGTGCAGATTGGAGGAAATGAAAGAACAACCTCAAATGGAGATATCTGCCAAGACTCTAAAAAACAAAATGAAGAAACAGGAAAAGAAGATGAAGAAGAAGGTTGTTGCAATCAGAGAAACTCCTTCTATGGAAAGAAATGTGAAAGTCACATCAGATGACAATTCCTTTTATCATTCTTTTGATGAAGCCTGCTCTAGCTGTGATGAAGATAAAAGGGACAATGATCTTCTAAAAATCAAATATCTTCAGAAGACAGTCCCCAAGGAAGTGGCAATGTGTATAGCTACAGGCCTCCTTGATCTTCAAGAAGAAAAATTACAGCTAGAAGATGAAGCCAATTCTCTGGAAGTCCAATTGGCTAAAAGGGTTGGCATAACCAACACTCTCAGAAAGCTGGTGAAGGCTAAGGATGAAACGGTTTCTCTTTGCAATGAAAGATATGAAGACACTGCTGAAGAATTGCAAAGGAGCCTTTTTGAGAAATATTTCTTTGAATTAATGGTTAGAGATGTTTTCCATGCACTGGAAAAGAGGCACAAAGTTTCAATGAATGTTAGAGATGCTCAACTTGAAGACAAAGTAAACAGGGTGAAGGAGCTTGACAACTCATTGCAAGAATTGAAGAAGGTGCATGAAGACCAGATGAAACAACTGGTGGAAAATTGGGAAGGAAAGCTAAGAACTGTTGAGGATGAGAAGAACTCCCTCAATATGAAATGCTTAGAACTAGAGGTGATATTGAAAAATATGCAATCACCCGAAGCTGAATCCTCCCAGTCAGCTGAAAGAAGAAATGTTGCTACTCAAGTGAGCTTTGAGAAGGATGATTCTAAAAGAAAGACATCCTCTAATAAAAGGGAAAAAACTTCTAAAAAGAAGGTACCATCCATCCCATCTTGTATTGATGCTTCTAATTGTGTTTCCACAAAAAGTGCAGGATGGAAAAATAATTCCAAACAAGTATGGATGAAGAGAAAGAAGAAGAAGATCTCTCCTGAAACAACACAGTAGCTCCAGAAAAGTACCCTAAAATCAGAAGGACTGAAGAAGTCAAGATTTGTGGGTCAATGTTGGTGTTGTAATAAGTATGGGCACTGTGCAAAGGATTGTTGGTACAATCCACTAAATGTCAAAGTACAAAGGAATCCCATGCCAAGGGGGAGCAAGCCAGAAGGAAATAAGCAACATCCACAGGTCCAGAGACATCTGTTTACTGCTAACAGATTCGGATTGCTTGATAACATCTGGGATGTGTGAAAAAGTGGTCAAAGAGATACATGTCAATCTCCAACTGTATCCAGAGCTCAAAAGAAGAAAAGATCACAGAACCTGGCTCAGAAAGAATCCTTGGGAAGCAAGAAGGAAGTTGAAGATGCTCCCAAGAAGGTTTTGAAAAAGGAAAAGAAGTCCTTGGAATTCAAATCCAAGAAGGGTGATGCATCCAGAAGGACCACCAAGAAAACATGCTTCTACTGTGGAAAGAAAGGCCATATCATGGATCTTTGTAAAGAATCCATGAAATTCAATAGAGGCAGACTGGACTCAAACAGACAATCAATCCAGAAGAAGAAGAAGGGATTGATTGAAAACAAGTTGCCTAAGAGAGGTAGCTTGACAACATCAAAGGAACCATGTGAAACTTCCAGAACTGAGGCCACACTTCCAAATGACTTGTTAGTCATATGGCCAAATCAGTTGCAACTTTCCAAAGATCTACAAAGAGCTGAAGATGAAGTTCTGGCAATTGCTAAGGCAAAAGGGAAGAAGAAGATTTCACATGAAGATGTGTTGAGATGCACACCAACACAAACATCATTGAAGATCAAATGTGCAAGTGTGAAGAATGGTGAAAATGGGACATCTCGGTTGAGAGAATCTTCTCAACCTTGTTGTTCACATTGATGAACCAAGGAGGTTCCATCTTATTCCCTTATACTTCTGGTATTTACATGTGCTAACATTACAGGTAATTGAAGATGATGATCATTCTCAACTGGAGGATGGTTTGGACAGAATGGAGTGCACCCCTTGAGGGGGAGCCAATCTGAAGAAGATGGGATTCTTAGATTAATACCATCTTGAGAAAAGTGAAGGTATTCCAATCATACTTTCATCCCTTGTTTCTTAATTGTATTCATCATGACAATTAAGGGGGAGTATTGATTGAAGACAAATGAATGAAAAGAGGGAGCTTCATCTTTGCACCTGAACTTTCTAATGAGTTTTGTGAAGTTGTGCAGGATTTAGCAAATTCATTGTTATATCTGAAAAATTTCAAGCCCCTTGAAGCATGATCTCACATGTATAGTGAATATTAGACAACATTGAATACCTTGGTTACATCACTCTTGTTTTCTACACCGGGTTAGCCCAAGTAGACTTAGAGTTGATTTACTAAAGGTTCTTTTCTAAAGAAGAACATGTGACATCATCCCTCTCCTAGTGTTTTTCAAGAAGATACTTTTCAATGGGAGGAAGTGATTTTTTGGAAGAGAACCACACCACACCTTTGCATTTGATTGCCAATAAGGGGGAGAAAATATTGGCACACATATTGACCCATTCATATGTGCCAAAGGAGTGTATTGACAACAAATACAAAGGGGGAGATTGAAGTGCACTGTGTTGTGTTTGTTGTCAATGAGACATGTTGTTGTCTTAGAATGAATGGATGTCAAGGATTGTCAAGATGTGAATGACAAAGGTTGTGATGGTGATGGTGAGGAATGGAGAATGGCCATGGTACTAAGATGCATATCACTTAGGAGATTCACTAAATGGTATTGGATGTTGTGGTTGAAACATTCTCCATGAAAATCAGACGATTGTAGAGCTGATCTTAAAGTTCCAAGAACTTGTATCAACTGGATACAATGTCACAACAATGTTTGACGACCATGAATTGTATTGACAATGCATGATGAGATGAAGTGATCCATCCACAATGACTAAGTGGATGAAGTGGTGCTAATGAAGTCCATGTACTATTTCTTAGTGCATGTGAATTTGAAGTTGATCCAATTGATCTCTGATTAGATCAATGAAGCACATTGAAGAATTTAAGTGATTCAGGAGTTCGGTTGAAGAAGAAGAACCTTCGGGAATTCCATTCCTAAGTAATGAATACATGTTGAAGAGAATTGGAGGAATTCTAATGAAGAAGAAGCATTGAGGAATTCAAATGAAGAAGAAGATGAGAAGAAATGAAGAGGAAGGATGGCTTGGAAGAAGTGGCATTTGGCTTATACTCATAGGAGAACTTTGTCTTTGACAAAGTCCTTATTCATGCCTTAGCCAAAAATATGGCCACCAAGGAGGCCAGCCGAGGGATCACCTAAGGAACATATGGGCCTAAGGCGCCACGCCCATGGCGAACCCTCAAGGCCAAGGCACTCCCTTCGGCAGAAGGGAGGGGCCGTGTATAAGCCCCGACCGAGGGCACGCGGTGGTGAAGCCCGCGCACCCGAGTGTGTATGGTGGGCGCTAGGAGCACGCCCGCAGAGGTGAGAGTGGGCGCAGAGCGCGCCCGCAGGGAGAACTCGGCGTGGGGCGGCACCGAGAGGGGAGGAGATTCAATCGAGGGATGGATGGCGGAAAATGTTTGATAAACCGCAGAAATTCCGCGAGGCGTTTCGATGTGGGATGAAATTTTTTTCCGCGGAACGAATCCCAGCCGCACGATTGATCGCGCGCTTGATCTGGTCCGCACATCTCATCGCGCCGCTCCCGTTCAGATCCAGGCCGTTGATGATCTTTTCAACGCCGCATCCGACGGCTCCGAGGCGTCTCCTACCTCGAGCTCGTGCCGAGGCCATGCCAAGGCCACCCGACGTCCGCCGTCGAACCAGAGGCATCCCGACGACGGTTCTTGAGCTCCCGACCACCATTTCCGAATCCAGAGGCTCCATTGAGCTCGTCTGGACCTACTGAACACATCCATGCCTAAAAATTGGCTTGCATGCGATGTATGGATGATTTCGGCTGAGGCCGAGGCATGCGAAGCTGGCGAAGGCCATGAGGGTTGATGATCTTCATGGATTATCTTAAAATAAGGCCATGCATATGTTTCCATGCACATGCATGAAGAGGTAAATAAAGAGAAGGAGTCCGCGTGTGAAATAAAGGAAAAACAAGATTTTACAGAATCTTGAAGAACCGAAAATCTCGGGAGTTTGAAGTTATATCACACGTATTGAACCCCCTCTCCTCTGCCTATAAAAATGAGGCCTAGCCCTCGAGGAGTGCTTTTGCTGAAAACTTGAAGATCCGCGTAGAGCTCTCTGCCTCGCGAAGAAAGAAGCCACCACGCAAAACTTTGCGCGGCTATTGTTCTCGGTGTCACCCGAGGCCCGAAGGAGTTCCTTTCGCGCACCCCTTGCGCGAAAGAGGTGAAGGGAAGGAGTTCCCTGCGCGCATCACTTGTGCGACAGGAAGAGCTCTCCCTGCCCGCATACTTGCGCGGCAGGAGAATCTTGTGCGCCCAAGGTGCTCTCGCATTCTTGAGGCTTGCGCGGTCCGGGGCCGCTGCACCTTGCGCGGCAGTGTTGAAGAAGAAGTGGCCCTTGCATTCATTGCACTAGCGTGCTTTGAAGAAGAAGAGAAGGCCGAGACCACACCTTGTGTGTGTGCCAAGTGAGGAAGACCCTACGGGTTGGTTGTGCACACTTGAAGATTAAAAGAGAAAAAAAAACAAAGTGTGTGTACAAAGTGGAAGAGTACATCTTGGCCATGTGTGTGCAAGAAGAGGAAAGAGGCCAAGCTTAAGTGCGCGCAAAACGTGGAACAAATTGTGTGTGCAAAACAAACGAAGGCCGAACCTTAGTGTGTGCTAAGTGGTGTGTACACACTAAGAAGGAGAAGAAGGAGAACATCCACACTAAAGTATAACACACATTCAAGTGTGTAAGCAAATTGAATAAAGTGTGTGAAGAGGTGAGAAGCTGGTGTGTGCTTAAAGATACTACACCCTTTGTGGGTTTATTGCACCAAGAGAAGAAAGAGGGAAGTGCATGCATGCATGCATGCACGTGCACACGTGAAGAAAGATAAATTAGTGGTGTGCATCTGAGGAGTCCAGGAACAACAGTTCTTGAAGATTTGAGAACTCATTCTATTAGTGCATGAAGATTCAGAGTTTCCATGAACTCAGTGCATGAAGTTGATGTGAAGTGAGACTGGACCAGACTGAAGTTAAAGATATCAGTTGTCTGAGTATTCAGTAATTGAGAAGAGCCTGATCAAATGAAGTGATCAGAAGTGGTGAGCAAGACCAACAGACCTTACCAGAGGCTGTTGAATATTCTTGAAGAGAGAAGCCAGGTCATCCTCATAAGAAGGAGATAAATCCTGAGCAAGACGAGAAGACCTGTTCATCACAAGTGAGCAGAGGTACAGAGCAAGGCCAGCAGCCTTTATCCCAGGCTGCTGAGGATACTTGAAGAACTTAAAGAGAAGAAGATCTACTCGTGTGACTCGAGGAGCCAGGAGAAGCCCCCTGTGAGACTCAGGGTGGAAGAAGTCTTCAGTGGGATTCTGGAGCAGGCCAGTGGGACTCTGGTAACACTGTGGGACGCAGTATAAAGACCCTCCTGTGGGACTCAGGAGAGATACAGTGGGATGCTGTATCGACCATTGTAATTCTAACAAGTTATAATGGAGAAACCATGTTGGGGCATATAACCAACATGGCAAGGACGTAGGCCTTTGGTGCCGAACCTTGTAAATCCTTGTGTCCAGTGCCTTTACATTTACTGCATCATTCGTGGAAAGGTGAGAGGTACAAGAAGAGTGGATCGAGGCTTTAACCAGCCATAGAGGTTTAATTGATTAATAATCAATTAGTAAAAAAGTTTTAAAGGATCACTGATTCACCCCCTCCCCCTCCCAGTGATTCACACTGATCTGGGCACTTCAGGAACCTTTATCAGTGCTATTAAAGGCCCGTTTTGTTGTAGCAGAAAGGGATATTTTTTCCATTTTCTAAATGAGGTTCTTTGTGAATTTTCCAAAAAAAATACAGAAGGAATGTTTTTTAAACTATTCAGAATGAGCAGCTTTTCCTATTTTCATGTCACCTCAATTATTTTAACCTTCCATTACAATTTTAAATGTTCATTCTGAAATAAAATGCTTTCATTTGAAAGTTTGTAGTTTCATTAAATTGGCATGATTTTAAAATAAAAAAGTTATTTTCCATAGAAATATTTTCAATTAACATTAAAAAATCATTTTCTATCTAAGATGACATCATTTAATGTAACTTATACTTTACTGCGAATATAATTCAAGTATACTGTCTGTATTATCTCTCTGGATGGTTTATGTTTATGATTAAAGATGTTAATGAAACTCATTCCTTTTTCAACAGGTTAAACTTTGTTGAAATTTTTCTGTTTCATGAGTTCTGAGATGATGAACGTTTTATAATCTCAGGGTACACATATGTATAATTTTATTTATGTGAAAGGTGGGTCCTATATCTCACTCTAATGAATTTGTTAAATATGGATAACTCATGAGGTAAATATGTTATGCTTGAACCTGATTACATTTTCAAAATTTTATTTGTGTACATGGATTTCATGTCTAGAATAGGTTTATGTGTGGACATGACATTAATTTCTATACATTTATGCGTGCACCTGGCTTCCATGTCCATAATATTTTTTGTAGACGTGGCCTTAATGTCCATAGTTTTATGTGTGGATATGGCTTTCATATCTATAAGTTTAGGTGTGGATCTGGAATTCTTGTCCCTAACATTTTGCATGGACTTGGTTTCATGTCCATATGTTTATGATAGGGAATAATTTCATGGCCTTAACTTAATTGGTGAACCTATTTCTATTTATACATGTTCAAAAAGTTAAAATTTGATGTGTATTCCACAATTTCATGTTTTATGTCAATGTTATGCTCTCGTGGATCATGTTCTCTGATTCCTTTATGGTTCATATCTTATGAATGATAAATCATTATGACATGACTCAAGATTATAAATTTATGATATGTAGGGTGTATATTTCAAATGTTAAGTTCATGTTCTCATTCCCTTATACATATGTTATGCTTATGTGATTATTGATATCTCTCTTGTTTACCCTTAATGTGAAAATAACCTCACCATTTTCTTATATTTTTTTCCCAGGATATGAAATATGTTTTTTGTAGGGTATGTCTATGAATGTTTCTAGATGAGAAGAATGTTTATGGAATATATAGATTTTTATGACCCAGTTGTTTATCTTTCTAAGATATAAAACATTTTTTCCAAATTCTCTAAAACTATATTCCTAAAATGTCCATCAATATGAAACTGATCCAATATTTCGTTTGATTTTGTATATTTTGGATGGTTTAAATCTTAAGGTGACTAATGATATTTTGGGAGACATTTTTTTGAGGTATATATAACACTTAAGTTTATCATATAAAAAAATGTTATTTTAGAAAGAATTATCTTTTAATTTTGTTAAAATAAGTTTAAAGGTATTGAAAATATTTATGTATTATATGATCATTGATTTTGAGGTAATTATAGGTTATCACATTTTGGGAAGAAAAATGAAAGATATGAGATAACCTTTGAAGTTAAACCATTTTATTAATAATGATTATATTAATGTTATTTTTGAAGATGTTTATAAGCTTTTTGGAAATGTCAAAATAGTTTCAAGGAAATACCTCATTGCATCCTGAAAGGCTATGAGGTTTGAACTCACCACTGAAGGGTGATAAGGGTGAATCACCTAGAACTAGCATATGCGAAGCCTTGGTTAACCTAAAATTGTTTTTCTACTTAATTTATTTGGAAAATAGAGATTAATTTTAATTTGGAAACATATTTTTTATCTTATAAAAAACCATGAGATGAGAAATTGATTTTATGTTAAGTGATTAATATTATTTGTGAAATACATTCACTATTCAGGGAATCCATTATGATTAAGTTAAAGAAAATATTATGGAATTTTATTTTAAGAAAAAAGTTTGAATTTTATTTTGGTGGAATATATGACTTGTTTGTGTATTTATAGTGATTCAGGTTATATATATAAATGGTTATCATATCATGAATACTTTATATTTAGGGTGTGTGCATTTTTGGAGATAAATGCTAAATTATCTTGGAAGATGATGTGATAAAATCCCTCTGATTGTTGGGTTTCAATATTATTCTAAAATATTTTAATGAATTTTAAGTAGAGTTATTTTTTGAATGATCTATGTTGATCATTGGGTATTACAACTGAATTTTTGAGATTAAAGTTGTTTTTTCATATAATGTTTTATTATTATTAGAGAATTATCTTATCTTGTACTAACCATTTTTGTTTTGGTGAATGTCTAAAGATAGGAAGAATATATTATTATCCTTTTGTGGATTTTTTGGTCCAAAAAAGTTTATTCTAATGCTTCAAACATGATAAATTGATCTTTAATGTTAATTATTTGGAGAAAAACATGATATTGTGATCTAAATTGATTAAATGATAAAATTACACTTGTCAAGTAAGCATAATTCCTTATGTTCTTTGTCTATATAGTAATGGAATTACTCAACTATAGGAAAAGGATATTAAGATAAAATTGTTGTCCTATAACCTTCAATTCTAATGAATTAATGGTCTTCTCCACATCTATGGTTTACAATTATATATGTATATATATATATACTAAAGTTATAATCAAAACCTCTTTTTATTATGAAAGCAATAACCACTTTCTATCTGGGTAAATGGAGACCCATTACATATCACATAATACCATGCCCAAGTGAACCATGAACATGCCTCGAAGGGCAAATGTAGAATCATTCATGCATCATCCCTCCTGGGTCATGCCTGCGTCACTACTTTCCTACATCATACCTGTCTTACTGCATGCTTGCATCATGTCTACATCACTACCTGCTAGTGTCATGTATCTGTCACTACCTGCATTATAAATCCCCTAAGGGGCTTGCAGGATTTCAAACCATAGACATTTCAATATAGGATTATGGGGTTTACCACTCATGAACCACCCCATCTTCTGGTTTACAATATTGTTATTGTTAACTTTATCAAGATCAATCATTATCTTGGTATCAGTGGTATCTGGAAATTAATTTTCTTCCATGTACATATCTTCAATTCTCACTAATGTTATTATATTTGGAAACTCTGTATGTGTAATAAAAAATGATCTTAATATTTTCCTTTATCTCTTTTCAAGAGAACCTTTTATTAACATTTTTTGATATTTGGGTTTCCACAAAGGGATGTTGAAATAAAAAACCTTTGATTTTTGACCAGTATAAGTTCAAATTTTGAGGACACAATTTATTGGGGGAGAGGAGTGTAACAACCTAATATTTTAGAAAATATTTATATTTAAATTATTTTATTTCTTATATGTATTACATTACACACAACATCGAGTTTAAAAAAATCGTGATACACAATTAAAATATTATTATTTAATGTGATAATTATAAACTAGCCATTAATTTGGAGAGTATGAATATGATTAAATAATTTATAAAACACATATATATTTAATAATAAATATATATATATATGTATATATTGATCAATTATTATTAAATAATCATTTAATTATTAGTAAATTCATTTTATTCTTTAAAATTTTGTTTTCTACCAAAATGAAATTTTATTATTTTTGTTAGAAAATATTATAATTAATTTTAAAACATTAAAAAATAGATTTTATAAAATAAATAAATTTTGTAATCAACATATCAAAATTATATTTGGGTGAAATTTTTAAATTTTTCTGAAACTATTGATTTTTTTAGTAAATAATAAAAAATACCGGTTTTTTGTAAAAATATAATTTTCTTTTCAAATAAAGTATCATTACGATTTGAATTTTATCTAAAATTAAAATATTTATTATTTAATTATATATAATATAATTAAATTCCTTTAATCATTGTTATAATTTATTTTGATATAAGTTCATTTTTGGGATTAAAAACATATTTTTCCGAAAAAAAACTATTTTTCTTCTCATTTTATAGTTTAATTTTAAATTAAAATCTTAAAATAATATGTTTTAAATTTTTAAAAATTTATTAAATATTTGTAATAAGTAGGTTTAAATTTATTAAATATTCCATTTTATTTTTGGACAATATGAATAATAAACTTAGTAATTTTTTATTACTATGGATTATGGTAAATCAGGTAATTAAAGGTTAAAAATAAAATGATAAAAAACTATTAAATAACAAAAATACTTAAATAAATATTATTTTATAAGTATATATATACCATAAAAATTAATGTTTCTAATTAATTACATTTTTGAGCCACTTGGATAAAATTATGACCTTTAGAATATTTTATTTAGTGAAAAGGAAAACATATCACACTGTTGTTTTTAATAAGTATAATATTATTAATATTTATTCATCCAAAGGATATGTTTTAATATACATAATATTTTAAAATATATAACATTTATATTTATCATGTTAATTTATTTTTAATCTTTAGTAAATAAATAATTAACTTAAATTCTTACACAACACTGATCAAGTAATTATTTCATTAATGGAATAATAAAAAAATGATGTTAAAAATATTAAAATTAATATAATTGGAGATATTTAATGTGAAAAAAATAATTCTATATATTACTAGAACATTTATAGGATATAATAAATTTTTTTTTTCAAATTTTACTCATTTTATTGATGTTTTTGAAGTCAAAGTAATGAATTGTATCAAAATTGACAATAAGGATATTTTATGGTATCAATATTTTATAAAATTATTTAAAAATAATAAAAATATTAAATAAGCACCAATATGATAATATATGGTAAATAATTTCATACCATATTCATTTAAAGGTCATTTGGAAGAAATTTTCCCTATAATAGTCGTAATATATTTTAAAATTTTAAGAAATTCCAAAAGTGCCCCTCACGTCAGTTAAAAAATACCCCTCCTAACTCACTTATTTACACAACCATTATCCATATATCATGATAATAAACTGAAAAATTATCTTCTCAAAATACTTAGACATATTCTGGAGGTGTTGGTGTTCTCAAAAGACCAACCATAGAGCCCTTTAGAGGAGATCTAAAGGAGTTGTTTAGAAGAAGAGGGAATCACTCTAACCGATCAGTTTCTTGACCTAGTTTTATTTACCACATATAAATATATTATATTCCTCATAAAATAATAACTTCAGTATCCAAAATATACTTAATTATTATTATGATTATAAAAAAACCATTATACACCCTCTTTTCCATCAAATAAGAAGTGGATGTATCTTTTGTGCGTACGTAAGACATATCGTCTCTACGTAGTGATACAATTAATTTTCCATAAATATATTTCATGGATGATTATTATGATGGTTTTAATGTTTATAAATTATATTTATGGTATAGTTATTCTTCTATAATGAAAATATAATATCAACCTTTTTACCTTCCAAACCATTAGAAAACAACAATGTCGATTGTGCGTACATCAGACTACCACCTCCATGAAGCGATGTGATTCATTTGTCATTTCTATTTTAATTTTATGGTAAGAAGGATGGATATTAAAAATATATATGATATAAATTATATAATAATTATTTTAGAAAATTAAATTATTTTTTACCTTTCTTTCATCCCATCCTTAAAAAAGTGAATACAATGTTCATGCGTACAAATGACCTACCTTCTCTATGAATGATATAATTCATTTCCTATCTATATAATTATGGAATAATTATATATATATATATAAATAATATATATGATATAATAATAATGTAAATTATTCTATAATAAATTTATAATAAAGTTAAATTTATTATAAAGGAGGTTAAAGAACATTCAAAGGAATTCAAACCTCAGGTAAGAGATTTTCATCCCACTTTTATATTTTCAAAAAAAATTCCGTATACCCTATTTTTTTGTGCGGTGTATATAATACCTATGAATGGGTTTTATTATTCTTATCATGAAAATTATGGGATATACATATCCATATAATTTTCTTTCTTTAATGAGGATTATTATTCACAATTTACGAAAGTGGTAAGGGTTTATTTCACAATATCATAATTATTCAGAATTTTTTATGTTTAAGACACCATTGGGGATTTTTAATATTCCATGTCCAAGTTTTATAAAAAAAATTAAAAGGTTTTTACTCTATTTTTAAAAAAAATCTGATGTATTACTGTCTTAAAAACAGTTTGAAATGAATCTCTTTTTTATTTTCTAAATTATGATCTTTGGGAATTTTACAAAAAGAAATTGGAAATGAATGTTTTTTAACCTATATGGAATGAGTATATTTTACAAAAATCATGCCACAAAAATTATTTGAATATTCCTTTACAAGTTTAAAAGTTTATTTTCAAAGAAAATTCTTTCATTTAGAATTGCATTATTTCATTAAATAAATGTTATTTTAAATTGGAAATATTATTTTCCCCAAGAATATTTCCAATTAGAATTTTAAAATAATTTTCTATCTAAGATGAAATCATTTGATATTAATTATACTTTAATAGGGTTATTATTCAAGGATACCATCCTTATTTTTTTATTTTTATGGTTTATATTTATTATTAAAAGATGCTGATGAAACTCATTCCCTTTTCAACAAGTTATAATTCGATGAAATTTGTTTATTCTCATGATTTATTAGATAATGAATATTTAATGATCTTATAGAACAAATATGTATGATTTTATTTATGTGATGGGTGTGACCTATATCTACCTCTAATGTAATGGGTAAAGTTGAATAACTCATGAGGTAAATATGTTATGTGTGATCCAAATAACATGTTCATAATTTTATGTGTGGACCTGGATTTCATGTCCATATGTTTATTCATGGACTTAGATTTCATGTCCAAAAGTTTATGTGTGGATCAGGCTTCCATATCCATAAGTTTATGCATATACATGGATTTCATGTCCATAATTTTATGGGCGGACCTCACTTTCATTTCCATAAGTTTTATGTGTGGAATTGGAGTTCATGTCCATAAAATTATGCATGGACCTCGTTTTATGTCCATATGGTTATGGGAGGGCCCGATTTCTAGTCCATAACAAAATGATTGAACCTGTTTCTATTTATCAATGTTCACAAAGTTACTCATTTATGTTTATTCTACAATCTCAAGTTTCATGTCAATTTTATGATCTCATGGCTTATGTTCATTGATTCTTTTATAATTCGTGTCTTATAGACTATCAATCATTATGACATGTATCAAGATTATCAATCTATGATGCAAAGTGTGTAGATTTCAAATGTTAAGTTCATGTTCTCACACCCATATGCTAAAATTATGTTTATGTAATTATTAATATCTCTCTTTTTTACCCTTACCAAGAATATGAGATCACCCTTTATTCTGATTCCTTTTCCTAGGCTATGAATAATGGTTTTAATTAGTGTATGCCTATGAAGGGAGATAGACGTGAATAAATTTTGGGGGATGATATAGATTTTTATGAACTGTTTGTTTATTTTTCCATGATATGTAATTGTATTTCGTAATTCTCTAAAACTTCTAACCTAAAAGGTCTTTCAGTATGAAATTGATCCAATATTTCCTTTGATTTTGTATCTTTTGGATAGTTTAAATTGGGTGACATTTATTTGTATAAAAGATAAAAATGGAAATATTATGTTTCTAGCACTGAATCCGGGAATGCAGGTTCTAGTTTGTTACAATATTTCTATTCCGTATTTTATGAATTTTATTCTCAAATGGTTACTTTTAGAGATTACATGTTTTCCCATTATTTACATCTTCTTATGTACTTCAGAATCCCAAAGAATTGTTTTAAGGAAAACCGACTTTAATTCTCTATTCAGTCAAAAATCCTTTTTCTTTTATATCCTTTTTTTCTAAAATGATTTCAAGAATATTTTTACTCATATACAATGATTGTTTAAAGTGTTTTTTACCCATGTTTGACATTCTATAAAATGTTTTAAATGAATCTTATTTTCATCTTCTAAATGAGGTACTTTTTTATTTTTAATGAAAATATGAAATGAATCTCTATTTTAAGATACATGATATGAAACAAATTTCCCACTATTATGGCTATTAAATGACATGAAGATTAATTTAAAAATTTCAAAGTTTATTTTCAAATAATATATTTCCCCTAATATTTTGGAAGTTTTTATATGCTAAATATGAGATTTCAAAATGAAAAGGGTATTTTCCTCAAGAAATATTTTAGTGATCTTTTAATGAAAATTTTCATCTATGATGAAATCCTTGATTTTAATTATGTTTCACTAGGGTTATTATTATATGTGTGATGGCATATAGCCCTTTGGTCCATTACTTTGTCAAAATCTAGTGTTTTGGGTGTTCGGGGAGGTAATGGTAACTCATTTCAAGAGTTTTAAAAAAATCCAGTTTTTCCATTGTTAGGTCAGAGGCATCAGTGAGTCAGGGTGTTAGTGAGTCTGATCATCAGTGAGTCAGGGTATTTGTGAGTCAGGGAGTCAGTGAGTTAGGGTGTCGGTGAGTTAGGGTGTCGGTGAGTGAGGGCGTCGGTGAGTCAGGGCGTCGGGGAATCAAGGCATCAGTGAGTCTGGGCGTTAGTATGTTGCGTCAGTGGATTATTGTCGATAGATCAATGTAGGTATCATAGTGTCGGTGACTCACTATAGGTGACTCACTATTAGTGACTCGCTATCAGGGGCTTTCTATTAGTGACTCACCCATCTGTGAATCAATTTCTAGTTTTCCCAGTTTTTCTAGTTTCATCCCTCTTACATTTTATTTGATGAAAACTGAGTTTAAACCATTTTTTGGAATTTCAAAAGGAATTTAAAAGGATATTAATTATATATTTAATATCTTAATGCTCAGGGGACTTTGAAATAGTCAAACTGTGTGGTCTTTTTCATGATCCAACTTTAATGGCCCTTGAAACTGTGCCTCGTTCCGTTGATATATGATCTAGATTTTTTAAGACAAGACCTTATCTTAATAGTATGTTTCCATTCCCTCTTGGTCCACCTTGAGACTTCCCTTACCATGGATTCACTTGGTGTGTTGTATCCATAAATATATTTTTACTAGGATTTTTCCTTGGAGTTTTCCTACTACTCACGTACCCCCTATTTTGGAGCAAGGAGGAGTTTTCATCGCTAGTTGTTCTAAGTAGGGATTTCATTCATCTCCCTTTTAATTGGGTATTTTGTGGTGTGGGTGTACTCTTTTATCTTTGTGAATATGGATAAAACCATTTTAAAGAAGATAACAGGAAGGAATAAATGGGTATGGGGAAGATATTGATGATCTCTTTGTTTTATCTGTTATCTCTAATCTATAATACAGATTTTATGGGTTGTATCCCACTGAAAATCATAGCCATTGGTGGTATTTTCTTGTGCACCCATGATTAATCAGTCTTATTTATAATTCTCTATTGAAATAACTATAAACATGAAGTCTGATTAATTACGTATACTCGATTAAATGAAAAGGATGCCCCAAGATCAAAACTAATTTATGATCACCCCTATTTATCAAAGTGTAATTAAGGGAAATTCATTGGATAAATCCAAATATACACATCTTATTTTGGTGGGGTTTTGTGTTATGTGGGCCTTGTTGGGATTTTTTCTTTGTGAGGTTTATACGGTGGTTGTTGTGGGATTTGTGTATGAGGTGGTGTAGGAGGTGTGATGTAATCTCAGGTTAAGAGATTGATTGATTGTTTAATGGATGGAGTTATTGTGTAGTGGGACTGCATCTGGGTAGGTACAGGGCAATGGAGAATTAGGACTGGGTTGTGTCATGATTTCATGTTTGTGTGTGTTAGAATGGGTTTCCTTACCATTAGCCTTTCTTTCCTTGTTTATCTGGTATAATGGTTGGTATAGTTTCTTAATCTTATAATTTTTTGTAGTGTTTGGTAGTTTACTGGGTAGGGATGGAAATAAATAAATGGTTGATTTGATAATGTAGAACGATAATTGGTTCAATGAATCATCTATGGGTATATTTCGAATTGGGGCTTGTATTGAAGAGGCATTCAAGTGACCATCGTTCGTGGGGGTACATGTATGTAGGGGTAGCATCAAAGGTGGTTTTGAGTGGGCTGGTCAAATGTTTGGAATCCCATAGCATGGGCTAAGTGTTTTTTAACTATATTTATAAACTTCTTGTTCCTTATGTTTTCAATACACACCCCACCCATGTTGAGCACTATGTTCCGAACAACCCATTGTTATGGAGGAGGTTGTATTTCCCAACATCTCAATGGGAGGATGGATGGATGGTTACTGACTTTACCTTTCCCCCTCTTCTTGGAATTTATCACCCAATATTCATTGGGAATGTTGTAATGGCTTCAGGTTTAATAGAAGATTTATGTTATTGCCTATGTGTGAGGTAGTTTGTTTCCCAAGTGTCTTCGGGAAGAGGCATAGGTGTTTTCAAGAGAGATGTGTGGTGGTTGTGGACCAGGTATAAGCAGTTAGAATGTGATGTGGTTGTGGCCCTAGTGTGTGTGGGAAGGTTGTGATAGTGGGGCTTGAGGAAGTGCATGGTAGCATCCGGATGTTCGCCATTAGGGATGAGCAGTTAACAAGTGGGAAGTGGTGTGGGGTACCCAAATATTGATGTTCTTATACATTACTTTACTTGACTGACACTATTTGGTGAACGTTCCTTGGTGAGTATGGGTTGGATAGTATACCTTGTTAGGTGTTTTTTAGTTTCTATTTTTTTCTCATGGGGGCATTAGTATGCTTCTCCCACTCGTTCACAGGTGACTTTGGTTTTTTCCTTACTAAGTATACATGTATGCTCACCCTACGTATACAAAATCTTTTTCATGTTTCCAAGGAGGTTATGTGGACAATTATGGACATTACTAGCTCAGATTTTGGGGACAGTTGATGTGTCTCTAGATTTTTTTTTGTACTACTTTGGTGTTTTGTTTTTATTTCTAGATATTTTACTTAAAAATACATGCTGGCTGGATTTTGGTTTCTTTATATAAAGCTATCTTGATTTTTTTGAGCTTGATACATCTTATCTTCCGATATTGGTTACTGTAAAAATGGTAATGCCTCCAACTTTCATGATATTTCTATATCCTTAGGTCTTAATGCCACCCCGAGGCTTATTAGAGGTGGGACTCAATGGTCTTTATCAATCCTTCATCTTGGGGAAGGAAGGTATCAACATCTTGTTATCCCTTCCCTCATTATGAAGAATATGGGTTGTGAAAAAATGGTATCAGAGGAGATGGTTGAGAGATAGGATGGAGTTTGGAGTTAAGTAGAGTGAGTATTTCATGGGTTTCTAGGGAAACAATGTTAAGTGATCTTAGTGCATGACATAGTCTAGGGAAGACTGGTTAGGACAAGGGATTTTAGGGCCCAACTGATCTGATTCAAGGACTATGATCTTCTCGAATAACCAAGTGAGGCTACACCAATTGCAGTGTAGAGAACCTAGGGAAGGTACCTTCATCATGATGACTTGTGTTCTGGTTTTTGTTGCACATTTTCAAGAAATTAAAATGAACAATGAGTTAAAATGAAACCTAAATAAATTATATACTACCTAAAATCAGGAGTTCCGTGTTTTCCTTTCAGCTATGGATCTCAGACGTTTCTCACGTGTGGTAAGAGTAGTGGAGGGTCAGCAGGCAGACCCAATTGATCAGAAAAGCGTTGATCCAAAGAAGGAGGGAAATCAATGGAAGAAGACGCTTCATTATTTCTATTGAAAAACTCTTGGAAAGTATGAGGGTAGTGTCTTAGATACAGAAATGAAGAGTTGTCTTGAGGAGCTGGTAATCACTTTCATCTTGATCTGAGATCTGACAGATTACTGGGCACCATTGGAAGTGATCCAGATGAGAGGAGCAGTGTGTCAAGGGTGGATGCTTTACCTTAGGGAGTGGAAGGAGACCGATGTTCTGTGAGTCTACTTTGAGAAGGAGTTCCTTGAAGAATTCTTTTCTTCCAGAATGAAAGATGAGAAGAGGAAGGAGCTACTCTCCCTCTAGTAGGGAAGTGTTTCGGTGAGGGTATTTGGGATCATGTTCAATGATCTCCTATGTTTTTCTCCAGATCTTTCCTAGATGAGAATTCTTGGTTCAGACATTTTTAGGTGGCACTTCTTCCTTCCCTATAGTATGTGATTACTCCCTTCACCCTACCAACATACTTAGAGGTTTAGAAGAAGACTGAGGTGGTGGAAAGGATGAAATTATAAGGAGGTCTACTATGAGAGAGAATTCATTTGGGTTCTTCAAAGGGGAAGAACATCAACATCAAGTCTCTGGAATATGAGCCCTACAGTTTTCATCTATTAGGGAGTCCTGCCCAGTAGTTTTAGTTTCAACCCTCTGGTCCTTTCCCTTTTCTCATGGGCTTGGGGTTGAGGTGTTTTTCTTGTGGAGGCTGCATGAACCTTCAGAGTTAGTACCCAGTTCGAACATTGTATGGTGGAGGTGGGAAGGTTCAGTGACCACCTCAATAGTAGTTTCTAACCAGGACTGTCCAGTAGCAGTGACAGTAGGCCCCTGCTCCCCCAAGGGAAAATACTGTAGAAGGAGGCTGACCTCAGGGTGCTCCATTGGGACCTCGACCATGGCATGGTCGGAGAGGTGGTTTACAGCAGAGGGGAAGAGGATCTCTGAATGGACGGTTACACTCCACAGATGCAGTAGTTCTAGTAGGGTAGAAGGTTGTTCAGGGTAAGATTATTTTGTTTAGTACGCTTTCTTGTGCCATGATTGGTTCAAGAGTTTCTCACTCCTTCATTGAACCTAGTCTAGACCATGCCCTGGGACTAGACATAGAGAGACTTTTCATGCCCCTGGTGTTGAGTACACCAATCAAAGGTCAAACCAGCTTGTTTGATATTTTTTGGGGATGTGGACTAATGTTGGGGCCACATCATTCTAGTGGGGATCTCTTTCAACTGTAGTTGCAGTTGTACGATTTTATCCTTGGTATCGACTGGTTTTTTTCAGTGCATGTGGTTATTGACTACTTCTGGAGAAGATTCATGTTTTCAGATGTGAAGGTCTAGTGTGTAGATTTCATTGGCAAGTTGAGATATCAGGTAGGTAGCCAACATATAGAGCCTCTTCTTTCCATATTAGCCAAATTTTTAGTGGGATCGATAGATTCTAAGATGATGGAGGTTTTGGGAGTTTTTAGTGAATTTCTGGATATTTTCCCTGAGGATATTGTGACTCTACCCCCCTCGACATGATGTTGAGTTCAGAATAGACTTACAACCCAGAGTTAGTATGATTTTGATAGATCCTTATCAGATGATGCCTTTTGAGTTGTGGAGTTGCAGATCCAAATTTATGACCTGATGAGGAAGGGTTTTATCCAACCTAGTTTATCATCATGGGGTGCTCTGGTATTGTTTGTGAAGAAGGCGGATGGTGATCTTAGGCGGTGCATAGACTACCTGAAGCTAAATCAGGCAACGATCAAGAACTATTACCCTCTCCCAAGAATAGATGATCTTTTCAACCAACTAAGTGGATAAAGATGGTTTTCCCAGATCAATATAAGGTATGTATATCACCATTTGAGGGTGAAGGAGGGTGACATCCCAAAGACTACATTCAGGTGCATGTATGGGCACTTCGAGTTCATAGTTATGTCGTTTGGAGTTATAAACACACCAACCGTGTTCAGGGTGCTTATAAGCTCTGTCTTTCATGAGTTCCTGGACCTGTTTGTTTTCGTATTCATCGATGACATCCTAATCTACTCAAATTCATATAAGGAACATATTGTGCATCTCAGGACTATCCTAGAGGTCCTTTGGCACCACAAGCTCTATGAAAATCTATATAAGTATAAGTTTTGTACATGGAAGGTCCACTCCCTTGGGTATGAGGTTTCTAAAAAGGGAATATTAGTGGGCCTTTTAAAGTTTGAGGTAGTTTTTTCTTGGGTAGAACCCAAGAATGTTGTATAGATTCCTAGTTTTCTTGGTCTGGCATGATACTGTTAAAGATTCATATTAGATTTCTTATACATAACATCTCCATTGATGGATCTGACCAGAAAAAGGACAATATTTTGTGAGGGGTAAGCAGTTCCAGAAATTATTTTCCTATCTAATGGGGAATTTGGTTAGTGATCCAGTGCTCAGGCTTCCATAGGAAGGGCTGATGTTCAAAGTGCTTTGTGATGCTTCCCATCTAGGTTTGGGGTGTGTGCTGATGCAACAACGGGGAGTGATCACTTATGGGTCTATGAATTTACATCCCCATGAGTGTAAATATTCCACAAATGATCTTGAACTATCATCATGATCTTTTAAACCTTAAGAAATGGGAATGTTATGGTCAATGATTTGATTAGGAAGTCGCACAAGGAAGTGGTTTGGGAGTCAGCAGATTCCTATTGAGGAGTTGGCTTCCTTGTACTTAGATGTTGTAATGTATGCTGGTAGAGGTTGTCTATTTTAGATGATGGTACAGTCATCTCTGAGGCATAAGGTAGTGAAGTGTTAGTGGGGAGACTTATAGTCAAAGTTCATGCGTGATCACATTGACCAGGGTGATGCTCTAGAGGGATGGTTGGAGGATAATCAGAATCAGATGTTGTTCTGTGAGAAGATGTTTTCTCCAGTAGAAATGCACTATGAATTTCTCTGTGAGATTTATATCTCACCCATAGTTGTACATCTGAGAATATCCAAGATGTACTAGGGCTTGAGGGAACAAATTACGTGGCCTGGGGTGAAGCGGGTAGTGGCGTAGTTTGTGGCAATGTGCTTGGTGCTCCAGAAAGTGACAGCTGAGCACCATGTTCCTTGTAGTTTGTTGCAGCCCCTAGATTTACCTAAGTGGAAGTGGGATGAAATCTCAATGGATTTAGTCACTAGATTACCCATGGACCAGGGAGAATGAAACACTATTTGGGTATTAGTGGATAGGTTAACGAAATCGGTTCACTTATTAGGGATCATTGAGTCGAGTGCAGTGGATGCATTAGCACATAGGTATGTGAATGAGATGGTGAGACTTCATGGAGTTCCAAAATCTATCATAACATATCAAGATATATTTTTTATGTTGTGAGTTTGGATGGTATTGTAGCATGATTGTTTCACTCAATTATGCCTTAGAACTTCCTTCCACCCTCAGACATATGGGAAAACAGAGTGGACAATCTAGATGTTGGTGGACATGTTGTGAGAATGCATCATGGATTTTGGTGGGTCTTGGGGACGATAATTTACCTTGGTAGAGTTTTCTTACAATAACAGATATTACTATTCCATTGGCATGGATCCATTTGAAGCTTTATACAGAAGGTTGTGTCCTTCACCCTTGTGTTTGATAGAAGTTTGGGAGACAATTGTTTTGCATCCAAACTTGGTGCAGAGTATGACAGAGAAGGTTCAACTAATATATGAGAGGATAAAGGAAGAACATGACTAGTAGAAGTCATATACCTTTCACAAAATAAGGCCCTTGGAGTTCGAGGTTGGGGACCACATATTCTTGAAGGTTTCCCCTCAACGTGGGAATTGGAGGTTCAACAAAGGGAGTAAGATTTATCCTTGGTTTATCAGACCTTTCAAGGAGTTGGGATGAGTTGAAAAGGGTCCATATCAGCCGAAATTGCCACCACAGTTGGGGAAGGTCCATGAGGTATTTCAGGTATCCCAGCTTCTTCGGTATATTCACGATGACTCCTATGTCATTGTTTGGGGAGAATTGGATATCCAGGATGATGAAACATTCATGGAGAGACCAATGGAAATATAGGATCATCAAGAGAAGGTATTATGTGGATGTACCGTTCCCTTGGTTTATGTGTTGTAGAGGTATGGTGGCCTAGAAGAGATTACTTGGGAAATGGAGGCACATATTCATTCCTAGTACCCAAAGTTGTTTTGAGTTTTTATTGTGTGTTGTCATTGTGATGTAATTATTGAACCTTGTTTTCTATGAGATGATTTGTTTCCTTATTATGTGACATATGCTAAAATCCTGATGTATGAGGAGGATAGGACCTGATCCATAATCAAGATGCATTAATGAAGATGCAATTAAACCCGTACAGGCGAGTAAGTACCGCCTGAATTGGGTAGTATCATGACATGGGGTAAGGAATTCCCTGATTCATATGTTCGGGCAATGTGAACTTTTGTTCTTATATGGTATGTCTTGCAGTTGTTTCGATTGGAAAATCAAAGGGGAGGAGTTCTTGGATGTTGAATTTTTACTATAACGTCGTGGTTTATCCTTGATATGTATTTTATGGAGTGGTTGTTCAAACTCTTCTTTCTTCTAGGTTGGGCTTGAATTCTCGAGGGTGAGTATATTCTGAGAGGAATTTAATGTAATGTCTTGGACCCCCATGGTCCATTACTTTGTAAAAACCCAGTGTTTGGGGTGTTTTGGGAGGCAACGATAGCTTATTTCAATACATTCCCATATTTTCCAGTTTTTCCATCAGTAGTATAGAGGTGTCGATGAGTAAGGGTGTCAGTGAGTTAGGGAATTTGTGAGTCAGGGCATCGGTGAGTTAGGGTTTTGCTGACTCAGGGTGTCAGTGAGTCAGAGCATCGGTGAGTCAGGTCGTTAGTGATTCATGGGGTCTGTGAGTATTGGTGTCCATGAGTCAGGGCATTAGTGAGTGAGTGCCTTGGTGAGTCTGGGCATCGGTGAGTCAGGGATTCGGTGAGTCAGTGCATCGGTGAGTTAGGGCATCAGTGAGTTAGGGCATCAATGACTCCGGGTGTCGGTGAGTCGGGGAGTCAGTGAGTTAGGGCATTGGTGAGTCATGGAATCAGTGAGTCATACATATGTACGTCGTGCCAGTGGATCAATGTCGATTGGTATGCATCAGTAGCTCATAATTAGTGACTTGATGTTGGTGACTAACTATTCGTGGCTCACTATCTTTGGCTTGATGTCATTGACTCACCCATCAGTGACTCATTTTCCAGTTTTTCCTAGTTTTTCCAGTTTCATCCCTATTATGTTTTATTTGATGTAAATCAAGTTTAAGGCCTTGTTGGGTATTTCTAAAGGTATTTAAAAGGATAATAATTATATCTTTAATATCCTAACACTCTAGGGACGTGGAAATATTTGAACTGTGTGGTCTTGGCCATGATCCAACTTTGATGTCCCTTGAAACAATTTCCCATTCTGTTGATATAAGATCTGACTTTCTAAGATGATACCTTCTCTTCCTAGTGTACTTAGAGCCTTACCTTATCGTGGAGTCATGTGTTGTGTTGTATCCATTGATATAATTTTCCATGGAGTTTTCCTGGTACTAGTTCACCCCATGTTTTGGTGCAAGGAGGAGTTTTGGTCACCTGTTGTTCCAAGTAAGGATTTATTTTCTCTCTCTTTTAATCATGTATCATACTGGGTGGGTGTATTCATGTCTCTTTGTAAATATGGATGAATCCAATTTAAAGAAGATAATAGGAAGGAAGAAATGGGGATGAGGAAGATATTGATGATTGATATCTTTTATCTATTATCATTGATATGTAATATGGATTGTATGAGTTGTATCTCTCTAAAAATCATGGTCATTGGTGGTATTTTCTTGTGAACCCATGATGCTTTAGGAATATTGTTGATTCTCTCTTGAAACAACTATAAACATGAAATATGATTAATTAGTATACCCAGTTAAATGAAAAGGATGACCCAAGACCAAACCTGATTTCTGATCACACCTATTTATCAAAGTGGAATTAAATAATTGTTGTTAGATAAATCCATATATACTCATATTGTTTTAGTGTAGCTATGTTATGTGTGGGCCTTATTGAGATTTGTTCTTTGTGAGGGTTATATGGTGGTTGTTGTTGGATTTTTGTATGAGGTGGTATAGGATGTGTGATGGAATCATAGATTGAGAGATTGATTGATTGTGGAATAGATAGACTTGTTATGCAATGGGACTGCATCTGGGTAGTGGATGGGTAGTGGGGTTTCAGGACTTGGTTGTGTCATGATTTCATGTTTTTGAGTGTTAGAATGGGTTCCCTTACCATTTTCCCTTCTTTACTTGTTTGTCTTGGACAGTGGTTGGTATGGTTGCTTCATCTTTTAATTTTTTTTGTAGTATTCGGTAGTTAGCTAGGTTGGGATGGATATAATTAAATAAATTATTTGATAATGCATAATGATAATTGGTTAAATAAATCGGTTGGGGGTATGTTTTGAATTGGGTCTTGTAGTGAAGTGGAGTTCAAGTGACTATTGTTCGTGGTGGTAAATGCATGTAGGGGTATTATGAAAGGATGTTTTGAGTGGGATGGTCATATTTTTGGTGTAACACCCCAAGATTTCATAGTAAGTTATTTTCTTTAAAGTAATTAAATATCATGCGCTACAAAAAACAAGAAGTTTGAGCGCACCATGACTTACCAAACTAGCCGTTCAAAAAACAGTTGTGAATAGTATTAACTGCAATTTGAATTTTACATACTCCATATAATTTTAACATTCATATTATGTGTTTCTTAGAAATAATATAAGAACCAATTCTATTTTTTAGATAAAAGAAGTATTTTACAAAAAATGAAATGTTACCATCTTTTAATGAAGAACCCTTTTTAAATCAAATATTTGAAACTTTTATATATTTAATTTGGAAAAATAAACTTCTTCTTTAGAATCGGTACATAAAAATTTAGTTTGGATAAATTTTCCGTACTTTTCTGATAACATTCATTTTTTGATGAATATTGAAAAATACTGAATTTTTATTGAAACCAACTTTTTTAGTCAAAATAATTTAGGGTTTAAAATTGTACATTTGAATGGATTTTAAGTATAATTAGATTATATATTTATAATTTTATCTAATTTTGGTCATTGGAAGTAATTTTACAATTAAATTGGACATAAACACATATCAATCTTTAGATAGTTTTTACTCCTCAAAAACCCACTTTCTGGTTTTGACAACGAGAATATTTTTTTAAATTAATTAATAAAAATTCTATGTTTTGAATTTGGTAAAATAGACATCATATTTTAATTTGGAATATCAAAATTATCTTTGGTATTTTTCTGAAAACATTCAATTTTTGATAAATAGTGAAAACCACTACGTCATTATTTAAAACCTAATTTTTATTAAATAATTATTTATTTTATTTAAATATATTTTAAGTCAAAATATATACATAATATCAATATAAGTTCAATTTAATTCATTGGAGTCAATTTATAATAAAATTTGATGTATAAAATTTTATTGAACATTTTTACGTTTTTTACCCACCTTCTATGCACATTTGAAAATTTTCATAAAATGTAATTTTATTGCTTCTGTGAATTGAATTTCAAAATTCAAATAGACATGATTGAAATTAGTAAGTAAAATTTGGTTCAATAGAATGAAAATAATTTTTTTTGTATAGTAACTTTTCAATTTTATTTACCACAGTTAAAAGTGAAAAGGGTAATTAAAGGTAAAAATGAAATTATAATTATCCGAACACATGTCCTAATTCTATTGGATAAGTGTATTTTGACCAAAAATAACCTTAGGACTAAAATATTATTATTTTCATCCACTTATATTAGATTATGACATTTATTATTATTTTATATAAAGAAGAGTTAAAAGTGTTAAATTCAATGTTTAATAACTAAACCATTTTTAATATAAGGTTATCCATAAAATAAATTTGACTATAAATATTAATTAGAAAGATAATAATATTTCCTTCACAATGGAATATTATTTATAATTTTTAGGCATTAAAAAATTAAATTTATTTATGACACAATGATGATGCAATAATTGCCTTATTAATGAAAGATGAAAATAATTGATATTATAAATGTCCAGATATATGTAAATTGAGAATTTTAATGCATTAAAATAATTTTATAGGTTAATATGACATTTTATTATATATTTAATTTATTTTGTTTGAATTAATCAAGTTTTGTTGGCTTTCAAAAAAAAACTAAATACTAAATAGTGTAAAAGTTGGCATAAATGATTTTTTAAAACAAATACTATATTATTAAAAGTTATAATATTTTTAAAAATATAAGGTTCCAAAAAAGGACTAATATAATGATATATATGTCATTAATGAACCACTTGGGGTTCTCTTGGATTTTTATAATATGTTTATTAACCACTTATTATAATAATACAAGACTACATGGTAAAGGTTAAACTATTTAAGTAAGAGTTAAATCTAAAAAATAAGGTTAATATGGTGACCTAAACCTGTCTAAAACCTATTGGTTGAGAGGTTTTAGACCCAACCTCACCTTATCCTCGAAATAAATTCTTTTGGATCCATTATAAACTGAATATGATTGTATAATAAATTAATATTTCAAGCTTTTCCTAAAGTAACCCTCACCTCTATTATAAAAGGGTACTTCCTCTTCTCTCAAAATAAAACCTCAAAAGCCATTTTGATCGGCCAACCCCTGCTCAAATATCATACCAACTACCCTCACTTGAACCTGGAGGCCTTAATTCGATCATAAATACAACCTAAGGATCCCTTTTGATCAAATCAAAAGGAAGCACTCGAAGAAGAGATTATAATATCATCACCTCTTTCAAAGTTATTTTCTTCTTCCACTTTCCCTTTAATTTTTGTTTACATACCCAAAAATTAAATCTAGTATATTGTACATAATTTGATCTTATTATAAATATGGTACATCCATATTAATTATTCTATCCATCCTATGAATTAAAAAGTCACCATATGTGCGTTTGTACGACCAACCGTCTCCACGTCGTGGTGTAGTTTGTTATTCAACACTTCATTATTTAGATGGGTATAATAATGAGAATAATAAATGTAAATAATAAATATAAAATTTTAATTATTCTTTATATATAATATACCATCCAATTACAAACTATTTCACCACTAATAGAATGATATTGTCGATCGTGCATACGTACGGCCTACCCTCTGCACGACATGATGGGATTTCATTCCCAATCGTAACCATTCAAGAAAAGTTTTCATTTGATGATTAAAAATAATTTTCAATAACATAATATCATTATGGATAATAATCAAATACATCCTATCCATAAAAAACATGAATTACATAACAAAACATATAAAGGAAAATGAATCAGTTAACACCCAAAACAATGATACTACTGAAATATCATTAACAAAGTAATATTAAAAGATCATATATCATATCATATTTATGTATATGGTTCATGAATAATTTAATAGAAATTATTTCAACATTATACATGATTTTAACCTACCATATACTAATTAAAAGTATAAGTTAAGGGGTTTTCATCTCACATCTTATTTCAGTGAGATTCATGTAATATTGCCACTATTTCCTTTTGTGTGGTGTATGTACTACCCCTGATTGTATTATTTGTGTAATATAATTTTATATATGGGTATTTAAATCTTATTTTGTGATCCTAATTTCATGGGGTGTATGTTTCGTAAGTTACCAAATCAGTAAGGGAATTTCTAATTTTGATTTCCACTCATTATGTTTTATGAAAACTTCATTGATTATTTTACATCAGGATTATGTGTGAAATAACTATTTATTTATTTATGTAGTGAATTCCACTCCCCTTTGTGTGTATATACAATTTATGCACATAATCACTCCATTGATAAATTTTCAAGTCACCTATATGAACTTTATTAGAGTAATCTTAGCTCAATTTTAATTCATTGAGTTAAACATCCAAGTCATTGGTGTTGTTTTTACAAGAATATGTTTGAATGTCCAATAATTGATTTACACTTAATATCCAATCATATTGAGTGTATTTATATTTTTCACTCATAATTATGTCATTTATTTATCCTTAACCCAAGGATACAGTCTTTATAAGGGATTTCACCTCAATTTACATTCCCTTGAGACCTCTTTATTTTTATGCACCAATTCCCTTTTATACAGTGTACATACTATACTTTGAAATAGTATATCATGAATCCCTTTATTCTCATGATATTATAAAGTTTTTATTACTTAAATTATTTGTATTCAAGCAGCTATAATTTGGTTAGTAACTCTAATTAAAATATCATTTAGTTTTTTAATGATTTGTACTTCTAAATCTTTCTCATTAATGTCAATGTTTTAAAAATTTTGTTAAGGATTTATTTATATGGACATAAATATTTTAAAATTAAAATTCCTTTTAAAAGTTTGAAATTGGTATGGGAAACTTTGATTAAAAAATCTATTTTTAACAGCTTCTTGATAAATAATGATACTTTGAAATGTTTTCAAGAAAAATATGATAATTCTCTCAAATAGTTTTATTGATCATTTTTATCTATGTCAATATCCTTCATTATTATTGATTTAGGTTGGATTATTATAATATAATCTTCCATATTGTATTGAATGAGTTATTTTTCACTGTGGATGTGGTATTTTTATACCATTCATGGTTTGTGATTAAAATATTGACATTTCATATGCTAGTTTTAATACGAATGGTTAGATTATGTTCCAACCTTTTGTTATGAGGAATATATTGGACTTATTAAGTGATGGGTGGAACCCTCTATAACTCCTAGATGCATCGGTAGGTCTCATCAGTCAAACTATTGTTTGACACAAGGCCTTGAAAAAATATTTATTTGTAGTCTTGTCACGAGGCCTTGACTATGTGGTTATGATGTCTGACATTATGTATTCCATCATTATAAAATTATCTATTGATATTACATGTGACTATTAGACTAGTAGAATATCCATGTGAATAAGTAAATGGTATTATTTTATTTATCATTGCTATATTATGCAAGATTTTATGTTTAAAAGGCTTGTGTTTTAGTAGTATACATTGCCTTAGATTTTTATGCTTATTTATGATAGTCTCTACTATATTGTTATCCTTACTGGGCATCTGATCTCACCCCTTAATATGTTTTATTTTTCCTTGGTGGCAAAGAAGTAGATTACTATTAACCTGTAGGAATAGGCTAAGGTATTTGAGTGTGTTTAAAGGGGTCAAAATGTTGTTTTTTTCCATTTCGTGATGTAATTTAAAACTTATGTATGTATCTAGTACTTACAAGGAACTAAAATAATCGGTATTTCAAGACATGATCTCTTGTGATCGTGGAAATGTTATGTAATAGTGCACTGACTCTGGGTAACTAGGGTCAGGGTGTTACAATTGGTATCAAAGGATGTTTAGTATAAACCTTGGAAGCTATATTTAGAAAAACTCTAATTAGACAACACTAACCTAAGATTGAATTTGACGGTTAGTCTAGAAGAACATCGAAAATTTTTGGTAATGTAAATATTATGTGGGTTTTCTAAGAAATACATACCTATATGGATATGAGCAGGTAGAGGTGGATCTGGCATAGATGTAATTAGGGGTAAAACCTGAAAACACCTCTTTGAGATAGACTCAAATGAGAACTGGTGAAAGAAAATGGGCCTTGTTGTACTCTTGGTTACGAAACTCTCGGGGGATATGCTAAGGATAATTAAAATTTTCTTTACAAACTAATTTTAGGAATTTAAATATAAGATGAAAATAAATAATCTTGGTTAATCCTAAGGTTTTTAATATTGAAAATAAGGTTTCATGATATTATCTAAATTATTTAATGACTGTTATTACTCACACTATGATTTCTGATTTTAGTCAATGGCTGGATTCCAAGGATCTCATAGTAATAATGAACACGATGTAAAAGGTGGTCACGATGGTGGAGATGAGAAACTAAATGAAATGTTGATAGGTATAAAATATATTTTGTTGATGCCAAAGCAGGTTTCCAAAAATATGATCAATAATATATACATTAATCAAATCCCAAACTCAACAAAGAAGAGAAAGGCAGAAAATGATAGGTGCTCCAGCAGTGGAGACTATGGAGAAAAGAAAGATCATTTTCCATCATGTCAGAAATGTGGAAGGAGAAACCCAGGAAAGTGTCTCAATGGAATAAAGAAATGCTTTATGTGTGGGAAATAAGGACATAAAGTAAATAATTTATGTGTGAAAATGAAGAGTACTATGGAAGAAAATAAAATGATCCTAAGAGTCCACTTATAGTCATTTACTATAAATGTAAGGGACATGGGAATTACCCAAGTCAATTCCCTATTCTATAGGAAAACAATTATGTCAAGTAAGAACCTATGTGGAAATAAATGGATGGAGAAATGTTTAAAAGTATTAATACACTTTGTTGATGATATTACTTTGGAATACATTTCTCTTATAAGAGTAACCCTACAGTTTTTTATGTGAATATTCTATTTGAGGAAGAATTATCATTCTTTTTGTGGATATAGTTATAAAGAACCACTTGGGTTTATGTTATCCTTGAATTTGATGCAATTACAGGTTATTAATTTTTGGGATGAAGATGCGAGAAAACATTTGTTGTTAAATTATGTTATGGTCATTCTGAAGAATTTATCTCATTTTAGGAGTGTTATAAAATATAGTTTTTGAAAAAGGACAACACGTAGACCGTGTGACAACCCGTCACATTGGACAAAGCTATGGGAATCGAACCCACAACCACAGCGCCACTGAGATTTATCGCCTAGAATAGGACTACGTGAATTCCCTGGTTAGTGTGACTAATTCTTTTTAGTTAAATGATTTTATTGATCAATAATAAGTTGATTTGGGATCTTATGTTTTATCAAATGAATATCCTTAGTATAGGAAAATGATTTGGTGATTAAGTTAATAATGTAATTTTGGAAGATGTATTCTCTGTTGGGAACACTATATTCCTAAGGAAAATAGAATAATAAGGGATTTCATTTGAGGAGTAATGATGGATTTTTTTTTATTTTGGATGAATCTATGTTTTTATATAGAGATTTAGGTTATTAATGTAAATGATTAACCTATCATATAGAATATGTGATTTGATTAATTACACGTCTGTATTATTCTTTTAGAGTAGTTGATGTTATTTGGAGATAAATGTTATGATTTACTATAAAATACTATGTGATTAAATTCTTCTAGGTTTTGGGTTTTAATCTTAGTTTGGATTATAGTGAAGGATTTTAAGGACAATTTTTTTATTGAATGGTATTTATTGAACATTGGGTATTCTTTGTTTAATTTTGGAAATTAAGGTTAGTATTTATTTCTATAAAGGATTATAAATTTCAGGGATCATCTAATCTTGTACTAAACATTTGGTTTTGTTTAATCTCTAAAGGAAATGGAAATATATAGTTCATACTTTGTGGATTATGTGATTCTCTAGAAGTTGATTCTAGCACTTCAGGTGTGACCAATTCATCTTGAATACTCATTATTTTGAAAAAAGATGAGTTAGTGGTATAAATTTATTAATGGATGAAACTCTAATTAAAAAGTATGTATATCTATTTATGTTCTTTGTAAATCTCATAAATAAATTTTTTAACTTTATGAAATAGAACTTAAAAAAAAAAATATTGTCTGTTTACTTTTCCTACTGGGAAACTAATGACCATTTAACCTATCACAAGTTTTTGGTTTTCTTGTTGTTAACTTTCTCCTGATCATGTTTTCTATCACTCTCCATCAAAACATGACAATTATTTTATCTTTCATATCCATGTTTTTCTACATGGAATCCTAGTATAGGTTATCTTGGGTGACCTTTGTACTTCTCTTTCTTTCTCTTAAAGTGATAGATTTATTGATTATTTTTCCGATGTGGGATATTAAATGAAGTTCCCAAGACCAATATTAAAATTGTGAGGATTCAATTTCCAAAAGTGGGGAATAATGTAACACCCAATATTTCATAGTAAGTTATTTTCTTTAAAGTAATTCAATAGCTTGTGCTATACGCAACACAGAGTTCAAGTGCTCCACAACTTACCAAACTAGTCGTTCAAAAAATGGTTATTAATAATATTAACTGCATATTGAATTTTATATACACCATATAATTTTAACATCCATATTATGTGTTTCTCAGACATAATATAAGAACAAATTCAATTTTTTAGATAAAATAAGTATTTTTCAAAAAATGAAATTTTACCGCCTTTTAATGGTGAACCCTTTTTAAAATCCAATATTTGACAATTTTATACATTCAATTTGATAAAATAAACTTTTTATTTAGAAGCAGTAAATAAAACTTTCGTTTGGATAAATTTTCGGTGCTTTTCTGATAACTTTTATATTTTGATGAATAGTGAAAAATACTAAATTTTAATTGAAAACAACTTTTTTAATAAAAATAATTTAGAGTTCTAAATTATATATTTGAATGGTTTTGAAGTATAATTAGATTATAGTTTTATCATTTAATACAATTTTGGTCATTGGATGTAATTTTACATTTTAATTGAACATAAACACATATCAATCTTTTAAAAGTTTTTACTCTTCAAAACCCCGCTTTCTGGTTTTGACAACGAGAATATTTTTTTAAATTAATTAACAAAACTTATATGTTTTTAATTCTGTAAAATAGACATCATTTTTTGATTTGTAATATCAAAATTATCTTTGGGTTACTTTTTGGTATTTTTCTGAAAACATTCAATTTTAGATGAATAGTGAAAAACATTGCGTTATTGTTTATAATCTACTTTTAATTTAAATTGTTATTAATTTTTATTTATATTTATTTTTAGTAAAAATATATACATAATATCAACATAATTTCAATGTAATTCATTGGAGTCATTTTATAATAAAATTATATGTATAAAATTTTGTTGAACTTCTTAACGTCTTTTACCCACCTTCTAGGCACATTTTCAAATTTACATAAAACATAATTTTACTGCTTCTCTGAATTGAATTTAAAAAATCCAAGAGACACAGTTGACATCAGTAAGTAATTTTTTTTCAATATAATGAATATAATTTTTTATGAATAGTAACTTTTCAATTTTATTTACCACGGTTAAAAGTAAATAGGGTAATTAAAGGTAAAAATGATATTATAATTACCATAAAACACATCCGAATTCTATTGGATAATCTTATTTCGACCAAAATCAACCTTAGGAATAAAATATGATCATTTTTATCTACTTTTATTAGATTACGACATTTATTATTATTTTATTTAAAGAAGATTTAAAAGTGTTAGATTCAGTGTTTAATAACTAAAACATTTTTAATATAGGTTTATACATAAGATAAATTTGACTATAAATTTTCATTAGAAATTTAAAAATATTTCCTACATAATGGTATTTTATTTATAAATTTTATACATTAAATAATTAAATTTATTTATGACACAATGATGATGCAGTAATTACTTTATTAATGAAAGATTAAAATAATTGATATTATAAATATCAAAATAAATGTAAATTGAGAGTCTTTATGCATTAAACTAATTCTAAATTTTAATATGAAATTTTTTATTTATTTAATTTATTTGGTTCTAAGTAATAATTTTTTTTGACTTTCAGAAAAATCAAATACTAAATAGTGTCAAAATTGACATAAATGAGTTTTTTTAAAAATAATATATTATTAAATGTTATTATTTTCCTAAAAATATAAGGTTCAGAAAAAGGACTCATATAATGATATATATGTCAATAATTAACCACTTGGGGTTCTCTTTTATTTTTATAGTATGTTTATTAACCATTTATTATAACGATACAAGAATACATGGTAAAAGTTAAACTATTTAACTAATAATTAAATCTAAAAAATAAGGTTAATATGGTGACCTAAACATATCTATAACATATTGGTTGGTATTTTTTTGACCCATACCCACCTTATCCTCAAACTAAACCCTTTTGGATCCATTATAAATAGAATATGATTGTATAATAAATTAATATTTCAAGATTTTCCTAAAGTGACCCTCACCACTCTTATAAAAGGGTACTTCCTCTTCTCTCAAAATCACACCTCCAAAGCCATTTGGATCTGCCATGTCCTGCTCAAATATTTCCCAAATACCATCACTTGAACTTAGAGGCCTTACTTAGATCATAAATCCAACCTAAGGATCCCTTTTCTTCAAATTAAAAGGAAGCACCCGAAGAAGAGGTAATAATTTAATCACCTATTTCAAAGTTGTTTTCTTCTTCCACTTACTCTTTCATTGTTGTTTCCACACAAAAATAATAAATCCATTACCTTATATATAATTCAATGTTATTATAAATATGGTACAACCATATTCATTATTCTATCCATCCTATGAATGACAAAGTCACCATACGTGCGTACGTACAACTTACCATCTCCATGTCGTGGCGTAGTTTGTTATTCAACACTTCATTATTTGGATGGGTATAATAATGAGTATAAATAATTTAAATAATAAATATAACATGTTAATGATTATTTATATATAATATACCATCCAATTAAAAACAATTTCACCACTAATAGAATGCTATTTTTGCTCGTGTGTATGTACGACTTACCCTCTGCACGACGCGATGAGATTTTGTTCCCCTATCGTAACCATTCATGAATAATTGTCATTTGATGATTAAAAATAATATTTAATAACATAATATCATTATTTATATGAATCAAATAAATCATATCCATTACAAACATGACTTAATTAACAAAACATATAAAGTAAAATTAATCAATTAACACCCCAAACAATGATACTACTGAAATATCATTAACAAAGCAATATTAGAAGATCATATATGATATCATATTTATGTATGTGGTTCTTGAATAATTTAATAACAATTATTTTACCATTATACAGGAGTCTAACCTACCCTTTACTAAGGAAAATTACAATGTAAGGGGTTTTCATCTCAGTTCTTATTCCCGTGAGATTCATGCTATATTGCCCCTATTTCCTTTTTTGTGGTGTATGTACTACCTATGATTGTATTCTTTGCATAATATACTTTAATTTATGGGTATTTACATCTTAATTGTATGATATTTTTTTCATGGGGCGCATGTTTCGTAAGTTACCAAATCGGTAAGGGAATTTCTATTTTCGATTTCCACTCATTGGGTTTTACGCACACATCATTGATTATTTAACACCAAGATTATGTGTGAAATAACTATTTATTTATTTATGTTGTATATTCCAGTACCCTTTGTGTGGATATAACTTTGATACACATAATCACTCCATTGATAAATTCTCATGTCATCGATATAAACTTGATAAGAGTAAACTTAACTCAATTTTCATTCATTGAGTAAAACATCCAAGTCATTGTTGTTGTTTTTACAAGAATATGTGTGAATGTACTATGATCTATTTATAATTAATATCCAATATTATTGAGTTTATTTATATTTTTAACACATAATTATGTCATTTATTTATCCTTAACATAAGGATACAGTCTTTATAAGGGATTTAATATCAATTTACATTCCATTGAGACCTCTTTGTTGTTATGCACCAATTCACTTTTATATGGAGTACATACTGTACTTTGACATATTATATCATGAATACCTTTATTCTCATGTGATTATAAAGTTTTTATTATATCATCTATTTGAATTCAAGCGTCTCTTATTGGGTTCGTAACTCTAACTAAAATATCATTTTTAATGTTTTCAAGATTTAACCTTCTAAATATTTCTCATTAACGTCCATGTTTTAAAACGGCATTAAGGATTTATTTATATGGACATGAATTTTTTAAAATTAAAATTCCATTTAAAAGTTTCAAATTTGTTTGAGACACTTTGATTCAAATATCTATTTTTAACATCTTTTGATAAATATTGATACTTTTAAATGTTTTCAAGAAAAAAGGGGATAATTCTCTCAAATAGTTTTACTGATTATTTTCATCTATGTCAATATCCTTCATTATTCTTTATTGTGGTATATTTGTTATAATGAAATCTTCCATATTTTATTTAATGAGTTATGTTTGGCTGTAGATGTTCTATTTTTATACCATTCATGGTTTGTGGTTAAAATATTGAATTTTCATATGATAGTTTTAATAAAAATGTTTATATTATGCTCCTAGATTTTCATATGAGGAATGAATTGGACTTATTAAGTGATAGGTGGAGCCCTATATTTCTCCCTGACGCATCGGTAGGTCTCATGAGACAAACTAGTGTCTTGGCACAAGGACTTGACAAAATATTTATTTGTAGTCTTGGAATGAGACCTTGACAATGTGGTTATGATGTTTGACATTATGCATTCCATCATTATGAAATTAGCTATTGATATTATATGTTATTATTCGACTAGTAGAATATCAATGTGAATAAGTAAATGGAATTATTTAATTTACCTTTTCAATATTATGATGAAGTTTATGTTTAAAAGGATTAGGTTTTAGTCTTATACATTCCCTTAAATGTATATGCTTATTTATGATAGTCTCTGCTATATTGTTATCCTTACCAAGTATCTGAGCTCACCCCATTCTATGTTTTATTTTTCCTAGGATGCGAAGAAGTGTATTAAAATTAACCTACAAGAATAGGCTAAGGGATATGAGTGTGTTTAAATGGATCACAATGTTGTTGTTTTTACATTTCATGATGTAATGTAAAACTTATGTATGTATCTAGTACTTCCAAGGCTACTAAACTAATCGGTCTTTTGAGACTTGATCTCTTGTGATCATGCCAATGTTAAGTAATTATGCATTGAATCTGGGTAACTAGGGTTGGGGTGTTACATTTGGAATCCCATAGGATGGGCTGATAATTTGTTACCTATATGTGTAAACTTGTAGTTACATATGTTTTCTATACACACCCCACCCGTGTTGAGAACTATGTTCAGAAATACCCATTTTTATGGGAGAGGGTGTCTTTACCAACACCCAAGTGGGAGGATGGATGGTTAGTAATTGGATTTACCCCGCTCCCTCTTATAGGCATTTATCTCCCAAGATTAATCAAGAAGGCTATAATGGCTTGAGGTTTAATACCAAATTTATTGTATTGGATGTGTGAGAGGTGGTTTGATTCCCAAGTGTCTTTGGGATGAGGCCCAGGTGTTTTTTGGTGAGATGTGTGGTGGTTGTATCCTAGGTGGTTGTGGGAAGGATATGATGTGGTAGTGTCCCAAGTGTGTGTGGGCAGGTTGTGACAGTGGTAATTATGGAAGAGCGTGGTTGCATCAGGACGTTTGACGTTAGGGTTGAGTATTTAACTAGTGTGAAGTGGTGTAGGGTACCCAAATATCGATGTGGTTATACTTTACTTTACTTTAATCGTGTTATTTGGTGAGTGTGATTTAGTGTGGTTGGGGTGGATAGCATACCCTATTAGGTTCTTTTGAGTTTCTGTTGTTTTCTCACAGGGGAATTAGTATTCTTCTCCCACTCGTGCATGGGTGACTATGGTATTCCCCCTACAAAGTATACATGTATGCTCACCCTATATATATAAAAATATTTTTAGGTTTCAAAGGATTTTACATAGACTTTTCTGAACCTAACTAGCTTGGACATTGGAGATGGTTGTTGTGTCATTGCTTAGTTTTATTTTGGTACTTACTTTGGAGTTTTCTTTGAATTTTTAGCAGCTTAACTTAAACATACATGTGGGATGGATTTTGGTTTCTTTATATACATCTATATTAGAGTTTTTTGAGTTTGATACATCCTATATCTAGATCTTGGTTACTATACAAAGCATAATGCCTCCCACTTTAATGATATTTCTATACCCTTGATGTTAGTCACCACCCCAGGGCCTATTAGAGGTGGGACTTGGGGGTCATTATCTCTCCATCATCTTGAAGAAGAAAGGTATGGACATCTCGTCGTCCATTTCCTAACCTAGAAGAAGGAGGTTTGTGATAATATGATATTGTAATTACTCTTTATATGGATTTTTTATTTTAATGATTATGAAATATCGATGAACCTGCTTTCTTTTCCATGGGTTACGTTATGATTAATGATTTCATGATCTTGTGGCATACAGATAAATGAATTATGAATATGTGATTAGTGTCCTAGGAATCATATATCCCACCAATGAATTGGGTAAATATTAAATTTTTATGAGATCAAAGGGTACACTGGATATTATCCCAATCCCTGAAGAGGGTACATAAGAGGTTATCCCAAGCCCGAAGTAGGTACATGAGTGTTTATCGCAAAACTAACATATGATGAACATCGTGGTGGGTAGCCTTGACATATTATTTCTATGATTATGATATGACACACATTATACCACTCTTTTATAACATGATATTACACTACTACAAAAGAGGCCTTTAACATCACTGACATTTATCAGCGCTAGAAAAATGTGCTAATAAAGTCCATCTTTATCAGTGCTAAAATAAGAACTGATAAAGGGTACCTTTTATCAGCACTTTATTTTAATGTCGATAGAGGGAAACCTTTATTAGCCCTTTAGTTTTGATGTTGATAAATGGTAGCCTTTATCAGAGCTCATTTAGCACTGATAAAGGTCCAGAATAAAATTAAATAATTAAAGAAATAATTTTTTTTTACAATTTTATTAATTAAATAATTATTTTTAAAAATGAATAAATTGAATGTGCATATATATAAATTTTAAAAATTAATAAATAGTATATATTAAATATATAGATATGTAAAATGAATAAAATGAAATAATTAAACAAATAAAAATTTTAAATGAGTAAATTATGAAAAATATTAAACATTTTTTAATTAAATAATTATTTATAAAATGAATAAATTTAATACACATATATATATACTAAATATTAATAAATATTATATACTAAATATATATATAATTAATAAATTATAATAATTAATCAAACAATTACAAATGAATAAATTGAAAAATTAATTAAAAATTTATTAATGAAACAATTATTAATAAAAATGAAAAGGTATAATATATATATATGTATATATTTATATATTAATTATAAATAGAAATAAATAATATATATTAAATAGAAATATATAAAAAATTAATAGAATGTTATAATTAAAAACATATTAACATCGTATTCATTTTTAATGTTGTTTGATTTTTCAATTTAACATATATCAAACGTCAGGTGTTATATTGATTTCACATACATACATATAAATGTAATTAATTCATTTTAATATACAATTCACACATAAATATATTTATGCAATTAATGAAATCTTATATAGAAACAGATGCACCTATTATTTATGTAATTTAATCAAATTTAAGTATATTTTAGAATTTCACTATAACATGATACATTTAATATATTATTTTTTTAATTAGTCAATTTTATTTATTTATTTTTAATATTATTACAGATAGCGTATTATTTATTCATTTTTAATAATTTTTTATTTTTTATTTTATTTTGGAATTTGATCATTTTCTATTATTTATTTATATATATTTATTTACTATGTTTTAGTATTTTCAATATGTATTCATCATCTTTACTTCAATATATATATCCATATTTTTTTAATAATTTATATTTAATGAATAAAAATTATCCATTTGTTCAATATTTTTAAAGTGCACTCATTTTGAATTATTCAATTTCACTCATTTTTAAAATGCATGTATTTAAGATTATATATCCACTAATAATGTCAAAAATATATCTGTAAATAAATTTTTATAAATATATATATTTATAAATTTATATTGACTATATTTATAAATTTATAATTATTATAAATTAATAAATATTATTTTTCAAATAAGTATTTATATAATTATAAATAAAAAATTATATATTTTTAAATAATTATAAAACTATAAAAAATTTATTTAAAAAATTATAATTATATATCCTTTATGATCACTAAAGTTTTATCATTGATAAAAGTTCATTTTAGCAACACTTATCAATTTAGCAATGAGAAAATAGATCTTTATCAGTTATTTTTTTAAAGAGCTATTAAAATTATTCCTGATATATTTAAAGGAACCCTAAATATGAATTAGTCACTCATGATTATCAATCTCTCATAGAACTCCCCTACTTATGGTGCGACTCCTCTACATTCCCTCAGATGAATCAATGATAGAATCCAATGTAAGTTATTTTTTACTTTTTCTCTATCATTGTTTGATTTTTTGGGTTTCGCGATTTGCATTTTTTGTGCCATTCTTATCCATGAAGAACCCTACATCTCATATCTCTCTCTACCTCACTTAATAATACCTATGCAACACCACCCCTACTCTGTAAACTCGTTCTGGCTTTATATGAGACCACTGCGAATGCATCTCCATCTGTTGTTGCAACTAATGGTGATTTTTTATGTTTCCATTATATTATTTCTTGTTAATTTTTAGATAGTGTGTTTTTCATTGATTTAATCTTGTTTCCACAGTATGAAATTCACATGAATATGAATCTTTTTAACATTATATTGAACTAATTTTAGATGGAATGTTATTTGATATGAATAATATAAAGTGGGATGATATAGCCCCACCGTTGGTGGTGGGGTGGTAAGGGCTTGGGGGGTGAGGGGCAGGTTGCAGGGTCAAGTCCCCGGGCTTGCGATTTACATGTAATTTTCTTCCTTATGTGTGTGCCGCTTTTGCGGTTGTACCCCAATTTTTATAAAGTGGGGTGATATACATATTGTTTTAATGTGAATGGGTTAATCTAATTCAGGGAACTAAAGTTTAAAATTTCCATTTTATATTGGTTAACATTATCAATATGATATATAGATATAATTTAATAAGGAACAATGTATTTAAATTTTCATTGAAAAATAAGCATAATTTTTCAGTTTTTTACTAGATCTAAACTCAAAATATGTGATGTATTGTCAAGAAGAGGCATGATTGTAATTGATTAATAGATTCTGATTATTAATAAATTTATGGAAAAATATATTCAATAAAAAATTATAGTAATGAGAGAATATGATATTTTATAGGTTAGGGAGATCATTAAAGGATAAACCATTTATTTCCAATAGAAATGAATGGTTTCCAATAATTTCCCATGTCCTTTTAAATTATAATTAGTTAAAATAAAGTTTGAATTTTTATAAACTAATATAAAATAGATATTTTTAATTTGTTTTATTTTAAATTTATAAATGAAAACATGTCATAGCACAACACATCAGGTCAGATTCTAGCAGAAGAGTGCCGATATGCAGCGTAATCTATAGAAGATGTTATATATGAGTTTACTTTTCTATCAAATTATTTTATAAATAACTTTATATTTAAGAATGAAGTGATTTTTGATAAAGTGACCTGATTTAAGATAATTTATTTTCCTTATTTATGTGTGTGTGTTATCTTAACAATAAATTTCCTATTTATAAAACTATAACATCACAATATAGTCCAATTGTTCATAACCTAATCTTAGTTGAATCAATATATTACTCAACCCTTGGAACCATCGACCATATTGTAAATAATTGATAATAAATATGTATCATTTAACATGATCCATGATAAATAGATAAAAAACACCACTCAAATGACAATTTAATCTATATGAAATAGAACACAATAGAATCCCATGAATATAACTTCATATAGGCATAAAAACATTAACAATTTGATAAATACTAGGTAAAAATAAAACCCAATATGAATCAGAAACCTACCATTGACTACACAAACTCCAAAAGTGTCCACTAGCTATAATTTGATACTCAATCCCTTCTAATAAATAATCAATCCTTGAAACCTTCACCCCAAAGAAAAATTATCAACATTTTCAACAAGATGTAGATAAAGTGGTTAAGTAAAGTAACTTAGTGGGTTTTCCCTAATGAAATTATATGCCACAGATCAATATGAAAACCATGTATCTCATTTTTATTTTATGAAAATATTCATAATGTATGATAATTGAAATAAGTATACACCACATAATAGTTTTAAGAAACAAAAATAAATTTTATTTAAAAAGGACCACAGGTTTCAAAAATAAGGTTGTGTAAATATTGATTCATTTTTGTAAGATATATATAAAATACAATACACTCCATGCAAAAAATTCCACATTTTCATGCATATTACATTGAAATTTTCATTGCATTGAACAAGGATATAATACTTCAATACTCTAGTACAACTAACCTCTTCTAAATTTATTTAATCCATCCTCTTGATTTCCTTCCATCTCTAGATGATGAATTGGAATCCCTCTTTCAAACAAGCCTTCCTCCCATCATTGTGGTTCCAATGTTCCTTAATGATATACCTTCCACATGGATTGTATTTATTAATCTTCATCAACGTCACTACCATGGATTTAAATACTACATCTCCCAACTCATTCTTCAACTCTTTCAGCCTTTCATCCTACTCAATTACTACTGCCTAGGAACAAATAAATGACACCTAATAATTAATCAAAACATAACGAATAGATTTGTTTTGTTTATTTACATGAATTCTATTATATGAATAACTTGATTACTTTTGAAAACAATTTAACAAAAATAACTTTTAATTTTAGTGTAGTCACATTAGATCTTATAAGAACTTCGTAGTTAATAATACTTGGATGAGAATACTACTATGATGGGAGACCTATTAAAAATACCTGTGCTGCACATTTTCTTGTGAAAAAAAACATTCTAAACACAACTTTTTATTTTATTCCCATTCAACATTAATAAATTTAAAATCCTTCCAATATAAAACTTTTTAAGGCATTCCTCCCACAATGAGAAGAGATCCATGTCCTTGCTTTTGACTTCATCTTCAGGATACTTTCTCTTGGAAGCTTGGAGAAATGGAAAGTTATGAAGCTCTCCTATATGCCTCAAACCAATACCAAAAAATTTTGTATCTCTTCTAATACCTTCCAAAAAATGAAACATTTTTGAGGAAGTGGAATAAAGTTAATGTTTTTGAGTATAATTAAATGATTGTGAGTGGAATTAATGTGGATTTGAAATTCCTTCATTTTTGAAATATAATATGTTATAATCCATAATTAAATTTTCATTTAGGTTTTTTTTGAACCTAAGTGAATATAGAACTCTTATATTTGAGTTAAATGCGAGGGAAAAATATTGGTAACATAGGTTAGAGTCGGTGAAGCTCGGTGGGGATGAGTTGATGTTTATATGGTAGTGTCAGGGAACTTTCATATCCTGAATTGTTATTATTACATTTTTTTCTTGAGGATCATCCCTCATCTCTTATATATTTTTTGAACTACTCTAAGAAGTAGTCATCCAAAATTATCACTAGTTTATGGGATGAGTTTTTGTTAGAGTAGTTCAAACAACATAGGTGGATGTCTACAAAAGATAGGGGGTGGGTATCAAGTTATAAAATGAAATTTCAAGAGTTATTTCATAAAGGAACTTTTGAACCACAATGATTGGAGGAAGGAATGTTTGAAAGAGTGAGTCCAATCCATAATCATGATATGTAATGAAATTAAGTGTCTGAGGAAGGATTAAATAATGGAAGTAGAGGTTAGTTGTACTGATGTATTTAAATATTATATCTATGTTCATGAAAATAATTTTTTTTATGAAATATGCATGAAAATGTGGGATTTTATGCATGGGGTGTATTGTATTGTTGTTATTCAATACAAATTAAATGTTTGATTACTCATGCAGACAATGTCTTCTGCATGAAATAATGTTACCAATCCCGAGGAAGAATATACCATTGATGATGAAACTATGGAATTATTAGGGGATCAATAACATGTTGATGAAAAAAAACAATGATGCAGGATCATAGTGTTGAATAAAATTATCAATGGAAGAAGTTAGGGTATAAAATTTTAGGTTGGTGGCAATCAATGCTGCCAACCCATTGACCCAAAAAAATCAACATTCAATAATTATCTTAGGGTCACAATGAGGATGAATATGCTGATTGATATTGTTTCATGGTGCCACATCCAACATGTAATGTATGAAATCATTTGTAAAGATATAATGGTAATGTTATGATATAATTTCTTTATTTTACTAAAAAATTATATAATGAAACATTGATTTAATATTTATTATTCCTTTTAGAGTTCATTTATTTTAGGATATTTCCACAATAATTTTGTCTTAGTGGTTGTGGTAAAATCCCATAGAGGCTTCCAGACTCTTGTTATGAAGATACATCTTAGGGATATAGAGGGGAAAGTGAATCCCCACCCACTAATTAGTTATACACACATTATAAAGCAGACAAAATGGGTTGTTTTCATCAATCCTCATAATGAGAATCATTTTAGGTGCTTTAAAGTCGATAATATTTTATTTGAAATTATTTTTTTATATAACTTTATTCAAAATTGTTAATTTATCAAAATGAAAATGAGTGATGAAAATAAATAATGGTCATCAAAACCAGAATACCCTTATCGTAAAGCAAGGATGGGGTATGCTTCATTAGAAAAGAAATTAGTATGTATTTTAAATCAAAAATAAATTTTAATTATGTGGTATGAAACAACATATATTCCTTTTTTTATAAGCGTATTGAGGAATTAAAATCTAAATCCACTTCTATCCCACGTCATATGCTATAGAAGGATGCTCGTGTAAATAAGAAGGGTAAATTAGTCAACAAAAACACAAAAATAGTAAGGGAATCATGTGTAAGAATGAAATAGTTGTAATTAATTATGATTCATAATAATATAACATATAAATATATGTTTAGAGTCATATTTATTATATAGTTTAGACACAATAATCAACAATGACCTTACTAGATGAAAAGCTACTTTCATTAGCTTTGAAGCTGCCTGAACAATATCCCCACGTTAGAGGATTTGGTTTTAGAGTCTCTCCTGAAACATATTTTGAGAAGATAAAACCACATGAAGATATGTAAAATATGGAGAGACAATTTATTACACTGATTGAATCATTACAAGATACTATTCTGTGGAACAGTTTGGAAGACAAATGTATGATAAATAACTAAAGAGAACCGAAGGTGGAGAAAATATCCACACATGAATAGAATTATCCCACTATACTGGAGGCTAGTCATTCCCCCCCAACCACATACCTTACTTGAGGTAATATATTTTCTCATTACAATTTATTCTAAATTTGAATCAAATAACTTTTTATAATTTTACATTACTAAAATTCTAAAGGGTAAAGTTGTATGTGATTTATATCTATCAACAACCACACACCATTATGTTGTGATGGGTATAGTGTATAATATCATGGGGGAAAAGATACACCATTAAGACCTCCCAAAAGATCACATGAGAGTGGGGATTCAGGTAAATCATGAGACAACTTCTAAGTTTCATGTTCCACTTTATGGTCCAGATATTACAACAGTTTTTATCGTTATTAGAGTTTCATAGCACGGTCGTCTAATCTTATAAAGATAAATGTGGTACATATTTAACAAATTTTTTCATATAAAAAACCTATAAAAGTTAATGATAAAAGGTTTGAAGAGAGGTATGATATTATATATGGATAAACCAGTGCAGATACAAAAGGTAGAATCAATAAAATCTAGTGAATCAACCAAGAAAACAAAACGAACTTCCAAGAGTAACTTCTCCCTACCAGTTTTAGAGTAACATTTATTATCATTAAAAAATCATGCAGAAACCACATATAAAGATAAAAATATGAATTACATTGAATATTAAGAATAAATATGTGGATATACCTTGATAGACAGAATTTTTCCCAAGACTATAAATGAGATTCTTAAGCATGGATGGTTGGGCATCTTTGTTGGAAATACATACATAAGGTATATTTTCATAAAACACCTATCCAAATAGTGATATAATATGTTTATTAATGTTATTAACTATTCATATTTTCTATATGTATTTATATTACAACTATATAAAGGGATGTTGTTCGATGCAATATTTGGATTCATTAATCTATGTATCATTTTTATGGAAGAACTTTCTTTGGATAAGAAAATAATTGAGAAGAAAAAAGATGAGTCCCTAAAAGTGTTTAATAAAAAAGTATTATAAGAAAAACTATTATTTATGCCTATAATGAATAGGTAAGACTCTAAAATATAATCACATAAAATTTATTTTTTATTTTAAAATTACTTAATTGTTTTTGTTCTTTTAGGGTGCAAGTAATGTTGATCACAGTCGATCTGGACACCCCAAATATTTATTTTTTGGATCCAATGCATGGATATGTAACCAACCAACCACACATGAAGTGTATTATGAACATGTAATACACTACAATTAAAATTTTATAGTTAAATGATAAAACAAATTTTTATTGATTATTTTATTGATAATAAATGATAAAATTTCCTCACATTGTGTTAAATATATTTATTTGTAAAATATTTGGGATTAGTTCATTCATTTGAAAATTTGATGAAAATTCATGTTTTACTCTTTATAGTGAACTATAGAATTTCAGAGATAAATATTTTTATGTTTATTATTTGGAATTTAAATTTTGTAACTGTGTTCCTAACATAATAATATTTAAATTTTTTTCAGGGAATTGGAGCAAAATCTTTCATTTGGTTGGACTAAATGGACCATAAAGGCAAAGGTGGGCTGGACCAGCCAAATTGGACATTGGTTCTGTATTTGGTTCATAACTTCTTCATGTGAGCTTTTATTGGGCCCATATTTTAAAGGAACCTCTCAACCCAATTTTTCACAAATAATTAATATGTAAGAGCAGCTGGTTCATGCCTTTTGGAGGTCAAATGGGTGGTGCAAGTTAGCTTAAAAATATTTGGTCGAGATTCCCCATTCACACATGAAAACCCTTTAAACCTAGCCTCCCCTCCACTCTATAAATTATTATTTTTTCTCATTTGAAAGGGTTGGAATGTGAATTGGGAAGTTAAGGGTATATTAGAAGTGAATCCACTCCAAATATCCAACCATTTCAATAATGGTAGCTCTTGATGAAAGGATCCCTTAGACAGAGCCTTCTTCTTCTTCGTGTTGTAATATTTTTGTTCGTGTAATAAACTCTTTAGTTATTAGTTAATTTCTTATGTTTTCCTCTGTTTTGTTCAAATTTATTATTCTATTAATCTTTTTAATTTGTCAGGAATCAAGAGTAGAAACGATATTGGGTTCTACCCTTTCTAAAGCTTTGCACATGAAAAACGTTTCTAGGATGACTACACCACTGATGGAAGAGTGTTCTTTTTAGTAATTGATCTAACTCTAACATTCTTCATTAATTTATTTTTAATCAATGATCTACTATAATTCACTTAATATGATCTATTAATTGAGTTTTTAATTTAAATGAAACTAATCAAGCAATTGAACAATTGACACAAAAACACGTGAGGTCAAAAGTTGTGTAAATTGTGAGAGTGTGATCTTAATCAGTAATACAAGACCACACGGGATAAATTTTTAGAGTTCAAATATAATAACTAAACTCAATTAATCCTAATTTCTAGAGTGGATATGTGATTGAATTAACCACTGACCATAAGCTAACCTATGAACTTCAATCAAATAAGGGTGTTGCGATTGTATGTTCTGAAGCTATCCAGGGGTTTAAGTAATTTCATATTTGTGGTTAAGTTAACTACCGTATGGCTAGAGGGTTAACAAATTAGGGGATCAAAATTAAGTGGATGTTAATTTAAATGATAATGATAAATAATTTAGTGAATTGTTAGAGTTATATTGATTACGTCTTTTAAAATATTTTCTAAAAAAATATCTTCTTGTTGTGTCTTTTTAATCGAACTTCATTTCAAAATTAAAAACAAAAAAAAAATGCAATATTCTTCCAGAAAACCTATTCTTGTTTTATAAATGATAAAAAAACCCATCCTTTCAAGTAGTGTTTTTATTCTCTTTTATTTTGTTTTTATAATACCTTTAAAAAGTTGTTTTAATTTACTTCCTCCTTTGAGAGATGACATTGGTCATCCACTCTACTGCACCCAAGTACCAAAAAAATCACACTTCATTTGAGAGTGCCGAAAATAGCGCCTTTCAAATTGGCTTCATTTCATGAGAAAAGAGTAATTATTTCAACCATTTAGAGGTATTTATTTTTTTTACATTTTTTCTCTTCATCTCCTCTTTCTTCCTTCTTCTCCCAATCTGAATTTTTCATCTTCTTTTGTTTACTTATTCTTCTTCTTCTTTTTGGACCATAAACTCAAACTTATTATATTTTATTTTATTATGATACAATTTTATTCCTTTTATTTTTATTTGATTTATGAAATTAAATAATCTTGAAGATATACTAGATCTTGATCCTGGGATTGAACATAGACTTCGGGCTCGAATCCGACATTCTCAGTCTAGGAGAAGTTTCAGCATTCAACCAGTTGGAGAATTACTCCACTCTTAGAACATTGAAATTATAAGTAATTCAAATTCAACCATAAAAAAGGAGACAATGGCTGAAAATAATGGAAATTAAATTAATAGAACCATTCATGAACTTGCTACTCCTAATATTAATTATCAACCAAATTGCATTGCATACCCAAATATCAAATCAGACTTTGAACTGAAATCTTGGTTAATTACCCTTTTTCCAAAATTTCATAGCCTCTCTGGCGAGGATCACAATAAACTCCTTAAAGAATTTAATGTGGTATTCTCAACCCTAAAACCAAGAAATGTTTCTGAAGATAAAATAAAACTAAGATCACTCCCATTTTAACTTGATAGAGCTGCAAAAGACAAGATGTATTATTTAAAACCTGAAGATGTAACTTGTTGGAATAATTTGAAATGACTTTTCTTGCAGAGATTTTTTCTAGAATCAAAGATCACTTCCATTCGTAAGGATATCTCAAGGATCAAGTAAGCTCAAGGTGAGTCAATATATGAGTACTGGGAGTGATTCAAGAAGTTGTGTGCAAGCTTTCCACTTCACCAAATAAGTGAGCAACTCCACATCCAATACTTCTATGAGGTATTCACAGCTATGGAGATGAGCATGATGGATATCGTGGCTGAAGGATCATTAGTTGAAAAGACACCAGTAGCTTCACATGCATTGATTGACAATATAGACCAAAACTCCCAACAATTTGGCAACCAAGATACACCACATGTCAGGGGAGTACATCAGGTAAGTCCATCTTCTCTAGAATTTCATTTGATTAATAATAAGTTAGAAGAATTGACCACTATGGTGAGGCAGATTTCATTGGCTCAAAAGACATCCCAACCCCCTCCTTCAAAGCCTTCTGGCATTTTCACTGAGACAATCCACCCAACTGACTATTTCCCCCAACTACAAGAGACATTATATTGTGCGGAAGTGTTTCCTGGGAGACCATATCAGCAGCAACAACAACCACATCCCCAAAATAAGTTTGATTCATTTGCACCATAATACAACCAAGGTAGGAAGGATAAATCGAACTTGAGGTATGGATCTAGACAACAAAAAAGGACCCCCTTTTCCACAAAACTTCCAGTAGCCTCCACCTTACCAGTAGGGTTTCCAAAAACCCCATATAATATTTAAATCCCAAGCATCAAAAAGACAGCAATAAGGGAATCCCCCACATAAGGTATATTCTAACACTAATGACCTTTTGATGAAAATTTTTCTTAATCAACAAAATGATCTGAAGAGTCAAGGTTCAGAGCTGAGGGATTTGAAGACACTAATGGGCTAGATTACCACCTCCCTCTATGAACTGGTAAGTAAGAACTCTGACAATCTTCCTTCCCAACCTACTCCAAATCCCAAGGGGAATGTCAGTGACATCACATAGAGAAGTGGGAAGCAAAGGAATGATACATATATACCTACCATTCCATTGGGATTCACCTCAAATCTAGAGAAGCCTCATTCCACACCAATTAAAGAGAAACCAAAAATAAAGATAAAGGTAAGAAAAATATTGATGATGTTCCTCCTAAACCCCTTCCATTTCCAAATAGGTTTGTACAAACTAAGAACATGGCTGATGAGGCAATGAAAAAAGAGGTTTTGGACACATTCAAGCATGTGGAGATCAACATCCCTCTACTTAAAGCTATAAAGAAAATACCAAGGTATGAGAAATTATTAATAAATATTTGTACTAATCAAAGAGGTCTCAAGGTAAATGAGTGGATAAATATTGTAAGGAATGTGTCATCACTCATTACACCAACTCTAACAATGAAAACAAGGTGCAAAGATCCATGGAAATTCACCATCCCATACACTATAGGGGAGTTACACTTTTCTAAATCTTTATGTGATTTAGGAGATTCCATAAATGTGATTCCTCACTCTGAATTCTCTTCTTTAAAAGTTGGTGAGTTGAAGCCTTCAAGAGTAGTGGTGTAGTTGGAAAATAGAGCTACAACATATCCAGCGGGAGTCCTTGAGGATGTACTTGTTTGGGTAAGAGACATGATCTTTCTAGAATATTTCTATGTGCTTTACATGGAGGATGATCAGTTAAGTTCCCATGATCCCATTATCTTAGGTAGACCCTTCCTCAAAACTTCTAAAACAGTCATAAATGCCCATGAGAGTACACTTTACATGGAGTTTAGAGATGAAGTTGTGATATTTAATGTTATGGACTCCATGAAGTACCCCTCAGAGGAGCATTATTCATTTTTTATCTTTCATTTTGAACCACCAAATAAAACCCCCATGTAATTTAATTGTCCTATTCTTAGAGAGATTATGAATATGGGTTCTAGTTTGATGTCTAAGAGTACTTACACACACGTTTTTAATGCACAAAACTCTCTTAGATTTTATTTTAAAATGGATTCATACTTTTATTCTGATCATGTGAACTCTGATTATGACATGTCTATTGAATATTATTATGGTTTTGATGCATTATTGTCTGATTTTGATGATGATGATTCTGGTACTAATGTTCATTGTGCACATATTTCGGTTCCTTCAATGTATCTATCCATACATCACCCCCTACATTTGAACTCAAGCCATTTTCACCTAATCTAAAATACTCATACTAGTTGTGTGGGGAGAAATTACCTGTTATCATTGATAACAATCTCCATTTTGATCATGAAGAATTTTTTTTGAATCTTTTGAGGGAGAGCATCAGGGAAATTAGGTGGACCTTGGATGAAATATCAGGTATTAGCCCCTCCATTTTCATGCATAGGATTCTTTTGGAGGATGGGGCTAAACTAGTTAGGTAGCCACAAAGGAGACTCAATCCAATACTTTTGGAGGTTGTTAAAAAAGAAGTTGAGAAATTTCTCGAGGCAGGTATAATCATTCCCATTTTAGATTCTCAGTGGGTAAGTCTTATTCAGGTTGTACCTATAAAAAGTGGTGTTACTATTGTTAAAAATGAAAAAGATGAGTTAGTTCCAATGAGGGTTCAAAACAGTTGGCATGTGTGTATTGATTATAGGAAACTAAATCAGTCCACTCACAAAGACCATTCCCCCTCCCATTTATTGATCAGATTCTTGTGAGAGTAGCAGGGAAAACACACTACTATTTCATGGATGGATTTTCTGGATATTTTTATGTTCCTATTGATCTGTAGGATCAAGAAAAGATAAAATTCAATTTTCCATTCGGTATGTTTTCCTACCGAAGGATGCCATTTGGACTTTGCAATGACCCAGTTACCTTCTAGAGATGCATGGTGAGTATTTTTTCTGATTTTATTGAGATTGCATGGAGGTATTTATGGATTATTTTATAGTGTACAGGTATTCATTTGATGATTGTATATCTAGTTTGAGAAAGGTTTTGAATCATTGTATTGAGAATAATCTGGTCTTAAACTTTGAAAAGAGTCATTTGATGGTAAAGCATGGGATTGTCTTAGGGCATGTAGTGTCAAAACACGGGATATAGGTTGATGGATCTAAGGTAGATATCATTTCATCTTTACCCTATCATTTAAGTGTGGTGATGTTAGATCTTTCCTAGGGAATAAATGATTTTATCAGTGCTTCATCATATATTTTAGTAAGATTTCTATTCCCATGTCACGATTACTTCAAAAGGATTCTGATTTTGTATTTGATGATTCTTGCAGGACTTCCTTTTATTAGCTAAAGAAGTGTCTGACCACTCCACCAATCAATCAGCCCCCATGGTGGGAGCTTCCTTTCGATCATATGTGTGAAGACTCTAACTTTTCGGTCATAGTTGTCTTATCTAAAAGGGTGGAGGGATGCTCACATGTGATTATCTATGCATCAAGGACACTGGATTCAGCCCAATCAAACTATGGAACCACAGATAAAGAGTTTCTTTCCATCATATTTCCTTTAGATAAATTTCATTAATATTTATTGGGATCTAAATTAGTTGTTTTTTCTGACCGTGAAGTTTTTAGGTACCTCTTGAAGAAGCCATATGGAAAGCCTAAACTTATTCGATGGATGCTACTTCTTCAAGACTTTGAAATTGAGATAAATGATAAGAAGGGGTCACAAAACCTGGTGGCAGACCACATGAGTAGGCTTAATCACACACTAGAATATTTCACCTTGGACCAGATACAACTTTGGGACACTTTCCCCAGTGAGAATATTTAATCCATCATAGGTACGCATCTTTGGTATGCTGATTTAGTTAACTACCTTGTTGCCTTTGAAATCCATGAAAATTTACAGAAACATCAAGTCCAAAAGTTAAAGTGTGGGTCAATATTTTATGTTTGGGATGATCCATACCTATGGCGCATGCATAGTGACCAATTTATTAGGAGGTTCATTCCTAATAATGTGTTTGAGTATATTTTTAATTTTTTACATATACTTTATTTTGGTGAAAAATTTGGACCCCAATGGAAAACTAGTAAAGTCTTATACTCTGGATTATATTGGCCCAGCTTATTCCATGAAGCCCATGTGTTTTGTAAGTCATGCTCTCATTTACAACACATTGGGAACATTTCTAGGAGACATGAGATACCCCAACAACCCATACTATTTTGTGAGATTTTTGATGTACGGGGTATCAATTTTATGGATACTTTTCCCAGTTCCTTTGTTTTTTGTATATTTTGGTTTTTGTTGATTATGTGAGTAAATGGGTGGAGGATAAGGCCACCGAGACTGATGAATATCATTTTTTAGTGGACTTTGTCAAGAAACATATTTTTTTGTAGATTTGGAGTACCAAAGGACATCATCAGTGACCAAGAGACACACTTTTGCAATAAAAATTTGGATTCCTTCCTTTAGAAGTATGGGGTGATACACAAAACATCAACACTATACCACCCCAAAAAAATGGTCAGGCTGAGGTTTTCAATCATGAGTTGAAACAAATTTTTGAGAAAACTGTGCAACCAAATAAGAAGGATTGGAGGAAGCACTTGGATGATGCACTATGAGCTTATAGGACAACATAAAAGACACCCATTGGCATGTTCCCAATTCATATTGTTTTTGAGAAAGCATGTCATCTCCCCATGGAAGTTGAGCATCGAGCTTATTGGGCTATAAAGAAATGTAACATGGATTTAGCCCAAGCTTTAATCCAAAGGAAGCTACAAATTCAAGAGCTTGAGATGATTCCATTGTATTTATATGAGAATTCAAGGCTCTACAAGGAAATATCAAAACAATCTCATGACAAAATGGTCCAGAAAAGTGAATTTCATGTTGGAGAGAAATTCCTTCTCAACATTTCATGACTAAAGATGATTTCTGGTAAGTTCTGTTCTAGATGGTTGGGTCCTTATATTTTATCTAATTTTTTCCCTTATAGTTCAGTATAGATCGCACAAGAGGACACTGGAAGGAGATTTACAGTCAATGGGAAACGTTTGAAGAAATATTTTGAGGGACTTCCAACTGATGAAACATATTTCATCACACTGCATGACCTTATTATCACTTGAGAATATCAGTCTATTATTAACCCTAACACTTTTATATTCTTTTTCCTATCTAAAATTATACATTTCATGTGTATATATCATCTCATAGTTTCACATTGAGTACAATACAATATTTTAAGTGTGGTTGAGGGGACAATATATTGGGGTAGATATTTATGATTTTCATTTGTGTGTTTTATGTGTATTTTCTAATAAGTTTTTGGGTAAAATTTTCAAAAACAAAAACAAAAAAAAATCAATCAAAAAGAAACAAATATATCATGTAACATTCTCATGTGGAACATATATAAAATGTATTTTTCTCAAAATTCATTGGTAGAAATATAATCATGAGTAATATTTCTTCATCAAGGGTTAACTTTTATAAAAATTAAAGTCGTCGATGATATGAATGGTTATGTCATTATAAAACCTTTTAGATTTTGACATCATTATTTGTGATATTTGTTCATGTTAAATTGTGTTATTGATTTCTCGACACATTTTTTCACACAATAATAACTTGTGAGTTTCTCTTACCCAATTGAATTTATATTTAGGGTAAGTAATTCTTTTTAGATTATAACATGGTCTTTCCATACGTTCATTTATCTTTCGATTGTTTCCATCACTTACCTGATTTCCCTATGCATGTGAACCTAATATATAACTGTTGTACACCATCTAAAAAAATTCAAAAACAAAAAATCAAAAAATCAAAAAAAAATCAATAAAGAGGGTAGTGAAGAAATATACAACATGTGGGGATATTTAGATCGAGAGCTCATGGTTTGACTTCTGGGAATGCTTAAATGAGTGGGTTTTGGAATTTTATTACAAAGGATGTTGAACAAGTTCAATGAAATATAATTAGGTAAGAAGAAATATTTTGACATGACCTAGATATACTAAATAAAGGGTTGAATTATGGGCTTGGAATGGTTGGAACACACACACGTAGAGAATTAGTGGCATGGTAGACCCATGGCTTGTTTTGCTATGATTAGTGTTATGAATCTCACTAGAATTTGTTTGGACGCAATTTATGAGGTAATGAATTTAAAATTTATTGATATTGACTCTTTATGGGATTTTTACTTTGCCTATATTTGCACTGTGTATTGACAAATTTGAATATGCATATCTTGTCACATTTTTTTTGAATACACGATATGAGGTTTTTCACAGGAGTGAAAAAAGGAAAGTGTGTGGGAGTTGATAAAAAAAATTTTTATTGAATATTTTATTGATAATAAATTATAAAATTTCATCACATTGGGTTAACTATGTTTATTTATAAAATATTTGGGATTAGATCATTCAACTGAAAATTTTATGGAAATTCCAGTTTTACTCTTTATAGTGCACTGTAGAATTTCAAAGATAAAAATTTTGATTTTTATTATTTGATCTTGAAATTTTGTAACTATTTTATTGAGTTAATAATATACAACTTTTGTTCAGGAAATTAGAGCTAAATATATCATTTGGTTGGACTAAATGGACCGTAAATGAAAAGGTGGGATGGACCCGCCAGATTAGATATTGGTTCTGTATTTAGGCCATAACATCTTTATCCAAGCTTGGATTGGGCTCAAATTTTGAGGGAAGTTCTCCAACCCAATTTCTAACAAATCATTATTCTGTAAGAACAACTGGTTCACGCGTTTTGGAGATCATATGGGTGGAGAAAATTTGCTTAAAATATTTGGCCGAGATTTCCCATTCACACTTGAAATCTATTTAAACCTCGCCTCCCCTCCACTCTATAAATTAGTTTTTTTATAATTTGGAGGAATTGGGACGGGAATTGGGAAGTTTAGGGCAGATTATAAGTGGATCCACTCCATTTATCTAACCATTTCAATAAGGGTATCACTTGAACCAAGGATCCCTTTGACAAAGCCTTCTTATTCTTCTTCGTGTTGTAACACTTTTGTTTGTGTAATAAACTCCTTAGTTCTTCTTTAATTTTTTCTGTTTTCCTCTTTTTTGTTCAAATTTATTCTTCTATTAATATTTATAATTTTGATGGAATAAATAGTAGAAAAGATATTGGGTTCTACCCTTTCTAAATCTTTGCACATGCAAAATGTTTATACGATAACTACACCGCCCATGGAAGAGTGGTTCTTTTTAGTAATTGATCTACCTATAACCTTTTTCATTAATTTATTTTGAATTAATCTGATACATTAATTCAAATAATATGATCTATTAATAGTGTTTTGAATTTAAATAAACTAATCACATAATTGAACAATTTACATAAAAACACGCGAGGTCGGAAGTTGTGTAAATTGTGAGAGTTCGATTTTAATCTCTAATACAAGACCACATGGGATAAATTTTTAGAGATAAAATATAATACCTAAACTCAATTGACCCTCATTTCTAGAGTTCATATGTGATCTAATTAACCACTGTCCATAATCCATCCTATGAACTTCAATCAAAGCAGGGTGTTGTGATTGTATCTTCCAAAGCTTTCCAAGGGTTTCAGTAATTTAATCTTTGTGGTTAAGTTAACACCCATAGGGTTCGAGGGTTAACAAATTGGGGGATCAAAATTAATTGGATTTTATTTGAAATGATAATGATAAATTATTGAGTGAAGAGGTAGAGTTAGATTTATTATGCCTTTTAAAATATTTTCAAAAAATATATCTTCTTGTTGCATATTTTTAATCGAACTTCATTTAAAAAATAAAAACAAAAAATTGAAATCTTCTTTCAGAAAACTTATTTTAGTTTCATAAACAATAAACAAACCCCATACTTTCAAGTAGTTTTTTTATTCTATTTTATTTTATTTCTATAATACCTTTAAGAAGTTTTTTGATTTACATCCTCCTTTAAGAGACGACCTTGGTCGGCCACTCTACTGCACCCAAGTACCCAAAAAATAATACTTCATTTGAGAGTGCCCATGACAGCGTCTTTAAATAAATACTGAATTAATGTTTATTCTAAGTTATAACAAGAATTTTCTTATGATAGCGAGATTGCTAAATATGGGCTAGATCATGGCATGGAGTTAGTGTCTGGAGGGATAAATCCTATGAATTACAACAAATGGAAACCATTAAGGTATATATTGAAATATTTTACTATCAAAACATTTCAAAAAAATTTAATTATTTTTGTTAAATGTTTTTTCAATGTTCAAAACAAGATAAATACATTGATTTTGGATATTGTGTTAGCATGTTTATGAGAGAAATCATAAATCCTGAAGAGACCAGCATCCCCCAATAAGTAATTTTCAAAGGTAATTAAATTTTATTAAATATATTTCATAATAATTTTAGTTTAAATTTTATTAGTACTATAAAGATTCTTGACAACCTAGATTCCCAAAGGAAGAAATAAATTCGTTTAGAGATGAGTATATGATGTAATTTTTGTCAAAATGTATGCCGACAACAAATTTAGGGGATTACATTCTATTATTGTGATCTAGTATGAGTAATAACATTCGAAATATATTTTGGGAGTGAATAATTAGGGTAATAATGCTTATATATTATCTTTGATCTCTTTCTCAAGGATAATTATAATGGAGGAAATCAATTTGTTTAGAATTGATGACCTACAAATAATAAAATTGTTGGGAAATCATGGAGGTAGAGGCAAAGGTGGAGACAGAGAAGAAGGAGGAGGCAGAGTTTGAGTTGGAGACTGACGTGGAGGAGGATGTAGAGGTAGAAAATAGGATAGAGACCAAGGAAGAGGAGGAGATGAATTGATGGCTTCCAAATAATAAAATTTTTAGTCAATGAAGTAGAATGAGGATCATACCAAGATTGTGTTTGAGATTTTTTTTAAAGTCCACACAACATTTATTACTTAATATAAGATCCATTGTGCAAGTGTTTCATGTGGCTTATTGAAATAAAGTTTTTCACCACTTATTTAAGTGATTTTATACAAGGTAGTAATCCACCTATAAGATCATTCTGTTTTGGAAGCTTCAATTTCTCCACTAGTGTTATTGAAGAAACATTTTTAAAACTACCAATCCTAAAAAAGGTTTATAATACCACATAAATGTTTGAATAAAAATGTGTTTAATCATCTATTGATGTTATCATGTGAATGAAAGAACTATTTGAGGAAAACCAACATTGATATGACATGGTCATTGAGGAGAGTTGGTGTCAAAGTGTCTGTTATCAGTTTAAAATTGATATTTAAATACAAAAAAATGTCTTTCACTGAAAATTTAGAAAATGGGCTCGTATTATGTTGAGAATTTAGGAAAATGATTCAAAATTAATTTATGAAGTGTGTGAATTAGTCTCATGTAAATCCAAAACATGATGTGACCTGTATGATACAAAGTGCATATTTCTAGTTTAAAATAGCTTTTTAGTAAAAAACACAAGTGGCATACTCAAAACTAAGGAAACACATTCTGATTATTTTTAAAATTTAGGAAAAAAAATCCCTAAGTCATTTGAGACATGTTTGAATCTGCCACACCACAATCTGGCTCATGGTGAGACTGATACGACTCTAAGTATGTCTTTTTATTCAAAAGTGACATTAATTTTAGTGAAAAAATAACTAAAAACTGATAAAACTGATAAAACAGATTTAGATTATATTTTTACTTTAAGAAAATGGCCCATAAATCATTTGTGATGTGTAGTAATTATCCACTCATTAATATAACTCATGTTGTGACCAGTATGACTCAAAGTTTCCATTATCAGTTTAAAATTGACATTTTAATACAAAAAAGTGTTACTCATTTAAAACTGATCAAACATGATCAGATTGTATTGATAATTTTTTTACAATGATTACTAATTTTTTTTGATGTGTATGAATTAGTCTCATGTCAAACCCTCGCATGATATAGCCTATATGATTCATAGTGTGTTTTCCGAGTTTAAATTGATATTTTAGTAAAAAAATACAAGTTTCATACTCAAAACCAAGGAAATGAGTTTGTATTGCTTTGGTACTTTATGGAAATGGTCGATAAGTAATTTGAGATGTGTAGGAATCAGATTCACTTAAATCTGATGCATGGTGTAATCAGTATGACTCAAAGTACATCTTTTTATTCAAATTTTAAATTAATATTAGTAAAAAGAATTAAAATACTCAAAACTAAGAAAAAACATTCATATATTTTTGGTACTTTCATAAAATTAATCATAATTAATTTGTGACGTATAGAAATTAGCAGCATCTTGATCCGACTCATGGAGTGACCGGTATGGCTCAAAGTTCCCATTATCAGTTTAAAATTGACATTTTAATACAAAAAACTATCACTCAATGAAAAAAAAAGAAAACTCCCTCATATTGTCTTGATTATTTAAGAAAACAATTTGTAATTCATTCTTATTGTGTATGAATCAGTCTCATATCAAACCCAGATATGATGCCACTTGTATGAATCAATGTTCTTGTATCTAGTTTAAAAAGAAATTTTAGTAAAAAACCCAACTGACTTAGTCAAAAACAAGGAAACACAGTCATATTGTAATTATGATTTAGTAAAACTATACATAATTGATTTGAGACATGTAGTAATCATCCTCACCTCAATCTGATCTACGGTGTGACCTGTATGACTTCAAGTGAATATTTTTTTTCAAAATTGGCATTAATTTTAGTTTCAAAAACAACTAACATACTCAAAACTAAGAAACCAAATCCGTATTATTTTTTTAGTTTATTAAAATGATCTTTAATTCATTTTTGATGTGTAGGAATTAGAAAAATCTCAATTCGACTGATGGTGTGACCGGTATGACTCAAAGTATCTATTGTCAATTTAAAAATGAAATTTTAATATAAAAAGTGTCACTCACTGAAAACTGAGAAAAAACCCTCATATTGTCTTGGTAATTTAGGATAATGATTCATAATTTATTTTTGACTTGTATGAATCAGTATCACATCAAACCAACACATGATTCCACCTGGATGACTCAAAGTGTTTATTTCCTGTTTAAAATGACATTTTAGTAAAAAACAAAAGCTTTATACTCAAAACCAAGGAAACAAATTCAGATTGTTTTTAGACTTTATTAAAATGATCCATAAGTCATTTGGGACATTTATGAATTAGTCTCACATCTATTTGATGCACAATGTGATCGGTATGACTCCAAGTTTATCTTTTTATTCAAAATAAACATTAATTTTATTGAAAAAAACAATTGACATACTCAAAACCGAGAAAATGTATTAGGATTATTTTTGTATTTTGGTACAATGATACATAATTCGTTTGGAATTTTTAGGAATTAGATTCACCTCAATATGAATCATAGTATGACCAATATGACTCATAGTGTCTGTTATCAGTTTAAAATTGACATTTTGATACAAAAAGTGTCACTCACTTAAAATTGAGAAAACACTCTTTGATTTTCTTAATAACTTAGTATAATTATTCATAATTCATTTATGATGTGTATGAATAATTCTTATGTCAAACAAACACATGATGGGACCTATATGACACAAAGTGTCAGTTTACAGTTTAAAATGACATTACCGTAAAAAAAGTCACAAACTAAAAACTAATGAAACGCATTCATATTGTTTTGATACTTTACAAAAAAGATCCATAAGTCATTTGGGATGCTTAAGAATCAACTGCACCTCGATCCGACACATGGTGTGACTATTATGACTCCAAGTGCGTCTTTTTATTCAAAAATGACATTTATTTTAATAAAAAAATGACATACTCAAAATCAATAAAACACATTCAAATTGTTTTGTTACTTTATCAAAATGATCCATAAGTAATTTTTAATGTGTAGGAATCAGTCTCACCTCAATCTGACTAAGGGTGAGACAAGTATGACTCCAAGTGCACCTTTTTTTTTCAAAAATAACATTAATTTTTGTAAAAAAACAATTGAACAACTATATAATAAGGTTTTATTTCTTGTATTTGTGTTAGAAATTTTATTTCATTTAAATTATGTATTTGTATCTAATTTTGATAATTTTTATGTCTATTTCTGGTGATGCAATGTGTTGTTACAACACATTGTGTACCTTGTTTTTAGTGCTGTAATGTGTTGTATCATCACATTAAAATATAACCCTTTATCAGTGCTATCAAATGTGTTTTTAAAGGAGATATTTATTAGTGCTTCTAAAATCACTGATAAAGATTCCCTTTACCAGCGCTTGTAAAAGTGCTGATAAATGGTTTTTATGTGTGCTTTTTAAAGAACCAATAAATGTATTTTTATCAGTGCTTTTAAAAGTGCTGATAAAACAACTCTTTATCAGTGCTAAATAAAAGCGCTGAGAAATAGTGTCTTTTATAAGTAGTTATAAAAGCACTAATAAAAGTATTCATTATTAGTAATTTTTTTGTGCGGATAAAGATACTATTTATCAGTTCTTTTTTGGAACTGATAAAATACATAGCATTTTAACCATGCGTTGGTAGTCAATGCTTTTTGATAATGTCATACAGTTATAGAAAAATTGGGGCTCGCTTCAGTTTCCCCCTCGGGCGGTTTCCATGCCCTAGCCGACGATGAGCAATGCTCCGGCCCCTCCCCCATCAAAGGGGGAGGGTCCCTTGCTACACCTCCTTGTTGCTCAGGCTACTCCCTTCATCCCATTCTCACACCCTAACAATATTCCATCTTTCCCTAAGATTTCTGTCAGCCCGAAAGTTCCCGAAAACATTGAGGGGTTTCTGCTTCTTTCGATCTCATATCTAGAATTCACGGAGGCTTCTTCCCTGCTGGACCTAACCCTGATAGCACGTTTCAAGCGATGTCAGACATTGGTGGATATATTCGATCGCTTTATTTTTGCGAAATGGGGGTTGCAGGAGCGTGCTACAGTTGGCCTCCTCGACTCCAGAAGCTTTATGATTTGGTTCTCCACAAAAGATGACCTGATTCTTACCTTGTCAAGTGCACCATGATCTAGGGACAGTGATGGATTTCTTCTCTTTAAATGGACATATGATTTCCATATGAAACGGGACCCTTCAAAGCTAGCGATTTGGGTAAGTTTCCCGGAACATCCTCTTCCATTTAAAGACCCCTAGATCCTTCGTTTACTTGGAAATATGGTGGGGCGGTTCCTCTATACTAGTTCTCGGACTCGTGCGTTGTGTAACCCAATCTCTCCGTGGGTGTGCGTTGAGGTTGATGTTTCGAAACCTCCCATTGAAGCTTTCTGGATTGAAATGGGTGAGGAAATTCATTATAATAATAATTCCATCTTTGAATCTTGGTCTGATTATTATTCCCAGTGCAAGTTTTTGGGGCACAAATTGGCAGTTTGCAGGCAGAGGGCGAGACACCAGGGAGCCACTCTCGATGCACAGGCAGACTGGGTACAGGGTGGCCCTCCTGGAGAGTATGGTTTACTCCAGGCGAGGAATGGTGCTGGATTAGGAGGTTGTTGTGAATTTTCTGGGAAGAGCACCGGTAAGGATGAGGTGTCTGAGTTTTCAGCTACATCTCTGTAACAAAAACTAGCAAAGAGTTCTCTTTCATAACCTAGTGTCGCAGAGATTTTTAATAGATGGTGGAGTGATTTGGCGATTCCCCCAGGAAACAAGTCATTAGTAGTGGGTGCCCAGGCCAGCGTGGTGGTTGAGGCACCTTTGTATTTGATCAAGGCTTAGGACTAAGGGTCTCTTTGGGAGCTACAGTCCTAATCTCCAAGGGTGCGGCTCGAGTACAACCTTGTTCTTAGGTGAGGGCGGTGTGTACTGGAAATAAAAATAAACCTGTCAGGGGGAGTATGGCCTCTAGTAAGGGAAAGTGAAAGGATGGACAAGAGTGGGTGGTGCCTGCACATGAGGAAGTCATGCATTTTTTTAACAGTCAAAGAGACATTTCAGGGAGTCCTTTGTCGGACCTCAACTTAAACAACATATTTGAAAGTCAATGTAGTGAGGGATATTTTGATGGCAATTCAAACTATCCCCCCGAGGCTGATTCTGGTGGAGATGGGCATCCCATAGAGGACATTGGCTTTGGGGGGGGGGGGCTGGTAAAGGTTTGTACAACTGAAGAAGGAAGAAAGGGAATAAGAAAAATAGGTATTCAGAGAATTGTATTGTGTCCAAGAAGCCAAAATCAAAGGGCCAAAAGACTACTCTTATCTTCTTAACCCGATGACGACTCGGTCGGCCAAAAAAGTGGGTAAAGTCAAGGAGAACGAGATACAGCAAGCGAAAAGAGAGGAGGTTGGGTAGAATGATGTAGCAGGGTCTCCAGTTCAAGCGAATGGAGACACAAAGGAAGATGACAAACTCTAGGGGATGTATCAGAATCCTGAGACGAAGATGCAGGAAAGGGTGGATACTCTTTCACCCAGAAAAAAATGTGCAACAGGGTCTACTGAAGGCCTGCAGAGCTAGAAGGAGTTACACTTGGATTCCCAATTGGAACTCCTCGTGCACTATGGAGAAGAAATTAAGGAGGATGTTCTAGTGATCAAGGCGGTGAGGGAGGACATAAATAAAATGGTGGGAATATTGATCCAAGTGGAAGTTACTAGGGAGAAAGCTGAATGGATTGAAAAGCAATATCGCATACTGATCAGAGGCTTCAATATGGAGAAGATTAGAAAAGATGAATATATGCAGGCTTGAAAGTATTTATTAATGCACTATGAAGAGAATATTGGAGAATATATAGGCTGCTAGGTAAATTCCCTCCCCTGGAAACTATTTAGGGAAGGAGACTCTAATCATCTTAGACTTGTGTTTAATAAGTCAGTTGTAACCTTTGATGCTTGATCTGTTTTCTATGTAGGGTTCTCACTTCCCCATTAAAAGTGTTTGAAATAAAAATTTAATTTTTAGGACTATTCAACGCTTTTCTAGCGGTGATAAAGGCCCATTCTAGTGCTGTTAGAGTCCTCTTTTATAGTATTTTTATTCTAATGTTATGTTATCACAACATGTGTTCTTTGATTACTTTATGATTAATTTCTTATAAACTACTAATCATTATTCCACAACTCATGATTATGATTTATGAATTACTAGGTATGGTTTTAAAATTATAAGAACATGTTCTTATAACCTTATGTTCATGTTATCCTTAAAAGATCCTTAATTTATCACTTATTTACCCTTACTGGGCATCAAAGCATACCATTTATTATGTTTCCTTTTCCCTAGGATATGAATAATTGTTTTAGGTATAATATATCTAAGAAGGGTACTGTATATAAAGAACTAAGTGGGAGATGATTTAGATATTTCATATACCATCTTTTTATGTATATAAGTTTCCAAAGACACTAAACCTTTACAGTTTTGGTAAAGATCATAATGTTATGTAATTAATATTAATCTAATATTATTTAATATTTATGTATGAAAATTATGGGCTTCTATAGTTGGTATTAGATAAAGGTTTAGTTATTTTTGGAAATAAGGACAAGGAAACTTTAGTGATGACCCTTATGATAAAACTAAGTATAGGATAACATCCAAAAGTTTTTATAATATAGATATTATGTGGTTTTCATTGAAATAAATCCCCATCTGTATACTATAAATGGATGTGGTTTTGGAACATATGAATCTACGGGTAATACCCCTAAAAATAGTTGGTTGAGTATATCTCAACCAACATTCTAGTGCATAGTGAATGGACCCTTACTTCACACCTAGTTTGAAACTCCCAAGGGATATTCTTGAGTTATTTCATATTTCATTTATAAACCATTATGAAGTATTTGAATTGATTATGATCATGAATGACTTAGTTAAAGACAATTCAACACAGATTGAAAAGAATATGTCATGATTTAGACATCCTATAAATAATTGTTCTTGATTATATGATTTATCACATTGATTATTATTTATCACACTATGTTTTTTGGTTTTATTCAATGAATTTAACTTGAAGGAACCATTTTAACATTGAATGTGATGGATAATTCAATGATATTCCTCCTAAGGAACCAAATGTTATGGGAGGTAGAATACAAAATCTAATTTCTATACTCACACAACTTTCTCAATATATGAATCATTGAGAGATTCAAAATGAGAAAAATAAGAAGACATATTCCATTGAGTCCCTCAAGAAGAAATATCCTCCATCTTTTAGTGGTTTTATTGAACCACTAATTGCTAAGAAATGGATTAGTACCACTGAAAATACATTTTTTTCTCTTATATTTAGATTATGAAAATATTATTTTTTCTATTACCATTTGAAAGGTGAAGTTTATAAATAGTGTACTCTAATAAAGAAAATTATGAAACATAAATAAATTAACTCTATAGAGTGGGATGGGTTTAAGGGGTTATTTTTTACACGTACCCTCCATGTATCCTTTATAAAAAATAGATAAATAATTCCTTGAGATTAAGGAGAAGGATGAAGAATACATTAGTGCTTATGAGGAAAATTTTAAAATATTTTTGAGTTATTCTTATAGTATTATCATTGAACTAAAATGTACTATTGATCAATTATTTAGTGGATTAAATCCAATTATCTAAAGGGAATCATCCATAAGGAACCTCAGTAGCTTTAAAGAAATCATTCAATTTACTACTAAGGTATAAATGAAGTATGAATTTACCCATAAATCTCAAGGTTTTTATTTGAAAATAAATATGTAATTAAAAGTATATAATAATAATAAAAACTATATAGAGTGGATGATGAGACTTCCTTTATTCTAGAAAATTGGAATGATACATGGTGGAAAATGTTTCAAGGGGAAGAGAAAATTCTTTATGTGTGGAAGGAAGGTCATTGGGAAATTGAACATCGAAGTGATATGAGTAATTTAATTAATTATGCCAATAGATATAATTCTCAATAGAATAAATCACCCACACTCTAATGTTTCAAATGAAAGGAGTATGGACATTATTCTAACCGATTCTCAAATATAAATGTTAATGAGGTTGATCAATGTCAGCAACCACTTAATCCTAATGTTAAGGGGAAATATCATATACCCACTATTTTCGATGTGGGGTATGATAATTAAGTGATGAACGGTACACCCACCATCCACTCTAGAACTATTAATGTCTTATTTGATTTTGGATCTACCGACTCTTTTATTTCAGAATAATTTTATAAGGGAATCACAATACCACCTCAAATATTAGATGTTAAATTAGGAATGAAATATTCTAATAGTATGATTATTAAATCTCAAGTCTATGAATCTTCCTCTATTGAATTTTGTGGTAATTGGAATTATAGAAATATTATTATTTCCACTAAGGTTTAATGTTATGTGATTTTTGGCTTAGATTATATTTATTTATATAAATCCCATATCAATTTCCAATGAAGAGAAGTCATTGTTGACATTCAGAACAAACCTATGATCTTTTATCATTGTGAGGATAAATATTAACTTCCATTAGAAATTACATCCATTGTATGGGCCTTGATTCATATTCAATGTGGGTATTTACCTTGGATAGTTGTGTATAAACTCAATATTGAAGACATTCCTATTATATAAGAGTTTGTTGATTTACTTATAGAAGAGTTCCCAGTATTCCTATAAATAATGAGGTCAAGTTTTGAATAGAAATAATTTCAAGGGCTACACCTATTTAAAAAACTCTATATATAATGGCCCTAATCGAGTTATAGGTATCGAAGAAAAAACTCCATGAGAATATTGATAATGGATATATTAAATCACGTTCATAACCTTGGGGTTAACATATACTTTTTATTAGTACAAAATATGAATTAACATGAATCTACATTGATTATGAGGATCTTAAAAAGATCATAACCATGAAAAAGTTTCCTTTTCCACAAATTGATGTTTTTTTCAATCAATTATGAGGAACTCAATATTCTTCCAAGATTTATGTTCATTATGGACACTATCAAATGATATTCAAAAGGTAAGATGTAACTAAGAAAACCATCCATACAAGGTATAACAACGATGAATTTATAGTGATTCCATTTGGTTTACTTATTCCCCCGCAATCTTAAAGGATTTAATGAATAGATTATTTAGAGATTAATTCGATTAGTTTGTGGTTGTATTTTTAAAAGATACTCTTATATATTATAAGAGTAATAAAGGGTATAAAGATCACTTCAGGATTATACTGGAGACCCTAAATAATGATATGTTGAATGTAAAATTTACCAAGAATGAATTTGGGTTATAAAAAGTTTTTTTGGTTATATAATCTCAATTGAGGGTATATCGGTGGATCCATCAAAGAAAAAATATAACATTGTTCCAGACCAAACATAATTACTAATATATATAGTTTTCTTAGTTTATATTAATATTATTGACACTTTCTGAATATTTTATCATTGATATCTAATCCACTCACCACATTAACTCAGAAGGGTGTTAAATTCTCATAGGCATGTGAATGTGAAGAAAATTTCAAGGAACTAAAGGGAAGGTTGATTAATGCACCTATACTCATAATAACGTGAAATAGTGAAGGGTTTTTGATATATAGTAATGCAAAAAAGAAGGAGAAGGTATGTTTCATCGTGAATAATTATATAGTGATAGCTTAAGCCTCATGCTAATTTAAGGTTAACAAGGTGAATTACCCAACCTATAACCTGAATTTAGTATTGGTAATGTTTGTGTAAAAGATATGGAGGCATTATACTTATAGAGAAAGTTGGAAAATATCTACTTATAATAAAATTTTAATGTATATATTCATCTAGAAATAGTTGAATATGAACTAGAGAAGATGGATAATGTTGATTAAAGATTATGGTGGCTCAATATAATACCACCCTGGGAAACTGAATAAGGTGTCTTATTCTTTGAGTTGAAAGGATCTTGAAATCTTATCTATGATGATGATAAAAAATATCCAATACTTATTAATATACAAATGATGAGATTTAAATATTAATTTAAGGGGAGAACTCTTATCTTTATCAAATGAGTGTTTGAATATCTATCTAAGTAAATATTAAAGTGCCAAAAAAGGAAGCTATAGAGCTGAAAAAGAAGGTGATAAATGTTCTTAAGTTGAAAATTTATTATAATGGAATTATAAGGTTCTAAAACCAAGATATGGTAGATTATTTCTAGTGGGAAAACAAGAAGAAAAATATTGAAGAGTATGTATCTTAGTGCTTAGTATGTCATAAAGTTAAGGATAAGAGATATATGTATAATAGGATGTTACAAACAATACTCATACTATAATGGAAATGAAAAAACATCACCATGGATTTCACCATCACACTCCCCAAAATTTCTAAAGGACATAATGTTATTTAGGTTATAGTTGATCACCTTAAAAATTTAGAACACTAAATTGATATGAGATAATTTTTATCTCTTGACCTTCTTTACAATATATATATTATGTAGTTGGTAAGATTTTATATTGTACAACATTCTATTATTTCTAATCGAGATTTGAGGCTTACCTCAAAGTTTTGGGGAAGTATTCAGGTAGTGATGGATACATAGTTGTGTTTTAGTACTGCTTGTCTTCTATAGAAAAATGTTCCTTCTGATAGGACCATTAAAACCACAGAGGATATGTTGAGATATTGTTATCCATATTTCAAATTTGGTTGGGATCAACACTTTACTTTTGTAAAGTTATCTTATAACAATAACTTTAGATATTGCATTATGATGGATCCTTATGAATCCCCTTATGGAAGGAGGTGGATAAATTCAACATTATTGGATTAAGTCTAAGATAGAAATATATTTTGACCTAATATAGATAAGGTAATAGAAGAGAATGTTAGAGCCAATCAATATTACATAAAGTAATCTCAGAGAAGACAAAAAATTTATCCCAAAAATCATTAATGAGATATAGAATTTAAAGTTGGTGAGAAGGTATTCCTATTATTTTTTTCATAGAATATGGTAATGTTATTTTAAAAGAATTTAATTTTGATCCCTAGTTATATTTTCCCCTTTTAAATTCTTGATCTAGTAGGGATAGTAGCGTATCTATCAGTACTTCCATTGGACCTCACTCAAATTCACAATGTGTTCATTGTATCTCTCCTGATAAAGTATATAGGTGATCCTTCACATATACTAAACTCAAATATTTTACTAATTAACAATTATATTTAAATTGAATAATATCTATTTTAAATTTTTGATTATAAAGATAAAGTTCTATAGAACAATATTACTCACAAGGTTAAATTTCTCTGGAGGAATAAAAAATTTAAAGAAGCTACATGGGAACCTAAGTATGTGATGAAATAGAGATATACTCATTTTTTATACCAAAGTGATAGAATTTTTATGGAAAAATTCTTTAAATTGGGGTATAATGTAACACTTTAATATTTTATATGTATTTCCTTTGAAATAAACTTGAAGTATTTGATAGCATGATTTACAACAACCACGAATATAAATGAATTGGCATATAATAAACTTGTATATCTTACCTGTTAGATTAATTGGTATTAATGGTATTAAATGCATTATTTCAAAAAATTATAATGGTTTTATATTATCCAAATTTATTTATTTATTCATAATAAATAAGTACTCAATTTTTAGTGACGTCATTTTATACATTAAAAATATATATCATTCAATTTTTTTTATTTTATGTGTGAATATTATATATAATTTATACCAATTTTAGAAAATTTATTTTATAAACCAAATATAATTTTTGAAATCATCATATCAAAATTATCTTATGGTAAAATTTTGCAATTTTTCTGAAAAGATTAATTTTTCAATGAATAGTAAAAAATATCGATTTTAAAGAAAACTACCTTTTCCATTCAAGTATTAACAAATTAAAAAAAATATATATTTATTTTAAAATTTAATTAGTTAATTTTGATTAATAATAATCTAATAAATTTCATTTGAATCAACATTATTCTTATTCTAGGTGTAAATTAGTTTATGCATAAACATGCATTTTTCTTGAAAATCATTTTTCATCATGTTTTACAGGTTTATTTTGAAATTAATTTTTAAAAATTGTAGAAATTAAATTTTATAAAATTTAATTCATGTTTTAAATAATAATTTAATTTTTTTAATGATTATAACTTCATTTTTAGTCATAATTAATATCAAAAAAAATGGTACCATAGTTAAGGTTAAAACGAGTTTACGTAGGGGTTAAAATAAGAGATAAGGGTTATATTTCCATATAAACATGACAAAATCATATTTTATATACATATATAAATCCTATATTATCCAGAATTTTAATAATTTTTCATTTTTAGAAATTTTTCTTGAGTAAGCCATTATTTTATTTTAATCTTTTAAGAAATTCCATTTGTGTCTTTTCCTTCACTTATAAAAGGAAACATCATCTTTAAAATTATTAATGGATTTTGATACTTATATCTCAAAAAAAATCTAAACTAATACATTAATAACTTTCCTGTAAACATTTTATGGGACCTGGTTTGATCATAAAACCATCCTTTCATGTCTTAAGTAGCAAGCCAAATGAGGTCTCTAAATAAAGAGGTATAAACCTTAATTGAGCTCTTTCGATTTTATTTCTTTTTATACCTTGTATAAACTTTATTGATCAATTATAACATTATTAATATAGTATAATAAATATAATTATATTTTTTTATTATTATGGAACAAACTGTTTCAATCTCTTTTACATATAATGGGGAATGAAAGTATCGTTTATTTATACGTGTGCACTACCACCTCCACACAATGATATTATTCATTTTCCATATGCATAGTTAATGGTTGGTTATTATGATGGATTTAAAGTTTATATATGATACTTATAAAATTATTATTCTTTCATAATTATATGATCTTATCTACTTTCTTACATTTCCATATGTCGGAAAATGTTAACATTGCTCATGTGTACGTGTGGACTACCACCACCATGAAGTGATGCGATTAATTTTTAACTTCCGGTTTACATGGATAGAAATAAGGATAGATTTAATGAATATATATGATATATATATATATATATAATATAATACTTATTATTTAATGTTGAATTATTATTTACCTTTATTTCGTTTGAATCATTGAAAAGTGGAAACATCAATCATGCGTATGTACGGACTAACGTCTCCACGAAGTGATGTAATTACTTTTTGATAACTAATTTATATGAGTAATTATAAATTTGTATATTATGAATAAATATTATTATTATTTAATTATTAATATTATGGATATTATGGATCCTTGATCAAATTACAAGGTCCAAAACTACCAAACTGAAACTTTCATTAAAAAATAGTTAACACCTGAAAATAAAGGTTTTAATGAATAATTGTTAATAAACAGTTGATAATATGTTATAAATAATATATATATATATATATGATATTATAATTATTTATGTGGTTATTTTATAGTATAGTAATAAATTTAAATTTATAATACATGAGGTTATATCACTTATGAAGTAATTCGAATTTAAGGTAAAGGTTTTACTCTAAAATCTCATTTTTACTAAGATTGTTTATGCTTAATTTTTTTTGATGAACTTATATGATATTTATCTCCCATCTTTGATGACTTTTATTATAATATTGTTATTTATATAGATTAAATGTTTTCATTTCATTTTCCTCTCTTTATGTACACATGATACTAAAAGAATGCTTTTAAGGAAAACTGAATTAAATTCTATATTTGATCAGAAATCATTTTTCTTCCATATCCATGTTTTATAAAATGTTTCCAATAATGTTTATAATAATATTAAAAGATTTTTTAAATTCATTTTTACCCATTTTTTTAATTTGTAAATGGTTTAAATTAATCTTCTTCTTGTTTTTCGAATGAGGTCGTTTTGAATTTTTAATGAAAATGTGAAAAGAATATTTGTTTAATCTACACGACATGAACATAATTTTCCAAAATCATGATCATTAAATTATTTTAATCTTCATCAACAAGTTTAAAATGTTATTTTAAAATAAAATATTTTCTATAATATTTTGTAAATTTTTATATTTTAAATAATTTATTTTGAAATGAAATTAGTACATTCCTCAAGAAATATTGCAATAATATTTTAAAGGAATCATTCATCTATGATTACATCCTTTATGTTAATTATATTTCACTGAGGACATGATTATATTATACCATCCATATTCATTATCAATATTTTTTATGATTATAATGATGAAATATCAATGAAACACATTTTATTTTCCATTGGTTAGGTTATGATTAATGTTTCATGATCATGCGACATACATATGAATGGATTAGGAATATGTGATTGATGAGCTCCGATTTATATATGACACTGATGTATTGGGTAAAAATTAATATTTTATAAGCTCAAAGGTCACATTAGAGGTTATCCCGAGCCTGAAGCTGGTACATAAGTGGTTAGATCTTCCTAACTTGTGATGAATATCTTGGTGGGTAACCTTTAAATAATATTTCTATTATTTTCATATGAAAAAATTAATGCCACTTTTTTATGAAATGATCTTATGAAAATTTTATGGTATGACCCCTGATTATGATATATGAATTACTCAGTTTGGTTTTAAAATGTGATATTGATTTTCTCATACCCATATGCTCTTGTTATGACTAAATTACCATTTATATCTCACTTTTTTATCCTTAATTAGTATCTAAGATCACACTTCATTATGTTTCCTTTTCTCCAAGTTATGAAGAAATATTTTAAGTATGATATATCTAAGAAGGGAGATAGTTGTGAAGAACTAATTGGGAGATAATGTAGATATAATAGGTACTAGTTTCTTATTCTTGGTCAGAGTGGATACACAAGAGGGGGGTGAATTGAGTTCCAATTAAAATTTCTATTAAAAACTTTTAGGATTAAAATCCCTCAAATTAGAACAGCCCAGTCCATTAAGGCAGTAGAGATATAAGTGAGTTATTGTTTAAAAACTTTCTCAAAGGTTTATTACTCCTCAGTTGAATCAGTATGAGAACTAATTCGACTTTTGAAACAGGTTTACTAAATAACTCAGATATACACACTAACCAGAACTAACTATCAGAGTGAATGTAAAAACAGATTTCTGTCTTTCAAAATATAAGCACAGTGGATAGATGTTAAATAGATTAAATCAAATATGAACACAACAAATTTAAACAAGAGGTTCAGTCTTAAGTCAAGACCGAATCCTCTCCACTTGGTGATCACCTGCCACCAAGAAATTATATTAAAAGTGATAAACAGCTTGTATCGGACTTTACAACAGCTTTCACAAACTGTCCAGGTTTTTCAACATCTATCACAGTACTACATGGGTAAAAAAATAAACTACCAAGCCACACTAGGCTTCTTCCACAGTTATATGTGGGAAACAAATGTAAGAATAGTTTAGTATGGGTATTTTCAGTATCCCTCAGTTCAAGCACAAAAGTCAGTGTGTGTAACACATACACACTTCTCATAAATGTAAAGTATTTAAACACAGTATAGCTAAAGATAGTAGGGATAAGTTTGGAATGATCAAATGTGTTGTCAGATCAGCTCTAGACTCATTAGAATGAATGAAATGAAGATTTGGTCCTTCTATTCATGTTTCCTCCAAAACAGAGTGTCGCAACTTCCATGTTGTGACTTCTAGATGTAGAGATGACCAGCTTCTAGGATTCGAAAACTCTTTGCATCACACTTCTACAGCTTGTAGAAGGTTCTTTCAATAGATCCTCGTGAATCTCTTGTTCTTCTGAATGAATTCTTTATAGTTCCCTTATTCTTTCCAGTATGTTCAGGTTCTACCACTGATTTGTGTCTCTCTTCTGTGTCTTTTATATAGTCTCTTGTTTTTGTGTTTTGTTGTATAGTAGGGGCCGACAAGAGAAATTTTTCAACCACGTGTGGTCTTCCTCGTACATCGTACTATCTCCTGATATCCCTAAAAATAACATTAAATAATGTCAGGTGCATTAATTTTTCCAGACATGACCGTTATAAGAGTATTAATAAAATAGGTAAAGAAAAGAGTGTAATATCATTAGACTGGTAGCAGATGCATGTCACATGGTAGACTTCAATCTCTACAACTGTGGACTTCCTCAGTAGACTATTCAGTTGAGGGCTTAAACTGTGGTCTTTCCAACTGTGAACTATAGTCTTTCCAACTGTGAACTATAGTCTTTCCATCTGTAAACTTCAACTGTAGTCTTTTAACGATAGTTGTTTATTCTTTTTAACAGTGGATCCTCATCAGTGAACTCCATCGGTAGGCTTAACAGTAGACATTTAATAGTAAGCTTCTAATTGGTAGTTTTGTAACATAAGACTACTTCAACAGTAACCTTTCCAACTGCAGACTTGAACAGAGAATTTCTCAACAGAAGACTTCAGAAAGAGTCTGACAGTGGACTTCTAGCAGCAACCTTGTTACAGTAGTGACCTTATGACAGTAACTCATTTTTTGTGAGCTTTGATAAGTAGATCATCAGTAGGTTTGTGACAGTAACCGTGTACCAGTATCTTCCAACAGTGACTGTAAATCTTCAACAGTGATCTTTTATCAATAGTGACTTAAGGTGATAGTAATCTATAACAGTGACTTTGAACAGAAGGCTCTTACCAGTAGCCTTTAATAGTGAGCTTATATTTAGATAAATATGGACTGTAAGTTGATGCAGAAAAGTCATAAGTCTTAAGAATATACATTGTTGAGAATAAGATAATTGTATATGTAGATTAAAAGGATTAAATACTGACTTAAGATATTATGATCAATATTTAAACATGATTTGTGATTATTAAAACAGGTGAGTCCAGAAATCTCCCCCTTTTTGATAATCACAAATTATTTCAGTATGTATTAAAATTTGTCAAGTATCAAAGATTAATAAGCACATTATTTTGAGAGTTAGCACAGTATTTTCATATTAGTTTCTCAATTAGCATAGTAAGTATAGTAAGCACAATATTTCTCCCCCTTTGTGATTATAAAAAGGAAATACAAATGAGAGAAAAACTGAGAAGGCTTATATTAATAATAAAATACATTTCATGACCAAAAAGAATACAGAGTCCCTATCAAAATACATAAACAAACTCAATCCACAACATCTGTAGGTAAGTGGTCTTTCCCTTTGGAAGAAGAAGATGGAGAAGAAGCTTGTGGATCAACAGGTTTAGGAATGGCTGTAGGAATGACTGGAGGGGCAGCAATAGAAGCTCCTAGGTAGAGATGTAGGTAAGGCAGGAGGGATAATGATAGGGGTGCAGTCCACATGGAGAAAGGGGAGAAGAAGGTTTCTGAAATCCATAATAATTCTTCCTCCTCTTTCTATGGCAGATAAGAAATCATCTTTATTCTCCAAAAACTTATCCAAAGCAGGGGCCAATTATCTCAGCTTGCTGACCTGCTCTCTGAATGCCTGAGTCACTAGATGAAACTTCATATTCTCTATCAAGATATTGAATTGGTTGGTCATTTGATGCTTGGTATAGACCTTCTCAAAGTAGGCATCCACTTTATTCTTAATGGCCTCTTGAGAAGCAGTAGTTGCCTGTAGGTGATCACGAACAAAACTGCTGACTTCCCTAGTGGTAGCACATATCTGAGTATCTGAGGTGCCACTAGTACTGGCCTTAGCCAACTCTTCCTAGATCACAGTTCTGATCTGGTCAATGTTCACAGTGGAGCTGGATAAGGGAATGGGTTTTACCAAGAAAGCTACTGTCTCTTTGAAAGACTGTGTCAAATTACTAACCACCTTCTGAACAAGTGCATCTTGACTGTTCAAATGTTCTTTGAATGATGTTTTAAAAGCCTCAAATACTTCCAAAAACTGCTTGACTACTTCTTTGATATATCTAATATCAGCATTCACTTGGGTTTGAGAACTGTTAATGGCAGTCAATGAAGCAATCGATTGTCTTAGAGAAACCACATCTCCTGTCCAACTCTCAATTTGAGTATGGCATACTTTAACTTCATCCATCATTTCCTTCATTGGACTAGACATAGCACATCCCATATATAGCTGCAGGGATTTCTCCACACTCCTCATCTCTTCAGCCGTGATTTTCTTCAAATCTACCACTGAATCTATTATTGATTCTTTCATTTCATCCTTTAAGGACTCAAGGTCCTCCTTGGTTGCTAAATTGTCAGCCACAATAGGTAGGATAACTGAATCCATTTGGGGCTGGTCTACCTCATCAGAATCTCCATAATTGAGTCCAAGTACCATATATCCTGGATCTGATGACCAACCTTCGATGTCATACAACACAGAAACTGAACCAAGATGCTTCCTCTCACTTAGAGCATTCTCCTGAGGAATCTCCTCTAACTGTTCTACTCGAGGTAACTCCACAACCTCCTCTACAACTTCAGTAGATGCAACAACCATTTTCTATGATAGTTCAACAGTAGGGTTAGTCCTATCCTTTTTTGAGTCTTCAATGACTCTCTCATCAATGGTAGTAGATGACACTCTTGCTTCTTGATCAGGCACTATAATGTATGTATTATCAATCATAGGGCTCAAACTGAGATCTTCTTCTTCATTTTCCTCATCATCTGCTATAGCAACAACCTCCTTTTATTCATGAACAAAATGATCTGACTCGGTTTCCTCATCCTCTTCAGAGGTGTCCTTGACAACATTATGATATGATTCTTCTTCTTCTTCTTCAGTGGTCTCAGTATAATTGTCCTTCAAAACAGTATCTCTCCTTGGTAGTTATTTTGGAGGGCTAGATGCTCCAAAAGATAGAGTCCTTATAGGACTATGAGGTAAATCAGGATCACTCCCATCATCAATGGGGGTGTTATCTCTTTGAGGGTCCACAACTCCTTCAGCTTCGTCATCAGAATAAACCGGTTCTGGATCATCAGGCTTCAGGCCTGGATCTCTTTTTTCTTTTGGCCTATTTGGATGAGTACTAGGGTCAATCTTTTCATAAAACTTTCCTTCATCATTCACCCATGTCCTCTCCCAGAGATTCCAGATAATTTTCATGAACTTTCAAATTACCTTGGAGATATAGACACTGTTATTGGATACTATCATTTCTTCTTGACTTCCAGCCACACCCTTTACCTTTAGCATAATTGAAATAAGCTTGGCATGGAATACGGCATTGGACTTCGAGCTTTCCTTGGTCATATCTTCCAATTGAACCATCAGTAACCTACATAGGTTAATCTTCTTTTCATGCTTTAGCAAGTACATCAGTAATATGTCCTCATACTCTAGTACAGCAAAGTCTCCTCTCCTCGGACTAAGTACATGCTGAATGAATTTGAATAATATCATGTCTTCTCCATTCATCTCAGCTGAAATGATCCTTCTTTATTTTCCATCTCCTGTTAGTTCTTCTAGATCTTTTTCATACTCAAAAACAGCACTGTCTGGAGGAGCCACTCCAGAGTAGTAATCAAATATTCCTTCATGAGGAACTCTCAAACAGGAAGCCCACTAAGCAGACGAGAAACTAACTTCATTTCCATTGACTCTGACATTATCTTATACACATCCTATTCCTCTTCGAACGTCAGATATTCATAGAATTCTTTCAGAAGCTTCAGATAGTAAGGTCCATTTTTATTGGAAAAGAATTCGGTCCATCCTTGGGCATCTAGTACTTTCAGTACTAATGACTTGCTCGACAACAGCCATTCATCACTTAACTCCTTCTCAGCAAAGAATTGTCTCTTGGTCAGATTCGGGTTTACAGGTCCCGACGGGGTGTTACTGGTGCTACTGGATTCATCCCAAGTTCTCTTAGGCCTTGGTGCATCCTCATTGACAGTCGGGGGTCGCTTGGTTCTAGCCATAGAGATTGAGAGAGGTTCGAGGGCCCAGGTGAAGGGTTAGGGTTTAAGAATTTCGAGAGTAGGGTTCATGATTGGGAGAGGAAGGTGGATTGAAATGTGTTCATTGCCTTTGATTTTATCATTTAGGGATTAAAACAAAATAAAATAGAAATAACAAAAAGAAATAAAACGATTTGAATTCCTGCAAAAATAAAAACAAACAGCGAGGTATCCAACAGTGACATGTATCAGTGAGGTACACCAGTGAGGTGCAACAGTGAGGTATAATAGTAATATCCAACTGTGAGGTCCAACTGTGAGGGTCTAACAGTGAGGTTCGACTGTGAGGTCAAAGAGTGAGGTTCGACTGTGAGGTCTAATAGTGAGTTTCGACTGTGAGGTCTAACAGTGAGGTTTGACTGTGAGGTCTAACAGTGAGGGTTAACTATGAGGGTTAACTATGAGGGTTAACTATGAGGGTTAAATGTGAGGGTTAACTATGAGGGTTAACTGTGAGGGTTCATATGCTGAAATTAATCATACCTACCTCATGTTTGATGTAATTTAACCTCTCAGAATTCAAAGTCTTTGTGAATATATCAACCAATTGTTGTTCAATGCCAATGAATTCAAGAGTGATATCACCCTTTTGATAATGATCCCTCAAAAAGTGATGTCTCACATCAATATGCTTTGTCCTATCATGATATACTAGATTTTTGGAAATGTTAATAGAACTTGTATTGTTACACTTTATAGAGACAAATTTGAATTGAAATCCATAGTCCAGTAGAGTAGGTTTCATCCACATAATTTTATCACAACAACTACCAGCAGCTATGTACTCAGCTTCGGTAGTAGATAATGCAACATAATTCTGCTTCTTACTACACCAAGATACTAGTGACTTTCCTAAAATGTGACATGTCCTAGAGGTTCTTTTTCTATCTAACTTGAAACCGAAAAAATCAGTATCAGAATAACTCAACAAATCAAATGATTGTCCTTTTGGATAGAATAATCCTAATTTGGGAGTATGTTTGAGATATTTAAAAATTTATTTAACAGTGGTTAAATGAGACTCTTTTGGATTGGCTTGAAAGTGAGCAGACATGCATACACTAAACATGATGTCAGGTCTACTAGCTGTAAGATAGAGTAGACTCCCTATCATACCTCTGTAGTTGGTTTGATCCACTGATTCTCCAGCTTCATCTGTATCCAACTTACATGTGGTACTCATAGGTGTGTCACTATCTTTACTACCATCCAAAGAAAACTGTTTTATAAGATCCTTAATATATTTTCATTGATTCAAAACAATTCCATTTTTATTTTGAAAGATCTAAAATCCAAGAAAAAATTTGAGTTCTCCCATTAAACTCATTCCAAACTCATTTTGCATCATTTTTGAAAAATCAGTACATAATGAATTTTTAAAAGATCCAAAAATAATATCATCCACATAAATATGTACTATCAAAACATCTTTATAAATCCATTTAATGAAAAGAGTAGGATCAGCTATCCCTTTGGTAAAACCTTTTGAAATAAGAAAAGAGTTGAGCCTATCATACCATGCTCTTGGAGCTTTTTTTATGCCATACAAAGCTTTAGACAGTTTGAAAACATGATTGGAAAAATGGGGACTTGTAAAACCAGGGGTTTTTTTAACAAACACATCCTCAACTATGTATCCATTTAGAAAATAACTTTTAACATCCATTTTATAAAGTTTGAAATTCAGATGAGCTGCATAGGCAAGTAGTATTCTAATGGCTTCTAGTCTAGCTACAGGTGCAAAGGTCTCCTCATAGTCTATTCCTTATTCTTGGCTATATCCTTGTGCAACTAGCCTAGCTTTATTTCTAACTATATTCCCAGACTCATCTACTTTGTTTCTAAACACCCATTTAGTGCCAATGGTTAAGGTGTCCTTGGGTCTTTCCACTAATCCCCAAACTTTGTTTCTTTCGAACTGATTTAGTTCTTATTTCATAGCCATTACCCAAAATTCATCATTGATTGCATCATCAATATTTTTTGGTTCAAGCTGTGAAAGAAAAGATTGATGTTCAACCTGGTTTCTTAGAGAAGCTCTAGTTTTTGTTTCTCTATTTAAATCGCCTACAACAGCATCTAGAGGATGATTCTTGAGAGTCCTAATACCTCTAGGAAGGGTTGAACTATATTCTTCATAGTTTTTTATTGGTTCAAAATCAGTAGGTTCAGATTCTGGAAAATTTCCAGAACTGGATATTTTTACAGGGGATTCACTATTTTTACCATTAAGGTTCAAATTTGATAAATCTTCCTCAAGATTTTCAAGAGAAGCTTTAGGCTCATGTGGATCAGTCTCATAGAATTTGATATGAACTTATTCTTCCACACATTTGGTTTTCTTATTGAACACTATATAGCCTTTACTTGAAATAGAATAACCCAGGAAAATTCCTTCATCACTTTTGGGAGCAAATTTGTCAAGATTATCTTTAGTATTAAGAATAAAGACTTTGCAACCAAAAACTCTAAAGTAATTAACCTTAGGCTTCCTATTATTCCAAAGTTCATAAGGGGTACTTTTTAGAATAGGTCTAATTAAGACTCTATTAATAATGTAACAAGCTGTATTTACCGCTTCAGCCCAAAAATAAATAGGTAAGTCATACTCATTAATCATAGTCCTTGAAATTTCTTGAAGGGTCATATTTCTTCTTTCTACAACTCCATTCTATTGGGGTGTTCTAGGGGCAGAAAATTTGTGACTATAGCCATTATGCGAGCAGTAGGATTCAAACTCATGATTCTAAAACTCATGGCCATGATCACCTCTTAGGGTTTTAATCTTAATTCGACTAAGGTTTTCTACAGACTTAGAATATTTGACAAAGTAGGAACAAGCTTCACTTTTGTGAGATAGAAAGTATACCCAAGTATACCTAGAAAAGTTGTCTACAAGAACATAAACATAGTTCTTCCCATTTAAACTTGAAACTCTTGATGGTCCAAACAAATCCATGTGAACCAACTCAAGTGGTTGAGAAGTTGAGACTTATTTCTTTGGTTTGAAAGAAACTTTGTGTTGTTTTCCCTTTTGACAGGGATTACACACTTTATCATTTGGGAATTACAATTTAGGTAGGTCTCTAACTAAGCATTTTTTAGATAGCTTCCTAAGTGAGTGAACATTATAGTGTCCTAATATTCTATGCCAAAACCAAGATTCTTTATGAAAAGAATTTAAACAAGAAACATTTTGTTTAGCTAAGGAGTTTAAATCAACAGCATATACATTCTCATTTCTACGTTCAGTGAAAAGTAAGTCATTCTTTGAATTAAAAACATTGCATGAATCATTCTAAAATTTAACATTAAGTCCATCATCACATAACTGAGATATGCTAAGTAAATTATATTTTAATCCATTAACAAAAAGTACTTTAGAAATTAATATTGTATCAGGGTTACCAATCTTGCCTAAGATGGTGATTTTTCCTCTTGCATTGTCACCAAAGGTGACATTCACACTATCAACTTTAATTAGACTCTTAAAGCACAAATAGTCTCCTATCATATGTCTTGAAAATCCACTTTCCAAATACCATAGAGTGTTACATGAACTCTTTAAACAACTTCCCTGCAAAACAGATTAAACATGGGATAATTTTGGTACCCATATCTTCTTCGGTCCAGAAAGGTTAGCCAATAAAACTTTGGGAACCCATATTTTCTTTATAGAATTTATAAAATCAAAAAACATATTTTGAGACATAAATACTTTGTTCGTTCCTTTAGAGAATTGTTTCTCAAAAGATTGTCTAGAATTAGCAGTGAATTGTCCAGATTTTGGAACAAATTTGGTTCTTCTAATGTGTCTCTATCCAGGCTGATAACGTAGACCAGTTGTATATTTTGGAGAAATATGTCTTCCTAGAAACTGTGTCAAGGTATCCCTACCATTAGTGAACTTCTCAATATCCTTTCTCAATTGTTCATTAGATAATTTGAGCTGAGTATTTTCTTTCAACAATTGAGCATTCTTTTCTTTTTCTACACTTAGATCTGTTTTAATATTACTAGTCAATGCATGTTGTTTCTTCAAATATTTGTATTTATCTTTTAGTTAATTGCAGGTATCTTTCAGTATATTTCAATATTCAAATAGTTCATCCTTAGACATATTTGAATCATTATCTGAGTCACTATTATCTTCAAAATAATAATCATTTAGAATAGGGGAAACAAGTACCTCAGATATGTTAGTCATGAAGCACATGTTGGCATGATTCTTTTCAGATTCAGTAGCTTCTGATTCACTTGTGCTGTCTTTTGAAGTTCTCCAGGTTTCTTTCATGGATTTCTTTTACTTCTTGTCCTTATAGTCATATTTCTTTTTGAATTTTAACATCGGACAGTCGGCCTTGATGTGTCCTTTCCTCTTGCATTCATTGTAGACTATATCATATTCCTTATCCGATTTCTTCCAATCCGTCTTCCACTTACCTTGTTGATCATACTAACCCTTGTAGTTTGGCTTTCTGAAAAACTTTTTCTTCCTATTGAACCTCTTAAATCTCTTGGATATTTGGTCCATTTCTTCATCACTATCTGAATCTGAATCTTCACTAGTTGATCTTACAGTAGGTAAATGTATTTTCTCCTTGTCTTTACTCTTAGAGGCAGTAGAATTAAATGCTACATATTTTCTTTTGGGTTAATCATCTTCTTCTTTGTTCACCTTCAATTCCTCTCCATTAATCATTAGTTTACAAATCAATTCCTTAACAGGTAGCTTTCTGATTTCACATGACTCTCTGATGGACACAGAAGTTCCTCTCCATCTGTCAGGCAATCATCTCAATATTCTCATGATCTAATCCTTTTCTGGAACAACATTTCCTAGTGAACTCATGGTGTTGACAATATCATTGAACCTAAGATACATATCAGAAATGGGTTCATCAGGTCTCATTTTAAAATTATCATATTTAATAGTATAAATATTTAATCTCATTTCCTTCACATTGGTTGTTCCTTCATGAGAAACAGCCAAGGTGTCCTAGATTTCATGAGCTATTTTACATGCAGAAATTCGGTTAAATTCCTCATCTCCTAAAGAGCAGTAAAGAGCATTCATAGCTTTATAGTTTTTATTATAGTCAGACTTTGTAGCATCATCCCAGGTAGATCTATCAGTTTTGGGAATTTCATATTCTGATTCTATAGCAGACCAAATATCCAAACCAATACTTTCCAAATGATTTTTCATTTTAATTTTCCATTGACCATAATTCACACCATTAAAGAAAGGTGTCATGTTAGTAGCAGCACCTTATAGTCTATTGTCCATAACTAGATTTTAGAAAATATTTTAAAGAGAGAAAATTTAGAACTAACCGAAATTTAAGATCTTTAAGTAAAAATAAAAATCACAGTTTGAAAATAGAGGGTTTGAAAACATTTTATTTATAAATAAAAATGAAACCTCTGATACTAAATGTCAGTCGGAGTGGACATTCAAGAGGGGGGTGAATTGAGTTCCAATTAAAATTTCTGTTAAAAACTTTTAGGATTAAAATCCCCCAAATTAGAACAGCCCAGTCCATTAAGGCAGTAGAGATATAAGTGAGTTATTGTTTAACAACTTTCTCAAAGGTTGATTACTCCTCAGTTGAATAAGTATGAGAACTAATTCGAATTTTGAAACAGGTTTACTAAACAACTCAGATATACACACTAACCAGAACTAACTATCAGAGTGAATGTAAAAATAGATTTCTGTCTTTGAAAATATAATCATAGTGGATAGATGTTAAACATAGTAAATAAAATATAAATACAGCAAATTTAAGCAAGAGGTTCAGTCTTAAGTCAAGACCTAATCCTCTCCACTTGGTGATCACCTACCACCAAGAAATTATATTAAAAGTGATAAACAGCCTGTATCGGGCTTTACAACAGCTTTCACAAACTGTCCAACTTTTTCAACCTCTACCACAGTTCTACGTGGGTAAACAAATAAACTACCAAGCCACACCAGGCTTCTTCCACAGTTATACATGGGAAACAAATGTAAGAATAGTTTAGTATGGGTATTTTCAGTATCCCTCAGTTCAATCACAAAATTCGGTGTGTGTAACACATAGACACTGCTCACAAATGTAAAGTATTTAAACACAGTAGAGCTAAAGATAGTAAGGATATGTTTGGAATGCTCAAATGTGTTGGCAGATCAGCTCTGGACTCGTTGGAATGAATGAAATGAAGCTTTGGTCATTCTCTGCATGTTGCCTCCAAAACAGAGTGTCGTAACTTCTAGGTTGTGACTTCCATATGTAGAGATGACTAGCTTCTAGGATTTGAAAACTCTTTGCAGCACACTTATACAGCTTGTAGAAGGTTCTTTCAATAGATCCTCGTGAATCTCTTGTTCTTCTGAATGAATTCTTTATAGTTCCCTTATTCTTTCCAGTATGTTAAGGTTCTACCACTGATTTGTGTCTCTCTTCTGTGTCTTTTATATAGTCTCTTGTTTTTTTGTTTTTTTGTCTAGTAGGGGCCGACAAGAGAAATTTTTCAACCACGTGTGGTCTTCCTCGTACATCGTACTATCTCCCGATATCCCTGAAAATAACATTAAATAATGTCAGGTGCATTAATTTTTCCAAACATGACCGTTATAATAGTATTAATAAAATAGGTAAAGAAAAGAGTGTAATATCATTAGACATGTAGCAGGTGCATGTCACATGGTAGACTTCAATCTCTACAACTGTGGACTTCCTCAGTAGACTATTCAGTTGAGGGCTTAAACTGTGGTCTTTCCAATTGTGAACTATAGTCTTTCCAACTGTGAAATGTAGTCTTTCCATCTGTAAACTTCAACTGTAGTCTTTTAACGATAGCTGTTTATTCTTTTTAACAGTGGATCCTCATCAGTGAACTCCATCGGTAGGCTTAACAGTAGACCTTTAATAGTAAGCTTCTAATTGGTAGTTCTTTAACATCAGACTACTTCAATAGTAACCTTTCCAACTGCATACTTGAATAGAGAATTTCTCAATAGAAGACTTGAGAAAGAGTCTGACAGTGGACTTCTAGCCGAAACCTTGTTATAGTAGTGACCTTATGACAGTAACTCTTTGTCTGTGAGCTTTGATAAGTAGATCATCAGAAGGTTTGTGATAGTAACTATGTACCGGTAGCTTCCAACAGTGATTGTAAATCTTCAACATTGATCTTCTAGCAACAGTGAATTATGGTAAGAGTAAGCTATAAAGGTGACTTTGAACAGAAGGCTCTTACCAGTATCCTTTAACAGTGAGCTTATATTTAGATAAATATGGACTGTAAGTTGATGCAGCAAAGTCATGAGTCTTAAGAATATACATTGTTGAGAATAAGATAATTTTCTATGTAGATTAAAAGGATTAAAGACTGACTTAATATATTATGATCAATATTTAAACATGATTTGTTATTATTAAAACAGGTTAGTCCAACACTTATGTATCCAAGTTTTCAAAGACAGTAAACCTTTATGGTTCTGGCATAGATTATAATGTAATAAAATGAATACATATATAATAATATGTAATATTTAGGTATAAATAGAATTATTTTCTATAATAACCATCTTGGGGAAAATATCCTTGGAACCTACCAAGATGGGAATTCAAATTTCCACATAACTTCTTAAATATATGATCCTTTCAAGGTAAACCACTAATTCCTATAATAAGAATCCTCTATAAATCATAATTTTATGATTAATAGGTCATTATATTAAACATATGAGGAAATTCACATGGAAGATTCAATATTATCACAACTCTCTTCAACTCTCTATTCAAGAGTATATTAAACCAATATGTTTAATAGACCACATTATATTTGGAATAAACCTATGTAACTCTTTAGTCATGAGGTGTACAAGGAAGTGGATTAGAGGGAGAAAGTTCGAGTGTGTGTGACATGAACATCATGCCTATTTGAAATGACTCATGTAAAATTACATAAAATCTTCTTTAACTCTTTCTTCATTAAAACATCAAAATTTGGTTTTTACGACCTAATTAAACCTCCACTTATAGTAAATAATTCAAAAATATATATAGAATATCTTATTCTACAAAACATAATTCATCGAACTGTCTTTTAACTTCCAATCACTTTGTGGTAAATTTTATCATACAAATTCTACCATCATCATGATAATAATAAAGTTATTTTGAATGTGAATGGAGTGTATTCTATATCATTTATAGACCATCCTGTCCAACTCTTTATTCACTCACCATAGAATCACATTTAATGAGCTATAATTTTCTCAAATTAAATCCCATCTTTCCATGTCAAATCAATTTTCAAATTCTACAATTCATTTTACTAAATTAAATCCCCTTATTTATCTAAATTAATGATTCTTTACTCTATCTTCCATAATATATAGAATATCCTATAGTAATATCCATGTTAATACAAATATTTTTCATTAATCTAATTCAATCTCAATTTTCCTCATTTACAAACAATTCAACCAAGTCAAAATATCTATATAAAATTTCATGGAAAATTAATCCAAATTAATTCCTCTAAATTAATTTCCTAATATTAATATCTTTGGTGGACCACCACCATAATTACACATCAAACAAATTCCAATTACAATAATTCTTCTAATATTCCATCCTGATAATCTTTATAAAATCAAAGTCAAACCCTCATCAATCCCCCTATTTGTCAAAATTAACTAAGGTGTTATAATTTTTATTAATAACAACAATAAATCCTTCGATATCATGGAATTAATTATCTATTCTACATCAAATATATATAAAACAATAACAGTTTAAGATTTAATATTAACATTAAAATCACATGTCCATGTCATTGATGTCTTTAATTAATTCCCATGAATCAATAATAAAAAACACCCATTAACCACATGTCTATATATCTAATATAATTGTAGAAATATCATTCTAATAAAATCAATTAACTTGAAATCAATGACATGTCAATAAAATTTCATGAGCATAATTTGACATTAATATCACCACATTAATTTTGATGAATTAATTATTTAGATCAGATGTTTCTCTACTACTCTCAATATTATAAAAATAAATGTAATTTTTTATAATTATAAAAAAAAATTAACACACTCCACATGTTGTATACCTATATCAATAACGGGTAGGTAAGGCTATAATTATAATTGAGTTTTATGAGACCTTTATGTCATAGGGTGTGTGTAGAGTAATGAGACAAATTACTTGTTACTTATTTTCTTAAATTTTGATATAAAGAATCATGATAGACATGTTATAGCCATGATATTTTCATTTAATTGATATATTTCCTATATTGTGTAACACCCCAAGATTTCATAGAATGTTATTTTCTTTAAAATAATTCAATAGCTTGTGCTACATGCAACATTGAGTTCGAGCACACCATGACTTACCAAAATAGACGTAAAAACAGTTATGAATAATATTAAATTAATTTTAAATTTTATATACTCCATATAATTTTAAAATCCATATTATGTGTTTCTTAATCATAATATAAGAACAAATTCAATTTTTAATATAAAAGAAGTATTTTTCAAAAAATGAAAATTTACCCCCTTTTAATGGAGAACCCTTTTTAAATACAATATTTAACACTTTAATATATTTAATTTAACAAACCAAACCTCATCTTTAGAACTGGGACATAAAAATTTAGTTTATATAAATTTTCAGTGCTTTTCTGATAACTTTCATATTTTAATGAATAGTGACAAATACTAAATCTTAGTTGAAAAAAACATTTTCAATCAAACTAATTTATAGTGTTAAATTATAAATTTGAATGGTTTTTAAGAATAATTAGATTATATTTTTGTCATATAATCAAATTTTGTTCATTGGAAGTAATTTTACATTTAAATTGTACAAATACACATATCAATCTTTTGATAGTTTTTACTTCTCAAAAACCCGCTTTCTGGTTTTGACAACCATAATATTTTTATAAAATTAATTAATACAAATTATATGTTATTAATTTGGTAAAATAGAAATCATCTTTTAATTTGGAATATAAAAATTATCTTTGGGTGATTTTTTGGTATTTTTCTAAAAACTTTCAATTTTTGATGAATAGTGAAAAATACTACATTACTGTTTAAAGATGACATTTTATTTAAATAATTATTTTTAATTTAAATTTATTTTAAATTAAAAATAGATACATAATAAATATATTAGTATAATTTAATTCATTGAATTCATTTTATAATAAGATTAGATATATAGAATTTTATTGAACTTTTTACCATCTTTTACTCACATTCTAGGCACATTTGCAAATTTGCATAAAACATAATTTTACCACTTCTGTGAATTTAATTTAAAAAATCCAAGAGACATGGTTGACATTATTACGTAAAATGTGGTTCAATAGAATGAAAATAATTTTTGGTGAATAGTAACTTTGAATTTTATTAACCACGGTTAAAAGTAAATAGGGTAATTAAAGGTAAATATGATATTATAATTACCCTAATACATGTCCTAATTCTATTGGATAAGTGTATTTTGACCAAAATAAATCTTAGGAACAAAATATGATCCTTTTTATCCACCTGTATTAGATTAGGACATTTAATATTATTTTATTTAAAAAAGAGTTAAAAGTGTTAAATTCAATGTTTAATAAATAAACCATTTTTAACATATAGTTATACATAAGATAAATTAGACTATGCATATTCATTAGAAAGCTAAAAATATTTCCTACATCATGGTATTTTATTTATAATATTTAGACATTAAATAATTAAATTTATTTATGACACAATGATGATGCAGTAATTACCTTATTAATAAAATATTAAAATAATTAATATTATAAATATCAAAATAAATCTAAATTGATACTTTTGATGAATTAAAATAATTTTATAAGTTAATATGACATGTTATGGTTGATTTAATTTATATCTTTTGAATTAATCAAGTCTTATTGACTTTTACAAAAACCAAATACTAAATAGTGTCAAAATTGACATAAATGAGTATTTTAAACAAATAGTTTATTATTAAATGACATAATATTCCTAAAAATATAAGGTTCGGCCAAATGACTTATATAATTAAATATATGTCATTAATGAACCACTTTATGTTCTCTTGGAATTTTATAGTATGTTTATTAACCATGTAATATAAAAATACAAGAATACATGGTAAAAGATAATCTATTTAACTAAGAATTAAATCTAAAAGACAAGGATAGTATGGTGACGTAAACTTGTCTAAAAAGTATTGGTTAGAGGATTTGTACCCCTCCCCACCTTAGATTAAAAATAAATCCAATTTAATCTATTATAAACCGAAAATGATTTTATAATAAAATAATATTTCAAACTTTTCCTAAAGTGACCCTCACCTTTGTTATAAAAGAGTACTTCCCCTTCTCTAAAAATAACACCTCCAAAGCCATTTTTCGTGGTCAAACCCCACTCAAATATCCTCCAAAATACCCTAAATTGAACCTATAGGCCTTAATTTTATCAGAAAGACAACTTAAGGAGCCCTTTTGATCAAATTAAAAGGAAGCACCCGAAGAGGAGGTAATAATTTCATCACCTCTTTCAAAGATCTTTTATTCTTCCACTTACTATTTCATTGTTGTTTACATACCAAAATAATAAATAAAGAACCTTCTACATATTTTTATTTTATTATGAATATGGTAAAACCATATTCATTATTCTATCCATTCTATGAATGACAAATTCACCATACGTGCTACGTACGGCTTACCGTCACCACGTCATGGTGTAGTTTGTTATTCAGCACTTAATTATTTTGATATATATAATAATGAGTATAAATGATGTAAAAAATAAATATAACATGTTAATTATTCGTTATATATAATATACCATCCAATTACATATGATATCACCACTTATAGAATGATATTGTCGCTCGTGTGTACGTACGACTTACCGTCTCCACGACGCGATGAGATTTTTTTCCCCATCATAACACTTCAAGAATAATTTTCATTTGATGATTAAAAATAATGTTTAATAAAATAATATAATTCTGTATATGAATCAAATACATCCTATCCATAACAGACATGTCTTACGTAACAAATCATATAAAGAGAAATGAATCAGTTAACACCCAAAAAAACGATACTACTGAAATATCATCAACAAATAAATATTATAAGATCATATATGATATCATATTTATGTATGTGGTTATTGTATAATTTAATAACAATGATTTAACCATTATACAAGAGGTTTACCTACCCTCTACTAAGGAAAATTACAAGGTAAGGGGTTTTCATCTCACTTCTTATTCCCGTGAGATTCATGCTATATTGCCACTATTTCCTTTTGTATGGTGTATGTAATACCCATGATTGTATTATTTGTGTAATATACTACAATTAAGGGTATTTAAATCTTCATTTTATGATAATTATTTCATGGGGTGTATGTTTCATAAGTTACGAAGTCATTAAGGGACTTTATAATTTTGATTTCCACTCATTGGGTTTTATGCAAACTTCATTGATTATTTTACTCCAAGATTATGTGTAAAATCACTATTTATTTATTTATGTAGTAATATTAACTCCCCTTTTTGTGGATATAATTTTTATACACATAATCACTCCATTTATAAATTCTCAAGTCATCGATATGAACTTTATAAGAGTAATCCAAACTCAATTTCTATTCATTGAGTTAAACATCCAAGTCATTGGTGTTGTTTTTAAAAGAATATGTGTGAGTGTCCTTTGATTGATTTACATTGAATAACCAATCATATTGAGTGTATTTATATATTTCACACATAATTATTTCATTTATTTATTCTTAACCTAAGGATATGGTATTATAATGGATTTCATCTCAATTTACATTCCATTGGGACTTCTTTGTTGTTATGCGCCAATTCACATTTATAAGGTGTACATTCTGTACTTTGACATAGAGTATCATGAAGCCCTTTATTCTCATGATATTATAATGTTTTTATTAAATCAATTATTTGTATTAAAGCATCTATCATTTGGTTAGGAACTCTAACTAAAATATCATTTTAAATGTTTTAAAGATTTATTCTTCTAAATTTTTCTCATCAATGTCCATGTTTTCATAATGGTGTTAAGGATTTATTTATATGGACATGAATGTTTTAAAAATAAATTTCCTTTTGAAAGTTTCAAAGTAGTATGGGAAACTTTGATTCAAAAATCTATTTTTAACATCTTCTTGATAAATAATTATAATTTTAAATGTTTTCATGAAAAGGAGATATTTCTCTCAAATAGTTTGACTGATTATTTTCATCTATCCCAATATCCTTCATTACTCTTGATTGATGTCATTTTATTATAATAAAATCTTCCATATTGTATTTAATGAATTATGTTTGACTGTGGATGTGCTATTTTTATACCATTCATGTTTTTTGGTTAAAATATTGACATTTCGTATGCTAGTTTTAATACGAATGTTTAAATTATGTTTCAAACTTTTCATATGAGGAATAAATTTGACTTAGTAAGTGACTGGTGGAGCCCACTATAGCTCCTCGATGTATCGGTAGGTCTCATGAGACAAACAAGTATCTTGGAACAAGGCTTTGACCAAATCTTATTTCCAGTCTTCACATAAGGCCTTGACTATGTGGTTATGATGTCCGGCATTATGCATTCCATCATTATGAAATTAACTATTCATATTACATGTTATTATTAAACTATTAGAATATCCATGTGAATAATTAAATGACATTATTTGATTTATCATTGCCATATTATACTGATGTTTAAGTTTAAAAGGCTTGTGTTTTAGTCTTATACATTTCTTTAAATTTTTATGCTTATTTATGATAGTTTCCGCTATATTTTTATCCCTATTGAGCTTCTAAGATCACCCCTTTCTTATGTTTTCTTTTTTTAGGATGTGAAAAAGTATATTATGAATAACCTATAGGGATAGGCCAAAGGATATGAGTGTATTCAATGGGGACACAATGTTTTTTTCTTTATTTCATGATGTAATGTAAAACTTATGTATATATCTAGTACTACTAACGCTACTAAACTAATCGGTCATTCGATACTTGATCTATTATGATCAGGACAATTTTATGTAATAATGCACCAAATCTGGGTAACTAGGGTTGGTGTGTTATAGGTGGTATTAGAGGAACTTTAGTATAACCCTTGGAAGCTAGATTTATAAAAACTCTGATTAGAAAAAACTACCCTAAGATAGACTTTTAGGATTAGTATAGAAGAAAATCCGAAAAAATTGTAAATGTAAATATTATGTGGGTTTTCCAAGAAATAAATCCCTATATGGATACAAGCAGATTGAGGCGGTTCTAACATAGATGTACCTAGGGGTAAAACCCAAAAACACTTTTTTGAGCTGGACACGAAGAAGAACTGGTGCACGAAAACGGGCCTTGCTGCACTCTTGGTTACGACACTCCCGGGGAATATGATTTGGATAATTCACATTTTCTTTAGAAAATGATTTAAAGGATTTTAATATAATATGAGAATAAATAACCTTGGTTAATCCTAAAGTGTTTTATATAAAAAATATGGTGTCATGATATTATATAAATGATTTTATGACTATTGTTACTCAAACTATGATTTCTGGTTTTAGTCAATGGATGGATTCCAAGGAAGTCATAGTAACATTGAACATGATGTACAAGGTGGGAAAGATGGTGGAAATGAGAAACTAAATGGAATTTTTATGGGCATAAAGTATATCGTGTGCATGTTGAAGTAGGTTTCCAAAAATATGATCAACAATATATATATTAACCAACTCCCAAACTCAACAAAGAATGGAAATGCATAGAATCATAAGAGCTCCAACAGTAGAGATCATGGAGAAAATAAATCTTAATTTTTATCTTGTCGGAAATGTGGAAGGAGAAACCCAATAAAGTTTCTCAATGGAACAAATAAATTCTTTATGTGTGGGAAAAAGGGACATAAAGTAAAGAACTACTGAGAAAAAATGAAGAGAACTATAGAAGAAAATAAAAATGATCTTCATAATCCATTTACAGTAATTTTCCGTAAATGTAGGGGAACTGGGCATTACTCAAGTCAATAACCTATTCTATAGGATAACCACTAGGTCATGGAATAACCTATGGGGAAATAAATGGACGGAGAAATGTTTAAAATTATTAATGCTCTTTTTGATGGGATTACTTTGGAAGACTTTTCCCTTTTATGTGTAACCTTGTAGTTTATTATGTGAAATGCTATTTGAGGATGGATTATCTTTTTTTATATAGTTATAAAGAACCATTTGGGTTTATATGATCCTTTAATTTGAGGAAATTATAGGTTATTAAATTTTGGGACGAAAATGCGAGGTATGAGATAAAATTTGTGGTTAAATTATGTTATGGTTATTTTGAAGAATTTTTATCATTTTTTGAATGTTATAAAATATAGTTTTTTAAAAAAGGACAACACACAGACCATGTGACAACCCGTCGCGTCAGACAAAGCTGCGAGAATCCAACCCTCAACCAAAGTGCGACTGAGATTTATTGCCTACCACTAGACTACATGAAGTCCCTGGTTAGTGTGTCTAATTCTTTTTAGTTAAATTATTTTATTGATCAATAATAATTTTATTTGGGATCTTATGTTTTATCAAATGGATATCCTTAGTATAAGAAAATTATTTAGTGATTAAGTGATAAATGTTATTTTAGAAGACATTCACAATGTTGAGAACACTGTATGCCTAATGAAAATAGAATAATATGGGATTTAATTTGGGGAGTAATGGTGGATTTTTTTATTTTTGAAAGAACCTATGCTTTTTTATAGAGATTCAGGTTATTAATGGAAATGATTGACCTATCAAACAGAATATGTGATTTGGTTAATTACACTTTTGTATGAGACTTTAAGAGTGGTTGATGTTATTTGGAGATAAATATTAAGATTTACTTTGATAGAATATGTGATTAAGTTATTCTGAGTTTTGGGTTTCAATATTATTTTGGATTATATTGAAGGATTTTAAGGACATTTGTTTATTTAAAGGTCTTTATTGAACTTTGGGTATTGTTTGTTCAATTTTGGAAATTAAGATTTCCATTTCTTTCAATAAAGGATTATCCATTTTTGGGGATCATCTGATCTTATACTAATCATTTGGTTTTGGTTAATCTATAAATACAAGGGAAATTTTTAGTTAATCCTTTTTGTATTATGTGATTCTCTAGAAGTTTATTCTAGTGCTTCAGGTGTGACCAAGTGATCTTGAATACTAATCATTTGGAAAAAAGATTAGTTAGTGATAGAAATTTATTAAAGGATGAAACTATACTTAAAAAGTAATTATATCTCTTTATGTTCTTAGTCAATCTCATAAATAAATTCCTCAACTTTATTAAATGGAACTTAAAACAAAAAAACATTGTCTGTTTATTTTTCTACTGAAAAACTAATGACTGTTTAACCCATCACATGTTTGTGGTTTTCTTGTTCTTAAATTTCTCCAGATCATTTTTTATATCACTCTTAATTATAACTTAACACTTATTTTATCTTCCATATCCATGTTTTCCTACGTGGAATCCTAGTATGGGTAATCTCGGGTGACCTTTGTATTTCTCTTTCTTTCTTTTGAAGTGATAGTTTTATTGACACTTTTTCTGATGTGGGACATTAAATGAAGTTCCCAAGCCCAATTTTAAAAATTTAAAGGATCCAATTTCCAAAATGGGGGAAGAATTTAACACCCCAAGATTTCATAAAAAGTTATTTTATTTAATGTAATTCAATAGCTTATGCAACACGCAATACGGAGTTCGAGCACACCACGACTTACCAAACTACATGTTAAAAAACAGTTATGAATGGTATTAATTGAATTTTGAATTTTATATACTCTATATAATTTTAACATCTATACTACGTGTTTCTTAAACATAATATAAGAACAAATTCAATTTTTATGATAAAAGATGTATTTTTCAAAAAATGAAATTTTACCGCCTTTTAATGGAGAACCCATTTTAAATCCAATATTTGACACTTTTATATATTAAATTTGAAAAAATAAACTTATTATTTAGAATCAGGACATAAAAATTTAGTTTGGAAAAATTTTCAGTGCTTTTCTAATAACTTACATATTTTGATGAATAGTGAAAATACTAAATTTTAATTGAAACATACTTTTTAATCAAAATAATTTATAGTGTTAAATTATACATTTGAATGGTTTTGAAGTATAATTAGATTATATTTTTATAATTTAATCCAATATTTTTCTTTGGAAGTAATTTTACATTTAAATTGGACATAAACACATATCAATATTTTGATAGTTTTTTACTTCTCAAAAACATACTTTTTGATTTAGACAATGGGAATATTTTTTTAATTAATTAATATAACTTCAATGTTTTGAATTTGTTAAAATATAATTAATATTTTAATATTTAATATCAAAATTATCTTTGGGTTAATTTTTTGTATTTTTTTAGAAACTTTCAATTTTTTGATGAATAAGGAAAAACACTGTAATATTGTTTAAAGTTGACTTCTTATTTAAATAATTATTTTTAATTTAAATTTATTTTTAAGTAAAAATATATACATAATACTTACAACAGTACAATTTAATTCATTTAATTCGTTTTATAATAAAATTAGATATATACAATTTGATTGAACTTTCTTACTATCTTTTACTCACCTTCTAGGCACATTTGTAAATTTTCATAAAAAATAATTTTACCACTTCTTCAAATTGAATTTCAAACATCCAAGATACATGGTTGACATCAGTAAGTAAAATTTGGTTCAATTGGATGATTTTTTGGGTGAATAGTAACTTTTGAATTTTATTTGCCATAGTTAAAATTTAATAGGGTAATTAAAGGTAAATATGATATTATAATTACCCTTACACTGTTCGTAATTCTATTGGATAAGTGTATTTAGACCAAAATCATCCTTAGGAATAAAATATGATCCTTTTGATCCACATGGATTAGAATAGGACATTTATTATTATTTTATTTTAAAAAGTGTTAGAAGTGTCAAATTCAATGTTTAATAACTAAACCATTTTTAATATATGGTTATACATAAGATAAATTAGACTAAAAGTATTAATTAGAAATATAAAATGGTTTCCTACATCATGGTATTTTATTTATAATTTTTAGACATTAAATAATTAAAATTATTTATGACCCAATGATGATGCAATAATTACCTTATTAATGAAAGATTAGAATAATTGATATTATAAATATCACAATAAATTTAAATTTAGACTTTAGATGAATTCCAAGAATTTTATAGGTTAATATTACATCTTAGGGTTGATTTAATGTATCTTTTTCGAAGTAATAATGTTTTTTTGACTTTGACGAAAACTATATACTAAATGGTGTCAAAATTAACATAAATGAGTATTTTAAAAAACTACTATACTATTAATGATATAATATCACTAAAAATATAAGGTTCATTAAAAAGACTTATATAATGATATATTTTTTATTAATGAACCACTTAAGGTTCTCTTAGAATTTTATAGTAAGTTTATTAACTAGGTAATATAAAAATAGAAGAAGACATGGTAAAAGTTAAAATATTTAACTAAGAATTAAATCTAAAAGATAAGGTTAAAATGGTGACCTAAACTAGTCTAAAACTTTTTGTTTTAGAGGATTTCTAACCATACCTACTTTATCCTAGAAATAAATCCATTTTGATCCATTATAAACTGAAAATTATTTTATGATAAAATAATATTTCAAGCATTTCATAAAGTGACCCTCACCTCTCTTATAAAAGGGTACTTCCCCTTCTCTAAAAATCACACATCCAAAACCATTTTTCTTGGCCAAAACCTACTCAAATATCATTAAAACTACCCTCAATTGAACATATAGGCCTTACATTTACCAGAAATTCAATTTAAGGAGCCCTTTTGATCAAATAAAAAGGAAGCACCTGAAGAAGATGTAATTATTTCATCACCTCTTTCAAAGATCTTTTCTTCTTCCACTTCCTATTTCATTGTTTTTTCCACACCAAAATAATATCTACAATACCTTATACATATTGTTATGTTATTAGAAATATTTTATAACCATATTCTTTATTCTATTCATCATATTAATGACAAAGTCACCATATGTGTGTACGTACGACTTACCGTCTCCACATCGTGGTGTAGTTTGTTATTCAACAATTCATTATTTGGATGTTTATAATAATGAGTATAAATTATGTAAATAAAAAATATTACATGTTAATTATTATTTATATATAATATATCATCCAATTACATACGATTTCGCCACTAATAGAATGATACTGTTGCATGTGCGTACGTACGGCTTACCGTCTCCATGACGCGATGATATTTTGTTCCCCATCATAACCATTCAAGAATAATTTTTATTTGATGATTAAAAATAATGTTTAAGAACATAATATAATTCTATATATGAATAAAATAAATCCTATCCATAACAACAATGACTTACGTACCAAATCATATAATAAAAGTATCAGTTAACACCCAAAACAATGATACTACTGAAATATCATCAAGAAAGAAATATTAGAAGATCATATATGATATCATATTTATGTATGTGGTTCTTGTATAATTTAATAACAATGATTTCACCATTATACAGGAGGTCAACCTACCCTCTACTAAGGTATAGTACAAGGTAAGGGGTTTTCATCCCACTTCTTATTCTTGTGAGATTCATGCTATATTTCCACTATTTCCTTTTTTATGGTGTATATATTGCCCATGATTGTAGTATTTTTGTAATATACTATAATTTATGGGTATTTAAATCTTCATTTTATGATATTTATTTCATGGGGTTTATGTTTCGTAAGTTACCAATTCGGTAAGGGAATTTATAATTTAGATTTCCACTCATTGGGTTTTACGCAAACTTCATTGATTATTTTTCTCCAATATTATGTGTGAAATAATTATTTATTTATTTAGATAGTAATTTATACTATAAATTGAGTGGATATACTTTTTATACACATAATCAATCCATTTATAAATTCTCAAGTCATCGATATGTACTTGATAAGAGTAATCTTAACTCAATTTCCATTAATTGAGTTAAACATCCAAGTGATTGGTGTTGTTTTTACAAGAATATGTGTGAATGTCCTCTGATTGATTTACACTAAATACCCAATCATATTTAGTGTATTTATATTTTTCACACATTATTAATTCATTGATTTATCCTTAACCTAAAGATATGATCTTTATAATGGATTTCATCTCAATTTACATTCCATTGAGAATTATTTTTTGTTATACAACAATTCACTTTTAAATGGTGTACATACTTTACTTTGACATATTTTATCATGAATCCCTTTATTCTCATGATATTATAAAGTTTTTATTAATTCAATTATTTTTATTCAAGTGTCTCTCATTTGGATAAGAACTCTAACTAAAATATCATTTTAAATGTTTTAAAGATTTATTCTTCTAAATCATTCTCATTAATTTCCATTTTTTAAAAATGGTGTTAAGGATTTATTTATATATACATGAATGTTTTAAAATTAAAATTCATTTTAAATGTTTTAAAATGGTACGAGACACTTTGATTCAAAAATCTCTTTTTCATAGCTTATGGATATATAATGAGACTTTTAAATGTTTCCGAGAAAAAGGGGATATTTCTCTAAAATAGTTTTACTGATTATTTTCATCAATGCCAATATCCTTCATTGATCTTGGTTGAGGATGGTTTATTATAATAAAATATTTAATATTGTATTGAATAAGTTATGTTCGACTATGGATGTTTAATTTATATACCATTCATGGTTTGTGGTTAAAATATTGACATATCTTAATCTAGTTTTAATACGGATGTTTCAATTATGTTTCAACCTTTTCATATGAGGAATGCATTGGAATTAGTATGTGATGGATGGATCCCACTGTAGCTCCTCGATGCATCGGTAAGGTCTCCTGAAACAAACTACTGTCTTGGCACAAGGCCTTGACAAAATCTTATTTGTAGTCTTGGCATGAGTCTTTGACTATGTGGTTATGATGTCTGGCATTATGAGTTCCAATATTATGAAATTAGCTATTGGTATTTGATTTGATTATTCGACTAGAAGAATATCCATGTGAATAAGTAAATGAAATTATTTGATTTATCTTTTCCATATTATACTAACATTTAAGTTTAAAAGTCTTGTATTTTAGTATTATACATTACCTTAAATGTTTATTCTTATTTATGATAGTTTCTGTTATATTGTTATCCATATTGAGCATTTGAGCTCACCCCTTTCTTGTGTTTTGTTTTTTACAGTATGTGAAGAAATATATTATGATTAACCTGCAGGGATATGCCAAAGGATATGAATGATTTCAGAGGGGAAACAATATTTTTTTTCTTTATTTCATGATGTAATGTAAAACTTATGTGTGTATCTAGTACTTCCAAGGCTACTAAACTAATCGGTCTTTTGAGACTTGATCTCTTATGATCATGAAAATGTTATGTAATAATTCATTGACTCTGGTTAACTAGGGTCATGGAATCACATATGGGATTTAGTAAATCCCTGAGAGGGAAGGGATGATAATACCCCACAATATGTGGTTCCATACCCCCCATTTAAATAGTAACTCCTATGGATGAGCAGTTTGGGGTGAAATTGCTACAGGTTATACAACCTATAGAACGTGGGTCTCGAAGAGCTTATTTTTATATGTCAGACCTAACTAGAGATTTTCAGTAACAATACACACCCATTTTTTGGTGAGGGTGATCCATGGGATATATATTTTTAGATTGAATGTTTATAGTGTATATTTAATTATATTTTGACACCCCTTGAAAGGAGTGTGAAGATTATAACCTATATGATTTTCACACTATCCAAGAACTTATGGGATTTCTAGGTCTAGGTTTAGATGTCATGAGGTGCTATCTTTGAAGGATATTTAGTCTATGTTATTCAAATATTTCTTCCCTAAGATCTGAATGAGGTTCTTGGATTTTTATTTCATGTATTAGTTCATTGATACATGTTCATGATATGAAACATATATCATTTATTGATGTTTTTTAAAATTGAACTGATGTTAACTATGAATAAGGTTACAAGGGGTATGAAATTTGAGGTTGGGTTAAGGTATAATATTTAGATTTAGGTGAACATCATTCATGTAATGAATCTTCCTAGGTTACCTTCAAATAGATACCCAAGTCGATCTTATACTAGGCCTAAAGGGAATTCCCAATCCCTGTGGTCTTGAAACTAGTGCTGGGGAATCAGTTATACTTCAATAAGAATGATTTTTCCTGATAAAACAATAATAAGAAATGTAATTTTACCTGTCATTGTGAAATGACCATTCCATAAGTCAAATAATCATTCACATAAAAAATAAATGGATGTATAAAAAAACTAGGAATAAACTAATAACCCCATCTCATGAAAACTAAATAATCCATTACTCATATGCAATACATATTAGAATTTAACTAAATCAATAGTTTAATTAACATTAAAATATAAACAAAAATAAATTTTAGAACTGGGTTTCAAAAATGGAATGATATGTTAGGTGATAAAATTAAAAATAATTTAAAACACACTAAAACAACCAATCCATGAATCAAGTGAATCAACTTCTCTTGTCACCACCAACATAAAAAAAAACCAAAAACACAGACACAATGTTCAACTCGAACCTATACTGAACCTATAGTGGTGGGTGTGAGAATAATTTCCTAGTTGATACACTCTCTACATCCCTTAAATAACCTTTAATCATTAATCCGTTTTTATGGTAGCATGAAATACATATATTAATAAAAGATTTTCTATTTTAACAAAACCTAATAACAAGTTTTTTGAATAATCTTACATTTAAAATAATTAGAATAACCATTTAAAAAAATCATTTCTAAAAATGGGTGGAATACACCATCTAAATAAGAGAATATTTATTAAAACATTAAATATGGTGTATATCAATGTTTATGAAAAAAAATACATTTTATATTTCCTTGAGCTTTTCAAAATAACTTATTTTAAAATCCAATCTAAAAGGAAAACCAAGACATAATAAATTAAACATTCAAAGTGAGAACCCAAATATCAATAATAATAAAGGAATAAGAAAAGGTAAATGGTCTCACAAAAATAATTAGGATAATAACATAGTAGAATCACCCAAAATGAATATTCATATTTTTAACACACTAGGCTCTAACATGAACCAATACCGGACTTGGATAACAGAACACATAATATGGAATTAGATGAAGACAGGTGAACTTAAATTCACTAAAACCTAGATTACCCATTTTTTCTCACTAAGAGGTAACCCTTGGTAGAATAAACTCATACCCAGGGTGCTAATCAATGTTTAATATCTTCTAGTGGAGAACTTATCCAAATCTTCCACTTATTACCTTTGGTTCCCCTGAAATATCTCAATATATGTTAGAAACAATAAGGGATAAGAATCACATGAATAAACAAAGATTAATAATAAATCTCACCTCACCTCCAACACCCTTACACAAAAAAAACCCTTTTCATGTTATATAAGGATCATCTTTTAAATTGATAACTTGGACTTTGGAAAATTTATTTGAAATCTAATTTCATAACACACCATTTGAAAAAAATACTTAAATCATCATTTGAAAAATAAATTTGATAAAAATGCTCCATTTTTATGAAAAACAAAGAAGTCTTAAAAGAATTTCAACCAGGTACAAGTTCCATCACTTTATACACCATTTATTTTTAGATACCACTTACACCCCTTAAAAAATTATTTCATTATTTATATTTTTGAATAAATAATATTAGTAATTAAATAAACCACTAGAGGTACTTAATTTATATGAAAATGGATTTTTTACAAAAAACCATGGGGAATACCTCTTAGAAAAATTTTATATACCAAGTAAAACCAAATTTCTAAAACAATAATCTTTAAAAAACATTATATTAATTTAAAATAGATTAAATAAATGGTTAGAGAATGTAGACAATCAATGGGTTTAAATTTAAAGGTTCATTCATGGAGAAACCTAGAAAAAACACACCACTTTTCTAAAATTCAACATTTATACACCTAAATAAATCCATCATAGTCTTATAAGACATAATGAAACTGTAAAAAAACATTGCCCCTAATTAAAATATGAAGAAAAAGTAATCCTCTGTCACTGAGAGAGAACTAGTGCAAGAATAAGAAAGAAAAATAAAATAATAAGAATATGGAGGGTTTTAAAGGAACTTACCATAAAGAACCCACCTCATACCATGAAGAAATCCACATAGAATCACAAATAGAGGAATAAGAATCAAATGGGAAGGAGTGATGGATATTTGGGAGTAAAATAAGAGGATATAAGGGAGACAATGGTTAAAAATCCAAGATGGTATAAAGGTAAAATTTAATTTTTAATAAATCTTGGTTGATCACATGACTCAGCCACACAATCTTCCAAAATATTTTCCAATTGTGAGGATGACACTATCCACATATGGTTTCGATATATGGTAAGGAAAATCATGAAAATGGATTTCTAAAAGTTGTAGATTCTCCCACTTTGTTATTTCTAGGTTTTCACAAAACATTGTAAAATAGTGAAACAAAAAATTCATAATTTATCCAAAATTTTAAAAGTAATGGGCCTGAAATTCAAGGAAAATAATAATAATAATAAAATTGATTAATTAATTAAGAAATTAATGTTTAGGGTTTTATAATTATCTCCACCATAAAAATTTCCTCCCCCATAAATCTTCTAGTGGAAAAGGTCATCCAAATAAAGGATGTGGTTTTGCTTTCCACTATAATTCTATCTCAAGAACCCAGAGACACCAATACATAGATAAATATGATAAAAATTACATAACCAAGGTTATAAAAATCACCTAGATAACCTAAAATATTATGACCAAAAGTATAGAATTTGATCCTCAAAATGAATTTCAAGTATACCACAGTTCCTAACCTCCCCACATACAAGAATCCATAGATAATTATAAATCAAAAGACTAAAATTGGACTCAACTCCAATAGAAAGAAAACTTATTAAAGAAAAGGGTCACTCAGGGGAATCCAAAAACCTCATCTGATAGTCTCACATTATAGCCTCTACAAGTAAATGGGAAATAAATCGAATAAAGGAAACATCTATGGTCATCTACCCACCATTTAATAATTCTTATAAACTACCCAATCATCCAAAGTAACCAATCACTCCCAAAATTCCTATAGAGTAAAAACTATATATATTTAGATACACACCAAGGATAGAATACAATGAGGTAAAATCCATAATAATTGAAGAACATCCCAATAGAGTACCATCCACAACACCCCCTAAGCATTTAATTTAGGTTAAAATCTTATATAACTACAACCTCTATCAAAACAAATAGGGGGTTAGATACCACCAATGGGGTATTAAGCTATAATATTCCTAGACATGAATAGCATGCCTTGATAATAACAACATGGATATAGTCTTGGGTTAAGATAGAGAGAGAGAGAGAGTAACCTAAGACCCCTCTTCTAAAACACCATCTCCTAATAAACCCCAAAAAACAATTAGATTACTAGATATAGTATAATCTAAGATAAAATGAGTACTCATCCCAGTTACCCTGACACATATCTAATTCATACTATGTACAAACCTTCGAAGAACCAAACCTCATGAAAAGTCTATAATCATATCAGAGCCAAAATGGTAAAAGTGATTAGTGTGGTGTGTGATTAATCAAGTCAGTCAACATTAAAAAAATCAACAAAGAAATACATAGGGAATATACATCAAACAAGATTCATCTCAAAATCTCCCACTACTCTTAACCCAATATCTTAAACCTAAAAATAAAAAAATCATCTCTATTACCAAAACAAAATACACCAAATGCATTTTCATTATTTAATAACAAAATTTATGGAGCCTTTAATGAATCACACATATACCAAAAAAAGAAGAACTCTAAGGTTCATCCATAAAGATAGAGGTTTTATCTTTCACTAAGGTTATTATAGGGGAATAATTTAAATAAAATAGTACCTGAATCCCTCCAATTCATGTTTTCCAATTCAAATAAAATATCCCCAATACAAACCCTGAGACAAATAAAAATGCATAAATTTATTAAATGATTAAATTTAAAAAAAATCTTTTTAGACCACAAATATTTTAATTAGAATATAAAAAATAATTTTGAAAAATAAATGAACATTGAAAATATTTCACCACCCTCAAGGAGTTTGAAATATTTTACATCAAACCCCATTCAATTGTCATATCATTTTACAATTTCCATATTGTAATAAACCACCTCAATAAACATATCATATGAGGCCAAAACCTATTTTAAAATAATATATCAAAACATTAAAACATAAACAAAACACATTGAAATCATCCTAAATCATATGAAAAACTAATTCAAATTCATTTTTCAAATTACCATAATTAAACTCCTTACATCCCTGTTAGGTTTCATTAGGTTATTTACAAAAGTCACATTCACATTTAAAACAAAACCTAAAATTTTATTTAAATACATTAATAAACCAAATTACATTAAAGGAACTCAAAGGGTTCTATAAATACACTCATTTAATCCTTTAAAACCTTTTAAATATTTCCCTTTTTTATAAAAAAAAATATTCCATGAGTTGATGCTTTATTTCCAATTGAAAATATTAAAAATTAGATTTAGACGATTCAAAAAATAAAAACATTTAGAGAATTAAAAGGTTTTTACAAAACCAATCATGTAGGTTCATAAAATGTTTTAAACTCTATTTAAGGAAAAACCATTTCAAAATTTTAAACCATTCTTAGATTCTGTACCACTTGATTTTCATTTTTTTAACCATTCACTCTAGAGAGACTCACTCCAAGAGGGTAAAATTTATTTACAAATAAATAATCTATAAATTAAAAAAATGGATTTATGATAAAATGTAACTTTCTAGAATACACCATCAATTTTACAAGAAATCCCTAAGGAATTATTTCAACCAAAAACATTTTCCATGAAATCTAATTTTCACAAATAAAAATAGACTCACAACTCACTCAAGAGAAAGATAAGACCACAATTCCAACCAAAATTCATTCAAACAGTGTCGGTATATCACAAGACCCACCTTGATTCCTTTTCCCATTAAAAAGAATAAATAGAGAAAACCCAAAAATAACAAGTTATAAATATTAGAACCAAATAGGATTTGGAACCATGCTTGACTTTGACACAAGGTTTCATTGGCTACAAGATATCCATGTAACAATTACTGAATCATTTCTCATATTAAGCACTCAGTCACTGCATGGTTTTTCAGGTCATACAAGTAAACCTCACACCCCGAATCCCTTTTCCCATGTTCACCCCAAAATTCAATAAACAACCCCCAAGATAGGTTAGGAAATTCCAATGGGTATAAAAAACCACCATCTCAAGCCTGAACACAAATTGAATAATTAATGTAGAAACCAAATCCAACTCCCTTGGAAACTCAAGTGTTATCATGAAAGGAGGTGATCGACTACAAACTAATGACCTACCAACCAAATACTAATGATACTATATCCATACTACCAGAAACTCTAAATAATATCTAGGATCTGATACCATTTGTAATGAACCATCTCAGGCTACCACCAAACCGATACCTGTGTCGATCCATCACTCAACCTGAGGGATGTTGTAACACCCCAGGTAAATAAAGAATATGAAATTTTTATATTTATCCATTTTTTTGAATAAAATGTTAATATTAATTTAAAGGGAACTCTATACTCGATGGATTACCCAATACGCAACAACGAGTTCCTTTGAAATCTTATGTTGCAATCTAATAATAAAATAATTTTATTTTAAATGGTAGTTAACGCCTAGCCGTTGTAATGGTGGGAATGAACAGAACTAACTAAAAAATGATTATATATGTTTGTAAAATATTTTTACTTTATACAATAAATGTAAGAGGATTAAAAATGCGAATGAATCCAATTTTAAGTGTAAACATTCTAATATTCTTTAAAAGGTCGATTAACCGCCTTTTGATGGAGAACCTCTTTTAAATCCACTTTTTGACAATTTTATGTGTTATATTTGACAAAATAAAATTCTTCTTTACAAATGGGACATCAAAATTTACTTTGTGTAAATTTTTGGTATTTTTCAGATAAAGTGCATTTTTTAATGAATAGTGAAAAATGTTGTATTTTAATTCAAAACCTCTTTTTAATCTAATTTATTTATATGATTATACTATCTTTTGAATTGGTTTTAAAGTGAAATTATAATATATTTTTGACATTTAATCCAATAGTGGTCATTGGAATAAATTTCACTTTGAAATTGGACTTAAACTAGTGTCAATCTTTTAATAGATATTGTTTCTTAAAAACGCGCTATTTGTTTTGACAGCGGGAATTAATTATTAAATTAATTAATACAACATATATGTTTTTAATTTTATAAAATAGACATCATTTTTGAATTCAGAATATCAAAAATATCTTAGGGAGAATTTTTGGTATTTTTCTGAAAAACTTCAATTTTGATGAATAGTGAAACCACTAAGTGGTAGTTTAAAAACTGATTTTTTTGTTTAAATGAAACTTTACCACTTCTGTGATTTGAATTTCAAAAATCCGACATACATGGTTGTCATTAGGATGTAAAATTTGGTTCAATGAGATTAAAATAATTTTTTTGGTGAATAGTAACTTTTATGTTTTAATCGCGATTAGAGGTAATTAGTGTAGTTTAAGGTAAAAATAATGTTTTAATAATATGAAATGACCATGAAACATGTCCTAACCTTATTGTATGAGTCATGGCCGACCAAGAAAATCCATGGGTCAACTTGGGGACCCCATGGAGCCACTTTGGTAGTAAAATGACATTAATACCTTTTTATTTAAAGTTAAAATTAAAATGTCACAAACATGTGTTGTTTTACTAAAACAATTTTTACATGGGGTTATACAAGTCATATGTTTTAATATAAATATTCATTATAAATCTAAAAAGATTTCCTACATCATGATATTTTTTTTATAATTTTTATACTCTAAATAAATTAAATTATTTTTGACACCATGATGATGCAGCGATTACCTCATTATTTAACGATTTAACTAAAATGAAACAATAATGTAAAATATAAGACCTAAACTTGTCACAAACCTATTGGATGGGTGTATTTAGAAAACTTATCACTTTATCCTAGAAATATATCCTTTTGGGACTTTTAAAATCCGAAAATCATTATATAATAAAGTAATATTTTATAACTTTCCAAGAGTGTCCCTCCTTTCCTCTTATAAAAGGCCCCCACCTCTACCACCTTACACACACCTCTCAAGCCTTTGGCTCGGCCAACCCCTACCCATTTAATCTCTGCACATCCCTCTATTCATCATTGAAGCCTCAATTTGCACAGAATCATTTCCAAGTAAGCCTTTGATCTCAAATCAAAGAGAGTTACCCGATTTAAAGGTAATGTCTTCCCTTGTGTTCTTTTGTTTTATTTTGTTTCTCCAGACCCCTAAACTCTTTTTATTACTTTTTTTTGTAACAAAACCAGTATCTTAAATATACTAGGATGTTGTTATAAGATGTATTCTAGCTACACTTTCACACACCTCCATCTAATGGTTAAAGAACATAATGTTTCTGTGGATGGCGAATTACTGCCTCACGAAATGATGATTGTTCAATATTCTTTTAACACCTTAAAAGGTGGCCATTAAGATGTAACTATATTTATATATGATATATAATATGTTTATATTTTTATTAATCTTCTGTATTTTTCATTTATGGCATAAATTTATGGTTTCCATTATGGGTAAATGCGATATCTTCATTTTAGGAAGTGCGGACTACCGCCCCCTCAAAGTGATTTGATTCGTTAATGCCATATGTGGGACGTATAAAGGATGGAATTAATGTTATTACATATGATATCCTATTGGAATTATAATATACCTTTATATCATTATTATTTCATTCCATTTAATACAAAAAAAAATAAATGAAAGTAGCTTTCATGCGTACGTACGGCTTACCGTCTCCATGAACGGTACATTTCCTTTCTTATCTCCAAATGTTATGTACTATTATAAGTTCATATATATAATGTATATATATGTAATATATTACATATAAATTATGGATATCATTCTGGAATTATAATATATATATCTTTCATTTTGTTTTAATTCCATTAATATGACAAAAAATGAAAGTAGCGTTCATGCGTACGTACGGCCTACCGTCTCCATGAACGGTACTTTTAATTTTTTATCTCCAAATGCTATGAAATAGTATAAAATGAAAATATACTGGATATATATGATATTTAAAACATAAATACTATTTTGGATATGATTTACCTATAACTACATGGAAAATTCTTTTCCAACAAGTTCAATTTTTACTCATGTACCGAACATCGACAAAAACGTCTGATATGAACTCACTTTATTAACCAATTATTATAACCTTATAATATGTGATATGAACTGAAAAATAATCTTTAAAGGAGGTCCTTAAGAAATTATAAATTGACCAAATTTTATTATTCAGGAGATTAAAGAACGACCGAGTCATGTCGGACATGAGGTAAGGGATCCTACCTCTCTCTTTATTTTTAAGTACTCTTTTTATGTAACTTACTTTAAGCTTATCTTTATTATGTTAGGGGATGTTATTTTATATTCTTATTTCTGTAAATTTTATGTTAATATGATGAGAGACCCTATTTTATCTCATCAATCTATTTTTGGAAGTTTTATGTGGCGTCATTAGGCTGCCGAATTCTCATAAGGGGATTTTCATCTCACTTTTTATTCCCATGAGATTCATGCTGCATTGGACACTATTTCCTTTTTTGTGGTGTATGTACTGCCCATTATTTTACTATTTGTATAATATACTTTAATTTATGGGTAGTTACATCTTCATTTTATGAACCTTCTTTCATGGGGTGTACGTTTCGAAAGTTTCCCAAATCGGTAATGGAACCTTTTACACTCCACTTTTAGAAAGACTTATTTTGTTATGTCTTTTAATTTACATCTTTTTATGTTGAGATAGATTCTTATATATCCTTATTGATATAAATTTTATGTCCAAATGAGGAGATTCCATTTTCTCTCTCATCAAATAATATTATGAATTTTAAAGTGACGCTGTTAGGCTGTCGAATTTTACCAAGGGAACTTTTTAACCCAATTTCGATTTCTTTGGGTTCAACATGTAGTTACTGAATATGTAATCCTTTGAATATGTGTGAATGAAATTTTATTGTTTTAAACATAATATCCACTTATATTGGGTGTATATATATTTTTCACACATAATTATGAGATTGATTTATCCTTAATTTAAAGATACCTTCTTTATAAGGGATTTCATCTCATTTTAAATTTCTATTGAGACTTCCTTGTTGTTATACACCAATTCACTCTTATATGGTGTATATACTGTCCTTTGGAATATTATATCATGAATCCATTTACTCTCATGATATTATAAAGGTCTGATTAAATGTTATTGCTCAATTATTGTATTAAAGTGTCTCTCATTTTGTTAAAAACCCTTCAACTAAAATATAATTTTAAATGTTTTAATGATTTATTCTTATAGATATTTCTCATTAATATCCATGTTTTCAAAATGGTTTTAAGGATTTAATTATATGGATATTTATGGTTTAAAATTTTAAAAGCTTCAAAGTGGTATGGGACACTTTGATTCAAAAATCTCTTTATTAAATGTTTTAAATGGTTTTGAAAATGGGTTTTAGAATGGATTTATTATTTCAATATCTTAAAATGTTACATTTTTATTGCAATGTGGGAATGTTATCTTTCCTTTGTGCTTAAGTTATGTTCTATGATTATTTTATGGTTCTTGGGCATTGTTTATGAATACGGGTGGTTCCATGATAATCTAAGGGTAGGTGAGCCCGATATACCTCTCCAATGCATTGAGTAATGCGAAGGAGTTAAACGCTAAGGTTTCTCCGAAGAGATTTAGGGAATATACTGTGATGTGTATTCCAAATGTATCCATGAGGGTTACTCCCTACGTAAGAATGTTATGAATGCCTCAAGTTACCTTTATGCCTTATGATTTATATTGAGTTATGCATAAATCTTATGATTTCATGAGGTATGTTAAATTGCTTATGTTTTATGAGTAAAGTATGATTTCATTGATTCTTATGTATACATGGACTGATGTTTTCTTTCTGTACTGTTATAACCCTTACTGATCTTTTTATACTCATCCCACGTTTTTGAAATGTTTTCACAGGACATAAAGTTGAATAGGGTCAAGGATGGGATCAAGGAAATATCAGGCTTTCTAAAACAAGGAACTAGACATGACTCTTTTGTTCAAGAGTTTTTATTTTTTGTGAAAAAAATGGAAGTTGAGTAGATGCGTCTACTTTGTAATCTTTGAGATGTAATAGTTATGTCCTAATTATCTAAAACTCTAAACCTGAAAATATCCTCAATGTGAATTATTCATTTAATTCAATAATAAGTAATGTTTCAGGGTGGGTCCTTATAGATGTTCCCTATCTCTACATGCATGAATCTTGTATTAGGGTATCAATTAGACTTTATTGGGAATTATTTTTTCTAGATAAAAAAATAATGCATATATTTCCACCCAGAATTCCAACATGACTATTCCATAAGTTTGTTAACCATGTATATAATAAATAAGAAGAAACATAATAAGAAAATAAAAACTAGGAAAAAATATATAACAATAGCTCATAAAAATTAAATTATCCACTACTCTTGTCCAATATACTCAAAGATTTAAATAGAATCATACCTTAATTACCATTCTAACATAAAAAAAATTGTTACAACCCGACCCAATGGGGTTTAACCCGCAATGGCCCCAAACCCATATCTATAGTCCAGGGGATAACTACAAGTACTGAAAGGCATAACTAATATGGGAATATTTTTCCTAATTAACTCTATACACACACACATGACCATATCTATGAAGAAGTGATTATGAATTAAATAAAATATAGTAACATCTAGAGTACCAACCTTACATGTAATAACCTCTTGGGAACACAAGAGCATGACAACTTAATCTCAAAAGAAAAAGGGGAAAATACACACCCATATATAGAGATACCCTATCCTAAAAATAATTGGAAAAGTAAATGGTGAGAGATCCTAACTCTATATATCCAAGCCTAGATCACCGTACATAGTAAAATGCACCAGGGTATCCTTATGCTTCTCTATAATCACTGATGACATGTCTGTCATATGCATAATACACGACACATATGGGAAAATCCCATGTATGGGTGAGTATATAAATACCCATTTGGAAACCCTAAATGTAGAAGGGGGTGTAGTAAGAGACATGATATAAGTAAACTTCTCAACCCATAGAAAGATAGAAATAAAAACCTATCAACAGGGATATGTTCTCATAAAAGAAACCCATAAGAGAGAGAAAGGAGATCACCATCTCACAACTTATCCCAGGAAAAGTGTCTACCATTAGTTGCAATAGTTTTATAAATGATTCAAACAACTCACACATTTGTCTAGAAGAATCATCCAAGTGGATCCACGCCTCTCCACAATGTCGTATAGTAAAGGGTACATAATCTCTAGGTAGTGGACCCATTCCCTGATACGATAGGAGGATTGCACTCAGTAAATAAATAGAGGACCCATGACCTAGTTTGTCAAGGGGTTCCACTATATGGGTAGAGGACCCATGACCTATCCTAGTAGGAGAGTTCCACTCTATAGATAGATAGAGGACCCATGCCCTGATACAATAGGAGGGTTCTACTTTGTAGATGGATAGAGGACCCATACCCTATCCCAACAGGAGGGTTCCACTCTATGTATGGATATATAGAGGACCCACACCCTTGTCTATCAGGGGGGTTCCACTCTATGGAAAGAGGACCCATTCCTTGTCCCAATTGGAGGGTTATTATATGATGATAGATAGGGAATCCATCCGTAATAGGAGGGTTACACTCTATGGGTAGAGGACTCATACCCCATCCTAGTAGGTGTGTTCCACTTTGGTGATCCTATCTGATGAATACCATTGTCGAGTACCTCTAAGAGAATAATCACATTTAGAACACCTAAAATAATATCTTAAAATCCACTATAAAGTCCACCATCACATTCTATAAGGAAAAACAACCGGGATAGCATACTCGGCCAAAATGAACATCTAAACAAAGGAGATACAAGTGTAAGAAGATTCATAAAAAGGAATTACATGACATATAAAGGGGTACACATGATGTGTGACCATGCTCATTTTTCAGGTTGTGTCCTCACCATTACATAACTTGCTGGTCATGAATCCCTATATAGAATATAAGGGGAATACACTGTGTGTTTCATCCACTCAGGGTTGAGCCGTGTTCTCCTTGGTGTGCCCATGTCCTTTGGGTTGTGTCCATGTATCATAGTCATACTTGTGTCCATGTAATCTCGGAGTACACATTGAGTTACCAAAACTGGTTCACATGGCATGCAGGCCCCCTACAAAATGTGTGATATTTAACTCACTTCGAAACTCCAGCTACCGAAATCAAGGGTATATATGACATGTGTTCTTCATACTATATGGCGTGTAGTTGGGTTTTGTGTAGAATTCTAGATATTCTCTATGAATTCCAAATCATCCATTTTTTATGTCGATTCTACCTAAGGTTCTCTTAAAATTGAATTTAAGAGCCTTCGTTCATTGATTTCATCCCTCCAATGGTTGGAAATCATATTTATGTCGGTTTGTGGTGGTCCGTCGCATGCCTCACACACCTCTTGTAACAACCGATGGGCATTGAGTCCTAGATCCATGGAAATCCTCACCTACATCCTACAAAGAATCACATAATTATCCTAAAATAGATGATATATTTTTTACATGAATCTTTTATGAATAAGGGGGTCCGATCACGTTTGATCCCACATGATAACATTGAACAATGGTTCTCATAAGAAAATATTGAAAAATGAAAAGAATGATGGGGAAAATCATAAGAAAAAAAGGTGAAATAAAAGTCAGACAAGAGTTCTTGGCCAAAAATTAGATTGGGGATAACAAGGGTGAGAAAAATTGCACAGTGAGAATATATCAAATAAATAATTTTAATCTGATATGTGGGAAAATGTAAAGGCTCAAATTTCTGCAGATCAAAGAAATATAAATAAAAATTCTCAATATTTTAATCATAATGGTTAATGTCCAAAAATGGAGATCTTGCCTTTATTTGGTTCAATTGTTGGTGAAGAATGTTTCTTCCAATGAAGGAGAAGATTCATTGCATTCATTGTGCCTCAATTTTCTTGGATCCAGAAGCTTGTCGTCATCGAATTTCAATTCACCAATGATGGGTTATAGAATTATCCTCTCAATGGTCCCATGGTTATGTGTATAAACCTATATATTCTTCATAATAGACTATTTATTGAGGAAAATAGGTTTTAATGATTTAATTTAAATAACTAATTAATCATCTTAACATACCCACCAATGGTTTCTTTATCTGAATGCCCTGTGTTGACTAACTTTAGGTCATTACTAGAGAAAAACTCATATTCAGGATTCAAACATTGTCTTAGATTTTATATTGGAGGATATTTAATATATATTTACTAATTTATGAAAAAACATGCATGCGTGATATAAAATATTTTTAACATTTTTATGAAATTAATTCCAGGAACACCAGACCTCATAATCGTGCACCATATTAGTACCTAGATCTGAACATTTTCTATTTATGTATCTCAAAGTCTAATAATAAAAAATTAGCATCTCTAAATTATTCCCTCCTTCAATATTTTTTTCCTAAAAAAGAAAAAAACTAAGAAAAAATCTAAGGATACTGGGGCCATATCTGGATCTCCCTCTCCTATGAGATCTCTTAAATTCTCCCATACTACCAAAACATACAAACCAATGGAATGGTTCATCCATGAAGGATCATATCCTATCAATCCTAGACCCCTACTAGTGCTCTATGGAGGTGGAATCATCCTCAATTTCAATCTCACCAAAGACAATTATGTGCATATATTCATGCATTTATCTTCTCAGATATGACACATGGATAATATCATGAACCTAGTCCGACTATAGGGGTAAGGTGAGGCTGTATTCAACCTCTCCAAACATATTCAAGATGTCAAATTTTTATTACCAAACTCTGGCTATGTATAGAGCTGTAAGTACCCCAATCCCACCTCTATAGGCTAGTTGGTGGCGACTAGTGCTGAAAGCATAAATAACTTGGGGAGGTATTTTCCAAAAAAAACTATACACATGCACACTTCCAACTCTATGAAAAAGTACAGAGGGAAAGAATAAAAGATGCAACACTAATATAAATTAAACCAAGCATGCATGAACCTATAGACAGTACAAAAGTACAGTAGTGTATGCTAAAAAGTAAAGGGAAAAAATACACACCCAACCAGAAACATCTCCAAACCTTACAAAACTAGAAAAGAGTTAACAACTGAGAGATCTTGGGTCATGTATACCAAGATATGACCACCATATGTGGTCCAATCACCAAGTATCTCTAATATCCTTTAAAGTCATTGTTGAAATGTTCGTCTTCTGCAAAAGACATGACACATGTGGGTGAATACCATGTATGGGTGAGTATATACATACATAGTAGAATTTCCTGAAAGGGTGAAGGGGGAGTAGTAAGAGATACAACTGAAGATGAAAACAGTAGATATAACAAGGTATAATGAAAGAGTACAAATCAATCCAACCAGAGAGTAAAAGTAATATCTTCCAAGCACAAGGGTCTTAACACCATGAGTGTATGAACAACCTATTGTGCCTTTTCCACATATAGTAAGAGAGTGTACTCATCCAATAAATAGAATCTAAACATGTAAAGAACATGGAATACCCCATGCATATTTTCCTCTCTTTTAAGGAGAGTATCCATGTCCATGGTGTGAATCCAGAAGGAAAAAAAGTATATATGCTCTGTCAAAGACACCAAATGAGAGTGTAAGGGTATCTCCATCTCACAACTCAGCCTATGAAGAAGAGTCACCAAAGGTTCCAAAAGTCCATCAACATATACTAGAATCCCAAATGTCTTCTTAAAACACATGATTAAATGTAATTCAATCACCACACCTTGATACTATCCAATTTGGGTGGCATTAACTCTCCCACACAATTTTAGGTTATGTAATCAGATTGTGTCTTACTAGGGAAAGAGTTCCTCTTCCTCATGAGTCCAATACTACATCAAACCACATCTCATCACTATACCATATATTTGAGGGGCCACAATCTCTAGGTAAGGATCTCATGCACTAGTATTCTAGGAGGTTCCTACTCTACTAGTCACCGAGGAACTCCACTGCCCATCACTACTAGAGGGTAATGCTTGGGAAAGGTCATCAGGGAACTCCACTGCCCAGCCGTATTGGAGGGAGATATCTGTTAAAGTTCATAAGGGAAATCCACTATCTATCCATATTGGAGTGTAATTCATAGTAAAGGTTATTGGGGAACTCTATTTCCTAGCTCTGTTGGAGAGTAATGCCTGGAAAAGTCCATTAGGGAACTCCACTGCCCAGCCCTTCTGGAGGGTAATGAACAGAATGGTCAACAGGGAACTCCACCAGACAACCCTACTTGAGGGTAACGCCTAGAAAAATCCATTGGGGGGAACTCTACTATGTAGATATGATAAAAGGAAGCACACATAACAGGACCTCACAGAACTCCACTGCCCATCCCTACTAGTAGGTAATACCCTGAAAAAGCCTTTAGGGAACTCCACTACCCATCCCTACTAAAGGGTAAGGCCCAAAAGATTCCAAATCATATATTTAAATATATTACTAAGTGAACCATCAAATTCTATGTAAAAAAACTCAGGATAGGCTACTCGCATGCCAATATCCTTGTTCAAACAAAGGATATACAGACGTTAGAAGTATCCTGAATGGATATCAAGGGAACACAATATATGAGAGGACCACACGATGTGTTGTACCACTTCATCACATGCCTGTGTCCTTGGATGGTATAAAACTCCCTATACATGTGTCATTTCATGCCTTACAGGTGGACTACATGTTGTGTCCATGAAACACATGATCGGGCCATGTCTCATTGGTCGTTTGTATGTACTGGAGTACACATCCATATATCAAACCTCATGTACTCCGACACGGGTTCCCGCCTGTGTGACCCTTAACATGGGTAATTATATTAGAAAGAGGATACAAGGTTTATTAGTGGGACTACACGTGATGTTATCCTTATGTTTCTCAAATCCTAGATGCCACCATGTAAAAGGGATACACACCATGTGTTATTCATTGAACATGACATATAGTTGATATTTCTTTCTAGAAAATACATATCTGATTCCTATACACCAAATCTAGTGAAACTACCATATATTTTTCCTCGAATCTATCTGAAAAATATGGATCTGGCCATTGATTGTGCTTGTTAGAAATTTCTCACTAAAAACCAACTCTGATGAAGATTTAGTGAACAATTGTCTATTATACATGTCATTGTGCCTCCTTTCATCATGATTTTGATGTCTAATTAATAGATCAATCATCCTCTCTTTGAAATGATCTTTGATCTTTGCCTCTCTCACCAAACCATTAACATTTCATAGATCCACTACAGATTTGGGACCCAATCGAGCTCAATGCCACATGGAAATAATTGAACTGGGAACCACAGGGATTCCACTAGTGAAAAACGTGAAGCAGTGAGGGTGAAAAGCCTCAAAAATAGAGTTTTAAACATTTTCAGCAAAGCATTCTAGGCCGAAGATCAAGAACGAGCACCGGGGTTAGATAAAAAATAGATAAAAAACTTTAAATATGTTACATGGTCTCATGTAAATGTCAATATAGGGTGCATATAAAAGAAACAAGAGAGATCTACTCAATCATCCTATTATAATGGTTGGAAATCACATATAATGAGTCCTAACATGGATTGGATCTGTCACTGCTAAATAAAACATACACCAGAATTGAAGTTAGATCCATTGCATTCTTTATGCTTCGATTCACATTGATCCAAGGATTCATCAGAGGGAGGAGGAAGAGAGAGATCCAACGACATTTGCAGGATTTTGAGGCCAACCTTGGACAAATCACTATAATGATTTAGTTATAAACATTTTAGTTTAGGATAAATGAATTATTTAATTAAATAAATAATTAAATAAATCCACTTAACACACCGTCAATGAGTGAGGAGTCTGAACGTACTGCGCTGACCCATTTTATGTCATACATACGGTAAAAACCATATTCTAGACCCAACTGTTGTCTCATATTTATAATACGATCAACCATTTAAGATTTATCCTATTTTCTTTAAGAAGTTGTGCATGAAAAATATAAAATATATTTAATATTTTTATAAAATTATTTATGAGTACACCAGGACTTAAAATCACACGTTGTCTTTGTTCCTAGATCAGGAAATACATATAGAAATATTTCAAAGATTTATAAGGAAAAAATGGGTCTCTACTTGATTACCTCTTTCAATATTTTCATCCTAAAAAATAAAAACTTGGAAAAAACATGGGATATTGAGCCTTCACATGGATCTCCCTCTCCTAGGAACTCACTTTCAGGTTTCTATTCTACCACAACACATGAACCAAAGAAATGTTTCGTCCATGCATCTTCCACTCCTGTCGATCATAGATCACCACCGGGTTCTTCTCAAATGTGGTTGCATCCTTGATGTCCATCTCTCTACATTTGATGAAATGTGTGGGGTCATGCATGTATCTTCTAAACTGAGTCATGGAAACAATCATGTACTCACTCTAGTTGTGGGGGTAGGGAAAGGTGGTAAGCAACCTAGTCAACCCGCTGCATGATCTCGAACAGCTTGATGAACCTCGAGGTTAGCTTTCCTCCCCAGCTAATCATTTTCAATCCTTGTCATAGGGAGAATCTCAAGAAGATATCTTATCCTTTTCCAAACTCCAAAGGCCTATGATGGCAGTCTTTGTAGGATTTTTTTCTTCTCTAGGTCGTCCTCAGCTACTCATGTAGGATGTGGACTTTCTCTCTTGTCACCTACACTAACTTTTATCCCACTATATATGACTCACCGATCTCTATCCAACATAAGGATGACCTGAAGGGTATCCCATACAAGGGCTAAAAAGGTATCATGCTAATGGTTGAGTGGTATATATTTTTTTACACAAACTCTACCAAGGGAATGTGATCCTTCTAGCTCCGATTGAAGTTCGACACGTAGGCCCTCATCATATCCTCTTGCACCATGATTGTGCGCTCTATTTTCCCACCGGTATAGGGGTTAAATGTTTTACTCATATACAATTTGGTCTTGAGAGCTTCATACATGCCTCTACACAACCTTGATGTAAAATGCACATCATTATCTAATACAACTATCTAGGGTACTATGTGAAGGAGAACAATCTCTGATACGTATAAATGTCCCAAAAACTCCAACAAACACTACTCCATGATAGAAAGTAAGTGAAAAAAATTCATGAGTCAGTCTACTATCATCCAAAACGAATTTTGGTCCTTTAATATGCATAGAATCCCTATAAATAAGTCAATGGATATGTTGTCCCACTTCCACTCTAGGATCTCAAGAGGCTGCAACAAACCAAAAAGAACATGGTGGTCCGACTTCACCTACTGACATGTGAGGAACCAAGAGATGAACTTAGTTATGATCTATCTCATTCCAGACCACCAAAACTTCTACTGGTGGTCTTTTTGTATCTTCACCATACCAGGATGTACAACTAGGGAAGAAGTGTGGAACTCCCAAATCACCTCCTTCCGCATCGAGACTGGAACCTGTATGTGACACTAGAATAAGATGATGTGATTCCATCCTGTATTGTATCTATCTGGTGAGTCTCATGTGTATATATGATCACATAAGGCCTCATAGTCAATGTATCCTAGTTGGGAATCTCTCACATGATCTAGGAGAAAAGGATTCAACACCATCTACTAAAGAAATGTTGTACCCTCCTGCTCTACCAGGGTCAGCTTTTGGGAAGCTAACTACTCTGATGCTTCCTACAATAAGTGAGTCTGGGACTTATTGGTTAGGGAATATGCTAAAATGTTTCCCATTCCTAGATTTTATACTATCTCTAAGTCATATTCCTTTAGGAACTCCAACTAGCGTTGTTGTCTCAGGTTCAGGTCTCTCTAAGTGAATACATACCTATGACTCTGGTGGTCTAAGTAAACCATGAAGCGAACTCTTATAAGATAGTGTCTCCACATACTCATTGAAAATACTACCACTTCTAACTCTGTGTTATGATTCATGTATTTATGATCATGGGTTATCTACTTTGTCAACCTTTATGTGATGACTGCTTATCACTGCATCAATATGAAACCAAGCCCAACTCCTGAGGCACCACAATACACTATGAAATCAACACCTTCCTCTGGTAGTATCAACATAGAAGCACTCATCATCATCTACCTAAACTCATCAATGGAATTCTATCACAAATCAGACTAGGTAAATTACTTCCCTTTCTATGTTAGGGTGGTCAAAGGGGTTTCAATCTTAGATAATTCCACCACAAATCTATTTTAGTACCCTACCAAACCAAGAAATCTATGCACCTATGAGACATTCTTGGGTGGATCCTAAGAAAGAAATTATTTTATCTTCACTGTAACCATAAATACGCCTTGTTGAAAAATGACATTCCCCAGAAGTGAACCACTTGTATCAATAACTGGCATTTCTAGAGAATTCTGTAAAGCATCTACTCTTGACGCAAATCAAGAACTATCCTCAAGTGCTTTTCATGATCCTTTTATGATGTAGAGTAGATGAGTATGTCATCGATGAAGAAAACAATATATTGGTCTAAGTAATACTTGAAAACTTGGTTCATCAAAGATATGAAAATTATAGGGGAATTTTTCGCACCAAAGGGAATCACTAGGAACTCATAGTGTCTGTAGAAACCTCAGAATGCAAACTTTGGAATATTATCCTTGAAACCCAATAAATGGTGGTATCCAGACCTGAGATCAATCTTTAAGAACCATCTCACATATAGAAACTAGTCAAATAGGTTATAAATACTTAGAAATGGGTACTTTTGCTTTATCCTGGCCTGGTTCATGTGATGATAATTCATGCAAAGCCGTAAACCCCCATTCTCCATTTTCATGAGCATGACTGAAGCTGCCCAAGGGGGGGAAATTGGGTCTGATGAAAAATTTCTCTCAAAGGTCCTCCAATTGAAACAATAGCTCCTGGATCTCTATAGGTTCCATACAATATGTCTCTGAAGTTATCGGGGTTATCCCTAGAAGCAAGTCGATGAAAACTCTATCTCTTATCTCATAGGTAGTAGTAGAATGTACTTGGGAAATAATTCCATATAATAATTCATAACTAAAGGAATACATATGCCTAAAGTGCCTTCTACACCAAGGGATACACTCTCAAAATGATATGTGATGGGATACAACCTATTTCGCATAGATCCCACTTACCCTATAATGAGATCTCTCTTTCCATAACAGTAGAATCTCGCCCCATCAGTGTGTAGGCATCTAAATTTTATGTGGTGACAAACGATCTGGGCTTAGACCATGGATATCCAATCCATACCCAACATTAAATCATAAGGTTCCATTGTGATGACCAGAATTTCCTACATGAACTATTCTACACCAAGCGATAGATCACATTACTAGAAGATGAAGGATACAGAAGAATCATTCTCTGTAAGAACCTCAATAAGAAGTTGTTATGATAGTGCATAAACTGGGAGCTCTAGATCACACACTAGGAGTGTCGAGATAAAAGAATATATATAAATTTTGTCTATTAATACCATGGAAATAGTTGTATAAGAAAAAATTGTACATCTGATCATCTTGTGTGTTACAGGATCGTAGACATCCAAAACCTACAGCTTTCCACAGCCTCATTCTCTATCTACCTAAGCCTGGTGTGGGCCACATAATAGTGGTGGGGGAAGGATATCATATCTTCTTCCTCCACCTATATCTCCTCCTACTCCTCTTCTCACTCCTCCTCCCTGGGGACCCCCATGTCCATGCTTGGGAGATCCCCGATCAGGGCGCTGCCTCTGTTGTGGCAGTCCATCAGCTATCTACCTAGGCTACTAATCATGTCTGGTTGGGTAGTACCATGCCATGTGACATTGAACATCACATAAAAATCACCACCCCTGTATATAATTCTTTTTTCCTTTTCATTGACTTGGACCTATAGGAATAAGTGGTTGAGCCTGCTCGTGAAAGGGTCTCCAGCTCCAAGATCCTATCAACTGGTACCTACCAGTTATCATAGATGACTTAGTTCCACGATGAACACTACCATATCCATATATGTGGAATCCTTTCAATAGAAATATATATATCACTAGTGCTCGTTATAACACCCTAGAATAGGTGGGGATGCATAAGGGCACAATGCTAGATCTGATCTCTATGAGGAGTCCCTTCTCAAACTTTTTTTCTTAGAATTAGCCGTCCTAGATTATGTCAAGAGAGTAGAAAGTTAGGTATGTGAACCTATATGCATACTCATCCACTTTCATCCCCCCTATTGAAGTTCCATGAGATCCTAGATATGAACTTACCATACGAAGGAGGGGTAGTAATCCTCACAGAACAGTCCCTGGAAGTCATCCCATGAGAATTTCGACTCATTGGGAATTTGCATAACTAGGCTCAACCAGTGCCCAAATACTCTATAGATAAGGCTGGATACCTATTCCTTCACTTGATTCAAAATTTTCTAGATTATCCTAAAGGAATGGATCACAAAATCTATCCAATCCTCTATTGACTGAGGATCTGGCTCACTATGGAACCTCAGTCCTCTAGCACCGGAACCCACAGAGTGTGCTAAGACTACACACATCCTCTGCATACTATGCTGGGAAAATATTTTTCTCAATAGGTGGAGGTGTTGCTACCTGCCCACCTGGAGGTAGGGGTCAAAGTCTGGACCTTGAATTGAGTCCTCATCAATAATAGGGTCGTCTTCATGAACCAGATCTTGTATCCTGGCTAGCTATCATCACGGAGGAATCATGAAAGTTATCAAGGAGTACCACAATCAGATAAGAATATATATATATATATATCAATATCAATGGGGATCTGACGTGAGAAGGATTGTAAAAGACTCAGTTCTATATGATGCATGTATCCTTGATCCTTGCAACAAATGCCTCAACATGCCGAGTCGACATGTAGGTAGTCAAGGTCTCGGTGAATGGATGCATTAGCCACCCGTACCATAACTGGACTCTCTAGCCTGAGAGTCTCACTCAAGACACATTAACACTATTTCCCTAAACCCAACCAAATCCTCTTAAGGGGAAATGTTCAAACCATATCTAAAGTAAAGAACATGCCTTGATACTAATATTTCATCACCTGAACCAAACTGTGGCTCGAGCCGCAACTACTCTAATCCTCCCTCCATATGTCAAGGGGTGGTGACTAGCATCAAAACCATAAATAACTTGGGGAGGAATTTTCATAAAAACCCTTACAGATGCACACAGAAAACACAAATCAAAAGTATAGAGGGAAAAAAATGATGAAACACTGTTATGAAGTAACCCAAGCATGCATGAACCTCTAGACAGTACAAAAGTATGATAGTGTAAATTGAAAAGTAAAGGGAAAAAACACATTTCCAACCAGAAATATGTCTCAACCTGATAAAACTAGAAAAGAGTAAACAGTTGAGGGAACCTATCTCATGTATCCCATGCTACAACCACCATATGCGATACAAGTAACCAATATATCTAAGCTAATCTAAAGTTATGTTTTACCTAGCCATCTTCTACAAAAGATACAACATATGTGGGTGAAGCCCATGGATGGGTGGGTATATACATACCCAGAAGAATTCCCCAAAAGGGTGAAAGGGGGAGTAGTAAGAGATATAACTAAAGAGTAAAATAGTTTATTGAATAATGTATACTGAAAGTGTACAACTCAACCCAATAAGAGAGTAAAAGTATGGTTTTCCAAGCATAAGGGGCTAAATATAGTGAGTATATGAACTACCAATCAAGCCATCACCACCTATAAAAGGAGAGTAAACTCATCCAAACATGAGTAGATAAACATGGAAAGCATGTGTAATTTTCCATGTGTCTATACCTCTCCTAGAAAGATAATATCCAAATATATTGTTTCAATCAAGAAGAAAGAATATATATATATTATTACTCAAAGGATCCAAAATGAGTGAGTAATTGGATTTCCATCTCATAGATTAACTCAAGAATAAGGGTCACCAATAATTACAAAATTCCATCAACAAATCCCAATATCACACATGTCTTCCCTGGACAAATAAGTCTAAGGAACTCAATCACCACACCATGATACTATCCTCTTTAGATGACACTGACTCACTCACACAGTTCTAGGTTGCATAATAAGAACACATCTTGGTGGGGAAAACATTTCTATTGCTCATAAGCTCAAGGCTACAAAAAACCACATCTCATCACTATGTCACACAGTCAATGGTCCACAATATCTAGGTAAGTATTCCATGCCCTGGTATGATAGAATCATCCTACTCTACAAGTCACCAAGGAACTCCACTTCCCAGCCCCACTGGAAGGTAATGCTCGGGAAAGGTCATTGGGGAACTCCAATAACCATCCATATTAGAGGTTAACAACTAGGAAATTTCATAGAGAAACTCCACTACCTAGCCCTGTGGGAAGGTAACCCCCAAGAAAGGTCATCAGAGAACTCCACTACCCATCCCTTCTAGAGGGTAATGCCCAGAAAAGGTCATCAGGGAACTCCACTACGCAACCCTACTGGAAAGAAATGTCTTGAAGGTTAATCAGGGAACTCCACTTCGTAGACCTTCTAGAGTGTAATTCTTAGAAGAGGCCATCAAGGAAGTTCACTACCCAGCTCTACTATAGGGTAATTCCTAGAATAATTGATTACAGAATTACATTTCCCCGCCCTACTGGAGGGTAATGATCATAATATGACACATCATATCAAAAAAGGTCCTACCAAGGTCACCATCACATTATATGCTAAATAACACTCAGGATAGGATACTCACAAGCTAAAATATGAGTTCAAACAAAGGATATATCGATGTTTAAAGTATCTTAAAAGGAACTAAAGGAGAACATGGTGTGTAAGGGGACCCACATTGTGTGTGGTTTCGCTTCACTACAATCCATTTTCCCTATAAGTTACATAACTCCATATTTGTGTGTTAGTATATGTCATGCTGGTGGACTAGATGGCGTCTCCATGATACACAAGACCATGCTATGTCTTGGTGGTCAAGTTCGTGTACTGGAGTACACAACCGTGTATCGAACCCCATGTACTCCTATACGAGTTCTTGTCCGTGGGACCCTTTACATGGGTTATTCTACTATATATAGAATACACGACATATTAATGGGACTACACGCCATGTTATCCTTAAAATTTTCAAACCCTAGACACCTCCATAGAAAGGGGATACACACCGTGTTTTCTCCATTATATATGGAGTGTAGTTAGCATTTCTTTATAGAAACTGGGGATCTGATTCCTACAAACCAAATTTTGTAAAAACACTGTATATTCCACCTTAAATCTATTAAAAATGGATCTATCCATAGATAGTGCTTTTCATCCATTGCCCACCAGAAAATGACTCTGGTGATGACTTAGTGAACCATCGTTCGTTCATCATGCCACTACACCTCCATTATTCCCAATCTTGATGTTTAATCAATAGATCAAGCATCCTTTCTTTATAATGATCCAAAATCTATGATTCACTCACGAAATAGTTGTAATTTTATAGATCCTATGAGGATCTGGGGGCTCGATCGAGCTCGACGCCGTCTAGAAATCATCAAACCTAGAACCATGGGGATTCCCTCGGTGAAAAATAAAAAGCAGTGAGGGAGAAAAGAATCAAAAATAGAGTTTTAAACATCACTGACCAAGAATTTTTGGCTGACAATCAATAACAAGCACGGAGGCTAGATAAAAAAAATGATAAAAAATTAAAATCCAGTACATGAGATCATCAAAAGGATAATATTGAGCTCATATCAAAGAAACAAGAGAAGTTTACTTAATCATCTTATTATAACAGAAGAAAACTACATATAACGAATCATACCTTGGGTTGGATCACTCATAGATGAAGAAAACATGCTCCAACACATAAGGGAGATTGATTGTGTTCATATTTCTTTGATTCACATTGATCCAAGGATTCATCATTGATTGATATCGATTCTTCAGAGGAAGGAGGAAGATATATCTCCACCGAGATTTGCAGGATTATGAGGCCAAAAAAATATAATAATATATTTATAAACATTTTAGTTTAGGTTAAATGAATTATTTATTTAATTATTTATTTATATAAGTCCACTTAACACACCACCAATGAGTGAGGGGTTCGAACATCTTTCACTGACCCATTTTATGTCACTTCTTGGGTAAAAACCATATTATAAAACCAATCGTGGTCTCATATTTATAATATGATCAACCGTTTGTGAGTTATCTTGTTTTTTAAGAATCTTCATGTGCACACAATATAAAATATATTTAATATTTTAATAAAATTAATTTGGGGAACACCAGGTGTAACACCCCAAGTTTCCTCGGTATGTTTCCTTTCGAATAATGCAATGGCGTGCATTGTACACAACTTCGAGATTTTAACACACCATAACCAATCAAACTAGCCGTTATGAATAGTAATACCTACTTTTTGAAATTTAAAAAATTCTATCTCTCAAAATGGACTTCATTTTTGGATTCGTAATATCGAAATTATCCTAGGGTGAAATTTTGGTACTTTTTGGATAACTTTCATATTTTGATGAATAGTGAAAATTACTAAATTTTAATTAAAAACAACTTTTTTAATCAAAATAATTAATAGTGATAAATTATGAATTTGAGTTGTTTTAAAGTATATTTAGAATATATTTTTACCATTTAATATAATTTTGGTCATTGGACATAATTTTACAATTAAACTGAACATAAACAAGTGTCAATCTTTTGATAGTTATTATCTCTTAAAAACACGTTTTTTGTTTTGACAGCGGGAATTAATTTTAAATTAATTTCTGCCACTTCTGTGTTTTGAATTTAGAAAAACGGATTCCATATTTGGAATCAGGATGTTCAAATTGTGTAAATAGGTAACTTTTATTTTTAGAAATTTTGAATAATTACTGCGGTAAATATTTTATTTACCATGGTTAAGGGTAAATCCGGTAAATAAGGGTTAAAAAATAATATTATAATAATACTAAATTACCCTAAAATGTGTCTTAAACCTATTGGTTGATACATGGTCGACCATGGGAATCTTTGGGTCTATTTTGGGACCTCATGGATCCACTTGTAAGTGATAATGACACTTTATTTTAATTAAGTTAAAATAAATACAAAAATGACACAAGCATATATCTTTTAACAAAACAATTGTTACAGAGGGTTATATATGTTGGATTTTAGATTATAAATATTCCTTAGAAAGATAAAAATATTTTCTACATAATGATATTTTATTTATAATTTTTAGACATTAAATAATGTAATTTATTTATGACACAATGATGATGCAGTAATTACTATAATAGTGAAAAATCAAACTAATTGATATTAAAAATACACAAATAAATATAATATGAAACTTTTAATGAATTAAAATAATTTTCTAGGATAATATGATATATTAGTATTGAATTAATTGACTTTGTTCGAAGTAATCAATATGTTATGAGTTTCACAAAAATCAACTATTGAATCGTGTCAAAATTGACATAAAAGAGTTTTTAAAACAAATATTATATTATTAATTGATATTAAATTCCTAAAAATCTAAGGTTAGGCCAAGAGACTTATATCATGATATTTGTATCATTAATGGACCACTTGGGGGTCTCTTGTATGTATATGGTAAGTTTATTAACCATATAATATAAAAATACAAAGAGACATTGTAAAAGTGAAACTAATTAACTTAGAGTTAATACTTAAAGATAAGGTTAATATAAGTACCCAAACCTGTCTAAATTCTATTGGTTGAGTTGTTTTCGACCCATCCCCACCTTAACCTTTTAATAGTCAACTTTGGAGCCATTGGAAACCGAATATGAATTTATTATAAACTAATATCTCTAGCTTTTCCAAAGGTGCCCCTCACCCCTCTTATAAAAGGGAACTCCTCCTTCTCATTTCTTTACACCTTCAAAGCCCTTTGGTTCGGCCAAAACCTGCCCAAATAATATCTCAACTACCCTCACTACAACCTAGAGGCCTTAGTTTTATCAGAAAGCCAACCTAAGGAGCCCTTTTGATCAAATCAAAAGGAAGAACCCGAAGAAGAGGTAATGTTTTCACCACCCCTTTTCAAGTTCCTTTCTTCTTCCACTTCCTCTTTCTTTGTTATTTCCATTATAAAATAATAACTCCAGTATCATATATATACTGTGATGTTATTATAAATATGGTACAACCATATTCAGTATTCTATCCATCCTTTGAATAACATGTCACCATACGTGTGTACGTACGGCTTACCGTCTCCACGTCGTGGTGTAATTGTTATTCAATATATTATTATTTGGATGGGTATAATAATGATGTGTAACTCATGTAAATAATAAATATAACATGATAATGATTCTTTATATATGATATAAAATCCAATTATATATTATTTTAATATCAAAAGAATGATATTGTCGCTCGTGCGTATGTATGGACTACCGTCTCCACGAACGCGATGAGATTCATTGTCCATCATATCCATTCAAGTATAATTATCATTTGATGATTTAAAAATAGTATCTAAGGACTTGATATCATTATGTATATGAATAATATACATCCCATTAATAACGAATATGGCTCACATAACAAAGAATATAAAGTAAAATGAACCCGTTAATACCCGAAATGACGATAATTCTAAGATATTATTAACAAATCAATGTTAAAAGATCATATATGATATCATATTAAAGTAAATTATTCTTGTATAATTCAATAAAAATTATTTCACCATTATACAGGAGGTAAACCTACCATCGACCAAGGAAAAATTACAAAGTAATGGATTTTCTTATCTCACTTTCAATTCCGTGAGATTTCCATTTTTCGCCACTAAATTATTGAAAGTGGTGTATTGTGTACTGCCAATTGATATATATTCATGATTATATTTATATTCATGTTATTCTGTAAATCATTTGGTGGTTATTAACTTTTGTCCATACGACTCAGTTGATTAACGTGGTAAGGGATTTTCTTATCTCACTTTCAATTCCGTGAGATTTCTATTTTTTCGCCACTAAATTATTGAAAGTGGTGTATTGTGTACTGCCATTTGATATATATTCATGATTCTATTTATATTCATGTTATTCTGTAAATCATTTGGTGGTTATTAACTTTTGGCCATATGACTCAGTTGATTAACGTGGTAAGGGGTTTCTTATCTCACTTTTAATTTCGTGAGATTTCCATTGATCACCACTTAATTATTGCATGTGGTGTATGTGTACTGCCCATGATTGTATTCATTGTGTAATATACTTTAATTTATGGGTATTTACATCATCATGGTATGATACTTCTTTCATGGGTGTATGTTTCGTATGTTACCTAATCGGTAAGGGAATTTGAGATTTCAATTCCCACTCATTTGGCTTTACGCATATTTCATTGATTATATTACTCCATGATTATGTGTGGAATCACTATTCATTTGATTATGTCATAATTTCCACTCCCCTTCCTGTGGATATAAGTTTGATACACATAATCACTCATTGGTAATTCTCAAGTCATTGATATGAATTTGATAAGAGTAATTTTAACTCATTCACCATTTGTTGAGTTAAACATCCAATTCGTTGGTGTTGTTTTTACAAGAATATGTGTGAATATCCTTTGATTGTTTTACACTGAATATCCAATCATATTTAGTGTATTTATATTTTTCACACATAATTATGTCGTTGATTTATCCTTAACCTAAGGATACGGCCTTTATGAGAGATTTCATCTCAATTTACATTCCATTGAGACTTCTTTGTTGATATACACCAAATCACTTTTATGTGGTGTATATAATGTACTTTGACATAGTATATCATGAATCCCTTTATTATCATGATATTACAAAGTTTTTATTACCTCAATTATTTGTATTCAAGTGTCTCTTTTGGTTAGAATCTCTAACTAAAATACCATTTTTAAATGTTTTAAAGACTTATTCTTCTAAATCTTTCTCATTAATGTCCATGTTTTAAAAATGGTTTTAAGGATTTATTTATATGGACATTAAATTTTTAGAAATTAAAACTCCTTTTAAAAAGTTTCAAAGTGGTATGGGACACTTTGATTCAAAAATCTACTTTTAAATGGCTTCTTGACAAATAGTGTGACTTTTAAATGTTTTCAAGAAAAGGGGGATAATTCTCTCAAATAGTTTTGATGATTATTTTCATTTATGTCAACATCATTCATTATTCTTGATTGAGGTTAATGTGATATAATACAATCTTCCATATTGTATCGAATGAGTCATGTTTGACTGTGGATGCGCTGTTTTTATACCATTCATGGTTTGTGGTAAAAGTATTGACATTTCGTATGCTAGTTTTAATACGAATGTTTATTTTATGTTTAAACATGTTCATATGAGGAATGCATTGGACTTAATAAGTGACGGGTGGAGCCCGCTATATCTCCTCGATGCATCGGTAGGTCTCATGAGACAAACTAGTGTCTTGGCACAAGGCCTTGACAAAATCTTATTTGTAGTCTTGGCACGAGGCCTTGGCTAAGTGGTTATGATAGTCTGGAATTATGCATTCCCACATTATGAAAGTGGATATTGATATTGCATGTGATCATTCGACTAGTAGAATATCCATGTGAGTAAGTAAATGGCATTATTTCATTTTACCTTTGCCATTTTATGCTGAAGTTCAAGTTTAAAAGGCTTTTGTTTTAGTTATAAATTGCCTTAAGTGTTTATGCTTATTTATGAAAGCTTCTGCTATAATGTTATCCTTACTGAGCATCTGAGCTCACCCCTTTCAATGTTTTATTTTTCCCAGGATTATGAAGAAGTAATTTATGAATGACCTGCAGGTATAGTATGAGGGGATATGAAGACAAGATGTTTTTTTATGATGTAATGTAAAAAATTATGGATGTATCTTGTTATTCCAAGGCTACTAAACTAATCGGTCTTTCGAGACTTGATCTTTCTCGTGATCATGCCAATGTTATGTAATAATGCACCGACTCTAGGTAACTAGGGTCGGGGCGTTACATTTGGTATCAGAGGAAGTTTAGTACAAACCTTGGAAGCTAGATTTAGATAAACTCTGATTAGAGCACGTAGGCCTAAGATGAACTTTGAGGATTAGTATAAAAGAACTTCCGAGAATTTTGGTATTGTAGAGATTTTGTGAGTTTTCCGAGCAATACATCCCTGTCTGGATACGAGCAGGTAGAGGCGGCTCTGGCACAGATGTACCTAGGGGTAAAACCCGAAAACACCGCTTTGAGCTAGACTCGAACGGGAAATGGTGCACGACAATGGGACTTGATGCACTCTTGGTTACGACACTCCCGGGGGATATGCTTAGGATAATTTACATTTTCTTTACAAACTGATTTAAGTAATATATACATAAGATGAGAGTAAATGTCCTTGGCTAATCCTAATATGTTTCAAATTGAGAATATGGTGACATTTTAATCTCTAAATGATTTTACGACTACTATTACTCACACAATGCTTTCTCATTTTAGTCAATGGCTGGATTCCAAGGAAGTCATAGTGACTTTGAGAATGATGTACAAGGTGGGAACGGTGGTGGAAATGAGCAACAAAATGGAATGTTGATAGGCGTAAAAGATATCGTCTTTATGCCAAATCAGTTTTACAAAAATATGATCAACAACATATATATTAACCAACTCCCAGACTCAACAAGGAAGAGAAAGGTGATAAATGATAAGATCTCCAGTAATGGAGACCATGGAGAAAAGAAACCTCAATTTTCATCATGCAGGAAATGTGGAAAGAGACACCCAGGAAAGTGTCTCAATGGGACAACGAAATGTTTTACGTGCGGGAAGGAAGGACATAAAGTGAAGAATTGCCAAAGAAAAATGAAGAGTACTATGGAAGAAGTTAAAAATGGTCCCAAGAGTCCATTTACAGTCATTTGTCGTAAATGTAGGGGACCTGGCCATTACCCGAGTGAATGTCCTATTCTATAGGATATTTTCTTGGTCAAAGAAGAAGATATGTGGAAATAAATGGTTGGAGAAAAACTTAAAAAGTATTAGCACTCCTTGTTGATGGGTACTTTGGAATAATTTTCTCTTGTATTTGTAACCCCGCAGTTTTCCATGTGAGAATGATATTTGAAGAAGAATTGTCTCTTCTCTTGTGGATATAGGTATAAATAACCATTTGGTTTTATATGATCATTGGGGTTTGAGAAAATTATAAGTTATTATAATTTGGGATAAAAATGCAAAGTATGATATAACATTTGTGATTAAATTATGTTATTTTGAGGAATTTATCTCATTTTGGTAATATTATAAAATATAGTTTTTGAAAAAGGACAACACGTAGACCGTGTGACAACTCGTCGCGTTGGACAAAGCTGTTGGAATCGAACCCACAACCAAAGTGCGATTGGGATTTATCACCTACCACTGGACTACGTGAAGTCCCTGGTTAATGTGACTATTTTTTTTGTAAAATGATTTTATTGATCAATAATAAGATGATTTGGGTTCTTATGTCTTATCAAATGAATACCCTTGGTATAGGAAAATGATTTGGTGATTAAGTGATAAATGTTATTTTGGAAGATGTTCGCTTTGTTGGAAACACTATATGCCCAAGGAAAATAGAATACAATGGGGTTTCATTTGTAGAGTAATGGTGGATTTTTATCTATGTTTTTATAGTTGATTTATAGTGATTTGGGTTATTTATGGAAATTATTAACCTATAACAGAGAATATGTGAAGATGTTAATTACTTTTAAGTATGTGACTTTAAGAGTATTTGATGTCATTTGGAGATACAATGTAACATGGGAGAATACATAATCAAATTCTTCTATGATTTGGGTTTCAATATTAGTTTGGATTATATTAAATGATTTTAAGGACAATTGGTTATTGAATGGTATCTATTTAACTTTGGGGTATTGTTGGTTTAATTTTAGAAATTAAGATTAGTGCATATTTATCTCAATGAATATCCTTTTGGGGGATCATTAGATCATTCACTAACCATTTTGGTTTTGATTAATCTTCAAAGGCAATGTAAATATATGGTTTATCCTGCATGGATCATGTGATTCTATAGAAGTTTATTCTAGCTCTTCCAGTGTGACCAAGTCTTCTTGAATACTCATCGTTTAAAAAAAAATTGAGTTAGTGGTGGAAATTTATTAAAGAATGAAAATTTACTTAAAATGTAAGTATATCTCATAATTTTCTTAGTCAATATCATAAATGAATTCCTCTTCCTTATGTAATGTAACTTTAAAAAAAATGTTGTCCGTTTACTTACCTACTAGGAGACTAATGGTCGTTTGTCCCAACACAAGTTTGTGGTTTTCTCATTGTTAACTTTCTCCTGATCATGATTTCTATCCCTCTCCATCAGAACTTGACACTTATTTTATCATCCATATCCATGTTTTCTTACATGTAATCCTAGTATGGGTTATCTTGGATGACCCTTATACCTCTCTTTCTTTCTTTTAAAGTGATAGTTTTATTGGCTCTTTTTCCGATGTGGGACTTTCCATTATATTCCCAAGCAAAATTTTACAAATTGTGAGGACACAATTTATTGAAGGAGGGGAGAATGTAACACCCCAAGTTTCCTCGGTATGTTTCCTTTCGAATAATGCAATGGTGTGCATTGTACACAACTTCGAGATTTTAACACACCATAACCAATCAAACTAGCCGTTATGAATAGTAATACCTACTTTTTGAAATTTTAAAAATTATATCTCTCAAAATTGACTTCATTTTTGGATTCGTAATATCGAAATTAGCCTAGGGTGAAATTTTGGTACTTTTTGGATAACTTTCATATTTTGATGAATAGTGAAAATTACTAAATTTTAATTAAAAACAACTTTTTTAATCAAAATAATTAATAGTGATAAATTATGAATTTGAGTTGTTTTAAAGTATATTTAGAATATATTTTTACCATTTAATATAATTTTGGTCATTGGACATAATTTTACAATTAAAACGAACATAAACAAGTGTCAATCTTTTGATAGTTATTATCTCTTAAAAACACGCTTTTTGTTTTGACAGCGGGAATTAATTTTAAATTAATTTCTGCCACTTCTGTGTTTTGAATTTAGAAAAATGGATTCCATATTTGGAATCAGGATGTTCAAATTGTGTAAATAGGTAACTTTTATTTTTTGACATTTTGAATAATTACTGCGGTAAATAATTTATTTACCATGGTTAAGGGTAAATCCGGTAAATAAGGGTTAAAAAATAATATTATAATAATACTAAATTACCCTAAAACGTGTCTTAACCCTATTGGTTGATACATGGTCGACCATGGGCATCTTTGGGTCTATTTTGGGACCCCATGGATCCACTTGTAAGTGATAATGACACTTTATTTTAATTAAGTTAAATTAAATACAAAAATGACACAAGCATATATCTTTTAATAAAACAATTGTTATAGAGGGTTATATATGTTGGATTTTAGATTATAAATATTCCTTAGAAAGATAAATAGATTTACTACATAATTATTGTTTATTTATAATTTTTAGACATTAAATAATTTAATTTATTTATGACACAATGATGATGCAGTAATTACTATAATAGTGAAAAATCAAAATAATCGATATTAAAAATACACAAATAAATATAATATGAAATTTTTAATGAATTAAAATAATTTTCTAGGATAATATTATATATTAGTATTGATTTAATTGACTTTGTTCGAAGTAATCAAGCTGTTATGAGTTTCACAAAAATCAACTATTGAATAGTGTCAAAATTGACATAAAAGAGTTTTTAAAACAAATATTATATTATTAATTGATATTAAATTCCTAAAAATCTAAGGTTCGGCCAAGAAACTTATATCATGATAGGTGTATCATTAATGGACCACTTGGGGGTCGCTTTTATGTATATGGTAAGTTTATTAACCATATAATATAAAAATACAAAGAGACATTGTAAAAGTGAAACTAATTAACTTAGAGTTAATACTTAAAGATAAGGTTAATATAAGTACCCAAATCTGTCTAAATTCTATTGGTTAAGTTGTTTTAGACCCATCACCACCTTAACCTTTTAATAGTCAACTTTGGAGCCATTGTAAACCGAATATGAATTTATTATAAACTAATATCTCTAGCTTTTCCAAAGGTGCCCCTCACCCCTCTTATAAAAGGGAACTCCTCCTTCTCATTTCTTCACACCTTCAGAGCCCTTTGGTTCGGCCAAACCCTGCACAAATAATATCTCAACTACCCTAAATACAACCTAGAGGCCTTAGTTTGATCAGAAATCCAACCTAAGGAGCCCTTTTGATCAAATCAAAAGGAAGAACCCGAAGAAGAGGTAATGTTTTCACCACCCCTTTTCAAGTTCCTTTCTTCTTCCACTTCCTCTTTCTTTGTTATTTCCATTATAAAATAATAACTCCAGTATCATATATATACTGTGATGTTATTATAAATATGGTACAACCATATTCAGTATTCTATCCATCCTTTGAATAACATGTCACCATACGTGTGTACGTATGGCTTACCGTCTCCACGTCGTGGTGTAATTGTTATTCAATATATTTTATTTGGATGGGTATAATAATGATGTGTAACTCATGTAAATAATAAATATAACATGATAATTATTCTGTATATATGATATAAAATCCAATTATATATTATTTTAATATCAAAAGAATGATATTGTCGCTCGTGCGTATGTACGGACTACCGTCTCCACGAACGCGATGAGATTCATTGTCCATCATATCCATTCAAGTATAATTATCATTTTATGATTTAAAAATAGTATCTAAGGACTTGATATCATTATGGATATGAATAATATACATCCCATTAATAACGAATATGGCTCACATAACAAAGAATATAAAGTAAAATGAACCCGTTAACACCCGAAATGACGATAATTCTAAGATATTATTAACAAATCAATGTTAAAAGATCATATATGATATCATATTAAATTAAATGATTCTTTTATAATTCAATAACAATTATTTCACAATTATACAGGAGGTAAACCTACCATCGACCAAGGAAAAAGTACAAAGTAAGGGATTTTCTTATCTCACTTTCAATTCTGTGAGATTTCCATTTTTCGCCACTAAATTATTGAAAGTGGTGTATTGTATACTGCCATTTGATATATATTCATGATTCTATTTATATTCATGTTATTCTGTAAATCATTTGGTGGTTATTAACTTTTGGCCATACGACTCAGTTGATTAACGTGGTAAGGGATTTTCTTATCTCACTTTCAATTCCGTGAGATTTCCATTTTTTCGCCACTAAATTATTGAAAGTGGTGTATTGTGTACTGCCATTTGATATATATTCATGATTCTATTTATATTCATGCTATTCTGTAAATCATTTGGTGGTTATTAACTTTTGGCCATACGACTCAGTTGATTAACGTGGTAAGGGGTTTCTTATCTCACTTTTAATTTCGTGAGATTTCCATTGATCACCACATAATTATTGCATGTGGTGTATGTGTACTGCCCATGATTATATTCATTGTGTAATATACTTTAATTTATGGGTATTTACATCATCATGGTATGATACTTCTTTCATGGGTGTATGTTTCGTATGTTACCTAATCGGTAAGGGAATTTGAGATTTCAATTCCCACTCATTTGGCTTTACGCATATTTCATTGATTATATTACTCCATGATTATGTGTGGAATCACTATTCATTTGATTATGTCATAATTTCCACTCCCCTTCCTGTGGATATAAGTTTGATACACATAATCACTCATTGGTAATTCTCAAGTCATTGATATGAATTTGATAAGAGTAATTTTAACTCATTCACCATTTGTTGAGTTAAACATCCAATTCGTTGGTGTTGTTTTTACAAGAATATGTGTGAATATCCTTTGATTGTTTTACACTGAATATCCAATCATATTTAGTGTATTTATATTTGTCACACATAATTATGTCGTTGATTTATCCTTAACCTAAGGATACGGCCTTTATGAGATATTTCATCTCAATTTACATTCCATTGAGACTTCTTTGTTGATATACACCAAATCACTTTTATGTGGTGTATATAATGTACTTTGACATAGTATATCATGAATCCCTTTATTCTCATGATATTACAAAGTTTTGATTACCTCAATTATTTGTATTCAAGTGTCTCTTTTGGTTAGAATCTCTAACTAAAATACCATTTTTAATTGTTTTAAAGACTTATTCTTCTAAATCTTGCTCATTAATGTCCATGTTTTAAAAATGGTTTTAAGGATTTATTTATATGGACATTAAAGTTTTAGAAATTAAAACTCCTTTTAAAAAGTTTCAAAGTGGTATGGGACACTTTGATTCAAAAATCTACTTTTAAATGGCTTCTTGACAAATAGTGTGACTTTTAAATGTTTTCAAGAAAAGGGGGATAATTCTCTCAAATAGTTTTGATGATTATTTTCATTTATGTCAACATCATTCATTATCCTTGATTGAGGTTAATGTGATACAATACAATCTTCCATATTGTATCGAATGAGTCATGTTTGACTGTGGATGCGCTGTTTTTATACCATTCATGGTTTGTGGTAAAAGTATTGACATTTCGTATGCTAGTTTTAATACGAATGTTTATGTTATGTTTAAACATGTTCATATGAGGAATGCATTGGACTTAATAAGTGACGGGTGGAGCCCGCTATAGATCCTCGATGCATCGGTAGGTCTCATGAGACAAACTAGTGTCTTGGCACAAGGCCTTGACAAAATCTTATTTGTAGTCTTGGAACGAGGCCATGGCTAAGTGGTTATGATAGTCTGGCATTATGCATTCCAACATTATGAAAGTGGATATTGATATTGCATGTGATCATTCGACTAGTAGAATATCCATGTGAGTAAGTAAATGGCATTATTTCATTTTACCTTTGCTATTTTATGCTGAAGTTCAAGTTTAAAAGGCTTTTGTTATAGTTATAAATTGCCTTAAGTGTTTATGCTTATTTATGAAAGCTTCTGCTATAATGTTATCCTTACTGAGCATCTGAGCTCACCCCTTTCAATGTTTTATTTTTACCAGGATTATGAAGAAGTAATTTATGAATGACCTGCAGGGATAGTATGAGGGGATATGAAGACAAGATGTTTTTTTATGATGTAATGTAAAAAATTATGGATGTATCTTGTTATTCCAAGGCTACTAAACTAATCGGTCTTTCGAGACTTGATCTTTCTCGTGATCATGCCAATGTTATGTAATAATGCACCGACTCTAGGTAACTAGGGTCGGGGCGTTACATTTGGTATCAGAGGAAGTTTAGTACAAACCTTGGAAGCTAGATTTAGATAAACTCTGATTAGAGCATGTAGGCCTAAGATGAACTTTGAGGATTAGTATAAAAGAACTTCCGAGAATTTTGGTATTGTAGAGATTTTGTGAGTTTTCCGAGCAATACATCCCTGTCTGGATACGAGCAGGTAGAGGCGGCTCTGGCACAGATGTACCTAGGGGTAAAACCCGAAAACACCGCTTTGAGCTAGACTCGAACGGGAAATGGTGCACGACAATGGGACTTGCTGCACTCTTGGTTACGACACTCCCGGGGGATATGCTTAGGATAATTTACATTTTCTTTACAAACTGATTTAAGTAATATATACATAAGATGAGAGTAAATGTCCTTGGTTAATCCTAATATGTTTCAAATTGAGAATATGGTGACATTTTAATCTCTAAATGATTTTACGACTACTATTACTCACACAATGCTTTCTCGTTTTAGTCAATGGCTGGATTCCAAGGAAGTCATAGTGACTTTGAGAATGATGTACAAGGTGGGAACGGTGGTGGAAATGAGAAACAAAATGGAATGTTGATAGGCGTAAAAGATATCGTCTTTATGACAAATCAGTTTTACAAAAATATGATCAACAACATATATATTAACCAACTCCCAGACTCAACAAGGAAGAGAAAGGTGATAAATGATAAGATCTCCAGTAATGGAGACCATGGAGAAAAGAAACCTCAATTTTCATCATGTAGGAAATGTGGAAAGAGACACCCAGGAAAGTGTCTCAATGGGACAACGAAATGTTTTACGTGCGGGAAGGAAGGACATAAAGTGAATAATTGCCGAAGAAAAATGAAGAGTACTATGGAAGAAGATAAAAATGGTCCCAAGAGTCCATTTACAGTCATTTGCCGTAAATGTAGGGGACCTGGCCATTACCCGAGTGAATTTCCTATTCTATAGGATATTTTCTTGGTCAAAGAAGAAGATATGTGGAAATAAATGGTTGGAGAAAAACTTAAAAAGTATTAGCACTCCTTGTTGATGGGTACTTTGGAATAATTTTCTCTTGTATTTGTAACCCCGCAGTTTGCCATGTGAGAATGATATTTGAAGAAGAATTGTCTCTTCTCTTGTGGATATAGGTATAAATAACCATTTGGTTTTATATGATCATTGGGGTTTGAGAAAATTATAAGTTATTATAATTTGGGATAAAAATGCAAAGTATGATATAACATTTGTGACTAAATTATGTTATTTTAAGGAATTTATCTCATTTTGGTAATATTATAAAATATAGTTTTTGAAAAAGGACAACACGTAGACCGTGTGACAACCCGTCGCGTTGGACAAAGCTGTTGGAATCAAACCCACAACCAAAGTGCGATTGGGATTTATCACCTACCACTGGACTACGTGAAGTCCCAGGTTAATGTGACTATTTTTTTTGTTAAATGATTTTATTGATCAATAATAAGATGATTTGGGTTCTTATGTCTTATCAAATGAATACCCTTGGTATAGGAAAATGATTTGGTGATTAAGTGATAAATGATATTTTGGAAGATGTTCGCTTTGTTGGAAACACTATATGCCCAAGGAAAATAGAATACAATGGGGTTTCATTTGTAGAGTAATGGTGGATTTTTATCTACGTTTTTATTATTGATTTATAGTGATTTGGGTTATTTATGGAAATTATTAACCTATAACAGAGAATATGTGATGATGTTAATTACTTTTAAGTATGTGACTTTTAGAGTATTTGATGTCATTTGGAGATACAATGTAACATGGGAGACTACATAATCAAATTCTTCTATGATTTGGGTTTCAATATTAGTTTGGATTATATTAAATGATTTTAAGGACAATTGGTTATTCAATGGTATCTATTTTACTTTGGGGTATTGTTGGTTTAATTTTAGAAATTAAGATTAGTGCATATTTATCTCAATGAATATCCTTTTGGGGGATCATTAGATCATTCACTAACCATTTTGGTTTTGATTAATCTTCAAAGACAATGTAAATATATGGTTTATCCTGCATGGATCATGTGATTCTATAGAAGTTTTTTCTAGCTCTTCCAGTGTGACCAAGTCTTCTTGAATACTCATCGTTTAAAAAACAATTGAGTTAGTGGTTGAAATTTATTAAAGAATGAAAATTTACTTAAAATGTAAGTATATCTCATAATTTTCTTAGTCAATATCATAAATGAATTCCTCTTCCTTATGTAATGTAACTTTAAAAAAAATGTTGTCCGTTTACTTTCCTACTAGGAGACTAATGGTCGTTTGTCCCAACACAAGTTTGTGGTTTTCTCATTGTTAACTTTCTCCTGATCATGATTTCTATCCCTCTCCATCAGAACTTGACACTTATTTTATCATCCATATCCATGTTTTCTTACATGGAATCCTAGTATGGGTTATCTTGGATGACCCTTATACCTCTCTTTCTTTCTTTTAAAGTGATAGTTTTATTGGCTCTTTTTCCGATGTGGGACTTTCCATTATATTCCCAAGAAAAATTTTACAAATTGCGAGGACGCAATTTATTGAAGGAGGGGAGAATGTAACACCCCAAGTTTCCTCGGTATGTTTCCTTTCGAATAATGCAATGGCGTGCATTGTACACAACTTCGAGATTTTAACACACCATAACCAATCAAACTAGCCGTTATGAATAGTAATACCTAATTTTTGAAATTTTAAAAATTATATCTCTCAAAATGGACTTCATTTTTGGATTCGTAATATCGAAATTAGCCTAGGGTGAAATTTTGGTACTTTTTGGATAACTTTCATATTTTGATGAATAGTGAAAATTACTAAATTTTAATTAAAAACAACTTTTTTAATAAAAATAATTAATAGTGATAAATTATGAATTTGAGTTGTTTTAAAGTATATTTAGAATATATTTTTACCATTTAATAAAATTTTGGTCATTGGACATAATTTTACAATTAAACCGAACATAAACAAGTGTCAATCTTTTGATAGTTATTATCTCTTAAAAACACGCTTTTTGTTTTGACAGCGGGAATTAATTTTAAATTAATTTCTGCCACTTCTGTGTTTTGAATTTAGAAAAATGGATTCCATATTTGGAATCAGGATGTTCAAATTGTGTAAATAGGTAACTTTTATTTTTAGACATTTTGAATAATTACTGCGGTAAATATTTTATTTACCATGGTTAAGGGTAAATCCGGTAAATAAGGGTTAAAAAATAATATTATAATAATACTAAATTACCCTAAAACGTGTCTTAACCCTATTGGTTGATACATGGTCGACCATGGGCATCTTTGGGTCTATTTTGGGACCCCATGGATCCACTTGTAAGTGATAATGACACTTTATTTTAATTAAGTTAAAATAAATACAAAAATGACACAAGCATATATCTTTTAATAAAACAATTGTTACAGAGGGTTATATAAGTTGGATTTTATATTATAAATATTCCTTAGAAAGATAAAAAGATTTCCTACATAATGATATTTTATTTATAATTTTTAGACATTAAATAATTTAATTTATTTATGACACAATGATGATGCAGTAATTACTATAATAGTGAAAAATCAAAATAATTGATATTAAAAATACACAAATAAATATAATATGAAATTTTTAATGAATTAAAATAATTTTATAGGATAATATGATATATTAGTATTGAGTTAATTGACTTTTTTCGAAGTAATCAATCTGTTATGAGTTTCACAAAAATCAACTATTGAATAGTGTCAAAATTGACATAAAAGAGTTTTTAAAACAAATATTATATTATTAATTGATATTAAATTCCTAAAAATCTAAGGTTCGGCCAATCGACTTATATCATGATAGGTGTATCATTAATGGACCACTTGGGGGTCGCTTGTATGTATATGGTAAGTTTATTAACCATATAATATAAAAATACAAAGAGACATTGTAAAAGTGAAACTAATTAACTTAGAGTTAATACTTAAAGATAAGGTTAATATAAGTACCCAAACCTGTCTAAATTCTATTGGTTGAGTTGTTTTAGACCCATCACCACCTTAACCTTTTAATAGTCAACTTTTGAGCCATTTTAAACCGAATATGAATTTATTATAAACTAATATCTCTAGCTTTTCCAAAGGTGCCCCTCACCCCTCTTATAAAAGGGAACTCCTCCTTCTCATTTCTTCACACCTTCAGAGCCCTTTTGTTCGGCCAAACCCTGCACAAATAATATCTCAACTACCCTAAATACAACCTAGAGGCCTTAGTTTGATCAGAAAGCCAACCTAAGGAGCCCTTTTGATCAAATCAAAAGGAAGAACCCGAAGAAGAGGTAATGTTTTCACCACCCCTTTTCAAGTTCCTTTCTTCTTCCACATCCTCTTTCTTTGTTATTTCCATTATAAAATAATAACTCCAGTATCATATATATACTGTGATGTTATTATAAATATGGTACAACCATATTCAGTATTCTATCCATCCTTTGAATAACATGTCACCATACGTGTGTACGTACGGCTTAACGTCTCCACGTCGTGGTGTAATTGTTATTCAATATATTATTATTTGGATGGGTATAATAATGATGTATAACTCATGTAAATAATAAATATAACATGATAATTATTCTGTATATATGATATAAAATCCAATTATATATTATTTTAATATCAAAAGAATGATATTGTCGCTCGTGCGTATGTACGGACTACCGTCTCCACGAACGCGATGAGATTCATTGTCCATCATATCCATTCAAGTATAATTATCATTTTATGATTTAAAAATAGTATCTAGGGACTTGATATCATTATGGATATGAATAATATACATCCCATTAATAACGAATATGGCTCACATAACAAAGAATATAAAGTAAAATGAACCCGTTAACACCCGAAATGACGATAATTCTAAGATATTATTAACAAATCAATGTTAAAAGATCATATATGATATCATATTAAAGTAAATGATTCTTTTATAATTCAATAACAATTATTTCACCATTATACAGGAGGTAAACCTACCATCGACCAAGGAAAAAGTACAAAGTAAGGGATTTTCTTATCTCACTTTCAATTCTGTGAGATTTCCATTTTTCGCCACTAAATTATTGAAAGTGGTGTATTGTGTACTGCCATTTGATATATATTCATGATTCTATTTATATTCATGTTATTCTGTAAATCATTTGGTGGTTATTAATTTTTGGCCATACGACTCAGTTGATTAACGTGGTAAGGGATTTTCTTATCTCACTTTCAATTCCGTGAGATTTCCATTTTTTCGCCACTAAATTATTGAAAGTGGTGTATTGTGTACTGCCATTTGATATATATTCATGATTCTATTTATATTCATGTTATTCTTTAAATCATTTGGTGGTTATTAACTTTTGGCCATACGACTCAGTTGATTAACGTGGTAAGGGGTTTCTTATCTCACTTTTAATTTCGTGAGATTTCCATTGATCACCACATAATTATTGCATGTGGTGTATGTGTACTGCCCATGATTATATTCATTGTGTAATATACTTTAATTTGTGGGTATTTACATCATCATGGTATGATACTTCTTTCATGGGTGTATGTTTCGTATGTTACCTAATCGGTAAGGGAATTTGAGATTTCAATTCCCACTCATTTGGCTTTACGCATATTTCATTGATTATATTACTCCATGATTATGTGTGGAATCACTATTCATTTGATTATGTCATAATTTCCACTCCCCTTCCTGTGGATATAAGTTTGATACACATAATCACTCATTGGTAATTCTCAAGTCATTGATATGAATTTGATAAGAGTAATTTTAACTCATTCACCATTTGTTGAGTTAAACATCCAATTCGTTGGTGTTGTTTTTACAAGAATATGTGTGAATATCCTTTGATTGTTTTACACTGAATATCCAATCATATTTAGTGTATTTATATTTGTCACACATAATTATGTCGTTGATTTATCCTTAACCTAAGGATACGGCCTTTATGAGAGATTTCATCTCAATTTACATTCCATTGAGACTTCTTTGTTGATATACACCAAATCACTTTTATGTGGTGTATATAATGTACTTTGACATAGTATATCATGAATCCCTTTATTCTCATGATATTACAAAGTTTTGATTACCTCAATTATTTGTATTCAAGTGTCTCTTTTGGTTAGAATCTCTAACTAAAATACCATTTTTAATTGTTTTAAAGACTTATTCTTCTAAATCTTGCTCATTAATGTCCATGTTTTAAAAATGGTTTTAAGGATTTATTTATATGGACATTAAAGTTTTAGAAATTAAAACTCCTTTTAAAAAGTTTCAAAGTGGTATGGGACACTTTGATTCAAAAATCTACTTTTAAATGGCTTCTTGACAAATAGTGTGACTTTTAAATGTTTTCAAGAAAAGGGGGATAATTCTCTCAAATAGTTTTGATGATTATTTTCATTTATGTCAACATCATTCATTATCCTTGATTGAGGTTAATGTGATACAATACAATCTTCCATATTTTATCGAATGAGTCATGTTTGACTGTGGATGCGCTATTTTTATACCATTCATGGTTTGTGGTAAAATTATTGACATTTCGTATGCTAGTTTTAATACGAATGTTTATGTTATGTTTAAACATGTTCATATGAGGAATGCATTGGACTTAATAAGTGACGGGTGGAGCCCGCTATAGATCCTCGATGCATCGGTAGGTCTCATGAGACAAACTAGTGTCTTGGCACAAGGCCTTGACAAAATCTTATTTGTAGTCTTGGCACGAGGCCTTGGCTAAGTGGTTATGATAGTCTGGCATTATGCATTCCAACATTATGAAAGTGGATATTGATATTTCATATGATCATTCGACTAGTTGAATATCCATGTGAGTAAGTAAATGGAATTATTTCATTTTACCTTTTCCATTTTATGGTGAAGTTCAAGTTTAAAAGGCTTTTGTTTTAGTTATAAATTGCCTTAAGTGTTTATGCTTATTTATGAAAGCTTCTGCTATAATGTTATCCTTACTGAGCATCTGAGCTCACCCCTTTCAATGTTTTATTTTTCCCAGGATTATGAAGAAGTAATTTATGAATGACCTGCAGGGATAGTATGAGGGGATATGAAGACAAGATGTTTTTTTATGATGTAATGTAAAAAATTATGGATGTATCTAGTTATTCCAAGGCTACTAAACTAATCGGTCTTTCGAGACTTGATCTTTCTCGTGATCATACCAATGTTATGTAATAATGCACCGACTCTAGGTAACTAGGGTCGGGGCGTTACACCAGGCCTCATAATTTTATGTCCTCTCAGTTCCTAGCTTGGAAAATATATATATAAATATTTCAGAATCTTACAAGGAAAAAACTGAGTCTATACATGAATGGCCCAATAAACCTCATTGATAACTTTCCCCTCTAGACAAATTTACATAATCCTCATCATGGGGAGGCTCTAAGGAAAACATGGTCACACTTCTCAAACTCCAAGGGCCTACAACATCAACATGTATAAAATTTATGCCTACATTGAGCCATCATCATTAGCTCATGGATCACCTGGACCTTCTTCATCGTTTCATGCTATATATCTAACCCAACAAGAGATGCCTTACCGATTCAGTCTAACATAAGGGTTCCCTGCAGGGTCTCCCATATAGTTCCTCAAAATGTTCTATAACAATAGTATAGTGATAGATAATATTATAAGAAAACTCTACAAAGGAAAAGTGATCCTACCATCTTTTTTGATATCTAACATGAAATATCTCATCATACACTCCATCACCTTGATAGTACGCTCAGTACAACCATTTTTATGGGGGTGAATGATTGTAATCATCCTCATCTAGGTTTGGAATTCCTCCTATAGGCCTCCGCAAAACTCTAAAATGAATCACGCAACATGGTTGCAGAAATTCATTAATGGAACCCTATGAAGTTGAATGATTTCCAATAAATACAACTTCCCAAAACTCTCAACCAAAATCTGCTCCCAAATAGAAAGGAAGTGCACCGACTTCATAAATCCATTAACTATCACCAAGAAGGAATATTGACCTATTGCTGTCGAATTCATCCTTTTCACAAATTCCCTGGATATACTATCCCATTTCCACTCCATGGTCTCAAGAGGTTGTAATAAAACCTATAGGAATCCAGTTCTTAGCCTTCACTTGCTGACAAATGAAGAATTTAGAGATGAACTTGTCTATGCTCCAACTCATTCTATCCCACTAAAACTACCACTAATGGTATCTATACATCTTCCCCACACTGAGATGCACAACCAAAGGAGATGTTTGAATTTATATCATCACCTACCCCTCATCATGACTAGGGCCATAGTCCATACTTGGAAAAGGATTACATGATTCTCTCCTTTATAAAATCTATCTAGTGAATCTCTTGAGGATATCTGGTCATGTAAGAACTCATAGTCCATGTGTCCCAATTGGTACTCTCTCACTTGCTAGAGGATCTATTCAACACCATTGACTGAAGAAGAGATGAACACTCTACCTCAACTTGGTTCAGTTGCAAAGAATTCAACCACTCTAATGACTCCTACACCAAATTATTCTAGGACTTATCAGTAATGTTATATTCCACCACATTTCCATTCCTTGGATTATAAACTATCTTAATGTTATAGTCCTATATAAACTATAACCATATCCTTTGTATTGGGTTCAAGTCTCTCAACATGAAGTCATACCTGAGACTCTGATGGTCTAAGTAAATAGTAATGTGCTCTCTCAGAAGATAGTGCCTCCACATCCTTAGAGTAAAGAAAATTTCTTCCAACTCCAAGTTTTGAGTGACACAGTTATTTTCATGGGGTCTCAACTTCCTCAAACCATATGGGATCACTACCTACCTCTGCATCAACTTGACTTCTAGCTCGGCACCGAAGTCATTATAATATACTATATACTCCACACCCTCCTTCATTAGTCTAAAAATCAGAGCACTCATTATCCTCAGTCTCAACTCCTGAAAGGATCTATAGTACTTCTCAATCTAGGTAAAAGGATTCCCTTTAAACATTAGGGAGTTTAAAGGGGTTGAAATCTTGGATAAGTCTACCAAAAATATATTTTACAACTCCCTCCAAGAAAAGAAAACTATGAACCTCAAAAACTCCCTTGGGTGTATCCCATGAAAGAAAAACATTGATCCTCGATAAGACCATAGATAATCTATGATAAAAAATTGCATGCCCTAGATAGTGAACCTCATAGATTTAAAACTAGAACTTTAAGAGCTTACCAAAAATTTAGTGCACCCTAAGCAAGTTCAAAACTATCTTCAAGTGCTTTTCATACCTATATGTCACAAAGTATATGAGTATGTCATCAATGAAGACAATAACAAACAGGACCATGTATGGATAGAAGATCCATTCCACCAAATCCCTAAAAATAGTTGGGTAATTCTTGAAACTAAAGGGAATCACCAAGAACTCATAATGTCTTTAGCATTATCAGAATTCAAGTTATAGAATTATAGCCTTGAAAACTCTAAACTGGTGGTAACCAAACTTGAGATCGATCTTCAAGAACAATCTCACACCTCAAAACTGGTCAAAGAGGTCATCATTATTTAGCTTGGGGTAATTTTTCTTTATCATGGACTAGTTCAGGCGATAATGATATACACAAATACACAAGATCCCATACACCTTTTTCATGATCAACACCAGAGCTACCCAGGGGGACACATTCTGTATGATAAAAAACTTTTCTTGAATGTTCTATAACTACAACTACAGATCCCAGTGCTCAGTAGAGTCTATAATATATGCCACAAACAATACCAAAGTGGTCTATGGGTGAAAGTCAACACAGAACTCCATCTCCCACATCATAGGTATTCCTAGAACTTCCTTTGGAGAGATTTCCATAATATCCTCTCTGATTGAAGGAATATAGATGCATGAAGATCCTACTTCACTAAGGGATACACTCACATACTAATGGGTATTGGGATAAAACCTCCTCTCAAAAAACCCATTTTACATCCTTGATATATCTCTCATTCATAAAGGATAATCTCATCCCATCAGTGTGAAGGCATTTAACTCATCTGCAATGATAGTCAATCTGGGCTTAGATTTTGGAAAAAAAATCTATACCCAAGATGAATTCATAGCGTCTCACCGTGATGACCAAAAGTTCCCATTATAAACTCTCTTCACCAAGTTATATCTCACACCTTTGATAGATAAAAGATATCTAATAAGCGTTCATCATATGAACCTCAAGGAAAAGTTATTGGGCTAATGTCTCAACTAGGGTCTCCATCTATCGCTCCAAGATTAAAGAGATAAAATAATGACTCAAACCTATGTCTAAAAGTATTGAATACAATGTATAATAAATATACATCATACCTCTAATCATCTCATGAGCTACTAGATCATATGCGTCCATAGCCTATAGCTTCCCATGGCCCTGACCACTAGCTCCTTGAGCCTTGTATGGGACAACTGATAGTGGAAGTGAAATGATCTCATAACATCACCCACTACCAACATATCCTCCTATGGGAACCCCACATTATCTTATTATAGATCCACCTCCATAGAGGTCGCCCTATCCATGCCTAAGAAATCCATTATCATAACACCGCCTTTGTGATGGGGGTCCATCTACTATCTATCTACCCACCTCAGTACATCGGGTCAAGAAATCACATTTTGTGTTACCTCACCCATAAAATTTATGGAACCTACCCTCTCCAGGATACCCTGGTCCCTTTTGAATCCCTATAATTCCCAATACTAGCTCCAACTGCATGAAATTCCTCAGATAAAAATCTATGTATCTCATGTTCCCAGTCTAACACTTCAACATATGGGGTAATTCGTATGGGTATGAAAATGGAATTTATGTCTCTATGGAGACCCTACTCAAACTTATATACTTAGAAGTATACATATCAAATCATGTCAAGAGATTATCAAACAAGGTTATTGAACCTAGGGGAATACTAATAAACCGTCATCCCTATCTCCTTAAGCTTCAGAATCTACTAAATCTAAATTGAGTTAATGCATGAGGGGTATTACTCCTAATAAAATAGTTGTTGGAAGTCATACAATGAGAGTGACAACTCATCATGAATCCACATAACTAGGATCCACCAATACCCACTAGCTCAATGGAAAAGAATGGTTTCTAACACAACCACCTGATTAGTAGTTTTCTTGATAAGCCTAAAAACTCAGATCACCAATTATAGTCAATCATCCACTGCCTAGGGATCTAGCTCACTATATAACCTCAGCAGCCTCTAACATTGGAACTCATGGAGTGCGATAATCCTTTTTATATACTCGTCCAACTCTATTATTACTATATACTACTCGATAGGTGTGAGCGATGCTACATGTCCACCCAAAGAAATAATCTCAGGATATGTACCCTAAAAATAAGGCCTTATCACTCATCAGATCACCATTACAATCCTGAATAGGTAACCTATCTGGTTGTCTTCATAGAGGAATCCTAAAAAATTTAATATATTCATACCATGACCAGATGAGTATATATATATATATATATATATATGTATGGGGAGATGTCTCAAGTATGATAATCAAATATTCAATTATATATGATGCATGCACCAATTTTCACTGTAACCAATGTCTCGGTATGTTGGTTCGAAAAAAAGGTAACCAAAGTCCTGATGTATGAATACATCATCCACCACACTAACACCAGATTTCCTGGCTTTAAATCCACACATTAAACACTTTGGAAATGTTCCCCTAGATCCCAACCAAATATTTACAAGGGAAAAAATCCAAAAACCATCCTAAGGAATGAAATGATTCAATACCAATATGTCACGAACTGGCCCAACAGGTCTTGATCTATAACTAAACCAGGCCCACCTCCATAGGATTGGGACTATAGATATGTTTTGAAAGGAATAACTAATATGGGAGGCATTTTCCTTAGTTCCTATAAACACACACACAACCATTTCCATGAAGAAGTGTTGATAAATAAAAGAAAATATAGTAACATATAGAGGAAAAACCATGCATCTAAAAACATATAGGGAATATAAGGGTATGAAAATGTAATATAAAATGAAAGAGTAAAAATACACACCCAACCAAAGAGATATACCAAACTAACAGTAACTATAAAATTAAATAATGAGAGAGCCCAACTCCATATCTCCAAGTCCTGACCACTACATTCTGTCAAATGAAACAGGTTATACCTATGCCCCTCTGTAATCACTATCGACCTGTCTGTCATCTTTATAAGATGTGACATGTGTAGGAAATTCCCATACAGGGGTGAGTATATACATACTCAGTCGGATGCCTTGATTGATGAAGGGGGAGTAGTAAGATACACCATATAACTAAACAACTCAACCCATATCAAGAGAGATAAAAAATACCAATAAACATGGATATATGACCATAAATTAAATCGAGACAAGAGAGAATGAGAATCTCCATCTCACAACCTAGCATAGGAAAAGAGTGTGCCATTAGTTCTAAAAGGTTCATCAATGATGCCCGGCATCTCTCACTTCTCTCTAGAAGAAGCATCCTTATGGATCCCTGAATAACCATTGTTTGACATAGTCGAGGGAACACAATATCTAGGTTGAGAACCCATGACTTCATATGATAATTGGGTTCCACTAAGTAGATAAATAGATGACCCACACCCTAGTCCGTTAGGGGGTTCCACTCTATGGGTAAAGGACCTAGGACATGTCCTAGCAGGGGGTCCACTCTATAGATAGATAGAGGATCCATTCTTTAATTCGGTAGGAGGGTTCCACTCTATAGATAGATAGAGGACCCACTCCCTATACCAGTAAGAGTTTTTTACTCGGTAGATGGATAGATAGAGGACCCACTCCATAGTATGTTGGGGGGGGGGTCCACTCTATAGATAAAGGACCCATGATCTATCCCAATAGGGAGGTTCCACTATTAAGATAGATATAGGACCCATTCAAAGTCCCAATGGTATGGTTCTACACTATTGGTAGAGGATCCATACATTGTCCTAGTAGAAGGGTCCCACTCTGGTGATCCTGTTCGATCACTACCATCATCAAGAATCTTAAAAAGAGCTATCACAATCAAAACACCTCACATAGTATCTAAAAATCCACTATGAAGGAAAACATAACATTATATGTGGAATAACACTCAGGATAGGCTATTCTCAGTACAAAATATGATTTTAATGAAGGAGATATGAGAGGTAGAATATTCCTCAAAAGTAAGTACACTTCATGTAAGGGGGTCTAAAGGGAATGTATCCCTGCTCCTTTGACAAGTAGTGTCATTATAAGTACACAAATCGCTGTCCATGTAGCCCTATATGGTGTCTAATTAGACTATACAATGTGAATTTTCCACTCGGGGCTGAGCTATTTTCTCCTGGTCATTCCCACTTCAGGGTGTGTCCGAGTACCATTGTCGTGTGCCTGGACGCGCCCATGTCTATGTACTTATAGAGTACATACCAAGTCACCAGCACCATGTCACATGGTGTGTTGGGGTCCCACATAATGTGTGATATTTAACTCACCTAGAAACCTTATCCTTCCTAGCTAGGGGTCTACACCCCATGTGTTCTTCAAACTACACGGTGTGTAGTCAGGTTTTCTGCAGAATTTTAGATCTGCTCAGTGAATTTTAGATCTACCATTTATATTATCTATTATACCTAAAGTTCACTTGAAATTGAATGATAGAGCCTCCCTTCATCAATTTTGGCCCTCTAGTGGCTGGAAATTAGATTTACAATGGTCCGCGATGGTCCTTCAGATGCCTCAAACACCTCCCGTCAAAGCTGAACTGTATTGGGTTTCAAATACATGGGAATCCTCCCCCAAATCCCAAAAATAATTATGATCCATACTCAAATACCTGATCCATTAATTGAACATGAATCTTATAAAATTCAGAGGTCTGATCACACTCAATCCCTCAAGGAAATGTCAAATCGTGGTTCCCATAGGCCAATGACAAAAAAATTAAAGACCAATGGGGGAAAAGGATAAGAAAAAATTGTAAAACAATCATTTTCCAATAATTATTAGATAATGAATTATATTGGGTATATTTAGGGTGTTAAAAATGTCACCATGAAAATAGATTGAATAAATAATTTGAATTTTATATGCATATGCATGTAAAGGCTCAAATTTGACGCAGATCAAAGAAATAGAAATGATAATGCTCAATATTTTAATCCTCAGAGATAAAATCCATAAATTATAAGTTCTCACTCATTTGGGATTGATCGTTGTTGAATAATGCTGCTTCCAATTAATGATAAGATTAATTTCATTCACCACACCTTGATTTACATGGATATGGAAGCTTATCATCATCTGAGTTCATTTCGTCAGTGATGGGTGATGGAATTATCCTCTCAATGGTCCAATGGTTATGTTGAGAACACTATATATTCTTCATAATAGGGTATTTATAGAGGGAATTAGGTTTAAATTAATTAATTAAAATAGTTAATTAATTCACTTACCCACTAATGGTCACTTATCAGAACGCCCCACACTGACTAACTTTAGGTCTCACCTAGGGTAAAAATCACATTCCAGATTCAACCATGATCTCAGATTTTATATTTTAGACTCTTCTGAAGATATATTCCATTATTTATGAAAACCCATTCATTTATGATATAAAATATTTTTAATATTTTTATAAAAATAATTCCGAGCATGTTGGGCCTGAGAATCGTGCACCGTCTCAGTGCCTGCCTCCAAAAATATTACTTGATATATTTATAATTTTTACTAGGAAAAAATGGGTCACTAAAAAAAGAAATCATAGATCCAATGTTCCAATATGGTACAATATTTTAGGTGAGAAAAACAATACAAAATAAAAAAAAACTAAAACAACCCATCTTTGTGAGTCAAGTGATTCACTATCACTTTTCACCACCAACATGACCAAAATGAAACCAGCAAGAAAAAGGAAACATCCAACTAGAACCTTCATTGGTCCTATAATGATTGTAATGAACAAAATTTCTTAGTAGATATCCTCCCCAAAACCCATAAATTTCCTTTAAAAATAAATCCATTTTTTATAGTTTGAAATATATATATAAATATAAATTTTCTCTTTTAATAAATCCCAATAACATGTATTTTGAAAAATCATCCATTTAAAATAATGGGAATACCCATTTAAAAGTACCCTTTCTAAAAAGTGATAGAATCCACAATTTGAAGAAGTGAAAATATTTTTAAACATTAAATATCGAATAATTCCATATTTATGATAGAAAATAAAAAAATCCCTTTTAATTGAAATTTTTCCCAAAAACTCCTTTGAAAACCAATATAAAAAGGTAAACCAAGACACAAGAAATAAAAAATAGAAATTCCGAGCCCCAATATCATGAATAATAAAGGGAAAAAAATATAAATGGTACCACTAAACCAATTAATAGAAGTACCATAATGTACTTATCGAAAACCAATAGAAATCATGGGTAACACACGAGGATCTTGTGTAAATTGAGACTGGAATTGGATAATAGAAAACCTAATATGGAATTGTGTAACCCTCGGGGAACTTAACTACACTCAACCACGACTTATGCTCATGGTATCACCAGGTGTAAACCCCAAGTATAACAAATTAGTGCATAATCTATGTTGGTAGAGCACTCATCCAGATCTTCAAATAATGACATAGGGTTCCGATGACATATCTTAATGGAGGTGAGGAACAATAAGTAATAAGCCTCACATGGATCAAAAAAGTACAATAATAAATCTCACATCCCCCTTAACACCCTCACATGAAACAACCTCTTTCATATTATATAATAATCAAATAATACACAACATCCCTTAATGGGAAATGGTCCAAACAATTTATAGATAAGGTGTATAAGAGAGGGCCTCTCTCACAACCCATGTATCTCATCTTTTAAAGTTCCAACCAGGTTTATAGAAACCCAAAAAGGAATGATAATTTATAAATTCAACATTTTAAAAATAAACCATTTAAAAATCCTTTGAAAAGTAAATTTGAGAAAAACAATTAATTTTTATAAAAAAACAATGAATTCTTAAAACAATTACAAATAGGGCCATGTTCTATCCCTTTATAAACCACTAATTTTTCAACACAAATTATTCATCTTCAAAATAAAACCATTAATTTATTATATTTTCAAATAAATACTCTAAGTAATTTAAATAATCTCTAGAGTTGATTCAAATATATATATATATATATATATATATATTAACTTCAATACTATGACAATAACCCTCATATAAATTTTGAAAACCAAGGAATATGAAATTTCTCAAATAATAATCATTAGAAAACTTCCTATTAATTTTAAAGAGTTGAAAGATAGGGTTGGAGCATGAAATAAATAAACATATTTAAATTTTAAGTTCCAATATTTGGGAAACCTACTAGAAACGCATTTTCTTTTAAAATATGATTTTTATCCACCTCAACAAGGTGAATAAATCCTTATAAGACCAAAGGAAAGCCCAAGAAAGGAAACCCCCCAATAAAAATATGAACCATAAGGAACCCTACGTAACTAATACCAAACTAGAGAAATAAAAGCAGAGAAAAAGAAGAGGAATACAGTAAGGAGTCTAAAGGATATCAATGTGAAGAAACCATTACATACCATGAAGAAATCTCCATATAATCACCAAGATAGGAGGATGGATAAAATGGGAAGTCATGTTGGAGCTGTGGGTGTCGAATAAGAGGATAAGATTGGGTAAATGGATAAAAAACCAAGAGGTTGTGAAGGTAAATCCCAATTTATAATAAATCTAGGAAGAACACCTAGTTTGGACCCATGTTTTACCAAAATATACAACAACCATGTTCATGACACTATCTGAACCTAGGTAAAAATAATGGCCTGGATGTAAGGTTAGAAAAATCATGCACTAATTGTAAAAATGGCTATGTTAAAAATTATAGATACTCTTATATGGTTATAACACAAATTTCACTAACCATGCAAAAACATTACTACTGGCTAATTATTATGTTTTAAAAAAAAATTATAAGGAAAGGGTATGAAACTCAAGGATAAGAATAATAATTATAATAAATAAATTCACTAAAAAATTAAAGGTTGGGGTGTCATATCTCTCCTATTTATTTGTGGAATATTGTGATATAGAACCTAATAGATGATTGGAAATTGGTTAAGGGTGGAAATTCCTGAACAAATTATTCTTTTACAAGGTTTTGGAGTAAGTATTCTAGTATAAATAAATAATGGTTTTATACTTCTCACTGGATTGAAAATGTACACACACATCTCGATTGAGGATCTTATCTTCCAATATAAGGGAGGACTTATTTGGTCTGTTATTATTTTGGTAGGTTAGGGAAACTCCATTCAGATTGTGAAAGGGTATCCAAGGAGTTCTGATTTAGTGATTAGATTGGGCACTCATAGAGGCTTCATAAGAGTGAACCATATCTAGCTAGTGGAAATGGGTTTTTCTCAGATTTAGGGTTTATAAATAGGTCTAGGATCATCACCAAAAAGTGGAAAATTTGTTTCTTCTTGTTGATCAACACATAGAGGAGGATTTGGTATATAGGGGTAGGGGAATTAGTATTAGTAGAGTGTTACCCTTCATTGTAGATAGATAATAGGAGGGTTGGGTGAAGGATTAGGCTTATGAAAACTTCATGTGATTGAGTATAATCAATTTCATCATGGAGAGAGACCATAAAAAATCATATTTATGATCATTATATCATCTACCTTGTATTCTATTGGGTTTTGATTTATCAATTATACTTAGGTGTTGATTAGTGGATTCATTGTTCTTACCCAAACATAAAAAGAAAATTCCTCCCATACCATGTTTTTAATACGATTGTTGCAAGTTTCCAACCCTCGAATTATTGGAATTGGGTATCATGCATCATTAATAATCTCACCACTGACTCAAGAGGAGTCTTAAGGTGGTTAGGTAATGACTATTTTGATTCCATTCGTGAATAATGTTAACCTCTATTGCTTCTTGTAATGTGTTAGTCGTGAATCATGTCACACCTAAAAACATACAACATCGCTTCCTACATGCATATTATATATATATATATATATATATATATGTTGAGGGTTTGACCCCCCTTATTCAAAGGAAAAAAATATAATCCTCTTTTGAAAAAATGGAGAATAGGTAACCCATTAGAAAAACCATGGAAAGTGCCAATATGGAAAATCCCAAAGTATGAATAACATGATCGATAGGAGAAAATGTAAAAAAGGTAAAGGAAACTGTTTTATCATTCCCCTTGAATGATACCGCAATAGTGATATTGGTACAGATAAATAATCATCCCCTTCCAAGAAGTTTCACCATATTGGAAGCACAATAAGGAATATCACCTCTCCCACAAACATAAAAATATGGATGGAGGATCAGATGATAGATTCCAGCACATCTATCTCTTTTTTGAGCCACCCACCCAATAATGCTTGTGAAAATCCCAACATATAAACCTGATACAACAAAACTCAAGACCAAAATCACTATATAATATCAAATCAAGGCACCCATCCATCCATAAGGGGGATAGATGGATGATGATGGGTGTCAACAAACTCATCCCTCTTTCAAGGCCTCCCAGCTAGTAGTGCATGAAAAAATAATCATTGATAACCAAATTCAATAAAAGACTAATTAACACCCATAAGGACATCAGAAAACCATCATCCAACCATAATCACATGCATCAAATAAAAAATTCAGTAAAAAATGACACAAAAAGACCATACCCCATATGAATCTTAATCCATATACTTCGTCTCCCATCAACAAAAGCCAAACTAACCATAATATCAGTCACCAATCCAACTACAATGACATCTAGAAGACTACTAATGCATCTGGAAAGCATCAGACTGGTCACTAGCTACAACCACATTAAGAAACCATACCATCACCATACTCCAACTTCACCATTCTCTATAGACACTAGATTAATGCACTACAACAAATGGACACCAATGGAAACAAATGTCATTCTCATATAGAAAGCCACACATAAATGATGAATCATCAAGGGGTTCCCAGATCTGAAAGGAATCAAGGAAGAAGGTGACTAGTGAATCCACATATGAAGCCCAAGTCATCGCGCTTCCTACAAGATCATAGGATTGAACAAACCCATCCCGCAACCAAAAAATCCCACTAGAGAGACTCATATATAAAAATATCCAAGAGAAAGGAGGCACAAAACCACCAATAAAATGAAAAATGAAAAAAAAACTCTAGGTAGGACTATGATGCACCAAACCAAAAGGCACTATGGATGGGGAAGGCATTGATGAACCTGAAACATAAGAGAGAAGCGATGAGATATAGGTTAAGAAATAAAAATAATAGAAAACCCTAGGCAGAGAAGAACAAAACATAGGGTTGAAATCTAGACAATGAAAAAACCCTAAATGAAGAGGATCCCCACTTCAAATCTGAATCTAGGCAAGAAAGGAACCTTAAATTTTATAGTTATGACTTCATAAGTTAAATACTCATTCCCTTTACACACACACACACAGATATATATATATATATATGATATTTATAGTAAAATATTTCATGGATTTAAATTAAATTTTCTTAGGGTCTTGAATCTTATTTTCTGGTCCATCTCATATTCACATTTCATAAGAAACAATGTACTTTGAATACCATTGATAAAAATTATCTTTAGAACCATTTCCTTTATAACAAATACCTTTAATATAAAGTATGTTGAAAACTTATTCATTATACATTTCAATATTAAATCTTATTTAATGAATTATCTCTATAATATCATTGATTCATAAACCTTAACAACTTTGTTAAAGATGGAATTTTTCGTATAACATCTCTAGATCTTTGAACCAATTTCTTATATATTAAATATTTTCTTCCCATGCCTTATATTCACCATTATAGTTATTGATTTTATTTTTCCCTGAAGGTTTATAATTATTTCATCTCATGTCTTTCATATACACAATTTCTTATATAGATCCTCCAAGATAATTCACTAATTTCAAATATACAATATATTTTTAATCCTTTTTATAAAGAAAAACACTAAAATATAAAGATGATGTTCCTTCACATAAAATAAAAAGATATAATTCCATTCTAATATATTTTAAATAATGAATCCGTGTTTTCTTATATATCTAATATTTATGATCATCAAAAGCCTAGATCCCTTTATTATTGATAAATGTTTCCATTCATTATACATAATAAGAATAATTGGGATAAAATTTAGAAAAATTTAACCAATATCTATGAGACTAGTTATTGCTGTAAAATCCATAATCTTAAAAATAGAACATCCTAGGATGGGGGTGAATCAATTACTGTAATTTTTTCAAGATTCTTAAATGCCTTAAATAAGAACTAATCACAATGGATTTTTCTAGTAAAGAGTATTGAAATTTTTATTTTGATCTATGGAGTAAAATTTTAAACAAATCATGAAAATTTTACATGATTATTTACTAGGATCACCATAAGAACGAAAGCTAGTATATGGAGCTTGAAACTCACTCTTTTATACCTAATTTATATTGAATATTAATTTTTAAAACTTTATAAGATGTTAGAATCACTAGCCATCAGAAAATAAATGAATCAATTCTATATAATCTATAACACATATGAAACTATATATTATATCACTATGATAGTGTGTGATCTTCTTACATTAAACCTATTCACCCTTCTCCTTCCTTGAACCTTTATTATTTTTCTATATATGTTTCATACCCTTCATCATTTTTTACTTTTTTATTATCATTTCATTCTACCAAATGTATCATATAGAAATAATATTACTCTACATGTCTATACCATTATTATGGGAATCTACATCATCTTCATTATAACAACTTCTACTGAATTAGGGGACACAATAATGTGGGTCTTCACACCCAATATCTCCATTTCCTTTTTAAGTGGGACCACTATACCTTTTTTGATACCAAATCCCAACTACCTTTTACAGTAATCCTATAAAGTTTCACATACACACCTTTTCTTATATACTAATGTAAATTTCAATAAGGCTATATATGAACATGAATAAATTAATTTCTTTATAAACATGATTTTGATATTCACTGCTTGCGTTGTATATGCCCTATGATATCCAAACATTTACCATGATATAGGATGATAAAAATAATCCTCTAGAACATACCATAGTGAAACATACAATAAAACATATAATACTATGCAATATAATGAGTGCATTATTCTTTTATACCAATAAAACTGAATTGTTGTATATGATATAATCATGTATAATGATAAACTCTGTCACTCTATAAATAAATTTTCATACTTATTAATGGTTATAAATAACTCTATCTTACTAAATATGATGATGTTATAGATATATATATATCCATGTTTCATACCATGATATACTCTGGTCTTGAATCATTCCCATTGATAATACATGTCATTGTTGGTATCTTCCCTGATCAATTCCCCTTTGTTATTGATATGACCATCACAATGTCCTTGTCTCCATCACACCTGACCTTCTTCGATAAAATATTTCATGTTATACCTTATTACAAAATTCACTCAAAAATGAGATTTAAATCATGAAAAATGTTACTTACTTTTCACCAATTGCATTCTCTATGTCACACCTAGTACTATCTCATGTTGCTGGATATGAATACCATGAAACATGAATTAACCTCTATAATATAATGTGATATACTTCCCATGAATCATGTCAAAAATAGAGACACCATTATTATTGGATGTGTGAAAATCACAAATGGTGGCATGATCATAATGCTCTGTATGTTGTATTATCTTGATCACTTCGACCCCTTTTACATAATACCAAAATGTTCTAAAATTTATCATAATTCTTCATCACATTCCTTGACACAAATCACACAATAAATCCAACTTTATAAATCCTCTAGGTTCAATAATATTTCATTATGTTTTAATTCTATAATAAATATGCAATAAACACAATAAAATTTCATTTTATAATAAATTTTTAATAAACATGAAATATTTCCATTAAGTTAATAATATATAATAAACACATAAATTTTAAATTAAGTAGCTAATATAGAAAATTTTCATTTTAAAAAATATATGTGATAAACATATATAAAATTATATCATCTAATAAATATATAGTACATAAAGAATATTTACATTAATTTATAAAAAAATATTATAAGAATACAAAATATTTAAAAAAAATTATTTACATATTATATTAAATATGTAATAAAAATAGAACATTTAAAAAATAGAGAACATTACATTTTATAATAAATTTATATTAAACAAAGAATATTTTAAGACAAAAATAACATTTTCATTATGTAATAAATTTATAATAATCAAAGAAATTTTACTTTTAATAAGAAACAAAATACATTACATTCCATGATAAATATATTTCTTACACTCTAAAATAAATATATTTATTATCAAAGGCATGTTTTATTTAAAAAAAATGTGAATATTCAATATTTATTATATGGAGATCTGTGATATGTTCCTAATGACTAATAACCATTGATATTTGACGGTCATTAAATTATCTACACTGGGAGGCAAATTTTTTACCAGACATATGATTGAGGAAGAAGAGAGTGGATGAGAGAAAAATTAACACCGTAGTTTGATCAATTATATCTGGTCGGTCTCTTATTTTAACTTGAGAAGTATCCACCCCCTTCATTATACATTTAACGAAGACTCATGTACTTGATTGATGTTTATCAAGTATTCGGTTGAATTTGATCATTTATAGGGCCTTTTCACCTCAATTGGGTGGACCATTACTGGGTAATCAGTGGAACTAGTTTTGGTCCAAAAAACCACCCACTCTTCACTTTTTCATTTCAAATTTCCTTTGAATTAAAAAATTCTAAGAACCAATTAATATCTGAAAAACACATATAACAGTTATATAAATTTTATAATAAATATATTTCATTATATTATGTAAATTAATATAGAATTTTAAAACACACAATGATTAAATTTATAGATATCAAAAATGTAAAAATGAAATAGAAAATAAAAAACCCATTAATCAAGAGAACACACAAGAAGATTTAGAAAATAATATGCATTTAAACAAAATAAAGAACACAGATTCCTTTCCACTCGATTTTGATCTAAATGTGAGTTTAATGATGATTAATTAGAAAAAAAGAACAATTGTTACCTCGTTAGGTGATCTACAATTTAAGAAATCATAATTATCTGTTGCAAGACCATGTGATATTTTAAGGTGTGTTAACACCTCATAATAAAAGAAGAATGAATATATATATATATATATTCGGCTATGAGGTTTCTCTAATGGATATATTTTTATAAGGATTTAAAATCCTTATATAATAATTATATAGTAAATAAAATATACTCTAAGATCCTAATAATGTCACAAATGATTTAGTCATAAAATAAATCATGTTATAAATCTCTAAAATATACTTTTTATTATGTCTGGCTATTTTTATTTCATTAAACATTTCAATTGTCAATTAAACACATTCAAACTATATTAAATAAATCATAAAATGATGTAGAATCTAAAAAAATTTATGATACAGGGAATATATGAAATGAACCCATTCAATATGTCAAATATATCACATTAATAATCATGTATATTGTTATATGAGGTGAAAAAATTGATAGGTAAGTAACACTAACAAAGGTATTTGAATCAGTGTTACCCATGATTAGAAAAAAACTATACTAAATTTTCCAATAATTTTAAATGTTTCTTTATAAATTTCATGTTAAACCCCATTTTATAATATTGAGTTAAAAAAATTTATGGTTTTACATATTTTTTGGAAACATTAATTTTAATGATCAATTCATGATATTTTTTTGTATATAATTGAATTTTCATTTTCAAAATATATTCTAACACTCAAATAAATTGGTTTTATCCTTTTATGACATGTATTAATATGTATAATAATATTCTTATAATATTATTTTTAAGTGTTTAATTATATTTAAATCATGTGTATACTTTTTAAATTAATTTATTTAACCGTATATAGAATTTACTACATTTATTTGTTTATTAACTAGGATAATTTTATGGCTAGATAGAAATTTATCTATAATATAAATATGCACAAAAAGGTCCATGTATGAATAAAAAATTCAACCTAGAAAACATCATCATAGGGCTATTGTCTTCTTCACACTTTAATGGAGTGACAATGAGATAATACTGACTGAATCACAACCCTGGGGGGAATCAACAACTCTTTATGGCTATAAAAAACTTATTAGGGAGAAAAGTCAATGATTATTCCTATGTTTATATCACAAAAATAAATAATCAAGATTCCAATATCCATTGATGCATAATACAACATTGTAGAAGAAAAGAGAGATAGAGAGTTGTGATTCCATATTTTTAAGGAAAACAAATCATCTCAATGACACTGTCTATGAAACCCAAACATAACATTCCTCACTAAATTAGGAAATATTATAAGAATTTTTCATCCCTTAATTCTTACACTAATTTTTATATTTATATATAATTTTATATGATATAAATACAGACTCTAACACCATCTTATATAGCATGCATCGAAAATGAATGAATCATCAACCAGATTTCTCCCTTTTTATGGAAATAAAAGCTCAATTTACTATAATTTAAACCCATGGTAACCATCTATTCATTCTTTCAACATCATATGATTAATTATTTAAAAATAAAGAGACATGGATATTGTCTCATGGGCACATGAATAATATAAAAACTTGTGGGTACCAACAAATATCCCACAAACAAAACTGCCTAAACAAATTGGGTAAGGCCTCTAACATGATAGATATATGGATGGAGATCATCTAAAGAGAGTATAAGAAGATATATTAAGGATTAGAACTCGCTTTTATACTTTAATTGGAAGGAATAAGTATAGTATCCATGTAGAGTGATCATATTAATTAACTATATCCATGCGGATGTCATCTATACAGCCAATTAATAAGGACTTGTGAGTTTCTTTTTTAGATGAGAAGATGAAATAGAGAAGGAGACTGATAACCTGGGGAACCAAAGAAGAATATGTGATAGAGTTGGAGCTTTTTATAAACCGAGGTAATATTTATAGGGAATAAACATTAATTTTATTATAATATTTTTAATAACCCAATATTTTGTGATTTTATTCAAATAAATGTTCTTTTTTAATAGCTTTTTTTACATACAACATTTAGTTTTAAAAAACCACAATATAATATTAATATTATTATTTAAACAATATTGTTATTAAAATATCCATAAAATTTGGTGGTATGAATTTGATAATGAAAATTTTAAAATTTATTATGATGTATTTAGATAAATAAAATATAATTAAAAATAGGTACTTTATCTTTGACAAAGTATTTATATGCTTCAGAAAACTTTTTTATGAGAAATGTTATTATTGATTTTTATGAAAAAAAAATAAAATTAATTTTTTACAATTTTTGAAAAATTATTTGAAAAAATAAAATTCAATTTTTAAATAACAATTTAAAAAATATCCTAGAGTGAGTTTTTTGAACTTTATAAAAAAGATTACTTTTTTTATGAATAGTGAAAATTAAGATTTTTATTGAAAACAACGTTTTAATTTAAATAATTTATAAAATTAATTTGTTTTAAATGGTCTAAAAGAAAAATTATCTCTATTATATTATTTTTATTCCAATTTAGGTCACTATAATCAAATTCAAGTTGAATTTAAAGATAAAAACTTTCATACTTATAAAAAATGTTTCTTTGGAGACTACTTTTTCATCATGACAGCAGATTTAGTTTTAATTTAAATTCTTCCACTTGTATGAATAGAATTTCATAAAATTTATTACATATATGTTAATTAATAAAATAAATTTTATATAATAATTTCGACATATCTTTTCATCCTAATTAATAGTAAAAATAGTAAAAATTAAATAATGTGGTTAGGTTTAAAATTGGTTTATTGGGGGGTTAAACCAAAAGATAAGGGTAAGTTTTCCAATTAAACTTGTATAAATCCTATTTTATGGACCTATTTATACGTTATTCTATCTAAAAATATAATATAAGTTCATTTGGAATCATTTTCCTTGGTAATGACTATCATTTTGTATTCTTTTTGGAAAAAACCCATGTAATTTACAAGAAGGTCCCCTCCCCCACTTATAATGGACTCCACACTCCTATACTCACCACACCTTAATATCCTTGGGTTCAGCCAAAACAAGACCAAATCCATTACTAAATTCTATCCCCAAATACTATAGTAACTATATTTATTATTAAACCCTTTTGATAAGGTAAACCTAATGGGTATCTCTAAAGAATACGTATAATCCTTAACCACGTGTTTTCTTTTTATTTATTTTCCCACCTACATAAAATATTATTAAACTATTATTATATAATAACATAATTATATGAAATATAATGATATTTTATTATGTTAATGGTAAAACCTATATTCATATTTCCTTTCATCAAATGGGAAACGAAATTGTTGATTGTCTGTATGACGAACTATAGCCTCACGAACCAATGTAATTCATTTTCCATCAACACCTCTCACGGGTGGGTATAATTATGGACTTAAAGTATATATATTATAATTATAACATAATTATACTTATTTAATTATAATATCACATTTACCTTTATACCATTCAATCCATTGGAAAATGATAAAGTCGCTCGTGCGTATATGTGGACTAGCACCTCCATAAAGTGATGTGATATGTTTTTAATTTTATTTTGAAAAGTATGGTAATAAGGACTTATTTAATGAATATTTATGATATTTATGATATTAAAATGATTCTATAAAGTTTAATTAACATTTACCTTTCTCTCATTCCATTCATTGAGAAAATGGAAACAACGTTCATGTGTACATATGTGGTACCTTCTCTATGAACGAAATAATTCATTTTCCAATATATAACATTTTTTGGATGAATATAAATATTTATATAATGAATATATATTATAATTATATAATTATTAACATTCTATATATGATTTATCTATTATCAAAATTAAAATACCAAAACTGTTGAACCAAAACATACTTGAAAAACGAAGCATTTATTAACCAAAACAATTATTTTAACATAGAATTGTTAATAAAGGGGTGATAAAGAACTATAAGTAAATAATATATGGTGTGATGTGATATATAAGAATATAGTTACAGAATATATGCATAATAAAAAAATATTATAAATTAGTTTTTAACGTGTATGAAGAAGGTCGAGATTTTAGGTAAGATATTTTCATCTCACTTTTATTTTCATGGGACACATTCCATATTCACCATTTGTTTCTTTTGTGGGGTGTATATACTTTCCATGAATGTAATTTATGTTTTTTATTATTAAATTTATGTGGATTTACATACCCATATAAGTTTATTTCTTTCATGGGTCTTATTATTCAAAAGTGACCAATGTGGTAAGGGTTATATAATGACATCTCCTTATTTATTGGGATTCTTTATGATTATTATTTTGATGATAAAATATTATGATATAACTATTAAGGAAGTCATGAATTTTTTTATCCTATGGTTATTTTTTGAGAATAAATTATTTCCTAAAAATCATATAGCATTTATCCTACAAATATAGAAAAAACATTATCATTTAAAATCTCTACAAATTACTTATAAAATTGTCCCATAACATTTATTGATTTTCCTCAATTCATTTCTCATAAAATCATATTTTAAATTAATTAAAAATTATCAATGGTTTTAAAAAATTATCACTTATGAAATATTTAGTTTAATATTACATAACTTTAGCTGTAACACATGGAACCATAGAAAATATTAATTTAATATATTGTGAGTTTTAAAAACAATTACTTTATATGATCTAATCATTATTATATGGCCATTGAAACATGCAGTTTAATTTTACATCACTACTGATCTCACTTATATAAAAAGTTAATGTTTGTTCTTAAACTTATTGGACAATTTGAAACATATATCCAAGCATAAATTACCACTAAAACGTCAAAATTTCACGTACATGAAGTTAAAAAAAATAAAACACTCATATTAAGTTAATTAAACTTTTAAAAATCACATATATAGAAGAGTTAAAATTCTCTAAACTCCTTGAAACTCATCAACTAATCACAAAAACATTCCCAATTTTTTAAAGCTTCTCAAATGATATTAATGACAAATAAAATCATACTTCAAAAAATTAGATAGTGTCTTCATTCTTTCCCTTTGAATTTATTTTCATTTTTAATAACTCACATGAATCCACAACCTTTTATTTAAGAGAAAAACATATTTGTATAACACTTCTAGAAAAATATTTTTAAGAGAATTTCATCCCTTGGTGACAATTATTTTTTGATTCATGAAATTGATTTTATATTACCCTTAATCATTTACTTATTTAGACGTATAAATAACACATTTTAAAAAAAATAATCATCATATTATTCATGAAATATATATCACAACTACCAAAAACATGTTACGTGAGTTATGTCACTTATCCCCTTTTATCATCAGAATCCAATGATCGATGTGTCAATTCCAATATACCTTAAGTAAGAGAAAAAAACTAAACAATTGTTTTCATCCTATCACTTCAAAAATTTTCCTTTCAAAAATAATTACAAAGAAAATTTACATGATAATTAAATGTTAAGATATACTAATGTCTCACTATCTAATTTGTGTCCTCCTATATGATGTAATGGTATTTAATATCTATATGACTTGACCATGAGCATTGCATTGGGTTATTTGAAAAATTGGTTGCACATTTATTATCACATCCAATTATCAATGGTTTTTTAATTTTTATCTTTAATTATTTCTATAGTTACTTCGTCTAAATTATATATGTAAAATCATATAAAAAAATTCAAAGTCAATAGTACTTAATGTCACTAAATTTTTATTCTTTTAGTACTAGATTGCATATATATTTCCAAGAAAAATCGTACACCTGATATTTAATTATATCCTTAATGTTTCTCAATTTTACGACATTAGTTTAACTAAACACCACTATCTTTTATAATTCCCAATGTTATATGGGATAGAAAATTATATAAGGAAATTGAATTTTTAAATTAGTGGAGGAGATATATTTTGAACTGGAATTGGGAATGGATCCCAATAGTTTGAGCACCATAAAAAGATGTTTTTACATGTTTAAAGATGGTTAGATGGCTACTGGAGGTAGTGGGAAGAGATAGAGGATGGATAGTTGGTTAGGTACGTAGTTTATAGCTATCGGTCAGCTGATGGTAGGCCATCAGCTTATCAGTGGGTTGTTTAGTGGCCTAACATCCTTGTTGGGCTCACTGTCGAGCCAGTGGCCAAGTATGGTATAACTTGAAAGTTTAAAAGAAAAAAACTATTTTCGATAAAAATTTTAATAGGGGAAACCCTATATTTCACCTTTATTTCTCTTGCATGGCCAGGGGATCCCTCCCCCTCTTCTCCTCTCTAATTTCTTCAATGGGGTGTTTTAAATGGATTTTATCATAGATTAAAGGTATTCATTTGATTTTGTCAACCTTCATTGATCTTCCCCTATAACTTCTACTAATTTTATTATTCTTTAGTTTATGGTTTAGTTTTGATTCCATCGGAGAATGGGGGAATTGACTGAATGAGATATGGCTTTCACTCAGATATCATAGAGTATATCATGAGATAAAGTATTCTTGTCACCACATGTTGATACAAATAAGATGTGTTAAACTAATAATTTTTATATGGGTTTTCATTAAAATTAAATTAAATTACTGATTATAGTGGAATAATTAGTCTGTTATTCAACTGAATTAATGTATGGGATTATTTTAGGGATTAAAGACACTCTGTTTCTCAAATAGTCGATCATCGTTGGATACCCAGGGAGATTTCAGTGTTTATTTCATTTTGGATAAATGGAATAATTAATTATATTTGGTTATAATTATTTTTTATAATTTTTAGTGTGATTTAGGTTCCCTAGAATTTGGTTAGTTTCTGGTGGTGTTGAGTTGACCTTGGATGAGGCTGGTCATAGAGTTTTTGGGGTGAAGAGTCAATTGTAAAAGATTTAATTGAGGCATGTGGCCTTTATCCTTTCTGTTTTTGTGTTTACATGTCAAATGACTGGACTCACATATAGGAGAGTGTACCTCTTAAACTAAATATTATCTTTTAAATAAAATCAATGGTTGAATTAAATTTAATTTTTTTACTAAAAATAAAATTCCTTGGGTGACCGAACAAACACCAGGCCCTATGAAGGGACCTTATAAATTAGCCTATTCTCATCATTTTAGATGCCAATACATGATGAAAAATTTATTCCCTAAGATTCAAGAATTTAACAACCCAATGATTTATAATATATTTCTTTTAGAATAAATTTAAGTCTTTTGATATCTTATAATGCACACAACCCTGGGTTTAAACAAAACACGGTTTAGTCACGCTTTGTGAACTTAATTTAAAATTAAATATTAACAATTTTTTAGAATTTATTTTATAAAATAGCCAAATTTACTGAAGTTGGAATATAAAAATTATCTTAGTGTGATGTTTTGATATTTTTCTGAAATGTTTCTCTTCATGATGAATAGTGAAAAATACTGGATTTTAATTGAAAATTGTATTTTAGTTTAATAAATTTTCTATTGAATTTATATATATATAATTTGTAAACTTTTGAACATTTTCACCTTAAAAACCTTCTTTCTCGTTCCATATGCGGGGATACATTTAAAAATAAATTTTACACTGATGTGAATTGAATTTGTAAAAATAGATTTAATATTTGGAATAATAATAATTTAAAATGTGTAATAATATCAAATTAATTTTTGACCAAAATTAATAGTGAATGGAGTAAAAATTAGTCACCACAGTTAAGGTAAAAATTGATTTACTAGGGTTAAACTAAAAAGATAATGGTATAAATGACTTCTAAAATTTTCTAAAAACTATATGATTGAAATATTTTTACCATTAAACCTATAAGGTTCTTAAATTTACAATTTTTCCCTTGTTACATATGAAAAATTTGGGATCACATAATTCATTATAAAAATACCAAGTGTGCCCTCTCCCTCATTTATAAAAGGCCACCCCTCTCCTCTCTTCTTCACACCATAAAAACTATTTGGTTTGGAACATACCTGACCCAATAAATTACCAAATTTCCTCATAACATCCTATAATACTTATACTGGTCAGAAATCCAACCTATGAAGGATTTTTTTAAAACCTAGGTAGGATACCCGAAGAAAAGGTAATGTTCTTCAACAAGCATCTTTATTTCACTTCTTTCTGAACCTCCTTAAATTTTAATTATACCATGATGATATAATAAAATAAGTATATTAAATATATTGGTATGTGGTTATAATATGTTCATGATTGAAAAAAATCTCAACTTCCATCAAATGGTTAATGTAATCGTCTTTTATGTGTGCGGTGGAATACCTCCTTGTGAACTGATGTTGTTATTTTTTTCCATTTCCACATCTAAAGGTTGGGTATTATGCAGGATATAAACTATATATATGATATTTATAACATAATAAACCTCTTTATTCACTATATAACATATATCTTTTTAACTTTCATTCCATAGAAGATACGATAACATCGCTCGTGCGTACAACATACTATCACCACGCGAAGCGATGCAATTCGTCTTTCAATAACACTTCACATGGAAGGTGATAAAGATAAATTTAGTGATTATATGTGATATAAATTACATAATTATTATATTAATGAAATATTTATAATTATTTAAATAATATATATATCATTTCCTTTCCTTTTCACTCATGTAAAGATGATAACATCATTCGTGTACATGTAGACCACCACCTTCATGAAGCGATGTGACACTTTATTCATCAAAACACCACATGGATGATATATATAAGTATATAATATAGTATTAATGATATTATTATCATTATTATAAAGGTAAAATATTACTTATCTTTTTCTATAATGATCATTAAAAAATGGAAACGTTACACATGCGTACGTACGACCTACCGTCTCTATGATCATAACATACTTCATTTTTCATAACCATAATTCATGATTAGATTTAAAAGTAAAATTTATATAAAATAAGGATAGTTATTTCATTATTATTATTCCATATATTATTAAACTCTATAATATTCATAATAACTAAAGATTTAATGAAAATACATGCATAAGAAAACAAGGAAATCAATAACTGAAATAATGAAAATAATGAATGATGATTAATGAACCGGTAATAAGATGTTATAAAAGGATAATATATGATATTATAAATATTAATACGGTTATTTTGTAATATAATAAAATTTTTATAACCACTATATAGTGTTATAAAGAATGTAAAATGAAAAGGAAGTTTGTGGTAAGGGATTTCATCTCAATTTACATTTCATTGAGGATTATTTGTTATTATACACCAATTCAATTTAATATGGTGTATATAATTCCCCATGACATGTAATATCAAGATTCATTAACAATTAATGGTATTGTAAGTTCCAATTTTTATTATTTCATCACAGAGCATTTTAATTAAAAATTACCAAGTTATAAAAGTCATTGTGAAATTTCACTTTCTTTTGTGATTGGTAACTTTATCTTGAAACTATCCCTCTATTATAATAAATATCCATTAGAAGTTAAATTTATCTTATATACAAATATTATTTTTCTCTGAACATTATTATTTCCTAAACTATATACCATTTTTACATGAAATTTTAACTTTAAAATTTATTTGATTAACATGGGAAATATTGATAAATCTGCATCCTTTACTCGATATAGATACTTGATGATAAGGTAGATTATTTATGAATTAAAGTGATTATTTGATATATGAGGAATGATTTGGAAGGGAATTATATAGTTTACGGTCTATTTATAGAAATAAACTCAATGAATTTGTGGTCTCATGGGATGAATCATTTGGAAAATCAGATGGGTTTTTACCAAGTATGTTTTAAAATGTCTTGTGAAAGGTCTTGATGGTAAAGGTATCATATAAATGGGAAATGTGGTGACCAATAATTAAGAATTGAATTAATTGATAATTCAAATATGATTATTATCTATGATATTTTTTTATGTGGAATTATCAATGGATTCATTTCATTATAAGTTTATTGATTAAATGGAATGTGTTTTAGTTGTTTACCTTGACATATTGGTTATGCCTTATATCACCATGATAGTTATGTTATTTGAATGGAATGTTTGTTCAATTATCTAAGTTTCCATGTTGATTATTATTATTAATTCATGATATTTTCCACTATACGTTACCCTTATGGAGCATTTGATCCCACCCTTATTTTGTTTCCTTTTCCAAGGTTATGATGATGAATCCTTTGAATGGGTTTTCATGGATGTTGAGAATTTTATTTTTTTTATGTGATACATTTTATTTTACACTCCCAATGTAATTTGAGTATGATGTATATATCGTGCTTTCAAAAACAACTAAATTTTTTGGCCCTTCAGAATGTGATTCACTCTATCTATGCCAATGTAATAAAATAAGACCCCAACTATAGGCTAGTATGGGAAGGTCGTTATTGTTTTGTATAAGTGTAATTTTAGTTGAATAATTGGGAAATAAATTTAGGAAAACATAGATTAAAGAATATAACCCAATTATAGACATCAAGGATAAGTATAAAATGACATCATAAAATTTTGATAAGATAGATATTATCTTAATTTTTTTAGAAATACATCCCTATCTAAATATTATAAGTAAGAATGGTTCTAGAACAAAGGTTTGTAGGGTTAATAACATCAAAAAAGGCAAGTGGGGCCTGAATTGAGTGTTACTTGGTACATGACCACAGGGCTGGTTGTGCACCTAGTTTGAAACTCTAGGGGTATATACTTATAATAATTAATATTTTATTAACAAACCATTATTAAGGATTTGAAAATAAAGATATCCACAAACAAAACAAGTTTATACTTGTGATATTAAATATGTATAAATTTTAATTTATGTTAGGTAATATATCATATTTAGAATTATACATTATGATTTAAAGTTCATAATTTTATAATGTAATCTATTATATGTCATTATTTATAAATGTAACCTATAAAGAAGAGGGATATAAAAACTCATGGATAATGTAGATATATCCATGCTGAGGAAAACAATAAAACTGGTATTAGAATAGAGAAAATTATGGATATATTAGGAAATCTTAATCAGGTTATGAAAAATAACCTTTCCCGGATGGAGAAACCTATTCCATAATAAGATTCTTCTATGTTGTATTGATTTACACGATAGAAGCCCCTATAATTTAGTGGGACTACTAATCCAATTGTAGGGGAAATGGATTAAGTCTCCGGAGAAGAAATTTATTGCCTTGGGATATGGTGAAATGGAAAAGGTTACACTTGTGGTGTTTTGTCTCAGAGGAGATGTTAATCAATGGTGGTAATTGATCCAGGATACTAAGGAGAAAGAGGAAATAGAATTCATGGAATAGAAATATTTTAAGGAGACCTTATTTAATAAATATTTTCCTCATTAACAAAAAAAATTAGGCGAAGATAAAGTTCCGTAGCTTAAAGGGAAAGTTAAAAAATCTGTCATAGATTGTACAATTACCTTTATATGGTTATCAAGTTATACCATAGATTATATACGCAATATATATTACAATATTAATCAATTTTTTAAGGGATTAAGAAAATTATTTGAAGGGAATTGGACTTATAAAATTTTTCATTATATGATGTAATTGTTTTATATTCCATCAAAATAGAGAAGTAATTTTCTAGAATTAATATATTTAAGGATAATGAAGAGAAGAAGAGTTCATATGAAAATGAATAGAAATATAATGTGAAAAATAAGAAGATAAAGAAATTTATATCATGTGAGAACTATGGAAATAATACCCCTGGGAAAATCCTGAATATCATGGGAGAATTTTATAAGTGCATAGAAATGGGTCATCATGTTAAATAATAAAATTATAAGAAGGAAACACTTATATTAAGTGTTACCATTTCAAGTAGATGGGGTACTACCCAAATGAATGTCCCAAGAATCATGTGGATCTACCATAGAATAGTCCAAGGTTAGAAGACCAAGATTTTGTGATAAATAAATATGAGGTCAAAGTACCCAATGATAAGGTTGTAGGTGCATTAATCCCATATTTAAATTTTACTAATTCTTTATTTGATTCTAGATCCTCACACTCCATTATATCTACACACTATGCCAAGAAAATTTGACATTTCCCTTTTTATTAAAGAATGGGGTTGTTAGTAAAAACTGCTAAGGGATGTGTCCTTATAATAGGGATGTGTCAAGAAGTCCCCATTATGACACATAAAAATTATTTATCTACTTAACTTATTATCACACCTATTGTTTAATTTGATATAATCTTGGTATGGACTGTATTTCAAGAATATAATGCAAAAAAAATATTTCAAGAAGAAGGAAATTGTGATTTGTAAGGAAGATTTAGAATTACCAATCTTTAGAGCATAGATTTCATCATCTGATTCATATCTAAATCTACCCCTATAGTTCTACTGAGTGAGATTATTAGGGAATGGGAGAAAACAGAATCTAGGGATGGAGTAGGTAATTTGAAAATTGAGTATGCGCCTATTTTTTAGAAATACATTGATGCATTTATTGAGGACTTACTTAAATATCCTCTAAAGCATTAAGTTGGGTTTTCCATTAATTTAATCACTGATACAAGACCAATATCAAAGAATCCCTATATAATGGACACTATGTAATTATTGGAGTTGAATAAAAAAATAATGTTGGGTTATAATGTATTAATTCTCCCTAGTGTTTCACCATAGGGAGCATTTGTTCGCTTCATTAATAATAAATATGGATCCATGAGGATATGCAATGATTATAGGGAAGTAAATTCTATTAAGATAAATTAAAAGTATGCTCTGCCTCAAATTGGTGACTTTTTTGATCAAATTCATGGTACCCAATATTTTTCAATGATTTATCTTCTTTCTAGGTATCACCAATTATCAGAAAAGAAGAAAGAAATTTTTAAGACAATATTCCGAAAGAGGTATTAACATTATGAGTTTATAGTAATTCCATTTGAATTGGCTAATTCTCCCTCTATTTTTATAGATCTAATGGAGAATTTATTCAAGGAATATCATGATGATTTTTTGTGGTATTCATTGATGATATTCCTGTGTATTGTAAAATCTATGAGGACCATGAGAATCATCTGTAGATCATTCTGGAGACTCCTAGAAGGAAATTCTTATATGGGATATTTATTAGGTATGATTTCTTCCTGTGAGAAGTTTTTTTCTTTTCCATATCATCTACAAGGATGGAATCGTAGTTGATCATGGAAAGACAAAGGCATTCAAGGAATGACCTATATGAATAAAAATAACCAAGGCACATAGTTTCATTTGTTTATAAGGTTACTATTAGTGATTATTTCATAATTTTGCATGATTGTCTAACCCATTATCCAAGATTACACATTATGGGGTTTTTATAGTTTGAAAAAATGAACGTGAATAATGTTTTGATGAACTAAAGTAGACATTGGTCAATGGTCTACTTTGGAATATACCATCTAGAAATGACGAGTTTGTGATATATATGGATTCATTAAAGAAAGGATTTGGTTACGTCTTAATGAAAAATGATAAAGTCATTGTATATACATCGGGGATATTGAATAATCCAAAAAAAAACTATCCATCCTATGATCTTGATTTAGAAAATTTAATCTTTTCTTTAAAGATGAAGATTCATTATCTGTATGGTGAAAGATGTGAGATATAAATGCTTCATAAGCCTGAAATAAATTTTTTCATAGAAAGATCCTTATATGATATAAACTCAATGGCTCTAGCTACTCAAGGATTATGGTTCCCCAATACACCTCTACCTAGGGAAATTGAATATGGTAGTAGATGCATTGAGTATAAAAGATCATGGAATTATGACCCAAATGAGAATTGATAGGGATACTATGTTAATTTATCTATTAATTGTGGATATATAAATTACTATGGAAGGGGGACATCAATAAATTTTCAAATTACTCTAAATCCATATTTATTATAGAAGATAAATAATTCTCAATTTGATGTTGATAAATTTCGTAGGAAAACTAAAGTTTCTCATGATGGGAAATTAAGAGACTTCATTTTTGAAGATGGTATTGTGAAATTTGGAAGGAGTTTATGTGTTTCATCTATACCTGAGCTAATAATTGAATTATTATATGACACTCATAGCATAAAATTCTCTATACACCCTAGTAGCACAAATTTGTGTTGGGATTTGAAAGAATATTCTTAGTGGGATAACATGAAGTGGGGAATTTCTGATTATGTGTCCAGATGTTTGGTTTTTCAAGAAGTTAATACTGTGAAGTAGTATTCTAGAGAAGTCAAGCAACCTATTATTGTTCCTATGTGTAAATGGGATAAAATTAATATTTATTTTTTCACAGGTCTTCCAAAGACTCCTAGAAGTAATGTAGTAATGTGGGTTATCATTGATCACCTAACCAAATCTGCACATTTTCTATCTATAAGTGAATATTTACTATCAGTGACTCATTCATAATTTTTCATGATTGTCTAACCCTCTAACCAAGGTAACACATAAAGGGGTTTTTCTTGTTAGAAAAAAGGAATGTGAAGAATGTTTTAATGAACTAAATTAGACATTGTTCAATGATCTGATTTTGAATATACCATATAGATGTAATGATTTTGTGATATAGAGGGATTCATTGAAAAAGGGATTTGGTTAAGTCCTAATGAAAAATGATAAAGTCATTACTTGTGAATCAAGGCTATTGAAGAATCATTAAAAAAGCTATCCAACCCATGATCTTGAGTTAGCAACTTTATTATTTTCTTTAAAGATATGGATTCATGATCTATATGGTGAAATATGTGAGATATACATGCATCATAAAATACTGAAATACATTTTTTCACAGAAACATCTCTATATGATATAAAGTCAATGGATCTAGATACTAAAGGATTATGGTTTCCCAATAAACTACCACCTAGTGAAATTGAATATGGAAATAGATGCATTAATTAGGAAAGATCATAGAATTATGACCCAAATAAGAATTGAGAGGGATATTATGTTTATGGATCTATTAATGATGGATATAGAAATTACTAAGGAAGGGGATACATCAATAATTTTTCAAATTACCGTGAAACCATATTTATTATTAAAGATAAATAATTCTTAATTAGATATTTGGAACTTTCATAAGAAAATTAAAGATGTGCATGATGGGTAATTAGCAGACTTCATTTTTGAAGATAGTATTGTGAAATTTGGAAGGATATTATGTGTTTCATCTATACCTGATCTAATAAGGGAATTATTATATGGCCTTGATAGCTCAAAATTCTATATACACCCTGGTAGAACAAATATGTATAGGGATATTAAGGAACATTCTTAGTGGGATAACATGATGTGGGGAATGTATGATTAGGTGTCCAAATTTTTGTTTTTCAAAGAAGATAATACTATTAAGTAGTATCATAGAGGATTCATGCATCATATTCTTATTCCTATGTAGAAATGGGATAAAATTACTTTTTAATTTGTCACAGGACTTCCAAAGACTCCTAGAAGGGATGTTGTAATGTGGGTTATCATTGATCACCTAACCAAATCTGCACATTTCCTCACTATAATAGAACATTTACCACTCTAGTGCCTTAAAAGACACTATATTAGTAAATTTATAAGAATTCATGGAAAACCTCTATTAATTGTGTCTGATCATGATCCCAATTTTACATAGAAATTTTGGAAAAGTATTATTAAAGATCTTGATACAAATCATTATTTGAGAACTTCCTACCATCCTCAAATTTATGTAAAGCCTTAAAAGACTATTAAAATAGTGGAAGATATGTTGAGGTCACTATCACTTGATTTTCATGGTATATGGGATTACTATTTTCCTTTGGTATTGTTTTCCTATAACAATAGTTTCCATTCATTTGTTCAAATAACGTATTATAAAGAATTATATAGAAAGAGTTTCATACTATGACTTGTTGGGTTGAATTTAGTGAAACAAAACTACTAATCCCAGAACTTGTTAAAGAAAGAAACCCCATGGTAAGGGCTATTTAGGCTCATATGAAAGATACTCAAAGTAGGAAAAAGAGTTTTATTGATAATCAAAGGAAATATTTGTACTTTCAAGTGGGAGATCATGTTTTCTTGAAGGTATCTACATAGAAGGATGTTATATGGTTTGGTAAGAAAGGGAATTTGAGTCTGAGGTACTTCATATCCTTTAAAATCCTTTAAATAATTGGATTTGTTTCATATAATTTGGCACAATGTCGCCAAGTCTCTCAAAATTACACGATGTGTTCGATATATATTTGTTAAGAAAGTACATGATAGATCTGACACATGTGATCACCTATGATGAAATAGATTTATAATTTGATTTATCATATTGTGAAGAACCCATCCAGATTTTTGATACTAGAGATAAATTATTGAGGAGTAGAGTGACATGTCTGGTAAATGTAATTTGGTGATATCATAAAATGGAGGAAGAAACGTAGGAACTATAGGATATTATGAAGAAGTGCTAACTCATATATTTAGAAGGTAATATACATGAAATTTATAGGAATAAATTTTATAGGAATGAATAATGTAACACCCCAACACTTAACAATATGTTCCATTTAGAATTAATTTAATTTTGATGATAGTGTGCAATGCACGCAACATAGGTTTTAAACAAAACACGACATAGTCACGCATTGTAAAAATAATTTAAAAATAAATTTTAATTGAAAATTATTTGAAAAATACACTTCATTTTTTACATCATAATACCAAAATTATCTTAGGTTAAATTTTTTATATTTTTCTGGAAAATTTACTTTCCTAATGAATAGTGAGAAATACCGAATTTTAATTGAAAATCCCATTTTCATTTAAATAATTTATAATTTTATATTATATTTTGAATTTTTTAAAGTAAAAATAGTTAAATTTTATATTAATTAACCCAATTTTGGTCATTTTAATCATTTTTATATTGAATTTAGATATACAAATATTGTAAACTTTAGAACATTTTCACTTTAAAAACCTACCGTCTCATCCCGTCTACGTGATTGATTTTTTATTAAAATCTTCTATTTATGTGAATTGAATTTGGAAAAATGGATTTCATATTTGGAATAATAATTATTTATAATTTCCAATATTATCAACATAATTTTTAACCAAAATAAATATTGAATGCAAAAAAAATTAATTATCGCGATTAAGGTAAAGATTGATTTACTGGTGGGTTAAACTAAAAAGATAAGTGTAGAAATGACCTATAAAATTGTATAAAAACAATTTTATGAAATTATTTAATCCATTAAACCTCTAATTTTTTATAATGGTTCATTTTTTTACCCTTTTTATGTATGAAAAATGAGGTACCACTCAATTATTTTAAAAAATACCTATTGTGTCCTCTCCCCTAAATATAAAAGGCCACCCCCTCTCCTCTCTTATTCACAGCTTCAAAGGTATTTGGAACATAAAATATCTACCCAATAACTTACCAACTTATGTAAACTAATCCTATAAGTCTTATTTTGGGGATAAATCCAACCTAGGAAGTAATTTGTGCAAACCTAAGGAGGATACCTAAATAAATGTTTGTGTTCTTCAACTAGAATCTTTATTTTACTTATTTATACACCTCCTTCAATTTTTATTTAATAATTATAATATAATAGAATCAGTATATTCCATATAATAGGATTTTTTTAATATTTTAATTACCTAAAATCATATACACTTCTATAAAATGGGTTACAAAATCATTGTTCATGTGTATGGAGGACCACCACCCCATGAACCGGTGTTGCTCATTTTTCTATTTCCACCTCTGAAGTATGGGTATGATGATGGATCTAAATTATATATATTATATTTAGAATATTTTTACACAAATAAATTCAAAATATCATATATATATATATAACTTTTTTTCTGTAGGAGATATGATAATGTTGATCATGTGTACGATGGACTACCGCCTCACGAAACGATGTGATTCGTCTTTCACTAAAATATCACATGGAAGGTGATAAAGATAAATTTAATTATTATATGTGATATACATGACATAATTAAAATATTTATGACATAATTATCATTCCTTAAAATAATATATATCATTTTCTTTCTTTTCTTCTCACTCATGTAAAGATGATAACATTGTTCGTGTACGTGTGGACTACTTCCTTCATAAAGCGACGTGACTATCTTTTCATCATCAAACAACATGGATGATATATATATGTATAAAATATGGTATTAGTGATACTATTATAATTTTTTTAAGCTAAAATATTACTTAACTCCATTCCATAATGATTATTGAAAATTTTAAATGTTACTCATGCGTACATACTACCCACCTTCCCCATGATCGTAACAAACATCATTTTTTCTTAACCATCATTCATGATTGGATTTAAAAGTAAATTTTTTTAAAAAATATGATTATTATGTCATTATTATTATTTATATGATTAAACCCTATAATATGAGCAAGAACTAGATATTTAATTAAAAAATTGTATAATAAAACAAGGTAATTAAAACCCAACACAAAGAAAATAATGAAGGATTATTAATTAATGGGAAAAAAGATGTTATAAAAGGATCAGATATGATATTATAAATATTAATATAGTTATTGTATAATATAATAATATATTTAAACCCACTATAAAATTTTTTAAATAATGTTCAATCAAAGGGAATCATGGGATAAATGATTTTATCTCAATTTACATTCCATTGAGTGTTATTTTTTATTATACACAAATTCACTTTTATATATTGTATTTACTACCACTTAACATGTAATATCATGATTAATTCATACTTAATTGTATTATATGTTAAAATTTGAATTATTTTATCCAAGGTTATTTGAATTGAAAATTTTCACGTGGAAAAAGTTATCGTGAAATCTCACTTTCTTTTATGATATTAACTTTATCTTGAAAAAAATCAATTTATTATAATAATTTTTCAATTTTAATTAAATTTATATTAGATATTCATATTCTTATGATATTAATATGACTAATTCCTAAAATATATTCCATTTTTACTTATAGTTTTCACTTTTAATGTTATTTGATTAACTATGAAAATATTGATAAATCAGTATCCTTTACTAGGGATGGATACTTGAGGATAAGGCACATTATTTTTAAATTAAATAAATTATTTTATATATTTGGAATTATTTGTATTATTATGAATGGGTTTTGGTACAATTTATATAAATCCTCTCGACGCATCGGTAATCTCATGAGACGAATCATTTGGCCAATCAGATTGGTTTTTACCCAGTATTTTTTAAATCATCTTTTAGAAGGTAATATGGTAAAGTTTTAATGTACTAGGTAAACATGGTGTCCAATAATTAAGCATTTAAATCGTTTAAATTTTAGTTATTATTATTATCTATGTGATTCTCTCTATGAAATTATCTATGGAGGCATTTAATTCTTAGTTTATTGATTAAATGGCATGTGTTTCAATTGTTTACCTTTCCATATTGATTATTCCTTATCTCACCACGATTTTTAAGTTATTTAAATAGATTTTGTTTTTAGGTAACTTCTATTCCATGTTGATTATGATTATTTATTCACTATATCTTCCATTATACTTAACCCTTATTGAGCATTTTAGCTTAGCCTTATTTTTCCCCTAGGTTATGATGCTTAATATTTTTAATGAGTTTTAAAGGGTAATGATCATTTTATATTGTTATGTATTACATTTTATTTTCTACTACCAATGTAATATGGGTATCATATATATATATATATATATATATATATATATATATCTAGTTTTCTAAAAATGAAAAAAATCAATCATTCAGGTTGCTATTCCTTATATATATTCTATTGTGATAAAGTAAGATAATATCTCTTGAATACAAGGGTCAGATTCATTATGAAGAACCCCTGTTAGGGGTGTGTATTAATTAAAGTACTTGGGTGGCCCAAGAATTAGTGCCATGATTCACCCCCCGAGTGGAAGTGAGTGGGGTTTTGGTTGATTGGGCAGAGAAGACATTTATTCTAGAAGGTTCCCTTGATCCATTGATCCAGTGGTCTAAACGAGTAGTTCACTTACCCCATAGACTTTTGACCTAGATGAGTGGAACATGGTGAAAAAATGGATATTTTTGAAGTTCAGGCCAACCTATAGTGTCTTGAATAGGGGATGAGATTGTGGCCATCACCCTTATGTCAGGTTTTGGTGTGAGGGGTGAGATGGGGTCGAGGAACCCTTATTATGGGAGTGGTACATTATGAGACTTAGAAGACCCTATTGGATTATTTAGTGACGTTTTGACCCTAGGGTGAGGGTGTACTTCATTATGAATAGTGATTTAGGGTTTAAGTGTTCTACCAACTCTTTTTTCTCGTACTTTTCTGCTTGTTCTATGAAAATTCCCATGGGGGTAATGTTTTTTATTATTTGTGATGGAAAATTACCTTGGGGTGGTCTTTATTTATGTGTGGGAAATACCCTTGGGGAGGTATATGATGACAACATGAGAAAACTCTTATAAGGGATCTCCATGTTACTTATGGTCTTATTCTATGGATGAGAAAACTCCCATAGGGGAGGTTTTTGTTACATATTAACTTATTTCTTGGATCATGAAATTTCAATAGTGGAGGAATGTGATACTTATTATGTATAAAAGGGATACTCAGGTCTATTATATTGGTTAGTACGGTCCCCACAACATGCTCAGAGACACTCTGGAACTGGCCAAAGTAGGTATGGTCGATTGTGGTCATGGATCTGAGCATCGATGATGTTCATTACTCTTGTACCATGTTTTATGCATATTAACTCATGGGGGTTGTGATAATATGGTTGTAATGGTCCTCAAAAATATGTTCAGACACATTCCAGCATCAGGTCAAAGTTTTTATTGTAAGAATATTTATTTATTTATTTATTTCATAATTTGTTTGATTATTTCATATGATAATGTCACATGAATATATCACTGCATTTAATGGACATGTATGAGACCATGTTGGTGGTTCCATACTAAGTTAGGTACTCACAGCCTTCTCAGATGGCCATTGTACTTTGGTACCTGAGAATCCTTCACTTCTTGCAGGTTTAGGTTGGGATGAGGTTGAGTTTAGTCAAGCAGGATAGCTCAGAGTCTTGAGTTTGGGATGTGATATGAATTGGAGTTGTTGTGTATTCGTTTTATTTTATATCTTATTTATTCTATATATATTATTTTTCTAGTGTAATGAACCAAAATTTTACTAATGGAAAATTCCCTTCATATAATTATGTCACATAAAATCACATATTTAACCCATTAGAAATGTTATTCTAGTAAATTAATAATGAAATAAGTGGTATTTATAGAAATCAAGGAACCTATGCCAATGGAATTGAAACTTGACTGTTGGAATAATAATGTGACCATTACAAATAGAAAACCATCCAATTCAATAGTAACGTAACATTTGAAGGTATAAATAAAATTTAAGTATCTTATAAATAAAAATATAATATATTTATATATTTTAATAAGTAAAAAAATGTTTTAAAAATGGTAAATTAAGTGTTGGCATTTTTATAAGTTGTAAATATTTATTTATAATTTTATAATTAATATAATTATTCAAAATAAAATTTATTTCCATAAAATATATTCATAAATTAATATTTTTTTGTCTTATTATTATAAGATAATTTTATGAGACCTTAATTATTTTTTCAAAGTGTCATAACACAGTCATAATTTTTAAATATACATTTTTTGAATAAATGATTATTTTTATTAGAAATTAAATTTCCCATATTTAAAAAATTATTTTTATAAAATTGAGTCCATTTTTTAATTCTAAATTTCAAAAAATGGTTAGGGTTTATTTTTTGGATTTTTCTAAAATAGTTGAATTTTTGGTGAATAGTGAAATACAATAATTTATGATACAAGCTAAATACTTGAATTGTTGAGTCATGAATGATGTATGTATTATGTAAGTCATTAATCTCAAAAAATCCTCATAATTTAATTTATTTAGTGATAATTTTCAACATCATTGATATTCTTGGGCCAAAATAATAAATTAATGAATAATATAATTAAAAACATCCCTCTTCTCCCACTATAAATACCACCTCTCACCAGCTCTTATCCTCACACATTCCAATAATTGAACCATGTCCAATTTATTCCCAATAATCTTACCAATACTATCCCCCATGTAAAGTATCCTTTGATCTAATCAAAGTACCAAACTCAATTTCCTAAGGAGGTTCTCAAGGAGAATAAGTTCAAGAGGTAAAATCCTATTTTGTTTTTTTTATTTTCTTTTCATTTTTTTTTCAATTCTTATCCTATCCTCACCTCCCTATACAAGTGTAATGATAAATCCAGTATATTTTATATTCTATAATGTTATTATTTTAATGGAATAATCCATCATCAAATCTCTTCCCTCTTCTTTTTATTTTAAAAGTGATAACATCGTCTATGATGTATTGATTTACCACCATCATGGACGATGCATTTTCATTTTTCATTACCACTTTCAAGGATATTAATAAAACAATTTTTATTATTAAAAAATACTATAATGTTTTTATTAAGACATATTTAATTTTCTTGAACCAATATATAGAAATGATATTAAATAAAATGATATAAGTTCATGATGATCGTAAACACCACCAAAATAAATTAAATCATTTTCATGAAAGTTTTATCTAAGGAATCATCCTCATAAAATGTAACCAAATTATATATAAGACTAATTGTACTTATTTAAGTTCATTAATAAAATATAATTTTAATTATGGATAATTATTATCATTTCACATCAACTTCCATTCTTTCATATAGGAGATCCGATCATTAAAACCAAGAAAATGAACGCTCCTCAAACAAAGAAATCGAATCTTATAACTCATAAAAAAACTATAAATGAACATAATAATATTATAATAAATGAAATAAATCTACAATATTTTTTTATTTAATTAATTAATTAATTAAATTTTATTATCAATGATATTATGTACAAGTGAAGAACACTTTCATACATAAGGTAAGGGATTCTCCCCAAACCCCAATTTTCCCTTCGGGTTACACTTTCTCTTTATATAACCTTATTTAATTCTTAATTATACTTTTTTAATCCTCCAAAATTATGTGTTCATGTTCCAAAAATATGTACCTAGATCAATTATCATTTATTTTATGTTTAAATACATGTTTTATATAGTTCTATCTCAATTCCTCACGATAAGAAAATATGATTAAAGGGAACTTTTCTATTTCTCACACATTCTAAAGTACCATCTATAATCTATTTTAGGACACCCATATTTTTATAATGTAAATATTTTTATCATTAAAAACTATATTAGTTCATTTTATTTATTTAAGAAAATATTTTATTGTACTCTTTAAAACCTCTTTAAAATTTTCCCTTAAATCGCACTTATGCGGCTCATTTCAAAAGTTTCTTAAAAACTCTTTTTACATGTTTTCACTTATAATGATAATAATTTATCAGTATATATCCCTATTTTCCCTTATTAATGTTCATGTATGATTTAATTCCATTCATTCATGGACAACATTATGATATTCTCTTTGGTTACGCATTATGACATGATTATGATACCCATTTATTTTTATTAGAAACCATTATGTTTAATCCTTATGTTTGATTCATCATTTGTAACACATATTAATGAATATTTAATGATGGGTGGACCCATATAGTAGACCAATGCATTGGGTAATGTTTAGTCTCGTGATACGTTATTTTTGGACAAGGATTAAACTTTATTCGTTCACGTGACTTTGTCTGCCATGTTATGTAGTCCTAGCAGTTAGCCATGAATCATACTTATATCATGTTGTATATTGCTACCACATTACGATGATGTTGTGGTCAGATTATCCCATGTTCTACATTTTATTATTCCTTATGTTTATTCTTGATCCATGCCTTTTTATGTCTTCATGTTATCCCTTATAACCCATGTGTTATGATTTATTTCAATTTTTATACCCTTACTGGGCTTTTTGGATCGTCCCTTTTGTTTATGAATTCCCCAAGTTATCCTATGAAGATATAAGATCTCAAAGTAAGTTTGTAGATAATTATGGAGTTCAAATAAAACATGTCTTTACTTTGGATTCATTTTTTCTAAATATGTACCTAATCTTCCAAAGACACTAGACTTTACGATCCTTGGTTTGTATTTTATGGTTAATTATTTTAAAAATCAAGTAATAATATGTGAAAAAGGATAGGTCCTTTATATGTGGTATCAAATGGTGATCTAGTTATTTGTTGAGATTATTACTATGAACCATATGGATAATTATATCACCATTGATATCCTCTATTTATATATAGGGAATCACAAGTTAGGATATAATTTTCATTTACAAGTTTATCCTTCTATGTTAAATGTTTTCTTTTTTATATTCTTATTATATATGTATTCAATCCCCCTAATTGTACTTTCTTTAGTTAATGGCTAGAAATATGATAACTCATGTCAACAATCAATGTGATGGGAAATGTGAAAATTTCCATAATGAAATTCCTAATATGATGGAAATGGGAGATCAAAACTTCATGATAGTAAATACTCAACTGGATCGAGTTATGAATAATAACTTGAATCATGTATAATCCCATCATTCTACTAATAAATAGAAATTATTGGTTTAATCCTTTATGTGAAAAATACCTCCTATATTTAGTGGATATTTAAATCCCATGATCATAGAACAATGGATTAACTCTATTGAGAAGATATTCATTTCCCTATAATGATCAGAGGAAGAGAAAGTCATGTTGTAGGTCTATCAATTTGATGGGGAAGATGATCAGTAGTGGACACTGATAAAAAAACACAATGTAAAAAGAATAAATTGATTTCATGTAATTAGAAGGTTTAAAGAAAATATTTTTCAACATATATTTTCCCCGAACTATCCATCTTAATATGGAAAGGGACTTCCTCAGACTGAAGTAAAAGGAAGATTAGTTTATTAGGGAATATGAATAAAACTTCACAATACATTCATGATACACCTCTTTTTTCATGAAAACAAAAATAAAGGTGTTTCTCTTCTTTAGCAGACAAAATTTGAGTCTATGAAATGTGTTAGTAATTCAAGACTTAAAAGACTATGAGGATATTTTTTGTTTTAAAATTAAGGTTAAAATACAGATTTAAGACTCTTATTGGTCTCATGGTCCCAAATATATAAAGATGAAATGGAGTTTAACATAGTAGGATCAACTAATATATCCAATTATGGAACGAAAACCCAACATCCCACATCTCAACAGTGTGGAAGGAAACATCTTGGAAACTGCCTAAGGGGAACCAGGAGATGCTTCAAAAGTGGAAGAGAGGGAAATATGTCTAATAAATTCCAAAGGGATATGAAGAATCCCACAAATTTGGAGGAATAAAGGAAGGTTCATATCAATACTCATACTATAGTGTTGTGTTTCAACTGCACAGAACATAAGAATTATGTAATAAATTACCCTAAGCTAAGGGTTGTTGGAGGAAAATAATAATAACAACCCCCATGTCAATAAGGAAGAGAATATTTTATTACCACTACTATGGTGGAACACAAAAATGATGTGTTGATAGGTACGCTGGTTATTCATTCATGAATAGAGAATGTACTATTTTATTCAGGTTCTATTAATTATTTCATATCATTCAAGTTTAGTAGACCTATTCTAACACCACCTCAAAATATGGATGTTTATTTATCTATGAGAACTCTGAATGGGGATATTATTCAATCCAAAGTATAAAAATCCTCCCCAGTTAATGTTTCTGGATTGAACCTATCAGAAAATATTGTCTTAACTAGTTTGGTGGAGTTTTATGCTATATTGGGCATAGATTGGCTATCTTTATACAAAGTCAGCATTATCTTTCAGGAAAGGTAGATCACACTTCAAATCTCAAGGCATCCTAAAAATTTTTAAAAGTGTAAGAAGGATGATGAATCTCATTCAAAATCATTGTATCAAGTATTGATATTATTTCCTTATGATTAAGCATATCTAGATCAAATGATTGAAATAATGGAGAGGATCATACTCAAAGACATGCCCAATGTGAGGGAATAAACTGTTGTGTTCCATAAAGAATTATCAGGTCTTCCTCCTGACCAAGGGATTTATTTCTCAATTGAACTTATTACTAGATATCTGCCTATATCAAATAAACCTTATATAATGGACACTATTGAGTTAGAGGAGCTAAAGAAGATGTTACAAGAGAATATGGATAAAGTTTTTATAATCCTAAGTGATTCACCATGGGCTGAACCCATCCAGTTCATCAAGAAGAAGGATGGATAAATGCACCTCTGTATTGATTGTCATGAGATTAAAAAATCACAATAAAGAACAAGTATCCCGTAATACATATTTATAACTTGTTCAATATGCTACATGGGGCCAATTATTTCTCTAAGGTTGACCTTGGATCAGGATATCACTAATTAATGGTGAAGAAGGAATATATTCCCAATAATTTCTTTTAAACAATGTATGGACACTATGGGTTCATAGTGATACTCTTTAAGCTCACTAATCATCTATAAATTTTCATGGACTTAATTAATATAGTCTTTAGAGATTACCTCGACCAATTTATGGTAGTCTTTATTGATGATATTCTGATACTCTAAGAGAATAGAGGAACACAAGGAGAATTTGAATACTGTGATAAAGACCTTGTGAAGGGAGAAAATTTATGAATATGACAACAAATATAAGTTTTAGATGGAGGAAGTATCATTATTTTGGAATGTTATCACCAGAAATTGAATATATGTGCACCCTTCCAAGAAAAAGGAAATTGAAGAGTGTCCCAAACAAGTATCTATAATAAGAATTCATAGTTTCCTTGGTCAATATAGGTATTTTAAATTATTTGGGAATAAATTCTCATGATTTTCAAACCTTTTACCCAATATAACTCATAAGGCAGTAATGTTTATCTAGATAAGTGAATGTGAAGACTGCATCAAAGATTTGAAAAGGACGATTGTCACTGCACTAGTACTCACACATCCAATAAGTGGGGAACTATTTTTGGTCTAAAACAATGATTTAAAGAATGTATTAGGATCTTTAATGATGAAAAATTATAATGTGATATCCTATACCTCATGGAAGTTGAAAATTTATGATAAAAACTACCCCACGCATGATCTAAAGTTGGAAGCTATTATCTTCACGTTGAAAATATGGAGGCATTATCTCTATGTGAAGAAGTTTTAAATATATACAGATCATAAAAGACTCAAATATTTATTCACAAATAAGGAGATTAATATGTTCTAGTGAATATGGTTAAATATCATCAAGGATTATGAATGCTAAATCTATCATCATCCTGGTGATGTTGGCCAGTCCGGATTCAAGTATCACTGAGAGGGGGATGGGGTGAATCAATGTTATATTTTTATTTTATATTTCCTTATATTTTAAAAAACCTCCACCTCCTGTTAAATATTTCATTCCTTATTGAAAAAAAATCCAAACACACCCCCACATGATCACAATAATTTAAAAGTTTCACTACTCAACAAGAGTAGCTACATCGATGGTATGGTTTGGAAACAATCCAATACCACACAATCCACTAGAAAAAAATCCTTTAATGTGGAATAAAAAGAGTAGGATATTCCATTAAACTCATGTTTCACTATGAAAACAATTCAACAATGTGTGTTCACCCTCTTAAAAAATCAGGGTAAAATAATGTTTCAGTGCTTCTTGAAAAACATTCACAGATTTGATCTCTCAGAACAATTCTTCACTTTCCTACCCAGAATCGGGTAAGAAATTTCTTGCCCACAACTTTTTACTTGCATGAAACTCCCTTATTACTTAAAACTAACAACTTGCGTGACACTCACTACTTTCGCACCACTTCTGGCTTGTGCGCCACTCACTGTATATGATCCCTACTTGTTTGTCGGTCTTTGCTTGTGCCCAACTCACATACTTACACGCAACTTACTACATGTGTGCCACTACCATATTGTGTGCCAATTACTAATTGAATGATTCATAGCACAAATTTTCTCTTGGTGTTGAGCATTAACAAATGAGGATGGTAGCCACATATTTATAGTCATTTTTTGACCCTATGCACATATTGAAAAACTTTTCTCCAAGCACACAAGTCCATTCACGCATGTCTCTTTAGCACAAACTCACATTGTGTGAAAAATCCATATATTTTGTGAAATTGTTTAATTTTACATATTTTTAGGTACGGGTCTTAAAATATTCTATGTGGTAAACTTTCCAAATCTCTTTGACACATGTGTGCAACTTCCTTTTCCAAAAACATTTTTCTCCTTTCTCCAATTTTTGGACACTAAAATTTGGTAAACATTTACAAATGATGCCACCATAAAAATCTAATTTGGCAATGCCAACTATACTGATTCACAGTCATCTACTTTCATTATGAACCCCTTATATCATGATATATAACCTTTGATTAATCAATATTAAAATCATCAGATTTTACAAGGATTTTACAAAGTGAATTAATTTATTCTCTTTAACAAAAAAAGACAACACTTTTAAAAAGAAAAATCTTTATACTTCCTTTTCCATACAACATAGTCCCAACACCTGGGAAATAGAATTAAGTGTTAGATTCTCTAAGTAGAAAGGATCCTGCAACTTTATCAATGATGTGAATTGAGAAGGATCCAATATTATTAGACCTTAAAAGGATTGACATGGGAATCATTAAGGAATATCATCAATCCTGTCTAAAATGTTTTTTTAACAATCCCTTATAGAGAAAATAATGGATTCTCAATGAAATGATGAGGAAATTCAGAAAAATATTGAAGCTATCAGAAATGGGAGATCCTCCAATTTCAAAATATATAAGGAATGAGTTGCAAAATTTGGGTCACGATTATGTATACCATACAATGTATATATAAAGAATGATATTTTGAATGATTCACATAGCTCAATCTTATCTATTCACCAGGGAGCACAAAGATGTATCAAGATATTCAAGAGCATTATTGGTGGGACAATATGAAGAAGGAGATCACTAAATATACAACAATGTTTCAGGTATATCATAAAGTTAAGGATAAAAGGAAGAAGTCTAAAGGGATGATGAAACTATTTTTCATACCAAAATGAAAATGGTAAAAAATCACCATATAATGTTTTACTATAATTCCAAAGACATATTAAGTAAATAATTCTATATGGTTCATTATGGATCCTCTTATAAAGACAGCTTACTTTAGCACAGTTCAAGAGAAATTCTCACTAGATTAACATGAAAATATATGCATCAGAGAAGTGATAGAGATAAATGGAGTACCGCTATCGATTTTATTCGATTAGGATCTGATATTTACCTCTAAGATGTTGAAAAATATCCAATATTCTCTAAAAACTGGGAGGAACTTTATTCTGGTTTATCATCCTCAATCTAATGGCCAATCTGAGAAGACTATTTATACACTGTAAGACATGTTTAGATCATGTTATAATGACTTCAAGGGTGTATAGGAACAATATATTCTTCTATCTAAGTTCTCTTACAACAACCATTTCAACATCAGCATCCAAATGGATCTATATGAAGCCCTTTATGGGAAAAGATTCTGAACACCATCATGTTGGGATTAAGTTATGTAACATAAGATGCTAGGACCTATAATGGTCGAAGAAATAGTGGATAAAGTGAAACCAATTTAGAAACACATTAAGGTTTCACAAAGTCGACATAAGATTTATGAAGACTATCATTGATGGGACATGGAGTTTAAGGTTTGAAACATGGTATTCCTCAGCATATCTCTAGGGAATAGGATCATCAGATTTGGGGAGAAAGGAATGCTAAGTCATAGGTACATCTACCCCTTCTAGATTCTTCATCATTTAGGAGCTGCGGCTTATCGAATTTCACTTCCACCTACCATGTGTCAAGTAAAAAATTTATTCCATGTATCCCTCTTGAGGAAGTACAAACTAGATCCCTTACATGTACTAAATATAAAGGTGATAAAAATGGAGAATGACCTCTCATATGAAGAGTAGTCGGTGAAGATATTTGACCATAGAGATAATTTTCTACGCAACAAGACTACTCACCTGGTCAAAATTTTAAAACAAAATAATAAGTATGAAGAGGGAACATGGGAACTAGAGGAAGTGACAAATGAGAAGTACCCTCAATTAATTCACCATAGAATGTAAAATTAAAATTTGAGGGAGAAATTTCATAAGGGGGAATAATGTAACGACCCAATATTTTATCAATAGAAAATTATCTTGTTATAATTATGTCACAGAAAATCACAGAGAACCCAATAAATATTTCATTATCAAAAATTAATAATTAAGTAACTAGTATTTACAGAAATTAAAGAACCTATTCTAAATGAATATTGACTTGATTATTTGATTTGTAATGTGACCATTAGAAATAGTAAACCACCAAATAGAATAGTAACATCTCCTTTGAAAGTAAAAATAAAAATTAGGTATCTTTTTAATGAAAATATAATATATTTATATATTGGAATAAGTAAATAAATGTTTTAAAAATGATAAATTAATTGTTTTATTTTTTTTTGTAAATATTTATTTACAATTTTATAATTAACATAAATATTTAAAGAAAATTTATTTTCATAAAATGGATTCATAAATTAATATTTTGTTTTATTATTATTATAAGATAATTTTATGAGACCTTAATTAGTTTTTCAAAGTGTCATAAAATCAGTTATAATTTTAAAATCTACATTTCATTGAATAAATGATGATTTTAAATAAAAATTAAATTTATCATATTTATAAAATAATATACATAAAATTAAGTCCATTTTTGAATTCTACATGTCAGAAAATATTTAGGTCACATTTTTAGGATTTTTCTCAAGTAGTTGAATTTTTTGTGAATAGTGAAATATGATAATTTATGATATAAGATACATACTTGAATTTCTGAGTGATATATGATGTAATACCTTAATATAGAACTCTAATTCATTGTTTAATATATTTAGTGACAAGGTTCAACCCTATTTATAGTCTTGATCAAAAATAATAAACTAATGAATAAAATAATCAAAAACACCCCTCTCCTCCCATTATAATTACCACCCTTCACCACCTTTTCTCCTCACACATTCCAAGACATTAATATTATCCAAATTCCACCCAATTATCTTCCTAAGACTCTCTCCCACATATAAAACCCTATTGTCTCAAAAAAAAACAAATTCAATTTCCGTATGGAGGTTCTCAAGGAGAAGCAGTTCAAGAGGTAAAATCCTATTTTGTTTTCTTTTATTTTATTTTCTATTTATTTTATTTTATTATCCTATCATCACATACCTTTCCAAAAGTGTCATGAAAAATTAATTATCTTTTATGTAATTTAATTTTATTGTGTTTATGTAATAATTTTTCATCAAATCTCTTCTTTCTTCCTTTTATTATAAATGTGAAAACATCATCAATGATGTGTTGATTTACAGCCATCGTGGATGATGTATTTTTATTTTTCATTGTCATATTCAAGTATAGTAATAAAACCATTTTTATTGTTAAATTATTTTTATAATATTTTTATTACTACTTATTTAATTTTCTTTAACCAGTATATAAACATGATATTAAATAAAATGATATAAGTTTATCATGATTGTAAACACAACCAAAATAAATTAAATCATTTTCATTACCATTTTATTTTAAGAATCATCCTAATACCATATAACCAAATTATATATAAGACTAATTTATCTTATGTAATTTTATTAATAACATATACTTTCAATTTTGGAGAATTATTATCATTTTACATGAAAATACATGCTTGTGTACAAGAGAACTGATCATGAAAACCAAGAAAACAAACACTCCGAGAATGACGAAATTGAATCTTATAACACATAAAAAGACAATAAATAAACGTAATAAAATTATAATAATTAAAATAAATTTATAATAGGTTATTAATTAATAAATTAATGGATTTAATTTGATTATTAAGGATATTAAGGACAAGTGCAGAACACTTTCATACATAAGATAAATGATTCTCTCTGAACCGCCTTTTTTCCATAAGGTTCTGATTTCTCTCTCTTTGCGCCAATTAAATTCATAATTATTATTATTTAATCATATTACATTCTGGGTTCATGTTCCAAAAATATTTACCTAGCTCAATTTTTATTTCTTTTATGGGTAAATGCTTGTTTTATAAGGTTCCCTTCTCAATTCCTCCTGATAAGAACACTCAATTAAAAGGAACCTCACAATTTCTAACCCATTTTCAAGTTCCATACATAATATATTTTATGAAAAAAATATTTTCCTAAAATTTATCTTTCTATCATGAAAAAAATTCTTAGTTCATTTATGTTTTTATGTAAAAAAATATCCCCTTTTCTGTTTCAAAGCCTCTTTAATATTTTTCCTTAAACTACACCAAAGTGGATTATTTCTAAATATTCTTAAACAATATTTTTACACGTTTTTACTTTAGATGTTCATAATTTATCATTATATATTCCTATTTTTCCTTATAAATGTTCATTTATGATTTATATACAATATTTTATGGACACTAATATGACATTTCCTTTGGTTATGCTTTATGACATGATTATGATACCCATTTATTTCAATTGGTAACCCTTATATTTATTCATTATGTTTGATTCATCAAGTGGAACACATATTCATGAACATGTTATGATGGATGCACCTAGATGGTTCTCTAATTCATTGGTTATTGTTTAGTCTCATGAGACGTCATGTTGGGTCAAGATGTAAACCATATTCCTTTATGGTACTCTGTACACCATGTGTAATAGTCTTAGAAGTTATCTTTGACTCATACTAATATGATGTTGTATGTTTCTTATAAATTCTTATGATTCCATGATTAAATGATACCATGTTATATATTTTATTCTTCTTTAGGTTTATTCATGTCACATTACTTTTTATTTCATCTTGTTATGGATTCTAACCCATGTGTTATGCTTTATTTCAGTGTTTATTCCCTTGTTGGGATTTTTAGCTGATCCATTTTTTTATATGTATTCCATAGGTTGTTCTATGTAAATTTATGATATAAAAGGAAGCTAGTAGCTCATTATGAAGTTTAAATAAAATTTATCTTTATTTAAGATTTATGTTTTCTAATTATGTACCTTATGTTCCAATGACACTAGAAGTTAGGATCATTGGTTTGTATTTGATGGTTAATTATTTTTAAAATAATTTAATAGTATTTGGAAAAGTCTAGGGCCTTTATAACTAGTGGGATATCGGTCTTGTATTCTTGTAATTCTGTATTTCACTTTTTATAGCATGTTCTTGTTTATTTTTATTTTTTTTCTCTACTCACTCTATTATTTAGTTATTCTCTCAACTATTTATCAATATGATATGGGGGTATAGTACCCTTTTTGTACCACCTAAAGCCCCTAATGCTAATTAGTAGAATCTGGAATATGAGGGGGGTATACTAGAGTTATATTATAAACTGTCAATCAGGGATTTGATTAGTGGTATGAGGTGGTAGGATGTTACAATGTGGTATCTGATCATTTACTTTTTTCAATTTGGAATGTGGTATCCAGGAGATATAGGGATGTGTTAGAGACTATGGTGGATACCAAGATGGTGCATCACGAACACCTATTATAGTAGGAATTATAGGTTATTAGGGGCTTGAGATTACTATTCTTAATGTTTGTTGTTACGATTAAATGATTTTCACATCATGTGATTCACATGATGTTTAGATTTATAATTTCATTTTGAATTTTTCACTCGGACTATTGAGTCAATAGGTGTCAATATATTCATCATAACTGGGGATGTAGGATTCACATGACATGTAGGGGCCTACTAGTGTGTTTTTTTCCACTGATGAGAGGTTCAGTTGTTTAAAGTGTCAATGACTGAATATAAGATGTTTTCTTGTATAAGTACTTGCTGGTGTTTTACTCAATTAAACCAATGTTTATATAAATTTCCTTATGATGACAGGCCATTTGGGTATTTTGTTGAGATGATCAATGTAGATGTTGGTGATGATGTCCCTCTAGTAAGGGACATTCTATAACCCTAGTATGTCGGTGCAATTACTTAATGACTTTGTGATAAATGCATTATGGATCATTAGTATTCTATTTTAGTTTCTTAAAGTCTCAATAACATCCTATATAGTTTTTTACAATATATATTGGAATGAATTTATACTTAACAAGACCATGTGACTGTGATTTTCCATATATGGATTGATATGGGGTGATTCCAATTGAACGTGTATGCTTTTGTGATTCTTGAGGGGGAAATCCTGTATGTAGATTGTTGTGAGAACCTATATATAATGGGATGATTTTTTTGGTCTATGATGTTATTATACATATATTTTAGATCCTAGAGAGTGTGTTTTGGGCATGTTGGATTCCATGGAATTTTAAATACATGAGAATTGATGACATCCCATGAGATGTGACCCTATAGGATACTTGTCCTAAGGACTTGGTGAGAGATCCTAGTGACCTTCAAGTACACCCTAGGATAAGGGTGACTTTATGGTTTGTCATAAGTGAGGGGAACCCAAGTGAGGGGTTATATTGGATTTGTGTTTTCTTTAAAGGTAGAAGCATAAGTAGGTTCTTCATCCATGATATTGGTGCATGCTATTTTCTTCCAATTATAATGCTTAAGAAAGGTGATGTGTCAGTGTTTCAGGAGTAAAATCATGTTGATTTCTAGAACCATAGGATGTGAGTAACATAGAGTTCCTTAGTATTGAGACTGAATTTGAGGGGTAGGATTATTCAGGTGCCTGATCCTATGGAACATGGATATTATTTATGGTGAAAGTGTGGGTTGATGTTTGTGATTTTGAATGAACCTAATTAGCAAACAATCATATAATTAACCATTAAATGAGAGAGGTGCCTGATTTTTAATGGGAGTTCCAAGGGAACTTATGTTAGTTGTGTTCAGTGTGTTGGTTATTAGACAGTGTCTTGCCCTTGGGTTTCAATTCGGTTGATGCAACAATTATTGATTATTCATAGTACTTGTTGAACCTTAAATCAGTGATGGATGTGGGTGGGTTGAAGACTAATAGAATTTTATGAGTTTCTTGTAGGCCCAATAGCCCAATAATTGGTGATCATGGATTCAGAGGAGTGTCATTCATGTGATGATGGAAGAATCAGATGGAGTTGTACTTTATAATTGATATAAGGTAGGTTGTGTGGTGGGGAGTTCACCACTATCTGATTGAGGGTGGTGAAACTCACTATGAACTGAGTTTCAGCACGAGCCATGGGTGAAATTACCATTGTCTAGGAATAGGTAATATATTACATTTCCTAATGGAACTTTGGTATGACTGGGTTTGACCATGTCCAATAATTATGTGTAGTGATGGATGGGGCATGGTCCACAATTATTAAGAAATCGAAATAATGATGTGGTGATAAGGATACTCTTATAGTGGGGAGGTTCTTATCGATTTGGGGTGATACCACCCCCTGAAGGTTGGGTCATGGATTTATGAGAACAATTGGTAGACAAACATGAAGGAAATTAGATTCAAATGAGTTGGTGAATGTCAAATGTAAATTATTTTTTAATGTTGGTTGGAGTCCAAGTGTCGTCTTTTGGCATGGGATGAGAATTTAGGTTGGTCAACCTTGCATCAAATATGATATGCTTTAGTTCCAGGGTGGGAGCATAATGAAGGATCTATAAAGTTTGTGTTTGATACAATAAATCTCATAGAAATACGAGTTTGGGATACCGAGAGAGTATTTTAATGATCAAGGGTGGAATTCGGGAGTAAAGAAACTATGATCTGGTACTTTGAGTGATGCATCAGCAACTGAAGTCGAGCATTTTCAAGACGATTCAGCTAAGGGAGGATCAACTTATTATCTTGAGCAGAATTGAAAGTGATGGGTTGGGAACCACATTAGGTACATCATTCTATATATGATGGGGTTTTTTAGAGATATAAATGTTTCATTTAAAGGAAATCCAGTGTATTAGGCCTTGTTTATCGATGTGGGTGTGTGCCCATTTTGGATTGGAAATTAGGAACTGTGAATTGTGATGGAATTTTACATCTGTTTTTAATTATGTTTGTGTGTGAGTATTGGAAACTACATTAGGGGAAGTTTTAGATCACCAGTATCATGGTTCAATATAAACTTTCTGTGATGGAGGTTGGTTTGTCTTGAAATTAGTCTATTTAGATAGTTCTTTGATGAAGCGTTGTCGTGCACGCTCTAAAAAATATTTACAACTAAGTACATCACAGGATCTAACCTTGGTCGTTCTCTTGAAGAGCTGTCACGATCAATCAATCGCTACTTATAACTCAGTATTTTATATTTTTTTATTTATAAAATAAAACTAAAATAAATGTATATTTGAGAAATGAGAATGAAATACAAAAATTGAACATGCATTTTCAATTCAAACTGAATGAATGGAGAAAAATGATGTTGGATAGAAAGGAGATCCTCCCGATAAAATCACCTCGAGTGAACCTTAAGTGTCTCTTAATTATTTTCAAATTAACTAAATTAACACACTCCATATTATGTGTGAAAATACTCATATACATATGTTTTTTAATATATGGTTCTCACAAAAATCACTGAGAGACCACACATCCACCTCCTCGATTGAGGGAAAATATTGCAGAAGTGAAATTTATACCACATGTGCCAAGTAGTGACAAAAAGGCACCTTACCCAATAAGATACCCCTTGGTATAACTATAACGACCCATACTTTACATACATTGTTAATACTTCAAAATTGAAGCATACTTATTACAACATATAACAAAACCACGAAAGGACCGTATAGGTATAGTGTCTTTAGAAACTGGGAAACATAAACAACTGGTTCATAAATCTTCTACAGTGTCTCCCATTTATTTCATCATATCTAGGGTCCCTTTTAGCATATTCTACTTAATATCAATCTTCCTGACCTGGGGAAAAGAAAAAATACAAAAAAGGGTGAGCTCAAATGCTCAGCAAGAGAAAATAAAGGAAATAAAAATCATATCATGTCTTTTTGAAAATCATAACCTGCAAAAGAGATCATAATATCTTAACATGGAATAAATCATAGAAGTGAAAATGAGATCCCCATAATCATAACATAAGACTTGAAACTTTGTGGCATGCACACATAATCATGGAAAACCATTTCTTGTAAGCCATGACTCATTGCCAAGACTATTTTAGCGGACAAAGTCCATTTCTGAACCGAGTTCACTCCTCGTTTCAGTCCTGTATCACTGAACCGAAAAAACCTTCCATTCCAGCCATGTCTATCTCATGAGATATAAATCTTTACCCAATGCATTGGAGGGAGATATAGGTCCCACCCATCTTATAATGAATCCTTTCTTATGTGTGCCACATAATCATAAATCATACATCATCGCATAACACATGTAACAAAAATGGGATTCTTGAAACATCATGACATCATTAAAAAAATCATATAAGGTAAATGACTTCATAAAAATAATTCCCTCAAAACATAATCAAATCAATGTAATAATAGGGATAAAAACAGAACCCTTTATTATCTTAGATGGAAAATAATTTTGATAAAACAATTGAACTTCATTCTTGAGGAAAATATCTTTTCTAATTCAAAAACATTTTTCCTTTCTTAACATGTCATACAACTTTAAACTAAAAGAAGTTGATTAAAAATAAACTTTAAAACTTGTAAAGGAAGCTTCTTGGAAATAATGTTTTAAAAATCCCTTCATGACGTATAAGTTAAAAAAACATTCTTCGTACTTTTACCGGAAAAGTCAAAAAGTACCTCGTACGAAAAAACGACAAAATATTCCTTTCATATATTTTAATAAAAACTCACCGAAGGGTAAAATTGGATTTAAAAAATTGTACATGGATGGAAATAATATTACATATTGAGGAAACATGGATGTGGATGATAAAATACACCCCAGTAAATACCAAAGTATAAACAATCTCGGATAAAATGAGATTGTGATATATTCCCTTACCTTAGGTCCGATTTGCTTTGTACGTGTCCGAAGATCCTGTATAATGGTTTAAATAATGTTATTGACTTATTCCATAATCATACATATTGATATGATATCATATATGGTCATATTCTTAGCTTCTTATTAGTAATATTTCATTGTTACTTGTTACTCGGGTCTTTATTGCCTTTTGTTCTTATGCGTGTTTTGCCGAATAAATTCTTATTATTATTTTAAGGTTATAGATACCTTATATCCAGAATGGTATTAGTGTAACATATATCATATTTATTCATTTAATTCATTTATATAATTACTATGTAATGATGATCATGTAGAACGAGTCACATCACATCGTGGAGACGGTATTCTGTACGTACGCACGAGCGATGATATTGTTCCCATGATCGTGGAATTGTATTTAAGTGTATTTATACTATTTAAGTATCAATATCACTTTATAATAATCATATATAGTTACTCATTACACCATTATACCCATCCTTGTAAGGTGATGGTGGAAAATAGATTACACCACGGTGTGGAGACGGTATTCCGTACGTACGCACGCGTGGTGATTTCATTTTCCCGTAGGATGTATAGAAGGTGAATTAGGGTTGTTTCATATTTATAATAACATATCAGTATGTAAGGAATACTAATGCTATTAATTTATCATGAAACAACTAAAGAAGAAGAAGTTGAAGAAGAAAGAAATTGAAAAGATCGGTAATGGATATTACCTCTTCTTTGAAACGCCTCTTTGAATCCTCCACTTAGGGAACTAAGATTGGTCTTTGAAGAAGACCAGGAACTCTAGGATTATTCTAGGGAAGTGGAGAAGGGATTTTGTCAGGGGTTGGCCGAGCTTGAGTGCTCAAATTGGTGTGAGGAGGAGGGGGAGGAGGTGCCCTTTTATAAGGGAGGAGAGGGGCACCTTAGGAATATCTCAAAATATTATTTTATATTAAAGTCAAAATTGGTTTATAATGGTTACAAAGGGTCTTATTTCGAAGGTAAAGTGGGTATGGGTCGAAATCCTATCAACCAATAGGATTTAGACAAGTTTAGGTTATTATTTTAACCTTATCAATTAGATTTAACTCTAAGTTAAATAATTTAACTTTTACTGTGACTTTTTGTTTTCTTACACTATATGGTTAATACACTTACTATAACATGACAAACGAACCCCAAGTTGTTTATTATTAATATATATATCCTTATCTAAGTCATTTGGCCGAACCTTAGATTTTTAGGAATAAAATAACAATTAATAATATAATATTTTATTTAAAAACTATTTTGTGTCAATTTTGACACTATTTGATATATGATTTTGTTGAAAGTCATAACAGAATTATATGTTCAAACCAAGTTGATTAAATAAACACTAATATATCATAGTAACCTAGAAAATTAGTGTAATTCATAAAAAGTCTCAAATTACATTTATTTTGGTGTTTATAACATCAATTTTGTCAATATTTCATTAATAAGATAATTACTGCATCATCATTGTGTCATAAATAAATTAAATTATTTAATGTCTAAAAATTACAAATAAAATACCATTATGTAGGAAATATTTTTATCTTTATAATGAATATTTATAGTCGAATTTATCTTATGTATAACCCCATATTAAAATTTATGTACTTATTAAACTTTGATTTTAACTATTTTAACCCTTCTTTAAATAAATTAATAATAAATGTCCTAATCTAATCCAAGTGGACCTAAATGGTCATATTTTATTCCTAAGTTTGTTTTTGGTCGAATTTCACTTATCCAATAGAATTAGGACATGTGTTAGGGTAATAATAATATCATCTTTACCCTTAATTACCCTATTTACTTTTAACCGTGGTAAAAAAAAGTAAAAAGTTACTATTCACCAAAAATTATTTTCATCTCATTGAACCAAATTTTAGACCTTGATATTAATCGTGTCTCTCGGATTTTCGAAATTCCATTCACAGAAGCAGTAAAATTAAGTTTTATGAAAAATTCAGTTTTTAACCTACCACTTTGTGGTTTCACTATTCATCAAAAATTGAAAGTTTTCAGAAAAATACCAAAATTTCACCCTGGGCTAATTTCGGTATTCCGAATCCAAAAATGAGGTCCATTTTGAAAGATAAAATTTCAAAAAGTGGTTATTACTATTCGTAATGGCTATTTTAAATGATATTTTAATAACATATCGTCGTTTTGTGAAACTCGGTATTGCGTACAACGCAAGCTATCGAGGAAGGTCGCGATTGCGTGTAAAGTAAGCCAAGATAGTGTGTAGTGAAAGATTCCTTTGATGATATATATATAACATAAAAACAAAATATTACTCATAAAAATCTCGGGTGTTACATTCTACCCCCCTTAAAAAGAATTTCTCCCTCGAAATTCGTCACTTTGTAATAAACAGATGAGGATACATCTCCCTCATCATATCCTCAAGCTCCCAAGTAGCTTCTTCTAATTGGTGGTTCCTCCATAAAACTTTCACCAAGCGAGTGGTCTTGTTTCGTAGGACTTTTTTGTTATGATCCAGAATCTCTATCAGTTGTTCTTCATAAGAAAGATCTTGCTTCAGCGGTACAACTTCTGAGCTGAGTACATGTGAAGGATCAGGTATGTACTTTCTCAGGAGAGATACATAGAACACATCGTGAACTTGAGAGAGATTCGGTGGAAGCGCCAATCGGTAATCTACCTTTCCAACACGATCCAGTATTTCGAAAGGACCGATATATCTAGGGCTCAACTTCCCCTTCTTTCCAAATCTCATAACCCTCTTCCAGGGAGATATTCGTAAGAACACTTTATCACCCACTTCAAACTCTAGGTGTTTTCTTCGGTTGTTGGCATAACTTTTCTGTCGACTCTGAGCTGCTGTTATGTGTTGTTGAATAGATCTGACCTTTTCTGCCATTTTATCAACGAGATCAGGTCCTAATAGCTTTCTTTCCCCAACTTCATCCCAGCAAGTTGGAGTCCTGCATTTCTTTCCATAGAGAGCTTCATAAGGAGCCATATGAATACTGGAGTGAAAGCTATTATTATAAGAAAATTCCGCCAAAGGTAGGTGTTGATCCCAACCTCCTTTGAAATCCATAGAGCAAGCTCTCAACATATCTTCTAGGGTTTGAATTGTTGTCTCAGACTGACCGTCTGTCTGAGGATGATAAGCAGTGCTGAAACTCAACTCTGTATCCAGAGTATGCTGAAGACTTTGCCAGAACTTTGAGGAAAATCTCGGATCCCGATCAGATATAATAGAAAGTGGTACTCCATGCAATCTTACCACTTCCTTTACATATATCCTGGCAAGATGATCTAGAGAGAAATCCTCTCTAATAGCAATGAAGTGTGCAGACTTTGTAAGATGATCAACAATGACCCAGATAGCATTATTGCCTTTGGATGTTTTAGGAAGTCCTGTGACAAAGTCCATAGTGATGTTTTCCCATTTCCATTCAGGTATGGGTAATGGTTGTAACATCCCCTTAGACTTCTGTCTCTCAGATTTAACTTGTTGACAAACCAAGCATCGAGAGACATATTCAACAACATCTCTTTTTATGCCATCCCACTAGAAGTACTCTTTCTGGTCTCTATACATGTTCGTGCTTCCAGGATGAATAGAGAATGAAGAACTATGAGCCTCATCTAGCAGCTCCTTCTTTAATTCGGGGATGGGAGGAACACAAACCTGATTCCTGAACTTTATTATCCCATCACAATCAAGGTTGAATTCAGGAACATTTATCACCTTCTTTTGTAACTCGACATCTTCTTTCTGTGCCTCTTTAATCTTTCCATGTATAGATGGTTGAACATTCATTTGAGAAAGATAAGATTTTTCCCCTTCCATTATAATTCCAAGACCCATCTTTTGTAAATCCAAAAATATTGGATCTTTTGTGATCCTCATCATGGATAAACTAGCATGGTCTTGTCGACTTAATGAATCTGCCACCTTGTTTGCTTTCCCAGGGTGGTAATGGATTGAGCAGTCATAATCCTTAATCAGCTCCAACCATCTTCTTTGACGCATATTCAGCTCCTTTTGTGTGAAAATATACTTTAAACTTTTATGATTAGTATAAATATCATACCTTTCACCATAAAGGTAATGCCTCCAAATATTTAATGCAAAGATTACCACAGCTAACTCCAAATCATGTGTTGGGTAATTTTACTCATGGATTTTCAACTGTCGTGAGGCATAAGCTATCACCATATCATTTTGCATAAGAACACACCCCAATCCCTTCTTGGATGCATCACTATAGATCACAAACCTTTCTCCACTACAAGGAAGCGTGAGCACAGGTGCACTGGATAAACTTTTTTTCAACTCCTTGAAATTCTCTTCACATTCTTCCGTCCAGACAAACTTAACTCCTTTCCGAGTCAACTTGGTGAGTGGATTAGATAATCATGAAAAATCTTTCACAAAACGTCGATAATATCCAGCCAAACCAAGAAAACTTCAGATCTCAGTTACTGTTGTTGGTCTCGACCATCTTTCGATAACCTCTGTTTTTGCTGGATCCACAGATATCCCCTCTTTTGAGATTATGTGACCCAAAAATGCAACTTTTTTAAGCCAAAATTCACACTTGGTAAATTTGGCATAAAGCTTCTTCTTTCTCAGGGTCTTCAATATAATTCTCAAGTGATCTTCATGTTCTTCCTTGCTCTTTGAATAGACAAGAATATCGTCTATAAAGACTACCACAAATTGATCAAGATAGTCTCTAAAGACTCTATTCATTAGATCCATGAAGATAGCAGGGGCATTAGTAAGACCAAATGGCATCACTATAAATTCATAGTGTCCATACCTTGTACGGAAAGCCGTCTTTGGTATATCCTCTCTTTTGAACCTTAATTGATGATACCCTGAACGAAGATCAATCTTGGAAAAGTATTGAGCTCTGCGTAGTTGGTCAAATAAGTCATCAATGCGTGGGAGAGGATATTTGTTCTTGATAGTGATCTTGTTAAGTTCTCGATAATCAATGCAGAGTCTCATTGATCCATCTTTCTTCTTAACAAATAGAATAGGTGCTCCCCAAGGTGACGCACTAGGGCGTATGAATCCCTTATCAAGATTCTCTTAGATTTGCCTTTTCAATTCCTGCAACTCAATTGGGGCCATTCTATAAGGTGTCTTTGAAATAGGCAAAGCACCCGGTACGAGTTCTATTGAAAACTCAACTTCACGATTTGGTGGAAGACCCGGTAATTCCTCCGGAAAGACATCATCAAACTCCCGTACGATGGGCATATTCTTAATCGCGAGTTTCTCACCAACCATTTGAGATAAATAACCTTCATTTAGTGGAATCAATACCCATAAAATGGAAGAAATTTCCACTGGAAGGTTATGTTCATCCTTGCATTGATAGACGATCATAGATTGATCTGGAATATGAAATGTGACTTCCCTTCTTTGGAAATTGATATGAGCTCCGTATAAAGAAAGCCAATCCATGCCAAGAATCACATTGAATTCCACTAAAGGAAGGATCACAAGATTTGCAGGAAGCACTTTCCCACAAACGTCAATTGGAGAAGAATTATAAACTTTTGATGCGATTGATGTGCCATTAGGTGTTTTCACAGCAAACTCAACATCTAATTGTTGAGGTAATACGGTGATACCCTTAGAAAATTCTTCAGAAATAAAAGATTGGGTGGATCCAGAATCAAATAAAACATTTTCTACTTTAGAGTGGATGGTAATTGTACCTTTCACCACTTCGTTATCGTACTCCACATCACTGATAGAAATTACATGTGACTTTCCTTTGTCTTTAGCCTTAAGAGTTTGTTGACGTCGACCATCATCATCAACCCTTGGATTTGGGCATTGATTGGCATAATGCCCCATCTCCTTACACTTGAAACATTGAAGTGTAGTAGGTTCATTCTATGTATCCCTTCCTTTGTTTGCATCATTAGACATCTTCTTCCCATTATCGCGGCATTCAAATGCCCGATGACCTTCCTTTCCACATTTGAAACATTTACTTGTCGCTTTAAGACAACTCCCTCAATGTTTCTTTCCAAACTTTGAGCATAAGGGAAATCTCATCTTCTTTTTAGTGTGCTCTTTAGATTTTCCTTTGAATTCCATTTTCCTCTTCTTATCAAACCCATATGACTGATGGGTTACTCCAATCTCCATCTCGACGTTGAGAGCACATCGAACGATTTCCTCGTAGCTATTGAAGTCCCTTATGGATAACGCCCTTCGAAGACTTGGTTTTAAGCCACTAAAGAATCGATCGATTTTACTCTCAGGTTAGATAATAATAACAGAAGCGTACCTTGAAAGTCTTGTAAAATTTGCTTCATAGGTACCAACAGATTCATCATCCTTTTGCTTTAGTTCAAGAAACTCTTTCTCCATCTTTGTTCGAAGAATACAAGGGACGTACTTATTGAAAAATAAGTTCTTGAACTCGTCCCATTCCATGGACTCAATTTCATCCCTTTGCATCGTATTCTTAATAAGATTCTACCATTGATCAGCATCTCCTTCCAAACGATACACTACTAGGATGACTTTATCATGTTCAGAACATTGAAGAACTGAAAATATCTTTTCAGTAGTATTAATCCATTGTTCAGCAACTAATGGATCAGTAGACCCGCTGAAAGAAGGTGGACGCTTCCTCATGAAGGATTCAACAGAATGTTGCTCCTTCCTTTGCTCATTTGGAAGTCCTGCATGATTCATAGATTGAGAAAGTTGTGGGAGCATGGCTACAAGATTTTTCATTCCAGCTCCCATAACGTTTGGTTGCTCAGGGGGACAATCATTGCATTGCCCACTGCATTCCGCATTAACACGGTTCCTTCGGGTTCCAGCCATTGACTAAAACCAAGAAGAACAGTGTGAGAAACACTAATTATAATAGTAAAACCACATAATTCAAGAATAAAATTTTCACGCTTAAGGTCTTATCCTAGGTTATTCATGGCCATTTCTAAAACACTAAGATTGTGTTCTATGCTTAGACTTATCCTTAGGGTTCTTACTAAGGCTTTCACATCCTAGTTTCCAAAGGTTGACTATACCTTTCCTCTGATACCAACTATAAAGACCCATACTTTACATACATTGTTAATACTTCAAAATTGAAGCATACATATTACAACATATAACAAAACCACGAAAGTACTGTATAGGTATAGTGTCTTTAGAAACTAGGAAACATAAACAACTAGTTCATAAATCTTCTACAGTGTCTCCCATTTACTTCATCATATCTAGGGTCCCTTTTAGCATATTCTACTTAATATCCATCTTCCTGACCTGGGGAAAAGAAAACATACAAAAAAGGGTGAGCTCAAATGCTCAGCAAGGGAAAATAAAGGAAATAAAAATCATATCATATATTTTTGAAAATCATAACCTGCAAAAGAGATCATAATATCTTAACATGGAATAAATCATAGGAGTGAAAATGAGATCCCCATAATCATAACATAAAACTTTAAACTTTGTGACATGCACACATAATCATGGAAAATCATTTCTTGTTAGCCATGACTCATTGCCAAGACTATCTTAGCGGACAAAGTCCATTTCTGAACCGAGTTCACTCCTCGTTTCAGTCCTGTATCACTGAAATGAAATAGCCTTCCGTTCCAGCCATGTCTATCTCATGAGATATAAATCTTTACCCAATGCATTGGAGGGAGATATAGGTCCCACCCATCATATAATGAATCCTTTCTTATGTGTGCCACATAATCATAAATCATACATCATCGCATAACACATGTAACAAAAATGGGATTCTTGAAACATCATGACATCATTAAAAAAAATCATATAAGGTAAATGACTTCATAAAAATAATTCCCTCAAAACATAATCAAATCAATGTAATAATAGGGATAAAAATAGAACCCTTTATTATCATAGATGGAAAATAATTTTGATAAAACAATTGAACTTCATTCTTGAGGAAAATATCCTTTCTACTTCAAAAACATTTTTCCTTTCTTAACATGTCATACAACTTTAAACTAAAAGAAGTTGATTAAAAATAAACTTGAAAACTTTTCAAGGAAGCTTCTTGGAAATACTGTTTTTAAAATCCCTTCATGCCGTATAAGTTAAAAAAACATTCTTCGTACTTTTGTCGGAAAAGTCAAAAAGTACCTCGTACGAAAAAACGACAAAAGATTCCTTTCATATCTTTTAATAAAAACTCACCAAAGGGTAAAATTGGATTTAAACAATTGTACGTGGATGGAAATAATATTACATATTGAGGAAACATGGATGTGGATGATAAAATACACCCCAGTAAATACCAAAGTATAAACAGTCTCAGATAAAATGAGATTGTGATATATTCCCTTACCTTAGGTCCGATTTGCTTTGTACGTGTCTGAAGCTCCTGTATAATGGATTAAATAATTTTATTGACTTATTCCAGAATCATACATATTGATATGATATCATATATGGTCATATTCTTAGCTTCTTATTAGTAATATTTCATTGTTACTTGTTACTCGGGTCTTTATTGCCTTTTGTTCTTATGCGTGTTTTGCCGAATAAATTCTTATTATTATTTTAAGGTTATAGATACCTTATATCCAGAATGGTATTAGTGTAACATATATCATATTTATTCATTTAATTAATTTATATAATTACTATGTAATGATGATCATATAGAACGAGTCGCATCACATCGTGGAGACGGTATTCCGTACGTACGCACGAGCGATGATATTGTTCCCATGATCGTGGAATTGTATTTAAGTGTATTTATACTATTTCAGTATCAATATCACTTTATAATAATCATATATAGTTACTCATTACACCATTATACCCATCCTTGTAAGGTGATGGTGGAAAATAGATTACACCATGGCGTGGAGACGGTATTCCGTACGTACGCACGCGCGGTGATTTCATTTTTCCATAGGATGGATAGAAGGTGAATTAGGGTTGTTTCATATTTATAATAACATATCAATATGTAAGTAATACTGATGTTATTACTTTATCATGAAACAACTAAAGAAGAAGAAGTTGAACAAGAAAGAAATCGAAAAGATCGGTAATGGATGTTACCTCTTCTTTGAAACGCCTCTTTGAATCCTCCACTTAGGGAACTAAGATTGGTCTTTGAAGAAGACCAGGACCTCTAGGATTATTCTAGGGAAGTGGAGAAGGGATTTTGGCAGGGGTTGGACGAGCTTGAGTTCTCAAATTGGTGTGAGGAGGAGGGGGAGGAGGTTCCCATTTATAAGGGAGGAGAGGGGCACCTTAGGAATATCTCAAAATATTATTTTATATTAAAGTCAAAATCGGTTTATAATGGTTCCAAAGGGTCTTATTTCTAAGGTAAAGTGGGGATGGGTCTAAATACTATCAACCAATAGGATTTAGACAAGTTTAGGTTATTATTTTAACCTTATCAATTAGATTTAACTCTAAGTTAAATAATTTAACTTTTACCGTGACTTTTTGTTTTCTTACACTATATGGTTAATACACTTACTATAACATGCCAAACGAACCCCAAGTTGTTTATTATTAATATATATATCCTTATCTAAGTTATTTGGCCGAACCTTAGATATTTAGGAATAAAATAACAATTAATAATATAATATTTGATTTAAAAACTATTTTGTGTCAATTTTGACACTATTTGATATATGATTTTTGTGAAAGTCATAACATAATTATATGTTCTAAACAAGTTGATTAAATCAACACTAATATATAATAGTAACCTAGAAAATTAGTGGAATTCATAAAAAGTCTCAAATTACATTTATTTTGGTGTTTATAACATCAATTATGTCAATATTTCCTTAATAAGATAATTACTACATCATCATTGTGTCAAAAATAAATTAAATTATTTAATGTCTAAAAATTACAAATAAAATACCATTATGTAGGAAATATTTTTAGATTTCTAATGAATATTTATAGTCGAATTTATCTTATGTATAACCCCATATTAAAATTTATTTACTTATTAAACTTTGATTTTAACTATTTTAACCCTTCTTTAAATAAATTAATAATAAATGCCCTAATCTAATCCAAGTAGGCCTAAATGGTCATATTTTATTCCTAAGTTTGTTTTTGGTAGAATTTAACTTATCCAATAGAATTAGGACATGTTTTAGGGTAATAATAATATCATCTTTACCCTTAATTACCCTATTTACTTTTAACCGTGGTAAAAAAAGTAAAAAGTTACTATTCACCAAAAATTATTTTCATCTCATTGAACCACATTTTAGTCCTTGATATTAACCGTGTCTCTTGGATTTGCGAAATTCCATTCACAGAAGCGGTAAAATTATGTTTTATGCAAAATTCAGTTTTTAACCTACCACTTAGTGGTTTCACTATTCATCAAAAATTGAAAGTTTTCAGAAAAATACCAAAATTTCACCCTAGGCTAATTTCGGTATTCCGAATCCAAAAATGAGGTCCATTTTGAAAGATAAAATTTCAAAAAGTGGTTATTACTATTCGTAACGGCTATTTTAAATGATATTTTAATAGCATATCGTCATTTAGTGAAACTCGGTATTGCGTACAACGCAAGCTATCGAGGAAGGTCGCAATTGTGTGTAAAGTAAGCCAAGCTAGTGTGTAGTGAAAGATTCCTTTGATGATATATATATTACATAAAAACCAAATATTACTCATAAAAATCTCGGGTGTTACACTAACTCTAAGAAAATAAGAAGGATTAAAAATGAATGTTAAAATGATTGAGATCAACACTGGGTTATTCCACTGGGAACTTCCTTGGGTTAGCTACTCATGATCATGAGCATAAGAGTTCATAGTGGAAAGAAAGGAATGAAGTGGAAAACAAAAAAGATAAAAATGAGGATGATATGAAAAAGAGGACTAAAATATACTAATAACACATAATACTATTAAAAAAGAAATAAAAAAACAAAAATACCTAAAAATGGACAACAATGGCTACCCCAAAGTTGCCAACAACATGAAATGAAGAAGGACTCTTTTATAGGAAAAAGGGGTCAAAATTCCGGATCCAAATCTTCCCACCAAATGCATGTGAATTTTCTACCAATTAAATTATCTAATTCGGAAAAGTGTTCTTCTTTAAATTTATTTTGTTTTGTCTTATATTTATACCCACAATTTTAAGATTTATTGGACACATGTGGAGAGATATATACCCAGATTACTTTGAGAATTTATTCTAGACATGTGACTCTTCATATTCAAATGCAGCGAGTTCTAATGAATTTATGGCCATGTAAATTAAGTAATAACTTCTAGAAAGCTTAATTAAAGTTATTCTCCTGGATTTCATCGAGGTTGTTTTATAATTTCAAATCCTTTTTTGGCCACTTATGATATAGGAGTTCAAAATTAAAATTATCCAAATATGTGCATAGTTTTTGAGTCCTGGATTGTGATATTGATTTAGGCAATAAAATGATAGATTGAGCTTTAGGTCTTGAAGAATAAATTTAATAAAATTATGTATAGAAACCTACATAATAATAATTTTTCAATTTCTATATATTTACAAAAAGTAATTTCCAAAATATAGAAATATATTAAAATAATTAATTTCCAAAAGAAACTATTTTTGCAATTAATATCCAAATATTCTTCAAAAACATAAAATGGGACAATTACCCTTAAAATAACACATTGTTGGGATTATAAACACTGAAATTTAGAATAAAATAATTGAAAATATTTTCTCTATCAATTACCCCATACTTAAACATTACAATCTTGGGCAATCATCTTATACAATGGTCAAAAAAAACTTCCCAAAGCTTAAATGGAAATACAACTCAATTATCGTATCAAAGAAAATATTATGACTCATACATGGATCAAAATTCCATAAATCCTAAAAATTAATAAAAATCAATTCAATATCATGTTAATCCTCATATTTATTTCATAGTTACCTCCTTGTAAAAATATTTTTCTTTTCCTTCAAAGAAATTTAATGTTGAGTTTTTCTCATTTTGAAGAACATGTGTGATCTCCATAAGCTTTCTATCCAACTAGTATCTCAATTTCATAGAGTCAAAAATGTGACCATCATGAGGTATTTTTCATGGGATTTTTTGAGGATGAGGGTTGACAGGTTTTAAATGTAAAATAATTTTAGCCAAAATGAGGAGGGTTAAGCTCTAAAGTGATGTAAATGCCTAAAAACCATTTTTCTCAAGAATGGTATGCTCCTCAATCAGCTAAAATATGGATCACCTCAAAGAACCTCTTTCATTATTTGGAAACTTCACACTTGGAATTTTAGTTTCAATGATAAATTTCTTCCTTTTCCCAAACTTTTATTATTTTTTAATCTTGAATGTAGATATGGATTTCTCTTTAGAATCATGTCTTTAAAGAAAAAGAGGAAAACATTGATCATCAAAAATTGGTGAACACATGACCCATATTTGTAATGATATTTAATTCCACTCATAAATCTTCCTATAATTAAATTTATTCCACACAAGCAGCAATAAATATGGAAACACAATCATTTAAACTCAAACCGATTATTCAAGAAAAAAAAGTACAACTCATCTTCTCCCCCCCCCCAAATTGAGTTCAACAATAATCATTAATTTAACTTCTAGAGAAGGTTTGAAATGGATAAATGTCACTTAATGTGCCTTCTTAACATCGTATTTCATGGATACTATAAGCTTAATAATGGTTAGATAAAAAGGTATGACAAAATTAGAGTTGAATGCAAAAAAGGGATTTCAAAGTGGTTCCTCAATTATATTTAACACATTCCATGAACTCCAATAGCTTTTAAAAAGAGAAAAATAGCAATTTTTTGGATCACACATGATGTATCAGGACTCTCAATAAAAATATAAATGTAAATAATATATATAAAAGTCTTATAACCCACTTGGGATGGGAAATATTATCAATTCGGATAGTACTAGTGCACGTGAGTTTCACAATCAATCAAACTTCATCAAATGAAAAGATTAGAAATCAAGAAATTGAATCCATTAATAAATCATTTAAATCATCAAATATTCAAATAAATAAATGTGCCAAAAATACCAATGTGGATTAAATTCCACAAAGTATTCAATTTAGGAAAATAATCCTAATAACACACCAAAAATGAAAGAAAAATAAAAAATTCAAAAAAAAAATGAAAAGTAAAATGAAATCACACAAAATATTCTTAAAAACAAGTTTGCATCCCACCCCCACACTTATTCCATTTAATACCCTCTTTTCATATCAAATCAAATCAAGAGACATTTTCACATATAATTTATATGGGGAAACATATAAAATAGTGAAAAGCAAAGGCACAACCTAATTTATATTTCAATGGAAACCATGAGTTAGGATCTTAACTGCCACCACATTTAAACTATAAGAAATAAATTAAAAAGCATAAGAAAAAAATAAAGATAAAGGGGATAAAAAAGGAATATTTCTTGGTTTTACACCCATGTATGTGCTAGTTTGTTACTTCCCCAACTCAGTAAGTTGTATTGGATTATCCATAATCCGAAGGAGGGTATGGTTTCTTTAAGATGAACCACCACATGTGACTTTTACCAGTGTCTACTAGTAAACATCAAGAATAGAGAACCCAAAAAAAGATAAGAAATTTCCCAACCCCCAAGAAAGAATAAATAAATAATTTGATATCCATAGTGGGATGGAAAATAAAGTAGGAGTTCTCCCTATGAACTTTTTTGGTGTCCTCCTCCATATAGTAGGAAAGTTGATGTGGAGGGGAAGTCACACCACATGATTATATAGCTCGTGTTATTAAATAACCACCACTTATTTTGTATCTTCCTTAACATACAAGTCCAGATCTATTTGTTCCACATGAGAAATTTTTGAAAAAGAGAAGTCAGAAAACAATTCAGCATGAATAAGATTAAAACATGAATAATTAATAAAAAAATATTCCCTTTAAAGTAAGTCACATTGGAAATTGATCTCATTAGTAAGTACCATTGGAAACTCAATATTAGAAGTTACATATTCACCAACACATTCCAAAGAAAAAGATAGGTATAAAGGTTTTGATTTTTCATTATCAAGGATGTGAAGATCATATTATAAGTTATCTTCAACAATGTAATTCCATGATTTTTTTTAAAAAGCCGTTGATCTCCCATAACTACATCAGTTGTAATGTGTACTTCAGGGACCTCCTCGAGTAATGTTTGACTATGTGATAATGTGATTAATTCCTTTAGAATATACTTATCACCTGACTTAGGTTCTTTGACATAAAAAATTATTGGTGAAATCTCTTACACCACTCGTTTTGGTTCATATTCTAGCTCTAACTTAGGTTTCTCCTAGGATTCATATACGTATTCAAATATATATTCTATTTGGATCTCCATGATTTTAATTTTTAGACTAATACTTTTTAAATTAACATCAAGATCATTTTAAACTTATTCTTTCACCTGATATTAACAGTCCATGCATAATAATTTTAATTAAAATTCACCATAAACAAAAATTATTTTTTTCTTCAAATTAATTATTTTTTTGTGCTTTTTAATGAAAGGGAAATTATTTAAAAAATGTGAGTAAAAATATTAAATCAAGACCATTTGGATCCCTAAAACGAATTCCAATTTAATGAATCATTTTCATGTGAGCTCTCAAAAATATTTATAACTAAGTGCAACACAAGGGATGATTTAAGTGATTCTCTTGAGGAACTATCATGGTCAATCAATCACTACATATAATTCACTATACTTATATTTTTTATTTAAAAAATAAAACTAAAATAAATTTATATTGGATAAATGAAAATGAAATAATAAAAAATCATTCATACGCATTTCAAACTGAATGAATGTAGATAGAATAATGTTAGACATAAAGGAGATCCTCCTGAGAGAATCACCCCAATTGAACCTTCATAGTCTCTTAATTAGTTTCAAATTTACTGAATGAAAAAACTTCATTGTATGTTTGAACATCCTCTTATTCATATTTTTTTAACATACGGTGCTCTCAATGATCACCGAGATACTGCACATCCACCTCCTCAATTGTGGTAAAATATTACAGAAGTGAAAGTTAAACCTTGGTGGAAAGTGGAGACACAAAAGCACCATTCCAACTTAGACCCCCCCTTGGTATAACTCTAAAAAAATACGGAACATTTAAAATAAATGTTCAAAGTCTTAGGATCAACATCATATTATTCCCTCTAGAACTTCCTTTAGTTAGATACTCATGATCATGAGCATAAGAGTTCCCACTGGATAGAAAGGAATGAAGTCGAAAACAAAAAAGAAAAAAATGAGGATGAGATGAAGAAGAAGAATAAAAAATACTAATAATACATAATAATATAAAAAAATGAAACAAAAAAACTACATAAAAATGGCCAAAGAATGGTACCCCTATGTTTCCAACAACTTGAAATGAAGAATAAAGACTCTTTTATAGGAAAAAGAGGTGAAAATTTTACATCCAAATATTACCACCTAATGTATGCACGTGGATTCCATATTAAATGACCAAATTTTTTAAAATTTTATTCTTGAATTTTTTTATGTTTTTCCTTCTCTTTATAACAACAAATTTTAAACTTTATTAGATAATTCTTCAGGGATATATAGCTAGATTACTTTAAGAATTTACTTAGGATAGGTTACTCTTTTTATTCCAATACAGCGTGTTCCAATGGATTTATGGCCTTCTAAATTAAGGGATCACACTTGGAAAGCTTAATTAACATTGTTTCCCTAGATTTCCTCTAGGTACTAGTATAATTTAAGCTCTATTTTTGGCCTTTTATGATATAGGAGCTCAAAATTAGAATTATCTAAATTTGTGCATAGTTTTAAAGGACTAACTTGTGAGCTCAATTTGGGTCCTCAAATGAAAGATTAAGATTTGGGGCCTAAAGAATTAAATGAATAAAATTATGTATGAAAACCAATAGAAGAATAATTGTTCAGTTTAGATCAGTTATGAAAAAATAATGGCTGAAATACATAAATATATTAAAATATCTAATATCTAAAATAATCCATTTTTTTCAATTAAGATCAAAAAATGCTTCAAAAACATAAAATGTGACTATTACCCTTTAAATAACACCTAAATGGGATTAAAAACACTGAAATTTAGAATAAAATTATTGAAACTATTCTCTTTATAGGTCATATAGTGAGGGGTACTATCAGCTAGTTGGATGATTAGATGAATACATATGTGGTGACTTGGGTTAGATAGGTGTGATAAAGAATTGTTCTGGTGGTTTAGTAATGAAATTCAGAAGTGGATCATGTTTTGATAGTTTCAATGCCTTATGTTAAATATAGAATGTGAAAGTTCATTTGATGACCATAGATGGAACACAACTGTTGAACAGGAACTGACGACTAGAGTAAGATGAGATATATAATTGGATGACCACCAAGACTTATTGAGGATGAGTAGTGTTGTGGTGTGGAGTTTTTAATTCCTAGTGTCCATACAATTTGAAAAAATACAAACGGAATTTGAATTTTTGAATTATTGGAGGGATAGATTTTGAACCAAACTTTAGAATAGAATTCAGAGAGTTTGAACACCCTAAAATGTGTTTTTACATATGAAAGTAGGCTCACATGATGACTATAGGAAGTAGGTTGAAACAAAGGAGGGATGGGTGGCTGGGGATACTGATCCATAGGCTTGTAACAACACATGAATTTAAGATCTTAATAAGTATTTATTTAAGGATTTATTCGAAAATTAAAACAAAATAAAATTTAGTTTAACATGAACTTAAATGTTATCTTTAATAAAAAAAAATCCTTTTTTATTATTTTATATAAAATATTCCTTTTATTTTGGTTTAGAATATGTAAGAGTATATTGTTTGTTTATAATTTAAAACTAACTAATTAATAATTTAATACTCTCTTTTATAAATTTATATGGAAAAATTTATGTGGAAATATATAATTTAAGAAATATAAAATATTAATCACTGGTGAATATAAGCTTATAAAAATTAATGTTAAACAAAAGTGTTAAAAAATTGATAATTGAATTGCAATTTTGATGACGAATAGTATGTGATATATATATAAGCATAAAAATAATAATTACATAGTTAAATAATTATTTATTATTATTTAATTATAAACAAACACATGTGTTAAATATATATATATATATATATAAACTTACATAAGGTATATAAGAATACATATAAATAAACCATTAAAAATAGTAAGAATTATATTTTAATGTTATCGTTATATATATATGTATATATATAAAGTAGAATATGTATATATATATATATATAAATATGTATTACATAACAAAAAAATATCGAAGAAGTAAAACTGATAAAAAAGAGAGAATAAAAGGAAAATCAAAAAAAGAGGGAGGGAAAGAAAACACGGGTTGTCTTCTTCCTCATGTACCGCTCGACCTGTTGACACCCCCTCTTAGGCCATCGAACTAACCTTTAGCCACCAACACTGAGCCCCATTGCCATTTTCTCAACCTCCCCCTTTCTTGTTGTCGACCGCAGACCACACCACCACCATAATCTGTTGTCGCCGTCTAAAACAAACCCAACTGATCCCTTGGTTTTTGGTTCAATTATTCCACTGCAAGAATAGCCAAGCCACCATTGGTGTACCCTTCAATCAGTGTCACCGCATCCTCCACTGTTTATTATCATCACCCACAATCCTTTAAAAAGACAACAATTCCCCCTATCATATTCTCCAACCCCCTTCCACTACCTGATAATAACACTAGGACCGACCTACGAACAAAAAAAACAGGACTTTAGAGGATCTGTCAATTATTGGTATGTATTCGATCTACATACCACACTGACCCTCTAGTGTTGAGCATTTATTCTTGAAGAATATTGACCAGGTAATGTGTGTCTAATTCATAGAAATTTATTTTGTTGAGAAATATATTATATAAGAGTCTTTGAGAAGCCCTCATTCATGTTGTTAAAGAAGAAACTTTCCCAAGACTAGATCATCCACTATTTCTGTCTTCCTCCCACTAGTTCAAATTGTCCATTAATAATAAGTCCACTACAATCCCACTAGTTTGAAAGCATCAATTTAGAAGGCCACACCTTTAAGTGGTGAGAAGAAGAACCCATCATTTCCCTCTACTTCTTCCTTCAGTTCTTTATCTAGGTACGAGGAATACTTTTATTTGATATATACCGATATATATATATATATAATATTTTCAGATTTCAAGCGGAAACATGTATATATATATATGATATTTTCAATTTATTAAATTAGGATTTTACGTGAATTAAATTTAAGTTACATTTTTTTAAAGAAAGAAAGTGTGTTTTCAAATTTATATGTAAGGGGAAATTTTTATTTTAAAACTATTATTTAAAAATTATATATATATATATATATATATATATATTTGTTAGATACAAATTTCAAGTTTATTTTATACACATAAATATTTAGTAATTCAAGGATAACACATTTATTCAAGAGTTCTAGTTTCAAATTTATTATCATCTAAGGGTGTGTTATGTTATCATTCCAAATTTTCATTTTTTTAAAAGTATATAAGTAGATGTTTTTGTATATATATATTTATATATTGTTTAAAATTTCATGTTTTCAAACATATATATATTATATGCATGTATGATTTCAATTTATTCATGTACATACATTACAATTTAAATCTACAATTTATATATATAAATACACATGAATGTCATTGCATTTTTATCAACCAATTATATGTAATTTATAATGAGAATATACATCATATGATAGAATTATTTTTCATAATTATATTTAAGAAATTGTGATCTGCATGAGATACATTATTTTAAAAATCTTCTATGTTTATATTCATTATATATATATATATGTATATAGTAATTTTAAAACTCATGTTTTAATAAGTATTTCATCTTCTTCAAATATTCTAATTAGGAATGAATGTTATTTAAATTTATGTAAATGGTTTCTTTCATTATATATATATATAAGAATATATATATATATATATTACTTGTAACCATTGAATGATTCAAAATGAATATATAATTCATTAAAAAACATGAAATCATCCAACTTAATATTTTTAAATTAATAAATTAAGAATTTTTTGTTTTTTAAATATTATTTTTATATTTCTGATCTGTGTTATATAGTTTTTCATTTAAGTTATAAGAAAATGGTATATTTAATTTTACTTAAAATTGTTCATGATAGTAAAATTATATATATATATGTGTGTGTGTGTGTGTGTGTGTGTGTGTGTGTATATCATTAATGGAATTATTTTGTGAAGATAATAATTTTACAATTACTATTATATACACCATTATTTGAAGTTCTTATATTTTTTGTTCTTATGATAATTCCAAGAAATAAAAATTAAATGTCTATTATTTCATGTGACTTAAAATTTAAAATTTATATCATTTTATATGAACGGTTTATATATTATAATGCGTCAAAACAATTTTTTTGATTTAATCAAATGAGCATTTAATTCATTTATTTAAGGATGATTTTTAAAAGGTAAAGTTAGATGTTTTAATGAAAAGTAATATATCAAAAATTTTAATCACATGGATGTTAATTATTTTATTGATATACCTTGAAAAAGATTACATGAGATTTGGTAGGTCCAAATATAACAAGTCATTTTCCTATGAAAATAAATTTTTATATATTTATAAACATGCATGTGTATTAAAAGAATTGTTTTGTTTTTAAAACAAAAATCAAGTGGAAAATGTATATATGTAAAGCAAGCTACAAATGTTTTTATAAAAATAGAAACTTGGATATCGTAAACAACAAGGGGATGAAGAGTGAACTCATTCTTAAAGAAGTGGGTCGGTCCAAGAAATCCTTCAATGTTTAAGTGGCCTTATTATTTTGTTTTTAAAATATTTCTTAGTATTTTCTAAAAAACAACTGGATTATTTTAAAGAATTTTCAAAGAGGAAGTATTTTCAAAATCCATATACTATTTTCAAAAGTGTAACTATTTTCACAGGCATTAAAACATTTCCAAAAGCCTAAGTATTTTCAAAAGGTTATATTTGTAGGTTTTCAAAGGCTTAAGTATTTTCAAAGTAATCTTTAAAATCATGTTTTTAAGGGATTTTCAAAAAAAAATTCAAAAAAGATATTATATTCTGAAAAAGTATTTTCAAAACTATGTTTAAAAAATTATATGTATTTTCAAAGTATTTCTAAATTATTTTCCAATGCTACTTTAAAAGAAAAGTATTTATCAAAGGTATTTTCAAAAATCTATTTTTAAAATAATTTACCAATTATATTTTAAAAAACTATTTAAAAATCAATAAATTTTCAAAGCTATTTTCAAAAATCTATTTTAAAATGTTTTTTCTAAAAGGTATCAGTATTTTAAAAAAGGTATTTTTGGAGATTAAAAAAAACCCTTACTGGGAAAATTTTTTCACCCAATTTTTTATAAAATGATTTCAGGTTCATATATGGCTTTGAGGGAGTTTAGCTTCAATATAGAGCTAGAACATGAAAAGTCTTAACACTATGTTTTTTATCTAATTTTAAAACTTTGATAATCTGTAAGAATGATACTTTTCCCCCAAATCCTAAATTGGAAAAGATGCTCAGAATTAAATATCTATATATTTTTCAGTTACTTTTAAATTATAAAAAAAATATACAGCATTTTTATATACCTTACATTGAATTGTTGGTCTGGGGATCTACAAAGCCATCCACTAGTAGGCCACCAGCTCTCCAGTGGTAGGGAAAATAACCTTGAAACTCAACTAGTCTCACCGGCTATCAAATGACCCAGTATTGGCTAGCCGATGATGTTAAAACTAGGGAAAAAATATTATTTCCCCCTCTCAAATATTTATGTGGGGAATCTCTCTCTCCCCCCTTCAATTCTCTTACAAGTCTATGGGGATCCATATCCTTCGTCTCTTCTCTAAGATTTTTTATAGGGGTGTTTTAGCAGGATTTTATCATTGATCCAAGGTACATATTTGGTTCTATCGGCTTGCATTGATCTTATCCTCCAACTTCTTATAGTTTTATTATTCTTCATATTAGGGTTAGGTTTTGATTCCACCAAATCATGGTGGAACCAAATGAATGAGATGGGGCTTTAACTTAGCCCTCATAGACAACATGTTGAGACAATGTCAACCTATCATTGACTATTTATTTGGTGAAGGTACACCACACTAAGAAGTTTTCTATGATTTTATTTAAAATTAACACTACGCCAAATTGTGTATTTAGTAGTGGTTTTTTTTTCATTTAGCGGTGGTTTAAACTACCGTTAAATTGTGTTTCGGGAAATAATTAACGGCGGTTTAAACTGTCATTAAATCGTTTTTTATTTTTTTTTATTTTTTTAATTTTTAATTTTTAATTTTTTTTATATTTTTAATTAATTTATTTATTTTTTATTTTTTTATTATTTTCTTAATTTATTTATTTATTTATTATTACCATGCACATGCCCATCTCCATGCAAAAGTCCATGTCCATGCACAAGTCCATGTCCATGCACAAGTCCATGTCCATGCACGTGTCCATGTCCTTGCACAAGTCCACGTCCATGCACATGCCCATGCCATATAAAGAAATTCCACGTTGTGTGAGATTTGAACCCCTTACCTCTTACTTATTATCCAAAGACTTTACCACTCCAGCAGGCTCTTTATGTGGTTAATAAATCGAATTTAATATACTCATACATACATACACACACACACACACATATATATATATATATATTAATTATAAAAACAATTCATTCATAACAAATAAATACACAGTAAATAGTTATTAATCAATAATGATTAATCAATAATCAATAATCAATAATCAATAATTAATAATTAATAATATATAATATATAATATATAACATATAACATATGTAAAGACCCGGAAATTTCAAGGAATTTTTTTTCTTAATTTCTTTGGAATTTTACGAGTCTGTAGTTTCTGATGGCACCTGATTCCGAGGCCTGGTGTGCCCGGAATCAATTTCTAAAGTTTAGTTCAGGTACGTTCAAAGAACGAACGAGCGGGTTTTATAACTTTTAAAACGGTGCTCGGAATTGAAATCTGAGGGCACCGATAAAACCGCATCGCTGATAATTGCTTAAGAATACCTTCAATGGAGTTGCATTTCCTTGGGAAGAGTTGTTAAAAAAATGGATTAAGTGTTAAGTGAAATAATGTTGTGTACGACTTTATTTCACTTCCAACTGGTTTAACCCCATGTGTGGGAGTTGGGTGGAACCCACTTGAACCTAAATCCTCTTGATAGGATTTTGTGAGGTGGGGCCCACACGAGCCCCATCCCTTCAAATTCTCAAACATCTCTAAAACCCCCCACTTTAATTATGTGACACTCCCTCACATTAATGTTGCCAACTTTACATCATTTAATTTTGACAAGATCAATATTAATTAAGTTAAATTAATTCAACTTTTGAACTTTTGAAATGCATGGGTTGGGTAATAAAATAAGAAGAGTCCTATTTTATTTGGGGTTGGTTGATTGTGTGGGGAATTAGAGGAGATAGAACTAATCTTCTTCGTTGTATAACGCGAAGAACGTCAAGACCTCAATGAAGAACGTCGTCACGGCAAGGAGTGATCGACATGTCGTTCTTCTCCTCTCTGCAGCCGGTGTGAGACGCCATCCACCTTGGACGTACGCCGATGCTGTCAACCATGACACAGACTTTTTACATCGTTGTTGAGGTAGGGGTTGATTTTATATGATCAAGATTAAATTGACGTACTTCGTTAATTTTTTAGCCACTTGTTATCAATATAACAGGAGGAGGTCAGACCGCACAAACACAGCCGATCCTCCTCGCCTTTGTTGTTGAATTTCTTCGTGGCTTGGAACGGGGACGGCACGGTGCCATAGCACCGCGCGAGAATAGAAGAACCGCCTCCAGAGCGGGCCGCAGAGAAGGTGCGCGGTGCCGTCACGCGGCACCGGTGAAGCCGAAGGAAGACGCGGCCAAGGGCGGGCTGCGGCAGAGGGGCGCGGCGCCGGCACACCACGCCGGAACACCTTGGACGGCCACGACCGGGGTGGGCCACGGTGGAGGGGTGCGACGCCGTCGCGCCACGCTGGTTAGGGAAGAGCCACGACCTTTGGCCACGGCAGTTCTGCAAGGGGGGCGGCCGGATATCCGGCCGCCAGCATTAAAGGGAGGCGAGACCCGCGGGGGGTCCCGCGGCGGCTCACCGGCCTGCCAAAATGGGCGGCTGAGTTCGGGAAGGCTGGGGGGTTGTAACCCCCGGTGGCCAGCTAGGGCGGACCCCACAGGGGTCCCCCGTTTCGGGAAAACAGGGGGGCGACGCCCCCCCCCCCCCCCTTCTGCGTCCGCTCAGCGTGTGGGCACCGGCACTGGGCCGATAGTCCGTGCGGGGCCGGACTGCCCACGCCGGGCCGGACCGCCCGTGCCGCGCCGGACCGCCCGCGCCGAGCCGGACCGCCCGCGCCGCGCCGGACCGCCCGCGCCGAGCTGTTCCGCCTGCGTGGGGCCAGACCCCCGCACCGGGCTGGGCCGCGCCACGCCCAACCGGGCCGGACCCGGACCTGGGTCGGGTCGACCCAGGGGGTATCGGGCCAGGTCGGACCAGGCCCGAACCCCCTACTTTCAGGAAAGATCCATTCAAACACCCATAACATGGGATACAGACCTTCGATCGACACACCATCAGTTGTGTAGAGATCCTTAGATTGAGATGGTCGTTTCGGTATTTTACACTCAAGGTTTCAGAGAATTTTGTGTATGACCGGGTTGGTTCGAACACGAAACCAACCGGGCCCTCGGAGCGGAAATGCTTATAACTAGATCTCCGGACGTCCGATTGACGTGACATTAACTTTGTTGGATTCCTCTTAGTGAGACGGTTCTTTTGTCTTACTCTTCTTGAGGTTTGGATGCAGTTGGAGTATGGTCGGGTTGGTTTAATCTTTAAAACCAACCAGGCCCCTGGGACGAAAAGGCCAATAACTCTCAGATCGGGAGTCCGATTGACACACCGTCTGTCGCGTTGAGTTCCTTTTGACGAGACGGAACTTTGAGATGCATCAACTCTGGACATAGTGTCAGTTGATGTATCGACCCCCCTTGACTCGTGGAGTGTACCCTCATGGAAACGAGCGTGCTGTGTGCGGGAACCCTAGAGCTCGCTACGATTGCGATGAAGATGACTTCCTTATTAGGATCCTCCGTGGGTTCGATGAGGATGAATTCTGTACTAGGATCCTTCATGGGTTCAATGAGGACGACTACCGGACTGGGATCCTCTGTGGGTTTGACAAGGACGACTACAGTACTGGGATCCTCTATGGGTTTGACGAGGACAACTACTGTACTGGGATCCTCGGTGGGTTCGATGAGGACGACTATTGTATTGGGATCCTCCGTGGGTTCGACGAGGACGACTACTGTACTTTGATCCTCCATGGGTTTTACTACCATGTTGGAATCCATTGTGGGTTTGACAACAATGATTATTATACCTGAATCCTTCGTGGATTCGGCAGCAATGACTACTTTACTTGAATCCTATGTGGGTTCGGCAGAGGAGATGATTCAGAGGATACATCTAATCATCTCCATCCCTCTTCGTGAGTAGTATAACTATTTGAGCTGAGTCTTGACTTTCAATCTTTATCTTCGATAAGATTGACTTGCTTTTCGGTGTGGATTGGGACGTACTTTCCAATGTGGATTGAGTTATGCTTTCCTGTGTGGACTTGGTTTTACTTGAGCTCGTGAGTTGGATCGTAACTGGAATTGATGACTTAGGTATATGTATGGGAATATACCTAAGTAGTGTTGGTTGATACTTTTATTCATATCTTTCCTTTGTGGTTTATCCTTTTTGGAATCTAGAGACCTTCGGGAGTCTCGGGGTATCTACTGAGTATCGTATACTCACCCCTGCATGGGCTACGCCCACACCTCGTTGTGTTGGTTGAAGATGATGGACAACACTGATCATGGTTGAGGCTTGAGTAGAGGGACAGTACCCGGAGGTGGACTAATAGGTGTGACATACATGGAGAGGACGACCGGACTCGAAGATCCGACGAGACTGACTGTACTCACCCTTCAGGTGGGAGTTCTGGAGGACGACCTGGTGGTTGCTGCTTTGTCTTTCAGTTGTTGTACTTTACATTTCAGTTGTACTGCACTTCAGTTGGGTTTGTATACTGGCCCATTTACTTTCCATCACTTACTTATGTTTTCGGTTTACTTAGTGTTTACTTCAGTCTGCGTACTATGTGGTGTTTGTTCTCTTATAAAGGCAATGCCTTCCCTTTTGTTGGGATTTATGCCTTTGGTGCTAGTCGCCAGCCCCTGGCCTATGGGAGGTGGGCTTGGGGTAGTCACGGCATGGGCCCCGAGGAAGGATCGTGACAAATTGGTATCAGAGGAGTTCGGTTCTACCGCAGAACTCAGGACTCTGATATGTCTTCTATGTGAAGCAATAGTGTTAAGGGTATTGAGTGTGGTTATCAGTCCAGAGAGTCCAGTGTTGGTGCGGCGGCCGATGTATCCATATACCCGGACCCTCACTTCTGATTTCCGACTCGGTGCACGAAAACATTGATTGCATGTGTGTTTCAAAAGTTTATTTGTGATTACTTTTTGTCAGCTCACCAGGAATACTATGTTGACCGTGGCACACCTGTCACTTTTCTGGATGGCCCCACGATGGCAGCCAACTAGAGTTCCGAGCTTTGTGCGAGACGAAAGCCCACCGAGTGATGAGGCCTCAATGTAGGGCCCTATTACAGCGGAGGCACCAGTGGTACCTCTACCCGCCGAGTCACTGATGCCACCAGCCCCAGCAGTTGAGAGTGCACGTCGCCTTAGTGCACTGTACGAGTTTCAGCGTCAGAGACCACCCAGGTTCCACGGAAAGATGGACCCTCAGGCAGCTGAGGATTGGTTTGAGGCTGTCGTTCGAGTCTTCAGGTTATTAGGGACACCAGCTGACCTCATGGTGATCCTTATAGCGAGTCTCCTATATGCGGCATCAGGTAGATGGTGGAGCCTGATGCTCCAACTGCACGATGAGGCATCAATTATTTGGACGGACTTCGAGAGCCTCTTCCACTCGGAGTTTGTTCCAGCCACCCTCCGTGCCATGTGCATTCAGGAGCTACTACAGCTACGGTAGGGTAGCATGACGGTATCCCAGTACTCGGCAAGGTTTACCGATCTCTCGTGATACTCCACAGACATGGTACGGGACCCATTCTTCTGGGCTCGGACCTTCGATCAGGGACTAATGAATGAGATCAGGGCTTCGATGATCTCCCTCAACATCCTGACGTAGGAGGGGGTGCTGGAGAGAGCCCTTCTAGTGGAGAGTTTTCTCGCCGAGCAGTCACCAACGGCGAGACCCTTCGCAGGACGACCCGTAGCGGAGTCTTCTGCAGCTGGAAGTAGACAGTTGACGTAGAGGTCCAAGAGGGCCATAACATCAAATGAACAATATCAAGAAACATGTTCGTTTGTGCGGGGCACAAGAAACAGATCCATCCACACGAGGAGTAGACAGTTCTACGCATGCGGCGGGTAGGGTCTCATGGCTCGAGACTGCCCGACCCGCCCTGCAGATGAGCAGCAGGCGGTAGAGGGACCTCCCAGGTAGGGGTTCAACCATGGTGGTCCGCATGGAGCAGAAGAATGAGGCAGATGAGCTGACCGAGCAGCGGGTGGTGGGGCGACGCTTTGAGGCCCTACCACAACCACCACCAGGAAGACCACCCCGACCACAGGGAACGAGTGGACAGGGGAGATATCAGCTTCAGGCAGCTGAGGCTTACGACCACGGAGCTCTGGGAGAAGATGTACAGGAGCGGGACTAGCTCCAGACATGGAGACTTTTGTCCATGTTGCTTCTATCTTTGTTGATGTTTTGTGTCTTTGTACCTTGAGCTGCAGTAATAAAAGACACTTGTTCTTGTGACGTTTTGTTCCCTGTCCTTTTTATGTAGTTGATACTAAGAGGTTCCAGTTTAAACTGTTGACTTGACCCTCACTTTTGAGATACCTACTGGAGGAGACCCAGTGACCACACACTGATGCCGACAGTGTGACACAACCCTTGGAGGCAAGAGTAACAGTTGGATCTCTTGGTAGTAGCATCGAGGCCTTACGATGTCATCCATCGCATGGATTAGTATCATTCATGTTAGGATTGACTGTATTAGGCAAATAACATGGTTCATCTAGGGGATGAGACCAGATTTATATTATTGGAAAAGAAGAAATCTTAGCAGCCCTTGTAGAACCAGAGATGGTCTAGGCCATGACAGAGAAGGTCCAGGTCATCCAGGAGCGGATGACGACAGCTCAGAGCTGACAAAAGTCTTATGCTGAAAAGAGGCGGAGACCACTAGAGTTCAAGGATGGTGACCACGTTTTCTTACGGGTCGCACCTCGACGTGGTTTACGGATATTTAGCCCTGGAAAAAAGTTATCTCTGAGGTTCATCGGACCCTTTTAGTTCCTCAACAGGGTATGCGAGGTGGTTTACCGCTTGACCCATCCACCTCAGTTGCACCAGGTGCATGCATATTCCACATATCTCAGCTGAGGAGATACGTGCATGACCCGACCCATACCATCGACCACGGGGAGATGGACGTCGAAGACAGGGCTACATTTGCGGAGGTTCCAGTGGAGATCGAGGATCGAAAGGAGTGGTTCCTATGTGGACAGTTGATTCCTCAGGTGCACTTTCACTGGTTGCTCGAGAACCTCCATTAGAGCACATTGGATCGGAAGGCTCATATACGTGCTCAGTACCACTTTGTTTTCCTCAGTGTGTGTTTAAGATTTATGGGGACGTAAATCCCTGAGGTGGAAGTAATGTAAAGACCCAGAAATTTCAAGGAATTTTTTTTCTTAATTTCATTGGAATTTTACGAGTCCGCAGTTTCTGACGGCACCTGATTCCGAGGCCCGGTGTGCCCATAATAAATTTCCAAAGTTTATCTCGGGTACGTTCAATGAACGAACGAGCGGGTTTTTCTAACTTTCAAACCGATGCTCGGAATTGAAATATGAGGGCACTGATGAAACCGCAGCGCCAGTAATTGCTTAAGAAGACCTTTACTAGTGTTGCGTTCGCTTGGGAAGAGTTGTTAAAAAAATGGATTATGTGTTAAGTGAAATAATGTTGTGTACAACTTTATTTCACTTCCAAGTGGTTTAACCCCATGTGTGAGAGTTGGGTGGATCCCACATGAACCTAAATCCTCTTGATAGGATTTTGTGATGTGGGTCCCACACGATCCCCATCCCTTCAAATTCCCTAACATCTCTAAAACCCCCCACTTTAATTATGTGACACTCCCTCACATTAATGTTGCCAACTTTACTTCATTTAATTTTGACAAGCTTAAGATTAATTAAGTTAAGTTAATTCAACTTTTGAATTTTGGAAATGCATGGGTTGGGTAATAAAATAAGAAGAGTCTTATTTTATTTGGGGTTGGTTGGTTGTGTGGGGAATTGGAGGAGATAGAACTTGTCTTCTTCATTGGAGAACGTGAAGAACGTCAAGACCTTGACGAAGAACATCGTCACCGTAAGGAGTGATCGATGTGCCGTTCTTCTCTTCTCCGTTGCCGGTGTGAGATGCCATCCACCTTGGACGTACGCCGACGCCGCCAACCGTGACATCGACTTTTGACATCGTTGTTGAGGTAGGGGTTGATTTTATACGTTCAAGATTAAATTGACGTACTTAGTTAATTTTTTAGCCGCTTGTTATCAATATAACGAGAGGAGGTTGGACCGCACAAACACGGATGATCCTCCTCCCCTTTGTTGTTGAATTTCTTCATGTCTCGTAACAGGGATGTTGTGGTGCCATACCACCACGCGGGAACGGAAGAACCGCGGCCGGAGCGGGCATCAGCGAAGGAGAGAAGCGTCATCGCGTCGCGCCAGTGAAGCCGAAGGAAGCCGCGGCCAAGGGTGGGCCACGGCAGAGAAGTGCGGCACCATCGCGCTGCGCCGGAACACCTTGGAGGGCCGCGACGTCGTCGCGCCGCGCCAGTCGGGGAAGAGCCACGGCCTTTGGCAGCAGCAGAGCAGCAGGAGGCGGCCCGCCTCGCCGGCAGCCGACAACCAAGGAGGAAGCCGCGGCCTTTGGCCACGGTGCTTCTGTAATGGGGGTGGCCGGAAATTTGGATGTCGACGTTCAAGGGAGGATGGACCCATGGGGGGTCACGCAGCGGCTCACCGGTAGGCCAAAACGGCCGGTCGAGTTCAGGAAGGCCGGGGGTTTCTAACCCCTGGCGGCCAGCTAGGGCGGACCCCACAGGGGTCCGCCGTTTTGGGAAAATAGGGGGGCGGCACCCCCCCTCCGCATCCGCTGGGCGGTCCGGACTGCCCGCGACGAGTCGGACCGCCCGCGCCGGGCCGGACCGCCTGCGCCGGGCCGGACCACCCGCGCCGGGCCGGACTGCCCGCGCCCAGTCGGACCGCCCGCGCGTGGCCAAGCCGCCCGCGCCCGGTCGGATCGCCCGCGCGTGGCCAGGCTGCTCGCGCGGGGCCGGACCCCCGTGTCGGGCCCGGCCGCGCCGGCCGGGCCAGTCCGCGCCAGCCGGACTGGACCCGGACCTGGGTCGGGTCGACCCGGTTCGGGCCAACCCAGGGGGTATCGGGCTGGGTCGGACTAGGCCCGAACCCCCTACTTTCAGGACAGATCTGTTCAAATGCCCATAACTTGGGTTAAGGACCTCCAATCGATGCACCAGAAGTTGCGTAGCGATCCTTGGATCGAGACGGTTGTTTCGGTATATTACAATCAAGGTTTCGGAGAACTTTGGGTATGGAGGGGTTGGTTCGAACACGAAACCAACCGGGCCCTCGGAGCGAAAACGCTTATAAATTGAGCTCCGGATGTCTGATTGAGGTGTCGCCGACTTTGTTGGATTCCTCTTAGTGGGACGGTTATTTTAGATTACTCTGCTTGAGGTTTGGGTGCAATTGGAGTACAGTTAGGTTGGTTTAAGCTTTAAAACCAACCGGGCCCCTGGGATGAAAAAGCCAATAACTCTCAGACCTGGCATCCAATTGACGTACCGTCTGTCGCGTTGCGTTCCTTTTGACGAGACAGAACTTTGGGATACATCAACTCCGAACTTCGTGTTAGTTGATGTATCGACTCCCCTTGACTCGTGGAGCGGACCCTCCTGGAAATGAGCGTGTTGTGTGCGGGAACCCTAGAACTGGTTGTGATTGCGACGAAGATGACTTTCGTACTAGGATCCTCCGTGGGTTCGATGAGGACGACTTCCGTACTAGGATCCTATGTGGGTTCAACGAGGAGGAATACCGTATTGGGATCCTCCGTGGGTTCGACGAGGACGACTACGGGACTGGGATCCTCTGTGGGTTTGACGAGGACGACTACCGCATGGGGATCCTCCGTGGGTTCGATGAGGCCGACTACTGTACTGGGATCCTCCGTGGGTTCGACTACCATGCTGGAATCCTTTGTGAGTTCGATGACGATGAATACTATACCTGAATCCTCTGTGGATTCGGCAAAAACGACTACTATACTTGAATCCTACGTGGGTTCGGCAGAGGAGATGATTCAGAGGCTACATCTAGTCATCTCCATACCTCTTCATGAGTAGTATACCTGTGTGAGCTGAGTCTTGACTTTCAATTTTTATCTTTGATAAGATTGACTTGCTTTTTTATGTGGATTGGGGCGTACTTTCCTGTTTGGATTGAGTTATGCTTTCCTGTGTGGATTGGATTGTACTTGACCTTGGGAGTTGGAGCCGAACTGGAATTGATGACTTAGGTATATGTATGGGCATATACCTAAGTAGTGTTGGTTGATACTTGTATTCGTATCTTTCCTTTGTAGTTTATCCTTTGTGGAATCTGGGGACCTTCGAGAGTCTCGGGGTCCCTACTGAGTATCGTATACTCACCCATACAAGGGCTACGCCCGCACCTCGTTGTGTTGGTTGCAGAAGACGGACAACGCTGATCGTGGTTGAGGCTTGAGGAGCGGGACGGTACTCGGAGGTGGACTAACAGGTGGGATGTACACAGAGAGGATGATCGGACTCGAGGAGCCGATGAGACTGAATGTACTCACCCTTCAGGTGGGAGTTCCGGAGGACGACCTGGTGGTTGCTGCTTTGTCTTTCAGTTGTTGTACTTTACTTTTCAGTTGTACTACACTTCAGTTGGGTTTGTATACTGGCCCATTTACTTTCCAGCGGTTACTTGTGTTTTCAGTTTACTTAGTGTTTACTTCAGTCTGCGTACTCTGTGGTGTTTGTTCTCTTATAAAGGCAATGCCTTCCCTTTTGTTGGGATTTACGCCTTTGGTGCTAGTCGCCAGCCCCTGACCTATGGGAGGCGGGCTTGGGGTAGTCACGACACGGGCCCCGAGGATGGGTTGTGACAACATATAACATATAACATATAATATATAAGACATAATATATAATACATAATATATAATACATAATATCTGATACATGATATATTATATATTATATATAATATATAATATATAATATATAATATATAATATATAATATATAATATATAATATATAATATATAATACATAATATATAATATATAATATATAATATATAATACATAATATATAACAGATAATATATAATACATAATATATAATAGATAATATATAACAGATAATATATAATAGATAATATATAATAGATAATAGATAATAGATAATATATAAAATATAACATATAATAATTAATAAATAATATATAAATATAATATATAAGTAATATATAAATAATAAATTAATTAAAAAATAATTTATTATATGATAAATAAATAACAAACTAATAAAAAATTAATAAAAAATAGATAAATAAATAAATAATAAATAATAAATAATAAATAGTAAATAGTAAATAGGAAATAATATATAATATATAATATATAATTAATAATTAATAATTAATAATTAACAATAATGAATAAATAATAATTGACCATTAATAATTAATATTTAATATTTAATATTTAATATTTTAACATTTACAAAAAATTAATAAATTATTCATAAATTATTAATAAATAATTGATAAATAATTAAGAAAGAATGAACATTGAATAAATAAATAAATAAATAAGAAATGAATAATAAACTAAAAATAAATTAATATTTAGTAAATTAAAAATAAATTAAAAAAATAATAAATAATAAATAATAAATAATCTTTAATATTTAATATTTAATAATTAATAGATAATAAATAAATAATAAATTAATTAATTAATAGATAGATAAAATACAAATAAATAATAATGAATAATAATGAATAATTTATAATAACTAATAATTAATAATTGATCTTTATAATATTTATAATTCGTAATTAATAATTAATATTCACATTTTAATATTTAATATTCAATATTGAATATTTAATATTTAATAAATAATAAATATTTAATTAATAAATAATCAATAAATAATAAATAAATAAATAATAAACTAATAATAAATTAATATTTAGTAAATTGAAAATAATTTAATAAATAATAAATAATAAATAATAAGGAATAAAGAATAAAGAATATTTAATAAATAATAAATAATGAATAATAAATTAATAAATAGTTAAATAAATAATAAATAATTAATAATTAATAATAACTAATACCTAATAATTTATAATTTATAATTAATAAATAATAAATAATTAATAAATAATGAATAAAAAATAAATAAAAAAATATATAAATAATGAATAATAATCTAATAATTAATAATTAATAATTAATAATTAATTAATTAAAAATCAATTAATAATTAATGTGTACATAGTAACTAAATAATAAATAAATAAAGAATATTAAATAAATAAATAAATACAAATAAATATTAGATAAATAAATAAATAAATAATATTAAATAATTAATTAATTAATTAAATCATAAAATGTTAATAACCTCTTAAAACACTAAAAACACTGAAATGGCCATAAAATGTGATCTGAGACTCCTTTTTTTAGTACCACAACCAGTCAAATCGAAGATCATGAAATGTGCTTTGATATGATATATGGTACATGCCGAGTGAACACCTCGATCGAAAGTTATTACCATTTGAATTTTAAGAAATCAGTGTATGTAACTAAAACCTCTATTTTAGAGGCCTTCTGGACCTTTCTAGAGGAATAAAAAGTGGTACAATACTCAAAGAGTTATTACCAAACATAAGTGGTGTAGAGCTCATCACAGGTTTCGATTTGATTTGTGGTAGAGCCCAAACGGACACCCGAATTAAAATTTATGGTCGTTTGAAGTTTGAGTACAATTTTCAACTTTTGAATTATGAATATATTTTTTCCTTTGATTATCACATGATTTGAATCTAACTTGGTTTTTTCTCATTTGATAAACATTTATTTTACTAGTTGTGGAGCTGAAACGGACTCTCGGATCAGATGTTATGGTTATTTGGGACTGAAGTATATTCTTCTACTTATTGACGATTTGTTTTTAGTTTAAAAATTTTATTAACTAATAATTAAAAATATTAATTAATTGAAACTTTATAAATATATAAAATTATCAGTAATAAATTGTATTTGATTGTAAATAATAAAAAAATAAAAAATAAAAAATAAAAACTAAAAAATAAATAATTTTTAAAAAAATTCCTAAATTTTGCTGCGGTTTTCAAAAAACCACCTCTATTTCGCAGCAGTTTTTTTAAAAAAAACACCTTTAAAAAAATTGAAATTTTTTTAGATGATATTTAAATAAAATTCAAAAAAATAGATTCGGTTTTTTCACAGCGGTTTTAAAAACCGCCGCTAAATTTTTGATCGAAAAAATTTTAGCGGTGATTTTTAAAACCATTTCTAAAACACTGTTTTCTGGTAGTGTAAATTAATTTTTTGGTTATAATGTTATTTCGTGTTGGGAATTTATATTAGCATACTTTTTAGAGTGTGCCAAGGATGGTCGACAACCAATTGTTTGAAGAACCCAGGGATCATTGGATTCCCTGTGAGTTTTCGTCATTTTTTATGTTTTTAATAAATGGTATAAATAATTATAATTGATTATAATTATTTATTTTTGGTGATTTGGTGTGATTTAGGCACTCATTAATATAGGCAGTGTCTGTAAGTGCTAATATGGCATTGAGAGAATGGTGATACCGGGTAGAGAGTTTTTTGGGTTGAGGAGTTAAATGGAAAAGTTTCAATTGATGTCTGTGTTATTTTTCCTTAACCATGATTTTTATGTTTTTGGTGTATGTATGTGGATTGTATGGACTTTCCCTTAGGTTAGTGGACCTCTTAAATTAATTTTTTTTGTTTAAATTGAATCAATGGTTCAATAAAATTATAATGTTTAACATCAAATGAAATGTGTAGGGTGAATGAGCAAACTCATGGGCCCTTGTTGGACCCTTTCATATTAGGGTATTCTCATCAACTGCTAATGGATGAGCTTTGGTGATAGAGATATGCACCGAGATTAAAAAACCCCTTTATGGGGTGTGTTTAGGTTAAAATGCTTGGGTGGACCAAGTATTGGTTCCTTGATTGATCCCCCCTCCCCCGAGTGAAGGTGAGTGGGGTTTTGGTTGATTTCTCTGAGTAGGCCTTAATCCTAAAATATCCCCTTGAGCCTTTAGGATAGTGGGATAGTTGAGGGGTAATCTTCCCCTACAGAGACTTGGTGACCTGGGTGAGTGGACCTTGGGAAGATGAATGGATCTGCTGGGGTTTTGGGCCATTCTAGAGTGTATTGTAAAGGGGATGGGTTTATGTTTATCACCCTTATGAAGGATGTAGGTTTGAGGGATGATATGGGGTTGGGGGAACCTTATGAAGGGTCTAGGGAATGATGAGACTTAGGGGACTCTAGTGGGTGGATTAGTGACATGTTGAACCATGTTATAGGGAGTTATTGGGTTTGATTAGTGATGGTCGGATTAGACATCTAGCAAACCCCTGTTTCCCATACTTTTATGTGTGTTTTGGGAAAATATACCTTAGGGTAGTTTTTTATTATTTTTGATGATAAATGACCATGGTGTGTTATTATTTATGTATGTAAAATTACCTTGGGGAATTCTATGATACCTGACCAAGAAAACTCTCATAAGGGAGGTCCGTGTTACTTATAAGCTTGATCCATGGCTGAGAAAACTCTCCTAGGGGAGGCTCATGTTACTCAATGGATTATTCCTCGACTGAGAGAACTCCTATATGGGAGGTTTGTGATACCAAATTTTCATAATGAAGATACCTAGGACTATTATATTAGTTAGAATAGTCCCCTCGATGTTCTCAAAGACACCCTAGTATAAGAAGAATTAGGTATGGTCGATCGGGGTCACTAACCTAAGGATCAATGATGGTCATTGGGGTTGGGCAAGGTTATATTAATACATCCTCATAAAGGTTGTGGTGATATTGTTGGAATAGAACCTCCAACTTGATCCTGGAAATTTTGGCATCGACCCGAGGTAGGTATTATTGGTGTTTTTATTTATTTTCTGATTTTTTTATTTATTTCAGCGGAGCAGGTCATAGAAACATATTGTTGAATTTACTAGTTATGTGTGAGTCCATTTTGGTTGTTCCTTATTGAGTTATTTACTAACACATTTCTTTGATATCCATTTCACTTGGGCACTCGATCATCCTTCACTTGTTTCAGGTTTAGGTTGGGTTGAGTCCGAGTTAGATTAAGCAGGATAACTCAGATTTTTGAGACTCTGATGTGTGATGGCTCTGAGTTGTTATGGATATTTTTTTTTCTTGATTATTATGAATATGTGACAAGTCTAGTGGGCGATCAGTATGTTATTCCAATAAGTATGCCTTTCACTTTGTTTTTACATCTTATTTTTTTCTACCTACTTTTAAATTTAGTTATTTTTACTACTATTTCTCACACTTCAATGGGTTTATAGTCCCCTCACCACACCAACTTTGACCCCCATTTTTGTTTGTAAGACTCTAGTGTATAAGGGGGCGTGACTGTGTTATACTAGCAGTACTACAGATCAAAGATTTAACAACACTAGTAAATTGTTTAATCAGCACTTAAGAATTGATGATATTTTGAGCAATGTTAAAAAAATGGGGTCTTTAACAACACTAAAAATATATGTTAAAATAACACTTTAACATCACTAAAAAAGTGTTGTTAAGGGTATCCTGTTTCGCTGTTTTTAGCTCTATTAAAGAGTTCTTTTAACATCACTTTTTTAGCACTATTGAAAGGTGTCTTTTAAGAGCGGTAAAAAAGAACTATTAAAAAATATGAGATTTTTTTCATAGACCAGAACCCCTTTCTTTGTGCTTATAGCCCCCTTTCTTATCACTTCCCACTACCCATCTATCATAACACATCCCAAAACCTTTTCTTAGTGATATGTGGCTACATTGAATAATTGTGTGTGCTTAGATTCAATTACAAGACCTCCCTTATCTGAATGAATTCTCTTTACCGCTATATCATTCGTATTTTGTTTTATATTTAACAAATTCTCTATTTATTTGTCTATATTTTTAAATGTATGATATATATATACAAACATATATTCATTTAAACATAAAATATACCAATATTCACTTATATATATTAGAATAAAAATCAATATATATATATATGTATGTGTGTGTGTTTATTAATATACATAAATATGTATATATAAAAGTTATATATTAATATGAATTAATTTTAATAAAGTTAATAAAATTGATAATTTTTTACTTTAAATAAAATGAATAATAAATATTTAATTTGTATACTTAAAAGTTCATTTCTATGTAAATATGTTGATATATGAATTTACACAAGTGATTTATTATAAGTAAATATAAAAAATATGCATTGAGTTTATTAAAAATAAAACTAAATTTTGAAAAACGATAAAATTTCATAACCAAAATATCAATATGAATGTAATCCCTAGATATAAATACAATCCCTACTGAAAATGGGAAAACCCCTCTTAAATGAGGCTAAAATTCCATCCAATGTTAGAAAATTATGGTACCAAAACTAAGAACTGAGTTTTGGAGGCCTTTTTGGGAATTTTGGCCCTCTAAAAGCTGAAAAATGTTTACCTGGGTTATTAGGGGTATATAGCTCATCGCATGCTTCAATTTGATATGTGTTAGAGCCTAAACAGACACCTGAATCAAAATTTATGTCCATTTGAAGTTCTAATTATGTTTTCAACTTACTCTAAATATTTTAATTTTTTTTGTTTTTTTATATTTAAATTGATATTAAATTTCTATTAATCAATAATAGTTAGAAAATTATTGATTAAAAATATTTTTTTAATTATATTATAATATATTTTTCACTAAATATCTTTTATATTAAATGGAAATTCCATATTACATTATCTGAAACATATCTTAAAAATATATATTATATTTATATCTATAAATTCATATTAATATATTAATATATTTTTTATAATGAAATATATATATTTTATGAAATATACCCTATATCAGCACTAGTAAAAAAGTACTAATAAAGGCTGGTCTTTATTATCATTTTTAGCACTGTTAAAGGTGGGAATATATCAATTATTTTTCTAGAACTGACAATGGGGATCTCTAACCATACTTTTAACTAGTGCTATTAAAGCCCTAGCACTGGATAAACCCTGTTTTGTAGTTGTGTAGAAATTGTCAGTCCATGCACCGATTAGTGATTTGGGGTGGCAGGATGTCACAAATTTTTTTCTTATAATGGACCAAACTTCATAGGTATGTTGATGTATTGAATTCTTCTTTTAGTATCCTTTATATGTTATTATTTAGGATTACTTTGAAATAATCTACATAAAGTCACTGAATAAATTATGTCAGGTTTGGATTTCATGATATATATTAGGCTTTCTATTAGCTTTCTAAAATCAATATGATTCACACTTTTAACTATAATATCATTGAACAACTTCATATTAACTATAAATGTTGTGGAAATGTTTTACTCTTATATGCCAAAATTTTCCAAAAAAGCATTTCCATATTTATCCTATGTTATAAAAATTAAAACTCTTCCCACAAAAATTATAAATCACAAAAAATATTATTTCACTAAACATAGAAATATTAAAATAATTCTTCATTTTTTTATTAATTCCTCACAAATACTCTCCCTATCATCTGAAAAAAAAAAATTCATCAACAAAAATAATGATAATGTGAATGCTTGTAATCATATCTTTCACATACATGTTTCTATAAAATGTTTCATTATTGAATTTCATATCCATTAAGAAACTATTCTACTTTCAATACTAGGTTATAAGATCCTATTTCAATCCTTATAATTTCATATTAAACCTACAAACCATTGTGTCATTATTTTTATGTATGAAACCATGAGGTTATTTAATGAACACTTATTTAAGATACCCATAATTTTTTTCTTATTTATAAATACTTGATAGACTTTTAACTTTTTATTAGTATCCAAAATAAAGAACATCTTAGTAGCTTCAAGACATACAACATGAGAAAATGTTTCTTTAAAATTAATGTGTTCAATTTAAGGAGAACCTTTACACACAAATATAGTTTTCTTTCTTGTAACCTTATGTAATATCCCTGTATTTTTCATGAAATAATTCAGAATATTTCCTGGAATATTTTTGAAGTCAGACACAGAGATGCATGATATTATGAGGCATGATGTGCCTAAAATTAATTTTTGAAATATATTAAATATATTAATATCAAACAAGTGCAGTTTTTGATAAAAAGTGGAATAAATCCAAAAAAGATTCCAAAATCGGGAATTTGATAGCACCATTGAGTTCACAACATGGATTTTTCCTAACATAACCTTTATTAGCATTAGGTGTTTGATTAAAGTATAGTCACAGGTGAATTAATAAAAATAAATAAATAAAATTAATTTATATTTATTTCATTGAACCAATTACCTATCCTTTCTTCCTTTAATTTTTATTATATATAATTTGTAGTGTTAGCCTTATAACCCTGATAATTGATTAGGAGATCATGTAGGAGTGCTGGCAGACATCGAGATCACAAATCTATGGATTGAGATTTGGTGATCAGTGTGCCAAATGAAAATAAGGATCTCACAAATGAAAATGACATAGATCCATTCCTCATTAATGATCGATCCAAATAGATATACGATGTTTGTTTTCTAGTTTTATCACTATTTTATTATCCTACAATGAATATTAATTAATCGACCAATGAATTGATTCACAGATTGGTTGTACAATGGGTATTAGTTGGTTTATCCGGGATTTAGGGGAAATTTGTTATTCTCTTGGATTATTTTTTATTATCATTCTAATAGTGATGAATCATGGCCAATCCAAACATGGATTGGGTCTATTCCAAATTATTATGTTTCATATTCCCCCCCCCATTCTAAGTGTGATATTGTCATTTATTTTGGACTGTGGTTTCTCAGATACCTGGAAAGTGATCATTGCACATTTGATATTTGGTGAAACATATCATTTTTGAAGATCCAGTTTTTGGATCGATGATGGAATCATGGTATATAAAGATGGTGGTAGATCATGGTCACATTGAAGATCCTAGGTTTGGTTTTATTTTTTGGTAGTGGAGAGGCATGACGATGGTTGATTAAGGAGTGATGGGAATAGTCAAAATCTATCTGACGGTGGTGGATAGGTTCACATGGATTGAGATCTATGTTCTTATTCAAGTTTGAGATTAGATATAAGGAAATCAAGATCTATGGAGAAAGTTGCTTGAATAGATCTGGTAAATTGGAAAATCTTGATACACACGACATGTAACTCAAGAACACACACCATGTATTGAATATATGTGTGGAAATAGGGTTTTCTCACATATATAAGTATCAAAAACCATGTTAAAAGTGTCACAAACCATGTGACCATAATCCTTCCAGTTCAGCATGTACATGGGTACATGCCCATAAGGCTATACAGTGTTACACGCTATGTGTCTCAAGTCAGACAAAGTGTAATACATGACAAATGTCTTGGCATGTATAGGGATTACACGCCCTAGAGAACATGTGGTCCCACATAATGTGTGTGGTGGGATCCACATATTGTACTTGGGAATTCACTTGGGTGAAAAAAAGGCTACACTTTTAGTGCTTACCTAGACATCTACATGTCGTGCACCTCAAGCGACACACTGTGTATTGAGAAAAAGTACATGTCGTGTGAGCATGGTACGCGGGCAATTCCATGCTTAGGGAAACATGCCTTGTACCCCCAGGGACATAGAGTGTACTCATATATAGAATAGTGGGATTCATATTCTTCATTATATTAGCTTCCTTGAGAGATTGTGTGAGTTTCTTAAGACCAATATCAATTGAGTGTGTTCCCTTAGTCCATTCCCTAAGGGTTATTATATAATTTCATCTAATACATAGGATGGTGATCCCTTTAATGGGACTTATTTGATAGAGTTGTTGGAATCCTTCTTTGAGGACCGGAGAGAGATCCTCTATCATTATCTTACCCTACGTGGAGTTCTTGGTATCATCGTGACCAACAATACATGGGTTTCAATCCTCTACATTGAAGGTTAGTCCAAATTGACTTGTTGGTATAACCCATGGGCTTGGGTGTGATCATCATCTATGTATCATTCACTTAAAACTTCTAGCTTATACTTCATATGGAGATAAATGATTAGTGGTACATCTTAGTCAAATTCCGTTAGTTCTATCTAACTCATGGATCATGTTTTCTCATTTGATTCCCATTAGGGATGGTAGGGATCGTTGAGTGAAATATCATGGATGAGCGTTACCTTGAATCCTTTGAGCAGGAATCCTAGGATGGATTTATAGTTGTGGAAATACCTTGAAATTGTGTGTCTACTATAAGTATATATGGATGTTTTGTTTTATTTCTTTTATTTATGATTAACATATCTTATGATTTGCTGACTACTCTTGATTCTATGTTTTTGGATATTTCAGAGTGTCCTACCGGGTATTGTTATTCTCACCCCTTTATGGACTCATCCTACATGTGTTATTTCTTGTGTAGACAACAAACCTTTTGTAGAGTCATTGGTGGACTAGGAATAGGTGGATCTAGTTTGGGATAGATAGAAAAAGTTTTATACTAATGCAGCATTTGACAGCAGTACCTTCCATATGAGTTGCCCAGACATTACTTTCCAACTTTTTTGGGCTTGTATTTGGCCCATTTTGTTCATTACATTATTTTATATTGTACTCTAATTGTGTTATTATAAATGTATGCATACATTGTTATCATTTGTTTTATATTTAATCATTTTATGGGCTGGGATATGTGTCCATGTATATAGTTACTTTAGGAAAATGTCTCACTTGTGTGTGATATGCCATCTTGGTGCTATTTTTCATCCCATGGCCTATTGGTGGCATGCTTGGGGTAGTTGAATCTCAGGTCCTATCGGGCTAGGTCATGGAAAAATCGTATAAAAAAAGATATCCAGTGTTGTGTGTTATGAAACTACTAGTGTTTAGGACAAGATTTTGGAGTTTATTTTATCTAGTTGTGATGTTTGGTTTGGGGACTAGGGAAACAATGTTATAGTGTTTTAAGATTAGATCTCATGATAGGGTGTCCAGTGTTGGTGTGTTGGCCAAAATATTAAATCACCAAGACCATGATAACCTTCTTGTTGACTTGTTATATTTATACACTAGTTGTAAGTAAAACATTATCACATGAATCATATAGTAATGGGTTGTGGTTTCTATATCCTTCTCAATTCAACTCCCTGAATATACTCATTTACTATGGTATGTATTGATAATCTACAAGATTAATATATGATGATAACCAGATTGGATTCTGATATAGTTTCATGATGAAATCTATCTGAGTGATAGGGTTTCAATTCTGGGACCCACTTTTTTCACCAAGTGGGCACCAAGTAGTGTTACCCCCTATTGAGTAGCTCAATGATCTTTTTTTGGATCAAACAGATGATCATCTAAGTGTTGAGAAGTCATTATATCTAGTAGTATAGAACAATGGTACATGTATAATTGGAGTGTTATGTGAGTTCTAGTAATGGGGATCACTAAGGTTCCTTGATGAGATATACCCTCAAGTGGAAGAGGATTGACTCATGGTAGTGGTCTGGGTTTCCGGTGTCTGTGGATCCAGATCGATCATATGGTTGTGCTTGTGACCCAATTTATGTATGGATTTGTAGTTAGATATAGTGTTACCAATAGATTACACACCTATGTTGAGTGTGCATCATGATTTCTAGAGTTATAAATCACCGAGGTTACATGGTGGTCCATACCACCTTCTAGGGTGGTGGAGTACTAGTGTGAGCTTGTGGTGTAAATGTTCGGCATGGATGAGACCCCTCTCTAATGGTGGTCCAAGAGGCATGACTTCTCTGGGGTTACACATGACATTAATAGAGCCATGTATTGGTAATTTATGATGTGACAATAGAAATGAAATGAAGAGGGAAAATTCCACCATTGAGACACATCCTTAAGACATTATCCAAACCCATGTGGGTGAGTCGATGTTTCCCAAAGAGGATAGTGTGGAGGTGTGGTGGATGAGCTTGTTTGACTTGTTTGTTTGACATTGTATGATTTACTAAGGTGTCAGATAAATCCCTAGTTGTGGTAAATAGGTGGAAATGGGAAATGAAGATCTGAAAATGGTAGGAGCTCACAATGGATTTGAGTTTTGTTCGAGGTATTACGTGTGTCCTAACTATCCCAATTGCAGTTATCACATGGTTTCATGAGCCACATATCTCTAAGTGTATCCCATATTTGAGACCTATTGATACCAGTGGATATATCTTTTTCTCAATACTTATTTTGGAGGCTCCTTAATATAGAATTAGTGATTTCAAGAATCTAATGACAGTGTGACCTAACTTTGTGAGGAGATAGACAACCTCACATGAAATCTATTCATAGTTTTGGTGAGAACATAAGATTTTTTCTTTAGTGTTGAATAGTTTCCTACCATCCATGCTCATATTTTTCTACTAGTGAGAGTAGAAATAATTCATGTTTTTGGGTAATGAGTTTTCATCCTTTGATGAGAAGTGATCCTAGGAAGATAAGGATGAGATCATGTGCAGGATGTTATGACTAACTTACTATCAGTTGAATAGTGAAACCTTTGATGAAAAATATTCTTTATATTTTTAGTTCATGTGATGATAGAGAAGTATTAAGGCATCCTTCTTGTGAACATTATGGGTTTAACTCGCCAAAAAGGGATGGATTTCTATATGGACTTGGACTAGGGATGAACCAATATTTTCACTAGACTATGGTATGACCACATGTTTATATGAGAGATTGAGGTGAATTTCGAGAAGTCTAAAAATTACAGGGCTTTGTAAGACCAATTCTTTTTTGGGTATCTCTATGTTGTTCTCTTGTGAGGTGGGTGAGTGCTTGAGGTTGGGTGTCGATAGGTGTTAGTTAGACTAGGTGAGACAAGGGAAGGTATCCACTCCTGAGAATAGATGACCTCTTCACCCAATGGATGGAGGTGAAGTAGATCTCACAGTTTGAACTCAATATGGGTTATCACTAGCTCCTAGTTCAAGAGGTGGATGTATTGAGCATATATTCATAATGTTTTTATGGTTTCATTGAGTCTCCAGTGATACCCTTTGGTGCATTCAATTCCACAATAGAGTTCACGATACTTATAACCATGATCTGTAAGCTTTCTTGGATAAGTTTGTGGTAGTCTTCTACAGTGGTACCCTTGTGTCCTCATCCTCAGAGTTGGAGCACTTGAGACATAGGTAGATGTTGTTAGACATGATCTAAGAGTTCTAGTCATATGTAAACTATTATGGAGTCATTAATTGAAATATGTCTTCTTAGACATGGGAGTGATAGTAGACTCTATAGATTTTGAGGTGGTGTGAGCATGAGGGACACCCATAGAATGGTTGTGACAACAGATGATCACAATGAGGTTTTATTTCCACTATTATTGAGTGAGGTGAAAGAGTAGTTTACCTATTTCAGTTGAACCTTTTTTGGGTTAAGATGGTGTAGCATACCTTCAGTCTATAGTTGTTAGCCCATTAATTTATAATAAGGTTGAGGAATAAAAACTTGGGGATATTGACAAGGATATCAAGCATGATTGGATATCCACTTGATAAATTTCTGATGGATTCATTGAAGGAGGGAATCACATCATCCTTTTTCCAAGAAGGGATGGTGATTCTAGTATTGATTAAAGAAGAGGTTCTAAGGAGGTCATTTTCTTTTAGTAGTATATTTAGTGGAGTTGAGGATGTAATAGGATATATTGGAATCAATTGGGATTGCAAGGGAGCTATGTTGATTTTTCAAGTTAAAAGTTTTATTGTCTCGCCTATCTATAAATGATGACCATACAATATTTTTAGATAGTTCATGACACTTGTTGATGAAGAATTTAGTCTGTATTTGTGTAATAACCTCGATAATCATGGAATAATATGATGATTATGTAACAACATGATTTAAGAGAGGATACATGAAGACATTGGGGACTCACATGTAGATGACCACATTGTTTTACCCAAGCCAGCTGTCTAGGTTGAATAGATTATTTAGGTTCTAGTGAACATGATTTGAGTTTGTATTTTTGTTTTGAACCACATCTGGGAGGATCCTCTACCATCAGTGGAGTTTTTATATCATGATGATAATCACTCAACTATCATTATCACCTTATTGAGGCTATATATTATAGAACTTGTAGGAAACTATTAACTCATCGATGCTTGTGGGAAACAACACATGGGTCCTAGTTTTGGTGGTAGTGATGGGTTTTAGGGGTGTAGATCATCCATAAGAGGTTGAGGAATGCTCAATAAAAATCAGGAGTCCTTAGTGGACTAATTATGGAGGAATTTAGAGATAGAGAGTTATAAAGTATTATCAATGGTGGTAAGCTATGTTTTAGGTTCTTAGACCATTTATTTACTTACTATTATGCTGGGTTAGTGAGGTGGTTTTCCACTTAACCCCAATACCATTGTATTTTTGAGTTTTTTTCCTCCACAAACAGTAACTGAGGAGGTATGTGCATGAATCATTTTATGATATAGACCTAGGTGAGTTAGGCCATGAGAGTAGAGTTTCCTTTTTCATGGATCCAGTGATGTTAAGAAATAGTAAGAGACATACAATTCATGGTCAATTGTTTTCCTTGGGTGTGTTTTTATTGACAGCACATGGAACCATTGGTAGATTTGGTGGGAGAAGGAAATCTAGTTGAGTTCAATATCCCCACCTTTTTCTCTATTTGTGATATTTGAGAATGAAAATACTTCAAGGGGGAATAATTTAATGTCCCATTCTTTTTTGTGTAACAATTTTGAATATTTCCAAATCCATCAATTGAGACAGCGTAAGATTTCGAGGCCTGGTGTTCTTAGAATTAATTTTTAAAATTTATTAAATATATTAATATCGCACACATGCAGTTTTCCTAAAAAATTAGAATAAATCCAAAATAGAGTCATGGTTCATGAATTTTATGGTACCATTGAGTTTAGAAAACATGTTTAACCTTAGGCATTACATAACCATTTTTAGCGTCAGATGTTTGTTTAAAGTTAAATCATGGGAAAATTACTAAAAATAAATAAATAAAATTAATTAATTTTTAGTTAATTGATGAATTGACCTAGACTCTCCTATATAAATATGTTTTTATTAACAATTTGAAGGGTTTTCCTAAAAAACCCTGGGAATTGGTAATGAGATCATAGAGGAGTGCTGGCTAATATCGAGATCACGGATCAACAGATTGAGATTTGGTGATTGGTGTGCCAAAGGAAAAAAGGGATCTCACCAAAAAAAGGATGTGGGTTCATTTTTTTTCAATGATCGATCCAAATCAAGGTAGGAAGTTTGTTTTTTGAATTTATCCTCATTTTATTATCCAATGGAAAATCTGAATCAATCGACTAATGGATTGATTCACAGATTGGTCGTATTGTGGGTATGAGTTGGTTTATATAGGATTTGGGGGACAGTTGTTATTATATTGGATTTTTTTATTATTTTAAAGATAATAGATCATGGACAATCTGAACATGGTTGGGGGTTCATTCCCAATTATTGTGTTTTCTAGTTTTCTCCCCCCCCCTCCATTCTACACATGATCATCATTGACATTTCTTTTGAATGGTGGTTCGATGAATAACCAGAAAGTGGTCATTGCTAATTCAATAATTGGAACAACAAATCATTTCTACATGTCTAATATTGGGATTTGTGATGAAATCGTGATGTGTAATGATGATGGGTGATTGTAGTCAGATTGTAGATCCTCAGTTCTATTTTGGTGTGTCGTAGTGAAGAGGCATGGAGGTGGCTGATTCTAGAGCAATGTGAATGGCTATAATGTAGCTGACAGTGATGGATGGGCTCATATGGATCAAGATTCATGTTCTGTAGTGAGATTTTCATTATATCCAAGGAAATAGGGAGCCCCAGGTGAAGCTTCGTGAATAGATTTTTGAATCTATAAAATCTCTATAAACAAAGTATGTAACTAAATAACACACACCAAGTATTAACCATATGTTAGGCACTAGGGTCTTTATGTGGAGATAATTATCACACTACTTGTGACACGTGTCACACACCGTGTGACCCTTAGCTGACTAGCTCGGTGTGTACATGGGATACACGCTCAATAGGTAATGTAGTGTTACATGTTGTGTAAGTCAAGTCAGCCACTGTGAAATATGTGGAAGACAACTTGAAATGTATAGGGTACACACGCCCATGAGAAAAAGTGTCCCTATATGTCGTGATTGGTGGGATACACACCATGTACTAGGGAAAGTACATGGTAATGGGTAGGATACACTCTAAGTTCCATCCCAGACATATACACTTCGTGCAGCTCAAGGTATATTCCATGTATTGCGAAAAATTATATTCTATGGGCATGTGATACATGGGTAGTTCCTGGATTAGAGAAACATTCCATGTACCCAAAGGGACACACTGTGTACTGCTTTAAGGATAGATAGGATTCTTATTTCTTCATAGATTTTATTCATTGAGATCTTGTATGAGATACCTTAGACTAGTATCATTTGATTGTGTTACCTTAGTCCATTCCTCAAGGGTTAGTATGGAATCACATCCTACACATAGGTTGGTGATCCCTTTAGTGGGAATTCTAGGATAGAGTTGATGTAATACCTTCATGAGGTCTAACGATCAATCTTCTATCACCATCTTTACCTATGCAGAGTTATTGGTATCATCATGACCAACACTATTTGGACATCGATCATCTACTTAGTGGGTTACTCCAAATTGTGTTTTTTATACCCCATGGACTTGGGAGTGATCCATATCTATGTATCATTCTCTTCACACTTATAGATTATACTTCTTATGGAGAGACCGAATGATTTTTACATCATGGAAATATTACATCAGTGTTATTTGACTCATGGATCATGTTCTCTCAGTTGAGGGCCATCCGGGATGGTAGGGCTCATGCAGTGAAATATCTTGGATGAGAATTACCTTGAAACCTTTGAGCAGGAATCATGGTTTGGATTTATAGTTTTTATATAACATTGAGACTGCGTGTATAATTAAAGTATATTTTGATGTTTTTTGTATGTTTCACTTTATGATTGACATATCCTATGATAAGATGAATAATATAGATCTTTTATGTTTGGTTATTTTGGGGTAACCTAATTGGTGTCATTATACTCACCCATACATGGGATGTACCTATGCATTTCATGTCTTTTGTAGATGGCATGCCTTTTTTTGAAATCCTTGGTGTTCTAGGAGGAAGTGGATATAGTTTGGACTAGACTGACCAAGGTGCATACCATTGTTTAATTTGATAGTAGTACCCTCCTTATATGTGTGTATACTTTACATTCCAGTTTTGGTTTGGATTATATTTGGACTCTTTTGTGTTTTCCAGTATTTTATGTTATACTCATATTGTGGTATTATAGATTTATGCATTCGTTATTATCAATTGTTTTATATTTCAGTATTGTATGGTCTTGGATATGTGTGTGTTCATATGTGTGCTTTAAGAAAATTACTCCCATGTGTTTTATATGCCTTCTTGGTGGTAGTTTCCATCCCATGACCTAATAGAGGCGGGAATAGAGTATTTGTGTATTGGGCCCTATCAGGCCAATTTGTGACACCTTATAATTATCATTGAGTTTATTTCTAAATAACCACATGGTAAAAATAATATACTTTCCATTTGATATAGTAATAATATCCCAAGAATAATTATTTTCAATTTTATCCATATCATCATTCATATTAGTCATATAATTCATGTGTTGAATAACTTCATCATGATAACATGGTTCAATTTATAAAATCAAATATGTATGAATAATGAATATCATCTTTCTTCTACTTTCTGACGATTCTTTCAAATTTACAATGATATCTAAAAATTATATCTTTTTTGAATATTTATAACATATGATTTTGAATTATAGAAATATACACATCATCATTAGTATGATATAAATTAATATTAAAATGGTTTCTTTCATCTACAATTTATTATTCACTTTATTTCTTAGAATTATACATGTCACTGTTGGAATTTTTTTTTAAAAATTCCTCATCAAATTCACCCTGAATAGATTTTTTCAATAACCTTCACATCATAGTAGTCCTAAAAATTGTGTAACCTTCCATTCCAAAACATTTAACCTCTAATATTTGACAAATAATAAATGAATATATCTTCTTCATCCTTTATATAAAACTCTTACATGTATATTTTTTTTTATCAATTATGGATTTCTAAACACTTTAAAATATTTCATAAAATGATTATTATTATAATATATGTTATAATCATTAATTTTGGATCCATGTATTTGTAAACATTTATTTTGAATATGTATATTTACTTATATAACTAATATTAAAACGATCTTTGAGTGTCTGATTTCATCCAACATTTTCCTTCAAATACCAATGACAGTTTTATTATTTCATTTAATAAATCCATTTTTAGGGATTATGTATGGAGTGATATACTCATTTTGGATTTCCTGATCTATTATATAATACTCAAAATAATTACTTGTTCATTTCCTTTAATTTTATTCTCTCAATTACTTGATAAATAATCCCAATTATTTTTCAACATCTCTTCTGAATGCCTTGATTTTTCTAAATTAAAATTTTATATTTCATGAACATCTCAATAGTCATCCTAGTGAAATAATCATAAAATTTAATGAAATAAAGATTAACTTTTATATAATGATGACTTATTAGTATAAAAAATAATAATAAATTAGTTTAGGTATCCTTGTTTATTATATATCCACATTGTTTAGAATTTTCTATTTTCTATTTACTTTTTTAATGACTCCAAAATGATATTTCAATACCTTTTTTGTTTATCTTAATAACTTATGAATTATCTTTCAAATTTTTTCCTCATACATCTTTTCACTAGATAACTAATATTTATATATGTGATATTTTTCTCATCTTTTACACTGAAATAACAAGGATCATCTATGTTTCAAATTTTAAATAAATTACAATGGGTTTTTATCCCATAGTGATAAATCTTCTATTCTTTTCTTTGATAACGAAATTTTTTATTCTATAAATAAATTTATTTTAATTATCACATAATTGGATAATACACAAAATATTATATTTAATACCATCAATAAAAAAAATTTGGACATTAATTCTTAAGATCCAATCTCCACAGTACAGACTCCTTTGTTTTTTAAGGTATTGTCATTTAAAAAAAATTAAACTCCATTTAAACATTTAATATTCTTCATGTTATTTGAATCTACAGTAACATGTCATGTAATACCACTGTAAATAATACATGGATTAGGCTTTCTACATGAGTTATGTGCAAAATAAGAAACAAAAGTATTTCTCAAATTTTTTATTTCATTAAGAATTATCAACTCCAAAATCATGTTTTATTTATTTTGAAATAATTTCAAAACATTCATCAATATGATAGAAAGATATATCATATATTTAATAGGTTTTTTGATAAAAATAAAAAAAAATTGAGTTTATAGTTATCAATTCATTTCAATTATATCTTAGTCAAAATCATTTTTTATCATATTTATTGAGTGAATCCTCCTTAATTTATACCTTATTTGTCTATAATATATTCATATATTATACTAATAACCATAATATTTATAAAAATATACTCTAAAAACATTATTTATCTAAAAAACCTATTCTTACAAAATAATTAGAATCCCTTATGGAATTAGTTTCATGTTATTTAGGTGTAATTTATGTAGCATGTTTTATCTATTTTGAGAAAACACTTTTCATATCATTATCCTCACCTTATTTTGATGTAGGAATAAGGTTTAATTATTTTTTAAACCCAAATATATATATAATTTGTTTTCAAACCTATACAATCATTATAAAAAATTTAAAGGACTTACTTATTTCTTTAGAGAATTTTATCTTTTTATTTTGACTAAAAACCTTAGTATATTGTGAATAATAATATTTCACTTTAAAAAAAATTTCATAGTCTTCTATCATATTATTTATGGTTTTTAAAAAATAAAGAAACCTATATAGAGTTTTACATATCACTTTTATTTTTACATTATATTTTTCATCACAATCATTCAAAATTATAACTTTCTCTATAAATCCAACCATGAGCAGCTTGGATTTTTTAATATGTTTAGATTCCTTGTTATATAACATGTATTTATGTTCCTTTAAATTTTTTAGTATATTATTTTACATCATAATATCATTTTTAATCTTCTAAATTTTTTCAATAAAAAACTCATGTTTATCCTTTATAATATGATTAATTTAACTTTCCTCATACTCTTTATTACTTATTGAAGATTCTTTTCATTTTGAAACATGACCCATAAAGATTGTTTATTTTCTATCAATGTTTTCATTATTCAATAACTCAATAATCTGAGTGTAGATGTCCTATTATTACTTAATCAAAATAATTATTATATTTCATATAGAAAATATCTTTTTATTTTCAACTAATGCTTATACTTTCTCAAATTTTATTACTCCATTTCTTTGAAAAAAACATTTAGTTAATCATATTCTAAATTGATGTTCCTATTATTTATAAAATGAAATTTAAAATTCAAACTAAATCAAAAATAAAACATTTCATAGGAAAATTACATTGGTTCCTTTATTCTTAATTTCCTAAAATTTCTCGAGTAAAGAGACATGAATTTATCATACACCTCATCCCGTCCAACATCATCACTAGAATCAATTACTGACTCATCTTTCATTTCCTTATGTTTAAGATTTATTATTACTTTTAAAGTGATTTCTTTTTTATATTTTATTTTATTTTGAAAAAAATGATATTTACCCCTATCATATACAACAAGTGTGCTATGAAACTCATCAAGATATAATTTATTACAATATTTGTATTCCAATGAGGAAACTTTGGCATTAAATCTGTTATGAAAAATCCTCAATAACTTTTTAACCATAGTTTAATATTTCAATGAATCCCCAAAACATATGATATTATTCATAGTTTCATTGAATTTTGTTAAAAATTCATTATTAGTCTCATCCTTAACTATCTTCACATTTTCAAAAATTTCTCTCCAAATTTTTAGTCTATCTATCCTTACTTTTAAATTCTATTATATAGTTTTTTCATATTTATCCTATATTTTTTCAATAATTTAATGTCCCATAAACTTGGTGAAAACCTTTTCGCATAGGGAAATCAAGATAACAATACTTTCCTTATATCCATTATGATTTTTTTATCTACATATTTCATTGGATGTACTTTCTCAAGAACTATAAAAAATAGTAACAATATCTAACACCTATAAAGTAAGATATAATAGATAATTAAGCATTGTATTCTTTTATCTAATATTATTCTATCCATTAAAAGGGTGTATAAATTTACCATTGATAAAATTATGATTCTATATTTGATTTCCAAAGAGTAGTTAGAAAGATCAAATTTGAAAATAATAATTCAATCTCTTATGGATTCTTATGCGGGGAATATTTTTTCTATGATTCCAATCAAGTTTCATTAGTTTGGTTGATTAGTAACACAAAAAATGGGATTCGATTAGTTTTACCCATATTTATAGTATCAACTTAAAATTATACTTTATAACTAATTAATGTTTGAATCTTCTAAAACCATTAAACATGCCGTTAATAATATAAATAAAATTATCAAGAACAAAAATTACATAAGTTTTTTCGTCAAGGTTCTCCCGCAATGTGAGGGACCATGTCTTTATTGTAGTTTATGATGTCTAAAACATATATAGATCACTAATATCATAAAGTGATTATAGGATTAGAAGGTATCATCATTTACATATAAATGATTTCCTCGTATATTTTATCCTCTATTTTTTATATGTACACCTCCTATTTATAATAATTCAAAATAAAAACTAAATGAAAATTATATTTATAATTTACTAGAGTAATTTGGAATGAACAAATAATTCTGTCACCCATTCTAAGAGTTCAATCATAGTAGAAAAAAATGTAAAATATTAACTTTTTTGAAAAGTATTGATCCATTAGAATATATAAAATGAATATAATGTAATTCTTTTTTGTATAAATTTAATTTTATTCCCATGAAATTTCTTTTATCAGTTACCTTTTTAAAAACTATTTTCCGATTTATGTGGATAATCTCATTATTTTAATTTTGGAAACTTCATAAAATTTTATCTTTAAAATATCCTTTGAGTATAAATCAATTCAATTATGAATACTCCTAAAAATATTATAACATTGATCCTAAAGAAAAATTAGAAATTAATATTCTCACTTAAAATATTTAAAAAATATTGTTCAATGATCTCTTATAATATTTCATGATTTTCTTACATTTATTTCATATAAAATTATCCCTGAAATAAATTCAAAATTATTTCATATTTTAAAATAATAACACATAAGAAACATAGGATTTATTTATTTATATATTTACTTCTCACATAAATGATCCTCAAAAAATATTAATTAATATTACATGAGCTTTGAAAACATTCTCCCAATCTTGCACAAACTCTGACTATTCTTATTTAACCTTTGAAAAATATTGTTCAATCATACATCACCATTGATATTAATTATATAGAAAGTTAACATTTTAGTTTAAGCATACCTGAATTTTTAAAAATTTAATTCATCTATACATGAATAGTTCAACATATGAATATGAATTTTACAAAATATAGAAAATAAAATCCAACCATATTCCCTCAATTGATATTTTTTAACAAATATATATTATAATAAAAAATATTTTGAAACACTTATAAACTTTATCAAACAACTGAAATGATTTCAAAATTATTTTTTAAGTATTTAATTCTTTATAAATGATTCTTATTAAAAATTAAACTAGAATATATATAATTATCTAGGTTCATTTTTGTGTATGATTATTTTATTCAAATTTTATAATATGTTGTGAAAAAAATCATGCCTCACTTTAAAAAATATATCATTTTTGTTTCCCTTTTAAAATTATAAATTCAAATTTCTCAAACTTTTTTCTTGGACTATACACCACATCTCAAAGACTGTATAGTTTAAATACATAAACACTTTGTGATTTATAATTTTATTCAAACAATAACTATGTTGGGACCAAGTTGTGTTTTGGTTGTATTAATTATCAATAGATCAATATGAGGAATATTTTGTTGAAGAATAGTGAATTGAGTAAACAACTTACATGATGAGAAGTTGGTGGAAATCCATACGATGAAGGTGTTTTTAAAAATTTGACAAAAGGGGGAATATTATTTAGAATATTAGACACACTCTTGATAAGAAAGTTCCTCAGTTTCAGTTTTCTATTCCGGTAATGTTTTGTGCGTAGATATGTTTTTTGGACAACAACTGTGTCTAGAATGAAAGTTTCAGTTGGTATAAGAAAATGTATCTGAGTATGAATGTATCCATAAAATATAGGATGATGATTTTCTAATTTTTAATTCTTCAATATCATATCTTTTCTTAAAAACTGGTGATCCAAGCCTTATTAAAGAAAGGGGGAGAAGATATGTAGTGATTGAAATATAGAAGTTTCTGAGATGATAGAATTTCATAGAAACATTCCTGTATAAGTCAGATGATGCTATTTCGATTTGGCAGTTCTCAAAGTCATGAAGATGGTATGATAAAATTATGGGTTTTTGAAAGAATTAATGTTGAAGAAAAACTATTATAGTCTCAGTTAATTAGTGTGAGATTCATGGAAAACATATATGGTTTAAAGTCTACAAAGTTGGACGTTACTAAAGTTAAAGATTTTTTGAAGCACTTATTGACTAATCCATTATATTTTTTGTCCCTTCAGACTGTCTGATTCACTGGATAAACAAATCATAAGGATCAATTGTCAATTGTGAAGTTAGGAAGAAAGTTTTTACTACTGAAACCGATCTATCTGATGTGGTCTTCCACCAATCCCTTAGAGGGAGAATTATTTCAAGTGGATTTTGTTGAGACTAATGAATAATATAATAATTGGGATTTTTTGGGTTCAATCAATCCGATGATGATAAAAAATGTAGAAATTGTTTTCATAAAACAAAATTTTTATCTTAATCATCTATTTCAAAGTAAAAAAATAAAATTTTTTTGTCTACAATTGGGTAAATAATGAAAGAATAACTCTAATATTTTTGGGTCAAGAGTCATCAAACATGAAGTGGGGATGACTGATTAGACTGAGGCTGAAAATGAGAACTCATCAGATTTAGGATCAATGATTTGAGGAAAATAATAAAAGGATGTTTATTTTAATATTTTTTAATATGTGTAGTCAAAGGGGATTTCATAATTCTTCATATTTTTCAACTATGTTTATGGAATAATTTTTTCGAATTTGTTTGTTTTTCAACCAGTACGAAGCTTAAAAAAATTTATGTCTCATATTTGGTATGGAGAATCATAATGAGAAGTATTCTGTTTTGATATGATTTAATTGTAATGAAGACAATCAGAATAACAGTAGCATCAGAATATAGAATTTTTAGAAAGTTTGAAGTTGGATGACATTTTGATAAGATTTGTGACGTTTTAAGAAGCAATGAGAATATTTGAGAAGCATTGAAAGATTTAATGATGATGTTAAATTGAAAATGATATTCATGTTTTGGTAAATTTTGTTGAGTGTTAAAAAATTTCATACTACAACCCAAACCAGTTTTGGAAAACTTATAAATATGAGAAAGTACATAGTACTTTCTGACGGTTATACTATTCATGTGAAAAGTTAGAGAGAAAGAACTGAAAGTTTTGGAAGAGAGAAGATGGTTCCAGATTGAGAATTCCTAAGGAAGCTTCTAAATAGAAGAAGAATAAGGAAGATAGTAATTAGTGTTACCAGATCAAACCAGGTCATCAGATTAACCTTTTTAGGAAAGAAGAAGCAATTAATTTTTTTTCAAGGTATTATTTCTTATATGTTTTCTGGACTGAGCATTAGGATAGAGGAATAAGACTGTAGTAAGGCACTATAGCAGTGTTATAGTAGGGCACTGTTTCAGCACTGTAGCAGCGGCGGAACTGTAGCAGTAGCGACACTATAGCAGTAGAGGAAATATAGCAGGAACTATAGCAGTAGCGGTACTGTAGCAGGTACCATATCTGCTTGGATACTGTAGTAGTATTGTTCACCGATGGGTCCTTTGAGCCAAATATTGGGCTTTCAAGCCATGTATTCAGGCTACTTGGCCTTGGGCCTTCAGGCTATGTAATTTGTCTCCCTCTACCAAGTCAAAAGAGGTCTTATATTTAAAAAATAAATTGAGGCTTCGACCCCACACTTTTTTTTTTATAAAAAAGTGAAGAATTATGATTGTTTATATATGTGAATGTTGACAAGGAAACAGAATGAATTATTTTGAACCAACATATGAAAAATTTATTACTTGTTATATAAACTTATATGATATCATTTGTGCTAGAATAAGAACATGCACCATTGTATTGATCATAGTACTACACAAGTGTAAGGGTATATCCTAATTTTTGTATCCACACAAAATGATTGTTTTCTAGTGTATTGTGATGTATTGAATTGTTTCATACTATTCCAAAGATGTAGTTACTCTTATTAATTAGTGAAAATTGTAAATACTTGTGTTCATTTGGATGTGTTTTTATTTTGCTTTTAGAAAAGAAAAAAATATCTAACTAGATAATAAATTTGTTTCAAAAGAATGTAATCTAAGAAGAAAAATATATCACTAATTCATCCATCCCCCTCTCATTGATACATTGATTCTGACTAGGAAATAACATTTGGTATCAGATCAAAGGTTCCCTTCATTTACAAATTATTGAAAGTTTTTGAATGATAAATTTCTATAAAGAATAGGAATTATGTGAATAATAAAGGGATTATAATCTTAAATGATAATAAATATCATATCTAGAAATATATTATGTTTATATATCTTATTTATATTGGGTATAATGTTTTAGAAGCTTCTACATATGGATTTCCTCCTCATGTTGAGAATTATACCCTTAATGCTATTGAAAAGAAAAACCTTGAGAATGATGGAAGATCTAAAAATGATTTACCCTCATTAATATCTAAAAGTAATTTTCTTAGAGTAAAGGGAGTGAGAACAACCAATAGTATCTGGGATAAGTTGAAGAACATTTATAAAGGAAACACAAATGTGAAGAAGGAAAATTTATAAATCTAGAGTCTGGAGTGTAAAGATCTAAAAAATGGGTGAACATGAATATATTTTTCACTTCTTTACAAGGTTAAATGATATATTCAGCACCATTAGATGTATTTGTGAAATGTTAGAAGACTAAACTTTTGTTAAAAAGATATTAAGACTTATTATGGATAAGTTTGATTCCAATGTTTCATTTTTGGAGGATATAGATTGTAAAAATCTATTGTTATATGATCTTCATAGTACTCTGGTTACTTATGAAATGAGAAAAAATAATAGAGTGAAAAGTAAGATGAACTCTAATAAATAAATTTCTTTCAAAGCTTCCAAGAAAATAAAATAAAAGAATATTATTAAAGAAGAATAAACTGGTTATTATGAATCAAAAAATGAGTGAAAAACATGATGAATTATTGTACTTTTTTTTATAAAAATGTGAAAAGAGGTTTAAGAAAGTATAAAGGAGAACTTCCCTAAATTTTTTTTGGATGTGGTGACATTGGGAACTCTGTTTACAATTTTTCTTAAAGAGGGGAGAAGGAATAAAGTGATGAAGAAGAATGTGATGAAGAAGAATTAAGGCCAACAGGATCTTGGAAGAAACATGTTGACAAAACTTACTCCAAAAGAAAGGATAAGAAGTTATCTAAATATAAAAGGAGATCCTTTTTTTCTAAAGATGATGATGGTGAAGAAGAAATTGTAAATTTCACCAAAGCAGCTGAAGAAAACACATTTATTGTAATAGTTGATGATAAATTATTTACTAGTGGTGAAAGTAATTTTTTTGAAGAAAACGAGACTCAGTTATAATTTTGTCTGAAATGGAAATTTAAATAATGTTTAGGTAAGGTTGAAATAATTTAAAATTAAATCAAGAAGTTGAAGAAGGAAATTTCAACAAAAAACATTCAAGAATTTCCTCCTGAATAGAAAGCTAAGTTACTTGAAGTGGATTATTATCTAAATAAGTCCCTTGAGAAGAAAAAGAATCAGAATGAACATATTGAAGTAGATTTTAAGTCAAAGGATGAATAGTTGTAACTTGTTCAACAAAAACTTTGTATTACTGATAAATGAATTACAAGTTTCAAGAAATCTATCTCTGAATTTGGTGAAAGTTCTAGAATGGATGAAACAGATAAAGATAAAAAAAAAGTTACCTTCAATGATTGAAATGAAAATTAAAGATGTTACTATGAAGAATAAATAAGGAAACGTCATATATGTGGACAAAACCAACAAATTAGTGAATTCATAAGTTTCAAAAAATTATGGGTCTGATAGAAATGTTTCTACTAAATATTGTTATGGTAAGGGTGGAATGAAATTGAAATTGAAGAATAATGTTCCATGTGATGAAAAAAAATTTGGGGGTCAATAATGTTAAAATAATAATTATAAGAAGTTTGTTGAGAAACATGTTCATAATTATAGATAGTATGAAAGTTAAAAGAAAAGTTTTCCTTCTATGGGTACTTATAATATTGTGGAAGATTTGGGAATATAGAAAATATGTACATTATTAATAAACATCACTAAAAATATTCGATGATTTATAGAAGGAAAAGTTTGATTTGGAGTCAATCCGCTCGAATAAAGAAATCTTATATGGGTGTTTTGAATGTTCAGAAAAACAATCATGTTGACTCCAAAAAGAAATAATTCTTAGTTATTTGGAAAAAAATATTTCATTAATAGAATGTTATTAGAAGAAAAAAATTAGTTGAAGAAAATGGGATGAAAAATATTTTTCAAGATGTGATAAAATTTGATAAAAAGATATCAACATATTGAGGTTTGAAGATTTAAAAAATATGTAAGAGATGTGAGAAAGAAAGGCATTCTACCAAAGGTTGTTTGACCTTTTTTTCAAAATAAAATGAGGGTATGAATTTTTTTTTACAATCTCACTATAACAAAGATGTTACTAAAGGTTAAGAGAAGTTAAAATCCTCATCATAAGAATATACATATGAAAAAATCTTGTTGCAGGATCTGAAAATGATGAATAGAAAGAAGAAAAATCATCCAATAAAAAAACCAAGAAGAATCAGAAAAATTCCAATATGAGAGAGGAATCTCATTAATAAAGTTTCTTCTAATAAACTATTGAGGATACTCTTTATTCCCAAAATAAATGTGCATTTTTAATAACTTCAAGGTAATTTAAGGAGTTGAAATAAGAATTTTTTTGTACGAGTGTCTTACTTTTATTGCAATATAAAGTAATGATGTTATAATAAATAATTTTTTGGGAATTTTTTGTTTTTTACACTTGATATTTTCTGATGTGTTGGTTTGTATGGGTTTAGGTAAATTTTATCTTAAACATATTTTCTTAGAATTCCCTAGATACAAGAATGCTGAAATAAGTATGAAAATGTATGTAATACAATGTGTGTTATGGACAACATTGATAACCTTTATTATACACTCTTTTTTTCTACACTAGGTTTACCCATGTAGACATATATTTATTTTATTAAATTCTCCTTGTTAATAAACTCATGTGACAATTATATTCTCCCAAATAAGAGTTTCAATATTTTGAGATAAAGAAAAATTATCAAGAGTTGACCCTATGAATTTTATTTTCAACAAGTGGGTAAGATATGATAGGGGGAGAAGATATGTGGAGAAAAAATAGGGGAATCTTGAAGAAGTTTTTTAAGTGATTATTGTTTTTATGAGTTTTGGAAATAAACATAAAGGGGGGTATTTTGGGACCATGTTGTGTTTTGGTTGAATTTTTTTCCAATAGATCAATATTAGGAATATGTTTTTGAAGAAGATTGAAGTGAGTAAACAACTTACTTTATGAGAATATGGTGGAAATCAAGATGATAAAGGGGTTTTTGCAAAGTAAAAAAAAGGGTAATAGTAATTAGAAATCATATGCACACTTGATAAGAAATTTCATTGGTTTTGGTTTTCTATTCTTGAAAATTTTTGTGAGTGAAGAAGTTTTCTAGTTATGCCATTTTTCTAGAATGAAATTTTTAATCAACATGATAAAATGTATTGGAGTCTAAAATTATCCATACAAAATATATTGATGCTTTTGTAATTTTTAATTTTTCATTATCATAAGTTGTCTTAAGAAAATTTAATGTAGTCCTTATGAAATAAATGGAGGTAATATATGTTTTGATGAAGGAAAGATGTTGATGAAATTATGGAAAGTCATAAATAATTTCCAATGTAATTAATTTGATTATGATCCAACCCTAAAGTTATCAATGTCATAAAGAAGTCAAGATATAAGAATGAGTTTGTAGAAGAAGAAAGTTTGAAGAAAATGCATTCTAGTCTAAGTTCATTTTTGTGAGACTAATCAGACACATAAATGGTTTGAAGGAAAGGAAGTTGGAATTCCCTGAAGTCAATGTTTTTTTGAAGCACTGATCAACTGATCCATCGAATTGTCTGACCCTTCAGACTGTCCAATTCAACGGATGAACAAGTCATGAAGATCAATTTTTAGTTGGACGTTAGGAAGAAATTAGTTGTCATTGACATCGATCCATCAGATGTGGGGTGCCACCAATCCACCGAAGGAATAATTGTTTGAGGTGAAGATTTCTGGGACCAATGAATAAGAAAAGAACTGGGATTTTTTGGGACTAATAAATAAGATAAAGAAAAAAAAGTAGTTAACTATTTTCATAAAATAATTTTTTATCTTACTCATATGGGTAAAGGGAAAAGGAAGTGTTGGTTGACTAAAATTGGATCAATAATGGTTGAAGAACACTGATATGTTGGGTCCATAATCATCACACATAAAGTGGTGCTAACTCATCAGACTGAGGCTATCATCAATAAGTCAATAGACATAGGATCAGTTGTTCGAGTAAAAGAACATATTGAGGTTTGTTTGAAGAGTTTTTCCAATGTGTATTTGATGGTGTTTTTAATGATTTAGAAGTTGAAACTATGTTTATGGAATAATTTTTTCAAATTAGAATTTTTTTAGTTGGTATAGATCTTCAAAAATAATTATTCTTTACTAGTGGTACGAAGAATTGTAATGAGAGGTCTTTAGTTCTGATTCATTTTCATTGTAATGAATACAACTAGAATAATAGTGGCATAAGACTGAATAAGTGTTAGAAATTATACAAATGGATAAATTTTTAATAATATTAGAGAAGTTTCGAGAATAACCAAGAATATTTGAGAAGCATAGAAAGAGTCAAATAAGAAGTTGAATTGGAAATAGAATTCAAGTTTTGAGAATTTTATTGGGAGGGAAAACATTTCAGATTCCTAGACAAACCAATTTTGGTGAACCTATAAATATGTGAAAGTACATTATAATTTTTATGCTTGTTCTATTAACATGAAAATTTATATAGATGGTGTTGAATGTCTTGGAAGAGAGAAGAAGGTTCTGGACTGAGGATTCTTGAGGAAGTTTCTAGAAAGAAGAATAAGAAGGAAGATAATAGTATGAGTTACCATATCTGATCCATTTAACAGATTGGAATTTCATGGGAAAGAATAAGTGGTTCAGAAATGGTTCTAAGTTATTATTTCTTTTCTATTTTCTAGATAGAGAAATCGAATGTAGGAATAAGATAAAGAAATCAGATTGAGTTTTCATAACAATATCGATAAAGGTTGTTTCTACCTACTGCCTGGTAGGAAAGTGACGAATTATGTTTTGAAGGTTATACAATTGAAAGATAATAAGGTAGAATGATGAATTATTTTGAACCATCCATATTCGGTTTCATTACTTGTTACACACACTTGTATTACATAATTCATGCTAGAAGAATCACATGCATTTTTGTATAGATCATAGTGCTACACAAGTGTAAGGTTATATCCTACTTTTTATATCCATACAAAATGATTTGTTTCTAGTTGATTGTGTGGTATTTGATTGTTTCCAATCCATTAAAAGGTTCTAGCTACTCTTGTTGAGTATTGAACCTTATAAATACATCTATTCATATATATGTGTGATTTTACTTTTTTCAGTAAAGAGATAAATCTTTAATAGTATGAGAGGGTTGTTTCAAAATAAAGGAAAATTAAAATAAAAATATACAACTAATTCTCCCCTCCCCCTATTAGTGATAAATTTATCCTAGCTAGGCATTAACAAACTCATAAATTAATGAAGATAATCAAAAACTGAATATTTAACATATTTATAACCTAAATTTAAAAATATAAACATTTTATATTTACTTATTAACTCCAAACCCTTATAAATATAAATCAATATATTATAAATCCATATAATATATGTTGTACTTTATGGTAACTTAAGATAAAACACTTTTTAGTGTATAAGAAATTTAAAACATAAAATTAAAAAACATTTTTAATTGAAATATGAATGTTTACATATTCTTAGATGACCAGAATGTATTTTGGGTTTAAGTATCCCACCTCACTCATATTTAAATATATTTATACACATAAAAAATTATTCTATAATTTTTCTAAAAAAATGTTTAAAATTTAAAAGGATTAGACGTATCTTAAAACTCTTACCAATTTCTTTTACATCATGATCCAAAATAAGAATATAATATAAATAAGAATATTATTAATCCATATTTCATAAATTTATTTTTTTATATCTTAATATTGAATGAATTCTATAATATATTAAACACAACCTTAAAAATAAGAATATCTTGTTAATATTCATTGAGTATATTATATATAATTTTATATATATCATTAATATATGTATTTTTTTTACACTTATAACCCAAAACATTATTTAATCTAATATAAGGAATTAATCATATTGTTTGGTAATGAAAATATTGTAATTGAGATAATGATAGGTCAAATCAACCCAAAAGAATATTTTTTACTAGTATAATACATTCTTATAGGTTTAAGACATGTTTTTTAAATCCTTCGCAACACCATCTTTTTAGACATCGGTTAATTAAATAAATTAATATATAAATTATTTGAATACCTTTGATTAATTAAATGAGAGATAATAATGAAGTTAAGTACTACTAATAATGATTTCTTCCATGATTTTTATACAGAGCATCTTATAAGCATCACATAAATAATATTCAATACCATACAATTAATATGTAGGAAGGAAGGCTCTCAATTGATTTAAGTTGTATATGTGGACAAGAATAATCTAAATTCTTGTGGAAGATGCTCATAATTTTGATAGATTATCATCCTTTATGTTCTTGTATATTACACTCTTATTTTAAACTTATGTGTTTGATGCACATTATTTAAAGTCTTATTAAATATTCTCTTTAATTTAAATCCCTATAGAAAGGTAATTATATAGTCTTGGATAAGATTTATCTAAAAAAACCTTAATTGGAGAGTAATTTATGAAAATCACTCTATGTGTTGAAATATGATTGGAGTATTATAAGGGTCAATTTGATAGTAAAATTTCTGAAAATCTATAAACGTTTCATGGTAATTTAGTGTTTTACATGAAGGTGAAAGGTATCATTGAAGTTTAGTTCTATCTTGGAATGAAATGAAGTGTAAATAGATTACCATAAAGATATATGACCTTTGGGGATAATCATTGAAGTAATAATTCCATTTTATGGAGTAATCTATATTAAAATGGGATTAAATAGAATCATATTTTACTTGGAAATAGTGTGTCGAAATGATGTTTGAATTAAAAATTGGAGAGGATTTCTACATATCTCTATTAAGGTAATCATACCTACATAGTTCAAATGATTGTGTTTATAGTTTCAATGCATGTATAAAGTCATGAAAGTCATTCTTTATACTAAATAATTGAATTTTTAATCCATGTAAGAATGATATAACATGTGTTTCAAATCCATGTGAGAATGGAATAATAATTGTCCTTGAGAACTAATTATTTTATATTTGTGTCTTTTTATAATAAATTTGATGTAGTTTAAGGTATTAAAAAAAGAAATTTACAATTTAGCTTAAATCAATGTGGTGTGGATTTTTACCATGTATTTTTAGGTTATACAGTAAAAATACATTTATGGTTGGAGTCTATATGGTATGAATCACTCTATTTAGTTTAAGGTCATGCATGGTATAAAAATGAGTGGGACTTATGAAATTATAGACCCAATGATACTATAACATAAATGATGTGGAATTTTTGTATTTTGGATGGATAAGGAATTCATGAAATATGATTGTTGTTTATACAAAATTAGTGAATAAATATTTGAGAGATGAATAAGAGTAGGAAGAGTAATCCCCTAGAGACATATATTGAAAAAGAAAATTTTAGTTTTGTAGGACTTTCATGAGTGTTTAAATGAAATTACTTAAATGAAAGTGGATCTTGGATTCCAATACATATGTGGGTATTAATCATTAAAATCAATGAACTAATAATAGTCATATTATGTAAAAGTTGTAGATTCCATGCATAAGTGGAGTTTTGAACATATAGATTAAGTCTCATAAAGTAACTTCAAGTTAAATGGTGTTATGAAAAGATTCATTTTATTTAAGAAACATTTGAAATTTATCCTTTGTGAAACCTTCACATAAGTATGAAGTTTTAAATTATTCATAAGGGGGATTTTTTGAAGTCTACATTAAGACAATTAAATATGACACATATGTATAGGTGTAATTATGTTTTCAAATTGATAAATTCACTTTTGGGAGTTTGATGTATCCAGAAGTTGTGCAAGCTAGAGACTCATGGAATTTCATGAAAATTAGATTCTTATAAGCATTTATTCAATTATTTATAACACTATCCTAAATTATTTGTAAATTTTCCTATTTATAGGAGTATTCTTTTAGTGTAAGAGAATAAGAATTATATAGTTTATTTATAAAAATGACCATATAAATACTGCTAATGTCCATGAATGTTATCTAAAGATGCATTCCACTTAGATATAACAACTTATGCACAAGATTTTATTCGAATCTAAACCTATAAAGAATTAATTTTTATCTTCATGTTGATATGTTAAACATTTTTTAGTCTCAAAAAATTCCCTCAATTTGAATTTGTTAGGGATGAAAAATATGTAATTATAAGGAAAAGTAAATTACTTGTTCACATGATTATCATGGTTTTCAAAAAAAAATTCCAAATGTTCCTTACATATAAAGGGGTTTTCACTCAAGGAAGGGACCCATTGTTCTTCATGAATCCTAATGTAAAATATCACTTTTTATTGTAGATTTATTTACATACTAGTTTTTTATGTTAGTAAAAAACTTTAACTCAAACACCTTTATTATATTGGGTAAGTATACTTTTCTTGCATAAAATGTTTCATGTTTTTATGACATGTTTAAAATTAGAAATTAAATTAAAATTTAAAATTTATCAAAATTTAATCGACCTTTGTTCCTTTTGATTTCAAAGTTTGACACTTTTCTTTCTAATTCTTATAGATACATTATACATATTCATCTTACCAAAATGTTTTTAACAGTATTGAGAAGATAAATTCAGTGAATTATAACAATTATTCAAACTTGAGTTGGATAATTTATACCCACTAACATATTCATGAAGTTATTATTAGGTTATAACTTTGAAGTTACTCACTATAAAAAAACCACTATATGATTTTATCATTTTTAATAAAGCTCAAGTACCCCCTTTGAATCCAAAACCTATCATCACTATATTTAAGGTTTATTCCTAGTCTCACATAGTTAAATATTTCTTTCAATGAAAAATATATCAAATAAGAGAATAATTAGAGTCTAAATTTTATTACATTAAACCATGAAAACTGACAATAAAAATCAAATCCATGTTCCAATAATCCTTATCTATTCATAAATATTCTATTTTTGCATGACAGAGTAACAAAAATAATGGAATGATAGATAGGGTATACTTCAAAGAGTGAATTTTATATATGAATGGGAATGAGTTCACTCAATTTATCATAATTATTTGTATTTTAAATAAAAATTCATGATGGCCAAATTATTTGAATCTATACTGAACTAACAATTCTTTTCTACCAAAATGATGACTTAATCCCAAATCTCATCAGCCATTAGTGTCCATAGACAAAAAATACTCACCTATTACATAGATAAGTAGGGATTAAATTATGAGATATTCTCAATATAAGAGAAATACTAATTATTAGGGATATGTATAATGAGTTTCTATGAACATATCACATTTGGGATGACACTAAACAAAGTCCAGTCTTGAAAACTGTACCATTGTTGGCTACAAGGGACAAGATGAAGAAGGGGACCACCTCTTCCAAAAAATTACATTCAATAAAGGGTAATGATATTCTTAGAGGATCAGGGTTCAAGTAAATAGGAGAGAATGTTGAAATAATGTCTTCATAAGTGTACTCATGGGAGGATGCCTCCTAGAAATCCCTAAAATATGGATGATATATGAAGTGGGAGTATTGAATTATGCCTAAAGTGACACCACCCTTTTTACTAAAAGTATTTGATGAAATATTTCTCAGTGGATAGTTTCTAGATGTTCATGGCATTCAAACTAGGTTAATGTTAAGTATATTTTTTATGGATAAATAATTGGTGTGGGAGGAATAAGTAAAAATTATTATGCTAATTTTGAAGTGAATTTACCATGAATTAGGTCACATGAATAGGGGACAATTCCAATATTAGATATGTGGTATAATTTAGATTATATATGGTTTGGTAGTGGCACACATGGGAGGGTATGAATTTTAAAAATAAATATCAATTACAAATTATAGGTTCATGTCGATGTTTTTTTATATATTTGGTGACTGGATGGTGATCATGGAATCATATAAACATTATAGTATATTGGGATTCTACTAGAGGTTCACATTCATTACATACAAAGTGAAAACTGGGCAGATAATTAATGATTATAGTTCTAGTTATAATAAGTTTTCAAATCCGATCTGGTTTTAATATAGTGTATTGGTGACACATATTGATAGTTAAATCATATAAAAAACTTACACTCTATACTAGTTTTATTGTAAATTTTATTGCTTTTAAAAATCATCCCAACACCATATTATAGATTTGTTAATAAGATACATTCAATGATTGCACATTGTTTTTGGTTTATGTAGGCATGTTAGGAAACATGGTCACTCAGAATTAACTATATATCTAAGAAGGCCCTAAATATCAGGGAGGTATACAGTGGTGAAGACCTCAAGAATCACCCCAAACAACGAGGATAAAATCATGAAGGATATATGCCATACATTTTAAAAAAATGTTATTATCTATATGGAACCCTCTAATGTATATATTATCATCCAAAAATTTCACCTCCCTCCAAGTGTGTCTAACATCCATGTTGTAGTCCACAAGTAACCTGCACTTCCTAATGAAGTACACATTCATCCTAAATATTTTACCATAAATTTATGGTAAAATATATAATCCTATGAGTATTACCAAACCTAGATAAGTTATTACCCTGATGTGATATTGAAGGAATTATTCATGTGGTTATGTGGATCACCATTCACTGAAAGAGGTAAAATTAATTATTGGGTGATGGAAAGGTATAAATAGTCCTAATTAAGGGATTATACTTATAAAACACCTCTTAAGGAATATTTCCCTAGAAATATTTAATAATTCACAAACATTTTCATTAGGGTTTAGTGTTACTAGATATATGATGGAAGTCAGACTCTGTGCGGATAAATTATTAATTAATGGATTTGTGCTCTATCTTACATATTAGTATTGATATCCTAGGAATAAATCCTATAATATCCCTTAAATATTTTTTAATAAAATACTCATCGTTTAGAGGTTAGTGCATACATACTAAACATAGAGGCGTTGATTCACTCATTCATCCATGAAAATATCTAAAATAGAGAGGTATTAATAATTCTCCAAAATGGATGGTACAAATATTGTGGAAGATGTATGAGATTAAAGGTATATATATGATGAGGAATATTGGGGGAACATAGAAACTAGTTATGAAGAATAAAAATAAGATGTTAATAGAACTGATAAACAATCAATGATTCTGAAGACTCTATATATTGATCATTTATTAAGGTAACTTTAGTATTTACTAGCTTTAATGTTATATTTTAATTCTATATCAACTTGTTTTATTTTTCATTTTTTATAGGAATGAACATATATATCTCAACTCATATATTATTTAGAATACACACTATTTAAGGAGGAGCCTCAGGTAGTGTATAACTTTTGAGGTGATGGTGAACATAATTCTCTAATCATGATTGGTATTATATGGTTTTTCTAGAATCGATCATAATAGACCGAATATACAACCTTTTATAAGTGGAATTAATCATTGGAAGTAGGAAAAAAGGTAGGTTATCCACTTTATTTTCCATCCGATCAGGTTGTTAGAAATGTTTACCTTTATTCATGATTTGTTTTTAAGATTTTATACCAATATGTTACATCCTTTGAATTATGGAGTTAAAAAATAATAGTGAAAGAACCTTACAATATTCCTAATTAATACATCCCCATAAACAAATAGGAACCTTTATTTTTTAAAATCAGAGTGGAATAAGATAGAATAAATCAAGGAATGAAATTTGGAATTCAAACTATATTTTAAATTAATATTCTATTACCTTATAATAAGTAATTTATTAAAAAAAACATGAATATATAAAATAAAAAAGTAAGTAATAATATTTTAGTTAAGGTATCTAACTACTCAAATAATTTCTATTTTATTATAAGAATAATCTCATATAGAATCTTGACGAGAGGAATCACAACACGGTATGTTTAAGAGTTTTAATTTTCTTTTTGAAAAATTATTCTAATCATATTATTGGTGTAGGTATCAATATTATTGTTGAGATAGCTACAATTTTAGGCCAAGATGATCTAGTGATATTCATAAAAGGTTTCATTTTGAAAAAAGTGACAATAATATGCATTGATAATTTAGAAGAAAGTAAGGTCCTATAGAAGGTTTTTTGCATTTCGTATGATACCCTATGCTATCTAAAAATTATAAAATAGGTTTTTTAAGAGATGAATATAATATTTCTACTATGATTAAAGGCATAACTGACTATTATTATTATCCTAAACGATTTCACAATGAGTATACCAATTTTATATACTTTATTTATTTCGTCACTTGAGAGGGTTACTAAGGTAGTAGGTTCTAGTTAAATAGATGGTGTTGTAAACTTAAAATCATTAAATTTCATGAAAATAATTTTAGATAATTATTTTATAACATCATAATTCATTTTATAAGGATAGTGCCAGTTTTAATACATAGACACACTTTACCATGTATGAACATTAAGATAATAGTTGAAATCACTTTTCCAATAAAAATTGAATATCAAATCATGTCAGTTCCTATGATCAATAAAAATCCATATTTGAGAAAATATACCCTTTAGTATAATACAATTACAGAGGATGAAGAAAAATATAATGTAGAAGAAATAGTAGGTAACTAAGAGATGAAATATTAGGAATTAAATTACATTGATGGCCTAACCACTAAAACTACTTTAAGAATGAAGGGTAATTGAATGTCCCAAATTGAATAACTCTTTATAGTCCTTAGAGTATGATATTTTCACTACCAAGAACCCCATTTGTCATCAAGGTCATAATTATTTCATATTAATAGATGGAGGAATGGCTGGTGGACATCTCTAGAGTGGTAACTAAGTCACAATACAACAAGTCACTAGAAATGACCATATGGGAAAGGCTTAAGAGGAGGAGAAAAATATTGAATCCAAGATTTAGTTTCCAATAAGATAGAAACTCCTGAAAAACATTTATGAAAAATACTTTTTATTGAGTTTGAATTTATAAAGGAAATGATTGAGAAGGAAGACCACCAAAAGAGGAAGCATGTTTTATAGCTAAAGTTGAGTAGCTTCACGCAAGTGTAGTGAAAATAAATTCACATAGAGGAGAGCTACGACAAATAATCAATGATTTTATTTTTTGCATTAATTAACAAAAGTATATAATTAAATAATATAAAAAAAATTTATATTAATTTAAATCTATAATACTATATTTCTTCTAGAAAAATATTTCGATGATAGAATTTTAATTTTAGATTGTCTTTTTATTTATGTATCAATAAAAATAATACATTATTTAATGACCTTTTATGTTATTTCATTATAAAATTGCTATAGTGAAATATAAAATTCGACATTTAATATGGATAATTGATACAAAATATGTATTCCCAATGTATCTATAAATGTTTTCATTTGTAAAATAATTATTCAAATTAGGTTCATATGCATGGAGTTTTATTGAAGGGTTAGCGAGGATTCTTTCTATGTTTTTCCCAAATTCATAAACCTAGAAATAATAATTCATATTTTTATGGAGTCAATGGTTTACTCTATAATAATTGTAATTATTTTATCTTATGATATTACTTATATATAAGACATGTTAAGGTATCATAGTGAGAATTTACATGACTTTTGATCAATTTTCCTTTTGTGATATTCCATCTTGATAAGATTTAAATTAATTCAAAATGTGCCATGTAATTTGAGTTCCTACTATTATGAACCAACTCAAATAACCCACATAAACGTACCTAAATCAATCCAGGAACGTCTTTAATGGTATTTTCAATCCCCATGGGCTAGAGACTAGATCTTGGGTATCAAGACCCATAAAATGAAATGACTTTTCCACAAGAATAACTTTAGATGACAACATAGAGGATAAGAATTATTAAATACCCATAATTACAAAAAAAGATTCAGGAGAAAAGAAATCCACAAAAGACATATTTAAGTCAAAAAATGGAACTTCAACTTAAGTCTTAACATAAAACCATCAAATACATCACCAAAATTTCTCAATGTAACAAGTGGATCACATAATCCATTTATCACCATAAACTCCCAAGGTCCCACTAATACTAAACACTCAACATCTCCAAGTTGTGCTTTCCCATTTCCTTTATATAAAATAAGAAAGTCTACAAATTCCTAAAAAAAATTAGTGTGTGACTAATAATTCCAAGTAGGATATCACCAATAATTCAATAAGAAAACTATATCAAATAAAACTAAATATTATCAATTTTAAATAAAATATGTCTTGGAGGGTTTTTAATAGTTCATATCAAATCAATATTTTCAAAAAAAAAATAAATGGATAATAAAAATAATGGAAAAAATTATTCCATTTAAAATAGAAATAACTAATAATTTTATCAAAAACAGGCATGAATATAAATTTATATTGAATAGTGGTTGTATAAATAATTTACAATCATAGAACCATGGTTAAGAGTCCCAAGGTTAGCATAGTATATGGATTATCACATATCTCATGAAAATATGTCTCTAGGTGTGTTCAACTCCCTATATAAAAATAGTAGGGGGAATAAAATAACACACCAAGTAATGAAATCCCTACCCTCAATATGTTTAGTCATCATTATCATTGTCAAACCATTTCTTTGTAGAGATAACAAATTCCCAGCATGTGTTCTTCCCACCAAAAAACCCATACTCCCATGTGATTCAAGGAAACTAATCATATAAGGGGTTATCATTCATTTCATTCAATATAAAATCCTTTTGACCAGTTATTTCAACTGACCCCAAGTTCTTGTTTCAAAACATGACATTTTATTTCAAAAACCAACATCAAATAGTTGTCACTAAAACTCATTCCATTAAAATAAAATCATTTCAGTTCAAATAATAAATAAATTCATTCCATTTATTTTAAAAGGTCATCAAAAAAATCATTCTTCAAATAATCCATTTTAAATAAATATCACTTTCCAGATATCCAATATTTATTAATAAATACATTTTCAAAGAGATTTTATCATTAACACCATGCCGTTTCAAAATATTGTATAAAAAGACACAAATCATGCTTCAGAAATAAATTTGAACATCATTTTAAATTAATAAAACAAATATAGTTTTAAATGAAGTGAATTAATTTAAAAAACCACCTAACTCAATTCAAGATATTGATGGAAACCTAGGAAAAAGTATTCAAATATAGATTCAAAGGGCCAAAACTAATGAAGGAATAACCTTAGAAAAAAATATTGAATAAATATTTGGATCCATCACTCTATCAGAAGGAGAGGGAGGAGGAAAAAATAATTCACAATCAAAATGATATTACACTTACTAAATGTGAATCAACAAAACAACCAAAACATAGATCTATGAGGAAACAAGGTTAAGAGGGACAAAAAACCTCTAGAGATTCTCCAAGGTCAAGGGGGTTGAATTAATTTTGAGACAGGTTATTTTATAAATACAATGGGAGATTAAGGGAAAAGAAATACAATATTTCCCTTCATAATATTCCTCACATCGGTATCACTAGCTCACCGCTTGCTTACATTGGCTAGATTATGACATCCAGAAGAATTACTAGTCCTCTTGGAACCCCATTAGCAAGTTGATGGGATTCCACCAGTTGGACGATGGAGTTCTTATTCGAATTACATTTTTCCAACACCCAAGAGTTGCTTTGTGGTTCTCACTAGATACTTGGTGGGATTCCTATTGGAAAACCCCAATTCCATCCTCCCACCGGCTGGTTGGTGGGTCTCACCAGCTAGAGGATGGGCCACCTAAATCTTTTTTAGCTATAGGTTTGCATCCACCCATGGATAATCCCAAAAAGAATCTCCCAACCTCTCAAACCAGAATTAAAAAGTCACTCTCGTCCATAAAAAGGTTCTACCAATTAAGAAACAACTAAGAATCAATAATACATCAAGAGACCAACTCAGAAAATAAGAAGAGTCAAAATAAAAAAAGGATCATACCTAAAACCTGGTTTCAAGATATTATTTTTAATACTTATACCAAAATTTTTATATAGTTAGGTCATAAATATTAGACCAATATTTTATGTAGTTTATCATCTTATAACATGATGCATGATTCATATAACATGAAAGGTGACTCAGTTTGAAAGAGTGAGGGTATAATAAAATTGAAAAACATTTTCATGAATGATAAGGTGATTAATGAATCTCATTATCAATTAGATTTCAATTTAAATTAATATAATACACAATACACAAGAGTATTAACCCATGGAATTAAAATCCACTAGAACATGGAAACTAGAAAAAGTAAATCATGACGTGAGATACTTCAATTGAAGATGATTTTATGATAATATGACTATTTAGAAAATTTTAATGACATGACCATCACAAACCATTGGATATATAAATCGAGGATGAATATTTACCATGTTCGAAATTCATGTTCAATTATAATGTTTTAAAAGGTATATAAAATTTGGGAGTCTTTTATTCAGGACATATATATTCCCTAAATGAGTATTAGTGATCTATAGTGTATGAAAATGTGTTTTCATCATATTATCAGGTTCCCTCTAGATAATATGATCTTTTTATAAAAAAAATATAATGGATTTATGGTGATTCGAGTGTTAATGTATTAAAGTGTGTCATAGGGAAAAGGGGATGATCAAAAAGGGTTTAATAACCCTGATATTATTTTATCATGTGTAACATAAATTATTATTTTAAACCAATATTAACACTAAAGAATAATATTCTAACATTGTTTGATGTGAAATATTAATTAAGTAATTGTAAAAGTGTTCATAAACATGAATTTTTTAATACAATACAAGTTATCTACCAAGTAAATGGTGGAAAATATAGGATGAATATGGCCAAACATACTCATTCAAGCATGTACGTTAAGGGGATACAATCCTATACATGACTGATAAGTGGTGACTCAATAGACTTGTTCTTTGTATTGAGATAAGATATCCATACATTACTTTGTTTCAAGTTGAGTTAGGAATCAATACATACATATTTCTGGATTTTGATACATAAAAATTAATAGGTAATTGATATAAATTTTTAATCATGGGGTGACCTTAGTGTAAAAGAGAGGGAATAGAACCAATGTGAATGGATAAGGAGTCAAACCTCCTAAGGGGACCATTGTGGGGATGGATAAAATTATGATGGAATTTCTCTTAGATGAAAATAAAATGGGAAAATTCCATTGGACCTATTGGGTCCATATGTTGAGGCCAGTTGAGGAGGGTGAGGTGGGGTTATGTGATATTTTTGATACCATTCAAGGCATGCAAGCAAGGCTCTATTGGGAGATTATCACAGTGGTTCATTTTGGGATGCTTTCTTCACAACATATTATGGAGACCACTGGGAGGCTAGAAAAAACCGTGTTCCAGGTCACTCCTACCTAGAAAAGTGCATGTTCAGAAAATTGGTGGACCTTTTGGGATATTCTCAGTGGATCATAGGGAAATGAGATACTAACTTTTGGAAGGATAACTGTGTTGGCCAAAGGTTGTTCTTCCCAGGTTGTCCCATCTATGAAATTTTCTTCAAGGAGGTGAGAGACCACCACATTTTTATTTAGTCACTTATTATTCAGGACTATATGAAGTTTTTTGAAATCATTTTGATGAATAATGAGGAAGATAGGTGTTGCTTCATGGGTTTGATATTGGGTAAGTTTTACATACTAGATTTTATGAGGATTCGGTATGCATAGAATTATCTTGATGAGTGGTTATAGAGGGTGTGGTTCAAATAGATACCCATGAAAATTAATTTACTCATCTCCAGAATCAAAAACAAGGTGTTACTGATAGATGATAACATTCAAAGGAATGTCATAACATTGTCTTCCCATTGTTTCTACTGTGAGAGTCTGCAGGATGAATCAAATTATCATCTATTTTTTTGTAGAAATTGATATGCTAAAATTTGTTCCTTGATCTAACTTCATCCTCATTTCCATAATGATTATTTTTCCTTCCATCACTTCATTACATCTTTGTTTTAGGGTTCAGAGAGAAACAATATGGAAAATAAGATTCGGGTAGTTATCCTTTCGTTTTTTTGTTGGACACTTTAATTGTTACGAAATCAAACAAGATAGGGTTTCCCACACTCATTCCTATATATTCAGATAAGGATGAAGGTGTTAATCTTGGATTTGGGATTATTACTCAAATATGGCCAATCCTCAATCACATTCTATATCTTTTTCAACAAACCTTACGCGCCTGGAGTACTTGGCGTTCCAGGTGGTCATTGGATCAGATGGAGTCTGCCCAACATTAGTTTGAAGCTTAATTTGGTTTATTCCTTCATGAATGGGGTTATGAGATAATTAGGGATCCTACATGACTCAAGAAACTCAATATTCATGGGGTTCAGTGCGTTTTATGGATCTAGAAACTCCTTGGGTACGAAGGTGTGAGATCTCCTGACTGGTCTCGTGGTTTGCATGAGGTTTGGTTCTCATGTGTGTGAGGTTCAATTAGACTCTAAAGTCCTTGTCAAGATATTTCATAGGAAATATGAGGTTCCTTGGGATTTGAGTTACCTAATTCGAAGATGCTCTTTAGAGACTAGGCATGATCAGATTGCTCACCACATTTGGAGAGAGTCTAACTTCACTGCGGATGCACTTTCTCACATTAGGATGTCAGGTGTGCCACTTTCTAATTATGATTCTTTGGGATTTCTTCCTTTGTAGTGTAAGGTTTTTACCTAAGGGTATGCTCTTTTCTTGCATCACATTCATCCTCCTTGAGTACCCTTTTTTTATTTCAGTGGGATCTTTGCTCGCCCTTTGTTTTTAATAAAATAATAACTATCAAGACCATGGTGATAATTATAAAAACAAATAGAGAAGAAATTTGATGTGACTAGTCCTGAGATATAATGTTTAGGAATCAATATATATCCCAAAAATATAGTAATAAAGCTTTTAATAGTTCTAAATGATGTTTTATTGAAAAGTGATTAATTCACTTGAATGAAAAAATTGATGGTGGACAGTGTGATGTGAATGAGATGATGGTGACCGAAATGAATGAACAAAAGAAACATCACCAAAGAAGAATATAGAATGTAATTGAGAATAAAATGGACACATTTGGGTATAATAAAAAATGGTTAAATTTTTCTAAGCATCCTGTGATAATATGAATAAATACATATATAGTTCTATATGTGGATGGATAAAAATAAGTATAACCATATGGAATAAATAATTATGAAATGAACAATCTGGCATGAAAGGGATGGATTTTACCTTATGTGTATGAAGAAAATAATCTAGAATCATATTGTAATGAAGGATGGAAGGGGAATAAAGACATTAATATCCCTAAGGTAGGAAGTATGATAATCACTATGTATTATATGATGATAAGAATCAAACCATATGTAGTTCTGAAGTAGGGTATTACTTTTAATAAGTAAGCCTTTAAATGAATGAGATAAATGTGTAATTTTCTCAAATAAAGACACATGTTGTTTTAAATAAGAATGAATATGTCCAAACCAAGGAGTTTCAATGTCGAGATGTGTAACGACCCAAAGATTTTCAATGAAAATTACCTTCTTATAATTATGTCATAAAATAACATGAAAACACAACATAATGAACTACTAAGTGATAAGTGACCTTTAAACATAAGTTTTTCACTTTTGTGTTCAGAATTTTAAAAAAAATCCGACATATATGGTTGTGCTCAAGATGATTTTTGGAGTCTAATGAAACAAAGATAATTTTTGGTGAATAGTGACCTACCCATATGAATAGTAACATACCTTATGAATAGTAATATGACCCTTATGAATAGTAAATAATCCAACATAAGAGTAACCTTACCCATGAATAATTAAATAAAATTTATACATCTTAGAAAGTGAAAATTTGACCTTAGTAAACATTTTGGAATTTTGTATGTCATAAATAATTAATTAAAATTAATTAATTAATTTAAAGGAAAATTTATTTTCATAAAAAAAATTCATTAATTATTGAATCAATGTCTTATAGTTTTTAGATAATTTTATAAGAACCTACGTAATTTTTTAAAGCACTATAAAATCAGTTTTAATCTTAAAAACTGTTTTTTAAGTAAATTATGATTTTAATTAAATATTAATTTAATAATATTTAGAAAATTATTTTTGAAAAATGGACTTCATTTTTGGATTCTACACGTTGAAAAATATTTGGGGTAAATTTTTGGGATTTTTCTGAGATACTTGAATTTTTGATGAACAGTGAAATGCCGTAATTTACAAAATAAGCTAAATAAGCTAATTATTGGGTCATATGTGATGTTCTGGTGATGTAAGCCCACTTGTTTCGAGATTAAATTATAAAATTACTATTCTTGGTCGTTCAAGACTCACTATTACTTGTCTTAGGGGAAGTTAATAAACTAATGAATTTCATATTTAGGAAACCCCTCTCCCCTCCACTATAAAAGCCACCCTTCACACCCTCATTTCCTCACACCTCTCAAGCTCCAAGACTTCTTTAAACTCCCCCCAAAAACCTTCCCTAGACCCTCCCCCACGTCCAAGAGCTTCTGGTCTCATCAAAATACCAAGCTTAGTCCCTTAAGGAGGTTCTCAAGAGGAGGATTCTAGAGGTAATTTCCCTCCCTCTTCTCCTTTAATTTCCTTTCATGTTCAAGTTCATTTCTTGATCTCTCCCCACCTATATTCAAAACAATTGTGTTGTAACTCTATTATTATACATATAATATAATTTTATGATTCTAAGTTGATATTATATCATCCAAACCCCTTTATCTCTTCCTTTTATTTTATTAAAGAGAACGTTGTTCGTGAGGTGTTAATTTATCACCTTCAAGAACAACATGCCTTCTTCTTCCATTTATACCTTCATATCTGGTCATGAAACCATTTTTATGGTTGAACCAGAATATTTTATATGTATTATGTTCTATTTAATGTTTTGGAAATAATTTATGGCCATATTACTAAGTGAAAAGTTAAAACAAGTTCGTTGTGATCCAAAAACCGCTCAAATTAACCCAAATAAACATCATTTAATTATTATCTAATGATTTATCCACATGGATCTAATATAATTAATTATAAAATAATTCAATATCTTGTAATATCATTAATAACTTTTAATATCATTTCTATATGTTTACCCATGTTGTACCCGAACTTCAATTTAAGAATACAAGTGAACCACCTAAGAAAAACCATAAAAACGAACATCCCTGAACAATGTTTTTAAACTCTATAACTCATCCAAAAGAACATAATATGACATAATGAAACCATAATTAACCCTATTAATGTATAAATGGTTCTATATTTCTAATTAATGAATATATTATCATTATATAGGGATTTAAAGAGAAGGAATCATTCAGGTACAAGGTAAGGGGAAATTCTCGAACCCAACTTTCAATCCTTCAGGTTCTCCCTCTTTCACTCTATTTTTATATGTTTAGATCTTAAAAATAAATTTTACATCATTATATTTACTTTTCTGGGATATACATGTTTTTCACTGGTATTTATGAGAAACCAAATGTTTTCCAAAAGAACTCTTCTTTCAAGAGCACACCTTTTACCTCTCATTCAAGATTGACGGTTCTTGTAACATGTATTATATTCCCTCATTATTTGGGGAACCCAATGTTCATGAATGTGTTATTAAGAGATGAAACCCATTACTTTTCATGGGTTAATTATGTTCATTTATGTTATATGTTCATTGTGTCATTCATGATAAATGATAATGTTATGATGTGACTGGTGAGCCCGGAATTATATAGCGCAATATGAATGTTTAAATGTGACGGGTGCACCCGGAATTATAAAGTGCTACAATGCATTGGTTAAAGTGATAAATCTCATGAGTAAATGAGAAACGATGTTTGAACAAGATGCTATCTTGGTTCATATGTATGTGTGGAATTCAACAACTAAGACATGATGTTTCATTTTTATGCATTTCCACATTTCAAGTATTTTATTTATGCTCCTCTCATGTTCATGATCTTTTGTCTATGTCATGATTATGCTCACCCCATGCTATATTGTCCTTATCTATCCTATTACTGGGCTTCTATCTCACCCCTTTTGATGTATATCCTCAGGTGGTTACATGTACTCAGGAGAGGACAAGTGCCAACAAGAATCTAGAGAATAAGAAATTAAATAAATGTTTATGCTTGATATTGTATTTGTTAGGTATAGTCCCAGTTTTCCCAAGAAACTAAACCTTTATATCCTCTATGTGTAATACTATTGTGTTTTTTATCTTTAAAATGATGTAATAATAATGTATTAAAAGTCCAGGATGCTATAGTTGGTATCAAAGGCAAGGTTTAGTTAATTTGGGAATTAGGATTAGTGAACCCTAGAGAAAACCTATAGCAAGAGACTAATTACAAATATGCACACAAGAATATTTACCTAGGGATTACAAATTTTATGTTTTTGGTATAAATTTATTAAATGAATAAGTTATTCATGAATTTTTTACTTACGTTTTGTTCTAAAATTTTCTATTTTAGAAAATGGTGGGAACCAGGAGAAATCAGTCCAACAACTCATGTGAGGGCCAATGTAACGATTGCCCAAACGACATCCCAAATGATTTGGGAGGTGGATTTCAAAAAATCATGGTGATGATTACCGAATTATCTCATGTTATGAATAATAACCATAATAATGGGGAACTTCCTCCTTCACCAAAGAGGGAGAAACTAGCTATCGAATTTTTTATGCAGCAATGACCACTGACATTTTGTGGATCTTCCAATCCACTAGTTGTGAAATAGTGTGTCAACTACATGGAGAAGATATTTTATGTGCTTCACTGTTCTGAGATGGAGAAGGTGACTCTAGCCGTTTATCATCAAGATGGAGAAGCTGATCAATGGTGGTATTTGATTAAGAACACCAAGCCAAGGGAGGAAATTTAAGAGATGAAATGTGAAGACTTTAAGATAATGTTTCTTAATAAGTATTTCCCAAGAACTCTTCGCACGAAGATGGAGAGAGAATTCATAAAGCTCAAGTAAAAAGAAGGAGAATCTATCACAACCTATGAAGAAAATTTCACAAGGCTCTCAAGATATGCTTTGGGTTTTGTTATCAACAATGAAAGCAAAATTGAAATATTCTTTAGTGGATTAGAACCACACCTTCGAAAGGCTCTTGAAATTCGAGACATTGGGAGTTATGAAGAAGTTGTTCGGTGTGCTCTCAAAGTGGAGATGGAGTTTTTAGAATGGACTCATGGATATGGGGATAGGAAAATAATTATGGAGTTTCAAGTTGGTGGATCAAACAACAAAGACGGGATGAAAAATCAATGACCCACATGCCAAAAATGTGGGAAGTTGAACAATGGGAAGTGCCTCAAAGGGACGGGGAAATGCTTCAAGTGTGGGAAATAAGGAAACCATGCTCAAGAGTGTTGAAAAGACACAAAAAGGAAGGAGAATGTAGCTGATGAAAGGATAGAACCACTCATGGTTCAATGCTACAACTGTAGGGAGATAGGGAATTATGCAAACCAGTGCACCAAACCTTGAGTTCTCGAGGGTAATCAGCGTTAGCAGCCACCAAAGCCAAAGGAACAAGGGAAGTCTTATGCCATCACTACTGCAGAGGTGGAACATGATAATGAAGTCGTACAAGGTACACTTCCTATTCACTCAAGAATGGAAAAAGTCTTATTTGATTCTGGTTCTACGCATTCCTTTATATCTTGCAAGTTTCCTAGAACTATAGAATTGAAGCCCTGAAACCTTGAAGTAGAGATATCTGTAAAAACACCAAGTGGTGAAATCATTGCAACCCAATTGTTTGACTCTTCTCATATTGGCATATGTGGGAAGATTCTTCTGTAAAATCTCACAATACTTCCCTTGGTGTAATTGGATGATATAATGGGAATGGATTGGCTCTCGTTATACAGAGCACATATCAACTGTCAGGAAAAGGAAATATCATTTCATATTCTGGACCATCCCATGCTCCTCTACAAATGAAAGAAATTTCATGAATCTCCTTTGAAAAATCCTTCAATGGTGTGGGTGTTGATTCCCTATGAAGAAGCATACCTCTCCCAAATGGTTGAGTCAAATCAAAGTTCCAACCTTGAGGAAATGCCCATCGTGAGAGAATACGGTGATGTATTTCCCGAAACGTTACCCAGAATTCCCCCGGATCGTGAGGTAGGGTTCTCAATTGAACTCATACCCAAATCTACTCCTATCTCGAAGTGCCCCTATAGGATGGATCCTATCGAATTGGAGGAGTTAAATAAGCAGCTGCAAGAGCATCTAGACAAAGGGTTCATACGCCCTAGTGCACCACCTTGGGGTGCGCTAGTGCTCTTTTTGAAGAATAAGGATTGAACAATGCGGTTGTGTATCGATTATCTGGAACTCAACAAGATCACCATAATGAAAAAGTATCCTCTCCCAAGGATTGATGACTTGTTCGACCAGTTAAGAGGTGATCAATACTTCTCAAAGGTGTATCTTTGTTCTGGATATCATCAGGTAAAGGTAAAGAAGGAAGATATTCAGAAGACTGACTTCCGAATAAGGTATGGGCACTATGAGTTTTTGGTGATGCCCTTTGGACTTACTAATGCCCCTGAAATCTTCATGGATTTGATGAATAGAGTCTTTAGACATTACCTTGAAAAATTTGTGGTGGTGTTTATTGATGATACTATCATCTAGTCCAAGAGCACGGAGGAACATGAATAACATCTAAGACTTGTGTTGGTGACATTGAGAAAGGATAAGTTGTACGCCAAGTTCAGCAAGTGCGACTTTTGGATGAATCAAGTCACGTTCTTGGGACATGTGATCACAAGTGAGGGAGTTTTTGTGAATCCTTCAAAGACAAAGGTGATCGAGGAATGGCCCAAGACATCTAGTGTCACAGAAATCCGTAGTTTTCTTGGATTAGCTAGGTACTACTGACATTTTGTGAGAAACTTTTCACGATTGTCAATCCTTCTAACTAAGTTAACAAGGAAAGGGGTAAAGTATGTCTGGACGAAAGAATGTGAGGGAAGCTTCAAGGAGCTAAAGAGAAGGTTGATCACTGCACCTGTACTCACACTACCAAAAAGTAGAGAACGTTTTGTGATATATAGTGATGCTTAAAAGAAAGGATTGGGTTGTGTACTCATGAAAAATGATAATGTGATAGCCTACGCCTCACGACAGTTTAAGATCCATGAGAAGAACTACCCGATGCATGATCTAGAGCTGGCAACCGTGATTTTTGCCTTGAAAATCTGGAGGCGCTACCTTTATGGTGAAAAGTGTGACATATACACCGACCACAAGAACCTAAAGTATACATTCACACAAAAGGATCTCAACATGATTCAAAGGAGATGGTTAGAGCTAATCAAGGATTACGATTGCTCTATTCACTATCATCCTGGAAAGGCGAACAAGGTAGCTGATGCTCTATGTAGAAAAGAACCTGCTACTCTATCCATGTTGTGGATTGAGAAAGACCCTATCTTCTTGGATATGCAAAGAATGGATTTGGAAATTATAAGGGCAATGGATACATCCTACCTTGCCCAAATGATTGTGCAACCATCCATTCAGGAGAAGATTAAGGAAGAATAAAGGGATGATGTGGAGATACAAAAGAGGGTGAATGTAGTAAAGGAAGGGAAGCTGCAAGAGTTCCATATCGACGATGATGGTGTGATTTGGTTTGGGACGTGGATTTGTGTGCCTTCATCACCCGGGATAAAGAAGGAGTTATTGGACAATGCACATAGCTCAACATTCTCTATCCATCCTTGGAGTACAAAGATGTATCGTGATCTCCGAGAACACTTCTGGTGGGATAAAATGAAGAAGGATATTGCGGAATATATATCAAGGTGCTTGGTATGTCATCAAGTTAAAGCTGGGTGAAAAAAGTCCAAGGGTATGATGCAACCATTGCCTATACCCATGTGGAAATGGGAAAACGTTACAATGGACTCTGTTACGGGTCTCCCAAAGATGCCAAAGGGAAATAATGCGATATGGGTTGTGGTTGACCGACTCACCAAGACAGCCCATTTTATCGCTATTCGGGAAGACCTCTCGCTTGACCAACTTGCAAATATATACGTGAAAGAATTGGTGAGACTGCGCGGTGTTCCACTCTCAATTTTCTTTGACCACGATCCAAGGTTCACATCTAAATTCTGGAGGAGCCTTCAACATGCTTTGAGTGCGAAATTAAATTTCAGCACGACCTATCACCCCCAAAATGATGGCCATTCTAACAAGACTCATTAGAAAGTATGTAAGTCAACAAACTCTAAGAAATTTGTTTTTTAGTTGGAATCAAGTGAATCTAAACAGTCAAAGAATGAGCTTTACAATCTTTCTCAAAGGATGAACAAGATTATAGGTAAGAATTAATTTCAGTATAGATAAAAGAAGAATGATAGGAATGATAATAAAGATTATGAAGTCACATGTTATAAATGAAAGAAAGTAGGACATATCAGGCTAGGTTTTCCTAAGATAAAAAGAAATGACATGAAAAATACTCATTTTTAAAGGAATCATAAAATATATTATAATTCCAAGGGAAATAAAGTCTTGAAGATTAAATATTCTTAGAGTGAAATTTTTAAAGACTCATATGATGAATCTTTATATATTTAATCTTTTGGACATAAGAATATTGGTCTTATTTATAGAGTACCTAGAGAAAACCAATTTTTCATGGATAAGGAACACACAACATAATCCTTACCCAATATATCTTTGAATTATAATCTCCTTGATGAATACTATTATGAATCTTTAGATGAAAACTTTTTCTCAGAAGAATATAATTATTTACCTCCTTTTGAATTTGGATCTTGGTTTTCCAAGTTTTTTGAAAATTAAAATAGTAATATAAAAAAGAAACATGATAAGGAAAATTCAAGAATCAATATTTTAACAAAAGAAGTATCAGATAATTCTAATGATATTGAAGAAAAATCTTTTGAAATTTATTCTATTTGAAAAAACCTTGAAGAAGTTAATTCTAGGAACTAAAAACTTTCTAAGGATTTAAAAAAAGTAATTTATGTGGAAAAAAAATTAGAGACTAACACAAATTTTAAGATTAATGACTATAAGGATAAGAATTTAGTCTTGAGACTAAAATTTGAAATATTTTCCTTAATGAAACACTTTTCAAACATTACTTGTGGAAGGAAAGAATTTGAAAAATATTAGTCACAACTTCATCCTCTAAAGAATAGTTCTGGATTTGGATATTCTCATTCTAATCCATTTTTTAGTCACAACTATTTTTTACCCTAAATTTCTCTTTTTTTAAATAAGTTTCAATGTGGTGGACATTGGTAGAAAATTTGTTCTTTGAATAAAACCCAATCATTAGGTTTTCATGAAACCAATCTTTCTAAGAAAATATGGATACCTAAGATTTTATTTTATAACATTTATAGATCCAAGAATATTTAGATTCAAAAAGTTTAACTATTTTTTTTTCAGGAAAAAAATGGAAGATCCAATAACAATAATGGTACATGGATGGTGGATGTTCCTAGAATATGACTGGTAACAAAAAATTCTTTGAAAATATTATTAAGATGAAAGGTGGAAAATTAACATTGATAAATATTTCTCAAGGATAAATTATTGGTATAGGTAATATTGTTCTTCTTGGAAAATCTTTAATTTAATTTTTTTTTTATTTTTTAAAGGTCTTAATAACGACCATATAAGAATAAGAAAATTATGTGATGAAGGTCACCTTGTGAATTTTAGGAATGATAAATTCCTAGTACATAATTCCAAAGAAGAGTTTATTCTCTTTTCCCATAGGCATTAGAATGTTTATACACTTAACATATAAGGCCTTATGGAATATAATACCAGGACACTGTAATCATATAAACCTATAAAAACTCTCAAATAAAATACTTATTAATGATATTCCAGATCTTAGATTTTATTCTTCCAAAGTTTTTTATCCTTATTAATATGAAAATCAACATAAGTCAAGATTTAAATAAATTAGTGAAGTATCAGATTTTGACTCATTACACCTAGTGCATATGGATCTTTTCCATCCAACAAAACTGAAAGTATTGGAGTAAAATTCTATATATTTCTTCAAAATGATGATTACACTATATTTACATGGGTCTATTTTCTAACTAAAAAACTGAATACTTTTCTTATTTTAAATCTCTTTCAGCCAATTTTAAAAATGATAAAAACCTCCCATTGATAAATATTTGTAGTGATCATGGGGGAGAATTATAAAATTCATATTTTAAAACTGTTTGTAGTATAAAATGAATTACTCATAACTTCTTAGCTCCAAAAACTCTTCAAAAAAATGGTGTTCTTCAAAGAATAAATAATATTCTTCAAGAGATAACAAGAACCATGTTGGTTGAATAATCTATTACTTAACACTTTTGGGTTGAAGCTGTTAGCACTACTTGTTATACTATAAATCGAGTTTTAATCAGAAATTTTCTTAATAAAACACCTTATGAGTTATGGACCGGTCAAAAAGCTAATGTTTCTTACATTAAAGTATTTAAAGGTAAAGTATTCATCTTGAATACTAAATATAACTTAAATAAATTCACACTCAAATCCAATGAAGGAATTTTTTTAGGATATTCCACCGCTTCAAAGACTTATAGAGGTTTTTTTAAAAAAAAATATTTTACTGTTGAATAAACAGTACATGTTAAGTTTGATGAAGCTGGTCCTTTTGTTTTTAAACAACCCCAACCTACTTCTTAAGATTTGTTTTCAAAAATCGGTAATTAATCTTTCATGGAAGAGTATTCTAATTTGGAAAATAGTTAAGAAAATGTTCCTGAAGTGTTTAACCTAGAATATTTTTTACCTTATGTTGATGAAGAAGTTTTAAAAAACCCAAATTAGTTGTTTCTTAAAAATAATCTTAGTGATAATATCATTGGTGAGTAAATCAACCTATAAGGACAATAAGTTCTCTATGGAATGAAGTAGTGAATCTATCATTTCTTTCCCAATTAGGACCTAAAAGTACTGATGAGGCTTTAGGTGATGATATTGGATTAAAGCTATGCCAGATGAACTAAATGAATTCAAAAGGAATAAAGTTTAGACATTGGTTGAAAAACGTTAAGAAACTAATGTAGTTGGATTAAAGTGGGTCTTCAAAAATAAATGTAATGAAAATAGAATCATAGTAATAAATAAATAAAGATTAGTTTCTAATGGATATAATCAATAAGAAGGAATGGACTATGAAGAAACCAACTCTCTAGTAGATGTACTTGAATCTATTCGTATTCCACGAGTCTTTTCAAAAAATTTTAACTTCAAAATATTTCAAATGTACATGAAGAGTGATTTTCATAAAGGACATGTTCAAGAGGGAGTTTATGTTGAACAACTTCCTGGTTTTGAAGACACAAAACACCCTAAAAATGTTTTTAAACTTACCAAAGATTTATATAGACTTAAACAAGCCCTTAGAGACTTGTATGACAGATTTACATGATTTTTGTTACAAAATAATTATTTTTAGGGAACTGGTGATCCAACCCTTTTTATAAAGAAAGATAAGAAAAATGTATTTATTGTTCAAATTTATGTTAATGAAATGATATTCAGATCAACTCAGTAATCCTTAACTCATTCATTTGCGAATCTCATGAAATATGAATTTGAAATGAGTATGATGGCTGAGTTATCATTTTTTCTTGGTTTTAAAATTTCTTAAAAACCATAATGAACTTTATATCTCAACATAAGTATATTAAATATCTTCTTAAGAAATATGGATATGACAACACTAAAAGTATAAGTACTCTGATTGGTACCTCAAACACTCTTGATCTTGATGAATCTAGAAAACCAGTAGATCCATAATATTTTAGATGTATGATAGGTAACCTATTATACTTAAAATATAGTCATAAAAACTTAATGTTTTTAGTATTATTAAGTAAAATATATAAATATAATCCAAATAATCCCATTTAAAAGAATTGAAAATAATGTTTCAGTATTTAATGGTAACCATGGATTTAGGAAATTTATATTCTTCTAGAAATAATGTTTTTTTAAAATATTTGTGAATGATGACTTTGGAGGTTGTATAATGGATAGGAAAAGTACATCTAGATCTTATCATTTCTTAAGAGATTCATTAGTTTCTTGGTAATTAAAGAAACAAAACACAATAGCACTTTCCACTATAGAAGTTGAATATGTACCAGCTGGAAGTTGTTATGCTGAAGTGTTATGGATGCAACATACAATCACAGACTATGACATGAGTTTTACCAAAACATAGGAAATGTGAGATAATACTAGTTCCATTTCCCTTAGAAAAAACCAACACATCACTCTTATGAAAATCACAAAGATATACGGAATCACTTTCTTAGGGATCACACACTTAAATGAGATATCATACTTCAATTTATCGGAACAAAAGATCAAATTGATGACATATTTACAAAACCATTACCCTCCAATAAATTTCAATACATTCAAAACAATTTAGGAATGATAACCATAATGTAATCATCGATATTAAATTTTTGTTGAAACCTATCTCCTAACATTTATATACTCATTTTCATAGGGGGAGTTCATATGTTTATTATTTTATATTTCCTTTCCTAAATTTTTTTCTAAAAACCTATTTTTTTCAGAACCTAACAAGTTTTCATTCCCTAAAAAATCAAAGCGGAACATTATCAATAATAAAAATTATTTATAAGTAATCTAGAATGTATGTCTCCTTACTTATATAATCACAATTTCTATTTTTGTATTGGTATTTCAACATTTCTTTAATAAAACCTTATCAAAATAAATTTCCTTAAATCTGATTTTATTCCTTAAAACCTCAAAATACTGGAACCTATAAATCCTTCTCCAGCATTGATATCAACCATCATATTAGATCAAGTAAATATCAACCATTTAATTGACCTAGGAAGATGAACGGTCTTTGTGATGCCAATATAAAGGTACCCCCCCCTTACATCCCACGTCAGTTTTATGAGTGTTTTTTGTGTCAAAGATTTTCCAACCTTCAATTGTGTCATTTCATTTTTCCCTTCTCCTTAAACTATGAATGTCTCTTGAGATATCCTTATAGACTCTGACATCATACAACAAGGAACTCAAAGCTTGGCTAATCTTTAGGTAATGGTTAGTGGACCCAAAATTCATTTCCATGTATAACTCTATTATTTAAAAATTCATAAAGATGAATAGATGGGAAAACCTCTATGTAAAAAAGGAAAAGAATCAGGATCTAGTATATGCTGCTTTAGTTATAGGGTTTTATGATACTGTTCATTTTTTTGAAAAAGTTGGAAAAGATATGTTTACCTTTAAGAGTTATGAAAAAACTTACTCTTTATCTTACAAGAAGGTTGTAAGTATTTTGGATATTCCCTACGAAGGAGATGTAATATTTTTCTCAAACATGATTCCTAATAAGAAAGTTTCTTTTGAAGAAATTAAGTGTATTGAGTGCATTTGGATAAAGGGAGTGAAGGCGCCCAAGATGGAACATCTTTTAAAAAACCATATATTAGAATCTCTTTGGATAAAAGGCTTTTTTATTATAAGGAAGGGAGATAAGAAATCAATAAAGATATGTGATATATTTATGATGGAAGTTTTGGTGAATGTAAGAAAGTTAAACCTCATGAAGTACATTATTTTAACCATCAACAACATTAAGAACATCACCATCTAATCTCAAATCATGATTTACCCTAAAATCTTGTCTAAGATCATTATCTTATGCCTAGACTCCTTCAAAAGTTCATGCAAGTCAAAGGCCAAAACCTTCATGGTCATGTTGTTATGTGATGATACCTTGAGAAGGATAAAGATAAGCCTCAGTGACAAGTCGGGAGAATTTTTTAATCTTCCTGATAAGGATTTTCAAGATACTAGTGTGAAAAGAGACATCAGAGAAAGCTCCTAGCCAAATCCCAAGAAAAGAAAAATCCAAAGAGATGGAATCGCAAGAAAAATAACCTACCACTAAACCATTATTAAATCTACCCAAGTCCAAGAAGAAAAAGCCCTTTTTTAGTGAGGTTGTAGACAAATGTAGAGAGCTAAAAAATAAGAAGAAAGAAGGTGATTCATTTTTTGGGATAGATCTCGCTGAGTATATGGTCTTAAAATTCCATGAAATTTAATATCTTGAGAGAAATATAAATAAAATAAGTTGAAGAAGAAAATTTCAGAAGCTGAGTTATTAGAGCCTTGATAAAAGATAATAATAAGGCCTCTGAAAAAGTTCATGTACCTAAATAATTCTTACAAGAACCCATGATTCCTCTGGAACAAGTAGAAACTGATTCTCCAATACTAGATAAGGTAAAGAATGATATTTCAGTTCCAAAACCAATAGTTGAAGAAGAATAAATATAGTAAGACTAAGAATAGTGGGAGGATGAAATTGAAGATGTTATAAAAATGGTATAAGAATATTAAGAGAATTAGAGACCTTCCGACAAGTCATCTATAAGAACTTCCTAAGTTTCATCCTCACTGATTATTTTATAAGGAAAATCTTTTCAGAAGGATAATGTTACTTTAGAGGAAGTCAATAAAATTCTTTTTGATGAAGAAATTGATGATCATTATAATATTACTCAAAATTTTAAAATCAAAGATGTTAATGTTGTTCAAAAAATTAATCACAATGAATTTTATGATGATTATTATTTAATAGAACAAGTTTCTGATGGGGAGCATAAAACTCAAAAAATTGAGAATAAACTCTATAAGGTAGAGAAAGGTAAGAAAGTGGTTGATGATACACCTCAAAAAGTTTTTGTTGAAAAAAAAGAAGGATGTTGTTGTTACATCTATGAATAAAGAAGATGAGAAAAATGAATTTTCTTCACCAAAAAAAGAATCTATTTTGGAATCTTCCTATTCATTAGGACATGATATTGTGGTCTAGCCTTTGAATAAGCTTGTGAACTCCATCCCTTTCTTTCCCGGAATTGATTCAAGAATTCGTCTGATTCAAGAATAAGTCAATCAGAGGATAAAATCACCAAACTTTCTTATGGAGGATTTCATCAAACTAGAATTTGGGTTCAAGACTTCTCACATCATCTATGATTCTCATTGAAGGTCAAGTAAAGAAATAACAAAGTGGTCAAAGACATTCGTAGATGATCTTAAATTTTTTGATGATTTTACTGACAAAATCAAGGATGATTTTGATAAATCTAATAAAAAGATAAAGAATCTATCAACAAGTTTTTCATAGAAATTGAAGGCAGAGAAAGCTATCCACCATCAAGAAGACAAAGATCTTAATGGAATACTAAACTCTGTTGCTCTTAATCTAAAAAGGGAGAGGGAAATTAGGTAAGAGTTGGATTAAAACCTCAATGTCCAGGAATAATTGATCAAGTCTCATGGGGAAGAAGTTATGTCCCTAGAAGAGAGAATCAAAGATCTTGAAAGAAAAAATTATGATCAGGAAGATTTGACCAATAAGTTTCAATATTATTGCAAAGAATTCATAAAGGTGAAGGTCACTTTGAAAAATTTGATGTCGAAGGAGAAAAAGAATTATGAATAATTTTTTCCAAATCCAATATTTCTTTATAATTTCTTTTGTGACATGTTTTTTAATCTTAATGAAATTTGTTTTATTTTCATTGTTTCATCTTGTATGTTTCCTAACCTTTCAGAAACAATTTGTTTCCCTCCATTACTTTTTGAAAATAATGAAGGGGGATAAAATAATGTTCAAAAAGAATATTAAGTTAAAGGAAGAGAATGTCTAAGTAAGGGGTAGATTACAAAAAGAATAAATCCTTAAGTAAGGAGGAGTTATTTCTCTATGAATGATAAGAATAGTATCCTTATGGATTTTATAACCAAAGGTGGAGTTAGTCGTATTCATTAAGAGTCGTAAAAAAATAGAGATAAGTATTTCTTTTAAGCTGAAAAATGAAAACCTCATATCCTTAAATTTTTTTATGAATTTTTTTTGTGTGTCCAAAAAGGGGGATATTGTTGAATAAATAAGTTTCCTTATAACTTTTCCATTCCTTTATATTTTGTAAATCACAAACAAATTTTCCTAATGAAAATTCATTTTCCCCAAGATACATTTTCTTAAGGAAATTTTTCTTTCTCTAGGAATAGTTTTGACTTTAACAATGGTTTCCAACACCCTAAGTAAGGTTTTTATAACTAAATCTAACCATATTTTACTTAAACCAAAAAACGGATCCTTTTCTATAACTCGGAACCTTAAAGATCATGAGAATTCAATTTCTCTAGAATTGAGAATCCGATTTATCTAGAATTTAAAATAAGTTTTATCTAGAAATTTGTCTCCAATTCTCTAAAAAATAAGAATCTAATTTTCTCAAAAATTAGACTCTGATTCTATTAGAAATCAAACTCCAATTCTCTCAAAAATCAGAATCAGATTCTCTTAGAAATCTGACTCTGATGCTCTAAGAAATCAGACTTTTGTTCTCTTAGAAATTATGCTCTGATTCTCTCAAAAATCAAACTCTAATTCTCTAAAAATTTATACTCAGTTTTTCATAGAAATGAAACTATCATTTCAAAAAAAAATAGAATCCAATTATTAGTTTTCATAGAATCTGATTGTCAATATTTTTTACACTCAGAATTACTCAATCTTACGAATCTGATTAAATTCATTTGTTATAGTTATCATGTTTCCTTAATGTAGTGTTTCATTTTATCAGATCCTAAAATTGATAATAAATATTAAGTATGGTAATGTTTATCATAGATAATTATATAAAACAATGTTGTAAAAACCTGTAACAAATTAATTGTTTCATAATGGCCATGTATATAGGTCCCTATGAAATTTTTTGGGAAACATGATCGTCGGAGGAGGAATTGGACCATATATTCTTTTCCTATAAATACCCATCCATTTGAAATCATTTATAAGTGTGGAGTTTTTTAGAGCTATTCTTCAAGAATCTAATTCTCGATGCTCTGAGTTGATGTGATACACTAGGAAAGCTCTGCTCAACTTGCCTTATGTGAATGATGTGAATAACTTGTTCAATCTGTGAACATCTTGTTCATAATTCTTAGTGAAAATATGATTGTTTCTATTAATAATTGATGGATTCTAGTGATAGGAAGATAGATATTTTGATTACCTACTTAATCGATGGCTCCTGGGTATATAAAGATAGATACTGATCTTTATATCAAGGGATTACCCTTGTGTGGGTAATATAGGATTTCTTGAAAGTATAAATCAAGGGACTTTTATCCAAGGTTGTAGGATACCCTTATATTTGGGTTAAAATATTTCTTTCTTACATGTTACTTGTTACTTGTTACAAGTTTTTTTAAATTCCTCTACATTTAGTTACGGATAGAAAGTAAAAATTTCTTACACTTTTTTTATTATTTTAAAAACTATAATTTAGATTCTATAATCATTATGGTATAATCTTTCTTTAAGTAAACTTGTTTATGTTTCTTTATTGGATCCATATTATAGGATCCAAAGCATGTTAGTTTCTTTATTAAGAGCTGAATAGGGCTTGTGAATTCATCCTATTAACCATAGATTTTATTGTGGATAAAAATGAAGGTTTTTATACAAAAAATTCACCCCTCTTGTAATTGAGAAATCTATATATTAATTTCTATCCTACACTTTTTCCTGATGTTTGAAAGAAATCGGAGCTCATTTTTTCTATCATAACTATTTGTTGTATCTTTTAAACTCAAATAACACTTTTGTATTGATAACACATACTTAACTTCATAATGAACACATCAGGTGTTAGATTTTCATGTGTTTAATATCTACATATGATAAATAAATTATTGATCATTTTCCTAAATTTTAAAAACATTCCATGGTTGTATGACTGGTTTTGAATATTTGATGTATTTTTAATCTAAAATGACACTTTTTTATTGAAGACACATACTTCATTTCATACTGATCATATTGTTTTTTGGATTAACATGTGTCCAATTTATATAAATTAAAAATGACTTATGGATTGTTGAACGAATGTTTGAAAAAAATATCAAAGCTCTTTTTCTCAGTTTTGACCATATTATGTGTGTTTTGCAATAATGTGTAAATTTATAACAACAAGTATCAAATAAAAATTATAAGTAAATTAACTAAAAAAGTAGATAAAATTATGAGAAGATTAAATAAAAGTTGTAGAAGTTGAAATCTTCATGATTCCTGTATACATATTTACACCATGTATTCTTCCCATTCATTTATAAAAAAAAATTATTTCTTCCATTATACATCTCCTTTACAAGAAGATAAAAAATAATATGTAAGCATTCTGATACTAATTCTTCACACCCCAAATATATTTATAATGTCGTGGATCGTACTATATCACAAACATAGTAGTAAATCACCTAAATTTGATGTCATCAAACATTTCGACACCATGTATGTTAACCACTCATCTATAACCAAATTTAATTATTGTTTTTTGAGTATGAATGTTATCATAAATCTTGATATTTTTGATAAAATGTAAATAAAAAAAATTATGACATATTTTTAATGAAATTTTAATTACATTAGGAAATTACATGTTTTAGGATCTTGGTCTTTTCATGCTTTATGATCTCACTCATAAAATTTTAAACATAATATACATAATTATTTCCATTATCATAATTAAAAAACTATAGAAACATTGACAAAAATAAGTAAATTGTTATGAAATATGTTTTTATATTTAAATCTTTCTATGTATACCTTAATTATATTCCATTTGAAGTAATCCACATGATTTTTATATTAAATCACTAACTTCATTCCATTATTTAGCCTATATTTAGTGACCACCCTATCATAACAAAATTATTGTTAAAATAGAGACTAAACATATAGTTTGAAGTTTATATATAAAATTTTGATTTCAGTGTATTAAAAATTACAAATACACATCATGTGTGGTTGGTTTTTTGGATATTCATGAATTAGATCCAAAAAAATAAATCTTTAGGGTATCCATATTGAGTAAAATCAGCATCAAATGCTTCAAAGAAAAACTAAAACAAACAAGTAATGAAGACAATTATGTGATTATATTGTAGAGTTTTACCCCTACATTGCAGGAATCAAAAAGAGTCTAACTTGTATTATTTTTTTTCCCTCAAATGCATCTTTTATCTCAAAAACATTTATACATTTATTCCTTCTCCAAATAATTTTCTAGTATTGAAATGATATAGGGATTAATGAATCCATGTATTCTTTGCACAATTATCCCTTTATATAGTATTAATATAAATTCCTATAGAAAATATGAATAATTATAAACATTAATGAACATAATAGTTTATTATTTGGACATATATAATATGAAAATGTACCTTATTTTTGTATTCAAAACTAAGACACCCAGCCATTGAAACTTGAGAATCTCATTTATACTCTCGAGACCTACTCATCTATAATGAAAGTTCCAAAAATTTCTTCTTCCTATGGAATATAAGACCTATTTTCATCTTTAAATGTGGTATCTTCATGAATTTTTAATGATAATAAATGTTTCATTGGAACTTGTGGAGATAATTTCCTCCTAGAAGGTCCTTTTTATTTTTTGGTTGATTCACTAGATTTTCTTTATTAGAATTTCTATTTCCCATTAAACTTATTTATCTATAATATCATACATAATTTCATACCTTTTTCATCAATTTTTACAGGTTATCATAATAATTTTTTAAATATATACCTCATCTATCTTTATAAGATTAGACAGTCATGCTATGAAAGTTATAATAACATCATTTCTTATAGATATATCTGGATAACCATGTGGAAGAGGAAACTCAATAGTTGGCTCTTGATCTACCTCAATCCCAAATCTCATTTGATCTTTGGGAGTTCTTTATTAAGTACACTATCACCCAGGATATTATACGTTGTACCCCTCACAAAAAGGCAATGTGTGGGTGTTGATATATAAAAATCACATACAAATTTACCCAACATAATTTTATTATATCAACTTATCAGAAGTTGTTTGATTCAAATTTAGGAGAAGATTAATGAAACAATTTAATACCTCAATTAAGGTATGAGGTTGAGGGAAACTACTAGCCTCCACGATAGCAGGGTTATTTGGTTGTCTATGTTTGGATCATTGTTCCACCACTGGTTTTCTTTGATTCTTTATCATATATTGATCTTTCAAACCAGACTAGACAAAAATAACTTGAAAAGTACTTATTTTTACCCTTAATCCTTTTATAATATTATATGTATCTTCTTCTAGTTTTTTGTTCTTTAAATTTTTTTGAGGATACACTCTAAAACCTACACCTCTAATGTGACCATATTTCTCTAAACACTTCCAAAACTACTAAAAGTAGTTTTTTCTTCTGCTATGGTATCTACTGATTCTTATGTCTAAACTATATCAAAAATATGATCATAAATAGATATTTTTATGTAATACTGTTATAAATCATAAAAGTTAATATTATGTCATACTTTCACATGTTTTCCATACTATTTTGTTTTATCATCAGCTAGTTTACCCTCATTATTTAAGAGAGCCTCCTTCCATAGCACATGAGGTGGGATGGAAGTGGCTTCAGATTTTGATTCATCAATCAACATATAAGAAAGAACATATGTAGTTCCATATCACATAAATCTTTTATTTTTTATTTAAAATATATACCAATTTATTCTATAGTTAAATTCACCCCATCATTACTTTGTGATATGGGTATATTAGTTTTGATGCACATTATTTATTTTCATCACTCCTTTTCAATTAAATAAATTAACAATTTTTAATCAAATTGTATAAAATAAATAATTCCAAATAATATATTATTGACTAATATTCATCTAAAATGATTTATCATCATAACTATTGATGAGAGAATTCTATATTTCCTATTTTATAATGTGTCTATAAGTAACTAGTGGGTGGGGATTTACTTTCCCCTCAGCTTCCCTCAAATGAGAATTGGTAAGAAGAGTTTGGAAGCCTCTATAAACTTTTCTAGTAGCCATTAAGACATATATCTCAAAAAAATCATCTAAAATAAATGAAATATTCAAATAATAATGAAAATTAAATCAACGCTTGATTATATAAATTTTTGGTAAAATAAGGAAAGGTAATTGTAACATTACCTCTATATTTCCCAAAGAATTTACTTTATTATAGGATGGACATGGTTCCATGACTCTCTATCAATTGGAACATTCATCCTCATTTTAAACCCAACATAACTAATGAATATTGACCTTATGGAGTCAATAGGTTAGTCAGTTTGATTCCATCCAACCTCAAATTTTATCCCCTTACTTATTTCCTTGATTTGGTTAGTCAACACTAAGATGATGTATCGTTATTATTATTTTTCATAAACATGTTATATATCCCTTAAAAATCATTCATTTTCAGCATCAATATCAGGTTCTTCACAATGATTGGTAGCATCATTATGTGTAGAAAAAAATTTCTACATGAGTAGTCAAAAATTTAATTTATATTATTATAATACATTAGAGAACATATAATATTATGAGAAGAAGAATATTGTATTTAAAAAAAATTTAACCTTTAATTTGAACTCTATTTATTATATTTTTAATGTTTGAAGGGATTTGGATCCTCTATCAAGAACCCAAATACCCTATTTGTGGTCCCCTCTATTGTAAAATGCATTTTCTACATTGGGGTTGCCATGAATTTATTGTGTTCTCTCAATAAAAGGGTCTTACTCAATTGAATTTTCAACTAACCAACATTTTTTTAGTCTATAGTGGAAAAATAGAAAAATTATTATTTTCTAGATCTAATACATAAAATAATTACACTACTTTTGATTTCATTATGAATAGCTCGACCCTTTCCCCTTCTACACTAAATTCACCATAATAAATCCCATTTCATGAACTTTCACTACACTCTTATTGTCAGTCCATTCAAAATATAATATCAGTAGTTGAAATATTATGTAATCTAACTCATATATCTATTTGATAATCCCAAAATATGACATATTTTTATAAATTAAATTTCAATCCTTGGAACAATATATGTGCCTCACTTGTTCTATTGCGTAACTCCACTATTTTTCATCATACTGTAGTCTTCATGATCTTTTGTATAGAATGTATAGCCATTGATTATAAAACCAGTATAAGAGATAAAATTTTCATTTGGTCCCTTGGCTATCTATCGATGTCATTTGACAATTGATTTTTTTATATAACTCCATATAAATATGATCTTTGAACCATCCTATAAACTATTTATTATATTTATTTGATATCTATATTTCAACCCTTGTGCAATAAAATATCTATGAACTTTTTTGTGGGATTCAATTTATGGATAAACATCATTTCTATTATTTAAAATGTAATGGTGTTCTTTCTCCAGTTCTTTGATGGTAATTTTGTCAACATATCTTCCAGAAATCCCATCTCCCATTAGGAATCTGTTGTGACGAGACTTTGGGAGACTTATGCTATCAATATCAGATATGGAATAGGTATAGAATTCAATAGATTATTCAAAAATATATCACTATGCAATAAAAAGTTCTGGATGAATTTTATTCTTGATATACCCTTTCAGAATCTTCATATATCATTCAATGGTTTATATTCATCTATAGTGGTTAAGACCACATAGTAGAACCACTCTATCCAAGTGAACCATCAAGTGGACCATTATATCAAATAATGATGTTGGTAATAACATATCGAATTTGCATAATATGACTGAAACTTCCTTATTCATGATTGGTAACTTTTCCATCTCTATAACTTTACAATATATGGATTTTAAAAATAAGTAGTGTTTGGTTAATTTGTTTTGTACATTTTCAAGTATAATGAAATATAAAGAAACAAACATAAAATCTTTCATCAAAACGTGATATTCATTTGATTTTAGTCCCTATAACATCAAATTAGTTATTGAAACAAAATTCTAGATATTTGATAAATTCCCCTCTAGAACTTTTACACCATTAAGGGAAATGAAAAACAATAATTTTTCTTATCTAAATAGAGTGTAATCAGCTGGAGGAAGAAAACTCCACCCTTTAACCTTAACCAATGAAAACTCTTTCGTTATCTCCATATCAATCATGTACCAAATATCCTTGATTATATCATTTTTTTTTTCAAGGAAAATTTAGTAAAGTTCAAATAACATTGTCAAATATATTTTTTCTCTATGCCTGACATCATAAAAATGTCTAATGTACAAATAGTTCCAATACGGTAATTCAATGAAAATTGATCTATATTCCAACATGATTTCATATGGTTTCTCCAGAATGGTTTACTGAAAACAATGTCAATATCTATTACTTTATCAAAGAGTTTATCGCCCATTAGTAGAGACGGTGATGTTCCATGTTCGGTATTCCTATCAAATATTGTCATCCAAGATCGACATTTATGTTTTTGAGGTAAAAAAATTTCATATGTCCTAAAAATAGAATCTTTGAGGAATGTTTCTACCAGAATGAGGGTGTGAATGATTCACAAATGGGACACTACAACTTTCATTTTATTATATAGCATTAAAATTTTCAATAAGTAATAAAGTCATTAATCATCCCATACAACATAGCCCTCAATGTGAATTCTTCATCTCTATGAGCAACATACATTATAAAACTTGTATCCCACATCAATTAAAGATAATTGATCAATGGATCCAAATAGAAATAAATATAATTATTGGGTAGTTTTGGTCTAGATATAAGCAAATAACGCATAATGTATTTATGTTTTATGCATAACTATAGAGGAAAGTTATAATTTACTAACATGATAGACCATGTAATGTGAGTTCTACACTACACACAAAAATAATTTATTCCATCTATAAATAATTCAAGATATGAGTTTCTCATCTCATTTCCAAATTTAGGATACTCATAGTCAATTTTCATCGATTAAGAAAAGTCTTCTTGATGATGTAGGTTTCCATATTTAATTCATTTATCTGCATTCCATGTTAACTGCCTCACGGTTTCCTAGAATCCATATAGTCTTCTAAATTGTAGAATGATAAGAAAGTACCATAAATATTTTTAAGGACTCGATTCATATTTCGTATGTCGATATAAACCATACTTAGTGAATTTATGAGTGATTCATGGTCCTTATGAAAAAATATGAAATCAGTTGGACAAGAATGTACTTTCCATAAATCATTCCCATTGAATGTAGCATTCTTTTATTGTCATATTCTTGATAAGGAAGTTTATTTTCTTCTGTTATCATATCATTCAGGAGACCAAGTAGTTTTCAGTAGAATTTTTTATTGCATATGCTACTAATTTTAAAATTATACAACTTCAATATAACTAAAAATGTTTTGTATTTAGTATAACCGGTATATAATGGTCTCCTAGCAAAACATTTTAACTTTTCAAAAAATATGGACAATCATGAAGGTCTTCTCTAATTTCCATTTTCATTTCTTCCAGGTGATCTACATAATCATTTACATTGGTCTCCATATCAAATGATCCATAAACCATAATATCATCTCAATCGATGTACACGTTCAATTTTTCCTTGTGTTTAGTACAAAATTTATAGGTATAATCTATTCCATGACAAATCAAATGTTCTTATAACTCATCCAAGTTAATATTTGTTGAATAAAAAAATGTAGGCAAAGAAGAAGGATTTGATAAGGGTCATATACATGATCTATTGAAAACTTTATGAACTCTTTAACTCTATATTCATACTATTTTTAATGTGATTAGTGTGCATCCATTTTCTATTTATATCCATCATGTTAGGTTTATAAAATATTTATTTTTTATAATAAATAAATAAATTCACATAATATTTTCATAAAAAAAGGTGAATGTTATAGATAATTCTAATAAAGGGAACCCAAAATAATCATTAGTACCCAGTATGGGATGACTTCTACTCAGAGTAGTTCAATCAAAATAGGTGCATCTCCAAAAAATATGGGGGATGATTCTCAAGAAATAAAATTCAATAATAACTATTTGGGAGATAATATGATGAGGATAACAGTTCTCTCCTTAAATCTAAATTTTCTTGGGTTGGAAGTTGTTGAAGCATTGGACAACATTTCTTAGTTTATTACCTAATGTATGAAAGTTTCTCATGCACATAATGGTTTGATAGATGAGCTAATCATAAAATACATGTTCATAATTCCCTTACTCTTTTATACACCTTTCCCCATTCCCAATGTATTGATATCATTTAATCTAAGTTATCATGAATTGAAGAAGAGTGTGGGACCTCATCTAAACAATTAAAGACCACATACACAACATAAAATCATCTTCCCTATAATGAATGAAATAATAGTGGATTATTTCCAAAAAAAAGGTTCTGGTAAAGATATTAATGAATAAGAAATTACAGATCTTATGACTATGAATTCAAATCATAAAATATATTCTAAATTTTATGTTCAAGAAGGATTATATCTTAATACAAATGAAAAAATATATATGAAAGAAGTGAAAATTTTCAGTAGAGTTGGAATACATTGGGGAACCTTCCCCCACAACTAGAAGAGACTTGATAGTGAATCAATAGGTTTATATTAAAATTAATAGTGAATCAATAGGTTTCCCCAAAACTAGAAGAGAATTTCTCTCAGATAGCGATATATTGGTTTTGATATTGGCCTTTCATAAAACTATTTTTTATAATGGCCATATTTATCAACACAAACCACCAATTAAAGACACACCACAAACAAAATCCCAAAATGAGGGCATATCACAAACTTCAACCAAAATATGGTCCATCCATATCAACACATCACAATAAACCACCTACTTTTAATGTCAATTTTTAAGTCAATTTATGAAATCAATCACTCATTTTCTTAACAGCAACCCAATTTTTTTTAGGAAAATTTTCCAAATTCTATATTGAAACCAAGTTTATTAAAAAACACTTTGTAAGATACCGAAACTTTTTAAATTCCCATATATTAATTTGGAATTAAAAATCTAATCTCAAAAACACTTTCCAAATTTGAAAGTATGATTTCTGAATTTTTAAAACCCTTCTTGAAATCATTTTTTTTATTTCACATAAAAATAGACCATTTTGTTTCAAAACACTTGTTGGGATATGAACCCCCTTTTCTATAAAAATGGTCAGTATCAACTGATTTTTTTTAAAATCATATCCAAAAACCACTAATAATAAATTAAATTTTAAAACCATTTCTATGTAAAGTTTTAAACTTTGAAATTTATAAAACATTACTTATTCATTTTGAAATCACTTTATGAGTTTCAAAACACCCAATCCATTTTAGTTCATTTTAAGGGAAAACCTCATTTTTTTCATTTCAAAACCAACTTTTTCATTTATAACCAAGTGTCTTTTTTCAAAAACATTATTTGATTCAGTCATGACCAAGAAAATGCTAAGTAGAACACCACCCAATCTAAAGAAAATCATAATTATTAAACATTTCATAAACATATTATAAAGCTGGCATGAATAATGCATTTTCTAGAAGATATGAGTAAATTAACAATTTAAATTCTAGTACCATGGAAAAGGATTAATTAGGTATGTTAGGTCAATGCTCAATTATTCTCACACTCTCAGTGATCATGGATACTTGGTGCACACATTGACCTAGGGATATAGAACTAGGGGTAGGATTCCACCTCTGCAAGTGTCTACATACCTCATCAATGGCTTGTTTGTGTTTTCATTATAGATTTCATCATTAGGTAGAGTTAAACATGACTAACATGATTGTGTTGGACTACCCGCATTAATTCTGATATTCATGTTCTATTCTTTCAAAATTCAGTCAAGAGGATATTCATTTATCAAAAACTAGTTTCATCAAATATCACAAAATAATCCAAAAATCTAAGCTTCACATTCCATATAATTTATTCAACAATCAGAATAAAAAAGATTTTAAAAATATTCACGACATTGAAAACTATTTTACAAAATATTATGAGTAATTATTTCTAAAATAATTCAAAATATAATTTGAGAATAGGAATAATTCAAGATTTTCTTAGTAAGCTCTTGTATGATCACCAGGAATACCTCATTCCCAAAAAACATATTTTAAGAATAATCCTTAAAATTTCCAAACAAGCCCCATGGTTACATATCATAAAACCTCAAAAGGATTGATACTTCATTCCTTAATTTATCTCTTAACCCAAATGGGCTCTAAACCTTTATTAACTACACATTTTTAATAAAACCCATCCTGAAACTTTTTCATAGTGCTTGTAATTTCAAGTATAACATAAAATTCAAAGAAAAAACTTTATGAAAATATTTTTAAATCCCAATACACCATTTTAAATTAAAAATATAATTTTAAAGGACCAATTGAGCAATTTGAAAATAGGGTAACTTGAAACCATATTCAATTCATTCTTTGAATATAGAAAAACCCATTGTTATCTATGAAAACCAAGTCAAATCCAATTTCATCCCTAGAAACCCAATGAGTATAATTAATACTATTAGTAAATAATTAAAACACCAATATAATGATAAAGAAATAAAAAATTCTGAAAGTAAAGAGTCAATCAGGGGTAAAACATCATAAACCAGGAGAAAATAAAGAAACCCTCATGAATAGAGAGAGAAAGGTCCAAAGGTAAGATAAAATGACCTAGAAATCAAAGATGAAACAATACTCAAATGTTAGAACCCCCTAGGGTTTAGCCTGTTGTGTGCACAATAAGGAAGAGGGTGAAAAAGAGAAGGGAAAAAGAAATAAACAGAATATGAGAAAGTCAAAGGGGAGTGTATGTATAGGGGGATCGTTGAAATTTAATGGGGAGGTATTAACTATCCCGACTTATAAAATGAGGAAACCAAACAAGTAATCAATGAGAGTTGAAGATAAAAAATAACATACCTTGGATTCGAGGCTTGATTCTCCTAGGAAAATGTTAATGAGCATCAGTAGTAGTAGACTTCTATAAATGCTTGTGAATTGTGATTGAAATTAGTATAGTTAGGGTCCTTATAAAAACAAGAGGGAGTGTTTTATTAAATCTTCCAAATAAGCACTCACAAAAATTCATTTTATCATTATTAAAATAATCATCGCTGATAAAAGTTATCTTTATCAGTTCTTATTCAGCACTGATAAAAGGAATCTTTATTAAGATAAAAACTTTAGCGTGGATATATGATTTATAAATATAATTATAAATAAACATATTTGTAAATATATTTATGAATGTTTTTATATAAATATAAATGTATTTATATCATTATATATATTATATATATTATATATATATATATATTTAATATATTTAATATAATTTTATAATTATTTTAATATATAATTATTTATTTATAATTATATAAATACTTTTTAAAAACTTATATTTTTTATATAATTATAAATATATAATTTTAGAAATATGGTAAATATACATTTATAATATGTTTATAAACAAATATATTTGTAAATATATTTATAATTAAATATTTATAATTAAAAATATTGTTATGTCATTATATATTTTTATATAATTATATATATATAATAAATAAGTATAAATATAAATATAAATATAGTAAATATATTCATTATTTAAATATATTTACTGTAATTTTATAATTATAAATATATTTATAGCATAATATATAATTATATAACTATATATATACATAATATATATATAAATATAAAAATAAATATAATAAATATATTCATTATTTATACATATTTATTATAATTTTATAATTATTTAAATATATATATATATATATATTTATTTATAATTATATAAATAACATTTTTAAAATATTATTTATATATTTATATAATTATATATATTTATATAATTATATATATTTATATAATTATATATATTTATATAATTATATATATTTATATGTATATTTGAATAATAAATATATATATATATATATATATATAAACATAAACATAAACATAAATAAAATATAAATATAAATATAAATATAGAAAAAATATTCATTATTTAAATAAATAAATTATTATTTTATAATTATTTAAATAAATATATGTATAATTGTTTATTTATAATTATATAAATACTTTTTGAAAATAATAATATTTATTTATTTATAATTATTAATTATTAATATACTTCATATACATTTATAATTATATTTATTTATAAATATTTATTTACAGATATATTTTTAACATTATTAATGAATATATAATCTTAAATTCATGCATGTTAAAAATGAGTGAAATTGAATAATTAAAAATGAGTAAAATTTAAAATTATTGAAAAAATGGATATTTTTTATTAATTAAATATAAATTATTAAAAAAAATAAGGATAAATATTGAAATAAAGATGAAAACATATTGAAAATATTAAAACATAGGGAATAGTTATAAATAAATAAATATTTGAAAATGATTAAATTCCAAAAAAAATTAATAAATAATATATATTAATTTCTTGCGGGTACAATTACATTTAAACATCAACACACTACACACACAGGCCGAAAAGGTAGACCATATCCCCTCTAGGGAATATCTCACCCATAAAGCCATATATATTTATTGCATAACCCATAAACCTAGTATGCATGAATGAGCCCATTTATATAACCCATAGACCCATGACCTGTTGAACTTTTTAGTGACCCGCCCCATTGATTCACCTTGCATGCCCATCTGGTCCATGTTTAGGCCACCATCACCATCGCTTGCGTCCATCTCCTTTAGATGACTTTCCTGCACATTCTCGTAGTTACGGATCGACCCAACCCACCATTTTTTCTCAATCGTGCCTACCCCACCATCTTTTTCCTTTAAACTTGGTATGCCCGCCATTTTTCTTATTCCCAGCAAGGCCATCATTCCCCCTGGCCATCTCAATCACCGATATCAACCACTACTAGATTCCTTAGCAACATCATTGTTTCCTCAATAGTGTCGTGCCTCTGAAGACTGTCACACCTCATACGGAATAAACCGCCTTATCCCAAAATTGTGGCTATCGACATTTGAACCCTTGAGTTGATGCAGTATTATAGGGCTGCCAAACCACTTAGAAAAACCCCCAACTGCAAATGAATAAATAATACCTAACTCTAATAATATTTAATGTAAATAAATAAAATTTACCATTTAAAAACATAATGTATTTAATGTATCATGTTATTAAATCAAATTCTAAAATGAATACTAAAATTTAAATAAATTACATAAATATTAGGTGTATGTGTTTCTATATAAGATTTCATCAATTATGTAAATATTTGTATGTGTGTGTGTTTTATATAGAATTGCATTAATTACACATATGTATGTGTGAAATAAATTTAACAAGTGTTTGACATATGTTGAATTAAAAAGTCAAATGACATTCAATTAATGTACATTACACGATATAATTAGTCAATATTTTAATTAATATTAATTTTTAATTATAAACCATTCTTCACAAAATATATGACTTATTTAATGTAAGAATAAATATTTTTTATTATATAAAAATTATATTTTAAGAAATATTATATATGTCGATATATATATATATGAATATGTCACTATATTAAATGTATTAATGAATAATTATGTATAAAAACCATTAAAAATGAATATGAAATTAATATGTTTTTAATTATTACATTTTTTTCATTTTTAATATTTATATTTAATATATTTTATTTACTACTATTTATAATTAATATATATATATATAACTTATTCATTTTTATTAACAATTTTTTCATTAATAAATTATTTAATAAATTTTTAATTTATTTATTTTTAATTTTTTATTTAATTTTTACAATTTATTCATTTTATATATCCATGTTTAATATATAATTGTTATTAATATTTATTATCTATATATATGTATATAAAATTTAATCATTTATATCAATAATTATTTAATTAATAAGTTTTTTATATTTTTCATAATTTACTGATTTTTAATTTTTATTCATTTAATTATTTAATTTTATTCATTTTATATGTCTATATTTAATATATAATATTTATTAATATTTATAATATATATATATATATTTTAAATTTATTCATTTTTGTCATTAATTAATTAATTAATAAAAATTTTAATATTTTTTTTAATTTACTCATTTTTAAGAATTATTTTTTTAATTCTTTCATTTTCTTCATTTTATATATCAATATTTAATATATATTATTTATTAATATTTATAATTTATATGTATTGATATATATTAAATTTATTAATTATTATTTAATTATTATTTAATTATTATTATTTAATTTATTCATTTTTAATTGTTATTTGTTAAATTATTTCAATTTTCTCTTTATTTTTTAATCATTTATTTTTTATTCATTTGTATAGAAGAATTTGGCAGTAGACCAGACTAGGTCCTATAGGACCTGAATATGAAGGTGAGAGAAGGCTCATGTTAAACATAGGGTGGGCTAAGGATCGTGTGGGCCTCTGGATGGTCCATATAAGTGTGGGTAGTGTATGAGGGAGCCCATCCCTATAGTGGGATTCTAAGCAATGGATGTGGTGGAATGATATATAAAGAAACACCCACTCATGTGTTGTTTCGATGTGGGACTCTTCAGGAAATTAGAACCTTTATCAATGCTAAAAATAAAGTACAGATAATGGATACCTTTTATCGGTGCTAAAAAACTGCTGCTAAAAGCTAACTTTTATCAGTGCTAAAAAAAGCACTGATAAAGAGTATCCATTATCAGCACTAGAAAAAGTGATGAAAAAAGGTATCATTTATCAGGGTTTTTTTATTGCTGATAATGGTGAGCACTAATAAAGGCATGTTTTATAGTAGTGTATATATAAAACAATATACAATGGAATTTACATGGTATAAGGAAAAAGGAGAAATTTATGAATGATTTTTGATGTTATAGTGAATTGTATATATAAGGGGTAATATGACTATGGGTAGGGTATGGTAGATGTGGGAATCTATTCGTCGGGAGTCAGATCATTGTAATAGTAATGAAACTGGTATATATACTGATTCCAAATAAAATATAAACAATCAATGGTAATAATATAATTAATAAATATTTACAGTGTATATTTATCAATTAATAGTCACATAATTATGCACATATTTCGTAAAAATGAAAATGATTTATCAAAAACGATTTATTACCTTTTTGGTACAAATATATATGATTTTGAAAAATAGTGAAATTTTTATTTAATAACTAAATTTCTCAAATATAGAAAACTATTTTTTTATAAAAAAGGCTTTAAATTTGGAATCGGTGCATCAAAATTATCCAAGGTTTAATTTTTCATAATTTCTTAAGAAATTCAAATTTTCATATAATTAGTAAAATACAATAGGATTATATAGTATGAATTATTACATAATTCTGTTGTGTAAATTAATTAATAATTAATAATATTTAATCATTGACCAAAACATGTTAATTTGTTAAATTAACACATTTTTAAGTATTAAAATCAATTTCAAAACCCATAGTGGACTTTCCAACGTCTCAAATTGAAAATAATTTTTTAAAAAATTCTTTGTGAATAAAATTATTTTTATAGGTAAAGTAATGTTTAAAAATGAATTTTAGTTCTCAAATGAATAAATGTTAAAAAACATTTCATAAATGTTAAAAAACATGATTTAAACCCATGGGAAAGCCAATGGGTTTTAATTTTCCAAAACCTAGATTTTCAAGGATTAAGTAAAAAAATTAATAAATAGCCCCCACCATTTATTATAAATGCCAACCCATCCTCTAATTACTCTTCACTCCAAAATTAATGAGAATAGAACCCCTTTAATTTTCCATCTCATAATTCCCTTTAAATAGTTATTAGGGTTCTAAGGTGTTCTTTGTCAATCATTATGAAGTTTCATTACAAGGGAGGGGTTCCTAATCTATTTTCTTTCTTTATTTATATAATCCTTTAAAATTCCTTTTTATTCAATATGAAATGTCATTCTGATTCATTTTTATAAATTCATTATTATTGAGATATCATTATTCCCTCTCACTACACCACTTTCATAAGCTATTATAATTCTTAAACAATTATATATCTATAAACTCCATTATAAAAATATCTATATATTCCATGTATTTTTTGTATTATGGATGTATTGTTCATAAGATGTGGGATTTGTCTATGGAAATATTATGGATATGTAGCTAGTGGAGACTATATCATGTACCAAGTGGATTAAACTCGATTTTTACACAAGTTAGCCATTTCCATCAACATATATTAACCTATAAGTCATTGATTATGAAACTTTTGTATCCCTAACACGTATCAAATAAATGTGACACATACTTCTATTTTTTATAGGGGATTTTTCAATCATTTTTTATCCTACCACCATGAAAACTATTATTTTCGATGACTATTTTCTATTAAAATCCTTATATTAAGGATATACCAAAACATTATTACATCACTTCCATTCCATTGATAACAGTAATTTCCATCATATTATAGATATCCTATAGTTTCCATGTTGTTTTTTATATATTCACCTTGATATTCATATTATTATATTGAATTGGAAAATATATATATTATGCATATCCACTAATTATGTATGAATAATTATTGATACATAGACACGATTATGTATGAGATTCCTTAGGGAATATTACGATATTTATTTTTTATCTGTTGTATTTATATGATAGATGCATTGGACTTATTATGTAATAAATAGGGCCTAAAATTATATATCCCCATGATGAATTGGTAGGTCTAATGAGATATACAAGCTTGGGTATTTGGTTTTTGCCTTCCAATTTATGTATGATGTCTTGGACAAGGCCTTAATGGCGTGTTTATGATGTTCAGTATTATGTATTCCATATTCATGATTTAGTTATTATTATCCATGTGATTATTTATTTCCATTTTTCATATATATGGATACATTATTCTCATGTTATCATTTATTATTTAATTGTTTTATCATTTAATCATAATATATTACGTATTCTATGATTATTTCAAGTTTTACAATGTTTTATAATATCCATTAAAAAGATTATAAGATCACCACTTTATATTGTTTTTAATTTTCTTATGGAACCATTAAGATTAAAACATGTTACCTAAGGATGAGAAAAGAGAAATAATAAATATTTCTTATATATTATTTGATGGAGTTTATTTTTCCCATGTAACACTATGTTCTTTTATGTTTCTATCCTCATGATACAAATAAACTATTGGATAAAATATATTATGATGGATTTATTAAGTATCAATGTTAAAAATAACCACTGATTCTATGTTATTAGAGTCAGGTTTTTTATAGTTAGTATCAGAATAAGTCTAGTATAAACCCAATGAACTACATTTAGGAGAACATGGTTAGATAATATAACCCTATTAATGATCCTTAGTAAATTATAGAATTTTTTATATGATATGTAGATGTAATGAACCTAACCCTAGTAACCTAGATCTAGTGTCTAATTTGTTTCATTGGTATAAGATAAAAGGAATATCATCCCAAATGAGTGATTAGTTTAGTAGTCTTGAAGAATGAGATACATACATGATTCCCATTTTGCATTTAAAATAAAATATAACACATAACAAAAGAAAGTGTTTGGAATTATGGAATCTCATTCAAATATTTCATCTTCATATCCTAGGGAAAGGAAACCAAATAAGGGTGAGGTCAAATTCTCAGTAATGGTTAAGTAAAACAGAAGCAATATTGAGTAAATATGGCACCATCAATATGGAAAGGTAAATAAGTAAAATCACATTCCATTTAATCAATAACTTGAGAATGAAATGAATATATGGATAATAAAAAATGAAATAATCTCATGGATATTAATAACTAAATTAATAATGAAGTAAATTCACAATATTGGGTGTCATGATCTCAGACATCAAGGCATCTTAACCGCTAAGTCCTTGCGCCAAGACAGTTTAAACTATGGTTAGAAATATGTCAAAAAACCATTTAATAAGGATAGTCAACTAGTTTCTCTCATGATACTTGTTGATGCATTGTGGGGATATATAATTTTAGTCCCCACGTATCCCTACATGTCTAATTCATTCCTCATATATTGAATGATGAAGTTATTTCATAAAAAATATGCCTTATTAATAAATATCCAGATTGAATAAATAATTTTGAATATCAATATTTCATCAATCAATAAAATAAATTTCAAAGTAAAACACCATATATTGAAATGATATATGGTTTAAGAAATAATCATTTCCATGATACAAATAATATGGATATTTAAAAGAAATATAATTTCCAATGGTTAGAAAAAAGTAAATTTTTCAAGAGAAATGTATGATCAAAAATTAATCAAGAGATGGGAGACAACCATGAAAAAAGTAGATTTTGTAGTAAAATCCAGTTTTTAATGAATATAAGAAAATGAAAGAGAAAAATTGGAAATAAGTTTTAATAAAGAGTTTTATTTTCTAGATCATTGAAAAACTTAAAAATAATCTAAAGACATAAAATAGTTATGGTTGTGGGAATGATTGTTACCACCATGATAGTTAAAAAGAAAACATTTTCTTTCACTTTTTAGAAAGAAAGTTGAGAATGAAAAATTTGGAAAACATTATAAATATTAATTTAAAATGATTCAAAAACTCAAAATAAAATTTCCTTCATAAATCATTTTATTAAAAATTAATTTTTAAGACAATTTTGAAAAATATGGATATGGAAGAAAATATACCTAATTAAAATAGAAATAAGATCGTCTTTTCTTTTAAATGTTTGTTTTCATTATTTTATTACTAAATAGGGGAGAAGTTGTAAGAAAACATGGAAAATCATTAAATATCTAATATATATAAAAGTATATGTAATTTATGAAGGATGTATTATAATATTCCTTCAATGAAAATAAGAGTAATCCCAAAAACGAGATTATAAAATAAATCTTTTACTCTTTCATAAATTTTAAAATTTTACCCATTAAAAGAATAAAATTGAATTGAAACTTTAAAAATATTTAATAATTATATATTCATTTTAAGTATATAAAATTGGTATTATATACACAAAATAAAAAAAAAAATAGGTGCATACTACCAAATATGTCTTAATGGAGTGGAAATTGAGATGATATCCCTTACAAAGATCGTATCATTGAAGTGAGAATTTATCAACAAAGTGAATATGTGGGAAAAAATAAATCCATAAAAACAAGTTGAAATACAAAATAATAAAATCATAGGTCACTTTACACATAATCATTTCATAAAATAGTCAATGAAGTAGAAGTATAATCCAAGGAAGGGAAATTGAGTTAAGAAGCCCCTTACCTCACATTTCCCCTTAGTTGAACGTGCTTCAAAATCATGTATAATATTTTTAAACATCTTATTAATTTATACCAAAACCATATTATTATTTACAATATCATTTATTATTCTATTATAATATCTTGTCACCCGTTCATTAACAAAAAATAATTATTATCATTTTTTCATACATTAACATCTTTATTTTTACAAGCCTGTTTTGTAACTGAAGTATCAACCATTTTATATTTATAGTAGTTCCATTATCTATGTAATTTTAATAATGATATAAATATCATAAATAATCAGTAATTATATCCTTATTACCATCTAGGTAATGCATAAATTAAAAAATAGATCATATCTCTTCATGGAGGTGGTAGTACACATGTACACACGAGCAACATTGTCATTTTCCAACAGATTTAAAGGTAAGAAGGTAGATATGATATTATAATTTCAAAATCATAATTATCTCATATATAAAATATTTAAATATTGGTATCATATTTATAACCATCTCAGTAAATTAGTGGTGAAAATGAATTACATCGTAATTTGGAGACGGTAAGTCGTACATAGGAACAAGTGGGGTTTTAGCTTTCCATAGGATAGAAAAGAGGTGGAATTTTTTTTTAAAAGGTAATGCTTTGGTCAAAGACCAAAGCACAAATTATTATTAAAAAAAGACAAGAAAGTTACAAGAGTCTGAAATAGGGGATTTTTTTACAATCTCTATCAAAGAGTTCAAATAAATCAGCGGGCAGGGAGTCCATCCAAGTCATCTGCTGGTGAACTCCTTTATTGGCAAGAGCATCAGCGACGGAGTTCGCCTCACGGTAAGTATGGGTGGCGATAAAGTCAATCTTTTGGAGCAAGGTAAGGCAGTTCATCCAACGTGAAGTATGCTTCCAGGCCAGATGAGTGATGCCATTCCAAATGGCATGAATGACGGTGGATGAATCACTATCAATCCATAGTTTCCTCCAACCTCTTTGAAGAGCAAAATCAACAGCATGGATGACACCCAGCAGTTCTGCCTCCAGCGATGACGAGTGACCGCATCCAACGAAGAAACAGCCCTGACACTGTCCAGCAGAGTCTCTGAAATTAGCACCGCAACTGGCAGGACCTGGATTTCCTTTTGATGCACCATCAACATTGACTTTGATCCATACCTGCATTGGAGCCTGCCAGAAAACCTCGAAGGTGCGTTTGGGCTTTGGATAATTTCCAGGTACACGAACATGGCGAAGGATCTCAAAATCTCCAACTGAGTTGTTGCAACAATATTTTTGAATAAAATCAGCCTCTTGGATTGCCACAAGGATCCGAGATTTTCCTGCATTGAGGTTAAAAGAATGATTATTATGAATAAGATCATTTCTAACATACCAGATTTCATGAATGAGCTCCGCCACTGCCGCCAACCAGATGTTGTTGATCTGCAAAGAAAAGTCAGATCTAGTGTAGTTTATTAGAATCATAGAAATAGAATCAGTAAAAGAGCATCTGAAATTGAAAATATCAGAGACAAAATGCCATAATGCAGAGGCTGTCGCACAAGATAGGAAAAGATGATCTGCATCCTCCCTGTGTTGGTTACATAAGCGGCATTTAGAACAAAGATGGATCCCAAAATTTTGGAGAATAGTATCAGTAGGCAGTCTATTATGGGAAATACGCCATATAAGGGTAAGCTTGGAGGGTTTAATCCAAGGTTTATTGAACTGACTTACCCAACTATAACTAGAATCAAAGTGAGAGAAATTCTGCTTATAAAAGCCTTTGGAGTCTAGGACACCATTAGGGGCATGTTCCCAAACCAAGAAATCACCATCAGGAGAGAAAGAATGGTTATCAATGATTTCCATAATATTATCCAGGAGATCATGATGATGAAGTTGAAGAACATCTTTTATAGATTGATTAGTGTCCACAGGAGTATGACTAGAAGGTAACAAAGTTATCAAGGGGTTATCATACCATTTACCACACCAAAAGTTTATAGAAGAGTTAACACTAACCATCCATCTAGAATTTTCCATGATCTTATGATAAGAGTCCCTGATAGATGGCCAGATGGAAGAATTAATGAAATTGAGATTCCCTTTTAAAAGCTTAGAAAGAAATCTGTGATACAGAAAGTTAGTGGCTTTAGAAGGGGAATTAATAATATGCCAAGTAAGATGAGCTTGGAGAGCGTCATTGAAAAGCTTTAAATTTTTTATGCCAATCCCACCTTTATCAATAGGTCTACAACAATAATTCCAAGGAATGGTGACAAGCTTCCTTTCAAGAAGACTTCCAGTCCAGATAAAATTTTTTATAAGGGTATTAATTTTCTTGAAAATGCCAGCAGGCCATTTATAAATCATGAGAGAGTAAACCATTTTAGAAAAAATGGTTGATTTGACCAAGAAAATTCTCCCAGCCATGGAGAGAGATTTCCCTTTCCAATTGGAGAGTTGTTTTGTAATCTGATCAATAACATTAACAAAATAACTGAATTTGGGTCTCCCCCAAAAAATAGGAACTCCTAAGTAGGTAAAGGGAATCCGACCTTCTTTAATACCTAAACAGTTGGTGATATTATTTTTTCTACCGATAGGAAAATTTTTACCAAAAAAAATGAAGGATTTATTCCAAGAGATCACTTGACCGGAGACCTCCTCATAATGAGCGATGGCACCCTTAAGAGTCTGAATATTCTTTTGGTCCCCTTTTAAAAAAAGGATGATGTCATCATCATATAAAAGATGAGTGGGGGCATTAATATTTCTAGCGACCTGTATAGGTTTAAGCTTACTTTGATCAGCCAAACTGCTGAGGAGTCTACTAAGATAATCCTCAGCAATGACAAAAAGGATAGCGGAAAGAGGGTCACCATGTCGAACACCTTTAGAGCAGGTAAAGAACCCTCTAGGAGTGCCATTAATAAGGACAGAGATGTGAGCTGAAAAAAATAAGATCCTAATTCTGTCAATGAAAAGGTCTTGAAAACCAAAGCTTTTTAGCACTTTAAAGATAAAGTTCCAATCAATAGTGTCAAAAGCTTTTTTAATATCCAGTTTGATAGCCACACATCCTCCTCTATTTTTTTTATTTAAAATATTAAAGCATTCAGAGGCAAGGAAAATACAATCTTGAATGGATCTACCTTTGATAAAACCAAACTGGTTCCAAGAAACAATTTTATTGCAAATAGGAGCAAGTCTATTTACAATGATTTTAGTTATGATTTTGAAAATCGTGTTAATGAGAGAAATCGGTCTGAATTGATGGATCTCAGTAGCATTTTCAACCTTAGGAATCAATGTTAAAAATTGAGCATTGATTCCATGTGGGAGAAGACCACGGGTGAAGAAGTTTTTAACAAGGTTACAGACATCAATGTGAATTATGTCCCAATGCTTTTGGAAAAAACCATTGTTAAAGCCATCAGGGCGAGGAGCACTATCAGGATTGAGGCCAAAAACAGTGTCTTTGATTTCATGATCAAGAGGAGTGCTCAAAAGCAAGTTGTTATCCTTATTATCCACCAATAGAGGAATAAGATCGGGATTAAGGTTAGTGATAGAATCTGGACCATTAAAGAGATTATAAAAGTAAGAAGTAACATGATCCGAGATGGCCTCTTCAGAATCAGTGATCACACCATCAATAGTAAGTTTAGAAAGATGACTATTTATCTTTCGAATTCTTTGAAGACAGTTGTAGAATTTGGTATTACGATCACCATCAGTGAGCCATTTGGTCCTAAACATATTTTTACGCAAGTTATCTTTGAAAGTAAGCAAGGAGTTAAGTTTGACAGAGATATTCACTTCCAATTGAGGATCCAGAATGAAATCAGAGTTGGTGTTTTGAGATTGAAAACTACTAACCTCTTTCTCAAGTAAGGAAGAAAAGAGGTGGAAAATGATAATATTATAATAATAATAAAATATTGGTATATTTTTTATATAGGATTAATTATTTTATAATGGTTATGATAGATTTAGAGTAAGTGGAGGAAGAAATAAATTCGAAAGATACGGTAAATACCATTACCAATCTTTGGTAGACTTCCTTTAGGTATCCTCTTAACGGGACCTAGGGTTGGTTTTATGGAAAGAAAAGAACCTATAAAACATGGATTATGATATTTATAATTTGAATGGATAGGGGTTTTTGAAGATAGTTTTCTCTATGCGGTGTAATGAAAAGAGATAAGGGGTGTCCTTTTATATATGAGGGGGGCATTCGCGGAATTTTCAATATATAAATTTTTTATGGTCCAAATGGATAAATATTGATATAATTATAGGATAAAATCAGGATTAGTTGAAATAATATGATAAAATAATATTTTTACAAGTTTTTTTATATGTTTTCAACCATATCTTTTAGTTTTAACACCTCATCAACCCCTTTGACAATTATCTCAATATCAAGGTTTTATACCCTTTAAGGATAAACAATGTTTCCATAAAAAGAAAATTGGCCCATACATAGAAAAGAGATGAAATTTTAGACCATATATTTTTACCCTTTCCCTATTTCAATAATTTTATGATTTTTAAATATTTAAATAACAATTTTATTTTTATAAAATATCATTAATGTCATTTTTTAACAATATTCAATTAATTTGAATTTAAAAACATCACTAAAAATGTATAATTAGAATATAATCCATTAAAACATCACTAATATGTTATATTTATATATAAAATTTATGGGAAATAACAATTAGTCCAATTTTTATCACTTTTAATATTTTAAAAATCAGTTATTTTATTTTTCTATTAATTGAATAAATATTGTTTCTGTTTTGCATAAGAATTTAAGATAATTATTCAATCACTAATTTTTTAAATAAATAAACTTTATAATAATAAATTAATTATGTTTAAAATAATATTTTAGATTATTTCATAACATATTCTTATCCTTGTGTGAACATATAAAAGTAGTTAAAATCAAGAGAGTGATATTTTTGAATTTTCATTACTTAAAAAAATATAAATGTCATTACCAAGATAAAATTACACCAAAATGATATATATTATAATTGGGGGCTTATATGGCCATATTAATACCATAAAATAAAACACAAGAATGTTTCATGTTGATTTTTAATGCCATATCACATTATTTTTAACCTCAATTACTCGATTTACCCTTTACTAATGTGATAATTTTTACCATGGTTACTATTCCAAATGCATAAAAATAAAAAGTAACTATTTAACAAATTTGGTCCACAAGATTCAAAATATACTATCGATTTTTAAATATTAATTTTCTAAAAGTGTTTGAAATTAATTTTAATATAAATCCATAAAATGCAATGAAATTTTTTTTTGGAGAACTAAATTTTCAAGCATAAAAATTAACTTATATCAAAATCATGAAAATTATTAATTAAAATTATATTATTATAGATCAAATCGATAATAGGTATAACAACCTTACTTGGGATCTACACACCAGTTCCCTAAGATGACTGTTTAAATGAACTCAGGTGTTCCTCCCTGTACACCACACTACTAGAAATTTAGGCTATAGCCATAGTTTAGAATCGTGGGTATAAACCCAAAAATTATTGATATAGGTTGCAGTCATAGTTTAATGAACTGTGGCTAGTATTGGAAGGGCTATAGGTTAAGTCCTATATCCATAGTTTAAACTATGGCTATAGACCTATAGCCACGGTTCCAGCCATGGCTAGATCCCTAGAGCCATAGTTTGAAACCATGGTAGAAGATTAACCCACACATGGTTTATAGCCACAGTTTGAAACTATGGCTATAGGGATTTATCCCCAGTTCAAACCACAGCTATAGTTCTATATCCATAGATTGAAACTATGGTTGTAGTCCTTCATATTTAATAAAAAATTCCTCCACATTTCCCCCAGCACCCCATACTCCCTGTGCAGCCCCCATTCCCCCTACAAAGCCCCCCTCCACTCCCCCTGGACATCCCCCCTTCCTAGACAGACCCCCTATTTCATGGACAAACATCTTTCCTAGACAGACCCCCTTCTTCTTGGACAGACCCTTCTTCCTGGACAGACCCCCTACCCCCTCCCTCGATAGACCCCCCCCCCCCTCCCTTGACAGACCCCACCCCCTTGACAGACGTCCCCCCTCCTTCCTGGGCAGACCCCCCCTGGACAGACCCCCTCCTTCCTGGACAACCCCCCCTTCCTAGACAGACCCCTTAGATAGACACCCCCTCCCTGGAGAGGCCCACATTCACACCCTCACCCCATGCACACCCCTCCCCCTACAGACCACCCTTTTACCCCTTTCACCCCCACCCCCCTACAGACCCCCTTGCACCACCTCCACACCCTCCTTCATCCTGGACAGACCCCCCCCCCCCGCATAGACACCTCATCCTCCCTCAGACCCCCATGTACACCCCCACCCCCTACATAGCCTCATCCCTCCCTAAACACCCCCTTTCACCCCCACCCCCCCCCCCAACAAATCTCCCTTACACCCCCTACAGACTCCATTTCACCCCCCCCCCCCCACTCCCCTTACAGTAGCCCACCCCCTACACCCCACCCCCTCCCCCACTCCCCCTATATCCCCCCTTCCCACTGACCCCCTCCACTCCCCTTGGAACCCCCTCCCCCTCAATGGTCATACCCCCCCCCCCCCCCCGGACGGACCCCCCACCCTTCTTAGATAGACCCTCCCCCCTCCCCACTATGAAGGGGAATTTCTGGTGCAGGTTCTAAATCTAGTGGAAGGACCCAATAAGTGTAATAATATCCTATATGAAAGGCTGGTGATTCTAAGGTTCTAGTTCAGGCAACTAATATGTTTATTCTTGTATGGGTAGAAAAGGATAGTTCGTGAAAATAACCAAATATGTTGGGTCTCCCACGAAGGCTGGTGAAGGTATTTCTTTTATTAATTCACTTTTTAATGAAATTGATATGAGGTATTACTATATACATTAGGAGTTTGACAATGAATTAGTTGCAAAAAAATCAACTTGATATGAAAATTATTTAGGAGAAGCACCTACATAGTTTAAATGATCACAATGAAAGAAAAATATTGAAGATTATTCTACTATTAAATAAAAATTCACAAAATTCGCTAAAAGAGTCCAAGGTATTCTAATCATTAATAGAAAGGTGGTCCAAGAAAGGGTATCTTCTAATGACACACCTTCTACAACTAAAACGGATTCCCATGACTCCTTTACTATCTAGATGGATAGGGACCTTTCCCCCCTACACCCTCCCCCTACCCCTTGAAACAGAAACCAACACACCCCCTGCCCCCACCACCTTTACTGCATACTGATTACACCCCCCACCCCACCCCCCCGCACCCTCCCCTACCTCTTTCACCCCCATTAACTCTCCACCTACCACGTCCCACCCCTCTCCACCCTCCCCCTGCCCCTGCCCACCCCCTTACACACCCCCTATGCCCTCCCCATGCCCCTTGTAATAGAACCCAACACATCCCCCTCCCCTGCACACCCCACACCATTTTTAATTACGAAGGGGTGTATGATATTGGGTTATATGTGATGTGAATCATTGATGCATGATTCAGAGTATAGAACCATGGATTATTGGGTATGAGAAGTATTAATGTGGGGAGTTTTTAATGCCTTATAGGTTTCTGATCCATTATTTTTTGAGGAAATTTGTTTTCTTAATATGAAGCATGGGTTATTTCTTAAATTGGAATTTGGATCAGGAATCTGAACATTATATGTTCTTAAATGGTATTTCTGTATTTGCTTTGAGTCCCCTATTGTAACCTTTTGGGTTTGGGTGGAAGTTGGTAGAGGTTCGGGGTGAAAAATAACTAAAATTTAAGCTACTGTATCCTTTCATGTTGTGACCCATCAGGTTTATGCCTTGAATGGGGTTGGTTGATAGGTGAACCCCTTATCTTGAACATTTTTGAGTGAGAGGTGTTTCCCTTTTGTTTTTAATAATTTTGATTCAGTTTCATCTAGGTTTTTATTGTAAATTCCACCAGATCATGGTTAAATTTACCAAGGATGATGGGGTTTTCATGTGTAGAAACTAGAAGAGGACTTAATAAGGTCTTTTCCCACTATCTGTGATTTTTTTAGTTGATTTAATACACTACCCTAATTTATTTAGTGTTTTTGATGAAATTTGATGAAATTAATGGTTGGATGGGTACTGGTGGTTATTTATTTAACTCAAGATGGTGTTGGGGGTATGTTATGGACATTCTGGGAGTATTTGGCCAAGGTTTTGGGGTGTTTTGGTGTGATGAAAACACTCGATCACTTGAACATTGAACCTTCAAATTAGTATGAAGAAATCAAGGAGAATAGATGAAGGTAATTCATGCAGTTCAATGTAAACTAATTACTTTGGTACTAATTGGTGAATTATTCTTGGTAAGGTAGTCGATTTTATCTAGTTCAATTAAATAGTAATGTTATTGATGAAAGTGTAAAGTTTTCAAGGCTGGCTATTTGTCTTTGATGAAATGAAAACAAATATTCTCTTTTAGCTTTAAATTTTAATGATAATTCTTGGTTAATGTTTTCTCAAAATGAGGACACTGTCATCTATAAAGTGAAGGAAATTTCATTTTCTACTATTGAGTTGGCTTAAATTTTCAACTAGTCCAAGTTGAAGGCATAGGTAAATCATGTAAAATATGTGGAAATGTCATTTTGAAGAGGCACAACAAATTTTTATAGCATATAAACATTATATAATAATGAAAAAAGTTTTTTAAATACTCAAGCAATTATAGTATTCGAATTAAAGGGCTAGGAAGAGGGAACCTACCTCAACCTCAAGGCATGCTACTTTTGATGAGGACAACTCAAAACTTTCTTTCTTCCACTTGCACGCATATGAAAATTCGCATATATATAAGGACACCTAGAATCTATTTACATATTTTCATGACCAAATATTCACAATAGGGTCCTTAGATATATATTTATACTTGCATATACCCCTTTACACTTACACATGTATGTATTTTTCATATCTATATATAATCACACCTAGCCCCAGTATATATTCATACTACCATGAGTGAATATATATAAAGGGGGAACACATATATATATATGTCTACCAATGCATAAAAATGTAAGACTTCATCAATAAAAACACAAATCAGCCTCTAAAAGACCCAAAAATCACTACAAAAATATAAAGAACCAAAAAATCAAAAATTCCCTAATTAAATTTTTTCCAAAGAATAAAAAAGATATAATCCTTTCCCAAATATGATGTTGACCTCACTGTCTTTGATGGTGGTGGATAGAACTAGCCTCATCGTAAGAGCCCACCTATATTGAAATAGTGGGAAAACAAATGAAATATAAAAACTTCTTATATATATATATGATCAATGATGATAAACGATACATAAATCCATTACCAACAATGAAGAAATAATATTCAAATTGATATGTACATCCCAATACTAAATAACATGATCATTAATAAAAATTTTTTTCAAATTCCTTCATCGTCTAAGTTAAAAAATCTTTCTTTAATTTATAATTTAATGAAAATTCATTTTTTTCAATTTCCATCAACATCTTGGTCATTTCCTCCCCACTACATAGCCCCCCCCCCACTACCCCTGTTGTATCCCACCCATAGCCCCCCTATAGTAGTCCCCACCCCCTGCAAATCCCCCATCCCCCCTGTAGTAGCACAACCCCCCCACTCCCCCTGCACTATCCCCCCTTCCCCACCCCCATCATCAACACCCCCACTCCCCTTGTAGTAGCCCCCTCCCCCCAACATAGATGGCATAACTTAGGTGCATGCATCCAAACAATCTACTCATTTATGTAAATACAAATAATAATTTTTTACACAATATTTTATATTATTAGTAAAATGAAATTATGGTATATAAATGATCTCAATTTATAACTCCCTATACAAGGAGGATCCATAAATATAATACCTACTTTGAATCAATCCTAAAATATGAGATTCATTGGCCAAAGAAACCATGTTACACATCCTAATGAAACCTACCCCAATGGTAGTTGGGGAACATACCCATTCCAGGGGAAAGGAAATGGGGTAGACTAAATCAAGGGATCCTAGAACTCATTCATCCCATGGTATAGAGGATATAGGATATGAGATAGGGTTATTCTAGAGTCAGTATTTTGATCTAAACCCACTTTATACTAGATGAATCTATTTATAGTTCATATAAAAGAAATATAACCCCTTCTAAACTATCTCATCATGATCAATGTAGTAAAAATACTCAAGAAAGATAAATATATATATAAATAAGTATTCTCAAGATAATTTCAATTACATGATACATTTAAAAGTTTTATATATGATTGATAACACTAATTTATTCCTAGAGATAACATGATAAATTTCTCAACATTTTTAAAACATAGGAAAGCTATGAAAATAACAAAAATTTCCAAGATATTTATATATCATTCAATTAATGTCACATAATGAATGTAAATAAACTATATAAAAACAGTCCTCAATATTAATATTATATTATAAAATACTTTTTTTAAAATTAAGATGTCTCATTTAATTAATATTCATACTAGAAACAAGTGATACATAATATTTATTATATTCAAATTTAATAGTTCCATCCATTCGAGGCACCAACTACAAGTAACCGATGTATAAAATAAGGGTTGGAAGGGTTCATGAAGATAAAAACCTAGTCTTCGAAAATTGACTTTTAATTTTTAACTATATGTTTATAGACATGATGAAGTTTTTCTTTCTGATGGAGATTCAATTGTTGTTATTGCTGACCGAACTCATATAGTTGTTTTACAGATCTCATACTCTCCTCTAGAGCTTCAGATTGAAAATACCTTAAAAAAAAGTCCCTTGAGGGATGAAAATTGTCCATCCAAAAGTTTTATTTTCATATCAAAATAAATTCTTACCATATTCACAATATTATCAACTCTATTATAGATACTTTCCATCTTCAAGAAAATATCTTCACTGATCTTATTTACAATTTTGACAGCCTCCTTTAAACATTCAATTATAGTTATATTGCTTTTGTTTTATTTTTTAATCCGATCTGAATCATTGGTATTGAATCCCAATAATTCCAACCTATTTGACTTTTAATTCAACTAATATATAAATCCATGAGTGAAAATATATACCTATGAAAGAATTAGAAAATATTTCCCATCTTAATTTAGGATAATTTCATGAAAAAAATAAAAATTAATACATCTAAACTTCCAAACTACAGACAAGAAATGAATAATCATAATTGGTTACCTCAAGAGAGTGACATTGCATGAATTTCTTTAGATGTGTTGGATTTTTAAAACTCACACCACATCCCACATAAGTTTTTGATAGCTCAGCCTTACTTTTTGATGTATTCATTTTGATATCATCATGAAGTTAAGAAGGAATAAAAAAAATTTGAACACTAAAAAACAATAGATGTGATTAATATAAAGACAACATGACAAACCAATTCAATTACTGAATAAGATATTCAACAGAGAAGAAATTAATTTGAGTAATTTATAATCCTAAGAAAATCTTATATAATTATAGATCAATGAAAACTTATACTACTTTGTTGATGGAAGCTTATGTGTATATGTTTGATGGTCACATCAATAGTTTATAGACATGTTGGTCTCATATATATCAAGAAAATAAATTGATTCTAATAGTATTGTTATTCCTATATTTGATTCTATATTGAAATTCATGTTACTATATATTTATACCTCTATGAGAATATAATAATTACTACACAATGTATGTCCCTAAATATATTCTATCACAATAAAAGGGTTGCAGCAACATCCTCTTCCAGAATAGGATTATTCTTGGATAGAAAAATTACATCTTAAAAAACTTAGTATAAAAATATAACTCATTTTCCTTATATAATTCTTAATTCTTCAAACAAACAATATGTCATTAATAAATCTATATTTTCAATTCTACTTCAATCATCTTGAAATATGACCATTATTTCTTTTTAATAGAAGTATATTTTGTAGACTAAATCAATTTATTGAAGTCTCTAATCATTGATATAATTGATGGGATTCATTATTCCTTAATTTGATTATCTATGACCATGTTGTATGTACAATATAATTAAATTTGATAAAATACATCCAAGTTAGTTGACTAAATTCCATGAATTGTGGGTGAAGTTATCCACTTTTTCTGTTCCAACTAAATAATTATGATATTTTTTAAACTAAACAATCAAAATAAAAGGTATCATATTATATAATCATATAATTTAATAATCTCTAATATATGGAATGATTACATTCACTTTGATGTGATACTCAATCAGAATCCAAATCTAAAAAATCATCAAGACATTTCAAGTTATGTTCCTTGATGAACTCCTAGTCATTTTCCAACTTAGCCCAAATCTAATTTGGATTTGAATGTATTTTAACATGAAACTATTACTTATAAGAGATCCCCCTGAAACCAATGAAAACAAATATTTACAACTTTATGAATAAAAAATTTCCTCCGAGATTCAACTATTATATCCTAAAATTGTCAATCTTAACACTCCACCAGTTACAACATGATGATGTCATACGAGATGAATCATCCAATTCATTGAATTGTTGGACCAATGTTATTTCTATCAGTCTCTCATTCCTGTTTAGATTCATTAATCTTTTTATACAAATGAATCATTTAATCCACAATATCTTCTATTATGGAATGGTCACTGGATTCATGGAGTAATATATTATTCATATTAACAACAAGATCTCACGTAACAACATAGTTAAAAAATAAAATTTTATGTGTAATCACAAATATCATTGAAAAAATTTAGATTATTCATTAATGATATCCCTTATTATATTATTATCTAATAAATGGTATAAATAGATTAAAATAATTTTATATTAACATCATTTAAAATAGTTTATGGAATGGTCTTCAACCCTACACCATGGCCTCTATAGATTTTTTGGAGTTAACCATATATAGAAATAAGAGTATCCTTATATGAAACATCATGAGTTGTGGTCTAATACTCCATGGATTATCCACATCAACTAGATAATGATTTAAACATACCAAAAATCTATTTAATCTCAAATGATACTAGATTATATAAAATTAACTTTTGTTATGTTGTGCAATGATTTCATCACAAAATGAGTTTCATCTATTTCCAATATATTCCATTAAAAACATCCATAATCAAATTTCATTGTATAACATCATCACAAAATTATACAATGTAACTTCAAGAAATTATATTTCCAAAATTAAATTCCAAATTTTGATCTCAATATTGCATATCCTTATTATATTTTAATATCAAGGTAATGTCTCTATTATTCAAAAGATCCTCTATGTAGCCACTCTAGTGACTCCAATACATCAACTATAGTTATGAAATAATCAACCTCAAGATTACAATGAATTATAAAAAAAAATCATTCATTATCCATAAACTAGATATGGTAACTATGTTTTCATCCTCATTTATGTAACCAAGAATAATGTATTTTAGAATATTATGTCACCATCATCAATGGAAACAAATAAATCATAAAACTTCAAATAAGAGAATCCAATGAGCCAAAATCAAGGAAACCCTATGGAAGAAATCAGATGAAGGTGGGGTGGCCATGTCAGAGGAGAAGGATCTCAGTGAGGTGGGGTGGTCGCATCTGAGGAAGACTACAGAAGGTGGTGTAGCCATGTTAGAGCAGTGTTGAGCAGTGGGGAGCCACAGTGGAGGAGGAGGGTAGTAGTGAGTTGGGGGGTCGTCAGAGCCAGGTAGATAGAGAGGTGGGTAGGTCGTGTCAGTGGGGAGGTGTCCTGGGTGCGTCGGAGCCGCGTCAGTGGGGATGTGGGAGGCCACATCAGAGGAGGGGGGAGGGATCAGGGGGGTGGAATCATGGGGGAGGGAGGGACCATGAGGCATTATGAGGGAGGGAGGGGTGGGGAGGAGTAGCCCAAGGGGCTATGGGTATAACCACGACTATCATTAGGATCATGTATTTAGGTTAGATATAGCCATGGTTTTTATAAACTATGGATATAAATGTGTGGGTATAGATCAAATTTATAATAGTTCTAGAGAATGTTGAATAGTAATGATAGTCTGTTATAAACCATGGGGAGACTATACTCTCTCTATCAGAGTAACACAACATTGGAAATAACTAAACAATATCTAAATGGTAATAAATAATAATCAGAATAATTCTATAACCAATAAAGACCAACATCACATAATAATACCAAAACATGGATAACTAACCATAACTAAAATAGTATACATGTTATGTTAGTACGTGTCATGTTTCAAAAAAAATGACATTGAAAACTACCAAGCTATCCCTGAAATCATGTTTGGTTCCCTCATCCAAGCTCCATCTCATCTCATCTATCTGACATAGGGATTTTTCCCTTATCCTTCCCTACAAAAAATTATTTATATTCTGGTATCGAGGTTCATCTACTCCTAAACCTCCAGAATTACAATATGCATCTTATCCAGCAAGGTCATCATCCTCCACTCAGAGCTAGTCTCCTAACCACCTGAGTCCATTTTTTTACTTCTAAATTCATCAAAAATAGTGTTTCCATTCCTGGGTGTGTATGATAGATCAAAATCCAAATGAATTCATTTACTCAAACCTTCTTCACTGTTTGAGATCCAAATCTAGCTGCAAAAGGATATACTCTAAACTCATGTGATCAGTATACATAGAAAACCTTTCAACCAACATATAATGATTCCAACACTTCAAATCCTAAATCAATTCCACTAACTCAAGGGTGTGCATAGGTTTGTTCCCTTCATATAGAATTATTTACCATGAAACACACTACAAATCGATCTCCCTATATCAACACTACTCCAATTCCAATCCCACATGTGTCACAAAACACTATCTACTCCCCACCTTTCTTGAGTACGATCAAAATTGATGATTTTGTTAAACGCCTATTTAACTCATGGAAAGAACTCTCACATGATCTAAACCATTCAAACATAACTCCCTTATTGTTCAATATTTAAAGTGGTTCTTCTATGTGGGAAAAAATATTGGATGAAACCCTGATAGTTTTCCACTAAACCTAGAATGCTACGGATATCAAAAACATTCTTGGGATTCTCTTAAGAAACAACTGCTTTCACTTTCTCTAGGTCCAATGAAACACCTTCATATGAGATGATATCACCCAAAAAATGTTTCTGATCAATCCAGAATTGACACTTAGATAGCATGGAGTATACCATATTCTCTCTCAATGTACTCAAGAGGATGTGAATTTGTTGGCCATGATCATCATGATCCTTGGAGTACACCAAGATGTCATCCACAAAAAAATAATAAAAACTGATCTAGGTATTGGTGGAATATTTTGTCCATCGAGGCCATAAACATAGTAGGATAATTTTTCATCCCAAACGACATCACAATGAGCTCATAAATACCATACTTCCTTCAGGAAGATATCCACATTATATCAGAAGGTCAAACACTCAACTAATGATACCCTAATCTCAATTAAATATGTTAGAACGCATAAGCTCTTCTCCACTAATCAAAGAAATCATCAATACATGAAAGACGATCCAAGTTCTTCATGATCATCTGGTTTAACTTCCAGTAATCAAAAATTAAGTTCAAGTTCATGTCATCATTTTTAGAAAACAATACTAGAGAACCCCATGGTGAAATAATCCAATGGATACATCACTTAACATAAATTCCTATAGATTAGTATTGAGATCTTAATGCTTTGTAGGTTTCAATATATAAGGTGGAATGGAAATTGGATCAATATAAGCATGATCTCAATAGTGAACACAAAATATCTCTTAGGTGGAATCCATAATAATTCCTCAAAAAAACATCCTAGAACTGGTCTACTACTATTGAAAAGACATCCTAATTTACACCCCCATCATCCAGCAAAAAAATTGCAACATGGGAGGTGATATTTCCCAATTACTGATGAATTAGACCTACATGACCGACCTTAATATCCCACTCCCCCTAATGAACATAATTGTAACTATAAGGTGACATAAACATCAATATTAGGTGGTAAAAATATATGTGGTCTTTGTATGAACCAAACTATTACATACCCAAAATCATTTAAAAACCTAACATGTCTTGTATATAAATATCCCAATAGAAACAATACTCCCCAACCTTAAGAGAACACTCATTACATAGAGATATATCTCTAGAACACACTCCTAATGGTGTATTGATCATCATACCCCCAATCAAAAACTCCACCATTAGACTCAAACCATTCAGAATTTGTTAAAATATAAAATAAGGAGAGGGTCATGTATCAAATAAATCACTAGAAATCATATAATCTATAAGAATAGTACCTCTCACTATCAATGGTCAAACCTCTCTATCCAAAAGTGCAGGCTGAACTACATGTAATGTTTTTTCATGTCTTTCTTATTTTATAGACTGAGTCCCCTAAGATGCACCACTCTGATAATACAGGTTATATTTCCCCAAAGTACAACATCCATTTCCTTGAAATCCATGACCAATATAACTACAACTTCTAGACTAATATGGGGTATAAGACCCCATTCCAGCACTTTGATTCTACTTGGATCCTTCATCATTACCCACCTATCGTGGATTCCTACAGAACTATTATAGATATAATATCCCACTATATGGATAAAACCCTACCTATGGTCGAGGGAACTATCTATGTATGTTACTTCGCCTACAACAATAGTGGAAGAGCACTCGGGTAATGTCCTGAGTAACTGGTCCTTCCTCTTAACCACTCTTTTTTCCACTACTCTGTTTAACATTCTCATAGTGAGGCTTCATACTCTCAGAAAACATACATCATGGTCTTCCAATAGAAACCACCTAAATGTCATAGGAATCGTCCATTATGTTATCCTAAAAATGAGAGACTAGTTCACAACTTTTGAAAATATTTTTATCTAAAATATGTTAACCTTGGATTTAATCTCACATTTAGGCCCATCCGGATACTATTTATCTACAACTGCCTTATCTCTTTCCAATGCAGGAACTGAGCACTCGAAATTAGTAAAGTGACCAGTATAGCCAATCAAAAACATACTCCCTTGGGTCAACATCATGAACTCATATTCCCTCTCTTTTTTTAGGAATCTCAGGGTAATAGTTCTCCAATAAATTTTTCGGAATATCCTTCCATTCCATTTTATCCATCTATCTATCTTGATTTTGGATGTCCCACCAACATTTATCTTGACCAAGAAACATATAATCATCCATTTTGACTCTATTATTAGAATGAGTCTCCAAGTGGTCAAGAAACATCTAGATAGACTCAATCCAGAACTCAAATGCCTCAAGTCTACCCTCTCTGGTGAATGTCGGAGGGTGATGAAACTGGAACTCACATGTAAGGTATAACTTACTCTTCACAAGCTTACTTGGGTATCTTTCGATAAATTACATAAATTTAGAAAATATCTCACGGAACTTCTCTCCCTACCCTTTACCCAAAACTATCAGGGCCTTAGGTTCCATTGTTGGGGGATCATTTCAATCCATATTCTCATGTCATCCTATCAACAAGCACTGTCATGGAGGCATACCTCTACAATGTCAAACACATGTCTTAGGACACATTACACAACATTATCACATTTACATAAGAGGGTTTAACATAAATTCATATCAATTCATCTCCCAAACCCCACCACATAGTCAAAACAGAGGCACCATCACTACCCTCAACCATCCCTCATCTAGGTCCTGGCTAACATGCGGTAACATTTTCACATTTCAAGGTTCTCTTTAGACACCTGTTCATCCACTTCATTTAAAAAATTTAGAATCATTTTACAATTTTAAATTACATATCATGCACCATTTTCATTTAAATTTTACTTGTAAAGAAATGAACTATCATTTAACAAACTCACCAAAAACCTTATTTTCTATGTGTGCCTAAAATGATCCATGTCATAATAAATCCTAAGTTCCTAGAATGATTTATTTATTATCAACACCCATTCCATAGTTGGACATGAATAAAATCTCAGAAAGTATTAATAACACCACACAACATGTTCATAACCCAAGGTAAAATAATATCCAACTGTTATAGAAAACAACAATAACAACAATCACACCCTGGGTACTTGGGTTTCCCCGCATATATGGTTTAGATACTCCCATGAAAAAGCTCATTTCCAAGGAAAAACTCTTCCTATTTTTATGTATACCTTTACCAAATAGTAAAAAAAATCAAATAAAATTAGGCTCTGATTCGACTTCACAACACCCTGACCTGGGTTCCACACATCGATGCCATGATCTGATTAGTTACAATACATCAGGCACAACTCCGCATATGCTAGATACTATTGAATAGTTGCGATGGTAGAATATATTCCATGGGAGACTATACCCTATCTACCATGGTATCACAAAATAAGAAATAAATAAACAATATCCAAATTGTAATAAACAATAATTAGAATAATTTTATAGCCAATAAAGACAAAAATCACATGATAATCGCAAAACATGGATAACTAAAGCTAACTAAAACAATAGATATGTCATGTCAATATGTGTCAAGGTTCAATATGAAAAACCAAAAATAAATACACTAAAAACTCCTAAGTGGTTTCGGAAATCATGTATGGTCCTTCATCCATGCTCCATCTCTACTCTACCATCTAACATAGAGCACATGCCCTTATCCTATACTGAAAACATGAAGTCTATTCAGTTACATATTAGGTAGTATGAGCAGGGTTTGAGTAGAACATATAAGTCCAACACCAATGGTTTATAAATAGAATCTTGTATATAATAGTGTATGTATTTGGAGAAAGTGGTATACACCAACGTAGAGCTAACCAAATTGGAAGAATGAGAGGGTATGGAAATTTCCATCGGTACCAGGCATTGTGCATCTCTTCATGGGGTAATGCTAGTTGATCAACCATTAAAGGTGAGAATCTAGGTGCCTTAAAAGATTCAGATGTTGGGGATGGGTAGTATCAATGTGTAGTTTGGCCTTGGGCCTTCAGAGGTCATTTAGTCGGCCTTGTGCCTCTGGGTCTTTGAGTCATGTATGGGTCTTGTGACTCTAGGCCTATGGTTCATATATGGTACTTGTTCCTCTGGGCCTATGGGTCATGTAAGGGTTCTCCATCAACCCTTAAAAGGGATATTATACAAAAATAAATAAAAATATAAGGCCTTCATGTTTTCAGAGTATTAAAATTTATACATTTTTATAAAGAGTAAAGTACAATAAGTTATGTAAACAGTTTTAAAAAATAATTAGTATTTAATTAATCACATAATTAAATGGGTTAAAGATGACACCCAAACTATTAATAAATTATTTTTTTCATCTTTAAGTTCGAAACATATATCATAGGGAATCGAAATTCACTATATCATTGACTTTAATTAATCATTTAATTCCAATTTTCATATCAAGGTTAATTAGAACTCTTATCCAATTCCAATGACATAGGCCTAGAATATCATGTATAGAACCCCATATATGTTTGGCGTAATCAATTACTATATCATACCTATTTTTTATCATATGTGGGTATTTGGAACATCATTCCCTCTCTGACACTCGTTATCACATATGGGTATTTGGAGCATCATTTTGTTTCCCACACTTGTTATCACATATATAAATAAATATCAACTATCTATTAATATCACAAATATAAATTTTAATAACAATTAACCATTATAAAACATTCTCATTATGGTAAACGATTTTAGTTTATTCCAAAAATTATGGTTCTTCATTTAAATCCCAAGGAATAATGTAAACAATTCACCATTAAACCATTTATCAACATTTAATCATAATATCGATTAACCCTTCGAGGTTAAACCAAAAACCCTTTAATTATAATTATCAATCAATCCCATAATCTCATTAATTAAACAATTACATAATCACTACTTTCACCAATTCCATAATAAAATTACTCGACCAATTCCATAAAACCATAAATTTATTAATCAATTAACTAATTCAATTTAAATATTCAATTTCCAAATGTGGAAATTGAAATTCCAAAAATACATGAACTCAATTATAATTAAAGAATATAGAAAATAATATTCATACCACATACCTCAAGACCTTTTATAAACGTATGCCAAACTAGAAATTTCCAAATTGAAGTGCAACATTTAGGATCACAATATCTTGGAATATCTATGAAAAAATCCAAATATCAAGATCAAAAATATTAAGATACAAGAAAACCTAGATCTAAACCATTTAAAATGGAGTAAAATCCATTACTGTTGACCAAGAAAGTGATATATAAGATAGAGGAATCCAAACAGGGAATAAATCACATACCAAATGAGAGAAAATCCTTTGATTGGATCTTTGATCCATAAAGAATATGGTTTGAGGAGCCTTAGAACCCTCTTAGAAGATTAAAATTTTATAAGAATTGGTTTAGGGTAAATCTAGTTTGATATGGGGTTAATATCGGGGGGTATTTTTTTATAAATTTTTGAGTAATTAAAATCCACATGAATAGATCCGTAAGTAGGGGTACATGATTTTCCAAACTGTGTGCTTCATCTTTAGGGTGCATGGTTTTTACTAAGAGTGTTCATGGTTTGAAAAAAACTTGAACCAACACTGAAATTCATCTCCATTTAGGATATCATAGTTTTTTGGGGGAAGGAGAATAGTTGGGGTAAACCATTTGTTAACTTTTCTCTTCCACTTTTTCTTCCAAAATTCTAAAATTCCTCCTAAAACACCCCAAAAAAAATAACCCACAAAAGATATACCAAAAAAGGGTAAAAGAGTACCTAAAAATGAGCATGATACTTCTATAAAAAGGTTGGAATATTATAGAATGTTACTTTAACACCAAATCTGAAATAAAATAATACATTTAAATTATTTTATTTAATGAAAAAAATTACCATATTTGAAAAAATCAATATTTTTCACTATTCACTGAAAATAAATCTTTTAAAAAAATATCACAAAATTTCACCCTAAGTTAATTTTGATATGATAATTTCAAAAATAGTGACCATTTTATAAAATAAAAAATTAAAATTGGATTAAATTAATTATCATTTCCACACACAAAATGCAATAAAATCATTTTTTGTGAAAATGAATTTTTGAAGCATAAAATTTCTTTTAAAAAATTGAGTGCTTATTTCCTAATAATTAATAAATATATTTGTATTGAGTAGGTGAAATATAAATATATTCCATAATTTAGTTACTCATATTCAAACTTACCAATTTAATAGCTTAGTTATAACTGTCATGTTTAAATAATAATATTTTAATAGTATATCACCATTCGTTTAAACTAAGTGTTTCATGTAATGTAAGATATCAAAAAAAATAAATTTATTTAAAGAGAAATATCATTCAAAATATCAGGTGTCACATTATACTAATGTTAAGTAAATTTCACCCTTACAATTATAACTTGATATTCAAAGGTTTAATATTTAAAAATACCTTTTTTGAAAACACACATCACATATTGGAATAATAAAAATTTTTTGAAAATGGAAAATATGAAACATAAAGGTTACCTGAAATATCATATTTTTAGGTTCCTATTTAATGACAACATTAATGGTAGTTAAAATACTAACAGGAAGGAGAATACTAACATCTAAGGACTAAAAGAGAGTGATAGAAAATTGAGTCATGATAAAGTCAACGGCCAAAAAATCATAAACTCGTGGGAGGTTAAAAGATAATAAATTTATCAATAATGAAGGTAAAAGGATGAAATTTTTATTCTAATATCCTTTTTATATAGTTTAGGGATTCATTTATAATAATTATAAAGAACATAATAAAATGTAATTAGTTTATTTCATTCTATTTTATAAGAAAAATATTATCCTTTGGTTGTTCTTTGATGATTTTTCACTTCATCTCTTATTCTAAGAAATTAATATTCAAGATTAATTTTTTTTATGTATGATGTGTTAAAATTACTTGTAATGGTTTATAAGATTCATAAAATAATAAAAATTAATTTCTTATTTCTATAAATATTTAAAAAAACCAAAATGGTTTTCAAAAGATATCCAACATGGATAAATATAATACATTATCCTCTAAAACCCTAATAATAAACCCCAATGTTCAACTTAATCCATTCCATAAATAGTTTACCATAAGAATCCTCTAAAATATGTCTGACCAAATTCATAACCTTAAAATCAAAAATATTTTATCATATTTTTTTATCAACATTACTATTATCTGAAAAAAATATCTGTCACTCATAATTTCAAATACTAAAAAATGTATATACCCTAATCACAAACTCCCCCAAATATTCTAATTATTTCCATAAATATCTTGAATCACCAGAAATACATAATAAAATCATATATACCTCTGCAAATTAACATAATATTCATTCCCTAAATTATGTTTAAATTATTCATATTATATTCTCAAGATAGTGAACTTCTTCAAAAATAAAAATAACCACTTAGTCACAAAATCACTTTTCAATATAATGGTTATCTATATGATAAAAGAAAATTCTCAAAGTGTACTAACTATTTTATCCTAATCCACCATAATTTCCTCAACATCAATGATCATATTATCCCTAAAGGATATAAATAACTTGAAAGTTGCATCAAAAAAATATAAAAACATTATTACTCCAAAACCTTTTCACTAAAACATACATTAAACCAAAGGGTTGTATTCCCATAAATTTCTCCAAAAATATCCTTAATCATCTTAAACATTAATAAAACTAAACCCCAAAAGGGGTATCTATGACTTTAAACTTTTTATCTACATTTGACTAATAATCTTGTGACATTTTAGGTTTATCCAATATTACTATGGAATGTCATAGTTTTCCATTGGTTATACTCTCTCATTTATCAAAATGGATCATAAAGAAAATTTGATTTCACCCAACAATATCTCCTAGGAGTGTCAAACCAGGTGTGCTGTAAAGGTACAGTCACTATGCACTAGAATATTGGCTAAAATATGCTCAATCATCTCTTTTAAAAGTTATTTCCCCTAGATGCATATATTCCAAAACCACATCCAGTTGTAGTATCCAGAAAGAGATGTATTGGTTGGAAAACCACATAATAAATACCTTACCCAAAAAATATGATATTTTTATACAATTAGATATATCTTAAAAGTATTTCATAGGGTTATGTTTCTCATCTATGTTTTCCTAAATCTATTTCCTAATGTTTATACTAAACTTCTTATGATACTAGATGTAATCACCCCAACACTAGTAAACCTTATCTAGTGAATACTTTATTACATTTGAATAATATATAAGGGATCTCATTCCTAATGAATGATCGGTTTAGAAGTCTTGAAGAACCAGATTCATACCTGATTATCATTTTACATTGGAAATAAATATAATACATAACAAAATAAAAAATATGGTATCCTTGAAACTCATTAAAATATTTCTTCTTCATATCTAAGGTAAAGGAAAAAAATAGTGTTGAGCTCAAATTCTTAGTTATATTTAAGAAAAATAGTAGTTATTATGATTCAATAAGGCATAATCAATATGGAATGATAAATAACTAAAAAACACAAATCATTTAATAAATAACTTGAGAATGAGATGCATCCATATATAATATGAAATGAAATAATCTCATGGATAATGATAATATAATTCTCAATGAAGGAAATGCATAATTTTAGATGTCAATATCTCAGACAAAATGATATCTTTACCTCCATGTCCTTGCACTATGAAAATATAAACTATGGGTTGGAATGCAACAAAAAATCGATTTAATAAGGTTAGATGATACATATGTTTCATGAATAAATATTGTGGTATTTTCATATATTAATTTCTATATTTAATTTATAAATCATTCCAATTTGTGAATGATTTTATTAGTTTTTTGTTTTATGGAAGGAATAATATATATCTGAAAAGGAATGAAAATAGGTGAATTTTGGAGTAAAAGACACTTCACTCCATGAGTGAAGTGATGAAGCATGAAACTATATATTATAGGATGTAGGGGGTCTCGATAATTGTAGCAAAACATTTACACATCGTGTATTTCATTTACATGATGTGAATTCATTGAGGAAAACTTATATTGAAATTTGTGGCATCCAATCACACTATTAAAGTTAAAGAGATTACAAATCATGTAAGTATAAGTGAAAAAAATAAATACATTCATTTACAACGGTTTGGTAGGGGGATTATAAAATAATCCTCTAAGCCACACAACATGAGACATTTATGACATAAGAAAGATGACGGATTGTTTCTAGACAATGAAGTGATAATCCAGAGCCCTAACTCACAGTCGTTCTTCACCATCATTCTTACTTGGGTGTCCACGGTTCTCATCCTAATCATTCTTAGAATGAGTGAGTATATTTATTTATGTTGGGTGATTTGATTGTATGGGGAAGTTATATTAGGAATTATTCCCATTTATTATACTTGTTTAGATTTCTACAACTCTGTTTATTAATTCCAAATCAACTTCTCTTTGTATTTCCTTACCATTTTGTGAAATATGAGGTGTTTAATTTTATTTCATCAATTAATTGATCCGTTTTTCATATGAACATTATGAAATAAAGGTTAGTTGTGTTTAAATAGTGTTTTAGGTCACCTATCTTTGTAATTTCACCTAGTAGATGATCATTCCAATGGTGAAATCATAGGATTAGGGAAGTATACCCAAACTAAGGTTCCTTGATATCATAATTAAAAAAACTGAAAAAAATACATTATCAATTGAATCCCAAGTTTATAAACCTAAAAATCACTGATCCTGGCATGCCTCTCTCTTAAAATCAAACCCAATCCTTACTGATATTTTCCCTATTTCTACAAACAGTCAATAAATTTTAATTTTAATTTATTCAATTAATTTAGAACATATAGACTATCCCTATGGGATCTACATTTAGACTTGTTAGATACTATAGTATTAATTAGGTTTCATGAGTTATATAAATTATTTATTTTGTTTATCCCCATAAAAATTTAACGATTCCATGTGGGGTCACTAGTCAACTAGTTTGTATCATGAGATATATCAATTTATTAAGGGGTAATAAAATTTTGATCCCCTCACATCACTACATGTCCAATAGATTCTTCATATATTTAATTATCAATTCAATTTATAAACAGTATTCCTTATTAATGAATGTATTTATTGAATAAAGAATACATCAAATCAATATTTCCCCATCCTATAAAATAACTATCACTGTAAAACATTGTATATAGAAATATTATATGGTTTTGGAAATAATCATATCCATGATAAAAATAATTTTTATATTTAAGATAAATGTAGTGTATAATGATCAAAATAAAGTGATTTTTTAAGAGAAATTTAATGACCACAAAATTATTCAAGATATGAGGGAAAACCATTAGAAAAGTAGATTTTGTAGTAAAATATAGTATTTTAAAGAATCATAGAAAATGGAAGTGAAAAATTTAAAATAATAGTTCATACATAGTTCTCTTTGTAAGATAATTTAAAACTTGTAAAATAGGATAAAGAGCGTAAAATGGTTATAGTGGCAGGAATGTCTGTTAATGACATATAATTTAAAAAGAAAACATTCCTTTTTAATTTGTATAATAAATGTAAAAAATTACCACTTTGGAAAAAAATTATAAATATTCAATTCAAACTTTTTAAAAAGTAAAGAAAAAAAATAAAATGTTATTAATAAATAATTTGATTAAAAAAGGGTTTTTGTAAAAAAAAATTTGAAAAAACGGACATGGAAGGAAATAAACCTGATCAAAAGAGAAATACAATTATCTTTTACTTTAAATATTTCTTTGATTGATTCAAGTTCCAAAGAGTGAAAAATTTGGAAAAAACATGTGAAATCCTTAAATATGTAGGGGATAAGAAAATATATGGTATTTGTGAAGGATGGATTTTAATATTACTTAATTGAATATAATAGAAATCTCAAAAAAATGAGATTGTAAAATAAATCATTATATCTTTGGTAACATTCAAATTGTAACCCCATGAAAGAATAAACATGAACTGAATGATTAATCTTCATGAAAAATATATATTCATGTCAAATACATCAAATTTTCAGTATTTATACGAAATAAAAATAAATAGTTGAATCATAACAAATATGTCTCAAGGGAGTTAAAATTGAGATGAAATCCCTTACAAATATCATATCATTGACGTGAGAATTAATCAATGAAGGGATTATGTGTGACAAATGAAAATCCAAAAAAGTGTAAATAAAACATAATAAAATCATAAGTCATTTTACACATAATCATTACATAACATATTCAATGAAGTAGTAGTATAACCCAATGAATGGAAATTTAGTTAAGAAACACCTTACCTAATGTGTCCCCTTAGTAAAACATGATTTAACCACCTGTATAATGGTTTTAAACAAGATATTAATTTATAAAAGAACCATATTAATATTTATAATATCATATGTGATAATATTATAACATCTTATCACATATTCGTTAATAATCATTAATTATTATAATTATTTTAGGTGTTAACTGGTTTAATTTGTCATGTATGATTTGTCATGGATGTTTTAATACTTGTATTTTGATTATGGTACCATAATATCCAAAATGTTAATAATGATATAAATATCCTATATATTCCTTAAATATATCCTTATTACCATCCATGTAAATCATAAATGAAAAACATATGACATCCACTACTATAAACACATGAATTTAACAGTAATGGTATTTATCAGCGCTAGAAAAAAGTGTAGATAATTGGCATCTTTATCAGCACTAAAGAAAGCACTAATAAATTTAACCATTTATCAGCTCTTTTTTTAGTGTTGATAAAGGTTACTATTTAACTGTACTTTAGTTTTAGCACTAAAAAAGGATACCCCTTATCGATGCTTTATTTTTAGTGCTGATAAAGGGAACCCTTTATCAGTGCAATATTTTTAGCATTCATAAAGGAGCCCTTTATCAGTGTTTTTTAGCGCTAATAAAGGAATGAATAAATAATATTAAATAAATAAATAAAAAATAAATAAAATGAATTATTAAAAAAAATATTACAAATTTTATTAATTAAATAATTATTGAAAAAAATGAATAAATTGACTATACTGTACAGAAATTATAAATACTAAAAAATATTATGTATTAAATATATAGATTTGAAAAATAAAAATTAAAAAAATAAAATTAAAAATAATTAAATTGAGAAAAATATTAAACATTTTATTAATTAGATTATTATTGATAATGATAATAAATAGTATATATTAAATATATATATATGTATATAAATATGATTTATACATTAAAAAATATTCATGCACTATATTTAGAGAGTAAAGGTTTATAATTATAACTTAATATGAATTAAAAATATTGACTAATTACATAGAGTAATTGACTTATAATTGAATGTCATATGATTTTTCAATTTAACATAGATCAAATGTGTGTTATATTGATTCCACATACACGTAATTAATGAATTTTTATATAAAATTTCATACACAAAAATATCTATTTTTTTAATATTATTAAAATGTACTTATTTTTAATTTATTCAATTTCACTCATTTTTAACACACATGCACTTAAAATTAGATATTGATTAAAAATGCCAAAGCATATCTGTAAAAAATATTTTTAAATAAATATATTTTAAAATGTACATAGTATATTTATAAAATTATATATTTATAATTATAAATAAAAAAATATTTTTTAAAATATTTTTATATAATTGTAAATAAAATATATATATTTAAATAATTATAAATAAATAATTATATATTATTAAATAAATTTTAAAATTAAAATAAATCTACTTAAATAATGAATATATTTAATATATTTATATTTATATTTATTTGTTAAATATATATATGTATAATTATATAATTATTTAAATATATATAATTATATAATTATATAATTATATATAATTATATAAAAATTCTTTTTAAAAAATATTTATATAATTATAAATAAATAGTTCTTTATTTAAATAATTTTAAAAATATAATAAATATATTTAAATAAGGAATATATTTACTATATTTAAATTAATATATATTGATTAATTATATATATATATATTTACAAATTTATTATTTATAATTATAATTATAAATCCTTTATCAGCACATAAGTAATAAGCACTGATAAAAAAATCATTATCGGTGTTTTTTTAGTGCTGATAAATATGCCTTTTATCAGCGCTTAAATAATAAGCCCTAATAAAAGGACCCTTTATCAGTGCTTTTTAAAAGCACTGAATAAAGTATCCCAATCTAATTATAAAAACCAAACATTTTGCGAATCTGTCACGATATCAGAAATCAAAACTTATTGTGAACTCTTTGAGGGAAGTTGTCATTCCTTATCCCCTTTCTACAACTGTGATTTTCTCCCACCATTTTTTCAACTGCTTCACCCTAATGTCCCAGATATGTTCAATGGTGTTTTGAATCTTTTTATATCAACCTCAGAGTACAACGTGACATTGATGCTTCTTGATAGGTTAATCTTCGAGTCTTGGGGGTTGTAATATCAAGCAACGGTAGTTTTTCTTGAAAAAAGGAACATCATGATTTGGTTAGCTTCTGAGGAAAATCTAGTCAGGTCTTGGTCTAGCACCCTCTCATAGCTAGAACAACTTCCGATTCTATCTCGTGAGGTGGTCTTATGAATTCCATATGAAGTGATACATTCCAACAACATCGATTTGGGTTAGTTTCCCCAATCTCCCTTAAACTTTTCAAAATCCATTGATTATACACATTCTAGGGAATCTTGTTGGTAGATATTTATGTTTTGATAGTTTAACCCAGTCCGTTTATCACAATGTTTCTCCTTGCATTGGCATGGAAGTAAATGTCTTGAGAATGCCTACAGATTATATTTAGATTATAGTGGGGGAAGAATTTTTATGCAAGAAGGTTATGTGGTTTCAATAATGGGTCGATTTCCGCAGTTCCTATAAGAAATTGGGTAATTCTACATCTTCATGTATGCAAAGGACCAACACTATAAGGAATTCAACGAATAGTGGCAGTTTAAACCGCTGCTTTATGCTTCTACAGCAGTTTCAAAAAACCACTGCTAAATTTGGTGTTAGTGTTCAATACATGGAGGTTTCTTCAATTTAGCATCAGTTTCTAGAAACCGTCATAGTAAACACATTTAGCGGTGGTTGGTGTGGTTTTCACAACGGTTTGGTCTGAAAAAAATGAATGCCTTTTTAGCGGCGATTTTAACCACTGTTAAAAACATATTCATTTTTTCCAGGGGAAACGCCCCGAAAACCACACCAACCACCACTAAATGATAGTAGAAAATGAGGAAACTTAAGTGGCAGTTTTAGACACCGCTAAAAAATATCCAGTTTTTGCATGAAAACAACCGATGATTCTCAAAAACCACCACTAAGTTATACGGTGTAGGTATTTTTCAATGGTTTAAACAATCTCTAAATATGGAACATTTATTTAGTGGTGGTTTAAACTAATTCTAAAGTTATATTTATAGTTAAAAAATGCTTCTAATTCTACCTCCCCAGTACTAGTTCCATGAAAAAAAAACATGTACAAAATTCATATAACACCTTGGATGGGGGGAGTACATATAGAAATCAAAAGACACATACAATGCTCTCTCTCACACACAAATATAAATATATATATATATCCACATGCATGCCCATTTTATGAGTTCATAATAGGAGTGTGAATTAACATCCACAATTTTTATGACAACCACTAAGTTCATAACACCATAAAAGCAATCCAAGATCCAAAATTTACATCCACATTTCTTTTTAAGTTGACATCATTACACAATCTACAATCATCATACATAATCAAAAGGGAAACTGGCTCTCTGGCCAGATGGCCAAGAATTTGGCCAAGTAATCATGTGGCGTCATCCGTAGGGACCCCATAGAAATCAAATATAGAACTATTTTCTCTACAACCAGATTCCATAAATCTAAACTTTTCATATTTTTCTCTATACTTGCATTGTTTCTATATTTTATGAAAAAAAATAGTATAAAAAACGTGCAACAAATTTATTTATATTAAAATTTGTACCTATAATAGTCACCCTCCAGTATCCCCGCGAAGAACTAGAAGTGGAACCCAACTTCCTCTTTGAAATTATTTTCATTTAATCAAATAAAATGGTGTTTATAACAAATATTTCAAAAAAAATTGTGTACAAAAAAAATTAAAAATGATAACATATGCAGAGTACTGACAAACAAAATATACATAACAATGATAATGAATAACTACACAAATGAGATAAGTTGTTTACAATTGAATGCATAACTGTACATATAATCATTTTCCCCTTCAATCATATCAGTTTCCTAGTCCATTACTTCATCCAATTAATCCACCCTTTCTAGAATAATATTTTCAATATCATGATAGAAAAATAATTCTTCTTCTTCTTGTTGATGATATTCAATATCAGAGGTCAAATTTTCCACTTTATCACCCATATCATATTTGTTTTATGTGAGAAACTACACTCCACCCTTCATCCAAAACATAATTAACATAATATACCATTTTCTATTGTGATGATAAGATATATAGATCATGCATTTCACGATCACCAACATCCATTAAGTAAGAGAAGTTCAAAGAATTAAATTGCAAGGAATCTCTTTTAACACCTCTGATAATATCGAACCATTTTGATTTGATAAAAATAGCTGAAAAATTCCCATGGTAGATTAATTCGATAATATCAACCAACTTTCCATATAATCCCACTTCTGAAAATGTAAATATACCACTATTCTATGTTTTTAAACCCTCTTCTTGATCGACTATACGAAATCTAAAACGATTCATGTTGTAAGAGTTAAACATTTTAAATATTTTTAGAGGACCTTAAGAAAGAAACTTCAAATATTCTGACAACTCTACTCGAGTATCAGTATTCATGAAATAAAAAAAGAAATATATATTATTATATTTACAAAATATATTTTTCACCCTAATATCTATTTTTATTGCCATATTTATAAACATACACATCCTGCAAACCATTATACAAGATCTTTTTAACAACTTTTGTTATATCATTCTCATTTTTTGTTCAGCCTCTCATTCTTCTCTTTGTTTGTATCCTCATCTCTTTAATTAATGGATCTGAAATTTCACTATTCAACTGCATATATCTATGTGCCTGTAATAATTTAATTTTTTTCAGTGAAACATTTATGTTCCATCCCACTGATCAGCCAATACCAAGAAATATTTTTGATTTACCATGTATTTTAGATTGAGTTGATGTGTCGTTAACACATCCAAATCGATTAAATCTTATTTCAATATCATCCAAGAATCTAGAACTAAAGTTAATACACTCCTCTTCCAAACAGCCTTCAGAAATAGAGCCTTTAGGTTGAGCTTTATTTCTCATGTATGTTTTCAAATTCCCAAGATCTTTGTGAAATAAAATAAAAAAAAATAATTATGTATTGAATTTAGTTCCAAATTTGTTTACTTAACTGAAAAACATATAAATAAATTAACTCTCAATTGGATACATCTTTCAATAATGTATGGGGCCTCCAAATTTAGCTTCTTCAACTAAATGCATAGTTAAATGCATCATGATAGTGAAAAAAGATGGAGGACAGATTATCTCCATTGAACAATGTGTCCATACAAACCTCTCCTAAAGGTTTTCAAGATCAAATTGATGTAGAGATTTCTCACATAGATTTCTGAAAAATGTACAGAATTGGAGTAAAACAGTAGTAACCTTTTTGGGTAATAATGTACGCAATGCCAATGGTAGTAAATGTTCTATCAAAATATTTGAATTGTGAATTTTCAATATATGTAACCTATGATGATTTAAGTCAACACACCTTGAGATATTACTTGAATAACCATCAAATACATTCACATGCTTTAAAATTTGAAAGAATGTATCTTTATCCCTATTTTTCATTGCAAAAATTGTTGGAGAATACTTTTCATACTCATCTGGCCAGAGATCACATTTTATGTTCATTGCTTGTAAGTCTTTCTGATAATTTAGATGATCATTAGAATTTCCATTATCATTAAGCAATGTAAAGATCATATTTTCACAAAAATTCTTCTCAACATACATCACCACCAGATTATTCCACAACAAATTAAATTCCCAACACAAAAGTTTGATTAATATACTTTTTTCTTCCATTTTTGCATTGTGATTTCACTTGAAGATGCACTTAGAATTAATTTCCCACTATCATTCAAATGATACACCTTCCCAAATTATATTTTAACATTTCCAATTTGTGCCAATATTTTATAACCTTAACAACTTTGGAGGTGTTATATGATAAATAAAACCATTTAATTTTGACTTTTTCAGTCGAAATCTATGAGATACATCGACAAATATTCGATGGCACATAAAGCACCATTTTCTACTGTGAGGTAGCCATTTGGGCCCAAAAAAAAGTTAAAAATAAGAAAATTCAAACCCATGTAAGTGTTCCAACCAGATAAATTCTGAAGTCCAGGGAAGTCACTAATGGTCCACATTAGAGCAGCATGCATTTTGAACACTGTTTTATAAGAAACATCATATGTATTAAAAACGTTTCTCCATAACTCCTATAATTATTCAATTAAATTCTACAAGTATATATCAATATCATATCTAGGAATTTTATTTCCAGGAATAATCATCAAAATGATAAAAGATGTTTGTTGCATACACATGCATGGAGGCATATTGTAAGAGATCAAAACAACTGAAAAAATGCTATAACTGGTACTCAAAGTCCCAAATCGGTTGAATCCATCGGTAGCCAATCCCAATCGAACATTACTAGTATTATATGAGAAATATGGATGTAATGAATCAAATTTCTTCCATGATTGTGAATCTCACGGATTTCGCATTAACCCATCATTGTTATTATCTATAGAATGCCACTTCATGTGTTCGGTGGTTTTCGATGACATGAATAATCATTGCAATCGAGGTATTAAAGGAAAGTAACATAAAACCTTTTTAGGTGTGTTCCTTTTCTTCTTATTCATGGTATTATATAGATTCAGACTTCCAACATCACCCATTGATTTCCATCTAGAAGAAGAACATTTTTTTTGCAATCATGTCTGCTTGAATCCTCTTTCCAATAAAGCATACAATCATTGGGACACGCATGGATTTTTGTATAATTCATACCAATCCTAATAACAACTTTTTCCATATCATATGAATACTCTGGGATGTTTTCTTTGGGAAATGAATCACACAAAAAATTCCAATATCATGGACATTGCCTTATTTGTAATTCCACATAGGCATTTGATATGGTACAACTTCAACAGAAAATAATGTTTTGAATATTTCAAACATCCACTATACAACTCTTGATTTCCATCATCAACTAAACCATGAAACATATTTTTCTTAGTGAAGTTTTCTCTTTCATTAGTATCCATAAAATCAAGAGTAGGATCCAATGATATATTACAATCTAGATCTGGTTTCCCTACAGTCTCTACAACATCACTTGTCACATTGCTATTTGTGTCTCCATCAACTGGTTGTTCTGATATGTTTTGATGTTTCTGTCGGTGTCTTTCAATGCTGAATTCATCATTTATAATTTTTTTCATTTCATTTTCCATTTTTGACGGATTTGGGAGCTCTTTCTGTGGATTGAAATCAGTGATCAACCTTTCTATAACGTCTGATTCTCTATGACAAATCCAAAAAAAATATTGATCAGTGAATTACATCAATATCAAGTGTTCATAAACTTTATATCTCTTCAACCATATTATATATTTACATTTAGGACATGGAAATCTTATTCTCCCTTCAACAGATCGATTAGAAATTTCAAAATCTAAAAAATCCTCGAAACCCTTAGTAAACTGGGGTGTGTTCCTCGGTAATGTGATCCAGCTTTTATCCATGTATATCACAGTGTTCCTACACAATATTAAAAAAACACATAATTATTACTAAATAAGGAAAAATATTTATATATAGCAGTTTATAGAAAGAATATGTTAAATAAGGTTTTCCTATATAAATACATATGGTAAATAATGAAGCATTTTAAATAAGGTTTCCTATAGTCTTCTTATTACAACCAGTTATATAGAATTCTCTTGAGGATTCCATACAATTTTTTTTTGTATTTATAAAATATCTACAAATGAAATAAAATTTTATCTAGGTATAAAATGATGTATCAAAGAATGTTTTGTATAACATGTTGATATATAGATGAAAAAGATTAAAAAATACATGACACCCGTGGTAAATGATGGAATGGTTGATAGGTGGAGTATCATATAAAAATGGTCAAATACAAAAGGACTATGCCCATGGTGTGAAGAATATTTAAGGACTAACAGTTAGTTATTCAACAAAATATAATGGTCAAATCCATTTCAAGGAGTTTTATTCAATTATGAGAAGATTTCATGATGTTTTATCTTGGATGAATGAAGGGATATCTAAATCATACTACATCAATGGTCATTATGGCACAGTGTGTATGTTTCATAAGATTGGATTTTGGGGTTATAGGAAATCACACAAGAACCTTGGTGTTTTCTATAAATTATACTTGAGGAGAAAGTTTCACATTAAAACCAAAATTTTTCATCCTAAAGGGTTCTTTGGTGGAGTTTTGTCACGTTTCCTTTCGGTGGTTGGTTGTTCCTTGATTCCCTTGTCGTGATACAATGTTTGGTTAGGATGTTATGGTTGTTTTTCTAGGGTTGATTTTTATTCCATGATCCATTGGTCCATTCTACATCAAAACCATTTAATTGGGGAATTAATCCATTCCCCAATGGAATATTTTTAAATGGTCTTTCGGTCCTATTTTTTGGAAGGGTCAGACCTGTTACTTGAGGGTTGGTTATTCCTTCTTTAGTTAGGTAGTTTCTTTAAAGTTGTAATTTTTTTTGCCCACTCCCCTATTTTTCCCCTATTTTGATCCCCCTCCCCTTTATTAAAGGTTTATTAGATGTTTTTTCACTATACTAAATCTTTGTGATCTTCTCCACCCATCTTATCTCTTTCTCTTGGTGGTTCTTCCTCTAATTTTGGATGATTTCATCTATGGATTTAATGAAAATTCAACCAAATCATGGTGCTGTTATCTTTGATTCATGGGGATTTATGGTATTTTGGCTATAGTATTCTTAAAGAGGATAAATGAGGCTTGTTTCTTATCATATGAAAATTGTCTTGTCGGAGTATTTTTTTTGGGAATTCAACCAGATTAGACTGGAATTGATGGTCAATTCATGGGGATTTTGGTCAAAGGAGTTCTAGAGGAATCACATGATCCTTTCACACATAATTGGTTGATATTTGTTTTTTGCGATGATTATTGGTGATTTATCATTGGTTATTCCTTATGGTATTAAGTTGTATAATAATTTATAAATTCTTATAATTAACTATTGGAGCCTTGAGGTTTGAGAAAAGGGCTCAAGAGCATAGTGATTCTTATTTTGATCTTGGATAGAGATAGTAAACGGGCTATGGAATGGGATAAATCTAACATCACATTCGGTATCCCCTTTAATACATAGTAATATCCATGCAGCAATGTGCATGTGTGTTAATAATAGGGGATTGGGTTCAAGAATGTGGGTAGGGATTAGTTGGGCTCAAAGTACCTCAAGTGGCCTGGGTTGATCCATATAAAACAAATTTGGGTATTTCATGCTTGGTACATGAATTTTAAAATTACCAATGGTTATACTAGTAGGGATAATGGGGTCATAAAAAATTGTTGTACCAATGTGTTGTCTTTAATGGTGTGATGAGTTGTGTTCGGGATTGAGAGAGCCTTAGTGATCTATTTTAGGGGCATCCAAGTGGTTATCTCTTTATGAATGGACTAGTTAGCATTGGGGATTTGGATTTGTCTAGGAACATCTATAATAAATGACCTAGAACATAGAAACACCTTAATTGAGAAGGGTATGATGTTGTTAAAGAGTCTAGTAGCTTGTGATTAGCTATTGGTCTTGGGACGATCATAGGATTAGATAGTATAGCAGATTAACCACTCACTAGAATGTTCCTATAGTAAATTGGTGATAATGATGTTGATTCTTAAGATTCATTATCCTCAGGGTTCTTGAGGGAATCAGATGGAATCTATGTAACTAATTAGACACCTTAGTTTGTGGTTGGATCCTAGTGTTGTTCAAGTGATGGGAGATGGTGATGGAATATACTCCATGATTACCTTTGAGGAGGTGTATGGACTCCAAGATACTTAATGTTTAGTTTGAATTGATATGACCTATTATGAATTATTTTAAGTTGGGTAAAGACTATGTTCTTGGAATTCTATTGAGATCTTGCGTACCTATATTTTATGATCATGATGGTTGTGTGGTTGAGATTGTTCCTGGTTGAGATTTGTCATGGTGGAAGAAAAAAAATACACATATAGAATATATGCCCACATTTACATATGGATATGACCATATCTAACAGAACACCCATAACATATCTCAAAAACATAGAAGACTCCAATTTAGAAATCATAAGGAACATTTTCACCATCTATAGAAATTTACAAATAGTCCTAAAACCAAAAAAGGAAACCAAATCACTCACCCAACTCAATTCCACATGCGAACTAACTACAAAAATACAACCAAGGTTAAAATAATCTGAAAAACACTCTTTTACACTTTATAAGATAAATTGATATTTTATCAAACTCTATAGATGCACACATATATAGGATTACTAAATGAAATCTTTTTCATCCCCTTTTCATAAAAAATCTAACTTGAGAACACTACTATAATCCATAACAAGACACCATAATCACGAGAAACTCATTTAGAATTTAATTAGGAATGATTAAGAATTTAAATATTATTCTTTAAAGGTAATGGATAGTGAAAACTACATCAATAGTGTGAGAATGAAATAAAACTCTCATAGAAGGAATAATAAGGCTTGAGGAACAATCCACACACCATATAATCTAAGAAAATTAAACTAAACATCAAACATATCCCCTCAGGATCAGCTAAGAGAGATCCAAGATAAGAAATTAGAAGGAACCAAGGGAGGGAAAAGTGTTGAAGATGAAAAACACCATAAAACTAAGAAGAACATTCCAAATAACCTTGATGGGGATTCAATGGAGGACCGGGAGTAAGGGAGCCGTGGTAAAAAAATGAGGTGCAGGAAAATGGTGAGGGCGGCAAGGGCGGTGAGGCGCGACAAGGGCGGAGAGGCGCGGCGAGGGTGGAGAGGCGCTGTGAGGGTGGTAAGGCAAAGAGAGGGGAAGTGGAAAGGTGCAGCAAGTGGTGAAGGGGTCAGTAGGGCTTCATGGAGTCAGGGGGTTGGGGCTATCAGAGGAGGGGGAGAGTGATGCATGTTAAAAGAAATTAATGGTTTAGTGGTGGGTTTTTAGAAACTGCCACTAAATTATTTTAAAATACAAATAATTGTGGTTTATTAAACCACCTCTAAACCATCAGTTTTAAGTAGTGAAAGAATAATTAGAAATAGAAAGTTGTGGTTTATAGAGATAATGAGATGGGATTTAATCCGGGTGTTGGTGAAGGGATGATGGGGTTCAGTCATATGGATGTTTTTACAGACCCACGCAATGAAAAGGCTATTCAATGTGAGTCTCAGGGGGATGCATCTCCTCGATGAATGGAAGTTATCAAATTCTATATATTAGAATTTTTTTTGGTATTCATCATTTTAGGTCTATATACTTTTTAGGACTATATATACATTTAATTAATAGTAATATAATTTACACATAAATAAAAAATAAAATATTGTAAACTCATGTTACTTTAAATATAATAAAATTATTTAACAATATATACATTATTTTTAAATAATTAAACTTTAAAAAATTTATATAATTATATTTTATACACAATTACCTAGAATAATAATTATTTATAATTAAAATAATTTTAAAAATTATTATTAATGGTATTTTTTAGTTTCATTAGAAAAAAGGTATTATATATATTGAATAATTTATTATATATTTAAATAAATTTAAATATAAAAAATAATATGCATATATATAATTATATTCAAATAAATTTACTAATATAATACATATATATATAACATATATATATAATATTTAGTTAGATTCACTTAATTTATCTATTTAACGAAGGAGGAGTGACCTCCCTTTTATAGTTTTTGATGATGAAAGGTGTGAACCCCATTCAGGTTTATTGCCTATCAGGTATGTGTGAACGAAGTACTTGCCTACATCGACATCTTTTTCAAATCATATAAAACCCTATATTTTTTTAATAAAATAAACCCTATTAAAATTTCCAATTTTAATCAAAAAACATTAAAAAATCTTCAACCAATTATTTTATTAATGTTTTATTTGGATCCTTGTGAAAAATTTTGAGGATAAAAAAAAAATTAATTAATCATTAAATCTAAATATATATGAAATAAAATAAATTAATTTTGGTAACAGACACTCATCAACTGAAATTACACTGTAGCAACACAAGACCCCTAGGTTGCGCAGCACAACAGTTGCATATTCTGATTCTTCTATCTCTAACCTATCTATTTATTTTATGCCCTCCACTCTTTCTTTTCTCTAGTTTTGTAGAGATTTTCTATCAAAGTAGGTGGTGTAAATGGATGTTTCAGGTTAATAACTAGTTTTAATGGTGTAATTCTCACAAATGGGAGACATTTCCCCTTTTAGAGAACACAATGAAGTACAATTCTCACCCTCATCAGTTTCATGTCCTAAATAGTTATTATTGCATTCTTTTTCCTTGAGACTCATCCCAAATATCTTGTGGACATGAACTTATGTTCCTTGTACTAATTGGAGAATTAGTCATCCCATGTATGACTACTGGTACATAGGTGCATGTCCACAAGATATGGAGAATGTGTGTCAAATAAAAAAATGAAAAGATAACTATTCAAGAGATGAGATGATGAGGATGAAAATTGTACATTATTTTGTTCTCTGTCAGGGGAAATACCTCTAATTTGTGATAATTACACCATTGGAACTAGTTATTAACTCGACACCTCCATTTATACCAACTCTTTCCATAGAAAAGCTTCACACAACTAGATAAATTATAATGTGAAGGGCGGGAAAGAAATGGAGAGGGTGGAGACCGAAGAATCATAACATGAAACTATGGTGTTACACAGCCCTAGGGTCTTGGGTTTCTAAAATGTATTGTATATTACTGAAATTAATTTATTTAATTTGATGTGGAGGCAGAGATAACGATGAATTACTTTCATTTTTATCCTCGAAATTATCCACAATGATCAGAATACAACATTAATAAATAATTCATTGAATATTTTAAAAAAATCACCATAAAACTTTGAATTTTTTAATAGATTTAATTTTATTAAAACGTGATAGGGTTTATATGATTGGAAAAAAGAGGTTATGGAGGCATGTAATTCATTCACACTTACCTCGATGGGCAATAAACCTGAATGGGTTTCACACCTTCCACCATCAAAAATGATAAAATAGAGGTCGCTCCTCATTTGATAGATTGATAAATAAAGTGAAACTATCTAAATATTTTTTATATATGTTATATATATGTATTATATTAGTAACTTTATTTGAATATAATTATATATATATATAATATTTATCATATTTAAATTTATTTAAATTTATTTAAATATAAAATTTATTATTCGATATATATATATTTATATTACTATTTTTCTAATGAAACTAGAAAATTACTATTAATAATATTTTTCTTAATTATTTTAATTATGAATAATTATTATTTTGGGTGATTGTGTGTGTTATTAGTTTAAAATGTATAGTTTAGTTCAAAAAATGTCACCCACTAAAAACAAATCAATAATGCTCAGATTTTATTTATAATTTAGGATATTGATTCATAAGTCCGTTGTGACATGTAGGAATTGGTCTCACATCAAATCGATACACGATGTGATCTGTATATGTCAAAGTGTTTGTTTCTAGTTTAAAATGACATTTTAGTAAAAAAATAAGTGACATACTCAAAACTAATAAAAAAAAATCAGATTGTTTTGATACTTTTGGAAAATGGCATATAAGTCATTTTAGATGTGTAAGAATTAGTCGTACATCAATTCAATGAATGTTGTGACTGGTATGACTCCAAGTGTTTCTTTTTATTTTAAAATGACATAAATTTTAATAAAAAGGAAAATTGACCTACTCAAAAATGAGAAAGGGCATTCATATTGTTTTGATACTTTAGGGAAATGGTCCATAAGTCATTTTTAATGTGTAGAAATTATCTGCACCTCAATCTGATGCACGGTGTGCCTGAAAGAGCGCTGTTGTGGGTGCCCTCAAATGATTAGTGTGATTTTGGGGTACTTAGGTGCAGCAGAGTGGCTGACCAAGGTCGTCTCTCAAAGGAGGAAGTGGATTTAGAACAACTATTTGAAGGTATTTTAAAAATAAAATAAAAGAGAATAAAAACACTATTTGAAAGGATGGGGGTTGGTTATAGTTTATTAATCTGGAAGAAGTTTTCTGGAAGAGGATTGTATATTTTTTTGTTTTTAGTTTTGAAATGAAGTTCGATTAAAATGACACACCAAAAAGATGTTTTTTTAGAAAATATTTTAAAAGGCGTAATTGATCTAACTCTACCTCTTCATTAACTTATTAATCATTATCATTTAAATCAATATCCACTTAATTATGATCCCCTAATTTTTTATCCCTCGAACCCTATGAGAGTTAACTTAACCACAAAGATGAAATTACTTAAACCCTAGGCTAGCTTCGGAACACGCAATCGCAGCACCCTGCTCTGATTGTTGTTCTAAGGTTAGATTATGTTCTGTGGTTAATTATAGCACATATGCATTCTGGAAATGAGGATGAATTGTGTTTAGGGATTATATTTTAACTCTACAAATTTATCCCGTATGGTCTTGTATTACCGGTTAAGATTGCACTCTCACAATTTACACAATTCCCGACCTCGCATGTTTTGTGTTAATTGTTCAATTGCTTGCTTAGTTTCTTAAAATTTAAAAACTCAATTCATGGATCATATTAAGTGAATTAAATTAGCTCAATGATTCAAAATAATTAAATGAATAAGGATAGAGATCGATCGATTACTAAAAAGAACTACTCTTCCATAGGTGGTGTAGTCATCGTGGAGACGTTTTGCATAAGAAAAGGATTGAAAGGGTAGAACCCAATCTTGTCTCCACTATTAATTCTAACCCAATTAAGAAGATTAAGATAAGAAGAAGAGGGAAGAACACAGAAGATTATTTTATGAAAAATTGAAGAAACAAATAGGAAATAAAAGAAATACAAAGAAGAGGTGGGAGAGGAGAGCCTTTTTGGAAGAGAGGTTTGCACAAAGTATTACTTCTTCAAAGAGTTGTTAGGGGATACCAAGAGACACCCTTTCGTCCACAACTTCCCAAAGCCTCGACCATCCCTCTCAAAGAGTTAAAATCCCCTTTAAATAGAGTTTTTGAGGGCTAGGGTTACATAACTTTTTAAGTGTGAAATTAAAAACTCATCCAAATATTTTATTCCAATTTTCACCGCCTATTTGACCTCCAAAACGCATGAATTGACTGGCCTTCCAGAAGGATTATTTGTGCCAAATCCTGTCCTCGATCCTTCCTCAAAATTTTGAATCAATCCAATCCCGGATGAAGAGGATATGGCCTAAATACAGAACCCATGTCCATTCTTCCGAGTCCAGACCACCATTGGATTAATGGCTCATTTACTCCATCCAAATGCACTTTTTAGCTCTAGTGTCCTGAATGAAAGTTGTATAAAATTAAGTTAGTAACACTTTCACGAAATTTAAATTTCAACTACTAAATATAAAAATATTTATCTTCGAAATACTACAGTGCACTATAAAGGGTAAAACTGGAATTTTCATCAAATATTCAAATGAATGATCTAATCCCAAATGATTTATAAATAAACATATTTAACACAATGTGATGAAATTATATCATTTATTATCAATAAAATAGTGTTTTATCAACTCCCACACACTTACACTTTTGCACTCCTGAGCAAAACCTCATGTCAAGTAAACATCAATATCAAATCAAAACCAATTTTAAAACACATATCCCTGAGATCAAGCAATTACACACCAAGAAACAAAAGATATCATGCCTCATAAAAAATCATTATTTCAAGTTCTTCATTTATATAATTCAATATATTTCTACTTTATTTATCCTCCCATTCACAAAACACTTACCTCACTTGAATTTTCTCTTATCACACAAATGTCAGTTTTTTTGCAATGTCTTTCTCATCCAAACTCATACAAGGGTCACCATAGGCTTGATAGATTCCTACATCGCTACCCGATATGAGTCAAGGACATATGTTTATCATGAGGAATTTTCAGGGTTGTTCTGTGTCTTTTGGTTGGTAGTATTTAGATGTGAAAAATTCTGAGGCTGAATGAGGAGGGCTTGACTCTTTTTGAAGCAAAATTGCATTAATCTAATTTTCACTTAAATATGGTCTTCTCCTCAATCCCTATAGTATAAATTCAGCTCCATCATCATGAAAAGTCATGAAAAGTTTACACCATTCATCATTTCAGCATCAAAAATGTCAATCTTCTCAAACATGATTTTCTTGAAAACTCCAGATGGGCACAGCTTTCCACCTCAATTAGAAGCTCCAGAAAAAGGCACATCTTCACTTGTCATGAAAGCTCCAGAAAAGGCACAACTTTCAATATAATGGATTTCTTCAGTAAAAAACACATCTCTTCAAAATTTAATTTTCCACCCAAAGTATCACAGAATGTGGTGGCACAACACAAGATAGATTTCCCCACACTTAAGCTCAACTAGATTATGCAATTTCACTTCAAGATTTGGTTGGATAGGGAAAATTGGCTTATAATGTGGCTAACCTAACAGGTTGTGCATGGCTTCCAAGGGATACAAGGATTTAATATTCAAGGTAGGCCATTATAAAAAAGGATTCTTTGAAATATGGGCTTTAATACCAAAAAAATTCTTTAATCATTTAAACATAAGTACCTCAAACCCTCATGTTTTGACAGGAATAGATCAAATTCTGGTTAAATCAAGCATGGTTTGGTTATCTCAAGAAGTGAGGTAAATGTAAAGAATATGAAAATAATGGTTTAGAAGCCTCAAAATAAAGTGATTTCAAATATAAATACAGTGATATGTGGCATGGGATTCAAAATTCAGATTACTTTTCATGAAATTACTAAATATTTGAACATGAAACAAAGTCATTTCAGCATTCATTTAAGCTTAGTTTCAAGGGATAAATCGTTTCACTCATTGATATGCATTTCAAAATTGTGATTAGAATCATTTCATCTCAAAAATTTCAAAAAAACAAAGAAAATTGAAAAATAAACACACAAAATTTGAAAAACACACAATTTTTTTTGGTTTTTTTTAGATAGGAAAACAATTTAAATTACTAACCTAAAAGGTTCCCTCCCCCACACTTAAAATATTGCATTGTCCTCAATGTGAACCCATGAGATGATATATGCACATGAAATGTAGAATTTTTAAATAGACAAATAATATAATAGTGAAAGGGTTTGGAACAGCCTGATGTGATCAAGTGATGATGGGGTCATGCAGTGTGATAAAATCCACTGCATCGGTAGGAAGTCCCTCAATGTATCTCTTCAAATGTTGCCCATTGACTGTAAAACTCCTTCTAGTGTCCTCTTGTGTGATCTCCACTACACCATAAGGAAAAACATTAGATACAATGTAAGTACCTAACCATCTGGAACGCAACTTACCAGGCATCATCTTCAGCCGTGAACTGTAGAGAAGGACTTTCTCTCCAACATGAAACTCCCTTTGTTGGATCATTTTGTCATGAGCTACTTTTGATCTTTCCTTGTAAATCCTTGAGTTCTCATATGATGACAGTCGAATCTCCTCAAGCTCTTGAATTTGCAGCTTCCTTTGAATTCCATCTTGGGCCAAATCCATGTTGCATTTCTTTATAGCCCAATAAGCCCAATGATCAACTTCCACGGGGAGATGACATGCTTTCCCAAACACAATCCGAAATGGGGAAATACCAATGGGGGTCTTGTATGCTATCCTATAATCCCACAATTCATCATCCAAGCCCTTGATCCAATCCTTACTATTTGGCTTCACAGTTTTCTCCAAAATTTGTTTCAACTCACGATTTGAAACCTCAGCCTGGCCATTTGTTTGGGGGTGGTAAGGTGTTGATGTTTTGTGTGTCACACCATACTTTTGAAGGAGGGAAGAAAAATTCCTATTGTAAAAGTGTGTCCCTTGGTCACTGATGATGGCCTTTGGTACTCTAAACCTGAAAAAAATCTATGCTTTGACAAAGTCCACAACAACATGAGAATCATCAGTCCTAGTGGACTTAGCCTCCACCCATTTACTCACACAATCAACAGCAACCAAAATGTAAAAAAAACCAAATGAACTAAGAAAAGGTCCCATAAAATCAATTCCCCAAACATCAAAAATCTCATAGAATAAAATGGGTTGTTGGGGCATCTCGTTTCTCCTTGAAATATTTCCAGTGTGTTGGCAACGAGAGCATGACTTACAAAACACATGGGAATCATGGAATAAGCTAGGACAATATAATCCAGATTCTAAAACTTTCCTAGCTGTCTGTTGGGGTCCAAAGTGTCCACCACATGCAAGTGTATGATATAATTTCAAAACAGACTCAAACTCATGATTAGGAACACACCTCCTAATAACTTGGTCACTACACATGCGCCATAAGTATGGATCATCCCAAACATAAAATCTTAACTCACTCATTAATTTTTGGACTTGATGTTTCTTTAAATGTGCAGGGATTTCAGAGGCAACAAGGTAGTTAACTAAATCTACATACCAAGGATGCGTACCTGAGATGGAATAAATATACTCATCGGGGAAAGTGTCCCAAAGTGTTACCTGGTCCAAGGTGTCATCCTCTAGTGTGTGAGTAAGCCTACTCATGTGGTCTGCCACCAAATTCTCTAAACCCTTCTTGTCCTTTATCTCAATATCAAATTCCTGAAGAAGAAGCATCCATCGAATCAGCCTGGGCTTTGCATCTGGCTTCTTTAAGAGGTACCTCAAAGCTGCATGGTCAGAAAAAACAACTACTTTAGAGCCCAATAAATATGAATGGAATTTGTCTAAAGCAAATATGACTGCAAGAAACTCCTTTTTCGTGGTATTGTAGTTTGATTGGGCTGAATCCAATGTCCTTGATGCATAGGCAATCACATGTGAACGTCCTTCCACCCTCTGAGATAAGACAGCTCCAACCGCGAAGTTGGAGGCATCACACATAAGCTCAAAAGGAATCTCCCTCCGTGGGGGGATTTATGATAGGTGGAGTGGTCAGACATTGTTTTAGCTCATCAAATGAATTCTTGCAAGAAACATCAAACACAAAATCAAAATCCTTTTGAAGTAATCTTGACATGGGAAGAGAAATCTTACTAAATTCTTTGATGAAGCGCCGATAAAATCCTGCATGCCCTAAGAAAGATCTAACATCATGAACACATGAAGGATATGTTATGGATGAAATAATATCTACCTTTGATCTATCAACCTCTATCCCATGTTTTGACACTACATGCCCTAAGACAATGCCATGCTCTATCATGAAATGACACTTTTCAAAGTTCAGGACCAGATTCTTCTCAATACAACAATTCAACACCTTTCCCAAAATAATTAGACATTCATCAAATGAAGACCCATACACTATAAAATCATCCATAAATACCTCCATGCAGGTCTCAATAAAATCAGAAAAAATACTCACCATGCATCTCTGGAAGGTACCTGGGGCGTTGCAAAGTCCAAATGGCATCCTCCGGTAGGCAAATGTGCCAAAGGGATAGGTGAATGTAGTCTTCTCCTGATCCTCTAGAGCTATAGGAACCTGATAATATCCAGAAAATCCATCCAAGAAACAATAGTGTGTCTTCCCAGCTAGTCTCTCAAGCATCTGATCAATAAATGGGAGGGAGAAATGGTCCTTGTGAGTGGACTGATTTAGTTTACTATAATCAATACACACACACCAACTGTTTTTCACCCTCATTGGAACTAACTCATCTTTCTCATTTTTAACAACAGTAACACCACTTTTCTTAGGCACAACCTGAATAGGACTTACCCACTGAGAATCTGAAATGGGAAATACTATACCTGCCTCGAGCAATTTCTCAACTTCTTTTTTAACAACTTCCAGGAGGGTGGGATTGAGTCTCCTTTGTGGTTGTCTCACCGGTTTAGTCCCATCCTCCAAGATAATCCTATGCATGCAAATTGAAGGGCTAATACCTAATATGTCAGCCAAGGTCCACCCAATCTCTCTGATGTTCTCCCTCAAAATATTCAAAAGCTTTTCATCATGTTCAAAAGGGATATTGTTAACAATGATAACAGGTAATCTCTCACCACTCAACAAGTATGAGTATTTCAGATTTGGTGGCAATGGCTTGAGTTCTAATGAAGGAGGTTGTAGTATGGATGGAGACATTGAAGGAACTGAAATATGTGCCCAAAGAGCATCAGTATCAGAATAGACATCATCAAAATCAGAGAATAAATCATCAAATCCATCAGCATACTCAACAGCCATGTCATAATCAGAGTGAACATGATCAAAATCAGAATATGAATCCACATCAAAATCAAATCCAAGAAAGGATTGTGTATCAGAAACATGTGTGGAAGTGCTCTTAGACATCAAACTAGAACCAATACTCATAATCTCCCTAATCATAGGACAATCAAATTCTATGGAGTTTTTATTTGGTGGTTCAAAATGGGAGATAACAAAAGCAGAATGGTCCTCAGAGGGGTACTTCATGGAATCCATAACATTAAATATCACAACTTCATCTCCAAACTCCATGGAAAGTGTACCCTCATTGACATTTATGATAGTTTTTGCAGTTTGGAGGAAGGGCCTACCTAAGATAATGGGGGCTTGAGAACTTACCTGATCATCCTCCATGTTAAGCACATAGAAGTCTGCTAGAAAGATCATGTCTCTTACCCAGACAAGTACATCCTCAAGGAATCCCACTGGATATGTCGTAGCTCTATTCGCCAACTGCACCACTACTCTTTTCGGCTTCAACTCACCAACCTGCAAGGAAGAGAATACAAAGTGAGTCATCACATTTATGGAAGCACCTAAATCACAAAGTGTGTCAGAAAAGTGCAACTCCCCTATGGTGCATGGTATGGTGAATGTCCCTGGATCCTTGCACTTTGTTGGAATTGCTAGAGTTGGTGAAATGAGTGCTGAGACATTCCTTCCAAGGTTGATCCTATCATTTCCCTTGAGCCCTCTTCGATTGGTGCAGAGTTCTTTTAAGAATTTGGCATACCTTGGGATTTTCTTAATGGCTTCAAGTAGAGGAATATTGATCTCCACATGCTTCAATGTGTCCAAAACCTCCTTTTTCATTGATTCTTAGGCCATATTCTTGGTTTGAATAACCCTGTTTGGAAAAGGAAGGGGTTTAGGAGGAACATCATCAATCTTTTTCTTACCTTTATCTTTCTCCTTGTATTGCTCATCAGTTGGTATAGAATGCGGCTTCTCTGGAGTTGAGGTGAATCCCAGTGGAATGGTAGGTACAGATGTATCGTTCATTTGCTTCCCACTTCTCAATGTGATGGCGCTAACATTCCCCTTTGTATTTAGAGTGGGTTGGGAGGGTAAATTTCCAGAATTCTTACTCACAAGTTCATGGAGGGTGGTGGAAATCTGGCTCATTTGAGTCTTCAACTCCCTCAACTCCGAACCTTGACTCTTTAGTTCATTTTATTGATTAAGAACAATTTTCTTCAAAAGATCATTAGTGTTAGAATCTACCTTAGGTGGGGGATTCCCTTGTTGTTGGCTTGTTGATGTTTGAGCTTCAAATCTCCTTTGGGGTTGTTGGAAACCCTGTTGGTAAGGCAGAGGCTACTGGATGTTTTGTTGAAAAGGGGGCCTTTGTTTTTGTCCAGATCCATACCTCATGTCTGATTGATCCTTCCACCTTTGGTTGTATGTTGGAGAAAATGAATCAAACTTGTTTTGGGGATATGGTTGTTGTTTTTTCTGCTGATATGGTCTCCCAGGGAATACTTCTGCACAATCTTATGTTTCTTGGAGTTGTGGGCAACATTCAGTTGGGTGGCTTGTCTCAGTGAAAATACCACAAGGCCTTGAAGGAGGGGGTAGAGATGTCTTTTGTGCCAAAGAAATTTGTCTCACCATAGTGGTCAATTCTTCCAACTTAGTATCAATCAAATGAATTTCAAGAGAAGAAGGTCTTAACTGATGTACTCCCCTGACATGTGGCGTACCTCTATCACCAAATTGTTGGGATTTTTGGGCCATCTTGTCGATCAAAGCAGGTGCAGCTACGGGTGTCTTGTCCATCAATGCTCCTCCAGCTGCAGCATTTACCATGATTCTCTCCATAGGTGTGAGTCCTTCATAGAAGTACTGGATGAGTAATTTCTCACTGATTTGGTGATGTGGGAAGCTTGCACACAAATTCTTGAATCACTCCCAGTACTCATACATTGACTCCCCTTGGGCTTGCTTGATCCCTGGTATCTCTTTTCAAATGGATGTTGTCCTTGATGCTGGAAAAAATATTTGCAAGAAAAGACGTTTCAAATCATTCCAACATGTTACATCTTCAGGTTGCAAATAATACATCCAATCTTTTGCAGTTCCATCAAGTGAGAATGGGAATGCTCTTAATTTAATTTGATCTTTAGAAACACTTCTTGGTTTTAAAGTTGAGCAAACCACATTAAATTCTTTAAGGTGTTTGTTGGGATCCTCACTAGATAAGCCATGAAACTTTGGATGATGGTGAATTAATCCAGATTTTAATTCAAAGTCTAATTCGAGATTTGGGTATGCAATACAATTTGGTTGATAGTTAATATCAGGTGTATCCAATTATCGAATGGTTCTATTAAGTTCATTTCCATTATTTCCAGCCATTGGTTCCTATTTTATGTTTGAATTTGAATAACTTCCAATTCCAATGTTTCCAGAAGAGAGGAATTCACCAACTGGTTGAATATTGAAACTTCCCGTAGACTGAGAGTGTCTGATTCGTTCCCTAAGGCTGCGTTCAATCTTAGGGTCAAGATCTAAGAGATCTTCAGCATTATTTCATGTCATAAATCAAATAAAAATGAAAAGAAAGAAATTGGACCATAGTAAAATAAAAATTAGAAGTTTGAGTTGATGGTCCAAAAATAAGTATAAGGAAATAAAAGAACACGGAAAAAAATCAGATTGGGTAAAGACGGAAGAAAGAAGAGAGGAAGAGAATAAAATGTAAAACAAAATAAATACCTCTAATTGGTTGAAATAATTACTTTCCTCCCAGGAAATGGCGCCAATTTGAAAGAGCACTATCATGGGTACCCTCAAATGATTAGTGTGATTTTGGGGCACTTAGGTGCAGCAGAGTGGCTGACCAAGGTCGTCTCTCAAAGGAGGAAGTAGATTTAGAACAACTTTTTGAAGGTATTCTAAAAATAAAATAAAAGAGAATAAAAACACTATTTGAAAGGATGGGGGTTGGTTATAGTTTATTAATCTAGAAGAATTTTTCTGGAAGAAGATTGTATAATTTTTTGTTTTTATTTTTGAAATGAAGTTCGATTAAATTGACACAACAAAAAGATGTTTTTTTTAGAAAATATTTTAAAAGGCATAATCGATCTAACTCTACCTCTTAATTTACTTATTAATAATTATCATTTAAATGAATATCCACTTAATTATGATCCCCTAATTTTTTATCCCTCGAACCCTACGAGAGTTAACTTAACCACAAAGATGAAATTAATTAAACCCTACGCTGGCTTCGGAACACGCAATCGCAGCACCCTGCTTTGATTGTTGTTCTAAGGTTAGCTTATGGTCAGTGGTTAATTAGAGCACATATCCATTCTAGAATTGAGAATGAATTTTGATTAGGGATTATATTTGAACTCTACAAATTTATCCCGTATGGTCTTGTATTACCGATTAAGATTGCGCTCTCACAATTTACACAATTCCCGACCTCGTGTGTTTTGTGTTAATTGTTCAATTGATTGCTTAGTTTATTACAATTTAAAAACACAATTCATGGATCATATTAAGTGAATTAAATTAGCTCAATGATTCAAAATAATTAAATGAAGAAGGATATAGGTCGATCGATTACTAAAAAAACTACTCTTCCATGGGTGGTGTAGTCATCGTGGAGACGTTTTGCATAAGCAAAGGATTGAAAGGGTAGAACCCAATCTTGTCTTCACTCTTAATTCCAAACCAATTAAGAATATTAAGATAAGAATAAGAGGGAATAACACATAAGATTATTTGAATAAAAATTCAATAAACAAACATGAAATAAAACAAATACAAAGAAGAGGTGGGAGAGGAGAGCCTTTTTGGAAGAGAGGTTTTCACAAAGGCTTACTTCTTCTAAGAGTTTTTAGGGGCTCCCAAGAAACACCCTTTCGGCCAAAACTTCCCAAAGCCTCTACCATCCATCTCAAATAGTTAAAACCCCCTTTAAATAGATTTTGTGAGGGCTAGGGTTACATAACTTTTTAAGTGTGAAATGAAAAACTTGGACAAATATTTTATTCCAAGTTTCACCGCCTATTTGAACTCCAAAACTCGTGAATTGACCGGCCTTCCAGAAGGATTCTTTGTGACAAATCATTTCCCCGAGCCTGCCTTAAAATTTGGCCTCAATCCAAGCATGGATGAAGAGGATATGGCCCAAATACAGAACCCATCTCCATTCTGCCGAGTCCAGCCCACCATTGGATTAATGGCCTATTTACTCCATCCAAATGCACTTTTTAGCTCTAGTGTCCTGAATGAAAATTGTAGAAAATTAAGTTATGAACACTTTTAAAAAATTTAAAATTCAACTAAGAAATGTTAAAATATTTATCTTCGAAATACTACAGTGCACTATAAAGGGTAAAACTTGAATTTTCATCAAATATTCAAATGAATGATCTAATCCCAAATATTTTATAAATAAACATATTTAACATAATGTGAAGAAATTATATCATTTATTATAAATAAAATATTTAATAAAATAGTGTTTTATCAGTGCCCAATATGACCCAATTTGTTTGTTATCAGTTTAAAATTGACAGATTAGTTCAAAAAATTCACTCATTGGAAAACTAAGAAAGAATGATTGGATTTTTGTGATAATTTATGAAATTGATTCATAATTAATTTTTGAAATATAATAATTTATCTCATGTCAAATTGATACATGATGTGATGGGTATGATTCAAAGTGCATTTTTTCACTTTAAAATGACATTTTAGTAAAAAAGACATGCGTCATACTCAAAACTGAGTAAATGAATTCATATTGTTTTGATAAATTATGAAAAAAATCCATAATCTATTTGGGATGTGTAAGAAAATTTTTTCCACTCAATCCAATCCACGATGTAACCGATATGACTCAAAGTGCCTCTTTTTATTTAAAATTGACATTAATTTTAGTAAAAAGGGAAATTCACCAACTCCAAACCAAGAAAATTCATTAGTATTCTTTTGATAATTTTGTAAAATGATCCATAAATTATTTTTGAGTTGTGGGAATTATCCACTCCTCAATTCGATGCACATTGTGACCGGTATGACTCTAAGTGCATATTTTTAAAAAAAAAATGACATCAAATTTAATAAAAAGGACACCGGAGTACTCAAAACTGAGAAAATTCATTCATATTGATTTTATACTTTAGGGAAACTATCCATTAGTCATTTTTATTTATAGTGATTATCTTCACATAAATCGTATGCATGGTGTTCCCTGTATGACTCAATGTGTCTGTTATCAATTTAAAATCGGCAGTTTAGTTAAAAAATGTCACTCAAAAAAAAACCTAGAAACTGAACTCAGATTTTCTTGATAATTTAGTACATTGATTCATATGTTATTTTCGATGTGTAGGAATTGGTCTCATGTAAAACCGATACACGATGTGATCAGTATGAGTCCAAGTGCGTGTTTCTAGTTTAAAATGAAATTTTAATAAAAAAGACATGCAATGTACTCAAAACTGAGTACACAAATTTATATTGTTTTTATACTTTATAAAAACAATCTATAATCCATTTGGTATGTGTAATAATTATATGCATCTTAATATGATGCATGGTGTGATCGATATGACTCAAAGTGCATCTTTTTTTTTAAATTGATATCAATTGTAGTGAAGAGGACAACTCACATACTCAAAATTGAGCAAAGGCATTCAGATTTTTTTTATATACTTTGTGAAAATGTTCTATAATTATTTTTTTCTGTAGGAATTAGTATCACCTCAATCTAATGCGTGGTGTGATTTATATGACTCCAAGTGTGTCTTTTTATTTAAAATTAACATCAATTTTAATAAAAAAGAAAAAATAATCTAAAAAACCCAAAAAAAAATCATACAAATTGTTTTGATACTTTAGGGAAACAATACATAAGTGATTTTTTCTGTGTATAAATAAACTTCACCACAATATGACACACATTGTTCCTGGTATGACTCAATGTTTCTATTATCTATTTAAAATCGACAGTTTAGTTCAAAAAATATCAGTCACTGAAAATCAATTAAATGCACTTGGATTTTCTCGATAATTAAATAAATTGATTCATAATTCATTTTTGATATGTATGAATTAGTCTCACAGTAAATAAATACATTATGTTCTCTTTATGAGTCAAAGTGTGTGTTTCCAGTTTAAAATGACATTTTAGTAAAAAATACATGTGGCATACTCAAAACCTATTTAATGCATTAATATTATTTTGAAACTTTATTAAAATGATAAATAATCCATTTGAGATGTGTAATAATTATATTCACCGTAATCTGATGAATAGTGTGACAGATATGACTCAAAATACATTTTTTTTTAAATTTGCATCAATTTAAGTAAAAATGAAAACTCGCCTACTCAAAACCTAGAATACTCATCATGATTGTTTTGATACTTCAGTAAAATGATCCATAATTTGTTTTATATGTGTAAGAATCATTAGTACCTCAATCTTATGTACAATGTGACAGGTATGACTCCAAGTGCGTCTTTTTATTTAAAAATTCAATCATTTTTAATAAAAAGGAATAATGGCCTACTCAAAACCAATAAAACACTTTTAGATTATTTTGAAATTTTGGGTAAAAATCCATAAGTAATTTTTTATGTGTAGGAATCAGTTACACCTCAATTTGAATCACAGTGTGCCTAGTATGACATAATGAATCGGTTATCAGTTTAAAATCGATAGTTTAGTTCAAAAAATGTCACTCACTAAAAATAGAGAAAACATGCTCGGATTTTCTTGATAATTTAGGAAATTAATTCATATGTCATTTTTAAAATGTAAGATTTGGTCTCACATTAAATCGATACATTATGTGATCAGTATGAGTCAAAGTTCACGTTTCTAGTTTAAAATGAAAATTCAGTATAAAAGACATGTGACGTACCCAAAACTGAGTAAATGCATTCATATTATTTTGTTAATTTAATAAAATGATCCATAAGCCATTTAGGATGTTTAAGAAGTATCCTCACCTTGATATGATGCATGATGTGATCAGTATGGCTCAATGTTCATCTTTTTATTTAAAATTGACTTCAATTTTAGTAAAAAGGAAAACTCACCTACTCAAAACTGATAAAATTCAATTATATTGTTTTGATACTTAATGAAATTGATACATAATTCATTTTTTATGTGTAGGAATCATCCTCACCTGAATATGATACAATATGTGTTCTATATGACTCAATGTGTCCCTTATCAGATTAAAATCAACATTTTAGTTCAAAAAGTGTCACTCACTGAAAACTGAGAAATCATACTCATTGTCTTTAAAATTTAGTTTAACAATTAATAAGTAATTTTTTATGTGTAGGAATTACTATCACATCAAACCAACACATGATATGACTATTATGAATCAAAGTGGATGTTTCCACTTCAAAATGACATACTCAAAATTAGGAAAACACATTCGAATTGTTTTGATACTTTAAGAAAATTATCCATAAGTCATTTGGAAATTTATGAATCATCTACACCTCAATATGATTCATGGTGTGACCGTTATGACTCCCTGTGTTTTTTTTCAATATATAAGTATCATTTTAGTTTAGAACGTGAATCATATTATTAAAATCGAGAAAACAAGACTAAATTGTTTTATGTTCATTTAATTTTTGTATTTATACTTTATATTGTTGATTTTTTGGTTTCTTTGGTGTTGTGGTGTTCTATTAGAGCACACTAAACTAGTGTCACAGTGTACAGTAGTTGCACACTGCATTATGCCCCTTTATCAGTGCTTTTATAAGCTCTAATAAATGAGTTCTTTATCAGCAATTGAAAAGGCACTGCTAAAATAATAGGGAATTTAACCTCGCTCTAGTAGTCATCATTTCTATAGCTATGATAAAGTACATTTTTAGTGTTGTTAAAGGCATGTTTTGTAGTAGTGATCACTTCATGGAGGTGGTAGTCCATATGTACACATGAGCGACATTATAATTTTCTAACATATCGTAAGGTAAGAAGGTAGATATGATATCATAATTATAGAATAATAACTATGTCATAAATATCATATATAAACACAATTTCTATCTTTATAACCATCTAAGTAAATTGGTTATGAAAAACTAATTACACTGCTATGTGGAGATAGTAAGTTATATGTATCCATGAGTGATGTTTTCACTTCCTATAGGATGGAAAGGAGGTGGAAAATAGTTTTCCCATAATCATAACAACATATTTGTTTTTTAATAGTATATTACTTGTTTTATAATTGGTACAACCTATTTGGAGGAATTGAAGAAGAAATAAATTTGAAATATTCAGTAAAGACGATTACCTATTCATTGGTAGACTTTATTTAGATCTTCTCTTAAGGTACATAGGGCTGGTATTTTGGAAAGAATAGAAACTCTATAAAATGTTTAATGTTTTTTATAATAGTAATGGATATATTATTTTGATCTAGGTTGCTCAATGTGGTGTAATGAAAATAGAGAAGGGGTGTCCTTTTATAAGTATAGGGACGAGAATTATTTTAATTTTTAAAGTATAAAATATTTTTCATGTACAAAAAAAAAAATTAATATAATTTAAATATAATATTATGATTAGTTGAAATAATATCATCCAAAGAAATTTGGTCTAGTTATTTAATGTTTTAAACCTTATCTTTTTGTTTTAACATCTCGTTAACCCTTTTGATAATTATCACAATATAAAATTTTTCTACCCATTAAGGGTGAAGAACGTTACCATAAAATAAAAATTGGACCATAAATGGAAAAGGGATACAATTCTCAATTTTATATTATAACCCTTTTCCTAGTTCAATATATTTATTATTTTTAAATAAATTAATAAAATACTATTTAAAAAAATATCATTAATGTCATTTTTTGAAACTATTAATTTAATTTGAATTTAAAAACATCAAGAAAAAAATGAAATTAGAATATTATCCTTTAAAATGCTGCTAATATGTTATATTTATCTATAAAATTCTTGGAATATAATAATTAATCCAAATTGTGTTACATTTAATATTTTTTAAATTATTTATTTTATTTTTCTATTAATTAAATAAATATTTTGTTAGTTTTGCATAAGAATTTAAGCTAATAATTCAATCACTAAAAATTGTAAATAAATTACCTTGAAAGAATTAAAATAATTTTGTTTAAAATAATACTTTATATTCATTTATAACATATTTTTATCATTATGTGAACAAATAAAATAAGTTAAAAGCAAGAGAGTTACATTTTAGAATTTTATTTACTTAAAATAATATAAATGTCATTACCAAGGTCAAATAAAACTATAATTATATATATTATAATTTTGGGTGGATATGGATGAATTAATCCCACAAAATAATATAAATTAAAGTGTTTTGTTGATTTTTAATGACTTTTCGTGATATTTTTAACCTTAATATCCTTATTTACCCTTAACTGATGTGATAAATTTTAGCATGATTGTTATTCATAATGCCTTGATATAAAATAGAACTATTTACTAAATTTGAAACACTTTATTCCTAATATAGTATCCAATTTTCAATATACATTATCCTGAATTTTAGGAAATTAATCTTAATATATGTGAGTTAAATACCTCAAAAAATAGTTTTCAGAAAATGCATTTTTAGGCATAACAATTTACTTATATAAAAATCATGACAAGTGTTGATTCAAATTATATAATTCTAAATAAAATAGATTATATATTACTTTAATACCAAATAACAAAATATAATGGTACTTTTAAATCAATTTATTTAATTTAAATAAATGACAATATTTGAAAATTAATATTTGTCTCTATTCACTGAAAAATGAATCTTCTCATAAAAATCCCAAAAATATCACCCTAATATAATTTTTATATGATTATTTAAAAAATTGTGTACATTTTATAAAAAACATTATAGTAGTGTGAGAAATTATTTATAATTTTTACATATAAAATGTAATAAAATCATTTTTTGAAGAAAATGCATTTTTGAAGCAAAAAATGACTTTACTAAAAATTGAGTGCTTATTTATCAATAAAAAACAATACATTCATATTGAGTAGGAAAAATATAAATATATTTCATAAAGTGGTTACTCATATTCATTCTAACCTATTTAATGACTAGGTTATAATGGTTACGTTTAAATAATAATAATATTTTAAGAGTATAGCACAGTTTTTTTAACATCGGTTATTCATATAACATGGGCTATCAAAGGAAAAAAAATTGAAAGAGAAATATATTAAAAAATATATGGTTTTTATAATATAATATTTGACTTGTACTTGTAATAAATAATTATTAATTTTATATTATGTTTCATAATCCATAGTTTTATTCATGAACTAATTAGGTATATGAAATTATTTATAAAGGGTGCCTAATAGATGAAATGAAAATCATGTATGTGCCCATAATCTAAATACGGATATAACTATATGCATCAAGGAAATACTTTTTAGTTAAAAAACATAATGGAAATTCAATTTCAATGAAAATATATTGGGGTTTCTCTAATAAAATATGTGGAGGTTCTTTAGTTTAAAACCAAGTTGTTATACCAATGGTTGAATTTTAAAGAATACCTAGGATTGATTTTTTACCAAAGTATAATGAAATATTTTACTTCTAGGAGAAGGATATTATAATTTGGGAGGTTGGAATAGAAACCCTTATTTTTAGATGAGGTGCTTCATTTCCTAATTCTTACCAGGAACCATCTCTAATGAATTATTTTGGTGAAATTATTAGAGAATATGAATAAATAGTGAGACATAAACCCAAAACAATCATTCTAGATAAAAATCAAAATATTGAGATTTAATTCCTATATTGTGATGGGAAACTTGAAATCCCCTTATGTGGGGATACTGCCATCCCCACTAACTCTTGGGACTTTTTTGTGACCCACTTTCGTCAACCAAAGACAACTTGACAATAGGTTCTTAGATATTAGTCTCTTTTTCACTTAAATAAATTGATCCAACCTTGATTATTCGTGGTGATCCAGTATTTAGTGTCAATATTCTATGTTCCCTTGACGTACTTAGGATGCATTCTGTAATTATATCCTTCAAATGAGTAGGTTCATGGATAGTTTTATTATCTAAAATCTCCTCATTATCCCCCATAAAATCTAATTTATATTTACCTCCTTATTGAGCCTCCTTGTATGATTTAGAACGAAGTATCTCAAAATAGATATTAGTCGGACTGAATCCTTATTATTGAAAATTAAAATATTATTTTCCTACCACTGAATACAAATAACTTGGCCACCCTTCTCAATTATGGATATAATAATAGCATCAGAGTGGTTAAAGAAGGACCCATTAGTGCTTGGTTTTGAACCATAGTAAAATTTCCATGATTGATTTAGGTCTTTCTTGATTAAAGATACTATAAAATATGATTAAAAAGAACAAAGTTGAGAATAACAATTATACAATTCACCATACATTCATTGACTATATATTTATAGGGGATATTTGGTCACAACATTTATATATAACAAAATAAATAAATAAATTTTATTATTTGCACCTGAGAGAAAACTTTGTCAAAAGGTCTGACACCAACAAAGGTTATGTCATGCCTAGGGTAAAACCCATGATCTAGAGTCAATGATATTATCATACTTCCCATAAAACTCCCCATTCATAAGTTATTCCATTATTTTAGGAAAAATTTGTGTGTGTGATATAATATATTTAATATTTATATAATATCCATATCGAGACTCTTAGGGATTCAGAATATCATACCATATCAATGCCTAGCTCTGAAAATATTATTAGATATATTCCAAATATTTACATGGTAAAAAAATATGTTACTTTCTCACCACATTAGGTCATTTCGTCTAGAAATGAAAAGATACTACTAAAAAAGATAAGGGTACTCGGCTCACATATAGGACTCCCACTCCCAGGTACTCTCTTAATGATTCTTGTGCTACTACCAGACATGCACCAAGGGGGTAACTCACATATGAAAGATCTTCTCATATTGATCCTTGATCTCTACTAGGCACTTTTCAATGGTAGATCCATCCTTGATGTACATATCCCCCCAGTCGATAACATGTGATGGTTTGTGCACATACCTCTTTAGCAAACACATGTGGAAGATTTCATGAACGTAGTCGAACTGTGGAGGATGGTATATGTGGAATACCACCTCTCCAACCCTAATTAGTATATTTAAGGGGCCAATGAATCTTTCTAGAAGCTTACCACCACATCAAAATATGCACAATCAATATTTAGGTGAGACCTTCACGAACACTTGGTCTCCCTCCATGAAATCTAATGGCCTTATTCATTAGTCCACATAAAACTTTTGATGGAACATGGTAGTCATCATATTCTCCTAAATGATATGAAATTTCTATTTCATTTCTCAAACCAACATTGGTCCGATGAGTTTACACTCTCCTGGATCAGTCCAACACAGTGGTGACCTGAAGGTTCTCCCATATAAGGCCTCAAATCGTTCCATATCGATGGTGGAATGATAATTGTTTTTGTATGAAAACTCCACCAAGGGTAGGTGATCCTCACAACTATGGAAAAATTAAAATATACAAGAATGTAGTATGTACTATAAAACCTGAATAAATTACTCATTTTGGCTTACAATCTGGGGGTGAAATTACATGCTCAAACATAAATGAGACTCCAAGGTCTCATACAATATTCTCTATAATCACGACGTGAAGTGGGAATCATGGTATAAAATGATAATTGTGGGATCTCTATGAGGATGAGCTATCTACAACATGTAAATTCTTCCCAAGATCTCTACTAAGTTGTTCTCTTATATAGATAGGAAGTGGAATAACATAGTGAGTCAGTCTACAATCACCCAGATGGAATCATGTCTTCTTAAAGATCATTGTAACCCTGTATTGAAGTTCATAGATACACCATCCCACTTACACTTTGGAAACTCAAGGGGTTATTATAAACCCATTGGAACCTGGTGCCCAGCTTTCACCTAATAACAGGTGAGGTATCGAGATACAATCTTTTTTATACACTTCTTCACACTTATCCATTATAACTAACATCAATGGTCCTTGTACATCTTTTTCACACCATGATTTACCACAAAAGGGGATGTATGGAACTACCTTAAAACCTTCACATAAAAAACCTATGGTACCATCATCCATCCTTTTAAAAGGATGATGTGCTCCCCACATTCATAAAATACATTAGGAGTATGTATAGAGGATATCTTAGTATGCATGGTCTCATAGTTGGTATGTCCATACTGAGATTACCTAAAATGATGTATAATATATGGGGTAACAACCATTTATTATATATATATATATCACACCATACTAATCCAATATAGAAAAATTCAATAAGGATAACTACTCTGAATCCCCGGTCAAAAACCATGAAAAATATCTCCAAATGAGACCATCTACTACTATATTCTCCATCATATGAGTATATAGTATCTTGAATTCATAATCATGAAGGAAATATAGCCATCACATCTATGTCAAGTTAATATCCTTCTAAGATAAGATATACTTGATACTTTTATGGTCATAATAGTAAATAAACTTCTCACCCACAAGGTAGTGTCACCATATCTTTGAAGCGTAGATTACTGATGGAATCTCCAGATCATGGATCACATAATTCTAGTCATGTGGTATCAACTTCCATGACCCATGGGAAATCACATCCTATTTCTCCATCAGAAAACAACCAATTCTATCCCCTAAGGCATCAAAAAACACTACATACTCAAATACCTCTATTTATAATCTCAATATGGGAGTACTCATCAACCACTGCTAAAAATCTTAAAAATCCTATTGGAACATTTCCATCTGCATGAAAGGATTCCCATTCTGGGTAAAATTATTCAAACATATTGATATCCTAGATAAATTGGGCACAAATATTCTTTATTAACCTATCATACTAAGGATGATCCACACCTCTATCACACTCTTGGGTAGATCACAAGATAACACTGCCTCAACATTTTATAGGTCCACTGCTAGACCCTTTGTCACGATGCAATATCCTAGAAAGTATACCTCTCAGATCCAAAACTAAAAATTTGAGAAATTCCCATAAAGATGGTTCTCTCAGAGTATGTCTTGGACCATATTCATTTTTCTCGTATGCTCTACCTTATACATCAAGTACACTAGAATTTCATCCATAAATTCCCCCATAAACCAGTGGAAGAATGGATAAAAGATATGATTCATGAGTCCCATGAACACTTTTGGGGTGTTCACCATGATTAAAGGCATCACCAAGTACTCATAATTATTGTATCAAAATTATAATTCTATATTTTCTATGTCCTTATCACATACTCAAAATTGATGATATCCTGAATTGAGTTCAATCTTTGAGAAAAAATTTTCCCCTATCAAATGGATGAAGAGTCCATTGATCCTAGATAGTGGATACTTATTATTTATGTTCACTTGGTTCAAGTGATAGTATTCCACACAGAACCCCAAGCACCCATATTACTTCTTGGTGAACAAAACTAAGGTTTCCCTAGGGGAAACACTGGATCTAACAAAGATATTTCTCAAAAATTCCTCAAACAACACCTTCATCTCATGAAGATCTACAAAATCCATCTGATATGATATCATATATATTGGGTAATTTTTTGGGTTTAAGTCTATGGATAATTCTATCTCTTAGTAGGGAGTTAATCCCTAAATTTCATCATGAAAAACATCTTCGTACTCCACAATCATTGTAGGAAACTAAAATCTCATATAATCCACTACTCCAAGGGTATTACTATTAAACTAGTAAGTAATTGGTTGTTTCCTTTTTCCTTTGATCCCATCCTTCTTTTCATGGGTTTCCTTCTTCCCCACAAAGGAATACCACATCCCATCACCATGGACACACCACATCCTCTTCCAGAAACATTCAATCTGGGAATGAATTATAGATATCAAATATATACCTAAGATAACATCATAATGAATCCTCACAACTAAAATAAGATTCCATAGGAATCTCTCACCTCCAAGAGTCAGGTCACACTATCGAAAGAAGTGTGTGATAAATAAGTCACTTCTAGTAGGAGTCTCTATGTGAAATGGTTGAGTCAAGGGATAAACCAAAATCTCTATGTCCCAATGAATAGAAGAGGAAAAAAATAATGTATCACACCTAATTCTATTAGTACTTCTGATAAATAAAAGATGACATAGATTTTACTTCAAATTATTATTTGAGCCTCTGGGTAATAGGCCTCCACTGCATGTAGTTGTCCTCATCCCTAACCACCAGATTTTTAAACCTATCCAAGACTACCTAAGGGTGGTGGTGTTGAAATGTTAATTTGTCTGACACCTATATATACTATACTCTCTCCTCTTCCACATACACCACCATGTGAACCTCCTAGATCCTACCAGTGTCTCTACATGGCTAGTCCATCAACCGTATCCTTGTTAGTTGTATGATGAGCCAGAGAATCTCGAGTGAGATGTCCCTTACCGTCATAAAATAAATGATACCTATCTATCAACTAGTTATAATTGTCTTAAGAGTCATGAACTGATGGTTCTCTATCACGGGACCATCTCTTAAATCATTTTTCATGCCCAAATCCCTATTTCTGTTGTCACCTAATAGATTTTGAGGTCTCTACTCTTGGGTTCCCACTACCAACACCCATTATATGTGTTTTCTATTCTAAGAATCTCTACACTACTAAAGATCATTCTAGCAATCTAGAATATCTGGGAATAAAAGGAAATATCATTATAACCTGATATCTAGGTGCAATACCCACTCGAAGGTTCATTATTTAAAAAATAGATCTTGAACTATATCATGAGAGTATCATGAGAGGTTAATGAACCTCACTGAATACTCTTTCATGATAAATCCTACCTGTTATAACTGAAAAGATCCTAGATGTTCATAGATCCCAACCAGACTAAATAAAATAACTCATGGAAGATATGCTCAAAATATTTCCATGAGAGAGTTGTCTCATCATTTGAATGAGTGACTAGACACCACTATAACCTAGTATATTCATAAAGAAGACTCTCTTGCAGGACCACCATCTGATCAGTATGAGTCCTCACTAGGTGGAAAACTCGGGTAACCACCTCAATAAATTCTGTATCTTCATGTGGGTCTGAATCACCATAAAACTTAGGATTTACAGCCTATGAAACTCATTGAGTGTTCTCAAATTTCATAGATCCTTAACTTGTATTTTTAGTAAAATATTATGCTATAAAAGTGGTGGGAGAACTATAAAACCACCCAAAAGTACCACCTCTTATAGAGGACCCTATACCAAAGCCTCTTCCCTCAGTGGATCATCCTCATGGTCCTATAGTAGAATTATGGATGAATGTCTTTGTAGTGGCATCCTAAAATAAACAAGGTTCTCGATGGACAATGATTATATTTGGGGGATTGTCTCAAGAAGGATATGGAAACCATAACCCATTCCAATATGAAGCATGTACCAATGTTTTTACCTACAATCAGTGCCTATATCTATTGATTCAATAAGAAAGTTATTAGAGTCATGTTGATTAGATATGTCAGTCGCCACAACAATAGTAGAATCTTTGGCTTGAAATCTAACCTCAAGAAACATTATCACTATTTCCATAAATCCAAAACCAAAACCTCATAACTAGACAAAAAAATCCAAAATCTAGTCCTAATGTAGAACTATTCTCTAATACCACTCAGTCACAACCCACCCCACTAGGGCCCGCTTAGCTAGCAGTAAGATGTTTGTGAAAACCCTAAGACTACCTCAAATAGGCTAGGGCCAAGCGACCAGTGCCGAGTAGGTATATCCCACATATGGGAGGAATTATCATAAGTACACATATACACAAACACATATTTAAGGCCATACAATGTTGAAAGTAATGTACCACTGATACCAAATGCATGTATACATCAATATCGCACAATTGGATGATGAAACATTATTAGAAAGAATAAGGGACTGATATATTCACACTAAAACTATAAATAAATTCCAAACTACATAGAATAATGGGACTAAAATAAAATGCAAACTGGTATAAAACTCATTATATCTAGACAAAACTATTATTTTCTTTCTCTCAATGAACCTGGGATACCAACAAAATGTATTTCATTTACATAAGACAATAAATTTTCAAGAAGATACCAAGTATGGGTGAGTATAAAAATACCTAGTAGGACACCATAAAAATACCGATCATAATGAATCAAGAGTAGTAAACTCATTAACACATGGGTATACCAATCAATATGTGAGACATAATGATTATCAAAACCTAGATATACTCATAAAAAATCCCTTTATAAAAGAGGACTCAACTAAAATTTAATCCACATGATTCTTATTGAGGATCCATATTAATGATTTTTCTAAGATTACTCACTCCATGATCTATTTCTTCATAGAAGTCACTCATATGAGAGGGTGCGCTTGTCAGGTCTCACACAAGAAGTACTCATTGGATCTCCAAAGATCATGCTTCCCAGATTGGGGATCCCACCCAAGACTAATTTGGGATGCCACCAACCTTAATAAATCAATTATCTAGATAGGGTATCAATACTCTATATATTGTGGTCACACCCAATACCACAAACCTAACCTTAGAAAAAAGATGTAGTAGAGGATCCTACCCTGGTCAGATAGAGGGCTCAAAACTCTATCCAAGACAAAACCCATTTAGGGAATCAAAATCCTATGCCCAGAACATACTTCCACGTTTACCCTTATAGAGATAGACCAATTAATCACACTCAAATGAAATAGGATTATATTGAATAGATAGATGTCCTAACACTTCCCTAGAAAATTACATGGAGTGTACTATCAGTAAATGGTGTGTCTCATTTACCTCAGGTCTGCCTATGTCTCATAATCTAACATAGAATGAAATTATCCATATACATGGAATTTTTTCTATAGGTAAATGACATGTAGAGGTCGACCAACACTCTACCTATTTCATCTACCCATGCCTATGTATACCTAGCCATATATATGTACTTCAGTTCGTACATATGTGTCTAGTCATATCCACTCTCGTGTACCCTTTGGGATACATGCTGATCCACCAAAACTAGGTTACATGGAATTTTACATGTGTCACACGGCCTGTGATATTTTTCTTTATGAATAAAACCTATTTCCGAAGAAGGGGGTCTACACAACATGTAGTATTAGAACTACACACCTTGTAATCATGAATTTCTCAGTAATTACAGATAGGATTCATGTGTATGTCTGCGTCACTACTACATTAGATTCTATTACAGAATCTATCAGAAAACTTGAATCTAGTTTTGACTGAGCCTACCATTGCAGATTCTCGATAATATAGCCTTAGATCCACTTAAATCAAAATTGTGGTCACACCATGTTTTCTCTGCATGTCAAATAGGGAAAAAATGATATCTAATCCAGTCTCGATCCCCCACCAATTTCTCATCATCACCATATAACCATGATTAATAACTCTATCATGTAACCACATCCATGGTATTTATTCTATGTTCTAATTAATGATCTTGAAATGATTGAATTCTGGTTGTTGGTTGAACCACGATAAAAGGAAAAACCGGTAAAGAATCGTGCAGAAAATGGGGGATGAAATCCATGAAACGAAAAAGAGTAATGAACTGTGGAATTTTTTGTGTTGTCCTCAATTAATTTTAGTTATAATGATGAATTAAGAAGAAGAAAATAAATAAAAATAATAATTCCCCCAAATACTAGGTAAATAAACCCACACCCACAACATGATCGACCCACGAATGAATCGATTAGTTGATTTGATTTGCATTCATCATTAGCAAAAATAGGGAAATAAAACAAAAAAATAAAATGTTGTAACTTGGATTTGGATCTATCACTAATGAAGAATGAATCTTCATTGTCGTCATTAGTTATATCCTCAAATTCCATTAGCCAAAACAATCCTTGATCCATTAAAATTATCCAAGATCTCCTCCAACGGATCCTCACACAATCATAAGGTTTTGTGGTTATCCCTAGTTATTTTCCATAACCATATATTTATATAGAATATTAGGTTGATGTGTTTAAACATAACAAAATAAATTTATTTATTTATTTATTTTATTATTTAAACCTCCGATAACACATTATCCAAATGTCTGATGCCGACAAAGGTTATATCATGCTTGGGGTAAAACCCATATTCTAGAGTCAACGAACATCTTGGATTTTATATACAAGTCCCCATTCAAGAGTTATTCTACTATTTTAGTAAAACTTCCTACTCATGATATCATATATTTGATATTTATATAATATCAATCCCAAGCCTTACTGGACCTCGAAATATTGTGCCATATTATCAAAAATCTCTAAAAATATTATTAGTTATATTTCAAATATTTATATGGGAAACAGATGTGTTATAAAATTAAATAAGGAGGTATGATAATTATTTGTTTGTTTGAATTTAAATATTCTATCATTTATATCTTCAGAATTTTTTTTACCCATGTTATAATACAATTTCACATAGTGAAATGTTTAAGTGTGGGGGAATAGATATTGTTAATATTTTCATATATTTCACATGGAATTTTTCACGACCCGTCCTCGAGGCCCGTGCCGTGACTACCCCAAGCCCGCCTTCTATAGGCCAGGGGCTGGCGACTAGCACCAAAGGGGTAAATCCCGATAACTGGGAAGGCATTGCCTTTATAAAAGTAAACAAAACACCACAGAGTACAAGCGGAAGTAAAACACTAAGTACAAAAGAAAGTGCTGAAAAGTAAATGGGCAAGAATACAAACCCAACTGAAAGTACAACTACAAATGAACAAAATTACAACAGAAAAATGCAACAACTGGAAGAACGGAAGCGGCTCCTGGGTCTTCCACCACAGATCCTACCTGAAGGGTAGGTACAGATGGCGCAGCTCCTAGATCGTTCACCACGAATCCTACCTAAAGGGTAGGTGCAGATAGCCACCACAACGCTCTCGCCCGCCAACCTCCTATGTGTGTCGTCTCGTCGTGAAGTCCACCTCTGGATACTAACTCATCGTGTGGCCCACCTCCGGGTATTGACTCATCGTGTGGTCCACCTCTAGGTACCCTCCAGTACTTGAACACTCGGCCTCCGTCAGCACTACCCGTCATCTGAAACCAACACAATGAGGGGTGGGCATAGCCCATGCAGGGGTGAGTATAACGATACACAGTAGGGACCCCAAGGCCCTCAAGGTCTCACTAAAACCAACATTGATAACCACAAGGAAGATCTCAACAGATAACTTCTACTTAGGTATATGCCCAAACATATACCTAAGTTATCAAGTAACCCATCTCAATCATGAGGAAACGCAAGATTATGAAATCATCAGATAACCACTACCCAGGTATATGCCCGTACATATACCTAAGTTATCAAGTGACTCATCTCAATCAAGAGGTAAACACAAAGGTCATAGACTCAGCTCAAACTGGGATTTTCATTATCGAAATAGTAACTGCTAAAGAGCCCCGTCTCTGGAGTATACAGTGGTCCTGTCACGACTCTGAGGTACTGCTCACTAACCTAAGACTACTGAGGTACTCCTCCTGTCGAGTACCGCGGGCCAGCCACCCAAACACAGTAGTGCTTCCCACCAGGGTATGTCACCCAAACACAGTAGTGCACACCCCTTAATAGCCTGCATAGGTACTCTCCGGATGAGTACCGCGGGTCTGCACTGTCACACAGGTAGTGCTCTGTCCGCCATGGGTCTGCACCCAAACAAAGTAGTGCTCCGTCCACTGGGCTAGTCGACTCACCCCAAGTCGAGTCAGTCAAGCAGTCGTCAGGTCTCAGTCGGCTACACGGTCTCCGTACTCCACACACTCGTCTCTGGAAGGGTCCGCTCCATGAGCTACAGGTCTATACTCCAAGTATCTCAAAGTTCCACGAAGAAGTATCTCAAAGGACCACCTCATCACAGGGGTCTCAACGCAACAGACGGCGCGTCAATCAGACGCCCGGTCTGTGAGTTACTAGCCTTTTCGTCCCCGGGGCCCGGTTGGTTTCGTGTGTAAACCAACCCGTCTGTATCTCAACTATACCCCGAACTCTCATAGGGTATACTCATAGGGATCGTTTCTCCATGTGATCACCAATTCCACTGACGGTTCGTCAAACGGACGTCCGGTCTGAAAGTTATCAGCTTTTCCGTTCCAGGGGCCCGGTTGGATTTCGGGTACAATCCAACCCGGCCATACTCCAAATGCATCCAAAACTCAGATGAAGTATGCCAAAAGTTCCGTATCATCAAGAGGAATTCAACGAGGCATATGGCGCGTCAATCGGACGCCCGGTCTGTGAGTTATTGGTTTTTTCGTTCCTGGGGCCCGGTTGGTTTCGTGAGCGAACCAACACGACCGCACTCCGACGGTGTCCAAACCTTGAGCGGAGTAAGACAAAAGTTCCGTCTCATCAAGAGGAAACCAACAAAGTCGACGGCACGTCAATCGGACGTCCGGAACTCAAGATATAAGCGTTTCCGCTCCGAGGTCCCGGTTGGATTCATATCCGAACCAACCCAGCCGAATCCAAAGTTCTCCGAAACCTTGAGTGTAATATACAGAAATGACCGTCTCGATCCAAGGATCGCATCGAAACTGACAGTGCATCAATCGGAGGTCTATAGCCCATGTTATGGGTGTTTGAACAGAACCAATGCGAAATGGGGGGTCTGGGCCCGGCCCGGCCGGCCCAACCCCCCCTAGGTCGGCCCGAACCGGGTCGACCCAGCCCGGGTCCGGGTCCGGTCCATTAGGGCGCGGCCCAGCCCGGGCGGTCTGGTCTGGCCGCGCGGCGCGCCGGCTTGGAGGCTCGGCCGAACCGGCCGAGCGTTGGGACGCGAGGGGGGGGGGGGCGCTGCCCCCCGCTTGCTTCGCTAACCACGGCTCTGCGTGGGGCCGCCCCTTGCCACCGGACATGGCCGAGCGCCACGTCCTGCCTCTCTGGTCCCGCGCGGTCACGAGACGAGCGGCCTGCCGCCACGGCTTCACCCGCAGCTGCTCTTCCCGGAGGCGCGCCGACAGAGTCTTCCGCGGACCACCGGACGCGTTCCGGTGGTCCGTTTTGCTCGCCGCTTTCGCCAATGGTCCTCCCGGGACCTGACCTTTACTGCGGCGGCTTTATAATGCCTTCTCAGACCGCCTCACCATCGTCCGTCAATCCTCACTTCGATAACAAACTGCGAGGTCTTCGAATCGCCTCCGCGGCCCCGACTCCGCCTGCAGTTTCATTCAGCCTCAACGGCGTGGCGCGACGGCACCGCGCTTCTTCACCGTGTTCTTTCTCGTTTCCGCGAGGTGCAACGTCACCGCGTTTCCTTTCACGTGCCGCAACAAATTCAAACAAACAAGGGGTGGAGGAGGGTCTGTCGTGTTCGTGCGGTCCGACCTCCTCCCGTTATTATGATAACAGGCGGCCCAATTGAAACCAAGAAAAGCGACAGATGAGATCACAATCAACAATAAAATAAACACCCACAACCTCTCGCAACAAATTATTTCCAACCCACAAGGAAAACATTCACGGATCAACTGGATAATAAGTTGATCTGTGTTGTTTGTTTTCTTTAGAATGAAAGAATCAAGGGAATAAAATCGTTCTCAAAATAATTCCCTACCTCAACGTTGTCATCGAACGAGAGTTCGTCGTGGAATTAACTGTCGCGGAAGAGAAGGATTGTTTTGGAAGAAACTTCGCGGAAGGGGCATCATTGATTTCTGAGGATTTGGCATTCTTCGTCGGAGATCGGTGTGTTCTTCGCATTCTTCACGTTCTTCGTCGAAGAGGAATGCTTTCCTCCAAATCCTCTCCATGCCACAAGTTCCAACAGAAATAAAATAAGAACAGTCTTATTTTATTAATGCAAAAGTCAACCTTTGAAATTCAAAAAAAACAATCAATTCAATTAATTAATTGTAACGATTTAACCGCCCAAATTAATGAGGCATTTCTTAACCAGAATAAACGCATGGTTTGACTTCATTAATAGGGGGTGCGGGTGCATTACTTAGAAGAAAAGAAACGGTGGGGATATTGTGGGCCCCACCCCACCTTAATCCTCTCAAAGGTAGTTATCAAAAAGTGGGTCCCATCCCTAACTCCCTTACGTCGGTTATAACCACATAAGAGAGAGGAAAAGTGTTGTGACACAACACTTAATCCACTTAACAAGAAAAGAAAAATATAATTGTAAAACAATTATATTATTATTCCTCACTTTAATTAAACAACTCAACCCGAGAAAACGAAACTCCAGAAAGGGGTCTTTTTAAGCAATTATCGGCGCTGCGAGTTCATCGGTGCCCTCAGATTTCGATTCCGAGCACCGGTTCAAAAGTTAGAAAAACCCGCTCGTTCGTTCACTGAACATACCCGAGCTAAACTTCGGAAATTGATTCCGGGCACACCGTTCCTCGGAATCAGGTGCCGTCAGAAAATGCGTTCTTGTAAAATCCCAAAGAAAATTAAAAAAAATTCCAATGAATTTTACGGGTCTTTACATTACTCCCACCTCAGGGCTTTACATCCTCGTAAAGCATTAACACAAACTAGGGTTACAAAAGTGGTATTGAGCACGCATCTGAGCCTTCCGTTCCCATGTGCTCACCTGGACGTTCCCGTGCTACCAAAGAAAGTGCACCCGAGGAATCGACCATCCTCGTAGGATCCGCTCATGTCGATCCTTGATCCACACTGTAACCTCCGTGAAAGACACCCCATCGCCATCATCTAGCTCCCCATGGTCGATGATATGTGAAGGATCACGCACGTATCTCCTCAGTTGAGATACGTGGAAGTTGTTGTGCACCTGGTGCAACTGAGGTGGATGGTTCAAGTGGTAAAACACCTCGCCTACCCAGCTGAGGACCTAGAAATGGTCCAATGAACCTTAGAGATAACTTGCCGCATTGGCCACATCTCTGTAAACCTCATCGAGGTGAGACCCGTATAAGGATGTGATTGTCATCCTCGAACTCTAGAGGTCTCCAATTTCTCTTAGAACTAGAACTCAAAACGACTACTGCCATGATGGTAAGGTTGACCGACTCAAGAGTGATCGGCCGCACCCTCCTGTGCATGAGTTTATCCTGTGCTTCCTGGGGTTTTCTTTTCGCCGACCAAGGAACCCATCCCGACGTCGTAGTTAAACCACAACCTTTTTTACTAATACTATCAATTTGTGTATGAACTATGATTGCCCAGTCCATACTCAAACCAACGTCGTAAGGCCTTGACACTACCACCAATAGATTCCAACCGAAACTCTCACCTCGAGGGTCTGACCACACCATCGGCATAAGTGTGATTATAGAGTCTTCTCCCAAGGTATCTCCAGACGTGAGGGTTAAGTCTACAACTTACCAGAAACTCTAGTTCTGGGACAAGATTCATGGAAGGAAGGAATGATTCGTATCAACGTATGTTACTACGGCAGCTAGTAGTGAACATAGACTTTCCCTAAAATCATTCTTAGAGCCATTGGGTCACTCTCCCTGACCACATGCAGCCGCTCTCTTCCCCTGCCCTCCAGCTCCCGGAGCCTGGCGGGGAAAACTAAGGAGGGTGGTTGTAGCATGTTAAAACGTACAACACCTCATGCTGCTATCCTAGATCTGCCTCCACGTCTGCTGCTTCGCAGACTCATCTCTCCTTTAAGCTTCCTCTTATTGAAACATTTAACACGACCGAGTCTCTAAGACTGGCGTCGGTTTCCCATTTCTTACTGCACTGTGCAGTCTTCATCCGCTCCTGGATGATCTGCACCTTCTTTGCCTATAATCTGAAAGAGCTGCTAAAATTTCTCATTTTCCAAAAAGAGAAACTCGGCCTCATCCTATGGATGAACCATGCTCATTTCCTAATACAGTCAACCCTGACATGAATGATGCATTCATGCCATGGATGACGTCGTAAGGCCTCAACGTAACTACCAATTGATCCAACTGTCTCTCTCGCCTCTAAGGGTCGAGTCACACTGTCGGCATCAGTGTGAGGTCACTGGGTCTCCTCCAGTAGAAATATCAAAAGTGAGGGTCAAGTCAACAGTTTTAACCGAGACCACTCAGTATCAACCAAACAAATGGGTAGGAAAGAAAAAATCACAAAGATAAGTGTCTTTTTATTATTGTAGCTCATAGTACAAAGACACCAATACAATAACAACATGGAACTAGAAGTACAACGGACGTATCCACTAGTTCTGCTCTTGTCCACCTACTCCTGGAGTTCTACTGCCTTGTCCACTGCTCGACTATTGTTCAAGCACTCGTCATTGCTTCTGCCTCGGTGGCTCCTCCAAAGCCTGCAGATCAACTGCACGAGGAGTCGGACAGTCACATGCCAGGTGACCCTTATCACCGAATTCATAACACTTACTTCTCCTCGTACAGCTAGCTCTAGTCCTCTTGGACCTCTACATCATCTGTCTACTACCCACAGATGACTCGGCTACTGATCAAAAATCCTGCGGCAAAGGCAGCAGCTCTTGAACATGCTCGGGGTGTAGAGCTACTGGCACAAACTCTACCCTGAAGAAGGTCTCGAAGTCTTCCCATGTGAAGGTCATCCTATCACAAAACTGGAACAAGTGGCTCCACCACCTACCTGCTGCTGCCTGAAGAAGGCTGGCAGCAAATATCACCATGAAGTCTGTAGGCATCCCCACTAGCCTGAAGACTCTCACCAAAAACTCCAGCCAATCCTCAGCTGCCTGCGGGTCCGTCTCTCCCCAGAAACTGGGTGGCCTCTGGCACTAGAACTCGTGAAGAGTGCTCAAGTGGCTTGCATCACCTATCACTAGGTCTGGTGTCATCGGTGGCCCAACGTATGGTAGTACCGCTGGTTCCTCCGCTGGTGCCTCAACTGCAAGAGGGCCCTGTACCGAAGCCTCGTCGCTCGAAAGGCTGTCAGTACGCACATCCCTCTGGGCTCTAGCTGGTCGTCCATGAAAAGGAATATTGAAAGAAACAACATGAAACGGTCAAATGATTATACCTAGTGAGATGACCTGATTTGAGATGATTTTTAAAAACTTCTGGAAACACACATGCAATCAGTGTTTTCATGCACAAAGTCGGAAATCAGTTGTCAGGGTCCTGGTGTATGGATACGTCGGCCGCCCGCACCAACACTGGACTCCCTGAACTGAAAAACACACTCGGTAATCTTAACACCGTCGCTTCACAGAAAGAAAATATCAGAGTTATAAGTTCTGCGGTAGAACCGACTCCTCTGATACCAATTTGTCACGACCCGTCCTCGGTGCCCATGTCGTGACTACCCCAAGCCCGCCTTCCATAGGCCAGGGGCTGGCGACTAGCACCAAAGGCATAAATCCTGATAACTGGGAAGAAATTTCCTTTATAAAAGTAAACAAAACACCACAGAGTACAAGAGGAAGTAAAAAACTAAGTACAAAAGAAAGTGCTGATAAGTAAATGGGCCAGAATACAAACCCAACTGAAAGTACAGCTACAACTGAACAAAAGTACAACAGAAAAAGGCAATAGCTGGAAGAACGGAAGAGGATCCTGGGTCGTCCTCCTCGGATCCTACCTGAAGGGTAGGTACAGATGGCGCAGTTCCTGTATCGTCCACCACGGATCCTACCTGAAGGGTAGGTAAAGATAGCCACCACAACGCTCTTGCCCGCCAAACTCCTCCATGTGTCGTCTCGTCGTGAATTCTACCTCTAGATACTGACTCATCGTGTGGTCCACCTCTGGGTATTGACTCATCGTGTGGTCCACCTCCGGGTACCGTCCAGTCCTTGAACACTCGGCCTCCGTCAGTACTTCCCGTCATCTGCAACCAACACAATGAGGTGCGGGCATAGCCCGTGTAGGGGTGAGTATAACGATACTCAGTAGGGACCCTGATACCCTCAAGGTCTCACTAAAACCAACATGTATAACCACAAGGAATATCTCAATAGATAACCTCTACTTAGGTATATGCCCATACATATACCTATGTTATCAAGTAACCCATCTCAATCACGAGGAAACAAAAGATTATGAAATCATCGGATAACCACTACCCAGGTATATGCCCATACATATACCTATGTTATCAAGTGACCCATATCAATCAAGAGGTAAACACAAAGTTCATAGACTCAGCTCAAACTAGTATTTTCATTATTGAAACCGTAACTGCTGAAGAGCCCCGTCTCTGGAGTGTACAGTGGTCCTATCATGACTCCGAGGTACTGCTCAATAACCTAAGACTGCTGAGGTACTCCTCATGTCGAGTACCGCAGTCCAGCCACCCAAACACAGTAGTGTTTCCCGCCGGTGTATGACACCCAAACACAGTAGTGCACACCCCCTAATAGCCTGTAGAGGTACTCTCCGGACGAGTAACGCGGGTCTGCACTGTCACACAGGTAGTGCTCCATCCTCCATGGGTCTGCACCCAAACAAAGTAGTGCTCTGTCCACTGGGCTAGTCGACTCACCCCAAGTCAAGTTGGTCAAGCAGTCGTCAGGTCTCAGTCAGCTACACGGTCTCCGTACTCCACACGCTCGTCTCTGGGAGGGTCCGCTCCACGAGCTACAGGTCGATACTCCAAGTATCTCAAAGACCCATGAAGAAGTATCTCAAAGGACTGCCTCATCACAGGGGTCTCAACGCAACATATGGCGCGTCAATCGGACGCCCGGTCTATGAGTAACTAGTCTTTTCATCCCCGAGGCCCGGTTGGTTTCGTGTGCGAACCAACCCAGCCGTATCTCAACTGTACAGTGCAACGGCACCGCGCTGCCTTTCATGTGCCGCAACAAATTCAAACAAACAAGGGGGGTAGGAGGGTCGGCCATGTTCATGCGGTCCGACCTCATCCCGTTATTATGATAACAGGTGGCCCAATTGAAACCAATAAAGGCGACAGATGAGATCATGATCAACAATAAAATAAACCCCCACAACCTCCCACAACAAATTATTCCCAACCCGCAAGGAAAACGTTCACGGATCAACAAAATAATAAGTTGATCTGTGTTCTTTATTTTCATTAGAATGAAAGAATCAAGGGAATAAAATCGTTCTCAAAATAATTCTCTACCTCAACGTTGTCATCGAATGAGAGTTCGTCGTGGAATTAACCGTCACAGAGGAAGAGGATCGTCACGGAAGATAAGGATCATCGCGGAAAAAACGTCGCGGAAGGAGCGTCGTTGATTTCCGAGGATTTGACGTTCTTCGTCGGAGATCGGTGTGTTCTTCGGGTTCTTCGCATTCTTCGTCGAAGAAGAACGCTTTCCTCCAAATCCTCTCAATGCCATAAGTTCCAACAGAAATAAAATTAGAACAGTCTTATTTTATTAACGCACAAGTCTTCCTTTGGAATTCAAAAAGAAACAGTCAATTAAATTAATTAATTGTAACGATTTAACCACCCAAATTAATGAGGCATTTCTTAACCAGAATAAACGCACGGTTTGACTTCATTAGTAGGTAGGTGCAGGTGCGTTACTTAGAAGAAAAGAATTGGTGGGGCTCGTGTGGGCCCCACCCCACCTTAATCCTCTCAAAGGTAGTTATCAAAAAGTGGGTCCCACCCCTAACTCCCTTACCTAGGTTATAACCACATAAGAGAGAGGAAAAGTGTTGTGACACAACACTTAATCCACTTAACAAGAAAAGAAAAATATAATTGTAAAACAATTATATTATTATTCATCACTTTAATTAAATAACTCAACCCAAGAAAATGCAACTCCAGAAAGGGGTCTTCTTAAGCAATTATCGGCGCTGCGAGTTAATCGGTGCCCTCAGATTTTGATTCTAATCATTGGTTCAAAAGTTAGAAAAACCCGCTCATTCGTTCACTTAACTTACCCGATCTAAACTTCGGAAATTGATTTTGGGCACACCGGGTCTCGGAATCAGGTGCCGTCAGAAACTGCGTTCTTGTAAAATCCCAAAAAAAATTTAAAAAAAAATTCCCTTGAATTTTACGGGCCTTTACAGAATTTTAATGATATTTATCCCAAAAGTTTACAATTTTATGGTAATAATAACCTATTTATATTATACAATTATTTCGGTCTTTTGTGTGAAAATGGAATAAAATATTGTTTTTTAATTGTTTATTTGATACATGGGAATGATTGGAATAAATATTACACTAAATATTGGATGTTTTTAGGATTATTTCAGGAGTCTGGAGTTTATTATCACAAAATCAAATAAATTCTATGATAGATTTGGAAAATTAAATTGGTACAGGTTTCCAAGATGAAATTTATAAAATTAATGAATGTAAGTGTCCATTATAAGACATTAGGGGGGATAAACATAAACCTTTTATCTCTAGTGTATGCCTTTTTGTGTCAAACATAAGTCTTTAGACCAATCATACATCTTTGGATTGTATCAATTAAGGCTAAATTTAAGTATTTTGTCCCATCGTATGACTTCATACCATTTTAAAAATCAACTAATTGAAGGTTAAGAGCGTAATTCTGTAAGATTTATCTTGACTTTCTATTTAAGCCTTAGGATTCCAAATAAGAACTTATAAAACCAATAGGAGGCTACCACATGGATCAAATCAAGAAAAATATTTTGATCACAAGTAATAAAGGGAATATACATGTCTCATGTGGATTTAAAACTATAAAGAAGAATGAAACTATGAATAACAATGAAATTGTGAAGAAGAAAGAAACCTTGATGAAGAAGATAACCCAAGTAAAAAAAGAAAATAAGAATAATTTCAAATTTAAGGATCATTGGATATTTTTCTGGCTTAATAAGAATAAATTTTTGAATGTTTTATGAAATAAATTTTCACCTATAAATAAGAAGAGGTTTCTGTTATAAAGGGTATCATTTGTTGAACTGAATATCTAGATGAACATATAATACTAATTTATTTTAGTTTAATTAATTTAGTTTTATTCATTTAATTCAATAATTTCATTTCACATTTTCGATAAGTGTTCTAATTTCACACTCTTTATCTCTCTCTCATTTATCTCTATTTTTTCTTTACTATTTTCTCTTATGCTCATAATCATGAGTAGTTAACCCGAGGACACTCTTAGCGGATTAATTCAGCATTTGAACCCAAGTCTTCATGAATTCAGGATTTTTATTTCTTATTTTATTTCAATTATTATAAATATGATCTAAAATGAGTGTAATCCAATCTATGATAGTCTAGAGTTAAACTATTTCTTATGTACTTTTCTTCTTCAATAGAGGAGGTGAGTGTGCAGTTTAAATGATGGGTGCACTGTATACTTATAACCATAAATGAAGAGGGTGTTTCTAAGTGATGTAGTATATTCATTAAGTAAATATAAAATTAATAATATGGCGATGAAGGTTCAATATAGGTAATTATATCAGGAGAATCTTCTCTCCCCAACCCGCATTTATTCTATTTGAATTTTTATTCCATATTTAGTTTTATTTTGAATCCAATAATGAAATACAATGCATTTAATTTCTTCCAAAAAGGATTGATAATTCTAGAAATGTAGTAGGTGATTAGGAATAGTGAGTTCTTGAACAAAGAAAGCTCCTCAAGTGAGATGATCTTGGTTAGTCATTAAATATATCAAAAAAATGATAACAACTTTTTCCACACTCCATGATAGGTGTGCATCAAATATATAACGGAATAATGCAAGTAAGAGAGATTATTGTAATTATTTGGGTATTTAAATCAATGAATCTCAAATAAATGATTGTATCTAGCCATTTTGACTATATAAATACCATCCTACACGCCCTTACTAAGTATTATCACAATAAGAACATTGGAAACCTCATACTACTCCTATATTTTCCTCTCCTAACATGGTCACAGATATAAGTTAGTATAGTGTATATTTCCATACCCTTATGTAACTTTTGATGTTAGTTTTACATTGAAGATAACATCATACACTATGTATTCACTACATTATCCAAGCATTTAAAAAAATATCTAACTCCTCATCACTCAACTTCTTAATAGGTGGATCAGAAATAGGGGATTCCAATACAAAGAATAAAATTTTCATTGTAAAGTATTGTATAAAAAACATTATATAATACAGAAAATTTGTTCTTATAAGGACTTTACCTAAGTAATGGAATTTTCATAGTGTAATTGTGGTTGATGAACTTTCAATTTTATGAATATAATATAATATTATTAGTACTCTACATGATTTCTAATTATGTGAGATGAAATAATAATTTAGTTATTAGTATCTAACTATATTATCAAGTCCAAATATACCATAGAATTATACTTTTAATGTCTTTTAATATAGATATTTTTGTGGAAATGATCCATATTTCCATTCTTATAATATTAATAGAATCCAAAAAAAATATAAGAAATTATTTAGCTAAGCGGTCTTTCCAACTACTATCTTGTATATCTTGGATCCATTGAGTGAACTCATCGATATTGAAATCCACTATCATATTTTCTCAATTCATTCCTCTAATTATTTCCTATGAGACGAATTCCATTAAATATAATAAAAGTTTAGTTAATTAAATGTAAAGACCTGGAATTTTACAGTAATTTTTTTTAATTAAATGGGAATTTTACGAGTCCACAAAAATTTTCGGCGCGAGATTCTGAGGTCCGGATTTCCCAGAATGTTTTTCTGAAGTTTTGTTCAGATACGTTCCATTAAAGTTTGAGCGGGATTTTATAACTTTTGAACCGGTGCTCGGAATTGAAATTTGAGGGCACTGTTTAACTCACAGCGCCGATATTCACTTATGAATGCTTTCACCTCGGTGGCAGTGGGTCAAGAATAAAAGATAGTTTTGAGTTTATAGTGAAATAATTAAATAAAAATAAATTTTTGTAGATTTATTTTTATTTTTTTGGTTAAATCCTCCATGTGGAAGTTAGAGGTGGGGACTGTCACGACCTGTCCTTGGGGCCCGTGCCCTGACTACCCCAAGCCCGCCTTCCATAGGCCAGGGGCTGGCGACTAGAACCAAAGGCATAAATCCCGATAACTGGGAAGGAATTGCCTTTATAAAAGTAAACAAAACACCACAGAGTACAAGCGAAAGTAAAACACTAAGTACAAAAGAAAGTACTGAAAAGTAAATGGGCCAGAATACAAACCTAACTGAAAGTACAGGTACAACTAAAAAAAAGTACAATAGAAAAAGGCAACAGCCGGAAGAACGGAAGCGGCTCCTGGGTCGTCCTCCTCGGATCCTACCTGAAGGGTAGGTATAGATGGTGCAACTCCTAGATCGTCCACCACGGATCCTACCTGAAGGGTAGGTACAGATAGACACCACAACGCTCTCGCACTCCAACCTCCTCCATGTTTCGTCTCGTCGTGAAGTCCACCTCTGGATACTGACTCATCGTGTGGTCCACCTCCGGGTATTGACTCACCGTGTGGTCCACCTCCAGGTACCGTCCAATCCTTGAACACTCGGCCTCTGTCAGTACTGCCCGTCGTCTGCAACCAACACAATGAGGTGCGGGCATAGCCCATGTAGGGGTGAGTATAATGATACTCAGTAGGGACCTCGATACCCTCAAGGTCTCTCTAAAACCAACATGGATAACCACAAGGAAGATCTCAACAGATAACCTCTACTTAGGTATATGCCCATACATATGACTAAGTTATCAAGTAACCCATCTCAATCATGAGGAAACACAAGATTATAAAATCATCGGATAACCACTACCGAGGTATATGCCCATACATATACCTATGTTATCAAGTGACCCATCTCAATCAAGAGGTAAACACAAAGGTCCTAGACTCAGCTCAAACCAGTATTTTCATTATCGAAATTGTAACCGCTGAAGAGCCCCGTCTCTGGAGTGTGCAATGGTCCTGTCACGACTCTGAGGTACTGCTCACTAACCTAATACTTTTGAGGTACTCCTCCTGTCGAGTACCGCGGGCCATCCACCCAAACACAGTAGTGCTTCCCGCCGGGGTATGCCACCCAAACACAGTAGTGCACACCCCCTAATAGCCTGCAGAGGTACTCTCCGGACGAGTACCGCGGGTCTGTAGTGTCACACAGGTAGTGCTCCGTCCGCCATGGGTCAGCACCCAAACAAAGTAGTGCTCCGTCCACTGGGCTAGTCGACTCACCCCAAGTCGAGTCGGGCAAACAGTCGTCAGGTCTCAGTCAGATGCACGGTCTCTGTACTCCACACGCTCGTCTCTGGGAGGGTCCGCTCCACGAGCTACAGGTCGATACTCCAAGTATCTCAAAGTTCCACGAATAAGTATCTCAAAGGACCACCTCGTCATAGGGGTCTCAACGCAGCAGACGGCGCATCAATCAGACGCCCGGTCTGTGAGTTACTAGCCTTTTCATCCCTGGGGCCCAGTTGGTTTCGTGTGCGAACCAACCTGGCCGTATCTAAACTGTACCCCTAAATCTCATAGGGTATACTCATAGGGACCATTTCTCCATGTGATCACCAACGCCGCTGACGGTTCATCAAACGGACGTCCGGTCTGAAAGTTATCAGCTTTTCCGTTCCAGGGGCCCGATTGGATTTCGGGTACAATCCAACCTGGCCATACTCCAACTGCATCCAAAACTCAGGAAAAGTATGCCAAAAGATCCTTCTCATCAAGATGAATTCAACGAGATAGACGGCGCGTCAATCGGACGCCCGGTCTGTGAGTTATTGGCTTTTTCGTTCCCGGGGCCCGGTTGGTTTCGTGAGCGAACCAACCCGACCGCACTCCGACGACGTCCAAACCTCGAGCGGAGTAAGCCCAAAGTTCAGTCTCATCAAAGGGAAACCAAAAAAGTCGACGACAGGTCAATCGGACGTCCAGAACTCAAGATATAAGTGTTTCCGCTCCGAGGACCCGATTGGTTTCGTATCCGAACCAACCCAGCCGAACCCAAAGTTCTCTGAAACCATAAGTGTAATATACTAAAACTACCGCCTCGATCAAAGGATCACATATCAACTGACGGTGCGTCAATCGGAGGTCTGTAGCTCATGTTATGGGCGTTTGAACGGAACCAATCCGAAATGGGGGGTCTGGGCCCGGTCCGACCCGGGTCGACCCGGCCCGGGTCCGGGTCCGGCCCATCAGGACGCGGCCCAGCCCGGCTGGCGCGGCGCGGCGCGGCTAGGGCGGTCCGGTCTGGCCACGCGGCGCGCTGGCGCGCCGACCTGGAGGCTCGGACGAGCGTTGAGACGCGGGGGGGGGGGGGGGGAGGGGGGGTTGACCTCCGCTTGCTTCGCTAACTGCGGCCCCGCGTGGGGCCGCCCCCGCCCCTTGCGACCAGATGCGGCCGAGCGCTGCGTCCCGCCTCTCCGGTCCCTCGCGGTCGTGGGACGAGCGGCCTGCCGCCGCGGCTTTATCCGCAGCGGCTCTTCCCGGCGGAGCGCCGGGCACCGCCGTCTCCTGGCGGTCGGCCGCTGCCGGTCACCGCCTCCGGCCGCCGACGCCGGCAGAGTCTTCCGCGGACCACCGGACGCGCTCTGGTGGTCCGTTTTGCTCACCGCTTTCGCCAACGGTCCTCCCGGGACCTGACCTTCATTGTGGAAGCTTAAAAATGCCTTCGTGGACCGCCTCACCATCGTTCGTCGATCCGCACTTCGACAACAAACTGCGGGGTCTTTGAATCGCCTCCATGGCACCGACTCCGCTCGCGGTTTCGTTCGGCCTCAACGGCGCGGCGCGACGGTGCCGCGCTTCTTCGTCGCATTCTTTCTCATTTCCGCGTGGTGCAACAGCATCGCGCTGCCTTTCACGTGCCGCAACAAATTCAAACAAACAAGGGTGGAGGAGGGTCGGTCGTGTTTGTGAGGTCCAACCTCCTCCCGTTATTATGATAACAGGCGGCCCAATTGAAACCAAGAAAGGCGACAGATGAGATCACGATCAACAATAAAATAAACCCCCACAACCTCCCGCAACAAATTATTCCCAACCCGCAAGGAAAACGTTCGTGGATCAACAAGATAATAAGTTGATCTGTGTTCTTTGTTTTCTTTTGAATGAAAGAATCAAGGGAATAAAATCGTTCTCAAAATAATTCCCTACCTCAACGTTGTTGTCGAACGAGAGTTCGTCATGGAATTAGCCATCGCAGAAGAAGAGGATCGTCACGGAAGAGAAGGATCGTTGTGGAAGAAATGTCGCGGAAGGAGCGTCGTTGATTTCTGAGGATTTGGCGTTCTTCGTCAGAGATCGGTGCGTTCTTCATGTTATTCGTGTTCTTCGTCGAAGAAGAACGCTTTCCTCCAAATCCTCTCCACGCCACAAGTTCCAACAGAAATAAAATAAGAACAGTCTTATTTTATTAACACACAAGTCAAACTTTTAAATTCAAAAAGAAACAATCAATTCAATGAATTAATTGTAACGATTTAACCGCCCAAATTAATGAGGCATTTCTTAACCAGAATAAACGCACAGTTTGACTTCATTAATAGGTGGGTGCGGGTGCGTTACTTACAAGAAAAGAAACGGTGGGGCTCGTGTGGGACCCACCCCACTATAATCCTCTCAAAGGTAGTTTTCAAAAAGTGGGTCCCACCCCTAACTCCCTTACGTAGGTTATAACCACATAAGAGAGAGGAAAAGTGTTGTGACACAACACTTAATCCACTTAAAAAGAAAAGAAAAATATAATTGTAAAACAATTATATTATTATTCCTCACTTTAATTAAACAACTCAACCCGAGAAAACGAAACTCCAGAAAGGGGTCTTCATAAGCAATTACTGGTGTTGCGAGTTCATTGGTGCCCTCAGATTTCGATTCTGAGCACCGATTCAAAAGTTATAAAAACCCGCTCGTTCGTTCACTAAACGTACCCATGCTAAACTTCGGAAATTGATTCCAGGCACACCGGGCCTCGGAATCAGGTGTCGTCATAAATTTCATTCTTGTAAAATTCCAAAGAAAATTAAAAAAAAATTCCCTTGAATTTTACAGGACTTTACATTACTCCCACCTCAGGGCTTTACGTCCTCATAAAGCTTTAACACAAACTAGGGTTACAAAAGCGGTACTGAGCACGCATCTGAGCCTTCCGCTCCCATGTGATCACCTGGAGGTTCCCGTACTTCCAAAGAAAGTGCACCCGAGGAATCAACCGTCCTCGTAGGATCCGATCCTGTCAATCCTTGATCCCCACTAGAACCTCCGTGAAAGACACCTCATCGCCATCGTCCAGCTCCCCATGGTCGATGATATGTGAAGGATCACGCACGTATCTCCTCAGTTGAGATATGTGGAAGTCGCCGTGCACCTGGTGCAACTAAGGTGGATGGGTCAAGCAGTAAACCACATCGCCTACCTAGATGAGAACCTAGAAATGGTCCACTGAACCTCGGAGATAACTTGCTGCCTTGGCCACATATCCATAAACCTCATCAAGGTGAGACCCAGATAAGGACGTGATCGTCATCCTCGAACTCTATAGGTCTCCAATTCCTGTTAGAACTGGAACTCAAAATGACTGATGCCATGAGGGTAAGGTTGACCGACTCAAGAGTGATGGGTCGTACCCTCCTGTGCATGAGTTTATCCTGTGCTGCCTGGGGTTTCCTTTTTGGCGATTGAGGAACCCATCCCGACGTCGTAGTTAAACCACAACCTTTTTTGCCTAATACCATCAATTTGTGTATGAAATGTGATTACCCAGTCCATACTCAAACCAACGTTGTAAGGCCTCGACGCTGCCACCAAGAGATTCCAACTGAAACTCTCACCTCGAGGGTCTGACCACACCGTCAGCGTAAGTATGATTATCGTGTCTTCTCCCAAGGTATATCCAGACGTGATGGTCAAGTCTATGGCTTACCAGAAACTCTAGGTCTGGGACAAGATTCGTGGAAGGAAGGAATGATTCGTATCAAAGTCTGTTACTAAGGCAGATAGTAGTGGACACATATTGTCCATCGAATCCTTCTTAGAGCCATTGGGTCACTCTCCCTGACCACATGCAGCTGCTCTCTTCCCCTGCCCTCCAGCTCCCAGAGCTTAGCGGGGACAACTAAGGCGGGTGGTTGTAGCATGTTAAAACGTACACCACCTCATGCTGCTCTCTTAGCTCTGCCTCCACTACTGATGCTTTGCAGACTCATCTCTCCTTTAATCTTCCTCTTATTGAAACATTTAACACACCCAAGTCTCTAAGACTGGCATTGGTTTCCTGTTTCTTACTGCACTGTGCAGTCTTCATCCACTCTTGGATGATATGCACCTTCTTTGCCTATGATCTGAAAGAGCTGCTAAAATTTCTCCTTTTCCGAAAAGAGAAACTCGGTCACATCCCCTAGATGAACCATGCCCATTGCCTAATACAGTCAATCTTGACATGAATGATGCATTCATTCCATGGATGACGTCGTAAGGACTCGACGTAACTACCAAGAGATCTAACTATCACTCTCGCCTCCAAGGGTCGAGTCACACTATCAGCATCAGTGTGAGGTCACTGGGTCTCCTCCAGTAGAAATCTCGAAAGTGAGGGTCAAGTCAACAGTTTTAACCGGGACCACTCAGTATCAACCAAACAAAAGTACAGGAAAGAAAACATCACAAAGATAAGTTTATTTTTATTATTGCAGCTCACAGTACAAAGACACGAATACAAAAGAAACATGGAACAAGAAGTACAAGGGACGTATCCACTAGTTCCGCTCCTGTCCACCTGCTCCCGGAGCTCTACTGCCTTGTCCACTGCTCGACTGTTGTTCAAGAACCCACCACTGATTCTGCCTCAGTGGATCCTCCAAAGCCTGCGGATCAACTGTACGAGTAGTCGGACAATCACGTGCCAGGTGACCCTTCCCGCCGCATTCATAACACTTCCTGTTCCTCGTACGGCTGGCTCTGGTCCTATTGGACCTCTGCATCATCTGTCTACTGCCCACAGATGACTCGGCTACTGATCGAAAATCCTGTGGCAAAGGAAGCAGCTTCTGAACACGCTTAGGGTGTAGAGCAACTGGCACAAACTCCACCCTGAAGAAGGTCTCAAAGTCTTCTCATGTGAAGGTCATCCTGTCACAAAACCGGAACAAGTGGCTCCACCACTTTCCTACTGCTGCCTGAAGAAGGCTGGCAGCAAAGATCACCATGAAGTCTGCAGGCATCCCCACTAGCCTGAAGACTCTCACCACAGCCTCCAGCCAATCCTCAGCCGCCTGTGGGTTCGTCTCTCCCTGAAACCTGGGTGGCCTCTGGCGCTGGAACTCGTGCAGCACGCTCAAGTGGCGTGCATCGCCTACTGCCGGGGCTGGTGGAATTGGTGGCCCAATGTATGGTAGTACCGCTGGTGCCTCCACTAGTGCCTTAACTACAAGAGGGCCTTGTTCCAAAGCCTCATCGCTCGACATGCTGTCAGTACGCACATCCCTCTGGGCTCTAGCTGGTCATCTGTGAAAAGGAATCCTGAAAGAAACAATGTGACACGGTGAAACGATTATACCTGGTGAGCTGACCAGGTTTGAGCTGATTTTTAAAAACTTCTAGAAACACACACGCAATCAGTGTTTTGGTGCAAAAAGTTTGAAATCAGTTTTCAGGGTCTTGGTGTATGGATACGTAGGCTGCCTGCACCAACACTGGACTCCCTGAGCTGAAAACCACACTCGGTACTCTTAACACTGTCACTTCATAGAAAGAAAATATCAGAGTTATAAGTTCTGCAGTAGAACCGACTCCTCTGATACCAATTTTTCAAGACCCATCCTCGGGGCCCATGTCGTGACTACCCCAAGCCCGCCTTCCATAGCCCAGGGGCTTCCGACTAGCACCAAATATAGCATCCTGTCTTTTTATAACATAACCTTCATTTCATTACATGGAACTGAGGATCTTTAAGGTTTAGTGTCTTGGAAACAAGGAACATAATACATGAAAAGAATAAAAAACACTCTTCTTAAACACTTGAAAGGCTTCTCCTTAAGTTCATCCTAGGTTCATTACTGCATCTCATAACCTGGGGACATACATCAAAAGAAAGGGTGAGAAGAAGGCCCAGTAAGGGAAACAAGAGAAACATTTTACATGTGAACTTGAGATACTTCAATAAGGACATGAAAAGAACTTTAAGGCATGAGAAAGAAATCATGAGATACATCATAATAAAAATAACATTTTCATAACTTGAATATGTGGCTACAACATTTAATATTGACAATCGTTTCGTTTCACCAAGGTCCATCCCCAAGGTGTCGTTAAAAATTACCAAGGTTATTCACCAAGGCGTCGTTAAAAATGGTCATCTCTAGAGATTAAGTCTTTACCCAATGCATTGGGGCGCTATCTGGGAGCACCCTTGACATGTCTTTATTATCACATGAGCCACATATACCATCATCAATAATGTCATAAACAACCCATATATCATAAAAGAAATGGGTTTCATTTCGTAATCATAACGTTTTAAAAACTGCTTTAAAGACATGATCTTTATGTCACTTTAAACCAACGGAAAGGGAAAGAGGGTTTCATGTATGTAAATCCCAGAATTTAAAATAGAACATTTTGATATATATGTGAATACCCTTGTAGAAATAAGATCTTTGAGTATTCACTTTATAACAAAAAATAATTTTGATAAAAGAGAGAGAGGCATTTTGAGACGAAAATTCTGCAGCATAACGGCTATGTTTCGGGGTTTTAGAAAACATTGAAAATAGAGGGGACATGGGTAAAACATTCATAAATGACCCATAAAATAGTATAGGGACAGAATAATAAGGATATATAAACATGGTATTTAAATTTGAAGGACATACCATTTGAAATGAAAAACATGGAAGGAAGACAAAAATTAGATTTCTCTTATGAAAATTCGGCAGCCTAACGGCGTCACTTAAACTTCAACAAAATGAATTGAAAAGTTAAAATAGGGTCCCTCATCATATGAAAATAAGAGTTAAGTATGATATATATAGAGATAATACCCCAAAATAATTAAAAAGAAACTTGAAAGACTTGACATGGAAGTAGAACTTTTAAAAGAATGAGAAGGGTGAAAGAATCCCCTTAAAATTTCGGCAGCCTAACGGCGTCACTTAAACATTCATAAAATGAAATGATGAGAGTAAGAGGGGATCTATCATAATATAAACATGAAAAGGGAAGTAAGATGAATATAAAAGAACATCCTCTCACATAAGAACATGGATCATAAAAGGAATGACATAAAAGAGATTACATGAAAAGAAAGAGAGAGGTCGGATCCCTTACCTTAAAACGTAACTCTTAAAACTCAAAGGTTTGGACCTTGAGGGCTTGGGGGCACCTTGGGAGGACTCCTTGGGAGGTAAGGAGACCAGAAAATCATTGGGGGAGAGTTGGGAGTGAAAACTAAAGGAGGAAAGGGTGGGTATTTATAGGGAAAGTGAGGGGACAAGGCATTAATGGTCAAGGGACACCTCACAAGTGCTTTTCTCAAAACCATGTGCTCTCCCTTGGTATTTACCATGGAGTTAGGCCACATGGGCCCCCGAAAACAATAATTCATCACACTTGGCCGGAAAACCCTTAAAATATATCATGAAATCATCATGGTACAGTTATGATGTCATTAAACATACCGAAACCCTAAAACTGTATTTTTACTATTCACAGAAAATTCAACTTTCTCAGAAAAATCCCAAAATTTCACATTAACCAAATATCAATGCTCTGATTTCAAAAATGAACTCCATTTTATAAAAATATTTTTCTAAATATTTTTAATTTTATTTTTAAATAAATACAGTATTCACCGAAAATTCATTTTTTCAGAAAAATCCCCAAAAATTACCATAACATAATATCGATTCTCTGAGTTCAAAAATAAAATCCATTTTATAAAAATAATTTTCTAATTATTTTTAATTAAATTTTTAATTAAAAAACACTGTTCACCCGAAAAAACTAATACTTGACTAATAATTAATGAAACCGTTATTTACCCATTTTATTTAATCTCATTAATTAATCAAGGTTTCTAAATTATATTAAAACTTTCTTTGAGTTAAATTACTAAACCATTTTGTCACATTACTAATCTTAAGCGCAAAATCACTATTCATAATTTACTATTCATCAAAAATTATGTTGATCTTATTAGACTCCAAATTCCTTACTGCACACTTTTGCAGAAGACCACTTTTTAAAAATCATTACACATCATTAATTATTTAGGGTTTACATAAATATTTTAAAATATCTTTTTTCAAAATTCATTAATAAAATATATCCTAAAATTATCCGAACAATTGAAATTTCACAAACATCACTAAAGGAAGAAATCTCAATTCATTCATCCCAAAGGATTACACAAAGAAGCTAGGGTCTCGTCACATATCCCCTTATAACACCGGCATATGACCTCAGTGTAAAGTGTGCTATGGTGAGAGAATCTGAGGGAGGCTCAGATAACATTTCCCTAGTAGTAATCTCTACCAACTTGAACTTCTCTCGTAGGCGTTTTTGTTCAAGCTTGACACGCTGGAGTTCGTCTTGGGCTTGGTCCAAAGCGAAGCCCAAAGATGCGACCTCCTTCCCAAGCTCTGATAAGTGGGCTTCATAAGGTTCGAGTCTACTGGATGAAGCCATCAAATCCTCTTTCTGCATTAACCATTAACATCTTATTAAATCATTAAGAGTAAGTTAATATACTACTCAAAAAAATTGGGTCATTACATTCTTCCCCCCTTAAGAAATTTCATCCCCGAAATTTATACTTGAGGCCTAGTAGAAAAGGTGAGGGTACTTTTGCTTCATTGTTTCCTTAGGCTCCCAAGTCACTTCTTCATATTTATGATTCCTCCTCAACACTTTCACAAGGTGGGTAGTCTTGTTTCGTAGAACCTTGTCTCTACGGTCCAAGATCTCCATTGGTTGGTCCTTATAAGAGAGGTCATGTTCTAGTTGTACCACCTCTGGGTTCAGTACATGCGAAGGGTCGGGTATGTACTTCCTCAAGAGAGATACATGGAAGACATCATGAACTTGAGCTAGGTTCGGTGGAAGTGCTACACGATAGGCCACTGCTCCTATGCGATCAAGGATTTCATAGGGGCCAATGTACCTAGGGCTGAGCTTCCCTTTCTTCCCAAACCGCATGACTCTCTTACAGGGAGAAATTCGAAGGAAGAATTTGTCACCAACACCAAACTCCAAGTCCCTTCGATGATTGTCAGCATAGCTCTTCGGCTGACTCTGAGCAGCCTTTATGTGTTGTTGGATGGCATGGACCTATTCTGTCATCTCTTGCACAAGATCAGGCCCAAGAAGATTTCTCTCACCAGTTTCATCCCAACAAGTAGGAGTTCTACATCGCTTTCCATACAGAGATTCATAGGGTTCCATCTGAATACTCTAATGGAAGCTGTTGTTATAGGAGAACTCAACTAATGGGAGGTGTTGATCCCATCCACCTTTAAATTCTATTGAGAATAATCTCAGCATGTCTTCGAGTGTCTGAATAGTCCTTTCAGATTGGCTATCAGTTTGAGGATAATAGGCCGTACTAAAATTCAATTCAATATTCAGAGCATGTTGAAGACTTCTCCAGAATTTTAATGTGAATCTTGGGTCACGATCAGACACGATGGATAGTGGTACCCCATGCATCCTTACCACTTCCTTCACGTATATCTTGGAAAGCTGAACCAGAGAGAAATCTTCCCGAATAGAGATAAAATGGGATGTCTTGGTGAGACGGTCCACAATAACCCATATCACATTGTTTCCTTTGGATGTTTTCGGGAGACCAGTTACAAAGTCCATAGTGATATTATCCCACTTCCATAATGGTATGGGTAGCGGTTGTAATACCCCTTTAGGAAGTTGTCGTTCTTCTTTTACTTGCTGACACACCAGGCACCTTGTAGTGTAATCAGCAAACTCCCTCTTCATGTTATCCCGCCAATAATGATCACGAAGGTCTCTATACATTTTAGTGCTTCCCAGATGTATAAAGAAAGTAGAGCTATGAGCTTCATCCATCAGTTCTTTCTTTATCTCCAGAATATATGGAACACATAGTCTTGTAAGAAATTTCAATACACCTTCTTGATCAATATTGAAGTCAGGGAACTTCCCATCCTTTACAGCCTCAAACTTCTCCTGCAGCAAAGGATCTTCTTTTTGAGCCTTTTGATCTTCTCTAGTAATGAAGGTTGAGAAATCATTTGGTATAGGGTTGATGATGTCCCTTTCCTTATAATTCCCATGTCCAGTTTTACTAGATCTTTAATCAAGGGATCTCCTAGGATCCTCATTGTTTCCAGAACAACAGGATCTTTCCTGCTTAACGCATCTGCGACTTTGTTTTCTCTTCCAGGGTGATAATGAATTGAACAATGATAGTCATTAATAAGATCCAACCATCTCCTTTGTCTCATGTTCAATTATTTCTACGTGAAAATATAATTTAGACTTTGGTGGTCAGTGTATATATCACATTTCTCCCCATAAAGATAGTGCCTCCATATATTTAGAGCAAAAACAAGTGTCGCCAGCTCTAGATCATGCGTAGGATAATTCTGCTCATCAATCTTCAACTGTCGAGATGCATAAGCAATTACCTTGTCATTTTTCATGAGGACGCACCCAAGCCCTTTCAGAGATGCATCGCTAAAAACAACGAATCCTTCTCCGATAGAGGGTAGTGTTAACACAGGTGCAGTAACCAATCTCTTCTTCAGCTCTTGGAAACTTTCCTCGCATTCCTTTGTCCAGATGAATTTAACCCCTTTTTGAGTCAACTTGGTTAGTGGATTAGAGATCCGTGAAAAGTTTTTCACAAACCTCCTATAATATCTCGCTAAACCAAGGAAACTATGAATCTTAGTTACTTTTTTGGGTTGAGGCCACTCCTCCACAACCATTGTCTTTGCAGGGTCAACCGAGATTCCTTCATTGGTTACAATGTGCCCCAAGAAAGCCACCTGTTGTAACCAAAACTCACACTTGCTGAACTTTCCAAAGATCCTCTCCTTCTACAGAGTTTTCAAAATAACCCTCAGATGATCTTCATGCTCCTCACGACTTTTTGAATATATCAAAATATCATCAATAAAAACTACCACAAAGTTATCAAGGTAGTCTTTAAAGACTCTATTCATCAAATCCATGAAAATAAAAGGAGCATTAGTCAAGCTGAAGGGCATAACAGTAAACTCATAATGCCCATATCTTGATCGGAAGGCAGTCTTTGGAATATCTTCCTTCTTCACCCTCAGTTGATGATAACCAGATCGAAGGTCAATCTTAGAGAAGAATTTAGCCCCACGAAGTCGGTCAAATAAATCATCAATTCTTGGAAGAGGGTATCTGTTCTTCACTGTGATCCCGTTCAGTTCTCTATAATCAATGCATAGCCGCATTGATCCATCCTTCTTCTTCACAAAGAGAACTGGTGCTCCTCAAGGAGACACACTCGGTCGGATAAACCCCTTCTCCAACAAGTCTTGGAGTTGTTTCTTTAACTCTTCTAGCTCCACATTTGACATTCTATACGGGGGTTTTGATATCAGTTGTGATCCAGGTATGAGTTTAATGGAGAAATCTACCTCTCTTTCTAGGGGAGGTCCAGGTAACTCCTCAGGAAATACATCCATGTATTCCTGAACAATCGGAACATCTTCTATTTGTATGCTCCCTTTTCCTTCTTCATCATCACCGATTAACTCCATAAAGAAAGCTATAAGAGGTGATTCTAGATAGGGATCAGTTCGGGATATCTCTCCTTAGAAGATAACTGTAGGTTTTCTATTCAAGACTACTGAGATTTCCTTCTGCATTTTATCTTAGCATTATACTTTGAGAGCCAGTCCATCCCTAGTATAACGTCGAATTCCAACATGGGAATGACTACTAGATTTGCGATAATATTTTGCTCACTAAAGTAATCACTAGAGTCTCTAAACACTATTGATGCATGGATAATCCCACTTGGAGTCTTGACTGACAACTCTATCTCAAGAAATTCCGGGATTGATTCTATATTCTTTGAAAACTTGGAAGAAATAAAGGAATGCATAGAACCAGAATCAAACAAAGTAGTTGCTAGTTTTGAGAGGAAAACAAGAGTACCTGCTACCACGTCATTCGGAGCTTCAACTTCAGTTGTTGTGAGAGCAAAAGCATGACCTTGCTCCCCTATCCTTTACTGAGGTTGATGGTGATTCCCCCCCACTTCCCTTGGATTTGGACAAAGATTAGCATAGTGCCCAAGCTGTCCACACTTGAAGCAATGGACTTCTGGTAATGCCAGGACCATATTTCCTCTGTCGTTAGTGTTGGGTAGTTGATGCTTCTCCTCACTACGACAATTCCGAGCAATATGGCCTCCTCTTCCACACTTGTAGCACTTGCCACTTCCGTTCAAGCAGTTCCCCAGATGGTTCTTCCCAAATTTATTGCATGTGGTAAGTTGCATTTGCTTCCCACCTCTTACCTGGTCAAAAGTCTTCCCTAAACTGGGCTCCAAAGATCTCTTCTTTTCATTTGATTTATGAGACCACTGCGTCTCACCAAACTCCAGATCGACTTTCATTGCACTCCGCACGATCTCCTCATAGATATCGTAGTCCCGGTTGGCTAAATTCTTCCGCAGATGAGGTCTCAGCCCACCGAAAAATCTATCAACCTTCCCACTTGGATCCATGACAAATCTAGAGGTATATCGTGAAAGTCGGGTGAAGTTCATCTCATAGCTTCCGACAGATTCGTTCTCCTTCTACTTCAGCTCGAGAAACTATTTCTCCATTCTTGTTCTCATGGAATGAGGGAAATACTTGTTAAAGAATATTCCCCGGAATTATTCCCACTCCATAGCTTCCATCTCTCCTCTAGGCTTCGTGTTTTTGACCAGTGACCACCACTGGTCAGCTTCTCCCTCTAGGTGATAAATAGCAAGGGTGACTTTTTCTTGTTCTGAACAAAGGAGTACAGAAAAGATCTTTTCAATGGAGCTTATCCATAGTTCCGCAACCAAAGGGTCAGTAGATCCACTGAATGATAGTGGTCGTTGACGCATGAAGGACTCAACATAATGTTGTTCCCTTCGTGGTGAGGTCGGCCTCTCAGCTTGATTCAAGTTATTACTCATAACTTGAGTCAGTTGGTTCATCATTCGCATGAATGTTTCCATTCCGGCTTCCATCGGAGGGCCATCAGCACATGGTGCATTGCGGTCACCATTGGAACGGTTCCTCCTATTGCCCGCCATTTTATAAAATAATAAAACCTTAGTAAGAAACTTATTTCATTTATGAATCTTTTAACTAAGACTTCATTCTTAGACAATTACACTTCTCTATAATTCCTTCATAATGATTCATAAAAATCTTGTGATTAACCAAACATATCCCCCGGGAGTGTCGTAACCAAGAGTGCAGCAAGGCCCGTTATCATGCACTAGTTCCCATTCGATTCTAGCTCAAAGCGGTGTTTTCGGGTTTTACCCCTATGTACATCTGTGCCAGAGCCGCCTCTACCTGCTCGTATCCAGACAGGGATGTATTTGTTTGATAAACCACTTACTCAATACTTACCAAAATACCAGGAAGTTTTCCTATATTTAAACTTTTCTATAGGGTTCTTACTAAAGTTTTTATATCCTAATTTCCACAAATAACTAAACCATCCTTTGATACCAACTATATCATCCCATCTTTTTATAATATAACTTTCATTTCATTACACGGAACTGAGGATCTTTAAGGTTTAGTGTCTTGGAAACAAGGAACATAATACATGAAAAGAACAAAAAACACTCTTCTTAAACACTTAAAAGGCTTCTCCTTAAGTTCATCCTAGGTTCATTACTGCATCTCATAACCTGGGGACATACATCAAAAGAAAGGGTGAGCAGAAGGCCCAGTAAGGGAAACAAGAGAAACATTTTACATGTGAACTTGAGATACTTCAATAAGGACATGAAAAGAACTTTAAGGCATGAGAAAAAAATCATCAGATACATCATAATAAAAATAAAAATTTTCATAACTTGAAGATGTGGCTACAACATTTAATATTGACAATCGTTTCGTTTCACCAAGGTTTATCCCCAAGGTGTCGTTAAAAATTACCAAGGTTATTCACCAAGGCGTCGTTAAAAATGGTCATCTCTAGAGATTAAGTCTTTACCCAATGCATTGGAGCGCTATCTGGGCGCACCCTTGACATTTATTTATTATCATGTGAGCCACATATATCATCATCAATCATTTCATAAACAATCCATATAGCATAAAAGAAATGGGTTTCATTTCGTAATCATAACGTTTTAAAAACTTCTTTAAAGACATGATCTTTATGTCACTTTAATCCCACGGAAAGGGAAAGCGGGTTTCATGTATGTAAAACCCTAGAATTTAAAATAGAACATTTTGATATATATGTGAATACCCCTATAGAAAAAAGAGCTTTGAGTATTCACTTTATAACAAAAAATAATTTTGATAAAAGAGAGAGAGACATTTTGAGACGAAAATTTTGCAGCATAACAGCTATGTTTTGGGGTTTTAGAAAACATTGAAAAGAGAGGGGACATGGGTAAAACATTCATAAATGACCCATAAAACAGTAGAGGGACAGAATAATAAGGATATATGAACATGGTAATAAAATTTTAAGTACATACCATTTGAAATGAAAAACATGGAAGGAAGACAAAAATTAGATTTCTCTTATGAAAATTCGGCAGCCTAACGGCGTCACTTAAACTTCAACAAAAATGAATTGAAAAGTTCAAATAGGTTCCCTAATCATATGAAAATAAGAGTTCAGTATGATATATATAGAGATAATACCCAAACATAATTAAAAAATAACTTGAAAGACTTGACATGGATGTAGAACTTTGAAAAGAATGAGAAGGGTGAAAGAATCCCCTTAAATTTTCGGCAGCCTAACGGCGTCACTTAAACATTCATAAAATGAAATGATGAGAGTAAGAGGGGATCTCTCATCATATAAAAATGAAAAGGGAAGTAAGAGGAATATAAAAGAACATCCTCTCACATAAGAACATGGAGCATAAAAGGTAAAAGAGATTACATGAAAAGAAAGAGAGAGGTCGGATCCCTTACCTTAAAACGTAACTCTTAAAACTCAAAGGTTTGGACCTTGAGGGCTTGGGGGCACCTTGGGAGGACTCCTTGGGAGGTAAGGAGACCATAACTTCGTTGGGGGAGAGTTGGGAGTGAAAAATAAAGGAGTAAAGGGTGGGTATATATAGGGAAAGTGAGGGGACAAGGCATTAATGGTTAAGGGACACCTCACAAGTGCTTTTCTCAAAACCATGTGCTCTCCCTTGGAATTTACCATGGAGTTAGGCCACATGGGGCCCCCAAAACAATAATTCATCACCCTTGGCCGGAAAACCCTTAAAATATCTCATGACATCATCATGATACAGTTATGATGTCATTAAACATACCGAAACCCTAAAACTGTATTTTTACTATTCACGGAAAATTCAACTTTCTCAGAAAAATCCCAAATTTTCACATTAACCAAATATCAATGCTCTGATTTCAAAAATGAACTCCATTTTATAAAACTAATTTTCTAAATATTTTTGATTTTATTTTTAAATAAATACACTATTCACCGAAAATTCATTTTTTCAGAAAAATCCCCAAAAATTACCATAACATAATATCGATGATCTGAGTTAAAAAATAAAATCCATTTTATAAAAATAATTTTCTAATTATTTTTAATTAAATTTTTAATTAAAAAACACTATTCACCCAAAAAAACTAATACTTGACTAATAATTTATGAAACCGTTATTTACCCATTTTATTGAATCTCATTACTTAATCAAGGTGTCTAAATTATATTAAAACTTTATTTGAGTTAAATTACTAATCCATTTAGTCACATTACTAATCTTAAGCGTAAAATCACTATTCATAATTTACTATTCATCAAAAATTAAGTTGATCTTATTAGACTCCAAATTCCTTACTGCACACTTTTGCAGAAGACCATTTTTTGAAAATCATTACACATCATTAATTATTTAGGGTTTACATAAATATTTTAAAATATCTTTTTTTCAAAATTCGTTAATAAAATATATCCTAAAATTATCCGAACAATTGAAATTTCACAAACATCACTAAAGGAAGAAATCTCAATTCATTCATCCCAAAGGATTACACAAAGAAGCTAGGGTCTCGTCACATAGCCCCTTATAACACCGGCATATGACCTAAGTGTAAGGTGTGCTATGGTGAGAGAATCCGAGGGAGGCTCAGATAACATTGCCCTAGTAGTAATCTCTAATAACTTGAACTTCTCCCGTAGGCATTTCCGTTCAAGCTTGACACGCTGGAGTTCGGCTTGGGATTGGTCCAAAGCGAAGCCCAAAGATTCCACCTCCTTCCCAAGCTCTGATAAGTGGGATTCATAAGGTTCGAGTCTACTGGATGAAGCCATCGACTCCTCTTTCTGCATTAACCATTAACATCTTATTAAATCATTATGAGTAAGTTAATATACTACTCAAAAAGATTGGGTCGTTACACCAAAGACGTAAATCCCGATAACTGGGAAGGCATTGCCTTTATAAAAGTAAAAAAAACACCACAGAGTACAAGTAGAAGTAAAACACTAAGTACAGAAGAAAGTGCTGAAAAGTAAATGGGCCAGAATACAAACCCAACTGAAAGTACAGCTACAACTGAACAAAAGTACAACAGAAAAAGGCAACAGCTAGAAGAATGGAAGCGGCTCCTGGGTCGTCCTCCTCGGATCCTACCTGAAGGGTAGGTACAGATGGCGCAGCTCCTGGATCGTCCACCACAGATCCTACCTGAAGGGTTGGTACAGATAGCCACCATAACGCTCTCGCCCGCCAACCTCCTCTGTGTGTCGTCTCGTCGTGAATTCCACCTCCGAATACTGACTCGTCGTGTGTTCCACCTCCGGGTACCGTCCAGTCCTTAAACACTTGTCCTCTTTCAGCACTGCCCGTCGTCTGTAACCAACACAATGAGGTGCGTATGACAACCCTGCTTTTTATTACAACTTAAACATGCTTTATTACATAAAACTTCACTTGATCCAACAAAGAAGATCGAGAGGTTTAATGTCTCTGGGGATTAGGATCATTACATAAAAACTTTAAAATTGAAATACAACATCTTTATTGAAAACTTCCTTTACATGACCACTACATTCCTTCGTACTTAGCATTGCATGGGATAACCTGAGGACATGCATAAGAAAAGGGTGAGCTATAAAGCCCAGTAAGGGAGTACACAATGAATAACATGAGGAGTACAATACATGTTAGGTAATAGTCATATCAATAGAGCATAAGAGAGACATGAACATAAAGGCATGATAAAGCATGATAATCATAACATGGAAATGTGGCAACAACACTTAACATTGAATTAGCATGAGCCAAGGCTCATTGCACATGGAGCATGAGTAAACCCTCATTGCACTTGAGGCACGAGTAAACCCTCGTTGCACTTTAATTAGCATGAGTCAACACTCATTTCACATGACGTATCATGATACTATACTTTACCCAATTCATTGGAGCGCTATAAAGGGCGCACCCTTCTTAAACATTTCATTTCATGCATAAGTGTGCCACATGGACCATAAAACATGGATTCATAAAACATAATCATTTCTTCCACGATAAAGGAATGTGGAATTCATACCTGAGACTTTATAATCAAAATGTAAATGTGTATAAAGGTGAATACCCTTGATGGAGAAATGGGCATGGTATTCACTACACAAAGACATTGGCTTAGAAAATCGGTGCGATTTCGGCAGCATAAGGGCGTGACATAAGAATTCATAAAAAAAGTTGATGAGAGAGAAAGGGGTTCCTCATCATATTTACATGTAATGGACAGTAAGGAGGTCATATATATACATGTCCCAACAATCTAAATGGAATTTAGATTCATGATACAAAAGTATTGCTTGAATGTAAAAGAAGAGAGAGAAGTTCCTTTCGGAATCTCGGCATAGTAACGGGTGTACATGGGAGGCATTTCATGAGAGATAAAGGGTTCTACCATCCTTCAAACAATAAGAGGGCAGTATGGGGGAGGTGTGAAACCATACCCCAACATTCATAATTGAAATAAAAATGGAAATACAACTTAATGAAAATTGACAAAAATGAGAAAGGAAGAAAAAACCCTTACTTCGAAGTGTGCTTCCAAAGGCTAGAGAGAGGCTTGTGAGAGGCTTCTTGGGAGCTTGGGGCACCTTGAGAGGATTATATAGAGAGTAGGGCAGATGATGGACGAACTTCAAGGGCTTTGAGTGAGGAGGAAGTGGGAGCTTGGGTGGGTTTATATAGGAAAGGTGAGAGAATTCTTTATTATTTAGGTTTGGGACCCCTTATATTAAAATAATCCAAACCACAAACCATCCCATGGTATTTGCCCATGGTTTCTGGAAAAGGAAAGAGGAAAACAATATTTTACAAGGCCAAGGTCCGAACTTATTAAAAAATTAGGGTTTCTTATGTGGAGGTGAGTCACACTCCCATGGAAATTAATTTAAAAAGGCAAAGTGTTGATTAAGTATTGAGGGCTCCATTAATGCTTTGAAAAGTGAGTCAAACAAACCCAAAACCTCATTATTTTAATGATAAAACACATATTGGCTGAACATAAGGATTATGGTATTTTATTACATCACCATTGGGTCATTATGATGTCATAAAACACATTATATATTTAAATGGTATTTAATTTTTACCCAAAAATTTGACTGTCTCAGAAAATTATGAAAAATTCACCGTTGGATAATTTCGACGTCCTGATTCCAAAAATAATATTTATTTTATATAAATAATTTTCTAAATATGTGAATTTTCACTTTTAAAATAAAAACCGACATTTATAAAAAAAAATTCACGGGTTTTGACAGAAATGGCTTTCAAACCTTAATAAAAATTTTAATTGCATTCATAACATTATAAGATCATTTATATTTAATAAAAATTAATTTAATATTAATAATAATATTTTATTAAAACATTATTTAATTCAAAAATCCTTTAATTTAATAAAATATAATTCTTAATTAAATAATAACTAAAAACACCGTTTGTACTTTAAAAACTAATTACAATGTATCAAAAATGACTAGAAATTATATTCATTATTATATACAAAAATAATGTACATGAACACGGTGCTACTTATTTGTTACATAACCCCTTAAAATAGCCGCATAAGACCTAAGGGTAAGGTGTGCGATGGTGACAGACTCTTGGGGTTGCTCGGATAACATCGCTCGAGTGGTAATCTCTATCAACTTCCATTTTTCCCGTAGACGATCACGTTCGAGCTTGACTTGATGAAGCTCAGCTTGGGCTTGGTCAAGGGCAAATCCCAAAGACGCCACCTCCTTTCCGAGCTCTGACAAATGGGCTTCGTAAGGGGCAATTCTACTGGATGAGGCCATCGCTTCCTTTGTCTGAGTAGAAAATTGGTTCGTTAAAGCCTTATATTTAAACTACCCAGATGATCACTGTTCAACGGCTATAAATGTAACGGTCAAAAATCTTAAAGTAAAACTAAAAAAATTTGATATCTTATAAAAACATTTTTCATAAAGAAACATTTAACTGGATCAAGAGGGATTTTCCATTAATGAAATTTTGGGTCGTTACAGTGCGGGCATAGCCTGTTCAGGGCTGAGTATAACGATACTCAGTAGGGACCCCTATACCCTCAAGGTCTCACTAAAACCAACATGGATTACCATAACGAAGATCTCAACAGATAACCTCTACTTAGGTATATGCCCATACATATACCTAAGTTATCAAGTAACTCATCTCAATCATGAGGAAACACAAGATTATGAAATCATCGGATAACCACTACCCAGGTATATGCCCATACATATACCTAAGTTATCAAGTGACCCATCTCAATCAAGAGGTAAACACATAGGTCATAGACTCAGATCAAACCATGATTTTCATTATCAAAACCGTAACCGCTGAAGAGCCCCATCTATGGAGTGTATAATGGTCCTGTCATGACTTCGAGGTACTGCTTACTAACCTAAGACTGCTGAGGTACTCCTCCTGTCGAGTACCGTGGGCCAGCCACCCAAACACATTAGTGCTTCCCGCCGGGGTATGCCACCCAAACACAGTAGTGCACACCCCCTAATAGCATGTAGAGGTACTCTCCAGACAAGTACCGCGGGTCTGCACTGTCACACAGGTAGTGCTCCGTCCACCATGGGTCTACACCCAAACAAAGTAGTGCTTCGTCCACTGGGCTAGTTGGCTCACCCCAAGTAGAGTCGGTCAATCAGTCGTCAGGTCTCAGTCGGCTACACGGTCTCTGTACTCCACACGCTCGTCTCTGGGAGGGTTCGCTCCATGAGCTACAGGTCGATACTCCAAGTATCTCAAAGTTCCACAAAGAAGTATCTCAAAGTACCTCCTCATCACAGGGGTCTCAACGCAGTAGACGGCGTGTCAATCGGACGCCCGGTCTGTGAGTTACTAGCCTTTTCGTCCCCGGGGTCCGGTTGGTTTCGTGTGCGAACCAACCCGGACATATCTCAACTGTACCTCGAACTCTCATAGGGTATACTCATAGGGACTGTTTCTCCACGTGATCACCAACGCCACTGACGGTTTGTCAAACGGACGTCCGGTCTGAAAGTTATCGTCTTTTCCGTTCCAGGGGCCCGGTTGGATTTCCGGTACAATCCAATGCGGCCATACACCAACGACATCCAAAACTCAGGCGAAGTATACCAAAAGTTCTGTATCATCAAGAGGAATTCAATGAGACAGACGGCACGTCAATCAGACGCCCGGTCTGTGAGTTATGGTTTTTTCGTTCCTGGGGCCCGGTTGGTTTCATGAGCGAACCAACTCGAATGCACTATGACGGCGTCTAAACGTCGAGCGGAGTAAGCCAAAAGTTCCGTATCATCAAGAGGAAACCAACAAAGTCGACGGCACGTCAATCAGACGTCCGGAACTCAAGATATAAGTGTTTCCGCTCCGAGGACCCTGTTGGTTTCATATCCGAACCAACCTGGCCGAACCCAAAGTTCTTTGAAACCTTGATTGTAATATACTGAAACGACCGCCTCGATCCAAGGATCGCATTGCAACTGACGATACGTCGATCAGAGGTTCGTAGCCCATGTTATGGGCATTTGAACGGAACTAATCCAAAATGGGGGGTCTGGGCCCGGCCCGGCCCAGCCCAACCCCCCCTGGGTCGGCCCAAACCGGTTCAACCCGGACCGGGTCCGGGTCCGGCCCATCAGGGCACGGCCCGACCCGACCCGGCTGGCGCGGTGCGGCCCGGGAGGTCCGGTCTGGCCGCGCGGCGCGCTGGCACGCCGGCCTGGAGGCTCGGCCGAACCGGCCGAGCGTTGAGACGCGAGGGGTGGGGGGGGGGGGGGCGTTGCCCTCGATTGATTCGCTAACCGCGGCCCCGCGTGGCGTCGGCCAATGCCACTGGATGCGGCTGAGCGCCGCGTCCCGCCTCTCCGGTCCCGCGCGGTCGCGGGACGAGTGACGGATCTTACCGGTAGCGCGCCGGGCGCCGCCTTCTCCTGGCGGCCGGCCGGTGCCGGGCCCCGCCTCCGGCCGCCGGTGATGCCGTGCCGGCGAGGTGTGCCGGAGGAGTCTTCCGCAGACCACCGAACGCGCTCCAGTGGTCCGTTTTGCTCACCGCTTTCGCCAACGGTCCTCCCGGGACCCGACCATTAATGTGGCGGCTTCAAAACGCATTCGCGGACCGCCTCACCATCGTCCGTCGATCCGCACTTCGACAACAAACTGCGGGGTCTTCGAATCGCCTCTGCGGCCCCAACTCTGCCTGCGGTTTTGTTCGGCCTTAACGGTGCGGCGCGACGGTGCCGCATTCTTTCTCGTTTCCGCGCGGTGCAATGGCACCGCTCAACCTTTCACGTGCTGCAACAAATTCAAACAAACAATGGGGGAGGAGGGTCGGTCGTGTTCGTGCGGTCCGACCTCCTCCCGTTATTATGATAACAGGCGGCCCAATTGAAACCAAGAAAGACGACAAATGAGATCACGATCAATAATAAAATAAACCCCCATAACCTGCCGCGACAAATTATTCCCAACCCGCAAGGAAAACGTTTGCGGATCAACTAGATAATAATATGTTATGTGTTCTTTGTTTTCTTTAGAATGAAAGAATCAAGGGAATAAAATCGTTCTCAAAATAATTCCCTACCTCAACGTTGTTGTCGAACAAGAGTTCGTCGCGGAATTAACCGTCACGGAAGAAGAGGATCGTCACGGAAGAGAAGGATCATCACGGAAGAAACCTCGTGGAAGGAGCGTCATTGATTTTCAAGGATTTGGCGTTCTTTGTCGGAGATCGGTGTGTTCTTTGCGTTCTTGGTGTTCTTCGTCGAAGAAGAACGCTTTCCTCAAAATCCTCTCCACGCCACAAGTTCCCACAGAAATAAAATTAGAACAGTCTTATTTTATTAACGCATAGGTCTTCCTTTGGAATTCAAAAAGAAACAATCAATTAAATGAATTAATTGTAACGATTTAACCGCTCAAATTAATGAGGCGTTTCTTAACCAGAATAAACGCACGGTTTGACTTCATTAATAGGGGGTGCGGGTGCGTTAATTAGAATAAAAGAAATGGTGGGGCTTGTGTGGGCCCCACCCCACCTTAATCCTCTCAAAGGTAGTTATCAAAAAGTGGGTCCCACCCCTAACTCCCTTACGTAGGTTTTAACCACATAAGAGAGATGAAAAGTGTTGTGACACAACACTTAATCCACTTAACAAGAAAAGAAAAATATAATTGTAAAACAATTATTTTATTATTCCTCGCTTTAATTAAACAACTCAACCCGAGAAAACGCAACTCCAGAAAGGCGTCTTCTTAAGAAATTACCGGCGCTGCGAGTTCATCGGTGCCCTCAGATTTCGATTCCGAGAACCGGTTCAAAAGTTAGAAAAACCTGCTCGTTCGTTCACTGAACGTACCAGAGCTAAACTTCAGAAATTGATTCCGGGCACACCGGGCCTCAGAATCAGGTGCCGTTAGAAACTGCATTCTTTTAAAATCCCAAAGAAAATTAAAAAAAATTCCCATGAATTTTATGGGTCTTTGCAAGGACCACCACACCTTAACCTCCCATGAGAGGTTATGGTGGTGGGGCCCACCTAAGGTCTAAACCTCCTCCTTTGGTTTATTGTGATGGGAACCACCTGAGGTTAAACCCCCTTCAAGATGCACTTTAATGGGTAGAAACCCTCCACCTTCCATTAAGTGTAGGGGAGCCTCTTCAACTCCCCAACACTTAATTTTTTCCAAATACTCCACACTAATTAACTGAAGACAACTTAATTAAATCACCCATTTTGAATTTTTTTCCAACAATTAAATAATAGATTAACTTAATCTATTATTTGTCTTGGAATATTCATTTTGGTGGAAACTTTGGAGAAGAGAGAGCATAGGGAGAAAACCTCTCACAAACTAATAGCAAAGAACGAAGAACTCATTCTTCCAACGAAGAACGCCGACAAAGATCTCTTTCGACCTTCACCCTCGGACTCCTACCAATGTGGGATGTCTTCACCCAACCTTCCCTCCTCATCATCATCAATGATCCAATGAACGTGCTCGGGATTGGAAGTGTGCGGCGAACGTGATGAACGACGACAACACCATCTTTTTCCCCGCGACTCCGTCAACGAACATCGATCAAGGTAGGGGTTTATTATTATTTATGTGTGAATAATTTCAATTTTCTTCCTTTCTTTAAAAATGAAGAATGAAGATGTTTTCATTTTGCTGGAGGGTTTTTGTGCTTTGTTCTTATGAACCAATTTCTATCACCCTAAACGCAGAGGGTGCAAGACAAACTAACATGGCCCGACTCCCTCTGTGGATCTCTTTGTGGTTTTCATCGATATGGTGATGAAAAGACAAGGCAAAGAAGGCAACAGGCAACGACTGAACTACCCACGGTCTCCGCGACCCGTGCCGTTCGTTGGTTGCGCCATCCGTCAGGAAAACCGGTCCAAGCCGCGCCGCGCCCTGACCGAATTGGCCTCGGCCGTGCCGTGCCCCGGCTATGCCACCCCGGACTGCCCGCGCCTCTCGGACGACGTCGGCCTCTCGCGTGCCCCGGCCGAACCACGCCGGCCCCCATGCCCCGTGCATCTCGGCTGCCACTAGCCTTCTGTTTACCTCAGCCGAACTACGCCGGCCCTCACGCCCCGTGCCTCCTGGCCCGTGCGCCCCGCGCCTCCCGGCCGAACTGAGTTGGCCCTCGCCACCCGGCTCCTAGACGCTGCCTGCCTCCCGTGCACCCTGGCCAAACCGCGCTGGCCCGCCCGCCCCGTGCCTCCCAGTCGAACCCAACCGACCCACACCACCCAGCTCCCGGTCGATGTCGGCCTCCCGTGTGCCCCGGTCGAACCACGCCAACTCGTGTGCCCCGTGCCGCTGCTGGATGAACCATCCTCAGCCATCCAGGCCAAGCTTCCAGAGCCACGCCCCTTATGGCACTAGCCTAACCAGCCTTGGACATCCGGGCCGAGCCGCTGAGTCGTGCCCCACGCGCGCCTGTCCGAGTCGGCCTTCCAGGTCCTCGCTACCGGTCCGCGCCCTCGCGCTTCTCACGGCCTACGTGGCCTGCTGGTCTGAGCTCAGTGGGCAGGGTTGAACCCAACAGGTCAGGTCGGGCTGAACCCGAACCAGTTCGGCCCAGACTAAGTTGGGCTGGTCGGTTCGACTGGGTCGGACCGGACCTGGGCCCATTACCGACCCTTTACTTTCTTTGGCCATATCTTTCGTACCGGACGTTTGTTTGATGAACCGTCAGCGGCGCTGGTAATTTTGGATCATGAAGGTCCCTTAGAGTATACACCACTGGAGTTTGGGGTATAGTTAAGATACGGTTAGGTTTGATCATGCACAAATCCAACTGGGCCCCCGGGACTAAAAGGCTAATAACACTCAGACCAGACATCTGATTGACGCGTCGTATGTTGCGTTGAGACCCCTATGATGAGGCGGACCTTCAGGTTATTTCTTCATGAGACTTCTTGGAATTTGATGTATCGACACTTGGCTTGAGGTGCGGACCCTCCCAAAATCAAGCATGCTTGAGTGGAAACTATGTGGCTAGTTACTCTTTAACTACTATTCCTGGATCCTGTGTGGGTTCGATAGCTCTGACTACAGTTCCTGGATCCTGTGTGGGTTCGACAGTTCCGACTAATTTTCGTGGATCCTGTGTGGGTTCGACAGTTCTGGATAATGTTTCTAGAACCTCTGTGGGTTCGAAAGTTCTGACTACTGTTCCTAGATCCTGTGTGGGTTCGACAGTTCTGACTACTGTTCTGGGATCCTGTGTGGGTTCGACAACTCTGACTACTGTTCCTAGATCCTGTGTGCGTTCGACAGTTCTAATTTCTATACCAAGAACATACATGGGTTCGACAGAATAGATGATTTAGTAGCTACATCTAATCATCTCTAACTCTCTACAAAAGATGTATACCTGAGTGAGCTGAGTCAGTAACTTTTGTGTTTTCCTCATGATTTAGATGGATTACTTGATAACTTAGGTATATTTATGGGCATATACCTAAGTGGTGTTGTCAGTTGATTTCATACTTTTTGATTTGTCCTTGTTGTATTTTGTGAGACCTTGAGGGTCTCGGGGTCCCTACTGAGTATCGTTATACTCACCCATGCTCGGGCTATGCCAGCACCTCATTGTGTTGGATTCAAATGATGAACAACGCTAGTTGAGGCTGAGAGAACCAGGACCAGACGGTACCCTGAGGTGGACTATATGGCATGACGATACACGGAGGAGAAGGACTAACCTGGAGTGCTGAGGAGGCGATCTGTACCTACCCTTCAAGTATGAACCTTGAAGGACAACCTAGTGGCAACTTTTCTTTTCATCACTTGTACTTTCTGTTTCCTTGTAATTTACATTTGGACTTGTATTTCCAGCTCCCTTTTACTTTCAGTGCACTTTGTAATATAGTTTTAATTAGTTTTTTTACTTCCAACTTGTACTCTTTTGTGTGCGTTTTCAATTTATAAAGGCAATGTCTTCCTAGTTTTAGGGATTTATGCCTTTGGTGCTAGTCTCCAGCCCCAGGCCTATGGAAGGCGGGCTTGGGGTAGTCGCGGCACGGGCCCCGGAGGACGGGTCATGACAAATTGGTATTAGAGTATTTGGTTCTATCGCAGAACTTAAGAATCTGATATTTTTTTGTAAAGAAATAGTGTTAAGGGTACTAAGTGTGGTTTTCAGTTCAGTGAGTACAGTGTTTTTGTGGCAGCCAACGTATCCATACACCAGGACCCTAACATCTGATTTCTGACTCAGTGCATGAATAAACTGATTGTGTGTGTGTTTTCAAGAGTTTTCTTTATGATATCTTGATTCATCTCACCAGGTATAACTTATTGACTGTGGTGCACCTATTATTTTTAGGATGCCTCCATGCAGACATACAGCTAGGGTTCTAGGAGTTGTACGCACGGATAGCCTACCGAGCGATGACGCCTTAGTGCAAGGCCCTTTTTCATTGGAGGCACCAGTGGTACCATGCCCTGTTGGGCCACCGATGCCACCAGCCCCAAAAGAAGAGAGTGCACGCCACCTGAGTACATTGAACGAGTTCCAGCGCCAGAGGCCACCTAGGTTCAGGGGTGAGACGGACCCACAGACAACTGAGGATTGGCTGGAGGCTGTGGTGAGAGTCTTTAGACTAGTAGGGACACCATCCTACCTTATGGTGATCCTTTCCACATGTCTCCTTCATGAAGCAGTAGGCAGATGGTGGAGCCTGATGCTCTAGGTGCATGATGCAGCCAAACTACTCTGGGCAGACTTTGAGGGCCTGTTTTGGGTGGAGTTTGTCCCACCCACCCTTCGTTCAGTGCGGATACAGGAGCTAATTCATCTGCAGTAGGGTAGCATGATGTTGGAACGGTACTCCGTGAGGTTCACCAAACTCTCGTGCTACTCAACAGATATGGTGTGGGACACATTCTTCAGGGCCCAGACATTTAAGTAGGGAATCAGGCGAGAGATCAGGGATTCGATGATCTCCCTCAGCATCCTGACGTAGGAAGAAATGTTGGAGTGAGCCCACTTAGTGGAGAGTTTCCTTGCTGAGCAGTTACCTATTGCGAGACCCACCACCGGACATCACGTAGTGGAGCCTTCTGTAGATGGCAGCAGACAGATGTCACAGAGATCCAAGAGGACCAGATCATTCGGTGGACGACCTTAGAACACGGGTTTGGTTCTTCGAGACACACGAGACAGAGCCAGTCATACCAGGAACAGGCAGTGTTTCACATGTGGTGGGTAGGGTGACATGGCTTGTGACTATCCAACCCGCCATTCGGATGATCAGTATATAGTTGAGGGACCTCCCAGGCAAGGGCAAAGGTTTGATCGAGACGGACTATAGAGAGCAGGAAGACGTGGAAGAGGAGTTGGCCGTGCATCTGGCGGTGAAAGACATTTTGACATATTACCACCACCACCATGAGGAATTCCACCCCGACTGTAGGGAGTAGGTGGACTGGGGAGAGCTCAGCTCCAGGCAGCTGAGGCTTACGATCATGGTACTCTGGATATGATTCGAGTTACGATCTGTGTCTATTCAAACTTAGTTGTTATTCTTATAGACACATGTGTTAGTCACTCTTTCATTACCACTACCCTTGTTCGGAGCTCGGAGATTCTGATGAAGCCGTTTGTAGGATCCTTATGACTAGAGACTCCTATGGGAGAAGATTCGATGATTACGCACTGGTTCTGGAAGTGTGAACTTACTCTAGGAGGCGAGAGCTTCGGTTGGGATCTCCTAGTAGCAGTTTTGATGCCTTAAGATGTCATCTTGGGTATGGACTATTTATGTACAATCCATTCTCAGATTGACTATATTAGTTGCAAAGTGCGGTGTATCCACACGGATGGGACCAGGTTTACCTTCACCGGTGAGAAGGGAGCCTTTGCATCATAGGACGTACTTACCCAGAGGAGGGTGTAGCTGATCACTCATTTGTTGGCTTGCCTTACTCTTAGAGCAGTTGATGTGGAGCGTCTGACTTATCCTGTAGTGGTGGACCAATACGCAGATGTTTTCCCTGATGATGTCTCAAGTGTACCTCCTCACATAGAGGTGGAATTTAACATTGACTTGTACCCTGGGATGGCACTGATATCTACACTAGTGTATCGGATGACTCTCGTGGAGCTTCGCGAGTTGTGGGTACAACTAAAGGAATTTCAGGGGAAGGGATTGATCTAGCCCAGTGTTTCTCCCTGGGCATCCCCAATTCTGTTTGCCAAGAAGGTGGATGGGAGCTTGAGGCTTTGTGTTGACTACCGTCGCCTGAACCAGGTGACCATGAAAAATAAGTACCCACTCCCAAGGATTGACGACCTCTTTGATCAGTTGAATGGAGCGTGGTGGTTCTTGAAGATAGACCTCAGATAAAGCTATCACCAGCTCAGAGTTTGAGACGAGGATTTAGAGAAGACGACCTTCAGATGTCGGTATGGCCACAAAAAGTTCTCGGTTATGCCATTCGGCATAACCGATGCTCCTGTAGTGTTCATGGGACTCATAAATAATATTTTCCATCCATACCTCGATTTCTTTGTTGTAGTCTTCATCGACGACATTCTAATATACTCCACTACTAAGGAGGATCATGCCTACCATTTGTGGGTAGTACTAGACACACTCTGAGAGCACTAGCATTATGGTAATCTCATGAAGATCCAGTTCTAGATCAAATAGGTTCACTTTCTAGGACATGTCATCTCGGAGGCTGTAGTTTCAGTGGATCTAGTGAATATTGAGGCGGTACTTGCTTGGGAGCCACCCAAGAGTGTGACGGAGGTACGAAGTTTCCTGGGTTTGGCTGGATATTACTGAAGGTTTGTACCTAACTTCTCCAAAGTAGCAACACCACTATAAGCCTTGATGAAGAATGGGAAACCCTTCATGTGGTCGGAGAGATGCCAGTAGAGATTTCAAGATTTGAGTCAGAGGCTAACTAGTTCCCCCATCTTGAGACTTACAGAGGAAGTCATTGGGTACATATTCTACTGCAATGCATCAGGGACCAGACTCAGATGTGTCTTGATGCTTGAAAGAGTAGTGATTGCGGATGATTCATGATACAAAAATCCACATGAGCAGAACTACACTACCACTGACTGGGAGTTAGTATAAGTGGTCTTCGCCTTGAAGATGTGGAGACACTACCTGATGGGCGAGTGTTTTACCATGTACTCTGATCATAAGAGTCTCATGTATATCTTTTCTTAGAAGGACCTGAATCTGAGATAGTGACGTTGGCTTAAGTTTCTCCAGGACTATGACTTTGAGATAATCTATACTCCTGGGAAGGGGAACGTTGTTGCAGATGTGATCAATAGGAGATCTAGTATACAACTACTAGCATATGCGACAGAAAAGATGGCTGCTTTATATATATCCTTTGTGGATAGAGATGGAGCATCCTTTCTTCAATCTCTTACATTCACTCCCCCAATTCTTCAGCGAGTCAGGGAGGCACAGTGTGGGGACCCTAACTGCGAGTCACGACATGCTTAGATATCCACAGGGCAGGCACTTGATGGATTTTCTGATGGTAGGGAACAAGTCATCCTCTTCAGAGGACGTACCTTGGTACCAGTGGCACTTTAGGATGAAGTGTTGAGGGAGTTCCACACTTCCCCTCTAGCGGTGCATCCAGAAGTGGTGAAGATGTATTAGGATCTCAGACGACAGCACTGTTGGCCAGGTATGAACAAGGTATTAGAGAAGTTTGTCTCTCGATGCCTCACTTGTCTGCAAGTGAAGGCGGAGCAACAGGTACCAGCAGGCATGGTGCAGCCTTTAGAGGTCCCAGAGTGGAATTGGGATGGGATATCCATGGACTTCGGATAGGACTTCCATGTACATCTAGGGGTCACGACTCGATTTGGGTGATCATTGACCGACTCACCAAGTCGGCCCACTACCTACCAATCAGAGAGCTGGGTTCAGAAGAGAGCTTGGGATACCTCTATGAGCATGAGATTGTGAGGCTACATGGTATACCCTCAACGATTATCCCCGATTGTGATTCACAATTTACTTCCCGTCAATGTAAGGGGTTGTAGGAGGATTTTAGTATGCATCTTCATTTGAGCACCGCCTTCCATCCTTAGACGGATGGTCAGACTGATCAGACCATTCAGAGCCTCGAGTACATGCTTTGTGCCTGTGTCCTCAACTTTGGTTTCATCTGGGAGGATAACTTACCTTTGGTGGAGTTTTCATACAACAACATCTATCACTCCACCATAGGTGTGGCACCTTTTGAGGCGTTATATGGATGACCTTGCAGATCACCTCTGTGTTGGACTGACCTAGGGGAGTCAGAACTAGTGGAATCAGAGATGGTATGGGCTACCACGGAGAAGGTGTAGATCATCCAGGAGCGGATGAAGAGTGCACAGAGTAGGAAGAAGTCGTATGCTGACAGGAGACGGAGACCTATGTATTTTTAGGATGGCAACCACGTCTTTATACATGTCTCAGCCCGACAAGGTCTATTGAGATTTGGTTGAGGCGACAAGTGATCTCCGATATTTATCGGACCTTTCCAGGTTCTCAGTAGAGTTAGAGAGGTGGCCTAATTCTTAGCTCTTCTACCTTAGTTGAACCAAGTGCATGATGTTTTCAACGTATCTTAGCTAAGGAGATACGTGCATGGTCGTTCTCACATCATCGACCATGGAGAGTTGGACGTCGATGATGGGGAGAATTTTACAGAGGTTTCAGTGGAGATTGGGGATCGACAAGAGCGAGTCCTATATGGAAGGTTGATACCTCTGGTGTGAGTTCGCTGGCAGCATGAGAACCTTCAAGAGAGTACATGGGAGTGGGAGGCTCAGATGCATTCTCAGTACCCCCACTTGTTCCCTTAGTTCTAGTTTTAGCTTATGGGGACGTAGAGCCCTGAGGTGGGGAGAATGTAAAGACCCAGAATATAAATGTAATTTTTTTTAATTAAATGAGAATTTTACTAGTCCGCAAAAAATTACGGCGCGCAATTCTGAGGTCTGGAGTGCCTGGAATGTTTTTCTGAAGTTTTTTTCGGGTACGTTCAATGAAATTTCGAGCGGGATTTTATAACTTTTGATCTGGTGCTCGAAATTAAAATATGAGGGCACTGTTGAACTCGCAGCGCTGGTATTCTCTTAAGAAGACTTTCACCTCGATGACAGTGGGTCAAGAATAAAAGATAGTTTTTGGGTTTTTAGTGAAATAATTAAATAAAAATAAAGTTATGTAACTTTATTTTTATTTTGTTGGTTAAAGCCTGCATGTGGAAGTTGGAGGCGGGGACAACCACACCTTAACCTTTCATGAGTGGTTATGGTGGTGGGTCCCACCCAAGGTCTAAACCTCCACTTCTGGTTCATTCTGGTGGGGACCACCTGGGGTTAAACCCCCTTGAAACTCCACTTTAATGGGGAGAAACCCTCCAACTTCCATTTAGTGTAGGGGGCCTCTTCAACTCCCCAACACTTATTTTTTTCCAAATGCTCCACATTAATTATGTGTAGCCAACTTAATTAAATCACCCATTTTGAATTTTGTGCCAACAATTAAATAATAGATTAACTTAATCTATTATTTGTCTTGGCATATTCATTTTGTTGGAAACTTTGGAGAACAGAGAGGTTAGGGGGAAAAGCTCTCCCCAACGAAGAGCGAAGAACGAAGAATGAATTCTTCCAATGAAGAACACCACCAACGATCTCCTTCAACCTTCACCCTCAGACTCATACTGATGTGGGACATCTTCAACCAACCTTACCTCCCCATCGTCATCAACGAACCGACGCACGTTCTTGGGATTAGAAGTGTGCGGCGGATGCGATGAATAACAAAAACACCATCTTCTTCCCCGTGACTCCGTCAACGAACATCGATCAAGGTAGGGGTTTATTATCATTTAAGCATGAATAATTTCCATGTTCTTCCTTTCTTTCAAAAATGTAGAATGAGGATGTTTTACTTTTGCGGGAGGGTTTTTGTGCTTCGTTCTTATGAACCGATTGCTATCTACCTAAACGCGGAGGGTGCGGGCCAAACTAACATAGCCCGACTCCCTCCGCCGATCTCTTTGTGGTGTTCTTCAATATGGCAATGAAACGATGAGGCGACAAAGGCGACAGGCAATGACCATGCTACTTGTAGTCTTCGCGACCCACACTGCTCGCTGGCCATGCCATCCACCGGGAAAACCGCTCTGAGCCGCGCCACGCCCCGGCCAAACCAGCCTCGGCCACGCCGCTACGCGACCGTGCTACCCTGGTCCGCCCACGCCTCCTGGCCTCCTGTGCGCCCTGGCCGAACCGTGTCGGCCAGCGCGCCCTGCGCCTCCCGGTCGCCACCAGATTCCCGTGTGCCTTGACCGAACCGTGCCGGCCCATGCACCCCGGGCCTCCCGACCGAACCGCACCGGCTCGCGCGCCCCGCACACCCCGCCTCCCCTTGTGCCCCGTGCCTCCTGACAGAATCAAGCTGTCCCGCGCCACCCAGCTGTTGGCTACCATCGGCCTCCCGTGCACCCCAGCCAAACCACACTAGCCCGTGTGCCCCGCACCTCCTGGCTGAACTAAGCCAGCCTGCGCCACCCAGCTCTCGGCCGCCGCTGGCCTCACGTTCTCCCCATCCGAACTGCACCAGCCCGCGTGCCCCACGCCACCATTGGCCAAACTGGCCTTGGCCATCCGGGCCAAGCCGCCGGAGCCACGCCCCTCGCTGCGCTGGCCGAACCAGCCTTAGCCATCCGGGTCGAGCACCCCGAGCCACACCTCTCGCAGCACTGGCCGAACCAACCTCCGCCATCTGGGCCGAGCTGCCGAGTTGCACCCCATGCGTGCCTGGTCGTGCCGGCCTTCCGCGCACTCGCGCTAATCACGGCCTATGTGGCTTGCTAGTCCAGGCCCAGCGGGCCGGCCAGAACCCAACAGATCAAGCCGTGCTGAACCCGAACCTGGTCAGCCCGGACTAAGTCGGGCCGGGTCGGTCTGACCAGGTCGGACCGTACTCAGGCCCACTATCGACCCTTTACTTTCTTTGGCCATATCTTTGGCACCAGATGTCCATTTGACGAACTGTCATCGACTCTTGTAATCTTGGAGCATGACGGTCCCTTAGAGTATACCCAATTGGATTTTGGGGTATATTTGAGATACATTTGGGTTGGATCGTGCGTGAATCCAACTGGGCCCCCAGGACTAAAAGGCTAATAACTCTCAGACTGGGCATCCAATCGGCGTGTTGTATGTTGCATTGAGACCCCTATGATGAGGAGGACCTTAGGGTTATTTATTCATGGGAATTAATTGAATTTGATGTATCGATACTTGTCTTGAGGAGTGGACCCTCGCAGAATCAAGCGTTCTTGTGCGAAAACCCTGTTGCTGGCTGCTCTCTGAGTACTATTCCTAGATCCTATGTGGGTTTGACACCTCTAACTACTATTCCTAAATCCTATGTGGGTTAAACAGTTCTAACTACTGTTCCTAGATCCTGTGTGGGATCAACAGTTCTGATTACTAGTCCAAGATCCTGTATGAGTTCGACAGTTCTAACTACTGTTCCTGGATCCTGTGTGCGTTTGACAGTTCTGACTACTGTTCCAGGATCCTGTGTGGGTTCGACAGCTTTGAATACATTTCCTAGATCCTGTGTGGGTTCGACAGTTCTAATTTCTGTACCAGGATCCTATGTGGGTTTGACAGAATAGATGATTTAGTGGCTACATCTAATCATCTCTAACTCTCTCCAAAATTGGTATACCTGTGTGAGGTGAGTTAGTAACTTTTGTGTTTTCCTCATGATTGAGATGGATTACATGATAACTTTGGTATATGTATGGGCATATACCTAAGTGAGGTTATCTGTTGATTTTATACTTTGTGATTTATCCTTGTTGGATTTTGGGAGACCTTGAGAGTTTCAAGGTCCCTACTGAGTATCGTCATACTCACCCCTATAAGGGCTATGCCCACACCTCGTTGTGTTAGATGCAGACGATGGAAAACACTGACTGAGGCTGAGAGAACTAGGACTGGATGGTACCCAGAGGTGTACCATACGGAGTGATGATACACAGAGGAGACAGATGGACCTGGAGTGATGAGGAGGTGATTTGTACCTACCCTTCAGGTAAGATCCTCATAGGATGACCTGGTGTCAGCTTTTCTTTTCTTTAGTTGTACTTTCAGTTTCCTTGTACTTTACAGTTGGACTTGTATTTCCGGCCCCCTTTTACTTTCAATAAACTTTGTTATATAGTTTTACTTAGTGTCTTACTTCTAGCTTGTACTCTATTGTGTGCATTCTCAGGTTATAAAGGCAATACCTTCCTAGTTTTTGGGATTTACACCTTTGCTGCTAGTCTCTAGCCCCTGACATATGGAAGGCGGGCTTGGGGTAGTCGCGACATGGGCCCTAGGGGAAGGGTCGTGACATTCAACCCACTATCTTTGTTAATACTTCCTGATAATTAAAAGTTCCCTCAAAAAAGGCCTAAACTGACACTTTAACTATGGGAAAATCTTAATTTATATGTTGGAAGGAATATTATGAATTAATATTTTATTGTTTTATTTTTTTATTATGCATTAATTATTATGTACTATCCTTTTACATTCCTTTTTAATGTTATGTGGATTTTACTTAAGTGATAAACCATGTGTGGATAAAATATACACACATAATTCAATTATTTTATTCTATATGATCATTAATGTAATTTAATTAATTTATTTATTTGATCATGATAAAGAATCCATAAAATAAATAACCATTCATAAAGATTTAATAAATTATGTGACATGATCAGGAGATTTATCTATTAGTTTGTTTATTGAGTGAAAAATAAAAAACCATTGAGCCTAAGGTAAAAAAATAAATGAGTCAGTCTTAGCTTGATTTGCATCATTATTGTTCTATTACATGTATCTCATTAGTTGATTTCATAATGAATTTTTCTGAAACCACCACCAATTACATGGGAGATCCATCCTTACACATGCTTTGACTAACACATAGGTGGGGGGAACCAATGTGATAGTTATGGGGTTTATGAAAAAGAAACCATAGACACATGGGTCATTATATAATAAGTTAGGGAAATGGGACATATGGTATCATTATAATTTAATAATTATTGTTAAAAAACCAATTCAATAATTAAATTAAAATAAATCACATAGACACAAAATCTGGTCAAGATCGTGATCATTCAGGCCTGAAACAAATACACATTTAATAAAATAAAATTCATTCCAATCATTATTAATTGCGATAAAAATAATAAAATTAATTAATTACCTTAATTAATTAATTCATTTATCTTAATTTACTTCCAAATGGTCCTTGATATTGCCATCAATTATAATTTTAAAGACATTAAATAAATAAATTTTATATAAAATTAATCATGTACATAAGCATGTACTATGAGGCAACACATAGAAAACATGTCTGAATTACCTGAAATGGACCTTATCATATATTGTGCACTCGCACAGAATGTATCATACATAGCGATTCATGTAATTACATAGTTTTTATGATTAATAAATGATACCTAAACAAATATTACAATACTTGACATGTATGATTTCAATGCATGATAAGTACATGGTTGTAAGAACCATATATGGTACATAGTTCTGAATATTATACAAAAATTAATTAAACAGTTGATATATATATAAAACCTATCACATGTAGTGTACTGTCAATTATTGACACATGTTCACATGTTAATTAGGTTTAATGGAGTAATTAATTAATTATATTTTCTATGTAAATATTTATGATACACATTGTGTACAATCTAGTTGCACACATTTATGCAACTTCATTGTTTATTTGAAACAAAAAAATAGGGATTGTGTGTGTGTTTGTTGGATATAGAAATTCATGTGGAACATAGTATATATGATATCTACATTTCATCCGACATCCAAGTTTCATTTCTATTAGTCACACACATCATGTAATAATACATGATGTGTTTTTGACTATGTGTTTTATACTGTGAAAACATGTAGAGTACATGATGTTGAATAATGTTACATGGAGTGAGGTTCAATAAACTATGTGCCACCCTATCCTAGTAAAGAAATGTTTGTTTAATAACATCATGTATGATTCTATACATGAATCTTTGAATTAAATTGTAGGTTCATCCTTGTGTATTGAACTTTGGTACATGATGTATACCTTCAAGATACACACAATGTAGTCTCATGATACCTAGACATAATCCTCATCACCTTCAGAAGAGTTTTTCAATTTTTCTTCATATATTATTAAACAAAATTGGTTATATGAGTGATAATAATGAATAAAGGGAATATATCTCATTTTTAATATTTAAATAATGGTCTTTTTGAAATAAAAAACTCATGATAAATGCATATAATTATCAATGATTAATAGATAATTAAAATTTTAAATTTGACCACTTTGATGTCGCCTCAATGTTATGAACTCCATAGAATATCCTATTGGGACATTGCTAATTTAAATTTTATCAGTTTAAACGAATAATCCATGATGTACAAGATGATAAATGTCATGATCAATGAATTAAATGAGATGAATATAGGCAAAGAATGTTGAAACGAAGAAGATATGGTCTTTTATGTTAAATTCTAATTAATTTAAATTATAAACTACCTCGGTCTTGGTAATTATTTCTTCATAGAAGAATTTGATCTTTGGAATTCCATTTGATTGTACCATCATTTCAATATGAGGGTCCAATGATAGAATCCTTCTATGAGTGATCCACATGTGCTCCTATGATCTCAATGTGTTGTTGATGGTACTTCAGATGGTAGAACAACAGTACTGATCATCTTGCATCACTTCATTTGATCACCAAAAAATAATTTGAAGATTGAATGATTGATTCTTAACCTCTCAGTATTGAATAGAAGAGGGTGGAAGACTTATATAATTTCTTGAATTAATTTTGGACATTTTTTTATCTAGTGTTGAGAGAATCTCTAGAGTGGTGGGTTTTCCACCACCATGTCTAACCCTCTGAAATAATATACCAGTTATTTATAAATCCTAGTTATGGAATAAATAATTTCACATTGGCCCATAATTATTTTCATAATCCTAAGAAAACCCCATGTTTAAATAATAATAATATTATTATTATTATTTACTTGACATGTAGTGAACTCACATATTAAATAAATATAATTTCCTTAAATAAGTAAATAATTATTAATTTAAATGATTTTTAATATATAATTCCTATCAGACCTAATAAATTGGTCCACACTTCCCCCTAAACATTTACAAAACCTCAAATAATGAATTTTATTCATTTGATAAATAAATAAATATATTTTTATAATATTCACAGTCTTGAAAATGAATATTTTTTTAATATTCATGAAATTAAATATATATTTATTTAAAATATTATTAATTATATTTTCAATAAATTAAGATATAAACAAATATATTATATTTGAAGTTTTTGTGAATAAATATTTATTTAATATTCTACTTATACATAAATATTATGATTGAATATTTGTGATTAATAAATCATGAATAAATACTATTATCAGAACTGAAGAATAATATTTATTCTAACAATTAAATGTAGATATAATTTAATTGATATCAATAGAAACACTATATTTTTAACCCTCTATTATTCTTCCTTAGTGAAATTAGGTGGGTTTGTTTAAATTCCAATGTCGGCGTCTAGAAAACCCTAAAGGAACCCAAGATGAAGAAATTAACATCATAACAACAACAACCACATATGAACTCACTATGTAATATAATCCATTTTTGTCGATATATCATCAAAAAGGTTGTATACTCATATTTTCAACCTATATTTTTGTTAAGTATTTATTTGAATTTAATAAACTATCTCATAAATACACCTTGTTCATGTAATTTAACGAGACAGTTCAATTTCAATCAAATGAAAAAGATTTTAACATTCATTAATATTGAATGGATAAATTTATCTTATAATTATTCTTTAATATCATATCAATTGTGACACACCCATCACACTTAAATTCTCCATGATCATATGTAATCATGGTTTATGAGAGTGCATCTAAGTATGTGACTCATTATACATATCAATAATAATATTAACATATATAAATCATTAAAAATTATCACAGATAGGAATATCAAAGGACACATGTAACATGTAGAATTCATATAGGTGAGTATATCCTCATAATCATCAATATTAGATATTAGAAATTGTGAAATTAATGAGATAAAGTTTCATCTTCTTATGAGTACTCACAAAAAATAGTCTGCTTTGCCTGTGTCTTTTCAGATGATGGCGTATGACAATAAGACACATAGTTTAAGAATATCATCCCAACATTTTGTGGTTCTAATCATAATGGGGAAATTTTACCAACTTTTCAATGCCTCATATACACTAGTATATTATTAAATTAAATTTAAATGGAATAATAATATTAATGTGACATAGTATTTATTATTATTTCAATTCTATGAATATATAGTAAATCTAAAGTACAAAATTAATTTCATCTAGGGAACCAACCCCAATAGATTTTAGATTTTATGAATATTGTATTTAAGGATTATCTTGATAAATTTTTTATGGTATTCACTGTTGATATATTTATTTAATATAATTACTATAAAGAGAATCAAGACTATTTGAAGATTGTTCTTGAGACTCTACGATAGAAGGATTTTTATAGAATATTTAGTAAGTGTAAATTTTGGATTTAACAAGTTTCTTTTATTGTATGTATTATCTTCAAGGATGGAATATATGTTGATACTATAAAGAAAAATGAAATTTAATAATGGACTATACTAATGAATATAACAGAGATATGTTGTTTCATTTTCTTATTTGTTTACTATCATAGATTTGTTGAGAACTTAACTTGATTATCTAATTCTTTAACCAATTTGGAATGTAAAGGGTTAAAATTTCCATGATAAAAATAATGTGAAGGTAGTTTAGAAAAGATAAAGAAGATATTGATAAGTCCACCAATATTAATTTTAATATTGGGTAAATAATAGTTTTTGGTAGTGATGCATCAAATAAATTACTAGGGTTAATCATTATGAAAAATTATAGAGTTTTTTTCATATAAATCATAGTAATTAATGACCCATGAACAAAACTGTCTAATTCATAATAATGATCAGGTTTTAAAATATTTTCAAGCAAGATATGAAGAAACTATCTTTATGGTGAAATATGTGACATATATATATATATCAATATAGTTTTTAGTATATATTAACATAGAAAGTTCTCAACATGAGAAAAAAGAGATCATTAGTACTACTTAAATATTATGACTAGATAATACACTACCACCATTGGAAGGAATACAAGGTGGTAGATTCATTGAGTGGGAAGTATCATGGAGTTATACCCATGATATTGATAGAAAAGGGTCCAAAAATCATGGATTTAATAAATTTATACATGGAATGTTTTAGATAGGGGGAAACATTATTCCTTTTCCATATAATTGGCCAACCATATTTACTAGAAATGATATAGAAGTTTTAATAAGTTGAAAATGATCTAAAAAAATTAAATCCATAAAATATTATATATTTAAGGACTTCATCTATGAATATTAGGTTTTAAATTTTTCAAAGAGACTATGTGTACCATATGTTCGTGAGCTAAATAGGGAATTTCTAGATGAAGATGACAAATCAAATTTCTATATACATGATAATATCACCAAGATGTATATAGATTTAAGAGAAACATTTTGGTGTGATTACATGAATAATGAAATTACTTAAAATGTGTCATATCTTAAGGTTATAAAATAAGGACACTATGTTCGATAACATGTATAACAGGCAACACGAAGCATAAATGAACTATGAAATATTATTATTTGAATATGACAGTTATAACCAAGTCATTAAATCGTGGGGTATGAATAATATTAAATAAATTTTTAAACAAATATAAATATTATATTCAATAAAAATTTAGATATTAATTCTTAGGAAATAAGAACTTGGGTTTTATTAAAACAATTTTATTATTTAAAGTTATTTTTTCATCAAAAATAATTTTTTATTTCTTTTTATAAACTAATAATATAATTTAGTTTTAAAAATTTAAAAACAATTATTTGATAAAATAAATATAATTTTTGAAATAATAATACTTAAATTATCTTATGATGAAATTTTGATATTTTTCTTAAAATTTTGAATTTTCAATGAATAGTGAAAAATACTGATTATTATTGAAAATTGTGTTTTATTTTATTGTATTTATAAAGTAAAATTATATTTCAAATTAGTTTTAAATTTTAATTATTTACTTTTTATTTAAAATAATCCAATTATGGTTTTTAAAAAAGAAATTTATTTATGAATTTAATAAGAAAGCATTTTATAATTATAAGGGAATTTTTCTGAAAAATTGTTTTTGATTGCTTTTTTTCTGTAAAATTTAAATTAAATTATGTCACTTTTGTATTATAAATTAAAAAAATGATTTCATATCTTTAATTATTAGTTCATAATTTGTTAATTATTTTTCTTTTTATTTGTGCTCAATATGAATAGTAACCATAATAAATCTTATTATCATGGTAAAGGAAAAATCAGTTAATTAAAGTTAAAAACAAAATAATAAGAACTAGAAAATGACCCTAACACTTTTATTAACTTTATTTTATGATTCCATTTCATCCATGATCATCCAATATTTGGTTATATGGCATGTTTTGGAAATTTGGATGGGATTATGACCTTTATAAAATTTTATGTAAAGAAAAGAAAAAAAATAACCATCGTGTTTTTAATAATAATAATATTTTTTACTTGGGGTTATACAGATGATATGTTCAGTTATAAAAATTAATTAGAAATATTAATGAATTATATTCATCATGGTAATTTATTTCTAATATTTATTGAAGAAATAATTACATTAAATTCTTAAATAATACTGACATAATAATTATTCAATTATTGAAAAGGTAAACTAAATGATATAAAAAATTAAAATTATTATAATTTGGTATAAGTAATGATATACACAAACTATCGAGATAAAAATGAAATATTATAAATTTCTGGATGAATTTAATTTTAATTCCTTTATTTTCTTGTTATTATTAAAGTCAAAGTAAATGAATAGTTCTAAAAATGACATTAATGATATTTTATAATAAATAATATTTTATTAAAGGATTTAAAATTCGAAAATTATTATATTGGGAAATATTAATGGGATATTGTTAACTAAATAAAATATGCTCCTTTTAAGGTTCTTTTTTCATTTTATTGTACCATTATTAACCCTTAAATTGTGGAAAACATAAATATTATGGTAATTGTCAAAAGGGTTAATGAACGGTTAAAACAAAAAAATATGGGTAAAAATGTGATCCAAAATTTTAAAAAATTAATTAGGTGATATTATTTTAATCATAATCAATTTTTTTATAATATTATCAAATTGGATCCATTTGGACATAAATATTAATTTATATTAATTTAATATTTTAAGAAATCCCAATAATGACCTCTCATCTCTTATAAAAGGGAAATATTCTTCTCATTCCTTTAGAATTGAAAATAATTTTATATTGAAACATAAATGCCCAAATACCTTCCTATAATCACTCCCTACATTGTATAGGCCTTATTTTGAGAATAATGGCAATGTTAGAGGACTTAATGTGTTAAGAAAAATGAGAGTTTTCAAAGAAGAGGTATTGTTTTAACTATATATTTTAGTATCATTTCTTCTTCCACCTCCATAAAATCTTACTAAAACATGATAAAATAATAAAAATAGTATCCTATATATATTGAGATGTTATTATGTTACTGTAATAACATATATTCATCTCATCTTCCATAAAATGGGAAACAAAACCATTGTTCTTGTGTATGGTGGACTACCGCCTTGTGAAATGATATAATTATTTTCCATCGCAGTCTCTTAGGAAAGGATTATAATGATGTAATTATGATAATATATGATATTAATGACATATTAATAATTATTGAAATATGATATATCATTTAATTTCTAAACTTTCCTTTCACTGAAGACTGATAATGTTGTTCATGTGTACGTGTGGACTATCACCTCCATGAAGAGATGTGATTCTTTTTTCATCAACACATCACATGGATAATATATATAATTAAATTTCAAGAAATACAATTTTATTTATGATATAATTATCATTATGTAAAGATAAAATAATACTTACCTTATTTCCATAATGATCGTTGAAAAATGGAAATGTTACTCTTGTGTAAGTACATCCTACCATCTCAATGACTGTAACAAATATCATTTTTCATAACCAAATTCCTTGATTTTTTTTAAAATTATTATTGATGTATATAAATTATAATTATTTCAGGAGTATTATTCGAGAGATTATGGAATAATTACCTCTTTGACCATAGTCAACCTATTGAAGTCATTTTGGACTTATTAACCGAATATCATCAAAACATCAAACGCGAACTTAAAGGATAAATTTATTATTATAACATGGAAATAAGTGAGAAAAAAAGTAATGATAAACAAGAAAAAAAATTCAATCAAGTAAATAATTAACATTAGTTTATTATTCATGAATATAAATAACATACAGAATGAGTCAGACATATAATAATGGACTTTATTTTTAAAAATCCCCTAAAAATATATTTTTCTCCCATATCCATATTTTTAAAAAAAATTAAAAATTTATTTATATTTATATAAAATAATTATAGAGGTCATTTTATGTTTCTTTTTTACTTTCTTTGATAGGGTTTCCAAAGGAATATTTTTATGGGATGTCTTGACATTATTTGCATAGAGAAAAAATGAAATGTTCTATTTTAAAATATATGGAGACAAGAAATTTTCCAACTATTATAACCATTATTTTATTTTATATTACCTTCATAGGATTTAATAATTTATTCAAATAAAACCTCCTTCACTATGTTTATATTATTTTCAAAAAGGGTTTTAAAATATGAAAAAAAACTTATGGGTGAAAATTACATTTTTATTATGCAATATTTTATGTATTCTATTTTGATTCTTAGGAATTGTTTATGAGGAAGGGTGGTTTTGTTAAAAAAATGAGAGTCTCTTATACCATTATATATATGCAATTCATTGGGTAAATGTATGGAGTTGACCAATTAAGTTTCTCCTAAGAGATTATGGGAATATATTGTGATGGTTCTTCCAATTGTAACCAGGATTTCTTTTTTAGGTGTAACCATGATGACTATTCTATTTGTAATCATGAAGGTTATACCATATATTATAATGATATGAAATTTATACCCCAATTTATCTAAATTATTTGTATATTCTTCCAAGGGGTTTTTATGGATATCATATGGTTTTTAAGGTATTTAAAGTATTTTCTACTTCATAAAGATGAAAATTATAACTTTTTGTAAAAGTTATTTGTAGAGACCCGAATCCTGACTTACATGGACTTTACATTACTTTTGCGGAATACTTAGTACATAACAAAAAATACACACACAAGGATCGTAATAGTTTAGTGTCTTTGGAAACTCAGAACGTAATCTTCTAATCGTGGTGAAAGATCTCCAATATCTCCCATAAATATCTTCCTTTTTTTTACCTAAAACCATTCTTTATATCCTGGGGAAAAGAAAACATAAAAGGGTGAGCTCAAATGCTCAGTAATGGTAAAAAAAAGAAATATAAATCTCATCGTATACACAAGCACATAACTTTTGGAAATCTTAACCTGCAAAAGAGATCATAATTTCATAACATGGGATAAATCATGGAAGTGAAATGTAATCACAATAATCATAACTTAAAACATGAAACTTTGTGGCATACACACATAATCATAGAGAATCATTTCTTGTTAGTCAAGACTCATTGCCAAGACTATCTTAGTGGACAAAGTCCCTTTCTGAATCGAGTAACCCTCGTTTCAGTCCTGTTTCACTGAACTGGTATAACCTACCATTTCATCCATGTCTATCTCATGAGATATAAAATCTTTACCCAATGCATTGGAGGGAGATATAGGTCCCACCCATCTCATAATGATACCATTCTTATGTGTGCCACAAAATCATAAACCATACATCATAGCATAACCCATGTAATAAAAATGGGATTCTTAAACAACATGACATCGTAAAACAATTCATATAAGATAAAGGAATTCATAAAAAATATTTCCATCACAACATAATCAAATCCATGTAATAATAGGGAGAAAAACAGAACCCTTTATTATCTTAGATGTAAAATAATTTTGATAAAACGCTTGAACTCCATTCTTGAGGAAAATATCCTTTCTACTTCAAAAACACTTTTCCTTTCTTAACATGTCATACAATTTTAAACTAAAAGAAGTTGATTAAAAATAAACTTGAAAACTTGTAAAGGATTCTTCTTAGAAATAATGTTTTAAAAATCCATTCATGCCGTATAAGTTAAAAAAAACATTCTTCGTACTTTTGTCGGAAAAGTCAAAAAGTACCTCGTACGAAAAATGACAAAAGATTCCTTTCATATTCTTTACTAAAAACTCACCGAAGGGTAAAATTGGATTTAAACTATTGTAAGTGGATGGAAAAAATATTTCATATTGATGGAACATGTATGTGGATGATAAAATACACCCCAGTAAATGCCAAAGTAAAAACAATCTCGGATAAAAATGAGATTGTGATATTTCCCTTACCTTAGGTCTGATTTGCTTCGTATGTGTCCGAACCTCCTGTATAATGATTCAAATAATGTCATTGACTTATTACAGAATCATATTCATCGTTATGATATCATATATGGTTCACTTATGACATTATTTTACCCGTTCTTTTGTAAATTCCATGTTAAAGAAGCGTTTTGGGTAAAATCGTTTCATTTATCGTAGGTGTTTTGACTTATTGTTCTTGACATTATTATTACTTATATCATGATTTACTTACTTCCAGAATATAAAATATGATTTGTATATCATATATATTCAGTATATATATATATATATATAATAGATAGATAAATGAAATGAAAAACACCGTTCATGGAGACGGTAGTCCGTACGTACGCATGAACGCTGTTTTCCTTTCCTTATTGTCTTGAATGGAAGTAAGTAGATGACATACATATATATATACATAAATCCAGTAGCTTTATAATGTCATATATTTCATTATTATTTCTTATATATACTTTATAATCATTCTTAAATGGTTATCATGGAGAATGAATCTCATCGCGTCGTGGAGACGGTAGTCCGTACATACGCACGAGCCATGATATCATTTCCATAAATATTGAATTGAATTGAAGTGGATTATACAATATATCAGAATCAATATAATGTTGTAATAACTATGTATAGTTATTCTTTACACCATTATACCCATCCATGTAAGGTGGTGGTGGAAAATAGATTACACCACGGCGTGGAGACGGTATTCCATACGTACGCACGTGCGGTGATTTCTTTTTCCATAGGATGGATAGATGGTGAAATAGGGTTGTTTCATACTTATAATAACATATAAGTATATTAGTGATACTGATGTTATTACTTCATAATGAAACAACCTAATAAGAAGAAGTGGAAGAAGAAATAAAGATGAAAGAATTGGTAACGGTAATTACCTCTTCTTTGAAGCGCCTCTTTGAGACCTCCTCTTAGGGCACTAAAATTGGTCTTTGAGGAAGACCAGAACCTTTAGGATGTTTCTAGGGAAGTGGAGAAGAGATTTTGGCAGGGTTTGGCCGAGATTGAGTGCTCAAATTGGTGTGAGGAGGAGGGGGAGGAGGTGTCCTTTTATAAGGGAGGAGAGGGGCACCTTTGGAATTCTGAAAAATATTAATTTATAATAAATCTAACCCCACTTAAAAACCTCCAAAAATGACTCATATTCGAAGATTAGATGAGATAGGGTTGTAATCTCATCAACCAATCAAATTTAGACATGTTTGGATCTTATTTTAAACGTTATCATTTTCATTTATCCTTATTTAATCTATTTAAGTTTATTTGTGGTAATAAAATTCTAAATTTTAAATTATAACAAATAATTACTTATTTGTTGTGAATTTTCCATAATTGTTTACTTTATAACATTATAGACCATATAAATTTAAATTTATAATTTTTAAATATTTTTGTGATTTTTAAACTATTTTATAATATGTTATTTTTATGAAATAACAATAGTGTCAATTTTGACACTATTCATTTATTTGAATTTAAATAAAATATATACAGAATATATGTTCGAACTAAAAGCTTTAATATATTAATAAAAGGTCATATTTATCCATAAAATTAGTGGATCACATTAAATAGTTCATATAATATTTATTTTATTATTTTAGAAACCATTTATTTGGTTTATCTCTTAATAAAATAATTACTACATTATTTTTGTATAATTATTTAATATACTTATTTTTGCATAAAAATTTAAAATAAAATTCTATGATGAAGATAAATATATTAGCTTTCACAATAATACTTTTACTAGAATTTATCATCTTAAAATCACAATATTTAAATTGTTATATTTATTAAATTATGAAGGTGACAACTTTGGCATCATTTAAAATAAAATAATATAAGTGTCATAATTGATTGTATAAGACTCCAAATGGACAAATATTCGACCATTGGATGATTATAGTTTAAATTTACACGAAAAATAAGTTTTGGTCAGGGTTTTGTGCATTTTAATGTCACTATTAGTTTAATAAAAACTATATTCTTGATTTTTCACTAGATAAATAATTTCTGCATCACTATTCTGTCACAATTAATGATAATTATTTAATCCCAAAAAATTCTAAATAAATTCTCATGATGTAGATAATTTTGTTAGATTTCTGTAGACTATTAATGTTCGAAATTTTATGATGTTTATCAATAATTTAAAATTATTATACTTATAATATTTAAGAGAGTGATATGTTGTCACTTTCTTTGGTTTTAATAATAATTAAATTATTTTCATGGTCAAAAGTCCATTAAATGAATCTAATCCGACCCTTAGTTAATATGGGTTTACTTTTAGCCATCAAATAGAATTTTGGCATTTGTTAGGGTAATTTTATAATATTATATTTAACCTTAATTACCCGATTTATCTTTAACTATGGTAAATAAAATTTACCGTAGTTACTATTCATAATTCTCAAAAATAAAAAGTATCCTATTAACATAATTTGGACCCACTGATTCCAAATATGGAATCCATTTTTTAAAATTCAAAACACAGAAGTTTCAGAAATTAAATTAAAATTAATCTCGTTGTCGTATAAAAACGGGTTTTTGTTTAAAACATTGCAAAAGATTGAATTGATTTAACTTACGAATTCAAGGTAAAATCAATGCTAATGACATATATTATATTAAATGGTAAAAATATATTCTATTTATAGTTTAAAACCATTCCATATTATAATTTAACCACATAATATATTACGATGAAAAAAGTTGTTTTTAATTAAAATATAGCGTGTTTTTACTATTCATTAAAATGTTAAAGTTACCAGAATAATATGAAAATTTTATCCAAAGTAAATTTTTATTTCTTGATTCCAAAGAAGAATTTTATTTTTTAAAATTTAACTTATAAACAAGTCAAAAACCAGATTTAAAGTGGGTGCGCCATCCAAAGGCGGCAAAACTGCATTTTTTGAAAAATACTTATTTTACCCGAAAAATTTATTTTGTTCTTATACCATGTTCTAGAAATGTGTAAGATGAATAATAATGTTATAAAATTCAAAATTTAGTTAATACTATTCATAACGACTAGTTCATGACAATATTATAATAATATAACATTGTTTATTAAAACCCGGTATTGCATACAACACACGCTATCGAGGAAGGTCGCGATTGCGTGTAATGCAAGCCAAGTCAGGGTTGCGTGTTGTGAAAGAATCCTTCGTTGTTTCGTATAACAGAATCCAACCATATTTCATTTATACATTTAATATATATATATATATATATATATATACTCAATGTTGCGTAGAATAACTATTATCAAAATTGTGTGTAACACGGTCCAAGAATAGTGTTGCGTATACTGCAAGATAATACGGTGTTGCGTATAGCGCAAGGTAATCTTGGTGTAGAATACAACACAAGAAATTAATGAAATTAAAAGAATATTTTTCATAAAATCTCGGGGTGTTACATTCTACCCCCCTTAAAATGAATTTCGCCCTCGAAATTCGTCGGGGTTATAAATGGTTTACTATACTAAAGTTTCTTTAATAGAAACCCACATCATAAAAAGGAATACCAAAACCAATCTTTAAAAACAAAAGTATGAAACTTAATGGTTACCCAAATAAACTAATCACTGGGTTTCCACATAGGTGAAAATATGGATATGGAAGAGAAATCTAACCATCATGTTCTGATAGAGAGTGGTAGAGAACATGGCTATGGAAAAGCCAACAATCACAAAGCCATATATTTGTGATGATCTAGGGTACCATCTGATTCATCGGATATAAGGGCACTAAGACAAAATTTTTGGTTTTCAAGATCATTTCCCTAAAGTTGAAGAATTTGAATTAGAATAAATACTTACTTTATTTTGGTACAATCTCACTGTTGTTCGTGCCTTTAACAATTTCCACTTCATCTCTTAAATAAATGAAGTTGAATTTGTTATTCGTGAAGTGTTAGCAGATCATGTTATAGAATGACGGGTCATTCCATCTGTCTCAAAAGGTTAGCAAAATTTATATACATAAGTCGATCTATAGTGGGATTAATCATATATGGTTCCTAAAATGGGCTTATACTTCATATATCATACTGCTTAATATAATAAAACTAGTTTCTACTAAACAGGGACTTCCTGTAGGCCATTGGTAGGCGATAAAGGCCAGTCGTACTTCAGTTGTGGGTTCGATTCCCATAGCCTTGTCCGACACGATGGGCTGTCGCCCGTTCTACAGGTTGTCCTTTTTCTAAAACTATATTACTATAACATCCCATCAATAACATCTAGAAAACTTCTATCCTTAAACAATAATAACTTATGTACAACATAATCCATTCCAATCTTTAGGCTTATCCATAATACTGCAATCCACTCTCATAACATAGTGAAAATGATTACCAGAGATTTAACACCATCATCAATCCCCATATATCATAAGATATGTTTTGTTGGTCACATTACAAACATTCAAAGTCCTTAATCATGTATTCTCTTGAATAACTTAGTGAAAACATGAATGCAGTTAAAATTTAACACTTTCCACATACCAAAATCCTCAAAATTCTATATACTCAAACCATGATATCACTTAGTCCTTATATCAATCATGAGCTCATGAATACTATCAAACATTTAATTTTCTCCTTATCCCTTCATTATGTGCATATCATCTACATTCCAAAAATATCTGAGTAACCTTTCATGGATACTGGTAACATTAATCATATACTTTCAAAACTCAAGGAAAGACAACAGTGTAACAATCCATAGATGTCTCTTTATTCCATAGTAGCATGAGATTACTTATACAACATTACACATGATAAACATGTAATCATTCCACTACATTCTTAAACCATTGACCGAGCTTCAACAATTCTTTCATCTCACATATCATTTGTAGTCTCATCATCATCATCCACATAAATACTACTCATACGACCATACTGATTCTCTTCATGAGACTTTCCCTTAGGGCATTGGTTTTCATAATGCCCGTACATTCCACAATTAAAACATTTAAACATTGTTGATGTCGTAGCAATACCATTATCCTCATCCCTGGTGTTAACTAAACCTTTTCCTTTGCACTTACTGGCTTTGTGTCCTTCTTTTCCACACCCAAAGCATCTTCCAGTTCCTTTGAAACATTCTCCTTGATGCCTCTTCCCACATGATTTACATAGTGGAAATTGAACTTTCTTTCCTCTATGATCATCATGAAACTCCATCTTTCTCTTATTATCCGAGTCAGGAAACTTACCAAATTTTACTTTATTGATCATATTATGAGATTGCTGATTTGGCATAATAATGATGTTTGGACTTCCAAATCCCATTTCATTACGAAGAATATCATTCCATTGTCCATCATATTCTCCATTATCGTGAATCATCTTGTTTCCAGCCATTTTCTAAAACCCAAAAAGAATAGTGTGAGAGGAAAAAATCATAATAAAGGGGGAGTAACTTCAATATCTAACATCTTAGGTTTAATTCTATGATCGTTAGCGTAATTCTAGTACTATAACCTATACGTATACTTAACCTTAGAGACATCCCTAGACATACCTTAGAAATATCTCTAGGGATCTCACTAAAGTTCTCGCATCCTAGTTTCCAAAGGTTGACTAAACTTTTCCTCTGATACCAACTGTAGAGACCCGAAGCCTGACTTACATGGACTTTACATTACTTTTGCGGAATACTTAGTACATAACAAAAAATACACACACAAGGATCGTAATAGTTTAGTGTCTTTGGAAACTCGGAACGTAATCTTCTAATCGTGGTGAAAGATCTCCAATATCTCCCATAAAGATCTTCCTTTTTTTTACCTAAAACCATTCTTTATATCCTGGGGAAAAGAAAACATAAAAGGGTGAGCTCAAATGCTCAGTAATGGTAAACAAAAGAAATATAAATCTCATCGTATACACAAGCACATAACTTTTGGAAATCTTAACCTGCAAAAGAGATCATAATTTCATAACATGGGATAAATCATGGCAGTGAAATGTAATCACAATAATCATAACATAAAACATGAAACTTTTTGGCATACACACATAATCATAGATAATCATTTCTTGTTAGTCAAGACTCATTTCCAAGACTATCTTAGTGGACAAAGTCCCTTTCTGAATCGAGTAACCCTCGTTTCAGTCCTGTTTCACTGAACCGGTATAACCTACCATTTCATCCATGTCTATCTCATGAGATATAAATTCTTTACCCAATGCATTGGAGGGAGATATAGGTCCCACCCATCTCATAATGATACCATTCTTATGTGTGCCACAAAATCATAAACCATACATCATAGCATAACCCATGTAATAAAAATGGGATTCTTAAACAACATGACATCATAAAACAATTCATATATGATAAAGGAATTCATAAAAAATATTTCCATCACAACATAATCAAATCCATGTAATAATAGGGAGAAAAACAGAACCCTTTATTATCTTAGATGTAAAATAATTTTGATAAAACGCTTGAACTCCATTCTTGAGGAAAATATCCTTTCTACTTCAAAAACACTTTTCCTTTCTTAACATGTCATACAATTTTAAACTAAAAGAAGTTGATTAAAAATAAACTTGAAAACTTGTAAAGGATGCTTCTTAGAAATAATGTTTTAAAAATCCATTCATGCCGTATAAGTTAAAAAAACATTCTTCGTACTTTTGTCGGAAAAGTCAAAAAGTACCTCGTACGAAAAACGACAAAAGATTCCTTTCATATTCTTTACTAAAAACTCACCGAAGGGTAAAATTGGATTTAAACTATTGTAAGTGGATGGAAACAATATTTCATATTGATGGAACATGGATGTGGATGATAAAATACACCCCAGTAAATGCCAAAGTAAAAACAATCTCGGATAAAAATGAGATTGTGATATTTCCCTTACCTTAGGTCCGATTTGCTTCGTATGTGTCCGAACCTCCTGTATAATGATTCAAATAATGTCATTGACTTATTAAAGAATCATATTAATCGTTATGATATCATATATGGTTCACTTATGACATTATTTTACCCGTTCTTTTGTAAATTCCATGTTAAAGAAGCGTTTTGGGTAAAATCGTTTCATTTATCGTAGGTGTTTTGACTTGTTGTTCTTGACATTATTATTACTTATATCATGATTTACTTATTTCCAGAATATAAAATATGATTTTTATATCATATATATTCAGTATATATATATATATATATATATATAATAGATAGATAAATGAAATGAAAAACACCGTTCATGGAGACGGTAGTCCGTACGTACGCATGAACGATGTTTTCCTTTCCTTATTGTCTTGAATGGAAGTAAGTAGATGACATACATAAATCCAGTAGCTTTATAATGTCATATATTTCATTATTATTTCTTATATATACTTTATAATCATTCTTAAATGGTTAACATGGAGAATGAATCTCATCGCGTCGTGGAGACGGTAGTCCGTACATACGCACGAGCGATGATATCATTTCCATAAATATTGAATTGAATTGAAGTGGATTATACAATATATCAGAATAAATATGATGTTGTAATAACTATGTATAGTTATTCTTTACACCATTATACCCATCCATGTAAGGTGGTGATGGAAAATAGATTACACCACGGCGTGGAGACGGTATTCCGTACGTACGCACGTGCGGTGATTTCTTTTTCTGTAGGATGGATAGATGGTGAAATAGGGTTGTTTCATACTTATAATAACATATCAGTATATTAGTGATACTGATGTTATTACTTCATAATGAAACAACCTAAGAAGAAGAAGTGGAAGAAGAAATAAAGATGAAAGAATTGGTAACGGTAATTACCTCTTCTTTGAAGCGCCTCTTTGAGACCTCTTCTTAGGGCACTAAAATTGGTCTTTGAGGAAGACCAGAACCTTTAGGATGTTTCTAGGGAAGTGGAGAAGAGATTTTGGCAGGGTTGGCCGAGCTTGAGTGCTCAAATTGGTTTGAGGAGGAGGGGGAGGTGGTGTCCTTTTATAAGGGAGGGGAGGGGCACCTTTGGAATTCTGAAAAATATTAATTTATAATAAATCTAACCCCACTTAAAAACCTCAAAAATGACTCATATTCAAATATTAGATGAGATAGGGTTGTAATCTCATCAACCAATCAAATTTAGACATGTTTGGATCTTATTTTAAACGTTATCATTTTCATTTATCCTTATTTAATCTATTTAAGTTTATTTGTGGTAATAAAATTCTAAATTTTAAATTATAACAAATAATTACTTATTTGTTGTGAATTTTCCATAATTGTTTACTTTATAACATTATAGACCATATAAATTTAAATTTATAATTTTAAATATTTTTGTGATTTTTAAACTATTTTATAATATGTTATTTTTATGAAATAACAATAGTGTCATTTTTGACACTATTCATTTATTTGAATTTAACTAAAATATATACAGAAGATATGTTCGAACTAAAAGCTTTAATATATTAATAAAAGGTCATATTTATCTATAAAATTAGTGGATCACATTAAATAGTTCATATAATATTTATTTTATTATTTTAAAAATCATTTATTTGGTTTATCTCTTAATAAAATAATTACTACATTATTTTTGTATAATTATTTAATATACTTATTTGTTGCATAAAAATTTAAAATAAAATTCTATGATGAAGATAAATATATTACCTTTCACAATAATACTTTTACTCGAATTTATAATCTTAAAATCACAATATTTAAATTTTTATATTTATTAAATTATGAAGGTGACAACTTTGGCATCATTTAAAATAAAATAATATAAGTGTCATAATTGATTGTATAAGACTCCAAATGGTCAAATATTAGACCATTGGATGATTATAGTTTAAATTTACACGACCAATAAGTTTTGGTCAGGGTTTTGTGCATTTTAATGTCACTATTATTTTAATAAAAACTATATTCTTGATTTTTCACTAGATAAATAATTTCTGCATCACTATTGTGTCACAATTAATGATAATTATTTAATCCCAAAAAATTCTAAATAAATTCTCATGATGTAGATAATTTTGTTAGATTTCTGGAGACTATTAATGTTCGAAATTTTATGATGTTTATCACTAATTTAAAATTATTATACTTATAAGATTTAAGAGAGTGACATGTTGTCACTTTCTTTGGTTTTAATAATAATTAAATTATTTTCATGGTAAAAAGTCCATAAAATGAATCTAATCCGACCCTTAGTTAATATGGGTTTACTTTTAGCCATCAAATAGAATTTTGGCATGTGTTAGGGTAATTTTATAATATTATATTTAACCTTAATTACCCGATTTATCTTTAACTATGGTAAATAAAATTTACCGTAGTTACTATTCATAATTCTCAAAAATAAAAAGTATCCTATTAACATAATTTGGACCCACTGATTCCAAATATGGAATCCATTTTTTAAAATTCAAAACACAGAAGTTCCAGAAATTAAATTAAAATTAATCCCGTTGTCGTATAAAAACGGGTTTTTGTTTAAAACATTGCAAAAGATTGAATTGATTTAACTTACGAATTCAAGGTAAAATCAATGATAATGACATACATTATATTAAATGGTAAAAATATATTCTATTTATAGTTTAAAACCATTCCATATTATAATTTAACCACATAAGATATTACGATGAAAAAAGTTGTTTTTAATTAAAATATAGCGTGTTTTTACTATTCATTAAAATGTGAAAGTTACCAGAATAATATGAAAATTTTATCCAAAGTAAATTTTTATTTCTTGATTCCAAAGAAGTATTTTATTTTGTAAAATTTAACTTATAAACATGTCAAAAACCAGATTTAAAGTGGGTGCGCCATCCAAAGGCGGCAAAACTGCATTTTTTGAAAAATACTTATTTTACCCGAAAAATTTATTTTGTTCTTATACCATGTTCTAGAAATGTGTAAGATGAATAATAATGTTATAAAATTCAAAATTTAGTTAATACTATTCATAACGACTAGTTCATGACAATATTATAATAATATAACATTGTTTATTAAAACCCGGTATTGCGTACAACACACGCTATCGAGGAAGGTCGCGATTGCGTGTAATGCAAGCCAAGTCAGGGTTGCGTGTTGAGAAAGAATCATTCGTTGTTTCATATAACAGAATCCAACCATATTTCATTTATACATTTAATATATATATATATATATATATACTCAATGTTGCGTAGAATAACTGTTATCAAAATTGTGTGTAACACGGTCCAAGAATAGTGTTGCGTATACTGCAAGCTAATACGGTGTTGCGTATAGCGCAAGGTAATCTTGGTGTTGAATACAACACAAGAAATTAATGAAATTAAAAGAATATTTTTCATAAAATCTCGGGGTGTTACATTCTACCCCCCTTAAAATGAATTTCGCCCACGAAATTCGTCGGGGTTATAAATGGTTTACTATACGAAAGTTTCTTTAATAGAAACCCACATCGTAAAAAGGAATACCAAAACCAATCTTTAAAAACAAAAGTATGAAACGTAATGGTTACCCAAATAAACTAATCACTGGATTTCCACATAGGTGAAAATATGGATGTGGAAGAGAAATCTAACCATCATGTTCTGATAGAGAGTGGTAGAGAACATGGCTATGGAAAAGCCAACAATCACAAAGCCATAGATTTGTGATGATCTAGGGTACCATCTGATTCATCGGATATAAGGGCACTAAGACAACATTTTTGGTTTTCAAGATCATTTCCCTAAAGTTGAAGAATTTGAATTAGAATAAATACTTACTTTATTTTGGTACAATCTCACTGTTGTTCGTGCCTTTAACAATTTCCACTTCATCTCTTAAATAAATGAAGTTGAATTTGTTATTGGTGAAGTGTTAGCAGATCATGTTATAGAATGACGGGTCATTCCATCTGTCTCAAAAGGTTAGAAAAATTTATATACATAAGTCGATCTATAGTGGGATTAATCATATATGGTTCCTAAAATTGGCTTATACTTCATATATCATACTGCTTAATATAATAAAACTAGTTTCTACTAAACAGGGACTTCCTGTAGGCCAGTGGTAGGCGATAAAGGCCAGTCGTACTTCAGTTGTGGGTTCGATTCCCACAGCCTTGTCCGACGCGATGGGCTGTCGCCCATTCTACAGGTTGTCCTTTTTCTAAAACTATATTACTATAACATCCCATCAATAACATCTAGAAAACTTCTATCCTTAAACAATAATAACTTACGTACAACATAATAGATTCCAATCTTTAGGCTTATCCATAATACTGTAATCCACTCTCATAACATAGTGAAAATGATTACCAGAGATTTAACACCATCGTCGTTCCCCATATATCATAAGATATGTTTTGTTGGTCACATTCCAAACATTAAAAGTCCTTAATCATGTATTCTCTTGAATAACTTAGTGAAAACATGAATGCAGTTAAAATTTAACACTTTCCACATACCAAAATCCTCAAAATTCTATATACTCAAACCATGATATCACTTAGTCCTTATATCAATCATGATCTCATGAATACTATCAAACATTTAATTTTCTCCTTATCCCTTCATTATGCGCATATCATCTACATTCCAAAAATATCTGAATAACCTTTCATGGATACTGGTAACATTAATCATATACTTTCAAAACTCAAGGAAAGACAACAGTGTAACAATCCATAGATGTCTCTTTATTCCATAGTAGCATGAGATTACTTATACAACATTACACATGATAAACATGTAATCATTCCACTACATTCTTAAACCATTGACCGAGCTTCAACAATTCTTTCATCTCACATATCATTTGTAGTCTCATCATCATCATCCACATAAATACTACTCATACGACCATACTTATTCTCTTCATGAGACTTTCTCTTAGGGCATTGGTTTTCATAATGCCCGTACATTCCACAATTAAAACATTTAACCATTGTTGATGTCGTAGCAATACCATTATCCTCATCCCTGGTGTTAACTAAACCTTTTCCTTTGCACTTACTGGCTTTGTGTCCTTCTTTTCCACACCCAAAGCATCTTCCAGTTCCTTTGAAACATTCTCCTTGATGCCTCTTCCCACATGATTTACATAGGGGAAATTAAACTTTCTTTCCTCTATGATCATCATGAAACTCCATCTTTCTCTTATTAGCTGAGTCAGGAAACTTACCAAATTTTACTTTATTGATCATATTATGAGATTGCTGATTTGGCATAATAATGATGTTTGGACTTCCAAATCCCATTTCATTATGAAGAATATCATTACATTGTCCATCATATTATCCATTATCGTGAATCATCTTGTTTCCAGCCATTTTCTAAAACCCAAAAAGAATAGTGTGAGAGGCAAAAATCATAATAAAGGGGGAGTAACTTCAATATCTAACATCTTAGGTTTAATTCTATGATCGTTAGCGTAATTCTAGTACTATAACCTATACGTATACTTAACCTTAGAGACATCCCTAGACATACCTTAGAAATATCTCTAGGGATCTCACTAAAGTTCTCACATCCTAGTTTCCAAAGGTTGACTAAACCTTTCCTCTGATACCAACTGTAGAGACCCGAAGCCTGACTTACATGGACTTTACATTACTTTTGCAGAATACTTAGTACATAACAAAAAATACACACACAAGGATCGTAATAGTTTAGTGTCTTTGGAAACTCGGAACGTAATCTTCTAATCGTGGTGAAAGATCTCCAATATCTCCCATAAAGATCTTCCTTTTTTTTTACCTAAAACCATTCTTTATATCCTGGGGAAAAGAAAACATAAAAGGGTGAGCTCAAATGCTCAGTAATGGTAAACAAAAGAAATATAAATCTCATCGTATACACAAGCACATAACTTTTGGAAGTCTTAACCTGCAAAAGAGATCATAATTTCATAACATGGGATAAATCATGGCAGTGAAATGTAATCACAATAATCATAACTTAAAACATGAAACTTTGTGGCATACACACATAATCATAGAGAATCATTTCTTGTTAGTCAAGGCTCATTTCCAAGACTATCTTAGTGGACAAAGTCCCTTTCTGAATCGAGTAACCCTCGTTTCAGTCCTGTTTCACTGAACCGGTATAACCTACCATTTCAGCCATGTCTATCTCATGAGATATAAAATCTTTACCCAATGCATTGGAGGGATATATGGGTCCCACCCATCTCATAATGATACCATTCTTATGTGTGCCACAAAATCATAAACCATACATCATAGCATAACCCATGTAATAAAAATGGGATTCTTAAACAACATGACATCATAAAACAATTCATATAAGATAAAGGAATTCATAAAAAATATTTCCATCACAACATAATCAAATCCATGTAATAATAGGGAGAAAAACAGAACCCTTTATTATCTTAGATGTAAAATAATTTTGATAAAACGCTTGAACTCCATTCTTGAGGAAAATATCCTTTCTACTTCAAAAACACTTTTCCTTTCTTAACATGTCATACAATTTTAAACTAAAAGAAGTTGATTAAAAATAAACTTGAAAACTTGTAAAGGATTCTTCTTAGAAATAATGTTTTAAAAATCCATTCATGCCGTATAAGTTAATAAAAACATTCTTCGTACTTTTGTCGGAAAAGTCAAAAAGTACCTCGTACGAAAAACGACAAAAGATTCCTTTCATATTATTTACTAAAAACTCACCGAAGGGTAAAATTGGATTTAAACTATTTAAAGTGGATGGAAACAATATTTAATGTTGATGGAACATGGATTTGGATGATAAAATACACCCCAGTAAATGCCAAAGTAAAAACAATCTCGGATAAAAATGTGATTGTGATATTTCCCTTACCTTAGGTCCGATTTGCTTCGTATGTGTCTGAACCTCCTGTATAATGATTCAAATAATGTCATTGACTTATTACAGAATCATATTCATCATTATGATATCATATATGGTTCACTTATGACATTATTTTACCCGTTCTTTTGTAAATTCCATGTTAAAGAAGCGTTTTGGGTAAAATCGTTTCATTTATCGTAGGTGTTTTGACTTGTTGTTCTTGACATTATTATTACTTATATCATGATTTACTTACTTCCAGAATATAAAATATGATTTGTATATCATATATATTCAGTATATATATATATATAATAGATAGATAAATGAAATGAAAAACACCGTTCATGGAGACGGTAGTCCGTACGTACGCATGAACGCTGTTTTCCTTTCCTTATTGTCTTGAATGGAAGTAAGTAGATGACATACATATATATTTACATAAATCCAGTAGCATTATAATTTCATATATTTCATTATTATTTCTTATATATACTTTATAATCATTCTTAAATGGTTAACATGGAGAATGAATCTCATCGCGTCGTGGAGACGGTAGTCCGTACATACGCACGAGCGATGATATCATTTCCATAAATATTGAATTGAATTGAAGTGGATTATACAATATATCAGAATCAATATGATGTTGTAATAACTATGTATAGTTATTCTTTACACCATTATACCCATCCATGTAAGGTGGTGGTGGAAAATAGATTACACCACGACGTGGAGACGGTATTCCGTACGTACGCACGCGCGATGATTTCTTTTTCCATAGGATGGATAGATGGTGAAATAGGGTTGTTTCATACTTATAATTACATATTAGTATATTAGTGATAATGATGTTATTACTTCATAATGAAACAACCTAAGAAGAAGAAATGGAAGAAGAAATAAAGATGAAAGAATTGGTAACGGTAATTACCTCTTCTTTGAAGCGCCTCTTTGAGACCTCCTCTTAGGGCACTAAAATTGGTCTTTGAGGAAGAACAGAACCTTTAGGATGTTTCTAGGGAAGTGGAGAAGAGATTTTGGCAGGGGTTGGCCGATATTGAGTGCTCAAATTGGTGTGAGGAGGAGGGGGAGGAGGTGTCCTTTTATAAGGGAAGAGAGGGGCACCTTTGGAATTCTGAAAAATATTAATTTATAATAAATCTAACCCCACTTAAAAACCTCCAAAAATGACTCATATTCGAAGATTAGATGAGATAGGGTTGTAATCTCATCAACCAATCAAATTTAGACATGTTTGGATCTTATTTTAAATGTTATCATTTTCATTTATCCTTATTTAATCTATTTAAGTTTATTTGTGGTAATAAAATTCTAAATTTTAAATTATAACAAATAATTACTTATTTGTTGTGAATTTTCGATAATTGTTTACTTTATAAAATTATAGACCATATAAATTTAAATTTATAATTTTTAAATATTTTTGTGATTTTTAAACTATTTTATAATATTTTATTTTTATGAAATAACAATAGTGTCAATTTTGACACTATTCATTTATTTGAATTTAAATAAAATATATACAGAAGATATGTTCGAACTAAAAGCTTTAATATATTAATAAAAGGTCATATTTATCTATAAAATTAGTGGATCACATTAAATAGTTCATATAATATTTATTTTATTATTTTAAAAACCATTTATTTGGTTTATCTCTTAATAAAATAATTACTACATTATTTTTTTATAATTATTTAATATACTTATTTGTTGCATAAAAATTTAAAATAAAATTCTATGATGAAGATAAATATATTACCTTTCACAATAATACTTTTACTCGAATTTATCATCTTAAAATAACAATATTTAAATTTTTATATTTATTAAATTATGAAGGTGACAACTTTGGTATCATTTAAAATAAAATAATATAAGTGTCATAATTGATTGTATAAGACTCCAAATGGTCAAATATTCGACCATTGGATGATTATAGTTTAAATTTACACGACCAATAAGTTTTGGTCAGGGTTTTGTGCATTTTAATGTCACTATTAGTTTAATAAAAACTATATTCTTGATTTTTCACTAGATAAATAATTTCTGCATCACTATTGTGTCACAATTAATGATAATTATTTAATCCCAAAAAATTCTAAATAAATTCTCATGATGTAGATAATTCTGTTAGCTTTCTGGATACTATTAATGTTCGAAATTTTATGATGTTTATCACTAATTTAAAATTATTATACTTATAAGATTTAAGAGAGTGACATGTTGTCACTTTCATTGGTTTTAATAATAATTAAATTATTTTCATGGTCAAAAGTCCATAAAATGAATCTAATCCGACCCTTAGTTAATATGGGTTTACTTTTAGCCATCAAATTAAATTTTGGCATGTGTTAGGGTAATTTTATAATATTATATTTAACCTTAATTACCCGATTTATCTTTAACTATGGTAAATAAAATTTACCGTAGTTACTATTCATAATTCTCAAAGATAAAAAGTATCCTATTAACATAATTTGGAACCACTGATTCCAAATATGGAATCCATTTTTTAAAATTCAAAACACAGAAGTTGCAGAAATTAAATTAAAATTAATCCCGTTGTCGTATAAAAACGGGTTTTTGTTTAAAACATTGCAAAAGATTGAATTGATTTAACTTACGAATTCAAGGTAAAATCAATGATAATGACATACATTATATTAAATGGTAAAAATATATTCTATTTATAGTTTAAAACCATTCCATATTATAATTAACCACATAAGATATTACGATGAAAAAAGTTGTTTTTAATTAAAATATAGCGTGTTTTTATTATTCATTAAAATGTGAAAGTTACCAGAATAATATGAAAATTTTATCCAAAGTAATTTTTATTTCTTGATTCCAAAGAAGAATTTTATTTTGTCAAATTTAACTTATAAACATGTCAAAAATCAGATTTAAAGTGGGTGCGCCATCCAAAGGCGGCAAAACTGCATTTTTTGAAAAATACTTATTTTACCCGAAAAATTTATTTTGTTCTTATACCATGTTCTAGAAATGTGTAAGATGAATAATAATGTTATAAAATTAAAAATTTAGTTAATACTATTCATAACGACTAGTTCATGACAATATTATAATAATATAACATTGTTTATTAAAACCCGGTATTGCGTACAATACACGCTATTGGGGAAGGTCGTGATGGCGTGTAATGTAAGCCAAGTCAGGGTTGCGTGTTGTGAAAGAATCATTCGTTGTTTCGTATAACAGAATCCAACCATATTTCATTTATACATTTAATATATATATATATATATATACTCAATGTTGCGTAGAATAACTATTATCAAAATTGTGTGTAACACGGTCCAAGAATAGTGTTGCGTATACTGCAAGCTAATACGGTGTTGCGTATAGCGCAAGGTAATCTTGGTGTAGAATACAACACAAGAAATTAATGAAATTAAAAGAATATTTTTCATAAAATCTCGGGGTGTTACATTCTACCCCCCTTAAAATTAATTTCGCCCTCGAAATTCGTCGGGGTTATAAATGGTTTACTATACGAAAGTTTCTTTAATAGAAACCCACATCGTAAAAAGGAATACCAAAACCAATCTTTAAAAACAAAAGTATGAAACGTAATGGTTACCCAAATAAACTAATCACTGGGTTTCCACATTGGTGAAAATATGGATATGGAAGAGAAATATAACCATCATGTTCTGATAGAGAGTGGTAGAGAACATGGCTATGGAAAAGCCAACAATCACAAAGCCATAGATTTGTGATGATCTAGGGTACCATCTGATTCATCGGATATAAGGGCACTAAGACAACATTTTTGGTTTTCAAGATCATTTCCCTAAAGTTGAAGAATTTGAATTAGAATAAATACTTACTTTATTTTGGTACAATCTCACTGTTGTTCGTGCCTTTAACAATTTCCACTTCATCTCTTAAATAAATGAAGTTGAATTTGTTATTCGTGAAGTGTTAGCAGATCATGTTATAGAATGACGGGTCATTCCATCTGTCTCAAAAGGTTAGCAAAATTTATATACATAAGTCGATCTATAGTGGGATTAATCATATATGGTTCCTAAAATGGGCTTATACTTCATATATCATACTGCTTAATATAATAAAACTAGTTTCTACTAAACAGGGACTTCCTGTAGGCCAGTGGTAGGCGATAAAGGTCAGTCGTACTTCAGTTGTGGGTTCGATTCCCACAGCCTTGTCCGACGCGATGGGCTGTCGCCCGTTCTACAGGTTGTCCTTTTTCTAAAACTATATTACTATAACATCCCATCAATAACATCTAGAAAACTTCTATCCTTAAACAATAATAACTTACGTACAACATAATAGATTCCAATCTTTAGGCTTATCCATAATACTGCAATCCACTCTCATAACATAGTGAAAATGATTACCAGAGATTTAACACCATCGTCGATCCCCATATATCATAAGATATGTTTTGTTGGTCACATTCCAAACATTCAAAGTCCTTAATCATGTATTCTCTTGAATAACTTAGTGAAAACATGAATGCAGTTAAAATTTAACACTTTCCACATACCAAAATCCTCAAAATTATATATACTCAAACCATGATATCACTTAGTCCTTATATCAATCATGAGCTCATGAATACTATCAAACATTTAATTTTCTCCTTATCCCTTCATTATGCGCATATCATCTACATTCCAAAAATATCTGAATAACCTTTCATGGATACTGGTAACATTAATCATATACTTTCAAAACTCAAGGAAAGACAACAGTGTAACAATCCATAGATGTCTCTTTATTCCATAGTAGCATGAGATTACTTATACAACATTACACATGATAAACATGTAATCATTCCACTACATTCTTAAACCATTGACCGAGCTTCAACAATTCTTTCATCTCACATATCATTTGTAGTCTCATCATCATCATCCACATAAATACTACCCATACGACCATACTGATTCTCTTTATGAGACTTTCCCTTAGGGCATTGGTTTTCATAATGCTCGTACATTCCACAATTAAAACATTTAACCATTGTTGATGTCGTAGCAATACCATTATCCTCATCCCTGGTGTTAACTAAACCTTTTCCTTTGCACTTACTGGCTTTGTGTCCTTCTTTTCCACACCCAAAGCATCTTCCAGTTCCTTTGAAACATTCTCCTTGATGCCTCTTCCCACATGATTTACATAGGGGAAATTGAACTTTCTTTCCTCTATGATCATCATGAAACTCCATCTTTCTCTTATTAGCCGAGTCAGGAAACTTACCAAATTTTACTTTATTGATCATATTATGAGATTTCTGATTTGGCATAATAATGATGTTTGGACTTCCAAATCCCATTTCATTATGAAGAATATCATTCCATTGTCCATCATATTCTCCATTATCGTGAATCATCTTGTTTCCAGCCATTTTCTAAAACCCAAAAAGAATAGTGTGAGAGGCAAAAATCATAATAAAGGGGGATTAACTTCAATATCTAACATCTTAGGTTTAATTCTATGATCGTTAGCGTAATTCTAGTACTATAACCTATACGTATACTTAACCTTAGAGACAACCCTAGACATACCTTAGAAATATCTCTAGGGATCTCACTAAAGTTCTCGCATCCTAGTTTCCAAAGGTTGACTAAACCTTTCCTCTAATACCAACTGTAGAGACCCGAAGCCTGACTTACATGGACTTTACATTACTTTTGCTGAATACTTAGTACATAACAAAAAATACACACACAAGGATCGTAATAGTTTAGTGTCTTTGGAAACTCGGAACGTAATCTTCTAATCGTGGTGAAAGATCTCCAATATCTCCCATAAAGATCTTCCTTTTTTTTTACCTAAAACCATTCTTTATATCCTGGGGAAAAGAAAACATAAAAGGGTGAGCTCAAATGCTCAGTAATGGTAAACAAAAGAAATATAAATCTCATCGTATACACAAGCACATAACTTTTGGAAATCTTAACCTGCAAAAGATATCATAATTTCATAACATGGGATAAATCATGGCAGTGAAATGTAATCACAATAATCATAACTTAAAACATGAAACTTTGTGGCATACACACATAATCATAGAGAATCATTTCTTGTTAGTCAAGACTCATTGCCAAGACTATCTTAGTGGACAAAGTCCCTTTCTGAATCGAGTAACCCTCGTTTCAGTCCTGTTTCACTAAACCGGTATAACCTACCATTTCATCCATGTCTATCTCATGAGATATAAAATCTTTACCCAATGCATTGGAGGGAGATATAGGTCCCACCCATCTCATAATGATACCATTCTTATGTGTGCCACAAAATCATAAACCATACATCATAGCATAACCCATGTAATAAAAATGGGATTCTTAAACAACATGACATCATAAAACAATTCATATAAGATAAAGGAATTCATAAAAAATATTTCCATCACAACATAATCAAATCCATGTAATAATAGGGAGAAAAACAGAACCCTTTATTATCTTAGATGTAAAATAATTTTGATAAAACGCTTGAACTCCATTCTTGAGGAAAATATCCTTTCTACTTCAAAAACACATTTCCTTTCTTAACATGTCATACAATTTTAAACTAAAAGAAGTTGATTAAAAATAAACTTGAAAACTTGTAAAGGATGCTTCTTAGAAATAATGTTTTAAAAATCCATTCATGCCGTATAAGTTAAAAAAAAATTCTTCGTACTTTTGTCGGAAAAGTCAAAAAGTACCTCGTACGAAAAACGACAAAAGATTCCTTTCATATTCTTTACTAAAAACTCACCGAAGGGTAAAATTGGATTTAAACTATTGTAAGTGGATGGAAACAATATTGCATATTTATGGAACATGTATGTGGATGATAAAATACACCCCAGTAAATGCCAAAGTAAAAACAATCTCGGATAAAAATGAGATTGTGATATTTCCCTTACCTTAGGTCTGATTTGCTTCGTATGTGTCCGAACCTCCTGTATAATGATTCAAATAATGTCATTGACTTATTAAAGAATCATATTCATCGTTATGATATCATATATGGTTCACTTATGACATTATTTTACCCGTTCTTTTGTAAATTCCATGTTAAAGAAGCGTTTTGGGTAAAATCGTTTCATTTATCGTAGGTGTTTTGACTTGTTGTTCTTGAAATTATTATTACTTATATAATGATTTAATTACTTCAAGAATATAAAATATGATTTGTATATCATATATATTCCGTATATATATATATAATAGATAGATAAATGAAATGAAAAACACCGTTCATGGAGACGGTAGTCCGTACGTAAGCATGAACGCTGTTTTCCATTCCTTATTGTCTTGAATGGAAGTAAGTAGATGACATAAATTTATATATACATAAATCCATTAGCTTTATAATGTCATATATTTCATTATTATTTCTTATATATACTTTATAATCATTATTAAATGGTTAACATGGAGAATGAATCTCATCGCGTCGTGGAGACGGTAGTCCGTACATACGCACGAGCGATGATATCATTTCCATAAATATTGAATTGAATTGGAGTGTATTATACAATATATCAGAATCAATATGATGTTGTAATAACTATGTATAGTTATTCTTTACACCATTATACCCATCCATGTAAGGTGGTGGTGGAAAATAGATTACGCCACGGCGTGGAGACGGTATTCCGTACGTACGCACGCGCGGTGATTTCTTTTTCCGTAGGATGGATAGATGGTGAAATAGGGTTGTTTCATAATTATAATAACATATAAGTATATTAGTGATACTGATGTTATTACTTCATAATGAAACAACCTAAGAAGAAGAAGTGGAATAAGAAATAAAGATGAAAGAATTGGTAACGGTAATTACCTCTTCTTTGAAGCGCCTCTTTGAGACCTCCTCTTAGGGAACTAAAATTGGTCTTTGAGGAAGACCAGAACCTTTAGGATGTTTCTAGGGAAGTGGAGAAGAGATTTTGGTAGGGTTTGGCCGAGCTTGAGTGCTCAAATTGGTGTGAGGAGGAGGGGGAGGAGGTGTCCTTTTATAAGGGAGGAGAGGGGAACCTTTGGAATTCTGAAAAATATTAATTTATAATAAATCTAACCCCACTTAAAAACCTCCAAAAATGACTCATATTCGAAGATTAGATGAGATAGGGTTGTAATCTCATCAACCAATCAAATTTAGACATGTTTGGATCTTATTTTAAACGTCATAATTTTCATTTATCCTTATTTAATCTATTTAAGTTTATTTGTGGTAATAAAATTCTAAATTTTAAATTATAACAAATAATTACTTATTTGTTGTGAATTTTCCATAATTGTTTACTTTATAAAATTATAGACCATATAAATTTAAATTTAAATTTTTTAAATATTTTTGTGATTTTTAAACTATTTTATAATATGTTATTTTTATGAAATAACAATAGTGTCATTTTTGACACTATTCATTTATTTGAATTTAAATAAAATATATACAGAAGATATGTTCGAAATAAAAGCTTTAATATATTAATAAAATGTCATATTTATCTATAAAATTAGTGGATCACATTAAATAGTTCATATAATATTTATTTTATTATTTTAAAACCATTTATTTGGTTTATCTCTTAATAAAATAATTACTACACTATTTTTGTATAATTATTTAATATACTTATTTGTTGCATAAAATTTAAAATAAAATTCTATGATGAAGATAAATATATTACCTTTCACAATAATACTTTTACTCTAATTTATCATCTTAAAATCACAATATTTAAATTGTTATATTTATTAAATTATGAAGGTGACAACTTTGGCATCATTTAAAATAAAATAATATAAGTGTCATAATTGATTGTATAAGACTCCAAATGGTCAAATATTAGACCATTGGATGATTATAGTTTAAATTTACACGACCAATAAGTTTTGGTCAGGGTTTTGTGCATTTTAATGTCACTATTAGTTTAATAAAAACTATATTCTTGAAATTTCACTAGATAAATAATTTCTGCATCACTATTGTGTCACAATTAATGATAATTATTTAATCCAAAAAAATTCTAAATAAATTCTCATGATGTAGATAATTTTGTTAGCTATCTGGAGACTATTAATGTTCGAAATTTTATGATGTTTATCACTAATTTAAAATTATTATACTTATAAGATTTAAGAGAGTGACATGTTGTCACTTTCTTTGGTTTTAATAATAATTAAATTATTTTCATGGTCAAAAGTCCATAAAATGAATCTAATCCGACCCTTAGTAAATATGGGTTTACTTTTATCCATGAAATAGAATTTTGTCATGTGTTAGGGTAATTTTATAATATTATATTTAACCTTAATTACCCGATTTATCTTTAACTATGGTAAATAAAATTTACCGTAGTTACTATTCATAATTCTCAAAAATAAAAAGTATCCTATTAACATAATTTGGACCCACTGATTCCAAATATGGAATCCATTTTTTAAAATTCAAAACACAGAAGTTTCAGAAATTAAATTAAAATTAATCCCGTTGTCGTATAAAAACGGGTTTTTGTTTAAAACATTGCAAAAGATTGAATTGATTTAACTTACGAATTCAAGGTAAAATCAATGCTAATGACATACATTATATTAAATGGTAAAAATATATTCTATTTATACTTTAAAACCATTCCATATTATAATTTAACCACATAAGATATTACGATGAAAAAAGTTGTTTTTAATTAAAATATAGCGTGTTTTTACTATTCATTAAAATGTGAAAGTTACCAGAATAATATGAAAATTTTATCCAAAGTAAATTTTTATTTATTTATTCCAAAGAATAATTTTATTTTTTCAAATTGAACTTATAAACATGTCAAAAACCAGATTTAAAGTGGGTGTGCCATCCAAAGGCGACAAAACTGCATTTTTTGAAAAATACTTATTTTACCCGAAAAATTTATTTTGTTCTTATACCATGTTCTAGAAATGTGTAAGATGAATAATAATGTTATAAAATTCAAAATTTAGTTAATACTATTCATAAAGACTAGTTCATGACAATATTATAATAATATAACATTGTTTATTAAAACCCGGTATTGCGTACAACACACGCTATCGAGGAAGGTCGCGATTGCGTGTAATGCAAGCCAAGTCAGGGTTGCGTGTTGTGAAAGAATCCTTCGTTGTTTCATATAATATAATCCAACCATATTTCATTTATACATTTAATATATATATATATATATATACTCAATGTTGCGTAGAATAACTATTATCAAAATTGTGTGTAACACGGTCCAAGAATAGTGTTGCGTATACTGCAAGCTAATACGGTGTTGCGTATAGCGCAAGGTAATCTTGGTGTAGAATACAACACAATAAATTAATGAAATTAAAAGAATATTTTTCATAAAATCTCGGGGTGTTACATTATTAATGGTTTTTCATGATTTTAAGGAAAATTTTATGAGTTTGTTTTTACTTTAATATTTCTTATGAAATTATTTATGAGGATATTTGGGAAGAGAATTAGATTTCTTATATAATAAAATATTTATTTTGATACTAACATTTATTTTTTTAAAATAAAAATTTCTTTAAGTATTCATAGACTAATGATTTATTTCATTATTTTTAGGTCCCTTACTGAGATTTTTCTGCTCATAACACTTTTTAAAAAAATTCATAGTGTTTTAGTAGGGTAAATGGAAAACCAGAAGTCAATTTTAAAGTTATAATGATTCTTTACAAAAAAATATGTTTCATTTTAAAAAGTTATATATTATATAAAAATGGATACTGATTATAATTATCCACTTTGTAAAATATATGTTTTTTAGGTACGAGTTAAAAACTAATTCTCAAAAATTATTAACCTGAAAAGGTCCATAAATCTAAGAGAATTAATTCTCTAATTAATACTCAAGATTATGTAATGTTTAAGGCCAATCCCTTAGATTTGGTGTCAAAGGTAGGTTTAGATAACTTTAGAGGTTAGGATGTTATTTGAGGATAAGTGAAAAGTATTCTATAGCCATAATGGTTAAAATTTTAGGGAGAATTATAGTTTTTTTGGATAAATTGTATGAATTGAAGATAACATGGTTAATGATATCTTACTATTTAACCTCCATTAAAGATGGTTTATTATGATTTTATTGAAATTCATTCACTTAATATTTTTTAGTAAATGAATTAATATTTTAGGAACCAAAGTAAAAAAATGGATGTGAAGAAGACTGTGGTGGTTTTATAAATGAGAAAACGAACAGAATTAGATCTTTAGTGAAAAATCTTATGGTTATTATTAAACATCTACCGCATGTTATTTTTACTAACTTGAACCTAGGTGGGTTATATAAGGAATTAAATAAGATTTAAATGAAGATATATGGATGTTCAAGTGATAATGGTCATAAAGGAATAAATTTTCAATGCCATATGTGTCAATAATGTGGTAAGAAGCACACAAGAAAATATCTTAAGAGAATGAGAAGATGTTTTGTATGTGGTAAAGGTGGTCATAAATCAATAATCTATCATAGAAAAAAGGAAGCATTCATTTTATTCCATGAATAAGAATAAAGTTATTCCCAAGGAATCAATTGAAGTTTTTAAATTTGGGGAGTATGAACAATAAGAAAATTGATTTTCTAGGGGGTAATCTGAAGAATGAGATCATCTAGATCGTATAGATGAGTGTTTAGAAATTCCAAATGCTATTATTATTAAATATGATGAAATTAAAAAGTGAAATATAAAAGATATAGAATATATATTGTCTATTATTTTGATATTTTTTAACTTTAATAAATTATTCATATTTTTTTTACAGAAATAAAGTATTAATAAATAAGATTAAAAATCATTTTTAATAATGAATGTTGAATGATTAAGGTGTCTACTTATAGGGATTAAATAGTTGTGATGTAGTGGTATATTTATGGTTGATCATAAGTTAAAATGATTATATACCCATTTTTTAGGTTTTATGTGATGGGATAACTTTGGGATACATTTATTTAGTTTTGTTAATTGGTTAAGGTATATGTACCCCATAAGTTTAACATGTAAAAAATTTGTTTGAAAAAAAATTCTCTTTTATTTTTGTGAATGTATTATAAAATAAATTTATATAATTTAGATTTCATATGATATTTTATTATTTAGGTTATATTTTTTAGAATGTTATAAGAATTATATAGTTTTATAAGAAAGAAAAATCATGGGTTAGGCTATAACCCATCCCATTCAACAATGATGTGGGGAATAAACCCACAACAAAAGGGTGACATGGGTGATGTAGTATCCCTGGTTTCTGATTTTTGACATTTTTTTACTTTGATATAATATTTTTTCCACCTTTTCTAAGTCCTATTTTAGTTAAAAATCTGTAAAAACAGTTTTCTGGGGTTTACTGCAGGTTTCAGGATAGGTACACGCCATGTACCTGAAGTACACAACGTGTACTTGGAGACAGATTCAAGTCATGATGTGTGGGGTCATTCCTTGAGCATGTACACATTGTGTACCTGAGGTAAACATTGTGTAGTAGTTAAATATTGGTTTTTTAACCTGAGGAGACTGATTTTTCAGCGTACTTATCCAACATGGCCTTCATATCATGACCAAGGGGTACACATCGTGAGTCGGCCTGCACCCATCTTAAAGTCACGCATTTGGAAGTTTAGCTTGGTCTTTTATTTCTAGAACTATCGACTCTCAATGCTAGACTATTCCTATGATATTTTCAAAGGAACTTCTTCTTCTGGATCAATCTGATCGGCTTTGGATCTTCGTTGCGTCTGTGGTACGTCTCTCCAAGTAAGGGTACTATTAAATCTACTTCTCCTATCCCATTGGTTCTATGATCTATGCCTATTATGGGTATATCTAGGATTTTTTTCCAAACAAATTGAGAGTTGTATTTTTTTATTGATAGGATAAGGGATCTAAGGCCATTTCTTTGAAGAACCAACTCGGTTTTTTTGAGTGTTCTTCATCCTATGTTGGGTTTCGTCAAAACCATCGATATAAGTGGATTCACTATATAATCATTATAATAGAAATATTTGGAATTATTTAAAATTTATTTCCTTTTAATGAATTTATCATGAATTGTCTGGTTATGAATTGTTGGAAACCTTCTTTTGTGATGGTTTGGTAAATTGTAGAAATCTGGGAAATTGAGTGTTTTGAATAATGTTATTTTGTTCTTGGTTTTAAAATAGGAATTTTTAAATGCAGATTTTCTAGAATTGTGGAGCCTAGATTTTTTAGATGTTTTCAATAAAATGGGATGGTTTATTGAAATAAAATGGTTGTTTTGAAATTGGTTTGTTCTTTGGATTTCAATAAAAGTACAGTTTCATTGAAATGGTTTGAAATTGTTATTTGGAATGGTTTTGGCATACATTGGGTTTTTCATGAGTTTATTTTATATGTGACCCTGAATAAGGGACGTGTACCAATGGGGTACAAGGTGTGTGACCCTAGATCGGGGGTGTGGGTCATTGGTACATAAGGAAATTGGATGAGAGATCGCTCATGAGTATGGAACTGTCGAATGAAGCTTGAATGTGTGGGTGTGTTGTGAACTATGGAATGGGTATGCCAAAATAATAATAAAAATTTGGTTATAAGCCTTGATTTTTTATTTTTTGGAAAATAATTTTCTGAAAATTGGTTTCATTTACTTTTTTTCACTTGGTTATAATTGTGTTTCGAACTTGTTTATATTTGGTTATAAACTATTTTTGTAAATTGTTTTATATAAACTCATATATATAATATCCTAACCATTCTATCCTAGTGGTCTGAGTAGGGAATTCATTGGGAAAACCTAATGAGTTATATACTCACCCATTCTTTGTCACTTTGGTGATTTTGCAGATGCTACCTTCTGGGACATGGTAAAAGGTAAAGAATCACACATCGTTAGCACCATGTTGTGATACTTTGGACTACTTGGTGACATTGGATCATGAAGCTTGTGGCGCATAGAGTCTTATTGTCATCTTGGAGTTTATTTTTTGTCTTTATACTATTTACTTTGATATTGGTTTATCTTTTGTTGTAGCATACTTTGTTTGGTTTGTATAAAGATAATGATTAAAATAACTTATTTTAGTTCATGCATTATATAGTGAGTTGTTTGTTGTTAGTTTGTTGGGTTATTGGTTTTAGTATTTACAGGGTAAATCGTCCCCCACATACATTAAAACCCTTTGACATTTATTTCTGGAATTTTTTGCCTTGGTGACATTACTTAAGGATCAGTAATGACTCATTGTTCTCTCAAGCCAATGAGAATTAGCGGGTCATTACAAATGGTATCAGCTTGATCGGTCCTTGCAAACAAGTAGTCATCAATGTTCTTGGTCTTGGAGTTGGAATTTTTTCTTGTCTATTCCTTGGTTGGAATCATAAAAATCAGTAGGATTTTCAGAACATGAAATGTATAGAATAAAAGGACATAGGGAACCCTTTTATGTTGAACTTCTATTTACCAGGAGTTGGGTACATAACTGTTTGGAGACACTTTTAGGATTTTAAAACCACATTTTCATGAGTTTATTCAATGATACGAGCATGAAATGCATTGCAGAGGAATTACTTCCCACTTGGAGTGCATACATCATTTCGTGTAATGATTCATGTTGTAAAAAATGTTGATTTTCAAAAAAGTATTAATTTTTTTTCAAATGAAATATTTTGAAAAAGGAAATGATTAGGGTATTTTGAAAATGGTTTGATTTTCAAAAGGAAAGTTAAAGGTTTTAAAAAATGGTTAAAAATGGAAAAAAAATTCTTTGAAAACAATGTTGTGATAGTTTATGTGATAGAATTTGAATTACTAATCCATCAGTTTCTAGAGAGTGAGATTTGTTGAGTTTCTGAATGGTTTAGAAAATGGCACCCGGTAGGCGTCCTCAAAAACAACCTGAAGAAGCTATGGAGAAAGTGGTTGCACCTGAACCATGGGTGAACCAAGATCCAGTTTAGAGTATTGTCCAAGATTTTCAGGTTGTGGATACGGGGAATGGGAGGAAAGAGCTAAGGCATATGGATAATACCATCCAGTTCATGAATAATAATCCACCTAACTTCTGGGGTGATTCTGAATCCAAAAAAGTGGAGGTGTGACTGAGTAGGATGAATCATTTATTCGATTTAATTGGCACACAATTGGAGCTCAATGTCAATATGGTGACGTATATGCTCGAGGATCTTGTACTCCACTGGTGGGATTTAGCAGTTCAAGCTAAACTGGATGAAGGCCTTACATGGGAGGATTTTGAGGAATTGTTCAACAAACCATTCTATCCTCACACGTTCAAGATCCATAAAATGACAGACTTCTTTAGCCTAAAGAAAGATAATTTCTCTTTCATGGAATATGCATCTAAATTCATTAATTTAGTGAAACTTTCACCATAAGTTGAGGAAAGTGTGTCCTTGAAGGCACACATCTTCAAATCGGGGTAAGGAAAGAGATTCAATCAAATATTATGGTGCTATATAATATTTATTATACAATGATGGTGAACATAGTGAATGTGGATAAACATGATATCTTAGGATATATTGAAGGAGGTATGATGATACCTATAGGGAATGGTGGGGACTCAAACGCTTGGAGAAAGTGGAAAAAGGACACCTATTTCCAAGGTGGAAGTGAAAATCAGAATCAGATGGCTGGATCAGTGAACCTTCCTCCACAACCCAAGAGCAAAGCAGGTTGTTTTCAATGTGGCTTGCTTGACCACATAAAGAGAGAGTGTATGGAACAATCTAGAGCATGTCATAAATACAAGAAGATGGGGAATCATTAGTGTTATTGTTGTAATGCTCCAAGGTTAGGAGATCGATAAATTTATTAGGAATTGAATGAATTGTATGCTTCGATAGGGTGAGGATAGTAGAATCGGTCTCATCAGCTTAGTAGAGCTAGACATGGTGATTTTAGAAATACCATGACTCCTCAACCAAGGAAATCTCAGCAAGGAAATAAGGAAAACAATTCAGCGACAAAACAATTATATGGAGACGAGAAGATTATTGTCGATGATCAGGCTAGACCATCTATGGTGAGAGGTATAATTATTTTTAATTTTACCCTTTTGCAAGTTCTCTTAGATACTAGTGCATCACATTCTTTCATTACTTCTCATTCTATTGATTTTCTAACTTTAAAGTTGTAAATGATGACTTCTTTTTTAGAACTGAAAACTCTTCTCAAGGAAAGAGAATGCCAAGCCTTTGTGTATAGAGCATGTGCTATAAATGATGATGGATTTGAGCTTAAATTGGACTTCTCAATCTTGGTCATGGATATATATGATGTAATATTGTGTATGGATTGGTTGAAAACTGTAGCAGCCCAAGATTTTATGAAAAATATTCTTTTTAATTTCACTAATGTCTTGTGTTGTATGCTACACCAAAATGAGCTTTCGCAACACGCATCCTTGACTTGCCTTGCATTACACTCAATCGCGACCTTCCTCGATAGCGTGTGTAGTACGCAATAACGAGTTTCACTAAACAACAATATGCTATTAAAATATTATTAAAACTAGCCGTTATGAATAGTAATAACCACTTTTTGAAATTTTGTAAATTTTATTTTTCAAAATGGAATTCATTTTTGGATTCGGAATATCGAAATTAGCCTAGGGTGAAATTTTGGTATTTTTCTGAAAACTTTCAATTTTTGATGAATAGTGAAACCACTAAGGGGTAGTTAAAAAACTGAATTTTTCATAAAACTTAATTTTACCGCTTCTGTGAGTTGAATTTCGAAAATCAGAGAGACACGGTTAATATCAAGGACTAAAATGTGGTTCAATGAGATGAAAATAATTTTTTGTGAATAGTAACTTTTTACTTTTTTTTACCACGGTAAAAAGTAAATAGGGTAATTAAGGGTAGAAATGATATTATTATTACCCTAACACATGTCCTAATTCTATTGGACAAGTGTAATTCGACCAAAAAAAAACATAGGAATAAAATATGACCATTTAGGCCCACTTGGATTAGATTAGGACATTTATTATTAATTTATTTAAAGAAGGGTTAAAAGAGGTAAAATCAAAGTTTATTTACTAAAACATTTTTAATACGGGGTTATACATAAGATAAATTCGACTATAAATATTCATTAGAAATCTAAAACGATTTCATACATAATGGTATTTTATTTGTAATTTTTAGACATTAAATAATTTAATTTATTTATGACACAAAGATGATGCAGTAATTATCTTATTAATGAAATATTGACATAATTGATGTTATAAATACCCAAATAAATATAATTTGAAACTTTTTATGAATTACACTAATTTTATAGGTTAATATGACATGTTAGTATTTATTTAATTAACTTTGTTCTAACTTATCATTCTGTTATGATTTTCACAAAAATCAATTACTAAATAGTGTCAAAATTGACATAAAATAGTTTTTAAAACAAATATTATATTATTAATTGTTATTTTATTCCTAAAAATCTAAGGTTCGGCCAAATGACTTAGATAAGGTTATATATATTAATAATAAACAACTTGGGGTTCGTTTGGATTCTTATAGTAAGTTTATTAACCTTATAGTTTAAGAACACAAGAAGACACGGTAAAAGTAAAATTATTTAACTTAATGTTAAATCTAAATGATAAGGTTAAAATAGGAACCTAAACTTGTCTAAATTCTATTGGATGAGAGGATTTCGACCCATCCTCACCTTATCTTCTAAATATATCAATTTGGAGCTATTTAAAACCAAACTTGACTTTATAATAAAATAATATTTTTAGTTATTCCAAAGGTACCCCTCTCCTCCCTTATAAAAGGGCACCTCCTCCCTCTCCTCCTCACACCAATTTGAGCATTCAAGCTCAGACAACCCCTGCAAAAATCTCTTCTCCACTTCCCTAGTATAATCCTAGAGTTCCTGGTCTTCTTCAAAGACCATCCTTAGTTCTTTAAGTGGAGGTTAAGTGAAGGCGCGTCAAAAAGAGGTAATATCCATTACCGATCTTTTTCAATTTCTTTCTTCTTCAACTTCTACTTCTTTAGTTGTTTCATGATAAAGTAATAAAATCAGTATTTCTTATATAATTATATGTTATTATAAATATTAAACAACTCTAATTAACCTTCTATCCATCCTACAGAAAAAGGAAATCACCGCGCGTGCGTACGTACGGAATACCGTCTCCACGCCGTGGTGTAATCTATTTTCTGACACCACCTTAATTGGATTGGTATAATGGTGTAATGAGTAACTATATATGATTATTATAAGGTGATATTGATACTGAAATAGTATACATACACTTCAACACAAGTTCACGATCATGAGAATGATATCATCGCTCGTGCGTACGTACGGACTACCGTCTCCACGACGTGATGAGATTAATTCTCCATGTTAACCATTTAAGAATTATTATAAAGTATATATAAGCAATAATAATGAAATATATCACATTATAAAGATACTTTATTTATGTATATATGTATGTCATCTACTTACTTCCATTCAAGACAATAAGGAAAGGAAAACAACGTTCATGCGTACGTACGGACTACCGTCTCCATGAACGGTGTGTTTCATTTCATTTATCTATCTATTATATATATATACTGAATATATATGATATATAAATCATGTTTTATATTCTGGAAGTAAGTAAATCATGATATAAGTAATAATAATGTCAAGAACAACAAGTCCAAACACCTACAATAAATGAAACAATTTTACCCAAAACGCTCTTTAACATGGAATTTACAAAAGAACGGGTAAAATAAAGTCATAAGTGAACCATATATGATATCATAACAATTAGTATGATTCTGGAATAAGTCAATGACATTATTTAAATCATTATACAGGAGGTTTGGACACTTACGAAGCAAACCGGACCTAAGGTAAGGGAAATATCACAATCTCATTTTTATCCGAGATTGCTTATACTTTGGTATTTACTGGGGTGTATTTTATCATCCACATCCATGTTTTCCTCAATATGTAATATTATTTCCATCCAACTACAATTGTTTAAATCCACTTTTACCCTTTGGTGAGTTTTTTGTAAAATATATGAAAGGAATCTTTTGTCATTTTTCGTACGAGGTACTTTTTGACTTTTCCGACAAAAGTACGAGAAGAATGTTTTTTTAACTTATACGGCATGAATGGATTTTTTAAAACATTATTTCCAAGAAGAATCCTTTACAAGTTATCAAGTTTATTTTTAATCAACTTCTTTTAGTTTAATGTTGTATGACATGTTAAGAAAGGAAAAATGTTTTTTAAGAAGAAAGAATATTTTCCTCAAAATTGGAGTTCAAGTGTTTTATCAAAATTATTTTCCATATAGATAATAAATAGTTCGGTTTTTATCCATATTATTACATTTATTTGATTAGGTTGTGATGGAAATATTTTTATGAATTCCTTTATCTTATATGAATTGTTTTATGATGTCATGATGTTTAAGATTCCCATTTGTATTACATGGGTTATGCAATGATGTATGATTTATGATTTTGTGGCACACATAAGAATGGTATCATTATGAGATGGGTGGGACCTATATCTCCCTCCAATGCATTGGGTAAAGATTTTATATCTCATGAGATAGACATGGCTAGAATGGTAGGTTATACCGGTTCAGTGAAACAGGACTGAAACGAGGGTGACTCGGTTCAGAAAGGGACTTTGTCCACTAAGATAGTCTTGGCAATGAGTCTTGACTAAAAAGAAATGATTCTCTATGATTATGTGTGAATTCCACAAAGTTTCATGTTTTAAGATATGATTATTGTGATTACATTTCACTGCCATGATTTACCCCATGTTATGAAATTATGATCTCTTTTGCAGGTTAAGATTTCCAAAAGTTATGTGCTTATGTATATGATGTGATTGATATTTCTTTTGTTTACCCTTACTGAGCATTTGAGCTCACCCTTTTATGTTTTCTTTTCCCCAGGATATAAAGAGAGGTTTTAGGTATAAAAAAAGAAGATCTTTATGGGAGATGTTGAAGATCTTTCACCACGATTAGAAGATTACGTTCCGAGTTTCCAAAGACACTAAACTATTACGATCCTTGCGTGTGTGTTTTTGTTATGTACTAAGTATTCCGCAAATGTAATGTAATGTCAATGTACGTCAATCTTAGGGTCTCTACAAAAACATTAAAGGTTCACATCGACTGTTATAGGAGAATAGTTAGTTTCATGAGTGAGGACGACATCAAGCATCTCTTTAGAGGAGAGAGGATGGTAAAGAAAAGAGAAAATATATTGTTGGAACCAATGGTGGGAATGATCTCTTTTCAATTGGAATCATTGAATTTGGAATCAATGGAAGAGATTAAGGAATATAATTTTACTAAAGTTGTAGATCAATTTATATATTTTTTCCCATGAACTTCTCAAGGTTACCACCTCTAAGAAAAGAGGAACTTATGATTGATCTCTTTCAAGGGACAGGTCCCATTTCCCTTATGTCTTATAGGATGGCACCAAAAGAGTTACCAGAAAATAAAGTGAAGTTAGAGGAGCTAGAAAGAAATAGTTTTATTTGTTCAAGTACGTCTCTATGGGTAGAACCAGCCTTGTTCGTGAAGAAAGTAGATGAAACTCTTCGACTGTGTGTTGATTATCATAAGATTAAACAATTTATGATAAAGAACAGGTACACACTTCCACACATTGATGATTTTTTCTATCAATTTAGGGGAGCTTAGTGGTTCTCCAAATTTGACTTGTGATTAGGATATCATCAATTGTGAGTTCAGAAGGAATATATTCCAAAGACAGATTTCATAAGAAGATATGGCCACTAAGAATATGTATTAATGCCTTTTGGTCTGATTAATTCACTAGCAGTCTTTATAGATTTGATGAATCAGATATTTTAATTTTTTTTGTTGCGGTGTTTGTGGACTACATCTTAGTGTATTCAAATACAAGTGATGGCCATGAGGAACACCTAGAAATAATGTTAAAAATTCTTTGAGATCCCCGTTTGTATGCCAAATTATCAAAGTCTGATTTTCAGAAACAGGAAGTACAATTTCTTGCATATATCATTTTTGAGAAAGACGTTTCTGTTGATCCTGAAAAGATATAAGTTGTTATATCATGGAAACCACCAAATAATGCCTTTGAGATATGAATATTTCATGGTATATATGGCTACTACTGATGCTTTGTGTGTGATTTATCATGACTAGCTTAGACAATGATAACTCTAAGAAAATGAATACTTCATTCCAATGGATAGAGGAATTCCATAAGTCTTTCTAGGAACTGAAATTTTGTCTTACATTAGAAACTATCTTTATTTTTCTGGAATCAGTAAAGAGTTATGTGGTGTTCTTTGATGCTTCAATATCAGGGTTGGGTTGTGTTCTCATGAAAGGAGACCATGTGGTTTCTTATAGTTCAATCCAATTGAGGTTGCATGAGAATAATTACCCAACAGATGATTTAGAGTTAGATGAAGTTGTCCATGATTTTAAAACATGGAGACATTATCTCTTTGTTGATAAATTCACTGTGATTATGGATCACATATTCTTGAAACATATTTTCTCATAGCGATATTTGAATATTATGGAAAGGATATGGATGGAGTATCTTGAGATGTTTGTCATTGAATTGATGTATACACCAAGAAAAGGGAATTCGGTGGCAGATGCATTGAGTAAAAATTCATATACTCAGTTGGTGAAAGGAGCTTCAAATGAATGGAAGTTGATGTCGGTTCTAACCGACATGAATGTGGAATGTAAAAACCGAGGTGATGTTGTGGTTTTATTTTTAGCAACGCTTGTTCCTGATTTCTTAAATATGGTCAAATAGGAACAAACATCTGATACAGAATGTCTGGTTATGAGTTCAAAACTCAATGGTGGGGAGACCATTGAGGGATAGAAACTTGATGGGAGTTCAGTTTTGTATTATTGAGATCAGATGGTTGTACCTATGGCTTTTCAGGAACAAATACTTCATGCTTACCACCATTCTAAATGGTTTGTTCATCCAGGAACACAAAAGATATTTAATTCATTGAAGGCCCAATTTTATTGAAGCAGAATAAAATGTAAGGTGGCCATGTTCATTTCTAAGTGCTTAGATTGTCAAAAAGTTAAGTAAGAGCATCATAGACCAATGGGAATGTTGTATTACTTACCTATCCTAGTGTGGAAATGGAAGAAGATGGTGATGTATTTTTTTACATGTCTCCCAGGAATGGTTTGGAAACACGATGCCATATGGGTGATAGTGGATCTGCTTACCAAGTCAATCCATTTAATTCCAATTCATGAAACTCATATGGTAGAATATCTTTCCAAAATCTATATCCAAGAAGTAGTAAATAGACATGTCATACCAATTTCAATCATGTTGGATAAAGATCCATGGTTCACATCTAATTTTTGTAAATCCTTACAAAAATCCCTTGGGACACACTTGACTATGAGTACATCATATCATTATAAGATAGATGGCATGTCTAAGAGGACGATACAGACATTGGAAGACATTTTGTGGTCTTGGGTAATGAATTTTGGTGGCTCATGGGAGGATCACTTATCCTTAGTGGAGTTATCATATAATAATAGCTATCTGGCCTCGATACATATGGCTACATTTAAAGCATTGCATGGGAATCCTTGTCATTCTCTATTGTGTTGGTTGGAAATGGGTGAGACTTTACTATTTAGGTTAAGACTTTTTTGGGAAATAACAAGGAATATTCTGTTAATTAGGAAGAGGATGCAGATAGCTTAGAGTCATTATAAATCTTATGCGGATCATCATCGACGACCATTGTCCTTTGCAGTAAGTGATCATGTGTTCTTGTGGATATCTCAAAGGCTTGGGAATCATCATTTTGGGAAGAAGGTAAAGTTATCTCCCCAATAAATATTCACTTTTTAGATACTAGAATAGGTCAGAGAGGTGGAATATTTCTTGTAATTACCACCATAGTTCATTTTGTTACATAATGTGTTCCATGTATCCTGGTTGAAAAAGTATCATCCTGATCCTAACCATGTGATCAGATGGGATCATGTCAACCTAGATTCAGATGCTTCATTGATACATATCCCTATGCAAATTTTGGATAGGAAAAATAATGTCTTTCATGGAAAAAGCATCAGTTTGGTGCGGATTTTATGGAAGCATTGTCAGATTTAGGAAAATACTTAAGAATGAAAAAAGGAAATGAAAGAGAAACGACCAGAACTCTTTTAGGGAAGCAAGGTTTTTTATCTTTCAGAGTATGGAAGACCAATCATGGGGAGTATTTAGTACCCTTGGTTTCTGGTTTGTGACATCATGATACCTTGATCGAGTATGTTTTCCACCTTTTCTAAGTCCCCTTTCAATTAAAAATCCATTCAAACAGTTTTCTAGGGTTTACTATAGGTTTCTAGATAGGTACATGTCGTGTACCTGTTGTACACATCATGTACATGGGGATGAATTAAAGTCGTGATGTGGGAGTAATTACATGAGTTGGTACACGTTTTTTTACCATGCGTACATGTCGTTTAGTGGTTAAATATTGGTTTTTTAACCTAAGGTGACATATTTTTCAGCGTAATTGTCTAGCATGGCCTTTACATCTTGACCAGGGGGAACACATCGTGAGTCAGCCCACACCCAACTTAAATTCATTCATTTGGAAGTTTCACTTGGACTTTTCTTTTAATACCTCTCGTATCTCAACCATAGACTCTCCTTAGTCTATATTCAGAGGCACTCCTTCTGGGTCGATCCGATCGGATTTGGATCCTCGTTGTGTCAGTGGTACGTCTCTCTAAGTAAGGGTTATGTTAGTTCTCCTTATATTCTCCTCTTGGTTCTAAGATCTATTGCTGTTATGGGTAGATCAAGGTTTTTGAATTCCAAATAAGTTTATATTTTGATTTTTTGTTGATAGGATAAGGGATCTAAGGCCATTTCATTGAATAATCAACCAAATTTTTGTGAGCACTCATCGTCCGTTGTTGGCTATTGTCAAACCTTCAAGGTATGTGGCTTCACTCTTGACTCCCCTTAATAAAAATATTTGGAATTATTTCAAATTGATTTCCTTATGATGAATTTATTGTGAATTGGATGGATATGAATTTTTGGAAACCATTGTTTGTGATGGTTTGGTAAATTGTAGAAATCTGAAAAATTGGGTGTTTTGAATAAACTGATTTTGTTCTAGGTCTTAAATTATGGATTTTAAAATGGGGATTTTCTAGAATTTTAGCACTTGGATTTTATTAGATGTTTTCTATAAAAATGGGATGTTTTGTTAAAACGATATAGTTGTTTTGAAATTGGTTTGTTTGTTGGTTTTCAATAAAAGTATTGTTTTATTAAAATGGATTTAAATGGTTATTTGGAGTGATTTTGAAATACATTAGGTTTTTTATAAGTTCATTTTAGACGTTACCCTAAACAAGGGATGTGTACCATTCGGGTACAAGGTGTGTGACCCAGGATTGGGGGTGTGTGTCATCAGGACACAAGGTAATTGGACGAGAGACCGCTCATGAGTATGGAACTGTTGAACAAAGCATTCATGTGGGAGTATGTTGTGAAATATGTAATGGGTATGAAAAAAATAATAATCATAATTTGGAAATAATCATTGATTAGTTATTTTCTGAATAATAACTTGCTGAAAATTGGTTTCATTTACTTTTTTTCACTTGGTTATAATTGGTTTTCGAACTTGTTTACATTTTTTTATTAACTATTTTGGTAAATTGTTTTATATAAACTATTTTATATAATTTTATAACTATTATATCCTAGTGGAGAGAGTAGGGAAGTCATTTGAAAAACCTATTGAGTTATATACTCACCCCTTCTTTGGAACTTTGGTGCTTTTGAAAATTCTTTCTTTAGGGACATGGGAAAAGGTAAAGTATCACACATCTTTAGCACCATGTTGTGATACTTTGGACTAATTGGTGATGTTAAAGCATGGAGACTATGGAGCATGGATTCTTATTTTCTTATTGGATTTTATTTTCCATCCTTTTGTTGTTTACATTTATATTGGTTTGTATTCCACTGTAGCATAATTTGGTTGTTTTTTATAAAGAGAATGATTAAAATGGAATAGTTTATTTCATGCATCATACTATAAGTTGTTTGTTATTAGTTTTCTAGGTTATTGGTTTTAGTCATTAAAGTTAAAATCATCCCCTGCTTACTTTGAAACCCTTCAATGTTTATTTACAGCCTTTGGCACCTTGGGGATGTTGCTTAAGGCCCAGTAATGACTCATTGTACTTTCAAGACAATGAGAATAAGCGGTTCATTACAGGTGAAGTGCCTACCATTAGACTACATGATATTCTGTTTAGTATAATTTTTTTAATTAATCTATTTCTTAGATAATGATTAATTTTATTTGTGGGAGTTATATTTTATTGTATTGATAACCATGGGATAAAAGAGTGATTTGATGATTAATGGTATATTAGAAGAAGTAAATTATTTTTGGAAACCATATATTATTAAGGTAAATAGAACATTATAGGATTTTATTTTATGATTAAAGGTTTAATTAAATTTTGGAGACATATATCATTTTCATGTGGATTTATGGTGATTCAATTCATTTGTCGAAAATATTAGCATATCTTGGAGATTATATGATTAGGGTATATAATTTTATGTATGAGACACTAAGAGTGATTGATGTTATCTGGAGATAAAAGTAAAATTAATCTTAGTAGTATGTGTGATAAAATCCTTATAATTTTCAGATTTCTAACTTGGACAATATTATATTGGAAATTTTGGGTATAGTTTTTTTATTGTATAATCTAAGTAGTAATTTGAGAGTTATTTTTAAGGATTTGAATATTAATAGTGTTTGATGGTTTATTCATTTTGGAAATTATCTTTTCTTATGATAACCAATTTTGGTTTTAGTTAGTATATAATTCTAGTAGTAATAGCCTGTGGTCCTTTTGTTTCATTATATGATCTGATAGAAATTGATTTTTGTGCTTCAGGAATGAAAAAGTCACCATGAATACTCATCGTTTGGAAAAAAAGATGAGATTGTATTGGAAATTGAGGATGAAATTAAATTTTCAAGTAATTATATTTCCTGTTGTTATTATTATAGATTATTTATGAATTTATAAACTCTAGAAATAGGGTATTAAAATAAAAAATTTATCAATTTAATTTTCTTAATAAGCAATCAATGGTATTTTAACCCATCACATATTTATGGTTTTGTAAAGGTTAAAATTATCATGACCATGTTCTATATCAATATTTATCACTCCATGTGAATTAGATTTTTTGTAAAATTCACATGTTTTAACTTCCCAACAAATTTTTACTCTATAGAAAAATATTTATGTGTTATCCCAGATGAACTTTGTACTTCACTTTCTCTCTTTTCAAGAGTAAGTTTTATTAACCCTATGTTTTTAACAAAGATATTTTGAAAAGTCAAACAACTAATTTCTGATCCTGATTTCAACTTATGAGTAAAAAAATTAGAAAATGGGGGTGGGATTAGTGTAATATCATAAGGTTTTAAAATAAGTAAATTATGTTTTATAATGTGTATAATATGCAACACTAAGCTTAAACGAAAAACAAAAAGATTATTGTTTAAATATGACCGCTATAACCTAGCTATTAAATTAGACGGTATCAAAAGGATTAAATAATTTTTAAAATATATATAAATATTTTAATCAATAAAAATTATATTGATTAATTATTATGAAATAAACACTGGTGTTTTCTTAAAACCATTAAATTTTTCAAAGATATGTTTTCATCAAAAAGGTTTATGATTAATTTTTGTAACCTAATAATATAATTCATTTTTTGAAATTTTATAAATATTATTTTATAAAATAAATATTATTTTTCAAATAGGCATATCAAAATTAACCTACAATGAATTTTTTTGATTTTTGTTGAAAAGTTTTATTTTTAAATGAATAATAAAAAATACTGATTATTATTGAAAACTGTGTTTTATTTTAAAGTATTTTTAATTAAAATTATATTTTGCATTATAATTACAATTTAATTGCTTATTTTTTATTAAAAATATTACAATTATTGTTTTTTAAATTAATTTTATACTTTAATTTTGTATAAAAACATTTTATACTCAAGAAGGTAATTTTTTTGAAAAATTGTTTTTCATAACGTTTTTCCGATTTAATTTTAAATTAAATTATTCGAATTATCTATTTTGAATTTTGAAAAATATATTTCATATTCTTATCTTGGGGGTAAACAGAGGATATATTCAGTTATAAATTTTATTTGGAAATATAAATGATTTATTTTTACCATGTTTATTTATTTATAGTTTTTATTAATGAAATAATTACCTTAAATTCTTACAAAATAATGACGCAGTAATTATTCAATTAATGTAAAAATAAAATAAATGATATTAAAAATATTAAAAGTAATATAATTTTAAAGAATTAATTTGACCCATAAATTTTATATATGGCCATGAAATATTATAATGGTTTTTATTTGTATTATTATAATTATTTTGTTCTATTGATCTTATTAAATGCAATGTAAATGTATAGTTCTAAAATTGACATTAATGAAATTTTATAATAAATAATATTTTATTAAATGGTTTAAAATTCATAAAAAATGTAAATTTGGCCAAATAAATGTTATATGGTTATTTATATCAACCAAGGTCCACTTATTGGTACTTTTTTAACTTATAGTTACATTATTAACTTTTAAAGGGTAGAAATATTTAATATTATGATAATTGTCAAAAGGGTTAATGAAGAATTAAAACAAAAAGATAAGGGTCAAAATGTGAAAAAAACTTCCCAAAATTTGGTTGGATGAGAGGGTTTAGACTCCTACTAATATTTTATTCTAATATTATCAGTTTGTATCATTTTGGATCTCATAATTAATTTATATTATTTTAATAATTTAATAAATACCAAGAGTACCCCTCCCCACTCTTATAAAAGTGGACCTATTATTTTCATTCCATCGCACATAAAAAGCCTTTTGGTTCATAAAATACGAGCCCAAATACCTTCATATAATATCTAAACACATTATAGAAGCATTATTTCAGGTATTATACCAATCTTAGAGGTCTTCATGTATTATAGAATGTAGATTTTCTAAAGAAGAGGTATAGTTTTTACTGCAAATTTTAGTTTTATCTCTTCTTCCACCTCTTTAAAATATTAATCATCCATGGTAAGATAGAATAAAAAGTATCAAATATACAATTAGTTGTTGTTATATAAATTTAAACACCTATATCCATATCTTCAATCATTAAATGGGAAGCAAAACCATCATGTGTACAGTGGACTATCGCCTCATGGACTGATGGAATTCATTTTCCATAACTATCTCCCACAACTAGATTATAATTATTAAATTAATGTTTAAATTTTATATTCCTGAAATATTGATCTTTGTTAAATGAAAATTTATCATTTTCTTTCTGAACTTTCCTTTCACTAAATAAGGATAATGTCGTTCATGCATACATGTGGACTACCACCTCCATGAAGTGATGTGATTTGTTTTTCCTCACCACATCACATGGATGATATATATATGTTTTTTAAAAGAAATATAATGGTTTTTAAATATAATGATAATTATAGAAATATAAAATGATACTTACCCTATTTTGAAAGTGATCGTTGAAAAATGGAAATGTTACTCATGTGTACATTTGGTCTACCATCTCTTTGATTGTAACATAGTTTATTTTTCAAAACCATATTTCATGATTGAGTTTAAAAGTATAATTTATGAGTATAAATGATAGTTATTTCATTAATATTATTATATATGTGATTTAACAATATAATCTTTTACCATATCCAACCTACCAAATTCATTTTGGATTTATGAACCGAATATCATCAAAACATCTGACAAGAACTTAAAAGATTAAGTAATTTTTATGACATATTAATAAGTGAGATAAAAAGGAATGATAAACATGAAAATGTTTCTCATTTAAGTAAATAATTAACATAAATTTATTATTCATGAAGATAAATAATGTACATCATGAGTCAGAAATAAGGTAAGGGACATTCTTTTTAAAGAACCTCTTTTAATATTTCCCAAAAAAACACTATTTTCCTACCATATCCATATTTTTTAAATTATTTTATGAATATATTGATATGAACATAAAATAATTGTAAATGAAATTTTATGTCACCTTTTAAATTCTTTCTAAGGTTTTCAAAAGGACTATTTTTATGTAATTTTTTGATGTTATTTACAGAAAAACAAATGGAATTATCTATTTCAACATATACGGTGACAAAAACATTTCCTTCCACCATAAAAATTATTTGATTTTTGGAATAAATTATAATATTTAATGATTTAACAAAATAAAAAACTTCATTGAAATTTTTTTTATTATTGTTAAAAAGGGTTTTAGAATCCAAAAAAAATTCTTATGGGTGAAAAAAAAAATTATGATGCAAGCATTTATGTATTGTATTGGGGTTCTTGGTTTATGAGGATAGGTGGTTCCATTATAAACTGAGGGTGGGTGATCTCTTTATATATATCAAAATAATTTAGTAAAGGTATGGAGTAAACTTATTATATTTCTCCTAATATATTATGGGAGTATATTTTGGTGGTTATTCCAATTTTAATGGTGATGGTTATTTAATGTGTCTTGTTATGGTTATTCTATGTGTAACTGTGAAGGTTATCCCATTTATAAGAGTGCTATGAAAATTATTAACCAAGTTAAATACATTATTAATCTATGATTTATATTATTTTTATGGAAATATTATGATTTTATAAGGTAATGTAAAATATATACGACTTCATAAGGTTGAAAATTATAACTTTTTGAAAAAAATATCATAATTTTTTTATGATTTCAAAGAAACCATTATACGTTTTATTTTTCCTTAAATATTTTTTATAAATTTTTTATGAAATTCACTGGGTAGAGAAGTTGATATCTTGGGTAGTAAAATGTTCATTTTAAACCAAATTTCAATTTTGGTAAAGGAAACTTTTTATAATATTCATTGAATAAGGGTTTAATAATTTGTTTTCATGTACCTTAATGAGATTTTGGTTCCCATACCACATTTTAAATGTTTTTAAAATGGTTTACAGAGGGGAAATTGAAAACTAATTCGTAAATTTGAAATACATAAATATCTTTCACACAAAAAAACAAATATGTTTCATTTTAATGAGTATTATATTATGGAAAGAATGGATATTGATTAGAGGTGTTCACTTTTTAAAATATGGGTTTGTTATGTACGATTTATGACATAATTCTATAAACCTATAAACCTGAAAATATCCTCAAATGTAAGAAAATGAATTATTTACTTAAAACTCAAGATTATTTAATATTTAAGCTCGAATCCTTACAATTTGTATCAAGATTCTTGGTATGCTGACAAGTGAAAGCAAAGATAAAACTTCCAAATGGTGTTATAAAAACTATCTCTATACCAATAAGGGAAGTGTTAAAATATGAAAATGGGATTTTCTCACTATAGTTACTAATATATATAATATTAATGATGTTATATTGGACATTGTGGATCATCTTACCATGTATTCATATTTCCTAGAAATAAGGGAGGTTATACCCTTTGAGCATCTTACAAAGATCTATATCAATGAAGTTGTGATACTTCATTCTGAACCTCTATCAATTTTATATAATATTAACCCTCATTTCATATCAAAATTTTAGAGGAGACTTCAAAAAAATTTGAACACTGAGATACACTTGAGATCCACTTGTCATAGTGAGACATATGAATATTTGGAAAGGACCATCAAAACATTAGAGGACATGATGAGGTCATGTTCACTCAAATTACAAGGAGTGTGGGACTAATATCTACTTTGGTGGAATTTATAAAAAAAATATTCTATTGAAGTATGAAAATGGTATTATATAAGGCTTTTTATGGGAAAAAATATCTTAATTCAACTTATTGGGATGAAGTAGGTAAAATGAATATAGTAAGTCTAGAATTTATTGAGGATACAACTAAGAAATAGAGATCTATTTAGAATCATATCAAGATGATTAAATTAGACAAAAATTCATGCTAATAATCATATTAAAGACTTGAAATATAAATTACGAGATAAAATTTTCTTGAATGAATCACCACATAAGGGATTTATAAGGTTTGTTAATAATATGAAGCTAAATCAAATGTACATTATGAATTTTTATATTTTGGGGGATAATTATAGCTAAGGATTATCATTTAGATTTAACACCTATATTTTATTTAAGTTGATGATTTCTCCCATGTATCACTATTTAGAAAGTATATGCCAATGCCAACGCATGTACTCACCACTGAAATAAAATATTTGGAGAATGAATTTCCTTATAATGATGTCCCTATATAAATTCTTAACAATTTATTTCTAGTGATACAAAATTAGATAACACAACTGGTGAAGGTACCTTAGAGGAATAACAATATAAATAAATAAACATGGGATCCTAATGAAGTAATGATGAATACAAACCCATATTTATTCATTGATTAATATACATCCCAAATTTCAAATATTAACTTATTTAATGGGGTAAATGAAATACCCAAGACATGAATATAATAAACAAAAATCTTATTAAGATATACATAACATAACACAACCCCTTTGATTATATCATCACAGTATAATATATTAAACACGAAAATTAAATTCACTATAACATCCACAACTAGTTACATTGAACATATGCCAAAATTTGATATCACCATAATCTTGAACTCCAAAGGATTATACATTAAAAGGAATGAAAAATATATTAGATACAATGATATTACAAAGAAAAAAATAATCAATATAATTCACATTGTAAAGGAACTAAGAAGAAGGATATTAATGATTTTAAATGTTATAATGGACTGTATTTAAAAGGGATAATATGAAAATTGGAAGGGTAACGTGACCATGAGAATATGAACATTGGGAATCAGCCAGTTATAACAATAATTTGCCTATTATACATAAAATATTCCAATAAAGTTTATAGAATCATATAGTAATGATATTATAAATAATTAGTAAAATTTATATTGATCAATTAATAGTATTTTGGTTGAACATATATATCTAAGAATAAAAATAATATTTTTAAAAAAAAGAGTTTTTAAATTATTGGTGCCAAACACAAGATTTTTAAATAAACTAAGAGTTGTATTTAATAAATAAAATTATCATATATAGATTATTATTTTCCTAAAATGAATTTATATTTTAATCTTCACATAATGATTATCCAATGATGAGTTTTTCTTAATTTCTTGAGATAATTGAATTTTTCGGTAAATAATAATATTTAGTATGAGTATATAGTAAGTATTGTGACTCAATTATGATGTAAAATGATTTAATAATTATTATTTAGTATTCAACCAAAAACTTGTTAATTTTGTAAAATAATGTATTTGAAGGAATTAAAATAATTTTTTATCCTATATTGAACTTTATAAAGAAAACAATGGGAAATGAGGTTTCAAAAAAAATTCTTGTGTATAAAAGTCCTTTCCATGGGAAAAGTATTATATAAAAATTTAATTCAATTATCAAATGAATAAATATCAAAATTCATGTTGTAAATGTGAAAATTATTGGTTTGAAAATGTGGGTGAGACCATGGGTTTTCACTTTCCACAACATTGATTTCTAAAGCTCATGTTAGAAAATTAATAAAAAATCCCCCCTCATTTTCTATAAATACCCACCCATCATATCATTCCCCTTCACTACAAAATTTTTGAGTTTGTTCCTACTCTAATTTTCTCTCTTGATAGTCCCTATAAGAATTTATTATGAAACAACCCATGATTTTATTATGTGTTTTCCTATAAATAAAATTTTCATGCTCAATAAAATATGATACACGAAATAGTGAAATAAAGTAGGAAATGCCTAATTTCATTATGGAGTAATATTACAATACAAAATTAAATAATTTAAAATAAAACTATGTGAAACATAATTAGTAAAATTACTAAAGTAATTCATCCACAAGTAAATAAAATTACTATATTGTTGAAATTATAATTACCATGATCTTCTAGGAAGATCCATACTACTGTTGATTACTATAGAAAGAATACAACATACTATAAATATGATAAGCATATTATAACAAATTTTCCTAGGATACTTCTGAACCAATAATCAAGTTGAATCTTCACAAGGCACAAAGAGTTTTTCATGATCACTATAGTAAGCAACTAGTTCTAGGGAACCAAAATAAACAATTGATGGGAATGATTTTTCCTCCAAATAATAATAATAATAATACAGAATCTATAAAGAATATGGGATGCGGTTTCCAAAGATTGGACTTCCATGATAATAAAATAACCAGTTTAAAATAAATAATGAAACCAAATAAGGCATAAATGAATAAAAATCCAAATGATACGCAACAAATAATAATGATCCTTATCATTTTCAAATATAAAGTGGAAGAAAATAAAAATTAAAATCTAAATATAGAATACACATGGATGAATTTGATGATACATAACATCTTAAAGTAAATAAAAACCTAATCCATTGCTCGAAGATATATATATATATATCCTATAACCACTCACCACATCCACAAAATTTATAAATATACTAAATGAATTTTATCCATCCCAATATCACAACCTAGGAACTTTTATAAAACATAAGAGTTTTACATGTACACACATCCATGTGTATGCAAGGTGTGTGCCAAAGATGCATAGTATAAGTTCACTATAGTTTATATAATTACATTAAAAAAATATATAAATTATCATTTTAATATCATTTAGAAAATAGTTCTATGATATTTTAATCATATCAAAAATATATCTCATACTTTATCTCATTTTTGAAAATCATAAGGTGACACATTTTTTCAAAAACAAATCATATCCAACTCAAAGACATAATTTTCCATCTACGAAATGGACAAAAAAATCTCTTAAAAAACACTTTAAAACCCATTTATTTATAAATAAGTATAATTCACCTTCTAAAATGTGAAAAACTTTAAAACATTTAAAATTGGGACTTAATGTTTTTTAAAATGAGGCATCGTAGACTCGCAATTTTAGGTTCGGTGACAAAAACACATATTTTACATATATGATTTGATTCCATTGGATTTTACTCAAAAAAACATATATTTATTTTATAATATTCCCATAATTTAGACATTAAATCTCAAAATAATCACACAATCCCATGAATAAGAGGTTTAGAGTCTTTGTGGTTCAATAACAAAATTAACTTATTTTATGATACTTGTGAACATTTCTATATATTCAAACCATTATAGAAGATATTCTACACTCCTCATAGGTTATACCCATCTTCATAACCTAGGTAATGGAATCGTAATAAATTGGTGATCTCAAATTCTCAAAAAGATGAAACTTATCAATATTTCGTCAAGGGTTTGATCATAAGAAAATAAGAAAGCATGAGAATAGGATAAATATCTTATTAAAAAACATGAAAATATAATAGTTTTCTATCAGACATGATAACAAGACATGTAATATAAAAATATTAAACATATACCCAGGAATAATATTACAAAAATATGTGATAATAAACATGATCCTTGGAGTATAATTATAATCATAAATATATGGAATATTATGGAAATATATCATAATAATAAAATATTTCACTCACATAGAAGTAGAAATCATAAAATAGTGGAGTGGGAATCACTACCTACTTTCCATAACATGGTGAAGTAGGTATCATAACCTAATTCCCAAAGTGGAGTTGGAATCACAACCAGACTCTCGTGAACAGAGTTGAGTAGGAATCAATACATGATTCCCATAAACATAGTGGAGAAATCATCACTACCTAATTCCAAAAAACATAGTGGAGTAGGATTAATTGCATGATTCCCATAAACATGTCATATAATGCATCACTACCTGATTCCCATAACATAGTGGAGCATACACCACTTATTAATTCCCATAGTAGAGTGAGCATCAATACTCAATTCCCATAATTATCTCATGATATTTAAAGGTTTACCTAAGTCATTAGAGGGTGATAAAGATCCCAAACTTAATAATATTAATAATCCATTCATAGGTGTTCCCTTAGAACATAAAAAAATTCATACTTCAAGTGGTTTTCTCAAAAACCATTGGTAAATGGTATAGATTACTATGATTTCCCAATAGTTTTTCAAAAAACGTTGGGAAAATTCTGGAAAAAATATTATATACCAATGGTTTTTAGTAAACGTTGGTATAGAGTACATATCATAATGGTTTTTAAAAACTATTGGGATATTTTCCCCCAAACACATCAACACAAATCCCTCCTCTATATTCTATAGCTGATTGATTTTTACCCAATAACAAAACCTCTCTTCCGATCTAATGACCACTCTTCCAACAACAGATCCATTGGTCTACAATATATTTTACTCATCCACTATAGATTGAGACTTCTCTTCCTTGAGGTTTGTGCACAATTGATTAGGATGGTTTGATCACCATGATAGTGTATGATCCTAGGTCACCCTAATATTAATTTCTTACACTTTTTCATTTTACTTTTATTGATTTAATGTTATCACTATTTATATTCAATAATCAATTTTCTTTTTCCTAATCTGCAGATATTTCTAGTTATTTTCACTACATGTTGTAGTTATATTTATATGGTGTAGTTATGTATTTCTTAACTATGGAATTTTAATATGTTTGTATTTTATATATTTAGTTTGATTATTTTTCAATCAATTTACTAAAAAAATTTATAAATTTATTTGAATAAAAAATAAAAAATAATGTATTTAAAATAAGTGGATTAATTCTTTTAGGTTTTAGAGGGATTTTTTATTTTCTTTAATAATGGGTTTAAGTTAATTTTTAAAACGGATGGTTTTCTTTAAATAATTTTATGTGACTTTTAAAAATGGTAGTTAAAATTTATTTATGTTTGTTGATTTTATCAAAATGTAAAAATGTATTAATTTTAATAAAATTTATTACAATGTAACATTAGTGGAATGTCTTATGAAAGGAATTTCATAAAATATTTTGCTGGAGGAAACAGACTAGGCGCGTATAGCGCACTCCCTAAAATTAATCCAAGGTGTGTGTATAGTTATTATGTCTTGTAAATATTCAGAAGTTTTTTATAATGTCGATAGGGGTAATGTTTCATTGGTTGATTGATATCTCAGGATATAGAAGTGGTCTTGGGAAACTGTGTGTTGTACTCCTAATAGCTTGAGTTTAGTGGTTTATATTATATGGTTGATGTAGAAACCACTTTGATTTTTTTTATATTTTTTCTATTATATACTAGTTTTATTTATATATATATATTATTTTTCATATAAATTGTTGGTTTGGTTGTTTATGTTGGTTATTCCATGTTTGGTTTCAATCTATATTTGAAACTACTTATTTCATTTACATAGAAATCCAACATACGAGTTGGTATTTCTAATTTTTTTTATAGAAATCTAGTGTGTGTTTACTTATATTAGAGAAAATAATTCCCAATCTATTATTTTGTATTCCCTTAGAACTTGTTTCCAGTCCATCCATTCAGACCTTATCACGGGCCAATCTAATTAACATGTTAGGTTGAACAATATTGGTTCACAAAAAAAATGGTATTTTTGTTCCCTTTGTAGTTTTGGGGAGTCTGATAGATAGGATATATGTCTGTTGGAACTTAAAATGTAGTTCATGAGTGGGTGTCTGATCACCACCTTTCTTGAAAAGACTTGAGTTTCCAAGCGTAGTCAGGATGTCATTCTTGAATTTGAGTTTTTTTAAATATTTTTTATATATTTAGATATGAATTTATATTATATTAAACTAGATTTAAGTTATATGGGTTATTGTGAGGTATTTTTAGTTTTGGGGTGAAATTAGAGGACAAATTAGAGCCACACAGTCAGCTCTTGTAGTCTGGAAAACCTTGTGGAGCCCATGTGGAAGGCTCTGTAATTTTTCCTAGAAGGTGTTCCATGGTTGATGCATAGTTATTCAAACCATTTCATCAAACCATGAACAGTTCTTCATTTCCTATATATTTATTGTTTTTTCTACCTTTCATTTCTAACTTGGTTACAATGGTGTTTACGATTGGTGTGACGATAATAAAGGGAGTTTTATTATAAATTAATGTTATTGTTATGATTCTCATATAGAGTAGTGTGTCAGTTATGGTATTATATAAAGTGAATAATTCTCATTTAATTAAATATATTTTCAGTTACAATTTAATATTATTGAAATTTCTTCAATGAGTTATAATAAAAAAATTTACATAAAGCATAGAAGTTGGATGTATGAAATTGATCAGATTTTTAGCGATTTTCAAAACAATTTGGAGAGCTTTTTGGATTTTTCATTTGAAAATGCTTCAGATAGTGGTCACATACACTTCCCATGTTATAATTGTGTTGTAAGACCTTGTTTGATCCATAAATAAGTTATCTACCATATAACCAAATATGGTTTTTTAAAAAAATACTATGCGTGGTTTCACAATGGGAAGAAAATGGAATATCAAAATCTTGATGAGCCAAATGAGAGGATAGGATTGGATAATTAGATATAGAACAAATTTCTATTTATTCATCATCATGAGAAGGAAAGGATGTTAACCCAAGAATACTTTGATACAAGAACACATCATGCATCCAATTAAAATTATGATGTTGATACTGTGAAAAAATTGAATGATGCTACCACAACTCTAGTATATCGACAATGTGGTAAAATTAAAAAGTTGGAATTCTTAATCTAATTGTTTCATCTGAAAACAATGTATGGGTTTTCTAATATTTCCATCGATTATATTCTTACATTCTAGAAGGACTTATTTTAAGTTGATGCATACATTCCCCCAAACCACTATAGTGTATGGAAGTTAGTTGAATAACATGAATTTTCAAAAAATAAAATTCATTATTTACTGAAGTATTTCAGCTTATTCTAGGAGAAAACTACTGAAAGAAATGATTGCAAAAAATGTGGAAAATCCTGATGGAAGAAAAAATCTAATAGAACACCATCCCGTGTGCCATATATAGTAATCTGGCACTTTCTATTGATCCCTAGACTTCAAAATCTTTTTATATCAAATGACATATCAATAAAAATTTGATGGAATGATACTGAGAGAAAGAAGAATAATGAAGAGTTGATTTACCCTACATATGGATTTTTATGGAAGAGATTTGATGCTCGATATCATGATTCGGTAGCTGATGTGCGTAATGTGAGAATTTCCTTTCATGTGATAGTTTTAATCTATTTAGGAAGATACTTACATCATACAACATATGGATGGTTTTCATACCCATTTATAACCTTCCCCCATGGTTGTGTATGAAAGAACCATACACTTTCATGAGTATACTCATATCTAGCCCTTCTGATAATGGAAATGATATAGATGTATACGTGTAACCTTTAAAAAAGTGTTGAACCTTCTTTGGGATGTGGGTGTGTGGAAATACGAGGCATGTTCGAAATACATATTTCAGATGCATGCTACACTTATGTGGATGATCAATTATTTTCCTACTTACTAAATGATGTCTGGATGGAGCACCAAGGGAAACTGTCATGTCCTATTTGTATGAAGAATACTTGATCCAGAAGACTAAAATATTTCCATAGTTTTAGTTTTATAGGACATCGATGATTCTTTCCAATGGAACATTCATAAAGAAATACTCATCGAAGATTTGAAAATACCATAGAGACTGGAGATCCACCTCAATGTATGTTTTGAAATGATGTTCTTAATGAATTAAGAGATTTCAGTTTTTTATTTAGGGAGGGTAAAATGATATCTAGAAAGAGGAAGAATGTTTCTAATGATATCTATTACAATTTTAAGAAGAGGAGTATCTTCTTTGATTTGCCTTATTGGTCAACCAATTTTTTATATTATTTCATAGAAATAATTAACATTGAAAGGAATATATGTCAAATGTTTCTTCTGATTGTTCTAAATATTATGATAAAGACTAAATATGATTTATGATATTGACATGACTTGGTGGATTGGGGGATAAAACCAGAATTGCATCATGTTTTTATCAGTGAAAATAAATGGAAAATTTCATGTGCATCTTATGTGATGACACTTGCAGAAAAAACAATTTCTTGAAGTACTAGAGACTATTAAAGTTCCTAATGTCTATTCATGAAATATATCAAAATGGGTCAATAGAATATATTTAAAGATGAAATATTTGAAGACTCATGATTATCACATCCTTCTACATGAGTTTATTCCAATAGTAATTCATCATCTTTTTCCCAATAACGTAAGGGTGTCAGTTATTCAGTTATGAAATTTCATTAGAGATATTTGTTCTAATAAGTTTTCCATGTCTTTATTGTAAAAAATATTGGCAGAGACAACATTAATTTTGTGTGAGTTAGGGAAAATATTTCCTCCATTGTTTTTCACATATATGTTGCATCTGACTGTCCATCTTCCAACCGAAATACTTATTGGAGAAACTATTTATTTTTTAGATGTATCCAACTAAAACAAATACACACACACTAAAATATTATTTTTGGAACAAGAATCAGCCCAAAGATTCTATCATGAATGGTTACTTGGCTCAAGAATGTATGGATTTATGATCAATGTATTTATTTGGTCCAACTACGAGAATGAAAATACCAATGAGAAATGAATAATAAAAGTATGGGAAATTTAAACCTATTTTCCACTACTTCCTCAAACATGATGAATTCTCTGATCATAAATATTGATGACATTAAACCTTGAAGAGGAGGAGATGGCACATCACACAATTTTTTTCAATAGTGATTTGTTCGATTACTACATCAAGTAAGTAAATTAAACATGTATATCTTATCTCATATCTTTTGATTTTACATATCAATTAAACTATTTCTATTTTTATCTACATGGAACATAAAGAAATGGTAAATATAAAACATCATTTCTTATCTTTGAGAGGGAGAGAGACTTTTCATAGAAAAGAGTTTTCTGCTTGGTTGAAATTGAACATAGAAATATTGTTGTAATAAATATATAAAATAAATATTTAATTAAGTTTAATATTATTTTATATTTCAGGTATTGATTTTGATTGCTGACATTGTTTCTGAGGAAATAATAGCTTTGGATTTTGGTCCTAATAACATGGTTCGTGAATGTAAATCAATTATGATCAATGGGTATAGATTTATTATCACTAAACGAGAAAATAACACGAGAACACAACATGAGTGTTTTATGATAGCTGTCATAACATATTTTTATTCTAGTGCATCAGATAATAGATCTCATTTTGAAAATATATCATATTATGGAGTTATTGAGAAAATAATATTGTTGGATTATTACTCTCATGGTTGAGTCATGATGATGAAATGACACTGGTTTGATTCGATGAAGAGGAAGAGAACCTTTATTTATGATTGTGGATTTGGAGTTATTGACATGACTTTCACTCTTTCTATCGATGAACCACATGTATTGGAATCAATGACGAAACAAGTTTTTTATGAAAAAAGATCATCTTCGACCTAAATTTTGGGTCATTATTGAAGGAATTCCAAGAAACCTTTTTGATGATGGTGATTATGGAATGGACACCATCCCTACTTCCATTGGCACCAATCCATTTATTACTTATGATGACTCCAATAGCTCAATTTTTAGTGTTGATTGTGAACCCTTTATTTTTTTGTGGAAAATATATAAAATTGTTAATTCATACTCTTTGTTCTTTTGGTTTATCTCGGCTTGGGTTTTTAATGTTGGTACAATTCAAAATGATTTAATATTTATTACAAATATTTTTTGTCTAACTTGACCTTAATGTTAATTTTCAAGGTTTATTGGTTGTAGTTTTATTTGTGTTGCATTTTCTAATATTGAATTGAACTGTATTCAATCGTACAAAACAAAATACAACTAAAATAATTAAATTAAAATAAAAACAAGAGGAATTAAATTGGACTTATTAAATATATAGATATAAAAATCAAAACAAATAAAAGTAATGACCTCACTAAAAAATAGCTAAATTACCTAACTAAAAATAAAAACCAAATGACCAATGAAAAATAATTCAAGTCTCATATTTTTTGTTTTTTGGGTTAGGAATTAGTTATCCTATTCTAATTACTTCCATATTTATTTTTAAAAAAAGTAAATAAAACCTATTAAAGAGAAATCAAGAAAAATTATTATGGAAAACAATCGTTGAATGACTGAGATGGGGATTCCACCATTAGTGCCTGTTTTGAGTATTTCATTTCAAATATATATATATATATATCAATAACATATAATGCCATGTGAGTAATTTTTTATACTTTTATGTAGGATCCACCACTTAGGGTCTAGTTATTCGATGTGCATCCTAGTAGTTGTCCCAGTACTCAAGCTGGTGGTACGAGGGGCTGGTACGAGAGATAGGTGCTCCAGTCGGCGTACCTAATTATACCTTGTCCTTCCCACTGACATACCATATTCTACACATTCTGATCCCACTGTGTCATTAGGGACACACAAGATATTTAGGCCACCCATTTTTTCACCATCCTTTACATCTAATCCTCCTCGTCCATTTTTAGCATATTTGATGATGATTCCCACTCCTCATCCATATCATGTATTTGGCCAGCCATCCATGCCATCTTCTTTACCATCTACTAATTTCTCTCAGAGATTCAACATTACTTCTTTGACTCGTTCTATGACATAGTTTGTGCCTACAGATCATACAATATAACCCACTCCACTTATACAGGGTGATGTTCCTTCAGTACCTACAGATCCAGCAGCACCCATTGATAAGATTGTCTGAGGTATATTTTAGAACCCTAAAAAAATTATACCATAATTTATTTTCATTATAATTTTTATTTTTATTTTATAATAGATAAATTTATTGATAGATGGTGGGGGTGGAGTCTTACACACATACCTATGGTGTGGAACCACCATACAAAGTTGATTGTGGACTACAATGAAGAAAACTAAATGATCGAAAAAATAGGGCGAAAATGTTGGAGTTTTTTAGAGATTATTTCCAAATACTCTGACATCATTCCCGTCAACCTATTCTCAAGGAGATAGTTTCCAAATAAATTTAAGGATAATTCTTCGGCACAGATATGGGTAAAAAAATCTATTAGATTTAATGTTATATTTTTTGTATTTTTATGAATTAATATTTTGGTGTCAACTTCGGTTTAATTTTCCCAATGGTGAGGGTGCTTGACTAGAAAGTCTAAAGGGATTAGGAGATATTTGTAGAGCCTATAAACATGAATTTTATATTGGATGGAATTCTAAAGTTAGCATATATTTATAGGTGGTACCTATCCAGAATGAGTGTCTAATAGAACAGTATTAGAAAATGATTACTCATTGGATGACTACGAAGTTTAATGTATTAATCACATTTGAGGTTTTTAAATGAAAAATTTCATGTTTTACATTAATAGTATCTTTTGTATTATTGAATTTTATTTAGAAATTATCTAAAAAAATATTTATGCTAACAAATACCTCCACACTTTGGGGTGTACTATGATGTCAGATCATGAGAGGAAGCAGGTATGACAGTTGTTTATAATTTTTCTTTAGGACTTTCACTTTTTATTGTTTCTTCCATAATTTATTCAATTTCTAAGGTTTTAATATATTTTTAGTTATGAAATTCATTATTGGAAACCTATTTTTAGTTATGGTTCCCTACATTTAATTTCATTGAAGAGGCAGGTATTGAATATTGAAGGATATGTGCCTCAAGAGAAAATGTTTTCCTCGAGTAGACAGAAAAAATATGGAAGTTTGGTTAATGAACTGACACAAAAATAGATTTTAGTATTACTTTTTTATTTAAAAATTATAATATCTATTTTTTAACATAAAAATATATTTATATTTGTAACTGGTCTCTTTAGAGGCCCTTGATTCCCAGGAACCTGACAATTTTTGGTCGAATGATCACTTACATCACGTGTTGGGAGATGAGCATCCTGGTAGAGTACACTGCCGACCTGAGAATATTATAGTACCAATGAGGTATTGACCTTCTTTAGGTACTATTTTTTGTACCAAGAAGTTGTAAAAGTTTAAGGTACGGGCATAACAAGCTGAAAAATGGTCACACAGGTGGAATAATGGGTTGATAGAGCAAACACTGAATTTATGAAACTGATGAATGTTTTGTGTCCATCACTTCCACCAAAGGTCAGTGCAGCTTGTGATGAATACAAGTCATCGATGAGTTCATTATATATTACACCATTTGGAATTACTAGTGGTGGTCGAGGCAATGTCGTTTCTAGAGATGAAGATGGCTAGGAAGAGGCCAAGGACAAGGATGATGCTGAGAGTATGGTCGAGGCCGAGGCTCAGCCTGAGGTGGAGGACAAGGGAAAGGATGAGGCCAAGGATGAGGATATGGATGAGGATGATGATGATGAAGGGGACATTGATAAGGATGTGGATGAGGCTATTTATGATGGTGATGATATTGATAGTGATGAGGGACAGATTGATCTGTTAAATTTTTTGTTGATATTACTCACATTTTATGTTTGATGATTTGTTGTGACTGGATATATGTATTATTAGGTATGTTAAATTATTCTTGACTTGGGTAGCCTTAATACTATATATTTTTAATCACATGACATTTTATCAATGTATTGTATATATTTTTTTATAAATTAATTTGGGTATTTGGATATTTAATATATGACACTACTTTAAAATGATTGATTAGGTCAGTGATCTTACTTATATATTTATTTATTTATCTATAAATGGATTCTATGAATTCACTAATAAAAAAAAGGAAAGGGAAGTGCCACATTTTATCAACACTAAGCAAAAAATCGCTGATAAAGGTAATTCTTTATCAGCGCTAATTAAAAGCGCTGATAAAGGATCCCTTTGTGAGTGATTTTATAGCGCTGATAAAAAAAGACTTTTATCCACGCTGAAATAGTGTGGATAAAGGATCCATTAATCAATGATTTTCTAGCACTAATAAAACCATAGTCCCGTTTTATAAAATTGGGTGCACAGTGCCCTCTGTTTATCGTGCCCTCAAGCTCCTGTGATACTATACCCCTGGGAAAACTCCCCTCCCCCTGATCTTCTCTTTTTCGGACCTCCTCCGCTATCCCTACTCTGCCGCAAACCCTACTCCTTATTCTCCCCCTCGAACCCCTTCCACGGATCCTCCTCCACAAGAACCCTACTTCTCCTCCTACCCTCTGGACCCTTCTCCCCACGAACCCTACTCCTCTATTTCTCAACGGTTGGCGCCTCCTCCCATGCACCTCCCCCTCTAGTGGTTATGCCTTCCCCTCTTGACATAGCACAGAAGGCTCCCTGACCACTCGACGCTTCTTCTCTCTCTCTATCGTGGGTGTGATCTACTCTTGGTAAGTATCCCACTTCTCCTTTTTGGTTTATCTCTTTCATAGTCTAGGGTTCCATTGATAGGATTTAATCTTTTGAGTTAGGGTTTAATCTTATTATTTTTGTGTAAATATTTCCTTACTAGGTTTTATTTGGGGTGCGGTTGAGGTGTGATTGGGGTTCCACATTGGATTTAATCAATTTCTTCACCCAATGTCCGTGGTTCCATGCCCTAAAATTTCTAGATGTTTTAAATATGCTTTTTTGTTCATTTATTCTCATTCTATAAATTAATTTTGTGGTGAGAATTGTGTTTTCGAAGCATTTTGCATGCCTGTGTGTTTGAAATGAATTTTAATGAAGGAAACGGTTATGTTTTGTGTGTGTTGTAATTTAATACTTCTTATAAAGGGTATTATGGGTTGTTTGAAAGGTGTGAAATATGTATTCAAAGTCACTAGAGGTGCAAATGGGTTTGGGTGTAGGTTTTAAAAAGGAAACATAATAATTTAGCATGTTTGAATTGTTGTAAATTTTTTAATATGAGTTGTAATTTTCAAAAATTATAAATGGAATGTTTTGAAATTATTCTTGATTTATGTTTGATTTTTCAAGGGGGATCAACTCATAAAATTGGTTTATTAACAGTATGCTCTTCTTTTGTTTCATAAAAATGGAATTTTTCAAATGTGTGGGTAATGGAAAATGTATTTGAAAGGGGTTCTGGTGTGAGTAAAAATAGAAAATGGTTTATTTTATGGAAAATGGAGATTTCCTTGAAATTCTAGGCACTGAGTTGTGGATGATTAGGGTCCATGGATCCTTCTTTGGATTGTTTCATATTTCAATGAGAAAGGAAAATTATTTAAATGATGTCTTGGAAATGTTTTTATCGTGTGATTGTGATTCTAATAAATTTTAAATTTATATTAAACGAGGATTTATTAAGTGTGAACTGGATTGGAATTCTATTCTATTGTATATGGTAGATGTCTATATTACACTTCATATAGTGTATCTTTTTAATCTTGTTTGGACCTATTGATTTACCCTTAAACAATTCACCCCTTTGTGAAGGATGTTTTATCACTATTTGATGATTTTATCCCCTCACGTGTGAGTTTTTTAACACTAAGGGATTCTTGTTTATCCATTTGTATGGGAATGTAATTTTTTTAGAATGGATGTAAGACATGTCTATGGATATTAGTTACATGTTTGGGGAAGGTGAGGGAGAGTTATTTCATATCCTTTAAATGTTCATGAAAGAATTTATGTTCACTAACCTCAATTTTCTATTTCTTATGTAAATTTGGGTAAAAAAACCTTTGATATTCCATAGTAATTTTGGATAAACCTAGGTTATTTGTCTCCCATTCTAACCCCTTTGTTTTTGGAAATATATCTATTATATTAATTTTCTCATCAAAATTGTATCCTTGTTTTCATTTTATTTGAGTTTGGTCACTAGTTTTAGGCTGTTTAATGTGATTATTTTATTATGAATGAGGTGGATGGTAGGGATGGTTAAAAGGATGTTTAATGTTTTTCTTCAAGGGTGGTGGGTTTTAGAACTATTGGTAACGGGGCTGTAAAGTGTGTCGATTTTGATGTGGGGTCTATCCTGGTTCTGTTGATTTCCAAATATTTATTAGAAATGGTTAGGCTCTATTAATATCTATCTATAAAAGTATGTGGTTCAATACTACTGCATTTGGAAGTCTTTTTTTGTGTATTTAAATCATAAATAATAATATTTGAGATTCAAATAGGATGGAGATGAATAAATATTGGATGGATGCTAATCATTTGAAAATAGAGTATGAGAACAAAGTGAAGGAGTTCATCAAGTTTGCAAAGGATCATGCAAAGGATCCTTCTCAAATCCTTTGTCTATGTTTACATTGTTTTTATTATATAATAATTACTCCAATTTAGTTGGAAGAACATTTGATATGTCATGAAATAGATCGTAGTTATAAATGTTGGAATAAACACAGAGAAAAAATGAATATAGCTATTGGATGGGATAAAATTGCATTTTATGGATCATCATATATGATTACAAATATGTATAACAAAGAAGACCGTATGGAGGATATGATTATAGATGTCAATGATGATGAAGATCATATTGAAGAAATAACCAGGACAGTTGAATATGAACTCCATGATTGCCCAAATTTTTTTGATAAGTTAAAGAGTTGTGCAAAGACGCCATTGTATGATGGTTGTACTAAATATACAACATTGTCAGCTGTACTTAAGTTGTATAAATTGAAAGAAGGAAATGGATGGAGTGATGTAAGTTTTATGGAACTACTTTCTCTCTTGAATGACATGCTCCATGAAGATAATGATCTCCCTAGTTAGACATATGAAGCTAAACGAATGTTATGCTCTATGGGTATGATTTTTGAAAGAATACATGTCTGCCCGAAAGACTGTATTTTGTTTCCCAAGGAGAACAAATCACTTACATAATGCTAGAAGTGTGGTGCTTCTCAATACAATAAAGAGGAATCTAGTCCTACTAAAGTTGTATGGTACTTTACAATCATTCCAAGGTTTAGGAGTCTATATAGAAGTGAAGAAACTGCAAGACAATTATCATGCATGCAGATAAAAGAAATAAAGATACGAAATTACATCACTCGGTCGACTATCTTCAATGGAAGATAATTGATCATGAGTATCTTGAATATGAAAATGATCCGAGAAAACTCCGTCTTGCATTATCTATAGATGGATTGAATCCTTTTGGTTTTCAAACTAGCACTCACAATACATGGCCTGTTATGTTGGTAAATTATAACTTTCCACCCTGGTTATACATGAAACGAAAATTCATCATGTTATCAATGGTTATATTAGGACCAAAACAACCAGGTAATGATATTGATGTTTATTTGACTCTTTTGATTGAGGATTTGAAGTTATTGTGGGATTCATGTGTTATATTGTGTGATGCTTATAAAAGTGAATACTTCACGTTGAGAGTGATGTTTTATGGGACGATAAATGATTTCCCTACTTATGGAATGTTTTCAGGAAATAACATTAAAGGAATTAAAGGGTGACCCATGTTTGAAGAAGATACATACTCAATTAGGTTGAAACATTCATTTAAATCTATGTTTCTAGGACATCTTATATTTCTACCCCATCGACATAAGAACAGATCTTGGACGACATCATTCAATGGAAATTCAGAACAATGAACAACATCATCTTCACTAATAAGTGATCGTCTCTTTAAGAAAGTAAAATATGTGAACACTATTTTTTGGTAAAACATTTTTGAAAAACTTTACGAAAATCGATTGGAAAAAGAGATCAGTTTTTTTTGAATTACCATACTGGAATTGTCTGTACGTCATACATTTTCTTGATGTGATTATTGTGGGAAAAAATGTATGTGATAGTTTTATCATAATGTTACTAAATTCCCCAGAAAAATAAAATATGAAATTAAGGCAAGGTTGGACATGGTTGGCATGGGAATACGAGAAGATTTGGCTCCTGTGAAGGGTGAAAAACAAATGGTTCTTCCTCTAGCTTCTTACACTCTTTCCAGGGATGAGATATATTAGTTTTAGAACTTCTTAAATGATGTAAAGGTTCCAGAGGGGTATTCATCAAAGATCAATAACATTGTTTCAATGAATGATTTGAAGTTAAAAGGTTTGAAATCACATGAATGATATGTTTTTATGTAAGATTTAATTCTTATAGATTTACGTTTCATTTTTTCCCAGAATGTCTGTCATACGTTAACCAAACATTGTTCCTTTTTAAAAGCTATATGCAACAACGCTTTAGACCCAGTGAAATTACTAGCTATAGAGAGAGAAATTGTCATCATATTATGTGAATTATAAATGTTCTTCCCATCAACATTATTTGATATGATGGTTCATTTGATGGTTCACTTGGTGAGAGAGATTCGACTTTTTGGTCCTGTGCACTATAGATAGATGTACCTCGTTGAACAGTATTGAAAGGGTATGTTAAAAATCGAAGTTTTCCAGAGGGTTGTAATGTGGAGTGACATATTGTTGAGGAAGCCATTGAATTATGTATTGAATAACTATCTGATGTGGAAAGCATTGGTCTCACAAAATCTCATCACACTGGACGAATTGAGGGTGAGGGAATTTATGGAAGAGATGTTGTGAAAATCAATATTACAGATCAAGAGCATGCCCACCTTTATGTTTTTCATAACAGTTGGGAGGTTACTCCATATATTGAAAGCCAAAAATAAATTCTTAGGTAGTTGAATCCATCTAGTGCTGAAAAATGGATATCAAATACACATAATCATCAATTTATAGGATGGTTTTGGGACCATATTTTTAAGGAGTTAGATGAAAATTTGAATTCAATTTCAAAACAACTTTGATGGCTAGCTGCCATACCAAGTGTGTATGTGTTATCTTACAATGGTTATACATTCTATATAGATGAACATGATGAAGATAGTACCATGAAAAATAGTGGAGCTACACTTGTGGCTGAAGTGATGCATGTTTCTGGTAGTAAGGAAATAAATTCAATTTATGTGAATATATCATACTATGGAATTATCAAACAAATATGAGAGTTGGATTATATGACATTCCAATTGCTGATTTTTTAATGAAAATGGGTTGATAACAACATTGGGGTTAAAATATATGAATTGGTATTTGTGAAAGTTTATTTTAGTAAAGAAGGATACAAAGGCGAACACTTTATAATGGAATCATAAGCAGTACAAGTATTTTATTTTCCAGATCCCACAAACTGAAAGTGGTCGATTGTTCTGTTATCGTCCAAAACTACTGAAGGGTCCGATGAAAATTCAATTGAGGATGATCCTTTTAGTGGTACATCACAGTCATTTCATATCGGTCCCAATGTATATGATGTTTTTTATGTTAGAGGAGACCACAATAAATGGATTTGGATAATCGATAGATGTGTCAAATCCCTTCATCCTTTGAAAAAAAGAAAGAGATTTCAATAAATATGTTATATTTTGTTTGTAATATAGATATTATTATCTCATGTTATTATATTATCATCACATAATTTATGTAATCTAAATTAACTGTTCAACCACTTTTGAAGGTAATGACTTCTGCACGTTCTGGTGCTCCTGACCTCAAGGCTGAACAAGTATCTCAAGCTGTTTTTGTTGCTGCTACTCACATTGCACGGCAAAACCAAGTTTCTGAACCTATTGTTGTTCCTAGTTTTGAGGTCCAACAACCATCATCACATTCTATTGCTACAATTTTATATGAACATATTGATGATGTTGATATCGATGAAATGGTCGGGGATAAAGAACTGATGTCGCAGAAAACACAGGTGCGTCGTAGTTTGACGATGTTTGCCAAAGTTCTTAAGATGAAAAGAAAAGGCATCAAATTTGATGTTGGATGGAATTCATGAGGCCAAAATGTGAATCCCAAAAAATCTATGTTTAGTTGTTACATTGGAATTGTCACTCGACAATGCGTGATGATTGACATAGATTTATGGCACCATGTTGTGTCTGGGCTGAAGGTTGTGATCTAGGATGAAATTACTGTAACATTATTATATTATTTCTTTAATTTACTAGAAAATAAATTAATGAAAAAATGTCTTACTCTTCTCAATCCCTTGCAGAGTACATTTATATTAGATGAATCCCACAATAATTATGTACTAAGGCTTACAAGAAGTATTCATCGAGGTTTTTGCACTATTATAACAAAATGTCACCTGAAAGATTCCAAAGGTAAAATAAACCCACACCCACCCATTGTTTACGCACACCTGATATCCCAAGAAGCATGTGATGCATTTATTGGCAGCCATGGGGATGAGAAGTTTCAGGTACATTGTGGATGATAATACGTTGTTTGAGGATATGTGTATTCATCACTTTCATTGTCAATATTTCATTTATGAAATAGAAACTCAGTTTTGAAAACAAGGAACGTGCGTCAAAAACAACATACCCCTATCATAAAGCAAGGATGGGGTACACTTCACTAGAAAAGAAAATGGTACGTATTTTAAATTTACAGTAATATTTTTATGTGCCAAGAAACAACTTCATAATTATATTTCTATATATTTATATGTAAATTGATGAGTCTAAATCCAAAGACACTTCCATCCCACATCATGTACTATGGAAGGAGGCATGTGTGAATAAGGAAGGGAAGACAATAGATGAAAACACACAAAATGTGTGGGAAATATGGGTAAGTATGACATGATAAAAAGGTTTGTTTTAAATTACTATTACATAATAATAATAATAACTTATTTTACTATATCTGACAGTCACAGGAATCAGCTACTCTTGTAGTGGATGCAGACCTATTATCGACGGATTTGAAGCGGCTAGAACAATAGGGTCATGTCAGAGGTGTGGGATTTGGGGTGACACCTCGAGTATATTTTGAGAGAAAAAAACAAACGGATGATAGAAATGAAGAAATGAAACAAATGAGAGAAATAATAGCAACACTTAAATAAAAATTTCAATGACAGGGAGAGTAGATAGCAAACTTTGTGGGTGAGAGGAAAAGAGAAGACACAACTCAGGAACAACCAGCGCATGCAGATCCCACCCCACCCCCCACCAGCTTTGAGGTGAGCCATTCCCCTCAAAGAGCTATCTTAGACATGGTAATTAATATTCTAATAATTGTACCCAAGAAATGTGAATCAGAAAAACACTGATACTTTTCCTATACTAATCTTCTATAGGGTGATAATGACTATGATTTATATCTATCAACACCCACCTATCATCTTGTACGAGGGCTATGGTGTTCAATATCCCAGAGGACATGATACATAATAGACCACTTCCAACAGATCATATGAAAGTGACGATTACTATAGCTCATGAACCAAATACAAAGATACCTATTCTACTTGATGACGATTATATTCATATGGTCAAAAAGGATATTGGGACATTCATTGCATGGATTTCACAACTTGTAAGGGTACATGTAGATGAATAGGTATTTATTTCTATTTTTTTCAAGCTAAAACTATAACAATTAATGAAAAAAAATTCTGAACCAGTGAATGTTATTACAGATGAAGAAAGGGAATGGGTTGATAAGAAACGTGGGCTAAAAATCATCTAAAGGATCAACTAAACGATCCAAAAGATCTGGTGAAAGAACAATTACACCACCTATTCTCTATCCACATTTACTAGCATTGAAGACTTAGGTGGATACGAAGCTAAAAAATGGTAGTAGTCATATAGTTGTTTTTGAAAAGAAAATATACAGAGAGGAAATTGAAGATTTTGTTGCTATTGAAAATTTAAATTACATCCTTGAATACGAATGGATAGGCACCAGAGTTGTAAATTTATATATGAGGTATGTTTTCATGAATTCATTTTCTAAAAGATGATATAATGTGATAATTATGACTAAATTCATTTTATATTATTGGCAGGTGTATATATGAAAGAAAGTTGAAGGGATTTTCCCATGATCCAAAATTCAGACTCGTTAATCCTCATACCACATCTACACAACTAAGGAAATTAGAGCTATCAATAAGAGATGAAATAGTGAAAGGCTTGTTGAAAACATTTGAAAGAAAGAATATGAGTGACAGACTCTTCCTAATACCAACCATATAGGGGTAAAATTCTATGATTAAAGCATATCAATTATATTTTTAATTATTTCATTACTTATTCCTCTTTTTGATTTTAGATAACATTGGATGCTAATTACGGTGAACTTGGATACTCCAAAGATTTATTTTCTAGATTCAATGCAAGGATATCCAAGAAACTGACCAAACATGATAGAGTTTTTTAATCTGTAAGACACTACATACTACTTTTTGGGTTTAAACATCAAGTTATATAATTTATATTATCTTTTACTAAGGATTCTATTATGATAGGTTAGTGTATCAATATCGTCTAAAAAAGGAATGAGGAAAGGGGATAAGCATAAAGAGGTGAGAAAGTACTACGTCTAGACACGTATTAGGGTATATATAATAAACTTTTTCTATCCAAAAACATATCAAAAAAAGATACTTATACTAATAAGGATCAACGTTTTTTTAGTGTCCAAAACAAAAAAAATGGAAAATATTGCGGTTATTATGTTTGTAAATTTATGAGAGAGATCATTTTCCATCAACAAACTAGCATCCCTAAAGTAGTATTTTCAAAAACAACTACTATTTAATTTAAATTATTTATTATTTATTTATTTATATAGCAGTACTACTCTGACTGTTGAAAATAATCATATTCACAAGATGATATATATTTTTTCAGAAATTAGTGGGCCGCACACTTGATGGAATATTGTACAGAAATATCATGAAGATCTAACATTGGGATGTGTACAATTGGAGAAATTTTTTGATAGTGGTTCATGGAGATCAAAAGATGAATCATTGTTGTATCTAAATGTTCGTAGGAAAATTTTAATGGTTTTTAAATAAAATATCCTTTCTCTAATGAGTCTTTTTTTCCATTTTAACAGATGAAATGCACCTGTAACATACAAGAATGATGAACCACTTTTCTTTGGGCTTTGGATAAGAAAACCCAATAAAATATCCAAAATAACTTCATAGCACACATTCCCACTCACATTAAAAGAAAAGATGAGTAAACATCTCTACCCTAAATTGATTGCAGTATGAGCATCGAGATGAAAAATGGATTCCCATGCATTGAACATTTTCATTGGTAGAAATTGTATGTTTTTTGATTATCCATAATAAGAAAATGAACATTGTTGGAACCTACTTCCTCCACAGGGTATCCCCCCGCACATACATGTTCTCAGTTTAGTGCAATGATCCATGGGTCATTTTTGATGTGTACAAGTCAACCCTACCTCAATATGAGGCACGGTGTGACCGGTATCACTCAAAGTGTCTCTCTTTTGTTTAAAATGGACAGAATTTTAAGTGAAAACAACAACTAACATATGGAAAACCAACCAAATGCATTTAGATTATTTTGATACTTTAAGAGAATAATACATTGGTCATTTTTTATATGTATAAGCCAACCCATCCACAATTTGAGGCATGGTGTGACTGGTACCACTCAAAGTGTCTCTCTTTCGTTTAAAATGGACATGATTTTAAGTGAAAACAACAACTGACATACAAAAAACCAACCAAACGCATTTGGATTATGTTGATACTTTAGGAGATTTATTCATGGGTCGTTTATGACATGTAAAATTCAACTCTACCTCAATCTATTTCATGGTGTGACCGATATCACTCAAAGTGTCTATGTTTTGTTTAAAATGGACATAATTTTAAGTGAAAACAACAACTGACGTACGAAAAACCAACCAAATGCCATTGGATTGTGTTGATAATTTAGGAGAATGATACACAGGTCATTTTTTGACGAGTAAGAGTCAACACCACCTCAATGTGAGGCATAGTGTGACCGGTATCACTCAAAGTGTTTGTCTTTTGTTTAAAATGGACAAAATTTTAAATGAAAATAACAACTGATGTATGGAAAACTGACCAAAAGTATTAGGATTGTGTTGATACTTTAGAATAATTATCCATGGGTCATTTATGACCTGTAAGAGTCAATCCCACCTCAATCCAAGGCATGGTGGGATCGTTATCACTCAATGTGTCTCTCTTTTGTTTAAAATGGACAGAATTTTAAGTGAAAACAAAAACTAACATATGTAAAACTGAATAAACATATTTGGATTGTGTTTATACTTTATTATAATGATACATGGATCATTTATGACATTTAAGAGTCAACCCCACCTCAATACTAGGCAAAGTGTGACCGGTATCACTCAAAGTGTCTCTCTTTTGTTTAAAATGGGCAGAATTTTAAGTGAAAACAACAACTGACATACGGAAAACTGAACAAATGAATTCATATTGTGTTGATAATTTAGGATAATAATAAATGGGTCATTTTTTATGTGTAAGAGTCAAAAATTCCTCTCTCTTAGTCATGGGGTGACTATTATTACTCAAATTGTCTCTCTTTTCTTTAAAATGGACAGAATTTTAAGTGAAAACAACAACTGACATATGGAAAACCAACCAAAAACATTCGGATTTTGTTTATAATTTAGGCCAACAATCCATGGGTCATATCCTACATGTATGATTCAACCTTGCCTCAATCTGAGGCATGGTGTGTCTAGTATCACTCAAAGTTTCCCTCTTTTGTTTAAAATGGACAAAATTTTAAGTGAAAACGACAACCAACATATGGAAAACAAACCAAATTCATTTATATTGTGTTGATACTTTATTCCAATGACCCATGGGTCATTTATGATGTGTATGAGTCAACCCTGCCTCAATACGAGGCACGTTGTGGCTGTTATCACTCAAGGTGTCTCTTTTTTGTTTAAAATGGACAGAATTTTATGTGAAGAAAGCAACAAACATACAGAAAACTGACCAAATGAATTTTTATTGTGTTTATACTTTAGTACAGTGATACATGGGTCATTTGTGACAAGTAATATTAACCCCCTAATCAATACGAGGCACAGTTTGATCGGTATCACTCAAATTGTCTCTCTATTGTTTATAATAGACAGAATTTTAAGTGAAAACAACAACTGACGTACGGAAAACTGGTGAAATTCATTTTGATTGAGTTGATACATTATTACAACATTAAATGGGTCATATATGATGTGTAATAGTAAAACCTACCTCAATATGAGGTACAATGAGGTCGGTATCACTCAAAGTGTCTCTCTTTTGTTTAAAATGGACAGAATTTTAAGTGAAAACCACAACTCATGTACCAAAAACCAACCAAACGCATTCTGATTGTGTTGATACTTTAAAAGAACGATCCATTGGTCATTTTTTATGTGTACAAGTCAACTCCGCCTCAATCCGAGGCATGGTGTCACCGGTATCACTAAAAGTGTCTCTCTTTTGTTTAAAATGGACAAAATTTTAAGTGAAAACAACAACTGACATACGGAAAACCAATCAAACAGATTCAGATTGTGTTTATACTTTATGCAAAAAATACATGGGTCATATGTGACGTGTATGAGTCAAACATTCCTCAATATGAGGCATGGTGTGGCCGGTATCACTCAAAGTTTCTCTCTTTTGTTTAAAATGGATAGAATTTTATGTGAAAATAAAAACTGACGTATAAAAAACTAAACAAAACACATTCAGATTGTGTTGATACTTTAGGAAAATGATCCATGGGTCAATTTTGATGTGTACGAGTCAACCCCACCTCAATCCGAGGCATGGTGTTTTGGTTATCAATCAAAGTTCTCTCTGTTTTTTTAATGGACATAATTTTAAGTGAAAACAACAACTAACATATGGAAAACCGACCAAATGCATTCATATTGTGTTGATACTTTAAGAAAACGTTCCATGGGTCATGTGTGACATGTAAGAGTCAACCCCTCCTCAATCCAAGGCACGGTGTGGCTGTTATCACTCAAAGTGTCTCTCTTTTGTTTAAAATGGACAAAATTTTATGTGAAAAGAACAACTAACATACGGAAAACTGACCAGACACATTCAGATTGTGTTGATACATTAGGAAAATGATCCATGGGTCATTTTTGACGTGTACGAGTCAACCATGCCTCAATCTGAGGCACGGTGTGACCTTTATCAATCAAAATTTCTCTCTTTTGTTTAAAATAGACAAAGTTTTATGTGAAAACAACTAATAACATACGGAAAACAGACCAAAAATAGTCATATTGTGTTGTTACTTTAGGCCAACGATCCATGGGTCATGTGTGATGTGTATGAGTCAACTATGCCTCATTTAGAGGCACGGTGTGGCTGGTATCACTCAAATTGTAACTCTTTTGTTTAAAATGGACAGAAAATTAAGTTAAAACAACAAATGACATATGAAATACCAACCAAACGCATTACGATTGTGTTTATACTTTAGGATAACAATCCATGTGTCATTTTTGAATTTTATGAGTCAACCCTGCCTCAATATGAGTCATGGTGTGACCGATATCACTCAAAGTGTCTCACTTTTATTTAAAATGGACATAATTTTTAAGTGAAAACAAAAATTGACATACAGAAAACAATCCAAAATTCATTACCTATGACATAAGACACTTAGAAAAGCCTCATAGAGTTCTATTTAGTCCATAGACAATAAACCCCCATTAATAATTCTTCACACACCCTATATATAAACCTTTAGCCCTAGATTCCATGGTAAGGGATGAAAACGAAGAGGAAATGGAGAGGGACAAGAACAAAAGGGAAAGAAAAGATAATAGAGGATTTAAATTGGATAAATTTTCAAGATAAAGGTATCTTAGACTAAGTTTCGGGAAGGGGGTGGAGGGAAATGGGTTGAAATATCTTAAATTATTCTATATCATCGGAAACTTTCATGGTACGGTTGGGCAGTTTTCCAAACTGTTCACAAACTTTTTGGGAGCCATTGGATAAGAAACCATCTTCTACACAGTTTGGACAAATAGTTAACTAACCATGTTCCAATCATTCAAAATGACTTAGTTAAACTATAGATCCATACCACATGGTTTCTCTTAACCGTGAACAACATGTGTTCCTAAAAACTCCCTAAAAAAGGTAATTTTAATGGTTTTTAATTGGATTCATACACCCCATCCTTTTCCTATGTATGTAAAGCAGTAAAAGTTCAAAATGAATAGGAAACTTCCCCATGAAAGTGTACCCACATGGGTTCTTCTAAATTTTTTCCCCTAGTAAAAGAACTACATGACAACTAATCAAGAGTCTAGGATGTACAAATAATAATCATATACCTCTCCACCATTTATAAATTCTATAAATAGAATGAAAAGAAGACAACACACAATAATATAAAGGCATCAACCACAAGAACACATTTCTTTAAGTGTCCCAAGAATCAACCAAATCCATCCACCATAAGGAATATATAGGGGAAACTCTCTAAGTCCAAAGGAAAAATATCCCAAAAGGAACTCAAAATCTATAAACAAATTCTATATTTAAGCTTGACATGAATCTTAACCACAAAAAACATGAAGAATAACTCGCATGCATGTTTTAATCAAATTTTTCTTAAGGTTCTGACATTGAACTCTCTCTATATATTTTATCTGAGGCAATGTAAGATATCATTTGGAGAAGGTAGTATTTAATGTTACCTTTTTATAATCATAATGAATTATTAGTACATCACATTAGGTATGGATTTTTTCCTATCGTTTTATACCAAATTGACTACCACTGCATATTTTATCTGTGTGAACTTCTTGTTTAATATGCTGATTTTTTTCCACGTCTTGTTTGGGTGTGCTGCTGCAGAAATTCATGTTACAGCAGGCATGGAATTTATCAGTACTGAAAAAAGCAATCATAAATGGAGCCTTTATCAGTGCTAAAAAGTGCTGATAAAATATCCCTTTATCATCACTTTTTATCACAGATAAAGGGGACCCCCCATTTATCAGCACTGAGATTTAGAATGCCTTTTAGCGCTGTTAAATCTCGTTTTGAGCACTGATAAAGCCCATTTTTTTAGTATTGATTCTCTTTTTACATGGTATCAAATATATTTCACAACACTACCCATCTTTATCTATGAAACCATACCCAACACACCACCCTCTATTCCAAAAACACCCATGTCCATGGCCCCTCATAGTATCCCCTTCCATGTTATCTCCTTAACACCCTCTCCCCTCCTACTAGGTTCACTTACTTTCCCATCCCTCTTGATGTATCAACCTATTACTATGTTCTGTGTGACTACTAACATTTTTTAAAACACACCTTCTGACTTTACTTGAACACTTTTTTTAGGCTTCCAATTATTCCATACCAATATATATTATTCATTAAAATTTCATTTTGTAGTTATTTTAGTATCTTTTAGTTCCATGGAGGATTCTTTCAGTCTTGAGGGTATAGACCTTGATTGTCTTTTGGTGGTAAATCCTCCCTATTTTCTCTTCTTCATAGGATAACTTCCAATTATTCAACTATTGTGATAGATATTCTAGAAATCCTAACCACAATAAACATCACCTATTTCTATAATCATCTTTTTGAGTCCAATATTATTTTTAGATCCTATTGTAGTTTCTATATGATAGATCATAGTGTCGTGACATCTCTTCAAGGACATGGTGGTGTCACTATTCAAATACTCATGGAATTTCTTTTGGATGTTTCCATAGACACCTCATTTTACAACATTATGGAAAATAATTCCATCTCATTGACATCTATTATACTCTCAATGGATGCCCAATAGCCCTTCACACTACCCAAGAAGCCTTTGGTGAGTGACAAGGACATAATATTTTTGAGTCAACCCAATGCCCAAAAGGAATAACCTTCCAAATATTTTTATATCAATTTAATTCAAATAGAAGGCATAACCAAAAAATTTCATGAAAACACAAGTCATCATTCCAATAAAATCTTTTTGAGTCATCCCAATGCCCAAAAGGAATTCGCAAAAGACTTATCACACAACCCAAAAAATTCTACATACTCAAACACCATTGGATCAAAGGTCGACATCTCAAGGAATGATGATATCTTTTCTTCCATGTCATATCCCATCAACCCCAATATAGTAGTAAGACTTAGCCTCCATATGATGGCCTCACACACCAATAGTCATGGCCTTCTATGCCAAACTCCTTTTCCATACACATGGTCAACCCCATCTCTTATTCTGCAATATCCTTAGAGGTCTCCACCCATAATGAGTGGTCAAAAAAACCTCAATGGGTCGTATCATATGTGTACATGAGTTGGATGGCTATATTGGATAACCATTTTGAGAGGCATCATAAAAAATCATAGGATACGCCTTTGTAAAACATCTATCACCACCTCTAAACCATTTTTTCCAACAAAAAATGGTCAAAACCATCTACCTCATTCTGAAAAAACCAATTCACCTCACGTATAGTGATTAACATCACCAATAGTCACATGGGCCTTCCCAACACATTCCCATAGAACCATCTTAGTGATCACATCATGAAACAATTTCCATACCCAACATCATCATATCAAACTGACAATAGAGTCATAAATCCCACCCACCATTCCATAATTGGCTCCACCATAACATTTCACACATGAGACTACCTTCTATAATTTCTTAATAACTATAAAAATCTTAATAATATCATAAATGGTCTCACCTAGACCATCCTTCTCACACCTATTTACCACACATCACATAACACACATATAAATTTAGGATAAATCTATGAAGAACCTTCCTTATAATCATAGATACCTACGCATAGGAGACTAAACTCAAATTTGATTTAAAATACAAAGAATAGAAAAGGAATATGAAAAATATAGAAAATAGGGAATAATATTCATAAATACTACAACACCTCAAGTAAGTAAGAAAAATCACCAAATAATTGATATATAACATTATCCTTTCTCTAAGATACATCCTAATTCTAATGATTTTGAGATCTAGAAGGAAAAGAGTGAGATGCCTCACTTGGGACTTAGAATGAAGGATAAAGAGGATTACACTACTAGATCAGCTAAATAGCCAACCATAAAACCTCATTTTAATATTAAAATAAACAACTTTTTTCTTTCTCTTGGAACTATTCACAGTGTGAAATGTATGTTCATTCCATGGGTTATCAAGACCACCCCCACCTCTTTATAACTATTTCATTCCATGGCACATAATTTCATGTTGTGAATGGATATAGACCAGTATGATTCTCCCAAACCTATTACTTGTACACTCATAACCCTCAATGATTTTAAATCCATGAAAAATACATGTGCATTTACATATCCCCAAAATATAATAGCTCATCCCTATGTTATTTTGTCTATACACATACTAAAACTCTCCTCTATCTCAATTTCATGATCTTCATTGTCCCAAAATTTGATATGACGTTGAATTCATATGTATTATTCACACATTCCCAGAATACCCCAACTATTCAATATAATTAATCAATCCCTTCTGTAGGAACTCCCCCCCCCCATTTGAATTACCTACCTGGTCACTTCCCAACCTAAAGTCTCAATATCCCAATGGTTCTACACCAACCATCATCCCATAATACCCATATTACAACCATAATACAATATCATTTCCTACATCCCATCATATTATAATTTCATAATCACACCATACATGATGACCATAAAATACCACAACACACTCAATGCTCATACAAGTCCGGTATCGCTCTTGATGCCAATATATTAACCCCACTATGTTAATTTTCTTATCACACATACCCCTCATGAACCAATTTCCATAAATAAAACTAAAAACCATATTCACATTCTCAAAATGTAACTCTAATTATCATCATCTATATGAAAGGTGAGTGGTCTCTCACCATTTTGTTCTAGTCTCATGGGACACCATTTTGATCTAGTATCATTTCCACTTTCCAAAGGTGAGTGGTCTCTCACCATCGGGGTGATGATGACGTCTTCATTAATCTATAAATTCATGGATGGTTTCTTCAATCTCTCTTTGAGTAAGCATTCTACTCAATTTTATTTCAACCCTTTATTTAAATACATCTATACATATTAGTACCTACCATCAAGAACCTATTATAAAACATCATTAAATTTTTGTAAATACTAAACTCATCAATCAATAATAGCAACACAATAACGATTTATAAGGTTCGTATGGAAAGTAAACGAAATTTTCTACCAATGAAATGAGCATTTTTTATGTCATTTTCTAAAAAATAAGTTTTAACTATATCATGGTGTAGTAGATAACACATCATATTAGAGAATAACAAGGATTTTATCTTAGAAATGAGAATTTTTTATGGTGTGTTTGGGAACCAAAAATGACATTGACTACTCCATGATAAAATATTTGTGACCTTTTTGAGTAAAGAAAAAACTTTAAGATATATTCATCAAATAAATTAAAATTATTAAGTTTGAAGAGTGGTTATCATATGAATATTGAAATGGGGAATACTATGTTGTGTTAAATTTCATGGTTGGAAGAGTCTGCTATTTTTATATGCTATTGCATGTTTTTTTCGTGTTGTTTTAAGTGTCGTGTGAAAGTTTATGGAGTAGAGGGTATTCTGGATGGCTGGTGTGTAGTTTTTTGGAAATACCCTATACCAACAATTTTAATCTGTTGGTATAGTTTTGAAAATCATCTCTTTACTAATTTTTTATAAACCATTGGTAACCTGTTTAATTTTTCTATATACCAATAGTTTATTAACTGTTGGTATAAATCTATACCAATGGTTCTACTGAAACCATTGGTATACTAAAATCTATACTACCTTGTACCAATGATTTGTGAATTACTGTTGGTATAGGGATATCCCAATGCCTTATTACCCAATGGTTTGGAAAATCATTGGTATACGGTATACCAATAGTTTTCATTCCTATACCAACAAATTTAAACTATTGTTATAGACTGCATTTCTAGCAGTGACTCATCCATAGAATGAAGGTGGATGGTATCTTAATAACATATCCCTAGTGCAGAATAAGGAATTTTAAATGATGTAGACATATATGTAAAAAACCATTTTAAAATAATTGAATAATTCAATTTTAATGAAAACATGAAGAAATATCCCTTCTTGGAATGCACAAGAACTGCTTAAAAATATTTTATTTAAAGATAAATAGTTTTATCTTGATAATATTTTTATAAATTGACCTTCAAATCCAAATATTGTTTTTTTATTATAAAATTGATTTATTTTTAACTTTCTTTTAGAACACATAAAAATTATAAATACTTATTTAAAAATACAAAAATTTAAAATTCCTTTTGTAGTCAAAAATATCTTTTTTTAAAAAAAATTATAATTTTGAAAAATATAAAAAAATTCCTATTTTTTTCAAAATAATTATGAATTAAATTCTATTGGAATTTTTTTAATCATTTAATTGAAAATTTATAAATTATAATGTATGTAAAATAATGTGTTCATAAAAATATTAAAAATATATTTTAGAAAATATTGGTAATAATATTGTAAAATAAGAAGTTATGGGTTAATTTCAATTCTTTTTTTTTCAAAAAAAAATTAATGTTTTTGATTTTTAAAAATAATATTAAATAACTGATCCTTGAAAATTTAATTAACTTTATCCTAAAAAATATATAGTGGAAGATGAAACAAATGATTATAAAATGAAGACCCTTTTTAATATTTTTAAATTTTTTTGTTGAAAACCCACATAGTAAAAAGAGTAATAAAACATTATTTTCAAAAGATTGAAATGGAAATATGAAGGAAATATGAGATAACATATCATTAGGTTTCTAAAAATTAAAACATTATTGGGAAGATAAAACATGAACATGGAAGAGAATACATCGTTAAATAGAATGAGAGTTATTCTTAACAATGTCATATTTTTCAGGGATGAAATTCATCATGGAGGAATATTTGAATAAAAAAGTACATTTTCTATATAAAAAATGTTAAATTTAAATATAAAATATTAGGATGGAGTAAACCAAGAATAGAAGTAATAAGTTCAATATGAAACATTACAACTCCAAGAAAGAGGTTTGAGTTAACAAAATCTCTTATATCTTCATTATCTTTCAAATCATAAACACATGAAAGTTATAAAATAAGATAGATTTTAAAATACCTCAATTTTCATGAATGAAATAATAAAAATACAAAAATTTAGAGTATATACACCATCCAAAAGTAAACATGTGGTGAATATGCCATAAGTATTCAAGTATCAAAAATGATACGATAATCCCTTACGACTTAAGATACATTTTAATTGAAACCCCTTAAGGGAGAGATATTTAAATTGAACTTTAAATAATATGAATAAAATATAATTCATGATATTATATATCTAATGGGTAGTATACACACTATTTAAATTAAATTAGTTATAAAAAATAAAACTTATCTCAGGAATGGAAATTGAGATGAAACACCCTTACCATGTATTCTTTCTTAGACGAACACACTCTAAATTTATGTATAGAAAATTTAAATCTCTTAAAAAAATATGTAAGAACCTTATTCATATCTATTTTCTTTTATAGTCCTAAATTATATTTATTTATAACACATTTATTAGTTAGTTACAACTTATTTTCATCATCATATGTTTGTAATTTTTATTGTTTTTCACATGGTTTGTAATATCAATGTCAACACATTTTATTTTATAATAAGTTTATTATTATTATATTATTTAAGGTACATTAATAGTTGTTTAATAATGTATTATATTGTTCTAATTTCATTCCATGAGAGTTTTGGTTATCGTTCTTGTAGATTAAATTGGTGGTGTTCATGTTTCGGTAATTTTTAATAAACAAAGGGTGTTATATTATTAATAAGTTAAATATTAATTTAACATTTAAAAAAAATTAAACCAAGATTTATTTTATCATTTATGTCTAATAATACCAGTATTTATGTTTCTATATTAATCTATGATAGAAATTTATAGCTTTTTTGATGCAGGTGGTTATACCTACCCAAACCAAAACATATTACAATGGATGAGTGAGCATGGTTAAGAAAGTAATTAATTTAGAATAATGTCATTATTATATAAGTATAATGATACTATTTATATGTTTTTGAGTAAATTAATATTATTTTAACCTAAATATATTCAAATCCATTATTATGGTACTTAAAGAGGCTGTGAGTTTCTAAAGTGTGTCCCCTAAGATTATCTAGTTTATTGTGTAGTCTTAGACCCCATAATCATGCACAAAGTGAAGATAAAGATGATACATAACCAACCTTATTTAGGATTCTTACCCCCCAGGTGCATCTACACCATAGTTTCATCCAATTTCTAGTATCCAAATAGGTATTTAATTTCTTTTAAAACCACACACTCAAAACATTACCAAAATTATGGATTTTATCATATATTTAGACTTATAACATAGGTTATTACTAAATTTATCCCATCATAATCCCCTAAAATGACTGAATTAACATTAATAAATATCTAAACCATTCATTTATACCAACTAAGGTGGCTTTGACCCATACTCACTGGTACAGTGCTAAGAACACATAATTTATACATACAATTTGATACTAATTGAGATGGCCCAAGCTAAACATATCTTTATTTTAAAAAAATTCCACAAGTTAAACATTAAATCTCACAATAAACATGTAATATCAAGAAAAAAAATTAGTATCTTTGATGATCAACTACATAATAGAATTATTTGGTGATAATTGTGAATATTTCTCCATAATTGAACCATAATAGACCTCCTTTTAAACTCCTCCTAGGTTATAATCATCTTCATAACCTATATAATAGAAACATAATAAAATGTGAGATCAAACACTGATTAAGGGAAAACCCATCAACATTTAATCACAGGTTAGATCAAAATAAATTGATAAAACATGAGAATTAGAGAAATTATCACATCCATGGTTTAAGGAATGGTTTTTTATCCTTAATATGCATTTATTTGGGGTTGGGATGTATTTAAAGGTTTTTGGTGACTTAAAATGAGTTTTTGGGATTTTATGGTGAAACCTGGGCTAAAACACTCCATGGACATGTTGAGCCCAAGGATTTCCTATATAAAATGGTTGGGAATAACATGCATAGTGTAGTATATGGTCTTAGGAATGGGGTGTAGGGAGTCCCCATGTGTGCCATGAAGAGTTTTTTCTTCACCATGTTGTGGTGTAGAGTGTTATGAGTCCAACACAACCAACCTTTTTTCACCACACCAGGGTTAGTCGGTGAGTCAGTCTCTTATGTGTTGCATGGTTGAGAGCACCATGAGCATTGTAAACACTCGCCCCACTGTATTACTTCCATTTTTATAATTTTAAATGGTTGGATAGGCTACCTGGACTTCCAAAGGGTGGTATACCCATTATTGGGGGATCATGTGATCTAAAAATGGGTTTTAGGTCATCCCTAATTTGATTTATTCCAAAAACAAATACCACATTAGGGATCCTTTAAGATATATTTTAGATCCAGATGATTCCATGATAAGTTATATATGAGCTATCCTTATTTGAAACACTTCCTTAGATTATATATCTCTCAAATAATGGTCATTTAAAGTTCCCCTTATTGATATTTATTTTTACAATTAATACTAACCATTTTTATTCCATAGATTGGTATTTCTTCTTAATTATTGTTCTAAAAATCTAAAGATATGAATTTGGAGGTTCATCTGTGGTTTTTATCTTTCTATAATTGATTCAAATATTGATCTTTGATTGTCGAGGCTTGATACATTTGAAGTAGGTTGTCTCAATATATACCTTGTGGTATTTTTTATGTATATGATGTGTGGTTGCACCAGTATAATGAACAATTGTCCTTTTCAAATTGATAATTTAAATTGGACCTAAATAAATTGGGTTGGACTTAAAATGAACCCTAATTGGTTTATTGGCTTATAAAGATCTGTAATTAGGATAACTCTTAAGGTATGGAAATATTTAAACACTTTAAGGAAACTAATGTGATAATTCAAGGTGTTTCATGGCCTCGACATATGATTATTTGGTTTTTAATGATTCATTGAATGTACCTTTGATATAAGATAATTAAATTATATGAATTATAAATAAACTCTTATTAAGTGTCAAACTAGTTAATTCTTGGTCAATAGAAATAGAATGTTTATTAGATAATGAAATGATAAACTCGTGGGGCTAAATTTTCTTAAGTGGTTATTTTTTGAGAATAAAATAATGAACTCAGGATTATAAAATTGGTTATATGATTTCTCTTATTACTAATATATCCAAGGGACCTTCATTTGTTTCCAAGGATCTGATTTTCCCATTTTTATTATTATAATTATTATTGATGATGATGTTGTTGTTGTTGTTAAGGGACATTGATGTGGTTATAAGTATTTGGTGCTCCCATTATCATTAATATTTTTTTGGTGAGGTTATTATTGTTGTGGTTTTTGTTTTTTGTAGTAGTTTTTGTTGTTTTGGGACCTTGATGGGACTCAAAGGATCTGATGTACCTATATAATTATATAAATGATCTTAATATGTGGGACAAAAACATCTAACTCTATATAAAGTAGGAATGGTTCACCCGGGGTGCCACCCTGGACGCAAGGGTTGATGGTATATATTTATTTATGTGTTGTTATATCACACATTATTAAATTAATTCCACATTAGTATATATAAGTGATTTAGTTTATTGGTATAGGAGAATTGATGTATATACACTGTGTGGGATCAGAACCAATTAGGGTTTATTTTCTATTTCGGGTTTACATTGGTATTTTTAATGTTTAATATATGACTATTTATTTCAGAATGTTTATACATTTGATATAATTTTGGAACTTTAATTTGTATATATATTTTTATGGAATATTTTGGATGTTATTAATTTTTTCCATTGTTATTTCTACATTGACTAGAGGTTATAGTCTCCCCCATGATATCCTATTAGAACCTTACCTCTTTTCAGTAGCCTCTATCATATGAGGAGATGCATTTGAGTCCATATAGCGGTTTTATTTTATCACTTATAAGTGAATTGGGATAAGGATATTAAAAAAGCACTTCATAAGATTTTTTCTTCTACCTTATAATTTGGGCTTGGTTGATAGTATATATAATGTTATCAAGACTTGGTATGGAACACATGCATAGGAGTAACTGACCCATATATGAGGAATTCTTCTATTACCCGGGATAGATTTGAATTTTGGGTTTCACTATTACTGTTGATTTATTTCACCTTGATCGATACACGTGATTTTTTATATTTATTATTTATGAGATTTTACTCAGGGTTTGGTATGTAATGAGGGTGATTTTTCATGCATCGTTATAGGAAAATATGGATTTAAATTTATTATGTGATTATTTATGATAGTTATTTCAATGAAATAAATTCTCCTTTAACTTATTAGTGGTGTAATATAAATAACATGAGGTTATTGTTAATTTCTATTCCCCTAAATATGATTTTCTAGTTTTCTTGTAATATTATTCGAGGTATGTATTGGAGAATATAGAGAAATTCCTCCACTATGACTTATATAAGTATGATTAGAGGGTGGAAATGAGAATTCCCCTCTAGATATAAGACAATATCCTCCAATAGCTCTAGAGAATGATGTAGGAGACTAAATTTATGCCATATTATTGTGAATCATGCAGTTGTTTGATAGAAGACCTCTGCAAGCTGAGACAATAACGTAATACCTCACCAAATATTTTTAGTTGCAACACCCAATGACCTTTATAAGAAAATACGGTCTCCAAGCAGTGGAGTTTTGGAAAAAATCAGATTGTACCATAATTGAACATCTAGAGACTCATCCATAGAGGAGAGTAATCCTTGAAGTTTATATGTTTCAAGGATTGATGATGTAATGGTGGAACATCCATGTTTAGGTGGAACAACATGTGAACCTAACCTAGAAGAGATTATAGTGCATCTTATTTTATTTCTTTATTTCTAGAGACCTTGATAGTAGAAAAGGTTAGTGATTTCATGAACTATGAGAAATGAGGTTTGTTTTTGAAGTATTATGATTCATGTCTCATAGATTTTTAGTGTTTTTCTCCAAAATTGATACGTGGATAGGTAAATAGTTTAAAGTTCTTTGATTACATCATTAAATATTATATTAGTTTGTAGGTGATTGTATTTAACTATATGATTAATTATGAAGTTTTGAACTAAGATATTATCACTAATACAAACCTAAAGGAGGCCCCATGTGGTAGACATATAGTTTCATCTATGAAAGTTGGTAGTGAGTCTTTTAGTAGTTGGAAGCACCACTATGCGAATTACCATCATGGAAGTGGTGGGAAGAGAATCCTTGTAAGTGTGCCAATACAATGTTAGCAGTGTGCAAAGGTTGGACATAAGTGACCTTGGTGTGATTGATCATCAATAGATTGATGATCCTATGGAAATATGGGGTGTAACTTCCTGATATTCGGTAAATAAAATATTTTTTTACTTTAAAGTAAATTTCTATAGGTATAAAGTTATTTAATATCTTTAGGATGAATATAATAATTTTTTAATAAGTAAATAATATTTTTTGAAAAATAAAAATACTATTGTTAGTAAAATATTAATTTTATGTAAGTATATTAAAATTTTAATAGTAGAGTAAAATTTATTAAAAAAAATACATTCTCATAAATAAAATGTTAATTGAATATAATCATATGAAGATAGAAATAAATTTTTTAAATTATATAATGAAAGTGAATATTTATAATATTGACTATTAGTTATTTTGATGGGATATGATAAATTATAGTAAAGTATAAATGTAATCATTAGTGAAAAATTAATATCATAAAATAATATCACATGTAAAATTATTAATGTTGATAAATTAAAATTATTTTTAATATGGATAATAAATATATTAAGAATGGAGAAATTTAATATATTAAAATGTTAATAAAATTAATGGATGGTATGAGTTTTAGAGTAATAATTATAAAAATGAATTACACATAAATGTAATAAAAAGAATTGGAAGTTTTGTAAAGGTAATATTTTACTTTCATAATGGTAAGATATGGTTTTCAAACCCTACATAAATGTAAGCTAAATCTGTATGTTCTATGTAAGGGTAGGATAGTAATCATGTAAGGGTATGAAGCAGCTCGCATAAGGGTACACCTGAGTTGTGTAAGTGCCAGGACTTATACATAAGGGTACCAACCTGATACACATAAGGTTAACACACCTAATACATTGGCTATATAAGGTATCCAGAACTTTACCAATAAGGGTACTCCATAACTTTTATAAAGGTAGATCGGTCTGTTAACAGATTATGTAAGGGTAAATTACTCCTTACGTAAGGGTAAAACAATCCCATGTAATGGTGAAATAGACTCACATAATGTTAGGTCATAACTATATGAGGGTAGTCTTCTTAAATTAAATTTCACATAAGGGTATAACTATCCTTACCTAAAGGTAATTTCTTATTTCAAATCTTTCATGAAGTTCACAGAATCACTATGATAGGGTATCATAGAGATTTTGAAGCCTTGTAAGGGTTATGTGGTGACTTTTAAAACATATGTAATGGTAATATAAATCCATGTAAGGGTAAAACAACCTCAGGTAAATGTAATACCTACATTTCAAAATTCATGTAAGGGTATCATACAACTTATATATGAATAAAAATGAGTTATAATGGCTACTTAAAGGTAAAATTGAAGACATGTAAATATAATAGGACACTCAGATTTAAACCCGATTCATTATAATCTTCTTCCTCACATTAAACTTGAAGATAAAATCGAGAAATATATTTATTTTTTATGTCATTATCAGTTTAAATTACAATTTTTTGAGAAAAAATATCAATATTAATATATCACGAAACAAATATAAAAATAATCATTTATAAAACATTTTTATCTCCAAATGACCTACTAGTTGTGCCCATATTGCTCAGTAATCTATAGGATCTCAATCTCCATGAAGATTCACATTAAAACTTTAGAGACCCGAAGCTTAATGTACATGGACATTACATTACATTTGAGAAATACTTAGTACATAACAAAAAACACACACACAAAGATCGTAATAGTTTAGTGTCTTTGGAAACTCGGAATATAATCTTCTAATCCTGGTGAAAGATCTTCAACATCTCCCATAAAGATCTTCCTTTTTTTTATACCTAAAACCTTTCTTTATATCCTGGGGAAAAAACATAAAAGGGTGAGCTCAAATGCTTAGTAAGGGTAAACAAAAGAAATATCAATCACATAATATACATAAGCACATAACTTTTGGAAATCTTAACCTGTAAAAGAGATCATAATTTCATAACCTGGGATAACTCATGGCAGTGAAATTTAATCACAATAATCATAACTTAAAACATTAAACTTTGTGGCATACACACATAATCATAGAGAATAATTTCTTGTTAGTCAAGACTCATTTCCAAGACTATCTTAGTGGACAAAGTCCCTTTCTGAACCGAGTCACCCTCGTTTCAGTCCTGTTTCACTGAACCGGTATAACCTACCATTCCAGCCATGTCTATCTCATGAGATATAAAATCTTTACCCAATGCATTGGAGGGAGATATAGGTCCCACCCATCTCATAATGATATCATTCTTATGTGTGCCACAAAATCATAAATCATACATCATTTCATAACCCATGTAATAAAAATGAGAATCTTAAACATCGTGACATCATAAAACAATTCATATAAGATAAAGGAATTCATAAAAAAAATATTTCCATCACAACATAATCAATGTAATAATAGGGATAAAAATAGAACCCTTTATTATCTTAGATGGAAAATAATTTTGATAAAACACTTGAACTCCATTCTTGAGGAAAATATCCTTTCTTCTTCAAAAACATTTTTCCTTTCTTAACATGTCGTACAATTATAAACAAAAAGAAGTTGATTAAAAATAAACATGAAAACTTGTAATGTAAGATTCTTGGAAATAATGTTTTAAAAATCCATTCATGTCGTATAAGTTAAAAAAACATTCTTCTCGTACTTTTGTCAGAAAAGTCAAAAAGTACCTCGTACGAAAAAAGACAAAAGATTCCTTTCATATCTTTTACTAAAAACTCACCAGAGGGTAAAATTGGATTTAAAAAATTGTAGGTGAATGGAAATAATATTACATATTGAGGAAACATGGATGTGGATGATAAAATACACCCCAGTAAATTTCAAAGTATAAACAATCTCGGATAAAAATGAGATTGTGATATTTCCCTTACCTTAGGTCTGACTTCCTTTGTAAGTGTCCGAACCTCCTGTATAATGATTTAAATAATTTTATTGACTTATTCCAGAATCATACTTACTTTTATCATATCATATATGGTCATATTCTTAGCTTCTTAGTAGTAATATTTCATTGCTACTTGTTATTCGGGTGTTTATAACTTTTTGTTCTTATGCGTGTTTTGTCGAATAAATTCTTATTATTTTCTTTAGGTTATAGATACCTCATTTCCAGAATGGTAATAGTGTAATATATATCATATTCATTCATTCAATTCATTTATATAATCATTATGAAATGAAGATCATGTAGAACGAGTCACATCACATCGTGGAGACGGTATTCCGTATGTACGCACGAGTAATGATATCGTTCCTATGATTGTGGAATTGTATTGGAGTATATGTATACTATTTCAGAATAAATATAACTTTATAATAGTCATATATAGTCATTATTTACACCATTATACCCATCCAAGTAAGGTGGTGGTGGAAAATAGATTACACCACGGCGTGGAGACGGTATTCTGTACGTACGCACGCGCGGTGATTTGTTTTTCCGTAGGATGGATAGATGGTGAAATAGGGTTGTTTCATACTTATAATAACATACCAGTATATTAGTGATACTGATGTTATTACTTCATAATGAAACAACTAAAGAAGAAGAAGGGGAAGAAGAAATAAAGATGAAAGAATCGGTAACGGACATTACCTCTTCTTTGAAGTGCTTCTTTGAGACCTTCTTTTAGGGCACTAAAATTGGTCTTTGAAGAAGACCAGGACCTCTAGAATGTCTCTAGGGAAGTGGAGAGGAGTAATTGGAAGGGGTTGGAAGAGCTTGAAGGCTCAAAGTTGTGTGAGGAAGAGAGGGAGGAGGTGTCCTTTTATAAGGGAGGAGAGGGGAACCTTTGGAATAACTAAAACTATTATTTTATTATAAAGTCAATTTCGGTTTTAAATAGCTCCAAATTGATATATTTAGAAGCTAAGTTGGGTATGGGTCGAAATCCTCTTATCCAATAGAATTTAGACAAGTTTCGGTTCCTATTTTAACCTTATCATTTAGATTTAACATTAAGTTAAATAATTTTACTTTTACATGTCTTCTTGTGTTCTTATACTATAAGGTTAATAAACTTACTATAAGCAGCCAAACGAAACCCAAGTTGTTTATTATTAATATATATAACTTTATATAAGTCACTTTCCCGAACCTTAGATTTTTAGGAATAAAATAACAATTACCAATATAATATTTGTTTTAAAAACTATTTTATGTCAATTTTGACACTATTTAGTAATTGATTTTTGTGAAAATCATAACAGAATTATTAGTTCGAACCAAGTTAATTAAATCAATAATAACATGTCATATTAACCTAGAAAATTAGTGGGATTCATAAAAAGTCTCAAATTACATTTATTTTGGTGTTTATAACATCAATTATGCCAATATTTCATTAATAAGATAATTATTGCATCATCATTGTGTCATAAATAAATTAAATTATTTAATGTCTAAAAATTACAAATAAAATATCATTATGTACGAATTATTTTTAGATTTCTAATGAATATTTATAGTTGAATTTATCTTATGTATAACCCCATATTAAAAATTATTTACTTATTAAACTTTGATTTTAACTATTTTAACCCTTCTTTAAATAAATTAATAATAAATGTCCTAATCTAATCCAGGTGGGCCTAAATGGTCATATTTTATTCCTAAGTTTGTTTTTGGTCGAATTACACTTATCCAAAAGAATTAGGACATGTGTTAGGGTAATAATAATATCATCTTTACCCTTAATTACCCTATTTACTTTTTACCGTGGTAAAAAAAAGTAAAAAGTTACTATTCACCAAAATTTATTTTCATCTCATTGAACCACATTTTAGTCCTTGATATTAACCGTGTCTCTCGGATTTTCGAAATTCCACTCACAGAAGCGGTAAAATTAAGTTTTATGAAAAATTCAGTTTTTTAACTACCACTTAGTGGTTTCACTATTCATCAAAAATTGAAAGTTTTCAGAAAAATACCAAAATTTCACCCAAGGCTAATTTCGGTATTCCGAATCCAAAAATGAAGTCCATTTTGAAAAATAAAATTTACAAAATTTCAAAAAGTGGTTATTACTATTCATAACGGCTAATTTTAATAATATTTTAATAGCATATCGTTGTTTAGTGAAACTCGGTATTGCGTACTACACACGCTATCAAGGAAGGTCGCGATTGCATATAATGAAAGGCAAGTCAAGGATGCGTGTTGTGCAAGCTCTTTTTGGTGTAGCGTACAACACAAGACATAAGTGAAATTAAAAAGAATATTTTTCATAAAATCTTGGGCTGTTACATTCTACCCCCATTAAAATGAATTTCACCCTCGAAATTCGTCGGGGTTATAAATGGTTTACTATTCGAAAGTTTCTTTAATCGAAACCCACATCGTAAAAAGGAATAACAAAACCAATTTTTAAAAACAAATGTATGAAACGTAACGGTTACCCAAATAAACTAATCATTGGGTTTCCACATAGGTGAAAATATGGATATGGAAGAGAAATCTAACCATCATGTTCTGATGGAGAGTGGTAGAGAACATGGCTATGGAAAAGCTAGCAATCACAAAGCCATAAATTTGTGATGATCTAAGGTACCATCTGATTCATCAGATATAAGAGCACTAAGACAACATTTTTGGTTTTCAAGATCATTTCCCTAAAGTTGATAAAATTGGAATTAGAAGAAATACTTTCGTGATTTTGGTATAGTCTCACCGTTTGTCGTTCTTTGGACAATTTCCACTTCATCTCTTAAAGAAATGAAGTTGAATTTGTCATGCGTGATGTGTTAGCAGATCATGTGATAGAATGATGGGTCATTCCATCTCTTTCAAACAAAAGGTTAGCAAAAGTTATAAGTCCATCTTATGGTTAATCGTATATGGTTCCAAAAATGAACTTATACTTCATATATCATACCTCTTAATAAAATAAAACTAGTTTCTACTAACCAGGGAATTCCTGTAGGCCAGTGGTAGGCGATAAAGGCCAGTCGCACTTCGGTTGTGGGTTTGATTCCCACAGCCTTGTCCGACGCGATGGGTTGTCGCCCATCCTACAGGTTGTTTTTTTTCTAAAACTGCATTACTATATCATCCCATCAATAATATCGAAAAAAGGTTATATCCTTAACCAATACTAACTTATGTCCAACATAATCCATTCCAATCTTTAGGCTTATCCAAAATACTTCGGTCCAAGCTCATAGTATAGAGAAAATGATCACGTGAATACCATCATTTATCTCTCATTTATCTTGTTCGTCACATTCCAGACATGTGAATACCATAATCATGTAATCTCTTGAAAAATGAATACCCATTGAATCTTAGTAAAAACATGAGTGCTGTCAAAAGTTAACGCATTCCACATACCAAAAACCCAAAATTCTATATACTCAAACCATGATATAACTATTTCCTTATATTAGTCATGAGCTCATGAATACTATCAAACATTTAATTTTCTCCTTATCCCTTCATTATGCGCATATCATCTACATTCCAAAAATATCTGAATAATCTTTCATGGATACTGGTACCATTAATCATACACTTTAAAAACTCGAGGAAAGACAACAGTGTAACAATCCTTATATGTCTCTTTATTCCATAGTACCATGAGATTACTTATACAACATTACAAATGATAAACATGTAATCATTCCACTACATTCTTAAACCATTGACCGAGATTCAACAATTCTTTCATCTCACGTATCATTTGTAGTCTCTTCATCATCATCAACATAAATACTACCCATACGACCATACTGATTCTCTTCATGAGACTTTACCTTAGGGCATTGGTTTGCATAATGCCCTTACATTCCACATTTAAAACATTTAACCATTGTTGATGTCGTTGCAATACCATTATCCTCATCCCTGGTGTTAACTGAACCTTTTCCTTTTCACTTACTGGATTTGTGTCCTTCTTTTCCACACCCAAAGCATCTTCCAGTTCCTTTGAAACATTCTCCTTGATGCCTCTTCCCACATGATTTACATAGGGGAAATTGAACTTTCTTTCCTCTATGATCATCATGAAACTCCATCTTTCTCTTATTAGCTGAGTCAGGAAACTTACCAAATTTTACTTTATTGATCATATTATGATATTGATGATTCGGCATAATAATGATGTTTGGACTTCCAAATCCCATTTCATTTGGTTTCTCATGAAGAATATCATTCCATTGTCCATCATATCCTCCATTATCGTGAATCATCTTGTTTCCAGCCATTTTCTAAAACCCAAAAAGAATAGTGTGAGAGGAAAAAATCATAATAAATGGGGAGTAACTTCAATATATAACATCTTTGGTTTAATCTAATATTGTTACCATAGTTCTAGGACTATATCCAATACATATACTTATCCTTAGGGACATCCCTAGACATACCTTAGAAATATCTCTAGGGATATCACTAACGTTTTCGCATCCTAGTTTCCAAAGGTTGACTAAACTTTTCCTCTGATACCAAATGTAGAGACCCGAAGCTTAACGTACATGGATATTACATTACATTTGTGGAATACATAGTACATAACAAAAACACACACACAAGGATCGTAATAGTTTAGTGTCTTTGGAAACTCAGAATATAATCTTCTAATCCTGGTGAAAGATCTTCAACATCTCCCATAAAGATCTTCCTTTTTTTTATACCTAAAACCTTTCTTTATATCCTGGGGAAAAGAAAACATAAAAGGGTGAGCTCAAATGCTCAGTAAGGGTAAACAAAAGAAATATCAATCACATCATATACATAAGCACATAACTTTTAGAAATCTTAACCTGTAAAAGAGATCATAATTTCATAACCTGGGATAACTCATGGCAGTGAAATGTAATCACAATAATCATATCTTAAAACATTAAACTTTGTGTCATACACACATAATCATAGAGAATCATTTCTTGTTAGTCAAGACTCATTTCCAAGACTATCTTAGTGGACAAAGTCCCTTTCTGAACCGAGTCACCCTCGTTTCAGTCCTGTTTCACTGAACCGGTATAACCTACCATTCCAGCCATGTCTATCTCATGAGATATAAAATATTTACCCAATGCATTGGAGGGAGATATAGGTCCCACCCATCTCATAATGATACCATTCTTATGTGTGCCACAAAATCATAAATCATACATCATTTCATAACCCATGTAATAAAAATGGGAATCTTAAACATCGTGACATCATAAAACAATTCATATAAGATAAAGGAATTCATAAAAAAATTATTTCCATCACAACATAATCAATCTAATAATATGGATAAAAACATAACCCTTTATTATCTTAGATGGAAAATAATTTTGATAAAACACTTGAACTCCATTCTTGAGGAAAATATCCTTTCTTCTTCAAAAACATTTTTCCTTTCTTAACATGTTGTACAATTATAAACTAAAAGAAGTTGATTAAAAATAAACTTGAAAACTTGTAAAGGAAGCTTCTTGGAAATAATGTTTTAAAAATACATTCATGCCGTATAAGTTAAAAATAACATTCTTCTCGTACTTTTGTCGGAAAAGTCAAAAAGTACCTCATACGAAAAAAGACAAAAGATTCCTTTCATATCTTTTACTAAAAACTCACCAAAGGGTAAAATTGGATTTAAAAAATTGTAGGTGAATGGAAATAATATTACATATTGAGGAAACATGTATTTGGATGATAAAATACACCCTAGTAAATTTCAAAGTATAAACAATCTTGGATAAAAATGAGATTGTGATATTTCCCTTACCTTAGGTCCGACTTGCTTTGTATGTGTCCGAACCTCCTGTATAATGATTTAAATAATGTTATTGACTTATTCCAGAATCATAATTAATTTTATGATATCATATATGGTCATATTCTTAGCTTCTTAGTAGTAATATTTCATTGCTACTTGTTATTCGGGTGTTTATAACTTTTTGTTCTTATGCGTGTTTTGTCAAATAAATTCTTATTCTTTTATTTAGGTTATGGATACCTCATTTCCAGAATGGTATTAGTGTAATATATATCATATTCATTCATTCAATTCATTTATATAATCATTATGAAATGAAGATCATGTAGAACGAGTCGCATCACATCGTGGAGACGGTATTCCGTACGTACGCACGAGTGATGATATCGTTCCTATGATTGTGGAATTGTATTGGAGTATATGTATACTATTTCAGAATCAATATCACATTATAATAGTCATATATAGTCTTTATTTACACCATTATACCCATCCAAGTAAGGTGGTGGTGGAAAATAGATTACACCACGGCGTGGAGACGGTATTCCGTACGTACGCACGCGCGGTGATTTCTTTTTCCGTAGGATGGATAGATGGTGAAATAGGGTTGTTTCATACTTATAATAACATACCAGTATATTAGTGATACTGATGTTATTACTTCATAATGAAACAACTAAAGAAGAATAAGTGGAAGAAGAAATAAAGATGAAAGAATCGGTAACGGACATTACCTCTTCTTTGAAGTGCTTCTTTGAGACCTTCTTTTAAAGCACTAAAATTGGTCTTTGAAGAAGACCAGGACCTCTAGGATGTCTCTAGGGAAGTGGAGAGGAGGAATTGTCAGGGTTTGGCCGAGCTTGAAGGCTTAAAGTTGTGTGAGGAAGAGAGGGAGGATGTGTCCTTTTATAAGGGAGGAGAGGGGCACCTTTGGAATAACTAAAACTATTATTTTATTATAAAGTCAATTTCGGTTTTAAATATCTCCAAATTGATATATTTCAAAGCTAAGGTGGGTATGGGTCGAAATACTCTTATCAAATAGAATTTAGACAAGTTTAGGTTCCTATTGTAAACTTATCATTTAGATTTAACATTAAGTTAAATAGATTTACTTTTACCATGTCTTCTTGTGTTTATATACTATAAGGTTAATAAACTTACTATAAGCAGCCAAACGAACCCCAAGTTGTTTATTATTAATATATATAACCTTATCTAAGTCATGTGTCCGAAAATTAGATTTTTAGGAATAAAATAACAATTACCAATATAATATTTGTTTTAAAAACTATTTTATGTCAATTTTGACACTATTTAGTAATTGCTTTTTGTGAAAATCATAACAGAATTATTAGTTCGAAAAAAGTTAATTAAATCAATACTAACATGTCATATTAAACTAGAAAATTAAGGGTATTCATAAAAATTCTCAAATTACATTTATTTTGGTGTTTATAACATCAATTATGTCAATATTTCATTAATAAGATAATTACTGCATCATCATTGTGTCATAAATAAATTAACTTATTTAATGTCTAAAAATTACAAATAAAATATCATTATGTAGGAAATCCTTTTATCTTTCTAATGAATATTTATAGTCGAATTTATCTTATGTATAACCCCATATTAAAAATTATGTACTTATTAAACTTTGATTTTAACTAATTTAACCCTTCTTTAAATAAATTAATAATAAATGTCCTAATCTAATCCAAGTGGGCCTAAATGGTCATATTTTATTCCTAAGTTTGTTTTTGGTCGAATTACACTTATCCAATAGAATTAGGAAATGTGTTAGGGTAATAATAATATCATCTTTACCCTTAATTACCCTATTTACTTTTTACCGTGGTAAAAAAAAGTAAAAAGTTACTATTCACCAAAAATTATTTTCATCTCATTGAACCACATTTTAGTCCTTGATATTAACTGTGTCTCTCGGATTTTCGAAATTCCACTCACAGAAGCGGTAAAATTAAGTTTTATGAAAAAATCAGTTTTTTAACTACCACTTAGTGGTTTCACTATTCATCAAAAATTGAAAGTTTTCAGAAAAATACCAAAATTTCACCCTAGGCTAATTTCGGTATTCCGAATCCAAAAATGAAGTCCATTTTGAAAAATAAAATTTACAAAAATTTCAAAAAGTGGTTATTACTATTCATAATGGCTAATATTAATAATATTTTAATAGCATATCGTTGTTTAGTGAAACTCGGTATTGCGTACTACACACGCTATCAAGGAAGGTCGTGATTGCGTGTAATGAAAGGCAAGTCAAGGATGTGTGTTGTGCAAGCTCCTTTTGGTGTAGCGTACAACACAAGACATTAGTGAAATTAAAAAGAATATTTTTCAAAAAATCTTGGGCTGTTACATTCTACCCCCCTTAAAATGAATTTCGCCCTCGAAATTCGTCGGGGTTATAAATGGTTTACTATTCGAAAGTTTCTTTAATCGAAACCACATCGTAAAAAGGAATAACAAAACCAATTTTTAAAAACAAATGTATGAAACGTAACGGTTACCCAAATAAACTAATCACTGGGTTTCCACATAGGTGAAAATATGGATATGGAAGAGAAATCTAACCATCATGTTCTGATGGAGAGTGGTAGAGAACATGGCTATGGAAAAGCTAGAAATCACAAAGCCATAAATTTTTGATGATCTAAGGTACCATCTGATTCATCAGATATAAGAGCACTAAGACAACATTTTTGGTTTTCAATATCATTTCCCTAAAGTTGATAAAATTGGAATTAGAAGAAATACTTTCGTGATTTTGGTATAGTCTCACCGTTTGTCGTTCTTTGGACAATTTCCACTTCATCTCTTAAAGAAATGAAGTTGAATTTGTCATGCGTGATGTGTTAGCAGATCATGTGATAGAATGATGGGTCATTCCATCTCTTTCAAACAAAAGGTTATCAAAAGTTATAGGTCCATCTTATGGTTAATCTTATATGGTTCCAAAAATGAACTTATACATCATATATCATACCGCTTAATAAAATAGAACTAGTTCATACTAACCAGGGACTTCCTGTAGGCCAGTGGTAGGCGATAAAGGCCAGTTGCACTTCGGTTGTGGGTTCGATTCCCACAGCCTTGTCCGACGCGATGGGCTGTCGCCCGTCCTACAGGTTTCCCTTTTTCTAAAACTACATTACTATATCATCCCATCAATAATATCGAAAAAAGGTTCTATCCTTAAACAATACTAACTTATGTCCAACATAATCCATTCCAATCTTTAGGATTATCCAAAATACTTCGGTCCAAGCTCATAGTATAGAGAAAATGATCACGTGAATACCAGCATTTATCCCTCATATATCTTGTTCATCACATTCCAGACATGTGAATACCATAATCATGTAATCTCTTGAAAAATGAAAACCCGTTGAATCTTAGTAAAAACATGAGTGCTGTCAAAAGTTAACGCATTCCACATACCAAAAACCCAAAATTCTATATACTCAAACCATGATATAACAATTTCCTTATATCAGTCATGAGCTCATGAATACTATCAAACATTTAATTTTCTCCTTATCCCTTCATTATGAGCATATCATCTACATTCCAAAAATATCTGAATAATATTTCATGGATACTGGTACCATTAATCATACACTTTAAAAACTCAAGGAAAGACAACAGTGTAACAATCCTTAGATGTCTCTTTATTCCATAGTACCATGAGATTACTTATACAACATTACACATGATAAACATGTAATCATTCCACTGCATTCTTAAACCATTGACCGAGCTTCAACAATTCTTTCATCTCACATATCATTTGTAGTCTCTTCATCATCATCAACATAAATACTACCCATACGACCATACTGATTCTCTTCATGAGACTTTACCTTAGGGCATTGGTTTGCATAATGCCCGTACATTCCAGATTTAAAACATTTAACCATTGTTGATGTCGTTGCAATACCATTATCCTCATCCCTGGTGTTAACTGAACCTTTTCCTTTGCACTTACTGGCTTTGTGTCCTTCATTTCCACACCCAAAGCATCTTCCAGTTCCTTTGAAACATTCTCCTTGATTCCTCTTCCCACATGATTTACAGAGGGGAAATTGAACTTTCTTTCCTCTATGATCATCATGAAACTACATCTTTCTCTTATTAGCTGAGTCAGGAAACTTACCAAATTTTACTTTATTGATCATATTATGGGATTGCTGATTCGGCATAATAATGATGTTTGGACTTCCAAATACCATTTCATTTGGTTTCTCATGAATAATATCATTCAATTGTCCATCATATCCTCCATTATCGTGAATCATCTTGTTTCCAGCCATTTTCTAAAACCCAAAAAGAATAGTGTGAGAGGTAAAAATCATAATAAATGGGGGGTAACTTCAATATCTAACATCTTTGGTTTAATCTAATATCGTTACCATAGTTCTAGGACTATATCCTATACATATACTTATCCTTAGGGACATCCCTAGACATACCTTAGAAATATCTCTAGGGATCTCACTAAAGTTTTCGCATCCTAGTTTCCAAAGGTTGACTAAAATTTTCCTCTAATACCAACTGTAGAGACCCGAAGCTTAACGTACATGGACATTACATTACATTTGCGGAATACTTAGTACATAACAAAAACACACACACAAGGATCGTAATAGTTTAGTTTCTTTGGAAACTCGGAATATAATCTTCTAATCCTGGTGAAAGATGTTCAACATCTCCCATAAAGATCTTCCTTTTTTTATACCTAAAACCTTTCTTTATATCCTGGGGAAAAGAAAACATAAAAGGGTGAGCTCAAATGCTCATTAAGGGTAAACAAAAGAAATATCAATCACATCATATACATAAGCACATAACTTTTGGAAATCTTAACCTGTAAAAGAGATCATAATTTCATAACCTGGGATAACTCATGGCAGTGAAATGTAATCACAATAATCATAACTTAAAACATTAAACTTTGTGGAATACACACATAATCATAGATAATCATTTCTTGTTAGTCAAGAATCATTTCCAAGACTATCTTAGTGGACAAAGTCTTTTTCTGAACCGAGTCACCCTCATTTCAGTCCTGTTTCACTGAACCGGTATAACCTACCATTCCAGCCATGTCTATCTCATGAGATATAAAATATTTACCCAATGCATTGGAGGGAGATATAGGTCCCACCCATCTCATAATGATACCATTCTTATGTGTGCCACAAAATCATAAATCATACATCATTTCATAACTCATGTAATAAAAATGGGAATCTTAAACATCGTGACATCATAAAACAATTCAAATAAGATAAAGGAATTCATAAAAATAATATTTCCATCACAACATAATCAATGTAATAATAGGGATAAAAACAGAACCCTTTATTATCTTAGATGGAAAATAATTTTGATAAAACACTTGAACTCCATTCTTGAGGAAAATATCCTTTCTTCTTCAAAAACATTTTTCCTGTCTTAACATGTCGTACAATTATAAACTAAAAGAAGTTGATTAAAAATAAACTTGAAAACTTGTAAAGTAAGCTTCTTGTAAATAATGTTTTGAAAATCCATTCATTCCATATAAGTTAAAAAAACATTCTTCTCGTACTTTTGTCGGAAAAGTCAAAAAGTACCTCGTACGAAAAAAGAAAAAAGATTCCTTTCATATCTTTTACTAAAAACTCACCAAAGGGAAAAATTGGATTTAAAAAATTGTAGGTGAATGGAAATAATATTACATATTGAGGAAACATGGATGTGGATGATAAAATACACCCCAGTAAATTTCAAAGTATAAACAATCTCGGATAAAAATGAGATTGTGATATTTCCCTTACCTTAGGTCCGACTTGCTTTGTAAGTGTCCGAACCTCCTGTATAATGATTTAAATAATGTTATTGACTTATTCCAGAATCATACTTACTTTTATGATATCATATATGGTCATATTCTTAGCTTCTTAGTAGTAATATTTCATTGCTACTTGTTATTCGGGTGTTTATAACTTTTTGTTCTTATGCGTGTTTTGTCGAATAAATTCTTATTATTTTCTTTAGGTTATAGATAACTCATTTGCAGAATGGTATTAGTGTAATATATATCATATTCATTCATTCAATTCATTTATATAATCATTATGAAATGAAGATCATGTAGAATGAGTCGCATCACATCGTGGAGACGGTATTTCGTACGTACGCACGAGTGATGATATCGTTCCTATGATCGTGGAATTGTATTGGAGTATATTTATACTATTTCATAATTAATATCACTTTATAATAGTCATATATAGTCATTATTTACACCATTATACCCATCCAAGTAAGGTGGTGGTGGAAAATAGATTACACCACGGCGTGGAGACGGTATTCCGTACGTACGCACGCGCGGTGATTTCTTTTTCCGTAGGATGGATAGATGGTGAAATAGGGTTGTTTCATACTTATAATAACATAGAAGTATATGAGTGATACTTATGTTATTACTTCATAATGAAACAACTAAAGAAGAATAAGTGGAAGAAGAAATAAAGATGAAAGAATCGGTAACGGACATTACCTCTTCTTTGAAGTGCTTCTTTGAGACCTTCTTTTAGGGTACTAAAATTGGTCTTTAAAGAAGACCAGGACCTCTAGGATGTCTCTAGGGAAGTGGAGAGAAGGAATTGTCAGGGGTTGGACGAGCTTTAAGGCTCAAAGTTGTGTGAGGAAGAGAGGGAGGAGGTGTCCTTTTATAAGGGAGGAGAGGGGCACCTTTGGAATAACTAAAAATATTATTTTATTATAAAGTCAATTTCGGTTTTAAATAGCTCCAAATTGATATATTTAGAAGCTAAGGTGGGGATGGGTCGAAATCCTCTTATCCAATAGAATTTAGACAAGTTTAGGTTCCTATTTTAACCTTATCATTTAGATTTAACATTAAGTTAAATAATTTTACTTTTACCATGTCTTCTTGTGTTCTTATACTATAAGGTTAATAAACATACTATAAGCAGCCAAAAGAACCCCAAGTAGTTTATTATTAATATATTTAACCTTATCTAAGTCACTTGTCCAAACCTTAGATTTTTAGGAATAAAATAACAATTACCAATATAATATTTGTTTAAAAAACAATTTTATGTCAATTTTGACACTATTTAGTAATTGATTTTTGTGAAACTCATAACAGAATTATTAGTTCGAACCAAGTTAATTAAATCAATACTAACATGTCATATTAACCTAGAAAATTAGTGGGATTCATAAAAAGTCTCAAATTACATTTATTCTTGTGTTTATAACATCAATTATGTCAATATTTCATTAATAAGATAATTACTGCATCATCATTGTGTCATAAATAAATTAAATTATTTAATGTCTAAAAACTACAAATAAAATATCATTATGTAGGAAATATTTTTATATTTCTAATGAATATTTATAGTCGAATTTATCTTATGTATAACCCCATATTAAAAATTATTTACTTATTAAACTTTGATTTTAACTATTTTAACCCTTCTTTAAATAAATTAATAATAAATTTCCTAATCTAATACAAGTGGGTCTAAATGGTTATATTGTATTCCTAAGTTGGTTTTTGGTCGAATTAAACTTATCAAATATAATTAGGACATGTGTTAGGGTAATAATAATATCATCTTTACCCTTAATTACCCTATTTACTTTCTACCGTGGTAAAAAAAAGTAAAAAGTTACTATTCACTAATAATTATTTTCATCTCATTGAACCAAATTTTAGTCCTTGATATTAACCGTGTCTCTCGGATTTTTGAAATTCCACTCACAGAAGCGGTAAAATTAATTTTTATGAAAAATTCAGTTTTTTAACTACCACTTAGTGGTTTCACTATTCATCAAAAACTGAAAGTTATCAGAAAAATACCAAAATTTCACCCTAGGATAATTTCGGTATTCCGAATCCAAAAATGAAGTCCATTTTGAAAAATAAAATTTACAAAATTTCAAAAAGTGGTTATTACTATTCATAACAGCTAATTTTAATAATATTTTAATAGCATATCGTTGTTTAGTGAAACTCGGTATTGCGTACTACACACGCTATCAAAGAAGGTTGTGATTGCGTGTAATGAAAGGCAATTCAAGGATTCGTGTTGTGAAAGCTCCATTTGGTGTAGCGTACAACACAAGACATTAGTGAAATTAAAAAGAATATTTTTCATAAAATCTTGGGCTGTTACATTCTACCCCCCTTAAAATGAATTTCGCCCTCGAAATTCGTCAGGGTTATAAATGGTTTACTATTAGAAAGTTTCTTTAATCGAAACCCACATCGTAAAAAGGAATACCAAAACCAATTTTTTTAAAAAAAAATGTATGAAACGTAACGGTTACCCAAATAAACTAATCACTGGGTTTCCACATAGGTGAAAATATGGATATGGAAGAGAAATCTAACCATCATGTTCTGATGGAGAGTGGTAGAGAACATGGCTATGGAAAAGCTAGCAATCACAAAGCCATAAATTTGTGATGATCTAAGGTACAATCTGATTCATCAGATATAAGAGCACTAAGACAACATTTTTGGTTTTCAAGATCATTTCCCTAAAGTTGATAAAATTGGAATTAGAAGAAATACTTTCATGATTTTGGTATAGTCTCACCGTTTGTCATTCTTTGGACAATTTCCACTTCATCTCTTAAAGAAATGAAGTTGAATTTGTCATGCGTGATGTGTTAGCAGATCATGTGATAGAATGATGGGTCATTCCATCTCTTTCAAACAAAAGGTTAGAAAAAGTTATAAGTCCATCTTATGGTTAATTGTATATGGTTCCAAAAATGAACTTATACTTCATATATCATACCGCTTAATAAAATAAAACTAGTTTCTACTAACCAGGGACTTCCTGTAGGCCAGTGGTAGGTGATAAAGGCCAGTCGCACTTCGGTTGTGGGTTCGATTCCCACAGCCTTGTCCGACGTGATGGGCTGTCGCCCGTCCAACAGGTTTTCCTTTTTCTAAAACTACATTACTATATCATCCCATCAATAATATCGAAAAAAGGTTCTATCCTTAAACAATACTAACTTATGTCCAACATAATCCATTCCAATCTTTAGGCTTATCCAAAATACTTCGGTCCAAGCTCATAGTATAGAGAAAATGATCACGTGAATACCATCATTTATCCCTCATATATCTTGTTCGTCACATTCCAGACATGTGAATACCATAATCATGTAATCTCTTGAAAAATGAATACCCATTGAATCTTAGTAAAAACATGAGTGCTGTCAAAAGTTAACGCATTCCACATACCAAAAACCCAAAATTCTATATACTCAAACCATGATATAACTATTTCCTTATATCAGTCATGAGCTCATGAATACTATCAAACATTTAATTTTCTCCTTATCCATTCATTATGTGCATATCATCTACATTCCAAAAATATCTGAATAATCTTTCATGGATACTGGTACCATTAATCATACACTTTAGAAACTCAAGGAAAGACAACAATGTAACAATCCTTAGATGTCTCTTTATTCCATAGTACCATGAGATTACGTATACAACATTACACATGATAAACATGTAATCATTCCACTACATTCTTAAACCATTAACTGAGCTTCAACAATTCTTTCATCTCACATATCATTTGTAGTCTCTTCATCATCATCAACATAAATACTACCCATACGACCATACTGATTCTCTTCATGAGACTTTACCTTAGGGAATTGGTTTGCATAATGCCCGTACATTCCACATTTAAAACATTTAACCATTGTTGATGTCGTTGCAATACCATTATCCTCATCCCTGGTGTTAACTGATCATTTTCCTTTGCACTTACTGGCTTTGTGTCCTTCTTTTCCACACCCAAAGCATCTTCTAGTTCCTTTGAAACATTCTCCTTGATTCCTCTTCTCACATGATTTACATAGGGGAAATTGAACTTTCTTTCCTCTATGATCACCATGAAACTCCATCTTTCTCTTATTAGATGAGTCAGGAATCTTACCAAATTTTACTTTATTGATCATATTATGAGATTGCTGATTCGGCATAACAATGATGTTTGGACTTCCAAATCCCATTTCATTTGGTTGCTCATGAATAATATCATTCCATTGTCCATCATATCCTCCATTATCGTGAATCATCTTGTTTCCAGCCATTTTCTAAAACCCAAAAAGAATAGTGTGAGGCAAAAATCATAATAAATGGGGAGTAACTTCAATATCTAACATCTTTGGTTTAATCTAATATCGTTACCATAGTTCTAGGACTATATCCTATACGTATACTTATCCTTAGGGACATCCCTAGACATACCTTAGAAATATCTCTAGGGATCTCACTAACGTTTTCGCATCCTAGTTTCCAAAGGTTGACTAAACTTTTCCTCTCATACCAACTGTAGAGACCCGAAGCTTAACATACATGGACATTACATTACATTTGTGGAATACTTAGTACATAACAAAAACACACACACAAGGATCGTAATAGTTTAGTGTCTTTGGAAACTCGGAATATAATCTTCTATTCCTGGTGAAAGATCTTCAACATCTCCCATAAAGATCTTCCTTTTTTTTATACCTAAAACCTTTCTTTATATCCTGGGGAAAAGAAAACATAAAAGGGTGAGCTCAAATTCTCAGTAAGGGTAAACAAAAGAAATATCAATCCTATCATATACATAAGCACATAACTTTTGTAAATCCTAACCTGTAAAAGAGATCCTAATTTCATAACCTGGGATAACTCATGGCAGTGAAATGTAATCAAAATAATCATAACATAAAACATTAAACTTTGTGGCATACACACATAATCATAGAGAATCATTTCTTGTTAGTCAAGACTCATTACCAAGACTATCTTAGTGGACAAAGTCCCTTTCTGAACCGAGTCACCCTTGTTTTAGTCATGTTTCACTGAACCGGTATAACCTACCATTCCAGCCATGTCTATCTCATGAGATATAAAATCTTTACCCAATGCATTGGAGGGAGATATAGGTCCCACCCATCTCATAATGATACCATTCTTATGTGTGCCACAAAATCAAAAATCATACATCATTTCATAACCCATGTAATAAAAATGGGAATCTTAAACATGGTGACATCATAAAACAATTCATATAAGATAAAAGAATTCATAAAAAAAATATTTCCATCACAACATAATCAATGTAATAATAGGGATAAAAACAGAACCCTTTATTATCTTAGATGGAAAATAATTTTGATAAAACACTTGAACTCCATTCTTGAGGAAAATATCATTTCTTCTTCAAAAACATTTTTCCTTTCTTAATATGTCGTACAATTATAAACTAAAAGAAGTTGATTAAAAATAAACTTGAATACTTTTAAATTAAGCTTCTTGGAAATAATGTTTTAAAAATCCATTCATGCCGTATAAGTTAAAAAAACATTCTTCTCGTACTTTTGTCGGAAAAGTCAAAAAGTACCTCGTACGAAAAAAGACAAAAGATTCCTTTCATATCTTTTACTAAAAACTCACCAAAGGGTAAAATTGGATTTAAAAAATTTTAGGTGAATGGAAATAATATTACATATTGAGGAAACATTGATGTGGATGATAAAATACACCCCAGTAAATTTCAAAGTATAAACAATCTCGGATAAAAATGAGATTGTGATATTTCCCTTACCTTAGGTCCGACTTGCTTTGTAAGTGTCTGAAACTCCTGTATAATGATTTAAATAGTTTTATTGACTTATTTCAGAATCATAATTACTTTTATGATATCATATATGGTCATATTCTTAGCTTCTTAGTAGTAATATTTCATTGCTACTTGTTATTCGGGTGTTTATAACTTTTTGTTCTTATGCGTGTTTTGTCGAATAAATTCTCATTATTTTCTTTAGGTTATAGATACCTCATTTAAAGAATGGTATTAGTGTAATATATATCGTATTCATTCATTAAATTCATTTATATAATCATTATGAAATGAAGATCATGTAGAACGAGTCGCATCACATCGTGGAGACGGTATTCCGTGCGTACGCACGAGTGATGATATCGTTCCTATGATCTTGGAATTGTATTGGAGTATATTTATACTATTTCAGAATCAATATCGCTTTATAATAGTCATATATAGTCATTATTTACACCATTATACCCATCCAAGTAAGGTGGTGGTGGAAAATAGATTACACCACGGCGTGGAGACGGTATTCCATACGTACGCACGCGCGGTGATTTCTTTTTCCGTAGGATGGATATATGGTGAAATAGGGTTGTTTCATATTTATAATAAAATACCAGTATATGAGTGATACTTATATTATTACTTCATAATGAAACAACTAAAGAAGAAGAAGTGGAAGAAGAAATAAAGATGAAAGAATCGGTAACGGACATTACCTCTTCTTTGAAGTGCTTCTTTGAGACCTTCTTTTAGGGCACTAAAATTGGTCTTTGAAGAAGACCAGGACCTCTAGGATGTCTCTAGGGAAGTGGAGAGGAGTAATTGGCAGGGTTTTCCGAGCTTTAAGGCTCAATGTTGTGTGAGGAAGAGAGGGAGGAGGTGTCCTTTTATAAGGGAGGAGAGGGGCACCTTTGGAATAACTAAAACTATTTTTTTATTATAAAGTCAATTTCGGTTTTAAATAGCTCCAAATTGATATATTTCGAAGATAAGGTGGGGAAGGTTCGAAATCATCTTATCCAATAGAATTTAGACAAGTTTAGGTTCCTATTTTAACCTTATCATTTAGATTTAACATTAAGTTAAATAGTTTTACTTTTACCATGTCTTCTTGTGTTCTTATACTATAAGGTTAATAAACTTACTATAAACAGACAAACGAACCCCAAGTTGTTTATTATTAATATATATAACCTTATCTAAGTCACTTGGACGAACCTTATATTTTTAGGAATAAAATAACAATTACCAATATAATATTTGTTTTAAAAACTATTTTATGTCAATTTTGACACTATTTAGTAATTGATTTTTGTGAAATTCATAACAGAATTATTAGTTCGAAGAAAGTTAATTAAATCAATAATAACATGTCATATTAACCTATAAAATTAGTGGGATTCATAAAAAGTCTCGAATTACATTTATTTTGGTGTTTATAACATCAATTATGTCAATATTTCATTAATAAGATAATTATTGCGTCATCATTGTGTCATAAATAAATTAAATTATTTAATGTCTAAAATTTACAAATAAAATATAATTATGTAGGAAACCTTTTTAGATTTCTAATGAATATTTATAGTCGAATTTATCTTATGTATAACCACATATTAAAAATTATGTACTTATTAAACTTTGATTTTGACTATTTTAACCCTTCTTTAAATAAATTAATAATAAATGTCCTAATCTAATACAAGTGGGCCTAAATGGTCATATTTTATTCATAAGTTTGTTTTTGGTCGAATTACACTTATCCAATAGAATTAGGACATGTGTTAGGGTAATAATAATATCATCTTTACCCTTAATTACCCTATTTACTTTTTACCGTGGTAAAAAAAAGTAAAAAGTTAGTATTCACCAAAAATTATTTTCATCTCATTGAACCACATTTTAGTCCTTGATATTAACCGTGTCTCTCGGATTTTCGAAATTCCACTCACAGAAGCGGTAAAATTAAGTTTTATGAAAAATTCAGTTTTTTAACTACCACTTAGTGGTTTCATTATTCATCAAAAATTGAAAGTTTTCAGAAAAATACCAAAATTTCACCCTAGGCTAATTTCGGTATTCCAAATCCAAAAATGAAGTCCATTTTGAAAAATAAAATTTACAAAATTTCAAAAAGTGGTTATTACTATTCAAAACGGCTAATTTTAATAATATTTTAATAGCATATCGTTGTTTAGTGGAACTCGGTATTGCGTACTACACACGCTATCAAGGAAGGTCGCAATTGCGTGTAATGAAAGACAAGTCAAGGATGCATGTTGTGCAAGCTTCTTTTGGTGTAGCGTACAACACAAGACATTAGTGAAATTAAAAAAATTATTTTTCATAAAATCTTGTGCTGTTACATTCTACCCCCCTTAAAATGAATTTCGCCCTCGAAATTCGTCGGGGTTATAAATGGTTTACTATTCGAAAGTTTCTTTAATCGAAACCCACATCGTAAAAAGGAATACCAAAACCAATTTTTAAAAAAAAATGTATGAAACGTAACGGTTACCCAAATAAACTAATCACTGGGTTTCCACATAGGTGAAAATATGGATATGGAAGAGAAATCTAACCATCATGTTTTGATGGAGAGTGGTAGAGAACATGGATATGGAAAAGCTAGCAATCACAAAGCCATAAATTTGTGATGATTTAAGGTACCATCTGATTCATCAGATATAAGAGAACTAAGACAACATTTTTGGTTTTCAAGATCATTTCCCTAAAGTTGGTAAAATCGGAATTAGAAGAAATACTTTCGTGATTTTGGTATACTCTCACCGTTTTTCATTCTTTGGACAATTTCCACTTCATATCTTAAAGAAATGAAGTTGAATTTGTCATGCGTGATGTGTTAGCAGATCATGTGATAGAATGATGGGTCATTCCATCTCTTTTAAACAAAAGGTTAGCAAAAGTTATAAGTCCATCTTATGGTTAATCGTATATGGTTCCAAAAATGAACTTATACTTCATATATCATACCGCTTAATAAAATAAAACTAGTTTCTACTAACCAGGGACTTCCTGTAGGCCAGTGGTAGGCGATAAAGGCCAGTCGCACTTCGGTTGTGGGTTCGATTCCCACAGCCTTGTCCGACGCGATGGGCTGTCGCCCGTCCTACAGGTTTTCCTTTTTCTAAAACTACATTACTATATCATCCCATCAATAATATCGAAAAAAGGTTCTATCCTTAAACAATACTAAATTATGTCCAACATAATCCATTCCAATATTTAGGCTTATCCAAAATACTTCGGTCCAAGCACATAGTATAGAGAAAATGATCACGTGAATACTATCATTTATCCCTCATATATCTTGTTCGTCACATTCCAGACATGTGAATACCATAATCATGTAATCTCTTGAAAAATTAATACCCATTAAATCTTAGTAAAAACATGAGTGGTGTCAAAAGTTAACGCATTCCACATACCAAAAACCCAAAATTCTATATACTCAAACCTTGATATAACTATTTCCTTATATCAGTCATGAGCTCATGAATACTATCAAACATTTAATTTTCTCCTTATCCCTTTATTATGCACATATCATCTACATTCCAAAAATATCTGAATAATCTTTCATGGATACTGGTACCATTAATCATACTCTTTAAAAACTCAAGGAAAGACAACAGTGTAACAATCCTTAGATTTCCCTTTATTCCATAGTACCATGAGATTACTTATACAACATTACACATGATAAACATGTAATCATTCCACTACATTCTTAAACCATTGACCGAGCTTTAACAATTCTTTCATCTCACATATCATTTGTAGTCTCTTCATCATCATCAATATAAATACTACCCATACGACCATACTTATTATCTTCATTAGACTTTACCTTAGGGAATTGGTGTGCATAATGCCCGCACATTCCACATTTAAAACATTTAACCATTGTTGATGTCGTTGCAATACCATTATCCTCATCCCTGGTGTTAACTGAACCTTTTCCTTTGCACTTACTGGCTTTGTGTCCTTCTTTTCCACACCCAAAGCATCTTCCAGTTCCTTTGAAACATTCTCCTTGATGCCTCTTCCCAAATAATTTACATAGGGGAAATTGAAATTTCTTTCCTCTATGATCATCATGAAACTCCATCTTTCTCTTATTAGCTGAGTTAGGAAAATTACCAAATTTTACTTTATTGATCATATTATGAGATTGCTGATTCGGCATAATAATGATGTTTGGACTTCCAAATCCCATTTCATTTGGTTGCTCATGAAGAATATCATTCCATTGTCCATCATATCCTCCATTATCGTGAATCATCTTGTTTCCAGCCATTTTCTAAAACCCAAAAAGAATAGTGTGAGAGGCAAAATTCATAATAAATGGGGAGTAACTTCAATATCTAACATCTTTGGTTTAATCTAATATCATTACCATAGTTCTAGGACTATATCCTATACGTATACTTATCCTTAGGGACATCCATAGACATACCTTAGAAATATCTCTAGGGATCTCACTAACGTTTTCGCATCCTAGTTTCCAAAGGTTGACTAAACTTTTCCTCTGATACCAACTGTAGAGACCCGAAGCTTAACGTACATGGACATTACATTACATTTGCGGAATACTTAGTACATAACAAAAACACACACACAAGGATCGTAATAGTTTAGTGTCTTTGGAAACTCGGAATATAATCTTCTAATCCTGGGGAAATATCTTCAATATCTCCCATAAAGATCTTCCTTTTTTTATACCTAAAACTTTTTATTATATCCTGGGGAAAAGAAAACATAAAAGGGTGAGCTCAAATGCTCAGTAAGGGTAAACAAAAGAAATATCAATCACATCATATACATAAGCACATAACTTTTGGAAATCTTAACCTATAAAAGAGATCATAATTTCATAACTTGGGATAACTCATGGAAGTGAAATGTAATCACAATAATCATAACTTAAAACATTAAACTTTGTGGCATACACACATAATCATAGAGAATCATTTCTTGTTAGTCAAGACTCATTTACAAGACTATCTTAGTGGACAAAGTCCCTTTCTGAACCGAGTCACCCTCGTTTCAGTCCTGTTTCACTGAACCGGTATAACCTACCATTCCAGCCATGTCTATCTCATGAGATATATAATCTTTACCCAATGCATTGTAGGGAGATATAGGTCCCACCCATCTCATAATGATACCATTCTTATGTGTTCCACAAAATCATAAATCATACATCATTTCATAACCCATGTAATAAAAATGGGAATCTTAAACATCGTGACATCATAAAACAATTCATATAAGATAAAGGAATTCATAAAAAAAATATTTCCATCACAACATAATCAATGTAATAATAAGGATAAAAACATAACCCTTTATTATCTTAGATGGAAAATAATTTTGATAAAACACTTGAACTCCATTCTTGAGGAAAATATCATTTCTTCTTCAAAAACATTTTTCCTTTCTTAACATGTCGTACAATTATAAACTAAAAGAAGTTGATTAAAAATAAACTTGAAAATTTTTAAAGGAAGCTTCTTGGAAATAATTTTTTAAAAATCCATTCATGCCATATAAGTTAAAAAAACATTCTTCTCGTACTTTTGTCGGAAAAGTCAAAAAGTACCTCGTACGAAAAAAGACAAAAGACTCCTTTCATATCTTTTACTAAAAACTCACCAAAGGGTATAATTGGATTTAAAAAATTTTAGGTGAATGGAAATAATATTACATATTGAAGAAACATGGATGTGGATGATAAAATACACCCCAGTAAATTTCAAAGTATAAACAATCTCGGATAAAAATGAGATTGTGATATTTCCCTTACCTTAAGTCAGACTTGCTTTGTAAGTGTCCGAACCTCCTGTATAATGATTTAAATAATGTTATTGACTTATTACATAATCATACTTACTTTTATGATATCATATATGGTCATATTCTTAGCTTCTTAGTAGTAATATTTCATTGCTACTTGTTATTCGGGTGTTTATAACTTTTTGTTCTTATGCGTGTTTTGTCGAATAAATTCTTATTATTTTCTTTAGGTTATAGATACCTCATTTACAGAATTTTATTAGTGTAATATATATCATATTCATTCATTCAATTCATTTATATAATCATTATTAAATTAAGATCATGTAGAACGAGTCGCATCACATCGTGGAGACGGTATTCTGTACGTACGCACGAGTGATGATATCGTTCTTATGATCGTGGAATTGTATTGGAGTATATGTATACTATTTCATAATAAATATCACTTTATAATAGTCATATATAGTCATTATTTACACCATTATACCCATCCAAGTAAGGTGGTGGTGGAAAATAGATTACACCACGGCGTGGAGATGGTATTCCGTACGTACGCACGCGCGGTGATTTCTTTTTCCGTAGGATGGATAGATGGTGAAATAGGGTTGTTTCATACTTATAATAACATACCAGTATATGAGTGATACTGATGCTATTACTTCATAATGAAACAACTAAAGAAGAAGAATTGGAAGAAGAAATAAAGATGAAAGAATCGGTAACAGACATTACCTCTTCTTTGAAGTGCTTCTTTGAGACCTTCTTTTAGGGCACTAAAGTTGGTCTTTGAAGAAGACCAGGACCTCTAGGATGTCTCTAGAGAAGTGGAGAATAGGAATTGGCAGGGGTTGGACGAGCTTGAAGGCTCAAAGTTGTGTGAGGAAGAGAGGGAGGAGGTGTCCTTTTATATGGGAGGAGAGGGGCACCTTTGGAATAACTAAAACTATTATTTTATTATAAAGTCAATTTCGGTTTTAAATAGCTCCAAATTGATATATTTAGATGCTAAGGTAAGGATGGGTCGAAATCCTCTTATCCAATATAATTTAGACAAGTTTAGGTTCCTATTTTAAACTTAGAATTTAGATTTAACATTAAGTTAAATAATTTTACTTTTACCATGTCTTCTTGTGTTCTTATACTATAAGGTTAATAAACTTACTATAAGCAGCAAAACGAACCCCAAGTTGTTTATTATTAATATATATAACTTTATCTAAGTCAATTGGCCAACCCTTAGATTTTTATGAATAAAATAACAATTACCAATATAATATTTGTTTTAAAAACTATTTTATGTCAATTTTGACACTATTTAGTAATTGATTTTTGTGAAAATCATAACAGAATTATTAGTTCGAACCAAGTTAATTAAATCAATACTAACATGTTATATTAACCTATAAAATTAGTGAGATTCATAAAAAGTCTCAAATTACATTTATTTTGGTGTTTATAACATCAATTATGTCAATATTTCATTAATAAGATAATTACAACATCATCATTGTTTCATAAATAAATTAACTTATTTAATGTCTTAAAATTAAAAATAAAATATAATTATGTAGGAAATATTTTTATCTTTCTAATGAATATTTATAGTCGAATTTATCTTATGTATAACCCCATATTAAAAATTATTTACTTATTAAACTTTGATTTTAACTATTTTAACCCTTCTTTAAATAAATTAATAATAAATGTCCTAATCTAATCCAAGTGGGCCTAAATGGTCATATTTTATTCCTAAGTTTGTTTTTGGTCGAATTACACTTATCCAATAGAATTAGTACATGTGTTAGGGTAATAATAATATCATCTTTACCCTTAATTACCCTATTTACTTTTTACCGTGGTAAAAAAAGTAAAAAGTTACTATTCAACAAAAATTATTTTCATCTCATTGAAAAACATTTTAGTCCTTGATATTAACCGTGTCTCTCGGATTTTTGAAATTACAATCACAGAAGCGGTAAAATTAAGTTTTATGAAAAATTCTGTTTTTTAACTACCACTTAGTGGTTTCACTATTCATCAAAAATTGAAAGTTTTCAGAAAAATACCAAAATTTTACCCTAGGCTAATTTCGGTATTCCGAATCCAAAAATGAAGTCCATTTTGAAAAATAAAATTTACAAAATTTCAAAAAGTCGTTATTACTATTCATAACGGCTAATTTTAATAATATTTTAATAGCATATCGTTGTTTAGTGAAACTCGGTATTGCGTACTACACACGCTATCAAGGAAGGTCGCGATTGCGTGTAATGAAAGGCAAGTCAACGATGCGTGTTGTGCAAGATCCTTTTGGTGTAGCGTACAACACAAGACATTAGTGAAATTAAAAAGAATATTTTTCATAAAATCTTGGGCTGTTACATTCTACCCCCCTTAAAATGAATTTTGCCCTCGAAATTCGTCGGGGTTATAAATGGTTTACTATTAGAAAGTTTCTTTAATCGAAACTCACATCGTAAAAAGGAATACCAAAACCAATTTTTAAAAACAAATGTATGAAACATAACGGTTACCCAAATAAAGTAATCACTGGGTTTCCACATAGGTGAAAATATGGATATGGAAGAGAAATCGAACCATCATGTTCTGATGGAGAGTGGTAGAGAACATGGCTATGGAAAATCTAGAAATCACAAAGCCATAAATTTTTGATTATCTAAGGTACCATCTGATTCATTAGATATAAGAGCACTAGGACAACATTTTTGGTTTTCAAGATCATTTCCCTAAAGTTGATAAAATTGGAATTAGAAGAAATACTTTCGTGATTTTGGTATAGTCTCACCGTTTGTCGTTATTTGGACAATTTCCACTTCATCTCTTAAATAAATGAAGTTGAATTTGTCATGTGTGATGTGTTAGCAGATCATGTGATAGAATGATGGGTCATTCCATGTCTTTCAAACAAAAGGTTAGCAAACGTTATAAGTCCATCTTATAGTTAATCGTATATGATTCCAAAAATGATCTTATACTTCATATATCATACCGCTTAATAAAATAAAACCACATTCTACTAACCAGGGACTTCCTGTAGGCCAGTGGTAGGCGATAAAGGCCAGTCGCACTTCGGTTGTGGGTTCGATTCCCACAGCCTTGTCCGACGCGATGGGCTGTCACCCGTCCTACAGGTTGTCCTTTTTCTAAAACTACATTACTATATCATCCCATCAATAATATCGAAAAAAGGTTCTATCCTTAAACAATACTAACTTATGTCCAAGATAATCCATTCCAATCTTTAGGCCTATCCAAAATACTTCGGTCCAAGCTCATAGTATAGAGAAAATGATCACGTGAATACCATCATTTATCCCTCATATATCTTGTTCGTCACATTCCAGACATGTGAATACCATAATCATGAAATCTCTTGAAAAATGAATACCCATTGAATCTTAGTAAAAACATGAGTGCTGTAAAAAGTTAACGCATTCCACATACCAAAAACCCAAAATTCTATATACTCAAACCATGATATAACTATTTCCTTATATCAGTCATGAGCTCATGAATACTATCAAACATTTAATTTTCTCCTTATCCCTTCATTATGCACATATCATCTACATTCCAAAAATATCTGAATAATCTATCATGGATACTGGTACCATTAATCATACACTTTAAAAACTCAAGGAAAGACAACAGTGTAACAATCCTTAGATGTCTCTTTATTCCATAGTACCATGAGATTACTTATACAACATTACACATGATAAACATGTAATCATTCCACTACATTCTTAAACCATTGACCGAGCTTCAACAATTCTTTCATCTCACATATCATTTGTAGACTCTTCATCATCATCAACATAAATACTACCCATACGACCATACTGATTCTCTTCATGAGACTTTACCTTAGGGCATTGGTTTTCATAATGCCCGTACATTCCACATTTAAAACATTTAACCATTGTTGATGTCGTTGCAATACCATTATCCTCATCCCTGGTGTTAACTGAACCTTTTCCTTTGCACTTACTGGATTTGTGTCCTTCTTTTCCACACCCAAAGCATCTTCCAGTTCCGTTGAAACATTCTCCTTGATGCCTCTTCCCACATGATTTACATAGGGGAAATTGAACTTTCTTTCCTCTATGATCATCATGAAACTCCATCTTTCTCTTATTAGCTGAGTCAGGAAACTTACCAAATTTTACTTTATTGATCATATTATGAGATTGTTGATTCGGCATAATAATGATGTTTGGACTTCCAAATCCCATTTCATTTGGTTTCTCATGAAGAATATCATTCTATTGTCCATCATATCCTCCATTATCGTGAATCATCTTGTTTCCAGCCATTTTCTAAAACCCAAAAACAATAGTGTGAGAGGCAAAAATCATAATAAATGGGGAGTAACTTCAATATCTAACATCTTTGGTTTAATCTAATATCGTTACCATAGTTCTAGGACTATATCCTATACGTATACTTATCCTTTGGGACATCCCTAGACATACCTTATAAATATCTCTAGGGATCTCACTAACATTTTCGCATCCTAGTTTCCAAAGGTTGACTAAACTTTTCCTCTGATACCAACTGTAGAGACCCGAAGCTTAACGTACATGGACATTACATTACATTTGCGGAATACTTAGTACATAACAAAAACACACACACAAGGATCGTAATAGTTTAGTGTCTTTGGAAACTCGGAATATAATCTTCTAATCCTGGTGAAAGATCTTCAACATCTCCCATAAAGATCTTCCTTTTTTTATACCTAAAACCTTTATTTATATCCTGGGGAAAAGAAAACATAAAATGGTGAGCTCAAATGCTCAGTAAGGGTAAACAAAAGAAATATCAATCACACCATATACATAAGCACATAACTTTTGGAAATTTTAACCTGTAAAAGAGATCATAATTTCATAACCTGGGATAACTCATGGTAGTGAAATGTAATCACAATAATCATAACTTAAAACATTAAACTTTGTGGCATACACAGATAATCATAGAGAATCATTTCTTGTTAGTCAAGACTCATTGCCAAGACTATCTTAGTGGACAAAGTCCCTTTCTGAACCGAGTCACCCTCATTTCAGTCCTGTTTCACTGAACCGGTATAACCTACCATTCCAGCCATGTCTATCTCATGAGATATAAAATATTTACCCAATGCATTGGAGGGAGATATAGGTCCCACCCATCTCATAATGATACCATTCTTATGTGTGCCACAAAATCATAAATCATACATCATTTCATAACCCATGTAATAAAAATGGGAATCTTAAACATCGTGACATCATAAAACAATTCATATAAGATAAAGGAATTCATAAAAAAAAATATTTCCATCACAACATAATCAATGTAATAATAGGGATAAAAATAGAACCCTTTATTATCTTATATGGAAAATAATTTTGATAAAACACTTGAACTCCATTCTTGAGGAAAATATCCTTTCTTCTTCAAAAACATTTTTCCTTTTTTAACATGTCGTACAATTATAAACTAAAAGAAGTTGATTAAAAATAAACTTAAAAACTTGTAAAGGAAGCTTCTTGGAAATAATTTTTTAAAAATCCATTCATGCCGTATAAGTTAAAAAAACATTCTTCTCGTACTTTTGTCGGAAAAGTCAAAAAGTACCTCGTACGAAAAAAGACAAAAGATTCCTTTCATATCTTTTACTAAAAACTCACCAAAGGGTAAAATTGGATTTAAAAAATTGTAGGTGAATGGAAATAATATTACATATTGAGGAAACATGGATGTGGATGATAAAATACACCCTAGTAAATTTCAAAGTATAAACAATCTCCAATAAAAATGATATTGTGATATTTCCCTTACCTTAGGTCCGACTTGCTTTGTAAGTGTCTGAACCTCCTGTATAATGATTTAAATAATGTTATTGACTTATTCCAGAATCATACTTTCTTTTATGATATCATATATGGTCATATTCTTAGCTTCTTAGTAGTAATATTTCATTGCTACTTGTTATTCGGGTGTTTATAACTTTTTGTTCTTATGCGTGTTTTGTCGAATAAATTCTTATTATTTTATGTAAGTTATAGAAACCTCATTTCTAGAATGGTATTAGTGTAATATATATCATATTCATTCATTCAATTCATTTATATAATCATTATGAAATGAAGATCATGTAGAACGAGTCGCATCACATCGTGGAGACGGTATTCCGTACGTACGCACGAGTGATGATATCGTTCCTATGATCGTGGAATTGTATTGGAGTATATGTATACTATTTCAGAATCAATATCACTTTATAATAGTCATATATAGTCATTATTTACACCATTATACCCATCCAAGTAAGGTGGTGGTGGAAAATAGATTACACCACGGCGTGGAGACGGTATTCTGTACGTACGCACGTGCGGTGATTTCTTTTTCCGTAGGATGGATAGATGATGAAATAGGGTTGTTTAATACTTATAATAACATAACAGTATATGAGTGATACTGATGTTATTACTTCATAATTAAACAACTAAAGAAGAAGAAGTGTAAGAAGAAATAAAGATGAAAGAATTGGTAACGGACATTACCTCTTCTTTGAAGTTCTTCTTTGAGACCTTCTTTTAGGGCACTAACATTGGTATTTGAAGAAGACCAGGACCTCTAGGAGGTCTATAGGGAAGTGTAGAGGAGTAATTGGCAGGGGTTGACCGAGCTTGAAGGCTCAAAGTTGTGTGAGGAAGAGAGGGAGGAGGTGTCCTTTTATAAGGGAGGAGAGGGGCACCTTTGGAATAACTAAAACTATTATTTTATTATAAAGTCAATTTCGGTTTTAAATAGCTCCAAATTGATATATTTCGAAGATAAGGTGGGTATGGGTCTAAATACTTATATCCAGTAGAATTTAGACAAGTTTAGGTTCCTATTTTAACTTATCATTTAGATTTAACATTAAGTTAAATAATTTTACTTTTACCATGTCTTCTTGTGTTCTTATACTATAAGGTTAATAAACTTACTATAAGGAGCCAAACGAACCCCAAGTTGTTTATTATTAATATATATAACCTTATCTAAGTCACTTGGCCGAACCTTAGATTTTTAGGAATAAAATAACAATTACCAATATAAGATTTGTTTTAAAATCTATTTTATGTCAATTTTGACACTATTTAGTAATTGATTTTTGTGAAAATCATAACAGAATTATTAGTTCGAACCAAGTTAATTAAATCAATACTAACATGTCATAGTAACCTATAAAATTAGTGGTATTCATAAAAAGTCTGCATTTATTTTGGTGTTTATAACATCAATTATGTCAATATTTCATTAATAAGATAATTACTGCATCATCATTGTGTCATAAATAAATTAAATTATTTAATGTATAAAATTATAAATAAAATATCATTATGTAGGAAATCTTTTTATCTTTCTAATGAATATTTATAGTCGAATTTATCTTATGTATAACCCCATATTAAAAATTATTTACTTATTAAACTTTGATTTTAACTATTTTAACCCTTCTTTAAATAAATTAATAATAAATGTCCTAATCTAATCCAAGTGGGCCTAAATGGTCATATTTTATTCCTAAGATTGTTTTTGGTCGAATTACAGTTATCCAATAGAATTAGGACATGTTTTAGGGTAATAATAATATCATCTTTACCCTTAATTACCCTATTTACTTTTTACCGTGGTAAAAAAAAGTAAAAAGTTACTATTCACCAAAAATTATTTTCATCTCATTGAACCACATTTTAGTCTTTGATATTAACCGTGTCTCTCGGATTTTCGAAATTCCACTCACAGAAGCGGTAAAATTAAGTTTTATGAAAAATTCAGTTTTTTAACTACCACTTAGTGGTTTCACTATTCATCAAAAATTGAAAGTTTTCAGAAAAATACCAAAATTTCACCCTAGGCTAATTTCGGTATTCTGAATCCAAAAATGAAGTCCATTTTGAAAAATAAAATTTACAAAATTTCAAAAAGTGGTTATTACTATTCATAACGGCTAATTTTAATAATATTTTAATAGCATATCGTTGTTTAGTGAAACTCGGTATTACGTACTACACACGCTATCAAGGAAGGTGGAGATTGCGTGTAATGAAAGGCAAGTCAAGGATGCGTGTTGTGCAAGCTCCTTTTGGTGTAGCATACAACACAAGACATTAGTGAAATTAAAAAGAATATTTTTCATAAAATCTTGGGCTGTTACATTCTACCCCCCTTAAAATGAATTTCACCCTTGAAATTCGTCGGGGTTATAAATGGTTTACTATTCAAAAGTTTCTTTAATCGAAACCCACATCGTAAAAAGGAATACCAAAACCAATTTTTAAAAACAAATGTATGAAACGTAACGGTTACCCAAATAAACTAATCACTGGGTTTCCACATAGGTGAAAATATGGATATGGAAGAGAAATCTAACCATCATGTTCTGATGGAGAGTGGTAGAGAACATGGCTATGGAAAAGCTAGAAATCACAAAGCCATAAATTTGTGATGATCTAAGGTACCATTTTATTCATCAGATATAAGATCACTAAGACAACATTTTTGGTTTTCAAGATCATTTCCCTAAAGTTGATAAAATTGGAATTAGAAGAAATACTTTCGTGATTTTGGTATAGTCTCACCATTTGTCGTTCTTTGGACAATTTCCACTTCATCTCTTAAAGAAATGAAGTTGAATTTGTCATGCGTGATGTGTTAGCAGATCATCTGATAGAATGATGGGTCATTCCATCTCTTTCAAACAAAAGGTTAGCAAAAGTTATAAGTCCATCTTATGGTTAATCGTATATGGTTCTAAAAATGAACTTATACTTCATATATCATACCGCTTAATAAAATAAAACTTGTTTCTACTAACCAGGGACTTCCTGTAGGCCATTGGTAGGCGATAAAGTCCAGTCGCACTTCGGTTGTGGGTTCGATTCCCACAGCCTTGTCCGACGCGATGGGTTGTCGCCCGTCCTACAGGTTGTCCTTTTTCTAAAACTACATTACTATATCATCCCATCAATAATATCGAAAAAAGGTTCTATCCTTAAACAATGCTAACTTATGTCCAACATAATCCATTCCAATCTTTAGGCTTATCCAAAATACTTCGGTCCAAGCTCATAGTATAGAGAAAATGATCATGTGAATACCATCATTTATCCCTCATATATCTGGTTCGTCACATTCCAAACATGTGAATACCATAATCATGTAATCTCTTGAAAAATGAATACCCATTGAATCTTAGTAAAAACATGAGTGCTGTCAAAAGTTAACACATTACACATACCAAAAACCCAAAATTCTATATACTCAAACCATGATATAACTATTTCCTTATATCAGCCATGAGCTCATGAATACTATCAAACATTTAATTTTCTCCTTATCCCTTCATTATGCGCATATCATCTACATTCCAAAAATATCTGAATAATCTTTCATGGATACTGGACCATTAATCATACACTTTAAAAACTCAAGGAAAGACAACAGTGTAACAATCCTTAGATGTCTCTTTATTCCATAGTACCATGAGAATACTTATACAACATTACACATGATAAACATGTAATCATTCCACTACATTCTTAAACCATTGACCGAGCTTCAACAATTCTTTCATCTCATATATCATTTGTAGTCTCTTCATCATCATCAACATAAATACTACCCATACGACCATACTGATTCTCTTCATGAGACTTTACCTTAGGGCATTGGTTTGCATAATGCCCGTGCATTCCACATTTAAAACATTTAACCATTGTTGATGTCGTTGCAATACCATTATCCTCATCCCTGGTGTTAACTGAACCTTTTCCTTTGCACTTACTAGCTTTGTGTCCTTCTTTTCCACACCCAAAGCATCTTCTAGTTTCTTTGAAACATTCTCCTTGATGCCTCTTCCCACATGATTTACATAGGGGAAATTGAACTTTCTTTCCTCTATGATCATCATGAAACTCCATCTTTCTCTTATTAGCTGAGTCAGGAAACTTACCAAATTTTACTTTATTGATCATATTATGAGATTGCTGATTCGGCATAATAATGATGTTTGGACTTCGAAATCCCATTTCATTTGGTTTCTCATGAAGAATATCATTCCATTGTCCATCATATCCTCCATTATCGTGAATCATCTTGTTTCCAGCCATTTTCTAAAACCCAAAAAGAATAGTGTGAGAGGCAAAAATCATAATAAATGTGGAGTAACTTCAATATCTAACATCTTTGGTTTAATCTAATATTGTTACCATAGTTCTAGGACTATATTATATATGTATACTTATCCTTAGGGACATCCCTAGACATACCTTAGAAATATCTCTAGGGATCTCACTAATGTTTTCGCATCCTATTTTCCAAAGGTTGACTAAACTTTTCCTCTGATACCAACTGTAGAGACCCGAAGCATAACGTACATGGACATTCCATTACATTTGCGGAATACTTAGTACATAACAAAAACACACACACAAGGATCGTAATGGTTTAGTGTCTTTGGAAACTCGGAATATAATATTCTAATCTTGGTGAAAGATCTTCAACATCTCCCATAAAGATCTTCCTTCTTTTTATACCTAAAACCTTTCTTTATATCCTGGGGAAAAGAAAACATAAAAGGGTGAGCTCAAATGCTCAGTAAGGGTAAACAAAAGAAATATCAATCACATCATATACATAAGCACATAACTTTTGGAAATCTTAACCCGTAAAAGAGATCATAATTTCATAACCTGGGATAACTCATGGCAGTGAAATGTAATCACAATAATCATAACATAAAACATTAAACTTTGTGGCATTCACACATAATCATAGAGAATCATTTCTTGTTAGTCAAGACTCATTGCCAAGACTATCTTAGTGGAAAAAGTCCCTTTCTGAACTGAGTCACCCTCATTTTAGTCCTGTTTCACTGAACCGGTATAACCTACCATTCCAGCCATGTCTATCTCATGAGATATAAAATCTTTATCCAATGCATTGGAGGGAGATATAGGTCTCACCCATCTCATAATGATACCATTCTTATGTGTGCCACAAAATCATAAATCATACATCATTTCATAACCCATGTAATAAAAATTGGAATCTTAAACATCGTGACATCATAAAACAATTCATATAAGATAAAGGAATTCATAAAAAAAATATTTCCATCACAACATAATCAATGTAATAATAGGGATAAAAACAGAACCCTTTATTATCATAGATGGAAAATAATTTTGATAAAACACTTGAACTCCATTCTTGAGGAAAATATCCTTTCTTTTTCAAAAACATTTTTCCTTTCTTAACATGTCGTACAATTATAAACTAAAAGAAGTTGATTAAAAATAAACTTGAAAACTTGTAAAGGAATCTTCTTGGAAATAATGTTTTAAAAATCCATTCATGCCGTATAAGTTAAAAAAACATTCTTCTCGTACTTTTGTCGAAAAGTCAAAAACTACCTCGTACGAAAAAAGGCAAAATATTCCTTTCATATCTTTTACTAAAAACTCACCAAAGGGTAAAATTGGATTTAAAAAATTTTGGGTGAATGGAAATAATATTACATATTGAGGAAACATTGATGTGGATGATAAAATACACCCTAGTAAATTTCAAAGTATAAACAATCTCGGATAAAAATGAGATTGTGATATTTCCCTTACCTTAGGTCCGACTTGCTTTGTAAGTGTCCGAACCTCCTGTATAATTATTTAAATAATGTTATTGACTTATTCTAGAATCGTACTTACTTTTATGATATCATATATGGTCATATTCTTAGCTTCTTAGTAGTAATATTTCATTGCTACTTGTTATTTGGGTGTTTATAACTTTTTGTTCTTATGCGTGTTTTGTCGAATAAATTCTTATTCTTTTCTTTAGGTTATAGATACCTCATTTCCATAATGGTATTAGTGTAATATATATCATATTCATTCATTCAATTCATTTATATAATCATTATTAAATGAAGATCATGTAGAACGAGTCGCATCACATCATGGAGACGGTATTCCGTACGTACGCACGAGTGATGATATCGTTTCTATGATCGTGGAATTGTATTGGAGTATATGTATACTATTTCAGAATCAATATGACTTTATAATAGTCATATATAGTCATTATTTACACAATTATACCCATCCAAGTAAGGTGGTGGTAGAAAATAAATTACACCACGGCGTGGAGACGGTATTCCGTACGTACGCACCCGCGGTGATTTCTTTTTCCGTAGGATGGATAGATGGTGAAATAGGGTTGTTTCATACTTATAATAACATACCAGTATATGAGTGATACTGATGTTATTACTTCATAATGAAACAACTAAATAAGAAGAAGTGGAAGAAGAAATAAAGATGAAAGAATCGGTAACGGACATTACCTCTTCTTTGAAGTGATTCTTTGAGACCTTCTTTTAGGGAAATAAAATTGGTCTTTGAAGAAGACCAGGACCTCTAGGATGTCTCTAGAGAAGTGGAGAGGAGGAATTGTCAGGGGTTGGCCGAGCTTGAAGGCTCAAAGTTGTGTGAGGAAGAGAGGGAGGAGGTGTCCTTTTATAAGGGAGGAGAGGGGCACCTTTGGAAAAACTAAAACTATTATTTTATTATAAAGTCAATTTCGGTTTTAAATAGCTCCAAAATGATATATTTCAAAGCTAAGGTGGGGATGGATCGAAATAATCTTATCCAATATAATTTAGACAAGTTTAGGTTCCTATTTTAACCTTATCATTTAGATTTAACATTAAGTTAAATAATTTTACTTTTACCATGTCTTCTTGTGTTCTTATACTATAAGGTTAATAAACTTACTATAAGCAGCCAAACGAACCCCAAGTTGTTTATTATTAATATATATAACCTTATCTAAGTCACTTGGCCGAACCTTAGATTTTTAGGAATAAAATAACAATTACCAATATAATATTTGTTTTAAAAACTATTTTATGTCAATTTTGACACTATTTAGTAATTGGTTTTTGTGAAAATCATAACAGAATTATTAGTTCGAACCAAGTTAATTAAAGAAATAATAACATGTCATATTAACCTAAAAAATTAGTGGGATTCATAAAAAGTCTCAAATTACATTTATTTTGGTGTATATAACATCAATTATGTCAATATTTCATTGATAAGATAATTACTGCATCATCATTGTGTCATAAATAAATTAACTTATTTAATGTCTAAAAATTACAAATAAAGTATTATTATGTAGGAACTATTTTTAGCTTTCTAATGAATATTTATAGTCTAATTTATCTTATGTATAACCCCATATTAAAAATTATTTACTTATTAAACTTTGATTTTAACTATTTTAACCCTTCTTTAAATAAATTAATAATAAATGTCCTAATCTAATCCAAGTGGGCCTAAATTGTCATATTTTATTACTAAGTTTGTTTTTGGTCGAATTAAACTTATACAATAGAATTAGGACATGTTTTTGGGTAATAATAATATCATCTTTACCCTTAATTACCCTATTTACTTTTTACCGTGGTAAAAAAAAGTAAAAAGTTACTATTCACCAAAAATTATTTTCATCTCATTGAAAAACATTTTAGTCCTTGATATTAACCGTGTCTCTCGGATTTTTGAAATTCCACTCACAGAAGCGGTAAAATTAAGTTTCATGAAAAATTCAGTTTTTTAACTACCACTTAGTGGTTTCACTATTCATCAAAAATTGAAAGTTTTCAGAAAAATACCAAAATTTCACCCTAGGCTAATTTCGGTATTCCAAATCCAAAAATGAAGTCCATTTTGAAAAATAAAATTTACAAAATTTCAAAAAGTGGTTATTACTATTCATAACGGCTAATTTTAATAATATTTTAATAGCATATCGTTGTTTAGTGAAACTCAGTATTGCGTACTACACACGCTATCAAGGAAGGTCGCGATTGCGTGTAATGAAAGGCAAGTCAAGGATGCGTGTTGTGCAAGCTCCTTTTGGTGTAGCGTACAACACAAGACATTAGTGAAATTAAAAAGAATATTTTTCATAAAATCTTGGGCTGTTACACAAATGATTCTGGATTATTAAATGGATATAATCATAGCATGATCTTGGATATTATTCACAGATGTTTTCTATGTGGTGTTGAGTGATGAAGAATAAGATACAAATAAGAAGCGATATTTTTATTATCAACATTAAATGTGATTTTATTATCTTCCATGACCATTCAACATGGATACATGAACACATCTTATTCACTCCAATATTCATATATTTTTTTCCGATATAAAAGGAGAACATTCCCTTATGGTTGAAAAGAAACCAAAACTCTACAAACTCCCTACCCATAAACCCTTGTATTTTTTCTTAGTTGTCTATTTTAGTTGAAAGACTATGAAAATAAGTGGGGGAGACTGAGAGAGAGTCTATTTATTAGAATCCAATATTCAAATATGGGGATCTATATAAGATTTCTATCATTATGTTAAATTGATCCTTAGGGAGAAATCAACATATATGTGGAATTGAGGTAAGGGGAAAGTGATTTTATTAAAATTCTTTTTTTTAAAAACCTTTCTTGTAAGGAGATATTTTTTAAGCATCTATTTTAATATTTCAAGGAAAATATATTATTTTAAGGGGAAATCATTTTATTGTATTAAAAACACTTTATTATAATGGAAAAATGTATTTAAAATTATTTATTTTTTAAATCTTATTTATAAATGAATTTTCTTTTTGGATTTTATTTTTAAAGGATATATAATTTCAAGAAACAATTTAATGTTAAGGGATTAAACCTGGTAAAGGTTCTCAAAGAATTAAATAATTGATATAAGTATATTATACATGTTTTAAAGGATATGCATTGAAATTGTATACTCTAGGTAAGGTTTTCTCATCTCATTTTTATATCTGTGAGACTTATAGCATATTCACCACTTGTTTTATTTTTTGTGGTGTATATAATACACATGAATGTATTTTAAGATGATTTAATGAAAATTATGTGAATTTTAAAATATATTTATTCATTGATATTTCATTAGGTTTTTATATGGATATTACCAAAATAGAAATTCATTTATATTACAATCTCATTATTTATCGAGATTTTTTATAAAGAAAATCAGGAGAAACTCTTATTATCAACATCTCAAGAAACTCCTAACTTTTATTATCCTCTTATTATTTCTTAATATTATATGTTTTATTTTAATTTTTTTCTTTTTAAGTACTCTAGAGACTGAGAGATTATTTTTATGTAAAACTGGAAATATTTCATTCTTCATTAGAAAATAATTTTTCTTCCATGTCTATGTTTTCTTACAAAAATAAAGAATGTTTTTACTATTCTCCTATGATTTTTTAAATTCATTTTTAGCCATGGTTTTACTTTTTTGAAATTTTTTTAAGGAATATTCTTTTCAATTTATGAATGATGTACTTTTTACTTTTTACTAAAAATGTGAAAGGAAGATTTTTGAACACACATTACATGAACCAAATTTCCTATCATCATGACCACTTAATTATTTAAAGATTCCTTTACATGTTTCCACATTTATTTTCAAAGAAATTTTTTTCATTAATATTTTGGAAATTTTATTATTTTAAATAATTGATTTCAAAATAAAACATTTATTGCCCTCAATAAATATTCCAAGTAATATTTTAAAGGTATTTTTCATCTTTGATAACATCCTTCGATGTAACTTATGATTTATTGAGTATAGGATTCAATGACACCATACTTATTCATTCTCTAGATGTATTATGATGATAATAGTTTAATGTTGATTCTAAGATTCCCATTTCTTTTCCATGAGTTAATTAAGTTATGATGAAACCTTTATGAAACCTATTTATTTTCCATAGGTTATGTTATGATGAAATTGTGAAATTTTTATGAAACCAATTTTTTACCTATGGGTTATTATATAATGAATGTTTTATGATATTTTGGAACATATATTTATGATTTTCATCATGTGAAGGGTTGGGAAAAAAATTATATATCTCTCCAATACATTGGGTAAAAATGAATATCTCATGAGATAATAGGGACTTGAATGGGGAGTGAACATAGTTCATTAAAGGACTATATATATTATTATAGTCATGGGAGTAAACCTTGAATAAGGATAATATGGAATGGAGAGTGAATCCAATCCACAATAATATTATTGAAAGTGAACCTTGAATAAATAAATTATTTTCTATAATTATGTGTATGTATCAAACTTATATTTTTAGGAAAATGTTATTCTCTCATGGATCATTTTATTTGATTCATTCATTATCAATGTATAAAAAACTTCCAAGATTTATACTATGATTCCATATTTAATCAATGATATATTGGGTGTGGTTTTAAAATGTTAAACTCATGTTCCCATACCCTCATTCTCAAACTATGCTTAAGTGCTCATTGATATTTCCTTTTCTTATCCTTACTAAGAATCTAAGCTCACCCTTTATTATGTTTCGATTCCCCTAATTATGATGATAAATTTTATATTCGGTGTGTCTAAGAATATTAATATATGGGAAAATATTTATGGGAGATGTATAGGATATTTAATGAAATAAAAATATTGTGTATCTATTCTAAAAAGTCACTAAACCATTACTGTTCTATAGTGGATCGTAATGTTGTTAAATTAATATTCATCTGTCAAGATATAATATCTATGTATAAAAGTATGGTTCACTATATTTGGTATCATAGAATGTTTTAGAAAATATATGGAGATTATGAATGTATAACTTTGGTTAAAACTTTAGGGATAAGTCTAAGTATAGGATGACACCCTGAAGTTTTATCATGGTAGAAATTATGTGGTTTCCCAAGAAATGCATCCCTACATAGACACTATAAGTGCATGTAGTTTTGTAACATATGAATCTAGGGATAATAACCCCAAAAATAGTTTGTTGAATATACCCTAACCACCATTCTCATTCAAGGTGAGTGTTCACATATTGTGCACTTAATTTGCCACTCCAAATAGATATTATTGGGTTAATACACATTATGAACCATTATAATTTATTTGAATAGATGATAACCAATGGTGTCCTAGGTTAAAACTAAGGTTCCATTGATTAAAAATAAGGTTTTATGATTTATAAAAATTTTGAATGATTTTTCATGATTATGTGATTCCTCAATATGACTATTGTTTCTTACACTGTAATTTTTTGTTTTAGTAAATTGATGGAACCGATAGGATTCATGTTAAAAAAGAATGTGATAGACAATGAAATTATTGTACTCATGAGAAACCAAATGAAACAAGGGATATAAGGTGATTTTTTATTATTCATAGTCATATATATAATTATATGATTAATAATCAAAACATGGGAGATTTCCTTGACACATCTAATTAGAGAAAAATGTATTTTTAGGAAGACTATGGAGGTAAGAAGATTCTTCTTCCTACATGTCAAGTATGTGGGATGTGGCACTCTGAGAAATGTCTTAGAGGAAAGAGAAAATGTTTTATATGTGTAATAGAAGGGTATATATCAATTAATTATTGAGGATAAATTATAATCTCAATGGAGGGAAATGAAATTCATCCTAAGGTACTATTTATTGTTTAACATCTTATGTTGGGGGAATATGGAAATTATCCAACCCAATTTTCTAATCCAAAGGCTAACTCCTAGACCATGGAAGGACTTATTTTATTCCAATCATTGAAATAAAGGGGTTGATGTTTTTATGTATTGGTATTTGAGAATTATGTTATATAAGTGTTACATCAATGACATTATAGATATTATAATCATGAAACATCTCATGATTATTCCAAAATAGTTTTTATTTAAGGATTTGAAAACATATGTTGAATGATAATGATAACCAAAAAAGTGACTTATTGGTAAGGTGGCAATAATTAGTAAGGATAAATAGATGATTGAAACTGATGATGTAAATGAGATAGTATTGATGACCTTGAAATTGGTTAGATTTTTATGAAAAATTGATTTAGGTCATTTTGATGAACTTTATTTCATTTTTTTATTTACGGAATATATTCAATAGTCTATGATTTTATTTGAGGAATATGAATTATGTTATTTTTTAGAAGCAAATATTATTTCATGTGAGGATAAATAAAAAGTTATGGATACCATTATGGGTTTATATGTTTAGGTTTTATCATAAGTTCAATGGTATAGATACCCCATTTTAGGTTTTATGTTATGGGATTTTTTGGTGATTTGAAACTTTTACCAGTTTCTTGGAAGAGTAATTTATTGAGATTTGCATAACTATTTGGGCCAATATATTATATGATGTTAAGTTAATTATAGTCTATTGTATAGTGGGATATATGTAATCTTGATAGTTGAAAAGTTATTCATTGAAAAGGTAATATTTTCAGAGATATTTACGATCAAGAAAAGGATTACCTTTTAGGTTAGTATCTAAATTTTTTTCATGAGATTTCTGTTAATTTTACTGTATTAAAAGATTATATAGTGATTTATCATGGTGATTAATGATATATTGGGATATGTTTCATTGGTGCTAAGTATATGTAACTCTTAGGATTAACATGTGATTTTAAATAAAAAATTATTTGGGAATAATACAATTAAAATTTTGGGGATATAAGGCGAATGGTATGAGCTCATGTTTGAGGTTAAAATATTCTTTAATATTGAGATTATTGAGGTAATTTTGGATGTAGGGTTTTTATTTATTTAATTATCTAAGTTGAAAATTTGTTATTATTGTGGAAGTTTTGGATTAAGATGAATTATTTCTTCATATGAAGGTTTATAAATATTGGATATTATCTTACCTTATGCTAACCATTTTGTTTTTATTTAATGTTAAAAGATAGGATGAATAGATTGTTATCATTTTTTAGAGTATGTTGATTTTAGTGATTCAATCAGGAAAAATGATTCTTGAATACTCATTATTTTGAGAAAAAATATGGTATTTCAGTGTAAATTGATTAAAGGATGAAATTTTACTAATCATGTTAGTATATTTCCTTATTTTCTTAGTCTAGATGGAAAAGGAATTTCTCAAATATAGGAAAGAAATATTCTGAAAAAATTATATCCTATTAAATTCATTTCTGATGAATCGATGGGATTTTTTACAGCTCGTTAATTTATGGTTTTTGGTCATTGAAATTTTCATGATCATTATATTACTTGTGATCAATTTTATCTGCCACTCTCTATCATTATATGGACATTAATTTTTTTCCATCCATGTCTATATGAATTTCGTATTTCCCTTTCCAAATTTTTAAGAGGATGTTTTATTAACCCTTTTTATAATTTGGGATTTCAACAAAGTTATTTTCAAATGTCAAACCCTTGATTACCAAGGATAAGTTCAAATTTCTAGGGAATGATTTATTAAATGGGGGATATGAAATCCCAAGATTCAGTAAGTATAATATTTTTACTTTTAAATCAATTTTTATAGGTACAAAGTTAATTAATATCTTTAGAATGAACCTAATCATTTATTAATAGTTAAATAATATTTATTAATGAATATAAATACTATTGTTATTAAAATATTAATTTGATGCAAGTATATTAAAATTTTAATAGTAGAATAATATTTATTTAGAAAAGAATAAATTGTCATTAATAAAATTATAAGTGAATATAACTATATAAAGATAGATATAAAATTTTGAAATTATATTATTCAAATGAATGTTTATAATATTAGTTATAAATTATTTATATAGACTATGATAAATTATATTAAATGATAATGTAAACTTTACTAATAAATTAATATCATGAAATAATATTATATATAAAAATATTAATTCTAATAAATTAAAATGATGTTTAATATACATAATAAATATATTAAGAATGAATAAATTAAATAAATTAATATGTTAAGAAACTTAATGGATTATATGAGTTTTATAATTATAATTATAGAATTAAAAATATTGTTTGTTAAAATCTTATTTTGAATGAAAATGAATCCAAGATAAAGGTAATAAGAAGAATTGGAAGTTTTGTAAAGGTCAGTCTGGACTTGTGTAAGGGTGAGAAATGGTTTTCAAACCCTGAATAATTGTAATCTAAATCCTTATATTCTATGTAAGGGTAAGAATGAGCTCACATAAGGGTACACCCAAGTTCCGTAAGGGTCAAGACTGCTATTTAATGGTACCAACCTAGATCACATATGGGTAACATGCATAATACATAGGATACATAAAGGTTGACCACACTTTGTGGAGGATACTTAAGGGTACTCCAGCACTTTTATAAAGGTAGAAAACCTTGTCAACAAGTTATATATGGGTAACTTACTCCTCACATAAGGGTAAAACAACCCCATTTAAGGGTAATATAGACTCACATAAAGGTATATTGTACCTATGTTAGGGTAGTCTACCTAAATTGCAGATCACTTAAGGGTAAACCGACCTCAATGTAAAGGATGTTTCCAATTTCAAATATTACTTAAAGGTCACAGTATCACTATGTAAGGGTTACATAATAGTTTTGAAGCCGCATAAGGGTTATGTGGTGAGTTTGAAGACCTATGTAATGGTAATATTAAGAAATGTAAGGGTAATACAACCTCACTTAAAGGTAATCCCTACATTTAAAAATCCATGTAAGCGTATTGTAATACTTACACCGTGTAACACCCTAATATTTTATAATGTATTTCTCTTCAAATAAATTTAATTTTATTTATAGCTTGTGATACCTTCAACCTATGTCTAAATGAACTGTAATATAGTATATTGATATAACATAGCTGTTAAATTGGTGTTATGAATAGAAATAATTTTTTATAAATATTTATAATGGGTTTGAATAAATAAAATTTATTGATAAATAAGTACTAAATTTTTAATAAAGTCTTTATATTCTTCAAAAATACATTTTCCTCAAAAAATGGGTTTTATTGCTTTTTGGGAATAAATAATAGAATTATTTTTTTCACCTATATAAAATTTATTTCAAAAAAATTAAATTTATTTTTTAAATCATAATTTCTAAAATAAATTGGAATGAATATTTGAAAATTTTCTGAATAGATTGATTTTTTGATCAATAATGAAAAAACTAAGTTTTATAGAAAACAATCATTTCCTTTAAATAATTTACAAAGTAAAATTTAATTTTTAAATGGATTTAAAAGTAAAATTAGTTCATTTATATTATTAATAATCCAATTAACTTCATTTGAATTAATTTTACATGTATTTTATTATAAAAACATTTCATACCTAAGGAAACATTTTTTCTGAAAAACTGATTTTCATCTAGTTTTGGGTGTTAAGTTTTAAATTTAAATATTACCAATTATATGAATTAAATTAGATAAAATTGATTCTATATTTTTAATAATATTTACAAAATTTTGTAAATATTAAAAATTAATTTTTTCATAATTAATATTAAAAACTGTTAAAATGTGTCACCATAGTTAAGGTGAAAATGGGTTTACCGAGGGGAGTTAAACCAAGTGATAAGGGAATTTTTTCCATAAATCATATTATATTTCAATATTTTAATCTCATTATATCCCTCCTTGAAATTTATTTCCATTTTTAATAATTTTTATTGAAAATGAAATTGTAATGTTTTAATCTTTTCAAAAATCTCATGTGTATCCTCTCCCCGACTTATAAAAGGACACCCCTTCCCTCCCTTCATTACTCAACCTTGTTCTATATATCTTAACCAAAACATTGAAAATTATTTGATAAACTTAATCATACACTTTATGGATTTATTTATAATTCCAAAAAACCAACTATAAGGTCATTAAGATGATATCTAAATGAGTTATTTTAAAGAAGAGGAAACTACCTTAACTGATCACTTTATTTTTTATTTATTAATTTACATCCTATAAATCTGTAGTATTTTTCATTTGTATCCTAAATATACTAAAATATTATTATGATTATGAAACCACCATGATCCACCCTTCTTTATAGAAAATGGGAAGTAAAAGTGTTGCTTGTGCGTACGTGTGGACTACCACCCCAACGTAGCGATACAATTAATTTTACATTTCCATCATTAATGTATGGTAAGTATGATGAGTCAAATGTTTTTATATGATATTTATGAAATAATTATTCTTATATAACTATAATATCATATTTACCTTCTTACCTTCCCATCTATTTAAAAATAATAACATTGCTCATGTATATGTGTAGACTACCACCTTCACGAAGTGATATGATTCATTTTTTTTACTTTACATAGATGGTAATTAAGATATATTTAATAAATTTATATGATATATATTATATAATAATTATTATAGAATGAATAATTTTTATTATTTTTCTTTCTTTACATTCATAAAAAATTGAAAACTACGTTCATACGTACGTATTAACTATCATCTCCATGAACCATGTAATTAATTTTTCTATATATAACTTTTATTGAAGATTATAAATATATATATATATATAATGTATATATATATTATATTTATATCATGATCAAAATTATAGATATAATGGAACCATGATCAATGTACATGTACCAACACTACCGAACCAAAACATGCAGGCAAAATAAAATAGTTATTAGCCTGAATAATGATTTTAATAAAGAATTGTTGATAAATGTGTGATAAAAAGTTATCAATAAATAATTAATGGTAAGATATATATTTTTATTTTTCAAAAATTTATTTATAATAAATCAATATTTATTATACATGATACGAACAAATTCAAACCTGAGGTAAGGGTTCATTTTATAATCTCATCAATATTTGGTTTTGTTTATGTTTAAGTCTCAGTTGGGGGAATTATTTGACCTTTATACCTTAAAAAAAATTCATTTATTCTCATATATTTATTTTTTGAAATTACAAGTGTTCCTTTCATTTTACTCTCTTTAATAAATCAAGATACTGAAATAATATTTTTAAGGAAAACTAACTTTATACCGCCCTTTGGTCAAAAATTATTTTTCTTCGATAACCAAGTTTTATAAAATAATTGAAATAATGTTTTTGACATTATCATTTTATTTTTTAAATTAATTTTTACCCATGTTTTAATTTTTAAAAAATGGTTTAAAAATGGATATTCTAGTCATTTGGCAAAGAAGGCACTTTTTACTTTTTCTAAAAATCTGAAAGGAATATTTATTTTACCATACATGGTATGAATGGAAATTCTAGTCACCATGACCACTAAAGTTTTTGAAGAATAATTTATATGTTTCTATATGTAATACCAAATAAAATTTTTTACTTAATATGTTGGAAATTTTTATATTTTAAATCAGTGATTTCAAAATGAAAGGGGTATTTTACTCAAGAAATGATCTAGTAATATTTTTAAAGTAATTTAATGTATGTAAACATTTTTTATTAAATATTATGATTTAATAAAGATATATTCCAATGAAACCACCCCCAAATTTCCTCTATATGGTTTATGAATAGTTTTATTGGGGAAATTATTGATGTTCTATTTTATAGTTCTTCTAATACAAACAATTTTTTATTATTAAGGTATTTTGGTTAAGTTGTATTATTTATTTATATGATGAATGTATTGGAATTTTGAAGTGATAGTTGGTGTATAGAATTATATATCCCCTTGATGAATCGATATGTCTTATGATACAAAATAGTTTGGGTATTTTTGCAAAGTTCTTACCCATTTAAGTATGATGTCTTGGCATGAATCCTTGACTGTAAGTTTTAGATGCCAGAAACTATGAATTCAATCATTATAAAATCAGTTACTAATATCCATGTCATTATTTGAATAATTATGATATCTATGGATACTTTTAAAGCTTATATGATTATTTTTATGACATTTTTTTCATCATTTATTCCTACCATATTAATATTTTTGGTGAGTTTATTGATTAAATGGCATGTGTTTTTAGTTATTTGCATTTAAATATTGATTATGAATAATTTAATCATGACATATCCCACTGTACATAAACCTTACTGATCATTTTATCTCACCCATATTTTTTTCATTCCCTCGGATATAAATAAGGAATACTTGAATGAGTTCAAGGAAACAAAATATTTACTTTCACTGTGTTGTATTCTATATTTTCAAATATAATTTTAGATCCTAGTATGTATCTACTTTACCAAGTCAGCTAAACAATTTAGACCTTTTAGATTTGATCTATTGTATCATATTATAATTTATTAATTTAACCATTGGATCTGGGCTAATGGAGTTTATGACTTTACACGTAAGGTTTAAGTCGAGTTATAATTACTATGTTAAGGTCAAATTGAATCCATGTAAAGGAAACATCACACTCAGATTTAAACCTAATAAATTATAATATTCTTCCTTATGTGAAACCTATAGATAAAATCGAAGAATATATTAATTTAATATGTTATTATTGGTTTACATGATGATTTTTTTGACAAATAAGATCAAGATTAGTGAATCGCGACATGAGTATAAACATAAATATTTTTTAAACCTTGTTTTTATTTATTAATAGCTTAATAAATATTTCTAGAATTCTAAACAAGCTATTGGATATCAACATACATTAAACTTATCATTTTGAGGCTTATGTATTATTAAATGGATAGAATCTTAGCATGATCTCGGATATTATTCATAGATATTTTATTTTTAGTTCTGAGTCGTTCAGAATAAGATACAAATAAGATGAAACATTTTTATTATAAACTTTAAAATTATTTTTATCATCTTCCATGACCACTAAACATAGACACATGAACATGTATTATTTACTATGGCTTCCATATACATTTTATTTTTAACTATATAATGATAACATTTCCTTCTGGTTGAAAACCAACCGAGCCTCTACGAACCATCTTCCTAATAACCCTTGTCTTTGTTCTTAATTATGGGTTTTATGAGAAATATAATGAAAATAAGAAAGAGAGAAGGCCAATTTTTTGGAATCCAAATAGTGAATAAGGTTTACTATAGAATATTCATAGAATTCTATCAAATTGATCCTTAAAGAGAAATCAAGTTATATGTGGAATTAAGGAAAGAGAAAAATAATTTTATTAATTTTTTATTTTACTAAAACATTTCTTGTAAGGGGAAATGATCTAAAATTATATTTAAATATTTAAATAAAAACTGATTATTATAAGTTAATATCACATTATGGTCTGAAAAACCCTGTCTTATAATGGAAAAATTATCTCAAATTTATTTATTTCTGAACTCTTATTTGTAAATGAGTTTTTTATGAATTATATTTTAAATGTTTTATAATTTTAATAAATGGTTTTAGTATCAAGTATTAAACCTAGAAAAGTTAATTAAGGAAGTAAATAATTTATATAATTTTATTAAACAACTGTTAAAGGACATACATAGTAAGTATGGACTCATGGTAAGGTTTTCTTGCCTCACTTTTATTTATCTGAGACTTATTCCATATTCACCACTTATTTCCTTTGTGTGGTGAATATATATCCCATTAATGTATTTTATGATGATTTCATGAAAATTATTGGAATTCAAAAATCCATCTATGGTTCCCTCTTTCATGATGTTTTTTATACAGATATTACTAAAGTAGTAAGGGATTCATGTTATAATATCATTGTTTATCGAGATTATTATGAATAATATATTAATAAAAACAATATATAATCTACCTATAAAGAAACACATGAATTTTATTCTCCTAACATTATATATAGATTATATTTTTTTACTTTCATTTTTCTCACCAATTACTCAAGAGGCCGAAAGAATATTTTTAATGAAAAATGACTTTATTTCTCTATTGGGTCAAAAATCCTTTTTCTTCCATGTCCATATTTTCTAAAACTATTTTCATGAATGTTTTTAATATTATTCTATGATTGTTTATATTTATTTTTACTCATGCTTTACTTTTAAGAAAATGGTTTCCATAAAAATTATTGTTGTTTTCCAAATGAGTAATTTTTGACTTTTTACTGAAATTAACAAAGAAATCTTAATTTTGATGTACACAATACAAATAGAATATTCATATTTCATGACCACCCAATTATTTATAGATTACTTTAAAGGTTTCCAATTTTTTTTAAAGAAAAATGTTTTCCTTAGTATGTGGAAAAATTTTAGATTTTAAATAATTTATTTCAAAATGAAAAGGGTATTCTCCTAATGAAACATTCCTTGTAATCTTTTAGAGATATTTTTAAAATTTGATAAAAACATTTAATATTAATTATGTTTTTCTAGGAATATAATTCAATGATACCATCCTTATTCTTTCACTAGATGGATTATATTGATGATTATTTAAGACTGATTCTATAAAACCCATTTCTTTTCTAGGGGTTAATTATGTTATGATGAAACCTTTATGAAACTCGTTTCTTTTACATGGGTTATGCTAGAATGAATTGATGAAATATTTATAACACATATTTTATTTCCATGAGTTTTGATATGATGGATGTTTTATGATGTTTAAGAAAACATATATATTATTTTTATTGTGTAATGGGTGGAACTAGAATTATATATCCCTTTAATGCATTGAGTAAAGATGGATATCTCATGGGATAATAAGGAATGGAATTGGGAGTGATACCAATTTAGTAAGGGACTCTGTCCAATATGATAGTCTTATGAGTAAACTATGAACAAAGATAATGCATAATGTGGAGTGAACACAATCCACAATGATATTCATGGAAGTGATCCTTGACCAAGGAATTGCTTTTATATGATTATGTATATTCCAAAAAATTACATCTTATCCCAATGTTATGCTCTTATGGAACATGTTCTTTGATTCCTTTATGATTCTTGTCTTATGAGCTACCAATATTTATTCCATGATTAAATATTATGATCTACGATATGTTGGGTATAGTTTTGAAATTTAAACTCTTATTATCATACCCTTATGCTCATGTTATGATTAAGTTGTCCTTGATATCTCCCTTTCTTACCCTTAATGATCATCTGAACTCATCCTTTATTATGTTTCTTTTCCCCAGTTAATAAATAATTGTTTTCTGTAGAGTGTTTCTAAAAAAAGTACTATGTGGGAAGATCTTTGTGGGAGATGTTTATGATCATTCTTGAAATATAAAGATTATGTATCTTGTCTCCAAATACACTAAACCTTTTTGGTCCTAGGGTGGATCGTAATGTTATGAAATAAATATTTATCTATTAATATGTAATATATATGTATGAAAAATATGGATTGATGCATGTGGAACATATAGAGGTTCTATAAGAACCCTCCTTAGATTACTATTAATTAAATGTTCCGAAAACCACAAAATTCTAGGATGAGGTTAGTCACACCATAAGAGATAGGATGATAGAGCTCAATAGTTTCAATTGGAAAACGATGGGTACATGATACCCTAGAGACAACGTATAAAATCTAGAAATTTTGTGAAGTTAATTGAAAAAATAATGGGATTAACGGCTATGGAACATGAAAATATTATGTTATATAACATACTATAGCCAATCGGGATATCAGACCTTCCACTATTCAAGGTATGACTCAAGTGGATGTTACTTTCACATATTTTTTACTTGATACATGTTCTTCCTACTCCTTTATGGGTGTTCAATTCATTAGTATCTTAAGCCTCATTGTGGATCACCTTTCATGGGTGATGACTATAGATACGGTGCTAGGGAAGTGATTATAAGGAATTTTTTGCTTTAGGGAATGAGCTCTAGAAGTATGTGGTTATCAATTTGTTTGTTATTTTTATGTTCTTGAAATAAATAGTAAATATATGATTCTCAAAATGGATTTTTTAGTTTTTTATCAAGGTTATATAAAATGTTACCATCATTAGGTATCCTTCACATCTCTCAATTGTAGTAACCATGATCATGATGGAAAGTGGGATTCATAGACTACATGTTCAAGACCTGATCATCAACTATTGAATATAATTTCTTTTCATGTGTCCAACCTCTTAATATATGATGACTGATAATAGTAAGTATTTACCCTCCATTTTTCAACTAGTTCGGAATTTTTTCCCTAATTATTTCTTGATATTTCATCCTAAGAGGGTGGTGGAGTTCCTAATAGAGCTCATATAGTGACACATAATTTTAATAAATTAATATTACATATTATTAGATAAATATTCACAACATAACACTATAATCCATTCCAAAACTGTAAAGTTTTAGTTTATTTGGAAACTTGTATACATAAAAAAAGTACACATAAGTGATCTACATCATCTCCCACTTAGTTCTTTATAACTATAAATCTTCTTATATTTATCAAACTTAAAAGAGCTCTTCATGTATTGAGGAAAAAAAGAAACATAATAAAGGGTGATCTCATATGCTTAATAAGAGTAATCAAGGGAGATATCAATGACCAATTAAACATAACATGAGAATAAGGGTATGATAACATGATATTAACATTTAAAAATCATACCTAGAAATTCATTGATCATAATCATGAGTCATATCATAAATATTTGAATTTCATAAGGCATTAATCATAATGTAATAAAAAACATGAAATATGAGAGAATAACATTAGTATAATATAATTCCATAAAAGAGTTTAATAAAGAGTTTCATATCATAATCATAGAAATATCATTTCAAGGCTACCTACCAAGACATTTATCAGATTATAGGATTGGGATAACCACCCATGTACCAAAATTGGGATTGGGTTAATCTCCAGCACACCCTCTTTTGAGCTTGGGATAACCTCCTCTATACCCACTTTTTTGAGCTTTAGATAACCTCTTATGTACCCTTTGAGATCAAAATACATTAATATTTACATAATTAATTAGTGGAATTTATAATTCAGGTCCTCCCATCATATATTCATAATCTATTCATATATATTCCATAAGATCATGAAAACATTCATCATAACTTAACCCATGGAAAAAACAAGTTTCATCGATATTTCATCATCATAATTTTAAACTATCCATAGAATGAATAAAGACATTATCAAAGAATCATATCCCCAATGAAACGTAATTAACAATACGAATACCATCATAGATGAAAACTTACTTTAAAGTATCACTCAAACATATTTTGAGGAAAATGGAATTTTCATTTTTAAATCACTTATTTATAAAATAAAATTTTCTAAAATACCACAGGAAAAATTTTCATTGGAATAATCCTTGGAAATTTATAATAGAAGCTTTAAATCATTTAATTGTCATGATGGTGGGAAATTCCATTATTGTTATTTATATTAAAACAAAAATTCATATATCATTTTCGATAAAAATTTAGAAGTAACTCATTCAAAAACTGATAATAATATTCCTTAAACCATTTTATAGAAATTAAAACATGGGAAAAATGAATTTAAAAAATCATTGGATATTATTCAAATATATTTATCCATGTATTTGGATAACCAAATCCATAAACTGGGATAAATTTATTGAAAATAAAAAATATAAAAATGCTTTAGGATTAAAAGGTACAAAGTACCCAAAACAAGAGAAAATATAATAGATGATATATTCACTATAAAAATGAAAATAAACAACATAACATAAAAAATAAACCTTCCAAGAGTTCCCTTGTGTTGCTAGAATTCAATATAAAAAAATAAATATCATTATGACCATCCAAAAAATCATCCAATCACACCTTCATGCACCATGCTTACCTGAAACAACATAGGATTATAATAGGAATATTGATGAAATTAAAGTTAGACATTAAATGTTCCCGAGTTATATTCTTCAATCCATAATCCATAACTATTATAAATATTAGTTTACTGTAGTTTTTTTATAACATTCACATGCACTCACAACCACCTCATCATATCTAAAACCTTCTACCTTCTTGTAGCATCAAATTTATATCCAAGTGAGGGTCATATAATCCAAATTTGGATTACTTATAATAACATTATTAATCATATAAACCATTAAATTTCAGATCTTAGTATATGTATCAAAAACTAATTAGGCCGTCTTCATACATCTTCAGTGTCCTTTCATTATTATCATCCACCCATATATTGAATTTATCCTTGAGCTTAATGTGAAGAAGTAAAACTTCATTCAACTTTTCTTCCTTTTCTTCCATATAAATCATTGGGAAAATTATATACCCCCTTCAAAGGATCTCATCACCATAGTTTTCATGAAGTGTAAGTAATATTTCCTTGGTCTTTTAAATTTCAAAGGGTATGAACCACTATTATCTTGAAATTCATTCCTTTTAGAATCACATGAACAGAAATAAATGGACTCATTATCCATGTATTCATCATCTGAATGCACTATATGGGCACTAGTTTCGTGATTTTTCTCATAATTTTTATTACTATAAAAAATTTATAGTCCTTTGATTAATCCCTCAACATATCTCTATCATTAAGGTTCATCTAATTGTCTATATAATTTATGATGGGTATATATTCATTTTCATCCTCCCTTGAATTTTTTAGACAATGTGAGACTAAGTTCCTCTGTTTATCTAGATCATGAAATGCATTGGATACCGTCAAATTAGATCCACTAAAAGGACCAACATCATACCTACCAATAATCTGAATTTCATCCAAACTCCGATCCATGTCACCATTAGTTTCAAGAAATTTATTTCCTTTATTTCTTTGTATCATCAATCTATTTATATAATCCACCTAGTATGGCCACAAATATTGTAAAAAGTACACATAACAGAACATAAAAAAATTAAGAATATTCCCATACACTAATTTCCAATTTATTTTATCATCATCATTAGTATATAGAACTACTTTATTCATGAGTGTTGATGAAAAATAAACCTAAACCAAAATCTGTGCATAATTTAAAAATCTAGAATTACTAGTTTACCTATCCATTTTGATTGGGACTTCATCTAATGAAGTGATATACCATAGATTCATAGGATGATAATAGAACCATATAAGTTTAAAAATTATAATCCAAACCTGAGGAAGATTGTTTCAAGATTTAAATGTGTTGAATGAAGAATCACATTCTTGAATCAGAAGCATACCTAGTTTCAAAAAAACTGATCTGAAGCACTAGTCCCTCTTCTTATGGACTTTTGATGGGAAGAAAATATAAAATAATATGTTTCCTATCATAGTCATCCTAAAATCATATAAATACCAAGAAAAATTTATTGTCTTTTAAATCTCATAAAATTCACAAAGACCCATAACCTTTGGTAGGAGAACCCACATTATAATATAGTTCTTGGGAGACTCGATTCTTTGCGCAATGACCATTTTATTCCCATAAAAATGTGTTTTACTCCATTTATTGTTGATATTTTGGATGAAAAACATACTTTACCAGTGTGAAGGATAAATAATCATACACACCAAATTCCCATGATGTTTTATTTAATTATTTGTGACATCCCAATAACATATCATTGTGTTTGATGATCTCACATCCCGTATATGTGGGATTACATGAATTATGGATTCAATCATGTGTGATATCACTATAGGGGGAAAATCTTGGCAGAGAACACATAAGGATATATCCATTATATCAAAACCATAATTATATATCATTAAAAAATTCCAAAAAATAATTTATAAAACATGGATATTTAAGAAAAATGATTTATGAATGAAGAGAGAATTAAATTTGGTTTTTCTTAAAAAATTCTTTTGTTGTCTTGAGTACTTAAATAGTGGATAATGAAATGAAAATAGGTAATATCTAGAAATAAATATATTATAGTAATATAAATAAAATATTGAAAAGAAAGATCATATAATTTCATCATCATAAGTTTAACCATAAACAATCATAGTAAAATTGAGATTGTAACGTAAAACCCTTACCTCTAGTTTGAAATTATTTATAATCTCTATAAAGTCCTATATAATAAATTAAAATTTACTATAATAATAAAATATAACCATATAAATACTTATAATATCATATGTAATTTACTAATAACATCTTATCACCTGTTTATTAACAATTATTTATTAAAATATTCATTTCTAAGTGTTACCTATTTTAATTTACATGAAAGTTTAATTTTAGAAGTTACTATCCTTAAACATTGATAATAGTTCCCTAATCTCCCAAAATATAATCATGAAATAATGATATTATTTTTTTTCAAAATATACCCTTTTATAATTTTTCATTTAAAGAAGTGATTAAAAATGAATTATATTACTTCGTGGAGACGGTAGTCCATTCATACACATGAGTGATGTTTCCATTTTTCAATAGGTGGAATGAAATAATGGTAAGTAATAATTAAACATTATTGAATAATTATTATATCATATATATCATATATATTCATTAAATCTATCCTTATTTCAATTAATGTAAAGAATAAATGAAGAACGATTCACATAGCTTCGTGAAGGTGGTAGTTGACACTTACACACACATGATGTTATCATTTTCCAACAGATGGGAAGGTAAAGTAGATAAGATAATATAATTAAAAAAGAATAATAATTTAATAAATATCATAAATTAAATTTAAATCTATAATAATAACTAACCATTAACTATGGTGATGGAAAATGAATCAGATCATTACATGGAGGCAGTTGTCCACACACTTGCACGAGTGATACTTACATTTCCAATTTGATAGAAAAGAGGTGGAAATTGGTTTAAAAATAATCATAATAAAATATCAGTATATTTAATACACTATATTAGTCATGTTATTTTTGATACAACTTGTTTATAGAAGGTGGAATAAGAAATAAAATCAAACGATCTCGGTTAAGATTTATAACTCTTCATTGGGAGACCTCCTTTGGCTTACACCTTAATCCATGAAAGGATAGTTATAAGATCAAACGAAGAACTATAAAATGTTAGTTGATGATTTTGTTAACATATTAGTCAAATTATTTTCAAATATATAAGGATAAAAATTCATGAATAAGTGCGGAGAAGATGTTCCCTTTTATAAGTGAGGGAAAGGAGACACATCGAATTTCATAAATGATTAAAATATAATAATGTATTATTGAAGATAAATTCTATAAAATGGATATGAATTTGAATGTAGAATAATATATAAATGAAAACTTTTAATAAAATAGGATTTATATGATATTTAGTTACAATATCAACATTATCTCATAGTATAACCCCCAGTAAACCCTTTTTAACATTAACTGCAGTAAAAATGTTTATTGTTTTACTATTCATTATGACCAAAATTGAAATTAGTATAATAAAAAAATAAAAATTAATACTCTTATTATTGAATAAATTTTATCAAATAAAATTTCTATAAGTGGAAAAAATTACTTTTGAAATTAACACGGTAAATGGGATGAAAAATAGTTTTCAATAAAAATGCATTTTTATGTATAAAATTTTTTTTATAAAAAATTAAAGCATAATGATGACTGAAATGAAATTTATTGCATTATTTTTAATCAAAATAAACTAATGTAATTTTTAAATCAATTGAAAACAATTTTTAATTTTTAAATATTTTAATGGAAAAGATAGTTTTCAATAAATCGGTATTTTTTATTATTCACTTTAAAATTAATCTTTTCAAAAAAATATCAAAATTTCACCATAAGATAACTTTTATATGATGATTTCAAATATCATATAATTTTTATAAAATAATATTTCTAAAATGGTGATAAATTAATTATAATATCCACACACAAAATTCAATAAACACCAATTTTGAAGAAAACATATTTTTTAAAAATATGGATTTTATAAAAATTATCTAATTATTTATTATGTATTAACCAGTACATTTAAATTATATAAAAACTTTATAATGTTTTTTTATAATTTGGTCAACCCTATTCATATTTTCAAATCTAAAAGTTGTGTTATAAAGGTATATTATATCACAATTCATTTAGGCTCGGGGTTGAGTGTGAAGTAGACTATCAAATATTTCACGTTTATTTCAAAGGAAATACATATAAAAGTTTGGCGTATTAAATTCTAAACTAATTAAAATGAGATTTTCCTTCAAAATTACATCAATTTTATACAAACAAATAAGTAAATTTCTATTTCATTGCATCCTCAGGTTTGTATGTAGCTTTTTCAATTTTTTTATTCTTCTAGAGAACATTATCCAGTTGGGTAGTATTATTCCCTAGAACATTATCTATATCAAAAAATATTTCAAAAGGTTGTTCCTCATAGGAAATATCATGCTCCAATAGTTAAACCAATGATGTCAGTACATGTAAAGGATTAGGTATGTACTTCTTGAGGACATATAGATGGATCACATCATGAACTTGGGAGAGGTTATGTAGAAGCACCAAGTAATAAGCTACCATCCCTACTTGATCAAGAATCTAAAAGAGTAAAATATACCTTGGGATATGTTTTCCCTTATTTTTGAATTTCATGACCTTATTAAATTTAAAAATTCATAGGAATAAATTATCACCAACTTTTAATTCTAGATCTCACAGATATTTGACAATATAAATTTTCTATCGACTCTAAGTTTCCTTGATGTGTTGCTGAATAGATCATATATTATCTTCCATTTCCTCGGCTAGATCGGTTCTCAATATATTTATTTATATGACTTTATCAAAACATATTAGTGTTATTCACATAATTTCATATAGGGATTCATAAGTATCTATATGAATGCTAGATATACATATATTGTTATAAGAGTACCCAATAAGAGGAAGGTGTTGATTCATCTCACATTTGAAATATATAGAAAATGATCTCAACATATTCTATAGGGATTCAATGGTTTTATAATATTGAACATATTTTTTTGGATTATAAGTAGTATTGAAACTCAACTCTATATCTAGTGTCTTATAAATATTTCTTCAGAACATGAAGTTAAACCATTGATTGTAATTAGATAAAATAGAATTTGGTACTCTGTGAAACCATACCACTTCTATAATGTATATCTTGGTAAGTTGATCAAGATAAAAATATTCTATTGTATCAACGAAGTGTTCTGAATTTAAAAGGAGAATTACTATAAACCAAATATAATTTTGGCCTTTAAATGGTTTGAGGTGTCCGATGATGAAATCCATGGTAATTGTTTGAGTTTCAATTATGGTATGTTTAATTATTGTAACATCCCCTCAGGATTTTATCTTCTAACCATAAATTATTGATATACCAAGAAATGAGATACATACTCTATAATATTTATCTTCACATTTTCCCACTAGAAATACTCTTTTATATCTATATACATATTTGTACTTCTAAGATGAATAACGAATTATGATTTATAAGATTCATCCAATAGTTTCTTCTTCTAGTGTGGTATTTATGGGATATATACTCAATTCCTACACCTTATCTTTACATTAAAATAATGGTTGAACACATAAACATTTCTCACCTTCTTTTATATCTCAACATCTTCCTTATGAACCTCTTTAATCTTCATTTGGATGGATAGTTGAACACTCACTATAGCAAGATAAGATTTATCCCCTTCCTTGAATACATCATGGTACATCCTTTGCATATCCATATTTATTGGATATTTTCTGATCCTCATCCTAGATAAACTAGGAAGATATTATTTACTCAGAGCATAAACAACCTTTTTAACTTTCTTAGGGTAGTAATGTATTGAGAAGTCATAATCTTTAATCAATATTGACTATCTTTAATGGTGTATATTCAACTATTTCTGGGTGAAAGTATACTTTATACATTTATGATTAGTATATATGTCACACCATTATCTAAAAAAAATACCCCCATATATTTAATGAAAATATTTTCACTACTAACTCTAGGTCTTGAGTTTGTGAATTCTTCTCATGAACATTAAATTGGATAGAGAAATAAGATATCACTATATCAATTTGCATAAGGAAACATCCCAAACCTTTCATTGATACATCACTAAAGATCACAAACCCATATCTATTGTAGGTTAGTGTGAGTAAATGTTCACTAACCAAACATCTCTTCAGTTCCATGAAATTTTCTTCATATTCTTGTGTGAAAAGGAACTTTAATCCCTTATGAGTTAACTTTGTAACAACATGAAATTTCCAATTAATGTTTTTATGAATTTATTTTTAGAAATATAAATATAAGTACTAAATAAATTTATTTCTTTCAAATAACCAATTATATTATACAAATATTTATCACCTATGTTATTTATTTACATATTTTTCATGGAAAATAGAAATTTATTTATTAAAATTATTTTAGAAAAATGGTAGATCATAAGCCGAGAAACACTCTATCACATATGGAATGACCATGGGAATCGAACCCATGACTGAAGGGTGACAAGGACTCGTCACCTTCTATTATTTTTCATGATCACCTACTTCCAACATTCATACTATATATATACATCTATTTTACTATATATATATATTATTCTTTTAAATTTATAGTTTTATTTGATAACTATATTCCTTTTAATAATTGTATTATTTCAAAATCATATCAGATATTAAGTCATTGTCATTTGATGGCAAAACAAATAAATATGCATGTTATTATTATTATAAAATCAGATGTAATTTCATATGAAATTTTTTGTGTGGTTAAATATAAATAATAAATTATGATGCAATTTCAATTTACATTATAGTTCATTTAAATGTTTTTTATTTTATCTTAATATGTGAATGTGTTTTATTATTTTAAAGTATTCATTTTAAAAGGTTAAGTAACAAATTTCATAATAAAAATTCAATAAATATTAATTTAATTCATTGAGAAAAATACATTAATTTTATGGTCATATCTAGTAAAATACAGATTATTATAACAAGTATACACCCAGAAATACTTTTACACTTCATAAGAACATTACACATTATGAATAAATATGGATGAGTACAACTAGGAATATTAAAGAGATATACACATTGAAGAATATTAAATTCACTAAAACAAACTCCATCATCTTGAAATCTACTAAGAGGATTGATCCTCACATTAAGATCATAAAATTGAAAAGAATCATTAGGAAGAAAATGGACATTATCAAAGGTTGTGTAAGAACCTTTGAAAGAAATGTAGTAAGTGAATAAGTGAGAATGAATGTATATTTTTAGAGAAACATGTCATTTGTCATTATAATTGTTGGTCAATATGGTTCATCAAAATTATAACCATTATTTAATAATAAATTTAGTCATTATTATTATTGGTCATGTAGACGGAATTAAGTGACCAAAAAAATTATTTTAATGAGATAATTACATTGTTTTATTAGAGAATATAAATTGATTCCAATAAGAATATTTTTTTGATAAAATTTTTATTTTAAAATAAATTTTAATTTTTCGGAAATAATATTTTTTTTAAAACTAAATGATTATATATTTTAATGAAGTCCTAAGTAATTTTTATAATGGTCATAATGTTTATTTTTCTATGAAATTACAAAATATCAATAAATACAGATATCTATTTAAAATATTATATTATAATATCTAGATAATTATTTTGAAAAAATAAATTTTATTTTTGGAATCATCACATAAAAATTATCTTAGGGGTTTTTTTGAATTATCTATCAAATCTATTTTTTGCACAAAAGTGAAAATTGCCACTTTACAAAGCACGACGATTTTATGACAACATTATTATTTCAACAAGGATAAAAATTTATGAAACATTTAATTTAATAAATATAACATTAAATAAGTATAAAAAATAATTTTTAATTTTTAATTTTAAAAATGAAATTTATACTTTTCTTTTTTGATCCAAAAATTTGATTTTTGAAATAGAATTTATTATTGTTTTATGTGAAATAATTGAGTTATTTGGGAGTTATATTTCGGTTTAGTCATACCTTGGACGTTAAAAAACATTATCTCATTCATTAATAATTTATAAAAGTTGTTTTAATTGATTAAACCCACTACTGATTGGCTTATATATTAAAATAACCTATATTTTAACCCATAAACAACCACTCGTCAAGTATAAATATCCCATTTCCTTCCTCACTTTCCACACAAAAGCCTTTGATCATGATTTATATTTCAATTACCCTCTCAATATTCACTACAAGGTGGTTCCATGGTTCTAATAAGTCCCTCCTTAGGTTTAAGAAGCATCTTTCCAAGGTGATGGTTCTCAATCCTCCTCTTTCCTTTTCAAGTTCATTACTTTTGTTGTATTGTCTTTTTGAATTCCCTTTTTTTTATTAAAGTTATTGTTATTAAATGGTATGATATTCCCTTTGATATGATTTAACTGAGATTTTATTTATTCCCTCTAATTATATCCTTTTCCTAAGTCGTTACTATTCTAAAGTTGGGTTCCTAAATCCTTCTCTTTCCCCTTTCAAGTTCATTACTTTTATTGTATTTTCATTTTCAATTCCCTTTTAATATACTTAGATACTTGTTATCCCATGGTTTTATATTCCATTTTATATGTTGTAAACTAAATTTTTTTATTACTTATCATTGTATCTGTTTTCATATCGATATAATACTCATACTACTCCATAACCATAAAATCATCCTGAAATTTTGGTACAGAAAAGTTGTGTGGTGTTCTAAGAAATAAAATCCATGTCTGGATAATATAAGTGGATTTTGGATTTATCATATTTTTACATAGGGGTAGTAATAAAGAAAAGGCTTCATTAGGCTTTGAATTTTTTTCATCTAGTGTAAAAAATGGGCCTTGTTGCACACGTGGTTTGAAACTCTTGGGGTATTTATTATGGATAATTTACATTCTATTTAAAAAACCATTTTAAAGGATTTATTAATCACTATTTTTTCCTCAATAATTTTCTAATACATGTATTCCAACAACCTAGATAGGTTTATTAATTATTTTATTGGGAGAAATAATTTCATACTATATAATTGTTTCTTCCATACTGTAAAATTATATAATATATACCTCATTGAGAAATTGTGCTAAGTATGTATGTCAATTAATCATTGACCATTATTCCATGTAATCTTTTGTAATGTGATGGAATTAATTGGACATGCAAGGATGGGAGGAGCTTAAAATTATATAGACCCTCAATGCACTTATAGGTCTCATGAGACAACTATTATAGGGTAATGTTAGTGTCATTACACATAATGTAAGATGTATTGGAATAAGGCCTTGATGGTATCTTTAGGTATTCAAAATTATGTATTCCCAACACGCTATGATTTTTTATTGTTATCTTTTCATCTACTCATTGTTATGATAGACATGGATTTATTTATGCACTCAATTTCTTATGATATTTAATAAATCAGTTTATTAATTCATACCCCATAACACTATAATCAGATATAATTATCCTAGAATTTATCCATTATCATGTTATCCCTATATTAAATCATTCTCTCATTCTCATTTAATATAGAATAACTCAGTTTATTTTTTTATTCCACGCTACCAATTTTATAATTTCTTCTATTATCACAACCCCTTTAAATAGAATCTAATATCACCCTTTATATTGTTTTCCATTTTACCATAGGGATCAAAGAGGAGTATTATGCATGAAAAATGTATTTCAAGGATAATGATAACGTTTTCATGTTTTTAGGTGATGTATTTTTACTTTGAATGTAATATAAAACTAATTTATGTATTTGGTTTTCTAAGGCTATTAAACTATTGGATCCACTGTACTGTGATCTATGTACAGTTTTAATAAAACAACCATTAAATCTAGGTTGCTGGATTAGAGGTTTTAACAGTTGGTATCTAAACACGGTTTAATAGAAACCTTAGTAACTAGATTTAGAATAACATACTTAGAACCTAATAGAGAAATGATAATGGATAACAGAGATTAAAACTAAAAAATTCTTAATTTAAGAAATATATTAAATAAAATGTTCTTTTATGGATAAAGTATATGTTAAATTTTAAGATCATAGATTTTAATGATTTTTTGATAAGTTTTTGATAATTATGGGATAGTTATTTAAGGAATTAAGTTAAGAGTATAAGAAAACCGAACCTAAAGAAACCTAAATTAATCCATTAGTGATATAGGTTGTATGAAACTTGATTAGTCTAAAATTGGGATACCTTAGACATAAATAAGATGTTCATTCAAAATTTATATATTTTTAGATAATATTGATAATTCATGGTTAAATATTTCGTTTTCATTTTAATACTGGGAATAATAGGTAGTTTATTACAATATAATTAGGTGTTTTGTAGTTCACTCCATGTATTAATCATGTTTTTTAAACCTGTTAAATGTATTTTATCAATTTATATGGAACAACTATTTCAACACCCAATGTTCAATGTAGCAATTTCACTATTGAGCGTGATGATGATTCTAGAGTTAGTATCATTGCAAAGTTAGGTTATTTTTGGGAATCAGGTATTAAAATATTTTGGTATAGAGACTTAGATAGATATCTTAAGAGAAATATATTAAGTATAACTAGTATCACCTCCTAGTATTTTCATTTCCAAGTTATTTATAATGTCTCCCTTCTATAGATATCAATTAAGGGAAAATTTGTGTTTAGTAACTGTTTATAATTTATTCAAATTGTGAGGACACAATTTTTTTAAGGGGGGTAGACTGTAACATCTCAAAATTTATAATGAATTTTTATAGGAATTTTTATTAAGAATTATAAATATAACTACTAAATAAATTTATTTCTTTCAAATAACCAATTATTTATATAAATATTTATCACCTACGTTATTCATTAACATTTTTTAGGGAAAATATAAATGTATTTATTAAAATGATTTTAGAAAAAGAGTAGGTCATAGGCTGAGGAACAACCAGTCACATTTGGAATAGCCACAGGGTTCACACCCATGACCGAAGGGTGACAAGGATGCATCACCTTCTATCATTCCTCATGATTCCATACTTATGTCTTCCATCATTTATATATATATATATACCGGTGTGTGTGTGTTTGTAAATATATTTTATTATATATGTGGTTCTATTAAATATATATTTTATTTGATAACTACATTCCTTTTACTGATATTCTTATTTCTATATCATCTCAGAAATTAATTCATTGTAATTTAATGGTTAAACAAATCATGATGCATTTTTTCTTTATTATAATATTGGGCATACTATTATATGACATTTTATGTATGGTTAAATATAAATAATAAATTATGATAATTTTTTAATTTATATTATAGTTCATTTAAATGTTTTATTTTATCTTAATTTGTGTATATATTTTATTACATAAAAATATTCATTGTAAATAATTAAGTAACACATTTCTTAATAAAAATCAAATAAATATTAATTTCATCCATTGAGAAAAATTAATTTATTTTACAATCATATCCAGTAAAATATCCACTATTATAATAAGTAGACACATAAAAAGAATTTTACAATTCATAAGAAAATTACACATTATGTATAAATGTGGACCAATATAACTAGGAATAGTAAAGGGATGTGCACATTGAATAATAGTACGTTCACTAAAACAAACTACATCAGTTTGAAATCACAAAGAGGCTTGATCCTACCATAAATATTATCAAAATGAATAGAATCATTTGGAAATCAATGAACATTGTCAAAGGATGTGTAAGAACCTTTGTAAGTAAAGTAGTGAGTGATGAAGTGAGAATGAAGGTGTATTGATAAGGAAAGATGTCAATTTTCATTATAATTTTCAACCAATATGTTTGATCATCATTATGACCATTAACCAATAAAAAATTTATTCAGTATTATTATTGGTTATGTGGATGCAATTAAGTGATCGATATGATTATTTTAATGACATAACTAAAATTGTTTTATTATATAATTTAAATATATTCTGATAAGAAAATGATTTATGATAAAGTTATTAGTTTTAAATAAATTTTATTTTTATCAAATAATATTAAAAATACTTTTTAATACCTAATATATTTTAACAACTTCCTAAGTAATTTTTATAATAGTCTGAATGTTTATTTTCTATGAAATTACTAAATATAAATAAATAAGTATATTTATTTAAAGTTTAAAATTCTAATATTTAGGGAATTACTTTGCTAAGATAAACATCATTTTTAGACGTAGTGCATAAAAACTATTATATACTGATTTTTTGATAATTTTCTCACAAAGTTGTGTTTTTGGAGAAAAAGTGAAAGTTGTCACTTTACAATGCAATGTTATGTTATGATATCATTATTATGTCATCAAAACATAAAATTTTTGAAACATTTTATTCAAAAAATAAGATAAAATTATTATAAAAATTAATTTTAAAATATAAATTTAGGCTTTACTTTCTAGAATCAAAAATTGGATTTTTAAAATAAAAGTTAGTTTGGTTTTGTGTGAATTAATTGAGTTAGTTTGGAGTCATATTTCGATTTTTAAATTCCTTTTTAAGTCCAAAAAATTTATACCACTAATTAATAATTTTGAATATTATTTTGAATTCATTAAACCAACAAGTAGTTGGCTTATATATTAAAATAACCAATATTTTAACCCTTAAAACCACACCTCCTCAAGTATAAATAACCCATTTCCCACATCACATTCCACAAAAAATAATTTTATGATGATTTATCTCTCAATTTTCATCTCATGAGTCTCTCTATGGTAGTTCCAAGGTTCTAATAAGTCCATATCTAGGTTTAAAAAGCATTCTTCCAAATTATGGGTCCTTATCCCTCCTCTTTCCTTTTCAAGTTCATTATTTTTGTTGTATTGTATTTTTGAATTTAATTTCCATAAAATAACATTATTTTTATCACATGGTATTATATTAAATTTCATATTCTTTGAATGAGATTTTAATTATTCCCTCTCATTACAGCCTATTCATAAGTTGTTACTTTGCTGAAGTAATGGTCTTTAATCCTCCACTTTTCATTTTCAAGTTCATTAATTATTTGGTATTTTCTATTTGAATTCCCTTTTCATATACTTAAATGATTTTTAATCCTTGGTATGATATTAAATTTTATTTCTTTAAATGAGATTTTATTTATTCCCCCTCATTATATCCATTTTCAAGACGTTGTAATACTTATACTATTCCATAGCTATAAAGATATCCTAAAATTTCGGCAATGTAAAAATTGTGTGGTTTTCCAAGAAATGGAATTCCTATATGGATACTACAAGTGGATATGAATTCATTACATTTATACCTAGGGATAATAATTCTAAATATTCTACATTGGTATTTGAATCAACTGTCACTTGGTGCACAAAAATGGACCTTGTTGCGCACTAGGTTTGACACTCCCATGGGATATGATTTGGTTAATTTAAATGTTCTTTACAAAACCATTTTAAGTATTTATTTATCATTTATTTTGTCTCTTATTATTTTAAATATATATATTATAACTAACAATATATTTTTATTAATTCTTTAATTGGGGAGATATAATTTCATACCATATAATTCTTTCTTCTATATGGGACAATCTTGTGAGATATACACCATTGAGAAATTATGATAAGTATTTATGGTGTTTATTCCTTGAAAATTATTCCATGTAATATTTTTTAATGTGATAGAATATATTGGACAAGCAATTATGGGCGGGCCTCAGAATTATATAGTCCCTTGGTGCACATGTAGGTCTCATGATACAATTATGATAGTTTAATGGGAGTGTCCTTACCCTTTACGTAAGATGTCTTGGAGTAAGGATTTGATGGTATTTTTAATGTGTACGACATTATATATTCCCATCACATAATGATCATTTATTGTTATCCTTTAATTTATTAATTATAATTTTGGTCATGGATTTATGTTTTCTCTAAATTTCTTATGATATGGAATAACTTAGTTTATTCATTATTTCCCCATCACACTATGGTTGGTTTTTTTATACTAGAATTTGTCATTTTTATGTTGTCCATGAATTTAGTTATTCTCTTTGTTTCATTTGATATATCATAACTTAGTTTATTTATTTATTCTATACTACCTATTTTATAATTTCTTCTATTATATACAACCCCCTTACTGAGAGTGTTAACTCACCCTTTATATTGTTTTTAATTTTCCCCAGGTATCCAAGAGGAGTACTACATATGAAAAATGGATTGAAAGGATAATAATAATGTTTTCATTTTTTCATGTTTTTAGATGATGTATTTTAATATTCAATTTAACATTATGTATTTGGTTTTCTAAGGCTATTAAACTGTTAGGTCTTCTATATTATGTTCTTTATACCATTGTAATAAAAAATCCATCATATCTATGGTGTTGGTTTTGGGGTCGTTACATTCTTGGTGTGTGAATTAGATGGTTGTGATAAATTATTCAAAAATCATTGATAATATTTATCCAAACCAAGAAGACAATGAATCTCTGTCACCATGGTTGGTCTAGTCCAATTTTTAATAACTTTTGTATTCAATAGATCAACTAATATACCCTCACATGAGATGAAATAACCCAAAGTGAAACTTTCTATATCCGAAATTTTCACTTGGTAAATGTTTCATACAACTTCTCCTTCTTTGTGGTCTTCATTACAATTTTCAAGTGAGATTCATGAAAATAATTCAATTTGATTATACAATAGTATCTTCTATAAATATTTCCATAAACTTATCATGGTAAAATATAAATAATTTATTCATTAATTACATGAATATTGTTGAGGAATTATTAAGACCAGATGGAATCACTATAAATCTATAGTGTCTACTCCTTGTATGATAGGCTATCATGGGTATTTCATCACTTTTGACCATCAGTAGATAGTATTTAGAAGAAATATATATATTGGAAAAATATTGATCTCCTCATAATTGATTAAAAATCAGCAATATAGGGAAAATGAAATATATTCTTGATTGTGATCCTATTAAGATCTTGATAATCAAAGTCTAGTTGCATTGATCCACCTTTATTTTTTACAAAAATGATAGGTTTATCCCATAGTGATTCACTTGTATGAATGAATAACTTATCAATATTATTCTATAGTTTCTTATTCAATTCCTTCTTCTCAATCAAGGTGGTTCTATTTGGAGTCTTTGAATTGGGTTTTTCACCAAGTATGAGTTATGTTGAAAACTCAACTTTAGTATTTAGTGTATGGCTGAGAAATTATTTTGGAAAGCCATAAAAAACTCTCATATAATAGGTATATCATCTATGTTAAGTTTATCCTCAACTATTTGAGATATTACCCACTTTGAATAAGAATCAAGAACTATATAATGGATTTAATTTCCATTTAATGTTCGTTTTTATCCTCACGCCAATAGATGATCATAGACTTGTTCGGAATTTCAAATGTAACTTCACTTTCTTCAAAATATATATGGTATTTTTACAAATAAAACTAATCCATACTCAAAATTGCATGAAATTAAACCATAGGGATAATAAAAACCTTTTTTGGAAGCACATTCCCATAAACATAAATCAGGGGAGATTCATAGAGTTGAGATGTGATAATAATACCATTAGAATTTTTCATTGTTATTTAACATCTAATCATTGAATCAGTATTGTGAAACCCTTATAAAATTATTAAAATATAAAATAGTGGGTAAATCTAGAATTAAATAAGACATGAGAAGTTATATAGGGATTATAAGTATACCTTTCACCACTTTGTTATCATAACCCACATCAATAATAGTGATCAAATGAGATTTTAATTTATCTCTAGTCTTAAGAGGTTGTTGATGCTGATCATCATTATTAAAATTCATATTTCGGGCATTGGTTAACATAATTCCCATAACCTTTTCATTTGAAACATTGGAATGTGGGTGGTGAATTCTATAGATATTTCTCTCCATTAAAATCATTGTAAAACTTCTTCCCATCACATCAACATTCACGTGCCTAATGACATTCCTTTTTACACTTGAATCATTTTATAGTACCCTATAGACTATCTCTTCTATGTTTCCTTAAAAACATTAAGAATAAAGGAAAGATCAAATTATTACTTCCATGATTTTTATTATTATAATTTTTATTTAATTAAATATTTATTTTCTTATGAAAACCATAATATTTATGGGTATCTTCAAGCTCCATTTCTACTTTAGTGGCATATATAATGATTTATTTATATATACTAAAGTACCTTATGGATAAACCCTTTCAGATATTTGGTTTTATATCACTGGAGAATAAATTTAATTTACTTTCTATTTTAATGATAAGACCAAAAAGTTAACTCACAAGTCCTATTAAATTTTCCCTATAGGAACAAATGGATTCATAATCCTTCTGATTAATCATGAAGAATTCCTACTCCATTTTTGTTTGAAGGATACATGGAATGTAATTGTTGGAAAATAAAATCCTAAATCCACCCCACTACATTAATTTAATTTCTTACTGTTACCTCATATTCATGATTAGATTCCACTATTGACATGATTCTCTTTCTAAATGATTAATATAAAAAACAATTACTCATTATTTGAACACATGATAAATAAAAATATCATTTAAATTGTACTAATCCATTTATTAACAACTATTAGATCAATAAATCCACAAAAATATATAATCCGTTACCTAATCTAAGACTCAACACAATGTTGTTCCCTCCTTTTCTCTTTTAAAATCCCGGCATGATTCATAACTTAAGAATTTTGTGTAAGCATAACAATGATATTTTTCATTATAACACCCGTAAAAAATTATAAAGAGTAAAATCATTGCATCTTCCATAAAATTCAACATTAACATGGTTCCTTCATGTTTAAACCATTCACTAAATCTAAAATACATAGTGTGGGTGACAAAAATAATAATGATAAACCATATAATCATGAAAAATTGTCCATAGGATGTCTAAATAATGACACCTTATTTTCAATATGTGACACCTTAGGTTTAACCTAGTTCATACATGATTATCATTTATTCACATAATTTCTAATGGTTTATAAATAAAATATGAATTAACCCAAGAATATCCCCCCAAGAGTTTCGAACCATGTGCATAGTTAGAGCCAATTAACCATACATTATATTGATTGCCAAGATATACTGGACTAACTCATTTTGGGGTTATTACCCCAAGATACATATGTACTAAAACCATGTCAACTTGAAATATCCAAACAAGGACGCATTTCTAAGAATAACACATAATCCATACCTTACAAAAACAATAGGATGGTATCTTATACTTAGGCTTATTATAGGGGTTCTAACTAAATTTTACTCATCCTAGTTTCTAAGAAAACTAAAACTTTCTCTAATACCAACTATAGTGACCCATAATTTTCATATATAAACATTTCTTCTTATTAAATTAATATTAATTACATAACATTATGATCCACGCTAGAACCATAAATGTTTAGTTTCTTTGGAAACATGGATACATAAGAAACTGGTATATAAAATATCTACATCATATCCCACTTAGTTCTTCACAACTAGAGTCTTTCTGAGATATATCATACTTAAAACCTTTCTTTATATCCTTGTGTAAAGGAAACATAATAAATGGTGACCTTATATTCTCAATAAGGGTAGACAAGATAGATATAAATGATCATTTAAGCATAACATGATCACAATAGCACGAGAACATGAGATAAAAAATTGAAATCCATACCCAAGAATTCATAAATCATAATCATGAGTCCAGGAATAAAGCTTGGAAATATCATATAAATTCACCATAAAGGAATTAAAGAATATGATCTATGAGATCATATCATTAGAATAAAATCATGTCATAAAAGAGTGCATTAAGTGTGTCATATCATAATAAAAAAATCTTATGTCACATTTTTTCCACCAATACATTCATAACATATTAGGATTTGGCTAACCACCAGTGTACCAGCTCTAGGCTTGGGATAACCACCCGTGTACGCTCTTTTGGGCTTGGTATAACATCAAGTGTACCATATTTTTCAGATTTTGGATAACCACCCATGTAAGATCTTATGTTTTGAAGTCATTGAGAAGTTCTAAAGGATTTTTTATTTTTATTTGGTGGATGGACCAAATTAAAAACTGAGATTCAGAATGTAAGTATTATAGTAGGAACACTACAAAGTGTTGTTTCCAGATAGTGTTTAAAGCCTAAGAGGCATCTTAGAAACCCATATGAGTTTTAGGATATTTGGTATTTGAAATCCCAGTTTCATGAGGGATAGAATTTGGTGAACATTTGGTGCATAGATAGTTATAACTATATGGCCTGTTTATATAAGCACATGGTTTGTTTATATTATACAGGTGTCCAAAAATCCATATAGCTTGGTGCATAAGTGTAGAGAAAATAACATGGTTGGATCATGGTTTGTCTATCCGTAGGCTAAAACTATTTGGGTTAGGGGTGTTCTTAGGTAGTACCTCCACAAGGTTGGTTCATAGTTGGAAAACCATGTGAGGAAACATGAGTCAAGGTGGTACTTTGGACTGTGACACCACATAGTTGGCACATGGTTTTCTTATCCATGAATCCTAACTATGAACCTAATAAAAAGGGGAAAATTACGATTTTACACCTCCAAACTTAAATGGTATTTTACCCTATTTCTTCCTCTATCACACCCATCAACTATCCCACATTCCCTCCTCCCTTCTTATCTTCCTTGGGGTGGATATCCCTAATTCTTGGTCAAAATCAATCAATTTCAGACGAATTGTAATCCTAGAGGTAATATTATGACTCCTCTAATCTATTATATATATATATATTCCTTTCCTTATTGAGAGTTATTTTTGTGCTAGTTAATATTCCCTATTTTTAGAGTCTTCATCTAGTTCTTAATTTTGTCTCATTTCATCACAAATAAAAGGACGATACGAGATGAGTAAGGAATTGTTTTAATGAGTTAGGCGGTCTATATTTTTTTCTATTATATTCTTTTCATTTATAAAATGGGTCATTTCCATATTTTATTTTCCATGAATCCCTCCTAAAATGTATAACTCTTTAATTTAATCATCTACACCACACTTAGACCCTTTATGGGACCCATTGATATTATTTGAGGTTGAGACCTCAATATAAACCACCCATTGGGTGTTTCATGTTATATTCCCTTGATAAAAAATTCACGTGATTAAATAAAAACCCACTTTTTGTATTTTTAATGACTCATAAAAATTAAAGGATTAATTTAAACTAAATTAATTTCTAAATAGTGAGGAATTACACTTATATTGTATCCAAATTATTAAATGTAATGGTCAAATATTTTCCACTTGTAATTAAAATGATAAATAGAATGAAATGAGTCATTAGGGGGGTTGGATAAACCCCTTTGGTCATTGATCTTTTACTTTATGTTTGACTATTATAATGGACCATCCTAAGAGGATATATTGAATTGTATTATGGAATGTATACTTACATGTAATTTTTGTCACATATATGTGATATGTTAAATAAAATTATTTAAGTAATGGTTGATCATAAACATAGATAGATATATATCTTTTACTATGTTTCAGTATTAAATTTAGTACATGTTTATTACCATTGTACCTTAGTTATTGATGTTTCCCATGATGCTTCACACCCCCTTGGTTTAGGATGATAAACATGAAGCTCCTAATCATTTATTAAGATGTTGTACCTGACTCTCCTTATCATTCCCTGGGAATTGTTGGAAATTATTTTTCATGCTCCCTTAGTTTAGAATATTCAGCATGGCACTCCACATTTTGATTGGGATTTGCATACATGGAATTCTATATCCCCAATTTGGATTCTTGGGATGATTCCCCCTTATTTTAAAATGTGAGACCCATTTTTATATAGGGTTCAAAATTTTTACCCCAATATTACCTATAGAATGCATTCAGACTCATTCGATATTACTTGAACTGAGTGTAAAGGGTTCTCCCTTAGTTTACGCTCGGGCCCTTTGATCCAAATTACTTATTATGAGTTGTATTGACCTCAAATGGTTGAGGATTAATTGGTTTCACCATGGTTCCTCTATTAATATTATTATTATAAATGATAACCTTAACTATGTACCTTGGTTCCTTCACCAATTTATAATATCTCATGTTTAGATACATCCATCTTAGGCCAAAGATGGATTAGTCGATTGAGTATCCATGAGAAACTCAGGACTGACATGGGTTACATTGATTTATTTCATTACACTGCCTTATTATTATTCCAGTATACTACTTCATTTTATATTAATTGATATATTTTAAATAGACACCATTGGTGGGGGACTACTGAGTTTTTCTCACACCATGTTCGAGTCATTGGTTGGTACTTGGTTAGATCTCCTTACAAATATTTAGGACTTCCCTCATGCCTCTTTATTGTTTCTTTATTATGCGCTAAGATGTATATCGAAAGTAGTGGGTGATAATGTACTCGAGTTACCTTCTAGAATTGATATATTTTATTTACATATTAGTTCATCTATCTAACCCTATTATATAGATCATTTTTGTATGATTTCATATCTTTTTTTTATGTAACATCATGTTCATGCATGGGTGGATTCTTGGGCACTAACCAGGTTATCTGTTTATTATTACATATCAATTATTATTATCTTCTACTACCTATCATTATTTTTACTTATAATATGTTTATTTATGTTACAAAGGGTATATTATCCCCACTATTCCTCTTGTATACCCTTACTATTAGTCATTAGCCTCTTGTGTATGGGTAGGTGTGCTTGATTCCATGTGGCCCACGAGTTCAGTTATTGGTTATAGAATGTGTTGAGTTGGGATTTCAAAAAGTGGTATCCAATGTTCTATTTTACTTGTCTTACTATTTTGTGCTATTATATATGACACTATGAATGTTTCAATACTTTCTAAATAGATTTATTTAGGGAATGACCAACTGATGCATGGAAGAAGATCAAGTTTCCTAGGATGAGACTATTGTTAGTGATGTATTTTATTACTATTGATTATCATTTCACCTTCGGTGATGTCTGTTGTATTTCTTATGGTAATTGATTTGTGATATTTATATCTTGTCTTGATATGTAAAGTTACGACATGTGTTCAAGCATAATTTTAGTCAAATATGACTCACATTTCATTAACATGCATATTTTTATATGATTCTTGTGTGTTTTCATTCATACATGCCTGTATTCCTTACTTATGTGACAGCATACTTATTACAATTATGGTTTAGGGTGAGTTAACTAAAGTTTATGTATCAACATAAGTGTTGCTTTCTAGTATATATTGATGGTGACATTCTATTTAAATTTCCTGAAATTAATTAAATAAATGAAATGGTTAATAAATTAACCTGAATGGAATTTTTAAATATCAATGTTGGATGTCAGTTAAATGGTGTTTCGATTTCAAATTATAAAGTCTTATACCATCATAACTTGATAATTAATAACCCTAAAACTTAATCCTTATATTCTTGAATCATACTAAGTAGGTCGGGTTTAGCATTGTATTCCTATGATATAAACCCAATAAGTGTGTTTTAATATCTTAGTAATTTAACTATTATGGGTTTCACTTAAATGGGATTCCAATTTTAATTTATAGAGTGTTGAATCCAAAAATTGTGAATGTATTCCCATATAACTATACCTATATTCGCATGGTGGGACCCTCATAGCTTTCCTCTATCTTTATATGACTTGGTACTTAACCCATTGGGGTATGTTTATGATCATAAGAATGGTTATTTAAAGTGTCAATAGCAACTTATACAGTGATTAGTATAAATTTATGGTGTAATATTACTTAACTAATCCTCTATAAATGATCAAATAACTTTAGTATGTTTTAATATTCACTGATATGAGGTGTTAGTTAACTAGAATTCCAGTTAAAACCTAAATAATGCTTTCCTATGTAGCTTGTGAGAAAAATATTCTTTAACTAATACCAATTGTGAGAAATTATGGATAACTAATGGTTTAGAAGGTAATTATGAGATAATTTTCCTAGAAATTTATGTGGCATCATCTAAATAAAGTAACAAGTACAATTTGAAAAAAAACATATTCCCTTATAACTGGTGCTTGAAATATCATGTATCTGAGACTCTTTAGTGTGATAATAAATGTAAATCAATGTAATGACTTAAATAAAATCGTTCAGTTGTGTAGATAATTAAGATCCCTCATGTAAGGGTTATATTTATAATTTCCTTGAGTTACCTTAATAACGAACATAAATGTTGACCATAGGTTTTAGTGGCATTCTTTTGTTGTTTTAGACCTAAACGTTAGGCAGTAGATCCTAGTGACCTTTTAGATTTTAATATAGTTTTAATGTAAATTATTTTCTTAACCGAGGTGTTATCCCATTATGGAATAGCCCTTGTAAATAGTAATCTAATATAATTTTTAGTTAGGTTTTTAGGCTTGGTAAGTGCGTTCTTCATGACTGTTTGAGTGGGGTGGGACATTTAGTAGATGAGAAAACACCCCAGGGAGGTGGGTGGTTGTCGGTTAAGTCAAAACTCAAGGGGTATTTCTTTATAAGATATTTAGTGAGGCTTAACTATTTAACATTTTTATATTGGCATTTTGACCTTCTATGGAGAACTCACCCTTTCAGGATTCCCAGAGGGGATTAGGGCAGGATAAGCTGATACTTTGAAGGTGGTGCCATTAATCCTTTGTCGACTAATTTTGACCCTTCTAGGTTGATGATATTATTACCAACTTCTATTTTTACCTAGTAAGATACAGTTTATAGGCACATTAGACGTCATGTAATAGAATCCATTAAATGGGATGTGGTTCTCATGTAAGACACCATTGATCTAGGTTTATGGACCTAGTAGGCTTTTTTGAGTATTGATCGGTAGGGATAGGTGGAAGACCTAGAAAACATTAGTTTTGACTCAGACCCCAGTAATTTATCTACATTTGGTGTGATTGATGGAAACCAATTAGAGGGTTTGGGTCAAGTTTATGGATGCGTTTAAGGTGATGACCTTGGTTTTATGCTTGTTTTGAGACCGATTCTTGGAAGGTGATCAAATTTTGTGATATAAAAATGATGATTCCTTTGGTTTTTTAAAAATTACATAGAGTCATGTGTACCAAGGCTAGGTTTTATGGGAAGGACTATTTAAGTGCATGGCCATATTGACTTGCGGTTGTGTGTTTGGTGATTTTATTTTTGAAATGACACTATGAAGTGGGATGTTGTCCAATAAATAATGGAATAGTTAGGATTCGGATTTTGAAGAGGTGTTACTAAATATATCTTTGCGTGTTAAGAATTATGTGACGTGTAGCACTGGAATATTTTCCTTGTTGATGGATGACTCATAGAAGCATGAGTTGGGACTTAAATTGGGTGGTATGAGATTCTACACCCATTGTATATGGAAAGTATATTTCTTGATGGTTGTGTATGGTCAATGGTTGATTTGGAACATTGTTGAGTGGTTAGATATGGGAAAAGGATCAATATGTTTTATTCTAAACACTGTGAGCATAGAAACCTAGAGTTTTGGGTTAATTAAAGAAAGAACAATGTGAAGATGGTTAATTTGGAAATAAATTGGGTTTCATGAGATGGTTGACTAGTGGGTGGATATGGATATGAATTATTAGGATATGTGGTATCAGAGGTTTCTTAAAAGAAATTATATAATATTTTTATGGATCATGGTTCAGAAAGACTGATAATTCCTATCAATGGAATCTTAGTGTACTCATAATTTAGATATTTTCATGCCCAATATCATGACATCATCTTGATTATGCTAATAGAGGATTGGATATGTGATGATCTATCTAAACATATTTTTAAGTATGATGAAATGGATCCTTGTGAGTTTTTCTTGAGGAGTCGTTTATAGTAATCCATGTGGCATGGAGTACACCATTTGGCCATTTAGGGGGTGGTCAACCTCATAGTGAGCAAAATATTTAAATAATTCCATGAGAACCATTCTCATGAAGTGGGAACATGTGATTAGTGATGTTTGAATTATCTCTCAGGGATTAGTGGGTTCTTAGACATGCTAGTCATTATAGAGGAGGATGGACAGATCAGGGGTTTTGGTAATCAGAAAAATCATTTCATTGGTGAAATAATAAAGAGGATTCTAAGGTAGGGATTAGAATGTTAGTCATTCGTGGGACACCCTCATGTGAGACGGGTTATGGGAACTTCATACCAGTTATGTGGTGGTTGTTTTTTATTTTAAATGTCGTGGGATAAATGGAATACTGTATAATTGGGTTTCTTGGTAAATGTCAGGTAAATAATATAACATAGATTTGGGTGGAGTCTAAGTGTGGGTGTTAGACTCGGTATGGATTGTGATGATCCAAGGGTTTGGGATCAGGTTTGCACTGATTCTTGTATTGTGGCATGATATTGGTTTTAGACAGAGGTTATTCATTCAGGAGACATCATCGAAATTCGGTTACAGGCTTTGGTAAATGTTCTTTTAATGATCTATATGTGCCTTAAAATAAAGGCATCTAAATCTGTATTAGGTGATGTGTTGGCTGTTGAAGTAAATATTTTTATAAAATATTTATCCGAAGGTTGTTCGATTTTAGTTCCCTCAAAAGTGGGATGTGGTCAAAGAGGAACCACATTGGGCATGTCATTGGAATGAGATGGGTGCAGCCTAAAAATTAAAAGGAGATTTTTAGGGAAAAACTAACACAGCTAGGTTAGGTTGGATTAATTGGAATTTGAATATTTAATAAAATTAAGAAATGTTCTAAGTGTTTTTTAGGACACTTATCTCATGCTTTGATAAGAAATTTTCATAGTGGAATCATAGTGGTTCTGAATTGGATGTTTGAAACTATAGTTTATTATGAGAACCGCCATAGGGAAGTTGATGAAAACAATGATGATGTGATAATGTCTCATCTTAGGAATGATTGGGTAAGTTTCATCTTAGTGTTTTGGCTATGGTTATGAGTATCATATTTAGTTTTAATTGTTTAAGAACCATAAAAATGGTTCTTGGTGGTGCATTGAGTATTTGGAAATGAAACATGGACATTTAAGTGGGAAATTCATGAACCAAGTGGGTTGGGGGATGTATTATATGACCCCCAAGGCTTCACATAGATTATAATATACATGGTTTGTTGGTTTTATGATCTGGTATTTTGAAAAATTGGAGAAGTTCTAAAGGAATTTGAAGTTTCATTTGGTGGACAAGAAAAATTAAAAATCATGTTTTAGAAATAATTGTGAGAGTTGGAACACATAAAAATGTTGTTTTTAGATGTGATGTAATCCTTGAGAGGTGTCTTAAAAATCCAGACCATTTTTAGGAATGTTGTGCTTTGAAAGTTATGTTTTGAGAGGGATATCCCTAGTCACATAGTTAGTGCTAATCATGAGGCCCATTTGTATAGGGACACGTGTTTCTTAAACTATATGGGGGCTCCAGTATGTTGTGCAGCATGGTGAAGAATTATATAAGAAATCACATCATTGGTGCACAGTTTGTATAATTGTTCACTACAATAGTGTAGGGTAGGGGTATTATTGGGAGGTAGATCTACACTGTTGGTAAAATGTGTGAGGAAACCATGCATCAAGGTGATGCTTTGGATAGTTCCACTGCAAGACTGTTACATAGTTTTTCTAATCATGAAACATAACTATGAACCTATTAAAATGGAAAAAATTACCATTTCTCCCTCTGACCTTAAATGGGGTGTTGACCCATTTATTCCACTTTCATGCCAAATAGCTCTCTTACACACTCTCATCCATTATTCTCTTCCTTGATGTAGATCTCCCTTGTACATTCTCTAAATCAAATATCATTAGATGTGATGGGATCCTAGAGGTAATATTATGACTCCTCTTTCTTCTTTCCATTTTTTTCCTTAATCTCTTAAGATTTATCATTGGGAAAGATAATATGACCTATTTTTAGGGTGTTCATTTGGTTCTTAATTTTCTCTCATTTCATCTTGAATAAAATTATAATAATAAATTAGTGAATTTTTATCATCTTGGGGTAGGTGGTCTATATTATTTTCCCTTAAATCATTATCATTTATAAAATGTGTCATTGTTCTGCAAGCCAGGTTTTATGTTCATCGGTCCTAAAATTTTTAACTCTTTAATTTGATCATTTTTTACCACAACTTAGACCATTTATGGGTTCCTTTGACATTTTTTTAGGTTTATACCTAAACAAGAACCACCCCTTGGGTGTTTCATTATATATTCCATTGATGAAAATGAGCATAATTAACTAAAATACCTCTTGGAATGTTTGTAATGACTCTTAAAAAGAGAAGTGATTAATTTTGATTAAATATAATGTTAAATGAAAATGAATTACAATCGGCACATTTCTAAATTATTAAATGTATTTCTTGGTTATTTTCACTCAAAAGTGAAATGATAAATATAATGAGATAATTATTTAAGTGGGTTAGATACACCTCATTGGTACTTTATCTTTAACTTTATGTTTGACTATTATGATGTACCGTCTTAAGTGGATAAATTTAATTGTATTATGGAATGCATACTTACATGAACCTTTTTTCACGTGTATGTGATGTGTTAATAAAATTATTAAAGTAATGATTGATCATAGATCGATATAGATAACTATCTCGTCTTATGTTTAAGTATTAAATTCAATAATTGTTTATTGCTTCTGGACATTGGTTAAGAATGTTTGATAAGATGCCTCAACCCCCCCCCCCCCCCCGTGGTTTAACATGATGCACATGATGCTCCTAATCATTTATTTGGATTTTGGACATGGATCTCCTAATAATTCCTTAGGAATTATTTTACATGAAACTTCGCACTCCCTTGATTTATAATGTTGAACATGGAACTCAACATCATTGATTGGGGTTTTAAGAAATTGAATTTTGTATCCTAGGTTTGGATGCTTGGGAAGATGCCCTGTTAATTTAAAATGTGAGACCCTTTTTATAAAGTGATCAAACTTTTTACAATAATATTACCTAGATCATTCACTTGGACTCAATTGATATAACTATAATGAAGTATAAAGGGTTAATCCTTGGTTTACACCCAGACCCTTAGACTGATTTATTAATATTAGTTTGATCAGCCTCCTAAGGTTGAAGATGGCTTGGTTTTACCCTGTGTCCTCCATTATTATTAATATACATGATGACCATGACTATTTCCCTTGGTTACTTGGCTGAATTATTAGGTCTCGTTTTCAGAGACATTCAGCTTTGGATAAAGCAGGTATAGTTGTCAAGCATCCATGAGGAACCTGATCCTGAAATGGGTTACATTTTTTCATATCATTACATTGATTTATTATTATTCCTACACACTATTTAATTTTATATTCATGGATTTATTTTCATTTGACACCATTGGAAGTGGCCTAGTGAGTTTTTCTCACATCCTCTTTGGGTTGTTGTTTGGTACCCTAACATATCTTATGAATGGAGGTTATGACTTGGTTCATGCCTCTTTGATGTTGCTTTACCATGGTTTAGGACATAGATTAAGTGTAGTGTAAAAGAATGTACTCGAGTTGCCTCCTAGAATTATACTCTTTTATTTATTTATTCTTTCATCAATCAAGCCCTATTGTATGGATCATATATTATATGCTTGGTTGACTTGTATTTATGGCATATCTTGTTAATACATTGTTGGATTTTTTGGTACTAACATGGTTATATATTTATTATTACTTTTCTGCTATTATTATATTCCACTACCTCTAATTATTTATCATTTTGGTATATTTATTACTGATTCATTGGTTATAGTCTCCCCATTTTACCATGTTTAGACTCTAACATCTAGTCGGTAGCCTATACCATATGGGGAGGCACACGTGAGGCTATGTGGACTATCGGTTAGGTTACTAGTTATAGAGTGTCTTGGGTTAGGAAGTCACATCCTATATGCCCTTTGTTATTATAAAACATTAATATTCACCAAATGAATTGGAGGGATATATAATTTTTTCCCCATGCATAAAATATTCATAATCCATTCATATGTATTCCACCTAATCATGAACACATTCCTCATAACTTAACCTATGGAAAAGAAAATTGGTTTCATTGATATTTTATAATCATAACCATAAACCATCCACAGAATAAATAAGGTCATTATCATTAAATCAATCCCCTATGAATCATAATTAACATCAAACATGTCCTCATAGATGAAAAATTCCTCTAAAATATCACTGGAACATTTTATGAGAAAAATATTCTTTTTAATTTGAAATCACATATTTAAAATTTCAAATTTTCAAAAATATTATGGAAAATTTTTTATTTCAAAATTACCATGATAATTATAAATTATTTTTCAAATAATTGAACATTCATGATGTTGGGAAATTCTATCCATGTCTTGTATCTTAAAAACAAATATTTCTTTCACATTTTTGCTATAAATTCAAGAGTACCTCATTAATAAAATGAAAGAAAAGACTTATTTAAACAATTTTATATAATGTCAACAAAGAGTAAAAATTTATTTAAACAATTATTAGATATTAGAAAAATAATTCTTTAAAATATTTTATAAAATAGTGATATGGAAGAAAAAAATGTTTTGACTGAAAAGAGAAATAAAGTTAGTTTTCCTTAAAAACGTTATCCGAGTCTTTTGAGTAATTAAATAAAGTAAAATTAAATAGAAAAATTTAATCCAAAAAATAAAAATAGGACAAGAAAATACATAAAATAATGGATATGAATATCATATAGTCTTATCATTGTAAATTTAAGTATAAAAAATTCCATTAAAAATGAGATTATATCGTAAAACCTTGACCTCAAGTTCACATTTTTTCTTAATAACTCTAAGATCATGTATAATAAATTTTAATTTATTATCATACTCAAAATATGTACTTATAATATGATATATTATTTAATTATTACATCTTATCACCTATTTATTAAAATTTATTCATAAAAATCGTCTTTTTTAGGTGTTAACTATTTTATTTTTCATGAAAGTTTAAGTTTGATAGATCTATTAATTTTACTTTGATAATGATACAATAATATCCAGAATATTATTCATGAAATTATTTACATATTTATTCAAAAATATACACTTTTATAATTATTCATATAGATCATTGATGAAAAATGTATTGAAACACTTCATAGAGACGGTGGTCCATACGTACGCACGAGTGATGTTTCCACTTTTTGATGGTTGGAACAAAATAAATGAAAAATAATAATTCACCGTTAAAAAATAATTATTATCTTATATATATCATATATATTCACTAAATATAACCTTATTACCATCCATATAAAGTGGAAATTAAAAATGAATCACATCGCTTCATGTAGGTGGAAGTCCACACGAATGCACGAGCGACATTATCTAATTATAATGGATGGAAATGTAAGAAGGTATAAAATTTAATATAATTAAATATGAATAATAATTTCATAAATATAATACTTAAACTTTAAATTCATTTTAATAACTATCCATTAACAATGGTGATGTAAAATGATTCACATCGTTGCGTGGAGGTGGTAGTCCACATGTATGCACAACTGATACTTTCATTACCTATTGGATAGAAATGTGGTAGAAAAAGGTTGTTACATCAATATAATAACATATAAATATATTTATGAAACCAAATTAATAATTTTAGGATATATAAAATATGTTTATAGATGTTTTAAGATGAAATAAAATCATAAGATCTTGGTTAAGTTTTATACCTATTCATTGAGATATCTCATTTGACTTACACCTTAATCCTTAAAAGAATGGTTATCTAATAGAAAACCTATAGTACATGGGGAGGGATGTTATGAAGGTATTAATCTAGGTATTTGACAAGCTATAAGGCTCAAAATTTAAGAATATGTGTGGATTTTAGGTTCCCTTTTATAAGTGAGGGAAAGGCCACACATGGAATTTCTTAAACTATTAAAATATAATAATGTATTATTCAAGAAAAATGCTTAAAAATGGAAAATTATTAAAATTTAGGATAATATAGGATCTAAATATGGATATAAAATAGAATTTAGAAGGAAAAAATTTATGTCAATTATATCCCCATGGTAAACATGTTTTAACCTTAAACTTAGTAAAAAATATTTTATATTTTTACTATTCATTATTTCCAAAAATAAAAGTGAAAATTTTATAAAAAAAATTAAATTATGACTATAAATATGTAATTAATTTTATAAAATTAAATTTCTATAAGTTTCAGAAATTACTTTCAAAATAAACCTGTAAAACGTGATGAAAAACAGTTTTCCAAAAAGTACATTTTTAAGTATTAAAATGTTTTTATACAAAAATTAAGAATAATGTGAATTAGAATGAAATAGATTGGATTATTTTCAAAAAATTAACTAATTTAATTTTAAAATAATTTAAAAAAAGTGGTACTTTTTAAATACTTTAATGGAAAATATAGTTTTCTATAAAATTGGGATTTTTGTATTATTTACTAAAAAAATTAATATATTTCGAAAAATACCAAAATTCCACCATATGATAATTTTGATATGAATATACCAAAAATATTATCCTTTTTATAAAATAATGTTTCTAAACATTTCAAAAAGTGATTATAATATCCACATAAAAAATTAAATAAATCTACTTTTGAAGAAAATGTACTTTTAAGGTATAGAACAACTATTAAAAATTGAGTACTTATTTATTATACATTAGTTAATAAATTTTAATTATATTAAAAAATTATACATATTTTTTCATAATGTGTTTAATCCTATTCATACTTTCAAATCCAATGGCTAATTTATAAAGGTATATCATATCATTATTCATTTAGAATCTTGGTTGTGCAGGATGTAAGTTATCATATTCTTCAAATAAATTTTAAAGGAAACACGTATAAAATCATAGGGTGTTATATATCATGATGGGGGTAGATAAATTTTATATTCCCCATTTTTTTATTTCACCCTTGGTTCTTTGAGAGTTTAAAGTACATTTGGAAGACTTAGAATCCAAGGGATTTATTCAACCGAGTACCTCACCATGGGTTCTCCAGTCATATTCGTTAGAATGGATAATGGTTCCTTGAGACCATACATAGATTATCAAAGAAAAAACTAAGTGATGATAAAATATCAATACCCATTTCCATGTATATATTTTCTATTTGATCAAATCATAGGATCCCTTATGTTTTCCAAGATAAAATTATGATTGGGTTATCATCAGTTGTGGGTAAGGCCTTTAGATATAGATTATAATGATTTTAGGAGTTAGAATAGCCTCTATGAATATCTTTTTATTCCTTTCATCATGACGGATGAACCTGATATTCATATGGTATTAATGAACTATGTTTTTCACTTGTTTATAGATAAATTTGTTGTTGTTTTTATCAATGATATCCTCGTGTACTCTAAGTTATAGTATGAGCATGCATGACATTTGGAGGTTGTTTTAGAAACCTTGAGGGAACATCAGTTTTATGTCACTATATCAAAGTTTCACTTATGGAGTGAACAAGTACACTAATTCGGTCTTGTGATATCTAAATATGGAGTGATAATGGACCCCCATAAGGTGAGTGTGGTATTTTATTTGTAGTATTCCAAAAACATTTTTGAGATTCGTAGTTTTTAGGGTTTGTTTGGATATTATAGGAGGTTAATTTAGGACTTCTCATGCTTAGAAGCACCGATGAAAAACCTAACCATGAAATGGGTGATGTTCTTGTGGTATGAGGCTTGTGAGAATAATTGTTTAGAGTTAAAGGTAATATTGAACTCAATAGTAATTCTGATTTTACCTGAACTATGTAAAGTGTAAACTATGTATTCTGATGCATATAAAGTCAAGTTGGGTGTAGAATTGGTGAAAGACGATCATGTTGTTTCTTATTGGTCATGGAAGAGGAGTATGGATGAGAAAAACTATCTAAAACATTATTTTAAATTGGTTTGTTTCATTAACACTCTGAAATTTTTGTGGAATTATTTATTGGGTAAAATATTTGAGGTATATATGGACCATAAAAGTATTAAGTAAATTTCCTCAAAAAAATTTGAATATTCGATAGCAAAGACAGGATAAGTACCTATAATATTATTATTTTGATCTAGAATATACCCCAAGGAAATAAGATATTGTTTCCAATGCCTTGAGTGAGAAAAATTAGACTTAGGTTGTACAGGAGTCTTCCAGTGAGTGGAAGATAGTGACTCTTTTTACAGAGATGCATTCTGATGTGTAGGTCTATCAGGGTTCAGTATCTCTTACAACCTTATCCATTACTCCTTTAATTTCAAGATAGGATACAGATGTTATAGTTTTCATATTTATATTTTTTATCCTTGAAGGAAAACATATATGGTGGGGAGGGATCTCTATACTAGACCAATGATGACGATGGGATTCTTCATATCCATGGTCATGTCTTACTCCCCACATGTAATCATGGGGAAATGATGAGAGAGTCCCATGATTCAAAGTGGATGTTAAAACCTGGTTTAACCAACATGTATCATAACATTCATAGGCAGTACTAGTGGAAAATGAGGATGAAGAAGATAACTCAATTTATGATATAGTGCTCCACCTATCAGGAGTTGAAGACTAAGCACCAGTGAGCTACTAGCGCTCTACAACCTTTTCGTATACCTGAGTAGAAATGGGAAGAGTTCACTATGGAATTCATAATTAGTTTACCAAGGAAACCCTAGAGTAACGATACTATATGTGTTTTCATTTATTGGTTGACTAAGGTAGATCATTTCTTACTGATTTGAGAGATTTTCACTATGGATTATATTGGAAAACATTATATTCAGAAGATAGTGCATCTGCACAGAGTACCTCATAGTATAATTTCATATTGGTATTCCCTCTTAACTTGAAGTTCCCTTTTAGTGAATATTATTTATTGTCAATTAGGATGACTTACTTGGTTGTGAAAATTTTCCCATATGTTTTGTGGTAAGTAATGATATTTGGCATACTGTTGTGAATATATCCTCATCTAAAATGTGATAATTATTGAACTGATATTCATTCCAAAAGCATGTACTAATTTTATTGGGAGTTTGATTTTTTTACAACATGTGAATATTTGAATAAGAGCTTCTTTAGAATTAAAATTAGTAAATCCCGTCATTAATTATGTTTAGGAATTTAAAATAGTCAAATCCAAAAATAATAAAGAGGTGTTTGAAATTTTATGTTGAGGATTTGGATAACTCTTTTATATTGAATTATAAAAAAAATATGGATAAAAACTCAAGAAAAATAATTTTTTAAATCCATCATTATGGAAGGAGGCCTCAACCACATGGGAGAGAAAGCTCACTGATCTGGAGTGGTGTCAAGAGGCCTTCATGAGTAGGAAAGTGTGCACAAGTATGTCCATAGTTAAGTGTAGTGGAACCATATTGTGAGGTAAAATGGAGGTGGAGGATCCTATCTACATGGGTTAGTGCTATAAGGGGATTAATAACAGACCCTGGTACCCTCATTTGGAAAGCTTATTGAATACATTTTAAAATTAAGGAATTCCAAACCGAATGAAAACTCAATGTGGGACATGGGATGCAATGGCACTCTAGCTATCATAAAAAAGATATGTTTAAATAATTTTCATCTTATCTATTTAATTCAGAATAATTTATCATGTGCATCATCATCTTCAACCTCAAAAACTAGTGGGATTATGCATGTACTGGGATTTATTTATGCTGTGTGGAATGATGATCTAGTGAAGTAGTGTATTTCCATTTGATCATCTTAGAGATTCAAATATGGTTGATGTATAAATTCAACCTCAATTTCATGAATGAATGAATTATAATATGAGATAGTATAAAGAAGGTTTTTTTGGATATGGTGATTTTAATAGTTATAGAGCATGAGAAGACATCATTTTGAAAAAGTGATGTGGTGTGTGAAAAAGATGTATAGTTGTGCGCTTGGGGTAATGAGTTGATGTTGATTAAATATAACTACTGCAACCCTCACTCATTTTCACCTATGAGTTTAATTTAAACTTAAGAGGGGATCATGAGATTGAAACAGAGCAAAGAAATCACTCTTTATTAACCAAGACAATTCCATGTATTCGTGATAGGATTTTCTAATCCTCCACATTTATATGATGATTATTTGAGTTTCGTGAACATTTTCTTATACTGCTCACATATTAAGAAGTTTCATGAGGATGTAATAAAGAATTATTCATATACCATTGTTATGTGAAGAGCATGAAAATTGTGAATAAAATTTTATACATGCATGAGTTTGAGGGAAACTATTCCATGAGATAGGGTTTTGTGAGAAATTTTTGAGGTCTTGATAAGAGTTATGTAAAGAATAATGATCAAGGTATTTTCTATGTGGGTTTCATGTTATTTTTTCATATATAAAATAAATATTGTGAGTGTATTTTGTGAAGTTAAATAGATAACTGGTATATGAGCAAGGATTTTGTGAAGTAGTATAGAGTATGTGTGCTTAAAAAGTAGTGTGAAACTAAAGAGGTAGTAAAGAAGTAAATGAGGCATTTTTCATGCACATGCAATAATGCATACATAAAAAATTATAAAGTGGGAGAATTTTTTTTATTGCACAAACTACATTGAGGAATATTTGAGAATACCATGTGTTGTTTCATACATTCATGAATAGTGATAACTATATTCAATATACATTTTATGAATAGTGTAAAGTACATTAAGGTGGGGAATTTATCGTAAAGAAGGAATAATTATCTAAAAAAAGTTACGTTGAGGCAACTAATCATATAAAAGTGACTAAAATTATTGAGAAAGATAGACATAATTAATCAATGGTTGTTAAAGGTAATGAAGTTATACAAAATCAGAGTATATCTAGTATGATTATCAAGGAATATCACTCTAAAAAATGAAAGAGGACTTTCTATTACAAGGTCAAAATGTAGAATAAGAATGAGCTTGTGGCTGGGGGGTCTAACCAGTTAATGAAGAGGCACATAGTTGGAATTTATAACCATTCGAGGAGACGAAAATTGAGGGGTCTAAATAACAAATGAAAAGATTTAGATTGTATGGGGTATAACCAAGATCAACTAGAAGATTAAATATTGGTGTGTATTAACAATTTTTGATTAAACCATTTTAATTAATAATAATATTCTATTATAGAGTTCATATTGGGGGTATAACCAACATGGAAAGGAGTAGGTCTTTATACCAAACCTTGTAAATCAATGTATTCTATGATTTATTTATTATTTATTAATGTTGGGAGAGGTTTAGAATTAAATATGAGAGATCAATTCTTTAATTAGTCATAGAGGTTGAATTAAAAGAGAAATAATTTCTAAAAATAGTTTACCACTGATTATCCCCCTCTTAGTTGTACCTAACTAATCCTTGGGTATTATAATTGGTATCAGATAATGAGGTTCCCTCTAAATATACAAGAATATTCTAAGAAATAGATAATTTGAATTTAGTGAATGGCTGAGTAATTCCTGATTTTTATGGAAATAACTACTGCATCTACAGGAATATGATACTTCCATGCCCTCAATCTATTGGCCTAGAAGTGATCGATGCCACAACCCTAGGATTCCTAGTTATTACCGAGGATGTTTCTATACCTCAAGTTGACCAGAGAAATATTGAATTTTATGGAATGTCCTGAAATTAAATATGATGGATTTATCATAATATATATATAGTAAAGTGATGGGTCATTAAACTACTAAAGAGATTTGCAACAAAGTGAGATGTAGTAGTGAAGAAAATATTAAATTGAAGGAAGTTAAATTGTAAATCTAGAGAAAAAATTTTATGGATATTAAAATGGATGATAATGATGGAATTAATGGCCTTTTCATTAGATTCAATGTGATAATAAGTAATATCTATGGATTTTTTGAGAAGCTAGATGATTCAAAAATTGTAAAGAAGCTTATGAGAAATTTCCCAGACTGATTTGATCTCAAGGAATCAACATTGGAAGATAGAGAAGATATATCATTAGATGAACTTCACAATATTTTCATAACATATTAAATGATAAAATTACCAATATTAAATAATAAGTAAAGAGATCATATGGACTTGTAATCCTTAATGAAAGGTAATTATAGAGTTAAATAAGAACCAAAATTAAAATATTCTGAGGATAAGAAATATGAAGAGGAAATCGATAAAATAATAGACTTTTTTATAAGAATATTCAAAATAGGCATATGGAAATAAAAAGGTAAACAAACAAAGTACTGGAATTTTCAAATTAGTGATAATTTTTTTAGTAACTATCGAAAGAAGAAGGTTGTTGACACTAACTCAGAAGAACAAGATAATAAGTCCCAAAAAAATTTAAGATGCACAAGAAGAGGTTTTCATCTATTAAGATAAATATGATGAGTTAATAAATGGATGAATTTTCCTCAGAAAATAGTGATTCGTAATATGGAATATATTCTATGATTTATATTTGTTTTATGGGAAAATTCAAGAAATCTAGAGTATCATTTGAATGTGATGAAGGTGATGAGAGAACTGAATGAGAGTGGATGCTAAAAAAAATATGGAAGCTACTCTTGTGGAACATATGTAACATAAGAAGGAAAATAAAATAATGAGGAAAGAAATTGATATGATCTCCTTTGAGAATAAAGAACATTTTAATAAATAGAAGACATGTCGTAATGAAATAAGAGAAAATATGATGAAGATATTTGAGTTAGATAGAAAGATAATTTTTTTTGAAGAATACCCAACTATAAAGGAAGAGATTGACAAGGAATTATCCAACCTTTTTGAAGAAAATAAACAAAATTGATTCAAATTAGATGAATTTGAGAATATGGTGAATGATATAGGTGAAAATATTGCTGAGAAATAAGAAGAATTATTTGAGGCACAATAAATGTACCTTTTATCTCACCAATGAGTAGAAAAATATGAAATAAGACTTAATTAATGTAGTTTAACATAAATTTGAATCATCATAAGCTACTAAGAATAAAGATTTATAGGGACATGTTGTTTTTAATCCTAATCAGCCATAATACATATCTATTTTCTCTAAAAATGAATGTTTAAGGGGGAAGACTAAACAATTTAGGACTAATGGAATACATGAGAAAACAAAATACCCAATTAATGAATAGACCAATTCATCTTGAATGATTCCTCCCAGTAAGAAACACCCATAGTCTTTGAAAATACAGTAACCATGATCTTCTTACCAGAAATAATATCAGTCTAGGAGATCATGGTTTTGAGGCTACTACTGTTATATTAGACTGTTTGGTCATAAATATTATTTATGCTGGTATAATATGTCACTACTAGAAAAGAGGCATGAATCAAGGAAGATAAATACTAAAAAAATGATACCATATTATCATAAAGATAATTGTGTGACCAATACATTTTCCAAACTATCAACACATAATAGATATTAATTCTTGATTTATGTCTGTGGAATATGTGTTCAACATGGTCACAAATCTGAGAAATATAGAGTTTTATTATAAAGTGAGATTCCTAACAATGTAAATCTAAAGATAAGATAGATAGTTATAAAAGATGTAGTCACTGGTGAATTGTGTAAGAGGAACAAACAAATAAATAAATATCAGAATCTTATCAATGAAAAAGTTAAGAAAGTGGTGACATGATCACCATCATAAACGACTAATTAAATAAAGGAAGTAATAGTTCGATGGTATGAAAATCTAAAATTTTAATGTTGATGCTTGTACATGAAAAAAAATAATAATAAAGAATAATTATTAATAATAGTTTGTTCAATATAAGTTTATATTGTGTTTTACTTTTTTTCTATATGTGGGTTCATTATTATTGTTGTTAGAGAGGTATTGGATGGTTGGGATAGTGAGGTGAGAATATTTTTTAGGGGTGGAGGATGTGTTTTTTCATGGTTTTTGTAGATTGACATAGTTGTTTTGTGTGTAAGTAGTGTTATTGAGGTTTTTGTACTGATGATGATATAGTTATAGTGGTTTTCTACATAGAATGTGTGGTAGTTGTTATGGTTATGGGATTTGTTTTTATGGGTTGTCTTGTAGTTTCTGAATGGTATGAAACAGGGTTAGAATTAATGAAATTGATAACGATAAATGAGCTATAAATTAATTAATGATGGGTTATGTAATAAAATATGATTGTTGGGATGAAAGAATAATGTCTAGAATAAATTAGGGATAATGGTTAATGAATGGGTTAACATTAAATATAGTCAAATGAAAGTAATTTGGTGTGTGATGGTAATATAAAATTTAATAATGTGGTTGTTAAATGGTAATTCATTTACAAGTTGTGTGGTTGTTTGGTGTGGATGGGTATGGTTATTTTGTAGTTGTGGTAGTTCTTATTATTGTGTGATATCTAAGAAAAAGTTATTTTTAATGATAGATGAACTTAAGTGTTCTATTTTGGGAGTAGTTCCTTTGGAATTAGTTTATTTTGTTATTATATCCTTTATATTTTGTTGATATTTCATATGTACCACTACCCAAGTAGAGTAAGATAATAAACTCCCATTTGAGGACATGGGTTTTTGGTGTCTTTTATAACATTCAGGTTATAGAGAGAACAGATGGTTGACAACCTTCTCTTCCACTAACTCCCTTTAGATACAATTCAGGATATGATACTAAGGATTTAGGTATAAATATATATAGGATATAGTGTCTTTATGTTATAGAATATATGAACTGGCTAACATGGTTTTTATTGTGATGTATATTCATGATTAGGGATGTGAGTGTAAGGAGGAGGGAATGAGGATTATTCCCTTTATGTTAATATTACCTATAATTGACAAGGATGTGATGTGTGGTTTTGAAGTGGTATGTGGTGGTGGATATCTGGTCATGGTTATTATGTTCTATATGGTTATGTAGTTATGTGAATATGGAAGGGATTGAAGAACAAGACATATTATTTTAGGGCATAAGAGAAACCAAAATACTAAGGAAGTGATTGTGATGTGCCTTCTTAATAAACATTATTTTGAACAATGTTACTGTACTTATCTATTTTATTAAGAGAGTTACCCTAGTTTGGATGGGTAGTAGTTTATATGGTATATGTGACATGTTGGTTATGTTTTTTATTCAATGAAGAATTATTATGCTTATTTTATATTTAAATAGTAGTTTTTTGGGATAATATTATTGAGTATACATGTATTATCACCCCAATATATACATATTGTTTCATATTTGAAGGAGGGAGTTAGTTATCATGAAAAACATTACTTTCTTATGGATTTAATGGATGGTGTTCGTGGATTTTTATCATAGGATTTGTTATTGGTATTTTATTTTGGGGTTTATTTTATGTATAATAATAACATAAATTTTTGGATATTGGTTTTATTTTATATGATAATAATTTTATTTTTATTTTCCTCTTTATATTCCTAGGATATATTTATATATGGTTAATTTCATAAATTATGTGTGTTTTATACCATCTATGCTTGTGGCCAAGCTATGTCTTATTGGAGTTTGGCATATGGGGTCATTCTCAACTTTATTATTATCCCAGGGGTGTTCCAATGGGGGTGGGTTGTAACATTTGGTTTTGGTAACTCGGTTTTGTATAGTATTTGGTATTTTTTTTATTTTAAAACTATTCTTGATTTATAATTATTTAATTATAAATGAAAAACTAATTTATCATTAATGGAAGTGTATTAGAGTTATTAGAGAAATATTACTAAGTTTATACACACCCTATGAATATTCACTTCATCATATATATAGACTTGATTAGTAATGATTGAAGTAAGGGGAATACTTCTTCCTTCATTAGTTTTGATTCATAGTTCCATGATAGAGTCATGGTAGTGGAGGTATTGTATCAAGTTTTGAGTATTTTATTTTGATGTTAGCATGTGTCTTATATGCTTTCTTTAAATATTGGTTTTTTTAAATTATTTTTTCCATTATAGTATTGTATAAAATTTTATTAATTAAACATATTTAATATAGGAAGAATTTTTAAATCTATGTTCATGGTAAAATCATTTATCATGGTTTATTTTTATCCCTTACTGCTTTTTAGATCACTTTGGTTATCTAGGTAAACACTTGAGTTCATGTAGCACCTCAGATCAAGTCTCAATATTTGATCTCTGGGATCTAGGTGTTAAAATCCTTCTCAATTTGGAATCTAACATCATTTTCACCCTTTATAATTATATTTTTCTCCCTTAAAAGTCTAACAAAAAATCATTACTTCTTATAAAGTACTTAAGGATTTTCTTCTTTATAATCCAGTGAATCTCATAAAGATTATTTTGGAATCTACTAATAATTAAAAAATCATATGATACATCAGGGTGAATACATAACATGAAATAGATGATAGATCATATTTTCAAAGAACAAGGAATATCATACATTTGTTTTCTTTGTATTTCATTATAAATTCATTGATACATCATAAAATTCACTCCATGTAACATTGTTAAATGCCACTTATTAGAGTTTTCCATGTAAAACCTCTTTAGATATTTACCAATATACATGTTTGGGTTAGACAAAGAAACTTTTTAAATATATCTCTATAGATTTCCATACCCATTATGTAGATTGTTCTATCCATGTATTTCATTGAAGATAATTTCCCCTACCATACCTTTATAGAATGTAAATGTAGTGTAACATTTCTAATGACTAGTATAACATCCTTATACAACCCTAGAAATATCCTAGAACTCCCACTAGCCTGATTGTATGTAAAATAATCTTCCAGTTATTAATGAAAATGGACTCTTTGATTCCATCATTAGACTAGGTGTTCCAACTCAAAAAAAATTAATATACAAGTAGATCACTACATTATGCATACCCAATAATAAAGGTTTAGAACATAAAAACATTCAATTTATATTATATAAATTCCCTTACCAAAGTATCATTAAGGAATTTAGTTTTTAAATCAATTTAATTTATCTTGTAATCATAAAAATTTTATTATGGTTTGCAACATCCAAATGGTATTTTTTATTATTATTTACAAAATTGTATCTTCATAGTGAATGTAATTAATTTTGTTTACCATTTTTACACTAATAGAGATTTATAACTATACATTATACTATAAATTACATTTCAAAGTCCCTTTAAAAGTCTAATACACTATATACTAACCTAATAAGATATTTAGATAAGGTTAAGGGCCTTGTAATTGATAGTTTGTAAAGACACGTGTCAGGAGTGAAACATGGGATTGGGTGGAGAATGGGACCTGGTTTTTATTATTTTCTCTATTCCTTTTATATTTTGTAATGATTTTTATATATAATTTTCTCTCTAGGTGATATGACTTATGATGTATGTTATGTATGTCATTATAGTATATTTTAACTTTTTATATTGTGTTATGGTTATTTATCTTTGGTTAGTTTGTTGTTGTAATATATATATATATATATATTATGTTGTTCTTTATAGATGATGATTTATGATATTTATTTTTTATTTAATATTTTCTAATAGATGTTATATCCTCCCCATAGACTCTTCCTTCTATTCGATAACCTTTTATGTATGGGGAGGCGTGTTTGAGTTCATGTGACTCTCCAGTTTGGGCCTATTTGGACTAATAAGACCGAGGATGTTATAAAGTGGTTTGAGAGAATTTTTTTCCATTTAAATGTAATTGGGATTTGGTAGATGAAGATAAACTCATCATAACTTGGGATGGAACCTATTAATAATTAATATCTTACCCTTATAGAGTAAAATTCTAAATTACAGGGTTTTGGATTACTTATCTTGGTTATTGGATGTTATGATTTTTATATTTTCAAGGAATATGGTGTGTGGTTAATGGTTTATTATTTTACTCTTTTCCTAGGGTGGAAATGGGGAATGAATTAATTCATCACATTTAGTACATAAGATTAATATGGAATTATTTTTCTTGTATAAGATTAATTAATGGATTGTGAGATGGGGTATTGTTGCTCAAATCATTAAGAAGTTATACAGTGTTTCTCTATATAATTTATCAGTGTTACTCTACTTGACTTCACCATGGTTATAGATTCTTTTTTATTTTTATATAAGGATGGGGTATGTAAATATATGTTTTTTTACCTATCTTGAGAGTGGGTAGGTTTGGTTTGAACTATGTTATAGATTTATTATATGGTTATGTAATATAGTGTGTATAGAGTAAAAGGTCATGTTGCATATTACATCATTTCCAAAATTGTGATATCAAAAAATCATGATAGACATATTTTGAGTTATATATTTCATATGTTAATATCATTCCACCTCAATGGGATCCATTAGATCATATGAAGATAAGGGATGAGTAAAACTCATAGGATATGGTACTGAAACCTCTTATTGTGTCAGTACCTCCTATTGAAGAAAAACTCATATTGACCCAATTATAGGACATGTAGTCTATGTAGAATGGGGCACAAATATCTGTTTTTTTCATATTTTATTTTACCCAAATTTTATAGATATAGTATCCACCTCTCTTTGCAGCTAAGGTTTGTCCACTAACTATAAATATTTAAATAGGGTCATTAATGATTATTTTTAATCAGATTGAGACACCCCTTTATAATAGGGTGAACTTTGCTAAAAATATTTTATAAGGACCAAGAGACCTCTGATAATATGAATTATTCCAGGAAGAATAGAATGTATGGATATCATAGAGGGAATTTACATATTATTTCATCAATCAGTTCTTTACCAAGACTTTCAAGTTAAATAGGGCTTAATAGTTCAAGCATCTTATCCAGGGATACATTTCATTGATGAATTATAAAGTATGTTTAAAGTACTTTATAATATTTCCACTCATATGATCAAGTTATGAGATTGATATAATTATATATTTTAATTATGTAATGGGGAATTCATTTTGGGTATTTGTAAACATGTTTCACCTAATTTTTTTTAGTGTGTAAATCAGGCCCTCATCTATGAGAAGAACATGGTTGAGGGTAGACCATATGGAAAACTTTCTTATTATATAAGGATTGATAGGAGGAATTTATATAGTATGGAATATAGTTAGGAGAGTTATTTCTAGGGTTATTATAGATAAACTGATTAGATTATAAGATTATCTCTTCCCCATGAGGATGGACTTCTGTAGACTATTACCAATGCAGTTGGAAAAGGCTTTTCCTACATAATTGTTATAGATAACTGAATGAGTGTCGTTCCTGAAAGTATATGGGACACTTATTTAAATTATATGGAATTGAATATTTTTTTTATATTTGATAATATTTTAGTTTGACTAAGGGTTTCTATATAGATCCAATAGTTCCATAGCAGAGTGGTAAAAAACGTTCTTCTAGTTGATCGGTATATAGAGGAGAATGCGGTGCCCAGGTGTAGGGGATACAGTGTCCACAAGGTGGTACTTGTTTAGGGATTCAAGTTATGAGAGCTTAAAGTTTGGTCTTAAGTTAGTTGTATGCTATGGAGTAGAATCATTTAGATTATGGAGAGGGATTATCGATAGTTAAAGGTATGGTCATTATGCCATCTACCTTAGATACTATTTTTTGATATAGTTGATCTATACCCTTCTTTATCCTAATTGGTTTATAATTTATTCTTAACTAATGAGTATTTTACTAGGTTTATAACCATTAATAAACCCTTGTACGTTATATTTAAGGGTTTTTAGAAGTTTTCAAAATGTTCCAATATGATTAAAAGTTAATGGAATCTTTAGGATTTCTTTGTATTATATATTTTCAACTTTGTTGTTATCCTTGGGATGGATTAGCTAACTCTCTATAGAGTGTGCATTGAATTTCATCATCGATGGTTACCTTTATTGTCTATTGAGGGTGATTTTTATACCTTCATCAAAGAGTGAGATTTATAGGAAGGTCATTCAAGGTCTTATCATTAGTAATAGGGGATAATAATGGACCTATTTTTAAATTTTACTCCAAGGGATAGGGGAAATAAATGATATTCATTCACTCCTCCCATAATCTATGAATTTTTTGGAATTTTTTAGCGTTATTCTCATGGATATCAATAAAGATAAAGGGTGAGTTTACAATTGATATAATGTTAAGTGTGGATTCTATATCCAATTATCCATATGGGGTAGACTTATAAAATATAAGATAGATAAAGGTTTAATTGGAGAACCTTTTCATTGCAATGTGCATTCATGGAAAGACCACATTGTAATGAATGTCACCAAGTAATAATATTGTGCATGGTACTATATGTATTATAATAAAATGTGAGGTTTAGTCTCATTCATTTACTTAAAGATATTATAATCAATCTAGATCATCATGCGAATATAATTATTTGATTTTAAAGATCCCCAAAAAAAATTAAAATATTAAACATTTAAGATTTAATGGTTATGGGGAGTTTTAACCTATAAAACATTAATGAAACATTACATTTAATAATCTGAATGTTTTTTTTCCAAGGAGTAACTTTGGACAACCTATATAAATAGGTTCTTAGTTTATGGATATGTGTGTGTGAAATTTTGCTTTATTCATCTAAATGTTGTGATATTTCTCAATGATAGATATATATATATATCTCTTTATCTCTCTATCCCAGTCATTCACTTTAACTAAAGGTTCTATAAAACTATTAGGATGAGGGGATCATTCCCAAGCCTAGGGAGATTTATAAAATGATTGGATACCCATGGATAAATAATTCCATTGGAAACTTCTTATTGATATTTATCAAGCTTTTATGGAAAATCTTGATAGGCTAGATCAATAGATAAAAAACTAAATTATTATTCATTTATTTTATTCAATCCAAATTAATAGGAATATCACATGGATTTATAGTCATTATGTGCATCTCTATACCTAGGAGCATCACTATTTATACCAAAAAGTTATATGTACCAAAGAAGTGCAGTAATTAAGTGTTAAGATAGATTTATCTAAATATCACATTAGATGTGTTCATAGGAGGTATGTATTACTAACCAAAAATTTTTGTATCATATTCACTACCATATAATTTGGAATTATTTTTTAAATAGATGAAGAAACTAGAAGAAATGATTTTTCTTAAACTATGGAATGTTTTGTATATAAAAGTCATGATTTTGGTAATTAGTCGCAATCATGATTTATTTTTTTGGAAAAATAGATGTGTTTTTATGATTGTTATTATAACACACAAAAACTTTTGTTTAAAATAATATTATTCTTGATAGCTAGCTTAACACGCAACACTGAGCTTTAAGCAAATTGTGATATACTATTAAAATATTATTATTTAAATTTCACTGTTATAACCTAACCATTAAATTGAAAATATGAATAGGAATGAATATATTATAAAAAATATTTATAAAGGTTTTATATAATTCAAATATATTTATTAATTCATAATAAATAAGCTCCCTGTATTCAATATAATCATTTTATGCTTCGAAAATATTTTTTCTTCAAAATTGGTTTTTATTTCATTTTGTGTATAAACATTATAATTTACTTCTCTAACCATTCTATTTTTTTTAAATATATCATTTTTTAAATAAAAATACCAAAATTATCTTGGGGTGAAATTTTAGAATTTTTCTACAACGATTGATTTTTCAGTGAATAGTAAAAATACAGATTTTTGGAAAACAAACATTTATTTTCATTAAATAAATTATTTAAAAAGTACCATTATGATTTGAATTTAATTTTAAGTAAAATATTTCTCTTTTAGTTATAAATAATTTCATTAATTATCTATAAATAAACATTATACTTGTATTTTGTGTGAGTTCATTTTTGGGCTTAAACCCCATTTGTTAAAATGGTTTTTCATTGTGTTTTACATTTTTATATTAAGTTAATTAATTACATTTATAAATATTTAATATTTAAAAATTTAATTCATTTTTATAATTAAGAGGTTAAAATTTGGTAAATATTCTAGCTCCATTTTTTTCATTATGAATAGTAACTCTGGTAAAAAAAATCCAATTACCATGGTAAGATTTAAAGCAGGTTAAAAGGGTTAAAAATAAAATGATAATGGTTAAAATGGATTAAAATTTATATAAAACCTATTTTATGGTAATATTATAACCAGATCTGGTCTATGTTACTAAAATGGTTCATTTTTAATCAACTTTTCTTGACTAAGACATTAAAATATTTTAATCTTTTAATTAAACTCCAATTGTGCCATCTCCCTCACTTATAAAAGGACACCCCATATCCTCTATTCTCCATACATAAATAACAAATTATGTTAGAAAATAACTACCCCATTACCTTCCTAAAACCCCTTACCACATCCTTAAAGTCAATTTTTTATTATAATACCATCCTATGAAGGATTTAGGCATAAACCTAAGGAGTTTTTCCAAAGAAGATGTATAGTTTTTAACCGAGTGTTTTCTTTTTTCATTTCTTCTTTTACCTCCTTAAAACCTCTCCTAACCAGTTTTATATAATAAAAATTTTATATTCCATATAATTAAATTTTATTGTGTTTATGTTATAACCCTTCTTCTTCTACTTGTCTATCTAATGGAAAAAAGAAAACATCTTTCGTGCGTACGTGCAGACCACCACCTCTTCAAGACGATGTATTTCATTTTCCATCACTGAATATTATAATTGGTCATAATTATGGATAAAATTAAAATAATATGTTTTATATGATATAAATTTAAATTTTTAATGGTAAATAAATAGTATGCTTCTTTATTTACCATCTAATGAAAAAAATTATGCATGTATATAGACTACCACCTCACGAATCGATGTATTTTATTTTTCATCACCACCTCACATGCCTAGTATATATGATTAAATTTAAAGAAATAATATGATTATTATTTTATAAATATAATTTTATAAATATATAATGATACTTACCTTATATCACTTATGTTCATTTAAAGAATGAAGCATTACTCATGTGTACGTATGAAATGTCGTCCCCATAATGTAACGTAATTCATTTTTTATTACAACATCACATTGTTGGTTATAAAATTATAATTAATATATAAAAATGATAATTATTACATTATTTACATTATTTAAATAATATAATAATTTTTTATTTGACCATATCTAACATATCGAAGTCATTTCTTATATATGAGTTGAATATCTTCAAAGCATCTGACATTAAATTAATTGATTAAGTAATTGAACATAGAATTGGTAAAATTGAAATAAAAGGATAAATAAACTTGAAAATTTTAATTAATGAATTAAATAATTAAAATAATTTTATTATTCAAGAATTTTAAGAGAATACATGGTGATTCAGAATTGAGGTAAGGGGTTTTCAGTCTCAATTTCCTTTCTTTGAGACTTAGGATATTTTCACCACATGTTTTATTTTTTGTGGTGTGTAAACAACAAAATGGATGTATTTTATTGTTAACATATAAAAATTTAAGTGTTTAAAAATCCATTCTAACTTATTTCCTTCAATGTTTCATCAGTTCAAAATTTATCAATTCATAAAGGATTTTCATTAAAAACTGTTTTAAACATTTTTTTAGTTTTCTTTTCAACTCTTTTTATTCAATATACATGTTTTATTTTCAATTTTTTCAATGGAAGATATTATTTACTCATAAATGATTTGTAAAAGAATTATTTTACTACCTTTTAATTTATTCACAAGATTTAAAAAAGGAGTCTTTTTCATTTCCTAAATTAGGTATTTTATCGAAGGTGTGAAAGGTATTATTGATTTAACTTTTATAGAATAAATTTAATTTACTATAATCATGAATTTTTATTACTTTTAATATTCCATTAAATTTTTTCATGTGTTATTTTTAAATAAAATCACGTCACTTATGTTTTCAGAATTTTTAATTTTAAATATTTTTCATAAAAAATGGATATTTCTCCTTTTATATAAAAAATTAAAATTCTCTTTAATGTTGTTTAAAATAGATTTTTAGTGATTTATGATGAAATGTGAAAACTTAAAAAAATATTCATGATATAGTACTTTTGAATTATATATGATGATGGATGATCTCGATACAACTTATATGATGGGTGATCCTAATATAGCTTATATAATTGGTGAGACATATATAACTCTCTAATGCATTGTGTTATGTTCATTATCTTAAACTTCAAGAAGGAGAGAGTTAAATAGGGATTTTTATCCTTTGTATTTAACTAGGTTATAACTATTTTTTACACAACTAAACATGGGTTATGAATATAGTGCTCAATAATACCTATAGAGGTCTCTATTTTTTTATTATGGATTTTTAAAGGTTTCCTTTAATAAAAGGATAATTTTATAATGTGTATATGTTTTATTTAAGTGATAAATATTTTATTATGAAAAGAGTAAAAAAGTTATATGTTTTAATGTTTTTTACTAGACTAATGGTTTTCTTTCCTTTATACCCCTTATAGAGCTTTTGTTCTCATCCCAAGTTTTCAAATGTTTTTTATAGGTCTAAAGGATGAGTAGAAACTATTATGATTTCCATCACTGAATAAAGGATATTATAATTTAATTTATAAAGTGTATCATGAGTGATAACTAGAATATAAACTTATGAAACCTATTTTTTGGGAAAAATAGAGATTTTGTGTCAGTTTTCCCAATTTTATTTAATGGATTTCCTAATTATCTAAAACTATATTCCTAAAAGAACCCTAGGAATGAAATAAAGTGAATTATTGTCTAAAAAATATTTTTCAATGTTTTGAACTAAGATATTGAAATTTTGCGTCATAGTAATGGTTTAGATAACATTATAGAAATGTGTGTCACTAAAATATTTGGAAAACATTAAGGGTTAATATTTGGTTTTGGGATCATAAGTTAGAGGACTTATATAAACATAAAGATCAATATTCTTATATGAATTATGGTTAATTGGGATTTGGTTAAGAATTATAAAAGAACCAAACTTAAGGAAACCTAGGATAAACCTATAATGAGTCAAAATTTTCCTAGAGTAAAGGAATGATATTATAGATTGGGAAATTTACAAGATAGACTAATAAAATTTATTTAATTTTTCACTCTAATTTTCTTAATGAAATTATTACTTATTGACTAAAAAATAACATTCATCAAGGTAAAATATATTATTTAATATTACTGGTATAAACTAAACACAAACTTATATTCTCTTCTAGAGGATTCACTTGAAATAATAATTTAAAAATCTTTATCATGTGGTTTAAATTCCTTTTATAGTATTAAACAAACCTACAAACCATTTATAATGTATCACAATCATATTATACACATAGATATCAAAAATTATATTAGGATGTATTTCTCCATGTTTGGAAAATTAAATGATCTTATCATACCCATTTTGGGAAAATCCATAATGGGCTTTATCAAGTTTTTACAATGGAAGACTCGAAAAAATTATTTTCAACACTTAACTTAGCTACACAGGAGGGTGAACTTCAAGAAAATTATTTCTTAATGTTTTTATATAATTTTTAAAATTTTTTAAACACAAACCCTTATTTTGAAACTTCAATTCAATCCATATCTTGATGTATTATGAAAAAAAATTGGGATGATACCTTACATCTACATATTCAAAATGCAATATTGTTTATAGATATAAAACTTTTTCAACATCTATATCAATCAAGATGTTATGATTGTATATAGATAAAGGAATAAAGGAAACATAGAAAGGTTTTGAGGCATTCTAACAATGTATGGACTCGTCATTTTAGATAATGGGGAATCTTCATTCAACATTGGGATTTGAATTAATGGTGAACTATATTCAATGGTATGTGTTATTTATATTTAATGTAGGAAACATGAATATATTGATCTTGATAAATATTAGGACATAATACATATTTTTTATTATATTAATGAAACATAAAGAAATAAGATGTAAAATCTTGGAAAATAGATTATGAATAATGTTGTATGATTGAATGTGTCTATATATAGGGTTTAAAGAGTTATGATAGAGTGGTATGTTATTTAAGGGTAGATAAATTTAAGGATGATCACAATTTTAAAGGAATTAGTACATTATTGAGGTTTTATGTGATGTGAGTACTTTGATATACATTTATTGAGTTTTAATAAATGTTTTATGTATATATAACCCTTATTTTAAACTTTTATTATAGTGAAAAGGTTATTTTAGGAAGAATGAATTTATATTTTTTTAACATAAGTTGAAAGGTATTGATAACCTTTAGAGTTAACATTTTCTTTAATATTGAGGTATATATATTTAATTCGGATAAATGGGTTATTAAATTTTGTAAATATATTATTTATCATATAGATAACCATGGGATTGAAATGTGATTTTTGGACTAAGTAATTAAATTTATTCTTAAAGAAGTTCACTATATTTGCAACGTTATATGAATAAGGTAAATGGAAATATTTTTGGATAATATGGGAGTTTATTGAATGAATAAAGTTTGAATTATATTTGGAAAGCATATATTATTTTATTTTGTATTTATGGTGATTCAGGTTATTAGTTGAAAATACTATCATATTTTAGAGATTATAATATTAGAGTATATACATTTTTGGTATATGGATTTATGAGTTATTTATATTATTTATATATATATGTTAAGTTGGTCATCGAATAATATGACATCAGACCCTTATAATATTCAGGTTTCATTCTTGTTCATTCATATTTTGAATATTTTGAAGGATAGATATATATTGAATGATTTAAGTTTAACTCTTGGTTATATTATTGGTTCATTATATATTAAAGTAATATTTTTTCATATTAAGGTTCATACATTTTGGATATTATCTTATCATGTGCTAATAATTTTGGTTTTGATTAATGTATAAATAAAGGAGGAATAACTTGTAATCCTTTTTTAATTCTAATATGTTAAAAGTTATTTTTATTTCTTCAATCATAAAAAAAATAAACTTGAATATTAATTTCATAGATTAATAGTAGAGATATGAGTGAAAAAACTTCTCTAAGAACGACCAGAGGATTAGATTGTGCTTTTGGAATAAAAATAAATCAATTAAGTTTATTTTTTCATGTTCTCTATCATGATAGAAAAATAATCCCTCAACTCTAGGAAAATGATATTGAGGTAAAAATTATGTCCTAATACCTAAATTCTTGAAGAATTTATGGTATTATTTATCCCCTATTGATTTATGGTTTGGTGGTCAATAAATTTTATAACACCCCAAACATTTTATGGTATGTTTCTCTTAAATACATTATATTCATAGACTATATTTCATAAAGCACTAATTTTATTTGAAACAACACATGTTTACTTAAAATATAGTCATAAACTAGCTATTAAACTTAAATTTTCAACCTATGTGTTTTGAATTTTGAAAAATTGACATACACGATTGCGATCAGTGTGATATTTGGAGTCTGATATAATCAAGTTAATTTTTAGTGAAGAGTAACTTACCCTTATGAATAGTAAAATAACATTATGAATAGAAACCTTCCCTTATGAATTCTAATATGTCCCTTATTAATGGTAACCTTTATCATGAATTTATAAATAAAATTTAGGCACCTTAAAAATGAGGATGAATATTTTAAGTGTTGGTATTTTTCGATTAAATTATGTTTTTAATTAAAAACTAAATTTATCATATTCCTAAAATTATTTGTTGAAAATTGAGTTCATTTTTTGATTCTACATGTCAAAAAATGGTTAGGGTGAATTTTTGGTATTTTTATAAAATTCTTGAATTTTTGATGAATAGTAAAATACCATAAATTATGATAAATGTTAAATAATTGTTTTACTGCATAATATTTGATTAAATTATAATGTAATCCCACTTGGTTTGAAATAACATGAAATTATTTCTATTTAGGATCACATGAATCAATACTATTCATAGTCTTGAGCAAAAATATTAAAATAATGATTAAAATAATGTAAAGTCCCTCCTCCCCTCCACTATATAAACTACCCATCACCCCTCTTTCTACTACACCTATCAAGATTGAATCCTTGACCAAATTCTGCTCAAATAACTTCCTAATATCTTCTACCACCTCCAAGACCTTATGGTCTCACCCAAAGGCCAAAATAAAATCCTTAAGGATATTCTCAAGGAGGGGTACTCAATAGGTGAACCTCTCTTCACTTTTATTTTAAATTCTTTTACAAGTTCAATTCTATTGTCGTTATCTCCTCACCTCCACACATCCAAATTATATGATAATTATATTACCTTAAATGAAATTTAATTTTATTATTCTAATGGAATATTTCTTCATCATCTCTCTTTTCTCTCTCCCATTACACTAAAAATGAAAATACCGTCTGAGATGTGTTAATCTATCACATTCAAGGATGACAAGTTTTAAATTTCTATTACTATCTTAAAGACTTTTCATAAAACCATTTTAATTGATGAACCAGATCATAATATATTTATTTTAATTTATTCAATGTTCTGAATCCTTAAACACTCATAATATAAAATAATAATACAAAACAAGTTCATTGTGCACAAAATTGCTAAGTTAATCCAACCGTTTGTAATTAAATTTTAACTAATGAGTAATCCTCAAGGTATATAACCCAAAATCATTATAATATCAATTAGATATCTATAATTTCACTAATAATATATATTAACAATTCTTTATGTTTGACCACATTTCAAACAAACTTCTATTCGTGAATATAAGTAAACCGGTCATGAAAACCCGGGACGAAAATGCATCCAAAAAAATAAAATTGAACCTATTAAACCCATTAAAAAGGGCCTGAATAAACATAATAAAGTTATAATAAATAAATTAAATGTTTATAATGTTCTTTAACTATTAATTAATGAAGATAAATTTGATTATTCATGTCCTTAAGATCAATCGAGAACACCTTCAGGCATAAGGTAAGGGATCCTCTCTCTCACTTTTGTTCAAGAATTCCCCCTATGTTGTGTCCATTTATTTTTAATTAATAATGATGGGGTATGTTTTCAAAACTCACAAATACTACCCTTATGGTATATAAATGACGATATACCCCTTTACCTCTCATTAATACCTCACAAGAACACCCATTACCATGCCGAAATGTTTGTAAGGGATTACTTATATCACTTTTAATTCTACGAGATTTCCATTGTTCGCCACTTATTTCTTGCATGTGGTGTATTGTATTCTACCATTTGATATATATTATCATGATTCTATTTATATTCATGGTATTCTGTGATTAATTTTTTGTTTATTAATTTTTGGTCATATGACTCAATTGAATACAATGTGGTAAGGGACTTTGTCTCAATTTCCATTTCATTGAGCCTTACTTGGTATTGTGCACCTAATATTTCTTATGTGGTGTATACAATTCCCATTTGAGATAATTTTTCATTTGAAATTTTAAATATATTATATATCCATATTCAGGTATCATGGATATGATTATTTCCTTAAGTCGTATAACCTTTTACATACGGTGTTTATTTGTAATGTTTTTTTAATAATGGAAATATTGATGAATCTATATCATCTAATCAAAATGGATACTGAGAAGGCATATTGTACTAGTATTAAATTTATTTATAAATAATTATTTGTAATTGAAGTGATGTACGAGGCCTGCTATATCCCCACAATGCATCGATAGGTCTCATGAGACAAATCAGTTGGTGACAAACCCTTTGAGTTTGTTTCCAAAAATCAGATGGGTTTCTACCCACAGACATAAAATATTTCGATGGTATAGTGGTTTCATGTTCTAGATACATGAAATCAAATTAATAAGAATTATCTTTATTAATTTTCAGTCATTACTATCCATACGACTTTCACTGTGACAAAATCTATGAATGTAGTTTCATTCTCAGTTTATTAACAGCGTGTGTTTTTCATTTATTCACCATGCCATTTTGACTATTCCAATTTGTTTATGATTCAGATATTTTTTATTCAAGATTCCACTATTTCTAACCATTACTTAGAATTTGATCTCACCCCTTTCATTTTTTTAACTTCAATAGGTTATTATGTGGATACCATTTATTGAGTTCTCGTGGATGTAGTTATTTTATTATTATTATTTTTTGTATTCTTATTACCTTTACCAATGTAATTTGAGTTACATATATGTAACTATTTTATTAAAGACTAATAAACAGATTGTTACTTTGGTTTTTCATTCCTTTTAATCATGAAAATGTAATAATTAATGCATCAGCTCTAGTCTAGAGGGGTCAGAGTGTTACAGTTGGTATCAGGGGAAGTTTAGTAGCGAACTTGGAAAATAGATTTGAAAATATAGATTAGGGGACTAATACCTAAGGTATTATTTGATGATGAACATACAATAATGTATTGGAATTTTGGTGAAGAATATATTATGTGGATATTTTTAGAAAATACATCCCTATCTGGATACAAACAAGTAGAGGTGAATTTGGAACAGATGTACATAGGAGTGAAAACTCTGAAAAGGAGTTTCAGGCTTGACCTGGGGTATCTTGGTACATGACAATGGGCCTTGATGAACTCTTGGTTTGACACTCCTAGGGGATATGCTCAAGATAACTCACATTTTTATTAAAATCCATTATAAAGGATTTTAATGAAAATTTTTTCTGAGAAACCATGTTTATGAGATTATCTATGCATAGGATTTCAATTTAAGCTAAGTACTTTTCTAGTTAAGATTATAAATTATGATTAATAACCTAATATAGTGTATTCCATTATTTAAAAGTGGAACCTAATAGAATAAGGGGAATCAATACTTGTGGTCAATGTAGTTATTTCCCCACTGAGGAATTCAACATAGTCAATGTTGGAGCAGATCAGATCATTAACATATTGAGACAACTTACTCAGGTTGTGATGAAAAACCATGCTACACTAGTGTTGGATCATTTAATGCGGTAGAAGACCCCATATTTTAGTGGGATTAATAATCCATTGGTGGCGAGCAGTGAATCAAGTCCCATGAAAAGATATCCATGCCATTAAAATGCAATGAAAATGAAAAGGTAGTGTTGTAAGTATATTATCTTTAGTGTGACACTGATCAATGGTGGTCCTTGATCCTGAATTCCACTGAGGAAGAAGAAATAGAAGATATGTAATAGAGAAATTTTAAGTAAATATTCTCTGAGAAATATTTCCCTTGTGAGAAAGGAACCAAAATGAAGAGAAAATTATTTTTCTTAAAGAAAAGGAAAGAAGAAAGTGTGACAGAGAATGAGGATACCTTCACAAGAAGATCCAGGTATTCCATAGATTACATATGTGACTCAGGAGAAAAGATTGATCATTTCTATGAAGTTTTTAATACATTTCTTCTAAAGGAACTAGATTCTCAAACATTTTCATCATGTGATGAAATTTTATTAAGTACTATAAAAATAGAGAAATAATTTTCTAGATCAAATTTGTTTAAGGGAAACCAAGATAATAAGCGGTACTCTGATAACCATGGAAAAGTTGAAGTTCTTAAGAATAACAAGGGAATGAAGTAATTCCCATTATGCGAGAACTATGGAAAGAATCATCTTGAGAAATTCTTGAAAGGCATGGGAGTCTACTATAAGTGTGGATAAAAGGGTCATCAATCTAATGAATACTGGGGGGAAGAAACAAGTGAATGATGTTCAATGTTGCAATTTTAGAGTGATGGGACACTATAAAAATGAGTGTCCTAACAGCCAAGGCAACTTTCCTCAAAAAAGGCCATGAGAATAAGGGAATTCTTATGAAATTACAACTATAGAGGTTAAAGTTCCAAATGATATGGTGGAAGGTACTTTAATTGTTTCCTCAAACCTAGACAATGCATTATTTGATTCTAAATCATTGTGTTCATTTATATCTTCTTAGTTTTCCAAGAAAATAAGACATGTCCAATTTGATTTTATAAAGGATTTGTCAGTTAAAACTCCTAGGGGATGTATCATTGCAACAAAGGAGTGTCGATCCGTCCCCCTCATGACACATAAATGTGATTTATTTTCTAACCATATCATAATAATAATGATTTAATTTGATATAATTATTGGTATAAATTGGCTCTCAAATTATGATGTAAAGATCTATTTCAAGAATAAGAAAGTTACAATTTTTGAAAAAGGTATAGAATCCCTTATCTTTATATTAGAAACCTTTCCATCTAATTATTATCTATATCCACCCCTAGTAGATCTACTGAATGCAATTCTTTGTAAAGAAGAGAACCCAATATCTATGGGTGAGGAAATACATCTTCAAATTTAAAACATATATATAGTTCATAAATATAATTAATGTATGTCCATATGATTTACCTAGACATCCTCCAGAGCAGAAGGTTGAGTTCTCTATTGATTTAATTTCTAGAGAAATACTGATATCAAAGACTCCCTATAGAAGGGACACTGTGGAATTAGTTGATCTTGAGAAATAACTAGATTAATTGAGTGAAAAATTATTTATTCGACCTAGTGTTTCTCCATGGGGAGCCCTTATCCTCTTTATCGAAAAGAAAGATGGATCCATGAGGCTATGCATTGATTATAGGGAAATCGATGCTATTAAAATAATGAATAATATAATCTACCACAAATTGATGATTTATTTGATCAACTTCATGGAACAAAATATTTTTTTTAAGATTTACCTTTGATCTGGATATCATCCTCTATGTGTGAGGAAAGAAGATATTCGAAAGACATCATTTCCAACCAGGTATGGGCATTACGAGTTTATAGTGATTCCTTTTGGACTGACTAATACAATCTCTATTTTCATGGATTTAATGAATAGAGTTTTCAAGGATTATCTTTATGAATTTTTTGTGGTATTTATAGATGATATCCTAGTATACTTAAAAATCTATGAAGACCATGAGAATAACGTGAAGATTATTATGAAAACTCTTAGAAGAAATGAATTATATGGGAAGTTTAGCAAGTGTGAATTTTGGATTTAATAAGTTTTTTTTCTTGGCCATATTTTCTTTAAGGATAGAATATTAGTTTATCCTGTGAACACCAATGTAATAAAATAATGTCCCATTCCAACTAACATAACCAAGGTACGTAGTTTTATTATCTTAGAAGGTTACTATCGGCATTTCATTCAGAATTTTCCCCGACTAAATTACATACTAACCAAGCTCACATGTAAAGAGGTTAAGTTTGTATGAACGAAAGAATGTACAGAATGATTTGAATAATTGAAAATAATGTTCAATGCTCCAATTTTGACTCTTCCATCTAGAAATGATGTATTTGTGATATACAGGGATGCATCAAAGAATGGTCTTGGTTGCATCCTTATGAAAAATGATAAATTTATTGCTTATGGATCAAGGCAGTTGAATACTCATGAGAAAAATTATCCAACTCATGATCTTGAGTTATCAGACGTAATCATTTCTTTGAAAATATTGATACATTATCTCTATGGTAAAATATTTAAGATATATACAAATCAAAATAGTTTTAAATACAATTTTACATAGAAAGAACTCAACATGAGACAAAGGAGATGGCTCGAGTTACTCAAAGATTATTATTGTTCAATACACTATCACCTAGGAAAGGAAAATAAGGTGTAAGATTAATTAAACATGAAATATCATGGACTTCTGACCCAAATGAAGATTGGGAGAGATACTATATTCATGGATCTACTAAAAATATATGGTGATTGTTAAGGAAGGGGAAACATATTTCCTCTTTCAAATGATTGAAAAACCATATTTACTAGAGAAGATAAAAAGCCCTCAATCTGATGACGAGAATCTACACAAGAAAATTAATGCTTTTAAGGATGGGAGACTGGCAGACTTCGTGTATGAGGAAGGAGTTCTAAAATTTGGGAATAGGTTATGTGTTCCATCAGTACCTGAGCTAAAAAGAAAACTATTATATTATTCTCATTGATCAAATTTCTCTATACACCTTGGTACCACAAAGATGCATAAAGATATTAAGGAACATTTTTTGGGGATAATATGAAGCATGAAATTGCTGACTATGTGTCAAGGTGTTTAGTTTTTTAACAAGTGAAGGTAGAGCGACAACATCCTAGAGGGGCGATGCAACCTCTACCCATTCCTATATGGAAGTGTAATTACATTATGATGTATTTTTTCATAGGACTATCAAGGACACCAAGAAGGAAGGATTCAATATCGATAATTATTGATCGTCTCACAAAATCCGAACATTTTCTTGCTATAAGAGAGGATTTACCACTTGAGCACCTAGAAATACATTATATTAAGGAAGTTTTAATAATTTATGGTGCACCTATATCAATTTTGTTTGATTTAGATCCTCGGTTTTACATCAAAATTTTGTAAAATTATTTATAAGGTTTTGGATACTGAGCTTCATATGAGTACTACTTATCACCCCCAAACTGACAGACAGTCTGAAAAGACAATTCAAACACTGGAAGACATGTTGAGATCATGTTCTCTTGACTTTAAAGGTATATGGGATCAATACTCTCCTTTGGTGTAATTTTCCTACTATAATAGTTTCCATTATAGAATTAAAATGGCGCTATATGAAGCATTATATGGTAAGAGGTGTAGAACTCCAACTTGTTGGGATGAAGTTGGTGAAAGGTAACTTTTAGGCCTAGAACTTATCGAAGATAAAAAATCAAAGGTAAATAAAATTTAGGCCCATAATAAAGAAGTCCAAAGTAGGAAAAATAGTTATGCTGAAAACTGGAGGAAGGATTTGGAATTTCAAGTAGGATATCATGTCTTTCTAAAAGTATCTTCATGGAAGGGTTTCTTAAGGTTCAGTAAGAAAAGGAAATTGAACCCAATGTACATCAGACCATTTGAAATTATGAAAAGAATCAGAGCTATAACTTACTGTTTAGAAATGCCACCGAGTCTCTCCAAAGTTCATAATGTGTTCTATGTGTAATTGTTAAAGAAATACATGTCAGACCAAACACATGTACTCACCCATGAAGAACTAGAACTGGAACCTGATTTTTCATACTGTGAAGAGACTGTAAAGATTCTTAACACTTGGGAGAAGGTATTGAGAAATAAGATAGCTATTCTAGTCAAGGATCTTTGGATAAATCATAATGTAGAGGAAGAAACATGGAAACCTAAGAATGTTATGAAGAAGAACCACCCACATCTTTTTTAAGGGATTTATACATGAAACATTTCGAGTACGAAATTTCCGATAGTGGGAATAATATAACACACCAAACATTTTATGGTACGTTTCTCTTAAATAAATTATATTCATAGCCTATATTCCATAAAGCAATGAGTTTCTTTAAAACAACACATGGTTATTTAAGATATATTCAAAACCTATCCTTTAAACTTAAATTTTCCTCTTCAAAGTTTTGAATTTTGAAAAACGAACAAACACGGTTATGATCAGGGTGATATTTGGAGTCTAATAGAATCAAGTTAATTTTCGGTGAATAGTAACTTACCCTTATGAATAGTAACAAACCCTAATGAATTGTAACCTTCCCTTATGAATATTAATCTAAAACTTATGAAAGATATTAAGAAGGCATATTTTTATTATATTGAATTTATATATAAAGAATTATTTGGACTTTTAGAGATGTTTGGGGCCCACTATATCCCCATGATAAATTGACAAGTCTTATTAGAAAAATCAGTTGGGGACAAACCTTTAGAGTTTGTTTCAAAAAATCTGACGAGTTTCTACAAACAAACTTAACCTATTTTGATGTTATACTAGTATCATGTGCCAGATACATGACGTCTAATTAATAATCATTATCATTATTCATTTTCAGCTATTACTATCAATGAGAGTTTTACTATGAAAAAATATATGGATACAGTTTCATTCTCAGTTTATTAATTGCCTGTGTTTTTTATTTATTCACCATACCATTTTGACTATGCCAATTTGTTTATGATTTATTTATTGTTGATTAATACTTCTCCTATTTGTAACCCTTACTAAGAATTTTATCTCACCTCTTTAATTTGTTTGCCTTCAATAGGTTATGAGGAGGAGACCATTTATTGATTTCTCCTGGATGTAGTTTTTTTTTGTTATGTATTTTATTTTTGTTACCTTTCCCAAATTAATTTGAGTTACATTTATATATATAGTTTCTTCAAGTCTAATAAACTAATCATTTATTCGGGTTTTCATTCCTTTTAATTATTCCAATTTAATAAGTAATTTAGTAGCTCTGGTCTAGAGGGGTCTTCGTGTTACAAATTTCACATAACATCATTCTTTATCACTCTTTATTATTACTTGAAGTTATTTTTCTCCCCCATTTCCATATTTACACTTCCAGCCAGTTTGTACCTTATTTGGGAGCTTGATTATTTGTTAGGTGATCTTCATGTTTCCCATTATTCTTTTCAAAATGATTTTTATTACCCATTTTTACAATATTTTTTTTCAACAAAGATATTTTTAAATATTAAAATTGTTTTTCCTTTCTTGATTGTATGATTTATCTTTAACTCCATGGAATTGATTTAAAAAAATAATTCCTTTTCAAGAAGAATAAGATAAATTTTGAGGATAAAATTTAATTAAGGGGGTATAATTTAACACCATTAAATTTTAATTTAAATGAATTCTATGATAGATAGAATTCTTAGAATTCTTAACATACAACACTTAACTTTAAGAGAATTGGGAAATACAATTAAAATATTATTATTTTAATGTGATCATTATAACCAAGCCATTAAATTTGTAGTTTGAATATGAATAATTATCTTATGAAAAATATATATAAATTATTTTTACAATGAAAATTTATTGATTAATTTATAATAAATAAGCACTCAATTTCAATAGAGTCATTCTATGTTTCACAAATATATTTTCTTCAAAAATATTTTTTATTTAATTTTTTTGAGAAAATTATATTTAACCGATGAAAATTTTAGAAATTTTATTTTATAAATAGGATATAATTTTTTAAATAAACAAATAAAAGTTATATTAGGGTAACATCTTTAAATTTTTTGAAAAGATTGATTTTTCAAGGAATGATAAAATACTGATTTTTGTAAAACAGCCATTTATATTAATTAAATCATGTAATTTAAAATTAATATTATTTTTCAATTTTATATTAAAAAAACAATTTTAATTTATTTATAAATAATTTAATTAATTTTATAGGAATCACTAGTATAATTTATTTTGGTATAATTTCATTTTTTGGAAAAAAACACATTTTTCTAAAAACTATTTTTCTTTATTTTTTTCATTTTTATGTTAAATTATTTACAAAAAATTATAGATATTTAATATTTATAATTTTATTTTATATTTGGAATCATTGTTTTCATTCTTTTTAAGTGGTGCAACTTCATTTTTGGTCATTATGAAGAGAGACTTTGGCAAAAAAATCTAGTTACCATAGTAAGAGTTCAAGCATGTTAAAAGGGTTAAAACTAAAATGATAATGATTAAAATTATCTAAAAACATTATAAATCAAATTTTATGGTCACATCTCTACCTTATCCCTTAACTAATTCAAAAAAATTCTATTTCAGATCCACTTTTCTTAAGTAATACATTAATATACATTAATATTTTGAAAAATTATAAGTGTGTCCTCTTCTTCACATATAAAAAGACACCACTTTTTCTATATTATCCATGCTTCAAGATCATAATAAATCACCAATACCCACCCAAATCCATTACTAAAAACACTCTACGCACCCTAGAGCTCATAGTTTGATTAGAATACCATCCTAAGAAATATTTAGGTATGATCTAAGGAGATTGTCCAAAGAAGATGTATAGTTCTTAACCGAGTGTTTTATTTTTATTTCTTCTTTTACATCCTTCAATAATCCGTTAAAAATTGTTATATAAGAACATAAATAAAACTAATATACTTAAATTTTATTATGTTTATGTCATAACACCTTTTAATATACTTATCCATCTAATGGGAAAGGAAGACTTTCATGCATATGTGCGGACTACCACCTCACAAAGATGATGTATTTACTTTTCCATCACCACCTATTATGGATGGTAAAAATTATGGATCCAAATGAAATAATATGATACATATAATATAAATTTCATTCTATAATGATAAATAAATATTCTACTTCTTTCTTTAGAAGGTTTTGGGTGTAGTAGAAGCACTAGATGGGGTATTCCAAACTAGGATTTTTATCGTAATATATGAGTAATCTGAGATCACTTCCATAAAACTGGGTTTCCGCAGAGCTAACCTTTATCATTGCTAGAAAAAAGTGCTGATAAAGGGGACCTCTTTATCAACTCTTTTTTAGTAGCGCTGATAAAGGGGGGGATTTATCAGAAATTTTTACTAGTGCTGATAAAGTTTATATTTCAAAAAACAAATCATGAAAAATAATATATTGTTATATAAGTATATTTATATTGATATAAATATAATATATATTTTTAAATATGTTTTAGATAAGTATAAATAGGATATTGAATTTAATATATAAGAAATTTAGTGAAAATAGATTTAAAATCTTTTAAAAAATATTATTAATTAATAATTTTCTAATTATCATCGATTAATAATCATTTAATAAAAATTTGAAGACACAAAAAATCAAAAAAAATAACAGATCTAAAATAAGTTGAAAATGTAATCCAAACTTCAAACGGCCATAACTTTTGATCTAGAAGTCTGTTTGAGCTCTACTACATATCAAATAGAATATTGTGATGAGATCTACGCTCTAGTGACCCTAGGAATCCTCTTATCACAATTTTAGAGGCCCAAAAAGGCTCATAAGTTCTTGAAAACTGAGTTTTTAGTTAGGATATCCCAATTTTTAACATTCAAAGAGGTATAAATTATAATCTAGATGTCCTATAGGTCTACACCACATATCATATTAAACATTGTTTCATTTTATTTGATTTGACTAGTTGTGGAGTTGAAACAGACTTCTGGATTAGAAGTTATGGTCATTTTAATATTCTACGGCTTTTCAAATACACAAATATATGTATTTATTCGTAAATATATATATATATATATATATATATATATATATCTCTGTGTGTGTGTGTGTGTTGTATATATTTATGTACGTATTTATTTATTTATTTATAAACACACATAAAAACATATTTTATAAATGTATTTAAAACCAATCTTATAAATATATATTAATATAAAAATAAATATACGAATAAAAAACTATAAATAAAAAAATATATATTTATAAATACAAATATAAATTAATATGTGAGTAAATATATATATATATATACTAATATATGAATAAACATATATGTATTAATATAACTAAATATATTTATATTAATACGAATCTATATTAATATATGAATAAATGTCACTATATATATATATAAATAAATATAAATATATATTAATATATGAATATATATATATATATATTAATATATGAATAAATATATTTGTTTTAATATCACAAAATATGTTTATATTAATATGAATCTATATTAATATACGTATAAATATAACTATATATGTATATAAATAAATACATATATCATTAAATGGAGAAAAAAACTAAATAACATAGTGGTCAAGGTTCAGGCGCAGAAGGGGGAGGTCTCAGGTTGAAGTTCGGGTGGAATTAGGGAGGGGCGTGCAAGCATGTGGGGGATGCGCAAGCAAGGGCAACGCGCGGGAGAGTGGGGGGGTCAAGTGCTGTTAAAATATCTCCCCCACATTAAATAATATTTTTAACTTTTTTAATTTTTTTTTTGAATTTTATCAGTGCTTTTTTTAGAACTGATAAAAGGGGAATTTATCAATGCTTTTTTGAGCGCTAATAAAAGGGACCCCATTTATATTCTCCTTGATTAACATCGCTTTTTTAGCAATTTCAATGCCCTTTTCTAGTGCTGATAAATGCCATATTTATAGTAGTGGGTGTAAATCGATGATAAATTCCATCAACAATGAAATTGAATTAAACATTAATTCATTAGATAATTATAGAACCAAAATGTAGTACCATCAAATAAATATTTATAATTATGTTAATGAATTAATGAACTTCCTTATAATGAATTATTTCTTCATTGGTGAATATGACAATGTCTCTACATCCGACCATCATTGTGTTTTATTAATAAAGTATAGATTCCATACAGTGGTGATCCACATGTGCTCCATAAACCTCTGAATGTATTCATAATAATCACTGGGTTCTAGTGTGGTAGATCCTAACTCTTTCATCAATCATCTTTGATCACCCCAATAATCGCTTTAAGAGGGATTATCTTTGATCTCTCTAGAAATGAGAGTGGTGGTATAGGAAGATAACTCTCCATTTATGAGAGAATTATTAGAGAGGGAACCCTTTAGGGATTTGGGAGAATTATTTGGATCTTTTTGTGCATAGCCCAATGAAATGGAAATAACACATTAGAAATAATATAATTGGGTTTAAATACTACTATGGTTAGAAAATAATAATTTTTCATGTGACCTGATTATTTCATTAATCCCTATAGAACCCCATGTCTATAATAATAATAATAATATTATTATTATTATTATTTATTGGAATGTTCAAAACAAGATAATTAATTATATTTTATTTATTCAAATATTATTTAATGAATATTATCTATTATCATAACACTAAACTCAGTCTACCATTCCTCCACAATATTTATTGGGCCTTGAATAATTGCTATTTATTTAATAAATTAATATCACTACATTATTCACCAATAAATAAATTAATATTATATTCACTAAATGGAAAATAAATATTTATTAAATATTTGAATCATAAAATATTCTCTCGAATAACTAGTGAATTTATATATATGATCAAGAAAACATTATTAATTATTAATGCACATGTGGGAATAATGTTTATTCAACATGTTAAATAATAAATAGTATTATTATTTAATAGAGGTTTCAGATACACTTAGAGTGTAGCCCTCTAGGCCTATTTCTCAATGGTATTAGTTGAAGTATCCCAAAGTCCAATGTTACCATTTAGGAACACACAAAGGAACCCATAGAGAAATAAGTTAGTGTCATAATGACAGAGAACATAATATAGATGCTAACTATGTTATATAATCCTTTTATCACAATATCTCTAATCAAGCAGGTTTTATGCTAGTTCTATTAACCCGTGTTCTTGATGTATATTTCTTTAAATTTCCTAGAATATAGAATACCCATAGAAAAATATGTCCATGGATTTATTTAGGCTATATCATTTCCATAAAATGATCTAATATATCAAATTATATTAAAGAAAGGAAGGGGGAATCATTTCTCACATTATTAATTAATTAAAAATCACTCATGATTCACTTAACATATCCAACATTAATGTGAACATATTCCATCACAATTGTAATCAATATATCAAAGTACATGACAAATAATATCCATTAATAATAATATTAAAGTCTAAGGATTAATAAAAATTCCTATAGATAAGAACATCCATTGACACATATAAATGTTGATTTCTTACTGGAAATTCTTTTTCTCATAATCTCCTACACTTAAAATTACCAAGGGTCTAAACCGTGAGAAGGTGATTTAAATTCCATCACCACCCTCAAAATCATATATAATTTTTGTCCTTAAAATGATTTCTTCTATCCATTTAACATATATTTAAGAATACTTTAATGGAACTTCTAGGTTCTCATCATATTGGGGAATTATTATGACCTTTAAATGCAGAAACTACTCTTAAGACATTGTCACATACTATGTCACACAGAATAAAAAACATTATGTGATAATTAATTTATTAATATAAATAACTATTAGTATAGGTAATTATAAAGTACACAGAATTTGGTTCTAGTAAACCAACTCAAACAAACTCTCACTTGCACTAGAGACGACTACTAACAACCTTCATACTACTATCCCTCATATAATACCCATAATTATGATAATATAATGTTTTAGTTAGGGTTTACACAATTTTTTCTTCCATGGAAACTCTTTATATGTAAATTTCACTCTTATGACAATAATCCCACAATAGGTGATACATCTGGAGTATGTTATTTGTCCGTAGGATTGACCTTGTCTTTCTTTGCAAGAGCCACCGCTATAGTATTATAAAAATATAATGTGATAGGATATTTACTTATAGGTACCACATCAAGATCTTAGTTAATGTTTTGTATCCAAATGTATTATTTTGATACATTAGATTCCACTATATACTTGGACTCTACTATAGAATTTGTGACAACTGGCTACATTGAACAATTTTGACTCAGAACTCCTCTGTTAAGACTAAAAAAATATATGGTATACTATTTAATATAAGTATAATATAATTGAAAACTATAATTGGTATAACCCCAAATTACTAGATCCTTATCTCCTCTATACACTAGGAGAATATCCTTAGTTCTTTTTAGATACTTAATCACAACCTTAACAGCAGATCGATGTTGTTCACCAATATCATCTTGATATCTACCTGCCATGATTAATATGTAGAAAACATGAAGTCTAGTTCATAAAATGGTATATATGATTGATCCTATCACAAAATAATATCGGATCTTACTCATTCTATCTTTCTCTTATTATGTCTAAGGATAAATTTTATTTGAAATATATATACCATGTGATCCTATAACCAATCCCTTTTTGGATTATTCTATACTAAATATCCTTATAATCTGGTAAATGTATGTACTTTGAGTTGGTAAAAGTCACCTCTTGGGTCTATCATGATTTATATTAATCCATAGAAAGTAGGCTCCTTCACCAAAGTCCTTCATGTAGAAGAATTTTTGTAACCAATCCTTAAGATACTAGAAGACTCGTATGTCTTTTAGATAAGTAACATTTCATCAATGTATATTATAAGTAAAATAACTACATTACACTAAAAAACTTGTAAATGCATTGATAAAAAAATTTCTTAATGAACCCAAATTATTTTATAGCTTCATCGAACTGAATTCTCCATGACCTAGATACTTTCTTCAATCCATAAATGGGTCTCTATAACTTTAATTAACTTTTGGAATAACCTGGAGTCACAAACACATCTGGTGGTGTCAAATTGAAATAATTCTAAAGGTTACCATTAAGGAATTTTATTTTTACATCCATATAGAAAATTTCATCATCATGGTAATTTATTATAGCAAGTATAATTATAATGTATTTAAACATGGAAACTGGAGAAGTTTTCATCATAGTCAATTCCTTAACATTTTTTAAACCTTTTAGCACTATACTTTATTTATTGGTACTCACTATAACTTCCATTTTTATATTTCTATTGAATACTCATTTACACCCAATATGTTTTAAATAAACTGGAAGATCAACCAAAATGTAAACATAGTTCATATACATGGAATCTATTTCATAATTCATGGCTTCTTTCCATCTTACAACTTATAATCTCTCTATTACCTCTTTATAAGATATAGGGTCAATATTTTCAACCAATAATGAGTCACCACCTTTTGTGACTGGAAAACCATGTCTATATAGTTCTCTTACCTCTTTGGTTATCCTATTAAGTACTTTTATTTTAATAATAACTTCTTATATGGGGACCTATGGAATCTGTTCTTATACAAACTCTTGTGTATCTTGAGAATCAATGTCATCAGAGTTAATATATATCCCAATATCATTATTTGGGATTTTATCCCTCTCAAGAAATATGTTCAGTCTAGAAATATTCCCTTTCCTTCCTAAGTTGTTTTATAGGTAGTGTCCCCTATATTACTTTGGATACCTTATAAAGATACATTTTACACCCCGGGGTACTATTTTGTTGCATGAGATGTCCTTAACTATAACATCCCAGGTAATTATAGAATAATATTTTTTCAAACAAATAATTATGAATTGGATAGTAATTTTACTTTAAAAAGGATGTTATGTCTGATAGCATACTGACATGCAATAATGGGTTTCTCTGAAATCTTATGTTGCACACAAGACTGAGTTATACGGAAAAATAATATATTATTAATATTATTATTTTAAGTTGTAGTAATCGTATAGCTGTTAGAATACCGATAATGAAAGATATTAAATAAATTATTAAAATATGGTTTACACATGTTTATATAATGATTCATTGGTTGGAAAATTAATTAGGAAATTAAATAAAAACCAATTGAATATAAAGGATTTTTTTAGAAAAACTATTTAAATGAAAATAATTATGTTTATAAAATAATAAAATCACTATTTTTGGGTTATATTAATGAAATATAAATTCATTATAATGTTTAAAATTCGTCTTATGTGTTTTCTATACATTATATAAGAACAATATAATTTTATAGATAAATTGAGTAATTTTATAGATAAATTGAGTAATTTTCTAAAAAATGTAAGTTTTCCACCTTTTGATGGAGAACCCTTTTTAAATATGTTTTTTGTCATTTTTATATGTTATATTTCAAAAAAAATTGGAATGAGGACATCAAAATTTACTTTGGGTGAATTTTTGGTATTTTTCTGATTAAATTCATATTTTAATGAATCATGAAAAATACAACATTTTAATTCAAACTGCCTTTTCATCTAATTTATTTAAATTATTAGATTATACTTTTACATGATTTTAAGGTATAATTATATTAAGTTTTTATAATTTAATCCAATATAGTTCATTGTATGTTTTTAAAAATAGAAATTAAATAGAAAAACTATGTGAACTTTTGAATGTTTTACTTCAAAAATATGTTTCCTTGATCCATCAACAAGATTAGTGTTAAACCAAATTTACCCACTTTTGGGAATTGAATTTTCAAAAAAATACATATATGGTTGTACTCAGTATGAAAATTTTGGTCCAATAGGTTTTGTGAATAGTAACTTTAATATTTTATTTACCATAGTTAAAGGTAAATAGGGTAATTAAAGGTAAACTTAATATTATAATATTATAAAATTACCCAAACACTTATCATAATCTTATAAGATGAGTTAATATCGACCATGACCATCCTTAGGCCGAAATATAACCTTTGGAAGCCACATTGGTGTGATTAAGATATTTATAACATTTAATTCAAAGTTAATGCAAATATATCATACAATTGTCTCCTCTTAATAAACAATTTTAATATAGGGTTATGTAAGTGATATCTTTGACTATGAAGAGGCCTTAGAAATATAAAAATATTAACTAAAAGAAAGAATCAAATAAATGATATTAATAATATTAAAATAAATATAATTTAAAATATTTGATGTCATACATGAATTTTATGGTTTGATAGGACATTTTATTATTGAGTCAATTTAGTTTTTTAAGTAATCATGTTGTTATGTTATTTTAAAAAATTCATGTAATGAATAGTATCAAAATTGACATAATTCATATTTTAAAATATAAAATATTTAATTATGTGATATAAAATTTCTAAAAATATAATATTCGAACAAAAAGTTTATATAACTATAAAAATGTCATTAATAACTCGTTAATTTGATGTTTTTCAAGATTTTTTAATTATTTTAACCCTCTAATTGTAAATTACATAATAAAATGGTTAGAGTTAAAAGGGGTTAAAACAAATAGATAAGGATTAAAAAAATAATAAAACTTGTCTAATTTTTATTGGATTATTATATTTATACCCACACTCATCATATATTCTGAATAAATTATTTTTTAAACATTTTGAATCAAAATTTAATTTATATTAATTTAATACTTTTAATAATTCTAATGGTGCCCCTCTTCTCTCCTATAAAAAGGATCTCATTCCACTCTATTACTCACACTTACAAAACCTTTTGGTTCATCCAAGATCTACCCAAACCCATTCCTAGAATCCCTACCCACATTTTTGAGGCATTTATTTTGGAAGAACACCCTCTTGAGAGGTGTTAAGGTGTTCTTAAAAGGTGATCAACCAAAGAAGAGGTATCATTTTCTTTAAGTATTTATATTTTATTTCTTCTTCCACATCCTTAAAATCGTATTCTTCTTAGATAAAATAATAAATACAATATCATTAATATACTGAGATGTTATTATTATAATATCATCACCTAAATATATCTCTACTTCTATTAAATGGGAAAGGAATTAATCGTTTGTGCGTACGTGTGAACTATCACCTCCACGAACCGATCTAATTCATTTTTCAAAACTGTCTCTCATGACTAATTAACATAATGGAAATCATGTTCATATTTTTTATTCATGAAATATTAATCATTATAATATAATAATATATCAATTATGTTCTTACTTTCCATGTTCATAAAAATGATAATGTCGTTCATACGTATGTGTGAACTATCACCTCCACGAAGCGATGTGACTTGTTTTTAATAATTATATCACTTTTTTGAAAGATATAATTATATTTAAATGATTAATATATTATTAATGATTTTATTATCCTTATTTAAAGATAAAATATTACTTAACTTCTTTCCATAATGATCAATGAAAAATGGAAAATGTTACTCATGCGTACGTACGACTTATCATCTCCATGATTATAACATTGTTCGTTTTTTATAACCACACTTAATGGTTTGATTTAAAGATATATTTTATGTATAAAAATGATAATTTCATGAATATTATTATATATATTAAGGAATTTTTACCACTTGTACTATTGACATCATACCAAGTTCATTTTCGACTCAAGTACCGAATATCAAAAAATGTACGATGTGAACTTAAATAATTATGTAATTGTTATAACATGGTAATAAGTGATATAAAAGTAATAATTAACTTGAAAAGGGTTATCAATAAAGTATAAATTAACCTAAGTTTATTATTCAAGAAGATAAATAATGTATGAGATGATTCAGACTCGAGGTAAGGGACTTTGTCTCAATCTCCATTTATTAAATCATATTTTGATAATATACACAACATTATTTTATATGGTTTATAATTAACCCATTTTAATTTTAATCTCATTTAAAGGTTTTTTAAAGGAATATTTTTATATGAAGAAATTTAATAAATGAAAAAAGGAATTTTTTTAACATACACAACAACAACGAATTTCCCACTGTCGTGACCATTATTTGATATTTGTTTTCCAATACAAGCCCTAATGTTTTTAAAAGAAAAATAAATTCCATATTCCATTTTTTGGTATTTATATATTGAAAATGGTTTTGAGTATGTGTTTTTTATGTTAATATCTTTAAATTATATATTGTTATTGAAATGTGTAAATGTTATTTTTAATTTATTGTTGTTAAATGTTATGATTATGTTATGGTTGTTTGAAATTGCTTGCTTATGTATACGGGTGGATCCATGATAAATTGACTGTGGGTGAGCCTATGATATATCTCCAATGTAACGCCCCGACCCTAGTTACCTAGAGTCGGTGTATTATTACATAACATTGGCATGATCACGAGAAAGATCAAGTCTCGAAAGACCGATTAGTTTAGTAGCCTTGGAATAACTAGATACATCCATAATTTTTTACATTACATCATAAAAAAACATCTTGTCTTCATATCCCCTCATACTATCCCTGCAGGTCATTCATAAATTACTTCTTCATAATCCTGGGAAAAATAAAACATTGAAAGGGGTGAGCTCAGATGCTCAGTAAGGATAACATTATAGCAGAAGCTTTCATAAATAAGCATAAACACTTAAGGCAATTTATAACTAAAACAAAAGCCTTTTAAACTTGAACTTCAGCATAAAATGGAAAAGGTAAAATGAAATAATGTCATTTACTTACTCACATGGATATTCTACTAGTCTAATGATCACATGCAATATCAATATCCACTTTCATAATATTGGAATGCATAATGCCAGACTATCATAACCACTTAGCCAAGGCCTCGTGCCAAGACTACAAATAAGATTTTGTCAAGGCCTTGTGCCAAGACACTAGTTTGTCTCATGAGACCTACCGATGCATCGAGGAGCTATAGCGGGCTCCACCCGTCACTTATTAAGTCCAATGCATTCCTCATATGAACATGTTTAAACATAACATAAACATTCGTATTAAAACTAGCATACGAAATGTCAATACTTTTACCACAAACCATGAATTGTATAAAAACAGCGCATCCACAGTCAAACATGACTCATTCGATACAATATGGAAGATTGTATTTTATCACATTAACCTCAATCAAGAATAATGAATCACGTTGACATAAATGAAAATAATCATCAAAACTATTTGAGATAATTATCCCCCTTTTCTTGAAAACATTTAAAAGTCACACTATTTGTCAAGAATCCATTTAAAAGTAGATTTTTGAATCAAAGTGTCCCATACCACATTGAAACTTTTTAAAAGGAGTTTTAATTTATAAAACTTTAATGTCCATATAAATAAATCCTTAAAACCATTTTTAAAACATGGACATTAATGAGAAAGATTTAGAAGAACAAGTCTTTAAAACATTTAAAAATGGTATTTTAGTTAGAGATTCTAACCAAAAGAGACACTTGAATACAAATAATTGAGGTAATCAAAACTTTGTAATATCATGAGAATAAAAGGATTCATGATATACTATGTCAAAGTACATTATATACACCACATTAAAGTTATTTGGTGTATATCAACAAAGAAGTCTCAATGGAATGTAAATTGAGATGAAATCTCTCATAAAGGCCGTATCCTTAGGTTAAGGATAAATCAACGACATAATTATGTGTGACAAATATAAATACACTAAATATGATTGGATATTCAGTGTAAAACAATCAAAGGATATTCACACATATTCTTGTAAAAACAACACCAACGAATTGGATGTTTAACTCAACAAATGGTGAATGAGTTAAAATTACTCTTATCAAATTCATATCAATGACTTGAGAATTACCAATGAGTGATTATGTGTATCAAACTTATATCCACAGGAAGGGGAGTGGAAATTATGACATAATCAAATGAATAGTGATTCCACACATAATCATGGAGTAATATAATCAATGAAATATGCGTAAAGCCAAATGAGTGGGAATTGAAATCTCAAATTCCCTTACCGATTAGGTAACATACGAAACATACACCCATGAAAGAAGTATCATACCATGATGATGTAAATACCCATAAATTAAAGTATATTACACAATTAATACAATCATGGGTAGTACACATACACCACATGCAATAATTAAGTGGTGATCAATGGAAATCTCACGAAATTAAAAGTGAGATAAGAAACCCCTTACCACGTTAATCAACTGAGTCGTATGGACAAAATTTAATAACCACCAAATGATTTATAGAATAACATGAATATAAATAGAATCATGAATATATATCAAATGGCAGTACACAATACACCACTTTCAATAATTTAGTGGCGAAAAAATGGAAATCTCACGGAATTGAAAGTGATATAAGAAAATCCCTTACCACGTTAATCAACTGAGTCGTATGACCAAAAGTTAATAACCACCAAATGATTTACAGAATAACATGAATATAAATAGAATAATGAATATATATCAAATGGCAGTACACAATACACCACTTTCAATAATTTAGTGGCGAAAAATGGAAATCTCACGGAATTGAAAGTGAGATAAGAAAATCCCTTACTTTGTACTTTTTCCTTGGTAGATGGTAGGTTTACCTCCTGTATAATGGTGAAATAATTGTTATTGAATTATAAAAGAATCATTTACTTTAATATGATATCATATATGATCTTTTAACATTGATTTGTTAATAATATCTTAGAATTATCGTCATTTCGGGTGTTAACGGGTTCATTTTACTTTATATTCTTTGTTATGTGAGCCATATTCGTTATTAATGGGATGTATATAATTCATATAAATAATGATATCAAGTCATTTGATACTATTTTTAAATCATCAAATGATAATTATACTTGAATGGATATGATGGACAATGAATCTCATCGCGTTCGTGGAGATGGTAGTCCGTACATACGCACGAGCGACAATATCATTCTTTTGATATTAAAATAATATATAATTGGATTTTATATCATATATACAGAATCATTATCATGTTATATTTATTATTTACATGAGTTACACATCATTATTATACCCATCCAAATAATAATATATTGAATAACAATTACACCACGACGTGGAGACGGTAAGCCGTACGTACACACGTATGGTGACATGTTATTCAAAGGATGGATAGAATACTGAATATGGTTGTACCATATTTATAATAACATCACAGTATATATATGATACTGGAGTTATTATTTTATAATGGAAATAACAAAGAAAGAGGAAGTGGAAGAAGAAAGGAACTTGAAAAGGGGTGGTGAAAACATTACCTCTTCTTCGGGTTCTTCCTTTTGATTTAATCAAAAGGGCTCTTTAGGTTGGCTTTCTGATCAAACTAAGGCCTCGAGGTTGTAGTGAGGGTAGTTGAGATATTATTTGGATAGGGTTTGGCCGAACCAAAGGGCTTTGAAGGTGTGAAGAAATGAGAAGGAGGAGTGCCCTTTTATAAGAGGGGTGAGGGGCACCTTTGGAAAAGCTAGAGATATTAGTTTATAATAAATTCATATTCGGTTTCCAATGGCTCAAAAGTTGACTATTCAAAGGTTAAGGTGGGGATGGGTCGCAAACAACTCAACCAATAGAATTTAGACAGGTTTGGGTACTTATATTAACCTTATCTTTAAGTATTAACTCTAAGTTAATTAGTTTCACTTTTACAATGTCTCTTTGTATTTTTATATTATATGGTTAATAAAATTACCATATACATACAAGAGACCCCCAAGTGGTCCATTAATGATACACCTATCATGATATAAGTCTCTTGGCCGAACCTTAGATTTTTAGGAATTTAATATCAATTAATAATATAATATTTGTTTTAAAAACTCTTTTATGTCAATTTTGACACTATTCAATAGTTGATTTTTGTGAAACTCATAACAGATTTATTACTTCGAAAAAAGTCAATTAAATCAATACTAATATATCATATTATCCTAGAAAATTATTTTAATTCATTAAAAGTTTCATATTATATTTATTTGGGTATTTTTAATATCAATTATTTTGATTTTTCACTATTATAGTAATTACTGCATCATCCTTGTGTCATAAATAAATTAAATTATTTAATGTCTAAAAATTATAAATAAAATATCATTATGTAGGAAATCTTTTTATATTTCTAAGGAATATTTATAATCTAAAATACAACATATATAACCCTCTGTAACAATTGTTTTGTTAAAAGATATATGCTTGTGTTATTTTTGTATTTATTTTAACTTAATTAAAATAAAGTGTCATTATCACTTACAAGTGGATCCATGGGGTCCCAAAATAGACCCAAAGATTCCCATGGTCGACCATGTATCAACCAATAGGGTTAAGACACGTTTTAGGGTAATTTAGTATTATTATAATATTATTTTTTAACCCTTATTTACCGGATTTACCCTTAACCATGGTAAATAAAATATTTACCGCAGTAATTATTCAAAATGTCTAAAAATAAAAGTTACCTATTTACACAATTTGAACATCCTGATTCCAAATATGTAATCCATTTTTCTAAATTCAAAACACAGAAGTGGCAGAAATTAATTTAAAATTATTTCCCGCTGTCAAAACAAAAAGCGTGTTTTTAAGAGATAATAACTATCAAAAGATTGACACTTGTTTATGTTCGGTTTAATTGAAAAATTATGTCCAATGACCAAAATTATATTAAATGGTAAAAATATATTCTAAATATACTTTAAAACAACTCAAATTCATAATTTATCACTATTAATTATTTTGATTAAAAAAGTTGTTTTTAATTAAAATTTAGTAATTTTCACTATTCATCAAAATATGAAAGTTATCCAAAAAGTACCAAAATTTCACCCTAGGATAATTTCGATATTACGAATCCAAAAATGAAGTCCATTTTGAGAGATAGAATTTTTAAAATTTGAAAAAGTAGTTATTACTATTCATAACGGCTAGTTTGATTGGTTATGGTGTGTTAAAATCTCGAAGTTGTGTACAATGCACGCCATTGCATTATTCGAAAGGAAACATACCGAGGAAACATGGGGTGTTACATTCTCCCCTCCTTCAATAAATTGCGTCCTCGCAATTTTTAAAATTTTGCTTGGGAATATAATGGAAATTCCCACATCGGAAAAAGAGCCAATAAAACTATCACTTTAAAAGAAAGAAAGAGAGGTATAAGGGTCATCCAAGATAACCCATACTAGGATTCCATGTAAGAAAACATGGATATGGATGATAAACTAAGTGTCAAGTTCTGATGGAGAGGGATAGAAATCGTGATCAGGAGAAAGTTAACAATGAGAAAACCACAAACTTGTGTTGGGACAAACGACCATTAGTCTCCTAGTAGGAAAGTAAACGGACAACATTTTTTTTTAAAGTTACATTACATAAGGAAGAGGAATTCATTTATGATATTGACTAAGAAAATTATGAGATATACTTACATTTTAAGTAAATTTTCATTCTTTAATAAATTTCCACCACTAACTCAATTTTTTTTAAACGATGAGTATTCAAGAAGACTTGGTCACACCGGAAGAGCTAGAATAAACTTCTATAGAATCACATGATCCATGCAGGATAAACCATATATTTACATTGTCTTTGAAGATTAATCAAAACCAAAATGGTTAGTGAATGATCTAATGATCCCCTAAAAGGATATTCATTGAGATAAATATGCACTAATCTTAATTTCTAAAATTAAACCAACAATACTCCAAAGTTAAATAGATACCATTCAATAACCAATTGTCCTTAAAATCCTTTAATATAATCCAAACTAATATTGAAACCCAAATCATATAAGAATTTGATTATGTAGTCTCCCATGTTACATTGTATCTCCAAATGACATCAAATACTCTTAAAGTCACATACTTAAAAGTAATTAACATCATCACATATTCTCTGTTATAGGTTAATAATTTCCATAAATAACCCAAATCACTATAAATCAACAATAAAAACGTAGATAAAAATCCACCATTACTCTACAAATGAAACCCCATTGTATTCTATTTTCCTTGGGCATATAGTGTTTCCAACAAAGCGAACATCTTCCAAAATAACATTTATCACTTAATCACCAAATCATTTTCCTATACCAAGGGTATTCATTTGATAAGACATAAGAACCCAAATAATCTTATTATTGATCAATAAAATCATTTAACAAAAAAATAGTCACATTAACCAGGGACTTCACGTAGTCCAGTGGTAGGCGATAAATCCCAATCGCACTTTGGTTGTGGGTTCGATTCCAACAGCTTTGTCCGACGCGACGGGTTGTCACACGGTCTACGTGTTGTCCATTTTTAAAAACTATATTTTATAATATTACCAAAATGAGATAAATTCCTCAAAATAACATAATTTAATCACAAATGTTATATCATACTTTGCATTTTTATCCCAAATTATAATAACTTATAATTTTATCAAACCCCAATGATCATATAAAACCAAATGGTTATTTATACCTATGTCCACAAGAGAAGAGACAATTCTTCTTCAAATATCATTCTCACATGGCAAACTGCGGGGTTACAAATACAAGAGAAAATTATTCCAAAGTACCCATCAACAAGGAGTGCTAATACATTTTAAGTTTTTCTCCAACCATTTATTTCCACATATCTTCTTCTTTGACCAAGAAAATATCCTATAGAATAGGACATTCACTAGGGTAATGGCCAGGTCCCCTACATTTACGGAAAATGACTGTAAATGGACTCTTGGGACCATTTTTATCTTCTTCCATAGTACTCTTCATTTTTCTTCGGCAATTCTTCACTTTATGTCCTTCCTTCCCGCACGTAAAACATTTCGTTGTCCCATTGAGACACTTTCCTCGGTGTCTCTTTCCACATTTCCTGCATGATGAAAATTGAGGTTTCTTTTCTCCATGGTCTCCATTGCTGGAGATCTTATCATTTATCACCTTTCTCTTCCTTGTTGAGTCTGGGAGTTGGTTAATATATATGTTGTTGATCATATTTTTGGAAAACTGATTTGGCATAAAGACGATATCTTTTACGCCTATCAACATTCCATTTTGTTGCTCATTTCCACCACCGTTCCCACCTTGTACATCATTCTCAAAGTCACTATGACTTCCTTGGAATCCAGCCATTGACTAAAACGAGAAAGCATTGTGTGAGTAATAGTAGTCGTAAAATCATTTAGAGATTAAAATGTCACCATATTCTCAATATGAAACATATTAGGATTAACCAAGGTCATTTACTCTCATCTTATGTATATATTACTTAAATCAGTTTGTAAAGAAAATGTAAATTATCCTAAGCATATCCCCCGGGAGTGTCGTAACCAAGAGTGCAGCAAGGCCCGTTGTCGTGCACCAGTTCCCGTTCGAGTCTAGATCAAAGCGGTGTTTTCGAGTTTTACCCCTAGGTACATCTGTGCCAGAGCCACCACTACCTGCTCGTATCCAGACAGGGATGTATTGCTCGGAAAACTCACAAAATCTCTACAATACCAAAATTCTTGGAAGTTCTTTTATACTAATCCTCAAAGTTCATCTTAGGCCTACGTGCTCTAATCAGAGTTTATCTAAATCTAGCTTCCAAGGTTTGTACTAAACTTCCTCTGATACCAACTGTAACACCCCGACCCTAGTTACCTAGAGTCGGTGCATTATTACATAACATTGGCTTGATCACGAGAAAGATCAAGTCTCGAAAGACCGATTAGTTTAGTAGCCTTGGAATAACTAGATACATCCATAATTTTTTACATTACATCATAAAAAAACATCTTGTCTTCATATCCCCTCATACTATCCCTGCAGGTCATTCATAAATTACTTATTCATAATCCTGGGAAAAATAAAACATTGAAAGGGGTGAGCTCAGATGCTCAGTAAGGATAACATTATAGCAGAAGCTTTCATAAATAAGCATAAACACTTAAGGCAATTTATAACTAAAACAAAAGCCTTTTAAACTTGAACTTCAGCATAAAATGGCAAAGGTAAAATGAAATAATGTCATTTACTTACTCACATGGATATTCTACTAGTCGAATGATCACATGCAATATCAATATCCACTTTCATAATGTTGGAATGCATAATTCCAGACTATCATAACCACTTAGCCAAGGCCTCGTGCCAAGACTACAAATAAGATTTTGTCAAGGCCTTGTGCCAAGACACTAGTTTGTCTCATGAGACCTACCGATGCATCGAGGAGCTATAGCGGGCTCCACCCGTCACTTATTAAGTCCAATGCATTCCTTATATGAACATGTTTAAACATAACATAAACATTTGTATTAAAACTAGCATACGAAATGTCAATACTTTTACCACAAACCATGAATGGTATAAAAACAGCGCATCCACAGTCAAACATGACTCATTCGATACAATATGGAAGATTGTATTGTATCAAATTAACCTCAATCAAGAATAATGAATGATGTTGACATAAATGAAAATAATCATCAAAACTATTTGAGAGAATTATCCCCCTTTTCTTGAAAACATTTAAAAGTCACACTATTTGTCAAGAAGCCATTTAAAAGTAGATTTTTGAATCAAAGTGTCCCATACCACTTTGAAACTTTTTAAAAGGAGTTTTAATTTCTAAAACTTTAATGTCCATATAAATAAATCCTTAAAACCATTTTTAAAACATGGACATTAATGAGCAAGATTTAGAAGAATAAGTCTTTAAAACATTTAAAAATGGTATTTTAGTTAGAGATTCTAACCAAAAGAGACACTTGAATACAAATAATTGAGGTAATAATAACTTTGTAATATCATGAGAATAAAGGGATTCATGATATACTATGTCAAAGTACATTATATACACCATATAAAAGTGATTTGGTGTATATCAACAAAGAAGTCTCAATGGAATGTAAATTGAGATGAAATCTCTCATAAAGGCCGTATCCTTAGGTTAAGGATAAATCAACGACATAATTATGTGTGACAAATATAAATACACTAAATATGATTGGATATTCAGTGTAAAACAATCAAAGGATATTCACACATATTCTTGTAAAAACAACACCAACGAATTGGATGTTTAACTCAACAAATGGTGAATGAGTTAAAATTACTCTTATCAAATTCATATCAATGACTTGAGAATTACCAATGAGTGATTATGTCTATCAAACTTATATCCACAGGAAGGGGAGTGGAAATTATGACATAATCAAATGAATAGTGATTCCACACATAATCATGGAGTAATATAATCAATGAAATATGCGTAATGCCAAATGAGTGGGAATTGAAATCTCAAATTCCCTTACCGATTAGGTAACATACGAAACATACACCCATGAAAGAAGTATCATACCTTGATGATGTAAATACCCATAAATTAAAGTATATTACACAATGAATACAATCATGGGCAGTACACATACACCACATGCAATAATTAAGTGGTGATCAATGGAAATCTCACGAAATTAAAAGTGAGATAAGAAACCCCTTACCACGTTAATCAACTGAGTCGTATGGCCAAAAGTTAATAACCACCAAATGATTTACAGAATAACATGAATATAAATAGAATCATGAATATATATCAAATGGCAGTACACAATACACCACTTTCAATAATTTAGTGGCGAAAAAATGGAAATCTCACGGAATTGAAAGTGAGATAAGAAAATCCCTTACCACGTTAATCAACTGAGTCGTATGGCCAAAAGTTAATAACCACCAAATGATTTACAAAATAACATTAATATAAATATAATCATGAATATATATCAAATGGCAGTACACAATACACCACTTTCAATAATTTAGTGGCGAAAAATGGAAATCTCACGGAATTGAAAGTGAGATAAGAAAATCCCTTACTTTTTACTTTTCCCTTTGTCGATGGTAGGTTTACCTCCTGTATAATGGTGAAATAATTGTTATTGAATTATACAAGAATAATTTACTTTAATATGATATCATATATGATCTTTTAACATTGATTTGTTAATAATATCTTAGAATTATCGTCATTTCGGGTGTTAACGGGTTCATTTTACTTTATATTCTTTGTTATGTGAGCCATATTAGTTATTAATGGGATGTATATAATTCATATCCATAATGATATCAAGTCCTTAGATACTATTTTTAAATCATCAAATGATAATTATACTTGAATGGATATGATGGACAATGAATCTCATCGCGTTCGTGGAGACGGTAGTCCGTACATACGCACGAGCGACAGTATCATTCTTTTGATATTAAAATAATATATAATTGGATTTTATATCATATATACAGAATCATTATCATGTTATATTTATTATTTACATGAGTTACACATCATTATTATACCCATCCAAATAATAATATATTGAATAACAATTACACCACGACGTGGAGACGGTAAGCCGTACGTACACACGTATGGTGACATGTTATTCAAAGGATGGATAGAATACTGAATATGGTTGTACCATATTTATAATAACATAACAGTATAATATGATACTGGAGTTATTATTTTATAATGGAAATAACAAATAAAGAGGAAGTGGAAGAAGAAAGGAACTTCAAAAGGGGTGGTGAAAACATTACCTCTTCTTCGGGTTCTTCCTTTTGATTTGATCAAAAGGGCTCTTTAGGTTGGCTTTCTGATCAAACTAAGGCCTCTAGGTTGTAGTGAGGGTAGTTGAGATATTATTTGGGCAGGGTTTGGCCGAACCAAAGGGCTTTGAAGGTGTGAAGAAATGATAAGTAGGAGTGCCCTTTTATAAGAGGGGTGAGGGGCACCTTTGGAAAAGCTAGAGATATTAGTTTATAATAAATTCATATTCAATTTCCAATGGCTCCAAAGTTGACTATTCAAAGGTTAAGGTGGGGATGGGTCGAAAACAACTCAACCAATAGAATTTAGACAGGTTTGGGTACTTATATTAACCTTATCTTTAAGTATTAACTCTAAGTTAATTAGTTTCACTTTTACAATATCTCTTTGTATTTTTATATTATATGGTTAATAAACTTACCATATACATACAATCGACCCCCAAGTGTTCTATTAATGATACACCTATCATGATATAAGTCTCTTGGACGAACCTTAGATTTTTAGGAATTTAATATCAATTAATAATATAATATTTGTTTTAAAAACTCTTTTATGTCAATTTTGACACTATTCTATAGTTGATTTTTGTGAAACTCATAACAGATTGATTACTTCAAAAAAAGTCAATTAAAACAATACTAATATATCATATTATCCTAGAAAATTATTTTAATTCATTAAAAGTTTCATATTATATTTATTTGGGTATTTTTAATATCAATTATTTTGATTTTTCACTATTATAGTAATTACTGCATCATCATTGTTTCATAAATAAATTAAATTATTTAATGTCTAAAAATTATAAATAAAATATCATTATGTATTAAATCTTTTTATCTTTCTAAGTAATATTTATAATCTAAAATCCAACATATATAACCCTCTGCAACAATTGTTTTGTTAAAAGATATATGCTTGTGTCATTTTTGTATTTATTTTAACTTAATTAAAATAAAGTGTCATTATCACTTACAAGTGGATCCATGGGGTCTCAAAATAGACCCAAAGATGCCCATGGTCGACCATGTATCAACCAATAGGGTTAAGACACGTTTTAGGGTAATTTAGTATTATTATAATATTATTTTTTAACCCTTATTTACCGGATTTACCCTTAACCATGGTAAATAAAATATTTACCGCAGTAATTATTCAAAAATATCTAAAAATAAAATTTACCTATTTACACAATTTGAACATCCTGATTCCAAATATGGAATCCATTTTTCTAAATTCAAAACACAGAAGTGGCAGAAATTAATTTAAAATTAATTCCCGCTGTCAAAACAAAAAACGTGTTTTTAAGAGATAATAACTATCAAAAGATTGACACTTGTTTATGTTCGGTTTAATTGTAAAATTATGTCCAATGACCAAAATTATATTAAATGGTAAAAATATATTCTAAATATACTTTAAAACAACTCAAATTCATAATTTATCACTATTAATTATTTTGATTAAAAAAGTTGTTTTTAATTAAAATTTAGTAATTTTCACTATTCATCAAAATATGAAAGTTATCCAAAAAGTACCAAAATTTCACCCTAGGATAATTTCGATATTAAGAATCCAAAAATGAAGTCCATTTTGAGAGATATAATTTTTAAAATTTGAAAAAGTAGGTATTACTATTCATAACGGCTAGTTTGATTGGTTATGGTGTGTTAAAATCTCGAAGTTGTGTACAATGCACGTCATTGCATTATTCGAAAGGAAACATACCGAGGAAACTTGGGGTGTTACATCAAATCCATTGGTTAATGATACATAGTTAAACAATAAATCTTTACTTAGATATTCAGGGAATATACTGTGATGGGTATTCCAAATGTAACCATGAAGGTTACTCCCTATATAGCTGTGAAAGCTACAATATAAAATTGTAATGGATTCCAAAATTTACTTTTATGATTTATTATTACTAATAAGTTTTTTAGGAATATTATGATTTTTGGAAGTATGTTAAATAACTTATGTTTTATGTGTAAAAATTATGATTTTGTGAAAATGTTTTCATGAGTTTAAAATATTCATAGACTAACGGTTTCATTCTATATTTATATCCCTAAAAATATCCTCAATGTGAATGAATGTAAATTCTTTACTTAAATCAAGATTAAGTAATGTTTAAGACTGGGGCCTTATTTTAAAAAAATTCTCTACAACCCCATACATGTGTATATAACACAATTTTTTTTCCTCTCTGTAACTCAAAGAGAATTCTATTTTTTCTCTTTAGTTTGTACTTGGCTTAATGTGTATGATAAATTTTGTAATGTGTGTACCCCAAATTATAACATAAGATATGAATGAATCATCCTCAACCTTAAAATAACTATCAAGGTATGGTTTCTCCTTTCATTAAAACCATTCCACTATAGTGTTTAAGCTGGAGTGAGTTAAGAATGAATCCTAAAAAATATAGAATTTCAAAAAACTCATGTTTAAGATATTCACCACCTTAATCAAATTGATTTTTCTTTATCTTCTTTATAAGTTGATTATATACTTAATTATTTAATTTTTTGAATTTATAAAAGGAATCAAACTTATACCACATCAGCTAGACATAATCATATCTACTCAAGTTATCAGTAAATGTTATGAAGTAAGAATACCCACCAATATATTCTAGTAGAAATTGTCCATACATATTAGTGTGTACTAATCCTAGAATATTTCTGTCACTTTCAACCTATCTACCAAATGGTGGTTTGATCATTTTTTCTTAATATCAAGAATATTATATTTTAAGTGGTTTTATATAAAAATATTATAAATAACTATCTTGATAGATATTTTCTAGATGCTTCTCATTTACATGACTAAGATAGTGATTCCAAAAATGGGTGTCATATGAGTCATGTGAAGATTATTCATTATTAATTTTGAATAATTTATTTCTATAATTTAATACATAAAGACCATTACTTAAATGTATCATACCATAACATATGTTGTATTTATAAGAGAAACAAATTTTATTTCAAAACATGAAAAAAAAACTATTACTATCTAGTCAGGGTAGAAAAAATTATGTTTTTGGAAACAGTTAGTATATAATAACAAAATTTTAAAACCAAGATCATTCATGTTGTAAATGAATGTTTGTGGTCTCTAATGGATGGAGTATCCAACTTCACACTATTGGTAGCCCAAAAAATCCACCTCTCCTCTAGAAATATTTTGGGATATACTTTATTAATGTATTTGGATACATATGTGAGAAACATAAGCTATATATAATAACCAATGTATAGATATAGAATTGTTACACTGGATAAAGAATGTTACTTTAGCTTCCCCTTTCTTATAGGTTTAGTTTTTCTTCTAGTGGCCTTTCATTCCACATGAAAAACATACTACTTCCTTTTACTTTACCTAGATTTGAATATTTTTCTTCTTAGAATGAAATTTATCAGAATAGTTATACTTGTTATTATTATTGGGACCCTTTGCCTTGTTCTTCCATTTCTTTTTAAACATAAGGACCTTGGGTTTGTCACACCCCATGTCTTTTTCTACTTAGAGAATATGAGTGAGAAGTTCTGAAAGACTCTTTTCATTATTTCTCATGTTATAATTAATAAAAAATCTTAAAAGGAAATGGTTAGTGATGAAATGATGGGATTTTTTATATGTCATCTAGGAATTTAATGTCATTGGTGTCTAATAATTCAATTTACCCAATAAGTCTGACTACATGAGGCCCAGTTTCTGAAAACCCTCAATGATTTCATGTAAACAATGCATTATAGATCCTGTATCTCTCTTGTTTCACCTTCTCCTAATAGAGATCATGAATGTGATACATCATTCTATAGGAATCCTTGTCCTCATTTTCCATTAGAATATCATTGTTCATATATGATACCATGAAACATTAGACATCGATGACATCATCAAAATGTTTCTCATAGGGAGAAAAATATTCCTCACTAGCCTTTTGACCACGTACTTTAGGAATAGGTTTTTCTAGAATATATAATTTTCTTTCATGGCATAGGATAATGTGTAAGTGCCTTTTACATTCTTGAAAATTAGTTTCATTGATAAGGTTAACCTTATCAAGAATGGATAGTAGTAATATGTTTGAATTTCTATTTATTATCATTTATACAATTAAGAAGAGTATAATTTTAGTACTTTATTTGATAAATGTAGATAAATAAATATTATATTTATTAATATCCCACTGTTTTATTGAAACCCAATATCCCTCACTATTGACCTCAGAATATCCCTTTGTTTGGACATTCTAGTGAAAAGGACCCATATTCCCCTTATAAAAACCTAAACTTGGGCATTCAAGTTAATTAAAGGGTTTTAGGTACGAATTTTAGTTTAAAACTTCATTAACTCATAGTTACTTTATCTATTGAGTGGACTCCCCAATTCTGAAATCCTTAAATTAGATTTCCTCAACCATTTACTCTTAGTTTCTCCAAGTCCTATTTGGGTAGTCAACTGTTAATTTGAACTAAGTTTATTCAAACCAAAACTTCATGTTAGAATTACCTAATAATTGATGTAACACCCCAAGTTTCCTCGGTATGTTTCCTTTCGAATAATGCAATGGCGTTCATTGTACACAACTTCGAGATTTTAACACACCATAACCAATCAAACTAGCCATTATGAATAGTAATACCTAATTTTTGAAATTTTAAAAATTCTATCTCTCAAAATGGACTTCATTTTTGGATTCGTAATATCGAAATTAGCCTAGGGTGAAATTTTGGTACTTTTTGGATAACTTTCATATTTTGATGAATAGTGAAAATTACTAAATTTTAATTAAAAACAACTTTTTTTAATCAAAATAATTAATAGTGATAAATTATGAATTTGAGTTGTTTTAAAGTATATTTAGAATATATTTTTACCATTTAATATAATTTTGGTCATTGGACATAATTTTACAATTAAACCGAACATAAACAAGTGTCAATCTTTTGATAGTTATTATCTCTTAAAAACACGCTTTTTTGTTTTGACAGCGGGAATTAATTTTAAATTAATTTCTGCCACTTCTGTGTTTTGAATTTAGAAAAATGGATTCCATATTTGTAATCATGATGTTCAAATTGTGTAAATAGGTAACTTTTATTTTTAGACATTTTGAATAATTACTGCGGTAAATATTTTATTTACCATGGTTAAGGGTAAATCTGGTAAATAAGGGTTAAAAAATAATATTATAATAATACTAAATTACTCTAAAACGTGTCTTAACCCTATTGGTTGATACATGGTCGACCATGGGCATCTTTGGGTCTATTTTGGGACCCCATGGATCCACTTGTAAGTGATAATGACACTTTATTTTAATTAAGTTAAAATAAATACAAAAATGACACAAGCATATATCTTTTAACAAAACAATTGTTACAGAGGGTTATATATGTTGGATTTTAGATTATAAATATTCCATAGAAAGATAAAAAGATTTCCTACATAATGATATTTTATTTATAATTTTTAGACATTAAATAATTTAATTTATTTATGACACAATGATGATGCAGTAATTACTAAAATAGTGAAAAATCAAAATAATTGATATTAAAAATACCCAAATAAATATAATATGAAACTTTTAATGAATTAAAATAATTTTCTAGGATAATATGATATATTAGTATTGATTTAATTGACTTTTTTCGAAGTAATCAATCTGTTATGAGTTTCACAAAAATCAACTATTGAATAGTGTCAAAATTGACATAAAAGAGTTTTTAAAACAAATATTATATTATTAATTGATATTAAATTCCTAAAAATCTAAGGTTCGGCCAAGAGACTTATATAATGATAGGTGTATCATTAATGGACCACTTGGGGGTCTCTTGTATGTATATGGTAAGTTTATTAACCATATAATATAAAAATACAAAGAGACATTGTAAAAGTGAAACTAATTAACTTAGAGTTAATACTTAAAGATAAGGTTAATATAAATACCCAAACCTGTCTAAATTCTATTGGTTGAGTTGTTTTCGACCCATCCCCACCTTAAACTTTTAATATTCAACTTTTGAGCCATTGGAAACCGAATATGAATTTATTATAAACTAATATCTCTAGCTTTTCCAAAGGTGCCCCTCACCCCTCTTATAAAAAGGCACTCCTCCTTCTCATTTCTTCACACCTTCAAAGCCCTTTGGTTCGGCCAAACCCTGCCCAAATAATATATCAACTACCCTCACTACAACCTAGAGGCCTTATTTTGATCAGAAAGCCAACCTAAGGAGCCCTTTTGATCAAATCAAAAGGAAGAACCCGAAGAAGAGGTAATGTTTTCACCACCCCTTTTCAAGTTCCTTTCTTCTTCCACTTCCTCTTTCTTTGTTATTTCCATTATAAAATAATAACTCCAGTATCATATATATACTGTGATGTTATTATAAATATGGTACAACCATATTCAGTATTCTATCCATCCTTTGAATAACATGTCACCATACGTGTGTACGTACGGCTTACCGTCTCCACGTCGTGGTGTAATTGTTATTCAATATATTATTATTTGGATGGGTATAATAATGATGTGTAACTCATGTAAATAATAAATATAACATGATAAGGATTCTGTATATATGATATAAAATCCAATTATATATTATTTTAATATCAAAAGATTGATATTGTCGCTCGTGCGTATGTACGGACTACCGTCTCCACGAACGCGATGAGATTCATTGTCCATCATATCCATTCAAGTATAATTATCATTTGATGATTTAAAAATAGTATCTAAGGACTTGATATCATTATGGATATGAATTATATACATCCCATTAATAACGAATATGGCTCACATAACAAAGAATATAAAGAAAAATGAACCCGTTAACACCCGAAATGACGATAATTCTAAGATATTATTAACAAATCAATGTTAAAAGATCATATATGATATCATATTAAAGTAAATTATTCTTGTATAATTCAATAACAATTATTTCACCATTATACAGGAGGTAAACCTACCATTGACCAAGTAAAAAGTACAAAGTAAGGGATTTTCTTATCTCACTTTCAATTCCATGAGATTTCCATTTTTCGCCACTAAATTATTGAAAGTGGTGTATTGTGTACTTCCATTTGATATATATTCATGATTCTATTTATATTCATGTTATTCTGTAAATCATTTGGTGGTTATTAACTTTTGTCCATACGACTCAGTTGATTAACGTGGTAAGGGATTTTCTTATCTCACTTTCAATTCCGTGAGATTTCCATTTTTTCGCCACTAAATTATTGAAAGTGGTGTATTGTGTACTGCCATTTGATATATATTCATGATTCTATTTATATTCATGTTATTCTATAAATCATTTGGTGGTTATTAACTTTTGTCCATACAACTCAGTTGATTAACGTGGTAAGGGGTTTCTTATCTCACTTTTAATTTCGTGAGATTTCCATTGATCACCACTTAATTATTGCATGTGGTGTATGTGTACTGCCCATGATTGTATTCATTGTGTAATATACTTTAATTTATGGGTATTTACATCATCATGGTATGATACTTCTTTCATGGGTGTATGTTTCGTATGTTACCTAACCGGTAAGGGAATTTGAGATTTCAATTCCCACTCATTTGGCTTTACGCATATTTCATTGATTAGATTACTCCATGATTATGTGTGGAATCACTATTCATTTGATTATGTCATAATTTACACTCCCCTTCCTGTGGATATAAGTTTGATACACATAATCACTCATTGGTAATTCTCAAGTCATTGATATGAATTTGATAAGAGTAATTTTAACTCATTCACCATTTGTTGAGTTAAACATCCAATTCGTTGGTGTTGTTTTTACAAGAATATGTGTGAATATCCTTTGATTGTTTTACACTGAATATCCAATCATATTTAGTGTATTTATATTTGTCACACATAATTATGTCGTTGATTTATCCTTAACCTAAGGATACGGCCTTTATGAGAGATTTCATCTCAATTTACATTCCATTGAGACTTCTTTGTTGATATACACCAAATCACTTTTATGTGGTGTATATAATGTACTTTGACATAGTATATCATGAATCCCTTTATTCTCATGATATTACAAAGTTTTGATTACCTCAATTATTTGTATTCAAGTGTCTCTTTTGGTTAGAATCTCTAACTAAAATACCATTTTTAAATGTTTTAAAGACTTATTCTTCTAAATCTTGCTCATTAATGTCCATTTTTTAAAAATGGTTTTAAGGATTTATTTATATGGACATTAATGTTTTAGAAATTAAAACTCCTTTTAAAAAGTTTCAAAGTGGTATGGGACACTTTGATTCAAAAATCTACTTTTAAATGGCTTCTTGACAAATAGTGTGACTTTTAAATGTTTTCAAGAAAAGGGGGATAATTCTCTCAAATAGTTTTGATGATTATTTTCATTTATGTCAACATCATTCATTATTCTTGATTGAGGTTAATGTGATACAATACAATCTTCCATATTGTATCGAATGAGTCATGTTTGACTGTGGATGCGCTGTTTTTATACCATTCATGGTTTGTGGTAAAAGTATTGACATTTCGTATGCTAGTTTTAATACGAATGTTTATGTTATGTTTAAACATGTTCATATGAGGAATGCATTGGACTTAATAAGTGACGGGTGGAGCCCGCTATATCTCCTCGATGCATCGGTAGGTCTAATGAGACAAACTAGTGTCTTGGCACAAGGCCTTGACAAAATCTTATTTGTAGTCTTGGCACGAGGCCTTGGCTAAGTGGTTATGATAGTCTGGCATTATGCATTCCAACGTTATGAAAGTGGATATTGATATTGCATGTGATCATTCGACTAGTAGAATATCCATGTGAGTAAGTAAATGGCATTATTTCATTCTACCTTTTCCATTTTATGCTGAAGTTCAAGTTTAAAAGGCTTTTGTTTTAGTTATAAATTGCCTTAAGTGTTTATGCTTATTTATGAAAGCTTCTGCTATAATGTTATCCTTACTGAGCATCTGAGCTCACCCCTTTCAATGTTTTATTTTTACCAGGATTATGAAGAAGTAATTTATGAATGACCTGCAGGGATAGTATGAGGGGATATGAAGGCAAGATGTTTTTTTATGATGTAATGTAAAAAATTATGGATGTATCTAGTTATTCCAAGGCTACTAAACTAATCGGTATTTCGAGACTTGATCTTTCTCGTGATCATGCCAGTGTTATGTAATAATGCACCGACTCTAGGTAACTAGGGTCGGGGCGTTACAGTTGGTATCAGAGGAAGTTTAGTACAAACCTTGGAAGCTAGATTTAGATAAACTCTGATTAGAGCACGTAGGCCTAAGATGAACTTTGAGGATTAGTATAAAAGAACTTCCGAGAATTTTGGTATTGTAGAGATTTTGTGAGTTTTCCGAGCAATACATCCATGTCTGGATACGAGCAGGTAGAGGCGGCTCTGGCACAGATGTACCTAGGGGTAAAACCCGAAAACACCGCTTTGAGCTAGACTCAAACGGGAACTGGTGGACGACAACTGTAGCGGTCCGAATCTTGACGTACATGGACATTACATTACTTTTGCGGAATACTTGGTACATAACAAAAACACACACACAAGGATCGTAATAGTTTAGTGTCTTTGGAAACTCGGAACATAATCTTCTAATCGTGGTGAAAGATCTTCAATATCTACCATAAAGATCTTCCCTTTTTTTTACCTAAAACCCTTTTTTTATATCCTGGGGAAAAGAAAACATAAAAGGGTGAGCTCAAATGCTCAGTAAGGATAAACAAAAGAAATATCAATCACATCATATACATAAGCACATAACTTTTGGAAATCTTAACCTGCAAAAGAGATCATAATTTCATAACATGGGGTAAATCATGGCAGTGAAATGTAATCATAATAATCATAACTTAAAACATTAAACTTTGTGGCATTAACACATAATCATAGAGAATCATTTCTTGTTAGTCAAGACTCATTGCCAAGACTATCTTAGTGGACAAAGTCCCTTTCTGAATCGAGTAACCCTCGTTTCAGTCCTGTTTCACTGAACCGGTATAACCTACCATTCCAGCCTTGTCTATCTCATGAGATATAAAATCTTTACCCAATGCATTGGAGGGAGATATAGGTCCCACCCATCTTATAATGAATCCTTTCTTATGTGTGCCACATAATCATAAATCATACATCATCACATAACCCATGTAATAAAAATGGGATTCTTAAACAACATGACATCATAAAACAATTCATATAAGATAAAGGAATTCATAAAAATGTTTCCATCACAACATAATAAAATCCATGTAATAATAGGGATAAAAACAGAACCCTTTTATTATCTTAGATGGAAAATAATTTTGATAAAATACTTGAACTTCATTCTTGAGGAAAATATCCTTTCTACTTCAAAAACACTTTTCCTTTCATAACATGTCATACAATTTTAAAATGAAAGAAGTTGATTAAAAATAAACTTGAATACTTGTAAAGGAAGCTTCTTGGAAATAATTTTTTAGAAATCCATTCATGCCGTATAAGTTAAAAAAACATTCTTCGTACTTTTGTCGGAAAAGTCAAAAAGTACCTCGTATGAAAAAACGACAAAAGATTCCTTTCATATTCTTTACTAAAAACTCACCGAAGGGTAAAATTGGATTTAAACTATTGTAAGTGGATGGAAACAATATTAAATATTGAGGGAACATGGATGTGGATGATAAAATACACCCCAATAAATACTTACGAATAAACAATCTCGGATAAAAATGAGATTGTGATATTTCCCTTACCTTAGGTCCGATTTGCTTCGTATGTGTCCGAACCTCCTGTATAATGATTTAAATAATGTCATTGACTTATTACAGAATCATTTCATTGTTATTATATCATATATGGTTCACTTATGACATTATATTACCCGTTCTTTTGTAAATTCCATGTTAAAGAAGCGTTTTGGGTAAAATCGTTTCATTTATCGTAGGTGTTTTGACTTATTGTTCTTGACATTATTATTCCTTATATCATGATTTACTTACTTCCAGAATATAAAATATGATTTGTATATCATATATATTCAGTATATATATATATATAATAGAGAGATAAATGAAATGAAAAACACCGTTCATGGAGACGGTAGTTCGTACGTACGCATGAACGCTGTTTTCCTTTCCTTATTGTCTTGAATGGAAGTAAGTAGATGACATACATATATATATACATAAATCCAATAGCTTTATAATGTCATATATTTCATTATTATTTCTTATATATACTTTATAATCATTCTTAAATGGTTAACATGGAGAATGAATCTCATCGCGTCGTGGAGACGGTAGTCCATACGTACGCACGAGCGATGATATCATTTCCATAAATATTGAATTGAATTGGAGTGGATTATACAATATATCAGAATCAATATGATGTTGTAATAACTATGTATATTTATTCTTTACACCATTATACCCATCCATGTAAGGTGGTGGTGGAAAATAGATTACACCACGGCGTGGAGACGGTATTCCGTACGTACGCACGCGTGGTGATTTCATTTTTCCATAGGATGGATAGAAGGTTAATTAGGGTTATTTCATACTTATAATAATATATCAGTATATGAGTGATACTGATGTTATTACTTCATAATGAAACAACCTAAGAAGAAGAATTGGAAGAAGAAATAAAGATGAAAGAATTGGTAACGGTAATTACCTCTTCTTTGAAGCGCCTCTTGGAGACCTCCTCTTAGGGCACTAAAATTGGTCTTTGAGGAAGACCAGAACCTTTAGGATGTTTCTAGGGAAGTGGAGAAGGGATTTTGTCAGGGGTTGGCCGAGCTTGAGTGCTCAAATTGGTGTGAGGAGGAGGGGGAGGAGGTGTCCTTTTATAAGGGAGGAGAGGGGCACCTTAGGAATATCTCAAAATATTATTTTATATTAAAGTCAAAATCGGTTTATAATGGTTCCAAAGGGTCTAATTTCGGAGCTAAAGTGGGGATGGGTCGAAATCCTATCAACCCATAATATTTAGACAAGTTTAGGGTATTATTTTAACCTTATCAATTAGATTTAACTCTAAGTTAAATAATTTAACTTTTACCGTGTCTTTTTGTTTTCTTTCACTATATGGTTAATACACTTACTATAACATGCCAAACGAACCCCAAATTGTTTATTATTAATACATATATCCTTATATAAGTCATTTGGCCGAACCTTAGATTTTTAGGAATAAAATAACAATTAATAATATAATATTTGATTTAAAAACTATTTTGTGTCAATTTTGACACTATTTGATATATGATTTTTGTGAAAGTCATAACAGAATTATATGTTCGAACCAAGTTGATTAAATCAACACTAATATATCATAGTAACCTATAAAATTAGTGGAATTCATAAAAAGTCTCAAATTACATTTATTTTGGTGTTTATAACATCAATTATGTCAATATTTCATAAATAAGATAATTACTGCATCATCTTTGTGTCATAAATAAATTAAATTATTTGATGTCTAAAAATTACAAATAAAATACAATTATTTAGTAAATCTTTTTATCTTTCTAATGAATATTTACAGTCTAATTTATCTTATGTATAACCCTATATTAAAAATGTTTTAGTAAATACACTTTGATTTTAACTCTTTTAACTCTTCTTTGAATTAAATAATAATAAATGTCCTAATCTAATCCAAGTGGGCCTAAATGATAATATTTTACACTTAAGGTTGTTTTTGGTCGAGATACACTTGTCCAATAGAATTAGGACATGTTTTAGGGTAATATTAATATCATTCTTACCCTTAATTACCCTATTTACTTTTAACCGTGGTAAATAAAAGTAAAAAGTTACTATTCACCAAAAATTATTTTCATCTCATTGAACCACATTTTACTTACTGACATCAACCGTGTCTCTCGGATTTTTGAAATTCCATTCACAGAAGCGGTAAAATTAAGTTTTATGAAAAATTTAGTTTTTTAACTACCACTTAGTAGTTTCACTATTCATCAAAAATTGATGTTTTTCAGAACAATGCCAAAATTTCATCCTAAGCTATATTTCATATTCCGAATTCAAAAATGAAGTCTATTTTACCAAATTCATAACATAGAAGTTGCATTAATTAATTTTATAATTAAATCCCGCTGTTAAAACAAATAGCGTGTTTTTAAGAAACAATATCTATCAAAAGATTGACACTTGATTATGTCTGGTTTAAATGTGAAATTACAACCAATGACCAACATTGTATTGAATTGTAAAAATATATTCTAAATATACTTTAAAACCACTCAAATTAATAATTTATCACTATTAATTATTTCGTTTAAAAAAGTTGTTTTTAATTAAAATTTAGTAATTTTCACTATTCATCAGAAAATAAAAGTTATCCGAAAAGTACCAAAATTTCACCTTAGGCTAAATTCGATACTCCGAATCCAAAAATGAAGTCCATTTTGAGTGCTAAAATTTCTAAAATTTAAAAAGTGGTTATTACTATTCATAACGGCTAGTTTTAATAATATTTTAATAGCATGTCGTTGTTTCGTGAAACTCAGTATTACGTACTACACACGCTATCGAGGAAGGTTGCGATTGCGTGTAATGCAAGGAAAGTCAAGGATGCGTGTTGTGCAATCTCCTTTTTGTGTTGCGTACAACACAAGACATTAGTGAAATTAAAAAGAATATTTTTCATAAAATCTTAGGCTATTACATTCTACCCCCCTTAAAATGAATTTCGCCCTCGAAATTCGTCGGGGTTATAAATGGTTTACTATTTGAAAGTTTCTTTAATAGAAACCCACATCGTAAAAAGGAATACCAAAACCAATATTTTAAAACAAAAGTATGAAACTTAACGGTTACCCAAATAAACTAATCACTGGGTTTCCACATAGGTGAAAATATGGATATGGAAGAAAAATCTAACCATCATGTTCTGATGGAGAGTGGTAGAGAACATGGCTATGGAAAAGCCAGCAATAACAAAGCCATAAATTTGTGATGATCTAAGGTACCATTTGATTCATTAGATATAAGATCACTAGGACAACATTTTTGGTTTTCAAGATCGTTTCCCTAAAGTTAAAGAATTTGAATTAGAATAAATACTTACTTTATTTTGGTACAATCTTACTATTGTTCATGCCTTTAACAATTTCCACTTCATCTCTTAAATAAATGAAGTTGAATTTGTTATTCGTGAAGTGTTAGCAGATCATGTGATAGAATGACGGGTCATTCCATCTGTCTCAAACAAAAGGTTAGCAAAAATTATATACATAAGTCGATCTATAGTGAGATTAATCATATATGGTTCCTAAAATGGACTTTATACATCATATATCATACTGCATAATATAATAAAACTAGTTTCTAATAAACAGGGACTTCATGTAGGCCAGTGGTAGGCGATAAAGTTCAGTCGCACTTCGGTTGTGGGTTCGATTCCTACAGCCTTGTCCGGCGCGATGGGTTGTCTCCCGTCCTGCAGGTTGTCCTTTTTCTAAAACTACATTACTATAACATCCCATAACTAACTTATGTCTAACATAATCCATTCCAATCTTTAGGCTTATCCATAATACTATAGTCCACTCTCATAACATAGTGAAAACGATTACCAGAGATTTAACACCATCGTCGATCCCCATATATCATAAGATATGTTTTGTTGGTCACATTCCAAACATTCAAAGTCCTTAATCATGTATTCTCTTGAATACCTTAGTGAAAACATGAACGCAGTTAAAAGTTAACACTTTCCACATACCAAAATCCTCAAAATTCTATATACTCAAACCATGATATCACTTAGTCCTTATATCAATCATGAGCTCATGAATACTGTTAAACATTTCGTTTTCTCATTTTCCCTTCATTATGCTCATATCATCTTATTTCCAAAAATATCTCAATCACTTTGAATACCACATTAGACCAATACATAAATATTCCAATACACCATAAAAGTACCTCAACAACATTATTATTGAATACCAATACAAAAACACTTTAGTCCATCCACTTCAATGATTGTCCTGGAATAAGTCCTTCCTTGATTTAGAAGTAACTTTTTAGGTCAGGGCATTGAGTTGGGTAATGCCCATGTTCTCCGCAAATAAGACATTGAACTCCATAACAGTCTGTCACTCTATGACCCTTTTCTCCACATAGATAACATCGGTCCCTCCATTTTAGGTATTCCTCAAGGTTCTTCTTCCCTTCTTTAGAAATCTCAATCTTCCTTTCTTTATGCTCCTCAACATGCGAACATGAATAATAGTTTATCTTCCTCTTCTTTGATGAATTAGGCATACCACTAAATTTCACCTTGTTAATCATATATCGCGATGACTGATTCAGCATAATCGCAATATCTTTCTCTCTTGGAATTACACAATTTTGTTGCTCATAGTCACCAATTTGTCCATTGGATTCAATGTTAACCGAATTCCTTCTGGTTCCCTCCATTAACTAAAACACAAAAAGAATCTTGTGAGAGGCAAAAATCATGCTAGAGAAAACAACATTATAAAGGGGGAGTATCCTCAGTATCTAACTTCTTAGGTTAAATTCTATGATCGTTACCGTAGTTCTAGGACTGTATCTTATACGTATACTTATCCTTAGGGACATCCCTAGACATACCTTAGAAATATCTCTAGGGATCTCACTAACGTTTTCGCATCCTAGTTTCCAAAGGTTGACTAAACCTCCCTCTGATACCAACTGTAGCGGTCCGAAGCTTGACGTACATGGACATTACATTACTTTTGCGGAATACTTGGTACATAACAAAAACACACACACAATGATCGTAATAGTTTAGTGTCTTTGGAAACTCGGAACATAATCTTCTAATCGTGGTGAAAGATCTTCAATATCTCCCATAAAGATCTTCCCCTTTTTTTACCTAAAACCCTTTTTTTATATCCTGGGGAAAAGAAAACATAAAAGGGTGAGCTCAAATGCTCAGTAAGGGTAAACAAAAGAAATATCAATCACATCATATACATAATCACATAACTTTTGGAAATCTTAACCTGCAAAAGAGATCATAATTTCATAACATGGGGTAAATCATGGCAGTGAAATATAATCACAATAATCATAACTTAAAACATTAAACTTTGTGGCATTCACACATAATCATAGAGAATCATTTCTTTTTAGTCAAGACTCATTGCCAAGACTATCTTAGTGGACAAAGTCCCTTTCTGAATCGAGTAACCCTCGTTTCAGTCCTGTTTCACTGAACCGGTATAACCTACCGTTCCAGCCCTGTCTATCTCATGAGATATAAAATCTTTACCCAATGCATTGGAGGGAGATATAGGTCCCACCCATATTATAATGAATCCTTTCTTATGTGTGCCACATAATCATAAATCATACATCATCGCATAACCCATGTAATAAAAATGGGATTCTTAAACAACATGACATCATAAAACAATTCATATAAGATAAAGGAATTAATAAAAATGTTTCCATCACAACATAATCAAATCCATGTAATAATAGGGATAAAAACAGAACCCTTTTATTATCTTAGATGGAAAATAATTTTGATAAAATACTTGAACTTCATTCTTGAGGAAAATATCCTTTCTACTTCAAAAACACTTTTCCTTTCTTAACATGTCATACAATTTTAAAATGAAAGAAGTTGATTAAAAATAAACTTGAATACTTGTAAAGGAAGCTTCTTGGAAATAATTTTTTAGAAATCCATTCATGCCGTATAAGTTAAAAAAAACATTCTTCGTACTTTTGTCGGAAAAGTCAAAAAGTACCTCGTACGAAAAAACGACAAAAGATTCATTTCATATTCTTTACTAAAAACTCACCGAAGGGTAAAATTGGATTTAAACTATTGTAAGTGGATGGAAACAATATTAAATATTGAGGTAACATGGATGTGGATGATAAAATACACCCCAATAAATACTTACGAATAAACAATCTCGGATAAAAATGAGATTGTGATATTTCCCTTACCTTAGGTCCGATTTGCTTCGTATGTGTCTGAACCTCCTGTATAAGGATTTAAATAATGTCATTGACTTATTAAAAAATCATATTCATTGTTATGATATCATATATGGTTCACTTATGACATTATATTACCCGTTCTTTTGTAAATTCCATGTTAAAGAAGCGTTTTGGGTAAAATCGTTTCATTTATCGTAGGTGTTTTGACTTATTGTTCTTGACATTATTATTACTTATATCATGATTTACTTACTTCCAGAATATAAAATATGATTTGTATATCATATATATTCAGTATATATATATATATAATAGAGAGATAAATGAAATGAAAAACACCGTTCATGGAGACGGTAGTCCGTACGTACGCATGAACACTGTTTTCCTTTCCTTATTGTCTTGAATGGAAGTAAGTAGATGACATACATATATATATACATAAATCCAGTAGCTTTATAATGTCATATATTTCATTATTATTTCTTATATATACTTTATAATCATTCTTAAATGGTTAACATGGAGAATGAATCTCATCGCGTTGTGGAGACGGTAGTCCGTATGTACGCACGAGCGATGATATCATTTCCATAAATATTGAATTGGAGTGGAGTGGATTATACAATATATCAGAATCAATATGATGTTGTAATAACTATGTATAGTTATTCTTTACACCATTATACCCATCCATGTAAGGTGGTGGTGGAAAATAGATTACACCACGGCGTGGAGACGGTATTCCGTACGTACGCACGCGTGGTGATTTCATTTTTCCATAGGATGGATAGAAGGTTAATTAGGGTTATTTCATACTTATAATAACATATCAGTATATGAGTGGTACTGATGTTATTACTTCATAATGAAACAACCTAAGAAGAAGAAGTGGAAGAATAAATAAAGATGAAAGAATTGGTAACAGTAATTACCTCTTCTTTGAAGCGCCTCTTTGAGACCTCCTCTTAGGGCACTAAAATTGGTCTTTGAGGAAGACCAGAACCTTTAGGATGTTTCTAGGGAAGTGGAGAAGAGATTTTGTCAGGGGTTGGCCGAGCTTGAGTGCTCAAATTGGTGTGAGGAGGAGGGGGAGGAGGTGTCCTTTTATAAGGGAGGAGAGGGGCACCTTAGGAATATCTCAAAATATTATTTTATATTAAAGTCAAAATCGGTTTATAATGGTTACAAAGGGTCTAATTTCAAAGCTAAAGTGGGGATGGGTAGAACTCCTATCAACCAATAAGATTTAGACAAGTTTAGGGTATTATTTTAACCTTATCAATTAGATTTAACTCTAAGTTAAATAATTTAACTTTTACCATGTCTTTTTGTTTTCTTTCACTATATGGTTAATACACTTACTATAACATGCCAAACGAACCCCAAATTGTTTATTATTAATACATATATCCTTATCTAAGTCATTTGGCCGAACCTTAGATTTTCAGGAATAAAATAACAATTAATAATATAATATTTGATTTAAAAACTATTTTGTGTCAATTTTGACACTATTTGATATATGATTTTTGTGAAAGTCATAACAGAATTATATGTTCGAACCAAGTTGATTAAATCAACACTAATATATCATAGTAACCTAGAAAATTAGTGTAATTTATAAAAAGTCTCAAATTACATTTATTTTGGTTTTTATAACATCAATTATGTCAATATTTCATAAATAAGATAATTACTGCATCATCTTTGTGTCATAAATAAATTAAATTATTTGATGTCTAAAAATTACAAATAAAATACCATTATTTATTAAATCTTTTTAGATTTCTATTGAATATTTACAGTCTAATTTATCTTATGTATAACCCTATATTAAAAATGTTTTAGTAAATACACTTTGATTTTAACTCTTTTAACTCTTCTTTGAATTAAATAATAATAAATGTCCTAATCTAATCCAAGTGGGCCTAAATGATAATATTTTACACTTAAGGTTGTTTTTGGTCGAGATACACTTGTCCAATAGAATTAGGACATGTTTTAGGGTAATATTAATATCATTCTTACCCTTAATTACCCTATTTACTTTTAACCGTGGTAAATAAAAGTAAAAAGTTACTATTCACCAAAAATTATTTTCATCTCATTGAACCACATTTTACTTACTGACATCAACCGTGTCTCTCGGATTTTTGAAATTCCATTCACAGAAGCGGTAAAATTAAGTTTTATGAAAAATTTAGTTTTTTAACTACCACTTAGTAGTTTCACTATTCATCAAAAATTGATGTTTTTCAGAACAATGCCAAAATTTCATCCTAAGCTATATTTCATATTCCGAATTCAAAAATGAAGTCTATTTTACCAAATTCATAACATAGAAGTTTCATTAATTAATTTTATAATTAAATCCCGCTGTTAAAACAAATAGCGTGTTTTTAAGAAACAATATCTATCAAAAGATTAACACTTGATTATGTCTGGTTTAAATGTGAAATTACAACCAATGACCAACATTGTATTGAATTGTAAAAATATATTCTAAGTATACTTTAAAACCACTCAAATTAATAATTTATCACTATTAATTATTTCGTTTAAAAATGTTGTTTTTAATTAAAATTTAGTAATTTTCACTATTCATCAGAAAATAAAAGTTATCCGAAAAGTACCAAAATTTCACCTTAGGCTAAATTCGATACTCCGAATCCAAAAATGAATTCCATTTTGAGAGCTAAAATTTCTAAAATTTAAAAAGTGGTTATTACTATTCATAACGGCTAGTTTTAATAATATTTTAATAGCATATCGTTGTTTCGTGAAACTCAGTATTACGTACTACACACGCTATCGAGGAAGGTTGTGATTGCGTGTAATGCAAGGCAAGTCAAGGATGCGTGTTGTACAAGCTCCTTTTTGTGTTGCGTACAACACAAGACATTAGTGAAATTAAAAAGAATATTTTTCATAAAATCTTGGGCTGTTACAACAACGAGCCTTGTTGCACTCTTGGTTACGACACTCCCGGGGGATATGCTTGGGATAATTTAAATTTTCTTTACAAACTGATTTAAGTAATATATACATAAGATGAGAGTAAATGACCTTGGTTAATCCTAATATGTTTCAAATTGAGAATATGGTGACATTTTAATCTCTAAATTATTTTACGACTACTATTACTCACACAATGCTTTCTCGTTTTAGTCAATGGCTGGATTCCAAGGAAGTCATAGTGACTTTGAGAATGATGTACAAGGTGGGAACGGTGGTGGAAATGAGCAACAAAATGGAATGTTGATAGGCGTAAAAGATATCGTCTTTATGCCAAATCAGTTTTCCAAAAATATGATCAACAAAATATATATTAACCAACTCCCAGACTCAACAAGGAAGAGAAAGGTGATAAATGATAAGATCTCCAGCAATGGAGACCATGGAGAAAAGAAACCTCAATTTTCATCATGCAGGAAATGTGGAAAGAGACACCCAGGAAAGTGTCTCAATGGGACAACGAAATGTTTTACGTGCGGGAAGGAAGGACATAAAGTGAAAAATTGCCGAAGAAAAATGAAGAGTATTATGGAAGAAGATAAAAATGGTCCCAAGAGTCCATTTACAGTCATTTGCCGTAAATGTAGGGGACCTGGCCATTACCCAAGTGAATGTCCTATTCTATAGGATATTTTCTTGGTCAAAGAAAAAGATATGTGGAAATAAATAGTTGGAGAAAAACTTAAAAAGTATTAGCACTCCTTGTTTATGGGTACTTTGGAATAATTTTCTCTTGTATTTGTAACCCCGCAGTTTGCCATGTGAGAATGATATTTGAAGAAGAATTGTCTCTTCTCTTGTGGATATAGGTATAAATAACCATTTGGTTTTATATGATCATTGGGGTTTGAGAAAATTATAAGTTATTATAATTTGGGATAAAAATGCAAAGTATGATATAACATTTGTGATTAAATTATGTTATTTTGAGGAATTTATCTCATTTTGGTAATATTATAAAATATAGTTTTTTAAAAAGGACAACACGTAGACCGTGTGACAACCCGTCGCGTCGGAAAAAGCTGTTGGAATCGAACCCACAACCAATGTGCGATTGGGATTTATCGCCTACCACTGGACTACGTGAAGTACCTGGTTAATGTGACTATTTTTTTTGTTAAATGATTTTATTGATCAATAATAAGATGATTTGGGTTCTTATGTCTTATCAAATGAATACCCTTTGTATAGGAAAATGATTTGGTGATTAAGTGATAAATGTTATTTTGGAAGATGTTTGCTTTGTTGGAAACACTATATGCCCAAGGAAAATAGAATACAATGGGGTTTCATTTGTAGAGTAATGGTGGATTTTTATCTACGTTTTTATTGTTGATTTATAGTGATTTGGGTTATTTATGGAAATTATTAACCTATAACAGAGAATATGTGATGATGTTAATTACTTTTAAGTATGTGACTTTAAGAGTATTTGATGTCATTTGGAGATACAATGTAACATGGGAGACTACATAATCAAATTCTTCTATGATTTGGGTTTCAATATTAGTTTGGATTATATTAAAGGATGTTAAGGACAATTGGTTATTGAATGGTATCTATTTAACTTTGGGGTATTGTTGGTTTAATTTTAGAAATTAAGATTAGTGCATATTTATCTCAATGAATATCCTTTTGGGGGATCATTAGATCATTCACTAACCATTTTGGTCTTGATTAATCTTCAAAGACAATGTAAATATATGGTTTATCCTGCATGGATCATGTGATTCTATAGAAGTTTATTCTAGCTCTTCCAGTGTGACCAAGTCTTCTTGAATACTCATCGTTTAAAAAAAATTAAGTTAGTGGTGGAAATTTATTAAAGAATGAAAATTTACTTAAAATGTAAGTATATCTCATAATGTTCTTAGTCAATATCATAAATGAATTCCTCTTCCTTATGTAATGTAACTTTAAAAAAAATGTTGTTCGTTTACTTTCCTACTAGGAGACTAATGGTCGTTTGTCCCAACACAAGTTTGCGGTTTTCTCATTGTTAACTTTCTTCTGATCATGATTTCTATCCCTCTCCATCAGAACATGACACTTAGTTTATCATCCATATCCATGTTTTCTTACATGGAATCCTAGTATGGGTTATCTTGGATGACCTTTATACCTCTCTTTCTTTCTTTTAAAGTGATAGTTTTATTGGCTCTTTTTCCGATGTGGGACTTTCCATTATATTCCCAAGCAAAATTTTAAAAATTGCGAGGATGCAATTTATTGAAGGAGGGGAGAATGTAACACCCCAATTTTCCTCGGTATGTTTCCTTTCGAATAATGAAATGGCGTGCATTGTACACAACTTCGAGATTTTAACACACCATAACCAATCAAACTAGCCGTTATGAACAGTAATACCTACTTTTTGAAATTTTAAAAATTCTATCTCTTAAAATGGACTTCATTTTTGGATTCGTAATATCGAAATTAGCCTAGGGTGAAATTTTGGTACTTTTTGGATAACTTTCATATTTTGATGAATAGTGAAAATTACTAAATTTTAATTAAAAACAACTTTTTTAATCAAAATAATTAATAGTGATAAATTATGAATTTGAGTTGTTTTAAAGTATATTTAGAATATATTTTTACCATTTAATATAATTTTGGTCATTGGACATAATTTTACAATTAAACCGAACATAAACAAGTGTCAATCTTTTGATAGTTATTATCTCTTAAAAACACGCTTTTTGTTTTGACAGCGGGAATTAATTTTAAATTAATTTCTGCCACTTCTGTGTTTTGAATTTAGAAAAATGGATTCCATATTTTGAATCAGGATGTTCAAATTGTGTAAATAGGTAACTTTTATTTTTAGACATTTTGAATAATTACTGCGGTAAATATTTTATTTACCATGGTTAAGGGTAAATCCGGTAAATAAGGGTTAAAAAATAATATTATAATAATACTAAATTACCCTAAAACGTGTCTTAACCCTATTGGTTGATACATGGTCGACCATGGGCATCTTTGGGTCTATTTTGGGACCCCATGGATCCACTTGTAAGTGATAATGATACTTAATTTTAATTAAGTTAAAATAAATACAAAAATGACACAAGCATATATCTTTTAACAAAACAATTGTTACAGAGGGTTATATATGTTGGATTTTAGATTATAAATATTCCTTAGAAAGCTAAAAAGATTTCCTACATAATGATATTTTATTTATAATTTTTAGACATTAACTAATTTATATTATTTATGACACAATGATGATGCAGTAATTACTATAATAGTGAAAAATCAAAATAATTGATATTAAAAATACCCAAATAAATATAATATGAAACTTTTAATGAATTAAAATAATTTTCTAGGATAATATGATATATTAGTATTGATTTAATTGACTTTGTTTGAAGTAATCAACCTATTATGAGTTTCACAAAAATCAACTATTGAATAGTGTCAAAATTGACATAAAAGAGTTTTTAAAACAAATATTATATTATTAATTGATATTAAATTCATAAAAATCTAAGGTTCGGCCAAGAGAATTATATCATGATAGGTGTATCATTAATAGAACACTTGGGGGTCGATTGTATGTATATGGTAAGTTTATTAACCATATAATATTAAAATACAAAGAGACATTGTAAAAGTGAAACTAATTAACTTAGAGTTAATACTTAAAGATAAGGTTAATATAAGTACCCAAACCTGTCTAAATTCTATTTTTTGAGTTTTTTTCGACCCATCCCCACCTTAACCTTTGAATATTCAACTTTGGAGCCATTGGAAACCGAATATGAATTTATTATAAACTAATATCTCTAGCTTTTCCAAAGGTGCCCCTCACCCCTCTTATAAAAGGGCACTCCTCCTTCTCATTTCTTCACACCTTCAAAGCCCTTTGGTTCGGCCAAAACCTGACCAAATAATATCTCAACTACCCTAACTACAACCTAGAGGCCTTAGTTTGATCAGAAAGCCAACCTAAGGATCCCTTTTGATCAAATCAAAAGGAAGAACCCGAAGAAGAGGTAATGTTTTCACCACCCCTTTTCAAGTTCCTTTCTTCTTCCACTTCCTCTTTCTTTGTTATTTACATTATAAAATAATAACTCCAGTATCATATATATACTGTGATGTTATTATAAATATGGTACAACCATATTCAGTATTCTATCCATCCTTTGAATAACATGTCACCATACGTGTGTACGTACGGCTTACCGTCTCCACGTCGTGGTGTAATTGTTATTCAATATATTATTATTTGGATGGGTATAATAATGATGTGTAACTCATGTAAATAATAAATATAACATGATAATGATTCTGTATATATTATATAAAATCCAATTATATATTATTTTAATATCAAAAGAATGATATTGTCGCTCGTGCGTATGTACGGACTACCGTCTCCACGAACGCGATGAGATTCATTGTCCATCATATCCATTCAAGTATAATTATCATTTGATGATTTAAAAATAGTATCTAAGGACTTGATATCATTATGGATATGAATTATATACATCCCATTAATAACTAATATGGCTCACATAACAAAGAATATAAAGTAAAATGAACCCGTTAACACCCGAAATGACGATAATTCTAAGATATTATTAACAAATCAATGTTAAAAGATCATATATGATATCATATTAAAGTAAATGATTCTTGTATAATTCAATAACAATTATTTCACCATTATAAAGGATGTAAACCTACCATCTACCAAGGAAAAAGTACAAAGTAAGGGATTTTCTTATCTCACTTTCAATTCCGTGAGATTTCCATTTTTCGCCACTAAATTATTGAAAGTGGTGTATTGTGTACTGCCATTTGATATATATTCATGATTCTATTTATATTAATGTTATTCTATAAATAATTTGGTGGTTATTAACTTTTGTCCATACGACTCAGTTGATTAACGTGGTAAGGGATTTTCTTATCTCACTTTCAATTCCGTGAGATTTCCATTTTTTCGCCACTAAATTATTGAAAGTGGTGTATTGTGTACTGCCATTTGATATATATTCATGATTATATTTATATTAATGTTATTCTGCAAATCATTTGGTGGTTATTAACTTTTGGCCATACGACTCATTTGATTAACGTGGTAAGGGGTTTCTTATCTAACTTTTAATTTTGTGAGATTTCCATTGATCACCACTTAATTATTGCATGTGGTGTATGTGTACTGCCCATGATTGTATTCATTGTGTAATATACTTTAATTTATGGGTATTTACATCATCATGGTATGATACTTCTTTCATGGGTGTATGTTTCGTATGTTACCTAATCGGTAAGGGAATTTGAGATTTCAATTCCCACTCATTTGGCTTTACGCATATTTCATTGATTATATTACTCCATGATTATATGTGGAATCACTATTCATTTGATTATGTCATAATTTCCACTCCCCTTCCTCTGGATATAAGTTTGATACACATAATCACTCATTGGTAATTCTCAAGCCATTGATATGAATTTGATAAGAGTAATTTTAACTCATTCACCATTTGTTGAGTTAAACATCCAATTCGTTGGTGTTGTTTTTACAATAATATGTGTGAATATCCTTTGATTGTTTTACACTGAATATCCAATCATATTTAGTGTATTTATATTTGTCACACATAATTATGTCGTTGATTTATCCTTAACCTAAGGATACGGCCTTTATGAGAGATTTCATCTCAATTTACATTACATTGAGACTTCTTTGTTGATATACACCAAATCACTTTTATGTGGTGTATATAATGTGCTTTGACATAGTATATCATGAATCCCTTTATTCTCATGATATTACAAAGTTTTGATTACCTCAATTATTTGTATTCAAGTGTCTCTTTTGGTTAGAATCTCTAACTAAAATACCATTTTTAAATGTTTTAAAGACTTATTCTTCTAAATCTTGCTCATTAATGTCCATGTTTTAAAAATGCTTTTAAGGATTTATTTATATGGACATTAAAGTTTTAGAAATTAAAACTCCTTTTAAAAAGTTTCAAAGTGGTATGGGACACTTTGATTCAAAAATCTACTTTTAAATGGCTTCTTGACAAATAGTGTGACTTTTAAATGTTTTCAAGAAAAGCGGGATAATTCTCTCAAATAGTTTTGATGATTATTTTCATTTATGTCAACATCATTCATTATTCTTGATTGAGGTTAATGTTATACAATACAATCTTCCATATTGTATCGAATGAGTCATGTTTGACTGTGGATGCGCTGTTTTTATACCATACATGGTTTGTGGTAAAAGTATTGACATTTCGTATGCTAGTTTTAATACGAATGTTTATGTTATGTTTAAACATGTTCATATGAGGAATGAATTGGACTTAATAAGTGACGGGTGGAGCCCGCTATAGCTCCTCGATGCATCGGTAGGTCTCATGAGACAAACTAGTGTCTTGGCACAAGGCCTTGACAAAATCTTATTTGTAGTCTTGGCACAAGGCCTTGGCTAAGTGGTTATGATAATCTGGCATTATGCATTCCAACATTATGAAAGTGGATATTGATATTGCATGTGATCATTCGACTAGTAGAATATCCATGTGAGTAAGTAAATGGCATTATTTCATTTTACCTTTGCCATTTTATGCTGAAGTTCAAGTTTAAAAGGCTTTTGTTTTAGTTATAAATTGCCTTAAGTGTTTGTGCTTATTTATGAAAGCTTCTACTATAATGTTATCCTTACTGAGCATCTGAGCTCACCCCTTTCAATGTTTTATTTTTTCCAGGATTATGAAGAAGTAATTTATGAATGACCTGCAGGGATAGTATGAGGGGATATGAAGACAAGATGTTTTTTTTATGATGTAATGTAAAAAATTATGTATGTATCTAGTTATTCCAAGGCTACTAAACTAATCGGTCTTTCGAGACTTGATCTTTCTCGTGATCATGCCAATGTTATGTAATAATGCACCGACTCTAGGTAACTAGGGTCGGGGCGTTACAATTGAAATCACCTGGACTTGGGATGGTCAAACACTTCAAACTATGATTTGATTTTTACTTAAGTATTGGAAGGCTATATGAACATAATATATATATATATATATAATTCAAGGATTTTCATCTTTATATGAAAATTTCCCATTTTATATTTACTATGTGATTTTTAATATTAAGTGGATTTTCTTAAGTGATTAACCATGTATTAGATAAATATTATGCATAATCTAATTTGTTTTAGTTTTATCTTGAATTCATGTTAATTCATTAATTCATATGATCATGAAAAAACATCCATTATGAAATTAACCATGAAATTTAATAGAAATAAAATAATAAAGTGGTGTGATCATTAGATTTTACTAATTGTTATTGTATCTATAAGATGATAAACTAACTATTGACCTAATGGAAAAACACCTTTAACCATAACTTGGTTTGTGTTGTAGCTTTCCAATTTTCCACCCATGTACCTCTTGGATTGGTTTCACCTAGACTCCAAACTTGAACCACCTCTACTCACTTGGGAGCTCCATCCATTACATAATATTTTACTCAGACACAGGTGAAGAGAACCAAAGGATTGTTTAATAGGTTACTTAAAAGGAAACCATGGGAATATAGGACCATATATAATGATAGGAGGGATGAAGTGTAGGTGATAAACTTAATTTAATAATAAATTAAAAGGAAATTAATCGCATATAAAGGTATGGTCTATGATCATGATCATTCATATACATTCAAGGATTTATGAATTTAATCAAGGGAATTCAATTATAATCATTATTATTTAATATAAATCATGCTTTAATCAATTAATTATCTTCTTTAATTAATCAGTTATTTCAACTTAATCTGCATCCAAACTTTATTAATATTCACTTACATAATAATTTTAATCAAAATAAATCATTTTATTTGAAATTAACTATGAATAAAACATGTACCTTGGAGGAAACACAGTGAGTAACCATCTAAACTACCCAGCATGTATTAAATTCATATATTATTTAATTACGTGGTATGTGGCATATATGACTTATCATGTAATTTCATGGTGTGTACATAGTCAAATAAATAAAACATGGATCACATGTTATTTATGTAGTGTGTTATGTTTTAATACATGTAGTGTAATGATTGTATTATAACTTATACATGATATGAAATTTAGAAAATTACACAAAAAATAATTAGACATTTAATATATATATATATAACATATCACATGGAATGTACATAGTCAAATAAATGAAACATAGAACATATAACGATAATGTTTAAGTATTATAATAAATTAATTTTTCATTATTCATAATTTGGAAATATAAAAGGAATGTACAATCCAACTACACATCATGTATTTTTTTCACCATATATCCATGGGACACACCTACGATCTTGGTGTGTAATTGTTCCAGGGAAATTAATGGAGTAAATGATATGTACATGGGATACACGTCATGTGGGATCTGATTTACATGATCACTAGTCATTTAGGTCATGTAATAAAATACATGTACCATCTTTAACTAATTTACTACACATCGTGTACGAATGTTACATGTCATATAGTCCGACTAACCATGTTCCAGGATAGCCCAATTAATACATGGTGTATTTAAATACACACCATGAGTAATAAATGCACAATGATTAAATTAATTATTAATTAATTCATGAATTATCTCATTAAATTAAATATGTGTACATGTTATGTATCAATGGGGTACATGGTGTGTACTCTTTTGATATTCATCCAGAATTCTTAGAACCTCTAGATGAGTTCTTAAAATGTCTGTTGTTTATAAAATTGATCAATTTTGATTATATTAGTGAGAATAAATGGGAAGGGAAAGGATCTCATGATTTGGATTACATAATAATTAAACTAGAATATAAAACTAAAAATAAATGAATAAATCAATAAATGATATTTAAATAATTATAAATAAGTATCTAACTTCTCTGATACAACTTGAATGTTTTGGGCACAACAGAAGCACTGGATGGGTTATAATTTATGATTAATATAAGATTTTCATAAATGATAAATTACATGACCAATAGAATCAAATAAAAGTTCAATTGATGATATAACACCAAAACCAAAACACTGGATCATAACATAATGATTAATAATTAATTTAAAAAATTAAGTAATTACCCTGTGATGAATTATTTCTTCATTAACAAATCTAAAAATTCATCTACATCATACCATCATTTTGTTATTGGAATCAAGTGTATATTCCCTCTAGGGGTGATCCACATATTCTTACCTAACTTTTGAACATCCTCATAGAAATATTTAGGTGCTAGAATGATATATCCTAAAACTTGCATCATTTATCTTTGATTACCTTGAAAATCGATTCAAGATGGATTATCTTTGATCTATCTAAAATATATAGTGGTTGAGGAGGTTGATTTCATTTTGTTCATTAGAACTCTCTTGGAGAGGGAGATCTCTGGGGGTTTAGAGAATTCTCTAGTTGTTTTTGTGCATAACCAAACAAAATAGAAACACCACATTAGAAATAATATAATTGGTTTTAAATAGTGCTAGTGTTAGAAAATAATAACAAAACATGGAAACTTATGATTTTCATAATCCCTGCAGATCCCCATGTCTATAATAATAATATTGTTATTATTTCTTGACATATGAAAAACTAGTGATTTAAATAAATATTATTTATAAAAATATTATTTAATAAATATTATTTATTACTAGACCATAAAAATTGGTCCACCATTTCTCCACAATATTTATGGATCCTTGAATAATGACTATATACTTAATAAATAAATAATTCTATTTTATTTTCCAAAAATAAATAAATATTATATTCACTAAATAGAGTATAAATATTTATTAAATATTATGATAATAAATTATTCTCTCAAATAACTAGTGAAGGGAAATATGTTCTCAAGAAAACATGAATAATTATTAAACCGCATACAGGAATAATATTTATTCAACATGTTAAATAATAAATAGTATTATTATTTTACTGAGGTTTTTCATACACTTGGTGTGAGACCCTGTAGGTCTCTTGCTCAATATCATTAGTGTAAGAATCCTAAAGTACAAGGTTGACATCTAGCGACATTAAAAGAAACCCATAGAGAAATAATTTAATGCTGAAATTTAATAAAACATCATATAGATTCATATTGTGTAATATGATCTCATGATTTCTTTAATCAATTAATTTCAATGTTGGTGTCATCAACCTATATGCCTAATGCCTTTTTCTTTTAATTTTCTAGAATACAACTTTCCAACAGAACACTATGGAAATGGATTTATTTAGGTTTTATCACTTCTATATAATTTATTGGGATATCAACTTCTATTAAATAATATAAGGGAAAAATAATTTCTCACTTTATTCAATAATTAAATATTACTCAAGATGCATCCAACGTATAAAAATTCTCCAGGAATATATGTCATTACAGTTTTCATCAATATATAAAACTATGTGACTCATAATATCTATTAATAAAAATATTAAATTCAAAGGATCAATACATACATTTGAATATAGGAACATCCAATGACACATATAAATTTGAATTTCCTACTAGTGGGTCTCGTTCTCATAATCTCCCACACTGAAAATTACTAAGGGAGTACACTACGACAAGGTTCCCCAAAGTCCTATTATTCTCCACCCATGATAGCCTATATCAATTTTGTCCCTAAATAAATTCATATAGATATAGAATATATATTTAAGAATGTTTTTTTTTCACTTCAAGGTTCTCATCATAGTGGGAAACTGCTATGATTGTTTCATGTGATAGAAACTCTTTGGACATTATCACAAACCATGTCATGCAGAAAAACAATCATGATGTGATTAGTAGTTAACTAATATTAAAAAATATGAATATAGGTAATCATATAGTACACAGAAGTTGATTCAATTTAACCAAATACAACATCTTTACCATCCAATGAAAAATAAAAGACATCACTCTTATGTACGCTCGAACTACCACCTTGTGAACCGATATATTTTATTTTTCATTATTGTCTCACATGTTTGGTATATATAAAAATATTTAAATAAAAATTATGATATTTATTATATAATCAAAATTATGGAAATATAAAATGAAACTTCCCTTATTTCCTTCTCATTCATGGAAAAATGGAAATGTTACTCATGCATATATATAAAATACCATCTCCTTGATGTAACTTAATTCATTTTTGATAACCACCATAAATGGATGAATATAAGAGTATAATTAATCTATAAAAATGATAATTATAACATGATTATGATTATATAAATTACAATATCATCATTAATTTGACCATATCCAACCTAGCAAATTCAGTTTGGACATATGAGGCGAATATCCTCAAAACATCGAACATGAACTTAATTGATTAAGTAATTGAATAAGATATGGGTAAAATTAAAATAAAATGAATAATAAGACTAAAAACATTTATTAATAAAGGAATAATAAAATTGAAAAAGGTTATTAAGAAATTAAATAGTGAATATAATTTTATTATTTAGGAAGTTAAAGAGTGCATGTGATGAGTTAGACTCGATGTAAGGGATCTGTAGTCTCAATTTCTTTTCTTCGAGACTTAAAGTATTTTCACAATATTTTTTCATATTTTTGGTTTATAATCTACCTTATTGATTTTTTTTATCATTATTATATAAAAATTAAAGTGTTTACAAATTCAATCAAAGTTATTTCCTTCAACATTTCATTAGTTGAAAAGTTACCAAGTCATAATGTATTTTCTTTGAAAATTATATTAAACATTTTTAAGTTTCCTTTCTGAATATTTTTCTTGCATATACATGTTTTTTTTGTTTTTTTCTATGGAAGATCTTATTTACCCAAAAATATTATTAAATAATTTTTTTACAACCTTTGACTTTCTTTATAAGGTTTAAAAATGGATTCTTCTTATCATTTTCTGAAGGATGTACTTTTACCGAAAGTGAGAAAGGAATCATTGTTTTAACTTTTATGGCATGAATGAAATTTACAACCATGAATATTTTTCAATGTTTTTAAGCTTTTTTTAAAATTTTCCATGTTTATTTTCAAATAAAATCATTTCCTTAATATTTTTGTAATTTTTCATTTTAAATATTTTTCAAAATAAAGAGATATTTCTTATTTTATATGAATACTGAAAATGATTTTGTTTGTGAGTTAAAAAGATATTTTCAAGGTATTTATAATGAAAGATGAAAGAATAAAAAAATTATCATTCTATAATACACGATAATGATAAATGGTGATGGTTGATTTCGATATAGCTATATGAAGGGTGATCCCGATACAACTTATATGACATGTGAGCTCGATATATCTCTTCAATGCATTGGTTAATGTTACTTATCTTCAAAGGAATGAATGAGGGTATTAAGTGATGAGGTTTACCCTGTGGATTTAACTAGTATCTAGTTGTTTCTAACATAATTGAACATGTGTTTTAAATATAATGCTCTATGATGCCTACAAGGGTCTCTATTTTCTTATTATGGGTTTTTAAAGTTTTTCTTTGAGAAAATGATGATTTTATAATGTGGATATGTTTTATTTATGATCTAATAGTTTTATTATAATAAAGGTATCAAATTTATGTGTTTTCATTCTTTTCACTAGACTAATGGTTTTCTTTCCTTTATATCCATTACTAAGATTTTATGCTCATACCACATTTTCAAATATTTTTCACAGGGCCTAAGGATGTGTAGGAACTATTATGAAGTCTAGATCTGAATAGAGGATAATTTTACTAAAATATGAAAGTATTTCATGAAGTAAAACTATTTTTTTAACATATGAATCATATTGTTGTGGAAAAAATGGACATTATATGTTATTGTTCCTTATGTAATTTAATGGATTTTCTAATTATCTAAAACTTTAAACCTGAAAGGTCATTGAAAATTAAAGAAATTTAATTCTTGTATAAAAAATCAATATTATATAATGTTTTATGTCTAGGTCCTTATAGTTATAAAACCACATAATGGATGATTAAAACCCATCCTAGAATTGCATTTTGAAATATATATATCATCATTTTTTAATATTTTCATGACATGGTTTACTAATAACTATATTTTAGATTTAAGAATTGGATATCCACCATGACGATGGAAAATGGTTGCTGTAGAGATCAATAATCCATAATTTAAGGTATGACCATATAATTGAAATGGATTGGATTTTTTTAAAATGGTCATGGTTTAGATGTGACTAAACCACAAAAATGAAGTGAATATAGGTAGAATGGTTTGGAAGTTTTAACTTGGTAAGAGTTGTTATCCAAGATAAACCATGTCATGGTATATATCAAAAAATCCATGTTTTTCCTCATATCAAGATTTTTCCCTTATGGTAATACATCATCATTTGTGAAATTCAAAATGGGCATGGTTTGTATAAGTTTAAAGAAAAAATAATTTCTGTTAGATATATAAAAAAATATTCACTTGCGCGATCCCTAAAAGGGGTGTTGAATTATACGAAAACAATAGTATATGTGATCAAGGTTAAAATGGATTTTTTTGGTGAATAACTTAATTTTTTTAAATTATAAAATAAGGAAAAGTATAAAATTGTTTATATTTGTTGACCTCACCTGTTTTGATAATCTCAATCATGTATTCATATGTGTTGAAAATCCCAATTACGTTTTCATTCTCTATGATATTTTTAAGTATCATTGATCTATACTTTAATTCTTTCAAATATGTGATCAAACCAATAATGATTTTTAAAATAGTCTTTGGAATATGTTAATCCTCATTTATCCATGTTCATACAAGTTATAAATTAATTCTAACACAATCGGATGTGTTCTGCATAAAACAGATAAGTAATCTGGCTATAGCTACTGATAAAGAGATACCGGTAACCAGTCTACCGATAGACTTAGTCTACCGATAGACAGCTACCGATAGACTTAACACAGAGCTACCGATGTACTTATAAATATAAGCTACTTACAGACAGCTACCGATACAAACATAGTGCTACTGGTGTAAGTATAAATAGCTACCGATGGAATAAGAGTCACCGATGGATGAAGCTACCGATGGAATAAGAGTTACCGATGCATGGAGCTACCGACGCACGGAGCTACCGATAAACAAAGTCACTGATACAAGCATGTACCAACCGACGCATAGAGCCACCGATAGAGTCAAAGCAACTAATGACATTGAGCTACTGATGTTTGAGCTACTGATGTTCGAGCTACCGATGTTCGAGCTACCGATGTTCAAGCTACCGATGTTCAAGCTACCGATGCTGATTACCTACCGATAACTCGACTCACTGTTTGAATTTCTTTATTTCCTATATTTAATCTATCTAACGGTAATATCATGTACATTTTAATGATTTGTCAAATATCTGATAAAGGTTGTCGGATGTCAGGAACCCGTACCTCGTACCTGCTGAAAAGAAATCTTTTATGTCCCCTGATGGGAGATAAATACGAGAAGACTACATACCAGAAACACACGAACGTGTGAAGAAAAAACAAACAACAACAAGAAGCGAACCAGAAAAGTGCGGTGCATCCAATATACCAAAACGACACAAGCACGAGAAGAACACATAGAAGCTCATAGACAATCAAGCATACTCGAGAAGTGTTCTGTGCATACAAGAAGAACTTCATCGACTACATTCTCACTACCTGTGAACACTGGAGCATACGACACTCTGTTTCTCAAACAGAAACGAGAAGAGGACTCAAACTCACTTCTGATCGAATCCAAAGAAGTCCAGAGCTACACTGAAATCACCAGAACCACTTCTAAACTCTACAACTCTTGTTCTGTGATTTATTATTACTCTTTTCGAGCAGTGTGTGTTATCTGCTGTATACAACACATACACTGTCTCCTGTACTCAAACTGAAGGATTCGTAAATCCTTACCAAACTCTTCCAGTCTTTCTTTCCCACGAATAACAGTGGTAGAGGTCGTGTGTGACCTGGACAGCTGGCTGCTGTTGTACTGTTTCCCACGAAGAACAGTGGTAGAGGTCTTGGACCTGGACAGTTGTAAACTGTTGAACCCCGATCCAGGGTGTGGATCATTTTTATATATAAACTTGTGAGAGGACTAAGTCTCGGCTTGAGACTGAACCTCTTGGTTACATTTGTTGTGCCATCTCTTTCAAAGTTTTATTCCGCTGCTAATCACTTTAAAACTAATACTGTTTTTAAAAGTTACTTTGATAATTAAATTAGCAAGTGTTTATGTTAAGTGTCGACTAGTAAGTTAGTTTCAAAAGATAATCACACACTCCTGTGTTGATTAAATGGGAATTAATCAATCCCTTGAGAATCTGACAGAACCTCTACTTTAATATAAATTCACTACAGTTTAATTTATTATTTTATTTTGGGGTCTTTAAGACACTGTTTTTAAATACAGAAATTTTAATTGGTACTCAATTCACCCCCCCTCTTGAGTATACCACTCCGACCAACACTTGGTATCAGAGGGTTGAAAATACTTTCTAAAAGTACTCTGCTTTTGAACTGTGATTTTAGTTGTATTTTAAAGTTCTTAAAATTTCTGTTATATCTAAATTTTTATCTCTTTAAAATTTTATCATCATGGACAATAGACTTGAGGGTGCTGCTACTAACCGGCCACCTTTCTTCAATGGAACTAATTATGCTCAGTGGAAACTGAAAATGAAAATTCATCTAGAAAGCATAGGTTTTGATATTTGGACTGCTATTGAATCAGAATACAAAATTCCTACTACTGCTAGATCTACTTGGGATGAACCTATAAAGACTGCTTACAATAACAACTGTAAAGCCATGAATGCCTTGTACTGTGCTCTAGGAGATGAAGAGTTTAATAGAATTTCTGCATGTAAAACTGCATATGAAATTTGGGATACCTTAGCTATTTCTCATGAAGGAACAACAAATGTTAAAGAAATGAGATTGAACACCTATACTATCAAGTATGATAATTTTAAAATGAAGCCTGACGAGCCTATTTCTGACATGTATCTCAGGTTCAATGAAATTTTCAATACAATGATCTCACTGGGAAAGGATGTCTCATCGAAGGAACAAATTATGAGAATTTTGAGATGTCTACCTGATAGATGGAGAGGCACATCTATCTCAATCAGAGAATCATGTGACATTGCTGCTCTACCTGTCAAGGAATTAATTGGCAAGCTGATGATGTATGAAGAAGAGATCAAAGTGAATAAAGAGGAAGAAAATGAACCTCCAAGAAAGTCTGTCGCTTTCAAATCCTCAACTTCAAAGAATAAGGACAAAGAAAAGCTTCAAGCTATAGTTGAAAGTTCAAGCTGTGAAGACAGTGAAAGTGATTTTGACAGTGATGCTGAGATGGCTCACATTGCTAGAAGATTTAAGAAATTTTATAGGAAAAAGAAGTTCTTTAGAAAAACAAACTATAAGGGTAAGTATGATCACCAAGGTAAATGGAAAAAGGACTGGAAGAAGAATGACAAATCAGATGATGTTGTCTGCTATGAGTGCAAGAGAAAAGGACACATCAAAGCCGACTGTCCAAAGCTGAAGTATAAAAAGAAATATGAATATAAGGACAATAAGCTTAAGAAAGCCATGAAGGCTACTTGGAGTGCTTCAGAAGACAGCACAAGTGAAGCTGAATCTTCAGACTCAGAAAGGAATCGAGCCAACATGTGTTTTATGACAAACACTTCTCAGGTAACTGCTGAAACTCCTGCTTTAAATTATTATTACTCTGGAGATAATGCAGAATCTGATTCTGATTCTGGAACAATGTCTAAAAATGAATTGTTTGAGTACTATGATATGATGGAAGAGACATGTAATGAACTTAAGGATAAATACAAGTCATTAAAGAAACAGCATGCTCTCACCACTACAGTTAAAACCGAACTCACTATTGAAAAAGAGAAAAATGCTCAACTGTTAAAAGAGAATACTGAACTGAAACTATCTAATGAGAAACTCAATAAAGACTTAGAGAAGTTCACCAATGGCAAAAATACACTAACACAGATGCTAGGAAAGCAAATAGCACCTAAATATACTACTGGTATAGGATACCAACCTGGACAAAGGAAAATTTCCAAAACTAGATTCATTTCTAAATCTGGACAGAATGAAGGTAATTCTGGAACTTCTTATGCTTCAACCAGTTATATACATAGCTATGGATCTAATAAAGTTTATCTTTCAAAGAATGTCAATTCTACAAATTATATGAGACCCGTTAGACAAATATGGGTACCTAAAGTATTAGTGGCTAACCTGTCTGGACCCAAGAAAAACTGGGTACCAAAATCATCTCCCATCTAAATCTATTTTGTAGGGAACTTGCTTGAAGAGCTCCTGTAAAGAGACCTGGTATTTGGACAGTGGATGTTCAAGACATATGTCAGGAGACTTCTCTTGTTTCAAGAGTTTAATAAAAGTTGATGGAGGCTTTGTCACCTTTGGTGATAACTCTAAAGGAAAAATCATTGGCCTAGGCCAGATTGGTAACACTGATTCAATCCTGATTTCTAAAGTTTTATTTGTTGATGGCCTTAAATACAATTTATTAAGTATTTCTCAGTTATGTGATGATGGTTTTCATGTTAAATTTGAAAATGATTCTTGCAAAGTTTTTAATTCTAAGAATGTTTTGGTATTTTCTGCCTTAAGAAATGAAAATGTTTATGCTGTTAATCTGAATTCTTTAGCTAAACAGAATATTACTTGTTTGAATGCTTTTCATAAAGAATCTTGGCTATGGCACAGAATATTGGGACATTGAAACATTCACTCACTTAGAAAACTCTCTAGAAAGAACCTAGTTAGAGACCTACCTAAATTAGAATTCCCAAATGATAAAGTGTGTAACCCCTGTCAAAAGGGAAAACAACACAAAGTTTCTTTTAAATCAAAGAAAGAAGTTTCGACTTCTCAACCACTTGAATTGGTTCACATGGACTTGTTTGGACCATCAAGAGTTTCTAGTTTAAATGGTAAGCACTATGTTTATGTTCTTGTAGATTATTTTTCTAGATATACTTGGGTATATTTTCTAGCTCACAAAAGTGAAGCTTGTTCTTCTTTTGTTAAATACTCTAAATCTGTAGAGAACCTTAGTGGACTTAATATTAAAACTTTGAGAAGTGATCATGGTCGTGAGTTTGAAAATCAAGATTTTGAATCTTATTGCTCACACAATGGCTATACTCATAACTTTTCTGCCCCTAGAACACCCCAACGGAATGGTGTAGTAGAAAGAAGAAACCGAACCCTTCAAGAAATTGCTAGAACCATGCTCAATGAATATGACCTGCCTATTTATTTTTGGGCTGAAGTTGTAAATACAGCTTGTTATGTTATTAATAGAGTCTTAATTAGACCTGTTCTTAAGAAAACCCCTTATGAATTGTGGAACAATAGAAGGCCTAACGTTAATTACTTTAAAGTTTTTGGTTGCAAAGTATTTATTCTGAATACTAAAGATAATCTGGATAAGTTTGCTTCCAAAAGTGATGAAGGAATTTTTCTGGGTTACTCTATTTCAAGTAAAGCCTATAGAGTATTCAATAAGAAAACCAAATGTGTGGAGGAATCTGTTCACATCAAGTTTGATGAAACTGATCCACATGAGCCTAAAACCTCTCTTGAGAATCTTGAAGAAGATTTGTCTATTCTAGACCTTAATGATAAATCTAAAGAACCTGTTATAAAAGCATCCAGTTCTGGACTTTTTCCAGAATCTGCTTCTGTTGAACCCGAACCTATAGATGAACCTGAAATTTCTAGTCCAACCTTTACCAGATCAACAAGGATTCTAAAGAATCATCCTTTAGAAGCTGTTGTTGGTAATCTGGATAGAGGAATACAAACTAGAGCTTCTCTAAGAAACCAGGTTGAACATCAAGATTTTCTTTCACAGCTAGAACCCAAAAATATCAATGATGCTATCAATGATGAATTCTGGGTAATAGCTATGCAGGAAGAATTAAATCAGTTTGAAAGAAACAAAGTCTGGGAATTAGTTGATAGACCTAAGGACACTTTGACAATAGGCACAAAATGGGTTTTTAGAAATAAAGTAGATGAATCTGGAAATATAGTTAGAAACAAAGCTAGACTAGTTGCACAAGGATATAGTCAAGAAGAAGGTATAGAATATGAGGAAACTTTTGCACCTGTAGCTAGACTAGAAGCCATTAGGATCTTACTTGCATATGATGCACATCTGTATTTCAAGTTATATCAAATGGATGTGAAAAGTGCATTTCTAAATGGTTTTATAATTGAAGATGTTTTTGTAGAACAACCACCTGGATTTACTAACCCCCATTTTCCAAATCAAGTTTTTAAACTTTCTAAAGCTTTGTATGGTTTGAAACAAGCTCCAAGAGCTTGGTATGATAGACTTAGCAATTTCCTTATTTCAAAAGGTTTTACCAAAGGGATTGCTGATCCAACTCTTTTCATTAAAAGAATTTCTAAAGATATTTTAGTTGTACAAATATATGTTGATGATATTATTTTTGGATCTTCTAAACACTCTTTATGTACTGATTTTTCAAAAAGTATGCAAAATGAATTTGAAATGAGCTTAATGGGAGAGCTTAAGTACTTTCTTGGATTTCAAGTATTTCAAAATGAAAATGGTATTATTTTGAATCAAAGTAAATATACAAAGGATCTTTTAAAACGTTTTGGTCTGGATAGTATCAAGGAAAGTGAAACTCCTATGAGTACTACCTGTAAATTGGATGCAGATGAAACTGGGAAACCAGTTGATCAAACAAATTACAGAGGTATGATTGGTAGTTTACTTTATCTTACTGCTATTCGACCTGATATTATGTTTAGTGTGTGTATGTGTGCTAGATTTCAAGCTAATCCAAAAGAATCTCATTTGCTTGGTGTTAAAAGAATTTTTAAATATCTCAAACACACGGTTAACTTAGGTTTGTTTTACCCAAAAGGGCAATCCTTTGAGTTAATGAGTTATTCAGATGCTGACCTTGCTGGTTGTAAGTTAGATAGAAAAATCACATCAGGAACATGTCATTTTCTTGGAAAATCCTTAGTTTCTTGGTGTAGTAAGAAACAGAACTCAGTTGCATTATCTACTGCCGAAGCAGAATATATAGCTGCTGGTAGTTGCTGTGCACAAATTCTGTGGATGAAACACACTCTTTTGGACTATGGATGTGTTTTTAAACATGTTTCAATCAACTGTGATAACACCAGTGCAATAAACATCTCTAAGAATCCTGTATCTCACTCTAGAACCAAACACATAGATGTAATACACCATTTCCTAAGAGATCACTATCAAAAAGGTGACATTTCTCTTGAATTTATTGGCACCGAACATCAATTGGATGATATTTTCACTAAACCTTTAAGTTCGGATAGGCTAAGTTACATAAGACACGAATTGGGAATGTTTAATCACAACCGGTGTGAAAATTCTAACTGATGTAAGTTTCTCACCGACGTGAAAATTCTCACCGATGTAAGTTTCTCACCGACGTGAAAATTCTCACCGATGTAAGTTTCTCACCGACGTGAAAATTCTCACCGATGTAAGTTTCTCACCGACGTAGAAATTCTCACCGATGTACAACTCTCACCGATTTGTTTTTCTCACCGATGATTAACTCACACCGATGCAAGGTTTTAAAACTTCTGCCTGCCGCCAAGAATACGAATCGTTTTATTCTATTTTATTACTCTATTTTAGTTGTTTATTTGGAATTCCTAAATGATAAAACTCAGTCTAAGACACTTCTTACCTCACTGAGCTCAAGATCTCTCACCTTCGAACCTTACCTCCCAAATCGGCCAAGAACCCTAAACCCGCGATGGAAAAAACCAAGCTTCCTATTGTCAGAGATGAAAGTGCAGAACCAAACGCTAAGAAGCAAAAGACACAGCATAAAGCCAGTGTTAGTGAAGTCAGAACTAGATCGGGAAGGCGACCAGTGAATCCTCACTTGCAGAATAGAGACATAGTAATCGAGAAGGAACTGTGCGTGTAATGGCTACTGCCTAGAAAATCCTTAGTACTCGAGATTCTAGAAGACCAGAAATGGGTGGATTGTTTCTCGAATAACAATGGCCCATACTACCCGAAGTTGGTAAAGCAGTTCTATGAGTTTGTAACCTTTGAGAAGTCTGAAAATGAGAATCGGGTAAGCTCTTTTGTAAATGGAAAAGAGATGTCTTTTTCTTCAGTAGAGTGGGCTGAGTATTTAAAAGTACCAAATGAAGGTGTTTCTGGGTATGTATCAAGAGCAATGCCACCTAGCAGTGACATTTTTTATTATGAAACTACCTTAAAAGAACTGACTGGTAATGGGAATCAAAGGCAAGTGGTTGCTGCTGAAATGGATGGAGAGAATCGACTGCTCTTCAAGTTTGTTCAGAATGTGTTGATACCTAGGCGAGGAGATTTTGCAAATCTGAGATATCAAGATATCTATCTTCTTCATTTGCTAAGACATGGTGTAAAAATCAATCTGTGCAGATTTTTGATGCTTCAAATGGAAGACATGATTAGACCAAAGTCAAAGACTAATGCTTTATTCTTTGCCAAGCTGATTTCAGTGATGATAAAAGTGAAAGAAATAGTTGAGTCTCAGGATGAGACGATTGTAGTCAAGAACAATTTCTGCATCACCTCGACTGTTTGCAAGTACATGAAAATTAACTGGAACCCATGGAAGGGAGAATGGGTCAGTGATGATCAGAAGATCTATGATAAGTTTAACCCTGTGGATCATCCCTCAAGACCGAAGGATATGAGAGATCCGAGTCTGAGACCTGATGAAGAGGAACCTGTTTATAGTAGTGAAACAGAAGAAGAAACAGAAGAAAAAGAAGAAGAAGAAACTCCTATGGATGTTGGAGGAGATCCAGACTTGCCCCCAAGTCCTGTTGCAGAATTGGTTTATTCCAGGAAAGGAAAAGTAGAGGAAATTGTGTCTACTCATGAGGAAGAACAGTCTGTACCTCACCAAGAAGAAGAGGAAAAGGAGAATGTATCCGAATTGTCTGCTTCTGGTAGTTTAAGTATGAGTCCCTTGATTGGAAGATCAGCTATGCCTGCTGCTGAAGTAGAAAGAGATAGAGAAGAAGTTGTACCTGTTTCAGAAAACCTCCTTACTACTGCTGAGATGGAAGTTGTTGTGGAAGATTCTGATGAAGAAAGGCCAGCATAAAAGGCTGTTGTGATACATGAGAATGCACCCATTGAGGGGGAGCATCAGTCTGTGCTTGGAAATGTTACAGTAGCTATTGAGCTTGGAGACTGGGTAGAAGACCCAGGGTTTATAGTCTGTGGATTGGATTATCCGGATTCTGACAATGAGGTGTCTGTGAATAGACCGAAGATCAATTATGATCTTGCTGCTGAGTTGTTGCCAGATGATGTGGTCAGATTTCATGATCTGAATAAGCTGAAAGAGGACCTCAAATCCAGTTTTGTTGAAGAAGTGAAGTTAATGGAAGCCTCTCTTGCTTCCTCAATTAATTCAATAATGACTAATTCTGTAGTTGGTTTGGCCTCAGCTAGAGGATCTGCTGCAGTTGTCTCGAATGATTTTGTCTCTAAATCCGATCTTGAATCCATGAAAAATGAGCTGAAAGAGTCATTCAATGTGTCAGTTGCTGAGATGAAGCAAAGCTTTTATGAAGAAATGAAAATGTTAGAGAGATCCTTCGAACTATCTCTGGCTTGTAATTTATCCTCCTTTGTGTCTGAGCTTATGGAAGAAGTAAAAGAGTGCCAGACTCAGTCTTCTAGAATCGAAGCAGACCTTGAAGCTCTCAAGACATCAGTTGTTGCTTTGGATTCTTATATGAGTTCCAAGTCTCAAGCTGACAAGGACCTAGCTTATGTGAAGAGTGTAGTAAGCCAGTTTGTCTCAGTGTTTGAAAGTTTCAAAACCTCAGTGAAGGATCATGTTCAGTTACAAGACTCTCAAGTTCAAAGCCTAATCAGTGGTTTTTCTAAGAGTTTCAAAGAAACTGTTTCCTTCTCTCTTGGGCCTCTCACATCCAAATTATCAGTTGACCTGGATCAAGTCCGAGTAATGTTGAAGGAGGAGATTGGTTCTATTTCAACCAGTGGTTCTGTGGACTCATCGGAGTTGAGCCGAGTGGTGCTTTCTACAAGAGATTCTGCCAGAGAAATAATGAAGATTGTTCAAGATTATATGAGAGAAGCCTCTGCCTCTCAGGAAACCATAAAGAGCAAAGTGGACTACTACTTCTCCAAAATTTTCACCAAGCATCAACTCGAACACCACTTCAAGCTAATGTTGGAACACATGAAGCTCCCTCCGGTCACTCAAGCTTTCAGAGAACAAGTGAGCAAGCTAAGATAATTGACTCCAACCTTAGAGAAATTTATGGAGAACAAAGATGATTTCATCTCTACTATGGAAAGAGGAGGAGGAATTATTATGGATTTTAGAAATCTGCTGCTGCACTTCTTGCATGTTGATGCCAGACCAGTCATCATCCCTCCTGCTTTGCCTGCTTCTGCCTCAGCTGCTTCTACAGTCCAGCTGACTCTTGCTCAAGCTATTCGCAGCCTCACACCAATGATCACCCAAAGATCTCCAACCTACAGGTCTGACTCTGTGTCAGTGGCTCAGCCTCCTTTGATCTTTTCTGGCATTCCAAAACCTTCACCTGAATCCTCACCACCCGAGCCTTCTTCTGATCCCAAAGGCAAATCTCACGTGGAAGATGTGGATTGATCCAGTGGCCAGGATTTTTGATAGGAATTCCTTTGTATTCTGTTTCTTTTTTTTTTGTACTTTTTTACTACTCTAATACAGAAGAACTCCTTTTACTTATCATGTTTTATTTGTCTCCTCTATATATATATGCTTTCCCACTTTTTTATTATCACAAAGGGGGAGAACAATAAGAATAATAAGGGGGAGAACAAAATGGGAGAATGAGAAATATTTTCAATGGAGAAATTTTTTTTTTGTTTACCTCTGATACCTTATGTCTATTTAGTACCTTATGATTGTTGCCTCTGATAACTTATGTCTATATCATACTATTTCTATTATCTATGATGCTGTTTTCAATGAGAAAATTGAATTCAATATTATACTCCTTACTATTATATATTCACTATGTTAAATGCCCATATCATAAATTGTGATTATCAAAAAGGGGGAGATTGTTGACCTCACCTGTTTTGATAATCTCAATCATGTATTCATATGTGTTGAAAATCCCAATTATGTTTTCATTCTCTATGATATTTTTAAGTATCATTGATCTATACTTTAATTCTTTCAAATATGTGATCAAACCAATAATGATTTTTAAAATAGTCTTTGGAATATGTTAATCCTCATTTATCCATGTTCATACAAGTTATAAATTAATTCTAACACAATCGGATGTGTTCTGCATAAAACAGATAAGTAATCTGGCTATAGCTACTGATAAAGAGCTACCGGTAACCAGTCTACCGACAGACTTAGTCTACCGATAGACAGCTACTGATAGACTTAACACAGAGCTACCGATGTACTTATAAATATAAGCTACTTACAGACAGCTACCGATACAAACATAGAGCTACTGGTGTAAGTATAAATAGCTACCGATGGAATAAGAGTCACCGATGGATGAAGCTACCGATGGAATAAGAGTTACCGATGCATGGAGCTACCGACGCATGGAACTACTGATAAACAAAGTCACTGATACAAGCATGTACCAACCGACGCATAGAGCCACTGATAGAGTCAAAGAAACTAATGACATTGAGCTACTGATGTTCGAGCTACTGATGTTCGAGCTACCGATGTTCGAGCTACTGATGTTCAAGCTACCGATGTTCAAGCTACCGATGCTGATTACCTACCGATCACTCGACTCACTGTTTGAATTTCTTTATTTCCTATATTTAATCTATCTAACGGTCATATCATGTACATTTTAATGATTTTTCAAATATCTGAAAAAGGTTGTCGGATGTCAGGAACCCGTACCTCGTACCTGCTGAAAAGAAATCTTTTATGTCCCCTGATGGGAGATAAATACGAGAAGACTACATACCAGAAACACACGAACGTGTGAAGAAAAAACAAACAACAACAAGAAGCGAACCAGAAAAGTGCGGTGCATCCAATATACCAAAACGACACAAGCACGAGAAGAACATAGAGAAGCTCATAGACAATCAAGCATACTCGAGAAGTGTTCTGTGCATACAAGAAGAACTTCATCGACTACATTCTCACTACCTGTGAACACTAGAGCATACGACACTCTGTTTCTCAAACAGAAACGAGAAGAGGACTCAAACTCACTTCTGATCGAATCCAAAGAAGTCCAGAGCTACACTGAAATCACCAGAACCACTTCTAAACTCTACAACTCTTGTTCTGTGATTTATTATTACTCTTTTCGAGTAGTGTGTGTTATCTGCTGTATCCAACACATACACTGTCTCCTGTACTCAAACTGAAGGATTCGTAAATCCTTACCAAACTCTTCCATTATTTCTTTCCCACGAATAACAGTGGTAGAGGTCGTGTGTGACCTGGACAGCTGGCTGCTGTTGTACTGTTTCCCACGAAGAACAGTGGTAGAGGTCTTGGACCTGGACAGTTGTAAACTGTTGAACCCCGATCCAGGGTGTGGATCATTTTTATATATAAACTTGTGAGAGGACTAAGTCTCGGCTTGATACTGAACCTCTTGGTTACATTTGTTGTGCCATCTCTTTCAAAGTTTTATTCCGCTGCTAATCACTTTAAAACTAATACTGTTTTTAAAATTTACTTTGATAATTAAATTAGCAAGTTTTTATGTTAAGTGTCGACTAGTAAGTTAGTTTCAAAAGATAATCACACACTCCTGTGTTGATTAACTGGGAATTAATCAATCCCTTGAGAATCTAACAGAACCTCTACTTTAATATAAATTCACTACAGTTTAATTTATTATTTTATTTTGGGGTCTTTAAGACACTGTTTTTAAATACAGAAATTTTAATTGGTACTCAATTCACCCCCCCTCTTGAGTAAACCACTCCGACCAACAATATTGATTTATGAATTTTTTATAAATGAGAATATAAAATGGTTACATCGAAAATCCTCAGTTGAAATATATCTGTTGTTTAGTTTATGTAAAGTTTTTACACAAAATATGAAATGTTTATATGATTTTAAAAGAGTTCATAAAATATCACATATTTTATAATATAAAAGTTTTTATATTAAATTTCATGTAAATTAATAATATGAAAGAGATCATATTGAAATAAAAGTTAAATTTTTATCTTTATATCTTATGGAATTCCAATAAAGTTTGCCTAAATTATAATGTGTTTATAATTTGTAATTGTTCCAAAATATTTATCTCATGTCTAAATTTATAAAATGTTCATTTATTTAGTTTGATTCTCTTATTTATTCATAGATACAAATTTTTTATATTATGAATTGATATGTGTATTTGTTTAAATATGTTTAATTTTATTCTTTAAATTATCATATAATCATTTAAGAAGTTATTTTCCAGGTATGACAATTGATTTAGTTTTATTCTTTCTAAACATTGTATTTTACATGATTTAAGATATTGGATTTAAATGTTAATTGTAGTTTACACATATTGGGTTTTATAATTATGATGGAATTGAGATGTCTGTTGAGTATTGAACTATGGGTAGTGGGACATTATGTCAGGAAAATCACCACTTGGGAAACAGTCTATGTCTAGAAAAGTGTTAGTTGGATACCTAACAAACAATAATATCTCTTTTTTCATTTAAAGCTTCAAAATATATCTAGTAATAATTTTTGAGCCATGTACTGAGATGGAATGAGATTCTCAGGCCTAGTGATCTCAGTATTGATATTATAAAGATATTAAATATATTAATGTCACATGTGAAATTTTTTCCTGAAATAATGGAATAACTTCTAGGGGGTCTCATATTAGAAATATGATACCACTATTGAGTCCAAAATGTTGATTTTACCCTAGTCATAACATAAAATTTATCAGCATTGGGCCTTTTGATAAAGTGTTGTTGCGGGAGTAAATAATAAAATAAATATATTTATTTATTTATTTATTTATAATTTTTAGTGTAGAGACCTAATCCTCGCTATAAAAAACTAATTATGAAAAAATCCTAGGGTCATCCACATGACTCTAGGGATTGAGAGGATCGTTCCTAGGGGATTATCGAATGAACAATGGAAGTTTGAGGATTGGAAATCAATGTTCTAATAAGAGCTTGTGGATCTCACCAATAATGACAACAAAAGTCTGTTCTTCATCAGTGATCAAACATAACCTGAGTTAGGGTATTTTTCCCATGTTTTATTTTCCCATTTGATTATCCCATGATGAATTTGAATCAAATTAACCAACAAGTTGATTCATGGGTTGATCATGTTACGTATGCGGGTTAATTTAATTGGTATTTGTGGAAATTATATTTGTTATTTATCATGATCTTCATTCTTTATTCAAATGGAAAAAAATAAAGTCCAACCCAAATATAGGTTAAGTTTTGTTCTTCATTTTATGATTTTTTTCATTTTTCCCCCATTTATTCACACAATTCATCAATTGTATTCCCTTGGCTAGTGGTTTGATGAATACCCAATATTTGATCATTGTGTGACCATTATTTTGTGCAACGGATCAATACTATGGTTGTTTTTCATGACCAAGGATATAATAGAGATATGATGATGATGGTATATGATCAAATATAGATTGGATAATATCTAAGGTTTCCTATTTTGTGTCTTAGCACGCATCATGTGATGCAGTGCAATGGTGGTGATTAACGATCAGATCTGGTGGCTAAATTTCAGTGGAAAGACATGGTGAGGCCAGGTAATACTAAGATCCAAGGATGATGAAGAATGTTCATAGTGGATTTTTCAATGGATTCAGAACACGTGTAAGCACATACTAATTTATGAAATTTTATTGAAATTCCCAACTAAACAGCATGTATTCCGAAGAACACACATTTTTTTGTCTATCTTCTATGGTGCTAGGGTTTTTTCATAGAGAAAAATATCACACATCATGTGACACATGTCACACACTATGTTATATGATGATGAAAAATTGTTGTTGTCACAAGAATGGACATGGCCATGCACACATGCATAGGTAGAGTACGTAGGTACGACCTGGTACTTGAACATGGCCAGGTACATGGGAATGACCAAGTACACAGGCATGGTCATGTGTACATGAGCATAAGAATAAGAACACAGTCATGGACACAAGATTTCCCAGGATTAGATTTATACAAAGTGTATCATCTATACATGTCATGTACATCCAATAAGGTATTTTAGAGACCTCTGTTTTCTTAGTATAGACCAGGTTCAGTTGAGTGTGTTTTCGTGGCCCATCTCTTTAATAGAACAGTGTAAATAATTGTATTATGATCTCCTTTTAGGGTTTTATATCGGATAGAGTATGACGTATCCCTCTAAATGACCAAGGTGGTATCCTCTATCATTCCTTATTTATACTAGATAGGTATTCCGGTATTGGAGTGACCACCATGCACATGGGAATCAATCACCTATCTACCAGGTTATTCCATATTGGGTTTTTTGCATCCCCCAAATATATTAGGTGGATACCCTATGTTTGTATCAAGATCTTGGAGATACATTGATTACTTCTTGAGTGAATCCCAATAATCATGACCTCTCGGGTGAGAATCATCAGTAATATCATGGCTCATGGAGTGAGTTCTTCCAAATGAGTGTTACCCTGAATCCTCTAGTAGAATCTTGTCATTAGTAATTAGTTAAGACCCCTTGAGACTAATTTTCTGTTATGAATATATGTGTGTTATTTGATTATTGTTATGTCATATATCTTTATTGAAATACATATGTATTTGAGGTGGCTACTATCGATTCTTTATGCTTAGGTATTTTGGTGTGTCCTAATGGGTATTGTTATACTCACACCTACATGGTCTCTTTATGTACATGTCATGTCTTATATAGACAAAAATCATTTTCATGATATCCTAGTAGGACTGATAGTAGGAGGATTAAATATTGGTCTACACAAATTGAGGTTCATACTACTAGTTCATTTGATAGAAGTCCCCTCCTTCTGAGTAGCTTGGACTTTATTTCTAGTTTTTATGGGGTTTTATTTGGTCATTATCACTTTCAATACTCTTTTTCTTACTCTGATTATGGAATGTATATGTATTCATACATTTCCTATTGGTTTTACTTTACATTCAACATTGTATGGCCTTGTAGATGTGTGTGTGCATACAGGTACTTAGCCTAATGCCTCCCATGTGTGGGATATGCCTACCTGGAATTGGTCTCTAACCCTTGGCCCATTGAAGGTAGGATTGGGGTTATCACACTCGGCATACCATTGGTCAGGACAACCCTCATGGATCAGGTCCTGACGGAGTGGTATCAAAGGAGTCAGTTATACCATTGGTCTAGAGTTAAGATTTTTTTTCTAGTTGTGAGGTATGGTATGAGATTTATGGAAACATTATTAAAGTGTTTCGAGTTCATATTTCAGACCAAGGAGTCTAGTGTTAGTGTGGTGGTTGATGTATCCATTCCCCCGGACTTTGATAACATTCTTGTTGAATTGGTACATGTAGTCACTTGTAGTATGGAAGACATAAATACATTCATCATATAAGAATGATTTTTGGTTTCCATGTCATTCTTTAGTTATCTCCCTAAATATACTAATAGACGGTGGTGTGTCTTGTTTATTTCAGGATTTCTCAGAGAAGAAAACCATCCCAATTTAACTATGGGGTCATGAGGATAATTTTTTTAGTGATGAGGCTTTATTATAGGGTCTTATAAAGGGGTTGGTACCTTCATGTGGTTTCCCAATTATTCCACCACCCATTGAGAAAAAAATCACAGAGACAGTACTGGTCAAGAATGTGTGTGGGATGAGTTCACTCTATGCCTATCATAGGAAGTGACCTCTTAGGATTTGGGGTGATCCAGACCCATAGGAGCTAGAGGAATTATTTGGGTGGTTACTAGAGTTCTCCAGCTTGTGAGGTCACCTATATACCAGATGGTGGTCCTAATGTTGAGTCTTCTATAAGGCTCCATAGAGAGATGGTGGAGTCTAGTGACTTGGTCACATGATGAGATGACTCTCTAATAGTAACACTTCAAGAGTCTCTTTAGGGATGAGTTAAATCTAGCCACATTTTTAACATTTCACATTCAAAATATTATAGAATTACAGCAAGATAGCATGACCATGGTAGAGTATTTGGAAAGGTTCACTAACCTTTTATGATACTCTCTAGATATGGTTTAGGATATGTTCTTCAGAGAATAGAATATTGATCAAAGATTATATAGAGTTATTAGGGATGGGGTGATATCTCTATTCATTACCATCAGTACTAGAGTTATTGAGTGGTATTAGGTTGTGGAGAGCTTCCTAGCAAAGTAAACGCTGAGAGTAAGTGCTGGTAGTGGGAACACTAGAGTTGAGACCTTGGTAGCAGGTAGTTGATGATATTCATTGGGATATGGTCATGCAATTTTATTGAGGATATGATCCTATGATATAGTATTGGAGGTTTATGGAACTTAGGATAGCTTGATTCATCCTAGAGAGAGGTGGTGTTTCTCTTGTGACGGTTAGGGACATCTCACTCATGATATTCCAACCCATCATACAGCTAATAGAGATATAGTTGATGGACTTCATAGGTAGATAAAATATCAATATTAATAAGATATAAAATGTGAATGATATGGAAGATGAGTAGGTAGAGTAGCTAGAGGAGGTATTCAGTGTGACTTATTTCCACCACCACCACCATGTGGTCCACGCTAAGCTCAAGGATCTAGTGGTCACATATGAGGGAAGCTTCCGGTGGTAGAGGATAATAACCAATGGATCTAGGTATGATTATAGGTATGAAATTTTTCTTCAATAATTTAGTTTTAGTACTGATTGATATGGTTTTGAACCACTCTTTTATTTTCAATTATCTAGTTCGAGACTTAAATATTCTAGTTGATCCCTTAGCTCAACCCTTTCTCTTAGAAACTCCTAATTGAGGTGACTCAGTGATCACACACTTTTGATGATAGTGTGATATAACTCTTATATTAGATGGATTCTTATGGTATCTCTCTATAGTAGCAATGAATAATTATAATATCATCTTTGTTTTGGATTGTCTATACATAGTTCATGCCTATATTGACTATTTCAGGTGGACTATGTAGTTTGTCCTTGGTAATGAAATGAGGTTTTACTTTGTGGGTGAGAAGGAAACCCAAGCATAGAAGTTCGAGATCATTAATATAAGGATACAGTCAATTACTCAACAGATGGTTAGTGTTACCCTTGGACTAGTGGATGTTATTGGATTTCATTTTCCTACAGTGCTAGTGGAGTTTGAGTACATCTTTCCTGAGGAAATGTCATGTTTAAATCTCCACTGAGAGATAGAATTATGTATTAATGTACACCTAGGTATGACCTTGATATATAAACCATCACATTATATGGGTCCCATATAGCTTCGTGAGATGAAATTGTATTGGAGGACTTACAGAAGAAGGGCTTTGTTAGACCCAGTGTATCACCCTAGGCATCCCTAGTATTGTTCTCCAAGAATGCAGGTGGGTGATTGAGGTTGTGTGTGGATTATCGTTTCCTGAAACAGGTGAACATAAATAATAAGTATCCAATAAATGTGGTTGATGGACTCTAAGATCAGTTGAAAGGGGCAATATGGTTCTCGAAGATTGACCTTAGATCAGGTTATCACTAGCTCCAAGTATGAGACATAGATATACCAAATATGTCATTCCAATGTCACTATAGTCATTATGAGTACTTGGTGATTAATTTTGGTGTGATGAACCCTCTAGCAGTGTTCATGGGGCTCATGAACTATATTTTTCATCCATTATTATACCAGTTTTTTGTGGTATTCATTAATGACACTATAGTGTACTCAGTATCTGAGGAGGAGAATGTGAGACACTTGAGGACGGTCCTTAACTGAATCCAAGAGCACCAAATTTATAGGAATCACTCAAAGTTTCAATTTTGGATTCAATAGGTCCACATTCTAGGAAATGTCATCTCATTTAATAGTGTAGCAGTGGACCTAGCAAAAGTTAAGCCATTTTTATCTTAAGAGCCACCCAATAGTATGATGGAGGTATAGATATTCCTTAGGTTGGTAGGAAACTACCAAAGATTTTTTTGCCAATTTATCTATGATATCAGCACATTTGACTACTTTGACCTAGAAGGGGTGAACTTTTTGTGGATGGAAAGTAACTAATAGGATTTTCAAGTGTTAAAGAAGAGGTTGATGAGTGCCCTCATCTTGAGATTTCAAGATGAGGGTGTCAAGTTCAGAGTGTTCTATGATGCCTCAAGGATTGGACTTGGTTGTGTTCCAATGTTAAGGTTCGAAGTGATTGTTATGAGTCACTATAGTTGATACCACATAATCAGAACTACATGACCCATGATCTAGAGTTAGCAATGGTAGTATTCTCCCTGAAGATATGGAAACACTACCTTATGGGTGAGAGGTTGTTCATCCATTATCACCATAAGAGTCCCAAGTATATATTCTCTTAGAAGGATATTAACTAGATATAGAGGTGATGTCCAGAGTTCCTCCAGTATTATTAACTCAAGATAGTCTATACTATTTGGAAGGGGAATGTGGTGAAAGACACTCTCACCGGCAGATCTTGTTATCAATTGTTGTTTGAGGCTTCAGAGTACTTAGACTCGTATAGTTATCCATATTGTATGAGATAGTGTAACTTATATACACTCTATGGTTGTTACCACTATACTTCTACAAAATTTTATGTAGGATCAGTATGGAGATATTGATTATATTACTTTGCATGCTAAAATATTCACTCAGTGTGATCTTGATGAATTTTCTAAAGTTGTGGAGCACACCATCCTTTTTGTGGAAGGATGTTGGTACTAGTGGCGTTTCATGAGGAGGTGAAGAGGGAGTTTCATAAATCCACTTGGAGGTCTATCAAAGTGTGGAAAAGATATTCTAAGACCTTTGGTGTTAGTTTTGTTATCCACGAATGAAGAAGTGTGTTGGAGATTTTTTCTCTTGATACCTCACTTATCTATGGGTAAAGGCTGCGAATCAAGTTCCAAAGGGTTTAGTTGTAACATCCTAAGTAAATAAAGAATAATACATTTTCATATTTATTAATATTTCTGAATTAAATATTAATTTTACTTTAAAGGGGTTGCTATGTTTTATGGTGTACCTGATATTCAACAACGGGTTTCTATGAAGTCTAATGTTACACACAATGTTGAGTCATACTGAAAAATAATAATATAGCATTATTTTAAATGGTAGTTGACGCCTAACCTTTGTATTGGTGGTAATAAATAGAACTAACTACAGTATGAATATAAATGTTTGTTAAATATTTTTACATTTATCCAATGAAAGTTAAAAACTTAAAATGTGAATGAATCTAATTTTAAGCATGGATACTCTAATATTCTCTAAAAGGTTGATTTATCTCCTTTTAATAGAGAACCCTCTTTAAATCTAGTTTTGGTCACTTTTATATGTTCTATTTGACAAAATAAAATTCTTCTTTAGATTCGGGACATCAAAATTTAATTTTGGGTAATGTTTTTTGTATTTTTCTGATAAAATTCATTTTTTAATTAATAGTGAAAAATACTGTATTTTAATTCAAAACTGCCTTTTAATATAATCTATTTATATGGATATATTATCTTTTTAATTAGTTTTAAAGTTTAATTAGATTTTATTTTTACCATTTAATCCAATGTTGGTCATTGGAAGTAATTTCACATTGAAATTGGACATAAACAAGTGTCAATCTTTTGATATTTATTATTTCTTAAAAACACGTTTTTTTGTTTTGACAACGGAAATTAATTTTAAATTAATTAATCCTACTTCTATGTTTTTTATTTGGTAAAATAGACATAATTTTTTAATTAGGATTATCAAATATATCTTAGCCTTAATTTTTGGTATTTTTCTGAAAAACATCAATTTTTGATGAATAGTGAAAACACTAAGTAGTAGTTAAAAAATTGACATTTTCATTTAAATGACATTTTACCGCTTTTGTGAATTTAATTTCAAAAATATAATATATATGGTTGTTGATAGTAAGTAAAATGTGGTTCAATAAGATTAAAATAATTTTTGGTGAATAGTAACTTTTGAATTTTATTTACCGTGGTTAAAGGTAAATTGGGCAATTCAAAGTAAAAAAATATTATAATAATATGAACTTACCTTAACACTTATACTAACATTATTGGATCAGTAATGGCCGACCAATAAAATCATTGGGTTGGAATTTTGGCCTTTTAAAGCCACTTGGGTAAGATAATGATATTAACAACTTTTTATTTAAAGTAAGAATAAAAATATCATAAACATGTAGTGTTTTGCTAAAACAATTTTAATGTGGGGTTATATAATTTATAAATATGACTATAAATATTCATTTAAAAGCTAAAAATATTTCCTAATTCATGTTAGTTTTTTATAATTTTTATAAATCAAATAAATATAATTATTTATGATACAATAATGATGTAGTGTTTAACTCATTAATGAATGATTTAAATAAATAAGATTATAAAGATTAAAACAATATCCAAAACTTGTCCAAATATTATTAGATGATTTTATTTCGAACAAGAGTCATATTATATTCTACTTTAATAAGTTTTGTACCTTTATAAACTAAAAATTATTATATAATAAAATAATATTTTTAAACTTTTCTAAAGAGTCGCTCCTCCCCCTTATTAAAATCTCTCACCTATAACACATTAATTACACCTCTCAAGCCCCTTGGATCATCCAAACTATACCCAAATAATCTCTCAAGATCCATATTTTCCACCTAGAATCCATACCTTAGGTAGAAGTCTGTTCAACAAATCATTTTGGTTCAAACAAAAGTGAGTTACCCGATTTAAAGAAGATTAAAAAACGAACAGTTTAAGTCAGACACGAGGTACGGGACTTCTTCTCAATCTCTTTTCATTGAGGCATATTCTTTTTTATACACAAATTTTTTATATGTTGTATAAACCCCCTTGAATTTTCATTTCATTCAAAGGGAATATTTTGTCTACATAGTGGATTACTAAATGACAAAAAAAAGAATGTGTCTTTTTAACGTACGCGGTGACAATGGCCTTTCCACCGTCGTCAGTATTATTTAATATTTGGATTACTTAACAAGACATAATGTTTTTAAAAGGAAAATAAATACCATATAATCTTTTACGTATTTTGGTATTGAAAATGGTTTTGATAATGTATTTGTTATGTCAATATATTTAAATTATATATTGTGATTGAAATGTGGAAATTTTATCTTTCCTTTATGTTTGTTTTATGTGTTTTGAATATGTTATGTTTCTTGGAAATTTTTTACATATACGGGTGGTTCCATGATAAACCTAGGGAGGGTGAGCCTGAGATAGATCTCCAATGCATTGGGTAAGGTAACGGAGGTAAATGTGAATGTTTATCCTAAGATATTTAAGGAATATACTGTGATGGGTATTCCAAATGTGACACCCTACGTAGCTATGAAAGATACAACATAAGTATGTTATGGATGCCACAAGTTACCTTTATTATTTTTGATTACTATGTGCTATTAATAAAAATTATGATTTCATGAGGTATGTTAAAAAGCTTATGTTATGTATGTATTGATGAACTAATGTTTTCTTTCTTTATTTTATATCCCTTACTGAGAATTTTATACTCATCCCAAGTTTTGAAATGTTTTTCACATGACTTAAAGATGAATAGTGTCAAGAATGGGATCATGGAAAATTCTTGTTGTCTAAAACATGGAACTAGACATGACTCTTTTTTTCAAGAGTTTTTATTTTATGTAAAAAAATAGAAACTGAGTAGAAGTGCCTACTTTGTAATTTTTGAGATGTAATGTAACAATTATGACCTAATTCTCTAAAACTCTAAACCTAAAAAAGATCCTCAATATGAATTATCCATTTAATTCAATATTATGTAATGTTTTAAGGTTGGGTCCTTATAGTTGGTATCAGAGGTCAGTTTAGATAACATTAGGAGTTAGGATATTGTTAAATTAATATCCATAAATTAATTTATGTTAATATTGAAATTATATAGCATTTACATATTACCATGTTGCTTCACCTAAGATATTTATGTGTTGATAATTGTTTTCCACAGAAGAAACAGCGCAGTTGTGATGGGACGACATTAGTAGGAAGACAACCTTCCAAATCAGCAATCTAAGATGGTTGGAATTAGAACTGAACAGTTAGTTACAGTGATGGTAGAGTTGAATCAGGATATAAATGGTGGTGGTATCCATGCACGAGATCAGCCAGATCAACCATAGAGGAACATTTCAGTAGTGGAGCATTTCATGAGGCAACATCCCCCATCATTCAGAGGATCATATAACCATGTGCTAGCTGAAGGGTGGATTAAAGCACTAGATAATATTTTTGATGTCATGGGGTGTTTTGAACATCAAAAGGCTAGTCTTGTTGTTTACCATTTTGAAGGTGAATCTGATCAGTGGTGGTCGATGGTGAAAAATATCATGGATAGTGAGGAGATTGATGCTATTGATTGGGATGAATTCAAAGGTATGTTTCTTGAGAATTATTTTCCTATGGGGGTTCATATTAGGATGGAAAAAAATTCCTGTAATTGAGGCATAAGGATGACTTAGTGGTTGATTATGAATCAAAATTCACTCAACTATCATGGTATGCTCCAAATTTCATATGAGATCATGATATTAAAATCAACTGTTTTAACTCAGGATTAAAGACAAAGTATCAAAGTGATTTAGCTTATCATGAGTTAAAAATTTATGAAAAACTTGTTCAATGTGTGGAGAAGGTGGAAATGGATTTTTTTGATGATTAGGTGTTCTTTGAAAAACAACAGAATAAGAGTTTGAGGTGGCAGACGAAAGGGAAGAACTCTTTAAAAATTATAATGGTAAGAAACTTAAGTTTACAGTTTGTGAAAATTGTGGTAAAAATCATGTTGAGTAATGTCTTATAAATTCTGGTATGTTCTACCAATGTGGTAAAATGAGACATAAGGCTCATAATTTCACTGAAAAAGATTAGGTTAATGGTAATAAAAAATATGATTTACAGTCAGTAAAATGTTTTAAGTGTAGTGAAATGGGTCATTAAGCAAATGAGTGTCCAGCGAAGAACTCAATAGAGGGAAAGTAGCCAAACTACAAGTAGAAAGGGGTGGTGAAATTCTTTGCAACTACTTCAGTAGATGTTTGGCTATCAAATGAAGTAGTATCAGGTATACTTTTTGTTTGTTCAGATTTTGTCAATGTGTTGTTTGATTCAGGGTCTACACATTTGTTCATTTTTGAAATGTTTTCTAGTAAATTGGGAATTCCATCTAAATATATGAATCCTGAAATTATGGTAAAAACATCGGGGGAAATGTTGAGGTAAAATGAAATTATAATAACCTTCATGTCCTTGTGTGCAGAAAGAATCTACCTACAAACCTTATTGTTTTTCTTCTAGTAGAGTTTTATGTTATTTTGGGTATGGATTGGATTTATGTTTATCATGCTAAGATTGACTGCAGAGCTAATGAGGTTTCTTTTCCAAAAGATTTCTAGTTTGTGTACAATAATGAACCCTTACTTCTGATAACATATCAAGAAGATGAGAAAATTGTAAAATATGGAAATGAATATTACCTTGAACATATTGTTGAAATCAAAGGAACAGTCCAGATTAATTTTGTGCCAGTGGTAAATGAGTATCTTGATGTTTTTTCTAATGAGTTACTAGGTAAAATACCAGATCAGGAAGTAGAATTTACTGTTGACTTAATTCCTGGTTCTAAGCCAATTTCAAAATCCTCTTATCAAATGGATCAAATTGAACTTTTAGAGTTAATGAAGCAATTGTAAGAGTTATTAGATTAAGGTTTCATTCGACCCAGCACATCACCATGGGGTTCTCCTATCTTGTTTGTTAAAAAGAAAGATGGTTCAATGAGACTTTTAATTTATAATAGAGCCTTGAATATCATCACTGTTAAGAACAAGTATCACTTTCCTCATATTGATGATTTTTTTTATCAGCTCCAGGGAGCTCAGTATTTTTCAAAGATTGACTTGTGGTCGTGGTACCATCAGCTGAAACTAAAGGAAGTATACATTATGAAGACCGTGTTTCGTACTAGATATGGCCATTATGAATTTTTGGTTATGACTTTTAGATTAACCAATGCACCTTCTATATTTCTGGATCTCATGAATTTAATTTTCCGTGAGTTCTTGGATAAGTTTTTGGTTGTGTTCATTAATGATATTTTGGTTTATTCCAAAAGTAAAGAAGAACATGAAAGTCATTTAAGGGTTTTCTTGAAAACCTTAAATGAAAAGAAACTATTTGGATAATTCATAAGGTGTGAGTTTTGGTTACAAAAAATTTCATTCCTCGGTCATATTGTTTTAAAAAATGGCATAATTGTTGATCCATCTAAAACAAGCATTGTTGAAGAATGGCGAAGACCCACAAATATAACTGAAATTTGTAGTTTTCTTGGTTTAGAAGGTTATTACTGGAAGTTTGTTGAAAGTTTTTCACAATTATCTAGTCCACTGACTAAGTTAACTTGAAAAGGTGTTAAGTTTATTTGGACAAAAGAATGTGATGATTGTTTTCTGTACTTGAAAATAAGATTGGTGAATGATCCTGTTTTGGAATTACCTTCCAAAAATGGTGAGTTTGTTATCTATAATGATACTTTGTTTAAAGGACTTGGTTGTGTCCTTATGCAGAATAATTAGTTAATTTCTTATTCTTCACGTCAGTTGAAACCTCATGAGTTAAATTACCCTACACATGATTTGGAATAAACTGCTATTGTTTTTTTCATTAAAAATTTGGAGGAATCATTTGTATGGAGTAAAATGTGAAATATATACTGAACACAAAAGTTTAAAGTATATATTCACTTAGAAAGAATTAAACATGAGATAGAGAATATGGTTGGAATTAATCAAGGATTATGATTTCATGATCCATTACCATATAGGAAAAGCAAATAAAGTGGTTGATGATTTGAGTCGAAAAAGTAATGAATCATTAACCATGCTACTTTTGGAATGAGATCCTTTGGGTTTTTTATTTGATAAACTTTGGAATAGAAGTTTTTGGTGCGGGAAATTCCTGTGTTTTGTTTCAGGTGTCAGTGAAATCATCTCTATCAGATAGAATTAAGCAAGCATAGAAATAAGACAATGATTTCTAGAAAAAGGTAGAGTTGGTTCAGAAGGGTAAGTTGCCTAATTATAGCATTGATAATGACTGTATTTTGAGATTTGGTAAGATATTATGTGTGCCTTGTGATTCACAGTTGAAGAATGAATGTGAAGCTCATAGTTCTCTGTTTTAAGTTCATCCCGACGGTACTAAGATGTACAAAGATCTTTGGGAGTATTACTGGTGGGATGGAATGAAAATTGATATTGCTGATTTTACTGTGAAGTGTTTAACTTGTCAACAAGTTAAAGCAGAGTGGCAGTTACCAAAAGGGATTCTTCATCCTTTACTAGTTCCATAGTGGAAATGGGAAAATATATCCATGGACTTCGTTGTGGGATTACCAAATATATCTCAAGGTAATAATGAAATCTGGGTTATTGTTGATCAATTGACTAAATCTACTCATTTACTTCCTATTCGAGATACTTTGTCTCTAGATCAACTTTCTCGATTGTATGTTAAAGAGATAGTAAGGTTTCATGGAGCTCCCTTCTCCATTGTATTTGATCGTGATCTTAGGTTTACTTATAAATCTTAAAAATTCCCTCAGAAGTCGTTGGGTGCTGAATTAAATTTTAGTACAACTTTTCATCCTCAATCAAATGGGCTGTCAGAACGAACAATTCAGACCTTGGAGATTATGCTATGTTCTTCTTCACTTGATTACTAGGGAAGTTGGGGTAAACATATTTCTTTGGTAAAATTTTCTTATAATAATAGTTTTCATTCCAGTATACAGATGGATCCATTAGAGTCATTATATGGGAATCGATGTCGTACCCCAGATTTTTGAGACGAAGTAGGTGAAAGGAAGCTGATGGGACCAAAATTGGTAGAAGAGATGGTAGAAAAGTTTCAGTTAATTCCGAAGCACATGATAACAGCTCGGAGTAAGAAAGAAAAGTTATGCGAATAACCGGAGGAAGGATCTTTATTTTGAGGTAGGTGATCATGTCTTTCTCAAAGTTTCTCCACGGAAAAGTCTGATGTGTTTTGGTAATAAGGGAAAGTTGAGTATGAGGTTCATTAGACCTTTTGAAATCATATAGAAAGTTAGATCAGTTTCCAACAGAGTGGATTTACCTCTAATTTTATCCTAGGTACACAATGTTTTTCATGTTTCAATGTTGAGAAAGTATATGCTGGATCCATCTCATGTTTTGAGCCCAGAGGTTGCTCAGTTGGAAGATAATCTCTCTTATGAGGAAAAACCAGTCTAGATTCTTGACCGCAGAGAGCAAGTGTTGTGGAATAAGGTAATTCATCATGTAAATGTTTTGTGTAAAAATCATATGGTTGAAGAGGCAATGTGGGAATCTGAAAATGCTATGAGTGATAAATACCCCCACTTATTTGATAAGTGAATAATAATTGTGAGGATGCAATTTCCGAAAAGGGGGAAGGATGTAACATCCCATGTAAATAAAGAATAATACATTTTCATATTTATTAATATTTTTAAATTAAAGGTTAATTTTACTTTAAATGGGATTCTATGTTCGATGGTGTACCCAATACGCAACAAAAAGTTTCTTTGAAGTCTAATGTTACACACAATGCTGAGTCATAATGAAAAATATTAATATAATATTATTTTAAATGGTAGTTAACGCCTAGCTGTTGTATTGAAAAAAATGAATATAACTAACTACAATTTTATTATATATGTTTGTTAAATGTTTTTACATTTATCCAATAAAAGTTAGAGGCTTAAAATGTGAATGAATCTAATTTTAAGCATAAATACTCTAATATTTTTTTTAAAGGTCGATTTACTGCCTTTTAATAATGAACCCTATCTAAATCTAGTTTTGGTCACTTTTATATATTCTATTTGACAAAATAAAATTCTTTTTTAGATTCAGGACATCAAAATATACTTTCGGTAAATTTTTTGTATTTTTCTAATAAAATTCATTTTTTATTGAATAGTGAAAAATTCTGTATTTTAATTCAAAACTGCCTTTTAATATAATTTATTTATATGGTTATATTATCTTTTAAACTGGTTTTAAAGAGTAAATATATTATACTTTTTCATTTAATCTAATTTTTTTCATTGGAAGTAATTTCACATTGAAATTGGACATAAACAAGTGTCAATCTTGTAATAGTTATTATTTCTTAAAAACACGCTTTTTATTTTGACAATGGAAATTAATTTCAAATTAATTAATCTAACTTCTATTTTTTGAATTTGGTAAAATAGACATCATTTTTGAATTCAGAATATCAAATATATCTTAGGGTTATTTTTGGTATTTTTCAGAAAAACATCAATTTTTGATGAATAGTGAAAACACTAAATAGTAGTTAAAAAACTGACTTTTTCATTTAAATGAAAATTTACCCCTTCTTTGAATTTAATTTCAAAATCTGACATACATGATTGTTATTAGTAAGTAAAATTTGGTACAATTAGATGAAAATAATTTTAGGGGAATAGTAACGTTTGACTTTTATTTACCGCGGTTAAAGGTAAATAGGGTAATTCAAGGTAAAAGAAATATTATAATAATATAAAATTACCTTAACACTTGTCCTAACCTTATTGAATGAGTAATAGACGGCCTATAAAATCCTTGGGTGAGACTTTTGGCCTTTTAAATCCACTTGGGTAAGATAATGATATTAAGAACTTTTTATTTAAAGTAAAAAAATATTATAAACATGTATTATTTTGATAAAACAATTTTAATTTGGGTTTATATAATTGATATATTTGACTATAAATATTCATTTGAATGATAAAAATATTTCCTACTTCGTGGTTTTTTTATAATTTTTCTACATCAAATAAATAAAATAATTTATGACACAATAATAATGTAGTGTTTACCTCATTAATGAATGATTTAAATAAATAAGATTATAAAGATTAAAAAAATATCCAAAACTAGTTCAATTCTTATTAGATCATTTTATTTCGAACAAGAGTCATCTTATATTTGACTTTAATAAGTTTTGGACCTTCAGAAATTGAAAATCATTATATAATATAATTATATTTTTAAACTTTCCTAAAGAGCCCCTCCTCCCCCTTATAAAAAGCCCTCACCTCTAACCCATTACTCACACCTCTCAATCCCCTTATCTCATCCAACCTCTGCCCAAATAATCTCTCAAGATCCCTCTCTTCCACCTAGAAGCCTTACCTTAGGAAGAAGGCACTTCAAGAAATCCTTTTGGCTCAAACCAAAGGGAGTTACCCAATTTAATGGAGATTAAAGAACGAACGGTTCAAGTCAGACACGAGGTAAGGGACTTCATATCAATCTCCTTTCATTGAGACATATTTTGTTTTATACAATAATTTATTTTATACAGTGTATAAACCTCTTTTAATTTTCATTTCATTCAAAATGAATCTTTTTCCTACTTAGCGTTTTACTAAATGAAAAAAAAGAATGTTTCTTTTTAACGTACGCGGTGACAATGACCTTTCCGCCATTTCAAGTATTATTTGATATTTGGCTTCCTTAACAAGCTGTAATGTTTTTAAATGGAAAATAAATACCTTATACACTTTTACGTATTTTGGTATAGAAAATGGTTTTGATAATGGATTTTCTATGTCAATATATTTAAATGAAATATTGTGATTGAAATATTGAAATGTTATCTTTCCTTTATGTTTGTTTTATGTGTTATGAATATGTTATGTTTCCTAACCATTTTTTACATATACGGGTGGTTTCATGATAAACCTTGGGTGGGTGAGCCCGAGATAGCTCTCCAATGCATTGGGTAATGTGATGGAGGAAAACATGAATGTTTCTCCTAAGAGATTTAGGGAATATACTGTGATGGGTATTCCAAATGTGACTCCATACATAGTTGTGAAAGCCACAACGTAAGTATGTTATGGATTCCATAAGTTGCCTTTTTGATTTTTGATTACTATGTGTTATTCATAAATCTTATGATTTCATGAGGTATGTTAAAAATCATATGTTATGTATGTATTGATGAAAAAATGTTTTCATTATTTCTTTTATAACCCTTACTGATATTTTTATGCTCATTCCATGTTTTGAAATATTTTTCACATGACTTAATAATGAATAGGGTCAGAGATAGGATCAAGGAAAAGTCTTGTTATCTAAAACATGGAACTAGACATGACTCTTTTCTTAAGATTTTTTATTTTATGGAAAAAATGGAAACTGAGTAGAAGTGTCTACATTGTAATTTTTGAGATTGAATGTAATAGTTATGGCCTAATTCTCTAAAACTCTAAACCTAAGAAGATCCTCAATGTGAATTACCCATTTAATTAAATATTATGTAATGTTTTAAAGCCGGTTCCTTATATTAGCTCAACCCCTTAAGGTGACAAAGTAGAAGTGGTAAGGTATTTATATAGAATTTTTGATGGGGATTCCATGAATGTATAGAGTAAATGATATTATCTAGATTATTATAGACTAAATCACTAAGTCATCCCACTTATTACCTATTTCAGAAAAAAGTTCAGTAGAGATATTGGTACGCCTTTACTTTCATGAGATAGTCTGGCTCCATGGATTTCCCTAAAAAATCATTTTAGAGTGTGATTCTCACATCACATCATGATTATAAAGTGAATTGTAGGATGCCTTTAGGACTCAGTTGTGTTTGAGCATGGTGTTTCACCCCTAGACTAATGGACAGACTAAATAGACCATTCAGGTTCTGGAGGACAAGCTGTAAGATTTCATGTTGGAATTTGGATATATTGGGAGGATCGCCTACCCCTGGTGGAGTTTTCATACAACAAAATTTACCATTCCACCCTTAGTATGGCACTATTTGAGGCTTTATATGGGTAACCCTATAGGTCACCACTATATTGGACTGATTCGGATGAGTCATCACTCATGGTCCTTGAGTTTGTGTGAGAAACTATGGAGAAGTTTTATATCATCCAAGAGTATATGATGTCTACAAAGATCTATCCTAAGTCCTATGTAGACTTACAATGGAGGCCCATGGAGTTCAAGGATGGAGATCATGTGTTCTTGAGGACCTCACCTCAATGTTGATTAAGGGGATTTTTCTAGGGTGGAATGTTATCTTCACAATTTATTGGCCCTATCCAGATACTGAATAAGGTTGGTGAGGTGGAATACCACTTGTCCCTACCACTATAGTTAGACCAGTACACGACGTCTTCCATGTTTTACAGCTAAAGAGGTATGTGCATAACTCGTCACATGTTATCAACTGGATATAGCACAAAATCAAGGATGGAGCTACATTTGAAGACTAACCCATAAATATTGAGTATAAATATTATAATATCATCTATGGGTAAAATATTCCCTTGATTCATGTCTAATGGTGCCATGGAAATCTTCAGAGGAGCACCTTGGAGCGAGAGACTCAGATACCAGCTCAGTACCAACATCTTTTTGAGTAGCCTTTTTAATTTTTTAGGACAAAAATACCTAATGTGGGGAGAATGTAACATTATTCTTTTTTCAATGTATATATTTCTAATATATCTAGTAATAATTTTGGATATAAGAGCTGAGACTGTGTGAGATTCTGAGGCCCAGTGAGCCCGGTGTTGATATTATAAAAATATCAAATATATTAATATCACAAATGCATAGTTTTCATAAAATAGTGGAATAAATTTATGAGGGAGTGTCATATGATAAATCTAAGACCAAATATTATTCCTAAAGGTTGTTTTTCACTAGGAATGACATAACCTTTTTTGATGTCGGTCATTTTGATAAAGTGTTACTGCGGATGCAAATCATAAAATAAATTTATTTATTTATTTATTTCTTATTTTAAGCTCAATGGCCTAATACTATCTATAAAAATCAAATTATTGGAAGGACATGGGTTATCTTTATAACCCTGGGGATTTATAGGATCTATTGGAGGAGAGTTCTTGGAGGATTCCCAAATGAAAAATGGTAGATTGAGGATTGGAGATCGGTGTTCCAATCAATGCTTGTGGATTATTTTAATGACAACAATGCAATTATGTTCCTCACTATTAACAGATCCTACCCCAAGGTAGATAATTTTTTATGTGGTTTATTTCTCTATTTGATTATCCCATGATTAATGTGAATCAAATAAACTAACAGATTTATTTTATAGTCGATCGTGTTGTGGGTATGTGTATATTTACTTAGGATTTTGAGAAATTATATTTCTTGTCTATGTTTCTCTTCATTCAACATTTTAACATCAACTAATTGAGTTAAACCCAAATAATTATAGATTTACATTCATTATTTAGTGATTGGTTTATTTCTCCCCCATTTCTTCACATTATTCAACATTGGTATTTCCTTCACCTGCAGTTCAACAAACACCCAGTATTCGATCATTGTGTGACCATTCTTTGGGGAAACGGATCGATACTACAAGCGTGGTTCATGATATAGGGTGAAATTGAGGTCAAATTATGAAGGTGGGTTATTGGATATATATCGGATCATATCATAGGTTTTCTATTATTTGAATTATCATGAAACGTACAACACAGTGCAATAGAGGCGATTCCTAAACAGATTTGGTGGCCAGATTCTGGGGAGCAGTGCTGGTGAGGCTCTATCAAACTGATGTCCATGGATGATGGTGAGTCTCACAATATATTTTGTGGTGAAATTTTCATGTGTAGAAGTGCATAAAACTTTCTATAATTTCAAATAAATTCATGACTACACTACTAGTATTTCAAAGAACACACTATGTGTATTCCATCTTCTGTTGAGATAGGGATTACATGTAGAGAAAAATATTACACATTTTTTGGGTAGTTTTTTCCGCTCAATGTGTACCCATACGGTTACATAAGTACATACATGGACAAGAACATGGGCATGGGTTGAGTATACAAGCATGGATTAGTAATCAGACACAAAAAAGTACATGGGAATGACCAAGTACATAGGCATAGCCAGGTGTACATGGCATGGGTAGAGGAACACAAGCATAGACATGTCCATCTCCAGGTTTAGAGGTACACATCATGTACCCTCCATACATGTCATATACTTCCTCTGAGATAGTTTAGATCCCTTCATTTCCTGTAACACCCCAAGATTTTATAAGATATATTCTTTTTAATTTCTTTCATATCTTCTATTGTACGCTACACTAAGATTATCTTGAACTATACGCAACACCATATTAGCTTGCAGTATACACAACACTAATCTTGGATCGTGTTAAACACAATTTCAAGTTTGTTTGATAGTAGTTATGCAACACAACATTGAGTGTGTATATATATATATATATATTCAATGTATAAATAAAATATGGTTGTATTTTGTTATACGCAACAATAAAGGAGTCTTTCATTACACGACACCCTGACTTGGCTTGCATTACACGCAATTGTGACCTTCCTCGATAGCGTGTGTTGTACGCAGTACCAGGTTTCACTAAACAATGATATATGGTTATAATATTATTATGAAAAGCCGTTATGAATAGTATAAATTAAATTTTGAATTTTATAACATTATTATTCATCTTACACATTTTCTAGAACATGGTATGAGAATAAAATAAATTTTTTGGGTAAAATAAGTATTTTTCAAAAATTGCAGTTTTAACACCTTTTAATTGAGAATCCACATTAAATATAGTTTTTGACGGGTTTGTAAGTTCAATTAGACAAAATGAAAATCTTCTATGTAATTAGGATATAAAAATTTACTTTGGATAAATTTTTCATATTATTCTGATAACTTTCATATTCTAATGAATAGTAAAAACACGCTATATTTTAATTAAAAACAACTTTTTTCATCGCAATAGTTTATATGGTTAGATTATCTTTTTAATTGGTTTTAATGTTTAATTAGAATATATTTTTACCATTTAATCCAATGTTGGTCATTGAAATTAATTTCACTTTGAAATTGGACATAAACAAGTGTCGATCTTTTGATAGTTATTGTTTCTTAAAAACACGCTATTTGTTTTGATAACGGGAATTACTTTTAAAATTAATTAATTCCACTTATATGTTTTGAATTTGGAAAAATAGACATCATTTTTGAATTCAGAATATCAAATATAGCTTCGGCTGAATTTTTGGTATTTTTCTAAAAAACTTCAATTTTGATGAATAGTGAAACCACTTAGTGGTAATTAAAAAAACTGACTCTTTTATTTAAATGAAATTTTACCACTTCTGTGAATTGAATTTTAAAAATCTGACATAAATGTTTGTTATCAATAAGTAAAATTTGGATCAATAAAATGAAAATAATTTTTTGTGAATAGTAACTTTTGACTTTTATTTACCGCGATTAAAGGTAAAAAGGGTAATTCAAGGTTAAAAGAATATTATAATAATTTAAAATTACCTTAACACTTGTCCTAACCTTATTGGATGAGTATTGACCGACCATGGGCATCCTTGGGTCGATTTTGGGACCCCATTGAGCCACTTGGTAGTGATAATGACAATTTGGATTAATTAATTTAATGTAAAGACAAAATTGACATTAAAAAAAATATTTGAGTAATTAAATTTTATAAGGGGTTATATAAATTATATTTTTATCTATAAATATGAATTAGAAACCTAAAAATATTTCCTACATGATGTTATTTTTTATAATTTTTAGACATCAAATAAATTAAATTATTTATGACACAATAATGATGCAATATTTACCTCATTAATAAGTGATTTAAATAAATAAGATTATAATGATTAAAATATTATCAAAAACATGTACAATTCTTATTGGATGATTTTATTTCGACCATGAGTCATCTTATATTTATCTTTAATGATTTTTGGACCGTTTGAAACTGAAGATAAGTTTATAATAAAATAATATTTTCACACTTTCCAAAAGAGCCCTTCCTCCCCCTTATAAAAGGAGACCATTTCTATCCAATTAATAAAACCTCTCAAGCCATTTGTCTCATCCAAACTCTACCCAATTAATCTCCCTACATCCCTCTCCTCCCCCTAGAAGCCTTACCTTAGGCATAAGGCACTCCAAGAAGTCCTTATGGTTCAAACCAAAGGAAGTTTCCCAAATTAAAGGTAACAGTTTCTCTTAAATTGTTTTCTTTTATTCTACTTCTCCAACCCCTAAATTAATTTTAATACTTTATTTTTTAATAAAACCAGTATCCTAAATATACTAGAATATTTTTATGAGATGTATTAGAACTACACTTACACACACCTCCCTCTAATGGATGAAGAACATAATGTTTCTGTGGATGGAAAACTAACGCCTCACGAAACAATGATTGTTTGATTTTCTCCAACCGCCTCTCATGGTGGACATTATGATGGAACTGTATTTATATATGATATATATTATGTTTATGATTTCCTTATGCTTCTTTACATCCCAATTATATCAAGCCTTTATGGTTTCCATAGTGGGTAGACACGATAATCTCATTTGAGGAAGTGCGGACTACCGTGCCCCTCAAAGTGATGTGATTCGTTAATTCCTTATGTGGGATGTATAAAGGATGTAGTTAATGATATTATATATGATATTATACTATAATTATAATATAACTATGTATCATTATGTTTTAATTCCATTAAAATAAGAAATATAAATGAAAGTAGCATTCATGCGTACGTACGGCTTACCGTCTCCATGAACGGTGCATTACATTTCTTACCTCCATATGTTATGTACTATTATAAATACATATATATTCTGGATATATATGATATATATGATATATAAATCATGAATATCATTCTTGATATAATGAAACTTTGACCACATGAACAACATGTAATTATAAGAAGTCCATTTTTGACTCAAGTACCAAATATCGACAAAATGAATGTTATTAACTTAAATGGTTACATAATGTTTATAACATGGTAATGAGTGATATAAGAGGAATAATAAACTTGAAAAATGTTCTTAATCAATTATAAATTAACTTTGGTTTATTATTCAAGAGATTAAAGAACGATCGATTCAAGTGGGACATGAGGTAAAGGAATTTCTTAACCCAATTTCCGTTCTTTGGGTTGATCTTCTCTTTCTTGTTTATGTTGTTCTTTGATTATGTGAGAAACTAATTTTTATATCTTATCATGTATTCATACTTTCTTTATGTTACCTTATAGTGAATACAAATAAGTGATCTATTTTATTTACAAAAAGATCTTTGTAAGGGATAACTTTTCCAATATCGTTTTTATCCGAGATTGTTTATTCATAAGTATTTCATGGGGTTATATTTATCATCCATGTCCCTATTTTCTAAAAATGTTTTCATGTATGTTTAAAGTCCTTTTTACCGATTTTTTACTTTTACTACATGGTGTGTAAGGAATCTTTCTTTTTTTTACCATACAAGGTTTTTTTTACTTTTCCAGCAAAAATAACGAGAAGAATGTTTTTTTAACTTATATGACATGAAAGGATTTTTACGGTTTCATAACGCCTTATTTTCATGAAGATTACTCTACAAGATTTAATGAATATTTTAAACAAAATGATTTTCTTTAAAATTTTATGTCATTTTGTGAAAAGAAAATGATTTTTAAGAAGAAAGGATATTTTCCTCAAGAATTCATTTCAAGTGTTTTATCAAAACCATTTTCCATATAAGATGTCATTATTTCATATGTGTATGTTTTAAGTATAATTTATCTATGATTTAAATGGTTTCTCTTTTCTTATTATGAAATGATATCCATTTTTTATGGATTATGTTATGATGGGATGATGTTTATGGAACCCATTTTCACTTTGGGTAATGATGAATGATTTATGTTCTTGTTGCAGCACAAGTAAGAATGATTTCATTATGAGATGGGTGGGACCTATATCTCCCTCCAATGCATTGGGTAAAGATTTATATCTCATGAGATAGACATGGCTGGAATGGCAAGTAAATCCAGTTTAGTAATATAGGGCTGGAACAGCAAGTAAACCCAGTTCAGTAAGGGACTTTGTCCACTAAGATGGTCTTGGCAGCAATGTCTTGGCTATTATGGAAATCATATCTTGTGATTAATGTTTTTCCACAATTAAAAGTTTTATTCCAATGATATTTTATCAATATTAATGTTATTTTATGATCTATGCCTTATGTACTGCCATGTTTTATGTCATTGCTCAAGATTTTAATGTTTAAACATTATGTTCATGTTTTTAAGTTCAAATGTATATGGTTTGTTTTATTTTCTCCATGCTTACCCTTACTGAGAATTTGAGCTCACCCTTTATATTTTTTCTTTTCCCTAGGATATAAAGAAATGTTTTTGGTAAGAAATCAAAAGGGGAAGATCTTTATGGGAGATGTTGAAGAACTTTCACCATGATTAGAGGATTATGTACCGAGTTTCCAAAGACACTAAACTATTAAGGTCCTTGAGTGTTGGTTTTTTTATGTATTAATTATTCCACAAAAGTAATGTAATGTCTATGTACATCAAGCTTCAGGTCTCTACAGTTGGTTTCATAGGAAAGGTTAGTCATCCTATGGAAACTAGGATGCGAAAACTTTAGTGATATCCCTAGAGATATTTCTAAGGTATGTCTGGGGATGTCCCTAAGGTTAAGTATAACTATAGGTTATAGTCCTAGGATTATGGTAACGATCATAGAATTAAACCTAATATGTTAGTTATTGAAGGTACTCCCCCTTTATTATGTTGTTTTCCTAGCATGATTTTTTCCTCTCACACTATTCTTTTTGGGTTTTAGATGATGGCTGGAACCCGAAGGAACCGTGTTGATCAATGTAATGGAAAATGCAATGATTTTCCTCCTGAACAAACCAATGTTATGGGAGATGGAGTACAAAATATTATTTCTATACTTACACAAGCTATTAATCATTCTGGACTTCCAAATGAGCAGAGAAGGGAACAATATTCTATTGAGTCCTTCATGAGGCAACGTACACCTTCTTTTAGTGGGTCTTATGATCCACTTGTTACTGAACAATGGATCAGTACCATTGAAAATATTTTTTCCATACTTCCCTGTTCAGAGAATGAAAAAGTCATTTTGGTTGTTTACTGTTTAGAAGGTGAAGCAAACCAGTGGTGGACTCTAATTAAGGATACAAGGCCCCAAGATGAAATTGAATCTATGGAATGGGACGAGTTCAAGAACTTGTTTTTCAATAAGTACTACCAAAATATTCTCAAAACAAATATGGAAAAGGAGTTCCTCAAACTTAAGAAAAAGGATGATGAATCTATTGGCATATACGAGGTGAATTTTACACGGTTTCCAAGGTATGCATCTGGATTTATCATCCATCCTGAAAGCAAAGTTGATCGGTTCTTCAGTGGCTTAAAACCAAGTTTCGAAGGGCATTAGCTATAAGAGACTTTAGTAGCTATGAAGAAATTGTGTGTTTTGCTATCAAGGTAGAACTGAAAGTTGGTGTTACATATACGTCTCATGGTTTTGACAAAAAATGAAAGATGGAGTTTGAGGAAAAATTTCAGAACAATGGTGAAAATAAGATGAATGTTTCTTTATGCTCAAAGTGTGGAAAGAAGTATGGTCGAGATTGCCTAAAAGGTACTAGAAAATGTTTTATGTGTGAAAAAGAATTTCATCCAGCAGTTGAGTTTAGAAGTAATGGGAAAAAAGGTAGCTAATGATTTGAATAGAGAAAATACTACAGATAACGCTCCACCAACACTTCAATGCTTCAAGTGCAAGGAAATGGGGCATTATGCTAATCAATGCCCTAATCCAAGGGTTAATAATGATCGATGGGAGAAACCTCTTAAGGAAAAGGATAAAGGGAAGTCACATGTGATCACTATTTGTGATGTTGAGTATGAAAACGATGTGGTGGAATGAATAAGTGTTTATGTAACGGTATTCCGAGATAATGTTGTGGAATCTCATTTAAAGTATTGTGGAATATTGGAATATCAATGTATTGGATCATTGTGGTTTTTAATAATTTTATGGTACCGATAACCATGAAAAGTGATTGAAATATTTTTGGAAAGCAGTTGAAATACGCATAATGAAGGGAGAAGGAGAAAATAATATTTATGATAGTATTCATGAGCTCATGACTGATATAAGGACAAAGTTATATCATGGTTTGAGTATATAGAAATTTTGGGATTTTGGTATGTGGAAAGACTTAATGTTTGACAGTATTCATGTTTTTACTAAGGTTAAATGGGTATTCATTTTTCAAGATAATACATGATTAAGGTATTCACATGATTGGAATGTGATCAACAAGATATATCGTATGATATATGGGGGATAAATGATGGTATTCACATGCTTGTTATGTGACATTTGAAGTAATTGTTTTCTTTATAATATGAAATTGGGCATATGTATTTTGGATAAGCCTAAAGATTGGAATGGATTGTGTTGAACATAAGTTAGTATTGTTTAAGGCTAGAATTTTTTTCGATATTATTGATGGAATGTTATAATAGTGTAGTTTAAGAAAAGGGACAACCTGCAGAACGGGAAACAACTCGTCGCGTCGGATGAGGCTGTGGGAATCGAACCCACAACCGAAGTGTGACAGAACTTTATCACATACAACTAGCCTACAGGAAGTCCCTTGTTAGTATAAATTAATTTTAATTTATTAAGTGGTATGATATATGAAGTATAATTCCATTTTAGGAACAATATACGATTAATCTCACTATAGATGGACTTATGATAACCTTTTGTTTGAGAAAGATGGAATGACCTATCATTCTATCGCATGATCTTCTAACACTTCATGAATGAAAAATTCAACTTCATTTCTTTAAGAGATGAAGGGGAAATTGTTCAAGGAATGACCAACGGTGAGATTGTACCAAAATCAAGAAAGTATTTATTCTAATTCCAATTTTTTTTCAACTTTAGGGAAATGATCTTGAAAAGAAAAAATGTTGTCCTATTCCCCTCATATATGATGAATCAGATGGTACCTTAGATCATCACAAATTTATGTCTTTGTGATTTTTGGCTTTTTTATAGCCATGTCCTCTACCACTCTTCATTAGAACATGATGGTTAGATTTTTCTTCCATATCCATATTTTCACCTATGATCTCCTATGTGGAAACCCAGTGATGAGTTAATTTGGGTAACCCTTATGTTTCATACTTCAATTTTTAAAATTAAGTTTTATTATTCCTTTTTACGATGTGGGTTTCTATGAAAGAAACTTTCAATTAGTAAACCATTTATAACCCCGACGAATTTCGAGGGTGAAATCCATTTTAAGGGGGTAGAATGTAACAGCCCGAGATTTTATAAGATATATTATTTTTAATTTCTTTCATATCTTCTATTGTACGCTAAACCAAGATTATCTTGTGCTATACGCAACACCGTATTAGCTTGAAGTATACGCAACACTAATCTTGGATCGTGTTAAACACAATTTCAAGTTTGTTTGATAATAGTTATTCAACGCAAAATTGAGTGTCTCTATATATATTCAATGTATAAATGAAATATGGTTGGATTTTTTTATACACAACAACAAAGGAGTCTTTCATTACATGCAACCCTAACTTGGCATGCATTACATGCAATCGCGACCTTCCTCGATAGCGTGTGTTGTACGTTGTACCAGGTTTCACTAAGCAATGATATATGGTTATAATATTATTATGAACTAGCCGTTATGAATATTATCAACTAAATTTTTAATTTTATAACATTATTATTCATCTTACACATTTTATATAACATGGTATGAGAACAAAATAAATTTTTCAGGTAAAATAAGTATTTTTCAAAAAAATTAGTTTTGCCGCCTTTTGAAGGCGCACCCACTTTAATGCTAGTTTTTATGGGTTTATAAGTTCAATTAGACAAAATGAAATTATTCTATGGAATCAGGATATAAAAATTTACTTTGGATAAATTTTTCATATTATTCTGATAACTTTCATATTCTAATGAATAATAAAAACACACTATATTTTAATTAAAAACAACTTTTTTCATCGCAATAATTTATATGGTTAGATTATATTTTTAATTGGTTTTAATGTCTAATTATAATATATTTTTACCATTTAATCCAATTTTGGTCATTGGAATTAATTTCACTTTGAAATTGGACATAAACAAGTGTCGATCTTTTCATAGTTATTGTTTCTTAAAGACACGCTATTTGTTTTGATAACTGGAATTACTTTTAAAATTAATTAATGCCACTTATATGTTTTTAATTTGAAAAAAGAGACATAATTTTTTAATTAAAAATATAAAATATATCTTAGGTGGAATTTTTGGTATTTTTCTAAAAAAATGCAATTTTTGATTAATAGTGAAACCACTTTGTGGTAGTTAAAAAAACTCACTTTCATTTAAATGAAATTTTACCACTTCTGTGAATTGAATTTCAAAAATCCGACATACATGGTTGTTATCAAGAAGTAAAATTTGGTTCAATAAGAAGAAAATAATTTTTGGTGAATAGTAACTTTTGACTTTTATTTACCACGGTTAAAGGTAAATAGGGTAATTCAAGGTTAAAAGAATATTATAATAATTCAAAATTACCTTAACACTTGTCCTAACATTTTTGGATGAGTATTGGCCGATCATGGGCATAATTGGGTCAATTTGGGGACCTCATTTAGCCACTTGGTAGTGATAATGACAATTTGGATTAATTAATTTAATGTAAAGACAAAATTGACATTAACAAAAATATTTTAGTAATTAATTTTTATAAGGGGTTATATAAATTATATTTTCGACTATAAATATGTATTGGAAACCTAAAAATATTACCTACATGATGGTATTTGTTTTATAATTTTTATACATCAAATAAATTAAATTATTTATGACACAATAATGATGCAGTATTTACCTCATTAATAAATGATTTAAATAAATAAGATTATAATGATTAAAATATTATCCAAAACATGTCCAATTCTGATTGGATGATTTTATTTCGACCATGATTCATCTTATATTTATCTTTAATGATTTTTGGACCTTTTGAAACCAAATATAAGTTTATAATAAAATAATATTTTTCACACTTTCCAAAAGAGCCCCTCCTCCCCCTTATAAAAGGAGACCATTTCTATCCAATTACTCACACCTCTCAACCCATTTGTCTCATCCGACCTCTACCAAATTAATATCCTTACATCACTCTCCTACCCCTATAAGCCTTACCTTAGGTATAAGGCACTCCAAGAAGTCCTTTTGGTTCAAACCAAAGAAAGTTACCCAAATTAAAGGTAACGGTTTCTCTTAAATTGTTTTCTTTTATTCTACTCCTCCAACCCCTAAACTCCTTTTAATCATTTCTTTTGTAATAACACCAGTATACTAAATATACTAGGATGTTGTTATTATATGTATTCTAACTACACTTACACACACCTATATCTAATTGATTAAGAACATAATGTTTTTGTGGATGGAAAATTAACGCCTCACGAAACAATGATTGTTCGATTTTCTCCTACCACCTCTCATGGTGGACATTATGATGGAACTGTATTTATATATGATATATATTATGTTTATGATTTCTTTATGCTTCTTTACTTCCCAATTATATCAAGCATTTATGGTTTCCATAGTGGGTAGATACGATAATCTCATTTGAGGAAGTGTGGACTACCACCCCCTCAAAATGATGTGATTCGTTAATTCCTTATGTGGGATGTATAAAGGATGGAGTTAATGATATTATATATGATATTATATTGGAATTATAATATAAATATGTATCATTATGTTTTAATTCCATTAAAATAAGAAATAGAAATGAAAGTAGCGTTCATGCGTACGTACGGCTTACCGTCTCCATGAACAGTGCATTACATTTTTTTCCTACATATGTTATATACTATTATAAATACATGTATATGATGGATATATATGATATATATGATATAAAAATCACGAATATCATTCTGGATATAATGAACCTTTGACCACATGAACAACATGTAATTATAAGAAGTCCGTTTTTGACTCAAGTACCAAATATCGACAAAACGAACGTTATTAACTTAAATGGTTACATAATATTTATAACATGGTAATAAGTGATATAAAAGGAATAATAAACTTGAAAAATGTTCTTAAACAAGTATAAATTAACTTTGGTTTATTATTCAGGATATTAAAGAATGATCGAGTCAAGTCGGACATGAGGTAAGGGAATTTCTTAACCCAATTTATGTTCTTTGGGTTGATCTTCTCTTTCTTGTTTATGTCATTATTTGATTATGTGAGAAATGAATTTTTATATCTTATCATGTATTCATACTTTCTTTATGTGACATTATAGTGAATACACATAAGTGATCTATTTTATTTAAAAAAAGATCTTTGTAAGGGATAACTTTTCCAATCTCGTTTTTATCTGAGATTGTTTATTCATAAGTATTTACAGGGGTTATATTTATCATACATGTCCCTGTTTTATAAAAATGGTTTAATGTATGTTTAAAGTCCTTTTTACCCATTTTTTTCTTTTACTACATGGTGCGTAATGAATATTTCTTTTTTTTACCATATGAGGTTCTTTTTGACTTTTCCGGAAAAAGTACGAGAAGAATGTTTTTTTTAACTTATACGACATGAACGGATTTTTATAGTTTCATAACTCCTTATTTTCAGGAAGCTTACTCTTCAATATTTAATTACTATTTTCAACAAAATCCTTTTCTTTAAAATTTCATGTCATTTTGTGAAAAGAAAATGATTCTGAAGAAGAAATGATATTTTCCTCAAGAATTCATTTCAAGAGTTTTATCAAAACCATTTTCCATATAAGATGGAATTATTTCATATGTGTATGTTTTAAGTATAATTTCTCTATGATTTACATGGTTTCACTTTTCTTATGATGAAATGATATCCATTTTTTTCTGGATTATGTTATGATGGGATGATTTTTATAAACCCCATTTTTACTTTGGGTAATGATGAATGATTTATGTTCATGTTGTGGAAAAAGTAAGAATGATTTCATTATGAGATGGGTGGGACCTATATCTCCCTCCAATGCATTGGGTAAAGATTTATATCTCATGATATAGACATGGCTGGAATGGCAAGTAAATTTGGTTTAGTAATACAGGGCTAGAATGGTAAGTAAACTCGGTTTAGTAAAGGACTTTGTCCACTAAGATGGTCTTGGAAGCAATGCCTTGGCTACTATGGAAATCATATCATGTGCTTAATTTTTTTCCACAATTACAAGTTTTATTCCCATGCTATTTTATCATTATTAATGTTATTTTATGATCTACGCCTTATGTACTGCCATGTTTTATGTCATTGCTCATGATTTTGTTGTTTAAACATTATGTTCATGTTTTTAAGTTCAAATGTATATGGTTTGTTTTATTTTCTTCATGCTTACCCTAACTGAGCATTTGAGCTCACCCTTTATATGTTTTCTTTCCCCCAGGATATAAAGAAAGGTTTTAGGTAAGAAAACAAAAGGGGAAGATCTTTATGGGAGATGTTGAAGATCTTTCACCATGATTAGAAGATTATGTTCCGAGTTTCCAAAGACACTAAACTATTATGTTCCTTGAGTGTTGGTTTTTTTATGTATTAATTATTCCACAAAAGTAATGTAATGTCTATGTACGTCAAGCTTCGGGTCTCTACAGTTGGTATCAGAGGAAAGGTTAGTCAACCTTTGGAAACTAGGATGTGAAAACTTTAGTGAGATCCCTAGATATATTTCTAAAGTATGTCTGGGGATGTCCCTAAGGTTAATTATAAATATAGGTTATAGTCCTAGGATTACCGTAACGATCATAGAATTAAACCTAAGATGTTAGATATTGAAGGTACTCCCCCTTTATTATGTTGTTTTCCTAGCATGATTTTTTCCTCTCACACTATTCTTTTTGGGTTTTAGATGATGGCTGTAACCCGAAGGAACCGTGTTGATCAATGTAATAGACAATGCAATGATTTTCCTCCTGAACAAACCAATGTTATGGGAGATGGAGTAAAAAATATTATTTCTATACTTACACAAGCTATGAATCATTCTGGACTTCCAAATGCTCATAGAAGGGAAAAATATTCTATTAATTCCTTCATGTGACAACGTCCACCTTCTTTTAGTGTGTCTTCTGATCCACTTGTTGGTGAACAATGGATCAGTACCATTAAAAAGATATTTTCCATACTTCTCTGTTCAGAGCATGAAAAAGTCATTTTGGTTGATTACCGTTTAGAAGGTGAAGCAGACCAGTGGTGGACTCTAATTAAGAATACAAGGCCCCAAGATGAAATTGAATCCATGGAATGGGATGATTTCAAGAACTTGTTTTTCAATAATTACTTCCACCATATTCTTTGAACAAAGGTGGAAAAGGAGTTCCTCGAGCTTAACAAAAGGATGATGAATCTATTGGCATATACGAGGTGAATTTCACACAGCTTGAAAGGTATGCATCTAGATTTATCATCCAACCTGAAAGCAAAGTTGATCAGCTCTTCAGTGGCTTAAAACCAAGTCTTCTAAGGGCATTAGCTATAAGAGACTTCAGTAGCTATGAAGAAATTGTGTGTTGTGCTATAAATTTATAACTGAAAGTTGGTTTTACATATCCATCTCATGGTTTTTACAAAAAGTCAAAGATGGAGTTTGAGGAAAAATTTCATAACAATGGTGAAAAGAAGATGAATGTTTCTTTGTGATCAAAGTGTGGAAAGAAGAAAGGTGGAGATTTCCTAAAAGGTACTAGAAAATGTTTTAAGTGTGTAAAAGAAGGTCATCTAGTAGTTGAGTGTCGAGGTAAAGGGAAAAAAGGTAGCTAATGATGTGAATAGAGAAAATACTACAGATAATTCTCCACCAACATGCTTCAAGTGCAAGTAAATGGGGCATTATTCTAATCAATTCCTTAATCCAAGGGTTAACGATGATCGACGGGAGCAATCTCCTAAGGAAAAGGATAAAGGGAAGTCACATGCGATCACTATTTGTGATGTTGAGTATGAAAACGATGTGGTGGAATGAATAAGTGTTTATATAACGGGATTCTGAGATAATGTTATGGAATCTAATTTAAAGTATCATGGAATATTATAATATCAATGTATTGGATCATTGTGGTTTTTAACAATTTTATGGTACCGGTAACCATGAAAAGTGATTGAAATATTTTTGTAAAGCAGTTGAAATACACATAATGAAGGGATAAGAAAAAAATAATATGTATGATAGTATTCATGAGCTCATGAATGATATAAGGACAAAGTTATATCATGGTTTGAGTATATAGAAATTTTGGGATTTTGGTATGTGGAAAGAGTTAATGTTTGACAGCATTCAGGTTTTCACTAAGTTTCAATGGGTATTAATTTTTCAAGAGAATACATGATTAAGGTATTCACATGTTTGGAATGTGATCAACAAGATATATCGTATGATATATGGGGGATAAATGATGGTATTCACATGCTTTTTATGTGACCTTTGAATTAATTGTTTTCTTTATACTATGAGATTGGACATATGTATTTTGGATAAGCCTAAATATTGGAATGGATTATGTTGAACATAAGTTATTATTGTTTAAGGCTAGAATTTTTTTCGATATTATTTCTGGAATGTTATAATAGTGTAGTTTAAGAAAAGGTACAACCTGCAGAATGGGCGACAACCCGTCGCGTTGGACGAGGCTGTGGGAATCGAACCCACAAGCGAAGTGCGACAGGCCTTTATTGCATACAACTAGCCTACAGGAAGTCCCTGATTAGTATAAATTAGTTTTAATTTATTAAGTGGTATGATATATGAAGTATGATTCCATTTTAGGAACCATATATGATTAATCTCTCTATAGATGGACTTATGCTAACCTTTTGTTTGAGATGGATGGAATGACCTATCATTCTATCGCATGATCTACTAACACATCACAAATGAAAAATTCAACTTCATTTATTTAAGAGATGAAGTGGAAATTGTTCAAGGAATGACCAACGGTGAGATTGTACCAAAATCAAGAAAGTATTTCTTCTAATTACACTTTTTTCAACTTTAGGGAAATGATATTGAAAAGTAAAAATGTTGTCTTATTTCCCTCATATCTGATGAATCAGATGGTACCCTAGATCATCACAAATTTTTGGCTTTGTGATTTTTGGCTTTTTCATAGCCATGTCCTCTACTACTCTTCATCAGAACATGATGGTTAGATTTTTCTTCCATATCCATATTTTCACCTATGTTCTCCTATGTGGAAACCCAGTGATGAGTTAATTTGGGTAACCGTTATGTTTCATACTTCACTTTTTAAAATTAAGTTTTATTATTCCTTTTTACGATGTGGGTTTCTATGAAAGAAACTTTCAATTAGTAAACCATTTATAACCCCGATGAATTTCGAGGGAGAAATCCATTTTAAGGGGGGTAGAATGTAACACCCCGAGATTTTATAAGATATATTCTTTTTAATTTCTTTCATATATTTTGTTGTACGCTACACCAAGATTATCTTGCGCTATACGCAACACCGTATTAGCTTGCAGTATACACAACACTAATCTTGGATCGTGTTAAACATAATTTCAAGTTTGTTTGATAGTAGTTATTCAACGCAACATTGAGTGTATATATATATATATATTAAATGAATAAATGAAATATGTTTGGATTTTTTTATACACAATAACAAAGGAGTCTTTCATTACACGTAACCCTGACATGGCTTGCATTACACACAATCGCGGCCTTTCTCGATAGCGTGTGTTGTATGCAGTACCAGGTTTCACTAAACAATGATATACGGTTATAATATTATTATGAACTAACCGTTATGAATAGTATCAACTATATTTTCAATTTTATAACATTATTTTTCATCTTACACATTTCCTAGAACATGGTATGAGAACAAAATAAATTTTTCGGGTAAAAAAAGTATTTTTCAAAAATTGCAGTTTTGTCACCTTTTGATGGCGCACCCACATTAAATATAGTTTTTGACGGGTTTATAAGTTTAATTAGACAAAATTAAATTCTTCTATGGAATCAGGATATAAAAATTTACTTTGGATAAAATTTTCATATTATTCTGAAAACTTTCATATTCTAATGAATAGTATAAACACGCTATATTTTAATTAAAAACAACTTTTTTCATCACAATAATTTATATGGTTATATTATCTTTTTAATTGGTTTTAATGTGTAATTAGAATATATTTTTATCATTTAATCCAATTTTGGTCATTGGAATTAATTTCACTTTGAAATTGGACATAAACAAGTGTCGATCTTTTGATAGTTATTGTTTCTTAAAAACACGCTATTTGTTTTGATAACGGGAATTACATTTAAAATTAATTAATTCCACTTATATGTTTTGAATTTGGAAAAATAGACATCATTTTTGAATTCAGAATATCAAATATATCTTAGTCTGAATTTTTTGTATTTTTCTAAAAAACTTCAATTTTTGATGAATAGTGAAACCACTTAGTGGTAGTTAAAAAAACTGACTCTTTTATTTAAATGAAATTTTACCACTTCTTTGAATTGAATTTAAAAACTTTGACATACATGGTTGTTATAAATAAGTAAAATGTGGTTCAATAAGATGAAAATATTTTTTTGTGAATAATAACTTTTGACTTTTATTTACCGCGGTTAAAGGAAAATAGGGTAATTCAAGGTTAAAAGAATATTATAATAATTCAAAATTACCTTAACACTTGTCATAACCTTATTGGATGAGTATTTTCCGACCATCGGCATCATTGGGAAGATTTTGGGACCTCATTGAGCCACTTGGTAGTGATAATGACAATTTGAATTAATTAATTTAATGTAAAGACAAAATTGACATCAACAAAAATATTTTAGTAATTAATTTTTATAAGGGGTTATATAAATTATATTTTCAACTATAAATATTTATTTAAAACCTAAAAATATTTCCTACATGATGGTATTTTTTTATAATTTTTAGACATCAAATAAGTTAAATTATTTATGACACAATAATGATGTAGTATTTACCTCATTAATAAATGATATAAATAAATAAGATTATAATTATTAAAATATTATCCAAAACATGTCCAATTCTTATTGGATTATTTTATTTCGACCATGAGTCATCTTATCTTCATATTTAATGATTTTTGTACCTTTTGAAACCGAAGATAAGTTTATAATAAAATAATATTTTCACACTTTCCAAAAGAGCCCCTCCTCCCCCTTATAAAAGGAGACCATTTCTATCAAATTCCTCACACCTATAAAGCCATTTGGATCGTCCTAAATCTGCCCAATTAAGCTCCATAAATCCTTCTACTCCCCCTAGAATCCTTACCTTAGGCATAAGGCACTCCAAGAAGTCCTTTTGGTTCAAACCAAAGGAAGTTACCCAAATTAAAGGTAACAGTTTCTCTTAAATTGTTTTCTTTTATTCTACTTCTCCAACCCCTAAACTCCTTTTAATCCTTTATTTTGTAATAACACCAGTATCCTAAATATACTAGTATGTTTTTATTAGATGTATTCTAACTACACTTACACACACCTCCATCTAATGGATGGAGAACATAATGTTTCTGTGGATGGAAAACTAACGCCTCACGAAACAATGATTGTTCTATTTTCTCCTACAACCTCTAATGGTGGCCATTATGATGAAACTATATTTATATATGATATATATTATTTTTATTATTTCCTTATTCTTATTTACTTCCCAATTATATCAAGACTTTATGGTTTCCATAGCGGGTAGATACGATAATCTCATTTGAGGAAGTGCGGACTACCGTCCCCTCAAAGTGATATGATTTGTTAATGCCTTATGTGGGATGTATAAAGGATGGAGTTAATGATATTATATATGATATTATACTTTAATTATAATATAAATATGTATCATTATTTTTTAATTCCATTAAAATAAGAAATATAAATGAAAGTAGCATCATTCGTACATACGGCTTACCGTCTCTGTGAACGGTGCATTACATTTCTTACCTTCATATGTTATGTACTATTATAAATACATGTATATGCTGGATATATATGATATATATGATATATAAATCATGAATATCATTCTGGATATAATGAAACTTTGACTGCATGAACAACATGTAATTATAAGAAGTCCATTTTTGACTCAAGTACCAAATATCGACAAAACGAACGTTATTAACTTAAATGGTTACATAATGTTTATAAAATGGTAAAAAGTGATATAAAAGTAATAATAAACTTTAAAAAGGTTATTAAGTAAGTAAAAATTAGCTTTGGTTTATTATTCAGGAGATTAAAGAACGATCGGGTCAAGTCGGACACGAGGTAAGGGAATTTCTTAACCCAATTTCTGTTCTTTGGGTTGATATTCTCTTTCTTGTTTATGTCATTATTTGATTATGTGAGAAATGAATTTTTATATCTTATAATGTATTCATAATTTCTCTATGTGACCTTATAGTGAATACACATAAGTGATCAATTTTATTTACAAAAAGATCTTTGTAAGGGATAACTTTTCCAGTCTCGTTTTTATCCGAGATTGTTTATTCATAAGTATTTACAGGGGTTATATTTATCATCCATGTCCTTATTTTATAAAAATGGTTTCATGTATTTTTAAAGTCCTTTTTACCCATTTTTTACTTTTACTACATGGTTTGTATGGAATCTTTCTTTTTTTTACCATACGAGGTTCTTTTTGACTTTTTCGATAAAAGTGCGAGAAGAATGTATTTTTTAACTTATACGACATGAACCGATTTTTACGGTTTTATAAAGCCTTATTTTCATGAAGATTACTCTACAAGACTTAATGACTATTTTCAAAAAAATCCTTTTCTTTAAAATTTCATGTCATTTTGTGAAAAGAAAATGATTTTGAAGAAGAAAGGATATTTTCCTCAAGAATTCATTTCAAGTGTTTTATCAAAACCATTTTCCATATAAGACGGTATTATTTCATATGTGTATGTTTTAAGTATAATTTCTCTATGATTTACATGTTTTCACTTTTCTTATGATGAAATGATATCCATTTTTTTGTATGGATTATGTTATGATGGGATGATGTTTATGAAACCCATTTTTACTTTGGGTAATGATGAATGATTTATGTTCATGTTGTGTCACAAGTAAGAATGATTTAATTATGAGATGGGTGGGACCTATATCTCACTCTAATGTATTGGGTAAATATTTATATCTCATGAGATAGACATGGATGGAATGGAAAGTAAATCTAGTTTAGTAATATAGGGCTGGAACGGCAAGTAAACCCGGTTCAGTAAGGGACTTTGTCCACTAAGATGGTATTGGCAGCAATGCCTTGGACACTATAGAAATAATATCATGTGCTTAATGTTTTTCCACAATTACAAGTTTTATTACCATTTTATTTTATCATCATTAATGTTCTTTTATAATCTATGCCTTATGTTCTGCCATGTTTTATGTCATTGCTCAAGATTTTGATGTTTAAACATTATGTTCATGTTTTTAAGTTCAAATGTATATGGTTTGTTTTATTTTCTCCATGCTTACCTTTACTGAGCATTTGATCTCACCCTTTATATGTTTTATTTTCCACAGGATATAAAGAAAGGTTTTAGGAAAGAAAACAAAAGGGGAAGATCTTTATGGGAGATGTCGAAGATCTTTCACCATGATTAGAAGATTATGTTCTGAGTTTCCAAAGACACTAAACTATTACGGTCCTTGAGTGTTGGTTTTTGTTATGTATTAAGTATTCCACAAAAGTAATTTAATTTCTATGTACATAAAGATTCGGGTCTCTACATTTCCTCAGTATAAACCAACTACAGTTGATTTTGTTTCTTTGGCCCATCCTTATGAGGGTGTAGTGTGCCATTATATCCTCAGTATAAGATTGTGATACCCTCTTTGGTTTTTTTATTATATTGAGTTTAGTGTATACCTTTGTGTGAGAAAGGTGGGATATTATATCATTCCTTTATCCTAGGTAGGGTTTATGGTTTGACATGACCACCATGAAAATGGAAACGATCCCCTATCTAGCAGGTTATTCCAGATTAGGTTTTTGGTGTCCCCTAACATTCCTGGGTGGGATCCCCTATTTTTTATCGAGATTAAGAAGATCCAGTGGGTATAATTTGGGTAAATTCTAATGATCATGATCTATCATATAATTTTCATTAGTGATATCATGTCTTGTGGAGTAAGTTATCCCATATGATCATTACCCTCAAGCCTCTAGCATAATCTTGTGGTTGGAAATTAGTTAAGACCCCTTGAGATTGGTTTTCTTTTATGAATATATCTGGGTTATTTTATTTTTATTATATCTCATTTATTGATTAACATATTTTTGTATTTGATATGATTACTCTTGATTCATCATGCTTAATGATTTCAAGGTGTCCCATTTGGTATTGTTATATTCACCCATGTGTGGGCTCTACCCACACATGTCGTGTCCTATTCAGATGATTGGCCTTTTGATGGTGTCCTATGAGTATTAGGAATAGGTAGAGCATATAATTTTCTATAAAAACCAAGGTTCATATTGGTATTTCATTTAATATCATTCCCCTACTTCCTAGCAGGTTGGACTTTAATTTTACTTTTGGTGGGCTTGTATTTTTTTCATTATCGCTTTCAATAAAAATTTTCATACTCTTATTTTGGGATATATATTTATAAATGAATTTGGTATCTGTTGTACTTTACTTTTAGCATCGTATGGGATTTGATATGTGTGTGTGCATATGGGTACTTAGGATAATTCGTCCCATGTAAGGGATATTCCAACTCGCCACTGGTCACCAACCCCAAGCCTATTGGAGGTGGGCTTGGCGTTATCACACCGCGCATACCATTGGTTAGGTGGGCTCGATGTGTTGGCTCGTAACATTAATCATTATTTATATTATGGATATTTTAGCAACATATAATTCTATAACTTTACATAATTTTGTTTGTAACTAATGAATATAATCTATTTAGATATGTGTAAATGTATTTGGTTTTTAATTTAGGTTAGTAACATAAGATATGAGTCATGTAAATAGTTACACATCGATATAGTTTGAAAATATTGATTTGGTGAAAGGAATAGGGATTAAAAAAACTAAATATTTACAAGAATATATACAAAAAAGTAATACATGATATAATATTGGGACATATTTATAACCTCTTGAAATTATTAGGTGTTAGATTCCTTTAAAATTCACACTTTTCATGGTGTTGATCATTCAACAGGGTTGGTCATGAAAAATTTGGGTGCCCATGGATTATTTTAAGTAAGGAAATAAAGTTATGGATGACCCTAATAGAATTATGTGCCTTTATTTTTTATGTGTTGGGTTAAAATTTGATGGGAAAGATTAAATTTTAGGATACCAGAGGAAGTGATTTGAGTTTATCCCTATAATATTTTGGGAAAAGAGTTATCCATTAAATTATCCATGTGTCTTATATGATATAATTTTCCTGATGATCTACTTAAATAACTAATTGATGAGAAAATCACAAAATTTGCCTCATTACTTAGTAAAATATATATCTTTTCCCACTAATGGATATAATTTAATTTTAAAGTGGTTCATCATTTTAGTGGGATCAAATCTAGTAAAAGTATTCATTAAATTAATGTAAAACATGATACTCATCTAATAAAAATATTATGGATAACATAGAATCATCATCATTAAACATGACTTTTAGATCAATATATTAGAATTAAAATCATAATATAAGAAAATTTCTTGATTGGAAAAGGAGTTTGAGAATAGTTTTCAAGCAAGAAGGTAAATTTTATGTGTTGGAGAAAAAACGTACTAAGAAACATCATGAAAATTGAGTAATTCAAGAAGAGAAATATCTTTATAATAATTATAGGGATGATCCTATTGAAATGTCTATATTAAACCTTATTTATATGGATCCCAATATTCAAAATCAATATGAGAATAGGGATTCTTTGGGAAGATGGAAAACCAAAAAAGTCTCTATAAAGAAAAAGCAATATATGAGAGATATGAAGTTTCTAAAACACTCTTTTAGTGTAAAATTGTTAAGGTTACTTTCATATTTACTAATTCACTCAATGGGATTGGGTATGTAAATTAATTGGAGAGACTAGGGCCATAACTCAAGCTAAATTTGGCTACAAACTTTATTTTCCAATTACTAATAAAAAAGGTTCAGAATGTTTATTATAAATTACAACATAAATGTGTTTACTAAAATTTTACTCAACTCTATAATATATTGAGAATTACATAGAAACATATGGGATTTATAAGAACAAGTATCATGATAATGGTATATAATGGAAAGGGTAAGCATTATGGATTGAAATAAAATAAGATAGTTTATGGAGATTTCACACTACATATTAAAACAAATAAAGGAGATTTTAATGAAGGGAAATGTTTTCACTCTAAGAAAACTATACATTAGATGAGAAATTTTTTGGAACATCTAAAGATGTGTTAGAAGCATTTTAAAGTGGCCATGTTAAGTATTAATGTTATTTAATTAAATTATTATATTTTCATGGGTATATTACACCAACTATACATTAATGTTTTTGAACATATATAGGTGTTAAAAATTGAGGAAGAGTTAGTATGAGCCTAAAGTTTTAATTCAAGTGATAAATCAAAGGTATACTCAATCAAGAATATAAATACAAAGTATTACTTCAACAATCATATAAAACTATACTAAAATATTTTATTTTTATCTCATTTTAATTATTTTATAAGGGAATTTATTTATAAATAAACAGTTCTTATGAATAAAATGAGATGATTAATTTGATACACAAATTTTATAACTCATCATATTATGTAACATATTTAAAAAATAGATATAGATAAAACGTTTTTTATCCAAGATAAAAGTATTTTTTCATGATATTTATCAAAATATTTGAGATAAGATCTCACCACCCAGTAATGGAATGTTTTAATGAATAAAATATTATCTTTAGAATATTTATTCAAACACATAAAATACCATATAAGATATGGATATTAATATACTATTTATTAAATATTACCACTATATGAAATAATTTTTATTTCCTAACGCAAATAATATTGTTTCTTAGAATTTATTTTATAGAAAGTATAGTTTCTAAGTGGTTGGTGGGAGTATGTTTGGACTTATAGACATTTAAATTCACTGGTGTAAATGGATGCTATACCAACACTTTTATACCAATGGTTTTATAAAATTGTTGGTATAGGAGGACTACACCAATAGTTTATTCAAACCATTGGTATTCTATTTTCACAATCAACCTTTCCCAATGGTTTGAGTAAACCATTTTGATAAATTTAATTTTCCAAATGTATACCAATGGTTTTAAAAACACATTGGTAAATACTATATTTTCTAATGGTTTTTAAAAACTTTGGGAATGATTTCCCCCAAATACATAGTAGATCCAATTCCTCATCCGTGTGATTGCATCCCTAACCTGAAGCTCTCTCAAAGCTCTCTCTTTAACCTAGGCTACGAGACTCCTTCAACCCAATAAATCCATATTCATTCAAGAAATGTTTTAGTTCTACACTTCAAATAAGTAAGTACTACCTTAGTTTTAATGTTTTGCATCTACTTTTTTTATTTTCTATTTTGATTTGTCCTAAACCATAGGTCTATGCGGTATGTGGCATGGTATACCTAATAAGTCCTCTTTGATTTGTTTTCTATTTTTTTCTACAATTCAAGTGTCATGATTTTGTGAATCACCTTTATTTGAAGTCTTCATAGCCACTCTTTTTATTTAGAGTTAGTGAACTATATAAACTAATGGAGGTCTTGAAGAGATGTATCCCCACTCAAAGATAGTAAAGGGTTTGTTTAGTCATATTGTCTTGAGGTGGGTAATGGATATAAGGATGGTCCATGTGAAGGGATTGGGGACAGTTAGGGTAGTGGTGGAGGTGGTTTTACATTTTTTTAGTGGGGTGATATGTTAGTTTCTATGGACCTTAGTTTAGTTGAAAATTAGATTAGGGATTTTTATTTATAGTTTTTGTTCAAGGAATAATGGGAAGGGTAGTGATATTGAAGATGAATTGGGTGTTGGTTGTGAGATGGATTGGAATTGTGATGTTGGTTGGATTGGGTATAGGTAATTTTCAAGGTATTATATGGGTATTTTCTCCCCTGAGCACTACTCTTATTCTGAAATTTTTTCATTTGTAGCATTGGTATGGGAGTGTGGGAGATTATAATAGATCATATACCCTATTAATTCATAGAAAACTGCTAAACTAACAAAAATTGAATAATATTTTTAAAGTAATCCTAGATAGTTCCAAATTTAATATCAATATATAGATATACCATTGTATCCTTACTTATATTTAAGAGGGAGAATGAATCACTCTTATAATTTATTCATTTAGAGCTTTAGCACTTTTCCATTCACCTTGAAAAAATATTAATGTCCTATTTGGATCATAATAGATCTATGTGGAAAAGTGTTGACTTCAATGAAATGTATAATCCAATGTGGGTAAAATTTACCTATAATAAATACTAAACATGAGTTAATAAAAAGTACATTTTCCATGGGTGTAAATTTTCATAAATTGATTCATTAGTCATGCCACTTCTTGGATTTATATTTGTAATTTTTTTCATTCTCATCTATATCTCTATAGATCTCTTTTAATTAATCCAATTACAAGAACCATTTTCCCACCTTGTTTTAAATCCATATCAACTTTCCTCATAGACCAATATGAATAATGTTTCTGATCCACTAATAACCGGATTGGATTTCTATCGATAATATTAAATTATGTAATACCATTTAGTTTTTTAAATTATTATATGTATGAATATAATAAATCATCAAACTTCTTGATACAATAAAATGACGTTAAAATCTTGGTTTTTCTAAAATTGTATTCATCTTTTAGTTGAATAATGTCACTTGCCTAATTTTTTTTGGTTAATAAGGTTTTAGGGTGTTGTATTGAGCTTCATATTTATCATGTGGTACTACAAAAAAGTGATTATTAAAGTGCATTCCATGATCACTAATAAGTAAACAATGAATTCCAAACAAGGAAAATACATTCCTCATCAAAAATTTGATCACAAATGTAGTTGTTTTCTTCAAAATTTCCCAATATTCTACCCATTTTGAAATATAATATACACACACAATTTAAAGTATGTGATATTAAATGATGTATGGAAGATTAATATTTAATTTATTCTCCGCGCAATGAATAATTCGACTTTGGGTATTGGGTGTTATGAAATCTCTTAAATTTTCAAAATATTTCCATTTTCTGCATCAATAACTTATTTACACAACTCTCTTTACACATTACGCATATTTGATGAAAATAATTCACTTTTTAATATCTTGAACAATGTTATATCAGGTCCATGGTGTCCTCTTGTATGTGATAATTGAAAAAATTCAAAAACACATTTCAGCTCAAATTTAGGCACACATAACTAAATTAGCATATCTTCACATTTTTTTAATAATAACGTATCAACCCTGGAATAGTTCACTAAATCAACTAGAAAATCCTTACTTTATGGATATCTAAAATGCGGATAGATTTTCCTATTTGTAAAATAAATTTCAATCTCATAAGTTGAAATCTCCATGTACATGGAATCATGCTTCTTTCCCCCGTAGAACCTTCATCTTATAACATCAAACTCCACTTAGTTCCATTTAATCGTTCTTGGATCATAATCCACATGTATGACCATGATGTTTCAATCCATGAGAAACTTTTTACCATCATTTTCATATTATATTTCTCATTTATTCAGAATAGATATTATGAATATCACTCTTATAATCTGCTAAAATATAAAATCTCTTCAATCTAAAATTTACTCAACTATGGAATAATTCTCCTCCAAAATTGTAAATGGTTATGTACACTCATGTATAGTTCTTAAAAGATATTAAAAACCTTCCTTGAATTTTTTTGGTCTCAAAACACTCTCCAGATATCACATGATCAAGTTATTACTTAGTTTATTGAATACTTGAGAATAATGGGATTCTTATCCTTCAAAGGCTCATGGATTTAAAATCTCACCTTCTCTTTGACTCAAGATGTATTGGACTCTCAAAATTTTTCCATAGATTATATATGTTCTCTCAATATACACAACTATTATGGAATTATATTTATAAATGAAGTCATTATCATGGATTTATATTAATTTATAGTATTTTGTTATAAATATATTATTTTTTTTGTCTTTTATATTATGATTCTCATATAGAGTAGTGTGTCAGTTATGGTTTCATATAAAGTGAAAAATTCTCATTTACTTAAATATATTTTCGATTAAACTTCAATATTATTGAATTGATTTTGAATAAATGACTTATAACATTTTTTTTACAGAATGGATAGAAGTTGGATGTATGAAAATGATCGGATATCAAGCACTATTCAAAACAATTTGGAGAGTTTTTTAGATTTTTCATTTAACAATGCTTCAGATAGTGGTAAAATACACTTCACATCATACAATTTTGTTTTAAGACCTTGGTTGAGCTATGAAGAAGTCATCTACCACATAACCAAATATGGTTTTCAAGAAAACTACTATGTGTGGTATCAAAATGGGGAGAAAACAAAATCTCAAAATGATGATGATCCAAATGAGAGGACTGGATTGGAGAATTTGTTATATGACTGGTTTCCATTTATTCTTAATCATGAAAAATAAAGGATTATAACCTAAGAAGACTTCTATATAAGAACACATGATGCATCTAATGAAAATGATGATGTTGTTAGGGTAAAAAAATTGAATGATGATGCTAAAACTCCAGTATATCGACAATGTGGTAAAATGAATAATTTGGAATTTTTATTTTGATTGTTTCATGGGAAATCTATGTATGGGATTTATAATACTACAAATAATTACATTATTAACTTATTGAAGGACTTACATCGAGATAATGCAGATATTACTTCAAACTACAGTATATCATGGATGTTAGTTGAGAAACTTGGATTTTCAAGAAACAAAATTCTTGCTTGCCTAAAAGATTGCAGTTTATTCTGGGAGGAAACTGCTAAATGAAATGATTGTATTAAATCTGGCGCATCTCGTTGGAATCCAAAATCTGATGGAACCCCATCCCGAGTTATACATAAAGTAATGTGGAACTTTCCATTGATCCTCAGACTCTAGAATCTTTTTATTTCTGATAAAATATCAATAAAAATGTGTTGGAATGATACTGAGAGAAAGAATACCAATGATGAGTTGGTTTACCCTAAAGATGGATTTTCATGGAAAATATTTGATGCTTGATATCTTGAGTTTGCAGCTGAAGTGCGTAATGTGAGGCTGGGTCTTTCATGTGATGGTTTTAATCCATTTTGTTAGATGCTTACTTCGCACAGCACATGGCAGGTTTTTATACACATTTATAACCATCCCACATGGTTTTGTATGAAAAAAACCTTTCACTTTCATGATTATACTCAAATATGACCCTTCTATTCCTAGAAATGATATAGACATATAAATGAAACCTTTAATAAAAGATTTGAAACTTCTTTAGGATGTGGGCGTGTGCACATATAGTGCATGTTTGAAAGATATATTTCATATGCATGTTGGAATTATGTGGATGATCAATGATTTTCCTTCTTATTCAATGATTTTTGGATGGAGCACTAAGGGAAATCTATAATATCCTATTTGTATGAATATCACATGATCCAAAAGACTGAAACATCATTGTAGTTTCAGTTTATGGGACATCGATGATTCTTTCCAATGGACCATCCATATAGAAATAATCGTAGAAGATTTGACAATACCATGGATACTGATGATCCACCTCAGCGTGTGTCTGGAACTGATGTTCTTAATGAATCGAAAGATTTCATTTTTTTCATTCAAGAAGGGTCAAGTGAAATTTGGAAAGAGAAATAATTTTTCCACTAAAACCTATTATAATTGGAATAAGAGGAGTATCTTTTTGGATTTTCCTTATTGGTCAACCAATTTGTTGCGTCATTACTTAGAATATAAAGAATATTGAAAAGAATATATGTGAAATTTTTCTTTCTATTCTTATAAATGTTAAGGGAAAGAAAAAAAATATGATTTACAGTCTCACCATGACTTGGTGGATTGGGGCATCAGACCATAATTCCATCCTTTGAATATCAGTGAAAATAAATGGAAAGTTCCATGTGCTTCTTATGTGATGACACCTATAAAAAAATTCTGTAATTACTAGATACTATTAATGTTCTTGATTTATATTCAATTAACATATCTAAATAGGTCAATAGAAGATATTTGATGCTAAAATCTTTGAATACTGATGATTATCACATCCTTCTGCATGAGTTGCTTCCAATAAGAATCTACCATCTTTTTTCCAATAATGTAAGGGCAGTTGTTATTTGGTTGTTCCATTTTATTATATATATTTGTGCTAATAATGTTTCCTAGTATTTCTTTCAAAATTTTTTGGTAAATTCCCCATTAATTTTGTATGAGTTAGAGAAAATATTTCCTCCATCATTTTTCACATGCATGTTGCATCTAACTATCTATATTCCAACTAAAATAATTATCATAGGACCTATTTATTTTCTTTGGATGTATCCAACTAAAATAAATATTTACACATTTATTTCTTATGTCCAAAACATGAATCATCTCAAAGGCTCTATTGTGAATGGTTACATGGATCAAGAATGTATGGATGTCTTCTCTATGTATTTGTCTGATCTTACTACAAGAATGAACGAAACTTTGAGAAATGAAGAAGCACATTAGGAGAAAATTGAACCTATTTTCCCATAACTTCTTCAAATAAGATGAATTATTGGATCATATACATTAATGACATTAAGCCTTGAAGAGCGGGTGATGGCACATCGCATAGTTTTGTTCAACTATGATTTGTTTGATGACTAAATTAGGTAAGTAAATTGAATATGTATATCTTACATATTTGTTAATCTATTCCTATTTTTATATATAGGGAACATAAATCAATGATAAATAGAAATAATCATTATTTATATTTTAGAAGAAGAGAGACTTTTCATAGAAAAGAGTTTTATGCTTGGTTAAATTTGAAGGTAAAAATATTACTATTTAAAATAATTAAATCAATATTTAATTAAGTTTAATATTCATTTATATTTCAGGTATTGAGTTTTCCTTCTAACTCTATCTCTTAATAAATAAGAGCTTTGGATTTTTGTCCTAATATTGTGGTTTGTGACTATAAATCATTTGTTATCAATGGGTATAGATTTATTATCACTGAACGAGAAAAGAACATTAGAACACAACATGATGGTGTTATGGTGCCACAACAGACTGTTATGCCAGTGAATCAGATAGTAGACCATGATTTGAAAATGTAGGTTATTATGGAGTCATTGAAAAAATAATAATATTGGATTATTACTCTCATAGATGATTCATGATGATGAAATTCCATTGGTTTGATTTGATGACAAGGCAGGGAACATTTATTGATGATTTTGGATTTATATTAATTGATATGACTTGCACCCTTGCTACCGATGAACTATCTATATTGGTATCAATGGAGAAACAAGTTTTTTATGTCAAAAACTATATTCGACCTGAATTTGGCGTCATTATGGAAGTAATTCCAAGACATATTTTTTATGATGCTGATGATGGAATTGACACCATCCCTATAGACATTGGAACAGGTCCATTTATTACTTTTGATGACTCTAATAGCTCAATTGTTAGAGTTGACTATGAACTTAAAGTTTTGGTGGGGAATATGTAGATTCATCCATCCATGTTCTCAATTATTTTGGTTTATCTCAACTTAGGTTGTTAAGGTTGGTACTATTCAAATTTATTTAATATTGATTACAAATATGTTGTATCTAACTTGACCTTAATGTTAATTTTCAATGATTATTGGTTGCAATTTTATTTGAATTACATTTTCTAATTTGAAATTGAACTGTATTCAAACCTACAAAACTAAAATTTCTAACTTAGTGAACATTTCAATTCTTTATTGACCATGTATAAAATTAGTATAACTCTAAGACATTCCTTTAACATTTCACAAGATAATGAACATGATGGTTTGTCTTATTCTGAAAAACATGCATAGAGACCTTCATTATCTACCTGAGCTAAAGAAATTAAATTTTTTCTTAATTTCAACAAGTGCTTTACCCCTTATGAATCTGGTAGATATCTTATTTTTTCATATGTTTATATGATAATTTCCAACTATCTTAAGGGTTTAATAATTCATAATATATAATTTTCTGATTTTTCTAGAGGCATAATTTAGTATGCTCTCTCTTGGTTGTTGAGTGAAATAAAGCCTCAAAATCAATGGTATATGATTTTAATAGACTGGTGACACTTAGTAAATAACCATCCTACTCAAAATTAAATTTCTTTATTAGATCTTGTAAGATTTTTTGAATTAATTATATATCCATTCAAGCTCACCAAAAACAATGGATAGTTAAATTATCCATGAATCCCCATATTCCCTCTCATATATTTTGTTTTTTGGTTACACATTTGTTATAATTTTCTAATTACTTCCATATTTGTTTTTAAATGAAAGAAATTCAACCAATTGAAGAGTGGTGATGGAAAAAAGATGATGGACAACAATCGTTGCATGGCTGAGATGGGTGTTCCACCATTGGTGCCTGTAGTGATTATTTTATTTCAAATATATATTTAAATAATATATAATGTCATTTGATTAATTTTGCTTTAATTTTTTTTAGGATCCACCAATTAGGTGAAAAATATTTGATGAGCAGCCTATTAGTGGTCCCAATACACAGGCTGGTGGTACGAGGGGGGTGGTACGGGAGCTAGGTCAGTTGGTCGGCATACCCAATTAGACCCTTCCCCTCCCACTAACATACCATCTATCCCATATTCTGATCCCTTTGTGTCATTAGGGACACGTTGGATATTTAGGCCTCTCATGTTTTCACCTCCCTTTACATTGGAGTCTCCTCACCCATATTTACCATATCCGATGATGATTCCCACTCCCCATCTAGCATTCGAGCAGCCATCAATACCATATTCTTTTACTTCTACTTTATTTTCTCCAAGCTTCTATATTCCATTTTCTTTGACTCCTACTCTGCCATATTCTATCCCTACGAAGCATAAATTGGGACCCACTCCACATGTACATGGTGTTCCTTCGGTTTATGTGGATCCACATTACTAGAAAATAAGGTTATAGCCACGGTTTTAATCCGTGGCTATAGGTTATAGTCAGGATTTACTCAATCGTGGCTGGTATTGGTGTGGCAATAGGGTAAACTCTATAGCCACAGTTTTGAACTGTGGCTATAGGCCTGTAGCCACTGTTCAACTGTGGCTATAGGGATATGTTCACAGTTCCAACCGTGGCTATAGGGATATATCCACGGTTCCAATCGTGGCTAAAACCCTATAGCCACAGTTTGAAAACCATAGAAAAGATCAAAATCAGTCATCATCTATAGCCACAGTCCAAAACTGTGGCTATAGGTCTTCACATTTCCTAAAAAAATGAGCACCGTTCAGCCGGTGCTAGCCCCTTACAGCCCCCCCCCCCCCCCTCGTCCCCTTGGACACACCCCCTTGCACACATGCACACCCCTTGCACCACCTCTGCTAGACACCCCCACTACACCCACCCCCCTCCTGGATACCCCCTAGACAAACCCCCGCTCCCCCTAGATAGCAGCCACCCCCTAAAAATCCCCCTTGCACCCCCCCCATACACGTCCCTTTCACTCCCCTTCACACCCCCCTTTCACCCCCCGGTCCCCTTGGACACCCCCTTCTCCCCTACTGGACCCCCTTGCACCACCCATGCTAGACATCCCCCTGCATAGCCCCACCCCCTACAAAGCCCCCCTTAAACCCCCCCCCCCCCCCCACACACACACAAATCCCTTTCACTCCCCGGTCCCCTTGCACACACCCCCACTACACACCCCTTTCCCCCCACCCAGCGGGACCCACTTGGACCACCCTTACTGAACACCCCCCCCCCCCTGTACAGCCCCCCTAGATAGACCCCCTCCCCCCCGGAAAGCACCCCCCTGGACAGACACCCACTAGACAGCAGCCCCCCCACCCCCGGGACAGACACCCCCTGGACAGCAGCCCCCCCCCACCCCACCCCCTGGATAGAAACCACCCCACCCCACCCCCTGCATAGCCCCCTTGCACCCCTTTTTCCCCTTACGCACCCCCCCCCCCACACACACACCCCTACTAGAAACCCCTTTCACCACCCCTATTGGACACCCCCCTGCACCCCCCCTACTGGACCCCCTTGCACCACCCATGTTGGACACCACTTGCACCACCCCCTGCACAGCCCCCCTTGCACCCCATATCCCCTTACACACACCCCCTTGCACCACCCCTATTGGACCCCCCTTGCACCACCCCTAATAGACACCCCTTTCACCACCCCTGATAGACCCCCCCAAACATCCTTTGCACCCCCCCCCCCCCTGCACACCCTTGTCCCCTTTCACACACCCCCTTACACACCCCCATGCCCCCCCCCCTCGAACCACCCCTACTAGACACCCCCACTACACACCCATGTCCCCTTGCACACACCCCCTAGCACACACACCCCTTCACACACTTTCTCACCCTTTCTGGACACCCCTTTCACCACCCCTGCTAGAACCCCCTTGCACACCCCTATTGGAAACCCCTTGCACCTCCACTATTGAACACAGCCCCCCTTGACCCCCCCCCCCCCCCCCCGTAAACATCCCTTTCACCCCCTCCCCCCTACACCCCTTTTCCCCCTGTACACAGACCCTTGCACACCCCCTTGCACCCCCACCCCCCACACCACCCCTATAGGACCCCCCTTGCTCCAACCCTGCTGGAAACCCCCACTACACACCATGTCCCCTTGCACACACCCCCTTGCACCACCCCTACTAGACCTCCTTTCACCAACCCTACTGGACACCCCCACTGCACCCTCCCCCCTTCTGGACAGACCCCTCCCCCTAGACAGACCCCCTAATAGATTTAGGCTCTCATCCATATAGTGTTGGAGTAGAATTAACAGTGGCATAATGGCCACAATAGTAGTAGTAGTTATATACTCACACAACATATGAAATCAAAATAAAAACAATCCATTCAAAATGGTTTTTGGTGTGTGGTTACACTTGATGGGAAGAACATAGGAAAATTTCTCGAACCAAAAAACACAGGAAATGATGATTTTATTGATGGAATAATTAATTATACAAGGAATGTCTTTGGTTTAATATTTCTTTTTTGAACTAAAAAATAATGGGCCTACCTAGATTCACTTCAAAGTAGTGTTGATTAAGAGATTTGGAGGTGTGGTTTTGGAATAATTAGAGGCTATGACAACTCAAAAAAAATAAGAACTTAAAACTAACGAGGAAACTTAAAATGTGGGTGCTACGGGGAATTTAGATCCTGTACAAATGCAATAAAAGGAGTAGAAAGAGGTATTTGAACTAGGACATGATCCCATTGAACTGACTAGTCACCAAGATTTATCTTTTTCTTTGACACTACAGTCTGATATGAGAAATGGGGATCAATAGTAGACGAATATAGCTACATCAATGCATGTTACTGATATTTTTTCTTGTAGTTATGCACATATTGGATTATTTCTATGTGTTGTGGGGCGCAAAAGGCTTTCATTTCAAGTATGACATTACAACAGGCTCATGTAGAGTTTCCATTCCAATGACCAACATATGAATTTATGAAACCTATTTGGTTTAAGATAAAACCTATAGAAAATATATATGTATATAAATATCTCAATGTGAGGGAAGGATGCAGGGAGGGACGTGAATCTAAAAAATATACAGAAAGGTTATTTAAATAGATTTGTGCTAGAAACTAGCCTATCCTAATTGTTTATTGATAGAGCGCTGTCGTGGGCGCCCTCAAATGATTAGTGTGATTTTGGGGTACTTAGGTGCAGCAGAGTGGCTGACCAAGGTCGTCTCTCAAAGGAGGAAGTGAATTAAAACAACTTTTCAGAGGTATTCTAGAAACAAAATAAAAGGGAATAAAAACACTACTTGAATGTATGGGGGTGGTTTTTTATAGTTTATAAATCTAGAAGAAGTTTTCTAGAAGAATATTTCATTTTTTTTGTTTTTAATTTTGAAATGAAGTTTCGATTAGAATGACACAACAAGAAGATGTTTTTTTAGAAATCTATTTTAAAAGGTGTAATCGATATAACTATACCTCTTCACTTTATTATTAAACATTATCATGTAGATTGAAATTCACTTAATTATGATCCCTTAATTTTTTAAATCCCGAACCCTATGAGAATTAACTTTACCATGAAGATGATGTAAATTTAACCCTAGGCTAACTTCGGAACATTCAATCGCAGCACCCTACTTTGATTGATGTTATAAGAATAGCTTATGGTCAGTGGTAAATTAAGGCTCATATCCATTCTGGAAATGAGGATGAATTGTGTTTAGGGATTATATTTGAACTCTACAAATTTATCCTGTGTGGTCTTGTATTACCGGTTAAGATCGCGCTCTCACAATTTACACAAAATCCTGACCTCGCGTGTTTTTGTGTTAATTGTTCAATTGCTTGCTTAGTTTCTTACAATTTAAAAACACAATTCATGGATCATATTAAGTGAATTAACTTATCTCAATGATTCAAAATAATTAAATGAAGAGGGTAGAAGATAGATCGATTACTAAAAGACTACTCTTCCATGGGTGGCGTAATCATCGTAGAAGCGTTTTGCATGTGCAAAGGTTTATAATGGGTATAACCCAATAACGCTTCTACTCAAGATTTCCAGCCCAAAGAGGAATATTAATATAAGAATAAATTTAAACAAAACAGAAGAAAAGAGAAGAAATAAAAGAAGAACAAAGAAGTTTATTACACAAATTAAAACATTACAAAATGAAGAAGAGAAGGAGGCTTCGATTAGGGGATCCTTGCTACAAGAGATACCCCTCTTAAAATGGTTGGATAATTTGGGTGAAACAAATTCTCCTCTGTCTCCAATCTCCCAATTCACGTCCCAACCCCTCCAAATGAGAAAAAATACAATTTATAGAGGGGAGGGGAGGAGAGGTTACAAGTGGTTTCAAGTGTGAATGTGGAAATTCGGCCAAATTTTTTAATGCACATTTCCCCGCCAATTTGACCACAACAACGCGTGAATTGGCCAACCTTCCAGAAGGATAAAATGTGAGGATATGGGTCCTCTATCTCCTCTCAAAATTGGGGCTCAATACAATCCCATATGTAGGAGTTATGGCCGCAATACAGAATCTTATCCATTCTGGTGAGTCCATCCCATCTTTGACTTTATGGACCAATTACTCCATTAAAATGCATTCTTTTGATCTAGTGTCCAGAATAAAAGTTGTATATAATTAAGTTAGTAACACTTTTACAAAATTGAAAATTCAAATAATAAATATAAAAATATTTATCTTCGAAATACTACAGTGAACTATAAAGGGTAAAACTGGAATTTTCATCAAATATTCAAATGAATGATCTAATCCCAAATATTTTATAAATAAAAATATTTAACACAATGTGAGGAAATTATATCATTTATTATAAATAAAATATTCAATAAAATAGTGTTTTGTCAACTCCCCCACACTTACCCTTTTGTACACCTGGGCAAAACCTCATATCAAGTAAACATCAATATCAAATCAAAACCAATTTTAAAACACATATCCTTAAGATCAATCAATTTCACACCAAGAATCAAAAGATATAATTCCTCATAAAAAACCTTATTTGAAGTTATCCATTTATATCATTCAATATATTTCCACTTCATTTATCCGCCCATGCACAAAACACTTACCTCGCTTGAATTTTCTCTCATCACTCAAATATCATTTTTTTTTGCAATGTATTTCTCATCCAAACTCATACAAGGGTCACCATAGGCTTGATAGATTCCTAAATCGCTACCTGATGTGAGTCAAGGACATATGTTTATCATGAGGACTTTTCAGGGTTATTTTGTGGCTTTTGGTTGGTAGGATTAAGATGTGAAAAACTCTGAGGCTGAATGAGGAGGGCTTGACTCTTTTGAAGCAAAATTGCATTAATCTAATTTTCACTTAAATATAGTCTTCTCTTCAATCCCCATAGTATCAATTCAGCTCCATCATCATAAAAAGTCATGAAAGGTTTACACCATTCATCATTTCAGCATAAAAAATGTCAATCTTCTCAAACATGATTTTCTTGAAAGCTCCAGATGGGCAAAGAATTCCACCTCAATTAGAAGCTCTAGAAAAGGCACAGCTTCACTTGTCATGAAAGCTCCAGAAAAGGCATAGATTTCAATATAATTAATTTCTTTAGCAGCAAACACATCTCTTAAGAATTTAATTTTCCACCCAAAGTATCACAGAATGTGGTGGAAAAACACAAGACAACTTCCCCCACACTTAAGCTCAACTAGATTATGCAATTTCACTTCAAGAGTTGGTTGGATAGGGAAAATTGGCTTGTAATATGGCTAACCTAACAGGATTTGCATGGATTCTAAGGGCTAAAAGGATTAAATATTCAAGTTAGGCCATTATAAAAAAGGATTCTTTGAAATAGGGGCTTTAATACCAAACAAATGCCTCAATCATTTAAACATAAGTACCTCAAACCCTCAAGTTTTGACAGGAATAGATCAAATTCTGGTTAAATCAAGTATGGTTTGGTTCTCTCAAGAAGTGAGGTGAATGTAAAGAATATGAAAATAATGGTTTAGAAGCCTCATAGGAAAGTGATTTCAAATATAAATACAGTGAGATGTGGCATGGGATTCAAAATTAAGTGTACTTTTCATGAAAGTACTAAATATTTGAACTTGAAACAAAGTCATTTCAGCATTCATTTAGGCTTAGTTTCAAGGGTTAAATTGTTTCACTTATTGATATGGATTTAAAAATGGTGATGAGAATCATTTTAGCTCAAAATGTTTCAAAAAACACAGAAAATTGTAAAATAAACACACAAAATTTGAAAAACACACAATTTTTTTTGGTTTTTTTTGAACAGGAAAGCAATTGAAATTACTAAACTAAAAGGTTCCCTCCCCCACACTTAAAATATTGCATTGTTCTCAATGTGAACCTATGAGATGATATATTCACATGAAATACAGAATTTTTAAATTGGACAAATAATATAAAAGTGAAAGGGTTAGGAACAGCCTGATGTGCTCAAGTGATGATGGGATCATGCAGTGTGATAAAATCCACTTCATCAGTAGGAAGTCCCTCAATGTATCTCTTAAAAAGTTTCCCATTGACTGTAAAGCTCCTTCCAGTGTCCTCTTGTGTGATCTCCACTGCACCATAAGGAAAAACATTAGTCACAACATAAGGACCTAACCATCTGGAATGCAACTTACCAGGCATCAACTTCAGTCGTGAACTGTAGAGAAGGACTTTCTCTCCAACATGAAACTCCCTTTGTTGGATAATTTTGTCATGAGATGCTTTTGATCTTTACTTGTAGAGCCTTGAGTTCTCATATGATGATAATCTAATCTCCTCAAGCTCTTGAATTTGCAGCTTCCTTTGGATTCCAGCTTGGGCCAAATCCATGTTGCATTTCTTTATAGCCCAATAAGACCGATGCTCGACTTACACTGGGAGATGACATGCTTTCCCAAAAACAATCCAAAATGGGGACATACCAATGGGGGTCTTGTATGATGTTCTATAAGCCCACAATGCATCATCCAAGCACTTTCTCCAATCCTTCCTATTTGGCTGCACAGTTTTCTCCAAGATTTGTTTCAACTCACGATTTGAAACCTCGGCCTGGCCATTTGTTTGGGGGTGGTATGGTGTTGATGTTTTGTGTGTCACACCATACTTTCGAAGGAGGGAAGCAAAATTCCTATTGAAAAAGTGTGTCCCTTGGTCACTGATGATGGCCTTTGGTACTCCAAACCTGCAGAAAATTTGAGCCTTGACAAAATCCACTACAACATGAGAATCGTCAGTCCTGGTGGCCTTGGCCTCCACCCATTTACTCACATAATCAACAGCAACCAAAATATACAAAAATCCAAATGAACTAGGAAAAGGACCCATAAAATCAATGCCCCATACATAAAAAATCTCACAGAATAGTATGGGTTGTTGGGGCATCTCATGTCTCTTAGAAATGTTCCCAGTGTGTTGGAAATGAGAGCATGACTTACAAAACACATGGGCATCATGGAATAATCTAGGCCAATATAATCCAGAGTCCAAAACCTTCCTAGCTGTCCGTTGGGGTCCAAAGTGTCCACCACAAGCAAGTGTATGATAGAAATGCAAAACAGACTCAAACTCATGATCGGGAACACACCTCCTAATGACTTGGTCACTACACATGCGCCATAAGTATGGATCATCCCAAACATAAAATCTTGACTCACTCTTTAATTTTTGGACTTGATGTTTCTTTAAATTTTCAGGGATTTCAGAAGCAACAAGGTAGTTAACTAAATCAGCATACCAAGGATGCGTACCTGAGATGGTATAGAGATTCTCATCAGGGAAAGTGTCCCGAAGTGGTACCTGATCCAAGGTGTCATCCTCTAGTGTGTGAGTAAGCCTACTCATGTGGTCCACCACCATGTTTTCTGACCCCTTTTTGCCCTTTATCTCAATGTCAAACTCTTGAAGAAGGAGCATCCAACGGATAAGTCGTGGCTTTGCATTTGGCTTCTTCAGGAGGTACCTCAAAGCTGCATGGTCAGAAAAAACAACTACTTTAGAGCCCAATAAATATGAACGGAATTTATCTAAAGCAAATATGACAACAAGAAACTCCTTTTCCATGGTTGTGTAGTTTTATTGGGCTGAATCCAATGTCCTTGATGCATAGGCAATCACATGTGAACGTCCTTCCACCCTCTGAGATAAGACAGCTCCAACCGCAAAGTTGGAGGCGTCACACATAAGCTCAAATGGAAGGTCCCACCGTGGGGGTTGTATGATAGGTGGAGTGGTCAGACACTTCTTCATATCATCAAAGGAAGTCCTACAAGAATCATCAAACACAAAATCAGAATCTTTTTGAAGTAATCGTGACATAGGAAGAGCGATCTTACTAAAATCTTTGATGAAGCGCCGATAAAATCCTGCATGCCCTAGGAAAGATCTAACATCACGTACACATGAAGGATAGGGTAAGGATGAAATAATGTCTACCTTAGATCTATCAACCTCTATCCCATGTTTTGACACCACATTCCCTAAGACAATTCCATGCTCTACCATAAAATGACACTTTTCAAAGTTCAGGACCAGATTCTTCTCAATAAAATGATTCAACACCTTTCCCAAACTACTTAGACATTCATCAAATGAAGACCCATACACTATAAAATCATCCATAAATACCTCCATGTAGGTCTCAATAAAATCAGAAAAAATACTCACCATACATCTCTGGAAGGTACCTGGGGCGTTGCAAAGTCCAAATGGCATCCTCCAGTAGGCAAATGTGCCAAAGGGACAGGTGAATGTAGTCTTCTCCTGATTCTCTGGAGCTATAGGAACCTGAAAATATCCAGGAAATCCATCCAAGAAACAATAGTGTGTTTTACCAGCTAGTCTCTCGAGCATTTGATCAATAAATGGGAGGGGGAAATGGTCCTTGCGAGTGGTCTGATTTAGTTTCCTATAATCAATACACACACGCCAACTGTTTTGCACCCTCATTGGAACTAAATCATCTTTCTCATTTTTAACAACAGTAAAACCAGTTTTCTTAGGCACAACCTGAATTGGACTTACCCACTGAGAATCTAAAATGGAAAAGATTATACCTGCCTCGAGAAATTTCTCAACTTCTTTTTTAACAAATTCCAAGAGGGTGGGATTGAGTCTCTTTTGTGGTTGTCTCACCGATTTAGCCCCATCCTCCAAGATAATCCTATGCATGCAAATGGAGGGGCTAATACCTGATATGTCAGCCAAGGTCCACCCAATCGCCCTGATGTTCTCCCTCAAAATATTCAAAAGATTTTCTTCATGTTCAAAAGGGAGATTGTTAGCAATGATAACAGGTAATCTCTCACCATTCAACAAGTATGAGTATTTCAGATTTGGTGGCAATGGTTTGAGTTCTAATGAAGGAGGGTGTAGTATGGATGGAGAAATTGATGCAACAAACATATCTGCACAATGAACATCAGTATCAGAATAAAAATCATCACAATCAGAGAATAAATCACCAAATCCATCAGCATACTCAATAGCCATGTCATAATCAGAGTTCACATGATCAAAATCAGAATATGATTCCATTTCAAAATCAAATATTAGAGAGTCTTGTTCCTTAAAAACGGGTGTAGAAGTAGTCTTAGACATCAAACTAGAACCAATACTCATAATCTCCCTAAGCATGGGACAATCCAATTCCATGATGTTTTTACTTGTTGGTTCAAAATGGGAGATAACAAAAGCAGAATGGTCCTCTGAGGGGTACTTCATGGAATCCATAACATTAAATATCACAACTTCATCTCCAAACTCCATGGAAAGTGTACCCTCATTGACATTTATGATAGTTTTTGCAGTTTTGAGGAAGGGTCTACTTAAGATAATGGGGGCATGAGAACTTACCTGATCATCCTCCATGTTAAGCACATAGAAGTTTGCTGGAAAGATCATGTCTCTTACCCAAACAAGTACATCCTCAAGAACTCCCGCTGGATATGTCGTAGCTCTATTCGCCAATTTCACCACTACTCTTGTTGGCTTCAAATCACCAACCTGCAAGGAAGAGAATACAGAGTGAGGCATCACATTTATTGAAGCTCCTAAATCACAAAGAGAATCCGAGAAGTGCAACTCCCCTATGGTACAAGGGATGGTGAATGTCCCGGGATCCTTGCACTTTTTGGCATTTCTAGAGTTGGTGTAATGAGTGCCGAGATATTCCTTCCAAGGTTGATCCTCTCATTTCCCTTGAGCCCTCTTCGATTGGTACAAAGTTCTTTTAAGAATTTCGCATACCTTGGAATTTTCTTAATGGCTTCAAGTAGAGGAATGTTGATCTCCACACTCTTGAATATGTTCAAAACCTCCTTTTGCATTGCTTCTTCAGCCATCTTCTTGGTTTGAACAACCCTGTTTGGAAAAGGAAGGGGTTTAGGAGGTACATCATCAATATTTTTCTTACCTTTATCTTTCTCCTTGGATTGCTCATCAGTTGGTATGGAATACAGCTTCTCTAGAGTAGAGGTGAATCTCGGTGGAATGGTAGGTCCAGATGTATCATTCATTTGCTTCCCACTTCTCAATGTGATGGAACTAACATTCCCCTTTGGATTTGGAGTGGGTTGGGAAGGTAGATTTCCATAATTCTTACTCACAAGTTCATGGAGGGCGGTGGCAATCTGACTCATTTGAGTCTTCAACTCTCTCAGCTCCGAACCTTTACTCTTCAGCTCATTCTGTTGATTTAGAAGAATTTGTTTCAAAAGATCATCAGTGTTAGAGTCTACCTTGTGTTGGATATTCCCTTGTTGCTGACTCGTTGATGTTTGAGCTTCGAATCTCCTTTGGGGTTGTTGGAAACCCTGTTGGTAAGGTGGAGGCTACTGGAAGTTTGGTTGAAAAGGGGGCCTTTGTTGTTGTCCAGAGTCATACCTTATGTCTGACTGATCTCTCCACCCTTGGTTGTATACTGTATCAAACTTCTTTTGGGGATATGGTTTTTGTTGTTGCTGCTGAAATGGTCTCCCAAGGAACACTGCTGCACAATCTTTTGTCTCTTGTAGTTGTGGGAAACAGTCAGTTGGGTGGCTTGTCTTAGTGCAAATGCCACATGGCCTTGAAGGAGGGGGGTGGGATGTCTTTTGAGCCAATGCAATCTGCCTCACCATAGTTGTCAATTCTTCTAACTTAGTACCAATCAAATGACTTTCAAGAGAAGAAGTACTTACTTGACTCCTCGAACATGTGGTGTACCTCTATCACCGAATTGTTGAGAGTTTTGGGCCTTTTTTGATCAATGCTCGTGTAGCTACTGGTGTCTTTTCCACCAATGCTCCTCCAGCTGCAGCATCCACCATGCTCCTCTCCATGGGTGTGAGTCCTTCATAGAAGTACTGGATGAGTAGTTTCTCACTGATTTGGTGATGTGGTCAGCTTGCACACAACTTCTTGAATCGCTCCCAGTACTCATACATTGACTCCTCTTGTGCTTGCTTGATCCCAGATATCTCCTTTCTAATGGATGTGGTCCTTGATGCTGGAAAAAATCTTTTCAAGAAAAGACGTTTCAAATCATTCCAACATGTTACATCTTCATGTTGCAAATAATACATCCAATCTTTTGCAGCTCCATCAAGTGAGAATGGGAATGCTCTTAATTTTATTTGATCTTCAGAAACATTTCTTGGTTTAAGGGTTGAGAAAACCAAATTAAGTTCTTTCAAATGTTTATTGGGATCCTCACCAGAGAGGCCATGAAACTTTGGAAGTAAGTGAATTAACCCAGATTTTAGTTCAAAGTCTGATTCGAGATTTGGGTATGCAATACAATTTGGTTGATAGTTAACATCAAGTGCAGCCAATTCTCGAATGGTTCTATTAAGTTCATTTCCATTGTTTCCATACATTGGTTCCTCTTTTATGTTTGAATTTTAATTGCTTCCAATTTCAATGTTTCTAGAAGAGAGGAATTCACCAACTGGTTGAATATTGAAACTTCTCATAGACTGAGAATTTCTGATTCGAGCCCTAAGGCTACGTTCAATCTCAGGGTCAAGATCTAAGAGATCTTCAGGATTAGTTCGTGTCATAGATCAAATAAAAATGAAAAGAAAGAAAGTGGGCCATAGTAAAATAAAAATGAGAAGTTTGATTTGATGGTCCAAAAAGAAGTAGAAGAAAATAAAAGAAGAGGAAGAAAAATCAGATTGGGTACAGAAGGAAGAAAGAAGAGAGGAAGAGAATAAAATGTAAAATAAAATAAATACCTCTAATTGGTTGAAATAATTACTTGCCTCCCCGTCAATGGAGCCAATTTGATATAGCGCTGTCGTGGGCACCCTCAAATGATTAGTGTGATTTTGGGGTACTTAGGTGCAGCAGAGTGGCTGACCAAGGTCGTCTCTCAAAGGAGGAAGTGAATTAAAACAACTTTTCAGAGGTATTCTAGAAACAAAATAAAAGGGAATAAAAACACTACTTGAAAGTATGGGGGTGGTTGTTTATAGTTTATAAATCTAGAAGAAGTTTGTTGGAAGAAGATTTCATTTTTTTTGTTTTTAATTTTGAAATGAAGTTTCGATTAGAATGACACAACAAGAAGATTTTTTTTTTAGAAATATATTTTAAAAGGAGTAATCGATCTAACTCTACCTCTTCACTTTATTATTAATCATTATCATGTAGATTAAAATTCACTTAATTATGATCCCTTAATTTGTTAAATCCCTAACCCTACGAGAATTAACTTTACCATGAAGATGATGTAAATTTAACCCTAGGCTAACTTCGGAACATGCAATCGCAGCACCCTTCTTTGATTGATGTTCTAAGATTAGCTTATGGTCAGTGGTAAATTAAGGCTCATATACATTCTGGAAATGAGGATGAATTGTGTTTAGGGATTATATTTGAACTCTACAAATTTATCCTGTGTGGTCTTGTATTACCGGTTAAGATCGCGCTCTCACAATTTACACAAAATCCTGACCTCGCGTATTTTTGTGTTAATTGTTCAATTACTTGATTAGTTTCTTACAATTTAAAAACACAATTCATGGATCATATTAAGTGAATTAAATTATCTCAATGATTCAAAATAATTAAATGAAGAGGGTAGAAGATAGATCGATTACTAAAAGACTACTCTTCCATGGATGGCGTAATCATCGTAGAAGCGTTTTGCATGTGCAAAGGTTTATAATGGGTATAACCCAATAACGCTTCTACTCAAGATTTCCAGACCAAAGAGGAATATTAAGAGAAGAATAAATTTAAACAAAACAAAAGAAAAGATAATAAATAAAAGAAGAACAAAGAAGTTTATTACACAAATGAAAACATTACAAAATGAAGAAGAGAAGGAGGCTACGATGAGGGGATCCTTGCTTCAAGAGCTTCCCCTCTTACAATGGTTGGAGAATTTGGGTGAAACAAATTCTCCTCTGCCTCAAATCTCCCAATGCACGTCCCAACCCTTCCAAATGAGAAAAACTCCAATTTATAGAGGGGAGGGGAGGAGAGGTTACAAGTGGTTTCAAGTGTGAATGTGGAAATTCGGCCAAATATTTTAATGCAAATTGCACCGCCCATTTGACCACCAAAACGCGTGAATTGACCGGCATTCCAGAAGGATCAAATGTGAGGATATGGGTATTCTATCTCCTCTCCAAATTTGGGCTGAATAAAAGCCCATATCTAGGAGTTATGGCCGCAATACAGAAGCTTATCCATTCTGGAGAGTCCAGCCCAGCTTTGACTTTATGGCCCAATTACTCCATTAAAATTCATTCTTTTGATCTAGTGTCCTGAATAAAAGTTGTAGATAATTAAGTTAGGAACACTTTTAAAAAATTTAAAATTCAAATAATAAATACAAAAATATTTATGATCGAAATACTACAGTGAACTATAAAGGGTAAAACTGGAATTTTCATCAAATATTCAAATGAATGATCTAATCCCAAATATTTTATAAATAAACATATTTAACACAATGTGAGGAAATTATATCATTTATTATCAATAAAATATTCAATAAAATAGTGTTTTATCAGTTATCCTCATAGTAAAAAATGCTGAAACACATTTTGGATTTATAGATATCATATGATGTGTTACAAGTGTGAATAATCCTTCAGTGGCCCTTATTGACCATCAGAGAGATGATAGGTTTTGTACTACCTTCTTGCACCAGGGAATGGGTCCCCCACACTATTTTTATAGGATCATTCAGTACTCTACCATAAAATTTCAGGGTAAATATCCTCTAACTATGGATTGGTAATCCACTATCATTGAGATCTGGTTTAGATCGGGTCCTCTATGGGAGTTTGTGCTCCCTTAGCTATGGAGCACAATATTGAGAAGCAGACAGCCCCACTAAATTCCATACCTATTATAACAGACTCAATTCCTTCTCATCCTTGGTTATTATAGAGACTATATAACATACCCATTTCATCTCAAAAGTATTACCAACATCACACTCTTAATATCATCAATTCAGTACTACTTTGATAGTGGTTACAACCTAAAGGTATATTCCCAAAACAAGCTCATTCACCTATGAATGTTTCTAATCCCATCAATAAACCCACCCTTCATCCCACCCTTAAGATAATTACTAACTCATTACTACTGTGAAACTAAAAGATATTCCTCACTAGTCATGCCTTGACGATAATTGTATCTTTCTCAATTGAGAGCTCATTTATTAGGAATCACATTATTTCATGATGATATTATTTATTCTAGAAGAAGATTCAATTTCATGAAATTAGAGGATAGACTGTGAGGAAACACCATAGTTCATTATATTTCTCACTCAATTCTAAACCCTTTGAACCCTATTAATCGATCACTAGAACATTGAACCTTCATCCAAATGGAGAAATGAAATAGAACCAATTAAGGTGGTTCAAGCAGTTCAAAGAAAACTAATTACATAGGTATTAAGTGGTGAATTTTTCTTGGTAAGGTAGTTGATTTTATCTAGTTCAATTTCATAGAGATGTTACTAAAGAAAGTCTCAAGTTTTTAGGGATTTTTTTTGTGTTTGATGAAAATAAAACAAATATTTTATTTAAGTTTTAGCTTTTTATGAGAATACTCAGTTCATGTTTTCTCAAAATTAGGATATTTTCATCTCTAAAGTGAAGGAAATTTCATGTTGAGTTGGATTAAAAATTCTACGAACCACATGAATGGATATTAATGTTAATACCTAAAAATGAAAACAAGTTTTTAAAACAATCAATAAATTATAGAATTCAAATTAAAGGTTTGGGCATAGGGAACCTACCTCAACTTCAAGGCGCGCTACTTTTGATGGTGACAACTCAGATCTTCCTTTATTTTTTCTTGCACGCATATGCACCTTCACATATATATAAGAACACCTAGCCCCTATGTACATATATTCATGGCCAAATATTCATGAGAGGATCCTTAGATGTATGTTTACACTTGCATATAACCCTATTCACTTACACATGTATGCATTTTTCATATCTATATATAAGCACACCTAGCCCCAATATATAAATTCATACGGCCATTATTGAATATATATATATATAAAGGGGGAACTTATATATGTATATTCCTACCTATGAATACACATGTCAATCACTTTCATTAACTGATGCTCGAATTCACCTCAACGAGATCCAAAACGCACTACAAAAATATAATGAACCCAAAAATCACAAAAAAATCTAATTAAAATTGGGCCAAAGAATAAAAACAGAAGAAACCTTACCTGAATTTGATGTTGAAATCACTGCCTTCGATGGTGGTGGATAGAACCGAACTCATCATAAGAAACCACCAGTAAGTAAATAATGTGAAAATAATTGAGATATACCAACTTTTTATATATGTGTGATCAGTGTTTCAAGTGTAAATGATAAATGATACATGACTCCATAACCAACAATTAATAAAGAATATTTACATTAATATGTACATCCAAATACTGAATAACATGACCCTTAATAAAGGATTTTTTATTATGGGTAGTAACTAGGGTGTATTAATAAAATTCTAGGTAATAGGCAGTATTTTTCATAGACAATACATACACATTTTTTCACAAACTAGCCTTAAGTCACATGTAATGTTAAATAAGTCTTCAACATCGGGGTGAAATTCAAGGAAGATACTTTTTTCACAAATTCCTAACTTTAAATCTAGAAGGTGAGGTAAATAATTAAAAAGGTATTAAGGTCATCTGGTCAACAAATAATACATGGACCGTAGACCAGTATCATTATAAGAAAATAGGAAAAGATGGTGAAGAGTAAGATATCATCTTAGGATACATGTGCTGTTTTTTCTCATGAAATCGAAGAGGTAACGTACAATAAGCCTATTGAGAAGGTCATTCACGACCCACATAAAGGTCACACTAAAGAAAAGAAGACTATATCAAGGTAATTTTTGACCTATGTAAAGGTCATTTGAGAAAGATAATGGCTACATAAGGGTCATCTATGATTTTTAGTAACTACATAAAGTTAACTTTGGGATTACACCAAATGCGTCAAGGTGATTGTGATCCATGGTGAAGAGATGGAAACTATTTCATAAGTGTTTTGAAATGAAAATATAGCCACACCATAGTTAATTACTAAGAGGTGTTTTAGTGATTGTGGTAAGATTATAATTTTTATATGAGAAAATATGAGTCAAAATAATATTTGAAGATGTTTATGGTGTATCAAATGAGAGAATAAGGGGTAAGGATTAAAATGGAAAACATCAATGCAATAATTTCAAGCAAGCTATATAAGAATAAACTACCACTGTGAGTTTTCATAGACAACGTACCTCTGTTGGAGGGGTTTCATTACAAAATCATGACTTGTTTATAAAACAAAACAAAAAATTATCTTAACTAACACTTATTGAAGAATTTAAATTTAATATAAACAAGTAAAATTAAGAAGGTAGATAAATGAAATTTAAAACATTCTTGGATTAAAGAGGCTGGGAGAGGGACCATACTTAATAGGACCCAAGCCACATTCGGTACTTGACACTTTTATTAGTGACAACTCTAAGTTGCTCCATCCATCCTCTGGACATATGCACCTTTGCATATACATAAGGACGCCATAACCCCTATGTACATATCCACATGGCCTTGAACACACACAAGATGATCCTTATATATATGTTCACATGCATAATCCCATTATCACCCACACATGAATGCATTTTCCATATAAATACATAAGAACACCTAGCCCCTTATATGTAATCACACTACCATGGGTGGACATACATATATCATGAGAACTTATTATATATATGATTACCTATTCATACGTGGTGAGTTGCCTTGGACAAGTGGCTCGAATCCACCTCAACGAGATCCAAAACACACTACAAAAATATAGGAAACCCAAAAATCACAAAATCCCTATTTAAAATTAGGATAAAGAATAAAAATCGAAGAAACCTTACCTGGATATATTGTCGAACTCACTGCCTTTGATGGAAGTGGATAGAACTGGCCCAATTATAAGAAACCACCTAAAAGGAAATAATGGGAAAAGAAGTGAGATATAAAGGCTTCTTAAATATATTTGATCAGAGTGTCAACTATACAAAAAAATGATATGTGACTCCAATACCAACATGATCAAAAGGATAATATTAATGATTACACAAACATAATATAATACAAATGATCAAGAGAATTAATAATATAAAGGACACCTACCTCAAACAATAATCCATAAATCGATCTTAAGCTTATACCAACCACCAATGATCCTTCAGTCCCATGTATCATCCATGAATACATATGAATCAAACAAAAAAACATATTAAAATTAAAACTACAATTGGAATAATTGATGATAAACTCAACAGGTAATATACTACACTCAGGAAACAAGCCAAGTGTGGGGTGTACTATGGACACCCACCCAGACCAAAATAACACAAAAAATAAAATTTATCAACCCAAAACAATATAAAATTTCATCAAAATTCATGAAAAACCATAAATAAATCCACTGAGTAGTAAACCTAAACTCAAATGACATGTAATAATAAGATTTCAAGATTTTTAAGTCTCCTCTATATGTCACACATGAAATCCCCATCATATATAAGTGATCATACCATGGGTTTAAACAATAATACAGAAACAATTTTAATTAAACTCGTGGCTATAAACTAAGATATAGCCACAAATTTATCTTTGGTTTGGTTCGTTTTAGTGGTATAGGGAAATATGAGTTTTCTTTCTTCGATTAAGGCAGTGAGTTGTCTTTCATCATGGAAATGATACCTATGGGATCATGGGTGATTAGGTATTTTTTAGTATACACCTAACGGATAATCCAAAATGTTGGGAGTATGTATTTTAGTTTAAAGGTTGGAAAGTGGAAATAATATAAGGCTCACCCTCACCCCACCTACAACCCCAAGACCCCCTGACCCCCCCCCCCCCCGCCTGCAACCCCACTGCCCACTGCACCCCACCCCCAACTACACCCCCACTCCCCCACCCCACCTACACCCCCCCCACACACCCCTACTCCCATCACACCCCCTACCCCCTACACATGACATGCACCCAACACCTCCCTCCCCCTACCCCCAGAACCCCATATCCCTGGCACCCCCCACCCCCACCTGCAATCCCACTCCCACTCCCCCCCCACCTGCACCCCCACTCCCCCCCCCCCCACATACACCCCCACTACCCCTGCACCCCCACCTGCAACCCCACTACCCACTGCACCCCCCCCCCCCAACCTAAACCCCCACTCCCCCCACCTACACCCCCACTCCCCCCCCCCACCTGAACCCCCACTACCCCCTGCACCCCCTCCCCCAAGAACACCCCCTGCCCTGCCCCCCAGCATAAACCCCCTACCCCCGACACACCACATGCACCCTTCCCCTCCCCCTACCCCCAAAAAACCCATTTTCCCTCCCCTACACACCCCATTAACCCCTGTACACACCCCCTACACCCTCCCCCTACCCCTTAGAAAAAGAAATTCTTGTTATGTTTTGACAAACATGTTGGCATTCCTTGTCATGTTTTATTGGATGGGAATTTATTTGAAAGTCAGTATGGGGGGTTTTATGATTTTGATCAATGAAATACTCAAGTTTATGATCATTCTAATAAGGCATTGAAAAATTATTTAGAATAAGATGTATTTGAAATTTTAGATCACAAAAAGCCTTCCAAAGACATGTAAATAAAGTTCAAATAATTGTATGGTCAAAAATCTATCTTGAAGAAGGTAATATGGGTTGTTTCTAATAATTATCATTCAATTGATGAATAATTTCATTTGTCTAAAATTAAAATGAATAAGATCAAGAAGAGGGACACCAAGAAATTGGATACTCCTATATAGTTAAAAAAATTATTCATTGTGCATATTTGTTTCTAACCATATATAAGATGCTTCTTGAAAATATAAAAATACAGATTTTATATCACTTCAATATGTTAAAGATGAAGAAACCACATCATGTGGTAAATCTAGAAATTGTTGGTACAACCCAAAAGAAAAAATTAAAGTCTTGAAAAATGAATTGAATGTTTTGAAAGCTGAATAATAAATGAATTTTGATCTCATGGAAGAATTTAGGTAAAGCATTTAGAATATAGGAAAGAAAATGTATAGATAAGTGATATTATTGGTTCACTTGTTCAAGAAGTAAAGAATATGAATGACGAGAAAACATGAGATATCCATGATCATCTCTAAGGAACGGTATGAAGAACAAATTAAGATAAAATAAAGTGAAAGGAATTCTAAAATTCAGGATTTAGAATGACAACTAGAGTAGAAGAAGATGTGGATTAAAAATCTAGAGGATGATCTTCATATCATATGAAGGATTCCAAAAATTCAAGAAACTCATTTGAAAACTATAACTAGTTTGTGTGTATAAGGAATCTAGAGAGTTAAATAGTAAGGAAACGTCTACTTTAACCAGAGGACAATATCTTGTTGATCATTGATCAACATCATGTATTCTGTAAAGAAATATCCATCATCAATGTCTTTATATACCATGTAAATAATGTGCATCAGGTATTTCACGTACCTCCTTAGATGTAACACATAGAAGAGATCATGAACATGGTCTGACTTTGGTGGAAATTTTACATGGGTAGAATACTCACATTCTCCCCATAGGATCCTAAATGTACTGATGACCATTGGGGATAGCTTGATACCCCATTCAAGCCTCCATAATACTCATCATGGGGATAAATTCAAGAAAAAATGGTCCCCATGGTCCAACTCCAAAGGTCAAAGATGTCAATCTGTGTGAGATGTCTATCTCCTCTCAGATGTCCCCATATCCTCAAGATTCACTTATTTTTTCATTTCCATACCTTTCACAATATTCATTCCATTAAGTGATGTCTCACCAATCAAAGTCTTAAAAAAATTTACATGATGGGTCACTCATATATATCTTCTAAAGGTTTCATACTGATTTTAGAGTGATGGATTTTATTATAAGAAAACATTACTAATGTAAATTTCCACCCACATCCATCTAAAGTCATAAACAAAGGATCTCAACATATCCTATAATACCAATATAGTGCACTCACTCTACTAATAGATTTGAGATTTAATTTTTGTTCTCATCATCGAATGGTTCTCAAAATCATCTTTCAAGACTCTCAAAAAATGTGATAGTAACTGAGAATTATAGTCATAGGTAATCATTGAGGGCACCACTTGAATTTTAACGATAACCCCTATATAAACTACCCAAATATATCAACTGAAAATTTATACCCAATTTAATTAAAGTATGACAACTTATTAAGTTGGTCAATAATAACTAATATAACATCACATCCTATCACTATCTATGGATTCTGCATCACAATATCAAGAGATATTTAATCCCACTTTCACTCTATGATCTCAAGAGGCGATATCAAGCCTGATGACACATGATGATCAACATTAATTTGATAAAATTTGATACATCAATATATAAACTCAAAGACAACCAACTTTATGGAATATCCCCCAAAAACATATTTAGATATTAAATGACCCTAATAGAAACCTCACAGACCCGAAACATTAACATCGAGATATTACCATAAACTAGTTCTCATGTAGGATATAAAAGAACATCCTCTAATAAATCTTACCAGTGAAAATCGGAGAGTCCGACGATCTAAAATCAATGAAACCCTGTAGAAGAAATTGGATGGAGGTGGGGTGACCACGTTGGAGGATAAGCATCTCCGGGAGTTTGGGTGGCCGCATCGGAGGAGGACTGTGGAATGTGTTGTAGCCGCGTCAAAGCAGCGTTGAGCGGCGGTGATCCATGGCGGAGGAGAAGGGTAGCGGTGAGGTGGGGGTGGTCAGAGATGTGTAGATAGGGAGGTAGGGAGGTTTCATATGAGGTATAGAGAAGGGGAGTAATGCGCAATGGGTGGAGGAACCCCGAATGGAGAAGCCAATCCATGATTGGAGAATCTGTTCCATGAATGAAGGAACCTTGATGAGTGATGGAGGAACCGAAACCGGCAATGATGAACGAGAGAGGAAATAAGTGAGGGGGGAGAGGAAAGCTGTGATGGAAGAGAGTAGGGAGTGTTGAGATAGGTCATTGGGGAGGAGGATAGGTTATTGGGGGAGTAGGGTGTCGCAGTGAGAGGGTCAAGTATCGGGGAAGGAGGAGGAACCTGACGAGAATCGAGAAAAAAAATAGGGCACAAATTTTTTTCCATAGATCAAAAATAAATTGTGGCTATAAACAAGCTATAGCTAGAGACCTCTAAAACCATGGCTATAGGTACGTTGCTATAGCTTAAATTTCTAGTAGTTCTAGTGGCATCCATTGATCAAACTACCACAGGTATATTTATATAACCCTAATAAATTTTTATACCATTATTTATTTTCATTATAACATGTATTGATGAAATATTTGTTTTTCTTTAATAATAGATACATATACTAATAGGAGGAAGGGGTGGGGGTGTACATGCATGTGTGTGGTGTGAAACCACTGCACACAGTTGTTGGTGGACTTCAATGAAGACAATCATATTATTGAAAAAAAAGGTAGTAATGTTGGAGTTTTTTGGTGATGCTTACCAAATACTCTGACATCATTCTCATCAGCCTACTCTCAAGGAGATAGTTTCCAAATTACGTCAAGGATAATTCTTGGGCAGATATATGGGTAAAAAAATATGTTGTATTTAAGGAAATATATTATTTTTGTGTTTATATGAATTAATATTTTTGTGTCAACTTCAGTTTAATTTCCCCGATGGTGAGGGTGCATGACCAGAATGTCTAAAGAATTTAGGTGAGATTTAGAGAGCCTATAAGAATAATTTGTCTTTAGGATGGCGTGATGGAGTTAGAATAGATTTATAGGCGGTACCTGTCGTGGATGATTGTCCGATAGAATAGTATCAGTAGATTATTACTCATTGGAAGACTATCCAATTTAAGGTATTAATCACATTTGAGGTATTTAAATGAAAATTTTCATGTTTTTCATTAATACTATCTTTTTTATTATTGAATTTTATTTAGGAATAATTCATAAGAAATAAAAAAACATTGATGCTAAAAAATACCTCCACATATTGGGATGTACTACAATGTTAGATCATGAGAGGAAGCAGGTTTGATAATTGTTTATAATTTTTCTTTACAACCTTCAATTTCTATTATTTCCTTCATAATTTATTTGATTGCTAAATTTTTCATATAATTTTTGTTATGAAATTAATTATTGGTAACCTATTTTAAATTATGGTTTCCTATATTCCACATAATTTTAGAGGAAAACATTGAATATTTAAGGACATGTGCCTCGAGAAAAACTGTTTTGCTCAAGTAGAATGAAAGAAGATGGAAGTGCGGTTAACGAAATGACTCAACAGTAGATTGTAAGTTTTAATTTGTTGATTTAAAATTTTAATATCAATTTTGTAACTTAATAATCTATTTATATTTGTAACAGGGTACTTTAGAGGCTCTTGATGCCCAAGAACCTGACAATTTTGGGCCAAATGATCACTTACATCAGGTGTTGGGAGATGAACACCCAAGAAGAGTACATTGTTGACCTGGGAAGAGGATATTCCCGACGATTTATTGTCCCTATTCAAGTAAAATTTATAGTTCCACTGAGTTCTAGAATTTTAAGGTATAGGAAGAACAGGTTGAGAAGAGGTCCACAAAGATGGCAGAACAATCTTCTAGGGAAAACACAACATTTATGAAACTAATGGAAGTTTTACATCCAACACTTCCACCAGAGTCCAGCACAGATTGTGATGAATATATATGAGGAGGAGGGTGAGGAGGAGACACAGCCAGAGTATGGGGGTGAGAAGGAGGTCATTGAGGAGGGTGGGGACAATGATGGGGATGAGGATGAGGCTAATGATGACGGTGATGATAGTGATGGTGATGAGGGAAAGATTGATACATTACATTTTTGACTGATATTACTGACATTTTATGTTTGATGATTTGTTATGCCTGAATATATGTGTGATTATATAGGTCACATTATCTTTATTTATTTATCTATAAATAGTAAAACTTAACTTGATGAATTGTTGTAACTGAATATATGTGTAATTGATTCACCCCTCCCCTGGACAGCCCCACCCCCTTAAAGACCCCCACCCCCACCCCCTCATACAATCCCCCCACCCCATGGACACCCCCACCCCCTGGATAGCCCCCCACCCCCTTGACACCTCCACTCCCTTGGACACCCCACCCCTTGGAAACCCCCACCCCCTGGATAGCCCCCACCCCACAGGACACCCTCACCCCCATTGGACAACCCCCCACCCCCTGGACACCCTCCACCACCACCACTCTGGACACCCCCCCCCCCATTATATAGACCCACCCACCCCACCCCCTGGATAGACCCCCACCCCCTGCACACCCCCACACCCTTGGACAACCCCCACCCCCCTGCAGACCCCTCACCCCCACACCACATGGACTCCCCTCACCCTCCATGGACACCCCCTAGACACCCCCACCCCTAGACACCCCCACCCCCCCAAGACAGCCCCCACCCCCTAGACAACTCTCCACCCCCCTAGACACCCCCCACCCCCTAGACACCCCACCCCCCTAGACAGCCCCCGCCCCTAGATATCCCCACCCCTTGAACACTCCCTGGAAATCCCCCCCCCCTTCCCCCACACACCCTTGGACACATTTATCCCCTTAGACAACCCCCCCCCCCAGACACCCCCCCCCCCCCCCGTCGGACACCCCCCCCCCCCTAGATAGCCCCCAAACCTAGACACTGCCACCCCCCTGAACACCCCCACCCCCCCTAGACACCCCACCCCCTTGGACAGCCCCCCCAAAGACCCCCACCCCCTGGACACCCCCACCCCTTCGACAGCCCCCAACCCCTAGAGAGCCCACCCTGGACACCCCCCCTCCCCACCCCCACCCCCTTGGGAAGCCCCCCCCCCCTAGACACCCCCCCCCCCCCCCCTCAGCCCCCTGGACCCCCCCTCCCCCCCAGACACCCTCACCCCCTTGGACAACCCACCACCCCCTATACATCTCCCCACCCCCCTAGAAAATGAAAATTTTGAAGTCATTTATCCAATTTTATATCTAATTACATGTGAAAAGTACTAGTCAATATTCAATCACACTGATTTCATTTAAAATCACCCATGACTATGAATTCAATTCTGAATTCATATTTTGTATGCCATATTATTCATATTCTATATTCCATATTAGTTATATTCTATTTTTTATGCCATATTAGTCATTTATCCATATTCTTTATGCCATATTCTGGATTCAATTTTTTATTCCATATTTTATATGTGTTATACATAATTAAATTCTGTATGTATTGAATTCTAAATTGAATTTAGTGTACATAATTCAGAATTCTGTATGTAATTCATAATTCATTTTTTTTTTGTGTTATTCATTCAGAATTCATAATTTAGTACCTAATTCATTCTGTTTGTATTCAATTGAGAATTCAATTATGAATTCTGTATTGCTTATGGTAATTGGGTTCTGAATTGAATTCTGAATTCAATTAAATTCTAAATTTTTTATTCAGTTCTGCATATGGGATTGTAGAGGGGGAGGTAGGTCAGCCTACTGCTGCAATTGCAGCAAGTATATACCAATGGTTGTAAACCATTGGTATATGTGTGAAAATTAACTTTATACCAACGGTTTACATAAAACCATTGGTAAAAATATATAACAATGGTTAGTAAATCGTTGGTATAGAACCTGTAATCAATCATTACCAACAGTTTTGTGTAAACCGTTGGTGAAGTATTATTCCAACAGTTTTAGAATTGTTGTAATAGATATGAAATTCATTAATTTACAATAGTTATCAACCATTGGTATAAAGTTATACCAACGGTTAGCTGAAATTGTTGGTATAATGTGCATTCCAGAGCCATATACCAATGGTTATACTATAACCATTGGTATATTTCTATCATGATGCCTAACTAGCCAATGGTTTTTAGGCCTTTACCAAATGTTTGAAACCATTGGTATAAGTCATGTTTCCAGTAGTGATTGTAAATAATAAATTATTATACTAGTTTAATAATCACTAAAAGTTACTTATATCCTGAAAGTGTTTAGGGTATAATGGTAAATAATGTTAATGTAAGAAGTTTCATTTAGTTACTAAAATAATCTCAAATAAATGTATTAATTGAAATATTCCTTGTTGATTATGATGAACATATAAAGAATTAAAATTTGACAATAGAAGTTATTAATATCATAATATATTATGTTATGAAATAAATAATTTTGAATACTATGTTTAAGGAATGGAAAATGATGATTATGGCTCCAATATCACTGTTATTCAAACTAGATTTATTTACATAATATTCCTACTAAAATAGAATATTGGGAGTTTGTATCAGATATCCATATAGAGATATGACAAGAATTTCATATAAATGTAATGAATTAACAAAACCCTAAATCATTGCAAAAAATAAGGCCTCTCTAGTGGTCTATCATATGGTATATGATTATATGGGTGATTATGTATGGTTTTATTATTAAAGGAGTTTAATAATATAAAATTTATCATTTTATATAAAAATGTAGTCTTCACATTATCATTCTTTCACATTGGATATATATATTGTATAAATTGTAATGATAATTGACCTCTCAAAGTATGACATTGAGTTATACCTAATTGATGGTCATCAAGGAGTATTATAGTTTATGATTAAATGTGAATATTATAATTGTCTAAGTTTTATATAGATACATGGGATTCACTCATAAGGCACAAAATAGGTTTTGTACACTAGATTACCCACCAAGTATACCAAATGGAGTGTCAAACACTATATATTTGGTATATTGTGGAAGAAAGTTTTGTATTGAACACATGCATATGAGGTTATAAAGACACATAATAAGAGAAACTTCATACTTTGATACATTTCTTACATAAACCTTGAGTCTGGGCTAATCAGGGGATGATTGGGTATGTTATTGATCATAATATCGATTGAGGCATCACCAAAATAGGATATTTTTTCTCTCATGTGATTGGTTAGAAACTTGGTACCTCAATTGTGAATTTACTATAGTATTTGATTGAATTTTTTGTTAATATTTCAATATGTTTTTGGTGAAGTAAAGTAGTGGTTCTTGTAAAATTTTTGTGGATTTTTTCAAGTATGACTCACAAGGGTGAGTTGGAATTGTATGTTATGATACATAAGGAAACCATGCTTACAAATGGATATGACTTTTGAGGTTGCATCGTTAAGAAAATAATTGGACATATTTAAGAAGAATAAATAAAAATTCTCATTAAAAATTTTATGATTATGGAGTTTATATTCAAGGATTTCAATGATAGGTGTTTATGGAGCACTGTTTTTATTATAATAGTGGGTACCCTAAACCCAAATTGAATAGTGTTTTTGATTATTGTATCATTTATATAGTGATATATACATAAATTACAGTTACCATAATAGTTCTTCCATTTATGTGTCTACTATTTACATGGTAATTTCCATAGATTATTTTTCATATCAAAATATTATAGAAGTTCCAAAGCTATAATGAGAACCTCAAGATACTATGAAATTAATATCTAACTTATTTCCTATAGTCTAGATACATCATGCTGAATGGACACAGATGATGTTTGACTATCAGGTTATGGAGACTCATTATCATTCATACTTATAATGAATTTTACACTTGGTGATCCTGAGTAGATGAGATAATGAGGACTCACCCAACAATAAGAACACCACATGTTTCAAGTTTCCTTGGTAGTTCATATCTACAAACAAGTGTAATGGTCTCCTAACTTGAGATTATTATCAGTGTATAATATTTTATCATGTAATTTGATGTAAGGAAAAAACAATGGCATTGAATTCATATAAATGTACCTTGTGTTGGGTGCATCAATAGTAGTATTCCATTGATTGAATAATAAAGATAGAATTTTTCATTTCTGAATGGAAGTGATATCTCAGACCTAGTTGATCAGGATGGTAGTACCTTCTTTAAATCCATGTCCATGTTATAATAAGGTAAGTTCATCTAGTCATATTAATGAATAATAAAGTAAGAAATGAATATGACACAAAGTGTGTTTCCAACATTATGAGATATCATGAGACAAATAGATTATATTACAAGGCACGTTTTCAAAGGAAGGTTATAATTTCTATGAGTACTCCTTATCTCTTTAGGGGTCTTGATGGGTTCCTAGATTCCACTCTTGGTTTGTGAATAATATTCAATACTATTGAGATATGGTCATAGAGGGTCACACACTAAGAGTATTCAAAATTCTACCCTATTATGATGAATTTGAGTTTAGGACATGGTTATCCCCGCCACAAGGTTCAGAAGATTTCTGAGAATATACAATCACTATGAAATAAATAAATTCATATTATTAATGTCTAGAATAGTTGGTATTGAATTTATTTATTAAAATTATTTACAAGTATTAAATTAAATACACGGAAAAATATTATACGATTGAATATTATTTTAATATTCAAGGTTCATTTAATATTTATAGGAATACCAAGTCAAGTTAATAAACCATTTTTATCACATAATATATTTAATACATTAAAATTAAGTAATAAAAATAAAAATAATATTTTATGACTTAGTAAATTAGTCATGAAAAATCATTTATATTTTATTTAGCGGGTAATAAATATTCAAGGGGATGGGGAGCCTTTATCGGGTGTTTTATAACCATGCTATAAAAGGATAAGGATTTTATTACATGGAGGAATATTCTATACATGTTTGGGGATAAATTATATCTTCTATCCCAATTTCTGGAGAGTGAAAAGACATACTGAGCTTTTGATCTTAGATCAAATTCTGATATCGATGGATTGTTGTTGTGGTGATGATCAGGATGTCGGAGGCATTGTCGAATATCCACACCCGCACCTAAAATTTAATGATCTAAATTCCCATGGACTTTCAAATAATTTTTATGTGATCTATATTATAGAAACCCTAGTTTTAGGTATTCCTTAATTCTATTATTTTAACCTTGTATTTAGAGTCTTTGGGTTAACTTCTAAATATGTTTAGAGGTGTAAAAAGGGAAAAACCTGAAGTCAGTTGATGGGAAAATATGTAGGAACAATTTATAGCATAAATTATGGTTTTACAAAGTAAATAGTTCTGAAAAAATGTTCAGGGAATAAAAACCAATTATGCTGTAAAATGGTTTTTTGCTGTAAAATGGGTATTTTTAAAAAATAACCAAGGTGATGGGGTTTTTGGTGTAAGTGGCCCTCGATGAATTCAAAACCTAAATTCTAAATTTACATCTTAAATAGTTAGGGACCAATGATTTTTATTAAATATAGTGGTTTTAAATTTTCATATACCTTCTTTCTTCTTTCTCTTGACTTCCAAGGTTTAACCTAGGAGGTTTTGGGTGAACTTTGACATTTAGAACCCCCTAGAAAATGAATATTTGATTATTTTTTATGGAATCAAATGTTAGGATCTCACCCTCCTTTATCATCTTGGATATCCTTGAGTCTTCTTGACTAGAACCATAGATTAGTGTGTAAAACGAAATCTAAGGGTTTGTAATTTTATTAATTAGGTATTTTGGGTTTTGTATAGGGATCAAGAAAGATAGGTTAATCTATAAAATAATTTAAGATGCTTTTTGAAAACTTAATTGAGGTAGGTGGCTTCTCTCTCAGTCTACTATTATAGAAATTGTTAGATTTAATATTGATAAATTTTTCTTGTGATTTTTTTAGAAATAAATTGAGTAGTTTTTGTGGAAAATCTTTATTTTGATGTGATGTCAAAAGGGTAGTCTTGAAACATGTGATTGAGATGTTTTAATTAAATGTTTTCAAATGATTTGGTTTTCAAAATAATTTTTTTTTGTAAAACTATTTGATATGGATGATGGTCTTGGAATATATGGTGGTGTCTGTTCATGTTCCATTGTACAATGCCTTGTTGAAACAAACTTCATTCTCAGTGCTGACTAGAAATCCATAAGGGAATATCAACTAGTGACGACTTGGTGAAAGACGAATTAACTCTTATGAGTGTTTGGATTTTCATTTGGTATGAGTGTGTGTGTGTGTGGTTATATGACATGGAATGGGCATGCCAAGTGGAAAGTGAAAGAAAAATTCAAAGGATTGATTTTGTTAAATTTATTTCTTTAACTATTTTACTTTGATAATTTTTTTTGATATTATCACACATTGTCCTATATAAAATTTCCTAACTTTTTCTTGACATGGTGGTGTGTGATGGGAAGATTCTTGGGAAATTATATTGAGTGATATCCTCACCCCTTTATTGGGATCTTTGGTTTATTTGCATATGTCTTCTACCAAGATATAGGGAAGGTTTACATTTTTTACTTCTCTGGTGTTGATCCAAGATGTCGTGGTTTGGTTTCTAAAGATGGAGCTTTAGAGTGTTTATTTATTAATCTAGGATTCTTCCACTTCGGAGCCAATGTATTTCTATTTAGATTCTTTTCCTTTCACCTTTATTTATTTTCCATTACTACTCGGATTTTTTTATGTATTGGTATTTCATTTAGTTATGTGATTGATTATTCATGAATCATGTAGATAGGTTTTATTATATTATTTAATTTTATAAGTTCATGTTTTATTTAGGTAAAATCATCACTGAGCGGTTTTTTATCCCATTGGCATTTATTTTCAGACTTTGGTGTCCTAGGTACATCACCTAAGGCTAGTAACACTTCAACATCATCTCAATCCAATGAGGAGGGGAGAGATGTTACAAATGGTATCAAATTTTTCCCCTTGAGTGGGGTTAGTATATATGATATATAATTATCATAACATGAAATTTATAGCATAAGAATACACAATTAACCTCTTTATGTTGAACTTTAAGTTACCCAGGTGTCTGGGTACAAAAGTGTTCTAAGAAACTTATAGATGTGTTTTTATCTCATCATCAAGGGTTTAAATGATGATTATTTAATATCATGAATTATTATTGAGACTTATAATTATGAATTAATTATACATTTCTTATTCAAATATTTTTTTTGAAAATTATTTAGTCGGTTATTCTTGAATTTATGGTTTTATTGGTTGTTTCTTATAGTGATGATAATTATTTATAATGTTTTAAAATTTATCCAAACCATAATTTCCTAGAGAGAAATGGACTAAATTTTTTATTGTTATACTTATTTAAAATGGCACTAGGAATATGTCATAGATATCATTAGGAAGAAGCTGTTGAAAATGTGATTTCACCTAAGCCACAAGTGAACTGTCAACTTGTATAGAGTATTGTGTAAGTGTTTCAAAGTCCTTAAAATATGAAATTGAAATGATTAATTGATAAAAATAGATATTTTATAGATTTAGAAATAAAATCCACTATTTTCAAAGGTATTTTGAACTTAAGAAATCATAAGTGTGGCTAAACCGAATGAATAGAATCTTCAATTTTATTAGTACACCAATAGAGATGGATATTAAGTTGGAAACTAATATGTTGGAAGATATTTCATTCCAATGGTAGGGTTTATCTATCCAATATAAATCTAACCACGAACTTTTATTTTAGGAGTTTGAGGAAATTTTTAATAAAAAACTTCACCCACCCTAATTTAAAATAGAAATAACAACATATTTATTCATATTAAAGTAAGAAAACCTCTCTATTACAGGATATGCATCTATGTTTATGAACATATTTTTTCCCTAGAAAATAGCTTCTAGTGCATCCTTGAAGGAATATATCTTTGAGCTGGTATTGTGACCATGGATTTGATCCAAGATTTTTTTTCCCTATATTACATATTATATAAAGATGGGTAATAGGGAAATAGTAGCAGAAATGTTTATTGTTGGTAATTTTTTTGGAGGTAGTCTATTTTTTCCATGGGGATATTTTTCAACTATAGTGATGGAAATAAGATAGAGAGGTGTGTCTAATCTCATAGAGGTAGAATACCTCACAATTAGACTATACAATCAGTTAATTTTCTTACAAGTTATGATGCTAAACCAGGTTGTTTTTAGTGTGATTCATTATTAAATAGGAAGAAATAATGTATTGCACCACCAAGTAATATCCACTATTATGGAAAGAGGGGCCATATTGAGAAGTTTTTTCTTAAAATTTAGAGATCAACAAGTGGAACAGGATTGTCTCAGCCTTAAACATCATATAGTCAGATGGAATAGTCCCATAAAACTAGTTTACTTTCACATTTACAGGTGAACTGGTATGTTTTTAGGAACAAATCATTTTTTCATTTGTCACCTCAGTAAGAAATCAATATCTATCCAGTGGTAGCTGAGAAATGGTTATTTGAAGCAAAATAGGCTATTATGACCAAGAAACCAAGTCCCTCTACATTGTGAGGTACTATTCTTAAAAACTCAACTTTTATGCTTGTCTTGTTTTTATATTATCACATCACATTATTTCTTTTCTTATTCTATGTTTAAGAAATTTGGACTATATTTGGAGATGATTCCTCTTATCATAATCAACAAGACACCCCTTGGATAGTGGTGGAGTATAGAGGTTTCAAATTCCCAACATGTTCCATTACAATTTATGTAGTGTAGTTTATCTAGGAGTTTACGGTCCTAGAGATGTATGTTTTTTATTTAATATTTGGAATATATTGGATGGATCAATTTAAAGCTAATATCAACTATTACGTATGGTAGGTAACATTTACATCCCAGAATGGAGCCCTTCATCTTTTCAAGGGGGTTCTAGATATAAATACAAGTAGAGTAGGACATTTAGCGACAGTTGATGGAACTATCTATATCCAGTTAGCAGTAATGACCTTGATCATAGCTAATGAAATAGAGAATGAGACTATTCTTGAAATATTGGACCAATACCCAGATTTTTTTATGAATGACTTCTCTAAGTTACCATCGAAAAGGGAGATAAAATTTATTATCGACCTACTCTTGGGAAAATTCCCTATTTCACTATCATCTTATAGAATGGATCCAACTGAGCTATGGTAATGAAATATTTAGCTATAATAATTTTAATGTAAAGGATTTATCCAACCTAGTACATTGCCTTTGGATATATTATTTCTCTTCTTAAATAAGGTATATGGTACACTCCACTTATGTGTTGATTATCATAAGTTGAATCAAGTAATGATTAAAAATCAATATCCTCTTTCTTGAATAGATGATCTGTTTGATCAATTAAATGGATCCAAGTGTTTTTCTAAAATTAAACTATGATCAAGATATAATTATCTTAGATGAGAAAAGTGGATATCCTAAAAATATCATTTCAAATTCTCTATGGCCCTTATGAATATGTCTTCTTTCATTTTGGACTGACAAACACGTGATAATTCTTTATGGATTTGATGAACCATTTCATCTACAGGTACCTCAACTCTTTTTCTTATGTATTGTTATATGATATTCTTATATACTATAGAAATATGAATGAACACAAGGGTCATGTAGAAATTTTATTCAACACAACGTGAGAACTTCATTTGTATTCTAAGTTTTCTAAGTGTGAATTTTGGATCTAAGAAGTCCATTTTTTTGAGAATATAATTTTTTAAGAAGAAATATTTATTGACCCTAGAAAGATAGAAGCAATAGTCACTTGGAAGACACCTAATAATTATTTTGAGGTATATAGTTTTCTGGTATTAGTAATTTGTTATCACCACATTGTTTTATATTTCTCAAGACTTTTTTCTATGATGACTACTATGAGGAGAGAGAAAATTCTATTCATATCAAATTATGAATCTTATAAATTATTTTTGAAACTCAAAACTCATCTCACATTGGAACCCATCCTAATCTTTCCCAAACTAGGTAATAGTTATGTTGTATATTGTGATGTATCTAGACCCAATCTTGGTTGTATTCTCATGTATGGAGACCATGTTTTGGCCTATGGTTCAAGGAAGTTGTAAGTACATGAGAATATTTATCCTATGCATGACCAAGAATTATATATGGATTTCTGTGAATTAATAAATTATATGAATTACCTATTTAGATAAAATTTTATAGTTTTAACTAAACATAAGAGTATTAAATATATATTTCCTTCGTAGTACTTGAACATGAAGCAATGAATATGGATGGAGTGCCTCTGGATATTCAATTTTGACTTGGTATACACACCTGGTAAAGGGAATTCTATAGCAGATGTGTTGAGTTGGAAATTTCCTAGTGAAGTGGTTCAAGAATCTCATCACCAATGGAATTTTATGGGCATGATCAATGATATTCATTTAGATTTTGTTGAACGATGTGAGCATTTATTATTCTTTCTATTAAGTCTTGTTCTAGACTTGATAAATTTAGTAGAAGAATAAAAAACATCAAATACTAATTGTATCACCATTAGGTCAAACCTAAATGGTAGGGAGACTTTTTATGAATGGAAAGAAGATGAAAACTCTTTTTTATGCATTCAAAATAAAATTTTAGTTCCTAAATATTCTAAAAAATAATTTATTTCAGCAGATCACAATTTGAAGTGGGTTATTCATGTAGGTGTTTAGAAATGTATAAGTTGATTAAATCACATTTCTGGTGGGTAGGTATGAAACACATGATTTCAAAATATGTGAAGAATTTTATAACATGATGGTAGGTAATGGATAAACATCAAATACCAGATTGTATACTACTGTCTATTCTTATACTTGTATGGAAGTGGGAGGAGATTGTAATGAATTTTGGAATAGTCATGTTGAGAACGTTACAGAAACATGATTCTATATAGGTAATAGTGGAATGACTTAATAATTCATCACACTTTATTCCAATAAGAAAATTATGCATGGTATAGGAAACGGAAAAATTTTATATTTGAGAAGTGTTTGGGTTACATAAAGATCCAACTTCAATTATATCTGACATAGACCCCCATTTTACTTCTCTATTTTAGAGATCATTATAATAGGTGCTTGGAAGTAAAATGACTATGATCATAGAAGATCATCCATAGATGTATGGGTAGTCATAACACACTATTCAGACATTGGAAGATATGATCATATCATGTGTCATGGAATTCAGTGGTTCATTGGAGGATCATATGCATTTGGTTGAATTCTCCAATAAAAACAATTATAAGGTGAAAATAAAAATTCCACCATTTTAGGAATCGTATGGACATCCTGATCATTCTTATTTATATTGGGTGGAAACAAGAGAGATTTCATTTATTAGACTGATTCTTATGTATGAGACTATAGATAAAATAAATATGATCTGGAAGTGGATGTCTACAGCACAATGTAGACAGAAGTTGTATGAAGATAATCATTACCAACCATTATCTTTTTATTTTAGTGACCATGTTTTCTTGAAAGGTTCATCGAAACTTGGTCATCAACCATTGGGTAAATAAGGTAAGTTGGAACCATGATATATGGGACCATTTGAGGTTATAAAATGGATTGGAATTGTTTTATAATGGTTAGCATCACTATGAAGATTCAGTGTTGTTCATAACATCTTCCATGTTTCTCAATTAAAGAAGTATCATCCTGATCCATGACATATGATCAGTTGGATCATGTTACTCCTAATATGTATGAAACATTTATCCACAAACTAAAATAATTATTGGATAGATAAGAAAATAATATTTGAGGGATTTTTATTTTCTTGGTCTGGGTATTATAGAAGCATGGTCAAGTTCAATAAGAAACATGGGAATAGGAAAATGTTATGCGAGAGAAATGTTCTGACTTGTTCAAGATAAATGTTGATATCCAGCATCTCAAGGATGAAAATTCCAAAGGTGGGGAGAATTTATAACCCCTAGTTTGAGGTATCACATTATTTTTAGTTTTTTTTATTTTCATTGGAGTCATTGGGTCAGCTTCAAGAACATTCTTGAGGTGTAAAAAGGGAAGAACATGGAGTAGGTTTCTTGTAAAATCTATAGGAACAATTAAAATGTAAATTTTGGTTTTGCGATGTAAATAGTTTCGAAAAAATGTTCAAGGTATAAAAACCATTTACACTGAAAAATGGATTTTCTATAAAAGTAACCAAGGTAATTTGGTTTTTTATTTAAGTGGCCCTCAGGGGATTTACAATGTAAATTATCAGTTTATGTTTTAAATAGTTAGGGCCCAAATATTTTTTTGAAAGCCAAAAGTTGTAATTCCTCATATGATTCCTTCTTTCTTTCTATTTACTTCAAATTTTAACTTAGCCAATCTATATGATTCATCAATTTCCAACCTCCTTTGACAATTAATCTTTGAATTTTTTATTATAAAATAAAATTTTAGGATCTCCTCTTATTTTATCATCTTTGATCTCCTTTATTTTTCTCTCCCATAACCATATATTTGTGTGTAAGACTTAATGTATGGTTTTTTAATTCTATTGATAATATCATTGTGGGTTTTTTAAAGTGAGTTAGAAGAAGAGGTTGATTAACGAAATCACATAATATGTTTTGTGAAAATGTAACTGAGGTAGGTGGATTCTCTCCAACAATACTATTTTAAAAATTATTTTATTGAAATGTGCTAAATTGTTCTTGTGCTTTGATTATAAATTTATAGAGTAGTTTATGTGGAAAACCCTTTTTTAGATGTGATTTCAAAAGGAAATTTTTAAAATATTCTCATGATATGTTTTAATTAAATTTTTTCCAAGGATTTAATTTTCAAAATAAATATTTTGTGTGGAAAAATATTTGATATGGGTGATTGTATTGGCATACATAGTGGAATGGGGATGTATGTCACGACCTGTCCCCCGGGGCCCATGTCGTGACTACCCCAAGACCACCTTCCATAGAACAGGGGATGGTGACTAGCACCAGAAAGGCATATCTGAAAAAGGGAAGGCATTGCCTTTATACCTATACACACACAGACAGGGCATACTGCACAAAGAAAACCACAAAGTAAAGAAAGTAGTAGAACCCCCACAAAGTACCACTACTGAGAGTAAAAGGTGTAAATTGAAATTCAAGGGGCCAAAATACAATCCCAACTGAAAGGAAAGTATAGAAAAAATAAGTACAATCTCTGAAGGTAGTCTTCCAACGATCCTACATGAAGGATAGGTACAACTCATTGTCATATGTCATTACAGCACACCACGTCTATCGATCCACCTCTGAGCACCATCTAGCCCTATCTCCCCAAGTCCCAGTCAAAGTTTTTCATCATCTGAACAAGACACAATAGGTGCAGGCGAAGCCTGTGTAGGGGTGAGTATACCAATACTCATTAGGGACCTTGAGACCAACTCGGGTCTCACAGAAATCTAGAAAGTAAAATACCCCAAAGAAAGATCTCAAAGTGAAGTACAAAGCAAAATATTCATCTCACACCAGGTATAACTTAAGTACATAATTAAAGGTGATTAATCATAAATATATATCATCTTATTATGTTGAGAGGCTCTGATGTTGATCCACAAAGGGTTTCTCTATTGTTGATCCACGAAGGGTCGCTCTGCTACAGATCCACGATGGGTCGCTCTATGGTTGATCCACGACGGGTCATGCTACTACTGATCCACGAAGATTCACTCTCTTGTTGATCCACAAAGGGTCACTATTATGCCGATCCATGAAGGTTATCTCTTTTTCTGATCCATGAAGGGTCTCTCTTATTCTGATCCATGAAGGGTCGCTCTTCATTCTTCATGTCACAACCTGCCATTAGATTCCCATACTTAGCAAGCTTGATTTTCAGAAGATCTTATCCTCAAACCATTGGTTGTAAATAAACCACCATGAAGTCCCTCATAGAGTAACCCAAAGGTCCGTCTCATTGTAAGGGTCCCAACATAAGAGACGGCAGGTCAAACAGACATTCGATCTGTAAGATATGGGCTTTTTTGTAAAAAGGGCTTGGTTAGATTCGAGTTCGAACCAACCCAGTTGTACGCTAACCTTCCCCAAAACTCACGTAGAGTATCTCAGAATGAATTCTTCGTCGCAAGGGTCCTGGAGTTGTAGATTTTGTGTCAATCGGACGCCTAGTCTGTAGGTTTTTTAAGTTTTTCCAAAAAGGGGTCGGTTGGGTTCAGGTCTGGTCCGACTCGGTCGGACTGACCCAACCAGACCTGGGTCCACCGACCTAAACTAGACCCACCCCAACCAAGGTTCGGTCCATTGGGTTGTGGTTCTGGCCCACTGGGTGGGTCCATCCCGCTCACATCAACCCGACCCACTAAGTTGGGCTGACTTCTCCAGCCCAGACGCGGCTTAGCTGGGTCTGGTTCATCACCCAGTGGCGCCAACTGGCACCGCCTCCCCCATGTGACTGGTCCATGTAGTAGACTGTCTTGGTCCAGCCAGACGCAGAAATGTCACGTCTGTTTCATCCAGTATGGCTGGTAGGAATCCAACCAGTAGTTTCACCCACACACGGTCGGTGGACTGCCTAGCTCTATCACACTTGAGTAGCCCGAACGTGGGATTCCACTCCACACAGAGCCAATTAGCGCTGCACTCCATCCCACTGCGGGCCACCACTAACAGTTGCTTCTGCAGGCCACCAAAGTTTATTCGGTGGTCTGTTTCTCAAACTGTATGCGCCTACGGGTCCGTAGGGCTACCACCTTCACTACGACGGTCTCAAACTCTCATTTCTACCATTTTGATAATTTCTTCCATGAATAATGCACAAGAACACGCAAGGCAGAGGGACTTGGGCCGTGTTCGTGTCAGCCCGCGCCCTCCTTGTTAGAGGTGTATAATCAAAGGGAGGTTTGAAATTTTAACACATTAATCTACCCCACCATTCATGTCCCCAAATTTAACATCCCTCACATAAGAACACACAATCCACAAATCAAACTATTTTTGGGTTGACCAATGATCATTGTTTTAGAATGAATAACGGGGAAAGAACAACAATCACAAAGAGAGCTTAACCCCTACCTCGTTTGATGTTTGTTACCATAGAGTTCCATCCTCAAGGGTTCAAGAGGTTGACATCATTCCTCACTTCCCAGATTCATCCTTCAGGGTACATTGAAGTTGATTACGTTCCACCGACATTCGTCATTCTTCATTGGAGAGGAAACTCAATGGAGGTTCATCAGAGAATTTTCTAAGGTTTAATTCCCACTCTCCATCGCGTTAGCTAATTAAAAATGGAACATTTTGCAGCATTTCTATTACATTGTGATGTGGTTTCATTACATTATTTCATTTATAAAATAGTGTAGCTATTACGCTTCATCCTAATGATCCATCAATGATCCTCATTTAATGCACCTAGTAGTCGCCTCGTCACTACACCGCAGCACCGCCGTCTGCCGTTTGACGGTGCAAAAGAAAAGAAAATAACTTTTTCTAAGTTATTTTATTATTTTTTGAAAAGTCTGAAAATGAAATTTTCTATTTTTCCCTTATCGGTTGAAGTTAATTCCTTTCTAGGCGAATCTTGGTGTTATGAGTTCAACAGTGCCCTCAAATTTTTGATCTGAGTACCAGTTCAAAAGTTAGAAAAACCCACTTGCACAATTACTGAACATACTTTAAAATAAGTTCAAAATTACATTCTGGGAACCCAGAGCCTCAGAATCACGTTCTTTCTCAGTGCCTGGTCTCAAAATAATTTCATATAATCTTAAAAAAATTATATGGAAATTACGGGACATTACATTCTCCTCACATGAGGGCTTTACATCCTCGAAAGGCAAAACAAATTTTAATCAAACAAATGGGGGTACTGAGCACGAATCCAAGCCTCTTACTCTCATGTTCTCTCCTAGAGGTTCCTGTGATGCCACTGAACATGCACTAGAGGAATTGACCATCTATGAAGGACCCACTCTTGTTGATCCTCTATCTCCACCAGAAACTCATGAAATGTTTCCCCATTGTCTATGTTCATATTTCCCCTGTTGATGATGTGTGATGGATCATGCACGTACCTCCTCATCTACAACATGTGAAAAACATCATGCACTCAGTTCATCTGTGGTGGAAGAGTTAGGCAGTAGGCCACCTCGCCAACTTTGCTGGGAATCTGGAAAGGTCTGATGAATGTTGGAGATAACTTGTCGCCCTGGCCAAATATCTGCAATCCCCGTTGGGGTGAGACCTGAATGAAAACATGATCTCCCTCCTCAAACTCCAAGGGTCTTTGTCACCTATCGGCATAAGACTTATGTCTGCTCTTTTTAGTCCTCATCTATTCCTAGATGATCTGCACCATCTTAGTGGTAGACCGTACCAACTCTGGACCCATGAGTGCTGACTCCGCTGGGTCTATCCATCATAGAGGTGATCTCCATAGCCACTCTTACAATTCCTCAAATGGTGCCATGCCAATAGTGGATTGATAGTTATTGTTGTAGACAAACTCCACCAGTGGTAGGTGGTCCTCCCAACTATGACCAAAATCTAGGACACAAGCATGAATCATTTCCTCCATGGTTTGTATGGTCCAATCAGTTTGACCATCTGTCTAGGGGTGAAAATTTGTGCTCTAGCACAGTTGAGTCTTGAAAGCCTCCTGCAACCCCTTCTATAAACAAGATGTAAAGCATAAATCAGGGTCTGAGACAATCGTCAAAGGCACCCCATGAAGACGTACTATCTCCTGGATGTAGATTTTACCCAAGCACTCTACTAATCTCTACTCTCAGATTGGTAAGAAGTGATCTAACTTAGTGAGTTGGTCAACGATCACCCAGATAGAGTCATGGACCCTGGATGTGTGTGGTAACCCCATCACAAAGTCCATGGAGATACCATTCCACTTCCACTCTAGTATCTCAAGTGGATTTGTTAAGCCTACTGAGACCTGATGCTCGACCTTCACTTGCTGACAAGTCAGGCATCGTGAAACGAACTATGCCACTACTTTATTCAACCCTAGCCACCAATACTGATGTCAGAGGTCCTGCTACATCTTCGCCACACCAGGATGTACCTCCAAAGTGGATTTATGGAACTCCCTGAACACCTCATCCCATAACATCACTAGTACTATAGTGTGTCCTCTGAAAAGGATGACATGATCTCTACCTATTTAAAATCCATCATAAGCTTGTCCTAAGGATATCTGAGCAAGTTGAGCCTCATAGTCACCATCCACAAGTTGTTCCTCCCTAACTTGTTATAGTAGTGGGGGTGTGATAGTTATATACTAGAGGTAAGCTTATCCAACATCATCTATGAATGATATATTCATTGTGACTAGCTCCTTTGTCATCTCACTAACCAGCTACAAACCAGACCTCCTACTGAGTGGGTCAACCACCGCATTCCCCTTCCTAGGATTATAGAATATCTCAAAGTCATAGTCCTGGAGGAACTCCAGCCATCTATGTTGTCTCAAGTTCATGTCCTTCCATGAGAAGATATACCCTAGACTCTTGTGGTCATAGTAGATGGTAAACCATTCACCCATCAAGTAGTGCCACCACAAATTCAAGAAAAAAGACCACTACTGCTAACTCTAGGTCATGGGTCACATAGTTCTACTCATGCTTCCTCAAATTCAATGAGTCATAGGTGATCAATTCTCACTCCTACATTAGGACACAACCCAGTCTGGTCCCTAATGCATCACATTATACCACGTAGTTGTTTCCCTCCTTTGGAAACCACAAGATGGGAGTGCTGGTCAAGCTCTACCTCAGTTGTTGGAAGCTCTACTAGCATTTCTCCATCCACACAAAAGGATTTCCCTTCTTCATCAGATTTGTCATAGGTGTTGCTACTCTAGAGAAGTTTGTCACGAACCTCAGGTAGTATCCGAAAAACCGCAAGAAACTCCGCACCTCATTCACACATCTAGGTGGCTCTCAAGAAAGCATTACCACTATATTCATTAGATCCACTACAACTCCAAACTCCGAGATGAAATGTACCATATATTGGAAATCCCAAATCCATAATTGGAACTTCGAGATCATACCATAAAGTTGGTGCTCTCAGAGTGTATCCAAGACTATCTATTTGTGTGTAGTGTGCTCCTCCTCCGATACAGAGTACACCAAGATTTCATCAATGAATACTACCACGAAATGATCGAGGTAAGGATAGAAGATCCTATTAATGAGTCCCATGAATACTACAGGGTCATTGTTCATGACAAAGGTCATCACCAAAAACTCATAATGGTCATACTGGCATCTAAAGGTTGTCTTCGGTATGTCCTCATCCCATATCTGACACTAATGATAGCCTAATCTGAGGTCTATCTTCGAGAACCACCTTGATCCCTTTAAATGATTGAAGAGATCATCAATTATTGGAAGTGGATACTTTTTCTTCACGGTCACCAAGTTCAGGCACCGAAAGTCCACACATATCCTCAAGCTCTCTTCTTCCTTCTTATCAAACAACACCAAGGCTGCCCATGGTGAAATGCTGGGTCTCACGAATCCCTTCCTCTAAAAGTCCTCCAACTGTAATTTTAGATCCTAGAGCTCCATGATAGCCATTCGATATGAAGGTGTAGATATTAGTGTCGTACCTGGGTACAAGTCAATGCAGAAGTCTACCTCTTTGTGATGAGGTAGTCCTGAGAAATATTTTGTAAAGACATCCTCATACTCGTCTACCACTACAGGAAAGCTCAGACTCCTCTTGTCCACCGCACTGAGGGAGAGGCTAGCCAACTGGTGATTGATCAGATGTACCCTCCTCCAAGAAAGTACATCATGTGATGCAAAGGTTTCCTTCTCACCAATTAAGGAAAAACTAGTCCCATCCTCAAAGACACACCACACTTTTCACCTAAAATAGTTGATCTGAGCATGGACTGTAGATAACCAGTCCATACCCAAGATGACATCATAAAGCCATGACTCTGCAACTAAGATATCCCAGCCGAATCTCTCGCCACCTAGAGTAATCTCATAATGTCTTCACCAGTGTGTAATTATCGAATCCCCTTCGTATGAGTCTTTAATTATAAGGATCGAGCCAACGGCTCCACCGGAATCTCCGAGCCTCAAATGAGGTCTATGGAAAGGAAAGAGTGACCGGAACCTGTCTCTATATAAAACTGCAACTAAGGTGGAGTAGGAATAGATCATACCTCCAATCATCTTTGGAGCACTATGGTTGTAGGCCTCCATCAACTGAAGTTGGCCTTGCCCCTGTTTGATGGCTCCCTGATCCCATGATGGACCACTTGGAGGTGGTGGTTGTAGTACTTCGAATCGTCATCCACCACCTGCCACTTGGCCTGCTCCCCTACCACATCCACTGCCCTACAAACCTCCTCATTCAAGCCTTTGTGTCTGCCTTGGTGGTCCATTGACTATATTCTAATCGTCCATGTAGTGGGTTGGGTAGTCACGATCCATGTGTCCCTACCTGCCGCAGGAGTAACAAAATCTAGCCCTCACCTGACCTCCTCTTCCTCACAAGCTATGCACCTTCGACCCTATGTCCTAGGTTCATCCTTCATAAGGTTTGGTCGTTTTGACCTCTGCGTTATATTCCTACTGCCTGTTTCAAATGCATCATCCACCTATCGTCCGGTGGTGGCTCTCACCACCGGTGCCTGCTCAGCTAGGAATCTCTCCACCAGTAGAGCTTGCTCTAGAACTCTAACCTACATCAGGATGCTGAGAGAAATCATTGATGCCCTAATCTCCCATCAGAGACCCTGATCAAAGGTATGGGCTCTAGATAAAGGGTCTCATACCATGTTAGTGGAGTAGTGGGAGAGGTCGGTAAACCTCAACGAGTACTGGGCCACATTGAGGCTGCCCAGCTTTAGGTGCAGTTGCACCTGAATACACACTGAGCATAGTGTCGTTGGTACGAACTCCACCATGAAGAGGCTCTCGAAGTTCAACTAGACAAGGGTCTTCTCCTTGTATGTTGTGATCATCAACCTCTACCATATCCCTATCATTTCCCTGAAAAAGGCTAGCAGTTAGGACCACTATCTGGTCTGCAGGTGTCTCTATCAGGCCAAAAACCCATGTAACTGCCTCCAGCCAATCCTTAGCTGCCTGAGGATCTATCTCACCTAAAAACCTCAAAGGACTCTATCTCTAGAACTTTTGAATCATTCTCAATAAGCATGCACTATCTTCTAGTGGGGATAGTAGCAAATACTACTCTATGGGTGGTGGTGTTGTTGGTACCCCACCCAAAGGTGCTATCACTGTAAGTGGTCCCTATACCGATGTCTCATCGCTCGGTGAGCCATCGTCGTGATCCCTCACAGGAATCTTGGATGGATGTCTTAGTGGAGGCATCCTATAGGGAAAGAGATGTTCCATGGTCAATAAGTTATAACTGGTGAGATGACTCAAAATAGATCAAGAGAAAAACATTTCCAAAACACATGAAACCATTGTTTTCATATAATGAGTTGGAAAACTGAATTTAGGGTCCTGGTGTATGGATACGTATCCCTCTGCACAAACACTGGACTCCCTGGACTGAAAGCTGAACTCAAGACACTTAACACTATTTCCCCCATCAAAAATACAGTCTCTTAGTTCTTCTGGTAGAACCGAACTCCCACTGATACCACTTTGTCACGTCCCATCCTCTAGGGCTCGTGCCTTGACTACCCCAAGCCCGCCTTCCATAGGCCATAGGCTAGTGACTAGCACTAAAAATTCATATCCCATAAAGGGAAGGCATTTTCTTTAAACATGTACACACACAAACAGGGAATAATGCCCAAAGAAAATCACAAAAGAAATAAAGTAGTACAACCACCACAAAGTACTACTACTCAGAGTAAAAGGTGTAAACTAAAAGTAATAGGGTCAAAGTACAGAAAAAGAAGTACAAGTTCCATAAGTCATCTTCCAAGGATCCTACCAGAAGGGTAGGTACAACTCACTGTCAGATGTCACTATAGCACACCACGTCTATCGATCCACCTTTGAGCATTGTCTAGCCCTGGCTGCCCAAGTCCTAGTCAAATATATCTGTCATCTGCACAAGACACAACAGGTGTGAGCGAAGACCATGCAGGGGTGAGTATAAAAATACTCAGTAGGGACCCTGAGACCAACTCAGGTCTCACAGAAATCCACAATGGAAAATACCACAAATTAATTTCTCAAAGTGAAGCACAAAAAAAAGACACAGCTCACACCATGTATAACTTAAGTACACAAGTAGAGATGATTATTCATAAAGCTATATCATCTTATTCTATTAAGAGGCTCTACTTCTGATCCACAAAGGGTCACTTTACTACTAATCCATGAAGGTTTTCTCTACTGCTAATCCAAGAAGGGTTGCTCTGTTACTGATCCACGAAGGGTCACTCTACGGATGATCCACGACGGGTCGTGCTACTGCTAATCCATGAAGGGTATCTCTCTTTCTGATCCATGAAGGGTAAATATTATACTAATCAAAAAAGTTTCTATCTTATGCTGATCCACAAAGGGTCACTCTTATGCTAATCCACGAATGGTCACGCTTCATTCTTAACATCATAGCCAGCCATTGGATTCCCACACTTAGCACACTTGATTTCTGTAGAATCTGCTCCTCAAGCCATCGGTTGTACTACAACTTCCAAGAAGTCCCACATAGAGTAACCTAAAGTACCATCTCGTCGTAAGGGTCCCAATGAAATAGACAGCGCATCGAACGGGCGCCCGGTCTGTAAGATATGGGAATTTTTGTAAAAAGGAATCGGTTGGATTCAAGTCTGAAAAATCCCCTCTGTATGCTAACCTCTGCCAAAACTCATGTAGATTATATGAGAAGGACCGGATCACCTCAAGTTTCCTTGTGCACAGACGGTGCGTCAATCAGATTCCCAGTCTGTAAGTTCTTATTTTTTTTCAAAATGGGGTCGGTTGGGTCGAGGTCCGGTCCGACCTGACCCGTCCTGGGGTCCACCAACCCAACCCAAGTCCACCGACCCGACCCATACCCATCCTGGCCTAGTTCTGGTCCATTGGGTTGTAGACCCGTTGGGCCTTAGGTCTGGCCTGGCCCGACGGGGCTGGTCCGGCCCACTCACAGCCACCCAGCCCACTGAGGCTGGCCAGCTTCTCCATCCCAAACACAGATCAATCATGTCTTGTTTGTAGCCTGGTGGTGCCAGCTGTCACCGCCTCACCCATGTGACTAATCCATGTAGTTTACTAGCTCGGTCTAGCCGAATGAAGCTATGCCTCTTCAGTTTCATCCAGCATAGCAGGCCGTTTCAGTCGCACATGGTCGACGGACAGCAGGCCCCCAACGCACCCAAGTGGCCCAGATGCAGGCCGCCCCTCCACACAGCACTGGTTGGCACCATAATTCACGCCTCGGTTGCCAGTTTTCCACATCTCTCTGCTATTGGGGCACACTGACGGGCGCACCTATAGGTGCACTGACGGGCACGCCGCCTACCTCTGCCCGTAGCCGCCACCGCGGACCACCACCTGCCAGCGCCGGCATACTGTCAGTTACTTATACAGGCCACCAGAGTTTCTCTGGAGGTATGTTTCTTGATCCATCAGCTCATACAGGTCCGTAGGGATTCCACCTTCATTTTTAAAGCCTTGAACTCACCTTGCCACCATTTCGAGAATCTCATCCATGAAGAATGCACAAGAACATGCAAGGTGGGGGGACTCGGTCCTTGTTCGTGTCGCCCCACACCCTCTGCATTAGAGGTGTATAATCAAAGAGAGTTTTGAGATTTCAACACATGAATTTACCCCACCATTCAATTCCCCAAATTTAACAACCCTCCCACAAGAACACATGATCTGTGGATAAACCTGTTCATGGGTTGACCCATACTCATTGTTTTAGAACAAAGAACGGGGAAAGAACATCCATCACAATGAAATCATAACCCCTACCTTTTTTTATGTTCATTTCCATAGAATTCCATCCTCTAGGGTTCAATAGGTTGATGTCATTCGTCTCTACCCAACTTATTCCTTCAGGGTACATCGAAGTTGATGATGTTCTGCCAGCATTCGACATTCTTCGTTGGAGAAGAAACTCACCGGAGGTTCTTCAGAGAATTGCCTGTGGTTTAATTCCCACTCTAATGCATTAGCTAATTAAAAAGGTAACACATCTCAGTGTTTATGTTATGTTGCGATGTTTCATCTTTAAGTTGTTTTATTTATAAAAGGGAGTATCTGTTACGTTTCATCTTAACGAGCCACTAATGATCTCATTTAATGTGTCTTGTCATCGCCTCGTCGTTGCACTATAGTGCTGTCATCCACCGCTCAATGGTGTGAACGAAAATAAAATATCCTTTTCTATGTTATTTTATTATTTTTCAGAAATTCCGAAAATTAAATTTTCCATTTGACACTTGTCAGTCGAAGTTTAGTCCTTTATAGGTGAATCTTGGGGTTATGAGTTCAACGGTACCCTCATATTTTCAATCTAAGAACTGTTTCAATAGTTAGAAAAACTTGCTCGCATGATTATTGAACATACTTTAAAATATGTTCAAAATTACATTATGGTCACCCTAGGCCTCAGAATCACATGTCATCTCAGCACCTGGTCTCAAAATAATTCCATATAATTTTTTTAAAAAAATATACGTAAATTCCAGGATGTTACATTGTATTTCATCATTGTTGCAAAAGTATTGTTGCTTTGTTCCGAATAGAAAGGCCCAATGGAATATCACCTAGTGATGAATTGGTGAAATATAGATTAAAGCTTGTGAGTTTTAGGATTTTCATTAAGCATGCATGTTTGTGTGTGGTTATAGAACATGGAATCAGTGTTCCAAGTGTAAATCAAATGGTAATGTAAAAGGATTGATTTAATTAAATTTCATACTTTAACTATTTTACATTAAAAAAATGTTTTGATATTCTCACCCCTTGTTTAATATAAAATGTCCTAAATTGTTCTTATTTTAGTGGTGTGTGATGGGGTGTTTTTGGGAAAATTCTACTAACTGATATACTCACCCCCAACTTGGGAACTTTCGTGTGTTTATAGATTTCATATACCAAGATATAAAGAAGGGTCATGTTTCCTACTTCTCTAGTGGTGATCCTAGACATCATGCTTTGGTTTCTAAAGTTGGAGTCAAGGATTGTCTGTATATTGGTATGGAATGCTTCCACTTTGGTGCCAATTTATTTCTATTTGTAGTCTTATCCTTGCACCTTATTTATTTTTTTGTGTGACTCTTCTTTTGTTTTGTATTGATATTTAATTGAGTTATGTGAATTATTATTCATGAATCATGTTGTTGGGTTTATTTGTATTCTTTATTTTTAGCAGGTTGTGTTTTATTTAGGGAAAATCATCCCCCAACAATTTACTACACCCTTGGTATCTATTTTCAGTATTTGGTGTCCTGGGGACATCACCTAAGGCTAGTAACACTTCCACCACATCTCATTCTAAGGAGGCGGGGCAAGGTGTTACCAATGGTATCAATTTTGTTTGGTCCTTGAGTTGGGTTAGTAAAAAGGATATAGTACTATTGTTAGATGAAATGTATAATATAAAAATAAATAGCTAACCTATTTATGTTGAACTTTAGGTTACTAGGGTGTTTTGGTGTAGACGTGCTTTGAGACACTTCTAAAGGTTTTTTCATATCATATTCATGGGTTTAACTAATGTGTATTTAATATGATGCATTATTATAGAGACTTCCCACTTGGACTTCATTATTCATTTTTTTCAAATTAATTCTTTGAAAATAACTAAGATGGTTATTCGTGAAATGATGGTTTCACTAGTTGTTGATTATGGTGATGCTAATTACTTATAATGTTTTTAAATTTATTCAAGACTTTATTTACTAGGTAGAAATGGTTTAAATGGTTTATTGTTCTTTTTATAGAAAATAGAACAAGAAAGACACTATAGAAATCAATAGGAAGAATCTACTGAAAATGTGATTGCACCTGAGCCACCGGTGAACCAAAAACTTGTACATAGTATTGTGTAGTTGTTTCAAGTCATTGAAAAAGGGTATAAAAATGATAAATCAATGAAAATAGGTTTTTTTATAGTTTCATAAATATAATAAACCATTTTTTAGGGGATTCTATACTTGAGAAAATAGAAGTGTGGCAAAACCATATAAATAGAATCTTTGATTTTCTCGGTACACTAGTAAAGCTAATGATTATGTTAGAAATCAATATGTTGGACGATCCTGATTTCCAATAGTTTAATTTAGCTATCCAACCCAAATTCAACCAAGAACATATGTTGGATTATTTTTTAGGAATTTTTCAATAAAAAATTCTACCCACACTCATTAAAAATAGCAAGAACAACATATTTCTTCATCTTGAAGTAAGAAAACCTTTATGTGGTAGACTATGAAACCAAGTTTATGAACTTAGTTCATTTTTTCTCTAAAGTAGATACAAGTGAATCCTAGAATACATGTATCTTTTATTTAGGTTTTTGAATATATATTCGATCCAAGATATATTTTTATTTGTATGACATATTATATAGAGATGGTTAACAGTGCAGTAGTGTAATAAATATATCTTGTTGTGAATCTTGCAGGAGGTAGTCTATTTCCATGGATACAAGTTTCAACGTTAGTGTTGGAAATAATAGAAAGAGGGGTGGCTAATCTCATGAGGTGGTGCACCTCACAATCATACTACAAAATCAGTTATTTTTCTTATAAGATATTTTATTAAACCAAGTAATTTTTAGTGTGGTTTTTTGAAATATAAGAAGAAATAATGTACTGAACCACCAAGAAATTTTCTCAACTATGGAAAGAGAGGACATATAGAGAAGTTTTTTCTTAGACTTCAGAGATCATCAAGTGGAATAGGATCGACTCAGACTCAACTTCCATATACTCAAATAGAACAATCCCATTCGACTAGTTTACATCCATAAAAATATGTGAACCACGATGTTTCTAGGAACACTTTAGTTGTTCCTTTAAAAACTCATTGGAAATAAAGATCTATCTCATGGTATATTTGTGGCAGTTATATAGAGAAAAATAGGATATTATAACCAAGAAACCATGTCCCTCTATGGTGTGAGATATTATTCTTCTAAACACCACCCTTATTCGTGTCTTGTTTGATATTGGTAAATCACATAATTTCCATTCTTCTTCAATGGTTAAACAATTGGGAATACATGTGGAGATGATGCCTCATGTCATGATAATCAAGTTACCCCATGGAAAGTAAGAGTGAAAAGGTTTCCAACACCCAACATGTTCCATTACCAATGATGTAGTGTAGTTTATCTAGGAGTTTATGGTCCTAAAGATGGATGTTTTTTATTTAATATTTAGTATAGACTAGATGGTGTGATTTAAAGCCCATATCAACTATTACACATGGAAACTAATATTTATATCTCAGTATGGATTCCTTAACCTTTTCAATGGGAGTTAGGATATAAATGTAGGAAGAGTGGGACCTTTAGTGATAGTTAATGGAACTATATCTATCCAGTTAGTAACAATTACCTTGAACACAGCTAATAAAACATTGAATGAGACTCTTCCTAAAATAGTGGATTAATACTTGTATTTTTTCTAATTGATTTCTCTATGTTACCACCTAAAATAGAAATCAAATTTACTATCAACCTACTCCCTAGAACATTCCCTATTTCACTATTGTCTAACATAATGACTCCAACCTTGTTGAGGGAATTAAATATTTACCTAGAATAATTGAAAATTAAAGGCTTTATTAGACCCATTATATCACCTAGGGCTACACTGGTTATATTTATAAATAATGCAGATGGTACTCTCTTCTTATGTGTTGATTACCATAAGTTGAATCGAGTAATGATAAAAAAATGGTATCCTCTTACTCAAATATATTATCAGTTTGATTAATTGAAGGGATAAAATTGGTTTTATAAAATTAAACTATGATCAAGATATCATCATATTAGATTTAGAAGATAATACATCCCAAAAAACTATTTTTTGAGTCTCTATGTCCATTATGAATATGTTTTCATGCCTTTTAGTTTGACAAATGAACCAACATTTTTCATCTATTTGATGAACTTTATCATCTATAGGTACCTCCACTCCTTAGTTTTTCTTATTTTTTATTATATTCATGTATACTCTATAAATAGGAATGACCACAACGAGAACTTGAAAATTATACTAAGTACATTGCAGGAACATCATTTATATTCCATGTTTTCTAAGTGTGACTTCTAGATCCAAGAATTCCATTTTCTCAAGCAATTAATTTCCTAAGAAGTAATATCAGTTAACCTTCGAAAGATAAAATAAGGAGTCTCTTAGAATATGCCTAATAAAGTTTTAATGGTACACAGTTTTCTGATATTAGTAGGCTATTATCACCACTTTATTTGAGATTTATCAATAATTTATTCTCCCATAACACCTCTTAAAAGAAATGGTTTTCTATTTATATCAAATGATGAATGTCAGAAATGATTTTTGGAACACAAAAATCATCTCACCTCACCACCCATCATAATCCTTCTAGAACTAACTAACAAATATGTGGTATATTGTGATATATCTAGATCTATTATTGGTTGCATTATCATGTAGGGAGACCATGTTGTGGAATATGGTTTGAGGATGTTGTGAGTGAATGAGAAGAATTATCCTATGCATGGCCAAGAATTATTTTTAGATTTCCATGCCTTAAAAACATGGAGGCATTACCAATTTGGAGAAAAGTTCATAGTTTTCACTAAACCTAAGAGTTTGAAAATAAATATTTCCTCATCGTGACTTAACATTGAAGTAATTAATATAGATGTATTTCTTTAGGATGTTCAATTTTTACTTGGTATATATATCTGATAAAGTAAATTATATAGAAGATGTGTTTAGTTGGAAATCGCACAGCGAAGTGGTTTGAGAATCTCATGACCAATGGATGTTAATGTGAATGGTCACTAATATTCATTTAGATTGTGTTAAAGTGGGTAAACATTCCATTTTATTTCCATTAATTATTTTTTCAAACATGATAAATTTAGTAAAATAATCTCAATCATTAGATCATGATTGTATCCCCATTAGGTTGAACCTAAATGGTGGTGAGACTTTTGATGATGGAAAGAAGATTTAAACACTTTATTGTGATTTTAGAATAAAATTTTAGTTCCTCAATATTGTTATAAATAGTTACTTTCGGCATATCACTATTTGAAATAGTATATTCATCTAGGTGTTCAAAAAATATAAAAGAAGATGAATTCATAGTTCTGGTGGGAGGTATGAAATGAAATATTGCAGACTATGTAAGGAAATTTTTGAAAAGTTGGTAGGTAATGGTTTAACATAAAATACTATCTAGTATGCTGCATTCTATGCCTATACCAGTATATAAGTGGGAGTAGATTACAATAGATTTTAGCACAGGCCTACCAAGAACATTATGGAAACATGATGTTATATGGGTAGTGGTGCATCAACTTTCTAAATCATCACACGTTATTCCTATCAAAGTATACCACATGGTATAGTATTTGGAAAAATTATATATTAGAGAAGTGTTTAGAATACATGGAGTTCCAAATTCTATTGTATCTAACAGATACCCCCATTTCTCTTATCGGTTTTGGAGATTACTACATTAGGCTATGGGAAGTCAATTGACTATGAGGACAACATATCATTCTTAATATGGATATAAATTCAGAACACACTATTCAAACATTGGAAGATAATCTCAAAGCATGTGTCATATATTTTGGTCATTCATGGTAGGATTATATGCCTTTGGTTGAATTCTCCTATAACAATAGTTATTAGGCAACAATTCAGATGCCACCATTTGAGTATTTTTATGGTTTTCCTTATCAATCTTATTTATGTTGGGTGGAAATATGAGATATTTCATAGATTAAACCGATTATTATGTATGATACTATGGAGAATATAAAGATGATATTGAAGAATATGGCTAGAGCACAAAGTAGACAGATGCCATATGTAGATAATCACTGATGACCTTTATCTTCTAATATCAGTGAACATGTTTTCTGGATAGTGTCATTGAAACTTGGTCATACGCACTTAGGGAAACAAGGGAAGTTAACACCATGGTATATGGGACCTTTTGAGGTTATAAAACTGATTGGAACTATTATGTACCTGTTAGAGTTACCACCGAGATTTAGTGTTGTTCATAACATCTTCCATGTTTCTCTACTAAAGAAGTATCATCCTGATCCATGATATGTGATCAATTGGCATCATGTTAATCTTGATCTAGATGCAACTTTTTTCCATGAACTACTATGAGTTTTGGACAGACAATAAAAGAACATTCGAGGGATCCTTCTAATAGTGATCATCTATGATGAGTATATGTATAGTTCAAATTAAAATAAAATGAAGTAATTTATAATTTATTTTTGTGCTCAAAATTGATCGTGTGGGGTCATCAGACTTTTATCGGGGTTGTGATTCTCCGGTGATGATGTAGTTATGTTGATCATTGTTGAAAATTTTTAAATCCACAAGCCATTTCCTTCCACTATCTGCTTTGATAACTTTAACTGATATCATGGAGATCGTGTGATGTTTTAAACCAATAAAAAATTAAATTTTTATTAAATTTTAAAGAGCGCATAGTTACGGTCCCAACGTCGTAGATAGTGTTTCAATCCAACATCAAATAAACAAGTTGCAGTCATCAAAAGTTTTTAATATAGATTTAAATTGGTGTTTTTGTAGGTATAAATTGAAGAATGAATATATATATATATATATCTGTGTGTGTGTGTGTGTGTTTAAATTTTACCCTTAACAAATTACCAGTGATATTTCTTGTGAAACACACTATTCTAGTGGGAAATCATTCAATGGATTTGTGGAGTTTTCCAAAACATCAAAATCCTAATATTTCTAGGCATGTAATTTTTGAAAAAAAAAACAAATAGTAAAAAAAATTGACAAAGAGGGTAATGGGGTTGTCCATGATGGAAGAAACAAAAAAACTAGCCTACCATATAGGCTTTTTGACATTTTTCAAGAAAAACAAAAATGAATTGGGGGTGTACATCAAAGAGACATCCAATAAATATGTTTTTAAAAAATAATGGGGTATTTTTTCTATGAGTGTAGTGAGTAAATCAAAGAAAAAAACCTAATTTAAGGGGATAGTTTTGTAGGTTTCTCCTCCTCCTTTGAGGAATCTACCTCTACATAGTTTCACCCTTCTCTCATGGGCCCACCATTTTCCCCTTTCACTATGTGGGTTTCGTCTTGGGTAGATCATCATCCAAACCACTGGCCTTCTCAAAGACTGGTGCACAATCCCCTACTTAGTTGACCATGATCCAAGTGACCCAAACTAGAATGCGTCTGGATGGATGCTACCCCGCCTAGGATTGGTCCCCACCTAGGATTAGTCTTGATAATATTAGGGATTGTTCAGGCTATGCAAGGGCCCAATAACAAAATTATATATATATATATATATATATATCTGTGTGTGTGTGTGTAAATATATATATATATATATATATTAATTTTGGAATGTAATTAAATTATTTAATGGGATCAAATGATATAAAATTTTGAATTAAAAATAATAGAAAATTATTTTAATTCAATAAAATCACCCTAAAAAGTAACTGATTGAATGTTTAATTTGGTTTATGAATTTAATTTATTTATGCATATTAGTGTGTATCGACTTAAAGTTAACCAGACTAAAAAATGCATGTCTGGTATTTTTTTATTTTTTTAAATAATTATTACAATGTATGGTTTGTGAAAATTATTTTATAATTGATGATCTATGTATCATCTTTTGTGTCATTATTTGTATAAGGGTATGTTTACCCAGATAAAAAATATTTATCTGTATTTTTGAATCCTTGGATTTTTTTTGTGTGTATGTATTTTTTTATAATGAAGGGGATGATAAGTGACATAGTTCATGATGAGTTTTGGAAACATACTAGACAAGAGTCTGATGCATTATATGGGTATGCGCTGCAACTCGAGTCATGTACGTAGGGGAACAAGGGGTTTTACCTAAGGTCTATGTTGATCATTTATTCACTCAATGAATCAAACAATAGTATTGGTTTGTGATCAAATAATTTTATTTTAATTATTCATGGTTTATTATTTTATATACATGTAGTAAATATGTTAGATCACATAAAATAATAAGCAAGCATTCATAGATAAAATGACCATGTCGTGAGATGAATGTTTTTATATTTAACAAATAGTCAGGTTGTGTGTGAGATCACACAGTATGTTTATATCAGATATAAAATGAATTCATTCACCATGAAACAATTAATAAAACCCTCTAACAAATATTAAGTTTCAAACACATTCTTTTGTTTGAATATGAACAAAACTGGGTGTACGGGGTGCTTGTCAGTGATAGTTCAGGGCGCCTCCTGCTATTGAGGAGTTATTATGAGTGTGATGGGTTTACTTAACTAAATCTAGTATAAAATAAGTATCAATAGATATATTGTTACATCTTTAGAGGAAAAGGGTTTTGTAAATAAAATTTATGATTTATAGAAGTTGGGACTTCACTCAGTAGTTCAAGGAGTCGTGGGTTAATGTGGTGGGTCTGTCAAGAGCCTAACTTGAAACTCTCCAAGTAGTGGTGTGACCATTGATTGGAATATGAGGAGATGTTTCAGATATCCTTACCACTAGAATACTCTAGTGACTGAGTATTTTAAATCTATTAGTGAGGGATACTAGGGTTTGATAAAATAATGGGAGACATTTATTGATTTAATTAATCAGTAATTCCTAATCGGTAATAAAGAGAAAAGTACTAATATGATAGTGTCTAATTTTTTAAAAAATGGAATGTAATACCACAAGATTACTATGATTTATATCATACAGAGTCAATTTACACACCAGCATGAGTTTCCAAGAGAAGTATATGTGCTTGTGAAAAGTACAATGATATTGGACATTCAAGGTGCAAGAGTCCCCAATAACTATTGAGCTACCAAAGGGAGAGAGGGTGTAAAACATTTTTACTTGAGACTCATGTAAGATGAATTTTATGTTTACATCATAAATACATAATCAGCACATGAATGGTAAAATCTGGTGTCTCATCTCTGATAAGTCTGTGAGGAGACAATGAAGAAAGATATTAATGGGGTGATGATTACACTGGATATGTATATATTGAAAGGTGGATCGTGATCTTTCAATACATCCCTTTATTATATTTTTTTACACTCACTTTCTATAGTTTAATTAATATTACAAAATTAATAGTGTGTAGAAAAAATATTCATTACCTTTTGGGTAAGGTTCTCCAAGTAAATATGAACTTAAAGAAAGTTTAATCTTCAGTTCTTTTGTAGAAAAATATGAAAGACATGGTGAAAAGGATAATGGAAAGTGTGATTATAAAGAACCTTCAAAAATTCCTTTAAATAACCGAGGTTTATTATTATATATGTAAAGACCCGTAAATTTCAAGGAAAATTTTTTCTTAAATACTTTGTAATTTTACGAATCTGCGGTTTCTGATGGCACTTGAATCTGAGGCCCGGTGTGCTCGGAGTCAATTTCTGAAGTTATGTTCAGGTACGTTCAGTAAACGTACGTGCGGGTTTTCTATCTTTTGAACTGGTTCTCAGAATTGAAATCTGAGGACACCGATGAACTCGCAGCACTGGTATTCACTTAAGGGGACCTTTACCACAGTTGCGTTTTATACGGGTTTAGAATTAATATTTAGGGATTTAGAATAAAATAAATAAAATTTGTAGTACACAAATTTTATTTATGGATGTTAGTTATTTCCTCCCAATGGGAGTTAGATGTGGGGCCCACACCCACATAACCTCCCATGAGAGGATATTTGTGAGGTGGGGCCCACACATTCCCTAAACCTCTCATCTCCCCATAACTCCCCTTAACCCCATTAACACCCCCACTTTAATTAATTTGTTAACTCCTCTATTTTAAATTTAAACTCTCCACCTCCATCTCATTAAGTTTTCCAACTCAATTAATTAATATCCATATTAATTAATTGGCACATCTCTTCTTTTTGAATTATTTTTAATTGGTTGGAATTTATTTTAAAGTTGGAGAAGTCTAATTTAATATTTGCATAACAAATATTTTTGTTGGGGGAACCTCTGGAGAATTAGAAGAGCTTCGTTCTTCAACGAGGAACATCATCCTTCCAACGAAGAACCACCGAAGAACAATGATTTTCTCTTTAGATCTTCAGCCAATCCAAAGGAGAAGGAGCCACATGAAAGGAACACCGACGACATTCCATCCTCAGCTCCTTCTTTCCCGACGTCAACGAGTTGACGCCGTCTCCCCATGATGTCGTCTTCCGCGATGCCCGACTACCGCGAACCTTATTTCGAGGTAGGGGTTTGTACAATTTGAAGTGAACATTTTATACCATGTTCTTCGTTGAGAATCATAGTTTGTCTTTGGATTTATGATACCGCCTAACATAGAGGGCACGGGCCGAACGAAAACGGCCTGACGACCCTCTGATGTTTCCTGTTTTGGTTCGCAATAAATGCGTGTTCGAAGAGGTGATGATAGGAGAAGGTGGCGGTCGTGCGTCGACCGTGTGTGGAAGAACCGCGGCCCGAAACCATGGGCCGCTCGGCCAAGGAAGAATCGACCAGCCATAGCCAGCCGCACTGAAGAGATCACGGTGCCACGAGGGTGTCTCACTACGGGGGACCGCGGCCCGCGTTCCGCGGGCCGCTCGGCGGACGAACCGGTCGGTAGCCTACCGGCCGGGCTGGGAAGACCCGCAGTGCCAGGAGGGCGCCGTGATGGAAAAACCACGGCTCACCCATGCTGGCCGCTCGCGCCAGGAAGACCGTCTAGCTTTGGTTGTCCGGACAGGAGGGCGGCACCGCTTGGCACCGCCGGTTCGAGAGACACCCCCCCCCCCCACCCCCCACAACGCTCGGCCACCCGGGCCGAGCCGCGGCTAGCAGAGCTGTGTCGTGCTGCACCGGGCCGCACGCTTCACTGGGCTGGTCCGACCCTCTACTGGGTTGGGCCGACCCGCCATCCCATTGGGCTTAATGGGTCGGGCCCTCTTTCACTTAAACTTGAATAACTTAAACACCACGCGTCTGATCAACGCGCTGTCTGCGGCACTAGGATCGTCGCAATGAAGTGGTCCTTTTTCAATACTCTAGGTGATTTTTGGACGGCTTTGGAAAATGACCAGGTTTGGAATGAGCATATTTCCAACCGGGCCCCTAGAATGGAAAAACCAATATCTCTCAGACCGGGCGTCCGATTGACACGTCGTCTATCACGTTTGGTTCCTTTTGACAAGACGGAACTTTGGGATACATCAACTCTGGGCTTTGGGATAGTTGATTTATCGACCCCTTTCCTTGAGGAGTGGACCCTCCCGAAATCAAGCATGTTGTGTGTGGGAACCCTAGAGATTGCTGCTACTGCGAATACTACCTTACTGGGATCCTTTGTGCGTTCGACAACGATGACTACTGTACTTGGATCCTCTGTGGGTTCGGCAGCGATGACTACTATACATGGATCCTCTGTGGGTTCGGCAGCGATGACTACTGTACTTGGATCCTCTGTGGGTTCGGCAGCGACGACTTCTGTACTAGAATCCAATGTGGTTTCGGCAGAGGAGATGATTCAGAGGCTACATCTAATCATCTCCACCCCTATTCGTGAGTTGTATACCTGTGTGAGTTGAGTCTTGACATTCAATCATTACCATCGGTGTGATTGACTTCTTTCCTGTGTGGACTGGGTTGTACGTGGGCTCGAGAGTTGGAGAAGAACTGAAATTGATGACTTAGATATATGTATCGGTATATACCTAAGTAGAGTTGGTTGATACTTCGTGATTGTATCTTTCCTTATTGTTTTATCCTTCGTGGATTCTAGGAGACCTTCGGGGGTCTCAGGGTCCCTACTGAGTATTGTTACACTCTCCCCTACATGGGATATGCCTGCACTACATTATGTTGGATGCAGACGACGGACATCACTGATCGTGGTAGAGACTTGTGGAGCTGGACGGTACCCAGAGGTGGACCACTCGGCGGGACGTACACAGAGCGGACGGATGGACCCGAGGTGCTGTGGAGACCATCTATACCCACCCTTTAGGTGGGATTCCCAGAGGATGACTCAGTGGTTGCTGATTTACTTTACTGTTATTGTACTAGTCTTTCAGTTGTAATGTACTCACTATTGGGCTTGTATTTCTAGCCCCTTTCTTTTCAACACTTAATTTTGCATACATTTTTACTTGTGCTTACTTCAGTTGCAAACTCTGTTGTTTTAGTTTACTTTTATAAAGGCAATTCCTTTACAGTATAGGGATTTATGCCTTTGGTCCTAGTCTCCAGCCCCTAGCTTATGGAAGGCGGGCTTGGGGTAGTCACGACACGGGCCCCGAGGACGGGTCGTGACAAATTGGTATCAAAGGAGTCTGTTCTACCACAGAACTCAGGAATTTGATTATTTATTCTCTATGGAGAAATAGTGTTAAGAGTATTGAGTGTGGTTTTCAGTCCAGGTAGTTCAGGTTGGTGCGGAGGCCGACGTATCCATACACCAGGACCCTGACCTCTGATTTCTGACTTAGTGCATGAAAACACTGATTGCGTGTGGTTTTCCTTTAAAAAAATTTCTTTTTGATTACTTTGTGCCAGCTCACCAGGTATACTGTTTTGACGGTGGTGCACCTGTTTCTTTTCAGGATGGCCCCACGAAGGCATCCATCTAGGGTTCCGAGTTACGTGCGAGATGGTATCCCACCGAGCGATGAGGCCTCGGTGTAGGGCCCCATCACAGTGGAGGCACCAACGGTACCACTACCCACTGATCCACCGATAATACCATCCCTAACAGCAGATATTTCACGCCTCTTGAGTGTATTTCATGAGTTCCAGTGACAGAGGCCGCCCAGGTTTCGCTGAGAGACGGACCCACAGGTAGCTGAGGACTGGCTAGAGGTTATCCTCAGAGTTTTCAGATTGGTAGGGACACCAATTGACCCTTTGGTGATCCTTGTCGCAAGTCTCCTGCACGTGGTAGCAGTTAGATGGTGGAGCTTGATGCTCCAGGTGCAGGACGAGGCATCTCTACTTTAGACAGACTTCGAGAGTCTCTTCCGCTCAGAGTTTGTTCCTTCCACCCTTCGTGTGGTGCCGATCCAGGAGTTACTTAATCTGGGACAGGGCAGCATGACATTAGCACAGTACTCAGTGAGGTTTACTGACCTCTCATGCTAGTCCACGGATATGGTACGGGACCTATTATTTAGGGCCCAGACCCTCGAGCAGGGACTTAGGAACAAGATCAGATCTTCGATGATTCCCCTCAGTATCCCAACATAGGAAGGGGTGCTGGAGAGAGCTCTTCTAGTGGAGAGTTTTCTCGCTGATCAGACACCAGCGGTGAAACCCACCACAGGGTGACACGTAGAGGAGTCTTCTGCAGCCGGTAGTAGACAGATGTCGCAGAGGTCCAAGCGGACCAGGACATCAAGTGGGTGACCTCAGGATACTGGTTCAGATGTGCGGGGTACAAGAAACAGAGCCATCCATACGAGGGGCAGGAAGTGCTATGCATGCGGCGGGCAGGTCCACATGGCTCGGGACTCCCCGACCCACAGTGAAGATGAGCAGCAGACAGTGGAGAGACCTCCCAGGCATAGGCAGAGGTTCGACCGTGGTGGTCTGTCGGGGTTAGGCAGACGAGGCAAAGGAGCTGGCCGAGCAGCGGGTGGTGGACGATGTTTTGAGGCTCTACCACCACCACCACCATGAGGTCCATCCCGACCACAGGGAGCTGGTGGATAGAGGCAGGCTCAGCTCTAGGCAGTCGAGTCCTACAACCACTGCACACCTGAGATTATTTGAGGTACTATCCATGTCTACTCCACCCTTGATACTGTACTTATAGACATAGGATCGAGTCATTCTTTTATTGCTGCTTCCCTTGTTTGGAGCTTGGAGATTCCGACCGAGCCGTTGGCTCGATCCTTACGGCTAGAGATTCCTACGGGAACAGACTCGACGATTACGCACTGGTTCTGGTAGTGTGAGCTTACTCTAGGAGCCGAGAGCTTCAGCTGGGATCTTCCTGTAGTGGCGTCGAGGCCTTACGACATCATCTTGGGTATGGACTGATTATCTACAGTCCATGCTCAGATCGAATGTATTAGGTGAAAAGTGTGGTGTGTCCGCACGAATGGGAGCAGGTTCACCTTTACCAGCGAGAAGGGAGCCTTTGCAGTGCAGTATAGACTTAAAAAGAGGAGAGGGAAGCCGATCACTCATCAGTTGGCTAGTCTCATTCTCAGAGCGGTTGATGTGCGGAGTCTGAGTTTTCCTATTGTGGTGGATTAGTATGCGGATGTTTTTCCTGATGATGTTCCCGGACTACCTCCTCATATAGAGGTAGAATTCTGCATTGACCTGTACCCTGGGACAGCACCGATATCTGCTCCAGTATATCGGATGGCTCCTGCCGAGCTTCATGAGCTATGGGTACAGCTGTAGGACTTGCAGGGGAAGGGATTCATCCGACCCAGTGTTTCACCTTGGGATTCTCCGATTTTGTTTGCCAAGAAGGTGGATGGGAGCTTGCGAATTTGTGTCGACTACCGTCGCCTGAATCAGGTGACCGTAAAGAACAAGTACCCACTCTTGAGGATTGAAAACCTCTTTGATCAACTCAAAGGAGCGCGATGGTTCTTGAAGATAGACCTCAGGTCAGGCTATCACCAACTCAGAGTTTGAGATGAGGATGTGAAGAAGATGGTCTTCAGGTGTCGGTATGGCCACTATGAGTTCTTTGTTATGCCCTTCAGCATAACCAACGCTCCATCAGTGTTCATGAGTCTCATTAACAGGATCCTCCAGCCTTACCTCGATTGATTTGTCATAGTTTTCATCAACGACATACTGATTTACTCGACTACTTTAGAGGAGCACGCCTACCACTTGCGGGTTTCACTGGATACACTCCGGGAGCACCAGATTTATGGTAAGCTCTCTAAGTGTCAGTTTTGGATTCGAGAGGTTCAATTTCTAGGACACGTATTCTCGAAGGCGGTAGTTGTAGTGGATCCAGCGAAGATCGAGGTAGTACTTGCTTAGGAGCCACCCAGGAGCGTGACGGAGGTGCGGAGTTTCCTGGGTCTGGCTGGGTACTATCGGAGATTTGTGCCATATTTCTCTAGAGTTTAAGCGCCACTTTCATCCTTGACAAAGAAGGGGAAACCCTTCATATGGTCAGTTAGATGTCTGTAGAGCTTTCAGGAGCCGAGGCATAGATTGACCAGTGCGCCCATCTTGAGGCTACCGGAGGAGGGCGTTGGGTACATAGTGTACTGCGACGCATCAGGGACCGGACTCGGGTGTGTACTAATGCAGGAGTGAGTGGTGATCGCTTATGGTTCGTAGTAGTGGAGATATCACGAGCAGAACTATGCTACCCATGAACTGGAGTTAGCAGCAGTGGTCTTCTCCTTGAAGATGTGGCGGCACTATCTGATGGATAAGCACTTTACAGTCTACTCTGACCACCAGAGTCTCAGGTACATCTTCTCACAAAAGGACCTGAACCTGAGACAGCAGCGATGGCTCGAGTTCCTCTAGGACTATGACTTTGAGATAGTCTATACTTCTGGGAAGGGGAACATTGTAGCTGATTCTCTCAGCAGGAGATCGGGCATTCAGCTACTATGAGAGACGACGGAGCAGCTAGCCGTGTTGCAGATATCCTTTGTGGATAGAGACAGGGCCACCTTTCTATAGTCACTCACAGTCACTCCTCCACTCCTTCAGGGAGTCAGAGAGGCAGAGCATGGGGATGGTGACTGTGAGACACGATGTGCTCAGATATCCAGAGGGCAGGCGCCTGATGGATTTTCTGAAGGAGGGGATCACGTCATCCTCTTCAGGGGATGTACTATGGTACCAGTTGCACTACAGGAGGAAGTGCTGAGGGAGTTTCACACTTCCCCTCTAGCGGTACATCCAGGAGTGGTGAAGATGTACCAAGACCACAAATGATAGCACTGGTGGCCGGGTATAAAGAAGGTTGTAGCAGAGTTCATTTCACGATGCCTCACTTGTCAGCAAATGAGGGCGGAGCACCAGGTGCCAGCGGGCTTAGTTCATCCCTTAGAGGTCCCGAAGTGGAAGTGGGACAGGATATCCATGGATTTTGTGACAGGGCTTCTATATATATCCAGAGGACACGACTCTATTTGGGTGATCGTAGACCGGCTCACCAAGTCAACCCACTTCTTACCGATTATAGAGTAGGGCTCAGTAGAGAGCTTGGGACGCCTCTATATTCGGGAGATCGTACGACTTCATGGTGTTCCATCAACTATCGTTTCCGATCGAGATGCTCGTTTAAATTCCTAGCTATGGAAGGGGTTATAGGAGGATTTTGGGACACAGCTACGTCTGAGCACTGCCTTTCATCCTCAAACAGACAGACAGACTGAGAGTACCATTTAGACTCTCGAGGAAATGCTTTGTGCATGTGTCCTTGACTTTGGTCGTAGCTGGGAGGATCACCTACCCTTGGTGGAGTTTTAATACAACAACAGCTATCGCTCCACCATAAGGATGACACCTTATGAGGCACTGTACGGCCGACCTTGGAGATCACCTCTGTGCTGGACTGACCCTGGGGAGTCAGCACTTGTAGGACCAGAGATGGTTCAGGCTATGACGGAGAAGGTTCAGATCATCCAGGATAGGATGAAGACTGCACAGAGCAGACAGAAGTCCTATGCTGATAGGAGACGGAGACCACTGGAGTTCAAGGATGGCAACCACGTCTTCCTAAGGGTCTCACCTCGACGAGGTCTATAGAGATTTGGTCGGGGCGGCAAGTTATCTTTGTGTTTCATAGGACCTTTCCAGGTCCTTAGCAGAGTAGGCGAGGTGGCTTACCACCTGGCCCTTCCACCTCAGTTGCACCGGGTGCTTGACGTCTTCCACGTATCTCAGCTGAGGAGATACGTACACAACTAATACCACATCATCGATCACAGAGAGCTAGACATCGATGATGGGGTGACATTCTTGGAGGTCCCAGTAGAGATCGAAGATCAACAGGAGCGGGTCCTACGTGGACGGTCGATTCCTATGGTGCGCATTCTCTAGCAGCACAGAAACCTCCAAGAGAGCACTTGGGAGTGGGAGGATCAGATGCGTGTACAAGACCCTCATTTTTCTCCTAGTGTGTGTTGTAGCTTTACGGGGAAGTAAAGCCCTAAGGTGGGAGTAATGTAATGACCCGGAAATTTCAAGGAAATTTTTTTCTTAAATACATTGTAATTTTATGAGTCTCCGGTTTCTGAAGACACTTGATTCAGAGGCCCAGTGTGCCCGAAATCAATTTCTGAAGTTTTGTTCAGGTACGTTCAGTAAACGTACGTGCGGATTTTTCTATCTTTTGAACCGGTGCTCGGAATTGAAATCTGAGGACACCGATAAACTCGCAGTGCTGTTATTCGGTTAAGGGGACCTTTACCATAGTTGCATTTTATGCGGGTTGAGAATTAATATTTGGGGATTTAGAATAAAATAAATAAAATTTGTAGTACACAAATTTTATTTATGGATGTTAGTTATTTCCTCCCAAAGGGGAGTTAGTGGGGGGGCCCACAACCACATAACCTCCCATGAGAGGATATTTGTGAGGTGGGGCCCACACGTGCCCTAAACCTTTCATCTCTCCATAACTCCCCTTAACCCCATTAACACCCCCTTTAATTAATTTGTTAACTCCTCTCTTTTAAATTTAAACTATCCACCTCCCTCTCATTAAGTTTTCCAACTACATTAATTAATATCCTTATTAATTAATTGGAACATCTTATCTTTATGAATTATTTTGAATTGGTTGGAATTTCTTTTAAAGTTAGAGAAGTATAATTTAATATTTTCATAGCAAATATTTTTGGTGGGGGGACCTCTCGAGAATTAGAAGAGCTTCATTCTTCAACTAGGAACACAGTCCTTCCAACGAAGAACCACCAAAGAATGATGATCGTCTATTTCGATCTTTGGCGAAGCCAAAGGAGAAGGAGCCACCTGTAAGGAATGCCAACTACGTTCCATCCTCGGATTCTTCTTTCCCAACATCAACGAGTTGATACCGTCTCCCCGCGGCGCCGTCTTCCGCGACGCCCGACTACCTCGAACCTTATTTCAAGGTAGGGGTTTGTACAATTTGAAGTGAATATTTTGTTCCCCATTCTTTGTTGAGAATAATAGTTTGTCTTTGGCTTTATGATACTGCCTAATGCGGAGGGCGCGGGCCGAACGAACACGGCCTGACGACCCTCCAATGTTTCCTATTTTGGTTCGCAATAAATGCGTGTTGGAAGAGGCGGTGATGGGAGAAGGTGGCGGCCGCGCACCGGTCACGTGCAGAAGAACCACAGCCTACAACCGCGGGCCACTCAGCCAAGGAAGAACTGGCCGGCCATAGTAGGCCGGATCGAAGAGATCACGACACCACGAGGGCACCGTGCTGCGGAGGACCGCGGCCCATGTTTAGTGGGAAGCTCGACGGACAAACCAGGCGGCCGGGTTGGGAAGACCCGCGGCGCCCGGAGGGCGCCTCACTGGAGGAACCGTGGCCCGCCCGTGTGGAACACTCGATCCAGGAAGGTCGGCCGGCTTCGGCTGGCCGGACAGGAGGGCGGCACTGCCGGTTCGGGAGACCCCCCCCCCCCGCAGCGCTCAGGTTGAGCTTCTCGGTCGGCCGGGCCGAGCCGCGGCCAGCCGGGCCGGGCCACATGCTTCACCAGGCCAGTCCGACCCTATGCCGGGTCAGACCCACCGAACTGGGTCGGGCCGACCCACCAGCCCACTGGGCTTAATAGGCTAGGCCTACTTTCACTTAAACGTGAATAACTTAAACACCGCGTGTCCGATCGACGCGCCATCTGCGACACTGGGACCCTCGCGATGAAGCGGTCCTTTTTCAATACTCTAAGTAAGTTTTGGATGACTTTGGAAAATTGCTGGGTTTGGAACAAGCGTATTTCCAACCGGGCCCCTTGAACAGAAAAGCTAATATCTCTTAGACCGGGCATCCAATTGACGCGCCATCTGTCACATTTGGTTCCTTTTGATGAGATGGAACTTCGGGATACATAAACTCTAGGCTTTGTGATAGTTGATGTATTGACCCCTTGGCTCGAGGAGTGGACCCTCCTGAAATCGAGCGTGTTGTGTGCGGGAACCCTAGAGCTTGTTGCGACTGCGAAAACTACTGTACTGGGATCCTCCGTGGTTTCGACGACGATGACTACTATACGTGGATCCTATGTGGGTTTGGCTACGATGACTACTGTACTTGGATCCTTCGTGGGTTCGGCAGTGAATACTACTGTACTTGGATCCTACGTGGGTTTGACAGCGACGACTTTTGTACTAGGATCCTATGTGGGTTCGGCAGAGCAGATGATTCAGAGGCTACATCTAATCATGTCCACCCCTCTTCGTGAGTTGTATAATTGTGTGAGCTGAGTCTTGACTTTTAATCATTACCATCGGTGTGATTGACTTCTTTCCTATGTGGAATGGGTTGTTCTTGGGATCGAGAGTTGGAGACAAACTGGAATTGATGACTTAGTTTATGTATGGGCATATACCTAAGTAGAGTTGGTTGATACTTCGTGATTGTATCTTTCCTTTTTGGTTTATCCTTCGTGGATTCTGGGAGACCTTCAGGGGTCTCGGGGTCCCTACTGAGTATTGTTATACTCACCCTGGCACGGGTTATGCCCGTACTACATTGTGTTGGATGCAGAAGATGGACAACAATGATCGTGGTAGAGACTTGTGAAGCTGGACGGTACCCGGAGGTGGACCACTCGGTGGGACATACATGGAGCGGACGGACAGACCTGAGGTGCTGTGGAGACCATCTGTACCCACCCTTTAGGTGGGATTCTCGGAGGACGACTCATTGGTTGCTGCTTTACTTTACTGCTGTTGTAATAGTCTTTCAGTTTTATTGTATTCACTATTGGGGTTATATTTCCGAACCCTTTCTTTTCAGCACTTATTTTGTATGCAGTTTTACTTGTGATTACTTCAGTTTCATACTCTGTTGTATTAGTTTACTTCTATATAAGAAATTCCTTCCCAGTATAGGGATTTACGCCTTTGGTGCTAGTCTTCAGCACCTGGCCTATGGAAGTCGGGCTTGGGATAGTCACGGCACCGGCCCCGAGGACGGGTTGTGAGTTTTACTTGTCCTTACTTCAGTTGCATACTTTGTTATGTTAGTTTACTTCTATAAAGTCAATGTCTTCCCAGTATAGGTATTTACGCCTTTGGTGCTAGTCGCCAGCCCCTGGCCTATGGAAGGCGGGCTTGGGGTAGTCACGGCATGGGCCCCGAAGACGGGTTGTGACAATATAAGAGGCTATTTTCTTCACATTTCATGAAATAAGTCTATGGAATATTAAATTCAATGAACTGAATTGAATAATAAAGTAGTTGCTTCTTCATCGGGTATATTTATCCATAATAAGTAATGTTTCTTTTATACATCTTGGGTATTGAATACCATATTCCTATTATATGTGTATTCAAATATAGTAAAAAAGTATTTTAAGAAACATTTCAAGAAGTAAGGTTTGTTCTCCAAACAGATGAGAAAGGGTGATTCCTAAGTTAACAGTGAGAAGCACACAACTTATAATTTCTAAATAAATGGTTCTAGTTAAACTTTTATTGAGTATAGACAAAACATTTATCTCATTTTTCTAATGGACACATGGGACATTATTCTTTTTTGGAATGACTATTTTTGTGGTTCCTAATCCTCAACTAACAGTTTAATAATGATATAATAATTTTCAATAACTGATGAATATAAAAATTTAATACTTAGTAAAACACAGTTGTGGAAAGATAAGTCTTTTATGGTAAAACTAAGTAGTTTTCAAGGATATACCCAATATGGTTTTAGAATATTTGGATTTAAAGACCTTATGTATTATTGACACACTTTTTTACTTAGTTATAGACAAGGAAACCTTTATAAATAAACATAAGTCATAAATTATTCAGAATTAGTTCAACTAGAGATTGTGAACTACTCCAAGGTAAAACTAGTGGTAAATATACTTTACTATATTCCTTTTAGGGTTTTTTATGAATGTAAAAGTGAGGTATGAATTATGAATGGTTAGAATATATGAGTTGATTTGGGCCCATTTATCAAATAATATATTGACAAAGAATTCATTAATCAATAAAATATAGTGTGGAGTAAATATAACAAACATTTTCTTATACGCAAAAAATATATTTTGATAGTAAGGAGTATAGATGATGATTGATGATGAGTCTTATATGCAAACATTAATCAATAAAATATATCATTGAGTAATTCCTAAATGTACATTTATTTACACACATACTATTCAATATGTATGTAAAGGGAGAATCAATGTTTAGATTCATTTTCATTGAAGACACTTCCATTGTTTTTTAATACATGCTTCAAAAATTGTGAAATTATCCCATAACCATTTTCCTACTGTAACAAAAAATGGATATCATATGAGTTATAATGTGATAAAAATCCATTATTTCATAAGAAAATGTGTTTGTATTCAATAAGTTTGTTGTGATATAAACAAAATTGCATCAATAAAAACATAATGTGCATCTAATGTAGTTATCCTAAAGGTTCCATAGGATATTATAGAAATCACTATGGTAGAAAAGATATAGTCATGTGATAGAAAGTATTTATTTAAAATGGTGAACATATCTATTTGAAATAGTGGTAGAAATATTGAAATGGATTTAGTCAATGTTGGATGTAACACCCCAAGATTTCATATTACATTAGTTCTTCAAAGTAATTCAATAACTTACACTACACGCAACATCGAGTTCAAGCGCACCACGACTTACCAAACTAGTCGTTCAAAAGCGGTTATGAATAGTATTAACTGAATTTTTAACTATATATAATACTTATAATTTTAGAATCCATATTATGAGTTTCTTAGACAAAATATAAGAACTAATTCATTTTTTTCAGATAAAAGAAGTATGTTTCGAAAAATATACTTTTACCGCCTTTTAATGGAGAACCCTTTTTAAATCCAATATTTGAAACTTTTATAAATTCAATTTGACAAAATAAACTTCTTCTTTAGAATTGAGACATAAGAATTTAGTTTCAATAAAGTTTTGATGTTTTTCTGATAACTTTCATATTTGGGTGAATAGTGAAATATACTATATTTTAACTGGGAAAAAAACTTTTTTAATCAAAATAATTTATAGTGCTAAATTATACATTTTAATGGTTTGGAAGTATAAATAGATTATATTTTTACCATTTAATATAATGGTGGTCATTGTAAGTTATTTCACTTTGAAATTGGACATAAACAAGTGTCAAACTTTTGATAGTTATTATTTCTTAAAAATACGTCTTTTGGGTTTGACAGCGGGAATTAATTTTAAATTAGTAAATGAAACTTCTATGTTTTGAATTTTGTAAAATCAACTTCATTATTGAATTTTTAATATCAAAATTATATTAGGGTGAATTTTTGGTATTTTTCTGAAAGCTTTTAATTTTTGATGAATAGTGAAAAAACAGAGTTATAGTTTAAAACCAAATTTTTATTTAAATAATTATTTATTTTATTTAAATTAATATTAGGTCAAAATAGATACATAATACCTATAAAAGTTAAATTTAATTCATTGTAGTCAGTTTATAATAATTTTAGATATATAAAAATTTTATTAAACTTTTCACCGTCTTTTACCCACCTCCTAGGAAAATTTGTAAATTCACATAAAACATTATTTTACCGCCTCTGTGAGTTGAATTTAAAAAATCCAAGAGACAAAGTTAATATCAAGGAGTAAAATTAGGTTCAATAATATAAAAATAATTTTTTTTTTGAATAGTAACTTTTACTTTTATTTACCACGGTTAAAAGTAAATAGGGTAATTAAGGGTAAAAATGATATTATTATTACCCTAACACATGTCCTAATTCTATTGTATAAGTGTAATTTGACCAAAAAAAATCTTAGGAATAAAATATGACCCTTTAGGTCCACAAGGATTAGATTAAGACATTAATTATTATTTAATTTAAAGAAGAGTTAAAAGAGTTAAAATCAAAGTTTAATAACTAAACCATTTTTAATATATGGTTATAAATAAGATAAATTCAACTATAAATATTCATTAGAAAGCTAAAAAGATTTCCTACATGATTATATTTTATTTATAATTTTTAGAGATTAAATAAATAAATTTATTAATGACACAATGATGATGCAGTAATTACCTTATTAATGAAACAATCAAAAAAATGGTATTATAAATATTAAAATAAAAGTAATTTTCAAAATTTTTATGAAATCCACAAATTTTCTAGGTTAATATGACATGTTAGGGATGATTCAATGTATCTTTTTCGAAGTAATCAAGTTTTGATGACTTTCAAAAAAACAAAATACCAAATAGTGTCAAAATTGACATAAATTAATATTTAAAACAAATACTATATTATTGGTTGATATAATATTCCAAAAAATATAAGGTTCGTCCAAAGGGATTAAATTGTAACACCACAATTTTTCATAGTACGCTATTTCTTCAATGTAATGCAATAACATGCACTACACACAACACTGAGTTCAAGCGCATCACGACTTACCAAACTAACCATTCAAAAGCGGTTATGAATAGTATTAACTGAATTTTGAACATTATATAATCCTTATAATTTTAGAATACATATTATGAGTTTCTTAGACATAATGTAAGAACAAATTCATTTTTTTCAGATAAAAGAATTATTTTTCAAATAATGCAATTTTACAGCCTTTTAATGGCGAACTCTTTTTAAATCCAATATTTGAAACTTTTATATATTAAATTTGACAAAATAAACTTCTTCTTTAGAATCGTAACATAAGAATTTAGTTTCAATAAATTTTTGGTGTTTTTCTGATAACTTTCATATTTGGGTGAATAGTGAAATACTATATTTTAACTGAAAACAACTTTTTTAATCAAAATAATTTATAGTGTTTAATTATAAATTTTAATGTTTTGGAAGTATAATTAGATTATATTTTTACCATTTAATCCAATGTTGGTCATTATAATTAATTTCACATTTAAATTATACATAAACAAGTGTCAATCTTTTGATAGTTATTGTTTCTTAAAAACACGCTATTTGTTTTGACAACAAGAATTAATTTTAAATCAATTAATGAAACTTATATGTTTTGAATTTGGTAAAATAGACATCATTTTTGGATTCGGAATATCAAAATTAGTTTAGGGTGAATTTTTTGTATTTTTCTGAAAACTTTCAATTTTTGATGAATAGTGAAAAACATTGAGTTATTGGTTAAAACCGAATTTTTATTTAATTATTTATTTATTTTATTTAAATTTATTTTAGTTAAAAATATATACATAATACCTATATAAGTTCAATGTAATTAATTGGAGTCAGTTTATAATAATTTTAGATATATAAAATTTTTATTGAACTTTTCACCGTCTTTTACCCATCTCCTATGAGAATTTGCAAATTCACATAAAACATACTTTTACCACTTCTGTGAGTGGAATTTTGAAAATTCGAGAGACATGGTTAATATCAATGGGTAAAATGTGGTTCAATAACATAAAAATAATTTTTGATGAATAGTAACTTTTTACTTTTATTTACCACGGTTAAAAGTAAATAGGGTAATTAAGGGAAAAAATGATATTAATATTAACCTAAAACATGTCCTAATTCTATTGGATAAGTGTATCTCGACCAAAAACAACCTGAGGAATAAAATATTATCATTTAGGTCCACTTGGATTAGATTAGGACATTTATTATTATTTAATTCGAAGAAGAGTTAAAAGAGTTAAAATCAAAGTTTAATAACTAAAACATTTTTAATATAGGGTTATACATAAGATAAATTAGATTATAAATATTAATTAGAAAGATAAAAGGATTTCCTACATAATTGTATTTTATTTTTAATTTTTATACATTAAATAATTTAATTTATTTATGACACAATGATGATGTTGTAATTACTGTATTAATGAAAGATTAAGATAATTGATATTATAAATACCCAAATAAATGTAATTTGAGTATTTTTATGAATTAAAATAATTTTATAGGTTAATATGACATATTATGATTGGTTATATGAATTTTTTTCGAAGTAATAATGTTGTTATGAATTTATCAAAAACAAAATACCCAATAGTGTCAAAATTGACATAAAAGAGTTTTTAAAACAAATATTATATTATTAATTGATATTCTATTCCTAAAAATCTAAGGTTCATCCAAAGGACGTATATAATGATATTTTTATCATTAATTGACCACTTGGGGGGTCTATTGTAAGCTTGTAGTAATTTTATTAACCATATAATATAAAAATACAAAGAGACATGGTAAATGTCAAACTAATTAACTAAGAGTTAAAACTAAAAGATAAGGTTAATAAAGTGACCCAAACCTATCTAAAACATATTGGTTGAGTGTATTTCGACCCATCCCCACATTATCCTCTAAATAAGTCAATTTGGATCCATTATAAACTGAATATAAATTTATTATAAAATAATATTTTAAGTTTTTTCTAAGGTACCCATCACCCCTCTTATAAAAGGGCACTCCCCCTTCACTCTATTTCACACCTTCTAAGCCATTTGGCTTGGCCAAACCCTGACCAAATATCCTCTACACTTCCCTCAATTCATCCTAGAGGCCCTCCTTTGGTCATAAAGCCTTTTTAAGGATCCCTTTTGATCAAATCAAAAGGAAGAACCTGAAGAAGAGGTAATGATTTCACCACCCTCTTTCAAGTTCTCGTATTCTTCCACTTACTCTTTATTTGTTGTTTAAATCATAAAATAATAACTCCAGTATCTTCTATATACTTTTATGTTATTATAAATATGGCACAACTATATTCATTATCCTATCCATCTTATGAATGATAATGTCACCATGCGTGCGTACGTACGACTTACCATCTCCACGTCGTGGTGTAATTTGTTATTCAACACTATGTTATTTGGATGGATATAATGATGAGTAATATTTATATAAATAATTAAAATAAAATTCTAATGTCTCTGTAAAATTAATATATCATCCAATTACACACCTTTAAGGAAATTATATTGTCGCTCGTGCGTACGTACGGATTACCGTCTCCACGAAGCGATAAGATTCATTTCTACATTCACCATTCATCGACGATTATAAAAATATATATTACTAATATGTATGTAATATATAAAATAATAATGCTACTAGAGATATATATATTTATATATTTATATGTACTTACATATATCTTATTCACTTAGTTCCGTTCAATAAGATGTGAAAACGGAAACTGCGTTTATGCATACGTACGGACTACCGTCTCCATAAACGGTGTTTTTTATTTCATATATATGTCTATTATACATATTTATATTCTAAATATATATGATATATAAATCATGTTTTATATTCTGTAAGTACTTAAATCTTGACATAAGTGATGCAATCAAGAGTAACAAGTTAAAACACGTACGAAAAAGAAAGTGATTATTACCCAAAATGTTAATTTAACAATTAAATTATTATTAAATGGGTAGTATAAAGTAATAAATGAATCATGTATGATATCATAAATATTAACATAGTTCTGGTATACCTTAATAACATACTAAGATCTTCATACAGGAGGTTAAATATACCCTCGACTAAAGGAAAGTGCAAGGTAAGGGTTTTCATCTCACTTCTTATTCTCGTGAGATTCGTACCATATTTCCAATATTACCTTTTGTGTTGTGTATGTACTGCCCATAATTGTATTATTTGTGTAATACACTTTAATTTATGTGCATTTACATATTAATTGTATGATACCTCTTTCATGGGGTGTATGTTTCCTAAAGTTACCAAATTGATAAGGGTTAATTTCACAATCTCTTTATTATCCGAGGTTGTTTTTATGTGAGTATCTACTGGGAAATATTTATTATCCATGTACATGTTTCATAAAATAGTATTCAAAGGGATTATATTAAGGTACTTTTTACTAAAACATTATTTTAAATGTTTTAAAGATTTATTCTTCTAAACCATTCTCATTAATGTCCATGTTTTCAAAATGGTTTTAAGGATTTATTTAAATGGACATAAATGTTTTAAAATGTTAATTACTTTAAAAAGTTTCAAAGTGGTATGGGGCACTTTGATTAAAAAAATTATTTAAATTTCTTCCTTTCTAAATTGTGTGACTTTTAAATGTTTTCATGAAAAATGGATATTTCTCTCAAAGAGTTTTACAAATCATTTTCATCTCTATCAAAATCCTTTAATGGATTTAAAACTTGTTTGAAGTTGATTTATTATGATACAAATCTTCCATATTGTGTTGAAGGTTTTGTGATATGTTTGACTGTGGATGTGTTATTTTTATACCATTCATGGTTTATGGGTAAAGTATCGACATTTCGTATTCTAGTTTTAATATGAATGTTTATGTTATGTTTAAACCTGTTCATATGAGGAATGCATTGGAATTAGTAAGTGACGGGTGAAGCCCACTATAGCTCCTCGATGAATCGGTAGGTCTCATGAGACAAACTAGTGCCTTATAACAAGGCCTTGACAAAACCATATTTGTAGTCTTGGCACAAGGCCTTGACTATGTGGTTATGATAGTCTGGCATTATGCATTCCATCATTATGAAAGTGGTTAGTGATATTGCATGTGATTATTCGACTAGTAGAATATCCATGTGAATAAGTAAATGGAATTATATCATTTTATTTTTTCTATATTATGATGAAGTTCATGTTTAAAAGTATTTTGTTTTAGTTATACATTGCCTTAAATTTTTATGCTTATTTATGAATGTTTTTGTTGTATTGCTTACCCTTACTGAGCGTTTGAGCTCACCCATTTCAATGTTTTATTTTTCCCAAGATTCTAAGAAGTGTATTGTGATTGATATGAAGGGTTAATACAAGAGAATAATGGCGTTCATAAATGATTATTTATGTTGTTTTTTATGTCTTAAAATGTAATGTAACATTCATGTATGTAATATATTTTTCAAGACTGCTAAACTGGTCAGTCCTTCGAGACTTGATTCCTTATAATCATTCAAATTTATTAAAATAATGCACCGACTCTATGTTACTGGGGTTGGAGAATTACATAAATAATATTATATATGTCATTAATGATCCACTTGAGGTTCTCTTGGAAGTTTAGAGTAAGTTTATTAACCATATAGAGTAAGAATACAAGAAGACACGGTAAAAGTTAAACTATTTAACTAAGAGTTAAATCTAAGAGATAAGGTTTAAATGGTAACCTAAACTTTTATAAAACCTATTGGTTGAGTGTATTTTGACCCATAACCACCTAAGCCTCTAAATAAATTCATTTGAAACCATTATAAACCGAATATGATTGTATAATAAATTAATACTTTAATCTTTTCCTAAAGTGACCCTCACCCCTCTTATAAAAGGGAACTTCCCCTTTTCTCAAATTAACACCTCCAAAGCCATTTGGCTCGGCCAACCCCTGCCCAAATATCCTCCCAACTATACTACCTTAATCTGAGAGGCCTTACATTGGTCCTAAATATAACCTAAGGATACCTTTTGATCAAATCAAAAGGAAGAACCCGAATAAGAGGTAATGATTTCACCACCCTCTTTCAAGTTCTCTTATTCTTCCACTTACTCTTTATTTGTTTTTTCCATTATAAAATAATAAATCTAGTATCTTCTATATACTGTGATGTTATTTTAAATATTTCACAACTATATTCATTATTCTATCCATCTTATGAATGATAATGTCACCATGCGTGCGTACGTACGGCTTACCGTCTCCACGCCGTGGTGTAATTTGTTATTCAACACTATGTTATTTGGATGGATATATTGATGAGTAATATGTATATAAATAATTAAAATAACATGATAATGTCTCTATAAAATTAATATACCATCCAATTCCACACCTTTAAAGAAATGATATTGTCGCTCGTGCGTACGTACGGATTACCGTCTCCACGACGCGATGAGATTTATTTCTACGTTCACCATTCATCGATGATTATAAAAATATATATTACTAATAAGTATGTAATATATAACATAATAATGCTACTGGATATATATATATATATATTTACCTACATATATCTTATTCACTTAGTTCCGTTCAATACTATATGAAAAACGGAAACTGCGTTTATGTGTACGTACGGACTACCGTCTCCATAAACGGTGTTTTTCATTTCATATATATGTCTATTATACATATTTATATTCTAAATATATATGATATATAAATAATTTTTTATATTCTGGAAGTATTTAAATCTTGATCTAAGTGATACAATCAAGAGTAACAAGTTAAAACACGTACGATAAAGAAAACGATTATTACCCAAAATGTTAATTTAACATGGAAATTATTATTAAATGGGTAGTATAAAGTCATAAATGAATCATGTATGATATCATAAATATTAATATGGTTCTGGTATAATTTAATAACATACTACGATCTTCATACATAAGGTTAAACATACCCTCGACTAAAGGAAAGTGCAAGGTAAGGGTTAATTCTTCAATCTCATTATTATTTGAGATTGTTTATGTGTAAGTATTTACTGGGAAATTTTTATCATCCATGTCCATTTTTCATAAAAATGATTTCAAAATGAATATTTTATTGATTTATGAAAGGTACTCTTTATCATGATCATAATTTTAAATGTTTAAAAGATTTATCATTCTAAATCTTTTTAATTAATGTCCATGTTTTCAAAATGATTTTAAGGATTTATTTATATGGACATGAATGTTTTGAAATGATAATTATTTTCAAAAGTTTCAAAGTTTTTTGGGAAAATTTGATGCAAAAATATATTTTAAATTACTTCCTTTATAAATGTGTGACTTTTAAATTATTTTACAAAAAAGGATATTTCTCTCAAAAAATTTTACTCATCATTTTCAACTGTGTCAGCATCCTTTACTAGATATTATTTTTGATTGAGTTTGATTTTTATAATACAATATTCTGTATTGTATTGAATGAGTTATGATATGTTTGATTGTGGATGTTTTATTTTTATACCATTCATGGTTTATGGTTAATGTATTAACATTTCGTATGCTAGTCTTAATACGAATGTTTATGTTATGTTTCAACTTTTTCATATGAGGAATATAGTGGACTTAATAAGTGATGGGTGGAGCCCGCTATAGCTCCTTGATGCATCGGTAAGTCTCATGAGACAAACTAGTGTCTTGGAACAAGGCCTTGAAAAAAAATATTTTTTAGTCTTGGCACAAGGCCTTGACTGTGTGGTAATGATGTCCGGCATTAGGCATTCCCTAGTTATGAAATTAGTTATTACATGTGATTATTCGACTAGTAGAATATCCATGTGCATGTTTATATGGTAATTTTTGATTTATTTTTTCCATATTATGTTCAAGTTTATGTTTAAAAGGCTATTGGTTTTATTACACATCTTTCCTTAAAAGTTTATAGCTTCCGCTAAATTATTTACCCTTACTGAGCATCTGAGTTCACCCCTTTCTTATGTTTTATTTTCCCAGGATCCCAAGAAGTGTTTTATGTTTGAGATGTAGGGTTAAGATAAGGGAACAATGGAATTATCAAAGAACTATCTATGTTATGTTTTATGTTTGAAATTTTAATGTGAATTTAATGTATGTAATTTATTTTCTAAGACTGCTAAACTGATCGGTCCTTCGGGACTTGATTCCATGTAATCATGCCAATGTATTAAAATAATGCACCAACTCTGGGTTTCTGGGGTCAGGGTGTTATAGTTGGTATCAGAGGAAGTTTAGAAATAACCTTGGAAACTAGATTTAGATAAACTCTGATTAGAGCACATTACCCTAAGATAGACTTTGGGGATTAGTATAGAAGAACTTCCTAAAATTTTGGTAATGTAGAGATTTTGTGAGTTTTCCAAGAAAATACATCTTTGTCTAGATACGAGCAGGTAGAGGAGGCTCTAGCACAGATGTACCTAGGGGTAAAACTTGAAAACACCGCTTTGAGCTAGACTCGAATGGGAATTGGTGCATGACAACAGGCCTTGTTGCACTCTTGGTTACGACACTCTCGGGGGATATGCTTAGGATAATTATCATTTTCTTTACAAATCATTATGAAAGATTTATAAGTATATAACTCCTCAAAGAAAATATTTTTATGGATTATATCCATAAACTGTTCAATTTATGTTAGGTATTTTACAAGTTTGTAATTATTCATTGCAATTCATAAACTGACCTAGTGTATCACATTGTATAGAAATGGCGCCCAGTAAAAGGAATGTGAACTCCAGCAATACGTATGATCCAAAGAGTAATAAGGATCATATCTTTCATAGTATTAAGCCAATATTTATAAGGGAAATAGTATCCCACGTATTCTCAACATATGAAGAAATATTATCTTGTTTTAATAAGATAAGTAAAGAATTATCTGAGCCCTATGGGTTTGAAGGGAAGTCAGAGAAGAAAAGGATGGTAGAGAGAAATATGGATAAAGGGAAGAAGGGAACGAAGGATTTTACCATATGTGATAATTGTGGAAAGAATCACCTTGGTAAATTCTTAAAGGTAATGAGAGTTTGTTATGAGTGTGGAGAAAAAGGACACCATGTACATGATTGCAAGGATAAGAAAAAGGTTTCATGTGTACAAAGCTTCATCTGTAAGGATTTGGGTCACTACGCGAATCAATGTCCAAATCATCAGAGTATACCCCAAATGTTTCTATTGGATAATAATAATTTTATGATACTACCAAAGATGAAGAGGAATGATTAGATTTATTACGTTTTTATTAAAGTATTGTGTCATTTGAGTAATGTATTAAGGATGTACATATTATAGTAATTATAGAGTATATAAGTATTGTACTACAGTACTATTTTAATGAGGATTTGAGATTATGTGGTTCTAAGAAAAGTGACTTAATAGTAAGCTACACTTTTTGAAAAATACATGGTTGAAGGAAAGGTAATCCTTAATATGGTCCTGATAATGAGGTAGTGATTTTGGAATAAGAGATGGTTGATTTGGATAAATTATATTGGATATTCTTGACTTCCTTGAAACTGATTAATGATTTGTATATTCCATCATTGTTGGAGTTTACAACATTTTTGGATAGAAGGATTATATCCAGTATTCTATAAGGAATAAGTGATCATTAATATAATCAATAAGGTTTTATGGTAATTCAGGATGTTGGGGTGTTTTAAAAGAATACCTGATAAAGGCGTTCATGTGTTATTACCTAGCAAAAAGGATCTTCATTGTGTTTAAATTCCTTATAAATTTTGGACTGAGAGTTTGGATATAAGTATTTTGGATAAGTCTAAAGGATGGAATGGATTAAGTTTGGAATTGAATACTATTGTTAAGGTTATTTTTGGATTGTTATAAAAAGGACAACCCAGAGGTCAGGCGACAACTAGTCACGTCCAGTAAGGCCACGAGACTTGAACCCGCAACCGAAGAGAAACAAGGGTGCATCACCTATGACTGGACTACGTGATGTACTGGTTTGTATAATTTAGTTTTTTTAAATAGTTTGACAAATGAATTATAAATTCATTATTCTTGGAACCCTATACGATTCGGATAAATAATTTTTTTTTGAAATCTTTTGAAGTGAAAGAGGGGTTTATGGTAGGAATTAGTTGAAGGATGAAACTCTACTTGTCAAGTATAAATATATATATAATATTTTTCCTCTTATTAAGACTAAATTCTATTAACCCAATTTCCGATGTGGGTTTTCCCACAAAGGTATTTTCTATTTTCAACCATTTATTTTCAACGAAAAATTTCAAATTGTGAGGACACAATTTGTAGAAGGAGGGAATAATGTAACACCCCGTGATTTCATATTACATTAGTTCTTCAAAGTAATTCAATAACTTAACTACACGCAACATCGAGTTCAAGCACACCACGACTTACCAAACTAGTCGTTCAAAAGCGGTTATGAATAGTATTAACTGAATTTTGAACTATATATAATCCTTATAATTTTAGAATCCATATTATGAGTTTCTTAGACATAATGTAAGAACTAATTCATTTTTTTAGATAAAAGAACTATTTTTCAAAAAATATACTTTTACCGCCTTTTAATGGTGAACCATTTTTAAATCCAATATTTGAAACTTTTATATATTTAATTTGAAAAAATAAACTTCTTCTTTATAATTGGGACATAATAATTTAGTTTCAATAAATTTTTGGTGTTTTTCTAATAACTTCCATATTTGGGTGAATAGTGAAATATACTATATTTTAACTGAAAACAACTTTTTTAATAAAAATAATTTATATTGCTAAATTATAAATTTTAATGGTTTTGAAGTCTAAATAGATTATATTTTTACCATTTAATCCAATAATGGTCATTTTAAGTAATTTCACTTTGAAATTGGACATTACAAGTGTCAAACTTTTGATAGTTATTATTTCTTAAAAATACGCCTTTTGGTTTTGACAGCGGAAATTAATTTTAAATTAATAAATGCAACTTCTATGTTTTTAATTTCAAAAAATAGACTTCATTAGTGAATTTGGAATATCAAAATTAGCTTAGGGTGAATTTTTTGTATTTTTATGAAACTTTTAATTTTTGATGAATAGTAAAAAACACCGAGTTATAGTTTAAAACCGAATTTTTGTTTAAATAATTATTTATTTTATTGAAATTTATTTTAGGTAAAAATAGATTCATAATACCTATATAAGTTCAATGTAATTTGTTGGAGTCAGTTTATAATAATTTTAGATATATAAAAAATTTATTGAACTTTTCACCGTCTTTTACCCACCTCCGAGGAGAATTTGTGAATTCACATAAAACTTGATTTTACTGCTTCTTTGAGTTGAATTTTGAAAATCCAACAGACACGGATAATATCAAGAAGTAAAATTTTGTTCAATAAGAAAAAAATATTTTTTGGCGAATAGTAACTTTTTACTTTTATTTACCACGGTTAAAAGTAAATAGGGTAATTAAGGGTAAAAATGATATTATTATTACCCTAACACATGTCCTAATTCTATTGGATAAGTGTAATTAGACCAAAAATAACCTTATGAATAAAATATGACCCTTTAGGTCCACATGGATTAGATTAAGACATTTATTGTTATTTAATTTATAAAAGAGTTAAAAGAGTTAAAATCAAAGTTTAATAACTAAACCATTCTTAATATAGGGATATACATAAGATAAATTCGACTATAAATATTCATTAGAAATATAAAAATATTTCCTACATAATTATATTTTATTTATAATTTTTAGAGATTAAATAGATAAGTTTATTAATGGCACAATGATGATGCAGTAATTACCTTATTAATGAAAGAATGAAATAAATGGTATTATAAATATTAAAATAAATATAATTTTCAATTTTTTATGAAATACATGAATTTTATGGGTTAATATGACATGTTAGGGATGATTCAATGTATCGTTTTCTAAGTAATCAAGTTGTGATGACTTTCAAAAAAAAACAAAATACCCAATAGTGTCAAAATTGACATAAATTAATATTTAAAACAAATACTATATTATTGGTTGATATAATTTTCCTAAAAATGTAAGGTTCGGACAAAGGGATTTAATAATAATATATATGTCATTAATGAGACACTTGTGATTCTATTGGAAGTTTAGTGTAAGTTTATTAACCATATAGAGTAAGAATACAAGAAGACAGGGTAAAAGTTAAACTATTTAACTAAGAGTTAAATCTAAAAGATAATGTTTAAATGGTAACCTAAACTTTTATAAAACCTATTGTTTGAGTTTATTTTGACCCATAACCACCTAAGTCTCTAAATAAATTCATTTGAAACCATTATAAACCGAATATGATTGTATAATAAATTAATACTTTAATCTTTTCCTAAAGTGACCCTCACCCCTCTTATAAAAGGGCACTTCCCCTTCTCTCAAATTAACACCTCCAAAGCCATTTGGATCAGCCAACCCCTACCCAAATATCCTCCCAACTATCCTAAATTCATCCTAGAGGCCTTACTTTGGTCAGAAATCCAACCTAAGGAGCCCTTTTGATCAAGCCAAAAGGAAGAACCCGAAGAAGAGGTATTGATTTCACCACCTTCATTCAAGTTCTCTTATTCTTCCACTAACTATTTCTTTTTTGTTTCCATTATAAAATAATAACTCTAGTATATTATATATATTGTGATGTTATTATAAATATGGCACAAATATATTCATTATTATATCCATCTTATGAATGATAATGTCACCATGTGTGCATACGTACGGCTTACCGTCTCCACGCCATGGTGTAATTTGTTATTCAACACTATGTTATTTGAAAGGATATAATGATGAGTAATATGTATATAAATAATGAAAATAACATGATAATGTCTCTGTAAAATTAATATACCATCCAATTCCACACCTTTAAGGAAATGATATTGTCGCTCATGCGTACGTATGGATTACCGTCTCCACGACACGATGAGATTCATTTCCACGTTCACCATTCATCGATGATTATAAAAATATATATTACTAATAAGTATTTAATATATGAAATAATAATGCTACTATATATATATATATACATATATATATGTGTGTGTGTGTGTACTTACTTATATCTTATTCACTTAGTTCTGTTCAATACGATATGAAAACGGAAACAGCCTTTATGCATACGTACGGACTACCATCTCCATAAATAGTGTTTTTCATTTCATATATATGTATATTAGACATATTTATATTATAAATATATATGATATATAAATCATGTTTTATATTCTAGAAGTATTTAAATCTGGATCTAAGTGATACAATCAAGAGTAACAAGTTAAAACACGTACGATAAAGAAAACGATTATTACCCAAAATGTCAATTTAACAAGGAAATTATTATTAAATGGGTAGTATAAAGTCATAAATTAATCATATATAATATCATAAATATTAATATGGTTTTGGTATAATTTAATAACATACTATGATCTTCATACAGGAGGTTAAACATACCCTCCACTAAAGGAAAGTGCAAGGTAAGGGTTAATTCTTCAATCTCATTATTATCCGAGATTATTTATGTGTATGTATTTACTGGGAAATTTTTATCATCCATGTCCATTTTTCATAAAAATGATTTCAAAATGAATATTTTAATGATTTATTAAAGGTCATATTTATCAAGATCATAATTTTAAATGTTTTAAAGATTTATCATTCTAAATCTTTTTAATTAATGTCCATGTTTTCAAAATGATTTTAAGGATTTATTTATATGGACATGAATGTTTTGAAATGATAATTATTTTCAAAAGTTCCAAAGTGGTATGAGACAATTTGATTCAAAAATATATTTTAAATTACTTCCTTTATAAATGTGTGACTTTTAAATGATTTTACAAAAAGGATATTTCTCTCAAAAAGTTTTACTCATCGTTTTCAACTATGTCAGCATCCTTTACTGGATATTATTTTTGATTGAGGTTGATTTATTATAATACAATCTTCCATATTGTATTGAATGAGTTATGATATGTTTGATTGTGTATGTTATATTTTTATACCATTCATGGTTTATGGTTAATGTATTGACATTTCGTATGCTAGTTTTAATACGAATATTTATGTTATGTTTCAACTTTTTCATATGAGGAATGCAGTGGACTTAATAAGTGACGGGTGGAGCCCGCTATAGCTCCTCGATGCATTGGTAGGTCTCATGAGACAAACTAGTGTCTTGGAACAAGGCCTTGACAAAAAATTTATTTGTATTCTTGGTACAAGGCCTTGACTATGTGGTAATGATGTCCGGCATTCAGCATTCCCTCATTATAAAATTAGTTATTACATGTGATTATTCGACTAGTAGAATATCCATGTGCATGTTTATATGGTAATGTTTGATTTATTTTTTCCATATTATGTTCAGTTTTATGATTAAAAGGCTATTGTTTTTATTACACATCTTGCCTTAAAATTTTATAGCTTCTGCTAAATTATTTACCCTTACTGAGCATCTGAGCTCACCCCTTTCTTATGTTTTATTTTTCCAGGATCCCAAGAAGTGTTTTTCGTTTGAGATGCAGGGTTAAGCTAAGGGAACAATGGAATTATAAAATAAATATCTACGTTGTGTTTTATGTTTGAAATTGTAATTTAAATTTAATGTATGTAATCTATTTTCCCATACTGCTAAACTGATCGGTCCTTCGGGACTTGATTCCTTGTAATCGTGCTAATGTATTAAAATAATGTATCAGATCTGGGTAACTGGGGTCGGGGAATTACATTGGAGATACACAACTATATGGAATATGAATTAGTTCCACGATATTTAGTGGAATATGAATATTCTAAAGACACATATTGTATATGATGGATAAAACCATAGTAATGGTTTTATTTTCACTATGTCTGGTGATACAGTATTCATTGAGAGTAATCAGACCAACAAGTAAGAAGTAAATGGAAAAAATATAATATTGAAAATATCGATTAAAATTCAATAATGGACTCCATATATCAAAGTAGAGGGAATTATTATTTTGAATACTATAGAGGGTATTCAAGTGATACTATACATTAGTGGTACAAGAATAGTACCAATAATAATGATTGGTAATACCAAATTTTTTTTCCTAAATCCACTATAATTTTACTTATCATATCTAATTTCCATGATATTTAAATAGGTAACTATATTTCAATACAACCAATCTTGTAAAGCATCTATACAACGCAATTAGAAAAGGTTGGAGACACTATAGAATGTCAGTAAGGGGTGAAAGTTACTTGAATCCAATTTTGAATTGAAGTAAGAAAAAAGATCACAGAATATTCTTTTGGAATGAATTTTTTCCATGTGTATACAAGAGGATGGTTTGAGTGACATTGTTTTTTAAGGAAAATATTTTTGACAGCATATGGAAAACAACTATTAGTCTTACAATTAGTTAAGACTATAATAAAAGTAACCCTCTAGGAATTGACTTAAAGGACCAATCTACATTCTAGTGAATGAGATCTACTGAGGTAAATATAATGGTTACATATAATAAATAAAAATTACACATACTATAAATTCATTGATAAATAAAAGTTAGATCAATTCGAGATATAATTATTACCAGTGTAACGTGGAATAAATCTCTCGAGGAAGACATGTATGGGGTATAGAAGAATATTAATGTGGTGAGTTGAATTTCATAAACTTTTTTGATGGATCAATCACATTTTATATGATAAGTATTATATATGATATTTCTAATATATATTTTATTATTTGAAAATATCAGTTTTGTCTAGGATAACTACACATGAAGAAATCAGAACTATCCAATCATACTTGAGCAAGTTTAGATGATATATACTTGGTATATAGAGATAAAGGGATACTAGTTATAATGTGACATAAAATAGTCTTCGTTTGGATCAATGTGATATAATATCATATCTATTATAAGTTAATGAGATAGAGAAGCTCATTCAATCAAGTTGTATCCATATTTATAAATATCAAGTGTGTTTCAGCTTCTGATATAGCTAAAGAAGTAGTGTAAAATATGAAATAATTTGTTTTGGTTTTGGAATCACACCTAGTAAGTGAATTTTATCATAATATAAATTATGATAATTCTATTACTGATACTAGACAATATTTCAAGTTTTTTACAGTGGAAAAAAAATAAAATACTTGGGGATATCATCTCTTGAGGAGTCTTACTCAAGAAGGTGAAGTCATAGATAATAGAATAGCCATGCAGTGGACATGTGGTAGGCCCAAGTACTAAATCCATAACTCAGAAAAAGCATATTATTATCATGTGAGAGATAACAAGAATAGTTAAAAGTTTGGATCTAATGAAAATGGGAGAGTTGTAATAGTGGGTTCCCTAGACCAAACATGAATAGTAACTTTTATTATTATATCATATATACAGTGATTTTTCCATGATGCACACTTACCATAATAGTATTGATATTTGTGTATCCATTATTTACATGGTAATGTCTATAGATTATTTGCTATATAAAAAAGTTATAACAGTTCACATGATATAATGAGAACATCGAGATACTATAGAATTAATCTTAAACATATGTATTATGATCTCGATATATCATACTGACTGGAGACAGATGATGTTTGATTATCGAGTGTTAGTGGATCATAATCATTGAGACTTATTCTCATAAATTTTTTACATGGTGTTCTCTAGTAGATGAGATCAGTGGGACTGAAACCCTAATAGGTACACCACATGTTTTAGGTGTCATTGGTAGTTTCTATCTACAAACACATGTAATGTTCTCCTGGTTTGAGATTATTATCAATGTATACTATTTGATCATGTACTTTGATGCAAGGATATAACTATGGCACTGAATTTTTAGTGAGTTTTCATGCATTGGGTGTGTCATTAGTATTATGACTTTGATTGAATAATAAAGATAGAATTTTTCACTTATGAAAGGAAGTGATATATTATCCCTAGTTTATTAGGATGTTATTACCTTCATTAAATCCCTGACCAGGTTAGAAGAAAGAAAGTTCATCCAATTTGGTCAATGAATAATAAATTAAGAAAGGATCATGACACACATTGTGTATCCAAATTTATGATATATTACGAGATAAATTGATTATACTACATGGCGTGTGTTCATAAGACAGTTAGAATTGCTATAAATACTCCTTATCTCATTAGGGCCCATCATGGGTTGTTAGACTCTACTCCTGGTCTATGAATAGTGTTCACTTCTATCAAGATAAGCACCTAAAGGGTCACACACTAAACGTATTCAAAATTATACCCGATTTTAATGAGTAAGAGTTTAGGACATGGTGGTCCCCATCATAGGGTCCAAGAGATGTCCAAGAATATATAGTCTCCATGAAATAAATAAATTCATATTATTCAATTTTAGAATAATTAGTATTGAATTTATTTATTAAATATATTTACAAGTATTAAAGTAAATACATGGAAAAATATTATAAGGATGAAAATTATTTTAATATTCAAGGTTCATGTAATATTTGTGGGAATACTGAGTAAACTCAATGACTCATTTTTATCACATAATATATTTATTATATTATAAGTAACTGATAAAAATATAAATGATATTTTATGACTCAGTAAAGCATCCATGAAATATCATTTATATTTTATTTTTTGTGTAATAAATATCAGGGGACTAGGGAACCTTTATCGAGTATTTTAAGACTCCACTATAAAAGGAAGAGGAGGATATTATATGGAGAAATATTAACTACATCTTTGGTGAGATATTCTCTCTCAATTCTTGCTTCCTAAAGAGAGAATTAGATGATTCGAGCTTCTGATCTGAGTTCTTATTCTCAAATATGTTTATTTTCATTATGGTGATCATCGTGATATTAAAGGAATCATTAAATATTTGAGATAGCACCCAAAATTTAATGATCAGCATTCCCACATACTTTTTAAGAATGTTTTGATGATCTATATAGATTCAACTTTAGATAGTTTGAGTAGAGATCACTAACAATGAGTGGATTTCAAGCACAAATTCAGATCAAAAAAGTTAATTTATGATTTTTTTTATCAAAAATCAACAAGCATGATCCTAATGCCTTTATTGGAGATGTGTTTCACATACATGAGATGACATAGTTACATCTATATCAAGTAGAAAATTTTAAATCATAGGCACATAAACTTCTATTGTGCACCCTGATACCTTTGGTTTTTAACAAGAATCAACTAATATTTGAGTACTGGATGAATTGGGAGATATATGTATGGATATTTAAGGTTATCATTAAATATTATAATAAGTGAAAAGGTCGAAAGAGACCATCCAAAGGATGTGGGGAATTTGAGATTATGTGAACAACTAACAAAAACCTTGTGGATGATGATTCTAAATTTTGATAATATTTAAAGTGTTAGAGAAATACTGAATCTTAATTGAAAAGGATCTATTAGAGGTTGAAGAAGTATTGAATTACTAGCAGCTTCATAAGGGTAAACTATGAATTGCACTATCGGTTAAAGGTAATCTTCAACTTACACTGGGTGCATAAAGGTAACTTGACTTCTATATAAAGGTGTTCCAAGTCCTACATAAAGGTAACCTCAATTTACAATGAGATACGTAAAGATAAATAGAATCTTTGTAAATGTTTTCCTGACCAACATAAATGTAATCTACAAATTTTCACTAGCAATATAAATGTTATCTATACCTATATAAGGGTACCGCATAAGGTTTATTGACATAAGGGTACTACATAAGGGTCATCTATGTAAGGGTAACAATGTAATGGTCCTTTTTAGAGCTATGTAAAAGTTATATAGAAAATAAATGAGCTATTTAAAGGTAATTCAATACATGTATAAAGGTCATATGAGATATATGATAGCTACATAAAGGTAATGAAGTATTAATATTCTAGAATATTTCATATTTTAGATAAATTTAGATAATTGATAAGATGTTTTCAAGTTGATATTTAGTGTTTAAACATTATGATCGACAACAAATTCATGATCCTAGTTGAGATTGAAGGAAGATCAATCAAATAAGGAACTGATATTTTAAGGTTCATGATGAAACTTATTGAAAACCTCGAGATTCTGAAATGGGCATAGAATGAAAAATACATCATAATGGTGGTTGTTTTAGTAAATAAGTTTTATTGTGAGAAATGATTGTTACAAAATGCTATGGTCCACTCCTAGTGAACATTTTGAGAATCCATCAACATTATAAACTGAACGAGATCTAGTATAGCAAGAAATTCATAATATGTTATGGTGAATTTTCAATGATTTTTTTGTCATTATGGAAGACCGATGAGATTTCCACGTAATAAGATAATATTCTACAATGAGAAACTGATGTATTCTTATGTGTAAAATTTTAAAGCTATTAAGTAATAGATGATGAATGATATTTGAATATCATATGAAGAGATAAAACTTGATATTCATTCAAATTTAAATGGATAATAAATCCATGGTATTTATGGATGATATGATGATATGGTAAAAAAATTATGATAGAATTAAAATATATAGGTCTATAGGAGATACTATTGAGAAATAATTTCTAATTTAAATGTTTTAAATGACTAGATTTGTAATTGAATTAAAAGTGAAAAATATTGTGGAAATAATTTCACATGATACTTGAGAATATATATATATATATATATATATACATATATATATATAAGTAATGAGGAAAAAGTTATATAGATTGCATGTGAGTGCTAAGAGACTCTATACACTATTGTTCTATTATTGGAAGAATAGATAGAAAAATATAAATTCATAGATAGATTCATGAGTAAGAATATCTATTGCGGTTGAGTATTAAAAAAGATAAAGAAGATCCAAATCACCTAGAATTAGGAGTGAGGTGTGAGACTGATGGATTTACCCAAGAAAATATAGAATCTCTTGAAGATTTTTACGCAATAAAAGTAGATAATGTATGCTTGTAAAGGAATATCATTATCAAGTGGTTCAAAATAATCAATGATTAAAAGGATATCTTTCTATATTTGGATCATTTTTGTAAATAAAAACTTATGGTTGGGGTGTATAACTAATCACATTAAAGAGAAATAATGTCTATGGTGTATAAACAATTATATGGAGAAGTAACATAGTGGGACTCTATGAAAATTAGACTAGGACTGTCTATGGTGTAACCACTTACATATATAGTAGTTAATCTGTGATTGGTCCATATAACCGATCATAATATAGAGTATGTCATTTTGGTCAAACATTTTCAATACAATGTGCTACACTCTTTCTTATAACTAATGAACATGACGTGAGGCTATGAGTTTTTATTAACTGGGTCTAAAAATCTAATATGTTCAAGATGATGAATTTAAAATAGAGGAATTTGTAAAATAAAGACAACTAATTTACCAACCCACCTCCCAATGGTCTATTATCCAAGGGAATCACAAATGGTATCAGATCTAATCCAATTCCTCTCTGAGTAACCCACGAAGTTATTGAAAATGGAAATAGTAAATTCTATGAACATTCAAGGAGTGCCTACATTCGATGTCACAAAAAACCATATCTAGAGGAATATAATGTTTAACTACCTCTTCTCCCTCATCATAAGGGTTAGAGATACTTCCATAGTTTGGTTTTCACCAATTACTAAATGTGATCCTATGATCCATGCTAATAATAGGAATATATAGATTGATAGAAAAAGCACAAAATTCCATTTTTGTGTCTTTTTTGGAGAAGGATTATACCAAATTCATGGGACTCTAAAATACAAAGGAAATTGGGTAAAAGTTAAGAATAAATTAGGAGGGAAATGTAAAATTAATGAAAACTAAACTACAAGTTTGTAGGAGTGGATTTGAAGATATTGAAATTAATGATGATGATGATAACATTAATTACTAATTTACAAGGGTTAATGATATTGTGATAAATATATAAGTATTCAGTGAGAATATTAAATATTATACTATTTTTAAAAAAGGTTGTGAGAAATTTCCTTGTAAAAAAATGACCCAGATACCCTATCAAATTAGTACCCAGCCCAACATGTCACATACTTGAATGGTGTTCCTGATCCCCATGGGATGGAGGTTATCACCTAGGAATCAAAAAAAGAAACATAGGGGAAAATTTCTCTCAACCTGAAGCAAATACATGGAATATATATATATAGACAAAAAAGTAATAGACAAACATATTCCATAAATGAAGAAAAAAAGTTTAAACTAAACAACTCAAGAGTAGAAAAAATCTCTAAGTAGTGGTATAACCAAAAAGGACCACCAAAATAAAAAAACTACACCACGTGAAAGAATGGTTAGAATCCCACCATCTCACCACCATCTACCCACCCTAGTTGACAAAAAACCTATCCACCTCACTATGGTGCCTTGCCTTTCCCTGAATTGAAATATATACAATGGTCTACATACCACTAAATAAGTGCCCATAGTGTGGGATAACATGCACAATAGGATCTCACCCAAGTGTTCTATAACAATTCACTATATAGAAACTAAAGTATGTTATTTTAAAATAAAACATTGCATGATAAGAATTAAAGAAGTTGCATCAAAATCATGGTAAATATTTCCATTTTCCCATAAACTTCAAAACAAAGGTAGGTATATCAGTTTCAAGCATAATTTCCATTATCATTTATCAAAAGATGAAGAATGAATATCAAATCCAAAGTAGTATAAATCCAAGAATAGGTAAATCACACCAAGGAACTCAACAATCCAGGCTAGAAAACTACTAATACCACACAATTGACTAGTGCACAACAAGTCCTTAGAGTACAAGCCTAAGGAGAAAAGAAACACCCCATGAGTGAACTTCCCAGCAATGTCAAAATAATTTCCCAAGAACAATAGGCCTAGATATTAGTGATAATCCCCATGATAAACCCTTTTACATTTAATATGGATGATATTCTTAAGCTAAACCTTCCACCTATGTACCCAAGGCTTCCCATGTGATGAATTTTATAAATCATTTCAATTCTTTGAAAATGACCCTTTTCTATTTACCAAAAACTAGGTAAAAGCACGCTTTTCTCACAAACCCTTTTATGCACACAAAAAAGTAATTCCAATTTTTTTATAAATCAATTTATAAAAAGTGAATCAATATATTTTCATCAAAGTAAGTTAAATATGGAACCATCTACCTAAAAACTTGGGATCGTACATGCCCACGAAGGATCCACCAATAAGGTAATGAAAAATGATAATGGAGGCACTCAAGATTCACTTCCATCACACCCCAACCAATAAAGGAAACAACAACCACAACAAGATTACACCACAGATGTGGAAGGAAATACAAAGAAACATTATCACAAATCAACGAATCTGATAATGCAATGACACAACATTACTGTGATCAAAAAAACAAATAAGTAGAAAGTACAACTTACCCAAAGATATGAAAACCCACTTATATGGTGATAAAATGCCAAATGGATAAATTAAGATCAAATAGGGACTCAAAAAATCATCGGAGAAAGGTTCTACATCAAGAGACAAGAGTAATTCAGAAGAATCAATAAAATTAACTCCCATACATCACCTTAAAATACATTTTCATGGAATTCACACAACATTTAATCCATTTACATGTCTTGTATTCCTTGGGGCTTAGATATTCCAAAAAACCATATCATTTTTAATAAAAAATTATCTTTTATTATTACATTGTGTGAAATCTGTACACGGCATGTACACATTTCACGTAGTGAATAAGGTTCATGGTATCTTCCTTACAGAACTTACATGTCATTTATTCCCATTACATAGTGTGTATTTCCCCTAAAGACAATAGAAACTTCAAATTCTTTATAAAAACCCCAAACCAACTCGTGTATTCTCTAAACTCAGGGAGAACCCCAAAAAACCATTAACACATTTATACCCAAATTCCATTAAATCAAAAAAACATCCATCACTGAACCTTAATTCATTTTCCTAAAAAAAATTATCTATCCCCATGAGTCCCAAGATATGATCAATTAGAGTGGAAAATAAAAAAAATAGGAGAGAGTGACATGAAAGAGGGTAAAGGGATGTTACAAACTCCCTAAAATAAGCCTTTCCATCCTAGAGAAGTCATGTGGAAGAATGAAGTCTGGTAATGAGGTGAGGCCACTACTCCCTCATCAAGGACTCACACTCCAAAGTCTTGTTATAATTTGATATGCCGCCATAATACTCAGACCAATGAAATATACTTCCCACACAATACTTTCACTTGAGAGTCAATGATCTCGACTGGCTGCTCAATAATGGAAACGTCTGGATCTAACTCAATCTCTTCCAAAATCAGAATGTGAGAGGGGTCAGGATGATACTTTTGGAATAGAAATATGTTTAAAATATCAATAATTACTATCAACTAAAATATAAATGCAAAAGGATAAGAAACCTTCCCAAGACATGCAGTGATGTAAAACGGTCCCATATATCTCAGAGCCAACTTTCTCCTTTTTCCAACTTGATGTTGACCTAGCCAAAGAGAAACTTTCAAGAAAACTAGGTCACCTATAGAAAACTCAAAAGGATGACATAATTGATCTATATAATACATTTTTACACTTTTCAATATAACCAAACATCGAAGTATGTATTATATCTTCACAGACGTATCCTAAATCGAACTCGATCTTACCAAAGATTCTTTGCCCACCTCTTCCCGACAATGAGGTGATCTTCATAGGTGACCATAAAAATCTTAAAAGGGATCCATTATGATCAAAGACTGATAACAGTTGTCATAAAAAAACTTAACCAGTCCCATATGGCTATCTCAAGATCTACCAAAGTCCAAGACACAGGCATGGAGCATATCCTCTAGGATCTGAATAACATTCTCCATCTGATTGTATGCCTATGAATAATAAGTTGTAATCAACCTAACTTGATCCCCCATAAACTCTTGGAGACTTCTCCAAAACTTCAAAATAAACCTAGAATCCTTGTCTGAAACAATGGAAGAAGGAATCCCATGTAACCTCATAACTTCCTGTACATAGAGCTTACCGAGATATTCAACTTTTTCATTATCTTTGATCTTAATAAAATGAGATGACTTTTTCAACCAATCAATCAATAACTGGATAGAATTTCTTCATCGAGAATTCATCGATAATCCAAAAAAATAGTCCATGGATCCCTCATACCATTTCCAAAAAGGTATTAGAAGAGGTTGAAGGGAACCAGAAGGTTTCATATGCTCTACCTTTATCTGTAGTAAAGTGTAACAGTGGGAAACATAATAAACATTATCCCACTTCATAACCAACCACCATAATCACTATCTCATGTCATAATACATATTCATGGTGCCGAGATGAACATTCCAGGAATAAGTATGATAAAAACAACTTATCTCCTCACACATACTATGACAACAAACCAATCCCCAAAATTGAGAATACTATATGAAGAGAGAGACCATCCCGAAATAGTATCCCCACCATATAGGGTTTCTTGAATTTATATGAACTCGACATCCTACTAATGATTATATAGAATAAAGTCAAGTAGAGATAATGATAACTGAAAACTGGTTAGAAACGTTCCGGAAACATCCTCCTAAGCATCCATATGAAACTAATAAAAAATCCATATAAGGTTTCAATCTTTCTTCAATTCCAAAAGATCTTGCAATGATACTTTCTTACTAAGAATTTATTCCACGACATTCCCCTTCCCAGAGATATAGGGGACATCAAAGTCAAATGTCTGAAGGTATTCCACCCACCACCTCTATATAAGATTCAATTATTTCTAAGAAAATATATATCTCAAACTCTTATGGTCAGAAAAAAACATGAACCTTTCTCCAAAAATATAATACTACCAGCACTTAAGCATAAGAATAACTACGGAATGATATCAATCATGAATGGGGTAATTTTTCTCATGCAGTTGAATATTGTAAGAGACATAATATACCACATGAACATCCTGTATGAGAAAAAAACCCAAACCAATTCCAGATCTATCACAAAAAATTGTATATCCTTTATTGAGCTTAGGTAAGATCAGAATGGGAGCCGATGTCAGAAGTTTTTTTCACTCATCAAAAGAAGACTGAAATTTTGCATCACAAGTGAATTTCACCCATTTTTTAGTAAGAGAATTCAATGGTAATTACAACATTGATAAACTCTTAATGAACCATTGATTGTATTCAGAAATACCAAGGTAGCATCAAATATCAAAAATATTTCATGGCTCTTCCCATAAAAAAACAGCCTTCCCCTTTTTAGGATCAACTGATAAGTCATGATCAAAAGTCACATATCCCAAGAATTTCACATATTAAATCCATAAGTTTCATTTAAAAATCATTCCATGAAAAATAATATTTCTCAATATTTCCCTAAACAAACTTAGATGGTGCTCGTGTTGCGCTCAGATTTTGAATAAAACAAAATTTCATCAATTAACACTACCAAAAAAGTGTTTAGGTACTAATGAAATATCTGATTCATCAAAGCCATGAAAATTTTAGAAGCTTTATTCAAACTAAATGGAATCATAAGATATTAATAATAGTCATACCTACTCCATAAAGTTGTATTCGGTATATCACACTCTTGAATTATGATCTCATGATAACCTGATTAGAGATAAATCTCCAAAAACCACTTTTCCCCTTTAACTAATCAAAAAAATCATCCACATGAGGTAAATGATAATTTTTCTTAACTTCTACCTAGTTTGGATTCTGATATTCCACACATAATAGGAGTAAACCATCTAACTTCTTGGAAAAGAGCACTGGGGATGGCCAAAGTAAAACATTAGGAGTGAAAAAAACCCTTTTCAACATGTCATTATACTAAATCTTGGGCTTATTCAGCTCTACTGGTTTCATATAATAGGAAGGTATCAATATCAGCTATATAACTGGCACCAAGTCAATTATAAACTCTAACTCTTTCCCTAGAGTAATCCTAGAGAAATTTTCTGGGAAAATAATAGTAAAACCTCAAACAATGGTAGGAAGATAAAAAACTGAAGAAACATCATCAATCTCAACTAAAACAAAAGAAAAAAATTCTATTATCTGGGCAGGAAGGTCCTGCGTGGCCAAACCTCGGATCCCTTTCTCCTTAAAACACTCATGATCTTTCGTCATCTGTAATAAACAAGATAAACTAATGATAACAATCAACATCGTCATAATGAGCAACAAGCCAATCCATCCTGATGATGATGTTGAACAAATCTAGACCGAAATGAGAAAATATCATACAAGTTCTGTATTATCTATTGATAGTGCACAAAAAGGACATTGAAACCCCCGCTCTTTACCATTCCCAAGAGGTTTTTATAACTCCATAATAAAATACATGAGTTCCATTAGAAGGTTAAGCATATCAAAAAATAGCCAGATATAAATATATTGGAAGAACCATTATTAAATAAAGCTATCACTATTGAGGATTCAATAAAGATAGTACCTCTCACTATCACTGGACCCATATCTACCTCCACTAGAAACTCATATACTATGTAAAGGTGCTTCACTCCTAAGGCCTGTGGATAGATTCCTATATTCTTTAAATCATATGATTGTGTCATAGTATCCTTTAGAGCTAATGATGCCTAACTATAATGAGGCATAGATATATCCTGAAAGAAGTGTTGCAGATTAACGTTACACCCCCAGCTATTAAACATCTTTATTGGTTAAGGACAAGAACTCTGTGTGCCCAACCTTACCACACTGATAGCAAGTAATAGGAACACCACCAGATGTGACAAGAGGTTCTGAAGAGGCATGTTACTGAGAACCACCTCCACCACTCCTTCAATGATCCTACCACTTCCTCATTTTCCCTATCATTCCACTGAAGCTACCACAAGGTGGGAGAGAAGAGGCAGAAGATCAAATCTTACCTACCATATTCATTTCTGTCATCATAACCTTGCCCATTGTCTCCACATAGGTCGAAAACTTATATATAAATACCTATGTTCTAATATTTGATCGTAAAACTTGAGAGTAATTATGAGGTTTTAGTTGGTCATTCATTACTTCCTCTAGTGAAAAAAGAACCAACTCAGCGAACTGATTGGTGTATACTGACACCACACACTCTCCCTATTGTAAAGAGAGAAACTTCATATATATCTCCATCATCAACGACTCTAGAAAAAAAATGGAAGAGTGTCTTGAAACCCTTCCAGTCTAATCCCACATTCTTATCAGCCTATGCCATGGAATCTCACCAATACTTACTAGGACCCTAAATTTTGAGCACTGCACACTTTACCTTGATACTTTCACGTGTATCCAACAATTTTAAGATCAGATTGATTTTTTCAAGACAATCCTCCACCTCTTGAGGTTCAGTAATACCATTAATTTAGCACCCCAATATTTTTATGAAATAGATTTTTACTTTTAAAACCTTTTGATTTCATTAATCTTATGTTACACACATCAATGACTTAGCTTGTCTTACACACAACACTGTGTTTCTATGAAACATCATTTTATTATTATAAGATAATAACCTAGCCATTAAATTATAATTTATGTATATTATTAACCAATTTATGAAAATATAGGGTTTATAAGATTAATTTATTATTTACTAATTACTTAGAAATGAAAATATATTCTAATTGAATATAAAGGCAATATTTTTATTTTTATGCTGGAAAATCCATTTTGTATTACTAAATTAAATTAATTATAATTAGTAAATTATATTAATGAAATATATATTTCATATATTCAATAAAATATTTTTATATTCATCAAATATATTTTGTTGGAATAAGATAAGAACCAACCCAATTTTATGTATAAAAATCTATATTTTTAAAAAGGGGGATTTCATCACATTTAAATGACAAACCCATTTTAAATCTAATTTTTAAAACCTTTATATATTATATTTTAAAAAATAAATTTATTGTTTTAAATAAGAATATAAAATTTTAATTTGGTTAAATTTTTGGTATTTTTTTGGTCAGTTTCTTGTTTTTATGAATAGTAAAATACAAATATTTATTAAAGAAACAGTATTTTATTTTAAAATATTTACAAGGTCAAATTATGTTTTAGATTAGTTTTAATTTTTAATTAGTTAATTTTATTTCAAATAATACAATTATGGTTTTTTAAGAGGATTTTATTTGCAAATTTATTATAAAAATATTTTATGTTTTAAAAGGCATTTTTTAGAAAAATTGTTTTAATGGAATTTTAACGGTTTTATATTAAATTAAATTATTCAACTTTTATGTTTATCAAATTTTGAAAAATGTATTCCAAAATTATATTAAAAATTTAAAATTTTAATAAATATTTACCTTTTGTTTTTTTACAAAATGAATTGTAACCATGGTAAATTTTGTTACTGCGTTAAAGGTTAAATTAGGAAATTTAAGTTGATAATAATATTATAAAGACTATAAATTACCCTATAAAATGATAAAATTTTATTGGATGAATTAAATTCGGCCCCTAAAAATATAGGATTGAAATTATGTCATTTAATGTGAATTTATACTTGAAAATTACTTAAATAATATTTAAATCAAATAAAGACACAAAATGTTGTTTTCTTTGTCTTTAATATCTCTTATGTATCCACATGAGGAAAACTGAATTTTATGAATGAATATTAATTTAAATTTGTAAATAAAAAAATATTTTCATGATAGAAATTTATTTTTGATGTTTTGGGTCACTTGAATGATATTATGATATTTATAATATTTAATTTAATAATAATTTAAACATGTCATATTCATGTTTTAAATAATATATCATTTTTATATAGTTTTATACAATACATAAATTAGACTATAAATATTATTCTAAAGTATAGAGTATTTATATTTATAAAGGTATTTTATTTTTTACTTTTTAGTAAATAAATGATTATATTAAATAATTACACAAAGATGATATAGTAATTATTTTATTAATGGAAATATCCAATAAATATTATTAAAAATATTAAAATAAGTATAATTTGATATAATTAATATGATAAAAAATTCAAAATTACCTTGACCTATTAGGGATATAATAAAATGTTTTTTTTGAATTTAACTTGTTATCTTGATATTTTTTTAAATCCAGGAAATAAATAGTATCAAAATTGACACTATTGATATTTTATCAAAATAATGTTTTATTAAATTATTAAAAAAAACATCTATAAAATTACCAAAAAATATAATATGGTCTAAAATGTTCTAAATTTTTTATTTATGTTCTAATTTAAAACAAATAACTAATATTTATAATCTTTTAATATTGAAAAACAAGTTACCTTAGTTAAAATTAAAATCGGTTAACTAAGGGTTAATTAAAGTGATAAGGTTTAAATGAATACCAAAACTTGTCTAAAATATATTTTTTGAGGATATTACAACCTTATCTCATCTCATATTATAATATATGAAATTTTGGTGGTATTTAAAATTATATTTAGTTTATTATAAATTAATATTTTTAGAAATTCCAAAGGTTCCCCCCACCTCAATTATAAAAGAGAACCTCCACCCTCATTTATTTACAACTATTTGAGCCTTCAATCTCATCAATACCTTATCCATTTCCCTTATCAATATTCCTAGATACATTCTAGAGGTGTTTTTTCTCTCAAAAGACCAACTCCAGGGTTTCTAAGAGGGAATCTAGAGGGAGATTGCTGAATAAGAGGTAATCTCCTTTACCAACTCTCTCAAGATCATTTCTTCTTCTACTTACTATTCCTTTATTTTTTTCATTATAAAGTAATAAATATAATATCAAATATATTATTATATTTTATTATGATTATTGAACTACCATATTCTATCTTCTATCCATCCTACAAAAAAAATAACCATATGTGGATACCTATGGCCTACCGTCTCCACACCGTGGTATAATCTGTTTTTCATCACCACTTTACTTGGATGGGTGTAATGAAACAAATAATAACCATATATTATGATTATAACATGATATTTAATCTATAATAATATATACACTATCTACTTCAATACCATTTCACAATTAAGGGAATGATATCATTGCTCGTGCGTACGTACGATCTACTGTCACCACGACGCGATGTGATTCATTATCCGTGATAACCATTAAATATATATTATATAAATGTATAGAATTAATAATATGATATATATTTCCTTAATATAATTATGGATATTAAAATACTATATTCTATGTGCAAGAACCAGAACTTATTCGACAAAACATGCGTAAGAAAATGAAGCAATTAACACCCAAAAGAAGGATCATAATAAAATATTATTAAACGGGTGTTAATATGATCATATATGATATAATAAATATAAATATGGTTCTATAATAATTTAATAACATTATTTAATTCATTATACAATAGTTTAATATACATACTAAGAAAATCAGACTTATGGTAATGGATTTTTGTCTCACCTTTATTTCTATAAGACACATGCCTTATACACTGCATGTTTCTTCTAAATGTTGTATATACTATCCATGAATTTATTTTATGATTATTATATAGAATGTTACAATGTTTCATATCTTTATTATTTTATTTCTTTCATGATTCATACTATTCTATTGATTATAAAATGATTAGAATTTATTTTACAATCTCTTTAATATTTTGGATTGTTTCGTTTTAAGTCTCTATTGGGGAATATTTATCATCAATGAACATGTTTTCAAAAAAAAATTCAAAAATGTTTTAATATTCTTCTATGTTTGTTTAAATTCATTTTTACCCATTTTTTACTTTTCACTAAACTGTTTGAGATGAATATTTTGTCGTTTTCTAAACAAGGTACTTTTTGACTTATCCGGAAAAAGTACAAGAATAATGTTTTTTAACTTATACAACATGAATCAGTTTTTATGTTTTTATGTCTCTCCATATACTTAAATCTTAACTTATAATTTTACAATGTTATTTTAAAATAAAAAAAATTCTTTTAAATTTGTACAATATTTTAAGAAAATAAAAAAAATTCAATGAAGAAAGGATATTTTCCTCAAGAATTATTTTTGAGTAATCTCTCAAAATTATTTTCTATATAAGATAATATTATTTTATGTTACATATAATTTAATAGGGATTTTTTGAAGGTTATTTTCTCTATTATTTCTATGGTTGGAATATTTTTATGATGGAATGATATTAATGAAACCCATTTCTTTTCCATGGGTAATGTTATGATTTAATAATGTTTATAAAACCCATTTTATTTCATGGGTTATGATATGATGAATGAATTATGTTCTTATAGAACACATATGTATGATTTTATTATGAGATGTGTGGGACCTATATATACCTGCAATGCATTGGGTAAATATTTATATCTCATGAGATAGAAAGATCTGGAATGAGAAATCATCTTGGTTCAGTAATAAAGGGATGGAATGGGAAATGATCTTGGTTTAGTAATACAGGGAAGGAATAGAAAGTAAACCTAGTTTAGTATCACAAGGCTGGAATAAGAAGTAAAATTGGTTTAATAAAAGACTTTTTCCACTATTATGGTCTTGGAAATGAGCCTTTACTAATAAAGAAATGATTTTTTATACCTATGTATTTGCCATAATTCCATGTTTAATGTCAAAGTTATTCTTTTATGATTTATGTCTTAAGAATTTTTATGACTCAAGATTCTAATCTTTGATATGAAATGTATAATTTTAATATTCTTATACCCTTATTTTTATGTTATGATTCATATCTCCCTTTTTTACCCTTACTAAACATCTTATCTCATCCTTTTCTTATGTTTTATTTTCCCCTAGGTTAATAAAAAAGGTTTTAGATAGGAGTACTAAAGGGGAAGATATTTTTGGGAAACATTGATGATATTTCACTGGACTAGAAGTTTTTATTCTAAGTTTCCAAAGTCACTGCACTAATATAGTCTTTAGGGGTGTGTTTTCATAAAGTATGTGTATTGCGAAAAAATGATGTAATATCCAGGTACGTCAAGCTTGGGTCATTATAGTTAGTATCAGAGTGAAGGTTTAGTCAACCTTTGGAAACTAGGATGAGAAAAATTTATTAATATCACTATATATATTTCTAAGGATATGTTTAGGGATGTCTCTAAGGGTAAATGTAAGTATATGTTACAATACTATAATTCTATTAATGATCATGAATAACCTAGGATTAATCCTAGGATATTATATATTGAAGGTAGTTTACCTCTATTATGAGGTTTTACCACTATTATTAGTGTTTATAAAATTATTATTTTGGTTTTAGTTAATGGTTGGAACCAAAAATAACTATATTAACGTTTAATTTAATGATAAGTAATCAAATATGATGATTTCTTGAGTAAAGGACACTGCGATCATGCCTAATTAGTTTTCATGGAACATGATTAGTAACATATACCTTAACCAACTCTCAGACTCATAAAAGAAGATAAGGAATGAGTTTGATGAGAATTTGTGTAATGGAGACCATTGAGGAAAGAAGATTCAGTTTACTACATGTTGAGATTGTGGAAAGAAACACCCAAGTGAATGTATCAAGGAACATAAAGATGTTTTGACTTTGGAAAATAACGACACAAATAAAGTAACTATAAAGGTAAAATGAAAAGTTTAGTTGACACAATTGATTTAAATATTGGCCTCTCTAAGGTATTATAAATAGTTGAATGTTTCATGTGTGTAATGAATGGGTATTATACAAATTGATGTCTTAAGAGGAATGATCCAAAGAGGAATCATCAAGGTGGTATAGGTAATGTTTATATTGATGATGATGATGAGACTAAATATGAAATGTGAAAGGAAATAGGTATTATGTAATAATATGGGGTATCTTTAATAATGGATTAAGGATGAAGTAAAATAATCTAAGTATTTATGTATTTGGATTCATGATTTATGAATGGTGAATTTTGTAAGGATTGTTCAATTTATGTTTTTTGAAAAGGATTTACAAGAATATTTTTAATGGTTCCAAATTAATAGAACAATGATTTAATTTCAAGGTTAAATTCAATGGATTAAGGAAAAAATAACCCTTAAAATGTTCTTAATGTTGAGATAATGATGTTTGGATAAAGATATGTTGGATATGAATAAGTAAATTGGACAATATTGATTACATTGGAACTAATTAAGGACTTGTTGAAAATGGTTATGCTATCATTGATTAAGTTTAAAACAATTTTTGATTTAAATAATATATCCAATATACTTTGGAATAAAAGAAACATACTTGTTTTAAATAAAGATGTATGGTAATTAAGGTTATTACTTTGTTTCAAGAGAATAAATGATTAAGGTAATCACATGAGTAAAATGAAATAACAAAGTGATAACTTATAATATATGAGAGATAAATGTTAATTTGATTTAGTGAACTTCTTTAAAATGTTTTTGATTTTCAGCTTTCAGAAGGATTGTAGGGTTATCTTTTTATGGAAATTTTTTGTTAAAATTTGGATAGGTTTGTGAGATTAAAGTATAATCACACCATAGTTAGATTTATGAATATTGGATAACTTGGGATAAACTTTTTTTTTGATAAAAATAGATGGTGACCTTTTATTCTATTTAAGGATGTCATGATCCTCTAACGCTTCAGGAATGACAAATTCACCTTCATTTTATGGAATAAGAGATTAAGTGGAAATTGATCTAGGAACAATAAAGGATGAGGTTTTCTTAAAATCAAGTAAGTACATCATTTCATGAAAATTATTCAACTTTAGGGAAAAGGATATCAAAACCAAAAAATATATCTTAGTACCTTCATTTCCAATGAATCCAATGGTCCCTTAGATCATCACATATTCATGAATTTGTGATTGTCAACTTTCTTATGACCATATTCTCTATCATTCTACATCATGACATGATAGATAGATTTCTATTCCATTTTTAGGTTTTCACTTTACACTTATGCTCTCCTATATTGAAATCTAGTAATGATTTACTTTGGTTAATGGTTATCTTTCTAACTTTCCTTCTTAAAAGGAAGTTTCAGTATTGATTTATATGATGTTGGTTTCTATGAATGAAACTTTCAAGTATTAAACCTATAATAACCCATAAAAATTTAGAGGGAGAAATTCATTTTAAGGGGGTTGAATGTAACACCCAAATATTTTTATGAAATAGATTTTTTTAAACCCATTTGATTTCTTTAATGTCTTGGGCTATAAGAAACACTGGTTTAGCTTGTGTTACATGTAACACTGAGTTTTTATAAAACATAATTTTATTATTATAAGATAATAACCTAGCCATTAAATTAGCAGTTATAAATAGTGGTAACTAACTTATGAGAATATAGGGTTTATAAGATGAATTTATTGTTTACTAATTACATAGAAATGAAAATATATACAATTTGAATATAAAGTAAATATTTTTATTTTTATGCTCCCAAAATCAATTTTCATTAATAAATTAAATTAATTAAGATTAGTAAATGATATTAATAAAATATATATTTTATATATTCAATTTTAATATTTTTGATATTCAACAAATAGTTTTTTTAGGAATAATATAATAACTAACCCAATTTTATGCATAAAAACATATATTTTTCAAAAGGGTATTTTTATCGTCTTTTAATGGAGAACATATTTTAAATCCATTTTTTGAAACTTTTATATATTCTATTTGAAAAAAAACTTCGTTTTTTTAATTGAAATATAAAAAATTATTTTGGTAAAATTTTTGGTATTTTCTAGTAAGTTTCATGTTTTGATGAATAGTAAAATACATATTTTTATTAAAGAAGCTGTATTTTCTTTTACAGTATTTACAAGGTAAAACTATGTTTTGGATTAGTTTTAAATTTTAATTAGTTAATTTTATTTAAAATAATCTAATTATGGTTTTTTAAAATGTTTTTATACACAAATTTATTATCAAAACATTTTATGTTTTAATAGGGCATTTTTCAGAAAAAACTGTTTTTCATGGAATTTTTCCGGTTTTATATTATATTAAATTTTGTAACTTATTTATTTTTAATGTTGAAAAATGTTTTCCAAAATTTGATTCCTGAGGTCAAAATTTATTAAATATTTACCTTTTATTTTTTGCCAATATTAATAGCAACCATAGTAAATTTTGTTAGCATGGTAAAGGGTAAATTAGGAAATTTAGGTTAAAAATAATAATATAAAGACTATAAATTAACTTAAGAAATGATAAAATTTTATTGTATGAATTAAATTTGACCCTTAACATTGAAGGATCTAAATTAAGTCATTTAATGGATACTTATCCATCAGAATGACTTTAATAATATTTAAATCAAAGAAAGACAAAAAATGTAATTTTCTTTGTCATTAATATCTCTTATGTGTCCACATGAGAAAAATGAATTTTATGAACCAAAATTAATATAAATTTGTAACTTAAAAAACATATTTTCATGATATAAATTTATTTTTGACGTTTGGGGTCACTTGAATGATATTATGATATTTATAATATTCTATTTAATAAGAATTTAAACATTTCATATTCATGTTTTAAATAATATATCATTTTTAATATAGGTTTATAAAGTATATAAATTATAAAATAAAAATTATTCTAATATATAGAGTATTTATCTTTATAATGGTATTTTATTTTTTATTTTTTAGTGAATAAATGATTATATTAAATAATTACACAAAGATGATGTAGTAATCATTTTATTAATAAAAATATCAAGTAAATGTTGTTAAAAATATTAAAATAAATATAATTTGAGATTATTAATGTGATAAAAGAATTTTATTGATGACCTTGACCTATTATATATACAATAAAATATATTTTTTAAATTTAACTTGTTATATTGGTATTTTTAAAATTTTAAAAAAAATAAATAGTGTCGAAATTGACACTATTGGTATTTTATCAAAATAATGATTTATTGAATTATTTAAAAATAATAAATAATCTATAAAAATACCAAATAATTATAATATTTTATAAAATGTTCTAAATTGTTTATTTATTTTCTAATTGGCATCAAATAATTAAAAGTTATAATATTTTAATATTGAAAATTTAGTTACCTTAGTTAAATTTTAAATCGGTTAATTAAGGGTTAATTAAAAACAGTACTTGCCCGTGTGTGCGCACAGTGATATGGATTAATTGATATTTTTTAATAAGAGAGTATTGTTTGTAAAAGTTTAGAATAAACAGTAATGTTGAATCTATTTTAATTACAAATAATTGGTGCAAAATATTGAAATATAAGTGAACAAAATATAGAGACACCATTAAAATAATTCAAAAAAGATAAGTGATACATAATTAAGGAATATAGGTTGAGATATTTTTTTCACATCGTAATGTAAGAATCATATAGTAGAATCATTAAGGAAGAAAAAATTTTATTCGGCATAATTCAAGTGTATGAATAAAAAAATGATTCAAATGGTTAATTTAATTATAATCTTTATAATAATGAAAGTTATAATGTGTGTAAGAAACTAAAAATAAATAATTAAAAAGGGATAGATTTTATTAAACCACATAGGAATAGACAATAGAAAAGAGTATAATTCTTTTAGCATTGTAATTCGGGCCAAGAAGTCCACAGTATGAAATTTCAAATTCTGTCATGGGGAGAGGAAATACATTACCACAAAAATGATAATTTCTGGCATATCAAGGAACTATTAGATAGTTTTAGAAAATTAAATTTACACACTCATAAAACACTTGAAAATTGAGAAATAAAAAAATAGTTTAAGAGAACCTCTTGTTTAAAATTTAGTTTCAAGGAAACTAGAAAATTAATAGTCATTCAATAACAAAATTGTCTTCAAACATCAATTATTGAAGGATAACAATCCAAATAAGAAACACATTGAGGTGATTCTTAGTCGTGAAAGTGGTCGATGTAGAATAACCAATTGAAAATATAAATAATGTCATCAGAAGATAAAACCTGATATTTTTAGAAAATATAAATAATGTCATCAGAGTTTTGGAAGATTATCATTTCCATATTAAGTAATAAATCCTCATATCCTAGAGGGATTTATTTTTTACATACTAAATCTGGATATGAAAGTATACATATCAACCAACTATGGTCATCATAAGAAATATGGAAACACTTATGCATCAGAAATCCAGAAATAGTTATGCATATGTAATATGTAAAAACAATTATATATGATAAATTTGGAAACACTTTTATAAGAAATATATAAAAAGGTATATATGAGTAATTTGGATAAACTTATATATAAATAGTTTGGAAACTCTTATGTATAATCAATCTGTATAAAATTATGTAAATTTTGGCCCATCTGAATGTAGGTGCCCCAAATAGTTTCCACCAAGAAATACATTGATAGAGTATCTAAAACTATCTATATCAACCTACATTGATTATCATAAGAAATCTATAAATAGTTATGCATAAAAAGTATGGAAATATTTATGTATAAGATACCTATAAAAACATTTATGTATGAGAAATTTGCAAACACCTTTGAATAAGAAATCAATAAATAGATTTGTATAAGTAATCTGTAAAAAGTGACATATAAACAATATGGAAACACTTATGTATAAGAAATATGTGAACAATTATGTAAATGTTGGGCCAATAAGAATGCAGTTTCACCAAACTACTGCCTATAGAAAATACATTAAGCTTTTATCTAAAACTATTCATCTCAACCTGTTTTGGTGATCATAAGAAATCTAGAAACACTTATGCATAAGAAACCAGGAAACAATTATTCATTAGAAATTTGTTAAAATGAATAGGTGAATAAAATAATGAAACAAAATTTATCCTGAAATCTGTACATTTTAGGAGGATGTTGGTATTTCATAGGATAATTTTAATGATAAAAATAATTAATGGCTTTCTCAAGATTCAGTGAGCTTAAAATCTGAACAGTTTTTATGGGATACCAAATCCAAGAAATTCAATGAGAAAATCAACCATACCCCTCATCTGATGGTGCATAGGATCTTACCCAAATGAATGATAATATATCTTAGGAATTTCCTTAAGAATTTAACTAAAAAATATTAAAAAAAAAATTGTAGACATTCAACATATAATCCTTCATAATTGACCAAATAAAACAAATGAACACAACAAATGGAAATATAATATAAAACTTGTGATAGTTTATGCTCTGTTGGTTGGCCTAGAACCACAACCTATATATGTTCCAACTATGTACAGACTCCAAAACTTTAGCTACTCTATTCCAAACACTTGGGTCCTGAACAAATATTACCCTTTTACTGGGTATTGTGTGATAGACAGTCGGTTCACCATTGGATAATATTATGAATGATCAAATGATATAAACAAATTTTTACCATTTTATTGCTACAAAAATTATCTTAAACTATAGAAAATTTAAGGTTTTTTGGCCTTGTTTCATGTAATGTGATTGCAGTATTATAAAATGATCACATGGAAAGTGATTGTAAGTAAAGTTTCCTTATTGTATTGGGTATGAAAATAAATTTTTAAATTGTATTGAAAGTAACTATAATATTTTGGTAGTTGAGGCCATTCATATGTAAACGAAAAAACTTTGAAAAATATAATATCTTATAGTAATAACATAATACATATAAGTGACACAAAATATTGAGAACATATACTAATTGAAATAATGAAAAATAAGATTTAATACAATGAAAGTCACCATAAATCGATGCAAAAGAAACCAATAACTAAATTAAAATTAAAATACAAAAAATTTATTTAAAATAAAAACCACAAGTAAACCTATATTTCAAGTATCATTGACAAAAACATAGTTTCATACAGTGAAATATAAAAGATGATAACAATAATAGATGACAATTCTTTTATCAATCATTATGTAAATATATAAAATCATAAGATGGAAAACATATTGATAAAAATTCCATTAAATTATAAAACATAAATATTATTATTTGTATTTTTAGAACAATATCAATCCACTTGATGTTGTATAATGTCACCCAATAATCATGTCACTTATTACAAATCTTCATCTTCAAAAGCTTCGAACAGACTTTTTTACATAGAAAAAATGTTTAAAAATAAGAATACATAAAAATGTTTAAAAATAAGAATATATATTAATGAATACTAAAATTTAAGATTCCAAAATATGAATGTTAACATAAAATAAATAATTAGTAACCAAAATAAAAATAAAATAACATTGGGTTTCTTAACATAAAGATGTTTGATAAGGTGGACCAGCTATAAGTGTGGTTTGGGTGAAAAGAGATGGGGCGTGAATATTTTTTTGTTAGTAATGGCCTTTTTGGCTTGGGAGGGAAAGTTTGGCATATCCCAAGGTTCTCTATTTTTTCTTAGTTTACTTTTTTCCAATTTTCCATCCGGTTGTAAATGTTATTACACCATACTCAAATATACTCCAACATGTGTTTGTATTTCCCCTCGATACCTAACAGTTTTTCACCTACTTTAATGGGGAATCCACCGTCTCTCAATCTATCATCAACATCCAGAAGTAAAATACGATTAATTTATCCAAAAAATAGATGTTTATATTTATCCTTCTTATCTAATAGTGGGACTACAATTATATATACTTGAAATATATGCATATACATACAAAACATATATATGGAGAACATATATAATTATGTGCCCACAAGTCTGAGAAAAAAACAAAACATATGGGTAAAATCAAATAGAGTTTACATGATAAAATCCCTACTCAACCGAAGGATACCGTAAGTGTGATGAAAAAATAATATAGAGACGAAGATGAGTCATAACATATTACATAAATACCCATGGAGTGTATAATGTACTTTATGTATTGAATGGATGTTTTGTGTTGTTCTTTCCTATATCCTCATAGTTTATAGACTCAAAACTATCATTGAAGGAAGGATTTAGATTGTGGTCATCGATAACTAGTTCATTGTGTGTGTGATCAATGCATGCATAAGTGTGGAGTCAAAATTCAGAATTATTATAATTATCTAAGCAGTATGAAAATTAATTTAACGAAAAGTATGAAACTCTCATTTCCAATGTGAATCTTTTTCTTAGAAGTGTTTTTGAGTATTCCTTTCAAATATATTATGCCCTTATTTCCCATTTAAGTTCCTAAAATTTTTTCAATAATAACTCATTGAGGTTGTAATGCATTTACTCATAGACATAAAGTATCATAACCTAATAATAAGTTTATTCTATTATAGTTATTTTAGAAAAATCATAGTGCATGGTGTATTATAATTGGATATTATGATTATGTAGTGATGTAAGTGTTTTTATAGTATTTTAAAAATATAATATAATTTTAAATTTCATTATTTTATATCAAATAATGAGAAATAGGAAATAATAGATTATAACAATCTGAATTCATAATAATACTATAAATAATCATCAATAAGATGAATACGTTTAAGTGTAACATTTTTTGGAGTAAATGTTGTAAAAATTGTTAGTATCGGTATATAGAAAATAGTATTCATCTATACTAATCAATAAAGTAATGAAGAACTTAAGTTGGTAGTAAAAAAAATTTCCAGTTTTAAAGTACTAAATGAAGAATAAATCATACGGATGAAACCTTGCATCTGTAGAGGTTGACAAGAAATTCATGTTTAGATTGATTTTCTTTATATATAAATGTGAAGGTGTACAATGAATCCACTTTATGCAAAGTGTACAGTAAAGAAAATGTAATATACATTGTGAACGGAAACACCAAACTGGGTAAAGATGTAATTGTATAGCTTTATGCTACTGTTATGAAGTGATACATGAAATATGAATATAAGAAATAGTGGAATCTTAAACTAAGAAACAAAGGAATTTATGTATTGAATAAAATAATATAGGCATACCTGGGCTGTATGATATGATCTGGTGTATTAGAAACCAAATAGTACTGTAACTGCAAGTGGTTATGTAAGAAGTCAGATTAGAGTTCAATGATGTTGTATGAGTCAAAGTATTTCTAATTTAGTAGCATTTATATGGTAACTTGAAACTACATACCTACTATTGATGAATAATTTATTTTTAAAACATTCCTCTAATAAGAGAATAAAAATTATACTACCTAAATGCAAGAATAGTTTTGTCTTCCAATATAATTGAATGAATAGTTGAGCCTGAATTCCATGAATAGTTGTTGTCCTGGAGAAGAAGATGATCTCGTGTCAAGATCAAAGGGTCGCGCAGATCCTGGTAACTGTAATATGCAGAGTTAGTTGACTATTGTGGGTTGAAAAGTTTGATTGATAGAAAAAGTAATGTTACCATTACAGAGATATAACCCAGTGCCAGTATGTAGCTAAACAGACTTTCAATGGAATGGAGGACAGTGCGTATATTTGTAGCACTTTTTTACCACTATCAGTCATAGGATTAGTTTAGGGTTTTCGGATGTGGAATATGGAGTTTTAGTAGTTAGGGTTTCCTGGAGCCAATTTTGAGTGACGACCACAGTGACCCAAAGGTAGTCAAAGATTTATATTATATGGAAGAGTCATGGAATGTAAATGCTATCGATAGTCGGTGGAGTAGTCTAAGAAATAGAACGTAATCGTCGGATGTACTAGAAAACAATGTTAGATTAGAAAATTTTTGAATATAAGGAAACTTAATTTCAATAATTCACAGTAACACTAGGATGGTATGGTAGAAGATGGAGATCGAAGTGGGAAGATGAAGATAGAGGCAAGGAATGGTTTTAGAAGAAGAGAGGAAACCTAATGTAGATGGGATATCAATGGAGAGTATAACTAGAATTTCTAGGTAATCATGGATGGTAGGGTAGAAGATGGATATCGAAGTGGGCAGATGAAGATGGAGGTAAGAAAACCTAATGTCGATGAAAAATCATGGGAGATCAGAACTGGAATTTGAAATGGGAGGGCTGATAAAACACTATTTTTTTGAATATTTTATTAATAATAAATGATATAATTTCCTCACATTGTGCTAAATATTTTTATTTATAAAATATTTGGGATTTGATCATTCATTTGAAAATTTAGTGAAAATTATAGTTTTACCCTTTATAGTGCACTTTAGTATTTCGGAGATAAATATTTTTTTATTTAATATTTGAATTTGAAATTTTGTAACAGTGTTCTTAACATAATTTTCTACAACTTTTATTCATGACACTAGAGATAAATAGGGAATTTTGTTGTTGAAAATTGGACATGAAGTCAAAGTTGGGCTGCACTCACCAGAATGGACATAGGTTTTTTATTTGGGAAATAACATCTTAATATCTACTTGGATTAGGCCCCAATTTTGAGAGGATCTCGGGGATTCATTTTCCCACAAATAATCCTTCTGGAAGGAGAGCTTTTTCACGCGTTTTGGAGGTCTAATGGGCGGTGAAAGTTTTATTAAAATATTTGGCCGAGATTTCCCATTCACACTTGAAACCTCTTTAAACCTAGCCTCCCCTCCACTCTATAAATTAGTGTTTTTCTCATTTGGAGGGGTTGGGACGTGCATTAAGAGATTGGAGGAAGAGTAGAATTTGTTTCACCCAAATTCTCCAACCATTTTAAGAGGGGTAGCTCTTGAAGCAAGGATCCCCTCATCGAAGCCTCCTTCTCTTCTTCATTTTGTAATGCTTTCATTTGTGTAATAGTTGATCTTCTTTTATTCCTAATATTTTCTTCTGTTTTGTTTAAATTTCTTCTTCTTTTAATCTTCCTAATTGGGTTGGAATTCTTGATTAGAAGCGTTATTGGGTTAACCCATTAAAAATCTTTGCACATGAAAAACACTTCTACGGTGATTACGCCACCTATAGAAGAGTAGTCTTTTAGTAATCGATCTATCTTCTACCCTCTTCATTTAATTATTTTGAATCATTGAGATACTTTAATTCACATAATATGATCCACGAATTGTGTTTTTAAATTACAAGAAACTAAGCAAGCAATTGAACAATTAATACAAAAACACGCGAGGTCGAAAGTTTGTGTAAATTGTGAGAGCGCGATCTTAATCGGTAATACAAGACCACACGGGATAAATTTGTAGAGTTCAAATATAATACCTAAAAAAAATCCATCCACATTTCTAAAATTTATATGTTCTCTAATTAACCACTGACCACAATCTATCCTTATAACAACAATCAAAGTAGGGTGCTGCGATTGCGTGTTCCGAAGCTAGCCTAGGGTTTAAGTAATTTCATCTTTGTGGTTAAGTTAATTCTCGTAGGGTTCGAGGGATAAAAAATTAGGTGATAATAATTAAGTGGATATTGATTTAGATGATAATGATTAATAAGTAAATGAAGAGGTAGAGTTAGATTGATTACGCCTTTTAAAATAGATTTCTAAAAGAACATCTTCTTGTTGTGTCATTTTAATCGAAATTCATTTAAAAACTAAAAACAAAAAAATATACAATCTTCTTCTAGCAAACTTCTTCTAGATTCATAAACTATAAAAAACCCAATCCTTTAAACTAGTGTTTTTATTCTATTCTATTTTATTTTTTTATAATACCTTTAATATGTTGTTAAATTCACTTCCTCCTTTGAGACGGCCTTGGTCAGCCACTCTGCTGCACCTAAGTACCCCAAAATCGCATTAATCATTTGAGGGTTCCCACGACAGCGCTCTTTCAAATTGGTGCCATTTCTGGGGAGGAAAGTAATTTATTCAACCATTTAGAGGTATTTCTTTTATTTTTCATTTTATTATTTACTTCACCTCTCTCTTTTATCTTTCCCCTTTCTCAAGTTTTTTTTTTGTTCCTCTTCTTTTTTTTGGACCATCAACTCAAACTTCTCATTTTTATTTTACTATGGTCCACTTTATTTATTTTCATTTTTATTTGACTTATGACACGAAATAATCCTGAAGATCTCTTAGATCTTGACCCTGAGATTGAATGTAGCCTTAGGGAACGAATCCGTCATTCTTAGTCTAAGAGAAGTGTTGACATTTACCCAACTGGGGAATTCCTCCACTCTATGAATTTTGAAATTGGAAACACTTCTAAGTCCAAATTAAAACAAGAAACAATGGATGACAACAATGGAAATGAACTTAATAGAACAATTCGAGAATTGGCTGCACCGAATATTAACTATCAACCAAATTGTATTGCATACCCAAACCTCGAATCGGACTTTGAATTGAAATCTAGATTAATTCACTTACTTCCAAAGTTTCATGGATTATCTAGTGAGGATACCAATAAACGTTTGAAATAATTTAATGTGGTTTGATCAACCCTCAACCCTAAAACCTAGAAATGTTTCTAAAGATAAAATCAAATTAAGAGCATTCTCATTCTCACTTGATGGAGCTGCGAAGTATTGGATGTACTATTTACAACCCGAAGATGTAACATGTTGGAATGATTTGAAACGTCTTTTCTTGCAGAGATTTCTTTCAAGCATCAGGGACCACTTTCATTCGTAAGGAGATCTCGGGGATCAATAAAGAACAAGGGGAGTCAATGTATGAGTATTGGGAGTGATTCAAGAAGTTGTGTGTAAGCTACCCACATCACCAAATCAGTGAGCAATTACTCATTTAGTACTTTTATGAAGGACTCACACCTATGGAGAGAAGCATGGTGGATGCTGCAGCTGGAGGATCATTAGTGGACAAGACACCAGTAGCTGCACGTGCGTTGATCCACAAGATGGCCCAAAACTCCCAACAATTTGGTGATAGAGGTACACCACATGTTAGGGGAGTACATCAGGTAAGTCCTTCCTCTCTTGAAAGTCATTTGATTGATACCAAGTTGGAAGAATTGACCACTATGGTGAGGCAAATTGCTTTGGCACAAAAGACATCTCTACCCCCTCCTTCAAGGCCTTGTGGTATTTGCACTAAGACAAGCCACCCAACTGACTATTGCCACAACTCAAAGAAACAGAAGATTGTGCAGCAGTGTTCCCTGGGAGACCATTTCAGTAGCAACAACAACCATATCCCCAAAATAAGTTTGATTCATTTGCTCCAACATACAACCAAGGGTGGAAAGATCAACTGGACATGAGGTATGGCTCTGGACAACAACAAAGGCCCCCTTTTCAACAAAACTTCCAGCAGCCTCCTCCTTACCAGTAGGGCTTCCAACACCCCCAAAGTAGATTTGAATCTCAAGCATCAACAAGACAACAACAAGGGAATATCCAACATAAGGTAGACTCTAACACTGATGATCTTTTGAAGCAAATTGTTCTTAATCAACAGAATGAACTGAAGAGTCAAGGTTCGGAGTTGAGGGAGTTGAAGACTAAAATGATCCAGATTTCTACTGCCCTCCATTAACTTGTGGGTAAGAATTATAGAAATCTACCTTACCAACCCACTCCAAATCCAAAGGGGAATGTCAGTGCCATCACATTGAGAAGTGGGAAGCAAATGAACGATACATCTGTACCTACCATTCCACCGAGATTCACCTCAACTCTGGAGCAGCCGCATTCCAAACCAACTGATGAGCAATCCAAGGAGAAAGATAAAGGTAAGAAAGATATTGATGATGTTCCTCTTAAACCCCTTCATTTTTCCAAAAGGTTTGTTCAAACCAAGAAGATGGCTGAAGAAGCAATTCAAAAGGAGGTTTTGGATACATTCAAGCGTGTGGAGATCAACATTCCTCTACTTGAATCCATTAAGAAAATTCAAAGGTATGAGAAATTCTTAAAAGAACTTTGTACCAATCGAAGAGGGGTCAAGGGAAATGAGAGGATTAACCTTGGAAGGAATGTCTCAGCACTCATTACACCAACTCTAGCAATGCCAACAAAGTGCAGGGATCCTGGTACATTCACCATCCCATGTACCATAGGGGAGTTGCAATTCTCTGATGCTCTTTGTGATTTAGGAGCTTAAATAAATGTGATGCCTCACTCTATATTCTCTTCCTTGTAGGTTGGTGAGTTGAATCCAACAAGAGTAGTGGTACAGTTGTCAAATAGAGCTACAACATATCCAGCGGGAGTCCTTGAGGATGTACTTGTCTGGGTAAGAGACATGATCTTCCCAGCAGATTTCTACGTGCTTAACATGGAGGATGATCAGGTAAGTTCTCATGCCCCAGTTATCTTAGATAGTCCCTTCCTCAAAACTGAAAAAACTATCATAAATGTCAATGAGGGTACACTTTCCATTGAGTTTGTAGATGAAGTTGTAATTTTTAATGTTATGGACTCCATGAAGTACCCCTCTGAGGACCATTCTGCTTTAGTTATCTCCCATTTTGAACCACCAAGTAAAAACTCCATGGATTTTGATTGTCCTATGCTTAGGTATATTATGAGTATTGGTTCTGGTTTAATGCCTAAGAGAACTTCTATACATGTTTCTAATGAACAAGACTCTCTAAGATTTGATTTTGAAATAGATTCATATTTTGATCTTGATCATATGAACTCTGATTATGACATGGCTATTGAGTATGCTGATGGATTTGGTTCTTTATTCTTTGATTATAATGATTTCTATTCTGATACTGATGTTCATTGTGTAGATATGTCTGTTGCATCAATTTCTCCATCCATAAACCACCCCCTACACTGGAACTCAAGCCATTGCCACCAAATCTCAAATACTCATACTTGTTAAGTGGTGAAAAATTACCTGTTATCATTGCTAACAATATCCCTTTTGAACATAAAGAAAAACTTTTGAATCTTTTGAGGGAGAACATCAGGGCGATTGGGTGGACCTTGGCTGATATATCAGGTATTAGCCTCTCCATTTTCATGCATAGGATTCTCTTGGAGGATGGGGCTAAACCGGTGAGACAGCCACAAAGGAGACTCAATCCCACCCTCCTGGAAGTTGTTAAAAAAGAATTTGAGAAATTGATTGAGGTTTGTATAATCTTTCCCATTTCAGATTCTCAGTAGGTAAGTCCTATTCAGGTTGTGCCTAAGAAGAGTGGTGTTACTGTTGTTAAAAATGAGAAATATGAGTTAGTTCCAATAAGGGTACAAAACAGTTGGCGTGTGTGTATTGATTATAGGAAACTAAATCAGTCCACTTGCAAGGACCATTTCCCCCTCCCATTTATTGATCAAATTCTTGAGAGACTAGTTGGGAAAACACACTATTGTTTCTTGGATGGATTTTCTGGATATTTTTAGGTTCCCATTGCAACATAGGACCAGGAGAAGATGACATTCACCTACCTGTTTGGTACCTTTGCTTACCGAAGGATGACATTTGGACTTTGCAATGCCCCAGGTACCTTCCAGAGATGCATGGTGAGTATTTTCTTAGATTTCATTGAGACCTGCATGGAGGTATTTATAGATGATTTTACAGTTTATGAGTCCTCATTTGATGAATGTATCTCTAGTTTGGGTGATGTGTTGCATCATTGTATTGAGAAGAATCTGGGCTTAAATTTTGAAAAATATCATTTCATGGTCGAAAATGGAATTTTCTTAGGTCATATAGTCTCACAACATGGAATTGAAGTTGATAAATCTAAGGTAGAAATTATTTCATCCATCCCATATCCTACATGTGTGTGTGATGTTCGATCATTCCTTGGACATCTTGGATTTTATCGACGCTTCATCGGAGATTTTAGTAAGATCACTATACCCTTATCTCGATTGCTTAAAAAAGATATTGACTTCAATTTTGATGATTCATGCAGGGTATCATTTGATGAGCTAAAGAAGTGTCTGACCACTCCACCAATCATACAGCCCCCGCGGTGGGACCTTCCATTTGAGCTTATGTGTGACACCTCCAACTTCACGGTTGGAGCTATCTTATCTCAGAGGGTGGAGGGACGTTCACATGTGATCACCTATGCATCGAGGACACTGGATTCAGCCCAATCAAATTACACAACCACGGAAAAGGAGTTTCTTGCTGTCATATTTGCTTTAGATAAATTACGTTCATATTTATTGGGCTCTAAAGTAGTTGTTTTTTCTGACCATGCAGCTTTGAGGTACCTCCTGAAGAAGCCAGATGCAAATCCACGACTTATCTGTTGGATGCTCCTTCTTCAAGAGTTTGACCTTGAGATAAAGGACAATAAGGGGTCATAGAATTTGGTGGCGGACCACATGAGTAGGATTACTCACACACTAGAGGATGACACCTTGGACCAGGTACCACTTCAGGATACTTTCCCCGATGAGCATCTTTATTCCATCTCAGGTACGCATCCTTGGTATGCAGATTTAGTTAACTACCTTGTTACCTCTGAAATCCCTTAAAATTTAAAGAAACATCAAGTCCAAAAATTAAATAGTGAGTCAAGATTTTATGTTTGGGATAATCCATACTTATGGCGCATGTGTAGTGACCAAGTTATTAGGACGTGTGTTCCTGATTAAGAGTTTGAGTATGTTTTGAAAGTCTGTCATACACTTGCATGTGGTGGACATTTTGGACCCCAACGGACAGCTAGGAAAGTTTTGGACTCTGGATTATATTGTCCTAGTTTATTCCATGATGCCCATGTGTTTTGTAAGTCATTCTCTAGTTGCCAACACACTGGGAATATTTCTAGGAGACATGAGATGCCCCAACAACCCATACTATTCTGTGAGATTTTTTATGTGTGGGTTATTGATTTTATGGGTCCTTTTCCAAGTTCATATGGTTTCTTGTATATTTTGGTTGCTGTTTATTATGTGAGTAAATGGGTGGAGGCCAAGTCCACCAGGACTGACGATTCTCATGTTGTTGTGGACTTTGTCAAAGAACAAATTTTTTGCAGGTTTGGAGTACCAAAGGACATCATCAGTGACCAAGGGACACACTTTTGCAATAAGAATTTTTCTTCCCTCCTTAGAAAGTATGGGGTGACACACAAAACATCAACACCATACCAGCCCCAAACAAATGGTCAGGCTGAGGTTCCAAATCGTGAGTTGAAACAAATATTGGAGAAAACCATGCAGCCAAATAGGAAGGATTGGAGCAAGCACTTGGATGATGCATTGTGGGCTTATAGGATAGCATACAATACACCCATTGGTATGTCCCCATTTAGGATTGTTTTTGGGAAAGCATGTCATCTCCCAGTGGAAGTCGAGCATCGGGCATATTGGGCTATAAAGAAATGCAACATGGATTTGGCCCAAGCTAGAATTCAAAGGAAGTTGCAAATTCAAGAGCTTGAGGAGATTCGACTGTCATCATATGAGAACTCAAGGCTCTACAAGGAAATATCAAAATCATCTCATGACAAAATGATCCAACAAAGGGAGTTTCATGTTGGAGAGAAAGTCCTTCTCTATAGTTCACGACTCAAGCTGATGCCTGGTAAGTTGAGTTCCAGATGGTTAGGTCCTTATATTGTATCTAATGTTTTTCCTTATGGTGCAGTGGAGATCACACAAGAGGATACTGGAAGGAGCTTTACAGTCAATGGAAAACGTTTTAAGAGATACATTGAGGGACTTCCTACTGATGTAGTGGATTTTATCACACTGCATGACCCCATCATCACTTGAGCACCTCAGGCTGTTCCTAACCCTTTCACTTTTATATTATTTTTCCTATTTAAAAATTCTACATTTCATGTGCATATATCATCTCATGGGTTCACATTGAGGACAATTCAATATTTTAAGTGTGGGGGAGCGAACCTTTTAGTTTAGTAATTTCAATTGTTTTCCTATTTAAAACAAACCAAAAAAAATTGAGTGTTTATTTTACAATTTTCTATGTGTTTTTGAAACTTTTGAGCTGAAATGATTCTCATCACCATTTTTAAATCCATATCAATAAGTGAAACAATTTACCCCTTGAAACTAAGCTTAAATGAATGCTGAAAGAACTTTGTTTCAAGTTCAAACATTTATTAATTTCATGAAAAGTACACTGAATTTTGAATCCCATGCCACATCTCACTGTCTTTATATTTGAAATCACATTCCTATGAGGCTTCTGAACCATTATTTTCATATTCTTTACATTCACCTCACTTCTTGAGAGAACCAAACCATGCTTGATTTAACCATAATTTGATCTATTCCGGTCAAAACTTGAGGGTTTGAGGTACTTATGTTTAAATTATTGAGGCATTTGTTTGGTATTAAAGCCCCTATGTCAAAGAATACTTTTTTATAATGTCCTACCTTGAATATTTAATCCTTGTATCCCTTAGAATCCAGGCACAACCTGTTAGGTTAGCCACATTACAAGCCAATTTTCCCTATCCAACCAACTCTTGAAGTGAAATTGCATAATCTAGTTGAGCTTAAGTGTGGGGGAAGTTATCTTGTATTGTGCTACCACATTCTGTGATACTTTGGGTGGAAAATTAAATTTTGAAGAGATGTGTTTGCGGCTGATGAAAATCATTATATTGAAAGCTGTGCCTTTTCTGGAGCTTTCATGACAAGTGAAGTTGTGCCTTTTCTGGAGCTTCTAATTGAGGTAGAAAGTTGTGCCTATCTGGAGCTTTCAAGGAAATCATGTTTCAGAAGATTGACATTTTTTATGCTGAAATGATGAATGATGTAAAATTTCCATGACTTTTCAGGATGATGATGCTGAATTGATACTATGAGGATTGGAGAGAAGACCATATTTAAGTGAAAATTAGATTAACGCAATTTTGCATAAAAAAGAGTCAAGCCGTCCTTATTCAGCCTCAGATTTTTTCACATCTAAATCCTATCAACCGAAAGCCACAGAACAACCCTGAAAAGTACTCATGATAAACATATATCCTTGAATCACATAGGGTGGAGATTTAGGAATTTATCAAGCCTGTGGTGACCCTTGTATGAGTTTGGATGAGAAAGACATTGAAAAAAAATTGATATTTGTGTGATAAGAGAAAATTCAAGTGAGGTAAGTGTTTTGTTCATGGGAGGATAAATGAAGTGGAAATATATTGAATGATATAAATGAAGAACTTGAAATAATGGTTTTTTATGAGGCATGATATCTTTTGTTTCTTGGTTTGTAATTTTTTGATCTCAAGGATATGTGTTTTAAAATTGGTTTTGATTTCATATTGATGTTTACTAGACATGAGGTTTTGCCCAAGAGTGCAAAAGGGTAAGTGTGGGGGAGTTGATAAAACAATATTTTTTTGAATATTTTATTAATAATAAATGATATAATTTCCTCACATTGTGCTAAATATGTTTATTTATAAAATATTTGGGATTTTATCATTCCTTTGAAAATTTAGTGAAAATTCCCGTTTTACCCTTTATAGTGCACTGTAGTATTTCGATGATAAATATTTTTAAATTTTTTATTTGAATTTTAAATTTTGTAACAGTGTTCCTAACATAATTTTCTACAACTTTTATTCAGGACACTAGAGCTAAAGAGTGTATTTGTTTGTTGAAAATTGACCATGAATTCAAAGTTGGGATGGACTCGCCAGAATGGACATAGGTTCTGTATTTAGGAAATAACTTCTTAATATGTGCTTGGATTAGGCCCACATTTTGAGAGGAGCTCGGGGATCCATTTTCCCACAAATAATCCTTTTGGAAGGAGAGCTGGTTAACGCGGTTTGGAGGTCAAATGGGCGGTGCAATTTGTATTAAAATATTTGGCCAAGATTTCCCATTCACACTTGAAACCTATTTAAACCTAGCCTCCCCTCCACTCTATAAATTAGTGTTTTTCTCATTTTGAGGGGTTGGGACGTGAATTAGGATATTGGAGGCAGATGAGAATTTGTTTCACCCAAATTATACAACCATTGTAATAGGGGTATCTCTTGAAGCAAGGATCCCCTCATCGAAGCCTCCTTCTCTTCTTCATTTTGTAATGTTTTCATTTGTGTAATAGACTTCTTTGATCTTCTTTTATTACTCATCTTTTCTTCTGTTTTGTTTAAATTTCTTCTTCTCTTAATCTTCCTAATTGGGTTGGAATTATTGATTAGAAGCTTTATTGGGTTATACCCATTAAAAACCTTTGCACATGCAAAACGCTTCTACGATGATTACGCCACCTATGGAAGAGTAGTCTTTTAGTAATAGATCTATCTTATACCCTCTTCATTTAATTATTTTGAATCATTGAGCTACTATAATTCATATAATATTATCCATGAATTGTGTTTTTAAATTACAAGAAACTAATCAATCAATTGAACAATTAATACAAAAACACGCGAGGTTGAAATTTTGTGTAAATTGTGAGAGCGCGATCTTAATCGGTAATACAAGACCACATGGGATAAATTTGTAGAGTTAAAATATAATACCTAAACACAATACATCCTAATTTATAGAATTTATATGTCCTCTAATTAACCACTGACCATAAGCTATCCTTATAACAACAATCAAAACAGGGTGCTGCGATTGCGTGTTCCGAAGCTAGCCTAGGGTTTAAGTAATTTCATCTTTGTGGTTAAGTTAACTCTCGTAGGGTTAGAGGGATAACAAATTAGGGGATCATAATTAAGTGGATATTGATTTAGATGATAATGATTAATAAGTAAATGAATAGTTAGAGTTAGATCGATTACGCCTTTTAAAATAGATTTCTAAAAAAACATCTTTTTGTTGTGTCATTTTAATCGAAATTCATTTCAAAACTAAAAACAAAAAAATATACAATCTTCTTCCAGCAAACTTCTTCTAGATTCATAAACTATAAAAAAACCAATCCTTTAAAGTAGTGTTTTTATTCTATTCTATTTTATTTTTTTTAGAATACCTTTAATATGTTTTTAAATTCACTTCCTCCTTTGAGAGACGACCTTGGTCAGCCACTCTGCTACACCTAAGTACCCCAAAATCACATTAATCATTTGAGGGCACCCACGATAGAGCTCTTTCAAATTGGTGCCATTTCCGGGGAGGCAAGTAATTTATTCAACCATTTAGAGGTATTTATTTTATTTTTCATTTTATTATTTACTTCACCTCTCTCTTTCATCTTTCCCCTTTCTCAAGTTTTTTTTTTCATCCTCTTCTTTTCTTTTTGGACCATCAACTCAAACTTCTAATTTTTATTTTACTATGGTCCACTTTATTTCTTTTCATTTTTATTTGATTTATGACACGAACTAATCCCGAAGATCTCTTAGATCTTGACCCTGAGATTGAACGTAGCCTTAGGGCACGAATCTGTCATTCTCAGTCTACGGGAAGTGTCGACATTTACCCAACTGGGGAATTCCTCCACTCTAGGAATTTTGAAATTGGAAACACTTCTAAGTCCAAATTAAAACAAGAACCAATTGATGAAAACAATGTAAATGAACTTAATATAACCATTCGATAATTGGATGCACCGGATATTAACTATCAACCAAATTGTATTGCATACCCAAACCTCGAATCGGACTTTGAATTGAAATCTGGATTAATTCACTTACTTCCAAAGTTTCATGGCTTATCTGGTGAGGATCCCAGTAAACATTTGAAAGAATTTAATGTGTTTTGCTTAACCCTCAACCCTAAAACCTAGAAATGTTTCTGAAGATCAAATCAAATTAAGAGAATTCCCATTCTCACTTGATGGAGCTGTGAGGGATTGGATGTACTATTTACAACCTTAAGATGTAACATGTTGGAACAATTTGAAACGTCTTTTCTTGCAGAGATTTTTTTCCAGAATCAAGGACCACTTCCATTCATAAGGAGATCTCAGGGATCAAGCAAGCACAAGGGGAGTCAATGTATGAGTATTGGGAGCGATTCAAGAAGTTGTGTGCAAGCTTCCCACATCACCAAATCAGTGATCAATTACTCATTCAGTACTTTTATGAAGGACTCACACCTATGGAGAGAAGCATGGTGGATGCTGCAGCTGAAGGAGCATTGGTGGACAAGACACCAGTAGCTGCATGTGCGTTGATCGACAAGATGGCCCAAAACACCCAACAATTTGGTGATAGAGGTACACCACATGTCAGGGGAGTAAATCAGGTAAGTCCTTACTCTCTTGAAAGTCATTTGATTGATACCAAGTTGGAAGAATTTACCACTATGGTGAGGCAAATTGCTTTGGCACAAAAGACATCTCTACCCCCTCCTTCAAGGCCTTGTGGTATTTGCACTAAGACAAGCCACCCAACTGACTGTTTCCCACAACTCCAAGAAACAGAATATTGTGCAGCAGTGTTCCCTGGGAGACCATTTCAGCAGCAACAACAACCATATCCCCAAAAGAAGTTTGCTTCATTTGCTCTAACATACAACCAAGGGTGGAAAGATCAACCGGACATGAGGTATGGCTCCAGACAACAATAAAGGACCCCTTTTCAACAAAACTTCCAGCAGCCTCCGCCTTACCAGTAGGGCTTCCAACACCCCCAAAGGAGATTTGAATCTCAAGCATCAACAAGACAACAACAAGGGAATCTCCAACACAAGGTAGACTCTAACACTGATGATCTTTTGAAGCAAATTTTTCTTAATCAATAGAATGAACTGAAGAGTCAAGGTTCGAAGTTGAGGGAGTTGAAGACTCAAATGATCCAGATTTCCACTGCCCTCCATGAACTTGTAAGTAAGAATTATGGAAATCTACCTTCCCAACCCACTCCAAATACAAAGGGGAATGTCAGTTCCATGACATTGATAAGTGGGAAGAAAATGAACGATACATATCTACCTACCATTCCATCGGGATTCACCTCAACTCCGGAGCAGCCGCATTCCAAACCAACTGATGAGCATTCCAAGGAGAAAGATAAAGGTAAGAAAAAGATTGATGATGTTCCTCTTAAACCCCTTCCTTTTCCCAACAGGGTTGTTCAAACCAAGAAGATGGCTGAAGAAGCAATGCAAAATGAGTTTTTGGATACATTCAAGCGTGTGGATATCAACATTCCTCTACTTGAAGCCATTAAGAAAATTCCAAGGTATGCGAAATTATTAAAAGAACTTTGTACCAATTGAAGAGGGATCAAGGGAAATGAGAGGATCAACCTTGGAAGGAATGTCTTAGCACTCATTAAACCAACTCTAGCAATGCCAACAAAGTGCAAGGATCCCGGGACATTCACCATCCCATGTACCATAGGGGAGTTGCACTTCTCTGATGCTCTTTGTGATTTAGGATCTTCAATAAATGTGATGCCTCACTTTGTATTCTCTTCCTTGCACGTTGGTGAGTTGAAGCCAACAAGATTAGTGGTGCAGTTGGCAAATAGAGCTACAACATATCCAGCGGGAGTCCTTGAAGATGTATTTGTCCGGGTAAGAGACATGATCTTCCCAGTAGATTTCTACGTGCTTAACATGGAGGACGATCAGGTAAGTTCCCATTCCCCCATTATCTTAGGTAGTCCCTTCTGCAAAACTGCAAAAACTATCATAAATTTCAATGAGGGTACACTTTCCATGGAGTTTTTAGATGAATTTGTAATTTTTTATGTTATGGACTCCATGAAGTACCCCTTTGAGGACCATTCTGCTTTTGTTATCTCCCATTTTGAACCACCAAGTAAAAACTCCATGGATTTTGATTGTCATATGCTTAGGGAGATTATGAGTATTGGTTCTGGTTTAATGTCTAAGAGAACTTCCACACATGTTTCTAATGAACAAGACTCTCTAAGATTTGATTTTGAAATGGATTCATATTTTGATCTTGATCATATGAACTCTGATTATGACATGGCTATTGAGTATGCTGATGGATTTGGTGCTTTATTCTCTAATTGTGATGATTTCTATTCTGATACTAATGTTCATTGTGTAGATATGTCTGTTGCGTCAATTTATCCATCCATACACCACCCCCCTCCACTGGAACTCAATCCATTTCCACCAAATCTCAAATACTCATACTTGTTAAGTGGTGAAAAATTACATGTTATCATTTCTAACAATCTACCTTTTGAACATGAAGAAAAACTTTTGAATATTTTGAGGGAGAACATCAGGGAGATTGGGTGGACCTTGGCTGACATATTAGGTATTAGCCTCTCCATTTTCATGCATAGGATTCTCTTGGAGGATGGGGCTAACCCGGTGAGACAGCCACAAATGAGACTCAATCCCACCCTCCTGGAAGTTGTTAAAAAAGAAGTTGAGAAATTGCTTGAGGCTGGTATAATCTTTAGCATTTCAGATTCTCAGTGGGTAAGTCCTATTCATGTTGTGCCTAAGAAGAGTGGTGTTACTGTTGTTAAAAATGAGAAAGATGAGTTAGTTCCAATGAGGGTACAAAACTGTTGGCGTGTGTGTATTGATTATAGGAAACTAAATAAGTCCACTCGCAAGGACCATTTCCCCCTCCCATTTATTGATCAAATGCTTGAGAGACTAGCTGGGAAAACACACTATTGTTTCTTGGATGGATTTTCTGGATATTTTCAGGTTCCCATTGCAGCAGGGGACCAGGAGAAGATGACATTCACCTACCCATTCGGTACCTTTGCTTACCGAAGGATTCCATTTGGACTTTGCAATGCCCCAGGTACCTTCCAGAGATGCATGGTGAGTATTTTCTCAGATTTCATTGAGACCTGCATGGAGGTATTTATGTATGATTTTACAGTTTATGGGTCCTAATTTGATGAATGTCTCTCTAGTTTGTGTGATGTGTTGCATCGTTGTATTGAGAAGAATCTGGTCTTAAATTTTGAAAAATGTCATTTCATGGTCGAAAAGGGAATTTTCTTAGGTTATATAGTCTCACAACATGGCATTGAAGTTGATAAATCTAACATAGAAATTATTTCATCCCTCTCATATCCTACATGTGTGCATGATGTTCGGTCATTCCTTGGACATGTTGTATTTTATCGACGCTTCATTAGAGATTTTAGTAAGATCGTTATACCCTTATCTCGATTGCTTTAAAAAGATATTGACTTCAATTTTGATGATTCATACAGGGTATCATTTGATGAGATAAAGAAGTGGTTGACCACTCCACCAATCATATAGCCCCCGCGGTGGGACCTTCCATTTGAGCTTATGCGTGATGCCTCCAACTTCGCGGTTGGAGCTGTCTTATCTCAGAGGGTGGAGGGACGTTCACATGTGATCGCCTATGCATCGAGGACATTGGATTCAGACCAATCAAATTACACAACCACGGAAAAGGAGTTTCTTGCTGTCATATTTTCTTTAGATAAATTCCGTTCATATTTATTGGGCTCTAAAGTAGTTGTTTTTTCTGACCATGCAGCTTTGAGGTACCTCCTGAAGAAGCCAGATGCAAAGCCACGACTTATCCGTTGGATGCTCCTTCTTCAAGAGTTTGACCTTGAGATAAAGGAAAAGAAGGGGTTATAGAATTTGGTGGCGGACCACATGAGTAGGATTACTCACACACTAGAGGATGACACCTTGGACCAGGTACCACTTCAGGATACATTCCCCGATGATCATCTTTATTCCATCTCAGGTACGCATCCTTGGTATGCAAATTTAGTTAACTACCTTGTTACCTCTGAAATCCCTACAAATTTAAAGAAACGTCAAGTCCAAAAATTAAAGAGTGAGTCAAGATTTTATGTTTGGGATGATCCATACTTATGGTGCATGTGTAGTGACCAAGTTATTAGGAGGTGTGTTCCTGATCAGGAGTTTGAGTCTGTTTTGAAATTCTGTCATACACTTGCATGTGGTGGACATTTTGGACCCCAACGGACAGTTAGGAAAGTTTTGGACTCTGGATTATATTGGCCTAGTTTATTCCATGATTCCCATGTGTTTTGTAAGTCATGCTATCGTTTCCAACACACTGGGAATATTTCTAGGAGATATGAGATGCCCTAACAACCCATACTATTCTGTGAGATTTTTGATGTATGGTGAATTGATTTTATGGGTCCTTTTCCAAGTTCATATGGTTTCTTGTATATTTTGGTTGCTGTTGATTATGTGAGTAAATGGGTGGAGGCCAAGGCCACCAGGACTAACGATTCTTATGTTGTTGTGGACCTTTTCAAAGCACAAATTTTTTGCAGGTTTGGAGTACCAAAGGCCATCATCAGTGACCAAGGGACACACTTTTGCAGTAGGAATTTTTCTTCCCTCCTTAGAAAGTATGGGGTGACACACAAAACATCAACACCATACCACCCCCAAACAAATTGCCAGGCTGAGGTTCCAAATCGTGAGTTGAAACAAATATTGGAGAAAACCGTGCAACCAAATAGGAAGGATTGGAGCAAGCACTTGGATGATGCATTGTGGGCTTATAGGATAGCATACAAGACACCCATTGGTATGTCCCCATTTAGGAGTGTTTTTGGGAAAATATTTCATCTCCCAGTGGAAGTCTAGCATCAGGCATATTGGGCTATAAAGAAATGCAACATGGATTTGGCCCAAGCTAGAATTCAAAGGAAGTTACAAATTCAAGAGCTTGAGGAGATTCGACTGTCATCATATGAGAACTCAAGGCTCTACAAGGAAAGATCAAAAGCAACTCATGACAAAATGATCCAACAAAGGGAGTTTCATGTTGGAGAGAAAGTCATTCTCTATAGTTCACGACTCAAGTTGATGTCTAGTAAGTTGTGTTCCAGATGGTTAGGTCCTTATATTGTATCTAATGTTTTTCCTTATGGTGCAGTGGAGATCACACAAGAGGACACTGTAAGAAGCTTTACAGTCAATAGACAACATTTGAAGAGATACATTGAGGGACTTCCTACTGATGTAATGGATTTTAACACACTGCATGACCCCATCATCACTTGAGCACATCAGGCTGTTCCTAACCCTTTCACTTTTATATTATTTGTCCTATTTAAAAATTCTGCATTTCATGTGCATATATCATCTCATGGGTTCACATTGAGGACAATGAAATATTTTAAGTGTGGTGGAGGGAACCTTTTAGTTTAGTAATTTCAATTGTTTTCCTGTTTAAAAAAACCAAAAAAAATTGTGTGTTTTTTCAAATTTTGTGTGTTTATTTTACAATTTTCTGTGTGTTTTTGAAACTTTTATGCTGAAATGATTCTCATCACCATTTTTAAATCCATATCAATAAGTGAAACAATTTACCCCTTGAAACTAATCTTAAATGAATGCTAAAATAACTTTGTTTCAAGTTTAAATATTTAGTAATTTCATGAAAAGTACACTGAATTTTGAATCCCATGCCACATCTCACTGTCTTTATATTTGAAATCACATTCCTATGAGGCTTCTGAACCATTATTTTCATATTCTTTACATTCACCTCACTTCTTGAGAGAACCAAATCATGCTTGATTTAACCAGAATTTGATATGATCCTGTCAAAACATGAGGGTTTGAGGTACTTATGTTTAAATGATTGAGGCATTTTTTTGGTATTAAAGCCCCAATTTCAAAGAATGATTTTTTATAATGGCCTACCTTGAACATTTAATCCTTGTATCCCATAGAAGCCATGAACATCTTGTTAGTTTAGCCACATTACCAGCCAATTTTCCCTATCCAACCAACTCTTGAAGTGAAATTGCATAATCTAGTTGAGCTTAAGTGTGGGGGAAGTTATATTGTGTTGTGCTACCACATTCTGTGATACTTTGGGTGGAAAATTAAATTTTGAAGAGATGTGTTTGCGGCTTATGAAAATAATTATATTGAAAGATGTGCCTTTTCTAGAGCTTTCATGACAAGTGAAGTTGTGCCTTTTCTGGAGCTTCTAATTGAGGTAGAAAGTTGTGCCTATCTGAAGCTTTCAAGAAAATCATGTTTGAGAAGATTGACATTTTTTATGCTGAAATGATGAATGGTGTAAAATTTCCATGACTTTTCATGATGATGAAGCTGAATTGATACTATGAGGATTGAGGAGAAGACCATATTTAAGTGAAAATTAGATTAATGCAATTTTGCTTCAAAAAGAGTCAAGCCCTCCTTATTCAGCCTCAGAATTTTTCACATCTAAATCCTACCAACCGAAAGCCACAGAACAACCCTGAAAAGTCCTCATGATAAACATACGCCCTTGACTCACATAGGGTGGAGATGTAGGAATTTATCAAGCCTATGGTGACCCTTGTATGAGTTTGGATGAGAAAGACATTGCAAAAAAAATTGACATTTGTGTAATAAGAGAAAATTCAAGTGAGGTAAGTGTTTTGTGCATGGGAGGATAAATAAAGTGGAAATATATTGAATTATATAAATTAAGAACTTGAAATAATGGTTTTTTATGAGTCATGATATCTTTTGTTTCTTGGTTTGTAATTGTTTGATCTCAAGGATATGTGTTTTAAAATTGGTTTTGATTTGATATTGATGTTTACTAGACACGAGGTTTTGCCCAGGAGTGCAAAAGGGTAAGTGTGTGGGGAGTTGATAAAACACTATTTTGTTGAATATTTTATTAATAATAAATTATATAATTTCCTCACATTGTGCTAAATATGTTTATTTATAAAATATTTGGGATTTGATCATTCATTTGAAAATTTAGTGAAAATTTTAATTTTACCCTTTATAGTGCACTGTAGTATTTAGAAGATAAATATTTTTATATTTATTATTTGAATTTTAAATTTTGTAACAGTGTTCCTAACATAATTTTCTACAAATTTTATTCAGGACACTAGAGCTAAAAAGTGCATTTGGTTGTTGAAATTGGCCATGAAGTCAAAGTTGGGCTGGACTCGCCAGAATGGACATAGGTTCTGTATTTGGGAAATAACTTCTTAATATTTGCTTGGATTAGGCCCAAATTTTGAGAGGAGCTCAGGGATCCATTTTCCCACAAATAATCCTTCTGGAAGGAGAGATTTTTAACGCGTTTTGGAGGTCAAATGGGCGGTGCAATTTGTATTAAAATATTTGGCCGAGATTTCCCATTCACACTTGAAACCTCTTTAAACCTAGCATCCCCTCCACTCTATAAATTAGTGTTTTTCTCATTTGGAGGGTTTCGGACGTGCATTAGGATATTGGAGGCAGAGGAGAATTTTTTTCACCCAAATTATCCAACCATTGTAATAGGGGTAGCTCTTGAAGCAAGGATCCCCTCATCGAAGCCTCCTTCTCTTCTTCATTTTGTAATGTTTTCATTTGTGTAATAGACTTCTTTGATATTCTTTTATTCCTAATATTTTCTTATGTTTCGTTTAAATTTATTCTTCTCTTAATCTTCCTAATTGGGTTGGAATTCTTGAGTAGAAGTGTTATTGGGTTATACCCATTAAAAACCTTTGCACATGCAAAACGCTTCTACGATGATTACACCACCTATGGAAGAGTAGTCTTTTAGTAATCGATCTATCTTCTACCCTCTTCATTTAATTATTTTGCATAATTGAGCTACTATAATTCACATAATATGATTCATGAATTTTGTTCTTAAATTACAAGAAACTAAGCAAGAAATTGAACAATTAATACAAAAATACGCGAGGTCGAAATTTTGTGTAAATTGTGAGAGCGCGATCTTAATCGGTAATACAAGACCACACGGGATAAATTTTTAGAATTAAAATATAATCCCTAAACACAATCCATCCTCATTTACAGAATTGATATGTTCTCTAATTAACCACTGACCATAAGCTATCCTTAGAACAAAAATCAAAGCAGGGTGTTGCGATTGCGTGTTCCGAAGCTAGCCTAGGGTTTAAGTAATTTCATCTTTATGGTTAAGTTAACTCTCGTAGGGTTTGAAGGATAAAAAATTAGGGGATCATAATTAAGTGGATATTGATTTAGATGATAATGATTAATAAGTAAATGAATAGGTAGAGTTAGATCTATTACACCTTTTAAAATAGATTTCTAAAAAAAACATCTTCTTGTTGTGTCATTTTAATCGAAATTCATTTCAAAACTAAAAACAAAAAAATATACAATCTTCTTCCAGAAAACATCTTCTAGATTCATAAACTATAACAAACCCAATACTTTAAATTAGTGTTTTTATTCTATTCTATTTTATTTTTTTTAGAATACCTTTAATATGTTGTTAAATTCACGTCCTCCTTTGAGAGATGACCTTGGTCAGCCACTCTGCTGCACCTAAGTACCCCAAAGTCACATTAATAATTTGAGGGTTCTCACGACAATGCTCTTTCAAGGGATCCAAAATATTAGGAAACTCTGTGAGAGGAGGCGTGGAGCTCTATGGTTTTGACATGTCAGCATGGATACACCCATCTTTAGTAAATATAATAGATGATGAGGTTTAAATGAATACCAAAAAATTTCTAAAATTTATTGGTTTATTATATTTTAACCTTATATCATCTCATATTATAATATATAAAATTTTTGTGTTATTTTGAATCATATTGAATTTATTATAAATTAAAAATTTTATAAATTCTAAAGGTGCCCCCACCTCAATTATAAAAGGGAACCTTCTTTTTCATTTATTTACAACTATTTGAGCCTTAAATATCAGCTATAACTTTCCCATTTCCCTTATAAACATCCCTAGACACATTATAAATGTGTTTTTCTTCTCAAATTACCAACTCTAGGGTCCCTAAGAGGAGATCTAGAGGGAGCTCTCCGAATAAAAGGTAATCTCCTTTACTGGCTCTCTCAAGATCATTCCATCTACTACTTACTCTTCCTTTTTCATTATAAGTAATAAATCCAGTATCACCTATATTCTGAGATGTTATTATGATTATGGTACCACCATATTTTATTTTCTATCCATCCTATGAAAAATGAAATCACTACGCATGCGTGCGTACGACCTACCATCTCCACGTTGTGGTGTAATGAGTTTTTCATCTTCACTTCAATTGGATGGGTGTAATGATGAAAATAATAACTATATATTGTGATTATGAAATGATATTTATTCTATAATAATATATACATCATCCAATTCAATAACATTTCACAATTAAGGTAATGATATCATCACTTATGCGTACGTACGACCTATCGTCTCCATGATGCAATGTGATTCATTCTCTATGATCACCATCAAAGAATGATTATATCAATATATAAAATAAATAATATGATATATATTACCTTAATATAATTATGTAAATGACAATACTATATTCTATGTGTAGGAACTAGAACTTAGATGACAAAATATGTTTAAGAAAATAAAGCAATTAACACCCAAAAGAAGCGTAATAATGAAATATTATTAAACATGTGATAATATAATAATATAGGATATCATAAATATAAATATGGTTCTGGAATAAGTTAATGAAATTATTTAATTCATTATACATGAGGTTTAGATATGTATGAAGGAAATCAGAACCAAGGTAAGGGGTTTTTATTTCACCTTTATTTCAATGAGACACATGTCGTATACACTATTTGTTTCTTCTACATGGTGTATATACTGCCCATTAATGTATTTTATGAGTCTTATCCATTATTTTATGATATTTCATATCCTTATCATTTTGTTTCTTTCATGAGGCATATAATTATACTGATTATAAAGTGATGTGTATTTATTTTACGATCTCTTCAATATTTCATATATTTTTTTAAGTCTTCATTGGTGAATATTTATCATCAATGTATATGTTTTCTAAAAAAAATCAAAAATGCTTTACCATTCTCTTATGGATTTTTAAATTCATTTTTACCCATTTTTTAATTTTTACTACATAGTTTGAAAAGAATTTTTTGTCATTTTCCAAACATGGTACTTGTTGTCTTATTCAGAAAAAGTACAAGAAGAATGTTTTTTAACATATATGGCATGAATGGGTTTTTATGATTTCATGTCATAAAATTTCCTTGAAGCTTTCCTTATATGTTTAAAAGGTTATTTTCAAAGAAAATTATTATTTTAAAGTTGTGAAACATTTTAATAAAAGAAAATGTTTTCAAAGAAGAAAGGATATTTTTCTCAAGAATTATTATCTATAAAAATCATTTTTCATCTAAGATAATATTATTTGATGATTCATATACTTTAATAGGAATATTTTTCAAGGATATTATCTCAATTATTTATATTATTTGATTATGTTTATGATGGAATGATATTAATGAAACCCATTTCTTTTCCCTGGGTTATGTTATGATTCAATGATGTTTATGAAACCCATCTTATTTCATGGGTTCTGATATGATGAATGAATTATGTTCTTGTGGCACACATATGTATGATTTCATTATAATATGGGTGGGACCTATATCACCCTCCAATGTATTAGGTAAATATTTATACCTCATGGGATAGAAATAGATGGAATGGGAAATGATCTCGGTTTAGTAATACAGGTCTTGAACGAGAAATGATCTCAGTTCAGTAATATAGGGCTAGAATGGGAAATAAACCTGGTTCAGTAGCATAGGCTAGAACAAGGAGTAAACTCAGTTCAGTAATGGAATTTATCCCACTACTGGAAAAGGGACCTTTCCCAACAGTTGTGTACCAACGGTTCAATGAACCGTTGGCATATCTTGTTTTTCCCAACGGTTTATAGAAACCGTTGGGAAAAACCCCTCAATGCATAGTTTTCCCAACGGTTTCATACAACCGTTGGGAAAGATAGGTTTTTCCCAACGGTTCCTAAGAACTGTTGGGAAAAGTGGTGAAGGACCCTTGTTTTCCCAACGGTTTATATGGAACCGTTGGGAAAGATAGCTTTGTCCCAACGGTTCTTAGAACCGTTGGGAAAAGTGGTGAAGAAATCTTGTTTTCCCAACGGTTCTATGGAACCGTTGGGAAATGTTGGTCATTCCCAACGGTTTTTAATAACCGTTGGGAAAAAAAAGCCCCAAATACCAAATCGAGCCAGCGGCCTCCCCACATTCCAGAAGCATTCAGTTCGTGTCCTCCTGGAGCGATTCCTTGCAGAAGGACCTCCCAATCTCCACATCTTCCATCAGATCAGCACCTACCAGGTTAGACTCCTATATTTTATCAACGATATAGTTCCAGCTCTTATAAATCATATACTTCTATTCTTGATTTCGTTATTCCCAATTATTAAGGTTTTTGTAAAAATTTATGATTGTTTCATGGTGGTCATGTGCACCACTATAGGTACATTGATTCACTAATTTATTTTCGTATTTCCATAAAATTCGAATACAATTTATTAATGAATCAATGTTGAGTGTTAACATGACATTCATGTTCTTTATTTAAAGTGTAAACAAATACTTATATAGAATTTCCTTGTAAAACCTGATGGTTTAACTCTAGTTAAATGGAATCATAATTTTGTATGTTATTAATATTTAGTAATTGGTGAGGTGAATCATATATGTATATGAAAAATGGATCAAGATCATTTATCATTGGATAGAATTATTCCCTAGTAATGTGAGACCCTTTTGTTGTGGGGTGAGTATGGAGTAGTGAGATATATTGCTTGTTACTTACCTTTTTTCAATTCTATGAGGTAATGATGGCATGCACTAATTTTTTGAGATCTGTCAATGTTTTTATGGTTTTGATAGTGATCCATGATGTGTATCCTAGTATGTAAGATCCTGTTGGGTATTAGACCCTAGATTGGGTGAATTTGTATGCGGTAGGGTGCTTTCTAGGATGGGTTGTAGTGATGTGATGGTAACTTATGAGAGGGGTGGGTCTTACTAATGTGGATTCATTCTATATCATAAGCATGTAAATATAATTTGTATTATGATAACTCAATGTGAATGATGTGTGATCAAATATTGTCTTATCCTGGAGAATTCCTTATGATATATTGATATGGTGGCATGAGTGATGATGCATGTGGTGACATGACCAACATACATGTGTTTCATGGTTAGTGATCAATTAGGCTAGTGATCCTATGATCATTGGGATGTGACTCTCAATGATTCAAGAAGAGTTATTAATATGATAACATGAGGGTGTGTTCCTATTTGGTTTTATCTAGACTCGTAGTATAGTATTGGAGTTGAGTTATTTTTATATATTATCTGTTTTTATGGATGTTGTCTTTTAGTGGTTGTGTGTTTGGGAACCCCCCTCCTTCCTAGACCCTAGAACCCCCCCCCCCCCACCCTCCTCCCTGGACCCTGGACAGCCCCGCCGAATAGCCCCCCAGACAGCCCCCCGGATAGCCCCCCCCCACCCTCCTCCCTGGACCTCGGACAGCCCCCCAGATAGCCCCCCGGACAGCCCCCCCACCCCCACCCTCTTCCTTGGACCTCAGACAACCCCCCGAATAGCCCCGGACAGCCCCCGGACAGCCCCCTGAACAGCCCCCCCACCCTCCTCCCTGGACCCCAGACAGCCCCCCCAACCCTCCTCCTTGGACCCTGGACAACGCCCCGAACACCCCCCGAACAGCCCCCCACCCTCCTCCCTGGACCCCAGACAGCCCCCCTACCCTCTTCCTTGGACCCCGAACAACCCCCCGAACATCGTTCGGCCAGTTTAGACCCCCCCCCCCCCCATACGCATTTATCAAGCGCGCGGAACGCTTAAAGAACACATAATGAGCCCTACCGCGCAGACCGCACGTCCGATTGATGTTCCGTCTACGCGTGCACGTCGCGAATAATAATTGGATTGTTTTCCTGTGATTTCAGGTCAATCCGATGTCGTCCGCTATGAGTTTGACCGTTAGACGCCCGTTTTGGCCCTTTATGATACCATAACGGCGTTCCCGGTCACCGCGGGCACACGGCACGTCCGATTGACGTGCCGTGTGCTCGACCACATCACAATTCACTCACCCTTTGATGTCGTCCGATTTCAGGCCATTCGGACTTCGTTCGGCCAGTTTGGACCCCCCACGCGCGTTTATCAAGCACGTGCAACGCTTAAAGAACGCATAATGAGCCCTCCCGCGCAGACCGCACGTCCGATTGACGTTCCGTCTGCGTGTGCACGTCGCGAATAATAATGGGATTGTTGTCCTGTGATTTCAGGTCAATCTGATGTCGTCCGCTATGAGTTTGAACGTTAGACGCCCATTTTGGCCGTTTATGACACCAGAAGGGCGTTCCCGGTCACCGCGGGCACACGGCACGTCCGATTGACGTGCCTTCTGCTCGACCACATCACAATTCACTCAACCTTTGATGTCGTCCGATTTCACGCCATTCGGAATTCATTCGGCCAGTTTGGACCCCCCACGCGTGTTTCTCAAGCGCGCGCAACGCTTAAAGAACGCATAATGAGCCCTCCCGCGCAGACCGCATGTCTGATTGATGTGCCTTCTGAGCGTACACGTCGCGAATAATAATGGTATTGTTGTCCTGTGATTTCAGGGCAATCCGATGTCGTCCGCTATGAGTTTGACCGTTAGACGCCCGTTTTGGCCGTTTGTGACACCAGAATGGTGTTCCCGGTCACCGCGGGCACACGGCACGTCCGATTGATGTGAAGTCTACTCGACCACATCACAATTCACTCACCCTTTGATGTTGTCCGATTTCAGGCCATTCGGACTTCGTTCGGCCAGTTTGGACCCCCCACGCGCTTTTATCAAGCGCGCGCAGCGCTAAAAGAACGCATAATGAGTCCTCCCGCACAGACCGCATGTCTGATTGACGTGCCGTCTATGCGTGCACATCGCAAATAATAATGGAATTGTTGTCCTGTGATTTCAGGTCAATCCGATGTCGTCCGCTATGAGTTTGACCGTTAGACGCCCGTTTTGGCCGTTTTTTGACACCAGAACGGCGTTCCCGGTCACCGCGGGCACACGGCACGTCCGATTGACGTGCCGTCTACTCGAACACATCAAAATTAACTCACCCTTTGATGTCGTCCGATTTCAGGCCATTCGGACATCGTTCGGCCAGTTTGGACCCCCCACCCCCACGCGCGTTTATCAAGCGCGTGCAACGCTTAAAGAACGCATAATGAGCCCTTTCGCGCAGACCGCACATCCGATTGATGTGACGTCTGCGCGTGCACGTCTCAAATAATAATTATATTCTTGTCCTATGATTTCAGGTCAATCCGATGTCGTCCGCTATGATTTTGACCGTTAGACGCCCGTTTTGGCCCTTTATGACACCAGAACGGCGTTCCCGGTCACTGCGGGCACACGGCATGTCCGATTGACGTTCCGTCTGCTCGACCACATCACAATTCACTCACCCTTTGATGTCGTCCTATTTCAGGCCATTCGGTCTTCGTTCGGCCAGTTTGGACCCCCCCACCCCCACGCGCGTTTATCAAGCGCGCCCAACGCTTAAAGAACGCATAATGAGCCCTACCGCGCAGACCGCACATCCGATTGACGTGCCGTCTGTGCGTGCACGTCGCGAATAATAATGAGATTGTTGTCATGTGATTTCAGGTTAATCCGATGTTGTCCGCTATGAGTTTGACCGTTAGACGCCCGTTTTGGCCGTTTTTGACACCAGAACGGCGTTCCCAGTCACCGCGGGCACACGGCACGTCCGATTGACGTGCCGTCTGCTCGACCACATCACAATTCACTCACCCTTTGATGTCGTCCGATTTTAGGCTATTCGGACTTCGTTCGGCTAGTTTGGACCCCCCACGTGCGTTTATCAAGCGCGCGCAACGCTTAAAGAACGCATAATGAGCCCTCCCATGCAGACCGCATGTCCGATTGATGTGATGTCTACGCGTGCACGTCGCTAATAATAATGGGATTGTTTTCCTGTGATTTTAGGTCAATCCGATGTCGTCCGCTATGAGTTTGACCGTTAGACGCCCGTTTTGGCTGTTTATGACACCAGAACGGCGTTCCCGGTCACCGCGGGCACACGGCACGTCTGATTGACGTTCCCTCTGCTCAAACATATCACAATTAACTCACCCTTTGATGTCGTCCGATTTCAGGCCATTCGGACATCGTTCGGCCAGTTTGGACCCCCCCACGCGCGTTTATCAAGCGCGCGCAACGCTTAAAGAACGCATAATGAGCCCTTCCGTGCAGACCGCACATCCAATTGATGTGTCGTCTGCGCGTGCACGTCGCGAATAATAATTGTATTCTTGTCCTGTGATTTCAGGTCAATCCGATGTCGTCCGCTATGATTTTGATCGTTAGACGCCCGTTTTGGCCCTTTATGACACCAGAACGGCGTTCCCGATCACCGCGGGCACACGACATGTCCGATTGACGTGCTGTCTGCTCGACCACATCAAAATTCACTCACCCTTTGATGTCGTCCGATTTCAGGCCACTCGGTCTTCGTTCGGCCAGTTTGGACCCCCCACGCGCGTTTATCAAGCGCGCGCAACGCTTAAAGAACGCATAATGAGTCCTCCCGCGCAGACCGCACGTCCGATTGACGTTCCGTCTGCGCAGTGAACGTCGAAAATAATAATTAGATTGTTGTCATGTGATTTCAGGTCAATCCGATGTCTTCCGCTATGAGTTTGATCGTTAGACGCCCGTTTTGGCCGTTTTTGACACCAGAACGGCGTTCCTGGTCACCGCGGGCACACGGCACGTCCGATTGACGTGCCGTCTACTCTAACACATCACAATTAACTCACCCTTTTATGTCGTCCGATTTCAGGCCATTCGGACATCGTTCGGCCAGTTTGGACCCCCCCACCCCCACGCGTGTTTATCAAGCGCGCGCAACGCTTAAAAAACGCATAATGAGGCCTACCGCGCAGACCGCATATCCGATTGATGTGTCGTCTGCTCGTGCACGTCGTGAATAATAATTGTATTGTTGTCATGTGATTTTAGGTCAATCCGATGTCGTCCGCTATGATTTTGACCGTTAGACGCCCGTTTTGGCCCTTTATGACACCAGAACGGCGTTCCCGGTCACCGCGGGCACACGACACGTCCGATTGACGTTCCGTCTGCTCGACCACATCACAATTCACTCACCCTTTGATTTCGTCCGATTTCAGGCTATTCGGACTTCGTTCGGCTAGTTTGGACCCCCCACGTGCGTTTATCAAGCGCGCGCAACGCTTAAAGAACGCATAATAAGCCCTCCCATGCAGACCGCATGTCCGATTGATGTGCTGTCTGCACGTGAACGTCGCTAATAATAATGAGATTGTTTTCCTGTGATTTTAGGTCAATCCGATGTCGTCTGCTATGAGTTTGACCGTTAGACGCCCGTTTCGGCCGTTTATGACACCAGAACGGCGTTCTCGGTCACCGCGGGCACACGGCACGTCCGATTGACGTGCCCTCTGCTCGACCATATCACAATTAACTCACCCTTCGATGTCGTCCGATTTCAAGCCATTCGTACATCGTTCGGCCAGTTTGGACCCCCCCACGCGCGTTTATCAAGCGCGTGCAACGCTTAAAGAACGCATAATGAGCCCTTCCGCGCAGACCGCACATCCGATTGATGTGCCGTCTATGAGTGCACGTCGCGAATAATAATTGTATTCTTGTCCTGTGATTTCAGGTCAATCCGATGTCGTCCGCTATGATTTTGACCGTTAGACGCCCGTTTTGGCCCTTTATGACACCAGAACGGCGTTCCCGGTCACCGTGGGCACACGACATGTCCGATTGACGTGTCGTCTGCTCGACCACATCACAATTCACTCACCCTTTGATGTCGTCCGATTTCAGGCCATTCGGTCTTCGTTCGGCCAGTTTGGACCCCCCCCCCCACCCCCACGCGCGTTTATCAAGCGCGCGCAACGCTTAAAGAACGCATAATGAGCCCTACCGCGCAGACCGCACATCCGATTGACGTGCCGTCTGTGCGTGCACGTCGCGAATAATAAATGGATTTTTGTCCTATGATTTCAGGTCAATCCGATGTCGTTCGCTATGATTTTGACCGTTAGACGCCCGTTTTGGCCCTTTATGACACCAGAACGGCGTTCCCGGTCACCGCGGGCACACGGCACGTCCGATTGACGTTCCTTCTGCTCGACCACATCACAATTCACTCACCCTTTGATGTCGTCCGATTTCAGGCTATTCGGACTTCGTTCGGCAAGTTTGGACCCCCCACGTGCGTTTATCAAGTGCGTGTAACGCTTAAAGAACGCATAATGAGCCCTCCCATGCAGACCGCACGTCCGATTGATGTGTTGTCTACGCGTGAACATCGCGAATAATAATGGAATTGTTTTCCTGTGAGTTTAGGTCAATCCGATGTCGTCCGCTATGAGTTTGACCGTTAGACGCCCGTTTTGGCCGTTTATGACACCAGAACGGCGTTCCCGGTCACCGCGGGCACACGGCACGTCCGATTGACGTGCCCTCTGCTCGACCATATCACAATTAACTCACCCTTTTATGTCGTCCGATTTCAAGCCATTCGGACATCGTTCGGCCAGTTTGGACCCCCCCCCCCCACGCGCGTTTATCAAGCGCGCGCAACGCTTAAAGAACGCATAATGAGCCCTACCGCGCAGACCGCACATCCGATTGACATGCCGTCTGCGCGCGCACGTCGCGAATAATAATTGGATTGTCGTCCTGTGATTTCAGGTCAATCCGATGTCGTCCGCTATGATTTTGACCGTTAGACGCCCGTTTTGGCCCTTTGTGACACCAGAACAGTGTTCCCGGTCACCGCGGGCACACGGCACGTTCGATTGACATGCCGTCTTCTCGACCACATCATTATTCACTCACCCTTTGATCCCGTCCGATTTCAGGCCATTCGGACTTCGTTCGGCCAATTTGGACCCCCCCACACGCGTTTATCAAGCGCGCGCAACGCTTAAAGAACGCATAATGAGCCCTCCCGTGCAGACCGCACGTCCAATTGATGTGCCATCTACGCGTGCACGTTGCGAATAATAATGGGATTGTTGTCCTGTGATTTCAGGTCAATACGATGTCGTCCGCTATGAGTTTGACCGTTAGACGCCCGTTTTGGCCGTTTATGACACCAGAACGGCGTTCCCGGTCACCGCGGGAACACGGCACGTCCGATTGACGTGCCGTCTGCTCGACCACATCACAATTAATTCACCCTTTGATTTCGTCCGATTTCAGGCCATTCGGACTTCGTTCGGCCAGTTTGGACCCCCCACGCGCGTTTATCAAGCGCGTGCAACGCTTAAAGAACGCATAATGAGCCCTCCCGTGCAGACCGCACGTCCGATTGATGTGCCGTCTACGCGTGCACATCGAGAATAATAATGGGATTGCTGTCCTATGATTTCAGGTCAATACGATGTCGTCCGCTATGATTTTGACCGTTAGACGCCCGTTTTGGCCGTTTATGACACTAGAACGGCGTTCCCGATCACCGCAGGAACACGGCACGTCCGATTGACGTGCCGTCTGCTCGAACACATCACAATTCATTCACCCTTTGATGTCGTCCGATTTCAGGCCATTCGGACTTCGTTCGGCCAGTTTGGACCCCCCACGCGCGTTTATCAAGCGCGCGCAACGCTTAAAGAAGGCATAATGAGTCCTCCCGCGCAGACCGCACGTCTGATTGACGTGCCGTCTGTGCGTGCACATCACGAATAATAATGGGATTGTTGTCCTGTGATTTCAGGTCAATCCGATGTCGTCCGCTAAGTGACTGTATTTTGTTTAAAACGGACACCATTTTAAGTACATACGGAAAACCGACCAAACGGATTCGGTTTCCGTTGAAACTTTAGGAGAATGATCCATGGGTCATATGTGACGTGTACGAATCAACCCCGCCTCAATCGGAGACGCGGTGTGGCCGACACCACTCAAAGTGTCCGTCTTTTGTTTCAAAAGGACGTCATTTTAAGTGAAAAGCATCAATTGACATACGAAAAACCGACCAAACGCATTTCGAATCTATTGTTAATTTATCCCTACAATCCATGGGGTCATATGTGACGTATACGAGCCAACCCGGGATGAATCCAAGTCGCGGTGTGACCGGGATCAGTCTAAGTGGCTCTCTTTTGTTTAAAAGGGACATTTTAAGTACATACGGAAAAATGACCAAACGGATTCAGTTTCCATTGAAACTTTAGGAGAACGATCCATGGGTCATATGTGATGTGTACGAATCAACCCCGCCTCAATCGGAGACGCGGTGTGGCCGACACCACTCAAAGTGTCTGCCTTTTGTTTCAAAAAGACGTCATTTTAAGTGAAAAGCATCAACTGACATACGAAAAACCGACCAAAGGCATTCGGACTGTGTTGATACTTTAGCACAAGGATCCATCGGTCGTATGTGACGTGTACGAGTCAATCCCACCTCAATCCGAGGAGCGGTGTGGCCGAAACCGCTCTAACTATGTCAATTTTGTTTAAAATGGACAGGATTATAAGTGAAAAGAACAACTGGCATACGGAAAACCAACCAAACGCATTCCAAATCTGTTGATAATTTATCCCAACGATCCATGGGTCATATGTGATGTGTACGAGCCAACCCGGGATGAATCCCAGTCGCGGTGTGGCCGGGATCAGTCTAAGTGGCTCTCTTTTGTTTAAAACGGACACCATGTTAAGTACATACGGAAAATCGACCAAACGGATTCGGTTTCCATTGAAACTTTAGGAGAAAGATACATGGGTCATATGTGACGTGTAAGAATCAACCCCGCCTCAATCTGAGATGCTGTGTGGCCGGCACCACTCAAAGTGTCTGTCTTTTGTTTCAAAAGGACGTCATTTTAAGTGAAAAGCATCAACTGACATACAGAAAACCGACCAAATGCATTCGGATTGTGTCGATACATTATTAAAATGATCCATGGGTCATATGTGACGTGTAAGAGTCAACCCCGCCTTAATATGAGGCACGGTGTGGCCAGAATCACTCTATGTGGCTCTCTTTTGCTTAAAATGGACAACAATTTAAGTACATACGGAAAACCGACCAAACGCATTCGGTTTCCATTGAAACTTTAAGAGAACGATCCATAGGTCATATGTGACATGTATGAGTCAACACCGCCTCAATCTAAGGCGCGGTGTGGCCGGAACCACTCAAAGTGTCTGCCTTTTGTTTCAAAAGTACGTCATTTTAATTGAAAAACATCAACTGACATACGGAAAACCGATCAAATGCATTCGGATTGTGTCGATACATTAGCACAACGATCCAGGGGTCATATGTGACGTGTATGAGTCAACCCCGCCTCAATCTGAGGCGCGTTGTGGACGGTAGCACTCCAGGTGTATGCATTATGTTTAAAATGGACATTACTTTAGGTAAAAATATATGGTATACAAAAAACAGATCAAATTATGAATTGACTTCCAGATTCCACATATAATTATCATCTAAATTTTAAATTGAATTCTAAATGAATTATGTATGTTTATAATTACGTTATCAATTCTAATTTAATTATGGATGTGTATAGTTCTACCATTATATGTTAAACGTGTTTGAATTTGTTCTCTATATGTAAGTGTTAGTTGGTTATTGCAGGTACAATAATTTTATACATGTATGTGTTAGTTTATTGCAGGTACAATAATTGGATTGAAAAATGAGAGGGAACCCACAAAACCAGACCTGGTGGTGGTCAAATTGGAGAGCTGGAGCTGCTGGCCAAATTGGGGAGCTGCTGGCTGATTTGCCCAGCAGAGGCTATGCCAACGGTTCAAAACCGTTGGCATAGAAACTCTAGGATTAGTTTTACCAACGGTTCATAAAACCGTTGGTAAAAAACCTTTCCCAACGGTTTAGATTCGTTGGGAAAGAGTAGAGTTTGGATTTTTCCCAACGGTTTTATAAACCGTTGGGAAAAACATGCTAATTTGAAGCCTATTCCAACGGTTTGTAAACCGTTGGGAAAAAGGTTTCCCAACGGTTTTGAAGAGAACCGTTGGCATAGGGTAATCTTTCTCCACCCTATGCCAACGGTTCAGTGTAAACCATTGGGAAATGTTTTTCCCAACGGCTTACTTCCCTACGGCTGGAAGAACCGTTGGTATATGTTATACCAACGGTTGTCCAGCCTTTCCCAACACTTCTCAACCGTTGGTAAATGTTTTATTTCCAGTAGTGTCCACTATGATGGTATTGGAAATGGGAATTGACTAATGAGGAAATTATTTTCTATTCTTATGTGTTTTCCACAATTCTATGTTTTATGTCAAAGTTATTCTTTTATAATTTATGTATTAAGAATTTTTATGACTCAATATTATGATCTTTAATATGTAGGGTATGATTTTCATATTCTTATACCCATATGTTTATGTTATGATTCATATCTCCCTTTTTTATCCTTACTGATCATCTAAGATAACCATTTTATGTTTTATTTTCCCTTAGGTAAAGAAGAAAGGTTTTAGTTAGGAGTACTAAAGGATATGATCTTTGTGGGAAACATTAAAGATATTTCACTAGACTAGAATTTTGTGTTCTAAGTTTCTAAAGGAAATAAACTAATATGGATTTTAGGCATGTGTTTGTGTAAATTATGTGTATTTATAAAAAATGATGTTATATCTATGTACATCAAGCTTGGTTCATTATATTTAAAGGATGGTGGTTTCTCATTCAATAACTCATGTGATCGATCCTTCTCTCCTACACCTCCAGGTTGTACCTCAACGACTGCATTCTGAACTTTCTGCATATTCTAATCAATAGTATGGACTGCTCACATGATAGCCTCAATTAGATTCTGATCTATCATAGGATTTCCTTGTAGATAATCAGATGCACCCTCCTAGGGAACTCCCATAATGCATCTAAGAGGAATACTGTTTCACACCAGCACAAAGGAAATGATCAAAAAACAAAAAAATATCAGTTCAAACCAGAAATCCCATAAGTAAAAAAATTGAGATTAACATAAATACTCAAAACATAAGACATGAATCCCAAAATCTCATGGTAACGTGAGTCTCATAAAGACAAGATCTAGTCAGGCACTCACCATAAAGTACATCCCAAGTCTCGAAAATCCTAACTCTAGTCTACCAAACATCCCAAGACAAGAAAAAATAACAAACCCAGTCATCTAATACTAAAATGTAACGAATTGAACTAAATAACCTCTAACACTAGTACTCAACCCAAAAATTCACTTATTCAAAGGGCGTTCCTGATCCCCACGGGTTTGAAACTAGCACCCTGGCATCAAACAAAAAATATAGGGAATGATTTCACCCAACATGAAGCAAAGACATGGAATATATATATATATATATAATAGATATAAAATTGGAAGAGATAAACATATTCCATAACTAAAATCAAATAGTTAAAAATAAACAACAGAAAAGTATAACAAATCTCCAAATACAGGTCCAACCACAAAGGACCACCAAAACAGGAAAAACAACCAACTACTCCATGTGAATGCATGGGCAGACTCCCACCATCTTACCACCAACTACCCATCCCAGCTAAAAAAATTTCTATGCTTCACCGTGGATCCTTTCCTTACATCAAAATACATTCAAATTTCTATGCACCAAGGAATAAGTGCACAAGGTGTGAGCTAATAGGCTCAGTAGGATCCCACCCAGGTGTTCCATAACAAGTATCTATACAAAAACTCAAGTATTCTCTTTTCAAATAAAACATTTCATCAAAATCAATAAAGTAGTTATATCAAAACCATGGTAAATATTTCCCTTTTTCCATCAATTTCAAAATAAATTCATGTATATCATATTCAATAATAATTTTATTATTATTTATCAAAAGATAAAGAATTCATATCAAATCCAAAGTAATATAAATCCAAGCACAGGTAAATCAAACTAAGGAACTCAATAGGTTAAGATAATAGACTACTCATACCATAAAAATTACTGGTGAACAATAAGTCCTTAGAACACATTATGACAACCCTGCTTTTTATTACAACTTAAACATGCTTTATTACATAAAACTTCACTTGATACAACAAAGAAGATCGAGAGGTTTAGTGTCTTTGGGGCTTAGGATCATTACATAAAAACTTTAAACTTGAAACACAACATCCTTATTGAAAACTTCCTTTACATGACCACTACATTCCTTCGTACTTAGCATTGCATGGGATAACCTGAGGACATGCATAAGAAAAGGGTGAGCTATAAAGCCCAGTAAGGGAGTACATAATGAATAACATGAGGAGTACAATACATGTTAGGCAATGGGCATATCAATAGATCATAAAAGAGACATGAACATAAAGGCATGATAAAGCATGATAATCATAACATGGAAATGTGGCAACAACACTTAACATTGAATTAGCATGAGCCAAGGCTCATTGCACATGGAGCATGAGTAAACCCTCATTGCACTTGAAGCACGAGTAAACCCTCGTTGCACTTGAATTAGCATGAGTCAACACTCATTGCACATGACGTATCATGATACTATACTTTACCCAATGCATTGGAGCGCTATAAAGGGCGCACCCTTCTTAAACATTTCATTTCATGCATAAGTGTGCCACATGGATCATAAAACATGGATTCATAAAACATAATCATTTCTTCCACGATAAAGGAATGTGGAATTCATACATGAAACTTTATAATCAATAAGTAAATGTGCATAAAGGTGAATACCCTTGATGGAGAAATGGGCATGGTATTCACTACACAATGATATTGGCTTAGAAAATCGGTGTGATTTCGGCAGCGTAACGGCGTGACATAAGAATTCATAAAAAGGATGATGAGAGAGAAAGGGGTTCCTCATCATATTTACATGTAATGGACAGTAATAAGGTCATATAGATACATGTCTCGACAATTGAAAAGGAATTTAGATTCATGATACAAAAGTATTGCTTGAATATAAAAGAGGAGAAAAAGGTTCCTTTCGGAATTTCGGCATAGTAACGGGTGTACATGGGAGGCATTTAATGAGAGAGAAAGGGGTCTCCCATCATTCAAACAATAAGAGGGAAGTATGGGAGAGGTGTGAAACCATACCCCAACATTCATAAATGAAATTAAAAGGGCAATACAACTTAAAGAAAATTGACAAAAATGAGAAAGGAAGAAAACCCCTTACTTGGAAGTGTGCTTCCAAAGGCTAGAGAGAGGCTTGTGAGAGGCTTCTTGGGAGCTTGGGGCACCTTGAGAGGATTCTAGAGAGAGTAGGGCAGAGTTTGGACGAACTTCAAGGGTTTTGAGTGAGGAGGAAGTGGGAGCTTGGGTGGGTTTATATAGGAAAGGTGAGAGAATTCTTTATTATTTAGGTTTGGGACCACTTATATTAAAATAATCCAAACCACAAACCATCCCATGGTATTTGCCCATGGTTTCTGGAAAAGGAAAGAGGAAAACAATATTTTACAAGGCCAAGGTCCGAACTTATTAAAAAATTAGGGTTGCTTATGTGGAGGTGAGTCACACTCCCATGGAAATTAATTTAAAAAGGCAAAGTGTTGAATAAGTCTTGAGGGCTCCATTAATGCTTTGAAAAGTGAGTCAAACAAACCCAAAACCTCATTATTTTATTGATAAAACACATATTGGCCGAACATAAGGATTATGGTATTTTATTACATCACCATTGGGTCATTATGATGTCATAAAACACATTATATATTTAAATGGTATTTAATTTTTACCCAAAAATTTGACTGTCTCAGAAAATTATGAAAAATTCACCGTTGGATAATTTCGACGTCCTGATTCCAAAAATAATATTTATTTTATCTAAATAATTTTCTAAATATGTGAATTTTCACTTTTAAAATAAAAACCGACATTTATAAAAATTCACGGGTTTTGACAGAAATGGCTTTCAAACCTTAATAAAAATTTTAATTGCATTCATAAAATTATAAGATCATTTATATTTAATAAAAATTAATTTAATATTAATAATAATATTTTATTAAAATATTATTTAATTCAAAAATCCTTTAATTTAATAAAATATAATTCTTAATTAAATAATAACTAAAAACATCATTTGTACTTTAAAAACTAACTACAATGCACCAAAAATGACTAGAAATTATATTCATTATTATATACAAAAAATAATGTACATGAACATGGTGCTACTTATTTGTTACATAACCCCTTAAAATAGCCGCATAAGACCTAAGGGTAAGGTGTGCGATGGTGACAGACTCTTGGGGTTGCTCGGATAACATCGCTCGAGTGGTAATCTCTATCAACTTCCATTTTTCCCGTAGACGATCACGTTCGAGCTTGACTTGATGAAGCTCAGCTTGGGCTTGGTCAAGGGCAAAGCCCAAAGACGCCACCTCCTTTCCGAGCTCCGATAAATGGGCTTCGTAAGGGGCAATTCTACTGGATGAGGCCATCGCTTCCTTTGTCTGAGTAGAAAATTGGTTCGTTAAAGCCTTATATTTAAACTACCCAGATGATCACTGTTCAACGGCTATAAAAGTAACGGTCACAAATCTTAACGTTAAACTAAAGAAGTTGACATCATATAAAAACATAAAGAAACATTTAACTGGATCAAGAGGGATTTTCCATTAATGAAATTTTGGGTCGTTACAACATTCCCCCCTTAAGAAATTTCGCCCTCGAAATTTTCCTTTTCCCATACTAAAACAAATGTGGGTAACTTAGCTTCATCATATCCTCCGACTCCCAAGTTTCTTCTTCAAACTTGTGGTTTCTCCACAACACCTTGACGAGGGGCATTGTCTTATTTCGTAGAACTTTTTCTCTACGATCTAAGATCTTCACTGGTTGATCCTCATAAGAAAGATCGTCTTCTAATTGTACCACCTCAGAAGAGAGTACATGTGAAGGGTCTGGTATGTACTTCCTTAAGAGGGATACATGGAAGACATCATGCACCTTGGCCATAGTAGGTGGAAGTGCTAGTCGATAGGCCACAGCCCCAACACGATCAAGAATCTCGAAGGGGCCGATGTACCTTGGACTTAACTTCCCTTTCTTTCCAAACCTCATGACCTTCTTCCACGGAGATATGCGTAAAAACACCATGTCTCCGACTTTAAACTCAAGGTCTCGTCGACGATTATCTGCATAACTCTTCTGTCGACTTTGGGCTGCCTTGATATGCTGCTGAATGGTTTTCACCTTCTCCACCATTTCTTCGACCATTTCTGGTCCAAGCAGCTTACGTTCACCGACCTCATCCCAACATGCCGGTGTTCTACACCTTTTCCCATACAGGGCTTCATATGGTGCCATTTGGATGCTCGAGTGGAAACTATTATTATAAGAGAACTCAACTAGAGGAAGATGCTGATCTCATCCTTCTTTAAAGTCCATTGAGCACGCTCTCAACATATCCTCAAGTGTTTGGATAGTCCGCTCGGATTGGCCATCAGTTTGAGGATGATAGGCCGTACTGAAGTTCGGTTCAGTATTCAGAGCATGTTGAAGACTCTTCCAAAACTTAGAGGTAAATCTTGGATCTCGGTCCGACACAATAGATAGTGGTACTCCATGCAACCGTACCACTTCCCTGATATATATCCGTGCAAGTTGATCCAAAGAGAAATCCTCTCGAATAGCAATGAAGTGTGCAGTCTTTGTAAGACGATCCACAATAACCCAGATTGCATTGTTGCTTTTGGATGTCCTTGGAAGTCCAGTGACGAAGTCCATGGTGATGTTCTCCCATTTCCATTCTGGTATGGGCAATGGTTGCATCATCCCCTTATACTTCTGCCTCTCTGCCTTCACTTGCTGACACACCAGGCACTTTGATTTATATTCGGCGATCTCCTTCTTCATATTATCCCACCAAAAGTTTTCTCGGAGATCTCGATACATCTTTGTGCTCCCTGGGTGAATAGAGAAATTTGAACTATGTGCATCATCCAAAAGTTCCTTCTTCAGCTCCGAACTTGATGGGACACATAGTCTTTTCCCAAACCGCACAATTCCTTCTTCATTAACATTAAACTCTGAGGATTTTCCCTTTTTGATAGCTTCCACTTTTTCTTGGATTCTCGCATCATCCTTTTGAGCATCCTTTAACCTTTCCAAAAGAGATGGTTGAGCAATCATTTGTGAAAGGATTGATGATGTTCCCTTCTTTATGATTCCCACGTCCATCTTCATCAAGTCTAAGAAGATTGGATCCTTCTCAATTCTCATCATTGATAGAATTGCTGGATCCTTTCTACTTAGGGCATCCGCTACCTTGTTCGCCTTCCCAGGGTGGTAATGTATTGAACAGTCATAATCCTTTATGAGCTCTATCCATCTTCTCTGGCGCATATTAAGCTCTTTCTGTGTGAATATATATTTAAGACTCTTGTGGTCAGTATATATCTCACATTTCTCCCCATAGAGATAATGCCGCCAGATTTTCAAGGCGAAGATCACCGCCGCCAACTCCAGATCATGCGTTGGATAGTTTCGCTCATGGATTTTCAACTGCCTTGAGGCATAGGATATCACTTTATCATTCTGCATCAGCACACATCCTAAGCCCTTCTTCGAAGCATCACTGAATACCACAAAAAGCTCCCCACTTGTAGGTAAAGTGAGCACAGGTGCAGTGATAAGCCTCCTTTTCAACTCCTTGAAGCTTTCTTCGCATTCATCACTCCAAGCAAACTTTACTCCCTTTCGAGTTAGCTTGGTAAGAGGGTTGGACAATCGTGAGAAGTTTCTCACAAATCGTCGATAATATCCAGCTAACCCCAAGAAGCTACGGATATCAGTTACTGATGTTGGCCTCGGCCATCCCTCAATTGCATCTGTTTTGGAGGGGTCCACAGATATCCCATTGCTTGTGATGATATGGCCCAAGAATGAGACCTCCTTCAACCAGAACTCACACTTGCTGTACTTGGCATAGAGCTTCTCCTTGCGCAAAGTCTCCAGTACAGTTCTTAAATGCTCCTCATGGTCCTCCTTGGTTTTGGAGTATATCAGAATATCATCTATAAAGACTACCACAAATTTATCTAGGTAATCTCTAAAGACTCTATTCATCAAGTCCATGAATATTTCTGGAGCATTGGTGAGTCCAAAAGGCATTACTATGAATTCATAGTGCCCGTACCTTGTACGAAAAGCAGTCTTGGGGATATCTTCCTTCTTCACCCTTACTTGATAATATCCCGACCGCAAGTCGACCTTGGAGAAGTATTGTGCTCCACGCAGCTGATCAAACAAGTCATCGATTCTTGGGAGAGGATACTTGTTCTTTATCGTGATTTTGTTAAGTTCACGATAATCGATGCAAAGCCGCATTGACCCATCCTTCTTCTTGACGAAGAGGACTGGTGCACCCCATGGTGATGCACTTGGGCGTATAAACCCTTTATCCAGATTCTCCTGTAGTTGTTTCTTCAGTTCTTCAAGCTCAACCACAGCCATTCTATATGGAGTCTTGGATATTGGTAGCGCCCCAGGTATAAGTTCAATTGAGAACTCAACATCTCTTCTTGGAGGAAGACCAGGAAGTTCCTCGGGAAATACTTCAGCGAATTCCCTCACAATAGGCATTTCTTCAAGGGTGGTTTCTTCCTTGGACTCAATCATCTGAGCCAGATATGCGTGCTCATAAGGCAGTAATATCCATGCTTGAGATGATGGAGCTAAAGGAGATTCATCTTCCTCCTGACACTTGTAAAGAATCGGGGGTCGATTCTCCATATGGAGTGTGATTTCCCTCTCCCGACAATTTATGTTGGCTCTATATAAGGAAAGCCAATCCATGCCAAGAATTGCATCAAATTCCACCAAAGGGAGTATGACGAGGTTCGCCGGGAAATTCAATCCACAGATTATAACAGGGGAGGACTTATACTCATGGGATGCAATGATTGCCCCATTTGCCGTACTCACCGACATCTTTACTTCCATGACTTGTGGTGGTGCAGGGATTATTCTACTAAACTTTTGAGATATAAAAGAATGCGTAGAACCTGAATCAAAAAGTACGTTCGCTATTCTTGAATGAATAACTAGCGTACCTGTCACCACTTCGTTGTCGGGGTTCACTTCGGCAGAAGTGATGGCAAAAGCTCTTCCTTGCTGTCTTGGAGGTTGTTGATTGCCTCCGATAACCCTTGGATTAGGGAACTGATTCGCAAAATGACCCGGTTCTTTGAATTTGAAGCATTGAACAACGCGTTGAGGTTCGAACGGAGCGTTCCTCCCCTCCGTCGCAGCCGCGGGTCCTTCTTGCTGACAGTTAACAGCTAGGTGCCCTTCTCTTCCACACTTGAAGCATTTTCTTGTCCCCCTAAGGCAATTTCCAGGGTGCTTCTTTCCACACTTTTGGCAAGTGGGGTGCTGGAATTTCTTAGCGCCGTTGGATTTATCCATCGGACCACCAGCATTGAAGTCCACCTTCCGCTTCTTGTCCCCATGATACCCCTGTGATTCTCCGATCTCCATTTCAACCTTGAGGGAACATCGGACAATTTCCTCATAGCTGTCGAAGTCACGGATCGCTAATGCTTTCCGCAAGCTAGGCTTCAGCCCACCAAAGAAGCGGTCAACCTTGCATTCGGGGGTAACGACAAAGCCGGAAGCGTATCGTGCAAGCCTTGTGAAGTTTGCCTCGTACGCTCCCACAGATTCCTCATCTTTCTGCTTGAGGGAAAGGAAGTCCCTTTCCATCTTAAGACGGAGGGTGCGTGGAAAATATTTATCGAAAAACATCTTCCGGAATACCTTCCATTCCAAAGCCTCGATCTCCTCCTCAGGCTTCGTATTTTTGATCAACGTCCACCATTGATCAGCTTCACCCTCCATACGATAAGCCGCCAGGAGAACCTTCTCTTTTTCAGAGCATTGGAGGATGGAGAATATCTTTTCAATGGAGTTGATCCATTGTTCAGCAATCGTGGGATCGGATGATCCACTAAAAGTAGGGGGCCTTTGTCTCATGAAGCTTTCAATAGCGACTTGTTCTTTCTTAGGGGGGGTTGAACGTTCCTCTTGACCAGTGTTTCTATTCAAAACTTGAGTTAGCTGAGAGAGAAGCGTGACAAAGTTCGCGATTCCCGCTCCCATTGGATTGGGCATCTCATAAGTACAATCATCACACTGATCTTCACAACGGTTGTTAGCCCGAGTTCTCCTATTACCGGCCATTGGATGGAATAAAAGGAAATTTAGGGGTAACACATAAAGGGTAATCCAAAGACAAAAGTTGATGACTTATAAATAAACTTTAATCTCTTCAACTCATGAGTCTATAGGATTCAATCCAGGCTTTTCATGATCTTCCTTCTAACATATATTCTTAGGGGCATTTTTCCCTTAATAAGGGTTCATACTAAGATTGTGAATTTATCAAAACATATCCCCTGGGAGTGTCGTAACCAAGAGTGCAGCAAGGCCCGTTGTCGTGCACCAGTTCCCGTTCGAGTCTAGCTCAAAGCGGTGTTTTCGGGTTTTACCCCTAGGATACATCTGTGCCAGAGCCACCTCTACCTGCTCGTATCCAGACAGGGATGTATTTGTTTGATAAAACACTTACTTAGTATTTACCAAAACTTAGGGATGTTTTTATTATGCTTAGTCTTGTATCTAAGGCTTTACTAGGGTTTCCTAATCCCAAAAATAACTAAACCTATCCTCTGATACCAACTATGACAACCCTGCTTTTTATTACAACTTAAACATGCTTTATTACATAAAACTTCACTTGATACAACAAAGAAGATCGAGAGGTTTAGTGTCTTTGGGGCTTAGGATCATTACATAAAAACTTTAAACTTGAAACACAACATCCTTATTGAAAACTTCCTTTACATGACCACTACATTCCTTCGTACTTAGCATTGCATGGGATAACCTGAGGACATGCATAAGAAAAGGGTGAGCTATAAAGCCCAGTAAGGGAGTACATAATGAATAACATGAGGAGTACAATACATGTTAGGCAATGGGCATATCAATAGATCATAAAAGAGACATGAACATAAAGGCATGATAAAGCATGATAATCATAACATGGAAATGTGGCAACAACACTTAACATTGAATTAGCATGAGCCAAGGCTCATTGCACATGGAGCATGAGTAAACCCTCATTGCACTTGAAGCACGAGTAAACCCTCATTGCACTTGAATTAGCATGAGTCAACACTCATTGCACATGACGTATCATGATACTATACTTTACCCAATGCATTGGAGCGCTATAAAGGGCGCACCCTTCTTAAACATTTCATTTCATGCATAAGTGTGCCACATGGATCATAAAACATGGATTCATAAAACATAATCATTTCTTCCACGATAAAGGAATGTGGAATTCATACATGAAACTTTATAATCAATAAGTAAATGTGCATAAAGGTGAATACCCTTGATGGAGAAATGGGCATGGTATTCACTACACAATGATATTGGCTTAGAAAATCGGTGTGATTTCGGCAGCGTAACGGCGTGACATAAGAATTCATAAAAAGGATGATGAGAGAGAAAGGGGTTCCTCATCATATTTACATGTAATGGACAGTAATAAGGTCATATAGATACATGTCTCGACAATTGAAAAGGAATTTAGATTCATGATACAAAAGTATTGCTTGAATATAAAAGAGGAGAAAAAGGTTCCTTTCGGAATTTCGGCATAGTAACGGGTGTACATGGGAGGCATTTAATGAGAGAGAAAGGGGTCTCCCATCATTCAAACAATAAGAGGGAAGTATGGGAGAGGTGTGAAACCATACCCCAACATTCATAAATGAAATTAAAAGGGCAATACAACTTAAAGAAAATTGACAAAAATGAGAAAGGAAGAAAACCCCTTACTTGGAAGTGTGCTTCCAAAGGCTAGAGAGAGGCTTGTGAGAGGCTTCTTGGGAGCTTGGGGCACCTTGAGAGGATTCTAGAGAGAGTAGGGCAGAGTTTGGACGAACTTCAAGGGTTTTGAGTGAGGAGGAAGTGGGAGCTTGGGTGGGTTTATATAGGAAAGGTGAGAGAATTCTTTATTATTTAGGTTTGGGACCACTTATATTAAAATAATCCAAACCACAAACCATCCCATGGTATTTGCCCATGGTTTCTGGAAAAGGAAAGAGGAAAACAATATTTTACAAGGCCAAGGTCCGAACTTATTAAAAAATTAGGGTTGCTTATGTGGAGGTGAGTCACACTCCCATGGAAATTAATTTAAAAAGGCAAAGTGTTGAATAAGTCTTGAGGGCTCCATTAATGCTTTGAAAAGTGAGTCAAACAAACCCAAAACCTCATTATTTTATTGATAAAACACATATTGGCCGAACATAAGGATTATGGTATTTTATTACATCACCATTGGGTCATTATGATGTCATAAAACACATTATATATTTAAATGGTATTTAATTTTTACCCAAAAATTTGACTGTCTCAGAAAATTATGAAAAATTCACCGTTGGATAATTTCGACGTCCTGATTCCAAAAATAATATTTATTTTATCTAAATAATTTTCTAAATATGTGAATTTTCACTTTTAAAATAAAAACCGACATTTATAAAAATTCACGGGTTTTGACAGAAATGGCTTTCAAACCTTAATAAAAATTTTAATTGCATTCATAAAATTATAAGATCATTTATATTTAATAAAAATTAATTTAATATTAATAATAATATTTTATTAAAATATTATTTAATTCAAAAATCCTTTAATTTAATAAAATATAATTCTTAATTAAATAATAACTAAAAACATCATTTGTACTTTAAAAACTAACTACAATGCACCAAAAATGACTAGAAATTATATTCATTATTATATACAAAAAATAATGTACATGAACATGGTGCTACTTATTTGTTACATAACCCCTTAAAATAGCCGCATAAGACCTAAGGGTAAGGTGTGCGATGGTGACAGACTCTTGGGGTTGCTCGGATAACATCGCTCGAGTGGTAATCTCTATCAACTTCCATTTTTCCCGTAGACGATCACGTTCGAGCTTGACTTGATGAAGCTCAGCTTGGGCTTGGTCAAGGGCAAAGCCCAAAGACGCCACCTCCTTTCCGAGCTCCGACAAATGGGCTTCGTAAGGGGCAATTCTACTGGATGAGGTCATCGCTTCCTTTGTCTGAGTAGAAAATTGGTTCGTTAAAGCCTTATATTTAAACTACCCAGATGATCACTGTTCAACGGCTATAAAAGTAACGGTCACAAATCTTAACGTTAAACTAAAGAAGTTGACATCATATAAAAACATAAAGAAACATTTAACTGGATCAAGAGGGATTTTCCATTAATGAAATTTTGGGTCGTTACACACATGCTTAAGGAGCAGAGAAACACCACATGAGTGAACCTCCCAACAATCTCTAAATCATTTCCCTAGAACAATGGGCCCATGGAGTAGAGACAATCCCCATGAGGAAACCACCAAAAAGTAATATGGATGGTGACCCTAAGCTAAACCTTCCACTTATGTACCCAACACTTCCCATGTGGTGCATTTCATAAATTAATTCAATGCTTTGAAAATACCCCTTTTTCCATTTTACCAAAAACCAGGGAAAAACCACCCTTTTATCAAAAGAACTTTTATGTACACAAAACAATATGCCAAGTTTTTTTATATATCAGTTTATAAAAATAGGAGCAAAACTATTTCATTAAAAAAGTCTAGTGACATAACCAACTACCTCAAAACTCATGTTCATACAAACCCATGAAGGATCCACCAACTAGAGAATGCAACAACGACAAAAGAGGCCCTCATGACGCACTTCCACCGCACCACAACCAACAATGTAAAATGCCCCAAAACAAGATCATACCATGGATCTAAAAGGAAATAAGAAGAAAAGTCATCACAGATCAACAGATTTAATAACACAACTCCACAGTGTTACTGTGATCAAAGCAATGAAGAAATAGAAAGGATCACTTACCCGGGGAGATGAAAACCCACTACCATAATGATCAATCACTGAATGGATCAATATAGATCAAAGAAGACTCCAAGAAATCACCAGATAAGGATTCTAGGACAAGAACCATGAGATATGTGGGAGAATGAATAGAATTTTCTCTTGTATAGTTCCCTAAAAAATATTGTCTACAACATTTATAGGATGTGTAATCCTTTTACTCATTGTGTAATCCTCGATACTCAAATACTCTAAAAAACTCATCACCTTTTTAATAAAAACTGATCTTTTGTTATTACATGGTATGAAATATTTACACGTTTTGTACGCACTTCATGATATGCATTGGGTTCATGGTATCTTTCCTATATAACTTATACGGTGTGTATTCCTATTACATGGAATGTATTTCCCTTGAAAACTATAGAAACCATAGATTCCTTACTAAAACTAGAAACCAATTTTGGAATTCTTCAAACTTGGGGAGAACCACATAAAAACATTAACACATTTATATATGGATTCCATTAATTCAAGCAAACATATATTTATGAAGACATAGTTTATATTTATTTCACTTTAATTGTTTGATGTTATTATTAAGGTATGTCCAGGATCATGTTTATTTGATAATTAATCTTAACAACCTTGATATTGAGTATTGGAGTTGGGTTTTTTTTTTTTTTTTTTTTTGAGAAATTTGGGGGCAAACCCCTTAATTAAAAAAACACAAACCCCTACCCTTTTATGGGAGAAGGGGGGACCCAACAGAAATCCATAGACCCAAAGGCACATTGGCCTAAGCATACAATGACCCAAAAGCCCAATGACACAAAGTCATTACAAATCAAACCAAACATCAACTCCACACATCCCGAAGACCCTGTAATCATAAGACCAAAAATCAGTTTTCCAAAGACCCAATGGTACAAACAACCATTACACAATCCATTGTCAAGAAAATAACGGGACCAAATAGGCCAACCCTAGCCCAGTAACGCATCATGATTCCCCCAGCGAACCACACTGCCTCTGAGCACCAGATTGCCGACTGTCGCGCCGATCGCCAAAAAACATCGTCCATCGTAGACAGATCCGTCGCCGCACCTGCTCGCTAAGGCGATCCACTGAGGACCATCTGGACGGCCAACCTCCATCACACCGGATCTGCCGCCGTATCTAACCCCCACAGCCACTGCAAGATCCGGATGAAAAAGAACCGCCGTCGCCCATCTTCATGAGATGGAAACGCCGGATCTGAAACAGATTTGTGCACAGAGGAAAGACCCCGTCGGAACACCCGCAACCACTTCTGATGAACACGAGCCAGATCCCGCCACCAAATCCACCAAGGGGGAATATGCCGCTGGGGAAGCTACAGAAATCGCTGAAGAAAGGTCGAGACTGAAGCTCCCAAAGTGTTTGATTTTATTTCTTAACGATATGTAAATATGTTTTTAGTGAAGGAAGGTTGTGATTTTTGGATTATTTTTATAGATTAATCCATGTATTACTCATAAGGGTGAGATTGAATTAGTTTTCAGGCTTGATAAAGAAACCAAACTTACAAATAGATAAGAGTTTTGAGGTTTTAGATTGATGAAAATAACTGGATAGATTCAACAAGACTAATGATAAAGTAGTATTTAAATTGTGATGATTATGGAGATGATCTTCAAGTATATCAATGGAATATGTTTATAGAACACATTATTCAACATATTTCAAGGAATATTTGAGTGTTGTCCAAATTGGGAGCTATAATGATAGATATTTAAGGTTGTCTTTGAGTATTAAAAGAAAAGAAAAAGTTGTGAGAGATTATCCAAAGAATGTGGAGTATTAAAGCTGATGTTAATAGGTAAAAAAGACCTTATGGACGATGATGATTAATTTATTTTAAGAATATTTAAACTTTTGGAGGAATTATAGAGCTAAATTGAAAGGGTTATGATGAAGGTTGAAGAATTCTAGAATTATCAACAATTACATAAGGGTAAACTGTAATATACACTATCTATGTAAAGGTAATCTACAAGATGAAATATCAGTGTAAAGGTTGTGGAATTACATATAATGGTGATATAGGACCTATGTGTAAAGGTAACCTTAGTTTACAAAGATTTATTTAAAGGTAACTAGAACCTACATAAAGGTCATCTTGCCTATTTAAAGGTAATATTCTAGTTTATTCTAGCAATGTAAAGGTCATTTGGACCTACATAAGGGTACCATGTAAGAGTCATCAATATATGGGTTCCATATATGGGTAATATATGTAAGGGTAACCACATAAAGTTAATTTCCAATGAAATGTTAAGGTGATCTAGAAAATTAATGAGCTATGTAATGGTAATTCAATACCAACTTAATGGTCATCTGAGATATATGATGGAAACAAAATGGTTGTTGGATTAGTTTAGAAATTAATTATTTTAATGATCTCAAATCATGTTTATTTTATTATTAATGATTATTTTTTTATAAGAAACATGTATTTTATGGTTTATATGAAAAAATTCCCATGTTTCATACCGATTTCGAAGATAGATTAGAAACCATAAGAGTAATCGATCAAATGCAAGAAGGCTTCGATCAAACACATGAAGTAACTTAGATCTCTATAAAATTTCATCAAGGGTTGTAGTGACCACATGGACAAGTGGATGACTAAATTCCTATTTGATCGAACATGATAAACCATGATGTATTTCTCACAAACATCTCAACCAACTAAAAGAGTAACCGAGTAACCTCAAGGCTAAGTGAAGAAATCTCATGGTGTATCCATTCTATTAGCCAAATTTCTAAGTATTGGAGTGATTTCATGTTATTTTTGATCAAACACATTATGAAGTCAAAACTATATGGAAGAGTTAGGTTGTGGAAAAGTACAAAAGAGACTGTATGGACTTTGAGAAACTATCTGTTTAGATAAAGTGGCCACACACTCTATGGATCGAATGCATGACCTACCAAGGGATTTGATCAGATTTTTTTCTAAGTATAGAAGAGATCATGGATAATATAACATGGAAAACTTCAAGAGAATGTGTCTAAAGTGGAATTATATTTTAATAATATATATTTAAACCACTTTCTATGAAAAATTAAATCCAAATTTAGACACATTTAATGCTCTCAGATTTCATCCTAAGTGTGAGGATTCACAATGATCACTATCTAATAGATATTTTGGAGTAATGTTCATTTTAAAAAGAAGATAAAAGATATAGAATATGTTTTGGTGGAAAACATGAACAATTTCTCTATTTTCAACAACTTACAGAACTCTTTTTTTATTTGTACTTTAACATAAGAACTGAGAACACTTTCCAGTCACTACATCTTCTCTTGTAACAAAAGGAAGACATCAAGAAGAGAATATTATACTATATAATAGCTTACCATCAATATAACACTGTATCAATTTTTTTTTTATTTGTGTCTCTCTATTTTATATTACTTTTGAATTTTTCTTGAATTTATTTGTGTATCTGTTAAGCACATAGTCATGTACTTCATAAAATACTACTCATATAATATTTCCTTTGTTTGATTCATATTTGTACTCCCACATAAACTGTGGAAGAGGATGTATGATATATTGGATATCCCTATGTAACTTATACCCTATCCTGGTTATGGATTATCCTATTTATTCTAATAAACATGCTTAGTAGTGGGATATTTTCAAATAGAGAGGTCTCAGACTCAGCTTAAGACTGAACCTCTTATTTTTATTTCTATTGTGTGTTTTAAGTTTTTCTTACTCTATTTTAAAAACTATTTTTAAAATATATTTTGAATAAACTATACTTTTATATCTAGATTTTATCTACGATATATCTACTATTTAATGTGTGTAGAGTGATCTTGAAATATTTTGATAATCTCACATTATCCTAACTGATATTTGATCAAGATCTTGATAGGTTATTTCAAAACATTAAATTAGATTTACCTACTATATTAGTTAAACGGGTGTTTTCTAAATTGGGTGATTTTGTTTTATAAATAATTTTTTATAGAAAATTTTATTATATGTTCAATTTAGCCCCATATTGAGCAATCCACTTCGGCCAACATTTTATATCAAAGGGTTTTTCTTTTTTTTGTCCTTGGTGTTTTTTGAATTAGACCTTGATCAAGTTCCCTGTAAAAGATCACAACTTTATTTTATTAGAATTATGTGCTTATAGATAAATTTGTATCTGAAGGTCAAGCTACAAATAGAACACCTTATTTTAATGTCCATAATTATGCTCAGTAGAAAATCAAAATGGAAATTTATCTTGAATATATGGTTTTTGGTATTTGAATTATAATAAAAGATCCATATGAAAAACCAAAATCTCATAAAGATGATTGGAGTGATGCCACTAAGGATGATTATGATAATAATTGTAAATCAATGAATGATTTTTATTGTGCATTATGAGATAATTAATTTTAAAGAATATCTATTTCTGGCACTACTTTTTAAATTTTGGATACTCATTTTATATCTCAGGAAGGATCTTTAAATGTTAAAGAAATGATATTAAATCCATATATGATTAAACATGATACATTCAAAATGAAAATTGATTAATCTATTTCTGATATGTATCTCAGGTTCAATGAAATTATTAACACCATGTTTTATCTTAGATAGAAAGTGGATGAAAAATCTCAAGTGTTAAATATCTTGATATGTCTACTTGATCCCTAGAGAAGAATTGTTATCTCCATTAGGGAGTCCTAGGACATTTGAAAATTACCAGTAAAATAATAATTGGAAAATTAATGATGTACAGACAAGTGATTGAAGTGTAAAATGATGATTTCGAAACTAAGAAGTCAACTGCATTCGAAGCATCTCAGTAAAAACCAAAAGAAGTTATTAAAGCTGATATTACTAGTGGTAGTGAATCTAATTCAAATAGTGTTGAAGAGTTGGATCACCTAGATAAAATTTTTAAAAGGTTTTATAGGGAGAATAATTTCATCAAAAAATCAAACATAAAAGGAAAGTATGGTAGGAAAGGAAACTAGAAGAAGGATAATAACTCTTGGGATGTAACTTTTTATGAGTGTATAAAAAAATAATAGAACAATTCTAGTTTTACAAATCTAAAAGACAAGAATAAGTATGTGGATCAAGGGAAGAAGCACAAATAGTATAAACATGTTGTCACTGCCTCTGAAGAATGCACTGCATGCACCTCCTCTTTTTAAAACTTTTTTGACTGTTGTAGTGGCCATAGTCTCTTCCTCCACATCATCGGCACCCTTAGCCCTCCTTATTCCTTCAGAATCTAGTGGTTCCTCCTCTGTTTATCCTGTTGTTGAGAGGATGGAGTGATTTTTTCCTCCTCTAGGGTTGTTGATGAAAGAAGGGCTTCTCAAGCCTTCACCGGTACCCCGACTCTTCCTGTCTATTTCCTTTCCCTCCTCCATCAAGGGACTAGAGGATGGGATCCTAGTTCTCTCAGTTCTGGCTTCGTTTTTTGAGGAAGATTTGATGCTACTTCAATGGTCGGTGGTTCCTCTCTTTGGGTTGGTTGAGCCCCCCTAAGTTTCTTTCAAAATTTGGTCCTATCATGGCGCCTATCTCATCTTTCTAGGGTTTCAGAGTTGAAAAAAGGTGTTTTTCATAGTACTGGATTCTTATGAGGACTTTCTGAAAGCCTCAACTTGTGCCCCAGATCCTACAACCGCTGGAAGTTCCACATTTATCCCTGGTATATGGAGTCCCACAAGGGTCATGACTCTTCTCTTATGGTGGTTTGGATCAAGCTTACCAGCCTCCCCCTCCCGTTACAGAAGCCTGCTTTCCTGCATAAGATCAGAGACCTCGTGGTAATCTTAGAACCAAAGCAGAGTCCCCACAAAATAGTGTAATTTGCTAAGAGACATGGAATGAAGAACTTTCTCCATGGGGATCCAATCAATCACCATATCTGGGTGTTCTAGAAACTATCAATTTTTGTGGACCAAGTTCTATCTTCGGATCAACATGTTTTAGTGAGAGTGGGGTGTATTAACTCGGACTTCCTCTTTTCTTTTGTTTATGCTAAATGTGATGCTTGTGATAGAGACCAATCTTGGAGGGATCTAGATTCCATCAATCATGACGACTCAACCTAGTTTGTTGGTGGTGACTTCAACACGATCTTAGACCCTAATGAGAAAAAAGGTGGTAGGCTGGTTTCTCTTACGGATCTTTTGATCTTCTCTTCCTTTACTACTCAGGGGGGCCTCCTCGGTCTGGACTTCAGTGGTGACAAGTATACCTGGTGTAATAATCAGTGTGGATCCAGGAGAATGTGGTGTCTCCTGGACAGATTCCTTGGCAATCTGTGTGTTATCTCATCCTTACCCAATGTTGAGGTCTTCCACTTAGTTAGTTCTCTCTTGAACCAGTCTCCCTTATTCATTATCCTAATGTGTGTTTCCTCAGGAAGGGAACACTTCCTTTTCTCCAAATGCTGATCTTTGTAGGCTTCCTTTGGCCTTACTATCCAGGCCTCCTGGGATAAACCCATCCATGGCCATCATTGGGTCTATCTCCACAATAAACACAAGCATCTAAATAGGACTTGATATACTGGTCTCGTGGTCTTCCCTTATATCTTCATGATCTTGACCATTTGGAGGCTGATATTGAAAGGGTGGAGTTGAGCTTAGAAGAAAACTGGGACAATTCTAGGTTTTTCAACCTAGGTTATCTTAAAAGCCAGTTCCATGCACTAATTTCTGAACATGATTCCAACCTCTATGAAAAACTGAAAGCCACCCGGGTCAGGGAATGTGATAGGAATACAACTTACTATCATGCTTTCATTAAATAAAGGAGTCGTCTCCGGCCTCCAAACATCATATTGGTGGATGGTTCTTTCTTTAATAATCAGGGGTGATTAGGGGTATGGTGAATTCTAATTTTTCTTCCTTACTTTGTGACTCTAGCATTAGGTTGTAGGTTGTATGCTCTAGTGAACACTCAAAAAAATTTATCCCCATACCTCGGATGGTATCCTCTATTGACAATTATCTCCTCAGTACCATTCTGAGCAAACAGGAGCTGTGGGAGACAATCGGTTCCCTTAATCAAGAGAGATCCCCCAGTCGAGAATTCTTCCCTGGATCCTTTTATCTTAATACTTGGTCCATCATCAAACATGATCTCATCTTGGATGTGCAAGAATTATTCGGTGGTAGTCATCTCCCTTGTGTGTCATGTGCCACCACTATGGTCCTCATACCCAAAGTCAAAGATCCCTCATCCATCTAGCAATTCAGACTAATTAGCATGTGCAAATTCTCATACAAGATCCCGACCTCCATTATGAACAAAAGGCTCTCCCATATTTTACTTGGCTTAATGTTAGAGGAGAAACATGGTTTCTTGAAGGGTAGGTCCATCCAGGGTGCAATTGGCTTCACCCATGAGGTGGTGAGTGGCATTAACAGAAATTTCACTGGTTCAGAAATTATTATCCAGGTTGACATGGATGAAGCATATGACCATCTTGAGTGGAAATTCATCCTCCAGTTCATGAGGAGCATGGGTTTATTTGAGTGGGTGACTAACCTATTTTTCTGTTGTTATAGCTCCACTTGGTTCAACATGCTTTTTATGGTAAGAAGCTGTGTATTTTTTAAACCTATCAAAGGTCTCTGCCAAGGTGATCCTCTTTCCCCTAGCATTTTCATTATGATCCAGGATACCGTCAATAGAGTCATTAATGATAGCATGCAGTCTGGCTCGATTTCTCCTTATAAATGCAGGGGAATAAATCCTAGGGTTTCTTATCTCATTTTTTATGATGACATAGTGTTCTTCATCAATGGTCGTAGTGATTATATTAAGGTCTTTAATGAAGCATTGGAGGCGTATTCCATGTGTAGTGGTCAGGTTCTTAACCGGGATAAAAGTTGGGTGTTCTTTTCCCCTAGGTGTACAGAGATAAGGAGGAAAAATATTGGATCCCTATTAGGAATGTATAAGAAATACTTTCCAATATATCATCTTGGGGCCCCTCTGGCTCTCGGTAGAATCAAGATCAGGTAATACAATGCTTTAGTGGAATGGATCACAAACCACATCCCTAATTGATAGAACCAATTTCTATCCTTTGGGGGCTGGATCACCCTAGTAAATTGTGTTTTGTTAGCCACTCCCATGTGCATCATGTCTTTCATCCAAGTTTCTAAGGAAATTGTGAATCACATTAAGAAGGTGCTCTGATCATTTATTTGGGATGCTCATGGTGAGGGGAGGTGCCATTGGGCCTCCTAGAAGAATCTCATTGAACCAATTGACGAGGGGGGTATTGATGTGAAAAATATGGATGACTCCAGCACTACCTTCAAGGTAGACTTGCTTGAGAAGTGATCAATGGTCACACCCTTTGGAGAAAATTAATTTGTAACAAGTTTGGTAATGTGTTGTGTTCTCCTACTAGTCATCCCTCTCCCCTATTGAGATCTCTTCAAACCCACATCCTGGTATTTCAACTTCATTCTCGGTGGATCATTGGCCTTGGAAACATTAAATTTTGGGACTCTAACTAGGCTAGCCAAGTGCTGGCATATTCTATATGTTCAGCTCCATTGATGACCTTCAGAGAGGCCAGGCTCCATGCTCCTTTCATCCATGAAATCCTATATCCCCAGCAACTTATTGTTTATGAGGAAATCATTATGGATGATTTCCCTAATGTGTGCCACTTTGTGGGAGCCTCTTCTAGTTCCTTCTCAGTGAAGGCCTATAGGGAAGCCACCCGACCCCGTGTTACCATAAATCTATGGGGAGGCCGCCTCTAGCTCAAGTCCATTCCCCCAAAAATTAATTTCTTAGTTTGGAGGATATGGGACCTTTCCCTTCCTACTGACATGGCTATCAAAATTAAAGGGATATTTCAGGCTTCTAAATGTTCCTGCTACGTGATTCCATGTGAAGAGTCTACACTGCATCTTTTCTGTGATAGTGAATGGGACCTACTATTATGGTATTCTATGGGGGACTTTACAGGCTTCACAATGAGGTCTAGATCTATGGATATCTTTATCTAGTAATGGTTTAGTGGGATGGGCATCAACAATTAGGAGGACCATGCCCAGGTTTTGATTTTTTCAGAGAGCTATTGGTGTATCTGAGATGCAAGGAACCTAGATCATCATGGTGGACCAAGGATTTCTAGTTCGTCTTTGCTGGATAAAGTCTGATGTCACATCTTGGAACTCTTATATCTCTTCAATCGCGGTAAGGAGGCCCCCTCTCTTAGATGGTTTATGGATAGTAGGAATATTCCCATCCCTCCCAATTCATCCTTGATGGGGAATTGGGTGTGATAGTCCCCTCCCACCCATGGCCTCAAACTTAACATTGATGGTTCCTATAGTCATGTTATCATGCATTGTGGCAATGTGGTCATGAACAAATCTGGTTTGGTCATTCTGGCCTTTAGTTCCCTCTATGGTCTGGGTAGCTCTCTCATGGTTGAAGCAAAATCTATGCTCGAGGGGTCAGATTTGTTCCTCTCCTATCAAATATTTCTATCCATAGTGGAGAAAAACTCTATTTTTTTAGAATTCTATGAGATATCTCACTTCTACCCCTTGTAATATCACTTATTAGATCCTCAAGTGCAAGGATATCACTGCAAATGACATTGAGTTCCTTCATACTTGGAAATAAGGCAATCGTGTGGATGACTTTTTTGGATTCTAAATCTTTACAGGATTCCCCAATTATGGCCTTCTCTAGTATTGGTTATCTTCCTATGGGGGTGTTGAAATTGTTATTGGATATGCACCTGACCATCATTTAGTTAGACTCCCTTAACAATATTTCCTTGTTCTTCTCCTTCTCTCATAGAAATAAAATTATTATGATTGTTGGTAAGGGAAGAAATGAAATAAATCCATAAAGGTAACTTGTAGTAATTTTGATGATAGTTCAAGTGACTCAGAATCATCCAAATATGATTCTCATGAGAAATAAAATCCATGATTTATGTGAATAACACCTAAGGTTAGGAATACTAATAATATAAATTCTTAAAAAGAAAATATTGATCAATCTGGAATGTATACAAAAGATTTATTTAAATACTATAATATGATAAAATAAAGCTTTAATGATTTAAACAATAAATATAAGAATCTAAATAAATAGTATACTTTTTATGATACATAAAAATCTGATCATTATATTAAAAAAATTGTGTTTTTAAAAGAAAAAAATAAACATAAATTTTCTAATGAAAAACTCAAGGAATTTGAAAAGTTCACTTAGAGAAGAGAAACCTTAACCATAATCCTTGGTAGGAAGACTACACTAAATTATACAACTAGGGTTGGGTTCTATCCTAGTCAAAGGGAAATTTATAAGAACAAGTTTGTTCCTAGTTCAAGTTCTTACAATCCTTTAAATAATTCATATACTTATGGACCTAAGAAGGTGTTTATTTATAAATATCTCAAATATTATATTGTAATAATTATTAAATTTCATTGTATTACCAAAGTTTTACATTTTTTGACATAGGAGAATATGGGTACCAAAATCATTACACAATTAAGTTTGTATAAGAGAAATGATTAAAGAGTAATAGTAATCACTTATGGCGTCTAGATAGTGGATGTTCTAGAAACATGACTACAAATTTATCATGTATCAAGAAACCATGTAAAATTTGATGGAGGTTATGTCACTTTTTGTGAAAATTATAAAGGAAATGTTACAGGACTTGGACAAATCAGTAACTCTGACTTTATCTTAATTTATAATGTTTTTTTAGTTAATGGTTTAGATTATAATTTAAATAGTATTTCCCAATTATGTGATGACTTTTTCAGGTTTATATTGAAAATAATACTTGTAAAATATATGATTCAAAGAATTCTTTAGTATTTTCTAATTTATGAAATTATAATGTATATTTTTTCAATTTAGATTCCTTGATTTCTCAAAATATTTTTTTCTTGAGTGATTTTCATAAAAAATCATGGTTCTTGAATAGGTTACTTGGCCATAGTAATATACACACTCTTATGAATATCAATAAGAAATATTTTATCAAGGATCTTCCTAAGATATAATTTCCAAAAGACAAAGTATATAATCCTTTTCAAAAAAGGGAAGAAACATAAGATTACTTTCAGACCAATGAAAGAGGTTTAAACTTATCAAACCCTAGAATTGGTTCACATGGATTTTTATAGATCATATTGAGTTTTTAGTTTAATAGGAAAGAATTATACTTATGTTATTATTTATGATTTAATCAAGATTTACATGGGTGTATTTTATAACTCACAAAATTGAATCTTGTAAATATTTTTAAAAATATGCTAAGTCTATAGGAAATCATACTGAACTTACCATTAAGTACTTAAGAAGTGATCATGGATGTGAGTTTGAAAATAAATATTTTATAAATTTATACTCAAAACATAGAAATAATCACAATTTATCATTCCCTATAAGTACTCAACAAAATGTAGTAGTTGAAATAATAAATAAAACACTTAAAAATATCACTTGGGTCATGCTCAAGGAGTATGACTTTCCTATTTATTTTTAGGCTGAAGCTGTAAATATAACTTGCTATGTCATCAATATTGTTCTTATTATACCTCTTTTTAAAGAATACCCCATATGATTTATGGGATAGAATAAAACCAAAGGTTAATTACATTATATTTTTTCTGTTCCAAGGTCATTATTCCCAACACAGAATAGATTTTAGATAAATTTGAATCCAGAAGTAATGAAGGGATTTTTCTTGGTTATTCGACCTTTAGTAAATCATAATTTTTTTTAAAAAGATGATGCCTTGGCACAAAATGACCAAACCACAATTATTATCAAAAAGAAATATTATAGGAGTCTAAAATACAGAATTATATTACAATCTTTTTGATGTAAGGAAATAAGATCAGCAGGGAGGTCTTCGAACCAGGTTATGTCTTGATTTACTCCCATGTTGGCCATGCCATCAGCAACCATGTTTACTTATCGATAAACATGTGTGATGATAGAGTTGAGATCGATAAGTGAATGGGTTCATTCCATCCAATGGGTAGTAATTGGCTAAGCAAGATGTGTTATGCCATTCCAAATCGCCTGCACGATGGTCATCTAGTCACTTTCAATCCAGAGGTTGTTATGACCAAAGATCTTAGTGAAGGTAATATCATGTATTAAACTCATCATCTCAGCTTAAAGGGAGGTGTAAATTCCACATCTATGCATGAAACATACAAGGATCTGACCGAGGTGATTCTTAAAGATAGCACCACATCCCGTAGGGGATGGATTGCCTTTGGAGGCACCATCAATGTTAATTTTGATCTATCTAGGAAGAGGAGCTCTCTAGAACACCTCCAGAGTGTGACGAGGATGGAAGAAATTTCCATTAATCCGTAGACATATCAGGATTCCAAAGTCATTCAAAATGTTGTGGAAATGTACCTTTTGCATCAAAGCAGCTTCATGTATAGAAATAAGGATCCTCATCTGACCTGCATTTTGATTGAATGAGTAATTGTGATGAATAATAGCATTTTGATCATACCAGATCACATGGTGGAGTTCAAAAACTGTAGCTAGGAAAAGGTTTTTGATTTTCTAAGAGCCTTCCATTTCTGCACATTTCTTTAATTGAGTTTTGACGGAGTCAAAAATCAACCATCTATATTAAAAAATGTCAAGAATATAGTTTCAAAGAGCAGAAGCAGTATCAAAAGAAAGAAAGTGGTGGTTAACATATTCTCTATGTTGGTTATAGATTTTTCACTTAGAGAAGAGTTGGATTCCAAAATATTGATGGAAAATATCTATGGGAACTCTATTGTGAGCAAGTCTCCAGATGATATTAAATCTTGAAGGCTTTATCCATGGATTTTTGAAATGTTTTATCCAAATGTGATCACTTTTAGAGTAACATATTTAATGATTGTAGAAATTTTTTAAGTTAAGCATACCATTGTGAGTAGGTTTCCTTTAGAAATCATTAGTGTACGTGAAAGAGTATTTTTCAATGAATTTAAGAATAGTATCATGGAGATGATCGAGTTGAGAGTTTAGAATTTCCATAACAGATCATTTGGAACTCTCAGGGATTTTTTTTGAAGAAGTCATATAACATTAATGACAAAGATCAGCAGAAGTACAAATGTTAATCCATGAAAGGAAATTGTCCAACCAGAGCTGGTAAGAATCGAAAGGGCCTGAGGCCGCAAGCTGATGGGCCACATTGTTTCCTTCCCTTTTGGTGAAGGAGAAGGTACAACATGAGAAGCATTGGCTAAGTGAGAGAATTCTCCTGATGATGATGCCAAAAGACTGGAGGCCGCCATCGTTGTGATTAATAGCATCGATCATGGTGAGGCAGTCAAACTCAATGATGATATCACCCCATCCACATTCCAAAGTGAGCATCAAACCAGCATGGATGGTCGTGGCCTCAGCAACTTCCGGTTCCCAGAATGCCTGATGTGGTTCATATTTAGCAGCAAGAATCTGCCCCATATGATTTCGGGCAAGGACGCCAAGGGCAACAATCCCATCCTTCGGAAGAGATGCATCCACATTACTCTTGAGGATCCCTTCCATTAGGGGATTCCAGTGGGCGGGATGGGAGGGGGGAACACCCGAAAAAGAAAATCCATTGTGTCCTTTCCAACCCTCAATCCAAGAAGTGGCCCAGTCAATCCAGAATTTGGTGGGTCTGTGAGTTTGATTAAAAACAACATCGTTACGCCGGACCCAAATAATCCAAGCCAAGGTGCAAATTGAGCCTACATCCGCTGAAGAGAGAGAGGAGCACCAACACGTCAGCTGATCGGGAAGGTCAGAGGACAATTCCAGCGAATCAAATGAACCTGTACCCCAATGATTCCAAATATCCTTTGCTCTTGGGCAGTAAACAATAGCGTTCAGAGGAGTTTCTGGAGTGTTCGGGCAGAATGGGAAAAAAACGGTACTGGCCATATGTCGGTAAACGAGAAGGATCATTGTTGGGAGAATGCCCGAGCAAGCCTGCCACAAAAATTGGCGAATTTTCGGGGGGACATTGAGCTTACAAATCGATTTCCACGGTCCCCCATCCCGGATGACTGAGTGGATTCCAACAGAAAGTTTGTAGCCGGATCTCACCGTGTATTTGCCCAAGATTTCATTGATCCTGAAAGGATGGTCAGGGCCTGCATTTGGTACCTAGGGAATGCTGAGGATAATTCTTTGATCTCTTTCATTGAACCAATCAAGTATCTTTTCCACATCCCACCCATGTCCCTGGTCGGAAAGGAGTCAGTTGACAGTGGCATCTTCAAGACCTGGTTGGACGGGGGATGTAGCCTGCCGAACATCCTTGTCAATGAGCCAGGGGTCAGTCCAGATTTTGATAGATGAGCCATTCCCAATCCTCCAGCCCAATCCTTTATCCAGGATCTTTTTAGCCCCCCAAATACATCTCCAGAGGAAGATAGGGCGGGGACCAAGAGAGGAGGCATGAAAGTCCGTGTGGGGAAAGTACTTATCTTGTAGAACTCGCGCACATAGAGATAATGGGAGATTAAAAAGGCACCATCCTTGCTTTTCCAAAAGCGTGTTATTGAAGAGAGGAAGATTCTGAAACCCCATCCCACCCTCTGATTTGGGTTTGTAGAGGTTCTCCCAGGCCATCCAATGAGTTTGATTCCTTCTATCATTCTTACCCCACCAGAAATTAGCAGTACGTGTGTGGATCTGGTCAAAGATGACCACCAGAAGTTTACAAAGGGTCATAAAGTATCTGGGGACAGATTGGATGACAGCTTTGATGAGGGTCTCTTTTCCAGCTTTAGAAATTATTTTTGGGGTCCAGCCTTGAATTTTTGCCTCAATTCTGTCCACAATGGAAGCAAAGATTTCTTTTTTGGATCGGTCAATCACTGTGGGGAGCCCGAGATACTTATGATGTTTATCAAACATATAGATTCCAGATGATGCGCAAAGTTCATCCCTCTTAGCAAGAGGTACCCCTGCGCTGAAGGAGATTTCTGATTTTTCATGAATGATTGTTTGTCTGGACGCCCTCTCGTACTGATGAATCGCTTGATAGATCACCCGACATTCATTAATTGTAGCTTTGGAAAAAAGGAGGTAGTCGTCACTGAAGAAGAGATGTGACACAGGAGGGCTAGCTCGACAGACATTTGCCCCATGAATAGACTTAGAAGAAACAACCCTGGAAATAAGATTAGAAAAAACGTCAGCCACCAAGATGAAGAGAAAAGGGGAGAGGGGGTCTCCCTGGCGAAGGCCTCGGGATGGATAAAACTCTCTTGTAAGCTCCCCATTGAACTTGATTTTGAAAGAGACGGTTGAGAAATAGTACATGACCATATCAGTCCATTTTTCACAGAAAACCATTTTCTGCAAAACGACTCTTAAGAAGTGCCATTCCACTCTATCATAGGCCTTGGTCATATCCAATTTCCAGGCCATGGTTCCTCTTTTCATAGTGGAGCGTGATTTCATAGAATGAAACACTTCATGGGCCACAATCGCATTATCAGTGATCAGTCTCTTCGCCATGAAGACACTTTGATTTTCAGAGACAATATCAGGTAGCCAAGGTCGCAGCCAATTGACAAGAATCTTAGAAAATATATTTTAAGAGACATTGCAGAGGCTGATAGATCAAAAGTCAGGGATCACCAAAGGTTTCTTAATTTTGGGAATGAGGATGAGGAAAGTTTCATTGATGGCCGCAATGCTGGTATTACCAGCCCAGATATTTTTAATCATATTGCAGATGTCAGGACCGATTATGTGCTAGTATTTCTTGAAGAAAAGGGTGTGGAACCCATCCGGTCCCGGAGCCTTGTTGGGATGAAGATGTCTTAGAGCCAGGAGAATCTCGTCGTCTGTCACATCTTTGGTGAGCTTCCTATTAATCTCATCAGTGATCACCAGTCTGATGCATTCTTCCACCTCAACAGACATGAAAGGGGTTCCTAAAGAGAAGATATTCTGAAAAAATCCAGTCCAGTTATCTAAACATAATTTCATGGAGGAGTCTCTGAATACCATCCATCTGGAATTATTCATGATATTGGAGAAATATTGTTTGATGGATGGCCATATGGAAGAGTTAATGAAATTTGAATTTCCCATCTTAATTTTTTCAAGAAATCTATTTTTGAGGAAGGTAATATCTTCAAAAGTATTGTAAAAAAGGTTTCAAGTGAGTCTAGCTTTAAGGGATTCATTAAAGTACTTTATATTTTTTATGCCAATACAACCTTTGTCAATGGGATTTCAACAAGTTGACCAGGGGATAGTCATAATATTTCTTTCTAGAATACTACCAGTCCAGATGAAATTATTTGTAGCGGTGTTCATTTTTTTGAAAATACTAATAGGCCATTTATAGACCATCATGGAGTAAACCATCTTGGATACAATAGTTGATTTTATAAGGAATTTCCTACCTGCCATAGAGATAAATTTACCTTTCCAAGAAGAGATATGGTTTAGAACTTGGTTAACTATAGTCGCAAAGTGGAAAGACTTGGGTCTACCCCCAAAAGATGAGAACACCAAGATAAGTGAAAGAGAGCATACTTTCTTTCAGACCCAAGTCACTGATAATGTTACATTTTTTGTTGGGAGGAAAGTTCATCCTAAAGAATATGCAGGATTTTTCCCAACTAATGGTTTGACCAGAAACCTCCTCATAGTGTGAGAGTGTTATTTTGAGGTTAATAATGTTTCTTTTATCACCATGAAGGAAAAAGATGATGTCATCATTATAAAAAAGGTGGTTAGGATCATTCACGTTCCTAGATACATGGATGGGATTCAGCTTATTCAGGTCCACCAAACGGGTGATCAGATGACTAAGATAGTCTTCTACTATCGAGAATAGAATGGAAGAGAGGGGTCACCTTACCTAACACCTTTAGTGAATTTAAAATAGCCCTTGGGAGATCCATTTATCAAAATGAAGATAGACACCGATTTGAACAGAGTTCTGATTGTAGTGATAAGAGAGGCACTAAAACCAAATCCTTGAATAACCTTGAAGATAAAGCTCTAATCCATGGTGTCAAAAGATTTTTTGATGTCTAGTTTAATAAAAAGATTACCCACTCTGTTAGCTTTATTTAAGTTATTGACACACTCATAGGAAAGTCATATGAAGTCTTGAATGGATTTACGCTTAATAAAACCAAATTTGTTTCAGGAGAAAATTTTGTCTGTGATAGTTGAAAGTCAATTTTCAATTATTTTAGCGATGATTTTATAAAGAGTATTAGTAAGAGAAATGGGTCTAAACAGGTGAATCTCATAGGCATTTTCCACTTTTGGGAATAAGGTGAAAAATTGGGCATTAATAGCATGAGGAAGCACACCATTGGAAGAAAAGGATTTAACAAGTTTACAAACATCGATAAGAATCACATCCCAATAATGTTAGAAGAAACTATTATTGAATCCATCAGGACCCAGAACACTACGAGGATTCAGACTAAAGACAGCTTCTTTGATTTCATGATCCAACGGAGTGTTGAGAAGGAAAGTGTTTTACTCATCAGTGATCACTATCTTAATGACCTCAGAAATGAGGTCTTTGTTGATATCAGGACTATTGAAGATGGATTCATAGTATGAGACTATATGATGAGAAATGTCATCTTCATTATCAAGAATCTTGTCCCCATACTTTAGAAAGGTTAACAACCTCCAAGCCTTCCCGATTCATTGAAGACAATTATAGAACTTAGTATTTCGGTCACCATATGATAACCATTTGACTTTGAACGCTTGTTTCCTCATATTTTCTTTAAAAGTGAGAAAATAGTTGATTTTAACTGCAAGATTTATTTCTATAGTTGGATTAGTGTTGAGGTTAGAGCTGGTGTTCTTGTTTTGTAGATCATTGAGTTCTTCTTCAATAAGAAGGATGTCATTGTTAATTTGTTTGGCTTTGGAGCTACACCAAGTTTTGAGATTCTGTTTGAGATGTTTTAATTTGAAATTACAGGCAAAGGAATCATTGTTGTGTGACATTGAAGACTAATAGTTTTGGATGACATTAGTGCAATTGAAATTAGAAAACCACACATAGTTAAATCTGAAAGGCAACCAGGGTTTCATATCTTTGGTGGAGACATTGACCAGGATGGGGTGATGGTCATAGTTCAGTCTGTGAAGAGTGGTGCTAGAGATAGTGTCCCATTTATCTAAAGAAGGGAAATTTGTGAAGGATCTATCTAGATTAGAGGAAACCACTCTGTTGTAATGTATTCTATACCAAGTTTATTTTGCACCAGTTAGATTAATTTCAATGATATTGTTGTCTTCAATCGAAGCTTTAAATTCTCTTATGGAAATAGAAGCATGATATGGTCCAATTTTCTCAATTGAGTTGAGAATGGAATTAAAGTATCCAATAAGAAACCAAGGATCATTAATATTAGTGTCTAGATATGAAATTTTTTTCCATAGAGTTTTCCTTTCTTGGTATCTATTCTTATCATAAACAAAAGAGCAGAAAAGGTGTGTGCCATCAGTATTAAAGTTTCAAGTAAAAATCTAGTCAGATACATTGAAAATACTAACATTCTGTAAAGAAGACTACAAAAAAATCCATATAGATTCAGAATTGTAGGTTTTTTTGATCACACAATAAAAACATAATTATGCTGGCACATATGAGAGTATTTATAAGAAAAGGTAATTTTTGGCTCATCAATAGAAAATAACATAGGATGATGAGTTTTAAACATTATTTTTAGAATTGTGAATGGGTCAGAGTTGAAAATATCCTAACAATTCCAAAATAGAATCTTTATTTAAACCTGAATTTAGAGTTAGAACTCCCCTTTTTATTTTTTCCCGAACCATTGTTTCTAGAATACCTTATGAAATTTTGACCATTGTTACTATTATTGGTATGTTCTTGTTAATTGTTAGATATGATAGGGTTCATCTTAGTAGGTTCATTTATTGAAGCATTCATAGTTTAGTATGTAGAGTTCTTATTACACAACATCAAATAATTTTCATTTTGGTTAGATAACAAATTTCTCAGCTGCTTAGAACAATCATCACTATATATAGATTGAGTACCATCAAAAGGTAAATTTTTATAAAGGGGAATAGGTGTACCAATATCCTTTGAAGCAGTTGTGTCCTTCTATTTGATAGTGCCCTGATTAGATGGAAAACACTACATCTACTTCGTGGAGTCATTATTTGCCTGCAATTTCATAGGATCTTGTACCGAGGTTTTATTTCCCTTTACATGTTTTATAGATTCCAAGGTCATGGAAATATTTTTATTTAGCTTAGTAATCTTGGTCTGTGCCTCGGCCAGAACAACCTTCGGGCTAGTGGTAAATTTCCCAGATTTCATAAAAAGTGTTATGAGAAGAGGTAAAAGAACCTTAAGTCATTTTCTTTATTTTTGGTTTCATTATTTATCCCAAAAGTAGTAGTGAAATTCAAGAGGGAGGGTTTTTGGATCTGTCCAATACCCAAAGCTGAGAAGGTGTGTTCATCCACAATTTGCACAGAAGTTTACCTAGGGCAATCATATTTGTGAGTAGCTGCAGTGCATGTGTTGCATGCATTGCATTGCATTTTTTCAGGTGGAGATATTGTATCCCTTCTACCCAGTGTATGTTCAACATTTTTTATAAAATTAGATCTTAATACCTATTATGATTGACAAGCACTAAGTTATTCCTTCACATGTTCATGGTTGGATATCCCAATAGTATTTAAAATCATATTCTTTATTTCTTATAAGAGACATTGTTCCTTAATAGAGTTATCTTCTTCTTCAGTAACATTTGTCCAGGTTATACCCAAGTTTCCCCATATGTGTTCTAAGCTTTGTTATTTTTTCACCCATATTTTAGATTTATTTTTGGGGGCTTTAGGTATGTCCATCATGGGAGATTTATCTTTTCTATTTCTCCTTATTTCCTTCCATTCATTTTCAATTAAATGATTTACTTGTTTTCTAACCACCATTCAATTGGATATTGTATGTCTAATGATCTTACAAAGGTCATAAAAGGGAGGTTTACTCTCATATTCTATTCTTATTTAAGTTTTTTAATTGTTAGAATTGAAATTAAATGTATTGGGAAGCTTTGAATCTAAGTTAATTTCAACCATTACTCTCACAAAGAGACCTAAGTCATCATTTAAGGTTCTTTGATCAATTTTGAGAGGAGATATAATACAGGAAACAATATCATTCAGTATTTTTGGGTGCCAAAAGAACCAATTCAGGCCATGTAGTTTGACCCAAACTTATGCCATGGTATTCCTATATGTGTGCGGGTTGAAAGCAAAGACCCAATTAGATATTCTAAGGAAAACTGATTTTAGATTAATGTTTCCAATCTTCAAAAGCTTCTCTAGATCATCTTGTGATTTCAACAGAATGTGATAATACCCTTTTCCTATTGGTATCAATTTCAAATTTTAAGTATTCAAGTAGTGAGAAATACGTGAATGTTATTCATGAAAAGGCCAAGGGTGGTCACCTTTAAGGTAGGAGATGCAGAACATGGAAGTGAATTTTCACATTTGTGTGTGTTTTTGAAGTGAAACTGGGTCCGCTTCCACCAAGAAACCACCATCATAAATCCTCTTGAAAAGTGGAGGCTTCGTCATGTTGTCTTTTCCTAGATCTTTACTCTTTAGAGCATCCAGAAATGAGATCCCCTGAGTTCTACCAGGGAACGAGCAAGTGTGAAATGTTTCATCTGAGACATCATCTTTATGCTTTTTTCACAACAAGACCTTGTGCATGAGGCATCTGTTTCATCCAAGAAGATGCGAAGTGATGGGATTAAGATCTCCCAAGTGTGAGAAAATCTTCCATGAGAGTGAATATCGAAATAATCAGGAAAAGAATCCCTAATTTCTTGAGGGTTTTAGAGAGATATGGTCTCCCATCTCTCTAAAATCTCATCCCTTTCAATAAATTATAAATGGTTTTTAATAAAATAACCAAAGTTGTGGAAGAATATTTACACATCAATTTTTATGAAACAGATCCACATGAGCTTAAGAATTCTCTAGAAAACCTTGTGAATCATATGTCACATTTTAATATCAATAAAACCTCAAATACGTTAGATCAATGTATAGATTCACATGTCAAATCTTCCAAATATGACCAACCTGACAAACCTATTTTTGAGGGATACTTGGAAGAACTAATTACATCTATTTCTAAGACAATAATAACCCATATAGACAATAATTTAGTTGTTTTTGTTTCATAACTAGATAAAGGAAATCAGACTAGATATTCTCTTATAAACCAAGTTGAACATCAATTATTTTTTCCATAAATTGACCTAAAAACATTACTATAGTTATTAATGATGAATTTTGGTTTATGTATATGCAAGAAGAGTTGAATCCATTTAAGGGAAACAAAGTCTAGAAACTATTGTAAATACTTAAAGACTATATAACTATTTGAACTAAATTTGAGTATAGAAACATGGTTGATGAATTTGGAAACATAGTTAGAAATAAAGATAGATTGGTTTCACAAGGTTATAATCAAGAAGAATGGATTGATTATGGATAAACCTTTTCACTTGGAGCAAGTTTTTAATCTATTAGAATACTTATTTCTTATACAATACATCAAAATTACAAATTATTTCAAATGAATAAAAAGAGTGAATTAGTTTTTGGTTATATTGTTGGGGATGTTTTTATTGAACAACCCCTTGGACTTCAAAATCCTCATTTTCAAAATTCTATTTTTAAAATTTAAAAATATTTTTATGATTTAAAATAGTCTCCTAGATCTTGGTATTATGAAGTCATTTTTTATTGATTTATAAAGGTATTTCAAAAGGCATAGATAATCCTACTTATAAAAATAATTTTAAAAGATATATTAGTAATTAAAATCTATGTTGATGATATTATTTTTTAATCTTCCAAAAACTCTTTACATATTAAATTTTATAAAATAATTCAGCATGAATTTTAAATGAGGTTAATGGGTCAGTTAAAAATGGATTCAAAATTTTTAAAAATAAATAAGGAAGTATTTTAAATCAATTAAATTACAAAAAATATATTTTAAAATAGTTTTTGTTGGATAAAAAAAAGTTATTAACATTTCTACGAGTATAAATTATAAACTATATTTGGATTAAACTAGAAAACTAGTTAACTAAACTTCTTACAAATGTATTATTAGAAGATTATTATACTTTTCAACTAGTCAAACTAATATTATCTATAGTGTTTGTGTGTGTTCTAATTTCAAATAAAACCTCAAGGAATCTTATTTCAATGTAGTTGAAAGAATTTTTAAATACCTCAATAATAAATTTAATTTTAGATTATTTTATTCTAGAGGTACTTCTTTTGAATTAGTTATTTATTCTAATTTTGATTTCAGTGGTCGTAAGTTTAATAGAAAATGGACCTATGGAAAATTTCACTTTATAGTAAATTATCTAGTTTATTGGTTTATTAAGAAATAGAACTACATTGTATTATCCACTATTAAAGCTAAATACAAAGTTATAATTAGTTTTTTTGAACAAATTATATGGATGAAGCACACTTTCATAGATTATGTATATCAGTTTAGGAATTTCACTACTAAAAAACTAGGTTTATCCAGTTCTAGGGTTTTAACAGTGCTCACTAAAAGCGTTATTAAAATCTCTTTTCTCAGCGCTAGAAAACGTGTTGTTAAAGGGGGTCTTTAACAACACGGTTTAATGGGGTCATTAATAGCATTAAAAAGAGATGTTAAAGGGGGAAATTTATTATCACTTTTAAAAATGTGTTGACAAATCCTCCCCTTTATCAACGCTAGTAAAAAATCAATGATAAAATGGGCATTTATCAGTACTTCTAAAAAAGCACTGATAAAGGGGGTCTTTATCAGTGATTTTAAAAAAGAACTCATAAAAGGGTTGTATTTATTAGCGAATTTTTAGAATTGATGATAAATACCCCCCATTATCAAGGCTTTTTTACTAGCATTGATAAAGGGTATATTTCCAAAAAAATCATTAACGGATACCTGTAGCAGAAGTTAAGGTTGATTGGATGACTTATAGGACTTTTTTTGCCTCAATATCGGTTATTTAGGGCTCTTGTGGGTTATAGAGGCATAGATATAATATCAAGATTCGATTTGATATGTGGTAGAGGAAAAATGGACACCCGGTTCAAAAGTTATGGCCGTTTGAAAGGCCGTTGAATGTGAAAAACCCTTAAAACCCCTAAAAACCCTAAAAACTCTAAATAACCTAAAAATTCTAAAAGAATCATAAATTTTGATCTAGGAGTCCATTTCTACTCAAAAACTAGTAAAATAGAATCTTATAAAATAATATAAAACCAAATTAGATTTAAATCATGTAATAATCAAAGGAATAAAATATATTATAGTTTCAAAAAAGTTAGAAATTGAACTCAAAATTCAAACGACCATAAATTTTGATCCTAATGTCTGTTTGGGCTCCACCACATAAAAAATTGAATCTTAAAACTAGATATATGCAATAAAGGGTCTATGAATGGAATATAAGAGTTGTGTCCTATTTTTAAACCCCTAAAAGGTCCATAAGGCCTCCAAAACTGAGTTTTTAGTTACCAACCTCGATTTCTTAAAATTTAAATGGATATAAAAAATGATGTGGATGTAATTTAGGAATATACCACATATCATATCAAATATTGTTTCATGATCTTTAATTTGACTAGGTGTGGAGTTGAAATGGGCTCTCGGATCAGAAGTTATGGTCATTTTAGGGTTTTTAGGGGTTTTAGTGTTTTCAGGGTTTCTTAATGTTTTTATGTGTTTTAAGGGTTTTTTAGAGTTAATATCCATTTTAAAAAATATGTGTAAATAAATATGTGTTTAATGTATATATATATAAACATATATATAACATATATATAAATATATGGATAAATAAATATAATGAAATATAGATAAATATATAGATATATCATAAAATATAAAACAAAATAGTACAGGGGAGTAGAAAAGGTGTTTGTGTATAAGCTGGAGGACCAAGTATTGAAACTCACTTGAGGTAGGGGCGCATGCTAAAGTGCTGATAAAGGGGTGGGGGAAGTGCTGATATAGTGAATGGGGGGGGGAAGCACTGATAAAGAGCGGGTATGATAAGGGTGGGTCATGAAAAAAATATACACTTTATTAGTGGGGCCTTTATTAGCGCCTTTTTAGCGTCGTTAAAGGGTTTGTTTAACATAACTAAAAAAGTTCTCAAAAAAGGAGGCCTTTAACATCGATAAAAAAATCATTGATAAATAGGTCCTTTCAAAGCACTAAAAAACACTGATAAAGGGGGCATTTGTCAATGTTTTTTACGAGCACTGTTAAATCTAGTCCTTTAATATCACTTACATTATCAACACTTCTATAATGCTGATAAATCTCTTTTACTAGTGTTGTTAATGTCCTGATTTACAACAGTGTGTCCCTATAAAATGTGATAATACATGTACTATTAACATCTATAATAATAATGTATCTCATTCCATGACTAGACATATTGATATGAGACATCACATTTTGAGAGATCATTTTAAAAAATTTGGATATCACTCTTGAATTCATTGGAATTGAACATCAACTTGTTGAAATCATTAAAAATACTATTAATGGTGAGGGATTAAATTATATATGGCATGAATTAGGGATGATTAAAATTTCCTAGTTTTATTAGGATTAATTTTTTATATCCCATTTTAATTAATTTAATGAATTTTGTTTAAGTGCTTTTTATAATTATTCTTTCTGATATTTAATGTGGAAATTTCTTATGTTAAACATATAGTTAATTAATTTTTTTCATGGTTGATTGAGTTTTCCTTGAAATTTTTTTCATACATTCAACCATACCTAATTTTTCAAGCTACTATATGTGTTTTTAAATATTTTAAGTATATTTTATTTATTTCCCATTATTTACTTTTTTATCCCTAGATGAATTTAATATCACCAAATTAGAATTTGAATAGTATCTCCCCTTTCTAATCTAAAAAAAATCCCACCTCAACCAAACCATAGCCTTTTAACCCTAGAACCTCATTTGATATTTTCTAAGATAAATCATTCACATGAGGATGTTTCTTTGAAATCCTCAGGTACCTCTAAAAAATCAATATCTAGTACCAATGGAACTGTGAAGCCCTTGAAGAAACACCTATTATCTCAAGAAGTACTTTTAGTAAAGGAAATGGATTTGAAGTGGTTTAGATCAAGTCAATCCCTAGTGTGAAGAGATGTGTTGCAACAAGGATGGATGAAGTTGTTCATGGATAATGAACGACCCTTTTATCCTTGTCTGGTAAAATATTTTTATTGTAATATGTGTTTTGAATTAGGAGAAATATGGGATCACATTAGGATGATTATTGTTGTTCATGAACAATCCTTTTCTTCAACTTAGTGAGTTGTAAGTATAGAAGTACCACATCAGGGTGAGTATTAAGATTATTAATGTTTTTATCCCATAATTAATCCTTATTTTTATTTTGAAAGAACCTTGGAAGAAATTACTAGAAATAGAAATCCTAGATGGCCGAATTTAGTTGAGTTTAGTGGTGAATGCAAGTTGTTACTCATGTTTATTCAGCATGTAATCTATCCCAGAAAAGGGGATTCCATCATAGTCAGGCATCAATACATATTTTTTATTTATAAAATGATGAAATGAGTGTAGATAAGACTTCCTATATTCTTTATGCGGCACATGGATGAGTTGAGTAAGACCTATTCTTGATTAAAATCTTTACCATATATAATGATTATCTCAACCTTTCTAGAGATTATGGGGATTATTCCTCAACAGGAGGAATAGTTCACTACCTCAAGTGAAATATATCTAAATCAAAACACCTATTAAAGTATGAATTTTTTTAGAACCCCTATTTTAAAAAGTTAAATTATATATACCTATTATATTAGTTATCATGGTATTTTATAAATTGAGAGATTTTTTTATAGATATGTTTTTTTTACAGAAAATTTTATTGGATGCTCAACTCACCCTCCTCTTGAGAACTCCACTCTTACCAAAAAGGGTAATGAAATGTTTAGATTATAAAATATAAAATGTAATTTATAATTGGAAATAATTTAGGTGATTCTTTCAAGTCAAACTTCAGTGTTTCAACATTATAAGCAACCACATGTTCATAATCCTAGTCAATATTGAAAAAAGTATCATCAAAGGAGATGATATTTGCGGGTCCATTTTGTGACACAATGTAGGCCTGAAGAAGCTAAAATGGGGACATAATGAACAAAACATCGTAGTGGTAGGCGTTTCAGGAAATAAGTTTACTTATGATAAATGGTGGGTTTTAAAATGTCATGGTCCACTCTGGGTAAAAATTTTCAAAAGCCCTTGATGTTAGAAACTGGATGAGGTCTAGCATGGGGAGTACCAGGGAGTATCCTTAGTTTCACTATATAAACAAGATCTTGTTTTATGGATGTATATATGTGACATTGTGATGATACTTCTCAAGGTTTAATAATTTTCTCTGTCTCTTTATTTATATTTAACACAAGGTTCTAGCTAACTTTAATGGAGAGGGGATCCTTACCAAGAGTTTTTAGATTATAATAACCCATTGATACCATTCGAGGAATGGTTTTTTGAATTCTTCCGGACAATATTTATTAATATTTTGTGTATAATCTTAGAAGACTAGATCAATAAAAAAAATGGTATAGCATTCTTTATTTATTTTATTCATTCCAAATGAATGGTTATATCCAATAAATTTATTGGTTTTGGTTGATATTTTCTACTATATTTGGATAATTATTATCCCATACAAAACCCAAAACCTTTAAGAGAAGGGAATAATTTACTAGAGAACATTCCCTTTGGGTGATTTAGTTATATTTTTCAAGAAGGGAGATGGAGGTCTGTGCTTATATATAGAAAACCAGAGGTATAACCAAGTGATAGTAAAGAAAATATTCCATGGTTCCTCATATAATTGAAATGTTCAATAATATGAGGAGATCCAAGTGGTTAACCAAGATCAATATGAGATCTAGATATCACCAGAAGTGGGTAAGGCTAGTGGATATTACTCAGACTACTTATAAGATTATATATGGCCCATATAAGTTTCATGGGATTCTTTCTAGTTTGAAGGATGTACTAGTAGTGTTCATGGACCTAATGAATAGGTTATTCCATCTATATTTGGACTTTTTTATGGTTATATTTTTCAATGAATTTTTTATGCTCTATTCATTATAGGATCAATCTCTATATCTAGTGATTTAACTAGCCACGTGGAGAGTGAAATAGTTATATAATAAGTTATGATAATGTTATTTCTTGATCATGAAGGTTTTATTCATAAATCATGTGATACCTGAGGTAGGTTTATCAGTAGATCCAAAGAAGGTTGATGGAATGGATTATTGAGAGTGACCCAAGAATGTTTTTTAGTTTCAAAAATTCTTTGGTTTGGAAAGCTACTATATGATAATATTTTAGGACATATTCATTTTAGTAGTACTGATAGCATCCCTGATCAAGAAATGGGTGAATTTTGAGTGGTAAAATATTTATTATAGATCCTTTAAAAAGTAGAATATACGTTTTATTTATATACTAATCCCAACCTTACCTAATATGAGTAAGGGATATGAATTATATTGTGGTGCATCATAAGTTGGCCTTGGAGAAATTCTGATACATGATAGGTGTACAGTCTCGTAAATATTTGGGTAGCTAAGGTCACATGAGTGAAATATACTGATACATGATATAGAGATAACAATAGCGGTTTACTCACTGAGATATTAATGTCTTTATATTTTTCTTGAGAATTAGTGTAAAACAACTATAATATCCTAGGGTATATCTTCCTACATCTTGACCTGAACATTTGATAGAGAAGGTGGGCTAAGTACTTATGGAATATTAAATTTAACATCGTGTAATCTTCTAGGAAAGGGAATATTATAGTTATTTTACTAGGTAGGAAGGCTTCAGTTTATGTGATTCAAAAGGATATTAGAAAGTGTTAATAGATGATCCTCTTAAAAACGATGCACCTTGACATTCAAGAGTGTTGGGTGGGGATACCCTGAAAATTTTAAGCATTACCTCCTCACTACTTGATAAAGTGAATGATTGTCACCTATTTAACTTAGATTGTTAGGTTATGATGGATAGTATGTATGGTGGGTAGTTGAAACCAAATTATACCTAGGAGTATGATGGATCTTTTATATATGTGGAAAATTTGTGGTTCTTATCACCATGTGTAAGTAGCTAATATGGGAGTCACGACCCTTCAGATGTATTATCTACCCAGGACTAAATGAGATGTATTATAATATCCACAGGTAGTGCTAGTAGCCTATGATGAATAAGAATAATGTGGTGTTAATTTCATAATGCATCACCTATCATCATGTGAAGACTGATGACTAGATTCTCACAAATATTATTTAGCTCTACCCATTTTTAAGTGGAAATAGTAGGGTTTACAAAGTCACCATGAGGCATTAATATGATATGTATAATTGTGGGATGATTTATAAAGGTTTCACATTTCTTATTAAATGAAAATTCCAGGTACATTAAATTTCTAGTATGTTTATATGTTTGTTAGATAGTATGGTTTCATGGTGTACCGAGGAGTATCATATCAGATCAAGATTCCCAATTTATATCTCAATTCTAGAAGTAACTATAAAAGGCATCAGATTATATAGTATATGTGAGAATAGAATATCATTCTCAGAATGATGGGATGCCTAAGGTTAATATTTGTATTTTAGAGGACATCTTAGAGGCATGTGTCCTAGATTTTGGTGATTTATGGTAGATCCATACTGGAAGAATTATGCTATGAAAATATTTATCAATAATCTATTCAGATGATGCCTATTTAGACCTTATATATCATGCTATGCTAATAACCTTTGTGGTTCCTTGATATATGAGAGTCTTATATTATTGGTTCAAGTCTTATGTATGAGATATTGGAGAATATAAGGCTGATTGAAAAGTGATTAGTGACCACTCAGATCAGACTGAGGTGGGTGACTGAGTATTTATGTGAGTGTCACCTTAAATAAGACATAAGAGGATTTAGAGGTGCGATAATTTAGTGCCCTAGTTCATGGGGCTATTCAAGTTTATCAAGAGTATCAATATAGTGGTGTACCAGTTAGTTCATCCTTTGAGATACAATAAAAAATGTATTCCATATATCTTAGCTTCAAATATATCATCTAAATCCTTCTCACATTTTCATCATTGATGATGTCGAGATAAAAGTGGATTATCAATAAAGTAACACCCAATATGCATTATAAACTGGATTGAGAAGATCCTTTATGAGAAGGTAGTACCTTTGGTACATGTTTAATAGAAAATTTTACATATCTAGAAGGATACTTGGGAGTGATAAGTTAATATATGGAAATAGTGGCTAAATATTTTTTCAAGTGAGGTTATATGATGCATCTAAAGGATGATTTACTGTATAGTAGGGTGGTAGTAATGGACCTCTCAAACCAAGGTATTAATTTGATTAATATTTTTTCAAACCATGTTTTTTAGTGATTTTCAATATTTGGGGAGTTTTTGGAGGCCGGTGATCATGTTTTAAAGAAGTGGGTTAGGTGGGGGAAGTCATCCCAAGAGACAAATTTCCACTAAAAGTCTGGTGGGGGGAACTGGACTTATAGTTTTCAGGGAAATTGATATTTTCCTTGCCATTATAAGTTCAATGAGGTTTCACGAAAACCCCAGTGTCCCATCAGAGTTCATATGGAAACCTAGAATTTTTTTTGGGCAGTTATTTTGGTAATTAATTTAGTTTGGTTAAAAAAACAATTATCCACTTCCACTTACTCTACATGATTGACCATTTATCTCCCTTGTAATTCCCTATTATTTTATCTTCATCTCCCATGATCCTTGGTATAATAATTATTCATTGGTTGTATTGGACAGATAGAGGTAAGACTAACTTCATAGAACCCTGGATCTCATTTTTCACTTGTTGTTTCATGATATTTCATCTCAAATCCAATATTAGGGGGAAAGTTTCATGTTTTTTATTATATAAGGTCGATTTATTCAATAATATATGAAAATTGGAAATTTAGGACTATGGGGTAGGGGGTCCATAAATTATTCATATTTTTATATGATTTTTATGTGTTTTATGTTATACGGATGTTAATGAGTGTGTAAAAATAATTTAATATTGAACCAAATAGAGTTTCAATGGTTTGAAAGGGGAGATTATGAGATATATAACCTGTAATGGACCCCCTAAAACCTTTTATTCATATCTATTTTCTCTAATGACTATTTTTACTTAAGAACTTGGTGAGTTTCATGGGAATTAGAACCCACAATATGTGTCATTGTATTTATTTTTTTTACTTAAGGGGACTTTTGAGGCATCTTAGAGCATTATTTTATAATCAAATAAGCATAATTGGTTTAGTATTTCAGTGCAGTATCCTTTTCATATGAATTTTAAAGAGTAAGTGTCCACTTTAATGTGAGCCATTAGAGATGGGTGTTGATTTGGGATTTAGAGTCATGACAATAAGAGGTCGATCTTGATTTATGTGTCCTAAGTGTATAGTTACTATATCACCCTAATATTTTTATGAAATATATTTTTTACTTTAAAACCATTTTATTTATTTAATGACTTGCATTACATGCAACACCGACTTAGCTTGTGTTTCACGCAACACTGAGTTTTTATGAAATATCATTTTATTATTATAAAATAATAAATTAGACATTAAATTAGTGGTTACGAATAGTATTAACTAAATTATAAAAATATAGGGTTTATAAGATGAATTTATTATTTACCAATTACTTAGAAATGAAAATATATACCAATTTAATGTAAATGATTTTTTTTATTTTTATGCTCCTAAAGTCATTTTGTATTAATAAATTAAATTAATTACAATTAGTACGTGATATTAATGAAATATATATGTTACATATTCAAAAACAATTATATTCATAAAATATATTCTTTAGGAATAATATAAGAATTGACTCAATTTTATGCATAAAAACCTATATTTTTTCAAACAGGTAATTTTACCACCTTCTATTGGAGAGCCCATTTTAAATCCTATTTTTGAAAATTTTATATATTATATTTGACCAAATAACTTATTATTTTAAATTATAATATATAATTTACTTTGTTTAAATTTTTATAATTTTTCTGGTAAGTTTCATGTTTTGATGAATAGTGAAATACAGATTTTTATTAAAGGAACTTTATTTTCTTTTAAAGTACTTACAAGGTAAAATTATGTTTTGGGTTAGTTTTAAATTTTAATTTTTTCATTTTGAATTAAAAAAATTGAATTATGTTTTTTTAAAAGGATTTTATACACAATTTTTTATATAAACATTTTATGTTTTAAAAGGGCATTTTTCAGAAAAACTGTTTTTCTTGTAATTTTATCGGCTTTATATTAAATTAAATTATGATAATTATGTGATTTGAATTGTGAAAAATGGATTCTAAAATTGGTTTCATAAGGTGTAATTTTAGTAAATGGGTACCTTTTATTTTTGACCAACATGAATAGTAACCATGGTAAATTTTGTTACCACGGTAAAGGGTAAATTATGAAATTTAGGTTAAAAATAATATTATAAATACTATAAATTACCCTATAAAATTATAAAATTTTATTGGATGAATTAAATTCAACCCTTAACAGTAAAGGATCTAAATTAATCCATTTAATTTACACTTATCCATGAAAATGACTTAAATAATATTTAAATTAAAGAAAGATGAAAAATGTCATTTTCTTTATCTTTAATATCTCTTATATATCTACATGGGGAAAATGAATTTTATGAATGAAAATTAATATAAATATGTAAATTAAAAAATATTTTTTCATGATATAAATTTATTTTTGACGTTTTGGGTCACTTGAATGATATTATGATATTTATAATATTTTATTTAATAAGTATTTATACATGTCATATTCTTGTTTTAAATAATATATCATTTTTAATATTGAGTTATATAGTAGATAAATTAGACTATAAATATTATTATGAAATATAGAGTATTTATCTTCATCAAGGTATTTTATTTTATTTTTTAGTAAATAAATGAAAATATTAAATAATTACACAAAGTTGATGTAGTAATTATTTTATTAATAAAAATATCAAATAAATGTTATTAATTTTTTTAAAATAAATATAATTTGAGATAATTAATGTGATAAAAGAATTTTATATATTACCTTGACCTATTATGGATATAATAAAATATTTTGTTCTAAGTTATCTTGTTATATTGATATTTTTAAAAATCCATGAAATAAATAGTTTCAAAATTGACACTATTGATATTTTATCAAAATATTGTTTTATTAAATTATTTAAAAATAATAAAACATCTATAAAAATACCAAATAATTATAATATAGTCTAAAAATTTCTAAATTTTTCATTTATGTTCTAATTGACATCAAATAAGAAAATTTTACAATCTTTTAATATTGAAAAAGTAGTTACCTTAGTTAAAATTAAAATCGGTTAACTAAGGTTTAATTGAAATGATAAGGTTTAAATGAATACCAAAACTTGTATAAAATATATATTTTGATTATATTAAAACCTTATCTAAAATAATATTATAATATATTACATTTCGGTGTATTTTGAATGAGATTGAACTTATTATAAATTAGTAATTTTAGAAATCCCCAAGGTGCCCCCCACCTCAATTATAAAGGGACACCTCCTCCATCATCTCTTTACTAATCTTTTAGCCTTCAATATCAGCCATACCTTGACCATTTCCCTTCTCAAAATCCCTATACACATTATAGAGGTTTTTTTATTCTCAAAAGACCAACTCTAGTGTCCCTAAGAGGAGATCTAGATGGAGCTTGCTGAAGAAGAGGTAATCTCCTTTACTAACCCTCTCAAGATTGTTTCTTCCTCTACATACTATTCCTTTGTTGTTTCCATTATAAAGTAATAAATACTATATCACATATATTATTTTATTTTATAATGACTATGTAACAACCATATTCTATCTTATATTGTCAAGAACCATCCCCTGAGGCCTGTGTCGTGACTACCCCAAGCCCGCCTCCCATAGGCTAGGGGTTGGCGACTAGCACCAGAAAGGCATATCCCTAAAATGGGAAGGCATTACCTTTAAACCTTCAAACTCATAGACCAGGTACATAACAAGATAAAACCACGTAGTATAACTACTAAAAGTAATAGGGTGAACTCAAGAAGAATGAGCCAATATAAAAAATCAACTAAAAGAAAGTACAACAGAAAGGGGAAAATAGCTCCTAAGGTCGTCCGCTAAGGATCCTGCTTGAAGGGTAGGTACAACTCATCACTGCGGCTCTCCACGTCAACCGGTCACCTATATACACCATCTAGTCCTGGCTCCCAAATCTCAGTCAATGTGGTCCATCATCTGCACAAGACACAACAAGGTGCAGGTGAAGCCCGTGCAGGGGTGAGTATAACGATACCCAGTAGGGACCCCGAGACCCCCGATGCTCTCCCATAATTCCACAAAGGAAAAACCATAAAGAATGATCTCAACCACAAAGCACAAAGTAAAATATAGCTCACACAAGGTATATAACTTAAAGAACATGAATAATTATTATTAGTTGTAAAGCTAAATCATCTTATTCCATTTAGAAGTTCCAATGTTGAACCATGAAGAAGTCATTCTATTGTCAATCCACACAGGTTCATAAGTCACCGATAAACACAGGGTCGTAAGTCGTCGATCCACACAGGGTCATAAGTCATTGATCCATGACAGGACACTCTAAGGCTGGTCTTCTTCAGGTCGCACTACTATTGATTCACACAGGGTTGCAATTCATCGATCCATACAGGGTTGTAAGTCGCTGATCCACGACGGGCTGCTCTAAGGATGGTCCTCGTCGGGTTGCAGTACTGCTGATCCACACACGGTCGTAAGTCACTAATCCACACACAGTCACAAGTCACTAATCCACACAGGGTCATAAGTTTCTGATCCACACAAGGTTCTAAGTTTTTGATCCACACATGGTCGTAAGTCGCTGATGCCGATCCACAAAGGGTCTCTCCCCACTTGACAGCTAGCCACATGATTTTGGCACTTAGTGTGCTTGAGTTCCATATATTATACTCCTCAAGACATCGTTCAAACATCAACTTCCATGAAATATCATGAAGAAGTAACCTGAAGAACCACCATGTCATAAGGGTTCAAATTCAACAGACGGCGCGTTAATCGGATGCCCGGTATGTAAGTTATAGGCATTTTAGTACCGAAGTCCCGGTTGGATTCGAGTTCGATCCAACCTAGCTGTACACCAACTTTCTCAAAAACCCTGGTGAATTATTTCAAAAGGACCACTGAAACATGCCTACCATAGGGCATGGAAAAACAATTATTTCCTAACTTAAAATGTAGTAATGTGGTTGACCTAGGATGTCTCCTGAAGAAGAGTGCACACAAAATAGTTTGTCACTTTTAAACGAGGGTAAAAATGGTGTGTTTGATAAGAAAATTATTGAATGGAAATTCAACTTCAAATGATTGAAAAATTATGATATTAAAAGGGTGATTTGGTCAGGGTTAGTTTCCCAATTGTAATTCTATCCTTGTTCAATTTAATTCAAACCTCTTCTTCTTAGTTGATTAGAGTGAGTTTCAATAATCGTTTCCTCTCACTTCCTTAGTGAAATTATGATAGCGAGAGAAAACCTTACCAAAATCTTGGTTTGGTAAACTCTCCTTCCATGTGCAAAATAGTTGTATTGAATTTCCCCAATTTACATGGGAAACACCCGATCGAGTCTTGTTTATCCTAAACAATCATGAACATTCACTACACCTTTTATACATACTAACGATCGTCGAGTACCTCACCACTAATCCCTAGTCCATTCCATCGTATATAAACGAAGAATTAGTGGAGGGAAATAATGATTATTTTAAAAAGAAAAAAATAAATAATGGAATTAAAATTCAAGAACGATCACACTTGATAATAAAATATGCTATATTAAATTGAAAACAACTTTGATGAAGAAAAAAATTCCATTCAATTATGTTCAAGAACTCAAGCATTACAAAATAGAAAACCAACCCTTCCCAAATCACTCAAAATGTTTTCCCCACCTTGGTAAGGGTAATATAGATGAATGGGGAAGAATAAGGCATTAAAAACTATGGAAAAGAAAATAAATAATATATAAAGCCAAAAAATTATTCTCCTTGGTGTCCTAGAAGAAATGGGATGGAATGAGAGATGCTTTGAGAGGGAGGATCTCTCCTCCTTTTATAGCCAGAATTTGTCCCCCAAATGTTGACACGTTTTATCCCAATTAAATGACATCTTCATGCACTAAACCCTTCTTTAATGTTGTTCATAATTATCTTGGGTGTTTTTCTTCAAAATATCAGTAGATTTGGACACGTATTCCAACCGTTATTCCCGTTTTATGCTGACTATTTATTTTGTCCAGTTAGACTCTCCAAATCAGAAACCTCAATATTAGGATGCTTTAATTACCCCTTAAACGGCCAATTCACGCATCATTGCCTTAATAAAAGACGTTTCCAAACTTCTTTCACGTCCATCCACCGAATTCCACAACAATTGGGCTCACTAAGAATGAGTTATGGACCCCACGTCAAAACTAGGCAGATTAGTAAACAATTTTCATGCTCTCATTTGTGAGATTCTTTTGAGCTTCCATATAGATGATTCAAATTTTGGTCAAGAAGGATGAAATGAACCCCCGGATGTTTGAAATCTGAAAAAGAAATAATTTTTAAATTTGTATTAGTTTAGAAAATGTTATGGACAAAATACATAAATTATTTAAAATAGTTTAAAAATCCGAAATGGGCCATTTTTACTCTTCAGCTCAAAATAACACCAATATCATAAAAATACAGCAATTAATCTTAAAGTAACACTTTTTTGGGTTTAAGACAATGAAATTAAATTTAAATTTAATTGAAAATATTTTCTCTATCAATTCCCCCACACTTATCACTTGGACTCCTGGACAAGTAATCATCGAAATCAAATCAAATCAAATCCAAAACACATACGAATGAGATCTGCCAAATCCATACTATGAAACAAAAAGATATCATGCCTTATCAAAAAAAATTATTTAAAGTTATCCATTTTAGATTATATAATATATTTCTACTTCTTTTTTTATCTCATGCACACAAAACACCTACCTCTCATGAATTTTCTCTCATCTCACAAATGTAAATGTTCAACAAGGCTTTTCTCATCCAAACTCACACAAGAGTCACCATTGTCTTGATAAATTCATACTTCTCCACCTGATGTGAGTCAAGTACATGCGTTTCTCATGAGGACTTTTTAAGGTTTTTCTGTGGCTTTTGGTTGGTAGGATTTAAATGTTAAAAATTCCGAGGCTGAAAAAGGAGGGTTTGGCTCTTTATTAAGAAAAATTGAAAGATTCTAATTTTCACTCAAGTATGGTCTCCTTCTCTCCCACTTTGTAGTAAATCAGCTCCATCATCATGAGAACTCAAGGAAAGTTCATGCCATTTAGTATTTCACCAGATTTTTTTTTCTCAAACATATTTTGTTTTCATGAAAGCTCCAGATATGCATAACTTTCTTTCTACTTTGGAAGATCTAGAAAGGCACAAATTCTTTTATCATGAAAGATCCAGAAAAGGCACAAATTTTAACAAAATGAAATCTTCAGTAGAAACACTAGATTTTCAACATTTTATATTCCACCAAAAGTATCACCAAATGAGGTAGTACACTACAAGACATGTTCCCCCCAAACTTAAGTTAAACTAGATCATGCAATTTTACTTCAAGAGTATGTTGGATAGGGAAAATTAGATTGTAATTTGGCTAACCTAATAGTTTGTTCATGGATTCTAAGGTCTATAATGATTAATGTATATGGTAGGCCATAATGAAAAGGATTATCATAAAAAGGGGGCTTAAAACCAAATAAATTCTTCAATCATTTAAAACACAAGTACCTCAAACCCTCAAGTTTTGACATAAATAAATCAAATTCTATTTGAAGCAAGCATGGTATGGTTCTATCAAGAAATGAGGTGAATGTAAAGAATATGAAAACAATGGTAAATAAGCCTCACAAAAAAGTGATTTAAAAAATAAAGACAGTGAGATGTAGCATGGTATTTAAAAAATAGAGTACTTTTCATGAAATTTCAAAAGATTTGAACTTGAAACAAAGTCATTTAAACATTCATTTAAGCTCAGTTTCATTGAATATATTGGTTCACTCATTGAAATGAGTTTCAAAAATAGAAATGATAATCATTTTAGCTCAAAATTTTTTACAACACACTTAATTTTAAAAATAAATAGACAAATATTGGATTTTTTTTATAAAAACAGTAAACCAAACATTAAATGAAAATCCTATACTAAAAAGGTTCCCTCCCCTGCACTTAATTGATGCAGTGACCTCAGCGAATTCAAATGGATTTAACATATAAGAATATTTTAAAATGAATCACAGTAAGCAAGAAAATATAAAGGAGATGTACAACCTGACTTATTGGAAATGCAACGTTGAGTTAAGCTCCTAAGTGTTTATCTTTGAAAACCTAAAAAAGGTAAAAAGATAACATAAGATATTTATTAAATTAAATGAAAATAGAATTTAAATTAGAAAAGAAGGATAAATCTTGGTTTAATCTCTCAAGTGGGCCCTAGGTTTTGACTGCCTCTAGAGGGGAAGTTCTAATTAGTTATCCCCAATCTGATGGTGGGTGAGGTTTCTTGCTCACGAACCAAAAAAAAATTCTTCTTTCCAGCATGCACTTGTTTCTTTTTGTTGAGGACTCCATTGATATATCATACCAAGTACACCCCCACTATAATGAGATAAAACATGCATGGTGGGGTTATGACAATGAATGAGTCATCCTCTTTCTTGGTTTCCGCTTCCACAACATCTTCTTTACTTCCTAGTGGTTGCTGAAGGTATGATATATCAGTGGAAAAATAAAAGGGAAGGTTAGAGTATAATTTTATTTGAAAAAAAATTAAATCATGAAGTGTCAATATGAAATTATTCCCTTTCAATGTCTACAAATTTTTTCTCATTATACTTAGAAAAATCCACTTTTATCTTCTCTTGAACACCCTCTAATAAATGTTCAACAATTTCAGGGAGCTCCATATGTTCCTCTTCATATCAATCTTCTTTTTCATCATCTTCCTCCAAGGAAATAAATGTATTGGCTGAATATTAAAAATTAAAACAAGGGGAGGTAATAATCAATTCAGTTTCAACAAAATCAAAAGATAATGAGTTCATGAAAAGATTATCTCCCTGAGTTTGTTCATCTTCAATCTCTTCTTCAGTGGAAAACACATCTTGGAGTTGAGTAGTAGCAGGTAGAGGCAGGGAGTCAGTCTCCACCATTTCTTTGATCTCCATAGAAAAATTGGGATGACTAAGGGGAGGTTTTCTTGGACCTTGGAAACTTCATAAAATTTTGGAAAGTATTGGTAGAACTCAGTTAGCTTTCGGGCCATCGCTTCAAAAACATCTTTGTTCATGTCCTCCCTTAATCCATTTATGAATTCTTTGAATTTTTTCTCATCATTATTTGTTTTCCAACATAACCTCACCTATCCAACAATAAAAGAAACACCATCCTCTGAGGAAAATGTTTATTTAATAATTGGTTCACTTATCGGTGGGTAATTGTTCCCTAAATTAAAGAAATAGTCATTTGAAAACAACATGGCAAGTATTTTGTTTTTGTTTTTTTAATTGGAAAAGAGTCAAATATTTACAATTTGATTATGGAAATACCTCCCCAACAACGACACCAAGTTTGATGCACGCCTTTCATAGGGCGTGGAAAAAAAATTATTTCCTAAGTTAAAATGTAGTAATGTGGTTGACCTAGGATGTCTCCCAAAGAGGAGTGCACACAAAACAGTTTGTCACTTTTAAATGAGGGTAAAAATGTTGTGTTTGATAAGAAAATGATTGAATGGAATTCAAATTCAAATGATTGAAAAACTATGATATTGAAAGGAAGATTAGGTTGGGGTTAGTTTTCCAATTATAATTCTATCATTGTTAAATTTAATTCAAACCTCATATTCTTAATTTATTAAAGTGAGTTTCCACAATCATTTCCTATCACTTTCTTAGTGAAATTATGATGCTGAGAGAAAACCTTACCAAAATCTCAATTTGGTCAACTCTCCTTCTATTGAAAAATCGTTGTATTGAATATCCTCAATTGATATGGACAACACCCAATTGAGTCTTTTTTATCCCAAACAATCTTGAACATTCACTACACCTTTTACACGTACTAACAATCATTGAGTACTTCACCACTAATCCCTGGTCTATTCCATCGTATATAAACTAGAAATTAGTGGAGGGAGATAATGATTATTTTACCAAGGAAAAAACTAATAATGGAATTAAAATTCAAGAACGATCACACTTTATAATAAAATCCACTATATGAAATTGAAAATAACTTTGAAGAAGAAATAAATTTCATTCAATTACATTCAAGAACTCAAGCATTAAAAAATAGAAAACCAATCATTCCCCAATCACGCAAACTGTTTAACCCACCATGGTAAGGGTAATCGAGATGAATGGGGAAGAAGAAAGCATTACAAAACTATGGAAAAGAAAAGAAATAAAATAGAAAGGTGATAAGTTCTTCTCCTTGGTGTCCCAGAAGGAATGGGATGGAATGAGAGATGTTTTGAGAGGGAGGAGCTCTCCTCCTTTTATAGCCAGAATTTGTCCCCCGGTTGTTGATGAGTTGTATCCCCATTAAATGACATCTTCATGCGCTTAACCCTTCTTGAATATTGTTCATAATTATCTTGGGCGTTTCCCCTCAAAATATCAACGGATTTGGACAAGTATTCCAAGAGTTATGCTTGTTTTACGCTAACCATTTATTCTGTCTAGTCAGACTCTCCAAATCGCAAACCTTCAGATTAGGATGCTTTAATTACACCTTAAACGGCCGATTCACATGTCTTTTACTTAATTGAAGACGTTTCCAAACTCCTTGCGCATCCACCCACTGAATTTCACAACAATTGGGCCCACAAAGATAGATTTATGGACCCCACATCAAAACTAGGCAGATCAGTAAACAGTTTTCATGCTCCCATTTGTGATCCTCTTTGGAGATTTCATATAGACGATCCAGCTTTTGGTCAAGAAGGATGAAATGAACCCCTGGATGTGTGGAATCTGAAAAAGAAATGATTTTTCAATTTGGATGATTGTAGAAAATGTTATGGCCAAAATACAGAAATTATTTAAAATAGTTTAAAAATATTAAATAGGCCATTTTTACTATTCAGCTTAAAATAACCCCAATATCATAAAAATGCAGCAATTCATCTTAAAATAACACTTTTTTTGGGTTTAAATAATTTAAATTCAATGTAAATTTAATTTAAAATATTTTCTCTATCAAACACCTCGTCCTAAGGGTTCTGACACTGTAGACGATTTGGTCAAACAGACGTCCGATTTAGAAGTTATGGCCCTTTAAGTTAAATGGGGTCAAATTGGGTCAGGGTCCGGTCCGACCTGGTCAGCCAGACCCGCCCCAGTCCGAGCCGCCCCGACCTGGTCTGGGTCGCCCCGACCTGGTCCGAGCCGCCCCGACCTGGTCTGGGTTACCCTGACCTGGTCCGGGCCGCCCAAACCTGGTCTGGGCTGCCCCGCACCGGGTCCCCCCCCTTTGAGGCCGCCCTGCCCCGGTCTAGGCCCCCCGGACCCTGTCCCCCCCACGACCCGGTCTTCCCCCCGACCCAGTCCCCCCCCCCCCCCGCCCCCGACCTAGTCTGCCCACCCCCTGACCCGGTCTGGGCCACCCCGATCTGGTCTGGGCCCCCTCAACCTGGTCCGGGCCACCCCGCCCGGTCTGCACCGCCCCGCCTGGTTCGGGCCACCCCACCCGGCCCAGTCTGAGTTGCCCAACCTAGTTCGGGCCGACCCAACCAGATTCGGGTTACTTGATTCGCTGGGCCCGACCCAAATTGGCTGGGCCCGATCTGGCCCACTGGGCTGCTGGATCGGTCTGCTGGGCCGTGTGACCATCCTAGCCCGCCAACTGGTTGCAGGGTCCACTCCCCCTTCCCCGAATGGATGCGGTCCATTCGAGTTCTCCAACCAGCGGAGCCAAGTTGGCGCTGCCCCTCCAGATGACCGGTCCGATGGACCGGTCTAGGGAGGGAACTGGAGATGCAGGTCTTCCACAGCTGCGACCGAAGCCAGGACACCTGCTTCACAGTGCGCTACCAGTCTTCAACATGGCCGGTGATGGTCGGTCGTCCCCTGTCCGCTGCAGCAACTAGGGGCGTCGCCACTCTCTTGCGGTCGCTGGTCGCCGACGCCACCGTGCCGGTTGTGTTGCGCCCACGGTACTTTTGCGGGCCACCGATGAAGCTCTGGTGGTCCGATTTCTTTCTTAATTGCACCTACAGGCCTCATGGGATGCCGCCTCCACTGCATGGCCCTCGGTTTTGTATTACCACTGTGTTGGTCGGTCACCCACAAAGAACGGAACAAAACCAAGAACGGCGGAGGATCTGTGCTTTGTTCGGATTGGTCTGTGCCCTCTGCGTTAGTGTTTTAACATAGGGGAAACATCAATCATAATTTAGAAAGAAAAATCCCCCAACTTAAACCCCACAACAACCACTTGCATGAACTAATGAGGCACGAATTAACCTGTTAGACAGTTGATCCGCGTTTGTTGTATTTTTACAAGAACATGAAAAGAAGAAAAATCATAAAACACTAGAAAATAAAATAATTTTTGTACCTTGAACTCATTGGAAGACATTGCGGATGAGGATGAGGAATCCGCATGCGAAGGTGTTTGTCGGTGTTTGTTGATCCTAGATTAAATCCTCATTCTTTTTTGGAGAGGGTTTCCACCAGCGCTTCTTCAAGAGTTCTCCCACAGTTCTCCAAATCCTTTCGCCAATAGTTTATTTAACATTCGAGTTAAAGAGATTAACTCTCTACTCAATTATGTGATTAATTAAAGAATTAATTAATTAACCCACTAATTAACTAAAGGTGCGGTTACACAACCTAGTGTAAGAGGTTATTAAATAACTTGTTAACTCTAAGGTCTCACCACCATCACTCAAAGGTTTTAAATAAATAATAAAAATAAATTTTAGTTATTTTATTAATTTTTTCTAAAAAGTCCAAAAATTAACTTTTTCATCCGACCCTTGCAAATCAAAGTTAAGTTTCACCTAAGAAAATTCTGACATTGTGAATTCAACGGTGCTCTCGGATTTTCAATCCAAGCACTGGTTCAAAAGTTAGAAAATCTCGTCCGCACGTTTGCTGAGCGTACCTTAAAAAAGTTCAAAATTACATTCCAGGATCTCTGGGCCTCGGAATCATGTGCCATCAATTTTCACTGTCTCGTAATAATTCTATTTAATTAAAAAAAGATATATGGAGTTTTCAGGTCTTTACATTCTCCCCACCTTAGGGATTTACGTCCCCGAAATCCACAATAAAGGATAAGAAAACAAATGGGGGTACTAAGCATAAATATGAGCCTCCCACTCCCATGTGCTCTCCTGGAGGTTCTCGTGCTTCCAATAAACTCGCACCAGAGGTATTGACCATATACGAAGGACCCGCTCCTATCTATCCTCTATCTCTACTGGGAACTCCACAAAAGTTTCCCCATCATCAATGTATAGCTTTCCCCAGTCGATGACGTGCAATGAATCATGCACATATCTCCTTAGTTATGACACATGGAAAACACCATGCACCTTATGCATCTATGTGGTAAGATCTATGTGGTATGCCACCATGATAACTCTACTGAGAATCTAGAAGGGTCTGCAAAACCTCAAAGATAGCTTGCCGCCCTGGCCAAATCTCTGCAAACCACGTCGAGGTGAGAACCATAGGAAGAAATGGTCTCCCTCCTCGAACTCCAAGGTTCTCCATATCCTATCAGCATAAGAATTTTTTTCTCTGTGTAGTCTTTATCCACTCTTGGATTACCTGCACCTTCTTAGTGGTAGCCCATACCAATTCTGGACCCATAAGTACTGACTCCCCTCGGTCTGTCCAGCATAGAGGTGATCTGTATGGTCACCCATACAAGGCCTCAAATGGTGACATGCCGATGGTGGAGTGATAACTGTTCTTGTATGCGAACTCCACAAAGGGAAAGCGATCCTCCAACTATGGCCAAAATCAAGGACGCAGGCATGAATCATGTCCTCAAGAGTCTGTATGGTCTGATCTGTCTGACCATATTTCTGAGGATGAAAGGTGGTGCTCAAACATAGTTGATTCCCAAATGCCTCCTACAATCCCTTCCATAACCGGGATGTAAAACAAGCATCACAATATGATACGATCATCAATGGAACCCTATGAAGCTTTACTATCTCATGGACATAGAGGCATCACAATCCCTATATTGATCCCTAATCCCAGATGGGTAGGAAGTGGGCTGACTTGGTGAGTCGGTCAACGATCACCCAGATAGAGTTTTGTCCCCTGGACATACATGGTAACCCCGTCATGAAGTACATTGAGATACCATCCCATTTCAACTCTGGTACCTCGAGTGGATAAGTCTATCCTACTGGAACCTGGTGCCCGACCTTCACTTGCTGACAAGTGAGGCAATGTGAAACAAACTCTGCGAGTGCTTTCTTCATCCCTGACCACCAGTACTAAAACTAGAGGTCCCGTTACATCTTCTCCACACTATGATGTACCACCAAAGGGGATGTGTAGAACTCCCTCAACACCTCCTCTCATAGAGTCACTAGTACCATGGTGTGTCCTTTGAAAAGAATGACGTGCTTACTACCTTCAGAAAATCCTTCAGGAGCCTGTCCTGAGGATATCTGAGCACTTCAGGTCTCACAGTCAATGTCCCCAAGCTGAGCCTCCCTGACTCACTGAAGTAGTGGGGGAGTGACTGTCATATATTGGAGGTAAGATGCTCCATCACTATCCATGAAGGATAACTGAAATGCAGCAAGTTGCTCTATCGCCTCGCTCAGTAACTGTAAACCAGACCTCTTGTTGAGTGCGTCTGATACCACTTTACCCTTCACAAGAGTGTAGACTATCTCAAAGTCATAGTCATGGAGGAACTCCAGCCACCACCATGGTCTCAGGTTCATGTCCTTCTATGAGAATATATACCTAAGACTCTTGTAATCGGAGTAGATAGTAAACCGTTCACCCATCAAATAGTGTTGCCACATATCTAAGGAAAATACCATGCCGCTAACTCCAATACATGGGTAGTGTAGTTCTACTCATACAGTCTCAACTTTTAGGATCCATAGGCGATCACAGCTCAATCCTGCATCAGGACACATCCTAGTCTGATCCCTAATGCATCAAAGTAGACTATATACCCAATGCCCTCTTCTGATAGCCTAAAGATTGGGGAACTAGTCAGTCTCTGCCTCAGCTCCTAGAAAATATAATGGCATCTATCTGTCTATAAGAAAGGCTGTATCCTCTTTGTCAAAGCTGAAAAGGGTTCTAATACTATAGAAAAGTCAGGTACAAATATCCGGTAGTACCCAGCCAACCCCATGAAACTCCGCACCTCAGTCACACTCCTAGGTGGCTCTCAAGAAAGCATTTCCTCTATCTTCGTCGGATCCACTGCAACTCCATCCTTTGAGATAACATGTCTTAGAAAGTGGACTTCTCATATCCAAAACTGGCACGTTGAGATATTACCATAAAGCTGGTGCTCTCGAAGTGTATCCAGAACTATCTGTAGATGAGTGGTGTGCTTATCCTCTAATGCTGAGTACACCAACATGTCGTCAAATAAGACCACCATAAAGAAATCGAGGTAAGGCTGGAAGATATTGTTCATAAGTTCCATGAACACTACTGGGTCATTATTTATGCCAAAAGGCATCACCAAGAACTCATAGTGGCCATACCAGCATCTGAATTCTGTCTTCAGTACATCCTCATCTCATACCCCAAGCTGATGATAGCCTGATCTGAGGTCTATCTTCGAAAACCACTGAGCTCCATTCAGTTGATTGAAGAGATCATAAATCCTAGAGAGTGGATACTTATTCTTCATAGTCACTTGGTTCAGGTGCCAATAGTCCACGTAAATCCTCAAACTCCTGGATGCCTTCTTAGAAAACAAAATTGGGGCTGCCCATGGAGAAACACTAGGCATTATGAACCCCTTCCCCTACAAGTCCTCCAGATGTACCCTCAACTCACAAAGCTTTGCGGGAGCCATACAATATGTTGCTGTAGATATTGGTGTCCCTACTAGAAAACAGGGCTATATCCATGGACCTATAGCCACGGTTTTATAAGTCCGTGGCTATAGCTTACTTTATACCCACAGTTTTATTAAAACTATGGCTATATCATAATTTATAGCCATGGATTAAAAAAATCTGTAGTAATGTTTTTTTACTGTCTATCGGGCTCCTCCTCCCTAGTCTGTGACTCCTCTCCTCCCTCGATCCACGAGCTCCTCCTCCCCAGTCTGCGATGCTCTCCGCGACGCTCTCCTCCTCTCCTCCCCCGATCCGCAAGCTCCTCCTCCCCACTGTCCATGACTCCTCGAACCCTCGACCTGGACCTTCTCTCCATGTACTCCTCCTTGACATCACTACTACACTTCCCAGCCATCGGGGTTTCACGGTGGCCTCCCCACCCTCGCACTCGACTTTCTCCTCCCAACCTCGACCCTCTCCCCTGGTGAATACTCCTTTTACCTCACAATTCCTCCTCCATCTTCATTCCTCCAGAGACCAAATGGTCATGGATTCTATCATGTAAGTTGATTGGACTTTTAGTTTTTTCCTTGCTCACACGCTTGGTTTCTCATGAATATATGAAATTTTTAGGAAATTTGAAAGGGATTTCAATGTCGAGCTTCAGAGTTTAGGGGAAATTTTGAACATGAGTGCCCAGGCCGAGCTGACTCATCTTGCTCAATTGGTTATGGGAATTGATAAAAGGTTTTGAAATTTATTTGATTTCTCTTGTTTACTTGAATTTTTCAAAATAAGAGCTGTGACATCCCTTCATAAATGAATATTCTCTTTTTTAATTTTCAAGGTCTTGGTAACTCTCCCACAATCACATCCCCAAGATACTTTATTATGGCCAAAAAACCCATGATGATTAGTTTAGCTAAACCTAATATGGAGGTTGACAAATGGAGTGACTTTAAATGTTCCTCCCTTGGATATTCCTATGTATCACAAAAATAAAGTGATAATGACTTTGAGAATCTCTGTATTTTAAAGTATGACAGTATCATCCTGCATTCATGTACAAAAAATCAGCAATACTTTTTAGTTGATATTGGTATCCAAGGAATTGTAATCTCCCTGTATTTTGTTTATTTCTCTAAATCTTACACAAAAACAATATATATTTTGGATAATCTTGAAGGGGTAATTTCTTAGTGTTAATATAGTTGGGTGATTCTGAGGGGTTTTAACACTATTCTAAGGCATGAGGAAAAAACAGGTCTACACATCAATATGATGGAAGATTCTAAATTTTCATCCTATTTTTATAAATATAGTATGGTTGAAGTTCAAATTGTGGATGGTTACTAAAACTGGTGTAGATACACCATCAATGTATTACAAGCTAGCAAATTGGATATATTTTTTGTTCATATTGATGACAATAATTATGTTATTGATGTATCGGGTTTGGCTCTCCCAAAAATGTCACTATGATCACAATCCTATTGTGGTGGATATTTTCACAAATAAATTGACATCATCTCCCCTTCCATTTGAATTCAATAATGCCTGACTTTTTTTGCCTAGTTGTATGGAGATTATCATCATTACTTGGAACATGGAAATTTATGGAATCCCTCTTCAAATCATGGAAAAAAAGTTGAAGAATGTTAAAAGGATGATTCTTTTCTGGCACAAGGTATATTTCTATGATATGGGTAATGATATCAAAGGTCCTGAGAAATCCTTACTACAATTTCATAATATTAATAATAATCAGAATGATCCTTCAAATCATGAGATTGAAACCCTGTCTCAGCTTTATGAAAACCCATTTCTAAAAGAAAGGCTAGTCTAAAACTAGTATAATATAATATGGATGTTGGAGGGAGATAGAAAAACTATATTTTTTCATTATCTAGACAAGTAAAAGTGAATTGTAAGAGGAGTCACTACCCATAGAATCGATGAGTCTTTATAAAACTCATAAAATCAATTTTCTAATGTTATGGTTGACTATTTTGGAAGATTGTTCTCAAAGAAAGGAGATGATTTTACCTTCCAGATGATGGATAAAATTACTTGTGTTGTTGATAATAATCAAAACAAGTATTTAACTAAATCTTGTGATGATAAGAAGGTAAATACTTCACTCTTATCCTTATTTGAGAGTGTGGTCGGGCCTGATGGGTTCACAAACAAATTTTTTATGGTTTACTTGGTTATTGTGCATGTTTATTTACATAATTCTATGAGAGAATTATTTAATAATTCTTTTATACCTTATGGAATCAATTCCAATTTTATTACTTTGATTCAAAAAAGGATAATGTAGTGGATATTAAAGACTTCAATCCTATTTCCATTGGGAACACAATTCAAAAAATTATTAGAAAATTCATTGCTTTGAGGCTATGATCTATTGCTTGAAGCGTCATATAATCAAATAAATTTGGATTTATAACTGGAATAAGAATCCAAAATTACCTATTCACTTCCTCAAAATGTATCGACATTATGAAGAACAAAGGTAGGAATGGTAACATTTAACTAAATATTGCTTGAGGCATCATAGCCCATGCTTATGCATATGAGTATATATATAAGTATCCTCTTGTGGTAGTTTATGATTATATAGCTCTTTTGACATTATTGAATTTATGTTTTCCATTTTAATCCCTAATACTCTCATTTGAGACACCACAGGCATCTCCAAAGATTTTTTTGACTCACATGGGGTGTGCAGGCTAGGGGGATGGTGCAGGCTAGAGGGTGGTGCAGGCTAGGGGGCTGGTGTAGGCTAGGGGGCTGGGGGTGTAGGGGGGGTTGTGCAGGCTAGGGGCTGGGTGGAGGGGGGAGGGGGCAGGGGGCAGGGGGCAGGGGGCAGGGGGCAGGGGGCAGGGGGTAGGGGCAGGGGGCAGGGTGGAGGGGGCAGGGGTTAGGGGCAGGGGGAAGGGGGGTAGGGGGCAGGGGGCAGGGGGCTAGGTGGAGGGGGGCAGGGGGCAGGGGGCAGGGGGAAGGGGGCAGGGGGCAGGGGGAAGGGTGGAAGGGGGCATGGGGCAAGGGGTAGGGGCAGGGGCAGGGGGCAGGGGGATGTCTGCAGGGCAGGGGGAGGGGGGAGGGGGGAGGTATGCAGGGAAGGGGGAGGTTTGCAGGGCAGGGGGAGGGGGGAGGGGTTGGGTGGAGGGGGCATGGTGGAGTGGGGAGGTCTGCAGGGCAGGGGGTGGTCTGCAGGGGGGTCTGTAGGGCAGGGGGGAGGGGGGTGGGGTAGTGGGGCAGTGGGGAAAAGGGTGGGGTAGGGAGTGTAGTTAGTCTCTATAGGTTTATTTAATCTTATATAGGGATGAGTAACCATTACAATCCATCTCTAACTCCCCCATTTCTCCATGATTAGGTTTCTCCAAATATTCCCTCTTATTTACAATAGATTGCTTTCACAACATCATGGCTTGATATTAGTTGCAAGAAATCAGATTTTGTATGACACCAATAGTTATTATTGGTATGGATTTAACACCTTTTCTTTTAAAAATCTAGGCCATTATGTCCACTTTTTTAATTATATCTTATAAAGATAGATTTGGATCCTGCAATCTGTCTTTCTTTTGGTGGGTTAATTCCACTACCACATTGCATGAATTTACATGTACATAGCTATATTCAATATGATATTTTAAATTACATTCACTGGTGAAAATCCCACTTATACCAACACCTGCATACCAACAGTTTGAAAAAACTATTGGTTTAAGTAATAATTTGATGTGTTTTCCCAAAGGTTTCATTAAACTGTTGAGAATAGATTACATTATAAAATATTTTCCTATGGTTTTTAGAAACCATAGGGACCCCCCCCCCCCCAAATAATATTTCTCTACGGTTTTAGAAACCGTTGGAAACCCCCCCGCCCAAATAATCATAGCTAACCCGCGAACAGATCTCTCCACACATCATTGAAAAAATCTCTCCTCTGTCGAACCCTACTTCCCAAGCACAAACCCGCAAGCTCACTTTCTCTATCGAACAGAATCTCTCCTCGAAGAGATCTCTCCACTAAATGAGATCTCCTCCTCCAACGAGATCTCTCCTCCAACCCTACCTCCCAAGCATGAAACCTACTTGGCGATCTCACTTCCTCCATCACGATCTCACATTATCTAGAATGGATCTCTCTAGGATTTCAATCCTAATTCATGTCTACCTCATTTGTAAGATACCTTGAATCATAGATCTCTCAATCCATTCTTCTATTCAAACATCTAGATTCATTGTGTCCTACTTGAAATTGGTGAATTCCTTTTATTTCCCACTTTGATATTCTTTTAATGGACTTGATGTGGTGTATTTATCAGTTTCCATATGGGATTATGGTGGATTACATTCATCAAAATTTTATGATTTCGGATTAATATTATTTGTATTGAGGTGGGTGATTTGAAAAATCTCCTTAATGTCTTCATTGGTTTTATAGTATCTGCGTCATGTATGATAGTGTCATCATGTTGTGTGTGTGACCTCTTCTATTTATAATACATGGAAATTTCTCAAATCCTCACTGTTAGACCTTCCACATATCCTTTTGGGTCCATTGGTGATGAAGACCATGATCCTTTGGCCACCAAAGAGGTGTTCTTATCTATAACCTTGGGTTAGAGCATTGATGGTATGAGTCTAGTGCCTTATACCTGGAATGAGAAATTGATTAAGGAATTCATAGAATTGTGAATTGAATTTGTTCTTCTAATGACATGTGAATTAGAATTTGTAATTATCAGTATGTGAATTGGAATTGACACAATTGAAACGTGAATTGATAATGTATCATGTAACTGTATAATTGGTATGAAATTGGAAAAGACACAATTTTATATTGATAAGAACTGATATTTGACATAATAGAATACGAGGAATGAGAATTGGTAATTTTAATGAATTAAAAAATGTGTCATATGTCAAAATATTTGTCATGATTTGGTGTTTTGTTAGGGGTTTTTCTCTTGGTTGTTCTTGACGCATGGTTATATAATACCTGGAATGGTTACTCCACACTTAGCATTATTTATTCTCCTTGGGAATGTAATCTTTTCTATAATGAGAATTCACAGAAAGTCCATTAACCCATGGAAGATGAGAGATATTCCTAGAATTGGTAATGTGTGTTAGGTCAGTGGTCCATGGAATGGGTAATGTACCTTGTCATGGTTCCTTATCAAGGAAATCATCCTAGATAATGATAGGCATGGATAAACATATATAGAACTCTATTGAATCAAGTTTGGCATACCCCATGTGTCAACCTAGATCTCAAGTGTTAGCAGGATAATTTGATGTTCAACATTAAATTAATTAATTCATGAAAATCAATATCATATTGTGATATATGATTGATTTTGTTTTTCTCAAAACATAAACATAGTTATCATTGTTGTGTTTGTAGATATAAATCATTGGAATTTCACATAGAAGATACCATGAGAACATTATTTCTTTGTGATTTAGGTGAACCATATATGATGTGTTTCTAGTTTCATAAAGAATATCATATTCTATGTGAAATCATTTGGATCTCATAAAAATGTTAAGAATTTTTTATGTGTATAATTATTCATACCATTGATGCTTTGTGGATGAAGTTGTCATGTGAATGGAGTGTTATAATTTGAAAATTAAAATGTTATCTAATGCATACTGTTTTAATATGTTCATGATGCATGTGAAGGGAAATTGGTTTATGGATAAATGTGTTGTTCTTTTTGGATTCACATACAGTTAAATGGGTAACCATTTTTTATTAAATTATAAAGTGTTATCTAGATGAAAAGTTTCCTATAAATATGGCATTAACTCATGGGAAAGGTGTTGAAACTTTTTTAGATATGTGATTAACAAGAATGTATTTTCGTATTTTCTCCATGTTGATTTTTTCAATGGAATAAAAACACTATATGAAGGATTCATTTTGTAAAATTATTTTCCTTAAATATATATATATATATATGTTAAGTGTTTATTATGTGACATTTCCATTCAAGTGTTGTTTTATATCAACAAGTATGGTAATAAGGTGGGTTTATCAACTTCTAAGTTATTAGGCTTTTTTCTCAACACTGGAGCACTTTTCTTTGAATCTCAAAAGTGTTTGATTTTCTTTGAGATTTCTTATTTCTCACATTCTAAACATTTATGTTTAGGAAACATGGTTTTCTCTTCTTTCACATGTTTATTATTGTTTGAAAATTGCATATTCACTTGAGAAATTAGAGAACTCTCAATGTTTTTCATTTTTTTGGTTTATCCTTTTATAACTCATCATACTATATGATCAAACATTCTTTCTTATCATGTCCAACCTTCTTAATAGGTGTGGATCCATTTTTTGTTATGATATATTCTATTTGATTAGAAATTGTGTCCTCTAGTAAACTTTTATTATCAGGTGGGATAAAAACTTGTATCAAACAAAACCAAATTAAGTTGAAACTCAATCCAAACTAATTATATACCATTAACAGGAAGAATAATTGTTAATTAATAGGAATTTACTATTTGATAGTATCATTTTGAAACATGGATCTATTTCCCCCTTGCTTGCAGGAACATGATTTGAACCATGGGGAATTTTGGTTCTTATATGTTGGGTGGTGACGTGTATAGTCACAGGAGACAGGTATGTTTTAGTTTAGTTTTTATTTTATTTTTTTTATCGCATTGTCCACTTAGGTCTTTTAATTCTTTCTGTGGACAAAGGGTAATTATATTCTACGAAGGGGGGAAAATGGGGTTCAGATTGATTCAGTCTGTCGGCTTTGATCTGAGGTAAGATTATATGGTTACTACTTGTCTCGAACCTCATATATTTGGGGATTTCAGTGTTTTTGACTCCATATTATGTTTTTAGTAGGGTGTTGGATCATTTTTTTGTTGGTTTGGGTAGATTTGGTTCTCCCAATTGAGGTAAGGCTTTAATGTCGTTGGTTGGTTTCTCATTATTCATGTAGCATCCTTTATGTGTTTTAATGTTCCTAATATCCTTTGTGTAGTGCGTTGATCCCTGCTCGTTTGTTTCGAGTATCCAAGTTAAGGACAACTCGCCTGCATGTGCATATGTAAGAAAGTATATGTATGTGGGTTCCCCCGTTATGTGTATAGTCAACCATGGCAGTGATTATGCATGTATGGGGCTATGTGTGCCCATGTATATATATATAAATGCATACGCAGGTGAGTGGAGACTGGTATATGCATATAATCATATGTTCAAGGATCCCCTTGCACATGATCATGGCCATGTGGGTGTGTTAATAGGGTATAGGTGTCCTTGAATGTGTGTGAAGGTGCGTATACCTAGTGGGGGAGTAGTAGATTTTAGTTAGAAAGCTCCAAGAGCCAAAGTGGACAGTTTGGTTCCACCTTGAGGTATGATCCCTCTTCTAGCCTCTTTAATTCAAGAATGATTTAAATTGAATTTAGCTTATTTCTTAATTCTACTTAATTATATTGAATTTGATATCTTGAATAAGTTTATTTAATATAATTGTTTTATTTGATAAATAAAGTCATGTTTTTATAATAAAACCCCTCCAACAGAGGTGCACTATCTGTGAAAAATCACAGTGATAGTTATGTTGATCTAGTTGCTTAAATTATTGCATTTGATTTGTGCTGAATGAGTTTTAGAATAGATGATAAATATAATTAAATGAATTGTGTGATAAAGCAATGCCATGATTTTATAATAAAACCCCTCCAACGGAGGTTCACTATATTCTAAACCAAAGAGTAGTGATAGTTATTTGTATCATGTTTAGATTTGGTATGAGTCTTTCATATGCCTCTTTTTAGTGTTTGTTTTGTGTCTAGTTAGTTTCTGTTTTCTTTGAATAATATAAATTGGCTTATCATACTCGTTTAACACAAATGACATTGCCCGAGTAGGCATATTCCTTGACCACGACACTTTCCTTTTCATGCTTTGAATATTATAAATAAAATTTCCATGTTTAGGCAAAGTTAATGAATTTGTAAATGATTTTTCTAGGGTGTATGATTATTTTCCGTCATTTTGTTTCCCTTTAGACATTGTGTCACTGTGTCGCTCGCTAAAACCTTCTCTAGTGATCCCTTGTTATAGCATATTAAATAGTTGATCTGTTCTATCATCTGCTGGTAGGGAAACGGTCGGAATGTTGCCCTGCCTCCTCCCGCCCCCTTCTCTCCTGGCCGGAAGATGATGCCCCACAGATGTCGCTGGACTGGGCCAACACGCCGCGGTAACGTCGCAGTCTCGTCACAGTCATGCCGTGATCATTCCGCGGTCACGTCGCGGTCACACCGCGGTCACGCCGCCGTTATGCCTCCGTCACGCCGTGGTAATGCTGTGATTTGGCCCTGCTCTAGAACGACACCCTGTGGCAGTTCGCAGTGATAGTATTCCATGAGTCTTGTGATCAATGTTAAGGCTGACTAATCACAATTTCTGCCAGTGGAGAGATGAACTGAATATTTCCCCACCTCCTCCCTCTCCCTTCGCTCCTGGCCAAAATACGATGTCCTATAGATATCGCTAGATCGGGCCAACACGCCGCGGTCACACCGTGATTTGGCCCTACACCAGGACGACACCCCGCGACAGTTAACAGTGATAATATTCCATGAGTCTTATGATCAATGTTGAGACTAAAAAATCACAATTTCTGCCGGTGGGGCGACAGTCATAATGTTTCCCTGTCTCCCCCTGCTTCCTTTGCTCCTGGCCAAAATATGTTGCCCCGTAGATGTCACTGAACTGGGCCAACACATCGCAGTCACGCCGTGATCACACCGCGGTCATGCCGCGGTCACACTGCGGTAATGTCGTGATTTGAACCTACTCTAGGATGACACCCCATGGCGGTTCGCAGTGATAGTATTCCATGAGTATTGTGATCAATGTTGAGGCTGACTAATCGCAATTTCTACCGCCGGGGCGATGACCGAAATGTTGCCCTGCCTCCTCCCACTCCCATCGCTCCTGGCCGGAAGATGTTGCCCTGCGGATGTCGCTGGACCCGTCCAACACGCCGCGGTCACACCGCGGTCACGCCATGGTCACGTCGCCATCGCACAGTGGTCACGCCGTGGTTGCACCATAGTCACGCCGTGGTCGCACCATGGTCGCGCCGCGGTCACGCCGCGGTCACCCTGCGGTCACGCCATTGTCACTTCGTGGTAATGTCGTGATTGGTCCCTGCTCCAACCACATCCAGCCCACACCATCCCCCTTCCACCTTCATTTCAGCCCACTGCCACTAGAATTACAGCCCGCAACAGCCCCCCTGCCACCTTCGAATCAGCCCGCACCATCCCCCAAGCACCTACAACCAGCCCCCATCCACAAGCATTCCAGCCCCCTTCCACCTGCATTCGAGCCCGCACTAGCCCCTAGCCACCTTAAATCCACCCCACACTAGCCACCACACCAGCCACCACCCCCCATCCTCCTGCAAAACAATCATGCCAGCCCTTTTCCACCTACAAAATAGCCCCAACCACCAGTTCCAGCCCTCACCAGCCCCCGACCTCCTACATCCCAGCCTGCACCAGCCCCTGCCACATATCCAATAGCCCCCAGCCACCTGCAATCCAGCCCACACCAGCCCCCTGCCACCTATTCCAACCTGCAATAGCCCCCTTCCATTCCCCTTCTGCCTGCCTTCCCGCCCGCACCAGCTACTCCAGCCCGCACCAGCCACCGCACCAGCCCCCAGCCTCCAGCATTCCAGGATGCATGAGAAAAACTCCATGAAAATCACAAAAAGGATAGGTGAAAGTGCATCCCCTTTCCTGAGCCCTCTTTTCCCTGAAAAGTAGCCATGTAAACTGCCATTAATGTTCACCGAGAACATTAGGGTAGAGACGCATCTTTTAACCTAAGGCGAGAACCTAGCCAGAAAGCTGAGCAGATCCAAAGCATCCCATAAGAAGTCCCACCTGACCAAATCAAAATCCTTGAATAAATCAATCTTGAAGGCACACCTAGGAACCCCAGAATCAAGATGGTAGCCCCAAAATAATTCATTAGTAACAATATTCTTAGGATGAATTAGTTTGGGTACTGAAGGTTGAGGATATTTTTATCCAGCTTTAGATTTATGAGACTCTTAAGGTTATTTTTTTAACCATCCTACTAGAGGGTCCGAGTTATAAGTGGTGGAAGTATATTATTTAGACTAAGCCAGAAAAAGACTATTCTGGGAAAAGTTTCAAGGAATTGTTCATTTATAATTCTTTTATAATGAAGTGAAGGTACTGATGGCTATAGAATTTTCTAGGAGGGGTTGTGCAAGGGCTGTCTAGGGGGTGCTGGGGGGTCTGCAGGGAAGGGGGAGGGTGCAGGTGGGGGCCGAAGGGCCCAATCGAGCTTTTGGGCTACAACTGTCACGGGTCGAGATCCGCGGTGAGATCGTTGGGGGTTACAGGGGGCAACGTACCCCTGCTCTGGGGGTCTGGGGGTCGAAGGCCCCCGGTCCAAATTTTTGGAAACTGTAGCAACTTTGACCACTATAGTAGTGCGAACTTTGGAGTCCACTTTAATGTTGCACTTTTGAATTTCAGCCGAAAACCACTAGATTATTGGATACATATAGGAAATTCTTCATAAGATTGAAAAAGTATATAATAATATTTCCTCATCTCTATATACTACTAAAGAAATCTTCTCCTCCATGAATAGCTTGAGTAGAGTGGTCATCACTTTCAACTGGTCAACCTATTCCTTGAAAACCCATTCTCACTATTAGAAAATAGGTCTATACCCATGGTTTTCAAAAAAACGTGGGTATAGGGTACCCCTATACCCACAGTTTTCCAAAACCTTGGGTATAGGGGTAGTATGTGAACCTATACCCACGATTTTCCAGAATCGTGGGTATTGGCCACCTATACCCATAGTTGTGCCAAAAACCGTGGCTATAGTTTTCTTTTAAGACCTATACCCATGGTTTTGGAGAAAACTATGGGTATAGGGTATTTTTTGAAGACCTATACCGACGGTTCATCAAAACCATGGGTATTGGGATTTTTTTTTGAAGACCTATACCCACGGTTCTCCAGAACCGTGGGTATAGCTTTACCGCATTATGTTGGGAAAATAAAATTAGGCGGGACACAAAAAATTTTTGGCGGGAAGGCATTTATTCACGGTTTAGATTAATATATTTACATAAATGTAAATATATAATATTAAAAACTCAGTAGCTCGGTTGGTAAACTGTTCTCTGCGTATGCTGTAGGTCGCCGGTTCAAATCCCCCCAACCACATTTTTTGAATTTAAATACCCACGTGGATTATATTTATTTATATATGCAGATGTATGTATATATAACAAATATAAATCACAGATCGGTTGGTTGGTTGTTGGGGTGCATCCTCGAGACTTTGCGTGAGGTATGGGTTCGAAACACGCCCAATGTTTTGTTGGAATTATAATACCATATATTAATATATATATATATATATATATAAGCAGATACCTGTATATAGAACAGATTGAAGTCATAGCTCGGGTGGTCTGTTGGTTGGGCGCATTTTCCAGGTGCAGCGCGAAGCCGGGGTTCGAAACCCCCTGGCTGGTTTTTTTGAAGATTAAATCCCCACGGTTTGAGAACTGTGGGGTCAACACTGTGCCAGCGTGGCCACTCACCTACCACATTGTGGCAATCCTATCCCCATGGTTTCTCCAAACCATGGGGATATCCCGACCCCCCTATCCCGATGTCGTTCCATCCCACGGTTCCCAAAACCGTGGGTATAGCCTATACCCACGGTTTTGGGGGCTATACCCACGGTTTTGAACCGTGGGTATAGGAAAGTTTCCTAGTAGTGTCTACAGAATGTTCCTCAATTAATCCTGATGAGATGAATGCACATCTCCTATAACAACATGGAGATACTATTTGACTATAGACTAGATCGAATCAGCATCAACTAAAGCTAAGGGAGGTGGAGCACTAGATGTAGATGCGATAATAGGAGGTTCCTGATAGCTCAAAATTCCACTAAAATCTAAAAGAAGTATTTCTATGAAATATTATAAATATAACTTGGATAAAAAATATGAAGGCACTGGGGAAACAACTCTCTCAACACTTGGTAAATCATCCTCTACAGGTTATGATTTGGTAGGTACATCTAAGGAAAAAGCCTAAAGCTCACCTGATTGGTCAATATACTCAACTAAGGATCCCTTAGGATATGTGAAAGGGATGTGTACAGGGGGGATGTTTTTCAGTAGGGGGGGATGTCTAGGGGGGCCCAGTAGGGGGGGCTTCTATCTAGGGGGTCCAGCAGGGGGGCTGGTGTCCAGGGGGGTCAGTAGGGGGGGCTGCTGTCCAGGGGGTCTAGCAGGGGGGTTGTCTAGGGGGGTCCAGCGGGGGGGGGGGGGATGCTGTCCAGGGGGATGGGGATGCTGTCCAGGGGGGGTTTAGTAGGGAGGGGGGAGAAGTGTGGGTACAGGGGATGAGCACTACTATGTTCTACCTTGTTTTGTAGGTACTTTTGAGCTAGTTTTAGACTTCTTTGATAGTTTGTATTATAGGGAGACTAATGTAAGTGAAATTATGTGTTTTTTTATATTTTGATTTGTTTAATTCTTATTATTTAAGTAGATTCTATATATAATTTAATTTAGAGGGGAATAGAAGGGGGGGAAACTGGAAGGGGGTGCAAGTTGGGGCTGGCAGGGGAAGGGGGGAGGGGAAACAGGTAGGGTGGGGGGGGGGGAGGACTGGCAGGGGGGAGGGGGAACTGGTAGGTGGAGGGGGGAAACTAGAAGGGGGGACTGGTAGGGGGAGGGGACTAGCAGGGAGGGGACTGGTAGGGGGGACTGGTAGGGGGAGGGGGGGTAACTGGTAGGGGGTGCAAGGGGTGGGGTGTCTAGGTTCTTGGGGGTGTCTAGGGTCTGTCCAGCGAGGGTGTCCAGGGTATGGGGGGGTATGTCCTGGGGGGTATGTCCTAGGGGGTCTGTCCAGGGTCTATTAGGGGGGTCTTTCTAGAGGGTCTGTGGGGTGTCCAGGTTTTTTTTGGGGGGGGGGGGCAGGACTGGCAGGGTGAGGGGGAACTGGCAGGGGGAGGGGGGGAAACTAGCAGGGGGGAGGGGACTTTGTCACGACCCCCTACCATGAAATATTCCCCTCCTGAGCTGGAAATGGTGAAAGGGAGATAATGACCCCCGAGTCTCACCTCCAGTAGGCCCCGGGGTGGTGACTAGCACCAAGGGTATGATTTTTTCACAAATATGGGAGGCATTACCCTTTTATTATTTAAGATCGGGAAAATAGGATGATTCAAACACCAAAATAAAATGAACAAGTAAATAAACCCAAACCAATCCCACATGCATGTTTAAACAATTCTAAACCAAGGTACAAGTACAGGAAAGCTCAAAAGTACAATACCAAAAGAAACAAGAGTACAACAACTGCAACAACTCCAACTGTCCCAACTAGTAGGTTCCCACACGGCCCTGGTAGTCCTCCTAGGAACCTAAAAGTAAACGTAGGATGAGCATACAAGTATACTCAGTAGGGAAACCTAAATCTCTCATGCACAAGTGAGAAGACATCCTGATGTCCCGTGAGAACAACAGAAGAAACCAAAACCTAGAAAGGAATTCTATCCACCCAACCTCACTAGCCATGATCACTAAAAATGAAAAACAACAGGTAGTAGTATGTAAGAGCAAGAGTATTGGGTACCCCGCACCATTTCCCACTAGTTAGCTGCTCTTCCTAATAGTGAATGTCCTTACGCTACCACACTCTTCCCGCCCGCACAAACCTGGGCCTCAAGAACCACATATCCCGCCCGCACACACCTGGCCCTCACAACCACGTATCGCACCCGCACACACCTGGGCCTCACAACCACGCATCCCACCCGCACACACCTGGGCCTCACAACCACACATCCCACCCGCACACACCTTGGCCTCATCCCGAAGATTCTTGGGAAAATAGTAAACCTGCCTGAAGAGTATTGGGATAAAACCACCCCAAACGAAACCTACCTGAGAGTCTTGGGTGTAAGGTCGCCTCAAGCCATCACAACCTATGGAAGAAGGAGTAGGAAGGAGCTAGTAACTAAGGGGAAAACACCCTCTCCCATGAAATGGGAGTGTTCGGAACTAAGTGCTCAACATGGGTGGGGTGTGACAAAACACAAAGATACAGATATATATATGTATACCAAACACAGAGCCCAACCTATGGCTTCTAAATAGAGAAACTGAGCATGTGCCTCAGCACTGCCGTGTCGAAGCATGCATACAACAAACAACCCCAACCCCATTTAAGTTTTCATGTTTCAACAGAATTAGTTTATTAGTTCCTTAACTACTGGGCACAACCAACCATATCAATCATTTGTAAAACATATCCCTGCCATCCACAAATCAAGTTAGGAAAATAAAAGCAATACAAACAAGTCCCTTCTTATTAACCAACCAGTCCCATTGATTATTATTCCCATCTCATTACCAAGCCCCACCATTCATTAACTCTTCCACATTTTATTTATTATTCACAACCCATAGTCCGTTCACATTCAAACCCATCCCTGCAGCCCCGCTGCCTACCACCATAAGCACAAACACACCGAAACCCATACATCATCACCCCTTGATACCATTTATTGCAGCCCCGCTTCCCATAACTAACATAGCATTCACACCAACCCAAAAAACACCCCCCTTCATGTAAATAAACCCTAACCAGCACCCACATGTTTATTATTTCAGTTTTTTTCAACTGGGATGATCACACAAGGGTTCCGGTTATTCATTTAATCAGCCAACTTTACGTGATTAACCTATTATCACATTCCACAAAGTTTCCATCCATAAACAGTCTAGAAAGATAGGGCAACATTTAATTGCACAAGCAAAGGCCCCCAACAACCGTGATTTTCAGAAGGCATAATCCTATTCAATCCACAACATAACAATAGGATAAATAAAGATAAACATAATAACTTCCCCATCCCCGTTCTTTAAGCCAATTATTATCTTTACAAAACCGGTTCAAATTTGTTTCACATAAACAAGAGGATACCCACCCCGCATGCTGCACAATTTAGAGATATGAAGGTAAGATCCCTACCTCAACAGGTTCTGATCATAACACTCCCCTGGATCAACTTTAGAAGACGTTCGTCAGTGCCCGTCGCTTCTGTCAAATCCCGGAAAAACCTCCTTGGGTGGAATCTAGGAAGGAAAGGACGAAGGGAAGACAATAGATCCAAGATCAGAAGTTACACCTCGTCGTTACGATCCCATGGCCACTGACGGATCACAAATCGGAACTCGGATGAAGAAGTTATGGAGTAAAAGAGCTTGGAGTCTCTCTCAAGAGAGCTCTGCTCAAGGGAATGGGGAGGAGAGGAGTGATTTGAAAAGGAGGAGAGCCCCCCTCCTTTTATAGGTGAGAAAAACTAAATTACACGGTGGGTACTTTCTAGTACATGGTGTGTACTCGGCCATTTCACACGGTCACCACGCGGCTTCCAACATGGCCTTCAACGTGGAACATGGTCGTTGACTGGTCAACACACGGTTTGGGGGTAACACGTATGCGGGGAGGGACTAAACGACGTATAGTATGGCTACACGATGTGTACTCATTTATTTCACACGGCAAGGACACGACTTCAACACGGCACATGGCCATTGACTGGTCAACACACGGTTTGAGGGTAACGCGTACATGGGGAGGGACTACACGACATGTAATATAGCTACACAGTGTGTACTCATTTATTTCACACGGAAAGAACACGACTTCAACACAGGGTATACCCGGAGAGGTGGTACACGGTGTGTACTCACACTACATGGCATGTATTTACAAAATTCTGAAAAGTGTGTGAAAAGTCCATTTTACCCTCTAGAACACTTCATGACCTTCTTTTCGACAAAGGAATGGGCCGGAGAGGTCTGGGCCATTACATCAGATACCTCTTAAAACATTCTCATCCCTGAGAATTTAAAATCCAACCCAGAGGAACCCAACAAGATACCTCTTAGGGATCTCGTTATAATAGGAACCCATATAACAACCCTAATCATATGTGTTAGGAATTCCTTCTCCTATGTCGAGATATTATCCGCTTTAGGCGGCACTGACTCGCCCGCACGGGTTCAATCGCATCTGCATTAATGAATCTCGATTAAGGATCATGTTTTTCCCTTTCCCCACACATCTTGACATGTTACACACTTCCAGAGATCAAGGAAACAAAAAAGTCTCACAACCGACAAGCCAAGCATTCCATATATCAAAGGTACATAGTATAACATCAAAACAAATCTCAGAAGAACAAACAAAACACAAGTCAAAACAACTCCGGGTACTGAGCGTGTATCTAGGCCTCCCTCTCCCAAGTGCTCTCCTCGAGGCCGCCATGCCTCCACAACACACGAACCAAGGCGATGGTTCATCCACGGAGCACCTTATCTTTAAGATCCTTGATTCTGACTGGTCATTCCTCGAAGGTCGCATCGTCTCCCATATCTAACTCTCCCCAGTCGATAATGTGAGAGTCATCGTGTAAGTACCGACAAAGCTAGGAGACATGGAAGATGTCATGAACATTATCCAATTGAGGTGGTAGGGCTAGCTGATATGCCACCTCGCCGACTCGCCTTAGCACCTCGAAAGGTCCGATGAACCTAGGGGAGAGCTTACTCCCCTTCCCAAACATCCGCTGCCCATATCGAGGGGAAACCTTCAAGAACACATAATCTCTCACCTCGAACTCCAAGGGCCTCCTACGACGATCAACATAAGACTTCTGTCGGTCCTGAGCCGCTTTCATCCTCTCATGCACAATCTGGACTTTCTCTGTGGTTCTCTGTACTACCTCTGGCCCAAGAGCACCTGTCTCACCAACCTCTGCCCAGCAAATGGGTGAAAGACATGGTCTTCCATACAAAACCTCAAATGGTGCCATTCCAATAGTAGAGTGGAAGATGTTGTTGTAGGAAAACTCTACTAAAGGCAAGTGTCGCACCCATGATCCTCTGAAATCCAGAACGCATGCTCGCAACATGTCCTCCAATGTTTGGATAGTCTGCTCTGTCTGCCCATCGGTCTGGGGGTGGAAAGCAGTGCTAAGGCGTAGCTGGGTGCCAAAAGCATGCTGTAACCCCCTCCAGAATCATGAGGTTAACCGAGTATCCCGATCTGAGACAATAGTCTTCGGAACTCCATGCAACCTCACCACCTCGTCTATGTACCTCTGTGCTAAGGTGCTCACCAGGCCCAACTCCTTAATTGCTAAGAAGTGAGCTGATTTCGTCAGTCGATCCCCCACTACCCAGATAGCATCATAACCACCCTGAGCTCTGGGTAGTCTTGTGACGAAGTCCATTGATATGTCATCCCAATTCCACTCAGGGACATCGAAAGGATGCAACAAACCACTGGGGACACGGTGTTCAGCCTTCACTTGCTGACACACTAGGCATTTAGCCACAAACTCCGCCACTGCCCGTTTCACGCTGGGCCACCAAAACTGTTCCCTTAGGCCTCAATACATTTTCAAAACTCCTGGATGTAACACCAAGTCTGAGCTATGGAACTCACGGAGAACTTCCTCATGCATCGCCTCTGGAACAAACATCCTTCCATAAAAAAGCATCCGATGTCGGCTGTCCTCTGACCATCCTTCTGGAGCGTTTCCCTGATCGATACGATCCCGCATTACTTCTGCCTCGGAGTTTCCCAACTGAGACTCTTCCACCTGCTGCAACAAGGAGGACTACACCGTCATCTGAAACAAACTGCCACTAACACCCTCTACCCTTGCATCCAAGTGCAAGGCAACCAACTCTCCCATCGCTCTCCAAGCATCAGCGGATTCCCGAACCACTTCCTTATGCGACTTCCTGCTTAGGGAATCAGCCACAACATTGCCCTTACCTTCAGTGTAAGAGATCTCGAAGTCATAGTCTTGGAGAAACTCGACCCATCTCCACTTCCATAAGTTCAGGTCACGCTGGGAGAAGATATAACGTAAGCTCTTGTGATCTGAGAAGACCACAAAGAATTCCCCAAAGAGGTAATGTCGCCACAACTTCAGTGCGAACACTACTGCTGCAAGCTCTAGGTCATGGGTGGCATAGTTATGCTCGTGAGGGCGCAATTGCCTAGACCCATAAAAGATCACACCCTTCTTTTGCATCAGCACGCACCCCAAACCAAGGCCAGAAGCATCACAAAACACCTGATACAACAAACCCTCCTCTGGAAACCTGAGTACGGGAGCACTGACCAACTTCTCCTTCAGGTAGTTGAAAGCTTTCTAGCACGACTCTCTCCATAGGAAGACCTGGTTCTTCATAGTCAAAGCTGTCAATGGATCAAAAACTCGAGAGAAGTCCGAAATGAACCTATGATAATAACCTGCCAACCCCAGGAAAATAAGAACTTCTGCCACACTCTTGGGTTCCACCCAAGAAACAACTACCTCCACCTTCGATGGGTCCACTGACACTCCATGCTGAGACACTATGTGCCCAAGGAAGTGTACTTCTTGTGTCAAGAACTTAAACTTCGACAATTTCCCATAAAGCTAGTGGTGTCGAAGGACTTCCAAGACTAACCTGAGATGCTCAACGTGCTCCTCCTCTGATCTTGAGTATATCAGGATGTCATCGATAAACACAATGATGAACCGGTCCAGAAAATCTCGGAAGACAAGGTTCATAAGTCCCATGAACACAGCTAGTGAATTTGTAACTCCGAATGGCATCACTACAAACTCGAAGTGTCCATACCTGCACCTGAAATCTATCTTTGAGATGTCACTGTCCTTTACCCTCAGCTGATGATATCCAGATCATAGATCAATCTTAGAAAACCAACCTGCTCTCCTCAGCTGGTCGAAGAGATCATCTATCCTTGGAAGGGGGTAATGGTTCTTGACTGTTACCTGATTCAACCTTTGGTAGTCTATTCATAACCTGAGACCACCATATGCCTTCTTTACGAACAAAACTGGGGCACCCCATGGCGACACGCTGGGTCGAACAAAACCCTTCTCCATCAGATCGTCAATCTGAATCCACAAATCCCGCAACTCCGAAGGTGCCATCAGATAAGGGGCCATCGAAATCGGACATTTACCAGGCTGTAAGTCTATCCCGAACTCAACGTCACGTCCGGGGGGGGGGGGGGGGTAGAGTCACAACCTCCTAGGGAAAAACATTGAGGAACTCCCCAACAACCTATGGGACATCCATCATCTCTATATCATCTGAAACCACTGATAACCTACCTAACACGGAAAGGAGAGGCTTCACATGCCGTCTTCCTACCTGATAGATCCTCTCTCCAAAAAAAGATACACACTGCCCATCCACGTCGAAGAACACGACCCTTCTTTCGAAGCAGTCGATAACGACACTAATAGAAAACAAATAGTCGATGCCTAGGATGACATCGTATGGCTGCATCTGTAGCAAAAGAAGGTCCCCACTAGATCGATGCGGTCCCAACGTCAGTCCACATCCCCGACAAACACAAGATACACTGTTCTGTCCTCCAACTGGTGTACTCAGCACTAGGGTTACGAAAAGCCTCTCTATGTCTAGACCCAAAGTATGGGCTAGACCGGGTGAAACAAAGGAGTGCGAATCTCATGAATCGAACAAAGCAGAAACAAGAGTTCTGAACAAACAAATCGTACCTCGCACCACCTCTGGTCCTGCCGAAGCTTTCAACTCTGCTGCGTGCAACTGTCCATGCCTAGCTCCTCTGCCTCTCTGATGTTGACCACCTCCCCGACCACGTCCTGGTCAAGGTCCCTGAGGAGCACCCTAAGGTCACCCTCCTCCTACAAAGTCTGCCCTCAGAAGAGTAGGGTCCTGCTACTTCTAGAAGGGCCTCGCTAGCAACTGGTGCTGCTGAGGCGGGCGCTAAACCTGACCACCTCTATTGTACTGAGCTCGGGTCGGGCACCGACTCTGAATGTGCCCAAAACCTCCACAAGAGAAACACTTCGGTCTTGTGCTCGTGAAAAAGGGACGAGGACCTGAAGAACTGAATTGGAACTGTTGGGGCCGGCTCCCTACTGGCTAGAATATGGAAGGTCCTGTCGTAGGAGACCTGCTGCTAACTGCCATCCCCTTCGACGAACCCAGCTGGATCCCCTCTCATGGTGCACCTCCCTGCGAGTGCATCCTCTCTACAACCTCTGCGTTCTTATGTACTGCTAAGTACGTTAGAAGAGTGAAGGGGGTGACAACATACTGGAGTGAAGGATGAAGTGCCTCCTCCAAACGTCTCGCCCGAGACTCCTCATCCAGAAAGAGATTCGGAGCAAAGCGTAGGAGATCCTTGAACTTGATCCCCAACTCTCGTACTGACATACTCCCCTACTGAAGGGAGAGTAACTCATGCCGCTTCTCCGCCTTGATCATGGAAGAAAGGAATTCCTCTCAGAATTCTTTCTCAAAGTCAGCCCACAGAACCTCTGCCTCTGTCCTCTCTCTGAGGTAGAGCATCCACCACTGACGTGCCGCACCTCTCAGCTGACTAACTGCTAGGGGAACCCAGTACTCCCTCGGAGCATGGATTAATGTAAAAGAGATCCCTAGCTCTACAAGCCACCCCTTCGTCTCCATATCCGAAGTACTACCCTCGTAATTCTTGAGGGTTTTCCGCTGGAAGGAACGAAGAGTCTTCGGCCACTGGCTATCTTCCTCCTCTCGGTCAATACTCATCTGATCTACCACCTGAATCTGCTGGGCCTCGGATATCTGAGCCACCCAGGGATGACGTCCAGGTTCCATAGTTGTACGGTAAACAAAGATCGTCTAATCCCAAGTAGTAAGGAAATTTCTCAAGGTTTCATTTTATCATTTTATTCAATTTCCTTCCCAGAACACCCAAATCAAGTAAAACACAAACATGATGATGCATATACCTTCCCTAGGGTCTCTACCCTGCAATTAATGTAGTCTCACTTGGTCGTTTGGTAGACTCAGATTCCTTGCATCAGATCACAGGGGGCCCTAAAATCCCATGTCCTAGTCGGTCTTCCCTTGCCTATGTCACACACCAAGATTAGCCAACACTTTCGCCCTACCATCCCATGGAATCCTCACTGTGCCTAACTCCAGACTCCATCCTATCTCTCAACCATCCCTCTGATACCATTCTCTCACGACCCCCTTCCATCAAAGATGCCCCTCCTGAGCTGGCAATGGTGAAAGGGAGATAATGACCCCCGAGTCCCACCTCGAGTAGGCCCTGGGGTGGTGACTAGAACCAAGGGTATGAATTTTTCACAAATATGGGAGGTATTACCCTTTTATTATTTAAGATCGGGAAAATAGGATGAGTCAAACACCAAAAGAAAAGGAACAAGTAAATAAACCCAAACCAATCCCACATGCATGTTTAAACAATTCTAAACCAAGGTACAAGTACAAGAAAGCTCAAAAGTACAATACCAAAAGAAACAAGAGTACAACAACTGCAACAATTCCAACTGTCCTGACTAGTAGGGTCCCTCATGGCCCTTGTAGTCCTCCTGGAAACCTGAAAGTAAACATTGGGTGAGAATACAAGTATACTCAGTAGGGAAACCTAAATCTCTCATGCACAAGTGGGGATACATCCTAATGTCCCGTGAGAATAACAGAAGAAACCAAAACCTAGCAAGGAATTCTATCCACCCAACCTCACCAACTACACTCACCAAAAACGCAAAACAACAGGTAGTAGTATGTAAGAACAAGAGTATTGGGTACCCCACACCATTTCCCACTAGTTAGATACTCTTCCTAATGGAGAACGTCCTGACGCTACCACACTCTTCCCTCCCGCACACACCTGGGCATCAAGAACCACATATCCCGCCCACACACACCTGGGCCTCACAACCAAATATCCCGCCTGCACACACCTGGGCCTCACAACCGCGTATCCTGCCCACACACACCCGGGCCTCACAACCAGACATCCCGCCCGCACACACCTAGGCCTCATCCCAAAGATTCTTGGGAAAATAGTAAACCTTCCCGAAGAGTCTTGGGCTAAAACCACCCCAAACGAAACCAACCCGAGAGTCTTGGGTGTAAGGTTGCCTCAAGCCATCACAGCCTATGGAAGAAGGAGAAAGAAGGAGCTAGTAACTAAGGGAAAAACACCCTCTCCCATGAAATGGGAGTGTTCGGAACTAAGTGCTCAATATGGGTGGGGTGCGACAAAACACAAAGATACAAATATATATATGTATTCCAAACACACAACCCAACCTATGGCTTCTAAACAGAGAAACTAAGCATGTGCCTTGGCACTGCCATGTCAATGCATGCATACAACAAACAACCCCAAACCCATTTAATTTTTCATGTTTCAACAGAATTAGTTTATTAGTTCCTTAACTACTGGGCACGACCAACCATATAAATCGTTCGTAAAACATATCCCTATCATCCACAAATCAAGTTAGGAAAATACAAGCAATAAAAACAAGTCCCTTCTTATTAACTAACCATCCCCATTGATTATTATTTCCATCCCGTTACCAAGCCCCACCATTCATTAACTCTTCCACATTTTATTTATTATTCACAACCATAGTTCATTCACATTCAAAACCATCCCTGCAGCCCCGCTTCCTACCACCATAACCACAAACACACCGAAACCCATACATCATCACCCCTTGATACCATTTATCGCAGCCCCACTACCCATCACTAACATAGAATTCACACCAAACCACAAAACAACCCCTTCATATAAATAAACCCTAACCAGCACCCACATGTTTATTATTTCAGTTTTGTTCAACCGAGGTGATCACACAAGGGTTTCGGTTATTCATTTAATCATCCAAATTTACGTGATTAACAAATTACCACATTCCACAAAGTTTCCATCCATAAACAGTCAAGAAAGATAGGGCACCATTTAATTGCGCAATCAAAGGCCCCCAACGACCATGATTTTCAGTAGGCATAAGCCTATTCAATCCACAACAAAACAATAGGATAAATAAAGATAAACATAATAACTTCCCCATCCCCGTTCTTTAAGCCAGTTATTATCTTTACTAAACCGGTTCAAATGTGTTTCACGTAAACAAGAGGATACCCACCCCACATGATGCACAATTTAGAGAGACGAAGGTAAGATCCCTACCTCAATAGGTTTTGATCACAACGATCCCCCGGATCAACTTTAGAAGACGTCCTTCGGCACCCGTCGCTTCTATCAAATCCCAGAAAAACCTCCTCGGGTGGAATATGGGAAGGAAAGGCCAAAGGGAAGACAACATATCCAATCTCAGAAGTTCTACCTCATCATTACGATCCCGTGGCCATTGACGGATCGCAAATCGGAGCTTGGACGAAGAAGTTATGGAAGAAAAGAGCTTGGAGTCTCTCTCGGGAGAGCTCTGCTCGAGGGAATGGGGAGGAGAGGAGTGATTTGAAAAGGAGGAGAGGCCCCCTCCTTTTATAGGTGAGAAAAACTAAAGTACACGACGTGTACTCGACCATTTCACATGGTCACCACGCGGCTTCCAACACTGCCTTCAACGCAGAACACGACTGTTGACTGGTCAACACACGGTTTGAGGGTAACACGTACGCGAGGAGGGGCTACACGACGTGTAGTATGGATACACGTGTACTCATTTATTTCACACAGCAAGGACACGACTTCAATATGGCACATGACCGTTGACTGGTCAACACACGGTTTGAGGATAACGCATACGCGGGGAGGGACTACACGGCGTGTAGTATGGCTACATGGTGTGTACTCATTTATTTCACATGGTAAGGATGCAGCTCCAATAGGGGGTATACCTGGAGAGGTGGTACACGGCGTGTACTCACACTACACGGCGTGTATTTAAAAAATTCTGAAAAGTGTGGGAAAAGTCCATTTTACCCTCCAGAACACTTCATGACCTTCTTTTCAACAAAGGAATGGGCCGGAGAGGTCCGGGCCATTACAGACTGGTAGGGGGACTAGAAGGGGGACTAGTAGGGGGTAGGGGGTAATTGGAACAGGGGTGCAAGGGGTGGGGTGTCCAGGTTATGGGGGTGTCCAGGGGGATCTGTCTAGGGTCTGGGGGTGTCCAGGTTCTGGGGGGGGGGGGTCCATGGTCTGTCCAGGAGGGTGGGAAGGGGGTATGTCCAGGGGAGTGGGGGGTCTGGGGGGTGTCCAGGTTCTGGGGGGGGGGGGTTCCAGGGTCTGGGGGGGGGGGGGGGGTTCCAGGGTCTGTCCAGGAGGGTGGGGGGTGGCTGTCCAGGGGAGTGGATGTCAGGGCTGTCCAGGGGGATCTGTCCAGGGTCTGGGGGTGTTTAGGGTTTGGGGGGTGTCCAGGGTTTGTCCAAAGGGTATCTAGGGGCTCGAGGGGGGGGGGGGGGGCTGTCCTGGGTCTATCTGGGGGTTGTCTAGGGTATGGGGGTGTCCATGGTCTGTCCGGGGGGTGTCTAGGGTCTGTCTAGGGGGTGTCCAGGGTTTGGGGGGAGGTGTCTAGGGCCTGTTTGGGGGGGGGGGGTGTCCAAGGTGTGTCCAGAAGGGGGCTTTGTAGGGGGGTTGTCCAGGGGGCTTTGCAGGGGGGAGGGGGCTGTCCAGGGAAGGGGGGTTAATATAGGGTGGGGGTGTCTAGGAGGGATGGGGTTGTATGGGGTGGGATACTGCTGGGGGGGCTGTGCAGGGGGGTGGGGGTTATTTTTTATGGTTTTTCAGACCCTATAGCCACAGTTTCTAACCGTGGCTATAGGTCTATTGCCATAGTTTTTTACCATGGCTATAGGTCTAATGCCACGGTTTATAACCGTGGAAATAAGTTGTGTCCCTTCTCTAGTATAGCCACGGTTCCAAACCGTGGCTATAGTCATATTACCATGGTATGAACCATGGCTGTATACTTAGAGCCATGGTTTGAACCATGGCTCTAGACCTATAACCAAAATTCCAAACCGTGGCTATAATTCTAGGCCTATAGCCACACCAAACTTAGCCACAATTTCTGAAACCGTGGATATTACCTATATCCACAGTTTGAGGACCTATAGACATGGTTTTAAACAGTGGATATAGCCTAAATTTCCATTAGTGTGTCATCCCAAGGTACAGGTTGATATAGAAGTCTACCTCTCTATGAGGAGGTAGTCCTGAAACATCCTTATGAAAGACATCAGTATACTGGTCCACCACTATAGGATAGCTCAGACTCCTCTTATCAACTGATATGAGGGTAAGGCTAGCCAAATGATGAGTGATCGGATGCACCCTCCTCTGAGAAAGTCCATCCTAATATGCAAAGGTTCCTTTCTCACCAGTGAAGGAAAACCTGGTTCCATCCTTCCAGACGCACCGCACTTTTCGACTAAAATAATTGATCTGAGCATGCACTTTGGATAACCAATCCATACCTAAGATGATGTCATAAGGCCTTGATGCTGCTACTAGGAGATCCCAGCTGAATCTCTTGCCTCCTAGAGTAATCTCACACTACCGACACTAGTGTGTAATCTTCAAATCCTCTCCCGTAGGAGTCTCTAATCATAAAGATCAAGCCAACGGCTCCACCAGAATCTCTGAGCTCCGAATGAGAGCCATGGAAATAAAAGAGTGACTGACACCTATGTCTATAAGAACTATAGATAGGTTGGAGTAGACACAGATCGTACCTCGAATCATCTCTGTAGCATCTTGGTAGTAGGCCTCAGCTGCTTGAATCTGAGCTCGTCCCTGTCCACCTGCTCCCTGAGATCGGGGTGGACCACCCGGAGGTGGTGGCAGTTGAACCTAAAATTGCCACCAACTGCCTATTGTATGGCCAGCTCATCTGCCATTTCCTCTTCCCTATGGACCTCCCTTCTTGAATCTCTACCTCTGCCTTAGTGGTCCCTCGACCTTCTGCTGATCGTCGGTGCGGCGGTTCTGGCAGTCGCGAGCCATGTGACCCTTCCCGCCACACAAATAGCACATTCTGATCCTATGCTGACCTCCTCTGTACTGTGAGCTCCACACCTCTGACCCTCTATCCTGAAGTCGTCCACCAGAAGGTTTGGCCCACTTGAACCTCTACATCATCCACCTATTTCCTGTTGCAGATGACTCGGCTACATGTCGTCCGGTTGTGGCTCTCACTGTCAGTGTCTACTCATCTAGGAAGCTTTCCCCCAGAAGTGCTTGCTCTAGCACTCCATCCAACATTGGTATATTGAGTGATATCATCGATGCTTTGATATCCCATTGGAGACCCTTCTCAAATTTCCGGACCCTGAAGAAAGGGTCCCGTACCATGTTGGTGGAGTAGCTGGAGTGGTCAGTGAATCTCCCTGAGTACTAGGCTACTGTCAGGCTGCCCTACTGTAAGTGTAGGAGCTCCTGAATACGCACAGAGTGTAGTGTCCCTGGAAAAAACTCCACCCTGAATATGCTCTCGAATTCCAACTAGGTGAGGGTTGCCTCACCATGCAACTAGAGCCTCAGGCCCCACCATCTCCCTATTGTTCCTTGGAAGAGACTAGCAGATAGGATCACCATTTAGTCTATTAGTGTCCCAACTAGGTGGAAAACTCTAGCCCCAACCCCCATCTAGTCCTCAACCGCGTGTGGATCCATCTCACCTTGAAACCTCAAAGGCCTCTGCCATTGGAACTCGTGCATCACGCTAAGTCGGTGTGCACTGTCTGCTAGTGGGACTGGTAGAAACTACTGCCCTACAAGTAGTCGTGCTGCTGGTACACCACCCGAAGTTACCATCGCTCTAAGAGAGCCCTACACTGATGCCTCATCGCTCGGTGGGCCGTCATCGTGATCTCACCCTGAAATCCAGACCAACTGTCTATGTGGTGGCATCCTATAAAGAAACAAGTCTTCCACAATCATAAGTTATACCTAGTGAGCTGACTCAAAAGAGATCAAAAGAAAAAAAAAATCAGAAACACACGTAATCAGTGTTTTCATGTACTGAGTTAGAAATCAGAATTCAGGGTCCTGGTGTATTGATACGTCAGCCGCCACACCAAAACTAGACTCCCCGATCTAAAAACCATACTCAAAACACTTAACACTATTTTCCCATTGAAAATATAAGGGTCTTAGTTCTTCAGTAGAACTGACCCCTTTGATACCACATTATCACGACCCACCCCCCGGGGCCCGTGCCGTGACTACCCCAAGCCCGCCTCCCATAGGCTAGGGGTTGGCGACTAGCACCGAAAAGGAATATCCCTAAAAATGGGAATGCATTGCCTTCAAACCTGCAAACACACAAACCAGGTACACAACAAGAGAAAACCACGTAGTATAACATCTGAAATTAAAAGTGTAAACTGAAGCATAATGAGTGGTTATACAAACCCAACTAAAATAAAGTACATCAGAAAGGGGAAATCAACTCCTAAGGTCGTCCAACAAGGATCCACACTGAATGGTAGGTACAACTCATCACTATGGCTCTGTACGTCAACCAGTCACCTCCGTACACCGTCTAGTCCTAGCTCCCAAATCTCGGTCAAAGTTGTCTGTCATCTGCAAAAGACACAACAAGGTGTGGGTGAAGCCCATGTAGGGTGAGTATAACAATACCCAGTAAGGACCCCGAGACCCCTGAAGGTCACACAGAATTACACAAAGGAAAAACCACAAAGCTTGATCTCAATCACAAAGCACAAAGTAAAACACAGCTCACACCAGGTATATAACTTAAAGAACAAGAATAATGATGATTAGTCGTAAAGCTAAATCATCTTATTCCATTGAGAAGTTCCACTCTTGAACCACAAAGAAGTCATTCTATTTCTGATCCAGTTAGGTTCGTAAGTCACCGATCCACATAGGGTTGTAAGTCGTAGATCCATACAAGGTTGTAAGTCACAGATCCATGACAAGTCGCTCTAAGGCTGGTCCTCATCGGGTTGAAAGACTACTGATCCACACAGGGTCATAAGTCGTCGATCCACACATAGATGTAAGCCGCTCATCCATGATGGGCTGCTCTAAGGATGGTCCTCGTCGGGTCGCGCTACTACTGATCCACATAGGGTCACAAGTCACTGATCCACACAGGATCGTAAGTTTCTAATCTACATAGGGTCATAAGCTGCTGATCCACACAAGGTTTTAAGTCACTGATGTCGATCCACAACGGGTCACTACCCACTTGACAGCCAGCCATAGGATTCCTGCACTTAGTGCGCTTGAGTTCTGTAGATTCTTCTCCTCAATCCATCGGTCATACCTCAACTTCCACGAGGTCCCACGAAGAAGTAACCCAAAGAACCTCCATGTCATAAGGGTTCAAACGCAATAGACAACACATCAATCAGATGCCCAGTCTGTAAGTTATGGGCATTTTAGTACCGAGGGCCCGGTTGGATTCGAGTTCGATCCAACCTGGCCATACAATAACTTTCTCTAAAACCCAGGTGAAGTATTTCAAAAGGACTGTCTCATCCTAAGGGTTCTGGCGTCACATACGGTTCATCAAATAGACGTCCGGTTTAGAAGTTATGACCTTTGAAGAGAAACTGGGTCAAAGTGGGTCCGGGTCCCGTCTCACCTGGTCGGACCGACCCGACCCGACCCGGTTTGGGCCGATCCGAGATGGTCTGACCAGACCTGACCCGCTGGGCCCGGCCTGAACTAGCTGGGCTCAGACTGATCCTACTGGGCCCGGTCTGGCCTGTTGGGCCGCGAGACTGGCCCAGCCCACCCAGCAGGGCGGGGCCCGCCAGTTGGGTGCATCCCACCAGCTGGGAATGGCCCACCGGCTGGGCACAGGGTCCTCTCCCTTCCCGAACAAGCGCGGTCCATTCGTGTTCTCCAACCGGCGGCCCTAGGTTGGCGCCACCCCTCCAACTAACCGGTCTGGTGGACCTATCTAAGGAGAGACCCATGGACGCGGGTCCACCACCTCCATGACCGGAGCCACGACACCTCCTCCGCGGTGCGTCTCCCACCTTCAATGAAATAGGAAATGGCCGCCCACCCTCAATCTTCCACGGCACATGCGGGTGCCGCCACTCTCTCACGGCCACCGTCGGTCTTCGGCGCCGCCATGCCAGTGGTGTCATGTCGACGGTACTTCTGCAGGCCACTAGTGAAGCTTCGGTGGTCCAATTTCTTCCCCTACTACACCTAAGGGCCTTCTGAGATGCTGCCTCCACTACATGGCCCTCAGTTTCACATTTCCACTGTGTTGCTCAGTCGCCCACGAAGAACGCAACAAAACCAAGAACGGCAGAGTGTCCGGGATTTGTTCGGATCGGCCCGCACCCTTCATGTTATTGTTTTAACATGGGGGAAACATCAATCATAATTTATAAAGAAAAATCTCCAAACTTAAACCCCCCAATAACCACCTGCAAGACCTAATGAGGTGTGGATCAACCCATTAGTCAGTTGATCCACATTCGTTGTATTTTTTCCAGGACAGGAAGAGAGGAAAAATCATAAAACACTAGAAAATAAAATAATTTCCCTACCTTGAACTCATTGGAAGACACTATAGACGAGGGGGAAGAATCTGCATGGGAAGGTGTTCATCTACATTCATTGATCCTGGATCAAATTCTCATTCTTCGTTGGGGAGGTTTTCCACCAGCGATTCATCAAGAGTTCTCTTGTGGTTCTCTAAATCCTTTCGCCAACAGTTTATTTAACCTTCTAGTTAAAGAGATTAGATATCCTCTCAATTATGTGATTAATTAAAGAATTAATTAATTAACCCATTAATTACCCAAAGGTGCGGTTACACAACCTAGTGTAGCAGGATATTAAATAACCTATTAACTCTACGGTCCCGCCACCATCACTCAACGGTTTTAAAGAAATAAAAAAATAACTTTTAGTTATTTTTTGCTTCTGAAAAGTCAAAAAATTAAATTTTTCATTTGACCCTTTCCGGTTTAAGTTAAGCTTCACCTAAGTGAATCCCAGTATTTCAAATTCAACAGTGCTCTCGTCTTTTTAATCCGAGCACCGGTTCAAAAGTTATAAAATTTCATCTGCACGTTTACTGAGCGTACATTAAAAAAAGTTCAAAAATCCATTTTGGGCTTTCTGGGCGTCAAAATCACATGCCATAAATTTTTTTAGTCTTGTAATAAGTCCATTTAATTAAAAAAATTATATTTAATTTTCTATTCTTTACATATATCCATCCTATGAAAGACAAAATCACCAGGCTTTGTACGTACGACCTGTCATCTCCACGCTGTGATGTAATCTGTTTTTCATCACCACTTTACTTGGATGGATATAATGATGGAAATAATAACTATATATGATAATTATAACATGATATAAATTATATAATAATATATACACCATCCAATTCAATACCATTTCCCAATTAAGGGAATTATTTTGTTGTTTGTGCGTACATACAGTCTACCGTCTCCACAATGCGATGAGATTCATTCTCTATGATCACCATTAAAGAATGATTATATAAATCTATATAATGAATAATATGATATATATTACCTTAAAGTCATTATATAAATTACACGACTATATTCTATGTGAAAGAACTAGAACTTATACGACAAAACATACGTAAGAAAATGAATCAATTAACAACCAAAAGTAGCGTAATAATAAAATATTATTAAAGAGGTGATAATATGATCATATAAGATATAATAAATATAAATATGGTTCTATAATAAGTTAATAACATTATTTAATCCATTATACATGAGTTTTGGATACGTATGAAGGAAATCAAACCTAAAGTAATGGATTTTTGTCTCACCTTTATTTTTGTGAGACACATGCCTTATACACTACTTGTTTCTTTTGTATGGTGTATATACTACCCATTAATTTATTTTATAAGTTTTATCCATAATGTTATGATATTTCATATCCTTATGATTTTCTTTCATTCATGATACAAAAAATTATACTTATTATAATGTGATGAGTATTTATTTTACAATCTCTTCAATATTTGGGATTGTTTCGTTTCAAGTCTCTATTGGGGAATATTTATCATCAATCTATATGTTTTGTAAAAATATTTTCAATTTTTTTACTATTATCCTATTGATGTTTAAAGTAAGTTTTAACTACTTTTTACTTTTTACTACATGGTTTTAAAAGAATCTTTTGTGGTTTTCCAAACAAGGTACTTTTTGACTTATCCAAAAAAAGTACAAGAAGAATGTTTTTTTAACTTATTCAGAATGAATAAGTGTTTACTCTTTTATATCACCTAATTTCCTTGAAGATTTCATTATAAGTTTACAAGGTTATTTTTGAACAAAATTTTTTATTTTAAAGTTTTATGTCATTTTAAGAAAAGGAAATGTTTTCAAATAAGAATGAATATTTTTCTCAAGAATTATTTTCAAGTAATCTCTCAAAATTATTTTTCATCTAAGATAATTTTCTTTGATGTTACATATGATTTAATAGGGATATTTTTTAAGTATATTAACTCTATTATTTCTATGTTTGTATTATGTTTATTATGGAATGATATTAATGAAACCCATTTCTTTTCCATGGATTATGTTACGATTGAATAATGTTTATCAAACCTATTTTATTTCATGGGTTATGATATAATGAATGAATTATGTTCTTGCATAAAACATATGTATGATTTCATTATGAGATGGTTGGGACCTATATATTCCACCAATGCATTGGGTAAAGATTTATATCTCATTAAATATATAGGGATGTAATTGGAAATGATATTGGTTCAATAATACAGGGCTAGAATGGGAAATGATCTCGGTTCAATAATATAAGGATGGAAAGGGAAGTAAACCTGGTTCAGTAACACATAGATGGAATGAGGAGTGAACTTAGTTCAGTAAAGGAATTTATCCACTATGATGGTATTGGAAATGAGCCTTGACTAATAAGGAAATTATTTTCTATGATTATGTATTTTCCACAATTCCATGTTTTATGTCAAAGTTATTCTTTTATGATTTATGTCATAAGAATTTTTTTGACTCAAGATTTTGATCTTCGATATGAAGGGTATAATTTTCATATTCTTATACCCTTATGTTTATGTTATGATTCATATCTCCCTTTTTACCCTTACTGAGTAGCTGATCTCACCCCTTTCTTATTTTTTATTTTCTCACATGTTATAAAGAAGTGGTTTAGGTAAGAGTATTAATGAGGAAGATCTTTAAGGGAAGAATTGAAGATCTTTCACTAGACTAGAAGTTTGTGTTCCAAGTTTCCAAAGGCACTAAACTAATACAGTATTTAGGCATGTGTTTGTGTAAATTATGTGTATTCCGAAACAATGATGTAATATTTATATATGTCAAGCTTGCGTCATTATAGTTGGTACCTCAGTAAAGGTTTAGTCAACCTTTGGAAACTAGGATGAAAAAACATTAGTAATATCCCTAGAGATATTTCTAAGGATATGTCTAGGGATGTCTCTAAGGGTATGTGTAAGTATAGGTTACAGTCCTATAATTTTGGTAATGATCATGAATAACCTAGGATTAAACCTATGATATTATAGATTGAAGGTAATTAAAATTGATTATGAGGATTTCCCACTGTGATTAATGTTTATAACATTATTTTATTATTTTAGTAAATGGATGGAACAAAAAGGAACTAGTTTAATATTGATTTTTTTATGAGAATACAAATGGAATAATAATTGGATTAAAGCCTATTGTTATCATGCCTAATCAGTTTTCAAGGAACATGATTAACAATGGGTACCTCAACTAAAACTCAAACTCATCAAAGAAGATAAGGAAGGAGTTCACGGAGAATTTGGGTAATGGTGACCATCGAGGAAAGAATATTTAATTTCCTACATGTCTAGAATGTGGAAAGAAACACCCAAGTGAATGTATAAAAGGAACATGAATATGTTTTGACTATGGAAATGAAGAATAGAAAGCAAGTAATTGCAATAGGAAAAAAAATTTCAATTGATAAAATGAATGGACATATTGGTCTCCCTAAGTTATTACCAATATTTTAATGTTTTATGTGTGGAATTAATGGGAATTATGAAAATTGATGTCCTAATAGGAATGATCCTAAGAGGAATCATCAAGGTGGTACAAATAATGGTTATATTATTGATGATGATGAGACTACAGATGAAATGTGAAAGGAAATAGGTATTATGTAATAAGATGATATATCCTTGTTAATGAATTAAGCATGAATTATAATAATCAACATATTTATTTATTTGGATTCCAGATTTTTAAATGGTGAATTATGCAACGATTGTTCAGTTTATGTTTTTTGCTAAGGATTTACAAGAGTATGTTGAATGGTTCCAATGGACTAGAAAAGTGATTTAATGGAAAGGTGATATTCAAGGGATTAAGGGAAAAATAATACTTAATATGTCCTTAATGTTGAGATAATGATGTTTGGATAAAGATATATTGGACTTGAATAAGTAAATTGGACAATACTGATTACCTTGGAGCCAATTAATGACTTATTTCCATGTGGTTATGCTATCATTGATGAAGTTTATAGTATTTTCAGATTTAAATAATATATCCAATATACTTTGGAATAAAAGAAACATGAATGTTTTCAATAAGTATATATGGTAATTTAGGTTATTACCATGTTTCAAAAGAATACATGATGAAGGTATCCACATGATTGTAATGTAACAACCAAGAGCTACATTATGATATAAGGGAGATAATTTTTAATCCAATTTAGTTCAATTCCTTCGATTTTTTTTATTTTCATCTTTTAGAAGGATTATAGGGTTATCCATTTATGGAAAGTTCATGTTAAACTTCAGATAAGTTTGTGAGATTAAAGTATTATCTCACCATAGGTGGTTTTTTTCATATTGGATAACTTGTGATAACATTTTTTTGTGATAAAAATAGATGGAGTGACCTGTCATTCTATTTAAGGATCTCATTGTCCACTAATTCTTCAGGAATGAAAAATTCACTTTCATTTCTTGGAATAAGAGATGAAGTGGAAATTGATCAAGGAACAAAAAAGGATGAGGTTGTCTTGAAATCAAGTAAGTAAATATTCTCGTGAAAACTATTCAACTCTAGGAAAAAATATCTTGAAACCAAAAAAATATATCCTAGTACCTTCATTTCAGATGAATCAAATGGTCCCTTAGATCATCACAGATTCACAACTTTGTGTTTTTTAACTTTCTTCTAAATATATTCTCAATTATTATTTATCAGAATATGATAGATAGATTTCTCTTTCATGTCCATGTTTTCACTTTACACCTATGTTCTCCTATGTGTAAAACTATTAATGAGTTACTTTGGTTAATTATAATGTTTTTAACCTCCCTTATTAAAAGTATGTTTTAGTATTTATTTTTATAATATGGGTTTCTATAAACAATACTTTCAAGTATTACACCTTTTATAACCCAAAAAAAATTTGAGGGAGAAATTAATTTTAAGGGGGGTATAATGTAACACCCCAAGATTTTTATGAAATAATTTTTTTATTTTAAAACCATTTGATTTCATCAATGTGTTATGTTACACACAACACCAGCTTCATTTTCATTACACACATTACTGAGTTTCTATAAAAAATCATTTTATTATTATAAGATAATAACATAGACATTAAATTAGAAGTTATGAATAATATTAACTAACTTATGAAAATATAGGGTTTATAATATGAATTTATTGTTTACCAATTACTTAGAAACAAAAATATATATACCAATTGAATATAAAGGCCATATTTTTATTTTTTGCTCCCGAAGTTATTTTGTTTTAATAAATTAAATTAATTACAATTAGTAAATGATATTAACAAAACATATTTTTTATATATTCAATAAAATATTTTATATATTCATCAAATAGATTTTTGAGGAATAAGATAAGAACAAACCCAATTTTATGCATAAACACCTATATTTTTTAAAAGGGAAATCTTATCACCTTTTAATGAAGAACCCAATTTAAATCCAATTTTTGACACTTTTATATATTTTATTTTAAAAAAATAAACTTCTCTTTTTAAATTATAATATAAAATTTTACTTGGGTTAATTTTTTGGGGTTTTATAGTAAGTTTCATGTTTTGATTAATAGTGAAATACATATTTTTATTAAAGAAACTCTATTTTCTTTTAAAGTATTTACAAGGTAAAATTATTTTTTGGATTAGTTTTAAATTTTAATTAGTTTATTTTGATTTAAAATAATCTAATTATGTTTTTTAAAAAGTATTTTATACACAAATTTATTAAAAAATCATTTTATGTTTTAAAAGGTCATTTTTCAGAAAAACTCTTTTTCATGGAATTTTACAGGTTTTATATTAAATTAAATTATAAAACTTATGTGTTTTGATTTTGGAAAAATGGATTCCAAAATTGTATTCATAAGTTACAAATTTAGTAAATATGTACCTTTTATTTTTAGCTAATATGAATAGTAATCATGGTAAATTTTATTACCACAGTAAAGCGTAACTTAGGAAATTTAGGTTAAACAAAATATTATAAAGACTATAAAATTACCCTAATAAATACCAAACTTTTATTGGATGAATTTAATTAGACCCTTAAAAATAAAGGATCAAAATCAAGTCATTTAATGGACACTTATCCATGAAAATTACTAAATAATATTTAAATCAAAGAAAGACCCAAAATCCGGGCAAGGATAAATTTTCAGGTCAAATCCAGGTAGGGACGAATTTCCGGGTCCATCTTGGCATCCAAAAGACCCAGGATCAAATCTGGGTAGGGACAAATTTCTAGGTTAATATAGTAGTAATGTAGCAAGGTACTGTAGCAGTACTGTAGTAGCGACAACACTGTAGTAGCGGAGGCACTTTTGCGGGTACTGTAGCGTCGGCGGTACTGTAGCTGTGCAAGTACTATAACAGTATTGTTCACTGAGGGGTCCTTTTGGCCAAAAAATGGGCTTTCAAGCCTTGTATTCTGGACACTTGGCCTTGGTACTTCGGTCAATGTAATGGGTCTCCCTCTACCCAGTCTTAAAGAGCTCTTTGCTTTAAATAATAAATTGAGGCTTCGGCCACAACCTTTTAAAAAAATGTCTCTTTTGTGTCTACATGAGGAAAAATGAATTTTATGAACAAATATTAATATCAATTTTTAACTTAAAAAACATATTTTCATTATATAAATTTATTTTTGAAATTTTGGGTCACTTGAATGATATTACGATATTTATAATATTTTATTTAATAAGAGTTTAAACATGTCATATTCATGCTTTAAATAATATATTATTTTTAATATAGGGTTATACAGTGCATAAATAAGACTATAAATATTATTATGAAATATAGATTATTTATCTTCACCAAGGTTTTTTATTTTTTTTATTTTTATTAAAGAAATGAGTATCTTAAATAATTACACAAAGCCGATGTAGTAATTATTTTATTAATGGAAATATCAAATAAATGTTATTAAAAGTATTAAAATAAATATAATTTGAGATAATTAATGTGATAAATTAATTTTATATATTACCTAAACTTATTAGGGATATAATAAAACATCTGGTTCTAATTTACCTTGTTATATAGATATTTTTAAAAATCCAATAAATAAAGTGTCAAAGTTGACACTATTGATATTTTATCAAAATAATGTTTTATTAAATTATTAAAAAATAATAAAACATCTATAAAAAGAAAAAATAATTATAATATGCTATAAAATGTTCTAAATTGTTCATTTATGTTCTAATTTACATCAAATAAGTAAAAGTTACAATCTTTTAATATTGAAAATTAGTTACCTTAGTTAAAATTCAAATCAGTTAACTAAGGGTTAATTAAAATGATAAGATTTAAATGAATACAAAAACATTTCTAAAATATATTTATTTATGATATTAAAACCATAAAAAATCTAATTTTAGAATATATGATATTTCTTGGGTATTTATAATGAGATTAAATTTATTATAAATTAATATTTTTAGAAATTCCAATGGTTCCCCCCGCCTCAATTATAAAAGGGAACCTCCTCTCTATTTTCTTTTCGACTATTTGAGCCTTCAAAAATTTTTATACCTTGAAAATTTACCATATAAACATCACTAGACACATTCTAGAGGTACTTTTATTATCAAAATACCAACTCTAGTGTCCCTAAGAGGAGATCTAGAGGGAGCTTGCCGAAGAAGAGGTGATCTCCTTTATCGACTCTCTCAAAATCATTTCTTCTTCTATTTAATATTAATTTTTGTTTCCATTATAAAGTAATAACTCTCGTATCACCTATTTTTTGAGATGTTACTATGATTATAGAATAAACATATTTTATATTCTATCCATCCCACAAAAGATGAAATTACCATGCTTGTGTACGTACGACATACCGTCTCCACACCGTGGTGTAATTTGTTTTTCATCATCACTTTATTTCGATGGGTGTAATTGTGGAAATAATAACTATATATTATGATTATAACATGATATTTATTCTTGAATAATATATACAACATCTAATTTAGTAGTAATTCATAATTAAGGGAATTATATCATCGCTCATACATACATGCGGTCTACCATCTCCACGACGCGATGTGATTCATTATCCATGATCACCATTAAAGAATGAATATATAAATTTATAGAATAAATAATATGATATATATTACCATAATATAATTCTTTAAATGAAAATATTATATTCTATGTGAAATAACCAGAAGTTATACAAAAAAAATGTGTAAGAAAATGAAGCAATTAACACCCGAAATAAGAGTCATAATGAAATATTATTAAACGGGTAATAATATGATAATATATGATATAATAAATATAAATAGGGTTCTATAATAAGTTAATAATATTCTTAAATTCATTATACATGAGTTTTGGAAATGATAATATATGATATAATAAATATAAATATGTTTCTTCTATGTGGTGTATATACTACCCATAAATGTCTTTTATGAGTCTTATTATAACAATCTGAGCCCGAGCTACCAGAATCTTCTTTAAAAATGTTGTGTATTTTTTTTAATATAAAAGAAACATAAAAGAATCCACAATAATTATTACTACATATGACCATTTACTGGTCTAGGTTCTGAAGAATTAGATACAAACCTACATTTCTAAAAAAACTATACGATAAGGAAATAAATAAATAGGTGAATCTTCAACGCACTGCCTCCAAAAAAAATTACATTACAGCAGGATTGCAAGACCGATAGAAATGATTATAATACATAGGGTGAGCATTAATTATGCAGAGTAATGGGTTTTGAAAATATTAAAGAAAACCTTTAAAGAATATTTTCTTAAATTAATATTTAGTTTGAAAATATATTTAAATAGATAAAATTCAAATTATATTTATAAATCATTGGAAATACTTATATTTATGAAATACCGCTTTCAAAAAAATAATTATATATGAAAAATAATATGGGAATTCTCTTTTAAAAATAATAAATTTTATGGAGGATTACTCCTGATACTTGGAAGACCATTATAAAATAATAATGTTAGGCCACTAGACATAACTCATGTGGAACAAAGTTCCCTTAAATATTATGGGTTCACTCCCCATATCATAGTATTCATCATACTAGTGCTAGTTTTAATAAAAACATTTTCTATAGAACTACCTTTCTGAGTTCTAACCCAAAACATTTCTAAATCACATACATATAATTATTTTCTTTTCTAGAAAATAATTTTACTTATAACATGACATGAAACTTTCTTTAATATAGTTTTCTAAAACCATTTAAGATAATCCCATACTTGTAGTAATCATTACTATTTAAAAACCTTAATTGTATAAAAAGTGTAATAAGTGTGTGCATGGTATCATGATTTTTGGATTGTCACATATGAGCTAGATGATTTCCATACCTATCTATGCATGGCATGTTAGGGGATGCAGATGCAAGTTTGCACATAAAATAAAAGCTTTACTTATAATTTCATGTTAAATGATAAGTATATGTATATATACACACACATATATATATATATATCCTTATATAATGAAAATAGTTTGACACAAAAATTAAACCCTTACAAAACATTGGTTTTATAAATTAAGTTTAAAACAAAAACCCTTAAAATAATAAGATATATATGTCTATATATGCATGTATAACACACATGTATATATATATAACACATTTGTAAAACAATAAAAGTTTTGAAAGCTAAAATGACCCGCACATACTTATGTTTTAGAAATAAAGTTTAGGTAAAAACCCCTTAACTCATATATACATACAGAAAATATTAAGTTATATATGTGTATATATACACTCATATATGTAACAACCATAATTTGATAAAAATACACCCTTGCACACCATATCATTTAGAGATAAATATTTAGATTAAAAAACCCTTAACATTCTCAAAATTTTAAGTTATAAAAATAGGTGTGATTTCATATATACATATATATACATATATCTGTGTATAACAACATAATTTGAACAAAAAAATTAGACCCTTACATGATAGTGGAAATTGAAGCGGAAAAGGTAATTTGTTGATTGATTAAGAGCTTGAACCCAGGGAGAGGTTTGATTCCGAACTTGTGATCATGGAGGAGGGTTTATTCTAAGTATCACTTATTTCTAAAAAATGCAGGTTTTCAAGATTCTCAGAGAAGCTAAGTTATTACATTAAAAAAACAAAACTAAAGGGATACCCATAATCATAGGTTGATTTATTATTTTGTTCCTATCTAACAATCATTATAATTATATTATATATTATCTTTATTATTTTTTTAAATTTACCATGGGTTATCATCTATTCCTCAATCATGATTCTTCCTAAAAAAAGAAACAACACTTTCATATATTATTATCATTATTTTTTTAATTGTTTTATTCTCTCTCTTTTTATATAATTATTTTGGTATCCTTCCTCACTCTTTTTTTATTCCACAAGTTTCTCTCTATTTTTTTTATTATCATATCACTTTTTTCCATGTCAAAGTCATCATTTCTTTTATTATTATAAATTAACATTTTAATTGTTCTTTATTTAACACATCAAGTCACCATTTTTTTATGAAAATGTGTAACATTTCCATACAAGAATAAATTGATTTTTTATATAATTATATATATATATTGAAAACAGATCATGTTATATATATATAGTTATACATTTGTATTTTTTGTTATATTATATATATATGTAATTTCAAAAATATCATTAAACAAATTCATTAATATAATTTCATACATATTTTTTATAAAATATATTATCTTAATAATATTAATAATTTTCTTTAAAAAGTTTTACACTTAATTATTATTATTAATATTATTATTATCATTAAAATATTCAAAAAATTAAAATTAGTTTCATGAATATTAGATATTTATATATGTGAACATTTTATCATTTTAATTTTTCAAACCATTTTAGATAAAAATAATAATAAAATAAATATATTTATATTAAAATAATATTTTAAATAAATTAATACCACATTTGAAAATATATATATATATATTATCAAAATATTTTTCTTAAAAAAATATTAATATATTTAGAAAATTAAATATTAAAACATACTAAACAATATATTTTAACTTATTTTTAAAAAATACATTTATTTCAAGAAAATAATATTTCTTGAAAAGTGGTATTTTATAAAAATATCCTAGTTTTATAAAAACTTTTATTAAAACCTTCCTTCATTTGTTTTAAATTATAAAAAAATTATTAAATAAAAACTTAATTAATATTTACATTTTTTGGGGTGTTACATTCTTCCTCCATTAACTGAACTACGCTCTCGTAGTTCAACCTTACACATAGAAAAAGGAATTTTACAAAGTAGGCATACTTAAATTATTAATTTCAATTTAATTTTCCATAATTATCTAGACGCCTCCTGAGATACCAACTATAATGACACGAGCCCAAGCTACCAGACTCTACCTTAAAAATGATATATATTTTTTTAATATAAAAGAAACTTAAAAGAATACACAACATTTATTACTAGAAATGACCTTTTACCAGTCCAGGTTCTAGGGAATTACATACAACCTTATGTTTCAACAAAACTATACATTAAGGAAATAAATAAACTAGTGAATCTTCAACCTCTTGCCTCTAAAAAAAGGATTACATTACAGCAGGATTACAAGACCTGTAGAAATGATTATAATATATAGACTGAGCATTAATTATGCCCAGTAAGGGGTTTTAAAAATGTTAAAGAAAACCTTTAAATAATATTTTATTAAATTAATATTTAGTTTGAAAATATATTTAAATACATAAAATTCAAAGTAGATTTCTAAATCATTGGAAATCATTATATTTTTGAAATACTACTTTCAAAAAAATAATTATATATGAAAAATCATTTGGGAATTCTATTTTAAAAATAATAATTTTTATGGTGGATTACTCCCTGATACTTGGAAGACCGTTATAAAACCATAAAATAAGGACACTAGACATAAATCATGTGGAACAAAGTTCCATTAAATCATATGGGTTCACTCCCCATATCATAACATTCATCATACTAGTGTTAGTTTGAATAAAAACTTTTTCTATGTAATTTACTTTCTCAGTTCTAACCCAAAACATTTCTAAATCACATACATAAAATTATTTTTTATAAAATAATTTTACTTATAACATGACATGAACCTTTCTTTAATAGAGTTTTCTAAAACCATTTAAGAGAATCCCATACTTGTAGTAATCATTAATATTTTAAATCCTTAATTATATAAAAAGTGTAACACGTGCGTACATGATCACATGATGCTTGGAATGTCACATATGAGCTATATAATGGACATACCTATTCATGCATGACATGTTAGGGGATGTAGATGCAAGTTTTCACATACAATAATAGCTTGAATTATAATTTCACATGAAATGATAAGTATATGCACACACACGTATATATATATATATATATATATATATATCCTTTTATAAAGAAAATAGCATCATACAACAATTAAACCCTTACAAAACATTGGTTTTAGAATTTAATTTTTTAAAAAATCCCTTAAAATAATAATATATATATATATATTTATATATGCATGTATAACACACATGTATATATATAACACCTTTGTAAAACAATAACAATTTTGAAAGCTAAAATGACCCGCACATACTTAAGTTTTAGAAATAAAGTTTAGGTCAAAAACCCTTAACTCATATACACTTACAAAAAATAATAAGTTATATATATGTATATATATATACATATATATACACTCATATGTGTAATAATCATAATTTGATAAAAATACACCCTTGCACACCATAAGATTTATAGACGATTATTTAGATTCAAAAACCCTTATCATTCTGAAAATTTTTAGATATAAAAATAGGTGTGATTTCATATATACATACATACATACATACATACATACATACATACATATATATATATATATATATATATCTGTGTAAAACAGCATAATTTGAACAAAATAATTAAACCCTTACATGATAGTGGAAACCAAAGGGGAAAAGGTAATATATTTATTTCTTAAGAGCTTGAACTGAGGGAGAGGTTTGATTTGAGACTTGTGATCATAGAAGAGGGTTTCTCCCGAGTATCACTTATTTATAAAAAGTAAAAGTTTTCAAAATTCTCAGAGAAGCTAAGTTATTATATTTTTTAAAAACAAAACTAAAGGGATACCCATAATCACATGATGATTTCTTATTTTGTTCCTATCTACCAATCATTATAATTATATTATATATTATACTTATCATTTTTTTAATTTCCCACAGGTCATCATATATTCCTCAATCATGATTCTTTCTAACAAAAAGACACACCACTTTCATATATTATTATCATCATTTTTAATCATTTTATTCTCTTTTTTATATAATTATTTTTGTATCCTTCCTCTCTAATTTTTTACTCCACATGTTTCTCTCTATTTTTTTTATTATCACCTCACTTTTTCCATGTCAAAGTCATCATTTCCTTTATTATTATAAATTTATATTTTAGTTGTTCTTTATTTACCAGATAAAGTTTCCATTTTTTATGAAAATGTGTAACATTTTCATACATAAAAAATTTCTTTTTTTATATAATTATATATATATATATTGAAAACAAATTATTATATATATATATATATATACATATGTATAAATTCGTATTTTAGTTATATTATATATATTTGTTATTTCAAAAATATTATAAAACAAAATCATTAATATAATTTTAGACATATATTTTTATAAAATATAGTATCTTAATAATATTACTAATTTTCTTTAAAAAGAATTACACTTAATTATTATTATTATTATTATCATTAAAATATTAAAACAAAATAAAATTAGTTTTATAAATATTAGATATTTATATATGTAAACATTTTATCATTTTAAATTTTCAAACCATTTTAGTTAAAAAAATATTCAAATACAAATATTTATATTAAATTAATATTTTAAATAAATTAATACTACATTTGAATATATATATATATATATTATTAAAATATTTCTCTTGAAAATTTATTAATATATTCAAAACCTTAAATATTAAAACATACTAAATAATACATTTTAACTTATTTTAAAAAATATATTCTTTTAAAGAAAATCATATTTCTTGAAAAGTAGTATTTTATAAAAATATCTTGGTTTTATAAAAACTTTTATTAAAACCTTTATTCATTTGTTTTATATTATAAATAAATTAAATAAACACTTAATTAATATTTACATTTATTAGGGTGTTACACTTATCTATAATGTTATGATATTTCATAACCTTATTATTTTATTTATTTAATTAGGTATATGATTATACTGATTATGAAGTGACGAGTATTCATTTTACAATCTCTTCAATATTTGGGATTGTTTCTTTTTAAGTCTCTATTAGGGAATATTTATCATCAATGTATATGTTTTCTAAAAATGTTTTCAAAAATGATTTACTATTGTCCTATGGATATTTATGGTCATTTTTACCCATTTTTGACTTTTTAATACACAGTTTGAAAAGAATATTTTTCCATTTTCCTAACAAGTTACTTTTTGACTTATCTGGAAAAAGTATGAGAATAATGTTCTTTTAAATTATACAACATTAATGGGTTTTTACTCTTTCATGTCACCTCATTTCCTTGAAGATTCTCTTATAAGTTTACAATGTTATTTTCTAAGAAAATGTTTTCTTTTAATATTTTATGGCATTTTAATAAAATAAAATGTTTTCAAATAAGAATTGATATTTTCCTCAAGAATTATTTTCGAGTAATCTCTCAAATTATTTTCCATCTAAGATAATATCATTTGATGTTACATATGATTTAATATGGATATTTTTCAATGATATTATCTCTATTATTTCTATGGTTAGATTATGTTTATGATGGAATGATATTAGTGAAACCCATTTATATTCCACGAGTTATGTTATGATTGAATGATGTTTATGAAACCCATTTTATTTCATGGGTTCTGATATGATGAATTAATTATTTTCTTTTGGAACACATATGTATGATTTAATTATGAAATGGATGGGATCTATATCTCTCTCCAATGAATTGGGTAAATATTTTTATCTCATTAGATAGATAGGGATAAAATGGTAAATGATCTCAGTTCAGTAATACAGGGTTGGAACAAAAAATGATCCCTGTTTAGTAATATAGGGCTATAATGGGTAGTAAACTCTGTTCATTAACATAGGGATAAAACGAGGAGTTAACTCAGTTCAGTTAAGGAATTTTTCCACTATGATGGTCTTTTCAATGAGCCTTGACTAATAAGGAAATAATTTTATATACTTATGTGTTTTCCATAATTCCATGTTTTATGTCAAAGTTATTGTTTTATGATTTATATGTTTATAATTTTATAACTTGAGATTATGATCTTTGATATAAAGGGTATAATTTTTATATTCTTATAAACATAGGTTTAAGTTATGATTCATATCTCCCTTTCTTAACCTTATTGAACATCTGAGCTCACATTTTTATTATGTTTTATTTTCCCCCATGTTATAAAGAAAGGTTTTAGGTTGGAGTACTAAAGAGTAATATATTTGTGGGAAACGTTAAAGATATCTCACTACACTAGAAGTTTGTGTTCCAAGTTTCCTAAGGCACTAAACTAATACGGAATTTGGGCATGTGTTTGTGTAAAGTATGTGTATTCTGAAAAAATTATGTAATATCCATGTACATCAATCTTGGGTAGTTATAGTTCCATATAGAATGGATATTTAAGTGAGTAAATTGTATTGATAAGAAAAAATTATATAGGGAAAATCCATTCGATATGGTTATAATTTTCATTGATTTTATTATCGATTATGATGATTTTCTATTCACTGTGATTGTGCTTGTGCATGGGTGTTATTCATTCACCTTGTTTGTGATTATGATATCAGTGATATTTCATTCACCTCTATATTGATTTTATGGTAATAGCTTATTCACCTAATTAATTATAATGATATCAAATTCACATTTATTATGATGTACCAATGATAACTCATTCACGTTGGTTAATTCTTGAGTGGTGAGAGATCATTCACCCATAGTTGTGGAGTGGTGATTAGCCATTATCCCATACTCTATTATAATGGAGATAAACTAATCACCTTGATATTATGTTATGGTGATAGATCATTCACCATATTAGTTATTATAGTCATTTCATATTCATGTAATTATTAATTTTGGTGATAACTCATTCTGTAGGATTATGTTTAAGTGGTGATAACCCATTTACCCATACTCTATGCTGATGGTGATACCCCATTCAATCATTATGTTATTATTATATATGACAACTTGTTCATTCTCTATATTAATAGTAATACATCATTCTCTTATTATCTTATTATTATAGATGATAACCTATTCATTCTCTATATTGTTGGTGATAACCCATTCACCCATTATGCTATTATTATAGATGATACCTCATTCATTCTATAAATTTATGGTGATATCCCATTTAATAATTATGTTATAAATAGAGATGATAACACATTTATTCCCTAGATTTTTAAACTATGAGTGTGCCTTCCCTTTCCAAAACTATGTGAGGTGGGAATAATCATTTATAAGGGTTATTGTTTAGAACCCTATGAAATAATGGTTGGTATATTTATGATTGGTTTTATCATATAATATTTTCCATGAACACATATATTTATGGATTTATTTAAGGACTTAATTTATGGTGGACTACTCAATATTATTTCTCACACTCTACATGTTTACTTTAGTGGATTTGAAAACTTCATGATTGGGAATAAAGGTAAGAGAAAGGGCCCTATATTTGATGGTTAATTAAGGATACATAGTAGGAGTGTGATACAGGGTGGGGTTGTTATCCTATAATGATGATGAATAAACAAGAGGGGGGGGGGGGGGTGAATTGTTTCCTTTTAAAAACACTTGAAAAAATTAAAATAAACCCCCTTGAGTCAGGAAGTGACATTTTTACCCTTTATTTAATTTGGGTATATAACAAAAAATAAAATAAGAGGACACAATAGTTTTTATAGTAGTTTGGGGTATAAAGATCCATTAGTCCACTCCACCAACACTCTCTCTATGGGATTGGTGATTTTCCCTAGAAGATCATTTTCTAAGGGACTATGAAAACTGAGTGCAAGAAACTATAGCTTGTTACAATAGAATTTACAAGGATTTAAATAGGAATAACAAAATTTCTTAAAAAACTCCACACATAAGTGTTTAGAAACAACAAAATTATCTTTGGTTGGATAAATTATCATTTAAATCCCCAAAATATAGATGATGCGACTGAAAAAGGAAGAGACCTTCAAAGGATTAGATGAATAACTTCAAATCATTGTCCTCATGAAGAATCTTTGAACTTATTATAAATAATAATCAATTAATGAAGTAGTAGTAACTAATTGAATTTTTATAGAAACATGATGAATACACGGTATCATATTAATTTAACATGTATGTTTCCAAAGTGTATTCATAAAAGGATTAAATGAACTGTAGTAGATAAACTTCAAAAAAATAGTAGTAGATAAAGAAAATAAAACAACATATTATATAAATAGAAAGATCCTATATAGTTTCAAAGAAATATATTAAATTTTTTATTTTTCTCTAGTGAAATATATCATTAGATAAAAGGATCAACCGTACTTCATAGATATCTATTTTATAATTAAATAAGAATCCCAATTTAATTATGGTCGAACAAATCTGGAGAAGTCACCAGAAAATTTCAATTTTAAAACACACACCATTCTTGAAGTTTGAATTTAATCACCCATGGAAAATCATAAATTCCCATAGAAATAAGAATGAATTAATCCATTGTTGAAGATCCTATAAAATGGAATTTTAATTTCTTTAACAAGATATTTAATCCAGTAAAATCATAATAGAAAACTCAGAATAATTCAATCTTCAAATCTTGCAAGTGATTGGTTCGATGTGGGGTTTCTTTGCATGAGGATGACATCAAAAGTACGGTTGACCATGTATTATTGATACAAAACATAGTCCTAGAATTGGGAGTATGATTTCAATGTGAGGTTCTCAACATTATGTATATTCCAAATGTTCGAAAAATTATGTTAAGTACATATCAAACATTATATTCTTGAATGTGAGGTTCCTTAACAAAATTTAGGTTCTCAAGAAAAACATTCACCTCAAACATGGGGTTCCAAATGTAGGGTTGGATAACAAAATTTGGTTCTAATTTAACTTTCCAAACATTGATTACAAACACCTTCAAAACAAATATAATACTTTTAAGAATAAACTTTCAACCAAATAAAAGAGTGTTATTGAAAGAAATAATTTCAAAAAAAATTGGAAAAACAAAATTATTATTCAATTAAATATAAACCTGAAATCAACATAAATAAAATTTATTATTAAAACAAATGAGGTAATTTTTTACCATAAAAATAAATTAGAAACTTGTTGGATTAATTTTTATTCCCAAAATATCCCATTTTTGATGATCACAAAACCCTTATAGAAACAAAATCAATACAAAAACTCATGAGTTTTTAATTTTCAAAAAAAAAAAATATCTAGAATTGTAAATTTTATAAATCATATTAAACTATATAATATTTTTATGCGTGTTTATATTTAGTGTTCATATAGATTTATTCCCATTTTTTGAGATAAAAAAAGTATAAAATTGGAATAAAAAACATTTAATTTTACATAGAACTAGATGGGAATCTTACGTGATCTATAAATAAGAGTATTCTAAAAATGGATAGGCTTAAAACATAAATGATAAAAAACATAAATAATATAAAAAAAAGTAAAAGAACTTTTTTATAAATAATATTACATTGAAAATTTAATACCATATCAGGATAAATAGGGTTAATATTCCAAATAAGATGGAGGAGTGGTAGTAGGTTTAGATTCACCAAAAGAGGATTTGAAGGTTAAGGAATCTCTAAGAATTTTGTGCACTGTTACCAATCCACCACTAGGTATTTAAAATTTTGATTCAATGGAGGATACCACTCTCTAATAAAATTATTTTAATCCTAAATCACAATCATTATTTCAACTAGATTTACCTTGTGAAATTTCTAAACAGTCTCTAATGACTGAACATACTTTTCCATTATGCATCCAATCTAGATAAGAAAAACTCTAAATCCTAGTTTTATAAAATCTAACCTTTGAACCAACTCTTTCTAATTCAATAAAAGAGTGTGCAGTGGCACACTATCACACTGTAGACTTTGAATCTTATCATCTATAGATGATAGATAAGCAAAAAATTGCTCTAGTCTTCTCAAAATATCTATAAGGCCTTCTCTGGTAGGAGTAGTCTCTCTTAATTGAATTGAACTTGAAACTTTCATAGCTTAAAACTGATTTTCCAAAAACTTCTTCAGATCACTACAATCATAATTTTAAACCATTTTTCCTTTAATTTTTCCAAACTAGTCAACGAAGTATCTTCTCAAAACATAAAAATATTTCTTTTAAATTAAGGTTTCCTTTAATCTTTAATACTGAGCTTGGAGAGACTAGTATTCAATTTTAGAAACATATGCATTTCTCAATTCCTTAAAAGAATTTTAAGATCTATCATGCTCTATTTGAAGATTTATTAATTTATCATTTAAAAAAATTAAACTTAGAAACCATAATCGCAAAAAAAGTTTGAGTTTGAGCTTCAAAAATTGATTCATCTTCATAACCTATTGATGCCTCTTCAACCCTTATTGGGGGTTATCAAACTTCAACCAATTGAATATATTAAACTTCTAAAAATTCACCATCATGAGAGTTTAAATCTCTAAGAACCTTTATTACCTCAGTACCTTTATCAATAGTTCTTTCCAATTAATTTTATAGAAAAATAAAATGATTGATCCTTGATTAACTCATCTAAATCAGTAACTTGAAAATTAAATTACTCAATATAATGAGATTCTTATATCCTTTAAAACTTTTAGTAATGAAAAATTTAAAAATCCAGTTGTTCTTCACCATAAACAGATTTCTCATCTATTTCTTCAACAACTGAAATGAGTTGTATAACCTCTTCTACAACAGATTCAACAACTTGTTCAGTAAGTGTATGTTACACTCTTATCCAAGGTCTCTACACAATAATAGCCTCACTATCTAAATCTATAGAATGTTCTTGAAAAAATCTAATAAATTTAATAACTCCCCACATTCTAGAAAGAATTTTCTCATAAAAAACATTCTTCTTCTAGTGATTTTAGGTACATTCTCTCCACCAGTAGTGGAGTCCTCTAATCGGGAAATTTATCCTCTGTAACACATATCCTAGTATAAAATAATTCAACTCTTGTATCACCAACTTCCTCTGAACTATTACTTGCATAACCAATAGAATTTATACTTTTGTTCTCCCCCTTATCGTGATAACTAGATGGTTCATCTACTTTTGCTCCAACTATCATAATATTTCCTCTTGTTACACTCCATAAGAATCCAAAATTCATTAACATTACAAAAAAATAAAATTAATATGATGACATATAAAACTCATCTTGATGTCAACAATCATCCCACTCTTATAAATAATAAGATAAATCAATCTTTTATAGGCATAGAATTATATCCTTGCATCTTTATAGAAGTGGTGATTCATGTAACTTAACTTGTACTGAATTATACTAAACTTGATATCACTCATCATGAGAAATATAATATATATTTTATGAAAAAAATACATAACTCTATAATCCTTGGTAAAATAGTTTTTTAGATAAACTTAACTAGAACTTTCTAATCATATTCTATATCATTCACTAGCATTTTTATAACTTGAAACATTCCAAAACAAAAAAGACATGATGTCCTCAGACTTGTGAAATCCTTCTCTAATCGATTTGAGGATAAAATTGAAATGTCATTCATGAGGGCTTGAGAAATATTGGGCCATCACCATGAAATAAATATAAAACATGTTATCATTAACTTTAGAAGAGATGATACCATCACTATTGTCGAAACTAAACTGGGCCTTCTCATAAAAAAGTTTTACTTATATTTCAAAAACACACTTGGAATTTTCTCTATTAAACAAAAATTCTAGTCCTTGAAAACATAATTCTTAATTTATCTATAGATTTTTCTCAAATAGAAACATGAATCTGAGAACCTTCCCTTATAGAACTCTTCAATATGAACTTAATGGACTTTTACAATTTCCACTATTCAGAATAACCTCACTAATCTACTTTCTCTTCAATATTATAACAAATAGTATATGGATTAGTGTTAAAAAATATAGGGTTCAAAATATTATAAAATATAATAGAATGAATATGAATGAGTTCAAAGGAAGGAGAGAGATATGAGATTATCTATAATGGTTTTAGGTGATGGTTGAGTTTCTCAAGTTGATAATTTAGTGTAATCATTTTATATTTTAAAAAATAAATGGTGGCTTGGTAAATTAAAATACTAAACTAATATTCTAAAAGCAAAAAACACAAAAATATAATAAATAATTAAAAATAATTAATTTAAAAGATAAATAAAACATATTACTAATATAAACAGAGATTAAAAGATAAATTTTACATAAAATTAAATATACCTATATCCCCCTTAGTAAAATTAAAACTAGTATTGGTAAGTAGTTTAATAAAAATATTAGTAAGATGATATTTAATATTAAAAAATTATAAATATATATTTCTCTTTTGGACATGATCCCTTATAAAATTATGTTGAATATAAATATTCTTAGTTCTAGAATGGATCACTAGATTTATAGAAATATTTATAGTACTAGTATTATGTCATAAAATAAAAATGTGACCAAAATTAAATCCAAAATACAGAATATTGTATTTCATCCACAACACTTGTACAAAAAAACTACCAATAGATATATATCCTCCATCAGTAGTTGACAATGTAACTAAATTTTTATTCTAAATAGAATATGAAACTAGGGACTTTTCTAAAAATTTGGTGTTTCCTAAGGTGGTTTTATATCTAATCTACAGCTTCTAAAATCATATTTTGGATATGAAATTAAATGAAACCCATAGTTTTATAGGTAAATAAAAATAAATAAATAGTTTTTTAAATATCTCAAAATCCTTTTAACAATAATTAAATGAGACTATTTTGGATTTGACTAAAATATTACACATAATAAAATGGAAAACATTATATATAGTTACTAATAGTAAGATATAAAAAATTCCAATCATACCTCTATATAAAGTTTTCTCAATTGGTGTATCAACTTTGTCCAAAACAGGTTTTATATTAGTACACATAAGATTTGTATGAAACATATTATTTCCAAGTCTAAACTATTTCAACAAATAAACAATGTATTAAATTTGATTCAAAACATTTCTAAAATCATTTTGAAATATTTTAAATCCAAGAAAGAAATTTTATTCACCCATTATACTCATTTCAAACTCTTTATTTAGAAGTTTTGAAAAGTAATTGAAAATATTTTTATTAGTAAAACCAAAAATGACATAATCTATATAAATTTTAACTAATAAAATGTCAACTAATGATATTTTTTAAAAAAAAGTAAGACCATCTAGTCCTATAGATAAAAAATTACAAGAAAAGAGCTATACCTCTCATACCATTCCCTTGGTGATTGTTTAATACCATAAAGAGATTTAGAAAGTTTAAAAATATAATTTGGAAAATGTGATTTTCATAACCTAGGGGGTTTTCAACATAACTTCATCTATTAAATATCCATTTAGAAAATCATATTTAACATCCAGTTGGTAAAATTTAAAATTCATATAATATGCATAGGCTAAAAGGATCATAAGAGTTTCTAACCTAACAATAGTGGAAAAGGTTTATATATTATCTATTCCTTCCTCCTGATTGTAACCCTTAGAAACTAGCATATCCTTACTCCTAGTAATTACACCTTTATCGTCTTTCTTATTCTTAAAAACCCATTTAGTTCCTGTTATAGGATGATCTGAGGGAGTGTTGATGAATTATCAAACTTTATTTCTCATAAACTAATTTTACTACTATTTCATTCCCTATATAAAAATCTCATCATCTAAGGCTTATTATATAGACTTTGGTTTAAACTGGGATAAAAATTCAAAGAACTCTACTAGGTTTCCAACATTTATCCTATTCATAACTTCTTAATCTAGATCTCCTATAATGGTCTATAAAGGATAGTTCTTCAAAGTATTATATTTTCTAGGTAATATAGATTTAGGTTCCTCGGTTTCATTTTATTCAAAATTAGATTGATCATGATCATGTTATAATTTAATTTCACACTTAACATTATAAGAATCATGTCTCAAGCTATTTAAATAATTAATAGATTCATCTGTTTATATTTCATTATGATAAAAGGGTTCACTCTCACCAGACTTCACATTAACAAATTATTCAACTATCCTTGAAATTTTATTAAACACTCTATATGATTTAGAAGTAGTAGAGTACAAAATAAATATTCATTAATATTCTTTTGGATCAAACATACCAAGATTTTTCTTAGTATTCAAGATATACACTTTGCATCCAAAAACATTAAAGTACACACCTGTAGGTTTTCTATTATTCCATAACTCATAATATATTTTTTTATAAAGAGATATAATTAAACATATATTCATAATATAGAAATTCGTATTAATAGTTTCCACCCAAAAATAAGTAGGTATACTATATTAATTTAACATTGTTCTATCCATTTCTTTAACAGTTCTATTTATTCTTTCAATAGTTCTATTTTGTTAAAGTGTTCTTGGAGAAGAAAAATAATGTTTAATTCTAGGATTTGATAAAAAATAAATTAATTCTTGATTCTTAGATTCTCCTCCATGATAACTTATCAATGAAATTATTTTAAAATACTTTCAATTTTGAACTAACCAACAAAAACTCATAAAAACTAAAAAATATTCACTTTTAAACTATAAAAAATTAACCCAAGTAAATCTATAAAAATATTCTACTAAAATAAAAAAAAATAATATTAAAAATAATATTACTACTCTAGATGGTCCAAAAAAATACATGTATATAAGTTCAAAAGTATTAGATATAGAAACTTTTTTGATTTATTTGAAATTTGACTTGTGGTGTTTCCTAATTTGACATGCATCACAAAGTTTTTTCTCATCAAACTTATGATAACTCATACTAGAGACTAACTTCTTATTAGATAATTTAGATATGGAAAATATATTACAATGACCAATAATTATATTACATATACAATATTCAAATAATTTATCATTTAAATAGTTCACATTTTGTTCACATAGGGAACTAAGGTCCAAAATATAAACATTTTATGTTCTAGGTTCTCTAAACTTAAGATGTCTATTCATAAAGATATAACAAGAATAATTAGATAAATAAATAGTAAAACTATCATAATTTAGTTGAGAAATAATTTTAAAATTATGATTCTGTAAAGACCCGTAAAATTCAAGGGAAATTTTTTCTTAATTTTCTTTAGAATTTTACAAGAGCGCGGTTTCAGACGGCACCTGATTCCGAGGCCCGGAGTGCCCGGAATTGATTTCCGAAGTTTGGCTCGGGTACGTTCAGTGAACGAACGAGCGGGAATTCCTAACTTTTGATCCGGTGCTCGGAATTGAAATCCGAGGGCACCGATGAACTCGCAGCGCCGATTTTCGCTTAAAGAGACCTTTTCGGGAGTTGCGTTTGTTGCGGGTTGAAAGTTACGTTTTGGGGTTTTTAGTTTGAGTTAAATAAAATTGTGAAGAACAATTTTATTACAACAAGTTAAAACCTATTCAAAGGTGGTTGGAAGTGGGACCCACACCCACTTAACCTCCCTTGGGAGGATTAAGTGTGGTGGGGCCCACACGAACCCCTAACCTTTTCAAATTCTCTCAACATACTTAACCCCTAATTAATTGGCTTAAGTTACTCTTAATTAATTGTGGGAGTTAAGTCTTTTTGAATTTCAAACTTTGAAATTCTTTTGTGTTGTGTTAATAAAATAAGAGGTAGTCTTATTTTATTTGGAGTTCTTTGTTTGTCTTTTTGAGAGCTCCTCTTCATCTTCTCCGGCGAAGAACGTCTTCATCCTCAACGAAGAACGACAACACTTCGTCAAGGATCATCGACTCGGCGACCCGGTATCATCGGACCTCTTCTTCCTCCTCGGACCTTCTTCGTCGGCAAACGAAGATCCGCCAACGTCGTGTCTCTTCGGGCATAACACTTCGTCAACGGATTTGACGAACGACGACCGCGACGCCCGACCTCCGCGACGCCGTCTTCCACGGAACGTAGACGATTCTTCGAATCTTAAACCCAAGGTAGGGGTTGTTGGTTCATTATTTCTTTATTCTTTTTCTTGAACGTGGATATCGCATGTCTAACTTGATGCTTGAATGTTTAAGTTGCGTTATTAATTTAACGTGAGGGGGGCCGGACCGCACGAACACGGCCGAATCCCCCCTCCATCGTTGTTGTTTAATTCATGCGGGTGGAAGCAAGTGGCGTGGTGCCGTCGCACCACGCCGATGATCGTGCTTATAATTTACGCAACGCCGAGGAGAATCTTCAAGAACGCGACGCCGTCGCGCCGCGTTGGAAGGAATCATGGTACGGCGAAGGGGCGCGGTGCCGTCGCACCGCGCCGGACGACGAACACCGCGGCCGGTTCCGGGCCGCGGCGGGACGAGGAGACCGCGGCCGGTTCCGGGCCGCGGCGGAAGAGAAAACCGGCGGCCGGGCCGCCGGCGTCGGAAGCCGAAGGGGGAACCGGAAATTACCGGTTCCGTTGGAGGAAACCGGCCGGCCGGAAGGCATTAAACCGGGGAAATTAATTCCCCGGCCAGCCTATAAAACCCCCCTCTTTAAGAGGGGGGGGGGGGGGGGGGCGGTTCCATGTAGGGGGGGGGGGGGGGCAACAGCCCCCCGGTTCTTTATTTTAAATCGGCCCCCACGTGGGGGCCGATTGTTGCAAAGGCACGGCACAAGCCGTGCCGCCTTTTCAAACCGCGAGGCTTAGCCCCCGCGTCCGCCGCCACCGCGGCACGCCGCCGCCGCCACCGCGGCCCGCCGCCGCCGCCACCGCGGCCCGCCGCCGCCGCCGCCGCACCGCCGCGCCGCCGCGCCGCCACCGCCGCGCCGCCGCCGCCGGCCGCCGCGCCGCCGCCGCGCCGCCCCGGGGGGGGGGGGGGGGGGTCGGGCCGGGTCGGCCTGGACCCGGACTCCCCCGTTTCGAACCAGTTTCGGTTTTTCGCTCATAACTTGAGCCTCGGACCTCCGAATGACGAACCGTCTGCGGAAACGCGATCCTTGGATCGAGACGGTCGTTTTGGTATATCGCACTCAAGGTTTCGGTTTACTTTGAGTTCAGCCGGGTTGGTTCGTTCACGAAACCAACCGGGCCTTCGGAGCGGAAACGCTCATATCTTGAGCTACGGACGTCCGATTCACGTGCCGTCAGTCGCGTTGTGTTCCTCTTAGTGAGACGGATCTTTTGGCATACTCCGCCCGAGGTTTGGACGCAGGTGGAGTACGGTCAGGTTGATTTTTCCTTAAAAACCAACCGGGCCCCGGAGACGAAAATGCCGATAACTCTCAGACCGGGCGTCCGATCGACGCGCCGTATGTTGCGTTGAGTTCCTGTTGTCGATACGGAACTTTTGGATACATCAACTCTGGACTTTGTGACAGTTGATGTATCAGCCTCTCGGCTCGTGGAGCGGACCCTCCAAACGAGCTTGCTGTGTGCGGAAACCCTAGTGCTGGCTGCGACTGTTACTGTGACTACTACTGCTACTGCTACTACTGCTACTGTGACTGCGACGACGACAGTACAGAGATCCTGTGTGGATTTGACGACGACAGTACAAAGATCCTTTGTGGATTCGACGACGACAGTACAGAGATCCTGTGTGGATTCGACGACGACGACTACAGCACTCAGCGATCCTACGTGGATCAGTGCTACAGGTCCTGTGTGGGCCCGATCCTGTGTGGGTCCTTGCGCTCAGCGGTTCTGTGTGAGCCAGCGCCTACAGGTTCTGTGTGAGCCCGATCCTGTGTGGGTCTTTGCGGGGGTTAGTTACCTATCGATCCTTCGTGGGTCCGACGACTTAGATGGATCAGTGATCATCTTTATCGTCCTTGAAGAAGTATACCTGTGTGAGCTGAATCCTGTTGTTTTCCTGTGTGGATTGTGTTGTGCAATCCTGTGTGGATTATATTTTGCTTTCCTATGTAGAATACGTATACTTTCCTGCGTGGACTGAGTTGTACTTGGGCTCGGAGGTTGGAGCGTATTTTAATTGATGACTTAGGTATATGTATGGGCATATACCTAAGCAGTGTCGGTTGTTACTTCGTGATTGTACTTTTCTTCGTGGTTTATCCTTTGTGGATTTGAGAGACCTTCAGGGGTCTCGGGGTCCCTACTGAGTAGCTTATACTCACCCCTGCACGGGCTTCGCCCGCACTACGTTGTGTTGGTTGCAGACGACGGACAGCGTTGACCTTAGCTGAGGCTTGTAGAGAGGGACGGTAACCGGAGGTGGACCACTGGGCGGGACGTGCACGGAGCGGACGACGGGACCCGTGGAGCGGAGGAGCTATCTGTACCCACCCTTCAGGTGGGATTTCCAGTGGACAGCTCGGAGTAGCAGCTTTTACTTTTCATTTGCTGTTTTTCCCTTTTGAGTTGTACTTTACTTTCAGTTTGGGTTTGTATTCTGGCCCATTTACTTTTCCGCACTTTCAGTCGTACTCTGCTTGTTTAGTGTTTACTTTCCGCTTGTTTACTCTGTGGTGTGTGTTTACTTTTCAAAGGCAATGCCTTCCCTTTTTACTGGGATTTACGCCTTGGTGCTAGTCGCCAGCCCCTGGCCTATGGAAGGCGGGCTTGGGGTAGTCACGGCACGGACCCCGAGGGCGGGTCGTGACAGATTCAAACCTTGAACATATAGAACCTTATTGATCAATATATATTTTGGATGTTCAACTAACCAAACTCCAATGGTCTTGCCTTTATCATTGTCACTGAAGGTAACTAAACCTATATGATCTTCAGATAGTGCATGAAAGCTGGAAAAGTATCCAATCATTTTATTTAATGTCCACCATCCATATACAATATTGAATTTATGTTCCTATGTATTTTCACCTATAAAATATAAAATAAAAAATTTTAGATACCCAAATTCTTTTGGGTCCTCTGTGTCAGTGAGCAAGGATCTAGAAAACTAAATAGATTTAATTTAAAAAACACCATAAGTAACTTAAATAAGTTTCTAGGAATGCAATTATTATTATAAATAAAATTTTAAATATTCATTAAGAAAAAAAATTACCATAATAGCCATTAATTCCATAATAAAAACAAGAAACTTTATACATGCTATGATTTTTTGAGCTTAAAACAAAAAAAAATTCTGTATGGTTTAGGTTTTTCCCAATTACTGAATATTTCATCTCTTTATTTATTACACACATTCAATCTAAGAATATTATTTAAATATTATTATCTTTTTTAAGTATAGTTTTGGTACTTTTTAATAATTATACTTCAGTAAGAAACTCTTTAATTCATATTTCACGCTCAAAGTGGTTTAAAATAGACTTGATTAATTATTCTTTTGATTCTAAGTGTATTTTTATCATAGTATATTTATCACATAATAAAACATTGTGAATATTCTTGAGATATTTTTTATTTTTCTTTAATATTTTATATATTTCTTCTAACTTGAATCTATATTTAATTAATTTATCATGTGGGTTGTTTTCAAAATCATAATTTTAAATATAATAATAATAAGATTATACCTCATCTGATTGAGTAAAAAAACACATTTTTTTATTTCATTATCATTTTTAGACCTTGAATAAATTTTGAAAAATTTCGATATACTCATGTTAAACTTCATGTATTTCTGTCATTCATACTCAGCTTTCATCTAAAGATTATTTTCCTTATTCTTTATTTTTTTTATTTCCTTCAGCTATGGGAATTCAGGTTTTATATTCCCCAACTGCTTGAAATAATAATATCTAACTTATCTCAGATCATTACTCTTATTTTAATATTTAAATTTTTTCTTAAACCCTTCATTCCTTCCATATATATTGTTGAATCTTCTTACCAATTGTATAAATTCCTCACCAAAATTTGAATAGCTTAAATAATTTGAGGTTATAACATCCTCCTTTAACTTATTTTCACCATCGAGAATAAAAAATTTGATAGAATTATTTTATTTATTGATCATTATATAATACTCATCTTTGGATTACATATCATATTTATATATCATGAGAGTTTCAATCAATTACTTAATCTTTAAATATTTAATATAAGTTTAATGTCAGATTACATTTGAAATATAATTCCAACTAGCATGTAAAACTGTAAGATCTTTAAAATAATGATATAGTTCAGGCATAGGTGTTCCAATAGTAGCATCACCATTAGTAATTTCTATAAATTTTCCATTCATCTAGGTGATACTTTCAACTTTATATATTTTAATAGTATCAAACTTTTATTTCATAGTATTATACCTCAATATCCTAACATTATTAGTTACCTCATAAGAAATAGCTATTTTTTTTATATTTTATAAGTAATAGAACATTGAGAAACACATTTGAATTCATCTAATCCAACTCTATAGATAATTTCATCCATGGCTCTAGAATTTAGATCATATTTATTTTCTTTTAGAACATCCCATTTTTGGGGTTTATCCTTTATAATTTCATACATATTAATAACCATCAAATAAAATTTCTATCTAATATTTTTTAGATATATAACCATGTAGGAATTTTAGAATCGACAATTTTCACTGTTATAATATGGATCTTTGATCATAGACATACCTTCTTTATGATAATCCATTAACATTATTTTTTATCTTAATATTTAAATAATTATTTCTAGAGCAATAATAAACTTTAATATATCACTGATCTGATACCAATTATTGTCCTAGAATGATTATGAAAACACAACAGGGAGTGAATTATGTTATTTTAAAAGAACTTGATAAATTTAAAATCAATACCCCTTGATCTTGGAAGATATAGTATTATCCTATCTCTAAATAGAGTATGTAGTGGAAAATAAAAGAAGAGGAAACAATAATTTTTATAGTGGTTTGGGGCACAAAGATATCTGAGTCCAATGCAATTAAACTCTCTCCAAAATATTGTTAATTTCATTATAATATCATTTTATAAGGTATATCAATAGTTTAGTGAAATAAAATATAACTTTTTATAATATCTTTTACAAGACTTTAAATAGGACTAGCAATAATCCATAAAACACTCTACACCCGAGTGTTCAAAAATAACAGAAATTGCATTTGGTTGGAGAAATTCACTTTGAAGGAATTCAGATAAAGATGATGAAATTTATAGATGAAGATATTTTCAAAGTAATAAATTAATAACTTCAAATCACTATCCTCAAGAAGAATATCTGAACTTTCTATAGAGAATAATCGGGAAAAGTAGATGCAACAACTAATTGAATTTTTTTTACAGCAATGATAACATATAATAATTGATTAATTTAACATGTATATCTATAAATTTTTGTCCTTAAAATATTAAATGAAATAAAATATATAAACATTAGAAAAGTAGTGGTAGATACAATAGATAAAACAATCTCTTCTATAAATAAAATGATTTGATGCTGTTTTAGAGAAAGGGATTCATATTTTTATTACCCTTGATAGAAACATATCATTATTTAAAAAGATCAACCGAACTTCAGATAAATCTATTTTAGAATTAAATAACAATCCTAATTTAATTATGGTCAAAATGGTCTAGAAAAGTTACCACATAAATTGTGATTTCAAAATGCAAATATTTCCTAAAATTTTTAATTTAATCATCCATGTAAAATAGTAACTTCCCTTATAAATTGGTATGAAATAATTTATTATTTTAGATCATATAAAATTTATTTTGAATTAGTTTAATAATATATATACCATAGTGAAATTTTAGAAAAACACTTGGAATAATTAAAAATTCAAATCTTTTAGATGACTAGTTCAAAAGTATGGTCGACAATGTATAGTTGATACCAAACATAGAGTCACAAAATGTGGAGTATGATGCCAATGTGTAGTTATCAACATGAGGTATATATAAAACATTATATTAATTATGTTAGGTATATATCAAATGTTAATTACTCAAACATGAGGTTCCTTAATAAAAGTTAGGTTCCCAAACATAATGATCAACTCAAATGTGGGGTTCCAAATGTAGGGTCGAACACCAACATTAGGTTACAACTTCACTTTTTGAATAGTGATACCAAAATACTTCCAAATGATCATAATAGTTTGTAGAATAAACTTTCACCCAAATAAAATAGCATCACTAAAATAAAAACTTTCAGAATTCCAGGAAAAAAATGATTATTCAACTAAATATAAACCTAAAATCCACTAAAAGTAACTTTATTAGTAAAAAAATGAGGGTATTTGTGACTATCAAAATTAATGAAAAACTATTTGGATAGATCTATATTCCAAAAAATGTGTGGAGTTAGGGACTGATGTTTTTTTTGAGTTTTATCCATTGCTTTTGTATTTTAGGATTATGTATGTACATGATCATCATTTAGGGTATTATGACTTATGATATATATTGTGTATGACATTGTAGTGGACTATATTTTTTATAAATAAGTAAAAATTAATTTTATATTGTGAGAATATAATTTTAATTCCTGTTTTATGTTATCTATTATAGATGATGATTTAGATTACTCTATTTTTATTTAATATTATATGATAGAGAGTGTAATCTCCTTAAGGTATCGATAGACCCCCACTGCTATTTTGGTAGCATATTTCATATGGGGAGGTACATATAAGATCATATGTATCTTTGGTTCTTCGATATTTAGGCCAAATAAACTAGGAATTATATAGGGGTGTCATATTTTATAATCATCATACTTTTATTGAGAACTTTAGTTCATCTTGATAAAGTTTCCAAGTATTCAATTCCATTATGTGATCCTATAGCAAAAATTTTGGAATTTTTATGATATTGACACAACTATCTTGGTGGTTACAATATCTTATATGAATTATCCAATTTCTTATGTTTTTAATGTATTATGGTCTAATAAGTCCTTTTATATATTGAATTGTGTGAATTGTTGAATTTTAGCAAAAATATGGTTTTTTGAAATAATTAATTTTTGATGGAATTTTATGATTTTTTATAACCTTTTTTACTGAAACAATATTTCTTATTTCAAACCAAGATTTTTAAATAAATATATTTTTTTCTTAGATTTGAAAATCGGGTTTTTCAATGGAATTGATGAATATGATTTTAAATATAAAATGGAGTAGGGTATTTATTATTTATCAAACTGATTTGGTTTTAATTAAAATTTTAGAATTTTGTTTTAAATTGATTTTCAAAATCTAACTAAAAAAGGTTGGATTAAAAGGATAGATTTGATCTTTAAATTAGGGATTTATCATACTAGGTTTGTTTATGTGTCAAAATAGTTTTAGCGAGACTACATTTTTGAAACATCTAAGTTTCATAAAAGGGGATGTGTGTCTTAGAGAGTGTGAATTAAGGTGAGAAACAATTAGGATAACTAGGTATGATTGGAGACACTCATTGTAGTGTGTTTTTTGGATGTATGGATAGGTACTTATACCTTGGTGAAGACACCTAGTGATGAAACATGGAAAATATGTATTTTCCATTTTATTATACTTATGGATTTTGTGGTATTTGGAATTATTTTTGGGAAAATAGGGAGTTTCCAATGAAATTTATAGAAAAAGAGAATTTTACTTTAGATTTTAGAAAATGGGGATTTCTATAATATTGTGAAAGTGGGATGTTTTCAAAGAATTGGGAAAATGTTATTTTCTAGGATATGTGTTTTCAAGGTGAAAATGTGTATTTTTTATGTTTTAAAATTATTCTTTGATGAAATTAATTTAGTAAAATATGATATTCCATGGAAATAATGTTTTATTTTTATAATTTTTTAGTTATATAAAATGGATAAGTTTCAATAAAAAAATTATTATCATTATTGATTATAATTTCATCTCAAAATTTATCTTTCATAGTCATGTATTTGAGTCTTTGGGAAATCCCACTATGTTTATACTCACCCCCTATATATGAAATTTTAAGGACATGTATCCATGATTGGTTGTGATGTAGGTATGGATAATACCACATTTCTCATCAATTGTGAGTTTTAGTTCCATTTTATAGTTATGGAGGAGCATATAGTGGCATTTGGTTTGATCATTTTATTTTTATATTAGCTTGAGTCTCTTTTTTCATTTTTTAAAGATTAGGTTTTAATAATATAAATTATTTATATTTATTAAGTTTAATTTAAAGAGTTTTTTCTATATATTTTTCATTTATTTTATTGATTTATGTTCTATAGAAAATCATTCCACATAGGTTATTTTATCCCTCATCACTTATCGATAGCCTCTAGTGATCAAGGAACACACTTAAGGCCATGTACCATTCTACATTGGGACTTTGGATTTGGTAAATTAGGTGGTAGTGTCATAATTATATTTTAATTAAGGTCTCTATTGAGTATTTAACTGTGGATAATGGGACTTCATGCCAAACTTCTTACTATCTTAGGAGTTTAGTGTGACACTCTAACTGAAAGACACTCACCAGTGCCCCGAATGAGGTTCCATGTGAACTCAAGTATGACTCCTCATATACAAAAGGTTTATAAATAGTGTTTAGAGACTAAATAACACATTAGAAAAATTATAATCTCAAATCAGAATCAATAAATAGTATGAATAACCAAACCATATCCATAAGAAACATCATAGTTCACATAAATAAAAAATAATTATTATATAAAAAATAAATATGGAATCATACAGTCATACATCTAAACTGGTCTCACACTAGAATAAATACTTATAAAAAATAAACAAAATAAAATACAAGAGGCTCTACCACTATCCTGAGCCTCATCCCAATCACATTATCCAATACCCATCGAGCTACCCCATCCCGATCCACTACACATCCTATGTTTCGATTTCTAAAAATAGATATAAGGTATGCATATGCACTATAGTTCCCATACAGGGCTTGAGAAAAAAATCTCAGTAGGGTCTCACCAAGTTCCCTAATATATACTATCATATATGCGTATACATAAATAAGATAAAAAAATGTGCTCACACAAGCACACCGAACATCATGTGCTAACTAGGACACTATGAGTCCATGTGAATTAGGTTATCATGTGCTAAACAAGCCACCATGACACCTGATCATACCAAATTCATCCAAAGATAGTATATAGTAGTGGCAAGTCACTAAACTGTAACCCAGCCCATACCCAAAGACTCAGGGTAGGGTGTCCACCAATCCTCTACCACTACCCGAAGGTACATGGTATGGTCATGCATCCAAGTCCTAGACTCACCTTCTCACTCAAGGTGTTCCAACATTCAAGTCCTAGGTCATCCGTTATCACTCAATTTAAGTTTTCCATCAAGCCCTAGATACTATATTATCACTCAAGTTAAGAAGTCGCATCTTATTCATACTAACCCATGTTTTCCCACTTAGGGCACGGTCAACCATACCTTCTCAATCAAGGTAAAGTTCCTTTTTAAATTATTACATTATCACTAAAGGTAAGGATCATAATTTCATTTCCACTACTACCTTACCACTAAATATAGATTCATAACAAAAAAATACCTTATCACTCAAGGTAGGTCCTGGTATCACATCACAACCTCTACCTTATCATTCAAGGTAGGGGTTTTCAAACATCTTATCACTCAAGGTGAGGATAGGCCTCAAGATCTGTCATTGGAAATGATCTGTATCTTATCAAAAACATGCACATATTACATAACCATGGTATGAATCTCATCCCACAATATCACCAAATCATCACTTGGTTTTTAGTCACTCGATACCTAAACCCGCACCACAACATACCTCATCATCCAACCAGCTTTGCAGGTCCATCTCCCTATGATCATCTCAGTCATAAAAAAATAATATTTCAAGACTATTGATATTATCTTATCACCCATCTTGGCATACAATAGGGTCCTCCAGACCCATCCTAGTCTCTTCTTATAGGCACCAAGCCACATCCAACACCATAGGGGTGTTTTCATAGCTCATACTTTCTTCTTGAACTAGGCCTCAATAGGTTGATCTAAACCTCATCAAAATACATCATCACTTCTAGTCCCTCTACCCAGGGAATATCTCGTGCTATCCCACCCATGGTGCACACCAACTCACAATCCACCTATATGAGTGTGATCATTAATAGCCATGAGATGTACGACTATCTAACTCATTCCAATGAGCCTAAGCCTCTCGTTCCTAACCAACTATACCTAGGTAACCCACATATGGATACATATATCTCATATTGAATCTTGATACCTAATCAAGGTCTCTCTTCAACTCAACTAGAACCTATTCACTTTAAATACATAGTCTTTGGGAGATCCCAATTTACCCAACTTATTGGGAGAACATATCCTAACTCATAGAAGCTCAATGTCACCTTCTCTCTTTCTCTTGCGCTCTCTTAGTCCCTATCCCTTCTACCCAATATCATGAAACATTAATATGGGTAATAATCCATGTATAAGAAATAATATTACTTTATATTATAGGGAAAACCAATCTAAATAAGTGATTTACCACCCAATCCAAGCTCGGCATCACCTCAGACAAGCCCATCCATGCCTCATCCAAGTTCGTACCACCACTATAGATCTTATCTCATGAAACAACATAAAAATAATTAATTATGATATTTTTTAATTTTTAATTTAATTTAATTTAATCTATTAAGGCATAATCATTGAAAAACTCATTAGGTGTCATCATGTCACTGAAACTATGACCAACTACACCCAAAAAAGTCTATGACATACCCCCAGCACTATCCCAAAAGAAAGTCATAACCATTAGTACTCAATAAATCTCTTATTTTGTCAAATTTAATGAAAAAATCTAAATAAATTATGGTATAAACTTACCAAAACTGAAGTAGTGAAATATGTTATGCATCCATTCCCTTGGGATATCCTAAAACTATGCCAAGAAAAAGACCCATCAAATCATGAGGGTTTTACCATAATCTAGTGAAATATCCATCAAAACCCTATCCCAAAACATCACACATCATATAAATCAAAATAAAATAGGAATTAATGGCCATATAGGATAACATACATTGAATATACCATAATAATGAAACAAAATCCATCCCTTTATAAGGGGAGTCCAATAGAGGGAGGATTGTGAGAGTATCTGACCGAATGGATCTCTATAAAGCCCCTCCTTCCCCTAAAATCAAAGGGGTTAATGTTAAATTATTATTCTAACCCTACCAAAAATTATTGATGGTACCCACAACGGCAGGTCATAGGGGCCATAGTGCAAGGTCCCTCACTCGGCTTGCCTTGCAGAACAATCCCCTAGGTTGCGGCATAAATCCCCACCCCCAGACTCCTGACTATGACATAATGCATGAATCCATAATGAAACTAGGCCCCAAAAGGTAGGATTGATTCTAATATACCCCTCTAATGGTGTACCCATTTAGGACACATTATGAGATCTCTCACCAAGACCACATTTTGGAGTGGTCCTTGGGTTATGGCATAACCACCCACAAATGGGAAAAGAGCCCAAACTCGACACCCCAACCTCTTGGGAACTCACCATAGTATAGCCCCATGGTTATGGCATGTTCCTTCCCTTGTAATCACAATCATGGCATAGTACCCTCCTCTATGGAGTAGTTACCTAATACCCTCCAAAAAAACTCCCATAGTGCATTCCACACAATAATACCCCATGGATGTGGTGTGGTCTATATCCTATACTATAATTCCACAGAAGGGCCATTTTGTACCTACTTTGATGTTCACCTAAGCATTTTAAACACCTCTTGGGCCGTTATCCACATCCAAAAACATCTATATGAGATGTTCCAACATTTTTAATTTTTATTTGAGTTGTAATTCTCAAAACATCCCCTTCTCCAGGATTAAAAATCCAACTTCCTTTGAATTTCACATCCTATAACAATGTGATTCATTAAAAACTCTACACTATAAGGCTTATCATTATTGAGAATTTGTGCTAGTCCTATAACAATTAAACCCTACCTACCATATCCATTAAAACACCACCATATCACCATATTTTATCAAAGGAGTGTCTTGCCTTTTGTTCTAGATACTTGAATGATATTGATACAAGATTAAATCAAGTTATACATGTTAACGACACATCGAATCAATCTCAACTACCAGATAAACCAAAAATATTTATTAATTTTGGTTGATCAGTTGGTAGGATCTCAAATGTTACACTGAAAGAAATGGAATTATTACAGGCACATAGTTATGTGCAACTGAATAGTGAAAATTTAGATCCATTTATTAAAGAGATCAAGATAAAAAAATACGGATGATAATTCAATCATGAAATGAGAAAGATATAAAAAAATATATTAATTGAGATCTTTTAGAATGGTTTTTACATTGTGTAAGTTCATAAATATTGTAATAAATATATATATTAAGTTGAAACATATTTTTTAAATCTAATAATGTATGATAATTTTTTAGATCATTAATACTGACACTTAAGATGAGTTGTCAGAATATTTGAAGTTTTTGGCTCGAGGTCCTCTAAAATAGGCTAGAAAATTCGATAATTACAATGTCAATGGATTTAAATTTCACACGGTTGATCGGGAAGAGTGTTTTAAAACATATAATAGTTTTATATTTATAGTTTATAAATTGGGATACTATAGAAAATTAATTAGTATTATTGAATTAAACTTCAATGAGAATTTTTTAGTTATTTTCTTCAAATTCATGTGGGTATATATTACCAGGGGTATTAAAAGAGATTACTTGAAATTTACTTCTCTAAAATTCTCTCACTTCATGTATGTTGGTTGCCATGAATTACATGATCTTTATATCTTCTCATCATAATAAAAATTGGTATATTATGTGGAATATGTCTTGGATTAAGGGGGTAGTGTAGTTATTTACATAAAATAAAGAGACTTGTATGATATGGGTGATGAAGCAGAATATTTTTTTTTCTAACATTTAATCCCATCAACTAAAAGAAATGAACTTATTTTTCTACCATGATATTGAAAATATTAGTCTTTCAATTGCGGATGAATTAGATGAAGTAATATTGGAGTAGGACAATAACATGATTGAAGGAAAAAATGATTTTATGTGCAGTCATCCATTAATTTATCAACCACTTATGTTATATGTGAAACCATTAATTATCATAGATATATATGTTTTTTTAGTACTATTCATCTATTATCATTTCTAAAAAAATTATTCATAATTTTTTTGAAATATATTTTCTGAAGCTAATTTTATTTGATTAAATGGAAAGAATGCTAAGGAAGAAGTATTTAATTGATCCCAGTCAACTCCCATTTTATGTTCCCTCAATCACACTGATATATGATGATTAATTGGTCTCCCTTATTACAATATACAAGACATTATCCATCTTCCCTTCTTCAGCATCTCTCACACCCTCCATTCCGTCAGCATCTCACACACCCTCCTTCTTTGTCCCATCATCATCTGAGATAGTGCCTCCCCATTCAGTAGGTTATGTAGTAAGGGAACATGTCACCACTCTTATTTATTCATGAATATATTAGAGGGTTACATTTATAGAATAAATTTTAATTTGAAAAAATTTATTTCACTTTTTTATACTACTAACTATTTTTTCCTAAAATATGAAAACAATGTTACTAAAAAGGTAAATATAAACAATTTAGATGCATGGAATCTAAATGGACTAAAGATAGATGTTACATTTGACTATTATGGTGTCCCCACAGATAATACCAAAGGATTATTTGGCCAGATTCTAGGCTAGTTGGTGGTGGAGCCAATTACCATCCCGATTACCTATGCTAATTAGAGGCATGTACCTCAATATTGGAAAAATGAAGTCTATGATTCCCAAATAAAGGTAATTTTAATACATTATGTTGTAATTGAATGTCATTATGTTATTAAATTCTAATGTTATAAAAATTAATCTCTTTGTATATATATTATTCCACTTTACCATTATTGATCTTATCACACAAAAGTGGACATTGAAAATTTTGGGTAAGAAATGGAATCATTTTAAATGTATATTATGGAATTAATTCAATGATACTTCATTGACCACTAAACATATATATGATAAGGTACCTAAAGGGGTACCTATAGAGAAATGGAAGGTTTTTGTTGATGGCCATCTTCATGAGAAGCATGTGGTATTGAAATATATATTATTATATTAATATCATTTCATATATATACATGTATATGAAAATAATATGGAATTTCATACATTAATATTAAATTATATGTTATTTATTTCAAGATATTTCAAGGAAAAATGCATCAAGTCTAGCTAAAGAAATCAACCCCCACACTGCCAAGTCAAAGAGTTTTTTCAGAAACATATCAACTCTAGTAATATTTTAAATTTTAGATTTATCTTTGTTTAATGTAGTTAAATAACTTGGGGCACCAAGTCTACCAAACATACCTTTAGTTGGATATTGATACAAAATCTAATTGGAGTTATGTTAATGATACCACCAAAGAAGTTGGGGTATGAATTACCTTTTCATTATAATAACTTATTATCAGTTGTAACTATGTTAATATGTATTGCTTAAAATATGATTGATATTTGAGTTATAGGTAAAAATAAAAGAATTATGGGATTTCAATCCTATATAGTCCTTCTTGGTCTCCCAGGATATTCATGTTGGTCAAGTCAGGGTGGGTTTGGTACCATTACCATCTGAGGTCTTTTGACGACCACTGGGGATTGCAACATCATCTACACCTAGTTTTAGTTACTCCATACCTTGAGATACTCAGAGGGATTTAATTACAATTCAAAGAACAATTCAAGAATAGGGGTTCATATAAATACTTAAGATGAAAAGGTTGTTTCTTTTCAAAAAAACATTGATTAAATTATATCAGAAGACAACTGGATCTTTCCCCAGTGATATTGTCTTGATAGATGGTAGTGAGCAAGTAAATCATACAACTTAAAAAACATTTAGTACACAAAATTTTATTAGTTTTAAGTTTAAATTTAAATATACAACACTATTTAATTTTCAATATAATTATTATACAGGTTCCAGTAGGAGAGAGTGGAGATGGATATGGAGAGGGTGTTGATCAAAGTTCATCAGGTAGTGATTAGTGTTCACTTTGGATTCGAAGATAATGTGTAACTAAACTTATGACAAGATAACACTAATATGGTGATTCAAAAACCATGTTGTGGTTTCTGGTAGGGATATCTATATTTCCCTTACATTACATGAAAATATATATGATTGGTTCATTTTCTATGTTTTATTCCAAAGTCTAACTTATGATTTTTTTTCCTTGAATATTATTTAGATGATGAATCATGACACTCGCATTCCACTATTATATTAAATATGATTTAATTGATGGTATTTTAAATTTCTATGAGTTATGGAACTAAAATTTTATTTTTCAGATGACTTTTTCTAATGAAATATTTCAATGTGGCTATGTGTAGCTATGTATAAAACCTTATGTTTAAGAAAAAATAATGCATATGAATCTTACATATGGGATTTACCTATGGAACAAAGTTAGTGCATGACCATGTGAGTTTTAGTAGTAACCAAGAAAAAATACATACACATGATGATTTTAGTTCAATTTTTAAGTTTATGGCTTATTTAAAATAGTGTGGAAAACCTTAATTTTAGGGTAAACCGTGTGGGTGATTATTAGACATGGGGTGTTCATCAGTGGGGTGCACATGGCTTTCACATGGTTTTAAGAACTATGTGAGTAGACCATGTGATGGTTGAAGCTTGATTACTCTAAAATTTATGAATTTTGTGCACGGATTGGTATACTAAATGGAAAAACCATGGGATTTTCACAAAATTGTATAGTGTGCATTTTCTTATATACCCTTTCCCATTTTTATCTCATTTGGATTACCTATCACAAATCACCCCTTCATCCATCCCTTAGATAGATTAATATAAAATCTTCCTTCTTTGTATAATCTTCCAAATCCATTTATTCTTAGATCCATATTATATTTATAAGGTAAGATGCTTCTTTCCTGTTATTTATCCTTCCTCCTTCCACTTCCTCTTGATTTTATGTTCTTATATAAACCCTAATAGTAATTATGGTCTAATTTAGGTTATAGGAGGATATTATTTTAGAGAATTTGTTGAATAAGGCTTGTAGAGTTCATTTCCCTAAGGGGTTGTGCTTCCACCATTGAGGGGGAGTGGTTTTTGGTTGATTGAGGTAGGTGTTTTTTTAAATTATTTATTTTATTTTTCATGAAATTATTATGATTTTAAAAATGATTTTATAATTAAGATATACCTATGTATATAATCCATGATAGGGTTGGGAAATGTTTTAAATGTATTTAATACTTTCCCTATGGAATTTTAAATTAATTTCAAGTGTTTATTTTGATGTTAGATGTTATTCATGCCAAATATTTGTGAGGAATACAAAGAGTCCCTTTTCAATGAATTTGAAGATAAAAATATGGGTTTTCCTCCTTTTTATTTCCAATGATTTAACCTATTTTAATGGGTTGTTTTCATTTAAAGAGATGTTTTGGTTTTAAATCGACTCATAATGGTAGAATACATTGTTTTAAAATTTTTGATTTATAATTGGTTTCTATGTATGATTGTGTAATAAGGAATTACAAGTTTATTTCAATGGTTTAGATGGAATTGTATAAAATGAGTTTTCTTAATGATTTGATCACCCTTATTGGGATCCCCTTGTGTGAGGTTTTATATGGATATTTTCCAATTTATGGGATTTGAGTTGAATTATTATTTAATACTTTTATGAAGTGAATAGGCTATTTATTAAGATAGTGTTGTAGGTGAGATGAGGTTATTTATTATATTTTTTATTTATTTATATGATGATCACATGATTATTTGATTTCTCATATCAACTTTTTCTCATATCAAATTTTTATAGTTTATTATATACTATCTTAGATTAAGAAATATCTATTTACCCCTAGTGTATGTTTATCTATTTGTAGGGGAGTTCCCCTAATGATATTGATTCAACTATTGATATAATTAACTAATTAAACATAAGATGATATATGATTCCATAATTATATATATGAAATTGCATAATATTTGTATTTAATGAGTTTATAATGATTCTTATTCATTTTTTATGATATTATCTTTGGGATTCTCATTATGCACTCTGTTTTTTGTTTGGATATTTTGGGGATGAAAATTATGCAGCTGTTTTTTGTAAGTTATATATAGTGATGGTTTAAACCACTGATATATATTCCAAATTATTTTTTTGTGGTGGTTTAACCTGCTGCAATATAAAGTTTAATTTTTTTTAGTGGTGGTTTTTTTAGGAATGGTTTCTTATACCAAAAAATACCTAGGGGATAATGGCAGTTTAAAGTGTCGTTATTTCCTCAATATTTTTTGGGAAGGGAAGCCACCACTAAACAAAAATTTTGTGATGGTTTCAAAAAACCTATGCTAAATGGATGGAACTGACACGATTTGGATATCGATGCAAACTTTAGCTATGGTTTTTAGAAACTGTTGAAAAACTATAGGGTGATGTTTTAAAAAATTTCCAAATCAAAAAAACCACTACTATCAGTCAATAATGTTGTAATTTCACCATTTACATGACCAATAATAGTATACACCTTGAATATGAGTCACCTCACCTTGTTGTGTTCCTATATTAGGTTTTAGTGCCAATCTAAGTTCCTAACAGGGTTTCTGCCGATCAAAAAAAAATCAAACAATTTATGTAGCCCCAGGTTATTTGATTAACCCTGAATCAAATTAATTATCCTTACATATAGTTCAATTAAATCCAATAGTTCATGATCTACATAGATCTACACTCAATCTATGTGATTCCTAAAATACAAGTCCTAGGTTTAAAGATCCAATTATAGATTTTATAAGAACAAGAAAATCAAATCTAGAGCTATGCGCAAATTGGATCCTTGGAAAAAGAAGAAAATATTTAATAAATAAAAGTTGGTAGATAAAATATAAAATTAATTATACACGAATCATGACAACTATTATTCTATTTGAAAGATCTATGTGTAATTAAATCACATTTTTGGGATACCATATGCATGTTAGTGTGTAATTAAATTAATTTGAAAATAATTCCCTCAATTCAATTGACTCCCACTTTTTTTATTCATTTTTTCAATAGGATCAAAATTTGAATCCCTCCAGTGATTTCCACATGTGAATCCATGAAGATTTAGAAGCTGATATTAATGCATCAAGAGCTAGCATGATGGATCCAGATATCTCCATAATCTCATGTTGATCTCACACTGCAATCCTGTGTACATTATTCTATTAGTTCTTAAAATAATGGGTTATCTCTCTTCATTGTCCACAAAAATTTGATTATATTTTCAAACCATAATCCATGAAAAAATAGTATCATTAATACTAGGTTTTAATGAAAATTAAATTATAAAAAGGTCCTTGAACCTTTTTCCCAATCTAAAATAAACCCATTGACACCATTAACCATTTATTTAATAAATAAATAAATTATTTCCATGGATTAATAATATTTAATATATAACTTATTAAATCAATTATCAAATTTATGTAAGAAATATGTTAAATAAAATTTTCAAATTTTAAAAAATTAAACCATTAAATAATCACATGGGATGAGATCATTAACTTAATCTAAATTATCCCATATATAAATATCTTCTTATTCATTAACTAAAATAACTTTTGAATGTTAAATAATTATAATTAAATTATATTGTACTAATCAAGACAAACTTAGGATTAGATTATAATTAACATAACATGAAAATAAATCAATCCACAAACCTTGAAACATTTTATTCTAATTATTTGATTCATCAAAATATAACAAGTTTATAGATCAATATAGTGTTTAAATATCTATTCCATTTTCTCAATGAAAATAGGTACCAACCCGAAGACTAAGTTTCATACCTAACAACACATCATATCCCCTAAACAGAAAAAGATAAGTCATTGAAATGACAACCTTATACAAATGCTACTATGTAATATAATCCATTTTTCATTCATTATATCATCAAGTGGAACACATACCTATTTTATCATCCCTTAATAATTGATATTTCTTTTATTGACTTTCTGAGATGAAATTGCATTTTACTTTCATGGTCGTTAATTTTACTAAGGAACAGTTATCCCAGTCAAAGAGATAGAGATATATTCTTATATAACTTTGAAGTTAAAAATACACTATTGATCATTAAACCAATCATCAAACCATTCATAACATAACCAATACAAGCTACTTCACAATGATAATATACATCAAGGTTTTCATCATGCATAAAATTGTAACCATGATGATATATATTATTAATGACCTCAAGTCCAAAGACTAATTAACACGCTCAAAGATAGGAATATCCAATGACACAAGTGATACATGGAATTCCTATAGTAGTTTTATCATCCTGAACTCCCTTATTTGAGATCACTAGGTATGAAAATAATGATAAGAAGTCTCAATGTTTGTGATCTTCACAACCCCTGATATTAAAACATCATTTGGGTCCTTTAAAAATGATGTTTCTCGACTATAGGACATATCTTGGTGAATATTTTCATACCATACTCAGTTTCTCATCATAGAGTGGAACTATCATGGCCTATTGATGCGATAAATATTATATTGATGTTATCACATAGGGAAAATAGAATTATAAGAAATATATGAAAATAATAATCATCATTCATATATAAAACTATATCCATAAATCAATATTGAAAAGTACATAAGATAAAGTTGGTTATATGGAACCAACTATAATAGAAATGATATATAACCTTTAAATTTTGTAAAGGTATGGTTAGGAAAATAATTCTCAATAAAATATATGCATGAAACATCCTATGCACTTGGTACAGAAATATATAAAGATAGATTGAAAAGTTTTCTTGTTTCTGTTCAAACACATACATTGGTAAAGTAATCTAGATCTTTTATATAGAGAACTCTAAGAAGGGGACTTTAATAGTATAGAAACCCATGGATTTTAGTGTCTGTGTACTAGAGGAAGGGTTAGATACTCATCATTATAGTGTATAAGTGATTATATATTTTTGAAATCTGATCAAATATAGGATATTTGGATCATGTTTGGAATGTATTTTGGGATGTTTTAGAGATGGATATTTAATGGAAAAACACATGGAGTATGTTCTTAGGTGTTGGTAGTTGAAATTTTTCAACATGTAGAAAATAACACTTTAATATGGGGAATTGTTTTCATGGAGAGGTACTTAATAATATTAATTTTATAGATTTTTTAGGGAGGTAATGTTTTAGTATGAAATTTTGTTCTATGAAACCCCTAAGTAAGAAAAAGTTTTAGAGTTTGGGTAGCATCATGCTGTAGTGGATTGGTTTTTCATATATCCCTAAACTCAGTGAAAAAATTGGTTTTTGAGTCTTGATAGGGATCAAATTTCAATAATGGGTACTTCACTATGAATACCTTATAAATATAATAATATATTGGGGATTTTTTCATAAATTTCCCACTCAGGTATCTATATTATGCATTAGGGAGGGACATTTCACCATAAAACATTTGTTCACATAACAACATATTACTATAAGTGGGTCATTACATTGTGACCCCCTTGGTCATGTCACAAAGATCCTATTATCCGATTTTTTAAACAAGGTTATCATTTATAGAACCCCTATTTTATTCTATTCAGGGGTTTCCTCTTATAGTAGGCTAAATTTAGGGACCCACTCTTTCTATCCCCTTATTCTCTATTTGATCTATGTTTTCTAGGAACCATTTCTCATATTTATTCAACATTTTATCCTATAATTTCCCCCTTGATCTTCAAAATTTTCCACCTCTAATTTTTGTTTTTTTGGACAGGGTTTTAGAGATATAATTTAATTAAATCTAAGAGGAATAATCCCTATTCAAGGGTCTTTTTTATGTAGTGTTTTAGGGAATCTTGGGAGATAGATTATCTCCATCACACACTATTTATTTTGAGTTATTTCACCCTAAAAATATTATTATGTATTTTTATAATTTTATGGGTTTAATTATTAATTAAAGTTTTGGAATTGTTTATTTTTTAGGTGTTAGGTCCAAGGATCTATGGTGAGTGGTATGTAATCTTTTGGTCATGGTTTTGATGTTTTAATGTATTCAGGTAATTTAGGAGACAATTATTCCATCATGGGTTTGCAGTTTTAAATTATTATTTTATTACATGGATGTTTTTATTGATGAAATGGTCTCTTATTGGCTTTATAAATCTTGGTGTGATATTGGGATAATATTATGGATTACTAGTTGAGGTGTATGTTCTTTACATTACTAAGTATCTTTTATATTTGGGGATTTTATGATCATGTTCTATCAATGTTATTATTTCTAGTATGTTTTCATGACTTATTTGATCTCAACCCATAAAATGGAATAGGACTACATTGGCCTAATGTTCAAAGGAATGAATATTGTGTTAAATAATTCTTCAGTGGTTTCTGGGTTGAAAAAGTACGTGTGTCCCATTTTATGGTATGTCTCAATGGTGTGAGTTTGATTTTGAAAAAATAATTGGTTTTCTTTTTTAGATATAATTTTAAAATGGATTTGATATAAGTTTATTTTAAAAGAAAATTGGTGATTAAAATAAAGGATTTTGAAAAGGTATTTCAAGAAAAACTATATATTTCTAAAGAACATTTTCATTAGAATTTTTTCTGAGGGACTGTAATGATTAAAATACAATATGTGGTTCCAATTATAAATGGTTTGTAAAGATAATTTTGACTTGTTTATTAAAGTAAATCTAGAAGGGTTTTGTTTGAGGTTTATTATGGTCGGTTTAACCTCATATAGAAAATAACCAATTTTTTGAATCTTCTATGCTTATATTTGTGTTTCTTATTTATGGTTTCATAGTATGATGCTTTTGGTTTCATTATGATGCATGATAACATAGGAACCATATGAGAAACCTTCAATTAGGTGATGGTTTTGTTAAACTGATTTAGATGTTGGATAGATTTCTTTTTAACATATGTCTATAAGAACCATGGTATACTTGTGAGATGAGTATGAGTCATCAAGGATAACTGTGTGATAGGTTATATGATTACCATTGGATTTTTGTAAATTTTTGATGAATTATAATATTTTTTAGAATAATTATTTCCTTATAGGAGATCCTCAAGATTGGACTCAAAGGTTGGGGAGGGAGTAAGTTTTCGTGCTCTTGATTGGTGACTTAGTCAGATTTCATGATATGTGTCCCTTATATCATGATAATCCTTGGTATAGATCCAAATGAGGTATAAGAGATCAGTGATTCTTCCTTTTGATGTTGAGGGTAGTATGATGAGTTTACCACCTAGTTATCATGGAATATTCCTTTTGTGAGATAGTGAGGCTAGAAATCTAGACTTGGAGGTAGTGTGGTTAAATCAATGGACCTATTGGTGGATAATTGATACATATGATATGTGGGATATGGGATACAAATTTAGGTTTGATGTGCATCTTGAGGAAGATATTTTTTTAGTTTATGAGGTTGCGTATATAGTTGTTTGTCTAGCTGAGATATGCCACACTCTTGATATTACTCTTCTCTATTGGTGTTATTACATAGAGTGAAGTATAGATAGTCTCTAAGAAGGACGGTGGTTAATTATTGAGAGTTTATGGTGGGATTCATGACATATAAATAATTTATATCCTTCCAAGGACCCACCTGTGGTAAAACCATCATCATTTCACACTACTTTCTTATTAAGGTTGTTAATGGTTTTGAAGTATGACTTGGGTGATTAGGGTGAAGTGAGAGTTATTTACCATTATGTAGTGAGAGATATCACCTAAAATGGTATTTGATATGTGGGATTGATATAGTGGTGATCAATGGGTAATTTGTTAAAAAGTTTTATCAAGGATTGGTGAGGTGAGATATAAGGTTGTGTGTGAGAATTTGAATTTATTGTTTATGTGGTTGGGCCCCATTCTTTATTTTTTCCCATTTTTTCTCATGGGATTATTATTTATATTTGATTTCATGGTTAGGACCTATTTGATTTTATATTTTTTTATTCTTTATAGGATTTTTATTTCCTATGATATTTTGGGGTTTAACAATTGATAAGCAGTGAGATGACTAATGGGTCAAGTGGGACTCTATTGGGTGAGTCTTGTGTATATAGTGGGAATTTTTGGTGATTTTGTATGATAATATGTGAGTTGTGTGGTATGCTTCATTTGATCATGATGATATATGAGTTATCAGTTACAAAAAATGAGGCCCTCTATTGAGTTAAGTAGTATCAATGCGAGTCTTCAGGGTGAGTGTTTCTTCTGGCCATGTGGGACCATATATGACTCGTATTTTCATATCATGAAATGTTTCTAGGTGGATAGGTTATGTTGAGAAACAAATTATAATCTTTATTAATATTTAAATTCATATACAATTGATAAAAGTAAAAAATAGTGCTTTGAGGCGAGCAGAGGAATCATACTAGGTTTTTTGGACTCACGCCATACCCAAATACATGACCAGGGTTTCAATGTATGTGGGTATAGTTTCATTTTTTATTTCATTCATAGGTATCAACTTGGTTTTGGATTCATGACTTGGTATGAGCATTGTATTGGAGTCTAAGGATTCATTAAGAGTTAATTGTGTGTGTTGATGAGAGGAAATTTATTTTTTCTTTTAGTTATACTACACTTGTATCTTCCAGTTGTTGATTGTTACGAACTATATTGTTTCATATATCTATTTAATGTATATATTTTTCCGATACTATATTATATTTTGAAGAATCATGTATAATTTTTACTAATTTACTATTCTAGAGATAAGGGGCCCAATTGAATCCCTATTTATTTATTTATAGGTTTTAGTAGTGTCTGTTAGATGGATGGGTCATGGGAAATTTTTCATAAATTCATGCATGTCCCTTAGAATTTTAATATGAGTGAATAGCCTCCCCATGAATTACTTAGGATTTCATCACTAGTAGATAACCTATAGTGTATGGGGAGGTGTGCCTAAGGTCATGTGGAACCCCCTACTCAGGTATCGTTCTGGAGGTCTGGTTCAAGGCATTACAAAGTAGTATTAGAGCATGTTTGTGATTTAGATAGTATTTCATATAAGTGTAGATATATTTTTTGGGGACTTTTAAGGTAGGTTATGTGTTTTCAGCTTCAGCATGACCATGATTAAAAAGCAAATTTTCCAAGGGATTTCCTCTATTTTGAAGTAGGCACTCTATATATGTGTGAGGTGTCGGACTAACAATCCCAATGTAGTATGAATGATAGTAGAGATGATTTATAGGGCTCAGATGGGTATTGGTGAGTTGTTCATACATTATGATATTAGCTTTCTTTTGACATGATAATCACAACTATGGGAGAAATTGCATGACATATTGCCTCATTAGAATCCATTATTAATTGAAGCAATTTATAATCTATTTTATGTCTTATCAAATAAGTAATAAGGGATAATTAGATTAATATATATTTAAGGTCTTTTTGATTACTTAAGGATTGTGATTTTTCATCTATAGCGACCCATATTTTCATACATAAATATTACATATTATTATATGGATATCCATTACATAACAACACAATCCATACCGGAACCATAAAGGTTTGGTATATTTGGGAACTTGGATACATAATCAACTGGTATATAAAAGGATCTACATTATATCCGACTTATTTATTTAAAACTAACACCCTTCTTAGATATAACCACTTAAAACCATTCTTTGTAACTTGGGGAAAGGAAACATAATAAAGGGTAAGATTAGATGATCGGTAAGGGTAAACATAAGATATATCAATCAATGATCATAAATGATCACAATACAAGCATAAGGGTATGCTAATATGATCATAATATAAAAAAACATACCCAATCAGGCAAGGATATTTAATCATGAATCATTTGCTAAGGATTTTTCATAATAGAATAAATAAGTCATAAGAATGTGGAATCCTCAATAATCTATCATGATCCATGAGAACATAATATAATAATAAGGAATAATTTTTTGGCATACACATAATCCTATAAAATCATTTCCTTAGCCAAGGATCACTTCCAAGACTATCATATTGGATTGATTTCACTCCCAATTCTATCATTTTCATAGTCATATTTCACTCCCAATACTATCTTATTAGATGAAGTCCCTTACTAAAATTGGTTCACTTCTCATTCTAGTCCTTATTATATCATGATACATACAAATTTACCTAATGCATTGTAAGTATATATAATTTTGGTCCCACTAATCAAATAATTAAAATCAAAAATATTTGTACCATGAGATCATAAAACATTCATCAAATAATCTTATCATATTACATGGAGAGGATACGAGTTTAAAAAACACTTAATCATCCTAATCATAAACCATCTAGAGAAATAATAAAGATGGTAACATTGGATCATATCCTCAGTAAATCATTAGAAACATCAAAGGATATTTTTTATAGATGAAATTACCATTAAATTGTCACCAGAACATATCTTGAAGAAAATAATCTTTTCATTTTTAAATCATTTATCTAAAATCAAAAAATATATATAAATATTAAGGAAAAAATTTTATTTTAAAAAAATCGAGGAAAATTATAAAGTAATTTTCAAATAAAATGGTATTTATAATGGATAGGAAATTTTTTCATGCGGCGCACATTAAAATAAAAATTCATTTCACTTTTTCAATAAAGATTTAAAATTACCTAATATGGAAAATCACAAGAAAATTCCTTTGAAAAAACTTTATAGAAATTAAAAAATAGGTCAAAATTATAGGAACACAAGATCATGGAATCACTGAGAGGGGTGGTGAATCGATTATTTAGAAATTTTATATTTTTTCTTTTAAAACAACCTTCACCACTAGTTAGAGTTAATCTTGATGTTAAACTAAGCACAAGCACACATAGAGAGAGAACATGTGGTTTACATGATCTACTACTCAATTTGATTAGCTAGTATTTGGTATGATCTAGTAAAACCTATTATTATATGATAAACTAAAAACCTTTGTAGACCACAATGTGTAAGTAAAATACTTATAACTCACTCAAAAATCTCCCAACTATTTTTTTCATTATTCACATAAAGCTCATCCCCACTAATACAAAATTCAAATGATAAAGGTACAATAGATATGTCTCCATCCTATAGACAATAATCTAGTTTTCTAGTGTGATTATATCTTCTTCTTCTTCTCTTATTACAAAATAAAGGCTTCACTCCAATTTACATTCACAACACTGCATGAAACCATTTCTTCTTCAAAAACACCTCTTCATAAACCTATTCTTACGTACGTATATAGGTCTAAAAACTTTTTATAACAATTTAATGAGCCAAAATGGTAACAATTTTCTATTTCTTCTTAATAAAAATATTTATGATACTATGTAATTGTAATAGAATTCAAAATCCTAGAGAAAATTGGATTTTTTTCATCACAATAAATTCCATGGGATATAGATTCTATAACTTTTTAAAACTACATTGAGTCATGAAGAATTAATGCAACATCTTCACTCTTATTTAAAAAATAGGTTTCATCAACATTAAATCTATGTGTATGTATCAATTCATGCCTAATATAAATACAGGATCACATTATCTTCAATATTATAATTATTCATCTTAAAACTAAACCACCTTATTTCCATGAAAAAATTACAACTCATCATATGAAATAATCATGCATTTAGGAATGCATGAAATCTGGCATAACTTTCTTTAAAATTGAGTATAATGATTTACATGATGTCTTCTTCCAAATTTCTGTCAACTATGTTTGAACACCTCTTTATGATGGTGAAATTCATGGCCAACTTTCCCAACTGTCTTCTACTTCATGTGTGTACAAATGTGCACATCGTACCTTTCTTATTTTCATCATTTCTTCAATGCACCAGAACATTTGTATTAAATATCACTTACTTTATTCATCCTTTTGAATCCATCATACATATCGTTTTAAAAGAATAATGATAATATATATCATGATATTTAATCCTTATAAGAACACTTTACTTTGAAACATCAAATTTAAATTCATGCCATGTGAGTCACAATTTCTATGTTTTTATCAAGAAATCATATCTCCCATGGTAGCACCTGACATTAGCACACCCATGATATCACCTAACTATAGAAAACCCACAATATCACCTGGTTGTAACACCTCACTAGTAGCACCCCAATAGTAATAGCATAGAGGTATCACCTCAACAGTAACACCCTAACGGTATCACCCTAACAATATCATATCAATACTATAACCTCAACGGTATAACACCCAATGGTAGAACCCTCAGGGTAGCACCTTAATGGTAGAACCTCAATGGTAGCACCCCAAAGGTATCACCCTCGTGGTAGCACCTCAATGGTTTCACCCCAATGGAAGTATCTTGGTGGTAGAACCTCGATGGTATTACCCCAACGGTATCACCCATATGGTAGAACCCCAATGATAAAATGATGGAAAACTTTATAAAAGTGTTGAAAAAATAAAACATTATAAAAAAATCATTTTATATTAACCAACTTCTTCACCTAATCTACAAAACAAACATCAACACAAATTCTTCTCATATAAAAAATTCCCCCTTTGTATTTTTTTCCAACCAAGGAATAGAAATCATTGAAGATTTAAAACTCAATAAATGGATCACTATCCCATAATTCTAAGACTACATGAGTATAATCATTATAGAAAATAAGAATCATTGAAATAAAATGTCATGATTTCCATAAAAATTTATTTAATATACTTTCTTAAACTTCTCTCTGCACTCTAAACATCATCACCAAAATAAAACCAGAATATATCTAGTTATAAAAAACACCTAAAACCACTTTAACAAACTATTAAAATAGTTCACACATGCTGGAATAAAAAATTACCCCTTTTAAAAACTCTCTGTAAATATATTATCTCTCTAAATAGCTCAAACACATATCAATTGATAAATTATGTTATCATTTTTCTCCCTCTTTTACAATAATATACAAAGAAAACAAGAGATATGGGATAGAACAAATATACCTTATCCTTGTACAGGGTGAGGCTAAACACCCAACTTTAACCTTAGATTCTAGAATTCATCTTTAGAAAATTTCTCAGTGGATATATTAGCAATATTCTCTTTTGTTAGAATAAACTCTAACTTTAATTTGTTTCTCTACACAAGCTCCTTGATGTGGTTATATTTGATATCAATGTAATTTCTCTTGGGACGTTGAATTATATTCATTGAAAAATTGATAGTACTTTAATTATCACTTCTAGGAAGAAGAGGAATCTTCACACCCACCTTCAGATCTTCCAGCTAAGTTTTCATCCACATCAATTGAGTTGTATCATGAGTTAAAACACATTTCTTCCATCATTAGTTATCAAAGTTACAAAATTTTTCTTCTATGTTATCTAATACATAGATCTAATTCCAAGAAAGAAAACTCCACTAGATGCCAATTTTTTATCATCATTACCCAATCTGCATCAACATAACCAAAAAAATAAAAAATTTCTTTACCACCATATTTCAATCCAAAATATTTTATACCCTTTATATACCTAAGAATACTTTTCCCAACAATTAAATGAGAATATATTTTTAATACTTTGATATATGGAAAACGAGTGACAGTATATAGAATATCTAGTGTTGAAGTTGTAAGGTATAATAAACAATGAACAAATTTCTAAGATTCCTTTGATTTACTTATTTTCATTATTCATATTTGTACTGATTTTTCCCCTAAAATTAGTTTAGAAATATATTTTGATTCCTCCGTACTGAATCCATTCAAGAACTCCCTTATATACCAATATTGAGAAAGAAAATTTTGATCTTTCCCTTGAGATGTTTGTGGATTAATAAAGTACCTTATAGTTCCAAATAAAGAAATTTAAAATAAATCCTTCATTTAGTTAAAAAAATAATCACAAATTTCATTATCATTTCCATCAAATATGACGTTACATGCATAAACAATAATAAGTTTAGATACCAATTTGTCATCTCTGAGGTAGATATTTTTGACCAATCTTCCAATAATGAAATTCAACATCTTAAAGTAGGTTTCAATATTACAATAACAGTCTATTGGGTCTTGTTTTAACCAATATAAATACTACATTAACCTGAAAACATAATTTTTATCTTATTTGAATAATTACCCACATGTTTGTTCAATGTAAACCTCTTCCTTTGATTCTCCATTGAAAAATACATACTTGACATCCTTTTGGTAGATCTTTTAATTCCTTTTTACAAAAATAGAAAAATAATTTGAATGGTTTCAATCTTTGAAACTTGTGAAAAGGTATCATCTAAGTAAACTACTTCAATATGCAAATACCCTTTATACATCAATATTACTTTGGTCCTCACCACTTCACCCTTTTCTTTCAATTTATTTTAGAACACCCACCTTTTCCTGATGAAATTATTATCTTTTTGTTTAGGGACTAGTTACCAAGCCTCATTCTTCTCAATGTGATCTAATTATTCATTCATAGAACTGACCCACTCTTGATACTCTAGAGCTTACACAACATCTTCAAGTTCAACATCTGAGAATATAGAAGTATGAGATATTATCTGTAGAGTTATTCTAACTTGTGCCTATTTTTGTTTATTTACAATGATGTTTTGAACTTAATCTTTTCATATATACTAGGATGAGTCTAATTTAATTGTTAATATTTACCTAAGATGTTTTAATTCTAACCTTTAGTATATACATCTTCAAAATATTCATCTTCATTTATTATTTCTTCAATAAGTTTAAAATAATTACCAGAGACACCACTTCCAAAATTAGCTTCATTATCGACAGTTTCCTCATTTGAAAATTATAGGATCTTTTCATTAGTTTTATCATCAATTATACTGGTGTCCTTGTTATATAAACTAGATCATCTTATATTTGGAGTATAACCAATAAATATTCCATCAGCTTTTATTGGATCAAACTTACCCATATTTGGCTTCCAAACACTCTAAAATTCTTTAAGTTTAGAGTCTTCTTATAGTACATATCATATAAATTAATATATGAATTTTGTCTATATAAGAAGTTATTTTTAATATGTTCTACTTCTCTTACAAATTGACTCCAAAAATTCCTAGAAATAACATTTTCTATCAACATTGTTTGATCCATCTCAACCAAACTTCTATTATTCCATTCAGCTGCACCATTTTTTTTGGGTGTGTATGGTGAACTGTGTTTATGAAGAATAAAATGTTTTCAAGATAATATTCAAACATATTATTAGGGTAAAAACATCATTATTTTCCCAAAATCTCTTTAGAGATAACCACACTCTTTTTCATCACTTGTTTTGAAACTCCTGACCATATTTAGAGCCTTTGATTTATGTTTCATAAACATAATACATGTAATGTGATTAAATCCATCAATAAATTAAATGAAATACTTATCTCAATGTGATTACTTCTTTCTCATTGGCCTGAAAATATATGAATTAACTAGTTCCAAAGGGTGTGATTTCAAAATCTCAACCCTTTTGTGTGAGGAATTAGTGATCTTCCCATTCAACAATTTAGATAAAATCCAATACATCTATATCCTTATTTTAGTCAAGTCATGAACACTTTATCTTTGATAAATATTTATCATATTCATCTAGACACAATTACTAAGAATTTTGTGCCAAAGTTCATTTTTAGCTTTCATTCTTAAATACCATGAATTCTGAGCATTGCCAATTTGAAATAAATTTCCCTTTATTGGCTTCCCTTTTGTAACAAAATTTCTATATTCAATCCATTTTACCCAAAAACCATATTTTCTAAAATTACCTCATTCCCTTCATCACAAATATATAAAACACTTAACATGTTGCGTTTTAGTCTATAAACCTTAAGAATGTTCTAATATTTAAATTTTTATTTTCCCAATATCAGTAGACCCAACCCATTTAATATTCAGAGACCCATAATCTCCAAATTTCACTGATCCTTCTTTGTATTTAACAACATTATTCAAAAAATTTAAGTTACCTATCATATTCCAAGAGAACCCACTATCCAATATCCATGGGAATTCCTCCTTTATGGATTTAATAGAAACTTCTATAAAAAATTGTTTTCTTTATATTTTTTCCAGGGCTATTTTTCATGTTAGTATAGGATCATGGTGATAAATTCTTTTACTAGATGACTTTGGTGATCACATATTTCACACACTTATTCTAACAATTCAAATCTATTTTCATCTTCAAAACATATTTTCTTAGTTGTTTCTAAATCTTTATTCTTAGATTAGGTTCCATTACACTCAAATTTTTCCCAAATTATTCTAAAATCATCATGATGATGGTAATTAAAAAAATCATTGATGTATGCCCAAAGACTATAAAGCTAAAAAATATCTATAAAATCTATATCTAACTTTGAAAACAACATGTTGTATGGAAAAATTTCTCTGAATTTCTCATTTAATTTGATAAAAAATATTGGATTATTTTTTTGAACCAAGGTTTTAGTAAACTACTAGAATCTTTATCTTCAAAATATAATTATTTTCAATATTTTTAGAGTTACCAAAAGTATTAGTTTTTTAATAAAAGTTAATAATCCTAGAATTTCCAGATTCTTGGGACTCAACATATTTAACCACAAACATAGTTCCTTTGGCTTGTTTATTCCTTTGAAACCTCTTAAAATACTTTTGAGTATAAATATCAACCTAATAAGATGGTTTTTATTAAAATTATCACACTTAATTATTCTTTGAGAATTCACCAAAATCTTTAATATAATAAAAAAATATAACCCTATAAAGGTTCAGTTCTTAATCTACTTTGAAAAGTTTTAGTTGAAGATCATATTGCTTTTCCAATCCTTTAATCTTTTATTTCATATTAATACCCAAGGTCTTATCACTATGAATAAAATTTTACAAATTATCAATCTAATTAAATATCTTAGATTTTTATTCTTTAAGGGTTGTTACCATAATATTTGTAGTCTAATAATCTTTCGTCAAATTCTAGTTTTCCATTTACTATTTTTAAATTTTTGAAATACATACTCTTAGTTCTCCATTAAGAATAAACTCTATTTGAGTTTCCACATCTTAACTTCCATATTTACTACCTTCACCACTAGTGAATTATTACACATTAGCTCTAGTAATAATAATCTTTTAATTAATATCAATTTCAATATCAACTTATTATTCCTCATTACCACTTTCACTTTCCTCAAATTTTGATAGAAAATTTATCCTTCTGTTTATAGAGAAATTATTATCCTTTATTTTAAGAAATAATTTTTTCCTGGATAAATTATTTTTTAAATATATTTTGAAACTTTCATCATCTTATTACTTGATTCATCTTCTTTCATTTTAGTAAAATTTGATTCAAAATATCCAACACCTCCATAATTAAATAATTTAAGTGGTATATTCCCATTAGAACTTCCCTTTACTCTTCGCACATTTTTTAAGATGTGGGACATCATTTTAGAGAATTTAAGATCCACATTAGTGTAAGGTCCCATGTTATTGAATGGGTTGAATTATTGAAATAATCTGAACTTTTTGGTTGGTGAATGGGGTGAATATTTAATTGAGACTCAGAATATAAATCTAGGAATTAGAAAACTGGAACGTGTTGTTTTTAGATTTTTTAATGGTCCAAAAGGTTTCTAAGAAACCCAAATGAGTTTTGAGAGCATTGGGATTTTGAAAACCATTTATGGGAGAGGTAAACATAGGTGTGTGGGTTTATTGAATGGTTTTTTGAACTATGTAGTAGAACGTGTGGGTTTTTCTTATGTGGATAGTGGCCACCGCACTGGTTTCCCAAGGTTTTTCAAGCTATGCAGATAGTCATGTGAGGGGAATGTACATTGGATAGTAGGTGTGCACGATTGTTACATGGTTTTCCAAACCATGTTATCAAAGCAAGATTCTTTTAAAAGAGGTAAAACTGATGATTTTTTTGTTCCTCATTTAAAGCATCAACCCATTTATTCTCATCCCATCTTCACATAGGAACCTCCTCATTGGGAGCTTATCATTGGCTTCTCTTATAGGAATGGAGAAATCTCTTATGTTTGGACCCGAAATTGGCCACCGTCAATTGTGTTGGATAGCCCTCGGTATTTCTATAAATCCTATTTATTCTTTTATTAATTTATATCACCCCGTAGAATGATAAATCCATGTGAGATAATTCATCCTATTTTTAGGTCATTTGATGCTTCTTCTGATTTCTTTCATTTTGACTAGAATTTAATCTTCATATTGGATGGGTGGACCATCCCAAGTATAAGGTAAGTGGTCTAGATTCTTTTCCCTAAATTCTGATTTTTTAATAATAACTTCTATTTTTTCTCATGTTGGTTTTACCCATTCTTTTCCCCTAGAACCAATTTGTGTTAAAATAGACATTTTTTAGAATATAAACACCATATTGGACCCCTTTTTTATGGTTGGACATCAAGGACCTCAACATGATCTTCCCCTTGGTTGTGACATGCTTATGCCTATATGACCCTTTATAATTTATTAACTGAAACACCCTTTGCAGTGTTTGGTTTGACTTTCTAAAATTATTTAATTAATTTAAATAGTTTAATTGACACCTTATAATTGGGGAATCATGTTTCTCTTGGTTATATTTACTTTGTAATATAATGATTAAAGGTATTACACCTTCTTTGAAACTTTTTCAGTTATAAATGGAAAGGAAATGACTTAATTTGAATGGAAATGGTAAGTTGGAATGGTCTTACCCTGTCCTTCATGTTTGATTATAAATAAAATGGTTTAATTTCTATTTATAATTAATTGGACACTTTTTTCTTTGGGTTATTAGAAGAAGATATTTAAATAAATTAAATGATATGGTGAATTAATTAATATGATTAATTGTCAAGATATAAACTATTGACCCTTTTCACTTTTCAATGAAAGGGTAACAGCTTAAATGAATTGAAATGATACTTTGGCATGATTATTACATTGACACAAGTATTTATAAAATATATGATTTATATTGCTACTATAAACCTTTTTCTTATTGTAGGAGTGGTCTAACTTGAGATAGCCTTGGATTACCAAGGGAATTCCATGACCAATCATAGGATACCACCTCAATTAATTGGGCTGATTTTTAAGGGAGATACCCACCTTAGAATTTGGTGAATTTATTATATGTTAATGCCTCAATGTGTCCCCGATGATTCACTAGATCTTTCTATTTTCTATATATTTTAATTCCTCATATATAATCCTTGGATTCAACTTAATGAACTCAGTTATGTGTCTCCATGGGTTAACTCCTTGGGATCCAAATCATTCTTAGCCTGAGATTACTTGGGACATGACTCCCTGGACTCAGTTATAACTTTTTATAGTTGGATTCCAAGGATTTTTCATATGGATTACACATAGACCCCTATATCCAGACTGCATGAGTTGATATTATGAGTTGGATCAACCTATTGTGGTAAAGTATTCCTTGTTTAAACCGTATATTTCTTCTTATTATTATCTTTAAATATCACTTGGTCTTTGTTATACATGATTCTTATAGTTATGTCACCCTTGATTGAAAAATGTGAAACTCATGATATTATACCTATATGGATGCCCTAGGTATTAAACTATGGTTCCATGATAATGAATTTATATATGTGAAAATGATTTTCTTACATATATATATATATACATAATGGCAGGTGTGTAGATATATTCTATCTTAGGCTAAAGCATGTATGGTCAGATTGGTGTCTTTGAGAAACCCGATCCCTGCACATTATTATTTATTATTTATCACTTTATTTGGTATACCTTCACAGTTAATATTTTATATTCCTGGACTGGATAGATTTAGAAACTATTTGAGGTGTATTAATCAGTATATCTCACACCCTGTTCGGGCCACCATTATATAGGGGTACCTGAATAGACTTCATGTTTAAGGATCTGGTTCATGGATTGTACTTTCTTGTTTTTATCCTTCTAGGCTAAGATGGAGTATAGGAGTAGAGGAACGATCCTATGCTCTTGATTCTATTGTATATAGCTACAGATTATTTTATTATTTATTTATTTTTAAATACTTTCATTGTACAATACTTACCTACCTATATTTAGGTTAGATCATATTCATGAGTGATTATTATTTCATTTATTATGGTCAGTTATGATTATCTTTATAGATACATTATTTATTATTCCTTACACTATATTTATTATTGATCTAGAAGGTATATTCCCTCACTGTACCTCTATTAGAACCTTTATTTTAGTTAGTAGCCTCTAGCATATGGGGAGGTGCACTTGAGGTCATGTATCCCATCGAATTAGGGTACCGTTTTAGTCGATCTCAAGCCGGGATTTTGCAAATTAGTATTAGAGTTTTCTTTTCATATTTGGTATTAATATTTTTGGATGATAGATAGTAGACTAGGAATTCTTTTTCGCTTGGTAAATAGCTCGTTTTGGGGTCCATCCAACCCACACATGAGGGAAAGATCAAGTTTCATGTGATGGGATTATTGTTTTATATTACAATTGATTATTATTTCACCTTGGGTGATTGTTTTTATTCCTCTAGTTATTGATTTATGACTTATGAAATTTACCCTTGTCCTAGTATAGTGAGGAAATATCAATACATGCATCATAATAGGCACATAGATTTCAAATACCATTCATATTCCATGCATATTCCATGCAATATAAATTGAATTATAAGTTGTATAATGCATTATGATTCGTATAACATGATTGTGTGATTATCATCATGCTTATTCATATCCCTGTTTAGGTAATTATATATCATGTTTTCCTATATACCCTATTTGGGTGATTTTTTCCATGATTAATACCATGCTTTCATGATTATTATCATGCCTTGTCCTTAATTATGATATATGATCCATTAAATAAAGTGTCTGCAACAACCTAAATGGTGTTTTACCACATAGATTGATGGTGAAATTCAATTTAACAAACCAATTTGGATATTTTTGATCCATTACTATTAGTTTCATCATCTGAAAAATTAATGGTTTTGATTAAATGGGTGACATATTTTTAATTTATGAGGGTATGGTCACTTTATAAATTGGGAAATAGTAACCCATGTAGTCGAACCATTTCATATAAACTTTCTATATTTTGGAATCAAATGTAGTAATATAGTTTCAATTAAATGGTAACCAATGGTCCGATTTATAAAGTATATGGACCTTTATAAATTTTAGAATGGTGATCCATGTAATTAAACCACCATATATGTACAATTCTAATCTGAGACCATAAATAAAAAACTGGTTACAATTACATGAATGTCATTTTTGACTTATAAATGAAATTACCTTTTTAACCTAGCAATGATAATTCATCTAAATAAACTATAATTCTTATATGTATATTCTAAATTGGAATTATTATAGAAAATGGATTCCTTTATACATACTTTACCTCTATTATTGGGCATGATGACTCATATGAATAAATATTTAAATACACAACTAGACCCAAGTAGGTTAGTTGGGGCATGTAACTTATGAGTTAAATTCCACTTGACTTTATTAGGTTTATCTTGGAGTGTTTATTATGAGATAAACCCATTAATTATGTTTGAAATTTGAAGGATATAAATAGTTGTGGCTTTTATTTAATGGAACCTGGGATGAAATGATGTGACCCTCATGGGTCTCCTTTGTTCCTTTTTGATGGGACCCTTTTAGGTTACCTTTTTCTTTTACATCTTAGTTCTTAACCACATGGGGATATAGTTATGCTAATGTAATGGTTATTTAAAGTGTATGTTTCTGCTTATATGGTGTTACATATAAACTTATGGTGGAATATTAATTGACCAGTTCCCTTAATTAATAAAATCCTTATCATCTAATTATGATCTTTATTATTATAAGGAATCAGTTAATTAAATTTTAAATTAAAAAATAGAGTTCTTTTCTATTTAGATTCAAAATTGAAATTTTATTTAACTGGTCCAATTTTGAAAACTCTTGAAAAAAATAAATAGTTAAAAAGGAAATAATGAGATAATTTTTTAAATGTTGCATGGTGATGGCTAAATAAAGTTAATGATATGGTTTCTTTAACAACTGGTACTAGATATCCTTGGTATATGAACTGTTTTAAATTTTTAGATGAATTTGAATTGTTTAAATTCCTTAAAATTAAATCTTTTGGAGGTTATTTTCATAAGGATCTCTGTGTAGTTGTCAGTTGTAAATTTTTTCTTAATAGTTTCCTTAAACGGGAATGTGATCATTACTGTGGGACTCTGATGAATTATTCCTAGGTTGAATTGTACCTAGAGTTTAGGTAGTAAGGCCTAGTTATCTTTTTATGTGTGACCTTGTTTTAGGTTTAAAGTCTTGTTTGTATATGGAACTAGCCTAGTCATGGTAGCGCCTTCTGATCTAAAATCATTGATAAATGATTCTTTTAATTTTTTTAGAAAAGAGGTGTTTTTCAGGTGTTGGTTTCCCTGATTAGGACTCATGTTAATGAAAGGTCACCCTAGGTAGATGTGTGGTTTTTTAGTAAGTTAAACCTTGAGTAGGTATTCTTGAATTTGGATACCACTGAAAACCAATTTATTCTTTATTTTAGCATTATACTCTTTCAGCGATCACTCCCCTAATCAGATGATTGGTGGTGATCAGGGCCGTGTATCTCAATGTTTTGAAAGTGATTTCGTTACACCTATGATGATAGGTTCTGACCCTTGTAGGTTGATTATTCCTTAATTGTTCTATTTTGAGCTCTTTTTAAAGGTTTTTTTCATGTGCCTTAGATAATTTGTAATGAATTCTCATGAATGGTATGTGGCTCTCATGTGAGAGATCTTAGGGCTAAGAAGGATGCCTAGAAACCCTTACTTTTGACTCAAACCCTAGTATGTTAATGAAGTTACTCTATTATAGAAAACCTATGAAAGTGGTTGGTTTGGGACTACGTTTTTCTTTTTATGGTAAGCTTCATTTTACGCTCTTTTTATACCAATTCATGTTAATTGATCGAGTCTTTTGACTCGGGCAGGATAATGCCTTTGATTTTGGAAATCACCCTGAGTTCTTATTAATCAAAACTAGTTTAAATTGGTAGGAAAATTTGGGTTCCTTGCCCAGTTGTATAGTATTGGTTGTATGGTTGGTGCTTACTTTTCAGAAATTTTGTCAAAAGGTGATTCTTTGTTTGGTAAATCATAGCATAGGTAAGATGACTAATTTTTAAAATTAGTTCCATAGGAACTCCCAACTTAATGGAAAATAACTTTTCATGGTGTACGATCACCTTGACCTTATTTACTAAAGAAACTCAGAAGCATGAGCTGGGTTCTTGAACCTAGTGGTACGGGATAGTAAACTGACTGTAGATTATAATTTAGTTTATGTCTAATGTATGCAGTAACTATTTAGAATTAAACATTGATGAGAGTCCAAGTAAGGGTCTAGGATCAATGGTTTCTAATGTGATTCTTGTGTGCATGGAGACCCAAATGTCTTGGTAAATTCAAAGGACATTCCTGAGATAAGGGATAAACTAGAATGTATGTGTACATTCATGGTTATGAGACATGGTTTCAAACATTGAAAAAGGCAGGTGTGGCCTAGTTGATGCGAGCATGGCTCAGAGGAAGTTATACACACCTATCAAAAAAATCTCAGTGTACTCTTAATAAATAAGAAATCATTCCCCTTATCTCGACATCACCTTGAGTATGATAAGAAGTGTTGACTATATGTTGAGATACTTGTTTAAATATCTATTTTGATTTGAATAAGGAACTCTCTAAGAATTGTGCTCTAGGAGCAGTTTTAAAATAATCTAAATACTTCGTAGTAAATTGTTGTCCATTGCAAGGTGATGACCCCTGTTATAATTCCAATTCTCTTTTATCCATGATAATAATTTTATAGATATGGTAATGGGTGATAGTTTACATTTACATTGACACTCAGGATGAGTGAGATCTTATCCATACTAGTTGTTACATCCAGTGAGAATAGGGCATGGGCTGTGCTAAGCATTTTTCTTTTCATTGATGTAACAACAAGTATGATCCTAAGGTGGGTCATGGGAAATCGATCGTTCTAGGTGACCCTCAAGTGATAAAGGTCATGGGAACTTTAGAAGAGTCATGTGATGGGTTTTTTGGCACTCGTATTTCATTTAATAGATTAAGTAATGTACGGATTGGATCTTTGGTAAATTTTAGGTGTTGGATCTTTTATGGATTTAGGTGAAATAACAATGTAGTTTTTAAGCCCTAAGTTACTCATGATGATCCATGTATGTTCGATTAGTAAAAAGTCAGTGTTAGGGTTATAGTACAATGACATTTTTTCTTAGGAGATGGTTTGGTCTAGGGATGTCACTAGAAGTCAGGTATAGTCTTTGGTGAGCATAGTGAGAACGATCTTGGTACTCTTTGGAATAAGGGCTTCGGAATTTTCTTTAGTGATTTTTGCCCATATGGGATGAGAATTTTTAGTAAATATTTGACCTGAGGCAGTTCAACTTTATTTCTATTTTTAGATGGATGTGGTTGGTGAGGAAATCACATCAGACTCACCATCAGGATGAGGCGTGTGCAGCTTTAAGGTAGACTGGGGATTTTCAAGGAAATGTTGATGTGACCGGTTGAGCCTAGTCAATTATAGTTTTACTATTTTGATCAAATCAAAGACCAAGGTTTGTTTCCTTTCATGTAATTTTATAAATTTTCCAAGAGTGTCACTAAAATTATATGGATGTGTTTTGGTAGGCAATTCTGATGGTAGAAGTTCCATGACATGGAATTGGCCATTTAAAACTAGAACCTATGGTGGAAAGTTCCATAGGATAGATGAGGTAAGATAAAATTATGTGATCATGTATCATGTTATATTGGCATGGGTAAGCCCTGTATTAATGTTTAGGTGGTGTTTTTGAGTGCTATAGATCAAGTTTTAGCATCTCAAGTACTGCATGTTTCAAGTGGTTCCTAGAGGCACGTTGGTCGTTCAGAAACGCAATGTGACCATTTTAATGAAAATTCACAACCCAAGTAGGTCTGAAGATTTTTTCTTTATTATTCCCCAAGGATTCTCAAGGAAGATAAGTTTTAATGTGGGGAGACTATAAGGTCCCATGTTTTTGGACCAGTTTAATTCTCAAAAGAATTTTAACTTTTTAGTTGGTGAATGGTCCAAATCATTAATTGATCCTCAGAATGTAAATATGAGAATTTTAATACTTGAAAGCTTTTTTAGATGTGTTTTAAGGCCAAAAAGGTGTCTTGGAAGCTTATATGATTTTCGAGAGCATCAGGCTTCGAAACCCCATTTTTTGGAGAGGCAACAGAAGGTGCATGGGTACAGCACATAGTTTGTTAAACCATGTGGATGATCATGTGGGTTGTTATTGGGTGGATAGTGGCTACCACATGAGCTACCCATAGTTTTTCAAACCATGTGGCTAGCCATGTGAGGGGCCTATCTCTTTGAAGTAGTTACACATAGTTAGTGTATAGTTTTTCAAACCATGTGGCCAAACTATGTGGATTTTAAAAGAGGGAAAATGATTATTTTTCTCTCCCTCCATTAAATACTCTAACCCTATCTTCTCCTCTCATCTACATTCATTATCCCCCTCATTGAGAGATTATCTATGGCCTCTCCTCTAGGCATGGAGATAAATCCTCCACCAGACCTAGAATCATCCGCCATTAGTTTCATTAGATAGCCCTCAGTGTGTCTATCAATCCACTATCTTTTTTTATTAATTTATCTCACCCTATGTAATTATAAATCCATACAAGATAATTATCCTTATTTTCAGGGAATTTTATGATTATTCTAATTTATTTTTCTCTAGCTTGAATTGAAGCTCAATATTATATGAGTAGATTTTCCTAAGTATGAGGTAGGTGATCTAGTTCATTTTCCTGAAAGTATCATTCAATTATAATATTTGTTTTTGTTCCTCACTTTGGTTTTACCCATTATTTTCCCCTAAAACCAAGTTTCCTTAAAATAGATTCTTTTTAATATAAATTCCCTATTAGACCCCTTTATTATAGTTGGAGGTCAAGGACCTCAAATTGAGATACCCCTTGGGTGTTCCTTGCTTATGCCCATGTTCCCCTTTAAATTTTATTAACCAAAAAACCCTTTGGTGTGTTTGGTTTGACTTACACAAATGATTTAATTAATTTAAATGGTGTAATTAACACCTTATAATTGTGAAAGCGTGTTTCTATTGGATCTATTTAATTTTCAATATAATTATTAAGGTGTGAAACCTCCTTTGAACATTTTACAATTATAAATGGAAAGGAAATGACTTGATTCAAATGGAAATGTTAAGTTGGAATGGTTTCCCCCTGGACTTCATGTTTTATTATAAAGAAATGGTTTAACTCCTATTTATAATTTTTGTAAACTTACTTTCCACTGGTTAATGGAGGAAAATATTTAAATAAATGAAATGATACAGTTAATGAATTGATATGATTAATTGGAATGACATCAACTATTAACCTCTGTCACTTTTTAATAAAAGGATAATAATTTAAATAAATAGATTTGATACCTTTTCATGATTATTATAAGTCTAAGAGTATTTTTTAAATGTAAGCTACCTATTTATACTATGGTCCCTTTTCTTATTTTAGGAGCAGTCATCCTGAAAAAATTCTTTGAGCACTTAGAGGACACCACCTTGATTCATTAGGCCAGTTGTTGAGGGATATACCCACCATGGAACATGGTCAATGTCTTATATGTGAATTCCTCAGTGTATCCTAAATGATTTACTAGATCTATCAATTTTATAGATATAAGAATGCATTAGATACACTCCTTGGATTTAGGTTGATGAAATTTGTCACATGATTCCAAGGTTTACCTCCTTGGACTCCAAATAATTCTTAGCTCGATATTACTTAGGACATGACTCCTTGGATTTATCTAGAACTTTTATAGTGGATTGTAGAGGATTTATACTATGTATTGCACTCAGACCCTATATCCAGACTATATGAGTTTATATTATGAGTTATATCAACCTGTTGTGGTCAAGTATTCCTTGGTTACACCTTGGATCCCTCTTTATCATTATCTTTACATATCACATAGTCCTTCTTATACATTATTCTTATAATCATGTCACCCTTAATTGAAATATTTGAAACTCATTATATTATCCCTATGTAGATTTTCTTGGTACTAAACTCTGGATTCAAGCTAGTGCATGTATATCTATGAAAATTATTGTATTATGTATGCATATATATACATGATGGAAGGTGTATAGATATATTCTAGCGTAGGATGAAGTAGGTATGGTTGGATAGGTTTCCTCAAGGAACCTGAGCCCAAAATGTTATTATTTATTGTTTACCACTTTATTTTATGTGCATTCACACTATATATTTTATATTAATAGACTAGATTGATTTAGACACCATTGGTGGTGGCCTAATGAGTATATCTTACACCCTTTCCAGGCCTCCATTGTACCAGGGTAACCAAAAAGGCCTCATGTTATAGGATTTGTTTCATGGATTATACTTTATTATTGTTATCCTTCTGGGATAGGATTGAGTATGGGAGAAAAGGACAAAGCCTATACTTGAGATGATATTGGAGATAGTTGTTGAGTCTTTTATTATATATTTATGTTGATATACTTTCCATGTACTCCATTTTCCTTCCTATATTTAGGTTATAACATGTTCATGCATGATTATTCTTTTATTTATTATGGTTAATTACGATTATCTTCTTACCACCTTTATTTATTTTCCCTTATATTGTATTTACTACTGATCCCTAGGGTATAGTATCTCATTATAACTCCATTAGACACTTGTTTCTATTCGAAAGCCTCTACCATATGGGGAGATACGCTTGAGGTCATGTATCCCACTTGATCGGGGCACCGTTTTAGTGTCTCTTGGGTCAGGACATTACAATAATAGTTTAGTTTTAAATAGATATCTTCATCATCCTCACAAAAAAATCCTCTTTCCATTCTAAAATTTAGAGGATTTAAATGAAATTTATTTTCATCCATTACATTTTTCTCAATAGCATAATATTTCCTCATTTCATAAGAAATTATAAAACTGTATAGATCATCAAGAGGAATATAACCTAGATCTTTTTCTTCTAAATTTCAGGCTTTAGAAACAAATTTATCTATAAAAATACATATAATTTTTTAGACAATATCATAATCTTCCAATATCTCACTATAGCCTCTGATTGTACTCACAACTTCATTTTCCCATATGAAAAAACTATCAATAGTCTCATCATCATTCATTTAGAGATCTTAATACATGTGGCTATAGAAGTGAAACATAGACTTATTTACTTTTGTCTTACCTTAATTGATATTTTGAATCTTATCCCAAATCTATTTTTTTATTTGATCCCTTTAACATTCATAAATTAACCTTATAAAATAGAAGTTAAAATAGCATAATTATCACAACCATCATTTTCCAATTCCTCTTATCTACTTTTGTAATGGAAAGACCTTTAGTATGGGGAACAAATTCATCATTTGTTACTTCAAGAATTTCATAACTAATATATAAGAGATAAAGTAACTTCTTATCCTTCTATATATGATAATATTTCACATAAAACATATGAATCCTCTTTCTATTCACTAAATTTAAATTATTCATTAAGGATAATAGAATAGTAGAGAAAAGATTCAACTAATAGAGACTTCAAAAGCATGCTCAACAATAGTAAAAAACACCAATGAAGGTAACCTCCCTGTGATACTAATTTTATGAACATGGGATCATGGAATCGCTAAAAAGGGTGAATTAGTGATTCAAAAAATTTACGTTATTACTTTTAAAACAACCTTTTCCACTGGTTAGAGTAAATTTTGATATTAAACCAGACATAATCAAACATAGAGAGATAAAAGGAAATTTACAAGGTTCACTACTCAATGTGGGTAGCTAGTCCTTTTCATGATACAATAAAACCCATGATCATATGAACCACTAAATGTTTTTTTCAACCACAGTGAGTAGAGAAAATTATTAAAACTCACTTACAAGTCTCTCGACTATTTTTTTCAACCTAGACATCAGTGCATCCCATGATAATAAAATATTCAAATGATAAATTAACAATAGATACATCTTAATCCTATAGAAAATAATCTATTTTTCTAGTGTTCTAGGATATTATTATTATTATTCTCTTCTTACATAAGAAATAATTCAATTCAATTTACATTCATAGTGTTACATGAAACCAATGCATCTTCAACAACACCTATTCATCAAAATATTCTCAAATATGCCTATAGATCTAAAAAACTATAATAACAATTTAATGATCCACAATGGTTATAATTTTCTCTTTATTATTAATTAAAATATTTAAAATACCATGAAAATATATTTGAATCCAAAATACCATAAAAAAATAAGATTTTTTCATTGAAATAGCTTCCATAGGAAACATATTCCATAACTATTTATAACTATATCACTTCGTGAAGAATTAACATGGAATTGTCATTATTATTTAAAACTTTAATTTCTTCAACATTAAATCCATGCGTATGTATCAATATAATCATGATATATATACAAGATCATTCTATATTTAATCATGTAATTCTTCCTAATAAAATTGAACCACCTTCTTTCCTAAGAAAATCACAACTCATCTCATGAAATAATCATGCATTTATGCATGCATGAAATATGGTGTAACTTCCTTGAAAACAGAGTATAAATCCTTCCATGATGTATTCTTCTAGATTTATTTAAAAACTCTTCAAAAAACTCTTTATGAAGGTAAACTACATGGCTAACTTGGACAACTATACTTATTCTTCATGTGTGTAAACATTTTTACATAATAACATTTTTCTTTCCATCATTTATTTAGTGTATTGGAACAATTTAACTGGATCTCACTCACTTTATTCATCCTTTTGAATTCATTAGATAGATCATTTTATAAGAATCATGAAAATATATATCATGATATTTAATCCTTATTTCAAGAATTTACTTTGAAATATCATATTTCAATTCATAATAGCACAAAATACCATGAGACTCATGGTTGATCTGTTTTTCATAAAGTGGTCACATCTCCCACAATAACACATGGTGGAAGCACAACCTGAGTAACACCTGATGATAATAGACCAATGGTAGTTCCTGGAAGTAGCACCTCACTAGTAGCACCCTAAAGGTATCACCTTAAAGGTAGGACCTCAATGGTAGAACCCAACAGTATCACCCTGATGAAAGCATCTCAATGGTAGCACCCCAATGATATCATACTCAATAATAGCACCCTAATGGTAACACCTCAATGGTATCACCTGATTGATAGCACACCCAATGGTAGTACTCTAGTGGTATCACCACAATGGTAGAACCCTGGTGTTATCACCTCAATCGAATCACCCCATTGGTAGTACTCGGGTGGTTTCACCTAAACGGTACCATCCTATAAAACTTTATAAAAGTGTTGAAAACAAAAGACAATATCATAAACAAATAATTTCATGATAACTAGATTCTTCACCTAATCCACAAAATAAACAGAAACAAAAAGATTTATAGTATCAATAAAAATTAAATTAATGAATATTTGTATAATAGTAAATACATTCTTGAAAAAAAATTAAAGAAAATATGGACATGAAAAAAATATTTTCTTGATCAAAGAGAGAGAAAAAGTCAATTCTACTTAAAAAAAATTCTTTCAATATATCGAGTACTTAAATATAGAAAAATTAAAATAAACCATATAAGTTATATAAATAACCATAGGAGAATAAAATAAATAATATTTGTGATAAATATATCATATAATTCCATCATCATAAATTCAATCCTAAACAATCCCGGTAAAAAATTAGATAGTAACATAAAATCCTTACCTCAAGTATGTCTTCCTTCATCAATGATCTAACCTCCTATATAAGAAATTTAAATTTATTATAATTCTATTAAAAAACCTGATATATGCCTTTAATACCATACATGGTTTACTTATAACATCTAATCACCCATTCATTAACAATATTTCATTATCATCACCATTTTAGGGGTTAACTTCTTCATTTTTCATGTATGTTTTTGTTTGGAAGTTATGATTATTGCACTTTGATCATGGTTCATTCATCTAATAATGATATAAATATAATATATATTCATTATATATATATATATATTTATTTATAATAATTCATATAAATATGTTCTGAAAAATTAATTACATCACTATGTAGAGACGATAGTCCGTATGTACGCACGAGTGATGTTTCCATTTTTCAATGGATAAAACTAAAGGTAAATAATAATTCACCTTCAAAAAACCATTATTATATCATAAATATCACATATATATACACAAAAATATTAAATCTATCATAATATTCATCCATGAAATATGGGGATGTAAAATGAATCATATATCACTACATGGAGGCCATGGCCCATACATACACACAAGTGATACTTTCATCTCCCATTTGATGAATAAGTTGTGTGAAATGGTTTTTATATCATCATAATAAAATCTAAATATATTTTTTATACTATATTCAAAAATTTTATGATGGATAAAAATGTGTTTAGTAACTATATGAACAAATAAAATTGAAATACCTCGATTAAGATTTATACCTCTTCTTTAAGAGACTTCCTTTGTCTTACACCTTAATCCTTAAAGGGCTGGAATTAAGAGAAGACCATAATATCAACAAAGAAGGTAAGGAACATATGAAGGTTTTTTATTATGTATTGGATAAAATATAAGTATAAAATGGTGTGAATAATTGAGGATAAGAGGTTCCCTTTATAGGTGAGGGAAGGGACACACATGGAATTTACTTATTGATTTTAGTGATATATGGTCACTTTCATGTGTATGTGGCTCTAAATAGACAAGTATTAAAATTTAGGATAATATAAGGTTAAAATATATTTAACCAATAAGAATTATATAATTATGGGTGTATTCCTATCCTTATCTATTTGTTTACCCCTGGATAAACCTATTTTAACCATAACCGTGTTGACAAAAAAAATTTACTACTCTCTATTACAAAAAATTAAGTTTAAATAAATGAATTATATAAATTATTTTGATTAAAAATATGAAATCCATTTTATTAGATTCAATCTCTATAAGTGACATAATTTAATTTTAAATAATCATGCAAACCATAATGAAAATATGTTTTAGAATAATGTATTTTTAAGCACAAAACATAATTTACTTCCATTATTTTCCTTTTCAGGTCGATAAAATGAATTAATTTTTTTTATTGAATATATAATCTATAAATTTAATTAAAATCATTAATCAATAGATATTAATTTAATTTATTAATATAAAAACACATTTCATGTATAAAAATATTTTTTATAAAAAATATGCTTTTAATCCCAAAAATAAACTTATACAAAAATAAAATATAATGATGATTAATATTTAATTGATTGTATTATTTACAATTAAAGGATATTTATTTTAGTTTAATATAAAATTAAAAACATATTGGGAATTTTACTTGAAAATAAATGATAGTTTTTGCAAAAATCGGTATTTTTTATTATTCACTGAAAAATAAATCTTTTTAGAAAATTTCAATAAATTCACCCTAAGATAATATTGAAATGATGATTTAAAAAATTAAATTAATTTATTAAAATAAAATTTCTAAAAATGGTATAAATTAATTGAAATTTCTACGCACAAATGAAATAAAAACAACTTTTGTAGAAAACATATTTTTGAAGTATAAAATGGATTTACTAAAAATTAAGTACTTATTAATTATAAATTAATCAAAAAAAATATTATTTAAAATATTTATTTATATTTTTTATCATGTTTTCATTACTATTCATATTAGTCAATTTAATGTCTAGGTTATAATGAATTATTATATCATGGTTCATTTATACTTGGAGCTTCATGTAAAGTATGCTATTAAATACCTCAAGTTTATTTTAAAGGAAATACATATAAAATATTAGGTTGTTATATTCTAACCCCATTAAAATTAATTTATACCTTTAAATTTTTTCACTCTAATATACAAAATGAGTATATCTATGTTTCATTACATCCTTGGGTTCCCATGTAGCTTTCCTGAATTTTTGATTCCTCGAAAGAAATTTAACTAAATGAGTAGTTTTGTCCCATAGAACTTTATCTCAACAATATAAAATTTATGATGGGTTTTATTTATAGTAAATTTCATTATAAAATGGTAAAACCTTTGAGTTAAATACATGTGAAGGATTGGGTATGTACTTCCTCAAAAGGGATACATTGAACACATCGTGAACTTGAGAGAGGTTCAGTGAAATTGTCAAGTGATAAGCTATAATACCTACTCAAAAAAGAATCTTGAAGGGATCAATATACCAAGGTATAAAATTTACCTTCTTTATAAATATCATCATCACATTCAATGGAAAACAAATCACAAGAATACCTTCTCACCAACTTGAATTCTAGATCTCACTAAGGATTATTGGCACAACTCTTATGTCAACTTGCGTCTGCCCTAATGTGTTGTTGAATGGCTCTAACCTTCTCTACAATTAAATTAACTAGATCATGTCCCAATAGATTTATTTCTCTAAAATTATCCTAGAATATTGGATGTTTACACTTCTTTCCGTAGAGGTCATCAAAATGAGTCATCTGAATGCTTGAGGGAAAGCTATTGTTTTAAGAGAATTTGACTAGAGGAAGGTTTTGATACCAACCACCTTTAAAATATAGAGAACATGACCTCAACATATCCATTAGGGTTTTAATGGTCTTATCAAATTTAACATATATCTAAGGATGATAGGAAGTATTGAAACAAAACTCTATAGCTAGAGCTTACTGAAGACTTCACTAGAACATCTGGGTAAACCTCATATTTTGATCAGATGCAATAGAATATTTTACACCATACAACCTTACTACTTTATTAATGTATATCCTTTAAATATTATCAATATAGAAATATTCTCTGATAACAATTAATTGTACTAAATTCATAATCCAATCTACTATAACCTAAATAGCTTTATATCCTTTAGACTTTTGGGGGAGTTTGGTGACAAAATCTATGGTGATGTTTTCCCATTTCCATTCTAGTATAGGTAATAGTTGTAAAATTACCTTATAATTATATCTATAAACTTTAACTTTTTGATATACCAAGTACCAAGATGCATACTATACAATATCTCTCTTTATATTTCCCACTAGAAATACTCTTTCAGATATCTATGCATTTTTTTACTTCCAAGATGAATAGAGAATAGTGAGTTATGAGCTTCATACAACAACTCTTTATTTAATTATGGTATTAATATGGTGCATACTCAGTTCATAAACTTTATCATCCTTTCACAATCAATGTTTAACTCATTAACATTTCTCACCTTCTTTTATATCCACATATCCTCTTTATACACCTATTTAATTATCACAAGGATATATGGTTGAAAAATAATTTAAGAATAATAATATTTCTTCCCTTCCTTTAATATTTCAAGGTATATCCTTTTCAACTAAAAAAAATATTAGATAATTTTTTATCCTCATCATAGATAAGGTAGAAAGATTCTTTTGACTCAAAAAATAATCCACCTTGTTATCTTTCCTAGGGTGATAATGTATTGACTAGTTATAATATTTAATTAACTCCAATCATCTTATATGGTTAATATTCAACTCTTTATAGGAGAATATGTACATTAAAATTTTATGATCAATATATATGTCACACATCTCTCTGTAAAGATAACATATCTAAATCGTTAATTCAAAGATTACATCTGTTAACTCCAAATCATGAGTCATGTAATTTTTTCCATTAACCTTTATTTAGTATAATTCATAATCTATCCCCATATCATTTTACATAATAACACATCCTAGAACCTTCTTCAATGAATCACAATAAATTACAAACCCTTCTCCAGTACATGGTAGTGTGAGAATAGGTGTACTGACCAACCATCTCTTCAGTTCCCTAAAATTTTCTTCACATTCATTAGTATAAAGGAATTTAATCCATTACAAGTTAACTTGGTGAGTGGATAAGATATCCATGATAAATCCTTCACAAACCATCGATAATATACATCCAATCCATAAAAACTAAATCTCTAATCCATAGTGGGTGGTCTAGGAAAATTTTCAGTAACTTTAATCTTTCATGAATCCACCAATAGACCCTCAATTGAGACTATGTGATATGAAAATGAAAGTTTATACAACAAAAATTCACACTTAGTAAATTTTAAATATAGTTTATCCTTTCTTAAGATCTTCATTACAATACTCAAGTGATCCTTATGATCTTACTTTCTCTTGGAATATAGACTAATATAGTCAATAAAGATTATTTTAAACTAATAAAGTTAATATCTGAAGAATCTATTCATTAAATCCATAAAGATCACTGGGGAATTAGTAATACCAAATGGCATCACTATAAATTCATAGTGTCCAATCCTTGATTGTAAGGTTGTCTTGGGTATGTATTCACTTTTGACCCCCAATTGATAGTATCTCGATCAAAGATCAATATTAGAAATATATTGAGCTCCTTATAATTGATCAAATAAATCATCAATATGGGGAAGAGGATACTTACTATTTATTCTGATCTTGTTAAGTTATTAATAATCAATAAAGAGTTGCACTGATAAATATTTCTTCTTAATAAAAAGAATAGTTGTACACTATGGTGATGCACTTAGCTGAATGAATCTGTAATGACCCAAACTATTATAAATAAAATTCCCAGTTTTTGATTTATTTAAATGTATCATCATGAAATATGGTTATATGAAACACATTCAATTATTTGGTTTTATTATATCCTATTATATTTAAAATATCATTAAGTATCATTACCATTTATATTATATCCCTTGAACAATGATCACCTTAGTAGTATAAATATAGGGTTTTAATAAATCCAATTGACACAAACAAACGAAGTGATGGCCTCAACCAGTAGAACCGTACTCTATGAAGCCCATTTATCAGAGATTCTGATGAATATACCATTTATTTTATTTTACCTTGACAAATCCCAAGCTAAGATCCAATAACTTAAGAATGAGAGAAATTGTTTACGGGAGAAGTTCAAGATCATCGAGATCACGACCCAAACCATGTTCTCCAAACTGCCCCATGAAAGTCTAAACATTGCATACCCTACTCTTAGGGAGTTTTCTGGTGTATTAAAGAGATATGTATCAAGACCCTATAAATATGAATATGTAATTTTGTTATAGAATAATTAATATATGTGCATCCTATTATTGTTACTTTATAAATGATTTTTATTTTATATACAATAAAGCACAAATTGTATTTTTGGTTAATATTAAAATTAAATTAATAAATTTATAAATTAATGTATTTTTGAAATAAATAACATTTTAAATAATTTTTATCAAATATAAATGATCATATAATTTTTATGAAGTCAAATGTAATTTCTCTATAAGGCTTTGAAAACTGTAATTGTTAAAAAACACAACATTTATTAGTAAATGTTGATTTTAATTTAAAATTGAAAATTCACATATTTAGAAAATTGTTTAGATAAAATGAATATTATTTTTTTAATTAGAATTTTGAAATTATCTAATAGTTAATTTTTCATAATTTTCTGAGACAGTAAATTGTTTTGTTAAAAATTAAATTTCGTATAAATATACTTTGTGTATTATGAAATCATAATGACCCAAAAGTGATGTAATAATTACTATAATTTGTATCCAATACCAAATATATGTTTTACATTTAAAAAAAATATGATTTTAAGTTTATTTGATTTATTTTGTAAACCCATTATGAATCCTCTAAAACTTATAATATATTTTACATTTTTAAAATCCTTTCTTTAAGAGTGTGACTCACCTCCACATAAGATAGGGAATTATTTTAATAATTTCAGACATTTTCCATATAAAATAATGAGATATGTTTATATTTGGTATAAACCATGGTCAAAAACCATGGGATGGTTTGTGGTTTTGGATATTTTATTATGTAGAGTCCAAAACATAAATAATAAAGAAATCCCTCTATTTTCCTATATAAACCTACCCAATCTCCCATTTATATTCAAAAATACTCCTTGGAGAAATAAAATACTCTACCCTCCACTCAATAGAGTCCTCAACATGTTCCCCCAAGCTCTCAAGAAGCCCCTCCCAAGCTTTTGGTGTCACACACTCAAGTAAGGGACCTTCCTATCCTCCTTTCAAATTCAAGAACCTTCTTTGAAATTAGTTATTTTAATTTCTAATGGATATATTTTAATTAATTTATAATCATTACCTTACTATACAATTTATGTTATTTAAAATGAGTGATCATTTATCCTCCCTCATTTTTACCCTTACCTAATCTATTACTATGCCAAAATTTTGTAAGGGATCCTCACCTTCTCTTCTTTATTCAAGTTTCTTTATAAACTTATGAATTATATTTCCTTTTACTAAAGTTAGGACATGTATTTCCATTTACCTATTACTTTCCATCTAATTTCCAAATTATTAGAGACCAATTTATCTCTCATCAACCATTTTTATGAATTTTTAAATAATATCGTTTTGCTGCCAAAATTTCACTGTGATTTTCTATTACAAAACAATTGTGTAGTGAATACCATACCCATTTTTCTCTATCAAGGGTATTCAACTTTATGAACATATAATTATTTATTGGGGGAATTACATTTATTTATTCTGAATTCCTTTATTGTGGAATAAATTATTATGATGAATGAATCCTTGTTGTATGATCTATGTGGCACACATAAGCATGAGAATGAAATGAATATGATGGTTATGCCCAGATAGCACTGAAATGAATTGATTAATGTTTATAATAATGATACATCATGTTGGTACATGGAGTGAACCTAATTTATTTATGTTATTTTTTCCACCATGATGTCTTGCCAGTTTTATCCTTGACCTATGTTTATGATTCAACGTTTTAAGTTGTTTCCACATTTCCCATGTTATGATTATCATTCTATATTATTGTTTATTATTCATTTTCCTTTTATTCCTCATTGATATGCCTATTATTTATAATGTATCACTTATTCCATGTTTATTCTCTTATTGGGCTTATCCTATGCAGTTTTAAGTTTGAAACAGTATTTTGAGCATGTTATATAAGTTTTCAATAAAGAATTTGTATTCTATGTTTTATGTTGTTATCTAATGTGCCTAATTCCCAAATACACTAGGCTTATCAATCATTTGGGTTGTATTAAGTGTATTATTATATAATAAATAAAGTATTAATGTGAAATAAAGATCAGGATTTTCATAGTTGGTATGAGGGGGAGGTTTAGTTATTTTGGGGATTAGGATTAGAAAACCCTAGAAAAAGTCTTAGGGATAAGACTGGGTATAAGAAAACATCCCAAAAACTTGGTCAGTATATATTAGGTGGTTTTTCAATAAAATATATCCCTTTATGGATACTACAGGTAAACGTGGTTTTGGAATAGATGTACTTAGGAGTAACAACTCTGAAAAGGTGTTTCGGGCCTAACTCAGGGTAACCTAGTACACGACAATGGGCCTTACTGCACACCTGTTTTTGACACTCCTAGGGGATATTATTTGGTAAATTCATAATCTCTTTATGAAAAATAATTAAGGGAACAAAAAATTCCCATAAGAATATATGTTAGTAAATAGATCATGGATAACATAGATTGAAGCCTAGAGATTCATAAGTTAATGAAATAAATGAAATCTATAATTTATCCCTTTAATGTATATGGATTTCCCTTTATGTGTTTAATAGTTCAAAAATAATCATCCTTTATTTTCCCTTTATGCTAGACAATGGATGGAAATATGAGGAATTGGGTAAATAATTGATGTGACATGCAATGTGATGACTACCCCAAAGAGTTTCCCAACCCGATGGGGGTAGGAATCACGAACTTTATGAAGATACTCTCTCATATGACTTGGGTTCTACATAGAAACTTGGATCAAGAGGATCAAGAAAACCCCCCTAATAGAGAACAAGACCAAATCGAGAGCTTTATGTGATAAAGGCCTTATACTTTCAATGGATCATTTGGTCCCATAATTTTCAAACAATGGATAAAATATATTGAGAAGATCTTATCCATACTTCAATGTTATGAGAAAGAGAATATTATATTAGTTTTTTATCATATAGAGGTATAAGCTGATGAGTGGTGGTCTTTGGTCAAGAATATAAAGCCTAAGAAAGAGATCAAAGTGATGGAGTGGAAGGAATTTGAGAAAGTTTTTCGATAAATATTTTCCTCGCACTCTCTGAATTAAAATGGAAATAGATTTCCTTAAACTCAAGAAAAAAAGATAACAAATATATTGAGGCTTACAAGGAAAAATTCACAAGACTTTCACAATATGTCTTCACTTTTTCATTACCCATGAATGCATGGTTTACTACTCCTTTAGTGGGCTAAAACCAAGTCTATGAAAGGCCCTCTTGATTCGTGAATTTGATAGCCATGAGGAAATTTTAGGATGTGTCTTCAAATTCAAAATGGAGGTTGATGGATATAAAGGGTATCATAGGGATAAGAAGCATAAAGTGGAATTTAATTCTGGAAATCTGATGGAGAAATCAAACAACACTGAGAAATTTCAACATCCCACTTTTCAATGGTGAGGGAAGAAGCACCCTAAAAATTGCCTAAGGGGAATGAAGAAATGCTTTAGGTGTGGGAAATAAGGACACCTAGCTAGAAATTTATGATAGGAGAAACCCGCTAATGCGACAGAGGAATGGAATTCTCCAGTCAACCCTCAACGCATTACTTATTTCCTCAACTACAATAAACCTAGGAAATGTTCAAACCAATGCCCTAAGCCAAGGGTTTTCAGAGACAACCAAAAACTTCCAAGGTGGAAAGGGTGATCTTTTTTCCATCACAACTATTGTTGTAGATCCCGAAAATTAAGTAGTGATAGGTATTCTAGTTATTCATTTAATAATAGAAAATGTAATTTTTTATTCTATTTCTAGGCAATCTTTCGTATCACGAAATTTTAGTAGAACTATTCAAACAACACCACAAATAATGGAAGTAGATCTATTGGTGAAAATGGAAAATGGGCCAATTATTGAATCCCAAGTATATCAATACTCCCCTATAAAATTTGTGGGATTAACATCCTAGTGAACCTTATCATATTAAATTTAGTGGAATTTTATCCAACTCTGGTCATATATTGGCTTTACCTATATAGAGCCAACATAAATTTCTATGAGAAGGAAATCAGCCTATGTATTGTGAATCAACCCCCAATTTTGTACAAGTTCAAGGAGGAGGATGAATCATATTTAACACCATCATATCAAGCATGGATATTATTTCCCTTTGAGAAAGCATATCTGGATCAAATTATTGAGTCTAAAGAAATAACCATCCTCAAATACATGCTTATTGTGAGAGAATATGTTGATGTCTCTCCTAATGAATTGTCTGGTCTTCCTCCTAACTGAGAGTTAAAAATTTCCATCTAGATTATACCTAGGGAGTTTACATTATCCAAGTATCTATATATAATGGTTTTTTTGGAACTTGGGAAGCTTAAGAAACAACTATAGGGGAATCTGGATGAAGGGTCCATATGCCCAAGTGCTTCACTATGGGGTTCACCAGTCCTCTTCATTAAGAAGAAGGGTGGGTAAATGTACTTTTGTATTTATTATCGTGAACTCAACAAGATCAAGATAAAGAAAAATAATCCTCTTCCTCATATTGATGACCTATTTCATCAGCTATATGGAGCACAATACTTCTCCAAAATGGATCTATAGTCAGGGTATTACCAATACTTCTTTTCGTACGAGGTATGGGCACTATGAGTTCATAGTGATGCCTTTAGGGATCACTAATGCTCCAAAAATATTCATGGAATTGATGACTAGTCTTTAGATATTACCTTGAAAATTTTGCAGTGACTTTTATAAATGATATTCTAATATACTCCAAAACTAAGGACGAGCATGAGGAGAATCTGAGCATTGTGCTAAAGACCCTATGAAAGGAGAAGCTTTATGCCAAGTATGAAAAATGTGATTTCTGATTGAAGTAAGTCTCTTTCTTGGGGAATATCATCATAAGAAAAGGGATATCCATAGACCCTTAAAAGAAGAAAGAAATTAAAGGATGGTCGAGGAAAACATATATGATAGATATCCATAGTTTCCTTGGGTTAGATGGGTATTATTGCTGATTTTTGAGAAATTTATCATGATTTTCAAACCCTCTTACCAAGATAACTCAAAAGGGATTCAAGTTTTCTTGGAATAATGAATGTGAAGAGATCTTCACGGATTTAAAAATGATTCTCATCACTACACCTATTCTCACACTACCTACAAGTGGAGAACTCTTCATAGTATTCAGTGATGCTTCAAAGAAGGGTTTGGGATGTGTTTTAATGCAGAATGAGAAAGTCATAGCCTATGTTTCAAGTTAGTTTGAAGTTTATGAATAGAACTAACCAATGAATTATTTGTAGTTGGTTTCAATGATATTAAATTTTAAAATATATAAGAATTATATCTTTAGGTATAAGTGGGAAATATATATGGATCAAAAAATCCTCAAGTATATATTCATATAGAAATAGATTAATTTTCACCAATGAAGATTGTTAGAGATGATCAAGGACTATGAATGATCAATCCACTACCATTCTGGCAAAGTGAATAATTTAGTAGATGTTATAAGTAGAAAGGATCCTTCATCTTTATCAATGATGAGAATTGAGAAGGATCCAATCTTCTTAGACCTACAAAGTATGGACATGGGAATCATAAAGGAAGGGAAAACATCAATCCTTTCACAAATGATTACTCAACCTTCTCTTTCGGAAAGGTTAAAGGATGCTCAAAGAAATAATGTGGAAATTCAGAATAAGGTGGAAGCCTTGAGAAAGTGGAAGTCCTCAAAGTTTAGAATTGATGAAGAAGGAATTGTGAGATTTGGGTCAAGACAATGTGTTCCATCAAATCCTAAGTTTAGGAAGGAAATTTTGGATGATGCAAATAGTTAAACTTTCTCCATTCACCTAGGAAGCACAAAGATGTATCAAGATATTTGTGAGCACTATCAGTAGGAAAATATGAAGAAGTACATTGATGAATATACATCAAAGTGCCTAGTTTTCCACTAAGTTAAGGCTACAAGGAAGAATTCTAAGGGTATGATGCAACCATTACCCATACCAACATGAAAATGGGAGAACATCACCATGGAATTTTTCACTGTAATTCCAAATACATCTAGTATAAATAATTTTATATGGGTTATTTTGGATTTTATTACCACAAAAACTCACTTTATCGTAATTCGATATCACTTCTCACTATATCAACTTAAACGGATATACATCATATAAGTGTTAAGGCTTCATGGAGTACCTCTATCGAGTGTATCTGATCGATATTTGAGATTCACCTCCAAGTTCTGGAAAAGTATCTAACATGCTCGAAACACTTATCTAAACTTCAGTATATCCTATCATCCTCAAACTGATGGCCAATCTGAGGGGACTATTCGTATATTGTAATACATGTTTTGAGCATGTTTTATGGACTTAAAAAGTGGATGGGACCAATATCTTCCTTTGGTCGAGTTCTCTTACAACAATAATTTACACTCGAGCATCCAAATTGATCCCTATGAATCCCTTTATGCGAATAGGTGCAGAACACCTACATGCTGGGATGAATTTGGGGAATAAAAACTGCTAGGTCCTAAAATGATCGAGGATATGGTATAAAAGGTTAACACCATTTAGCAATGCATCAATACTGCACATAGTCGATAGAAGATATATACAGAAAATCATCAAAGAGACCTAGAATTTGATGTTAGAAACATGGTATTCATACATATATATCCATGGAAGAAATTGATGAGATTTGGGAAAAAATGAAAGCTTATTCTAAGATACATCATCCCCTTTGAGATCCTCAAGTGCATTGGAGCAGTGGTTTATCGACTAGCACTTCCACCGAACCTATATTAAGTACAGGATGTATTCCATGTATCCCTCTTGAGGAAGTACATACCATACCCCTCACATGTACTCAATCAAAAGGTGGTGCCTTTGGAGAATGACCTTTCCTATGAGGAGTAGTCGATGAAGATCTTAGATTATAGAGATAAAGTTCTAAAAAATAAGACAATGCACCTTATTAAAGTGCTATAGAGAAACCAAAAGTTTTAAGAACCAATGTGGGAACTAGAGAAGGTGATTAAGTAGAGTTACCCTCATATGTTTTAGTGAGGGAAATGAAAAATTTGAGGTAATTTTTTTTAAAGGGGGAATATTGTAATGACCCGAATAGTTATAAATAAAATTCCACTTTTTTATTTAATTAAATGTCTCATCATGAAATATGGTTATAGAAAACACATTCACTTCTTTCGTTTTATTAAATCTTATTGGATTAAAAATACAATTAATTATCATTACCATTGATATTATAGCCTTTGAACGGTGATCACAGGATTAGTATAAATATAGGGTTTTAACACACCCAATTGACACAGACAAAGGAAGTAATGGCCTCAACCTGTCATATCGTACCCTATGATTCTCATTTATCATATATTCCAAGGGAGATATAATTTTTGGGCTTTTCCCTTGACCAATCCCAAGATGAGATCCAACAACTTAAGCATGATTTAAAATTTTTATGGTAGAAGTTCAAGCTCATCAATATCATAGCCCAAACCATGTTCGTCGAACCATGCCATGAAATTCCCACCATCGCGCGCACCTTACTCTTAGGGTGTTTGCTAGTGTATTAAAGGGATATTTATCAAGAACCTAGAAATATGAATATTTTATTTTTTATATAATAATTAATATATTTTAATCCTATTATTGTTACTTTGTAAATGATTTTTATTTTGGATACCATAAAGCACAAATTATATTTTTGGTTAATATTAAAATTAAAATAATTAATTTATTAATTAAGGTATTGTTTAAATAAATAATTTTCTAAATAATTTTTATAAAATATAAAATTTTATATAATTTTTATGAAGTCAAATGTAATTTTTTATAAGGGTTTGAAAATTGTTATTGTCAAAAAAACCTATCATTTCTTAATAAATGTCAATTTTATTTTAAAAGTGAAAATTAAAATATTTAGAAAATTATTTAGATAAAATTAAAATTATTTTTATAATCATAATTTTGAAATTATCCAATGGTTAATTTTTCATAATTTTTTGAGACAGCCATATTTTCGAGTAAAAATTAAATACCTTATAAATATATATTATGTATTATGACATATAATGATCCAAAAGTGATGTAATAATTAATATAAATGGGATATATGTAAAAATATATGTTTTCCATTTAAAATAATGTGATTTTAATTTTATTTGATTTATTTTTTAAATCCATTATGAATCCTCCAAAACTTTTAATATATTTCAAAGTTTTAAACTCCTTTCTTTAAGAGTGTGACTCACCTCAACATAAGAAAGGGAATTATTTTAATAATTTCATCCCTTGGAATTATAAAATAATGAAAAACACTTCCATTTATAAGAAACTATGGTATATTTTTGTGGTTTTGGATATTTTATCATGTAGAGTTCAAAACCTAAATAATAAATAATTCCCCCTATTTTCCTATGTAAAACTACCCAAACTCCCATTTCTATTCACTCAAACTTTTTAGAACATGAACATATTATTCCCTACACTCTATAGAGACCTCCCAATATTCCCCTGAGCTCTCAATAATCCCCTCCCAAGCTTTTTGTGTCACACACTCAAGTAAGGGACCTTCCTCTCCTCTATTCAAATTCAAGAACCTTCTTTGAATTTGGTTCTTTTAATTTTAATTAGTTGTATTTTCATTCATTTATTATGATTAACTTATTTTCCAATTGATTATATTTTAATTAAGGATCATTTATCCTCCCTCATTTAGACCCTTACCTAAGTCGTTACTATGCCAAAATCCTGTAAAGGATCCTCAACTTCTCTTCTTTATTCAAGTTTCTTTATGAACTTATGCATTCTATTTCCATTTCCTAAAGTTGATAAATGTATTTACATATACCTATTAACAACCATATGATTTCCAAATTATGATAAACCCCTTTCTCTCTCATCAAAATTTTTTATGAATTTTTAAATAACACTATTATGCATCTGAAATTTCACTGTGATTTTCCATTCCAAAACAATTGTGTAGTGAATACCATACACATTTTTTCTATCAAGGGTATTCACCTTTATGCACATATAATTATTGATTGTGGACTTAAATATATGTATTCTAAATTCATTTATCATGGAGTTAATTATGATGATGAATGAATCCATGTTGTATGATCTATGTGGCACACTTAAGCATGAGAATGAAATGAATATGATGGGTTCGCCCAGATAGAACTCTAATCCATTGATTAATGTTTTGTGTCATGATATGTCACATTGGGATATGGAGTCAACATGATTCCTTTATGTTAATTTTTTCACCATGATTTATTGTTGGATTTATCCTTCACCTATGTTTGTGATTCAGTTTTGTAAGTTTTTTTCCACATTTCTCATGTTATGATTATCATGCTATATCATGCTTATTATTCTCATTCCTTTTATTAATCATTGATATGCCTATTTTCTAACATGTATAACTTATGAAATTTTTATTACCTTTCTAGGATTTATATATCACCCCTTTCTTATGCATTTCCCCAGGTTATCCCATGTAGTCTTATGTTCAAAAGAGTATTTTGAGAATGTTAAATGAGTTTTCAATAAAGATATTGTATTACCTATTTTATATTATTGTGTAATGTAACTAATTCCAAAAGAAACTAGACCTATCTATAATCCAGGTTGTATTAAGTGAAGTCTTAAATAATAAATCAATCATTAATGTGAAATAAATATCAACGTCATCATAGAAACCCTTGTCAAGATTCTCTTAGAATTGCTTCTTAAACTCCTATAACTCAATCAGGACCATTCTATAATGAGTCTTTGAAATATTTGTAGCACCAGTTATGAGTTATATTGAAAACTCAACATCATAGTTTGATGTGAGCCTATAAAAATCTTTGGGAAATGTATTATCAAAATTCTATATAATTGAAATATCTTTGATGTTGAGTTTCTCCCCAACCATATAAGATCAATACCCCCTTTTAATAAAAATAATGACCCATGTGATGGATATAATTTCCATTGGAATTTCATTTTTATCCTATCATTGATAGACAATCATAGGTTGGTTCAGAATATAAAATGTGGCTTCCTTACTCAAGTAATTTATAAGATATCTATATAGGGGGAGCTAATCAATACAAAAAAATGCATCAAATTACACTAAAGGATGAACAATAAAGATTTTATAGGGAACATTCTTATAAACATAAACATGAAATCCCAAAATCTATAGGGTTTTTAATTATCATGATTCACCTTAGTGATAAACATTGTATATTACCTCCCTTGGTCTAGGATTTGTCCCTTGGATTAGGGCATCGACCTAGATAATGCCCAAGTTCCCCACAGATAATACATTTTTATAATAGTGGTTACCTAGGGTGAACTTAATTTCCATAAATTTAACTCTTCATTTTTCCTCATAAATTTATTTATTCCCTTATATTCCACATGTATAACATATTATCATTCCATTGAGCCATTTTTTAGGGTGCTTCTTCCCACATTCTCTACATGTAGGAAACCAAATCTTCTTTCCTCCATAGTCATCATAAAATTTCATTTTTATATTATTTATTGTGTCAAAAAAATCAACCAAGTTGATATTATTAATCATATAAAGTGATGGTTAATTATGCATCATCACATGGTTTTTCATTCCATATCTCATTTCATTTAGTTTCTCATGTGGACAATCATTCAATTGTTTTTCACATGCAGTATTTATGTGATTATCTCTAGTTCCATCCATTGACTAAAACTAAAAACATGGTATAAGAAATAATAACCATAGTGTGAAATAATATAATCATGAAAATAATTTATATAATTCCTTAATCTTGACACCTTCGTTTCAATATATGACACATTGGGATTAACCTAGGTCATCCATGGTTAATATCTATTCAAATACTTTATAATGGTTCATAACAAAAATTTGAATTCACCTAATCATATCCCATATGAGTTTGAAACCAATTTTTTAGTAGGGTATCATTCACCTTGCATTGTAATTATGGTTGAGATATACTTGACCAACTCCTTTAAAGGTTATTAACCCTAGATACATTTGTTATAAGAACACATCCACTTATAGTATCTAGACCATGATGTATTTCTAGGAAAACCATATAATATCTACCTTCACTAGACTTTAGAATGATTTTATATACTTAGGATTATCCTAAGGGTTATCACTAGAGTTTCCTAATCCTATTTTCTGAAAATGACTAAACCTTTCTCTGATACCAACTATAGTGACCCATAATTTTCATACATAAATATTACATCTTATTAGATGGATATCCATTTCATATCAACATAATCCATTCTAGTATGATAAAGATTTAGTGTCTTTGGGAACTTTGATACATAAACAACTAATACATAAAAGGATTTACATTATATCCCACTTAGTTCATCACAACTATCACCCTTCTTAGAAATACCATGATTAAAACCTTTCTTCATATACTCGGGAAAGGAAACATAACAAAGGGTGAGATCAGATGCCCAGTAAGGGTGAACATAGGATATATAAAATAATGATCATAAATGATCATAATAAAATCATAAGGGTACAATAACATAATCATAATATAAAAAATTCATGCCCAATCATTCAAGGATCTTAAATCATGAATCATGGAATAAGGACTTTTTATTATAGAATACATAAGTCCTAAGTGTGTGGAATCATCAAAAATAAATCATGTTCCATGAGAACATAACATAAGAATAAGGCATAATTTTTTGGCATAGGAATGATCATATAAATCATTTTCTTAGTCAATGTTCACTTTTAAGACTATCATAGTGGATTGAGTTCACTCCCCATTCCATCTTTTCCATAGTGAATGTTTACTCCCAAGATATCTTATTAGACAAAGTCCCTTGCTAAAATAGTTTCACTCCCCATTTTAATATTTATTATATAAATATATATCAATATTTAGCCAATTTATTGGAGGGATATATAATTCTGGGCCCACCCATCACATAATGAAAATCATACATATGTGTTCCATAAGATCATAAAAAAATCATCATATCATAATCTATGGAGAAGATATGGGTTTCATAAAGAATCATTGTCATAACCATAAACTATACAGAAAAATAATAAAGATGGTAACATTGGATTATATCCCAAGTAAATCATAATAAAAATAGATGAAAATATATTTAAAATTTCACTAGAAAATCTCTTGAGGTAAATACCCTTCTCAATTTTAAATCACTTATTTAAAATATAAAAAATTACAAAATATTAAGAAAAAAATTTTATTTGAAAAGAACCAAGGAAAATTATAAATTAATATTTAAATAAAATATTATTCATGATGGTGAATAAATTATCTCATGTGGTGTATCTTTAACAAAAATCTTTCATATTTTCGGTAACAAGTTAAAAATACCTCATTCATAAAATCACAAGAAGATTCATTTAAAACATTTTTATAGAAGGTAAAACAAGGGTAAAAATGAATTGACTTAATCTTTATAGAATAGTAAAATCATTCTAGAAAACATTTTAAATAAAATATGGACATGGAAGAAAATATTCTCATCAAAAGGGAGAAATAAATTCTGTTTTTATTAAAAAAAATATTTTGGTCTCTTGAAGGATAAAAGAGAGAAAAATGAAACAAAAACATGTAATTTAAATAAATAACCATGTGATAATAAAATAAATGCAATTTTTGTGAGATAAAACATATAATTTCATCATTTTAAATTTAATCATAACCAATCCTCATAAAATGATATTGTAACATAAACCCCTTACCTCAAGTTCATCTTTCTTTGTAAGCACTCTAACCTATGGTATAATAAATTTAAATTTATTATAATTATATATAAAATAATATTAATACCTATAATACCAAAAATTGATTAATTTTAACATCTTACCACCCATTCATTAACAATATTTCATTAGCATCATCATTTGGGTGTTAACTGCTTTATTTTTTATGTATCTTTTGGTTTAGCTGTTATGGTCCTTGAACTTTGATCATGGTTCTGTTATCTCTATAATTTTAATCATTATATAAATATAATATATATTAATTATATAAATATTTATAATAATTCATATAAAGTAGTTCTAAAAAATTAAATACATCACTATGTAGAGAAATTAGTATGTATGTACACGCAAGTAATGTTTGCATTTTTTGATTGATGAAATGAAAGAATAAAGACTATTAATCAGAAAATTCCTTTTAGTTTGTACCAAAAGGGTTTCTTGTTTTGATTCTAGACTAAAGGGAGGATTATATATCTAGGGTAGGGATTTTTAGAGACTATTTGGGCAGTGTTTGGATGAGAAAAAGTGGCTTTAGATGTTTGAGGAAGGGGTAGAGTGCTTACGTTTTTATAGTGGAGGGGAGTGACACTATTGTAAATACCAAAATGAATTCATTAATGGGAGTTATAACTTACCTAAAGTTCCAAAAAAATAGAATAATAATTTATTAAAGGATTATAATGTTCTATTAAAACCTCCACCACACAAAAATACATGAATTTTAATAATTTGGTTCCTTAACTTCTAAGATTCCCCAATTTTATTATTTTGGTTTTTATTAAAGAATCTAGTTTTCTAATCTAATTAATTTAACCATAAATAATAAAATAAAGTTACATATATTATAAAATATATATATATAATTAATTATTAATATTATATCTAATTTATAAAATAAAAATCTCACATTTTTTGAAAATTAATTTTAAAGCAAGTGCATGTGACGCGCTAAAACACTGGTTAAACCCAGACCACATAAACAATGTTTTTACCATATATGGGTCAATATTTTAGTTATAAAAGATCAATGGATCCATTTAAATACCATATTTAATATTTATTAACACTTTAAAATCACTTTTTAGAATATAGGATTTTTATTAATTTTAAATCATTTAATAAAATTCCATTTATTGTAAAATGACAATAATATCAATTTTGAAATTATTTATTTAACTTTAATTTTAAAATATTAATACAATATTAGAATTAAAATATATTAATTTTATAGTTTTTTAACATGATATATTCATCTAAAAAAATAAATACAATAATTCAATCAATTAACTTCACTTTTAATATTTATAGTATCATTTATTTTAGTTAGTTATTAACTAAATAATCACTACATTGGAATTTCCTAAGAATTTTATGTAGCTAAACCATCTCTAAAAATTATTAAAAAATTATTATGATAAAAATAACCACTTTTTATTTCAAAATTATATGTATAACCAAAAGTATTATGTTTTTTACATATCTCAAAGTATTATAAATGTTAAAGGTAAGGAAAGTTCCATTTTTGTCTTTTTTCCTTACTTAACCTTTTATATAGGTAAATTACATTTAATAATATCCCAATAAACCATAAAATTAAAATAAATTGCAGATATAGTCTAATTATTTTCATCCAATAGATTTTGTACAAGTGTTCAGGTCATTTTGGTCCTTAATAATAAGGTTTAGTCTCTTATTTAGCTTAATCTTACCTTAATCACCATTATAAATTTTAATCACTTTCACTAATATTTTTTGTCAAAAATTAGGTTGATCTTATTATAACAAAAATATTTTACTGATTATAACTGTTTAAGTCTATTTTTCAAAATTCAAATCACATAAGTGGTAAAATTAAGATTAACGCTAATCTCACAGACGTGGCGAGAAAGAGGGTTTTTAAAGTAGAAATGATCAAAAGTTCAATATGTTTTTATGTGAAATTTTAATATAAAATGATTCCAATGAACTATATTGGGTTAATATATGAATAATTGATCTATTTTTAATTCAAAACCAATTCAGTTTATAATTTAACATTTATAATTATTTAAACAAAAATTCATTTTTAACTAAAATGTAGTATTTTTTATTATTCATCAAAAAAATTAAACTTTTCAGAGAAATAACAAAAAATACACCATAATAAAATTGTGACATTATTAATTCAAAAATGTAGTTTATTTTAACAAGTAAAATTTATAAAATTTCCAAAATTTAGTTTTAAAATAGGTACGCCATTAAAAGGCGGTAAAACCTATTCTTGTTTGTAACAAAAAATAACTCCATGTGGTGTGTAGAATAAGATTAACATGGTATTATGTATAAGGAGAGACAAAATAATATTTACTACAACATAAAAATAGTTTAAATTCTTAGGGTGTTACATTCTCCCCACCTTAATTAAATTGCATCCTCTCAATTTAAACATGATCTCAATAATCAAGGAATTGATATTTGAAAATATTATTATTAAAAAACCCACATAGTAAATAGGGTTAATAACACCTCTTCTTAATAAGAGGAAAAATCAAATGAAAAGTTCACCACAAAACTAGGATTTCTAATTGGATAAAATTAGTGAAAATATGGATATGGAAGAGAAATCTATCTATCAAGTTTTGATGGGAAGAGATAGAGAACATGTTTAGTTGAAATTTGTAAACCACAAAACCATAAACCAAAGGTGTGAGTAAAGGTCATTGATATCATAAAATAATGATGATATTAGGACAAATTTTTTGTTTTAAGATACTTTTCATAATGTTTAGGAATTATTTCACTCTAGGAATATAATTAATTATAATTTTCTATTTCATAAACACAATCTTATCTGTTGGTTACGCCTTGAAATATTTATATTTCATCTCTTAGCACATGATGAATCATATGGTGAAGCAATAAATTAACTACTAAAATATGATCCAATGATCAACTTAAACCATTTTTATAAATGCTTAACTTTTCCAAAATATTATGATTCAAAACTTTAGAAATAAGGTTTCTAAATTTCCAAAATAATATTATGATTAGACTTTAATCAACACGAAGTAGCTCTAAATGTTTACATTCCAAACATGTTAATAACTTCATAACATCTCCTATTGAAATATGGTAATAACTAGAATCCTTATAAAAACTTATTGGAAACAAGAATTATTCCTTATTCCTTATCTAAGACACTTGTTATTGGATATATTCCTAAAATCCAAAAGTGTGGTAAACTCCATCAATGATAGCATATATCACTTGTCAAAAAGTCATTAACCAGTTCCAAGGTAGTCAGAACATGTCCAAATTAATCATTTCTTCATCATTATCTCATAATCAGGAACATATTAAGGGTTTCTTTCCCTCAATAGTGTTTTTTTCTAAAAAATTTAACTTTCTACTGAAAAACTTGTCTTGGTACCATTCAACATATGATCTCAAATACTTAATGAAAAGGTACTACAATACATTCCTCAAATATTCCATAATTTCTATAACTATCACATCACTGATAAAATATTCAAATGAAATAATTCTTAAATAGGAATATTCATCATTATTATTCATATTTGGTAGTATCATAACTTTACCATTATCCAATAGCATTATTTAGGGTATATTCCTTTGATGCTTGAGACATTGATTTTCACAGTGTCCCATCTTCTTGTAATAGAAGCATTGCACATTGAAATATTCTTTCTTTATCTAGTAATCACAAACTTGGTGTCATTTTTCTCCACGCATATAAAAAACTCCCATTCCCTTCAATCAATTACCGAGTGTTTCTTGACACAATTATCACATATGGGAAAATACTTCTTTCCCTTCATCTTCTTTGACTCGTTCCCTTTTTCATGGTGCTTAGATATCCTCTTCTTGTCTTGGTTTCCTTCAAATAAATTGGACTTGGATAATTATTTATCCAACTCATTATCACATGATACTATATCCTCATATGATGAGAATTTTTGGGAGACTATTTCCCTTTAAAATATTGGCTTAAAACCACAAAATATTTGAACCTTCTTACTATTTAGATCATGTGCATCGATGAGGTTCACATTCCTTCTACTATGCGCCATTTTTAAATGATGACATACACTGGGTTAGATTATATCTTAATGTATAATCTCAAAACTTGAAAAATAAATAACATAATTTGATAAATTTATGTGTAGTTTCCTAATAATCATAAACATGCTTTCTTTTGGGAAATATTTACTTTTAAATCCATAATAATGGTAGGTAAAGAAAATTTAAACTATCCTAAATGAATCCCCTATGAGTATAAGATCAGGTGTGCGGTAAGGCCCATTTTCATGTATCAGGTTACCCCAAGTTAGGCCTAGGACACCTCATTGGAGTTTTTACCCCTAGGTACATCTATGTCTGAACAACATCCACTTGTAGTATCCAGACAGGGATGTATTTCTAGGAATACCCAAATAATCACTACCTTACCAAAATTATAGGATGTTATTGTATACTTATCCTCAATTTATATATTAGGGTTGTGCTCCCTAATCTATGTTTTTGAAATCTAGTTTCCAAGTTTGATTCTAAACTTCCTTTGATACCAATTATAATGCCCCAACCCTAGAATCCCAGAGCTGGTGTATTATTTTATTACATTTACATGATTACAAGGAATCAAATTTTGTAGGATCAATCAATTTAACAATATTGGAAATCCAGATTACATATATGATACCCATAATACATTAGGAAATATAATATAAAAACATGATACATAACAAAATAAAATAAAATTCATCCTTGAATTATTATTCAAAGATTTATTCTTCATAACCTAGGTAAAGGAAACATAATAAGGGTGATCTCAAATGCTTAGCAAGGTTAAATAAAGTAGAATCAATAATGAATCAATGAGACTAAATTAACAATGAAAGTTAAATAAATGATAACACATGTCATTAAAATAACTAGATAAGGAAAATTAAATATGGGAAGGTATTAAACTAAAACACATGAAATTTAATAAATAAACTAGTAATTATATGTATCCATAGATATATTGATGCAAAATTTCATGGATGAATAATAACTAAAACTAAATGATGGAAATGTTAAATTATTGGATGCCATGTTTACTATGTAGATGAAACTGGTATCATCAAGACCTTTCATAGGATGGTTTAGCTATTAGGTAAAAACCCATATATTTTGGCCAACTATTTTGTATCATGAGACTATCGATGCATCAAGAGGATTTCATTAACAGGTCCCCAACCCATAGGGATTACCTTAAACAGTCCTCAAATTGTGTATTTCATAACTAAAGAATTAATCATATATAAAATAAATAATTTTCCTTATCAAATATCCATATTGAATAAATAATATGGATTTATCAATAATAACTTATAGGAGGATAAGTAACAATAAGGATTGTCGACACTAAAACATTCTTGAGAAAAAATAATATTTAAACATTCCAATGTCTCTCATACCACATTTAAATATTTAAATAATAATTCCTCATGAGTTAAATGAAACTTATAAAATAATTATAATGATTATATTCATGATATAATATGTCAAATGGTAGTATATACACTAAATAAAAGTGAAATGGTGCCTAACAAAAATAAGTCTCAATGGAAAGTAAATTGAGACGAAATCTCTTACCACAACCTTCCTTTTTTGTGGACTTTATCCTCTTTTATAGTGGTTTAAAATATGTTAATAACTTATACCAGAACCATACTCATGTTTATAATATCATATATTAACTTCTTATAATATCTCATTATCCATTTGTTAACAAACTTTCATTAATTTCACTATTTTTGGTGTTAATTGTAGAGTTTTCTTGAGTAGGTTTTAACTTATTACTTATTGTTATCATCAATTAGATAATGGTTTCATCATCTATAGAATTAAAAAAATTAATTTACTATCATATATAATCAGTATATATGTATTTATAATAATCTATAATGTTTGGAGATAAGAAATGAAATCCACCATTCATGGAGACGGTTGTTCGTATGTACGCAGGAACGCTACCTTCATTTCATTGTCGTATTTTAAAAAAATGGAAATTAAATGATATGTATATACATGTATATTATAATTTAATTTCCCTATTTATCTAATATATTTAATATATTATTATTAAAATTATCCTTAATATGTTCCATGTATAGTGTGAACAAATCACATCGCTTTAAGGGGGCGGTAGTCCACACTTCCTCAAACAATGTTATCGTATTAACGAAAAATGGAAAGTATTAAAGTTATGTGTAATAAAATTATTAAAGAAGTATAAATACATAATAAACATAAATAATATCATATATAAACATATTTTCCATCATAATGGCCACCATGAGAGGTGATAAAGGAAAAAATAAAGAATCATTGTTTCATGAGGCAGTAGTTCGTCGTACATAGAAATAGTATGTTTGTTACGCATTAGATGGAAGTGTGTTTAAGTGTAGTTAGAACCATTATAATCAAAAAATACTATTATATTTATGATACTGGTGTTTTTAAAATAATGAAATAAGAATATTTGAGGGATTGGATAATGGAAATGAAACTAGAGATCTTGAGAGAAGATGTTACCTCTTATTCGGAAAACTCCTTTTGGTTTATACCAAAATGATTCCTTGGATTTCATCCTTACCAAAGTGAGGATTATATTTAAATAGAAGGGATTTTGGGAGACTATTTTGTCAAAGTTTTTATGATCCAGAGTGGCTTGAGATGTGTTAGGAAGGGGTAGAGTGCTTACCTTGTTATAGTGGAGGGTGAGTGGAACTATTGTAAATACCAAAAGGTATTTATTAATGGGAGGTATACCTTACCTAAAGATCCTCCAAAATAAAAAAATAATATATTAAATTAGAATAATGTTCTATAGAAACCTAGACCACACAAAAATACATGTATTTTAATAATTTGGTTCCTTAACTTCTAAGATTCCCCAATTTTATCATTTTAATTTTTATTAAAGCATATAGTTTTATTATCTAGTTAAATAAACCATTAATACTAAAATAAATTTATATTTATTAGAAAATATATAACCAATTAATCATTAATGTGATATATAATTTATAAAATAAAAAACCATGTGTTTTAGAAATTAATTTTAAAACAAGCGCATGTGACGCGCTAAAACACTGCTTAAACCAAGACCATGTTAACAATGTTTTTAAAATATATGAGTCAATATGTTAATTATTAAATATCAATTAATACATTAATAGAACATATTTAATATTTATTAATAGTTAAAAATCACTTGTAAGAATATATGATTTTAATTAATTTTAAATCATTTAATAAAATATCATTTATTGTAAAATAACAACAATGTCAAGTTTGACGTTATTTATTTAACTTTAATTTGAAAATATCAAAAAAATATAATACAAATATTTTAAGTTTAAAATTTTTTAACATGATATATTCATCTAAAAAACAAATAAATACAATAATTTAATTAATTCAATTCACTATTAATATTTATAGTATCATTTATTTTAGTTAGTTATTAACTAAATAATCACTTCATTGGGGATTATTGGTGGCATCTTGTTTCCTCTGGAATTGGGGATTACCTCATTGATTTAAGGTTCAAACTTTCCAAGTGGTTTCTAACGGGTTTTTTTGTAGAACCGGAAACATCCAATGATTCTATATCCATTTGGACCTACTTTCCAAAGGTAGGTGCTCATTTGTTGTGAACTGATGAGGATTAATAATTTGCATTGGTCGAGAGGATGGGAGGTCAGACTCATCACACCTTTTTGGAGGGAATTATTGTCTACTCCGGGACTCTCTTTATAAATTTAAGTTATGTTCGTGAATCCTTATTAAATTACCAACTATGAAAATGGGTTTTCCTTTAGATCTGACAATCAATGATTAGTATGTAGAAGATTTGGAGAATCTTTTATATGTATTCAAGGTTCTTCATCGATAGAGAATCATCTATATTTGTATAGAGATTCTTAGTTAATGGTATCCTTTGACACATTATATAGAAATCTCTTTGTCATTATGATAACCATACTGGTTTTAAAGCCACTCAGTGGGGCACTTGAAGTTTATTGTCATTCAGAAGGACATATATTATTTCAGAGTTGGGATTGTACCCGAAGATAGGCTACCTACGTATCCATATTTAGAAAAGGAATCATAACCCATGTAGTTCAAGTAAGGGAGTATGATGTTTATGCATGATTGATGGCTCAAAGAAAGATTTCATAATTACTTTTACACTCTAAGCTCATGTGAGTCATGCTCGGTGTGAGAAACAAGAGGTATTGGTAAAACCATACAATTGTGCCACGAAAGATACAATCATAAGATATGATGTGGGGCTTATGTATGGATGAATGCCCAAAATAGATGAAGATTGGGTTTTACTTCAGGGAAGAAACCCAGGAACAAGGTCCATAAAGGTATATGTGATTTATAGAGATTTGGATACTTAACTTAGGACTTAATCCTAAGAAGTATGCCCAAATTAGAGAGGACTTATGATTGGGTTTTATTCCTGAGAAGGAATCCCAAATCAAAAGTAAATTAAGACTGGTTAAGAGAAATTATGACTGGGGCTTATTCTTGGGAAGGAGGCATAGGTTAAGAGGAATTATGAAAATTGGGGCTTATTCCTGAGAAGGAGGCCCAGGTTAAGGGAATTTGGAACTTAGGGCTTACTCCTGAGGAGTATGCCCATATTTGGGAACTTAAAGACTGGGGCTTACTCCTGAATAGAAGGCCTAGGTTAGGGGACTTGGGGCTTACTCCAAAGGAGGATTCCCGTTGAATAGAGAATTTTGGGGCTTACTCCTAATAAGTATGCCCATATTTATAGAACTTAGACTGGGGCTTACTCTTGAAAAGGAGTCATAGGTTAAAGATCCTCTCATATTAAAGGATGAGGTTGAATTAATGAAATCTCTAACATTAGTGACATAAAGATATGTAAATCACTAATTTTTGAAAGATGTTCCACAAAATTCCTTTCAGATAAGGAAGCCAACCAATAAATCATGCCATGAATGGCTTTGAAGAGGGTTCTGGAGGCTTAATCTTGAAGAGGAGAGCTGGATTTGAGGAAAGCAAGTGAATAGGCAGGAAGGGGCACCCAAAAAGAGAGAGGCGTGCAAGTTCTGCGTGGGCGCGCAAGTCCTGGTTGTGCAAGTATACTTGCGTGACACATGGTTAATTGCGCGTTGGTCAACCCTTAGGGTAATAATTGGGCGAGACTTGGCTCAAGCCCTTAGTACTATCCCTAAAGGCTTCCAAAATAGTGGTGCACAAGTTTTGTTGAAGGGATAAGGTGGCGCACAAGTGTGGCCATTTCCCTTAAGGGCTGGCCACTTAGGCGCGGAAGTGTTGATGAGTTTCAACACTTAGGCCTTGTTTTCCCTATTTAGATCATCCGTTATCGGTAAGAAATTACATTATAAGTGACCGAAAGACTTCAAGTAGAGACTAGGGTGACCAGAGCTTAAATCTGACTTTTGGAATTTTTCCCGTTCTTAAATGGCAGGCCCACCGGGGGTATTTATAGGCTGCTGAAGACCTTGGGTGAAAAATAAAGAGGTCGTGGAAGTCACCTTCATGAACACTATGCGGCGCGCAAGTATACATGCATGACCATGATGAAACTTGTGCGACCCAAGTGGGAAGAAATCCTTCTTCATGCCTTTGTCGATTTTTGATGTTTCTTCAAAGGATGAATCACTTTGGACTAAGGTATTCCCTTTTTTCAGTCATTTAGACTTTGTGATGGAAAAGAGCATCAACAAAAGTCCCCCCTCAGATTTGGATCCGAAAGAAATGAGGATGTGACTCTGAGGTAAAGAAGAAAACCAAGGAACATGCATCGCGCAAGTGTTGAGCGTGCAAATGGCAGCGCGCAAGGGTGAGCCACACAGTCTTCAGCGTGCAGGGGTGCGGCCTTGCCTATATATATGTGGTCATTCCTCATGCAAAGCACCGAATCTAAACACTTTCGAGCACTCATCATGAAAGTTGCCTTCACCGCGCAAGTTACTCAGTTTTACACTGCTTCCTTTTGTGTCACGCTGCTGTAGAGGTATTTGGACTTGCACGGTGATGCCTACACGCCAAAATTTTTGCGACACACTTATACTTGCACGCCAACTTTGGGAATTGCGCGCCTTAATGCCTTTCCATTTTTTTCACTTTTCTTCACAATTTTTTGAAAAATCAACTTACTTAAGAGTTAATTATTCGACCTTTGTGCAGATTAAATGGCTCCTAAAATAATCGGAATGACTAATGAACTGGCTAGAAAGCGGATTGATAACATGATGAACGTTGTTGGCCATGATTACTATGATACCTGCGACAGCACTCTCCCAGATTTGGCCAAGTACTTGAAGAAATATCATGTTAATTTTCCACAGAGCATCTACTTGGCTCTGTATGGACATGGTCATCTACAAGGATTCAATGTTCCAGATGCAAAGAACTATACTCCAGAGATGCAACTGCACTTCAACTCCTCTATTTCGGTTATGATGTGCATTAAGAGCAACAACGATGGTGTGAACTTTCAAAATTTTCCTCCATGACATTTCCTTGTATATATGAAAATGGAAAACCCATGGGCTGAAATGTTATCTACTGTTGGTTGGTAGAGAGAAGACTATCATGGCATTAGAACAATATCTGAAATGAGTACTCTCTCCAAATGGCTATTTACTTCCAATGATTCATTCTCAAATCCATGTATCCTTCTTCCAAGTCTCTTGGACAGAAACAGAGTCATTGTTTGATCAGCAGAAAATTTTCTCAAACTGCACTCAAGAACATCCTTTTACAATTGTTCCAAGAAGAGCTGATATCATTGCATCTTTTATTGTATCCAGTTGAATGAATGAATTTCAGGTGGCTGCTGATGAATCTCGGGATGTCATAAATCAAATGAAGAGTTATGTTGAAATCCTTTTGTAATTATTGGAAAAGAGAAGAGACTCCAGTCTATGGATGTACTTCTAACTTTTGTGCATCAAATGAAAAACACTTTCATCTTCAATCATTTGTGCTGCCTTCTTTTTCTACCAGCTTTAGATTTTTACCTAAGCCAATGGGCCTAGTAAGCATATTTTGATTTTTTCTAGGATTATAAAAATAACCCAACAAACTTTTAATCTTTTAATTGCTCAATATTACCTAAATAATATAAGATTTATGATTAGTGTGATGGGATTTGACTTTTTTTCAAAGTTCCCTTGTCTTTTGTGGGAAGTTTAAAGTCATTCATGTCGGACATAAAAAGGCTAATGTTTAAGGTCGAAATAGCTTGACCGAATGGATTAAAATTGACTCAATTTATTGACAATTTATTTGAAAACATATTACCACACTCAAGTATGAGGGAAAATATGTAAACTATGACTTAAGAAATTTTGAATATGAGGAATGATATGAAAAAAGGGCTAAAAGGTATTAGAAGAAGTAGTTCCCAAGAATGAAGTTGCCACTTTTTAAAAAACCCGTTAGGGGGTTGAATTATGAAGGGCCACCTAAGGGAATTGTCTGCATAGTCAAATAATACCATCTTTTGGCTGACAGGTCTATTATGTAGAATACTTATGTAAGGCTGCCTAAGGGAATGTTCTACATAGTCAGGAAAAAGAACTCTCATAAATTTACTTTTCTACTGCTAAAAATCCAATGGAAGTTTATGGAGATTAAAATTTTCCAAAGCATAGAGTTTGTTGTATGGGGAGAGGTACTTGAATATGGAGAAGATATTTCCAAACAATATCATCTAAGAACTGGATGAATGTCACTCCTACAAAGGTTTGACCCAAATGTAGGGAACAAAAATATAAACCATAGACTTGAATACTTTCAGATCATGAAAAAGAACATGGGACAAATATGTTAAGGATGGCTATTTTCTACGGATCCTTACATATTGTCGATAAGACCAATAATGAAAAAAGAGGTTTTCTTCCCAAGAATGAAGTTACCATTATTTAAAAAACCCATTAGGGGGTTGAATTATGCAGGTTCACCTAAGGGCATTGGCTGCATAGTCAAATAATAACATCTTTTGGATGAAAAGTCTGTTATGTAGACTGTTTATGCAATGCCGCCTAAGGGAACATGTTGTATAGTCAGGAAAAAGAACTCTCAGAAATTGGACATTTTGTGACCAGAATTCAAGAAAAGGGTTATGGAGATCTGGAAGTATTTAAGGTTAGGAGTATGACACAAAAAAATGGGCATTTTTTCAATGCATGTAGAGATACACAGACCAATGCTAACCATAATCATGTTGTGGCTGGGTCCTAAATTGAGATGTTGGAATTCACTACATATCTCATTAGAATGATAATCAAGCCAAATGTATTTCTTGAAATACAGTTTATTGTCATTTGGGATGAGAGTATGGGAAATCTTATTTTAGGTTCATAAATCTCAGACCATAATAATGAATACACAGTGTGTGTTTTCACAGGGACTTTTCAGCCAGGGTACTGAAAGTGGAATTTGGGGTTAGGCCCAAAATACTTGGGGATGGATTTGAGGGATTCTCGAACATTCCTACGTATCCCATAAGGATGGGAATTTGGCCCGTGTAGTTCTAGAAATACCCTATGTACATATTTGGTTTGTACAAATGAAGGGTGAAAGGGGAATTTAGTGCAATGATGGTTTGACCCAAGATAAAAGGTTCGGGCATTGCCATGTATGCACGTAGTCTTTGGAATATAACATGATTTGAGATCAATGTAAATAATTATTCCATCTTAGGTGAGGGTATCAAAGAATGTTGTAGTTTATTGTCGTACAGGACAAAAGTGTTGTACATTTTAACGTCATATAGCAAGGACAAAGGTGAACCAATGTAAAAAATATTGGTTCTGGGGGCGGTTTCACGAATCAACATCGTATGAGATGGAGGTGAACCGATGTGAAGATATTGGTTTTGGGATTGAACCTTGGGAGGTTGGCTACATACCCATCCTAGAAGGCAAGGATCAAAGTCCGCGTAGTTAAATTGAAGAATGAATTGGTGATCAAGTGGTTTTTGAGAACAACGACCTAAAAAATGGTGTTGGGACTTACGCATGGTTAGCGGCCTAGAGAGGGTGTTATGGTTGAAGTTTACTCTAAGATCATGTGAGTTATACTTGGCATGAGAAACAAGAGTTAGAAACAACCCTAATAATGTACAGTTTAATGTCATGTAGGACGTATAAAGGGACTATGCAGTTTAAAGTCTTGCAATGAGGACTATTGGTGCTGCACAGTTGAGTGTCATGTAGTAGGGACAAAATACAGTTTAACGTCATGTAGGACGTATTAAGGGACTTTGTTCAATTTTACATCATGTAGGATGAATGAGAAGTAAAATTTAACGTCATGTAGGACAAATATAGGGACACAGTTTAACGTCATGTTGGACAATAAGGGTGATGTACTATTTAGCATCCTGTAGCTAAGACGATGGGGAAAATACAGTTTAACGTCATGTTGGATGAAAGTGGGACCGTGTAGTTTAATGTCATGCAGTAAGGACAAAAGAGGACATAGTTTAACATCATGTTGGACGTATTAGGTATTTTTTTCACAGTTTAACGTCTTTCTGGACATAAGGGACTTCTGTACAGTTTAGCGTCATGTAGCTAGGACGTCATAGTTTAACGTCATGTTGGATGATAGGGATGCAAATAGTTTAAGGTCATATTCATGGATCAAGGATGGTGCAGTTTAACATCTTGTTGGACGTAAGGGACCATTCAGTTTTAAGTCTTGCAGCAAGGACAACATAGTTTAACGTCATGTTGGACGATAGAGATGAAAATAGTTTAAGGTCATATGCATGGACCGTACTGATGTATTTTGTGTTTATACAAAATAATTCTTTAGAAATCTGGCATTGGTTGGAGTATTGATGAGTTCTCCATCCATTGAGATTAAAGAATAAGCTCTATTGGAGTCGACCTTATGTATTGAATAAGGTCCTTCCCATTTTGGCTCTAGCTTGGGAGGTTTCTTTCCTAGTATCATTGGAGTTCTAAGAACCAATACCAATTATCCTTGAATGAATGAATGAAGACGAACTTTTTTGTTGAAAGTTCGTGCTATTCGATTCTGATAGACTTCCAAGTGGTGTAGGGTGCACAATCTTTTCTCATCTAACTGTTCCAATTCATCTAATCACTTTTGAGATTGTTTATCTGTAGATGACAGATCAAAAATGGCTACTCTGACTGAGGTTAATTCAACCTCAATGGACCAGACTGCTTCTGTTCCATATACCAATGAATATGGAGTTGACTGCGTTGCAGTGTGGGTGGTGGTCTGATAAGCCCATAAATCCTGAAAGAGTTTATCAGGCCATGACTTCTTATCTTTATCCACCATCTTTTGCAGTATATTTTAAAGAGTCTTGTTGAAGGCATCTATCTATACATTGGCCTCTGCATGATACCGAGATGAATGATTGGATTTGATGTTGTATTATTGATACAACTTCCTCACCTCGGATGAACATAATTTGGTTCCATTGTCCGTCAATATGGTATGAGGGACACCAAATCTGGTAATGATGTTAGACTTGATGAAGCTAACAGTGATTTTAGAACTAACTACCTTGAGAGGTATTTCCTCTGCCCAATTGGAAAAGAAGTCAGTGTCAATAAGAATATACTTGAACTGCTTGGCTGTAGATGAAGGGTAAGGTCCTACCACATCCATTCCCCATGTGGAAAATGCCCATGAGTATTTAGCTGTATGAAGCAACTCTGGAGGTTGATGAATGAAGTTGGAACATACTTGGAAATAATGACACTTATTTTTGAAATCAACACAATCTTGTATCATTGAAGGCCAAAAGTATCCAAGCCTTCAAAGTTGATCAGATAGTCTATGTCCAGACTGATGGGCACCACAGACTCCTGCATGCACTTCTTTCATGACAGCCATTGTCTCTTCACCATCAATGCATCTGAAGATAACTCCATCAAAACCTCTTTTGTAGAGAATTTTTTCTAGGTGATTAGGGCTATCATAAAGATTAAAATTGACCACACGTCTCCAAACTTGTTCTTTCCCAGCTCTATCAGGTGGAAGTGTTCCATTTTTAAGGTATTCCCTGATAGGTGTCATCCATCCTGTAGTATGACCATATGGTTCAGAAATGGGACTAATTTCATTGATTTCCTCTATTCTGGTTTGAACATAAGGTGAAATTTTACAATGGTGGGCAATACTGATTGTTGTCTCATCCCGATTTGGATCTGCCAGAGCTGTTGCTATATTAGCGAGTGCATCAGCTTGGGTATTTTGTGATCGTGGGACATAAGAAAATGTTGGTTCTGAAGGAAATTCCTCCATTAAATCTCTGACATAATCATACAAATGGATTAACTCTTCTTTCCTGATGGAATAATCCCCATTAACTTGTTTGATTACTAGGTCTGAATCACCTTTCACCTTTAAGTGATTCATTTTTGCTTGAAGCACCAACTCCAATCCTATGATGAGATCTTGGTATTATTCTTCATTATTTGTACCGCCTCCCAAAAATGAGAAGGAATAAGGTAGCACTGCCTTTTTCGGGGAAATAAGTACAATTCCTAACCCAACTTTGTTGAATTTAGGATCTTCCATTTTCTTCCCTATTGGACTTCTGGAAGCACCATCAAAGTAAATTTCCCATGTTTGAAGACTATCTTGAATAGAGAAGACTTCCTCATCAGGAAGTTTAGTATCTAAAGATGTATCATCTACTGAAGGATGTTCAGCAAGGAAATTAGCTAGAGCTTGGCCCTTTATTGCCTTTTGAGACACATAATGGATATCAAATTACTGCAAAATAACTTCTCACCTTGCCAGACGTCCTGTAAGAATTGGACGGCTAAGGATAAATTTCAGCAGGTTATTGCAAGATACCAATTGGACCTCATGATGTTGCAGGTAGTGTCTCAACTTCTTAACTACAAAGATTAATGCTAGGCAGCACTTCTCAATACTTGAATATTGGTTTTTTTCTTCAAGCATAGTCTGACTGAGATAGTAGAGGCTGTTTTCATTCCCAGCATCATTCTTCTGAGCAAGAAAGGTACCCAATGATCGCTCTAAAGCTGTCACATAGAGGATAAGGGGTCTTCCTTCAACAGGTGGCATTAATACCGGTGGAATAAAGAGACATTTCTTGATAATATCGAATTCTTCTTGACATTATTTAGTCCACTGGTAAGTGACTCCCTTCTTCATCAACTTGGTGAAGGGTAAACTTTTTCCTACCAAATTAGCGATGAAACGCCGAATATAGGCCAAGTGTCCTTGAATCCCTCTCAATTATTTCAAATTTCAAGGAGGTGACATACCAAGGATTGACTTTGTCTTCTCAGGATCGACTTCGACACCATGATGGCGTACAACAAAGTCGAGAAATTTTCCTGAGGTTACCCCCAAAAGCACATTTTAAGGGGTTTATCTTCAAATTGTGTTGTCAAAGTTTGTGGAATATAACTTCCAAATAATCCAAGTGATTAGATAGTTGCCTGGATTTAACCATCAATTCTTCCACATAACATTCAACAAACTTCCCTAAAAATGTTTTGAAGATACGATGCATGGAACGCTGATATGTTGTGCTTACATTCTTAAGGCCAAAGGGCATTACCCGATAGCAAAACACAACCTAAGGGGATCTAAAGGCTATATATTCTTCATCTTCTGGAGCCATTTAGATTTGATTATACCTGGAATATTCATCCATTAAGGAAAGTGCTTCATAGCCAGCTGTTTCATCAATTAAGAGTTCTGTGATCGGAACTAGAAAATCACCCTTAGGACAATGCCAATTAAGATATCTGAAATCAATGAAAACTCTAATTTGTCTGTTCTTCTTTTTCACATGGACAATATTAGACAACCACTTGGGATATTTAACTTCTCTGACAAAGTTATATTTGATAAGCTTATCCACTTCAGCTTCAATTTTGGAAGCATAGGTTGGGTGTTTTCTTCTTGCGGCTTGCTTAAATCCTCGATGTTCTTCTAGAAAACCCAAACAATGAGTAGAAACATCAGGATCAAGCCATGGAATCTCTGTATAGTACCAAGAAAATATATATAGATTTTGATTTAAAAATGAAACATACGTCTCTTGCTCTTCAAGAGTCATGGACGCACTAATTAAAGTGGGGCGTGGATCTTCTTTTGTACCCAGATTTATTTCTCTGAGTTCATCAACGGTGGTAGAGATACCCTATTCAAATGCTGTAGGAGAATCTCTGAGATATTCCTCTTCTTCTTCAACATGTGTTATTTCTTCTGTTTCTACTTGCATAGTAGATGATGAAGTAGAATTTCCATGATCAGAGGAGATGTTAAAATTTGAACATCTTGAAGAAAAAGCTTCCATTTCTGACCCGATTGATGATGAATGGTCTTCCTTGGGTATTAAAAAGTAGATGTTGGATTGGATTGAGAATCGACATCATCATTCACCTCTAGAATTTTTATAACTTCCTCTAGCCTAGTTGGTGAAGTATAGACTTGCTGGATTTCAGCGGATGAAATGAAGACATCTCCATTTGAGCTTTCATCATTGCTTGGTGAGTCACCAATTTCTCCCATGTTGTCTGGATTGATTATCGTGATTGACATTATGGAAGTTTCCGTAAGAGTATTTTGATTTGGGTCTATCTTGTCAATTTGACTGATATTCAACACATAATCTGTACTCACATGTGTAAATGGATTTACTGGAATCTTTTCCAAACCAAATGGAGCATTAACCTTGGTAACCTCCCTTGCTGTGGATTTCTCTTTACCCTTCATGTGATAGAATTCTGCCTCAATTTATTGAGATTCACATGTCTTGAATGGGGCTTTATCACCATACAATGTCCCAATTTGACCATCAAAACAATATTTGAGACATTGATGGTATGATGAAGGGATAGCCGCATGTTGATGTAGCCAAGGTCTTCCAAGAAAAATATTGAAGGTTGTATCATGATCAAAAAACATGAAATATGAATTGGATACAAGGTCTCCAAACTGAGTTCTGAGTGTAATCTCGCCCAGTGGTTCTTGTTCATTTTTATCATATCCTTGTAACATCAAAGTAGAAGGAGATAAATCAGATTCTATGAGGCCCAATCAATAAAGTGTATGAATGGGGATGAGGTTGACTCTTGAACCATTATCAATGAAAGATATTTGGATGTATACACCATTAACCTTGCTAGATAAGTATAAAGGTCTAATATGTCCATGCACGACATCATCTTCATCTTCATCTGTGAAAGATATCACTGCATGTCATTCTGCAAGATTATTCTCTACATGGTAGACTTCAGCTATAACAATTTCAGTTGCGAATTCCTGAGGACTTGACAAAGTCTCAATGATTGCCTCCTGAAGATCCTTTGATAAATTTAAGGCATCAAAAATTGATAACTTGGTTGGTACTTGGGCCAAGTGTTTCAATACATCATACTTTTGATCCAAAGGTCTGCATTTCCCAATAGGAACATGTGGTTTTACAGGTGCCTTATAAATTTATACTTCGGAAGTTGATGCATCTTGTATCGGGGTAGGAGTTGAAAATACTCCTGGATTTGGAAGATTAGACCGAATAGGTCTATTTACTTGCTGAGAGGAAGAAAGTGGAATCTCTAACTGATCCTCCAAAATAATTTTGTCAAGACTGAGTCTGCTATTGGTGGAAGAATTTTCTTGTTCTTATTGAGCCCGTTGAAGGGCTCTGCCACGATTTTCTGCTGCATACACAGTTCTAGCAGGGGTAGAATTGGAATAGTGGCTTCTGGGATATCCACGTCTTCCTCTGTATCCCAGACCTCTAGAACTCCCTCTAATTCCTCTGTTAGGTATAGAGAATTTAGGCTCATCAAAATCGAAACTGCGACTGGCATAAGGATCTGTTAAATGAATCATATTAATAGAACCAAAGATCAACTCTTCATCCAATGAAGACTCTGCCTGATTAGCTAATTTAGGTTGTGTCGTTTGGTGGGGCAGTGCCCGTGGATTTGAAGTAGATGGCATAAAATCTGCCAGAGTCAAAGACAACTTGGGCTTTGACACGATCTCATCTTCTTCTGATTGTTCCTATTTCTTGGAATTATGCCATTTCTTTGAGGATTTTCCCTCTGGTGAAGAGGGTTTTTCTATGGCATTTATACAGAAGACACAATTGGTTTCTTCAATTACGTTTGAAAAAATGGCATGAGTTCGGTTGATCATTTTTCTGACCATCCAATCATCATATTTTTGCACATTTTTGTTTTTAACTTCTTGCCATTCGCCTTCTTCCTCTGGATTTGTAGCAGTAACACATGTTACCTGAGCTGAAGAACCTTTCAGTTTGACTTATCCTGAGTCCACCATTTTTTTCAAGAGGTCCTTGAAGACAAAACACTTCTGAATGGGATTCCCCAACATCTGATAAAAGGGGAAATAATTGGGATGGTCTTCGTATCCTTGTTCATCCTTTTGGGCCTTGGCAATTGAACCAAATTGTTTTCCAGATCCGAAATGAAGTAACCAAGAACTTGTTCATTTCAGAAAGAGTAAACTTTGCTCTTAAAATCCTCAAATTGTTTCCATCTTTGATCTCTTTGATCATCTTGATGAAACGGCTACTGTTGTTGATGCTCAGGAGGTGGATCCCTTTGATAAGATGAATGTTTTGAAGTAGAAGCAGGTAAAAGTGCTTGTTTAAGCGTAACTGTAGCAGTCTCTTCTTTACCCATTATCCTTCCTGGAGCTGATGGAATTACACGAGTTTTATCCTTAGTCTTTATAAGAGAATATTCAATCTGCTGAGTGATCGAAGTAAGGTCTTGAAACCCTCCTGTGTATTTCATAGGGATCAACAGTGTGTATAATTCATCACGCATATTTTCCACACATATTGGCAACAATTCTTCTTGAGGGAGTGCTAAGCTCAGGGAATATGTTAATCCCTTCCAGCGAGCAATGAAATCTGAAACTATTTCATTCTCCCTTTTATTACAATTTGTAAGATCAAAAACTATTGTCTTTGTTGATGTTGAGCTGAATTGAAGAATGAAGCTTTGGCAGAGATCCTCCCATCCGGTAATTGACTGAGATTGCAAACTTGTATACCAGACAAAGGCAGATCCTTGTAATGAGTGTACAAAACACCTGAGCTTAACTGCTTCATGTTGTTGAGGGGTTCCCATCCTAGGATCACAATGAGAAAACAAAATGTGTTAAGTGTTTCTCTGGGTCTTCCTAACCATTAAATATTGAGAATGTGGTACTTGAAAAATTTGATGGGGGGGGGGGGAATTGCATCAACCCATTCAGGGTAAGCTCTCGTTTCTGGTTGAATTTGAGCACGTTTTTCCTCCATAGATTCCAACAGAGATGTTAATGACTCAATATTAGTTATTAAATTTTGAGAAACATCTGGTTGAGCTTGGACCTGAGCAGGTGCAATAACTGGAGCTTGGACAGATGTAGTGGCTGGTACTGAAATTGATGGTAGCACCACTAATTGTTGTTGCACATGACCCATAGGATTAGACTTGTGAGGGTGTGATGATAAAGGATGATATTCTTGATCCATCTCAGTAGCTGCAACAAATTCCTTTGGTAGACTGACTCCAGCACATTTAGAAGGAAGACTACCTTGAAGTAGTTTTGCATTCAACCTCCTCAACTCCTTCATTTCTTCCTCCTGTTGTGCAAACCTTTCCTCTAATGAGAGTGATTGACCTTCTCCATAGGAAGGTTATGTAACCGGATTCTTTCCTTTCCCCTTATTGGACACCTTTAGAAGAGGGGGAAGTGGGTTACTTGAAGGATTACCTAGATTCTGGGTAGGCCTTTGATTTCGTGTACGCACACCTTCTTCATTTGTGTCTGTGCGTACAACTTCTTGAGCAGTAACCTCTTCATCTGATCCCTCTGAGTGAGACTCATGTTCTGGAGGATCATCAAAAATGGCATTGATGACATTAATTGATTCATAACACATTTCATCCCTTCTATAAGCATTTCTGTGATATGTCTTCTTCCATGTATTTTATGAGACATCGCCTTTTATTTATTTGATCCCTTGGGAACTTCTTGACGAACCGTTATTTAGAGAGAATCTCTTGGTAACTCGGCTCTTCGTTCCTCTTGTGGCTTCTTCCCTAATCGAGATAAGACTGACTTTATCTGAGGAAGAGATTGAGGATTTGAAAAAGTCCCTAATCCTGTGGACTGGGGTTTTTCCTGTTGTTTACGCTCAACTCCTCGAATCATATTTGTTGATTCTGAGGGTTTGGTTAAAAGAGTCCTCATTCTGGCAAGCTGGGGTGGCTCTTGAGCTGCTACATCTGAGACTTTCTTGAAATCTCTCCTGATCTTGCGGAATTTAGTCTAGAAATTAGCTAGATGCATCAACCTACATCCACTCTTATCACCCAGCTCAAAAGACCGTTGGATGATTTCTAACACTTCTTTCACTTGATGATGTGCACACTCCAAATGAGAAGCATGTTCAATATTCTCATTCGCTTGATGCAGGAGTAATTCAAAAACTTTTTCTCTGTATAATTGACTTTGAGAAGAACTAGTTGAGGTCTGTTCTTGAGAGAGCCTTTGATTAAAAACAAAGCCAATTGAATGTGGCCAGCCATGGGCAATAACATTGCATGAGACCATTTTCTACGGGCTTTGTTGGATGGAGAGTACAGTGAAATGTAGTGCTCCATGAACACCCCATACCCTAATATGAATACTAGATGGGGAATTGGCAATTAACTGGCGCAATCTTCTTAGTGCACCAAGGCATGAACGCTGAAGGTCTCTCTGCTGCTTTTCAGCCTTCGAATATCGAGAAACTGAGAGAGATGCCAAATCAATTTGGCGTTGTAACCCTTCTATTATCTTGACATGATTTTCATATTCATCATAAGATAATATTTTCTTGTTCAATTGACAAAGAGTTTTCCATATGTTGAGATGAATATCATGAATTCCATCTTCCATCAACATCTCTGGAATGTCATACTGAGAGTCAGCCAGAGGCCAAAACATGACTGGCACTTCACCTTTCACCAGTTGTTTTCTCATATTCAGCACTTCCCCTTTATCATTTGATGAAGATTCTTCTACCTGATTAGACCAGAGCTGGTGCTTCCTTGTTGCTTCATCAGATTCAACAAGATTGGTAGAGGATTCACTGATCAAACTAGAAGATGAATGACCCAGGGGTGGTTCGGAGAATGACCTACACCCCAGGCTATCTTCTGATTGAGAAATCATTTCACCTGCTAGTGGTAAAGCATCAGACATGACTAGCTTCACATTTTCAAGTGCCTCAAGATAAGAGGGCTTTCTTGTCACTACATTGTACATTGGAGAATTTTCCAGGCAATGTGAATTACTACTGTAGAGAGGAATTTCGCAGCTAAATTCATCATCATGGGGAGGACCACCATGGTGGGTTACAACAAAAGATGAAAAAAAATTCTCCTTGGTCTTTTGGCCACACAAAGGGTTCCTGTGGCTCTCATCTGAAGATGAAACTTCGAGATCTACTGAATTTCCATGAAGACAACCTTCATGAGGAAGTGTCTGATGAAGACCTTCGGAATTAATGTTCCCAATATTGGGAAATTAGAGAGTAGAATCTTGAATTCCAACAGATAATTGTCTGAGGGCTTCAAGAACTCCAGCATCGAGTAAGTCCTTATTACATATTGTCTCTTGATTTCTTGACTGGGATGGGTGGGTCTTCTTCTTAGACGCCTTCTTACTCACTTTAGAAACCACTTGTTGGCGAAAGTGGTTATTATGGATAGGTTTATGTTCCTGTTTTGGAGAAATGATCAGGTTAGGATGATTATCTCCACTCAAATCAGGTTTATGTGCCTGACTTGGTTGTCCGTATGATATGTGGGAGTATGCCCCACAACCCTCTTGGACTGGAACAGAGGTGTGTGTCTATTTAGGAGTGAACTGTTGATGTGTCACTCCACTAGTAGGGATAGATTTTCATTTCCTTCCCTGTGATGCTGCTGAAGCTATTATAATATCCTGACAGGCATCCAGAATATGAGCAGGGATTTGATTCTTCTCTTTCACCATTGACAGAATATGTTTGGTGACTTCAGCTGCTGGAACGGGGATATATGTCCATTCCGTGCTTGGAGTAGGTGTGTATTCCTGCTCCTGTCCTCCTTTTCCTGGTAGTGAATTCTAACAGTACTCATGTGTGGGGGAAGAGAGTTGAGTCTGCCTCCTATTTGTCATTGGGGATTTCCAATTGACTTCTCTGAGTGCTACCAAACGAGACTGTTGGTAGGATTGATCAATACTAGCATGTGTATGTGGATGCTGATTGCACTTTTCTGAACGTGGTTGACAATCTTCCTTCAATACTGACAGACGAGGCTACTGGAAGGATTGATGAGTGTAAGCAGGTGTATGTGCCTGTTTACCAGTTTTCAACACATTGAGTTGGCGGGCCTCATCGTATGTAGTCAAGCGAGCCTGCTAACTAGATGATGATTTATAAACAGGTGTATGTTCCTATCTATAGTACTTCTCCAGAATTGCCTGGCGGGATTGGCATGCTGCTACTAGACGAGTCTGCTAGACAGCGGAATTAAAACGGACGGGTGTGTGCGCTCGCTCGTTTCTTGCCACCAATTTAGGTTGGTGGACTTCTCTGGAGATGGCAGAGATAAGGACCTGCTCACTGTTGACCAAATTTTGCCTTTGGCAGCTCATCTTGCCTACTCAGGTTCGAGGAACCTGAGCCGAACGCCTGGAGACGATACCCTCATCATGTTGAGGGAACACTGTCGTACGAGTCTGGCAGCGATTGTTGATGGGAACCCTCAGGAAGGACTCCTGTCTCTTTGAATTAAGGCCTTCAGTGGCCTTCTCATTCACCTCCCCAGAATATAGGAGGGACTGGTGATTGCGTTCTGGGGATAATGACCTGAAATGGTTGGAGATGGTGGTTGGCACCACCTGCTTCTTGATTGTTGTTCGTCGTTGTCCGGATAACCAGGGTGAATTATTGACTTGGAGGACTTGTTGAGCGGCCTCCAGAGTCGGAATAGTACCATTTTGATGGTATTCCTTAACCAGTGCATTTTATACCCAGCATTGAAGACTCTGAGTAGGTGATGTCATCCTCAGATCAGATGAAGATCCAGCAGGAGTAGCAACAGATGCATTCACAACAGAGGTATTCATAGGTGTGAACTTAAGAGAATCCATTTCTGTAATGCATAAGATCTTGGAAAAGAGTGACCGTTTGATATAACAGACGTAGTCAAGATAAGTTTAGCCACTACATCTTTTTGGATGATCACATATGTTATTGATTGTTTTGTTGGACCTCTCATTGAGTTTAAATAGGGGCCTAAAAATAAGTAAAACATCATTTTAACTTGGTTAAGGATTCACGTCAGGTTCACCGTTTTTTTCCTCTGAAATTGGGGATGACCTCATTGATTTAAGGTTCAAACATTCCAAGCGGTTTCTAAAGGGTTTGTTCGTAGAACTGGAAACATCCAATGATTCTGTATCCATTTGGACCTACTTTCCAAAGGTAGGTTCTCATTTGTTGTGAACTGATGAGGCTTAAGAATTTGCATTGGTCGAGAGGATGGGAGGTCGGACTCATCAAAACTTTTTGGGGAGAATTATTGTCTACTCCAAGTCTCTCTTTATAGATTTAAGTTATGTTCGTGAATCCTTATTAAATTACTAAGTATGAAAATGAGCTTTCCTTTAGATCTGACAATCAATGATTAGTATGTAGAAGATTTAGAGAATATTTTATATGTATTCAAGGTTCTTCATTAATAAAGAATCATCTATATTTATTTAGATATTCTTAGTCAATGGTATTCTTCGACACATTATATAGAAATATCTTGGTCATTATGATAACCATACTGGTTTTAAAGCCACTCAGCGGGGCACTTGAATTTTATTTTCATTCATATGGACATAGATTATTTCAGAGTTGGGATCGTACCTGCAGATGGGATACCTACATATCCTTGTTTAGAAAATAAATAAGAAGCCACATAGTTCGAGTAATGGAGTATGATGTTTATGCATGATTGATGGCTCAAAGAAAGATTTCATAATTACTTTTACACTCTAAGATCACATGAGTCATGCTCGGTGTGAGAAACAAGAGGTATTGGTAAAACCAGACAATTGTTCCATGAAATATACAATCATAAGATATGATGTGGGGATTATGTATGGATGACTCCCCAAAATAGATGAAGATTGGGTTTTACTTTAGGGAAGAAACCCAGGAACAAGGTCCATAAAGGTATATGTTCTTTATGGAGATTTGGATACTTAACTTAGGACTTAATCCTGAGAAGGATTCCCAAATTAGAGAGGACTTATGATTGGGTTTTATTCCTGAGAAGGAAGCCCAAATCAAAAGTAAATTAAGACTATTTAAGAGAAATTATGACTGGGTCTTATTCCTGAGAAGGAGGCCCAGGTTAAGGGAAATTGAGAACCGAGGATTATTCCTGGGAAGGAGGCCCAGGTTAAGGGAAATTATGAAAATTAGGGATTATTCTTAGGAAGGAGTCCCAGGTTAAGGGAATTTGGAACTTGGGGCTTACTCTTGAGGAGGATGCCCATATTTGGGAACTTAAATACTGGGGCTTACTCCTGAACAAGAGGCCCAGGTTAGGAGACTTGGGGCTTACTCCTAAGGAGGATGCCCATTGAATAGGGAATTTTGGGGCTTACTCTTAAGTAGGATGCCCATATTTAGAGAACATGGAATGGGGATTACTCCTGAGAAGGAGGCCCAGGTTAAAGATCCTCTCATCTTAAAGGATGAGGTTGAATGAATGAAATATCTAACCTTAGTGAAATAAAGATATGCATATCACTAAGTTTTGAGAGATGTTCCACATAATTCCTTTCAGATAAGGAATCCAACCAAGAAATCATTCCATGAATGGATTTGAAGAGGGTTCTGAAGGCTTAATCTTGAAGAGGAGAGGTGGATTTGAATAAAGCAAGTGAATAGGCAGGAAGGGGCACCCAAAAAGAGAGAGGCATGCAAGTCCTGTGTGGGCGTGCAAGTCCTAGTCATGCAAGTATACTTGCGCGACACATGGGTACTTGCGCATGGTCAACCCTTAGGGTAATACTTGGGAGAGACTTGGATCAAGCCCTTAGTACTATCCCTAAAGGCTTCCAAAATAGTGGCGCGCAAGTTTTGTTGAAGTGATAAGGCGACGCGCAAGTGTGGCCATTTTCCTTAAGGGCTGGCCACTTAGGCGCGCAAGTGTTGATGAGTTTCAACACTTAGGCCTTGTTTTCCATGTTTAGATCTTCCATTATAGGTAAGAAATTACCTTATAAGTGACTGAAAGACTTCAAGAAGAGACTAAGGCGACCAGAGCTTAAATCCGACTTTTGAAATTTTTCCCGTCCTTAAATGGGGGGCCCACCAGGGGTATTTATAGGCTACTGAAGACCTTGGGAGAAAAACAAATAGGGCGCACAAGTCACCTGCACGACCACTATGCGGCGCGCAAGTATACTTGCACAACCATGATGAAACTTGCGCGACCCAAGTGGGAAGAAATCCTTCTTCATGCCTTTGTCGATTTTTGATGTTTCTTCAAAGGATGAATCACTTTGGACTAAGGTATTTCATTTTTTCAGTCACTTAGACTTTGTAATGGAAAGGAGCATCAACACATCTTAAAAGGTATTAATCTATTTTTTGGCTGGATTTTTTTCTTTCATTCATCCTCCCCTTTCGGTAGGTCTTTTGAGACCAGCCTCTTCATCCCGCCTCCTGGTTTCACGTTTTTTGTTCAGGTTCCTTTCAGATGGATATCAAGTCTTCCAGAAAGGTAATGCTCATTAGCACTTCTCATATTCCCTTATTACCTTAACCTCCATGAAATTTTCCTTTTCTAGTCATGCATGTTAGAGTTTTAGTGTTGTTTGGGATGGTGATTCTGGTAAGACTAAAGGAGATTCCTCTGTGGTTAACCATTCCATCTCTTTTTTCCATCTATGGTTTTTGTTTCCCCTTTCTTGGTTGTGTTCTTTTTTATGGTTCATTTCTGTTATGTGGATTCAATTTACTCTCATCATGGCTTTGTGTTTCTGGTTATCTGGAAAACACTCTATGGTTTCAGTTATGGTTTTTTGTTTTTTTATTTTGGTTTCGAAGTGTCTAGTTGCTGGTTTTGTTTGGTGTCTCTTCATGATAATGGTGATGATTTCGTTCATTTGGATCTATGTTCTGTTAAAATTCCTGGTGGGGGTGGTGGTTTGGTGGATATTATCTTGGTGATGGTACTGATATGGCGACAATGATGGTGTATCAGCAGCGACGACTATGGATTCCAGTGGGTGGTTCTAACCGGTGATCAAAATATCATAGTGGTGTAGTTCTGGTGTGTTTTCATTACTGTGATATTTCCTGTATGATGATGGTGGTTTCGACATGGTGCTCTATGATCCTCGTTGATGTTTTATTATTTGCGACAGGCTCGGTTTTGGTTCCGCGATGGAATTTCAACAGCGATGATGTAGTGATGCAGTCTCACGAAGGTGATAGTTAGGTTGCACGACACTAGGGGGTTTGAAGCCTAAGGATTTTAAGCCTTTACTGCTTAAATTTGAACTATATTCTTTTGAAATTTGAATCCTTGGTGTTGCTTAAATTGGTTGGCTGGTGATTTTGTTTGAAGCACTACATCGGAGTTTCTTAAGCATTTTATGTAATAAAACCATATATAAAAAATATTGATAAATTATTATGATAAAAATTACATATTTTCCTTTCAAAATGATATTTATAACCTAAAATATGATGTTTTTTACATATATCAAAGTTTTATAAATGTTAAAGGTAAGGAGATTCCACTTTTTGTCTTTTTCCTTACTTAATTTTTATATGGGGAACTTCCATTTAATAATATCCCAATAAGCATTTAAATTCTAACCAATTGGGGATAAGGTCAAATTATTGGCATCCAATAGCTTTTGGAAAAAAATTTATGTCATTTTGATCCTTAGTATTAATGTTTAGTATCTTATTAAACTTAATCTAACCTTAATCACCACAATTTATTTTAATCAATTTTACTAGTATTTTTGGTCAAAAATTAAGTTGATCTTATTAGACCATAAATATTTTATTGATTACCACTGTTAATGTCATTTTTTCAAAATTTAAATCACCGAAGTGGGAAAATTAAGATTAATTCTAAGCTCACAGATGTGGCAAGAAAGCTGGTTTTTAAAGTAGAAATGTTCAAAAGTTCAATAAGTTTTTATGTTAAATTTTAATATAAAAATGATTCTAATGACCTGCATTGGGTTAATATATGTATAATTTATCTATTTTGACATCAAAACCAATTTAATGTATAATTTAACTTTTATAATTATTTAAATGAAAAGGTAGTTTTTAACTAAAATGTATTCATCAAAAAAATGAAACTTCTCAGAAAAATACCAAAAAATCACCCTAAGAAAATCTTGAAATTTTTAATTCAAAAATGAAGTTTATTTTGACAATTAAAATTTATAAAATTTCCAAAATTTATCTTCAAAATAGGTGTTCCATTAAGAGGTGGTAAAACCCAGTCTTACATGTAACACAAGCTAACTCAGTGTGGTGTGTAGCATAAACTTAACATGGTGTTGAGTATAAGGAGAGACAAAATAATATTTATTATAACATAAAAAATATTATAAAGTCTTGGGGTGTTACACAATAAGATCTTGAATTAATGGAAGTAATATATTAAGGTTTTTTAGTAGGTTTTGACAAATAAATAAGTCTAAAATGGTGTTAATAATGGAGGATAATAGGTTCCCCTTTATAAGTTTGGGTAGGGACACACATGAAATTCCTTAAAATATTTCAATGGTATAAGGTCACTATCATGTGAAAGTGGATATAAATGTATAATTAGTAAAATTTTAAATAATATAAGGTTAAAATATCTTAAAAAATAATAATAATATAAATTTGAGTTCTATTCATATCCTTATCTCATGGTTTACCCCCCCAATAAACTCATTTTAACTTTAACCATGGTAACAAAATTTTACTTTTTTAGTATTCAATATGACCAAAAATTAAGTTGAACCTATTAAATTATATTAATTATGATTATTAAATATATAAAATCCATTTTACCATATTAAATTATTTTAAGTGGAAGAATTTAATTTTAAATAAGTGTGCAAATCGCAACGAAAACCCATTTAGAATAATGCATTTTTAAGCATAAAACATAATTTAATTCCATTAATTTCCATGTAAAACCATAAAATTAATGTTAAAATTCTTTATCTAATTTATAATATATAAATTTCATTAAAACCATTAATAAATTTAAATTAATTTAATTTATTAAAATAAAAATGCATTGTGTGTATAAAAACACTTTTTAGAAACAAATGTGTTTTTAAGCCAAAAAAATGACATTATACCAAAATAATGTATAATGATGATTATTATGTAATTAATTATATTATTTATGGTTAAAGTGTATTTATTTTAATTTAGGATAAAATTTAAAAAATATTGTTACTTTTACTTGAAAATAAATATAGTTTTTACACAAATCGGCAATGTTCACTATTCACTAAAAAAATAATTTTTTCAGAAAAATTATAAAAATTCACCCTAACATAATATTGAGATTTTGATTTAAAAAAGGTGGATCAAGGGACTCTTGCTTATCCTCCAATTAATAGTGAATTTGGGCTTCAACATGGATATGGTTTGGTCATAGATAGGGAGGTTATCCTACCTTTGGTCCTATATTCTCATAACCAAATTGAGGGTAATCAAATAGAGGATCTAAGGCATCCGTAGGATCATGATCTCAATCAATCTACTGCACAATCTAATTATCATTAGGATATCTGGAACATTTTTAGCACTTTAAGAATTTCTGATAAGTGGGGGAATGTTTCCAATGATGAAAGGGTGAGTGAAATCACTCCCCTTAAGACTTCGGGCAATGTTCATGCCTCATTTAAGGATTCTATCATAAATGGAAAGAAGTGGTGACTGATAGTGAGGGTTTTACTCCTATTCCTATTAAGATAAGGTCACATAAGGACTAATCCAACCTTTCATGGACCATGACTACCAGATCTTCCTCTAAGGTGCTAAGAAGAACCAATGCAGAGATCCTTAAGATATTCAATCAAGGTAACTATAAATATGAATGGGAAACTGCTGATGACTATGATTATAAAAATGATTTGTCATATTATGATCTTTAATTATGATATTTTCTGGATGAGGTAATTTCCCTTTATTGACCCAGTCTATCTCCATTTCTACATTTTATTTTATTTTCAATAAATGGTCAGAATCTTTGCTTCTAGGTGGACTTGTTTTGTAAATTTCTAAAAAAAATTAAAATTAATATTAATTTTCATGCCTTAAATGAAATAAAAAACCACTTTTATAGAAAAAAAAAATATTTTTTAAGCATAAAATGTATTTACTAAAAATTGATTACTTATTTATTATCAATTAATCAATAAATTTTCATTATTTATAATATTTATTCATATTTTTTATAATGTGATTATTATTATTCATTCCATCCAATTTAACATCTAGGTTATAAAGGATTATTATGTCACAGTTCATTTAGACTCAAGGTTGTGTGTAAAGAAAGAAATAGAATACCTCAAGCTTATTTCGAAGGAAATTGCTATAAAATATTGGTTTGTTGCATCATCCACAATAGGGAAATGTCTTTTAAGGGGGTTTATTTAAGAAAAGACTTATTTTGAAATAAAATTCATGTAGATCCATGATGCATTAGTAAATGGTTTATTATTTTCATATTGTGATAAATATAAGGAAAAGGGTTTTATAAATGGATTATAAAATGTTTTTTAAAAAATAAATAGGTTTCTAGGAAAAAAGACCAAGTAAGTTATGGGGTTTGTTTTTTTATTTAGTGAGAACCCATGGATTCTAAGGGGTATTCTAAAAGACTCGTGTTGTTTTTTGTGCATAAAGTTTTTTTGGATGGTTTTCAAAAAATTAGTATTTGATACCTATATAGAGTGAGTTGTTTTGTTTTCATTGGCTGAATTGGGAGTGACTCAAGTGTTTTGAACTATGTGTTTTATAGTTTTATTATAATAATTTAGATAGGGTTTCTTTTTTTCAGCTTGGTGGTTGGGAATTCATTATAAGTATTGGGTAATTGAAGGCTAGTTTTTATGTTTTTTTTAGATTTGATTATTTGGGATGCATTTTAGATAGGTGATTCCTATGTTTGGGAGAACCACTAGTGGGAATTAGTCATTATAGTGAGTTTTTTACCGTGGGGAGGAACATAAGGATGGATGTGGTTTTATTATTAGTATTTTCATATTGATAATTGTGTTTGGTTATATTTTAGTGTTTTAGTGATGAGTGTGGGTAGGGTGATTGAGTGATCATAATCAGAATCTAATAGTGTTGATGGATATCTTAGAGTAAAATGAAACCAGTACGGTGAGGGAGATCATGGAAAGTTTAGTGTAAGTCTTGTTGGTTGAGTGCTAAAGAATTTAGTAAATAGTATAATTTGAATTTATAGTTGTAATATAGATTTATTTTTAGTTTTATATTCAAAGTAATGATATGGATTCTCAAGGATAAAGATCATTATAGTGGGGATTTTGTAAAGACCTATGGATTTTAGTGTCAGTGGACTGAAGAAAGGGTCAGTTACTCATCATTTTATTAGATGTTTGATTTTGAATTTCAAGATTTAGATTAAATATAGGATGTATGAATAATTTTTTTGATCTATTTTATGAGTTTTTATAGGTATAGGTTTGGTAGGATAAAACCTAGAGCGAGTTCTTGAATATTAGTGGATGAATTTCTGCTATAGACAGAAGATCATGCCATAATATGAGGCACTATAGAATGGTAGGGTACTATGTAAGATTAATTTTCTAGAGTTTTGGGATAATTTCAAATCATAGCATAAGGAATTTTTTTTAATCCCCCAGTGTAAGAATAAGTTTTAAATTTGGGGTATCACCATACTATAATGGGTTGGTTGCATTAGGAATCCCTAAACTCAATAAAAAACTTAGTTCTAGAGTTTAGATATGGACCATATCACAAATATGGGGAATGAACTATGTATCCCTTGGTTACATTGAAATATATGAAGAGTATCACTATAAATAACCCAATTAGGTTTCTACGATCTTCCATATAGAGGTACTTTGCATCATAAACCATTTTTTCACGCCACAACATGGGAGTGGGGTGTTGTGTCTGGGAACCCCTTGGTCTTTCCACAAAGACCCACATGTTTTATTTTTTCTTTTGGATGTGGGGATCATTCTCATACCCCCTATTTCATTCATATTTGGGGGTTTCCTATTCCATTTTTCAAATATAGGTAAGGTAGTCCTTCATTCCCAATACTCATCCCCCCTTTCCCCCTTTGATTAATTTTTTTAGGAACAATTTATCAGGGATATCTAAAGTTATATCTTTCATATTTCTCTTATGTTTTATTTTTCTTTATTATTCTCTAATTTTTTTTCTCATATAGGGTTTAGATAGATGATTTCCCCATATCATGGTGGAATCATCATTCTTCATGGGGTGTTTTCATATAATTTATAGAGGAGTCCTAGGAAGGATGGATTAATGTTATCGCATGATATTTATCTTTAGGTATTTCACTAGGTAGATTTAATTATTTATGTTTCCAAAAAAGATGGGTTTTTTGATTTATTTGATTTTAATAATTTGGGATTTTACTTATCTTAGGGTCAGGGATCTATGGTGAGTGGTCTCCCACATGTTAGTCATGGTTTTGATATTCTAGAGTCTTCTAGAGAGTTAGGTGATGGTTATTCGATTTTATATTTTTGGTTTATGTTTGGGTTATTTATTACATGGTTTTTATTAATGATACAAGTTCTTTTTGTCTTGATGGATCTCAGTGTGAGCTTGGGATCATATTATATATCATTGGTAGAGGTAGGTTCCCTTTAGATTACTGAGTCTCTTTCTCATTTAGGAATTTTATGTTCATGTTATATCATTAAAATTATTTTTAGAATATTTTTATAACTTATTTGAACACTGATTCCATAAATTAGAATAGGATAACAGTGTAATAATAGTTACCAAGGACCACATAACATGCTAAATGGTTCATTGGTGGCCCTTTGGTTGAATGAGTATTGATGGACCATTTTATGGTTTTTCTCTATAACAACCCCAAACCTAGTAACTCATAGTTAGTGTCTACTTTATTACATTGTCATAGATATAAGGAAACTAATCCTAAATGACTTATCAATTTACAAGTGTTTAAGAACTAGATACATACATGGTTACCATATTACATTTGAAATATAAAATACATAGAATAAAAATATTCTTTTATATTTGATATTATTCATATTATCCTTCTTCATATCCTATGGAAAAGAAAACAAATAAATTGTGATCTCATATGCTCAGTAATAGTTACAGATAGTAGAATTTATCATGAATCAATAAATAATAATCAATATGGAAAGGTAAATAATTGAAAACACAATTTAATCAATAACTTGAGTAAGAAATTCATCCATGGATAATATCAATGTTGTAATTTCATGGATGAGAATAAATAAATTTTCAATGAAGTAAATAATTAATATTGGGTGTTAATATTTCATACATTGTGATATTTATATCATCAATCCTTATTCTAAGATAATCTAATCGATTGGTAGGTATACAATAACAACCCATTTAATACTAGATTACTAATTTGTTGCATAGGACCTGTCGATTTATTGAGGGGATATATGATTATGGTCCCCACCCATCACAAAATGTCTAATGTATTCCTCATATGTCGAATGATCAAGTTAAATTCATAAATAAGATCCCTTATTAACAAATTTCTGTATCGAGTAAACAATATGGATTATCAAAAATTCCCCATTTAGTTAAATAAATTTCAAAGTAAAGAACCGTATATAGAAATGGTATAGGGGTAAGGAAATAATCATATCCATTATATAAGAAATATAGATATTTGAGAAAAAATTAATTTTCTATGATCACAGTAAATAAAATGTTTTCAGATAAAGTTAATGTCCATGAGATTAATCAATAGATGAGACATGACCATCAAAAAGTAAGTTTTGTAGTAAAATCAATTATTTTAAAGAATATATGAAAATGGGAATGAAACATTTAAAATAATTTTTCATTAAATATTTTTCTTTGTAAAACCATTTAAAACTTATAGAAAAATATAATGGGTGTAAAATAGTTATGGTGGTGGGAAATTCCACCAATACCACATACATTTAGAGAAAAAATTCCTTTTTTCTTTTTATAAAGAAAATTAAAAATGACCATTTCGGAGAAAAATTATAAATATTACTTTAAAACCATGAAAAAATTCAAGGATAACTTAAAATTTCCTTAATAAATCATTTTTTAAATAAGGAGGACTTCTGTAAAACAATTTTGAAAAATATGGATATGGAAGAAAAATATACTTGATCAAAAAAAATAATAAGACCATATTTTCTTTTAAACATAAATCTTGAAAGAGTAACCTAAATTGAATCATTAATCATAATAAATAATTGGATAATGATTTCAAATACCTCAAATGGGTAGTATATACACCACATAAAAATAATCAAGTATATAATACCAAATATGTCTCAATGAAGTAGAAATTGAGATGAAATCCCTTATCTAGGGTCTGACTTGTCATGTACATTATTTATCTTCCTAAATAATAAAATGGTGTTAATTATTTACTTACTTAAGAACCTTTATAATTTTTATTATTCAATTTTTTTACCATGTTATATTCATTTACTTTCTCAATTAAGTTCACATAAGATGTTTTGATGATATTTGGTTCATATGCACAAAATGAATTTGGTAGTCTAACTATGATCAAATAGGTAATTATTTAATTATCTCTAGAATAATAATCATTAAATAATTATAATTTTTATACATAAATTATACTTTTAAAACCAATCGATAAATATGGTAAGGAAAATCAGATATGTTATAATCATGGAGATGGTAGGTCGTACGTATGCATAAGTAACATTTTCCATTTTTTCAAGTATCATGATAGAAAGAAGCTAAGTATTATTTTATATTTCAATAATAATAATTATATCATAAATAACATATTATTTATTTAAATAAAATTATATATTATAGTCATGTAATGTGGTGGTGAAAAATGAATCACATCACTTCGTGGATGTGGTAGTCTACATGTACGCATGAATGATGTTATCATTTTTAAATGAATGGGAAGGTACGAAAATATAGGATATATTGCTTGTATATAATGATAGTTATGTAATGGATATATATATATATATGTAAATACTTGAAACTTTATTCTATAATATATTTCTTTCTCAAGTAAATTGGATCCAAATTATAATAAATTCATATATTATAAGGTTAAGGTATAAATCCAAAAAACTAGTGAGGTTTAATAAAGTTTTTTGTTTTATATTTAAGCCTTATCCCTATATTTTAACCCTTTTAACTCATTTTACCCTTAACCAAAGTGTTAAATATTTACCATGGTTACCATTTATTATGACCAAAAATTAAGTTAAACATTTTACCTAGTATTAATTATGGTGATTAAAAATAAGGAATTCATTTTACAATATTTAATTTCTATAATTGGTAAAAATTTCTTCTAATATGTGTTTGTAAAATACAATAAAGATCATTTATAGGAAATGAATGTTTCAATAATAAAAATAATTTTAAAAAAATCAAGTATAATGTTGATTAAAATGGAATTAATTGGAATTTTTTAATCAAAGTATACTTATTTTTATTTCAAACCTAACCAAAAATAAAGGTGACCTTGTAAATAATTGATTAAGAGAGAACTAAAAACAATTTTTATTTAAACAGAAATATTAATTAGATTTTTAAAATGTTAAGAATATATTTCTAAGTTCAAAATTATATTTTTATATACATTATATTATTTCTTCAATATATATTTGGACTAGAAAAAGGGTTTCATAAACATTTAAGGTATTCTAATATCATTATCATTTCAAAAAAGTGACTGTTTTTTGTAAAATCTGTATTTTTTACTATCTACCCAACAATCAAATATTTATAAAAAATATAAAAAAAATCACCCTATGATAATTTTTACATGAGTAATTAAAAATAAAATTAATTTTATCAAATTAAATTTATAAAATTTTAAATTTATGCTTTAGCCACATTCTTGAATAAATTTCCCTGCATTATGTTATTGTCTCTTTAGAAAGAAAAGCTTACTTACTATAATAAAAGGTCAAGTGATACACTAATATGATTTTGTATTTCTTATATTGTATCATTTTTTTCCTTTATATTTCATTATTTAACATAAATATCCTTGTATTTTTTTATCCTTCCATTAGGTGGCCTTTATTTCCACAAAATAAGCATCTTTTCTTCAGTATTCCATCTTTTGTTTCTTTATTTCTTTCACCTTTAGGAAAGTGGTGGGTTTATTATCACTTTTATTCACCCATATTTTTCTATAAATACAACCTAAAATATTCAAGGTATTAGTGTATAAAAATTATTTGGTATGTGGGTTTACCTTTTTCTTTATATTATATGAATATTATACATCCAATGACTTCACATTTTTCTTCTCGTTAGATTGAGTATTTTCGAAAGTAAGACCCTAATTTGGTATTTTAAAATTTTATATTTTCTGATATTTTTTTGAAGATTCATATTGAGTATAATCCAGGTTTCTCAATTTCATTTCTAGCTCAAGGTTCTTTAAATTTAAAGTGTTTGTATGATCTTCAAGGCACCTCACTTTATCTTCACATTCAACTTATAACTTTTGTACCATTTATTCATGAAAATTATCCACCTATTTCAAGGAAATATCAAGTTAAATTAATCATTTTTTATTGATCTACAATTAAGTATTCTCAACATCAAAAATTACTTTGTGAGTATCCTTTAGTGCATGGGTCTTTTTCTTAACAACTTTTCTTAACACAACTTCTTCACAAAAACTACTCGAAAAAGATTATTATATAAGAGTGGACTTTTCTTCATATAGTGTTACTAATTTATTATTAAACTCAATGAGTTTTTTTGAAGTTTACACTCATATGTAACCTCTAATGAATTTTCTCATGCATTTTACTCTTTTTTGGTAGTGATTTTTCAATCTCTTTTATTCTCGTAGCTTCAAATTACAACTGAGAGCTATTGAATTCAATGGTGGTTTTTAATGCATGGATCACTTATTTAAAAAAATTTCAACTTATATCTTTCTCATAAACCATCCTCTGTAATCCTCTTCCAACTGATCTTCTAAAGTGTAATTGGTTGGTTTCTTCCTCTCCTTTTGTGCCTCAGTAATGTCAGCAAATCTCTCTATAACTTTCACAGTCTTTACTCAAATGATGTTCCCATTTATATATACAAACATACTTTGATAAATGTTGGGAACACATAGGATAAAATTTGAAACTCCTACTTAATTCAAGGCTTTGATCAGTAACCTTAAAAATATATAAAGATGTTGGAGTTTTGACATCATCAAATCCTCCATAAAACTTATCATCAAAATTATTCAACTCTTCCTCAAAAATCATCTTGAATCACAAACTCAATCTTTTTGAATATTTGAACATTGATTACCCAGTTTAGCGTCATAAAATTGGTTGTGACTTCACAATATTTATGTGTAGTTACTTTACATCTTTTGGTCGATGATATTTAATAGAAGTTAATAAGCTCCTTTAAATTTGTCCTTTTCCTCTAATAAATATTAAATGGGATTTAGTAATTTAAAAATCCTCCAGTATTATTCTTTTAATTTTATTAGTCTCCATACATTTCACCTTTAAACATTTTTAAATCATCTTGTAGATTTTTCTTCTGATAGACTCAACTTCAATCTCTATCTTTAGATGTTATAAACTTTTGCTTATCTTGAATCAAGTCAACTTATTGATTCAACCTATGGTTACTATCTCCCAAATATCTTAAATTTACTATAATTCTTCTTTTGGTATTCAATTAGGTCTGGAAGGAGTTCTTCATTTAATAATCTCCATGTTTAATGAATTCATCATCCAAATTTTTCATCTTCATAGTGTTCTTACTATAACCTCATCTATCATAGAATAATCATCTTTCTGATGAAATCATAGGAATTATTCTTCTTCTATTAAACATATATTACAACCAACTCATCTTGATTCACTATTTATATTTGGTCAAAGTGATGTTCTTCCACTAAATGAACAACATAACATCGTTTAACTTGTCATTGTGCCTTTAAGTCAGCTCAAAAATCTTAAATATCTTAGTATCTTTATCTTCCAAATACCATCTATATTATTATTTTAAGTTTATCTTATAGTAGTGATAATTTTTTTAGTATAGGTCTGTATACATCACACATTATTCCTTTCTCAAATTCTTAAAATAACTCCCTTTGTAAGGATAAATGATCCTTACAATCCTCAGGTTTATTTTTATGAACTCAAAGTGGCTTTATTAAGACTTTGTTAATTATTTGATAAGATCTATATTCGGGAGATCAATCTTCAGTAAACCATGGTCTTTATTTACTGAATGAATTTTAATGGTTTTACCTTTGGGCGTACTTCATTTATCAGTTATTCTTATAGCTGTCATCAACCATCCCAGATATACTGGTACTATGATACTTGATCCAACACTGACATGGCCTAAAGGGACTTCATGATCCCCTTATGTTGGTGACTAGCACCTGGAATCATATAATATAAAAGAGGGAATGGATTTTCCATAAAATAGTGGAATAAATAGATACAAGTCAGTATGCTCAAATCTCCGTAAGGAGAAAGTACCAGAAAGCAAAAAGGTATATCAAAACCCAAACCAGAACATCATTAAATTACTCAAAACTTGTAAGATAAAACTCAAACATCCCAAAGGTATCAACACTCCAAGTCCAAAGGGTCAAGAACATCCACCTCCTCCTAGATTCTCTTTCCCTTCGCTCATACCTAGTAGAATGAAATCTACAAAATCCAGAAGGAAAAGGTATGATGTTAGTTAAAATTCCTAGTAGAAATTGTTCCATAAAAAGATTCCATAATAATAAACCAAATAATGAATCCAATTTAAATAAAATAGGGCATGGAAATACATTCACATATTTAAAAAAAATTATCATTTTAATATGATTAAAATAATTTAAAACATGACTTAAATAATCATTTTTATATAAAACATTTTATATAAATAAACTGCCATGAATAAATAAGGTTCTTAATTAATGGAATATATTTCAAAATAATCTCAACAAGTACAATGGTTATCTACCTTATGGTTTGATAGTTCCCAGTTATAGGATCCCTATAGTCCCATATCAACGATCATGGAAATATGTGCACACACATCCCTCAGGCTCAAGCTGTGTAGAACACATCAACATCCCATCGGGGATAAGATCTACCTAATTATATTTTTGTTATATTTTTCATCGGAAATTGGTTTCTAGGGAATAATCATCCTAGCATTCTTGTCCCAAATAACCCTTTAACTAACTTGGATCTCATATACTAAATCAATTAGTTGAAAAGGGTAAAATCACTTCATTTCAAATTCACAATCATCATTCACAATTTAATTTCCCACTTTTTCCTTTTTAAAATGCCAATTCACATCCAAAAACAAAACATAGGTTTTTCATAAATTCATTCATTTTCAATACAAACCAATCATATGTTTTCAAAAAATTAATTTAATCTATTTTATAAAATCAATCCTTAAATAATTTCATAGTTTCCATCAATTTCAAAATATGATCCAAATTCCATTTCAATTGGCATCGGGGGGTTTCCCAAAATTCCATTCCAATTAAAATCCCAATACCAATTTACAAAAAATTTGTTTTTCAAAAATTAATTGAAATTAATTTCAAATAATAATCAATTAAGGTTTTAATTATATGGAACAACTCAAATGGAACCACCCACCTTTAATAATGGAAATAACATATCAAAACACATGTAACAGTATTTTCAAACTAAGAACAATGGAAATAGAGATCTAGAAATCCAACCTAGAATCAATATTAAAATAAAATGAGTTTAGATCCATCCAAAAAATGATTATATAACACTCTCTAATGAGGAGAGAAAGAGGGAGTCTGAGAAGACACATGAGAGGATATTCACTTACCAGAGTGGGATCGAATGAGATCTTCCACACTTTGATCCTATAAGGAAAGGGTTTTGAGGGCAAAAATGGGTCTTGAGAGCATCCAAGAACTTGTAAGTCATTCTAGGTAAATTTACGGTTGATCATGTATTTAAATGGGGGTTTGGGAATTTTTAAAATAATTATCACAATAAAAGATTAATGTCTACATGGTTAGCTAGGCTGGGCCGCACGTTTAGGAAAACTATGTTCCATAAACATGTTCCCTTATATTGGGGTTCATGGTTTTTTCTAGGTGGGAACACATTTTTTCAAATAGTTCTCTTACCATAAAAACCCATACTACCGAGGGTTGAAAGTTTTTCACTAGGTGGGTATATAGTTTGGAAAAATCGTGTGCCAACTGTGCACTGCCTAGAAACTTCCAAAAAAATACAAATTCCAACTAAAGAACCCCTAAACAAGATCCAACCAAAGAATGATCATAAGAAGGGTCGAGGAGTACCTAAAACCATATAACAGGATCTTATAACCTCTTTATCAAAGAAACTTTCTATCCCCACAAATCCTATCAAAAAGCTTCCATATCCAAAATATGAAGCCACTGCTCTCTCATCGATGCCTCATGCTTCCATGTGTATCAAAACAATACTACCATAGCACACAGACCAAAGGTATTGTCCACCCATAAAGTACCCTTGTCTCAAAATCAACTATCCTGACTAGATTCTCAGTCACAGATAAATCTGGATCAACATCATGATCACTCCAGCTCAAAACATGAGACAAATTAGAAATATACTTTCTAAACTAAGATACATGAAACATATTATGTATCAACATCATCAGTGGTAGAATTTATAAATAGTAAGCCATTTTCCCCACCTACTAAACAACCTAAAAAGGTCCCACAAAATGAGGAGAATTCGTCTCTTACTTCCCAAGACATCGATGACCTAAATGAGGTGAAACTTTCAAGAACACCCAATCACCAACTCAAAACTCCAATAGTCTACAATGATGATTGGCATGAGATTTATATCATCTATGTTCTGTTAACATTCCCTGATGATTCAATTGAATATTTTTTATTATATCTTAAACCAAGATCGGTCTAACCAAGGAACTTTCACCAATAGTTGACCAACATAATAGATATTTACAAGGACAGTAATACAAGGCCTAAAAAGGATCTATTCTAATCATGGACTGGAAATGATTGTTATAAGAAAACTAAAATAGTCCCAAACTCGAACATGATGCATCACAGAAGACCAAATAGCCTTACCTGACCTCTAGAAGAGACAATAACGATGCTGAATTCAAAAGATATTTCATCTCAAAAAATAACTATGAAATTTATCATCAAAATAAAACTTCACTCTTTTTTGAGTGAGAGCAGTCATCAGAGAAACCAACTTTGATAAGTCCTTTACAAACTGGTGATAATACCCAGCTAAACCCAAGAATCTCCAAATCTCAAAAACATTATGTATTTTCTACCATGTTATAATAGCTTTCACCTTATCAGGGTCAAATAATATACCATGTTTCGAAACCATGTGTCCAAAGAACTTCACTTCAAAAATCCATAAATCACATTTTGATAGCTTGGAATAAAGTCAATTATTTATAAACAATTATAAAACTACACTTATATGACGCACTTGATCCTCCTCATACTAAGATTAAACTAGGATGTTATCTGCAAATACAACCATGAATGTATCATTATACTCATGGAATGTCCTATTCATCAAATCTGTAAAGAATAAAATATCATTGGTTAGACCAAATGGAATGATAAGGTACTAATAATGGAATTAACTACTTCAAAAAAAGTTTTTATGAATAGGAGATTCTTTTATTCTCAAATGGTTATAACTAGATCAAAGATCAATATTTGAGAACCATATTATCCCTTTCAAATGTTCAAACATATATTAAATACATGGAAATGGATAATTTTTCTTCCCCATAACTTGACTGATTTTCCATTGATCAATACATAGGAAAAGTGTTCCATCAGCTTTTTTTTATCAAAGAGAGTGAGTGTTACCCAAGGTGAAACACTTGGGAATATAAATACTATCTCTAATAGATCATCCAATTGACTCTTAAAATCTATCATTTCAACTAGTTATATATAGTAAAAAGGTATAGATACTAGTTGAGTACCAGACACTAAATCAATAGAAAACTCTACCTCTATTCCTAGTGGAAAACTAGATAATTCGGAAGGAGAAAACATTGGAAAACTCAAAAAAATGGAGGGAGATAACCACTCAAATATTACCACTCTAAATCAAAATCAAACACTGATATTAATTTACCCAACTCTAGATAAGAAGTTTTGGCTCTACTCAACCTCAGATCCTATTCTCCTTGAAAGATACAATACACCGCATAGGATGCAGTAAAGGAGACCCATCGAATATAGAAATAAATTCAGAATTTATTTGTAATAAGTCATTCCATCCTGAATATGAAATCAAGAGGTTTTATTTTAAGAATTAGAAAATCACAAGTAAGATCAATCTCTAATAAAGATAATTCACACGCAAGACAACTGATTCCCTTTTCTATCTTCATTTTTAGGGGTGTATTAATATCCATCACATAAGATAAAATCCTTGTAGGAATATTTAGATGATTCACAATATTAGTTAATATAAATGAGTGATATGCACCGAAATTAAATAAATAAGCCACTAAATATGAATCTATAGTGATATTACCTCTCACAGTTACTGGAAATGTATCAGATTCCTCTAGAGAATCTTTCACTATATGAAGAATATTTGTTCTGGATGCATGTGGTTATAACCCTTTAGATATTAAAACATATAAATGAATCAAAGTAATTTTTTATTGATGATGATCCTATTCTCCAATGTGGTGTAGATAAGATATAACAGAACTTTTGTAAGTGTAATGATCTTCCATAGGAGCTGCAAATCTTGGGTGCCTTGGTGTAAACTTGTTTCGAATTCCCATTATTACCACACTAAAATAAAGTTAAAGGGCCTCTTCCAGGAACTTTGGGAGGTCTAGAAGAACCCTACTATTGATAACCATCATGTGACTCATCAAGCTTTATCTTTTATTTATAGTAACTGAAAAAACTTCAACTAAGAGAAAAAAAAAAGAACTCCCTTCAACTCTAAATTACCATCTAGGTCAAGCTCAATCATCAATTCCCTATCCAGAATATCAACATAAGAGGAATGATTAAACAGGAAAATCTGAGAATGGATATAATATTGAATCCCCGTCTCTAACTGTTGAGTATTAATCTTCTCATTCGATGAAATATTATGTGAAAATTTCATTAGATCTTAAAAGTGGTTTGCATACTCTGTTATGGTTCTATCATCCTACTCGAGTTTGAGAAACTTCATAGACTTATCTATAACCATACACTTTGGATAGAACTTAATAGTGAAAATAACCTTTAATTCTTTCTAATCTAAGACCTCATGCTTCTTCACCATCACCATCGAGTCCCACCATCTCTCGTTAGGTCCCTATATCTTGAAGGTGGAACATTTCACCTTGATTGAATCAGGAATTTCAAAGAAGTCAAACAGAAGCTATATCTTACTCAACCTCTTTAGGATTATTAGATCCTTAGAAGACTGGTGTCTTCTGGTAAAAAAAACTCATGATCATGATTCTTGGATTCATCCCTCTGAGGTTCCACAACTGGATCCTAGATGGGAACAGGTGCATGTGCCTATCCCAGAGCTTGGATGACATGCATGATAATCTCAATGATATTCTATTACATGGGAGGATTTTCTTACTATTTCTCACTAGAAACTTCTTCTTGGAGACTATTCACACATATTATTAGAGTCATGATACTATAAAACATCAGTAAACAACATTGAATACATTATAAGATAACTCATATCAATAACCCAAACAAGATCTAAGGAGAAATTAATCCCATAAAATAAGAAACCAGATATGGAACTCAATCTATCTGTATCAAATTTAGATAAAATAATAGAATTAGATCAAATTATTCCTCAAGAAATCTTTCCCAAACCATCCATAGTGAATTAAGTATCATTACAATGATATATGGACATGAGATCACTCACAACTACCTCCTCATCCCCGACAAGATACTCCAAACTGCATACTGACATAAAGGAAAGATGCAAAACCTACCCTCTAATACCACTTTTTCAAAAAAAAAACAACCTAGATACCCTGATACTCTAATACCTAAGAAGGCACTGACATGGCCTAAAGAGCATTCCCAATCTCCATGGTTTGTTGACTATCACATAGAATCATACAATATAAAATAGGGAATGAATTTCACACAAAAATAGTTGAATAAACATATACAAGTTAGTATACTCAAAGATCCATAGGGAGAAAGTACCAGAAACCAAATAGATATATCAAAACCCAAAATAGTATATCATCAAAGTACTCAAAAACTAGAAAGATAAAACTCAAACATCCTGAAGGTATCAACACTCCAAGCCTAAAGGGTCAAAAACATCCACCACTACCAAGAGGTGCTTTCACTTTTCTTGGACCTAGAAGAAGGAAATATTCAAAATCCTAATGTAAAAGGTAGGGTGTGATCTAAAAATCCCAATAGGGTCACACCAAGTGTTTCAAAAAAATATACCATAATAATAAACCAAATCATTCTTTCAATTTTAATAAATTATGGAATGGAAATAAATTTGTGTATTTAAAATAAAAGATGATTTCATTACAATATGATGGAAAACGTTTCAAACATGTCTTAAATAATTTTTTTATATAAAATAGTTTATATAAATCAACTAGAATAAATAAAGTAGTTTATTAATCAATGGAATATATTTTAAAATAATTTCAATAAGAACCACAGTCATATGTCTAGCGATATAATAGTTCCCAACCATAGTATCCGCACAATATCACATCAGTGATCATGGAAATATGTGTACACACATACCACAAGTTCAGGATGAATAGGACTTATCAATATCCAATCAAGTATAAGATCTTCCTAACTAGATTTTTATTAGAGTTTTCATCATCAATTCATTGTTAGGGAATAATCATCCTATTGTGATTGTACCAAATAACCCACTAACTACCCAGGATCACATGTGCTCAATCAATTAGTTTAAAAGGGGAAAATAATTTCATTTCAAATTCATAATCATCATTCACAATTCATTCGTCCACTTTTTCATTTTAAAAATGACAATTAACTTCCAAAACCAAAACATAGGTTTTTAATAAATTCATTCCTTTTCAATAAAAACCAATCATAGGTTTTCAACAATCTAATTTAATCCATTTTCTAAAATCAAACCTCAAATAATTTCACAATTTCCATCAATTTTATAATACACCTCAAATTACAATTCCTTTGGAATCAAAGGATTTCCCAAAATTCCATGCCAATTCAAATCCCAATTCCAATTTGCAACAAATTGGTTTTTCATAAATCAATTGAAAGTAATTTCAAACAACAAACAATTTAGGGTTTAATTATATTATGCAACTCAAATGGAACCACCTACCTTTAATAATGGAAATCACATATCACAGCACCCACAATGGGATTTTACAACTAAGAATGATAGAAAAAAAATATCTAGAAATCCAACCTAGAATCAATATTCAAATTAGTAAAGTTTATATCCATCAAAATCATGATGATCTAATACTATAAAATGAGGAGAGAAAGAGGGAGTGGGAGAAGACACATGGGAGGATATTCACTTACCAAATAGGGATTAAATGAGATCCTGCATGCTTTGATCTATCAAGTAAAGGGTTTGGAGGAGTACAAAATGGTTCTTCAGAGCTTCCAAGACCTAGGAAATCATTCTAGATCTAGTTAGGGTTGATCGGGGGTTTAAATGAGGTTTCATTAATTTTTAAAATAATTTTAAGAATAAAAAATTATCGTCTTCATGGTTAACTAGGCAGGGCCACATAGTTTGGAAAACTATGTACCCTAATTGTGTCCCTTATATTAGGGTACATGATTTATACTAGGTGTGAACATGGTTTTTCAAACCGTGCACCAAACATGAAAACCCCCACTATCAAGGGTTTCACGTTTTTAACTGGGTGGGCACACAGTTTGGAAAAACTGTGTGCCAACCAAGTACAGACCAGAAACTTCCAAAAATCTTCCAAATTCTACCCAAATAACCCTTAAATAAGATCCAACCAAAGCATGTTAAAAATAATGTTTGAGGAGTACCTAAAAACCATTAATAGAATGTTATAGTAGCTTTTGATGACCCATCTAATAGTGAACTCTTATTCCATTAATTTAATATATGATGTAATAATAAATTTATTTCATTCTATTTGTCACCTACTTTTAGAGCCTTAATCATCAGATTTTCATAAGGTGGAGTTTGTATTATATTACACTGGAATCAATATTAAGGAAGAAATCTTAGGGATAATTTCAATTCATCAATGTGGCCCATATTTTCAATCATCCTATATGACAACCCTTCTCTTTATTTCACAATAATACAAGATTTATTCCATAAGATTACATTTAATAAAACCCAGAAGACCGATAAGTCTACTGTATTTGGGAATTAGACACATTACATAACAAATTAAAATATTAAAACATCATCTTCATTTAAAACATCCTTAACATGCCCGCACTTAAAACTGCATGGGATGACCTGGGGATATACGTAAGGGGTGAGATATAAATCCCAGTAAGAGAATAAACATGGAATAACATAAAGAGAATAATAAATGTTAGAAAATAGGAATATAAATGGGGTAAAAAAGGGGTAGGAATCATAAACATTAATAATGATACATGATATATCATGATAATCATAAAGGTAGCTTGGGAAATGTGGAAACAACTTAAAACACTACATCATAAACATAGGTCAAGGCTAACTTCCAAGAAATCATGATGGAAAAAGTCCCATAAAGGAATCAGTTTCATTCCCTATCCTGACATGAAATCTCATGAGACTAAACATTACCCAATGTATTTTAGCACTATATAATTTCGGGCACACTCATCACTTTCATTTCATTCTCAAGCTTAAGTGTGGCACATAGATCATACAACATGGATTTAGTCATCATAATATTTTATTCCATAATCAAGGAGTGTGGAATAAATACATGTAAGTACCAAGTCAAATAAGTATAAGTGTATAAAGGTAAACACCCTTGATAGTAAATGGGTATGGTATTCACTACACAATTGTTTTGGCATGGAAAATCATGGTGAAATTCTGGTAGCATAACGACGTCACTTAAAAATTCATAAAATGGGTTGATGAGAGAGAAAGGTTTATCTAATCATTTTTATAAAAAAATTATAGTAATAGGGACATGGAAAAAAATATCCCAACATTATGTATTGGGAATGGAAGTCATAAGATAATAAATAAACTTTAATAAAGAAGAAAAGGTGATGATCCCTTACTTTAGTGTGTGACTCCAAATGCTTGGGAGAAGCTACTTAAGAGATTGGGGGAAACTTGGGATGACTATAGAGAGGAGAGGGTAGAGTAAGGACATGATCCAAGGTTTTTTAGTGGAGATAAATGGGATCTTGGGTGTGTTTATATATGAAATGAGTGGGGATTTCATTATTATTTCTCAAACTTAGGTTTTGGATACTATATAAAAAATAACCAAAACACAAACATTCCCATGGTTTTTTCCCATTGTTTCTTCCAAATGGGATTGGTTTTAATTATTTTATAAGTCCAAGGTCTGAAATTAGTTAAATAATACTCTTTATTAGGTGTAAGTGAGTCATAATCTTAAAGAAAGGATTTCAAAACCTTAAAATATATTAATGGTTTTGGAGGATTCATAATGGATTTATCAAATAAATAAAATTAAATTAAAATCAAATTATTTTAAATATAAAACATAAATTTGTTCATGTATCCCATTTATAGTATTTATTTCATCACTTTTGGGTCATTATGATGTCATGATACACGAAGTATATTTATACAGTATTTAATTTTTACCCGAATATTCAACTATCTCAGAAAATTATGAAAAATTAACCATTGGATAATTTTGATATTCTAATTACAAAAATAATATTCATTTTATTTAAATAATTATATTTATATATATATTAATTTTAAAATAATAAACTGACATTTATTGATAAATGTTGGGTTTTTTATAATAACAGTTTTTGAACCGTTATAAAAATTAAATTTGACTTCATAAAAATTATATTATCATTTATATTTAATAATAATATTTTAATAAAATATTATTTATTTCAAAAATCCATTAATTCATCAAAATAAATTCCTTGATTGAATTTGAACATTACCCCAAAATACTATTTTTGTTTTATTGTATCAAAATAAAAATCATTTATAAAGTAATGATAATAGGATAAAAATATATTCAAAACAATGTAAATAATCATATTTATATTGTGTTGATACATATCCATTTAATAAACCATCAAAATACCTAAGGGTATGGTGTACGATGGTGAGACTTTCATGGGGTGGTTCGGCGTACTAGGTTTGGGTCATGATATTGATAAGCTTGAACTTATCCCATAAACGGTTTCTCTCAAGATTAATTTATTGGATATAATCTTGGGTTTGGTCAAGGGAAAATCCAAGAGATGTTATCTCCCTTAGAATCACAGATAAATGGGATTTATAGGGTATTATTCTACTCGTTGAGGCCATCACTTCCTTCGTATGTGTCAATTAGATTTGTTAAAACCCTATATTTATACTAATCATGTGATCACTTTTAAACAGATATATTATCAACGGTAAATATTTTTAATGGTCTTTTAAATATGATAGAATAATAAAACCAAATAATTTCATGTTTTTTCTATAATCATATTATGTAATAATACGTTTAATTAAAACACAAGGGGAAATTTTATTTATAATAGTTTCGGTCATTATAATATTCCCCCCTTTAATAAATTTCACCCTCCAAATTTTCATTTCCCACACAAAACATATGAGAGTAACTCTATTTAATCACCTCATTCGGCTCGCAATCACCTCTTCAAACTTTTAGTTTCTCTACAACACTTTGAAAAGTTTCATTGTCTTATTTCGTAGAACTTTTTCTCTATGATCTAATATCTTCACTGGTTACTCCTCATAGGAAAGGTCATTCTCTAATGGTACCACATTTGGATTGAGTACATGTGATGGGTATATTATTTACTTCCCCAAGAGGGATACATGGAATACATCATGTATTTGAGATAGGTTAGTTGGGAGTGCTAGTCGATAGGACACCGCTCTGATGTGATCAAGGAACTCAAAGGGGAAGACATATCTTAGAATAATCTTTCCCTTCTTTCCAAGTCTCGTGAATTTCTTCCATGGAGATATGCAAAGGAATACCATGTATACAACATCAAAATATAGGTCTTGTTGACAATTATCATCAAGACCTAGTAGTTTTCATTCCCCAACATCATCCCAACATGTCAGTGTCATGTACCTCTTCCCAAAAGGGGCTTTATAGGGATCTATGTGGATTCATGATTAGAAAATATTATTATATGAGAACTTGACTAGAGGAATATATTGATCCCATTCTCCTTTTAAGTCAATTGGCCATACTATCAACATGTCTTGAAATTTCTAGATAGTCTACTCATATTTTACATTTTTTAGGGTGATAAGTCATGATGAAGTTAAAATCAGTATTCATAGTATATTGGAGACTCCTCCAAAACTTATCAGTGAATCTTGGATCTCGATCAGATACAATCGATAGTGGTGTTCCTTTAAACATCACCACTTATCTGATGTATATCTGTGAAAGTTGGTCTGATGAGAAATCCTCTTGAATCACAATGAAGTGTGAAGTCTTTGTAAGATGATCCACCAAAACTCATATAGAATTATTCCCTCTTCATATCTTTAGAAGACCAGTGACAAAGTCCAAGGTTGTATCTTCCCATTTCCATGTAGGTATGGGTAATGTTTGCATCATCCCCTTATATTTCCACCTTTCAACCTTCACTTACTGACATACCAAGAAATTTAATGTATATTCAGTGATATCCTTCTTTATATTTCCCCACCAATAGTGCTCTCAGAGATCTTGGTACATCTTTGTGCTTTCTGGGTGAATGGAGAAAGTTAAACTATGTACATCATCCAACAGTTCCTTCTTTAACATGGTATTTGATGGTACACATATTCATGACCCAAATCTCACAACTCCTTCTTCATTAACATCAAACTCTAAGGATTTCAAATTTTTATTGCTTACATTTTCTTCTGAATTCCCACATCATTTCTTTGATAATCCTTTATCTTTTCCAAAATATATGGTTGATCAATCATTTGTGAAAGGATTGATGATGTTCCTTCATTTATGATTACCATGTCCATCCTTTTCAAATCTAAAAATATTGGATCATTATCAATTTTCATCAATGATAGAAATTCTAGATCCTTTTTACTTGGAGCATCTTACACTTTATTCTTTTTACCAGGATGGTAGTGGATTGAGTAGTCATATTCCTTGATCAGCTCTAACCATCTTTGTCAGTGCATATTCATATCTTTCTATGTGAATATATAATTGAGGATTTTGTGATCTATATATATCTCACACTTCTCCCCAAATAGATAATACCACTATATTTTTAAAGCGAATTTTACTACAGCCAACTTCAGATCATGCATTGGGTAGTTATTTTTGTTAAATTTCATCTACCTTTAAGCATAGGATATGACTTTGTCATTTTGTATTAACACGCATCCCAAACCCTTATTTGAAGAATCACTGAATACCATGAAATGTTCTCCACTTTTGGGTAGTTTTAGAATAGATATAGTGATAATCCTCCTTTTCAACTCCTTGAATATCTCTTCACATCCATCATTCAAAGAAAACCTAACTCTCTTTCGAGCTATCTTGGTTAGAGGTTTTCACAATCAAGATAAATTTCTCACAAATTGACTATAATACCTAGATAATCCAAGGAAACTATAGATATGTGTCACATATGTTGGCCTCAGCAATCCTTTAATTGATTATGTCCTTGAAGGTTCTATAGATATAACATTACCTGTGATGATATTCCCTAAAATGAGACTTCCTTCAACCAGATCTCACATTTTCTATACGTTGCATAAAGTTTATCCTTTTGAAAGGACTTTAGCACAGTGCTCAGATGCTCAACATGTTCCTCCTTGGTTTTGGAGAATATTATAATATCATCTATAAATTCTACAAAAAATTTATCAAGGGAATCTATAAATATTCTATTAATCAAGTCCATGAATATTTTTTGAGAATTAGTGAGTCTTAATGGAATTACTATGAACTCATAGTACTCATACCTTGTAAGAAATTAGTCTTGAGGATATCCTCTTTATTTACCCTAACTTGGTAATATCCCAACCATAGATCCACCTTGGAGAATTATTATGCTCTACGTAGCTGATCAAATAAGTCATCAATCTATGGAAGAGGATACTTATTCTTTATCATGATCTTATTGAGATCCTGATAATCAATGAAAAGACAAATTAACCCATTCTTCTTCTTGACAAAGAGGACTGATGCACCCCATGGTGAAGCATTTGGGTGTATGAACCCTTTATCTAGATTCTCCTATAGTTGTTTATTTAGCTCCTCAAGTTCTACAACAATCATTCTATATGGATTCTAGGATAATGGTGACACCCCAGGTATAAGCTCGATTGAAAAATCAACCTCTCGATTAGGAGGAAGGCTAGGAAATTCCTCAGGAAACACATTAGCATATTTCCTCAAAATTGGCATGTATTCAAGGAAGATTATTTCCTTAGACTCAATCATTTTTTCTAGATACGCTTTCTCATAGGGAAATAATATCCATGCTTGATATGTTGGTGCTAAATAAGATTCATCTTTTCCTTTGAACTTATATAGAATTGAAGGAAGATTCAGAATAAGGATATTAATTTCATTCTCATGGAAAGTTATATTGGATCTATATAGGGAAATCAAATAAATACCAAAAATTGTATCAAATTCCACCAAAGGGAGTATTACAAGGTTTTTTAGGAAGTTCAACCAACAAATTTTTATAGGGGAGGAGTTATATACTTGGGATGTAATAATTTCCCCATTTTTCATTTTCACTAACAACTCTACTTCCATGATTGGTGTCGGTGTTTTAATAGTTCTACTAAACTCTTGTGATATGAAGGAATGCATAGAACAAGAATAAAAAAGTACATTATTCATTATTGAATGAATAACTAGTGTATCTGTCACCACTTCATTGTTGTGATCCACCTAAGTGGTAGTGAAGGAAAAAATCTCACCCTTTCTACCTTAGAGGTTGTTGGTTGTCTCCGAAAACCCTTGGACTATGGTATTGGTTTGTAAAGTGCTCTGGTTCCTTGTAGTTGAAGCAATGAACAATACACTAAGGTTTGACGAGCACATTCCTCTCTTCCAATGCATTAGTGGGTTTCTACTATCATAAATCATTAGTTGGGTGTCCTTCCTCCCCACACCTAAAGAATTTCCTCATCCCACTTATGAAATTTCCAGGGTGCTTCTTTCCACACCTTTGATTAGTGGGATGTTCAAATTTCGTAGCGCTATTAAATTTCTCCATCAGACCTCTATAATTAAAATCCACTTTCTTCTTCTTATCCCTTTGATACCCTTGAGATTCACATATCTCCATTTCAACATTAAGGGCACATCATAAAATTTCTTCATATCTATAAAATTCATAGATCGCTAGGGATTTTCATAGACTAGGTTTTATCCCACAAAATAAGCAGTCAACCTTGCATTTAGGGGTAATAACAAAGTCAGGGGTGTATCATGCAAGTATTTTGAATTTTTCCTTGTACGTATGGATAGATTCATCTTCTTTTTTCTTGAGGACAATGAAATCCCTTTCCATTTTAATTTAGTGAGTGTGAGGAAAATATTTATCAAAAAACATTTTTTGGAATTCCTTCCACTCCATCACTTCAATATCTTCCTCAATATTCATATTCTTGATCAATTTCCATCACTAGTCAGCTTCTCCTTCCATATGATAAAAAACCAGTAGAAACTTCTCTTGTTCAAAACATTGAAGGATGTTGAAGACCTTCCCGATGGAGTTGATCTATTATTCTGTGATTAAGGGATCAGATGATCCATTTAAAGTTAGTGGGAATTTCCACATAAAATCCTCAATCAAAACTTGTTCTCTCTTAGGGGGGTGTGGAAGATCCTCCTAATCTAGGTTTCTATTCAAAACCTAAGTCATATTAGAGAGTATCATTACAAAATTTGTGATTCCTTCTCCCATTGGGTTGGGAATCTCATTGGGGTGGTCATTTTATTTCCTATCACATTGATTGTTTACCTGATTCTTCCTATTTCTGTATATTTTATAGAATAAATGGAAAATTATAGATGATTTTTTTAAACTATTAAACAAATAAATGAGAATTTAATGAAATTAAAGGGATAACTTATAACTTACATTTATTTACTTAACTTATATTATTATTGGATTTTTTTTGTTCCCTAAATAAGGGTTTATAATGAGCTTTTGATTTTACCAAATCATATCACCTAGGAGATTCAAACCAGGTTTTCATCAAGGTCCATTTTCATGCACTAGTTCCTGGTCGAGTCTAGCTCAATGAGGTGTTTTCGGGTATTACCCCTATGTACAACTATTCCAGAGCCATATCCACTTATATTATCCAGAAAGGGATGTATTTTCTTGATAAACCACTTACTCTATACTTACCAAAATTTAGGCATTCTTTCTTACACTTATTCTTATTCCTAAGGCTTTCACTAGAGTTATCTAATCCTAATCCAAAAAATAAATAAACGTTTCCTTTGATATGAAAAATAATAACCCTACTCTTTATTTCACATTATTAAATGATTTATTAAATAATATTACACTTAATAAAACCCAAAAGATCTAGAATTATAGCTTATTGGGGAATTAGGTACATTACATAACAACTTAAAACAGGAAAACACCATCTTTATTGAAAACATCCTTAACATGATTGCACTTAAAACTACATGGGATGACCTGGGGACATACATAAGAAAAGGGTGAGCTATAAATCTCAATAAGGTAATAAACATGGAATAACATGAATATAATAAAACATGTTAGAAAATATTCATATAAATGGGTTATAAAAGGAGTAGGAATCATAAACATGAACAATGAGATATGATATAACATGATAATCATAAAGGTAACATGGGAAATGTGACAAAAACTTAAAACATTGTATCGTAAACATTGGTCAAGGATAACTTCCAAGACATCATGATAGAAAAAGTCCCATAAAGGAATCAGGTTCACTTCCTATCCCAATATGATGTCTCATGAGACTAAACATTACCCAATGTATTGGAGTGCTATATAATTCTGGTTTCACCCATCACTTCCATTTCATTCTCATGCCTAAGTGTGCCACATAGATCATACAACATCGATTCATTCATCGTAATATTTTATTCCATGATCAAGGAGTGTGGAATAAATACATGTAATTCTAAATTCAATGAAGTATAATTTTATAAATGTGAACACCCTTGATAGTAAATGGGTATGGAATTCACTACATAATTGTTTTGGCATGGAAAATTGTGGTCAAACTTCAACAACATAACGACGCCACTTAAAAATTCATAAAATTAGTTGATGAGAGTGAAATAGTTCTCTCATAATTTTTAAAGAAAATGGAAAATAATATGGACATGGATAAACACTTCCCAATATTATGGATTATAAATAGAAGACATAATATATATTAAATAAACTTGAATAAAGAAGAGAAGGTAAGGAATCCTTACTTTAGTGTGTGACTCCAAATGCTTGGGAGGAGATTCTTGAGAGCTTTGGGTTCCTTGGGATGACTCTAGATAAGTGAGGGTAGAGTAAGGACATTATCAAAGAATTTTTAGTGTATATATATGGGATCATGGGTGTATTTATATAGGAAATGAGTGGGGATTTCTTTATTATTTCTCAAACATAGGTTTTATACTCTATATAATAAAATAACCAAAACCACAAAACTTCACATGGTTTTTTCCCATGTTTTCTATAAAATGGGATTGTTTTTTATTATTTTTTAAGTAAAGTGACCTAAATTAATAAAATAATACCATTTCTTATGTGTAAGTGATTCATACTCTTAAAGAAAGTATTTTAAAACCTTAAAATATACTAATAGTTTTGGAAGATTCATAATTACTTTATAAAATAAATAAAATAAACTTAAAATAACATTATTTTATATATGAAACATATATTTGTTCTTGTATCCCATTTATAGTATTTATTACATCACTTTTGGGTCATTATGATTCATAATACACAATGTATATTTATACGGTATTTAATTTTTACCAGAAAATTTGACTGTATAAAAAAATTATGAAAAATTCACCATTGGATAATTTTGATTTTATGATTTCAAATATAATATTAATTTTATATAAATAATTTTATAAATATGTGTCTTTTCCCTTTTAAAATAAAAATCTATATTTCTTGAGAAATGCTAGGTTTTTTGACAATAATAGTTTTTGAACCCTTATAAACATTACATTTGAATTCATAAAAATTATATGATCATTTCTATTTAATAAAAATTATTTAATAATAATATTTTATTAAAATATTATTTATTTCAAAAATCCATTAATTTATGAAGATAAATTCCTTAATTGAATTTGAACATTAACCAAAAATACTACTTGTGTTTTATCGTATCAAAATAAAAATCATTTATAAAGTAACAATAATAGGATGAAAATATATTCAGAATAATGAACATACTCATATTTCTAGGGTCTTGATACATATCTATTTAATAAACCAGAAAATTCCCTAAGGTTAAGGTGTGCGACAGTGAGACTTACATTGGGTGGTTCGGCGTACATGGTTTGGGTCGTGATCTCGATGAGCCTGAACTTGTCTCATAAATGGTTTCACTCATTTTTATGTTCTGGGATCTGATATTGGCTTGGTCAAGGGAAAATCCTAGATATTCTATCACCATTGGAAGCTCCGATAAATGAGATTCATAAGGTATGATCCTACTGATTGAGGTCATCACTTCTTTTTTCTCTGTCAATTAGATTTGTTGAAACCCTATTTATACTAATCATGTGATCATTGTTCAACAGCTATATTGTCAATAGTAAAGATGCTTAACAATATTTTAAATTTGATAGAATAATAAATCCAAAGAATTTCATGTGTTTTCTATAAATAATAGCATCATGAGCACTAGGACTCAAGCACGCCTCCCCGTACGCCATAGGTTTCTAACTAGTAGTGGGGTCTAATAGAGGTGCATTGGAGAGACTATACCCTCTTGGTTAGTAATAAATATAGTGTAAAAAATAATAAATAAATGTTCTAGAATATAATAAAAACTTTTAATCAATAATAAATGAATAAATGATCATGAATAAACATGATACAATGTACAGATAGACATTCAATAGGTGATATATACACAGAATAGGCAAAGAAACAAATAAAAGAATCAGAAGCTATCTCCAATAGCATCACGAGCACTAGATTGTTCCTATTCTCTAATACTCCATCCTATATAAAAAGGATAATAACATGAAAGCATAGACTATTTCCTAACCTACAAACAAGATGATGTCTATCTAGGTTCCAAATGGAGGCCCAAACAAGGTGTCAAATTAACTCAGTAGGCTACCAAAAATAGCGTTTAATCAAATCCAGTCTATTTATATAAAATAAAGTAGTGTGAATATGTAATTGGAAAATAAATAAATATATATCTCAAAGTAAAAAAGTAAAGCTCAGGATCCTCAGGGACACCTGGACAATGATACATCCTTTAGTCGAATCCAGAATTTCTCTTCACACCTTCCATCATGTATATATATGTATACATCAAACAATAATTTTCACATATATACATGTATCGGCGTAGACTTGTGACTTAGTGCCCAAGAATCCACATAATAACAGTATAATAAGATTCACTTTTTAATAAGGTACATCATGCCCAATGATCTCAAATGAGTAATAATCGGGGACACCATGCCCAAGGATTCCATGACCATGGATTATAATATAAGTGACACCATGCCCAGAGATTCCATGCCCATGAATCATAATATAATGGAATACATTCCCAATATCATAAGTATAGATTAATAGACTTACCCTATGAGACCTTAGCCCTACATTCCTTAATATGGTAATTGGAATCACTCAAGGGAAATGGACATTTAGTATAACTCATTTAATATTAATTAGAATCCATGGGGTTATTCTCCATAACCTACCAACCCATTATATTATACCTTTATAAGTTTATATTATGACATTATGCCCTTTCATTTGATAAACATTATAAATGAAATAGGTATAACCCATTACATATTATGAGTTATCAAGTCATGTTTCATTAATCAATTCTCTTTTTTAATTTATAAGACAACACACCTCAAAAGGTAGTTTTATTATAAAATTTCATATCATCATAATTCCATTCATTTAATTCCATTTAACCATATCTCTAAAGATAATTAAATCAAATCACCTTATAAGGATATCCAAACACATTCCAAGAATATTTAAAATATTACACCCTAAGGGGTGGTTAAATCATAAGGTTGAATGATCATTTTTAATCAAAAATATGAACCCACCAAAAAAGTGGTTCAGGTTGAGGTCACCACCTCCCACCATGTAACAGAGGTATAAGATCATCAGGTTCAAGGTCTAGGCATTTAATTTAAATCATTTCATATTTTATGAGTGACACCTAGAAAGTTTAGTGTGTGACATAATGAAATTATTATATAAACGAGTAAGACATTAGGTTAAAGCATATAAACTACCTACCTAATGCTTAGGATATCCCACCCATTCAATATTGGGATTTGATTCTTTACAGAATGTGAGAAATTGGAATATTAGACAAACACTCTGAAAATAGGTCGAATTAGTTCACCTTAGAATAGAATCATCGATCATGAGATGAACAGATAAAGGAGATAGGGGATCGAAGATCTTACCGTTACACATCCTACCAGACTAATGACAAAGAAAATGGAGATCGTATGAGTAAGAGGATTTAAATACAAGGAAGAAGGTGGGGGGAGGAGCTTGATTGGCTCCTTTCTATGCATGAGTAAGGAAGAAAAAAAGTGAGGAAATGAAATAGGATGCAAGGATAAAATGGTGTTTTACATCTCATTAAATAGTCACACGGTTTTTCAAATATGGTTAAACCATGAATCAACCTTGTGGTTGGAAGTGTCCATGAAATCCACCTAGCATGGCCCATGCACATAGTTTGACAAGTCATGTGTGGCCCATGCACACCCTATACTTAAACGAGAACCCCCATGCATGGTAGCAGCACACGGTTTGAAAAATTATGCACCATCCATGTGTCTCACCTTGGACCTCTACCTTAAGATACATGGATTCCTAGGAACCTCACATGATTTATAAAAACCAATACCATTAAGGAAAGGGGCCACAAGTTGATTCACATGGTTAAACTAACCATGATACAACCGTGCACCTCTAGTTATTTCTCCTCTATTATCCCAACTAGGTTAAATACCCTGAAAGGGGGGTGAATCAAGGTATAATAGATTAAAAAAATTGATCATTTTGATCTTATTTTATCTTTAAACAAAACACTCTTCTCTCCCTTTCCCATAAAAATGAATTAATAGAAATGGAATCATGCATGAGACATAATTATTTTTACTTGGTTCACCCTTATTAGACTACATCCAAGAAGCATACAATGGAAATGTGTCGATGTACCAAATTTACTAAGGATCAATACCAATACAAGGTTTGGGATAGATAATTTCTATTCCCAATATCATTACTTTTAAAAATTCTAAGGTCATATCACTGCTTTACCAAGTTTTACTCCATAACTCTCATTTTATGAATCACTACTGGTGGAAAGGATCGCCTTTTTCCTCTTTCTTTCCTCGATTTCCCAAAAAGGATCCACACAAATTTGATGGACATGTAGGCCCCTTGATTATCAATAATGAATGTATCCTCAATTTTAGGTAGATGATATTTTGAATTCCAGTTTCCACCTAGTAAATGAAATCCGCTTTTCTATGTACTATTAGTTTGTATAAATTTATTTCTCGAATTCTTTTAGTCCCTTCACAAACTTCCTTGCATCCTCTGTGACCTACCTTGTATTCTCTAAGAACTGACTTACACCACATGGCATGAGTTCTTCACAGACTGCCTTTGCTTCACGGTCTTCCTTCACTCCATGAACTGGTTCTCCTTTTCATACTACAGTGCCACCACAAACAACCTGTTTTGAATTATCTTCACAAACTACCTCCTTCGCACAATTGATCCATCGTGACCTACTTCCTAATTTGCAGATTCTTCCCTCACAAACTAATCTAGACTTACCTAAATTCTTCCATTAGAGGTGATCTTATCTAATTAAATGTGATCGCTTTAATGATGTGATTAGGGTCTTTATATAGGAAAATAAATCCCAAAAAAACTATTAATCACAAATACCCACAACTCTAATATGGTACAGCCTTTACTGCAAACTATTATGTGGTCTGTATAGCACCTTAATCCTTTTCGGTGGCTGATGTCATCAAAAAATAAAAACCCCTTCATAGATCCTTAAATAATTGACTCAATTCCACAAATGAATATCCTCCCACAAACGAAGATCCTCCTACAATCTATTTTCGCTACGTGGTTGGCATAGCATGTTTCATGGTCCACATACCACTGTTATGAAAAAAACTCTTTCTTTTATGATTTTCCCTCTTCATTCTGCAAAACTCCTTTGAAATCCACATAGCACTGTTGTGCTACTATGCGGTCCATGAAATCCATGCTTCCTGGTATGTGAAATTCGGTCCATGAACTCAATTTTGGAAAACCTTCCTTTACCATAAAACAAAATCCTGATTTTGAGGCCCAAAATTTTAGCAAACACTAGGAAACTATGTCACATTAAACATATACTTAAGCAACACCAATCATATTGAAACATGGTCATCTTTCTTTTTCAAAAACCACAATCACCCCAAAAACACTAAGACGACACCTTGGGGGATTTTTTCCAAAAAATATCCCCCTTTGGGTCTATTGGAAACACTTTACAATTTGATACATTGTTAAATATTCTTCCATATTCTACCAAAATTCACTTCTTTCAGTTAACATAGTGATCAAATATTTAATCAACACACACTTTAATCCCACATTAGCCATGCTCAGTGTGAGAAATAAGAGTAGCATGAAAAGTTCAGCAATGAATCACTTCATTCAAAACCACTCAACTAATTTCATCAAAAATCCCATCTTTCATGATATATAACCTTTTATCAATAATATTTAGCATCATGAGATTTAAAACTCACCCTAATTCACTACTCCCCTTATTATCTTCTCCACTATCTTGATTAATACATTTTATACCCTTTTATATCCACAATTTATCCCCCTTTTTCAATGAACCCAAAGGTCACTTTGTTGTGGTCTGCAACAGGGTAAAGAACACAGATCATCACATTAGGGTAAAACACACAATACCTTAGAGAGATGGGGTCCCACATCCACACTTTTTCAAGTATAGGGAGTTGAATGAACTCCAAGATCCACTCAATATTGTTTAAATCCTTCTTTAGGGAATTCCTCTGTCAGAATATCTACAACTTGTAGTTTTGTAGAAACATAATCTAAATTTACAAGCCATTGTTCTACCTTCTCTTTGATACAATGATACTTGATTTTAATGTTACTTATCCTTGAGTGGTGTACTTTATTTTTTATAATATTTAGAGCACTTGAATTTTCTCCATGGATTATGATCTGAGACTTCAATTCAACTCTCATATCATAAAGCTGTTATTCCATCCACAATAATTGAATGAATGCTTGAGTAGTCATAATAAATTCAGCTTCAGTAGTGCTCAATGAAATGAAATATTGTTTCTTTCTTAGCCAAAAAATACATAATCCTCCAAGATAGAATGCACCACTTGATGCTGATTTTCTATCATCGGTTTAATTAAACTAATCTACATATATATAGCCCAATAACTCTTGCTGAGATTTTACATTGTGTACCAAACTAAAATCCACCATGACCTTGATATACCAAATTATTATTTTTTACTTCAAGCAAGTGGATTTCCTTAGGATTGATTTGATATCTTACTACTTGTATTGTGGAAAAAAATATCAGGTCTTGTCACTATCAAGTATAATAGACTACCAATGATTTTCCTATATTCTATGACATTAACTATATTACCTTTATCATCTCATGATAGTTTCATTCAGTTAGTTACCAGAGTCACCATATCCTTGAAATTATCTATTAAAAATCTTATTAGAACCTCCATTTCATATTTAGATTGAGAAATGAATGTTCCATTCTTTCCGTGTGTCACCTATAAACCAAGTAAAAACATTAATTCACAAATCATTGAAATTTAAAATTCACTTTTCATAAATTCTGTGAATTTATTTCATTGATATTCATCAGATCCATGAAATATTATATCATTGACATAAACCAACACCATCATCATTTTATTACTATCATTGTTGACATATATATTGTAATCAACTCCACCATGTTTAAAACTGAGTTTCTTAAAAAACTAATCAATCATGGAATACCACACTATCGTTGCTTTCTTCAACCCATATAGTGCGTTTATCATCCAAAAAACTATGTTCTCATCTTCATGAATTAGAAAACCATCTGGATGGTGAATATAAACTTCCTCTTCTAAAACCCCATTCAGAAATGATAACTTGATATACATCTGGTAAATTTTGAACTTTCTTTTTACTACTATAGCTAAGAATAATATAATTGTATCTATCCATGAAATCGGTGAAAATTAATCATCAACATTGATACCCTATATTTGGGAGTACCCTTTTTATACTAGTTGTTATTTGTTTCGAATCACTATTTCATCTTCATTTATCTTGTTATAAAAGACCCATTTTTTCTGATTTCATTCTTATATGTTGGTCTTGAAACAATCTCCCATGTATGATTATTCTCAATTTGGTCAAGCTCATAATTCATATCCTAAATCTAGTTTTCATCTACAACTACTTCCTTAAAAAATTTAGGCTCTAACTTTGATAATAATAATGCTTTCTTTAGATTCATCATGCACCTTGTCTTCACTATAGTTTTCTGATCACCAATTATGTTCTATTTATCAATTTAGGATCTTATATTTGGTATTTGTGCATATAATGCTTTATGATCATCCTTTTAATTATATGAATCTTCTTCTAAATCAGCCTCTAGAAAAAGAACATCCCCTGAGCTGCTTATCTATTAACCACTATCCTACTGATACTAATCATGTATTTAATAAAGATTATTCTCATTATATACTGTTTTTACATCATTTATTTCAACTACCTTTCCTATCCACTTATTTAAAAATTTATAATCTTTTATTTTTCTTTATTAGATAAGGAATATCCCTTCATCTCCATGAGATTAAAACTTACTATGTTTCTCTTTATTGAGAATGAAACACCTACTTCTGAAGACTCAAAAGTACTTCAACATTGTCTTCTTTCCATACCATATCTTATATAGAGTCTTATATTCTTTCAAACATAATAATGCTCAATTTTATGTGTATACTAATTTCATCACTACTTATTTCTCAAACTTCTCAAGAAGGTCTTTTGTAATGAGCATTGTTCTAGCCATATTGTTGATAATTTGATTTCTTCTTTCAACTACTCAATTTTGTTGTGGAGTTATTTCTACTAAAACTTGGTTCCTTATCCCATTTTTTTCAATCTAATACTCAACTTGGATATTTTTTAACTCTATTACATTATCTATTCAGATCTTCTGGATTATTTGACCCAACATCTTTTCAACTTCCCTATGATAAGTCGTTATGAAACTGGACACCTCAAACTTGTGAGTGATGACTAAAACCCATTCCATTCTATTAAATACATAAATTAATAGAACATAATATCTCCTCCTGTCAATATATCTTGGTGAAATAGGTCTTCACACATCAATATGCACCAACTCAATCATTTTTGTTGGCCTTTTCTCTTTTTCCTTATATGTATTTTGAATGATCTTCCCTTATTGACAAGAATCACACATATGGATATGACCATGTGATAACCTAGGGAGGTATCTAAAAGCATCAAATTTCATCAGGTCTTCCAAAAATGTTTGGAAAAAATTACCCAGGCGTTTATGCCATAACCTATTTTCTTCTTCCTTGGACAAAAAACACATATCTTCTTCTCCACTTACAAGGTAGAGATTCCCTTTCGTACACTTTCCCTACTAAAAAATTTCATCATCTTTCATATTTATGGCATATAATTTCTTAGAAAAGATTATGGCATGTCTTGAGTCACATAATTGATGGAAACTTAGTAAGTTGTGACTGAGACATGCAACAACCAAGACACCTTCACATCTCATGCCTTTTCCCCTAAACTTTTCTTTTTTCCTGAGCCAATAATTTTTAGGACTTTATCATTACCAAATATCGCAATAACTTCCTTTTCATATCTGGATCCTATCACCAGTTCCTTATTTTTTTCATATGAGAGGTGCATCTACTATCAATGATATATATTCCAGTGTGATCTGATGCTTTGAAAGTAATCTCTACTACCACTTCCTATTCATATCTCTTCTTTTTTATCTATGTTTTTGGATTCATACCTGGTATGGATTGATAATATTGATCTTACTGAAAGTGTAATGGAATGGCTCCATATTTCAAAGATAAAAATATTTTTTTCATTTTTATCTCATTTGAGGTTACATTTAGCTACTGTTTATGACAATATTTAGTTCGCTTCGAAACATTCCTATACATTGTTAATGAGAAATATCATTCCATGTGTCTGACACCTCCACACCTAAAATAGTAAAAATTAAATTATATCCTATAATATTGAGTTTAGTATGACTTATTATATTGGTATTGTTCCCTTCGATACCTTTTGACTATGGAACATACATTTTTTGAGTGTCCCATCTTTCCACAACAATAGCATCTAGTGCGAGGTGCATTCCTATATGTCACTACTACACTACTAGTTTTCCCTTGGGTTATCTGAATATTATGAATCTAATTTATACTCAAATCAATTTTCAACCTCAGAGTGTGAGCTTGTGGTCTTACTTCAACCATTACTAATTTATATTTTTTATCAATCCCCATACCAGTTGTATCATTCTGATCGATCATTTTCCTTTCCTAACACTCCATTGTATGTTTCACTAGAACTATGAATTCTACTTTTAAATTTTATGTTCCCCTTGTATCCTTATTTTCTGAAATTAATATTTTCTCCTAGTCTTTCAATTTCCTTCACATACTGACAGCTTCCTCTTCAATTTCTTTGATACTTTTAATTTTATCTTTTCCAGTATTATTCAAACTATCAATTTATTTTTTGTATTATTTAATTTTGAGTTTGTACTGAACATCATTTTCTAATTTCTCTATCATAGAAGATTTAATCCTTTCAATTTTAGCCTCTATATTGTACTTTTCTTCTTCCTTGTATTGTATATAGAGTTTTTCATCATTAACCACCCTATTGGATTTCTTTATTTTGGATCTCAAAATGTATATCTCCTCAAGCATAACTTCTAACTCAATCTAAAGGTAAACTCTTCTTTCTACTTCTCCTTCCTCATTTTCACTATCTTCATTTGTTTGTAAATTTATGAATACTACCACCATAGTATCTGCTTTATGATCCTTATAGTCCTCCAATTATTTTGTGTCATATTTTTCTAAACTATCATCTTATTTTGAAAGAAGATTCTTCTTTTTGAAGAATTTTCTCTTGGTACTCCTCCTACCTTTCATGTTGGCTGAATACTTCTTCCCAAAAATTTCATAATTGTATTCGTCATCATCTTGAAACTTCTTAGGACACTTTACTGCAAGATGTTAAATCTTTTCACATTGAAAGAAATCAAGTGTAATTTTCCCTTTGAAATTTCCTCCTCCTATTTATAGATTTGAGGATAGGAATGACATGAAATCATCCACATTATATTCCTCCTAAAAATCTTCAATAGTGATATTCGTCCTGGCCTTTAATACCGCCTATTTATACTTCTTCTTTTCCACGACATCATTATCATCATTTCTCATCTTGTATACAGCAAGATTTCTGTGAAATATATCCAATGTTATCTATTTTGGATCTTAATATTCCAATAAAGAAATTTCCAGGTTGAAATGAGGTGGAGGTTTTCTCAATATGCACTTAAAAATATTTATATCTTTAATAATTTCTCAAAGACCATGCATGTATTCTACAAAAACATTTACCCGATCAAAGAATACATCAACAGATTCATTAGGGTGTATTCTCAAATCCTTAAACTTGTTCCATAGAACCTTCGGTTTTTCTTCTCTCACTTTTGATTCACCCTCATAAATATTTATCACCATTTCTCACATATCATGTGATGACTTACATGAAATCACCTTTCTATATATTTCATTGGATAAGTCACCCCCTAAATCATTGATTACTTTGTCATCAATATCCAATTCTCAATGTTCTGCTTCTGATAAAATATTACTATCCATACTGGTAGAAATACCATGCATTGTAGTTGTAACTACATCCATACCCGATGATTGAAAGAAGAGTTGCATTAAATTCTTCCATAGTTGAAAATTGTTTCCAACAAATATTAGAATCCTTTTCTAATTAATAGATTCCATTCCTTCAACTGAGAGAGAATCGCTAACTTTCAACCTTTAGATCTGATACCAATTGTAATCCCAACTAGGTTAAATACCCTAAGAGGGGGGTGAATTAGGGTATGATAGATTAAAATAACTTCCCCTTTTTATCTTGTTTCTCCTTTAAACAAAATACTCGTCTCTCCCTTTCTCATAAAAATGTATAAATAGAAAAGAAATCATGCATGAGACACAATGATTTTTATTGTTTCACCCTCACTAGGCTATATCCAAAGAGAATACAATGTCAATGTGCCAATGTACTAAATTTATAAATGCTCACTACCAATACAAGGTTTGGGCTAGATTACATCTATGCCCGGGCTCACTTCCTTTACAAAGTGTAGGGTCGGATCACTTCTTTCCCAAGGGTCACTCCCTAACTCTCTTTCAATGGCTCACTACTGGTGGAAAGGATCACCTTCTTCCTATTCCTTTTCTCACTACTCTAAAAGGATCCAAACATAGTTTATAGACATATAGGTCCCTTCATTATCAGTAATGAATGAATCCTCAACTATAGGTAGATGCTCTATTGAAGTCATGTTTTCACCTGCTAGATAAAATCTACTTTTCTTCATACTGTTAGTTTGCGGAAATTTATTTCAGGAACTCTTTTAGCCCCTTTGTGAACTTCCTTGCATCCTCTGTGAACTACCTTGTATTCTCTATGAATTGTCTTACACCACATGGAATGAGTTCTTCATAGACTGCCTTTTCTTCACGGTCTTCCTTCACTATGTAAACTGATTTTCCTTTTCAGTCTATAGTTTCCTACAAACTACCTTTTGTGAAATATCTTTGTAAACTACCTCCTTCTGAGAATTGATCCATCATGAAATACTCCCTCCTTCCTAGAATCCTCCCTCACAAACTACTTCGAAATTACCCAAATTATTTCAGCAGTGATGATCTTATGTAATGAAATTCTCTCACTTTAATGATTTGATTAGGGTCTTTATATAAGAAAATAAATCCTAAAAAATCCACTAATCACAAATACCCACAACTCTGATACGGGACAACCTTCATTGTGAACTGTTATACAGTCCTCATAACGCCTTAATCCTTTATGGTGGCTGATGTCATCCACAAACAAAATCTTATTTGTGTAACCTTAAATCTCTACCTTAATTTAAAAAATGACGAGCCTCTCATGAATGAAAATCCTCCCACAAATTTATTTTACTACGTGGCTCACGTAGCGCACTTTGTGGTCCACACGGCACTGTTATGCAGAAACTCTTCCTTTACTGATTTTCTCATGTCATTCCATGTACCTCCTTTGTAATCCACATAGCACTATTGCGCTAATTTGTGTTCCAAAAACTCCACACTCTATGGTCCACAGACTGCAGTACACAAACTCTTTTTGTGGAAAATCTTTCTTTTCCATAAAATAAACTCTCGATTTTGAGCCCCAAAAATTTGGCAAACACTGGGAAACTACACCACATTAAACATATGCTTTAGTAACACCAACCATACTGAAATGTAGTCATATATATTTTTTAAAAAAACACAATCACCCCCAAAAACATCACTATTAGACCTTGAGGTATTTGTTCCCAACACTCTCAAAACTGATTTTTTGGAGACCGACACTTCCAAAACTCAGGTGAACTCCCAGGACACCTCCTAAGACTTAAAACACATCCAAAAACAACACTTTTAAGCGTTTCAACTCTTAGATTTATGATCTTAATTCATATTAAAAAACATATCATCCACCAAACAAGAAAAGTTTAAAATCACTTGGAATTTTCAACCGGGTCAAAAACATGAGACGTTACAGTCACCCCTCCTTAAAACTTGTCTTCCCTAAGAATCATTGGGAAATAATGAAACAACACCCAACCTATTTAGGTTGTGAAGTTTCATTTAAATGGTCACATTTAATTTTTAAACACCCAACTCACCTTCATGATTCATTCCAAACATATGGTACATAAACCATTTAAACTCAATCCAACACTCATAACCAAGGTCAAAACATCCATATGGATCTTACCTGATCCCGTCTAACCCAAGACATGATCCCTTCATCATCACTTTTATTAAGTGGCCTAAGATGCTCCCCACCTTTAGTCTTAACATTTAAATGGCCAATTCTAAGTCACAGCACATGAACCATCATAATTTCCTAGAAAATAACTTTAATAACATTATAAATATTCTCTAGACACGTTCCTACAAATTATACTCCTAATTACGGGTAAGGAAAAACTCTTGGACCTCATTTAGATCTCAATAGTCAACTCCAAATGACCCATATTAAAATTTTCCACTTTGGATTATATTTAAAAACTCATATAACCCTTTCTATGGCACCCACCTAAACCCATGGAATGAAAAAAACAGTTCCAAAATGACCATATATCTCATTTCAAGAAAGCTCTAACTGAACCACCTCTGACTAACTATTCTAAAAAATGATCAACTTATATGGTTGATGCAATTCAAAAGCTGGATCTCAAATCCTTTAAGTAAAGGAATCTTGAGATCACATCAATCACATTTATTGAAGCATGTAATCAACTTTCAATGATGTTTCCTAATCAAAAAATTCCTGATTCTTTTTATCAAATAGAATATGAGTTCCAAAATGACTTTCTGAGGACCGGTACTACATTGTCACGACAATTCTCTCAACAGGTCATATCCCAATTTTCTAAGGTGGTATCAACACCATAAGTATTTTTTTAAACTACTCCTTGATCACACTTTCGAGGGGTATATCCATAAAAATAGAAAGGTCATTTGATTTTTTTAAGATCAGTGTATAACTGATGCTCTCGCAGTGTACTTAAGATGAGGTCAAGATAGGGTTCATGATCACCTCTAACAAGGTGTATGCCGAGATTTTATCATTAAGTTTTCTTTTCTCCTTCTGAGACACACTCGGATAAAAAACAAGTTATAAAATCCTTATCCATGCCTGACCCCGTGTTTCTTGACCATGAGTGTCCAGGTTCAAAAATGGGTCAACCATCTCATAGTGAACAAATTTATTTCAGGATAGCCCTCATAATGGGAACTACCCTTAATTTACTCAAGCTTCAGGTTTCCATGACCGAAAAAAATAGAATTGAAACCATTGATCCTTGGCCCGCACACAGCCACTCACCATTTATTTATCTAAATAGTACCCCACATAACTGGCATATACCAAACTTTCCTTACACAGCAGGTTCACTCTCCCATACCACCCAGTTCCAGACCCAACTCACACTCCCAAGGGTCTTTTATCAGTAAGGACAAGTTGATCATGCTACTTGGAATTTCATTCTCATTAAGGTAGGAGCTCCCTTCGAACTCACCTTAAAAATAGGCATCCACAAGTTCCATTAAGTATCTAAGACCATTCTAACCATTTTTGAATAGTCCCTTATGATCGCGTTCCTTCTACTTAAAAGGGCATACTTCTTATGACCAATATTATGCTCCCCACCTTAAAAGTGTCCTAGTTGTCACATTATTGAGAATGGAAAAAATATGATGGAACATGCTCCCTTTATACTAAATCGGGTTCTAGGACGTTGCCAAAATGGTTTTAGTAATAAAAACATAAGAAAAGAGGAAAACTAGCTGATCAAAACTGCACTATGTTAGATTCACCCTTAGACGTACCTATGATGATCCTATGGATTAAAGTCCCCACAAGCCATCAACATCAAATCACTACTACAAAACATGCCTTTAACAGTACTGGTAATTATCAGTGCTATAACAAAACTCTGATAAATGGCATATTTACCAGCGCTAAATAAAGTGTTGATAAATTTAACCTTTTATCAGTGCGTCTTTTTTAGCACTGATAAAAGAAAACCTTTATTAGCACTTTATTTTTAGTGCTGATAAAGGTATTATTTATTAGTGCATTATTTTTAGCATTGATAAAGGGTATTCTTTATCAGCGCTTTATTTTTATCTCTAATACAGGGTATCCTTTATTAGTGCTTTAATTTTGGCACTGATAAAGGGTATCCTTTATCAGTGCTTTATTTTTAGTACTGATTAATATTTAAATAAAAAAATTAAATAATTAAAAAAATTAAAATACAAAATGTGTTTATTAAAAAAATATTACAAATTTTATTAATTAAATAATTATTGATAAAAATAAATAGATTCAATATACATTATTCATTATTAAAAAAATTATTAATTAGATAATTATGATAATTAATGTTATTAAATTTTATATATTAAATATATATATATATATATTAATGTATATATATTTGATTTATATATTAAAAAATATTTATGCAATTATATTAAATAGTCATATGTTTATTGAATAGTGGTTTATAATTAAAAATTAATATGAATTAAAAATATTGACTATAATTGCATAGTACTCGACATATAATTGAATTTCGTTTGATTTTTCAATTTAATTTAGATCAAATGTGTTTTATATTGATTTTATGTATACATAATTAATGCATTTTTATATACAATGCACAGACACCAAACTTATCCATTTTTTCAAAATTATTAGTGTACTTATTCTTAATTTATTCAATTTCACTCAATTTTAACATAGATGCATGCACTTAAAAGGATATATTCATTAATAATGTTAAAAAAATATTTATAAAAAAATATTTATAAATGAACAATCACTATATTTATACAATTATATATTTATAATTATAAATAAATAAATATTTTTTCAAAAATATTTATATAATTATAAATAAATAATTATGTATATTAAAATAATTATTAAATTTATAATAAATTTACTTAAATAATGAATATATTTACTATATTTATATTTATATATATTTAATAAATATATATGTATAATTATATAAATATATATAATGATATAAATAATATTTTTTAAAAATATTTCTATAATTAGAAATAAATAATTATAAAATTATAATAAATATATTTAAAAGGAAAATATTTACTATATTGATATTTATATATATTTATTAAGTATTTATAAATTTTTACAATTTTTTATTTATATTTATTATAAATCCTTTAACAGTATTTTGTTAATAAGTGCTAATAAAAGAATATTTATTAGTGCGGAAAAAGCACTCATAAAGATGATGATTTGTTAGCACTCTAATTTTAGCGCTGATAAATATTAGTTTTATTAGTGCTTATTTATAATCACTGATAAAAGTTCCCTGATCTATTTTGAAAAATCTAACCATTTGTAGACTCGTCATGATATCAAAAGATTTTTAAAGAAGCCACCCACTGTCGGCACTCCTCCTTGGTGAATCGAAGCTCGAATCACACCACTCGACTGTTGTCGGTGCTCTAGTTTCACAAACATCTCATCCAAAATCCGGTTTTCAATTGCAATTGCGATGAAGGTGGGGTTTCGCATCAACTTCCGGCAATTTCTCTGCCTGAGGTAGGTGGTTCTAGGCCCTAAATTTTTTAGATAATTTAATTTTCTCACTTAGTTAATTTTCGCATTCTCTATAGTTTATTTTGGTGGTACGAACATGTTTTGGAAATTCTTTGACATGAATTTGTGTTGAAAATAAATTTTCTAAAGAGAAATTGATATGTTTATATATATGCCTTATTGTGAAAAAATATTAGAAGTGTTCAATTAATTGTTTGAGTAATGAGAAATGTTTTTTTGTGGGTGTTTAAGGTGTGTGTGTGTTGAAAAAGGATTTTTTATGGGAAATGAATCATTTTGGGCATGTTAGTCTTATTGTGTGCTTTTGAGTATGAGTTGTGAAGTGTTTAAATAATGAATAATTTTTTTAGAAATGAAATTTGGGATATGGAAATGGTTTATTAAATGGTGTGAGTGATGAGAAATGTGTTTTCAAAGGTTTTGGTGTGCTTTATGTTGGGTTTGGATTTTGTAATGAAAAATGGCTATGGTGTGTGTGTGTGTTTTGGTGTGGTGTTTCGTGGAAGGGTTTTATGGGTTGTTTGAAAGGTGAAAATCATTTTTTCAAAGCCACATAAATGCGGATAGGTTTGGAAATAAGTTCTTAAAGAAAATTGACATACTTTTCCATGTTGAACAAGTTGTACCTTTTTTAATGTGAATTTTAAATTATTTTAAAAGGATGTAAGACATGTTCTGAAAATGATGTTGGGTTGTGTATAAATTTGTTAAAAAAGGGACTTTCTATGGAATTGTTGTAAACTCTTGTTTTGTTAATTGGAATTTTTCTATAAATTATTTAATAGATTTATTAAATTATATAATTTTTTAAAATTATGTTTGATGCAGTTATGTGGTGCGTTTTATTTTAAAAGTAGCATTTTCATGTGAACTTGGGTGTTTTTTTGATGTAAATCCTTGCGGTGACTTCAGGGGTTATTTTAGAAAACTTTTTAAATGAATTATTAATATATAAAATAGGTGTGAGGAATGTTTTTGAAATGATTTGGTGTGTGTATGTTTTCAAATGGGGTTTTGGTGTGCAAGTAGTGGCACACTATGTATACTTTCTTTGTCATGGCTTGGGTTTATAAATGTGTTGTGTTAGTTACATGTGAATGTGAAACTTGATTGATCACAACTAAAAGGTAATTTTAGGTAACTATGTAACTTTATTGTGTTGTGTTAGGGAATCTTAATGTTTTCACAGTAAAATCATTGTTCATAGAATTAATTTATTGTTTCATATTTATGTTTAATTCATTTTTTTAGTATTACTCACATAATAATTGTTTTCTTATATAGGTGGATTCTTTTGTTTGGGTTGGGGTGCTCTGTCTAATGTTCATTCTTCTTATCCCTTAAAATCTTTTCACCCATACAGTGGTGCATTTATCACTTTTGTTCAAGTAACCTCCACTTCCTTTGTATGAAGAGAAATTATGCTTCCTCTGCTCAATCAAAGAGGTAATCTTGATGTTTGTATAGTAAAATCATTGTCCATAAAATTAATATATTGTTTCATATTTATGTTTAATTAATTTCTTTTTAGTATTACTCATATAATAATTGTTTTCTTACACAGGTGGATTCTTTTATTTGAGTTGGGGTGCTCTATCCAACTTTCATGCTCCTTCTCCCTTAAAATATTTTCACCCATTCAGTGGTACATTTATCACTTTCTTTCAAGTTACCTCCACTGCCTTTTCAAGAAGAACAACGACACTGCCTCTACTCAACCACAGAGGTAATATTGATGTTTATATAGTAAAATAATTTTCCAAATAATTAATTTATTGTTTCATATTTATGTTTAATTACTTTATTTTTAGTATTACTCACATAATAATTGTTTTCTTATACAGGTGGATTATTTTGTTCGATTTGGGGTGTTATGTCCAACTTTCATTCTTATTCTCCCTTAAAATATGTTTACCCATGCAATGGTGCATTTATCACTTTGTTTCAAGTTACCTTCACTTCCTTTTATAGTAAGATAAATAAAGCTACATCTACTCAATCACAGAGGTAATCTTTATGTTTGCACATTAAAATTATTGTCCATATAATTAATGTATTGTTTCATATTTATGTTTAATTTATTTCTTTTTAGTATTACTTACATAATAATAGTTTTCTTATACATATGGATTTTTTGTTAGAGTTTATGTGGTTTGTTTGAAGCTGCTCATGCAGTGTTGGTAGTTCGACAAATAAAATCAAAGGAAATCATGGTAACATTGACAGTTATGATTGTTTTTTAAGGTATGTAATAATTTGTATTTATGTAATTGTATAAAACAATGTTTTAAATGTATATAATATAATGTTTTTTCTGGTATTTATGTTGTAAATTTAATTTCATTTAAATTCGGTATTGGGACTTGTTTTTGTTGATATATCTGGTGTGTTTCTAGTGATTCTGGTACTTCTAGTGATGCGGTGTGTTGTAACAGCATACTGTAGTGGTGTTGCAGTGTGCTTTACAGCATACTATATTATGGCCTTTTATCATCAATTTTAAAATTACTGATAAAGAAATATTTTAGTGGTGTTTTAAGAAACACTGATAAATTTTCCCTTTATCAGCGCTTTTTCAGTACTAAAAAGGTCATGGGATTTTAACATCGCTCACGTTATCATCGCTTTTCTAGCACTAATAAAGGCTATTTCTAGTGATGTTAAAGGCCTATTGTGTAGTAGTGAATGTAAAATATAAAATTTAAACATGTTCAATTGTTCCATGGAACCTGGTCCTTCTATATAACATCACCCTAAATCACTAGGACAACTCAACTTTCAATTTCTAGCTCTAAGGTACAACGCTCATATTCAAATCACAATGCCCAAGTCACCCTACTTTAGAGATGACCTGTAAACGTATCTTTAAAGAACCCGTGTCTCTTTATCCAAGCAATCAGGAAATATTTAGGGTTAAATAATTTCATGACCTCTTCACCCAAACAATAAAATGTTTAATGTATCACTTTTAAATCGACAGGAACTGTGTGTAATGATTTGTGTTATTGCAATACTAGAACATCACAATTGATTCTATGCATTCATAGAATATGACATCCCATAAGAGGAATCATTTTCACATGACTGATGAAGCATTCAATCATTCCCAAGGCATGTATGACCTATTTAACTAGAGCATTACATAATGATCATGCCTTTAACAAGGATTAACTTTCTGAATGATCACCCATTTACTCAGAGGTGTCTCTTTATTATGAGGAGTCCTACTTGGGACAAATAACACTCAAATGAAACCTCTCGCCTAAAAACTAAAAGGAATAATTCATCAATGCTTTAAGATCATAAGGAACTACCATAAATGATCTATCTCCTTACATACACAAGGCATCGACACTAAAAAAGTTCATGCTTGAAAATATACCTAGTCATTATTGCTTAACCTCTAGGTCCAACACAACCTAGGAAGATTTCATTGCAGTTCAACGATAATAGTCACATTCCCGTTCAAGGAAACTGTCAATGAAATGTTTAAAACTGATCCCTACATGAGGTTCTTTATAATAATAACCAATAAAATATTTAATTTTAATGTATTTAATGATGCTCATTTATTATGAAATTTTAACCAGTTCATATTAAAGAGATATCAAGTACAAATTTTCAAGGAAAACTGTAGTGATCATTTCATTCAACTGATTCCACAAAACATTAGGAAAATTAATCTCACAACTCTTTTTTAATGATTTAATCATATAACAATAAGTTCTCAGGTTTATCTTGGTTAAAGAAAATTTTAGTTTCCAAGCTATAGAGAAAAACACCCTTTAGGTTGTAACTGGAATTTTAATTAACCCAAATCTAATAAATAAAAAGGCATAAAGTATACAACAATGGTATTTTATTATTTAAAGGGGAATTGGTCAAGTTATATTCCACCATATTTTTATATGTAATTCCATATAATTTAATGTAGACACTTTAAATGACCATCCCATTTAGCATGTAAACACCCCCATGGGGTCAATCACTAAGGCATGAGAAGGGATAAGGTGGCATAAAAGGGTCTCACTATTTAGTTTGAGATTTTTAAAACACCCTTAATGGATTTATCACATAAGAATATCATATCAGGACTGACCTACTTGGGTCAATTATAGTTATCTCATAATCAACATGCCCCAACTAGACTACTTGGGTTCATTTGTGCATTTCAAGAATTTAGTCACATGGGTCTTCATGCCCAAAATATAGAGGTACAAGCCTCATAAGTCACAATTTACCTTTTATTTAAAATCAATAATTTTTCTATACAAATTTAAATCCAGTATTTACACATATATACATCCTGTTTTAGTTAGATGAATCACCTTTCCTAAATTATAAGAGTACTTACCTCTATAAGTTACAATTGGAATTCATGTAACTGTAACCAATTATTCATAATGGTCTAATTATATGGATTTACATTCCTAGTTTATAAGGTTCCCATGCAATTTCTAAACTAAAAAATTGACATCATTTTAATTGTAACCATTCATGTTCCATTCTATTCCACTAATGGTATATGACTCTAACATGTCATAATTGATTAGTTAAGGTTTCAGCATCAAGATATATGGTAAAACACAATTTAGGTTGATACAGACACTTTAATAACCAATTAATTATTTTAATTCTAAAAATGAATAGTATCATAAGGAAATAATACAAGTAAACATGGAAATAATCATCAAAAGATACTATGGAAGTAAGGAAACACACAAGTATAGCATACAATCAATCATGCTAAAAAATTACAGAAGCATGAAATAGAACTAAACATTCTAAATAATCACCTAGGAAGGAACATAGGTAATAATTCTAAATAAATTACATAAAAATGTATACAACTAATCATATTACTAAAATACCTAACATTATATAAAAACATACATGTTAATAAAAACACAAGTCACGTCAAAAAATATCAAACAGCCTAGTAGTGTAATCTACATGGAATGGAATATGCATGACATGTGAATCTATATGTTCCTATAATAATGCAATAAAACACATAAATTATCTTACCATATCAATAAAAGAGTTGAAAATCCATAAATTAGTAACTGATAAAAATAAAACAATCACCTAAGGTGAAATAGTAATCAACTGTAACAGTAGAAGAATCAACAATCCCATCCTTGAAAACATGATCTTTATCTCATGCATGGGTTGGCTGAACCTAGGAACAATATATTTACCACGTTCTAAAATTATTCCTAGTCTTCTGTCTACCATACCAAAATAATAATAGTAGAGATGAAAATAAATCCTTTTGATACCACTTGTATCTTCCCAACCCAAGTTCCACTAAAATGATGCCCTGAGTTGATTTTCCACTAAGCCTCAAGCATGCCTCCCCATATGTTAGAGGTTTTTTATTAGAAGTGAGGGTCTAATAGAGTTAAAATGGGGTGATTATACCCTCTGTGTCATTAATAAAAATAGGAGAAGCAATAATTAATAAAGGTAGGGAATATAATAATAACTAGAAATCAATAATGGATGAATAAATGATTATGCATGAACATGATACAATATAAAGATAGGCATAAAATAGGTGATACATATGTAGAATAGATAAAGAAATAAATAAAATAATAATAAACAATATTAAATATCATCATGAGAACTAGTTTGGTCCTCTTCTCCCATACTACATCCTAGCTTAGAAGGATAACAACAAGTAAGAATAAACCAGGTCTTAACCTACAAACAAGATGATGTTTGTTCAGGTTCCAAATGGAGGCCTAAAGAGTGTGTGAGGTAAACTCAGTAGGACACCAACAATGAAATAAAAATCAATATAGTCTGTAGACATAAAATAAAGTAGTGTGAAAGTTTAATAGGAAAATCATTAAATAGATAACTAAAAGAAAAAGGTCAGGAATAGTTTCCTCAAGGAGACCTGGATAACTATACTTTATTTAGCCTAAGCCATAATTTTTCTTCACACCTTCCATCATGTATATATATAAATACATCAAAAAATAATTTTCACAAATACACATTCACTGGTGTGGACCCATATCTTAGTTCCTAGGTATCCACATAATAATAGTATAATAAGAATCGTTTTTTAAAAAGGGTCATCATGGCCAATGATCTCAAATGAGTAATAATTTTGGGACACCGTGCCTAGTGATTCCATGCTTATGAATCATAATGTAAGGAACTCTATGTCCTGGGATTCCATGCATGAGTATCATAGAGTAAGGGATGTCATGCCCAAGGATTCTATTCCTATGAATCATAATGTAGGGTACTCCATGCCCAAATACGCCATGCCCGAGTATCACAAAGTAAGGGATGTCATGCCCAGTATTACAGAGTAAGGTACTCCATGCCCAATATCATGTAGTAAGGGATTACATATCTAGGGGATATATTCCCATGAATCATAATATTAGAAACATCATTACCAAGGACTCCATACTTGAGTATCATAGATTAAGGGACACCATAGCCAAGGATTTCATTCCCATGAATCATAATGTAAGGGATTCCATTCCCAGTATCATAAGTATAGAGGAATCCACTTACCCTATGAGCCCTTATCTCAATGTTATATAATAATTAAACCAACATCACTCAAGGGAAGTGGACCCTTAGTATAACTCATTTAATATTAATTATAATCCATGGGGTTTTTCATTCCTTAACCCACCAATCCATGTTATTCTACCTTTATAAATTTATGTTATTTCATTTGTCCCTTTCATTTGATAAAAAATATAAAGACCATGGGGAGCACCCATGACATAGTATAATTAATCAATTCACTTTTTAAATTTATAATATAACACAACTAAAATGTTAGTTTTATTATAAAACATGGTTTCATCATCATGAAATTCATTTGAATCTATTTAACCATCTCTCTCAAGATAAGTAAATCAACTCACCTTTAAAGGTGATCTAAACAACCATTAATTTAAGTCCATTTAGCCATATATCTCAAGATAAGAAAATAAACTCACCTTATAAGGTGATCCAAACATAGTCCAATCAATATATTTATAAGAATTTAAAACATCACACCCTAAGGTGTGGTTAAATCATAAAGAGGAGCGATCATTTTTAATCAATTATGAAAACCCACCAAAAAAGTGTGGTTCAGATTGAGGCCATCACCTCCCACCATGTAATAGGGGTCTAAGATCACCAGGTTAAAGGTCTAGGAATTTAATTTAAATCATTTTATATTTTAGGAGAGACACCCTAAAACTATAGAATTTGGAACAATAGAAATATTATATAAATGAGTGAGAATTTATAGTAAATTATATAAAAATACTACCTTGTTCTTATGAGGGTCCACTCATCCAATATTGATCTTTAATTGAATCTAAAACTAGAGAAATAATAAAATTAGACAAACACCCTAAAAATAGTGTGAATTAGATTGCCTAAAAATAGTTTCATTAATAGTGAGATAAATAGATATAGAAGATAAAGGATCTAAGCTCTTATCATTGCGTATCCAATGAGACTGATGGTGAAGAAAATAGATACCAGATGAGGAGGAGGATTTAAATCCTAGGAAAAGGGGTTGAGGAGGAGAAGCTTGTGCAGCCCCCCTACTGTGCACAAGTGAGGAAGAAAAAAAAGAGGAAAATAAATAGGAGGAAGGGCCAAAATGGTATTTTTGATATCTTTAAAGAGATGCACAGTTTGGATGCATGGTTAATAAAAATTTTCTATAAACATGTAAACAGAACTATTCATGAGATCCACCTCGTATGGCTCATGCGCACTGGTTTACAAACCATGTGTGGGCCATGTGCACCCTCTACCCAAAGGGGACCCCCTTGTATGGTTGTAGTGCACGGTTTAAAACACTATGTTCCAACCATGTGGGTCACCCTAGCCCTCTACCTCAAGCAAAACTACTTCTTGGGAACTTAGAACAGTTTGTAAACATTTTACCCCTTAAAGAAAGGGGCCACACAGTTGATCCAAATAGTTAACTAACCATGCGACAATCATGTGTCTCCAGTTGTTTCCTCTTGAAACTAAGTTTTCATAGCCTTATGATTTTGAAACTCATGTGAACTCCCAAGACACCTCCTAAGTCATAAACCTCATATAAAAACAACACTTTTAAGTGTTCAAACTCTTGGTGTTATGATCTAAAGCTCAGCTCAAAAACTATCTCATCCCCCAAATGAGAAAAGTTAAAACTCACATAGAATTTTCAACATGGTCCAAAACATGGGATGTTATATTCTTCAACTCCAAATGTTTTTTATAATGATTCTTAATTATTTAGAAATAGTTATCCTTACATGAATTCCTCATTCATTGGTCAACAACACTAACTTCACTTCTATTCATTAATTTTGGTGATACGAGTCCATATTATTATCCGGTTATCATTTGATCTTCCTTAGTTTCGTCTTCTAGAAGTAGATCTTGAATCTAAAAAGTTCCTACTTTTTATGGTTCCTCCATCTGGAGTATGAACTTCTAGTGGAATTACTTCTAGAACATCTATAGTAAACTTCACCTATAACTTACTCATTGGATTTTTCATAAACTATTCATAATAAATACAATATATAGTCATCATATTATGGGTAGTTCAACCTCCAACTCTTTAGGGGATGAATAATAATAGCTAATTCCAAGTTGTGTGTAATATTTCTTCTCAGGAGGTCTCAAATTCCTACACCCATACCCCACATCCTTGGTTCTCAATATCTATACACATTCAAAAGAAAATATTATAAATTTAAATTCCACTTGAAATACACTCCCTTATGAGTTAAATATATCATACAAGAAACCAATTTCAATAATTCTTGAATGAATCTCTAATAATATTCACTTAACACCCATGAATCTTCATATCTCAAACACGTCTTTGATCTTTCTCGGGACATTACTACCTTAACCTTAACAATATTTATAGGGATAGATTTCTTAAATACAACATGACCAGGTAAATTTACCATATATGTAACACCCAAATATTTTATGATATATTTATCTTTAAATAAATTTTATTTGTTTAATAGCTTGTTTTACACACAACACTGAGTTTAGACAGACCATGATATACTATTGAAATATTATTATTTAATGTGATAGTTATCTCTAAGATGTTGGATTGGAGATTGTTAATAGGACAACATAAAATATAAAAAAATTATTTTTTACATATTTATAAAAATAATTCATTGGTTTACAATTGGTTAGAAATTAAAATAAAATCATTTAAAGGTAAAAAAAGATGTTTTTCTAAAAAAACTATTTTTATGTTCACAAAATGTTTTTATATTAATAAATTAAATTAATATATATTGATAAATGATTTTAATTAAATTATTAGATAATATATTTAATAAAATATTTTTAACATTCATCTAATTGTTTTTATAGGTAAGGAATGAAGGTAAAATCAGTTTTATTCTTAAAATGCATTTTTCTAAAAATGGTTTTATTGTGTTTTGCGTACTTATTTTAAAATAAATTTATATAAATTGTATAAATTGAATCTTTTAAAATGTATTCAATATTTTGAATTATAATAATTAATATTATTTAATAATTTCAACTAAATTCTTTTTTTTATTATGAATAGTAACTGAGATAAAAATTCATTATTACGGTAAAGGTTAAAAGGGGTTAACAAAGAGTTAAACTAAATAGATAAGGTTTAAAATGGAATAAAAATTTGTATAAATATTATTGTATGAATACATTTCAGTTCTATATCATCATATATTTTAACATAATACAATTTGGAAACAATTTCCCATGATAGTGACTTTATTATATTTTAATATTCTTATTATTTATAAGTGTGTCACTCCCCTCACTTATAAAAGGGAACCCCATCCTCTCTTATACACAAAACTTGAACCATTTAGATTGAAAAAACCCTAACCAAAGCTCTTATAAACTTCCCTAGACACATCCTATAGTTTTTTCTCTTCTTAAAATACCAACCCAATGGTCCTTAAGAAGAGATTCAAAGGAGGTTTCTCAAAGAAGAGGTATATGTTCTTACTGATTTTTTCAAGTATCATTCTTCTTATAATTACTATAAATATATTGTATATATACTAAAATAATTATAAATTATCACAAATATACTGATATTTTTTAATGATTATGGTACACCATTTTTCACCTTCCTTCTATCAAATGGGATATGAAAGTAGCGTTTGTGCATACGTGTGGACTACCGCCTCCACGTAGCAATATGATTCATTTTCCTTATCCATCATCCATAGTGGGTTATTATAATGGATTTAATGTTTATATATTATATTTATAGAATTATTATGCTTATTTAATTATGATATATTATCTACCTTCTTACCTTACCAACTTTTCGTAAACGATAATGTCGCTCGTGTGTATGTGTGGACTACCACCTCCATGAAGTGATGTGATTCATTTTTCATTTTCACTTTAAATTATTGGTAGTAAGGATGTATTTAATTAATATATATGATTTTTTTTATATTTATGATTATATAATTTTGAATTATTATTTACCTTTCTTTCATTCCATCCGTCAAAAAGTGAAAACATTGCATGTGTGTACATGCAGACTACTATCTCCATAGAGTGATGTAATTAATTTATTATATTAATGGTTATAAAAGTGTATATAATGAATAAATATAATACATATTCCATGATTTATATTCTATAGATAATGAACCCATGACCAAGGTTCAATTACCAGAATCATCAAAACTAAACATGCATGGAAAAAAAACCAATTTTCACTTGAATGTCCATTTTAATGAAGAAATTTTTAATAAAAGGATAATTTGAAATTATAAAGGAATGATAAATAGTAGGTTATTTATCAATATGGTTATGTAATATATTTTTAAAAATATATATATTTATTATATATGAGGTTTGAATGTGTACAAAGAAGATAGGACTTGAGGTAGGGTTTCTCATCTCACTTTTATTTCTAGGGGACATATTTCATATTCACCACTTGTTTCTTTCATCTGGTGTATATAATTCCCATTACTGTATTTTATTATTATTATAATGAAAATTATATGGATTTAAAAATCCAAATAATTTTATCACCTTTATGTGGTTTTGATTTCAATATCACCAAAGTGGTAAGGGATTTATGCTACAATCTCATTTCTTTTTGGGATTGTTTATGTTAAATTTTTATTGAGGGAAATTATATGATCATTATACTTTAAAACAAATATATTTTATTCTCCTAAATTTATTTCTAATTTTTTCATGTTTTATATTCATTCTTCTCTCATTGGTATATATAATTATTATGAAAATATTTTTAAGAAAAATGTACTTTATTTCCACTTTTGTTAGTAATCTTTTTCTTCCATGTCCATATTTTATTTAAAATTTTTTCTAGAAATTTTTTAATATTCTCCAGTGATTTATTAAATTAATTTTTACTCATATTTTACTTTATATAAAAAAATTAAAAATAATATTCTTTTCATTTTTTGAATGAGGTACTTTTTAACAAAAGTGTGAACAGAATCTTTGTTTAATGTATACCACAGGAATAACTTTTCCCACCATCATTACTACTATTTTATTTGAATATTACTTTAAAATTTTCCTTATTACTTTTAAAATATAAAAAATTCATAATATTCTGAAAAAAAAAATTGATTTAAAATAAGTGATTTCAAAATGAAATGGTATTTTCTTTAATAAATGTTTCAGTGGTCTTTTAAAGGTATTTTCATCTATGAAAACATCCTTTAATGTTACTTATGATTCATTGGATACATGATCTAATTATACCATCCTTATTAATTATCTATACTTTTATTGATTATGATGAAGAAATATTGATGAAAACTATTTTCTTTTCCACAGTTTATGCTATGATGAAATGATAAATGTTTTCATGATCTCATGGTATGAATATGAATGGATTATGATTATATGATGGGTGGTTTTGTTATAACCCTCCAATGAATTGGGTAATGTGATAAATATATCTCATAAAATTATAATGGTAATCATCTATATGATTATGAATATATATGTTCACATTTTTATGCATGATAATGATTGCTGCTAGTTATTCTCACAAAAATATGTATAGACATGATTATGAATGAAAATGTTCACATTTTGATGTGTGAGTATGACTTATTCTAGATATTCTTTAAATATTATGTGTGGACATGATTTAGAATATCTATTTTTACAAGATTATGATTTCATATGCTTATGATGTCACGTGCCTATGTTATGAACCTTGAATGATTATTACTTAATTGACATCCTTATTAATAAAGCTTTTGGATATGACTTTATTTTAGAGTTTATGATATAAACTTTTCTAGGTATGAATATTTTAAATTTATAATATGCACTTGATTATGCTACATACCCTTATGATCATATTATTCTCTCTTATAATTGATATCTCCCATGTTTACCCTTAATAAGAATCTTATATCACCCTTTATTATGTTTTCTTTCCCCATTTTGATGAAAGGTTCTAAGTATGATATGTATATAAGGGTAAAAATATGAAGATCTTTTTTGGTGATTTTGAATATTGTTTAAGAAATTATTTAATTATGTATCTAGTCTCCAAATACACTAAACCTTTATAATGCTTGGGCATGTATAATTGTGATATGTATTGAATATTCATCTAAAATAATGTAATATTTATATATGTTATGTTTGGTTCACCTCATCATAAATAAAAAAAATCACTTATATTATGTATTTTACAACTTATGGTCATTAAATGTTTCTAAAAAAAATAAGGTGTATCCTATGATCTTCCTCTGACCTCGAATAAATTAGGATTTCATCCATAAATACTTCTAAAAATGAATCTATATGCCTATGGAAAATTTTGCTCATAAAATACATAAAAAATATTGGTTCATTGATTAGTCCAAAAGGAATGACCAAAAACTTATAATGGTCATATCAATGTCAGAATTTTGTTTTTATAATATCTTATTCTTTTACCTTTAAATAATAATAACTAGATCAAAGGCTATTCTTGGAAAACCAATGATCTCCCTTTAGCTAATTTAACATATTTTCAAATCACTATAAAGGATATTTTTTCACCATAAATTGGTTCAAATTATGATAATCAATACATGACCTCAAGTTACCTTTTATTTTCTTGAAAATAAAAATCAATGGTACCTAATAGGAAACACTTGATAGAAGGAAACCCTTATACTCAAGATCATCTAGATGCACCTTTAACTCTTTAAAAAACAATGTTTTTATTTGATAATATGGGAAAGTGATAGGTTTGGTCCTAAGGACTAAGTAAATAGAGAATTATAAATCCATAATAAGTGATAAAAAAGAGAAATCATTGATGAAATTATCTAGAAATTAGTACACCACACTTATTAGTATAGGTAGATTATTTCATTCCATAGATCTAAGTAATGAGCCTACTAACCAACAAGATAGGAACCCAAAATTCCCTACCATCATTATCTTCCAATATTCATGAAAATATAAATCTCCCTTGAAAGTGTATATAGGATCATATATTTCTATAAATATAACTTTTCAAATAAAAAAGTTTATTTGATATTTAAATTGAATCAATTAATTTATCTCAGTAAATAAATAAAACATTTTCACATCAAGAACCAAAAATTCCCATGATATTTCTATATTTTTTATCATGACCAATTAAGAGGAAAACTTGAATCCTTATTTAATTTTTTCACTAAGTAGATTATAAATTATCATTGAGTATGGAATATACATCCTCAAAATATCAACCAATTTTGAAGAGATAAATGAATGTAATGATCCAATATAGAATAATATATAAAAAGTGGTAGAGGATATTTGGATGGTACATCACATAGTATATAGACCTACATTAACCTCAATCTCCTCTAGTACTTTATTTACAGTGAATATTTCTAACTAAATCTTACGTGGTAACCCCTCCTCCTAAAAAGGTCATCTCACTCTTCCATGTGTCCATGATTTAGCATAACTTAGTGTATCTACATGTATATTTGATATTTTCACTTATTTAGATTCATAATTTATACATTCCCATAAGAACTTGTTCAAGTATATTTGGATTACACTCCTTCCCACACTGGAAGCATGTGAAAGTAAGATTCATACACTTAGACTTTCGGTGAGCCATATCCCTACATTGAAAGAAAATTAGTAATATTTTCAACTAGGAACCCTAGGAAAAAGTATCAATCAATTTTCCTTAGAATACCTTCTACATTCTCTTCTAACCTCATAATGAATACTTGTCCTCACATGATCAAGTAAAAAATAACTCTTCATCTTTCTCTACCAAATCCACTATAGTAAACACCTATGCATAGGTTAATAGCTTTAGAAAAAATAATCTTTGACCTAATATCTGATCATAGACACATATTAAATATATATTCATTGAGCCTTTCATTCATCAAAATATCTATAATCCACTTCACTAGATTAGTGAATTTCAATGCATATTCCATGTCAAATAAATTCCCTCACTCAAAATCCAAGAACTCCTGAACTTTAAAAATATTAGATCTTTTGATAAATACTGATCATTAATTTTTTTTATAAAATCCATTCCCATTCAAATATTTATCCAACTCTAATTTCTCAATCATTCCCAACCACTTATGAGTTGGACCCGCCAAAAATAATATCTAAATTTGACCTTTTTGGTCTCAAATGTTTGCAAAATTATAAAATATTATTGATTTTATCCAATTATTCCTCCAACTAATCTGACCCAACACCGCCCATGAATAAAGGAGGGATCTGTTTCATATTTTTTGAATCCCTATCCACCTCCCTCAACTTATCTTTCTTAACACCTCTACCAATCACCTAGATATATTATAAAATTGTACCTACCTACTAAGGGTCCATGGGAGGATACTTCACTATTCATTATTTTCATCCATATCCAATCATATCTATCCTCATAGATATATCCTATCACAAATAAAGAATATCATAAAACCCGCATAATTTTTATATCATTAATCGCCATAAAAATCCAAATTTCATACTATAACTATGTGAAATCCTATTATTTTGATTAATTTCATTTCAAACCACTTTTATCAATGGTTCTATCAAATCCACAGCAATCACTCATTTAAAAATACACTTTCAAAATGGCATAAACAACTAATTCATTAGAAACTTATTTTTTATACAAGAAAACCTTTTTTACTTAAAACCATGTCATTTGATATAGTATATACCATGCCTATTATGATGTCTGAACTCATGCATATTTCTACCCCTCATGGGTTAACACAATAAAAATAATAATCCTATAGGGTTATCACCAACCTCTCTTTTACCCATACTTCCCATTAACTTGGATTTCTTTATAAAAAGATTATATACATCTTTTATCGGTAAATCCTGAGTCTCAATCATTCTATTCTCTACACCAAATATGAATCCTAAATCCTAGATCAAAAATCATGATCTAATACCATTTTATAATACCCTAACTAAGGTACCTAAATCTTGAGGCTGGAGTTAGAATTCCATATAGCCTCAAGCATGTTTCCAATCACTAAAGGCTACTAAAAAGATATCAGGGATAAAATAACTTATAGGGAATTATTTTTCCTTGAACATGAATCAACATAATTCATTTCAATGAAAAATATATTTAGATGAACCCATTTAAATTAAACTTAAGTAGAAAAAAATCATTTGTATTATAAAAAACCCAACTTATAAAAAAAGTGACGCAAGAAAAAATTTAAAAAAATTCTTGAAACACATAACACTATCTCCTATTCTATAAATCCAAAAAGGAACTATGGCTCAATTCTGATAAAGAACGTGGTATTTCCCTTACCTGTGTTATAGGAAATCATATTTACATGTCCAAAAAATTTCACATGTAAGGGTGAGAATGAAATCAGTAGAATTTACCCAATACTCTTACACAATCCCATGCATAAACAATTTCATGATACAATATTTATCAATAATGATAAATAAAAACATTTTTAACACCAAAACATTTTAATTATCCAAAACCAAATCATTCTATTTCAAATAACCCTACCTTTTACAAAAAAAACCATTAATAAACAATTTTAAAAAATCACAAAATGTGTTTTATTTGAAAATAATCATATTCTATAAAACATAATTTTTCCTAGTTATATGAAAATTAATCAATTTTACAACTTGAAAGAAAATGACTATTTTTAAAATTTTAATTAAAATATTTTATTTCCCTAAATTCTAATAAAAACTCCTTGTTTCCCCCAAAAACTTCCTAGTGTTAAAATATTATCAATCATAATCAAATATAAAATCATCATTTTTCTTATTTCATCACTAGCTAGCATCATCATGGTATGAATTAATATTCATATGTCCATAAATCACACCATAGTAATTCTCACCTTTTATATTTGGTTATCTCAACCATTTATCACCAAAACCACATTCACTAATCCACACATCCACATGGATGAAACTTAGTGGTATAAAAAAAGGTCTCAATAAAACCATTTTAACACAAGAACACACCTAGTGTGATAAATCCAAAAATCCATGATCAAGTCACACATTTCATTACAACATTCTCGTGATTTATTTATATAAAATTATTTAACACAAAATTATATAATTTTCATTAAAACTAAATCAACTGCAAAAAAATAAATTCCTCATTGAAAAATATATTTTCAATTTCAAATAAAACACATCAATTCTATTTAAAACACATATTTTCAAATCCAAATAAAAATTATTCAATTTAATTAAAAATATATACTTTTAATTCCCAATATATTTTTAATAAAAAAGGTTATAAAAACCCCCAAATTTCCATCAAAATTCAATTATTTCAAAAAAAACTCAATTTATGTATAAATAAAAAAATTCACATAATTCAAGAGATATTAAAAATTAATTAACCATGATAAATTTAAAATATATAATAAATTATCTAATTCATATAAGAGATCAAAAAAATATACCTAATAATTTTTATACTTGAAAAATCAAGAAATGCTTACTCTAGACTCACATAGTGGAATCAAACTCTTTAAATCCTTATCAAAATCAATAATTATTCTCAATACAAGTAAAATTATAATAAAATATAACTTCCTCAAGCCTAGATTTTAAAGAATTGAAAGATGATGAGATAGAGAGATAAGTGGAGATCCAATAACCAAATAAAAAATTAAAACTTAACCTTTAATTCAATATTTATTTTATTGATACTCAAAAAAAATAATTATTCTTCAATGGAGAAGTTTTTAATTTTGTTCCGAAAAAACCTTATAATCATCCAATATTAGAGTAGAATGAAAATGTATCTTATGGGAGTCAAAATGGGTTTAAAAAAATTCTACATAATAATCCCTAATATGTATGGTTATCTCACATGGTTAGGCATATCATGTGTCTAACAATCCTACCCTTTTAGGGTTGAAAATCTATGTCACACAGTTCACACATAATATTAACCTAACAATGTTCCTGATCATGAAAATGATTCTATAAAATATTTCACTATTCATGGTTAGCCCACATGGTCTGATTAACCATGTGTATCTCTTTAATTTGATAAAATTTATAAATTTCAGCCTGAAACTCCAAAACCATAGATATATACCTATAAAATTCATGTATTATAATAATTATAACACATAATATTTACATATCATAAAAAAATTATCAATTAATTTATAACAAAATAATAAATCAGGATTTTGGTTCAATGAAATTAAATATTATTCTATAACTAGAATGTAACTCTTTATATTCATGGTATAATAATTGTAAGAATAAATTTAAACACTAAATTAAATAATACACACATTTATAATCTAAAAAATTTATATATATGAATATAAAATAGAGATTTAAATATATCAAAAAAAGTTATTTATCATGGGATATTATAACTTTAGATAATAATAAATTTTACCAAAACAACCTTTGATGTGTTTTAAATTCATATAAATTGAAAATGGTTAAATCATGTTATGGTTTCTTTGCATAATCCATTGTAAGAAGTAGTTTGTTCAAAGGACATATGTAGTGACCCTTACCCCAGTAGCCTAGAGCTAATTTCTACATTATTACATTGGCATAAGATACAAGGAATTACATCATAAAGGACCGAATATTTTAGAAGTCTTGGAAAACTAGATACATACATGATTCCCATATTACATTTTAAAACACAAATTAAAAAACATTTTTTTGAGAATAAAATTATTTCCTCTATCATATACTCACATATCATTCTTAGTACACTTCCTGGATTCCTGGGAAAGAAAACAAAATAAGGGTTATCTCAAATTATCACTAAGGGTTAAGTAAATTTAAAGCTATCATGAATCCATAAAAATAATCAACATGTCATGATAAAAAACTGAAAACACATGTCATTTAATCAACAAAATGAGAATGAAATGCATCCAAAGATAATATCATTGTGAAAATATCCTATTAATAAGATAAGGAATAATCAATATGGAAAGTTAAATAACTGAAAACACATTCATGGATAAACTGAGAATGAAATTCATCCATGGATAATATCATTATGAAATTCAACCATTGATAATATCATTGTGAAACTATCATGGATAATAATGAATTATTTTTTAATGAAGGAAATTCTTAATTATTGGATGCCATGATCTTAGTTATCAAGATACCTCTACTATAAAGACCTTTCATAAGATGCTTTAAAAATCTTGGTAGAAACTAATTTAATGATATATTGTATATTCACCTCATGAGACTACCAATTTATCGAGGGGCTATATAATTTCAAGCCACACCCATCACTACAGGTCTAAATAATTACTCACATATAGAATGATCAATTTAATTCATGAATAAATACGTTTTATCATTAAATATACTTGTTGAGTAAAGGATGTATATTTATAAATATTTCCCCAATTAATCAAATAACTTTGAAAGTAAACACCATATGGAAAATTGATAAGAGTTTTAGGAAATAAAAATATCCATGATAAATAATATGGATATTTAGGTGAATTTAATGTCCAATAATAACATAAAATTAGATATTTCAAGTGAAATTTAACAAATAAAAAAATGAATCAAGAAATTTAATTTCAATACCTTCCTTGGTCAAAATGATCATAAGCCATCCAAAGAAAGAATAAATGGTTATTGTCGTTGATGAATAGAAATTCCATAAGATGATATTTAAAAATTTCTTGGGGAAAATAACCTTTTTATTTTTGAAAGTCACTTTTTAAATATAAAAATTCACAAAACATTTTGAAAATACTTTTCCTTTAAGAAAATATTTTAAACCTATAAAGAAATATTTAAAACATTTAGTAGTTATGACTCTTAGAAATTTTTTTCATTCCATACATGTTAAAATGAATATTTCTTTCACTTATTCGATAGAATTCAAATGGGCCTTGTTTTGAAAATTACATGAAGATTTATTTAAAAAAATTAGAAGCCAAAATGGGTAAAAATTAATTTAATAATTCATTTATAAAAAGTTTAAAAACATTTTTTTAAAACATTTTTAGAAAAAATGGTTTTGGAAGAAAAAGTTTTTCCAACCGAAGTGAGAAATAAAGTCAAATTTTATTAAAGTACTTTCTCAATTAGTTAAAGTACCAAAGTGTAGAAAATTGGTACTATTACTTGAAAAGGTTCATAAATAACCATTGGATAAGAAAATTAAATTATATATTAAACAATGATAAAATAGTTTCCTTCAATGGAAATTCAAATATAAATAATCCCGATTTAAATGAGATTATAAAGTAAACCCTTGAAAAGATCATAACATTGAAGTAAGAATTAAAAAATGAATAAATTATGTGTATAAAATATAAATCCACACAAAAAAATTGGATATAAAACATAATTTTGTCAAAATTAAATACATTCATAGCTATATAATATCAAATATGGTGAAGAAGTAATATAACCCAATGAAAATAAATTGAGTTATAAAATTATTTACCACTTGGTAACTTTTAATTAAAATTCCCTTGGATGAAATAATTCAAATTAAAGATTAAAATGCTGTGAATTGTTAATAAATAATGATATTTCATGTTAAATTTGTATTATATACACTAAAATAAATTAGGTGCATAACATTATAATATGCCTCAATAAAGAAAATTTGAGACGAAGTCCCTTACAAATATTATATCATTGAAGTGGGGATTAATCAATGAATTAATTATGTGTATCAAATTTAAATACACATAAAACAAATTTAAATAAAATATAAAATAATAAAAGATAATTACACACATAATCTTATAAATACATAATCAATGAAGTATAAGCTTAACCCAATGAATAGAAATTGAGTTTAGAAATCCCTTACCTCATGCTTCTATTTTGTTGAACATGATTTAACATCATGTATAATGGTTTTTGGCATGTTATTAGTTTATAAAAAAACTATATTAATATTTATAATTTTATATATGATCCTTTTATAACATTTTATCACCCATTCATTAATAATATTCCATTATTTTCATTGTTTTGGGTGTTAATTGCCTTGTTTTCTCATTCCTTCTTTGACATGAAAGTTCCAATTATTGTGAATAGTATAAAGTTTCATAATCTATAGAATGATAATCATGAAATATTTATCATATTTACACATAAATTATACTTTTAATACTAATCATGAATTTTTTTTTGAGAAATTAAGTACATTATGATCATGGAAATGGTAGGTCATACGTACACATGGGTAACGTTTCCATTTTTAACAATCATTATGGAAAGGATGTAAGTAATATTTTATCTTTAAATAATTATAATAATATCATAAATACCATATTATTACTTTAAATATACTTATATATATCATTCTTTTGGTGTGGTGATGAAAAGAGAGTCATGTCGCTTCGTGAAGGCAATAGTCTACACGTACATGAATGATATTATCATCTTTAAGTGACTGAAAAGGTAAGAAATAAAATGATATATTGTATTTTTAAAATTAAAAATATTTAATTAATATCATAATTATGTCATATAATAATTAATTGTATCCTTATTACCTTCCATTTAAATTTTTATTGAAAAACGAATCACATCGCTTCGTGAGACAGTAGTTTGACGTGCACACGAGCCATGTTATTGTATCTCCTATGAAATGAAAAGTAAAAAAGTTAAATATGATATAATTACTAAATAGATATAAATATTTTATAAATATTATATATATACTCTATATTTATCATCACACTAAACCGTGAGAGGTGGTAATGGAAAAAATGAATGACATCAGTTCATGAGGTGGTAGTCCTCCACACACACGAAAAATAATTTCGTAACTCATTTAATAAAAGTGGGGATGGTTTTAAGTCATTAACTTTACATAAAAAAATTCATTATATTTATGATATTGAGTTTATTATATCAAAATTTTTTAATAATAATTGATGTAGGTTAAAGAATAAATAAAAGAAAAACTCATAGTTAGGGATTTTACCTCTTCTCGGACCACCTCTTTACGATTATACCTAAATTATTACTAAAATGGAATTATGGAAAAAATGATTATAGTATTATTTTATGGAATTTTTTAATTTATTTGGGTATGTCTTGGATGAACCAAAATGGTGTTAAGGTGTGAATAAGTGGGGATAATGGGTTTCCTTTTATAAGTGAGGTGAGTGGCACACTTTTAATTATTGAAAAGAAAAAGGTGTAACCACATTTTTCACATAACAAAAGGATAAAATATGGAGTATTATTGAGAATTTTACATTATAGGGTCGTAATATGGGCAAAAATAGGTTTTAGAAAAACAATTAGGTCATTTTAACCCTTATCCTTTTAGTTTAATCCCCTGGTAAATCCATTTTTACCTTAACCGAAGTAAATAATTTTTATTGTTTTCACGATTCATTTTGGTAAAAAAAAAAATTTAAACATATTAGAAAATATAAATTATAATGATTCCAGTTATTTAATCCATTTTTCAAAATTTCATTCATATAATTGGTAAATTTTAATTTAAAATTAATCTAGTAAACACAATGAGAAAGCGGGTTTTCAAAGAGAAAATGTTCAAAGGTTTGTAAAGTTTTTATATAAAAATTCAACATGAAAATAATTATAATGACCTAAACTAGATTAATAGATATATAATTGAACTAATTTTATTTAAAACCAATTAAAAATATAATTTAACATTATAAATAATTTAAACTAAAGGCCATTTTTCAATTAAAATTTAGTATTTTTTCACTATTCATCAAAAAATGAAATATTTTAGAAAAATATCAAAAATTCACCCTAATATAATTTTGATATTATAATTTCAAAAATTAAGTTCATTTTATCAAGTATATTTTATAATAGTGGTAAAATTTAATTTTAAATTATGTGCGCAAAGTGTGATTAACCCATCTTTTAGAAAAAAAACAGTTTTTCAGAAAACATTCATTTTTCTTTTAAACAATTGTAATTGTATTTATAATAAATAGATAACCATAATTTTATTAATTTATTTAGTATTATTCATATCCTCTAACTTAACTACAATTTTAAAATAGTATATTATATTATGGTTCATTTGGACTTGGGGTTGTGTATTCCGTAAGCTATCAACGAGATTAAATTTAAAGAAATATATGTAATGGGTTATTTAATATTAGTGTTTCATGTCACATACACTATCGAATACAATGTTCTTATTTTATAATTTTGGGGTGTTAAATTATACCCACATTAAATAAATTATGTCCTTATAATTTAAACTTGATCTCGGTAATCAAGGGTTTGATATTTGAAAATTCCTTTGTTGAAAACCCACATTGTAAAAAGGGTTAATAAAACATCCTATTAATAAAAGATAAATGGGAGTAAAAAGGTCATATGTAATAACAGATAACTAGGTTTATAATTATTATAACATTAGTTTCATGACCAGGCCTTCCTAGGTCAATGAACCTAGTCATATAATCCCATGGGTCTCCTATAATACCTAGGTTACCTTCCTAGCACACCATAGGCTATTACGCACTGGTCACTTATGAGACTAATGACTTTTCCCAGAGGAAAACACATGTTCTTTTGGTGTGTTTTCTCCTCACTCACACACACCTTGTAAAATTCCTAGAAGGTCACCAATCCAGATCACTACTCCAGGCCAAGCATTCTTAACTATGGATTTCTAATCAAGTGGGATTATGAAAATAAATGTGCACCTTGTTGACATGGGTAGTAACATTTAGAATTTTTAAGTATCACTTTTCTATGAGTGTTACACTCTCCACACCTTTAAAACACAATTCCCTTATTGTGGACCCCAAGCCTCAAACCCAGGAAGTGCCTCTGCACTCTTAACTGGGTATTGGCTCAGATACCATTTATCACAACTCAGCCTTCCTTGGACCATGAACCAAGTCATATGACCCCATGGTTCTCTATAACACCTAGGTTTCCTTCCTAGAACACCATAGGATATTACAAAATGGGGTATCTTATGAGACTAAGGATTATCCCCATGGGTCAACACATTCTCTTTCAGTGTGTTTTTTTTTCTCAATCACACGCCCTAGGAAACTTCCTAAAAGGTCACCTATCCTGATCACTACTCTAATCCAATCATTCTTAACTATGGATTTTTAATCAGGTAGGCTCCCAAAAATAAAGTTTCACCTTGTTAACATGGGTAGTAACACTTAACTTTTTTAAGTTACACTTTTATAGGGGTTTTACACTTTTCATGAACCGACCTAGATACCCTAATACCCTAACACCAGATCCAGCATTGACATGGTCTAAAGGTTGTTCCCAATCCCCATAGGTTAGTGAATATAACCTAGAATCATAAAAGATAAATTTGGTAATGGTTTTTTCACATAAAAAGTGGAAGGAAAAAAGTTAAAATTCAATATGATTAGAAGAAAAATCTAAATTAAGAATAGTACCAAAAGCTAAACAGGTATATAAACCCAAAGTACAAAAAAAAGTATCATAAAGAAAATATAAAACAAACTAAGTCCAAATAAACACAAAAATCTAATACTAGAATATAAACAATAGAAACCACCTCCAAGTGGTTCTTTCCCCTTGCTCTAACCTAGAAGAAGAAAATATAAAAACACTCAAAAGCACAGGTAGGGTGTAAGCTAAAAGCCTAGTAGGGTCTCACCAAGGATTCCATAATAATATGTCAATAAAATAAAACATTACATGCTTTTAATTTTAAAAAAAAATAGGTATTTAAATACAGTTACATATTCAAAAAAACACATATGATTCATTTCAATTGATTGAAGCATTTCAAAATAATTCCTTAATAAAAATTTTATAAAATTGGTTTATATAAATTCACAAGGCATGTGTAAAACAGCTTTATAAAAAATGGAATATATCAAAATAATCACAAACAAGCAACATGATCATCTTCCAGTAGGTATGATAGTTCCATGTTATAGGATCCTCATGCACTCGAATAGGTGATCACATAAATATATGTACACACATCACTCAAACACTGGTCAAATAGGACTTATCACCATCCCATTGGGGATGTGATCTATTGCACTATGTTTTTTTATATTTATAAATTTTCAATAGAATTTTTTCCCATATAAATCACAAAAAACCTAGGATTTTATATGGTCAAACAATAATAAATAATGGGAAAATTATCTCAAAATTGTTCAAAATACAATTTCCAAATTTTCCATTTCAATGTGTCAATTTCTATTTAAAAACCAATACATGGGTTTTTAATAAATTCATTACTTTTTTTAGGATAAAACCAATGGGTTCATGTCAAAACAATTTAATTCATAATCTAAAAATCAATTTCACAATTCAATTTACACCAATCAAATTCCACAATTTCTATCAAATTTAAATCACACACCAATTCACTGGAATTGGGGGTTTTCCCCCAATTTTCATGACAACTCCAATTAAAATCCCAGTTTACATCAAATTAGGTTTTCACAAGATAATTAAAATCAATTTAATTTGAATCAAGAAATTTAGGTTTAAATAAATTGGTTAATCTTAAATGGAACTATCTACCTTAGGATCATGATATCATAAATCACAACACCTGGAATGTAAAAATCCAATAAAGAACGTCGACAATGAAGATTCTAGAATCAAACCTAGATTAAAGATATAAAACAATGAATATTAGATCCTCTAACAACATTTAGATCTAAAAAACCCTAAGAAGAAGAGAGGAAGAGATTATGAGATAAGGAATAGGGGAAGAACTCTTATTAGGAAAGGATCAAATGATGATTTCCTAGATTTGATCCGCCTTGGAGTGGGTTTGGAGGATAAAAAATAGATCCTTTATAACTCCAATAACCTAAGAGGATGTCCAATCCTAATTTAGGGTCGATTGGGGGAATAAATAGGGTTCAGTAATTTTTAATTTAATTTTTGAAATAAAATAAATTTGCATGCACGATTTCCTAAAGGGGGCCACACATTTTATCAAACTGTGATCCCTAACCATGAACCCCTATAAAGGGGTGCTCATTGTCTACTATGTGGGTGCATGGTTTTTCAAACTGTTTTCCAACCATGAAAACCCTCACTATTTGGGTTTTCATGGTTTTCATTAGAAGGGTGCATGATTTGGGTAAATCGTGTGCTAACCCTGCACAGCCCAAGAGCCTTCCAAAATTTTCGAAATTTCACCTAAAACACCCCTAAATGAGACCCAACCAAAGCATGATAAAAATATGGGTACAAGGACTACAAAAAAACATTAACATGATGTTACAACCTCCCCACCATAGAATCTTTTTGTCCCCAAAAATCCTATTAAGAAGCTTCCATGTCATAAAGATGAGGCCACTACTCTCTCATATGTGCCTCTCTCTCCCAAATATCATAGTATTCAAATTCTGGTTCCATAACACTCAAAAAAATTTATTTTCCTACCATGAAGTACCTTGGGGTTAGAATCAACTATCCTAACTGGATTCTCAATCATGGATAAATTATGACTGGCATAAAGATCACTCCAACTCAAAACATGAGATGGATCAAAAATATACTTTCATAGCTGAGATACATGGAACACATTATGTATCACTTTCATCTATGGAAAAAGTGATAAATGATAATCCACTTTACCCAACTACTCGACAACCTAAAAAGGTTCCACAAAATGAGGATAGAGATTCCCTTGCTTTCAAATCCATCAATGACCCAAATAAGGAAAAACTTTCAAGAAAAATCTATCACCAACTGAAAATTCCAATGTTCTATGATGAAGATCGGTATAATACTTATACCATCTCTGCACTATAAACATTCTATAAATAATCAACTAAATCCTTGTTTCAGTCTCTTGGACCAAGCTTTTCCAACCAAGGAGCTTTCACTGATCTCCGACCAATGCAACAGAGATTTGCAAGGCTGGTCGTACAAGGCCTCCAAAGGATCCACTATGATTGCAGACTAGTAACTATTATTATAGGAAAGCTCAATCGGCCCTAAATACTCATCCCAAGCCCCCACTAAAGTCAAGAACATAAGCACGAATCATATCCTCAAGAATTTGTATAGCTCTCTATATTTGTCCATATGAATGTGGATGGTATGTCATACTCAAATAAACCTACAATCCCAGTGCCTTCTAAAGACCTCTCCAAAAAATATAAGTAAAATGGGGATCTCTATTAGAGACTATAGTAGATGGAACTCTATGAAAATGAAGAATATCTTTCATATAAATTTTTCCCAACTCCTCAACTTTAGTAGTATCTGGAATGGGTAATAATTGATCTAATTTATTTGACTGATCAATCACAACCCATATTGCATTATTCTTTCTCTAGGTATGTGGAAACCACACCGAAAAGTCCATAGATCTATCACCCCACATTCAAGTTGGCATTGGAAGTGGCTAAAGAAAACTCTAAGGCCTATGGTTCTCGAACATGATCTATTTGAAAGTATGATAATGAAATAAAAAAATTATTTATTCCCCATCTCATACCTAGACACCAGAATTGATGATTCATGTCATAAAAAATATTTGTGTTTCATGGGTGCAATTCTCATTGGTAATTATGGAAATCCCCCGTAACATCTTTTCTCATAAGAAAATATACTACATTATAGTTCTATAAACATAAAAGACCCTTCAGGGAGAATAACCACTCAGAAATAGTCTCCCCAACATAAATAGAGTCTTTAATGATGAAAAATTCATCATTAAGCTCTTGTTCTTGAAGAATCATCTCAAGAATAATGGATATCGTTTGAACACTGGCCAAGAAAACATCAGTTTTGATTCTTAGACTCTAATATGAAATTTTATTTCCAAGTCTAGTTTATTTAAAATTAAAAGTATGTAACATATTATTTTATTATAATATTATTATGGAATTTTTGGTGAGACCCTACTGGTCTTTTTATCTCACACCCAACATGTTACTTCAAGTGTTTGCAGAATTTCTTCTTCTAGGTTCGAGCAAGGGGAAATCCCCACTTAGATGTGGTTCCTATTTTTGATCTTTTAGTCTTTTAGTGTTGTTTCTGTTGGGATTTGGGTTGTTTTATCTTGTTTTTATGGTAATTTTTTATTTTACTTTGGATTTATATACCAGTTTTACTTCTAATACTATTCTCCCTATGTAGTTTTCTTTTGAGCTTTCTAAACTGTAACTATTTGTTATATTGTTTATGTGGAAAAATTGTTCCCACCTTTATCTTGATAAGAACCCATTGATTTTATCCTATAAAAAGGCAGGAATTGATTAAAAATCCATGTATTGGTTTTTAAAAATTATTTTTCATATTGAAATGGAAAATGGGGCAATTTTATTTTGAACATTTTTGAGATAATTTTTCCATTATTGATTTTCGTTTGAGAACATTAAAGACTATGTTTTTAGTGAGTTATTTGGGAAAACACTCTATTAACATTTTACAACTCTAAAAAAACATAATGCAGTAGATCACATCCCTGTTGGGATAGTGATGAGTCCTCTTTGACCACTGTCTAAGGGATGTGTGTACACATATTTATGTGATCACATATTCTAGTGTGAGAGGATCTAATAACTTGGAACTATTGTACCTCTTGGAAGATTACCATACTGATCATTTTCTAATATTTTGATATATTCCATTGTTTGTAAAATTGATTTATACATGCATTGTGAATTTATATAAATTTTTCTATATAAAATGTTTATTAATCTATTATTTTTAAATGTTTCCATTAATTGAAATGAATATCATGTGTTGTTTTAAATATGAAAATGTATTTCCATACCTATTTTATTTAAAATTTATAGTATATAATGGTTTATTTTATTGGAATCTTATTATGGAATCCTTGATGAGACCCTACTGGGATTTTAGCTCAGACCCTACCTGTTTGACTTTTGGTACTGTTCTCCTTATGGAGTTTTCTTTTGAGCACACTGACTTGTTTCAGTTCTTCTGTTGTCTATGTGGAAAAAGCATTCCCTCTTTTTCATGTATGATGATAGGTTCTATTTTCCAACCTATAGGGATTTGGAATGCCCTTAATGTCATTTTAGTGTCAAATTCGATGTCAGGGTACTAGGGTATCTAGGTCGATTTGTGATAATTGGTGGAAAGTGGATATATGAACATGGAATAAAAGCATAAATAATTATAAATAATGATAGAGTTAATTCATCATAAGAAATTTAATGATCAATAAAATGTTAGGGACCTCAAAACCATAAATACGTGATGATTTAAAAGACCGTATAATTCATTGGATATGAATTTAATAGGAAAACATTTTTGTTTCAAGATACTTTTCTTAAAGTTGAGGAATTATTTTATTGTCTAAGAATATAAGGAAATATACTTAATTGATACATTTCTATTTCATAAGAACAATTTCATCCTTTGAGTATGCTTCAACAAATATCCAAATCATCACTTAATCTTGGAAACAAATATGCAAAAATGATTTTTTTATGATTTAATCACTGAAATTCAATTTTAAAGGATCATAAGATCCACAAAAGAGTGAAAAAAATCATCTATCTATATATATTTTACAAAACCAATATAGTTAGCACAAGTTATCAAATATAATACATAAATTTATAAACCTCAATAGTAACACCACTGGTTCATCATTAATATTTATTTTTTAAATCATTTATCAAATGAAATATTAACTAGGACATCACGTAGGCTAGTGGTAACCATTAAACTCTTATTTTCTTTTAGTTGTGGGTTTAATCCCCATGGCCTTTCCGGACATGACGGGTTGTCACCAAATATGTAGGTTGTCCTTTTTCTAAAACTATATTAATATAATTCCTATAGAATTCCCAAAAAATATGATGGGAATCCTTGAAACACAATTAATAATTAAATAGCCTATTATTAAGGTTTTCAATACAACTTATTATTTTATTTTAAAAAAATTTAATAATCTTGTTTGACTATTATTATAATTTCATTAATGATCATATTAACCCTAAAGTTTATCAATACCTTTAAACTTATTTCTATAAATTTTAAAGTGATTGTTCCTAAAATAGCCTTTTCACTAAAACATATACATAACCAATGGGTTGTATTTCTATAAATTTATCCCAAAATACCCTTAATCTTAGTATACTCCCATCATATAAAATATAAATATGATGTGTTTAAGACATTGAACTTATGATCAATATTAAACTCATAAACCTATGATGGTACACATAACTCTTACATTAATAAAGACACATATTCTTATAAAATTTTACACAATTCTTAGATGATTCAAAATTCTTATAACCAAAATACAATTGGTAAACAAACTTCTATAATTCAATTCTTGAATCCCAACACATAAATACTTCATCTGTTTTATTTAAACAAAGATAATTCCTTGGTCTAGGTGTTATCCTTTAGAATATTGTAGTGATTTGGATAATGACCAGGTTCTCACATTTAATATAATTAACTATAAATGGATCCTTGGGATTAGATTTATTTACTTTCATTATAATTTTATTTTTCCTTAGAAATTATTTGCTTTATGCTCTTATTATCCACAAATAAATCATTTTCTCATTAATTTAGGACACATTATTGGGGGTATATTTCCACATTTCTCACATGATGGGAATTGATCCTTATTTCCTCTATGGTCTCCACCACTCGATCTCTTAGAAAACTCCATTTTCTCTTCTTTGGTGTTTTCGGGATTTTGTTAGGGTATAAGTTGTTAATCATATTTTAAGATAACTGATTAAACATAATCATGATATCTTTCACTCCATCATCATCCCACTTGGTTTCTCATAGTAACCAAATTTTCATTCATATTAATTGTTAACATGATTCCTTTGGGTTCTATCCATTGACTAAAACCAAAAAAAGCATGGTGTGAGTGACAATAATCATAGTGGGAAAACCATATAATCATTTATAGGATGTTTAAATCATGAAACCTTTTTTTAAATCTAAGTCACATTAGGTTTTACCTAGTTCATTAATCATCATAATCTATTCAAATACTTTATAATGGGTTTTAAAGAAAATCTGGATTATCTTAAGTATATCCCGTAGGAGTGTCAAAGCATGTGTATAGTAGGGCTCATTTTCATGCACCATGTGAAAACTAAATCAATCCCAATGAACCATTTTTACAGTTACTACCCATAGGTACCTCTATGATAAAACCATATCCACTTATAGTATCCATACATATATGTATTTCTAGAAAAAATCACATAATCTCTTCCTTACAAAAACATTAGGATATTCTTCTATTCTTATCCTCAAAGTATATCATAGGGTTACGTTCCCTGATATATTTTTACCTTAATCTAGTTTCCAAGGTTTCTACTAAAATTTCTATGATACCAATAGTAGAAAATCTAACCCTAGTATCCCAAAGTCATTTTCTACTTTATTACATTAACACAATATACAAGGAATCATATCCTAAAGGACTGAATAGTTTAGTAGTCTTGGTAAACTAGATATATACATGATTCTCATATTACATTTGAAAACACAAATTACAACATATTTTTTGGGGGGAATATCATTATTCCCTCTATCATAACCTTTCATATCATTCTTAGTAAACTTCTTAGATTATTGGGAAAAGAAAAAAAATAAGTGTGAGTTCAATTTCTCAATAAGGGTTAAGTACAATGGAAGATATCATGAATCAATAAGCATAATCAATATATAAAGGTAAATAACTGAAAACACATGTCATTTAATCAATAAATTGGGAATGAAATGCATCCAGAGATAATATCTTTGTGGAAATATCAAGGATAATAAGATAAGGCAAAATCAATATAGCAAGGTAATTAACTGAAAATACGTGACACTTAATCAATAAACTGAGAATGAAATGCATACAAAGATAATATCATTATGAAAATATCATGGATAATAATAACTAAATTCTTAATTAATTAATGATTAATTATTGGACTCTATGATCCCAGGCATCATGATACTGCTACCATCAATATCATTCACAAGAAAGTTTAAAACTATAGGTAGAAACCAATTTAATTCTAGCTTACTAATTCACCTCATGAGACTACAAATTAATCAAGGGGATATATAATAATTGTTCTCACCCATCACTATAGGTCCAAATCATTCCTCATATATTGAATAATCTATTTAATTCATGAATCAATATTCTTTATCATCAAATATCTGTATTTAGTAAAGGATATGGATTTATCAATATTTACCTAGTTGATCAAATAACATTCAAAGTAAATACGATATGTAAAAATGGTATACATTTTTGGTAATAAAAAATATATTATAAATAATATAGATATTTTGGGGAAATTTAATGTCCAATGGTCACAGGAAAGTGGATATTTCAATCTAAAGTTAATGACTACAAAAATTAATCAAGAAAGTGAATTTCAATAATTTCCATGGTCAAAATGATCATAAACCATCCATAAAAATAATTAGGATATTATTAATACAATATATACCTATTGGAGTAATAATAATGGGTTTTTTTCATTGAGGAATAAAAATACCATAAAAATATACGTAAAAACACTCTTGAGGAAAATATTATTTTCATTTTAAAAATCAATTTTTAAAACTAAAAGTTCGAAAAAAAAATTTATAAGTACTTTTATTTGAAAATAATATTTGAAAATTTTAAAGGAATCTTTAAAACACTAAGTGGTCATGATGGCTGTAAATTTGTTTCATGTCACACACCTTAAAACAAAGATTTATTTCACTTTTTTGGTAGAATGCAAATGGGCCTTGTTTTGAAAATGACATGAAGATTCATTTAAAAACATTTTGTAAAAAGTAAAAATGGGTAAAATTTTCTTTAATAAATCATTTAGAAAAGAGTTAAAAACATTTTTTTTTTAAATAAGAAACAAAGTTTTGAAAGAAAAAATATTTCCAACCGAAGAGAGAAATGAATTCATATTTTATTAAAACATTTTCTCAATAATTTTAAGTACTAAATAGTGAGAAAATGGTCTTATTACTTGAAAATTTTCACAAATAAACATAATAGAATAAAATTAAAGGTTTTATTAAACAATTATCAAATAATTTTTGTTAATATAAATTCAAGTATAAACAATCCCGATTAAAATGAGATTATGAAATAAAGTCTTGCAAAGATCATAATTTTGACGTGATAATTAACCAATGAATCAATTATTTGGGTCAAATGTAAATCCATATAAAACAAGTGGATATAAAAAATAATTTATTCAAAATTAAATACATGCATAACCATAGAATATCAAAGACAATGAAGAAGTAATATAACCCAATGAAATGAAATTGAGTTATGGAATTATTTACCACTTGTTAACCTTTAAGAAAAATTCCCTTGGATCAAATAATTAAAATTAAAGCTTAAAATACCTATAATTATTAATTAATCATGATATTACATGTCAAATGGGTAGTATATACACCATATAAAAGAAATTAGGTGCATAACATTACAATATTCCTCAATGAAGAGAAATTGAGATGAATGAATTGATTGTGTGTATCAAATTTCAATCTGAATAGAAAAATTTTAAATACAACAAAAAATATTCAAAGGTCATTACAGTCAAAATCTTATTGAAACATAATCAATAAAGTATAATTTTAACCAAATTAATGTAAATTGAGTTAATAAATCCCTTACCTAACGATTACTTTTGGTTGAACATAATTTAATGTCTTTTATAATGGTTTTAATCATGTTATTATTTTTTAAAATAACCATATTTATACTTATAATATCATATATTATCCTTTTATAACATATTATAACCCATTTGTTAATAATATTTCGTTATTTTCATTGTTTCGAGTGTTAATTGTCATGTTTTCTCATTCATGCTTTATCATGAAAGTTCTAGTTATTATGAATATTATATAGTTTCATCATATAAATAATAATAATCATGAAATAATTATAATATTTATAAATCAATTATAATTTTAATACCAATCATGAAATATGGTTTTGAAAAATGAAATATGTTACGATCATGGAGATGGTAGGTCATACGTACGCATGGGTAACATTTCCATTTTTCAATGATCATTATGGAAAGGATATAAGTAATATTTTATCTTTAAATAATTATAATAATATTATAAATACCATATTATTTATTTAAATGTACTTATATATATCAACCATGTGGTGTGATTATGAAAAGAGAGTTTCATCGCTTCGTCAAGGTGATAGTCCACACGTACACGAATGATGTTATCATCTTTAAGTGAGAGAAAATGTGAGAAATAAAATGATATATTATATTTAAATAATTATAAATATGTAATTAATATTATAATTATTTAATATAATCATTAAAATTATCATTATTACCTTCTATGTAAAGTGCTATTGAAAAATGAAACACATCGCTTCGCGACATGGCAGTCTACCGTAAACACGAGCGATGTTATCATATCTCCTATAGAATGGAAAGTAAAATATATATATATATATATATTATATATAATTAATAATGAGGTATAATTATATTATAAATATCGTATATATACTTTATATCCATTATAATAACCAACCGTGAGATGTGGTAATGGAAAAAAATAATGACATCGGTTCGTGAGCCGGTAGTCTGCCATACACACGAATGATGCTTTCATAACCCATTTGATGAAAGTGGGTATTTTTTTAGGTAATTAACTTAAAATAAAAACATCACATTATATTTAATATACTTATTTAATTATATCATCATGTTTTAATGATAATTTAAGGAGGCGGAGGAAGAAATTGAAGAAAAATTCATAATTAGGAATTTTACCTCCTCTCAGACCACCACTTTAGGATTATACCTAAATTATTATTAGAATAGATTTATGGAAAAACAAAGGATTGTAGGATTAGGGTATGTAATTTTGGAATTTAATTGGGTAGTTATTGTCCAAAACAAAAGTTTTTTAATGTAAAAATAAGAGGGGATAATGGGTAGCCATTTATAAGTGTGGTGAGTGGCACACTTGTAATTGTTGAAAAGAAAAAGGTGTGCCCACATTTTTCACATGAAAAAAGGGTAAAAAATGAATTATTCTCGATAATTAGACATTATATAGTCTAAATATGGCAATAAAATAGGTTTTATACAATTTTTTTAAACATTTTAACCCTTAGCATTTTAGTTTAATCCCCCGGTAAATCCATTTTACCTTAACCGTGGTAAATAATTTTTATTATTTTTTCTATTCATTTTTAAAAAAAATTAATCTAACCTTATTATATAATATAAATTATACTAATTAAAAATATGGAATACATATTTTAAAATTACATTCATATAAGTGGAAATTTTTAATTTAAAATTAATCTCGCAAACGCGGCGAGAAAGAGGGTTTTTATATAAAAATTCAATATAAAAATGATTAAAATGGTCTAAATTAGATTAATAGATATATAATTGAACTAATTTTACTTTAAAAACAATTAAAAATATAATTTAACTTTATAAATAATTTAAATGAAAAGTCATTTTCAATTAAAATTCAGTATTTTCCACTATTCATCAAAAAATGAAACATTTCTGAAAAATAAAAAAAATTAACCTTAAGATAATTTTTATATTATAATTTTAAAAATTCAGTTAATTTTATAAATTAAATTTTATAAGATTGGTAAAAATTAATTTTAAATTATATGCATAAAGCGTGACTAAACTGTCTTTTAGGAAAAATACAATTTTTCAGAAAACATTTATTTTTTCTTTTAAATGATTATTATTTTATTTCAAATAAATAGATAAACATAATTTTCGTAATTTATTTAGTACTATTTTTATCCTAGAATTTAATATCTAGGTTATAACAGTGTACTATATTATGGTTCAATTAGACTCAGGGTTGCGTGTTCTATAAGCTATCAATAAGATTAAATTTAAAGATATAAATTGTGTGGTTTGTTTAATCTCGGTGTTGCATGTCGCATACGATATCAAATACAATTATCTTATTTTATAATTTTAGGGTGTTACATCATACCTTAAACCATGACTTGTTAATCTTTTTGATTTCATGGTTTTCCACATGGTATATTTCCTATAAACTATGATTATTTTCAATCAAAGCAATGATGTATAAGGCATGTTTTTAGGATGGATATTTTTTATAAGAAAACTATAATGTTTTTTTAAAACCACATTATTTTTATTAAATTTTACTTTAACCATGATATAGTTATATAAACCATGATCATAGTTCCATAAAAACTTCAAATCAGATCCCATTTTTCAATATTCATCTTACTTAATAGTGCGAAAGGGGTGGCTCGGCTCAGTTTAAAAATAAATCTCACCTGAATCAGCTTATGAAAGTGAAATAAAATATTTAATACACTTTCAAAACCCCAATATAATGTTTTAAAAAAACTCTACATAGTGTGTTAAGTAATTTTAAAGGGTGGGTAGGAAAAAGTAATGATAATTTATAAAAATATATAAAAATTGTAATCTGTACATATAAAAAATGTGTCAATAGTAATAATACATTAAATTTTCATATTATAAAATCAATAATTTTTTAACATATCATATTTAACTATAATCATTCAATATAATAAAATATTTCATGATTAAAAATATTTTTACTAAATTAAATTTTTTGAAAAAGGTTAAAATTTAGATTATAAAATCCTTTTATAATTAGGGAAGGTGGGTCAATCTAAACTGACTAAAAAATTTATTAACCCCACAACCAAACCCATCCCATATCAAAAGGAAAAAAATTTACCCACCTTGTCTGAGGTAGTTTATCAATTTTATGGTTTTTTGGTTTTTTAATTTTGTGGGTGGGTCGAATTGGGTTGGGTCAGTTTTGTGGTTTTGTTCTTTTTCCACACCCTTAATCTTACTCATTATTTAACTATACTAAATTTGATAAAATTTATGGTATTTTTAAAACATATATATTAACAAATTTAGAAAAATGAAATATAAAACTCATCCATAAGATCTATTAGGAGAGGAAACAATAATATGAATTGGAAAAATTAAGCAAGGTATGCCTCCCTATCTATATTATATCTTCCACAAAAATTAGATTAATAAATATTAATAAGTATAAATCAATATACTCCTACCTCCAAAAGTATCCCCCAACCAATGTAATCTTCAAAATATTTGTTAGGGCCTCTTTTTCTTCAAATAGAGTGTCAGCACTAGCTCTAAGATAAATAAAGAGAAGATAATTAGAGAGAGTTTTAGTTTATTTGAGAGTGGTATTCATATTTTAAAAATAAGGTCCTTGGAATCCTTTAAATAGAAATCATTAATTAAATAAATTATCCACTTTAATTTTATAAGTTTCATGTGTTATGAAATGGCCAGATCTTTGACTCTATCCATTGTAAAATTTACAATGGACACCTCATTTATTGAGTGACTTGTTATTATCCTTTAACATTAACATAATCATTTACATATCATCATATGATTTTTAACATGAAAATGGTATTATAATTAATGTTGTAAAATAATATAAATGATATTTCATATCATTCTTCATTAAAACTATAACATTGAACAAAATACCACACTATAACACAAGCCATGACATGGTGACTTTCATCACATTATATCTTATGCTTTAGTGTATATATCCAAAACATATAATATAAAAAACTAAATCATTATAATCATTAATAAATTCATGGAATTCATTATATAATATGGTGAGATATTAAAAAACTCCTCAAAAAATAATAAGTGTAAGACTCCTTCTAAAGTGATCACTAATCAAGACCTAGGTCATCCAAATGGGTAGGTCATAACAAAGTTTGGTTCCCATGGATTATCTTATATAAGGAACTAAGATATGGGTGAACCAAATAGGATTAGGTTCCAAGATGAATGTGGTTTGGAAAATCCATATGGTGGATTAGAGAAATTAAGTATCTGATAAACTATCCAAAACTTATATATGTACTTAAATAAGTAAGTAATAAGATAAACTCTAGAGTAACTCAAAGATTAGTAAAATATATACATTGATCCAATAATGGATATGTTGAAATTTTAAAAGTATTCAACTTTTAAGTAGAATTATATTTAATAAAATTAATTATTGAATGTATGTAAAACATGATACTCATTTGATAAAATCTTCTATCATAGATAAAACAGAATCATTATCAAAAAAATTAGATTGATCTTAGAAAATAATAATCTTAGTGGAAGAAACTTATTGTACTCATATATAAACTTGGTGATTATTCTTAATCAAGAAGAAAAATATTATGTATGGGATACATCCCTTTAAAAAATTGATTGGTGAAGCTGTATTAAAAGAAGATATTGATGCCTACTTAAAGAATAAGAATGATTTACATCATTTATTTAGTCTAATTCTTGTATCCATGGAACATAAGTTTTAAAATAAAAATTATAACAAATATAAATTAAATATTCTAGATAACTTAAATATGTTCTATCAAGAACAATAAAATCGTGATGGATGTGATTTTTTAAAGGCATTCTTTAGATATAAAGTGATAAAATAAACTTTGTTTACTACTCATGTAATCAATATTAATGGATATTTTAATGATTTGAAGAGGCTGGAATCTTCTTTAAGACTAGATATGATCTTAATTCTATAATAATTATTAGAAATGTTATAATAATTTATTACAAATTATAATATGAATAAGTATAATAAAATTTTACCTGATTTCCTCAATATATTAAGGATAGCTATGTAGAAAATAAGGGGTCTAGACTATGGTGTTGTGATGTTAAGCTAGAAGAAAAATCAATATATTGGAGGTTCTAATGGCTAATAAATGGTATTTAAACCTAAAGGATGTGTTAGGACAAAAGGTAAATGATATTATTATAGAAGGTGTGAACATTGGACATGTAATTTTCCATAATACTTGTAGGGGTATAAGAAACTATATGGATATTTTACATCAAGTAATAAAGTTATATAAATAAATTCTTCAATTTTATAGGTTATGTTATATCAATTATAAATTAAATAAATTTTTAGAATATGTACATGATATCAAAATTAATAAATTATTTATGAAGTTTTAAGTTTTCACAAATAAAGACGAAAGAGTTACTGTTATGAAGAAAATAATACAAAAATATTACTTCAATATTGATGGATTTGGAAATCATAAACAGGGCATGTATTTATCATATATTTATTATCTTATGATATAAGAAAATTCATATGTAAAAATTTATTTTTTAATAAAAGTAGATATTGTTTTTAAAAAAATGGTTTATGATTTGATTCATTCTATAACATGGTTTAAAAAAGGCAAAGGGAGTTTTATCTAGGATCAAAAAAATAAAAAAGTTATTTATTAAAATTTAATGGAAATTATTCCAACAACTCATAAATTATCTATTTTAAAAAATAAGTATTCTATTTTTATTAGATTACTCTAAGTGCATAAAACTCTATATGATATATGGTTATTAATAGTTTATTTATTTAATATTCTCAAAAATAAAACATAAATATCATTTTTTTACATAAAAGAGTTTATGTTTTAGGAATATATTTTTTATTTAATATAATTTCTAAGATACTAGTATAAGTATATTTGCACTTATATAAGTTCATATTATAAAAAATAAATGATAATACCAATATAATTCAAAGTAAAAGTCACATTATATCTTAAAAGTGTTTATGATATATTAGTAAAGAAATATATTAATATAAATAGCTACATATAAATTTGTTACCAAGTGATCTCATATAAAAGTTTAGATTTTATATAATAGTTACAATATAATGATAGTATAAATATTATAAAAGTTATAAATATTTAAAGTAATATAATTCATTAACATTATAACATTATATATTATAAAGAAAATAAGTTTGAATATAATGTTCAAGTTTTGAACATAAGGATTGTGAATCCTAAATCTCGCTATTATTCAAAGAATTCCTCTTAATATATATTATCACACTAAAGAAATTTAGTGGAAGTATTTATCTTAAGGTCACTTAAAGATGTGGAAAATATTGCATGAGATATATCATGTTTAACAAGCCTAGGAAAATAAAACAATCATAAGGTATTTTAGGTATTTTTATATAGGACATAATAAATATTGATGCTTATTTTTTGTTTTTTTAGTATTATTAGAGGAGTTTAATAATGTAAAAAATATATATTCTTATAAAAATACTTTTTTATTTTTTATTATGTCATGTGGTCTGCAAATATTATGAATGTATAATGATAATTAACCCCTTAAAGTCTAAATTTAGGTTATCTATTTTCACACCCTGGCCTTATTTTTCTTAATTATTTTATTTATTTATTGATATTATTACTTTTACTTGAATTTCTAGTTGAATTTCTTTGAATTTTCAAATAATTGGAGTTGAAATTATAGTCACATAGTTTTTACACAGTTAGTGAAAATAATGTGGTCTGCCCATGCAAAGCCTGCAACATTTTTCAGAGGTGTACGCATGGTTGTAACATAGTTTTTAAAACAATGTGGCTTCACTAAAGTGATCCAATTTTAGTTTCAGGGTTTAATCCTGGTTTGGTAAACTGTGTGGCCTAACCATGTGAGTTTCTTGGGTTTTTAAAATTATGAAATTCATATTATATTCCTCCCAGAATTAAACCCCTTAAGCCCCTATTCCTTCCCCGTTTTTATGAGTTACCCAATTAGTTACCTAGGGCTTAATCCCATCATATTCCCCTTGGGTTTAATGGATTATATTAAGTGTATTTTTCAATGTTAGGGCTCATTTTCTTACCTCCAATTCATCTATTACTATTATTTCATATTTTTCACACCTAAGGGGCCATGGTGGTTGAACCATGGATCTTAGATTTTATTTGACTATGTGAATTTTAGTGTCTAAGGCTTTTAAAGATTTACTTGAAACCTATTTTAGCATATTCCTTCTAAGTAAACACATTTCCTTTGGTTAGAGGTAGTATTCTCCATGCATAGCGCTTTGAATTTAAATCCTTGATTGTTTAAGTTTTCTAAACCCTCCATTATTTTAATGTCTATTGAATGATGTTAGTTTTAAAGGAATATATAATTTTTTTATTTCCTTGGTGATTTTCAAGTCTTTAAAAATTGTATTTTAAATGTCACTTAGGTCATACGCAGTTCAAATTTATTTCTAAGACCCTTTATTTATTTGATAATATGGTTTATAGGATTATACTCTTAAATTTAAGTTTTAACAGGATATTTATAATATCTATTGAATTTTAAATGTTTTATAAAAGTAATAACTTAATAATTACACTTGGTTTTAAAATTAAATGGATTTTTTCAAATGGAGTTAGTGGTTATTGAGATTTAGTGATTCTTGGTTATAATCTTATAATCCTTACTTTTTGTTTGATTCTTATAATTTATAATAATATTTTAAATGATTTATGGGTTTATTATTTAGTGTTTTGAATGTATTTATAATCAAATTAAGTTTCATTTTGGTTTGAAAGTGTTGTTTTCAAATTAATGAGACATATTTGGTTTTAGAAATGGATTTATATATTTTGAACCATGTTTTAAACATTTAAGGCCTATTTGAAAAAATGTTAAAAGGATTTCATGATTTGAGTTCTCAAAGAGGTATCAAAGACCTAATTGGAACTTTATGAGAGTGGTTTGTATTTGAATCTTGTTTATTTCCAAATTTATCATGATGGTTACAATGAATATGATGTTCTTTGATAAAACATGGATATTTTAGAATAGGGATTCTTGGAGAGGAGGTGGAAGATGTTTTTATACATCACTTATATTTAAAGTGATTGGATTTATGATTTTTATACTAACTTATAGTTATTTGATCATGATAACCCAATATATTGGGCAAGAAATTCTAGGATAAGTACCACTATGAATTGACACACTCTCCTTGGCCCCTTTATTATGCTACAATACTAACTAAATATTACCATGATATGGATAGTTTGCCACTTTTGGGGGATCCCCCTTTCCACTGGGAATTAACAATGCTCTCCCTTAAAGTTTATGTGTAATTGGAAATGATTTTTTTGATCACATAGATGGTATAAGGATCTTAGGTTTCTCTGACCTCGGTTTTATGACAACCCATATCTTTTATACACTTTATTTCATGATCTATTACATTAATATGAACATAACACAATCCAAAAAGATTGATATGACTAGTATAGTTTGGTAATTAGATACATGTCATGATAACTTGAAACAGAGATACAACAACAATATTTGAAAATTACAAAACATGCCCTTAAATTTCCATTGATCTTATAAATTTTCATGGGATAACATGGGGATGTATAAAAGAAATGGGTTATCAGTAACTACTAGTAATGGAATAACCAAATAATAAAATGATAAAATTAATACATGTGAATCAATATGAATATAAATGTGACATGAAGGGTGAGAATCATAAACATGAAAATTAAAGCATGATATAAGATGATAACATCAAGGAATCATAGGAACGTGGAAACAATATAAAACATGAAATCATAAGCATAATTCAAGACTATCCATTGATAAATAATAACATAGTGTACTTAGGATAACCAATCATGCACCATACATGGTATCTCATGAGATAAAGACATTACCTAATGCATTAGAGGGCTATATAATTTTAGACCCACTTGTTACATTCATATCATGTACATACATTGTGTACCACATATATCATACAAAATAAGAACATATTTAATCAATTTTAATCACATGATTAAGGATTTTGAGTTTTATAAATGGAAATATCCAATAAATTAAGGATAGTTATATCTAAGTGAATACCCTTGAGTGTAAATTGGGATGGGTATTCACAACACAAAAGTTTTGCATGGAAAATCACAAGATAATTTTGGCAACATAATAGGTGTATATAAAGATTTATAGAAGGGATTAATGAGATTTAAATGTGGTATCACATTACATGGGAATCATAAGGATAGTAAATGGGTTTATAAAAGCATATTCCAACATTAATAATTGTAAATCACAAGGCATAATATAAGGAAAGTACTTGAATAAAGAAGAGGGGGAAGAGAATCCCTTACTTTGAGAGGGTGTTTCTAAAATCTTGGGAGGATCTTCTTAAGAGATTGGGAACACATGGGGAGGTATTTATATAGGTATATGGATATGAAATTTGTGCTCAATGGGTTTTTAGTGAAGAGAAATGGGAGTTTGGGTGGGTATTTATAGAAAAATAGAGGATAATTATTTATTAATTTCTAAATGTGGGTTTTGGACTCTAAGTGATAAAATAATAAAAACTAAAAACCTTATTATGGTTTTTTCCCATGGTTTCTACCAAAGAGGAGTGGGTTTAAATTTTTTATTAGTCCAAGAATCGAACTCATTAAAATATTAACATTCATGATGTGAAAGTGAGACATGTTCATAAAGAATTATTTTTAAAACCTTAAAATATAATATACATTTTGGAGGATTCATTATAGGTTTTTAAAATTAATCAAATAACTTTAAAAACACGTTATTTTAAAGGGAAAATATATTTTTGGTTGTATATTCCAATTATATAATTTATTACATCACTTTTGGGATATTATTATGTCATAATACACACTATATATTTATACTATATTTAATTTTTACTCAAAAATTTGACTCTTGAAAAATTATGAAAAAATAATTACCTAATTTTAATGTTATGATTTAAAAAATATTATTTATTTTACCAAGATAATTTTATAAATATAACAATTTAAATTTTTAAATAAAAAAATTATTTATTGGAAAATACTAGTTTTTATGACACTAACAACTTTATAAACCTTATAAAAATTACATTATACTTCATTAAATTATATTATAATTTATATTTAAATAAGTATGATTTAATAAGAATATTTCAAAAAAATAACATTTAATCTAAAAATTCTTGAATTTATCAAAAAATAGTGTTTTGATTGAGATTTTATATTTCCCAAAAATATAATTTTGATATATTCATATCAAAATATAATTTTTATCAAACTCATTTTATAATAATATATATACAAAGTAATAATGAAAAGGGGATAAATATAATCATTATTTTATTAAGATAAGATATAAAAATTCATACTACTAGGGTCTAAATACATGACCTCTTATTAAACTAGCATACGCCCTGAGGGTAAGGTGTATGATAGTAGTACTTTCTTAGGGTAGTTCTACAAACATAGTTTGGGTTATGATCTCGATAAGATTTAACTTCTCTCATAATTGATTTCACTCGTGTTTCAGTTATTGAGTCCTAGCTTGGTCTTGGTCAAGGTAAAAGACCAGTGATATTATCACCCTTAGAGGCTCTAATAAATGGGCTTTGTAGGGTATGATCCTATTGGTCGAGGTCATCGCTTATTCCTTTTATGTCAATTAGATATTATTTTAACCCATAATATATTATTATCTTAATTTTCACTATAGAGTGTCTATATTATAAATGGTTATGATGTTTAATGGCCTTTTAAATCTGATAGTCTATATTTTATATTGGTCCAAAATAACCAATGCAGTGTATGAATTTTCTATAATTTCATTACTTAATAAGGCATTTATCCATTTAAAAGGGAATTTAATTTATAAAAATTTGGGTTTTTATAATTTTCCTTAAGTCCAATCCCATGATTTTATTAATTTATTTTCTATTTATCTAGGTGATTCTATTTTTATTTATGTTTTCCCTTTTTTCTTTCATTTATTTTTGTGATGATATAATTTTTTACATTCAATTATTTCATGTCATATTTTTTTCCTACCTATAAACTTGTGTTTTGATCATTATTTTATTATTGCTATGTTTTTATTTATTACTTTTAGGGATTTACTTTATTTTAAAAGTTAAATTTATCATTCTAAACTTTTTGGTAGAAACTAAAAAAGGGTATTATTTAAAAAAACTAGATTATTTTTCCTTATTTTCTAAAAGTTGAGTGTTTTAAAAGTTCATCTCGAAATGGTTCCTTTTCTTTATACATATTTTTCTTCTTAAAACATTTTAAAGCATGATTTTTCTCAAATAATTAAATTATTTTATTTGAATAAAATAAACTAAATATATGGTTTTATTTGATTCATTTTATCTATAATGGAAAACTTACCTTTATAGTTTTATTTTCAATCTACCATGAAATATTTTTACTTTTAAAGGTAATTTCATAGTGTGTGGGGAGTAAACCTACTAGGATTTTTTCTCAAACCTATATGTACATATTTTAGGTTTGGTTCAAAAGAATATCCCTTTATTATAATCCTTTTATCTTGACTTCCTTAGGAATTGGGTTGGATAATGGTGTTGGTGAGTGACCATCGGTCACAAGGAGATTTTCTTTACTTTTTGGTATTTTAGAATTCTCTTGTTTATTATATCATGGATGTATCTTCCATTTTTTATTCCTTTTATCTTAGTATTTATTTTAAATATGTTTTATCTATTCTATTTTATATGTTTTTGGTTGGATGTTTATTTTTTTCTATTTCTTATTTGGTTTATTATTTATTTTGAAATTTTTTATTTGAGTTTTCAAGAGTATATAGCTTGTGGATAAGCCAGGATGGATTCTTAGAAAATTCATTCTATGTATTTTATTATTTTTATTAGGAAAAAAAATTAAAAATCCTGATACCTTGATGGTTGGGCATTAATTCTCAGCATATGGGCATCGGGAATTCCCTTCAGTAGTTTATATAGGTCGGATTCAGTACTCGGATCAAGGGTGTCCTGGGTTTATTCATGAAAAAATAGTATCATAACATCATTTTTTATTTAATAAGTAATTATAGATAGGATATATGGATGTAATAACTTTATAAGTAGGTGTGTTGAGAGTTTAGATAACTATTTCTTATACTAATACTCGAGTTTCCATGGGTATTTGGGTTATGAGTCTTGAATTTTGAGTTTTATATTTATATATTCTAGTATATTTTAATCTAAATTGATTATATTTTGAATTATATTAAATTTTTTCAGGTTTTTTATACATTTTTCATGTTTTATATTGAAAATTAGAGAAAAACTGGGGGTGAACAGTAAGCTCAAATAGTCTGGAAAACTATGTGGATCCTGTTTGCATGGTTCTATCTTAGATCCTTAGTGGAAATCATATTATTGGTGCATAGTTCACCAAATCATGTGGTAAAACTATTCACATCCACTTACCCCTTTTAATATTTTTATTTGAACCCCTTTATATTTTTGTTCACTATGAGTTATGATTCTTTAATATTTGGGATCAATTAAGGTGATATTTTGTGATGTTTTAGTGTTATTTGATTGGGGTTTATTTATATTTTATGATGGAAACTTGATTTAATGAGAGTTTTTAAAATTAATAAATAGATTTTATAATATGGATTAAAATGAATTTTTTATTTTTTATTTTAAAAATGGTTTTAAAAAATAATTCATGATGTTGTGAAGTGACTTTAGGTGGTGTTTGTAATTTTGATATTAATGAATGATATTTTGAGCCTTATTTTGAAATAATTTTTAAGTAAAATCTATTTTCTTGTGGTTAATGGTGAAATATTAGTTTTGAAAAATTATGAAAGAGTATTCTAAAATGGATTGAGATTATTTTTATGTAGCAGTACTTGTCAATTATTTCAATGATGAACTTGTGAATTTGAAACTTTACTTTGGGAAAAAATATCATAGTTTGTAAAGGATTTAAAATGGTCCTTATAATTATTCTTAGTGGTTTGATTCTTTGTGTGGTGGTAATGAATTTATAACTTAGGTTTCTTTTTTTACCAATGGTTTCTTATTTTTTGTATGATTTAAGTTTTTGGGTGTTATTGATTTAGTTTTGTGTTTCTTTATTACATTACATGCCTCCAATAAAAGTTTTAAGGGGTTGTGAGAAGTCTGTTTAATGAGATGATACTCAGTTTAGTGTCTCTTGTGGTTTAGGGTGATCTTCTTATCTTTTTTATATCCCTTCTATGAGGAATTGGTCAAATGTATGCTCCTAGTGTATTCGGTTGTTCATTTTAAGGTCCTTTCACATGAGGGTTATGATGACCCATCATTGTTGTGATTAATTAAGTATTTTTCAGAAATTTCATGATTGGGGAGTTAAATCTTTAATTTAGGTATTAATCTAGGGAAAACTTGTTTGATGTGTTTCTCCTCTTTTATTTCTATATATTCTTTTATCTTTATCCTTTTTTTTTATTTACACTACTAGTCTGTGATTTTTTGGTTTTATCTTTTGGAATGCTCAGTGACTATACCTATTTTTAAAAAAATGAAATAGTTGATTTTTTATAGTTATGGTTATATTTATTTCATCATTTTATCCACCTATTTCAAGGGTTTCCTAGTGTCTTGTGATGTTTCCTTATATTCTAATGTGTTAGTGAAAACCTTAAATGGTGGGGAGACCTATTATAGGTCTCATCCTCTTAATTATCTCATTGGGATTCTCAGGTATCATTTTCAGTTTTAGAGATTCATTTGATGTGTTAGTTTTATTATATTCAAATGATTTGTGACTTGTACAATTATTTGTCTCTCTTTTATTGGGTTCTATATAGAGGTGATTGGGTTTATTCTTTTTACGTTTGGGACTTTCTGGGGTCAAAAAGTCTTATGGTGGGGATAATTTTCACTCTCCAACCTTATTTTTCTTCATTATATTATTTATTTATTGATATCTATCATTTTTCTTGAGTTTCAAGTTTAATTTCGTTGAATTTTTTATGAATTAGAGTGTTATTGATAGTCTCATGGTTTATGCATGGTCAATGAAAACTGTGTGGCCTTCCTATACAAATCTTATAGAATTTTTTAGACGTGTGTTCATGGTTAGTGTATGGTTTTAAAACCCATGTGGAATCACCTAGGTGATATAATTCTAGTTGAATGATTGGTTTATGATATAAAATATTGTATAGACTAGCTGTGTAAGTTAACCAAGTGTTTAAAATTATGAATTTTGTATTCTACCACTCTCTAAATTAAACCTCTTGAGCCCCTCTTACTTCCCCATTCACATGAGGAAGTCAAGGATAGACCTTAGTATGACTCCCCTTTTCTTACCCATGGGTTTTATGGTTTCTCATTTGATTAAGGGTGAATTTTTCAAGGTTAGGGATCATTTTCTTGTCTCCTCTTCATCTCATCTTGTTCTTTCATCTTTTTCTCACCTAAAGTTCCATGGTGGTCAAACCCTATCTTAGAATTTGTTTGAAATTGTGATTTTTGGTGTTTAAGGCTTGTAAAGCTTCATTTGAAACCTAGTGTAGAATTTTTCATCAAAGGTGATGTGTTTTCCTTGGATTGAGGCAGGTTTCTCCACCCATAACTATTTGAATTTAAGTACTTGGTTTCTTGTTTTTTATAAACCAAGCCTTATTTTAAATTTTATTTAATGGTGTAGTTTTAAAGTAAGATGTAATTGTTTTTCTTTCCTTGGTTATTTTCAATTCTTGAAAATGGGATTTTCAATGGCACTTTGGCTATGAATAGTTGAAACTGATTTTTAAGACCCTCTTGGTGTTTAATAAGAAGTCTTAAAGACTTATTAACTCATATTAAAGTTTTAAAAGGATGTTTGAAATATATAATTACTCTATAATGTTTTCTTAAAAGTGATAAATAAATAATTCCACATGGTTTATAAATTAAATGGAGTCTTTTCAAAGGAATTTTTTGGCTATTAATATTTTATAATTCCTTTGTTATCATTTTATAAATATTTTTTTTTTGGTTCTTATGATGTGTAGTAATATTTTAAATAATTTCTGGGTTTATTAATAATTTTTTTAAATGTGTTTATCATGGAATTAAGTTTCATTTTGGCTTTAAAGTGTTTGTTTCAAAGTAATGAACCATATTTGGTTTTATAAAGGGATTTAAATTTTCTTAACCTTGGTTCCGAAATTTAAGGCTTGTTTAGAAAAACATTAAAAGGATTTAATTATTTGAGTTCTTAAATAGGAATCAAAGGCATGGTTGGAACTTTATAAGAGTGGTTTGGATTTAGACCTTTCTTATTACCATGTTGAGATTTTTTTATTTTGATGAAATAGAGCTATTTTAGTAAAGGATTTCTTGTAGTGGAGGTGGGAGACATTTCTATACATCATTGGTGTTTCATGTGATTGAATTTATGATTTATACACTCACTTGTTGTTATTTGATCAAGGAAACTTGGGATCTTGGGTAGTGAACATAGGGAAAAGTACCAATAGGCATTGAAATACTCTCCCTAGCCCTTAGACTATACCAAAATGATAACTAAAAATTATTATAATATGTATAAGTTGAAAAATTCTAAAGTTTCCCTTTTCTTCTAAGCATTAATGATATTCTCATTACTAGTTTGAATAGGGTTGGGTATGACTAGTTTGATCATTTTGATAGTATAAGGATATTAGGTTTCTCTAGACTTAGTTTACCTAAGGCCACTGCCATGATGGTATTAATTTATTTTCCCTTTATCCAAGTGATTATATTTTTACTTATGTTTTTATTTTTATCTTTCATTTATTTGAGTGATGTTAGTATATTTTTTTACATTCAGTTATTTCATGATATATTTTATTCCTAACTATGCATTTCTAGGTTTATCGTTATTTTATTAGTTATATGTTAGAATTTATTACTTTTAGGGATTTTCTTTATTTTAAAATTTTGATTTATCGCTATATATCTTTCTTGGTATAAATAAGAAAAAGGGGTTATTTTCAAAAGTGGGTTATTTTTTCCTTTTTTCTAAAAGGTGATTATTTTAAAGTTTTTTCTTAAAATGGTTCCTTTTCTTTAAATTCCCTTTCTTTCTTAAAATGTTTCAAAGCTTGATTTTTCTTAAAGGGTTAAATTGTTTACTTTTAATAAAATTAACTAAAGAGATGGTTTTATGTTATCTAGTTTAGTTAAAATAGAATTATTGCCTTTATAGTTGTATTTTAAAACTATCAGGAAATGGTTTTACTTTTAAAGGTTATGTATGGGGAGTGGGGAGAAAACCTACTGGGGTTTATGCTCATGTGTGTGTGTGTGTGTATTATGGTCATTTTAGGTTCTTGAGAATATAATTTTAGTGGACTCATTAAATATTGGTTCACTCATAGAGCAGGTTATATGATAGTGTTGGTAAGTTACTACGGGTCAAAATGATATTTTCATTTCTTTTTGGTATTTTAGTATTTTGTTTTTTATTTTATCATGGATATATCAGCTATTTAAACTTTCTTATATCTTGGGATTTCTTTTTATTCTATTTTATATTTTTGTGGTTGGATGTTTATTTTTTCTATTCCTTGTTTGGTTCATTTCTTATTTTTAAACTACTCATTTAGGTTTTCATAGTCATTTGACTTATAGAAAAGTCATTCCAGGTTCTCAAAAAAAATATACTTTATATTTTATTAAGTTAATTGGGTGAAACCATTATTATTACTTGATGAACATGAGATATTTTTTAACCTGTGGGGATTAGGAATTCCCTTTGGGACTTGCCACAGGCCGGATTGGTTACTTGGATCAAGGGTATCATTAGTTGGTTTATGGCATCCATGGTTAATGATTTTCATGAAAAGGAATGGGTTTTGATGAGATATTAAGATCAATATGAGTAAAGTCTCACATAGAGATACAGATTTCACTAATGATCAACAAAATGTTATTTGTGTTTTAGATAACCCACTTGAGTATATAACAATGTATATCATACACATTATCATTGGAATAATTTGGGTGCATGTTTTATAGTAATCTTAATTACATAAGTTTAATAATTAATCTTATATGTTCACCTTCATACTTTGATGTATTACTTACATATTCCTTGAGACTGAAATAATCAGAGGTTAATTGGGTATATTACTGATAATGTGGTGGGTTTGCACAAGAGCCTCAGCCCAGTTGGTGAGGACTCAGAAAGTTCATCCAAGAGACCCAAGTTCAAAATCGAGAAGAGACATATTTCTAGGTACTATAGCAGTATTGTAGCATTATTGTAGTAGGTATTGTAGCAAGTACTGTATATGTAACTGTTTAGTACTATACCAGCTGGGACTATTCATCTGATTGGGCTTTCGAGCCACCGGTTTGGGCCTTGGGTCCTTAAAGGCCTTTGGTCCACCCAAGGCCTTCGGGACAGTAAGGCTTTCAGGCCACCTTAAGGCCTTCGGGCCACCACAAGGCCTTCAGGCCACCTCAAGGCATTCGTGCCACCTGAAATTGGGCTTAACAACCAGGAAAACTCTACAAGGAGCAGACTCAAGATGAGAATTCAGAGCAGGCACATTCACTAGAACAGAAGCTTAAGAGGTTTTTTTAAAAAGAGAGGGTATGGCATATTCCATCGGGACCAGTGTATGCTTTCATAGGAAGCCTAGCCGAACTAGGCATGTGAAGGTGAAGAGCTGACATCACGATGAATAATCTATGGAGGATCAGTTCTATGTAGTTATAGCCTCTATATTTCCTAAGACCTATGGGTCATGTAATCTCTATGCCTACGAGCCTTGTAAGGGTTCCCCCTCATCCCTTGAAAGGGGGGTTATCAAAAATTAATAAAACAATAAGGCCTTTGGGCTATTCAGGGTGGTGGGTTTTTATTAATCAAGATGTGATTTTTCATTATGTATGATAGTTGTGACATATAGTCCCTCAATGGAGAAATTATGAGGAAGTGTTTAGTCATACCTAGATATATGACATGTGAGGTTCATATCTATTTAGGTAAGTAGTGTATTATGTGATCATCTACTTGGATGAATTACATGAGATATGTTCATACATCTTTGTTAGTACTTACTTAGAGAATCAAGAATACATGAGTGGGATTAAACAAGATTGACACAATTTATGTCGCTTTGTTACTCCATGTCATAGAAAAATGGATTTTATAATTATTCATAATGTATTAGATACATATGGTAGACTAAGGTGTGAAGATACATGTGTTTAATATAAATCATGAAAAATCCCTTTATAACTTAAGTATCATTGTCTCTTTGTTAAAGGTCACTCATTACTTACAGTTATAGATTAGAGAATTCATAATTTTTGTTGACACTACAAAGACCAATGGGTTCTCACATATAGGTTGTGTTATTGGGGATTAGTTTTGTTACAAATTGCTTTTATAAAACTATGATAGATTTATGATAGCTTCTCTAAAAGGTGTTTTAGAGGATATTCAAAAGGAGTTTTAGATATTATTTCACAAGTTGTTGTTTATGATTTGATATTAGGGGAAATATATATAATGTTTATGTAAATTTAGTAAAAGTGTAATATTTATATATTTTTTACTAAATCTCATTACATAAGAAATATTATGTGCATAACACTATCTATATGGTGTTAATGTCTTGACACAAATAACATTTTTGTCTAAATTATGTCTGTGTTGTATTTAGTAACGTGGATATCATTTTTATCATGTTGTTATCTATAGAATAGTATACAATATATGACATTGCATTCAACCTTTATGACTCTTCCACTATTAATTTATCATTTATTGATTACAATATCATGTAATGATATTTTAATGAGTTTATTGAAATGTTTAAATGTTAAAAATTTTATTCATGGTTACGTAAATGTTAAAATAATTGTTAATTTTTTTTATAGTGTCGAAATTTTGAATCATTTAGAATGATAAAATTTATCATAAATATAATTTTTATAAAAAATTTTATATTCTGATAGAGTTTCATAGAGTTTCCTTGATACTTATAAAAATGAGAGCAAAACTACGGATGGGTATAGCTCTCAAAAACAAAAAAAATACTTAGAATCAGAAGCTTATTTTCTCTTATTAATCCTTTAATATAGGTCCTAATAGGTCCTAGGGTAAATTATAATCCTACCTAGAATTATTATTAGTGATTCACTCACCCCATGGATACCTTTGGAGGTGGGAGTCCTTTAACTTCCACAGAGAGATCTCCTTCGTATAGTGGGACTAAGCATCTTATTTGATAGTTCATAAAGGGTTTGGATGAATTAATAGAAAAGAGTGAATGGTTTAGTATCTTCACTATTGAAAGGTATATATTTTCTTTATATTAATTCATTTTAATTAAAATTTAATTGTTTTGATCTTATAGATTCGTTTTTAGTTGTTGTTTTCACTAACTTTTAATAAATGTTATCCACATAAAAACCCAACAAGACTTATGTTAGCATCCATACTCATCTTTCCTGATCCTAATAATAAATATGTTCTATATTATGGTGAATCATACATGGGCCATGGATGTGTGATTATTCATAAAAATTGAGTTATGGTTGATATCTTAGGCCATGTGAGAAAAAATTTCCAGCACATGATCTTGAGTTGGAAATAATAGTGAATTCACTTAAATATTATCATCACTAATTGTTTAGTGGGAGATTTTTTGTTTATATTTAATACAAAACTTATAGTAAAACTTCCCTCAATTAAATAATAATAATAGGCATAAGATAATAGTGAATTATATTCAGTATTATGATTTTGGGATGGTGTATACTCTAAGGAAAGGAATTATTTTTTATAATGTTCTTAGTAATAATTCTTAGTGGCAGTTAAAGTAATAATTGAATAAAGAGTGATGGATTATATATCCATTATCATAATTTCACTTGTATGTGGTTAAATTTTATGTTCAGGTGGTTTTAGCACCCTTGTATTTTATTTATGGTGGTTAGAATATACCAAGTTATATTTAAAACCCAAAATCAATATTTTATGTACAAATCAGGTTATAAGTTCTAAAGTATATGTGAGAGGATTAAATGAGTGGTTCTCATGCTTCATAGTGGGAATTTTATCCATGGTTGACTATTATGTACCATGATATTCAACAACAATTTTGGAATCTAGGGATGAAGAAGTATATTACATGGTTTATCTCACAATGTCTTACCTATTGGATGGTAAACATAAAGCATTATAAACATTTTAGAATATTGTATCCACTTTTCATTCCATTTAAAAAAAGGATAAAGACATGATTAATCTCATAATTATTATTTTTATATTTACTGGGAACAAAAAAAAATTTGGATGATTTTGGATTTACTGATGAAGGTAACATATTTATTACTAATTCATGAGACATTGTGATTAGATAAATTGGGAAAACTATGTGTATGATTAATGGTTATATTAAACAATATTCCTATGAGTATCATTTCTTATAGAGATTTTAGATTTACCTCTAAATATAAGAGGATACATCAATAAACATTGGGTATGTTTGTGAAACTGAGTATTTCAAATCATTCATAGACTAACAGACAATCTAGGTATACCATCCATATTCTAAAGGATATTTTTTGGGTATATCTTTTGTATTTTGGAGAAGGTTAGGTGAATAATTTTTCCTTGGTGGTGTTTTCTTATAATAATAGATATTATGATTCTATTTATATTTCATCATTCAAACCATCATATCATAGACCTTTTAGATGTCTCAATGTTGGATTGAAGTGGTATAATCATTGCTATATGGGTCGAGCCTTGTTTAAGAGATAAAAAAGTTCGTATAATTAATTAGAAAATGGTTAGCTATGAATCAAAGTGGGAAGAAATATTATACAGAATAGATATGTTTACCATCAAAGTGTATCATGGATTAATAGGTGTTTTCATGAGTGTCACCTCAATTATGATATTATATATTGGGGGATCAACGGAATCTAGAAACATGGATTGTGTGGTCCTTTGATATTCTAAAATATAATGTGGAAGTTTCTTATTAGTTGGATTTACCTCATTAATTTATTAAAATGAATGAAATGTTCCACATTTTTTATTTTCAAAATAATTTATTAGATCCTTCTCAAGACATTAATTATAATTAAGTGGATCTAGAGGTAAATGATTTGTTAGTGGAATGAATACTGAAAATATTAGATTGGATTAAGAATATGTTTTGGGGAAAGATTGTACTACTTATCAATGTGTTATGGTAGCATGTATATATACAAAAGGATACATGGTATTTGAAATTTGAAATATGGTCTCAACAGAATTAATTATTTGTTAAAAATACTCAATGAGGATTCTCATGGACAAAAATTAATATGGGGGTTGTAATGAGAAAATTTTTCTAGGAAGTTATTTGAATTTAATATCTATATTTTTTATGTGTTATCAAATTATTTTTAACTAAATTTGGATGGTTTTTTGGTTAAATAGTCTTACAATAATGAATTTGGTGGGTGGTGGGGTTGTTTGGTGGTGGTGGCCACAACAATGGACAATCAAAACTTTGATGGATATCACCAAGATTTTAGTGGCCTAGGAAAGGACACTTCCTGGATTTGGCAGGCACCAAAGTCTAGTAGGAATCTACCAAGATTCTGGTGGATCAATAAGTGAAACTTACTTAGTTATACTTGTCACTAGTTGTCTGATGGTAAGTAGTTGAGACTCTTGTGGAAGTTCTCTATAAGTTTGATAGAAGGCCACTATAATTCTAGTGGTGTACCTGGGTATTTTTTTAATAGGGTAATTATTGGAACCAAGGTGTTTCAAGATGGAGTATTAGTGTTGTGTTTATTTTCAATACATTTCTAGATTGATTAAGGATTTATAATATTAAGGGAGATAGTTTATAGGATTTTGAATGCCAAAATAGGAATTTCAAAAGTTTTAATGATAGAATTACTGCCCAGTATTTTCCAATTTTTTTGGTACCAAGAATCAAAGGGAGTATAAATTTGATTCTGGAAAAAAGGTTGGAGATTATTATAAGTCTAAGAGATTATACACTAATCCATAGTTTTTATGCAAGTTTAGTTACTCCAAAAAATATGATTTATGTGAACATGGTGCGTTGATGGATTTTTGTGCAAATAGAAAAGGGAGATGCACCACTTAATTTGGAGAATGGAAGAGTTACATGAAGGTTAGGGTTTTCTTATAAATATCAGTTAACCCCTCTTATTTGGAACTAACAATTATTAAAGGAGTATTAAGGGATATAATTTCAAATAATTGTTACTTGTGTGAACTAGACTTGATAAAAATATGTGTGTGAAGTAAGTTGTGTGAAATGGACTTTTGTGAGAGAAGTTCTGTGAACTTACCTAAGAAAAGGAAGTTGTGAAAAGGTAGTACCATAGACATTTTTCTATGAATAGGGTTGAGTTAAAGAGTTATTCAAGAAATTATTTGGATAAATCACTTTATAAAGGGAGTTATGTGAACCATAATTGATCAAATGGATTGTGGGAGGGTATTTGTGTGAAGTTACTTAGGTGAACATACCTTAGATAAGGGTGTTTCACAAAAAATATTTACATTAGGGAAAGTATTTGGGTAAATTTGAGAATTATATTAGGGAACCATATTACACCCATCGTGATGAAAATAAAATAATACATTCTTTATGATATGGAGGAGATTTTCAATTTTTTAAACTAAGGATGATTTCATTTGAAGTAGTGAGCAAGGAGGATTTAATAGAATTTATCCAAGGGATGTAGTGTGATACCCCTAAATTCATTTTTAAATGCGGTTCATTGGTCATGTAGTAACCCTAACCAAATTTTTTTCCATAAAACTAGTAAATAATACTAGATTTGAGTACACTAGCACAATATCATGTGTATGCTTCCTGTACTAGCCCTTAGTGGTGAACCAAGTAAAAACTATTATTCCTTTATTTATTTCTTATATATATTTTATAGTGGATGTATAACTAAAATAAATAGGTTTAACAAGTTCCAAACAATGTGGGAACAAGATGAAAAGAATAGAAGATAAAGTTGACACCTTGATTCACCCCTCCCATCTTATGGTGTCTTGGGTTGCAACAAGTTATATCAGAGATGAGGTTTAAAGAATTGAATATATTATTTGAAACATATTATGGAAAACATAGTAAATGTTAAAGGGATTATTGTGTTTGATGGAATCATATCTCAAGTTTGGAAGTATAGGATTATATCTTACCTATGAACTCTAGGATTAGAATTTTTCTCTACTTCTATACATGGGATACAGGTTAATAATGTATTAGAATTGTCCATGAATGAATCAGGCAGTAAGCTACTTGTTTCTAATTCAAAGGCCCATAATAAATAATTCAAAGCTATAAAAAATCAAATGTATATGAAAATTGTGAGCTGTGATTGTTTCAAGTCTATGTGAGATAAATTGTACAACATTTATGAAGGAAATAGTAAGGTTAAGGAAGAAAATATAGTGTTTCATAATAAGTGTGATGATCTAAAAATACTACCTAATGAATATTTTAATAGTTTATTCAACTGAATTACTAAATATTTGGTATATATTCAAATAATGGGTGAATAAATCAAATATATTGATATTTTAAATGATATCTTGTGACGGTTTCCACCATTATATAATAAAAAAGTTTCAACTCTCGAAGAAATGGATTTGATCAAGTTATCTCTTAATTATTTGTTAATGAATCTAGTGGCCTATGAAATATAAGTCAAAAATGTAGGGACGTAATATTTAAAAAATAAAAATATTGCTTTCAAGGATATATAAAAACTTTAAGTTTCAAAAACTAGGGATGATGAATAAGATTTGGATGATGAATTTATCTCTATTATTTCCAGAAAATTCAAGAGAGGAAAGGGTAGATTTTAACATAGACTTCATTTGGCTTGTTTTTAGGGTGGTAAAGTCATACACATTATAGAAAGCTGTCTAAGGAAGTATGATGATGGTAGATATGAAGAAAAACTTTTTCAAAAACCATGAAAGAGGTTCCCTCCAAAAAAGGAGTTCAAACTAGGAATCTCATATGAAAATAAATTTAAAAGGAAGAGCTTGTTAGGCAAAGAATAAGATGATAATGAAGACTATATTCAAAAAGTGTAGAAGATTTTAAAATTGATGTAGAAGATGTTATGATGGATACTGTTTAAAAATAATAACTTGAATAAAAAAATATCGATGAACCTAAAAAGGTGGTAGATATCAAGGGGAAACTTGAGGGAGCTCTCAAAGAGATTGATATTCAAAGAAAGAAAATTTGAAAAATTAATTTATTGATAAAATAATATTTTGAGTATGTGTATCATCTTGAAGATGAAATTAAATAGATACAAGAGGGGTTATAGAATCATTTTACTAGTTGAGAAAGATTAGAAGTAATTGAATTCAAAATAAAGATTTACGAAAGGTTTAAGGTTATTGATAGCCTTAATTCTAGTTTAGACGAGGTAGATAAGAAGTTTTATTCCCTTGAAAAATAGGTTATGTAATTAAGAATGAAATTTGAATATGAAGTAAAATCAAGTGATTCATAGAAGAAGATTTACTTTAGGAGTTTCACAAATGTAGAATTTCTAGAAAGGGCTAAGTAAGGCTCGAAAGGTGTTGAGAAAATTCCATATGAAAAAATTCCCATATTTTTCAGAAAAGGTGGAATTGGTTGTGAAACAGAGACATAGAAAGAAAAAATAGAGAAAGATATGAAAAAAGGAATGAAAATGGTTATTGACTCTGGTGAAAAAACCAAGACATCATAACTATGAACAATGAGTACTCCAAATAAGGGAAAATAAAGGGCTGGAATCAATCCTCAGTCATTGAAAATGTATAAAAATCCTAGTAGAAACTCAAAGTCTAGGTACATGATGAGGAATGAAGGTGAGAAGAGATTTCCTCTTATTAAGTGTTAGTTTTATAGTTATCTTGGCCACACTAAGCTATACTATGAAGTGGAAAGATATTATTTGGATGTAGAATATCCTTATAGTTAGAAAATATAAAATCCTGAGTAAATGAAGAATACGACATATTTCATATTTATTAATATTTTTGAATTAAATATTAATTTTAATTTAAAGGGGTTGCTATGTTCGATAGCGTACCCGATACGCAACAACGGGTTTCTTTGGAATCTTACGTTGCACACTAATAATATAATATTATTATTTTAAATTGTAGTTAACTCCTAGCCGTTGTATTGGTAGGAATTAATGAAACTAACTAAAATATGATTATACATATTTTTTAAATGTATTTACATTTATCCAATAAAAGTTAGAGACTTAAAATGTGAATGAATCTAATTTTAAGTATAATTTACATTAAAAGGACGATTTATCGCCTTTTAATGGAAAACCCTCTTTAAATATAGTTTTTGTCACTTTAATACATACTAATTGACCAAATAAAATCCTTCTTTAGAATGGGGAGATCAAATTTTACTTTGGGTAATTTTTTGGTATTTTTCTGATAAAGTTCATTTTTTAATGAATATTGTATTTTAATTCAAATGTGTCATTTAATGTAATTTATTTATATGGTTAGATTACCATTTTAATTGGTTTAAAAATGAAATTAAAATATATTTTTACCATTTAATCCAATGTTGTTCATTGTAATTAATTTCACTTTGAAATTGGACATAAACAAGTATCAATCTTTTGATGGTTATTGTTTCTTAAAAACACGCTATTTGTTTTGATAACGGGAATTAATTTTAATTAATTCCACTTCTATGTTTTGAATTTGGAAAAATAGACATCATTTTTTAATTCGGAATATCAAATATATCTTAGGCTTAATTTTTGGTATTTTTTTTGAAAAACTTCAATTTTTGATGAATAGTGACACCACTTAGTGGTAGTTAAAAAAACTGACTTTTTCATTTAAATGAAATTTTACCACTTCTGTGAATTGAATTTCTAAAATCCGACATATATGGTTGTTATCAAGAAGTAAAATGTGGTTCATTAAGATGAAAATAATTTTTGGTGAATAGTAACTTTTGACTTTTATTTACCGCGGTTAAAGGTAAATAGGGTAATTCAAGGTTAAAAAAAATATTATAATAATTCAAAAATTATCTTAACACTTGTCCTAACCTTATTTTTTGAGTAGTGGCTGACCATGGGCATCCTTGGGTCGATTTTGAGACCCCATGTATCCACTTATGAAAGATAATGACACTTTAGATTAATTAATTTAATGTAAAGACAAAATTGACAATAACAAAAATATTTTAGTAAATTAATTTTTATATGGTGTTATATAAGTCATAATTTCGACTATAAATATTAATTAGAAATATAAAAATATTTAATACATGATAGTATTTTTTTTATAATTTTTAGACATAGAATAAATTAAATTATTTATGACACAATAATGATGCAGTATTTACCACATTAATAAATGATTTAAATAAATAAGATTATAATGATTAAAATATTATCCAAAACATGTCCAATTCTGATTGGATGATTTTATTTCGACCATTACTCATCTTATATTCTACTATAATGATTTTTGGACCATTATAAACCGAATATCATTATATTATAAAATAATACTTTCACACTTTCCTAAAGAGCCCCTCCTCTCCCTTATAAAAGGAGACCACTTCTAACCAATTCCTCACACCTCTCAAGCCATTTGTCTCATCCAAAATCTACCCAATTAAGCTCCCTACATCCCTCTCCTCCTCTTAGAATCCTTACCTTAGGCATAAGGCACTTCAAGAAGTCATTTGGTTCAAACCAAAGGGAGTTACCCAAATTAAAGGTAACGGTTTCTCTTAAATTGTTTTATTTTATTTTACTTCTCCAACAAATAAAATCTTTTTATTCCTTTATTTTGTAACAAAACCAGTATCCTCAATATAATAGGATGTTTTTATGATAATAATTCGAACTACACTTACACACACCTCCATCTAATGGATGAAGAACATAATGTTTCTGTGGATGGAAAAATAAGGCCTCACGAAACAATGATTGTTCAATTACATCTTACCACCTATCATGGTAGCCATTATGATGGAACTGTATTTATATGTGGTATATATTATGTTTATGATTTCCTTATTCTTCTGTAATTCCCATTTATAGCACTCTTTTATGGTTTCCATAGTGTGTAAATACGATAATCTCATTTGAGGAAGTGCGGACTACCGCCCCCTCAAAGTGATTTGATTCGTTAATGCCTTATGTGGGATGTATAAAGGATGGATTTAATGATATTATATATGATATTATACTGGAATTATAATATACCTATGTATAATTATGTTTTATTTCCATTAAAATTAGAAATAGAAATGAAAGTAGCCTTCATGCGTATGTACGGCTTACCATCTCCATGAATGGTGCATTTCATTTCTTACCTCTAAATGTTATGTACTATTATAAAAACATGTATATACTGGATATATATGATATATATGATATCCAAATAATTAATATCATTCTGGATATAATGAACCTTTGACCACATAGACAACTTTTAAACATAAGGTGTTCATTTTTACTCAAGTACCAAATATCGACAAAATGAACGTTATTAACTTAAATGATTGAATAATGTTTATAACATGGAAATAAGTGATATAAAAGGAATAATAAACTTGAAAAAGGTTCTTAAGAAAGTAGAAATTAACTTTAGTTTATTATTCAGGAGATTAAAGAACGATCGATTCAAGTCGGACGCGAGGTAAGGGACTTCGTCTCAATCTCCTTTCATTGAGGAATTTTTAGTTTTATACACGACTTTATTTTATACGGTGTATAAACCCCTTTGACTTTTCATTTTATTCAAAGGGAATCTTTTTATACAAAGCATTTTACTAAACTATAAAAAGGAATGTTTTTTTTAACGTAAGTGGTGACAAAGACCTTTCCACCGTTGCAAGTATTATTTGATCTTTGGCTTCCTTAACAAGCCGGAATGTTTTTAAAAGGAAAAATAAATACCATATACTCTTTTTATGTATTTTGGTATTGAAAATGATTTTGACAATAGATTTATTATTTCAATATCTTGAAATGATATTTTATTATTGCAATGTGGAAATGTTATCTTTCCTTTATGCTTATGTTATGTGTTATGATCATGTTATGGTTCTTGGGCATTATTTACATATACGGGTGGTTCCGTGATAAACCTAGGGAGGGTGAGCCCGAGATAGCTCTCCAATGCATTGGGTAACGTGACGGAGGTAAACGTGAATGTTTCTCCAAAGAGATTTAGGGAATATATTGTGATGGGTATTCCAAATTAACTCCCTATGTAGCTATGATAGCTACAATGTAAGTATGATATGGATGCCACAAGTTACCTTTATGATTAATGATTTCTATGTACCATTCATAAATCTTATGATTTCATGAGGTAAGTAAAAGAGTTCATGTTTTGTATGTATTTATGAACAAATGTTTTCATTATTTGTTTTATAACCCTTACTGAGATTTTTATGCTCATCCCAAGTTTTGAAATGTTTTCATAGGACTTGAAGATGAATAAGGTCAATGATGGGATCAAGGAAAAGTCATGTTGTCTAAAACATGGAACTAGACATGACTCTTTTTTTCAAGAGTTTTTATTTTATGAAAAAAAAAATGGAAACTATGTAGATATGTCTACCTTGTAATCTTTTGAGATGTAATAGTTATGTCCTAATTCTCTAAAACTCTAAACCTAAAAAGATCCTCAATGTGAATTATTCATTTAATTAAATATTATGTAATATATAAGGCTGGTTCCTTATAGTTGGTATCAGAGGTCGGTTTAGATAACTTTAGGAGTTAGGGTATTGTTAAATTAATATCCATAAAGTAATTTATATTAATATTTATATCATATAGCATTTACAGATTACCATGTTGCTTCGCCTAAGATATTTCTATGTTCAGAATGGTTTTTCACAGAGGAAACAGGGCAGCTATGTTGGGACGACATCAGGAGGAAGACAACCTTCCAAATCAGCAACCTAAGATGGTCGTAATCAGAACTAAACAGTTTTTTGCAGTGATGGCACAGTTGACTCAGGCGATAAACGGTGGTGGTATCCATGTACGAGATCAGCCAGATCAACCACAGAGGAACATGTCAGTAGTAGAACATTTCATGAGGCAATATCCCCCATCATTCAGAGGATCATCTGACCCTGTACTAGCTGAAGGGTGGATTAAAGCACTGGAGAATATTTTTTATGTCATGGGTTGTTTAGAACATCAAAAGGTTAGTCTTGCTATTTATCGTTTTGAAGGTGAGGCTGATTAGTGGTGGTCGATGGTGAAAATATCAGGGATAGTGAGGAGATTGATGCTCTCAATTAGGATGAATTCAAAGGTATGTTTCTTGAGAAATATTCTCCTAAGGTGTTTCATCTTAGTATGGAAAAACAATTCCTAGAATTGAGGCAGGAGGATGACTCAGTGGCTGCTTATGAAGAAAAATTTACTCGACTGGCAAGGTATGGTCCAAATTTCATACGAGATCTTGATAGTAAAATAAATTGTTTTTACTCAGAATTAAATCCAAAGTATCGAAGGTCTTTAGCTTCTAGTGAGTTCAAAAGTTATGAAAAACTTGTTTTTTGTGTGGAGAAGGTGGAAATGGAGTTTTCTGATGATCATGTATTCTTTGAAAAACAACAGAATAAGAGGACGATGTGGTAGGCGAAAGGGAAGAACTCTTCAAAAAAGTCTAATGGTAAGAAACTTAAGTTTACAGTTTGTGAAAATTGTGGTAAAAAGAATGTTGGGGAATGTCTTTTGAATTCTTTTAAGTACTACCTATGTGGTAAAATGGGACATAAGGCTCATAATTTCACTAAAAAATATCAGGGTAATGGTAAGACAAAATCTGATTTACAGTTAGTAAAATGTTTTAAGTGTAATGAAATGGGTCATTATGAAAATGAGTGTCCAACAAAGAACTCAACCGAAGGCAAGCATCCATACTAAAAGCAGAAAGGAGTATTGAAATCCTTTGCAACTACTTTAGTAGATGTTGGGCCATCAAATGAAGTTGTATCAGGTACACTGTTTGTTTGTTCAGATTATGCCAATGTGTTTTTTGATTTGGGGTCTACACACTCTTTCATTTCTAAGAAGTTTTCTAGTAAATTGGGAATTCCAACTCAAGATATGAATACAGAACTTATGGTAAAAACACCTGGAGGAAATGTTGAGACAAAAAGAAAACATAAGAACATTCCTATCCTTGTGTGCAGAAAGAATCTACCTGCAAACCTTATTTTTTTTCCTCTAGTAGGGTTTGATTTTATTTTGGGCATGGATTGGATTTTTGTTTATCATGCTAATATTGATTTCAAAGCTAAAGAGGTTTCTTTTCAGAATGATTTTTAGTTTGTATACAAAAATGAACCCTTGTTGTTGATAAAATATCAGGAAGCTGAGAAACTAGTAAAAGATGGAAATGAATGTTACCTTAAACATATTATTGAAAAAAAAGAAACTATTCAGATTAATGATGTGCCAGTGGTAAACGAGTACCTTGATGTTTTTCCTGATGAGTTGTCTGGTATTATACCTAATTGGGAAGTTGAATTTATTGTTGACTTAGTTCCTGATGCTAAGCCAATTTCAAAACCCCCTTATTGAATGGCTCAAATTGAACTTTTAGAGCTAAAGAAGCAATTGCAGGAGTTATTAGATAAAGGTTTCATTCGACCTAGCATGTCACCATGGGGTTCTTCTGTCTTTTTTGTTAAAAAGAAAGATGGTTCAATGAGACTTTTCATTGATTATAGAGCATTTAATAACATCACTATTAAGAATAAGTATCCTCTGCCTCATATCGATTATTTGTTTGATCAGCTCGAGGGAGATCATTATTTTTCGAAGATTGACTTGAGGTCGGGGTACCATCAGTTTAAAGTAAAGGAAGAAGATGTTCCAAACACCGCGTTTTGTACTAGATATGGCCATTATGAATTTGTAGTTATGCCTTTTGGGTTAACCAATGCACCTGCTGTATTCATGGATCTTATGAATAGAATTTTCCGTGAGTTCTTGGATAAGTTTTTGGTTGTGTTCATTGATGACATTTTGGTTTATTCCAAAAGTAAGGAGGAACATGAAAGTCATTTAAGGGTTGTCTTGAAAACCTTAAAAGAAAAGAAACTATTTGGGAAATTCAGCAAGTGTGAGTTTTGGTTACAAAAAATTTCTTTCCTTGGTCACATTGTTTCAAAAAATGGCATAACTGTTGATCCTCCTAAAACGAAAGTTGTTGAAGAATGGCCAAGACCCACAAATATAACTGAGATTTTTAGTTTTCTTGGTTTGGCTGGTTATTACCGAAGGTTTTTTGAAAATTTTTCACAATTATCTAGTCCAATGACTAAGTTAACTCGAAAACGTTTTAAGTTCATCTGGATGAAAGAATGTGATGATTGTTTTCAAGAATTGAAAAGAAGATTGGTGAATGCTCCAGTTTTGGAACTTCCTTCCAGAAATGGTGAGTTTTTTATCTACAGTGATGATTTGTTGAAAGGAATGGGTTGTTTCCTAATGAAAAATGATCAGGTAATTACTTATGATTCATGTTAGTTGAAACCACATGTGTTAAATTACCCTACACATGATTTAGAATTAGTTGTTGTTGTTTTTGCTTTAAAAATTTAGATGCATCATTTGTATGGAGTGAAGTGTGAAATATATATTGATCACAAAAGTTTGAAGTATATATTCACTCAGAAAGAATTGAACATAAGACAGAGGAGATGGTTGGAATTAATCAAGGATTATGATTGCATGATCCTTTATCATCCGGGGAAAGTAATTAAAGTGGCTGATGCTTTGAGTCGAAAAAGTAATACTTCATTAACCATGTTACGTTTAGAACGAGATCCTTTGGTTTTTGAGTTTATGAACTTTGGTATAGAAGTTTTTGTTGCAGGAAATTCTTCTGTTTTGTTTCAAGTGTCAGTGAAATCATCTCTATCAGACAGAATTAAGCAAGCGCAGAAGGAATACAGTGAGTTATAGAAAAAGGTTGTGTTGGTTCAGAAGGGTAAGTTGCCTAATTTTAACGTTGATAATGATTGTGTTTTTGATATTTGGAAAGAGATTATGTGTGCCTTGTGATTCACAGTTGAAGAATGAGTTGTTATGTGAAGCTCATAGTTCTCCGTTTTCAGTTCATCCTAGCAGTACTAAGATGTATAGAGATCTTCGGGAGTATTACTGGTGGGATGGAATGAAAAGAGATATTACTGATTTTACTGTGAAGTGTTTGACTTGTCAGTAGGTTAAAGAAGAGCAACAGTTATCGAAAGGAATGCTTCAGCCTCTACCGGTGCCAGAGTGGAAATGGGAAAATATATCCATGGACTTTGTTGTGATATTACCAAAGACATATTGAGGTAATAATGCAATCTAGTTTATAGTTGACTGATTGACTAAATCTTCTCATTTCCTTCCTATTAGAGATATTTTGTCTCTAGATCAACTTACTCGATTGTATGTTAAATAGATAGTCAGGTTGCATGGAGTTCCCCTCTCTATTGTATCTGATCATGATCCCAGGTTCACTTCTAACTTTTTGAAAGGCATTCAGAAGTCATTGGGTACTGAATTAAATTTTAGTACAGCTTTTCATCCTCAATCAGATGGGCAGTCAGAATGAACAATTCAGACCTTGGAGGATATGTTACGTGCTTGCTCGATGGATTACCAGGGAAGTTGGGACCAACATCTTTCTTTGGTTGAATTTTCTTATAATAACATCTTTCATTTCAGTATACAGATGGCTCCATTTGTGGCACTATATGGAAAGCATTGTCGAACTCCAGCATTCTGGGATGAATTAGGTGAAAGGAATCCAATGGGACCAGAATTGGTAGAAGAGATGGCAGAGAAAGTTCAGTTGATTCAGAAGCACATGAGAACAGCTCAGAACAGATAGAAAAGTTATGCAGATAACCGGAGGAAGGATCTTTCCTTTGAGGTAGGTGATCATGTCTTTCTCAAAGTTTCTCCATGGAAAAGTGTGATGTGTTTTGGTAAGAAGGGAAAGTTGAGTCCGAGGTTCATTGGACCTTATGAAATTCTGGAGAAAGTTGGATCAGTTGCATATAGAGTGGCTTTACCTCCAAGTTTATCCTAGGTACACAATGTTTTTCATGTTTCGATGTTGAGAAATTATATGCCAGATCCATCTCATGTTTTGAGCCCAGAGGTAGTTCAGTTGGAAGAAAATATCTCTTATGAAGAACAACCAGATCAGATTCTTGACTGTAGAGAGCAAGTGTTGCGGAATAAGGTAATTCACCAGGTAAAGGTTTTGTGGAAAAACCATAAGGTTGAAGAGGCAACGTGGGAATCTGAAAATGCTATGAGGGATAAATACCCCCACTTATTTTGATAAGTGAATAAAAGTTTTGAGGAAGCAATTCCCAAAAGGGGGGAAGGATGTAACATCCCAGGTAAATGAAGAATAAGACATATTTCATATTTATTAATATTTGTGAATTAAATATTAATTTTACTTTAAAGGGGTTTCTATGTTCGATAGCGTACCCGATACGCAACAACGGGTTTCTTTGGAATTGTACATTGCACACTAATAATATAATATTATTATTTTAAATTGTAGTTAACTCCTAGTTGTTGTATTGGCGGGAATGAATGAAACTAACTACAATATGATTATACATATCTGTTAAATGTATTTACATTTATCCAATAAAAGTTAGAGGCTTAAAAAGTGAATGAATCTAATTTTATGCATAATTTACATTAAAAGGCCGATTTATTTCCTTTTAATGGAGAACCCTCTTTAAATATAGTTTTGGTCACTTTAATACATACTAATTGACCAAATAAAATCCTTCTTTAGAATGGGGACATCAAATTTTACTTTGGGTAATTTTTTGGTATTTTTCTAAAAAAGTTCATTTTTTAATGAATATTGTATTTTAATTCAAAAGTTCTTTTTAATCTAATTTATTTATATAGTTAGATTATCTTTTTAATTGGTTTAAAAGTGAAATTAAAATATATTTTTACCATTTAATCCAATTTTGGTCATTGGAATTAATTTCACTTTGAAATTGGACATAAACAAGTATCAATCTTTTGATAGTTATTGTTTCTTAAAAACACGCTATTTGTTTTGATAACGGGAATTAATTTTAATTAATTCCACTTATATGTTTTGAATTTGGAAAAATAGACATCATTTTTGAATTTTGAATATCAAATGTAGCTTAGTCTGAATTTTTGGTATTTTTCTGAAAAACTTCAATTTTTGATGAATAGTGACACCACTTGGTGGTAGTTAAAAAAACTGACTTTTTCATTTAAATGAAATTTTACCACTTCTGTGAATTGAATTTCAAAAATCTGATATACATGGTTGTTATCAAGAAGTAAAATTTGGTTCATTAAGATGAAAATAATTTTTGGTAAATAGTAACTTTTGACTTTTATTTATCGCGGTTAAAGGTAAATAGGGTAATTCAAGGTTAAAAGAATATTATAATAATTCAAAATTACTTTAAAACTTGTTTTAACCTTATTTTTTGAGTATTGTCCGACCATGGGCATCCTTGGGTCGATTTTGGGACCCCATAAAGCCACTTATGAAAGATAATGACACTTTAGATTAATTAATTTAATGTAAAGACAAAATTGACAATAACAAAAATCTTTTAGTAAATTAATTTTTATATGGTGTTATATAAGTAATAATTTTGAATATAAATATTCATTGGAAATATAAAAATATTTCCTACATGATAGTGTTTTTTGTATAATTTTTAGACATCGAATAAATTACATTATTTATGACACAATAATGATGCAGTATTTACCTCATTAATAAATGATTTAAATAAATAAGATAATAATGATTAAAATATTATCCAAAACATGTCCAATTCTGATTGGATGATTTTATTTTGACCATGAATCATCTTATATTCGACTATAATGATTTTTGGACCATTAGAAACCGAATATCATTATATTATAAAATAATACTTTCACACTTTCCTAAAGAGCCCCTCCTCTCCCTTATAAAAGGAGACCACTTCTAACCAATTACTCACACCTCTCAAGACATTTGTCTTGTCCAAACTCTTCCCAATTAAGCTCCCTACATCCCTCTCCTCCTCTTAGAAGCCTTACCTTAGGCAGAAGGCACTTCAAGAAGTCCTTTGGTTCAAATCAAAGGGTGTTACCCAAATTAAAGGTAACGGTTTCTCTTAAATTGTTTTATTTTATTTTACTTCTCCAACCCCTAAACTCTTTTTATTCCTTTATTATGTAATAACACAAGTATCCTCAATATAATAGGATGTTGTTATGATAATAATTCTAATTACACTTACACACACCTCCATCTAATGGATGAAAAATATAATGTTTCTGTGGATGGAAAACTAAGGCCTCATGAAAAGATGATTGTTCAATTACATCTTACCGCCTCTCATGGTGGCCATTATGATGGAACTGTATTTATATATGATATATATTATGTTTATGATTTCCTTATGCTTCTTTACTTTCCATTTATAGCATGCCTTGATGGTTTCCATAGTGGGTAAATACGATAATCTCATTTGAGGAAGTGCGGACTACCGCCCCCTCAAAGTGATTTGATTCGTTAATGCCTTATGTGGGATGTATAAAGGATGGAGTTAATGATATTATATATGATATTATACTGTAATTATAATATACCTATGTATCATTATTTTTTATTTCCATTAAAATAATAAATAGAAATGAAAGTAGCGTTCATGCGTACGTATGGATTACTGTCTCAATGAACGGTGCATTTCATTTCTTACCTATAAATGTTATGTACTATTATAAAAACATATATATACTGGATATATATAATATATATGATATATAAATCATTAATATCATTCTAGATATAATGAAACTTTGACCACATGGACAACTTGTAAATATAAGTTGTTCATTTTTACTCAAGTACCAAATATCGACAAAATGAACTTTATTAACTTAAATGATTGCATAATGTTTATAACATGTTAATAATTGATATAAAAGGAATAATAAACTTTAAAAATGTTCTTAATCAAGTAGAAATTAACTTTAGTTTATTATTCATGAGATTAAAGAACGATCAAGTCAAGTCGGACGCGAGGTAAGGGACTTCGTCTCAATCTTCTTTCATTGAGGCATTTTTAGTTTTATACATGACTTTATACGGTGTATAAACCCCTTTGACTTTTCATTTTATTCAAAGGGAATATTTTTATATGAATCATTTTACTAAATAACAAAAAGGAATGTTTTTTTAACATAATCGGTGACAACAACCTTTCTGTCGCCGCGAGTATTATTTGATCTTTGGCTTCCTTAACTAGCCGGAATGTTTTTAAAAGGAAAAATAAATACCATATACTCTTTTTATGATTTTGGTATTGAAAATGATTTTGACAATGGATTTATTATTTCAATATCTTGAAATGATATTTTATTATTGCAATGTGGAAATGTTATCTTTCCTTTATGCTTATGTTATGTGTTATGATCTTGTTATGGTTCTTGGGCATTATTTATGTATACGGGTGGTTCCGTGATAAACCTAGGGCAGGTGAGCCCGAGATAGATCTCCAATGCATTGGGTAACGTGACGGAGGTAAACGTGAATGTTTATCCTAAGAGATTTAGGGAATATACTGTGATGGGTATTCAGAAGTAACTCCCTATGTAGTTGTGATAGCTACAATGTAAGTATGATATGGATGCCACAAGTTACCTTTATGATTAATGATTTCTATGTGTCTTTCATAAATCTTATGATTTCATGAGGTAAGTAAAAGAGTTCATGTTTTGTATGTATTTACGAACAAATGTTTTCATTCTTTTTTTTATAACCCTTACGGAGCTTTTTATGCTCATCCCAAGTTTTGAAATGTTTTCACAGGACTTAAAGATGAATAAGTTCAAGGATGGGATCAAGGAAAAGTCATGTTGTCTAAAACATGGAACTAGACATGACTCTTTTTTTCAAGAGTTTTTATTTTATGAAAAAAATGGAAACTATGTAGATATGTCTACCTTGTAATCTTTTGAGATGTAATAGTTATGTCATAATTCTCTAAAACTCTAAACCTGAAAAGATCCTTAATGTGAATTATTCATTTAATTCAATATTATGTAATGTATAAGGTCAGGTCCTTATAGCAAAGGAGAATGAGTTCATATCCTTCATCAAATAAAAGAAATAATTTCTATGGATATTATTTTCATTACTCTAACTGTGGGCATAAATCCATTAATTATAGGTAAAGAGGAAGTGGAAACTGTAACTATAGATCTTAGATACAAATGAATTTTGGTTAGCCAAGAAAGATCCCTCTAAAAAATAGATACTCTCTGTTGGAAGAATGTTATGAGTATGATTTTACCACATGTGATTAGTAGAAAGTGGAGAGGTTATTTTATGACTCTACTCGACCAGATATCTCATAGAAAGAAAAGAGGAATAATGAGAAGGCCAATTTGGAATAAATTGACTTCAAAGAAACAAAGAAAAATAGTATATGGATTTTTGATGGTGAGTGATCATCAAATATGACAATAAATATGAATCTGACAAATAATGTAAAGGGAATAGATGATAGAACAATGTTTTCGACAATGATGATGCCTTAAAAATCAAAGGTAGTAAAAATACTCAGTTGGATGGAGATGAATTGAAGAAAATAAAAGTTCTCTATGTGGAAGGCTTGTGACACAACCTCTTGAGTGTGAGACAAATTTGTGACTCTAGAATTGAGGTTATATTTAATCAAAAGGGTTATGTTATCAAAGGAAAATCCAGAAACTCTCTCATGAGAGGATAGAGAATAAATGGAATTCTATATCAAGTAGATAGTAAAGAAAACACTTATCTCCTAACTGTTGAGAAGGAGAGCAACTTGTGGCACCATAGAATTGGTCATATTCACCAACAGAGCATAGAGAATCTATAAAAGTTGAAAGTTATATTGGACATTCCAAATATGAAATGTGATCATGAAAAAGACATATAATGCTTGTATGCGGGGAAAGATGGTTTGAAATCTGTATCAATAAAAGAAGAAAAGGGAATTTGGTCTCATCAACCACTATAGAAAAAATATTATTTAGTGATGGTTTTTTTAAGATAAGTGGTGGCTTAAAACTTCGGGAAAAGTGGTGATGTAAAACATTTCACAGTGAATTTTTATTTATTTTTTAATAAATTTTTAAAATATTTTCATATTTATTTATTTTTTATTTTTTATTTTTTATTATTCATTATTTATTATTTATTTATTATTGTTTATTTATTTTTTATATATCTTCTTATTTATTTATCATTTCATCCAAAAATTGAGCATATATATGTGTATAGTCAAATTTGAACCACTTACCTTTTGGTTATTCTGCAAAGACTTTACCACTCTGGTAAACTCTTCATGTGGTGAGTAAATAGATTTTAATATACCTATATATATATACAGATACATATATGTAAGTACATATACATAAATAAATAATAAATACTAAATAAACTATAAATTATAAATAATTAATAATCAATGATCAATGATCAATAAATAATGAATAATGAATAGTAAATATCAAATATTAAATATTAAATAATAAATGAATGAATGACTGATGAATAATAAATAAATAATAAATAATACTTAAGTAGTATTTAATAATTAATAATTTATAATTATCTAATTAATTAACTGATTAATAATAAATAAATGAAAAAAATAATAATAAATAAATAATAAATAAACAATAGATAAATAATAAATAAATCATATACAAATAGCCTATAATAAATTAATATTAAATAAATTATAAATAATAAATAAATGATAAATAATGAATACTAAATAAATAATAGTTAATAATTAATAATTTAATAATAAATAAATAAATAAAATTAAATGATAAATATATAATATATATCAAATAAGAAACAAATAAATCATTTTATATTAAATAATTAATAATAAATAATATATCAATATGTAATAAATAAGTAATAAATAAAATAAATACTTACATACATAAATATATAAATATATATATATAATTATAATTTTATATAAATATAAACACATATATATATTCATTTATGTACTTAATAATAATTGTATATAAATATATATACAAATATAATTAGAATTAAATATAAATATATATTTATATATTTATATATCAATACACATAAATATATATACATACAAACATACACTCATGCATACATACATACATAAATATATATATATATACACACACACATATGGCCACGTAATATAAATAAATACATATAAATATAAATAAAAAACTAAAATATATATAAATACATGTAATTGTATATAATTATAGTTATAAATATAATTAAATATAAATATCTATATATATACCCATGTATTATATATAAAAATAAATATTTATATTTATACACAAATATACATAAATACACTTAAATATATATAATTTTAAATTAATATATAAAATTATATTTAAATAGTATATACATATACATAAATATATATATATATATGTATACTTAATATAAATAATAAATAAAAAATCACCAAAAGCAGGGAGATTACTGCAAATAAAACACCATCATATTGATATAAATGTAAACTCATGGAATAAAATCATAGAACATTGAAAAATCATATCAAGACGATCTTAAATAAAACTGAAATTCCATCAAATGTTCAAAAAATAGTGTATCCCAACTAAAAAATCATTTTTCAAGGCCTTTTAGGCCTTTTTATCTTGAAAATACAGTGACCAAGGTCTTCCTAATTAATATGGCATAGAAATCATCATAAGCTTTCATTTGACACGTTGTAGAGTCTAAACCGACACCCAAGTCAAAAGTTATGGTTGTTTGATGTTGAAGTTTCATTTTTAACTTCTCTTAGAATAGTGATAAAATATTTACTATTAAATATTTCCAAATTATTATTTAATTTCATTGTATTAATTTTCATAATCTTTGGTTTCACAGGTCATGGATCTTAAACAGACACTCGGATCAAAAGTTATGATCATTTGATGCTGAAGTTCAATTTTCAACTTCACTTACTATTAATTTAATTTTCAAATAATTATTAACTAATAATTATAAATAATTAATAATTACTATTAACACATAAAAATTAATAAAATTTAAAATTTAAAATAATAAATTATTATAAATAATAAATAATAAAAGCCACTACTAAAATTTAAAAAAATAAAATTTTACAGATGTTTTTCAAAAATCATCACTAAAAAGGTGTTTAGAAAATATTTAGCAGTTGTTTTCAAAATCATCATTAAATTATCTCTTTCATATAGTGGACTTAGTGTATATCAATGTCTGTGGCCTAATTAATATATCAAGAATATATAGGGAAAGTTATTTCATTCTTTTTTGTTAATGATTATAGTACAATGGATCGTGTTATGTTCATGCATAGCAAGAGAGAAGTGATGGACTGCATGGAGAGGTTAAAGAGAAGATTGGAGAATGAGACCAGACACACAATCAAGATCTTATGTTCTAATAATGGAAGAGAACAAATTTCCATTGAATTTAAAAACTACCAGGAAAATAATAGTATTAAGTATGAGGTATCCTTTGTAATAACTCTACAATAGAATAGATTCATATAGTGATGAAATCAACAAGTGGATAATATGGGGAAAATACTTATTGAAAGTGGATTCTCTCACCATTACTAGAAGGAGGTTGTACAAGTTGTAGTGTGCACTCAAAATAGGGTAGTGTTAAGCCCCAGGGAAGAAAGAACACCTTATAAAATGTGGCATTAAAGAAATCCCTCAATAAAAAAAATCGGGTTTTTAAAAGCAGATGTTACATTTCCAAAAAATAATGTAATAAAGTAAATTATGGAGATGTTGTAGATGAAAGGGTATTTTTAAGATACTCAATAAAGATTAAGGCCTACAAATACTTTAAAAAATGCAGAATAAAATTGTGTAAAGTAATTATGTCAAATCCATAGAATAAAAATATCAAAAGATTTACCAAATTGTGAACTGTGATAAATTATATAAAAAATAGGATGGAGTTGAAACCACTCATGTGGTCACACAAAACTCCCCAAATTATGAAGATTTTTAGACTGAATAAAAAGAGGATATGGTTTCTAAGAAAATTCAGCAAACACTTTAGAGGAGGAATGGGAGAATAAAAGTTGATCCATCCAATATAATCAGATATGGAACTACTCCTACACAGATAAGAAAAATGAGGAATATTGAACATGCTGCTCTACAATTGATGGCGTAACTATCATTATTTGAATAAGGAGAAAATTATTAATCATGGATTAGAGTCATGATTGATAAATTTGATCAAATTAACAAAAATAAGACCTGAGAACTTATATAGAATCCTGAACATCACAATATGGTCTAGTTAAAGTGGATCTTCAAGAATAATTGTGATGAAAATGGAAATGTGATCTAAAATAAATTGCATCCAATTTAAAAATGCTATTCATATATTGAAGTTATTGATGTTGATGAAACATCAACACCAGTGGATTGAATTGAGTCTATCCAAATTTTCATAGTAGTGTAAATTCAAATAGGTTTCAAGATATATCATATAGATGTAAAAAATGGAATTATTGAATGGTTTTCTCTAAAAGGAGGTTTATATTGAACGGCCAATGGGTTTACTAATTAGAAATAATGGAACCAAGGTGTGAAGATTGAAGAAGGCCCTGTACAATCTAAATTAAGAACCATGATCATGGTATCATTGACTAGAATCATACTTAAAAAAGATATAATTCAAAAGTTGTGGTGTAGATCGCAGTCTTTATGTGATAACATCCAAGAAAAAATATTTCATGGTTCTAATATATATATATAACATTATATTTTGTGGTATTTAAAATAAGTCTATAAAGGATTTTGAAAAACTGATGATCTCATAATTTTAAATGTCCACTATTGGTGAGCTTAATAATTTTCTAGGGCTGCAAGTTATTTAGAAAGATAGATATACTATTATATCTCAAGAAAAGTATGCAAGATAGATATTTAAAAATGTAAAAATAAATGATTCCAAACTAATATAAAATCTGATTATGGTTGGAACTGATCTTGGAAATAATGAGGATGGGAAATCTATGGATCCCATCTTGTATAAAAAGATTATTGGAAGTTTTTTTTTATTTGACTACAACATGATTGGAAAAAAAAATTCAAATATGTTTAGTGGATTTTTCTGGGGTAACCCAAAATAATATAATCTCACAGTAGTTAAATGAATCATGAGGTACATTTAAGTTACTCTCAACTTTAGTTTTCTCTTTGATATAGGAAAATATTATGAGTTGTCTATATTTTATGATGATGGCTAGGCTGGTGATATTATAGACCAAAAGTATAAAAGTGATGGTGCATTCTTTATTATAAAAAATTCGTTGAATGGTTGAGTAAGAATAATTAAAGCACTTCATTTATCACAATACAAGTAGAATACATTACGGTGACTAAGGCATGCACTCTGATTCTATGGATGAAGCAATGACTGGAAGATATTGGATAATAATTTAAGTAACCAATGGTGATCTACTATGATAAAAAGAGTGTGATCAACTCATGAAGAGCCCAATACAACACTCTTGTACTAAACATATCAAGATCTTATATTACTTTATCAAATAAAATTTTGAACAAGGAATTATCAAATTGAAATATGTTATAAAAAATGAGAAAGTTGTAGATATCATTACAAAGTTTTTGTCCACTCCAACATTTGAAAAATATTGGTTGAACCTTGGTGTTCAATTACCTCCCTCAGATTGAGGAGTTTTAGAAGTACCCTTCTCCTCGTGAATTTAATTATTTTTAACTGTTTTTTATGTGGTACATGATTCAGGGGGAGATATGATACATGGGTTGTAGTGATTAGAAAGAAGAAAAATTTTATATCTTTGGTTTTATTGTAAAAGAGGGAGATGGTTTGGTGAAATTAATTGGAAAAAATTGGTTCCATTTAATATTAAAGTGGGTAATGAATTTGTTTTATCAAATGGAACAAGTAGTTTTTAGTACTAATATTATTGAGATTTTCTCATCAAGGGGGATTTCATGGTATGAAATTCGGGGGGAGTTTCTAGAATAAGGAATGTAATTAGGCATGGAATTCTCTCTTGAAATATTATTATCTAAATCAAGCATTACTCATTTAGACATAGAGTGATAGATGAGTTTTGTTGTTTTAATTTTGAAGCTATGGGTAATGTCTACAAAATATAATTTTACATTGGATTTACAACAAACCTAAATGGGGGAATTTTAGAACCAAGGTGTTTTAATATGAATTATTGGTGTTGTGTTTATTTTCAATCTATTTTTAGGTTGATCAAGGAGTTTGAATAGTATATAAAATGATTTATAGGGAGTGGAATATTGAAACAGTAATTGAATAAGTTTTAAATATGGAATTTTTTCCTAGTGTTTAACAAATATTTTTGTGTGAAAAAACAGAGGAAGTAAAAAAGTTTATTTTGGTGAAAAAATTGGAGATTTTTGAAAGTATAGGTGATTTTTGTGCTATTTAGGAGGTCTTTCATGAGTCTAGGCACAATATTTACTAAATCTAGGTGCTTAATAAAATAAGAGTTGTGCGAACATGGAACATTGATGGAGTTATATGTGAATAGTGAAATGGGATGTGTCGTGCAAGTCTGATTGTGGAAGAGTTGCATGAAGGTTGGGGTTTACCTATAAATACTAGTTAACCACTCTCATTTTGAACTAATGAATTTTAGAGGATTGGGATATCTCTTTTATGTAAGTGTTAATTGTGTGAACTAGAATTGAGAAAAATATCTAGTTAAAAGAAGTTGTGAAAAAGGGAGTTGTGTGAGAGAAGTTCTACAAAATTACCTAAGAAAAGAAAGTTATGAAAAGAGAGTAGTGTGAACATTGTTCTATGAACAGGTTTGATAGAAGTAGTTGGTAAATACATCCTTTGGTAAACTCACCTGAGAAAATGGAGTTGTGTGAACCATACTTGATCAAATAACTTCTGTGAATGTAGTTGTGCAAAGGTACTTAGGTTAACTCACCATATCAAAGGGAGTTATGTAATAAATAGTTATGTGAATGGTAGTATTTGGGTGAATTTAAGAATTATATTGAAGCATCATATTATAACCATCATGGTACAATTAAAATCATATATTCTTGATGATATAGATGTTTTCTTTTAATTCATTAAACTGGTTAATACTTCATATGAAGTAGTGAGAAAGGAAGAATTGGTGGATGTGATATGAGGGAAGTGGTGTGCTTCCCTTGAATTAATTTATAATGTAAGTTTTCCCAACATTTAGTGACCATGACCAAACATTATATCCACCGAACTAGTGAAGATTAGTGGTTTCTATCTCACCAGCACAATTTCATGTGTATGCTCTTTGGACTAGCCCTTAGTTTTGGACCAAGTAAAAGTCAGTGTTCCTTTATTTATTTTTGGAATCTATTTTATAGTGGATGTGAAACTAACATTGATAGGTTTAATGAGTTCCTACTGATGTAGGAACAATATCTAAAGAAACAAAAGAAAAATTTGGCACCCTGATTTACCCCTCTCCACTCAGTGTGTCTCGGGTTACAATAATTATTTTAGTAATTTATGGTTTGGGTTTTGTTAAAAAAATTAATCTGTCACATTTTCATATAGATATAAATAGTGGATCTCCTTAAATTCTATCTTTATCCCCTTATCCTTCAACAAACCGCCAGCTTATTATTTATTAATGAATTTTAAATTTTTCTTTTAACATTGGACCCCATAGATAAAGGATAATATGTGCCTTATCATTTTTCATGTGTTTGATTTTGTTTTAGTGGTTTTTGTATTTAGAATCTAAAATTTATTCTATTTTTGAAGTTTTAGAGAAATTTTATCCATTTTTTAGGTTTTATATATTATTTCTTAGTAAGAGCCTTTGATTTAGCTTGGTGTGGGTGACTTTAACCCTCTCATGAAATTTAATTTATGAATAGCATTGGTTTTAAAAACTACTTCAAAATACTAAGTCAATTTATAACTATATTTATATCATATATTTAGTATGGTTTTACAAATTTAGTGGTTTTTTTTAAACTACCACTAATTAAATTATGTCATGAAGCATCCTAGATACCCTAGTACCAAGATACCTGAGAGAGCTCTAACATGGCCCAAATGGAATTCCCAATACTCATGGGTTGGGTACTAGCACCAGACATCATAAAAGATCAAATAGGGAATGATTTTTTCACAAAAAAAAAAGAAAAATAAAAAAGATACAAGTTAGTATACTCAATAATCCAAAATGAGAAAGTACAAAAAACAAATAGGTTTAACAAAAACCCAAGTCAGTACATCATCAAAGTACTATACAACTAATAAGATAAAAACTCAAACATCCAATGAAATAAGTGGAAAACATATCCACCAGTCACCTCCACCATTACTCCACAGTCCAAAGGATCAAGAATATCCACCACCTCCAAGTGGAACTTTCCCTTTACTCGGACTTGGAAAAAGGTAATCTACAAACTCCCTAAGGAAAGGGTAGGGTTTTATCTATAAATCTCAGTAGGATCTCACCAAGTGTTCCATAATCAATACCATAACAATTTACCATTTATGCTATCATTTTAAGTAAAAAAAATCATGGAATTACATTTTCATATTTTAAACCAAAAAATTCTTTCATTTCAATAGATGGAGAATATATTAAAAAAACTTTCAAATTGTATTAAATGAATATTTTATATAAATAATTTTATATAAAGAAGTTGGTATTAATACAATAGTTCAATAAATCAATGGCATGTATAATCAAATCAAGTAAACAAATCACCATGAAAGAGAGAGCTAGGGTATATTATTTTATTTGGTAATATGATCCTCACACTTATTATTTATCAACATGGATATAGATATGTGTGAGCACTCAAATCAACACCCTATTTGGGGAGCCACTATGGGAAATCAATCTACACCCCATTCGGGGAGACACTACGGGCAATCAAGTCAATCTTGGTTTAGTTATTATTGTCATCATAATTCTATTTTCTATGGGACCAAGATCCTAGCATGATTTTCCTCATTACATACTAACTAACCAAGATTAAATTTTCTTCAAAAATCAATAAAACAATCAATAAAATTGTAAATTAATCTTTTCAATTCATTTAAAAATATAATTTCTCAATCTCAGTTTTGAACATGCCTTTCCCATTTCAAAACCAAATCAAAGGTTTTCATTATTTCATTCCATTTAAAAACACTTTTAAATTTAAGTCATGTTATAAAGTTCAACATAAAATCATTTCATCAAAAAAAATTCCAAATCAAGCCATCATTTTTCATAAATTCTCTCAACAATTTCAATTCTTTTGAAATTGGGGTTTTTCTTAAATTTCATGCCCATTTCAAATCAGATATCAAATCATCGAAAATCCATGTTTTAAAATAAATTAAAAAAATCATTTCAATTTAATCAATAAATTCAAGGTTTCAATCATAAGGTAAATTATTATATAACAACATACATTTATATCAAGGAATCACAATGAACGACACCCGCAACAGGGAATTCCAATAAAGAACAAGGCAAAAGAGATCTAGGAACACAACCAAGAATCAAGATCCAATCAAAAAGAGTTTAGATCCATCAATTAAATGATGATCTATAAAAATATAAGGAGTAGATAAATAGAGATAAAAAAACATATGACAGGATATCCACTTACCTAGAGGAGATCGAACGAGATCAATACCGCTTAAATCCACCAAGAAAAGGGTTTGGAGGGGCCAAAATTGCTTCTTGGGAGCCTCCAAGGATAAAAAATCATGCTAGGTAGAATGGGGGATTAAGAAAATTAAATTGGGGGTTCATTAATTTTAATTAAATTTTTGAAGGAGTTAAAAAAGCATGTGAATGGTTTCTTGGGTAGGGACGCACAGTTAAACAAACTTTTTTCCCTAACCATACACCCCTACTAGACTTCTATTTGGGGTGCACAGTTGGCCACATAGTTAAACTAAACATGAACCAACCATTAATTTCCCACTATCCAAGTGGTACACAGTTTAGAGGTGTGGTTTCATAGTTTGTACAAACCATGTGCCTCTTCCAATGGCTCTCAAAAGGGCGCATGGTTTTCTAGGCCAAACTGCATGATTTTCCCTTACCGTGCACAGCCCAAAGGGCTTCCAAAATTCTCTAAATTTCACCCAAAATACTACAAAATAATACCCAACCAAAAGTAGATCAAAAATATGGTCAATTAATATTTTTAATCAAATAATAGGATTTTATAGCCTCCCCACCATAAAAACTTTTTGTCCCTAAAAAGCCTGTAAATAAGTTTTCATATCAAATATATGAGGTCACTACTATATCATTAGTGCCTCACACTCCCAAGTATCATGATAATAATAACCATGCTTCCATATAACCTAGAACAAATTTATCTCCCTCCCATGAAGTACTTTTTCTTTGAATCAACAATCCTGGTTGGATGTTTTGTCACAAATAAATCAAACTCAATATCAAGATCCTCCTAGCTCAAGTCATCTGATGGGTCATAAAGATACTTCTAAATATGTGATACATGGAACATGTTATGTATCAATTTAGAATATGGTGGAAGTGATAAATGGTGATCTACTTTCCCTACCTACTAAATAGAATCAAAAGGTCCCACAAACTATGGTGTAATATTCCCCTATTTCCCAAGCTATTATTAACCCAAATGATGTGAAACTCTCAAAAACACCTAGTCAAAAAATTAGAACTCCAAAGGTCACCTATGATGGTCATCATAATATTTATATCATATTTTTTCCATCAACATTATTTAATGAATCAACCGAATCTTTGGTGTAATCTCTTGGACCAAGCTTGGTCTAACCAAAGAACTTTCACCAATCTCTAACCAACACAATGGATATTTTCAAGTCCAACCATAAAAGGCCTTAAAAGGATCATTCCAAATTGCAGACTAGTAACTGTTGTTATAAGAAAACACAACCAATCCCAAATAGAAGTCCCAAGCTCCACCAAAATCAAAGACACAGGCACAAAATATATCCTCAAGAATTTGTATATCCCTCTCTATCTGAATATCCATATGTGGATGGTATACTATATTCAAATGAACCTGAGATCTCCTCACCTCCTAAAGTAATCTCCAAATAAAAAAAGTAAAATGGGAATCTCTATCGAAGACTATAGGTGATGGAACTATGTGAAACTGAACAATCACTTTCACATATAGATTTTTCAACTCCTCAACTTTGTTTATATCTTGAATGGGTATAAAGTGACTTGATTTAATCATCCTATTAATCACAACCCATATCACATTATTTCCTTGAGGTTTATGTGGAAACCCAACCACAAATTCCATATAAATCTCATCCCACTTTCAAGTAGGCACTGTAAGTGGGTGAAACAAGCCTGAAGGTCTCTAGTGCTTAGTTTTGACCTACTGATAGGTATAAAAACATGAAACAAAGTGAACAATGAACTATCTCATACCTGGACACCAAAATAATCACCGCATATCATAAAACATATTTTTTGGTTCCAAGGTGCACTACACACTAGGAATTATTGAAATCCCCCATTATATAATTCCTTACGGACTAAGGCATAAAAATGATTCCAAAAACATAAGTTGCTTTCAAAAGACAATGTCCACTAACTAATGGTATCCCCATCATAAAGAGAGTCCCTAATTTCATATAATTCGTTATCAATATTTTGTTCCTGAATAATAGTCTCAAGAATATAGGAGTTCAGCTAAACAATTTCCAAGAAAACCTTGGCCTCCTCCTCTCAGACTACTAAATGAAAATATAAAAAAACCATCAAGTTCCACTCTTATAATGATTCTTTCATAACCCAGGTCAGAAGTATCCTATTCAAAGCATCAAAAATGAAATTTTACTTTCATGGGGTATATGTAATATCAAAATAATAATATTTTAGGTACTCTACCCAACACCTCTAATAGAGGTTCAAATATTTTTGAGAGAAGATATAGCTCAAGATTTGTTGGTATAAAAACATGATAAACATTTCTATGAAAAGTTAATGCCACTAAATATTCACCACATGAATCAGAGATATGATTTCAAGGTCATAATTTAGATAATTCTTCTTGTGTGGTTTAAGATGATGAGAAATATTGGCCTCCACATGATCACCCTACATAAGGACGCAGCCCAAACCTGAACCTGATGCATCAAAAAAGACGAAATATCCCTAATCGGCCTATAGAAGAGTCAAAAATGGCTTAGAAATAAAAATAAGTCTCAAATTAGTAAAATAACTTTAACATTTATCATCCCAAGTGAACTTAACCCCCTTTTGAGTGATATCAATTATCAGAGAAGCCATCTTTGAGAAATCCTTTACAAATCAGCTATAATATCCCACTAAACCAATGAAACTCTAAATCTAAAAAACATTCCATGATTGACCCCATGTCATAATAGCCTTAATAATCTTGGTATAAATTTAAATTCCATGTTATGACACTACATATCCCAAAAATTTCACTTTATGAATCCAGATATCACATTTCAATAGCTTCTCAACATTTCCAAAACTACTCTCAGATGACGCACATGATCCTCCTTGGACTGAGAGTAAACTAGTATTTCATCCACAAAATACCACCATGAATGTATCAAGATACTTAAGAAATATTATATTCATAAAATCCATAAATACTATAGGATCCTTAGTTAGAACAAATGGCATGACAAGATACTCATAATGGTCATACCTACTCCAGAAGGCGTTCTTATGAATGTCAGATTCCTTTATTCTCAACTAGTGATAACCAGATCAAAGTTCAATCTTCAAGAACCACTTATATTCTTTAAAACGGTCAAATATATCATTAATATGTGGTAACATATACTTGTTATTCACCATAACTCGATTGAGTTTTCGGTAATCAACACATAGGTGAAGTGTTCTATTAGTTTTCTTTGCAAAGAGAATAGGTGTTTCCCAAAATGACATACTCGAGTGTATAAATCCTTTATCTAAAAGATAATACAACTGATTTTTTAACTCTTTCAACTCTATAGTTCCATATAGTAATAAGTAATAGATATTGGTTGAGTATCAGGTACTAAATCAATAAAAAATTCTATCTCTCTCACTGGAGAAAGACCATGGAAATCATAAGAAAACACATCGGGAAACTCGATGAAAATTAGAGGGAGATAATCACTCAAATATTCCCACTCTATATAAAAAGTAAAAACTAATATTACTTTCCCCAACTCCAAATAATAAGGATTGAATCTACTCGACCTTAGGTCTTATTCCCCCTAAAATACATGGCACACCCCATAGGGCAAAGTAAAAGAGACTCGTTGAAGATAACAATCAATTTAGAATTTATTAGTAATGAGACAATCCATATCAAGAATTACATAAAGAGTTTTCATGTTGAGAACCATAAAATTCCAAGAAATATCAATCACTAAAAAATAAGAAACACAAGCAGTACAATGGAGACTCTACTCTCTCTTCGTTTTGAGGGGCGTAGTAATATTCATAACATAAGACAAAAGGTTCATAGGAATATTTAGAAGGTTCACAATATGTGTCGATATAAACAAGTGATATTCATCAGTATTAAATAAAGTATTCAATAAAGATGAAGCTATATTGATAGTACCTCTCATAGTCGTTAAACCTATATCATCTTCATCTAGAGACACTTTCACTGTGTGAAGAAGATTCATTTCAAATACCTATGGCTAGAACCAATTTGTTCACAAAGAATATGATTGAACCATCATACTCTTAAGAATTGATGAGACTATTCTATTTCATAGAGAAGAAAACATATGGAATAATTTATATAGGTGTCCTGAGAAACCATGTGAACTATAGATCTTGGGTGCTTCATAGAAAACCCTTTTCAAATTCCATACCTTGGCACACTAAAATAAAGTAAAAGGGACTCTACTAGGAACTTCAATATGAATAGAAGACATATACTATCTAAATCCACCATTCCCCTCATCACACTTCCTCTTTCCTTTAAAGGAACTCACAAAACTGTCAATGGGATAAAAAGTAACTATTGTTAACCCTGACTAACCATCAACTCCCTATCTAGTACATTAGTATACAAATATATATTCAACAAGAAAACCTATGAAAAATATTAGGTAGATACCAATCTCAATCCTATGTGACTTAATATTCTCATTTGATACAATATCAGGTGAAAAATTCATAAGCTCTGCAAAGCATATTGCATACTACGTCATGATCCTATTAGCCTGTTAGAGGTTGAAAACTCCATAGACTTATCTAGTACTATATATTATGGATATAAATGGTCAGTGAAAATAACTCTAAAGTCATTAAACTCCAAACCCTCATGATTATTTTTCATTTCCATCAAATGCTACCATCTGTTTTTAGGCCCTTCCATCTTAAAGGTATCACATTTTACCTTAATAGATTCAGGTGTTTCCAGGAAATCAAAAATGAACTCTATCTTATTCAACCAATACTCAGACTCTTGAGAATCATTAGTTCCTTGGAAATAAGGTGGCTTCTAGAAAATAAACTCTTGATCATGATTCTAATATTCATCCCTTTAAGGTTCTAGAACTAGATCTAAAATAGTAATGGGTGCAAGTGCATGTACTACAGCTTAGACAGCATGCACAATAATCGTAATAAGATTTTGGTCTATGGTAGGATCTTCCTACTATGGTTCACCACCAGCTTCCTCCTAGAGCCTATTCACACATATTATTGGATTAATGATGCTACACAACATCAACAGACAATACCTAATACATTGTAAAGGATTCAAAAATCATAAACTCAAACAAGATCAATGGGAATATCAATCCCTTCAAATAATATTTTTAATATTTTTATTTCAACGTACCCAAATCAAGAGCAGTGCAAAGACTAGAATCGAAAGAAAAAAACATTCCTCAAATTCATTTTTCCCAAACTCCAATGGTGACATAAGGATCATTACAATGAGAGATAGCTATTAACTCACACAAAATTAAATCCTAAGTCCCATCAAGATATCCCAAAACACATACTAACATTAAGTAAAAAATTTTAACCTTCACCTATGATACCACTTTATCATGAACCATCCCAAATAACCTGGTTCCCTAATACCCTAACTATCTCTGACATGGCCTAAAAGGAATTATTGATCCCCATGGGTTGGTGACTAGAACCTAGCATCATACAAGATCAAAGAGGGAACGATTTTTTCACAAAATAGTAGAAGATAAAAGATACAAGTCAATATGATCAACACTTAAAAATAAGAAAGGACTAGAAAAAAACAAGTATAAAAGAAACTCAAAGCATTACATCATGAAAATACTTGGAAACTAACAAGATAAAAACTAAAACATACAATACAAAAAATGGATGACATTTCCACTGATCACCTCTATCATCGATCTACGTTCCAAAGAATCAAGAGCATCCACCACCTCTAAGTGGCACTTTACCTTAGAACAGACTTGTAAAAAGATAATCTATAAACACTCGAAGGTAAAGGTAGGGTGTAAGATATAAATCCTAGTAGGGTCTCACCAAGTGTTTCATAATCAATACCATAACAATTTACCATTTATTCTATAAATTTAAATAAAATAAGGCATCAAATTAAATTTTCATATTTTAAACCAAAACATTATTTCATTTAAATGGATGGTATATATATAAAAACAACTTTCAAAGAGTCTTAAATGAACATTTTATATAAAATAATTTATGTATATTAGTTGGCATGAATAAAACAGTTCAATGAATCAATGGTACATATAATCAAATCAAGTAAAGAAAACACCATGAAAAAGATCCCTATAGTATATTAGTTTCTTTTTTAATAGGATCATAAAACTTCTCATTCATCACCATATCTCTAGATATATGTGGATGCTTAAATCAACACCCTATTCAAGGAGCCACTATAGTAAATCAATCTACACCCCATTTGGGTAGCCACTATGATAAATAAAGTCGATCTTGGTTTAGTTAGTGTTGTCATTGTAAGTCCATTTTCTAGGGGATCAATATCCTAGCGTGATTTTCCTCATTACCTACTAACTACCCAGGCTTACATGTGATTCAAAAATAAATAAATTAATCAATCAAATTGGAAATTAATCATATAAAATCTTTTCAAAATATAATTTCCTAATCTCATTTTTCAATATGCCTTTCCCATTTCAAAAAAATCATAGGTTTTCATCATTTCATTCAATTTAAAAACACTTTTCAATTTAAGAAATTTTCTAAAGTTAAACATCAAATCATTTCATCAAAACAATTTCCAAATCAAGCCATTATTTTTAATAAATTCCCCCAACAATTTCTATTCCGTTGAAATTGAGGTTTTTCCCAAATCTCATGCCCATTTCAAATCAAAAATCAAATCATCACAAATATGTGTTTTTAAATAAATTAAAAACTAATATAAATTTAATCAATAAATCAAAGGTTTAAATCATAGGGAAAATAAATATGGAACCACCTACCTTTAGATCAAGGAATCACAATGCACAACACCCATAATGGGGAATTCCAAGAAAGAACAGGCAAAGGAGATATACGAACACAACCTAGAACCAAGATCCAATAAAACAGAGTTTAGATCCATCAATTACATGATGATATATCAAACTATAAGGAAGATATAAATAGATACAGAAAGAAAACACATAATAAGAGATCCACTTACCTGGAGTAAATCGAATGAGATCAATGCCACTTCAATCCACCAAGAAAAGATATTAGAGGGGTAAAATTGCCTTTTGGGAGCCTCCAGAATAAAAAAATCATGTTAAGTTCCAATAAGGGGGTTAGAAAAATTAAATGGTTTTTTAGGGAATTTTTATTAGATTTTTATAGGAATTAAATATTGCATGCACGGTTTCCTGGGGAAGGACACACGATTAGGCAAATTGTGCACCCTAACCATGTACCCCTACTAGACTTATGTTTGGGGTGCATGGTTTGGATGCACAGTTAAAATAAATGCATGCCAACCATGCATTCCCCACTTTACAAGGGGTTAATGGTTTGGAGGGGTGTCCACATGATTTGGAAAAATCATGTCCCCCCTTCTAGTGTCTCTTAACAAGTTGTATGGTTTACTGGGCCAAACCACACAGTTTTTCCTGACCATGAACCAATTGTAAAGAGACCAAAGGGCTTCAAAAACTATAAAAATTTCACTCGAAACACTCCAAAACAAGACTCAACCAAAAGGATATCAAAAATAGGGTCAAGGAATACCTTAAAAAGTAACATAATTTTACAGATTTGCAGTGGTTTTTAAAACCACTGTTAAAAATGGTCATATGTTATTGTATATAACATACTTGGAGATGGTTAAAATCACCTCTAAAAACTATTGGTGGTTTAAACTGCCCCAAAATCATTTATGATGGTTAAAAAACACCATTAATTATGGTATTAAGGTAACAAATGTGTCATAGATCCATACCTTTCTATACCATTCAATGTAGTATAAAAAATAGACAGTCAATACAAAAGTAATATATTCATCCAAAACAATATAATTATAATTTATTTTAACCATTTATATACAAAAAACTAGTATATATAAAATTTTATATAATATTTTAAGTTAAAAAAATTCACTATCAATGTTTTCATTAAAATTATAAATCATAAAATATCTAAAAAATAATAGGATTCTCTACTACCATGGATCCCCTTTACTCCCCCTAGATAGAGATTTACTGGTCAGCTACTTCCTTCCTATTTTCTACCTCTATTTCCTATATTTAAAATAGTTTACTATAAATTAGTAATGAATATATTCATGAAACATTAAATATATTTTAGTTAATTATAAATTAGAGACATGAAACAGTGTAATTAATTGCACATCACTGAACCAACCAATGTAACTAAGATAAAGAATAAAATTATTTAATCTATGTTTGAAAAAAATTATTGAAAAATAATCCATCCTTTAATATTTATTAAAAAACGCTCAATGAAAACTCATTTAAAACATAATGAAAACTCATTGAAAAACAATTTTATAAATCATTGAACCAACCAATGTAAAAAATATTTTTTCTCTTTTCTGTTATTATTTTTATTTATATACCATATAAATTAAGCAATTAATATAGATATTTAAGTAATTAATATTATCATGTTGAATCACATACCAATAATGGTGAAATTATAAAATACTATCAATGTTAATTGAGTAACAGTCTGAATGTTAGTGGGTTACTCTGTAGCTAACCCACCTACGAATGAAAACATACTAGCATAACTCAAAATAATACAAAAAGAAATATACCAGGTTTGCGACGAAGTGTATCATGTATGGTATAGATATAATTTCTATCTACTATTTTTTGTATACTCTATATAGAAATAGTAAATGGTTATCATATATTATATTTTAGATAACATATATAAACCTCTTCAGGCCCATTATTCATAAAAAATAACAAGAAAAAAAAATAATTCAACTAAACCTATATTTCAAATAATAAATAATTAGATATATATTTATTCAATTAACTTGAAAAAAATAAACCTCGCAAATGTTATTATAAATTAAACCTAAAAATCATATTTCATTTTTATAAAATCAATATACAATAGTTACAAGTAATTTTATTTATATTATACAATTAAAACTTTAAAAAGTATTTATATAGATTATAATTTTTTTCTTCTTGTTTAGACATATTATTATCATCTTCCATTATTAACATTACTTCTTTATCCTCTTCTTCACCATCCCTCACAAGACCAACAATTTCAATATCATCAGAGATAATCAATTCAATGTGTTTTTTATGGGGTTTACTATCAAAAAGTACTTTACCATCATCACCCATGTCAAACATGTCAATCAGTTTCATGTGAACAACAACACTCTACCCATTATCAACTATATCATCAATATAATTTACCATTTTTTCTTAGGTAACCAAAATGTATTGATCATTTTTCTCATGATCTCTGGTATTTATCAACCAAGAGAAGTTTACATAAGTAAAATTATTGAAACCATGATTCTATGTTGGATTTATTGATAATATATACTAAGGATTGATTAATTTTTAGGAAGGGTTATATAGATTTATTTAGGTGTTATATGGTGAAGAATTTTCATGGAAGTGCCTACATATGGTGAGATGCATGGATGTGCATAAAGATATCTTGAAGTATTAAGTTTCATGGAGGGAGGATAATTAGTTCATCTAGAAGAAGTATCTATGGTTACTACTTAGTATTAAATATATATATATATATATGTGTGAATAGGTGGTGGAATTTTGGGATAATAATTGTTGTATTAAAAGAAAAAATATTGGCTAGTATACTGAAGCATCCATCCATACCTTAGAGGGAAGTGACTGGGCTTGATAGTCACTTAGAATAGGGTGGAATACATGGGAGAAGGATCCAATTTTGGTTATCACTGGAAGGAAGAGAAGGTAGTGCGTAGGAAGAGAGCCACTATGTGGGGAAGAACAATGGACCCATCAAGTGAGGGGGAACTAAGGTATTTGTTTGGAATTCTTCTATTGTATCCAGAGTAATAAACCATTAGGACTTTAGTGTGAATATTCAATGTGGGATAGTGAAAATAGTGGTAATTGTTCATTTTTAAAGATAAAAGTCACAATGAGAAGTTTTTACTATCTAATTCGGTGCAGTGTGGGTGAAAGTGAAAGAGGAGAAGTGTCTGATAAAGGGTAATTCCTATTTTGGGATTCTCATCATACATAAATAGGTATTTTAATGGTTTGGTGAAAGGCATGGACTCAAACCCCATTCATGAGGTTTTAATACCATCGGTATTGAAGAAGGTATAGGGAAGCATACTAAATATAAAAGTGAATCTATCTAGATTTAAATGTTAAAATAATTCTTATATACCGTTTTTTTTAAAGGTTGGGGTCGAAGCCTCATTTATTATTAAATCAAAGAAAAGACCTCTTTAACTGGGTAGAGGGAGACTCATTACATAGCCCGAATTCCCAATAGGAATTTAGCCCATTACATGGCCCGTAGGCCCAATTTTTTGGCCCAAGGCCCATTTTGTGAATAGTGCTGCTACAGTACCCGCGCTTCTATAGTACCGCACAATACCTGCTGCTGCTACAGTACCCTGTCGTCACTTCAGTAACCTTCCGCCGCTACAGTGCCCGTCATTTCTACAGTGTTGTCGCTGCTACAGTGTTGTTACAGTACCTGTGCCCAATGTATTTTGAACCCCCATTTTTCATGTAGAATTAAGGGGTGCTTACCACTAATCCAAACCCCAACTACATAGTTCTTACTTACCATGTTAATCATTAAAAGAACCTAAAGTATATAAAATGGCCATATCCTTCATAGAATCATTACACAGAGTGAAGAAGAGGGAGTGACTATATTGATAGTGCACCCCTTATAAATCATTACAATATGAACATGAGCGGTATTAAATCCTAAAACATAGATACATCATTAGTGTGTGCGCCATTGATTTTCCCATTTTAGTGAACCAAGTAAAATCTCAACATTCATTTCATGCATCACTTTCTTCTATGTCCTTTTATCATTGGGTTAGATCGTGTGTAAGATAAATCATGTGACAGGTTGAACTAAGTTTCTTATAACATTAGAATAATATTTTTAATAAGTGTAGGGAAAAGCATAAAACCGATTCACAACTTGATTCACCCCCCACCCCACTTAGAATTTCTCAGGTTCTAAAAAAAATATAATGAATCTTTCCTTACACCCCTGTTAATATGGAACCATTTAAATTTGAATAACACAACCAAAAAAAATTCATGATAACTTAACTTAATAATATGAACCAACATTATATAGTAACCTTGATCTATAACTATAAATATTCCATTATTTTATGTTTTTATACCTTCTTCGTGATCGATAGTAAAAAAACTTGAAACCACCAATACTGTAAGTATCAAATTACCTAGCATGCTTCAAAGGACCTCGAGATAAATACTTCAAATATTCTGATAGTTCAACTCAATTATCAGAATTGATTATCTATACCAATTGATATAAAATACTTTACATATATTAAAAAATTATAAAATTATTCTAAATAGGTATTATAATAATAACTTACACAACATAAAAACCATTCAATAATATCTTTGTTAACCACTTTAGTTATATCTACCTCATTTTGATTTCAACTCCTATGTAATATTTTCATTTTTTCTCAAATCTTCAATATAGAGATCAATAATATTATTATTAAGTTACACATATATGTACACTTTTCTTAACTATAAACCAGTCATTATAAATGAAGAGACTTTTATATTATATCAACCTAAAGTTGGAATGATTGATGATTTATAATGAATTATATTATCATTAGCACATCCCAATCAATTGAGTCTTATCTCTATTGATTATAAATACCTATAATAGAAGGTTAGGAACTCTTTTATTAGGTAATATTCAATAATAAAACCTTTTTATTGAGCTATATTTTTTAAATAATACTTCAAATGACTAAGATACCTAATTTATAAGAGTAAGAAATTAATAAATAAACCTAATAATTATTTACTTAGAAAATTATAGTACTTTAATAAAAAGAAAATTAGAATTAAGTACCTCTAAATGGTATATATCCATAAATAATGTATAGGTCCTACCATTTTAGCCTCCTTGACCAAATTTATAGTCAAGAAAATCATTATAGTGAAAAAAATTAAGGGAAAATCATCTCTAAACAAAAAATAATCCATAAAATTATTTCCTAAAGTTTATCTAGTTTAATTAAGTTTAGGTTTTTTTCACAAATTTTTATGAATAATGTTTAAAAGTCGATTAAAACTATATTTATCTTTTTAGTTAAAAAATTATGGATTTAAAAAGGTAAAAGATTCTCAAATAATGTAGTTGATTCATGAATTTTTAATCCATATAATTTATGATAATTCAAATCAATACATATTGATATTTTACTTGAATATCTATCTAGTACTATCATAATTTTTAATCTTAAAAATAAAACATCATTTTTCTGATTTTTCAATGTAAAAATTATATTTGGATATTTCCCATTCTCATTTATGCATATAACATGCTTGATATTTAGTGCTTCTAAGTTGTTATGAGCATTTAGAATATCTTTTTATTTCCCCAACTCACTAAGCAATGTCAAAAAGCATATTTTCACAAACATTCTTCTCAATGTGCATAATTATAAAATTATGGTGTAGAAAATTAAATTACTACTATAAAAGTTAGAAAAATAATCACTTTTTATTCCATTATTATGTTTCGGTTGTATCTAATGGTGTTAAAACTATTATCTTTTCTTTATTAAACTAAAAATATTTTCTAAACTCTGTACCGGTATTTAATAATTATGCCAAGATTAGTGATCTAGATAATAATTTTGGTAGAATCCTAAAATATATTTTTCTATTGAACCATGACTAGTTATATTAAAATTGATAAGATGTATCAAGGAATTTATGACAACACATAAAGCACCAATTTCTTATATAAGGTGTTCATTGAGGATCAAAATCAAAATTATAAAACTGGACAAGCCAAACTAGTGTGTGTATTCCAATGAACCAAATTTTCTAGTTCAAGAAATTCATTGATGAGCCACATTAAGGTAGCATTCATTTTGAAATAAATTATGGTTGATGCAACATATCTTTCCATACCATCATTCCATAACTCCTATAATTCTTAGATAAGGGGTTATAGGTAGAAATCAATATCGTTTCCAAGTATCATATTTCTAGGAATAATCATTGATATGATGAAAGGAGTTTGTTTCATGAACATATAAGGAGATAGATTATAAGAGATAAAAATAATTGGTCATATACTATAACTACTACTTAAGGTCCTAAAAAGGTTGAATCCATAACTTTTCAATCCCAATAACACATTTTTAGTGTCATAGGATAAATCTAAAATGATAAGTCTAAGGTCTTCCACAATTTTGAGTCATTTGGATGTTACATGAACTTATCATTATTATTATCCATAGTATACCATCCCATATGCTCAACCTTTTTAGATGACATAAAGAGTATTGGAAGTCATGGTTTTAAATGGAAAGAATGTAAAACCTTTATATGAGTTATCTTTTTCTATTTAATCATGTTAGTGAATTTATTTAGACTATCATCATGATTTTTTGACTTCCATCAAAAATTAGAAAATATTTTTCACTCTGCTTGGTTTGAATCTTGTCCCCAATATAGTAGACAATCATTGGAATATGCATGTATCTTTGTATAATTGAGTCCATAATTGATAATAACCTTCTTTATCTCATTAAATGATATAGTGATATTAGATTTATCAAATGAATTACGTAAAAAATACAATGTTATAGACATTTATATATTTATAACTGCATAAAGACACTTGATTTAGCACAACTTTAGTGGAATAGAAAATTTTGAATACTTTTCACATCCTTTGTACAATTATTGATTTCCTTCTTTAAATAATTCATAAAATGTATTTCTATACTCAATTAAGTTTTGTCCTCGTATTAGTTTCCACAACAGTGTCAATTAATATGTTATTGACTTGACTAGGTTCTCCTTTAATTATGAAAGAATCATTAATATCTAGAGCATAAACACAATTATCTACTAATGTGTTACCAAGTTGATGGAGTTTCCCAACTATGTTGAAATCATAATTTTTCAATATTTAAATTTCATTATCCACTATCAGGTCATCAATGTGTTCATTATAATAGTAGACATAACTTCTCAAGATTTATGTGACACCTGGTTATTCATTCCAAATCCACTGCACATATTGATTAGTAAATTGTTTCAATATCAATTTCTCAAATACTTTATCTCCATTCAATCATCATCTAAATTTATATTTAGGACATGGACATTTTATTCTTCCATCAATAGATCAATTTGAAAATGAAAAATCCAAAAACATTTTCAAACCATTAGTATACTGAGGAGTGTTTTGAGGTAATGTAATCCAAACTAATTGATTTCCTATATATTCAGATAAAAAATAAATTTATATAATTATATATAAATAAAATAGTACATTTTACTTAAAATTTACTAAAAGTGGATATTTTTTTGGATGTTTTATGCTCTTATATCATGATGCAAATACTATTGTACTATAATGGAAACATAATTAATATTATATCACTCTTAACATATTAAATCCTAAAACATTACCAAAAATAAACTCTTTAAAAAAATACCATATTTGAAATAGCATTTAGAATATCTAGAATAAAAAACATGCTACTAAAAGTGTAATATAAATAGTCTATCAATAATTAAAAAAAATTAGTGTGCCTACTATATATATAAATATGGTATAGGATCCTAATAAATCATATTGCTCTAATATTTTCAATAATTTTCTAGTAGTTTTTATCAACTCCAACCACCACACCAAGAAACTTGAGTTCTGTTTTGCATGAACAAATATCTTTAGAATAGTAATTATCATAAATTAATGATATTCAAGGTTATACCATACTTTTAATAAATGATAATTACTATGATAAATAAATTTTTTCATACAAAAATAAACTCAACTGTCTTAGTGTAGTGGTTGGATTTGAAAAAAAACTACAATCTGGTTATCAATAATCTCATATAATCACCTTATATATACCCTTATTCATCCAATACTTTTCTTAATCATATAATGAATTCAATATTTTGGTTATAATTCACATTTATTGAATGTTAAATATTTAAATAATTAATTAAAACAAAATATAAAATTATGGATTTAAAATTTTAAGAGTGATTTAATGAAAAAAAGATAAAATCAAGGAATTGGTGAAAACCCATTCTCATCATAATTTTCCTAAGTTAAAATTTACATTTTCCTTATTATGAAAAAAAATAGGTTTTTATACATACTACAATTGGAAATAATAAAATATTTTTTCCCATAACCCCCCCCCCCCCACTAGTACCCCTCCTAGGCCAGAAATGAAGTGAAGGAATGGCCCTCAAAGCCCACCTCCAATAGGCCCTAAGTTGGCGGCTATCACCAAGGGTATAAAATACAAAATTTGAATCATTACCCTAATAATATAAGTTAAGTAAAAGTTATAAGAGGAGAAACAATTATCAACAACATATCATATAAAATAAAATAAAATAAAAGATCCATAGAAATAAATACAATAATACATGCCATGTTATATAGAAGAAAACATTAAAATAAAATCCAAAACCACTCCTAAGAAACAGCTCCAAACATAAACCCTATCTCTAATCTAGTCTATTCCATCTCAGTCACCAAAACCCTCCTGAAAACCAGAAATATAGTTTATATTTACATAGGGTGAGAATAACATGTATACTCAGTAGGATCCTCTTCAATAGCTCTACTGTAAATGTGAGAAAAATATATTAATGCTTCAGTGAGTTAAGAGAAGAACCAGTATGCACCTATTAGGTCAACTAATCATTCCTAGCCTCATCAAGGCTCAATAACCATGTATCCCATCCAAGTATAATAAGATAATATCATAATAATATAATCATAGGAACCATACAACCACTTACCCAATGGTTTTCTACTCTCACACACCAAAATAAAATGTCATGTTCTCCCATCCCTTCATGTATGATGTGGTTCGGGTCACATCCCTACCTACCCTAATGATCATAGGGTCCGATATCTCATGTTGTCTATAATTTTCTGTGTTTTGAACCGGACAAAAAATCCAGGGGAATTTGAATTTTTTTTGTTTATTAGATGATCTGTTTTTAAGACCAAGCATCGAAATATATTTCCAAGAGTCAGAACACTGAAATTTTTTTCCTTAAATAAATTAAATTAATTAAATTAAAAGTAAAATGGAAATAAAATTAAATGTGTTAAATTAGAAATAAAAATAAATAAGAGTTTTAATAATAATAATAATAATATTAATATTAATATTGATTATTATTATTATTATTTATTTATTCATTTGAATTAGGTTTAGATAGACCCCAAAGGGATCTCCCCCTTTCTCCCCTACTTACCCACGCATGACAACCCCTTGGCTGAACCCCCTGGTCATGCGACCTCCCTACTAGAAACCTCCCTCTGTGAGACCTCCCTCCTCAAGACCTCTATCCTTACAGCCTCCTCTGGTGTGGTGATCACCAGTTTTACATTTGATTCATCAAGGTAAGCCCTTCTCCTCCCTTGGTTGGAACTTTTTGGTCTTTAAATCACTCTATTTTGATATGTTCGAACCCTAAGGTTTAGGATAATCTTATTTTTGGTTCTTCTTCTCATGTTAGGGTATGTGAAGCATCTCCTGGGACTTCCTTTTTTGTGTTCTGGCAACCTCTACTGAAGGCGAAGCGATTAGGATCATCTTAGTCTTCCATAATTGATTTGGGGTAACTTTTTCCATCATTATTCATTATCGACAAATTTATAATTGGGGTGTTTCATAATTTTTTGAGGTTTTGGTATCTTTCCTTGGGTGTGTTGGCCCTTGACATAGTTATTTTGAGTTCTTAATAATTTTCATAGTGTGTTTGGTCGTCCTTGAGGTGGGTTCAAGTTATCATTTTCAAAGGTGACTTTCCTGCATATTCATAGGTAGGAATATATATATATGAGTTCCCCCATTATATATATGTTCTCCCATGGTAGCGAGTATATTTATATGGGGCTAGTTGTGCTCATGTATGAATATGAAAAATGAATATGCGGGTAATTAGAGATGGGTATATGAATATAATCATATATTTAATGATCCTCTTGTCGATATTCATGGACATGTGAATATGCACATAGGGGATAGGTGTCCTTATGTATATGTGAAGGTGAATATGCTCGGAGGCAAGAAGCAGTAGCTTAAAGTGGTTGCCGATAAAAATTCCAAGGGCCAAAGAGTTCGGTTTGGTCGTCTTATCCCTAAGGTAGGATCCCTTTTCCTTATCCTTGAATTAAAGTATGCATTTAATTACTGCTTTACACACTTTCCTTGCATTTGATTTATGAATCTTGATTTCTATAATAAATTTTTAAATTATGCTAAATTATTTTTTTGATAAACAAAGACATGGTTTTATAATAAAACCCCTCTAATAAAGGTGTATTGTGTTCAAAAACTCATAGTAATGATTAGAAATTTATACTTGCTTGAATTATTTATTTATTCTATAATTAATGAATTTTTTAAATAAAAATGTAATTATTTTATAATAAAACCCCTTCTACAGAGGTTCCCTATCTTCTAAACCAAAAATTAGTGGTTGTGATTGATATCCTTCTTAGTTATGGTTTGATATTTCCATATGCCTTATTGTTGGTGCTTGTTTTGTGACAAGTTAGTATTTTCCACTTTAAATAATATGAATTGAATTATCATGATTGATTAGTTTAAATTACATGTTTGGTATTTGACCATATTGATGTTATTAAATTTTTAGGCCCTCCTTAATATAAAATCTCATTGTATAGGTGATTGAACCTTCCAATGACACCTCATAAGATTTCCTTAAGCTTATTAAAATGATCAGAATGAATTTCCATGTTCATAGTGACTCTTGAATATAGAGAAAACCATTAATAGGATGTTTTATTTACCTTTAGCCACCCCTTTGGGTGTTTCATATTCTTTGGCCTAAAATTCCTTAAGCTTTGGGTGTGCCAACCTAAATGGACTAAGTTTACTCATCACTTGGTATGTGTTTAACCTTGGTTTAATTCCTTAAATTTGATAAATGGGTTTATAATGAGTAATGAGCCATGAATTGGATCCCTTTGACAATAGACATGTTTTATTATTATTTTTTACCCCTGTGTGTTTATTATATTGAAAACATTACTTTATGCCTTGTGCTTGGAACATTATGTTAATATTTGTGCCTTTCCTCTTTGGTGCTTATGTCTTAGACCATATGATTGGTTGGAAAGTAATGATATACTTTCTAAGGTTGAAGGATTGTGTTTTTAATATGTCTTTGATGACATGTGATTCAAGGAATGATGATGCCTTGTTCCTTTGTTTATATTCCATTGCTTATGCAATTACCTAATGATTATTCCCTGTTTTAGTAGATCATTTTATGTTTTTAAAACTTTGGTAATCTTGTTATCTTGAGATATTAAAATGATAATAATGACATGTAATTGTTACATGCTTTCTTTTGTTCTAAATTCCTTTTTCCATGTTGATGGTTTGATTGTATCCTTTGTCTTTCTAGGTAGGATGGGACATTTCTATGCCCTTGATGGAATGAGATGATTAATTTATGGATTGAAATTATAAATTATTTCTTTTTGTTATGTGCCTTGCTTGATTGGATCCTCTATCGCGAGCCAGGAGAGAACATGGATTTTGTATTAAGGATTCATAGATGGACTCACCATGCTCGTTTGGGTTACGACCCGACGCATCGGGGGTGATGCTTTGGATTTCTATTAAAGGTATTCTCATGCGGTTTATTATACTCCTGATTGATATTGATTCCCTAGGGGAGAAACCGTAGATGGACCCATTAACAAGATGGCTATGCCATACTATGGGTGATACTCGGTCCCCTATGTGTGATACCTAGGACAAACTTAGAGTCTCCATTCCTCGAGTGATACTTGGTATTCTTTTAAATAAACCTAGATAGACTCAGTGATATTGGATTATTGGATGTTCATATTACGATACTTGGGATTCTTTTTAGATCTCCTTGGACGGGCACGGGACTGCACCACTCGATTTAAATGACTAATCGTTTGCTCTTATGAGATGCATCTTTTATTATTTTTATGATCATGTGGTGTTATCTCTTGATTCATCTTGCTTATACTTTTTATTTCTCATGTTTTGATATGGACATGAGACCCCAAGCCATAGTTCAAGCTTGGGGCATGATTTTTTTAGTTTCCTTAGTTACATTAGTACATGTTATATGTGTTATGATTTTTAAAGGTACCTCTTTTATGATATCCATCTTAGGCCGAAGCATGTGGTGTGGGATGGGGGTATATTTAGGAACTCAGACCAAGGTGTTTCCATTTTATTTATTATTTCTCCACTCTTACCATATATTGAACATTGTATAAATTTATATTGAATTTTCTAGATTAGGATAGACACCAGTGGTGTCGTCCTACTGAGATTTATATCTCACACTATGCTTGGGTTGCCATTAAATTGGGGTACCTAAGTTATCTTACATGCTCAAAAGTCTTTGAATTGATTTCTTGTGTTATTTTGTGTTGTTTACTTGGGATCTAGGGAGCACAGGACTGGGATCATGCTCAGGATGCTCGAGAAGTTGACCATTGGGTTTTTATTTTATTTTTTTGTTATATTTTACGACTTGTGCCTTATGGTAACACATGACATTACATGAATTATTATATGTAATTGGAATTTTAAATTTTACCTTATTCGGTTTTTATACATTTATTCTTCTATTGCTGTTCTCTTTTATTCATATTTCCACTGTTTGTAATTTATTACCGATGATTCCACTATTTATTACTGATTTACGTCGGTTTTATCATTGTGAATATTATGATATATGAGGGAATAGTATCCCCATGGACACACCTTAGGCCCTCGCTGCTAGTTGGAAGCCTCCAGCATTCGGGGAGATGTGCTTGAGTTCATGTGACCCACCGGTCCGGCTACCGTAATAGTGGTCAGTAGGTCTGGGATGTTACAAAGTGGTATCATAGGAAAATTTTCCCTTATCTTACTATTTTGGATTCATATATATAAGAATATGAATGTGTCGGTGCTTGGTAAATATTCATGCCTGGGACTGATCACCCCACGTATGGGGAAATGACCAAGTGGATTGGGTCAGGATTGATGTCCATGTTGTTGTTGTTACAGTTGATTATTATTTTATCTCGAGTGACTGGTGTACTTTCTACTGCTTATGATTTATGGAATTATGGTCCTTAGCCTACTACACCAAGGATTAAGCATTACATGCATAATAATAGTCACATATATATTCACATTCCATTCATATTCCATTCCATTTAGTTTCATTTATAGGTTTTCTACTGTTATTATTTCATGCCTTGAATTATATGCCACGTTATTGTGTTTATTAACATGCCTTCCTATTTAATATTCCATGCTTCTGTGCCTATAGCATGTATTATCCTTGTTATCTTCTTATGATGAAATTATAGTTTTGTTTTGATGTAATTGATGGCATGGTATAAGTTAAATGGTTTTAATTAAATGGGGTCCAAATGCTAACTTTTAAATTTTAGGGGTGCTTTATAGATTGGTAAATGGACACCCATATCACTGAATGGTGATATATGACCATGTTATATTATTAAATGGTTTAAAGTGAAATATATTTCAATTTTTATCTGAAATTAATTGGTTAAATTCTTAAATGCACAACTGGACCCAAGTAGGTCAGTTGGGGCATGTTTCTCATGAGATAACCCTCTATGGGTGTTTTGAAACATTAATAATTAAGAAATCACCTTTGGGTTTCATTTTTCTAAACCCAAGTTGGCTTAGTAGGACCTTTTTAGGTCTCCTTATTTGTTAAAAAAGAATTTGCATGACAAATTTCCTAATTATGACAGGATGTCAATAAATGTTTAAATGGTTAAATGAGTTTTGATTTAAATTCTCAAAAATGGAACCCTAAGTGGTGTCCTCTATTTAAACCCTTGTATAAGGGTATCTTGAGCTTTTCTTTTGAGTATCCTTGTGTGTATCCTTGAAACGTAACCATAGGCATTTTCTATATGACTTCTTTTTAGTAATTACTTAGATGATCATATCTTGAGCCTAGTGACTTTCATAGGCATGACCCTGTTATGGGTTGACACTTTCTACTCACATAAGGGGATGTAATGAGGTAGTTAGCACCCTTAGAGCTTAAATTTCTTGTTAAAACCATTGATTTTTTTATGTTTGGTGTCGTTCGGGTGACGTTGTCCCTGGTAGGACTTCTACCTTCTCGATGACACCCTTGTTTTGATGGGTTATCATGGTATCTTTGAACCTTTTTATAGGTGTGAGCATCAATTAATGCTTGATTTTAGTAGGTTAGGCATGCCTAGAGCATGGTCATCTATTTCATAGGTCTTGTGACCCTTTTTCCTCCCTCAGTGATGGGAGACTTGGTATGTCATCGTCTAGGTTAATGGTCGTATGGGGAAATATGATTTGGGTTAAATATTTTATACAGACCAACTAATACTTGAATTAATAGGTTGGATAGCTTGTGGATAGTATTGAGGGTGTGTCATCTTGCTTCTAAAACCTCAAGATAGTATGCATTGATATACGTAGTACTCTTTGAGTCACTAATGTTGTAATGAACCAATTGAGTTCAGTAAAATTGTTGAGCCTTGAGCCATTGAGTACGTTCTCAAGTCATCTACATAGTAGAGCGACCTACAAGTTAAAGAAATATAATTTGTCCCAATGCTTGATATGACTTCCAAGACACTGGATTTTTGACATGCCAGTTATTTGGGATTTTGTATTTCTTTCCAAACATTATAACATATGTGAGCATGTCTTGGAAGATCATCACGTGTAAATTTAAGCTGAATATAGATCTAGCACGCTGGTGATCGGTTAGTTTATTTATTTCCTTTCATTGTCTTGGACACTCCTAAGGTGTGGAGTTTTGTGTTGAATTTAGTAAATTTTTCCTTAAAATTAGAAGGAATGAAACCTAAAATACCATTTTAAAATGGTCAACTTTCTTGTGTTCCTTTGAGTCTTGGAAGTTTAAATACATGTCGGTGATTACTTGGCATCATGACTTCATTGTGGTTGGTGGTGTATGCAACCCCTAAGAAAGCGCCATTTTTTTATTTAATTAAGTGGTAAAGATTGATTGATCACATAATGCCTCAGGTGGTAAAGTCTTGGTGATCAATTGGTGTCGATGTGTTATCAGGTGAATTCGAGTTCCTTTCCAAAGAAGTCGACCGATAGTGGTTCAACTATTCTTCCCTTCGGTGGCTGGGTTTGGTTAGTTTAGAACCAAACCAAGCAATTCATCTTGGGCATGATGCAAGTGTATCAAAACCTTTCATTAGTATTCAAACTCCTCTTAGTATATTTTGCTTAGTGACGAGCATGTCCCCTATCTTAACGTCGTCCTTGATGAACTAAGAGAGCATCGGTCTTACATTGTGTTGAAGATTTAAATCCATTGGTATTGATTGAGTGTTTTTCTAAGTTTTACATGCCGAATTCATGGTTCCTATCATGAATTGGTTATTTCAAGTGATGCTTGGATTCCCGTGTAGAAATTACTTGGATGGACCCTTGGGCACCATCCTTTTCTTTTGACTCGACTACTAGGAAGATGTTATTCTGGCTCGGTTGATGAACTAATGTAGATGGTGTGGAATTGTGCCAACGTATCTCTTCTAAATATGGGGTATGGATTACCTTAGTTAGTTACTTAGACCTGATTATTTCAATTCTGAGGTTTTTCTAGACTCACAGTCTGGCTCAGAGTTAATTCTTAAAAGGGTAACAATTTTGGTGGAATAAATCTCATTTACATCCTTGTTCATGCTGAGGCATGATGGTTTTAAAATGGTCAGATGATGTTTTGAACAAGGAACATCATTGGGCATTGGTTATGGACTTCGTTGGACACATTCATTGTAAATGAATAATGACTTGGAAGGAGGCATTGTAGTTTTGTTGAAATACATCAGTCTTCTAAGCTGAGCATCTTGGGAATGGTTAGCCGAATGTGGCTTGACACTTGATTTCCCTTGTTCAATGAATACAGTTTGTGAAGATCCATTTTAAAGCATGTATCTAGGTTAATTCAAGTAAGGTTTAAGGGTCAGCTACATCATTCAAGGAAAAAATGTGTGACCATTTTCTGTTAGGTTTATCAGGATTTGACCATTTCTTTTAAATGAAATCATGCTCGGAGAATTTTTAACTCTTAGAGGAATATTTTGTAAGGAAATTCTGAAGTTGGAGGTACCATGGATCAGAATTTTCCCCTTTCTAATGTTAATGCCTAAGGTGCAGAGCACCTCTGGTCGGATGTTCAAAGAGATGATGAAGTGGTCATGTATCAAGCTGAATGAGCTTGGGTAAGTGTCGTCTCGATGTTTCAGTTGGGAATTGATCATTGGCTCAAGTTTTAATGGATTAATTATATCATTCTTGAGAAGTAATTGAAGGTTACTTAGGCATTTAGAAATGCAACATGATTGTTTGAGTGATACTTCATGACCCTTATGGGTCGGGTGATGTTTTCTTTGTTCCTTAAAGCCTCTTGGGGATGATAATTTCTAAAGTGGGGAGTTTGTAACATCTCGTGTTTTGAATCGGACAGAAATTCTGGGGGAATTTGAATTTTTTTTGTTTACTGGATGAGTTATTTTTAAGATCAAGCATCAGAATGTATTTATGAGAGTCAGAACACTACAATGTGTTTTTCTTTAATAAATCAAATTAGTTAAATTAAAATGAAAATGAAAATAAAATTAAATGGGTCAAATGAGGAATAAAAATAAATAAGAGTTTTAAAAATAATAATATTATTAATATTAATTATTATTTTTATTATTTATTTGTCTTAATTTAGGTTTAGAGAGATCCCAAAGGGGTCTCCCCCTTTCTTCCCTCATTACCCTCATGCAAAATCCCATTGGTCGAACCCCCTAGGCACATGACCTCCCTCCTCATGGCTTCCCTCCACATGACATCCCTCCATGCGACCTCCCTCCACATGACCTCCCTTGACGTGACCTCCCTCCTCATGACCTCCCTCCTCACAACCTCCTCTGGTGTGGAGATCACCAGTTTTATGTTTGCTTCATCAAGGTAATCCCTTCTCCTCCCTTGGGTGGAAAATTTTGGTCTCTTAGTCACTCGATTTTGATCCAGTTTAACCCTAGGGTTTGAGCTAATCTGGTTTTTGGTCCTTCTTTTGGTGTTAGGGTATGAAAAACATCTCTTGGGACTCTCTTGTTCATGTTTTGAAAACCAATGCTGAAGGTGAAGTGGTTTGAATCATCATGGTCCACCATCATCAATTTGGGGTAACTTTTTCCATCATTATTCATTATCTCTCGATTTATAATTGGGGTCTTTCATAATTTTTTTTAGGTGTTGGTATTTTTCCATGGGTGTGTTGGTCCTTTTTGCAAGGATTTTGAGTTCCTAATAATTTTTTTAGTGCCTTTGGTCATACTTGAGGTGGTTCAAGTTATCGTTGTCAAATGTGACTTTATTACATATGTATAGGTAGGAATACATCTATATGAGTTCCCTCGTTATATATATGTTCGCCCATAGCAGCAAGTATATTTATATGGGGCTATGTGTGCTCATATATGAATATAAAAAATTCATACATGGGTAAGAGGAGATGGGTATATGCATATAAGTATATATTTAAGGATCCCCTTATACATATTCATGTCGATGATAATATGTACATAGGGGCTAGGTGTCCTTATGTATCTGTGAAGTTGAATGTGCTCAAAGGAGGGAGGCAGTAGCTTAGATTGGTCACCAATAAAAATTTCAAGGGCCAAAGTGTTAGTATTGGTCATCTTCTCCTTGAGGTGGGATACCTTTTCTTTCTCCTTAAATTAAAGTACATATTTAATTACTGCTTTACACATTTCCTTGCATTTAATTAACACAAATTGATTTCTAGAATAAATGTTTAAATTGTGCTAAATGATTTTTTTGATAAATAAATTCATGATTTTATAATAAAACCCCTCCAACAAAGGTGCGTTGTCTTTAAAAATTCACATTAATGATTAGACATTTATGTTTTCTTAACTTATTTCTTTGTTCTCTGATTAATGAATTTTTTAAAGAACAATTTTTTTATTTTATAATAAAACCCCTCCAATGGAGGTGCACTGTCTTATAATCCAAAACATAGTGGTTGTGATTAGTATCCTGCTTTGCTATGGTTTGAGATTTCCATATGCCTTCTTATTGATAATTTTTTGTGATAAGTTATTATTTTCCCCTTTGGATAATATGAATTGAATTTACATGCTTGGTTAGTTTAAATAGAATTCTTTGTATTTGACCATCTTGATGTTCTTAAATGGTTAGGCCCTACTTAATATAAAAACTCATTGTATAGGTGATTTCCCCTTAAAATGGCACCTCTTAAGAGTTCCTTAAGCTTATTAAAATGATTGGAATGAATTTCCATATCCGTAGTGACCCTCACTTGCAGTGAAAACCATTCATAGGGTGTTCTCCTTGCCTTTGGCCACCCTTTTGTGTGTACCATATTCTTTGGCCTAAAATCCCTTAAGATTTGGGTGTGAAAACCTAAATGGACTAAGTTTCCTCATGCCTTGGTATGTTTTTAACCTTAATTTAAAGCCTTAAATTTGATAAATGGGTTTATAATGAGTAATGAGCCATAAATTGGATCCCTTTGACAATGGACATATTTTATTCTTATTGTTTAGCCCCATGTGTTTATTATATTGAACACCTTACTTCATGACTTGTGCTTGGAACATTATATTAAGTTATGTTCCTTTCCTATTTAGTGATTATGGCTTAGACCATATGCTTATTTGTAAAGGATTTTTATACATTTCAAGCTTGATGGATTGGGTTTTTAAGATGTCTTTGATGACATGTGATTTGAGGCATGAAGATGCCATGTGCCTTTGTTTATATTCCATTGCTTATGAAAGTGACTAATGATTATGCAATATTTTAGTGTCTTGTTTTATGATTTAAACTTTTTTAATCTTGTTATATTGAGATATTAAAATTATAATGATGATATGTAATTTTTACACGCTTTCTTTTGCGCTAAATGCCTTATTCCATGTTGATGGTTTGATTGTATCCTTTAGCTAGATTGGTAGCATGGGACCTTACCATTCCCTTGATGAAATGAGATGTTTAATTGATGGATTGGAATTATAAATTCTTGCTTTTTATTATTTTCCTCGCTTTATTGGATCACATGTCACAGGTCGGGAGAGAACATGGATTCTGTATTAAGGATTCATGGATGGACTCACCATGCTTATTTGGGTTACAACCTGATGCATCAAGGGAAATTATTTGGATTTCCAGGAAATTTATTCCTAGGTGGTTTATTATACTTTTAATTTATACTAGTTCCCTAGGAGGGTAGCCTTCTATAAACCCATTAGTAAGATGGCTACACCATGTTATGGGTGATACTCGGTCCCCGGTGTCCAATACATGAGATGGACTCAGATTCGTCATGCCTCAAGTGATACTTGGGATTCTTTTGGATCAACTTGGATGGGCTTGGTGGTATTGGATTATCATATGTTCCCATTATGATACTTGGGGTTATTTTTAGATCGCCTTGGACAGGCATGGGACTCCACCACTAGATTTGAATTATTGGTTGTTTTCTCTTATGAGATGCATCTTATATTATTTTTATGATCCCATGATGCTATCTCTTGATGCATCTTGCTTATAATTTTTATTTCTCATGTTTTTACATGGATATGAGACCCCAAGACAAAGTTAAATCTTGGGGGAATGATTTTTTTAGTTGCCTTAATTACATTGGAACATGTTATATGTGTTATGACTTGCACAGGTACCTCCTTTATAATATCTGGATTAGGCCAAAGAAGGTGGTATGGGATGGTGGTTCGTTTAAGAACTGATAACAAGGTGTTGTCAATTTATTTTTTATTTCTCCATGCTTACCATATATGGAACACTGTCTAAATTTATATTGCACTGTCTGGATTGGGTGAGACATCGGTGGTGTCAACCTACTAAAATTTATATCTCAAACCCTACTCGGGTCACCATTACACTAGGGTAATCGAGCAGTCCTACATATTTACAGGTCTTTGGATTTATTAATTATGTTGTGTTGTGCTACGTACTTGGGATCTAGGGAGAACATGACTAGGCTCATGGTCAGGATACTCAAGAAGTTAACCATTGGGTTTTTCTTTTCTTATGTTATATTGTGTTTCTTTTACCTTTTGGTAACACTTAACATTACATGAATAATTATATGGAATTGGTATTCTCCATTTTACCTTATTAAGTTGTTATACATTTATTCTTCTGTTGTTGTTCTCTTTTATTCTCATTTCTGTTTTTTGTCATTTATTACCTATGATTCTGTTATTGCCTACTGATTTACACCAGTTTTATCGTTGTGCATATTATGATCTATGAGATAATAGTCTCCCCATGGACACAACCTAGGTACTCACTGCTAGTCGATGGCCTTTGGCATTTGGGGAGATGCTCTTAAGGTCATGTGACCTATTGGTTTGGCTACTATAATAGTGGTCAGTCGGGTCGTGATGTTACAAATTGGTATCATAGGAAATTTTTCCCTTATCTTACTGTTTTTGATTGGTAGAAGATAGACTATGAATGTTTCGGCACTTGGTAAATAGTCATTCCTAGGACTTATCACCCCACGTATAGGGAAATGAACAACTATACATATCCTGGATTGATGTCCATGTTGTTGTTATTACTATTGATTATTATTTCACCTCGAGTGACTAGTGTACTTTCTACTACTTATGATTTATGGAATTATGGATTTTACCCTTGGTATGCTACAGTGAGGATTAATCATTACATGCATCATAATAGGCACATATATATTCAAATTTCATTTATATTACATGCCATGTATTTTTATTTATAGGTTTTCTACTATTATGATTGCATGACTTGAATGTTATGCCATGTTGTTGTGTTTATTATCATGCTTTCCTGTTTAATGTCTCATGCTTATGTGACTATATATTGTATTATCTTTGATATATTCTTATGATGACATGCTAGTTTTTTTTTGATGTAATTGATGGTGTGGGAAAAGTTAAATGGTTTTAATTAAATGGAATCCAAATTCAAACTTTTAAAGTTTAGGGGAACTTTATGGATTAGTAAATGGCCACCCATATCACTGAACGATGATATATGACCATGTAATATTATGAAATGGTTTTAAATGAAATATATTTCAATTTTTATCTGAAATGAATTGGTTAAATTCTTAAATGAACAACTGGACCCAAGTAGGGGAATGTTTCTTATGAGATAACCCGCTATGGGTGTTTTGAAACTGTAATAATTAATAAACTACCTTTGGGTTGAATTTTTATGAACCCAGGTTGTCTTAGTGGGACCTTTTTATGTATCCTTATCTATTAAAAATTAATTTTCATGATAAATTTCCCAATTACAATGGATGTCAATAAATGTTTAAATGGTTAAATGAGTTTTTATTTAAATGTTCAAAAATAGAATGATAAGTGGTTTTCTATATTTAAACCCTGATATAAGGGTAGCTTGAGATTTTATTTTGAGTATCCCCTTTTGTATCCTTGAAACATAATTGTGGGTGTTTTCTGTATGCCTTCTTTTTAGCAATGACTTAGATGATCGGCTCTTAAGCCTAGTGACTTTCAGAGGCATGGCCCCGTTATGGTTCAATGATTTATACTCTCATAAGGGGATGTCACGAGTTAGTTATCACCCTTAGATCTTAAATTAATTGTTAAAACCAGTGAGTTTTTTTATTTTTGGTGTCATTCAGGTGTCATTATCTCTAGTAGGACTTTTAGATTCTTAATGACACCCTTGTTCTGATGGGTGATCATGGTATCTTTAAACCTTGTTACGGGTGTGAGCATTGAGTAAAGCTTGATGTTATTAGGATAGACATGCCTAGGTCATGTTCTGATATTTATTAGGTCTCATGACCCTTTTTCCTCCCTTAGTGATGGGTGACTTGGTATGGCTTTGTCTAGGTTAATGGTCATATAGGGCAATACGACTTTGGGTTAAATCTTTTAAACGGACCACCTGATACTTGAATGCATAGGGCGTATAACTTTTTGATAGTATTTAGGGTGTGTCATCTTGATTCTGAAACCTCATGGGTGTATGCATTGATATATGTAGTACTCGTCGAGTCACTAATATTGTAACGAACTGGTTGAGTTTAGTCAAATTTTTTAGCCTTGATCCATTGAGTATGTTCTCAAGTCATCTTCATAGTAGAGTGACCTGTGAGTTAAAGAAATATGATTCATCCCTATGGTCGGGATTACTTACAAGACTTGGGAGTTTTGAAATTCTAGTTAGTTCGGTTTATGGATTTCTTTCCAAATGTTATAATGTATGTGAGCGTGGCTCGGAAGAGCATCGCATGTACATTTAAGCTGAATCAGGATCTAGTGCATTGATGAGAGGCTATTATATTTTTTTCCCTTCATCAAATTAGACACTCCTATGTTGGGGAGTTTCATGTCTAATCTGGTAAATTTTTCCTTACAAGTAGAAGGAATACAACCTAAAATGCCATTAGAAAATGGTCGACTTGCTTGTGTTCCCTTGAGGATTGGAAGTTTTAAATACATGTCGGTGCTTACTTGGAAACATGAATTCATTGTGGTTAGTGGTGTATGAAACCCCTGAGAAAGTTCCATTAGTCTTGTACAAACTTCGTTGGTAAAGCTTGATCGATCATAGAATGCCTCAGGTTGTAAAGGATTGGTGATCGGTTGGTGTCGATGTGTCAGCAGGTGAAGTCGAGTTCCTTTCTAAAGATTTTGATCGATAGTGGTTCAACTATTCTTCCTTTTGGTGGTTTTTTTGGTTGGTTCAGAATCAAACCAAGAACTTCATATTGGGCATGATGTAAGGGTATTGAAACCTTTCATTAGTATTCAAATTCTACTTAGTTTATTCTTCTTAAAGATGAGCATGTCCCATATCTTGATGTCATCCTTGATACACTAAGAGAGCGTTAGTCTTAAGTCACGCTAAATTGTTAAAGTTATTGGGATTTATTGATTGGTTTTCTTAGTTTTACACTCTAAATGAATTGTTCCTATTGAGGCTTGGTTGTTCTGAGTGATGCCTAGATTCCCATGTAAGAATTCCTTGGACAGACCCTTGGGCACCAGCCTTTTCTTTTGACTCGACTATCAATCAAATGGTATTTTGGCTTGATCGATGATCTAATGTAGATGTTGTGTTCTTTTTCCAATTTATCTATTATAATTAAGTGGTATAGACTACCTTTTTTAGTTACTTGGACCAAATTTTTTCAATTTCGATATTGTCTCTGACTCATAGTCAGGATCGGAGTTAATGCTTTAAAGGGTAATGATTTTGGTGATATGAATCTCATTTACACCATTGTTCATGCTAAGGCATGGTATTTTTAAAAATTTTAGATGATTTTTTGACCATGGAACATCATCAGGCATCGGGTATGGATTTTGGTGGATGCTTTCATTATAAATGAAGAATTCCTTGGATGGATGCGTTGTAGTTTTGTTGAAATACGTCAGCCGTCTAATTCGAGATTCTTGGGAATGGTTAGTTAGATGTGGATTCAATCATGGATTACCTTTTTTTAATGAATATGGTTGTTGAAGAACCATTTTAAATAACATATCCAGGTTAAGGAAATTAAGGTTTAAGGTTCATCTACATATTTCAAGGAAAGCATGCGTGGCCAGTTTCTGTTAAGTCGATCAGGATTCGACTATTCCTTTTCAATGAAATCATGATCAGAACATTGTTAAAACTATTAGAATCATATTTTTTAATGAAATTTCAATGGTGGAGGTACCATGGATTATACTTTTCCCCTTTCTAATGTTAAATCCTAAGGTGTAGAGCACTTCTGGCTGGATGTTCAGAGAGACGATGAAGTGATAATGTCTCAATATAAACAGGGCCAGGTAAGTGTCATCTCAATGTTTCGGTTGGTAATCGATCATTGGATCAGGTTTTAATGGCTTAAGTGTCACATGCATGAGAAGTTCTTGAAGGTTAGTTAGGCGTTTGGAAATAAAACATGATTGTTTGAGTGAGACTTCACAACCCTTATGGGTCAGGTGGTGTTTTCTTTATTCCTGAAGGCCTCTCAGGGATGAGAAGTTCTAAGGTGGGGAGGTTGTAATATCCTGTGTTTTGAAAAAGATAGAAATTATAGGGAAAATTGAATTTTTTTTGTTTACTGGATGAGCCATTTTTAAGACCGAGCATCAAAACGTATTTCTGAGAGTCAGAAAGCTGTAGTGAATTTTTCTTTAAGAAATTAAATTAGTTAAATTAAAATTAAAATGGAAATTAAATTAAATGGGATAAATGAGAAATAGAAATAAAGAATATTTTTAAAAACAATAATAATATTAATATTAATATTAATTATGATGATGATTATTATTATTATTATTATTTATTTGTCTTAAGTTAGGTTTGGAGATACCTTAAAGGGGTATCCCCATTTTTTCCCTCATTAATCTCACACAAAAGCCCTTTGGCCAAACCCCCTGGGAACATGACCTCCCTCCTCACAACCTCCCTCCATGTAACCTCCCTCCACATGACCTCCCTCATCATGACCTCCCTCCTCACGGCCTCCTCCAATGTGGTGATCACCATTTTTACGTTTGATTTATTGAGGTAATTCCTTATCCTCCCTTGGGTGGTGATTTTTGGTCTCTTCATTGCTCGATTTTGAGGCAACTGAACCCTAGGGTTTGGGCTAATCCAATTTTTGGTTATTCTTCTGGTGTTAGGGTATGTGAAGTGTCTCATAGGACTCCCTTGTTTGTGTTCTAGAAACCACTACCAAAGGTGAAGTGGTTCAAATCATCTTGGTTTGTCATCATTGATTTGGGGTAACTTTTTCAGTCATTCTTCATTGTCACTCAATTTATAAATGGATTTTTTTCATAATTTTTTGAGGTGTTGGTATTTTTCCTTGGGTGTTTTGGTCCTTATCATAGTGATTTTTAGTTCCTAATAATTTTCTCATTGTTTTTGGTCGTCCTTGAGGCGGGTTCAAGTTTTCATTGTCAAAGGAGACTTTCCAGTATATGTATAGGTAGGCATACATCTATATGAGTTACCCCATTATATATATGTTCACCTATGGTAGAGAGTTTATTTATATGGGTCTAGGTGTACTCATATATGAATATGAAAAATGCATATGTTGGTAAGTGGATATGGGTATATGCATATAATCATATATTCAATGATACCCTTCTACATATTCATGTACATTTTAATATGTACATAGGGGATAGGTGTCCTTATGTATATGAGAAGGTTAATATGCTTGAAGAACGGAGGTAGCAGCTTAGAATAGTCATTGATAAAAATGTCAAGGGCCAAAGTGTCTGGCTTGGTCATCTTCTCCTTGAGGTAGGATCCATTTTATTTCTCCTTAAATTAAAGTATACATTCAATCACTACTTTACACACTTTCCTTGCATTTAATTAATGCTGCGTGATTTCTAGAATAAATTTTTAAATTATTCTAAATGAATTTTTTGATAAGAAAAGTCATGGTTTTATAATAAAACCCCTCCAAAGGAGGTGTGTTGTCTTCAAAAACTCACATTAATGATTAGACATTTATGCTTGATTGACTTATTACTTTGTTCTGTAATTAATGAATTGTTTAAATAACAATGTCATGATTCTATAATAAAACCCCTCCAATGGAGGTGCACTGTCTTTTAAACCAAAAATAAGTGTTTGTGATTAATATCCTACTTTGTTATGGTTTTATCTTTCCATATGCCTTCTTGTTGGTGATTGTTTTGTGACAAGTTAGTATTTTCCCCCTTTGAATAATATGAATTGAATTTCCATGCTCGATTAGTTTAAGTGGAATGATTGGGATTTGACCATCTTGATGTTCTTAAATGGTCAGGACCTCCTTAATATAAAAACTCACTGTATAGGTGATTTCCCCTTCCAATGACACATCCTAAGATTTCATTAAGCTTATTAAAATTACTGGAATGAATTTCCATGTCTGTAGTGACCCTCTCTTGTGGTTAAAACCATTTATAAGGTGTTATCCATGCCTTTGGCCACCCCTTTAGGTGTGATATCTTATTTGGACTAAAATGCCTTAATCTTTGGGTGTTCCAACCTAAATGGACTAAGTTTCCTCATGCCTTGGGATGTGTTTAACCTTGGTTTAAATCCTTAAATTTGATAAATGGGTTTATAATGAGTAATGAGCCATTAATTGAATCCCTTTGATAATGGACATGTTTTATTCTTATTGTTTAATCCCATGAGTTTATTATATTGAACACCTTACTTAATTACTTGTGCTTGGAACATTATGTTAAGTTATGTTCCTTACCTCTTTGGTGCTTATGTATTAGACCATATGCTTGGTTGGAAAGTAATTCTATACTTTCCAAGCTTTATGTCTTGGGTTTTTAAGATGTCTTTGATGACATGTGATTCAAGGCATGATGATACCATGTTCCTTTATTTATATTCCATTGCCTATGAAAGTAACTAATGATTATGCCCTATTTTAGTGGTTTGTTTTTTGTTATAAATTTTGATAATATTGTTATCTTGTGATATTAAAATTCTAATGATGACATGTAATTATTACATGCTTGCTTTTGTGCCAAATTCCTTATTCCATGTTGATGGTTTGATTGTATAATTTGGATAGCTTTGTAGTATGGGACCTTTCCATGCCCTTGATGGAATGTGATATTTAATTGATGGCTTGAAATTATAAATTCTTGCTTTGTGTTATGTGCCTCGCTTGATAAGATCACCTATCGTGGGGCGGGAGAGAACATGGATTTCGTATTAAGGATTCATGGATGGACTCACCATGTTTGTTTGGGTTATGACCTGATGCATTAGGTAAAATTATTTGGATTTCCAGGAAATTCCTTCCTAGGTGGTTTATTATACTCCTGATTGATATTGGTTCCCTGTGGGGAAATTGTGGAAAGACCCATTAGAAATATGGCTACACCATGTTATGGGTGATACTTGGTCCCCTATGTGTGATACCTGGGACAAACTCAAAGTCACCATACCTCGAGTGATAATTGGGATTCTTTTGGATTGACTTGGATGGACTTAGTGGTATTGTATTATTGGATGTTCCCATTGCGATACTTGTGATTATTTTTAGATCACCTTGGATGGGAATGAGACTCCACCACTGGATTTTAATGATTGATTTTTTTCTCTTATGAGATGCATCTTTTATTATTTTTATGAGCCTGTGATGCTATCTCCTGATGCATCTTTCTTATACTTTTGATTTATCATGTTTTGACATGGATATGAGACCCCAAGATAGATTTTAATATTGGGGCAAGCTTTTGTTAGTTTCCTTGGTTACATTGGCACATGTTATATGTGTTACGACTTGCACAGGTACCTCCTTTCTGATATTCGGATTAGGCCGAAGCAGGTAGTATGGGATGGGGGTCCTTTTAGGAACCTAGAACAAGGTGTTATCATTTTATTTTTTATTTATCCATTCTTACCATATATAGAACACTGTCTAAATTTATATTTCACTATTTGGATTGGGCTAGACACCAGTGGTGTCGGCCTACTAGGATTTATATCTCACACCCTGCTCAGGTCACCATTGCACTGGGGTACCTGAGCAGTCATACATGTTTGTAGGTATTTTTATTAATTTCTTGTGTTGTGTTGTGTTGCGTGATTGGGAGATAGGGAGCACATGACTGGGCTCATGCTCAGGATGCTCAAGAAGTTGGCCATTGGGTTTTTCTTTTCTTTTTCTATATTGTACTTATTGTACCTTATAGTAACACCTGACATAACATGCATTATTATATGGAATTGGTGTTGTTCATTTTACCTTATTTAATATTATACATTTATTCTTCCGATGTTTTTCTCTTTTATTTCCATTTCTACTATTTTTTATTTATTACCTATGATTCCACTATTGCCTATTGATTTACACCGGTTTTATCATTGTGCATACTCTGGTCTATGAGGGAATAGTCTCCCCAAAAACACACCCTAATCCCTTGCTACTAGTTGGAAGCCTCCGGTATTCAGAAAGATGTGCTTGAGGCCATGTGACACACCGGTTCAGCTACCGTAATAGTGTTCAGTCAGGTCGGGATGTTACATTGTCATCAAAGAAAACTACAAACCACATCACATCCACATCCATAACCTAAGAACCAAAGTTTTAGGGTATCTTGAACATGAATAACATTAACTAGACACCCTCCTTCTACCATGCATGACCCAGACTACATATCCAGCATCCCATCATAACCACCTCATCAAGTACACCAAATTCCACTCCCAAACCTTGCAAGATCATACCAACCATAGGCCATCACAGCTAGTCTACTGTTAAAGGGAGGGGAGTGGGGAAGAGGGGGTAGTCATTTTTCCTCCCTTTCCAACTTGGATGTCATGGAAAACACCTAGAACCAAAACATTTGGTGTCAGTATAAAATACTCTACTTAAGTGGGGTGAATTTAGAAATCACAAGGAAAATACAATATACCCACACACACACACATACTCACACACAATAAAGGCCTAAAGGTTTCACATCAATATTTTATCATCTCCTCCTACCATCAAAACCATATTAACATTACCACATGTTTCCACTAACATCTTCCATCATTAAATGCAACTAACAAGTAAAACAACCAAACACAATCAATAATTCACTTTATTCCAAACTCATTCCATACTATTAGACATCGATAACACCTTCACAAAATTTATCACAACCATAACCACATAGAAATAAGAAACAAACATATTTTCATGCATCTATATTACATGTTCCAACATCAACATCTTTCAAGTCCCAATTATTCAAACAAATCATTTAATTACCGAATTTAATTATTATTTAATTATGAAAATTGATTCTAACATTCAAAAACAATAATATTTCTTGTGAACAGTTCACAAAATTTAAAAATGATAACAATCTATAATTCAATGGAAATTATTTCAAAACTATAAAGTAGATCTAATCTCAATAACTAAACATACAGCAATTCTCTTCAAATTAAAGAGGCTTGCCTATCTAAAAAAATATCAAGTTTCATAAGTCACTTTAGCTTCATAAATTTTCTCTCTTTTACTTATATATTCCTATTTGGTGATCCATACTAATTTATTTTAGATAAATAATACTATAAAAACATATAAAATAATGTAAAAACATGTAGAAAAAATGCATGCCCAGCACATCCCATTTTTCTTCCAATCTTCAAATTTATTTACTTATTTTTAAGTTGAATAATTCTAATTAGTTAGTATAAAAAATCATGAAAAACCCATTATTTACACAATAAAGAGAAGATATTTAATCCCCTACCTATGCAAGGAACTTCATAATTCATTTTAGAAAAAACAAAGAAAGGAGATAAAGAATAATTGGCATGAAACATGAGGAAAGGGCTTAAACTGATATCATATGGATAGTAGATCTTGAATGGTGATGTTTTGATCATCCTAGATATAAATGGAGGTTAAGAAGACTCGAATGATGGAAAAGAATTTGGGTTTTAGATAAATAATTTGTTGTAATATCTCTTATGGATATTTCCATAATACTCATCCAAGATTTCCATTTTAATTCACATTAATGTCGGTTTGATTTTAATTAGACTCACATGACCCAATTTAATATTCTATAAATTAGGAAGTCAAAGATTTAATTTAAATGTTTCATAATATATTTAAAATAAATAGTTTTCATTAATTATTTCCCTTTATTTTCAATAAAAATCAATGATGGTCGATTTAAAGGGGGAAACTGAACTTTCTTCACAAAAATCACTACCTACACGTGAGAGGGGCTCACTGTGTAAGGGTAAGATCAATGACCTTGATGCAAGCTGACGAAACCAAGTACCCTCTTTCATTATATGAGAATATTGACAGGATTATATGAAATGAATGTGATAAAACCAATACAAGATTCAAGACCTACCCTGGTGCAAGGCACTACCTTCATGCCAGTTTACCTACATATGAGGAAATCTACCAACGCGCACCACAAGGTTTACCCTTATATGAAAAGAACCCACCCTAATGTGAGGTTTAGAAATTTATTACTACCCTCATGTTAGAATATAGATCACCCACATGTGATCCAAAAAAACTCACCTTAGCTTTATGAAACACTTAAATACCACCTCAGACTACCACCATGGCCTCCACCATGGAATAGGGAGAAAATATCTCACCACTTTGACCCACAATGCCGAAGACCATGGTATAGAGGAATCCCACTCATAATTTAACCCTTTCTTGCATGATAAACCACACTATATCCTCGCACACTAACACACCCAATGCCTTGGGAATTTCCCATGTCTGTTTTACACAGGTGAGTTCCCCAGGAAAAACAACTTCTAAAATGGCCTCCCTATCCATTTCACTCCCCATGGTACACCCAATACCACACAAGCACTCTAAAATGCTCACCCACCCCCCACCTCCCTTTCCAAATGCCTATCCAAAATGAATTTCCCCATGTTCACAACTCTAAGGCACTCGAAAAATATATAATTGCACCTATTGTTATGGAATGGTGGTCCTCATGATGGACAAACTCTTCTCTAGCCTCTAAAACACCTATGGATTCTTAGAAATTCAAAGGAATGGGGAAGAAGGGTCTAGGTATTTACACCAGATACCTCTAAAAATATTCTCATCCTCAATAATGAAAACAATCCCAAAAATAAAATAGGTGGTAAGGTTTGAAAAAACTATCTATGGAATATATCTTAGAGATCTTGCTATAACATAAACATGATAATCACCCAGGAAGGTTGTGGCATTGATAATTTGTGACATAAACATTTACCCAAAACTGACTAGGAGATGCCTCACAAATAGAGATAACACCATTTCTAAAACATGAACTTGATGTAAGTAATTATAACCTGAGTCATAATAACATGGGAAACAACTGAAATTTATCCATCAATCATAAAATTATAAAAAACATTTCAATAGAAAACTCATAGATCATTTTTTAGGAAATATTTGGTTATAACTACCTAGGGAAAACATGATCATACTTGATACCAACTAACTACTTTTCCAAAATACAAGAACCCCATGAAACATAGGGCACGGGTACTATTGGATCCCTATCACAGTACAGCCAAAGCACATCAGTCTTCCATATAAAAAATGCATAGAGTCAGGCATACCCCAAGTTTGGGTTTGCACCTAAGTCTTTAGAGGTCATCTGGATCCTTGCCTATACTTGTTATAAGAGCCAAAACTTGAAGTTTTTTCTCCAAACTTCTCATCATAGACCCTCTCCTGGTGAAAAAACTCTTAATTGACCAAGATAAGGAAGTAATCCCAAGAGACTCCCCCTGTCAGACTGTTATTCGCATTCCACCATGTTCAGGTTTCCCTATGAAGCATACCTGGTGCAAAGGAAACCCAAAACTGGTCAGGTGTCCTTGTAAAATTGAAGGATACTTATACATATTCCATCCATTACAAACTTCAGAGCCTGATGTTATACCTAGAAACCTAGAAAACTTTTATTACTAAAAGTGGAAAAGCACTGCATCCCACAACTCCCTCCTCTTCTTTTCAAACATAATGTTTTAGTGATGTTACATCAATATATCATCACCCTAATCATCAAAGAAATGGGTTTAGTTCCAATGATCAATTCACATTCCCTTATTAAAAGGAAAATCTAAACTTATTTGATATAATGTATTTTCAAAAAATCCTCAAATTATCAATTTATCTTTATAAGTGAGGTAATATTTCATGTTAATAAATATTAAAATCTAAAATAGGATACTTAAAACATTTCTTCCAAAAAAATCAACTTAATTAATAATTAATCATCAAGATAACACTTTAATTGAGAAGATTCTAGAAAAAAAATATTCATAACAAATATAATCTTTTAGACATGTATCATGAAAACATATTAACATTCCGCCCATATTAATTTCAATTATTTTTTAATATACTTCACAAGTTCATTAATTAACATGTATTTATCCTTAAATTAAATCTATCATGTAATATCATTAAAGGTAAAATAAACATTATATCATGTCAAGAGTTATAAGAAGGCATATTTTTAACTATCATGAATTGATTTATAAAAAAATAAATGTAACATAATTATAAAGACTACACTAAACACATTAAACATAATCACAAGTAAAATTTTAATTTAAATAAATCCTATAAAAATGATGTGTGCACCCTTATAATTTTTATTGATTTAAGGAAATCTTGAAAAGTCCATAAAAATGAACATCGGTTTAAAAATATGATTTATTTATTTTTGAAACTCAGAATTCAAAACTTTTTAAGCAACTAAAAATACATTTTTAATGAGTAACATTTAAATCATCCTCCAAAAAAAATTTACAGAAACTATTATATTTTCAATTAAATCACAAAGTTAACAAAACTTTCTATAAAAATATTTAAACCAATTACAAGACCACTTTTAGAATCATTACAATCATTATTAAAAGATAACCTGTCATTTTTTAAGAAGTAAGGTGCATTAGGATCCAAATCAAGTCAAATAAATAATAGTAAAGATCACTTCACATACTGAAAAATAATAGGGGTAAGTTATCAAAATCAACATAAATATATATTCCACAATATATAATCGAGGTAATCCATCCACTACATTAGGATATTGTCCACTTTGGGTGGCCCAAACTCTCCCGTGTGTCTTTAAAATTCGTCATGATAGGAGAAGTGTCCCCCCTCTTCATATTCTTGAATCCAAAATGTACATTACCATAACACACAAAATCCCTAATCCTGGTAGCATAGAATTAATTTAATTAGGTTCATTTAATTCCCAAGGTCACCCCATTCAAACACAAGTGAAAATAGATATGATGCATGTACATTTATTAGGTCACAACCCTACAAGCAGTACCACTTCACTTGATCATTGGGTAGACTTGGATTCCTTTCATCTGACCATGAGGGGCCTAAAATATCATGTCCTAACTGGTCACCTTGGCCTATTTCACACACCAAGTTCAACCGATATTTTTTCCCTACTATCCCATGCAATCCTCATTGTTCCTAACTCCAATATTCATCATATCTTTCAACTATCACCTATGATACAACTCTATCACGAGACCCCCCCCCCACCCCCTTCCACCCATACCCCTCCTAGGCTAGAAATGGAGTGAAGGAGTGGCCCCTGAAGCATGCCACTAATAAGACCAGAGTTGGTGACTAGCACCGAGGGTATAAAATGCACAATGGGAGACATTAACCTCATAACATATGTTAAGGAAAAGTGATAAGAGGAGAAACAGCAATCAACACCATATCATATAAAATAAATCAAGATCTATAGAAATAAATACTAAAATACATTCCATGGCATACACAAGAAAACTTTAAAAAAAATCTAAAACCACACATAAGTAGCAGCTCCAAATAGCAATCCAACTCCAACCTAGTGAAGTTCAAATCAGTCACTAAAACTCCCCTAGACACCTAAAAATAGTTTATATTTACAAAGTCTGGTCATAACTTTTATAATCAATAGTATCCTCCTTATTACCTCTTGTGAAAATGTGAGAAAATCATACTAATTCTCTGGTGAGTAAAGAGAAGAACCAGCATACACCTATTAGGTCAACTACTCATTCCCAGCCTCACCAAGGCACACTCACCAAGTATCGCATACAAGTATAATAAGATAATATCATAATATTATAATCATAGAAACCCCATAACCACTTCCCCACTGGTTTTCCGCTCTCAAACCCCAACATCAAACGTCTTGTGCTCCCATCTCTTCTAGCCTGATGTGGGTCAGTTCACAACCCAACAAACCCCAATGCTCACAAGGTACAACATCTCTTATTGACATCAAAAAAACTACATACCACATCACATCCACATCCATCACCTTAGAACCAGAGCATTATGGTATCATGAACATGAGGGATATTAAACTCATGCCCTCCTACCATGTACAAACCCCACCACATAATCGTTGTCCCATCAACATCACCGCACCAGGTACACCACATGTCACTTTCACACCTTGCATGATTTTACTAATATCAAGACATCACAGGAAGTATTATACTAAAGGGAGAGATGGAAATAGGGGATAGTCAGTCATATTCCCTCACCAATCTAGATGTTGGGGAAAACACATGGAACCAAAACATTTGGAATCGATGTAAAATACTCAACATGGGTGGGGTGTGTTTACAAATCACAAGGAAAAAACAATACACAAACACACACATACTCACACACAATCCGAACCTGAAGGTTCGGAATCAATAATTCATTATCTTTTTCTACCACCAACACCATACTAACATTACCACATGCTTCCACCAACCACTACCACTACTAAATGAAACTCACTAGAAAAATGACCACACACAACCCACATTTCACTTTATTCTAACCTCATTCCACACTACCAGGAATCTATAACACCTTCAAACCATTTATCATGGTCATAACCACACATAAATAAGAAAAAAGCATATTTCTATGAATCTATATTACATGGGTCAACATCAACATCATTCAAGTCCTGATTATTCAAACAAATCATTTAATTACCAGCTTTAATTATTATTTAATTATGTGAAGTGATTCCATCATTCAAACAAATAATATTTCAATTGAATAGTTCACAACATTTAATCACAATAACAAGTACGAATACAATGGAAATCATTTCACAACCATTAAGAGGGGCTCATCTTAATGGCCAAACATGCAACAGTTCTCTTCTAGTTAATAAGGCTTACCTATATCAAAAATATTAAGTTTCATACGTTGCTTTATCTCTATAAATTTTCTATCTCTTTTACTATCATATTACTCTTTACTGATCCATACTAATTTATTTCAAATAAATAACAGTGGGAAAAACAACTAAAATAATGTAAAAACATGAAAGAAAAATACATTAGCATCACATCCCCTATTTTCTTCCATTCTTCAAATTTATTTAATTATTTTTAATTTAGTACTTAATAATTAGATAGTAGGAAAAAATAATAGTAAATCCATGATTTACATAATAAAGATAATATCTTGAATCCCCTATCTGTGTAAGGAGCTTCGTAATTTGTTTTACAATAGAAATAGAGAAGGGGGAGAAGGAATAATCATCTTAGAACACAAAGAAGGGGCTTAAAATGATCTCATAAGGCTATAAGATCTTGAATCATGATGTTTTGATTATATAGACTCTAAGGTAAGATCAAAAAGACTAAAACAAGGGAAAAATATGGTTTTTAGAGAGATAATGGACTGTAATATCTATTGGGGTTATTTCTATAATACTCATCCAAGATTTCCATTTTAATTCACATTAATTTTGGTTTGATTTTAATTGCCCTCACATGACACAATTTAATCTTCTATAAGTTAGAAATTCAAAGATTTAATTCAAACATTTCATAATAGGTTTAAAACCATGATTTTTCATTGATTATTTCCCTTTATTTTCATTTAAAGGAATTTTGGATCACTTTAAGTGGGGAAACTGAATTTTCTTCACAAAAATCACTACCTACATGTGAGAGGGGATCCCTACGTAACTGAGTACCCTCATAAAAGCCATGAAAATATCATCTTACCTACACATAATTAAGTTGATAACCCTTATTCAAGATCAATACCTACCCTAACATGAGTCATTGACTTCACACCAAATTACCTACACATGTAGAAATCTACCTACACGTAGCACGAGACTTACCCTCACATGATAAGAACCTACCCTGACATGAAGTTTATAAATTTATAACTACCCTCATGAAAAACTACAGATCACCCACATGTGAATTGAACAAAACATTCTTTACCTTCATACAAGACTCAAATACCATCCTAGACCGCCACCATGACCTCCACCATAGGATAGCGAGAAATCCCTCACTATTTTGACCCACCACACTGAAGACCATGATGTAGAGGCACCCCACTTTCCATTTCACCATTTCTAGCATGCTCTGCCTCACCACACCCCTACACACCAACATGCACAACTCCTTGGGAGTTATCATTTCATGTTTTACACAGGTGGGTTCCCTAGGAAAAACGTATTTTGAAATTGTATCCCTAGTCTTTTTACTACCTTTGGTGCACCTAAAGACACAAAATCACTCCAAAATGCTCACCCCCTTTCCAAACACCTATAAAATTGAAATTTTCCTACACTCACAGCTCCATGTCACTCAAAACATCCATAACTACACCTATCGCTATGACATTGTGGTCCTTAGGATGGTCAAACTCTTCTATAGCCGATAGAACACCTCTGAATTCTTGAAAATGCAATGGAATGGGTAGGAAGGGTCTAGGCCATTACATTTTTTCTTAAATCTTATCCTATAAATATGATTTTCTAATTAATCATTTAATAGATTTCTTTTTACATATATTCTTCTTTAAATGTGATATATAACTCCTAAATAGTCATATATTGATATTATATAAGGATTATACTTTTTTCTTCTTACAATAATTTTTTTAAAATGTTTCTTTGAATTAATGAAAACCTATGAAAATATATTCCTTGATTTAGATAAGGTCAAAAAATATTCTTGTAAATTAATTAATAACTCATAAATTGATGTTTCGATACCAATCTCACAAAGTAAAAGTTATATTTTTGTTATAGAATTCAAAAAAAATTAAGTTAACAACCTATAAGGAAAATATTCAAAAATCTTTCCACAATCTCAAGACATTCATATACCCAATGGCATAAACATTAGTGAAACAAAATTCTAAATTTGAAGCTTACCTATCATAAAATTATCAATTTTGTAACCTATTAAACATAATATATATATATATATATCACTTGATAGTGTATATGTAACTTTTAGAGACCCTAAAATTTAAGATATGTTATTTTTAAATAACTCTAATTCTACACACCTATAAATTCTTCAATGGTATAATTGTTCTTGTATGGTACCTTTAATCTTATTTAGTGTGTCTATTACAATATAAAAAATATTTTCAAAAAACATCTTCCCAATATTTATTACAATAAAAATGTAATGCATTAAATATTCTGAGTATAATACATATTGAGTGTTAGTTAAACATTCAATAAATCAATGAATAAAAAATAAAAAATTAGTTTTTTAAAATGTTAAGATTGGATCGATGAAAAAACAAGGTGAAAATTAAGGAATCAATGAAACAAACTATAGGGAGTAGGTGATGGCAAGGGAAGAGATGATGAACGACAGTGGGGATGGCTGATGAGGGAAAGGGAAATGGTCAACGAAGATAACAGGGAGGGAGCATGGTAATAGACTATGGGGATGGAATGTGTGATAGGTGATAGCAAGGGGGCGCGATGATGGGGGGATCAAGTAGGGCATGAATCGATGGTAAAGGTTTGTTTTAGAAACATTTAGAGGTAATTTTTTAAAAAACATAACTAATTAAATGAATTGGAAATAATTTTATATAAAATTTCATTAAACATAAAATTTAATGATGGTTTTTAAGAGTGTCATTGAAAAATAACAATACCATAATAAAATTAACATTTAGTGATGTTTTCAAAAACTATCACTATTTATATAATTTCTTGTGATGGTATGTGTAAATTTCATGTATCATGGTGTGGATAAATGCAAGGCCCTACATTAGATGGTCGAGTTGTGAGTATCGGTATTACAAAGACTTGTCTTTAATACCAATTATTGGATTGAAATGTATATATAGATGAAAAAATACAAGAGGGGGTGAATTTTAAGTTTAAAAACTTTCGTTTTTATACTTAGAGGAAACTAGTTTAATATAATTAAACTAACCGTATTCACAAACCTCTTTTGTATTTAAACAATAATTGGATATGACCCTAGGTCTGATGGAAAAATTATCGTAATCAGTAGGTTAGGATAAGTATTCCATAGGTCATATTTGAAATTAATCATATTCATAGTAAGAAAATGATTTAAATAGAGTAAGCGTAATATGGATCGTAATCACAATGGTTATGATAAATAGAGTGAAATAATTAATGATTATATTGTAAAGCATATAGAATCATATTGAGTAAATGAATTGATCATAATCACAGAAATTGTAATTACAAATATCATAATCACATAATAGAGAATAAAAAAATGAATATATAAAATGATTCACTTTATATTACAATGCAGTGGAAATGTAAAACAAGTAAATGAATGAAATTCTTTTAACCCAGAGTAGAGTATCCAATAACCTTGGATAGAGGTCCCTTGATTTATACTTTCAAGAAATTCTGCCTTACCCACGCTATGGTAAGCCCTCGATACGATGATTATCCTCTATCTTGCTATCCTTGAAATCCCTCGATCAAAAAGGTGATCGGCACCTCTGCCTTCCTAACCTCAGAAGCCCTCGATCCACAAAAGATCAGCACAGCTGTCTTCCTATCCATGGAATCCCTTAATCATAATCACAATGATCTACATTACATAAATCAAAACAAAAACTCTTGAGAGTTACAATTATATGGAACAATAATTTCATGACTTGTAAACTTCAAGGTTTTCACATGCAGCAGCAATTTTCCAGAGCTCTCGCAAAGTGTCAAAATTCAGTAGAAACAACTTTGAGCTCGTTCAAATGATCTAGTGTTTATAGGCATGTATCCCAACAGTCATCTTGGTCTCCAATAGCCAAATTTTCTCTTAAAATCTTGGAGGGACTTGGACACATGGCACTCCAAATATCATCTTATAACTAAAACAACGACATCATTTTATAATTCATATTGAAACAAAATACGTGACATCATTTTGATTTAAATATTTTCCTTTCATTATGATATGGTTTTCTTTATATGTAAAACTAAATGTAAAAGGGTCCAATGATTTTCATTACTAGATTAAATATTATTTATATCATTACAAAAACATTGTTAGTACAAAAACTAGACAGTGTGTGTGATAAAAATCATATTCAGTGTGTATGATATAAATCATATCTAGGCTCGTTATGATAATCATGGAATGAATCATTTTTTAAAAAATCATGAGTATTATTATTATCATATGCATATAAAAAATCATATTGATGAAATGTGAATCAAAAAGTCTTAATGAAAGTATGGTAAAATGATATATAATTCTATTCTTAAACTACTTTGAATATAAAGGAGTTAGTTATTAGGTATTTCAGAAAGATTTTGTGATTTCAAAAACAAAATGAATAGAGAAGTAAAAAGAAAACTTTTGACTCAACAATCACCCACTTTTTGTAAATCATAAACCACAAGTCTAAAATAGAAAATTACTATGTAAAACTTAAGTCAAAAAAATTAAAGAACTATCATATTCATAAGTAAACACTTATACTTATCTCCCTTTGAATTTTAAACTCTTTTAAATAATATTTTGAATATGAATAAATCTCCTAAGGATAAAAAAATCCCTAAGGATAATATTCTCTTTCTTTTAATAAAATTAATCCCCCTTACTAAATGAATTCTCTTTCTATTATTATCATTCTCCCATTATTCCCCTATCAAATACATTCTCCCCCTTTTTGATTTACACAAAGGAATAAGGAAGGTCTTCTAATACCTGTAAAAGGGTTAGAGAGACAAAAATACACGAATTAATAAAGAATTTGATCATCTAGAATAAGTGAATGAACATTCATCAAAAAAATGGAAAACATTTAATCAAAATGTTTGTAGATGTCAAAGTATTTCATTAATTTTTCAAATAAAAAAAGAGTTCGAAAAAATTATTTCTTCTCCTTTTCCTTCTCCTTCTTTAAGAGATCTAAGACAATTGTCATAAATTTTTTTTTGATTCCTTCCTATCATCCATCAGCTTATCAAGAGATTCCTTCTGAGACCAAAAAACTTATTCCTATTTTTCAAAAAACCGGTCCTTGGTACGAATATTTTCCTCATGTGATTGAAACTTTTCTTCCAGAGTAAGAATATTGACTTCCTAGGATTTAATTTTATGATCCTAAACTTTAAATCTATTGATCAGTAATACATTTTGATTTTTCAAATCGATTATCTCATCTTTTTAAAACATCAACCTTGAGAATTCTAATTGAATAACCTTCAGATTCTTTTCAATATCTTTGAATTCTTCAGATTGAGAATCATTTTGGATTCTGAAGTCTTTAATTTTTCGAGTGGTATCGCTAGCTGGTCTCACCAAAATTTACCCAAGTTTTTAGGGTTAAGCGGTCACTTGTAGTTTAGCTTGGGTTATCGGATCCTCAGAGACCTAAGAAGTAAACTATAGACACATACATTCTATGGATAGTTTTTGCTATGAAGTGGCCAACTTGGGTTGATTTTAGATGGGTTTAAGTGAATTCTAAGAGACATAAGTGAATTCAATTTAAAATAAATATTTGATCCTTGGTTATCACTTGGGGTGGATTGGATGAAATTCTTTTTTAACGGTTTCAATTTCTTATATTTGAGATGGGTTTATTCAAGAAGATCAAACAACTTCATCACTTACTAGTTTAATACCAACACACCATAATAATAATCACCTATACACTTGTATGATAAAATTTATGATCACACCAAGGTAAATGTTCATATTAGCACTTTAAGTATGTGGCCTTAAAATTCAACAAGGACGAATAAGTTTTAAAATCATCAAATAAAAATTCCATTAAAATAAGTGATTAGAAATTAATGGGGTGATAAATAACATCCAATCCAGCCCCTTTATACTCCCTTAGATCAACCAATAATATTTTTATCCCTCCATTGATTCTGTGGTTTCAATGGAAGTTGGAATTAGACTCATGAGGGAGGAAATGAAGAAGTAAAAAAAATAATGAAATAACGATCACTCCACTATTGTGTGATAATTTCACAAGGTTTGGTGTGAATAAATTCACACCTTGAGACAAAGGTATCAAAATGATATGAATAATAATAGAATAAGAGTATAATAATAACTTTTATTAAGAAACTAAGATGAATTGAACAACTTACATGATAAATAAATGTGATTATAAACACAAAGCAGCAGCATAACACTAAAATGAAACCAAGCACCAAAGATCCTCAACTACTCCCCCAAAACTGACTTAAATAAGAATTTCAAGAGTATTGTGTCAATATCTCAACAGTACAAAGGATCCCACTTGATCATGGTAGGCCTATGGTTGTGGAAAGTAAGGGAGAGTGGACTTCTTTATCCTTGACCCGAAGTGGCATCCATCTTTCATCCACCGAATAGAGGCACCTAAATGTCCTTCTAGATGGCCGAATTGGAGTGGTCTATAGAATAAAAACATGAATCTCTGGATGTCTCCTATATCTCTGTAAAATTTCATCCCAAATTAATTTTTGTTTGTTGAGATATGGTTAAATTGGTGGGTTGTTTTTCTGGTCCGTAGAATCTGGCCCAGAATTTTATATCCAACTTGGTCCGCCAGTAACTCCATTCAAACATACGAATTAGCTTTGGACACTGTTTAATTAAATTTTTTCCATTATTTACTCTATCTTTAGTTAAATTTTTAGAATCATTGGGCTTAGATCCTGGCTGCTACAGTCTCTTTATTGGGATGTTGTCCAGTTTACTTTTCCCAGAATGTGTTTCCATGAAAACTCATTTTGGTGGTCTTCCAATGTGAATCTTCAAATACTTAAAAAGTATGAATTTTTCCTTGTATCATAAGATACCTGAAAATAAAATATGAAAATAAAATCAAGGCCATTTTTTATTTTATGAGGTGTTCAAAAATGTACCATGTAATAGTGCATTTTAAGGGGGAATTACAATCATAATGTGAAATGATGTTCAAAGTGTAAAATGAACTAAAATGGTGTTTATGAATAATAAAGCACATGAATATTATATATATTAAAAATGAATATTATCCTCATTAAGTGGATAATCACACCCCCCAACTTGAGTTTTGCTAGTCCCAAGCAAAATATATCTCAATAATATGAAATTCGAATTCCCTTTTCCAAAAACTTTTTTAATACACATTGATCACAAAAAACCCTTATATCAAACAATCATGAAACCCATAAAAATATTTTAATACAATATATTTTCATAAGCATATCCCAATCCTAATCCCATTCCTTTGTTCAATTTCATTGCCATATTTCATCCAATATTAATTAATCATGATGATGTTTTGTGCATCAAAATAGACATGGAGGTTCATCTTTATTCAAGGGGGAAATAATGGACGCGCTAGGTGGAATTACATTTAAATATTAAGATGATTATTCATTTTTTTCAATATTTTCATGGTAATTGAAATTACACTCAAAAGAGTCATCCCATGTAGCGAGACTTTGCTGGTGACTCCCAGGCTCAAGGACCTTAGGGAACCAAGTGAAGCCCACATACTCGATCATCATCTCGGGTTAACTCAGTCAAAAACAACATCAAATTACCACAAATAGAGATAATATTACTAACTCTAGTTTATACAACTATGGATTCACGATCCCCAAGTTTCGAAATCCACGCATTAGGTCATTTCATTGCTCTACGCGCAAATTTATTGTTTTTTTTATTTTTTTATTTGATTTTATTTTTTTGAATACTCATATTAAAACTAAAATAATCACCAAACCTATGTTATTTATTTGGGGAACCCCGTGAACTAAAACAAATACACCACTATCCAAAGGACATGCATTGTGAATTTTTTTTGGATGAAAATATAAATGATGAAATATCACATTAGACGGCCACACTTTCCAAAAATATGTGCTCATGAAATTATACATGGATTAAAATCAGAATTGAGGCATGATAAATTATTTTATATTCAGTTTCAAAGTTTTAAATGTGTATTATCATGTTCAAAGTTAAAGGAATTTTTCCTTCCATTTACACACATTTTTTCAAGTCATTTTTTTCACGCAAAAGAAAAAAAATTACACAAAAGCAAATTTTTTATTTCATCTCCCCCCTCAACTTAAAATAACATTGTCCCCAATGTTTGAAGAAAAGAAAATTTATAAGGGATAGAGGTAGAGAATGGGAGTTCAAAAAAGAAATTTAAAATGAGGATCATGGAATGAAGTTGGTTGTTGGTTGAAGTTGAAGTTCATGCTACTCCAATTTAGTCCTTTGATATCCATGTCACTCACAGATTTCCCTAGTGGAAAAAGGAAAAACAAAACAATATATTTATTTATTTATTTATTTATTTAATAATAATAATAATTAAAATATAATTATATATACAAAAATTATAGAATAAGGAAGCACTATAAGTCATAGGTCAGTGGTAGGAACACTCCCCTATCTCCCTTCGGTCCTAGGTTCAAGTCCCCATGGCTTCGCCGGTTGTGATGGGGTTTGCCCCACAACCTATGACATGTCCTTTTATATATATATATATATTATTTAACGTACAAACCCATAAAAATAAACTAATGATACATCATCTTCTTTTTAAATCTATGGGTAAGGTATTACTCAAGGATCACACCACATGACATGGATGAATATGGTGCTCCGATTTCATACCCATCCATACTCATAATAGAAGAATAGGTCAACAGTCTATGAAACTATCATATTCAGAGTTAAGTATTTTTTTTAAATATAAAATTGATTTATTAATCCTATTTTAAAATAAATATGATTCACAAAGATGAAAACCACGGGTTGCCTCTCGTGCAGTGATTTTGTTTAACATCGCTAGCTCAACTTAGACCATTAATTATTTAAGTATTTTCCTCATCTAAGGTTGGTTTTCACAATTTTTCATCAACTTAATTTTTTTGGAATGGTTAAATGAATGGTTTGACTCTATGACTATTAACTTTAAAGGTTTGACAATTGGTGGGATCTTGAATTTCTACATCCCCATGGGGGTACACCTTATGCACTATGTATGGACACGACCATCTAGACCTCAACTTTCCTGGGTGTAAATGAAGTTTAGAACTATACAAAAGAATAGTTTTACCCAATATAATGTGTTTGGTTTTAAGATTTCGATATTGGTAGGCTTGTACTTTAGCTTTATTGATCCTTGAATTTTTATATGCCTCCATCCTAAGTTCCTCAAGTTCATTGAGATCTAATTTCCTTTTTGTTTCAGCCAATGAGAGGTCATAATTCATTTTCTTAATTTTCCAAAAGGCCTTATGTTCAATCTCTACTAGAAAATAGCATGCTTCACCATAAAGCAACCTATATGGGGACATTCCTAAAATGGTTTTATATGCAGTTTGATAGGACCAAAGAGAATATAAGAGTTTTCTTGACCAATCTTTCCTAGATGGATTAATAGTTTTCTCAAGAATTTGTTTGATTTCTCGATTGGCTAACTCATCTTGACCATTGGTATGTAGGTGGTAAGCAGTGGACACTTTATGAGAAATTCCATACTTTTCTATGAGTTCTAAGAATGGATGATTGCAAAAATGAGTTCTGCAATCACTAATGATAGCCCTAAAAATTCCAAATATAGAGAGGATGTTTTCCTTTAGAAATCTAATAATATTTTGATAATTGTTGGATTTTTTAGGAATATAATCAACCCATTTGGAGACATAATCAACAGATAAAAGGATGTACAGATATCCCCTAGAGTTTGGGAAGGGACCCATGAAATTGATTCCCGAGCAATCAAAGATTTCAATCACTAAGATAAGAGTGAGTGGCATTTGATTCCTTTTTGTGATGTACCCTACTTGTTGACACCTAGGATATCTTTGAAAAAATGTGTAGGATTCCCTTGAGAGGGTGTTCTAAAAGATACCACACTGAAGAACCTTATCAGAAATTTTCTTAGAGGAAAAGTGACCTCCACACGCCTCACTATGACAGAATTTAAGGATAGAATCTTGTTCAGTTTTTGGGACATACCTCCTAATGACTTGGTCAAGGTAGAAATTATAGAGGTATGGATCATCAAAACACATAGTGCTTGACATTAGAAAGTAATTTTCTTCTAGCTTGAGACACTAAGAATTTTGGAATGAATCCAGTAGCTAATAATTTGGCTATGTCAACATACCAAGGGAAGTCACTCACAAAATATAGGTGTTCATCAGGGAATGAATCAGAGACATAAAGGTGAGATAATTTTTAATTAAATTTTATCCTAGAGAGATGATCAGATACAACATTTTCAACACCCTTTTTGTCCTTGATTATGAGTTCAAATTCTTGTAAGAGTAGGACCCACCTAATCAGTCTAGCTTTAGCATCTTATTTCTAAAAGAGGTATTTTAGTGCAGAATGGTCATTGAACACAGTGATGGGGGATCCTAAGAGGTGGGACCGAAACTTTTCTAAGGAAAACACAATAGAAAGTAACTCCTTCTCAGTGGTGGTGTAGTTTATTTGTGCATCATTTAAATATTTTCTTGTATAAGAAATGACACATGGAGTTTTCTCACACCGTTGTCTTAAGACTGCTCCTACAGTGAAGTCACTAGCATTACACATGATCTCAAAAAGAAGTTTCCAATTTGGATATTTCATGATAGGTGGAGAGATAAGAGTTGACTTGAGTGTAGAGAATTATTCCTTATAGATTTATATCCATAAAAATGGAGCATCTTTCACCAATAGAGCATAAAGTGGTCAAGAAATAGAGCTGAAATTCCTAATGAACCTTCTATAGAAACCAGTATGTCCTAAGAAAGACCTCACTTCCTTGACAGTTTTGGTTGATGGAAGGTGACGAATGATGTCAACCTTGGCTTTGTTAACTTCAATTTCCCTACCTGGGACTATATGGCCAAGGACTAGTCCCTCTTTAACCATGAAATTGAATTTTTTCCAGTTTAGGAACAGATTCTTTTCTTCACATCTTGACAAGACTCTCTCCACATTTCTCAAATATCCCTCAAATATATCCCCAAACATAGAGAAGTCATCCATGAAGACCTCTAGAAAATTACCTACCATGTCTGAGAAGATTCCCATTATACACCGCTATAAGGTTCCAGGAGAATTTCATAACCAGAAGGGCATGCATTTGAAAGAAAAGGTGCTGAATGGACAGGTGAATATAGTCTTCCCTTGATCCTCTAGGGAGACCTCAATCTGATTTTACCCCAAGTACCCATCTAAGAAATAGTAGAAGGAATGACCTGCCACTCTCTCAAGGACTTGGTCAATGAATGGTAAGGGGAAATGGTCCTTCTTGGTAAATAATTTTAGCTTTCTATAGTTGATGAAAACTCTCCAGCCACTACTTACCCTAGTTGGAAGAATCTCTCCATCCTTATTGGTTATCACTGTGATTCTAGCCTTCTTTGGAACCACTTGGATTAGGCTGACCCACTCACTCAGTTATGTGATGGATGATATCAGTTTTTAACTATTTCAGAAGTTCTTTTCTCACTACTTCCATGATATTAGGATTGATTCGCTGTTGAGGTTGACGACATGGATTTGAATCAGATTTGAGAACAATCCTATGAGTACCGATAAGTGGGCTAATCCTAGGAATATTAGACAGGGTCCATCTAATGGCTTTCTTGTGTTTCCTAAGTACATCTAGAATCATCCTCTTATGATCCAATTGAAGATAAGAAGAAATGATAATATGATGTGTTCCATTTTCTCCTAGGAAGGCATACTTAAGTGCAGTAAGAAGTTCTTTCAATTCAGGATCAGTTTGGTTCAAAATTTCAGAAAAAGATTGGGATATTGGCTCAAGATCAACTTATTTTTTGAGATTTTCATATAGGATTGATTCCCCACATGTATAAGTTTCAGTTACTAGATTGGTTTGATCCATGTTAGAAAAGGGAGTTGGAGTGGTCTCCATGAATTTGGTTTCCTGAAAGATTTTACTAATTTTTTGTCTTAATATTTCATCATAGGAGCAATATGAATGTGATTCTAGCCAAGGAGATAAACTTCCTTTATCTGAACAAAGTAAATTAATCTCATCCTAACTTAAAAATTCCTCAAATATTCCATGATGTTATATAGATTCATTATCAACACTTCCTATCATGTTTACTTCATGAATATCCTCATCATCCCCTATTTGTGAGCTTGCATTATAGATGTTCAAGTCTAGACTCATGTTTCCAAAGGTGATGGTCATGTTCCCTTTTTGGACTCAGATAAAAGAGTTGATTGTTGCAAGGAAGGGATGAACAAGGATAATTGGGGTTTGTTCCTTTTTTCCTAAGTTTGGATTGTTTTCAATGACAATGAAGTCGGTATGGTAGATGAAGTTTTCTACTTTTACCAGAACATCCTTTAAAATCTCCTTTGGAACCCTAATGCTATGATCAGCAAGTTGAAGTGTGACAGATGTGGGTTAGAGCTCTTCCAGGACTAACTAGTAGTATACATCATAGGGAATGATATTGACACTGGAACCTAGGTCACACAAGTCTTTGACAACTTTTTCCTCTCCTAGTTCAACATTTATGTAAGGACATCTTGGGTCTTTCATCTTTGGTGGAAGGGTTCCTTGGATTGTTGTGCTAGAATTTTTTTCCAGAAGGATTTGGTTCTTATGTGATAATTTCCTTTTAAATGTGTAGATGTCCTTAAGGTATTTTGAGTGTGTATAAATGGTTTGAATAGCATCGAGAAGTGGAATGTTCAGCTTGACTTGTGAGAATATTTCCCTCAATGTTTCATTCAATTCAGGCTTGGTTTTCCCCCTCATGCATTGAGTAAATGGTGCAGGTTATGGGTTTTTTTGTTGAAGGTTTGTTTCTTTCACATTGTTATCAGTTTCCTCAGTTTGATCATGTGGTTCATTTGAATTTTCATTAAAGTTTTAATCTATATATGGTTTCTAAATTATTTTTTCAGTTTTCTCAATTGATTTCCCACTTCTTAAAACTATCACAGCCTTTAGTTGTTAATGAGTTATTTGAGTGCAACTTGACTCTCCCCTTAAATTTGAGGATGGTACCACATGAGTAGGTATGGTTTCCTTTATAGTTTTGATGGTTTGAAGTTCTTGTTTAAGGGAAGAGAATTATGAGTTCATTTTTTCCATTTGATTACACAACTGTTCAAGGATTGGAAGAGGGAGAGATTGGGTGGGGGCTTGTGTTGGTTGGTTTATCCCAGGAGGATACTTTGGTTGTTGTATGGGTTTTTGGTATTGGATAGTAGGATGTTGGTATTGTACTGGTTGTGGTTGGAATTGGTTATGGTTTTGAAACTTTTTTGTAGGGTAGGGTTTTGGTCCTTGTGGTTGGATAGGTTGTTGGTTATCTTTCCAGCGAAAGCCTGGGTGGTCATTATACCTTGGGTTGAATGTGTTTTGGTATTAGGGATTTTGGAAGTTTAGGGCATTGACTTCAGCAAGTGTTCCTCCTAGAAGAACATCCTTTATGGATGGAATGGTTGGGCAGTTGTCTGTTTTGTGGTCATTTTTCTCACAAATTGTGCAAACAGGGTCTATAGTTTAGATTTCATGGATTTTTCTAAGTTCTATCTCTTCAACCTTCCTAGTGAGTGTTGTGAGTTTAGACCTAAGGATTGCCTCTTCCCTAAGTATATGCATTTCAGTAGTTCTTTTTGACTTTTCAAAATAAGGTGATGTTCCTCGTGTTTGATTTTGTTCAGCAAGGCTTTCTAGATACTCGTAAGCATCATTTGGGGATTTGTTTTTAAAGGCCCAATTACACATCATGTCAATGAATTGTTTGTTCCTTGGGCCCAACCCTACATAGAAAATTCTCACTTGTTCAGGAATAGAAAAACCGTGGTGTGGAACCATGTTTAGGGTGTCTTTGAACCTCTCTCATGTTTCATAGAATGACTCTCCCTCTTTTTCAAAAAAAAAATTGGATAATATTTTTAAGTGAAATTGTTTTGTGGTGGGGAAAGTATTTTTTGTAGAATTATCTTTTTAATTGGTCCCAAGAGTTGATGGATGATGGTCTCAAATTTTTTATCCAATTTTTAGCTCGATCCTTTAAAGAAAAAGGAAAGAGCCTCATCTTATCTGATTCTAGTTGATGTGGGGACACATGGTTTCTACAATGCCATGAACTCCTTAATGTGAAGGTACGGCATCTCGGACTCCATTCCATGGAATGTGGGAAGGTGATTTAGAACATGGGGTTTAAAGATGTAGTTGGAATCTCCTATTGAATTGTGTATAATGCATTAGGGGGCATTGGTCCAGGTAGGTGTGAGGTAGTCATTCATGGTTTGATCGACTGCATTCTCCATGTTTGGGGCTGCCTCATTTGGATTTCCATTTTGGTTCCCACCTGGGTTTATGAGTTGGTTTTTTAATCACCTTCCATTGAAATGGGCTCAATTTTTGATGATGGAGTATTAAGAAGATTAGGATCTAATGGAAAGAGTTCCCTTGGTGTACTTGAATCCCCAACCCCAAGACTATCCACCCTAACTAGATGGCTTGATTGGTCATGGGTGTAGGTGGACATGTGCCAAAAGAAAAAAACAAGAAAGGGAAAAGATAAGAGAATTTGGGTGAGAATAGAAGAAATGGGGAAGAATATAATGGGTGTTGAGATGGCTTACTTGGGTCCCTGGAAACGACACCAAAATTTCAGTTGTCGAATCCTTAGAGACCTAAGAAGTAACCTACAGACACGTACATTCTATGGATTATTTTTGGCTATTAAGTGTCCAACTTGGGTTTATTTTATATGGGTTTAAGTGAAATCTAAGAGAATTAAGTGAATTTAATTTAAAATAATGAGTTGATCCTTGGTTATCACTTGGGGTGGATTAGATGAAATCCTTTTTTAACGGTTTCAATTTCTTATATTTGATATGGATTTATTCAAGAAGATCAAACAAATTCATCACTTACTGGTTTAATACCAACACACCATAATAATAATCACCTATACACTTGGAGGATCAAATTTATGAGCACTCCAAGGTAATGGTTCATATTATCACTTGAAGTGTGTGGCCTTAAAATTCAACAAGGATGAAGAAGTTTTAAAATCATCAAATAAAAACCTCCATTAAAAGAAGTGATTAGACATTAATGGGGTGATAAATAACATCCAATCCATCCTCTTGATACTCCCTTGGATCAACCCATAATAGGGTTATCCCTCCATTTATTTTATGGTTTCAATGGAAGTGGGAAGTAGACTCATGAGGGGGAAATGGAGAAGAAAAAAATGAAATAATAATCACTCCACTGTTGTGTGATAATTTCACAAGGTTTGGTGTGAATAAATTCACACCTTGAGCCAACAGTATCAAATTTATATGAATAAGAACAGAATAAGACGATAATAATAACTTTTATTAAGAAACTAAGATGAATTGAACAACTTACATGAGAAAGAAATGTGATTACAAACACAAAGCGGCAGCATAACACTACAATGAAACCAAGAACCAAAGATCCTCAACTCCTCCACCAAAACTACCTTAAATAGTCATTTCAAGAGCCTTGGGTAGATCTCTCGATAGTTAAAAGGATACCACTTGAGTATGGTAGGCCTAGGGTTGTGTAAAGTAAGGGAGAGTGGACTTCTCTATCCTTGACCCGAAGTGGCAGCCAGTTTTCATCCACCGAACAGAGGTGCCTAAATGTCCTTCTATATGGAAAAATTGGAGTGTTCCATATAATAAAAACATGAATATCCCGATATCTCCTAGATATCTATAAAATTTTATCCCAAATGAATTTGTGGTTGTCGAGATATGATTAAATTGGTGGGATTTTTTTTTTGGGCTGCAGAATTTGTCCCAGAATTTTATCTCCAACTTGGGCCGCCTGTAACTCCATTAAAACATCCTAATTAGCTTTGGAAACTATTTAATTAAATGTTTTCCATGATTTCCTATATCTTCAGTTAAATTTTTAGAATCATTGGGCTTGGATCTTGGCCGATATAGTCTCTTTATTGGGTCATTGTCCAGTTTACTTTGCCCAGAATGTGTTTCCATGAAAGCCCATTTTGGTGGTCTTACAATATGAATCTTCAAATACTTAAAAAGTATGCATTATTCCTTGTATCATGAGAGAACTGAAAATAAAATATGAAAATAAAATCAATGCCATTTTTTATTTTATGAGGTGTTCAAAAATGTACCATGCAATAGTGCATTTTAAGGGGGAATTACAATCATAATGTGAAATGATGTTCAAAGTGTAAAATTCACTAAAACAGTGTTTATGAATAATAAATCACTTGAATATTATATATATTAACAATTAATATTATCCTCATTCAGTGGATAATCACTAGACAATTTTTTGAATGCAACTGTGACTTCATTCACAAGCCTTCTAATATCTTCAATTGAATCTTCATGAAGTTTGATACTTGAATCATATTTATGTGACCACTTAACCACTTTATTGAAAGTATTTCTGTGTTCCTTTGAACTTTCTTCAAACACTTTGAAGTTGTCCTCAATCTTAATTAGTCTTTTTCTTAGAAGTTTGATTGAGACCGATCTTCTGTTTTGGTTATCCATAACTAAATAAAATGTCCATTAAATCCTTGGGAGATAAGGAATTTCCTTTTCAATTATATTTAGGGATTTAAAAAATGTATTGATCTCTTTTAAATGAGATTTTATTGTCTAAATCTGTATCTTCCTCATAATCAGGAAGCTCTCCAGAATGAGTTCCGGTATCATCTTCTTTCAATTCCTGATTATGAACTTCATCGGCCCTAGTCTCTTCATATTTATCTAAAATATTAATGTATTTATCTACTTTGATTCCCTAAGTAGCTTCTTTGAAGAATCTACTCCTAGAGATGGTAATTTTCAATAAGTAGATTCTGAATATCTTACTAGTATTCTATCATATTAGGATTTTTATTCCTCACCAACATCCTTATCAATCTTATCTTCTTGTTTTTCTTCTTCTTCTTTTTATCTTCTTTTTTTTTCATCTTTCACCTCCTCTTCATTTATTTATTACTCTTCACCAAGATACTCATTTATCTATCCCATTTAACTATCATATTGTTCTTATGATAAATTTTTTTGAGCATCCTTTGGTGGAGTCGATTCTTCACCAACTTTTTGCTTCTTCTTTCCCTTGTCTAGGACAATGGGAGTGATTTTTTATTATTGAATTGATTCCCTGATAAAAGTTCTAACACTCGAATTTTCAACACTTTTCAACAACTTGTCAATATATAAAACATCCTATTTTCTCTTTTTCAACCTCTTTTTATTCTCTTCTTCTTTAATAGCATGTCGAGTACAAATTTTTTGGCAAGTGATTTAGCAGGATCAAGACCAAACTGAGGGTATCCTTTTTTTAGATTTTATTTTTCTTCACTGATCAAAAACTTCAACACTATAAACTTTTTACTTCTTTGGTTTTAAAGTATAATTGGACTTAGCTTTATTTTATTTTTTTAAAACAATTGGCACTGATTTTTTTGGAACGCCTTGACTCCCTCCAACTATTCCTTTTAGGGCTTCAGCTTTAGCATATTTAACAAACTTCTATGATTCTGAATCAAAATGAAATTTCAACATCTTTATAGTATAATCACTAATATATAAAACTTTCAAATTTCTCAATGATGACTTGAGTGTGAGATTATAGGAATTAAAACTTTCAAAAATCAACTTACTCAAAATCATTGGAAACATAATTAGTTGACACTTAATTTCTCCTGACTTTAGATTGTTGATGGTTATGAAAATATAACCCATCAAGTTTAGTTTCCTCATATTAACCAAATAATCAAGGATGAAGACATCTGAAACCTTCAAGGTTTCTCTCTTTTTCTAGGAATTATAAATCCTTGTATCCAGAGTTTTGTAAAATAATTTTTTGCTGAAAGGTGAGTAGTTTTCCTTTTGTCTTCATGAATCTCAAAAATAGATTACTCGAATCTTTCCTTATTGAAGGTTCCTTTTAATTTTGGCAGCTTGTGAGAAGGAAAAAAGGCATCGCCTTATGATGTTACACCAAGAAAATGTGTGTCTTGATTTGCTGATATACTAATCTCTCTATCTTATATTGAAAAGGTTACTTTTAGATCGCTATCAATTTTCATAGTAGTATAAAATTGTCTAACTTCATCAACAATAATAGGATCTTGATGAGTTTTTTGTTTCTCTACATAAAAAGATTTTCATCCTTGGAATTGAATAATTATTTTCAATAAAGAATCATACTTATCGTAAAACTCTCTACTGACTAACTTTTCTATGAAAAACTTCATAGCTGATAAATATTTTAAGGAAACTAGAGCCTTCATTTTCTAAGACATGGTGTGAGAGGTTTCAGTTGTTTTTGACATGAGTATGAATAAATATTTTGGGCATGAAAAACTCCAGACTCATCTACTTGAATAGTGGCAGAGATTCGGCACATGAGTAGAGATAACCGATGTGGGACAGGGTAGGGGTCCCTTTATATAGGTGAAGAAATGTGACTTTTGAACTTGTATGACTCATATTAGATTAAAAAGGATCCAACAGTTGAAAATTTTGAACTCTTGAGGTTTTTATTAAAAAATAAAAAATCAAACAGATTTATCATATTCATCATGAATCCAATAAAGTTTTAAAAAAAAATAAAAAAAACTATTAGAATTATAAAATAAAGTGTAAGGTAAGAAATTGTACCTTTCAGAGTCTCAGAATCTATCTATTGGTTTCGATATTTTTGTTCTTCAAAAAAAATTGAGTATGAAAAAAAATTGAGTATGAAAATTTCTGAGTATGAAAATTTCTGAGTATGAAAGATTTCTAAGTATGAAAAAATTATGATTACAAAAAAAATTATGAGTAGGAAAAATTTATGAGTATGAAAATTTTTGAGTATAAAAAAATTCTGAGTATGAAAATTTCTGAGTACAAAAATTTATGAGTATAAAAAATTTATGAGTATGAAAAATTTCTAAGTATGAAAATTTCTGAGTATGAAATTTTTTGAGTAAAAAAATTTTGAGTATGAAAATTTTTTAGAAAAGAAAATAAAAAAAATTAAAACATATGTACTCCTATGAAAAATAAGTATCTTAATATAAGGATATTATTTGAACAAGACGTAGATATGAATAATTACTTTATAGTGATCATTCCTGGATTTTGTTGAATGTATTCAAATCTATCGGAAGGTAATGGTTTTATAAAAATATTCGCAAGTTGTTCTTTCATTTTGATGAATTGTAAAATGATATCTCTTTTAAGTGTGTGATCCCTAAGAAAGTGATACCTAATATCTATGTGTTTTTCACGTGAGTGATGTGTAGGTTTTTTACTTAAAATTATGGAACTAGTGTTATCACATGGTATTTGAGTTTTAGTAAAACTCATGCCATAATCGGTGAGTATGTGTTGCATCCACAACACTTGAGCACAAAAACTTTCAACTACCACATATTCAGCTTCATCAGTGGAAAGTGTTATTAAGTATTGTATCTTTCAAGACCAATAAACTAATGAATCACCTAAGAAATGACAAGTTTTGGGTGTATTTTTTCTATCCATTCTACGACCACCAAATTCATCATCCAAAAAACTTCTTAATTCAAAATAATTTCCATAAGAATAGAAAATTCCTAAATCTATGGTTCCCTTTAAATAATAAAAAATTTTTTTACATATTTTAAATAGGATTCCTTTGTATTTTCTTGATATCTTTCATATAATCATACTAAAAACATTAAGACTGGATGACTAACTGTTAAGTATAGTAAATTTCCTATCATACCTCTAAAAGTTTTTTGATTTACTAGTTTTCTAGCTTCATCAAGTTCAAGAGTATTTGAGGTACCAATTGGAGTACTAATACTTTTATTATTATCATATCCATAATTTTTAAGGTCTTTAATATACTTATTTTGGTATATATAATTCCCTTCTGGTTTTTGAGAAATTTGAAAACCAAGAAAGAATGTTAACCCACCCATCATACTCATTTCAAAATCAGATTTCATAAGATTCACAAAATAATATGTTAAGGATTTTTGAGTTGATCTGAATATAATGTCATCAACATATATTTGAACAATAAATCATTTTTTTATTTATTTATGAAAAAGATTTGGGTCGGAAGTTCCCTTAACAAAATTCTTTTATAATAAAAATCTTGTTAATCTATTATACTAGACTCTAGGGGATTGTTTAAATCCATATAAAACTTTGGTAAGTTTGAAGACGTATTCCTGATGTTTTATATCTACAAAACCAAGAGTTTGTTCAAAAAAAACTTCCTCTTGAACATATTTGTTAAGGAAAGCATACTTCACATCCATTTAAAAAAATTTGAAATTAAAGAATGTTGCAAAGGCAAATAGAATACAAATAAATTCAATTCTAGCTACCAGAGTATAGGTTTCTTCATAATATATTCCCTCTTGTTGATTATAACCTTTAGCAACTATTCTTGCTTTATTTCTAACAATAACTCCATTTTCATCACATTTGTTTCTGAAAACTCATTTTAATCCAATTACAAAGCTTTCTTTAGGTCTTTCAACCAAGGTATAGATTTTATTTCATTCGAATTCATTTAGCTTATCTTTCATTGCCTCAATCCAATCTTTATCACCTAAATCCTCATCAAGACTTTTATGTTCTAATTGAGAAAGAAAAACTATGTGTTCTACTTCATTTCTCAAGGAATTTCTAGTCCTTACAGGTTGATTTACATCACCAATGATACTATCACTAGGATGATTCTTAAGAAACAACTAACTTGGGTTTTGTAAAACCTATTCATCAATATTGGGTAGAAAGTCTTATGGAGTAAATACTTCAGAAATAATTTCTTAAGTATTCTCCTTATTTGAAGAATCTTCTATCAAAGTTTGATAATCAGTTTTGGAAAACACATCATAAGATGTAGGTTGGGATTATTTAAAAACAAAAGGACTGGTTTCATCAAATTTAACATATATTGTTTCCTCAATAGTGCAATAAATTTTATTAAAAACTCTATATGCCTTAGAAGTCGTGAAATAGCCTAAGAATATGCCTTCATCGGATTTGGATGAAAATTTATGTAAATTATCTTTTGTATTCAAAATTAATACTTCGCATCCAAATACATTGAAGTATGATACTTTTGGTTTTCAGCCTATACATAACTCATAAGGTGTTTTATTAAGAAATGGTTTACTCAAAACTCGATTTATAGTATAGCAAGAAGTAATCACAACTTCATCCTAAAAGTGTTTAGCAATTAAGTATTCACTCAACATGTTTCTTGTTATTTCCTGAAGAATTTGATTTCTTCTTTCAACAATACCATTTTACTAAGGAGTTCTAGGAGCTAAAAAATTATGAATAATTCCTTTCTTGCTACAAAAGGTTTAAAAATAATAATTTAAAAATTATCCACCATGATCGCTATGAATAGTTATCAATAGAAGGTTTTTTTTATTTTTGAATTTGGCTACAAAAGTTTTAAAATAACAATAGGCTTCAGATTTCTTTGTAAGAAAATAGACCCATGTGTATCTTGTGTAATCATCAACTAAAACAAATACATAATACTTGACTCCAATACTTTTAGTTTGTGTAGGACTAAATAAGTCCATGTTCACTAACTGTAAAGCATCAGTAGTTGAGACTTCACTAATTTATTTAAATCTTGACTTATGTTGTTTTCCATATTAATAAGGGTTATTGACTTTTGAAGAATCAAATATAAGTTCTGGTAGATCCTTAATAAGTCTTTTCTTAGAAAATTTTCATAGGTTTCTAAGGTTACAGTTTCCTAACCTTCTATTCCATAACCAAGATTGATCTTCCATTGCACTAAGGCAAGATAAGTCTTAGATCCTAAGGTCTTATAAGTTAAGTGTGTAAACATTCTCATGCTGATGGGTAGAAAGAATGAATTCATCCTTGGAACTGTGTACTACACATTTATCATTCCTAAAATTCACAAGGTAACCTTCATCACATAATTGACTTATACTTATAAGATTGTGCTTAATACCTTTTACAATTAGAACATTTTAAATCAAATCTTTTCTTTGAAGAACAATATTACATATACCAATAATCTTTCCTTGAGAATTGTTTTTGAAGGTAACTCTTACAACTTTCATTTCAAGAATCTTTTCAAAGAAGTCTTTGTTACCATTCATATACTAAAAACATCCACTATCCATGTACCATATATTCTTATTGTTGGTACTTCCTTTATTTTCTTGAAAACAAAACAATTAGACTTTTGAAACCCAATCTTTCTTGGGTCTAGAAATTTTAGTAAACAAAATTTTAGGAATCCACATTTGTTTTGAAAATTGGGTTTTGTGGAACCCCAATAATTGAATTTTATTTAAGGAACAATTTTTATTCCAATAACCTCCACTTTGACATTTTTTGCAAATGGGGAATTTTCAAGAACAAAATAATTGTTTCTAAAAATAGGTTTTGAATGAGTATATCCCATTCCTGAAATAGTACCTTGTGGACAGAGTTGTTTGTACATTTTATCAAATATTTCTTTACTATTGGTAAAGTTTGATAAAATTTTCTTTAAAGAAAATAATTCAAACTTTAGTTTTATAGCTAAATTCTTTTCCACGTTAGTATTAGCTTCAAAAGTGAGTTTTGTTTCTAAATCATTTTTCTCAGAAATTATATTTTCAAAATCTTTAGAAAGCTTATCCTTCTCAAAATTAGATTTTTCAAGTTTTTTAGATATATAATCAATTTTAAAAAAAATATTTTCAAGATCTTTTGAAAGATCTGATACTTCTTTTGTCAAAACATTTATTCTAACATTTTCCTTTTTAAGTTTCTTACTGACTTTATAGTTTTCATTTTCAAGAAATTTTGCAAATCTAGAAACTTCATCTTATGAAGGTAAAGTATTATTATCACTAGTTGGAGAGGATTCTTCATCAGAAGATATATAATTATTTTCATCAGGATAATTTTCATTTAAAGAAATATTTTTTAAAGAATTAGAAGTGTTTACCTTAACCATAAGACATTGACTTTCATAAGGTATTTTGGTATAGAGACCAATATTCTTATGTCCATAATTTTCATTGTTTGAGGAATCATCAGAATAATCTCCTCTACTAGAACTTCATGATTCATTTTCTTTCAAGACTTTATTTACTTTTGGATTGTAATACTTTTTCTAATTTCTATCAGGATGTCTCTCTTTTCTATCTTTTCTTTTGAGCTTTGTATAGTCAGGTCTTATGTGTCTAGCTCTTTTACATTCATAATAGGTAATTTCATAATCTTTCTTATCATTCCTTTCCTTGTTACTTTTATTATACCAATACTGAAAATCCTTTTTACCAACAATCTTGTTCATCCTTTGAGCAAGATTGGCTAACTCATTCTCATAATTTTCTAAATCACTTGAATCTAATTTAAAAATAAACTTATTTTTCTTTGTTGATTTAACAACCTTTTCAGAAGTATGAGCTTTCATTTGATTTGAAGTAGAAGTAAAATCAACTCCACCATTATTTTTTTTAACTTTCTCAACATGTCTTTTCATCCTACCTTTATACTGTAAGAGAGTTCCAAATAAATCATCAAGTTTAAGATTTATAATTTTCCTAGATTTATCAACTACTGTTCTCTTTGATTCCCATTCGTTTGGAATGATGTATATAATATTTTCCACAAGGATCTCATCATCTAATACTTTTTCACCCATAGCTTGTAAACTATTCACAATTGTCATACACCTTTGTTATACCTTAACAACAGGTTCTCCATAAGGAAATTCAAATGCTTGGTAATCTTCTCTTAGCATGGATCTTCTAGTCTCAACAACTTTAGAAGTACCGAAATGAGTGATTTCTAACTTCTTTTAAATATTGTTGGCTACTTCACAAGAGGAAATCTGGCTATATATATTTCAAGTCATATAACAAAGTAAAATATTCCATACCTTATAATTCAATTGATATTCCTGCTTCTCTTGATTGGTAAAGAGTTTAACTTCTTTTTCAAGAATTTTTTATTCACCGGTCAGCATAACAAAGTTATAAACTCTTGTGTTGATCACAAAAGTCTTCATTTTATCTCTCCAATATTCATAATTGTTGCCATCAAAAATTAGTGGTCTTGTGGGATTTAGATTGTCTATTGAACTGAAATTTAGTCTTTTCATCTTTAAAATAATATAAAAATTCTTTTTCCACAATACATGTTAGTGCAACAAGTATTTATAAACAAAAAAATTTATAATAGAAATATAACTAACTTACAAAAAGAATAAAATAATCAACAAGTAAAAATAGTAGAATCCTCCTCTAATACCAAATATGAGTATCAGTATTACAAATACTTAGGTTTGATACCAATTATTGGATCTAAATGTATATGTACATGAGAAAATACAAGATAGGGTGAATTGTAAATTTAAAAACTTTCATTTTTAGGAAACTTAGTTTAATAGAATTAAACTAATCATATTCACAAACCTCTTTTGTATTTAAACAATAATTGGATAGGGCCCTGGGTTTGATGGAAAAAAGTACCGTAATTAATAGGTTACGATAAGTATTCCACGTGTTGTATTTTGAAATTAATCATATTCACAGTAAGAAAATTATTTAAACAGAGTAAGCGTAATATGGATCATAATCACAATAGTTACGATAAATAGAGTGAAACAATTAATGATTCTATCATAAAGCATATAGAATCCTATTGAGTAAATTAATTGATTGTAATCATAGAAATTATAATTACAAAGATCGTAATTATAGAATAGAGAATAGAAAAATGAATATATAAAATGATTCACTTTCTATTACAATGTATCAGAAATGTAAAACAAGTAAATGAATGCAATTATTTTAACCCAAGGAGTATGGTATCCAATAACCTTGGATATAGGTCCCTTGATTTATACTTTCAATCAAGTCTGTCTTACTCATACCAGGGTAAGCCCTTGATACGATGATCAAACTCTTTCTTATTAACCCCTCCTGTCCTCGATCAAAAAGTTGATCGGTGCCTCTGTCTTCCTAGCTTTGGAATCTCTCAATCAAAAAAAAGATCAGCACAGTTGTATTCCTATCCACAGAATCCCTCAATCATAATCACAATGATCGGTGTCACATGAAGCAAAACAAAAACTCTTGAGAGTTACAAGTATATGGAACAATCAGTTCATGACTTGTAAACTTCAAGGTTTTCACGTGTAGCATCAATTTGGAAGAGCTCTAGCAAAGTGTAAAAATTCAGTAGCAATAAATTTGAGCTCATTCAAACAATCTGGTATTTATAGGCGTTTGTCCCAACAGTCATCTTGGTCTCCAATGGTCGGATTTTCTCATGAAATCTTAGAGGGACTTGGATACCTGGCACTCCAATGGTCATATTATAACTGAAACAACAACATCACTTTATAATGCATATTGAAACAGAATGTGTGACATCATTTTGATTTAAATATTTCCCTTTAATTACGATACAGTTTTCTGTATACGGAAAACTAAATGTAAAAGGGTCTAATAATTTTCATTACGATAGTCAGTGCGATTTATATCATTACAAAAACATTGTTAGTACAAAAATTGGATAGTGTGTATGATAAAATCGTATTTTGTGTGTATTATAGAAATCATATCTAGGCTCGTTACAGTGATCATGGAATGAATCATTTCTGCAAAAACTCATGAGTATGATTACTATCATATGCATATAAAAAATCATATTGATAAAATATGAATCAGAAATTCTTAATGAAAGTATGGTAAAATGATATATGATTCTATTATTAAACTGCTTTGAATTTAAAAAGAGTTAGTTGTTAGGTTTAAGAAATAGTTTGTGATTTCCAAAACAAAAGGAATAGAAAAGTCAAAATAAGACTTTTGACTCCACATGAGTCTTCGGTGGATGTATGGGAATGTGGAGATCGGGTTTAGGGGAAAGTCTGAGAGACTTTATTTTATTTTCTTATTTTATGTTGTATTTTTATTAGATGTCACTTTTTTATGTGTGTGGAAAAAAGATGACTTCTTTCACCAAACTTTTTTATGATTAAGAAGAAAAGGGTTCCAAAGTCCAACACTAGAGAAAGCGGGCAAAGGAACCCAAAAACCCAAAACGATCAAGACAACACTACCACCGTAGAAGGGAACCACCAATAGCGGTTGAATCCAATTTTGAAGACATTGTCGACTAAGCACAATAAAATTAATAGCCTGTGAATATTAATTTATATCATATCACTTCCCTTTTTAACATTTTTCTAACATGACAATAATAATTTATTCATCCAATACAAACAATTACCCATAATAACATTTTTAAAATATTATTACATAACATTCCAAATTATATAGCAACATATCCATCCATAAAACATTTTATTTAACATTAAATAATATCAAATAATAATTATCTTCCACATAAATTTATTTCCACATTTAATAATAAAGCACATCAATCATCATTATTAAACATGGCCTGACATTATCTTCAATTATTGACCAAAATATCAACAAATAAATATATTTATATAATCATATCATCACATTAAAAAATATTACAATTAAAATAATTGATAAAACCATTTCAATTAATTTAAATAAAAATAACTATTTTCCACAATTCGAAATATTATCAAAATGCATGTAATATTTTCACAAACTACAATGTATTTTATGAGTTATTACAAAATCAAAATGAAATAAACAAAAATTAAAGTATTAAAAAATCAATTTTAAAATTTGAAGATATGTCTCATAGAGATAATGGACTCCAACAAGGTTGACACTGCAATAGGTACAATGAGAGGTCTGAGATAATCAAAAACATGGAGATTTTGAAGAGGATTCTTAGGAGGCTTCCACCACATTTCAAACCCAAATTCTATGATAGAATAAGATAATTAAGTTTGGATTATTTTAAAAGTGAATTAGTGTCTTATGAAATGAGGGTGGATGATGTCGCTACTATTTCAAAGAAAGAACCAAAGGACTTAACTTTGGAGTTGATGAAGAAGATGTTTTGCAAGGAGGGTCCATAGGAAGAAGGAAATTAGTTGATGATTTTGTTGTCAAATATACTGAAAAAAGACAGAAGCAAGTTCAAAAGAAAACTATCATTTTCTTACTTCCAAGTGTTGAAATGTAATCAACCTAGTTTCATATTTCCATAAACATGATAATGAAGATGAAAGAAGAATCGCCATGGAAGACTACTAGAGGATTCAAATAATGAAAATAAGGGAAGTGGTTTTATAATAAGAAAAACACATTTCCAAGGAGTAAATAGAGTAGTGAGTCAAAAAATGAAGTAAAAGATCCTCATAGTGAAGATGTTTCCTGCAACATTCTCAAAATATAATGATTCTATTATAAATAAGAATGTTACTAACAAGGGTGATAGAAAGATTCAAGATGAACTAGTGGATGGCTTGGATGATCCAAAAAATTAAACAATGGATGACAACTTTCCCCATGTTATATGGAAATTCTAACAATGCTTGGAAAGTTAAATTTCTTTCATATATGGAAACTCATAATAAAATTTCATATAGAAAAAAATTAAATGATTTTGTGTTAAAGTGTATGGAATAGATAAGTGATCAATGAAGGAAATAAAATAAAGGTCATGTTTATGTAAGAACCAATAAAACTTTTAAGGAAGCATTGAAAAATAATGTTCATGGAAAACTCATTCATTATGAGACTATCAAATCATTGTGGTTGAGAATATAGGGGCTCTATGAAGGATTTGTATCAAAATAGGGAAGATTTTTTGCTTCAAAAAAGTATCACCCATGACAAACTAAATTTGGATGATACACCAAGAGGAATAGATCCAATTTCATTTTAAAGTTACATGAACCTAAAATAATAAAAATAGATAAAAAAGTATTGAATGCATATTTATAAGATGTGTAGAGTATAGTAAAACTTACAAATTCTTGATTCTAAAATTTAATGGTTCAATAATAATTAATACAATAATTAAATTAATAGATATTATATTTGATGAATCTTTGCTTAACTTTATACCTAAGAAAGTTCAAATTGAGGAATTTTACTCTTAAATAGTGTCACAAGAAGATACTATAGGTTTGTAGAAAAAAACGATATTGAATACCTAAGTCATATGGATTTGTTTTCTATATATACTTGATTGAAGGTACAAATGAAAAAAATTACTATGAAAATTTTTATTTTATTGAATATATAATATAATCCTAAAACATAAAAATAAGTTCTGTTATGTTCTGATTTAACTCTTTGGAAAGAAAGGGGGTCAATAGTAAAATCAAAAAATATGAAGTTAAATTAATAGCTAAAGGCCCCATGCATTTATGGTGGTTGGATTTGTTGTCAATGTTTATAGAAATCATAACTACATGAAGTAGGGTGAAGAGGGAGATGAAGATAGCCCATGCAATATGATCAAAATGAAATGAAGTCATTATTTTCCATGAGATAAAGAGAAAGACTTATTAAAGACCATGAGATTGAAGATTCCATGAGAAATGAAGACTATGGTATGATCACACCTTGGGTAGGGTAAATGAAGAAGAACCAATGGAGTTTCTATCTTCTTTCTTCTTTTGAGAGTAAAAGTGTAACACCCCGAGTCAAATCATCGAGTCTGAGCTGAAGTTCCACATGAACACATGCGCACCTCCATGTACATAAGAGGTTGTCAACTAGTGGTGATGGTCTAAAGGTGACATGGGGAGAATATACCTTCAGTAATCATAGTCATTCAACGTAATATAATAACAAATACATAATTCAATTAAACATTATAGCGGACATAAATAAGATGTTATAATAGATGCCATGTCAGGTCATACAATATCAAACTAACAAACCCCCAATGTGGCTTGTCAACAAGTATAAGAAATACAAGTAGAAATAGATAAATAAAAGATGTTGTGTTAACTATCTAGAGTTTTTCCCGATACTGCATCTATATTCTAACTTCAAGCTCCTCAACAACCTTCTACTGGGCCCTTTTCCTTCTTAGGATCCATGATCATGAAGTCTGCATGTTGATAGAGATACTCATGCAGGGTGTGAGTATAAACACAGTAGGACACCACCAATGAGTCCTTAACATAAGTGTACTTGTTTATAGAGTTACATGTCATGATGGAAGGGTAAATGCACATATAATCATACAACCAATCATATACTGAGCGATCGGGCACTAACTAGGCTGCCACGAACCTCAGCCATACCTACTTCAACACCATGCTAGAAGAATTTCATAAGTGGTCATCGTATGACATAATTTATGTTATATGAGTCTATTTCAGCTTTAAGTACAATACACATTCCGCCTTTAAGGAACAATTCCATGCCCGCCTTAAAGGTAATGTCACACCTATGGCCCATGGTTATCCTCTGATGGTACGCATGCTTGGCACGCCCACAACAATGGAACTCTACACACATGCAAGGACATTCCCCATCATCACATCATACTGGCCTATAAACCCTCATCCAATTGTGTATGGAGTTCTCCTCCCATGAGCTAATCACATGCCAATATATGGTGTCACCCATCCTATATCCAAATCCACAACCAACAAGTCATGTCATCCAAGCTCCCCCTCTAAGGAGTCAGCTAAGTCTTTCAGGGCCACCTGTCAACCTGACCACTGAAATAGAGGTTCCATTGGCTATGCACAAATCCACATGTAATCATGTCATAGCAAGGAACAACATATCACAATAAATATTTCACAGACTATGAACAGTACATAAGTAAGGAACAACATAGCAAGGAAAAATTTTGGAATATCAAGCATTCCACAGGCTATGAGATAACTACATAATATACGCGAAATAAAAAAGAACACACAAGTAATGTCAAGCAAAGGTTTCACAGGCTACCCACGCACACTAAACATACAATATCATACAAGGGTCTCTACTAGGCACATACACACAAGAAAATCATATCAAACAACTCCATACAAAGGCCCCATATGATAAGAACTTCCTACCTTTAGCGCGTTGGTGCCAATTTCTAAGATATGTTGAGGGATGGTACCCGAATCACGCCCACGCACCAACATTCACTGGAACAAGACCCAATACATCATAATAGAGTCTATAGAATTGGTATTCAAGGAAGAGATCATGCCAAGAGATGAAATCCATATCGACTTACCAAAAGAGATTGGTCACCAAAAGAATATCTGGGATCGATCATGGAGAAGCCACCAATTCTAATGATCCAACACTAGTCTATCAATCAAGCATTAATCCTCCATTAGATCTAGGTGTAGATTCATAGATCTAGCCAACATGGCTTAGATCTATGATCAACTCCATAGAAGGAGAAATGGGCTTATAATAGATAGATCTTACCTCAATTGATGCCAACGGATCGATCTAGGATTCAAGCACCCGATAGGAGAGGAAGAGGAATCCTAGAGCACCAAGAGAGAGCTATCTAAGAAGTTATGGTTGAATTAGGGTCGAATTAGGGTGAGGGTTAAGCTAATAATCAAGTTAAGTCAAAATGACCAAAACACTATTAATGATGGAATTTTTTGGGCACCACTGATGGGCCGATGTGATTGGGAAGAATGTAGGCATTCTTCCTTGGCCACTGGCAAGCCAGTGCACCCCACCGGCTAGCCAGTGGCCTTGTTTCAGCCACCGTGCAACCCACTAAGCCTCTGTCCTCTAAAACAATAACTTAGAGACCCTTTTACCCATAAAACACACCTCCAAGGGAGAAAACAAGACAAGATACATTGTGATGTAAAAACAAATTTTCCTTGAAAGTTGAGGACATTACAATTCTCCCCCTCTAATGATGTCTCGTCCCCGAGAAGTATCTCTAGTAGTCATGATCGAACTACTCAGGCCATTGTGCCTGAACATAAGATTCATGCTCTCAAGTCTCATCTTGAAAATGACCATGCTACCACAGGACTCTAACGAGCGGCATCATCTTCCCTCACAACACTTTCTCTCTCCAGTCAACGATCTGCACTGAGTGCTCCACAAATAATGCATCAGGCTCCAGCTCAACATCCCCGTAGTTGATCACAAGCACATGATCGATCATGTACCTCTAGAGCTGAGATGCATGGAACACATCATGCATACCTCAATATTGTAGAGGGAGATCCAAATGGTAATCCACTATCCTGATACGCTCAGTAATCTCAAATGATCCAACAAATCTAAGAGCTAGCTTTCCTTGATTCCATAACCATCAATTCCCTGACCGAGGAGTTACCCATAAGAAAACTTGGTCACCCATAGTGAACTCCAAAGATCAACTCCTCTGATCGGTATATGATTGTTTTCTACTCTGAGCGGGTATTAACTGCTTTTGGATCAGCTGCACTCTCTCAGAGGTCTCCGGTACTATGTTTGGACCTACAATTTCTTATCACCTACCTCGTGCCAACATAGTGGTGAGTGACATGACCAAACATAAAGAGCCTCAGAAGGTTCCATCTGAATTGACGTCTGGAAGTTGTGTTGTATGCGAACTCAACCAAGGTTAGGTGATCATCCCAAGCTCTACTGAATTCATGCATGCTCATAACATATCCTCTAATATCCAGATCATCCTCTCTGATTGTTCTTATATCTATGGATGATATATTGTACTCAGTTTCAGTTGGGTACCCAAAGCCTTCTGTAATCCCTTCCAAAACCACAATGTGAAATACAGGTCCTCGTCTGACACGATGCTCAAAGGAACTCTATGCAGGCATATAATATCCCGAACATATAGTTTTTTCAATTCATCCACTGGAAGGGTCTCTTAAATTAGAAAGAAATGATCAACTTTCATCAATAGATAAACTATCATCCAAATAGCACTATGACTCCTCAGAGTCCTAGGTAACCTTGTCACAAAATTCATCGTCGTGTCATCCTGCTTCCACATGGGCACTGTAAGTGACTGAAGAAAACCACCAGGATACTGATGTTTAGGATTTACCCTCTGGTGGGTAAGGTATTGCAAAACAAAACCAGTGATGTCTCTCTTCAGCATCAAAACTAACGTCGGATATCATGGTATATCTTCATCGATCCTAGATGTGCAGCCCATTTCAAAACATGAGTCTCTCATTAGCTCCTCCCTCATAGAAGTTGGCACCACAACTCTCTCATGAACGTGGACTACATCGTCTTTATCCAAGGACCACTCTGGAACTGGGTCACTCACTGCCAATCGTTCACGCATCACCACACACTCGGGATCCAAATCCCGGTTGGCCTTTACCTGGTCCATTAAAGAAGACGTGATAACCCAGGGCACACATTTCATAACTCCATGATCCTCATATGTATCCACTAGCCACTCAACCATCAAACTCATCAGATGCCATTCCTCCTATGAAGGCTGCTCTCCAATCTCTTTTTTCTTCGGCGTTTCCCTGTTGAGAGCATCTGCAATGACATTACCACTTCCCAAAGCATAGGTTATCTTGAAGTCGAATGTTTGTAGATACTCTACCCAACACCTATGCCTCATATTTAGATCCTGCTGAGAGAAGATGTATCGCAAGCTCTTGTGGTCTATGTAGACAATAAACTTCGCCGAATAAATAATGTCGTCAATGCTTCAGAGCATGGACTACAGCCGCCAACTCCAAGTCATGCATCAAGTAGTTCTATTCATGGGGGTCGCAACTAACACGACCCATAAGCAACTACTTGATTCCTCTGTATCATCATTGCCCCCAACCCAACAACTGAGGCATCATAGTACACTACGTTATCGGATTGGTGCAGCCGATCTATTTTGGATGAAATTGGGCCAAATACTTTCAATCCATACTGCGTGTCAGGCTGCAAATCTGTGGGTCGAGCTCCAGGATGAGCTTGTTGGGGGTTTCAGGAGGCAACACGCCCCTGCTCTGGGGGGTCAGGGACTGAAGGTCGTCGGTCCGAATTTTGAGACATTGTAGCAACTCTGACCGACTGTAACAGAGCTGACCAGCCGACACCAATAGGGTATTGTAGCAGTGCAGACTTTGGAACGACTATTGTAGCAGCTCGGACTTTGGAGACAGCAGCATTGTAGCTTCGTGGACTTCTTGCCCCTGGCCACTGTAATAGCTTGGACTTGGGTGGGCGCAACATTGTAGCAGTGAAAACTTTCATCTACTTTTCCCTGTAGCATAGTGTAATTTTTGTGTAGTTGGTAGAATGATGTTTTTCCCTCCTTATTAACTCATTTTTGGGATATGTGTGTGTTAGAAACTCTGAGATCTCTTTGTAATTGTGCTTCCATATTTTATAGTGAAGTGATTCTGTCTCTCTGTGTATGTAGGGATTATTCCTGAACCACATAAATCTATGTGCCCCAAGATCTTCTTCTTGTTCTTTTTTTCCTTTTACTCCTTTGTCAATCATCTTTCGCTTTGTTTCCCCCACTATTTTCCACAACATGTGTATCTAATCTCAAGATCTAGAGGAATCAAAACTAAAGTTTTCATCAATCTCATCTTTAGCTCTACGAAGTTATCTTTGTAATAATCAGACCACTCCAAATTCACCCCCTTTTTGTTAGCTCTGTCATCGGTGTTGCCAAATAGGAGAAGTCCTAGATGAAACATCGATAGTACCCCGTAAGCCCAAGGAAACTCCTGATCTCAAAAACATTCTTGGGACGTGCCCAAGACATCATAGCCTTTACCTTCTCCGGATCTAATAAAATTCCCACTTCAAAAATTACATGCTCAAGGAACCATGCCTCCTGAATCCAAAAGTGACACATTGATAGTTTGGCATAAAGCCAATGTGCTCAGAGTGTACTCAATACAACCTCAAGGTGCCTAGCATGCATATTTGAAGTCCTCGAATATATCAAGATATCATTCATGAATACAACGATGAAGGAATAAATGTATAGATGGAAAATCATGTTCATGAGATCCATGAACACTGCTTGAGAATTTGGCAACCCAAAAGGCATGATAAGATACTCATACAATCCATATCTACTCATAAACATTGTCTTGGGAATATCCTCCTCTCTAACTTGTAGCTGATGGTAGCCTAAATGAAGATCAATCTTGGAAAACCACTAGGCTCCCCATAATTGATCAAACGGATCATTAATCCTGGGTAAAGGGCACATGTTCTTCATCGTTACCTGATTCAGCCTCCTGTAGTCCACACAGAGTCATAGACTACCGCCCGCCTTCTTAGAAAACAACATCGGAACACCCCGGGGAGATGTGCTCAGTCTAATAAATTCATTCGCCTCCAAATCCTCTAACTTCACTTCAACTCTCTTAACTCATCAAATGTCATACGATAAGAAGGATTTAATATTGGTTATGCCTCGGGTATAAGCTCAATCTCAAACTTAGTTCCTCTATTTGGAGAAAGACCTAAAAAGTCATCTGGGAAGACATCCTAATAACAATCCACCACTGGAGGGAAAATAGAGGGGGTTGTTGTTGATTGTGTTGTAAGAGTCAAGCCTACTACTTGCATCGTGACAGCTCCAATCGGGCTCAGGTCTGATCTCATCCTGCCTGCTCCCATATCCCACTCACCATTCAACATGAACCACTCTCCTTTACGTGTGGTGAAAGATGCATGTCTCTTATAGTAGTTGATATGATCTTGATAATTGTTCAACCAATCCATATTGAATATCACATCGAAACTAGTCATCTCTAAGATCATGAAGTCTCATGGGTGTCTATAGCCAACAACAACTACAAGACACCTAGGACATCACTGGAGATGATTTACTTTCTTTCCCAAGGGCATGTCATGAGAGAGTAACTCATAAGATAACCTAATCAGTAAATCTAGGCCAGCAACAACTTGGGAAGATATAAAAGAATGGGAAGCTCTTGTATCAAACAAAGCAGTAAATAGCATAGAGGTAATCAAGATTGTACCTCTCAGTGTATAAGGTCTCTCTCCACCGACGGTTGGAACCTCCTTCGTCGCATACATCCTACTTGCCGCTGAAGCACGACCTTATCTCTACGGTGTATAACTCGTCTAAGTCACTAAGGTCTGTGGTGCCTGGGTATGCTGCTGAGGACCCCTGCCTGTACCCTGGCCTGATCTTCTCGAATTTGGATGTGACACCTTAGAACAAAAGTGCCCATCTTTCCACATCGACGACACTCCCTCGGTGGCTTCACACATGATGTACTAAAATGTCCTTTTCATCCACATTTATAGCACCCGGTATAGCCTCCTCCCATAAAAGGGGTAGAAGAAGCCCTACTTTGTTCTGCTTTCTTATCGCCCTGTTGTACCTCCTCAGCCTTCCTCTTTCTACTACCGAAAGAGGCACTCACTGTAGCACTGGAAAGTCTGGTAGTTAAGACACTATAAGATGGAAGAAAACCTGCAAGCATGTCCTCCTCTAGCCTCTTCTCAAAAGTCAGGGCCTTATAAAGTACCTCTGTGTATGTCATCATGTCAAAGACCCTAACCTAGTGTCTAACTTCGGATGAAAGCCGATCTCAAACCTCCTAGCCTTCTAAGCCTCATTTCCAGTCAAAAGAGGAATAAAACATAGCAACTTCATAAAGCGAGCAAAGTAAGTAGAAACTAACATCGTTCTATGTTGAAGCTCCATAATCTCCTATGATCGATTCAACTCCAGGGTGTCAGGAAAGAATTCCTCAAAGAACAGCTCCTTGAAGGCCTCCCAAGTAAGACCCTCACGCTTTCTTGACTATCCCATAACACCCCACCATCTCCCGACCGGTCCTTGAAGCATAAAGACGGCCAGTTTCACTCTCATTTCCTCAAGAGTCTCCACCAGATCAAAGATTCCCTCGATAATGTCAATTCAATCCTCAGCAACCTGAGGACCACCAGTGCCCTAAAAGGCTAGCGTATGTTGGAGCTGGAAATCTTGGGCATGGTCAGTCATTGTCATTTGCATCCCTCTACCCTGGGCAGGCACCGTCTGGAGGACTCCAGGTCGGGGCGGGTTTGCAGCCTAAACCACTGAAGCAAGTTCGGGAGCATGCTCAGGTGCGTCCTCCTGCATAGTTTGTGATGGAACCGAAGCATCCTCCCTAGCAAGAGCATTCTAGCTTGCTTTTGCCAGGTGGACCCATAAAGCATCTTTGAGGCAGCGTTTTTCTGAAATGTCAAACGAACATTTATAACATCTATAACAACTTGCTTACAAGTACAACTTAAGCAATTATAAGGAAAACACATGGAATTTCTATAGGGAGGCCTATCCTAGGAGATACCCACACACGAGGTATAACCCTCTTAGTTCTACCCAAGGCTCAAACATATACCTTTGTAACTGAACATTAGTCACAAAGATATATATACATCATCACAACTTTCACTAGTCAACTAACTAATGTCAGTACAGATATATCACAAAAGCATAGAATACAGATATATCACCAATGGTTAGCACAAAATCAAGGCATTTAATTAAAAAACTATTATGCAGCAAACAGCAGGTATACACATGACATGTGATCCTATGTGTCTATTCATGATGCATGAACACACCCAAGTCTCATAAACTGTAATAGCAATCTCATTACGATAACTCGGAGGCCCATTACACATAAGCTAGTCGGGCACATGGCAACTCTAATAATGCAAAACGGGCTCGCGGGCCGCAGGCTTCACGGATATGGGGCAGATGCGAGGCGGGGCGGGCCTAAAAATTTTGACCATTAAGAGCGTGGATCAATGTTTGTTGAGCCTATGTTGGTGCGGGCCAAGGTGGGTTGAGTCCGTGTGGGTGTGAGCTTACCCACGGGCCTGATTTAAAAAAATATATATATTATTATTACAATATATGCTTCTTTAACATTTTAGTTTTTTTAATAAAAAATCATGATTAGATCATGACATATGATTTCTCACCGTAATAGTCATTATAATTCACCATTCATTCACATTTGAATTTTAAATAGGTCTGTATTTATTGTTTTAATATGATATTATAATATTTATACAGTAATTATTAACCATATTCACATGGTGTGTCATCTCACCTCTTGAAAATTGGAACTCGTCTTCCTTTCACATGGTTTCAATTCTAAAAGAGTTATTATAATCATAATATTTTTTGGATCAGTTTATTATTGTTATTTAATTTTATTTTGTTATTAAGAAAATAGAAAAAGATCTCATGGAAACCCTAATCACCTCCTCTGAAACTGATCATTATCTGGAGAGTCGTCATTCATTCGCAGGTCCAGTCGTTCGCATCACCACACAGCCAACATCATCATGCATCGCCCCTCACTGATCACTCATTTACTTTGCATCGCAATAGTTCACCACCACATCGGTGTCACCTCATGTCACTATTAACCCATCAAAAAATGTTTCATTGCATTTCTTAAAACTCTCTATGGTCGATTCATACTTCTCCCCACACTACAATTAAGAATGAGAAAAAATGCAATATTTAAATTATTATAAAGTGTATATTTTTTAAAAAGTGGGAAAGTCTGCGGGGTACCCGTAGATTTATGTGGGGCAGGGCGGGGCGGGCTTGAAATATTTTGTTCGCATTATATGCGAGCTTTTGCGAACAAAACCACATAGGCTCAAACTCGTGCAGGCTTTGCTGGCCCTGCCTCGGCCCGCCCGTTTCGCATTACTAGGCAACTCCCCTACCCAAGTTCCACACAACCTATCTCCTTCCTATCATGTCCTAGAATAGCCAAGAAGAAAAGAAAGGAAACTCACCTCTGATACCCATTTTGTAACACCTCGACCTAAACCATCAGGTCTGAGCTGAAGGGCCACATGACCTTATACGCGTCTCTTCGTATGCAAGAGGGTGTCGACTAGCGGCGAGGATCTAAATGTGACATAGGGAGATTATACCCTTGATAATTATTGCCATACACCATAATATAATAACATATACATAAGTCAACTAAACATTACAGCGGAAAATAAAATAAACAAGATGTTATAACATATGTCATGTCGGGTCATACAATATCAAACCAGCGGACCCCCAATGTAGCAGGTCAACACGTATAAGCAGTACAACTAGAAATAGATAAATAAAAGATGTTACGACGCTATCTAAAGTTTGTCCTAGTACCACATTTGTCTCCTAACTCCAAGTCCCTCAACAACCTTCTACTAGCCCATTGCCCTTCTCAAGATCTCTAATTATGAAGTCTGCACATGCATTGAGATGTTCGAGCAGGGTGTGAGTATAAAGTCAGTAAGACACCATCAATGCATCATTAACATAAGTGCACATGTATATAGAGGTGTATGTCATGATGGAAAGATAAATGTGCATACGAGCATACAACCAATCATATACCGAGTGATTGTGGGCTAAACAAGTTGCCATGAACCCTGGTCATACCTACTTCAACGTCATGTCGAAAGAATTTCATAAGTGGTCATTGCATGACATAATTCATGTTATATGAGTTTGTTCCACCTTTAAGGACAATACATGCCCCGCCTTTAAGGAACAAATCCACACTCGCCTTTAAGGGCAAGTCACACCCATGGCCCATGACTATCCTCTGATGGCACACATGTTTGGCACACCCTCAACAATGGAACTCTACACATACGCAAGGACATTCCCTATCAGCACATCATACTAGTCTAAGGACCCTCTTCCAATGGCGTATGGTGTTCTCCTCCCATGGGAATCACATGCCAAGCTTTGGCACTACCCATCTTATATCCAAAGCCACAGCCACTGAGTCATGTCGTCCAAACTCCCTCTCTAAAAAGTCAGTTAAATCTGTCAGGGCCACCTGTCAACCTGAACATCGAAACAGAGGTTCCACTGGTTATGCACAAATCCACATGTAAGCATGTCATAGCAAGGAATGGCATGTCACAATAAATATTCCACAAGCTATGAACAGTATATAAGTAAGGCACAATATAGCAAGGAACACATAAGGCATACAAAGCAAAGGTTACACGAGCTACCCATGCATGCCAAGCATACTATATCATGCAAGGGTAAAGGCCCTAGATGATAAGGACTTCCTTCCTTTAGTGTGTTGATGCCAATTTCCAAGATTCATCGAGGGATGGTACTTGGATCACGCTCGCGCACCAACGTTCACTAGAACAAGACTTGATCCATCATAATAGTCTCTAGAATTGGGATTTAAGGAAGAAATTATATCAAGAGATGGAATCCAATCGACTTGCCAAAAGAGATTTGTCGTCAAAGGAAGATCTAGGATTGATCAAGGAGAGGTCACTAATTCTCGTGATCCAACACTAATCTATCAATCAAGCATGAATCCTCCATTAGATCAAGGCGGAGTTGCATAGATCTAGCCATCATGGCTTGGATCTATGATCAATTCCAGAAGAGAATGATGATCGGAATGGATAAATCTTACCTTAATTGACGTCAATGGACCGATCTAGGCTCCAAGCACCCGAGAGGAAGAGGAAGCCTAGAGCACCAAGAGAGAGCAATCCAAGAGGTTCTGGTCGCATTAGGGTCAAATTAAGGTGAGGGTTAGGCTAATAATCGAGTTAAGAAAAAATGACTCAAAACGCCATTAATGATGGCATTTTCTGGGCACCGCCAGCTGGCTGATGGGCCTCACCGATCAACCAGTGGCACCACCAATTGGCTGGTGTGCTTGGACAAAATGCAAGCATTCTACCTTGGCCACCGACTGGCTAGTTGGATCAGCATAAATGCATGTCCCACTGCCAGCACCACCTGGACAGCACACCCCACCGACTAGTCGGTGACCTTGTTTCAGCCACCATGCAGCCCACTAAAGCTTCATCCTCTAAAACACTAACTTCAAGACCCTTTTACGCATAGGACACACCTCCAAGGGAGAAAACATGACAAGTTATGTCATAATTTAAAAACAAATGTACCTTGCAAGTCGAGGACTTTACAAGAGTCTTCAATGATGTGCATACTCTTCTTTGGTTTCTCCCATGTTATAACTGTGTTTTTCATGCACTTATGGAAGCACAAACTCATCCAAAACTGTGAAGTCATGGCCAAATCTAAAGAAAAGTGCATCAACCAACACTTGTCAGCTCTATTGATATTTGACTTCAAATCAATCAGTGGAATTCTAATTTTTGGGTTGTAAGATAACATATCCATAATTTGTGGATCCTGATTGATTTGAAGTCAAATATTGATAAAGTTGAGTGTTGGTAGCTACAATCTCTTTGAGATATGACTATGACTTGCACAATTTTGGATGAGTTGGTGATTCTAAAAACACGTGAAAAACAGAGATAACATGGGAGAGACCAACGGAAAGAGTATATACATCATTGAGGAGTCTTTTACTCTCAAAAGAAGAAAGAAGATAGGCTACCGTTTTGAGTAGGCATTTTACAGTGTTCTTGTAAGAATTCTCTTGATGATAAGAGTCACCACAACCACCGGAGTTTGTTGAAGAGACATCACATAAACTTTGAAGAGGCCATGAAAGGAGAGGTATGACTGGAAGCTATTGCAGTCACTGTTTTAGGTACTGAAATTAAAGAGCACGAGTGCTTATCCATCAAAGATTGTGAAGATCCTTTGCTGCAGTGACTTAAGGAGTCATTGATAAAAAATCTTTGTTGCGATAATCATCTGTACTTTTATGGTGCTTCATGCACATGTTGCTAGTGTCAGGGACATCATTTGCAATGAGGTACAGGCCTATCTTCCTGCTCCAAGGGTCTTAAAGTGATAAGAATTAAAGACCGCGGGAGGTGGGATATCACTCACACCACGAAGGACTATTCATGAAGAGGCAATCGATACTTAATGTGAAGATTATCTAAAAGCTGAAACAAGCATCGGTTGCGAATCAAAACTGCTTGGGTTGATGAAGTCATAAAACATGGGAGAACACATGTAAAAGACGCTTCCATAATTTTTTTCATGCGAATCAAAACTGAAAAGTGGTCTCATAACATAGCTGAACAGCAGCAAACTCATTCTGGACAGACTGCTTTGGTCGTAAATAAATTAAAGTTCAATGGCAGATGTTGGAATTGCGGCACCTATGGCCACTCATCATGTGATTGTTGGTATTCTACACCAGCATTTGAGAGTCCACAAACTCACATATCAAGGGGGGGAAATAATATTAAGTGGAGCAAGCATAACCATGTGTTGAGCAGCAAATGTCGAAACATACAAATGGTATATGAAGCACATACAACAGATTCAGCCGTTGCAACCATGGTACCACTCATCCATACACATACTAAATTTTCAAAAATTATATTGTTGGCTAAAATTGAGGTGCGAAAGAAGATTCAATGTGGTGATCGCTTCATATCAAAAGATTGTAAATTCTATATTGATCTTCCACGTGAGCAAGCACAACTGTAATGTCGTATTATGCCGATGATTTCTCTGCAACATTGAGGTATCACCCCAATCCTCTTCCCTCCAATTATTAACTCTGGATTATGTTGTCAAAGGGGAGAGATTGAAGACCCCATAAATTTGGTGGCTGAATTAATTGTCAATGTTTATAGAGATCCTAAAGATATGAAGTAGGATGAAGGAGATAAAGATAGTCCATACGATATGATCATCACGAGACGAAGACATTGCTATTCATGAGATGAAGAGAACGATTTATCAAAAGGCATGAGATTGAAGATGCCATAAGAAAAACATGAAGACCATGGCATGATCACGCCTTGGGTAGCATGAATGAAGAACCAATGGAGTGTCTAACTCCATGAGAAGAAGCAATTGGGGTTTTCATGTGTCTCACAAATGCTCACAGGAATAGAGATTCCTCAAAAATGTTACCCTATTTGGTAATGTGGTGGTGAGAACCTCCCTTTAGGAGTTGGCCATGGACACCATCCATTAATGAAGAATGAATCCATCATTGAAGAAGATGTTGCTCAAGTCGCCCATTATCATGGTAAAATCATTACACTCCATTGAATATATTTGTTATGACATGAGATCGTGTGTCATTGAGGAGTTGAGCATGCTTGGAGTTATCTTAAAGGCTGTTTTAGTTGCATTTCTCCACTAATAGTGTTGTCAGTCGGGGACAACATTTTCCCTGTTGACAAAGTATAGATGTTTGTCATTACAAGAATATGTATCATTGATGAGTCGCTAAGCATGAAATCAAAGATATACCAAAGAGGCTGTTTGGAGTGTTCACAAGCTGGCCTTGATACCGAGAGTACTCATGAGAAAACATCTTATAGTGTGGAGCTTAACAAGATTCATCATTAAAGTTGTTGATTGAAGAAGGATGAACATGAGAGATCGGTGAAGAATATAATCTACACTATTAGAGTGATTTACACACTATGATGATACTCGAAGAATGACTCTTGAGATAGATGTATTGTTGTTAGTTGAAGTTCACATGAATATGGAGTTCCACTTGGATTCTAATTAACTGGAGGCATATGAGGGTAAAAGGAGCACTGACCAAGTTTATTTGGAAGTCATCAAAGTTGGTTATGAAAAGCAAAGGTGGAGAAAACATATTTTGTCCATCCAATGACAAAATGCATGTTCACCTCATCATTACTCTATCATCATCAATATATGCTGAATAAAAAAGCATGGATATCAAAAATATTATATGACGATATTGTTTTGGAGAATTTGGATGTTCGTGGGAACATTTCTGAAGCATTTTAGAGGCATGAAAAGCCGTCTTGATGAACATGCCATAGACAAAAACAGATTTTGTCACCCTCAGAGAATATATCATAACTGAAGTTTCAGTGGCATTCTATCGTGAAGAAAAATTACAAATATCTACAAAGATGTTCTCGAGATTTTTGCAAAATTTGAGCTCATTGGGAATATATTTGGATGGTATTTGATAGGGTTAAAAGAGGGGTACTAAATTCTCAAGGTATTACCTTGGTTTGGACAGCTTACAGTGCATCTGTTCAAAGGATTGTATGACCTCAGATATTGATGATTTGGAGTAAAGATATTTGGATAAGGAAGTAAGCTTTCTAACCTAAGTTGAATCACCTCGATTTGAGTTTAGAAACAAGAATTATAGCTGAAACATGTTGTTGTCCAGTAGCAAAGAAACAATAAGTTACAGTTTGTATGAGCTGACTTGAGTGGATTTTTGGGCTATGAAGAAGGCTGGTTCAGGTTTGAGTTAAAACCAAGGAAAGTTGGTAAATTTTATTATAGCTTTACTGAGAATTTGAATCACCTCATTTGAAGCAATAATGGAGGAGTTATGGCCAAAGCACAGAGACTGTTTTGAAACGGTTATGGGATGACAACACATCATCTTTGGATGAATTTGACTTCTCCTGCATATAACAACTTACCCATGACTTTAACAACTGTTGAATATGTTTGAGAGGATTAATAAGAGACTTATTTGACATACCAAATTGGTGGAATTCGAATTTTTGGGCTGCTGTAAGATGACATGTCCATAATTGACGGATCTTGATTGATTTGAAGACAAAGGTTGGTAAAGAGTTGGCAAGTGTTGGTAGTTGTGATCTCCTTGAGATATGACCATGACTTGCATGGTTTTGGGTGAATTGGTGCTTTTGTAAGTGCATGAAAACACAGAAATAACATGGGAGAACCCAGAGAAAAGAGTACACACGTCATTGGAGATTCTTTTACTCTCAAAAGAAGAAAGATGGGCTATTGTTTTGGGTATGTATTTTACCCATTGTTCTTGTTGAAGTATTCTCTTTCTTGATGATAAGAGTCACCACAACCACTGGAGTTTGCTGAAGTATCTATTAGAGGCTTGTAATGGAGGCCTGAGCATATGAATGTCATTTTTGAAGATCAATTCACACACAAAAATGAGGTGGAAGGGTTGCTTTCATATTGTGCTATCGAAGACATTTCATTCACTGTTGAAGATACTCTTAAGTGAGTGTTTATGCTTATTTGAAGATTCTATCACACTCAAGAAGAACAGGGAGAAAGGCCGGTCATGTTTGGTCTATCAAGAGTCATCACACACTTTGAAGAAGCCATGAGAAGAGAGGTATGACTGTAAGCTATTGCAATCACTGTTTTAGCTGCCGAAGTTAAAGAGCATGAGTACTGTTGGACCCCATTTAAGTTTAAATGGGTATTTCTGAGTCCCACATCGGACTTACCCTCCTTGTAATTAGATTTACTCTTCTATAAAAGAATCTCCCCACCTCACATTGAGGTAAGGGGAATTCACCATCTACATGGTATCAGAGGGATCTTAATCCCAACCCTCCCTCCCAGCGGATTCCTGGTTCTGTCCGGCCCCGCCTCTCTTCCCCCCCTCTGGCCTTGCCCTTCCCGGCGGCCCCCTCTCCTGCACGGCGTCCCTCCCGACGGCCCTCCCTCCAGGCGTGGCTCCCCTTCCCGGCGGCCCTCTCGCCCAGCGGCTCCCCTCCCGGCGCCCTCCCCTAGCGGCGTGGCTCCCGGCCCCGGCTTCCGGCGCCCTCCCACAGCACTGCCCTCGCCCCAGCGGCGCCCTCGCCCGACACCTGCGCCCTAGCCCTAGCGGCGCCTGCGACCCAGCGGCGCCCTTGTCCCAGCGGCGCCCTCGCCCTCGCCCAACGCTCGCGCCCTAGCCCCAACGGCATCCACGCTCCCGCGGCGCCCTCGCCCCAGCCGCCTCCTCTCCTGGCGCCCGCGCCCTAGCCCTCACAGCGTCCGCGCCCCACTGGCGCCCTTGCCCCAGCCGCACCCTCGCCCCGGCCTTTCCTCCTGAGCGCGACCCCCCGTCGCAGCTCCCTCCAACGACATCTCTAGGCCGCCTCCCTTCCACCACGCGGCTCCCGGCAACCAGATCCAGCGCCCGTCCTCCATGGACGCTTCCTCAGTTCTGTCATCCCTGATCACGGCCTCCTCCCGGCTTGTCGATGACCGGCTAGACGCCACAAATTTCTCCGTATGACGGAACACGGTCTTGATGTCCCTACGTGGCATGGGACTTCATTCTCATCTTGAGAAACCCCCACCCGCCATCACTGACCCCAAATTCGACTCTTGGCAACTGGCGGACAGCAAAATTTTCGCATTACTGGTCAACTCTATGGACCGATCAGTGAAAGATGTCACCAGGACTGCCAACACTGTCAAAGAGCTATGGGATTCCTTGCTTGTCATGTACTCCGAGACCAATAACTTGGCTCGGGTCTCCGACGTTCTACAGCGTCTCTCCCACATTCGACAGCAGGATCGGACCTTTCCAAACTATTTCATGGAATGGAAGGGTCTCCGAGACGAATTGCAAGAACTCTGGTCTATTCCTCAGACTCCGGCAGAAGCGCAGACTCAACGGGACCAGCTCTGCCTATTCAATCTCCTGAATGGCCTCGCCCCAGACTACGCCACGACAGCCACTGAGATGCTCGCCAACCCTTTTACGCTGGATATCCCGCAGGTCTATCATCGCCTGCAGAAGGCTCATCGGGCCCTTGCACCACCCGTTCTCATCCCTGATCACACTGCTCTCCTGGGACGTGGCGGTGGTCGCCCTACCGGCCCTCGTGGACGTGACCGTGGAGACGGCCGACCTCACCCCCTCTGCCAGCACTGTGGAAAACTCGGCCACCTGGTCGACCGCTGCTGGGTCCTTCATGGTCGTCCCGATTCGCACCCCCGACAGGGCCAGACTGCGATCCGCGATGCATCCTCACCTGCTGCTGCTCTTCCCCCGTCTTTGGATCTCTCCCTGGCTGAGATCCAGCTGATTCACGATTATCGGACCACCTCCATGTCGGACTCTCCATCAGCTTCTCTTGCCCATTCCGGTGGTCCCACTGCCTTTGTCAGTCATCGTTCCCCTGCATGGATGCTTGACTCAGGTGCGTCCGACCACCTCACCGGGGATGCAGGTATTCTCTCCAACTACCGTCCCTATACTGGATCCTCCGCCATCACTGTTGCTGATGGGTTCACTCTCCCCATAGCCGGTTTTGGTACATGTTCCCTCACCTCCTCCCTTCACCTATCCTCGGTGGCTCATGTAACCCGCAGTCCCTTTAACCTGTTTTCCATCAGCAAGCTGACTAAGGATCTCAATTGTAATGTTATCTTTACCTCGTCTTCTGTTTTGTTTCAGGAGCGGACGACGAACAAAGAACTTGATAGAGGTCAGCTTCGGGATGGGGTGTACATGTTCGATGGCCCGACTTCCATCGCCTGCACGTCTGTCCCGGCTCGGGTCGTCGACCTCCATTCTCGGTTGGGCCACCCCTCCGCCTCAGCTCTTCATCAGCACTTTCACACCAAAGATCTGGGTCCCCTCACCTACTTCCTTGGCATCGAGGTCTCCCGGACTGCGGACACTCTCTCTCTCTGTCAGCGCAAGTATGCTCTTAATATCTTGCGGGATGCCGGGTTGAGCACAGCCACTGCAGTGGACACTCCACTTGAGCCTGGGGAACGCCCTCTTCATTCCGACTCGGAACCATTTCCTCATCCCGAGAGCTATCGACGTCTGGTGGGTAAACTTAACTACCTCACCATGACGCGTCCCGACATTGCCTGCGCCGTTGGCAAAGTCAGCCAGTTTATGGAGCATCCAACCAGATCTCAGTGGGATGTCGTCCTCCGCATTGCCAAATACATCAAGAAACATCCTGCACGTGGCCTTCAATACTCACATCATGCTCACATGAATGTCGAGGCCTTATGTGATGCGGACTATGCAGGTTGCCTCGCTACCCGCAAGTCTACTTCGGGATTCGCCGTGTTCTTCGCCGATAATCTCATCTCTTGGCGCAGCAAGAAGCAGACTGTCGTCTCCCAGTCGAGTGTCGAGGCCGAGTATCGAGTCATGGCCACCGTCACTACTGAGATCCTCTAGCTTCATCATCTCCTCCATGAGCTCGGTTTCCCCGCACAGACTCCCACTCATATCTGGTGTGACAATCAGGCAGCCACGAAGATGGCCTCGAATCCCGTCTTCCATGAACGGACAAAACATATCGAGGTGGACTGTCACTTTCTTCGCCACCATCTGGAGCAGCACCATATCAGTTTTGGTCATATCTCGACGGCCGATCAGCTTGTCGATCTCTTCACCAAAGGTCTCCAGGAGCTCGCCTTGAGTCTCTCACTACCCGGCTGGGTATTCACAGCCTCCATGGCCCAGCTTGAGGGGGAGTATGAGATGGTCGTTGTGTCTTGTCATCTTTTTCTTTGTGGGATTCTATCCAATCTGGGCATGTCCAGCTTGAGGGGGAGTGTTGGACCCCATTTAAGTTTAAATGGGTATTTCTAAATCCCACATCGGACTTACCCTCCTTGTAATTAGATTTACTCTTCTATAAAAGAATCTCCCCACCTCACATTGAGGTAAGGGGAATTCACCATCTACAAGTACGTATCCACCAATGGTTATGAAGAAGAAAGTGTACAATTCTAAAGCACTGGCGAGAAGGAGATCCTTATTGCTGCAGTGACTCCAGGAGCCTCATTGATAAAACATCATTGGTGCAATAATCATTTGCACTTTTATGGTGCTTCATGCACATGTTGCAAGTGTCAGAGAGAGATTATTTGTAACAGAATTCAAGGCTATCTTCCTGCTCCAAGGATCTGAAAGTGATAAGAAACAAAGACCATGAGAGGTGGGATGTCGCTTACTCCTCACCAAGGACTAGCCACTCAAGAGTCGGTGAACCTTAAAAAAAACTATAAAAAAACTCGGCATCGAGCTTGCTAATTTCTATTTTGTTGGAGTGAAGAAATCAAGAGAGTGGATGAAAGAGCCTTAACCGGAAACAAGGCAAGATAACTAAAGAGAACGTGTTCAAAGAGAAAAGGTTAAATTTGGACATCAATCATGATTCGCCCCACTCTCAATGGTGGGCACACCTCCAATGGGCCAAACAATATCTAAGGGATTTATTACCTAAAAAAGAAAGGTTTAATTTTTAAATATTTATACCCCCATTGCTATGACAACCCTATTTGTATTGGTTTCCATACATAATCTAAAATTTTATCAAATGGATGTTAAAAGAAGTATTCTTAAATGGTGAATTGGATATATATATATATATATATATATTGTTGGACCCCATTTAAGGTTAAATGGGTATTTCTGTTCTGAGTCCCACATTGGACTTAAACACCATGTAATTAGTTTTACTTCTCTATAAAAGAGGATCCCCACCTCACATTGAGGTAAGGGGAATTCACCCATCTACTACATGGTATCAGAGGGGTTTTTATCCCGAACCCTCCCTCCTCTGCGGCTTCCCGGCGTCCTCCCGGCCCCGCCTCTCTCCCTGCTGCCTTAGCCATTCCCGGCGCCTCTCCGGCCTGCCCTTTCCCGGCGGCCCTCTCTCCAGCGTCGCTCCCTCCAGGCGGCCCTCCTGCCTGCCGCGGCTCCCGGCTGCCCTCCATCCTCCCGGTGGCCCTCCTGCCTGTCGCGGCTCCCGGCTCCCCTGCGTCTCGCCTCCCCTGCGTCTCGCCTCCCCGCGTCTCCCTCCTACCAGGCGCGCGCTCTCCACGTCGGTGCTTCGCCCCGGCGCTCCGCCCTCAGCACCTCGCCCCGGCGCCGCGCCCTCGCGCCCCGCCCTCGGCGACTCGCCCCGGAGCCCAGCCCTCGGCGTCCCGCACAGACGCCTCGCCCTCGGCGACTCACCCCGGAGCCCCGCCCTCGGCGCCCCGCCCGGTCATCTCTTTGGCCAGACCTACTCCCGTCGTCCTTCCGCTGTAGCTCCCATCCCGGCCGAGGACCACCTTGTTCCTGCTTCGTCCGATGCTCCTGTCCCAGCTCCCGAGGACGTACCGATTGCGCTCCGGAAAGGTACTCGCTCGTGTCAGACTACTCCTCTCTTTGTATCTTCCTACAGGGGTCTGTCAGCGCTGGAGACCGTGTCGATTCCTCAGACAGTCGGTGAAGCAAAATCTCACCCCGGGTGGCTAGCCGCCATGAGGGATGAATTGCGGGCTCTGGATGACAACCATACATGGGATCTTGTTCCACTTCCGGCGGGCAAACAGGCGGTCGGCTGTAAATGGATTTTCACGATCCATCTCAATCCCGATGGCTCTCTTTGCCGCCTCAAAGCCCGGCTTGTCGCAAAGGGGTTTGCTCAGACATATGGCATCGACTACTTTGAGACCTTCTCTCTAGTCGCAAAGATGGCCTCAGTCCGCCTTTTCCTTTCGCTGGCTGCTCATCATCACTGGCCGCTTCATCAACTGGATGTTAAAAATGCTTTTCTCCATGGCTTTCTTGATGAAGAAGTCTACCTCCAGCAGCCTCCTAGTTTTTCGAACTCTGGTGCCGACCGCCATGTCTGCCGTCTCCGTCGCTCCCTCTACGGCCTCAAGTATGACCTATGGAATACTTATCCTAACCTATTGCTTCAGCACGGTCGTCACAGCCTTTGGCCTCTCTCGCAGTATGAAGGATCACACAGTCTTCTTCCGTACGACGGCGCATGGCTGTATCTTGCTTGTGGTTTATGTTGATGACATCATCATCACAGGGAGCGACTCCAGAGGCATCGCCAGCCTTAAGGCGCATCTTCACCGGCACTTTCACACCAAGGATCTTGGTCCCCTCACTTACTTCCTTGGCATCGAGGTCTCCCGGACTGCAGACACTATTTCTCTCTGCGAGCGCAAGTATGCTCTTGATATCTTGCAGGATGTCGGCTTGAGCACAGCCACCGCCGTGGACACTCCCCTTGAGCCTGGGGAACGCTCCCTTCATTCCGACTCGGAACCCTTTCCTCATCCCGAGAGCTATCGACGCCTGGTCGGTAAACTCAACTACCTCACCATGACGCGTCCCGACATTGCTTGTGCCGTTGGCAAAGTCAGCCAGTTCATGGAGCATCTCACCAGATCTCAGTGAAATGTTGTCCTTCGCATTGCCAAATACATAAAGAAAGACCCTGCCCGTGGCCTTCAGTACTCCCATCATGCTCACATGGATGTTGAGGTCTTCTGTGATGCGGACTATGCCGGCTGCCTCGCTACCCGCAGGTCTACTTCGGGTTTCGCCGTGTTCTTTGCCGGCAATCTCATCTCTTAGCGCAGCAAGAAGCAGACTGTCGTCTCCCGGTCGAGTGCCGAGGCCGAGTATCGAGCCATGGCCACCGTCACTACTGAGATCCTCTGGCTTCGTCATCTCCTCCATGAGCTCGGTTTCCCCGCATCGACTTCTGCTCATATCTGGTGTGACAATCAGGCCGCCACGAAGATTGCCTCGAATCCCGTCTTCCATGAACGGACGAAGCATATCGAGGTGGACTGTCACTTTCTCCACCACCATCTGGAGCAGCACCATATCGGCTTCGGCCATATCCCGACGGCCGATCAGCTTGCCGATCTCTTCACCAAAGGTCTTCCAGGAGCTCGCCTTGAGTCTCTCACTACCTGGCTGGGTATTCACAGCCTCCCTGGCCCAGCTTGAGGGGGAGTCTGAGATGGTCCTGTGTCTTTGTTGTCTTTTTCTCTTTGTGGGACTCTATCCAATCTGGGCATGTCCAGCTTGAGGGGGAGTGTTGGACCCCATTTAAGGTTAAATGGGTATTTCTGTTCTGAGTCCCACATTGGACTTAAACACCATGTAATTAGTTTTACTTCTCTATAAAAGAGGATCCACACCTCACATTGAGGTAAGGAGAATTCACCCATCTACATATATATATATATATATTGGGTTGGATTGACCCAGGATTATGAACAGGTTTGTATGATTAAAAACAAGAAAGATCCAAACCATCTATCTGAAACCGTTGTGTAATAGGTTATTGGATCATGCCATATCACATTTCAATCAAACGATGAAATCAAGAGCATCTATCCAATTAGACATGATCCAAAATTAATATCAACAAATATGCCGATCCAGAATAGACATCTATCACATCTAAAATATTGGGATTGAGAAATTCTTTCTATAACGCAATATTTCTCAAATATTGTTATGGAATATCCAATCATTGTCATTGTAACATAGACGATTCACCAATAGGCCAAGTACTACCATAGTTGTGGAACAAATATACTCTCAAGGAGAACTAAAAAAAATGTGTATCAGCAATCTCAATCTACAATCGTCCAAATTAGAAGTCATCTTGCTACCCCATAATACCTCAACAATATAACCATCATATATCTTCCTTTCCCTTTATTGTCTTGCAAAAAAAATTAATCACCATGAACCTCATCCAAAGGTCTTACATAAACTAAACCACCAATAATCCTAACAAGCCAAAGAACCTGAAAAGTGATAAAATTTTATTATCAAATATTTTAAACAAATTCATTTTCAAGATTCGAATCCAAAATGAACCCAGCCTGCTCCCACAAGTTGTGGAAATTTTATGTTGACCGGTTAACAAGAAAACTCACATGGATGCTCAGCTGGCTATCTGATTCTGGACTTCATGAGTTTGCCCCTCGACACCTTCTTCTCCATCTTCTCCCTCTTCTTGCGGGCCTTATCATCCTCCATGTTTCCCTGTGAAGCAGTACATTTTAACATTCATGCACTCCCATCAAAATTTCTAGGCTGTGTTTAGCAGTTTCTGATGGGATAAAATAGAAGAGTAGTTGATGGAACCAAATACAAAGAAAGGAAATGGAATGGCATGGATTAACATGTTCCAATTCCATTCCATTATTAAGCCCCCTGACCTGAAGGGTCAAGAAGGTTTTTAAAGGCAAGTCGTTGGTTACATCACAAAAGAAATCTTCCAAACAATGAACAATATAATTAAATAAATCCATTCTATTCCATTCCATCCACACACAAAAATAACTCCCGAACATAAAGTCCACAATCCAAACGGCCCAGTACCTGGGATCCTAGTGAGAGAAACCCCTTTAGAAGGCCAGAGAACTTGTAAGCTACAAAGGCCGGTATCTAGAAAGCAAAATCGTTAGAAATAAATAAAATAAATAATAAATGGGCTGCAACTTGGACCTAGCCCATAAAAATGGGCAGGTTTATGGTTGGGATTACGGGGCGGGCCCAATGAACCGGCCCGTTTAGCCTGTAAAGAGAGAGAAACAATGCAGTGCAAGAATTGATCAAAGACTGGTAGCATCCTCATACCACATCTCGGGCAACTGATCTTACCACTAGATATGCATACCAAAATTTGTCAGAGATGATGGACGCGAGTTGCACAAAACTTGTGATGTAAATCACATCGTGAAAGTACCTGCAAAACATTAGGAATCACAAGTGGAAATCTATTATCTACAGAAAGAATGAACTGCCCATTGAAGCTCGGTAAGACTACCAAAAGAAAATTTAAAAGTATTCTGATCTGCTCCAGTGTCAATCAATGTATGCAGTTTCAGTGTTAATGAGACTTGATTCTCCCCCACAGTTGAAAAATATTTTCCATTTTCAAAAATGCATTCAATTGTGTAAATGAAAAGGTTTTTTTAAAAAGTGAAAATGCAAATTAGAGATTTTTGGAAAATTAAAAAAAGCATGTTTTCATGTGTCAAAAAAATCAAAACGCTTGACTAGTTATCTCGCATAATTTTTTATTTTCTCCGCTCTCCAAAATACTTTTTGACATATTTTCTAATATAATTTTTGGAAAATTAAAACATAAAATGTTTTCCAAAACAAACACGGCCTTATTTTCATGTCTTGGAAAATGAAAATGTCTGGATAGTTTACTCAAATGCTTTCTTGTTTTCCCTTCAATCTACAAAACATTTCGTAACATATTTTCTAAGAGCATCTCAAATCTAAAACACCAAAATACAATAACCGCTACTCCAAAATACAGTGTCTACAATGAAATCATCTTCCACACATAACTCTATTTTGTACACTAAAAAAAATATTCTTCACATATTATTCTTTTAATATAATAAAATATATAAATATTGATTAAAAGAAAAAAAGGTTTTAGGGTAACAACAGCGCAACGCCAAATATGACGTTGAATAGTTCAGCCCTGAAATAACATCAAATTTCTTTACTGCATTTTGGAGATGACCTAATACATTTTTATTAAATAAAAAATAGAAAACGTTTTCCAAAACCAAGCACGGCCTAAGATTCCTTCAAGAGAACCTAGCAGATTTTAGTCCTATCATGGCTAAGATCAAATATCACTTCTTCACAATTCTTCATTCTTTGGAAAGCATACTGCTCTTGTTTTTTTTTTTTTTGTTTTTTTTTTTTGTCCTTTAGACATCCAATTATGTCGATGCATACATGATTTTCTTTCAGTGAAGTGTTAAAAAAATCAAGAAATAATTATTCAAGTTTAAAAAAAAAAACAGAATAAAGGGTTGGCGAAAGGGATAAGAGCATGAGAAGAGCATACCCACACACTCCACCAGTACTCATGTCAAATCCTCCATCCAGAAGCTCTCCATCACCAGCATAAGCAGGCTGTGCCATATTTGCGAGTTGTTGGTAGGGTACCGCATAAGCCGCAGAAGTTACAAACAGGCCAACCCAATGCTTCCATGTAACAGTGGAATAGAAGATCAGCATCCTGCCCACGATATATATCACCTAAATAATCAAAAGCTTCAACAATCAACACATGCCACAAATTTCAATGAAACAAATTAAAATCACAAATTCAACATGCAATTACCTTAGTAAAGAAAGGCAAAGCCAAAGGAATAGATGGAGTGGGAAATGGCCAACCAAATCAACATGCTAGTAGATATTTGAATCATTTGTTTTGACCCTTTTATTAATTATGTTATAAACGGAATTGTCAAAGTTCATAATGTCTAAGCCATTCACTATGCAAGCACTGTAATGAAAGATATCATTCATATAAATAAAACAACGATCTTCGTTTATTGTAAATGAAAAGTCACTTTTGTCCAAACAAGATACAGAAACAAAGTTTCCATCACTTCTGCATATCTTTTGTCATTTGCATTTCATACAAGCTTTATAGACTTCATCTCTATATTTCAACATGCCTCATATGCATCTCATACATATGATACATAAAACTAATTTATATATAAGCATTAATATCACAGCATGCTTAGATCTAACTCCTAGGTGGACTTGGTATAGTAAGCACATTACATTCAAGTCAACCTAGACAAAGCAATATGTTTCACTCGGACATTTATTGTCCCCACATGTCAGCTGCTCATATAGTAGTTAAGTGAGAGACAAAGAAACACAACTAAGTGAGCACACTTAGCTCACACAAACACAAATTTGTGAAGGAGGCGGGCCAATGGAGCTAAGGGGCAGGCTAACAAAGCAGCCCAACAGAGCAGGCCGAACGACGAGCCAAAACAAGAGGCTCAGAAAATAGTAAAACAAGAAAAACCTAGAAACAAGCCAAATAACAATGCAAAGCCCAGATGTGATAAACATGTGTAATTAAAATGATATGTGACAGGAATAAGGGGGAAGGGAGCCTGCTGTTAGTCAACCCCGGCCTCCCATAGTAAATACTTGGGAGGGTGTGTGGGGAAAGTCCTTGAGAGGAGGTTGTTACTACCTGGGAGCAGAGTTGTAATATACGTTTTAATTGTTGGAGTGGGGTAGTCCTTGAGAGGAGGTTGTTACTACCTTGGGGGGCAGAGTTGTAATATACGTCTTTAATTGTTGGAGTGGGGTATAAGTGTTGGGGAAGGGGGTCCTGCGAGACCATTCGGTTATTGAGTTTGTTGAGGGCTGTAAGCCTTGGCCTGGAGAGAGTTGCGCCTCCCCAAGAGTGTAAATGGTTACTTCACGTATACATCTATTGAAGTGTGATTCATACGAGCAGGTAAGGGATTCCTGCTTGATTCCTCTTGCAAACTCTCTCTCTCAATCTCTCTCTCGATTCCGGAGCTCTATCATTTGGTGATTTCATTGAGAGAACACTCTTTGGCGGACATTTCCGGATAGTGGACCTGGAGTGGGAGATAGGAGGAAATCCTGCTATCGATGATCGGGAGTTGCAGCAGCGATTGAATGTCTACACGTATGGAAAAGAGTGGCGCATTTGGAGTCGGCGATAACGGACATGACTACCGGTATGCAATGTCAGGAGGCAGCGGTTTCGGAGCTGACGATCCAACTCCGACGTCAAAAAGCAGCAACCGCGGGAAATAAGATTGATGTGGGCGCAATAGATCATGGGCAGAGAATTCGGCTTGGGAGGAAAGCAAGGGAAAATCAATCGTTGTTGTGGAGGGAGAGAGCAGTCAGAATACAGTTGTAGGAGGACGAGTCCAACTGAAAGCTTCAGAAGAGGTTAACAGAGAAATTCGTCATACAGAGTGTGAGGATTTGTGTGTGATGACCAGGCAGGTGGAAATGCCAGTTTTCTCTAGTGAGGATTTGGCTGCCTGGATCACTCACGTTGAAACTTACTTCTCAATTTATCGGACATGTGAGGAGTTGAAGGTGTCTTTAGCTCAGATGTACATGGAGGGAATGGTCTAGTATTGGATGATTTCGTTGAAATTGATTAAGGTGGGACTTGTCGGGATCGGTGAATGAGTGTATCAATGAGTTTGAACATGTGGCCTTGCGGATCCCAGATTTTTCTGAGAAATGATATGTACGTTTGTTTATCGGCGGATTGAAACCTGAGATAGGCAGCACTATTATGATGCTTGGGCCGCAAAACAAAGCAGCGTTGATGACTTTGTCTCGGCGTGTTGAGAGGGAATTGCTCATCAAAGGACATACTAGACAGCCCACGGCGCGGCAACGAAGTGGGAGTTCAGGCGGGCAGGGGCGAGGATGGGATCCTAAAAGAGTTCTTCCGGTGAGGGAAGGCGGAGAACGAGATCAGAAAGGAGGAACTACGCCACGATTGAGAGGGGTTTGGAATCTGTCTAGAGAAGAATATGAAGAATAAAGGGCTAAGGGGGTATGTTTTTCTTGTGGACAAAAGTTCTCCCCTGGACATAAATGCCCTGACAAAGGTTACAAACTTAAGGTTTGGGAATGCATTGAGCCACGTGACGGGAGGGACGAGGATACAGAAGACGGTGAGAAGAAAACTGATTTGACAGGGAACTTGTGTGAAATGGAGATGCTGGGAACAACCGCTTGTGTCCAAGGACAAAGCAAAACGGGCAATAATCAGTCGTTGTTGATGGAAGTGTGGGGGGAGTTCTCATGTTAATTCTGGTGGATAGCGGAACAAGCCATAATTACATCTCAATACAGCTATTAAAATCTCTTGTAGTGCACATCGCAGAGACCGATCCATTTTATATTAGACTGAGAGATGGACATCGGGTGGTTTCCAATGGCCTATGTAAGTCATTAAAGGTGAGTTTGGGCATAGAGGAGTTTGTGGTTGATGCCTATATTTTTTATACCATCGGGCCAGATCATGTGTTGGGGATCTCGTGGCTTGAGAAGTCGTTGGGATAGGTCACCACCCACTGGAAAAACAAGACTATGGAGTTTATCTAGGAGGGGCGAGCTGTAATTTTACATGGGGTAAAGCATTCTCAGAGAGCTCTTGAAGCGTTACAGGAGTATCATGGAAAAGGGAAATATCAAATTAAGGGCCTACAATGGGCACCCACAAGCTACACGGCCTTGGGGGATACAGTACTTAATATGTTCCAGTTGTATCAGTTGAGGGAGTTTCTGCAACGGTTCGGCATAGTTTTTTAGGCACCGCCAAGACTGCCACCAAAGAGACCGACTGGCCATGCTATCAAGTTGAAGAAGGGAGCAGATCCAAGCAACATCCGACCTTATAAACTTGCATATCATTTGAAAAATGAGGTGTAGAAACAAATCGGGGAGATGTGAGAACAAGGCTTTATCAGGCAAAGTAACAGCCCGTATTCCAATCTCATAATCATAGTGATAGGAGCTTGGGAAAGGGTCTGGTGCTGAGAGTTGCTAGCAGCGTGAGGGTGGTGCTGTGCGGTAGAGTGTTGGGTGGTGTTGCTGGGTGTAAGGGTAGGTTGTAGGGGACTATTGGACAATTGGGCTGTTGCAGCATCTAATATTCGGCAGGGGCAATATTGTAGAGTGCATAAGATGGTTAGTTGGGGTTGTTGGGAGTAAGTTGGGGATTGATAAATAGGAGGGCAGCTGTGGGAGGAGGCACGGATGTTTTTGAATCAGGCATCCAGCGGAACCAGCAAGAGGGTTAGGCCTCGGCCCGGAGGAGCAGCGACTCAACGGAATTTCTTCTCCACCTCCATTCTTTTTCCTTCCTTTTTCTTCTGTAATTCCTATTCTCCATGAATCTGGAATCAATGAAAGTTTATGTTTTCTCTCTCACGTTTCTAGACTCCTATCAATTGGTGCTTTCATTGAGAGGTTTCTCTCTCAGTGGTTCTGAAACGGACACGACTGGAACAAGAATTGAGGCAGCGCAAAATCTTGATCAGGTGAACCAGTCGTTGTCGTTCTTAGATCGAGCTGTACAGGACTCGGCTGACTCGGTAGGAAGTTGACATCACATGTTGGAATTCAAGGCAATCGCAGCAGGCATAGCAACTTCCTGGAAGCTGTACGCAGCAGAGGAGTTCATCAGGCAGTCTGTTCTTGAACGCCAGGACCATACAGTATTGGACGACACCACAGTTGATTGATTTTGCAACAGGAAAAAAAAAAGTGGAACGCGGCATCGCAAAAATTTCAGAGGTTCCAGAACGAACGCAGCGGACACACTAGACGCAGCTTAGTCATGCAGCAATGAAGAGTCCGGCTCGGGCAGGTTCTTGGTTGGCAGTTACGAACAAGTCGGATTATGCAACTGAGGCAATCGTGATAGACAGCAAAATTATTTTCTCGCGTAGCAGAGGAATCATATAGTGTTAAGAGAACGATTTTGGAGCTGAAGACAGAGAAAATATTATGCATATTTGGATGTCACTCGCCAGGCTGAGAAGAAGTCAGGCGGAGAGCTTGGGGCAAGAGATGATGTCGGTTATCTCCGAAAACGATCCTGAGACTTGGATCAGAGAAGCTGAGGATTATTTTTCTCTCCGCCAAATTCGGGAAGAGATGGAGGTACCGATGGCAGAATTATGTATGCAAGGTACGGCTTGGGTTTGGAATTTTTTGTTGGAACCAAATAATAAATGGCTAAGATGGAAGAAATTCAAATAAGTGTTGTTTGGAAGATTTGGAAGCACGACAGCGAAGAAGACAGAAGTTGTGATTACTCAAGCTGAGGCTAATTTCTCTAAAAGATTCAGGCGCAAACCGATCCGCTATCATGTGTCTGTAGGTTCCGGGCGCAGCAGAAGCGCGGGAGGGACGGTGCCCAACTTGAATTTTTGCCCTATTCAATGAACAATCCGGGATAAATACGACGATGAACGTCAGTATCTACGGAATTGAATCAAGGATTTAGACAAAGGAATGAAAACCCGGAACCAAGAGAGATGATCAACATATTTTGTTTATAATTAATTTAATTAAATTAAAGAATTGCCTTCAAGGTGATTCTTTGTTGATGCGTTCGACCACAGATTTGCAGTGCGTCTTCGTTGCGTTGTAGAGATCAAGGGTAGATCTCATCTAGCGGTGATCCGCAAGTTCTCCGCGAATCTCTGGACGTCGCCGAAGGAGTCTCCGAGTGCTAGCATGGAAGATCCTTGCGTTTGCGTCGTCCGCCTTCGATCGCCTTGAGAACCGCTTCCAAAGCATTCTTCTTGATCCAGTGGAGGAGGATCGCTCTCGTTCTTGAGAATGTTCTTGGAGAAGAAGGAACTCTCTAGGCTCAAGAGAAATTCTCCAAATTGTTGTGCACAACACGATTGGCTAGCCTGTGGGTTGCTCCCTTGCTAATTAGAGAATAATGTAACCGGGAATTTAATTCACCAGGTAATCATAAAATAATTTGCATAGGAGCCTTAATTATTTTATTAACAAAGTGAAACCCCTCATGTCAAATAATAACATCAATGTTATTATTTCTTGACATGTTCTTAACTTGCAAGTTACAATTAAATATTATTTTAATCAAATAATATTTAATATTATTGTTTCTCACCGGCCCCGAAACTTGGTCCGTCAATCCTCAATATTTATCAGGAATTGAATAACGACTATTTTTTTATTAAATAAATATAACTGCATTATTCGCCGATAAATAAATAAATATTATATTTACTAAAATAGAAAATAAATATTTATTAAATATTATGCCCGCAATATATTCTCTCAAATAACGAACGACGAAATAAATGTTATCAAGCATACAAGAATAATTATTAAATCACAAACGGAAATAATATTTATTCGACTTGTTCAATAATAAATTATTTAACTAAGATTCTGAATACACTTAGTGTGTGACCCTCTAGGCCTCTTTCTCAGTGGCATTAGGTGAACCTGCCTAAAGTCCAAAGTTAGCGTCTAGCAACACGTCAAGGCACCCATAGAGAAAGTCAATGTCGCAACGACATATCACATCATACGAACGCTTACCGTGGAATATAATCTCTTTGTCTCGATATCTCCAATCAAGCGGATTGCATGCAAGTGTCACCAACCCATATGCTCGATTTCTCATTCTTTGACTACCCGGAAATTGAACTTGCCTATAGAACACCATGGCCGTGGATTTATTTAGGCTTTATCGGGAATTGAATAACGACTATTTTTTTATTAAATAAATATAACTGCATTATTCGCCGATAAATAAATAAATATTATATTTACTAAAATAGAAAATAAATATTTATTAAATATTATGTCCGCAATATATTCTCTCGAATAACTAGAGACGAAATAAATGCTATCAAGCATACATGAATAATTATTAAATCACAACCGAAAATAATATTTATTCAACTTGTTCAATAATAAATTATTTAACTGAGATTCTGGATACACTTAGTGTGTGACCCTCTAGGCCTCTTTCTCAGTGGCATTAGGCGAACCTGCCTAAAGTCCAAAGTTGGCGTCTAGCAACACGCCAAGGCACCCATAGAGAAAGAAGTTAATGTCGTAACGACATATCACATCATACAAACGCTTACCGTGGAATATAATCTATTTGTCTCGATATCTCCATTCAAGCGGGTTGCATGCAAGTGCCACCAACCCATGTGCTCGATTTCTCATTCTTTGACTACCCAAAAATTGAACTTGCCTATAGAACACCATGGTCATGGATTTATTTAGGCTATATCGTTTTCATCAAAGAGTTTGAGATATCAACTTCCGTTATGAAACAGAAGGAACAAATCTTTTCTCGCATTATTCATTAATGCAGTATTACTCGTGACGCACCCAACATATCATACCTCGCCGCGAACATATGTCGCCGTGGTTTTCATCAATACATCTAAGTGTGCGAGTCATAATACCCATTAATAATAATCTTGAAGTCTAAGGACCAATACACACATCCACAGATAGGAACATCCAATGACACTTATAAATGTGGATTTCCTACTGGCAGGTCTCGCTCTCAAAATATCCTCCTGGACATTGCCAAGGGCGTACATCATGAGAAGATGTCTCAAAATCTTATGAGTCTCCACCCCTGATAGCATGTATTATTTGTGTTCCTTCAAATGATATCATCCGACTATAGAACATATGTTCAAGAATAATGTCATGGCACTTCTGAGTTCTCATCATAGCAGGGATCCGCTATGACCTTTTAGTGCGACACCTACTCTTAAAACATTATCACATACAATGTCATGCAGAAGAACAGTCATGATGTGATAATGAGTTTATTAATATCCATCCAATGAATATATGTTTATCATAAAGTACAAAAAAAGTTGGTTTTAGGGCACCTCCAACAGACTCCTACTTGCACTAGAGCCAACTGCTAACAACCTTCAGTCCGCTAACTCTCACATGATACTCATGTTTCTACTGAGATAGGTCTTTAGTCAAGGGGTCCGCCACATTCTCTTCCGTGGATACTCTGCTCACTACAACTTCACCCCGTTGATAAAAATCCCTCAAAAGGTGATACTTTCGGAGTATGTGTTTTGTCCATTGATGTAACTTTAACTCTTTTGCAAGAGTCACCGTTGCAATATTATCACAATACAATGTGATAGAGTCTTTACTGCTAGGTACCACATCAAGCTCCTGGACAAAATTCCGAATCCAGACGGCTTCCTTGGCTGCATCAAAAGTCGCTATATACTCGGACTTCGCTGTAGAATCAGCGACAACTGTCTGCTTTGAACTCTTCCAACTCACAGCTCCTCCGTTGAGACAGAAAACATATCCCGATTGTGACTTCAGATCATTCTGATCTGTCTGAAAACCAATATCAGCATACCCTCTGATGACAAGCTCCGCATCTCCTCCATACACCAGGAACATATCTTTAGTTCTTCTCAGATACTTAAAGATAGTCTTAACAGCAGTCCAATGTTGTTCTCCTGGATCTGCTTGATATTTGCCTGCCATGCTCAGTGCATAGGCAACATCAAGTCTGGTACATAACATGGCATACATGATTGATCTTATCGCTGAAGCGTATGGGATCTTACTCATTCTATCTTTCTCCTGTTGCGCCTGTGGACACATTTTCTTATAAAGATGTAAACCATGTGACGCTGGAACCAACCCTCTCTTGGATTGTTTTATACTAAATCTCTTTAGTATCTGGTCAATATATGTACTTTGACATAGTCCAAGCAGTCTCTTGGATCTATCACGAATGATCTTGATCCCTAGAATGTAGGATGTTTCGCTTAAGTCCTTCATGGAAAAGCACTTGTTCAACCAGTCCTTAACAGATTGTAAGACTGGTATGTCGTTCCAATAAGTAATATGTCGTCAACATATACTACTAGGATAACGACCGCATTCTCATTAAACCTTTTTTGTAAACGCATGGCTCACATTCGTTCTTAATGAAACCAAATTCCCTTATGGCTTCATCGAATCGAATATTCCATGATCTAGATGCTTGCTTCAATCCATAAATGGAACTCTGCAACTTGCAAACCCTTTTGGCATCATCTGGTGTCACAGACCCTTCTGGTTGTGTCATATAGACATCTTCCTGAAGGTTCCCGTTAAGGAATGCAGTTTTGGCTTCCATCTGCCAAATCTCATAGCCATGGTAAGCTGCAATGGCAAATATGATTCTGATGGATTTAAACATGGAAACTGGAGAAAAGGTTTCATCGTAGTCAATTCTTTGACGTTGTTTAAACCCTTTAGCCACTAGTATTGCTTTATAGGTACTTACTTTACCTTTCATGTTCAGTTTCCTCGTGAATTCACATTTACATTCAATAGGTTTTACATCCACTAGCGCATCGATCAGAACCCAAACTTGGTTCTGATACATGGAATCCATCTCAGAATTCATAGCTTCTAGCCATCTTGCAGCTTCTGAGCTCTCTACTGGCTCCTTGTGGGAGATAGGTTCATCATTGTCCAACAATAATGAGTCACCATCCTCGGTGACCAAAAAACCATCTCTCTCTCATTCCCTTACCTCTCTTGAGCTCTTACGCAGCACTTGTGTTTCAGGAACTACTTCCACGGGGACCTGTGGAACTTGTTCTTGTACCAACTCATGTACATCTTGAGCATCAACTTTATCGAAGTCAATCTTGCTCCCACTATCCTTTTTGAGGAGGTGCTCCCTCTCAAGAAAGATGGTTTGTCTGGCAACAGCCACTTTCTTGTATGAGGGGTTGTATATGTAGCATCCCTTTGTTTCCTTAGAATACTCTATAAAGATACACCTCATGCCTCAGGGTGCTAGTTTGTTGCTTGAGAAAGCCTTAACAAACGTCTCGCATCCCCATACACGTGTATGCGAAAAAAATCGGTTTCTTTCCGCTCCATAGCTTGAAGGGAATTCAATTTGCCGCTTTAGTTGGTACTCGGTTTAATGTGTATGTCGCAATTTGTAATGCATATCCCCAAAAGGATAACGGAAAATCTGCATGACTCATCATCGACCTTACCATGTCCAACAAGGTACGGTTCCTCCTTTCACTAACACCATTCCACTGTGGTGTATAAGGTGGAATGAGTTGAGATAGAATCTCAAACTCACGTAAAAAGTCAATGAACTCTTAGTTAAGATATATTCTCCACCTTGATCCGATCGAAGCTTCTTTATCTTCTTACCAAACTGATTCTCTACTTTATTCTTGAATTCCTTGAATTTTTCAAAGGACTCGGACTTATACCTCATCAAGTAAATATATCAATACCTACTCAAGTCATCAGTAAAAGTTATGAAGTAAGAATATTCATCTCTAGCTTCTACTGGAAATGGACAACACACATCAGTGTGTACCAATCCTAGAAGCTCTGTGGCCCTTTCATCATGTCCACCAAATGGTGGTTTGGTCATTTTCCCTTGTAAACAAGCGTGACATCTATTTTAGCTCAGAAGAGTCTAAATAACCATCTTGACAGAGCTTTGTCAAACGCTTCTCGTTTACATGACCGAGACGGTGATGTCACAACTGGGTGTTATATGAGTCATGTGAACTTGATTCGTTATCAATTGTCAACACTTGGTTTTCATAATTTAATACATACATACCATTATTTAAATGTGTCATGTCATAACATATGTTGTACTTAAAAAAGAAACAACTTTTATTTCCGAATTTGAAAATAAACTCATATGTATCTAAACTTGATACAGAAATTATGTTCTTGGTACCTAATAACAGTTATGTAAAACCAAAATCATCTCGATCGGCAACGAAAGGTGGTTGTCACCAATGGCAAGAGCAGCCAACCTCGAACCATTGGCAGCTCGCAGATCCACCTCTCATCTGGTAATTTTCTGAAATCTACTTGGTTCCTGCATTTGAATACAGATGTGAGCACCACAAGGTGTATCTAATACCCAATGTGTAGAAATGGAAATATTGCACTCGATAACGAACGCACATTTGGCTTCCCCTTGCCTATGGGTGCAGTTCCTCTTCCAGTGGCCTGACTTGCCACATGCAAAACACACTGCCTCTTTTTCCTTATCCTGCCTCTGGATCTTCTTCTTCTTGGTCGGACGGTGCTTGGAGGTTTTAAATTGTTTATAAGTCTTAGGCCCCTTTGCCTTGTCCTTCCTCTTCCTATTCACCATAAGGACTGTGGGTTTTCCACGCCCCATGTCCTTATCCACTTGGCAAATTAAAGTAAGAAGTTCCGATAGACTCTTATCATTATTGCTCATATTATAATTCATAATAAAACTAGAGAAGGTCTTGAGCAGTGATATGAGATCTATACGCAACTCATCTGAGAATTTAATCCATAAGATGTCCAGACGCTCAATGTAGCCAATAAGCTTGACTACATGTGGCCCAACTGGCAAGCTTAGTGGTGAACAAAGCATTGGAGATCTCATACCTCTCTTGTCTCGCCTTCTCTTGATAGAGATCCCAAAGGTGAGACATCATGCTATAAGCATCCATTTCCACATGTTGCTTCAAGAGCTCATTGGTTATGAATGATAGCATGAGGCACTGAACATCCGTAGCATCATTCAGATGTTTCTCGTATATAGAGAGCTCATCATCACTCACCTCATTTTCAGGCGCAACTAGTAAAGGTTCTTCCAGCACATATAGTTTCCTTTCATGGCGAAGGATGACCCGAAGGCGCATTTGTCGCTCCTGAAAATTAGTGTCGGTGAGAAGGTTTTCCTTCTCGAGTATGGATCGCAACGATATGTTTGATGTCGTTTTAATGTCGTTTTTACAAATAAGATAAACAGATGTTTAGTACTTTATCTGATAATATTAAGACAAATAAATAAATAAATATTCATTAGTCTTCCATTATTTTATCGAAATCCAATAGTCCTCACCATTGGCTTCTGAATATCCGTTGTTTGGACATTATAGCGGCAAGGATCCATATTGCCCTTCGCATTACCCCAATTTTGGTTGGTCAAGCAATTTGAAAGGTTTTAGGTAGGCATTCCAAATGCCAACTGCACTAACTCGTAGCTTCTTGATCCGTTGAGTGAACTCTCCAATCCTGAAATCCTTAATTTTGGATTTCCTCAACCTTTGCCTCTCAGTTACACCAAGTCCTGTTTTGGCAGACCCTTGATGTAAACTAAGTCAAGTCAACCCAAAATCTCAAATTAGAATTCTTCGATAATTGAAAGCACCCCGACTTTGACTGGTCAAACACTTTGAACTATGGTTCGATTCTAACCGAAGTAATAGAAGGCTATACCGACTTAATATTTTATTGAGAGATTTTATCCTTTATGTGTAAATTGTCATTTATTATCTTTTCACATGCTTGCTAATATTATGTGGGATAAACTTAAATGATTAACCATGTATTAGATAATATTTACGCATAAACCAGTTTATTTTAGTTCCATCTAGCATGCTTGTTAATTCATTAATTATGTGATCACGACAAAACATCCATAATGAATAACCATACAACTGACAGAAATAAAATAAAGGGTATGATCATGAGCTTGTTCTAATGATTAGTTTATCTAGCGGTTGATAAACTAACCGCTGACCTAGGGGAGAAACACCTTGAACCAATTAGGTTCGTGTTTACAGCTTTCCACCTGTCCACCTTTGTATCTCCTTGGATTGGTTTCAGCTCGGCTCCTAACTTGAACCGCCTCCACTAGCTTAGGAGCTCCATCCATTACATATGTTTTTACTCACACGCAGATGAGGGGTAAAGGGGGTTTTACATAAAAAAAATTATGGGCACGCAGACCCTACATATTAATGAGAAGAGAAGACACGCAAGCCAACGATTTAATTTAATAATAAATTAAAAGGGAAACCAATCGCATACAAAGGTCGGGTCTAGCTCATGATCATTCACATGCATGCAATGAATTACGCATTTAATACAACTAGCATTCAATTCTTTAATCGTTTTTATTTAAGATAAATCGCGTTCGAATCGATTAATTATTATCTTTAATTAATCAATCGTTCTATCTTAAACCTTTTCTGAATTTCCTTGAGATTCTAATCCATTATAATTTTAAACAAATTAATAAATTCATTTAAAATTAACTGTGTGCATAACTTGTACCTTGGAGGTAACCCAGTGAATACCTGTCCAAAACTACCCAATATGTATTATACTTGTATATACTTTATTCTTTGTGACATGTAGCATGCACGCAGAATTATAATTGTAATAGAACTCATACATGATGTGCAGATTTTTGAACATTACGCAGATGTTAATTAAACATTTATATATATATATATATATATATCAAACACCTATCACATGTTGTGTCTCAGCTTTAGCTTTACGCTCACACGAAGGTACATGTCTCAAGGGTTGCATAATATAATAATAAATTTTAAATCTGTGTAATCTAAAAAAAGTACACGACGTGTAGATCCGACTACACGGCGTGTACCCTCCTCACTGTCAATCCGAAGTACACGCCTGGGGAAACGGCGTGTGAGGTGTACTTCGGAAATCTTCGGAGTACACAGCGTGTCCAGTGGGTCACACGCCGTATTGACTCTTCGTTACACGGTCACCAGTCGGCTAAGTCGTGTATGGGATACACGGCCCGGCCCTGACCCGAAAGGGACTACATACCGTGTCAAGTGGGCCACGCGTCGTGTAGTCCGGCTAACCGTGCGCCAGTTTGTCCTGGTCAACACGCGGTGTAAGAATTAACTACACCGCGTGTCATTAATGCACACGGGTTGAGTAATTGTTGCATTGAACACAACTACACGGCGTATAGATCCGACTACACGACGTGTACTGCTATGTTACCTGGACAGAACCCTTGGCACCTCCGGATGAGATCCTCGATATAATTTTAATCATAAAATTAATCGTTTATGTTAGATCTGTAAAAAAACGATAGAGGAATAAACAAATCTCATAATTCAGATTAAAAGAACGATTAAACTTGAATTGACAAAGTAAATTATTAAAGCGTAAATCATCAACGAATTGTTTAAATAATTATAAACAATAATATGTCCGCTCAGATACCACTAGTAGGTTCCGGGCACAGCGGAAGCGTGGGAGGGACGGTGCCCAACTTGAATTTTTGCCATATTAAATGAACAATCCGGCATCAATACGACGATGAACGCCAGTATCCACGGAATTGAATCAAGGATTTAGACAAAGGAATGAAAACCCAGAATCAAGAGAGATGATCAACATATTGTGTTTATAATTAATTTAATTAAATTAAAGAATTCCCTCCAATATGATTCTTTTTTCGTTGATGTGTTCGACCACAGATCTGCAGTGCTCTTTCGTTGCGTTGTAGAGATCAAGGGTAGATCTCCTCTAGCAGTGATTCACACGTGCTCCGCGAATCTCTGGACGTCGCCGAAGAAGACTTCGGGTGCTAGCACGGAAGATCCCTTCGCTTGCGTCGTCCGCCTTCGATCGCCTTGAGAACCGCTTTCAAAGCGTTCTCCTTGATCTGGTGGATGAGGACCGTCCTCGTTCTTGAGAACGTTCTTGGCAAAAAAGGAACTCTCTAGGCTCGAGAGAAATTCTCCAAATTGTTGTGCACAACACGATTGGCGAGCATGTGGGTTTCCCCCTTAGCTAATTAGAGAATAATGTAACCAGGAATTTAATTCATCAGATAATCATAAAATAATTTGCATAGAAGCCTTAATTATTTTATTAACCAAGTCAAAACCCCCCATGTCAAATAATAACAGCAATGTTATTATTTCTTGACATGTGTTTAACTTGCAAGTAACAATTAAATATTATTTTAATCAAATAATATTTAATATTATTATTTCTCACCGGACCCAAAACTTGGTCCGCAAATCCTCCTCAATATTTATCGGGCCTTGAATAACGACAATTTATTTATTAAATAAATACAACTGTATTATTCGCTGATAAATAAATAAATATTATATTTACTAAAATAGCAAATAAATATTTATTAAATATTTTGTCCGCAATATATTCTCTCGAATAACTAGCAACGAAATAAATGCGATCAGGCATACATGAATAATTATTAAATCACAACCGGAAATAATATTTATTCAACTTGTTAAATAATAAATTATTTAACTGAGATTCTGGATACACTTAGTGTGTGACCCTCTAGGTCTCTTTCTCAGTGGCATTAGGCGAACCTGCCTAAAGTTCAAGGTTAGCGTCTAGCAACACGCCAAGGCACCCATAGAGAAAGAAGTTGATGCCGCAACGATATATCACATCATACGAATGTTTACCGTGTAATATAATCATTTTGTCTCGATATCTCCAATCAAGTGGGTTGCATGCAAGTGTCATCAACCCATATGCTCGATTTCTCATTCTTTGACTTCCCAAAAATTGAACTTGCTTATAGAACATCATGGTCATGGATTTATTTAGGCTATATTGTTTTCATCAAAGGGCCTAAGATATCAATTTTTGTTATGAAACAGAAAGGACAAATTCATTCTCACATTATTCATTAATGCAGTATTACTCGTGACGCACCCAACATATCTTACCTCGCCGCGAATATATGTCATCGCGGTTTTTGCCAATACATCTAAGCACGCGAGTCATAATACCCATTAATAATAATTTTAAAGTCTAAGGACCAATACACACATCTGCAGATAGAAACATCCAATGACACTTATAAATGGGGATTTCCTACTAGCGGGTCTCGTTCTCATAATATCCTTATGGACATTACCAAGGGGGTAAACCATGAGGTGCCTCAAAGTCTTATGAGTCTTCACCCCTGATAGTCTGTATCATTTGTGTCCCTTCAAATGATATCATCCGGCTATATAATATATGTTCAAGAATAGTGTCATGGCACTTCCAGGTTCTCATCATAGCAGGGATCCGCTATGACCTTTTAGTGCGACAGCTACTCTTAAAACATTATCACATACAATGTCAAGTAAAAGAACAATCATGACGTGATAAGGAGTTTATTAATGATGTCACATACAATGTCAAGCAGGGATCCGCTATGACCTTTTAGTGCGACACCTACTCTTAAGACATTATCACATACAATGTCAAGCAGAAGAACAATCATGATGTGATAAGGAGTTTATTAATATCCCTCCAATGAATATATGTTTATCATAAAGTACAAAAGAAGTTGGTTCTAGGGCACCAACTCCAACAGTGTCGAGGAGCTGGAAATTTCCAGACCTGTACAGTCGCAACAAGAGACACTACTGCTGGTGCCAACACAAATGCAAGCTTCTGTTGAGCTGCCTGTACAACCGCAGAGTGAATTGCAACAACCTGTGTTTGAACTCCAAGGATTGGACACTACTGGAGAATGTTTGGAAGATTGCTGGAATGATTGGGAGAAGAGCGACAAGGAACTAACTAATTTTAGTCCGGAGCGACCAAATGAGCAGCATGCATTTCAAGGGAAGCAGCGGGAGCAAGCGACTAGCTCCGTTGATTTGTCAGAGCAACAGGAAAGATTGGAGCAGACCCAAGCAGCCAACATACTACAGCAGCATGAAATATTGAGTATGCAAGACACACAACTCTTGAATTTGCATCAAGAGTGACATTTACGGTACGACAGTCCAACCTTGAACAGATTCAAATTGGACAGATACAGTTCCATAAGGAATACGGGAGGATCCATCCAGAAAGAGGTGGCGACTGTGAGGAAAATATCAATGAAGACTCATGTCCAGGAAAAACTTTTAAAGCAATTGAAGCCGTTTTTTTCAGTGATAATAGGCTGCTGGAAATAGCAAAGGGGGCATCAAAGTTTGACATCTATATTTTCAGGACCAATAAAAAATTGTTTGCTAGTTCTAATAAAGGCTTACCCTGGCAAATGGTTTTGATTTTTAATGAAGGCCGGTAAAGTCCATGGGCACAACTCAAGGATGGGAAGTTTAATATTTCTCCAATATCTAGCACAAGATTAAAGAAGCTTAACATCATTTCTGAAGTTGTTTGCTCTGAAGGGATAGCAATCAAGCCAGAAAAGGTGGTTGATGGAGTGGTTGTCCTGGGAGGATACTTGGGTCCTTTCAATGGGATTTTTCATGGGTTGAAGGATAAAAATCCAACACCTGAATGCAAAAGGTTAGTGGTTGCGGAAGCTGATTTGATTGCAAAGTCCGTCACTGGGTCTTTGACAACTGATTATACCTGGTTTGGTGGGGCAATGAGGAACCCATGTAACATTAAGGATTGGTGGAACGAATTCTTCCAAAAAAATAAATTTATAGAAGCAGATTACAGTAGAAAAAAAGGTTTTGCTGCTTGGTATGTTGACGATATATGTGCAGAATGGGTTCCCTCAGCTGAAATTGTCAACCATAGCTTTAACAGAGAGGGCAATCATCAATTCCAGCATCGCCAAACTCCATGGCAGTATGAGAGGCTGATGACTCGTGCATTATAGTCAAACTGCTTCCAGCCCCTACATTTGACGGTCATAAGTAGTGGAGGATATTGCTACAAACACCGAGAAACTGAACGAGCAGTTTGGGTGTCAAGGCTACCTCCCAAGCCACCAGATATTCACCTTGAGGACAAGGTGGATTTTAAGGGGGGCAGAATTGATAGGAACTTGGGAAAGGGCCTGGTGCTGGGAGTTGCTAGCAGCGTGAGGGTGCTGTTGTGCGGTAGAGTGTTGGGTATTGTTGTTGGGTATAAGGGTAGGCTGTTGGGGACTGTTGGACAGTTGGGCTGTTGCAGCATTTAATATTTGGCAGAGGCAATATTGTAAAGTGCATAAGATGGTTAGTTGGGGTTGTTGGGAGTAGGTTGGGGATTAATAAATAGGTGGGCAGCTGTGGGGAGAGGCACGGGTGTTTTTGAATCAGGCTTCCAGCGGAAGCAGGCCTCGGCCCGGAGGAGCAGCGACTCGACAGGATTTCTTCTCCACCTCCATTCCTTTTCCTTCCTTTTTCGTTTGTAATTCCTATTCGCCTTGAAGCTGGAATCAATGGAAGTTTCTGTTTTCTCTCTCACACATTTCTAGAATCCTATCACATGGTCAAAAAGAAGGATGGTCGTTGGAGGATGTGTGTTGACTATCGGGCCTTGAACAAATTAGCGGTACCCAATAGATTTCCTATTCCTATGATAGAGGAGTTGATGGACAAGTTATATGGAGCAGCTTATTTCACCAAAGCTGGATCTGAAATCTGGTTTCCACCAGGTGCAGATGATGGAGGCATATATTGGGAAGACAGCCTTTAAAACACGCGAGGGGCATTATGAATATCTAGTGATGCCATTTGGTTCATTGAACACCCCAACAACATTCCAAGCTACTTTGAATGTTGTGTTTCGACCGCTACTGAGGAAGGGGATACTGATGTTCTTTGCTGATATACCGATTTATAGTGGGAAGTGGTCTGAGCATCTGAAACTGCTACAAAAAGTGTTACAGCTTATGGAGACTCATTCATTGCATGCTAATAGGAAAAAGTGTTTGTTTGGAAGGGGTTGTGGAGTATTTGGGGCATATTATTTTGAAAAAAGGTAAACCGGAAGTTGTACAACAATGGAGGGGGCCACAAAATGTCAAGTACGGGGCTTCTTAGGCCTTACGGGATATTGCAGAAAATTCATTCGAGATTATGGCAAGATAGCCCGCCCGTTGACAAATTTAACTAAAAAAGTGGGTTCAAATGTACTTGTGCAGCCCAGCAGGCTTTTGAAGATTTGAAGGCTAAACTGATTTCAGCTCATGTGCTTGGACTACCGAATTTTTCTGAAAAATTTGTCATCGAGAGTGATGTTTTGGGGTCGGGCATTGGGGCAGTGCTTGTTCAGGAGGAGAGACCACTTACGCTTTCTTCAGCAAAGCATTGTCTGAAGCTACTCAGGTGAAATCTACAAATGAAAAAGAACTCGTGGCATTAGTGTTGTCAATCCAACACCGGCGACATTACTTGTTGGGTCAAAAGTTTGAAGTATATACTGATCATCGCAGCTTGAAGCACATGCTTTCTGAAAGAATAGTTTCGATAGATCATCAATGTTGGCAGGCAAAGCTTTTAGGTTATGATTTCGAGATCATATTTAGACCTGGTAAACTGAACAGTGTCGCGGACACCTTGTCCAGAGTAGAAGAGGGTGGCCAGTACATGAATATGGTCATTTCTCAGCCCGAATGGGAAGAACTTCAGATTGACAGAGAGGAACTTCTACAAGATGAACAACTCCAAGCCATAATTTGTGATTTACAACACAACACTTTGGAGCAAACGGGGTATCTTTACCAAAATGGCTTGCTATTTTTCCAAAACAGATTTGTCTTGTCTCGGAAGTCTGTCTTGATACCTAATTGATGCAATACCATCAATCATCTCCTACTCGAGGACACCTGGGGTATCTAAAGAGTTGTAAGCATCTTGCAAATGGCATTACATTGGCAGGGATGACACGGAGTGTTCAGGAATATATTTGTGCATGTGATATTTACCAAAAGAACAAGTATGAGGCTTTGAGTCTGGCTGGTCTGCTTCAACCACCGTCCATACCTACTTTGGTTTTGGAAGAAGTATCCATGGACTTTGTTTCTGGTATTCCCAAGTCCCATATGAAGTGGTGTTTATTGTGGTTGATAAACTAAGCAAATATGTCCACTTTATGCCTCTCAAACATCCATACAAAGTCAGTTGTAGATGTATTCATGAAAGAAGTGGTGCGGCTCAATGGTCTTCCCAATGCTATAGTCAGTGACCGGGACCCCTTATTCACCAGTCTATTCTGGCAAGAACTCTTTAAGTTGTAGGGAACAACTTTAAAGATGAGCTCCCTGTACCAACCGCAGACCGACGGCCAAACTGAAGTTGTTAATCATTGTTTGGAGGTCTATTTGCGATGTTTTACCATAGACCACCCTCGACAATGGGTCATATGGCTTCCTTGGGTTGAATACAGTTATAACTCATATTTCCATACTTCCACTGGGAAAAGGCCATTTGAAATTGTGTACAGGCGACACCCACCACATATTGTTCATTATATGGGGGGGGGGCTGCAGTTGAAGTTGCGTCAACAGGTCGCTGAGAGGTTAAGCATGCCCACAGGCGTCGTCAAGAGGTTGTTTCAATGTCTCGGTGATGTTGTTTGGGATCAACTACGTCCAGACCTGTCAGGGGTTGTGTCAAAAGTTAATCGGAAATTGGCTTCCAGATATTATGGCCCATTCCCAGTCCTTGATCAGGTTGGGTTTGTTGCTTACAAGCTCCAACCTCCAAAGAATAGTCAAGTGCACCCAGCTGTTGGTCTACATCTAGTAGAAACTACCTTGCTAGCTGATCTGATCGTTGAAGGGGACTCTCCAAAGGCAGCTTTGGCTAGCTGGTACCAAGGAAACATGCTCCAGTGGCTCATTAAATGGCATGGAAAATCTCTTGAGGAGGCTACATGGGAGGATGTGACAATGTTCCACTTCCAGTTTCCAAACTTCCACCTTGAGGACAAGGTGGACAATCAAAGGGGGGATAGGAATAAGGGGGAGGAGCCTGTTGTTACCGAGGACAAGGTGGACAATCAAAGGGGGGATAGGAATAAGGGGGAGGAGCCTGTTGTTACCGACCTCCCATAGTAAATGCTTATCAGAGGGCGTGAGGGGGATCACGTGAGGGTGGTCCTTGAGAGGAGGTTGTTACTACCTGGGGGGAAGAGTTGTGATATGCATCTTTAATTGAAGTGTGATTCATACGAGAAGGTAAGGATTCATGCTTGATTCCTCTTGCAAACTCTCTCAATCTCTCTCTCTCGATTCTGGAGCTCAATATGTGCACATGCAAACTCACATGATTGATGCTCTATATGAGGTTTTTGAGTGTAACTTGTTCCCAATCTTATTTATTGACAATCAAAAAAGCAATGTGTTCTTTCTTGATCTAGCTTTGAGGGTGAGTATAAAGTTATAGCCAATAACATAACGGAACTTGCATGGATTCGATCCCTTCTTAAGGAGCATCAAGGTTGAGTATGAAGCTTTAGCCAATGCTATAACGGAACTTGCTTGGATTCAATCCCTTTAAGGAGCTTAGTGTTCCTCAACCAACAAAGCATATGTTGGGTCATCCTCCAAGTACAATAATTTTCATCCTCTGAAATGGCATGTTTTAATTATCACAAGACACTTATCTTGTTATCTAACAAATCTAGTGTTTTTAGTGATGATTAAGTAAAATGGCAGATGCGCGGTGGAACGAATAATGGACAGACAAAGGATCACAACATACCAGAATATGAGTGACTTGCCGCTAGCACTTCCCTTAATGGAACAAAAGCCCAAGGCTGAAAGAAGCTCAGAGCATCTAAGCAATTCATATGAGGCTTTTATTTGGCATTCCATTTCTACTAATTGGGCTGATTCCAAAAGTTGTAAAAAGATAACTCGAAGCCCAACAAACCCACAAAATTTCAAGTCAATATTCGGCCAGAAAGTAAGTCATCCAAGCGGATCACATGGGTGGAAAGATCTGTCACGAACACCACACTTACACCCATATACTTTTGACTTTTCATGGAGCCAACTTGCAAAATTTCTCATTAAAAGCACTTCATGGTTCATTTGCAAGGTCGGCGCGTCCAAGGGTAAGGTTAAGTCAAATTTGAGAGCTTCTTTCATCCATTTTCTTCTTCTTCCCCCTCATGTACTTCTAAACCCCTTGTGATCAATCTAGGGTGTATTCTTTGATGTAATTCTGAGCTCCATGTCTGTAATCATTGGAAGGTAATTGAATTTTCAGGTTTGTTGTCTATCATTCTTATCCTTTGTTTTTGCTTTTATGCCGGTATGCTCACATATAAATCAAAGGAATAAAAAAACCTCATGCTTTCAGGCATAATTCAAATCATGTGATGATTTGAGTGTGTTTGTCACTTCTCTCACCCTTTCTCTTTCGTGAGTGCCCTTGTGGATTGCGCCGGTTGATGAAATTCAGAAGCTAGAACCCATGAATATGCATGTTTTAGTCATGAGAACAATTTTATTTTAGACACAAATATTTTCATCACATTATGTTGTTGATGTGATGTTTTGATGAGTTTGTATCTTACATCGATCATGATTTCAATGATTTTGAGTGGTCGTCGGTAATCAATATCGTTTGATTGGCCAAATCCTAGATGTTAACCTATAGTAGGAACTCATATACCATACGGAATTCCGTAGGTATAAATCAAGGAATCAGTGATCTATCCCGCATCCATTGAGAGCGATAACCGATAAGCATCAAGAGGCACTTACCCTAGGTTGATCACGATTTCTTGGATTGTTTATTTCTTTTAATAGCTTGTTTGTAATACTTGTATAAAAATTAACCCCCCCCCCCCCCGTTTTTATCACCCTTTTCTAAATTCCAAAAGTTTCAATAAATCCTAATTGATTGATCCTCCACTTCATAGGGAAAACAACCTAGGATTACTTCTGTATTTCTATTTCTCTTACTTCTTCACTTTTATTTTTCTTTGTTTTTACATTTTCACTTTTATTTCTTTCTTTCACTTCTTTCTTTTCCGAGTTCTCATTGTTTTGTGTTTTGTGTTTTTTTTCTTTCTTTTTTATTCAACTCTTGTGTTGTAAACTAGTTTTTTCTCATGCATATAAAAAAATAGTTTCATACCGTTGTAGTTCCATCTCATCCATTGCATAAAAAAATCTTCAAACGGTAAGCGGCTTCACATAAACCTTTAAAATGAAAAAAGGCATTTCACATGAGATGCATTCCTTTCAGCCTCACCCACAACATAATATGAATTATATCAATCTCTTTCTTACTGAACTACCGAAACAAATGAAATTTGATAATTTAAAATTCCAACAATCAAGTGAATCTCACAATGAAATATTAAAAAACATCCTGATTTTGAGCAACATGTAGGTGGGGAGGGGGTTGATTAATGGCCATCATCATTCGCTCAAGAACAAAATCGAGGAGGAACTTCACTTAACCACACAATCAAAAACTCTCTTCTGATTCTCAATTTTCTGAAAGTGGAGTCACTTTTTGACAACCCTCTTTCATTTGTTCCACTTAATGAGTCCACACTCAATAAACTTGTTCCACAAAATTTTTGAGAAACAAATTTATGTTGATATTTTTTTGGATTGTAATGATCATTCAATGGGGGCTGAAAAGTGTCATGCATGTAGTATTATTAATTCATTTTTAATCTCAAATAACTCATCAACTTCTGTGCTTGCTCCATTTAGTTTTCTTCATGATATACAGGAGCATGTTACAAAGGAGAAAGCATTACTCAAAGTGGAGACCCGCACATTTATCTCATTCCCCCTTTTGCTAAAATTTACCCGATCGTACTGGAAATGGAAGATATACGTTGGACTCATAAAGCATGCCAGAAGGGCTACCATGAAGTGGATACAGTCAACACTGTGAGGAAAACGATTATTGTGGTTTCTTAAAAAGAAGTCTCACCCGCCATCATATTACGGATAACCTATATCCAAGGTGCTTTCTTCTCTCTCGCAGTTTTAAATTACTTTCTTTATATGTTTTTATTACATTGAGGAAAAGTTTTAAGTGGTGGGGTGGGAAGTATCATTCAGTTTAGCATTATTTTTTAAAATAAAATAAAAGTGTGTGTTTTACCTGTTTACCTTTTTTTTTTGTTCAGATTGACTTTGAACTTAAATGGAATATCCAAAATCATTTTACACACTTGAGTCGCTTGTGAGGGATTTCCTTGATTTTTGAAAAAAAAATGGATTCAAATTAGCATTGACATGGAATCTTTTACTGGATTTTGGATTTTCAAAACATTCTTAGGAGTTTGATAGATTTTTAAAACTCACGCCTTATTAGCATTAACCAATGTTAATTGTCTCATACCAAGAGGTACCCTGAACCAATTTTCTCATACTCTTCCTAGCCATCTATTCTCGAGTAAACTCATGTCGTGTTTTGTCATCTAGAACTTGGTTTTATTCTTCATCAAAGCTTATGAGAACAAAGAAATTTGTTAGGGTGATTGAGGTACTTATTTGGCAAGAACCCTTGTTTTTATCCACTTTTGAGACCTACCATTACATTTTCCCTTGAAAACCCCTAGTATCCATGGAATGCCTATACATTATAAGCTTATTTTCCCTACCTACCCTCACTCTTAAATTCATTGCATGTTCATAGTTCGAAATGAGTGGGGGTGGGGGGGGGGGGGGTTGAGGTAATTCATGTGTTATAATGGGAATGAATTACATAGTTTGGGAGTGTGGGATGGAGTTGACATTTGAGGGAAGGTCCACAAGTCATGAATGTCTGATTATAATTCATTTGTTTCATCTGGAAAAGAATAAAAAAATATATATGAAAAAAATATAATGGAAATTGGATCTTTTATCATACTCATTTGTGCCACTCATGACACTCACCAAAAGAAAAGGGCATGAGTCGCTATTCATTCAATGTATTCATCTGTCTTCTCGTTCTCTAAGTAAAAAAAGAGAAAAAAAATGTATATATAAAAAAAAACAAGAACAATCTTTTTTTGCACTTGTTATGACTTGTGGGTGATCCATGTTTAAGTAATTTGAGTGAGGAGTCTACCTTGTTTTGAATGATTGATAGAGAAAAGTCTCCTTTTTGTAGCCTTAGTTTTTAAACACTTACCCACCGAACCTAAGCCCCAATGCACACCCTAGAAAATCCTCATGATTGGAACATGTTTCTTTGTCTCTTGGGTGGACAATTAGGATTTTACCCAAGTCTATGGTATAACTTGCACGGTTATGAGATGAGCATAACTTTGCATACATTTCACACTTGAGAGATGAGTGACATAAATTTCTTATGAGGCGGGGTGTGACGGGTTTTGAAAAGAATCTTAGAAATTTTTTATCTTTTGATTTGGCTGTGGATTTTGATTTGGATACATGATTTTTTCTGAGAGTGCCAAAAAGTGAGAGATTTGATGTGTGACATTTATTCATACTTTTTAGCACTTATCTCATCACGTTTGTTATTATTGAATGAATAAATTTGGATGTTTATGATGTTTTGGGTTTACTTCATAAAATTGGAACTTTTCATTAAATGGTCCGATTTGATAGTAGTTTGGTGTTTCTATCATGACATCCAATACACTGATCCAAAGTGAAAATTTCATCTTTTAGGGTTCTCGGGTCTTGGGGCGTCAATTCATCCAACTAGACCAAAGGTTAAATCCAACCACAAGAGGCCCAATAGAGACCCACAAAGAAGAGAAATTCTAGGCGAAAAAGATTTGACCCACTTTATGTGTTTGGACCATAACATAGGCTAGAAGGATCCAATTGGGCTTATTCCAAAGCCTATAGAAAGATAACTTGAAGACCGACAAACCCACGAAATTTCAAGTCAAAATTCGGCTCAAAAGTCAGTTATCCAGGCGGATCAAGTGGGTGGAAAATCTGTCATGAACAACTCCCCTACATGACATTCAGTACAATGATCCAAAGTAAATAAAATCACTTTTTAGGGTTCGCGAGTCTTGGGGCATCAATTCATCCAACTGGACCAAAGGCTGAATCCAACCACAAGAGGCCCAATGGAGGCCCGCAAAGAAGAGATTTTGGGCGATAAAGATTTGACCCACTTACTGTGTTTGGGCCAGAACATGGGCTAAAAGGATCCAATTGGGCTGATTCCAAAGTGTGTGGGAAGATAACTTGAAGCCCGACAAACCCAAAAAATTTCAAGTAAATTCGGCCAAAAAGTCAGTCATTCGGGCGGATCAAGTGGGTGGAAAAAGCTATCATGAACAACTCACCTACACCCATAGACTTTTGACTTTTCATGGAGTCATCTTGCAAAATTTCTCATTAAAAGCACTTCATGGATCATTTGCAAGGTTGGCATGTCCAGGGGTAAGGTTGAGTCGAATTTGAGAGCTTCCTTCATCCATTTTCTTCTTCCTCCTCCCTCTGGTACTTATAAACCCCTTAGTGGTCAATCTAGGGTGTGTTCTGTGATGTAATCATGAGCTCAATGTTCGTAAAAATTGGAAGGTAATTGAATTTTCAAGTTTGTTGTCTATTATTCATCATTCGTATCTTTTGTTTATGAGTTTATGTTGGTATGCTCACAAATAAATCAAAGGAACACAAATCCTCATGTTTTCATGCATAACTCGAATCGTGTGATGATTTGAGCACGTTTGTCTCTTCTCTCACCCTTTCTCTTCTGTGTGTGCTCTTGTGGATTACGTCGGTTGATGAAATCCAAAAGCTAGCACCCATGAATATACATGTTTCAGTCATGAGAGCAACTTTACTTTAGATACAAATCAAGTCATCGCATTACATTGTTGAGGTGATGCCTGAATTTGAATGTGATGCCTGAATTTGAATCTTACATTAATCATGATTTCATTGATTTTGAGTGGTCGTCAGTAATCAATATAGTTTGATTAATCAAATATTAGGTGTTAACCTAATAGGAACTCATATAGCATACTAGTTTCCATAGGTATAAATCGAGGAATCAACGATCTATCCCACATCCCTTGAGAACAATGACGGATGAGCATCAAGGGACAATTACCCCGGGTTGAACACAATTTCTCGGAGTGATTTAATAGCTTGTTTGTAATACTTATATAAAAATTAAAACCCACCATTTTCATCCTTTTATAAATTCCAAAAGTTTCAATAAATCTTAATTGATTGATCCTTCGCTTCCTTGGGAAAACAACCTGGGTTACATTATACTACAAATCTAGTAAATTAAAGTTAATTTTGACGTGATCAACGGCACAATCAACTACAACGGCCAGATAGGCAAGTATCACAAGAGAATCCACATCAACTATGATAGTTATATTTCTCAACAGTCGAATTCCCAACTCTTTATAAAGGTTCGAGGAAAGCTCATTTGAAATAGAGAGAAGAGACGGATTAATACACAAACAAGTGAGAGCAAAGGGAGCATTTCAAAGCTAAGGAGAGCTCGTGCATCTTGACACGTCCCTTTGCTCGTCTTCTTGATCTCTCTTTGAAGAGAAAGCTCTTTTATTTTGGGTTTTCTTGTCTTGCTCTTTAATCCCTTGTATCTTATCTTTTCTTTGCTTTGTATTCGTTTCAAAACGCCACATGAACCCCATCATTGCAACCCACTATCACTCCATCCTTCGTTCCTTGTGAATGAAGAAGTCTTGTGGATAAAGATGTGTCTTATGTCTATCTTTTGATCAAAGAAGTCCTAGGAATGACGACTTAACCTCTGTTGATCTTCTGATCGAAGAAATCATAGGGATAAGGACGTGTCCATTTATCGGAAAGTAGGCGCTGCTTGTACTTGATATTGTCTGAATCAAGGTATACGCTCCTAATGTCGCTTTGGGTTGAAAGCGGAAAAAAATTGGGAATAAGAACTTGTTTTATATATATATAATAAGGGGATGGGAATTGTTTATCCCAAACCTCTAACATCCCTGTGTCATGTCCTTTTGAACTATGTTGTTGATTTCTTTATTTTCCTTTGGAATCTCTCTCTTGTTAGAGTATTTTAGATATTTAGATATTTAGGTTAGGTTTGAATGGGTGAGCCATATCCAATGTATTTTAAATTTCAAACTCCCTCTTAGTTTTGTATTGGCTTCCCTAAAAATGGTCACTAGCCTTACTTGAGAGGCATGGTTCATAGGTCTCCCTTTCAACATGGTAGCAGAGTAGTATCTCAAACCCCAACTCCCCCACCTCCTTTCGTTCTAGGGTTCGACCTAGGTATTTTTCCCCAACGGGGGCGACGGCCCCCATGGCCAGCTGACCCTACCCATTTGTCGTCGCCCCTCAGCCAACAATGTCGTCCCCACCTCTCTCGTCGTGGCTCCCAACACTGACCCCCTGTCTCACTCGCCTCCTGCCAGACAAGTTTGGAACGACCCACTACTGGCCTCGCTGCGCACGCGCCCCGCAGCCAGCCACCACAAACATGACAGCACCCCTGTTGTTGCGCACCCAGTCGCACTCCTATTGCAATGACGAATCTGGCGCAAAACGAGTCCCTCTCTCTAGGTGAACCAGGCACACCTCTCTCTATTCACTCTGTGCGCAGGCACCTCAGGGCCTTTCCACTCCAGGCACGCCCTTCCAAGCTTGCATCCTCGGGCAGGAACCAGTATCCAGCCACCCCCCATGTCGCACCACCATCTAGCCGGGCAGGCTCCTTTCTTCTATAAGGTCACGGCCTCCTCGACGCGGCCCACCCCTGTCGATCTCTTCCTTAGTGGTGCTCTCTTCCTAGATCTGGGTGTTCCAATGAAGTATGCTTTGATGTTTTGCAATGACGGACACACGTCAACACTTCAGCACGCCTCTTGTGTTCTTTATTCCGGCATGCAATCCTCTTCCAAGTGCCCTCCAATCAGGTCGCACCTCCCCGTGCACGAACCACTCACAAATCTACCAGACTTGCTTATCAAGGACTCTCCACCGTTGCCCAGACTTCCATCGGGTCTCTCCGTTATTGCTCGGATCTTCGTTGGACCTCTTCGTTGTTGTTGCACCACCACTGATGACGATCAGAAATGCTTGCTTCTTGGGTTCGCTCGTCGAGTGTCATTTCACCCAACCTTCTTGAGTCCGTTATTCAGGCGCCAATCCACCTGGCTTTTTGGGTCTGCTAGTCAGGCATCGTTTCACCCGACCTTCTTGGGTCCACTATTTAGGTGTCGTTCCACTCGGGCGTTTGGGTTTGTTATCCGAGCATCGTTCCACCCGGCTTTTTGGGTCCGCACAGCAGGCGCCGTTTCACCTAGCCTTCCCGGGTCCGCATGGCAGGCACTATTTCACCTGCCCTTCTTTAGTCCATTATTCAGGCACTGTTTCACCCGGATGTTTTGAGGCCACTCGTCGGTCACCATTTCATCCGGCTTATTATTCAAGCACTAGTTGACATCAGCATTGTGTCTTTCCGATGGCAATCACTTCTTCAGTAGCAGCGGTTATTTCTCAATCATTTTTATCATGTGGGGGACTAGCTTATGCATAGAAAAACAGAGCCACACAATCGAGGAGGATTCATTGAGTAGCGAGCATTTTCTTGTTTTTTATATACCAAGTTGGGTATGTCCAGCTTGAGGGGGTCTTAGGAGTACATTTTATTTCTTTACACTTATTATGTATCCAAGTTGGATAAACCTGGCTTGAGGAGTGTTAAAGTATTTTAGATATTTAGGCATTTAGGTTAGGTTTGACTGGGTCAACCTTATCCCATGTAATTTAAATTTCAAACTCCCTCTTGTTTTTTGCATTGGCTTCCCTATAAATAATCTATGGCCTCACTTGAGAGGCACGATTTTTAGGTCTTTCTTTCAACATCTCTGTTTACTTTAGCAATATGTTATTTCAGGAGCATGATCAAATCAAGAGTGAGACTGGATTCACTCATCACCCTTCGGAATTTTTAATATCTGCGCATTCTTTGTTTCTTTATCATATTTCAAAATTTGAATATTTGTCTTCAACAGGACTTAAAGAATCGGATGGAACGAATTCACCAATCTAGAAAGTAACTTAACGGGCACACCTTGTCCTGCCGATTCCTAAACATACATTTCTCTATCCATTTGAAGCTTTAACATTTCACTTTTTCACTGTGTACTTTATTTTCTACTCTAATTTATTAATTTGAAGTTTCTAAAAGGGGTTTTAGCTTGTGTTTTTCAATTCACCCCCGCTCTTAAAGGTTGTTGTGCCAAAGTTAATCTCCTTGTCATTCTAAGACAACAACACGCCCTTTGATGCAATGATTTATATGTGGATCCCATATTTCATTCTCGTGTGAAACATATTGGCGTTGCCTTTGTTCGTGCTAAAGTACATGACAAAGTGTTTCTTATGGCCTTACTCTATTAAAGACCAGCTCATTGACTTTCTTACCAAGCCCCTGGGCTCTAAACAGTTGCATCCTTTATGATGGTTATTCTTGTGGGGGATGATAGCATGAAACATTAATCGATCCTGACAAATATAACCCAGCCTCAGGTACGAAGGGAATACCCACCTTAAACCCAGTGTAACAAATTCATTTTATTTTGTTACGAGATAGTTTTTTGTCCATTTCAATTCCTCTTGCATAAATTCCACCTCAGTGTCGTTGAAAGTTGTGGATTTAACTTCTTCTGCGCTCCATCATTAAAGATGTCAAAAAAATACAAACACGGGCTCCGTATGAGCAAGGAATAAACACAGCACGTTTCAATATTGGAAGTATCATGACAATACCCAGAAAATAATACGCCGAGCTCAATCAAAGTGCTGAGCGTGGCCAAGGAGAAACATAGAAGTTAATCACATCAGTTTTTTCTTTCGAAATATCCAGTGTATTGATCGTCTTTCAAAACAGAGACTAAAAACCGTAATTTCAAAATGAAAATTGTAAGGGAGATTCTGAACGTCGAGATAGCGGGAACACAAGGCGACGGAACGCGATAGGTTGAAGGGTATCGAGAAAGTTTACATTGCTGGCGATGATGAGACGAAGCAGGTTGGCCATGTGGCGGTTGTTCTCTTCCTTCCGCTTCTTTGCTCCTTGATTCGCCATCTTCTCTCCCCGTCCGTTCGAGCCAAACCCTAACACCGCTCAGCGGCGCCGCAAATGGCAGGTCAGCGCATACAAAACACGAGCTGATGAATTTACAACTCGTTGGCTGAAACCCAGTCTCTTATGAAATAAATGGAGGATCGTGAAAAAAAACCAAAACCAGAGGAAGCGTAGTGGTTTTCGACCCCTGTAGCTACGACAAATCGAAATATTTTAGGATGACAGGATTCTAGATCCATTTACTCTAATGATAGAGCAATCAAACTGACAATTAAGATTCAACTCAGGACCAAACTCTATTTAATTTAGCATTGATCTTTTTGCATTTATGACTCATATCTAATAAATATTTCAATACAATGAATACATCACTTATTGGTATTAACAAAAAGACAGCTCATAATACAATTATTTTAAAAGGTAAGTTCTATTTACAACGCACGCTACAAGAAAATACAATATTGGGACTTGATCCCACAACCGACGCTCATACCTCAACCGAATACAATTATTTTAATACGTAAGTTTGTAATAATTATTATTAGATTAAAAATCTAGCGATCTCCCACTTTACATATTATATTATGCAATAATTATATACACTAAAATGACTATCTGAGAACAATCTTTTTCATCTTCATGTTGGCATAAAACCAAAAGAGTCCTTGTTACATTAATTTGTAAATCAACCCATCAACGACCACCGCGACAACACGTTCAATGACATGGATCAAGTGTGGATGTATGGCATGAAACCACAAGCAATGTGATCAAACATCCCTATTCCCAACTAGTCCGTCATTGATCTCTAATTATATTGCAACAACCATAATAAACCATACCAAGTTTCGAGTAAAATAGTCATTTACTATATTTTTGCAAAAACTTAAATATAAGATGCATTTAAAATGAAAATCATTCGAATACAAACTCCCACTAAAACCGTGCATCGTCAAAAGAAGTAACACCCATATAAGCAATATGATAATGAAATAGGTTGGGAGTTAAACCCTCAGTGAGCGGATCTAGAGCCATGGAGTTTGTCCTAACATGCTCTGCACACACCAAGCCACTTCGAATTGTTTCTTTAACAATAAGAAACCTAGTGTTGATGTGCTTCGACTTCATGGAGCTCCTGTTGTTATTGGAACATGACACAACTGATTTATTGTCACAAAATATCTTTAACAAACAACCTCTCAATATCATCCACAATTCGACTTTGTTGGTTTCCTCTAAGTGAGACGGATCTTTTGGCTTACTCCGCTCGAGGTTTGGATGTCGTCGGAGTGCGGTCGGGTTGGTTCGCTCGCGAAATCCAACCGGATCTCTGGAACGAAAAAGCCAATAACTCACAGACCGGACGTCCGATTGACGCGTCGTCTGTCTCGTTGTTTTCCTCTTGATGAGACGGGACTTTTGGCATACTTCGCCCGAGATTTGGGTACAGTTGGATAGTGGCCGGGTTGGATTGTACCCGAAATCCAACCGGGCCCCTGGATCGGGATAGCTGATATCTTTCAGACAGGACGTCCGTTTGACGAACCGCCAGCGGCGTTGTTGATATCGTTGAGAAACGGTCCCTATGAGTATACCCTACGAGATTTCGGGGTATAGTTGAGATACAGCCGGGATTGGTTCGCTCACGAAACTAACCGGGCCCCTGGGACGAAAAGGCTAGTAACTCACAGACCGGACGTCCGATTGACGCGCCGTCTGTTGCGTTGAGACCCCTATGACGAGGCGGTCCTTTGAGATACTTCTTCATAGGACTTTGAGATACTTGGAGTATCGACCTGTAGCTCGTGGAGCGGACCCTCCCAGAGACGAGCATGCGGAGTACGAAGACCGTGTAGGCGACTGAGACCTGACAACTGCTTGACCGACTCGACTTGGAGTGAGTCGACTAGACCAGTGGACGGAGCACTACCTTGTGAGGTGCAGACCCATGTCGGACGGAGCACTACCTGTGTGACAGTGCAGACCCGCGGTACTCGTCCGGAGAGTACCTCAACAGGCTACTAGGGGGTGTGCACTACTGTGTTTGGGTGACATACCTCGGCGGGAAGCACTACTGTGTTTGGGTGGCTGACCCGCGGTACTCGACAGGAGGAGTACCTCAGTAGTCTTAGGTTAGTGAGCAGTACCTCGGAGTCGTGACAGGACCCACTACTGGAAACATGATCTTTCCCAACACTTCTATACCAACGGTTTGTAAAAACCGTTGGTATAGCTACCATTTCCCAACGGTTTTGGTGAACCGTTGGGAAAAAGAAGAAAAAAATCCAACCTTCACCAAAATAATAAACAACCACCCAGAACCTATCCCAACCTATCCCAACGGTTCTGAAAACCGTTGGGATAGGTCTATCCCAACGGTTTTGACTACCGTTGGGATATGTTCATTGATTTTTTTCCAGATCTACTAACCGAGAACATTATATAAATCAAAATTTTAAATAATTATGATAATACATATATATATTTATGAAATTATGTTTACAAAAGTGATGTTAGCTTAGTGGTTAAGTCGTTCGATTATAAACGAGGGGTCCTGGGATCAAATCCCAGTGGATGTTTTATTTTTGGAATTTATATACCAACGGTTCCATTACCGTTGGTATAGATTTCATATTACCTATACCAACGGTTTCCAAAAACATTGGTATAGGTCTATACCAACGGTTTTTGGAAAACCGTTGGTATGGACCTATCCCAACGGCTTACTTGGCTACGGTTCTCCAAACCGTTGGTATAGGCTATACCAACGGTTTGGAGGCCTATACCAACGGTTCCAAACCGTTGGTAAAGGTTAGTTTTCCAGTAGTGACCACTGTACACTCCAGAGACGGAGCTTTTCGGCAGTTACGGTTTCGATAATGAAAATCCTGGTTTGAGCTGAGACTTTTGACCTTTGTGTTTACCTCATGATTGAGATGGGTCACTTGATAACTTAGGTATATGTATGAGCATATACCTGGGTAGTGGTTATCCGTTGATTTCACAATCCTTGTGTTTCCTCATGATTGAGATGGGTTACTTGATAACTTAGGTATATGTATGGGCATATACCTAAGTAGAGGTTATCTGTTGAGATCTTCTTTGTGGTTATCCTTGTTGGTTTTAGTGAGACCTTGAGGGTCTCGGGGTCCCTACTGAGTATCGTTATACTCACCCCTGCACGGGCTATGCCCGCACCTCGTTGTGTTGGTTGCAGACGACGGGCAGTGCTAACGGAGGCCGAGTGTTCGAGGACTGGACGATACCCGGAGGTGGACTACACGATGAGACGACACACGAAGGAGGTTGACAGACGAGAGCGTGGAGGAGGCTATCTATACCTACCCTTCAGGTAGGATCCGTGGTGGACGACCAGGAGCTGCGCCATCTGTACCTACCCTTCAGGTAGGATCCGAGGAGGACGACCCAGGAGCCGCTTCCGTCCTTCCAGCTGTTATCTTTTATGTTGTACTTGTTCAGTTGTAGTTGTACTTTCTTTTGAGTTTGTATTCTGGCTCATTTACTTTTCAGCACTTCTCTTGTACTTAGTGTTTACTTTTTCCGCTTGCTTACTCGGTGGTGCTTGTTTTCTTTTATAAAGGCAATGCCTTCCCAGTTATCGGGATTTACGCCTTTGGTGCTAGTCGTCAGCCCCTGGCCTATGGAAGACAGACTTGGGGTAGTCACGGCACGGGCCCCGAGGACGGGTCGTGACATCATGCAATAAACATATATTGTTACTAGAAATCAATATGTTATCGACATATAAAACTAGAAATACATGTTTACTCTCATTAAACTTATAGTATAAATAGTCATCAATTGCATTCACTTCAAATCCAAACAAAATGATAATTTAATTAAACTTATGATACCATTAACGATAAGCTTGCTTAAGCCCATACATGGATTTCTTTAATTTGAAAACCATTCACTTTAGTCACCTGATACAAAGTATTTTGGTTACACCATATAAATTGTTTCATCAATGTCACCGTTGATAAACACAGTCCTAACGTCCATTTGATGTAGCTCAAGGTCAAAATGTGCCACAAGTGCCATAATGATTCTAAAAGATTATTTCAATGAAACCAAAGAGAAAGTCTCTTTATAACCAACACCTTCTTATTTGGTAAATCCATTCGCTACAAGACGAGCCTTATATCTCTCAACATTCCCCTCTGAATCCCTTTTGGTCTTAAATATCCATTTGCAATGAACAGGTTTCACGCATTCGGGAAATTTGATCAGTTCTCACACATCATTGCCTTACATGGACTTTATCTCATCATTCATGGAACTCATACACTTATCTGAATTAGAACATTTCTTGACTTGATGAAAGATGATTGGATCATTTTCAATCACTCTTATGTCAAACTCATGTTTTGATGGTTTTAATCACAACAGAAGCACTTATCAGGGCTGATCCTAACTCGAAAATTATTGGATTTAATGGATCATTTGCATATTGTACATGGTGTAAACACCATGATTAATGAAAATTTTCCAAAGAATATTGACATGAAAGGTTTTTGAAACCAAGAGAAGATCTTTTCAAATTAAATTTATAATTAATTTCAATAGATCGTAAGAAATAATACATCAGTCTTGAGGCATTTCTTCAATGAAGATGTTGATCACTTGAAAATCTTTTCGGACTACCATTGTTGTGTTTGTAGGATCCAAGAGTAGAATCCCTATAGTGGTAATCCATAGGTGCTTATTTGAACTTTGAATAACACTGATAGATTGTCGAGTTATAGTGTGGTAGATTGATTATCTTGTAGTGTCTGTCTTGATCGTTGTGAAGATTCCTTTAGGTTTGAATCATCATCCTTTCACTCTCATTCTTGAGAGGGTAGAGAAGGGAGGAGAATCTCTAGAGCATTCTTCAGTCTTGAGAGAGGAATCTAGAATTCATTTAGCATGATGATTCTCAATCTCGGTCTATCTCAATCAACCTCTACAAAATAGTCGTCTATTTACATAGATAGGGTTAGGGTTAATGCACCGACTTCGGTTCTTGTAGTTTGATCCTTTGAATAGTTCTACGTATATCTATGGATTTTTAATCAGATTCAGCGCTGCGTTTGGGTGTCGCATGTCACGACCCGTCCTCGGGGCCCATGCCGTGACTACCCCAAGCCCGCCTTCCATAGGCCAGGGGCTGACGACTAGCACCAAAGGCGTAAATCCCGATAAAAAGGGAAGGAATTGCCTTTATAAAAGTAAACAAACACAACAGGGTACACAATAGAAGAAAACACCAAGTAATACAAAATACAAAAGTAAGTGCTGAAAGGAAAGAGGTTGAAAATACAAGTCCAACAGTAAGTACAGTACAACTGAAAAGCTAGCACAACTACAATAAAGTAAAACATTAACCACTGAGTCATCCTCCGAGAATACCACATGAAGGGTGGGTACAGATGGCCACCTCAGCACCTCAGGTCCGATCGTCCGCTCCGTGTATGTCTCGCCAAGTGGTCCACCTCCGGGTACCGTCTAGCTCCACAAGTCTCTACCACAATCAGCGTTGTCCGTCGTCTATATCCAACACAATGTAGTGCGGGCATTGCCCATGCATGGATGAGTATAACGGTACTCAGTAGGGACCCCGAGACCCCCGAAGGTCTCCTAGAATCCACGAAGGATAAACCACAAAGGAAAGATACAATCACGAAGTATCAACCAACTCTACTTAGGTATATGGCCATACATATACCTAAGTCGTCAATCCCAGTTCGACTCCAACTCTCGAGCCCAAGCACCATCCAGTCCACACAGGAAAGAAGTCAATCACATCGATAATAATGATTGAAAATCAAGACTCAGCTCACACAAGTATACATCTTTCGTATTGTGATAGAGATGATCAGATGTAGTCACTGATTCATCTAAGTTGTCGAACCCACATAGGATACTAGACCAGCTAAGCTGTCGGACCCACGTAGGATACTAGTCCAATTACTCTGTCAGACCCACTCAGGATACAAGAATAGTAGTCATCGCTGTCGAACCCACGAAGGATCTCAGTACAGAAGTCATCGTCGTCGAACCCACGAAGGATTTCAGTAAGGTAGACGTCGTCGTCGAACCCACGGAGGATCCTAGTACGGAAGTCATCCTTATCAAACCCACGGAGGATCCTAGTACGGAAGTCATCCTTGTCGAACCCACAGAGGATCCTAGTACGGAGCCATCGTCGTCGAACCCACGGAGGATCCTAGTACGGTAGTCATCGTCGTCGAACCCATGGAGGATCCTAGTACGGAAGTCATCCTCGTCGAACCCACAGAGGATCCAAGTATGGTAGTCATCCTCGTCGAACCCACGAAGGATCCAAGTACGGTAGACGTCGTCGTCGAACCCACGGAGGATCCCAGTACGGTAGTCGTCGCAGTCGCAACCAGCTCTAGGGTTCCCGCACACAACACACTCGATTCCGGAAGGGTCCGCTCCTTGAGCCAAGGTATCAATACATAAACTATCACGAAGTCCAAAGTTGATGTATCCTGAAGTTCTATCTTGTCAAAAGGAACCCAACGCGACAGACGGCGCGTCAATCGGACGCCCGGTCTGAGAGTTATTAGCTTTTCCGTTTCAGGGGCCCGGTTAGAATTACGCTCATTCCAAACCTGATCATAATACAATATCCTCTAAATCCCACATGGATTATTCCAAAATAACTGTATCATCAAAAGGAAACCAACGTAGTTGACGACACGTCAATCGGACGTCTGGTCCTTAAGTTATAGGCATTTCTGCTCAGAGGGCCCGGTTGGTTTCAGGTTCGAACCAACCCGTTTGTACCCAAAATTCGCCAAAACCTTGAGTGTAATTATACTGAAACGACCGTCTCGATCCAAGTATTCCTATGCAACTGACGGTGCGTCGATCGAAGGTCCTTAGCTCAAGTTATGGGTAAATAACCAAAAACGGTCCGAAGAGGGGGTCTGGGCCTGGTCCAACCCGGCCCAACCCACCATGGGTCGGCCCGAACCGGGGTGACCCGACCCGGGTCTGGGTTCGACCCGGTAGGGCGCAACCCAGCCCGCGTGGCCCGCCCCAGCCCGGCCGGGGGGGGGGGGGAGCGGCACCCTCGATTCCGCGTAACGGCGGCACCAGGCTGGCACCGCCAGTCTCCCCGGATCCCGCACGGCGCGGGATTCGCTCCTCGCTGCCGCAGCCGATGTCACGGTGGACTCCTGCCTGCGGCGTGCTAGGGCGCCGCTGCCTCCAGGCGGCCCGCACCGCCGTGGTCTTCCGCGGGCCACCAGAGTCATTCCGGTGGTTCGTTTTAGCTCATGTCTACGCCTGCGGCCTCCTCGGGTTCTGTTCTTTACTACGACGACCTCAAAACACCGTTTCCCTTCCGTTCACCCGTTTCCAAGCAATCCGCGCATCAAGAATGATATGGTGGTGGGTCCGAACTTGTTCGTTATCCCATACCCACCGCGTTAGAGGCTCAATAATTATTCAAAAAATAATCGCCTAAGTTCGTGGGTATAAATCACATAAATTAAATATAAAAAATCCCCCTACCTTGTAGTTGACGTCGTACGTCGTTGAGCCGCGAAAGATGAGCGTCGCGGTAGTCGGGCGTCGCGGAAGAACGGTGTCGTCCCGTCAACGATGGAGGAAGAGTCGTTGTCGTAGGCGATGTAGGCTCTTTGACGTCGAGGTACGTCCGAGGAAGATGCGTCGTTGGAAGAAGTCCTTCGCGTTCTTCGTTGGGGATGTTCTTCGTTGAAGAAGGATCACCTCTCTTTAATTCTCCAGAGCCCTTTTTCCCAAAAGTGATTTTCCAATGCAAAGAATTAAGGAGGCTCTCTAATTAATAGAATTGCTATGCAATTCATATTAATTCAAAAGAGGTGTCAATTAATTAACGCTGATATTAATTAGATAGGTTGGCACATTTATTGGGCGGAAGGTGGAGGGGCTCCACCATAATGAGGAGTTGTCAAAATAAATAGCAGGGAATTAATGGGGAGTTAAGGAGAGTTATGGGGAGATGAAAGGTTGGAGCTCGTGTGGGGCCCAACTCACAAATATCCACACATGGGAAGTTACGTGGGTGTGAGCCCCACCAATAACTTCCCCATGGGAGGAAATAAAAAACTCTCGAAATAAAATTGTGTACCACAAAATTTTATTTAATTTAAGATTAAACCCCAAAAATTAACTTTTAACCCGCATAAAACGCAACTACGGTAAAGGTCCCCTTAAGCGAATACCAGCGCTGCGAGTTCATTGGTGCCCTCAGATTTCAATTCCGAGCACCGGTTCAAAAGATAGAAAAACCCACACGTACGTTTACTGAACGTACCCAAACAAAACTTCAAAAATTGATTCCGGGCACACCGGGCCTCAGAATCAAGTGTCATCAGAAGCCAAAGACTCATAAAATTCCAAAGAATTAAGAAAAAAAATTCCTTGAAAATTTATGGTCTTTACATTACTCACACCTCAGGTCTTTAAGTCCCCGTAAAGCTACAACACACACTAGAAAAACAAATGGGGATACTGAGCTCGCATCTGTGCCTCCCGCTCCCAAGTGCTCTCCTAAAGGTTCCCGTACTGCCAGCGAATGCGCTCCAGAGGAATTGACCATCCACGTAGGACCTGATTCTATCGATCCTAGATCTCCACTGGGACCTCCACAAACGTCATCCCGTCATCGATGTTCAGCTCCCCATGATCGATGATGTGGTTCAGGTCGTGCACATATCTCCTCAGTTGAGATACGTGGAAAACATCATGCACCCGGTGCAACTGAGGTGGAAGGGCTAGGCGGTAAGCCACCTCGCCTACTCTACTGAGGACCTGGAATAGTCCAATTAAACACAATGATAACTTGTCGCCCCGACCAAATCTCTGTAGACCCCGTCGAGTTGAGACCCATAAGAATATGTGGTTGCCATCCTCGAACTCTAGTGGTTTCCGCCTCTTATCAGCATAGGAATTCTGTCTACTCTGTGCAGTCTTTATCCACTCCTGGATGATCTGCACCTTCTCTGTCGTAGCCTGAACCATCTCTGGACCTACGAGTACTGACTTCCCAGGGTCAGTCTAGCACAGAGGTGATCTGCAAGGTTATCCATACAGTGCCTCGTAAGGGGTCATCCTGATGGTGGAGTGGTAACTATTATTGTACGCAAACTCCACCAAGGGTAAGCGATCCTCCCAACTGCGACCAAAGTCAAGGACACATGCACAAAGCATGTCCTTGAGAGTCTGAATGGTCCTCTCAGTCTGACTGTATGTCTGAGGATGGAAGGTGATGCTCAGACGTAACTGCGTCCTAATAGCCTCCTGTAACCCCTTCCAAAGCCGGGAAGTGAATCGAGCATCACGATCGGAAACGATAGTTGATGGCACACCGTGAAGCTATACAATCTCCTGAACATAGAGGCATCCCAAGATCTCTACTGAGCCCTGCTCTCTGATCGGTAGGAAGTTGTCCGACTTGGTGAGTCGGTCGACAATCACCCAGATAGAGTCGTGACCTCTGGATGTACGTGGAAGCCCCGTCACAAAATCTATGGATATCCCATCCCACTTCCACTCTGGGACCTCTAAGGCCTGTACCAAGCCTGCTGGTATCTGGTGCTCTGCCTTCACTTGCTAACAAGTGAGACGTCGTGAAACTAACTTTGCTACAGCGTTCCCCTTCCCAGGAGTATAGACTATCTCAAAGTCATAGTCCCAGAGGAACTCAAGTCAACGACACCATATCAGGTCCAGTTCCTTCTACGAGAAGACACACCTGAGACTTTTGAGATTAGAGTAAACTGTAAACCGTTCACTCAACAAACTATGGGTATGAATAGCCATTTGTAAAGAACTATACTACACCCTTTTTCGCTTACGTCCTACAAGAGTTTCTAAGATTTCTCCCTTGCTGAAAAGAGAAATTTGGTCTCATCCCCTGGATGAACCATGTTCTTTGCCTAATACATTCAATCCTAACATGAATGGTACCATTTCATGCCATAGACGACGTCGTAAGGCTTCAGCACTACTGCCAAGAGATCCAACCGTTACTCTCACCTCCAAGGGTCGAGTCACACTGTCAGCAGTAGTGTGTGGTCACTGGGTCTCCTCTAGTAGGAATCTCTAAAGTGAGAGTCAAGTCAACAGTTTTAACCGGAACCTCTCAGTATCAACCATATGAAAAGGTAGGAAATACAACATCACAAGGACAAGTGTCTTTTATTATGGCAGCTCAAAGTACAAAGACACAAAGTAACCTCAAACAACGACATCAACAAAGCTAGAAGCATCATGAACAAAAGTCTCCATGACTGGAGCTAGTCCTGCTCCTATCCACCTGATCTCAGAGTACTATAGTCGTAGGTCTCAGCTGCCTGAAGCTGAGCTCTCCCCTGTCCACCCGTTCCCTATAGTCGGGGTGGTCCTCCTGGTGGTGGTGGTGGTAGGGCCTCGAAACGTCGTCCACCACCTACTTCTCGGCCATCTCCTCTTCCACATCCGCCTGCTCCCGGTGGACCACCACGGTCGAACCTCTGCCTCTTCCTGGGAGGTCCCTCTACTGCCTGCTGCTCATCTGCAGGGTGGGTCGGGCAGTTTCGAGCCATATGACCCTGCCCGCCGCATGCATAGCACTGCATGCTCCTCGTATGGCTGGCTCTGTTTCATGTGCCCCGCACAACCGAACCTGTATCCTGAGGTCACCCATATGATGACCTGGTCTTCTTGGACCTCTGCATCAACTGTCTACTGCCAGCTGTAGAAGACTCCGCTACGTGTCATCCTGCGGAGGGTCTCATCGCTGGTGACTGCTCAGCGAGAAAACTCTCTACTAGAAGGGCGCTCTCCAGCACTCCTTCCTGCGTCAGTATGTTGAGGGAGATCATCGAAGCCCTAATATCATGCCTGAGTCCCTGCTCTAAGGTATAGGCCCTGAAGAATGGGTCTCGTACCATATCCGTGGAGTAGCGTGAGAGGTCATTGAACCTCACTGAGTACTGAGCTATTGTCATGTTGCCCTACTATATACAAAGTAACTCCTGAATCCACACCGCACGAAGGGTGGTTGGTACAAACTCTGCCTGAAACAGGCTCTCGAAGTCTTTCCAGAGTAGTGATGCCTCGTCATGCACCTGGAGCATCAGGCTCCACCATCTGCCTGCCGCTGCATGCATGAGACTCGTGGAAAGGGTCACCATGAGGTCGGCCGGTGTCCCTACCAATACGAAAACTCTAACGATAGCCTCCAGCCAATCCTCAGATGCATGGGGGTCCGTCTCTTCACAGAACCTAGGCAGCCTCTGTTGCTGGAACTCATGCAACGCACTCAGGAGGCATGCACTCTCTACTACTGGGGCTGATAGTATCAGTGGCCCAGTGGGTAGTGGTACCTCTGGTGCCTCCGCTGTGATGGGGCCCTACACCGAGGCCTCATCGCTCGATGGGCTACCATCTCGTACGTAACTCAGAACCCTAGCTGGCTACCTTCTTGGGGATATCTTGAAGGGAAACAGGTGTGCCACGGTCAAACAGTATACCTGGTGAGCTGACACAAAGTAATCACGGAGAAAAATTTTGAAACACACATGCAATCAGTGTTTTTGTGCACTGATTCAGAAATCATAGGTCAGGGTCCTGGTGTATGGATACGTCGGCCGCCGCACCAACACTGGACTCCCTAGACTGAAAACCACACTCAATACTCTTAACAGCATTGCTTCACAGAAAGAAAGATCAGAGTCCTGAGTTCTGTGGTAGAACTGACTCCTCTGATACCAATTTGTCACGACCCGTCCTCAGGGCCCATGCCATGACTACCCCAAGCCTGCCTTCCATAGGCCAGGGGGCTGGCGACTAGCACCAAAGGCGTAAATCCTGATAAAAAGGGAAGGCGTTGCCTTTATAAAAGTAAACAAACACAATAGGGTACGCAACAGAAGAAATCAATAAGTAATACAGAATACAAAAGTAAGTGTTGAAAGGAAAGGGTCCGGAAATACAAGCCCAACAGTAAGTACAGTACAACTGAAAAGCTAGCACAACTGCAGTAAAGTAAAATAGCAACCACTGAGTCATCCTCTGGGAATCCCACCTGAAGGGTGGGTATAGATGGCCACCTCAGCACCTCATGTTTGACCGTCTGCTCCATGTACGTCTCGCCAAGTGGTCCACTTTCGGGTACCGTCTAGCTCCACAAGTCTCCACCACGATCAGCGTTGTCTGTCGTCTGCATCCAACACAACATAGTGCAGGCATTGCCCGTGTAGGGGTGAGTATAACGATACTCAGTAGGGACCTCGAGACCCCTGAAGATCTCCCAGAATCCACGAAGGATAAACCACAAAGGAAAGATAAAATCATGAAGTATCAACCAACTCTACTTAGGTATATGCCCATACATATACCTAAGTCATCAATCCCAGTTCGGCTCCAACTCTCGAGCCCAAGCACCATCCAGTCCACAAAGAAAAGAAGTCAATCACATCGATGATAATGATTGAAAATCAAGACTCAGCTCACACAGGTATACATCTTTCGTATTGTGATAGAAATGATCAGATGTAGTAACTGATTCATCTAAGCTGCCAGACCCACGTAGAATACTAGACCAGCTAAGCTGTCAGACCCACGTAGAATACTAGTCCAGCTACTCTGTAGGACCCACTCAGGATACAAGAACAGTAGTCATCGCTGTCGAACCCACGAAGGATCCCAGTACAGAAGTCATCGTCATCGAACCCACAGAGGATTTCAGTACGATAGACGTCGTCGTCGAACCCACGAAGGATCCTAGTACGGAAGTCATCCTCGTCAAACCCACGAAGGATCCTAGTACGTAAGTCATCCTCGTTGAACCCATGGTGGATCCTAATACAGAGTCATCGTCGTCAAACCCACGAAGGATCCTAGTACGGTAATCATCATCGTCGAACCCACGAAGGATCCTAGTACAGAAGTCATCCTCATCGAACCCACGAAGGATCCTAGTACGGAAGTCATCCTCATCGAACCCATGGAGGATCCAAGTATGGTAGTCATCCTTGTCGAACCCATGGAGTATCCAAGTACGGTAGATATCGTCGTCGAACCCACGGAGGATCCCAGTACGGTAGTCGTCGCAGTCACAGCCAGCTCTAGGGTTCCTGCACACAACACGCTCGATTTCCAGGAGGGTCCGCTTCTCGAGCCAAGGGATCGATACATCAACTATCACGAAGTCTAGAGTTGATGTATCCTGAAGTTCCGTTTCGTTAAAAGGAACCCAACGCGACAGACGACGCGTCAATCAGACACCCGGTCTGAGAGTTATTGGCTTTTCCGTTCCAGGGGCCTGGTTGGAATTACGCTCGTTTCAAACCCAGCCATACTCCAATATCCTCTGAATCCCATGCGGAGTATTCCAAAAGAACCTTCTCATTAAAAGGAAACCAACGTAGTTGACTGCTTGTCAATCGGACGTCCGGTCCTTAAGTTATAGGCGTTTCTACTCTGAGGGCCCGGTTGGTTTCGGGTTCGAACAAACCTGGACGTACCCAAACTTCACTAAAACCTTGAGTGTAATATGCCGAAACTACCGTCTCGATCCAAGAATTCCTACACAATTGACAGTGTTTCGATCGAAGGTCTGTATCTCAAGTTATGAGCAAATAACCGAAAACGGTCCGAAGAGGGGGTCTGGGCCCGGTCCGACCCGGCCCAACCCACCATGGGTCGGCCCGAACCGGGGCGACCCGACCCGGGTCCGGCCTGGCCGGGGGGGGGGGGGGGGGGGCGCTGGCTCGGCCAACTGGCCGAGCGGGGGGGGGGGGGGGTACGCGACCTTCTCGATTCTGCGTAACTGCGGCGCCAGGCAGGCGTCGCCTGTCTCCCCGGATCCCGCGCGACACGAGATCTGCTCCTCACCATCGCGGCCGGTCCTGCGGCGGACTCCTGCCAGCGGTGCACTGGGGCGCCACCGACTCCGTTCGTTGGCGCCGTCGTGGTCTTCCGCGGGCCACTAGAGTCATTCTGGTGGTCTGTTTTAGCTCTCGTCTGCACCTGCGGCCTCCTCGGGTTCTACTCTTCACTGCGACGACCTCAAAACGTCGTTGCCCTTCCGTTCACCCATCTCCAAGCAATACACACATCAAGAATGATATGTCGGTGGGTCCGAACTTGTTAGTTAGCCCGTACCCACCGCGTTAGAGGCTCAACAATTATTCAACAAATAATCGCCTAAGTTCGTGGGTATAAATCACATAAATGAAATATACAAAATCCCCCTACCTCGTAGTTGAAGTCGTACGTCGTCGAGCCGCGGAAGACGAGTGTCATGGTAGTCAGGCGTCGCGGAAGAACGGTGTCGTCCCATCAACGATGGAGGAAGAGTTGTTGTCGTAGGCGACACAAGATCCTTGGCGTCGAGGTGCGTCTGAGGAAGATGTGTCGTTGGAAGAAGTCCTTCACGTTCTTCGTCAGGGATGTTCTTTGTTAAAGAACGATGTTCTTTGTCGAAAAAGGATCACCTCTATTTAATTCTCCAGATCCCTTTTTCCCAAAAGTGATTTTCCAACGCAAAGAATTAAGGAGGCTCTCCAATTAATAGAATTGTTATGCAATTCATATTAATTCAAAAGAGGTGTCAATTAATTAACGCTGATATTAATTAGATAGGTTGACACATTTATTGGGCGGAAAGTGGAGGGGCTTCACCATAATGAGGAGTTGTCAAAATAAACAACAGGGAATTAATGGGGAATTGAGGAGAGTTATGGAGAGATGAAAGGTTGGGGATAGTGTGGGCCCTACCTCAGAAATATCCACACATGGGAAGTTATGTGGGTGTGGGCCCCACCAATAACTTCCCCATGGGAGGAAATAACCAACTCTCAAAATAAAATTGTGTACCACACAATTTTATTTAATTTAAGATTAAACCCCAAAAATTAACTTTCAACCCGCATAAAACGCAACTGTGGTAAAGGTCCCCTTAAGCGAATATCGGCGCTGCAAGTTCATCGGTGCCCTCAGATTTCAATTCCGAGCACCGGTTCAAAAGATAGAAAAACCCACACATACTTTTACTGAACGTACTCGAACAAAACTTCAGAAATTGATTCTGGGCACACCGGGCCTCGGAATCAAGTGCCGTCAGAAGCCACAGAATCGTAAAATTTCAAAGAATTAAGAAAAAAAAATCCTTGAAATTTCTGGGTCTTTACATCGTAGGACCCCGAAATTAATATATTAAAAACATTAATATATATTAAAGCATGAAGACACATCATTTTGGAATAAATGGTTTTCCTATTGATCGATTCCTTAGATGATAAATATGAGACTGTGGTTGTTTTTGGAACATGGGGTTTACCCTAAGCATGACATAAAATCGGTCGGCGTTAGGCATTCAGTTAAAGACATTTATTGGAGGGTGTGATCATTAATTGAATAATTTATTTATTTAATTTAATTAATTGTTTAAAACCTAATTCCCTCTTTATAAATACATCATTATGAAAAAACTCTAGGGTTAGCCGCATAACCCTGAGAGATTAGGCAGACAGAGGAGGAGAGGTCTGTTGGCATTGACGACCTGAGAACGTGGATCGATGACAATGGTCGAGGATAATCATGGGATGAATGATGAAATATAACAAGATATTTACCTTATTCGCTAGTGGACACGTTATTCTATAATGATCAATTCGTTCTTGAGACAGGGCTCATTATTTTGTAGATTTATTCCTTTTTTTAAAATTTTCAAGCATTGATTTCATATTTTATTATTTCTTTGATTTTTTCCATTCCTCGCATGAGCCCAACTTTATTTGGTGTTCTTGAACCAAATCGTTTATATTTGTTGCACCTATATTTCACCCCTAATTTCTACAATTTATAGTTGTTGGTTGGGATCAAATCGGTCAATAATGATTTTACCTTGTTCTTGAGCTTTTCCCACCACTGTTCTTCGTGTTCTTTATCATTGGACTATAGGGTTAGCGATTTGACATTGTCGGGCTGAATTTGAGAAAAATAAAACCCTCGGATTCATGAAAGTTGCATGAAAAACATAGGTATCAGTGTTTTGTGGATGAATTAAGATGGATTTGTGGGATTTGGGTGATGAAATCATGTATTGGGACCCTGAATGATGATAGGAGGTGTGGTGGCTACGCATGTGCGATCAAAGTTCTGATTTCTGGGCACTGGAGACTGAGAATCACCGATCATAGGTGAAATACTTCAGATTTGATAGTTTCAGGCAAGTCAAACGATAGATGAAGTAGTGAGAATGATGGATTTGGAGTCTGTATGAAGACATGCTTCACTTTCTACAAAATTCTTGACTACGTGTCGCGTATCCCAAAGGAACACATGTCGTGTATCTCAGGTTCTCACACGGATAGGGTTTCAGTTTGAGTTAAACATCACACACCATGTGGACGGACCCACACATCATGTGATTCTACTTGAGAAGCCAAGTTGCGTACTGAAGGCACACGCCCCGGACCCCGAGGGGTATACACATTGTGTCCCTATAGGGACACGCCATGTAGTTGCACATGGCTAGCTGAACTGTGTGTTGTGAGTACATGCCCAAGACCCCGGGTGAATGTACATGTTATTTTTTCTTATGTACACACCATGTAGAGACACATGGTTGGCTAAGTCATGCCAAGGCGAGGTCGTGCCTAGGTATCCAGGTGAAGTCACATGTCGTGTGATTGTGTACTTTTTTTAGAAACTTCTACCCTGTGCATCTCCTTCTTTGGGACTCAGATTTGGGCCCGTAAGTAGCCTATCCAGAGTAGTTTTTTGTGAAGTACATGGTGATGAACTTTGTTTTTGCATTAGATATACAAAACAAGGTTTTACTAGCATGACGCTTATTGCAATGCTTTCCCAATGACATTATTCATACGTGATCATCGGGGTGTTTTCGAGGCCAGTATTCCTCTGTCTCTCCAGGTGGGGGGGGGGTCCCCATATTATTTATGTAGGTAGAGATGGAACTCCCCCACATTACAGAGGGTGCGGGTCCTCTATGTGAAGTATTAATCCCAGGGTTGGTACTATAACATCCTGAGATTTGAGAAAAAGAAAGATTATGTACAAGATACGCAACACCGAGTTTAAACAAACAATAAAATATTATTTAAATGCATCTGTTATAAAATAGCCATTAAATTAGTGGGAATGAATTGTATCAAGTGAATTAATGTATTAATTATTATTTTTTAAATATTTACTATATTTTTAGTAAAGTCATTTTATTCTTCAAAAAATATGTTTTCCTCAAAAATGAATTTTCTTGCGTTTTATGAGTGAATAATACAATTAATTTCTGGAAGTTTTAGAAAATATATTTGAAAAAATGAATTTAATTTTTGAATTTATCATTCTAGTATTATTTTAAAATTACTTAGAATTTTCTAAAAATAATGAATTTTCGAGGAAAAGTGAAAAATGCTATTTTTTATTGAAAATTGTATTTTATTTTAAAGTATTTACATGGTAAAATTATGTTTGGATTAGTTTTAAACTATTATTAGTTAATTTTGATGTAAAATAATCCAATTATGGGTTTTGAAATGGATTTTATACTATAATTTAGTATAAAAACATTTTATATTTAAAAAGAACATTTTTCAGAAAAACTGTTTTTCATTGTGATTTTCCAGTTTAATTTTAAATTAAATTTTGAAATTTATATGATTTTAATTTTGAAAAATGGATTAAATATTTGGAATTAGTGTTTAAAAATCTAGTAAATAGGTCACTTTTATTTTAAGACAATATGAATAGTAGCCTAAGTAATTTTTATTACCATGATAAGGGTAAATTAAGTAATTTAGATTAAAAATAAAATGATAAGAACTATTAAATGATATAAAAATTTACCTAAATATTTTTTTATGGGTTTATATTGACCATAAACATACAAATGTTAAATTTATGACCTTTTGGGGCCACTTTGATAGGATTATGACCATTATATTATTTTATTTAAAGAAATGTCTAACATGTCACACTCTTGTTTTTAATAAGTACAATATTTTTAATATGTTGTAATACAAAGGATATGTTTGACTAAAAATATTATTTTGAAATATAATAAATTTATCTTCATAATGGTAATTTATTTTTAATTTTTAGTGAATAAATAATTACCTTAAATTCTTGCACAAAACTATTGTAGTAATTATTCAATTATTGGAAAAATCAAATAAATGACATTAAAAATATTTAAATAATTTTAATATGAGATAAATAATGTTATAAATGAATTTTATATATTACCTTGACATTTTAAGAATATAATAAAATATATATTTTTTGAATTATAAGTGTTATCTTGATATTATTAATGTCAATGTAATAAATTGTTCTAAAAATTAACATTATAGATATTTTATAGTAAATAATATTTTATTAAATGATATAAAATTCCTAAAAATCTTAAATTTAAAAAATTGTTTAGGATAAGGTTGAAAATATCAAACATGGCCCATTTATGGATATTTTTTCATTTTATTGTAACTATATTGACCCTCAAAGAGTAGAAAACCATGTTGTCACAATAAGAGTTAAAGAGGTTAAATAATGGTTAAAACCAAAAGATAAGGGTGGAAATATAGTCACAACTTATCTAATTTTTATTGGATGAGTTTATTTTGAACCATACTTATACTATCTTATAAATAAATCACTTTTTATCCATTTATAATTGAAAATTAATTTATATTAATTTAATATTTTGAGAAATTCCAAGAGTGCCCCCCTTATAAAAGGGAACATCTTATTCTCAACCCTACACACTTAAAAACCATTTTTTGTTTGGAAACTTCCTGCACAAATATCTTACTATAATCCCTAATCACATTATATAGGTCTTAGTTTAGGCATAAAACCACCCTTAATGGTATTAAGGTGTTAAGAAAAGAAGATTCACAACTAGAAATTTTACCTACGTCCACGGTTTGGAACCATGGTCGTAGACCCTTTAACCACGGAAATAGCCTATTGCCATAGTTTTCATTAATCATGGAATCTATAATCGTGGAAGTAGGGGAATCCTACCACCATGGTTTTAACTGTGGTCGTAGGCACCCATTTCCACTGTTTTAACCATGGTCGTAGGCTCCTAGCGCCACTGTTTAATCATGTATATATGCCTCTAAAGCCACAATTTTAACCGTGACCATAGGCGCATATTACCATGGTTTTAACCATGGATGTAGGCCCCTATTTCTACGGTTTAACTGTGGCTGTAGGCCCCTAACGCCGTGGTTTTAACCGTGGCCATAGGTAGCTATTTCCACGGTTTTAACTGTGGATTTACGGACCTACAACCATGGTTAAACCATGGCAATAGGCACCTGCAGCCACGGTTAAAACCACGACTGTATCCTTCCTATATCCATGGTTAAAACTGTGGTTGTAAGATCCTTTCGTTTGAAAAAAAAACAGCATACCTACACAAACCCACAGTATAAAAATACATCACACATACACCAGCAACAAATTCAAAAAACTATTGCAGCATCTAATTTCCACACAAATAAAAAAAACAACTAATACATATAAAATTGAAATTTTATAAACAATGAAAATAAAATAATAGATACAGAAACTGTCAATAATGTCACTCCAAAATGTCATCTGAATCCTCCTCATCATCAGCACTGATATCAACAACATCAACGTGTGTACCACTAACAACATCATCATCATCACCATCAACAGCATCTTCAGCCTCTCCACCATCAGAAGCCTCTCCACCATCAGCAACATCTTCAGCCTCTCCACTATCAGCAACCTCTCCACCAACATCTTCAACTACACAATCATCGTTACCCTCATACATCGAGCACAAACTCAATAAACATCCATCCACTATTGTTGCACTCTCTGGAGGAAGTGAAGAGCATATAGTTGATATCGACTTGAACAATTGTTCATTTTATTTTTTCTGCATCTTTTGAGACTCTTGTCTAACTTCTTGCTTTGTTGTCTCAATGGAATTATGTAATTTTTCTTTGGTAACCATTCCTACAATATTTCTAGAATATTCAATACCTGATGACCAATATTTAGACAACATGATTTTCTTTCTAGGTTTACAACGAACTCTTCCACTGTGATCATTACCAAGAACCTGATGTAAATAATTGTTTGGTCCAAATGTGTCTGGTTACTTTTCCATTAGATCTTGAAGAGCATCCTATAAAAGGGCGTTACCATTTTAGTAGATAATAAATAATAATAATAATATAAAATATGAATGTATTCAAGCAAGAGTTAATGTATTCAATCAAGATTTAATGTATTCAAGCAAGAGTTAATGTATTTGAGCAAGATTTAATGTATTCAAGACTTTATAAACATGATTTTCTAGTAGAATCCTCATTCCAAGATTTTTACTCTTCATATCTAATTTTCATTTAATATTGATGATATTATTTGACTATTGTGTGACTCTTCAGAGATTACAACTAACCTGAGAGCAGGTAGGTTAGGATAGATTTAATCCTTAATTTGTGAAACTCTTATTATAGGGCATACATTTAGGGTAGATCAGTGTGTGACTATGTATTCAATAGATATTACACTAACATCAACTTATCTCTTTCACTCATTCAAGGAATCATTCATTTTTCCTTATAAACACAAAGGTAGTGAAAGTATGATCTAGCAAGTAATAAGAATTTTTTATTTTGATTCAATGTCTTTATTCAAACTATAGATTAAAAGGAAAGCAAAAGAACATTCTTCTATAACCTACTAGAAATATTCATGAGATGTTCCCAATCTTCCTTTAGAACTCCTAGCATTATTACCTTTATCCTGAATACTGGGATATATTTTATCGAATAAGACAAAATCAATAGCCTTATTTCATTAAATAACATCTAGGAAGGAAAGATGGAATGATAGTATTCACTGCACACCTAATCTAATAATACATGACCTTATCTACTACAACTGTATGATACATGAATTGATGAGTGAGACTGTGAGGAGAAGAAGCAAAAATTACATTTCCAAAGTCATATTTATACTATCATTTATCAATTAAGGCTTGGTGGAAGAGAATCAACAATATAATAATGATTGTACAATATAATCAAATCATTCATATAATTTTCCATTGAAGAAACTTGAATGAAGGACACCATATGAGATGAATTATGGATGGCCACAACGCCACCATGGATGGAACACTTTTTGTTTTTAAAGGCAACTACATTGTGGGCTGCCTAAAAATTGTCCACAATAGTGGCATCCACTGTGAGCAGGAGATTGTGAACCTACTAGCTTAGAACCAGTTCAGAAATAAATTTTACCAGGTTTGTCACATTATAGTAAAGGTGAAACTTGATTTGGAACAAGGTTTGGAAATAATCCCAAAGCCTAGTCACATACTTGCACTACACAAAGAGATGTAGTTTGGTTTCTTCAGCCTTCAGGTAGAGGTTGTAGCCCGAGACAATATATAGACCGAACCTCTTAAGTTGACCATGCAGTGGAAACATGTACTTCCATAGCATCCATAATAGTAGATGCTTTGATGGGGGGGGGGGGGGTAAATATCTCCTGAATTTAGTGATCCAGGACGAAGTAATGTTGTTTTTCAATTGTTTGTGCCAGTAAAAGTCCATATAAGTGATCTTTCCAACCAAATTTGGTTTCCAGATGAGAGTGTCAACATCAATGAAAGAGTATCTCTAAATTTCTATAATGAGATAAACTCATCAATACTATGATAAAATTCATCAATAGACATGTGTTTTTTATCATGTGAGGGTGAGACCATCTGATTCAGTGGTATGTCCAGCCATTTAGTGATCCAACAATTCATGTTGGAGCTATTTGAAACAGTCCATTTCGAGCTGGACATTAAATCATTAAAGGAGGATCTGATAGTAGGCCAAATCGAGAATGAGAGATAGACTAAGAAACCATTGCATGGATTTTGAGAGAATCTATCACTCAAGAAGTGCAATCCTCCATCATATGAGGTGATTAAATTCCAATATTTTTTTCCTCTCATATTTTACTAGTTCTTCCAAATTATTCCTGAGGATTTATCTATATTTCCACAATAGGATGAGAATGATTTTATAATAAAGATTATTCTAGGTACAGAGCCCATATCCCCTATGCTATATATAATGGATACTACAGAGCTTCATGTGCCAAAGGATTAACATTAGGATTTATAGGTGAAGGGTTTATTCAAACAAGAATTCCCATTACGTTTCTCCTATATAATTTCCCAATAAGGAAGACTAATTACTATAGTTATGTTTATATTTATATAGTTTTGACATTTTGATGGTTAATAATTTGTATCCCCCTCACTGTATCGATGAAATGTTTGGTAGGATCAAAGTTTTTCTCTAAGATTGATCTAAGGTCTTGATATAATCAATTGACAACGAGTCCTTTTATATTTATTATACTACTTTTAAGAGTTGGTGTAACTTATATTAGTATATTGGGATGTTGTTTGGGTTTACAAATATATTAGTAGTGGTTATGAACCTGTTTGAGAGTCTAAATATTCCTTAAACCTCCATAGATAAACATGATTATATGATCAGTATATGAGAAATAAGAAGGTTCCTTAAACACTATTCTAGATTGAATGGATTTCAGATGTCCTTTTTAAACCTTATCAAGAATTGATATTATTAAATTATCATTAGGAATACTAAAGAGAGTGGAAGATAATGTATTTTCCTATATAATACCATAGGAACAAATGATACAATTGACTCAAGAATTCTTATTCCCTATGATAAAAACACAACTCATATAATTTTCAGTGAATGAAACTGCATACTAAAAGCTAAAAATTTAAAAACATTCTTATAATTTTTTCCTACATTTTCTGATTCATAATAGTTCCATCTTTCTTTTTTATAATAAAACAAAACAATAATGACCGGGGAACACGTCCTTCGATATTTATTTCCCATTTCTACATGAAAATCGAACATAAATCAATGAAAAAAATAAATGTATATTCAATGTTAAAACATATATTACCTGTGACAATTCATGATCTGGCAGTTTAGTTCACCCCAGAGTATGATTATATATCATGATGCCCTTATTTATCATGTTCCTTTCAGATGAATCCTATTAGTAAACAAAAATAAACTATCCTTTCAACAAGTCAAAAGGGATAAAAAATCATCCTTTCAACTTAACAATTCAACGAGTTCAAGACATAACTGAAATAACCAAGTCTAAAAAATAAAACTGAACACAATCACATCTAATAAAATCATCCACTATAGAAAACTAATATTAATGAAAAAAATAAATTTATTAAAAGCATTAAGACTGTAAATTACCTTGAAAGAGGAACAAATCCAATATGAAATTAATTCTTTGTATTGTGAAATTGGGAATTCATTGAAGATCAGTTCATTTTCAAGATGAATACCACTTCTTTTTTTCCATCCAACATGCAGGTCATGCTTGTAGGCCCTCCACATCTCCCCCAGTTCCATTAACCTATCTCTCTTAGCGTGGAGACCATCCGAGAAGTTATAGTGAAGTTGAATATTCAAAAAAATTTATCAATAATACTTTATAAATAAATTGAAAAGTAATTTTAAAAAATATATTACCCAAATTTCTACCAAAGCCTTGTCTTTTTATTTCTTGTCCAACTTTTCTCCACTCGATTGCTTAAACTGGAACAATATTGTTATGTCTGCCGAGTGTCCCCATGAAACTCTGCAATTCTTTACCATTTTTTTCAATAATTTTCATTTCCTCGTTATACTGAATCATAATTTTCATGTGTCTATTCCGCACATTATGCATCTTTGTACGACCACATCTTTTAGTAGAAGATGATCCTGAAAAAAGAAATGAATATTTTATACACATATATAACTAAAATTTAATAAAAAATTACTAATTTAATTACTTTTTAAACATTTACCAGTAGCACTATTTGTTGTCGCTCGATCCTGCACACTATGCTGGGGGCAGCAACTAGAGAAGTTTCCTCCATAGTAGACTGTGGATTCTGAGGTTGGGTAGGAGGGTATGGGTATACAGAGGGCATAACCAATGGAGGTGTACCATCTATAGTAGATTGTGGATGCTGAGGTTGGGTAGGAGGGTACAAGTATATAGGGGGCATAACCAATGGAGGTGTACCCTGTAGAGATGTAGGTAGATAAGGGTAAAAAGTCTGAGGGATAGAAGGAGATGGACTACCCTGCATGGTTGGAGGAAATGGATAAAAAGGATGACCACCCATGTATGGATAAGACATATAAGTGGGGGGAATGATGGGAGGAAAGTGTCCCGGTGACTGCAGATCCAAGGACTATGAGGCGGTACATGTAGGGGACTGCATGTAGGGCCACTCCTATACTCTGGAGTTCCTGAACCATCTTCATTGAATGCAAGTTTCCTCCTTGATGATTCTTATTCATATTAAATATTATTTGTGTAAAGTTCATACATAATCAATCAATAAATAAGGGACTCACCAGAACAGTCATATTTGTTAGGCCAACTTCTCTAAGTCGGCGACCGTTTTCCTTCATTTTTTTTCCGAACCTCCTCGTAAGACATAATAATCTGTAAATTCCAAAAGTGATGTGAAAATTTTAAAAATATAACAAATCATTAAATAAATATAAATATGCCAAGAAAATTCATATTATTTTTCAAAACTTTACATCTTCCATTAAGTTTTTTTCATTATGTTGTTTACTCGCTAAATGAAAACATTACAAAACAAAAGAAGCTGCTACTTTAAAAGTTTTTTTTGAAAAGTACTTTTAAAGTTTGAAAACACACACACCGGGTCAGAATAATATAATATAAATACTTTGAAAAATGTAACGCTAGGTATTCTCTATTATAATTTCCAGTTTACAATCCATTCTCACAATTGAATCATTTGTATCATCGAATGATACATTTGAGTGAATACCGACCGGTTAATCCAAAACATCACCATCATACAATACTTCATCAAAAATATGTCTAGGAATAACATCAACAATAACAACAAATTGAGGTTTTAAAGGGTCATTTACATAAAATACTTATCTAGCTTATGATGCAAGAATATAAGGCTAATCTATTTGCAGTTGATGTTTCATATCAATCACTCTAAAACTGTAACTATTTGTATACAAGATTTGTCATGTAATTGAATCGAACCACTTTCATATCATCATAGCGACACAAACATGTGCATAGTAATCTAATAAAAATATTCTCTCAAGAACCCCATAATACGACATACTTTCTGATCGAGGTTGTCTATCTGATGCACTAGCATAACAATTTATTGTAGCGCTTATTGTGACACCATCATGATATGTTTCCATCTTTGTTGAACAACTATTTATAATGAATTTAAAACCATTGACAAACATTGCTTTACAATTACAAACCACATTGTTCATACCAAACGAAAATGCCCTTATTTCAGCAGATACATCATCCATTAGTAACCTTTGGACCTGAAATATATTGAAAACAAATATTGGACAACTACCAACAATTTGGTAATGTAAAAAAAGAATTTTTTACCTTTGACTTCAACCAAGCAGAAAATTCTTTGTCGTGTAATTGCTCTCGCCTCTTAATAGATAACGTGCGATGTGATATTTTTATAATTTTACTATGTTCTATGAAAATATAAAAATTTAATGATATCAAGAACTATGAAAAAAATTCAAAAAAAAATATTTATAATTTTACTTACTTGATGTAATCATCAACCACACCATAATTAAATAATATCGTACGATGAGCCATTTCCTACCCATCCCTATTCAAAGTACACAACCTGTATGATCTATATATCCCCCCTATTTGGGGAAGTTAAGGAAATGTTGTCTCAATGGGATCATACCACTCATCTTCAGTTCTCATGGTCTGATTAGATATCGTGGTGACATTAGTCAAATACATCGAGAAAAAATCCATGCATTCCTACGCTAAATAACCTTTCAAAATAGATCCTTCAGGATGATTTTTATTTATCACATAAGATTTCAATGTAAACATCATTATTTAAATTGGATACATCCAGCGACTAGAAACAAGACCACCAAAAAGAACTTCTGTTGGAAGATGTATGGTTAGATGTAACATACATGTGAAAAATGATGGGGGGAAATTTTTCTCCAAGTCGAAAAGAATAATCGGTACATCTTTCTATAGTTTTTTCACAACACTTTTGTTCAATATTTTAGCACAAAGATCTTGATAAAAGTAACATAATCTAATCACAATGACCTTGAAATTATGTGACAATAAATGTCGAATGACAATAGGAATCAATTCACGCAACAAGACATGGTAGTCATGGGTTTTGAGGGATTTTAGTTTCACATCTCGTGTATTCACTCATTTCGAAATGTTACTTGAATAACCATCTGGAATCTTTAAACATTACAAGACTTGAATAAATTGTTTTTTCTCTACATTTTTCATCGAAAAACAAGTAAAAGGGACTTTCCACTAATTCTGACCAATTAACTTAGGATGAAGTCTTGGTTTTATAACCCAATTCATTAAATCACGACGTGAGCACAAATCATCTTTTGTCTTTCCCTTTATATTTAAAATCATTTCAAGTAACATTTCACACACATTTTTCTCAATATGCATTACATCCAAGCAGTGATGTAGCAAATTTGGCGACTAATATGACAACTTATAGAATATACTTTTCTTTCTCCAATTATTTTGGAATTCAAAGGAACATTCTTCCGATTGTTAGAATTTAACTGACCCTTTATGAGAACAAAATTAAAAATGTCAAGTTATTTAAGGATATCACCCCCAACATTTATTGAGGCATTTCATCCATCTCTATGGAATTATCAAACTATCTTTGATTTTTCCTGTATGGATGATCCATTTGTAGAAATCGTTGATGCCCTATGAAACTGAAAGTTTATCGAAAATTTAATCTTCTAGAACATGTATTTTTATACATATAGGGAAAGATAATCTCCCCTTGGTAATCCAACCAGACATCATTCCATATGCAGGGAAATCATTTATTGTCTATAATAATGTTGCACGACACATAAAATAATCCTTTATAAATGCATCATATGTCTGCACCCCAATGGTCTAAAGCTCCTTCAACTCATCTATTAATGGTTGAAAATATATGTCGATATCATTTCCAGGATCATTGGGTCCAAAAATCAATATACTTATGATATTAACTGGCTTTTTCATATGCATCCATGATGGAAAATTATAAATATCAATGAAAACATGACAAGTACTATGTGCAGTATGCATCTATTGAAATGGGTTGAAACCATCACATGACAATACCAATCTAACATTCTATGGGTCGGCTGCAAAATCAGGATGTAACCTATCAAATTTTTTCCATACTAACCCGTCAGAAGGATTAACTATATCACCATTATCCTTATCTCTTTCAACTTCATGCCGTATCATATTCTTAGCCATTTGTTCTGACATAAAAAGTTTTTGAAGTCCGGGAATCAATGGAAAGTGCCACATCACTTTATTTGGTACACGAGATTGAGTTCCATCTTTATTAGTCATCCATATCGATTGTAACGTCCTGACCCGGAAGCCACTAAACCGATGCTCCGAGCCGGTTAGCCACAAGGCCTCAAGCATGCCTCCCTGTACGCCAGAGGCTGCCAACTAGCAGTAAGGGCCTAGAGTATGATAGTGGGGAGACTATTCCCTCATACCAGAGTAAGAAAACAACAGAAATAACTAAGTATCATACACAGCGGAAAGTAAACAGAGTGCAGAATCAATAAACAACTGAAATAGAACAAGCTGTAATAGTAAAAATATGTAAATGCCCGAACAGCTATGCAATACAATACAACACTGGTCACCCACCAGGCCGACCATACAGATACAAGTACAAAAGAAACTGTAAGTAAAAGTACAGGGCTCTGCTACTAACTCCAAGCCAAACCACGTACCCGATATCCAGACACTGTCGAACTGCAGCAGCCCGATCAGTAGTACCACTCGAGCAGCTCCGCTCAATCATGCAACTCTGTGCCTCAGCCCTATCCACCATGCAACTCGTGCTCAACCTGAAAAGTAGACATAAGGTCTACACGTACACCAAGGTGTACATGTAGGGGTGAGAAATAATCTCAGTAGGGCACCCTGACAAGCAACCTATAACTCTGCTGCTAAAAGTGTATGTAACAGCAACGTGCTCAGCCTAGCTGGAACACAATAAAGGAAGTAAACCAAACATGCAACCAAAATCGAACTCAGGGTATGTAATCCCTGTTAACTAGGAAAGTGCCACCATGGATGTCCATATCTATATACGTACACATGTATAGTCGCATACTTATACATGTGTACATAAATATGAATATTCATGATTAGGTGATTCAAATAACAAGAAACTACATCAGCAGTCGATCCTTGGGACCTTAAGACCGATCTCCTGGACATCCTGTGAAAGGGAATTGAGCTGGAAGTCGTGCCACTCAAGCCATGTATCATTAAGTCGATCTCTGGGTTTGTAATCCCATCGACATATACCTGCTTCGGCCAACGCCGGAAATATATCTCTGAACAAGTTAACCAAAAACAAGTAACCAGTTCAATATAATTCAATTCCGAGTTTCTCCGAGACTTGGCCTCGACCGACCATCTCCTATACCAAAGCCATAGTAGAAACCACAACAGGATATCAACAAGTCAATGATAATAACAATTCCAAGCCTGTGATGTAGCTTGGCAGGTTCAACAGAAGAAATCACCACAGTGAATATAAAAAGTAACCACTGCCCTCAGACATGCGAATCCTTTCCCTCAGGAAAGCTGAAATAAAACCCTCAAGTGACTACCCTCAGGCATAACGAATAGTGCCCTCAGGCGTATGGAATCTTGCCCTCAGGCATACCAAATATTGCCCTCAGGCACGAAATCTACTGCCCTCAGGCATGAGAAATGTTTCCCTCAGGCTAAACAACACTACCCTCAGGCTAGACAAGCACTACCCTCAGGAAAGAGAAATGTTACCCTCAGGATAACAAACACTTCCCTCAGGCTAAACAGAATACAACCCTCAGGCATTCCATAGGAAACCAAGTAACTGGGCCGAGCCCAACTTAAAAACAAGCAATTAAATAAAATTTCTCTCACGGAAATTTAATAAACATTATTACAATGGCATACCCTCAGGTATCCGGCCAAAGGGCTAAACAGAGGAACACACCCCCAGGGTGGTCCTAGATCCAAGCAGCGATCCCAAACAATAGTTTATTATCACATTTAATTACCTATACAACTCTAGGTATTCAGAACAGCCAAGTTCTCAGCCACACGACATCCCAACATGGGTTCGTAGCATAACGGTATGCAAAAACGCACAACAGTTGGAATTTAAACACCAAGCCACATACTACTCAGGCACACAAGGAAAAGTAGGCATGATAACAAATAAGAAAGACGCCTCACGTTAGGCTCAACAACCACCAACCAGGAAGCACCTCTGGTAATCACTACAGCATCAACAAACCAAGTCAAATATAAACAAACAAGTGAGGGTGGCCAAACGCCCAAACCAACACTAAAAACATAACCCCACAAGATTAATAGTTTGTCACGGGTTCTAGATGACACCCGAACACCTTCTCTACCCAAACCCGACGTAATGACTCAGGTCGGTCAAACAACGGGCACCCGTCGGGTCCCACAAGTCAAACACCAAGGAGTCATCCTACACGGGATCCTTAGCAAAGAGGAATCCTACATGGGATCCTCGAATGAAGAACAAAAGAGGCAACCCATAACAGGGGTCCCCTCAAAGAAAACATGAGAGAGTTCCTACAAGGACTCCCTAGTTCAGCATACAAGCAAGGCATCCCTCACGGGACCCTTAGAAGCATCCGGTCTCACGGCCTCTTAGGCCAGAAGGGCACGTCTCACAAGGGTAACTTTCTCTAAAGAAAAGGTTACGAGAGATAGCTCATAGCTCATCTCATATTAAAGGTCTTGACTAAGTTGGTCCGAACACCCAAAATAGCAACCTCGCCAAGTCTCACCCTTAGGTGACGACTGGGCTCGATAACAGGAGGATGAACCCCTCCATTTAGATAAAACCCCCAAAACTCAATTTATATGACCTCTAAATGTAAAAAGGAGTCCACCATTGAGATCTACATGAAAAAACACTCATAATAAACTACTCACACGCCCAATTCTGACTTCCAGAGCATAAGATATCCTAAAATTACCAAACTGAAGCAGTATATGGCCAGAGTACATAGCCAGAACCCATTGGGCCTGCCTGTGTAATAGTACACGGCATGTACTTTACTGTACACGGAGTGTACTGTTCACAAAAAGTTACACCGTGTCTGTTTTCACCCGAACACATGCCCATTTACCACTACACGGCGTGTACTTTACTGTACACGACATGTACTTCAAAAAAACCACTATTCTGTGTTCTATTCCACACGGCCAATCACACGGTCACACACTACACGGCATGTACTCAAAGTACACGGCGCGTACTTAATAAAAAATTGTCTTCCCCGACCGGGAAGAACACACGGTGTGTTCCTCTGGAACACACACCATGTATACTGGGTTTTCTGATGGGAAATCCCTAAAAACGCCCAATTCGCCCGTTTTCGCCCCCGAAACAAGAGATCGAGCCCCATGGGCATACAAGCAAGAAATATAAGGCTTTAAAAACTTAAAACAACTTTTTTAAAGGGTATATATGGGAAAAAATTAAGCGGCCCTACCTTTGGGCGGAAATCGTCGAATCCTCGGTTGATTTCACGGTCCACGGATGTTGCACGCCGACTCAGCGCGTCGAGGGCTTCGATTCGGTACCCCTCTTGCCACCAAACTCTCACTATTTATCAATATAACAATTCCCCCCATGGGACACGACCAAGGAAGAGAACACATGACGCGTGCGCAAGGAGGAAGAGGAAGGAAGAGAGAGAGAAGAAAAGAAAAGAAGAAAAGAAAAGGAAGAAAAAGGGGCCCGAGCCGGCCCCGACGCCTGACATGAGTTTATGCCTTCTCTAGGATAAACTCCCCATTCCAGACTCAATGGAATAGATGGAATCGCAATCTGAAGCTCCGTTTAAAAGTTATTTCCAAATGAACTTGCGCGAATAATTTAATATTTAATTTAATAATATTAAATATTAAATATTCCGCCAAAATTCGAACAACTCATATTTCCACCAAACTCCCGTCCTAGGGTAAAATTCATATTCCGGGACCAACGGAGCTGTTAGAAAAATTATCCGAGATCAGATGGTAGGGGAAAATGACCATTTTACCTCTCACTAGCATCCCAATGCAAAAATTCAAATTTCTGCTCAAAACCGCAGTCCGGAAAAACACGGGTTCTTACAAACTCCCCACCATAAACCTTATCATCCCCGAGAAGCCCAGTGAAAGAACCAGCAGCCATGCTCATAACCCAAGCATCTGTATAACCAAGCTATCGATACTGTTCAATGACCAACCTTATAGCATTAACCACCACCTTCTACACAGAAGATATTCAACTACGACCGTTTTGGTACTCCCAACCATAAGAATACCCTTATTTTCATCTTAAAAAGAAAACTCTGAGCTCAGAAGCTCACAGAAAACACCGAAGTTTAACCAAAAAAGAGGAAAACCACCGTCAAACGGCCAATGGTGCACTCCCCACCATATGGCTTTCCTTAAACTGCTCCGAGAGCACAACCAGAACAGGTTACATCCTCACAGGGAAGAACATTAAGAAAGGAAAAAGAGATCAATGTAAGGTAGAAGCTCTCTCATCATACTCAAGACGAATCAAGATAGCGCATGATCGTCTCTAACAAGAGTACACTAAGATTTTACCGAAGGCATGTCCATCTCCCTTCGAGCAACACTAGCATCCTGCCATAACCCGACTAGGATTCCAACATGGGTCAACCATTTTCACAAAGGTTTCCCTAGAACAGAATAGACATAAACCTACAATGGTTCGAGTCAAAACCAAAACACAACCTACAAGGGTTCTGATCCTCTTCGAGCATCCTTAGAAGGAACTACTCCCTGGAGTTCACAACCCAAGCAGAAGAAAAACTGAACTGATGCTCATCGGGTATCTGTATACAAAAAATACCACAAGGAGGTCCAGTTCACAAGAAAAGCCTTGGTATCTATCGACATCGTTCTCAACGATCCGACTAGATAACCACAAACCTAAGAAACAACACCCAATAAGGGGTTAAACAAAAAGGCATCACGTGCCACATAAACAACTGGGGTCACTGCACCACCTGTGCACAAGGACTGAGTCAACAACCTAAAAAAAAACGCCTCGACGTAGATCCACATAACCTGCCATCAGAGTGAAAAGTATGTGTAAGCAGACCAAAAGGTCTCAGTTGTCAGTAAAAACACACACTAGCAGGCCTATATGATGTGAATCCTACATGCCTAGTATGATGTAAGAGACACCTCTTGCCTTTGCTGGCCAAGAGTCAAAATCCATCCCTGGAATCTTACCAATGGACAAGAGCCAGAGATCTATAGTAAATCAAAACATCACACAACATGTGCATCGCTCAAGGTGAAAATCATATACAACTGTAACATTGCAAAATCAGAACAACAATCCCAAACCCTGGAAACCAGGACTTCTTACCGGAACAAGTGTTCTCGACGCACCAGCCTGATATCCATCACAGGTTCCGACACATTCCTAATACTCCTGTATACCATATACCAAATATTAAAGACCAGGAAAGAAAACTCATCTGATACCACTTTGAAACATCCCGACCTGGAAGACACTAAACCGATGCTCCGAGCCGGTTCTCCACAAGGCCTCAAGCGCGCCTCCCTATACACCAGAGGCTACCGACTAGAAGCGAGGGCCTAGGGTGTGATAGTGGGGAGACTATGTCCTCATAAAAGAGTAAGAAAATAGTGGAAATAACTAAGTATCATACACAACGGAAAGTAAACAGAGTGCGGAAGCAATAAACAACTGAAATAGAACAAGATGTAATAGTAAAAAGATGTAAATGCCCAAACAGCTATGCAATACAATACAACACTGGTCACCCACCGGGATGACCATACAGATACAAGTACAAAAGAAACTGAAAGTAAAAGTACAAGGATATGCTACTAACTCCGAGCCAAACCACGTACCCGATCTCCAGACACTGTCAAACTGCAGCAGCTTGATCAGTAGTACCACTCGAGCAGCTCCGCTCGATCATGCAACACCGGGCCTCAGCCCTATCCACCATGCAACTCGTGCTCAACCTGAAAAGTAGAAATAAGGTCTACAAGTATACCAAGGTGTACATGTAGGGGGGAGAAATAATCTTAGTAGGGCACCCCGAAAAGCAACCTATAACTCTGATGCTAAAAGTGTATGCAACGACAACGTGCTCAACCTAGATGGAACACAATAAAGGAAGTAAACCAAACGTGCAACCACAGTCAAACTCAGGGTATGTAATCCCTGTCAACTGGGAAAGTGCCACCATGGATGTACATATCTATATACGTACACATGTATAGTACCATACCTATACATGTGTACATAAATATGAATATTCATGATTAGGTGATTCAAATAACAAGAAACCACATCAACAGTCGATCCTTGGGACCTTAAGCCTGATCTCCTGGACATCCCGTGCAAGGGAATTGAGCTGGACGTCGTGCCACTCAAGCCGTGTATCATTAAGTCGATCTTTTGGTCCTTAATCCCATCGACATATACCTGCTTCGGCCAACGTTGGAAATATATCTCTGAACAAGTTAACCAAAAACAAGTAACCAGTTCAATATAATTCAATTCTGAGTTTCTTTGAGACTCAGCCTTGAACGACCATCTCCTATACCAAAGCCATAGTAGAAACCACAACAGGCTATCAACAAGTCAATGGTAATAACAATGCCAAGCCTATGATGTAGATTGGTAGGTTCAACAGAAGAAATCACCAAAGTGAATATACAAAGTAACCACTGTCCTCAGACATGTGAATCCTTGCCCTCAGGCAAACCGAAATAAAACCCTCAGGTGACTACCCTCAGGCATAACGAATAGTTCCCTCAGGCGTATGGAATATCGCCCTCAGGCATACCGAATATTGCCTTCAGGAATGGAAGCTATTGCCCTCAAGCATGAGAAACGTTGCCCTTAGGCTAAACAACACTGCCCTCAGGCTAGACAAGCACTGCCCTCAGGTAAGAGAAATGTTACCCTCAGGCTAACAAACACTGCCCTCAGGCTAAACAGAATACAACCTTCAGGCATTCCATAGGAAACCAAGTAACTGGGCCAAGCCCAACATACAAACAAGAAATTAAATAAAATTCATCTCAAGGAAATTCAATAAACATTATTACAATGGAATACCCTCAGGTATCCGGCCAAACGGCTAAATAAAGGAACGCACCCCGGGGTGGTCCTGGATCCAAGCAGCGATCCCAAACAATGGTTTATTATCACATTTAATTACCTATACAACTCTAGGTATTCAAAACAGCCAAGGCCTCAGCCACACGACACCCCAACATGGGTTCGTAGCTTAACGATACACAAAAACGCACAACAATTGGAATTTAAACACCAAGCCACCTACTACTCAGGCACACAAGGCAAAGTAGGCATGCCAACAAACAAGAAAGACGCCTCACGTCAGGCTCAACAACTACCAACTAGGAAGCACCTCTGGTAACCACTACAACATCAACAAACCAAGTCAAATATAAACAAACAAGTGAGGGTGCCCGAATGCCCAAACCAACAATAAAAACATAACCCCATAGGATTACTAGTTTGGCCCGGGTTCTAAAAGACACCCGAACACCTTCTCTACCCAAACCCGACGTAACAACTCAGGTCGGTCAAACAACGGGCACCCGTCGGGTCCCACAAGTCAAACACCAAGGAGTCATCCTACACGGGATCCTTAGCAAAGAGGAATCATACATGGGATCCTCGAATGAAGAACAAAATAGTCAACCCATAAGAGGGGTACCCTCAAAGAAAACATGAGAGAGTTCCTACAAGGACTCCCTAGTTTAGCATACAAGAAAAGCATCCCTCAGGGGACCCTTAGAAGCATCCGGTCTCACGACCTCTTAGGCCAGAAGGGCACGTCTCACAAGGGGAAAGTCCTCTAAAGAAAATGTTACGAGAGATATCTCATAGCTCATCTCATATTAAAGGTCTCGACTAAGTTGGTCCGAACACCCAACCTAGCAACCTCGCCAAGTCTCACCCTCAGGTGACGACTGGGCTCGATAACAGGAGTATGAACCCCTGCATTTAGATAAAACCCCAAAAACTCCATTTAGATGACCTATAAATGTAAAAAGGATTCCACCATTGCGATATATGTGAAAAAACACTCATACTCGACTACTCACACGCACAATTCTGACTTCTAGAGCATAAGATATCCCAAAATTACCAAACTGAAGCAGTACATGGCCAGAACCCATTGGGCCTGCGTGTGTAATAGTACACGGCGTGCACTTTACTGTACACGGCATGTACTGTTCACAAAAAGTTACACCATGTTTCACATGCCCATGTACCACTACACGTCATGTACTTTACTGTACACATCGTGTACTTCAAAAAAACCACTATTCCGTGTTCTATTCCACATGGCCAGCCACACGGTCACACACTACACGGTGTGTAATCAAAGTACACAACATGCACTTAAGAAAAAATTATCTTCCCCGAATGGGAAGAACACACGGCATGTTTCTTTGGAACACACACCGTGTATACTGGGTTTTCCGACGGGAAATCCCTAAAAACGCCCGATTTGCCCGTTTTCGCCCCCGAAACAAGAGATCGAGCCCCATGGGCATACAAGCAAGAAATATAAGGCTTTAAAAACATAAAAAAATTTTTTTTAATGGGGATTCATGGAGAAAACGTAAATGGACCTACCTTTGGGCGGAAATCACCGAAGCCTCGGTTGATTTCACAGTCCACGGATGTCGCACGACGACTCAGCGCGTCGAGGGCTTCGATTCGGTACCCCTCTTGCCACCCAACTCTCACTCTTTCTCAATATACCAATTCCCCCCATGGGACATTACCAAGGAAGAGCACACATGAAGCGTGCGCAAGGAGGAGGAAGGAAGAGAGAGAAAAGAAAAGAAAAGAAGAAAAGGAAGAAAAAAGGGGTCCGGGCCGGCCCCAGCGCCCGACATGAGTTTATGCATTCTCTAGGCTAAACTCCCCATTCAGGACTCAATGACGTAGACGGAATCGTAATTTGATGCTCCGTTTAAAATTTATTGCCAAACAAACTTGCGTGAATAATTTAATATTTAATTTAATAATATTAAATATTAAATATTTTGCCAAAATTTGAACAACTCAGATTTCCACCAAACTCCTGTCCTAGAGTAAAATCCCTATTCCGGGACCAACAGAGCTGTTAGAAAAATTATCCGAGATTAGATGGTAGGAGAAAATGACCATTTTACCCTTCACGAGTATCCCAAAACAAAAATTCAAATTTCTGCTCAAAACCGTAGTCCGAAAAAACACGGGTTCTTACATCGATGTACCACATTGTTTTCACTCATTTAACTTGACATTATCCTTCCAGAATAGAAAATAATATTTAGGGCATGCATGGATTTTATTACTTTAAAATCTAATTTTTTCAACCAACTTTGATGCCATATAATCATTTTTAGGAATACATGCATCATCAGGTAGAAAGTCCTTAAAAAGGGTAAGTAGATAGTCGATCATAGTATTACTAAATACATACATTGTTTTCCCATGATACAGTCTCATTAAAAACTCTAGTTTGGTAATTTTTTCACATGTCTAGTATACTGGGGTATTCATATCTTCTAACAACTTTCTAACACGCTCAACGTCATCATTCTCATCATTAGATGAAAATTGTGTTCCCATATTCATTTACTCTTCCACTGCTCTAGATGAAGTGTTGGCTTGAGAATCAAATGGAAACTGATCGGAAATAAAATTTTCCATTCTGATCCTTTCAACCGAATCAATGCAATTCTCCATTTGAACTTTTTCTCCATTGTGATACGAAACATGATATCCCTTTTGAAATTTTTTTTTAGTGATGTGGTAACTTACTTCCTCATGTGTTAACCATGATCTTCCAATGAAATCAAAACATGGGCATCAAATCAATCCACCGTATGAACCATTGTTGAATGAAAAATCCAAAAAATATTTCAACTCCTTATAAAAATCATCAGTGATACAATCAATATTATACATCCGGCTTCTATCCATTATAATATGAATAAAAAAATAGTTAGTAAATTTCTTTATTGTAAATAACAATATTTCAACTCATTCATACTTAAGAAAAGTAGTATATGGACTCATTCATAGGCTTCTATTCCTTATATGCTTCTCGAGAAACACAAGTAAATGTTCAAGATTAATGCATCAACTATAGCATTATCATTTACTAAATTATATGAGATATATAAATCATAATCATATAAGAACTATACTCATATCCACTATTTAATATTTATGTCATGTTAATAGAATACATAATGAAATCTCTTATTATCAATTATTACACCATGACAGATCAACCTTGGGTTGCTAGAAAGTTACCAAATTTCTAGATATTGGTAAATATTCTAAATGAATAAATCACTACTACAAAAACGGGTAAGGGAAGCACCACCTTATATCAGTGCTAAGAAAAAACCACTAATAAAGAAACCCTCTATCAGCGCTAAAAAGCGCTGATACAAATACCCTTTATCAGTGCTAGAAAAGCGCTGATAAAGAATCCCTTTATCAGTGCTAAAATGTTAGCGCTGATACAGGACAGATTTATCAGCGCTTTTTTAGTGCTGATAAAGAGGGCCATTATCAGTGCTAAAAAAGCGCTGATAAAATTGTAGTCCATTTTTTTTATAAAGTCGGTCACACAGTGCCCTCGTTTCATCGCGACCTAAAGCTCTCGCGGTACTGGAACCCTGCGACTCCCCTCCGCCGCCCGCTAAGCTTCATGTTGCCGTACCTCCGCCACCCTCGAGCTTCGCTTTGCTGGACCTCCGCCGCCCGTTGAGCTTCACGTTTCCGGACCTCCGCCGCCCTCGAGATTCATGTTTCCGTCCTCCGCCGCCCGTTGAGATTCACGTGCCGGACCTCCGCCGCCCTTCGAGCTTCGCTTTGCATGGTCTGAAAAATCTATGAACCCCCTTATTGTGGCTTGTGGCTTATCATATAATGAATGATTTATTTTGATTTTGGGATTTTACTATTGATGATTGTGATAAATACTTTGCTTTATGTTTGGTATTTGGTACATGGGAGACCTTAGATTTGTGAGTAATCAAATGGGTTCTACTCTAGTTAGCTTTGAGGTGATCACTTGAGTCTATTTTTGATGTCCCCAAGAGGCCTCGTTTATATTGATTGTCTGGTCACATAACCAGGTGGTGTTCCGTGAGTGAGTCATTTTCCATTAAAACATATAAGTCAGATATCATCCTATGTTTCTCCAATTAAAATTAGTTTCTTTCCCAAAATTATTTTAATGGATGATTTTGTTATTATGAGTTACTCTCATTGATTACCTTTATTATTTACTTTTTCTACAGTTTAGTTTTTATCTAACCTTGATTATTTATTTTTTTCTTTTATCATTACTCCATTATTCTAGGATTTTCTATTAGTATAGTTTTTTACTGTAAATCAAAATGTGGAATCTTTGGGGAATGTTTGACATGGGTTGATTTTCTTTAAAAGGGATTTCTTTGGCCTGTCATGCAAGAATAACGATCTGATGTGAGAAGGGGCTTGTGGCGGCTCAACACCACATGAAACAAAATATAACTAGGATGTTGGATTTTTAGTTCAAATTAATATATCTCAGACTAAATGGATGGTTTATTCATGTAAAATATCTCTTGAGAAACCTAGTATTGGTGGAAATATTGATATGCTCATCATCAATGGTGATCAATGAGTTTACACTATCAGAGTGAAGTTTATCAAAAATTTAAGGTCCTTCACTCTTGGATTTCAGTTTCACTAGATTTCTCCTAGGTATCATCGATTACCTTAGATCTAACACCATGTCACCATAAATTAAGGAATGAAGGACAACCTTTTTCTTTAAGGACAACACCACCCGGTTCTGATGCATTTCTAGGTTATCCAATGCTTGAACCCTATTTTCTTTGAGGGGTTCCCCCCTTATTTTCTTCATGCTATCTAAGTGACTTTGTCTGGAAGTTCAATTGTATGGCATGATGCCTAGACCACCAAGCTTTCTAGCCTTGCCACCCCTACCTCCATCTCGGTCCTTCTCCCTTTCTGAGGTTATTGACTGCTTCTCTGTAGTGGCCATGCCCCTTCCCAGTAGTGTTTGTTTTGTCTCCCCTGGCTCTGAGCCTGTCATCCAGCTCCAAATACTTATTGATCTAGAGAGAAATCCCTCACCATCCCCCAAGTTTCATTACCCATCCTTCCCCTACCCCTTTTGATCCTCATCTCCCACTCATATGAAGCTTACCAACTAGAAGGGATTATGAACATGTTCAAAATCAAGGGACCTCAATGAGAGATCATCCTCCCACTTCAATAAGGCTACTAGCTCTAGATCCAATTCCAGAGCCCTGTCCTACCCATCATTATTATCTTCATATGTAATGCTCATGGTCTTAGTGCCCATGTTAAATCAGACTTCCTCACTATAGAAATCAAAAAGCATAATGTCATTGTTGTTGTTGCCAAATAACACAAAAAACCCTATAATAATCATAGAATTCTCCTGGAAGATTAAGTTGCATGGATTTCTACACTCTGACCCCTACAATAGACACAAATGGGTATTTTGGAATAATAAATATGTTGTTGAGACTGTTAAATATTGCAATCAATTCATCACTACCAAGGTGTCCAACGGTGACACCTCCTTACTTATGACTTGTTTTTGGAAGCTATGACCCTCTTCAAAGAGAATCTCTATGGAGTGAACAAAATACCTTCGATCCCGACCACCATCCATTGTTTTTTGGGGGTGACTTTAATGTCATTTCCAACCCAAAGTAAAGGAAAGGTAGAAGCCCATTCCAGAGGAAGGCCATCATGGAGTTTGTTCAGTTCATGGATGGGAAGGGCCTCATTGATATCAGCTTCTCAGGTGACAGTTTCACCTGGTGAAACAACTGCAGGGGCCATCACCACTTGTGGAGTCTATTGGATATGTGTCTATCCAACATGAAATCCACTAACATATTCTCAAATACCATGTTTTTCCATCTTGCTTGAGGTATTTTGATTCACTCCCCCCTCTTGGTTTCCATTTCTTCTTGGCATGATCATCAGGAACAGTTTCACTTCCACCAGCAGTGGGTTAACATCCTAGGGTACTAGGACATGGTTTGTGAAATATGGAATGAACCCTTGTAGGAGTATTGGGCCACTGATAAATCGTTGTCGTGTGCGCTCTCAAAAATATTTATACTAAGTGCAGCACAGTAACTGACCTAGGTCGATCTCTTGAGGAGCTGTTGCGGTCAATCACTGACTAATTCTAATTAACTATATATATATATATAAACTAAAATGACTAGAAATGATATTTGAGAATTAAAAATTCTAAACTAAAAGTAAATATGAAAATGCAATGCAACAGAATGAATGCAGACAAAATGACGTTAAGACAGAAATGAGACATTCCCGAGAGCATCACCCAGAGTGAACCTTAATCGTCTCATTATTAGTTTCAAATTTACTTAATGAACATGCTCCATCGTATGCATGAAAATCCTCCTCTGTATATGGTTGTGAACATATGATACTCTCAACGATCGCCGAGAGACAACACAACCACCTCCTCGATCGAGGGAAAATATTGCAGAAGTGAAAGCTAAACCTCAGGTGGAAAGTGGAGACACAAAGGCGCCTTACCCAATAAGATCCCCCTTAGCCTAACTATAATCAAATAAGAAACATAAAACATTAATGTTCAAAGGCTTGGGTTCATCACTGTATTACTCCCCCGGGAACTTCCTCGGGTTAGCTACTCATGATGACGAGCATAAGAGTTCACAGTGGAAAGAAAACGGGGAGAGAAAACAAAATAGAGAAAGGAGAACACTTAAATTAAAACATGAAATGAAATTACAGAATGAAAAGAAAATAAAATAAAATACTAAACTACATATAATGTCCAATAAAGGCTATTCCTAAGTTTCCAACCCTTTGAAATGAAAGAGGGATACACTTTTATAGGGAAATGGGGTGACATTTTGGATCCAAAAATCATCTCTGAATGTAGGCGCGTGGATGGCCTCTTTAATGAAATAATTTGGAACTTGGTCCTTATTTAAAGTTGTTATTATATCTCTCCTATTTAGACCCACAAAATTTGAGAATAATTGGATATATGGGGAGAGAGATATATCAAAATTACTCCAGATATTCAATTCTTCCAAAAAGACTCTTTGTCTTCCAATGCACCGAGTTCCAACGCATTAATGACCTTGATAATGAAAGAATAATTCGCGGCCATATTAATGAAACTTGTTTCTACGGATTTCTTCTAGCTACATGTAAAATTTAAGCTCCAATGGTTCGTCCATTTATGATATATGGTCCCAAGAATAAAATTCTTCAGTTCTGTACACAGTTTTCGAGGCCTGGTTTGTGAGCTATATTTGAGCTTCCAAATGATTGATTGAGCTTTGTGTCCAAAAGTATAAAATTAATCTCATAAAACATAGAAACCTATAAAAGAATAATTTTTCAATTTGTATTAGTTTAGAAAAAGTTATGGCCGAAACATTATAATAAATGAAAACTGTTTAAATCCAAAATATGCCATTTTAGCAATTAAGCTCAAAATACTTCTAAAACATAAAATGTAACAATTTACCTTTAAATAACACATTGATGGGATTAAAAAAATTGAAATTCAGAATAAAATGATTGAAAATATTTGTTCTATCAATTAACCCACACTTAAACATTGCACTCCTGGGCAATTATCTTATACCAAGGTCAAAAACAAACTTCTCAAATCATAAATGACAACAAAACTCAATTATCATATCAGAGAAAATATCACGCCTCCTACATGGATCAGAATTTCATAACTCCTCAAAAATCATATGAATCCATTAAATCTCATGTTATTCCTCACATTCATGTCGTACCTACCTCCCCGGAAAGATATTTCTCTCTTCACTCAAGGATATTTAATGTGGAGTTTTTCTCATTCCCAAGAACATGTGTGATTTCCATAGGCTTGATATCCTCCTAGTATCTCTACTTAACAGAGTCACAAATGTGTCAATAATGAGGTATTTTTAATGGGTTGTTCTGAGGTTGAGGGTTGGTAGGTTTAAAATGTAAAAACATATATGGCAGAATGAGGAGGGTTAAGCTCTAAAGTGAAGTAAATGCATGAAAACAGTTTTGCTCAAGAATGACATGCTCCTCAATAATATCAGAAATTAATCACCTCCAAAAACCCCTTCCTTTGGGAATTTAACACTTATAATTTCATCATCAATGATTTTCATCCCTCTTTTCCCCATTTTTAGCATTGTTTCAGCTTGAATTCAGATATGGATTTCTCTTCAGAATCATGTTTTGGAGAAAAAGAGAGGCAACTTTTGATCTTCAAAAATTGGTGAACACCCAACCCATATATGTAATGATATTTTGGGATACCCATCCATCTTTCCATAATGTCATTTCTTCCACCAAATAAGCAATAAATATGGAAACACTTTCAATTCAGCTCAAACAGATTCTTCAAGAAAGCAAAACAGAACCCATCTTCTCCCTCCCCCACACTTGAGTTCAACAATAACTATGCATTTAACTTCTAGAGTAGGTTGTAAAGGGATAAATGGATTGTAATGTGGTTTCCTAACAAGTTATTTCATAGATACTAGGGTCCTAATGAAGGTCAGATGTAAAGGTAGGCCAAAATAAGAGTTTAATGAAAAGGGGCTTTCAAAGTGATGCCTCAATCATACTTGACACATTATATGAACATTAACAGCTTTGAAAAAGAGAAAAATAGCAAGTTCTAGATCACAAAACATGTCTCAAGACTCTAAAGAAAAAGATAAATGTAAAAAAGATATAAAATAGGTTTATAAACCTCTCAGTTTGGGCAAGATTTTCAATTTGGACAACACTAGTGCACATGAGTTTCACAATAAATCAAACTTCATCAAATGAAAAAAAATAAGAAATCAGAAACAAAATCCATTCAGAAATCATTTAATTCCTCAAATACTAAAATCAAGAAATGGTCCAAAAATACTAAGATGGTTTGAATTTTCCAAATAATTCGATTTCGCTCAAGATTCCTATAAACACACCAAAAAAATGAAAAAGGAAAACAAGAAAATTTCAAAAAAAAAACAACATGAAAAATAAAATGAAAGCACAAACAAAAGAAATGACAAAACATAAGAAAAATAAATAAAAATAAATAGAAAATGTATAGAAAAGGGATAATTCTTGGTTTGACCCCCAAGAAGATGATAGGTTTTTACTGCCCCTAGTCAGGCAGTTGCAACAGATTATCCCCAATCAGATGGTGGATGTGGTTTCTTTGAGATAAACCACCACATGTGACCTTTTCTAGTGTCCATCAGTAGACACTGAGATTAGAGAACCCCAAAGAAAATAAGAAAGTTCCCAACCCCCAAGAAATAATATAGATATAATTTGAGTTCAGGAGTGGGAGGGAATAGAATATAGGAGTGATCCATGTGAACTTCTGCGGTGTCCTTCTCCAAATGGTATGAAAGCTGTTGTAGAGGAGGTAGTCGCACCACCATCAGCTTCTCCGGCTCTTCTTCCTTGATCACCACCAATTCAGTGGTATCATTTGTATCATCCAAGGTCTTCTCCATTTGTGCTATATCAAAAATTTTAGGAAATGAGAAGTCAGAAAACAATTTAGTTTGAATAAAATTAAAACATGACGAATCAATCAAGAAATCTTCCCTTTAAAGTAATTCATCTTGGAAATTGATCTCTTCTGGAAAGACCATTGGAAAATCCATCTCAGTAGGTGTATCTTCTTCTTCATATTCCAAATAAAGAGAGAGTTCAAAAGGTTCTGATTGTTCATTTGAAAGGATGAGAAGATCAAGTTGTAGGTTATCTTCAACAAAGTTTTTCCAAGATTCTTCCAAAAATTGTTGATATCCCATAAGTGAATCAACTGGAATGTGTACATCAGGGACCTCCTCGAGCAATGGTTGAGTATGAGATGATATGATTAATTCCTTTAGAATCTCCTTCTCACCCTCCTCAGGTTCTTTGACATAAAAAATGATCGGTGAAATCTCTTCCACCACTCCTTCGGGTTCAGGTTCAGGTTCAGGTTGCTGCACCATTGAACGAATATATTCTTAAACTATTTCAGCTTTGTCCTGAAGTTTTTTTATTTCTTCTTTAAGTTCTTGAATTTGGGATTCAGGATCATATTGAACTTCTTCATGCACCTGTGATTGGTCAGTCCATGTATAATAATCACCATCGAAATACATCATGAACAAAGATTTTTTTAGTTTTTGAAATTTATGATTTTTTTGTGTTTTTTTTAAATAAAGGGAAGAAAATAATTTACAACATGTGAATAAAAATAATGAGTGAAGACCACTTGGATCCCTAGAAATGGTGCCAATTTGATGAAGTGTTGTCATGCGTGCTCTCAAAAATATTTATACTAAGTGCAGCACAGTAGCTGACCTAGGTCGATCTCTTGATGAGCTGTTGCGATCAATCACTCACTAATTATAATTCACTATATATATATATATAAACTAAAATGACTAGAAATAATATTTGAGAATTAAAAATGCTAAACTAAAAGTAAATATGCAGATGTAATGCAACAGAATGAATGCAGACAAAATGACGTTAAGATAGAAAGGAGACATTCCTAAGAGCATCACCCAGAGTGAACCTTCATCGTCTCATTATTAGTTTCAAATTTACTTAATGAACATGCTCCATCGTTGTCACGACCCGTCCTCGGGACCCGTGCCGTGACTACCCCAAGCCTGCCTTCCATAGGCCAAGGGCTGGAGACTAGCACCAAGGCCTAAATCCTGGTAAAAAGGGAAGGCATGCCTTTTTAAAGTAAATAAACACCACAGAGAAAGCAAGCAGTAGAAGTAAACACTAAGTAAAAACTGAGTACAACAGTAAGTGCGGAAAAGTAAGAGGGACAGTATACAAACCCAAACTGAAAGGAAAGTACAAGTGGAAAGGGAAAACAACAACTGAAAAGTAAAGCTGCATTGTCGAGATATCCACTAGAAATCCCACCTGAAGGGTGGGTACAGATAGCCTCCACTGCTCCTCGGGTCCAGCCGACCGCTCCGAGTACGTCCCGCCCAGTGGTCCACCTCCAGGTACCGTCCTGCTCCGCAAGCCTCAACCATGATCAGCGCTGTCCGTCGTCTGCAACCAACACAATGTAGTGCGGGCATAGCCCGTGCATGGGTGAGTATAAGCTACTCAGTAAGGACCCCGAGACCCCTGAAGGTCTCCCAGAATCCACAAAGGATAATCCACAAAGGAAAGATACAATCATGAAGTAACATTCGACACTGCTTAGGTATATGACCATACATATACCTAAGTCATAAATTCTCATTCGGCTCCAACATCCGAGCCCAAGTACAACTCAGTCCACACAGGAAAGCAAAACGAAAATCCACACAGGATAACACAACACAATCCACAAAGGAAAGAAAAACAGGATTCATCTCACACAGGTATACTTCTTCATATGATGATAAAGATGACCAGATATTGCCACTGATTCATCTAAGCCATCAGACCCATAAAGGATCGATAGATACTAACCCCTGCAATGACCCACAAAGGATCTGACCCACACAGGATCGATAGGTAACTAACCCCCGCAATGACCCACATAGGATCGGACCCACACAGGATCTGTAGGCGCTGGCTCACACAAAACCGCTGAGCGCTGACCCACACAAAATCAGACCCACAAAGGATCGGTAGCACTGATCCACATAGGATCGCTGAGTGCTGTAGTCGTCGCCGTCGAATCCACTGAGGATCTCTGCACTGTCATCGTCATCGTCGCAGTCGCAAACGCAACCAGCTCTAGGGTTTCCGCACACAACAAGCTCGTTCGGGAGGGTCCGCTCCACAAGCCGCGAGGCTGATACATCAACTGACACAAAGTCTGGAGTTGATGTATCCAAAAGTTCCGTATCGCCAACAGGAACTCAACGTCGCAGACGGCGCGTCAATCGGACGCCCGGTCTGAGAGTTATTAGCTTTTTCGTCCCAGGGGCCCGGTTGGTTTTTAAGGAAAAAATAACCCGACCGTACTCCACCTGCATCCAAACCTTGAGCGGAGTAAGCTAAAAGGTCTGTATCACTAAGAGGAATCCATCAAAGTCGACGGTACGTCAATCGGACGTTCGGAGCTCAAGTTATAAGCGTTTCCGCTCCGAGGGCCCGGTTGGTTTCGTGTACGAACCAACCCGAGTGAACCCAAAGTATTTCGAAACCTTGAGTGCGATATACCGAAACGACCGTCTCGATCTAAGGATTTCATCTCCTCTAACGGTGCATCGATCGGAGGTCCGTAGCCCGAGATATAGGCAAAAGAACCAAAAGGGTCCGAAAACGGGGGTTTCGGGCCCGGACCGACCCGGCCCGAGACCCCCTGGGTCGGCCCGAACCGGGTCGGCCCAGATGGGCGCGGCCCGGCCCGGCTGCCGGCCTGGTGGTCCGGCGTGCTGGCGCGCGGTGCCAGTTGGCTCGACCGAACGACTCGGCGGGGGGGGGGGGGGGGGGGGCTCTGCTCCCCCGCGATTTGTAACCGCGACCCCACTTAATGGGGGCCACTTGCTGGCCGGCCTGGGGTTTGAACCCCCGGCTATTCTCCTGTCCGGCCAGCCCGCCCCGACCGACCGGTTTCTGCCACCACAGGACCGGCATCGGCCGGTCCCCTCCCTGCTCCGACACCGGCGGCCCGGAACCGGCCGCCGGTCACCCTGCTCCGCCGCGGCCCCGCTCCGGCCGTGGTGTCTTCGGTTCTTTCCGACGCGGCGTGATGGTGTCGCGTCCTTGTTCGATTTCACGGCGCAACGCGACGGCGCCGCACATTCTTTACCGCACGATTCCTCGTGGTGCGTCGACACCACATCATTCCGTTCTAATCCATAAAAGAACCAACAAGGATAAAGGAGGTGGGTCGACTGTGTTTGTGCGGTCCGGCCCCCCTCTCGTTAATTGATAGCATTTAGTCTTATTACACGAAGAACGTCAAGTAGTATTCACGAATCAAAAATAAAAGAAACAAACCCCTACCTCGTGCGAGCTTGAACAGAGGTTCGTCGAACGAGGATTCGTCGCGGAAAAACCGTCGCGGAAAGAGACCTCGTGGAAGGAGGAAGTCGCGTCGGCGTCGCGGTACACGGCGTCGCATAATCAGTTTCCGAGAACTCGGCATTCTTCGTCAGAGACTGATGTGTTCTTCGCGTTCTTCATCGAAGACGAAGAAGTTCCTCAAGTCCTTAGTCTTTTCTCCCAAAAACTCCACCACATGGTTCCAACCCCAAATAAAATAAGCTCACCTCTTATTTTATTAACATAACATAACTTTTGAATTTCAAGAGTTTGAAATTCAAACATCCACACTTAACTCACTTAATTAATAACATAAGTTATTAATATTTAAGTTATCAAAAGTTAATGGTGAGTTGAGGGGGGTTGAAGAATATGAAGGGGTGGGGTTCGTGTGGGCCCCACCACCCTCATAACCTCCCTTGGGAAGTTGGGTAGTTACCCAACTTCCACCAAAGCCTTAAACCACTTAAAGAAAATAAAAATTGTAGTTAAATTATAAATTAAACTTCCACAATTTTTATCATCTTCTCTCTTGAAAACGCAACTCCGGAACAGGTGTTCCTAAGCAATTACCGGCGCTGCAGTTCCATCGGTGCCCTCCGAATTAGATTCCGAGCACCAGTTCAAAAGATAGGAATTCCCGCTCGTTCGTTCACTGAACGTACCCGAGCTAAACTTCAGATAGAAATTCCGGGCACACCGGGCCTCAGAATCAAGTACCGTTAGAAACTGCATTCTTGTAAAATCCCAAAGAAAATTAAGAAAAAATTTTTCTTGAATTTTACGTGTCTTTACATTACTCCCACCTCAGGGCTTTACTTCCCCATAAAGATACATCATAAACTAGGGAAATAAATGTGGGTACTGAGCACACATCTGAGCTTCTCCCTCCCAAGTGCTCTCCTGGAGGTTCCCGTACTGCCATCTGATGCGCACTAGAGGAATCGACCATCCACGTAGGACCCGCTCCTGTCCATCCTCGATCTCCACCGGGACCTCCGCAAAATTCACCCCATCATCAACTTCTAGCTCCCCATGGTCAATGATATGCGATGGGTCGTGCACGTATCTCCTCAGCTGAGATATGTGGAAGACGTCGTGCACCCGGTGCAACTGAGGTGGTAGAGCCAGGCGATAAGCCACCTCGCCAATCCTGTCGAGGACTTGGAATGGTCTGATGAAGCATGGAGACAACTTACCGCCTTGGCCAAATCTCTGTAATCCACGTCGAGGTGAGACACGCAAGAAGACGTGGTCGCCATCCTCGAACTCTAGTGGCCTCCACCTCCTGTCAGCATAAGACTTCTGCCAGCTCTGAGCTGTCCTCATCCGCTCCTGGATGACCTGGACCTTCTCTGTCGTGGCCTAGACCATCTCCGGTCCCACAAGTGCTGACTCTCCAGGGTCTGTCCAGCACAAAGGAGATCTACAAGGTCGGTTGTACAACGCCTCGTATGGTGCCATCCTGATGGTGGAGTGGTAGCTGTTGTTGTACGCGAACGCCCCCAAGGGTAGGTGGTCCTCCCAGCTACGACCAAAGTTGAGGACACATGTGCGGAGCATGTCCTCGAGAGTCTGAATGGTCCTCTCTGTCTGAACATCCATCTGAGGGTGAAAGGCGGTGCTCAGACGTAGATGCGTCCCAAACGCCTCCTACAACCCCTTCTAAAGCCGAGAAGTAAAGAGAGCATATCGATCAGAGATGATAGATGATGGCACATCGTAAAGCCATAAAATCTCCTGAACATAGAGACTTCACAAGATCTCCACTGATCCCTGCTCTCTGATGGGTAAGAAGTGAGCCGACTTGGTGAGTCAGTCGATAATCACCCAAATGGAGTCGTGACCTCTGGAAGTGTGTGGAAGTCCAGTCACGAAGTCCATAGATATCCCGTCCCACTTCCACTTTGGGACCTCCAAGGGCTGTACCAAGCCTGCTGGTACCTGATGCTCTGCCTTCACCTGCTGGAAGGTGAGGCATCGAGAAACAAACTCTACTACAAATTTCTTCATGCCCGGCCACCAGTGCTGTCGTCTGAGGTCCTGGTACATCTTCGCCACTCCGGGATGTACCGCCATGGGAGAAGTGTGAAACTCTCTCAGCACCTCCTCTCGTAAAGCGAATGGTACCAAGGTACGTCCTCTGAAAAGGATGTCGTGCTCTGCTCCAAAGGAGAAACCATCAGGTGCCTGTCCTGAGGATATCTGTGCATGCTGCGTATCACAGTCAGCATCCCCACACTGTGCCTCTCTGACCTGCTGTAGTAGTGGAGGAGAGACTGTGAGATACTGAAGGAAGGCTGCACCATCTCTATCCACAAAGGATATCTGCAAGGTGGCTAGCTGCTCTATCGCCTCCTCAAGTAGCTGAATTCCCGTCCTCCTACTGAGGGCATCGGCTACCACGTTCCCCTTCCTAGGAGTATAGACTATCTCAAAGTCATATTCCTGGAGGAACTCGAGCCATCGCCGTTGTCTCAGGTTCACGTCCTTTTGAGAAAAGATGTACCTGAGACTCTGATGGTCAGAAAAGACTGTAAAGCACTCGCCCATCAGATAGTGTCGCCATGTCTTCAGAGCGAAGACCACTGCTGCTAACTCCAGGTCATGGGTAGTGTAGTTCTGCTCATGTGGCCTCAACTAAAATGATCCACAGACGATCACTACCCGCTCTTGCATCAGGACACATATGAGTTCGGTCCCTGATGCATCGCAGTAGACTACGTACTCTACTCCCTCCTCAGGCAACCTCAAGATAGGGGTGCTGGTCAATCTCTGTCTCAGCTTCTGAAAGCTCTGCTGACATCTGTCTAACCACACAAAGGGTTTCCCCTTCTTCATAAGAGTTGATAGTGGTGCCGCAACTCTGGAGAAGTCTGGCAAAAATCTCCAATAGTATCCAGCTAGTCCCAAGAAACTCCGCACCTCTGTCACGCTCCTGGGTGGCTCCCAAGCTAGCACTGCCTCGATCTTCGCAGGATCCACTACAACTCCCGCCTCAGAGATGACGTGTCCCAAGAAGTGGACCTCACGTATCTATAACTGACACTTAGAGAGATTTCCATAAAGCTGGTGCTCTCGGAGTGTGTCTAGTACAACCTGTAAGTGGTAGGCGTTCTCCTCCTCAGTCGTCGAGTAAATCAAAATGTCGTCGATGAAGACCACGACAAATCGATCGAGGTATGGCTGAAAGATCCTGTTCATGAGGGCCATGAACACTGCTGGAGCATTGGTTACACCGAATGGCATAACCAAGAACTCATAGTGGCCATACCGACACCTGAATGCCGTCTTCTTCACGTCCTCATCTCGAACTCTGAGTTGACGATAGCCTGACCTGAGGTCTATCTTCGAGAACCACCGTGCTCCCTTGAGCTGATCGAAGAGGTCATCAATCCTCAGTAGTGGATACTTGTTCCTCACTGTCACCTGGTTCAGGCGACGATAGTCGACACAAAGTCGCAAGCTCTCGTCCGCCTTCTTGGCGAACAAAATCGGGGAAGCCTTGGGTGAAACACTGGGTCGGATGAATCCCTTGCCCTACAAGTCCTCCAACTGTACTCGTAGCTCTCGAAGCTCAGCGGGGGCCATCCGTTATGATGGAGTCAATATCGGGGTTGTCCCGGGGTACAGGTCAATATAAAAGTATACCTCTCTGCGAGGAGGTAGCCCTGGAACGTCGTCGGGAAAGACGTCCGCATAATGATCCACCACTGCAGGAAAACTAGGACTCCGCACGTCAACTGTTCCTAGGATGAGGATAGCCAACTGATGAGTGATGGGATTTCCTCTCCTCTGCGGAAGTCCATCCTGTGCTGTGAAGGCTCCCTTCTTGCCGGTGAAGGTGAACCTGCTCCCGTCGGTGCGTACACATCGCACCTTGCGCCTAATACAGTCAATCTGTGCATGGACTGTAGATAACCAATCCATGCCCAAGATGACGTCGTAAGGCCTCGACACCGCTACAAGAAGATCCCAGCAGAAGCTCTTGCCTCCTAGAGTAAGCTCACACTGCCGACACTAGTGTGTAATCGTCAAGTCTGCTTCCGTAGGAGTCTCTAGCTGTAAGGATCGAGCCAACGGCTCCGTCGGAATCTCCGAGCTCCGAACAAGGGCAGCGGCTATGAAAGAATGACTCGCTCTTGTGTCTATAAGTACTACAGCAAGGGTGGAATAGACACAGATAGTACCTTGAATCATCTTGGGCGCGCTGTGGTCGTAGGCCTCCGCTGCCTGGAGCTGTGCCTGTCTCTGCCCTCCAGCTCCCTGTGGCCAGGGTGGACCTCCTGGTGGTGGTGGTGGTAGAGCCTCAAAGCGTCGCCCACCACCTGCTTCTTGGCCAACTCCTCTACCTCGTCCACCTGCTCCCTGCGAACCACTACGGTCGACCCTCTACCTCTTCTTGGGTGGTCCCTCAATCGTCTGCTGCTCCTCAGCACGACGGGTCGGGCAGTCACGAGCCATGTGGCCCTGACCGCCGCACGAGTAGCACTGCCTGCCTCTCGAAAGACTGGCTCCGCACTGTGTGCCCCATACTGTTGATCCAGTGTCTTGAGGTTGTCTGCCTGAGGGTCTGGTCTTCCTGGACCCATGATTCATCCGTCGACTGCCTGCTGCAGAAGACTCTGCTACGTGCAGCCCCGCGGTAGGTCTCGCCGCTGAAGAAGACTCAGCAAGAAAGCTCTCGATCAAAAGGGCTCGCTCCAGTACTCTTGCCTGGGTCGGAATGCTGAGGGAGATCAGCGATGCCCTGATATCATGTCTCAATCCCTGCTAAAAGGTTCGGGCCTGGAAGAATGGGTCCCATACCATGTCTGTCGAGTAGCACGAGAGATTGGTAAATCTTGCCGAGTACTGGGTGACCGTCAAGCTGCCCTGCCGGAGCTGAAGAAGCTCCTGGATGCGCACCGCACGGAGGGTGGCCGGGAAAAACTCTGAGCGGAAGAGGCTCTCAAAGTCTTTCCAGAGAAGAGATGCCTCATCGTGCACCTGGAGCATCAAGATCCACCATCGGCCCGCTGCCGCATGCAGTAGGATCGCCGTGAGGATTACCATGAGGTCTGCTGGTGTCCTCACTAACCGGAAAACTCGTACCACTGCCTCCAACCAGTCCTCGGCTGCCTCGGGGTCCGTCTCCCCGCTGAACCTGGGCAGTCGCTGGAACTGGAACTCATGCAGTTCACTAAGGCGACGTGCATCGTCAGAAGCTGGGGATGGAAGCATCGGTGGCTCGGCGGGTAAAGGTACCGTTGGTGCCTCAGCTGTCAAAGGGCCCTGCACCGAGGCCTCGTCGCTCGGTGGGTTGTCATCACACACAACTCTCGGAACCCTAGCTGGCTGCCATCGTGGGGCCATCCTGAAAATGAAACAGGTGCGCCACGGTCAGAACAGTATACCTGGTGAGATGATACAAAGTAATCATTAAGAAAACTTGAAACACACATGCAATCAATGTTTTCGTGCATTAAGTCGGAAATCAGAAGTCAGGGTACTGGTTTACGGATACGTCGGCCGCCGCACCAACACTGGACTCCCTGGACTGATAACCACACCCAATACGCTAAACACTATTGCTTCACATAGAAAATGATCAGAGTCCCAAGTTCTGCGGTAGAACCGAACTCCTCTGATACCAATTTGTCACGACCCATCCTCGGGACCCGTGCCGTGACTACCCCAAGCCCGCCTTCCATAGGCCAGGGGCTGGCGACTAGAACCAAGGCGTAAATCCCGATAAAAAGGGAAGGCATTTCCTTTGTAAAGTAAACAAACACCATAGAGCAAGCAAGCAGTAGAAGTAAACACTAAGTAAAAACTGAGTACAACAGTAAGTGCGGAAAAGTAAGAGGGCTAGTATACAAACCCAAACTGAAAGTAAAGTACAACTGGAAAGGGAAAACAACAACTGAAAAGTAAATCCGCATCGTTGAGCTATCCACTGGAAATACCACCTGAAGGGTGGGTACAGATAGCCTCCACTGCTCCTCGGGTCCAGCCGACCGCTCCGAGTACGTCCCGCCCAGTGGTCCACCTCCAGGTACCGTCCTGCTCCGCAAGCCTCAACCACGATCAGCGCTGCCCGTCGTCTGCAACCAACACAACGTAGTGCGGGCATAGCCTGTGTAGGGGTGAGTATAAGCTACTCAGTAGGGACTCCGAGACCCCCGAAGGTCTCCCAGAATCCACAAAGGATAATCCACAAAGGATAATCCACAAAGGAAAGATACAATCACGAAGTAACATTCGACACTGCTTAGGTATATGCCCATACATATACCTAAGTCATCAATTCTCGTTCGGCTCCAACATCCGATCCCAAGTACAACCCATTCCACACAGGAAAGCAAAACGAAAATACACACAGGATAGCACAACACAATCCAGAAAGGAAAGCAAAACAGGATTCAGCTCACACAGGTATACTTCTTTATATGACGATAAAGATGACCAGATATTGCCACTGATTCTTCTAAGCCGTCGGACCCACAAAGAATCGATAGGTACTAACCCCCACAATGACCCACAAAGGATATGACCCACACAGGATCGATAGGTAACTAACCCCCGCAATGTCCCACACAGGATCGGACCCACACATGATCTGTAGGCGCTGGCTCATAGAGAACCGCTGAGCGCTGACCCACACAGGATCAGACCCACACAGGATCGGTAGCACTAATCCACATAGGATCGCTGAGTGCTGTAGTCGTCGTCGTCGAATCCATTGAGGATCTCTGCACTGTCGTCGTCGTCATCGCAGTCGCAAACGCAACCAGCTCTAGGGTTTCCGCACACAGCAAGCTCGTTCGGGAGGGTCCGCTCCACGAGCCGAGAGGCTGATACATCAGCTGACACAAAGTCCAGAGTTGATGTATCCAAAATTTCCGTATCGTCAACAGGAACTCAGCGTCGCAGACAGCGCGTCAATCGGACGCCCGGTCTGAGAGTTATTGGCTTTTTCGTCCCAGGGGCCCGGTTGGTTTTTAAGGAAAAACCAACCCGACTGTACTCCACCTGCGTCCAAACCTCGGGCGGAGTAAGCCAAAAGGTCCGTCTCACTAAGAGGAATCCATCAAAGTCGACGGTATGTCAATCGGACGTCCGGAGCTCAAGTTATAAGCGTTTCCGCTCCGAGGGCCCGATTGGTTTCGTGTACGAACCAACCCGACCAAACCCAAAGTATTCCAAAATCTTGAGTGCGATATACCTAAATGACCGTCTCTATCTAAGGATCACATCGCCACTGACGGCGCGTCGATCAGAGGTCCGTAGCCCAAGATATGGGCAAAATAACCAAAAGGGTCCGAAAACGGGGGTTTCGGGCCCGGATCGACCCGGCCCGAACCGGGGCGACCCGACTCGGGTCCGGGTCGGCCCGGTCCGGCCGAATGGCCGAGCCATTCGGTTTAGCTGGGGGGGGGGGGGGCGCTGCCCCCCCCCCCCCCCCGCAATTTGTAACCGCGGCCCCCCTTAATGGGGGCCGCTTGCTAGCCAGCCGGGGGTTTGAACCCCCGGCTGTTCTCCTGTCCGGCCGGCCCGCCCTGGCTGGCCGGTTTCTGCCACCACGGGACCGGCGTCGGCCGGTCCCCTCCCTGCTCCGACACCGGCGGCCCGGAACCGGCCACCGGTCACCCTGCTCCGCCGTGGCCCCGCTCCGGCCGCGGTGTCTTCGGTTCTCTCCGACGCGGCGTGACGGTGTCACGTCCTTGTTCGATTTCACGGAGCGGCGCGACGACACCACACATTCTTTACCGCACGATTCCGCATGGTGCGTCGGCACCACACCATTCCGTTCCAATCCAGAAAAGAACCAACAAGGATAAAGGAGGTGGTTCGGCCGTGTTTGTGCGGTCTGGCCCCCCTCTCGTTAATCGATAACATTTGGTCTTATTACATGAAGAACGTCAAGTAGTATTCACGAATCAAATATAAAAGAAACAAACCCCTACCTCGTGCGAACTTGAACGTAGGTTCGTCGAACGATGATTCGTCACAGAAAAACTGTCGCGGAAAGAGACGTCGCAGAAGGAGGAAGTCGCGTCGGCGTCGCGGTACACGACATCGCGTAATCTGTTTCTGAGAACTTGGCATTCTTCGTCGGAGACCGATGTGTTCTTCATGTTCTTCGTCGAAGACGAAGAAGTTCCTCAAGTCCTTAGTCTTTTCTCCCAAAAACTCCACCACAAGGTTCCAACCCCAAATAAAATAATCTCACCTCTTATTTTATTAACATAACATAACTTTTGAATTTCAAGAGTTTGAAATTCAAACATCCACACTTAACTCACTTAATTAATAACATAAGTTATTAATATTTAAGTTATCAAAAGTTAATGGTGAGCTGAGGGGGGTTGAAGAATATGAAGGGGTGGGGTTATTGTGGGCCCCACCACCCTCATAACCTCCCTTGGGAAGTTGGGTAGTTACCCAACTTTCACCCAAAGCCTTAAACCACTTAAAGAAAATAAAAATTGTAGTTAAATTATAAATTAAGCTTCCACAATTTTATCATCTTCTCTCGTGAAAACGCAACTCCGGAACAGGTGTTCCTAAGCAATTACCGGCGCTGCGGTTCCATCGGTGCTCTCAGAATTAGATTCCGAGCACCGGTTCAAAAGATAGGAATTCCCGCTTGTTCGTTCACTGAACGTACCCGAGCTAAACTTCGGATAGAAATTCCGGGCACACCGGGCCTCAGAATCAAGTGCCGTCAGAAACTGCGTTCTTGTAAAATCCAAAAGAAAATTAAGAAAAAAATTTCCTTGAATTTTACGGGTCATTACAATCGTATTCATGAACATAATCCTCTGCATATGGTTGTGAACATATGGTAATCTCAACGATCGCTGAGAGGCCACACATCCACCTCCTCGATCGAGGGAAAATATTGCAGAAGTGAAAGCTAAACCTCAGGTGACAAGTGGAGACACAAAGGCACCTTACCCACTAAGGCCCCCCTCAGCCTAACTCTAAGAAAATAAGAAACATAAAACATTAATGTTCAAAGGCTTGGGTTCATCACTAGATTACTCCCCCGGGAACTTCCTCGGGTTAGCTACTCATGATCACGAGCATAAGAGTTCACAGTGGAAAGAAAACGGGGAGAGAAAACAAAATAGAGATAGAAAAGTGGAGAAAGGAGAACACTTAAATTAAAACATGAAATGCAACTACAGAATGAAAATAAAATAAAATAAAATACTAAACTACATATAATGGCCAACAAAGGCTATTCCTAAGTTTCCAACCCTTTGAAATGAAAGAGGGATACACTTTTATAGGGAAAGGGGGTGACATTTTGGGTCCAAAAATAATCTCCGAATGTAGGTGAGTGGATGTCCTCTTTAATGACAGAATTTGGAACTTGGTCCTTCTTGAAAGTTGTTCTTATATATCTCCTCTATCAACCAAATTTTTTTGAGAATAATTGGACATGTGGGGAGAGAGATATAGCCAAATTACTCCGGATATTCAATTCTTCCAAAAAGACTCTTTGTCTTCCAATGCACCGAGTTACAACGCATTAATGACCTTGATAATGAAAGAATAATGCGTGGCCATATTAATGAAACTTGTTCCTCCTGATTTCTTATATATCCTTGTAAAATTTCAACTCCAATGGTTCTTCCATTTATGATATATGGTCCCAAAAATAAAATTCTCCAGTTCTGTACACAGTTTTCGAGGCCTGGTTTGTGAGCTAGATTTGAGCTTCCAAATGATTGATTTAGCTTTGGGTCCAGAAGTATAAAATAAATATAATAGAACATAGAAACCTATAAAAGAATAATTTTTCAATTTGGATCAGTTTAGAAAAATTTATGGTCGAAAAATTATAATAAATGAAAACTGTTTAAATCCAAAATATGCCATTTAGCAATTAAGCTCAAAATACTTCTAAAACATAAAATGTGACAATTTCCCTTTAAATAACACATTGATGGGATTAAAAAAATTGAAATTCAGAATAAAATAATTTAAAATATTTGTTCTATTAGCCACCTTCAACCTTAGTGACCTGACCTTGAACCTCGATAGGTGCGTGTTCGACCCTTCCTCCTCAGGAACCTTCACCACCTGGGAGTACTGTCGCATATGGGCTCCTTCAGAGTATTCTGATAGATGGAATGATAACTTGGGTTTATTGGATTATTAACACCAGTTTGAGATTTATGTGTGACTATATACTTATTATATTTTCTTATTATTTCTTACACACCACCACTTGAGTCGAGTAACCTAATTGAAATCCATATTGGTACTTTGGTTCTAATGTGGATATGGTTTTTTATGTGTTTGTGACATGTGTATGTGTGGATATATGGGTATTTAGGCATGATGATATTGAATGTAGGGAAGATAGCTAGGAGTGGTATATGTATCATTATTTATTATTCTTGTGTTTGGTCTGGGGTGATTTGAGGAAACTATAATGAATCTAAAGTAATTATATTTAATAAAGATGAATAAATACTAATGGTTAGGCTCTATTAATCTCTATTTTTATAAGTGGTTCTCTTCTACTGTATTTGGAAGTATTGTTTTGTGTACTTGAACCATAAATACTAATATTTGAGATTCAAATAGAATGAAGATGAATAAAGATTGGATGGATGCTAATCGTTTGACAATAGAGTACGAGAACGGAGTGAAAGAGTTCATCAAGTTTGAAAAGAATCACGAAAAGGATCCTTCTCAAATCCTTTGTCCATGTTTATGTTGTTGTTATTCTAGACTACTTAATCCAGAGGATTTGGAATAACATTTGATATGTCACGGAATAGACCAGAGTTATAAATTTTGGAATAAACACGGAGAAAAAGCGAATGTAGCTACTGCTTAGGATAAAACTGTGTTTTATGGATCATCAGATATGAATACAAATATGGATAATAAATAAGACCATATGGAGAATGTGATTACAGATGCCAATGATGATGAAGATCGTATTGAGTAAATGACAAATAAAATTGAAGATGAATTCCATGATTGCCCAAAATTGTTTGAGAAATTAAAGAGTTGTGCAAAGACGCCATTGTATGCTGGTTGCACTAAGTATACAACATTGTCAGCTATACTGAAGTTGTATAAATTGAAAGCAGGAAATGGATGGAATGATGTCAGTTTTACATAACTACTTGCTCTCTTGAATGACATGCTCCCGGAAGATAATGAGCTCCCAAGCCGGACATATGAAGCTAGATGAATGCTACGCTCGATGGGTATGGTTTCTGAAAGAATACATGCCTGCCCGAAAGACTGTATATTGTTTCTCAAAGAGAAAAAATCTCTTATAGAATGCCCAAAGTGTGGTTCTTCTCGATACAAGAAAGATAAATCCAATCCTAGGAAAGTTTTATGGTACTTTCTAATCATTCCAAGGTTTAGGCATCTATATAGAAGTGAAGAAACTGCAAGACAATTGTCGTGGCATGAAGATAAAAGAAATAAATATGGGAAATTACGTCATCCAAATGACTCTCCTCAATGGAAGAAAATTGATCATGAGTATCCTAAATTTGGAAAAGAGCCAAGAAACCTTCGTCTTGCGATATCTACAGATGGAGTGAATCCTTTTTGTTTTCAAACCAGCACTCATAGTACATGGCCTGTTATGTTGGTAAATTATAAATTGCCACCCTGGTTATGCATAAAGAAAAAATTCATCATGTTATCTATGCTTACATCAGGACCAAAACAACCAGGTAACGATATTGATGTTTATCTGGCTCCTTTGATCGAGGATTTGAAGTTATTTTTGGATTCAGGTGTTATGTTGTATGATGCTTATAAAAGTGAATACTTCACGTTGAGAGAGATGTTGTATGGAACAATAAATGATTTCCCTACTTATGAAAATTTATCAGGCTATAGAATTAAAGGAACTCAAGGGTGTCCCATGTGCGAAGAAGATACATAATCAATTAGGTTTAAACATTCATCGAAATATGTGTTTCTAGGACATCATATATTTCTACCTCGTCGGCATAAGTACCGATCTTGGACGACATCATTCAATGGAAGTTCAGAAAAACGTGCAACACCATCTCCAATAATAGGTGATCAGCTGTTTGAGAAACTAAAATATCTGAACACTATTTTTGGTAAACCATTTTTGAAAAACCTTATGAAAATCAGTTGGAAAAAGAGATTAGTTTTTTTGAATTACCACACTGGAATTGTTTGTACGTCAGACATTTTCTTGATGTGATGCATGTGGAAAAAAATGTATGTGACAATGTTATCAGAATGTTTCTAAATGCCCCTAGAAAAACAAAAGATGGAATTAAGGCAAGTTTGGACATGGTTGAAATGGGAATACGAGAAGAGTTGGCTCCTGTGAAGGGTGAAAATCAAATGTTTCTTCCTCCAGCTGCTTATACTCTTTCTAGGGAAGTGAGATATCAGTTTTGCAACTTCTTCAATGATGTAAAGGTTCCAGAGGGGTATTCATAAAATATCATGAACATTGTATCAATGAATTATTTGAAGTTAAAAGGTTTGAAATCACACGATTTCCATGTTTTGATCCAAGATCTAATTCCTATAGCTTTACGTTGCATTTTTCCCAAGAATGTTCATCATACGTTAACTAAACTTTGTTTCTTTTTCAAAGCTATATGTATCAAAGTTTTAGACTCGACGAAATTTCCAGCTATGGAAAAAGAAATTTTCATCATATTATGTGAATTAGAAATGTTCTTCCCGCCAACATTCTTTGATATGATGGTTCATTTGATGATTCAATTGGTGAGAGAGATTTGACTTTGTGGTCTTGTGCACTATAGATGGATGTATCCTGTTGAACAGTATATGAAGATTTTGAGAGGGTATGTCAAAAATTGAAGTCAGCTAGAGGGTTGTATAGTGGAGCGATATATTGTTGAGGAAGATATTGAATTTTGTACCGAATACCTATCTGATGTGGAAAGCATTGGTCTCCCAAAATCTCGTCACACTGGACGCATTGAGGGTGAGAGAATTTCTGGAAGAGAAGTTGTGATAATCAGTATTACAGATTGGGAGCAGGCCCATCTTTATGTTTTGAATAACAGTTGGGAGGTTGCTCCATATATTGAAACTCACAAAGAAATTCTTAGGTAGTTTAATCCATCAAGGGATGAAAAATGGTTATCAAATACACATAATCACTAGTTTATAGGATGGTTTTAGGACCATATTTTTAAGCAGTTGGATGAAAATATGAATTCAATTTCAGAACGACTTTGATGGCTAGCCACTGGACCAAGTGTGTATATATTATCTTACCATGGTTATATAATTAATGGTTATACATTCTATACAGATGAACATGATGAATATAGTACCATGAAAAATAGTGGAGTTACACTAGTGGCTAAAGTGATGCATGTTTCTAGTAGTAAGGACAAAAATCCAATTTATGCAAATATGTCATACTTTGGCATTATCAAACTAATATGGGAGTTGGATTATACGACATTCCAATTGCCGATTTTTCAATGCAAATGGGATGATAACAACAGTGGTGTTAAAATAGATAAATGGGGATTTGTGAAAGTTGATTTTAGTAAAGAAGGGTACAAAGACAAACAGTTTATAATGGAATCAAAAGCGGTAAAAGTTTTTTATGTTCAAGATCCCGCAAAACGAAAGTGTTTGATTGTTATGTTATCATCCAAAACTACTGAAGGTTTCGATGAAAATTCAGTTTAGGACGATCCTTTCAGTGGTATGTCACAATCATTTTGGAGCAGTACCAATGTAGATGATGTTTTGTATGTTAGAGGAGACCACAATGAAGGGATTTGGATAATCAATAGAGGTGTCAAATACCTTCAACCTTTGAAAAAAAGAAAGAGAGTTCAATAAACAGGTTATATTTTGTTTATAATATAGATCTTGTTATCTCATTTTATTATCTTATCATTACTGAATTTATGTAATCTAAATTAAATGTTCAACCACTTTTGCAGATAATGACTTCTGCACATTTTGGTGCTCCTAACCTTGAGGCTGAACAAGTCTCTCAAGCTGCTGTTGCTACGGCTGCTGCTACTCCTACTGCTGCGGCTCCTACTGCTCCTAGTGTTGAGGTCCAACAACCATAAGCACATGCCGTTGATACCATTTCATATGAACATATAGATGATGTTGATATCGATGAAATGGTCGGGAATGAAGGACCAACATCGCAGAAAACACAGGTGCGTCGTAGTTTGACGGTGTTAGCCAAAGTTCTTGAGGCGAAAAGCAAAGGCATCAAATTTGAAGTCAGATGGAATGCATGAGGCCAACGTGTGAATCCCAACAAGTCTATGTTTAGCAACTACATTGGAGTTGTCACTCAGCAACACGTGCCGATTGACATAGATTCATGGCACCATGTTGTGTCCGGGCTGAAAGCTGTGATCTGGGAAGAAATTATGGTAACATTATGAATTTATTTCTTTAATTTACTAGAAAATAAAATAACAAAACAATGTCTTACTCTTCTAAATCTCTTGAAGAGTACATTTATAGTAGATGATTCACACAAGGATTATGTACTAAGGCTTGCAGGAAGGATTTATCGAGGTTTTCACACTATTTTAACAAGATGTCACCTGAAAGATTCCGAAGGTAAAATAAACCCGCACCCACCCATTGTCTACGCTCACTTGATATCCCAAGAAGCAAGGGATTCATTTATTGGCCGCCGTGGGGATGATAAGTTTCAGGTACATTGTGGGTGATAATACATTGTTTGAAGATACCTGTATTCATCACTTTGATTGTCAATATTTCATTTAGGAAACAAAAACTTTGTACTAAAAATAAGGAACGTGCATCAAAACCAACATACCCCTATCGTAAAGCAAGGATGGGGTACACTTCATTAGAAAAGAAAATGGTAATTATTTTAAATTTACAGTAATATTATTAGGCACCAATAAACAACATCATAATTATCTTTCTATGTTTATATGTATATTGATGAGTCTAAAACCAACTACACTTCCATCCCAAGTCATGTGCTATGGAAGGAGGCACGTGTGAATAATGAAGGGAAGTTAGTAGATGAGAACACACAAAAAGTGTGGGAAATATTTGTAAGTATGACACAATGATAAAAATATTTGTTTTAAATTTCCATCACATAAAAATAATTAGTTATTTTCCTATATCCGACAGTCATAGGAATCAGCTACTCCTGTAGCGTATACAGACCTATTATCGACGGCTTTGAAGCAGTCAAAAAAATACGGCCGTGTCAGAGGTGCGGGGTTTGGGGTGACACCCCGAGTATATTTTGAGAAGAAGAAAAAAATGGATGATACATAAGAAAAATTGGAACAAATGAGCGAAAAAATAGAAACCCTTGAAGAATGATTGCAATGGCAGGGAGAGTTGCTAGCAACTTTTATGGGTGGGAAGAAAAGGGAAGACACAACTCAGGAACAACCAGCGCGTGAACATCCCGCCCCACCCCCCACCATCTTTGAGGCGAGCCATTTCCCTCAAAGAACTGTCATAGCTGTGGTAATCAATATTCTAATAATTGTTCCCATGAAATGTGAATCATACAAACAATGATAATTTTTTTGTACTGATCTTATACAGGGTGACAATGATTGTGATTTATATCTGTCAACACCCACCAATCACCTTGTAGCGAGGGTTACAATGTTCAATATCCCAGATTCCACGCTATATAATAGACCACTTCTGAAAGATCATCTGAAAGTGATGATTACTGTAGCTCATGAGCCAAATACAGAGCCACCTATTCCACTTGAAGATGATGATATTTATACGGTTGAAAAGGCTATTGGGACATTCATTTCATGGCCATCACAACTTGTAAGAGTACATGCAGACAAATAGTTATTTATTTCCTTTTTTTTTCAAGCTAAACCTTTAATAATTAATGAAAAAAGGGTCTGAACCAATGATTGTTGTTATAGACGGAGAAAGGGAAGGGGGTGAAAAACGTCAGCTCTAAACCATCTAAAGGATAGAACAACCGATCCCAAGGAGCTACTAAAAGCACAATAACACCACATATTCTCTATCCACATTTACTATCATTGAAGACTCATGTGGATACAAAGCTAAAAGATTGTAATAGTCATATAGTGGTTTTCGAACATACTATATACGGAGAGGAAAGTCAAGATTTCATTGCTGCTGAAAATATAAACGAGATCCTTGAAAATGGTTGGTTAGGCATCATAGTTTTAAATGTATATATGAGGTATGTTTCCATGAATTGATTTTCTAAAAGCTGATCTAATGTGCAAATTATGACTAAATGCATTTTATATTGTTGACAGACGCATTTATGAAAAACAGTTGAAGGAATTTTCCCATGAGACAAGATTTGGACTCGTTATTCCTCATACCACATCAACACACCAAACAAAATTAAAGCCATAAAAAGGGATGAAATAGTGAAAGGCTTGCTGAAAACATTTGAAAGCAAGATTACAGATGACAAACTCTTCCTAATACCAACCATGCAGGGGTAAAACTCTATGATTAAAGCATATCAATTATATTTTCAATTATTTTATTACTTATTACTTTTTGTGTTTTTAGGAAACATTGGTTGCTAATTGTAGTGAACTTGGATACTCCAAAGATTTATTTTATGGATTCAAAGCAAGGATATCCATCAAACCAACCAGACATGATGGAGTTTGTGAATTTGTAAGACACTACATCTTACGTTTTAGGTCTAAAAATCAAGTAATATAATTTATATTATCTTTTATTGAGGATTTTGTTATGATAGGGAAGTGTATCATTATCGTCTAAAAAAAGGAATGAGGACATGGTCTAAGCATAAGGAGGTGAGAAAGTACTATGTCTGGACAAATATCAGGTTATATATAATAACATTTCACTATCCAAACACATCTTAACACAAGTTACTTATTCTCTTAATGATCAATTTTTTGTAGTGTCCAAAACAAAAAAACGATAATGATTGCAGTTATTATGTTTGTAAATTTATGAAGGAGATCGTTTTTCATCAACAAACTAGCATCCCTAAAGAGGTATTTTCAAAAACAACTACTAGTTCGTTTAATTTATTTATTTATTATTTATTTTTATATTTTGCAGTACTACTATGACTTCCAAAAATCCTCATACTCACAAGATGATATATATGTGTTCAGAAACGAGTGGGACACATACCTGATGACAGATTATACACAAATAACATGAAGATCTGACTTGGAGACATGTACAATTGGTGGTCATTTTTGAGAGGGGTTTAGGGGATCAAAAGATGAAACATTGTTGTATGTAAATGTTTGTAGGAATATTTTAATTGTTATTAAATAAAAAATCCTTTCTCCAATGAGTCAATTTCCCATTTCAATAGATGATATGCACCAAAAACATGCAAGAATGATGAACCACTCAAAGGGTCCCTCTTTTGTTTAAAATAGACAAATTTTTAAGTGAAAACAAAAATTGACCTACGGAAATCTGACCAAACGCATTTGGATTGTGTTGATCATTTAATAGAACGATCCAAGGGTGCATTGGGGACATGTAAGAGTCAAACCAACCTCAATCTGAGGTACGGTGTGGCCGGTACCACTCAAAGGGTCTCTCTTTTGTTTAAAATGGACAAATTTTTAAGTGAAAACAACAACTGACCTATGGAAATTTGACCAAGCACATTCAGATTGTGTTGATATTTTATAAGAATGATCCACAGGTCATTTATGACATGTAAAAGTCATCCCTGCCTCAAAATGAGGCACGGTGTGGCCGTTACCACTCAAATGGTCTCTCTTTTGTTTAAAATGGACACAATTTTAAGTGAAAACAACAACTGACCTACAGAAATATGACTAAACCCATTCGGATTGTGTTGATAATTTAGGAGAACGATCCAATGGTCCTTGGTGACATGTAAGAGTCAACTCTGCCTCAATCAGAGGCACGGTGTGGCTAGTACCACTCAAAGGGTCTCTATTTTGTTTAAAATGGACACAATTTTAAGTGAAAACAACAACTGACTTATGGAAATTCGACCAAACGCATTCGGATTATGTTGATACTTTAGGATAACAATACAAGGGTTGTTTGTGACGTGTAAAAGTCATCCTTGCCTCAATCTAAGGCATGGTGTGGCCGCTATCACTCAAAGGGTCTCTCTTTTGTTTAAAATGGACACAATTTTAATTGAAAACAACAACTGACCTATGAAAATCCGACCAAACGCATTCAGATTGTCTTAATATTTTATCAGAACGATCCAAGGATCCTTTTTTATGTGTATGAGTCATACTTGACTCAATCCAAGGCACGGTGTGGCCGGTACCACTCAAAGAGTCTCTCTTTTGTTTAAAATGGACACAATTTTAAGTGAAAACAACAACTGGCCTACACAAATCTAACCAAACACATTTGTATTGTGTTGATCCGTTAGGATAATGATCCAAGGGTCCTTTTTGACAATTATGAGTCATCTCTGCCTCAATATTAGGCACGGTGTGGCCGATAGTACTCAAAGGGTCTCTCTTTGGTTTAAAATGGACACAATTTTAATTGAAAACAAAAAATAACCTATAGAAATCCGACCAAAAGCATTCAGATTGCCTTGATATTTTATAAGAACGATCCAAGGGTCCTTGGTGATGTTTAAGAGTCAATCCCGCCTCAATATGAGGCACGGTGTGGCTGGTACCACTCAAAGGGTCTCTATTTTGTTTAAAATGGACACAATTTTAAGTGAAAACAACAACTGACTTACAAAAATTTGACCAAACACATTCGGATTGTTTTTATCATTTAGGAGAATGATCCAAGAGTCCTTTTTAACGTTTAAGAGTCATCCCCGCCTCAATTTGAGGCACGGTGTGGCCGGTACCACTCAATGGGTCTCTCTTTTGTTTAAAATGGACAAATTTTTAAGTGAAAACAACAACTGACCTACGAAAATCTGACCAAATGAATTCGAATTGTGTTGATATTTTATAAGAACGATCCATGGGTTCTTTGTGATGTGTAAGAGTCATCCTTGCCTCAATCTGAGACACTGTGTGACTGGTATCACTAAAAGGCTATCTATTTTGTTTAAAATGGACACAATTTTAATTGAAAACAACAACTGACCTTCGGAAATCTGACCAAACGCATTTGGATTTCCTTGATCTTTTAAAATAATTATCCAAGGGTCCTTGGTAACGTTTAAGAGTCAAACCCGCCTCAATACAAGGCACGGTGTGGCCGGTAGCACTCAAAGGGTATCTATTTTGTTTAAAATGGGCACAATTTTAAGTGAAAACAACAAATGACTTACAGAAATCTGACCAAATGAATTAGGATTGTGTTTATCCATTAGGATAATGATCCAAGGGTCTTTTGTGACGTGTAAGAGTCATATCCGCCTCAATATGAGGCATAGTGTGGCCTGTAGCACTCAAAGGGTCTCTCTTTGGTTTAAAATGGACACAATTTTAATTGAAAATAAAAACTGACCTACATAAATATGATCAAATGCATTCATATTGCCTTGATATTTTATAAGAATGACCCAAGGGTCCTTGGTGACGTGTAAGAGTCAACACCACCTCAATCTGAGGCACAATGTGTCAAGTACCACTCAAATGGTCTCTATTTTGTTTAAAATGGACACAATTTTAAGTGAAAACAACAAATGACTTACGGAAATTTGACCAAAGGAATTTGGATTGTGTTGATCCTTTAGGAGAATGATACAAGGGTCCTTTTTGATGTTTAAGAGTCATCCCCTTCTCAATTTGAGGCATGATGTGGCTGGTATCACTCAAAGGGTCTCTCTTTTGTTTAAAATGGACAGATTTTTAAGTGAAAACAACAACTGACCTACGGAAATCCAACCAAATGCATTTGGATTGTATTTATCCATTAGTATAATGATCCATGGGTCCTTTTTGATGTGTATGAGTCATCTATGCCTCAATCTGAGGCACTGTGTGGCCGGTAGCACTCAAAGGGTCTCTCTTTGGTTTAAAATGGACACAATTTTAATTGAAAACAAAAAATGATCTACGGAAATCCAACCAAACGCATTTGGATTTCCTTTATATTTTATAAGAACTATACAAGGGTACTTGGTGATGTTTAAGAGTAAACCCCGCCTCAATCAGAAGCACGGTGTGACTGGTACCACTCAAAGGGTCTCTATTTTGTTTAAAATGGACGCAATTTTAAGTGAAAACAACAACTGACTTACTTAAATTCGACCAAATGCATTCGGATTGTGTTGATACTTTAGGAGAACAATACATGGGTCCTTTTTGATGTGTAAGAGTCATACTTGCCTCAATCCAAGGCACTGTGTGGCCGGTACCACTCAAAGGGCATCTCTTTTGTTTAAAATGGACAGATTTTTAAGTGAAAACAACAACTGACCTACGGAAATCTGACCAAACGCATTAATATTGTGTTTATATTTTATAATAACGATCCATGAGTCCTTTTTGACATGTAAAAGTCATCATTTACTCAATAAGAGGCACGGTGTGTCCGATAGCACTCAAAGGGTCTCCCTATAGAAATCCAACCAAACGCATTAGTATTGCCTTGATATTTTATAATAATGATACAAGGGTCCTTGGAGACATGTAAGAGTCAACTCCACATCAATAAAAGGCACATTGTGGCCGGTAGCACTCAAATGGTCTCTATTTTATTTAAAATGGGCACAATTTTAAGTGAAGACAACAACTGACTTATGGAAATCCAACCAAATGCATTCGGATTGCCTTGATATTTTATAATAACTATAAAAGGGTCATTTTTTATGTGTATGAGTCAACCCAACCTCAATCGGAGGCACGGTGTGGCCGATATCACTCAAAGGGTCTCTATTTTGTTTAAAATGGGCACAATTTTAAGTGAAAACTACAACTGACTTACGGAAATCCAACCAAACGCATTCGGATTGTGTTGATCCTTTAGTATAATTATAAAAGGGTCCTTTGTGACATTTATGAGTTATACACACCTCAATATGAGGTACGGTGTGACCGCTATCACTCAAAGGGTCTCTCTTTTGTTTAAAATGGACACAATTTTAATTGAAAACAACAACCGACCTATGAAAATCCAACCAAACGCATTCAGATTGTCTTGATCTTTTATCATAATGATCCATGGGTCTTTTTTGACGTGTACGAGTCATCCCCACCTCAATCCGAGGCACGGTGTGGCCGATACCACTCAAATGGTCTCTCTTTTGTTTAAAATGGACACAATTTTAAGTGAAAACAACAACTGACCTACGAAAATCTAACCAAATACATTTGGATTGTGTTTATCCTTTATGATAACGATCCACGAGTCCTTTTTTACGTGTACGAGTCATCCTAACCTCAATATGAGGCATGGTGTGACCGGTAGCACTCAAAGGGTCTCTCTTTTGTTTAAAATGGACACAATTTTAATTGAAAACAAAAACTGACCTACGAAAATCTGACCAAACGCATTCAAATTGACTTGATATTTTATAATAATTATCCAAGGGTCCTTGGTGATGTGTATGAGTCAACTAAACCTCAATACGAGGCACTTTGTGGCCGGTATCACTCAAAGGGTCTCTATTTTGTTTAAAATGGACACAATTTTAAGTGAAAACTACAACTGACCTATGAAAATCTGAACAAATTCATTATGATTGTGTTGATACTTTAGGAGAACGACCCAAGGGTCCTTGGTGATGTGTAAGAGTCAAACCTGCCTCAATTTGAGGCACAGTGTGGCCGGTATCACTCAAAGGGTCTCTATTTTGTTTAAAATGGTCATATTTTTAAGTGAAAACAACAACTGACCTACGAAAATCTGACCAAATGAATTTGTATTGTATTGATCTTTTATAAGAACAATACATGGGTACTTTGTGACATGTACACATTATTCCTGCCTCAATCTGAGGCACGGTGTGGCCGATATCACTCAAAGGGTCACTCTTTTGTTTAAAATGGACATAATTTTATGTGAAAACAACAACTGACCTATGGAAATCTGACCAAACGCATTCAGATTTCCTTGATATTTTATAAGAACGATCCAAGGGTACTTGGTGATGTTTAAGAGTCAACCCTGACTCAATACGAGGCACATTATGGCCAGTATCACTCAAAGGGTCTCTATTTTGTTTAAAATGGACACAATTTGTAAGTGAAAACAACAATTAACTTACGAAAATCTGACCAAACGCATTCGGATTATGTTTATCCTTTAGGAGAACGATCTAAGGGTCCTTTGTGATGTGTAAAAATCATCCCCACCTCAATCCGAGGCATGTTGTGGCCGCTATCACTCAAAGGGTTTAACTTTTGTTTAAAATGGACACAATTTTAATTGATAACAACAACTGACCTATGAAAATATGACCAAACGCATTCAGATTATCTTAATATTTTATAATAATGATCCATGGGTCCTTTGTGACATGTAAGAGTCAACCCCACATCAATCCGAGGCACGGTGTGGCTGGTACCACTCAAAGGGTCTCTCTTTTGTTTAAAATGGACACAATTTTAAGTGAAAACAACAACTGACCTACGGAAATCCAACCAAAAACATTCAGATTGTATTTATCCTTCAGGAGAATGATCCAAGGGTCCTTTGTGACATATACGAGTTATCCCCTCCTCAATATGAGGCACGGTGTGGCCGATATCACTCAAAGGGTCTCTCTTTGGTTTAAAATGGACACAATTTTAAGTGAAAACAACAACTGACCTACGGAAATCCAACCAAATGCATTCGGATTGTCTTAATATTTTATAATAATGATCCATGGGTCCTTTTTGACATGTATGAGTCAACCCCACCTCAATATAAGGCACGGTGTGGCCGATACCACTCAAAGGGTATCTCTTTTGTTTAAAATGGACACAATTTTAAGTGAAAACAACAACTGACCTACGGAAATCCAACCAAACACATTCAAATTATGTTTATCCTTTAGGAAAAGGATCCACAAGTCCTTTGTGATGTGTACGAGTCATCCCCACCTCAATCTGAGGCACGGTGTGGCTGGTAGCACTCAAAGGGCATCTCTTTGGTTTAAAATGAACACCATTTTAAGTGAAAACAACAACTGACCTACGGATATCTGACCAAATGCATTCAGATTGTGTTGATATCTTATAATAATGATTCATGGGTCCTTTGTGATGTGTACGAGTCAACCCCACCAACCCCCTGGACCGCCCCACCCCCCCTGGACACCAACCCACCCCCTGGACACCCCCACCCCTCTGGACACCCCCACCCCCTGTAAAGCCCCCCCCGAAACCCTAGACACCCGCCCACCCCTTGGAAAGCCCTCCCGGACACCCTCATCCCACCAGACACCTCCTACCCCCCCTTGTCCAGCCACCCCAAACCCTTGAACACCCCCCAACCCCATGAATTCTGAATTGAATTCTTTATGTACTTCATTAACTTATGAATTATGTGTTAATGGTGTACGAGTATACTTGGTCTAATTATCTTATGATTTATGTGTTAATTTTGTATGGGTATACTTTCTCTAATTAGCTTATTGAGATTATGATTTTTTTTGCAGGTGTTCGGGTGTGCTGCTGCAGATTTTTTCAGAGCAGCAAACATGGCATTTATCAGTACTTTTTAGCGCTGATAAATGGAGCTTTTATCAGTGATGAAAAAGCACTGATAAATGGAGCTTTTATCAGTGCTGAAAAATCACTGATAAACTACACCTTTATCAACACTAAAGAAGTGCTGATAAAGGACTATTTTATCAGCACTAAAGGAGCGCTGATAAAACATGCATTTATCAGCGCTCTTTTAGCGCTGATAAAGGGTTGTTTTATCATCACTCTTTTAGCACTGATAAAGTACCCCATTATCAGCGCTCAGTAAGCGCTGATAATGGGTACCCCCCTTTATCAGCACCGAGCTTTACAATGCCTTTTTAGCGCTGATAAAGCCCGTTTTGAGCGCTGATAAAGACCGTTTTTATAGTAATGAATCATAATCATCAGTGATTTACATTATCTAAAAATAAGATACTAAAATACATGAGATACAAGTAGAGGTAACATTTTATATCATAATGAAAATATAATAATATGTACAAAGGGTATCCTTATTATATACTTATATAGTGGAAAAGGATTCAAATGTTGGATTAGTGTGCAATGCATCATATTATAATGATATAATTAGAGTGGGAACATGGGGGTTTATATATTAAGGATGGTTTTTCTAAGAATATTGGTTGTAATATGTGTATAAGAGAGGGGATTGTTTGTAGGGAGGGGGAGGGGCTGGGTAGGGGGGGGAGGGGGGAGGGGTTGGGTAGTGGGAAGGGGGAGGGGCGCTGGTAGGTGGTGGGGGAGAGGGGCGGAGGGGGCGTGGGCAGGGAGGGGAAGGGGGGAGGGGGGATGGGGGATGGTGGGGTGTAGGGGATGGTAGGGTGGAGGGGAATGAGCTGGGAGGGGGGGAGAGGGGGAGGGGGCTGGTGGGGGGGAGGGGGGAGGGAGGGGTTCCATCGTGAAAGAGGTAGGGAAAGGGGAAGGGGTTAGATCGCAGACAGAGGCAGGGAAAGGGGAAGGCGAAAGGGGTTCGATAACGAGAGGGTAGGGTTCGATAATGAGGGAGGAGAAAAGTTGATTTGGAGTGTTTGGAGATGAGTTGAGGTGAATTGAATAAGTTCTATGATTTATTAATAAATTATATTTGGAAGATAAAAGTTCAATAAGTCCTGAAAATTTCCGGACTACTTATGGGAATCTCATAAAACTTATAGAGTTTTTGTAAAGTCTTTTTTTGATATCATAAACTGTGGAAGTAGATGTGTGGTAGTAGGAGAACCATAGAAAAGACACTCAGATGTAGTATGTTCTTTCAAGAAATGCATGGAGCTAGGACAGACAGGTAAAAACTAACAAAAAATTTACCGAAGAAATGCATGGAGCTATCAACCCTACACATTACCCCCCACACCCCTGCCCCCACACCCCTTCACCCCCTGCCCCCACCCTTCAACCAAACTCCCCCCCCACTTTCACCACCACTTCCCCCACCCTTCACCCCAACTCCCTTGAACCACCCACCCTTTCACTCCCACTACCCCCTACACACTACCCCCCACCTACCCCCCCACCTTCCCCCCCACCTGTACCCCCCACCTTCACACTACCCCCCCTCACCCCCACTACCCCACCTTCACCCCAACTTATTTGACCCCCCCTTCACCCCCACCCCAACTCCTTTTAACCACCCCCACTTACCCCCACCCTTCACCCCAACTCCCTTAAACCACCCCTTTCACCCCAGTGCCCCCCCACTTTCACCACCAGTGCCCCTCACCCTTCACCCCAACTCCCTTGAACCACCCCCTTTCACCCCCACTACCCCCTAACCACACCCCCACCTTCCCCCCATTTCCCCCCCAACCTACCCTCCACTACCCACCCCCACCTGCACACCGCCCCACCCCCACACCCCCCACCCTTCACCCCAACTCCTTTGACCCCCCCTTCACCCCCACTACCCCCACCCCAACTCCTTTGACCCCCCCACTTTCACCCCCACTTCCCCCTCCACCACCCTTCTCACCCCAACTCCCTTGAACCACCCCCTTTCACCCCCACTACCCCTCCTGCACACTGCCCCCACCCTTCAACAACCAAGGTTATTTCATTCATGAATATTTATATGCAATATTAAATGCATTCAAAATATTGAGGAGATAAAATAGGAAGAATTTTAACATTGAATAAGGAAGAATCCATGATCGTTTCACTATATTATGCATGTATTCATCCATACATAATGATTTTAAGGCACACATCATGGATTGATAAAGGATGAAGATCACATTATTTTTTCATGTGCACATTGTATTATTACATATAGTTATCAGATGGTTATGAGATATAGAGTAGGAAATTCTAGATCCTGTAATTCAGGGATATTTGAATCCAAAATATTTATGTGGTTTAGTGAATGATGAAATATAAGAAATTAGTGTTTCTATATTTGATATATATTCATGCAGTTCAAAATAGAGACATGTGAAAGTTTGAAACTATTATTCAAGATAGAATGATTTATATGAACCATGTAAAAGAGCGATAAGGCCCAAAACAAATGGTTATAAAGATATGGAGTGGGAAATTATAGATTCATTAATTCGAGGATATTTGAATCCAAATTATTCATGTGGTTTAGTAAATGATAAAAAATAAGAAATTGGTGATGCTCTATTTGATATATATTCAAGAAGTTCTAAATATAGATAAGTGGAAACTTGAAACTATTATTCAAGAGAGAAGAATTTTTGTACAATATTTAAAAGAGTGATAAGACCCAACATAGTTTCAATTATGAAGAACCACTATGTGTCAAAGTTAAAAAGAAGAGTAAGATCTAGTGCTCTTTGTGTTGAAAAAAAGAAGAGAAAAAAGTGGGAAGAGGTAGAAGAAGAAGCAACCAATTAGTTCATGAAGTTTATAAGAAGAAGAGATCTGTGACCCTAGTTCACACATGAAAGAAGGGGAGAGATGAAGAGTTAGGTGTATTTCAGTTTATACAGGAATGAATATAAAGAAGAAGTTATAGAATATCAGTTTGATACTATGAAGAAGAAGAGTTTTTATATCGTGATATGTATAAAAATAAAACAAGTGACTTGCTATTGTGTAATGGAAGAAGAATAAGAAAGGATACATGAACAATAAAGAAGTATTCTAAATTGGTGTTATAATATCTTGTTGTTACCCCTATATTTATTGTAAAGGTATGAGATGTACCTGAGTGAGGGAAACACCAAATAAGTGTGTAGTATACACACTCTATACTGTCATGAGACTATAGTTTAAAGCTCAAAGGGATTTACTAATGGGTTTTGTGACCTCAGGTGTTACCAGATCACACTAAGGATTAGACTTATCATACTGAGAGGTGAACCTTATAAATTAATATGCTACTTGTGTGTGTGTTTTTTATTATTATATAAGAAATAATTGATGAGGAAAGAGAGAATAAAAGAACCACTCACCTAATAGTGATAGAGGTAAAAAGAAAAGGGATAAAAATTTAAAAGTACAAAAAAGTTAATTAAAAGTCACAAACATTAATTCAACCCCCACTCAATGTAGTTTATATCCCAACCAGTCCCCTTTAGTTTGTATTAGAGACAAATTCACTTCTGATTGGATTCTCTAGATTTGAAGTTGTTCCACTTTAAAGATTGTAAGGTTTTATTCCTAATCTATAATGAAGTTCAATTTTAGTAAAGATTTATCTATCTTAGATTTGAATTCTATTTCTACCAAGACTAAGCTAAATAGGAAAAAACAACAGAAAAAAAGGCTGAAGAAGTTATCCCTCTTGAAAAAATAAGAATAAAGATCAGTTTCTATATTATAGGATACTAAAGAAGTTATACCTATCTTAGAAGGTGAATAAAGAGTGGTTGAGATAACTACCAAGGTGTTGGACAAACCTACAACCTCTATTGATTCAAGGGATCCATGTGAAAATGAGGTAAGTAAAGATTATTGCTCAAACTATCCCAAAGAAGATCCAAGAATAATTGGGAGTGATTATACATTTTCTGATTCACAAGATATATATTTTGTAACATTAAAAGATATACTGTATTGTTTTCTCAAAGAAATTATCGCTTTTATTTATGGAATTTTTGAAATTCAGTAGGAAGAGATCACTCAGTTTGAAGGTGAGGTAAATAATTTAGAGAAAGATTTAAGAGAAAGAGCTCTAACTTGCATAAATATATCTAAAAAGGATAATTTCAAAGAAGATATGAATTAGGATCTTAAATAAAGATACTCCAAATTTGAAGAAGAGTGGCTCAAAACCATCCATGAAAAGAATGATCTCACTGAAGAATTTGAGAATAAATTCAATGAATTTGAAGAAGATCTTTCCACCAAGAATGCTCAAATTGATGTCAAGTCCAAAAGAATCAAGTATTATGACACCTTGTTAAATGAGAAAAATAAAAAACTCATGATGAAGAAGTTGGAAGAATGAAAAAAGACTATGAAAATAAAGTTTAATTAATTAAAGACCCGAAGAATTCTATCAATATGAAGTGTCTAGAATTGAAAAAAACTAGCCAATCTAGAAATGACACATATTGAGTTTTCAAAATTTAAAATGAGAGAATCTACCACCACGAATTGTTCTAATGAGGAAACTGGTGTTTAAAGGATTCCATTATATTTAAATAAGATCATTGTGTCATCTAATGGTAATTCTCAAGTAGACCTAAATAAAAAGGTGTTATTCATACCTTAATGTAATGATTTTTTCTAAATCTATTTTCATAGAAAGTGAAGGTTTGAAAATAAAATCTATAAAATTATGGGTGAATAAAAATTAAGATAATATTTACACCATGTCTATAGTGGATATAGGAATGAGTGTGGAAGATTATTCTGTAAGAAGAACCCAACTAGTGATAAAAGAATCCCAAAAACAACATGATCTAAAATCTATAAATTCTAAACAACATGTCGTAAAGAATAGAAGATTTAGGTTTGTTGGAAAATGATGGCTGGGTAACAGGTTTGGGAATTTTTCATTGGATTTTCAGTAAAATCCATCAACACTTGAAGCACAAAGGAAGAAAATTTCAAGGGGGGTCAGGCTAGAGATAAAAAAACCATAGTTTGAAAAGAATCAGTCTACATCAAACTAATTTGGAAAGCTTGAATAAATCTATGATTTTTTCAATGGTTGTGGTCACATAAGTGATGCATGTTCATATCAAACTTCTAAATTCTATAAATTTCATAAATACAAAGTCTATTACACAAAACACTTAAAAATAGATTAATAATTCTAGAATAGTAAATAGAAACATAATAATTCCATAATAGTAAATAGATAACAAAATAGTAAATATATTAAACCATGAATATCAAAATAACAGATTAATTATGAGAATGAGAATGAAATATAAACCATGAAATGCCAGTGAATAATAGTTGATAGGATACCAGTCAACAAACAAGATCCTCAAAACAGTTGACAATAAACAAAAACTCCTTCAGTGAACTCCTCTTGTAATTACAAACTCCTGAAATAAAATTAATATTGCAAACAATATTCAAAGAATCCAAAAAACCGGATCCAAAAAACAAAATCACACCGAAAAACAAAAAAAAATGAATACTGAAAACTAGGATCCAGAAAACAAAAACTCCTCTCGCAAATGAAAACAGAATGAATACTGCAAACTCCTCCTGCAAACAGAAGGGAGCCACAAAATAGGTTAACAATACTGCAAACAGAAGGAATAATGAAAATAGGAGCCACAAAACAGAATGAAGTAAAATGGTTTTTCCAACACACTGAATAGAGGAGTAACACCCAAAAAAGGGTATGGAGGAGGGGAGGAATACTTCGGTCGATGCACCGAATGGAGGAGGAATGCCTGAAAAAGGGTATGGAGGAAGGGATGAACGCGAGAGGGATGGAGGAACCCCAAATAGAGACGTGGGTGAGGGAAGAAGGAACCACGAATAGAGGGTCCAAAAATGGAGAATCCACATCGCGAATGAAGGAACCATGGTGAGGGATGGAGGAACCGAAGCTGGTGAGGATGAACAAGAGAGAATTCGTCGGTCGGGCGATGATCAGACGAAAGCCACAAGGAAGAGGAGAAGGGTTTCGAGGGCGAGTGGGTGAGCGATAGAGGGAATCCATGAGTGAGGATGAATTTCCATGGGTATATCTCATATAAAGCCACCATTTTTTAATAACCGCGGGTGTATCATAGGCCGCAACCACAAATTTTTTAAACTGTGTCTATATAAGTGTGGCTATATCCTTAATTTCTAGTAGTGATTGTCTGAAGAAGTTTTATCATTTTTAATTGAGCATTTCTATTTTATTTATTCTTACAAATCCCTAAAAACTTCTTCAACCATGATAAAATAATAAATACATTATAATCTATATAATTAGATGTTATTATGTTAATGAAATGACCTATATCCATCTCCACTTCCATCAAATGGAAAAATAATTCATCGTTCGTGTGTATGAAAGACTACCGCCTCGTGAACTGATGTAATTCGTTTTCTATCACTGTATCCCAACAATGTTTATAATAATGGAATTAATATTATATATGATATTAATTAAATATTTATAATTATTAAAATATAATATATCATTTATGTTTTTACCTTTTCATGTATAGATAAATGATAACGTTGTTCGTGTGTATGTGTGGACTAACACCTCCACGAAACGATGTGATTAATTTTTCATCACCACATCACATGGATGATATATATACGTATATTTAAAGAATTAACATGATATATATGATATTATTATAATTATGGAAAGATAAAATTATATTTACCTTTTTTCCATAATAATTATTGAAAAATGGAAACGTTACTTGTGTGTATGTACGACCTAATGTCTCCATGATTGTAATGTAGTTCATTTTTAATAACCATATTTCATGGTTGTATTTAAAATTATAATTAATATATAAAAGTTATAATTATTTCATGAATATTATTTTGAATATGATATAATGTCGATCTCTTTGACCATGATCAACATAACAAAGTCATTCTGGACTTATGAACCAAATATCGTCAAAAGTATGACATGAACTTAAATAATTAAGTAATTGTTATAACATGGTAATTAGTGAAATAAAAATAATAATAAAATTGAAAAGGGTTCTCAATAAAGTAAATAATTAACCTAAGTTTATTATTCAGGAATATAAAGAATATATGTGATGATTCAGACTCGAGGTAAGATAATTTTTTTAAAGTCTTCTTTTAAAGTTTCTTTTTAAAAAGTCAAAAGGAATGTTTTTTAACTTATATGGAATGAGAATATTTTACCACTGCCATAATGCCTCAATGATTTGAAGCTTCATTTACAATTTTAAAATTTTACATTCAAAGAAAATGTTTTCATTTATAAGTGTGCACCTTTTTTAAAAAATAAGTGTTTTCAAAATGGAAATTTTATTTTCCTCAAAAAAAGATTTTTAGTGATATTTTATTCATAGAAAAACCCTATTTACATTGTTTTGAGTATTTTGGTATTAAAAATGGATTTTTAAAAGAAAAGGGCATTCTGATACCATAAAGTGTTTTATATATGCATTTTAAAGATTTTTTCAAAGGTTTTATGATGAAAAGTGAAAGCATAAAATGTTTTATTCATGATATGGTACTTTAACATTATATATGAAACATGTGAGACTGATAAAAAATATATGAAGCGTTGATCCCCCATTATAGATCATAAGTGAGATTGATATAGATTATATGTTGGGTGTTCCCAGATAGCATTGGGTGATCCCATTATTGCTTTGGGAGTGCCCAAATAGCAACCCAATGAATTGGATAATGTACCTTGTCTTTTAAGGAAAGAAGGAGTTAGTTACTGAAGGGATTATCCTATGGATTTAACTAGGATCCATTTATTTTTGAAATGGGTTTAAAACAGGTTATGAATGTGATGCTCTAAGTTTCCAAAAAGGGTTTCTATTTTCATTCTATGAGTTTTAATGTTTTCTTTGAGAAAAAAGTGTGTGTGATTTTCATATAGAAATGATTTATTTCATCCTCTCAAAGACCATTGTGAGAAAAGTAAACTTTTCATGGGTTTATGTTTTTTACTAGAATAATGAATTTATTCTTTTTATGTCCCTTACTGAGTTTTTTATGCTCATACCATGTTTTTTAAATGTTTTTCATAGGGTTTAAGGATGAGTAGGGAAAAGTATGGGGTCAAGATGAAAATTATAAAGATTTATCATGAAAATAAACCATGTTTTATTTTAATTTTTTTGTGGAAAAAATGTATATTGAGTACAAGTGTCCACTTGTAATGTATGAGTTTACTTTTTAAGGGTTTTACTTAATTCTCTAAAAGTATAAACTGAAAATATCCTCATAAATTTAAGAAAGTGAATTCTAGTTCAAAAACACCGAAATATGTAATGCTTAAGGCCAGTTCCTTATAGATGGTATCAAAGGAGGGTTTAGACAACTTTGAAGATTAATATGTTTTCTTGTGGGGTTTTCTTAAGAGTTATGGATATCATCATGGGTTTATAAGTTTAATTTTTATTATAAGTTAAATTTCTTAGACACACTCTTTTGAGGATTTAAGTAATGAAATTTTGAAGCATGACTTTTTGGGAGAAATTTTATTGGGTTTAGGTATATGTAACCCTTAGGTTTAATGTGAAGTATTATTTGAGGAATAATACCATTACATCTTGTGGACATAATTTTAATGGTATGAATAACCTTTAGGTCTTATATAATCTTTTAATTTTAAGTAATCATGGGTTATTACATTTCTGGGAAGAAAAATGAGAGGTATGAGATAACCTTTGAGGTTAAAACATTTATTTAATGTTGAATATATTAAGGTTATTTTTGAGTATATTTATCATTTTTTCTGGAATTTTATAAGGATTGTATTAATATAGTTTTAGAAAAAGGAAAACCCGCATGATGGGTGATAACCTGTCGCATCCAGTAAGGCCACGGGGATTGAACCCATAACTGAAGGGCGATGAAGATGCATTGCCTACCACTTTCTTACATGATGTCCTGGTCAGCATAAAATTATTTTTCATTATTTAAAATATATGAAATATAAATGTTAATTTCATTTTAGGAACATATGTTTTATCGTATTGGTAACCATGAGATTGGAAATTGATTTGGTGTTAAGCCATTAATGTTATTTCATAAGATGTTCACTATTTTGGGAACCCTATATGATTAAGGTAAACAAAATATTATGGGGTTTTATTTGAGGAATAAAGTATGAATTATATTCTGGAATCATATATGATCAGAATTTGGATTTATAGTGATTTAAGTGATTTATGTAAATGATTATCATATCTTGGAGATTATGCAATTTGGGCAATTACATTTTTGGTACGAGACATTAAGAGCGATTGATTTTATTTTGAGATAAATGTTAAAATTTATGTTGGAAGACTATGTGATAAAATCCTTATAATTTTTGGGTTTCAATATTAGTCTAGAATATTTTTTAGGAATTTAAAGTTTAGTTAATTTTTAAATTATCTATGTTGAACTCTGGGTATTACTGTTGAATTTTGGATATTAAAGTAGTTTTTTCATCATATAAAGGTTTATTATTTCTAGTAATTATGTTACCTTGTGATAACCATTTTGGTTTTGATTAATTAACAAAGGAAGGAGGAATAAATAGTTATTATTTTGCGGATTTTGTGATCCATATAAGTTGATTATGATGCTTTAGGCATAAAAAATTCATCTTGAATACTCATTTTTTGGAGAAAAAGATGAGACTGCGGTGGAAATTGATTAAAGGATGAAACTATAATTTTTAAGTAAGTATGTATCCTTATGTTATTAGTATAGTATTTAAAATAATTCATCAAATATATGAAAATTATCTTGAAATAAAAATGTTATCTATTTAATTTTCTTACCAAGAAATCAATGACCTTTTAACCCATCAAAGATTTACGGTTTTGTGGTGGTTAATTTTCTCATGGCCATGTTCTCTATTACTCTATATCAATCATTGAGAGTTATTTTTCTATTCCATATCCATGTTTTAACTTCCCACTTATACTCTCCTATATGGAAACCTATTATTTGTTACTCCAAGTGACCTTCATACTTTCCTTTCTCTCTTTTCAAAAGGAAGTTGCATTGATTATTTCTACAATGTGGGATTTCAACAAAGGTATTTTGAAAAGTAAAGCCCCTAGTTTTTAAGAAAAATTTCAAATTTAGAGGACAAAATTTATTAAAAGGAGAATAATTTATCATCATGATATTTAAAAAAAATAAATACTATGTACAAGATACACAACACCGAGTTTAAACTAACAAAGAAATATTATTTAAATGTGACTACTATAACCTAACCATTAAATTGGTAAAAATGAATAGTATACAATTTATTATGAAATATATAATAGTCCTAATCAATTATAATTTATTAATTAATTATTTTTGAAAAAGTACTATATTTTCAGTAAAGTCATTTCATTCTTCAAAAAATACTTTTTCTTCAAAAATGGGTTTTCTTGCATTTTATGAGTGCATATTATAATTAATTTCTAGAAGTTTTAGAAAATATATTTGAAAAAATTAATTTCATTTTTGAATTCATCATGTCAATATTATCTTAAAATTATTTTTTATAATTTTATTAAAATAATGATTTTTTGAGGAATAGTGAAAAATACAGTTTTTTATTGAAAACTGTATTTTATTTTAAATAATTTACATAGTAAAATTATGTTTTGGATTAATTTTAAACTATTATAAGTTAATTTTTATTTAGAATAATAAAATTATGGGGTTTTAAATATATTTTATACTAGAATTTAGTATAAAAACATTTTATATTTAAAAATGGCATTTTTTAGAAAAATTGTTTTTCATTGAGATTTATGGGTTTAATTTTAAATTAAATTATAAAACTTATGTGATTTTAATTTTTAAAAATGTATTAGATATTTTTAATAAATGTTTCCAAATTTATTAAATATTTTCCTTTTATTTTTGGACAATATGAATATAAACCTTAGTAATTTTATCACCACGGTAAAAGGTAAATCGAGTAATTTAGTTTAAAATTAAAATGATAAGATCTATTAAATGATCCAAAATCTTACCTAAATATTATTTTATGGATTTATCCCGACAATAAGAATATAAGGGTCAAATTTATGACCTTTTTTGACCACTTGGATAGGATTTTGACCTTTATATTATTTTATTTAAAGAAATGTCAAACATGTCACACTCTTGTTTTTAATAAGTGTAATATTTTTAATATTGTATTATACAGAGGATATGTTCAACTATAAATATTATTTTGAAATATAATAGATTTATATCCATCTTGGTAATTTATTTTTAATTTTTAGTGAAGAAATAATTACCTTAAATGCATGCACAACACTAATGCATTGATTATTTAATTATTGAAAAAATAAAATAAATGATATTAAAAATATTTAAATAATTATAATTTGGGATAAATAATGTGATAAAATAATTTTATATATGAACTTGAAATTTTAGATATATAACATTTTTTTATAATTGTAAGTGTTATCTTTACATTATTAATATTAATGTAATGAATAATTCTAAAAAATGACATTATGGATATTTTATAGTAAATAATATTTTATTAAATGATATAAATTTTATAAAAAACTTAATTTAGAAAAGTGTTTTTTATAAGGTTTAAAATATCACTCATGATCCATTTATTATTTGTTTTTCTATTTATCATAAGTATTTTGACCCTAAAATAGTAAAAAATCATGTTGTCACAGTAAGAGTTAAAGAGGTTAAATAAGGGTTAAAACAAAAAGATAAGGGTATAAATATAGCCAAAATTTATATAATTTTTATTTTATTAATGTATTTAGACCTATAAACATCTCATATTCTAAATAAATCACTTTTTATCCATTTTTAATTGAAAATTAATTTATATTAATTTAATATTTTGAGAAATTCCAAGAGTGTCCCTCCCCTCTCTTATAAAAGGGCACATATTCTTCTCAATCCAACACACTTAAAACCCATTTTTTTCAGTTTATACCTGAAAAAATATATTCTTATAATCTCTACCCACATTATAGAGGTCTTATTTTAGGTATAACACCACCATTAGTGGTCTTAAGGTGTTGAGAAAAGGAGATTGTCTGAAGAAGAGGTATCGTTTTTAATCAAGCGTTTGTATTTTGTTTATTCTTAAACACACCTAAAACCTTATTAAAACATGATAAAATAATACCTATAGTATCATAAATATACTTATATGTTATTATGTTAGTGTAATTATCTATATCCATCTCCACTTCCATCAAATGAGAAAAGAATTCATCGTTTATGTGAACGATGAACTACCGACTTGAGAACCAATGTAATTTTTTTCCATCACCGTCTCTCAAGAATGGTTATAATTATGTAATTAATGTTTATATATGATATTAATGACATATTTTTCATTTTTAAAAGATAATATATCATTTATGTTCTTACCTTTCCATGTACTGGAAAATGATAACGTCGTTCTTGCATACGTGTGGACTACCACCTTCACGAAGCGATGTGATTCATTTTTCATCACCACATAACATGGATGGTATATATAAATATATTTAAAGAAGTAATATTATATATATTATATTATTATCATTATGTAAATATAAAATAATACTTACCTTTTTTCTGTATGATCATTGAAAAATGGAAACGTTACTCATGCGTACGTACGACCTACCGTCTACATGATTGTAACATAGTTCATTTTTCATAACCATATTTCATAGTTGGATTTAAAAGTATAATTAATATATAAAAGTGATAATTATTTCATGAATATTATTATGTATATGATTTAATGTTTATCTCTTTGACCACACTCAACACACCAAAGTCATTCCAGACTTATGAACAAATATCGTTAAACGTCCGATGTGAACTTAAATAATTAAGTAATTATTATAACATGGTAATGAGTGAAATAAAAGGAATAATAAACTTAAAAAAATTTATAAGGAAAGTAAACAATTAACCTAAGTTTATTATTTAGGAAGATAAATAATATACATGATGAGTCAGACTCAAGGTAAGATACTTTTTCTAAAAATATTATTTTAAAGTTTATTTTTACAAAAGTCAAAAGGATTTTTTTTAACTTGGACAACCTGAGAAGATTTTACCACTATAATGATTCCTAAATTATTTGAATATTACTTTATAAGTTTAAAAATTTATTTTCAAAGAAAATGTTTTCATTTATAAGTGCACAACTTTTTTAAAAAATAAGTGTTTTCAAAATAGAAATTTTATTTTCCTCAAAAATGATTTTAGTGATATATTCTTCATAAAAAAACCTCTTTACCTTGTTTTGGGTATTTTGGTATTAAAAATAGGTTTTTAAAATAAAAGGGTAGTTTGATACTAGAAAGTGTTTTATATATGGGTTTTAAAGAGTCTTTTAATGGTTTTATGATAAAAAGTGCAAGCATAATTTTTTTTATTCATGATATGGTAATTGAGAATTATATATGAAATGAGTGAGCTTGATATAGCTTATATGAAGGTTTAATCCCCATTATAGCTCAAGGATGATCCTTATATATCTTATACGTTGGGTGTGCTTATATAGCATCAAGTGAGCCTGTTATAGCTTTGAGTGTGCCCAGATAGAGCTCCAATGCATTAAGTAATGCAACTTATCTTTTTGAGGTAAGAAGGAGGGAGTTACCAAAGGGTTTATCCTATGAATTTAACTGAGATCCAGTTATTCCTGACATGAGTTTAAAACGGGTTATGAATGTGATGCTCTAAGTTTATAAAAAGGGTTTTTATTTCCTTGCTTTGAGTTTTAATGTTTTATTTGAGCAAAAAGTGTGTGTGATTTTCATATGGAAATGATTTATTTCATCATCTCAAAGAACATTATGATAAAGGTAAACTTTTTATGGGTTTTTATGTTTTTCACTGGACTAACAAATTTATTCTTTCTATGTTCCTTACTGGTATTTTTATGCTCATTCCATTTTTTTAAAATGTTTTCCATAGGGTTTAAGGATGAGTAGGGGCAAGGATGAGGTCAAGATGAAAATTATGAAGATTTATAATGAAAATAAACCATGTTTTATTTTAAAAAAAAAAATTTGGTGGGAAAAATGGATACTGAGTATAATTTTCCACATGTAATTTATGGGTTAACTTTTTAAGAGTTTATCATAATTCTCTAAAATGCTAAACCTAAAAGATCCTCAGAAATTTAAGAAAGTGAATTATAGTTCAAAAACACTAGAATATGTAATGCTTAAGGTTGGGTCCTTACATTTACTCCCCTTTCTCTCTAGGTGGTGGCCCCCCTATATCCTTTATTCAAGTAGAGAAAAAACTCCCCCACATTACAAAGAGAACATGTCCTCTATTTCCGGATTAGTACTCACTATCTATGAGCTCAGTGACTGAGTGGGTCCTCCATTGGAGTAGTGCTCCCTTGTTTGTGCTACATAATGGTAAGACACGACTCCTCTATACTCATTATTGATAAGTTATGCATGATGCTTGGTACCAGATATGAGACCTTTAGAAGATGCATGTTAACACATCGTTCTTAGCTGGGCATGAAGATGAAGATCTTCTTTATCTCTTCATTTGAGTTTCTTTATGAGCATATATGATGTTAGGTTCCTTTACCCTCTTGACCATGGGTTGAGTAGACTGTGTTTATTTTATTACTTCCCCTCTTGGTTTTTGAGGTGTCATACTGTATATGTATATAATCACCCTTCCATGGAATTTTCCCACACATGTACTATCTTATGTAGACAACAAATAGATTGACATTGACTATGATGGACATGATATTAGTGGAGCTTAGAAATACATGGTGGCACTGACCACATTCGATGGATGGACTCTGGGATCCTGAGTTGGGCTCTCCCCTTCTTTACCTTATTATAGTTGTTTTAAATTTGGGTTTCCCCCTGTATTTATGGATGAGCATGTATTTTTTCCCTTATAATACCTTGTTTCACTTTGATATATATCCTAGAGGTTGTTGCATGTATTGTTTACTCTCTAGTAACTTCTACTTGTTTATATCTCTACATTGTTTCATAGGGATATGAGTATGCATGTGAGTATATTTATTTTAGGCTAGGGCCTCCCATTTTAGTGTTATGCCCACTAGACACTTATTTTCATCCCATGGACTATTAGAGGTGGACTTGGGGTGTCACTATCAACTTATTGTCAGCCTAGGTGGGTCACAATGGGTTAGGTCATGACATAGTGATATCAGAGCTGATTCTATCCTGATGAACATGTTTGGAGTTATACATGTTGTGGGGTTTGGTTTAGGAACTTAGATAAATAGTGTTGGAGTGTCTCGAGTTCAAATCTTAGGCCAAGGAACCTAGTGTTGGTACAACGATCGACATATCCATTTACTAGGACTCTGACTACTTTCTTGTCGACTTGGAATACTGAGGCATCGATTGTAGGGAAACCAATGGTACATGAATCATATAAGATTGAGTATTTTGACTTCCATGTCCTTCTTGAGTCATCTCCCCAAATATTCTCTTTAATTGTGGTATGTCTTGATAATTTTCAAGATTCCCCCGCAATGACATCCAGTTAGGAGTTTGAGACAATTTCATTATGACAAATAGTTGAGTGATGAGGCCTCAGTGCATAGACCTATTTCTAAGGTGTTCCCTCTATGAAATCATAGTGTAGTGATTACACCCAATAAGCAACGCATGGAACTACCTCCAGTGGTATAGGAGGATGATCATTTGCATGTTGAGCAGTCGATAGATCTAGTAGTATATGACAACATTGCACATAGGATTAGCACATTTTGGGAGTTAAAATAACAGATACTACTCAATATTGATAGAAATTAATACCCTCAGGTAGAGGAGGTTTGGATTAAGGTAGTGGTATGAGTTTTCTAGATTTCGTGGACCCCGACCAATCAGTTGGTCATACTCTCAACTAGTCTTCTTTATGAAGCAATAGGGTGCAGGTGTAATCTGGTTATCTAGATCCACATTGAGGTGACCCTCTCATGGGGAGGAGGCAAACATATCTATATAGAGGGGTACTTTCCAGTGACCCCATGGGTAACCGAGGTTTAGTTAGAGATAAGGGATTAGGTTTGACACCTTTTATGGGACCCCTACTGGTGAGATAGTGGTCCTAAAATCTAGACTTCTTCTGGGAAATATAGGTCATTAATGGATCTCTATGTTGTTGAAGTATGTTGAAGATTAGAGAATGCAAGTAATAGATACGATTCCCTGACCAAGACACATTCTCTTGTGACGCTATTCAAAGATGTGTAGGTGAGATAGTGATGCCCAAGGTGAACAATGTTGAGGTGTGGTTGATGAGTTCCTTGATTTCTACGTTTGAGGTCGTTTTGGTGGTGATAGGGTTGTATATTCAAACCCCGATTGTGGGGAAATGATGAGTAAGTGGAAGGATAATTTCAAAAATTTGAGGCTTACACTATAATAAATATAGTAAATTGTGGCGGTTTTTTAGAGACAGTTTATAAAACCACCGCTAAACACAAAAACTATATTCCCCACCCATTTTTATTAATGCTTTGAAAAATCATTGGTATTTAGTGGGATATTTTTTTTAAAACCACCACTAAATAAATTTAAAATGTATTTTGTGGCAGTTTTAAATAAAACTGTCGCTATATTTAAAAAAACACACCCCCACTCCCTCTCAGCCTCCCTCACCGTCGCTCGACATCGCCTCTTGGCCTCAACTTCCCCCTCACCATCTATTGACGCCCGTATGACACCTACAAACTTACCTCAGACTCCCACTAATTGTTTCTCAACATCAGACTCCTCTCAAACTTCCCCTCGATGGTGAACAACATTGGAACTCCTTTCGGCCTCCTCCTCAATGTTGCTCAATGTCGGATCAGCTTCCCTCTCGACCTAGATGCTGGATCCCTCTCTCAGATTCCCTCTCCACCTCTACACCACTAGACCCTCGCCATGATTGGGGGGGGGTGAGATTTCTCATATTCATTTCACCCTAATCATATGTAGTTGATTCACTTCAAAAAAAATGTAATCTAACACAGTTTTTTTAGCAACGTTTTTTAAAAAAATCACTAATTTTAAATTTAGAAATGTTTTTTAGGTAACGTCATAAATTTAGCGACATTTCCTGAAAACATTTCTAATATAACGATGTTTCCTAAAAACATTTATAATTTAATGACGTTTCCTGAAAAAATGTCGCTAATTTAGCCATGTTTTTAAGGAAATATTTCTAATTTAGCAACGTTTCCTAAAAAATATCACTAAAAATGTCTATATTTATATAAATCATTTCCCTGCATCAATGTAAATATATATATATATATATATATATATATATATATATATATATATATATATATAAACACAGACACAGACACACACACATATATATTAACACACACACACACATAAATATATAAATATATAAATATATAAATATATAAATATATAAATATATAAATATATAAACATATAAACATATAAATATATATACATATATTTATATATTAAAAAACATATGTATTTTAAATTTAGTCACATTTTAAGAAAACATAGCTATTTTAGTGACATTTTTACTAGTGTTTTAAAACGTGACTAATTATATATATATATATATAATATTATAATTTATATATATACATACACATATATATTTATACACACACACACATATGTATAAACAAATATATATATATATATATATATAATATAAACACACACACACACACATATAACATATATATATATATATATAATAAACATAAAATATAAACATATATATCTATAAAATACAAAATATAAACACACACACACACACACATATATAAAATATAAACACACACACACACACAAATATATATATATATATATATATATAAGATAAAATATTAACATATATATAAATAGATTTCAGTATCTAAAAAATTAATATTATATATATATATATTAATGTTCATATATTAATATATATAACATCCTGCATTTTTATAACATAACTTTTCATTACAATTTACAAATAGAGGATCTTTAAAGTCTAGTGTCTTGGAAATCAGGGACATAAAACATGAAAACAACATAAAACATTCTTCCAATCAACTTATAAGGCTTAATAATATGTTAATCCTATGTAAATTTACTACATCTCATATCCTGGAGACATACATCAAAGTAAAGGGTGAGCAGAAGGCCCAATAAGGGTAAACAAGGAATCAGTTTACTTGTGATATCAATAAGAACTTGAATAGTAACAAAAAGACATGAGCAATGTAAGAATAGGAATATCATGATAAAAAGAACATGAAACATAACTTGAATATGTGGCTAAAACATTTCATCTAGAAATTCATGAACATATCACCAAGGTCCATCCCCAAGGTGTCATAAAAATTACCAAGGTTATTCACCATGGTATCGTGAAACTTGTCATCTATAGAGATTAATTCTTTACCCAATGCATTGGAGCGCTATCAGGGAGCACCCTTAATATGTATTTAATTTCATGTGATCCAAATAGATCATAATAAAAAATTTCATAAATAACCCGTAGAGAATAAAAGAAATGGGTTTCATTTCAAAATCATGACGTTTTAAATAGTACTTAAAAATAAGATTATTATGTCCTTTATAACCCATGGAAAGGGAGTGAGGGTTATATGTATATCAATTATATAATCAAATATATCATTTTTTTATATTTATGAACACCCATAGAAACTAAATAGGTCTGGGTATTCACATAAATAAAACAAGAGAACTTCTTGAGAGAAAGAGAGAGAAATTTTGAGACGAAATTTCTGCAGCATAACGGCTACATAACATGGTTTTAGAAAATAATAAAAAGAGAGGGTACAAGGGTAAACCACTCATAAATAACTAATTTTACAATATAAATATATAATAAAATGGATATAATAACATGGTATGAATATTTTAATGACATACCACAAGAAAATGAAACTTGAAAGGAAAGAGAAGATGCAATATCTTTTATAAGAAATTCGGCATCCTAACGACGTCACTTAAAAATTCAGAAAACAAATTAATGAGAGAGGAAAGGGTATCTAAACAATTAAACATGAAATGGAAAGTAATGAGAACATATAAAAACAAACCCTCAACATAAAGATATGGAAACTAGAAGACACAACATAAAGGAAGTCATGCCTTAAAAGAGGAGGGTGAAAGAATCCCTTACATTGAAAAGTAACTTCGAAAGATTGATTTTTGGAACCTTGGGAGGCTTGAGGGAACATTTGGAGGACTAATTGGGATGTAAAGAGACCATAAATTATTTGATAAGTATTTTTGTGTGAAAATAATGAGGAAAAGGCTTGGTATTTATAGGATAAGTGAGAGAACAAATCATTAATGGCCAAGGGACACCTCATCGGTGGTATTGGAAAAACCATGGGATTTACCATGGTATTTTCCCATGGTATTGGCCACTTAGGACAAATAATACCTTATCTTACTATTCATAATTCGACCATAATTATTACATAATTATTACATCCTTAATGATGTCATTAAATACCCAAAACTCAAAACTGTAATTTCACTATTCACCGAAAATTCAACTTTTTCAGAAAAATACCAAAAATTCACCTTAACCTAATATCAATGCTATGAATTCAAAAATGAATTCCATTTTATAAAAATAATTTTATAAATATTTTTAATTTAATTTTTAAATAAAAAACACTATTCACCCGAAAAAACTAATACTTAACTAATAATTTATGAAACAGTTATTTACCTATTTTATTGAATCAAATTACTTAATAAAGGTGCCCAAATTATATTAATAATTTCTTAAGTGAGGTTACTTAATCCATTTGGTCACATTACTAATCATAAGCATAAAATTACTATTCATAATTTACTATTCACTAAAAATTAAGTTGATCTTATTAGACTCTAAATTTCTTACTGAACACATTTTCAAAATACCATTTTTTAAAAATCATTACACATCATTAATTATTTAAGGTTTACATAAATATTTTAAAATATCCCTTTTTTCCAAAATTCATCAATAATATACATCCTATATTTACCCGGACATTTAAAAATTCACAAACTTCACCATAGGAAGAAATCACAATTTTATTTATCTCAAAGGATTACACAAAGAAGCTACGGTCTCGTTACATAGCCCCTTATAACACTAGCATATGACCTAAGTGTAAGGTGTGCTAAGGTGAGAGAATCTGAGGGTGGCTCGACCAACATTGCCCAAGTAGTGATTTCTATAAGCTTGAACTCTAAGGCGATTCCGTTCCAGCTTTACACAGTGAAGTTTGGCTTGGGTTTGGTCTAGAGAAAAGCCCAGTGGTGCTACCTCCTTCCCCAGTTCCATAATATGGGATTCAATCGGCCTGAGACTACTGGATGGTGTCATCGTATCTTCTTTCTGTATTAATTAACCAAGGTCACTTGTTTATATAGACAATAATCGCAACATAGAGTTTAGTTTCCAACGGTCATATTGACCAATGATCATATAACAGTTGAAACCCAACGGTCTTATTTTAATTATACTCATTTAATTAAATGAAATGGTTTTGTTGATTATAAAATAAAATAACACAAAAAATTAGGAAACAAAAATTATTAAAAAGTTCGGGTCGTTACATTCTTCCTCCCTTAAGAAATTTCATCCCCGAAATTTTTAACTCATACCCTCATAAGAGAAAAGGTGTAGGTACTTCTGCCTCATAGACTCCTCTGGTTCCCATGTGGCTTATTCATATTTGTGGTTCCTCCACAACACCTTAACAAGGTGGGTAGTCTTGTTACGTAGAACCTTGTCTTTACGATCCAATATCTCCACCGGCTGCTCCTCATAAGAGAGGTCATGTTCCAGTTGTACCACCTCTAGGTTCAGTACATGTGAAGGGTCAGGTATGTACTTCCTCAAGAGGGATACGTGGAAGACATCATGAACTTGTGCTAGATTTGGAGGAAGTGCAAGCCGATAGGCCACTGATCCCACACGATCAAGGATTTCATAGGGGCCAATGTACCTAGGGATGAGCTTCCCTTTCTTCCCAAACCTCATGACTCTCTTCCAAGGTGAAATTCGAAGAAAGACCTTATCACTGACATCAAACTCCAAGTCCCTTTGATGGTAGTCATCATAACTCTTTTGCCAACTTTGAGCAGCCTTAATTTGTTCTTGGATGGCATGGACTTTTTCTATCATCTCTTGGACAAGATCAATCCCAAGAAGCTTTCTCTCACCAGCTTCATCCCAACAAGTAGGAGTTCTACAACGCTTCCCATATAGAGCTTCATAGGGTGACATTTGAATGCTTGAGTGTAAGTTTTTGTTGTAAGAGAACTCAACTAAAGGGAGATTTTGATCCCATCCACCTTTAAATTCCATTGATCATATTCTCAGTATGTCCTCGAGTGTTTGAATAGTCCTTTCAGACTGGCCATCAGTTTGGGGGTGATAGGTCATACTGAAATTCAATTCAGTGCTCAGAGCATGTTGAAGACTTCTCCAGAATTTTGATGTGAACCTTGGATCACGATCAGATATTATAGAAAGTGGAACTCCATATAGCCTTACCAATTCCTTCACGTAAATCATGGCAAGTTGATCAAGAGATAAATCTTCCTAGATAGAGATAAAATGGGCAGTCTTGGTGAGACGGTCCACAATAACCCATATCGCATTGTTTCCTTTGGAAGTTATCAGGATACCAGTGATGAAGTCCATAGTGATATTGTCCCACTTCCATGCTGGTATGGGTAGTGGTTGCAATACCCCTTTAGAAAGTTTTCGCTCTGCCTTCACTTGCTGACATACTAGGCACCTTGAAGTGTAGTCAACAATCTCCCTTTTCATATTATCCCACAAAAAATGATCACGAAGGCCCCTATACATTTTTGTGATTCCAGGATGTATAGAGAAAGTAGATCCATGAGCTTCATCCATCAGCTCCTTATTTATTTCCAGAATAGATGGAACACATAGTCTTGTACAAAATTTCAGCACACCTTCTTGATCAATATTGAACTCAGGAAACTCCCCATCCTTTATAGCCTCAAACTTCTCTTGAAACAAAGTATATTCTTTCTAATCTTTCTTGATCTTCTCTAGTAATGACGGTTGAGAAATCATTTGGGTTAGGGTTGATGATTTCCCTTCCCTTATAATTCCCATGTCCATCTTTACTAGGTCATTGATCAAAGGATCTTTTTGAATCCTCATCATGGAAAGGACAACTGAGTCTTTCCTACTTAATGCATCAACGACTTTGTTTTATATTCTAGGGTGATAATGAATTGAACAATCATAGTCTTTAATAAGTTCCAACCATCTCCTTTGTCTCATGTTCAATTCATTTTTTGTGAAAATATACTTCAAACTTTGATGGTCTATGTATATATCACATTTCTCCCCATAAAGACAGTGTCTCCATATCTTTAGAGCAAAAACGACCGTAACCAGCTCCAGATCATGCGTAGGATAATTCTGCTCACGAGTCTTCAACTGCCGAGATGCATAGCAATGACCTTGTCATTTTTCACGAGGATGCACCCAAGATCTTTCAGAGATGCATCACTAAAAATAACGAATCCTTATCCACTTGAGGGTAGAGTTAACATGGGTGCAGTAACCGATCTCTTCTTCAGCTCTTAAAAACTTTCCTCACACTCCTTTGTCTAGATGAACTTGACCTCTTTTCGAGTTAACTTGGTTAATGGATTAGAAAGTCATAAAAAGTTCTTCAAAAACCTCCTATAATATCTGACTAATCCAAGGAAACTTCGAATCTCAGTTATTGTTGTAGGCTGAGGCCACTCCTCTACAACTTTTGTCTTTGTAGGGTCAACTGTGATTCCTTCATTGGTAACAATGTGCCCCATGAAAGCAACTTGTTGCAAATAAAATTCACATTTACTGAACTTCCCAAAAAGACTCTCCTTCCGTAGAGTTTGTAAAATAGACCTTAGATGATCCTCATGCTCCTCGCGACTTTTATAATATATTAGAATATCATCAATAAAACTACCACAAAGTTATCAAGGTAGTCCTTAAAGACTCTATTAATCAAATCCATAAAAATATCAGGTGAATTAGTCTATCCTAAGGGAATAACAACAAACTCATAATGTCCATATCTTGATCGGAAGGTAGTTTTTGGAATATATTCTTTCTTCACCCTCAATTGACGATAACCAGAACGAAGATCAATCATAGAGAAGAATTGAGCCCTATGAAGTTGGTCAAATAAGTCATCAATTATTGGAAGATGGTATTTGTTCTTCACTATGATCCCATTTAGTTCTCTATAATCAATGCATAGCTGCATCGATCCATCTTTCTTCTTCACAAAGAGAACTGGTACTCCCCAAGGAGACACACTCGGTCAGATAAACCCCTTCTCCAAAAGATCTTGTAGTTGCTTCTTTAATTCCCCCAACTCCACATTTTCCATCCTATATGGGGTCTTTGATATCAGATGAGATCCAGGTATGAGTTCAATGGAGAACTCTACCTCTCTTTCTGGGGGAGGTTCGGAGAACTCCTCAGGAAATACGTCCATGTATTCTTGGACGATGGGGACATTTTCTATCCTTAAACTCTCATCTCCTTCTTCTTCTTCACTGATCAAATCCATAAAGAAGAATATAAGAGGCTATTCTAGACAAAGATCAGGTTGAGATATCTCTCCTTGAAATATAACTGTAGGTTTTCTATTCAAGACTACTGATATTTCTTTGCTTCTGTAGTTGATTTTAGCATTATACTTTGAGAGCCAGTCTATCCCTGGTATAATGTCGAATTCCAGCATGGGAATGACTACTAGATTTTTGATAAGATTGTGCTCACTAAAGTAAATACTAGAGTTTTTAAACACTGATGATGCTTGGATAGTCCCACCAGGAGTCTTTACTGATAACTCTACTTTTAGAAAATCAGGGGTTGATTCTAAATTCCTTGCAAACTTGGAGGAAATAAAGGAATGCATAGAACCAAAATCAAACAAAGTAATTTCCAGCTTTGAGAGGACAAAAAGAGTACCTACTACCACATCATTTGGAGCTTCAACTTCAGCTATCGTGATAGCAAAAACACGGCCTTGATCCCTTAGCCTTTGCTGAGGCTGATGGTGGTTCCCCTCCACTACCCTCAGATTTGGATAGTGATTGGTAAAGTACCCACGTTGTCCACACTTGAAGCACTGGACATCAGGTAGGGCCTACACCATCTTCCCCTTGTCGTTAATGTTTGAAAGTTGAGGTTTCACCTCACTATGACAATTCCTCGCAATATGGCCATCTCCTCCACACTTTTAGCATCTCCCGCTCCCGAGCAGGAAGTTCCATGAATGCTTCTTCCCACATTTATTACACATGGAAAGTTACACTTTCTTTCCTCTTCTTACCTAATCAAAAGTCCTCCCTAAGCTGGGATCCAATGATCTCTTCTTGTCATTTTATTTATGAGACCACTGCGTCTCACCAAACTCCAGATCGACTTTCATCGCACTCTATACGATCTCCTCATAGCTATCATAGTCTCAGTTGGATAGATTCTTCTACAAATGAGGTCTCAATACACTGAATAATCTATCAACCTTACCATTTGAATCCATGAAAAAGCTAGAGGTATATCATGAAAGTCAGGTGAAGTTCATCTCATAGCTTCCAACAAATTCTTTCTCCTTCTGCTTCAGCTCGAGAAACTCTTTCTCCATTCTTGTTCTCATGGAACGGGGGAAATACTTACTAAAAAAGATCCCTCTGAACTCTTACCACTCCATAGCTTCAACTTCCACTCTTTGCCTCATGTTTTTGATTAGTTCCCACCACTGATCAGCTTCACCTTCTAAGAGATAGACAGCAAGGGTGACCTTCTCTTGCTCCAAACAGCAGATCACATGAAAGATCTTCTCTATGGAGCTGATACACTACTCCACAATCAATGGGTCTATTGATCCACTGAAGGTTAGTGGTCACTGACGCATAAAGGACTCAATAACACGTTGTTCCTTTCACAGTGAGATCGGTCTCTCAGCTTGATTCAAGTTATTTCCCATAACTTGAGTCAGTTGGTTCATCATTCACATGAATGTTTCCATTCCAACTTCCATCGGAGGGCTGTCAGCGCATGGTCCATTGCGGTCACCATTTTCAAGGTTCCTCCTACTGCCCTCCATTTTCTAAAAGAATAAATCCTTTGTGTGAAACTTATTTCATTTTAAAATCTTTTAACTATAAAGGATTTTATGTCTTAAAACTTCACACTTAAACAATTACATTTCTCTATAATTCCTTCATAATGATTCATAAAAAGCTTGCAATTAACCAAACATATCCCCCAAGAGTGTCGTAACCAAGAGTGCAGCAAGACCCATTATCGTGTAAGAGTTCCCATTCGAGTCTAGCTCAAAGCGGTGTTTTAGGGATTTACCCCTATGTACATCTGTTCCAGAGCCACCTCTACCTGCTCATATCGAGACAAGGATGTATTTGTTTGATGAACCACTTACTCAATACTCACCAAAATACCAGGAAGTTTTCCTATATTTAAAATTTTCTATAGGGTTCTTCAAATTTTTTTCATATCCTAATTTCCATAAATAACTAAACTATCCTTTGATACCAACTATGACATCCCGCCTTTTTATAACATAACTTTTCATTACAATTTACAAATAGAGGATCTTTAAAGTTTAGTTTCTTGGAAATCAGGGACATAAAACACGAAAAAAACATAAAACATTCTTCTAATATACTTGTAAGGATTCATCATATGTTCATACTATGTACAATTACTGCATCTCATATCCTAGAGACATACATCAAAGTAAAGGGTGAGCAGAAGGCCCAGTAAGGGTAAACAAGGAATCAGTTTACTTGTGATATCAATAAGAACTTGAATAGTAACAAAAAGACATGAGCAATGGAAGAATATGAATATAATGATAAAAAGAACATGAAACATAACTTGAATATGTGGCTACAAAATTTCATTTAGACATTCATGAACATATCACCAAGGTCCATCCCCAAGGTGTCATAAAAATTATCAAGGTTATTCATCATGGTATCGTGAAACTTGTCATCTCTAGAGATTAATTCTTTACTCAATGCATTAGAGCGCTATAAAAGGCCACCATTAATATGTCTTTAATTTCATGTGATCCACATATATCATAATCAAACATTTCATAAATAACCCATAGAGAATAAAATAAATGGGTTTCATTTCAAAATCATGACGTTTTAAATAGTACTTAAAAATAGGATCATTATGTCCTTTATAACCCATGGAAAGGGAGTGAGGGTTATATGTATATCAATTACAGAATAAAATATATCATTTTTTTAGATTTATGAACTCCCATATAAATGAAATAGGTCTGGGTATTCACATAAATAAAACAAGAGAACTTCTTGAGAGAAGGAGAGAGAAATTTTGAGATGAAATTTCTACAGCATAACGGCTACATAACATGATTTTAGAAAATAATAAAAAGAGGGGGTACAAGGGTAAAACACTCATAAATAACTCATTTTAAAATATAAATATATAATAACATGTAGATAATAACATGGTATGGATATTTTAATGACATATCACAAGAAAAGTAAACTTGAAAGGAAAGAGAAGATGCGATATATTTTATAAGAAATTCAGCAGCCTAACGACGTCACTTAAAAATTCCAAAAAAAATTTGATGATAGCGGAAAGGGTATCTCAAAAATTAGACATGAAATGGAAATTAATGAGAACATATAAAAACAAACCCTCAACATAATGAGATGGAAACTAGAAGACACAACATAAAGGAAGTCATGCCTTAAAAGAGGAGGGTGAAAGAATTCCTTACCTTGAAAAGTAACTTCGAAAGATTGATGTTTGGAACCTTGGGTGGCTTGAGGGAACCTTGTGAGGAATACTTGGGAGGTAAAGAGACCAGAACTTCATTGAGAAGGATTTGGGAGTGAAAAGAAGGAGGGAAAGGCTTGGTATTTATAGGAGAAGTGAGGGAACAAATCATTAATGGCCAAGGGACACCTCATTAGTGGTATTGGAAAAACCATGGGATTGACCATGGTATTTTTCCATGGTATTGGCTAGTTGGGACACCTCATACCTTATATTAATATTCATAAGTTGACCAGAATTATTACATAATTATTAAATCCTTAATGATGTCATTAAACACCCGAAACTCAAAACTGTAATTTCACTATTCACTGAAAATTCAACTTTTTCAGAAAAATCCCAAAAATTCACCTTAACCTAATATAGATGCTATGAATTCAAAAATGAACTCCATTTTATAAAAATAATTTTCTAAATATTTTTAATTTAATTTAAAAAACACTATTCACCCGAAAAAACTAATACTTAACTAATAATTTCTGAAACAGTTATTTACCTATTTTATTGAATCACATCACTTAATCAAGGTGATCAAATTATATTAATACTTTCTTAAGTGAGGTTACTTAATCCATTTGGTCACATTGCTAATCATAAGCATAAAATTACTATTCATAATTTACTATTCACTAAAAATTAAGTTGATCTTATTAGACTATAAATTTCTTACTGAACACATTTTCAGAAGACCATTTTTTGAAAATCATTACACATCATTAATTATTTAAGGTTCACATAAATATTTTAAAATATCCTTTTTTCTAAAATTCCTCAATAATATACATCCTATATTTACCCGGACATTTGAAAATTCACAAACTTCACCATAGGAAGAAATCACAATTTTATTTATCTCAAAGGATTACAAAAAGAAGCTATGGTCTCGTTACATAGCCCCTTATAACACCAGCATAAAAACTAAAAGTAAGGTGTGCTATGGTGAGAGAATCGGAGGGTGGCTTGGCCAACATTGCCCGAGTAGTGATTTCTATAAGCTTGAACTTCTCCTGAAGGTGATTAAGTTCCAGCTTTACATGGTGAAGTTCGGCTTGGGTTTGGTCCAGAGAAAAGCCTAGTGGTGCTACATCCTTCCCCAGTTCTGTCATATGGGCTTCGATCGGCCCGATACTACTAGATGAGGCCATCATATCTTCTTTCTATATTAATTAATCAAGGTCACTTGTTTATATAGACAATAATCGCAACATAGAGTTTAGTTTCCAACGGTCATATTGACTAATGGTCATATAACAGTTGAAACCCAACGATATTATTTTAATTATACTCATTTCATTAAATAAAATAGTTTTGTTGAGTATAAAATAAAATAAAAAACAAAATTAGGAAACAAAAATTATTAAAAAGTTTGGGTCGTTACAATATATGTGTGTGTTTTTATATTATATATATATAATATAAAATATAAACATATATGTAAAATATAAATAAATAAATATATAATATAAACACACACACACATATTAATATATGAACATTAATATATATACATATATATATAATATTAATTTTTTAGATACTGAAATATATTTATATATATATATATAAAATAATACATTTATATACACTGAAGTGACATAGGATGGATGGTTTGGGCTTTACAGGTGGTTCTTTGTTCGATCCTCAGTTACAATCTTATTTTTGGTGTGCTGTGTGCAGAAGCCATGGGTGTGCAGTGCGGTGGTTGGTCTCCAGTTCCAGGTCCGGCAGGTGATAGTTGTGCGATGCCGTTTGGTGGTCGGTCTCCAATTCTAGGTCATGCTGATAGGTGATGGGCGTGTAGTGTAGTTTAGTGGTCACTCTCTAGATGATGTGGTATTTCAGTGTTTGATGGTCTCTAGTTCCGGGGGTGTGCAGTGCGGCGATTGGGTGAAGCCAAGAAAAAATAATCTTTTTAATTGTAATAAAAAACCAGGAAAAAATATTAATTTTTTAAAAAACTACTGATGTTTTTTTAAAACGTCGATAGTTTATGCGTGACTTACCGATTTTTTTAAAAAACGTCGGTAAATTTAGTGTCATTTATCGATGTTTCTCAAAAACTTTGGTAAATAAGGTGTCACTAATTATCAATGTTTATAAACATCACCAATTCATGAGGTTTATTATCACACCTTAGTTTTTATGTTCTTCTTTTAAGTCATTTTATATTTTATTGTTGGTCTCTCTCTTGAGTTTTGGGTATTCTAGATTTAAATTTTGAGTTTCAGGTTGTTTTTCCTTAGTTGCATGGTTTAGGTGCATGGTTAATGGGAAATTGTGTGACCTCTTATGGTTGGGTATTTTTTTAGTTCATTTTTCACTTTCACAGTTTGATCTAAACTGTGCAGCTACCATGAGAAACGGTGTGGGTACTTGGATGTTTCTGGTCAAGAGTGCATGACCCAAGTATAGTTAGAAAAAACCATGAGAAAGGCATGCACATGGTTCTATAATTTTGACAAAACCATGTCATACAGTTGATGCATGGTTTACCAAACCATGTGGCCAAACTATGCAGGTGCCCAATGTGTCCAGTGAAGGGGTGCATGATTGGTGCACAGCTTGAGAAATTGTTTGGTCTAACCGTGCATAATGCCCAAGTGTTTTAAAATTGTGAAATTAACTTTCTAACCTCTTGTATTTTTAACCCCAAATTCCCCCCCCTCTCTCTTTTGGTTCGTATGACCTTAGGAGATCTCCTCCCTTATTCTCTAAGCTTCCTCTCCCCCAAGGGTTGTATCTAGGGTTTTATTCAAGGTTTTGGGGTGATTATTCAAGGCAATCTCCTCCTTTCTCCTTCCTCTTCCTTCTTCCATTTTCTCTTAAGTTATTCTTCTTCCTTGATCTTATGGATATAGGGTTCATGTTTTCTTGAGTTAAAATTAGGGGTTTTGTGTTGTTAAGGTTTATATTGGATGTTCTTTCTTCTCAGAGCCTTCGTGAATTTGTTTCGGGTTGACATTGTTGAAGCACTATGAGTTTGAGGTAAGTTTCCCTTTTCACTTGTCCTTTAAATTTAATAATCACTGTTTTCTTACTTTTTTAACCTTCCTTGGATGTTAATAAGTGATGTATGATTTTTGGAATAATTTTTTATCATGAAATGAGGTGATTCCCTTTTTGTTTTGAAGTATATGGAATTGTTTTGTTAAGTTTTTCACACCAAGTGTTTGATAAAATTTCTGGCTGGCTTTTGTAAGTGATTTTTGATTTTTAGGGCATGGTTTTGGATTAGTAAAGGCATTTATCTTCTAAAATTATGGTTAGGGTTTTCCTAAATGGATTTATAAGAGATTTTGGATTTGTAAATGATGTGTTGGATTCTTATGAAAATGTGTGGTTTCTTAATGGTTTCTTGTGGCCTGTTTGACACTTTTATTAAACTGGTTTACGTGAAAACTCTCTTTGGATAATCTCCTTGCCTTATTTATGTTGAGTGGTGTGGGAGGTCCTTAGTGTGGACTCCCTTCTGATCAAATGGTTAAAAGACAAGGGATTGATCCTTGGGGTGATTAGGGGTGATGCTTGTGCATGTGATATATGTATATGTGGTTGGTTACTTGTTTGGATTGGTTGGATCACCCCACTTTAGTCTTGACATGGGAACCTGGCACAACTAGAAGATTTTTAGTGAACATTTGCTGCACTAGCTTAGGATTCTGCTCTTGTAACGCCCCGACCCCACTAGGCTGGAGCCGGTGCATTACTTGTGATATTGGTATGGTTAGAAGGAATGAAAATATTGAAGGAACAATCATTTTAGTAGTCTTGAAGAAACTAGATATATATGCGAAACTCAAATTACATTGGAAAAGGTTACAAAATACAATACATAATGAAAACTAAAAACTGCATCCACAGGAACTCAATAAATGTTCTCTTCTTCATCTCCTGTTGAAAGTAAAAAATGAAAGGGTTAAGATCAAACACTCAATAAGGGTTACAAATACCAGAAGCATGAATCAATAATAGCTGAATTGTAAACAATTTGACATAATCAAAATGGCATGGTGAATAAATGAGAAACTCACGCCATTAACAAACTGATATTGAAACTGCATCCATAGATTTTTTCATAGTGAAAACTTCATAGATAGTAATAAATGATAATGAATAAAGATAATTATTATTAATTGGACATCATGTATTTGGCGCATGAAACCATAATACCGTAAAAATGGTTTAGTTCTGTGGGTAGAAACCCGTTTGATTTTTGGAAACAAACTCGAAGGGTTTGTCACCAACTGATTTTTCTAATGAGACCTACCGATTATTTATATAATTTCAAATGGCCCGATGTACCTAGGGATTATTTTACATTTCTTACCGAACCTTAAGACACCCTTCCATGGAGATACTTTTAGAAATGCATGATCTCCCACTCGGAATTCCAAATCCTTGCTCCGTTTGTCAGCATAAATCTTCTGCCTACTTTGGGCTTCTTTAATATGGGATTGTATTTTCTTCACCTTTGTCGTGGTATCTTCAATAAGTTATGGGCCTATAAGTTTCCTCTCACCAACTTCATCCCAACAAGTTGGAGTTCGACATCTCTTTCCATATAATTCTTCATATGGAGCCATTTGAATACTAGAATGGAAACTATTGTTGTAGGAAAATTCCACCAAAGGCAAGTATTGATCCCACATACCTTGGAAGTCAAGAGATCATGAACTCAACATGTCTTCTAAATTTTGAATAGTCTTTCAGACTGTCCTTCGGTTTGGGGGTGATAAGCAGTACTCATACGAAGCTCAGTATTCAAAGCTTTCTGGAGACTTTTCCAGAATTTTGATGTAAACCGGGGATCTTGATCGGACACAATAGATAGAGGTGCACCATGAAGTCTTATAACTTCATTAATATAAAGTCTTACCAAGTGGTCAAGTGGAAAATCCTCTCTTATAGGAAGGAAATGTGCTGATTTTGTGAGACGGTCAACAATCACCCATATTGTATCATTCCTTCTAGGTGTCCTTGGTAGTCTGGTGACAAAATCCATCGTAATGTTATCCCACTTCCACATAGAAATTGGTAGAGGTTTTATCACTCCTTTGGGATGTTATCTCTCTGCCTTCACTTGTTGACAAACTAGACATCTTGACACATAGTCAGCAATTTCTCGCTTCATATTATCCCACCAAAAATATTCTTTCAGATCTCTATACATCTTGGTGCTACCCAGGTGTATAGAGAAATTTGAGCTATGATCATTGTCTAATAGTTTCATTTTTAGCTCAGGTACTGATGGAACACACAACCTCTTCCCAAATTTCAGAACTCCTTCATACACGAAGTCAGCCAGTCTCCCATCCTTGACAACATTAATTTTCTTGTGCAGATTCTCATCATCAGATTGAGAACTTTTTATCTTCTCTAATAAAGATGGTTTAACAATCATTTGAAAGAGTAAATATGTTTCCCTTTCCTTAACAATTCCCATATTCATATTTAGTAGATCCAAAAATATAGTCTCTCTCAATCCTTATTTGAGTCAGAAGTCCATGATCTTTCCTGCTTAATGCATCTGCCACCTTATTCACCTTTCCCGGGTGGTAGTGTATTGAACAATCATAATCTTTGAGTAACTCAAGCCATCTCCTCTGCCTCATGTTGAGTTATTTTTGTGTGAAAATGTATTTCAAACTCTTGTGGTCTGTATAAATATCACATCTCTCTCCATAGAGATAATGCCTCCATATTTTCAGAGAAAAGATTACGACTGCTAACTCAAGATCATGAGTTGGATAATTTTTCTCATGAGTCTTCAACTGTAAAAATGCATAAGTAATAACTTTATCATTTTGCATAAGGAATAAACCCAACCCATTCTTTTATGCATCGCTTTATATTACAAATCCACCACTTTCAGATGGAAGAGTCAAAATTGGAGCATTGACCAATATTTTTTTCAATTCTTCTAAGCATTCTGTATATTCTTTTGTCCACACAAACTTAACTCCTTTACATGTGATCTTGGTTAGTGGGTTAGCTAGTCAGGCAAAATTTTGAATGAAACGCCGATAGTAACATGCTAAGCCAATAAAACTGCGTACCTCAATTATGTTTGTTGGAGTTGGCCATTCTTGTATTGCCTTTTTCTTTACAGGATAAACTAGTATTCCATCCTTAGAGACAATATGGACTAGAAAAGAAACTGATTGAATCCAAAATTCGCACTTGCTAAACTTCCCATATAATTTATTTCTTCTAAGAGTTCTCATAATAATCCAAAAGTGATTATCATGGTCTTCATTTCTTTTTGAGTACACGAGGATATCATCGATGAATACCATAACAAAGTTATCAAGATATTCCTTGAAAACTCTATTCATTAAATCCATGAAAATAGATGGCGCATTCCTCAGTCCAAGAGGCATCACTGTAAACTCGTAATGCCCATACCTAGTTCGAAATGATGTCTTCAGAATATCTTCCTTCCTCACACGTAGTTGATGATATCTGGATCAAAGGTCAATCTTTGAAAAGTATTGAGATCCATGAAGTTGATCAAAAAAATCATCAATCTGGGGTAGAAGATACTTATTCTTTATTGTAATAGCATTGATTTACCTGTAATCAATGCAAAGCCTCATGGATCCATCTTTCTTCTTAACAAAGAGGACATGGGCTCTCCATGGAGAAACACTAGGTTGAATAAATAATTTTTCACTCAAATCCTCTAGTTGTTTCTTTAGATCCACTAATTACACAGTGGCCATTATATAGGGAGTCTTTGATATAGGTCTATCATCAGGAATTAAATCAATATAGAACTCAACTTCCCGCTCTGGAGGATGTCCAGGTAAATCCTATGGAAATACATCAATGTACCCTTGCACTATGTGTAGATCTTCAATTTGAAGATTTCTTTCCCTGCCCATAGATGTTGGTTTATCTTCCTCTCCAAGTATTTCATTCAGTAGAGCTACTAGGGGTGGTTCTAGATAAGAATCTGGTGGTAAAGTTTCTTCCCTAAAGACAAGGGATTCTACACCATTTTCAAAAATTGTAACTTCCTTCTTCTTACAATAGATCTTCGCATCATACTTTGACAGACAATCCATACTGAGAATTATATCAAATTTAGTCATTGGTATGATGACAAGGTTAGCAACTAAATCACATTTTGGTGACTAGAGGGGGACTAGTCGACATACCTTTTTTGCAATGATACATCCCATGAGAGTTTTGACTGAAAACTCCTTTATTAAATCAAATTGGACATATCTAATTTTCTTGGAAAACTGAGAAGATATAAATTAATGCAATGATCTATAATCAAATAAAGTGTTGGTTAAGTTTGAGGAAACAATTAAAGTACCTAACACCACATCATTAGGAACTTCAACCTCCACAATTATAATCGCATAAGCTCTCCCTTGCTCTCTTGGCCTTTTCCGAGTCAAGTTTCCTTGGAGTTTAGGACACTCATTTGCATAGTGTCCTATATCTTTACAATTGTAGCATTGAATTTCATTGAATTGTTTCTTCCCCTTGCATTAATCGGACTAATTACCCTTTTCTCCGCAGTTATAGAAGACTCTCATGCCTTTCAAGAATTTACCGAGATGATTCTTTCCATAGTTCTTGCATAATGGGAAACTATTCATTCCCTTGCTCTTGTTTGGTGATTCTCCTTTTCCTTTGTTATCATAGTACTGCTTCTTATCTTGGTTTCCTTTGAAAAGATTTGATCCAGAAAATTCCTTCTCTGTTTTGATGGAACTTGATACAATTCCATCACATGATGAAAATGTTTGAGAAGCCAATGCCCCCTGAAGACTTAGCTTAATACCTTCAAAGAAATGATCAATCTTTTCTGCCGAGTCATGTACGTAATCTACAGCATACCTAGCCATCCTTGTAAAATTAGCCTCATACTCTACAACACTGTCTTCTTCCCTTTGTTTTAAGATAAGAAATTTCCTCTTTATTTCAGTTCATTGCTCACGAGGGAAATATTTTTCGAAGAATATTCCCTTAAAAGTCCTCTATTTCATATATTATATTTCTTCTTCCTTTATGGTATTCTGAATCAGGGACCACCATTGATCAGCATCACCCTTGAGACAATATACTGCCAGCACCACCCTCTCATTCTCATTGCATCTTAATGCCATGAATATCTTTTCAAGTGACTTGATCCACTGCTCAGCTACCACTGGATTAGTAGCCCCACTGAAATATGGGGGCTTCTTCCACATGAAACGATCCAACATAGGTGTGGAATGGTTATTCGTTACAACTTGAGTAAGTTGTCCCAATATGGTCATGATATGATCTGCTCCAACATTCACTACTGGAAAGCAGACTTTTCCCAACACTTGTATACCAACGGTTCTTTGAACCATTGGTATAGGTTATCTTTACTAACTGTTTGCATAAACCATTGGTAAAGATCTCTAACAAGTGAATTTTCCCAATGGTTTTATGAAACCGTTGGGAAAGATGGGTAAAAAATCAATTTTCCCTACGGTTTGATGAAACCGTTGGGAAAGATTGGGATAAAATGAGTTTTCCCAACAGTTTTGGTAAACTGTTGGGAAAGATTGAGTTTTCCCAACAGTTTTTAAAAACCATTGGAAAAAATATGCCCCAAAATATCTAAACCCAAGCATCCAACTCCCCACGATTCCAGAACCATTCCGCTGCTCTCCAAAAGCAATTCCTTCGCAGAAGCACTTGAGAAGCCCCACCTCTTCCATCGGATCAGCTGATGCCAGGTTAGACTCCTTCCATATTTTATCAAGGATATAGTTCCACCTCTTATCAAAGCATATCCTTATATTCTCAAGGATTTCGTTATTCCCAATTTTTAGGGTTTTTGTAAAATTTTATGATTCAATACTTCACGGATTGTGTACTCAAATCACTACATCGGTGTATGTCCAATTAATGTTTTCATTACACATTTACATTTATAAGGGCATGGTGTCTATTTATTGTGTTCTAATTTTAAAGATTCATAGTTTTTTTAATCTCAATGCTTCAAATATTACAGCTTCATGTATATAAACTCATAAGAAATTTTTTGTAATATTTATTGATATTATTTCATGAAAATCACTCCTTTCATTAAGATAATGTCAAACATGAAGATCTTGTTCATCTTAATTTTTGTACACTATGTGTATTATATAACAAGTATGTATCATGTTTCTATCAAAATCTATATATATATAAAATGACACACTGTTCACTTATCCTTTGCATAATAGAACATTTGGAGTATCTTCTTGAACTTTGCAAAATAGTATGTGGTCCCTAATTAGTATTTCTTCCTTCTTCGTGAAACTAATTCACAGAATGTCAAATTCGCAATATTAGTTTTTCTAATATAACCTTTAATCATTATGCCTTCGACATCATACATGTGTTATTCAATCACCTTTTTAATACACAATGACCATTTTCAATGATTTGGGGTTCCTCAAAATGCTTGGGAAAATCAGAAAAATGATTGTATTGAATCGTGTTTCTCATATGGTTTCATGGATACAAGTTCATCTCAAAAATCATGACTGCATGGTTCAAATATCATGAGGACCATGGGATTATTATTCTTCACACAAATGAAGTTGTTTTCTGCAACTATGTGTTTTTGTTTTCACTTTTGATTTGGCTGAAAGGGGAGCTTTGTGGTCATTAATCATGGTTGTGGGTGGTCATTTAGGATGTAAGATAGTATGAATTCATTTTACTTGATATATCCAATATTATTATTGATTTATGTTCAATTTGATTATCTTTAACAAGTGATGTTGTTTAATAAGTTATTAACGGTTGTAATAATGACGATATGGTATAAGGGTTTATATGGTGTGTATAAGGGTTCAAACAGTGTGTATAACGGTTGACATGGTATCAGTGAACTCAAGTCATTAATTTAAGCCTTCATTATCACTATCATGTAATAAATTGAATGATGTAAACCCATCCTCACATGATTTCTTACCTTATATAGTGTCCAACATATGGAATACGAGCTTTTTAATTCATCAGTTAACCAAGATCATATATTCCATTTCCCCCAAGATGATTGTACTAATATAACTTTAGGGTAAATTAAATATGGTTCTCATTGTACGTTGTATATTATGTTTCCTTCTTGGCCAATACTCACTTTTATGAGGGTGGGGTGCTTTTCACTACCCATCCTGGCATGTGTAGACATCCATAAAAATGTTAGATAAGTCACAAGTTTAATTCAGTAATGTTGTTATCATTGACATACTTTATTATTAATTTCAAATTTAAAAATAAATGTTTTTGTCTATACTTAATGAAATTAAATCTTTTTACAAGCCATGAAAAACCTATTAGTTTAGAAGCCTAAAATTTATTCACCCATGGGGTGCGCTTGACTTGGGGAAGTGATTGGGTAATGAAAGGTATGGCCATAGAGGTGCCAATAATGAGTTATTGAACATGAGTGAATGATTTGGGATACCTATAACACATGATGGGACCTGAGGCATGTTCCTCTTATAGACCTAATGAAAATGAATATAAATAAATTTTAATTTAATTTATGAGTACTTGTTCTTTACATTATTTTAATAGTTCACTACATCGACTAGAAACTTATTCCTTTATCATTTACTTAAATGTATTTTCTATTAAAGTTCAATCCTATTGAATTTTTTATGATAAAATGACTTATATAAATTCTTTTTACAGAATGGACAAAATTTGGATATATGAAACTGATCGGATCTCAAGCGATTTTCAAAACAATTTGGAGAGCTTTATAGATTTTTCATTTCACAATGCTTCAGATAATGGTCGCATACACTGCCCATGTTCCAATTGTGTTGGTAGACCTTGGTTGAGCCGTAAATAAGTAAGATACCACATAACCAAAAATGGTTTTCAAGCAAACTACTATGTGTGGTATCACAATGGGGAGAAAATAAAATCTCAAATTGGTGATGATCGAAATGAAAGGACTGGAATGAAGAATTTGTTAGATGATCGGTTTCTGTTTATTCGTCATCATGGAAAAGAAAGGATTTTGACTCAAGAAGACTTAGATATGAGGAAAGCTGATGATTCTAGTGAAAATGATGATATTGATAGGGTGAAAAAATTTAATGATGCTGCCACGACTCCAGTATATCGACAATGAGATAAAATGAAAAAGATGGAATTTTTAATCCGATTGTTTCATGGGAAAACTATGTATGGGATTTCTAATACAGAAATCGATTACATTATTACCCTCTTGAAGGATTTACTTCCAGATGATACAGATATTCCCTCAAACCACTATATGGCATGGAAGTTAGTTGAGGAACTTGGATTTTCAAGAAACAAAATTCATGCTTGCCCAAAAGATTGCAGTTTATTCTGGGAGGAAACCACTGAACGAAATGATTGTATAAAATGTGTCACATCCTGCTAGAAGTCAAAATCTGATGGAACACCATCCCGCATTCCACAGAAAGTAATGTGGCACTTTCCATTGATCCCCAGACTCCAGAATCTTTTTATGTCTGATGACATATCAATAAAAATGAGATGGCATGATACCAAGAGAAAGAAGACTAATGTTGAGTTGGTTCATCCTGAAGATGGATTTGCATGGCAGAGATTTGATGCTCGACATCCTGATTTTGCAGTTGACGTGCGTAATGTGAGGCTGGGTCTTTCATGCGATGGTTTTAATCCATTTGGGCAGATGCTTACTTCGCACAACACATGGCCAGTTTTAATACAAATTTATAATCTTCCCCCATGGTTGTGTATGAAAAAACCTTTCACTTTCATGAGTATACTCATATCTGGTCCTTCTGATCCCAGCATTGATATTGATGTATACATGCAACCTTTAATAAAAGAGTTGAAACTTCTTTGGGATGTGGGTGTGCGCACATATGATGCATGTTCGAAAGAAATATTTCAGATTCATGCTGCGCTTATGTGGACGATCAATGATTTTCTGGCTTATGCAATGATGTTTGGATGGAGAATGAAGGGAAAACTATCATGCCCAGTTTGTATGAAGAATACATGATCCAGAAGACTAAAACATTGATGTAGTTTCAGTTTTATGGGACATCGACGATTCTTTCCAAATGATCATCCATATAGAATGGATCGTCGAAGATTTGATAATACCATAGAGACTGATGCTCTACCTCAGCGTATGTCTGGAACTGATGTGCTTAATGAATTGAAAGATTTAAGTTTTTCATTCGGGAAGGGTCAAATGAAATCTGGAAAGAGAAATAATGTTTCCACTGAAACCTGTTACAATTAGAGGAAAAGGAGTATCTTTTTTGATTTGGATTATTGGTCAACCAATTTGTCATGTCATTGATTAGACATAATTCATATTGAAAATAATATATGTGAAATTTTTCTTTCAGTTCTTCTAAATTTCAAGGGGAATACAAAAGATGATTTACGATCTCGGCGTGACTTGGTGGATTGGGGCATCAGACCAGAATTGCATCCTGTGCGTATTAGTGAAAATAAATGGAAACTTCCATGTGCTTCTTATGTGATGACACCTACGAAAAAAACAATTTCTAGAAGTATTAGAGACTATTAGAGTTCCTGATGGCTATTCAAGAAACATATCTAAACAAGTCAACATAAGAGAGTTGAAGCTAAAATCTTTGAAGACTCATGATTATCACGTTCTACTACATGAGTTGCTTCCAATAGAAATCTGTCATCTTTTTTCCAATAATGTAAGGGAGACTGTTATTCAGTTGTGCCATTTGTTTAGAGATCTTTGTGCTAAGAGGTTATCCCAGTCTTTCTTGCAAAAAATGTTGACATATGCCCCATTAATTTTGTGTGAGTTGGATAAAATATTTCCTCCATCATTTTTCACATGCATGTTGCATCTGACTGTCCATATTCACACTGAAATACTTCTTGTAGGACCTGTTTATTTTCGTTGGATATATCCAACTGAAATAAATATGTACACATTAAAGTCTTATGTCCGAAATAGGAATAATCCCGAAGGTTCTATCGTGAATGGTTACTTGGCTCAAGAATGTATGGATTTCTGCTCGATGTATTTGTCTGATCTTACTACAAGAATGAATAGACCAATGAGAAATGAAGAATAACAGTATGATCAAATTGAACCCAGTTTTCCATCACTTCCTCAAATAGGAGGAATTCATAGATCATATACATTGAAGACATTAATCCATGAAGAGCGGGAGATGGCACATCGCACAGTTTTGTTCAACTGTGATTTGTTCGATGACTATATCAGGTAACTAAATTGAATATGTATATCTTACATATATATCTGTTAAACTATTCATATTTTTTTATCTATAGGGAACATAAAACAATGATAAATAGGAAGCATAGTTCTTTATCTTTGAGAAGGAGAGAGACTTTTCATAGCAAAGAGTTTTCTGCTTGGTTAAAATTGAAGGTAAAAATATTACTATTTAAAATAATTATATCAATATTTAATTAAGTTTAACAGTCATTTATATTGAAGGTATTGAGTTTGTCTGCTGACTCTATCTCTGAGGAAATAAGAGCTTTGGCTTTTGGTCATAATACCGTGGTTCGTGACTGTAAATCAATTGTTATTAATGGGTACAAATCTATTGTCACTGAACGAAAAAAGAACATGAGAACACAACATGATGGTGTTATGGTTACTGCTAAAACATATTGTTATGCCATTGCATCAGATAGTAGACCGCGATTTGAAAATATGGGTTATTATGGAGTCATTGAGAAAATAATAATATTGGATTATTACTCTCATGGACAAGTCACAATGATGAAATGCCATTGATTTGATTCGATGATGAGACATGGCACATTTATTGATGATTGTGGATTTCGAGTAATTAATATTACTCACACTCTTGCTACCGAAGAACCATACGTGTTGGCATCAATGGCTAAACAAGTTTTTTATGTCAAAGACCAACTTCGACCTAAATTTGGTGTCATAGTTGAAGTAATTCCAAGACATATTTTTGATGATGGTGATGATGGAATTGAAACTGTACCTAGTGCCATTAGAACCAATCCATTTATTTCTTTTGATGACTCCAATAGCTCAATTGTCAGATTTGATTGTGAACCTGAAGTTGTGGTTGAAAATATATAGAATCATTCATACATGTTCTCAATTATTTTTCTTTACCTCAAGTTGGATTGTTAAGGTTGGTAATATTAAAATTGATTTAGTATTGATCATAAATATGTTTTATCTGACTTGACCGTTATGTGAATTTTCAATGTTTATTGGTTGCAGTTTTATTTGAATTGCATTTTCTAATTTGGAATTGAACTGTATTCAAACCTAGTCAAACAATATTTCTAACTTGGTGAACATTACAACTTGTATGATTTATTAAATCCATTCAAGCTCTTCTAAAACAATTGATATCTAAATTACCAATGAATCCCCTTATTCCCTCATATATTTAGTTTTTTGATTTACACATTAGTTTCCTTGTTAAGGTTGGTAATATTCAAATTGATTTAGTATTGATCAAAAATATGTTTTAGCTAACTTGACCGTTATGTAAATTTTCAATGTTTATTGGTTGTAGTTTTATTTGAATTGTATTTTCTAATTTGGAATTGAACATTATTCAAACCTAGTCAAACAATATTTATAACTTGGTGAACATTACAACTTGTATGATTTATTAAATCCATTCAAGCTCTTCTAAAACAAATGATATCTAAATTACCAATGAATCCCCTTATTCCCTCATATATTTAGTTTTTTGGGTTACACATTAGTTTCCTTTTTCTAATTAATTACATATTTGTTTTCAAAATTAAAAAATGCAGCCAATTGAAGAGAGACGAAGGAAAAAAATGATGGAGAAAAATCGTCGAATGGTGGATTTGGGCATTCCACCATTAGTGCCTACAGTGAGTACTTTATTTCAAATATATATATTTAAAGAATATATAATGTCATGTGATTAATGTTTTTGTAAACATTTTTGTAGGATCCACCTATACGTCGACAGTTATTCGATGAGGATCCTAGTACTGGTCCTAGTACTAAGGCTGGTGGTACGAGGAGGGTTCGTACCAGAGGTGGATGAGCAGCGGTGCGTAACCGACTAGACCCTGCCCCTCCCAATGACATGTCATCCTCCCCACATTCTGATCCCGGTGTGTCATTAGGGATACACGGGATATTTAGTCCTCTCATGTTTTTGCCACCTTTTGCATCTTCTGGCCCATCATTTTAACATACCATGATGATTCCCACTCCCTAGTCAGAATACGACCATACAACTGTCCCATCTTATTTTCCTTCTACTTCTGTCTCTCTAAGAATATTCCATTGTCTTCGACTCCTGTTCCACCATAGGGTGTTCCATCAGTTTATGTGGATCCAGCGACGCTCAATGATCAGACTGGCGCAAGTATATTTATAGAACCCTAACAAATTTTTATAGAAATATTTATTTTTATTATAACATGTTTTGATAAAATATTTGTTTTTATTTCATGACAGATACATCTACTGACAGGAGGCGGGGGCGGGGGCATACATGCATGCATTCGGTGTGGAACCGCCACACACAGGTTATGGTGGATTACAATGAAGACAACCAAATGGTTGAGAAAACATGTCAGCAATGTCGGAGGTTTTTGGCGACGCTTGCCAAATACTCCGACATCATTCCCGTCAGCCCACTATCATGGAGACATTTGCCACATGAGGTCAAGGATAGAACTTGGACAGAGATATGGGTAAAAAAATCTGTTGTATTTAATGCCATGAATTATTTTTGTATTTATATGAATTAATATTTTGATGTCAGCTTCGATTTAATTTTCCCGATGGTGAGGGTGCATGACCGGGACATCTAAAGTATTTAGGAGAGTTTTGGAGAGTCTACAAGCATGAGTTGTATATTGGCTGGTGTGCTAGAGTTGGAACTCAGTTAGAGGCTGTACCAGTCATGGATGATTGTCTTATAGAGCAGTATCGTCAGATGATTACTCATTGGACGAGTACCTAGTTTAAGGTATAAATTACATTTGAGGTATTTAAATAATAACTTTCATATTTTTCATTAATATTATCCTTTTAATTACCAAATTTTATTTAGGAATCATCTGGAAAAAATAAAAAAAAACATTGATGAAAAAAATACCTCCACACACTAGGACGTACTTCGATGCCGGATCATGAGAGGAAGCAGGTATGAAAATTGTTTATAAGTTTTCTTTATGACTTACATTTTCTTTTTTTCCCAATTATTTAATAATTTTCTAAAGTTTTCATATAACTTTAGTTTTCAATGTCATTGTAGAGGAAAATCCAGAATTTTGAAGGACGTGTGCCTCGATCAAAACTGTTTTGCTCGAGTAGACGGAAAAAGGATGGAAGTGCCGTCAACGAAGCGACTCAGCAGAAAATTGTAAGTTTTAATATGTTGATTTTATATTTTAATATCTATTTTGTAACTTAATAATATATTTATATTTGTAACAAGCTGCTTTAGAGGCCCTCGATTCCCAAGAACCAGACAATTTTGGGCCAACTGATCACTTACATCAGGTGTTGGGAGAGGAACATCCTGGAAGAGTACGCTACCAACCTAGGATAGCCCCGACGAGGTATTGGACCTCCTCAGGTACAAGTTTTAGTGCCACCGAGTTGAAGAAAGTTAAGTCACATGCATAAAAGTCTAAGAAAAGGGCCACAGAGATGGCAGAACAGTCTGCTAGGGAAAACAGTGCATTTATGAAATTTATTGAAGTTTTACGTCCAACACTTCCAGCAGAGGCCAACCCAGATTTTGATGAATATATGTCGTCGATACGTTCTATATATGGTGCACCATGTGGCAGTTCTAGTGGTGGTCAAGATGATGTCTAGCTTGACGATGATGATGACGAAGAGTCTGATGCGGAAGAGGAGAGAGAGGAGGAGGGCGAGGCGAATGGCGAGGGCGAGGAGGAGGGCGAGGGTGAGGAGGAGGGCACTGAGGAGGGTGAGGATGATGATGGGGACGAGGACGAGGGTGATGATGATGGTGATGACAGTGATGGTGATGTGGGACAAATTGATCCATTACATTTTTGACTAATATTACTGAGATTTGATGTTTAATATATTCTAGTTGTTGGTTTTATCTAGACCCGTAGTATAGTATTGGAGTTGAGTTATTTTTATATATTGTCTGTTTTTATGGATGTTGTTTTCTTTTAGTGGTTGTGTGTTTGGGAACTCCCTGGACATCCCCCCCCTTCCTGGACCCTGGAAAACCCCCCACCATCCTCCTTGGACCCCTGATAGCCCCCCGGACAACCCCCCCGGACAACCCCCCTAACACCCCCCGGACAACCCCCCAGACAGCCCCCCGGACAACCCCCCACCCTCCTCCCTGAACCCTAGACATCCCCCCAGACAGATCCCTAGACAGCCCCCGAACAGCCCCCCCACCCTCCTCCTTGGACCCCGAACAACCCCCTGAACACCCCCCGCACAGCCCCCCGCACAGCCCCCCCACCCTCCTCCTTGGTCCCCGGACAGCCCCCCAAACACCCACCGGACAGCCCCCCGGACAGCCCCCCCGGACATCCCCCCACCCTCCTTGATTTCATTTACTACTAGAAAATCTATAATATATAATTTATTTATTTTCATCATGATAATCAATGTAAATCACATTTACACATCTAATCAATATCATAGATTCTTGGTATGTTATAAAAGGGATGTATTCATTGGGCATGGCATTGTTAGCTCTGAAATGTTTCAAATAGTGTATTTGAATAATGTGAATAAACAACTAACATAATTTATCACAATGATCCATGGGTCATATGTGATGTGTATGAGCCAACCTGGGCTTAATCCGAGGCACGGTGTGGCCGACACCACTCATAGCGTCTCTCTTTTGTTTAAAATGGACTTCATTTTAAGTGAAAACAACAACTAGCATACGTGAAAAGAAAAACTGGCATACAGAAAACAAAAAAAATGCATTCGGATTCTATTGATAATTTATCACAACAATCCATGGGTCATATGTGACGTGTACGAGCCAACCCGGGCTCAATCCGAGTCGCAGTGTGGCCGGGATCACTCTAAGAGTATCTCTTTTGTTTAAAATGGACAACATTTTAAGTACATATGGAAAACTGACCAAAAAGATTATGATTGTGTTGATACTTTAGCACAACGATCCATGGGTCATATGTGATGTGTACGAATCAATCCCGTCTCAATCTGAGACGCGGTGTGGCCGACACCACTCAAAGTGTCTGCCTTTTGTTTCAAAAGGACATAATTTTAAGTGCAAACATCAACCGGCATATAGAAAACCAACCAAACACATTCAGATTGTGTTGAAACTTTAGTACAATGATCCATGGGTCATTTGAGACATGTATGAGTCAACCCCATGTAAATCCGAGATGCGGTGTGGCCGGTACCACTCTAACTGTGTCTCTTTTATTTAAAATGGACAGGATTATAAGTGAAAAGAACAAATGGCATACAAAAAACCAACCAAACGCATTCAGAATCTATTGATAATTTATCACAACAATACATGGGTCATATGTGACGTGTACGAGCCAACCCAGGCTCAATCCGAGGTATGGTGTGGCCGACACCACTCATAGTGTCTCTCTTTTGTTTAAAATGGACTTCATTTTAAGTGAAAACAACAACTAGCAAACAGAAAACTGACCAAACAGATTCTTATTGTGTCGATACTTTAGAAGAACGATCCATGGGTCATATGTGATGTGTACGAGTCAACCCCGACTCAATCCGAGGTGCGGTGTGGCCGACACCATTCATAGTGTATCTCTTTTGTTTAAAATGGACATCATTTTAAGTGAAAACAACAACTGACATATGAAAAACTGACCAAATGCATTCGAAATGTGTTGATGCTTTAAAAGAACGATCCATGGGTCATATGTGAGGTGTATGAGTCAACCCCGCCTCAATCCGAGGCATGGTGTGGCCAGGATCACTCTAAGTGGCTCTCTTTTGTTTAAAATGGAAAACATTTTAAGTACATACGGAAAATGACCAAATGGATTCTGATTGTGTTGATAATTTAGCACAACGATCCATGGGTCATATGTGATGTGTATGAATCAACCCCGCCTCAATCTGAGATGCAGTGTGGCCGGAACCACTCAAAGTGTATGTCTTTTGTTTCAAAAGGACATCATTTTAAGTGAAAACATCAACTTGCATACGGAAAACTGACCAAACGCATTTGTATTGTGTTGATACTTTAGGAAAATGATCCATGGGTCATTTGAGACATGTACGAGTCAACCCCGTCTAAATATGAGAAGCAGTGTGGGCGGTACCACTCTAACTATGTCTCTTTTGTTTAAAATGGACAGGATTATAAGTGAAAAGAACAACTGGCATACAGAAAACCAACCAAATGCATTTGGATTCTATTGATAATTTATGATAAGTATCCATGGGTCATATGTGATGTGTACAAGCCAACTCGGGCTTAATCCGAGTCACAGTGTGGCTGGGATCACTCTAAGTGTATCTCTTTTGTTTAAAATGGACAACATTTTAAGTACATACGGAAAACTGATCAAATGGATTCTGATTGTATTGATACTTTATCACAACGATCCATGGGTCATATGTAACGTGTACGAATCAACAACAACTCAATCTGAGATGTGGTGTGGCCGGCACCACTCAAAGTGTCTGTCTTTTATTTCAAAAGGACATCATTTTAAGTGAAAACATCAACTGGCATACGGAAAACCGACCAAACGCATTTGGATTGTGTTGATACTTTAGGAAAATGATCCATGGGTCATTTTAGACGTGTACGAGTCAACCCCATCAAAATCTGAGACGCAGTGTGATCGGTACCACTCTAACTGTGTCTCTTTTGTTTAAAATGAACATGATTATAAGTGAAAAGAACAATTGGCATACAAAAAACCAACCAAACGCATTCGGAATCTATAGATAATTTATCACAACGATCCATTGGTCATATGTGACATGTATGAGCCAACCCGGGCTCAATCTGAGGCGCGGTGTGGCCAACACCACTCATAGTGTCTCTCTTTTGTTTAAAATGGACTTCATTTTAAGTGAAAACGACAACTAGCATACGGAAAACCAACCAAACGGATTCTTATTGTGTCGATACTTTAGAAAAACAATCCATGGGTCATATGTGACATATATGAGTCAACCTCTTCTTAATCAGAGGTGCGGTGTGGCCAACACCATTTATAGTGTCTCTCTTTTGTTTAAAATGGACATCATTTTAAGTGAAAACAACAACTGACATACGAAAAAATGACCAAATGCATTCAAAATGTGTTGATTATTTAGTAGAACGATCCATGGGTCATATGTGAGGTGTACGAGTCAACCCCACCTCAATACGAGGCACGGTGTGGCCGAGAACACTCTAAGTGTCTATATTTTGTTTAAAATGGACAACATTTTAAGTACATACAGAAAACTTACCAAACAGATTTTGATTGTGTTGATACTTTAGCACAACAATCCATGGGTCGTATGTGACATGTAAGAATCAACCTCACCTCAATCTGAGACACGGTGTAGCCGGAACCACTCAAAGTGTCTGTCTTTCGTTTCAAAAGGACATCATTTTAAGTGAAAACATCAACTGGCATACGTAAAACCGACCAAACACATTTGGATTGTGTTTATACTTTAGGAAAATGATACATGGGTCATTTGAGACATGTATAAGTCAACCCCGTCTAAATCCGAGAAGTGGTGTGGCCGGTACCACTCTAACTGTGTCTCTTTTGTTTAAAATGGACAGGATTATAAGTGAAAAGAACAACTGGCATACGAAAAACTGACCAATCACATTTGGATTCTGTTGATAATTTATCACAACGATACATGGGTCATATGTGACGTGTATGAGCCAAACCAGGCTCAATCCAAGTTACGGTGTGGCTGGGATCACTCTAAGTGTCTCTCTTTTGTTTAAAATGGACAACATTTTAAGTACATACGGAAAACCGACCAAATGCACTCGGTTTCTGTTGAAAATTTAGCATAACGATCCATGGGTAATATGTGACTTTTAAGAGTCAACCTTGCCTCAATCTGAGGCGCGATGTGGCCGACACCACTCAATGTGTCTCTTTTTTGTTTAAAATGGACTTCATTTTAAGTGAAAACAACAACTAGCATACGGAAAACTGACCAAACGGATTCTGATTGTGTCGATACTTTAGCAGAACAATCCATAGGACATATGTGATGTGTATGAGTCAACCCTGCCTCAATATGAGGTGCGGTGTGGCTGACACCATTCATAGTGTCTCTCTTTTGTTTAAAATGGACATCATTTTAAGTGAAAACAACAACTGACATACGAAAAACTGACCAAACGCATTTGAAATATGTTGATGATTTAGGAGAACGATCCATGGGTCATATGTGATGTTTACGAGTCAACCCAACTTCAGTCCAAGGCACGGTGTGGTCGGGATCACTCTAAGTGCATCTCTTTTGTTTAAAATGGACAACATTTTAAGTACATACGAAAAACTGACCAAACGGATTCTGATTGTGTTGATACTTTAGAACAACTATCCATGGGTCATATGTGATGTGTACGAATCAACCCGCCTCAATCTGAGACGTGGTGTGGCTGATACCACTCAAAGTGTCTGTCATTTGTTTCAAAAGGACATCATTTTAAGTGAAAATATCAACTGACATACGAAAAACTGACCAAACACATTTAGATTGTGTTGATACTTTAGGAAAATGATACATGGGTCATTTGAGACGTGTACGAGTCAAAACCGTCTAAATCCGAGAAGTGGTGTGGCTGGTACCACTCTAACTGTGTCTCTTTTGTTTAAAATGGACAAGATTATAAGTGAAAAGAACAACTGACATACAGAAAACCGACCAAACGCATTCGGATTCTATTGATAATTTATCACAACAATCCATGGGTCATATGTGACGTGTATGAGCCAACCCGGGCTCAATACGAGTTGCGGTGTGGCCGGGATCACTCTAAGTGTCTCTCTTTTGTTTAAAATGGACAACATTTTAAGTACATACGGAAAACCGACCAAACGCATTAGGTTTCCATTGAAACTTTAGGAGAATGATCCATGGGTCATATGTGACATTTAAGAGTCAACATCGCCTCAATCCGAGGCATGGTGTGGCCGAAACCACTCAAAGTGTCTCTCTTTTGTTTAAAATGGACTTCATTTTAAGTGAAAACAACAACTACCATACGGAAAACCGAACAAAAGGATTATGATTGTGTCGATACTTTATCACAACGATCCATGGGTCATATTTGACTTGTAAGAGTCAACCCTGCCTCAATCTGAGGCACGGTGTGGCCGAAACCATTCATAGTGTCCCGCTTTTGTTTAAAATGGACATCATTTCAAGTGAAAACAACAACTGACATACAAAAAACTGACCAGATGCATTTGAAATGTGTTTATGATTTAGGAGAACGTTCCATGGGTCATATGTGATGTGTACGAGTCAACCCCACCTTAATTCGAGAGACGGTGTGGCCGGGATCACTCTAAGTGCCTCTCTTTTGTTTAAAATGGACAATATTTTAAGTACATACGAAAAACTGACCAAACAGATTCTGATTGTGTTGATAATTTAGCAAAATGATCCATGGATCATATGTGATGTGTAAGAATCAACCCCGCCTCAATCTGAGACGCGCTGTGGCCGAAACCACTCAAAGTGTCTGTCCTTTATTTCAAAAGGACATCATTTTAAGTGAAAACATTAACTAGCTTATGGAAAACCGACCAAACGAATTCAGATTGTGTTGATACTTTAGAAAAATGATCCATGGGTCATTTGAGATGTGTACGAGTCAACCCCATCTAAATCCGAGACGCGGTGTGGCTATTACCACTCTAATTGTGTCTCTTTTGTTTAAAATGGACATGATTATAAGTGAAAAGAACAACTGGCATACTAAAAACTGACCAAACACATTCGGAATCTATTGATAATTTATCACAATGATCCATGGGTCATATGTGACGTGTAAGAGCCAACCCAGGCTCAATCCGAGTCATGGTGTGGCCGAGATCACTCTAAGTGTCTCTCTTTTGTTTAAAATGGACAACATTTTAAGTACATACGGAAAACTGACCAAACAAATTCTGATTGTGTTGATACTTTAGAAAAACGATCCATGGGTCATATGTGACGTGTACGAATCAACCCCTCCACAATCTGAGATGCGGTGTGGCCGACACCACTCAAACTGTCTATCTTTTGTTTCAAAAGAACATAATTTTAAGTGAAAACATCAACTGGCATACAGAAAACTGACCAAACGCATTCGGATTGTGTTGATACTTTAGGAAAATGATCCATGGGTCATTTTAGACGTGTACGAGTCAACCCCATCTAAATACGAGACGCAGTGTGGCCGGTACCACTCTAACTGTGTCTCTTTTGTTTAAAATGGATAGGATTATAAGTGAAAAAAAACTGGCATACGAAAAACTGATCAAATGCATTCAGAATCTATTGATAATTTATCACAACGATCAATGGGTCATATGTGACATGTATGAGCCAAACCAGGCTCAATCCAGGTCGCAGTGTGTCTAGGATCACTCTAAGTGTCTCTCTTTTGTTTAAAATGGACAACATTTTAAGTACATATGAAAAACTGACCAAACACATTCGGTTTCCGTTGAAACTTTAGGAGAATGATCCATGGGTCATATTTGACGTGTAAGATTCAACCTCGCCTCAATCCGAGGAACGGTGTGGCCAACACCACTCAAAGTGTCTCTCTTTTGTTTAAAATGGACTTCATTTTAAGTGAAAACAACAACTGACATACGGAAAACTGACCAAATGCTTTCGGAATATGTTGATACTTTAGGAAAACGATCCATGCATCTTTTGTGACATGTACGAGTTAACCTCGCCTCAATCTGAGGCACGATGCGTCTGGTATCACTCCTGGTGTATGTATTTTGTTTAAAATGGACATCATTTCTAGTAAAAACATATGGTATACGAAAAACTGATCAAATTATGAATTGAATTCCGGATTCTATTGAAACTTTAGGAAAATGATCCATGGGTCATATGTGACGTGTAAAAGTCAACTGCGCCTCAATCCAAGTCATAGTGTGGCTGAGATCACTCTAAGTGTCTCTCTTTTGTTTAAAATGGACAATATTTTAAGTACATACGAAAAACCAACCAAACGGATTCTGATTGTGATGATACTTTAGAACAATGATCCATGGGTAATATATGATGTTCATGAGTCAATCTGGCCTCAATATGAGGCACGGTGTGGCCGACTCCACTCAAAGTGTCTCTCTTTAGTTTAAAATGGACTTCATTTTAAGTGAAAACAACAACTGACATATAGAAAACTGACCAAACGCATTCAGATTTTATTAAACCTTTAGGAAAATGATCCATGGGTCATTTGTGACGTGTACGAGTCAACCCCACCTCAATATGAGGTGTGGTGTGGTCGGAACCATTCGAAGTGTCTCACTTTTGTTTGAAATGAAAAACATTTTAAGTGAAAAGTACAACTTACATATGGAAAACCGACCAAACGCATTCGAATTGTGTTGATACTTTAGGAAAATGATCTTTGGGTCATTTTTGACGTGTAAGAGTCAACAAATCCTCAATACGAGGTGCAGAGAGGCCGACACCACTCGAAGTGTCTCTCTATAGTTTAAAATGGACTTCATTTTAATTGAAAACAACAACTAACATACGGAAAACCAACCAAACGCATTCAGATTCTATTAAAACTTTAGGAAAACATTCCATGAGTTATTTGTGATGTGTAAAAGTCAACCCTGTCTCAATACAAGGCCAGGTGTGGCTGGCACCACTCAAAGTGTCTCATGTTTATTTGAATTAGACAACATTTTAAATGAAAACAACAACTGACATATGGAAAACCAACTAAACACATTTGGATTCAGTTGAAACTTTAGGAAAATGATCCATGGGTTATATTTGACATGTACGTGTCAACCCAGCCTCAATCCGAGGTGCGGAGTGGCTGGAACCACTCGAAGTGTCTCTTTATAGTTTAAAATGGACTTAATTTTAATTGAACACAACAACTAACATACGGTAAACTGACCAAACACATTCAGATTCTATTGAAACTTTAGGAAAATGATCCATGGGTCATATGTGACCTGTACGAGTCAACCACACCTCAATCCAAGTTGCAGTGTGTCCGGTATCACTCTAAGTGTCTCTCTTTTGTTTAAAATGGACAACATTTTAAGTACATACAGAAAACCAACCAAACAGATTCTGATTGTGTTGATACTTTATCAAAATGATCCATGGGTAATATATGATGTGCACGAGTCAACCCCACCTCAATCCGAGGCGTGGTGTGGCTTACACCACTCAAAGTGTCTCTCTTTAGTTTAAAATGGACTTCATTTTAAGTGAAAACAACAACTGACATATGGAAAACTGACCAAATGCATTCATATTCTGTTGAACCTTTAGAACAATGATCCATGGGTCATTTTTGACGTGTACGAGTCAACCCCACCTCAATTTGAGGCACGGTGTGGCCAGAACCACTCAAATTGTCTCTCTTTCGTTTAAAATAGACTTCATTTTAAGTGAAGAGAATAAATGACATACAGTAAACCGACCAAATGCATTCCGATTCCGTTGAAACTTTAGGACAACGATCCTTGGATCATATGTGACCTGTAAAATTCAACCATGCCTCAATCCGAGGCATGGTGTGGGTGGCACCACTCAAAGTGTCTCATTTTTTTTTGAAATGAACAACATTTTAAGTGAAAACAATAATTGGCATACAAAAAACTAACCAAATGCTTTAAGAATATGTTGATACTTTAGGAAAACGATCCATGGGTCATATGTAACGTGTATGAGTCAACCCCGCCTCAATTCGAGCCACGATGTGTCTTGTATCACTCCAAGTGTATGTATTTTGTTTAAAATGGACATCATTTTTAGTAAAAAAAACTGGTATACGAAAATACAAACAAACGTATTCGGATTCTATTGATACTTATTCAAATTTTTATGTATTTTATTGATAATTGATAATTAAATTATGTATGTATTTAATTATGAATTGAATTCCGGATTCCACATATAATTGTCATCTAAATTTTAAATTGAATTCTAAATCAATTATGTATGTTTATAATTACGTTATGAATTTTGATTTAATTCTGGATGTGTATAGTTCAAGAATGAATTATATGTTAAATGTGTATTAATTTGTTCTATATATGTATGTATTAGTTTGTTATTGTAGGTATAAGAATAGTATGGAGGCTGCTGTGCAAAATTAGAGGCTGCTATGCAAATTGCAGGCTGCTGTGCAATTTGTAATGCATAGCCTATGCCAATGGTTTCAAACCGTTGTCATAGGCTTATAATAACCCTTTCCCAACGGTTTAAAAACCATTGGGAAAGGTTTCAAGGTATTTTTTTTACCAACGGTTCAAATATAACCGTTGGTAAAAACCTTTCCCAACGGTTTAGAACCGTTGGGGAAGAATGAATTTTCATTAGATTTACCAACGGTTTGGTGTAAACCATTGGTAAAACTTATGCCAACGGTTTAACCAAACCGTTGGCATTGGTTAATTTTACTAACCTATACCAACGATTCTTTGTAAACTTTTGGGATAGGTTTTCCCAATGGCTTACTTACCCACGGTTTGCAAAACCATTGGTATATGTTATACCAATGGTTCTGCAGCCTTTCCCAACGGTTCAGAACCACTGGGAAAAGCCCCATTTCCAGTAGTGATTGATTGTGTTGACTTTCTCAGTGGGGAGATCCCTACATTTCCCACGAGTATTGATTCCCCTTATTCCATTAGATTCCATTTCTAAATAATAGAACACACTAGATTAGGGTATGAATCATAATGTATAATCCTAACATAACAAAATACTTAGCATAGTTTAAGATCCTACGCATGGCTAATCCCATAATCGGAAAAATGGTTTCTTTGAGGAATAATTTATATTTCAATCCTTCATAATGTCTTGTAAAGAAAATATGAATCATCCTAATAATATCCCCTGGGAGTTTTGTAACCAAGAGTGCAGCAAGACCTGTTGTTGTGTACCAGTTCTCGTTCGAGTCTAGCTCAAAGCGGTGTTTTCAGGTTTTACCCCTAGATACATCTGTGCCAGATCCGCCTCTACCTGATCGTATCCTGACAGAGATGTATTGATTGAAAGATCCACATAATCTATTCCTTACCAAAACACCAGGACTTTCTTGTATGTTTATCCTCAAATACTACCTTAAGGATTTGTTCCCTACATATTTCTTACTATAGTTTCCAAGTTTCCTACTAAACTTCCTTTGATGCCAACTGTAACACCCCGACCCCACTAGGCTGGAGATGGTGCATTACTTGTGATATTGGCATGGTTATAAGGAATGAAAATCCCTAAGTAATGATCAGTTTAGTAGTCTTGAAGAAACTAGATACATATATTTAACACAAGATAGGGTGGATTCTTGAATAAAAGTGAGAGAGAGGATCCCTTACCTTATGATTGAAGGTGTTCTTGACTTGTTATTTAAGACCTGAATAAACAAATTAGGCTTATTAAATCATAAGTACAGAACCTATTCTATATGTAAATGATTTATTATAACCCTTTTTAGTTCATTCAAGGCCTTTTTGATTAGTTATAAGGTTCAATTTCATTGTTTGGGATCGTTTGTTTACTTGGTTTTAAATGACCGGTTCACTTATTTTCAAGTTCGAATAAATATATAAGATGGATGTGGTTGTCCAGAAATTAATTTATATTCCATTAGTGAACATCCATTAGATTACATGGTTTTATATTTAATTTGGTTACTTAGAGTGAAGTCAAATTATTATATATATATAACCTTAGTGACAACCGTTTTGGTTAATCAGTGGGTTTGATTACAATGAACATGTTTTGATTTATAAATTAATACCATTTGTAGAAAAGGATTACAAAAAAAAAGATATATTACATAATAATCTATTTCAACCATAACACAAATGGTTTCATGACCAGAATTAAATATTATAATAGAAATTGATAAACTGTTGTCCTTAAATGTGCTAAATTAGCACATCTCAAACGGTGATTTCATTTCTTTCAAATAAATGTGGGTAAAGGATAGAAGATAAAGGAATATATACAATTATAATGAAAACATTCCAGTACATCTATGTTACTAGATTTATCATACTATTTTGGTGAAGGGAGGTGAGGAAAGAAACAAAATGAAAAGAACTTAAAAGAAAAGAAGGGGTTTGAAAGAGGAATTTACCTCTTGAGACTTCCTCCTTTGAGAACCTCTTAAGGGGAGAGTTTTTGGTATTTTGAAGAGTCTAGGAGATTTTTGACGTGGGTAAGGATATTGGGGAGATATTTGGGCTGAATATTGGCAAGGCACAAGGCTTGAGTGGTGTGAGAGGAATAGGGGGTGAGGGGTGCTTTATATAGTGGAGGGGGGAGGAGTTTTCTTAATATTATAATCATTAATTTATTATTTCCTCTCATGACAACCAATAGCGAGTATTCCATGACCAAGAACAATAATATATTCATGTGAATCCGAATCAATTGGGATTACATCAACAGATCATAATCAATGACTCAATTAATCAATTATTTAGCATTTATTGTGAATTATCAGATTTTACTATTCATAAAAAATCAAGTATTTCAGAAAAATCCCAAAAATTCACTCTAACCATTTTTTGACGTGTAGAATCCAAAAATGAAGTCCATTTTTCAAAAATAATTCTCTAAATATGATTAATTAAATATTTAATTAAATCATTATTTAATCGAAATATATAAACACTTAAAATATTCATCTTCATTTTTATGGTGTCCAAATTCATTTATACACTCAAGGGTATGGATACCATTCATAAGAGTTATATTACTATTCATTAGGGTAAGTTACTATTCATAAGGGTATGTTACTATTCATAAGGGTAGATTACTATTCACTGAAAATTAAGTTAATTCTACCAGACTCTAAATATCATCTTGAACACAACTGTGTATGTTAGATTTTTAAAATTCAAATCACAGAGCTAAAAAAAATTAAGTTTAATGTATTGGTTATGGATTTCTTTTATAAGTAACCATTTTTTGTTCCATATAGGCTCAGTGATTCATGAAATATAGGCTATCTAATGAGTACAGTGTATTTAGGAGAAACATACCACATAATGTTTGGGGTGCTACAGCTCTGGCTAGTGGCTTTTAGTATGGACCTTGCTCTACTTTGGGATAGTACCCCTCGGTTAGGCCAGATAGGTTAAGAACTGAGCATGTGGGTGAAATTGATGTCATTAGGCAAGGTATGCCTACGATATTAGTCAGATGTTTAGTATGTTCTAGATTATCCACTAAGCTCCTAGGATCTCCCATGCACTTAGACACTTAGTTGTTTGTAGTTGATGATTGAGATGCTTTGTTCGGTTGGTTATGAATATGTGCTATATTCCATTGCTCTTGTTATGTGACCATTTCTTATGTCTCCTTGTATAGTGTGATTCATTATTAAAAGTGATGTATTGGTTTACTAGTGTTTATAGAAAATGTTTTAAAAATGTTTTATACTCCCTTTTCCCCCTTTTTAAGTAAAAACAACATCCTTATCTTCTGAAAGGCTAATGCTTCCTTCTTGGAAAATAATTTGGGTTTGAATGAAAAATGGAAATGGTCCATGTTTTGTTTTAAAGAGGAAAATGTGTGAAAACCTACTTTATATATTGTATTTCAAACTTGGGATTTATTATTATTTTTCTTAAAGGAAATGCATTGGGAATAGATTTGTTCGGGCACACCTACTGAGTTCTAATACTCATGACAATAGTTTCTTCTTATTTTTATCTCCTGGTGCATGTTCCAATTTGATCTCAATCACTGTGGGAAATGTTGGGTTTTGGGATTAGAGAGTGATCCTCAGGGTCACATGGAGGATTAGTGTTTGTATGGTTTGCTTTGGTTTTGTTGTTATGTTTTTGTCGTATTCTCAGTTTTTGTAAAGATGTTGTTCAGTTGTTCTATTTATTTATTTATTCATTTATATTGGGTTTATCTATTTATTTACACTGTTTTGTTTATTTATATTGGTTGAAATCATTCCCTTTGGTTCTCATTGATTCTCTTGGTGTTTGTCGCTAGCCCGGGAGGATCCCGAACGCCTCTCGGGCCTTGTCTCAGGACAACTCGGGTGACCGGTTCGGAGTCAACCCAGGTTGGTTCATGAAAAAATGGTATCAGAGCCTAGGTTATTTAGAGGACCTATCTTTCAAAGTGCCCTTTTTTATTTGGTATGTCAAGTTAGATGAAGTAGGACTATCAAAACTTGGGGTGTAGGTATGATGGAGTGTCTGACCAACACTTTCTGTTCCGAACCTTGAGTTACCATGGGAAGTTAGGTTTTCTTTGGTTTATTTGGTTCTTGTGGGCTGTTTGGTGTTTGGTAAAATGAACTAAGAGTTGGGGAAATTTTCTTAGTGATCCCACAAGGCCTAATAAGCCATGTGGATCTAGAAACATGGTCCTAAAAGACTCTCCGTGATGATGGCATGATTGGCATATACGACCAAGCCACCTATCAACACTAGTTTCCCATTGTGTGTTATTTTGTTCCCTTCTCGATTTTGAAAATGTTGTGAGAAACCCTTATTTTTAAGTTTTGAAAAACTGGATTTTAAGTGGTAATGGTTTGGTTTTTGGAATATGTAAAATTAGTTTCAGATTTATTTTAAAGAGGGTTTTGGAAATCCATTTTAACTGAGATTTTTTTTGATAAAATGAGTTTTTAATCAAATGACTTTTGAGGGAGTGAAATTTGTTGAATTGATGGAAAATTTTTTAATGTGAAAAATTGGGTTTTTGTATGGAATTCACGAGTTTTTTATTTTTAAGAAAAATAAAACAAATTTAAGTGTAGAGTTTGAAGATGGTTTTTGACCTAGCGGTTAGTGAGATTTTGATTTTTTTTGTGAAATTTGAAATGGTAAGTAGAATGAGAATTATAAACTTGGGTTGAATGTTTTGTTTTAAAATGTAAAGTTCTTATTTTGACCTGTGGTATTCTTATGAGTGATCACATGTAAGGATATGTGTGAGGGAGTGGATGATTGATGGAATGGGTGGATATATGGGCGCTCAAATTGGTATGAGAATATGCATGTATGAGGCTCTATGTAATACCATTGATGATCATGAAGCCAATCAAGTTTGTTTTTTCTTTTCAAAAGTGTTTTCAAGAGAAATAAATTGTTATTCTTTAAGAATTTATGGTTATGTATCACATTTTATTATGATTTGGGAATGTTTTTTAAGTAGTGTTTCAAGTCTGGGTACTTGTTGGTGAATTGATTTTTATTGAGTTCTTGGTTTCATTTTTGTTTAATGTACACCCACACCTAAGACATGATTGATATTCAAGTTGCATCTACATGTGGTTCACTATTAGTGGATCATCTAGTTGATAAACCTAAGTAATTCCTTCTTGAGTTTCAAAAATTAAATCCTCATCTCTTTTTTTTCAAGCATACTCTTTAGAAGTGAAAGAGTGTATGTGAAAAATCCAAAGGATCTTCGGTTTACTTGAGCTTCCTGAGTCTCTAAAGGTGAAATTTTCTACCTTTATACTTTAAGGTACAAGTTGTAAGTGGTGGATGTTAGTCATGAGAAGCAATCCTTGAGAATACTTTTCATGGAAATTCTTCAAGGCTTTGTTTGTCTGACAGTATTTATCTGAGATTGTGATGGTGAGGAAGGCGATGGAGATGTGTTACCTTCAGCAAGGTGATGGATCAATGTTGGATTTCATTCATAATTTTTAGGATCTAGTTATTTATCTCATGGAGTTCTATGTGGATTATTATTCAAAGGCTAAACATTTTGAGAATGGATTTCACCTTGATTTGTAGTTGAAGGCCTTAGAGTTTGGTCTGACCTCCTTTACCAACATGGTGAGGCAAGCTGTTCAGGTTGAAGTTGTGTTAAAGGGAGTGCTTGAGGTATAAAACCTTCCTCTAGTCTTTAAAAGTAGTGAAGGGAATCCTGATAAGGATATTGGAAAACGACCTGAAACTGGTGGTGCTGGTAGGGGAATTAATAGGCCTTCAGATCTTTCATCAGCTTATTCTGGGCATAGGATCTTGTTGTGTCATCAATGTGGAAATCCTGGTCATAATAATTCATCGTGTTCAAGTAGTCCAAATACATTCCATACCTATGGATTCCTAGTTCACTTTCAATGGTTTTGTCAGGGTGTTTCCATGAAGCATTGTGGATCCAGATCCACCCCTTTAGAAGACACTGCAACTTATTTGTAGGAGTAAGGTGCTGGTCTGGGTTTAATTTTAAGTCCCTTTCTATTTCAATATTCCTCCCGTCATAGTGGTTGTGTTTTTTAGTGTTTCCTTTTCTTATATTAGTAAAGGATTTTGTAATCTTTTGGGAACACCTATTCCAATGGATGCGTGTCTTTGGGAAATTCTGATTTTTTCCATCTTGGTTGTAGATGTGTTCCATTATGTGCCTTATTCATGCTACTTTCAATTTGGGTGAAAGTGGATGATGTGTCTGTATCTTCTGAATCCCTATTTCAGTGAAAGATCTTTATTGGAGTAAAGCGAGTCTCATGGCGTGTCGTGTTCATTTGATTCTTTCAAGGGGTTTGTGTGTGGTCGTTTTGGTATGAGTGTCGATGTTTGATGGTCGATGGTGATTAAGCACCTGACTGAAGCTCTAAAATGGTGGGGATTCCATTCAGACATCCCATGTTGGTAATATAGTTTAATATCTTGTGTTATCTTAGTAGTAGGTGGTTTCCTTAAGAGTGTCCTAAATTTATGTCTTTCCCATTCAGGCGGACATTGGGCTTTTGGAGTACGCCAATGGTTTTGTTTGTGGTAAGGTTGTGTGCGTTGTAGTTCAAGTTTTTCATTGTTTTTTGAGAAGTAGTTTTGGTTATTTGGATTATTTCAAGTAGAGGTGAATGCTTTCATTTTGGTGATGGTTGAGGTGCTTCTGAATTTGGGAAACCAGATTGTGTAAGTGTGAGAACTTTTGTATTTAATCGATCAACTGGAGATGTTGTGACTTTATAGGGGAAAAAATATAATGCTGGGGAGAATTGTCACACCCTGGTTTTTATGTTCTTCTTTTAATTTGGATTATCTTTTTTTCTTGGTCACTCCCTCAAGTTTTGGGTGTTTCAGATTTAAATTTTGATTTTCAGGCAGTTTTTCCTTTATTTCATGATTTAGGCTCATGATTAAGGGGAAACCGTGTAACCTCTTTTGGATGGGTCTCTTTTCAATTCATTTTGAACTTTCATGGACTACACATGGTTTGATCTAAACTATGTGGATATCAGGAGAAACCATGATAATCCTTGTGTGTTTTTGGTCGAGGGTACACGACCTAAGCATAGTTAGGAAAACCCATGCAGAAGGCATGCATATGGTTCTGCAATTTTGATAGAACCATGTCTCATTGTTGGGACATAGTTTACCAAACTGTGTGTCCAAACCATGCGAGTTCCCAACGTGTCGAGTGAAGGGGCGTACAATTGGAGCATAGTTTGGGAAATCGTTCGGTCTAACCGTGCATAGTTCCCAAGTGTTTTAAAATTGTAAAATTACCTTTCTATCCTCTCAGTTTTTAACCCCAAACAACCCCTCTCTCCCTCTATTGGTTCATACATCCCTATTCTAGATCTTACCTTATTCTACAAGCTTCTTATCCTCTCTCAAGGGTTAAATCTAGGATTTTCTTCAAGGTTTTGGGGTGATTCTTCAAGGTAATTTACTCATTTCTCCTTCCTTTTCCTATTCCATTTTCTCTTGAGTTCTTCTTCTTAATTAGTATTATAGATATAGGATTCATGTTTTATTTAGTTTAAATTATGGGTTCTGTGTTGTTAATGTTTATCTTTGATGTTCTTTCTTCTTGGATCCTTCATGGAGTTGTTTTGGGTTGGTGTTGTTGAAGCACCGTGAGTTTGAGGTAGGTTTCCCTTTGCACTTGTTTTTTAAATTTAAGAAAAATTGGTTTCTTGCTTTTCACACCTTCCTTGGATGTTAATTAGTGATGTATGATTTTTGTAATAATTGTTTAGCATGAAATGAGGTGATTTAATTCTCTTTTTTAAGTTTATGGAATTGTTTTGTTAAGTTTTGAACATGAAGTGTTTGATAAAATGCATGATTGGATTTTGTAAGTGATTTGAAAATTTTAAGGCATGGTTTTTCCTTGGTAAAGGTATTTGGATTCTAAAATGATGGTTTGGATTTTTCTAAATGGATTTATAAGTGGTTTTTGATTTGAAAATGATGTATTGGATTCTTTTGGAAATGTGTGGTTTCTTAATGGTTTCTTGAGGCCTGTTTGGAACTTTGATTAAATTGGTTCTCATAAAAACTCTCTTTGAATAATCTACTTAACTTAGTTATATTGAGAAGTGTGATAGGTCCTTAGTGTGGACTCCCTTATTATCAAATGATTGAAAGGCAAGGGATTGATCCTTGTGGTGATTTTAGGTGATGCTTATGTGTGATGCTTGTGTGTGTGATATATGTATATGTGGTTGGTTTATTATTTGGCTCGATTGGCTCACCTCACTTTGGTCTTGACATAATATCCTAACATAACTAGTATATTTTCAATGAATGGGTGTTTCACTAGCTTAGGATTCTTATCTGGCTAATGGCACTTAGTATGGACCTTGCTCTGCTTTGGGATAGTGCCCCTCGATTAGGTCAGGTAGGGTAGAACCGAGCATGTGAGAGAAATTAATATCATCAGATGAGTCATTCCTATAAGATGAGTTAGATGTTTTTTATGTTATATATTATCCACTGAGCTCTTAGGTTCTCCCATGTACTTCAACACTTAGTTTTCCATGGTGGATGATTAAGATGATTTGTTTGGTTGGTCGCTTATATGTTCTATATTCCATTTCCCTTGTTATGTGATCATTTCTTCTATCTCCATGTATAGTGTTCATCTTTGTTAAAAGTGATGTATTGGTTTAATAATGCTTACATAAAGTGTTTAAAAAAAAATTTATGCTCACCTTTCCCCCTTTTTAAGTAAAAACATCACCGTTCTCTTCTAAAAGGATGTTTCCTTCTTGGAAAATAATTTGGATTTGAATGAAAAAGGGCAACGATCCATGTTTTGTTTTAAAAAGGAAAATGTATGAAAATATAGTTTTATATATTTTATTTCAAAACTAGGATTTACCATTCTTTTTTAAGGGAAATTCATTGGGAATAGATTTTTTCGGGCATGCCTACTGAGTTTTAATAATCACACCTATAGTTTATTCTTGTTTTTAGCTTCTGGTGTAGGTTACAATTTGGTCTCTATCTCCATGGACGATGTTGGGTTTTGGGATTAGAGAATGACCCCAGGGTCACATGGAGGCTTAGTGTTTTTCATGTTTGGTCTGGTTTTGTTGTTATGTTTTTGTTGTATTCTTAGTTTTTGTAAAGGTGTTGTTTAGTTGTTCTATTTATTTATTTATTAATTTATATTGGGATTATCTATTTATTTACAATGTTTTGTTTATTTATATTGGGAAAAATTATTCCCTTTGATTCTCATTTATGCCCTTGGTGCTTGTCGCTAGCTTGGGAGGATGATGAATGTCTCTTAGGCCTTGTCTCGACAGACTTAGGTTACTAGTTTAGGATCAACCCGGGTTGGTTCGCGACATTTATAAATGTCTCCAATTCACGATGTTTTTAAACATAACTAATTCATGACACCTCATTTATCGACGTTTTTGGTGATGGGTGGTACAACGCAGTTCAGTGGTTAGTATCCAATTCCAGGGCATGACATAAGGTGATGGGCATGTGGTGGTCAATCTTCAGGTGATGTGGTGGTTGGGTGTTCAGTGGTATCTAGTTCCATGGACATGTAGTGCGATGATTGGGTAAAGACAAGGAAAAACCATCTTTTTAATTTGTAATGAAAAACCATGCAAAAAAATATTAATTAAAAAATTGATTGATGTTTTTTTAAAAATGTCGGTAGTTTAGGTGTGACTTACTGATGTTTTTAAAAAACATCAGTAAATTTGGTATCATTTACTGACATTTCTAAAAAATATTTGTAAATGAGGTGTCACTAATTAGTGAAATTTTTAAGTTTCAATAAATTAGTGATGTTTGTAAATGTCACTAATTCATGAAATTTATAAATTTCACTAATTCATAGTGTTTAAAAATGTCACTAATTCATGACACTTCATTTACCTAAATTTTTGAGAAACATTAGTAAATGAGGCGTGATTTATCAATGTTTCTAAAAAATATCAGTAAATGAATTAGAAACATTTATAAACGTCACTAATTGGATCTTTTTTTTGTGATTTTGTGCTCTATTTTAGGGTAGAATTCTACAATAGAGTTTGGTTTAGTAATTTACTTATTCTAATTCTCTTTTAATGCATGCAGTTTAGTAGATTTCTAAATTCTTTGTGTTTCAGGGATAGTTTAAGATCTATTCTTTTTTTTTTGAAATTAAATATATTTTATTTATATATATAATAATATAATAATATTTTATATTTGATAGTGTAGGAATTCAAGTATATATGGATAAATGTTGGATTACCTTGCCTCAGAACACATCTTTGTAATGCCCCGACCCCAGCTACCCAGAGCCGGTGCATTACTTCGTAACATTGGCATGATCACAAAAGATCAAGTCTCGAAAGACCGATTAGTTTAGTAGCCTTGGAAACACTAGATACATTCATAAGTCTTTCATTACATCAAAAAGTAAACAAACTACAATAACATGGTCTTCATAGTCCACAATCATATCCCTTTCTGACTACCCCTGCAGGTCATTCATAAAATACTTCTTCACATCCTGGAAAAATATTAAAACATTGAAAGGGGTGAGCTCAGATGCTCAGTAAGGTTAACAATATAGCGGAAGCTTTCATAAATAAACATTAACATTTAAGGCAATGTATAACTAAAACAAAAGCATTTTAAACTTGAACTTCAACATAATATGGAAAAAGTAAAATGAGATAATGCCATTTACTTCTTCACATGGATATTCTACTGGTCGAATAATCACATGCAATATCAATAACCACTTTCATAATGATGTAATGCATAATGCCAGACTATCATAACCACGTAGCCAAGGCCTCGTGCCAAGACCACAAATAAGATTTTGTCAAGGCCTCGTGCCAAGACACTAGTTTGTCTCATGAGACCTGCCGATGCATCGAGGAGCTATAGCGGGCTCCACCCGTCACTTATTAAGTCCAATGCATTCCTCATATGAATAGGTTTAAACATATCATAAACCATATCATAATCGTATCACATAAAACATGTATAAAGGAAACATAACATTTCCATATTTCAATCACAAGATATCAATACAACACATTGATATAATAAAAATTCTTTCAAAACCATTTTCAATACCAAAATAAAAGAATGTTAAAACTTTGTATTTATTTTTCATTTAAAAAAATGATGGCTTGTAGAGGAAGCCGAAACTCAAATAATGGTCACGGCGGCGGAGAAGTCGTTGTCACCGCATAAGTACGGAAAGAAAAACATTACCTTTTTCTCGTTTAGTAAAACGCTTCGTATAAAAAGATTCCTTTTGAATAAACATAAAAGTCAAAGGGGTTTATACACCGTATAAAAGAAAGTTTTGTATAAAGCCAAATATGCCTCAATGAAAGGAGATTGAGACGAAGTCCTTAAAAAGATCATTTTTAAAATAAAATAGATCTATTATGTGTATTCACTATAGGTACACATGAAGAAAGTAAAAATACAAAATAGGACATAATAATATCATGACATAATTTGAAAGTAGGAGATTAACCCAAAGAATGGAAATTGGGTTAAGAAATTCCCTTACCTTGTGTCCGACTTGACTCAACCGTTCTTTAACCTCCTGAATAATAAACTAGAGTTAATATCTACCTTATTAAGAACCATTTTAAATTTCATTATCCTTTTTATATCACTTATTACAATGTTATGAACATTATGTAATTATTTAAGTTAATAACGGTCGTTTTGTCGATCTTTGGTAACTTGAGTCAACAATAAACTTCTTATAATTACAAGTTGTTCATGTGGTAGAATATCCATTATATCCAGAATTATATTCATGATTTAGATGTCATATATATCTTATATATCCAGTATATACATTCATTTATAATATTACGTAACATTTAGAGGTATGAAATGAAATGCACCGTTCATGGAGACGGTAAGCCGTATGTACGCATGAACGCTACTTTCATTTAAATTTCATATTTAATGGAACTAAATCATAATGATATAAATTTATAATATAATTACAGTATAATATAGTGTATAATACCATTTACTTCATCCTTTATACATCCCACATATGGCATTAACGATTCAAATCACTTTGAGGGGGCGGTAGTCCGCACTTCCTAAAATGAAATTATCGCGTTTTACCCATAATGGAAATCATAAATTATGCCATAAATGAGAAATACAGAAGCATAATTAAAACATAAACATATTATATATCATATATAAAAATAGTGACATCTTAATGGCCACCTTTGAAGGTGTTATATGAGTGTTGAACAATCATCGTTTCGTGAGGCAGAAATTCGCCATCCACAGAAACTGTATGTTCTTTAACCATTAGATGTAGGTGTGTGTAAGTGTAGCTAGAATACTTCTTATAACAACATCCTAGTATATTTAGGATACTGGTGTTGTTACAAAAGAAATGAATAAAAATAGTTTAGGGGGTTGGAGAAGAAAAATAAAACAAAACAACATTAGAGAAGACATTACCTCAAAATCGGGTAACTCTTTTTGATTTGAGAAAAAGGCTTACTTGGGAAGAGTTATGCCCAAATTGAGGATTCTAGGAGTAATATAGGGATTTTGGGAGAGTATTTGGGCAGAGGTTGGCCAAGCCAAATGGCTTTAAGGTGTGAATAAGGTGGGAGAGGTGGGGGCCTTTTATAAGTGGAGAGGAGGGGCTCTTTTGGAAAGATTGAAATGTTACATTATTACACAATGCTTTTCGGATTATAAAGGTCCCACACTTATATAATTCGAGTCTAAGGTGATAAGGGTTCTAAATATCCTCATAAAATTGGCTTTGGACAAGTGTAAGCCTTGGATTTTGCATTATCTTCTCATTTTATTTAAATCGTTAAATAATGAGGTCATCGCTGCATCATAATGATGTCATAAATAATTTAATTTATTTAATGTCTAAAAATTATAAAAAAAATACTATGATGTAGGAAATCTTTTTATCTTTCTAATGAATATTTATAGTCAAAATTTTGACTTGTGTAACCCCACTTAAAAACTGTTTTAGTAAAATAACTCATGTTTGTGTCAATTTAATTTTAACATTAAATAAATATATATTAATGTCATTTTCCAACTAAAGTGGCTCCATGGGGTCCCCAAGTTGACCCATGGGTTGTCTTGGTCGGCCATGAATCATCCAATAGGAGTAGGACAAGTGTCATGCTCATCTCATATTATTAAAACATTATTTGTACCTTAAACTACACTAATTACCTCTAATCGCGATTAAGAACTTAAAAGTTACTATTCACCAAAAAATTATTTTAATCTCATTGAACCACATTTTACTTCTTAATGACAACCATGTATGTTGGATTTTTGAAAATCAAATCACAGAAGTGGTAATATTTCATTTAAACGAAAAATCAGTTATTTAACTACCACTTAGTGGTTTCACTATTCATCAAAAATTGAAGTTTTTCAGAACAAGGCCAAAATTTCACCCTAAGCTATAATTGATATTCCGAATTCAAAAATGATGTCTATTTTAAAAAATTCCAAACATATAAGTTTCATTAATTAATTTTATAATTAATTCCCGCTGTTACGACAAATAGCGTGTTTTTAAGAAACAATTTATATCAAAAGATTGGCAATTGTTTATGTCCAATTTCAATGTTAAATTAATTCTAATGACCACCATTGGATAAAATGGTAAAAATATATTCTAATTATACCTTAAAACCACTAAATAGTATAATTTATCACAATAAATTATTTTGATTAAAAAAGTTGTTTTAAAGTATTTTTCACTATTCATAAAAATTAGAAGTTCTCAGAAAAATACCAAAAATTCAACATAGGCTAATTTCGATATTCCGAATCCAAAAATGAAGTCCATTTTGAAATATAATATTTCTATAATTTTAAAAAGTGGTTATTACTATTCATAACGGCTACTTTGATTAGTCGCGGTGTTTTAGAACTCGAAGTTGCGTACAATGCAAGCTATTGCATTATTGAATGAGAAGCGTATCATGGAAGCTCGGGGTGTTACATCTTAGTATGTTACGGATTTGAAAATGTTTTTGGAATTTTTATTTGTCAATCGATCCTTGGATGGAAGAATCAAATGTCCATGTCCTAATTCCAAATTCAGATTATGGATTAAGAGAGATGAATTATTTGAGAACTTTATATTGAAACAATTTCCTCCTCATTATGTGTGTTGGATTTGGCATGGAGAATTAAACGTTATAGAAAATTTAAGAAATTATGTATACAATCAAAATGAACAAGTGAATGATTTGATAGTGCATAATGAAATTCAAAATTTGATAAATGATGCTTTTAGCATAATAGGTAAATTCCATCAACAATGCAACACATCAGTTGATGCAGTTGTTGATGTTTCATATATTAATGATGTTTTCAAAACAGTAAGACAACCTAATCAAGATGATAACATATTAATGGATGATGATGAGGAAAATAATACAAGGGAAAACTCAATTTAGAAAATAATGGAGTTTTCTAAATTATTTGTAGATGGAAATCAGGAATTATATGAAGGATGTGTCAAATATTCAAATTTTCCTTTTATGATAAAGTTATACCATATCAAATGTTTATGCAGAATTAAAAATAAAGAAATGTCCATGATATTGGAATTATTGTGTGATTAATTTGATGAAGCTAAAATCCCTGTATCACTTTATGAGATGAATAATATTATTAATAATATTAGACTCAATTATATAAAGATACATCTATGTCCTAATGATTTTATGATTTATTGGAAAGAAGATTCAAATAGATAGAAGTGAAACAGATGATGTACTTATTGATGGAAATAAATAAATAATGATATCAGTTTGAATCCACATACTACCACAATGAAAAAAAAGAAAAGTATTTTGAAGTTTTTATGTTACTTTCCATTAAAATTGTGGTTGAAAAGATTGTTTATGTCATTTAAAACCATTGATTATATGAAGTTCCATGCTTTACATAATAATAACGATGAGTTCATGCGACATCTAAAATATTCAAAAGCATGGAATAAATTCTATTCATTACATCCAAATTTATCTTATGATCCTATAAATGTACATTTGGGATTGACATATGATGAATTCAATCATTTTGGGACTTTATTTAGCAATTACAACATTTGGCCAGTTGTTTTGATCCCTTATAATCTACCTCTATGGATGTGTATGATACAAAATTCATTCATCACATCAATGATTATTCCTAGAAATCAAATTCTTGGAAATGACATTGATGTCTACCTTCATATTCTTATTCAAGAATTATAAGAGTTATGGGATGACGGTGTAGAAAAATACGATGCATCTGTTGTGAAAATATTCAAAATTCATAATGCCATTATGTGGACCATTAGTGAATTTCCTGAACTAGGAAATTTTTCTGGTTAGAATATACACATTAATTTGTCTTTTCCAGTTTGTAACTTTGATTTTTAGTATCAATGGATATCTTATATCAGAAAGTGGTGTTTCATGAGTCATCTTCACTTCCTTGATACATCTCATAGATTTCATTTTAACACGTCACATTTCAATGGAAAAACTGATTTGAGGCTTCCACCAAAATTATTTTCGGGATCATAGACCTTGAAACAATTATCAAATATTGTCACAGAGTTTGAAAAATATTTTTAGCTAATTAAAAGTGTAAAAAGAGTTATAACACTGTTAGTTATAATTGTAGCACAAAAATGGAAGAAAACAAGAATATTTTTCAAAATTCCATATTTATAATTTAATTTGTTACATCATAATCTTGATGTTATGCACATTGAGAAGAATATGTGTAATAATTTTTTATTTACATTGATTAATGATCAGGGAAAATAAAAGCATTATTTAAATTCTTGTATGGACTTAAAATTAATCAATATCAAACGTGATCTATAGAAAAATGAGGATGGGAAGTACAACAACTATTTTTAGAATGAAAAACCATGGGAAATATGTTTTCCTTTGAAGATTAAAAAATGTGAAAGTGCATGGAGGATATTCTAGTAATATTTCAAGATGTGTTGATTTGAATCTCCATAAGATACATGAATTTAAAAGTCATGACTCACATATATTGATGGAGCGATTACTACCTTTGGAAATACATAATTTGTTACCTGATAAAATAACCACTATTCTAATTGAATTTTTCACATTATTTATATATCTTTTTGAGAAGAAATTAAACCCTAATGAATTAGATAAACTTCAAGTTTTTATATATAGAAACTATCATTTGGATATGTTATTTTCCCTATCATTTTTCACTGTGATTATTTATCTAACAGTGCATTTATCCAAAGAATATAAAATTGTAGTGCCCGTACATTCTTGATGTATGTATCCCATGGATATGTATTTTATCTTAATACTATTTTCATTAAAAAATTATAATTTTCTTAGTAAATATTTAAAAACTTTATTTATTAATTTCTTACCTTTTATCATTAGGTATCTTGGTTATTTGAAGTCTTATGTGAAAAATAAATCTCATCTAGAAGGTTATATTGTATAAGGTTACCTTTCTGAAGAGTGTTTAACCTTATGTTCAAGGTATTTAGATTTGATAGAGACAAGATTCAATCTAGTGGGATGTTTTGATGATAATTCAATTCAATTGAAGGTTAATAATGAGTCATCAATGTTTCCAACTTTAGGTTAAGAAGTTGAAAAAATATCTTCATTTTCAATGATAGATATACAGTTAGGACAAGCACACAAATATGTGTTACTCAATACTTATATTGTTGATCCATATGTCTAATAAGTAAGGAAAACAACTGAGAATTTTCCTTAGGATCTGGAATCAGAATGAGATAGAGATAAAAAATTTGTTACCAAAGAAATTATTTAATGGTTTTCACATCATGTAAGTTCTTAATCTAAAATGTAGTTTGAATATGTTAACAATTAGCTAAATTATGTAACAATTTTTTATATCAACTTCTATAGGTAAAGAATGGTAATAATCGAGTTGAACTATTTAAAGATTTGAAGTTTTTATCTTGAGGTCTTTTGAAGCAAGCTAGGAGATTCAATTCTTATGATATTGGTGGTTTCAAGTTTCGTACCATTGACCGCAAGGAAGGTTTGAAAAAAAACATTGGTATATTCATAGTTGCATATCAAGTTTACTATGGAAAGTTGGTTGATATTATTGAGTTAAATTATCATGGTAAATTTTCAATTGTGCTATTTAAATGTAACTAGGTCACTATTAACTGGGGTATAATGAAAGATTCATTACAATTTACTTACGTCAATTTCTCTAGGTTGATCGATATCATTGATTGGGAAGAAAATGATCCATATATTATGGATTACTAAGAAAAAAAATATATATTATGTTGATAATATAGTGGATTATGGGTGGAGTATTGTTTTCCACATGAAACTAATAGACATGTATGATATGGGTGATGAAGGTGAAGTAATTTGTGATAGTGAACCCAATAAATAACAATAGACTTAATTTTATGTACCTAATGTTATTGAAAATTTTAGTCTTGTGAGGGAGAGTGAAGAAGAAGAAGAATAACAAACAAAAGAAAAATAAATAATGTTAACAATGGAACCTGATAAAAACATGATCAAACAAGAATAGAATTTGTAATTTGTTTTTTATATTAATAATTGCAATGAATTTTTTTTATATTAATAAATTAAAGGACTATTTTTATATTAACAAATGAAAGGGATGTTTTTTTGCATGTATGCTACATCAGTAGAGGTTTAATGTCAGTATCTAATCTACATCACTTGGTTATCATTATCCTTCTACGACACAAGGTACAATTCATCACATACCTTGAACACTTTTTTGATACCACTCCATCTTATACTAATACACTTTAATAAACATGTGTGGATTCTACTGATGATGTCAAGGAATCTGATAAGACACAAAATTATTGGTAAATTTCATAAATTTGCACTTATATTCTTTATTTTAGTAGTTATTTTTTTGTTTAGTCAATTTTATAAGTCAAATGACTTTAAATATTTCTTTATTATCTCTCATTAAAACTTATCTTAAATTATTTGAATAATCAACCTCATAATATTATGATAATTCTTTAAATTCTAGAGTATAAATCAATATTGTGATAAAAAAAGTGGTATATAAGCTAGTGGTTCTGTAAGAACCCGGTTCTTATTCTTGAGGTACGAGTTTCTTCTTTTCCTTTTTTCCTTAAGTGTTTTGAGAAAATAAGGAAAATGGGGAAAAATACAAAAATTTGTGGGTACACGTCGTGTAATTTTCCACACACCATGTACTTTGACCATGTGGGATGAGTACACAGGGCGTGTAGGACTGCTGACGATGAAGGGTGTAAAAACTGACTACACGCCGTGTACTTACACGCCGTGTAATCAGTCAGTAAGTAAACAGTAAGGCAGTGGAAGTAGCCACTAGATGAGCGACAGTACACACCGTGTATTCAGAAATACACACCATGTACTCATGTCGACATATGAATAGTGCGGTGGTGAAAAGTAGTCACCAATTGAACAGTTAAAAAAAATGAAAAGTACACACCGTGTACTTGAGTGTACACGCCGTGTAGTTGTTTTTTTCACTTAAAATAGAAAATATACTCCTCTTTCGATAGAGAAATATTAGAATGTCGGAGGAGCTCGGGAGAGACGACCAGAGCTTGGAGGAGCTCCTGATCGTCGACTGGAACTCAGTTTCCTTCGCTGATGGTCTCGATTAAACCGCACGGGTGAGTTCTTCGCTCTTCCTTAACCTTTCCTTCCAATTATTTTCTGAGGGAAAGTTATTTATGTTTGAACGGGGAATCTTATATCCTAGAAATACATTGTTCTTAGACATTTAGGAAGGCACCGTTCATGTATATCGATCAGGGGAGATCGAGGTAAGTGGTATGATGTTTAATTCCAACTGTCATGTTGTTTTTGTGTACCATTGTTTAATGTGCCCATGTTTGGGGTGTCGTATGGATGAGGCCTTGATTAATTAAATACCTAGAAATGCGTAGGTAATTTAATGAATATGTATATCTTCTGTTTGGGATCATTTCTTGGATCTAGGGCCACCCCATGGGTGTATTCCCTTGTTTAGCCATTTGTCCAGGTTACCCGAGGGTATACCATGATTTTAGCATGCTTTAAATTTCCTTGAGAGGAATTGTGTATAAATTTATTTCTTATGTGTTGGGCTCGGACCTATTACTTTCTTAGCCTAAGGGCATTGTTTCTTTTAGCCAGTAGGCAAATTTTCTCATGCCTATGGGCAGTAGTTCTCTGCTTGTGGGAGACACCTCATACACCTGCGGGCAATATTCATTATGCCTGTGGGCAATAACCTACGGGTTTCGATTCTGATTACCTAAGGGTAAGGATTTGCATGTCTGCGGACAACATTTACTTTGTGTATTCATTGTGGTGATTTTATTTGGTTATACCTTCCAAGATAAAGCATAGGCTTAACATTGTTAAATGAATATTAAAATGGAAATGAAACTGGTAGTGATAGTTACTTTTGAGTACTACCTAGTTTACTGCATTTTATTACTGCACACTAATGTTGCACAAATTCACTATCAGTTGGGCACGAGCCTTTGGTGGTTTCCTACTGGGATTTATTTCTCACAACCTATTTGGGTCATGTCTTGGGCCCAAATAGATTATATTGCTACATGTGTCGATAAGGGCAATGGACCATATACAGGTACTTGATTGTTTCAGAGGAGTGGGGGAGCATGAGATCGAGCTTAGGCTTGTGATGCTGCTGAGTTCCTGCTACACTATTTTGTTTTTCTTTATTGTACTTGTACCTTGTATTGTATTATTCTTGATTTCAGTGTATCTTGTTTTACTACTTTCTTAGAAATAGGACTTACTGCATCGTCATATATGTGTATGAATGTTAGTTATCTTTTCTTTAGGTTTTCCATTTCTGTTTTATATTGCTGACTGCTTCTGTTTTTGTATGTTTATATTTATTTCCGCTACTCTACACTTTGAAAAATGAGGGTATAGTTTCCCCACTATCAGTCCTTGGCCCTCGTTGCTAGTTGGTAGCCTCTGGCATTTAGGGAAATGCGGCTGAGGTCATGTGACCAACCGGGTTCAGGGCACCCATTGTGTGGCTTCCAGAACTGGGACGCTACAAAGTGGTATCAAAGGGTTTCTTTTATTTGACTTACTATTTGGCGCCTATAGCCAGGGATAGGACATAATATGTACTTGGTAATAAGCTGTGCCCGAGAGTATCTAACCCGTGTAAAGAGAAAAGCCAATTTACCTCGAGTTGCAATTTTTCTGATTTTGCACTTTACAGTTGATTTGATTTTCACCGTTGGGTGACACACTTATGGTGTGCTGTTTATATTTTCATATTGGGTTCTATTTAGTTAAAACCTTATGAGATGATGGTATACCATCTCATGCATCATTTAGGCACATGTTAGAATCACATGTCGTGCATAGTTTCAATGCCATATAGGTGCATTAGAAATTGCATGTTGTTGTTATAGATGTTGTGATAGTAAAATCATGATGTTGTGATAGATGCCTTGATAAAATACTTGCTATTTGATAGGGTATTGTTATGTAAGGTGTTGTAGAATGAAAACCCAACTTTTGTTCTTGAGGAATATGGCCCCTCATTGACCGGAATTTGGTGGATCATTGACTGTTTACCTTGTTTATAACATGTACAAGATGCCAAAATTTGATTCATTGGGAGTATGTGCCCTCACAGACCGGAATTTGGCACTTAGGTTTTGTTTTCAGTGTTTTCTGGGCTCTAGAGTAGTTTCTAAGGCTTACTGTCCAGAAAAACCCAGAATACATGCCGTGTAGTTTTGACTACACGCCATGTACTCTTCTGTTTAGGAAGAAAGTTATTTTTTTTGTACACGTTGTGTACCCTATGTACACGCCGTGTAGTTTATACCCGTGTTATAGGACGTGTGGGAAGAAACACGGGATAGTGAAAATTGTGAGGGCACACGCCGTGTACTAATTATACACGCCGTGTCGTGTTGACCTTGTGTTTGCCCGTGTAACTAACAACACGGATGGAGGAACCTTATCTTAAACACACCGTGTCAATGATTCACATGCCGTGCAGTTTAAACGGGGACTAAAACCGTGTAACTAACAACACGGGTCGATGTTACCTCTTCTTAGACACGCCGTGTAGTATTGAACGGGGAGAGACCATGTGGACTTGGCCATGTGTCTGGGGAAACAGGGTGGTGTACACGCCGTGTGTGGGTATAACACACCGTGTAGTGTCAGCCAAGTAGTCGGCCATGTCACTAAAAACATGGGCAGTTGGAATCTAAGAATTATACGCAGTGTAGATATTATACATGCCATGTAGTCTCATTTAAAGGAGATCCATTTGGATAAGCCGTGTAGAAGGACTTGGGCATGGAAGAAAATTCAAGTGCACACCATGTGTATGGACAACACACCGTGTGTTTGGGGTGTTACACGACCAGTTTGGGTAGAGTACACACCCATGTAGAAGACTTGAGGGAACACACCATGTAGTTATTATACACGCCATGTAGTCTTGTTTTGTCAAACTTGAATATTTTATTTCTCCTGTTCCTTCCTTACGCTTTCGGCTCTTGGTCCTTGATAGTATTAATTTAAGGCGTGTGTTTGACCTTGTAGAGTCATGCCACCAAGACGACCTCGAGTTGTTCACCAGGAGAGTGGGAACGAGTATACTCCAGAGACGGTAGGCCATAGGCTATCTATGGATCCTCCAGCAGGGCCAGATGCGGCGCCAGCCATTATACCGGACACAGGCGCGGAGGCGCAGTTCCGTGAAGGCTTCGTGCGGTTCATGCATACCTTCGAGGGAGCACCGTCGGCTGCCACATCTATGGCAGAGATGACTCATATTTTCTAGTAGCAGCATCCACCTATGTTTTTAGAGGATGGCAGAACACAGGCTGCAAATTATTGGCTAGGTTCTATGTATACTATTTTCGAGCATCTGGAGACACCTCGGGGGAGGAGGGTCAAACTCACTACTTACATGCTATAGGATTCCTTCAAGAGATGGTGGGATGTTACCACCCAGACTGAGCATCACAGAGACATGGCATGGGAAGATTTTCAGACATTCTTCTATGACTTTTTATTTCCAGAAATGCTAAGGGCAGATTGAGCTCGAGAGTTCATGAATCTATAGCAGGGCACTATGTCAGTGATGGACTATTCTTCCTGCTTCACCAAGCTACAACATTTTGCACCTATTCTAGTGGGTGATGAGACATCAAGGGATAGATTCTTTGAGTATGGTCTTTGGTATGACATCCGAGCACTGGTGAACATTTTTAGTTTTCCTATAGTGCATGCTATTGTGAACCAGACACTAATTACTAAGCGGAACTTGTGGGAAGCTAGTGGTGCGAGCCAAGGCGGTTCAGCACCAGTTTCTGGTACTATTTATACCGGTAAGAGGAAGAGACAGATCGATTTCTCTCATAGTGGTAGTACTAGCCAGAAGAATTCTTCAGGTGTCCAGGTCATGTGCTACCAGTGTGGTAAAGAGGGGAACAAGAGACCTAAGTGTCCACGTGACCTAGTGGAGTGCCGAGCTTGCGGCAGGATTGGTCACCTCCAATGTTTATACAGGGAGTTTCCATCAGTGGCTAATGAGAGGGGTTCTGTGCAGACTCCTCATGCGGGGGTAGGGCCAAAAACTTCTTACCGATCAGGAAATTGGGATACGTTAGGACGTTTAGGCCAAGGTGGTGGTCATGGCCATGGTATCCAGACACTAGGATCTCAGAGGCAGTAGGGAGGGTTAGCTCAGGGTAGCCAGGCTATGTCGCAGGGCCGTGGCACTGGGCAGACATATGCAGTGCAACAGACCCAACAAGAGTAGGATCCCCGACCTTCCACTGTCAGAGGTACTATTCTATTTGCTTCTGTTTTGTCTTCTGTACTTTTCGATATGGGTGCTACACATAGCTTTATATCTGTTCCTGTTGTGGAGAGCGTTGGGCTCTATTTTTCTTCTTCATCTGATATTATAATGGTAGACACTCCATTGGGGGCGAGAACGAATGGTGTGCGTTAATGCAAGGAGTTCCCCCTAGAGGTTGGTGGGTGTCACTTCCTATGGGACCTCTATGTCTTAGAGATGATGAGCTATGATTCCATTCTTGGGATGGACTGGTTGGTACCATTTCAAGTCTTTGTGGATTTCTATCGTCGCAGGGTGAGTTTCACGTCACTAGAGGGCGAAGAGTTTCTATACAAGGGTGAATGGGATGTCTAAGAGAGACGAGCTGGACCAGAGCATCGTGGGCAAGGTGTAGTGACAACCCATATTGCGAGTTTATATCTAGATGACCAGGGAACTTTTCAGAAGGATTTCCCTCCGGTGGTTGATCATTTCAAGGATGTCTTCCTGGATGACTTTTCAGGTCTACCTCCCAAGCGAGAGGTGGATTTCTCTATTGAGCTTGTTCCAGGAGCAGCACTAGTGTCCATTCATCCTTATAGGATGGCTACACTAGAATTACAGGAGCTCAAGAGGCAGTTAGAGGAGTTACAGGCAAAGGGTTTCATCCGACCCAGTACTTCTCCTTGGGGTTTTCCTGTCTTATTTGCGAAGAAGTTGGGCGATACCCTCAGACTCTACGTGGATTATCGGAAGCTGAACCAATTGAAGGTTAAGAACCAATATCCCTTACCGAGGATTGATGATCTTTTTGATCAACTTCGAGGAGCATGAGTGTTCTTGAAGATTGACTTGAGATCCGGATATCATCAGTTGTGCGTTAGACCATTGAACATTCCGCTTATAGCTTTTCAGAGCAGATATGGTCTATACGAGTACTTGGTCATGTCGTTCGGACTCACGAACGTGCCAACGGTTTTCATGTCTCTGATGAATCGTTTGTTCCACCCTTATCTGGATTCTTTTGTGGTAATATTCATGGACAATATCTTGGTGTACTCTCACACTCGACACGACCATGCTACCCATCTTGAGATCATACTGAGTACACTGAGAGAGCATAAGTTATATGCTAAGCTCTCTAAGTGCCATTTTTAGATGGATCAGATTCACTTCTTGGGGCATATAATCTCAGAGGAAGGAGTTGCGGTAGAACCATAGAAAGTGAGAGCAGTAGTTTCCTGGGAGTAGCCTAAGAACGTGTTTGAAATACGGAGTTTCTTAGGGATGGATGGTTACTACAGGCGGTTTATACAGGAATTATCTTGCTTAGTAGAGCCATTGATGGGTTTGACTAAGAAGGGTGTGAAGTTCATTTGGTCAGAATCTTGCAAGACATCCTTTCAGGAGCTGAAGGGAAGGTTGACATCAGCACCAGTCCTGATACTTCCAGAGTAAGGGAAGAGCTATACAGTTTACTGTGATTCATTAGGCATTGGGCTGGGAGTAGTGTTGATGTAGGGCGATCGAGTAGTTGTGTATAGGTCTCAGCAGTTGAGGCCACATGAGAGGAATTACCTGATGCATGATCTCGAGTTGGCTGCAGGTGTACATGCGTTACGCTGTTGGAGACATTATCTCTTGGGAGATCATTTTGTGGTGTTCACAGACCACAAAAGTCTTAAATACATCTTTACCCAGCGTGACTTGAATTTGAGATAGTGAAGGTGGGTTTAATACCTTCAGTCCTTTGACTTTGAGCTTGCCTATACACCTGGTAAAGGTAATGCAGTAGCTGATGCACTAAGTAGAAGGACTCAGATACAGGTAGTGCAGGAGGCCAGTTGTGAGTGGAATCTTATGGCTTTGTTCTCTGAGATGCATTTGGAGGTGCATGATAGTCAGGGGTGAGCCTATATTTCTTCCTTATCTGTGACTTCTACCCTCCTGGATAGATTAAGGATGAGATAACTATCAGATTCGGAAGGCCTAGTTCTACGGGAGTCGGTGGAAAGTGAGGACCCTCCTCCGGGTTGGACGATAGGCACTGATGAGGTACTATGTATCCATGGACGAGTGTGGGTTTCAGGGGATATACGTGATGAGTTGATGCGGGAGTTTCATGCTTCACCTTGGACAATTCATCCCGGAGTTACCAAAATGTACCGTGACTTGAGATGTTAGTATTAGTGGCCAAGTGTGAAGAGGGAGATAGCTAGTTTTGTTACTAGATGTTCCACTTTTCAGCAGGTGAAGGTGGAGCATCAGAGGCCAGTTGGACTGTTACAACAGTTACCCATTTCAGAGTGGAAATGGGATGATGTCATGATGGACTTCGTGACCGGGTTGCCGAGGTCACCCCGAGGCAATGATGTCACGTGGGTTGTTGTAGACAGACTTACGAAGGTAGCTCACTTTTTTCCGATCAAGGAGACCTTCAGTGTTGACGATCTCAAAAATCTATATATCCGAGAGGTAGTAAGTCTTCATAGGGTCCCTCATTCTATCATTTTAGATAGGGACGCCCATTTTACATCTTGCTTCTGGCAGAGTTTTTAGAGGGCACTGGGTACACAGGTGCTTATGAGCACAACTTACCACCCTTAGACCGATGTCCAGTCAGAGCATATGATACAAGTGCTAGAGGACATGCTGCGTGCATGCATCTTGGACTTTGGGGGATCTTGGGAGAAGCACATACCCCTGATAGATTTTTCCTAAAATAATAGTTTTCAGGAAACTATTGGGATGACACCTTACGAGGGTTTATATGGTAGGCCATGCTGATCACCCTTGTGCTAGTTAGAGGTAGGTGAGGCAGCTTTACTGGGACCATGTCTCGTGAAGGAGACTTCAGAGAAGGTCCAGTTGATTCAGATGCAGATGGATACTGCACAGTCTCATCGGAAATCTTATGCTGATCGCCGCATAAGACTGTTGGAGTTCGTGGTCGGGGATCAAGTTTTCTTACGTGTTTCACCGAGGTTGGGACACAGGTGGATCAGGATAAAGGGTAAACTTTCACCGAGGTGTGTGGGGCCGTTTGAGATTCTGGAGAGATTCGGGACAGTTGCCTATCGGTTTCAGTTACCACAGAGGTACCGAGCCATGCACGAAGTCTTCCACGTATCTCAGCTATGCCATTATCATTCAAAACCATCTCACGTTTTTTAGCCAGAGGAGGTTGAGATTTAGGTAGATGCATCCTTTGAGGAGCATCCAATTCATATTGTTGATAGGAGCACGAAGGTCCTCTGAGGCTGGTCAGTTCCTCTCATATGGGTGCTATGGAAATATGGCTGAGTGCAGGACAAAACCTGGGAGTGGGAGACCGACGTACGTTCTCAATGGCCAGAGCTGTTCACAACTTTATCTTTAACACCCTTATAAGGTAAATTCGGGGATGAATTCCTTTAAGTGGGGGAGTTTGTAAGAACCCGGTTCTTATTCTTGAGGTATGAGTTTCTTATTTTCCTTTTTCCTTAAGTGTTTTGAGAAAATAAGGAAAATGAGGAAAATCCAAATATTTGTGGGTACACACCATGTACTTTTCCACACACCATGTACTTTGGCCATGTGGGATGAGTACACAGGGCATGTAGGACTGCCAGCGATGAAGGGTGTAAAAACTGACTATAGGCCGTGTACTTAGTATTTACACACCATGTAATCAGTCGGCAGGTAAACAGTAAGGCAGTGGAAGTAGCCTCTAGCTGAGCGACAGTACACGCCGTGTATTCGTAAATACACGTCGTGTACTCATGTCGACGGATGAATAGTGCGGTGGTGAAAAGTAGCCTCCAATTGAATAGTTAAAAAAAAATGAAAAGTACACGCCATGTACTTCAGAGTACATGCCATGTAGTTTTTTTTTCATTTAAAATGGGAAGTAGCCTCCTCTTTCGACAGAGGAAGCTTAGAACGTTGGAGGAGCTCGGGAGAGACGGACGGAGCTTGGAGGAGCTCCCGATTGTCAACCGGAACTCAGTTTCCTTCGCGGACGGTCTCGATTGAACCGTGCAGGTGAGTTCTTAGCTCTTCCTTAAACTTTCCTTCCAATTATTTTCTGAGGGAAAGTTATTTACATTTGAACGGGGAATATTCTATCCCATATCTACGTTGTTCTCGGACGTTTCAGAAGGTGCTGTTCTCATATATCGATCAGGGGAGATCGGGGTAGGTGGTTTGATGTTTAATTCCAACTATCATGTTGTTTTTGTGTACCGTTGTGTTACGCGCCCATGTTTGGGGTTTCATATGGCTGAGGCATTGATTAATTAAATACCTAGAAATGCATAGGTAATTTAATGAATATGTATATCTGCTATTTGAGATCATTTCTTGGATCCAAGGCCACCCCGTGGCTGCGTTCCCTTATTTATCCGTTTGGTTAGGTTACCCGATGGTATACCCTAATTTTAGCATGCTTTAAATTTCCTTGAGAGGAATTGTGTATAAATTTCTTGCTTATGTGTTGGGATCGGCCCGGTTACTTTATTATCTTGAGGGCAGTGTTTCTTTTAGCCTATGGGAAACTTTTCTCATGCCTATGGGGAGTAGTTCTGTGCCTGTGGGTGACACCTCGTACGCCTGCAGGCAATATTCGTTATGCCTGTGGGCAATCACCTGTAGGTTTCGATTCTGATTACCTGAGGGTAAGGATTTGCTTGTTTGCGGACAACGTTTACTTTGTGTATTCAATGTGGTGATTTTCTTTGGTTATACCTACCAAGCTAAAGCACAGACTTGGAATTGTTAAATGAATATTAAAATGGAAATGAATCTGGTAGTGATAGTTACTTTCGAGTACTACCTAGTTTACTGCATTTTATTACTACACACTACTGTTGCACAAATTCATTGTTAGTTGGGCATGAGCCTTTGGTGGTTGCCTACTGAGATTTATTTGTCACACCCTGTTTGGGTCATGTCTTGGGCCCAAAAAGATTATATTTCTGTAGGTGTTGATAAGGTAAAGGTACCCTATACAGGTACTTGATTGTTGCAGAGGAGTGGGAGAGCATGAGACCGAGCTTAGGCTTGTGATGTTGCTGAGTTCCTGCTCACTATTTTGTTTTGATTTACTGTACTTTTACCTTGTATTGTATTATTCTTGATTGCAGTGTATCCTGTTTGAATGCTTTCTTAGAAATAGGACTTACTGCATCATCACATATGTGTATGACTGTTAGTTATCTTTTCTTTTGGTTGTCCATTTCTGCTTTATATTGTTGAATGCTTCCATTTTTGTATGTTTATATTTATTTCTGCTGCACTACACTTTAAAAAATGAGGGTATAGTTTCCCCACTATCAGTCCTTGGCCCTCGTTTCTAGTCGGTAGCCTCTGGTGTTTGGGGAAATGCACCTGAGGTCATGTGACCAACCGGGTTCAGGGCACCCATTGTGTGGCTTCCGGAACTGAGATGTTACAGGTTCCAAGGATAATAATTTATCCAGAGCACTATTTCTATTATTATAAGTGTGATGAACATTGGTAACATTATATTCATTGTCATTGATATCAAAATTTATATTTAGGATTCTTTTTAGAGGCTATGAAATTGGAATAAGTTTAGGAAATGATTTGTAGGTTTGAAAGCCACTACTGAGTTGATGTTTATAATTTCAATCATGTATGAGAAAATGATTGTAATAAATAGGATGTTTATAATGTGGAGTGTGTTTAGATTTAAGATAATTGAAGGAATGTTGGTCATTGAACATTTAAATTAATTAATTATAACCAAATTCTAGTTTGATTCTCTAAATGTCAAGTTTTTGAATAGAGTTTGGTTATTAATCTAATTATCATCATGGATATAATTATTGGTTGAGATGGTTACCATAATGTGCAACTGATGTGGGAAGGTTGACTTAGTGTTTGAGGATATTTGAGATCCAATCCTAATGTAAGAGATTACATTTAATTAATTCTATATGTTTATAAAAATAATATATAGTGCATAATATAGAGGATGTCTAATTGAACCTAGGCTATCGTATGTTACGATAATACAATATTAGTTTTCCATGCCATAGCATGTCATGTATTTTCCAACTCAACTGAGGTTGTCATATTTTATGATAATTTTGGGTATGTGCATGACTACCAATTATTCATTTCATTATTGTACCATTACTTAAACTGAATTTAGACCAAATCATACATCATTTGAATTGTATTTAATTTATTATTCATTGAATACACTCATTACTAATGTGAAGTTAAATACTTTAAATGAAACCACCAAAGGCAATAAATAGGGAATGAGGTGATGGGTAGTATCATGACTGAGTAATGGAGGGTGAGGGGCATACATCTTAGTAGAGTATCCAAGACTCATGTTTGTGTTGTCATTTTTTAAAACACGGCATTTTGTAAACTATAATGTAATTTAATGTTGTATTATATGTAATGGAATGTTTATTGATGTATGGAAGTTAATTTTTTTTATATTTTATTAATTACATGTTTTTTTATATATTATTCATATATTGGTTTTTGGTGGATTAGAAAACAATTTATTTAGCTGTTTTTGAAACCACATAACTCACAACAATTTTAACCACCATGAATAAAATAGGGGTGGTTAAAACCACTACTAAATAAGGTAAATTTCCATATTTAGTTGTGGGTTTAACCTACCCTAGAGAAAACTATCATAATTCAAAAAACCGCTGCTAAATATTTATTCGACATAAAAAATGATGTTAATTTTTAAAACTATTTCTAAATTTCACACCAAGGAAAACCACCACTAATTTAAACAAAACCACTGGTAAAAACTAAGTTTATCAATGAAAACTGAAATTTTCATGGAAAATAACAAACCATTATTAAATATTTAATGATTGAATATTTTCTAATTATTTTTTTAAATCTCCACGAAACAAATTGGAGTCATTAAAGTGATATGTGGTATAACCCATGACTTCTCTTCTTTAGCTGTAATTTTAGTAGACATAAACATAGGTCACTCCTTTCTTGTCACATCCCATGTTTGAGACCTGAATATTCCAGTGGATCCTTTGGATCAACCCTTGCATCTAGAGACTCCCATTGAGGAAGTGTTGAAGATCACACCTTGGTTTTGGCATTTTGAATTGACTCTTAGAGGAGAGAGATTATCATAGGATCTTTCCGTAGTGAAAATGAAACCCTATAATGTTTTGAAGTGTGTACAAGTGATTGGGATGAGTTTTTCCTTTGTTGGAGAGAGGGAATCTCAGGAAGAGAAGGCCAGGCTCGTATGCATAAGGATATAGCCAACTACTCATGTAGTTGGCTAGTATGACCCTTGGATTGATAGATTCCATGGTAAGGGTTATTTTAGACCTAGCATGTTTCTTTGGGTTGTTCCAGAGTTTTTCATAAAATTGGTGAATGAGAGATTGAATCTTTTCATTATTTACCATCAACTGAATCAGGTGATGATCAAAGAAAAATATCTCTTTCCATGGATTGATGACCTTTTTTACCCATTGTAAGGTAAGATATATTTCTGAAAGTTTGATCTCAGGCCTGATTACCACCTATTGAGGGTTCATGAGGATGGTATACTGAAGAAGACATTCTGATGTCATGATAGGAATGTTAAATACCTGGTGTCACCCTTTGGTGAGATGAATTCACCTATAGTGTACATGAAGCTTATGAAATGGATCTTCCAACATTCTTTGGATCGATTTGTGGTTACCTTTATTAATGAAATTCTCATGTACTCTATGAATGTGGTGGTGAACATAAAGCTTTTTAGGATGATCCTAGACCTAATCTGGAAGCACCAATTATATGGTAAGCTCTTGAAGTGTTAGTTATAGATTTTAGAGGTTCACTTTTTAGGAAATTTCAACTCTGAACTTGGTGTAGATGTGGACTTGAAAAAGGTTGACATAGTGTTTTCTTATGATCCACCTAGGTGTGTGGTAGAGGTTTGAATTTTACTTGGTTTAAAAGGGTGATATTGGAGGTTTGTGATGGAATTTTCTAGGATTTCATCCCTTTGACTGCCTAGTCATGTAAATGTGAGTTGATTTCTTGGCCTGAGTAGTTCTAGTGACTTCAAGGATTTAGGGTAGAGCTTGGTTAGTGCTCCTGTGTCAAGAATTCTAGAGGAGGGAGTCAACTATGTAGTTATTTGAGATGCCTATAGAGATGGGATCAGATGCGCTTTAATGCGGAGGTAGGACATGATCACTTATGGTTTAAGAAAATTAATACCCCATGAGTAGAATTATGTGACCCCTGACTTAGAGTTGGAGTTAGTAGTTTTTTATTTGAATATGTATGGACATTATCTTCTAGGTGAGCATTTCATTGTTTACTCAGACCACTATAGTCTTATATACATATTCAACCAGATAGATCTTAACCTTATATAGAGGTGTTGGTTGGAGTTCTTGTAGGATTATGAATTTGAGACAGTCTATGCTCTAGGGAAGGACAATGTGGTGGAAGATGACCTATCATTAAATCTCATTCTCACTTGGTGGAGGAGATGATAAAGCATTTGGCCTCATTATAGCTGAACCTGGTGGAGGAGAGGGGTGAAAATTATCTTCAGTCGATGGTGGTAAATACACTACTTATTTAGTGTGTGTAAGAGACTTAGTTGGGAGATGATGACTATGAAGTTCTACATGAAAAGATATCCTTCAGAGATGTATCATAAGGGTTTCTTAAAGGGGGATCATGTTACCCTTTTTCTAAGGATAGATGTTGGCTCTAATTTCATTGCATGAGGAGGTGTTTGGGGGAGTTTACCCAAACCCCCTTGGTGGTATATCTTGGAGCAAAAAAGTTGTACCGGAACCTTCATCAGAATTTTTGGTAGGCTGGCATGAGGTGGGGTGTTGTTGATTTTGTTTCTTGATGCCTCACTTTTTATCAGGTAAAGTCTAAACATCAGGTTCCAGTAGGTTTCACTCAACCCCGTGAGATCCCAAAATAGAAGTGGGATGCCATATCAATGGATTTTGTAATGGGTCTTCTGCAGACAGTAAGAGGCCACAACGCTATCTGGGTGATTGTTGACCAACTCACCAAGTCGGTGCAATTTCTTTCCATTCAAGAGCAGATTTTGGTCGAGAGTTTGAGGTGATTGTACATGCAGTAGATCATCCAGATTCATGGGGTACCCATGAAGATCACACCCGACTGTGATTCTCGGTTCACATAGTAGTTATGTAGGGGTTTTTAAGAGGGTTTTGAGACCCATTTATGTATGATTATAGTGTTTCAACACTAGAAAAATGGGTAGACTGAGTGGTCTATTGATCATGTTGTTGTTGTGAGTCATGGTCAAACAAATTTTTTATATTTTATTAAAAATTTAATGAAACATATGGCTGACCATGATCATTTCCCAAGGAGCATTCATGGGTCGGATTATCACTATTATAATCACTTACGTAGTTTTCTTTTGGTTTCTTAATTTTGAAAGTATCCAAAGATGATTATTGTTTGTTTTATTTTTTTATTTATGAATTTAAAACAAATTAAAACATCAAACACAACAAATACAAGGTGAAAGGGGTTTTTATTGAGGGTCAATTACATAGATTCTTCATTATCCTCTTAAATTATCATCCGATAATCACATCAATATCAATATTTTATTTCTCTCCTCTATCTTTTTTATGGTTTTGAACACACATAGAATAAATCCCCCCTAATGCATCCAGTTCCACCTCCTCCACTGTGAAGAGGCAGTGCACACACTCGATCGATGCATTCACTATCTTGATACCTAGATTCATCATATGTCATTCATCCCTTATCCCACAATTCTCTACTAGTATGCACTGTGAACCAAGATAGGGAGTGAGAAATGTTTTGATAGATTCGAGGATGTAGTAGCTCATCAGAAAGTGTAGATTAATATCATTTATCTTCTTCTTTCCAATGCAATATCACATCAAGGATGAAATTCAAAAAAATAAAAAGAACAAGTGCCTGTGTGATCTTCCTTGGGGTCCTAGACCTTGGGTTAGTTCTCTATAATTATGGACTTAAGAAGATCATAATACAACATAAAGATTAAATGAAAACACATAGAATTTAGGGAAGAATAGAACAACATACACAATTGAATAAAAATATCACGAAATATCTATTAGATTTGTAGAAATAAATGTAGAAAGAAACAAAATAAAAATTAGTTACAATTGGTAGATGGTGAATCATTCTACTAGGTGAGAGTAAAAAATATTTATACATGATGAAGTAATGGATTCTTCCTTGTATTTATAATCAAGGCAGGATCTTGATTCTTATATAGATACCAAGTGTCGTAGTGGACATCATCATATGTTCGAGGGAAGATGATGGATAAAATGGACTTGGATTTGGAAATCGGGCTTTGGAAAGTGGGATCGAAGATCACTATCATTGACCCTTTGGGCTACACCTTATAACCTACAAAAAAAAACACAACAATTAATTAATTAATTAATTTTAATTTTTTTCATTATATATATATATACATCTTTTTAATTTTATTTTTTATTTTAGAATTATTATTTTGATTTTGGGGGTTTGAGGAGCTTAGTTTCAATAGGGACCATGAGTGATTTCTCTTCTTTGGATTCTCATACAATCTTAGAGACTGGTTTGGCAGTTCTAAGTCAGTTATCCTTATGGCATGTGATTTCTTATTTGGATGTTAGAGGGGTTCAAAAGGCACGAGTTTGGTTTAGCCATAATGGGAAAGGGAAGTGATGAAGAGGGTTTTTAGGAAGTGGAGCTCGGGCACAGATATGGAAGAGCAACTTCAGATTCCAATACCAACAATGAGCTTGGTTCCATATTTGGAGAGCAGTGAGATTCTTCCTTTCTTGTGGTATCTACTTCCATGGTAGGAGTGGTATCTTCAATGGCGGTAGGTGACTCACGGTGGTGCGATGGTTTGGATCTGGCAGACCCATGGGGTTTATCTTCTTCAATCGGATATTGGTGGTGGTGGTAGAATGTATAATACCATTAGAGGAATGATATTGGTGGATGAGTGTGTTCCTGTGGCGATTGTTCATGGGTGGTAGTTTGTAAGGGAGGGAGGTAGTGAAATAGCAGCATAAGGGTTGATTGTTGGTGGTAAATTGTGCTATGATGGGGTTGGTGGTAGGTGTGTGAAATGATATATGTGAATGATAGTAGGGTGTGAAGGGTTGGTAGAAAATAGTGGAATAGGGGGACAATAACTTGTGCCATCATTGGGATGAAAGTAGGTTGTGAAACAGGGGAATGGTGGATGAGAAACTGATGGCATATGTGAGTGCGGCAGTAGTAGGCAATTCTTTTGATGGTAGCAATCAATTTTTTTCAAGCACCTATCTTCACATTCCAAACATTTTTTTTCAAACAAATTACAAAAATGATACATCAATTAAAATTAATATTTAAACTTTCAAATAATAAATTTCAAATTCAATTAATTCAATTAAAAATTTTATTTTCAAAACATAATATTTTCATCATTTAAAAATAAAATTCATTTCTTGATTGAATATTAAAATTCACAATTTCTATTTTAAAATAATTAAATGGGTATATTTTTCATTAAATTAAAAAATGAATAAAACAATTAGGCTCAAACAAATAAATCCATTTAAAATTTTAATTCCAAATTTAATTTTTACAATTTAAATTAATACCTTAAAAATTAATTATAATTTCAAAGGTATGACTTCTTTATTTATATCAAAAAATTAATAATTCATTGAAAAAAAATATTTTGATCCAATTAACCATTAAGTTTTAGAATTTAAAAAGGTATAATAAATCAATATTTTTACCTAGTATTTGTTTAATTAATGGGGAAATTTCAAACAATAGTAGAAAAAATGTTAAAATTTTTAGCACACATCACTCCCCCATACTTGATCTATTACACTTCTAAGTAATATTATCAATGAATTAAATTTATTCAAAAAGAAAAACAAATAAAGGCCAACCTACCTAGATTTAAATAAACAAGATTGAAAAGAAAGAAAATACAAACTAATCCATTATTTGAGATATAATGAATCCTCTATGAATCAAATCATTATTTTACTTCAATCAAATCAAAGTTCAAGTTCAGGAGTGGATTGAATGAGATTTAAGTGGAATTGAAATTTTAACAAGAGGCACCTCTATTTATCCCTCTCTCCTAAGTTTCTCAAACTAGATTTCAATTTTACACTTTATTTATACAACTCAAATGAACGTGTTATAATTAAATTGCCCCTTCATGGGTTCTATATTCACCCTACCTAAATGAATTAATTTTTTACTTAGACACTTTATTCATTTTCTTGATTTTTTCCTAGCCATGTATATGAATAGAACTATGAAAAAACACTTATTTGAATATTTACATAGTGCTAGTCACACACACAGTGTCATTATCTAATATATTCATTACAGGTTCCAAATTACCAATTTTTATTCCAGTTTCAAAAGGCTTATATGAATTTATTTTAGGGAGGCTCCATGAAATGTTACTTAATTAATAAAGCTAGGTCACTTGAGAATAAGTTCCAAACTATAGTGACCACACATTATAATTCTTATTCCATAATGATATTTTTAGTCTTCACTTGATTTCACTTATCCTCAAACATAATTTCCATATCACGGGTGTTATTTTCACTCAAAAATCACTCTCATTCAGTTTCAAAATCACTAAAATCTTTAGAAACTAGCATGGTACTTTAGTTAGGAAGAACACATTAAAGTTCATTTTCCTATTTATTTTTTTATTTTTATTTATTTACACTCTATGTTCTATAAAATCCAAAACAAAAATCTACATAACTATTCACAGGTTATTAAAATATAATTTTTTTAGTTTTTACTTGTATACATTTTTTTGTGTTTTTTAGTAAAACAAAAACAATGATATTTACATTTTAAACTACCATGACCCTCTCCCAGACACTTAGTCTAGAAACTATTCCAGTAAAGTGTATCATGAAAATTTTCATAAATAGAGTTTATATATATATATATCTATATATCCAAGATAGTGTGAATGAAAGAGACAACTTGGCTTCCTTAAATTGATGCCAACATAGAGGCTTTTGGACTCCTCCATGATCTCTTTCCAAAAATCTTCATAAAAAAGTTTCAGATTCTTACCGTTCACCTTGAAGGGGTTTTGTGAATCAGATCCCTTGATATTCACTACACCAAATTAAAAAATGTTATTCACTGTATAAGGTCTAGTATTATTTGAACGATTCTTACCAAGCATTAGTTTCCTTATTAAATATTTCAATAGCACTTTGTATCCAATTTTAATGTCCCTCTTCTAGGTTATTTTTTCATGGACATATTTGGTTTCTTCCTTACACAACTGGGTGTTCTTGTGGGTTTCTGGTCCTTTCTTCTACAACTATATCTTTTACAGCTTCCTTGATTTTTCAGCTTTCTGAGACTTCATGTTTACTCCTTTGGTAGCCTGGTTGGTTCTATTCTACAACTCAATTGATTCTACATCATTTCTTACAGCTTTAACAAGTAATAGATATGTGATCATAGAAAGTTTGAGAAAATTATCTGAAAAAATCTCACAAATTTCTTCAAAATATTTATAAATATTTTTTTTTATAGATTAAACTTATTTTCAAAAATAGTTTTAGTAGAAAAATCCTAAGTTTACAAATCCATTTTAAATAAAATTCGGTCATTAATACTTCCAATCTCTTTTTTTTTGAAAAACATGACACTTCAAAATGATTTATAATGAAAGTAGTTTGTTCCTCCTGAGGTTATTTCTTTGAGTCAAGTATATTAACATCAATCATTTCTTCACCAAAGGTCATAAAAAGTGTTACTTCAGTAACATTGATTATTGTTTTAGAAGTTTTAAGAAATGTACTTCCCAAAATTATGGGGGAAAAATTCTTACCTTTGTATTCCTCCATATTCAGAATGTAGAAATTAGCAAGGAATGGATAACTTTGTACACTTACCCGAAAATCTTTTAAAACACATACTGGGTAGGCAATGGTTCTATTAGAAAGCTGCATAACCACTCAGGTGGGTTTGAGATATCAAATCTGTAGAGATGAGTAAATTGAGTAAGGCATAACATTTATTTATTCTCTTAAATCAAATAATACATTAGAAAATTTAAGCTCAAAATTCGTACAAGGGATAGAAAGGATACATGGATCTTGACATTTCTAGGAAATTTGTGGGGTTACAAGGGCAGAAACATTTTTACTTAAACTTACCTTTTCATTACCTTACAATCTTCTTATTCCAGTGCACATATCTTTAATAAATTTTTCATACCTTGATATATGTAAAATGAAATTCAGTAGAGGGATGTTGATTCTAACTTTCTTGAACAAATACAATATCTCATATTGTTGTGACTCTTCACTAGTTCTCTTGGGTTCTTGTATTCTTATAGGGAAGGGTGGTTAGGGTTCAAGTGGGATTTCCATATTGGTTTTTCCTTTATCATTATTCATATGGGGTGTTTCCATAGGTACATCTTCTTCAGGTTCTTTGGTAGGGGAAATTTTTTCAGATTCAACACGTTGTCCACTTCCATCTTCTTCTCCAGGTAGTGATTCTTCACTACCTTCTGGCTCCTTACCACTCCTCAGTATAATAAAATCAACATTCCCTATGGGTTGGAAATTTATTGGGCAAAAATATTACCTAATATTACGTTATCCAATTCATTGATGGCAGTTAGGATCTAACCATTGGTCTTCATAACTCTTTTAGAAAGTCCTCCAGTGAGGATTCTTGAGCTTACCTTGGTTGATAACAGGTTGATGGTTAAGAATTCTATATTTGAAATATTGGTGGTTGGATTTTTTTTGAAATCCTTATTGAAAGGGTGGTCTATGAAATTATTGATTTCTAGCTCTATTTTGAATGTTGGAGTACTCTCTACCTACTTGATTATATCTTGGATATTTCTGGTATGGTCTTTGGTACAAGGATTCACAATTTTCTTGAACTTGAGGACAACCACCAGTTAAGTGTTCCTGAGAGAAATAAAGATGACAGACCCAAGGGGGTATATTGGGTGATGTCTCAAGAACTTTTTTCATAGCTATATTTTTTCACAATTGAGGTTATTCATAAATTTTATCAAAAAAGAGAGAGTTAAAACTGTTCACCTCATGTACTCCCCTTATGGTAGTTCTCATACCAAATTGTTGAGAATTCTAAGAGATTCTTTCAATGAGATCTTTGAATTTAATAGGTTATTTTTTGATAAGTTCTCCTCTAGAGAAATTTTACAAAAGGTTTCATTCACTATCTACCAATCATTGGTAAAATAATACCAGGAAATTATGCTCTTTACAATCTTAGTGTGGACGGAAGTTTGTTAGTCCTTTAAATATATCCCAATACTCATACAAGGTCTCTCAACTTGATTGTTCGATGAAATAAATATTATTCCTCATATGGATACTCCTTGATGCAGGTAAATAATTCTAAAGGAAGGCTCGACATAGTTCATCTCAGGTAGTGATCTATCTAGGTTGAATGTTGTACAACCACTCCCTAGAAGACCCTTCAAGGGAGAAAGGAAATGCTTTCCAGCTGATATGATCCTCGTTGGTTTCTGTAGGTTTGAAACCATAGAATATTTCTCCAAATTCTCATAGATGTCTTAGGTATTTTAACCTATCAAACCATGAAATTTAGGTAGGTGGGTTAATATTATAATTTTAATCTCACAATCTCGTTGATCATTCATTTGTAACTGTTGATTGGTGTTATTGAAATTAGAAGCATATAGTTCTCTTAAAGTTATATTCAATTGAATATGATTATATTACATGTTTTGGTTTCTTAGAGTAACTCTAGTGGAAGCAGAAAAAGGAGATGATGAGTTAGTCAATGGGATAATGACATAATCCCTTTCTACTTTCTCAGTGATTCTCAAAGTTCTTAATCTAACCAAAAGAGTTCACTATACCTCAGGATCAAAACCAACAAGGTGAGATGAGTTTGATCTAGTAATTTTTTGAAATTATTTTTAAATAGAAATAAAACAAAAACTCTAGTCTCCTCAAAAACAATGACAAGTTTATCGCTCGGTTATTATAGACTGTGGTCAAACAAATTTTTTATATTTTATTAAACTTGGAATGCAATATAGGTTTGACCAAGATCGCTTCCCAAGGATCATGTGTCGGTTGTATTATCACTATTATAATCACTTATGCATTTTTATTTTGTTTTATTAATTTTTAAAGTATCCAGATATGATGATTATTTGTTTGATTTTTTGATTTATGAATTTAAAAAAAAATTAAAACAGCAAACAAAATAGAGACAGGGTGAAAGGGGTTTGAATCTGGGGTTTATTACATAGATCCTTCATTATCCTCTTAAATTATCATATGAAAATCATGTCAATATCATTATTTTATTTCTCTCCTCTATCTTTTTTGTGATTATAAACACACATAGAATAAATTTACCCCAGTGCATCTAGTCCCACCTCCTCCACAGTGAAGAGGAAATAGACACAATCGATCGAGACGTTCACTCTCTCAACACCCAAATCCATCATATATTATTTATCCCTTAGTTCATAGTACTCCAATGATATGAACTATGAATCTAGAGAGGTATTAAGAAATAATTTGATAGATTCTAGGATGCTGCAGCTCATCATAAAGAGTAGATGAATATCATCAACCTTATTTTTTCCAATGAACTACCGCATCAAAGATAGAATTCAGAAAATTAAAAAGAACAGCTGCCTGTGTGATCTCCCACGGGGTCCTAGCTCTCAGGTTAGTTCTTCATAGCTATAGAGTTAAAAAGATCACAATACAACACATCTATTGTAGAAAAAACACACAATTCAATGAAAAAAAAGTGAAACACATCTATTAGAGTTATAGAAAGAAATGAAAAAAGAAATAAAAGAAAAATCAGTTGCAATCGGAATATAATGAATCATTCTACACTGTAAGGGTGAAAAATATTTATACATGATGGGGCATCAACTTCTTTCTTGCATTTAGCGTTGAGTGGGGATCTTTATTTTTGGATGGATGTCAAGTGTCGCAACGGAAATCATAATCTATTCTGAGGAAAACTATGGAAAAAATAGAATTGGATTTGAAAATTGGGCCATGGAAGGTGGGCTTGGATGTCATTGTTATTGTCCCTTTGGGATGCACCTTAGAACATGCAAATAGAAAAAACACAAAAATTAATTAATTTATTTATTTTAATTTTTTTCCATTATATATATATGTATATATGTATATATATATTTTTATTTTTTATTTATTTCATCATCCTCACTATTATTTTGATTTTGGGGGTTCAAAGGATTCATTTCAATAGGGGTCATATACGAGTTCTCTTCTATGGTTTCTCACACAAGCTTGGCGATTGGTTCGATAGTTTTGAGTCGATCCTCCCCATAGCACACAACTTCTTTAGCTGTCGGTAGGGTTAAATAGGTGTGGGTATAGTTTAGTCGAACTGGAAAAGGGTAGTTCCAACTAGGATTTTTAGGTGGTGGAGCTTGGGTGTAGATCTAGAGGAGCGGCTTCGACTTTCATAGTTGGTGACAATCTTTGTTCCAAATTTAGAAAGTAGTGATCTTCTTCCTCACTTGTAGTATTGACTTCCATGGTGGGAGGGACATATTCAACGATGACATGTGACTCATGGTGGAACAATGGTTTAGATATGGAGTCCCTACAAGGGTTCTCTTCTTCAATCAACCATTGATGGCAGTATAAGCATGCGTGCTGTCGTTGGAAGAATGATAGCGGTGGATGAGTGCATTCCTATGATGGTAGTTCATGGGTGGTAGTTTTAAAGGGAGGTAGGAAGTGAAACAGTAGTAGATAGGTGGATTATTGGTGGTATATTATGCTACCATGGGGATGAGAGTAGGTGTATTCAATGGTGTATGTGAACGGTAGCAAGGTGTGAAGGGGTGGTAACACACAGTGGAATAGGGGAGCAGTATCTTGTGCTACCGTTGGGCTAGTGGTAGGTTGTGAAATAGAAGAACAATGGATGGGAAGTTCATGGTAGATGTGAGTGCGGTAGTAGAAAGCAACTCTTCTAACAGCAGTGGTCAATTTTGTTCAAGCAACTATATTCACATTCCAAACATTTTTTAGTGACATTCTTCTAAACAAATTATAGAAATGATAAATCAATTAAAATCAATACTTTATCTTCTAAACAATAAATTTCAAAATTCAATTAAAAATACGATTTTCAAAACACAATATTTTCATCATTTAAAAATAAAATTCATTTATAGATTGAATATTAAAACTAACAATTTCTTTTTCAAAACAATTAAATGGGTGGATTTTTCATTAAATTCAAAAATGAATAAAAAATTAAGCTAAAAAAATCCATTTAAAATTTTAATTCCAAATTATTTTTTTACAATTTAAATTCACACATTAAAAATCAATTGTAATTTAAAAGGCACAAATTCTTCATTTATATCAAAAAATGAATAAATCATTGAAAATTAATATTTTGAGTCAATTAACCATTAAGTTTCAAAATTCAAAAAAGTACAAAAAAATAGTATTTTTACCCAGTATTTGTTTAATTAATGGGGTAATTTCAAAAAATAGTGGACAAAAAATGTTGAAAATTTCAGCTCATATCAAGCATCTAGATTTTGGAGGATATACTGAGAGCCTATATGTTGGACTTTGGAAAAAGTTTCATGGATCACTTACCATTGGTGGAGATCACTTATAATTACATCCATCACTCTACTATTGGAATGACACCTTTTGAGGACTTGTATGTGAGATCCTACAAGTCACCCTTTTGTTAAAATGAGATTGGTAAGACATATCTTATTGGGACATAATTGGTGCAGACAACATTAGAGAAGGGTTCAGGTGATCCGTGAGAGTCTGAGGATGACTCAGAGTTGATAAAAATCTTATAAAGACCAACTTCATTGAACTTTAGAGTTTGAGAATGGATAACATGTATTTTTGAGAGTCTCCCCATGTTGAGTATTGTAGATCTTTTTTCATGGTGATAAGTTTTTTACCAAGGTTCATCAGGACATATGAGTTTCTATGTAGGGTTTGTAAGGTTTCTTACCACTTGGACTTACCCCTGTAGTTGGACTGAGTGAGTGACATCTTCTATGTGTCAAAGATGAGGATGTACATGCATGACCCGTCGCATGTTATCGACCGGGGCGAGCTAGGCATTGAGGGTGGAATTACCTTCTCATAGTACCTGGTAGAAATTGATGATCGACAAGATAAGATCCTGTGTAGACAGACTATTCCTTTGGCTTGAGTGCTTGGTTATCCTGGGAGTGTATAAGAGATATCCTAGGATCGTGAGAGATAAATATAGGCTCACTACCCCCAACTTTATTGTGTAGATTTTTCTTTTTGAGGTGAAAGCCTTGAAAGTGGGGAGAATATAACGACTCTGGTTTTTGTAGTTTGATCCTTTGAATGTTTCTATGTATATATCTAGATTTTTCCGCAAAGTCATCGTTGTGTTTAGGTGCCGCAGGACCCCAAAATTAATACATTAAAATTATTAATATATATTGAATCATGCACATATATCTTTTTAGAATAAATGGATTTCCCATTGATTGAGACCTTGAATGGGAAATTTGATACTATAGTTGTTTCCAGAATATGGGGTTTACCCTAGTCATAACATAAAGTTTTCCAGTCTTGGATGTTTAACTAAAGGAAAATTGGAGGGTGTGATAAGTAATTAGAAAATTTATTTATTTAATTTACTTATTTACCTAAAACCTAATACCCTCTATATAAATTCATCATTATGTAAAATATCCAGGTTTATCTGTATAACCCTGGAATATTAGAGAGGATGAGGAGATCTCCATTTTCATTGACAAACCGAGAACATGGATCGATGTAAACGATCAAGGATAATTATGAGACAAATGACAAAACACAGTGGGATATTCACCTTCTTTGTTATCGAATATGTTCTTCCCCAATGATCAATATGTTTTTGAGGTAAGAATAATTATTTTTTAGATTTATATCATTTGTTTAAATTGTCAAGAATGAATTTCATATCTACTTATTTCTATGTATTTTTTATTCCTCACCTGAGCCCGATTTTATTTAGTGTTCTTGAACCAAATTGGTTACATTTTTTGTGCTTGTATTTTTACACTAATTTCCATAATTTATGGTCATTGGTTAGGACTACATTTTCCAATAAAGATCTTAACTTTTTCTTGTACTTTTCCCACCATTTTCCCTCATCATCGGCCTGATTAGTCGATGATTTTACATTGTTGGGTCAGATTTGAGAATGACTGAACCCACAAATTCTTGACAGTTGCACAAATGATATAGGTATTGGTGTTTTTTAGATAAATAGAGTTGGATTTGTGGGATGTGTGTGATGGAATCATGGATTAGGACCCCAAATAACGACGAGAGGTGTGAAAACTATGCATAATCGATCTGGAATTCTGATTTACAACCATTGGAGGCTAGGAATCACTGATTTGAGGTGAAATCCTTCAGATATGAATATTTCAGGCGAGTTAAATGGTAGAGGAAGCAGTGGGAATGGAAAATCTAGCGCTCCCGTGAATATAGGCTTCAAAATCTATGAAATCCATGATTATATGACATATATCCTGGAGGAGCACACACTTTATATCTCAGATTCTCATGGTGGCTAGGGGTTCAGTTTGAGTTAAATATCACATGTAATGTGGTTGGGACCACACACTGTGTGATCCTACCTAGGTAGATAAGCCATGTGTTGAAGGCTAATGCCCAAGATCTTGGATAAGTATACCCACTGTGTCCCTATAGGGACATGCCGTGTAGTTTTACATGGATATCTGAGCCATGTCCTGTGAGTAAGATCCTGAGTGAATGTACACATTATGTAGATCCACATGGATGGCCAAGCTGTGTCCAAGTAAATAAATTCCCAGGGGTCCAGGTGAATTCACATGCCATGTGACCTTATGTACATGCTATGTACTTTTTACACAAACTTATACCTTGTGTATATCCTTTCCCATGACTCAGATTTGGGCATGTGAATAGCATATATTGAGTATTTTTCATCTTAGGATGTGATGGTGGAATTTGTTTTGGGATTAGAGATATGAAACAAGGTTTTACTAGGGTAAAAATTCTTTTAGTGATGCTTTCACTATGGAAGTGTTTATATTTTATCATCGGAGTGTTTTCGGGGTCGGTTCTCCTCTATTTCTCTAGGTGGTGGGTCCCCCATATCCTTTATATAGGTATAGATGAAAATCCCCCACATTATAGAGGGAACAAGTCCTCTATCTGTGGAGTAGTACTCCCAAGGTTGGTAATCCCCTGTCTCTCTAGGTGGAGGGTCCCCTATATCCTTTATATAGGTAGAGAAAGAACCCCACACATTATAGAGGGTGAGGTTCATTTATACGTGGAGTAGTACTGCCCATCTTTGAGCTTAGGCAGCAAGCGAGTCCTCTATTGGAGTTGTGGTCCCTTAGCTGTGCTATTTAGTGGAGAGGTTCAGATCCTCCATACTCATTATTGAGAGGCTACATGTGATTCTTGGTACCAGATATAATAACTTTGGGAGCTGTAAGATGAATCATCATTCTCAGATGAATTTGAAGATGGAGACCCCCTTTCCCCCTTCTCTTAGGTTTCTTTATGAGAATATCTGATGTGGGGCTCCTTTAACCTCTTACCTATGGGTTAAGATGAATGTGTTTATTATATTTCTTCCCTACTCAGTCTTCAGGGCGCCCTACTGAGTATGTATATACTCACTCATGCATGGGATTTTCCTGAAGATATCGTGTATTATGTAGATGACAGACAAATTAGTAGTGACTATGGTAGACCTAGTATCGGTGGAGCTTAGTAGTACATGGTGGAACTGACTACGTTTGGCGGTCAGACTCTGGGATCTTGAGTTAGACTCTCATATTCTTGACCTTCTTACAATTTTTGTCAGTTTGAGTTTCAACTATATTTCTGATTGGGCATGTTTTTCTCCCTTATACTTTTTATACCTTATTTCAATTTTATATACATCATAGAGGTTGTTGCATGCAATGTTTTGTAATGACCCAAACCCCAGTATCCCAGAGCTGGAGCTGAAACATGCTCTGTAATTTTTTTTATAAAGGAAATTGAGTAATTACACCACACATTACACAACAGAGGACCTTTATTGGTCTAGGTTTTGGAGAATTAGATAAAAATATTAAATTTCATCAAAACTGTATAAAAATAAAATTAATTAAACAAAATAATCTTCAATTCACTACCCCCAAATAGAAAAATACATCACCGATAAATCTACTAAACCTGTAAAAATGAATTTAAAATGAAGGGTGAGCATTTAAAATGTATAGTAAGAGGTTTTAAAATAATTAATAAATTCTTTTAAAACATTTATTTAAAATAAACATACATACTTACAGATATATTTTCATAAAATTTGAATTTTAAATAAATAAATTTATAAAACCAGTATTTTATCAAAATAATTATAATTGAAAAGATATTTGGGATTTCTCCATTGAAAATAAAAAAATTTAGTGGTTCATTTATGATACTTGAAAGACCATAATAAAAACTATAAGGCCGATAGTCATAACTCATATAGAACAAATTTCCCTTAAGAATTATGGGTTCACTCCTCATAATTTCACATAACATTCTAGTTTCAATTTTGAAAACAATTTCAATGGACATGTCTTTCTCAATACTAACCCAAAACATTTCAAAAATATATACATAATATTATTTTCTTTAAAATAAAATAAACTTTATTATCACATGTCATCAGCATATTCTTGAGAGTTTATAAAACAATTTTTAGGAGAATCTCATGCTTGAAATAACTATCTTTATTTGAAATTCATAAATAAAATGGATAATGAAATAAATACACACCTGATCTAAAAAAGCATGGAATGTCAGCTATAATTTAGATGAAGGCCATACCTAATTATGCATGATAAACCAGAGGGTGCATATAGAATTTTGCACATGAAATTATTGCTTGTTTATTCTAAGTACATAAAATGATAATAAATATCATTTATAAACAAAGTTACACATAAAATATAAATCATAAAATGATAAACTAAGAACAATTTTAAATATTTACATATAGAGTTGAAAATGAATGTCTAATACCTTTTATTTCTTAAAATAAATTGATATACATTTATATATATATATACATATATATAAATAATTATACATAAAATCATGGAATGAAAATATAATCAAACCCTTTGATAAAAATAAACGATTTTATTACGACATATTATCTTAGAGATAAAATTTAAAACAGAACTTCTATTTAATGAAATCTTCAAGGTAGAAATATAGTTATATATATATATCTATACATACATACATACATATATATATATATATGTATTCTTTATAATCAATATAATTTGACCAATAATAAAATTAAACCCATGCAAACCATAGGCTTAGATTTAAAATTTAAAACAAAAATCCCTATATTATAACATATGAAAATTTTAAATTATATAGATGAATATAAATTCATATATTCATATATATATATATGTACGTATATATTTATAAAACAACATAATTTGATCAAAATAATTAAACCATTACAAACCATCGGTTTTAGAAATAATCATTTAATATCAAAACCCTTATCACACACACACACATATACTGGTTATATATTGTTATATATGTGTATATATGCATATATATACACATATTTATGTAACCCAAAAATAATTTGAAAAATAAGAATAAATCCTTAATTGTTTTTTATTCATTCAAATGAGGGATGAGAGCTTCTGTACACCAAGATAGGGTTTGGGAAGAGTGACGTTCAGGTATTCTTGGATGTGCGAAAGGGGATTTATAAACTGAAAATAATAACACATATTATTTTAATCAATTCATGGATGGAAACTGTAGAAGATTGAAAAAAAAAATCGGTTGATTGGTATAATATTTATATTCATATCGATGGATTCTAGAGGAAGCTAAAACTTGGATAAGGTTTTAGATTAAAATTAAAACCACCAGTGTCATTTTTTTGAAAAAGAAACCAAAATGGGGACAATGAAGGAGATGGAGAGAGCATCACAGGTCAATGCCTACTGGTTTGTAGGATGAGGAAGAATAAAAATGAAGGAGGAAAAGAACTAGCGGTCGACCCACTGTGCGATGTGGAGTGGTATGGCACGACTCAATGAGGAAGAAAGGCTGGATTTGGATGGACGACCCAGATTGAAGTTAACATGATCTGAGGGCTCAAAGAGGTGGTTAGATCAGGAATAGAAGGGGATGACCGTGATCGATCGTGATGCAATCGATGACCCAAATCTATTTCCACGCAAAAATGTGCATCTCACATCGAAACCAACTAGTTTTGGGGACCATCTTATAAGTATGGGCATAGAATGCACTCTCTGAAATCACCAAAACACACACATGGATCCTTACACATGGGATCCCACCCCAGGAATTGGCCTAACTTATACACACAGATCGATACCCGGTCCACCCATGCTCAGGCCGATTTAGCCCACCCAATACACGGGTTGACCCCTACTGCTGCTCGAGTGGACTTGAGCCATGCCACCATTGGACCTTGAAGGCTTGGCCCTAGTGGCTACTTTCGGTTGTGGTGTGCATTTAACACACACATATTTTTTTGTAAAAATATGTTAAACATAAAAAAATAAAATATATATTCTTATATATTTATATATAACACTTTAAAATTAATTTTCTATTATTATTTAAAAATATAAAATTATTTTTATTATCTCATAAGGTTATAATATCCAATTAATAATTAAAACATTACATGTCATTAAATTTATTATTTACAAATATTATTTTAAGTCCATTTTAAAATTTTAAAACATACAACAACTAAATTAAAATAAAAACCAATTAAAACATACAATGACTAAATTAAAAGAAAACCCACCGAATAAAAAAACATCAACAATCACTAAAAATTTCCAACGACCCTTTTTTACAATGGTTATAATTTTTTTTATAAATACCCATGTTTATGGGTATCTAAAATCAAAACACAAATTCTTCAAAGAAAATGGTGTTCTACATTTCTCTAACTCTTAGTGTTCTCACTATACTGCTTGCCATAACTTTTTTAATTAAGGAAAATCCGAAGGATGTCAATTATAAATTTGGTCTTATTATTTTACTTGGTGGTGTTCTAATTATTATACTGGGTCTGCTAATGAGTTTTCTGGAGTAATTGAGGTCTTTTTCTATGTAATGATGTAATGTATTAGTGTTTTATCAATAAAATTGTTTTTTCAAGTATTTTTATTTTCTTTAATTCATTTGAATTAATTACATTTATTTTAATAAAATAATAATAATAATAATAATAATAATATTAATTACACTATTACAACAAGGGTTTGGGGCATTACATTCTCCCACCTGAATAGAATTGTGCCCCTACAATTCGTTGGTATAAATATTCCCCAAGTTATTCCTTCAGACTTTAGTCTTGATGTTTCTACAAAATAACATAATTATTATTAATTATAAAATTTAAGTAATAACATTTAATTCATACCTTCACCAGTTCCACGAGTGTTGGAGATTCTATGATGTCCTATTTCCCAAATTAGTTCTAAGTTCTTCAATTTCTTTGGTCCAAACACATCTTGAGAAACTAGGATCAAACTCATGTATACAACGACTAGATCTTAAGTAAAAGTTACTAGAGGTGGAAAGCTTATAGACATTATAATGGAATCAAATTATATAAACCAACTGATCTACCTTGTTTTCTAAAATTTTAAAATCATAAAGTCTCCCATATGAACTAAAGTTCAAGAGTTGATACAAATAAGATGCATGGAGGTCATCCACTTTAACAGCTTCTCAGAAATTTCTTAAGGACTGAAACTTTTTAGTCATGGTAAAACATTTGAAGAGACCCTCAGAGTAGTTTCCTTAAAGTGCATAAAATGAAAGTTGTGCATGCACTACAAGAAAATAAATTAGCCTGATCCTCGAAAGTATCAAAATATAATAGGAATGTTGGATATTTGATAAAGGATTTTTCATGATAAATGAAGATTTCTGAAAGGCTCAAACATCTCTAAACATGATTTAAACATTATATTTTCTAGTATCTCATTTGAAAGGTATACAAGATTAGTTTGTGATATTCTTCCTTCCATATGAAGATGTCATGGAAAAGAATTTTTATAAGGGAGGTATGCTTAATTTAATTTTTTTAATTTATTCTAATTTTACAAAATTATCTAGACCATTCCTCTAATACCAATTGTAATAACCCAAACCCTAGTACCCCAAAGCTGATGCTAAAACATGTTGTGTATTTTTTTTATAAAATAAACTGAGTAATTACACAAGACATTACACAACATAGGACCTTTACTGGTCTAGGTTTTAGAGAATTAGATACAAATATTAAATTTAATAAAAAATATACAAAAACTAAAATTAATTAAACAAAATAATCTTCAGTGAACTGCCCCCATATAGAAAAACACATCACTGGTAAATCTTCTAAAACTTTAAAAATGAATTTAAAACAAAGGGTGAGCATTTAAAATGCCCAATAATAGGTTTTAAAAAAATTAATAAATTCTTTTAAAACATTTTTTTAAAATAAGAATACATAATTAAAAGTATTATTTCATAAAATTTTAATTATAAATAAATAAATATAGAAAAATAATATTTTCTAAAAATAATTATAATTAAAAATATCTTTGGGATTTCTCCATTGAAAATAAAAATTTCTAGTGGGTTATTTATGATACTTAGCAGACCATAATAAAAACCATAATTTCACTAGTCATAACTCATATGGAACAAAGTTCCCTTAAGACTTATGGGTTCACTCCCCATAACATCACAAAACATATTAGTGACAATTTTAAAAACACTTTCAATGGATCTGATTTTCTCAATCCTAACCCAAAATATTTTAAAAATACATACATAATATTATTTTCTTTAAAATAAAATAACCTTTCTTATCACATGTCATCAACATATTCTTGAGAGTTTCTAATTTTTTTTAGGAGAATACCATGCTTGAAATAACTATCTTTATTTGAAATTCATAAATAAAATGGATAATGAAATCAATACACACTTGATCTAAAAAATCATAGAATGCTAGTTATAATTTAGATGATGGCTATACCTAATTATGCATGACAAACTAGGGGGTTCATATACAATTTCACACATGAAATAATATCTTGTTTAGGCTAATAACATAAAATGATAATAAACATCATTTATAAACAAATTTACACATAAAATATAAATCATAAAATGATGAACTAAGAACAATTTTAAACCTTTGCATATATAGTTGAAAATGAATGTCTAATCCCTTTTATTTCTTAAAATAAATTGATATACATTTATACACACACACACACACAAACACACATATATATAGATCATTATACATAAAATCATGGAATGAAAATATAATCAAACCCTTTGATAAAAATAAATGATTTTCTTATAACATATTATCTTAGAGATAAAATTTAAAACAAAACCTCTATTTAATAAAATCCGTAAGGTATAAATATAGACACACACACACATTTATTATTTATAATCAATATAATTTAACCAATAATAAAATTAAACCTATGAAAACCATAGAATTATATTTAAAATTTAAAATAAAAACCCTTATCTTATAATATTTGAAAATTTTAAATTATATAGATGGATATAAATTCACACACACACACATATATATATATGTATATATATATGTATGTACATCTTTATAAAACAACATAATTTGATAAAAATAATTAAACCCTTACAAATCATAGGTTTTAGAAATAATCATTTTAATATCAAAACCCTTATCACACACACACACACATATACTAGTTATATATTGTTATATATGTGTATATATGCATATATATACACATATATATATAAACCAAAAATAATTTGAAAAAGAAGAATAAATCCTTACTTGTTTTTGATTTAAATGAGGTATGAGAGCTTTTGGACACTAAGAGAGTGTTTGGGAAGATCGAGGTTTGGGTAATCTTGGATGTGGGAAAGGGGATTTATAAACTATAAATAATAACATATATTATTTTAATCAATTCATATATGGAAACTATAGAAGATTGGAAAACAAAATTGGTTGATTGGTATAATATTTATATTCATATCGAGGGATTCTGAAGGAAGACAAGACTTGGATAAGGTTTCAGATTAAAATTAAAACCATCAGTGTCATTTTTTTGAAAAAGAAACTAAAATGGTGCCAAGGATGGAGATGGAGGGAGTATTAAGGGATGATTCCTACTAGTTCTTAGGATGAGAAAGAAGAATAAAAGAGGAGTAAAAGAACTAGCGGTCGACCCACTGTGCGATGCAGACTAGTGCAGTGCGACTCAACGAGGAAGAAAGGATGAATTTGGTTGGATGAACCAAATTGAAGATAACACAATCTGAGGGCTGGGATAATACCCTACCTTTTCAAAGAGGAGGTATGATCGAGAATAGAAGGGGACAACTGAGATTGATCGTGAAGTAATCGATGACCCAGATCTGTTTCCACACAAAAATGTGCATCCCACATTGAAACCTACTGGTTTCAAGGACCACCTTATAAGGCTGGGCATGGAATGAACTCTTAAAAATCAAAATCACACATAGGGATCCTTACACACGGGATCCCTCCCTAGGCCTTGGCCCAACCTATACATGCGTATCGATACCCGGTCCATCCATGCTCAGGCTGATTCGGCCCACCCTATACACGGGCTGACCCCTACTGCTACTTGAGCGAGCATGAGCCATGCCATTACTAGTCCTTGAGGGATTAGACCTAGTGGTTGATCTCGGTTGTAGTGTGAACTTATCATATATATATTTTTGTACAAATATGTTAAAAATAAAAAAATAAAATATATATTCCTATATATTTATATATAACACTTTAAAATTAATTTTCCATTCTTATTTAAAAATATAATTTTTTTATTATCTCTTAAGGTTATAATATCCAATTAATAATTAAAACATTACATGTCATTAAATTTATTATTTTCAAATATTATTTTAATACCATTTTAAAATTTTAAAGCATACAATGACTAAATTAAAATAATTCCTAATTAAAACATACAATGACTAAATTAAAAGAAAACCCATCGAATAACAAAACATCAATGATCACTAAAAATTTCCAATGGCCCTTTTTTTTACAATGGTAAGAAAAGGTCTTATAAGTATCCATGTTTATGGGTATCTAAATTCACAACACAAATTATTCAAAGAAAATAGTGTTCTACATTTCTTTGACTCTTAGCATTCTCACTATACCGCTTGCCATAAATTTTTTAATTAAGGAAAATCTAGAGGATGCCAACTATACATTTGGTCTTCTTGTTTTACTTGGTGGCATTCCAGTTATTATGCTGGGTCTAGTAATGAGTTTTCTTGAGTAATTGGGGTATTTTTTTGTGTAATGATGTAATGTATTAGTGTTTTATTAATAAAATTGTTTCTCACATGTTCTTATTTTATTGAATTTAATTGGATCAATTGCATTTATTTGCATAAAATAATAATAATAACAATAATATTAATTACACTGTTATGATAAGGGTTTGGTGCGTTACATGTTTACTCTCTAGTAGTTTCTTATTTGTTATATCTCTACACCGTTTCAGAGTTATGTGTGTGAATGAGTACAAATACTTTAGGCTAAGGCCTCCCATTTCAATGTTATGCTTACTCGACGCTTGTTTCCAGCCCCTAGCCTATTGGGGGATAGCTTGAGGTATCACTCTCGACTTACTGCTAGCCCAAGTGGGGTCATGGTGGGACCAATCATGAGAGTTAAAATATTATTTAATCACACAATGGATCTTAAATAATATATTAAACCTCATATAACCCCATGCTATGTAATAATAATATTATTAATTTTATTTTTTATAGTGTGCGTAAACTGGTGCAATAATAAATATAATTTTACCATCTTGCAAATTAATATTTATCACGGGACCAATCTTGGTCTTCTCTTCCTCCTCGATATTTATCAAATAACTAAATAAATATTTAATGATATATTTATTCATTAAATAAAATAAATATTCTATCCACAATATGGAGAATAAAAATTTATTAAATGTCCATGTAATTAAATAAATTATTTATTAGTGAATAAATAATTTTTTACCACCTTGTGAATAAAAATAAATAAATACATATTATATATTTTCATAATTAAGAAATTACTTTGTGAATAAATATTTATTTAATATTTGTGATCAATAAATATTGCAAAAAATTATTCCTTAGTCTTGATAACAATTTTTTTCCAATACTTAAATTCAAATATAATTTAATTGAGATCAATAGAAACACATAGTGTATGACCCTCTAGGATTATTTCTCATTGACATTAGTCAGGCTTGCCTAAAGTCCAAGATTACTATCTAGAAACAGGTCGAGGAACCCAAGATAAAAAAGTTAATATCACCACATAGAAAACCACACATGGAAACTTACTGTGTAATATAATCCCTTTATCATAATATCTCATCAAGAAGGTTGCACACTCGTGTCATAAATCTATATGATTTATACATCTTTCTTTGACTATCTGAAATAAACTCATTATTACAGCATGGCCATGGAATTTAATGCAATGGTTTAATTTCAATCAAAGGTCTGATATATCAACTTCTATAAATATGGAAGGGAAAAATCCTTCCTCAACTTATTGATTAATAACATGTTATCTATGACATATCCAATGTACCTATCGTTTTCATGAAAATTTTCATCATGGTTTATGATAATACATCTAAGTGCATGAGTCATGACATGCATTAATAATAATCTTAAAGTATAAGAAACATTACACATTCTCATAAATAGAAATATCCTATGTCACATAAACATGAAAAATTCCTATAGGCAGGTCTATTTTCATAATCTTATATCTTGGAGATTACCAAGTAAAAACTTCATGATAATAAGTCTCATATTCTGATGAGTACTTGAACTTGATAGTTAACATACTATGTTCCTTATCATTTCATGTTATCTGACCATATAACTAGTTTTAAGAATATCATCATGAAATTTCAATGCTCTCATCATAGTTGGGAGCTTCTATGACCTTTTTATGTGACAGATAACCTAGGATATTATCACATTAATTATATATAGAATAAAAATAAATATATGATAAGATATTTATTAATATTCAAATTCATGAAAATAAAAGCAGTCTAAAGTATAAAGTAGTTGGTTCTATTGCACCAACTTCAACATACTCCCACTTAGAGCCAACTACTAATAGATGGTTAGTTATCATGTGTTAAATATTATTTTTCTAAGTATAGCTACAATTACTAGGCCTACTACGTTTCTATGGCTAGGGTTGGTGAAGCCTTATGTTTGTGTAGAAAATATGCTTACTGTAACATTACTACCTTGATAAAATTCCCGAAGTAGTGAAATAACTGAGTATCCACGTCTTGTTCCCATGTCATAATCCTAAAATCCTGACCAAGTCCACATCCAAATATTATCACAATAATGATAAATCTGTTTATTTTAGTATAACCCAAAATTGGAATAGGACATTTCTAAAACCTTCCTTAAGCTACATCAGAAGCAACAACATAATTAGATATTGTAGATATGAAAACCACTAACAATAATAAGTTTTTCTTTAATATTAGCTTATCCATTTATATGATATTAGATCAAGTTGAACTAAGTGAATATAAATGTTTAATTCCCTTGATCTCTAGTATTCCCACTTCTCCATACATCAGGAACTCATCCCCAGTTTTTCTTTTCTAAGTACTATTGGATAGTTCAAACTGTAAGTTGATACAGTTATATTGGATCTATTTTATATTCACTTACTATGCATTATGAATCAATAATATCAAATGTCAACACATATCATAGAATATGAGATAAAATTTGAGCACTTAAGCTTGTGATTTTTTTTAGTCTCAACAATCTCTTCCTATGGCCATTCATGTTCTATTAGAAGAACTTTCCAACAGTAATCCGGTATTGAATTGTTTCAAATTGTATTTGCAACACTTTGTTAATATATGTATTGTGAATAGATTTAGTAAACCCATGGATCTATTTTTTAGATCTTGTTCCCTAGAACAAAGTTGATAATTTAAGTCATACCTAGAGAAATTTCTTTCCCTAGTCTTAACAAACTAGTAATACACAACATTTTTTTCTATATTCTATCAACATATCTATCTTTAAAACTTATAACACTCCCACTAAACAGTTAGAGATACATATCACTCATTAATTTCCAAATGAATACTTTATGACCACTATGCATGATATATTCATAAATGAATTCATATAATATACATATCTCATATACACTTATTTAAGTCACTGGAACTTTTTAGTTATTCCTTATAGATATATACCATAGGGTCTCCTTTTGGTCATTCCATATTGATATCTTCCATAAGGATTCCTCCAAATGAGGTGGCCTAGACTATCAATAGCTTAATATGATGATCATAGAAGTATGCTTTGACAAGTATAATTCAAAAGGGTTTTAATCATGATGATTGCTGAATAGGTTTTTTCATAGACTAAATCTTTCAATAATAAATCATGATTTATTAGTACTTTCTTGTACTATACATGTCTAGTTTCTCCTGAATACTCACAAAAAATATCAAGTCTTTGAAATATTTAAGATATATATTCTTCTAATCTTGATACATGATGTCCATTACATGAATTTATACATACTTTTCAACCTTAGCATGTTTCTATTTATTGCTTCTTGATAAGAATTTTTAATAAGAAAGAATAATATATGTATCACCCACCACGGGGAATATAAAACACCTATTTGGTTATGAATTCCTATACATTATATGTCTATAGAACTAATCCTCCCATTATTCTTAGTGGAGCCCAACATTCCTATACCAACCCATGTGAATATAGATCCTTAACGCATATAATTTAAGTATTCTCCCACTATCTTTAAAGAGATAGGCTTACTTTATGGAAATATAGTAGGTACTGAGTAGATGTTAATATCCTTAGTGAATATAGGATTATTAACTTAGATGCACCTTATTGTTTGATGTTCTTTTGTATCTAAAGCCGACTTTTAACAAATGGTTTTCAACAAAAACTTTTGGTAGTGTAATAATATATTATTATCATTTTGAAATTGATATTATATCCATTAGAAAATATAGTTGGAATATGGTTAGTTGTTTCAATTCCATTTGAAAATAATGTCTTAGAAGAAATTATGGAATATTTGCAATATGTATAAGATACATCATTGATATTACTTCTACTAACATCATGATATTGATGTATATAAGTAATTGTGAGTTTGGGAACACCTTTAATCCACATGTATGATCAATTATTACTTGGATAATATGTTCTCTGATAATATAACTTTTATATTCCTCAATATTTACCAAGTTCACTCATTGACTTCACCAATAATTTTTAAAATTTATTAAAGGAATTTCTTGAAGTATATGAAGTTACCTTTAGCTTTAGAATATTTCACATGGCCATGTTAAACTAAATCTTAAAAACTTTGTGTCATACCTTTATTTATAAAGTTTTATTTATCTAAAACATGATAATTAGTTTTTTGTATATTCGATATCTTAGCACAATTGAGACTAAAACAATTTTATGGGTATAAACAAGTCAACTAATTTCAGTTTTATTTGACAAAGAATTATCATTCCAAAATCGGGTAAGAGTCTTATATTTTATATCTATCATTAATTGTGATAGATATCTATGATTCAAGAGTAATTGAACCATTAGTTTAGTATTGAATTACCATGAAAACATTTTTTCCAAATGTGAAATAATGTCCCATTGTGTCTATCTGGACACTGAGATAAATGTTTTGGTAACACTTATTACAAAATGAAATCAATCCATTTTGTAAATAAGAAGTAGTGATTTACCCTTGGATAACATAAGAATCTACCTTTCTCAGTTTCTTTTGAGTTTACTCTATAAACTTTCTATTATTTCTCATTTTTTATGTTTAAATACTTGTATGTTATAAGAGTATTATATTTTAATTCACAAGTGGAGAATATAAAATTTATGAATATATTTGAAGTGGATGAATTTAATTTCTTCTTAAATTAATTAAAATTTATTTTTATAATGTCCATTATTTCCACATAATAAGTAAATAACCTCCTTCTCATTCTTATGCCTCTAAATATTTTTTCTTTTTAAAGGATGCTCTAAAAGATCTTTTGGATTTATATTAGCCATGAGATATTCATCTGTTTATTTGAAAATTTTCACCATAAGGTGGGGATAAACACATTTCAACCACTCCTTAACCACTTGGTGAAGTATTTTCAAAATAATCCTAAGATACTTATCCATTTTATATATCCAGGATTGGATAATTAATGATAACCTTGGTGGTAAGGATAATAAAATAATATTAATGGATAACTTATTATCTAATTGGAATCCAAATTTTTATAACCAATAAATATACCCCAACATTTTGAAATCATGATTAGTAATAAGATTATAAAATTCCATTACCATATTTCATGTATTTTTATCTCTTATCTTTTACCACATGCTCTTTAGGTACTATTCCAGGTGTTTTTGGGGATTTTGGAATTTTTGGAGTTTTGTGCAAGAGGATACACCATGGTTTCTAGGGTCTATGATGTAGAGGTGATTAACTATAGTGTTTTCCATGTATCTATGATGTGGATGATTTATATTTTTTAGCCTAGCTATGTCATGGATGGAAGGATGCAATATAGTGAAGATCAGGGCGTGTTTTATGTACCTTTACCAATTTAAGCACCATTGTGGCATTGAAAACTTGACTACGATGTGGAGTTATTTTATGACTATGTATTTATAAGGGTGGTTGTGGTGTGGTGTGTGGGATGAATCATATTCCTACATCAAGGAAATAGTATCTAGTGTATGGATTGTGTTGTGTATCTAGGATCAGGTTGGACCAAGGGTGGCTATGACATAGCCTTATACACTGTGTCATGGTCTCCCTCTTCTTCATCCTTTCTACACCGTGTTCATGGGGGGTTGCAGCATAGTTTATTATTTTTTGAAATTAAAAATACCAAGACTCCCTTATTTTGAACCTAATTTAAACCCTTTGGATTTTGGGAGCTCCCTCAAGGTGTTATGGATCTCTTATCTTCTTCTCTTAGTGGATCAAAGTTTCAATCAAAGCAGTGATCCTTTTTCTGGTAATTTATTCTCCTCTTAAAATTTGATCTCTTCTATTCTCTTGATCCATTATTTTTAGAGGATATGTAAGCCTTTTTATTCACTAGATCATGGATGATTGATTTGGAATTATGGATCTAGGATCTTTGATCACTTCTATCGAGATCCCTATTCTTTGACCTAGTGATTACCAATGGAGGTGACACATCTTAGATTCAATGCAGATTATATTTTAAATATTCCAAGTTGGTGTTTCTATGTATTTCCTTCATCTTGTAATTATTTTTTTCCTAATATTTCATAAATATGTGTTTCCTAATTTATAATACACATTCTATAAATGTTTCCTTTTAATTGACTCATGGAAGACTCTTTGATTCTCTTCTCTATGAATTGAACATGTCATGGATAGATTTAATCATGATCCTTATTCCTTTCACTATTTTAGGAATTGATGAGATTCCATAATCTTTTTTATTTATTTTCAATATTCATTTGAAGAATTTTTTGTTGTAAGGACTTAGGTTTGAGTTTCGATTTATAAAGTGAAATTCTTTGATTTAAATGAAATGGGATGATATATGAAATGATTTCTATAAGATTTTAAATGATTTAATTTGATAATAGACTAGGATCCCTCTTGAATTTTAATTTGAATAAAAGGTTTTGAATTAAAATTTATGTTTCTTGACAGATCTATTGGAACTTTATGATAGTCCTCTCATGTGTTAATCCATTGATGTGGCTTACTTGATTATTATGCTTCCCATTGATGGGTGTTGAAAAAGGGATTATTCACTTGAGGGAGTTTTAGGGAGAGAGTGAGATGTGAAATGAGGCCATGAGTACATGTTTTAAATGTTGAGGTCATTCTCCCATGATTGAAGCATTTAGGGCATGATCCCATGATTGATATTGATAAGGGTACCCTTTATGATCTTCAAAGCTTGATTATCTCACTCACCTATTTGACTGGTCATGAGAACCTGGGTAGTTAGATGTGATGACCAAGATATATGATTTTCTAGTGGACTCACACCCCATCTAGTGGATCTTTATAGAACATGATAGGTTCAGGATATAGACATGCATCTATGAAATTAGGTTGGCATGGAACTGATTTTATTGAGAATCATGAGATCAGATGTGAGCCTGATGACCAATTAAGATATATTGATTAAATTGGCTGTGGTGGACTAACTATCATATCTAGGTTGTACCCATGAAGTCCTTATACTTGATACTCTATACATGATAGTGTTTTTTGTCCTTACTTATAAATGTAGTTTCCTTGATTGATTGGTTATTTCACTTGATTGATTTGTTTATTAAGATTATGCAACTTAAATCTATCATATTTACTCTTGTGTAGCTTTTAATATCAGGTTCATATTCTCACTTGATTGATCTAACTTTAATTTTGAAATAGTTTTCTAAACATTTCAATAAATGGTTGGGTTTTCAAATGATAGAATGACATATTTTCCAACTTCGGTTTGATAAAATGAATTTTGAAAGTTTAAACTTCTATTTTAAACCCATATTTATTATAAAATGATCTCAATGGATTTAGTTTCCCATTTTGAAATGCAAATCCTTACAATCCATTATTGTACTCACTTTTTTCATGTTTTAATTACCTAATAAAGTAACTGTATAGAAAATTTGGTGAAATCCTACCACGCTCTGTAGCTCACACCCTTATCACATCGTTTTGTGTTTGAAACCTTCATGTTCTTATAGTAGGTGCTCATGTTATAGTCATATTCCTTTGTGGGTTCGTGCATGGTTGGATGAGGTAAGGTGACCTGGGACATGGTGGGTGGTTGTGGACCACCAAGAGAAGAGTTTTTTAGTTATTTTTTACTTTAAGTTTTTGTATTGTCCCCTTGTAACTGAGGTGGTTGTTTTGATTTATTTATCTAATGATTTTTTTGTAGTTCACTTTGATTATTATTATCTTTTATTATGGTCAAAATCATTCTTAATGTCTGTTTATAGATTCCTAGGCACTTTTCGCTATCCCATGGGGACCAGGAATTCTCTTTGGGTTAGTATCGAATCAGCTCAGATACCCATTTGGGTGGTACTCTGGGTTGGTTTGTTACATAGATTACCTTCTTCTAGTCTACAATAATATAGTTCATTAACAATATTATTTATTTTAAGCCTTTATTTCTATTTATTGAGAAAATGAAGATGAAAATATATAGTGTAAGAATCCATTTCCTTATGTTTCATCATCAATTCTCCAAACATATTTGATAATATAATACAATGGACATAAGAATCATCTTTTACATATCTCCAGTAGGCATCATTTTCACCTTTGCTCATCTAATTAGGTGGAATAATAGGAATAAGGGATTCCAATTCATAATAAAAATTTTATGATAATAATGCATCCTATAAATGATTGTACCATATCCATAAATTTATATTTATAGAGACATACCGTGATTTAAGGAATGATCATATTGTTTTCATGGTTTTTATTTTCATTTTTATACAATAATTAAAATAGATGACTAATACTTTAATTGATTATAAATTATGCGAGACATAATAATTTTAATTTTATTAAGTCTCCCACTATTTTATCAAGTCTCAATGACCCTCACCATTGAAATAAGAATGTCTAGTTTCATGGATATTCTAGTGTAAAATATCCATATTTCCCTCTTTTTGATCCATACTATGGCCATAAAAACCATAAGAATGTGTTTAGGTAGGTATTCATTCCAAATTTGGGATTGCAGTTCCTTATTCCATTGAGTGGAATCCCCAATCTTGAAATCCTGACTTATATTTCCTGAACACTTAAATCCAAATATTTATTAAATAGACTATGTACATTAAATTCAATATAAGTTTGGTTAAGTCAAACCAAAACCCTTATGAGAACTCCTTGATAAAATTAAGTGTCTAGAATACTTCCATGTAAACACTTAGTTTTATGGTTTATTATTAATCAAGTATTGTATGTCTTAGTATGACTTAATATATAATTGAAGAATTTTTATCTATTATGTGTAATTTTTTTTTATTTTATATTTTTAAAGTTTTGTTAATATTAATTGGATTTTACTTAAGGAACTAACCAAGTTCTGATACAAAATTTATACACAATAAATTTACTTTAATTTCATATTTTTTATATTAGTATATTTATTTATATGATCATGGTCTTGCATACATAAAATAAATCACAAATAATATATGAATAAAATAAATAAATAAATGATGTGATCATGAGATTATCTAATGTTTGATTTATTTAGTGGATAATAAATCAACCTATGACCCTTGGAAAAAACTCCTTATGCATGTATTGGCATGATTTGTAGAATTCCACCTGTCCACCTATGTATCTTCTGGGTTAGTTTCACCTTGGTTCCATCTTGAACCACCTCCATATGCCTTGGGGTACTCAATTTATTACATATGTTTGATAACTCACATGTAGGTGGGTGGGGTGGGGGGGGGGGGGAACCAAAGGATTGGTTAAGGATAATTACATAAAAAAACCTTTGACTCGTTGGTCTTATATAATAAAGGATGGAGATATGACACACAAACCATCATATTTAATTTAATAATAAATAATTGTAAACCCATTCAATAAAAGTGAATTAAATAAAACTAACACATATATAGTCCTAGTCAAAGCTCATTATCAGTCATACACATGAAATTAATATGAAATAGTACACTATCTAGCATTCAATTCAATTCATTCTTTATTATTAAGATAAATGTGCTTGCATTGATTCAATCAATTAATTAATTAATCAATTAATTCCCTTTATCTAAATGGACATCTGAATACTCTTGGAGATACCCACCATAAATACATATATGAAAATAAATTACATGACCAATAATTATATATAATACATGAAATTAATTAAGCATTTATTAATTCTTCAAAACTTTATTATATAGTCAACACATCTGATGCTAACAGTGTAATAGGTGTTTTAATGATGCAATTAATTTTTTAATGTAATTTAATTATGTTATTTACTGGAAGAGTACACCATGTATACTAACAAGTTACACCCCATGTTCCTCGCTTATCATGTATTCGGGATAAACACTTAGGGACATAGTGTGTATCTCAGTAGAATTACATGATGTGTATTAACAATCTGCATGCTGTGTGTTCTACTTTTTGTGTGTCCATGTAACTTGCTGATTGACTTAGTGTGTTCTTCAGATGGGGGGATTAATGGATCATATAATGAGTATGCCAACTACAACCTGAGTGTTCTACTTTATATGTGTTTGCGTAACCCAATTATTGACTCGACATGTTCTTTGGATGAGGAAATTAATGGTCACATGACATGTATGTTGACTACATGTTGTGTGTCTCATTAATTATATAAGTTACCAATCTCATACAGTATAAAATGTATATTTGACCACATCATTAGAAAAAATTTCACTACTAAACCATGTAGACTACATAACGTGTACCCCATCTACACATAGCAGAGTCCAACAAACCGTGTTCCAGGATGACCTGATCAACACACGATATACAATAAATGCATCAAAAGTTATTACTACTTGGTGTGTTGTGTATTCCAAGACATGTACAGGTGTAGTTCACTTGGTTACACAACATGTACTCTAGTCACACATCATGTAACACTATCTACTAGCTAGAATCCTCAGCACCTCCTAATGGAATCTTTGATCATTCATCACTCTCTCTTGAGATATTTTAGAAAATATGAAACTAGAATAATGAAAATTAATATGCTGAAGGCATGTTAATTAAAATTTAGACTAAATAAAAAATAATCTAAAAGTGAAAAACCAACCAATATTGTGTATAATCAATCGATAATAAAATAATTACAAATTTAAATGTGATTGCTTTGAAACCACTTGATGGTTCCAATCATAACAAAAGCACTTATCAGAGATGATCCCGACTTAACAATTATAAAATTTGATGGATCATTCACATATTTTATAATATGTAAATGTAATGACCTATGAAAAATTTCCAAATAATATTGACAAGAAATGTTCCCAGAACCAAGAGAATATCTTTTCATGTTAAAATTATAATTAATTTATATAGATCATATGAAAGAATAACTCAGTCTAGATATATTTCTTTGATTAATATGTTGATCATCTAAAACCCTTTTCAATATACTATCATTTTATTTGTAGGATCCAAGTGTATAATCCCTCTAGTGGTGATCCACACATGATCCTTTGATATCCAAACAACGATGATGGATTGTTTGTTGCTAACATGGTAGATCAATCGTCTTGTGGTGATTTTCTTGATCAATGCGATAATTCCTCTAGGCTTAAAATATCATACTTTCACTCCCATTCTTAAGAGTTTGGAGGATGGAGGATAATATCTAGAGCATTCTTTGATCTCGAGAGAGGGCTCTATAATTCATTGTGCAATGATTATTAATCTTGATCTATCTCGATTAACCTCTACACAATAGACATATCATCTATCTATAAAGATAGGGTTATGGTTAAATATTATTTAATTTCAAAATGAACCTTAAATGATATATTAAACCTTATATGACCCCATTCTATGTAATAATAATAATCATATTATTATTTTTTATGGTGTACACAAACTAACACAATGATAAATATTATTTTACCAGCTTGAAAATTAATATTTATCACCAGACATAATCTTTTTTCCCATCCTCCTCGACATTTATTGAATACTCAAATAAATATTTAATTAAATAATTATTCATAAATAAAATAAATATTCTATTCACATTCTAAAGAATAATTATTTATTAAATATTCAATAAAGAAAATAAATACTCTATTCACAATATGGTGAATAAATATTTATTAAATATTCATAGAATTAAATAAATTATTCAATAATAAATAAATAATTATTTATTACCTTGTGAATAATAAAAAATAATTATATATTACATATTCATGTAATTAAACAATTACCTTAAAATATTCCAATAATTAAATTCTAATAGAATTTAATTGAGATCAATGAAAACACTTAGTGCATGACCCTCTAGACTTTTTTCTAGTTGAAATTAGGTAGTATTGACTAAATTCCTATATTAATGTCTAGAAATGATTCAAGGAACCTAATAGAAAGAAGTTAATTTCACAATTTTTACAACCACACACAAATACTTACTGTGTAATATAATCCCTTTGTCTCAATATCTCATCAATAAGGTTGCACACTCATGTCATCAACCTATATGCTTGATATATCTTTCTTTGACTAATTAAAATAAAATCATCGTTATACCATGGATATGGAATTTAATGCAATGATTCAATTTTAATCAAAGATATAAGATGTCAACTTTCATAAATATGTAAGGGAAAAATATTTCCTTGAATTATTAATTAATAACGTGTCATTTGTGATGCACACAACGTGCCCAAATTCTCCATGAACTGTTTTTATCATGGTTTATGGCAATACATATAAGTGTGGAAGTTATGACATGAATTAATAATAATATTAAAATATAAGGACCATTACACATGCTCATAGATAGAAATATATGATGACTCATAAACATGTAGAATTCCTATAGGTAGGTTTTCTCTCATGATCTCCCATCTTGGAGATTAGTAAGTGAAAAATTCACGAGAAGACATCTCATATGCTTATGATTATCCACACATGACAATCAACATATTATTTCCCCCATAATATAATTTTATCTAACTATATAACCAGGATTAAGAATATTGTCATGTCACTTCAAGGTTCTCATCATAGTGGGAAACTATTTTGACCCTTTGATGTGATAGATACCCTAGGATATCATCACATTAATTTTATATATAAGAATAATCAATATGCAATAATATATTTATTAATATTAAAATTCTTGAATATATATTCAATATAAAGTACAAAGAAGTTGGTTCTAGGGCACCAACTCTAACATGTTTTAGGAGACAAACAATGTATTCATCTAAAATCACATTTCTCTTTTCTATAGTGGATCTCCTTAGTGGCATTAAATATTATGGTTGTTGAGATTTCTATTTATGAGAAACTTATTGATTCTTGGGTGGTAAATTCATTAAAAATTTATTGATTTTTCATATTTTATTATTGAATAATGTCAAGGAAAGAAATCTAATAATTACTAATAACAGTTGTAGGAAGAGTAATAAACCCCACTGCAAAATTAATTTTTCTAATATTGTCACGAACTGTCCTCGGGGCCCGTGCCGTGACTACCCCAAGCCTGCCTTCCATAGGCCAGGGGCTGGCGACTAGAACCAAGGCGTAAATCCCGGTAAAAAGAGAAGGCATTTCCTTTTGTAAAGTAAACAAGCACCACAGAGTAAGAAAGCGGAAAAAGTAAACACTAAGTAAAAATTGATACAACAGTATGTGCGGAAAAGTAAGTGGGCCAGTATACAAACCCAAAATGAAAGTAAAGTACAACTCAAAAGGGAAAACAACAACTGAAAAGTAAAAGCCGCTACGCTGAGCTGTCCACTGGAAAACCCACCTGAAGGGTGGTACAGATAGCTCCACTGCTCCTCGGGTCCCGCCGTCCGCTCTGAGTACGTCCCACCCAGTGGTCCACCTACAGGTACCATCCTGCTCTGCAAGCCACAACCACAATCAATTCTGTCCGTCGTCTGCAACCAACACAACGTAGTGCGGGCATAGCCCGTGTAGGGGTGAGTATAAGCTACTCAGTAGGGACCCCGAGACCCCCGAAGGTCTCCCAAAATCCACAAAGGATAAACCACAAAGGAAAGATAAAATCACGAAGTAACAACCGACACTGCTTAGGTATATGCCCATACATATACCTAAGTCATCAATTCCAATACGCTCCAACCTTTGAGACCAAGTACAACCCAGTCCACACAGGAAAGTATACATATTCCACACAGGAAAGCTAATGTAATCCACACAGGAAAGCAAACGTAATCCACACAGGAAAGCAAACGTAATCCACACAGAATAGCAAACAGGATTCAGCTCACACAGGTATACTTCTTCGGATGACGATAAATATGATCACTGATCCATCTAAGTCATCGGACCCACAAAGGATCGATAGGTACTAACCCCCGCAATGACCCACACAGGATCGGACCCACACAAGATCAATAGGTAACTAACCCCCGCAAAGACCCACACAGGATCTGTAGGCGTTGGCTCACACAGAACCGCTGAGCACTAACCCACACAGGATCAGACCCACACATGATCGGTAGCACTAATCCACATAGGATCGCTGAGTGTTGTAGTCGTCACCGTCGAATCCACTGAGGATCTCTGTACAGTCGTCGTCGTAGTCACAGTAGCAGTCGCAACCAGCACTAGGGTTTCCGCACACAGTAAGATCGTTCGGGAGGGTCCGCTCCATGAGCCGAGAGGCTGATACATCAACTGACACATAGTCTAGAGTTGATGTATCCAAAAGTTCCGTATCGTCAACAGGAACTTAACGTCGCAGACGGCGCGTCGATCAGATGCCCGGTCTGAGAGTTATTGGCTTTTTCGTCCCAGGGGCCCGGTTGGTTTTTAAGGCAAAACCAACCCGACTGTACTCCACCTGCATCCAAACCTCTAGAGGAGTATGCCAAAAGATCCGTCTTACTTAGAGAAAATCAACGAAGTTGATGGCACGTCGGTCGGACGTCCGTAGCTCAAGATATGAGCGTTTCCGCTCCAAGGGCCCGGTTGGTTTCGTGTACGAACCAACCTGGCCAAACTAATAGTATTCCAAAATCTTGAGTGCGATATGTCGAAACGACCGTCTCATTCCAAGGATCGTTTCACCACTGACGGCGCGTCGATCGGAGGTCCGTAGCCCGAGTTATGGGCAATTGAACCCAAACGGTCCGAAAACGGGGGTTTTGGGCCCGGACCGACCCGGCCCGAGACCCCCCGGTCGGCCCGAACTGGGTCGACCCGGCCCGGCGAGGCCCGGCCCGGCTGGGCGCGGCTCGGCCTGGAAGACCGGCCAGGCGCCGGTCCGGCTGGGCACAGCGCGCCCAGCGCGCTGCCAGCTCGGCCTTCGGCCGAGCTGTTGGAAAGGGGGGGGGGGGGGGGGGGCGCCTGCCCCCCTTGAGTAACTGTGGCCCCCCCAATTAATGGGGGGCCTTTTGAAGCCGGCCGAGGGAATTTATTTCCCCCTGATCCTCCCCTTTCCGGCCGGCCTGACCTGGCCGGCCGGTTCCTTCTCAACGGGATCGGCGGTGGCCGGTCCCCTTCCAGCCCGACACCGGCGACCCGGTCCGGCCGCTGGTCACCTTGCTCTGCCACAACCCGGAACCGGCCGTGGCCCTTGTCGTCCAGCGCAGTGCGACGACACCGCGCCCCTCTGCCGCGACCCCGCTCTAGCCGCGGCGTCTTCGATTTTCCTCGACGCGGCGCGACGACGTCGCGTTCTTAAACTTCTTTCCACGGCGCGGCGCGACAGCGCCACGCATTTCCTTCCGCAAGAATCTGCGTGGTACGACGACACCACTCTCTCCCATACCAACCACAATGGAACCAACACGAAAATTAAGGAGGAGGGTCGGCCATGTTTGTGCGGTCTGACCCCCTCGCGTTATTCGATAACAAAAGGTTTAAAACCACGAAGATCGATAAGTTGGAAGAAAACACGAACTCAAAAATAAACCCCTACCTCGGTTCAGGAACGGTGCACGTCAATCGAGCTGCAGAAGACGAGCGTCACGGAGGTCGGGCGTCGCGGGAAACGTATGTCGATTCCATTGTCGTCAAGGTGCGTTCGAAGAGGATACGTCGTTGGATGAAGACGCCGCGTTCTTCGACGGAGATGTTCCTCATTGAGGAACAGTGTTCTTCGCGTTCTTCGTCGAGGTTGAAGAAGAAGAAGAAGACTCCACGCTTCCCAATCCTCTCAAGGTTGAAAAACTCTAACAATAATAAAATAAGAACAAGTCTTATTTTATTAACACAACCTAACCATTTGAATTTCAAGAGTTTGAAAATTAAGTAACTCACTTAATTAATTATAACAAGTTGTCAAAAATTAATGAAAGTGAGTTAATGGGGAGTTAGGAAAGTGAAGGGTTAAGAGGGGTTAGGAAGTTAAGGAAATTTGAAAAGGTGGGGGGGTTCGTGTGGGTCCCACCCTTTTAATTATCCACACATGGGAAGTTGGATGGATGTGGGCCCCACCACCAACTTCCCATGGGAGAAAAATAACCACATGAAAAGAAATAAAATTGTTCCAACAATTTTATTTACTTTTTTTGAATTAAACCCCATTAATGAACTTCTTCTCCCGCTAAAATGCAACTACGGTAAAGGTTCCCTTAAGCGATTACTGGCGTTGCGAGTTCATCGGTGCCCTCGGAATTTGATTCCGAGCACCGGTTCAAAAGTTAGAAATTCCCACTCGTTCGTTCACTGAACGTGCCCGAGCCAAACTTCGGAAATTGATTCCGGGCACACCGTTCCTCGGAATCAGGTGCCGTCAGAAACCATGTTCTTGTAAAATTCCAAAGAAAATTGAGAAAAAAATTCCCTTGAATTTTACGGGTCTTTACATTACTCCCACCTCAGGGCTTTACGTCCCCGTAAAGATACATCAAAACTAGGGAAACAAATGAGGGTACTGAGCACGCATCTGAGCCTCCCTCTCCCAAGTGCTCTCCTGGAGGTTCCCGTGCTGCCATCTGATGCGCACTAGAGGAATCGACCATCCACGCAGGGCCCGCTCCTGTCGATCCTCGATCTCCACCGGAACCTCCGAAAAAGTTGCCCCATCATCAACGTCAAGCTCCCCATGGTCAATGATGTGCATAAGGTCATGCACGTATCTTCTCAGCTGAGATACGTGGAAGACATCGTGCACCCGGTGCAACTGAGGCGGTAGAGCCAGACGATAAGCCACCTCGCCAATCCTGCTGAGGACCTGGAATGGTCTGATGAAGCGCGAAGATAACTTTCCGCCTCGGCCAAATCTCTATAATCCACGTCGAGGTGAGACACGCAAAAAGACGTCGTCGCCATCCTCGAACTCTTGTGGCCTCCGCCTCCTGTCAGCATAAGACTTCTGCCGGCTCTGAGCTGTCCTCATCCGCTCCTGGATGACCCGGACCTTCTCTGTCATGGCCTGGACCATCTCTGGCCCCACAAGTGCTGACTCCCCAGGGTCTTTCCAGCACAAAGGAGATCTACAAGGTCGGCCGTACAATGCCTCGTACGGTTCCATCCCGATGGTGGAGTGGTAGCTATTGTTGTATGCAAACTCCACCAAGGGTAGGTGGTCCTCCCAGCTATGACCAAAGTCGAGGACACATGTGCGGAGCATGTCCTCGAGAGTCTGAATGGTCCTCTCCGTCTGACCATCCGTATGAGGGTGGAAGGCTGTGCTCAGACGTAGCTGCGTCCCGAATGCCTCCTGCAACCCCTTCCAAAGCCGGGAAGTAAAGCGAGCATCTCGATCGGAGATGATAGATGATGGCACACCGTGAAGCCGCACAATCTTTTGAATGTAAATTCATCCCAAACTCTCCACTGAGCCCTGCTCTCTGATGGGTAAAAAGTGAGCCAACTTGGTGAGCCGGTCGACAATCACCCAAATGGAGTCATGACCTCTGGAAGTGCGTGGAAGTCCAGTCACGAAGTCCATAGAAATTCCGTCCCACTTCCACTCCGAAACCTCCAAGGGCTGAACCAAGCCTGCTAGTACCTGGTGCTCAGCCTTCACCTGATGGCAGGTGAGGCATCGAGAAACAAACTATGCCACAACCTTCTTCATGCCTGGCCACCAGTGCTATCGTCTGAGATCCTGGTACATCTTCGCCACTCCGGGATGTATTGCCAAGGGAGAAGTGTGAAACTCTCTCAGCACCTCCTCCCATAAAGAAACTGGTACCAAGGTACGTCCTCTAAAAAGGATGTCGTGCTCTACTCCAAAGGAGAAACTATCAGGTTCCTGTACTGAGGATATCTGTGCATGCCGCGTCTCACAGTCGGTGTCCCCACGCTGTGCCTCTCTGACTCGCTGCAGTAGTGGAGGAGTGACTGTGAGAGACTGAAGGAAGGCTGCTCCGTCTCTATCCACAAAGGATATCTGCAAAGCAGCTAGCTGCTCTGTCGCCTCCTCAAGTAGTTGAATGCCCGTCCTCCTGCTGAGAGCATCAGCCACCACATTCCCCTTCCCAGGAGTATAGACTATCTCAAAGTCATAGTCCTGGAGGAAATTGAGCCATCGCCGCTGTCTCAGGTTCAGGTCCTTCTATGAGAAGATTTACCTGAGACTCTTATGGTTAGAAAAGACTGTAAAGTGCTCTCCCATCAGATAGTGTCGCCATGTCTTTAGAGAGAAGACCACTGCTGCTAACTCCAGGTCATGGGTAGCGTAGTTCTACTCATGCAGCCTCAACTGACGTGATCCATAGGCGATCACTGCCCGCTCCTGCATTAGGACACAACCGAGTCCGGTCCCTGATGCATCGCAGTAGACTACGTACCCTACTCCCTCCTCAGGCAACCTCAAGATAGGTGCACTGGTCAATCTCTGTCTCAGCTCCTAGAAGCTCTACTGACATCTGTATGACCACAAGAAGGGTTTCCCCTTCTTCTTCAAAGCTGAGAGTGGTGCCGAAACTCTGGAGAAGTCTGGCACAAATCTCCGGTAGTATCCAGCTAGTCCCAAGAAACTCCGCACCTCCGTCACGCTCCTGGGTGGCTCCCAAGCTAACACTGACTCGATCTTCGCAGGATCCACTGCAACTCCCGCCTCAGAGATGATGTGTCTCAAGAAGTGGAACTCACGTATCCAGAACTGACACTTCGAGATATTACCATAAAGCTGGTGCTCTCGGAGTGTGTCTAGTACAACCCGTAAGTGGTAGGCGTGCTCCTCCTCAGTCGTCGAGTAGATCAAAATGTCATCGATGAAGAGCACGACAAATCGATCGAGGTATGGCTGAAAGATCCTGTTCATGAGGGCTATGAACACTGCTAAAGCATTGGTTATGCCGAAGGGCATAACCAAGAACTCATAGTGGCCATACCGACATCTGAAGGCCGTCTTCTGCACGTCCTCATCTCGAACTCTGAGCTGATGATAGCCTGACCTGAGGTCTATCTTCGAGAACCACCGTGCTCCCTTGAGCTGATCAAAGAGGTCATCAATCCTCGGTAGCGGATACTTGTTCCTCACTATCACCTGGTTCAGGCGACGATAGTCAACACACAGTCGCAAGCTCTCGTCCACCTTCTTGGCGAACAATATCGGGGAAGCCCAGGGTGAAACACTGGGTCGAATGAACCCCTTGACCTGCAAGTCCTCCAACTGTACCCGTAGCTCTCGAAGCTCTGCGGGGGCCATCCGATACGCTGGGGTAGATATCGGGGCCGTCCTGGGGTACAAGTCAATATAAAAGTCTACCTATCTTTGAGGAGGTAGTCCTGGAACGTCATCGGGAAAAACGTCCGCAAACTGATCCACCACTGCAGGAAAACCAGGACTACGCACGTCAACTGATCCTAGGATGAGGCTAGCCAACTAATGAGTGATGGGCTGTCCTCTCCTCCGTGGAAGTCCATCCTATGCTGCAAAGGCTCCCTTCTTGCCGGTGAAGGTGAACCTAATCCTGTCAGTGCGTACACAATGCACCTTGCGCCTAAAACAGTCAATCTGTGCTTGGACCGTAGATAACCAATCCATGCCCAAGATGACGTCGTAAGGCCTCGACGCCGCTACAAGAATATCCCAGCCGAAGCTCTCGCCTCCTAGAGTAATCTCACACTGCCGGCACCAGTGCGTAATCGTCGAGTCTGCTCCCGTAGGAGTCTCTATCCGTAAGGATCGAGCCAACGACTCTGTCAGAATCTCCGAGCTCCGAATAAGGGCAGCGGCTATGAAAGAGTGACTCGCTCCTATGTCTATAAGTACTGCAACAAGGGTGTAATAGACACAGATAGTACCTCGAATCATCTCAGGCGCACCATGGTCGTAGGCCTCTGCTGCCTGGAGCTGTGCCTGTCTCTGCCCGCCAGCTCTCTGTGGTCGGGGTGGACCTCCTGGTGGTGGGGGTGGTAGAGCCTCAAAGTGTCGCCCACCACCTGCTGCTCGTCCAGCTCCTCTGCCTCGTCCACCTCCTCCCTGCAGACCGCCACGGTCGACCCTCTTCCTCTGCCTCGGTGGTCCCTCAACCGTCTGCTGCTCCTCGGCACGACGGGTCGGGCAATCATGAGCCATGTGGCCCTGCCTGCCGCACGAGTAGCACTGCCTACCTCTAGAAAGACTGGCTCCGCGCTGTGTGCGCCGCACTGTTGAGCCAGTGTCCTGAGGTTGTCTGCCTGAGGGTCTGGTCTGCCTAGACCCATGAGTCATCCGTCGACTGCCTTCTGTAGAAGACTCTACTACGTGCCGCCCTGCGGTGGGTCTCGGCACTGGTGTAGACTCATCAAGAAAGCTCTCGATCAAAAGGGCCTGCTTCAGTACTCCTGTCTGAGTTGGAATGCTGAGGGAGATCCGCGATGCCCTGATCTCATGTCTCAATCTCGGCTCAAAGGTCCGAGCCCAGAAGAATGGGTCCCGTACCATGTCGGTCGAGTAGCGTGAGAGATCGGTAAATCTCGCCGAGTACTGGGCGACCGTCATGCTGCCCTGCCGCAGCTGAAGAAGCTCCTGAATGCGCACTACATGGAGGGTGGCTGGGACAAAATCTGAGCGGAAGAGGCTCTCAAAGTCTTTCCAAAGTAGAGATGTCTCATCATGCACCTGAAGCATCAATCTCCACCATCAGCCCGCTGCTGCGTGCAGTAGGCTCGCAGCGAGGATCACCATGAGGCCTGCTGGTGTCCTTACTAGCCTGAAAACTCGTACGAATGCCTCCAGCCAGTCCTCGGCTGCCTGGGGGTCCGTCTCCCCACGGAACCTGGGTGGTCGCTAGCGCTGGAACTCATGCAGTGCACTAAGGCGACGTGCATCGTCAGCGGCTGGGGCAGGAAGCGTCGGTGGCTCGGCGGGTAGAGCTACTGCCGGTGCCACTGCTGACAAAGGGCCTTGCACCGAGGCCTCGTCGCTCGGTGGGCTATCGTCACGCTCGACTCTCAGAAACCTATCTGGCTGCCGTCGTGGGGCCATCCTGAAAAGGAAACAGGTGTGCCACGGTCAAAACAGTATACCTGGTGAGATGATACAAAGTAATCACAAAGAAAACTTGAAACACACACGCAATCAATGTTTTCGTGCATTAAGTCAGAAATCAGAAGTCAGGGTCCTGGTGTACGGATACGTCGGCCGTCACACCAACACTGGACTCCCTGGTCTGATAACCACACTCAATACGCTAAACACTACTACTTCACATAGAAGAAAGATCAGAGTTTGCGGTAGAACCGAACTCCTTTGATACCAATTTGTCACGACCCGTCCTCGGGGCCCGTTCCGTGACTACCCCAAGCCCGCCTTCCATAGGCCAGGGGCTGGCAACTAACACCAAGGCGTAAATCCTGGTAAAAAGGGAAGACATTGACTTTTTTAAAGTAAACAAGCACCACAGAGTAAGCAAGCAGAAAAAGTAAACACTAAGTAAAAACTGATACAACAGTATGTGCGGAAAAGTAAGTGGGCCAGTATACAAACCCAAACTGAAAGTAAAGTACAACTCGAAAGGGAAAACAACAACTGAAAAGTAAAAGCCGCTACGCTGAGCTGTCCACTGGAAATCCCACCTAAAGGGTGGTACAGATAGCTCCACTGCTCCTCGGGTCCCGCCGTCCGCTCCGAGTACGTCCCGCCCAGTGGTCCACCTCCAGGTACCGTCCTGCTCTGCAAGCCTCAACCACGATCAACGCTGTCCGTCGTCTGCAACCAACACAACGTAGTACAGGCATAGCCCATGAAGGGGTGAGTATAAACTACTCAGTAGGGACCCTGAGACCCCCGAAGGTCTCCCAAAATCCACAAAGGATAAACCACAAAGGAAAGATACAATCACGAAGTAACAACCGACACTGCTTAGGTATATGCCCATACATATACCTAAGTCATCAATTCCAATACGCTCCAACCTCCGAGCCCAAGTACAACCCAGTCCACACAGGAAAGTATACGTATTCCACACAGGAAAGAAAATGTAATCCACATAGGAAAGTAAACGTAATACACACAGGAAAGCAAACGTAATCCACACAGGATAGCAAACAGGATTCAGCTCACATAGGTATACTTCTTCGGATGACGATAAAGATGATCACTGATCTATCTAAGTCGTCGGACCCACAAAGGATTGATAGGTACTAACCCCCACAAAGACCCACACAGGATCGGACCCACACAGGATCTGTAGGCGCTGGATCACACAGAACCGCTGAGCGCTGACCCACACAGGATCAGACCCACACAGGATCGGTAGCACTGATCCACATAGGATCGCTGAGTGCTGTAGTCGTTGCCGTCGAATCCACTGAGGATCTATGTACAGTCGTCGTCGTAGTCACAGTAGCAGTCGCAGCCAGCACTAGGGTTCCCGCACACAACAAGCTCGTTCGGGAGGGTCCGCTCCACGAGCCGAGAGACTGATACATCAACTGACACATAGTACAGAGTTTATGTATCCAAAAGTTCCGTATCGTCAATAGGAACTTAACGTTGCAGACGGCGCGTCGATCGGACGCCCGGTCTGAGAGTTATTGGCTTTTTGTCCCAGGGGCCCGGTTGGTTTTTAAGGAAAAACCAACCCGACCGTACTCCACCTGCGTCCAAACCTCAGGCGGAGTATGCCAAAAGATCCATCTTACTTAGAGAAAATCAACGAAGTTGACGGCATGTCGATCAGATGTCCGTAGCTCAAGATATGAGCGTTTCCGCTCCGAGGGCCCGGTTGGTTTTGTGTACGAACCAACCCGGTTGAACAAAAAGTATTCCTAAACCTTGAGTGCAATATGTCGAAACGACCGTCTCGTTCCAAGGATCGTGTCATCGCTAACGGCGCGTCGATTGGAGGTACGTAGCCCGAGTTATGAGCAATTGAAACCAAACGGTCCGAAAACGGGGGTTTCGGGCCCGGACCGACCCGACCCGAGACCTCCCGGTCGGCCCGAACCGGGTCGACCCGCTCCGGGTCCGGGTAGGAACGGCCCGGCCTGGCCTGGCGGACCGGCCAGGCGCCGGTTCGGCTGGGCACAGTGCGCCCAGCACGCTGCCAGCTCGGCGTTCGACTGAGCTGTTGGAAAAGGGGGGGGGGGGCTGCCCCCCTTGAGTAACCGCAGACCCCCCATTAATGGGGGGCCGTTTGAAGCCGGACGGGGGAATTTATTTCCCTCGGCTCCTCCCCTTTCCGGCCGGCCCGACCTGGCCGGACGGTTCTTTCTCAACGGGATCGGCGGTGGCCGGTCCCCTTCCAGCCCGACACCGGCGGCCCGGTCCGGCCGCCGGTCACCTTGCTCCGCCGCGACCCGGAACCGGCCGCGGCCCTTGTCGTTCGACGCGGTGCGATGGCACTGCGCCCCTCCACCGCGGCCCCACTCCGGCCGCGGCGTCTTCAATTTTCCTCGACGCGGCGCGACAGCGTCGCGTTCTTAAACTTCTTTCCACGGCGCGGCGCGACGGCGCCACACATTTCCTTCCGTAATAATCCACGTGGTGCGACGACACCACGCTCTCCCGTACCAACCACAATGGAACCAACACTAAAATTAAGGAGGAGGGTCGGCCGTGTTTGTGCGGTCCGACCCCCTCGCGTTATTCGATAACAAAAGGTTTAAAACCACGAAGAACGACAAGTTGGAAGAAAACACGAACTCAAAAATAAACCCCTACCTCGGTTCAGGAACGGTGCACGTCAATCGAGCCGCGAAAGATGAGCGTCGCGGAGGTCGGGCGTCGCGGGAAACGTACGTCGATTCCGTTTTCGTCGAGGTGCGTTCGAAGAGGATATGTCATTGGAAGAATACGTCGCGTTCTTCGGCGGAGATGTTCCTCATTGAGGAACGGTGTTCTTCGCGTTCTTCTTTGAGGTTGAAGAAGAAGAAGAAGACTCCACGCTTCCCAATCCTCTCAAGGTTGCAAAACTCTAACAATAATAAAATAAGACCAAGTATTATTTTATTAACACAACCTAACCATTTGAATTTCATGAGTTTGAAAATTAAGTAACTCACTTAATTAATTATAACAAGTTTTCAAAAATTAATGAAAGTGAGTTAATGGGGAGTTAGGAAAGTGAAGGGTTAAGAGGGGTTAGGGAGTTAAGGAAATTTGAAAAGGTGGGGGGGTTCGTGTGGGCCCCACCCTTTTAATTATCCACACATGGGAAGTTGGGTGGATGTGGGCCCCACCACCAACTTCCCATGGGAGAAAAATAACCACATGAAAAGAAATAAAATTGTTCCAACAATTTTATTTACTTTTTTTAATTAAACCCCATTAATGAACTTCTTCTCCCTCACAAACGCAACTACGGTAAAGGTTCCCTTAAGCGATTACCGGCGTTGCGAGTTCATCGGTGCCCTCAGAATTCGATTCCGAGCACCGGTTCAAAAGTTAGAAATTCCCGCTCGTTCGTTCACTGAACGTACCCGAGCCAAACTTCGGAAATTGATTCCGGGCACACCGGGCCTCAGAATCAGGTGCCGTTAGAAACCGCGTTCTTGTAAAATTGCAAAGAAAATTAAGAAAAAAATTTCCTTGAATTTTACGGGTCTTTACAAATATCCTCCCCTCCAAACTCAACATATTTAAATAATAAATTAATTCTCATCTAAAAAATGATTGAGATGTGGGATCATAATATTTGAAACTCCCTAAACTTTCATGATATCTAACGAAATAGAAACTTATAGTTCTAGATCCCAATTTATTTTTATCTAGCCTAAATGGCCTTACCTCAGTAGGATAACCCCAATTTTGTAAGTTCCTAATGATGAGGTTATTTCCTGTAAAGAGTTCATAAGGGTTTTTTCTAGATGACTTAGATAAAAATATATTAATGATATATCTAATGATATTTATTTATTCACCCTAAAGGGATTTTGGTAAGGTAAAATGAATAATCATACTTCTTACCATATCCTTAAGTGTTCCATTACATCTCTTTGTAACACCATTAATTTTAGGTTTTCCTATCATTTTTTATTATAGAAAAATACCAAATTACTATAGGAATATTGAAAAAGGTCATAGAAAGTGTTCACCTTGTCTGTCTTATCTACCACATTAACCACCACCATGATCAAGTTTAATGGATTTAGTTCTTTTTCTAAGTTGATTCTCAACTTCAGTTTTGAAAACCTTAAAAACATAAAAGGATTGAAACTTATTATTCATTAAATACAGGTATCAATATCTTGAATAAATATCTATGAATGTAATAAAATATTATTAACCATTCCAAGAAACCATAGGGAATGAACCATAAATATCAATATGAGTTAATTCTAAGATGTCAAAGTATCAGTTAGCACTTAATTTACTTATATTTTTCTATTTTATCTTAATAAACTCAAAACAAAACTTAAAAGTCTAAAAGATTGAGTAGATCGATTATCTCATCTTATATAATACTTTTAATTATCTATTTTGAGATATAACCCAAACAATTGTGACATAATGAAATGAAAACTTCATTTATTATTATTTTTTGTTTTATACCACATGAAATAGTATGAAAGGTTTCATAATATGATGCATGGGTTTCTAATGAATGCATATTTTTATTCATAGATAACGATATAATACCATTAGTATTTGAATTTTGAAAAAGACTAAATTTTATATTTATATATAAACAAGTGTAATGGGATTTTTCTAAAGAATAAATAATAATCAAATTTAATCTAAATGAGGGTACTAAAAAAGACACTTTAAAAAAATATTTAATACCAATCTAAAAGTCCCTATAGTTTCAACCAAAATTTATTTTCCATTTCTCATAAAGATGAATATTTTAGAGTCACTTGGATTTTGGCTCATTGGACAACCTTGCATGGATACACTCATGTGAATAATTAGATCTAAATTTATCCATTAAGTATCTATAAGTAAAAAAATTGAATTAACTTTAAAATAACCCTAAATGAGAATCATACCTTTCTTTACACACCAATTGAAATACTTAGGACTCTATTTCTTCATTCATCCAATTTTATTGAAAAAGTAACAGGTAACTATAAAATCCTATTTTTCTCTCTTTTGACATAACTTGTGTTCCTCTTTTACTATTTTTACATTTATAAAATATTTCCAAGTGATCAATTTCAGTCTGGTTTTCTTTAATTCAATATTTTCATTGTATGAAATAAGAAATTAACTAATTAAGTGTCCATTTCACTTTTTGGGTACTATAGATCACCTTAAACTTACTATATTATACAGGAAGAGAAATCAAAACCAAATGCATGATCAAGTCCCCAAATATCTATAACTTTAGTGTATTAAGTTTTGAACCAATATTTGACCTTTTAATTATTTACTAACTTATGTTTCCACTTCCACTACTAGAAATTGAAGCTATAAAAACAGACCTATACCAATAGTTTGGAGAAAACCATTGGTATAGGTACCATGGAGAGACCCTATACCAACGGGTTTGGTCAAAACTATTAGTATAGGTTACTTATATGGACTTATACCCATAGTTTTGGACAAAAACATTGGTATAGGTCACTTATATTGACCTATACCTATTGTTTTGGCCAAAACCATTGGTATAGGACCACCCTATTCCAATGGTTTTGTTAAAACCGTTAATATAGCTCAAAAATTCATGGTGTTTATACCAACAGTTTTGAGAAATGTTGATATAGGTAGCCATATTTTTTCTGGATTCTATTGTCAAATAACATTAAATACATAAAATGTTAAAATAATTAAAAATATACATTTATATAATTATGAAATTATGTTCACAAAATTCATCTTAGGTTAGTGGTTTGGTCATTGGATTATAAATGGGAGGTTTCAGGATCAAAACTGAGATGAGTTTTATTTTTTAATTATATATACCAATGGTTTTGTAAAACTATCGGTATAGGTTTTTCATATTACCTATACCAACAGTTTTACAAAACCATTGGCATAGATATATACCAAAACCATAATAGTAAACGACCCTCCAGACCATTGGTATAGCCTATACCAACAGTTTGGAGACCTATACCAAGGGTTCCAAACTATTGGTATAAAGTTTTTTTCTTGTAGCATTCCTTTATACTTTATTTAAATAATTCATTCTACAAGCATAATTTTTTCAACCATTTCACCTTTAGTAATTGTTTTTAAAGAGTATTTAGAAACTCCTTAGTATATCCACTATTAGGCATAGTGTCTTTGAATGTTTATGGATCTACACACTTCATGATCATGAAAATCATGTGATTAAAACACCCACACTTCTCTAAGTCTATTTTATCCTCAATGGAACTTTCATCTATAGAAGAAGGGGGTGTTATATCCTCAGTATGAGGTCAATATCCATGTAACTGAGAATTATTAAGACATTATCTTTCGAGATCTTAAAATTTATACCATTAAGCACTGGGTTGAAGTTAGTGTTTGTATATATATTGGTAATAGAAGCTGGATAGAGAACAATAAAACTGTAATCAATACTCATGATACTTAAATTTAATAATTAATATTCCATCTTCAGAAAAAAATATTAATTATAAGTGTTACTCGTGATGTAGTAATAAAATATTAATAATTATTCCTATCAAATATTAAACCTTTCTTTAGATTTATTTATTATTCATATGGAAAATTAAAATTGTCACACATTTATCACCACATGTGCATTTATTATTTGGATAAATATCAACCTTATGTTGGTCTAATCAATACCCACATAAATAATAAATATACACACCTAATATTTCAAATAAACCAATATATGAAAAAGTGATCACTTTAATGATTTTTTTCTTTAATAAATTTAATTTGAAAATATCAAGCATCAATATATAAATTGATAAATACCAAAATTTTAATTTGAACCTTAAGACTAAATTTTCATTCAAGATACTTCGAATTAAATTTTTACATAACATTAATTTGAGTACATATTGATATATTATAAGTTTCATACAAGGATATACCAACTAATTATCAATATACAATGATTTTTTATCATTATATAAGAATATAAAATTAATTTTAAAGTTAAATTTATTTATTATATCATGGAAAAATCAAATAGTGATATTTCTATCCATAATTAATAAATTATTTCTTATTGGATTTTTTAGATGCCTAGAGAATGAACACTTCATATAAATTATAAATAAAATTTTCAACATAAATATAAATCACATGATTTTATGAATAAATATCCTAAATTTTTATGCTTTCTAATTTCAACATAGTTATTCAAAATTTCAAGACTTATCAAATAATTTTAATCCAAATAAGAACTAATGATTTAGATATGATCGATTATGATACCAATTATTGGTAATTTTTTATATCATAAATCAATTATGAAGTCCATGAATATCATGTAAATAATTATACTATCATAGATGGATTAAAAAAGTTAAATGTGAGGGTACTTGAATACATGTAGATTTGAAGTTTTATAGGGTGGTGGGTTTCCAAGTCCGGAACTATCATCTCTCTCACATTTTCTCTGAAGATGAGGCAAAAAAATTGACAAATAATATTCAACTTAGGACCACAAGCCCTTTTTTACCTTTATATAATAAGTTAAATTAGGCCCCAAAACCTTTTTTAATTAAGCATCGACCTTCTATAAATTTATTTAACATGCCTAATAAATGTTTTAAAGCACTAAATACAGATCACTTATTGGTATTAACAAAATGACAACCCATAATATTATTATTTTAACACATAGACCCATAATAATAATGATTAGATAAAAAATATAATAATCAGATAAAAAAACTTAAAAAAGGGTATTTAAACCTTTAATCACTTAATAATTCCCTTTAAACCAAAAAATCTCAATTTCAACCCTCTTTATAAAATTATGTCATCTATACATGTGTGGGAGATATCAAAATACTTTATTGAGGTAAGTGATTTGAAGTTATTCTCTTTAAATTTAAACAATTATCTTTTATTATTAAGCCAATCCATATAAAACTATGCAATTCATTTTTTAAAATTTATTCAAATGGTTGAATAATGACATGTTTATGAATATATGGTGGATTTGAGGATTTTTATTGGATTAAATTAATCAAAATCATATTAAATGAAACTTTTATTTAAATTTCCACTATTATAAATGAATTATATGTCTAGTTGTATTATAATTTTCTCATTAGATCATAAATTTAATACAAATAAATATTGAAGTTGTGATTCAAAGCAGTCCATTATCCTATAGTTTGGTATTGATTATATCATTAAGGAATCCAAAATCTAAGTTTGGGTTTGTTGGTCTCACATGATATATATTATAAGAGAGTTAAATTAGGATATAATCAATTTCACATATTCTAGTATTTTTTCTCATGGTTAGAACATGAAAATTCTATAATTTTATCCTTTTACATATAAGAAAAAACATTCTGAATTCACTTATAAAGTTTTTTTGATTTCCCCCACTGTGGAAACTGCATTCAATGAGTAAGAATGACTCATTTTTCATATTACCCACATCACCATACTAGAAATTTAGGCTTACATTCTTATGGAAGTGGAAGACCACCATTTTTCTATCTATAATACTTATATAAAATCCACCATTATTTTTCTCCCATTCCTTGTAACCATATCCCCCATCCCTACCACTCCTCATCGCCCCCACCATCTTCCCACCACCCTAATACCCCACCAATGCCCTTTATTGGGTTTCTTTGGATCGAATAAAACTTATTCAAATAGTGGAAGAAAAAAAAACCTAAAACCTAAGATCTTCAAGATATGAAACTAAAACCATGTTGTATATAAGATGAAGAACATTTATATACCCTACAATGATGTTTTATTAATTTTCTGTCTTCAAACACACATTGAATGGATATATGTGAGAAGTATCCAATGGTATCATTCCTCCATAATGCATTCATGAGTAAACCTAAATCACTCAACAATGGGGTGGGATCATCTTTACAGCCATGGTATGCTAGAATCTCTTAGGTGGAAAAGGAATAAGGAGAATATATCTTTGACAAAGAGAATTATTAGAAGGATTGAACTAGATGGAACACCGTTTTCATGGCTCAAAATTATTATATAGTACTTAGGGATACACCTTGATTATTCCATACATTTAATAAAACATTAAATAATGTCTGAGTAATAAATTTATTACAACATTTATAATCTCTCATTTGATTAAAAATTTAACATATAAATGCATTATTCTATATGTTTCATCAAATGAAACATCAATTATTAATGATAGCATTACATGGATAATGATTTGAATGTTAACATTTAATGTCCAAATTCGAAACTAAATTATGGGATATGATTCACACATATAATACCATTTATGATATATACATATCATACAATATGATAAGACCCAATGTAGTGGTATAATATCTCATATCATATTTTATGATATATCTTAAACCAAGGCAATACACCTTGTATCCATCCATGTCGTACCTTGTGATATTGCTATATGACATATCCAAAAAATTATATGATTTATATTGTAGTTAAATAATATATACATTAATATCCCACTTACACTAAAGCTATCAAGACTTCATGAAATTTCAACTTATATTATTTCATATACAATAAGTTATGAAACTATATCCAAAAATCCTTTTGAATATTTTATGAAAAACTTTTAAAAATCTATAAGTATTTTACCATGTATCAAATCATATGTAATACTTTTTGAATATCTATCTAAAACTCATTTTAGATAAATTCTAAAAAACTTTTATATAATATCTCTAATATCCATTAAACACAATAACAATTAAACCAACCACAAAGTAAGACCCCACATTCCTTTATAGAATTGAAAACAAATATGAATGATTGAATTCATAGATATAAGTAAAGAGAAACCATTAGAAAAATACCAGTGCTACTCAAAATATAAAGGGACATGGTGTGATCTCCACTAAAAACATGTTTCTTAATAACTTTTTCCACTGACTATATCATATACAAGCATGTTTTTTTATATGATACCTCTATCCCAAACATCGAGTAACTATATGACACAAATTATGTTAATCCTTTATAATTACTCATATGTTCTCGATTCTCCAAGTATATATTGAATAGACAGATGAACACATCACATGTATTCACCCATATGGATGAGCACATTACATGCACCCCATACAATATATAATCAAATTATATGTATTATCAAGGTATGATTGTACACTCCTTCAGTCTATATCAATTACAGGACTATATTTCATACTATTAATAAGAGTGGACCAATCATATATTGATTAAATTCAACTAAAAACATGATCAGTAATATACCCAACCACCCTGATTATCTCATCCTCAAGTTTATCATAATAAAGGCATCAAAGTTTGAAGGTTTAGTGACTGAGATTTTTCCCAATTGAGACTTATCTCAAATTTTAGTTTTAGAGTCCTAGGACCTCTTTAGGGGTAAAACGATAAATTTACCCTAACAGAAGACCTTAGAATTTTTTTCTAATGGATCTATTGAACTTGGGGTGTAGTGTTTACCCTTAGTCTGAGTCTTGGTTAATTCTTAACCATGTTTAATTTTAATGGATTTATAATATTTATTAATTAAATATATACTCATCACATAGGCACAGGTGGTGATATCTTAGAAAAACTTTTTTATTTAGAACCTTTAGAATATTAATTTATATTTTTGAGGTCATTCATTGAGCAGTTTTGGAGTTCTAATAACTATAGAGGCTAATATATTAATAATAATATATTATTTTTAGTCTATACATGAATTTTTGATGAATCACTTATAACTCTTAAATGAAGCATCAAATGATAAAACTAACACAATAGTTTCATTTAGAATAGGGGGTTTACCCTAGGCATGGTGTAATTTCAGATCGCACTTGGGGCCCCTGTGATAGTCCATTGTGGGTGGAATTTATTAATAATATTTAATTCCTATGATTTTTGGTGGTGAAAACCCTAATATTCCCCTATAAAACCTCAATTATGGATTTTATATGGGGTTAGCCTCATTATTTATTAACATAAACCATAAATAAATAGAGTGAAGGAGATTTTTTAGTGACATGGAAGGGTCAACATCAAATAAAAGCTAGGTTCATAATGACATTGATGATTAGATCACACGATGATGATGAACGAAACCATGACATCGACAATGGATTAAAGTGTAGAGCATTGTTCCATGAGTTAGAGATTTTTTATTTTTATATTTCTATGTTATTTATGATTTTGATCATAGAATTATGTTCTTAGGACAATATTATAATTTTTTTGTCCCTATGATTTATATTCTTTTTATTCTTTCCCATGATCCCTGATTCTACACAGATTGAGTCTCAATTATTCATTATTGGCGATTCCATGCTTGATGAATGGTGGCCAGATCCTTTCACCGACCACCAACGATACCGTCAATGATTATTATTCATTATGTTCCCCTTGTTATTAATGTTTTCACCACCAACCATTATCATGTCTAATAGTTTGATAAGCCAATCCTGGATTGACAAGCAATTAAGACTCGGATCACAGGATCAACATATTTGGATGTGAAAGCTATGATCAATGCATGTGAGATCTATTGTGGGTGATAGTGGACTATTGGAATGTGTGGGGATGTATATTCTTGAGGTGAACCAACATTGTGTGTGTCATGAATACATGTGAATCAAATGATAACTATTTTTTTCTGGCTAGTTGTGGATAAAAAAATCAGTTGCTAGAGGTGTGAAAATTATGTAAGATATTTTAGTAGTGACTCGAGACTGATTGAAGGAAAGAGCGGTGAAAATGAGGTATTCTAGGAATCTTTAAGAATATAGGCTCGAAGACATGGTCACTACATAATGGGTTTGTCATGGAGTGGATATATGTCTGCAGTGTGGTTATTCCGTGAAGGGTTTGTCACAACGTGATATTTGTGTCATGGTGTGAGGCATAGTCTATAGGATTTAGGTGTCACACTACCTCAAGGTGAAGGTAAGGATAATTATGTGGTGGAGGATGACATGATGTGGGTTGGATAAGGGATATAGGTCACAGAATGGTGGAGGGGTGCCACAACATGACTGCCACTAGTGGAGGAACATATAAGCCTCACATCTTAGGTAAGGATCATCCATTCATCTTATATATGGTCTTGACATGGAAAAAAGTTCCATGAAGTGAAGTATGGGGTAAATTCCTAGAGCCCACAACATGGTGGAGGGTTCCATAACATGACAAACTAGAATCAAGGAGGCTCATGGGTGGTAGGGGAAGGATTAGTACCATGAAACCCCCTTCGGGTTGGGCCATCATGATGTGACCAATACAATCGCACCACGACAATGTCTTTCTAGTGACTTAACATGATGATGTTTTATATTTTGTATGGAACATAATGGTTTACTTCTATTTGGTATGAAAGGTGAGATTCATAGTGATTCATACAATTATTATTTTTATATATGCATTACCAATGATAGGGATGGGGCATAAAAATCAAATCATTTAAGGATCAAGTTACCCTTCTATCATCTATTGTGTGCTTCTCTCATTTTTTATGCACTACTCTCACTTCACTAGTAGAAAAATATGATTTTGTGTCTATATTTTAACTGCAATTTTTTACATGAATGATGTTAAAATTCAATCAAAGACACTTTTAACATTAGTTTTAATTAAAATTAATGTTAAAAGTAAAAAAAATTTAATGTTAGTTTTACATAGAATTGACATTAGAAGATTTTAACTTTTTTTTACAAACATGGGTTAACAAATTATACTAAGGAATTTTTTAGAAACCCTACAACATGTGACTCATGTCTCTTCAACCATGCTTTATTAGGCTCAATATTATTTGTTTAATCTATTCTTTTACTTCATTTTTATCATTTCTCATCTCCATTTCACCTGTAACCCTCATCCTTGGATACATTTGGTCCATCGATCTGTGTTATATTTATTAATTTATTACATTTTATTTTCATCATCATCAGATTTAGATATCTATTTTTAGGTGTATTTTTTCATTTCTTTCAACATGAAGTTCATGAATTTTCATTTTTAGATCTCTTTGTAATATATTTTCAGTGTGAATCTCCATATTTTGTTAGTTAAATATTTATTTTTTATTTTTAAAATATTTTTTAGTATTTTTTAGCTATAAATTTCATCAATTCATTCATTTGTTTCTATATACATCCTTTTCAATTATAATTTTTTTGAGTGTATAATCTCTTTGTGACAATAAATTGTTTTTTATTGTGATATAAATTGCTTGTGATTGGAATTGTTTATGCTTATAATTGCTTATATTTATTTTTTTCAATTATAATTTGTTTTTAATTAATCTTATAGATATTTTGATAATTAAGGATAGATATATTGATATTAATTTAGATTTATTGATATTAGGGATTGGTGTATCATATTGATAGCTAAGTTCAGTTTTTATCAATTCACTAACTTTCAAGAACTCTTCTAAGGTAAGCATATCTAAACATTTCCTATCATGATCAATGATATTTTATGTTTAATTTATATATTATTATATTGATAATGATATTATTATATGTTGTTTTATTGATTCATGTTTCATTGTTCATTGATAAATCATTGATTAATAACTGATCAGGGATTTACAAGGACTGTGATCTTTATAACTAATTTATTTTTTGGATAAAGAGTAATTTTTTAGAAAATGAATTTAATTACGGGTTTTCTTATTTAAAAATTAATTACTTGATTGATTTTAAATAAAACTCATTAGTAATTTGGTTTTTAGATATATATTTGTTTAATCATGAGAAACTTTTGGAGTATTTAGGGGATATCCTATTGAGTATATTTACTCATCCATAATGTGTATACCATGGCGTGCATGAAAATGTTATATGTTATTATAATGGTAAAGGAATGGATTCATTATTCATTATTAATTGAATATTATTAGTTAGGTAGAGATATTTAGGAGTTGATGGAATATGGTGAAAGTTTCATGTTTTGTTTGATTTGGAACTTTGATGATCATGCCTTCATATTGTTTTATATCAGATGTTAGAATGATTTACTATGTTGTTTCTAATTAATTTTTTTTGGTATTTAAACAAAATTTATATTTCATATAGTTAATAATTTTATTTTATTGTAAATAATTATCCATATGTTTTTTATATTGTATTATTTTTTATTTTTTATATTTTGATTGAATAGTTATCAATAAATGGTTAATTGATTGTTTTGATTATATGTTTATGTGTTTTAAATTAATATATTTATATATATGTTTAAATGTTTATATGTTTTAATATATTAATCTATTATAATTTTATCTTTGTTAATTAATGAATCATAGTTAGATAAATTTATAAAGAACCAGTGATGAATATGAAAAAGGAGTTGATGATTTCTTGGAATTTTCAAAGAAAAATGTTGAAAAAAAAGATCTTATTTTTTTTTCAATGTATGAAGTGTTTTAATATGAGAAATTTAAGTTCCAAATAAATAAAACACTTTCTGATTTTCTATGGTTTTAATCATAATTATAAACATTGGATCCAACATGATGAAATAACCAAAAATTCAATATCTAATATCGATGAAGATATTTATCATGAGATAGAGGATCATCTTAATGAATTAATTCATGATATAAGCATTGAAACCATTTAAAAAAGCAACTGTTGAATGATAGTATGATGATGCTAGGAAACCACTATTCTTAGGTTGAAATAAATTTATAGTGCTATTAGTATTGCTAAGATTAGTTAACTTGAAAGCAAGAAATGGGTGGAGTGATAAAATTATCACTGAATTCCATTAACTTTTAAAAGATCTACTTCTAGAAGGCAGTGATTTTTTAGATTCCAATTATGATGCAAGGAAAATATTATTCCCAATTGGAATGGGGTATAAAAATATATATTATTTTCCCAATGACTATGTGTTGTATAGGAAAAAATATGAAATTTTATCAAAATTCCCTAAATACAGGACATCATGATATAAAATGGATGAAAAATTCCACTTTGATTTATTCTCAAGAATAGGCACCAAACCTCCCATTAAAAAATTTTAGAATCTTTGAATAATTCCTCATTTGAAGAGTCTATTTTCAAATTTAAAATGATGAAAATAGGTTAAGATGACATACAGATGAGCGCATCTCAAATTTGAAGAGTCTATCCAAAGGTATGGATACATACATACATACATACATACATACATACATACATACATACATACATACATACATACATACATACATACATACATACATACATACATACATACATACATACATACATACATACATACATACATACATACATACATACATACATACATACATACATACATACATACATACATACATACATACATACATACATACATACATACATACATACATACATACATACATACATACATACATACATACATACATACATACATACATACATACATACATACATACATACATACATACATACATACATACATACATACATACATACATACATACATACATACATACATACATACATACATACATACATACATACATACATACATACATACATACATACATACATACATACATACATACATACATACATACATACATACTTACTTACTTACTTACTTACGTACTTACTTACTTATGTACTTACTTACTTACGTACTTACGTACGTACGTACCTACCTACCTACATACATACCTACATACATACCTACCTACATACATACATACATACATACATACATACATACATACATACATACATACATACATACATACATACATACATACATACATACATACATACATACATACATACATACATACATACATACATACATACATACATACATACATACATACATACATACATACATACATACATACATACATACATACATACATACATACATACATACATACATACATACATACATACATACATACATACATACATACATACATACATACATACATACATACATACATACATACATACATACATACATACATACATACATACATACATACATACATACATACATACAGACATACATACATACATACATACATACATACATACATACATACAGACATACATACATACATACATACATACATACATACATACATACATACATACATACATACATACATACATACATACATACATACATACATACATACATACATACATACATACATACATACATACATACATACATACATACATACATACATACATACATACATACATACATACATACATACATACATACATACATACATACATACATACATACATACATACATACATACATACATACATACATACATACATACATACATACATACATACATACATACATACATACATACATACATACATACATACATACATACATACATACATACATACATACATACATACATACATACATACATACATACATACATACATACATACATACATACATACATACATACATACATACATACATACATACATACATACATACATACATACATACATACATACATACATACATACATACATACATACATACATACATACATACATACATACATACATACATACATACATACATACATACATACATACATACATACATACATACATACATACATACATACATACATACATACATACATACATACATACATACATACATACATACATACTTACTTACTTACTTACTTACTTACTTACTTACTTATGTACTTACTTACTTACGTACTTACGTACGTACGTACCTACCTACCTACATACATACCTACATACATACCTACCTACATACATACATACATACATACATACATACATACATACATACATACATACATACATACATACATACATACATACATACATACATACATACATACATACATACATACATACATACATACATACATACATACATACATACATACATACATACATACATACATACATACATACATACATACATACATACATACATACATACATACATACATACATACATACATACATACATACATACATACATACATACATATGTTCAGTAAAAAGAATCCCAAATGAGAGAGTAAGGGGATATCCATATCACAACCCAGTCCAGTAAAAGAGTTTCCAACAATTCCAAAATTCCATCAATGATACCCAATATCTCACGTGTTTACCTAGAAGTAACCATGTAGAGGCCCACGCCTCTCCACTATTCCACACGTCTGAAGGGGAATAATATCAAAGTAGAGAACCCGTGCCCTAGTGTGTTAGGGGGTTCCACTCTATAAGTATCTATAGAGGACCTTCACCCTGATGCGTCAGGGGGTTCCAATATAGTGTCATGAGGACCTATGCCCTATCTGATGGGGGGGGGGGGGGTTCCAATCAGTAGATAGAAGACCCATTCCCTAGTGCGATAGGGGGTTACACTTTGGTCATTGAGGACCTGCACCCTATCCAATAGGGGGTTCCACTCTGTAGATAGAGGGCCCACACCCTAATGTGATAGGGGGTTCCACTCTGGTCATTGAGGACCCACACACTATCTGATAGGGGTTTCCACTTGATATATAGAGGACCTGTGCCTAAGAAGACGGGGGTTTCTACTCTATAGGTCAAGAAACCATGCCCTGGTGTGATAGGGGGGTTCCAATATAGTCATTAAGGATCCACGCCCTATCCAATAGGGGGTTCCACTTGGTAAGTAGAAGGACCACACCCAATATGATTGGAGGTTTCACTCTATTGGTTAAGGACCCACACCCTGGTGTGATAAGGGGGTTCTACTCTAGTCATCGAGGACCCACACCCTATTCGACAGGGGGTTCCAATGAGTAAGTAGAGAAACCATTCCCAAGATGATAGTGGGGTTATACTCTATAGGTCGCGGACCCACACCCTGGTGTGATAGGGGGTTTCAATCCAGTTATCGAGGAGCTATGCCCTATCTGATGGGGGGGGGGATTCCACTCAGTAGATAGAGGAAATGAACCCAAGTTAATGGAGGGGGGATCCACTCTATATAATCATCCAATTATCCTTCTAGATAACTACCATCATCGAGAGCTGCCTAAATAAACATTACACCTAAAACATCTCACACTGTATCCCTAAATCCACAACTGAGGGCACCATTACATTCTACAAAGAAAAACACTTAGGATAGGCTACTTGAGGGCCAAAAATCCGAGTAAAAACAAAAGAGATACAATATATTGAAGTTTCCTCAAAAGGAACCAATGGGTACACAACATGTGAGGGGACCCACATGGTGCATGGTCCCACTCCATCACCTGTTCGTGTCCTTGGAGGTACACAACTCACCAACCGTTTAGGAAAACATTGAGTGTAGGGGATCTACACGTCATGACCATGCCACTCGGGGTCTTGCCCATGTGCTTGGCTGTGTCTGTGTATCCATCCTGTGTCTGTGTACTCAATCCATGTCGGTGTACTTTGGTACATGGTGTGTCATTTCACACAGGGTGCCACCCGTGCCTCTGTCCATGTCCGTGTACTCAGGCACTGGTGTGTGCCTATTTGTGTGCTACACCACATGGATCATCCTTATAAATTCTAAAAAACCTAGCTACCACAACATAGGGGCTACATGCCATATGTTCATCATGGTACATGGTGTGTAGTTACATTTTTTCACAGATTCTCAGATCTATTTCCACAATTCCAGATCCATCCTCCGATGATTCAGATCTCACCTCCATGCCTCCCAAAATTGAAGGGGTAGCCCCTAATTCATTATTTTCAACCATTGTTTCTTGTAAATCGGTTCTTTAATAATCCCACAGGTAACCTGTGAACCTCACATATATTCATTTCTTCCACCATTCATGATTTGAATGAATATCATTAAAATGATCACCCACATCCCACAATCCATCTAAAAACATCCCTAGTTTGTCGATTTGTCCCTTGTATGTGAATCCATCATGAATTCATTGGTCCGATCGATCTTAGTATTGCCTGACAATGTTGAACTGGGATCATGGGGTCCAATCAGTGAAGAACGTGAAGAACCAAGGGATAAAATAACAACAAAAAAGGTTTAATTGATCATTTACAAATGTTCTTGGAAAATGATCAAGAATGGGGATACATGAAGTTATAAAAAAAATAAATAACCAATTAAATCATTACATATGCACATGAAAAGGTTTAAAAATTGGCGAAAATCATAAAAGGGATGATCCTGATCAATATATTTATTCAAAAGGGTGTAATGCACAATTTTAAGAGTCTTACCTAGATATAAGAGCATTATTTGTCAAAGAACACACCCACCAATGAATGGAAGAAGTCATTTCATTCATTGTGTCCTGATCTTTTCTGATCTAGAGATTTTTCATCATCAGATGTGATTCACCAACAAAAGGAGGATAGAAATCTAAAATCCTGATAGGGTTTATGCAGCTAACCCTAGTAAAATCACTATAGAATCATACTTATAGATGTAATCCATAGCATTATTTTAATAAATTGATTAAATTAATAATTTAATTAATCCCCTAAATGTACCACCACTAGCCGTCTTATCTGAACACCCCGTGATGACTTATTTTAGGTTTTACCTAGGGTAAACATTGCATCCCAGACTCAAATGTGGTCTCATATTTCTGATCTGAGCTTCCTTTTAAGAGCTATCCCATTTTCTTTAATAAATTTCATGTGTAGTATAAAATATATTTAATATTTTTATAAAATTAATTCTGGGCACACCGGGTCTCAGAATTGTACTCTGTTTAGTATTTAGTCTAAAAATATATGAAAAAATATGTCAAAGTATTATAAGGAAAAAACTAGGTCTCTACATTATTCCCTCCAATATTTTCATCCTTGAAAAGTAAAACTAAAAAAAAACTTAGGATACTGAGCCTGCATCTATCTCTCCCACTCCCAGGAGTTCTCTTGAACATTCTTGTACCACCATAACACACAAACCAAGGTGACGGTCCATCCATGAAGGCTCCTCTCCTATCGATCCTTGATCACCACTAGGTGATCTGCAAAAGTGGATCTATCCTTAATGTCCAAATCACCTCAATCGATGACATAAAAAGGTTCATGAACATATCTCATCTAATATGACACATGGAACACATCGTGCACCCGCTCTAACTTTGGGGGTAGGGTGAGGTAGTAAAAAACCTCACTAACACTCTAAAAGATCTTTAATGGACCAATAAACCTCATGGATAGCTTACCTCCCTGGCCGAATATCCATAATCCTCATCGTGGGGAGACTCTTAAGAAAATGTGGTCTCCATAATCAAACTCCAAGGGTCTATAATGATGATCTGCATCATATTTATTCCTTCACTAAGTCATCCTCATTCACTCACAGATGACTTGGACCTTCTCTATCATCATCCACACCATCTCTGGACCCACAAGATATGTCTCACCGATCTCTATCCAACATAAGGGTGACTTGTAGGGTCTCCCATATTGGGCCTCAAAAGGTTCCATGCCGATTGTAGAGTGCTAGCTGTTGTTTTATGCAAACTCTACCAAGGTAAAGTGATCCTCCCAGCTCCGACCAAAGTATAACATGAAATACCTCAACATATCCTCTAACACATGGATAGTGCACTCATTCTTCCCATATGTTTGAGGGTGAAAGATTGTACTCATCCTCATATGGGTCCTAAATTTCTCCTATAGGCCTCTCTAAAATCATGACATTAATCACACATCATGATTAGAGATAATTGTTGAGGGAACCCCATGAAGTAGAACGATCACCTGTATATACAACTACCCTAAACTCTCCACCAAAATTTGATGCTCGATAGCAAGGAAGTGTGATGACTTCATGAGTCAATCAACTATCACCTTGATGGAATCATGACTCTTTGATGTGCATGAAATCCCTATCATAAAGTGTTAGGTCCACTAGATTCGATACCTTGAGAGGGGGGGTGAATCGGGATATGACAGATTAAAACAACTGCCCCTATTGATCTTATTTCACTATTAAGAAAAACTCTTTTCTCTCTCTTTCCCGTAGAAAAGTATAAATATAAATTAAATCATGCATGGGAAAAAATGATTTTTACTTGGTTCAACCTCACTAGACTGTGTCCAAGGATCATACACTGACAATGTGCCAATGTACCAAATCCACTATAAGCGCACTACTGTTTACAAGTTCGAAGTGGACTCATAGTCCCTTCTGGTTTACAACCACTCAATATATGAAATCTCACTGCTCTCTCAACTGAAGTCTGATCACTGCTTCTTCAGAAGATCCACTCACAGTTTATAGACCTATAGGTATCTTCATTATCACTAATGAAATATTCATCTTTAACTATTGATAGATGCTCTGTTGAAGTTCAACTTTCACCTACAGATGAATCTCACTTTGCACCGAGTGTATCGGGCAACTGAAAATCCTTTGCGCAACCCTTATTGTGCCTTGCACGCAACTTTAATGCCTTGTGCACAAGATTCCACTTTTTTCACAAAAAACCCTTTGCGCGCTACTTCAATCTTTCGCGTAACTCAAATCTTACGTGCAACTTTCTTAGCTTGCATGCAACTCAAAATCTTTTGCGCAAATCCCTTTGCGTGAAATTCTTACGCGATCCGGTGCTCGGATTTTCTCTAAGTGTTGATCTATTTCGAATGAGGGGGGTCACTTCATATTTATAGGCATTCTTGAACCTTGTATGGAATATTCAACCTATGTCACACAAGTTCCTCTTAGAGCATGAAAAACCCCATTTGACGTTGCCTTGGGAGCGCAATATTCCTTTGAGCGTGAAAAACCCCGTTTGACGTCGCCTTGGGCGAGCAAGTTACGTTCGTGCAACCTCCTCTTTCGCGCCCATTTCCAAATCTTTCGCACCCATTTCCAAATATTTCACGCACGCCATGCCTTTGCCATTTTCAGTGTTCTTCTCCCAAAACCTACCTTGTGCGCAAGATTCCTTCCCGCAACTCCATCTTTCACGCACATCTTCAAATCTTTCGTGCCTATTTTCTGATCTTGTGCACACCTCATGCCTTGCCATTTTTCGACGTTCTGACCCCAAAACATGCCTTGCGCGCAAGTTTCCAAACCACCCAAAATATTTTGTGCAACTTCCTTTTCCAAAAACATGTTTCCCCATTTTCCGATTTTGAGGCTCGAAAAATTGGAAAACGCTGGAAAACAACGCCAACTTAGATCTGTTCTTTTTATACCGCCTCCAGATCATCCATTCCTTTTTAATTGTTCTTTTTCAACATAGGTTGTCAAAAATATCTATAGAACTCAACAAATCACCATGTAATCCCCCTTTGTCAACAAAATTAACAATGTGGTCTACTCTGTCAACAATCAAAACACGGAGGTTCACTTTGTCAGCAAACACAATCACCTCAAAAAAATTTCAATGATACCTTGAGGGATTTTTGTCCAACAATCTACCCCTTTGGGTTTGTTGAAAACTCTTCTCATAACAATTATATGCACTTTGATACCTCATTAAAGCTCCTTCCAACTACTACCACAATTTGCCTATTGCGATTCTGATAGCGTTCAAGGATTCACTTAACATGTACTCAAAGACCACATAATCAATGGTCGCTGTGATAAACAAGAGTAAATGAAAAGATCATCAATTAATCACTTCATTTCAGACACCAACTTTTGACACTCAACTGATACCAATTTCCAAACTGATACCAATTGAAAAACGGATACCCATTTTTGATCCCACACTGATACCAATTAGTGATAGCTGGATATCTTCTGAAACCATTACAACACCACTCTTCTGCTTTTATCACAATCCTCATCTTTCATGATATCTATTCATTGATCGATCACTTCTAGAATCATTATATTAAAAAACTCATACTCCCCATTTCTTATTGCTCTCCCCCTATCTTGCTGCTCCACTTCTCAGCTTATCCCCTTGTCTTTGACTAAGACATTTTCTCCCCCTTGAGGAGTCACTATTTCTCCCCCTTTGTCAACAAACCCAAAGGTCACTCCTCTATGGTATGAGACATTGGAAATAACACATATTATCACAGTAGAAAAAAAAAACCATACCTCGGGGAGAGGGGGGGGGGGGGGGTTCCATAGCCACACTTTTTCAAGTGTGGGGATTCGAATGGACTCCCAAAGCCAGTCGATGACTCTCAAAAGCTTCCTTGGGTAAGGCCTTTGTCAAAATGTCTGCAACTTGGAGTTCTGTAGGCACATACTCCAATTTAACGATTCCTTGCCCAAAATTCTCCTTGATAAAATGATATTTGATCTCAATGTGATTTGTCCTTGAGTGATGGACTGGATTTTTGATTATATTGATAGCACTTGAGTTATCGCACTAGATTCCAATCAGAGACTTCACTTTAATGCCCATATCATCAAGCTGCTTCTTCATCCACAATAACTGTGTGCATGATTGAGTGTCCATAATATACTCATCTTCTACGGTGCTTAATGAAATGCAATATTACTTCTTGCTTAGCCAAGAAATACATACTCCACCAAGATAGAATGCCCCTCCTGACGTTGATTTCCTGTCATCCGCTGAGCCGACCCAATCTGCATCGGTATATCCCAATGACTTTTTCTGAGATTTTTTATTATAAATCAAGACGAAATCCATTGTGCCCTTGATATACCAAAGTATTATTTTCACTGCAAGAATGTGTTTTTCCTTGGGATTACTTTGATATCTTGCTTCTTGGAAGGTGGAAAATACAATGTCAAGCCTTGTTGCGGTCAAGTACAATAAACTTCCAATAATTTGCCTGTATTCTGTGATATTAACCGCCTTGCCTTCATCGTATTTTGACAGTTTCATCCGGGTTGCAACCAGAGTCTTCATCTCCATGGAATTTTCCATTCCAAATCTTCTCAAAACCTCTTTGGAATATTCATATTGAGAAATGAATGTGCCATTCCTTCCTTGTGTCACCTATAAACCAAGGAAAAAGGTCATCTCACCAATCATAGACATTTCGAACTCATGTTTCATGAATTCAGAAAACTATCTACGCTGTGATTCATATGATCCACCAAATATTATGCCATCAACATAAACTAGAACCATCATCATTTTATTACTTTTTTTGTTGAAATAGAGATTTTAATCAACTCCACCACGTTGGAAACCAATCTTCTTCAAATACTGATCAAGATTTGAGCACCATGCTCTTGGTGCTTGTTTTAGTCTATACAATGCCTTCTTCAGTATGAAAACCTTATTATCATCCTCATGAATGAGAAAACCATCTGGTTGCTCTATATACACCTCTTCCTCCAGAACCCCATTCAAAAATGCTGATTTGACATTCATCTGGAAAACTTTGAACTTCCACTACACTACAATAGCTAGGAATAATCTGATTGTCTCTAGTATCTCAACCAATGAAAATGTCTCATCAACATCTATTCCATCTATCTAGGAGTATTCTTTTCACACTATTCATGATTTGTTTTGAATCACTGTGCCATCTTCGTTCATCTTGTTGTGATAGATCCATTTAGTCCTGATGACATTCTTATCTTCTATCCTCAAAACAATCTCCCATGTCTGATTCTTCTCAATCTGATCAAGCTCTTAATTCATTGTCTGAACCTATATTTCATCTTCAACTACATCAGTGAAACTTTTCAACTCAACCTGAGATAGTAAATATGTCTACTGTAGTGATTTTATTCTTCTTGTTTGAACTGGAGTTGACCGATCACCAATGATATTCTTCCTTTCAATTTTAGCTAGACTCCTTGGCTTTTGTGCAGATAAGAATTTTACTTCCTCATGCTCATCATCAGTATCTTCTTCTGAATCAACATCATCCACTTCTTCTCCCACTTCGTTCCTTTCTTCCTCATCACTCTCATCAGGAAATTGTTCACTGCGCTATTGAATGATCTCATCATTCTCCACTATAGTGACATCATTACTCTCAACAAGTTTTCCCAGCCTTTTGTTAAAGCATTTATATGCCTTGCTTTTTCCTGAGTAGACAAGGAATATCCCCTCATCTCCTCGTGACTCATATTTTCTATGTTTTTCCTTATTGAGGATAAAGCACTTACTTCCAAATATTCAGAAGTATTTCACTGTTGGATTCTTTCCACACCACATATCTTATGGAGTCTTTCCTTCCTTCGGACACAATAGAGCCCTGTTAGAAATATAGACCGATGTCAAAACTGCTTCCTTCCAAAATTTATCTGGTAGGTCTTTTTCAATGAGCATCATTCTGTCCATGTTGTCAATGATCCGATTTCTTCTTTCAACCACTCCATTCCGTTGGGGGAGTTTGTACTAAAAAAACTTGATGCCTTATCTTGTGTTTCTTGAGATAGTATTCCATCTGACTGTTTTTGAATTCCGTACCATTTTCAGTACGAAACTTCAAAATTTTCTACCCAAGCATCCTTTTAGATTCCCTATGATATTGTTTTAGGCAACTGAACACATTAGAATTATGGTAAATGACGAATACCCATTCCATTCTACAATATTAATCAATGAAAATATTGTAATACTTTTTTCCTTTAATGGATCTTGGTGAAATAGGTCCACATACACCAGTATGCACCAATTCAAGCACTCTTTTTTACTTCTTTTCCTTTACTTTGTATGTATTTATGATGATCTTACCTTGTTGACAATAATTGTATGTATGTTTACGATAACATGATAGATTAGGGAGGTCTCTTGCTACTTTACAGTTTACCAGATCTTCCAAGGATGGTTGGCATAGATGACCAAGTCATTTATGCCACAACTTATTTTCTTCCTCTCTGGATAAAAAGCACATATCTTCTTCTCCACTTACTAGGTAGAGATTCCCCTTTGTTATTTTTCCATATAGGATCACTGTACCATATCTTCCCTTGACAACACACTTATTCTTGGTAAACCATATAGAATTCCCTGAATCACACAATTGACTGACGCTGAGCAAATTATGACTAAGGCCTTCTACTACTAAGACATCATCACGTCTTATTTCTTTTCCCCCAAACCTGGCCTATCCCGATCTAATTATCTTTAGGCATTCATCGTTTCCAAACTTGAAAACTCCTTCTTTGTCATATTTTATACCTGTAACCAGATCCTTATTGCCTGTCATGTGAGACATACAACCACTGTCAAGGATCCACACACCAGAACGGTTTGATGCTTTAAGGGAAATTTCAGCAAGCACTGCCTTCTCTGATCTCTTCTTCTTGGTCTATATTTTTGTATTCACACTCGGTATAGATTGAGACTTCTGATCTTTCTCAGAGTATGATGGACCAGCTTTATCTTGAAAAGATGCAAATCTATTTTTCATTTTCAACTCACCTGTTGGTTTATTGATCTATTACTTGCGAACATTTTGATTCTGCTTTGGAACATTCCTCTGTATGGTTGTTGTACAATATCTAGCCATGTGCCCAAATCCTCTATACCAAAAATTGTGTCATTCGAAACATGTTCTAGAGAACCGTTCTCTATTTGGCTACCACCTCTGTTCTTGTGCGCTTCGATATATCTTAGTTATGGAACACACATACTGTGAATGTCCCATCCTTCCACAACAATAACACCTGATGAAAGCCACATTCCTACGTGTCATTTCTGTACTTCCAGTAGTTCCTTTAGTTCCTTAAATTTTCTGATTCTACTTTGTACCCACATCAATTTTCATTCTTGGAACAAGTGCTTGTGGTCTAACTTCAACCCGGACTGATTTCTGTTTTTGATCGATCCTTAGATTAGCCTTAACATCTGAGATCGAATACTGCCTCTTTCCTACTGAACTACTAGGATCATCTTTCATCTTTTCAGTCTTCTGAATGATCTTCTTTCCCGATAAAATGCTAGGAATCCAAAGTTTTTCTTGGTCCTTAATTTTTTGTTGCAGACTGACAACTTCTACTTCAAGTTCATCGATACGCTTGATCTTATCTTCCATTGTGTTATTTAATTAATAGATCTCCCTTTTATGTTCTTCAATCTTTAATTTATACTCACTAACTGATTCTGAGTCCTCTGGTGTTGATGACTTGAGTATCTCAATTTCTTCCATCAACTCAGACTTATCTTCTTCTTGCTGCTGCATATAGAGTTTGGAATCACGTACAACTTTTTTTTGGCTTTCTTTGTTTTAGATCTCCAAACATCTATATTTTCAAGAGAAACCTCTAACTCAGCTTGCATATAAACTCTTCCTTCAACTTCTTCTTCTTCATCAATGTCAGTTTCTTCCTTTTTCTGAGTACTATTGACAACTGCCACCATAGAATTTTCTCCACGATCTTTGAATTTTTTAATTTCCTTATCCTCTTCAACCCCAAAATCATCTAAACTGTCAAATTATTGTGAAAGAAGATTCTTCTTCTTAAAGAAATTTCTCTTTAACTGTTTCTTCCCTTTCACAAATGCTGAAGACTTTTTCTTGGGAATTTCAACTTCGTCATCCTCATTATTGTTATCCTAAAACTTTTTGGGGGCACCTTGATGCAAGATGACCAACCCTTCCACATATAAAGCATGTTAGTGAAAGTTTCCCTTTGAAAATTCATTTTCCTCTTTAAAGATTTGAGGAAAGGAGTGACATCAACTCATCTGTCTCTTCTTCTTCCTAAGTATCTTTAATAGTGAGATTATTCATGACTTTGAATGCCACCTCTTTGGATTTTCCCTTTTCCATAGCATCATTATCATCATTTCTCATTTCATATTCTACAAGGGTACTATGAAATTTATCTAGAGTCAGCTATTTTGGATCATTATCTTCCAATACTGAAACCTTTGGATTGAAGCAAGGTGGAAGTTTTCTCAGGATGCACTTCACAATCTTTATGTCTTCAATGACTTCACCTAGACCATACATGTCTTCCACTACAACATTTACCCTATCAAATAATTCATCAATAAACTCATTTGGATTCATTATAAGATCTTCATATTTTTTCCACAACACTTGTAGCTTTTCTTCCCTGACCTTTGAATCTCATTTTTATATGTTCAAAAGTTTTTCCCACATGACATGCGATGTTTTTCATGACATTACCTTTATATAGATCGGATTTGATATGTCTCCCCCTAAAGCATTGATTCCCTTGGCTTCGACATCCAATTATCTTCGCTTAGCTTCTGATAAAGCACCACTGTTAATATTGGTTATTATGCCATGCATTGCTATTGTGAACACATCCATTCCCAAATATCTGAAGTAGTGTTGCATCCGATTCTTCCATAGCTGAAAATTGTTCCCGTCGAAGATCAGAATCCCTTTATGATTGGTGACCTCCATTTGAGATAGAATTAATTATATTAACCTTTCTCTATGATACCAATTGTTAGGTCCACTAGGTTTGATACCCTGAGGGGGGGGGGGGGTGAATCAGGGTATGACAGTTTAAAACAACTGCCCCTATTGATCTTGTTTCGATGTTAAGCAGAACTCTTTTCTCTCTCTTTCCCGTAGCAAAGTATAAATAGAAATTAAATCATGCACAGGAAACCATGATTTTTACTTGGTTCACCCTCAATGGGATACATACAAGAAGCATACACCGACAATGTACCGGTGTACCAAATCCACTATAAGTGCACTACTGTTTACAAGTTCGAAGCGGACTCACTGCCCCTTCTGGTTTACAACCACTCAATATATGAAATCTAATTGATATCTCAACCGAAGTGTTCTCACTACTTCTTCAGAAGATCCACTCATAGTTTATAGACCTGTAGGTATCTTCATTATCACTAATAAAATATTAATCTTTAACTATTGATAGATGCTCTGTTGAAGTTCAACTTTCACCCGTAGATGAATCTCACTTTGCACCGAGTGTACTGGGAAACTAAAAATATTTCACACAACCCTTACTGTGCCTTGCACAAAACTTTAATTCCTTGTGAACAAGATTCAACTTTTGTCACAAAAAACCCTTTGCTCGAAACTTCAATCTTTCGTACAACTCAAATCTTATGCTGAACTTTCTTAGCTTGTGTGCAATTCAAAATCTTTCGCGGAACTCCCTTTGCGTGAAATTTTTACGCGATCCAGTGCTCAAATATTCTCTAAGTGTTGATCTATTTCAAATGAGGGGGATCACTTTATATTTATAGGCATTCTTGAACCCTGCATGGAATATTCAACCTATGCCGTGCAAGTTCCTCTTCAAGTGCGCAAAACCCCATTTGACATCGCCTTGGGCGTGTAAGATTCCTTTGAGCGCACAAAACCCCATTTGAAGTCACCTTGGGTGCGCAAGTTACATTCGTGCAACCTCCTCTTTGGTTCCCATTTCCAAATATTTCGCGCACGCCATGCCTTTTACATTTTTCGGTGTTCTTCTCCCAAAACCTTCCTTGTGCGCAAGATTCCTACACGCAACTCCATCTTTCGCACACATCTTCAAATCTTTCACGCCTATTTCCTGATCTTGTGCGCACCTCATGCCTTGCCATTTTTTGAATTTTTGACCCTGAAACATGCCTCACGTGCGAGTTTCCAAACCACCTAAGATCTTGCGTGCAACTTCCTTTTCCAAAAACATGTTTCCCCATTTTTTGATTTTGAGGCTCAAAAAATTGGCAAACACTAGAAAACGATGCCACATTAGATCTATTCTTTTTATACCGCCTCCAGATCATCCATTACTTTTTCATCGTTCTTTGTCAACATAGGTTGTCAACAATATCTATGGAACTCGACAAATCACCATGTAACCCCCCTTTATCAACAAAATTAACAACGTGGTCTGCTCTGTCAACAATAACAACATGGAGGTTCGCTTTGTCAACAAACATAATCACCTCAAAAATTATTCAATGATACCTTGAGGGATCTTTTCCCAACACAAAGTCCATGGGTATTCTATCCCACTTCCACTTTGGGATCTCAAGGGACTGTAACAACCCTGCCAGAACCCATTGGTCAGCCTTCACCTGTTGACATACAAGGCACTGAGAGATGAACTCATCCACACTTCATCTCATGATGGACCACCAAAACTACTTCTGAAGGTCTCTATAAATATTCCTCACACCAGGATGTATAGCTAGGGGAGAAGTGTGTAACTCTTTCATCACCTTATCCCACATCATGACTGGGACCACTATCCTTAACTTGAAAAGGATTTCATGATTCCCTCCTTTAGAATATCCATATAGTGAATCCCCTATGGATATCTAGTCATGCAAGACTTCACATTCAATGTATCCCAACTAGGACTCACTCACACACTCGAGAAGCAGAGGAGTCAACCCTATAGATTGAAGAAAAGCTACACCCTCCTGCTCCACCAGGGCCAGCTATAAAAAATCCAGCTACTCCAAATCCTCCTACACCAAGAGAGTCTAGGTATTCCTTTTAAGGGAATATGTTACCATGTTTCCCTTCCTTAGAGTATAGACTATCTCGAAGTCATAGTTCCGTAGGAAATCCAACCAGCACTATTGTTTTAAGTTCAAGTATCCATATGAGAAGATGTACCTAAGACTCTGATAGTCCTAGTAAATCACAAAGTGATCTCCCAAAAGACAGTGCCACCACATCCTCAGGGAGAATATTTCCACTATCGGATCTAGGTCATGAATCATGTAGTTCTTCTCATGGGGTCTCAATTTTCACAACCCATATACGATAACCGCCCACCGCTACAACAATAGATATCCATACCCAGCTTCTAAGGCATCTCAATACACTACATACTCTATTCCCTCCTCCGGTAGTCTCAACATAGGATAAATCTTAGCCTCAGCCTCAGCTCCTCAAAGGCTATCTAGGACTAACCAGTTTAGGAAAAAGGATACCCTTTATATATTGGGGTGGTCAAAGGGGTTGTATCCTGGATAAGTTTTCCACAAAACTCAGTTAGTACCCTACCAATCCAAGAAAATTTTTCACCTCCGACATGATCTTGGGTGGATCCCAATAAAGCACTGCATCAATATTCACTTGGTCTATGGCCAAAACATGCTAAAAAATGACATTCCCTAGAAAGTGAATCTCATTAATCCTGAACTGGAATGTCGAGAGATTTATGTAAAGTTGGAGCTCTCAAAGAAAATCTAGAACCATCCTCAAGTGGTCTGCATAATCCTCCTCTAATGTAGAGTAGATGAGTATGTCATTGATGAAGAAAACCACAAACTGGTCTAAGTATGGTTAGAAGATACAGTTTATAAAATACATAAACACCACAGGGGAATTCATCACACTAAAAGGAATCACTAGGAACTCATAGTTTTCATAGCAACATTTGAATGCCAAATTTGGAATATTAGCCTCAAGAACCCTCAACTAGCTGTAGAAAGGCCGAATATTGACCTTTGAGAACATATCAGGCCTCTCAACTAGTCAAAGAGGTAGTCAATCCCCAACAAATGTAAATTTTTCTTTATTGTGGCCCGATTCAGGTGACGATAATCAATAAAAATCCACAATATCCCATCTGACTTTTTCATGAAAAACCTTGGAGCTGCCCAGGTGAACACACTGGGTCTTACGAAGCCCTACCTCTATAGAACCTCCAACCACACCACTGTCTTTTGAATCCCCATGGGGTTATCCGATGTGATAAGGAAAACATTGGGACATCCACAGTCAAAGTCTAAACAGAGGTCCATCTCACATTGGGGAAGTAAACTAATATTTTCATCATACCCCACCATCATTAGAGGGATCTAAGAGATCATAACATTCATTATTCCAAGGAAAAAAATATCCAATAGATAAATCAGCTATAACCTCCCATAAATGAGATCATCCTACTCTATCTGCAGATCACTCCTCCTCAGGGAGGAAAAATCAAACCACAACCCAAAATCACTACCACACTCACTGGTAAGGAAAATATGAGCATGGATGGTAAAAAAATAGTCCACATTGAGGAAAACATCATTGGGTCTCACTACCACTACAAAAAAGTTTGGTGTGAGGTTCTATCTCCTCGCAGAGTAAGGTCGCCCCATCAGAAGAAACATGTGACCAATGATCTTCTCTGTAGGATACTCTAACACAAGATTCGAGCAAAAAGTTCCTCCACTAGTATCACTAGGTCTTGAATATGGGCTATGCATAGGGAAATGTGGCTTTTGACTTTGTGCTAACAACTGCAGCTAGAGCAGAAGTGACATAGGTCATATCCTGAACCATACTCGATCCACTCAAACAAAATCCTCATATATTGAGAGCTCATTATTTTCCATTCCCGCCTTCTATCCTCAACCAATGCATACTCCAACACTCCATCTAACCAACCCTCCCTATATACACAAGTAAAAGGGACTCATCCAAAATACTTTGACACTATACGCTTTAGGAGGCACTGACTCACCCTCACAGTTTTAGGTCACATCACAAGGACACATCTCAATGGGGAAAGTTTACCTCTTCCATTCATGTCATGATCCACACTAAAAATTTACATCACAAGGCTCTACCAAAACCTAGCGTCACCATGAAGAAGTTTCACCATGAGGACCACCATAAAAAGGGGTCATATCCGAGTGGGATATCCAAGCCATAGGATTGGGCCTGACCTCAACCACCTGAGAAGGGAGTCCAGATCAACACGATACATGGGCGATCTCTATCTTCAGAATATGTTATGTGCACTCATAATGGGTGAATCATCTGTTGGTACCACCAGAACCAACTGTTTCTCTAGTAAGAGCACTGGTTATGAGTACAATCATCTGATTGGTTGGGATCTTCACAATTGTGAAAACTCAGATCACCGACTCAATCCAAACCTCTACTACCTAAGAAACTAGATCATCATGGAACCTCAACAACCTATAGTGATATAACTCATAGGGTGTGCTAAGTCTACACACATCCTCATCTTGTTATGCTGGTACCAATTACTTCTCGATAGGTGGGGGTGATGCTACCTACCTGTCTGGAGGAAAATATCTCACGAGATAGACCCTGAACTAAGGCCTCATCGCTCATTGGATTTTCATCATGATCCAGAAACTGATAACCTAGATGTATATATTCGTGGAGGTATATATAAAGTGATCGAGACATACCACAGTCAAATGACCATATATATATATATATAACAATGGGGAGATGTCTTAATAAGGACAATCAAAGACTCAGTCCTATATGATGAATGTACCATTGATCCCTACAACTAATGTCTTGGTATTCCAAGTCAACAAGTATGTATTCAAAGTCCTAGTGAATGAATACATTGGACATCCATACCATCATAGATTCTTTAGCATGAGATCCACACTCGAGACACTTTGACACTATTTCCCTAAATCTCAACCAAATCCTCATAAGGGGACTACTCTAGACAATTCCCCAAGGAATGAACTACTTTGATACCAATCTGTCATGACCTTAACTAAACCTGGGATCAATCTATAACTATAACAAGAAAACCTCTATAGGCTAGGGCGTGGTAAAAAGTTCCAAAAGGAATATCCGAAATGGGAGTCCTTTTCCTAATGCACCTGTACACACACAACCAACTATCTCAATGAAGAAGTGCAAAGGAATAATAATAAACTGATGCAATATATAGAAAGTAAACCAAGCATATAAAACCTCTAAGGTGTACAAGATTATGATAGTAAAAATTGGAATGTAAAGTTGAAAATACATTCCCAACCATAAATATGTCCCAACCTAAAAATAATGGAAAGTAAAAATACTAAGAGATCCCAGCTCTTGATCTCCAAGATACAACCACCATATGTGGTCCCAAGCACCCAGTATCCCTAAGCTCATATGAAGTCACTGTTGACCTATTCATCATCTGCATAAGACACAACACATGAGGGAAAATACTATGCAGGGGTGAGTATATACATACCTAGTAGTATGCCCCAAAAGTTGAAGGGGGAGCAGTGAGAGACATAATAGGAATAGATAGTAGATAGTAAACAGGATATAGCTCAACCCAAAGTAATAGAAAGAGTAACCTTTTCCAAACATAAGGGGATCAACACATTGTGTAGATAAGATACACATTGAGTATTTTCCACCCATATTAGGAGAGTAAACTCATCCAAACATGAGAATCTAAATATGGAAAGCACGTGGCATACCCCATACATCTTTTCAACCCATGGAAGGAGAGTAACCAAATCCAATGGTATGGATATATATATATATATATATATATATACTCAAAAAAAAAGAATCTCAAATGAGAGAGTATGGGGATCTCCATATTACAACCCAATCTAGGAAAAGATTCACCAATAGTTTCAAAATTCTATCAATGATGCCTAAAATCTCATGTGTCTGCTCAGAAGTAATCATGTGGAGGTCCACTCCTTTCCACTATGCCACACATCTAAGGGGGATAAATCTACAAGTATAAGACCTATTCCCTAGTGCATCAGGGGGTGGGGGGGGGGGGTTTCACTCTATAAGTATCCATAGAGGACCATCACCTTGATGCGTTAGGGGGTTCCACTCTAGTATCACAAGGACCCAATCCCTATCCAATAAGGGGATTCCACTCGGTAGATAGAGGACACATGACCTAGTACGATAGGGTGTTCCACTATGGTCATCAAGGACCTGTACCCTATCTGATAGGGGGTTCCACTCAGTAGATAGAGGACCCCTACCCTGGTGTGATAGGGGGTTCCACTCTATTCATCGAGGACCCACACCCTATCTGATAGGGGGTTCCACTCGGTTAGTAGAGGACTCATGCCCAAGATGATGGGGGGTTCCACTCTATAGGTCGAGGACCCACACCCTGGTTAGAAAGGAGGGTTTCAATATGATCATTGAAGACCCACACCCTATCTTATAGGGGGTTCCACTCAGAAATTAGAGTAATCATGCCCAAGATAATGGGGGGATCCACTCTATAGGTCAAGTACCCATGCCTTATTGCGATAGGGGGTTACATTCTGGTCATCGAGGACCCATGCCCTATTCGATAGGGGATTTCAATCGGTAAGTAGAGGACCCGTGCCCAATATGATAGGGGTTCCACTATATAGATCAAGGACCCACACCTTGGTGCGAAAGGGGGTTCCAATCTAGTCATTGAGAAACCACACCCTATCTGATAGGGTTTTTTCACTCGGTAGACAGAGGACTTGCGTCCAAGATGACGGGGGTTCCTCTCTATAGAATCATTTAGTGATATTGCCTAATCATTGCCATTGTTTAGTGATACCTAAATAAGAGTTATTCTCGGAACATCTCACATCATATCCCTAAATCCATAACTGAGGTCACCATCATGTTCTATGTGAAAAAAACACTCAGGATAGGCTACTCGTGGGCCAAAATCTGAGTAAAAATGAAGGAGATTAGAGAGATTTAAGTTTCCTTAAAAGGAACCAAGGGGTACACGGTGTGTGAGGGGACCCACATGATGTGTGGTCCTGATCTATCACATGGTCATGTACTTGGAGGTACACAACTAACTAACCATGTAGGGATATATGACGTGAAGGGGATATACATGGAGTTCCCATGCCACTCAGGGCCCCGCCCATGTGCTTGGTTGTGTCTGTGTATCCATCCCGTGTTTGTGTACTCAAGATGTGTATGTGTACTTTGGTCCACAATGTGTTTCTTAACATAGGGTGCCACCCATGTCTTTGACCATGTCCGTGTACTCAGTCACATGGCGTGTTCCTGGTCATGTGCTCCACCACATGCCTCATCCATTTTTGGAAGAGGTACATGTCATGTAGGGATTCAATAGATTGTGTCATCCTTATAAATTCTCAAAACCCTAGCCACCATAGCATAGGGGATACACACCGTGTGTTCATCATGGTACATGATGTGTAGTCGCTTTTTTCCTAGATTTTGAGATATGTTTCTACGATTCCAAATCCAACCTCTGATTCTTCAAATATCTCTACCAAGCCTCCCAAAATTAAAGGGGAATCCCCTGATTCATTGTTTTTGACCATCATTTCCTAGAAATTGGTTCTTTATTCATCCTTCACACAACTCATGCACCTTACGTTTATTAGGTTCTTATTTCATTCATGATTTGAATTAATATCATCAAAACCATCACCCAAAACCCACAATATATTTGGAAACATCCTTTTTTTGTCGATCCATCCCTTTCATGTGAATCTGTTGTGAATATGGTGGTCTGACCGGGCTTGGTACTGCCTAACAATGTTGAAGTGGTACTGTGGGGTCCAATCGGTGAATAATGTGAAGAACCAATGGATAAAATCACCAAAAAGGTTTAATTGATCATTGTCAAGTGTTCTTGGACAATGATTAAGAATGGGGATACCGAGGTTAGAAAACAAATACATAACCAATTAAATTAGTATATATGTGCATTCCGAGGTTAAACAATTGGCACAGTTCATAAAAGGGATGATCCTACTCAATATATTTAATAAAAAAGGGTTTAATCCCAAATTTGATGAGTCTTAACTAGAATTGTATCATTTTTCATCAAAAAACGACCTTCCAATGAATGGAAGAAGTTTTTTCATTCATTTTGTCCCAATCTAATCTGATCTAGAGATTCTTTGTTGTCAGATGTGATTCACGAAAAGGAGGAAGAACACTCTATAATCCTCCCAGGGTTTATGTGGATAAACTTGGTCAAATATCCATAAGAATATACTTATATATTTAATCCATTTCATTGTTTTAATAAATTAATTAAAATAATAATTTAATTAATCCACTAAATGTACTACAAACGACCGACTTATCTGAATGCCCCACACTGACTTATTTTAGGTAACTCCTAGGGTAAAAATTGCATTTCGGACTCAAATGTGGTATTAGATTTCTAATCCGATATTTCATTTAAGAGTTATCCCATTATATTTAAGAAACTGAATGTGTGCAATATAAAATATATTTAGTATTTTTATAAAATTAATTCTAGGAACACCGGGCCTCGGAATTACATGCTGTCTCAACACATGGATCCAAAAATATATATAGAAATACTTCAAAGTCTTACAAGAAAAAAATTGGGACTCTACATGATCTCTAATGGTTTATCCACAAATGAAACATCTAGATCCAACTTGATTTCTTCCTAACTCAAAACATGAAAGGAATAGAGATGATACTTCCTGAGCTTTGATATGTGGAAAACATCATGTATACCCATCAAATGAATTAGAAATGGAAACTGATAAGCAGCCTTACCAACTCTCTCAGTGACCTCAAATAGTCCACCATATCCCAAAGTCAACTTTACCTATTTCCCAAGCCAAAGGAAACCCAACTAAGGAAAAACATTCAAGAAAACCTGGTCACCTATGAAAAACTCTAACAGATGACATCGATGATCTGCTTGGGATTTATGTCGAATTTGTTCTATAACCATATACAGATGTATATCTTGAATCCTCATTGATGTCTCCTAGATAAGACTCGGTACCATATGAGAGGCCTCACTCACCTTTACCTTACAAAGAGGTGATCTACATAGGAAACCATACAAAGCCTCAAAGAGCACCATTCTGATTGATGAACAATAACTATTGTTATACACATACTCAACAAGTCCTAGATATCTATCCCAATATCCACCAAAATCCAAGACATAGGCTTAGATTATATCCTCTAGGATGTTAATAGAACACTCTATATGAACATTCGTCTATGGATGGTAGGATATACTCAACATAAACTGAGTCACCAACACCTCCTAGAGACTCTTCCAGAATATAGAAGTAAACCCAAGATCCTTGTTCGAGACAATGGTAGAGGGAACTCCATGTAATCTCATGATTTCCTACATGTACATCTTAACCAGATATTCAACTATAGCGGTGTCCCTGATCCAAATAAAATGGGATGATTTCATCAACTGATCAACCACTACCCAGATACCATTCATCCCTTGGGCTGTCCATGGTAATCCAATAAAAAAGTATATTGAAACCTCATCCCATTTTCAAAACATCATTGAGATAGGCTGGATAAAACCATATGATTTCAGATTCTTTTCTTTTATCTATTGGCAGGTGTAATAGTGAGACACATAATCAACAATGGAATGCTTTATACCTGACCTCCAGAATCACTATCTCATGTAATAATACATCTTCATAGTGCTCGTATGAACAAACCATGAATAACTATGACAAAAAAATGAACTTCTCATCGATGATATAATGATAAGTTAATCCTCGAAGTAGATAATTCCATTAGAAGGAAGAGACCAACCAAAAAAGGTATCCCTACCATAAAGGGTTTCATTAATTCCTCTGAATATATCATATTGCTACTGACTCTATATAATAGACTCAAGGAGAGATGATGAAAAATAAACAGTATTTAGAGACATTCCTAAAACATCCTCTTGGTAATCTAGATGAAACTATTAAAATACCTCCATCAAGATCCACTCAACCTTCTATTACAAGATAGTCTATGATATTACTTTCCTACTGAGTGAATCCATGATGATTTCCACTTCCCTTGAGTGCAGGTGATGTCTAAATCAAATGTTTGAAGTTACTCTACCAACCAACTCTTTTTAATATTTAAATCCTTTCTAGAAATGATATAACTTAGACTATTATGGTTAGAAAATATTATGAATCTCTCCCAAAAAATATAGTGTCACCAACACTTCTACACATGAATAATTGTGAAAAGTTCCAAATAATGAGTGGGGTAATTTTTCTCATGAGTCCAAAGATGACAAGAGCCATATGCCAACACATGATCATACTAAATAAGCACACAACCCATAACAACACCATAAGCATCAAAATAAACCACATACCTCTTATCAATCTTAGGTAATATTAAAATAGGTTCTAATTTCAGAAGTCCTTTCAACTAATCAAAATAAGTATGACACTTAGTATCCCATATGAATTTCAACCCTTTCCGGGTAAGAGCAGTCAAACGTGATTCCAACTTTGAGCAATCCTCGGAAAACTTATAATAGTATCAAGAAAGACTAAGGAAGCTCCATATCTCAAATACATTACATGTATCCTCCCATGAAAAGACAGTCTTCACCTTCTCAGTATCGATTGACAATCCATGCTAAAAAAATAACGTGTCTTAAGTAATTTACTTCTTAGATCTATAAAATACATTTTGAAGTATTTATATATAAATGGTGACTCATAAAGATATCCAAAACCAAATTCATATAGTTCTCATGCTCACAATTAGACCTTGAATAAAATCATAAACCATCTATGAACACATCCACAAAAGTTTCAAGATACTGATGAAATATCCAATTCATCAGATCCATAAAAAATGCAGGAGCATTAGTCAGAATAAAAGGCATCACATTATATTCATAAGGCACATAACTTCTCCTAAACACTATCTTTGATATATTAGACTCACAAACCCTAATATTATTATAACCCAACCAAAGATCAATCTTTAAAAACCACTTCACCCCTTTAATTGATCAAACAAGTCATCCACATGGGGAAAACTATACTTGTTCTTAACCACTACCTGGTTCAAATTTTGATAGTCCACACATAATCTAAGTGAACCACATAAATTATTGGAAAATATCTCTAGGGATTCCCATGGAGAAACAATAGGGTGAACAAAACCCTTCTCCATCAGATCATATAATTGGACCTTGAGCTCCTTTATCTCCACTAGTTCTATGTAGTATGAGGGTATCAAGATTTTCTATGTACCCAACACCAGATCAATAAAAAATCCCACCTATATCTGGAGAAATACCAAATAATTCATCTAGGAAAAGGTTAGGAAAGTCTTGAACAACCATGGGAAGATAAAAAAGCGAATACACTACATTAGGATCCAACATAACAAATGAAAACAAACTTCTAAGCTCTGTGCGAGGAGATCCTACAAGACCAAACTTCAGATTCCAATCTCCCTGAAACTACCAAGATTTCCCATTAGTAGTAAGGAATGTGACATGATGATGATAAAAATAAATATTATAATGGTGAGAAACTATAAAATCTATCCTAAAGATGATGTTAAAAAAATCTAGATCAATAATGAGGAAATCCCATAATAACTCCACACGAGTTATCAATAGTGAACAAGAAGGACATCGAAACCCCTGCTCCTTCCTCTTTCCAAGAGGCATCACTAACTCTATGAAAAATGACATGATATCCATTATAATTTTCAACACATCAACAAAATAGGAAGATATAAAATAGTAGGAGGCACTAATATCAAATAAAGTAGTTGATAGAGAATATGAAATAAATATGGTACCTCACTATCAATGGAATCAAGGAGAAATTTGCTAGAGACTCATCCACTATGTGAAAGTGATTCACTCATGAGGCATGTGGATGGAGCCTTTTAGAATTTAAAGCTTCTAACTATGCTATAGTGGCCTTTAGAGCCAATTATCCCTGACCATAACATGGAATAAGCATATCCTGGAAGAACCTCTATAGATGGATGTAGCAACCACAACCATTGTATATATTCATAGGGGCAGGAAAAGAACGTCGTGTGTTCCAAAACTTTCTTCACTAGTAGTAAGTCAGGGGGAAAATTATGGTAACTTCTAATGATACATAGAAGGTACACTAATATGAATTATCTCCACCAATATTGATATGATCATACCACTTCCTCTTCATTCCTTTCATGCCACTAAAGCTTCCACTAGGTAGAATAGAATTGGTAAAATAACCAATATTTCATTCCATGTACATTTCTACCATTATGGATCAGTATATCATCTCCACATAGGTAGATAGATTTAGAATAAATACTTTTTATCTAATATCATATCACAAACCTCACAGGTACTTCTAAGCTTTTATCCAATCATTCTTTACCACCTTTAAAGAAAAATTAACAAGTTCCAAATATTGATTGGTGTACTCCAAAACTGAATTATCTACCTACTACAAAGAGAGTAACTCTAGATATTTTTCTTGTAATGTACCATGCCTTCCTGGACTGTAAATTTTCTATTTTTGGTGGTTGGAGAGTGTTTAGAGGAAGTCTCTGAGGCTTTAGTGGAGGTTAGAGCTATATAAGTGCTACGCAAGGTGGTTCATGACATGAACTGAATTCACATTGTGATTTGGTGGTTCACATCTTGTGTAGTCTACTGGTCTCATGGATTGTGTGCGGAACTGGAGGAAATATGTGAAATAAATTCATGTCATGAAAGTGTAATTCATAATGTGTAATTAATTTAGGATGAGGTGACTTAATTTTCAGTAGAAACCATTGATATTGGGGTTTCACACTCTATACCAGATTAATGTCTTGAAATCCATAAGACCCTATGGAATTCATGTTGTGAATGTAATTCACACTATGAAAGGGGAAGGGTCCATGATTTTATGTCTTTCATTCATCTAACCCTTTATTCATTTGGCTACCCTCCCTTATCTCATTTTTAGAGGAACCCTAGGTGACTTCAGAAGATCTTCCATCTTTTCCTCTCTTGCTTCGATCTATAGGTTTCTATGGTTGAGTTTTGGTTATTGAGGTATGTTCTCCTCCCTTACCAATGGTTTTCTTTCCATTATTCTTTTGGGGATCCACTATATCATTGTAATTTTGGTTTTGAATGAGTGTTGGCTATGTTTTGATGATCCTTAGGTGTAGTGTAGGTTGATCCACATTCACCCATGTGCGGTTGTGGTTTGAGGGAATTTATTCTTCACCCTAAAATGTGTAGTGAATTGGAAAATATTATTTGAGGTTGTGAATCCTTCATTTATCACTTTTATATACCATGCGGGAAAATATTACTCTTTTTTATATATGGGGGATGGTTTGTAGTGGCCTAATCAAAATAAATTAACTAGTTAATTGAAATTTAAGGGGAAAGGGGTTTGATCTGCATATTTTTATAGATTTTATTTTATTATCTTGATATTGTGAATTGAAAGTATTGATTCCTTTTTGAAAATCATGGCTTTTGGGATCCTTTTTCTATGTTGTAGTTGTTGTGGTATGGAAACCTTATTGCATGTTGCTGTGATATCACCCTAAAATAGAAATTGGATAACCACTTATATTCGGCCTATAAAATGGTTACTCTTGGATTTATGGATTGTGTGAGAATGACCTTAAATAAATAAGTGGAATGTGATGAAAGTCCCTTTTCCTAAATCTAAATAATTTTATGTTTGTGTGATGTGTTGTAGTGAGGTCGCGCTATAGGGCAGTGATGTGTGGTTGTGATGTGGTCTGGGGCGATGTGTGGTTACGGTGCGGTATGGTGTAATGTGTGGTTGTTATAAGGGTGTGTTATGGGGAAGAGATATGTGGTGTTATGTGGTAGATGAGATGATAATGGTTTTGTTGTTCTAGATTCCTGAGTAGTGATGAAAAAACTGGTTAATAATGTTTGAAATGGATTGGGTTGGTTTGGTTAATGGGATAGAAATGGTCAATGGGAGAATTAATGATGGGTTGTGTGGTTAAATGAAGTTTTTGATAAATAATGAATTGAATGGTATGTTTAAATGAAATTATATTGTCTTTTAATGAAAATGGTAAGTGAATTGTGGCTTGTGTTTTTTTATGTGGTTTTCTTCATTCAGAGGTGACAACAAAAGTGGGGATGTTTTGAGTTGGTTGGGGATTTTTTGTGAACCCTAGGTTAGGATTATGTATAGATTATATATATATATATATATATATATATATATATATATATATATTTGTACATTCCTTGTGATTTTAAATTCACCCCACCTGCTTCAATAACCATGTGTTATGGTTTATGTTTTTTATGTTCATGACCCCCACCGTGATGTGGGATGGTTGGGGTTGTGCATGGTAGGAGGTGGGTGTAAGGATGATGACCTTCTTGTTCATGATACCCTACTACTATGAATATGCTTGTGAAATGATAAAACAAGTTTCTTCGGGTGATATGTGATGTGACCATGCTGTGGGGCGGTGATATATGTTATATGAAAGAGATGGGAGCACCAGGATGTACGAAATTAGGGCTTGAGAGTGGAAAATCACTGGGAAAGTGGTGCGTGGTACACTTTATCGGTATGATTCATGTTATGTTATTATAATTGGCTTGAATTATTTGGTGAGTTTACATTTTTGAGGTTTGGGTTAGATAGTTGACCTATTTATGTGTTTTTGGTTTAGCTGTCTTCTAACGAGTGTATTAGTATGATTATTTAACATGTGCACGATTGACTTTGGATTTCCTACCGAGTATACCTATATGATCACCCTATGTATAATTTTTTTTAGGTTTCTAGAAGGATTACGTGGAACATTATGGACAATAATATCTCATACCCTTGGACTATTATTGTATCGCAACTTTAGCTTTACCTTTAGGTATTTGATTTGGAGTCTCTTATCAGTATCTATTTTATTTGTACATGCATTGTGGGTTTTTTTTGGTTTCCTTTTTACATTATTCCATGGAGTTTCCTGTGGTTAATTCATCCCATATCCCGATCCTATATTATTATAGAGGTCAATGCCTCCCATTTTATGTGATTTTTTATACCCTAGGTGTTAGTTTCCAACCTAGGGTATACTGGAGGTAGGAATTAGGGGTCATTATTTCCCTCCCATCATTATGGTATCTGTAGTGGGAGGGGGTTGTGATAGAGTGGTATAAAAGGTATATGTTGAGAGATATGATAATGTTTGGTGTCAAGAACTGTGATGTTTTCATGGGAAGGTAAAGAAATGGTGACCATTGATCTTGGTTCATGAATTAATCTAGAGAGACCAGCTAGGACATAGGATTTTAGGGCCCCCTGTGATCCAGTGCACAAACTCTGAGATTATTGAACGACCAAGTGAGATGGACTTGTTTATAGGGTAGAGACCTAGAAAATTGAAATAAGCTAAAGCAAAGGCATAACTAGAAGAAGCACCAGGTGAATCCTACAGAAGTAAATTCACCAGAAGAATCCTATTTAATTCATATAAAAATTGATAAGTCACAATAATTATGAAGATGTTGAGATGAAAATTAGTATTTCAATATTTATGAAGTAAGGTACGTGATTCTAGTAGAGATATATAGATGAGTTTAAGACCATTAACACTAATTTTTGTTGGAGATTTAATGGAGTAAAATCCCAATATATTTGGAATATATTAAAGGTGGAAATTTCAAATTGAAATATATTTTTTCCCTATATTTATCAGAGTAATCTTGAATATATAAAGGGGGGATATTATTTGAGTAATTTCAATGAAAACCAAGAGAGATTTGGTGAAATTGCTAAGAAGAATAAAAGGAGAGGAAACAAATAACTATGTTCAGTCTAGAAGATTATAATGGTTGAAGAAGTGAAAAGACTAGAACTTGAAGTTTAGATTAATTGAGTGAGTCCCTTGGATTTAGAAGACTAAAAGGATGTGAGCCAGACCGACATCAAGAACTAACCTAAAGAAGTTATAGATGTTGAAGTTCAAGGCTACAAGAGAGCTCCAAAATTAAGTTTAATTGAAGAATAATATGGGAATATGCGCATTAAAGTTCAAATAAAGTTTACCTAGAAGTCAAAGTTCTATCCTTGAGGAAGTTCAAGTATAACCCTCGAAGACTAGTGGTTCTAATATAAAAAACTTCATTAGTCCTACCTAGAGGCAGAAGGATCTTTTCAAAAGATAACTCAACAACATACATAATATTTTGGTTTCATAGTTTAGTTTTAATCATACTATTGGGTAAAAGTATAATGTCTTTCCCCATTTTAAAACTTATGAGAAAGTAAATAATCCACGACTTGGTAGGAATCGTCACGACAATGAGCATGTTATCCCATTGAGGTTGAAGATTTAAAAATCCACATGTGCTAATTCCTTTAATTTATCTTTATTTCATAAGGGAGTAAGCATTGAGGGTGTATATCAAATATCCATACATCCTAAATTATGAAATAGGTTCAATTGACTTAATGGAATCAAAAATTTACGTTGAACTTAATCAATAAAAGTTAGTCACCCCTGATTCACCCATCTCTTTGGGTAACTACATGATCCTATAAGAGTATTTATTTGGATGATGAAGATGATAATATATCATTTTAAGAGATGGATAAATATGTTATTGGCATGGGAAAAAGATATAAAAAGTTAAATAAGGACTATAATCAGACTAAGTATGATCATTCCAAGATCGATGATAATATTTCTAAACTTATTTATAAATTTGATGCTAAATCAAATTTTGTTTCAACAATTAATGATTTAAATGAGGTTGTAAAACTAAAATATAAAGATATTAGTCTAAATAATATTATATCTAATTTTACTTCTGGTAGGGAGAATTTTGACAAGATTTTAAGGCATCTGAAACCTAGTCAAACAACTTCCAAAATTGGTTTTACTTTTGGTAAGTGACAGTTTCAATCAAACTATTTCATTCTAAAGAGTAAACTATTTTTCACTATGTTTAAAAAAAGTGGTTACTAGAAAATTTACTGTCCCTTGAACAAGGTTCAATATTTTGGAACTTATAGAGCTTATATTTTTGAATAACTAATAGATGTTTAACATCATAGGTCTAGACAAATGTGGGCTCTAAAGGTTCTATTTACTAATATTATCATACCCAAACAAGTTTGGGTACCAAGTTTTTTATTTCATTGATTTCAAGAGAAAAGTTTGAGTATGGTAAAAAATTCTTGGTACATGAATAATGATTATTATTGGAACATGACTAGAATTAAGTCCAACTTATATAACTTATAAAAAATGAAGGGTGGGAATGAAAATTTTGGATACAATGTGAGATGTCAGATTTTTGGTATTTCTCACATTTAATTTATTGGAGAGACTTTAATTTTTAATTTTAATTATGTTTTAGGACTTAAGAACAACCTTATTAGAATAAGTAAATTTTTTAATGAGGGTTACACCATGAAATTTTGGAATATTGTACCATCACAAGTTCAAAAATAGTTCACATATTACCTTCTAATAATCATGATAATATTTACACTATTGAAATAAAGAACCTTACTTATTAGAAATTTCTGTGTCTAAGTGTGATTGAGGAAAAGTATTGGATTTGGAATAGGAGGTCAGGACACTATAATGTTCACACTTTAGATAAACATTCTAGAATGGTAGTTGTGAGGGATCTTCTAGAGCTTAAGTTTAATTCTTTTAGATTTTGTAACCCTTTCCAATATGGAAAGTAACATAAGTCTTATTTTAGACCTACTGGTGAAGTCTCAACTTATGATCCTTGATGTTTAATTCACATATACCTTTTTGGATACACAAAAACTAAAAGTATCAAAAGAAAATACTATTTGTATGTCTTAGTTTATGATTACACCATGTATACTTGGGATTAATTTCTTACTCTTAAATCAGATGAAATATAATTTTTTAAAATGTATTATGATTTTTTTCAAAATTAGAAAAACCTATATATTTCCACTATCTACAGTGATAATGGTGGAGAGTTTATAAATTTGTCTTTTGAAATTTTTTATAGTGAAAATAGCATTCCACATAATTTCTTGAAACCAAGAACTAAAAAACAAAATGAGGCAATAGAAAGGAAAAATAAAACACTCCAAGAAATTTTTCAATCTATGTAGTGTGAATAATGTGTTTCTAATAATTTTTGGAATGAAGTCGTTAGTACTTCCTATTACACTATAAATTGAGTTTTAATTCTCCCAAAAACCTTATGAATTATGGAATGTAAGGAAGAAAAACTTGTCTACTACACTGAATTTAGATGTAAAGTGTTTATCTTGAATACTAAATATAATCTTTATAAATTTGGTTTGAAGATTGATGAAGGTATTTTTCTTGGTTACTCCATAAAAATTATGAATTATCATGTTTGAAATAGATGGAAACATACCATTTAATAAATAGTACATGTAAAGTTTGATGTGGTTGATCCTTATGTGAAGTTAAAACATCTAAATTATGAAAATAATACAAAATTCTTTTTTAACCCCCTTCTAATTTACTTCTATAAATTAAACCAAATCTATAAAAAGTTAACTTTCTAGAAGATAAACTAATTGATGATATTCATATAGTGGATGAGGTGAAACCTTCCTTTTTTACTTATAAACTAGATTATCTTAAGGAATCATCCCACTAATAATATCATTAGTGATGTAGATTATCCAGTTAGAACCAAAAGTTATTTACAATATGAATGCGATCATCCTGTATTCTTACCTCCATTTGAAACTAAAATGTTAGATTATTTATTATGTGATAAGTGATATTTAATTTCTATGTAATAAGAGATCAATAAATTTTAATGGAATAAGGTTTGAACTTTGGTTTAATGACTGAATGATATGACCATTATAGGAGTGAGATGAATCTTCTAAAATAAGTGCAATGAGAATGAAACAATTGTTGAGAATATATCTAAACTTGTTTATAAGGGTTATAACTAGGAAGAGGGCATAGAATATGGAGAATTTTTTTCTTTGATATCCAGACTTGAATATATTAATATCTAATTATCCTTTACAACACATCTAAATTTCTCTCTATTCCAAATGAATGTAAAGAGAATCTTCCTTAACAATTATGTTTATGTTAAAAACCCTCCAAGAAAATGGTATGATATATTATTTATATTATTAACTCAAAATGTATTTTTTAAAGGAATGTAAGATCCTAATATTTTATTGAAAAAGTTTTTAATAATAACCTAATCAAAAAAATACTTTTAAATGAAATTATTTTCGATTTAACTTGAAAATCACTTATAGATAATTTTTTAGAACTTATGAAAAGTGAATTTGAGATGATTATGATGGGTGAAATTAACTACTTACTTGGATTATAAATAGATTAGAAACTAGAAGGGTATATTTTAACTTTGTATAAGTATATAATAAATTTACATAAGTGTTTTGGTTTTGACAATGCTTTTAGTATAATTACATTGGTAGGTGCCTCATGTAAACTTGATATTGATGAATTCAAGTATCAGTATATTAGAAACTATTTAAAGGGATGATTATAAGTATAATTAAGGGATAGTTGATCAGACATAATGTACTATGTTTGCTTGTGTGTGAGATTACAAGATAATATAAAGGAATCATATCTTATGGTATTCAAATGGATCTTTTGTTACCTTAAAGTAACATCATAACTTGGAATATTTTATTATTTTGGATTCAAGATTACTCTTAAGAGTTATTTAGATGCTGATTTCAGTGGATGTAGGATGGATATGAAGTGAGCTTTTGAAACTTATCATTTTCTTATGAATATTTAGTCTATTGGTTTAGTAGTAATTAACATTTAATTTCACTTTCCCCTATTGAATCTGAATATATTTCAGATAGATGTTATTTTACCAAATTATTGTGGTTACAACACACACTCAATTATTTTGAGATGAGTTTTAATCAAACTCTAATTATTTATGGTAGCACTAGTTCAATTTATTTTTATTAGAATCCATACCATCACTCAAAAGATAAACACATAGATATAAGACATTATTACCCCTAGGACCACACACTTAAGGTAATTACTGTTCTTGAATTTATCTGAATCAAAGATTATCTTGATAATATTTTTACCTAACCTTTAAATTATGAGAGATTTATCTGTACCAAACTAGGATTACACCCTGATGGGTGGGGGTCATTTTCTACTTATCAAAGATATTGTTTTATAGTTATTAGGAACACATATCTATTCCTCATGACTAATATGAAGCAATAAAATAGTAAAAAGATACACAAGATATTTTTACTTGATTTACCCACATGGGATAATCCAAGGAGCATGCATGGAAATTTTCCTATACACCAAAAAAATAAAGATAACTAGTTTTGATTAAAAGGTTTGGATTGGTCATACTGACCCTATTGTTTTATAACCACAAAAAAATGAAAGCTCACTACTCTCCTTATAGAATGGAACACACTTCTCCTTTTATAACTGTCTCTGAACTAAAAATGTTATTATACCAATGGTGGTGTATCAACACACTCCACTTTTCTTCAACTTGAATAAATTCATAGAACCCTTCTAGTGAGAAATCTCTTGGATCACCTTCCTCTTCTTCTACTTCTTTTTAATGTGAAAAGTAGAACATTTATTCTCTTTTTATATATTTTCCATTTTATCTAGAAAAAATTCATCTTATTTTTTTATGTATTCTCTTCCATGATGAAATCTACATACTTATTTTTAAAGAATAAATTATACTCATTTTTTGAATATTTATTTCCTTATTTTTATTAAAAGTTCTTTCTTACCTTTTTAGTGAAAATACTTTTTAAGAGGTAGGACAAATACCTATTTTTGATACCAATAAAAAAAATCCTTCCTTACTTGGAAAATAATTCTTTCATAACATGAACAACCAACCAAAAAAAATCCAAAAAACCTTTTCCAAATCATCTATTTAAAAATACACCCATCTCATCACTATTAAACCCTCCATAATGCCGGCTTCATTTTCCATGACATTGTGTGTGTATTCAAATATTTTTCCACAAAATCAATAGTAATATGGATTTTAAATATCAAATCATCATGTATTGATTCTACCCTAAATCTCAGATTGATTATTTCCATAATTGGTTGGTCAATTTATTAACCATATTTTATGATTAATAAAATACCTTAAAACTGTAGGATTAAAAGATTATATGTTTTACTATAAGACGGGGGTGGATTGTAGTTTATAAAATAAAAAATAAAAATTTTCACAATCCTCTTTAAGAAAGTATATCAGATGAATATTCACACTGATTCATTTTATTACTAGAGTTAGAAAATCTTATTGCATATAGTATAAAAATTTTCCTATAATAATGATCAATGGAATAACAAAATTATAAAACTAAGTAATAAAAATATTTATAAAGTGAGTAAGAAAACTTATAAATAACTTTATAAAAAAGATTATAAACTTTAACCTTTAGTGTTAATGAAGTCAATAAACTTGAATTTGGGTGTCCACAATATTGATCATATCATTGGGTCTGCCTTCCTAGCCATAGAAGTACTTGATCACAAAGATCAGAGACAAACTCTATTTCCCTACCCTTGGGAACCCTTGATCAGATGATTGATATATCGTCTATCTTACTTGAAAATTAAATCCCCAATAAAACTATATCAGATGCAATGATTTCAAAATCAAATGATCTTAAGGCATTTACAATAGTAAACCTCACAATGAATACCTTAAGAAAAAATCTCTTTAAAAGTTATAATAGATCACACTCAAGTAATAAGATATTACAAAATAATCACAACAAATTTTGATAGTTGAAGATGTAAAAGATTCTTACTTCTCAAAGCATCTTTATTTATAGGTTCACTCCCAATGACTATATTATATATATCTTTGAGGTGGTTACAATATCATCAGATGAACTCTTTCTTCACTTGGAAAGTTCATCACATCATCTACATCCAATAGTTGTCTTGAAATACACCACTAGAGTGCATTAGGTTTCATCTGAAATAATGGAATTTATTTTTCCGATGGAATACATTTAGTTCTTCATCTGGTAGGATTTATAAAAGTTCATCCAAAAATCATGTCTTTCTATATCCAATAAATTCTATCTAGAATACTTAGTAGAAATTCATCCGATGGGACTTTGTTATACTTTATCCAATGAAATTTATTAAACTCCATCTAGAAAACTTTTTGTCCATTTTTATGATGTAAAAATTATATTTCTATATGGTAATAAAGTTATACCCAATATCCTCATTCTGGAAGACTTTAAGAAAGTTCCATCCATTAGAAAGGGTATTCTCCATTTGGTAAAATATTTAACTTTCCTACAAAAACATATTAATAACTTGGGAAGTATGAAAGTTAGAAATGTATAAAATTTTAAGTAATTGGATTATAATTTTTAAAAGTAAGTTTAATTTTTTTTGAAATAATACTTTTGACTCAACAATCTCCTCCTTTTTAGAAAGCACAAAACATAGCTTTTAAAGAGAAAAAATAAAGTTAAAAACCATGTAAAAACTTACTCCCCCTATATTACATAATCTACCTTGTCTTTATTTCTTATCCTTTGTATGAAAGATCCATTTATACCAAACATTTAGATTATTTCTCCCCAAAATTTTATATTTTCTCCCCCCCTTTGTGATTTTTGAAAAGATTTATAGGATATATAAAATGTTACCTGTAATTTTAGGGAAATAATTCTACAAAAAACAATTTTTATGTAAATAAAAATTCATATGATAAATATATTCATCCTCAAAATATAGGGAAAAAATCATTCAAAGATATTGGAAAAACATTCATCCAAAAAATATAAGTAAGAACATCCATCCATAAAATATACATCCAATTTTTTTGAGTTTGATTATATCCAAATATTTTCAATAGTTTGAAAAAATATAAATTTTTCTTTGAAAGATTATTGATTCTTTCCTTCATATTATTAACATCATCTTGATACATTTTGGACTCAGAAACTATTGTATTCATCTTTGAAATTTATTATTCTAAAACTTTTATTTTCTTGATATCATTATGACCCTTCTCTAAGTCAAAAAATATTTTCTTGAAATTTGTAAATTTTTCTTCCAAAACTTCTTTATTCTTCCCTTACTTTGAAATTTAATCATATTACTACATGGATTGAGATTTAATATTATTAATTACCCTTTAACTTTCATGAACTTCAGAGTTAATACTGCTTGTAAACTTTGACAATGATTTTTTTACTTTTATGATTCCATATAATTGTTCATAAAAGTACTTGATATCTCCTTCTATGTGATTTATCCACTTTATAACATTTATTATATTTATTATCTCTAATTTATATTTTACTTTAAAATTATTGAGCTATTCCTAATTCTAAATAACTATTTAGGAAAGTAGATTCAGATAACTTGAGTTTTCTAACAAATCAACTTTTCCCTGAATACACTTTCACCTAGATTGAATGTCTATAAATATTTGCATAATTCCTTGAAGTATATTTATCACTTCATTGAAATAGTTCATATTTATTTCCATTATATTTATACTTGAATTTAGAGAATAATTAGTGGAATCATAAGGAAAATCCAACACTGAAGATATAGCAGGTCTAGAAGGTTAAGGAGCATTTATTTTAACAGAATGAGTTTGGGAAACTTCTATAATATCAACATTTTCATCAGACACAAATTTTTCCAATGATCCTGTTTGATATTATTTATTTTCTTATGTTGAGGATTCTTATTTGTTTTAAAAACTTAGATCAACTTATTTTTTAGATTAGTAAAATAAAAAATTTAAGGTATCTACTAAAATTTATTCCATTAATAAATATTTCTTTAACTCTTTAGTAATATCATCCTTCTTTCTCAAATGTAACTTTATTGATTTTTCAATAATGTTTTGTTTCATATATTAAACATTTTAAGATTTAATTTTATCAATAATAACTTATTTTACTTTTTTTACTTTTTAGTGAATAGAGGTTGTTCTAAAAGATGAGCCAATTGTTCTTATTATTGAACGGACAAATATTATTCCGATTGAATGGACAAAGGTTGATCTGACTAAAGAACATTTTCCTTGGTCACAACTTAAACTCTTGAATAAATTTTATCAATACTCTTTGATAATTATATGTAAATATTTTATTTTCATTCTCTTTCCTTTTTTTCTTCTCCCATTATATGAGTTTTTTATAAGCTATCGCATTTAGAGATAAATAATCATCTTTATCCAAACAAAATGATAGACCACCATCTATTTTTCACCTTTTTTTTTGAGAAACACTAAAAAGGCCTCATCAAACATTGTTTTTTCCTTCTTAATTGTAAATAGAGAGGATTTTTTTCCATATTTTATCTTTTTAAAAACTTTTTATTTAGGTTTTTAAAGTTCTCTAATGGATAAATTTTTTCCATTTTGACAAAAAACTTTTTTGGGGAAGGGAAACAAAATAGATTCATTTTTTATAGTTTCTTCTCCAATACAAGAAGTCTTTTCTCTAACTAGAATTTCCTCATTATGTATCTTTTTTTCCTTTATAAAGTTTACCAAAACTTTATTTTTAAACCTAGGGTATAATATAATCATAAACTTCAGAAACCCAAAATTTATTTACTCAATGAAACTTAACATAAACTTATTGATATTAAAATTTCTAATTTTTCATAATAAGTACAACACATAAATGTATTGTACTTTAAAAATAACCATCTCCCCTTTTCTAAAAATTATGAAGTTTTGGATCAAAAAATATACATTTCTTGTGTTCAGATATAGATGTGAAACTTTCCTAAAATTTTCATATAAAACAAAAAGGGTGGTTTCAGCATGAGACTTATCAAAGTATCCCAGATTTTCAGGAAAATTATGAGTAATAAGGTTCACTTACCCATATAATAGAATTTCAAAAAAATCATCTAATTTATTAATATTAATTTTGTAGGAATTTTCAAAAAAAGTAAAGGATATATTTTTTGGGCCATATTCTTCACTAAAATCAGAATACATATAAAACTATCTAACAATCCCAGGTTAGTGAAAGTAAAAATAATATTTAGAAACAATCAAGAGTTCCTAACCTTTAAAAATTATCACATAATTTAATAAAGAATCATACTTTTCATACCATTTTATATCTATTAGTATTTCTTCAATAGCTATTTTGTTATAAAAATCATTATAAGATTCCATGAATCTTTATCAGATGAAATAGAAAGATTAAATGAATTGAGAAGGATTAGATGGAAGGAAAACACATTGTTTAAATATCTCTACTAAAAATAGTCAATAGTGAATGTGTAATAACACAATTATTCTTTATATATATATATATATTCAAAGAGATATGATACAACTTCTTCATATCTAATAGTTTTGAATCAAACCCTTATAAATATCAATGACTTATAGCATTTATTGAAAGATAAAAAATCCAAAATCATAAAGTTTTTTAACTTTTGTTATAAGTTTTATCAAATTTACATTTATTCTGATGAATCTTAAAAAGTTTGTAACAATTTTTTTAAGATTTTTTTTATAAAAATTATGACCAACATTTAAAATATTATGATAATAAATAAAATAATTTTTAGTAGAAGTTTACGAATTTACCTCTTAGAGAAAAATTTAGAAATATTATTATGAAAGTTTTTCTGGTAATATAAAATTCATGGTTTCCTAAACAAAAGAGTCAATTTGATGATATTTTGGATGAAGCTCAGTCTAATGATACTTAATAAGTTTCTCTAAAAAATTCTCATTCTTTTAAAAAAGCTTAAGAGTTTTTTTTAAAATATAGGAAAACTTTTCTCCCCATTTTCAAGGATTTTATTACTATAAGGATATGGGTAAAAAAAGTAGATAAATGATAATTTTATGTTGAACATTAAAATATATTTTTTAATTTATTAAAATCTTTCATAATTAAGGGGTTTTGTAAAAATATTAACAAGTGGTTCTTGAATTATGATGAATTATAAAATGATATATCTTTTTTATGCATGTTCCAAAGGAAATAGTGTCTTATGTCTATGTTCTAGTCACATGAGTGATGTTATGGGTTTTTAATTAAATCTATTGCACATGTGTTATCACAAAAAATATGAGTTTTTCTAAAATTGATGTCAAAGTTAGCGAGTGTGTGTTTCATCCACTAAACTAAAGAATAATAACATCCAAATGCTACATATTTCATCTTCAGTAGTGTAAATTTATATCTAATGTTTTTTATTACAAGTATAAGAAACTAAAACCTCTATTAAAAAAAATAAAAAGTTATATTTATACTTTTTCTATCTATTTTAAATCCACCAAAGTCAGTATTTGAAAAAAAATTAGTTCAAAATCATTTCTAGAAGAATAAAATAGTCTAAGATCTATAGTTCCCTTCAAGTAATTAAAAAGTAGTTTTATATATTTTAGATGAGATTATTTTGGACTATATTGAAATATCACACATAATAATACATAAAACATTAAGTATGGATAAATAGATGTTAGATATAGTAAACTACTAATCATTACTCTAAAAGGTTTTTGATCAACTGGTTTCCCAGATTCATCAAGATCTAAAGTTTTTGAGGTTTTGATAAGAGTACTAATACTTTAGTATTTTTATATCCAAAATTTTTAAGAATATTTTTTATATACTTTTGTCAAGATATAAAAGTTCCTTCTAGTTTTTGAGAAATTTTAAAACCAAGGAAAACGGTAAGTTCACCCATCATACCCATTTCAAGCTCAGACTGCATAAGATTTACAATGGAATCAAAAAGTTATTTTTGAGCTATGAAAAATATAATGTCATAAAAATAAATTTGAACAATGATGGGTTCCTTAAAATTTTTTTTAGTAAAATGAGTTGGATTCGTAGCTCCCTTAACAAAATTGTTTTGTAATAAAAATATGGTAAATCTATCATACTGGGTTCTTAGGGCTTGTTTAAATCCATATAGTTCCTTAGTAAGTCTAAATACCTTATTCATAGATTTTGAGTTTTCAAAACTATGTGTTTTTTCTACATAAACTTCCTCTTATACACATCTGTTAAGAAAATCACAATTCACACCCATTTGATAAAGAGTAAAATCTAAGAATTCTATATTAGATAAAAGTATACAAATATATTCTATTCTAGTTAATGGAGTTAATGTTTCTTCATAGTATATTCTTTCTTTATGATTATAACCCTTTTCAGCAAGTATTTACTTATTTCTTAAAATTATTCCACTTTCATTACATTTATTACTAAAAACTCATTTTAATCTAATTAAAAGAAAATCTTTGAGATTATCTACCAAAGTCTAAACTTTGTTCTCATAAAATTCATTGAATTAATTCTATATTCCCCTTATCTAGTATTCATCACCTAAAGCCTTATCAGAATTCTTAGGTTCAAATTGTGATAAGAATGCACAATGTTCACATTGATTTTTAAGGTACTTATAATTTTTACTGGTTGACCTACATCACTAATGATATTATATGTGGGATGATTCCTAATGATTTTTTGATTTATTGTATTTGGAAAATATTATTCTTCAACAACAGTTTTAGTTTCTTATAGAGTTATAACTTCAAAAAAACTTTCTTCAGTTATTCTCTCATGTGAAGGATTTTACAAAATAGGTTGAACTGGTTTTAGAAATATCATATATAGATGTAGTTTGAGGTTATTTCAAAAAAGGTTTGGTTTTATCAAATTTAACACGTACTATTTCCAAAAATATAATTGTATTTTTATTAAAAACATGATAAACCATACTAGTTAAATAATAACCAAGAAAAATTCCTTCATTAGATTTTATAGTAAATTTATGTAAATTATCTTTAGTATTCAAGATGAATAATTTACATCAAAAAACTCTGAAGTAATAAAGTTTTGAATTTATTCCTATACACAACTCTTAAGGATTTTTATTAATAAAAGTTTTAAGTAAAACACAATTTATAGTATAATAGATAGTACTAGCTACTTCAGCCCAATAATGTTTAGTAATTGAGTATTCACTCAACATGGTTCTAGTAATTTCTTAAATAACTCTATTTCTTCTTTCAAAAACACCATTTGTGTGTGTGTGTGTGGGGTGTGGGGGGGGGGGGGGTATAAGAGATGAGAAGTTATGTATAATAATTTTTTTACTAAAAAAAGTTTCAAAATTAGAATTTTCAAATTCTCTACCATGATCACTATGAATAGTAACCAAAGGTATACTTTTCTGACTTTTAATATGAGAATAAAGTTTCTAAAATAAAAAAAGGATTCTGAATTTTTAGTAATAAAATATACCCATATATATATAGTGTGGTCATCAACTAAGAAATATAAATAGTATTTTTCACTAATAATTTAAGTTTTTATTAGAGAAAAAAATCCATGAGCACTAACTACAGAGCATCAGAAGTTGAAAATTCTCTACTAGACTTAAATCTTGATTTATGAATTCTAAATTAACAAAGATCACAAACTTTTGAGGAATTAAACCTTATCTTCTATAAATCTCTAACGAGTCCTTTTTTATAATTTTTGGCTAAAATTATAACATTACAGTGTCCGAACCTTCTATACCATAACCAATAATCATCTTCCATTTCACTAGGGAAATATGGATCTTAGTTTCTAAGGTCTTATAAGTCTAAAGTGTAAACATTCTCATACCTATTAGAAGAAAGTTTAAATTTACCTTCTGAACTTTGAATAGTACATTTATCATTCTTAAATTTCATGAGATATCCTTCATCACATAAATAAATTTTGCTATTGAGGTTTTGGAAGTCTTAAAATAAATAAAACATTAGAAATAGAGTCTTTATTAAGAAATTTAATATCACAAATACCATATATTTCTCCTTGATAATTGTCTTCAAAAGTGAATTTTACACCTTTCATCTTGATAATATTCTAGAAAAATTACTTTTTACCAGTCATATGATGGGAACGTTCACTATCCATGTACCATATATTTATCTTTTTGGTACTTTTATTTTTTTTCAATGAAATAGTAAAGTTAATATTTTGTTACCCAAACATGCTTGGGTCCCTAATTATTAGCAAATAAAACCTTATGAATCCACATTTGTCTAACTCTTTTATGTTTTATAGATACTAATTCTTTGTAAATGTAAGCTTTATGTAAGCCAAATGATTTTACCTTTTTTAAAGAGTATTTTTCTTCAAATTTCCACCTCTCTAACATTTAGTATAGAAAATATCAGGTTTTGGAACAAAATAATTATTTTGGAAATGCGGTTTTTATTTAGTAAAACCAATCCCATATATATTTCTATGTGGTCTCATCTGTCTATAAATATTATCAAAATTTTCCTTCCTAGAGGAAAATTTTTATAGGAGTTTCTTTAGACTAAATATATGAGAGTTTAGTTTCACAACTAAATCCTTATTTTCATTAGATGAGGTAGAAATATATTTTTTATCTAATTCTATAGTAAGGATTAAAATTTATATGGAAATTTTTGAAATTATTGAATTTTATTTGGTAAGTTCTACCTTAGATCTTTCATTTTTTTACAACTTTGTTATTTTTTTCTCAAAAAGTTGAATATATAGATACTTATTCAAAAGTAGGTAAATTATCTTAATCATTATATTTAATATATTTTTATTCTTAAGAATAATTATAATATTAATTATCTGAATATGGATAGTTTTCATTCAAAGTTAAATTTTTTAAGGATTCAGTATATACCTTATCCATCAAGAAATAATTATTTTCTGAATCAATTTCAAAAGAACCATCTCCAACACTTTCACTCTAAGTGTCTAAAGCTTTCAAAAAAATTCCCACTTTGTTCTTATAGAACATCATTTAATTATTATCCTTTTTATCCTTTTTATTCAATCCAAGAAAATATAGTTTGATATAAATAAGATTTTTTCGTTCCTGACAAATAACTTTATAAGACATGACACTTGGAGGAAAAGACCATATAGGAGTGAGTATATACATACCAAGTATTATACCTAGAAAGATAAAGGTAGATAAGTAAGATATAAAATAGGAATATAAATATAGTAGATAGTAAACAAGATGCAGCTCAACCCAATAAAGAGAAAGAGTAACATCGTCCAAGCCTAGGGGGATCAACACGGTGATTATATGAACTACACTTTAAGTATTTTCCACCAATAATAGGAGAGTAAACTCATCCAACCATAAGAATATAAACATGGAACACATATTACATACACCATACATATTTGAATCTTATGGAAAGAGAGTAACCAAATCCAAAGGTATTGATTCAAATATATATATATGCTTAGTCAAAATAAACCCAAACAAGAGAGAAAGGGGATATCTATCTCATAGATCAACATAATAAGAAGAGTTTTCAACAGTTTTAGTAGTCCATCAATAATTCCAAACATCCCACACATCTGCTCAAAATTAATTGTGTAAAGGACCATGCCTTTCCACTATGTTTCATAGTTGAGGGGGAACAAACTTCTAGTAGAGTATCTATACCCTAGTTCGTTATAGGGGTTCCAATCTATAATTATCCATATAGGACCCGCACCAAAGTTGATGGGGGGGGGGGGTATACTCTAGTGTCATGAGGACCCACTCCCTAGTGTGATAGGGAGTTCCATGCTGGTTATTAAGGACCCACACCCTATATGATAGGGGGTTTCACTCAGTAAGTTAAAGGATCCATGCTACTCTATAGTTCTATGACTCACACCCTAGTGTGGAAGGGGGTTCCATTTTGGTCACTAAGGACCCATACTTTATTTTATAGGGGTTCCACTCGATAAGGGAGAGGACCCATGCCCATGATGATGGGGGATTCCAATCTATAAGAAGACTCTGGTGATCCCTCCTAATCACTATCATCACCAGGAATCACCTCAATACTCATCATACCCAGAACATTTCACATCACATCCCAAAATCCAAAATGGATGGAACCATTGCGTTATACATGAAAAAACATTCAAAATAGTCTACTCGTGGTCTAAAATCTACATCTAAATGAAGGAGATATAGAATATTGAAGTTTCCTAAAAAGGAACCAAGGTGTACATGGTGTGTGATGGGAACCACATGGTGTGTGGTTCTACTCATTAACTAGGTTGTGTCCCTAGAGGTACACAACTCACCTACTATATTGGCATACACAAAATATAGGGGATATTCAAGACATGCCCATTCCACTCAGGGTCCTGCTCATGTTCTTGGCCATGTCTATGTATCCAAGACGTGTACATATACTTTAGTACACGGTGTGCCTCTTCACACTGGGTGTCTTCTGTGTGCTTTGGTCATGCCTATATACTCTGGAACATAGAATGTAGTTGTTCATGTGCTCCATCACATGACTCATCCACATAGGGAAGGAGGTACATGGCATTTAGGGAGTATACATAACATTCCATCCTTATAAAATCTTGAAACCCTTGCTGCCACTTCCAGGGCTCAACACGACATGTTTTATTTAAAATACATGGTGTATAGTTGTAATTTTTCTAGAATTTGAGATTTGTAATCCACAGTTTGAATCCATCCATTTAACTTTGATTCTGGACTCAATTCCACCTGCAAATAGTGGATCTAGCTATTATTCATCGTTTTCGGCCATCCAATGGCTGAAAATATGATTCCATTGATTGTGGGGTTTTTTCGTATGCACCGAATACCCCTGTTTACTACGGTGTTCATGATTCAATCCCTATTTGTCAAAGCAATAACCTACATCTCTAAAACAACCCAAACATGTCATTGATTTATAAATTCGTCACTCGTACATCCTTTTTTCACGATTTTGGGGGTTTGATTGGGTTTGGTACTGCTCGAAAATGTCAAACTAGGACCGTGAGGTCCAACTAGTGAAGAACGCAAAGAAGTTGAGAGAAGAAATCACAAAAAAATGTTTATACATTGTTGGAAAATCATTCTTGGTCTAAGATCAATAACGGGGATACCCAAGGTTAGAAAACAAGAATAACCAATTAAAATCAGTACACAGACACATGAAAATTCCAAAATTAGCACAAATCAAAGAAGGGGGTTGATCTGCTCAATCAATTTAATCAAAACAGGCATAATCCACAAATTGAAGAGTCATACCAGGATATTGTATCATTAGTTATTGAATAACATTCTCATTATCTATCAAAGTAATTCATTGCATTCGTTGCATCCTAATTTTCTCTGACCAAAAGTTTCATCATCGTCTAATGTGATCCGCCAATATAAGTATAGGAATAACATCTCTTGGTGATTCCAAGGTTATGAGGCTAACCCTAGGCATATTTACATAATAATTTATTTATAGGAAAATTATATTAGGTTAAATGAATGAACGAATGAATGAATGAATGAATTAATTAATTAATCCACTAAACATACCACCAATAGGTGATATATACGAAAACCCTGTGCCAACCTATTTTAAGTCGTTTCTAGGGTAAAAAACTCATTATAGACTCAACTGTGGTATTTTATTTATGATCCAAGCTTCCATTTAAGATTTATCCCATTTTCTTTATGAAACTGCATGTGTGTGATATAAAATATATTCAATATTTTTATAAAATTAATTCTAGGAACACTGGAAATCAGAATTGCATGTTGTATTAGCGCTTGGATCTAGAAATATATATAGAAATATTTCAAAGTCTTATAAGAAAAAAAACCAGGTCTCGACATCATTCCCTCCTTTAATATTTTCATCCCCAAAAAGAAAAACTAAACAAAAAACTTGGGGTAGTGAACTTGCATCTGGCTCTCCCACTCACAAGAGTTATCCTAAAAATTCTCATGCTGCCACAACACAAAAACCAAGGGGATGTTCCATCCAATAGGGTCCTCTCTTATCGATCCTCAATCACGACGGGGTGCTCTATGAAGGTGGATCCATCCTCGATGCCCATCTCACCCCGGTTGATGATGTGCATAGAGCCATGCGTGTATCTCCTTATTTGTGACATGTGGAAGACATCATGTACCCACTCCAGTTGGGGGGTAGGGAGAGGTGGTGAGAAACCTCTCCATCCATCTACATGATCTCAAACGACTTAATAAAACTCATGTATAGCTTGCCTCCTTGACCAAACCTCTGCAATACCCATCCCGGGGAGAATCATAGGAAAATGTGGTCTCCCTACTCAAACTCCAAGGGCCTATGACGATGATCTGCCTAATATTTATACCTTAATTGATCTTTCCTCATCTACTCACATATGACCTGGAACTTTTTTTCATTACCTATACCATCTCTACTAAGGGAAAGTGATAACTATTGTTGTACGCAAACTCTACCAAGGGAGAGTGATCTTCCCAGCTTTGTCCAAAGTCTAACACGCAAAACCTCAACATATCTTCCAACACCTAGATAGTGCGCTCAGTCTTCCCATCATTCTAGGGGTAAAACGTTGTACTCATCCTCATTTGGGTCTCAAATGCCTCCTATAAACCTCTCCATAATCATTATGTAAACCATGTGTCTCGATCAGAGATAATCTTCTAAGGCACCCCATGAATTTTGATGATCTCCCATATGTACAACAACCCCAAAATATCCACCGAACTCTACTCCCTGATAGCAAGGATGTGTGACCAATTTATAAGTCAGTCAACTATCACCTATATGGAATCATGTCCATTTTCTATTCATGTAATCCCTATAAAAAAGTCCATAGATATTCCATCCCACTTACACTTCGGGATTGTAATGGGATGCAAAAAACATGGTGAAACTTGGTTCTCATCCTTCACCTACTGATAGGTGAGGCACATAGAGATGAAATCAGTTATGTTCCATCTCATTATGTACCACAAAAACTAATGCTGAAGGTCTTTTTACATATTCCTCATACTATGATGTACAATTAGGGGAGAAGTGTGGAACTCCCTCATCACCTCCTCTTGCATCGTGACTGGAACCACCGTCCATCCTTGGAGAAATATGACATGATTCCATCCTTTAGAATATCCATATAGTGAATCCCTTATGGATATCTATTCATTAAAGACCTATCAGTCGATGTATCTTAGATGATACTCTTTCACACACTCGATAAGTGGAGGAGTCAACACCATCGATTGCAAAAAAAAAACAGTACCCTCCTACTCCACCAGGGTCATCTATAATAAAACCAACTACTCCGAAGCCTCTTACACCAAATGAGAATGTGACTTACTACTAAGGGAATCTTATACTATGTTTCCATTCCCTAGAGTATATACTATCTCAAATTCGTAGTCCTGTAAGAACTCCAACCAGCACCACTATCTCATGTTCAAGTCTCTTTGCGTGAATACGTACCTAATACTCTGATGGTATGAGTAAGCCACAAAGAACTCCCCTAGAAGGTAGTGCCAATATATCATCAAGGAAAATACTATTTCTACCAAATCTATGTCATTAGTCATATAGTTCTACCTATGGGGTCTCAACTGACTCAATCCATAAGTGATGACTGCCTGCCGCTACATCAATACACAGTTGAGCCCAACTCCTGAGGCATCACAATACACTACATACTCCATGACCACCTCTGGTAGTCTCAACATAGGAGAACTCATTAGCCTCAGCATCAACTCCTCTAAGGCCCTCTGGAACTACTCATTCTAGGTAAACAACTACCCTTTTTGTGTAAGGGTGATTAAAGGGGCTGCAATTCTAGAGAAGTCTGCCATAAAACTCATATAGTACCCTGCCAAGCCAAGAAAACTCCTCACCTATGACACAATCTTGAGTGGCTCCCAAAGAAGCACTAAATTGATCTTCACTAGATCTATGGCTAAAACATGATCATAGATTACACACTCTAGAAGGTGAACTTCATGAATCCAGAATTGGCACTTTGAGAGTTTATCATAAAGCTAGTTCTCTCAAATAAAATCTAGAACTAACCTCAAGTGCTCTGCATGTTCCTCCTCAGATGTAGAGTATATGAGTATGTCATCGATGAAAATGACCACAAACTAGTCCAAGTACATCTGGAAGACCTAGTTCATCAAATACATAAACATGGTGGGGGAATTTGTCACACCAAAGAGAATCTCCAAGAACTCATAGTGTCTATAACAACACTGTAATTAAATATTTTGAATATCAACCTTGATAAACCTAAAATGGTGGTAGATGGACCTAAGACTGATCTTCAAGAACCATCTCATGCCTCACAACTATTCAAATAGGTCATCAATTCTCAGAAATGGGTACTTATTCTTTATTTTTTCTCAGTTCAGGTGATGATAATCCATGCAAATATGTAATCTCCTATCCGCCTTTTTCACAAACAACACTAGATCTACCCAGGGGGACACACTAGGTATAATGAAACCCTTATCTTTAAGGTTCTCCAACAACAACTGCAGATCCTAGAGCTCAGTAGGGGCCATAAGATATGTTTCATAAGATATTAGAGTGATCCCAGGATGAAAGTAAATGAAAAACTCCACCTCCTGACTCAAAGGTAGTCCTAGAACATTATAGGAGAATAAATCCATGAAATCCTCCACAACTAAAGGAATATAGATGCCTAGATAGACTATTGAACCAAGGGATATACTCACTAAATAATGGGTTATGGGTTGCAACCTCCTTCACGTAAAACCCACTCATCCCGCTATGAGATATCTCTCACCCATAAAGGTGAATCTTATCCCATTTGCACAAATCCATCTAACTCGCCTACAATGATAGTCAATCTGGGCTTGGACCATAAAAAAATAATCCATGCCCAATATGAATTCATAGGATTCCATTGTGATGAACAAAAGGTCCCATATGACCCTCTCTCTACCAAGTGATAGCTTGCACTACTGTTAGATAAAAGATACAAAAGTAGCATTCCATTTAGGAACCTCAAGACAAAGTTGTTGGGATAGCATCTCATCTGGGATCTCTAGATCCTTAATCAAGAGTATATAGATGAAGGAATTACTAACACATGTTTCCAATAATACTAAAAAAGAGTATAATAAACAAAAATCATACCTCTAATCATCTTGTACACTACGAGTTCATAAGCCTCCAAAGCCTGCCGCTGTCCACAACCTCAGCCGCTAGCTCCCAAATCTTGATGTGGGCCACCCAGTGGTGGTGGTGGAAGGATCTCATAGCATCATGAACCACCCATATCTCCTCCTACTCCTCTTTCATCCACACATTTGATCATGGTGCTGTACTACCATGGAGGTCCTTCAACTATCTACTTACGGTATTTGACACTTCTAGTCAGGCAATCTCATGTTTTGTGACCTCACCCATCACAAGTAAAGCACCAACCCTCTATGGACTTCCCTCACCCTCTGAGCTACCCATGAACACATGCATGAGTCTGATCAAATGGAGATATCTTGTGTCATGATCCTATCATCTGGCATTTGTTAGCAGTTACTGACACTCATCCCTATGATGCCCACTGCCATCTCTAGTGGCCTGGTGTCCCTCTGATAAGAAGATCCCTATCACGAGTTCCCACTCAAACACCATGACATAGGAGGGGATGCACAAGGGAAATGCACTGGAGCATATATATCTATAGAGTCCTTGCTCAAAATTCTTTGCTCAGAAGTAGTCATCCCGGATCATGTCAAGGGAGTACCATGTATGGTCTGTGAACCTTACTGTATACTCAGACACTATCATCCCTCCCTACTTCATCTCCACAAGCTTCTGAATTTGAACCAAAAACAAGGAGGGGTATTACTTACCATGGAATAGCTACTAGAAGTTGGTACATGAGAGTGTGGACTCATCCTACATCTGGGAAACAAGACTCCACTAGCACCCATATGCTCTATGAAAAAAGCTAGATGTCAGTACAACCACTTGATCTGTCAGTGTCTGGATGAGCCTGAATACATGGACCACTGACTCTAGCCAATCCTTTACTACCTGAGGATCTAGCTCGCCACATAACCTCAGTGGCCTCTATCACTGTAACTCATGGAGCATGCTAAGAATGCATGCATCCTCAACCTACTCGAATGGGATGATCTACTGCTCAATAGGTGGAGGTGTTTCTACCTTCCCACTTAGAGGGAGAAGCTCATGGTTTGGACCTTGAACTGAGGCCTCATCACTCATCATATCATCATCATGATATCGAACTGGTATCCTGGTTGGCTGTCATCACAAAGGCATCCTGAAAGTTATCAAGACATACCATGATTAGATGGGCATATATATATATATATATAACAATAATATGGAGCTAAATCAAGAAGAATTGTCAAATAATTGATCCTATATGATGCATTTGACATTTTTCCCTACAACCAATGTATCGGTATGCCAAGTTGACAAGAAGGTAGTCAAGGTCCTGGGGAATGGATACGTCAACCACCCGCACTATCACTAGATTCCTTGGCCTGAGAGCCTCACTCGAGACACTATGACACTATTTCCCTAATCCCAACCAAATCCTCATAAGGGGAATACTCCAACCATCATCCCAAGGATCAAACCACCTCTAATACCAATTTTTTAGGACCCGAACCAAGCTGGGGCTTGAGCCATAACTACCCCAATCTCACCTCCATAGGCTGGGGGCTAGCGACCACTACTGAAGGAATAACTAACACAGGGAGGCCTTTGGCTAAGTACCTTTATGCACACACACAACCATATTAATTCTTAAGTACAAAGAGAAAAGAATTAAAAGATTAAAAACACTATAAAAAAATTATTCATGTAAAACCTCTAGACAATAAAAGAGTACAATAGTGTGAAGTGAAAAGTAAATGGAAAAAATACACGCCCAACTAGAAAGATTCCCCAAACTAAAAAAATTGGAAATTAAAGTACTAAGAGAGCTCAGATCCATATCTCCAAGACATGAACACCATACATGGTCTAAAGTACCAGATATCCCTAAGCTCCTTTGAAGTCACCACAAACCTATCCATCATCTACATAAGACACAACACGTGCAGGAAAATCCCATGTAGGGGTGAGTATATACATGCCCAGTAGGACATCCCAAAAGATGAATTAGGAGAAGTAAGAGATAAAATAGGAATATAAATACAATATATAGTAAACATGATGTAGCTCAACCCAAGAAAGAGAAAGAGTAAACTCATCCAAGCATAGGGGGATCAACACAGTGAGTAGATGAACTACACATTGAGTCTTTTACACCCATAGTAGGAGAGTAAACTCATCCAACCATGAGAAGCTAAACATGGAAAGCACGTGTCATACCTTTCACATATTTTCATATCATGGAAAGATAGTAACCAAATCCAAAGGTATGGATACAAATGTATATATATGTTCTCAGTCAAAATAAATCCAAATGAGAGAGAAAGGGGATCTCCATCTCATGGATCCTCCCAAGAAGAAGAGTCTCCAATAGTTCCAGATGTCCATAAAAAATTCCCAACATCCCACATGTCTTCCCATAAGTATCTATGTAAAGGCCCATGCCTCACCACTATGTCGCACAAACTAAGGGTGAATAAAATACAAGTAGAGGGCTCTTGACCTAGTACATCAGGGGGGTTCCACTCTATAAGTGTTTTTAGAGGACCCAAAACTAAGATGATGGGGGGTTCTACTCTGAAAGTAGAGGACACACACCCTAGTGTGATAGGGGGTTCTACTCTGGTCATTGAGGACTTGTTACCTATCCGATAGGGGGTTCCACTGTATAAGGTATAGGATTTTTACCCAAACTGATGGGGGTTACACTCTATAGGTCGAGGACCCTTGCCCTAGTGTGATAGGGGTTTCTATCTGGTCATAGAGGACCCACACCCTATCTAATAAAGGTCCCACTTAGTAAGGTAGAGGACCCTCACCCAAGTGTATGGGGGGGGGGGGGTTCCACTCTATAGGAAGCCTCTAGTGACCCTGTCTGATCACTTCCATCATCTAACATCACCTCAATAAGTTCCATTCCTTGAACATATCACATTTTATCCCAAAATTTACAATGGATGGAACCATCATGTTCTATGTGAAAAAACACTCATGATAGGTTACTCATGGATCAAAATTTGAGTTCAAATTAAGGAGACAAAAAATATTGAAGTTTCCTAAAAAGGAACCAAGGGGTACACAACATGTGAGGGGACCCACATGGCATGTGGTATTGCTCCTTCACCTGGTCGTGACTTTGGAGGTACATGGATCACCTATCATGCCGGTGAAAATAGTGTGTAGGGGATATAAATGGAATTCCCTTTCCACTTGAGGTTCCACCCGTGTGCTTGGCCATGTTCGTGTATCATAACCGTGTACGTGTACTTTAGTACACAATGTGCCTCTTCACATGGGGTGTCGCCCATGTTCTATGGTCGTGCCTGTATACTCATGCACTTAGATTGTACCTGGCTATGTGCTCCATCACATGGCTCATTCACACAGGGAAGGAGGTACATGACATGTAGGGATTATATACAATGTGCCATCCTTATAAAATATCAAAACCCTAGCTACCATAGACAGGGCTTGACACACTGTGTTTTCTTCAAAATACACAATGTGTAGTTGAGTTTTTTTCCATAATTTCATATCTTCAATACATGATTCAAATCCAACTGTTTCTCTTTGATTCTATCCTCGATTCCACCCAAAAATAGTGGATCTAGCTTCTTCTCATTGTTTCTGTCCATCTCATGGCCATAAATCTGATTCCATTGAAAGTGGGGTTTTGTTGTATACACTAAATGCCCTAGTTTTCTCTGATTTTTATGATTCAATCCCCAGTTTTCAAATCAATCACCCATGTATCACAAACACCCTATATCTATCCTCTATTCATCGATATATCCCTCATATGTTGTTTTATAATGATTCCGGGGGTTCGATCAGGCTCTATACTACCCATCAATGTCGAACAAGGACCGTAGGGTCCTATCGGTGAAGGACCATAAGAAATTGAATGAGGAAATCTTAAGAACAAAATTTTATCCACAATTGGCCAAAATATTTTGTCCAACGATCAAGAACATGGATACCCAGGGTTAGAAAACAAGAATAACCAATAAAAATTTGTGCACAGGTGAATACAAAGTCCACAATTGGTGTAGTTCAAATAAGGTGGTTGATCTGATCAATAAATTTAATCAAAATGGGTGTAATACACAAATTTATGAGTCCTAACTAGATATTGGATAATTCATCATCGAAGAACACAATTTTTAACAATAAAAGGAAGTAATTACATTTTCTACATCCCGATCTGCTCATATCCAGCATTTCATTGTCATCCAATGTGATTCACCTATGGAAGGAGAGGAAGAACATTGCTTAGAAATTCTATAGTTATGAGGCTAAATATGGGAATATTTCCATAAAAATTGATTTATAGGAAAATACTATTAGGTTAAATGAATGAATGAATGAATGAATTAATGTACTAAACATACTACTAATAGGAATGATATCTGAATTCACTGCACTGACCTATTTTAGGTCGTATCTAGGGTAAAAAATTCATTCTAGACTCAACTGTGGTCTCATATTTCTCATACGAGCTTCTATTTAATATTTATCTCATTTTATTTAAGAAACTACATGCGTGTTATATAAAATATATTCAATATTTTTATAAAATTAATTCTGAGCACACCGGGCCTCAAAATCGCACATCGTCTTAGTGTATAGATATAGAAATATATATATAAATATTTTAAAGTCTTACAAGGAAAAAATTGGGTCTCTTCAGAATACTTAGTAAAATTTTCACACAATCTATCTTTCTAAACTACAGTTAAAGTAGAGGAAAAATCTACTCCATTATTCTTTTTATCCTTTTCAGCATCTATTTTAATATACCCCTATATCATGTGATATTACCAATAAGATCATCCAAACTCAACTTAGTAAGATATTTCATATCATCAAGAGTTTTTCTCTTAGATTCCCATTCATTTGGCATAATATAAATGATTTTATAAACCATATATTCATTAGTAAAGTCTTTAAAAAAAATATATTTTAGACTATTAATAATTTTCATAAATCATTAATGCATATGTGAAATAGATTCTTCAGGTGAGAAATCAAAATCTCTATAATCTTCATGAACTATAGCTCTTCTTGTTTCCACTAATTTAGTAGTCCCAATGTGTGTAACCTCAATTTTCTTCCAAATATTATTTTTCAATTTCAAAAAATGAAATCTGGCTTTATCTATTTCTAGTAATTGAACATAACATAGTATTTATAACTTGATAATTAATTTTATATTCTAATTTGTTTTCTCTTGTAAAAGTAGTAACATCCTTATAAAGAATTTGATAATTTATAGTCAGCATGAAAAAATTATCTACTCCAATATTTATAATAAAAGTATTTAAGTGATATATCTAGTATTTATAATCAACACCATAAAATATATGTGGTATGTTTGGATTCATATTTTTTACGGTACCAATAGACAAACCTACCATATTAAAACAAAGATACTCTTTTCTATAAAAAATATTAGTATAAAAATTTATAAAAGTAAAAACCTACTTTGATACCAAATATAGGATCAAAGAGTATATATTTTACTACAAGAGTAGTGGGTGAATTTTGGTTTATAAAATAAAACTTAAAATTTTCCCAATCTTCTTTAAGAAAGTATATTGGATGAATATTCATACCTATTCAGTTCATTATCAAAATTATAAAAGGTTATAACATATAGTATAAAATTTATCCTATAAAAAATCATAGTGGAATAAAAAACTTATAAAAATAAAGAATAAAAATATTTATAAATTGAGTAATAAAACTTATAAATAACTTTATAAAAAATATTCTACACTTTAAAATTTAGTGTTAAGTAAGTTAATAACCTTGAATTTGGGTATCCATGATATTCACCCTATCATTGGGTTTGCCTTCCTAGCCGCAAAAGTCCTCAATAAAAAAGATTAGACATAGCCTCTATTTCCCTAGCCTCAGGAACCCTTGATCATATGATCAATATATCCTCTATATTTCTTAACAATATAATCCCTCTATAAAACTAGATAATATATAGTACTTAAAAAATCTAAAGATATTAAGGCATTTACAATAATAAGCATTATAATAAAAATAATATATAAAAGGAATCTATAAAAGTTACAATGGAGTGTATTCAAGTGACAAGATGTTATAAAATATTCACAAAAACTTTTGATAGTTAAAGATGTAAAATATTTCTCCTTCTTAAATACATATTTATTTATAGGCACATTCATAATGGTTATATTTATCATATCACAGAGGTGGTTACAACAACATCAGACATACTCCTTTTTCAATTGGAAAGATCAGTACATAATATCTATCTAATAGTCATATTGATATACACCATTACAATGTATTAGGTTCCATCCAGTAGAATGGAATTTCTTTATCTGGTGTAATGCATGTAGTTCCTAATCTAGTAGGATTTATAAAAGTAAATCTATTTGGTAGACTTATTAGAAATTCATATGGTGGGACTTTGTTAAACTTAATCCATTAGACTTTATAAAAATATATCTGGTGAAATTTGTGTCTATCAATCTTATGTACAAAGTACATGTCCATCTTATAAGAAAGTTCTGTTTGATATCCTCCATCCAAAAACATTTAAGAAAGTTCCGTCCATTGGAAAGTATTTTCTTCATTTGATAAAATATATAACTTTCCTACAAAAAAATATTAATAACTTAAGAAGTATAAAATTTATAAATTTATAAACTTTTAAGTAAGTGGGTTCTGATTTTCAAAATCAAGGTTAGAAAATGTTGAAATAATACTCTCAACTCAACATGAACCTACCACTATCCCTCCTTTTGAAAATCAATAAAGGAATGACTCATAAAACATTTCCTATGTGACTTGTATGCAACCCCCAACGACTCACACATAGTCCAACAAATGACTTGTATGCAATTGATAATCACTCATATGGTGAACCACTCATATTAAGATCTAGATGAGTTATACATAGAGTTATTGACTCATACATAGATGATGATGACTCATAAAAATATGATAATCACTCATACAAAAATTTTGATCACTAATATATATTAATGGATCCATGACTCATATGAAGATAGTACATAGTCATTTTTCTCAGATGAATCATACACACCCATGGTAACTCATGCACTATCAACCTGATGACTCATATAATTACTGATGACTCGTACATATCTTCTTATGACTCATACACAAATTATAATCACTTATACATAGGAAAATATGATTCATATGTAAAACATGACTTATCTAGATTTCAGCCACTGCTTAAAAAATAATTTTCAAAAAATCTTCTAAAACACTTATAATCCTCATCCAACCTTCAAGATATAAACCCCATACACTTAATTATACATAATTTAAGATTCATTACACTTTATTGTTAAAAAACACAACCTCAAAAACCAATCCTAGGGGTTTTTTTTAAAATATTCCCTTTGGGTTTGTTAAAAAATTCAAAATAGATTTAACATTAGAACTCTTGAAAACTTAAAAAATCACTATATGTAATCATAAACACATCCTAAAACTCTTTCATTAAAGGAGTGTATCAACGATTCTCTTAACATCAACTCTAATCCCACTCGAGTAAACTCGATGTGATAAATAAGAGATAAGTGAGAAGATCATCATGAAAATTCCTTATTGAACTTCCATACTCTTGAAACTTTCAACCTCTTTAAAATTGATCTCCTTGATTATGAAATGAAATAATCTACCTCTCTTCAAGATGCAGGCATATGATGTATCCACCTTTTCTCCCCCTTTGTTAATAGGAAGAACACTCCTATACAAATTTATCATCTCCACACATAAATGGCCCAAGAAGTGACATATGAAACCTTATCCCCCATTAACATCAAACCTAAAGAGAACTTATCTAAAAGTTTAAAAAAGATAATTATAAATTAAAATAATTAATTATATATGGTTTACATTCCTTACTACAAGTAGTAATATCCCATGGGGGGAGTGGGGGTATCTTTTACAACCCATCTAGTTGGAGGGAGTTGGTTGGAATCCAAGAGACAATTAATGAATTTCATAATCTTCTTTGGGAAGTTCATTTATTATAATACCAATGACTTGATTTTGAGTGGACACATACGCTAACTTCACTAGTCCTTGTTCAAACTTCTCCTTGATAAATTGATATTTTTTCTTAATGTGCTTCATCCTTGAATAATGGATGAAATTTTTTCTAAGATTAATATCACTCGAGTTATCACACATGATACCAATGGGATATTTAACTTTAAATCCAATTTCTTCATGATATTTATTCATACATATTAATTAAGTACAAGATTGAGTAGCCACTGTATATTTAGCCTCCATAGTAATAAAGGAAATGTGGTACTACTTATTACTCATCCAAGAAATGCAATAAATTACAAGATAGAAAGAACCACCTGATGTTGAATTATTCTCATCAGCTAAAACTACCCAATTTGTATATATAAAGCCCAACAAATCCTACCATGATAATCTATAATAGAAAATCCTGAATTCCACTATATTATTGATGTATAGATGTATCCTCTTCACTACTAGCATATGGATTTCCATGGGACAACATTGGTCATATGAAACATGACATGTGAAAAAAACTATATCAGGTTATGTGGATATTAGATATATAAAAATGCTAATAATATATCTATATTGAGTCACATAAACCTCCTTTACATTACCTTATTTTGAAAAATTTATCTGGGTAGTTTACAGAGTTTTCATTCCATTTAAACTTTTGATAACTTCTTTAGAATATTTTTCTTGAGAAATGAATGTTCCACCCTTTCCTTGAGATGCCTATAAGCCAAGAAAAAATGTAATCCCACCAATAATAGACATTTCAAACTCATACCACATATATTCTGAAAAATTCTTACATTGTTCATTTTCTGAGACTCCAATAGTTATGTAATTAACATAAATAATCACAAACATCATTTTATCCTCTTACTTTTTTATATATAAGTTTTTATCCAATAAAACTCTTTATAATATGGTCTTCTTTAAGTATTAATATAGTTGAGAACACCAATCCCTTGATGATTACATTAGGTGATATAATTCCTTCTTCAACTGAAATAATGTTTTTCATATTCATAAATAATAAAGTTATCTGGTTTCTCTATATGAACTTCCTCTTCAAGAAACCCATTCTATAATAAATATTTAACATCTATTTGATACAATTTGAATCATCTTTTTACTATCATGAAAAAAACCATATTGTTTCCAACCAAGACTCAAATGAAAAAATCTCATCAATATCTATGCCTTTGATTTTGGAATACCCTTTTCACACCATCCATGCTTTATTTCATGACACCTTGCCATATTAATTTGTTTTATGTGGAACACCCACTTGGTTTTGATGAAATTATTTTATTTCATACATGGAACAACTTAATATGTTTTATTATTATGTATTTGGAAAATTTATTCATGCATAGACTTGAAAGAATTCTCATCCTTCCTATCCTATTTAAAACTTTTAGGCTCTACTTGAGATATAAGAGTGGTTTTTTTGAGTCTTCATCCTTCTAGTTTGAATTGGATCTATATGGTCATAATTTTTTTTATAAGACCCCATATTTGACCTAGGTACATTATATAATTAAATTTTTGTTGAAAAACTTTAAATTATATAAAAAATACTTTTTCATAGTTTAAAATGGTGTTTCAAAGTTTCTCAGGATCTTGGAAGAGGCTGGCTAGTGAATTCTAGTGGTGGCATGTAGAAAAAGTGATGTTGTTGTGCCACCGACTAGCTGGTGGATGGGATAGTATCCCGATTAGGATACTAGAACCTCATCGACCAGCCGGTAAGACCCACTAGCCAGATTGTGGTGATCTGAAAGAATTGTTTTCCTATAGAAAACCCACTATCCATGTAGTGGGGTTTTTAGATAAGCATACATGCTTACTGGCACCACTGGTTAGTATGTGGTAGCTGAGACTAGGAGATGGTGTTGTTCTATGTCGAGAAATAAAGGGGAAGATTCATATTTCTTCCCCGAATCCCCAATTTAATTACTTAAACCAACTACTTTAATCATAATTCTATATTTATGTTTTGGAAGGGTTATCCAATGATTATTTGGTTTCTCCAATTCTTTCACTTGGTTCCACGATCCATGGTTTGATATGGATATATTGAATCCAAAATTCTTTCTTAGAATTGGTGAATTCATATTGTTTTCTTCATTATTATTATTCTTCCATACCTAATGGGATAAGTATATCATAATACATTGTAAATAATGGTATTGTAATTTAATTTAGACAATCGATCATTGGATTTTCATCTTTCTTTTAAGGTAGGTGGTATAGAAAATATCCCTAAGGTCTTATTTGGTTTTTTAGTCTGCAAAAGATGTGAGATTATACAATGAACACAACTTATATTAATTAGAAACCTCTGGAATTTCTTCAATACTCATTCCTAGACCTCCCATGAACCCCGTTGGGTTTTTTTGTAAAATGTGACCCTTGAATTTCAGCCACCCGAGAGGTATGCCTATCCTCGGCCCTCGGTTGGAACTTGAACTTGTGAACCCAAATCCATTATAATTGAATTTTAGAATTATGGGTTGATTATTTAGATCAGAACTTCTAAACCTTTTCAATTAAGTTATTTGAAATTGGAAATATATACTTGAATGGACATGTGAAATTACAACTTGGTATAATATAATGTGAATTGGATTTGTTACAATTGTTATGTGAAATTGGTAATTGGAATATCATTGGAATATTGGAATGAAACCATTAATTATGCATGAATGGAATGAGAATTGTAATCATGATAATTGATATGTTAATTGATAACTAGAAATGTGAATGGAACTTGACTAAAATTAATAACGACATGTAACCAAAATTGGATAGATAATTGGTAATTGGAATGAATTAAAAATATGAAATATGTTAAAATGATTGTAATGTTTAGTGATTAATTATTATTTGTATCTTGTTTATTTTGATATTTAGAATATGAAATTGTCCCCAACACATGAATTCACACAGGGTCTGATGTCCTTTGATCATGTAAGTGACCCTAGTATGGGAATTCACACCGGGTCCATTGATACTTGAGATATGTAATTCACCCATGGAATGGTAATCAAACGTGGGTTGGATATGATTTGAATGTGAAATAGGTTCTTAGAATGAGAATATTAATCGACTCGGTGATTAGTATGGAAAAATACATCTGGCATTATGCCGTAGCAGGTATGGATGGCCCTAGGTGTAAATAAGGTGATCGAGGGTCAGTGAGGTTATTAGGATATTTTTAATTAAAATATTAATTAATAAATTTATATATCATAAAATTATATGAAAAATTATTCATAATGGGTTTATTTATACACTGTTTTTGGTGGCCTACTGAGTTTTACTCACACCCTATTCAGGCCGTTGTTTGGTACCTAGGTAGACTTCATAGATGTTGGTTTTTACAAGGGAAATGGGGCCTTTGGTTGATTTTTTTATTTTCTACATGGGACTGGAGTTTGGATATAGGAAAAATTATAGGATCTATTGAGATTATTACTTTTTGATTCTTTCATACAGTTGGATGATTGTATAACATATTAGTATGACACTCAATATGATGTTTCATGGTTTGATTATATTGTATTGATTTGTCTTTTGCATATTTATCTACTGGAGTTGATATATATTGATTTGTTTATCATATTTACACTATGTTTTTTATATGGTACAATAGGGTATAGTCTCCCCAATATATTTATTAGGCCCTCACTATTAGTTGATAACCTATGGAATATGATGAGGTTCACTTGAGGTCTCATGGCCACCCATTTTGGTCACGTGAGGGAGAACCGGGCTGGGGGTATTAAAAAGTGGTATCAAAGGAGGTATTTTATTTATTTATTTACTATTGAGGAAAGGTATACATGATAATATATAACACCAAAATATTTTTTGAAATATTATATTTTAAATAAATTTAAGTTCTTTGATATCTTATGTTATACACAACACTGAGTTTTAATGAACCACAATATACTATTAATATTATTATTTAAGCATGAAAATTACAACCTATCCATTAAACTTGGCAGTATGAATAGGAATATTTTTTTTAAAAAATTAAGTATAATTTTTTTATACAAATAAAACATATTGGTAAAAAGTACTTATTTTTTAGTAAAGTCTTTCTATGTTTCAAAAATATTATTTTCTCAAAAAAATGTTTTTTATTGATTTCAGAGAATAAATATTAAAATTAATTTTGAAAATTTTTGAAAATTTATTTGAAAAAATTAAATTCATTCTTGGTATTTAAATGTTGAAATTATCTTAGGGGTAATTTTTGATAATTTTCTGAAAAGATTAATGTTTCGATGAATAGTAAAAAAATACTAATTTTCATTAAAAATTGTCTTTTAGTTTAAAGAATTTACAAGATCTATTTTATTTTAAGATGGTTTTAAAATTAAAATATTAAAATTATATATTTATTAATCCAATTTTGGTAATTTTAATCAATTTCATATTGAATTTTGATATTAAAACTTCATATACTTCTGAAATTTTTCTCTTTGGAAAATCGTTTTTTCGTTGTGTATGTGGGATTAATCTTAAATTAAATTATTCCACTTTTGTAATTTGAATTTGATAAAAGTAATTCAATATTTAGAATAAAAATAATTTATATTATATAATAATTTTAAATTAATTTATGGTAATAAAGATTAATTAAGATAATAAAAATTAATCACCTCGATTAAGGTTAAAATGAGGTTTTGCACATTACATGTTTTTTTGTTAAAAATAATTTTACAAAAACATAGGGTTTTTATTTAATAAATTGGATTAAATATTTATAATCATTTGGTAAAAATTATCTAATAAGTCTCATTTTAATTTTAGTATTAAATTATAAATTACCCAAGTGAATAAAAAGATGCATGTTACCATGGTGGAAACTAAAATTGAAAAATTGACTAAACATAAATGCTAAGGAATAAAATGTTTAAAACATGTGTTTATTTTTTGTAGGTGTTTATAGACCATATAATCCATACCCTACATTATTTATCAATTTTGGAGGCACTTGGGGTGAGAATGACTTCCCATTATTGAATAGTTTTTGGGTATTTACAAAAATGTCACTCCTCCTCAATTATAAATGGGAACTTTATTCCCTCACTAATTCAAAACTAATAAGATTTTTTCTAAAAAAAAACCCTAAAAAACACCTCCCCAAAATCCTTATACATTTTATAGAGCTTCTGGTCATACAAAAAGTCCAATCCTAGGGTCATTAATAAGAGATCCAAAGGGGCTGTCTTCACTAAACTATTTCCTTTTTTTACTTCTTCTCTAACCACCTTAATTAATGAATTAATAATTAAAATATAATAATACTTGTATATAAGATATATTTAGATGTTATTATGTTTATGTAAAAACCTATATTCATCTCCTCTTCCATCAAATGGGAAATGAAACCATTGATTGTGTGTATGTCGGACTACCGCCTCATGAACCGATGTAATTCGTTTTCCATCACCAACTATCATGGATGGATATAATGATGGATTTAATGTTAATATATGATATTTATGATATTATTATACCTTTTTAATCATAATATCATATATAAATTATTACTTTGAATTCCTTGGGAATATAATAACATCACTCATGTGTACGGTGGACTACCTCCTCACGGAGCGATGTGATTCATTTTTCACTTGTGATTTACATGTAAGGTAATAAAGATGAGTTTAATGAATATATGTGATATATTTGAAATAATAATTAATTTTTAAATGTGATATATTATTTAACTTTATTTCATTCCATCTGCCAAGAAAATGTAAACAACATTCATGCGTATGTACAACCTACCGTCTCTATGAATGATGTATTTCATTTTCTATCTCTAAATTTTATTGATTACTATAAATACATATATATTGAATATATATGATATTTATATCATTTTTAAAATTATTTATATTATTTAATTATTATTAAATTAATAAGATCAAAAATACCAAATCAAAACATACACTAAAAACAATGAAGTTATTACCTGAAACATGATTTTAACAAGAATTTGTTACTAAATGGTTAATAAAAGGTCATAATTAAATAATATATGGTATTATATATAAAATTATTTTTATTTAAAAAATTTATAATAAAACTATATTTATTATAAATTAGTTTCTTATTTGTATAAATTAATTCAAGACTTAAGGTAAGATAATTTCATCTCGAATTATCATCTTTGGGAAACATGTTATGTTATGCACCTATCTTATTTTATGAGGTGTATATAAAACCCCTTTTAAATTTTATACCACGAATTAATTTATTCTCATGGTATTTAAAGTTTCATTATATGTTTCATTTTATGTTATTATTTAATGAAGCATACAATTCAAAAGTTACCAAAGTGGTAAGAGTTTGATGTTACAATCTCATTGTTTATCAAGGTTGTATATGATTATGCTTACAATGATGAGATATTATGATCTAAATATCAGGAAACACTTGAATTTTCTTATAATATATTTTTTTATTGAGAATACATGTTTTCCTTTCTATTTCCCCTCTTTATGTACTCAAGATTCCAAAAGAATGTTTTTAAAGAACACTGACTTTATTTCTCTCTTCGGTTAATTTTTTTTCTATTCTATATCCACAGTTTATAAAAAAAATTTAAAGAAGGTTTTAATATTAATATATGATTTTTTAAATTTATTTTTACCCTTTATTTAATTTAAAAAAAATTAAAATGAATATTCGTTTTTTTCCAAACAAGGCTCATTTTTCTTTTAATAAAAATGAGAAATGATTCTTTGTTTTAACATGTACAACATGAATAGAATTTCCCTCCCTCATGAACACTAAATGTTTTAAATATTACTTTGTAAGATTCCAAGTTTATTTTCAAATAAAATGATTTTGAAAATTATTTCTAATTTTTTGTAAAAAATTTGAATTTCAAAATTAAAAGACAATTTTCCTCAATAAATGATCCAACTGATCTTTCAAAATTATTTTACATCTAAGATGATATTATTTGATGTTACTTATGAATTATTGAGGATATGATATGATGAAATGTTTATGAAACCAATTTATTCATGTTTTCTTATATGATGAATGTTTTATGATCTTATGGAACATATATATATGATTTTCATTATGTGATGGGTGAGACCTATATCTCACTCCAATGCATTGGGTAATGATGGATAAATCATGATTTAATTATGTTATGTGTGAACCTATTTTCATGTTCATGATGTTATGTGTGTACCATATTTTAGGTTCATAAGATTAAGCATGGGCCTGTTTTTCATGTCTATAACATTAAGTATGGGTCTGGTTTTCACGTGTATAAGATTAAGCATGGGTCTGGTTACATGTCCATAAGTTCATACAAGGGCCTAATTTCATGTCCTTTACTTAATTAGCAAACCTGTTTCTATTTATACAAGTTTACAATGTTATAATCTTATGTGTATGCCACAAATATATGTATTATTACAATTTTATGCTCTCAAGGCTTATATACTTTGAATCCTCTATGATTCATGAATTATGAACTGATAATATTTATGACATGACTCAAGTTTAAGATCTAGGATATAAATGGTATGGTTTTCAAATATTAAGATCATATTATCATACCCTTACGCTCATGTTATTTTTATGTGATCATTGACATCTCCCTTTTTTACCCTTACTGAGCATTTGAGCTCACCCTTCATATGTTTTTTCCTAGGTTATGAAGAATGGTTTTGTGTATGATAAGTCTATGAAGGGTGTTATATATGTAGAAATTAGTCAGGGAAGATGTAGTTCACCTATTAACTAGTTATTTGTTAGGACCACTAGGTTAGATACCTTGAGAGGGGGGGGGGGGTAACAGATTAAAACAGCTACCCCTATTGATCTTGTTTCACTATTAAGAAAAACTCTCTTCTCCCTCTTTCTTGTAGCAAGGTATAAACAAAAATTAAATCATGCACACGACAAATCAATTTTTACTTGGTTCACACTCAATGGGCTACATCCAAGGAGCAAACACTGGTGATGTGCTGATGTACCAAATCCAGTATAAGTACACTATTTTTTACAATGTTTGAAGCAGACTCACTGTCCCTTCGGGTTTACAACCAATCACAATATGAAAGCTCACTACTCTCTCAATTGAAGTGTTCTCACTGCTTCTTTAGAATATATACTCATAGTTTATAGACCTGTAGGCCTCTTCATTATCACAGATGAATTATGCATCCGTAACTATTGATAGATGCTCTGTTTATGTCTAACTTTCACTCGCAGATGAATCTCACTTTGCACCGGGTGTACCGGGAAATCCCAAATTTTACGTGCAAAACATACTACACCTTGCACATAATTCCCTGATTTTTCACAAAATCTACTTTTTGTGCAAACAACTCTTTTACGCGCAACCAAGCCTTTTACGCACAAACAACTTTTTTACGCGCAAACTTGTCATTTACGCACAACTACCTTCTGTACTTCAATTTCGCGCCAGAGATCAGATACTCTCGAAGTCTTGAGCTTCACCGAATGGGGGGGGGGTTACCTCATATTTATAGGGAAAATTGACCCCTGTGAAAAAAACCTCCTTGAACGCATAATCCTCTTTGAGCGTAAAAAACACATATTCTACACAACACCATATTTCGTGCCATACTTCAATTTTTCACGCACCTCATTCCTTTTCCAATTTTCATCCTTCTGATCTCGAAAAAACTCTTGCGTGAAAAACTCTATTCCTCTATTTTGCGCACCATTCCAATATTTCGTGCACCACTTTCTTTTTCATGCACCACTCTAATTTTCTGTGCACCTTTCTTTTCCAAAAACACATCTCTCCATTTTCTGATTTTTAGGCCCAAAAATTTGGCAAACACTAGAAAATGGTGCCACCTTGTATCTTCTCTTTTTGTATCACCTCTAGATCATCCATTCCTTCGTCGAGGTTCTTATCTCAAACATTGATATCTAAAAACATCTCTTGAACCTGAAAAATCACCATGTAAACCCCCTTTATCAACAAATTGTACATCATGGTCTTCTTTGTCAACAAACGCAACATGGAGGCCCTCTTTGTCAATAAAAAAAATTACCTCAAAAATGATTCAATGATACCTTGAGGTATTTTTGCACAACATTATTTAGATTTCCATGTTTACAAAGGAACTATAACTAAATGATTTTGGCATGGATCATTATGTTATATCATGAATATTCATCTATTAAGATGTAATATTAATTTATGAAAAGTTTGGATTGCTATAGTTAGTATCATAACAAAGGTTTAGTTAAACTTTTAAGACTTGGATGAGAAAAAATTAGTGATGTCCCCAAGGATATCTCTAAGTTTATGTCTAAGGATAAGTCTAAGTATAAGAAAATATACTGGAATTTTGGTGAAGGGTAGAGTGATTGGTTTTCAAGAAATTACATCCCTATATTGATACTACATGTGGATGAGGCTCTCGTACATTTGTACATAGGGGTAACAACTCTGAAAAGGATGCATTGGAATTTGAATCAATCTTTGATTGGTGCATAACAATGGGTATTTCTACTCACCTGGTTTGACAATCCTAGGTGATATTTTTTTGTAAATTCACAAAGTCTTTATGAACCATCATGAATTATTTGAATAGACAATGACCATGAATGAGATAAGTTAAACCAAATATTTCATAGATACAAAGGATGGTTTCATGATTTAGTCATCCTATAAATTATTTTTCATGATTATGTGACTTTACACTATGAATAATGTTTCTCACACTATACTTTTTGGATTTAGTCAAAGGAGGGAACTGGAAGTAACTGGGTTAATATTGAATGTGATAAACACTGTATTGATGAGAAACCAAATGGGATGATTCCTAGAGTGTAGGATATTTTGATTATGCCTAAGTAGTTATCATGATATATGATTAACAACTTTCACCTTAACCAACTCTTAGACTCATGAAAGAAGAGAAGGATAAAGTTTATTGAGAGTTCTGGTGGTGTAGACCATGGATAAAAGAAGATCCAATTTCCTATATACTGAGAATGTGTAAAGAAACACTCCAAGGAATGTCTCAAAGAAATGAGAAGATGTTTTATGTGTGGAAAAGAAGGTCAAATAGTAATATATTACTGAGGAAAAATGAAAATTTTAATTAATGTAATGGATGAGAATAATGGTTTTCCTAAGGCATCATCAATTGTTGAATGTTATAAATTTGGAAAGTATGGTAATTATACAAATTGATGTCCTAGGGGGGAAACTAAAGAATAGGATCAACACGGTGGCACAAGTAAAGGTTTTTTTATGATGAAGATACTACAAATGAAATATTAAATAAAGGAGGTATTAAGGAATACGATGATGGATCATAGTTAATGGTTTAATAATGAATTAGAATGATTTAAGTTTTTATGTATTGGAATTCAATAATTATGAAATATATAAGTAATTTTATATATAAGTTTTTCATTAAGTATTTTTAAGAATATGTTTAAAGGTATTAATGACATAGAAAAGTTATTTAATTACAAGGTGGTATTTTATTAAAAGCATATGATTAAGGTAAATATAACCCTTAATTTGTTCCTAATGTTAAGATAATGATGTTAGGATAAAGAGATGATAGACATGGATAAATTAAATTGTATAGTATTGATTACCTTACAACTGATTAATTATTTGATGATAAAGTGTTTTATGTTTTCATTGATGGAGTACAATTTTTTATGATTTATAGAATATATCCAATAATCTATGTTTTATTTAAGTAATAAAGAATAATTTATGTTTTTAATAAGGTATTATGGTAATTTAGGATATTACCATGTTTCAAGAGAATACATGAGGAAGGTATTCACATGTTTCGTATGTGACAGTTAAGAGAAAATTTATGATATTTGGGGGATTAATGTTACGTTGATTTTAGAAATTTTAGTGGCCTTATTTATAAATATTTTAATTTTGTATGGGTTTTAAGGTTAACCATTTATAGAATGGTTTAATTTGATCTTTGGATTAGATTTTAGAGATTAATGTTTTATTTTACAATATAAATATTTATCAATATTAGATAACTTATGCTAACCATTTTGGTTTTGTTGATTACTAAAGATATAATTAATGACTTATAATTCTTTTATATATATTAGGATCCATTAAAAATTAATTTTAGTGCTTAATTCATGAAAAATTAATCTTGACTTTTTATTTCTTGGAATAATAGATGAAGTGAAAATAAATCGCAGCACAACCAAATGATGAGATTGCGCTTATAAAATGGAAATAAATAAAGTAAGTATTATGTTATCTATCTTGATATCAAAAATTAAATAAAATTTAATAAAAATGATTTTGAGACAAAATTTTTGTCTTATTTCCTTCATTTCTGATTAATTGATCGCCTTTTTCTCATCTCTTTGGTTTATGATTTTGTGGTCGTTAACTTTCTCATGACCATTCACCTTTTTGTGATCAATGATATACATAAATTACTTTTTTTCCATGAAAATATATTCTCTTAAAACTAATTTATTCTTATTTGGAAACCTAGTTATGTTTCATTCCATATGACCTTTGTATTTCTCTTTCCCTTTCTTTTTAAGAGGAAGTTTTATCAACCACTTTATAATGTGGATTTTTTGAAAAGTAATTTTCAAATGTAAAACCCTTGATTATTGAGATCAAGTTAAAATTGTGTGGAAAACATTTATTAAATGGGGAATAATTTAACACCCTAATATTTCATGAAATATTTTATTTCAAATAAATTTAATTTCTTTGATATTTTTTATTACACGAAACACCAAGTTTTAATGAACCATGATATAATATTAATATTATTATTTAAACATGATCATTAAAACCTATCCATTAAACTTAGTAGCATGAATAAGAATAAACAAATTTTATAAAATAATTTTAATGGTTTTATATAAAGAAAAAATATCAGTAAAAAAGTACTTAATTTTTTAGTAAAGTCTTTATATGTTTCGAAAACACTATTTTCTCAAAAAATATTTTTATCACATTCTATGAAAAAAATTAATTTTTAAAAATTTTGGAAAAAATATTTTAAAAAATTAAATTAATTATTGGGATCAAAATTTTAAAATTATCTTAGGGTGAACTTTTTATAATTTTATAAAAAGTTTAATTTCTCGATGAATAGTAAAAAATACTGATTTTTATTAAAAACTGCCTTTTCTTTTAAAGAATTAAAATCTAAATTTTATTTTAATATGGTTTTAAAATTAAAATTAGTTCAATTATATATTTATTAATATATTTTTTTTCATCATAATCAATTTAATATCAATTTTTATATTAAAACTTCCTATATTTTTTAAAATTTTCTCTTTGAAAAAACGCCTTTTCATTGCATCTGTGGGATAAATATTAAATTAAATTATACTAATTTTGTGATTATAATTGATAAAATGGATTTAATATTTATAATAATATTAATTTATATTCTATAATAAGTTTAAAATAATTTCTGTTCATAAATATTAATAAATCCAATAAAAATTTAATTTCGCAATTAAGGTTAAATCAGGGTTTTGTGCGTTAATGCGCTTGTGTTAAAATTAATTTTTCCCACAAATAGAATTTTTATTTAATAAATTTGATTTAATATTTAGAATAATTGGGTACCAATTATATAATAAGGTTCATTTTAATTTTATTTTTAAAGGATAAATTACCTAGGTGAATAAAATGATACAAGTTAATATGGTGAAAACTAAAATGGTAAAATTAAGTAAACATAAATGATAAGGAATATTTTTTTTAAAACATGTATTTTTTTATGGATATTTTTATTGGAAATGTCATACCAAAACTATATTATTTATCAATTTTTGAGGCACGTGGGGTGAGAGTGACTTCCCATTATTTAATAGTTTTGGGTATTTACAAATATGCCAGTCCTCTTCAATTATAAAAGAGAACTTCCTCCCCTCACTTATTCACACCTCCTAAGACATTTATATCCACAAAACCTAGAAAAATACCTTCCCAACATCCTTATTCATGTTATAGTTCTGATAGTTATCTCAAAATACCAACCACAGGGTTCTTAATAATAGATCCAAAGGGGGGTGTTTTAAGTGAAGGTAATTGTCTTCATTAAACTCTTTATTTTTTTACTTCTTATCTTACCAAATTAATTAAGGTATTAATAATTCCAATATAATAAAACAATTATCTAAAAAAAATTTATATTTTATTATTTTGATGTAATTACATATATCCATCTTTTCTTCCATCAAATGGGGAATAAAATTGTCAATTGTGTAAACGACGAACTATCAACTCGCGAACCGATGTAATTAATTTTCCATCACCACCTCTTATGTAAATATATAATGATGGATTTAATATTTATATATGATATTTATTATTTTATTTTACTTATTGAATCATAATATCACATATAACTTCTTACTTTATATTCCTTGGGAATACGATAATGTCACTCGTGTGTATTGTGGACTACCGCCTCACGAAGTAATGTGATTTATTTTTTACCTAAGATTTACATGGAAGGTAATAAGGATTAATTTAATGAATATATGTGATATATATGTCATCATAATTACTCTATAAATGTAATATATTATTTACCTTTCTTTCATTCCAACCGCTGAGAAAATGGAAACAGTGTTCATGTGTTCGTACGACCTAACGTCTCCATGAATAATGTATTTAATTTTCTATATCTAACTTTTATGGATTAATATAAATACATATATACTTAATATCTATGTTTTTTACTTCATGGTTAAATTTTTTTATAAAACCATGATCAAATTAAGAAGACCAAAAATACCAAATCAAAACATACATGAAAAACAATGCAGTTATAACCAAAGATGTGATTTTAACAAGGAATTATTAATAAACATGTAATAAAAGGTCATAAGTAAATAATATATGGTATGATATATATAATTATAATTCTATAATATATTCATAACAAACCTATATTTATTATTAAATATGTTAGAAAGTGTATGAAAGAATACTATACTTAAGGTAAGGGAATTTTATATCAAATTATCTTCTTTGGGACATATGTTATGTTATGTACATATATAATTTTATAAGAGATATATACATACCATTTGACATGTTATATCATGAATTTATTTATTATCATCATATTTAAAGTTTCATTTTATGTTATTCTTTAATGGGACTTATGATTTAAAAGTTACCAAAGCGATAAGGGTTTCATGTTACAGTCTCATTTTTTATCAGAGTTGTTATGATTATACTTCCAATGACGGTATCTTATAATATACCTCTCAAGAAACACATGAATTTTATTATCCTATTGTTATTTCTTGAGAATTCATATTTTTATTTCTATTTCCTCTCTTTATGAACTCAATATTATAAAATAACATTTTTAAAGAAAAAAAACTTTATTTCTCTCTTCAATCAATACCAATTTTCTTCCATATCCATGTTTTTTAAAAATGTTTTCAACTATATTATTTTTTGAATTCATTTTTTTCTCTTTTTTAATTTTCAAAAAAAAAATTGATAAGAAATCTACATGTCATTTTATAAACAAGACTTGTTTTTCTTTTATCAAAAATGTGGAAGGAGTATTTACTTTAATGTGTACAACATGAATAGAATTTCACTCTATCATGATCAATAAATGTTTTAAATATTAATTTATAATTTTCTACGTTAATTTTCAAAGAAAAGTATTTTAAAAATGTTTTATAAATTTTTAGTTTTAAAAATTAATTTTCAAAGTTGGAAGGCTATTTTCCTCAAGAAAATTTTCAAGTGATCTTTCAAAATCATTTTCCATATAGGTTAAAATCCTTTGATGTTATTTAGAATTTACTGGGGATATGATCTAGGGATAATATTATTATACTTTCTTCGAATAGTTTATTATTATGATGATGAATTTTTTTATGAAACTCGTTCCCTTTACTTGGGTTGTGATATGGTTAAATGTTTATGAAAACCATTTATTTTCATGAGTTCTGGTATGATGAATATTTTATTATCTTGTGGCACAAATATGTATGATTTTAATTATGTGATGTGTTGGACCAATATCTCCCTCTAATTCATTGGGTAATGATTGATGACTCATGAGTTAATTATGTTATGTGTGAACCTATTTTCATGTTCACAATGTTATGTGTAGAACTACTTTCATGCCCATAAGATTAAGCATGGGCCTAGTTTTCAAGTCTATAAGATTAATCATGGTCCTAGTTTTCATGTCCATAAGATTATTCATGGGCCTAGTTATATGTTCATAAGTTTATGAGAGGGCCTGATTTTGTGTCCTTAACTTAATGAGTGAACCCATTTCTATTTATGCATGTACAAAATCTTATAAGATTATGTGTATGACACAAATATATATCTCATGTCAATATTATGCTCTCATGGATTATGAAATTTTATTCCTTTATGATTCATGTCTTATGAACTACCATGATTTTTGTCATGACTCAAGTTTATGATCTATGATATGTTGGGTGTGGTTTTCAAATGTTAAGATCATGTTATCTCACTCTTATTCTCATGTTATTCTTATGTTATCATTAATATATCTCTTGTTTACCTTTAATGCGAATCTGATCTCACCCTTTATATGTTTTTCCCCAGGTTATGAAGAAAGTTTTTATGTATGATAAGTCTAAGAAGGATTCTAGTTATGAAGAAATTAGTGGGAGAAGATGTATTTCACCTATGAACCAGTTTTTTATGTTTACAAGTTTACAAAGGCATAAAACCTAAATGTTTATATCATGGATCATTATGTTATGTAATGATTATTCATCTATTAAGATATAATATTTATGTATGAAAGGTGTGGGTCACTATAAAAATAGGATGTGTTGGGGCTTGGTAATGATCTCGTGCATGGAATTAGCTAACCCATGTGCCGGGGGGGGGGGGGGTGGAGGGAATACAAATTACCATGGATGGGATTATTGTTCTTGAGATTCTATTATTACAATTGTTATGTTATTTCACCTTGGGTCATGAAATTGTTTTGCGGTGTTACTATGATATTTTACTCATAGTTCGGTATGACATGAGGTGCATATTTATACATTATGGTAGGCATATAAGAATCTATGTTATTATGCATTGTTCATACTAGGGATTCATTTATTGTACATTAAATTTCAATAATTTCTTGATAAAAAGGAATAAAATTTATCTATTAAAATATGATTATTTGTCTTATTAATCCAAGAAATGAAATGGCCTTGTGGACTTGGATATTTTTCGTCTCTTTATCCTTCCAAGTTAATCTTGTGTTGAACCCTATGATATGAGGATTATCTTGACCCCTATAAAGAAATTCCTCTGCATCATCTTCCAGTTAAGAATTAGGAGAGTGGTAATGAGTAAAAACCTCACACAGAAGATATGGGGATTCTTGAGACTTTGAGGAATCCTATGGATTATTATCTCAATGATAGTTTCTCAAGGGTCATGCGATCTATGGATAGGGATAATAATCAAATTGTACATTTGATATATATCCTAAAAATGTATTTATAGCTATATCACCAACCCATTTTTCTCTATGGAGGGAGGACCTTGGTCGCTATAGTTTTGGATCAAGTCCATCTAGATGATATTTAGTCATTTAGAGACATCTATAGAGAGGAGGGTGAATCTTTGTACCTATATTCTATAAGGACCTACCAAGCATTGGTGGGACACAATAGTATAAGTTGAAAAAAATAAGGATCTGATCAAAAAGGATTCTATGAGAGGTTTATGAGTTAATTATATCTAGATAGGTTAAGGGATGAAAGGTATCATGAGTTCATGCACCTGACGTAGGGGATCATGTTTGTGATATTTTACACTGGTTAGTTTACCGACCTATAGTGTTTTTCTCTATCATTGGAAGGAAATGAGATAGCTTGGGTGAAGCACTTCTGGGATGGTCTTTGTTAAGAGATCAAGTCACATGTGACCATTTTCTTCTTGAAAAACTTATTTTATGGGATGAATCGGGCTTCTATAACCAAATAAAACCTAAAGTAGGCCCTGAGTGGCAGGTGTGAAATTTCAATAGGATGATCCGGGAGTTCCTCTTTAGGAAGAAAAAATCATCAATATGATAATTTCCCCCAAGGATGCAATGGTCAGAGTAGCCAGTTGAGTAGAAATCTATATCAAGACTATAGCCAGGGGCAATGTTTTCAATGTGTCATGGATAGCCATAAGAACTTTATGTGTCATTTCACTATAGTGGAGTGATGATATTGTGGTAAAATGGGCCACCTATAGAGGTTCTATAGGAGCACCAAGTATTCTAGTGGTGGTGAAGGATCACAGAAGACACTGAAGTTAGGGAGGGACTCAGATACCCCTTAATAGATATGTAGCTGGAGTTCCACTAGTCACTTGGTTCAAGGTAGAGGGTTTGGTAACCCGATGCGAGAGCAAAAATTTTAATAGGAAGGAGCATCTCAAGGGAGTCAGTATGGAGCCCAAGGTAAAGGGGTGATTTAGTTACAAATTCTGAAGTATAATCCTACCAGTTAGGATGTAAGATTTTTAACTTTCATGAGTAAAATCCTTATGGAATCTACCCATGCTATTTTTTTGTTTGATATAGGAGTATCACATTACTTTATATCCTCTCAATTTTCTAATTACTTGGGTTTGTATGTGGAAATAATTGATGGATTTATGACCATAGACACACCATTTGGGGTAAAATCAGAGGGTATTAGATTCTTTAAGGAGTGTCCTCTTAAAATTGGAGGTTATCAGTTTCTCTAGGATCTATTTATTCTACAAATGGATGGGATTGATTTGATTCTATATTTGGATTGGCTAGTTTTTTACCAGAATCATATAAACTATTTTTGAAAGATGGTGAACATTTTATCTCCAAAAGGTGGAAACTATATCCATCGTGGTGAATGGGATCTTTAGGATGGTCATGTAAGACCAATTTATCACAAATTTGGCTGGATCATGACTTATGTATCAAGCCTTATTCTGGATGATGGTGAGTTATAGGAGAGTATATTTTTTTTATTGATGGACCAATTTTAGGATTTATTTATAAAAATATTTCTCTAGATTACCACATGAGTGGGAGATCAAGTTCACTATCAAGTTGGTGCCATGAGCTAAACCTATTTTTATCCCATGTTAATGGAATACGTCAGTGTAGATTTAGGAGTTAAAAGTGAAGTTGAAGGATCTAGAAATTAAGGGATTCATACAACCTAATACATCATTGTGGGGTTCTCCCATGTTATTTACTAAGAATGAAGATGGAACCTTGTGTTTATTTGTGGATTACCGATGGTAGAACCTAATGATAATAAAGAACTAGTGTCCCCTTTCACACATTGACGACCAATTTTATTAGCTAAGAGGTTCCCAAATTTTATATAAAATTTAATCATGGTAAGGGTACCATCAGTTGATGGTGATACCACCTAAAAAAACCTAAAATTATTTTAGGAGTAGGTATAGTTTCTACAAGTTTGTAGTGATTTCATTTGGTATGATGAATTCACCATCGATATTCATGGCCTTGACGAATAAAATCTTCAATATATATTTATATTAGTTTGTAGTGATTTTTGATGAAATTTTGTTGTACTCCTAGTATATAGATGATCATTACAAATATCTTGAAATCCTCCTGAGTATGCTATGATAGAATTGGATATACACTAAGATATCTAAATGTCATTTCTGGATGGACAAAATGTACTTCTTGGGTTGTGTTATCTTAAAGAATAAAGTATTAGTGGACCCAAAGAAGGTGGAAGTCATTATATCTTGGGATAAAACCAAAAAAATCATTGATATTTAGAGATTATTAGGTTTGGAAGGATATTACTAGCATTTTATCCATGATTTCTCCCATATGGTAATGTTGATGTCTAGTCTGACCAAGAAAGGGGTGAATTTTTTTGGTCTGATGCCTACAAGAAATATTTCTAGGAATTAAAAAGTGGTTTAACCTAAGCACTGATACTAGCCTTACCTGAGATAGGTAAGGATTATACCATGTATTACGATGCATAAGGAGTCAGGATCATAGTGGTTCTAATACAGGAGGATCAAGTTATTACGTATGGATTTAGACAGTTGAGACTACATGAATAGAATTATCTCACTCATGACTTGGGGTTAACTGCAATCATACACATGATGAGATATTAGAAACATTATATTTTAGGAAATATATGCATGGTATACATGGATCACAAGATATTAAAGTAATTCATTCCATAGTAGGACCTAAACCTTCGACATAGGAGGTGGGTTAAGTATTTTTAGTCTTTTGACTATGATTTGGAATATACTTCTAGAAAGGGTAACATTGTTGTTGATTCCTTATGTTGAAATATGCAGTCATAGGTGGTACAACACTTTTTTTAGTTATACATATGGATGTTTTAGAGTCTCAGGGGTGAGAAACTATGACATCAAACTTTGTTGTTCACATGCTTCTAAAATGGATCAAGAGGAAGTAGTTATCTGATCTAAAGGGTTTATGCCCTAGGGAAAACATATATGGAGGGGATCCACCACTGGGATAGTTCCCTAATAGCGATGAGGTTCTTCATGTAAATGGATGTTGGAGTTGGTTACCTAGAACCAATTAGTCTATACATTAGATTACATGTATATTCAAATAAGTGGATATAAATATAAACGTCTTATAAAATATTGATTGTTCTTATATATAACATTGATGTCATAATGTCCTAGAGCATCTGTCACATTGATATGGTCATAGTAGTTCTCTTCTATGATGAGAACCTTAAGATGATATGATGAAATCTCTTAAATATAGCTCTAAAGTCAAATAACATACTATGATAGGTCACATAGTACATATAATATCAGGTACAAGTACTCATAGGCGGATGAGGTTTCTTATCATGAATTTAAAACTTGGTAATCTTTAATATGGGAGATTATGAGAACATACTCGCTAATATGAATTCTTCATATTTTGGTGTCATCAAATATTCCTATCTATGAGAATGTGAAATGGTCTTTAGACTTCAAGATTATGATTAATGCATGTCATGACTCACACAAAAATTTAGTGACAAGAAATGGTCATTCCATATGTTGGTGGGAAGTAGGGTATGTTGGGTGTGTTAAGAATGACATGTTATTAATGGATAATTCAAGGAAGGATTTTTACATTCTATCTTTATAGAAGTTGATATCACAACCATTTCATTGAAATATAATTTTTTCATAATTTCCATGGCCATGGTGTAACAAAAATTATTTCAAATATTCAAAGAAAGACGTATCAAGAATATAAGTTGATGACATGGATGTGCAACCCGATTGATAAGATATTGAGACAAATGGATTATATTATACAGTAAGCATTCTTATTTGGATATCATTATTTCAATAATAGGTTCTTTATCTTGGGTTCATGGTCCATTTATAGATAGTAATATTGGACTTTAGGAAATCCCACCTAATGACAGTGAGAAATAATCCTAAAGGGTTATATAATATGTGTTTCCAATTAATTTTATTAAATTACATTTGAATTTAATTAATGGAATAAATATTATTCTTAGGATTGAGGAATAAATTTATTAAAGTTTTGTTGATCACTAATATTTTTAAGGTAATAAATAAATATTTATTAATTAATAAATAATTTAGTTGATAATGTTAATATTTAATAAATGTTTATTTCCTGGATTGTGGATAAAGTATTTATTTAAATTATTGAATATTTAATAAATATTTATTCATTGGTTTGTGAATAAAATATTTATTTAAGTGAATAAAATATTTATTCAAGTATTCAATAAATTTTGAGGAGTTTGAGTGGACCAAAATAACATCTAGTGATGAATATTAATTTAGAAGCCGGTAAAATAATATTAACTGTTGCGTGAGTTAGTGCACATCATAAAAATAAAAATAAAAATAAAAATAATATTATTATTATATGACATGATTTTTTTAAATATTATAATTTTATTTAAGGAAATATATGCAATTAAATAATATTTTAACCTAAACCCTATATATATAAATAGATGGCTATGTCTATTGTGTAGGGTTAATCGATAATTGAGAATCTTTGTGCACAACAGAATTCTCTCTTGAGTTCTTACTCTCATCTTCTCAAGAATTCTAAGAACTCCTTCAAGATCGAAGGACCTTGGAGTGATAAAGAAAAAAAACACAAAACAATTTATTTTCATGCTAGAACCAGTAAATTAACCAACATCACTTGAAGATCAAAGAAGCATGTGTGAATCACCGCAAGAGAGATTCTACACTTGGATCCTTACAACATAATTATGATAATCTAAAATGGGTTTTCAAAATAACAACATCCATATAAAAAAATTTCTTAATATGAGGAAATATTTTCTTATGATATTAAATAAATTTGTTATAAATTTAATATGAAAAGATCCTATATTGGTTCTAGGTTTCTATCATGTCAATATTTGGTGGAAAAATCATGTTGGTCATGATGTTCAAATCATATAAAATATTGTGAATGATACATTAGATCGAAAAAACCTTTATGGTTATCTACCCACTACAACACTTCTGTTATTCCTGGAACCTTAAAGTGGTATCAGAAGGGTCATGTTTCAAATTTATTATTATTTATTTGATTGTTGATCTATATGTGTAATAGTTGTTAAATATTTCATTTTCATAATATTATTTCTTTAATCATATTTTTAATTAACATTATTTATAAATTTTAATTAATTAATTTAGTGTTTAATTTTATTAAAAGGATTAAAAATAGAGTAATAATGATTAAGGATTTAATTGAGAAGTGCCAAGGATTTTTAGATGGTAAGATAGGGTTACACAATGTGTAGTCAGAGTACACACCATGTACCAATGTGCACTGCATCTTTCTATGTCATAGGATACACGACACACCAAAAAGAAATTAAACATATTGAAATTATTGCACACCATGTGTAGACTGGGCCAGTCTAGAACATGACATGTCATACTACACAATGTGTAGCTGGCGTACAAGTCGTTTCATTTACATGGTTTTGATGGAAAAAATTGCGCAAACCATGTTGTAAAATTCATGGTCAAAACCTCATGAGACTAAAATCCTAGAACATTAATAAATCATACAATGTTTATCTAGCATAAACAATGGTTCATTAATTTATGAATCTAAAATACACACCATGTTTCATAGCGATTTATGCGGACAAATGACATATGAGATACACAGCGTGTATCTGGATTGTACATGTTGTGTAGTCACACATCTAGTGAACATGCTGTGTTATTTTATGGGTTTCATAGATACATGGAATTTAGATCACATGGAATGTATCTTAATAGTACATTCTATGTAGTCTGGTTGAGTTACACACCGAAGCCCTAGGTGTGTGACTCGGGTACACGAAAAATGAGATACATGGCGTGTAACTAAATAGTAAACATCACATAGTATCCCAATAAAGGATAAAATTAAATTGAATTAAATTGTTAAATTATAATATTAAAACCTTATTTTATTGATTTAAATACATGGTGTGTTTGAAAATTTAATAAAGGTTTTAATGAATTATTAAATTCTCAATTAATTTATTGTAATAATATGTTATTATTGGTTCTTCTGTTTATTTTCCATGAATTAATTTAATGATGGGTATCTATAAGTGAATTTATATTTTCATTAAGATAAAATTAAACAAATAAATAAATTAATTCAAGTGAATTTATATTAATAATTAATAATGAATAGAAATGATTGTTAACTGGTTATAATTTTGTGTATTCATTGCATGTGCATGACCGTTCAGGAGCTTGATCAAGACCTATGTATGTGTTGATATATATTATTTAATTTATTGCATGGGTTTTCAATTATTAATTATTAAATTAAATATGATGATTCATGAGTCATCCCTCCCTCCATTATTATGCAGGACCTGCATGTCTAAGGTTATTTATGTAATTTCACTTAACCAGTCCTTTGGTTACCCTCACCTGTATGTGGGTGATAAATACATGTAATAAATGGAGTATCCCAAGGTCTGTGGTAGTGGTTCAATATGGAGATGAGATGATTCCAACCCAAGTGATACATAGGTGGACAAGTGGAAAATTTCAACTCATGCCAAGACCAGTACAATGTGTTGTTTCACCTAAGTTAAAGGTTGATTTATTATCCCCTTAATAAATAAACTATCATATTAGCTCATGATCAGGTCATTTATTTATTTATTTCTTATGCATTATTTATTTTATTAATTTAAGACCACAAGCACATAAATAAATGAATTTATATACAAAGATGAAATATAAATAGACAATTTATGCTTAAATGTTTTATCCAACATGGTTGATTAATTAAGTAAAATCCATTTATTATTTGAAATACATGTTAAGGATAAAAAAAGATAAAATTTATTCATAATAAGTTAAAATAAATCAAATATATATTAAGTCATAATCGGACTTCCATTACTTGATTAGGAATGAAGGCCGTAAAACTAAGTGTTTGAGGTTAGTCATCGATTTTTTCTTTGAGTGTCACTTAGGATAGGGAAAAACTATATCTAGAAGTAAGGGAAGACGTCACCTAGGTTTATTGGGTTGTTTGAGATAATGGAGAGAATTGGCCCAGTATCATACCAATTGTCTCTTCCACACTACTACAATTCCATGCATGACGTGTTTCACATTTCGCGACTTTAGAGATATCACCCTGATCCTTCTCACATGATAGATATAAATGATGTTTATATTGATACTAATAGATCCCTTTTGAAGTATCTGATCTATATGATGGACTGTAGTTAGAATAATATCTAAGGAAATTACATTCCCTTAGTGTTAGTATATTTGAAACATGGGCATCTGTAGTAAGAGATTGGGGAGATGGAGTTAGGTATATGGGCATAATGGCCCGAGTTATTCAATAGTACTACTCAGTGATGTATAGGATCACAGATTAGGGAAGAGATATTATATGGTTAAGAGGTTATAGGACCCTATATTTTACCCAGGTACTTTTTCTATTTAAGTTTTTTCTGAACTATTTTAACTTCTATAAAGGATCCTTATTCTTGGTTTAAAATGGTGTTTTAGAGTTTCTTGGGTGATCAGAGGAGGCATACTAGTGAATTCTTGTAGCAGAATGTAGTAAAGGAGATGTTGTAGTGCCACCAAATCATCAGTGGAGTCCACTATCTAGCCAAGGGATGGGGAATTAGCCGGGTAAGTCTATAAGAAGCCCACTAGCTAGCTAGTGATACCCACTGGATGGTCGGTGGAAACCTGAAAAAATGGGTTTCATATAGGAAAACCAACAACTAGATAATGGGTTTCCCAGAGGCATAAACACACTTTTTGGAACCACTGTTTAGCTGGTGGAAACTAGTAGCTATCCAATCACATCATTCTAGGATGAGAACACAAGGAGAAGAATCATATTTATTCCACTAAAACCCCCATTTAGTTGGTTAAAACTAATCCTTTGACATTAATTTTAGATCAACATTTTTTAGGGTTCTCTAGGTCTTCTTTGGATTGACCAATTCTTTCCCTTGGTTCCTTGATTCATGGTTTAATCTAGATGTCTTGAATTAAAAAGTCTTTCTTAGAATTAGTGAATCCCTTTTATTTTCTTCATGGATTTTCCTCTTTCATCCCTAACAGGGTGAGTCTATCACTTTCCATAGGGAATCATGGTGTTGATCTTTTATCCAAATGCTCAATATTTGGATTCTTCTTCTTGATTTTGAGTCAAGTGGTTTGAAACATCTCCCTAAGGTCTGATTTGGTTTTCTAGAATGTGAAACATGTGAGATTTCATTGGCACAAAATGTGCATGACCTATCTTAATTTGAATCATTTTTAATTTATTGAATCCTCAATCCTAGACCTCCCTTGGATCTCATTGGTTTTTTTGGACAATGAGACCCTATAATTCTGGCCACCAAAGAAGTAATCCTATACTTAACCCTAGGTTGGAACTTGAACTTGTGAACCTAGATCCCTTATAACTGAATTGTAGAATTGTGGGTCAATTATTTTGATTGGACCTTGTGAACCTTTTCACTCTAGGAGTTTGAAATTTGAAATTCATACATGGATTTACATGTGAAATTACAATTGGTAATAATAAAATGTGAATTGGAATTGTTACAATTGTTATATGAAATTGGTAATTATCATGTCATTAGAATATTAGAATGAAACCGATAGTTAGGCCTAAATGGAATGAGAATTGTAATCATGTTAATTGATATATGAATTGATAACTTAATATGTGAATAGAAATTAGACTAAAGGAATAATTGCATGTAATCAAAATTGGAGAGATAATTGGTAATTAGTATGAATTAAACAATATAGTATATATTAACATGTTTGGAATGTTTGGTGATTTTATATGCTTTTGATATTGTTTATTTTGATATTTAGAACATGAAATAGTCCCTAGCATGGGAATTATCATAGATTTTGATGTCCTCTGAGCATGTAAGTAACTCTATAATGGGAACTCACACAGGGTCCACTAATACTTGAGATATGTAATTCACCCATGGCATGGGAATACACCTTGGGTCAGTTGTGATATGAATGTGAAATAGCTCCTTGAAATGGGAATCCAACTAGAATCAGTGATGAGCATGGAGAGAGACATTAAACATCATGCTATAGTAGGGATGGCTAACAATGGGTGTCAACCTGGATCTTGAGGTTCAGTGGGTATTTTTGGATATTTTTCATTTAAATATGAATTAATGCCTTTTTATATCATACTATTTCATGCACTAAGATTTAGTCTAGATTTGTTTAGACAATGTAGGTGGTGGCCTACTTAGTTTTATTCACAACTGGTTTAGGACACCATTTGGTACCCTAATAGACTTCATGGATTCATTTTTGGACAAGAGCAAGGGTCTATATGCTTGATTGTTTGGTTTGATAGGTGGGACTAGAGCTAAGAGAAAAGACCGAATATGGGATTCATGATTAGTTTTGGGAGTATTTATTTTAGAGTATTTATTATAGATGGTTGAATATATGACATGTTAGTATGAAATTCATTATAACATTTCATGGTTTGATTATATTAGATTGACATGGCCTTTTCCTATTCATATGATAGATTTAAGGTATATTGATTTGTTTATCGTGTTTACTCTATGATTTGTATACAATACCAGAGGGTATGGTCTCCCCACTATATTTATTAGACCCTAACTGCTAGTTGTAATCCTCTATAATAAGGGGAGGCATACATTAGGTCTTTTAGTGACCCATATTAGTCACATGAGGGAGAAATGGGGTGAAGAAATTACAATTTTCATCCCCGATTTCAGCTATTATTTTCACCATATTAGTAGCATTGGAACAATAGTATTTTCTTCACCATAGATGTCTCTGTTTGAGTATTTTACAACCCCATGAGACTCCCCTGAGCCACTCACCTTAACATCAATTTCTTCCCCAGCTTATTTGATGTTTTTATGGATTTTTTTTCCATTTTGCAAATTTTACTCATTTTCAACAACTGTTACATATTGAATTTCCATAATTTTCCTAAATCATTTTATTATATAATTTATATTTATTTATTTTAGATGAATATCAATGTAAAAAACCTTCAATCTCATGAGTTTTAAACTTTCAAAGCTTCTCTCTATTGATAATAAAACATTTACTTCAAAAAACTAAAAATAAATTGAGCATTGGTTTCTTACCAAACCACATATTTTATGGTATATTTTATTCATTTATCATAAAAAATCTCTATTATAGATATAAAATTATTTAACCACAAACTCCTTTGAATAGGTCTCTTATATATTATTTTTGATGAGAATTATCCAAACCATACAAATGATAATTTGGTTCCTCCTATCAAATACTTTATTTCATTAAGGAGTCCTTACTGCTAACACTTGATAGAAAATTTCATAATTTTCAAGTACTATTTAGCTTATTCATTGGTACAATATTTACCATTATTAGTCTGAAGCTTTTGAATTTTCATCTCAATCATTTTCTCCACCAATCTTCAATAACGAGTGATTCACCTTAACACATCATATTTGTGAGCAATGAACTTCATCCATGCAATCCTATTGTAGTCATCAATGAAAAAGACATAATACCTTCTTTTATTCATAGATTTGGGAGTCATCAGCCCACATACATCCATGTTCACTAGCTCAATCAATATTGTTTACTTATTCTATTTTGGATTGTATATTTTTTAAACAATATTCCCTTTTTAAAGGTGTCACACAGATGAGGGAGATCACATAAAAGTGTAAGGAGGTCTCAAGATCCTTTATTTTAAACTATGTTTATTGGAATTTCAGGCTCAAATAGAAAATAATTTTATGTCATAATTGTATTTTGTTCTCTTTGGACAACATACACCTATCTGTTTCACCTTTAATGAGATATAGGTTTCCTTTTGTTCTCCTTCCTTACAAAACTATAGTACCATATTTTCCATTTATGATAAAATCCATTTATTTAACTTCACCATGTGTCTTGAGTCATATAATTGACTCACACTAAGTATATTATGGACAAGGCCTTCCACTAACAAGACATAAATTCAGCTCAAGTCCTTTCCACCTATCTTGGACTTCCCATAGCCTATGATCTTCATCCCCTCATCATTTACAAATCTCAAAATTCCATCCTTATCATATTTTATTCCTCTGACAAGGTATTTATTTCTTATCATATGGTAAGTGAATCTGATTTCAATAATATATGTTTTAGATCGATTTATTTCTCTCAAATAAATATCATAAATATTTACCTTCTTAACTTTTACCTTTTTAATACATTATGAATGCTTCAATTACTTAGGTTTTATATCAGATACCCCCTTTGACTCCATAGATTCTTACTCTTCTTATAAGTACACAAATCTGTGTTTTGTTTTCAGCTTTCTGAGGATATTTTACACCAATTTATACTCTTTATTTGGATATTATATGATAAACTTCTTATTGGGAGGTGAATTCTATTTCAGTTCACCAAAATTTCATCCATTGGAATTATATTTAGAAAAATTTCATGTGATATATGATGGAATTAATGTGAGGAGAAGCTATTGGTGGTAGGACTTCTCTAATGGCAGTTGGTCCATAGGAAGTTCATTTCCACTAATGGTTCTATTGTAAAGTGTTTGGCGGTCCAAAAGTTTATCCAGGATGATGGGTTACTAAGTTTGTAACCTAGATTAGGTGATCATGTCTTATGTTCTAAAATTTTAGGGGATATGGTTTAACTTGTTTAACCAATTGTGATTAGTGTATAAGTATGTGTGATCTTCAGTGCATAGTGTGAAAACGTGTGATTCAACTAAGAATTTATTGGAGTGATAAGAAGTTTGTGAAGATTATTTTTTATTGTAATCTATTTGTATTCACATATAATCTTCCTATTATAATAAATAAATCATTATTGTGTTTCCCTCATTCACATAGGACATAGTCCAAGTCATGTTAAATACTTTGTGTTCTTTATTGGGTTTCTATATTTTCATGCATGTTTTACCATTGAATTTCTTTCTAGTACATTTTTTGTTTGTACTGAGATGTGTGTGTGGGGACCACTTTTTGTGGTAAGTAAGGTTATTTTACTAACTAATTCTAGTACACTCATTCATGGGGAAGGGGAATTCAGAATATTGATTTTATGATTTGTAGAGTTTCTTATGTATGATCTTCATGTGAATTGACATTCAAAGATACAAAAACCTTATCAGAAGAACATAGAGAAAATTTTCATTGGATGTGGCTCATACCCAATAAGTGGTATCTTCAAGTTTATATTTTATCATTCACACACTGGTAGATATACAAGAATTGAATTAGATTAAGGAAAGATCCAGATCAATAAATTTGATGGATTAGATTTTTGAGAATTCAGATTGAAGAATGTATGATTTAGAAAGTCTTAGAGGTTCCCTTATTAAAAGTAAATTTAGTGTTGATGTAGAAATATTAATGGGAGTTCTTGTATAGGAATGTATTACCACTGGTAAGAGTATCTGTTGTAAGAAATATTATTTTCAATATTAGAGAGAAAAATATTACAAAAAATGTTATGAAGGTGTTGGTGGATATTTATAAAAAACCAAAAACCCTTAACAATTTTTTTATGTTTCGATGGTTGTTCATATTAAGGTTGATGTAAGGAATACCAGTAGAATATCATTTTAATGGATTCAACATGATTATTGGGAATCCTTAATTAGTAAAGGTAACTTTTTATAATGATGTATGGGAATTATTGTTGTTATCTTAACTTTTATAGAGTTGGGATGCAATGATTATGAACACTAGTAACTCCAGTGGAAAAAATAAACTTGGTTTTTGATGATATCAAGAATACGATACGCGATGAGGAACTTCATTGAAGGGAATTTCATGTACCAACTAGTAGTGCCCTTAATATTGATGGAAGTGTAAATTCATCTCAATTTAAGAAAATGTTTTGGAAGAAACCATCAGTAGATAAGTCTCAAGAAATGTAATGGGAGAAGATACGAGGAAAGTCAGTTGGTTCTAGTCCAACCTGCTAGAAATGTGGGAAGAAAGGATATATCAATAAATATTGAAAAAGTCACAATGAGAACACCAAAAAATAATCAATGATTGGTGGTTCATATTCTATTAATATAACTAAAGATAATAAGACTTACTTTCTAAGAACTACTAATATAGTGGAATATTGGGTGATTGAATATGGATCCTCCTATCAGTCAATTGGTTATCAATGATTCATAGGTAATTATGTATTAAGAAATTTTGGGAAATTCAATCTGGTAGACAGTGAAGCCCTAGAAGTTGTTGGAAAATGATAAGTAAATATCCAAATAAATAATAAAGTAATTTTGAAGGTATCATAAGTTCTCCACATTCTTTCTCTATGAAAAAAATATTATTTCAGTTTGAAAATTGGATGATGAATTTTTTTGGATCTACTTTTTGAAAATGGGGTATGGAAACTTACCAATGGATCCATGGTGCCTGAAAAGGGGTAAAGTATATACCATTTATTTGAATAGAAATTCATATATAATTTCAATGATCAGAAGTTCAAATTTTTATGATCTAGATATATGGAACTATAGGTTCAATCACCTCAGTAAGAAGAACATAAAGATTCTATATTATAGGGTAATACTAAATTTTGATCACATGGAAATAGTAAATTGTGAAAGTTGTGTGATGGGAAAGTAAAAAAGAGTGACTTTAAAATTAGATGGTCAGAATCCCAATGTAATGACCCAACCCACTGAGGCCTGCCTGGATGGCGGAAGGTTGGGTCACTAGAACCCCAAGCCTTCATCCTTAGGCTATAGGATGGTGAAAATCATTACTAAGGCATAACATAAAATGGGATTCCTTTTCCTAATGTACCTATACGCACACAACTGACCATCTCCATGAAACAATTCATAGAAATAATAAAAAGGTATGCAATAACCTTTATGGAATACATCAAAATATGATAGAATGACGCCAAATTGTAAAAGGAAAAAATACATACCCAACTATAAAGAAAGTCCCAGAATGGAAAAACTTGGAATAAATAAATCTTAGAGATCCCAACTCCTGATCTCCAAGCCTGACCACTATACGTGGTCTATAAACATGAGTATCCTATAGCCTACTAAAACAACTACTGATATATCCATCATTTTTATAAGATAATAAATGTGTGGGAAAATCCCATGCTTGGGTGAGTATATACATACCTAGTAAGATGCCTCAAAAACGAAGGGGGGGGGATATAATATAACATATAAGTAGCCGGCTCAACCCAAAGCAAGAGGGAAATGTAACCCAACAACACACACACACATATACTCATAAAAGAAACTGAGATAAGAGAGAAAGGACATCTCTATCTCACATCCTAGCCTAGGTCAATGAGTCCGCCAACAACTTTAAAGGGTTAATCTATGATTCCCAATGGATCATGTATCTATCAAGGTAACCATGTGGAGGAACCACACCTCTCTACTATACCACATAGTTTAGGGGGAACAAAATCAAATAGAGGACTCATTCCCTTGTGTGTCATGGGGTTCCACTCAGTAGGTAAAGGAACCATGCCCTAGTGTGTTAGGTGGTGCCACTCAGTAAGTAGAGGACCCATGTCCTAGTTTGTCATGGGGGTTCCCCTCAGTAGGTAGAGGACTCAAAACCTTGTCTGTTAGGGGGTTCCACTAAAAGTATGGAGGACCCAATCCCTAGTCCATCATGGGGGTGGAACTTAAAGTATGGAGGAACCATGTTCAAGTCCCTAGGGGGGGGGGTCCAATCAAAGTATGGAGAAATCACACCATAATTACACAAGGGGGTGCCACTCAAACTAGTGTAGGGAGTATGGGGGACCAACACCCTGATGCTATAGGGGGGTTTCCAATACCAAACTCTCTCTGATGATCTTTCCTAATCACTACCATCATTAATAATTTCATAAAGAAGCATCATTCTAATAACATTTCAGGTTGTATCTCGAAATCCAATATAAAGGATACCGTTGAAATATATGTGGAAAACTACTTAGGATAGGCTACTCACAGGCCAAAATATGAGTCTATATAAAGGAGATATATAGGATTAAAGTTCCTAAAAATGGAGTACAGATCACGTATAGGGTCCACATGGTGTTTTTTCCCACTCTTCTACCTAATCATGTTCTCCTCTATACATGTCTCAGAGTCCATGTCACTATATATGGAATGTAAGGGGGCCACACAATGTGTCTCAGCCACCCATGGCCTGTTCATGTTCTCCTGGACATGCCTGTGTTCATCAAGCCATGCCGGTGTACCTAGTTATGTACCTAGACGTGCCTAGGTACCAGTTCATGACCGTGTACTCCAATAGTACACAACATGTCCTCTCGTATGAGGTCCTATCTGTGTGAAGCGAGTACACGACTCAACCACTTGAGGAGGGTCACATGACGTGTGGGTCTAGCCACACGGTATGTGGTGCTTATCTTCCCTAAAACCCTATCCACTACAACTAGGTGGGGATACACAATGTGTATTATTTAACTACATGCTGTGTAGTTAAAATTTTCATAGAAATTATGGTTTTTTACATGGATACTGGACCCACCACTTCCACTCTGATTTCCAACTATTAACCACTCGAAACTGCCTAGATCTGCCTCTGACCATCAATTTTGGCCCTCTAGTGGTTGGAAATCAGATCCTAGTTAGCTATAGTGGTTGGTCACATGTCCCATGAACTTCTCGTTTCCCACCATCATCACAGATCCTAAATCTATGGAAACCATCACCCACACCCCATAATGAATCTTGATCTTCCAACAAAGAAATATCCAAACCTACTCTCAAATCCTCCTAGATTTATGCAGCTAAACCTGATAAATTTTTCATAAGAGGTTATTTATATAGGATAATTAGGCTAATTATAGTATATTAAATGAATTAAATAAATAATTTAATTAATTAATTCACATAATGTATCTACCAATGATTACTTAATCCGAACATATGGAACTGACCAACTTTAGCTCATGTCTAGGGTAAACGCCATATTCTGGATTCAACTATGGCCTTAGATTTACTATATAAGGCTCTACTCAAGATATAACACATTATTTTTTAAATATGCATGCGTGTAATATTAATATATTTAATATTTTTATATTATTAGCTCCAAGATCATCGAACCTCAGAATATTTCCCATCTCATTGTCTGGCTCTGAAAATATTATTTAAAACATTTTAAATTCTTACAAGGAAAAAAATAGGCTCACTGCATTTAGGGACCGGAAGTAGGATCTTGTACACTTAGAAATTTGGAGACCTACCCTTATTCAGTCCTATGGTGGTTTTCTTTACTTTTTTACTTTCATAGATTATGTTATAAAGAATGTATGGATTTAATTATTGAAGAATAAGTCTAATGTATTATAGGCATTTATTTAATGGAAATCATTGGAATAAAGGGAGTGTGGCCAAAATTTTAAGGGTATTTGGATGGACAATGGTGGTGAGTACACATGAACCAACTTTTGAAATTTTTGTATGAAGAAAGGACCAAGTCATGATAAGGATTTTCTGGTAACTCCATATCATAATGGAGTAGGTAAAAGAATGGATAAGACTTTAATAGAGAAATATAGAAGTATGAGGTTTCACATGGAAAGGGATAAGTTGATTTGGGTGGAGGCACTCAACATGATAACTTATCTTACCAACAAAATTACATCATTGATAGTTGGGTAGGAACTTTGGGAGGAGCATTGGAATGGAAATTGATCATAAGTACACCATTTCATAGTCTTTGGTAGTTTACCATATGTACATGAAAATTCGAAGGACAATGAAAATTTTGATTCAAAATCAAAAATATTTTTTTACTTGGTTATGGATATGTGAATTTTTGATATCAATTATGAGATGTTGAAAGAAAATAGATCCTCATAAGTAGGTTGGTTTTTTTAATGAGAAGGTTTTATGGAAGTACTTGAACTTGGTAGAGTTGGAATTTGAGGATAAATGAATTATATAAGTCCAAGTTTATTAGAGTACCAGTAATTTGAAAAAACTAAAGAAATCGTATATAGGTGTTGAAGGAACCAGAAGTCTAGAAGTAAGACAATCCAAAAGACCATAAAGTTCAAGGGAAGATGTATCTCATATGGGAGCACTAGAATTATGTACCTGATAAGTTCAATTACTAGGTGTTTATGTACTAATAGGGAGAGTAGAGCTGAATATCCCAGAGCATCTGATTTATTTAAGGAGATCAACCAGAATAAGAAGACCAGTTCAGAGGTATGGGGTTGATATGGATTTTTTACTCTTAATAGATGTAGGAGAACCTAAAAATCAAAAGGAAAAATGTTCTCCTAGTGAATTTATATAGTGGGAGTCAACCATGAATGAGGAGATGGATTTATTGAAGTCCAATAGAATATGGGAGATGGATGAACTACCAGAGGGTAAAAAGACAGTTGAGAATAAGTGAATTTACCAGATTAAGGAAGAAGCTGATGGAAAGAATAAATACAAAGAAAAGCTAGTAGTTAAGGGGTTTCAATAAGAAGAACGAGTATATTTCTCAGAAATATTATCATAGTTTTTAAACATTCTACAATCTGAATAGTGTTTTTCCTGGTCACTTTAGAAGATCTGTATTAGGAGAAAATGGATGTTAGGACTACTTTCCTTCATGGTGAGTTAGAGGAGGAGATCTATATGCAACAACCAATAGGTTTACCAGTAGTAGGGAACCCAAATTTGGTTTGTAGATTGAAATAAAAACTCTATGGTATAAATCAATCCCCATGATAGTGGAATTAGAAATTCAATTTTTTCATGTATGAGAAAGGGTTCAAAAAGTGAAATACATATCATTGTTGTTATTAGAAGAAATGTAAATATAAAACATTCATAATATTTATTTTATATGTGGATGACATATTGATATCTAGACTAGATGTTTGGAAAATCAAAAAGTTGAAGTGTGATTTATCCATAAGATTTGGGATGAAAGATCTCCAAGAAGTAAGTAAGATTTTGGGGATGAAGATTGAGAGAGATAGGAAATATAGTACCTTGGTTATATCTCAAAAATATTATATCCAGAAGATCATGGAAAGGTTTGGGATGTACTAAAGTAATCTATTCTCAACCCCTCTTGTATATCAATTCAATTTTTCTAAGTCATAAACACCAGTAGTATATGTTAAGTCCATTTACATGGAGAGAGTACCTATAAATTAGTAGTAAAAGTTTTGATGTATTCAACGGTATTCACTCAACAAAACATTGACCATGCTGTGGGATTTTTGAGTCAATACATGGAGAATTTTGGGAAAGTAAACTGAGAGGCTGTGAAGTGGATTCTTTGGTATTTTAAAGGATAAAAAACTCAAACCTTTCACTATGGAATGGATGAACAATTATAAGGATTCATTTACTTAGACTTTGGGGGTTATAAGGACACAAGAAAATGTAAAAAATCTTTTTTGTTTACTTTTTGAGGAAAAATATCATCTAGTCATTGAATTTGTAAAATATTGTCACTCTAAGTTCAATGGAAGATGATTATATAGATAAAATAGAAGCTATGAATAAAATGGTATGGATAAAGCAATTTCTGAATAAGATATGAAGGGTTTAATCAGAATAAGTACTTTACTATGAAAAACAAAGTGCTATTCGCTTGGCTAAAAATCTAGTGTTCCATGCTCAGATGAAGCATAACAACCTAAAATATAATTTAATCAAAAATTTTATGGAAGGAAAAGAGTTGAATATAAGAAAGATATAAGAAATCAAAAATTTGGATGACATATTCACCATGGTGGTAGTTCAAGAAAGCCTAAGGTATTATTGAGCCTTAGTGGGACTTGGGTGAATAAAGGAAGGAAAATAATGGGGAATGATATTGAATGCTAAGTTTTAGAGAGATTCAAAGATTCTATAAAAAAACTTCAAGTGGGATATTATTGGGAGTTGAATTCTGTTTTAGTTCTCTATAATTTCATCTGTTATAATTACATTCATTATAATTTCATTTAATGGATAATGGGATGAACATGAGGCATTGGTAGTGGGAGTATAACTTCTCTAACTATAGTAGGTATGTCAAAAGTTATTTTCTATCGATGGTTCTATGGTAAAGCCTTGGTAGGTCCAAAAGTTTATCAAGGATAATGGGTCATTAGGATAGTAACCTAGCTCAAGAAATCATGTCTTATGATCCATAATTTTAGTGGATAAGGTTTAACTTGTTTGGACGTCTATTTTTAGTATAAACTATGTGATACCTTTAGTGTAAATTGTTAAAAAAGTGCAATTTAATTGATCCTTTATTGGATATTTGTGAATTTGGTGAGGATTACTTGTCTTTATGATCTATTTATATTCACCTATAATATTATAGTTATAATAAAGTAATTAATAGTGTGTTTCCACCATGAACATAGTATATAGTTCAAATCACATTAAATAATTTGTGTTATTTTTTTTGTATTTCTATTTTATTTCTTATCATTGAATGTTTTTCAATGCTTTTCTTGTACTGAGATGTGTGTGTGGATGAATTTATGTGGTGATTAGGGTGCTTTGAGTACTTATTTCTCGTACACTCAATCATGGGGAAACTAACTTCAGGATAATGGTTTTTTTGCTATGCAAAGTTTCCTATGTATGGTCTTCAAGTGAATTGATGTGTGAAGATATGAGGGTCTTATCAGAAGCACTAAGATCAGTTTTTCACCAGTTGTGGATCATCCCCAACACATATTTATTCTTTTGATGAACAGTTCACTAATTTATTCCCAAAACATTCAGAATAAAAGAAATAAACATTGAAATCAAGTTGATTATAGGGAATTATTATTATTTATTTTTATTTATATTAAGATATAAAATAAATTTTCTCTATGGAACACATATATTGTATCTTCCCCATCCATAAAAAATAATAAAACTAAACATGCAGTGTATTTTTGAGTGTCTTTTCTACACCAACAGAAGTAGTATGTTGAGTCTTTTGTGGATCATGAAACTCAATTTTTCTCAAGGGGTTTGGGTTCTTGATATTTTTATTTAATTTTTTTGATTTATTATTTTGTTCAATTCCAATAATATATTTTCCTTTTTAATTAAATAGATTCACTTGTGGGATAGTAAAAAATTATTAAGTTGAAACACCATGAACATCTACAATGGTTGGTTTACTCAAACTTCCCAATGTAATACTAGGAGTAAGATGTCTTTCTTGGTCATCACACATCCATTGAAATGTCATAAATTCACATTCAAGTTCCTATATTATTTTAACCAGATCCTTTACTTTATTTTTAATTCCCTAAAAAATACAGGCATGTCCTTTAATCTTAAGCTTAAGATCAATTTCCTTCTCTGAATTTCCAAAATTTCCAGATTTGTGTTTTTTAATATCTGCTTTTAGTTTGGACTTATCCTATTATTATTTTTGGATTTAGAGTTTCAATTAATATACAACACAATTATTTTTCTTTATTTTATCTCTCTATATGTCAATTTCTTCTAGAGTAACCACATGTCTAGCATCGAGTTCAAATCTTCCCTCACTTATTGCTTCATCATCATCATTGTCCTTCACTTGCGGCTTGTCCCCAACATCCATAGGGAATTTTTCTCTGAGATCACTATAGTCCTCGACCTCATATACTTTTTCGAATCAATATATTCATGAGATAAAAAGATCCTCTTCTTGAATAATTTATGTTGTTTCATTTTATTATTTATGCCTTTGAAGGGTTTCCTTATTGGTTCTTTTCCCACATTATAATCTTGAAATTATTTAGAACAACAATTAGTATTATGCCCAAATTTTCCACATATAAAACAAGAAAGTGTTAGATTACCCTTGAATTCCCATTTTCTTATTATGAGATTAAAGTAAAGAAAATAATACATCTCATTGACTTCTTTATCTTTGAGTTATTATTTGAATGAGAGTTTATTCATAGACTTGAATGTTATCTCCTAAGAAATTTCCTTTGGAATAGAATCATTATCATTGTTCCTCATTTCATATGCCATAAGAGTGCTATGGAAGTTGTCTAATATCGTCTCCTTTGTATATTTTTCATTAAGCACCGATAATTTTACATTGAAATATAGAGGAAATCTTCTCAGGATTCTTTTAGAAATTTTTATATCATTAAGGAACCATATAATTACATTCATATATTCTAAAATAAAGTTAACTTGATCAAAGAATTCATAAACTATCTCATTCGGGCTCATTATCAAATATTCATATTTACTCTATAAAAACAGTGTCTTTTATTCTCATAATTTTAAACCACATTCATATATATGGAGAATCTTACCCCATATAGCATGGGTGGATTTTCATGACATCTCCTTTGGGTAGATATGGTGAGCTAAAGTTACCCTTAATTCATTGATCACCTTGACATCAACATCCAACTCCTTATTATATTTTTATGATAACGCTCCACCCTTCACATTGAACATGATTCCATGAATAACTTCCATGTACACATCCATACCTAATAACCAAAAACAATATTGCATTTGGTTTTTTCATAACTGGAATTTTCTACCTTTAAAAATATATATTATTTTATTTTTTACATTTCATACTATATTTTTAGAGAGAGAGAGATAACAACACCACCAACCTTAGTTTTGATACCAATTGTTAGTTGCAAACAAGGATTATACCATGGGGGTGGGGTGAATCAAGGTATATTAGATTTAATTTTACTCTTATCAATAATATTATTCCATATCTATTTGGAACACATTTATCTTCCCCATAATCACCATGAAGTAATAAAATAGTAAATAGAGACACAATATATTTTTACTTGGTTTTTCTAAATGGTCTAATCCAAAGAGAATGCATGGAAATGTGCTAATTCACCTAAAACAATAAAGCTCACTACTTGTGATTACAAGGTTAGAAGTGGTCACACTAATCCTATAGGTTCATAACCATGCAAAAAGGAAATATCAGTACTCTCCTTACAAAATGGAATACACCACTCCTTCTATAACTATCTTCTCCTCTAAAAACGTAGATTGTTGTTACATCAATGGTGATGTTTTGATATGCTCTACTTTTATTCAGTTTTAATAACTTCATAGAAATATTCCCATGATAAGTCTATCAAACCATCTTCATCTTCTTATCCTTCTTTCCAGTATAAAAAATGGAATATTGCTTCTCCTTTTCTCTATTTTCTAGTGTTTTTATTTGTAAATATTCATCTTCCATTTTTTATTCCTTCCTTGATATAATATCCACACATATTTTCAAATAATATATTTTTATCAATTTTTTAATATTTATTTTCTTATTTTTATCAAAATCATCACCTATATATATAGTGAAAATTACTTTTTCACAAGAGGTAGATCATCACCTTACTTTATACACTGGTCAAAACATCATTACATATGGGGAAAATAATCCTTTCACAATGTGACCCACCAGCCAAAATAATATCCAAAATATTCTACCATATCATGTATTTAAAAATACATACATCTCATCATCGCTTTACCCTCCATGTTTCTACTTTTTTTCCATGATGCAGTGTGTGTGGTTAGATCCAGTTCTATAAAATCACCCATAATATTTCTTTTAAATATTAAAACATGATGCCTTGATTTTCCCAAAAATATTTTCTTGATTCTCTCCATGTCTAGTTAGATGATTTATCAATAATATTTTATAATTAGTAAAATAACTCTAAACTTGATGTTGGTTTTCCTTCAAAAAATCTACAAAGGAATGAATCTTACAAAGCATCCCAGATGACTTATTTATAACCACTAATGCCTCATACACAATCCACCAAATGACTTATACATAATCTACATTAACTCATATGTTGATCCACTCGTACTAAGATACTGATAGCTCATATATAGAGTTGATGAATCATACATAGATTTTGATGACTTGTATAAAATTTTGATCACTCATACTCAGATTCTGATCACTTATATTAAAACAACTCCATGAATCATATATAGATAGTAATTAGTCATTTTTATTAGATGAATTATACACACCACTGATGACTCATACACAGTCGAACTAATGACTCATATACAATCATTGATCACTCATATGTAGCTTCTGATGACTCATATGTCGACATATATGACTCCTATATAGAACATGACTTAACCAACAAAAAATATATTTTTTTATTAAGAAAATCACTTTTAAGGAAGAAGTGGGAAACCATTCAAGTACACAATCAGAAAATAAACCAACACCATAAGTAATAGCTGAATCTTTGAATTGTAGTTTAGGGATTTTAGAAACCTTACCTCTATGAAGAATCCATTGTAGAGTTTTATGCTTTTCATCCAGATCATCTTTGAGGAGGTATTAAATATTATAATCCATCTTGTACCAATTTTGGATGAACTCTTCCACAATAATCTACTTTTTGTTGAATCCACATGCCAATATTCCATTTTTTTTGGATTTAGTAACCCTTCTACTTATTAAAGTTTACTTGAATACAACTCCCAACCATCCTATCAAACTCCTCTTGTATAGTATTGACCACTAGTTCTTTCTCTAATAATTATTCATTGAAATTGATGATGGGTTCCCAATCATCAAACTCTATCATTTCCTTTCCACTCGAGGGATATCATATTCTTCAACCTCATTTTATATATTTTCCAGATATTTTATAGGCGATTCCCCTACTTGTGTTTCAAACTCCTTAGTGGTATCTACCTCTACATGCTTGTTAGAGCCTTTATACTTTCTCATGGAGTTGTTTTCTGCAATATTAGAAACCTTTGGAGGGAGTTTACCTTTACGTAAGGATATAGTAATAGGAGGAATAGGTAAATTAAAATAATATTTTCTTCTTCACAGCCTTCGGGTGTTCTTAATAAATCCATCTGAATCCATGATAGTGTTCATTCCCTTCCTTGAAGAGGATCTAATAAAATCCTCTATAATTTCTAATTTCTTGGACTTAGAAGGGAAGTACAAAGTAGAATCCATATCCTCTTGAGAAACCTCCAGCCTCATAGGGGGGTTCTCTTTATGGGAGACCTCTTCTTCATTTCATTCCTTAAATCATGACACTATTTTTCTCCCAGCACTGCAAATAGGTTTTGATAATCACTACCAATGAGTTGTACTTTATCAACAAAAGTTAGAGGAACAAAATTTCTATCCTCTCTAGAATTCTCACTAATCATGATGCCCACTCCATCCCTCATATTCTCAGTATCCTTTACTTGGGGAACATTACCAACCAATTTCAAAATATCTTAAAAGGAGGAGGGATCCTAGGAGTAGATCAGAACATCTTCCTCCTAACCATTTCCCTGCGATTCATTCTTGATACCCAATTCAAGTCTTAATCTATTGAAAACCTCTTAAACCTTGGGTTCTGAGTGTCTCAGATTAACATATTTTTAAATATATTAAGAAATAATAACATCTTTGGTTCTCATCTATTACCTCTCATCCAGAGGAATTAGAGGCAGGACACACCGAGAGTGCACTAAGACACCTTGACGGAATTGGCTAGCCTCAGGACCAAAATAACTATAACTTGAGAAGAAAAGAACCCAAGAATAAAATAATACATATTGGTACCACAAAATGTCTCCCTCAACCTCAATACATATAGAGTTCAATGAATCCTTAGAAACATCCACTTCAACACAATTCCTCGGATCTACGGGATTACAAACAATATGGGTATGAGAATCTGACCAAAGAAAACAACTCACCATATTAACAATTAAGTGGAGAATCACTCGATTATGGAAAGGTAAAGGAATACTAAGGAGAGTAATATATAACACCATGTTCATAGGGTCCCACTATAGATGGAACTTGAAAATCCATTGAAAAAGAGAAAACTGATGACCTTCCATAGAACGCGGAGCATGAGACCAAGCATAAATCATGTCCTCTTCATTCACAAAATAGATCTAGAAGTGTTGTGAGTCCAACATCACTACATCTGTCCACTCTTTAATCTTACAATTTGATAAAACATACCTATATAAGGCCTCAACGGAGGGTCGATTCTTCCCAAATAGATCAACCAAGGTGAGAACCAAAAGCAAAAGGCCCTCATGAACTCTAGAGAAGATATTGAAACTGAATGAACTCTGTTAACCTGAGAAGGAACTTTAGGGTAGAAATCAATATTGGGAAATATAGGTAATAAGGAAGGGTCAGTGAAGGGGGAAAATGAGAAATGAGGAGAAAAAATGAGTGATGGAGGGACATCCTCCCCCCCACTGAGGCTCTGGGAGGGGTGAAAATGACGCAGCTATAGGCTACCCCATTAGAACTAGGAGGAAGTGGCAAGAGCGGTGAGGAAACCCCTTTTTATGACTTAACCAAATTTTAACTACTACTTAAAAAGTTTTTTTTCTAGAAATCATCTAGAATACTACCAATCCTCTTCTAGACTTTGAGATATGAACCCCCACACACACTAAAATATGCTGCATTGAAGATTCATTTCACTTTCTTATCAATAAACACAACTACAAAAACTACTCATTGAGGATTTTTTCCAATAAGATTAAAATAAATTAAATATAATATGGGTATTATTAGTATTAAGTGATCAATTTAAACTTCTTGTTTTTTATTCTATTAACATTGAAAAACTCCTTGAGAAAAGGGGGATACTTTTTATTTATTTATAATTTTTCTAACCATTTATACAGGTAATTCATTTATTCTAGAAAAACTTTGATAAAAAATTTAAGATGTATCTTTGGTAATCTTCCAAAACTACAACTTAGTAAAGTTACATTGTTTAATTCATTTAATTTCAGTTATCTTCCAGAAGTTTAGATTTTTTTTAGGATGAGAAATGTGTTCATGTTGATTCAATGAGAGGGATAAGTACATTATAAGAAAAAGTACATCCCAAGGGTAAATACTAAAATAATTTTTTAAAGAAGAAAATTTTTCTTGGCATTCACTTCATATTACAAGAGGGAGTTTTATTTGAGTATGAATAGTTATAATTTTTTTTAACAATCGTACTTGGGTTAATTGATTAATTCTCTATGAATTTTCTTTTGTGTTTCACTTTTTTTGTAAATAAAAAAGAGGTAGAGATAATATTTTTTAGTTATAGTTACATGTGATAATATTTACTTTCATTAAATGGGAGATATGTTTATAATGGCATGTTTTTGAGTTGTGTTTTAAAGGGGGGGGGGGGTTATTTAATGTTATAAGAAGTTTTTATTTTCATTCAAGATTATCTTTATTTCATGTATTTTGATTTTCAAAAATTGGGAGATTTATGAGTCAAATGAATCTTCTATATACTTTGTTTTTGGAAATCACAATACACTTATTTTTTTAGATAACTTGAGTTTTTTAAGTTTTGTTTTCATATAGAATTAACTTTTAATTCATTGAGTTTCAGTGAACTAAATGATCCACTTAACTTCTAGATCTTTGTGAAGATACACTAAATTAAAACTAGTGGAAGATAGGATGACGCTTCCATGTTTTCTATAACCATACCTAAAGAACTCAGAGGAGTTTGTTCAAATATACCTATAAATTGAATCTAAGATTTGAATAATGAACATTACACACATGTTAGTTATAATGAGCTAAAGAGTTGATTACTTCTGGTCTGTTCACCACCTTAGTGTTTTTGTGAGTTCTCGATTGTAATTTTTTTAGTATGCTTTACTTGAGATTTCTATTGTGAGTTTCATGTTTTAAAATATAAAAAATCTATGTTTTTTATTGTTCTTATGATACAGTGAGATCAATGCAATTCTAGGACTGAAATATGTATCTTAAGAATGATTGAGTTTGAAGATTTTTTCTTGTGGACAAGCTTCCATTCAGGTTTATTAAATAACATATTGGGGATAGATATTCTTGCTGACAATAGATTATCGAGGAAGTTCCAAGTGTGGAACTTGTATATTTTGATCAGTGATATCAATGAAGTTATAGATGTTGAACTCGTATGCCTTAGATCTAGGTATAGATCCTCCTGTATCGTTATATTTAAATATAAGAGTTCTTATGATTGGAAATATTAGTAACAATATCCTTTAAAATCCTTCATATTGTTATTTGAAACTCCATGTTTTATTGTCATTTGAATTTTTCTTATTTTCTAATCTTTTTTTATTTCCTTGGTTTAGTGGTTTAAATTCTGGGAGTTTAATTTTTTCTATGTTTATCAATTTTTATTAGTTTACCTTGATATATTTATAGTTTATAACTTCTATATAGTGTAAATTTTAGTGTGGGGGATACATTTTAAGTTGGTTTTAGCTTCAATTCACTCCTACTTGAAGGTACCATATTGGGACAACATTTTGACCATTTCCAAAATGGTATGTTTGTGTCACTAACACAATTTAGTAAAGATCCTACTCTATGTAACCCATCAAAAAAACTAGGAGGTATTAGATCCTACATAGAAAAAATAAACACACTCTTGAGGTAGTATATCCCACCTAACATACCCAATCATCTCGATGTGCATTAAATCCAACACATTTAACCATTTTCCTAGAAGGCATCATGCCCAACCTGCATCACAAGAACATCAATAGGAATCATATCCAACCCACATCATAACCATATTAGGATGCATCAATTCTAACCAATTTAATAACCACCCTAAGAGGAATCACATCCAACCTATGACACAACCATCTTGAGAGGTATCATGCCCAACCCACTTCACAACCATCTTAAGGCACCACATCCACCCCCTGTCAAAACCATCTCAAAATAAATCACATCCAAACTATATAAAAACCATATTAGGTGGCATATTTTCTAACCCTCTTAACAACCATCTTGGGAGGTATCATGCCGAACCCAAATCAAAAATATCTCAAGAGTAATCATGTCTAACTCACATAAAAATATCTCAAGAGGCATCACATCCAACCCACACCACAATCATCTTGGGTGGTATCAAATTCAACACGCATAACAAAATCCCGGGTGTCATCCCATCTAACCTATATCACAAAAATCACCCTAGTTAATATTAAACCCAACCACATAATAAAAATCCCTCTATTTTTCATTACATACAACCATATTATAAATAATTCCCTAGGTTGGTACTACACCCAACTATACGAAAAGAATCCCTTGGGATGGAATTACACCCAACGACATGATGAAAAATAACTTAGGTTGGAATTACACCCAACCACATAATAAAAACCCCCCAAGTTGTAAGTACACCCAACATTTATAAACCCATATAATAAAATTCCCCTAAGAAAAGTTTTAATATCATATCAAGCACTTTTCATAATGAATCATCATAAATACCGATAATATATCATTCATGCATGGAAAATAAAATGGTAGACATTCCTTCCAACCCCATGATATACTTACACTAGGTTGGTTATACACACACCCAACCCACAAATTTTCCATACATAACTATACCCATGGTTAATAGTTTATCACCAAATTAATTAGTTCATTTTAATCCATCCCACAGACTAGGATATCCATGTTGATGGTGTTATACACCTAGCACACATATTTCAAGATCGACTACCCTCAACACAACTTAGGATCCTATTTACTCACCCCTATCACATGGTCTATGCAATAATGGAACTCATCATACTAAAGTTCTATAATGAGGGCTGGCTCGACACCTAGAACAACCTATACATGTGTTCCCATCATCAAGGAATAGTCAAGGATGTCATACAAGGATCCCAACACAAGTTTAGGTTTTAGGAAACTCCTTGAAGTTACATACCCTAAGTTTTGACTCATGTACAAAGGAAACATGGCCATCATAGGCCATGTGTTTAACACATAGGTTTTAAGGAATTATCATTGTCTATATAGTCCATGCTCATAGATCACAAAACAAGGTAACCACCTTTGGTTTCATTATGGGTCTCCCGCACCTACTCACCCATTCTTGTAATCTATAATATATATATATATATATAAAATCATATAAATAGATTATATTAGGAACCACCAACATCAACATGGATTTACCCCTTAAACAATGCTTTACCACCATCACCAAATCTCTTTCAGGGCTAAATCGTCCATTTCCCACCATCGTAAGGCCCTAATTCCACTAAAAAATATAATAATTAATTATAAAACATTTATAATTAATTATAAACCTTGATTAAAAATTACCCAATAAGGAATATTTGAGATAAAACTCATTGGGTGATGTATCCTCATCAAAACCTCGAGTAATGAGGTGTGGTTCACTATTAACACACCCCCAAGACCACAACTAAACAAATCCCCAAAATCCAATAATAGATTTTAGCCAATCCCATCCCCAATTGAAGGAAAACCAAATAATAATCAGGGAAACGAATTAACTCTAATGAAATGATGTAAAACCTCATGAATTCATCCTCCTAAAACTTACTATAGCGTAACACCTTATCCTGGAAACCACTAAACCAGTTCCCCAACCTAGTGTGCCACATAGTCTCAAGCATGCCTTCTTGTATGCTGGAAGCTATTGACTAGAAGTAAGGATATGGGTTAATGATGTGAGGAGAATTTACCCCCTATATCAGAGTGAACAATAATAATAAAAATAACTAAAACTAATCCATCAATACAAACAAAAATCAGAGTATGAATACTAAATAAACTAGCATAAATAATTTAAGAAATGTATCACACAAAATCAAAAAGTAATTCTCACATATAAAATAAATACATTGAGGCAATATGAATACCTTATCCCAATATCTTGACCATCCAATCCATATTACTCAATCATGAAAAATCTAGCCTCATCCCAACTTGTACTTGCAACTAGTGAAATTTTACTCTGGTACCCTAGTGTAATGGAGGCCTAAGTAGAGTGTGAGTACATAACTCAGTAGGGAGCCTCCAACATAGTCCCATGCATACAAAAAATTTAGTGATATTTTAATATGACATTATTATATGGAACCAATAAATAAACAACTAGAACTAAATAAATAAATAAACCCCCATCGATCATTAGATATGGGACCTCAATTGACCATACCTACTTTGACCAGTGTTGGGGTGTCTCTAAGCATGTCATGATATCATTAAAACTATAAAAATACTAGATCATAGGGCATAAACTAGACACCCCTAATACTCAGGCTCAAACAGCTAATAAATCATCATGAATGAATCAATAGCTAGACCCCATGAGTCCTGATCATTTCTAAAAACTCCAAGTATAATGAAAATCTCAAAGTCAATCCTCAAGCATCCTAGTAAATCATTGAAAAAATTCATCCTCTATGACACCATGCCAAACGAATGTATCCTAGGAATAATGGGAATCTTGATCAAGAACATGTAGTATCATTAGGCTTGACTAGCTAGATCCTAGGGATGACCTAGGAATCTCATGATGGTGATAATAATAATAATAATAATCATCATCATCATCACAATACCCAAGCCTGAGTGGCTAGATCCTAAACATGCTAGGCATCTTAGGGACTCTTGGAATCCGAGGCATCCCATACAAAGCCACGTTTGAATCCTGAAATCCTGGAAATTATTATATGGCTCAATAGATGATCCTAGGATAAAACCTAAGAATCCATGAAGACGTCATCACATCCAAGTCGTATCAGAATAGTATCATATTAGGATCAAAATATAGACCCCAAGAAGCACCTTTGGGAATCCACAATGTCACCATCACATTACATGAGGCCCATTGGCTGGATTTTAGGAATACTCCTAGGATTTTAAAGCTACATGAAAAATAAGTAAGTTAAAGAATAAATATAATATTGGGATTTTTTGAATTCCTAAACCCATCAAAACTATCCATATCCCATTGGCCTCACAAGTTTGGTATGGTTTCTTTGGTGAAACCTATTATCATCTATACCCAAGCCCTAATTCACCCACTCAGGGTTAGTCTACTACTGGGGTGATTTCTAGGGCCCCCTAGGTCATGTCAAGAGAGAGTAACCCTACTTGGAGTCTTATTGGTAAACATAGGAGTGGAGGCACCCACTTGGGCCCTTAGACTCAGTCAAATCACTTGGTTTTAACACATCTCATGGGGGATGTCATGCACCTTGGTAGTGTCATAACATAGTATAACTCCATGTGACTCAATATGTAAGCCCCATAGGAAATAGCCTAAATATATGACTCATGACCCGTCTCACACCTCTGTTCATCACATCTATACCTAAGGTTATAAGGCATCAAACCTAACCCAAATGACCTACAAGGGCCTAACATTACTAATACACCACCCTAATACACAAGGAGGGATCCAAGGGGCTCTATAATAAGGTACTTTAAGTCCTACTAGGGTCTCCCCACTTAAGACATCACAAACCCACTCTTAAAGGTTTCTAAGAATTTATAGGCAAGGGAAACTAACCCTTATCTAAATCAATTCATTTTATTATCACCCCTAAAGGGGTTTAAGTACCAAGGTATTAATATTAGTCCAAGATATAATCATCAGCAACTAAGGTTTCAAGTTAGTGTACTAGGTCCACAGTGGCCTAAGAAATTTGTTACTTTTTTATTTAGGATTTCATTCACGTTTAACATTTTAATTTAAATTAAACTAGACAATTAACTTAATCAAAGTGTTATTCCACCTTATTGGTGATAAAACATGTCCACTTTCACATAACCAAAAGTGTTTGGTCATTGGGCAAGTACCAACGACCACCTAACTCAAGATGATCCCCTTTCTATTTTAATCCCAATGCCTGAAAGCTCCACCTAGGATCTCCAAGCATCGACCAAGCCCCTATATGCTCCACCAACCGTCAAAAACACTCCCATGGCCCTAAATAAAGTGAAAAACCTACATTAATTAGTTATAACATTTATAATTAATCAATCAATTTAATTTTAAAGAGAAATAATCACCAAAATCTCACTGAAAAACCTTGTTGTGCGGGATTCATGACCAACCAACCATGAGAGGCCCGCAGTGGACCCCGAACTCCAACTCATTACAAATACATAACATGTTGAACCAAAATCAAAATTTATTTAATTAAAATTTGGTTAAAAACTTATGAAAATTCATAATGGTGATATACCTTGATGAATCACTAAACAAATAAGTGGATATAGCATCTCACGACACCCTTATCATAGTAAGATCAAAATTCCCATCATGCTCAGTAAATTCCACCATGATCCTATGGAATCTACTTCGAATCCCTTACTAGAGAAGTGAAAAATTATATAAATGAGAGGAATTGATAAATATATTCCAATTAAGGGAATTAAAAACCTCAAAATACAAAAAAAATACATTTAATGGAACCCAAAATGGTGTATAGCCAAGTTAAAGAGAGGGGAATACCCCAAAGTTCGCACCTGTGAAATAAAGGGGGAAGGATGGGTTTCATCCTAAAAATCCTAAGGTAGGGGGGAGAGTAATTTCCCCCCTTTAAATCCTCATCAGCTGGTGAGATGGTGGATGCATATTGTAGCTTCAGGCCACCCATATTCCTGTAGTGTTCTCCCAAACCTTCAACCACTTTTCGATCCCCATTACTCATCCAAAATATCTTTTTATAAATGATCAAAATCTCAAAATTCAATTCCAAATATCAGTTAAAAACTAGACCCATCTACAAAACTCAAAAATTAAAATTTCTCTGGAATTTACAAGACCAATATAGACACAGTGTATTACAACATCTACACCATAACACTTCTAGTCCTTGAGAAGTATTGGTGATAATTAAAAGTTATTTCTCAACCAATGTTAGTCATAGATTTCTTCTCAAATGGTGGCATTACATCTTTAAATTCAAAACACACTCTCATAGTGAAAACTTGGATCCAATGTTCTTAAGCCACAAAAACTGGTTTTATGACCATAATCCACCACTAAGACACCAGTACAACACTTACCCAATCCAATCCACCCTAATACACCTCTATGTATTCATCTAATTGATCATTCATCCTATGGTACTCCCCACTATATGAATTATCTCATGACGGATTATTTTGATCCACGATGCTTCCTACCATTAGAATCGCCCAACGAAACACAAATCTTTCATTCGAATGATGCACCCAGTGTGGTTTTCATCATGCTTCACCCAAACATATACAAAACCACTGGTCTAATACTGGAACCCCTATTTATTCTAAAATCCCAAAATAAATGGATGACCATCCATCATCCAAGGATAACATGAGTACACTACCTTTTACTCCAAAATTTGAGCTAATTCCCAAAACATACCTATCATATCCAAAATGATACACCTAATGTAGTTCCTAGCTCACAACATCTAATTACATGAAAAACCACCAGGCAGAACTCCCCTAGATAACCTATCTCAAAAAATTCTTGGTGGCCCCCACTGATGAATTACCCAAAACACCTGATCACAATGCCACTACCCTCAAAGGAAAATCTTGATCATTAAAATACCAACACCAATGTTTATACTTGAATTATATTGAACTCCATATTCAGATCCTCAACTGACCAAAACTATCCATCGTTCCCTTCCATACGCCCCAACACACTACTGATTTGAGAACTCTTGAATTTATTTAGATTCGTCTCATTCATGAAGTCAATGATCAAACTTCACCCATAGTCTTATTTGAATCTATACCCAATACCCAATAAGGATTTCAATTAAGACCAAAATCATTTACTCATTGGAATCCCAAATCTAAAATGAACATCCATTGACTGGTTTCATGCATCCATGATCACTCTAGCATGAGAGTCCTATCTCTATGACTGATATCACACTTCCCACTAAATTAATGACCTTATCGTTGCATTACTAAATCAAATTATAGGTCACTATGATCCATAATCATTCCATCATAGAACATAACGATTTGTGTGTCCAAACCCACTCATTCTTGAGTGCTAACCTGAAACACCAATTATCCCCTGTTATTGGCTCACATGAACATCATCCTTGTAAATTACCATAATTCCAATCATAAAAAGGGTCACACCCTAAAATGGAAAATAATTAACTCCCCACCATATTATACTGCTACTTGAGTCCCACCTAAATAGTATACTTCATAACCATACGCATGACACTCCTCCCGATCCACATTAATTAAATTATTGGGCTACTAGGACCATAAGAAACTCATGAAACTCCATTAGGATTTATCCCACTCATGGTTATCGCTGATTCTAAAATTTTTTAGGTACCACACTTAACAAGAACATACTACCTCAATTTCATTTTTGCACAACAAGCGTATGATCCCATAATACTCAATTACTTAAACTCTACCCATAATTTTGTGATTATCACCTCATAAAACTAGGCTGACATGACAAAAACACTAAATATTCTCCATGACATTTCAGTTCACCAAGATAAGAAAATCCCAGATGTTCTCATCCAAAATCCAGACATTTCACCCTTGCCCAGGACAACCAAACACTTTGATGACATTCAATATTATTCCAATATGTGATCACCTACCCATGCTCTCATGCCTCTACCATATACTCAATTTCATCTCTCATGGATTGGTCTTGAATAAAATCACTTACTCATGATTCCCATCTCTAAGGTACTCATAAACCTAGGCTAACCCCTCGTGTGGGTTACCCTTACATACCACAAGGCACCAACTCACTAAAACCCAAGTCATATCTCATGGGTCACTTACCAATCCCATAAACCAATCTCATGAATATGTTATAATTTATGGGAAAGTACTCACTACACCCATATCAAACATCACATGACATTTCACATGCCAAACTATGCACTAAAGGGGGAACCATATATACATAACAGACATCACATACCAAAACCACTACCCACTCCTAGGGCTCCCATCCCATATGAGCATTTTCTCCTCAGAATTCTCCCTAGAGGATCATGTCTCATCCATGGGAATAAAAACAAAGGAATCACCCTAATAAGTCTTATATCAAGTATATTATGGATACATGGTTCACTTAAGTAGAATTATTTTCTAAGATATATGGGAAAATTACATATAGGTTTTTTCTGGAGCCTTATGTAACTAAACCCAATTAATAGAAACCAACTAGGGGTTTCCCATTAAGGCTTCATATGCCTCACTAACCCACTAGGGTCACCCTATGTCCCATAAAATGAGGGACTATATCACCATAATAAAAAATAATCTCACCATAAATCTTCATGAACTTTCATCTGAAGAAAATACATACATATCGGTCTAGATGAGTAGGTTGAAACTAAGTACTTATACAGAAAATTCCATATGAGTGGTTTTTGACACTTTAAACAGATGGGCCACTCATCAATAATAACCACACATAACAAAGTGCGTATGTCATGTAAATCCTACATGCTTAATCATTATTTATGAGATTACTCTTTCCTCTATGGTCAAGGTTCCAAAAATTAGTAACTCAGAAAACATAAATATCAAACTACATGTGTGTCACATGAAATGAAAATCATATTAATCATAACATCACATACCAAGAATACCAATCCCATGCCCTCAATAACATGGATTTAATAGTGGAGAAAGTGTTTACAAGGCACCATCTTGGTGTCCATCATATTATCTAACACTTTCCTATATATCATGGCTACTATATCCCAAATATTAAAACAAATAAAAAACAGTTATGTTTCCACTTTGTAATTCCCCATCTTAGAAACCGTTGAACCGGTTCCCTGAGCCGATGAACTATATGGCCTCAATCACACCTCCCTATATTACAAAGGCTTCCAACTAGAATTGGAGGTCTAGGGTAGTATTGTGGGGAGAATATACCCCCTATATCATAGTGCATAATAATAATTAAAAAAACTCATCCATCAATACAAAAATACATCAAATTATGCAGACCGAATAAAAAACAATAAATAATATATGAAATGTAAAAGAAAAACAAAAACAATCATGATTTCATATAAAATAAAGACATAGATGATCTGTTAATACCTCATTCCAATCTCCTAACCATCTGATTTATCTTGATCAATCATGAAAAATTGAGCTTCAAACCTACCTATACATGAAACCAGTGAAAGTATGCTTGGGTACTCCCAAGAAATGGAGGCCCGAGCAGGGTGTGGGTACATAAATTGGAATGGAACCACTAATATAGTCTTGTGTATACTGGTAATGTAGTGATACATGCATTTTACATTCTAAACTATAACCAATAAAAAAATTATAGGAACCACATAAATAAATAAACCCTTTTCGTTCCTCAAATCTGGGACCTTGATCAACCATACCCGCTTCATCCAATGTAGGGGAGTCTTTGAGTACATCAAGATACTATGATAACCATAATAATACTAGATCCTAGGATATAACACATTAATCCCTAATTCTCAGGCTCAAACAACCAAAAAATCATCATGAACGGCTCATGATGCACTCATTTTTTCATCCAAAATTTAAAAAAAGTTTCTAATGATTTTGAATGGGTTTTAATGAATATTCCTATTTAATTAATTGTTTTATTAAAATGTGATAATTTAAAAATGAAGAATTAATTTGGGTTTAAATGGGTAAAAATGTTGAAATTTGGATATTTGATTTTGATTATGAATTTGTGGTTAAAAATATTATAACTTTTGAATATTTTTAGGTAAAAATTGAAAACAAGGATTGATATCAACCTCAAGGTCTAAAAGACACATAGTCATCCCAATATAATCCATTCATCCAAGTAAGGCCCATGAGAGAGACTATTAAGAAATAGGAAATCAAGATGCACATTGGAGAGAGAAACATGTGGGCCTAAGCCTACATGCCTATGTGGGTTTTCATGGTCTATATGTGTGTGCACAGTGTATACATGCACTGATCCCCCACCACCTTGGCATTATGAGAATTGACTTCCATGGGTTAACATATATGGAATCACTATACTAATTGAAACTTTGATGTGGTATGGAGAGTGATTTGGGTACTATTCTTCATAAAAAATGCCAATGTTCCATATCTCAGTCACTCAACCCCACACTCAGAAACCCTTTGACACTGCCTCAACATCACTCGACATCACCTGCTTCCCCTAGAATACTCTTTCCACCATATAAAACTCTATCAAATATCCATCGTCACCACATTTTAAACTAAATATCAATCAAAGGATCACAAAAAAAGATCTAAACCACCATGGATGATCTCCAGAGCCTTAGATGACTCCCATGAGGATGAATAGAATCTACCATAACCATGAATGCTATTGGGAGTTCCATCTAGCCACTTTGAAGGCTGAATGGAAATAGGAGTATCCCTACACCATAGGATCTATCACTATTCTATGGTATTGTAATGAAAGAGGGTGTTGTTCTATAGTGTTGGAACTACACCATGGAGATTCTGTTTTAGGCAGTGGATTGGTTTTTAATCAATGATGAAGTTATTTCTTGGGTGACATGGTTACGTCATAGACTAAGTGTGAATAATGAGAGATGTTTTATAGTGTTTCTCATGCACCATAGGGTTTCATTATGTGAAATGATGATTTATTTCAATAATATTTATTAAAGGATTCTGCTTTATGGAGATTACACTGTGTTTTGGACATAACAAATATGGTAGTGTTGAATTTTAGAAGAACTAAGTGGAAAATGAGTTGTGGATGTGGAGGAATTGGTTACCCCATAACCCATGCATTATCATATTGATTAAGAAAAGGATATGTTGTAGTGTTCTTACCCACACTGTGAGATGAGTCTACACTGAAATTTGGAAACCTATGATATCTTAGAAGATTCAATGTGGGTATTTAAAATATATATATTCAAAGATATGATATAAATATTCAAATAAAAAGGGGAAACTTTGACTAATTTAAATGAGGATATAAGGATTACACCCTCTATAAAATATAGGGTGTTTCACCACTAAAAATCTATCAGAGGATCGAATATTGGACCAGATTGTAGACCCTTATCTGTTTCTTTTTTTCCTTCTATTGTAGTTTAATTATTTTATCTTTTATGTAACTTCATTCTATTTTAATTAAATTACTCCACCTATTGCCTCCAATATTTCTAAATCTTTCAATCTCTATTTCTTACACAATTTCTCTCTTCCTTTCACCTCTCTATATCTCCCATTCTTCCACTATGACCTCATACTTCCAATAATGGGAGACTGAACCAAGGCTTGACCTCAGAGGAGGATGTCAGTGTTTCTTGAATCCTACTTTTAATTATAAAACATTTTGAATCTTTTTATGGTGAACAAGAGTGATGTGAAAAAGTGAGGTGATTTACCACCATGATTTGGATCTCGACTTCATATATATTATTTTATTTATATATTTTCCCTCCCTTCCATTGAACGAGATCTCTTCACATGATAGTGTTGAGTTTTTCAATGGATAAAATGACATACGATGGAGTCAGATCCTAGAAGATTCCACACTCTTGATTAAGGTGTGTCATCAACCTTGATTATTGGAGGAGGTGGAATTTATTTTTCCTATGCATTAAAGATTTTACAACCAATAAATAAAATGGTAGTAGTTCATGAATGAGATTTCACAATTTAACTATCAAACTAAATTTGAAAAACCAAACATGAATAATGAAGAAGAAAAAAACAAAACCTAAGGGCCAAGTACTTTATTCTATAAACTCATTATGTATTTCATTACATGTAAGGATAGTTTATATTTTAATTTTTTCTTCTAGTGTTCACTTTATTTTCATAAAATAATAAAAACAAAAAAATAAATAGTTTAGGTGAATGAGAATTAATGAGTGAATAAATATGAAGCTTCTCAAGTGAAGTGACCCTGGTCAACCATTATGCTACACTATGAAAATGAAAATAGTATCTTTTTCCACACCCTTAAATGGGTGTGCATCAAAACTTAGTATCATTTCCTAGAATCCAAATGGTTATTTACTTATGTTTTCTTTTTCAAATTTTAAATAGTTTTCATTATTTTTTTAAAATAATTATTTTACCATGATGTTTTTGAATCATTATTATTATGCATGTAATAATTACTCATAGGTTAAAGACCAGGAGAAATAAGTCCACAATGCTAAGGAATACCTCCAATGAAGGGATAAAAATCTTAGTTATATGGTAAAGAAGTTATAAAATGGACAAGATATAAGACTTTAACTTCAAGAATTTATGGATATGATCAATGAAGCCCAAACTAATTATCAAATAATGAAGTCCATGAAGGAGGTATCGTTGGATATTCCCAATTTTTCTAAAGAGATCCAGGAGCTTGAGGACTTGCTTGAGGAGTATCCACAGACCCACCATACTAAGAATCAAATTAAGACCTATGATGAATAGTTATATAGCGAAGATAAAGACTCATGTGCTGATTTACATCTGATAGATCAACAAGGCCTAGGTTAATATCAAAGTGATTAAGAAAATGATGAAATGAAACATGATCTCACAGACTTTAAGGTCAAATCATCAACACCTTTGTACCAATATCTATCCATGGAATAAGAAACCACCCAAGTGTTTTAGTTTGAATAAATGGTGGAGAAGCTTGGCTACCTGCCTCTATCCATTGAAATACAACTACAAGAGACCCTTACCACTGAAAAAGATACTAAAACCAATCAAACTTAGGGATTTAATCCTTTTTTTAAATCTATATCATTTAATTTTATTCAATATTAATTGAGTATTAACTAACACTATTTTAATTTTTCATATTCATCCAAATCTTGTATTATCTTGGAGGAAGATGAAGAAGAAGAACATGCACCTACTAAGGAGAAAATGGAACTTCCAACACATATTGATCATGAATTATATGAATCCCTTGAGGAGATATAATTGTCTAAGCCTAAGGAAACCAAGTTAGTTTATGTTCACTTTGAAAGGGAGAATTTTTATTTTGATTCTATATATTTAAATTATATTCAAATTAAAATACATTATAACTCTCCCTTTTATTACTCTATTAATGTATCCCACATTGAGAAAGAACTTTATAGTCGAGAGGAGGTTTCAAAAGTAGCAACCAAGAAGGAGGATGATCCAAAATTCATCCTACCCCAGCCATGGAAATTGTACCATATTTCTATGGGTATGACTTTGGTGTAATCTATCTATATAGTCCTCATCAACAACAAAATAGAAGTAAATTCTAGGAAAATGAGCATGTGGTGGTTAAAATCCTAGAATCTACACCCACTAATGGATTATGCATGATAGATGGTATTACACTTCTAGAGGAAGTAAAAATCTAGGGCACACTTGAGGGATCATACCAAGACTTATACCTTTACTATATTTCTAAGAATTTCAATTTAATTTTTAGGAATTAGTTTATAATACGACCCAATCAATTATTCTTTTTGAAATTTAATGACAGTGTCCTTGTGTTTTAAATGATTTATTTTATTTTTCAGGTCCATGATGGAATAAGACAACCACCAAACAATAAGGATAAGAGGGGAATAAAGCTTTATGAGAAAATGGAGCTCCCTTTTATATTTATCTTTTGAACTCCCAACATTTTTTCTGAAATTATGTTTTAAACTGGAAATTATATCATATATTTTAAACTTAAGAATTTCATGCCCATGCGTACAATTTTTTCTTTACTGAACTGAACTAGTAGACATGAATTTCTTAGGAACCCTATGATTCCATGTTTTATATTTTAATGATGATGATATTGAATGAGTAATATGGAAAAATTAATACTTAGAGTTAATGTTGATGTTAATATAATTAATCATAATTTGATTGAATTGGTTGATTCATGTAAATGAAATTTCCCTTCCATTTTTCATACTTTAAATTTCTGAAATTTATTTCAATTGATTTGTTAATATTTTTCATGACATTAATGATTTTCCCAAATCATATGTTCTATTCCTGAGAGGATTTCTAGACCCAATACTTTAAATAATACCTTGAGCATATTTCTTGAGTGATCATGGGACATGTTACCTTATAAAACTTTCATTGGAACTTGTCAAAGAATTGAATATGAAAAACAAATATTAAATTATTAAGGCATTATTATTGATAATACCTTATCCTTAAGACCACCTTTTACATTAATAATTGTTTATCATATAGAGACCATAAATGATATTGTTATAAATTATCCACATTTTAAGCCATTTATATCCATTACTACCATCCTCTTAGTATTTTTCATGATATTTTAAAGTTTAAGTGTGGTGGTGAGGAAAGTCATAGTGAAAGGGACACACTTCATTGTAAGGGGAAAGTGTTGGGGTACTATTTTGTGTATTTAGAAAGTGTTTTTATTCATATATTTTAGTTTCATTATTTTAACTTCTAAAAAAATGAAAAAAATAATGTCTTGTGACTGGGGAAACAAAAATCACCATTACCATACCTATGATTTTTATCATATGTGGTTTGGTGGTGGATGTGAGGTTTTTTATCCAAGCATGAATTTGAAAAAAAATTAAAAAAATATCTGGAAAAGTTATTTGAAAAAGAATAAAAAGTATAAAAAGTAGATAAAATTAAATAAGGTTCAAGTCATTCATTATGATTACATTGATTATAACCTTTACTTTGAGATTTGGAAGTGGGTGTTTTCATTTTGAAGGGGAGATTTTCATTAAACTTTTACTTTTGATATCATGCTTTATTATTTAGAGATAAACCACCTATTTTGAGAATTACCTAAAAAACATAAGCCTCAGAGTCATTAGATCCCTAATTAAAAAGTCCTCTTGACTTCATGTGAATTTTTTTCTTTACAAAGCATAGAAAGTAGTTCCTTTTAAAGCCTATGGAAAAGAAGCATGTTCTCAAATGAGAATAAATATACTTCAATTTGTATCATGAGTGATGAGATAAAAGAATTCAAAGTGAGTAAGATCATGACTTGGAATGTTTGATAATAATGAATTGTGAAATTTTAATGGATTAAAGGAGAAGTCCCACTATTTTAAAAATGGAGTAAGTAAAATAATTAGATTGATTGTTTTCTTTGAGAAATGAAAAGTTGTGTTTATTATTATATGGAACATGAAAATTTTGTTTAACATTGATAAAAAGTTTGTTTTATTAATTTTATATTTAAATATTAGTAGAACTAGTTCCATATTTAATTCAATTTTTATATTCAATTATTGTAGATAAGAATAGTTTAAGTGTTGGTGTATTTTATGCACACATTTTATAATGAATTTTTTAAAAACATTTTATAATGAATTTTAGTGGTTTTTAATTAATATTCCCATTTTTTTATTAAAATTTTGGAACTTAAAATTGAAGATTAATTTGGATTTAAATGTATAAAAATGTTGAAATTTTGATATTTTATTTTGATTATGAATTTTTGGTTGAAATATTTCTCAGTCTTTTGAATATTTTTAGGTAAAAAAATTATCAATAAGGATAGACCTCAATCTCAAGGATTGAAAGCCACATATCCAACTTAATATGGGATATCTGGACAAAAAAGTATTATGGTATAACCTATTGAGTGTAAAGAGAGTGGGAAATGCACCAGAGAGTGTAGCATGTGGGACTAAACCCACAAGCCTCTATGGGTCAGAACATGCCATGTGTGTGTGTGTGGTGTATATGGGCATCGATAACCCACTACCTTGGAATTAAAAGAATAAACTACCACATGTTAACATATATAGAAGTTCTATACTACTCAAAAGTTTAATGAGGTATGGAGAGTGATGTCGGTAATGTTCCTCATAATAAAACATTGTTGTTACATATCTCATCCATTGAACCCTATGCTCAGACACCCCTCGACACCATCTCACTACCACTCAACATCAAATACCACCACTTGAATATGATTGTCATTGTTTTCAACTCACTGAAATCTCCATATCCACCACTTTTTAAACTTGATCTTGAGAAAAGGATAACCACTGAGGATCAGAACCACCATGGATAATCTCTAGGACCTTGGATTACTCCCATGGGACTGAACATAATCTACCAAAACCATATAGGCTACAGGGATCTCCATACAACCACTGTGTCGTCCATATGGTAGGAGTAGTATTCCTACATCGTAGGCTCTCTCACTGTATTGTGGGATTACAATGCAAAAGGGTGTTTTGTTATGGTGTTGGACATATGCCGCAAAGATACCATTTAAGGTAGTGGCTTGATTTTTGAGCAAGGATGAAGTTTCACCATGGGAGACATGGATATTCTATATCCTGAGTGTGAAGAATGAGGGATGCACCATGGTGTTTCTCATGCATTGTGGGGATGTCATTATGGACAATGGTGATTTCTTTCAAAAAGATATCCTATAAGAGGATACACCATGGAGATATCATCATGTCATGGCCACACCAAATATGGTAGTAGAGAATTTTAAAATAAATAAGTGGAAAATGAGCTGCATCCATGGAGAAATTGGTTTCCCAACAACCCATACATTGTTATGAAGATGAAGAAAGGGATACACCACAATGTTCCTACCTATACTGCAGGATGAGTCCATGCAAAAATTTAAAAATATATATTATCTTAAGAGATTAAATGTGGGTATTTGAAATATATAAATTCAAATATATTATATAAATATTAAGATAAAAGGGGGAAATTTTTACTTATTTAAATAATGAAAGAAGGATTCCACCCTCTATAAATAAAGGGTACTACGCCACTGAAAATTGATCAGAGGATCTATTGCTGAACTGGATTTTTCCCCCTACTATATTTCTTTTTTCCCTTATACTATAGTTTAGTCGTTTTCTTTTTTATATAACTTCATTTTATTTTAATTAATATACTCCACCTATTTCCTCCATTGTTTATGAATTATTCTATCTTTTTTTCTTCCACTATTTCTATATTTATTTATTTCTTATTATATCTCTCTCCCTCCCACATTCTTCTACCATGACTTCTTATTTACAATAATGGGAGACTAACTCAAGGATTGTCCTAGGGGGATAATGATAATGTTTCCTGAATTATAATTTTAATTCATAAATATTTTAATTTTTTTTTGTGGTGAACAAGAGTGAAGTGAACGAGTGCATCAATTTTCTACCAAGTCATAGATCTCAACTTCAACTCTATTCCTTTATTTATATCTTTTCACTCCTTTCCAGTGAATGATATATCATCACATAATGGAGTTGAGATATTCAATAGATGAAATGGCATATGATAGAGCCAAGTCCTGGAAGATGCCACACTTTTGATAGAGGCATGCCATCAACCTTGATTATAGGAGGAGGTAGAATTTAGTTTAATTTGGCATTCAAGATTTCACAGCCAATAAATAAAAGGGTAGTAGTTCATGAATGATATTTCACAATTGATATATTGGACTGAATTTGAACAAAAAAAATGAATAATGAATGAAACAAAAACCAAACCTAAGGGATAAGTAATTTATTTTCTAACCTCATTCTACCTTGTATCACATGTTAAGATAATTTAGATTTTAATTATTTCTTCCATAAGTTTACTTTGTTTTCATAAAATAATTAACACATAAAAATAAATAGTAAGTGAATGAGAATTATTTATTGAATAATTGTGAAGCTCCTAAAGCGAGACAATCCTGGTCATCCATTTCACTACACTATGAAAATAAAAATAATATCTTTTCCCACACCAAGTGATAGGTGTGTGTCAACTCAATAGACAAATACTAGTCATACTAGGAATATCTAAAAAATCCAATTATAATGAATATCTTGAAGAAAATTCTTGGTCATCCTAGGAAGTCAGTGACCAATTTTTTCCTCCATGCCACCATACCAAATGGCTAGATCCCAATAATCCTAGGAATCCTAATCAAGAATATGTAATATCATTAGAATTTACTAATGAGGTCCTATAGATGACCTAGGAATATAATAATAATAATAATAACAATCACAATCCCCAAGATCAAGTGGATGGATCCTATTAATGATAGGTATCCTAGGGATCTATGGTGTCAAGGGAATCCCATACAGATCTGAGTTTGAATCGCTGCATCCAAAGAATTATTACATGGATCAATAACTAGATACCAAGGTACACATTGGGAACCCGTGATGACATCATCATGTCCAATTCATATCACAACAGTATTACATGAGGTTCAAAAGCTAGATCCCAGAATCACCTCCAGTCATCCACAACATCACTGATAAGATGAAATTGTATACACATTACACATTCATTTTAATAAGGAATATTTATGTTTTACTTGATAATTCACCATTAATATATTAATTATTACAGGAAATAGGTTTCCAAGGTTTCAAAGGAAAAGATAGATAAAAGGACCAAAATAATCATTACACATTGGTAAAGTTCATTACATGATATGTAGGTATCATTCATAGTGTATCAAAAGTCGTGATGCAAGTTGTGAATGAATTACAATACATGAAAAAAAAATTAATGATGTGATTAACCAATACAAATCATGTAATGTTTCAATTTAAATTCCTGCATTGAAGATCCAGACCAAAGGAAGAAACATGTCATGAAAACCCATTACACATTATGAAAGGATTCAAACATCCAAATCTCGAAGATACAAGATGATATTTGCATGATATTTACATCAGATTCAAAATTTATAGAGAAAATATTGGATTATAATTAAATGATGTGAAATTGTTAACATGTCATGTAATATCTTGATTATTTACTTCCAACAGGTGTACAACAGACAAAACATTCGACACTTTTGGATTCTTTCTCATTATTCTTTGTTTTCTCTCCTATTCTTTGTTCTCCCTTCTATCTCAAATAAAATGGCATCAATTAATTTTATTTTTTCACATATTTAAGTATTTTTGATCAAAATTGAATAGTTTTATTCATTCTTTTACATCACCAAGATGAGTTAAGTGCATTCTCTATCTCAATCTCTGATCGATGATGAACCCTTGATGCATTCTTTCAAGTTTCTTCTTTCAAGTAAGTGTTTGGTTGAAGTTGTAATTGATTCAATTTTTAAAATTTTTATTCATGAATTCATGATTTTAATTTACTTCTCTCAATTTTTATTGGTACATTTATTATGTTTCCAACTCTTTACCCACTCTTGATCATTTCTACTATGAGTAGCTAAACCGCTTAGGGTATGGGTTGAGAGTAGGGGGTTTAAACTTAATAAATATTTAATTTTAAACTTGGTAACCCTAAGAATAGTAATCAGATTATACAATTTTTTTATCTAATTACTTTAAGAAACCCTAACCTAATTGGAGTGGAATAGTTTATGGGAAACAACCTATGAAAATTTATGCCTTAGAAGCTAGGCTTAAGGAATCTAGGTTATAGCTATCTCCAGACCAATGAATAGTTTCCTCTTAGATAGACCTAGTTAGTTTAAACATAGTTAATTAGTGACATTTTCTTACTTCAAATCCTAAACCTTGGTACCGTACCAACTTAGGATTAAGATTATCCTTTTACCTAAACCCTAAAATTGATCCCAATCCCTTGTATGTATGATCTTAATACCCCAATACCTTAGTAGTAGTTTATTCCCAAACCTAATAAACATGTGAGGAATCCAACACATAGGGTTCAAAGCCTTTTTTCCTACCATCCAATTCAATCTTCATGGGACTGACCCCGTACTATCACTATATTACGTCTTAGTATAAAGTGTAGTTTGGGAATAATAAATATAATCTGATAGTAGTCCGGAAAAATTAAATGATGCATGAGAACACATCAAATTTTGGCATCATTGTCGCGGATAAAAAAAGGTGATTTGGAATAGAAACCTATGATAAGAACCTGAGATTACCTCACCCATTACCCTTTATCTTTTCTAATCTTTATTCCTTTATTTTTAGATGACACTGTATCCTTCTCCTTGCGGCCTAGTGCATGAATCAGGGACCTCTGACTCATTCAAAGAGCCTTAACACACAAGAACTACTTTCCTTAAAACTAGAAATTGAAAGGTACATATCTACACACCTATATTTAAAAATGTTCTACCGCAATAATCTTATAGGTCCCAACCCACCAAACACGAAAAACATGAAAACTGAACTACATGGAGAGAAACCTGTGCAACAGGAACACACCATTATGAATTATGGATTTCCATAAATCAATGGTGCTACACCTAGCATTGTACGTCATCCTATTCAGGCTCACACCTTTGAGATTAATCCTAGAATCATTCATATGATCCATAATATGGTTCTGTTTAGTGGGATTCAAAGTAAAGATCCCCATGAACACATCTCCAACTTCCTAGAATTCTACGATACCTTTTGAAACCAGGGAGTATCTATTGATTCTATAAGACTAAGAGTATTTAAATTTTCCCTATGATACCTATCCAAGGATTGGATCAAAAGTCAGGCTCCTGAGTCCATCAAGACTTGGGATGATTTAGCCAAGAAATTCCTATACATGTACTTCTTGCCTATCCGGACTGAGAAATTACAGAATGAAATCCATAATTTTTCTAAAACTAATGGAGAGTTAGTATGGGAAGCATGGTATCATTTGAAGGATCTAACCCCGAAGTTCCCACATCATGGTATTTATATGTGGATACAACTCCAAACATTCTATCAAGGCCTCCAACCAGCTTCTTGTACAATTTCTAATGCCACCACTGATGGAGGACTGATGTTTAAAACACTAGAGGCGAGGCAAGAAATTTTAAAATAAGTCTCTCATAAATATAGTCTTTGGTAGAGTGATCTTGGAACACCCTGAAATTAAATACACCAGTTTGAAGAAAATAATTGACTTTCTACACAAGTTGAGGCCTTAAACAAGAACCTATAATCCTTTCAACTACCTGCTGCACCACCCACCCCACCTGATCCTGTAATTTAGATCCAATCCTACGAAATGTGCGGTGTCCCGCACCTATATCAATATTTCATGGTAGGTGTTGAGGAAAAACAAATCCAATATTGTAAATAAATTAATTACAATTAGTAAAATAATATTTTTAGCAACCATGGCAATATTATTAGCAGAGGCCCATGCAACAACCACAGTAAAATAATCAAGGGTACTACTAGAAAATAAGTGTCTAGGTACCATTCAGGAACTAAATACCACCTAGATATCCACCAATGAATCTTGTGCATAGACCATCACAAAAATTAACTCAAAAACTCTTTCCTCCAAGAGAAAAACAATAATTTCAACCACCTCCCCCAAAACCTCTATATTTGGCCATTCCTCTTCAAAACAATATGTAAAATCTACTTTCATCATTTTTTAAAAATAAAGATCAGATAATGACCACCCAAGAGACATAAATACATAATCAAATGGTATCTATTCGTAACCTTGAGCATGAAATGGTTCATATATCAACACCTTATCAGAGAGATTACCGGGTACTCTACCTAGTAATATGGAGACACACCTAAAGGAAGAGGAAAAGGAAATGGTTCTAAGGAGTGAAAAAGTGCTAGACTTTCAGAAATTATATTGAGGAGAATAAACACAAACCAAGGAAACCAAAAAGCATACAATAGTCATAGAATAAAAAATGATGAAAAAAAATGAAACTGCACAAGAGATACCTCAAGGAGAATCACCTTCTAAAAAATTTCTAATTCAAGAAAAATGCAAAGAAGATGTCTACATTGCACCAACACCTTATAAACCTCCTCTCCCTTTTCTAGAAAGAATGAGGCAAGGAAGGATTTAAGTAAAATATAATAAATATTTGGAGACATTCAAAAAATTTCACATCAATATTCCATTTATGCAGGCAATCACTCAATGCCTGCCTATGAAGAATTTATTAAGGAACTACTTTCTAAAATAGAAAAATGGAATAAATAGGTGTCATATCACTAAATAAAGAGTTATCTACTATTTTTAAGTAGAAAAATACACTTAAAATGAGAGACCCTGGGAGTTTCTCAATCCCATGCACAATAAGAGAATGTAACTTCGGAAGAACCTTTTACAATTTAGAATCCAACATTAACCTCATTCCTATGATTTTATTCCACAAAATGGGACTTGAGGAACTAAAACAAACTATATTGGAAATCTAATTAGCCAAATGATTAATAAAATATCCCCAAGGACTTCTTGAGGTTGTATTAGTCAAAGTCAGTAAGTTCATTTTTTCCAAATACTTCCTCATTTGGGACATGGAATGAGAAGGAGACATTCCAATCATCCTAGGCCGACCATTCCTTGCCACTAGGAAGGCACTAGTTGGTAAAAATCAGGGAATACAAGTATTCCGAGTAGGTAATGAAAAATTTGTGTTCGAACTGGTGAAAATAACAAAAAAAATAGATGATTCTTTTTTACTATCAAGATATCTTTCTCACAGACGGAAGAGATGAATACTTAGACATCAAAGACGACAGTTATGAAATACCCCATGATGAGGAGGAGTAATATTACCTTAATGAAGTAAACTATATAGAACCACTTACAAGGGACAACACCCCACCTTTCATACCCTTGGTAATTCAACCACTGAAATTGGAGCTGAAACCCCTTCCCCTACACTTAAGTATTCTTTTAAAGATATTGGTACTGCACTACTAGTCATTATTAACTCAGAACTCACACATTCAACAGAGGAAAAATTAATTTAAGTCATATAAAGATATAAGAAGTCAATTTCCTAGGGGAGGATGATATTAAAGGGATCAATCCTGATTTTTGCACCTATAATATCTTACTAGAGGAAGGTACAAAACCTAAATGACAATCCCAAGGGTGACTCACCCCAAAAATGAAGGAGGTTTTTAAGAAATAAGTACTTAAAGTTATATATAATGGAATAATTTTTTCCGTCTATGATAGTGATTGAGTGAGCCTAATACAAGCCTTTCCAAAGAAATGTGGCCTCACAATTGAAAAAAATGATGAAGATGAAATGATCTCAACTTGCACCATCATTGGATGGCGAGTATGTGTGGACTATAGAAACCTAAATACAGAAACCTGGAAAGAACATTCCCACTAATATTCATTGAAAAAATTCTGAAGAGAATTATAGGACATGAATTCTACTATTTCCTTGACAGATATTCAGGATATAATCAGATTGCATTCGACCAATAAGATTACTCTAAAAAAACATTCAGATGTCCATTTGGAACCTTTTCCTATAGATGCATGTTGATTGGTATGTGTAATTCACCATATACCTTTAAAATGTGCATAAAACATATATTCCATGATATAGAAGAGGAATTATTTGAAATTTTCATGGATGAATTTTACGTTTATGGAAGATCTTTCAAGGTATTCCTATGTAATATTGAGTTAGTCTGGAAATGCTGCGAGGAGAAATTTCTATTTTTAATTTTTGAAAAATTCTACTTCATGGTTCAAGGAGGCATAATTCTTGAACCTAAAATTTCCAAGGATTTAATGGATGTGGATCCAAATAAAATAAAAGTGATCAAAGATCCACCTGATACCTCAATAGTCAAAGGAATAAGGAGCTTTCTAGGCCATGCCAAATTGTATCGGTGATTCATGAAAGATTTGATGAAAGTTTCCCACCCTCTGAAACACCTTTTATCAAAATTAACTCTATTTGAATTCAATAAATATTGTTGATGGGCATTCAACACTTTAAAGAAAATCCTGATAGTTTCTCCTGTAATCATTTCACCAGATTGGGAAAAGGAGTTTGACTTGATGTGTGACGCCAACGACTTCACTATTAGAACTGTATTAGGATTGAAAATCAGTCACATATTCTACCCTATATACAATTCCATTCATACACTAAATGAATCTCAGGTAAACTATACAACTACAGATACGTAACTCTTAGTAATCGTCTTTTCTTTTGAGAAATTTCACTCTTATCTAGTTTTGTCGAAAGTAGTTATGTACACTGACCATGTTGCCCTATGATATTTGATGAATAAAAGGATGACAAACCAAGAGTAATACGATGGATCCTATTTCTTCAAGAATTCAAAATCATAATAAAGGATATAAAAGGAATATAAAATGTCATCATTGCTCATCTATCCTAACTTCTGCCACCCCTTATAAAAGATGATGATGATCTAGACATTGAGGCTGACTTTCTTGATGAAACTCTCTTTATCATAAAAGTAAAAACATGATTTTTAGACATTGAAAACTATATTTCCATGATAGTTTTATACCCATAACTCCCCTACCAGCAAATACGAATTTTTTTAGTCAAAGTTTCACATTACTAAGGGGAAGAAAAACTCCTTTTTAAGTGTTGTGTTGAGGGATTATTAAAACTCTACATACTATTGGAAAAAAATACAAAGTGTATTAGACATGTTTCATACATCATCAACTAGAGGAAATCATGGACCAGAATGCACAGTAGTAAAAAATTTGTAGAGTGGAATGTTTTGGCCCACACTCTACCAAGATGTAATGAATTATTGTTAAAGTTGTGATCAATGGAAATGAACTAGAACCATTGGAAAAAGGAATGAGATGCACTAAAACTCAATCATGGAAGTCGAAATATTCAACGTATAGGGAATAGATTTCATGGGACCATTTCCTAACTCACACGGGAAGTCATATATCCTTGTTGGTGTTGACTATATTTCTAAATGGGTATATACCGAAGCTACAACTCATGAAACAACAAATGTGGTCATGAATTTCTTAAAAAATGTGTTCTCAAGGTTCGTATTTCCTAAACTAATCATTAATGATTTAGGAATTTTTTTTACCAATAAATATTTTAAAGGACTATTGGAAAAATATAGAATCAGGTATAACATAGGAACTCCATACCACCCACAAACAAGTGAGAAAGTTGAATTATCGAGCAAGTAAAATAAAAAAATCCTTGAAAAGATCGCAAACACAAATAAAAAGGATTGGAGTAAAAAGTTAGATGATTCACTATGGGCATACCACAATGCATACAAAACACCCATTGGTACCACCCCTTTCCGATTAGTGTACGGAAAGCCTTTCCATTTTATAGTAGAACTAGAACACTGCTCATATTGGGCAATTAAGAAACTCAGTATGGATTCTAAAAAAGATGGGAATGCTAGGATACTCCAATTAGATGAATTTGAAGATATAAAAAATGATTATTATGAAAATTCAAAGATCCATAAAGAGAAAACCTAGAAACAGAATGATCAACACATTGTGAGACACATTTTTGTTCCAGGGAATAAGGTCTTATTGTTCAACTCTAGATTAAAAATATGCCTTGGGAATATGAAATCTAGATGGTTAAGTCCCTTTAAGGTCATTAAATTATTTACTTATGTGACCATCAAGATTCAGAAAGAAGGCATACCACTATTCAAAGTAAATAGTCAAAGATTAAAAATCTATCAAGAACCCTTCCATGAGGGGTGTGTCATCAACTTAAAATTCATCTAAGCACTAAATATTAAATCTCTCAATGTTAAAAGAAGTGATTAATGGGAGGAAAACCATGTTAGGTCACCTTAGTATATATTAGGTTAGAATAATCTTTAGGATAACTTGGGGCTTTCCAAGAGTAGATGACCAGGGTCTGATCCAAATTTGAACTAAAACAAAAATTTACACATCATGTAACCACTATTCATGATGTGTATTTTCACTGCCTTAATTTAAATAAATTAAAAAATTACACATCATGAAACCTGATTACACATTGTGTAATTCCAAGATATATTTAGGCCATGAACCTAGAGTTCACGACTCACACCCCCCAACTCTCTCACAGCTCACACCTGACCCCTACCACACCTCTTCCGTGCAAGTTGCTTGTGCCTCCCCCTTCCTCACCCATCCTCCTTCATCTGCACCACTCTTCAGCTGAACCTTCCCCAAACATGGCATGTATGAAGACTTTTTTAACTCAACTACTGATCCCATGCCTGAGCGAGAGGATTAACCACCAATGAATCACATGAGAGGTGTCTAACCTCCATCACCACATACATCTTCTTCCTCCACCTCCACTGTAGTTCTTGAAGATCCATCTATTCCTGAGGATTCTAAATCCAACTCCACTAGGTTTTATGAGGAATAAAACCCATAAATTCACCCTATCCTACACTTTTCATACCCCAAGCACCATATTACCCTCACCTGACTATTGTAAAAACCAATAAGGACCAGCAAAACTTTAGATATGGCCATCCTTGCATGCCTGTGTATCATCCAAGAGGTCCTCCAACTCCTCGAATGCTTGCATATCTCCTCCATGATTGATGTGAATGAGGAGAAATTCTAGGAATTGTTTCTTGATTTTATGTCCAGTTTTGAGGTTTCTATTGATAGCCTCCACTTCAGATTAGGTAGACGACCTCATGAGATTTCTTTCACAGAGTTTAGCATAAGTCTTGGCATTTATACCAATGACTTGGCAACATTAGAGGTATTACCCACCTTTTATCTTGATCAATCCAAGTGAGATTAATAAAAAATTTGAAGGATTATTGTGTGGGATTGTCACACTGAGCATGATCCACAGATCATAGTCCACATAGCTCTGAGGTCGTGTACTCCGCATTCTTCCCAGGGCATTAATGCATTCTTGGTTCGCTCCAGCTGAGTCTCACAATAGTTTTATCTATATGGAAATCATTATACATGCTAAATCGATGGGTGGCCTGACCATCAACATGGACTCTCTGTTCACTTTTTACTATAGATCTCATATGCAACGAATGCAAGACAAGATTATGGGTGGATCTTTCATCACCCATTTATCCTGTCATCTCTACATATTTGACACCACCCTCCCACTCATCTCCATTGGTCCTATAGATTCCATTAACTTCTTACTACTGTACAATATGTAGCTACTAACCAAGGATGGTAACAATTACCAGTGGGCATCAAAAGTCTTTGAGGCTGCTGATGAGGCACCCAATGATCATGCAACCGACACAGTACCAGCTCCATCCACCACTTTTAGTCCAACACCTATAGCTTCCATTACCACCCTTGAACCCACTCATTTTCCTATATCTACCACCACCACATAACCTAAGGCTCCACCAACCCTATCATATCCTACAGATCTATGGTCTATGCACCTATACATCCTAGAGAATATGTATCAAATCTCCTAGTTCCTACACATCGCTTTCGCAGAGTTCTCTCATTTCACTAACCCAACACCACCATCATCCAAAGTAGCTTTGCAACCACCAATGACCTCTAACGGACCCTTATTAGAAGAATTATTTAAACCAAAAACACATTTCACCCATTTAAATAAAAGAAAATGTTAAGTTGATTTTTTTTGGAAATCCATGTTTTTATACTGTTTATATTTTTAGAATGATTGATGAGTTTAGTAATTTAATTAAAATTAAATTTTTTTGAAATTTATTTTAATTGACTTATTACTTGATTTTATACCATGAGTGATTTCTATTTTTCTATATTTACTCCCATTCCCAAGAGGATTTTGAGCGTACACTTGCATATTTTTTTGAGCATATTTATTAAGTGAAACCCAAGACAAGTAAACCTATCAAAACTTGAATTGAGATCTTATTGAGGTTATGACTGAAAAAATACAATTTTAATATGATTGAGGAAATATTTGTTGAGATAATTTTTCTTGAGACCCACCTTACATTTTTCCTTCATTTAGCACGTAGTTTCCATGAATTACCTTAGTAGGATACAACTATATTCCAAGCCGATTATCCCTTCATATCCTGCTCTTTGTATTATGAATGAATTCATTTTAAACAAGTGTGGGGGATGTTTTTTATCCATTAGGCATAAGATTCATTGACTGATGATATATTTTTTTGGTGGTTACAAGAATATTTTATTATAATCTATGTGTAATTTTTGGTATTTTATGACTATCCAATTCATATTAATAAAATAAATAAAAATAAATAATAAAAATATTTTGGGTTGTGTATTAAGAAGGTCAAAAATCACTATTTCTAGACTGATGAATCCCCCGAAGGATTATATGTGGTTATAGGTTTGATGTGAGATCTGTCCTAAACATGAATTTCAAAAAATTAATAACAATAAACTAAAAATAAAGAAACATTGTACATTTTTGAGTCAATTGATATATTCATGGATCCACCTTGAACTACTGGGAGCATTGATTTCAATTGTTATAGGAAAAGTTATTTCATTACACTATTCACAAAATTCATGCATTATACTTCATATATTACCCTCCCACTTGTTTTTTTAATTTCTACCCACATGCCCACAACCTCAGATTCATTTAAACCTTTTTTTCTGAAGCCCTGCTGATTATTTTTGTATTTTTCTTTACAAAGTGGAGATGATAGAACCAATACAAGCCTATGGATATGAACATCTATTCCTAGTATAAGCATAACTCTAATATCATTTTAACCTAAGTGATTGGAGAAAACTCATTGTGAGATATATTGTAAATGGGTAAATAAATTACGGAAATTTTAAGAAATTGTAAAAAAAAAGATTAAGATTTTTAAAAAAAAACTAAACTATGAGGCATGACTGATTTTCTATGCAGGATTAATTATGGAGATTGAAATTTTCTACTTACACTTAGTTTTATTTTATTTTTATAATGAATGTTTCCTATTTTAATTTTTTTACCTTTTTTTCCTCATTGAGATTCTTTTTTACTTAAGGACAAGAAATCGTTCAAGTGTGGGTGAATTTGATAAGCTAAAATTGTATACAAATTTCAAAATCATTTTATTAATTAATATTAATTTTTTACAAAATAATTCCCTAGGTATGTGTTAATTATTATAGGAAATAGGTTTCTAAGGTTTCAAAGGGAAATCTATAGAAAAAGAAAAAAATGGTCATTACATGTCATGAAATTCCATTATACGATGTATAGGAATCGTTCACAACATATAATAAGTAATGAAGAAATTTTTATAGAAATTACAATCCATGAAACAATTACATGACATGATTAACCAATAGATGTTTTGTAAACTTATAATTTCAATTCCCTCTTTGAATATCGAGACCAAATGAAGAAACATGTCATGAAAAACCATTACACGTCATGAAAGGAGTCAAACTTCAAAATCTTTAAGATACAGGATGAGATTCGTGTGAGATTCACACCAAATTAAAAATTCACAAAGAAAATATTGGATCAGAATTACATGACTTGAAATTGTTTACATTTCATGTAATATCCCAATTATTTACTTCCAGTAGGCACGTAACGGACAAAACATTTGACACTTTTGGATTCTCTCTCATTTTTCTCTATTTTATCTGATGTTATTTCTCATACCTTCTCTCTCAAATCAACTTACATTAATTAATTTTATTGTTTTACATATATTTAAGGACCATTGATCAAACTTGAAAAGCGTTCTTTGTTCTTTTACATCGCCAAGCCAAGTTACACGCATTCTCCGTCTTAATCGTCAATTGATGATGAACCCTTGTTGTGTTCTTCCCTATTTCTTATTTCAAGTAAGTGTTTGGTTGAAGTTTTAATTTATTTGAGTTTTAAATTTCTTATTCCTAAATTAATGGTCTTTAATTTAATTATCTCAATTGTTATTGGTACATTGATTATGTTTTCAACTCTTTACCCGCTCTTGATCAATTCTACCATGAGTGGCTAAACCTCTTAAGGTAGGGGTCAAGAGTTGGGGGTTTGAACTTAATAAATCTTTAATTATCAACTTGGTAACCTTAAGGATAGTAATCAGGTTATACAATTTTTTTATCTAATTATTTTAATCAACCTTGGACATGTGGATTTGGAATGAATGACCCTAACCTTATTGGAGTAGAATAGGTTATAACCAATAGCCTATGATAATTTCTTCTTTAGAAGCTAGGATTAATGCATCTAGTTTGTAGCTATCTCCAAACCAAGGAATAGTTTCCTCTTAGATAGATATAGTTGGTTTGACCACAATCAACTAGTAACCTTTTCTTGCTTTATAGCCTAAACATTAGGCCCATACCAAGTTAGGATTAATATTATCCCTTTAACTGAACCCCAAAATTGATCTCGATCCCTTATCTCTATCTGATCTCAATCCCCAAATCCCTTAGAATTAGTTTATTCCCACACCTAATCAACTTGTGACGACTCATACATAGGGTTCAAAGCTTTATTTCCTACCATAAAATTCAATTTTCGTGGGAACGAACTTGTACTATCACTATATTATGCCTTAGTAGCGAGTGTAGTTTGGGAACAATAAATCTAATCTGACTGCATATCATGTGAATTAAATAACACGTGTGTGCACATCAATCACCATTACATTTCATTAGGTCCATAGACCATATCTAAGGAATAACATCTAGAAATCTATAGCTACATCAAAAATAAGTAAGTGAAATAATAGATACAATATATGGGTTGGTCGAATTCATGAACCTATAGCCACCTTTTGAGATTGATTCCTCATCCAAAATTCCACCTTAGGGACACTAAAAATCTCAAAATTCAATTCATAATCTCAGTTTAAAACTTATTCCATTCACCAAACTCAAAACATAAAATTCCTATTGAATTTATAAGACCCATATGGACATGGGGTATTAAATCTAGCACCCACTAATGGAATCCCACTCAGATTGATGTGATTCCACTCAATCCATCACACACCCCCTCTTTGAGGAATCCATGAATTTCTAAGTAAGGTCCATTAAGCCTGATCTAACTCAAGTCACTTGATTCTCACCCCTCAAGGGGTTCAAGTACCAAGGTATTACTATTATTATAAGCCATATCCATTGTAAGATGAGGTGTTAAGCCAGTCCCCTAGGTCCACAGCAGTCTGGTCACTTTATTCCTTTTTCATTTAGGTGGTCATGTAAGTTTAAAAAATCAATCTAAATTAAAATATTTAAATCAAATTAAACAATTTTTTTAATCAAAGGGGCTTGTATCCTTACTGGTAAGACCACACATCCACGTGTACAGAATTTAAGACATTAATCTATAGGGAAAAAACCAAGGACCAACCACCTCAAGATAAAGCTATTTTAATTTTAATTCCACCACATGATATATTTTCCAATGCTCACCAAGAATTGACCAATATCTTTCATTCTCCACTGGCCATTGAAAAACCACATAAGGCCCTAAGTCAAGCAAAAAAAAACCACATTAATTAATTATAAAATTTATAATTAATCAATAAATTTAATTCTGAAGATGAATAATCCTCAAAATATTACTGTATGGACTCATCGTGATATAGTCATGACCAACCAACCATGGGAGGCCCGTAGAGGACCCTCAACACCAACCCAAGAAAAATACCTAACAAAAAAACCAAAATCATAATAAATTTAATTAAAATTTTGGAAAAAAACTATGAAACTTAATAATGGATACATTCCTTGATAAATCACAGAGAAACCATGTGTATATGGTATCTCGATACTCCCTCATCCTAGACAGATCATAAGCCCCATCATACTCAACTAATTCCACTAACATTTAGTGGAATCAGCTTAAAATTACTAGATGAAGAAGTAAACAATTAGAGGAATGGGAAAAAGATATTAATCGATTCCGATGGAGGCAATTACATACCTAAAAATGTTCACAAACACCATATGATGAAACCCAATATGGAGGAGATCCAAGGGGGAGGAGTGGGGAAGACCCCACATGCTACACACTTGAAATTGAGGTATCATGAGGGGGATACACCATAAAAATCCCAAGGTGGAAGGGTAATATTATTCCTCTAAAAGACTCATTAGATTATCGGTGATCCTAGCAATGGAACATGGTCACTTCCTAGGTCACCGACAAGACGGTGACTGCATACTGCAACCTCAGTACACCTATATTCCTCCAATGATTTTCTAAACATATTTATAGCTTTTTACCCTTGTTCCTTATCCAAAATAACACTTTATGAATGCTAAAAATATCCCAATTCAATTCCTAATCTCATTTAAAAACCTATCCCATCCACTAAACTCAAGAATTCAAATTACTCTTGAATTTCAAAGACCTATATGGACACGGGGTATTACATCTAACACCCACCAATGGAATCCCTCTCTTATTGATTTTATTCCACCATAATCTAATAGAATAAATATCTAAACCATACATAATATCTCGCTAAATTAGAGAAATAAATATGTGAGGACCGAATAAGATAGAAAGAGAAAGGAACTAACAATAGTCAATGAAGAAAAAAACCTCTAGTCACTATGGATAAATTGAGGATGATAAGGAGAAGGATGTGTCTTCCCCTTCCCCTAACTAGATAAAGCAAAAAAAAACATGAAAGGGGTTTCAAATAAGGGTGTACATAATGACCATTATTTCCCACATTTTTAAAAACCAAATTGGTCACCATGGGTATCTGAACAATCAACATCAGCCACCCAATGCCCCATTAGGTGGCTGGTGCACCTCCCCTAAAACATCCACTAGGTACCTAGTTCCATGTAATTGGGTTTATAATGGATCAATATATCCATTGACCTATAATATTCAATCTCCTAACCCCCAAAATCACTCTGGGACTTTAACAATTTAACTTTCACCATAAAATTGATGGGTTTATAGTGATTAATTAACAATTAATCAACATAGTAAAAATAATAAGAAAATAAAATCTTAAGATCTACCATGTTTGTTAACCGAAACCATGAATATATAAAATGAATAAACTATATAACTTACACTGATTAATCATTAATAAATCAATATTTATTCATGAACTTAATGAATATACCTCAGGGGAAATCATTAGACTCCCTCCTCTGTGGTGTATCCATGGGTTGATGTAAATCTCCCATAGTAATGTGAAATAGGTTGCAGGAACGCGGGTTATGTGGGCTTGGAGTGGGTTTGGACGGGGTGGGTTAAAAAAATTCATATTATAAATGGGATTGGATGAACAACCCACATGGGCAGTCAGACCATGCAGGTTTACCAGCACAGATACGGGCTCACACGCCAGCTGTTTTAATTTTGTTTTAAAAAATACAACATTCACTAGTGTTCTGGTATAAAAAATCTAAATTATTAAATGAGATTCCCACATTCTCTGATCCTGAGACCGCCTCCTCAGCATATTGTGATTTTCCAGACTCACGCTTCCCCATACCTCTACCTCACCATCATGCCTCATCGTCTCTTCTTTTCCTGAGACCATTGTTCCCTCCCTCCCTCCCTCCATCCATAATCGTTATCCCACAACTTGGTCTCCCCACTCCAGAATTTTCATCACCCCTCTATATAAGCCAAATCACGCCCGCTTTTCATCCCCACATACAGAATTTTTGTCAGCCACCTCAGCCTTTGTCCCACCCCATCCCCAACCTCCGCCTCTCCCCACATTGAACCAACCCTATTTCCCACCTCCTCCTCCCCCAAAACTATCATCCATCTCCACCCCTCTCCACCCCTCTCGTTTCCTTCCTCCACCTCCCACATGTTGGACCAAATCCGTCACTATCCTCCACTTCACCCCATTCCATCATCCGCCTCCACCTTCCTCACTCCAAACCAGCCTCTGATTCACCCCACCCCATCGGTTTCCTCCGCCTTCCCCATGCCTGACTGGCCTTGTCTCCCACCTCAACCTCCCCCTCACCCCTTGTCGTCTCCTGCCTCCACCTCCCCCACCCCCAACCAGCCCTGTCACCCTCCTCCACCTCATACCACCCTATCCCCCATCTCTCCCCATGTTCGTCGGTGACGTCTGCCTCCACCCATGCTAGTCTATCCCCATCTCTCGCATCTATCTCCCCCTTACTAGACCACCCTTGTCACCCACCTCTGCCTCCCCATTCCTCTCCCCTTTCATATTATTATTTTATTTTTCTTATATTTTTATCATATATATATATATATCAATTTATAATAACAATTTCATTATATGAATTATTTAAAATATAATAATAATAATAATTAATCTGGGTTTCCCACGGGCTTGGCTACATCCATTGTGGGGCTGGGTGGACTTGATAAATACTCTTGTTTAACATGAGGGTTTTTGAGATATGAAGCCCACACAATCCAAAGACCACATGGGTTTGAACTTACCCACCCCAACCCATATTTTTTTCACTACTAATCACCCATCACATAGGTGGGACACTCCTACCTTGTATGAGGTGCTAATGTCTCATAAAGAATAGGTAGGAGTAATATATAACCTTCATGGATAATCACATGAGTCTTTAGTAGGATCAATCAATCACCATATCATAGTGATAACCTCTTTATATATCCCTCAATGATTCACCTAAGTGACCATATATTAACTCATACATTAAATAACACAAGATTTAATGTTATAACTATAAATGTATTCATCACATAAATGAAAAAATCCTCGTATGTGTTTCAACTTTTGAAATGTTCTTATTTATGATAACCAATGATGAATAATGATTCAAATATTAACATATTAATGTTACTCCACCATACTAATCATAGGGTTTTCATATGGATTGTACTATATGATACAATATCATATGATATAACCCAACTATGCATTATTACTATTAAATGAGAAAAAAATGATATCTTTATATCATGTAATTCCATATACCTAAATCATATAATATGATATATCAAATTACACTTCAAAAGTGTAAGGATTTAGAGAATATCTCTTTTAATATCCCACTTGCACAAAATCCTCATAGATTATGTGCCATTACGCCTTATATTGTATCATATATAATAACATATGAAACTGTATCCAAAAATCCTTTTGGATATATTCCAAAAAACCTATGGAAAACTATCATTAACACCACCTTATATCACATCATATGAAATAACTAGTGAATATACATCAAAAAATCCACTTGGATTAACTCTAAACTACTTTTAGAGGAGATCTCCGAGTTAAACCCAGTCCCCATTTTTTCAACCACAAAGTATGACCCTACAGACCCTTATAACACTGAAAACAAATATGAATTCCCAAATTCATAAATGTAATCAAAGATAAACCTCTAGTAAATCATTAATTATTCTCAACCTATGAAGGTATCTAGCGTGATTCCCATAAAAAACATATATAACTATACCCATGTCCACCAACTACTTAATATGTATCCATGCATTTTTATATAACCCCTTTGTCCAAGAAATCGAATAACTATGGGACATGAAGCATGTCAATCCCATATAGCTGCTCATACATTTTTGATTATCTGAGTATGTAATGACCATATTGATGACTAAATCACATGTTATTCACCTTTATAAATGATAACATCACACTCCTCTCACCTGATAGATAAACATGTCATGTGTGTTATTTAGGTATGACCATATATTTTCTCAGTCTATCCTAATGAAGGGCCCAAAATTCATAATCTTTATACAAGGGAAAAATTTCAACTTAATGAAGCTCCAAACAATGACATGATAAACAACATACCCAACCACCCCTTGATTAGATAAGCTTCAAGGATTTTATAAGAAATGTATCAAAGTATGAAGGTTCTCATCAACTTCAGGTGTTAGGGAATCAAAATACCATTGATGGGTTTTAAGGATCAATTAACATTTAATCAATGTAATAGAAATAATAATAAACCCTTAAACCCAAGATCTACCATGATTGAAGATGAAACCATGATTTATATAATTTTTTTTTCATATACCTTAGATTATAGATTCCTCGGTTACTGTCTTACATCGATATTCTTGATAATGATCCCTTAGATCTAGCCTAAGGTCTCCCATCTCCATGGTTTATCCACATGATGACTTGAATCACCCATTTAATGTGTGGGATCCTCCTTTTATTCCCATATCATGATAGTGCCTCTCGAGGTAAAGGGATAAGGATGAATAGAGATTTTAAAAGGAGAAAGAGAATTAGAATGTACTTTCTCAAGGTTCTTACACCATTCTCAATGGGATTTCAACCTTATATAATCTCTCAGGAATATTCCCTATGTATCACAAATTTACTCATGTATTATAACACATGATTAAATTGATTTATCTATTCATAAATTCATTTCATAAATAAATTGATTCTCCCATGCATTTTATATTATAAAATATTCAATAATGATAGACAACATAAAAGAATAACTTAGTGATGACACTTATAATTTAACATCCATAAGAAGTGGTATGTTATTAGTTATAACATGAATTATGATATCCCCATTATCTAGGAATAAAATATTCCTTTAGGTTCCTGAAATTCATAACCTATGGCATGGTCATATTATATTATATGATATGGGATTTAATACATATCTCTACCTTCACTAAATCCTTATAGACTTAGTTCCATTTCACCATATATTATATTATATAGAATAACTTGTGAAAATATATCCAAAAATCCATTTAGATATTCCCAATTTTTTTGAAAGATATAATTAATTTATCCTTATATCACATCATATGAAATACCATGTGAATACTTATCCAAAAATACTTTTCAATTAAAACTCTAAAAAAATTAGAGTGTCTCTCTGAGTCAAACTCAATACCCATTTACTCAACCATAACATGTGACCCCATGATACTTTTTAGCATTGAAAACAAATATGAATTCATAAATTCATTAATATATGAAAAGAGTGGCCTCTGGAAAAGCATTAGGGTTGCTCAATATACAAAGGGATCTAGTGTGATCCCCACTAAACACATGTATATCTATACATGTTTCCACCAGCTGCATCATATGAAAGAATGAATTTTAATATGACCCCTTTATCCAAAACATTGAGTAAACATAAGAAAAATAATATGTTAATCCCGTATAGCTACTCGTTCATTATCCATTCTCTAAGTAAATATTAGCCAAGTCAATGAATACAATACATTATAATCTATTTATGGATGATCACATATTATGCCCCATCATTTGATAGATAAGAACATTATATATACTATCTAAGTATAACCATACACTTTCTTAGCCTATCTCAATGAAAGGCCCGAATTCTAGAAATGCGTAATAGATGGGTTAGGGCAGGGCAGGCCAAACCCATGCAAGCATTTGGTTGTGCGAGCTTGATATTGCAAAATCCTTCATGTTAAATGAGAGGATTTATCAAGCCTGCCTTACCCCACAACGAATGTGTGCAAGCCCATAAGAAACTCACATTTATTATTATTATTATTATATTTTAAATTATTAATATAATGAAATTTTTATTATAAATTGATATATATAATTGATATATATATAAATGATAAAAATATAAGAAAAATAAAAAATAAAATAAAAAAATCATGTTATAGGAGAGAAGAGTGGGGAGGCGGAGGAGGGTGACAAGGGTGGTCCAGGGTGGTGGGAGGCAGATATGGGGGAGGGGGATGAACAGGAATGGGTGGAGGAGAAGGTGTCCAATGAACATGGGGGATCTGAGGGATGAGTTGGGAGGAGGTGGAGGAGGGAGATGGGGACAATTGGGGTGGGGGAGGTGGAGGTGGGAGATAATGTGGGTTAGGGGGAGGGGATGCAAAGGTAGGAGACTATCCAACATGGGGGAGGTGGAGGTGGCCGATGGGGTGGGTGAAGTAGAGGCTGGCAATGAGGCTGGTCTGGCACGAGGGAAGCAGAGGAGGGTGATGATACTTATCCAAAGTGGGGGATGTGGAGGGGGATGATGATGTTGGGTGAGGAAAAGGTGGGGGACGAGGTGGGATGAAGGCCGAGGCATCCAAAGGTGAGCATGTAGGGGGGAGGCAGTGGAGGTATGATTTTTCTTGTCTAGAGGGGTGATGAAAACTCTGGAGAGGGGAGAACAAGTTGGAGGATAACGATTATAGAGGGAGGGAGGTAGAAAAAGAATAATGGTATTGTGAAAGGAATGGACAATGAGGTGTGATGGTGAGGCAGAGGGACAAGGAAACATGAGTTAAATAACTTACAACACATTGAGGAGCTGATCTCAAAAGAGGAAATGATGGGTAAACATGAGTCTGTGAACTCATGACATTCTGAGGTGGTCTCAGTAGAGGATAAAACATACATCTCATTTAATAATTTATATTTTTTATGATACAACACCGATGAATTCTGTATTTAAAGAAAATTCAAATAGCCCATGGGAGAGCCTGTATCTGTGTTGGTAAACCTACATAGTTTGGATTCCTGTTCAGGCTGTTCGTCCAAGTCAATTTATATTATTGGCTTTTTTTAAACCCACCCCACCCCAAACCCACCTCAAGCCCACATAACCCATGGGTCTACATCTCATCTCACATTGCTACAATATTCCATACTCTTTATATGAGAATAAAAATCTTATTTTGGTTAAGCTACAACTGATTACATGATCAACAACATACCCAACCACCCCTTGATTAACTAAGCCTTAATATTTCACATGAAAGGTATAAAATTATGAAGGCTCTCATGCTAGGTATATTACTAACCATAGGTACACATAAATAAAAATATGAAAAATACACCCCTAGTATACTAATGATATTATACATGACACTCCATGTGGTATACTTCATGGTTCATCTAGTATATAGAAATCATTTTGTGACTGATGAGTATATCTATATCCTAATACAAGAATCATACTCATTCTAACATTAACATTTCATCATAACCTATAATACCCCATGACAAACATCAGTTAAGAATAAATCAAAGTTATAATTTGAGAGGTAAATTATTATTTCAATTCATGATATATATATATATATGTGTGTGTAACTAATGTGAAAGAATGATAAAGTGGATATTTCCTTTTCTATAACATGATATAATTTATATTCTTAAACTCCATTATTTTAAAAATAATAATACATAAACATGTATTTTATCATATAATATACAATGAAATGCTAGATAAAATTTCTATTAACTATAGTTTTAGGGTTTTTTAAACTCATTAAATCTCTTTTTATTTCGTACCACATATCTATGTGACCATATAATAAAACCCTCCCACTAAACACTTAAGTCGGTATAATCTATGAAATAATTCAATTTGAATAATGATGAGACTTAAGAATCATATTCCTAATGTTAAAATATTTTAACATAGTATTCAAACTCATTAACTTCACAACATCAAATCTTAAGATATTAATAATATCTATTAAATACTCATATTTCGTTCAAAGTTCATCATCATCACCATCCCTGAAATTTATTCTGTCAAACTTTTCTTTGAAATATTTCGGTAACTAATGAAACTATTTACATTAATATTTTACTAAAATATCTTAATATACTATAGTATATCAAGTGATATTAACTTTTTATTTTAACAATCATAATATTTTATTAATTAACTCTGAGATTATCAAATTTCAAACATAACCCCACTAGAATTTTAGGAACTATATTTTCTTCAGGATATCTTTATAAAATACACAAACTATTTTTTTTTTCTGGAAATAAAACTCATTACCTTTAGTAGGGATATATAAAAAATAATCTATTTAATTCATATCATAAATAGTATTCTATTTTTTAATTAAATTCTCACATTATAGAATCTGATGAATCATAAATCATTTGTATCGAATTCAACATTTTTTATTATTCATAACAACTCTTTGTTATACAAAAACTTCTCTTGTCACATAATAGAAATTAGATAATCATAAAAATAATTTATTTTTTTCCCATATGAGCTTGATATATTCCATTTCATTCAAATCATGATTCAATAACCCTTTACATCATAATTTGAATACAAACTACAAGCTCCATTAATTATTTCTTTATTTTTGAACTCTTGTATATTTAAAAAATTATTAAAATATATATTTTGTATTATATAAACTTCAAAATCAAGGAATTTATTTCTAAAAACAATGATACCTAACATGAAATTTCCATAGATTTTCTCAAACCATTTTAGGTACTATAAGAGATTCCATCCTATTCAAAAATTATCCCTCCTTTCTAACTCTACCTTTATGTTTCAATGACCATGAATGGATACTGAAAGAGAAATTATTGGACTTTCCAACAAACTTTTCTTCATCTAGTTTGAACTTTTACCTACTTTTACTTTTGATACAAGACCAGAACCTATAAATCACATTCCCAGTTCATCTATCCTAAAAACATTGAGAAACTGGGTTAAAATTTTCTTGAAACTCATTAACTTCATCATAATACTTCCAAAGATGATCACAGAATGAATTTCATAACCAAAATAAACCTTATTAAAAATTAAGTTAATTTATTCTATGATTTATATAAGTATGTAGATCCAATTATTGAACTATTTAAATAGTTGGATACTCAGGAAGTGGTTACCAACACATAGAAATTTCCTACTTAAGAACTTTTCTTAAGTTTTGTACTGGTATAAGGAGTTACTTACATTAAGATTCTCATTTTTCTAGGAATGATCTCAAAGTATGAGTTAAATGATGATGATGTTTATAACTATAATAAAAACTTTTTTCATACGAGTTTCATGTTTTAAAATCATATGATAAGGACTACTATTAAATGTGCTCCCACTAAAATGATTACCCTTTTTAAAACTCATCATATCCACTAGTGGGACAAGAACCATATTTCATTAATCTTTGGGCTAGTTAAGCTTTTCTACCATCAATTAGATATTTAGGTAGGTCTTGGTTCCAATTATATCATATATGAATCTTGTATAGTTAAGTGGAAAACTCCTTTCCCAATCCATCATATGGAAAAACTTAACTCTATTCCTTTGATAACCTAATCCTATTAGGGTCACCTGACTATGTGTAACCCAAATTAAACACTAATAAAGGGTATCTAATACTATTAGGATCATCTAATATTTTCTTTCCTTACACAAGATAATCCAAGGGCACCTAGCTTTAGAATAACCAACATGGTTGGATGATCGAGGTATCTACAAGTGTCTTCTTTAGAAGGAATCTAACATTTAATATTTTAAAGGGAATTTAATATCACTATCTTATCAAATGTTATTCCCTTTACATGTATGAATGGTTCTATTGATTTATTTTGGAATCCTATTCTTTCTACCAAATCAATATATACAAATCATAATGATTTGGAACCCTTTACACAACTCACAACTCGTGTTACAAATCCAAATTAAAAGACAACTATATTCATACATATCCAAATGAATCTCATGCATAAGGTATATGAAACCATTTCATGTAAAGTATTAGAATCATATAAAATCAATAATCCATATGTGAGTAATCTTGGAGTGACAAATATCCAACCTACACTTTTCTTGGAAAGGCATAAGCCTCTCGGCCAGTGAGCAGTCCAACCCAAAGTCCCTCTACCAAAGGACACTTTACTAATGAGAGACCCCAATTCCATCATAATTATAACACTTACTATGTATAAACTATAATTAACCTTTAAATTAAATCTCATAAACTAATTCAAGCTAAATTTAAGATATAAGAAAACAAAATCAATTATCATACCTATCATGCAACTCCTTAGATGCGTCTATGAAAATTTATAGAAGTAGTTTAATATTTAAACTAAAGTATATGTCATAAATCATAATATAAAAATTATTATTCTGAATAAAATAAAGAATAAATAAATGGACACTTCATATTTTCAACATGATATAAACTAAATTATAAGAAATTTATATTTATTTATAATACGAAATCCTCCATATTATTATTTTATATGGAATTTATCTCTAAATTTATGATTTTAATGAAAAATAAATACTTCATATTCCAATTATATTTTGTAAAAAAATTACATAATATAAATATTACATATTTAACATTATTTTAAAGTTGATCAAATTAATATTAAAAACTCATTTTGACATGGTTTAAATAATTTATCAAATAAGACACTTTTAATTCAAATAATTCACGTTAATAATTATGAACATTTCATAATTTTTAAATATAAACCCTGATAAATTTAGATTTATTTTTTAGTTTATAAACCCTTTATAAACTACACTTATACTTTCCATATAGAAATTATATATCTAAATTACACGTTATGCCATATAAATTGAAAAACATATTTTAATATTAACAATTAATACCATAAATATCTATTTATTAAATTTTTCATGGACATTTAATAATTAATTATAAATTTTTTATAATTAATTGATTTATAAGAACCTTTATATATTAATAAATATCCAAAAATATATATTTTTATAATTTATAAACAATTTATAAATTATTTTATTAAATTTATAATTTAAATTTTGAAAAACTAAATTTTATGATATATTATTTTTCACAATATAAAAAAATCATAAGAATTGATATGCCATATAAGATATGTGTTGTAGTTATATCTACCATACAATACAATAGATAACATGTGGCTAATGTAAGAAAAACCATGCACACACAACTTGTGTATCAATAAAATTGGATGTGCAAAGTGTATCACATGTAACATTAACTATGTATGGTGATGAAATGTGTAAGAATAAGCCTACAATGCTCAGTAATTATCACTTATGATAGGGCCTCATGTAAGAGTAACATAGTGCCTAATAGATTGTATAGGATTAAATCATCACATGATGATTATAGGTTGTGATAGGTGCCCACATAGGATTAATCTAGCACACAGATTCATTTATGAAAGAATAAATTCTTTCCCCTATTGTGATATAACTTTTTTGTATCATAAACATAGTACTTAGTGACCTATATATCATTAACCTTAGATGCCTCCGAATCATTTTCTATGATTAGAAAGGATATTATTCTTACAATATGATGCTCTTTTTTTAAATGCAGATCGACACTTCATTATAATATAATTCCTCTATATCATACCATACGATATAGTGAAAGTTGATGGTTTTATGTTGCATCACCTATTATGATATCACATATTATATTAGGTGACACTATAATACCCCTTCCTTTAGCTAGGTACTTCTCTGTTTAATTTTTAGTTGACACATTTTTAAATTCTATAATAAATCATCGTTCCTAAATAAGAAGGTGCCTCAGTGGTGCTAAGAGGGGCAGAAATGTTAGAGGCTATCCTTGTAAAGTAGCATAGGATTCATTGTGGTTCCACCAGCTAGCTGGTGGATGAGTTAGTATCCCTGTAGGGATACAAGAATTCCCTGACTACTCGATGATTCCCTTCAGGTATTTTGAGTTGGGGAACTTCTGTAAATCCATCCTATGACCTCTTTAATGTTTCCCAATCCTCCCATTTGACCATAATTCAGGATTAATGAATTTTAAGGGTTATCTAGGGCTTCCTCATATTCTCCAACAACTTCCTTGGATCCCTGGATCTGTGTTCAGTTTAGAGATTTATTTTTGAAAGTTTTTCCCAAATTTACGATTTCCTCTCAATTTATTCCTGATTCTTCTTCTCATAGCCTTGAAAGGGTGTGGATAATGTTATCCCTTGGGAAGTTTCTATTGAATGTGGTCTAGGAAATTGTTTTATATGATCTTATTTATCTTATTTTGAGGTAGGTGGTCTTTTTTCATCTCATAGAGTCTTTCTTTATCTTATAGTGTATGTATTATATGTGATTACCCAATGTGTCATGTGCATGACCCCTTTTATCCTGATACTCTCATTAGGGCCTTAGATTACTTTCTAGAAATGTATGTGGGTCCCTCCAGATCCATCAGTGATGTAAAATTGGACCTCAAGCCTCCCAAAGGGTGCAAATATTATTGGAATTATATTACAACCCCTATATTGGTGAATCTAGAGAAATGGATCATGATTTATTGATTAGACACAATGATTAATATTATAAAGGGTTAATGAATATGTTAGTTAACAATGAACTGTATGAGTTAATGAATTCCTTGGTAATTTGAATTGTTTACATGTAATGATTGTTTCCATGAGGACTAAGGGAAAGATGCATAGTCACTTGATGTCTGATGGAAAGAAACATGATTTCTTGATACATGAGGGTTATATGCATGATTAAATAATTAATGAGGGTGATACACATGATTTTTGATTCATGAGGGCGAGGAACATAGTTACTTGATGCCTGCGGGTGAGGCGTATGGTTACTTGATGTATGAGTGTGGGGTGCATGGTTACTTAATTCCCGAGGGAAATATTTTTGGGAACTTGATGCCTAAGGGAAATACACACAGTTTCTTGATTCATAATGGTGTGATGCATGGTTAAATGATGTATGAGGGTGATACACATGGTTTTTTGATTCCTGAGGGTGAGGAACATGGTTACATGATTACCAAGGGAAAGACATGTGGTTTCTTGATTCATGAGGGTGGGGTGCATGGTTACTTAATTCCCAAGGGAGATATTTTTGGTTCCAAAGTTCCTGAGGGCAATATGCATGGATACACGTGATTCCTGAGGGTGATATCATGGGTAGGAAAAGGAATCACTCATTTTTCATTTATTCTAGGGTGCAAGGATAGAGGCATATAACACTCGGAAAATCAGGTATGGTTGACTTGGGGTTTCTATTGTAACTCAAGTATAACACTTTTAGTTTATGTATTTCCTTGATACTATTCACTTGATTTATGGTAACTACCTTACAACTTATATATATCTTCATGCAATATTACTCAGACTGGACATGCATTAGAAATTTTGGGTAGAGTTCTACTGAGTTATACTCACACCCTATGAGAGCCACCATTAGGTACCCATGTAAACTTCATGGATGTATATGAGGACATGGGAAAGGGGTAAATGATCAATGGTTGATCTGGGATGATAGAGAAGGAGCATGGGAGTCAGGACCAGACTTCACCTTGAGACCAGTTAGCTTAATTTCATGATTTTTATTTTGGGTTTTATTTTGGGTTTTTATAACATCATTTTATACTTTCAGCATGACATTACATGGTTTATTATATTTGGTTATTTGGAATTTGAATGTTTATCTACTAGTGATGAGATGTTTGATTTGTTTATATTAATTTACAATGTGATTTTATAATCTATATCAGAGGGTATAGTCTCCCCACTATACATATTAGACCATCATTGTTAGTCAGTAGCCTCTAACATATGGGAAGGTATTCCTAAGGTCATGTGACAACCCATCTCGGTCACGTGCGGGAGAACATGGTTGGGGATGTTACATACATTATCTAATATAATGATATTAGATATTTTAAAATAAGGTATAGTATAAATTTTGTATTGTTTTTAATGATATAAAATTCGATATAAAAAATTATATCAAATTTATTCATTATAATCATGATCTTGTAAATACAATTACATAGTGATGCTAGTTATATGAGAGTAAAATTCCCATATTTGTTAAGATCAACCCGAGGATATGATTATAAACGTACCCAACCACCCCTAATTAGATAATAATCAAGGATTTCATAAGAAATGTTTCAATGTATGATGGTTCTCATTCTAGGTATCTCACCAAACTCAGGCATTGGGGACTCCAAATATCAATAATGGTCCCCTAGTATTCCAAATACATAGTGTCCATACAGTATAATTCATGGGTCATATAGCCTACATAACTAATTTTATACCTTAATATCAAATTAAATATCTCCATACAAGAATATTATTCATTCCAAACTTAACATTTACTCTTTACGTATAATACTCCATGATAAAAATCAGTTAGGGATAACTGAAATTCATACTTTGAGAGGTCAATTATCATTCCACTTCACACACACATATAAATCCAATAAAAAAGAATGATAAAATGTAGATCATCTTTTGTATAACATTATTAATTTTATATTATTAAAATCCTTTAAGAACAGTTAAAAAATTCGTACATAAGAATCTATTTAACATATCATATATGATATAATTCTAGATCAACCTTATATTTGTCACAATTTTAGGGGTTTTGTTAATCTCATTACATATCTATATAATTTATACCACATATCTATGTGACCATTTCATAAACCCCTCACTAGAATTTTAGTGAGGAATATATATGGATAAAGTAAGTTTGAATAATTTTAATACTTAAGATTCATATTTCTAATGTTTAACTCTTTGAAAAAAGTTCTCAAACACATTAACTTCACAATATCCTATTTTATGATGTTAATGATTTTTTTATACTTATAACTCTTTCTAAGTTTATTATAAAAGTTATTGGAACCCTCTCCATCAAATTTTTTCCTTGAAAGTGATATTAACTTTGTAATTTGATAGGTATAATCCTTTATTTGTTAACTTTGAACTTATATACATCCAAACACACCCCCACTACCATTTTAGGGACAACATTCTTTTCAGAATTTCATGCTAAGAAAAACAAACTCCTTTTGTGTAAGTAAGTAACACTTATTTACATAATTGGGACTATTTAACAAATAAACTATTTTTTATATATCATATATGGTATTTTATGTGTTTTGAATCATTTTCTTCAAAATAATATTATTCTTTAAAATATATCACTAATGATGGGGAGATCATATCTCCCATATTTTAACAAACATCTGGATAAACTCTTTTATCCTCCTTATACTATTCTCAAGTATGTTATATAATCCAATGAATCATAAACCATGTGTATTAATCTCATATTATTTATAACAACTATTTGTTAATTAAAAACTCCTCTTATCATATAAGATAAATGAGATAACTATATATATACTTTAATTATATCTATATGAGATTGATATATTCCTTTGCATTCAGTTCTTTGATATAGAAACTCTTTGTTTCATTACTTTAATGGAAATAATAATATTTATAAATTCTTCCCTTTATTTTTAACTCTTGTATATTTAGAAAATTTTAAAGTATAAATTTGGTATTATATACCCATTAAAAATCAAAAAATTGATTTCTTTAACACTGATACCTGACATGGATATTCCATGGAGTTTCTAAAATTCCTTCTAGTATTCAAGACAATTCCATCATATGGAAATAAATTACTCCCTTATTGATTTTACCTTTATGTTTCAATGTCCTTGATAAGATATTATGAAAAAAACAATATTGAATTATCCATCTAATATTTCTTCTTCTATTTTGAACATTTACCAACTTGTACTATTGACATAACACCATGACCTAAACATCACATTTCATGATCATTTATTCTAAATGTTTTTATAAAATTGGGTAATTTATTTTTGAATTTATTCACATTGTAAGATAATTTCTATAAAAATGAATTCAATAATAAGATAAAGCGTTAAAGGAAACCATTGGTCTCTTAAATCCATTAACATACCAAATCATATTGAATATATAAGCATAGACAAAATTTCCTTAGGTTATCTTCCATATGATGAATTTGAAACCTTAATAGAATTATTAGATTCTTCTCATAAACATCTAGATTCAAGTATTTAACAACTTCAGTATTTGGTTACTCAAGAAGATGTTTCTTTAACACATTTAGTGTTTCCTTTCTTAATAATAATTCTTAAGTTTTCTACTAGTCTAAAAAGTTTCTTACATTAAGATTTTCTCTATTTAAGATTAATCTAAAAGTTAAATTTGATGAAGAGGATGTTATATATCTATAATAGAATATTTTATTAGATGAGTATCATGTTTTACATATATTTAATAAGAACTATTATTAAATGTGCTCCCACTAAAGTGTCGACCCTTTTAAAATCATTATATCTATTAGTGGTCCAAGTCCAATATTTCACTAAGTAATGAGTCTGATTTGGAATTCCTCTATCCACATATTTATTTAGGTATGAAATTATTCCAATCAAATCATATTTGAATCTTAGATGGTCAATTGGAAAACTCTTTTACCTATACATAATATATATAAACTCACACCATTCCTATAGTATCCCAACTCACAGGGGTTCACAACTAAGTGCAAAAAAACTCATAGTATTATTTGGCTACCTAAATCTTAGGGTTATCCATTTTCACCATACATTACACAAGATAATCCATGGGTACCCAGATTTGGCAAAACCTACCTAGTTGAATGATTGAGTCTATGAAATGTTATTGGTTTATAAGGAATATAACACTTAGTATTTTTAAAGGGGATTTAATTTCACCATATTATCTCATTATTCCCTAAACATGTATGAATACTTAAAATTATTTAGTTTGGAAGATTTTTTCCTCCCACCAAATCAATATCTTGAAATCATATTGCTGTGAAACTCTTTACACAAATCGTAGCTTGTGTTACTAATCCAAATTAAAATACTTCTATATTTATACATATCCAAAATCATACCATGTATTAGGTGCATTAAAAAAATTTAGGTAAATTTTTATAATCACATGAAATAAAAAATCCTTGTAAGAGTAATCCTAGAGTGATAGATAACCAACCCCCACTTTTTTAGACAAGGCATAAGTCTCTATCCCAGTGAGTAGTCTAACCCAAATTCCCTTTATCCATGGATACTTTAGTAACAAGATACCTTAATTCCATCAAAATTCTAACACCTAATATGTATAAACTATAATTAATCTTTAAATTCAAGCACATAACCTAATACAATCCAAATTCAAGGTAAAAGAAAACTAAATCAATTATCAAAACTAATATATAACTCCTTAGATGCATGTATGGAAATTTATAGAATTAGTTTAACATTTAAACTAAAGTATACATCATAATTCATAATATAACTATTATAATTATGAATAAAGAAGGTAATAAATCAAATAAATGAACAATTCATATATTTAAACACGCGATAAACAATTTATAAAGAATTAATAAATAAATAAATTATTAAAAATTTATAATTTAACCATGTATTATGGACATTCTATAATTAAATAAATATAGAAATTTTATATTTATTTTTACACTATAAATTCATTCATATTATTTATTATATGTAATTTACTTAAATATATGATATTAAATGGAATATAATCATTTTATATTCTAATTTTATAATGTAAAAAATTTATATAATCTAAATATCACATATATAATATTATTTAAACCTGGATCATATCAATTATCAAAACTCCTTTTGATATGGTTTAAATAATTTCTCAAATAAGACACATTTAATTTGAACTATTCAAATTAACTAATTATGAAAAATTCACAATATCAAATATAATGTTTTTTTATATTTTATCCTTATAATTTTAATTTATAAACCCTTTATAAATTACCCTTATCATTTTAATAAAAAAAATTTATATCTAAATTATAAGTCATGCCACATAATTTTAAAATGGTATTTTAATAAATGTTTCATAAACATGTAATTAATTAATTAATTATAAACAATTTATAATTAATTAATTTATAAACACCTTACAAATTAAATAAATATCCCAAAAAAACTTTTTTACATAATTTATAAAAAATGTATAAATTATTTTATTCAAATCATAACTGAGAATTAGAAAAAATAATTTTTCTACTATATCATTTTTAACAATATATGTTATATCATATTAAGATTGATAAGCCCCAATATGATATTATTCCTACAATGATATCAATCATATTTGAGGATTGATAATGTAACTAGTGATATGATGAGGTGTCTGTGTATGATTAAGTCATCATGCATTGGTGTCACAACTTACAACATAGGGCTTGCATGACATTAAACCTAATGCAAAATGATCTATTTAGGAATAAATTATGGGGTAATTAATTGAAACATATAATATATATTCAACGTAATATAATCACCACAACTGATTACCTGTGAAAAAAAACCTAGAGCCTATGGTTATCATGGATCATGATATACAATCCATAAGATTAATGCATCCCTATAGTGTCTTGCGTAAGAATGACTCAGTGATAGGCCATCACAACTTTTGAAATGGATTGTTTAGTATAAACCCTTCAATGACTTGCTATTATATTCTCTAACACACACCTATATCACTTAAGTGACATGATACCCTATCTTTATAATATGAAAATGACATTGTCCTCTACTACAATTTGATATATCATATGTTATGATACAAAAAAAAAATTAAAGGATTTAATCATAATGGTATATTATGATATCCTATATCATATATGATGAATATTACATATCTTATGATATAAAATTTCATAATATAGACAATAGTTTATTTTTTATATCATTTTTATTGATATCTAGAATTATATGAAATATGAGAGCTTAAAAAATCATTTTAAAAATGATTTAAAGAATCTAATCATATGGAATTGATCTTCCACCATTGATGGATTTATAAGGATCAATTAACACTTAATCATCATAGTATAAAAAATAAAAATACAAAATATCGAGATCTACCATTCTTGATAACCAAATCCATGTATATATAAAATGAAGAAAAGTTTTACCTTACACTGTCAAATCATTATTGCATCAGTCTTCATTCATGATTTTGATGAAGATACCTTAGGGTAATCTATCAGACTATCTCCTATATGTTTTATCCATGGGCCGATGTGAATCACCCATCACATGGGACATACTCTTCTTCCTTCCATGAAAAAACATACTTTCCAATATTTCAAATGCATCTACAAATTCCAACTCTTGATGAAAATTTAAAAATTCAAAATGGTCCAAGATCCACTCTAAATGAAAACCAAATTTTCTCTAACTCTACCAAAACTCTTGGGTGTGGTCTGTTATAACCTCCCCACCATAACACTTCTCATCCTTGATAAGTCTCCATTAAATCTTTGTTGGACCATTTCAATCATTGATATTAGATGAAAACTCTAATATCTTGATCTCTCACTGGATATAATCATGACAATGTTGCACCTGAGCCAGTGAAACTACCCAACACCCCTAGATGCCTCTCTCTTTTTCTCATTATAACATTAGTTGTCCCTCAAAAAACATGTTTTCGATGTTATATGAGATTTCATACTTGATCACATATGAAACATGATAGTTGGTCCCTTGATTTACCAATTATTCCATAAAAACAAATGGCCCATGTAATGTGATACAAAATAATTCCACCAAAACCATGAATATGACCCACTATTAATTATATTTTTTAAGTTCCAATCCATTGATAGAATACACTAGCAGTTGATGCCACTGGTCTACACCAGACCATTGCCCACTCAACCCCACACCTGAACATATCTCCACTATTCTCATCAGAGACTATAATACCACAAATGAGTCTATACAGATAATAAAAAGACTTACTTCTTTCAAGATGTCATAATAATTTCTATGAGTACTGACATATCATAGAACTGATCGCCATAATAATACAATTCCCAATATTCATATATGATCATTTCATTATACCATAACTCGCAAGACAAGACTATTAGTTACCAAACATGCTAACATGATATAATCAACAAAAATAAATAACCACATCTAGGTATTTCCCATTCATTTAACATAACCTAACCACTTTTATCCAAGAACTCATTTAGAGGTGCAACTATCCTCAGGTTCGGTCTACCAACATGTCATCTTCAAAGTTACTAAAATTATACTGAAATAAGAACCACACACATTGACCATCTATGGTGTGATCCCCATTATATGATTTCCCATATTCCAAACTAAGGAAAATTATCCTATCCAAAGTTTACTATTAGCCAAATGCTGACACCCATGAACCTCACTTATACTATCATGATAGATCCACCCATGAGCCCTACTCAAGGGTCTATTCCATCATGGTGATCCATGAAACCATTGACCAATTTCATTAATGTAATGATACTAGAAATCCCAGTATTTTTGGATAAAAATACAGGTCTATAACCTTTCTCATTTCTATATGACTCATGTGTTCCGAAAATGATGCAGACCATAACTCATCCTGTTAGAAAATTTTAATTTCATCAGTACCTAAACCATCATGTTTATACCACTGTACTGGTTCCTTAGACGTCATTCTAATCCACTAAGTCCCTTGAAATATCAAAATACCCAAAAATCTTTATACCATAATTCCTATTACTCCTTTATTATTTCACTATCACACCTTGCCCCATCGATTAATTGATCTTGACCATCCCTAAGTTAACCTTTGTTTCTATCAGTGCATGATATAACATCAAGTTCCAATTTACTTTTTCCATTTCTTAATAAAATTAAGGAACCTCACACCTTTCCATAATCATGTTGTACCAGATTATGATTCACATGTGATCATCTACTGAGTCACACCAAAATCCCATGACTTAGTTCCAAGCAGTCAGGGAACCAAGGATTCATAGACCCCCATCACAAATAGAGTCACTTCTCATGGTCATACACCAATTATAGATATCAGTGGATCCAATATATTCCCTTCCTATCCAAATCCACACATTAGGAAGGAATCACATGAAATATCTATACATTGATAACATCATCATGACCTCACTCTATGATCCATGAAATTCACACACACAATATTCTATTATGAAGATTTTCCAAAAATATACCCATTGACATGTCCCTCATTTTATTCCAGTCCAATCAAACTTTATAAACTATCAATTTTCCCTTCACAAGGGAAAACTTAATCCATAAAACTCACACACTTAATATGAAAATAAACATATTGTATTGTTAATACACATTTATGTGTATGTATATACAATTTTAGGCAACATTATTCTTCTTGATTACACATTCCTGATCTAATGAAATAGGAAGAACACACAATAAGAGCTGGGGAGGGGAGGGGAGGGGAGGGGAGAATTTGAAGAAAGGGGAAAAAACCATAAATAATGATGATGATTAATCTTAATCCATGAAATCAAAACTAGGAACATACACACCAATTCCATGATCTTAAACATCAGATGATGATGATGATGGCGACTCTTAATCCAAGGAATCAAAACTGGGATCATACTATCTAAGTTCATCCATGAACTTCATCAAATTTTTCTCCTACCCCTTGGAATCATCCAGGGGAGTGGTGAGTGGGTGGATGAAACTCACGCCTATTTCCACGCATTGGTACCCTACCACCTTGACCTTCACCAAGAACTCCATCAACTCCCTTTAGCATCCTCCCTCCACCGCCACCCTCACATTCTTCATATTCTAAGTAAAATCCTACTCTCTTTCTCCTAAGGTAAGATATTATCCAATGAACCACCCTCACAAGGTGTGTAAAAACCATCACTTTTAATAAAAATGAAAAACTGAGTATTTTTACACCCTATCTCCACCCTTCCATAAACCTGAATCATATGAGCACGTGTCACGCCCCATCATTCCTAGGCTCACTCACTTAATCAACCAGCTAACAAAGACTATGTGCATGTCAATCACATTCAATGTATGAAGCACTATTCTTTCCTTCATTCCAAATACATCATTGGTGTATCCATCACATTTCTATACCATGTACTCGATTACACCTTCCATGCATAAATCCCATAACATAAAGCATTTATCTATGCCTACCATCTATAGGGAATCCCCATTCCTGGGATAACCCCGCTCTCTTGTGTACCCTTATAACATTCCAATAACCTAAAAAAAGGAAAATCATATAATTATTATAATAAGTCACTCATCACACCAATATCCTAATCCAAAACTCATCACCACTAATCTCTTCAACCTAGTCTACAAACCATATATCACAAAGGTCACATCTCATGAAGTATCTCCCTTTCTTTTCACTCTAATATATCTAGGAAATTCATAATCCATCACCCCATCCCAAATCTATCTCCAACGTTGGGTATACCAATACCAATAACTACCAACCCACTATTGGGTGTCAGTCCTTATTGAATACCCATACAATTGACTACCTCGTTGAGGATTGATGCTATGATGACCCATATCTTTTATACACTTTCTTTTACGATTTAATACATAAAGATACACATAATAAAATCCTTAAATATTAGGAGGAATAGTGTATTTGGGTAATTATATATATATCACAGTAACTTGGAATATGGATAAAATGAAATTATTTAAAACTCTATAATATTCTCTTATAATTCCATTGATCTTTTAATACTGCACGAGATAACCTAGGAACATAGATAAGAAGGGAGAGAAATATAAATCCCAATAATGAAAAAAATAAAATAATAGCATAAAGTAAAGTAGTAAATGTGTGTAATGAGGTATAATATGATGAAATAGAAAAGCGAGAATCATAGTCATAAACATCGAAGGATGATATAAGTTGATAACATCAGGGAATCATAGTAATGTGGAAACACTATAAAACATGATATCATAAGAATAATTCAAGTATAAACATCAATAAATCATAAAATAGTGTGATTTGGATAACAAAACATGAACCATACATAGTATCTTATTAGATAAAAACATTACCTAATGCGTTAGAATGATATATAATTCTTTGTCCACTCATCACATTCATATTATGTGCATGCATTTGTGTGCCACATAGACCATGTAACATAAGAAAGTTATTCAAAAAATTTGATCCCACGATTAAGAAGTGTGGGTTGAATACATTGAGTTACCAGTAAATTAAGGATAGATACATATAGGTTAATACCCTTGAGTGTAAATAGGTATGGGTACTCGCAACACAAAAGTTTGTAATGGAAAGTCATTGGAAACATTTAGCAACATAACAGGTGTACATAAAGGTTTATAGAAGGGTTTAATGATAGTGAAAGGTGGTATTACATTATTGATGAATCATAGGTATAGTAAATGGATGTTCTAAAACACATTAAAACATGAACAATTTCAAATAAAAAGGCTTAATATAAAGAAAGTACTTGAATAAAGAGGAGTAAGACCCTTTACCTTGAGAGGGTTCTTCTAAAAGCATGAGAGGGGATTCTTAAGATATAGAGAACACCTTGGGAGGTATTGATAGAGGGTAAGGAGATAAAATTAATTTTAAATGGGTTTTTATTGAAGATAGATGGGAGGTTGGGTGGGAATTTATAGAAAAAGCGAGGAAAATTATTTATTAATTTCTCAACTTAGGTTTTGGACTCTAAGTGGTAAAATAATCAAAACCACAAACCTTAAAATATTTTTCCCCATGGTTTCTAAAAAAGTGGATTGATTTTAAATAATTTATTAGGATAATAACTAGAATCATTAAAATAATACCATTCATAATGTGGAAGTGAGTCATGTTCCTAAAGCACTATTTTTAAAACCTTAAAATATAATATGGGTTTTGGAGGGTTCATTAAAGGTTTGTAAAATTAATCAAATAACTTAAAAACACATTATTTTAAATTGAAAATATATTTTTGGTCTTTTATTTCATTTATATTATTTATTACATCACTTTTTGGATATTATGATTCCATAATTCTTACCATATATATATATCGTATTTAATTTTTACCCAAAAATTCGACTAGCTTATAAAATTATAAAAAATTCACCATTATATAATTTTGATATGATGATTTCAAAAATAATATTTATTTTACCAAAATAATTTTTTAAATACGATAATTTACACTTTTAAATAAAATAATTTATTTACTAGAAATTAATAGTTTTTATGACACTAATGAATTTACGATAGTTATAAAAAAATACATTGGAATTCATTAAATTATATTATCATTTATATTTAAGTAAATATTATTTTAATAAGATTATTTCATGAAAATAAAATTTATTTAAAATTTATTTAATTTCTCAAAAAGTGTGTTTTAATTGATACTATATATTTTCCAAAAATATAATTTTAGTTTCTTCATATCAAAATCTAGTTTTTATTAAACTCATTATATAATCATATGCACAAAGAAATAATGAAAAGGGATAAATATAATAATTATTTTACTATGAAGAAAATATAAAAATTCATACTACTAGGGTCTAAATACATAAACCCTTATTACAAAAGTGTATGCCCTAAGGGTAAGGTGTGTGATGGTGGTACTTTATTAGGGTGGTTTGAATAACATAGTTTGTTCCATGATATCGATAAGCTTGAGCTTATCCTATAAATAATTTTTCTAGAGTTTCATTTATTAAATCTAAGCTTGGGATTAGTTAAGGGGAAAGCCTAATCAAGCCATCTCCCTTATAAGATATGATATATTGGATTCATAGGGTATGGCCCTACTTGTCGAGGCCATCACTTCTTCCTTCTATTCCAATTAGACTTTATCATAAACCTTAATATATTATAATATTAATGGTCACTATATATATTATCATTGATAATGATTTTTAGCTGTCTTTTATGTTTAATAGAAAAATTATGGCTATATTTTATAATGGTCTAAAGTAACAAATGAAATATAGTGTACGTGTTTTCAATAACTACATTACTTAATAATGAATTTATTTATTCCAAAGTGAATTTCAATTATAAAATTTTGGGTCATTACATTCTTCACCACTTCATAAATTTCCCACAAATTTCATTCCATACACCAATATAGATGAGGTTAATTTTGTTTTTTCACCTTTTATAGTTCCCATATTTACTCATGAAACCTGTGGTTCCACCACGATGCTTTGAGTAGGTGAGTTCTCTTATTTTATAGAATTTGTCTCTATAATCTAAGATCTTCACTAGTAGCTCCTTGTATGAAATACAATCCTTTATAGGCAGCACCTCTGGATTTAGTACATGTGATGGGCCTGGTATGCATTTCCTTAAGAGGGATACATGAAACACATCATGTACTTGATATAAGTTGGTTGGGAGTTCTAGTATATAGGCTAAAAATATTATTTAATAAAGGATATAAAAGGGGTCTATATATCTAGTAATAATATTTCCCTTATTCCCAAACCTCATGAATTTCTTCCATAGTGATATGAAAAAGAACACCTTATCTCTAAAATCAAACTCAAGGCTTTGATAATGATTGTGTGCATATATTTTCTACTGGATTAGCTAGGGTTTTATAAAATGATAAATGGTTTGAACTTTATCTATAATCTCTTGGATATGTTTAAATCCAATTTGATTATATGTTCCAACTTCTTCCCAACATGTCGGAGTCTAACACATCTTTCGATACAGAACCTCATAAGATTCCATTTTAATTCTATAATGTAAACTGTTTTAATATGATAACTCAACTAGTGGAAGTTATTGATCCAAAAATTCATGTAAATACATTTAACAAGATCTTAAAATATACTCTATAGTTTTAATGGTTCTCTCAGACTCACCATCCGTCTGAGAGTGATAAGAAACACTAAAAATCAACTCTGTATCCAATTCTTGCTGAAGGATTCTCTATAATCTCGAGGTAAACCTTATGTCTTGATCAGATACAATATATATTGGTACTATATGAAGTATTACCCCTTCTATTATGTATATCTTAGATAGTTGGTGAAGAAATAAATCTTCCTTGATATAAATAAAATGTTTTGACATTATAAGGAGAAAAAATACTACCCAGATGAAATTATTAGATTTAGATGTCCTGGGGAGTCCAATGATGAAATCCATGGATAGATTTTTCCCATTTATATCTTTTTATGGGAAATGGTTTCATTATACCCTTATACTTTTATCATTAAAACTTGGGTCATTGGCATACCAAGAATCGAGATACAAGTTATTGAATCTATATCTTTATGTCATCCCACCTAAAGTTTTTCTTTAGATCTATGTACATATTAGTGCTTCTTGGATAAATAGAGAAGGATGATCTATTCACATCATATAGAATTTTCCCCTTTGGTTCTAGTTTTTATGTGACACATATCCTAGTTCAAAACCTTATAACTCCATATTTAGCAAGGTTTAACTTTAGAATATTCAATATCTTTTTCTATAGCTCTTTATCATTTTTTCAGGCCGCCTTGATCCTCTCAAGAATAGATAGTTAAGCAGTTATTTGAGAAGGTTAGGATAAAGTTCCTTTTATGATTCCCATGTAAATCCTTTGCATGTGCAATAATATTAGATATCTTTTAATCCTCATTATGGATAGGGTTATAGGATCATTTCTACCCAAAGTATATTCCACTTTGTTCACCTTCCCAATATGGTAATAGATTAAACAATTATAATCCTTGATTATCTCTAACCACCTTCATTGGTTAATATTGAGCTCATTTTGTTTGAATATATATTTTTGGATTTTATGATCCATATATATATCACACTTATCCCTGTACATGAATACAAAACCCAATCCATTTTTGTCACATCTCTTTATACCACAAATCCTTCCCCATTGGTGGTTAATGTGTACATAAGTGTTACAATTAGCCTCTTATTTAACTCTTTAAATATATCTTTACATTCATAAGTCTAGAAAAACTTCACTCTATTCTATTTTATCTTGGTTAGTGGGATTTAAAATCATGAGAAGTTTCTCACAAATTGATGATAGTACCCAACCAATGTAAGGAAACTATAGAACTCTATCATAGATGCTGGTTTGGGGTATCCTTTAATCACCTCTATATTTGAATTATCCACATATATCCCTTTATTGGAAATAAAGTTCCCTAGTAATGTTACTTGCTCCATCCAAAACTATCATTTATTCTACTTTGTATAAAAATTTTACTTTTTCAAGGTATTCAGTAGAACATTCAAATGATCCTCATGTTTCTCCTTTCTTTTGGAGTAGATAATAATATATTCTATAAATACTACTAAAAATTTATCAAGGTAATCCCTAAAGTCTCTATTCATTATGTCCATGAAGATAGTTTGAGTTTTAGTGAGAACAACTGACATCACTATAAACTCATAGTTCCCATACCATGTATGAAACGAATTGTTGGGGATACCCTCCTTATTCACCTTCACCTGATAATATCTCGACTAAAGATCCACCTTAGAGAAGTATCGATCTCCACACAGTTGATAGAAAAGTCATCAATCCATATAAGTGGATAATTTTTCTTTATAATGAATTTTTTGAGTTCATGATAATCAATACAAAGTCACATTGACCCATCCTTCTTGATGAAAAGGATCAGATCACCCCATGAAAAAGCACTTGGGAATACTAACCCTTTATTCAAATTCTATTACAGTTTCTTCTTTAACTCTTCAAGGTCGACATTAGTAATTCTATATAGAGTCTTGGATATTTTCAAAGAATCAGGTATAAGTTTGATTGAGAACTCAACCAATCAACTAGGAGGAAGACCATATAATTCTTCAATAAACACATTATCGTATTCTCCTATAATGGTCATGTCATAAAGGATGATATTTCCCTTAATATCAATTATTTGAGTTTGATATTTTTTATCATAAAGAAATAAAATCTATTCTTGATATGATTATTCAAAAAGAGATCCATCCTTATCCTTACAATTATATAAAATAAATTGCTTATTTGTAATACTAAGGGTAATACCCTTATCCTAAAAATTTATGTTGGATCTATACAATGAAATTCAATCCATACAAAAAATAACATTGAATTATGCTAAATGGAGTATCACAGGGTTCACTAGGGAATTCATATCACAAATATCGATAGGGGAAAAGTTATATACCTAGGATGAAATAATTTTCTAATTTACAATTTTCATCGATAGATTGAATTCCATAGTTTGAGGAGGTGTTTAAATAGTTCTAATAAACTTTCTTGATATTAAATAATGCATAGAACCAAAATCAAATAGTATGTTTGTTATCCTAGAATGAATAACTAGAATAGATGTTACCACATCATTTTCAGGATCATGGAATATGTATTCTCTTTCTTTATAGCACCTAGAGTTTGTTGTCACCAGTTATCTTCAAAAAACATTATATTAGTGATATTTTTTCATAGTTTCTATTCTCATTATAGTTGAAACATTATAAAATAAGATGAGGGTTGACTAAATAATTCCTTTCTTCCATCACATTTATGGGTTTCTCCTATTATAATTCACTAGCTAGGTGCCCCTCCTTCCCACATGTTCCTTGTCCCCTTAAGGAAAATTTTGAGATACTTCTTCTTGAACTTTTGAAAAGTGGGGCTTTGGACTTTCCTACCACTATGATATTTCTCCATCACTCCACTTGAATTAAACTCAATTATCTATTTCCTATCCTCAGACCCATGTGACCCTTAAAATTAATTGATCTCCATTTAGAATTTTATGGCACAACAGACAATTTATGTATAGTTTTCAAAGTATCAAATCACTAAATATATTTATATATTCCACTTTAACCCAATAAAAAGTGTTCAATTTTGATTTTGGGGTCATTGATTAAGTTAGAGGCTTATCACACAAGTCTTGAGAATTTTCCTCATATTTCTTGATGGATTCATTACCCTTTTTTCTTGAGGAAAAGGAACTCCCTCTCTATCCTAAGTTGGAGAGTGTCAGGAGAATATCTATCAAAAAACATTTCCCTAAATTATTTCCACTCCATTACTTCGATCTCTTCCTAAGGCTTCATATTATTGATCAATGTCAAACATTTATTAGATTCTCCCTCTTTGCAATAAACAACCAGTATGAAACTATCTTTCTTAGAGAATTGAAGGACAAAAAAGATATTTTCAATGGATTTGATCCATTTTCCTTGATTAAGGGATCAAAATCCACTAAATGGTAGAGGAATATTTCACATAAAGGTCACAATTATATCTTTCTCTTTCTTAGGGGTATGTAGGGTTTCCCCTTAATTTATGTTTCTATTCAAAACTTTAGTTAATTGAGTAAGTATTTTCATGATGTTCTTGAATAATTCTCCCATTAGGTTGGTTATCTCATTTGGGTAGTCATCACATTTCCTACACATTGGTTATTGACTTGGTTCCTCCTATTTATATCTATTAAATAAAATAAATAGAAAATTAGGGATGATAATTATCAAACCATTAAACACATAAAAGGAAACTATGAACATTTAAGTGATAACTCATAAATGGAAATATTCCTTAACCTATGAATTTATAGGTTTTAATATAATCTATCCATGGTCTATTTCCTAAAATTGGATTTCATATTCATTTTTTCTATTTATAATGGGTCATAAAGAACTTATGAATTTACCAAAGAATATCCCCTGAGAGTCTCAAACTAAGTTTGAAACAAAGAATCTTTGTCTTACACTAGGTGATGATAAATTTAATACCCAATGCACCCTTTTAGGGGTTATTACCCATAGGTACAACTAATATAGATCTAGATCCACCTATAGTATCCATATAGGTATTTTCTTGCTTGGAAACTACTCGCTCTATACTTTACCAAAATTTAGATATGTTTTACTATGTTTATTCTTATCCTTATGGTTTTCAATATGTCTTTATAATCCAAATACCATAAAATAAATAGACCTCAATCTGATACTAACTATGAAAACCCATATTTCGTATATAATTTATTTCATGACTTAATACATAAAGATACATATAATACAATCCCAAAAGATCGAGTGGCCTAGTTTCTTTATATATTTAGACACATATCAAAATAACTTGAAACAAATATACAACTACATTATTTAAAACTCTATAAAATTACCTTAAATTCCATTGATCTTCTAATACTACATGAGATAAACTAGGGATGTAGATATGAAAGGGGTGAGACGTAAATCCCGATAAGGGAATAATCAAAATATAACATAAAGTCAAGTAGTACATGTGAGTCAAGAGACATAACACAATGACATAGAAAGGTGAAAATCATAATCATGAACATTATTTTCATGATATAAGATAATAACATCAATTCATTATAAGAATATGGTAGTGACATAAAACATGACATCACAAGAATAAGGAAATGCTAACCACCAAGACATCATAACATAGTGTGCTTAGGATAACTTCCTGTGTACCATACATGGCATCTAATGATATAAAAACATTACCCATTTCATTGGAGGGATATATAATTCCAATCCTACTCATCAAATTTATATTATGTACATGCATTTGTGTGCCACATAGATCATATTACATAAGAACATATTTTGTCACTTTTAATAGCAAGGTTAAGGAGTGTGAGTTTTATACATGGAGGCCCCAAATAAATGAAGTATAGGTGAATACCCTTGATTATAAATTGGGATGGGTACTTATAACACAAAATTGTGGCATGTAAAATCATTGGTTAATTCCAGTTTCATAATAGGTGTACATAAAGGTTTATAGAAGGGTTTAATGAGAGAGAAAAGTGGTCTCTCATTACTTATGAATCACAGGTAAAAAAAGGTATGTGTAAAACACATCACAACATGAACAATTTCAAATCAAGAGGCACAATACAAATAAAGTACTTTAATGAAGAGGAAGAGGAAGGGAATACCTTACCTTGAGAGGGTGCTTCTAAAAGACTGGGAGGAGCTTATTAAGAGATTGAGAACACCTTGGGAGGTCTTTAGATAGGTATAGGTAGAGGATATTCTTACTCAGTGGGTTTTGAGTGAAGAGTAATGGGAGGTTGGGTGGGTATTTTTAGAAAAATAGAGGATAATTCTTTATTAATTTCTACACTTAGGTTTTGGACTCTGAGTGATAAAATAATCAAAACCACAAAACATACCAAGGTTTTTACTCATGGTTTCTACAAAAGTGGAGTTTCTTTCAATAATTTATTAGGATAAGAACAAATTCATTAAAATAATATCATTCATGATGTGGAATTGAGTCATGTTCATACATAATTATTTTTAAAACCATAAAATATAATATTGGTTTTAGAGAATTCATTATAGGTTTGTAAAATTTACCAAATAACTTCTAAAACTCATTATTTTAAAGGTGAAATATACTTTTGGACATGTATACCCTTTATAGTATTTATTACATAAGTTTTTGGATATTATGATGTCATAATTTATATCGTAAATTTATACCGTATTTAATTTTTAACCAAAAATTTGAATGTCTTAGAAAATTAGGAAAAATAATCACTGGATAATTTTGACATGCTGATTTAAAAAATAAAATTTATTTTACAAAAATAATTTCATAAATATGATAATTTAAACATATAAATACAAATTCTTATTTATTGAAATATACTAGTTTTTACGACACAAACGACTTTTTGAACCTTATAAAAAATTACATTGGACTTTAATAAAATATATTATCATTTATATTTAAATAAATATTATTTTAATAATATTATTTCATGAATAAAAAATTTATTTCAAGATTATTGAATTTATCAAAAAGAACGTTTTAATTGAAACTATGTAATTTCTAAAAATACAATTTTGGTTTCTTTGTATCAAAATCTAGTTTTTATTAAACTCAATATAAAATCATGTGTATAAAGTAATAATGAAAAGGGATAAATATAATTATTATTTTATTGAAATTAAAATATAAAAATACATACTATTAGGGTATAGATACCTAACACCATATTACCCTAGTGTATTCCTTAGGGGTAAGGTGTGAGATGATGGTACTTTCTTAGGAATATGGTTTGAGCTGTGATCTCAATAAGCTTGAAATTCCACCTTAAATGATTTTAATCAAGTTTCTATTATTGAATCTCAACATGTGCTTGGTTAATGGTAAATACCAGTGATTCCATCTTCTCTAAAAGCTCCATAAATAGGCTTCAAAGGGTACGATCCTACTGGACGAGGTCATAATTTATTTCTTCAGTGTCTATTAGACTTTATCAAAACCCTTAATATATAATAACCTTAATGGTCACTATAGAATGAGTATATTATAAATGGTTATGATGATTAATGTTCTATTACTCTTGATAGGAAAATTATAAATGTATTTTATAATGGTCCAAAGTAACAAATGAAATATAGGGTATATGTTTTCTATAACTACATTACAGAATAAGTAATTTTTAATTCAAAATGGAATTTCAATTATAAAAGTTTGGTCCGTTATAGATGCAATGCCCATGTGCATATCGATAACATCAATCTATAGTACTCCAAATTAAGAAAATCATAACAAAATGGGTCAGGTTAACACTATAAGAAAAAGGTAATTTAGTGGTGGGTTTTGACAATGATTTTCAAAACTATTGGTTAATGTTTTATTTTGTTTTTTTAGTGGTCGTTTATTTAGAAATCACCACCATTTAGTGTCAATTTTTTAGCAAAGGTTAAAACTGCTAGAAAATATGGAATTGTTTATTTTTTGTATTGTTTATTTAATTATTGTGATAGTTTTTTAAATATTACCACAAAATTAAATGTTATTATTTGTTTATTTAATAATGATTATTTATTATCTATATATTTTTATTTTTTTGTTTGAAATTTTATTTAATTATTAATCTTCATTTATTAATTATTTATAAGTATTAATTATTAATCATTTAAACTAAATTAATTAATAATTATTAATTACTTGTAAATTATTAATTATTATTTAATATATATCATTTATTATTTAAAATTTCAATTAATTATTAATTTATAATTATTAATTATTAATTATTTATAATTATTATTTAGTGATTATTTGAAAACTAAATTAATTATTAGTTACTAATTATTTAATAAATCTTAATTATTAATTATTAATTATTTATATATGTGTGCATTTACATATAAACACACAAACACACACACACACACACACACACACACACATATATATATTAAAATTGGCGTCAAAACGTCCTCACTTAACTAATGTTATATGAGAAGTTACAAATCAGACTTCAACTTCAAATGACCATGAATTTTGATCTGGGTGCCCACTTGTCCTCCACGACTTATCAAATCAAAACTTATAAAATAAATAAATACCATATTAGATAAAAATATGGAAATAATTAATAATAATAAATTTATTAATATTCTACGAGAAGATAGAAATTGAACTTCAACTTCAAAAGACCATAACTTTTGATCAGGATATTCGTTTGGTCTTCACAACCTGTCAAATTCAAGTTTACGATGTGCTATAAAATGTATATTACTTGGGGATCTAGTAAATTATTCTTTTATTGGTAAAAATAGGCCCTAATGGACTCTATATCAAATTTTTAGGTTAAGAGGGTCTTCTTGTCATATAAATGGGCCCGTGTTGTTTATGGATCATTGATTGAGCACATGGACAAGATAATCAATGGGGACATGATTATGGCTTACACTTGGTAGGAAGCCTATGTTATTTATTTCATGTCTATTATCAGGGAGGTATATGGTTGTGACTTACACCTAGTAGGAGGCTTGGATATACGTGACTCGGTAATAGATTGATTTGGGCTAAAGAGTGTTAACAAGGTCCTTTTAGAAATTTATTTAACCCATTTAAAGTACCTGAGTGAATGAGGATCCTGGTTGAAAAGTTTGGGAGGTCTAGGTATGAATTACTTATGATCAAATGTTTTTAGTGATTTCTCTTCTACACTTCATTCTTGGTCATGAAAATGTGGGGGGGGGGGTGGTCTAGGGGTCCCCCATATTTCTCTTATTAATTGATTATACTATGATCATGAGATAAGAACCATCATGGTGCCTTTTAAGGTTGTGCATCCAGGACCATCATGTTTCCTTTAGTCATGACCCAATAACAAGTTTATTTGGGAAAAAGAGTGTCAGCTAGGTCTGTTGGTCTATTTATTTAGCCAATTTAAAGGACCCGAGTGAATGGGGAACCCCGGTGGGAAGCTTGGGAGGCCCATGAATGTATTACTTATTCTTATATTTTTCTGATTCATTATCCTGCATACTTCATACTTGGTCTTAAAAATTGGCAGGGGGGTATGTGGGTCCTTATATATGTAATGGGAGTTGGGATCTCAAATAACCATTGCGTGAAAAGTACTATCGTAGTGCCTTTTAAGTTCGTGTTACCATGAACAATGATGAAACTTTTAAGGTAATGTGACAAGAACCATCATAGTGCCTTTTAAGGTTGTGCATTTAGAACCATCATGGTGCTTTGAGATGTGACTCAATAGTGGGTTGATTCAGGATAAAGATTTTTAGGTCATTTGGGAAATTTCTTTTGGCCAATTAAGGACTCAAGTGAATGAGAATCTGAGTGGGAACCTTGAGAGGCCCGAGAACAGGTTCATTACGCTCAGATTTTATTTATGATTTCTTTTCTTCACTTTATACTTGGTCTTGAAAATTGGGGGGGGGGTCTCTAAAATAGAAAATGGGATTTAGGCACCCAAATAACCATCGTGTGACAGATACCATCATGGTGCCTTTTAAGATCATGCATCTATGACCAATGATGCACCTTTTGAGGCTGCACGTCCAAAACCACCATAGTTCTTTTAGACACGACTCGGTTTCATCTTGATTCAGAATAAAGAGTTCCAGATAGGTTTTTTGAAAAATTTCTTTAGCCCAATTAATGGACTTGATCAAATGGGGTGCCCAGATGGGAAACTTTGGAGGCATAAGCATGGATTCTTTGTGCTTAGATATTGTTGATGATTTATCATTCACATTTCATGAGCACATCCACACACACACATGTATATTCATATGATTTTATATTATTTATGCTTATATATATATATATTATGTGGGTGTATATATATATTTATATATATTTATACGTGTTTATATATATGTAATTATATATAATTAAAATTAAAATTATATTTATATATATCTATTGATATTTCTGTGTATATTTTTATATATTTATATGTGTTTATATATATTTATGTAAATTTATTTATATTTATATATATTTATAGATATTTATATGTATTTATATGTGTGTGACTATATATGTGTGTTTGTGTGCATTTGTATATATTTATATAAATTTATTTATATTTATATATATTTATGTATATTTATATGTATTTATATTTATATATATTTATAGGAAATTATGTATATTTATATATATTATGAGGGTACACACACATACATAAATAAATGTGTTTATATATATATATGTGATTATATTTTATTATATATATGTATTTATATACATATATATAAATATATATATATATATTTATATGTATTTATGTATATTTATGTATATTTATATGCATGTATATATATTTATGTATAATTATATTTAATTTTATATACATGCATTTATATATATTTATGTAAATAGATTTATATTTATATATATTTATAGATATTTATATGTATTTTTGTATATTTATATATATTTATACATATTTATATTCATTTATTTGTGTATATATATATATATAACATTAATTATGGGGGAAGAAATAATTTTGGGAGACGGGGAAGGTGGTGAACTTGGAGATCCTCAAAAATTGAAAGCAACTGACACACAACTGGTGGGATCTTCAAAATGAAGAGTTTCGTTCACAGAATCACTCAAGGTCAATCGACATAAGGTTGGGATAGGCTCTTCTGGTTTTGAAAAAGGTTCGAAAGAAAAGGGATTCCCATATTTTTTGGAAGGGAAAACCCCTTTAACATACCTAGGATGGCCATCTATTTCCTTCACCGAAGAGGAAACTCAATATCTTGATTTGAATTTTTGGTTTGTTCTTATAGGTAAATTTAATTTCAACCGACCTTCTATTGAAGCTATAATGAAATCACTTAAATCGATTGTATTTATTAGTTTTTTAGTGGGTAAAATTGATGATACCCATCTCTTCTTTAACATCAATCCAGAGGAATTTTTTTCACCATTTTTGGATTAGAAAATGTTGGGATTTCTTCATATTTGAAATGAAGGTTATTAAATGGTATGGAGATTTTCATCCCGATATTGAATTTACAGTGGTACCTATTTGGATTCATCTACTGAGGTATCAAATTCATCTCTTTGATGAATCAACCAGGTTTCTATATGAATAACTCTTAAAAAACTGATAAAAATTTTCTCTGCAACCAAAAATTTCTCTCCACCCTCTGGTGTGTGAATCTGTATAGAATTAGAGATTTCAAAAGATCCATCTTTTAGAATATGGATTGAATAAGGCTTGAATGGATTTGATCAGGAAATTATATTTGGAAATATGCCACATTACTTCCATTTTTTTATGGTTGGGTCATTCCACAAAGCAGTGTGGGCATTTGACTACAAAGGAATGCCATTTTTATCTCATAGGGAATGGAAGGATAAGAATCAACAGGGGAGCATGGATGAAATAGAAAAAGATAAATGTGAGGATTTTTTGAAGAAAAATTTGATATAGGAGGATTCTATGAAGCATGATGTTAATAAGGATCTAAGGAATCTGGGATTTTCTCACTTAGGCTTTGTTTATCCTCAAATTGCTTATGGACTTCAGCTAGAGTTGATTTGGAGAAGGAACATGTCAACAATGTTGGGGAGGATAGAAATGATCCCTCTTCCCTAAAAATGAAATTAGATGTAGTCCATAAGGACTAGGTTTAGATTGATAACTTCTTAATATATTAACTGATTAAAGATTATATCTCTATAGGAAAGGAGTCTACAAGAGGAGTCTCCGATGAAGGAAAGGAGATGGTGTGGGTTTAGGATGCTTTCCAGGCATGTGATGGGCTATGACTATCTCACCTCTAGATATGGTTGTAGTTTCTATAATATCTGCACTACTAGAGGAATTTGATAATTGATCTTAAGAGTCTTATAAATCTGGTTATGAGATGTTTCTATCTTTGGATGAAACTTCTATTCCTACATGCTCCATTGAAGATAGAGTAGAGAGTATTTTTCTTCACTCAAGAAGTCATAAATAGAAGGACATTCATATTGATGATGAAGGATTAATTCTATATCAATAAAAAAAATTTCCACATAAAGATTACTTAGGGTCTCAACAAACGGTGATTTCTATATCTCTTAGCAAGGATCTTTTATTTAACAAGATCTCTTCTCCTATTAAGTAGTTGATTTAAAAATAAGCTAAATGTTCTAAAGACGACTCTTCTCAGTTGGACATCTTAGTGACCATTGATTCCAAAATGGATGTTAAGGGACTGATTTTTTTCTAGGTAAGTTCTTAGGAAGATACATGGGAGAGATAAAATAGATTTACTAGGAAGTACAATAATTTCCATCAGTCTTGGCTATATATGAATAGGAGACTTCTCACTAATGGTATCAATGTCAAATGTATTAGCCTCAACCAAGGATTATGTGGTCAGGGGGGATTCTAGAATACTTTGAGAGTCCTCTCTAGGATAACTATGAATTAAATATAAAATATTTTGTATTGGTAAATACGACTCAAGATTAATTCTAATCAACTTTTGTTTAAAGGTAAGATCAGGGGTTCTCAATACATTTTTTCTTTGGCTTGTTCTTCTAATTCTCTTCTTATATTTTTTGTAATATGGTTTTCCTCCCCCAAAAGTGAAGGTTTTGTGTTAAAAAAACATGTTTATATATATATATATATATGCATATATATTTTTGTGGGTGTGTGCATAATTTTTTTTATATAATAATATATTTATATATATTTATATTTTTGTGTGTATATATATATATATGAGTTTTTGTATATATCTGTATCTTCATGTGCATATATATATATATATATGTACAATGAATATTATATAATTATAATTAATATATGATGAGCTTAGGTAATTGGTAAATTCATTGGAATATGAGGAAGTTGTGTGTTTAAATCTCAATAGCCTTTAACATATGATAAAATTCACATGGGCCATGGGACCTAACAGGATGGGTGGTGGGATTAGATTGACTTGATGATATTTTAATTATTTTTCATGTGTTTTTAAATGATTTAATCACCCATAAATTTTTCAATTTTAGATGAATTGCATCATTTTTGGGGGTTTTTGGTGGATTTTGAGCTAAATTGTGAAAATTCATCAATTTTGGAATTTTATCGGTTTTTATCTCTTTAGAATTTCAGATATAACTTTTTCACTATTGATCCAAATTGAGGAATTATTATTTTAGGATTCCATTATTTTTGGGCTTTATTTCTTTCAATTAAACCAAGTTAAAATTCAAACACTAAGTGGCCCAAATAAATCATGAAAGGTGGAAAAACTCTTGGGGTGAAATTTTGACCAATCATCAATAAATGAGGTATATCTCAGGATATGATATTTCAAATGAGGTGATTCTGGTTTTTAATAAAATAGTACTCGGAGGAATGAATTTATATTAAATTTGATTGTGAACTTCAATCCTGAAGATAGTTGATGAATGCGTCAAAGTGGAGGAAGATGAAGAGTATGATCATGTAGAAAAATTGAGCTTTAGTAATTTGATTACAACTTTTTCTAAACGTTTCTAAAGATATTATGATTTTTAATAAGACAACATTTCAAGAATCTACCATCTACTATACCAAATATTCTCAAACTTTTAGTGAACTGAAATTGGAGGGAAAATTTTACCCCCATCGATCTTATAAATATGTGTCTCCACCTCCATTAAAAGGTGTTGGGAAGAAGAGGAGGGGGGGGGGTATGCTGAGGATTCACATGATGGAGTGCTAATTTCATTTTATTCTCTATTTTCAATATCTATCACTTCCCCTTTCTTCTTTGTGACCCATCTAATAAAGGGGTAATTGGGGAAGGGGTGGTTTTCCTTTTTATAATGGTTGAGTTCTTACACTTTATGGAATAAAACCCCCTATTTATTCTGCTAAATTGGTTTAAATATTCAAATAAAACCTTTTTATTATCACGTTTGATTGTATTTAGTTTAATATTATGTTATTATTACTTCCCTAGTCAATGATCATTATCTCCCTCCATTAGGTTCTAGTTTATATATGTTGGAATAAACCAGATCTTAGTAGTGAAGTACTTGCCAATTATTAGTATGTGTGGGAGGGGTAGTGGACACTTTTGGTTTTAAAAAAACATGACCTGATCAGGTATTTCATAATTTAATTGGGGGTATTCACTACAACTCTATGACTCATTTTAAGGAGGGTAGACCAAGATGATATTTTTGTAAGGGTTATTCTCACTATCATAATTTGACCAAGGGAGTGAGAGGAAGCAATTATGGAATCTCACTTTCATAGACTTAGTAAAATATGATGGGATAACTTGGAACTAGGACAATATTTCAATTGTAAAACCAATCTTGATATGATCACCCTTCTTATATCACTATTTTCAATCTCTCGCTTCTTTGATTTATTTCGTTTTTAAAATCAAACATTTTTAAAAACACCCCTTTCTCTAATTTAAAGTGACAAACATGATTGTTGTGCACTAATCTATGGAGAAAACCTAGGTTAACCACTATAATATATCCAAACTTAGGATATAATTATTTTTGTCACACCCTATGACTGACACATGTCACTAGACTGTTTATTTTTTTTAAGAATTGAGAACTACAACTAATTTTTTTTAAAAAAAATTTCTTTTTACAATTTAAAATTAAATACTCATCTCTATTTCTCTACCTATATCTATATATATATATATATATATATACAATTTTCATTAAAAATTTAAAAATAGAAAACCGCTGCTAAAAATGTAAAAATCACCACTAAAAATCATTGTAAAATGATTTGCATTAGTTTTTTTTAAAAGCATAATGAAATAATCCCCAAAATAGGAATGAATGACAGTTTAAACCACAACTAAATGAAAAAAACCACCACTAAATGGAATTTTTGGAATAATGTAATTAAAACACCACAAATAAGCTATTTGGGTAAACTTTGAATAGGTTATTTTTGATACTTTAAATAATCAAGTATCTTATTTTTCGAAACTAGTATCACAATCACATACTAGAACACACATGTCATATGAATTTATATACAAAATATAATGCATGAGACCATGCCACTTTCCACCCCAGGCCAAGAGTAAAACCAGAAATTAGTAAATCCAAAACACCATCCTCATTAAAAATTCAACTCAACCATAATAGTGAAAAGCATGAGCAATAATTACAACTCCTTGAAAAATTTGACTTCGACTCATATAAGTGTTTTTTAGGAACAAACACATCATCCATCCCAAGTTTCAACCAGTCCCATCTCTATATACCATATCACAAATAGTAAGACATGGGAAACAAACCTCTAATATAACTTTTCAACATCCTAGTCTCTAATGACCTAGGATTTTTATACATAAATATTACATCTTTTTAAATGAATATCAAAAAATTCCATAAATACACACCCAATGACTATAAAGGTTTAGTGTCTTTGAAGACTAGATACAAAATTTTATTATTTCATGAAATATATTTATCATATCCCATAAAGATCTTCCCATTTAGTACACTTCATGGACATACTCTACTTAAACTTTTCATCATAACCCCGGGAAAGGAAACATAAGAAAGGGTGAACTTAGATGCTTAGTATGAGTAAACATGGAAGATATTAATCGATGATCATATAAAATCATAAGATAAGAATAAGAGTATGAGATTATAAATATAACCTAAAAAGATCATACCCAATCTATTATCGATCGTAAGTATGATCCATAACATAAAACATTATAATTTCAAAATACATGCACCATAATAGTGAGAAATTATCATAGGTCAATCATGAACCATAAGTTCTTGTCATATAAGTGTGGCACCATCATAAGTATAGAAACCAATTCATATGTCAAGGTAAACATATGAGACCATCAAATCATAATATGTTAGAAATTAAAACATGTTTCCCATTTCATAATGGATTAAGCATCATCACTTGTTTTCTATTTTATAACGGATCAAATAACATCACTTTTTTCCTGTAGTGGATCAAGCACATTATCCTATTTCCCATAAAGGATCAAACACATCATCTTGTTTCCAATCATTATATCATGAGATATAAAAATTTACCCAATGAATTGGAGGGATATATAGGTCCCACCCATCATAGTTTATAACATAACCACTATCCTTGGTTATGACATAACCACCATCCTCAGTTATAACGTAACAACCATCCTTGGTTATAAAAAAACCACTATCCTTGGTTATAACATTTCCACTTTACTTAGTTTATAATGAAACCATCCATAAAAAAAATTAAAACATACATATGTGTGTCACAAAATCATAAAACATTCATCATAACAACATATCATAACCTATGAAAAGGAATCAGGTTTCATAAACATTTCATCATAGCATAACCCATGGAAAAGAAACGAGTTTCATAAACATACATTCATCATAATCATAAACCATCCAAATAAAGAATAAGTATGGTATCATTGGATCATATCCCCAATAAATCTTAAGCAACATCAAATGATGTCATCTTAGATGGAAAATGATTTTAAAAGATCACATGGAACATTTCTTGAGTAAAATATTCTTTCCACTTTGAAATCAATTCATTAAAATCTATAAATATAGATATTTTGTACTTGGATCCTGCACTCCCCTTCCTCTCGGCATAGTCTAGAAGGCGATGGTCGTCGGTCCAGTCCCTTAACTCTCGGCAGGGGAGGGACCTCCTCTGCCTTCTAAGGGGCCTCGTTCTCATTCCTTCTTCCCATTCTATAACATTGCGTCTTTCCCCCCTTTTCCTCTGATATATCTTTTCCCTAAAGTCCCAATTTTGTTCAATGGATACCCGCAACTCTTGATTTTATCTTTCGAGTTCACAAAGGCTTCATCATTACTAGATATGACGCTGATTGAATACTTAAAAATCAGGCATCCTTTGGTGGATCAGTTTGACAGGTTCATTTTTGATGCTTGGAATCTTCAAAACCGAGCTACAGTCGGGCTCCTGGATAATAGGCATATTATGGTTCGTTTTTCTTCGGAGAGCGACTTGATCATTTCCTGGTCCAAAGCCCCCCGATTCTACAACGGATGTCATTTATTCCTCTTATGGTGGTCATATGATTTCCACATGAAGCATGACTCTCCTTCTATGGAGATTTGGGCTTGTCTACCGTATCTTCCCCTTCCGTTTCAGAATCCGTCAATAATCTGAATGGTAGGTAATTTAATTGGATGTTATCTTTTCTTAGATGAAGGAACCAGTGAAATTTGTCATCCTGTTTTTCCTCGCATATGTGTTGAAGTCGATGTTTCATATAAGGCCGTTGATTTCGTTTGGATTGAAGTAGGAGAAGAGTTTCGTTATAAACAACCAGTTTTTTTTGAATGGTGGGTCAATTTTTGTTCTCAATGTAATAGGTTGGGTCATCTTCCGTCACTATGTCACCGAGGGTCTGATCAGAGGAGGGTTGTGGTCCTAGAATCGGGCCCTGGTGAGTCCGCATTTGACATCCCTAAGGTTCAGGTCCAGGTGGATGATTCGAGGGACCATTGCATTGGGGTTCCACATTCCGCTCCCTCAGAGGTACCTACTCAGGCGAGATGTGTTGAAGCTTGCAGAAAATTTTGCCTTCTGACCTTGAACCCATCAGTTGCAGATGTTTTTGACAGACTGCATCGTGATCTGGCTAGGAAGAAATTAGAGGGGCAAACCCCGCTTGTTTCAGGAGATATTGAAGCGATGGTGGTCCAAAATGAGCAGCCTTAACCAACAGCGTTGGGGAGCTGTAATAAGGACGACAACATGTTTAAGCAGTGGTTAGAGACTGATGGTAACAGACCCCCCTCTTATGTAGAAGTTGTGCATTCTGATGGTGTAGCTGTTCAATCCAATCAGCCTTCTTAGGGTATCCCACCAACACGTACTCAAGGGATGAATGTGCAGGATTTTACCCAGGGGGATGGACTAAATCCAATGAGAATGCCTGGTTCTTTAAAAAGTGTTGCCAGCATTGAAACTGGGAACCAGTTTGATGGATTGGATGAAGAATTTACTTCTGAAACTTGGTCCTCTATGTCGTAGGAAACAGAACTGGTGAAGGATTTTCATCAGTTCTCTTCAAAGAAAGGTAATAATACTATTATGGATGCTTATGTGTTTATCCAGCATGTGCGACAGCCACAGAGGCGAAAGTATTACTCTAATTTACCTAGTCCTCCGGTTACATGATCATCAAGTAAAGGCAGGCCCCCTCAAAATGGGTTTTCTGATGCAGGAGACTCTCATAAGAGCAAGTCCAAGTGTCCTTCTAAGAATGGGATGATAGCCTCCTCTTGTTAGAAGACTACTGCATCTTAGATTGTGGAATCTCCTATCATTGACCTAACAAATGCTGATATGGAGGATGTGGAGCTCGTCATGCACTCTAATGAAGAAATTCTCAAAGATTATTTCTTGATCAACATCTCAGAGAAGGATTCCCACAGAATGTATGAAAGACCAGTACAGGTCGATACGAGTGACAAACAAGGCTCCTGGATTGATAAACAAAATCAGATTTTGATCTGAGTATTCAATGAGGGAAAATCCAGTCTGGAGGAACATGTGAAAACTTGGGATAAGATGGCTCTTTGCTTTGAGGATCTCATTAAGGACAACCCAGAAATGATGATCACCTTCATTTAATGGAAAGTATTCAAGGTAAAAAACTCAAACTTTTTCAAATTTATTTGGAATGGAGTGATGATTTCATATGAGGTTTGATTCTTATGTACCTGGAACTTTGATGGTTTCCCACTTTTCCGTAAAAGTGATTTCAAATAAAAAATAATGAGTATAAATTTCTCAAATATTAAATAAAAACTTTTATTTTAAAATATACTTGGAAACTTGTAATGGATATTTAAATCATTTAGTGATCATGATGGTGGAAAATACCATTCATTCTGTACCCATTAAAACCAATATTCCATTCAATTTTTGGTAAAAAGTGAAAAGAGAATTGTTCAGAAAATGAAAATAATATTTCTTTTAAACCATTTTATAAAAAGTAAAACATGGGTAAAAATGTCTTTAAAAAATAATTTAAGTATAGTAAAAAATTTATTTAATTTTTTTTTCAAAAACATGGACATGGAAGAAAAATGATTTTCAACCCAAGAGAGAAATAAAGTCGATTTTTCATAAAAACATTCATTTGGTCTATTTAGTTCTTAAAGAAAGGAAAATGGAATAAAGACATGTATTCAATAGAAATAACCATTGTATAAGAAAATTAATGCATTTATTGAGATATGTATCAGAATATTTCATCATCTGAAGCATAATTATAAACATTCCTGATAAACAATTAGATTGTAACATCACACACTTACCAATTTAGTAGATATTGATTCATAATACCCATGAAGGAAATTACCACATAAGGACATTTAAATCCTCATAAATTTCATAATAAGCATCATAACATACATTCATGGGTAGTATATACACCACACAAAAGAAACAAGTGGTGTATAATTCATGTGTCCCATAGAAATAAAAGTGAGACAAAATCCCTTACCGCTTTGGTAAATTTTGAATCGTAAGCCTCATTAACAAATAACATGAAATAAAACTTTTATATATCATATAAAGAATGATGTGCATGATATAACATGTCAAAGGGGTAGTATATTCACCATACAAAAGAAATGAGTGGTGAATATGACATATGTCTTCTAGAAATAAAAGAGAGACTAGAAATCCCTTACCTTAAGTCTTAACTTACTTTGTACATGTTCAAACTTCCCGTATAATAAATATAAGTTTATTATACATATATTAAAGAACCATAATATTATATATCATACCATATAAATTTTACTTATGATATTTTATTACCCATTTATTAAAAATTCCTTATTTGACTGATAGTTTAAATTTTTATTTCAAAAAACACTTTAGAGGGAAAGTGAGAACCCAAAAAGAAAGTGCGCAACACCAAGTTTTAAAATGCATAAGAAATTAAGAAGATATTACAAAAAATCTTTAAAAGGCTTGAATCAATCACCCTATGTAAACTCCATGTGATAAAGGTTACCTTTGTGTCTAGACTATCTTTGATGAGATATTCGAAGTGGTAGGCCCTCTTGTCCCATGTATGAATATATTCCTCCAGATTTATTTTCCCCTCGTTAATTACATGTTATGATATCCAATCTTGTTTTTTGATCCAATTAGTTTTCACTTCATTAAGATCAACTTGAATTGATCTATCTTACTTTCTATCTGTATCCATGTTTGAAATGTTGATATTGAAATCTTCCTCCAACATCTTTTCCTTAGAATATATGAGAAGCTTCAGGTTGACATCTACCTTCCTTGAATCCTTATGGAACCATCAAAAGACTCTAGTTACAACATCCATTTAGGAACCTCTAACCTTCCAACTTTAGTCTCATCGACCTTATCATTAGCTAACTCAACCTCATCACCATGAGGTGTTGCTGGAAACCCTATAATTACAAATTCCTTAATCACTACTAGATCTATACATGCCTCTAACTTAGTGTTCTTTAGTTTTCTAGCTAATATAGTGACCACGGTCTTCATAATGTTGGATTAGTCTTTATGTTGGTTTTTTTATTTTTATTGATTGTAAAATTTCTAGAAACAATATTACCATTATTCCCATTCCTTGATCCAGACCCAATGTTCATAATATCCTGATGATCCTAATCATATTATAAATATTTATGAGAGTTTGATTCTTTTTCACTCAGATCAGAATCCCATTGGGTCCTTGAACCAAACTGCTTCCTTTTCCATCAAGGAATAAAAGTTTTCGAACCATCATTATCAATAAAATCTTCTTCATTTCCATTCAATGAGGTAAAAATATTATCAAGCTAAATCAGTCTTATGGGACCCCACAGACCAGAAGACCCCCATACCATAGAAGCTATAACATTTTACCCTGGTGAATATTGTAATGAGGTAAAGTGTCCTAGATTGTCCCATGTGATAGAGGTGACACATCCTATAGTGCCAACAATAATCATTATCTCTTTTCCCTCACCATCAACCTTTAAAGCTTATAAAAAATAAGGGGAGATTATAGAAAGGTTTGTCCCAAATGATCTAGGGATCTACACTCTCAGTTTAAATCCATCCAAATCACTTCTCAATATGGAATGAACATATGTAACTCTTAGGTCATGATTCAAAGGACTCACCCATTTCTGATGAGATACTGTAATAGATTTTTCTTCGACACCCAAACAACCATCTAATTGGACTGTGGTATATATAACCTTCGAACCATTCTGATAATTTTATGAATCATAGCCCCACCCACTACAAGATTAATAGAAGGTAATCCATGACTCGTATCAAACATTCTGTTTCCATCGAAGTTCCCTTTTTATCTCAACGTAAAAGAACTCCAATGGAACCTTTGAGACATTCACTTAGAAAAAAAATAAAAGGATACATAGGATGAAAAAGATCATGATTATGAAATTATGAAATGATAAATCAACCAACCATGATACTAATTAACCTAATTATCACCATATTCAGGAATGGGTGAGGGAGATCAGGAAGGGAGATCCAGATCGCAGTAGATTAAGGATCCTTTTTCAAATGAAAATAAAATGACCAATGAAAAATAGAGAAACATAAACATGAAGTAACCTATAAAGATTACAACCAGGTATATATGAGGTCGACTTCTGATGAAAAGTAAATAAAAAATACTACTGATCCAAAATCCCAATGATTTCTTGATCACACAAATGGAAATATTTAGAGACAAACTGGTCGAAGACGTCCACTGTAGGTCGATTCTTACCAAAAAGAGCCACCAAGGTAAATTTAAATAGTGAGTAAGCTTGTGTGAAATCTAGGGAGGATATCATGAGTGAAAGAACACTATCGATGCATGAATTAACTTTAGGGAAAACTTCACATTATGGGAATATGGGAATAAGTTTAGGATCAGTGAACGAGGAAAAAGAATGAATGTGAGAGACTAGAAAAGATGGGGATAAGCCTTACCCATCCTCTGAGGGATAGGGGATAAAAAGAGTGTCCATTCCACAAAAAACCTACACCATATATGGGAGATATAAAGGATAACTATGATCTTCAATATATTAACAATTCCTTTTTAAAACCACATTTTTGGTAATAACTGCTTCATTTTTCAAGTATATTTTGATTTGGTATTTTTGATCCTTTTACTTTGATAACGGTTCCATTATCTCCAAAATTATAACCATTATATAAATATTATATATATTAATTATATATATATATATATATTTAGATTAATCCATTAAAGTTAGAGATAGAAAATAAATTACAGTATTCACAGAGACAATAGGTCGTACGTACGTATGAGCACTATTTCCATTTTTTCACTGCATGAAACGAAAGAAAGATAAATAACATATTACCTTTATAGAATAGTTTTATGTCATATATATTCCATATTTTCGTTAAAAATATCCTTATTACCTTCCATGTAATGAATATGTGAATAATGAATCACATCGTTTCACATGGTGGTAGTTCTCTGTACACATGAGCAACATTACCATATTCCCACAGAATGAAAATTAAGAATGTGTATGTGATATTAAAATTATAGAATTATAATTATGTAATAAATATAATATACCAAAGTTAGATCCATTATTATATCAAGATATGATATTTGGTAATGAAATATGAATTACATCGATTCGTGAGGAGGTAGTCCGCTATACACACAATCAACAGTTTCATTTTACACTTGATGGAAGAGGAGATGGATATAGGTGATTCCATCAACATAATAACATATCGGGTTATGGTATATATTGGTGTTAATATATTTTAATTATTAGGATATTAATGAATTTGGTAATAGAATAATTAAAAAGAAAGAGTTTAGTGAAGACACTTACCTTCTCTTAGAAAAACCTCCTTTGGATCTCTTATTAAGGACCTGAGGATTGGTATTTTTAGAAGAAAAAAAGATATAGAATGTGTGTAAGGATGTTTGGGAGATTATTTTTAGGGTTTTTTTTATCCAAATTGATTATGAGGTGTGAATAAGTGATGGTAGTAGGTCCCCTTTTATAATCTAGGAGTGACATTTTTGTAAATACCCAAAACTTTTCAATAACGGGAAGTCACTCTCATGAAATATGCCTCCAAATTTGATAAATAAAGGAGTGGATATATTATATGGTTTAAAAACCTACAACATAAAAAAATAAAATTATTTAAACATGTTTTTCCTTAATCTATTAGTTTATTCACCTTTACCATTTTATTTTTCACCACTGTAACTAGTCTCTTTTTATTTACCTAGGTAATTTATCCTTTAATAAAAAAATTAAAATGATTCTTGTTAGATAATTTAGATCCAATAATTCTAAATATTAAATAAAATTTACTAAATAAATATAATATGTGTGTTTAAAATTAATTTTAACACATGCGTATGTAACGTACAAAACCTCATTTTAACCTTAACCGATGTAATTATTTTTTTATTATTTTTACTAATATTTATGAGAAAAAATTAATTTGACTTTATTATAAAATATAAATTATTGTTATTAAAAACATGGAATCTATTTTATCAAATTAAATTCAAAAAAATGACAAATTTGAATTTAAAATAAAACTCATAGAGGCAACAAAAAAGTGGGTTTCCAAAGAGAAATGTTTTATAATTATAGTAAGTTTTAATATCAAAATTCAACATGAAATTGATTAAATTGACCTAAATCGGATTAATAAGTATATAATTGAACTAATTTTACTTTTAAAACTATCTTAAAATAAATCATAGCTTGTAAATGCTTTAATTGAAAAGAATTTTTTTTAATAAAAATCAATATTTTTTATCATTCATTGAAAAATTAAAATTTTCAAAAAATTCTCAAAAAATAACTCAAAGATAATTTTGACTTGTAGATTTAAAAAATTAAGTTTATTTTTTCAAATAAACTTTCTAAATATTTTAAAAAATTATTTTTATTAATTAAAAAAACAATTTTTTTTAGAAAATGGTATTTTCGAAACATATAAAGACTTTACTAAAAATTAAGTACTTTTTTTCCATAAATATTATTTATATATATAAAACCATTATGCATAATATTTTAAAAGTGGTCGTTCTTATTCATACCTCTAATTTTAACAACTATGTTATAATGAAAATTTTTAAATAATAATATTAATAGTATATTATGGTTTTCTAAAACTCGGTGTTGCCTGTAACACAAGATATCGAAGAAATTAAATTTATTTGAAAAAAATATTTCATAAAATATTAGGGTGTTACAAATTCTATCCAACCTGATCAGTAACTGAACCAGATTCACTATGTGTCCTTTGGTTCACCTCCTCATATGCCTGAGGCTGCTGACTAATAGTGATGGTCTAATAAACCTTGTGAGGAACTATACCTTCTAGTATTATTTTGAATAATAACACCCAAAAAAGAAAAATATAGAATAAATATAACATCAGAGTGTATAATATGCAATTACAGTAAGAATTAAACCATAAAAACAACATATCCAATCTATAAAAAATATATCAATATAGTTCATATGGTTATACTACCAATAAAAGACCACCCAATGGATGATCATGAACAATATATAATAACTGAAAATAAAAGACATGGAAAACCGAACACTATTCTTAGTATTGGCTCAAGACTATCTCCACTACTTCACTAAGATATCTAACTCATCAAGGTGTGATTGGTCCATCTCCCCAACCTACATGCCAACCATAAGGTTTGCATGCACACCAAGGTACCTATGCAGGGTGTGAGCATAACACTCAATAGGTCAGCACCAATGATGTCTTTAATAAAAACCAATATATATGTGCATATATGTACTAAGTGAAAGAAATCCATAACCTTCACATTCAAGCACCTATAAACCCATTTCTCATTTAATAATTCACCATGATGGCTTACTCATACCTACTTTGGATAGTACCCGAATGGTCTATCTATAGTGATACCTCCATCAAGGATAGATCCCACACCGAGTAACTAGACACAATAGCTGAGATGTATTATATCCTACTCAAAAAACATATAAAAAAACTAGGGTAAGTACATACCACTAGACATATTCAATCATCTAAGTGTTCTTCATAATTGAAAAGTATAACCATTATCTCAGGAGGTATCATGTCCAACCAGAATCATAACCACCTCATGAGGTATTATTAACAACCTGTATCATAATTATCTTGAGAAGAAATATTTACAACCCACATCACAACCACCTTGGGATGAAACACATCCAACACATGACACAGCCATATGAGGTGGAATCATGTCTAACCCTTATCACAACCATCTCAAGAGGAATTATGTCAAAATCACATCACAACCATCTCAGGAGACATTATTTTCAACCTATGTCACAACCAACTTAGGATGCATCAAGTCCAAACCATATCACAACCATCTTAAGATTCATCCCATCCAGCCAGTGTGAAAACATATTTGGAGGGATCATGTATATCTCGTATCAAAATCATCTCAATAGTAATTATATCTATCCCACATTACAATATCTCAAGAGGAGTCACATTCAACCCACATCAGATGAATCCCCCAGGTTTTCATTACACACAACCTAGTAAAAAAAATCCCCTTGGTTGGAATTACATATAATGGCATGATAAACAATTCCCTAAATTGTAATTATACACAAACATATGTTAAAAATATTATAGGTTAGAATTACACCCAACTTCAAGAAAAAATCCCCCACTTTTTCATTATATTTAAATTCCTGATAACACCCTTCTGAGTTGACCTTATACCCAACTCATATCAAACCATGCGATCAAATACTGCGAAGAACAATTTTCATATCATCTAAGACACTTTTCATAATGTATCATAATTAAAAATAGTCATATATCATCTATTAAAGGAAAATAACATAGCTATAATTACATCCAACCCCATGGTATACTTACATTGGGTTGGTTATCCACATACCCTACCCACAACATCGCTACACATAACTATACCCATGGTAAATGGTTTATCACCCTATGAACCAGTTCATCCAAACCCATACCATGCACTAGGACACCCACACCTATGGAATTTTATACCTAAAACACATATATCTTTCTTGAACTTCCTCGATAAGAACTAGGATCCCATGCACTCACCTGTCTCACAAGGGTCATGCAATAATGACACTCATTATACCAAGGTTCAACCATTAGGGGTAACTATCCATATACACTAACTTATACATGTGTTCCCACCATAAATGAACACTCAATGGTGATATACAAGGCTCCCAAATAAATTTTAGGGATTAGGGAACCCCTTATGATTCTGTCCCTTAAGTGTCAAGTAACTTCCTAAGGTGGCATGACCATAGAAAAACATGTGTTCAATAACATGGTTTTAAATACTTATCACAGTCTAGATAATTCATGATCATATCTCATGAAATAAGGAAACCCACTTTGGTTCTATTATAGGTTGATCACACCCACTAACTCATTATTACATCTATAAAAAATATTCATAACCATATAAAGAGGTTATATTAGGTACCACCTACCTTAACATTGAGTTATCCTTTTAAGAGATGCTCAACTAAAATCACCAAAACTTTTCCAAGGTTTAATCATTCAACACCCCTCATCACAAGACCCTAACTCCAATAAAAAGCCATAATAATTAATTATAAAAATTTATGCACAATTAATCTAAAATAAAAATTTTAGTTAAAAACCACTAGGTGATATATCCTAACTAAATCCTCGATCAAAGAGGTATGGTTCACTTCAATCACACCCTCAATATCACTTCCAACCAAATATCTAACTTATGACATCAATCATTAACCAATATTATCACAAATTGAAGATAATAATAATAATAATTAGTTCAATGACTTACATATAATGGAATGATATTAAACCTCATGCACTCATCCTCCCATATCTTCCACCAGCACCCATGAAAGGAATCCCTATAAAATATTTGAAATTACACCATTATTCAAAGGATTTGAAATTAAATCCCAAATTCAAAACTCACCAAATTAAAGGAATATAGAGTGAAGGACTAAATAAGAGATAAAGATGGAGGAACTTACCTCAATCAATGAAAAAATACCTTCAGTCATTATAGATCAATTTAGGTTGAATTAGAGTAAGTTAAGTAGAAGGGGGTGACTCCTCCTTTTCCTTGGCTGATAGAACCAAAGAAAACTTGAAGGGGGTGTCAAATAAAGGAGGGTGGAATGATCATTATACCCTCCATTTTTAAAAACTAAATTGGATAGCATCGAGTAACTAGTCAGCCAAAATTGGACATCTAGTGTCCCATTAGCTACTTTATTCCAATCATTGACCACCCAATGTCCTCATCCATAGGACACCTCCCCTGTAACCTCCATCAGGTACCCATTTCCAACCATACAATTACTTGGTGTCTCACATCAGCCATCAGCTTTCACCTTTTAATATCCCAAACGCCTAAAAATATCTCTCGATCCTTACCATATGATATTTTACCCCCAAAAAATATTTCTAAATATTTATAAAGTGTAAAAAAAATTAAATTTACCGATCTAAATCAGAAAAATTTAAAACAATATAGGTTATACTCACATTATAACCTAAATTTTCTATGAATCCACCAACAATCGGTGGTTTGGGATGTTATAACCATATGTATCCAGATATTATTTTCAAAATATTTCACCTTTTCTCTATTTAGGAATGGGTTTCTATAACGCCTAGAATTTTAATTATTTCTTGATAAGAATTATTAAGTTTCTATACCAGTCTAAAAAATTTCTTATATTAATATTTTTCATCTCAAGGATTGATCTAAAAGTAATTATTGATTATGATAATTCCATTTATAAATATCAAAATCTTTTATCATATGAATATCATGTTTTTTAATCATTATTAAAAACTTTTATTAAATTTCTCCCATTAAAATTATAAAACATTTTAAATTTTAAATAATATTTATTAGTATAAAAATATACATATTTCACTAAGATTTAAGTTTCTTTTGTATTTCTACTATCTCTTAGTAATTTAGGTAGAAAATCATGTAAATTATATCTAATATGACTCATGGATAATTGAGTAGATAACTCCTTATCCTAGTCAACAATATTGATTCACTCAACATTGTTTTTCAAGTATATTAATTCTATTAGGGTTTCCCAGGTAAGTGTGATCCAAATAACACACTTAATATGAGAATTTAATCCAATTAGGGTCACCCATAACATTCCAACCATACATAAGATAATCCATGGGAACCCACCTTTAACATGACCTACCTGTTTGGATGATTGAAGTCTTGAAAAGTGTTTAATTTGGAAGAAATAAAACACTTAGTATTTTTAAGGGTTTATTATCTCACCATATTATCCCATGCATTCCATTTATTTTCATGCATACTTAAAATGATTTTGTTTTGAATCCTCATTCCTCCCAACAAATCAATATTTTCAAAAAATATTGACGTGTAAATCTTTACATAGCCCATAGATTTTGTTACTAACACAAATTAAAATCCATCTTATATTTACACATATACAAATAAATCCTATGTATAAGGTATATGAAATTATTTCACAATAAAGTATTATAATAACAAAAAATCAACAATCTCTACAAGAGTAAGTATGTAGTGATAGGTAGAAAACCCCTATTTTTCTTGACAAATCCTAAGCTCGCATGACAATGAGTAGTCTGACCTAAAGTCCCTTTACCCAAGATTATTTACTAAAGAGAGACCTAAATTCCATCACAATTCTAACACCTAGCATTCATAAGCTATAATTAGCTCCTTAATTCAAGATCATAACCCAGTACAATCCAAAATCTATTATTTTTCTCTACATCATTAGTTTTAATGATCAAAATAACTCTTTAAACTATTTAATAATTTCATTTAAGTGATGTGAAATTACAAACTTGATAAAATATCATTAGAATCTTGTAAGAACCTTGATGGATCCTTGAATAGTCTTAATGGATGTATTTAATACTTAGACATAGGCTTGAAGATCCTTATAACACTAGTGTAAATCCAACATATACCAACACTTATTTACCAACGGTTTGAAAAACCCATTGGGATAAATAAACTATAGAAATGGTTTTATTAAACTGTTGGTATAGATAATTTTAACCAGGTTTTCTCAATAGTTTAACAAAACCATTGGCAAAGATAAATTATACCTACGGTTTTCATTAACCGTTGGTAAAAAAACACCCGATTTCATGCTATTTTTGGGCTCCCTATCGATTTTTCAGCCCCCACCCGCGTGGAACCTCCCCGAACTCCACTTCACGGTGCTCTCCTCCCCTCCCTAACCTCGACCTACTCAACCTCTCGGCCTCTGCCTCCACCTCTCGCCCCCTAGTGCCTCTTGACTCCCTCTCCTCCGGCGATGTTCCCGCTCCCCCTCTCGGCTCCCTCTCCGATGGTGACGTCCCCCTCCCCTCTCGGCTCCTGAAGATGTTCCCCCATACCCTATTAGCTCCCTCTACTGGTGACATCCCCTCCCCTCTTGGCTCCCTCTCCTCCGATGATGTCCCTCAGCCCCCTCTCCAGTCGCGCGTGAGACCCCCCATGGCCGAACACCCCACGCGACATACCCCTCTCTTGGCTCCCTCTCCTCCCGCTATTTATCCCAAATTTATTAAGGATTATTGATTGGTACTTCTAGATAAGGATAACCATTCATATTAATTGTGAATTTTCTATATTTTTGGGTAGTAACCAACTCATGGTGTGGTTAATTATTGTGTAATCCAAATTTATTAAGGATTCTTGATCGGTACTTCCAGGTAAGGATAACCATTCATATTAATTGTGAATTTTCTAGAGTTTTGGGTAGTAACCAACTCATGGTGTGGATAATTATTGTGTAAATTGTGATTTTTTTGAAAATAGAGTCTTCTAGAAATATAGGGTTAGATTCACAGGTTGTAAACCATTCATTTTAACAATGCATTCAATAATAAATTCATGATTTTTTAAAAACCTCATATTTTCCTCTATAGACCCCTATTAGACCTGATATTATGTTGGATTTGTTTTGTTAATCATGATATATATGTGATGAGGTTGTATTGTCATTAAGATGTGCAATGATGTGGGTTAATTGGAGGTGAGTGATGCTATATGAGATTTTATGGGTTATTGTGAGTATTTTCTTTACATATAATTTATTGGTTCATACAACATAGGTTAGTGATGCGTATATTAATTAATTGGAATTAGTAAAGTAAAATGATGGTCTCAGATTCTGAAGTTGGTTATTTGGATGGTATTATCTATCAAAAGTGGGTATGTCTTTGTTGACTGTGGGTGCATTTTTCAGCTGACCAATGTATTTATTAAACTGACCACGAAATACACACTTCCCATAATATAGAAGCACCACAAAAATCATAGATAGAAACTACACAACACAAGACACCCTTGAGAGACACCCCTTAACATCTACTGATAGTTAATGTACCATTAACTTAGGAACTGAAGTCGATTGGAACTCAAGCCTTGAGAAATTCCCATTGCTGGTAGAAAAGATACCAATAACTTTATTCTTAGTATAGTATAATTAAATGGTTTACACCCTCATGACCAAGTAGACCATCTAGTTCATGGAATGGTTCCTGACAAATTTCAAGAGCAGGATCAACTACAAAACATTGATTGTGGTCCCTGTGAGGTTCTTTCCATAGTGAATAGGGTTATGTGCACAATCTTCAACTCAACTAATGCAGTAGAGATGCATATTCATTGGCGAAGTGTACTAGTATAGTGTTTAGAACAACATTATATATAAAGAACATAATGAAGAATGAAGAGATTATTAAATGGAACTATTTCCCCCTTGCTTTCAGGAAATGATTTGACTTGTGGGGAATTTTGGTTCTTATATATTGGGCGGTGACATGTATAGTCACAGGATACAAGTATGTTTTTGTTTAGTTTTTATTTTATTTTCTTTATTAGATTGGGCACTTAGGTCTTTTACTTCTTTCTACAAATGGATGGTAGTGATGCTATCCTGACTAGTTGACCTAGATCACTTGTATACTGTAATACCATGATGTGTGAGTGTGAGGAAACATTGGAAGATAGAGTAGCCTTGAGGTCTTACATGATATGGAATTGTTTTTCTAAAACATTGTGTGGGAACATTTCTGTTGTATGTTGGAGTCATGAAATAACCCCAAGTGTTTCCATGAGATATCATAAATTACCCCAAGTGTCTCCATACATTGTATCATCCTCATATGGGTTGGCCACTCACCCAATCCTATCAAACATATCACAGTCTATCCTCTCAGTGACACAGTCTTGACTCGTCTCTTGAGGATTATCCCATGACTCAATGCACATCTCATCATCCAACTAGACAAAGAGAATTATTCACCTCATGATTGTTCTAGTAAAAAAATCACACTATGTCAAACCCATCTACATTATTATCTCTTCCACATGGGAATCCTCTAGGTCCCTCAGACCCGTCCTAGTTGCTACTCACTGACCATAATCCTCATCCCACATACTATAGTCTTCTCTCATCATGTCGACCATTACTTAATTATATTCTCAATAATCTGGTCAAGAACCTCATCAAAATCATGTACTATAACCCATCCCCACTAACCAGGTTCCATCCTAATCTAAATCACACCAAGCCTCTTGGCATTATAATTCCAATACATCCAACAAAACCCAATAACCACACTAACATCTCATCCTTTAACTCTTTAGTTGAACTCTTGATTCATTAAATGGAGTAAAACATTTCATAATACATTTTATAGATTCAGAGGGACCATCCCACTCTAAGAACCCACCAATATTCCAATCCATCCTTATAAGTATTGCCTCATCAAATTCTAGACGTAAAATTTCCACACCTATCACTACAAGGCCCAATCCTCTTAGGAATATTTTACTTGATATAAACCCTCATCTATTCCATACACATATCATCCCAATTATAAGACATATTTTAGACCACTCATATCCCAATCGATATCTTATCCACTTGGAGACTTAGTGTTTAAGGGTATATAGAGGCTCTTAATAATTTCTTTATACACATGGAATTCAAATGTTTTCCTATGTTGATAATTCAAAATAAGGGAGGAATATCCACATATTGGAATATTTCCCATGATTCCCTGGATAAAAGTAATTTCCTGAAGGAGAAGAAGGGAATACATTCTCTTTTGTCTTATTTTATTTCTAAATAAATCACCACACAACCATAAAATCCATTTCATGAGTGTTTTTTTGAATTCTATACATTGTATTGTTTGCATGAGTTTTTTTCTAAATTCTTCATTTTCAGGTGTTGTATTCATCATTGTATATTGTCTTCATGAGTGTTTTTTTGTATTCATCATTATTTTGTAGGTTTGTACTGTAATTCTAGAGAGGGGACAACTATATGATGCTTGTTGGAATTGCAGTATTGAAATTGGAGAGGGGAGGCTGCTGGAATTGCATAGGAGGGGAGGCCGTTTTATGTTGCTTGATGCATAGGGGAGGCCCATTGGGCATTGTGGTTCTTATATGTTGGTCAGTGACATGTATTGTCATAGGATACATGTATGTTTTAGTTTAGTTATTATTTTATTTTCTTTATCACTTTGGCCACTTGGGTATTTTACTGCTTTCTATGGACATATGGTAGTTATATTATGCGAAGGGGGCCAGAAGGGGTTCATATTGTTTCAGTCTACCAACTTTGATCCGAGGTAATATTCTACGGTTACTACTTGTCTCGCACCTCATGTATTTGGAGCTTTCAGTGTTTTTGACTCAATATTATGTTTTCGGTAGGGTTTTGGATCATTTCGTGTTGGTTTGGGTGGATTTGATTCTCTGTTTCCAATTGAGGTAAGGATTTAATGTCATTGGTTGGTTTCTCACTGGTTATATAGAGTCCTTTATGCTTTTTAAGGTTCCTAGTATCTTTTGTGTAGTGCGTTGATCTCTTCTCCTTGGTTTTGAGTTTCCAAGTCAAGGGTGAATCGCCTGCGTGTGCATAGGTAAGTAAGTATTTGTATGTGGGTTCCCCTGTTACATGTGTAGTCAACCATGGTGGTGATTATTCATTTATGGGTCTAGGTGTGCCCATGTATATATATATAAATTCATACACAAGTGAGTGGAGACTGGTTTATGCATATAAGCATATGTGCAAGGATCCCCTTACACATGATCATGGCCATGCAGGTGTGTGTATAGAGGATAGGTGTCCTTACATGTGTGTGAAGGTGCGTATACCCAGTGGGGAGCATCAACTATTAGTTATAAAGCTCCAAGAGCCTAAGTGGATGGCTTGGTTCCACCTTGAGGTAGGGTCCCTGCCCTAGCCTCTTTAATTCAAGAATGATTTAAATTGAATTTATCTTCTTTATTAATTATTCTTAATTATATTGAATTTCATATCTTTAATAAGAGTTCTTTAATATAATTGTTTTTTTTTATAAATAAATTCATGATTTTATAATAAAACCCATCCAACGGAGGTGTGCTGTCTGCAAAAAACTCACAGTGATAGTTATGTTGATCTAGTTGCTTAACTTATTGCATTTGATTTGTGCTGAATGAGTTTTAGAATAAATGTTAAATATAATTAAATGAATTATGTGATTAAGAAATGGAATGATTTTATAATAAAATCCCTCCAACAGAGGTGCGATGTATTCTAAACCAAAGAGTAGTGATAGTTATTTTTATCATGTTTCGATTTGGTTTGAGTTTTCCATATGCCTCTTGTTGGTGTTTGTTTTGTGGATAGTTAGTTTTTGTTCTCTTTGAATAATATAAATTGACTTATCATACTCCTTTAGCTCAAATGACATTGGCCGAGTAGGCATATGCCTTGACCACGACACATTCCTTTTCATTATTTGAATATTATAAATGAAATTTCCATGTTTAGGCGAAGTGAATGAATTTGTAAATGGTTTGTGTTGGGTGTATGATTCTTTTCCATTGTTTCGTTTCCCTTTAGACGTTGCATCATTGTGCCACTCTCTACAACCTTATGGCGATTCTTTATAGCATATTAAATAGTTGATTTTCTCTATCGTGTCTGTTGTGACCTTATCTTATGGACAAATCCATTTGGGGTATTTGCCTAGCCTCTTGGCCCCCCCTTGGGGTGTGCTATTATAAATGGCCCTAAATGCCCATGACTTAAATGATATATCACCATCTGTGAAATTCTTTTGATTAAACTCATGTGAATTCCTTATACAATTTCATATTCAAGTTGGTTGTATATCTTTTTTGCTTTCCACCAAATTTTGTTTCTTCCCTCCATGGAATTTCTCCCAAGGAAAACAAGACAGAGTTACATCAGAAACAATTGAAGTCCAATCATGTGACTGTGTTGTGTAAAATATCCATGGCTATAATCCAAGTAAAATTTTCAACTAAAGAATCTTCCATTGATCTTCTATAGATTTCAAGAGTTGGTACATCAAACTCTACCCATAAAAATAAAACTAACTTCCATTCAAACATTTAAAAACTGGAATGTCAGACATCATTGGAAATATACTCCCATTAAAATATTCCTTTAACGTCACTAAGATATACATGACCTTTTTCTACCACTAAATCTAGCCTCAGTTCCAGTCCATTTAGGACCCAATAAAATTTTTAAGGTCCTTCCATTTCTCTAATGATATTTTGACAAATTTTTCATAGATTTGGAATTCAACAAAATCTTAATCAACAAAATTTTCAAGATAACAGACGACCTAAACTTGGTTTTTCTATCTTCTAGCTTTATCATGGATTTGGCTGACTTCATTGAAGACTTTACTAATGAGAGAATAATAAATGTCCATTTTATAGACTATAGAGTATATTTGGAAGTTTCTTCCCTGAACATAATGAAATATACTTGAAACATGTACAATAATGACATAGAAACATCATAATCCTCCATTAATGGAATGTGATACATTAAAACATCATCAGGCTATGTTTCAGAAAAATGGATACCCTATAGATCCTATAAATGATTCCAACAAAATGGATATTTTTTGTGTGATACCATTCTAGTGTTCTAGCCTAGTCTCTTCAAACTAGTGGCAATATAACCTAGAATATATTTCAAAACACCCATTAATCCACAACCTCTCATGCATTAGACCATCATACATTCCACTTCATCATTCATGGATCATCTTGACAAAAGTTTTTGATGCTTCTTAGATTTGTGGTTTCAGGGACAATAACTATACTTGCGTGACACTTTTTTAAAGAATGTAATTAGTTTCACAATGGATCTTGTTAGATCACATAACATGTACATGTTTTGATTCAACCTTCAATTTTCAATGTCCACATGATAACCATGCCACTAAATCCATCTATGGTTAATATGATTTTACAACATGGAACTGCCCTTCTGAATCATTATTTTAAATCTGGAAACCCTTTCCACATTAAACCATAATTATGAATCCCATAACATGAGTCCCATGCTTTATGAAACATCTTCCATTATTTAGCTAATCATTGAAGATGTATTTAGATGAACCATGATCATAAAACACTCCTAATTTTGTCCCTTAACTGAATAAAACCACCACTCCTACAACCTTTAGTTTTCTATATCATATATCTACTCCCCTTATAGGAATTGGGTGACTAGAACCCCATATTCAATATTCTATGAATTTATATGGGTTAGAAAACACTCTGTTGAATTGATATCCACCCCTATCACCTATGGAATTTATGGAACCTCTAAAAAAGTATCTTCTATGAAAGAACCTTATGGCCTAGAATATTATCCTCGACTCAACTTTACATGGCTTCAAGTTTACTTCCAATTTGTACTTATAGTAACATGTCTCATTTATTTTGACTCAAACCGTCCAGAATGATCATTGGGTTAGTTTTCATATCCTTTAAGTATACAAAATACCTTGCTTCTGGTTGACTCACCATCCAAAAGAATGTATAAACCGTACAAGTGTAGTAACACCAGTGTCCTATAAGATATGTATTTTCTACCATAAAACCATCAAAAATGGTCCTAGGCCTTACATGTCTTAACTTCATAATCCTCATCTTGGATATCATTTGTATGACTCAAACAAGTGGCATAAGAATAATTAATTTTCTAGGGTAAGGGTTACCATCAGACAACCCATTATGAAATTTCATGAAAGATTATACTATAATTATAGACATTCCAAATAAAAACCTACAAACTATGATAATGATAAACTATATAAAAAATATAAAAATTTAAAACACAGTATAAAGGGATACCATGGGAGAATTTATACATCTCCTGCCATGGATTTTAGGTAATAAGAACTATTATGGAAGTAAAGGATTTCTAGGAATATTGACCATTGAGACATGTCACATGGGGGATATTTCCCTTTGAGGAAGGATGGATTGAATGAAATATGGAACACCAAGGAAGAGTAGATCATAAGGAATGTGAATCAATTATAATGGGAAGAGCATTATGAATATTTCAATTTAAGGATGATTTTATGGATATTTTAGTGAGATGACGATGAATTAGGAATTACATATGGGATATGCAACCTTCACATGAAAATCAAAAATCCTATGGAGGATCAAAACCATAATTTTGTAGATAGGCCTTATGAGGAATAGGAAAAGGAAGGTGTTAACGGTGAGTTTTTCACTAAGATGGATGGGTGTGCAAAGAGAAGTCCTTAGACTAATCCAACCCATCCTTGTGATGAAGTTAGGTTAGTGAACTCTCCTGACCTGCAAGAAAATAATAAGCCTAATATGTCTTATACTGACTTGGTAAATGAGTCCCACCTTTCTAATATTGAATATTTTATAGATTCTTTTCACAATGGATCAGGGGATGAGCATGTTGATGAAGAAAATGATTATAGTTTTGTATCTAAAGAGATCTCTATAAGAAATAATATTTATTTTATTATATGGAAGAAATAGAAATTGAAGGCCTCTAAGGGTTGTGAAGGAAAATAAAAACTTGAGGTAGTCACCTCATTAAAATCCAAAATCAAAAGGGCCCCAACTCCACTTGAATGGGGGAAATTGGAAAGTGTATTTCTGATCTAGAAAATGGTAAGGATGAATAAGTTCAGTCTAATGATACTCAATCTATTGAAATTTATATTGTTGTTTTTATATAGAATATTGGAATACAAAAAATCAAGGGTTATTCTCTCTCCTAATGCTTATATGGAGGATAGGGAAACCAAATTAGAGGGTAAACAACCAGAGTTGGCTATATTAAATTATATGGTACAACCTTTGGACAATGGTAAATATAAGGCCCGGAAAGTCCCTATCGATTCAGTCATGGTAGGGATTTTCATATTGTTGTTGCAACACTATTGCTATCAAAACTATAAATTGATGTGAATTTAAAGAATGTTATTTTCCATAACTTATCTATAAGTTTTGTTCATGAATTTTTTGGAAACAAGTCTTTGGTTTCTACTTTCTATAAAATGAATACCCCTATTGTATCAATTTTTCAGTAGGGAGTTCATTTAGCCTCAGAATCTACTCAGAGCAGGTACATTATTTCTAATACACCTCCCTTAGGTGCATTAGTGATTGGACGTTTTTCTGCTACTCTGAATGAGAAGATATCATAGGGTTATGAACCTATTTTTTTGGGAGAAGAGGTTATACCAACAGTTATGTAAACCATTGGTATATAGAAAATTGGTGGACAACCCCCATATATTCCCACAGTTTCAAAAATCGTTGGTACACAAGGCTGATGGAAAGTATGGACAGTAGGTGCTACAGTTCTTGAACTGTTGGTATATATATATACCAACAATTTCAAGAACCGTTGGTATATGAGGTTGCTGGGTAGTAGGTGCTACGGTTTCAATAACCGTTGGTAAAGAAGGAGCTGCTACGGTTCTTAAACCATTGGTATATATATATATCAACGGTTTTAGTAAAACTATTGGAACAAAGTGGGTATAGGGCTACTACAATGCCAGATAGCCCAACGGTTTCCTAAACCGTTTGGATATCCTATCCCAACGGTTTAGGGGGCTATCCCAATGGTTTGGAACCATTGGGATAAATGATATTTCTAGTAGTGTAAGTGCATTTAAGGGAATTGTGGAGTGAATTATTGAAGAATAAGGAAGAAATTATCATTGGATAAATGGTGTAGTTTCATCGACTAGCTAGTGGAATGGGCAATTATATCCTCATCGAGAATAATCTTTTTAGATAGCTGATGGAGGAGCATAGGCTAGCTGGTGTAGATGGATAGAAAAATATTTATATTTTTTCTCATCGACCATACAGTGGGATCTCACTAGACATTCAATGAGTTCTGTTGGTTCCTGGACATTAGGAACAACACCACCAACTTCCCAGTGGAAGCTACTGGGTAACTAGTGGTATCAAGATAATAGTTTTTCAGCTGTTTTTATTATGGTAAAAAATTACATAAATTCAGTCTTCAATGTATTAATTACACTAAAAAATTCCTAAAGGTACCCAAATGATCTCAATGATATAAATAGACCTATTGGTGTCTTTTGAAACTAAATTTATCATCTATTCTCCAATAATAACATGGTACAATCTCTAATTTTCTCGTAAGTGATCTCATTTTCTAAATCCTTCATTCTCTAATATAGAGTGTGTGATTATTGTAATATCTTCCCACTCATTTTTTTCTCAATCTCTCCAAGTTTTCCATATTATTTTGAGAGAATAGAGACAAAACTAAACTATTATTACTTTGAAGAAATCCTCTCTCTTTATCTTTCTTCTATTATTTATAATCACTACATTTAAAGTGAGGGACTTGGGGTTTCTTTCCATAACCATTAAAAGCTAAGAGACTATTATCTTTAAGTTTTCTAATTATACATGTTAAAATATAATATTAATTGTAATTATGGGTTCTTATTACAACCTAAAAATCAAGGTATATTCGTGATCTTGGATACCGTTAAAAACAAGGGACTAATACATTAAATCCTCATGTAGTCGAGGTGGTAAATGTAGGGTATCTCCTTGATCCATTTTTGAAATTCCTAACCAAATTTTGTGTCTTATTTAATTATTATATTTTTATTCATTTATTAATTTCATTCATTAAATTAATAAAGTTTTTAATCTATCAATATTCATAATAATTTTATTTTAGAATCACTATTTCTTTTATTCTTACACTTCTATAAATATATATTATTATATCATTTTTATTTCAACTTTGATTTTTTTATATCATAAAAAGGTTTTAAATATCTTAAAACATTAAAAAATAGGTTTTTTGTATTTAAGGATTTTTTATTTCTTTTTATTTTTAAAGGTTAATTCACCTCCCTTATTTCTATTTTACCCTACTATAACCTACATTTTGTATCAAAGAATTATTAAATTATTTGTTTTCAAATTATTTAAAAGTTTATTTTATTTTAAAAATCTTCAATCATTTTTTCAATAAATTTTCTTCTTTTAAATATATTTTTCAAACACCCATGGTGCTCTTGAGGGCCACTCTATGGGTCATGCTCCCTTTTTTGGAATAATTATGGTTATTAGAAAACATTCATATGAATATTTCTTATATCCATTGGTTATCCAGAATGGAAAATTTCTATGAATGGTTATATTCCAACTACTGGAAAAGAAGATAAATAAAACCTAGGTGATATTTCTTCTTATGAATTAGATGGTAAAGTAATAAATGTCATGTATTTTGGTTTGGATCAAAATGAATTTAATCAAATATTTATATGAAAAACAACACATGAAATTTGGAAACTCTTATAAGAAACTTATGAAGGAACAAATAATGTCAAAGATATAAGACTATATACGTTTAGACAAGACTTTGAAAGTTTCTCTATGCAACCTAGAGAATATTTCACTGAAATGTTTACTCAATTCATTTATATCTATAATGGTCTAATGGTTATTGGTGATTATCCTTCCATAAAAACTTTATTTAGTAAAATAATTTGGTCTTTACTAAGAAATAGGGCACCCAAAGTCACTGGGATCCAATAATATAAATAAATAAAGAATATTGTGGTTGAGGATCTCATAGGTTATCTCAATACATATGAGATAATAACGAGAAACAAGCTAAAAATGAGGAAAAGTAGTTTAAATAAACTAAAAAGACAATTTCTTTCAAGGATATCAATAATGAATCATCTGAGTGACAATTATAGATTTATAAAATTTATAAAAAGGTAAATAATTACATGAACAAGAAAAGATATACTCAAGGCTTAAATAAGTAAAATCAAGAAATAGAAGTTACTTACTTTAGTTTAAAAAAGAATAGCCACATAAATATTGATTTTCACTTAAAAAAAATCTAAAGATAGGATGAAATGTAAGAAAGATCTAAATGTTTTAAGTTGTAGTGATAGTGAGGATTCAATTTTAACATATAAATCAAGATATGAAATTCCTACATGTATAATGGCTAATGTCGAGGTATGTGATGATGTTAATTATACATGTTTTTGTTCTTACTATTTTACTTCTTCAACCAATTTTTTAATCGAAAAAGATCTTGTTTATACTAGATAAAAAATTTAAGATGTTTTTTTGTGAAATTATTTCAAAATTTAAAGACCTTAAAAATAATTAAAATCTTTTTTTAGAAGAATATCAAATTTTAAAATAAAAAGATGATTTGGTTTTAAAATAAAAATAACAACCAAATGATGAGAGTTTAGAATTTAAAATTAAAGATCACAAAAATAATATTCCTCATTTTACCCAATGAAAATAATAATTAAATAAATTTTTGGATCTCGTAATTTTATTAAAAGTAATTTCTAGAATGGTTTTTAAAAATAATCTAGTTTTAATAAAAATTATAAAAGATTTTTTTTGTGAAAGAAAATTTTCAAAAGAAAATTTTAAATTATTGTAAGAAATATGCTCATCTTGTTTATAAATAAAATTATAAAATATATAGTTATGGTATACCAAATATAATTCATCTCTCATCTCAAATTTCTAATGTAAAAACTTGTTCTAAACAAGTTTTTATTCCTAAGTATTTATTGGATAACTTAAGTGGTCCCAAGATATGGGTGCCAAAAGCATTAGTCTCTTAATAATTTATAGGATATGTTTATCATGAAAAAACCTAATAAATTTAATTACTATATTTATATAGAGTGATCAAGGCACATTTGTGGTGATACTTTTGAATTCAATCATCTCTAAAATTTTGATGGAGGACATGCCACATTTAGAAATGATTCAAAAGGTAAAATTACTAATATAGGTATGATTGGTTTCTCCAACTCTAATCAAATTAAATATGTTTTATTTGTTAATTTATTTAAGAATAATTTACTAATTATCAGTCAACTACGTGGTAGAAGTTTCAAAATTATTTATGAAAATTATTTTTGTAAAGTTTTTAGTTCTAATGGAAATCTTGTATTTACTCAATCTTATTTTAAAAATTTTTATATTATAGATTTAAAATCTCTTGTAAGTCAAAATTTTAAGTGTTTAAGTACAAATGATAATTAATCTTTGATTTGGTGTTGATTCCTAGGTCATTGTAACATTCACTCTCTTATTAAGATTAACCATAACTGACTAGTATGATATTTAAAAAAAATTATCATTCAAAGATAACTTAGTTTTTGGAACTTTCCAAATTGGCAAGAAAAAAATGTTACTTCAAGTATAAAAAGATTGTTTCATCTTCTAAAGCCTTATAAGTAGTCCAACATAACCTTTTTGGACCAAATCAAGTGATAGTATCAAAGTTAAATCATACAACTTTTTAATTATCGATGACTATACTAGATTTAAATGGGTTTTCTTATTAGCTCAAAAAATGAGTCTTGAAATGTCTTTATCAAATTTTCAAGGAAATTTAAAAATGAAAAAGGATAAAAACTATATTCCATTAGAGGTGACCATGGTGTATAATTTCATAACAAATAATTTGATGAGTTTTTTGTTTCTCAAGGCTATCATCATTTCTTCTCCATTCATAGAACACATCAATAAAATGGGGTTTTTAAAATATAAACCATGAAACTTAAAGATATTTCTAGGAGTATCTTTAATAAGTTTAACCTTCCTAAATTATTTTTATGAGGTGGTAAATACTGATTTCTTTATCCTTAACCATGTTCTCATAAGACCCATATAACGACCCATACTTTACATACATTGTTATTACTTCAGAATTGAAGCACACTTATTATAAAAAATAACAAAACCAAGAAAGGACCGTATAGGTATAGTGTCTTTAGAAACTGGGAAACATAAACAAATGGTTCATAAAGCATCTACTTTGCCTCCCATTTATTTAATCATATCTAGAGTCCCTTTTTGGAATATTCTACTTAATAACCTTCTTCCTGACCTGGGGAAATAAAACATACAAAAGGGTGAGCTCAAATTCTCAGTAAGGGTAAACAAAAGAAATATCAATCACATCATATACATAAGAACATAAATTTTGGAAATCTTAACCTGCAAAATAGATCATAATTTCATAACATGGGATAAATCATAGTAGTGAAATGTAATCCCAATAATCATAACTTAAAACATGAAACTTTGTGGCATACACACATAATCATAGAGAATCATTTCTTATTAGTCAAGACTAATTGCCAAGACTATCTTAGTGGACAAAGTCCATTTCTGAACCGAGTTACCCTCGTTTCAGTCCTGCTTCATTGAACCGGTATAACCTACCGTTCCAGCCATGTCTATCTCATGAGATATAAAATCTTTACCCAATGCATTGTAGGGATATATATTTCCCACCCATCTCATAATGATACCATTCTTATGCGTGCCACAAAATCATAAATCATTGCATAACCCATGTAATAAAAATGGGATTCCTAAACAACATGACATCATAAAATAATTCATATAAGATAAAGGAATTTATAAAAATATTTCCATCACAACATAATCAAATCCATGTAATAATAGGGATAGAAACAGAACCCTATATTATCTTAGATGGAAAATAATTTTGATAAAACACTTGAACTCCATTCTTGAGGAAAATATCCTTTCTACTTCAAAAACACTTTTACTTTCTTAACATGTCATACAATTATAAACTAAAAGTAGTTGATTAAAAATAAACTTTAAAACTTGTAAAGGAATCTTCTTGGAAATAATGTTTTAAAAATCCATTCATGTCGTATAAGTTAAAAAAACATTCTTCTTATACTTTTGTCGGAAAAGTCAAAAAGTACCTCGTATGAAAAACGACAAATGATTCCTTTCATATCCTTTACTAAAAACTCACCGAAGGGTAAAATTGGATTTAAACCACTGTAGGTGGATGGAAATAATATTACATATTGAGGAAACATGGATGTGGATGATAAAATACACCCCAGTAAATACCAAAGTATAAACAATCTCGGATAAAAATGAGATTGTGATATTTCCCTTACCTTAGGTCCGATTTGCCCCGTAAGTGTCCGAACCTCCTGTATAATGATTTAAATAATGTTATTGAATTATTATAGAATCATAATTATTTTTATTATATCATATATGGTCATATTCTTAGTTTCTTGATAGTAATATTTCTTTGCTACTTGTTATTCGGGTGTTTATAACTTTTTGTTCTTATGCGTGTTTTGTCGAATAAATTCTTATTCTTCTCTTTAGGTTATAGATAACTCATTTCCAGAATTGTATTAGTGTGATATATATCATATTCATTCATTCAATTCATTTATATAATCATTATGAAATGAAGATCATGTAGAACGAGTCGCATCACATCGTGGAGACCATATTCCGTACGTACACACGAGTGATGATATCGTTCTTATGATCGTGGAATTGTATTGGAGTGTATGTATAGTATTTCTTAATCAATATCACTTTATAATAGTCATATATAGTCATTATTTACACCATTATACCCATAAAAGTAAGATGGTGGTGGAAAATAGATTACATCACGGCGTGGAGACGGTATTCCGTACGTACGCACACGCGGTGATTTATTTTTTCCGTAGGATGGATATATGGTGAAATTGGGTTGTTTCATACTTATAATAACATATCAGTATATTATTGATACTGATGTTATTACTTCATAATGAAACAACTAAAGAAGAAGAAGTGGAAGAAGAAATAAAGATGAAAGAATCGGTAACGGACATTACCTCTTCTTTGAAGTGCTTCTTTGAGACCTTCTTTTAGGGCACTAAAATTGGTCTTTGAAGAAGACCGGTACCTATAGGATGTCTCTAGGGAAGTGGAGAGGAGAAAGTGGTAGGGGTTGGCCGAGGTTGAAGGCTCAAAGTGGTGTGAGTAAGAGAGGGAGGAGGTGCCCTTTTATAAGGGAGGAGAGGGGCACCTTTGGAATAACTAAAAATATTATTTTATTATAAAGTCAAGTTCGGTTTTAAATAGCTCCAAATTGATTTATTTCGAGGATAAGGTGGATATGGGTCGAAATCCTCTCATCCAATAGAATTTAGACAAGTTTAGGTCATTATATTAACCTTATCTTTTAGTTTTAACTCTTGGTTAATTAGATTGACATTTACCATGTCACTTTGTATTTTTATATTATATACTTAATAAACTTACCATATACATCCAAGAGACCCCCAAGTTGTGTTTTATTAATATATATAACCTTATCTAAGTCATTTGGCCGAACCTTAGATTTTTAGTAATAAAATAACAATTAATAATATAATATTTGTTTTAAAAACTATTTTATGTCAATTTTGACACTATTTAGTAATTAATTTTTGTGAAAATCATAACAGAATGATTAGTTCGAAAAAAGTTAATTAAATAAATACTAACATGGAATATTAATCTATAAAATTAGTGTAATTCATAAAAAGTGTCAAATTACATTTATTTTGGTGTTTATAACATCAATTATGTCAATATTTCATTAATAAGATAATTACTGCATCATCTTTGTGTCATAAATAAATTAAATTATTTAATGTCTAAAAATTACAAATAAAATACAATTATGTAGGAAATCTTTTTATATTTCTAATGAATATTTATAGTCTAATTTATCTTATGTATAACCCCATATTAAAAATGATTTACTTATTAAACGTTGATTTTAACTATTTTAACCCTTCTTTAAATAAATTAATAATAAATGTCCTAATCTAATCCAAGTAGGCCTAAATGGTCATATTTTATTCCTAAGGTTGTTTTTGGTCTAATTAAACTTGTCCAATAGAATTAGGACATGTGTTAGGGTAATAATATTATTATTTTTACCCTTAATTACCCTATTTACTTTTAACCGTGGTAAAAAAAAGTAAAAAGTTACTATTCACCAAAAAAATTATTTTCATCTAATTGAACCACATTTTATTTACTGACATCAATCGTGTCTCTCGGATTTTTGAAATTCCACTCACAGAAGCGGTAAAATTAAGTTTTATGAAAAATTCAGTTTTTTAACTACCACTTAGTGGTTTCACTATTCATTAAAAATTGAAAGTTTTCCGAAAAATACCAAAATTTTACCCTAGGCTAATTTCGATATTATGAATCCAAAAATGAAGTCCATTTTGAAAAATTAAATTTATAAAATTTTAAAAAGTGGTTATTACTATTCATAACGGCTAGTTTTAATAATATTTTTATAGTATATCGTTGTTTAGTGAAACTCGGTATTGCGTACGACGCAAGCTATCGAGGAAGCTCGCGATTTCGTGTAAAGCAAGACAAGAAAGTGTTGTGTGTAGAAAAATATTCCTTTGATGATTTATATAACATAAAAGTCTCGGGTGTTACATTCTACCCCCCTTAAAATGAATTTTGCCCTCGAAATTCGTCACTTGTAACAAATAGATGAGGATACCTCTCCCTCATCATATCCTCAAGCTCCCATGTAGCTTCTTCTAATTGGTGGTTCCTCCATAAAACTTTCACCAATCGAGTGGTCTTGTTTCGTAGGACTTTTTCACTACGATCCAGAATCTCTATCGGATGTTCTTCATAAGAAAGATCTTGCTCCAGCGGTACAACTTCTGAGCTGAGTACATGTGAAGGATCAGGTATGTACTTTCTCAGGAGAGATACATGGAACACATCGTGAACTTGAGAGAGATTCGGTGGAAGCGCCAATGGGTAAGCTACCTTCCCAACACGATCCAGTATTTCGAAAGGACCGATATATCTAGGGCTCAATTTCCCCTTCTTTCCAAATCTCATAACCCTCTTCCAGGTAGATATTCGTAAGAACACTTTATCACCCACTTAAAACTCTAGGTCTTTTCTTCGGTTGTCGGCATAAATTTTCTGTCGACTCTGAGCTGATCTTATGTGTTGTTGAATAGATCTGACCTTTTCTGCCATTTCATCAAGGAGATCAGGTCCTAATAGCTTTCTTTCCCCAACTTCATCCCAACAAGTTGGAGTCCGGCATTTCTTTCCATAGAGAGCTTCATAAGGAGCCATCTGAATACTAGAGTGAAAGTTATTATTATAAGAAAATTCCACTAAAGGGAGGTGTTGATCCCAACCACCTTTGAAATCCATAGATCAAGCTCTCAACATATCTTCTAGAGTTTGAATTGTTATCTCAGACTGACCGTCTATCTGAGGATGATAAGCAGTGCTAAAACTCAACTCTGTATCCAGAGTATGCTGAAGACTTCGCCAGAACTTCGAGGTAAATCTCAGATCCCGATCAGATATAATAGAGAGTGGTACTCCATGCAATCTTACCACTTCCTTTACATATATCCTGGCAAGCGGATCCATAGAGAAATCCTCTCTAATAGCAATGAAGTGTGTAGATTTTGTAAGACAATCAACTATGACCCAGATAGCATTATTGCCTTTGGATGTTTTAGGAAGTCCTATGACAAAGTCCATAGTGATGTTTTCCCATTTCCATTCGAGTATGAGTAATGGTTGTAACATCCCCTTAGACTTCTGTCTCTCAGCTTTAACTTTCTGACAAACCAAGCATCGAGAGACATATTCAGCAACATCTCTTTTCATGCCATCCCACCAGAAGTACTGTTTCAGGTCTCTATACATCTTCATGCTTCCAGGATGAATAGAGAATGAAGAACTATGAGCCTCATCCAGCAGCTCCTTCTTTAATTCGGGGATGGGAGGAACACAAAACCGATTCCTGAACTTTATTATCCCATCACAATCAAGGTTGAATTCAGGAACATTTCTCACCTTCTTTTGTAACTCGACATCTTCTTTCTGTGCCTCTTTAATCTTCACATGTATAGATGGTTGAACATTCATTTGATAAAGATACAATTTTCCCCTTTCATTATAATTCCAAGATCCATCCTTTTTAAATCCATAAATATTGGATCTTTTGTGATCCTCATCATTGATAAACTAGCATGGTCTTGTCGACTTAATGCATCTGCCACCTTGTTTTCTTTCCCAGGTTGGTAATGAATTGAGCAGTCATAATCCTTAATTAGCTCCAACCATCTTTTTTGGCGCATATTCAGCTCCTTTTGTGTGAAAATATACTTTAAACTTTTATGATCAGTATAAATATCATACCTTTCACCATAAAGGTAATGCCTCCAAATCTTTAATGCAAAGATTACCGCAGCTAACTCCAAATCATGAGTTGGGTAATTTTGCTCATGTATTTTCAACTGTCGTGAGGCATAAGCTATCACCATATCATTTTGCATAAGAACACACCCCAATCCCTTCTTGGATGCATCACTATATATCACAAAACTTTCTCCACTACAAGGCAGTGTGAGCACAGGTGCACTGGATAACCTTCTTTTCAACTCCTTGAAATTCTCTTCACATTCCTCCGTCCAAACAAACTTAACTCCTTTCCAAGTCAACTTCGTGAGTGGATTAGATAATTGTGAAAAATCTTTCACAAAACGTCGATAATATCCAGCCAAACCAAGAAAACTTCGGATCTCAGTCACTGTTGTTGGTCTCAACTATCTTTCGATAACCTCTGTTTTTGCTGGATCCACAGATATCCCCTCTTTTTCAGATTATGTGACCCAAAAATGCAGCTTTTTGAAGCCAAAATTCACACTTGGTAAATTTGGCATAAAGCTTCTCCTTTCTCAGGGTCTTCAATATAATTCTCAAGTGATCTGCATGTTCTTCCTTGCTCTTTGAATAGACAAGAATATCATCTATAAAGACTACCACAAACTGATCAAGATAGTCTCTAAAGACTCTATTCATTAGATCCATGAAGATAGCAGGGGCATTAGTAAGACCAAATGGCATCACTATAAATTTATAGTGTCCATACCTTGTACAGAAAGCCGTATTTGGTATATCCTCCCTTTTGACCCTTAATTGATGATACCCTGAACGAAGATCAATCTTGGAAAAGTATTGATCTCCGCGTAGTTGGTCAAATAGGTCATCAATTCGCGGGAGAGGATATTTGTTCTTGATAGTGATCTTGTTAAGTTCTCGATAATCAATGCAGAGTCTCATTGATCCATCTTTCTTCTTAACAAATAGAACAGGTGCTCCCCAAGGTGATGCACAAGGGCGTATGAACCTCTTATTAAGATTCTCTTGGAGTTTCTTCTTCAATTTCTGCAACTCAATTGGGGACATTCTATAAGGTGTCTTTGAAATAGGCAAAGCACCCGGTACGAGTTCTATTGAAAACTCAACTTCACGATTCGGTGGAAGACCCGGTAATTCATCCAGGAAGACATCATCAAACTCCCATACAATGGTAATATTCTTAATTGTGAGTTTCTCACCAACCATTTGAGATAAATAACCTTCATTTAGTGGAATCAAGACCCATAAGATGGAAGGAATTTCTACTGGCAGGTTATGTTCATCCTTGCATCGATAGACGATCATAGATTGATCTGGAATATGAAATGTGACTTCCCTTCTTTGGAAATTGATATGAGCTCCATGTAGAGAAATCCAATCCATGACAAGAATCACATCAAATTCCACTATAGGAAGGATCACAAGATTTGCAGGAAGCACTTTCCCACAAACATCAATCGGAGAAGAATTATAAACTTTTGATGCGACTGTTGTGCCATTAGGGGTTGTCACAGCTAACTCAACATCTAACTGTTGAGGTAATACAGTTATATACTTAGAAAATTCTTCAGAAATAAAGGAGTGGGTGGATCCAGAATCAAATAAAACATTTGCTACTTTAGAGTGGATGATAAGTGTACCTTTCACCACATCATTATCGTACTCCACATCGCTGATAGAAATTGCATGTGACTTTCCTTTGTCTTTAGCCTTAAAAGTTTGTTGACGTCGACCATGATCATCAACCCTTGGATTAGGGAATTTATTGGCATAATGTCCCATCTCCTTGCACTTAAAGCATTGAAGTGTAGTAGGTTCATTATGTGTATCCATTCCTTTGTTTTCATCATTAGACATCTTCTTCCCATCATCGCGACATTCAAATGCCCGATGACCTTCCTTTCCACATTTGAAACATTTACTTGTCCCTTTAAGACAACTCCCTCCATGTTTCTTTCTACACTTTGTGCATAAGGGAAATCTCATCTTCTTTTCAGTGTGCTCTTTAGATTTTCCTTTGAATTCCATTTTCCTCTTCTTATCAAACCTATATGACTGATGGGTTACTCCAATCTCCATCTCAACTTTGAGAGCACATCGAACAATTTCCTCGTAGCTATTGAAGTCCCTTATGGCTAAGGCCCTTCGAAGACTTGGTTTTAATTCACTAAAGAATCGATCGATCTTACTCTCAGGTTGGATAATAATACCAGAAGTGTACCTTGCAAGTCTTGTAAAATTTTCTTCATAGGTACCAACAGATTCATCATCCTTTTGCTTCAGTTCAAGAAACTCTTTCCCCATCTTTGTTCGGAGAATACGAGGGAAGTACTTATTGAAAAATAAGTTCTTGAACTCATCCCATTCCATGGACTCAATTTCATCCCTTTGCCTCGTATTCTTAATAAGATTCCACCATTGATCAGCATCACCCTCCAAACGATACACTACTAAGATGAATTTATCATGATCAGAACATTGAAGAACTGGAAATATCTTTTTAGTAGTACTAATCCATTGTTCAGCAACTAATGGATCAGTAAACCCACTGAATGAAGGTGGACGCTGTATCATGAAGGATTCAACAGAATGTTGCTCCCTCCTTTGCTCGTTCGGAAGTCCTGCATGATTCATAGCTTGAGAAAGATGTGTGAGCATGGCTACAAGATTTTTCATTCCAGCTCCCATAACGTTTGGTTGCTCAGGGGGACAATCATTTCACTTCCCATCGCATTCCGCATTAACACGGTTCCTTCGGGTTCCAGCCATTGACTAAAACCAAGAAGAATAGTGTGAGCAACACTAATTATAATATGAAAACCACATAATCAAGAATAAATTTCACACTTAAGGTATTATCCTAGGTTATTCATGGCCATTTCTAAAACACTAAGATTGTGTTCTATGCTTAGACTTATCCTTAGGGTTCTTACTAAGGCTTTCGCATCCTAGTTTCCAAAGGTTGACTATACCTTTCCTCTGATACCAACTATAATGACCCATAATTTACATACATTGTTATTACTTCAGAATTGAAGCACACTTATTACAACATATAACAAAACCAAGAATGGACCGTATAGGTATAGTGTCTTTAGAAACTAGAAAACATAAACAACTGGTTCATAAAGCATCTACTTTGCCTCCCATTTATTTCATCATATCTAGAGTCCCTTTTTGGCATATTCTACTTAATAACCTTCTTCCTGACCTGGGTAAATAAAACATACCAAAGGGTGAGCTCAAATGCTTAGTAAGGGTAAACAAAAGAAATATCAATCACATCATATATATAAGAACATAACTTTTGGAAATCTTAACCTGCAAAAGAGATCATAATTTCATAACATGGGATAAATCATAGTAGTGAAATGTAATCCCAATAATCATAACTTAAAACATGAAACTTTGTGTCATACACACATAATCATAGAGAATTATTTCTTATTAGTCAAGACTCATTTCCAAGACTATCTTAGTGGACAAAGTCCATTTCTGAACCGAGTTACCCTCGTTTCAGTCCTCCTTCACTGAACCGGTATAACCTACCGTTCCAGCCATGTCTATCTCATGAGATATAAAATCTTTACCCAATGCATTTGAGGGAGATATAGGTCCCACCCATCTCATAATGATACCATTCTTATGCGTGCCACAAAATCATACATCATTTCATAACCCATGTAATAAAAATGGGATTCTTAACCAACATGACATCATAAAATAATTCATATAAGATGAAGGAATTCATAAAAATATTTCCATCAAAACATAATCAAATCCATGTAATAATAGGTATAGAAATAGAACCTTATATTATCTTAGATGGAAAATAATTTTGATAAAACACTTGAACTCCATTCTTGAAGAAAATATCCTTTCTACTTCAAAAACACTTTTCCTTTCTTAACATGTCATACAATTCTAAACTAAAAAAACTTGATTAAAAATAAACTATAAAACTTGTAAAGGAAGCTTCTTGGAAATAATGTTTTAAAAATCCATTCATGTCGTATAAGTTAAAAAAACATTCTTCTCGTACTTTTTTCGGAAAAGTCAAAAAGTACCTCGTATGAAAAACGACAAATGATTCCTTTCACATCCTTTACTAAAAACTCACCGAAGGGTAAAATTGGATTTAAACCATTGTAGGTGGATGGAAATAATATTACATACTGAGGAAACATGTATGTGGATGATAAAATACACCCCAGTAAATACCAAAGTATAAACAATATCGGATAAAAATGAGATTGTGATATTTCCCTTACCTTAGGTCCAATTTGCCCCGTAAGTGTCTGAACCTCCTGTATAATGATTTAAATAATGTTATTGACTTATTACATAATCATAATTATTGTTATGATATCATATATGGTCATATTCTTAGTTTCTTGATAGTAATATTTCATTGCTACTTGTTATTCGGGTGTTTATAACTTTTTGTTCTTATGCGTGTTTTGTCAAATAAATTCTTATTCTTATCTTTAGGTTATAGATACATAATTTACAGAATGGTATTAGTGTGATATATATCATATTAATTCATTCAATTCATTTATATAATCATTATGAAATGAAGATCATGTAGAACGAGTCGCATCACATCGTGGAGACGGTATTCCGTACGTACGCACGAGTGATGATATCGTTCCTATGATCGTGGAATTGTATTGGAGTGTATGTATACTATTTCAGAATCAGTATAACTTATATAATAGTTATATATAGTCATTATTTACACCATTATACCCATCCAAGTAAGGTGGTGGTGGAAAATAGATTACATCACGGCGTGGAGACGGTATTCCGTACGTACGCACGCGCGGTGATTTCTTTTTCCATAGGATGGATATATGGTGAAATAGGGTTGTTTCATACTTATAATAACATATCAGTATATGAGTGATACTGGTGTTATTACTTCATAATGAAAAAACTAAAGAAGAAGATGTGGAAGAAGAAATAAAGATGAAAGAATCGGCAACAGACATTACCTCTTCTTTGAAGTGCTTCTTTGAGACCTTCTTTTAGGGAACTAAAATTGATCTTTGAAGAAGACCAGGACCTCTAGGATTTTTCTAGAGAAGTGGAGAGGAGAAAGTGGCAGGGTTTGGACGAGCTTGAAGGCTCAAAGTGGTGTGATGAAGAGAGGGAGGAGGTGCCCTTTTATAAGGGAGGAGAGGGACACCTTTGGAATAACAAAAAAATATTATTTTATTATAAAGTCAAGTTCGGTTTTAAATAGCTCCAAATTGATTTATTTCGAGGATAAGGTGGGGATGAGTCGAAATCCTCTCATCCAATAGAATTTAGAAAAGTTTAGGTCATTATATTAACCTTATCTTTTAGTTTTAACTGTTGGTTAATTAGATTGACATTTACCATGTCACTTTGTATTTTTATATTATATAGTTAATAAACTTACCATATACATCCAAGAGACCCCCAAGTTGTGTTTTATTAATTTATATAACCTTATCTAAGTAATTTGGCCTAACCTCATATTTTTAGGAAGAAAATAACAATTAATAATATAATATTTGTTTTAAAAACTATTTTATGTCAATTTTGACACTATTTAGTAATTAATTTTTGTGAAAATCACAACAGAATGATTAGTTCGAAAAAAGTTAATTAAATAAATACTAACATGTCATATTAATCTAGAAAATTAGTTTAATTCATAAAAAGTGTCAAATTACATTTATGTTGGTGTTTATAACATCAATTATGTCAATATTTCATTAATAAGATAATTACTGCATCATCTTTGTGTCATATATAAATTAAATTATTTAATGTCTAAAATTTACAAAGAAAATACCATTATGTAGGAAATGTTTTTATCTTTCTAATGAATACTTATAGTATAATTTATCTTATGTATAACCCCATATTAAAAATGATTTACTTATTAAACTTTGATTTTAACTATTTTAACCCTTCTTTAAATAAATTAATAATAAATGTCCTAATCTAATCCAAGTGGGCCTAAATGGTCATATTTTATTCCTAAGGTTGTTTTTGGTCTAATTACACTTGTCCAATAGAATTAGGACATGTTTTAGGGTAATAATAATATCATTTTTACCCTTAATTACCCTATTTATTTTTAACCGTGGTAAAAAAAAGTAAAAAGTTACTATTCACGAAAACATTATTTTCATCTCATTGAACCAAATTTTACTTACTGACATCAACTGTGTCTCTCGGATTTTCGAAATTCCACTCACAGAAGCGGTACAATTATGTTTTATGAAAAATTCAGTTTTTTAACTACCACTTAGTGGTTTCACTATTCATCAAAAATTGAAAGTTTTCAGAAAAATACCAAAATTTCACCCTAGGCTAATTTCGATATTACGAATCCAAAAATGAAGTCCATTTTGAAAAATAAAATTTATGAAATTTCAAAAAGTGGTTATTACTATTCATAACGGCTAGTTTTAATATTATTTTTATAGTATATCGTTGTTTAGTGAAACTCGGTATTGCGTACAACGCAAGCTATCGAGGAAGCTCGTGATTTAGTGTAAAGCAAGACAAGAAAGTGTTGTGTGTAGAAAAATATTCCTTTGATGATTTATATAACATAAAAGTCTCGGGTGTTACAACCCATCTTAGGAAAAACACCTCAAGAAATTTGGAAAGGAAAAATTTCTAAGGTTGGATTCTTTAAAGTTTTCAATTGTAAATTAAATATCTTTGATACTAAGTATAATATAGTAATGATTGATCCTAAATACAATGAAGGTATGATTATTGGGTACTCAAACTCAAGAAAAATTTTCTGAGTCTTCAATAATAGGACCAAGACCTTATAAGATCCAGTTCACATCAAATTGTATGAGAGCCTTCCTAAATCACATCCTCAAAGTTATGATGATGCTGAACAACCTAGTTTTTCCTTACGTAAACCTAAATATTCTAAAGTAATTGAAGATTTTAAATAATATCATTACATTCCCTTACATAAGTAATTATTTAATTCTAAATACCATCCCCTTGAGAATGTTATTGGTGAATCATAATCTAAAGATCATAAAAGAAGGATGATATTAAATAAGGTTGAACTTCAAGATTCTATCTCACACATTGAACATCATTTACTTAATGACTATATTAATTAAGGGAATTTTATACATTATATGCAATATTAGTTGAAACAATTTCAAAGGAACAACATATGGACTCTCATTGAATGACATAATAATTATCCTATTATTGGAACTAAGTGGGGTTTTCATAAAAAACATGATAATAAATGAATTATCATCCATAACAAGGCTCGCCTTAATGATACAGGATATAGTCAAGACTAAGTTATTGATTATGGTGAAACCTTTACACCTTTTTTAAAGTATAATCCTGTCACACCCTGACTGGCGCTTTATCTTAAATTAATTATTTTGGGTCTTTCTTTGAGTTGTGGTTTGAATCTGTTCTAATTTAAAATGGATTTGGGATCTTATACGAGTGTGCGCCCGTACGCGCGACCGTGTGTAGTACCCAATAATAATTGGATGATGTTTTATTATTAAATGTGTTATTATTTGGGTGCGCGACCTTTCACATGACCATGCACGTTGCCGGACCCAACTTGGGTTGTTGAATTTTGAGGATAAATGAGTGTTTTGGATTGGTAGTTTCCGGTGCATTGGCAAGGAACGGGCGAAGCCGCATGGCTTCGTCAGATGTTCGTGCGACATACTCAGTGCGCGGGTAATCATTTAATTAGTGAGTTGAATAATACATTAAGTGAAAAATAAAATATGAAAAATGATTAATTAATTTAAGAGTTATTATTATTATTATTATTATTTTTATTGGGGATTATTTTTCTTCTTGTTATTATTTCAGTTATTATTTTAATTAGATATATAATATTAAATTATTATAATGGTTATAAAATTTTCATCATGTCACTTTTGTCGTTACTATTATTATTAATTCTGTTAAGATTTTAATTAGGTTGTAACTATTATTATATATGTGTGTGTATATATATATCTTAAGTTATTATTATGATCTTATTTTACATTATGTTTTTAACACTAATATTACTATTATTATTATCAATAATAATATTCTAAATTATTTTAGAGTTTTATTTTAGGTTTTATTTTATCCCTATTTTTATTTCTTTTTATTTCTTTATTTTATTTTTTATTTTTTTCCTTTATCTTTTTTCTCTTTTCTCTCCATCCCTTCCCCCAATCTCCCTTGTCCCGCACTTTTTTTCCTCCCCCTGGTTTGCGGTTCACCCCCACCACCGAACCCTACCGGCGCCTTGCGCCGCACCTCTGCTCCCCCTTCACGCCTCCCCTGCCCAGCTGCCATCGGCTCTCCGACCACCGGCGCGACACCCCCCCACCTTGGACTGCCTTCCATCTCATCCGAACCAAGGTCGTGCCACAAATCCTCTCCCCTTGCCTTCCTCTTCCTCTAGCACGGACGTCCCTCTGGCTCTACCTCCTGGAAACCCCACGTCCTCCTTCAACACTCTCGCCGAACCAGCCCCGCTGACCTCCTCTTGCACGCACAGCCTCCCTTGCGCCATTTTCCTCTCGGCTGGACCACCAGGAAAACCAGCACGCACCGCCCCGGCCTTGCGCCGCACCGCCCCTCCCCTTTACTCCTACTCACCGGAATGGCTACCACCGGACCACTCCGATACCCGGCTGGCCTACTCCGATGTTCCAAACCTCTCACGCGCAACACCTCTCTTCTTCCGGTTTGGCACCACCGTACAGCCCCCCCAGCTTGGAACCCTCCTTTCCAACTTCCAACAGGTTTGGAGCACCCCCTCCTTGGCTCGAACGAAGACCTGACAACCCCTCCTTTAGCCATACACCCCCTGTTTGTCCGGCTGGAGTTCTGGCGACATCTTTTTTTTGGAACGACTCAATTCCAGCACCCTCCATCTAACTAGGTTGGCCACCCGCAACCCCTTCCGCAGGTGTGTCTTACTTCGAATGGTTGTTTCTTCCCTTTGGTAAAATTGCAGATTAGTTCTCCATGTTGTTTAAGGTCCTTTTGTGATGATTTTGGGTTCGATGTCTGGTTTTTAGAGTCTAATCTAAGTTGTTGTGGTGTGACTGGCGGGCGATTGGAGTTTGTACATCATGTTGCGATGTTTTTCTACATTCCAGGTAGGTGGTTACCCATCTAATTGTTATCTGATAATTAATTTGCAATGCTTAATTTGTTTCTAATATTATTTAATTAATTATTGTTTTGCGAAGTTGGTTTTATTTGAAGTTTGATTTTCATTGAAATTGTTTAGTATATTGTTCATAGTATTGGGTGTTTTCTGCTTAGAGCTCTATTAGTGACTTTTTAATTGTGCTGTTATCTTTTTAAGTCGTGCAAGTGGTGAGAACTGTTTTTCTGACATAGCGTCGGGTGCGTTTGGTCGTAAAATTAGTTTTTGCTTGAGTTTAGTGGTTAACACTAAGATATTTCTTCTAAATTTTTTTATAAGATTTTATTTTTGGCTTGTCAAATTATGTGGTTTATGCAATTGTGTTTTTCATATGGTGTATGGGTTTTCCATCAAACCTTTTGGTGGTTCATGTTACACTTTAAAACTTTATTTGAGTGCGTGTGATGTTGGAATGCGTTTGGATTTATATCTGGTTATTCTAGTGTGTGCCAAAGCCTTGTAACACTCTTTTACTACTGCTTTATATATATTTTTTTAGCGGTGTATTAAATCATGACAACGGTGTAAAATGGGTTTGAAAAACGTTTTAGTGTGTGTCTTATTTCAAAATGTCATTTATGTGTGTAAGTGGTGGGTGGTTTAATGATAAGAATTTTTTTATTATGCAGATGGTTTAACCGAGTACGTAACCTATGTACATTGAGTTTTAAAAACACTTTTTGTGTACGTATGGTTTTAAAAGAGGGTTTGAGTGTGCAATGGTGATTATGTGTGTGTAAATATCCTGTTTGTCTTTTATGTATTAGTGTGACATGTGACATGAACTTGAAATTTGTTTGAGTACAAAACGGGAAGCCCAGGTAGCTAGAAGGGTAGACTAGACTAGTGGGCTAGTGTTCTGGAGGTGACTCAACCTGATTTCACTGGCAGGACTGACGATTGAAACACTAACTAAACATATGAATGACTGAGGGTCGTGGCATGTGAAGCCACATTTTCTGAGGGTCGTGGTCTTCTAAGCCACGTTTTCTGAGGGCCGTGGCCTTCTAAGCCATGTTTCACCGAGACACGAAGATCTAGGGACCCAAGCTAGCTAACACCCATGCGGCCTCTCCCATATTAGTGCTCATTGGTTACTTTAATCTCATCGGTATGACACTTTGATTATTTTAAAAGTAAGTGAGTGTGTGTGTGTGTGTTTTAATTTAAGTTGTTCCTTTTTAAAACTGTTTTCTCTAAACCTCTTTTCTCTAAAGTTGTTCAAGATTTTAGTACTTTTCTTTAATTAAAGTTGCAAATGAATTTGTCATTTAATAATTATGTGTGTAACCTTTTCTCGGTGGCATCTTACTGGGATTTTAGATCACACCCTACATACACCTTTGGGTGTATGTAGATTTTGTATCTTTTTCTTTATTGGTTGAGGCATCGGGCTTAGCATTGGTGGTTCAGGTTATCAGTGGAATCATTGTGTTGGTTTGATGGCAGTGGCTTGGGGATGTGAATCCTCATGTCGCACAGAGGTTTGTGTTGGAGTTTTGGTTTCCTTTGATGTAGTCTCTTTTGGGTTTTTAGTTCAAGTTGTAAACTTTAAATCTGAACTTGGTATAAGGGTCAGCTTGGTTGTCAGTTTTTAGTTTCAATTTAATCAGATTGTTGTCTGTTTTATATTTATTCATCCAGGTAACTTATTCCCAAGTTTATTTTTGATACCCGGGCACTTGTGCCAGCCCGTGGGGATTGGGAACACCCTTCGAGCCATATTGCGGACCGGGTCGGGCGCCGGGTCAGATGGAGACCCGGCCTGGTTCGTGACAAAATGGTATCAAAGGGAGGTTTGGATTTTTCTCTTGTTATTTTGGATGTCAGGTAGATTATAGATAGGACTATCAGTACTCGAGGGATAGGTGCGAGAAGAGCGTCGCGAACTCTTACTCGTTTCGATCCTTGAGTAACCAGGGGTTGTTCGGGATTTAATTTTTTTTGATTTTCTCTATGTGGATAGAGGATTAAAATAGGAGTAAACTGGTACTGCGTGTAGTTTCACATGTAGTAGCGACCCATGTGATGCCCGAGAGTACGGTTCGACACTCCTAGTGGTTGGTGCTTGCCTAGGGCATGGTCTGCTAAATCATGTAGCTGGGTTAGACACAACCACTAGTCCTCCGCCTAGGTCTTTTAATGTTTGTGATGTTTTGATTCAGTTTTGGGATTGGCTTAGAAGTGTTTTCCTTTAAAAAGTGAGGCAGAATTTCGTGCTTCTCTTATTTTATTTTGGTGTGTGCTTGACATGATTTTTGGGGTGCGTTTCTCTTAGAATTAGTTTTTGGAATTTGGAATTTGATTTGTTGAAATTGAATCTCTAGAAGAATGTCTTGGGTCTTTTGAAATTGAAGTGGGTTGTTTTATAAATGAAAATCATTTTTAAAATATGTCTTGAATTTTTGAAATGGTTTGGAAAAAGATATTTTCAGAATATTGGGAATGTTTTGTTTAGAAAGCGGAAGAGCCTTGTTTTGTCCAGTGGTATTCCTATGGGTGCTCACATGTGAATGTGGAAGTGATTAATGGATAGTTGGTGGATTATGTGGATAGGTGTCTGGGTGGCATGAAAATGCAAATCTGCAAGGCATCCATGAATATCAGTGGTGAGTAATTGCTATTAAAAGCTGCAGCTTGTTTCTTGAAAAGTGGGGTTTTCTCTCAAATGGGTTTTTATGCTTAAATGGATTTGGAATTGGAAAATGGTTGAGTCCGGAGTGAAAGCGATGTGTTCAAAAGAGTTGTTGTGTTTTATTGTACTGTGCTTGGTTTTTCAAGCGGCTGTTTTTATTTAAGGATGAATTGATGTTTTTAATTGAAATTGTTTGATTTGTGTCCAATATATGGATATTTGATTTGTGATGTGTTTAGATTTGTGGAAGTCTGTTTTATGTTTCTTGTTTGGGATATGCCCCTAGAAATTTCCCATGAGTTTCTAGTAAGTCTCTCAGTTCATGGCTCAGCCTAGACTCCCAGCGGAGTGGCAGAGTTGGGTTCTGCTCGGTGGTGTCGACTGTTCGTAGACATCGAGGTCAATTTGATATTGTTGAATTATTTGGGGAAGTTGTAAGAGTCCAGTTTTTGAGGAACTCCAAAAGTTGTGTGGGTGTAAGTTGTCTCGAGTGTGTTTGGAGGAGCGAGACTAAACCAGCAAACGACGATGGTTTCATTTTAGTTGCAAATAAAGACGTCAAGAGAAACCCACAAGACTATTCTCATTCTGCGGTTGTACCTAAGTGAAGGCGAAGGAAAGTGGTGGATCTCGTAGGTGCTTGACCAGTCAGCAGAGGGTGAAGGTGGTATGTTGACCTTTCTGATGAGCTAGTTTCTTGTTCCCCAGAGGTTGTGTGGAATGATCAGTTTAAAGCTCATAATAGTTGTTGGTTTCATCCATATTGTGGTATGTACAGGTTCCTCATCCGATGAAGAGTGTGGACCAAAGAGACTTGTTCTTGGAGTGCCCTTCTCATTAGTTTGTGTCGCACATTTGACATACTGCTCAATCTCCTACCTCTAGTGTGGTCAGTCGGACACCCTAAGTCGTTCGATGCAATTATTAGTTAGTATGTTGATGGAGTGTCCGCTTGGGGGACGAGGAGCAGTATGCAGGTTGCTTTTTCAGCAGAGGAAGTTCCAGTCAGAGGTGGTCAGCTTATGACTGCGAGGTGGTAGATGCTTCAGACATCAGGGCCCCAACCATAGGTCTCGGGGTGAAGCTTACGCATAGTAAAAACTCGTCGGATGTGGTGCATGTTTGGTATGACTAAAGTCCGCAGTGACGAATGAGGAAAATTTAAATTCCCTCATTATGGTATCACCTCTGAAGGCTTCATTTCTTGTTGTGAAGGGTATGAAGGCCATGTATCCTTGTTGCAGTCTTAGTTGTGGGATTTACTCATGGACCATAGAGAAGTTCATAAAATCTGTATTCTTGTGAAGCCGACGAGCATGCTTTGTGAACATTCTTGTGGTTAGTTATGGATCAAAATTGTACCTGTTTTAGAGATACTCATGTCTTGTGGTTTTGATGTGAACCCGTCCAATTTGCCTCCTGGTTAGGGGTCTCTGCTACCAATACTATCTCATGTGGCGGAATATCGGCCAGGGTAGGAATCATCCGTGCAAGTCGACCCGTGTTGGTGGGTTCATGATGAAGGGTTCAATAAATGTTTCTCAAAGTAAACTGGGAATGACTGCACCAGTTTTGTGGTGTTAGGAAATTTTAAAATGGTGGGGAGACCCAGTGTGGGTCTCGCCGATCTCCCCTCTTGTGTTGGTTAAACTTAGGGAGCTTGGATGGTCAACCCAGTGTTAGATGTCTGTCTAGGTTGGTGAATTGTTTTGGTTTGAAGAACCAACGTTTGAAAAGAACCCTAATATGGTGGGGAGACCACCATAGGATGGGCTTGTGGAAGACTCTGTTTCCAAAGAGCGCTTGGTGGAGAAACCCCTTGTTTCTGCTCCGCCCGACCTCAACCATGCTAATCGGTTAGCTCAGATAGTGGGTTGCTGGACATTTGACCTTAGAGGTCTCAAGCTGCCGTGGTAATCCCTAACTTAGGGGTCGGGGTGTTCCATGTTGTAGTTGTGTTTGGAGGTGAGTTCCTCGTTGTTGGTTATCTTTCGTAGTGTTTCAGGCTTTGAGTTCTTTGAAGTTTCAGGTCATGGGTGGTTTGAATGTCGTATCTTCGGGTGATTAAGGTTTTGTTTTAGGTGTCTTCATGGTCTCACTTGGAACCCTTGGTTGACCAAGTCTTTTGGGATTTTCTGGGGGCATAAAGTGTCATGGTGGGGAGAATTGTCACACCCTGACCGACACATTATCTTAAATTAATTATTTTGGGTCTTTCTTTGAGTTGCGGTTTGAATCGATTCTAATTTAAAAGGGATTTGGGATCTTATACGAGTGTACGCCCGTACACACGATCGTTTGTAGCACCCAATCATAATTAGACGATGTTTTATTATTAAATGTGTTATTATTTGGGTGTGCGACTTTGCACACGACCGTGCACGTTTTCGGACCCGACTTGGGTTATTGCGTTTTGAGGATAAATGAGTGTTTTGGCTTGGTAGTTTCCGGTGCGTTGGCAAGGAACGGACGAAGCCGCATGGCTTCGTCAGATGCTCGTGCGGCCTACTCGGTGTGTGGGTAATCATTTAATTAGCGAGTTAAATAATACATTAAGTGGAAAATAAAATATGAAAAATGATTAATTAATTTATGAGTTATTTTAATATTATTATTATTATTATTATTATTGGGGATTATTCTTCTTCTACTTATTATTTCAGTTATTATTTTAATTAGATAGATAATATTAAATTATTATAAAGGCTATAAAATTTTCGGCATGTCACTTTTGTCTTTACTATTATTAGTAATTTTGTTAAGAATTTAATTAGGTTGTAACTATTATTATATATGGGTGTATATATATATATCTTAAGTTATTGTTATGATATTATTTTACATTATGTTTTTAACACTAATATTACTATTATTATTATCAATAATAATATTCTAAATTAGTTAAGTGTTTTATTTTAGGTTTTATTTTATCTCTATTTTTATTTCTTTTTATTTCTTTATTTTATTTTTTATTTTTTTCCTTTATCTTTTTTTTCTTTTCCCTATATCCTTTCCCCCTCTCTCCCTTGTCCTGCACGTTTTTTCCTCCCCTAGGTTTACGGTTCACTCCCCAACTCCGAACCCTAGCGGCGCCTTGCGCCGCACCTCTGCTCCCCCTTCGCTCCTCCCCTACCCAGCTGCCGTCGGCTCTCCGACCACCAGCGCGACACCCCCCCACCTCGGACTACCTTCCATATCAGCCGAACCAAGGTCATGCCGCAAATCCTCTCCCCTTTCCTTCCACCTCCTCCATCACGGACGGCCCTCCGTCTCTACCTCCTGGAGACCCCTTGTCCTCCTTCACCGCTCTCGCCGAACCAACCCTGCGGGCCTCCTCTTGCGCATACAGCCTCCCTCGCACCATATTCCTCTCGACTGGACCACCTAGAAAACCAGCGCGCGCCACCCCGGCCTTGCGCCACACTTCCCCTCCCCTTTACTCCTCCTCGCCGGACTGGCTACCACCGGACCACTCCGCTACCCGGCTGGCCTACTCCGACGCACCAAACCCCTCGCGCACAACACCTCTCTTCTTACGGTTTGGCACCGCCGTACAACCCACCTAGCTTGGAACCCTCCATTCCAGCTTCCAACAGGTTCGGTACACCCCCTCATTGGATCGAACGAAGTCCCAACAACCCCTCCTTTAGCCGTACACCCCCTGTTTGTCTGGCCGGAGTTCCGACGACATCTTTTTTTGGTGCGGCTTAATTCCAGCACCCCCATCTAACTCGTTTAGCCTCCTGCAACCCCTTCCACAGGTGTGTCTTACTTCATACGGCTGTTTCTTCCCTTTGGTAAAATTTTAGATTAGTTCTCCATGTTGTTTAAGGTCATTTTGTGATGATTTTGGTTTCGATGTCTGGTTTTTAGCGTCTAATCTAAGCTGTTGCGGTGCGACTGGCGGATGATTGGAGTTTGCGCGTCATGTTGCGATGTTTTTATATATTCTAGGTAGGTGGTTCCCCGTCTAATTGTTATCTAATAATTTAATTTTCAATGATTAATTTGTTTCTCATATTATTTAATTAATTATTGTTTTTCGAAGTTGGTTTTATTTGAAGTTTGATTTGCATTGAAATTTTTTAGTAGATTGTTCATATTATTGGGTGTTTTCTTCTGAGATCTCTATTAGTGACTTTTGAATTGTGCTGTTATATTTTTAAGTCATGCAAGTGGGGAGAACTGTTTTTCTGAAATGGAGTCGGGTGATTTTGGTCATAAAATTAGTTTTTTCTTGAGTTTAGTGGTTAATGCTAAGAGATTTATTCTAAATTGTTTTATAAGATTTTATTTTTGGCGTGTTAAATTATATGGTTTATGCAATTGTGTTTTTCATATGGTGTATGGGTTTTCCATAAAACCTTTTGGTGGTGCAGGTTACACTTTAAAACTTTATTTGAGTGCGTGTGATGTTGGAATGCGTATGGATTTATAACTGGTTATTCTAGTGTGTGAAAAAGCCTTGTAACACACTTTTACTACTGCTTTATATATATATATATATTTTTAGCGGTGTATTAAATTATTACAACGATGTAAAATGTGTTTGAAAAACGTTTTAGTGTGTGTCTTATTTCAAAATGTCGTTTATGTGTGTAAGTGGTGGGTGGTTTAATGATAAGAATTTTTTTATTATGCGGATGGTTTAACCGAGTACGTAAACTATGCAGATTGAGTTTTGAAAACACTTTTTGTGTGTGTATGGTTTTAAAAGAGGGTTTGAGTGTGCAATGGTGATTATGTGTGTGTAAATATCCTGTTTGGATTTTATGAATTAGTGTGACATGTGACATGAACTTGAAATTTGTTTGAGCACAAAATGGAAAGCCTAGGTAGCAAGGAGGGTAGACTAGACTAGTGGGATAGTGTTCCAGAGGTGACTCAACCCGATTTCACTGGCAGGAATGACAATTGAAACACTAACTAAACATATGAATGACTGAGGGTCGTGGCCTTCTAAGCCACGTTTCACCGAGACACGAAGATCTAGGGACCCAACTAGCTAACACCCATGCGGCCTCTCCCATATTAGTGCTCATTAGTTACATTACTCTCATCGGTTTGACACTTTGATTATTTTAAAAGTAAGTGTGTGTGTGTGTGTTTTAATTTAAGTTGTTCCTTTTTAAAACTATTTTTTCTAAACCTATTTTCTCTAAAGTTGTTCAATATTTTAGTACTTTTATTTAATTAAAGTTGCAAATTAATTTGTCATTTAATAATTGTGCATGGATCCTTTTCTCGGTGGCATCTTACTAGGCTTTTTTGCTCACACCCTACATACACCTTTGGGTGTATGTAGATTTTGTTTCTTTTTCTTTCCAGGTTGAGGTATCGGGCTTAGCATTGGTGGTTCGGGTTGTCAGTGGAATCATCGTATTGGTTTGATGGCGGTGGCTTGGGGATGTGACTCCTCATGTCGCACAGAGGTTTGTGTTGGAGTTTTGGTTTCCTTTGATGTAGTCCCTTTTGGGGTTTTAGTTCAAGTTGTAAACTTTAAATCTGAACTTGGTATAAAGGTTGGCTTGGTTGTCAGTTTTTAGTTTCAATTTAATTATATTGTTGTTTGTTTTATATTTACTAATCTGGGTAAATCGTTCCCAAGTTTATTTTTGATACCCGGGCAATTGTGCCAACCCGTGGGGATCGGGAATTCCCTTCGGGCCATGTCGTGGACCGGGTCAGGCGCTGGGTCAGATGGAGACCTGGCCTGGTTCGTAACAAATCCACTAGAATCTTGAAGGAATTCAATTCTCATTTTTATTTTAAAAATTTTCTAATGGATTTGAAAAGTTATTTTCTAAATGGTTTTATTTATGAAAATGTTTTTGGGGATCAACCAACTACTTTTAAAAATACTATATTTTCAAATCTTGTTTTCAATTTAACCAAATATATTTATGGTTTAAAACAACGTGCTTGTTCTTGATATGATAGGTCAACTAAATTTATTTTATCAAATTATTTCAAAATTAGAAAATCTGATTCCACTCTTTTTCGAATTTTTTTTCATATGATTTATTAATCATTGAAATTTATATTGATGATGTTATTTTTGGATCAACTAAATAAAATCTTTGTAATTAATTTTCTAATTTAATGAATAAAGTCTTTGAAATGATATTTATGAGAGAACACAAATTTTTACTTAGTGTAAGGATCCAGCCTTAAACATTACTTATTATACTGTTTTTAAACTATAATTCACATTCAAGTATCTTTTTAGTTTAGATTTTTAGAGAATTAGGACAAAATATTACAAATTAAACCCATACATTATAAGTGGACACTTATACTTAGTAACTATTTTTCGACCAAAATAAACCTGTTAATATAAAACATGATTTCTTCTCAAGACACGTCTTCAATACATTCATCTTGACATATTATTCTTTCCTTACCAATCTTAAGACCTATGAAAAAAATTTAAAACTAGGGATGAGGAAAAACGTTCAGTAAGTTATATAAATAAAGAAAACCACTAAAATAGTGAAAACCCATAAAACATTTTCGTAAAAAACATACCTTTTTACCCTAAAAATGAGACAATCATTAAAAATAATTATATTACCTTCTGAAAATAAAAAATTTTCATGAAAAATCATAATAAAATATATAATATATAATTAGGCAACTTGGGAGATAATCATACTAAAATGGAATAACCATACGGTTGACTTCCATACATGTCACTCTTACAAATGGAATAATCATACAACTGACTTCCATATATTTCAATCTTACAAATGGAATAGCCATACGAACAACTTCTATACCCAATGCATTGGAGGTTATAACGTAACCACCTGTAAAACGTCTAGGTACCATTATATAATCATAACACATAAAGGATTTAAATTTTTAGCATTTCACTCATAAAATTTCATTTGCAATCACAATAAATCATTTCAATATATTGAAATAATCAATCCACTTTCCAAACCATTTTTAATATACAAATACCCAAAAAAGTTAAATAATAGATTTATTTTTATTTTAAAAACATAAAGTCTTTTAGAGTAATCCAAATATCAAATAATGGTCACAACAGAGGAGATTTTTTTGTCATCTTATACATTAAAAAACATTCCTTTGTCGTTTGTAAAGAAACTCAAACACTTCGTATAGAAGGCATAAAAAGATTCATTTTTGAAAACATTTAAAAATACAAATAAAAAGTTCTTTATATTAATTTTATATCCATATAAATAAATATGTATAATAATATCTAGATTATTGACATGGATAAAATGATTTGATAATTAAATATTTAAACATTTAAAGCGTCTCATACAAATTTGAACATATAAATCATAATCCAAATGAAATAATAACATTTTAAAAAACATAAAATAACCTGAGAATAGATATAATATGGATATGGAATGTCAAATGGGCTATATATACACTTTATAAAATAATAATGGTGCATATTATCAAAAAATGTCTCATTGAAAGGAGATTGAGACAAAGTCCCTTACCTCAAGTCCGATTTGTCAAGTATTTTATTTATCTTCCTGAATAATAAACTTAAGTTAATTATTTAATTTATTTATAAACTTTCTCAATTTTATTACCCATTTTATATCACTTATCACTATATTATAACAATTACTTAATTATTTAAGTTCATGTCAAATATTTTGATGATAATTGGTACATGAGTCCAAAATGACTCGGTATGATGTTTATAAAAAATGGTATTTAGTCCATCTTCTCAAAAATAATATTAAGGAAATAATATTTAATTTTAAACATTAATTCTAATTTTAAATCAAACCATTTATGTATGGTTATGAAAAATGAACAATGTTATAATCATGAAGACGGTAGGGCGTACACACACATGAGTAATGTTCCAATTTTTCATTGATCATTACAGAAAGAAGGTAATTATTATTTTAAATTTAAATAATTATAATAACATCATAAATATAATAAAAATGATTTAAATATACTTAAATATATCATACTTGTGATGTGATGAGAAAAAATGAATTACATTACTTCGTGGAGGTGATAGTTCACACGTACGCACGAACGACGTTATCATTTTTATGTGCAGGGAAGGTTAGAACATAATTAATATATTATTTTATTATAATGATAAATATGTTATAAATATATTATATAAACATTAATTCTATCATTATAACTAGTCTTGAGAGACAGTAATGGAAAATGAATTATATCAGTTCGTGGAGGTGATAGTTCACACGTACACATGAACGATTAATTCTTTTCCCATTTGATGGAAGTGGATATTGATTTAGGTGATGTTATTAAAATAATGAAATATAATTATATTGAGGATATTGGAGTTATTATATCATCATGGTTTAAGAATATTTGAAGGAAGTGAAATAATAAATAAAAAAAATCTAAATTCAAACGATACCGTTCCTTTGGATGATCACCTTTGATTAACACCTTAAAACCCCTAATAAGGGTGTTATACCTAAACCAAGGAATAAATAATATGTGTATAGATTATAATAAGGTATATTTTCAGATATTTTAGAAGACAAAAATGTGTTTTTGGGTGAATAATAGATAATAATGGGTGCCCTTTTATAAAAGAGGGGATGAGAACTCTTGAAATTCATCAAATTATTAAATTAATATAAATTAATTTTATAATATAAATGGTCCCAAACTGATTTATTTAGAAGAAAGGATGATTATGGGTCCAAATAAATTCATAAAATAAAAATTATACAAGTTTTAATTATTTTTTAATCATTATATTTTTGTTTTAACCCTTATGTAACCATTTTAATTCTTACCATGATATCATGTATTTTACTATTTGAGGGTTAATATAATCAATATAAAATACCAAAATACCAATTAAAGAGTCATTGATGTCATTTTAAGACTTATACCAATACGTTTGTCTAATATTTTTACTTTTATGGATTTTGTATCATTTAATAAAATATTATTTATTTTAAAATATCAATACTGTCAATTTTGACACTATTCCTTAGTTGATTTTTTTAAAATATCATAAAAATAAGATAAGTTTGAACCAACTACTTTAAATAATCAATAACATGTCAAAATCATCCAAAAAATTAATTTATTACAATAATTATATAAATTATATTTATTTTAATATATTTAATATCATTTATTTGATTCTTCCATTAATGAAGCAATTACTACATCATCATTGTGTCACCATTTAATTTAATTAGTTCTTTCCTAAAAATTATAAATAAATAACCATGATATAGTAAAAAACTTTATATTTATAAATATTATTTATAGTCTAAAATATCACTCATATAACCATATATAAAAAACAATTTATTTATGAGAGACATGATTATGACATATTTGTCTTTACTTAATATACAATATTATAAATGTCATAAACACACCCAAGTGGCTTAAAATGCCATAATTTTTACCCAAGTATTTTATGGGCTGAAAATAAATTATCTAATAAAACTGGGATAAGTGTTAGGGTGGTTTTATAATATTCATAATATTATTTTTATCTTTAATTTCCATATTTACCATTAACCGTTATAATAAAATTTATTACTAAAGTTACTATACATAATGTAAAAAAATAAAAGCGAACCATTTACATAATTTTGAACTTATAATTCAAAAAATTAAATCCATTTTTTTAAAATAAAAACACAAAATTGGAAGAAATTAATTTAAAATTAATCCTGTTGACAGAATGAGAAAATAAGGTTTTAAAGTAAAAAATGTTTAAAAGTTCACCTAGTTTTTATATCTAATTTCAATGTGAAATTGATTACAATGACCTAAATTAAATTAGATGATAAAAAATTATCTAATTATAATTTTAAACCATTAAAAATATTATTTAACAATAAAAATAAATTTAATGAAAAAGTTATTTTTAATTAAAATGCATTATTTTTTCACAATTTATCAGAAAATGAATCTTATCAGACAAATATAAAAAAATTAATCAAAGTAAATTTATATGTACTGCATCCAAATAATAATTTTATTTTTTTAAATATAGTTTATAAATGTGACAAAAACTAGATTTAAAATTGGTACTCCATTAAAAGGCGACAAACTATCTTTTTTGAAAAATACTTCTTTTATTTGTAAAATTGAATTTTTTCTGATATCATGTATAGAAAACACATAAGATTAATTTTAAATATTAAATTGAAAATATTACATATATATTTCATTAATATAATCCAAAAAGAGTGATTTTATTATTTATAAAATACACTTGTGCATAGTTGAATTGTTTTTTCAGAAAATCATTTCTTTTTTATTTTAAAAAGGGTTTTACATTAATTTATTATTAATTGTTTACCAAATAATTAATTATACATGCATGTTTAAACTATATTTTCCTAATTCAATTAACACTATTCATTCCCCTCATTCTAATGGCTAGGTTTTAATAATAACATTTAAATTTTATTTAGTTATTCACTTAAGCTCGATGTGACGTATCTTGTTTTCTATTGAGCATAGTGTTTCCTTTAAAAAAAACTAAGGATGTTACATTCCCCCCATTTATAAATTGAATCCTCCCAATTTGAACTCGGGATCAAAAACTAATATTTGATTGTTCAAAATACCTTTATTTAAATCCTAAATAGGAAGAAGGGTGAATACAACTTCCACTTAAAAAGAAAAAAAATTGAAGTATGATGGTCACCTGAGATAACAAAAACTAGGTTTCAATGTAGGAAAACATGGCCATGGATGATAAAACTGACCATCATGTTATGATGAAGAGTAATAGATAACATAGTTAAGAGAAATTTAAAAATCACAAATCCATAAATTTTTGATTGGTTAAAAGGTCATTGGTTCCATAGTAAGAAAAGTAAACATATAACTTTTTTGTTTTAAGATCCTATTCATTGATCATATATGGTTCCCAAAATAGCGAACACCTTCCAAAATAAAAATCATCACTTAATTACCAAATCATTTACTAATTCAATGGAAATATATTCAATAAAACATATGTTACCAAAATCATATTATTCTTCATCCATAAAATCATTTAACTAAAAAGAAAAATTCATACTAACCTGGACTTCACATTGGCCAGTGGTAGGTGATGCACCCCAGTCACCCTTCAGTTGTGGGTTTGATTCTTCTGGCCTTACTAGACATGACTGGTTTTCACCCATCCTATGTGTTGTCTTTTTTCTAAAACTATATAATTCCCAAAATACGATAAATACCTAAAAAATAACCATAACATGTTTTAACCTCAATTTTTATCTTATACCTTACATTTTACATCCTAAAAATTAATAAGCCATAATTACCTCAAAGGTGAATGTCTCCACAAATACCGTTAGTCACCTTAAAATTTCATAACACAAATCCTCAAAATGGATTAAAATACATTAAACTTACAATCAACCTTAAAATTATAAACTCATGATGATATCCCTAACTCTTTAGAAATCATCATAATCTACAAAGTTGTCCAAACCATCGTTTGACACAAACTGTAAGGAACCAATCTTAAAATATTACATAATACTGATTAAGATAAGAATTTTAATTTATTTAAAATTAAAGGATATTTTTAATTTATAGTTTTATAGAATTAGGGAAAACTCTTACAAATTAAACCCATACATTACAAGTGGACACATATACTCAGTAAAAAATTTTTCCACCAAAGGAAACCTGTTAAAATAAAACATGATTTCTTGTCCTGAAACCTCTTAAATACATTCATCTTGACATATTATTTGACCTTAACAATATTAATACCTATGAAAAACATTTTAAAACATGGAATGATAACAAAATCTCAGTAAGGACCATAAATAAAGAAAAAAATTTATCCAGTGAAAACCCATAAAACATTTCATTAAAAAACATACCCTTTTACCCTGAAAAGAGATCGTCATTTCAAAAAAATCATTATCTTACCTTTTGAAATTCAATGATTTTCATGAAAACTCATAAGAAAACATATACTATGTAAGTAGGTAACTTGAGACATAATTATTATAAAATGGAATAACCATATGATCAACTTCAGTACATGTCACTGTAACGACCCAAAATTTTGAATAAATCTTATTTCCTAATTTTATGTGTTATTTTATTTTATTTTTATACTAAACAAAAATGTTTCATTTGATAACATGATTATAATTAAAATGAGACCATTGGGTTTTGACTATTATATGACCATTGGTCAATATAACCATTGGAAACTAAATATTTTTATTTTTGTCTCTAAATACAAGTAATCTTGGTTAATTATTATAGAAAGAATATTCGATGGCCTCTCCCAGTAGTCTTGGACCGATCGAAGCCCATATAACAGAACTTGGGAAGGAGGTAGCACCACTGGGCTTTTCTCTGGACCAAACCCAACCCGAACTTCATCGTGTGAAGCTAGAACGGAATCGACTTCGCGAGAAGTTCAACCTGATAGAAATTACTACTCATGCGATGTTGGCCGAGCCTCCCTCATATTCTCTCACCTTAGCACACCTTACACTTAGGTCCTATACTGGTGTGATAAGGGGTTATTTAAGGAGACCGTAACTGCCTTGTGTAATCCTTTTTTTAAAATAAAAATTGGGATTTCTTCTTATGATTATGTTTATGACTTTTCAAATGTCCGGATAAATATAGTATGCATATTTTTGATGAATTTTAGAAAATGGATATTTTAAAAATGTTTATGTAAACCTAAAATAATTAAAAATGTGTAATGATTTTCAAAAAATGGTCTTCTATAATTATGTTCAGTACAAAATTTAGAGTCTAATAAGATCAACTTAATTTTTGATGAATAGTAAATTATCAATAGTGATTTTATGCTTAGGATTAGTAATGTGACCAAATGGATTAGTAATCTCACTTAAAGAAAGTACTAATATAATCTAGGCACCTTGATTAAGAAATATGATTCAATAAAATGGTTAAATAACAGTTTCATAAATTATTATTCAAGTATTAGTTTTTTCAAGTGAATAGTGTTTTATTAATTAAAAATTAAATTAAAAATATTTAGAAAAATATTTTTATAAAATGGATTTCATTTTTGAACTCAGAGCATCGATATTATGTTAAGGTAATTTTTTGGGATTTTTCTGAAAAAAATGAATTTTCGGTGAATAGTGTATTTATTTAAAAATAAAATTAAAAATATTTAGAAAATTATTTTTATAAAATGGAGTTAATTTTTTAAATCAGAGCATTGATATTTGGTTAATGTGAAATTTTGGGATTTTTCTGAGAAAGTTGAATTTTCAGTGAATAGTAAAAATACAGTTTTAAGGTTTCAGTATGTTTAATGACATCATAACTGTGTCATGATGATGTCATGAGATATTTTAAGGGATGGTCGACCAAAGGTGATGAATTATTTTATTGGGGGCCCCATGTGTCCTAACTTCATGGGAAATATCTTGGGAGAGCACATGGTTTTGAGAAAACCACTTTTGAGGTGTCCCTTGGCCATTAATGCCTTGTCCCCTCACTTTCCCTATAAATACCAAGCCCTAATCTCATACATTCGACTCCAAAACCTTCCTCAACTAAGTTCTGGTCTCCTTACCTCCCAAAGAGTCCTCCCAAGGTGCCCCCAAGCCCTCAAGGTCCCAACCTTTGAGTTTTAAGAGTTACGTTTTAAGGTAAGGGATCCAACCTCTCTCTTTCTTTTCAAGTAATCTCTTTTACGTCATTTCTTTTATGCTCCATGTTCTTATGTTAAAGGATGTTCTATTATACTAATATTAATTCCATTTTCATGTTCATATAATGAGATATCCCCTCTTACTCTCATTATTTCCTTTTATGATGTTTTAAGTGGCGCCGTTAGGCTGCTGAAAGTTTTGTAACAGATTCTATCTCCCTTCTCATTTTTCAAGATCTATTTTCATGTAAAGTATTTCAAGTTCCTTTTTATTATTTTGGGGTATGATATCTAAATTTATCATACTGATATTTTATGATCATATTATGAGAGACCCCATTTGATCTCTTCACTTCAGTATTTTGAAGTTTTAAGTGGCACCGTTAGGCTGCCGAATTTTTAAGTGGTTCTTTCACCTTTCTCCTTTTTCAAAGTTCTAATTCCATGTCAAGTCTTGCAAGTTACTTTTTATTATGTTGGGGTATGATCTCTAAATTCATCATACTTTTCTTTTATGATCATATGATGAGATACCCCATTTTATCTCTTCAATTCAGTATTTTGATGTTTTAAGTGGCGCCGTTAGGCTACCGAATTTTTAAGTGGTTCTTTCACCTTTCTCCTTTTTCAAAGTTCTAATTCCATGTCAAGTATTGAAAGTTCCTTTTTATTATGTTGGGGTATTATCTCTAAATATATCATACTGATCTTTTATTTTCATATTATGAGAGACCCTATTTGATCTCTTCAATTCAGTATTTTGAAGTTTTAAGTGGCGCTGTTAGGCTGCCAAATTTTTAAGGGATTCGTTCACCCTTCTCGTTTTTAGGATCTACTTTCATGTCAAGTCTTTAAAGTTCCTTTTTATTATGTTGGGGTATTATCTCTATATCTATCATACTGATCATTTATGTTCATATTATGAGAGACCCTATTTGATCTCGTCAATCCATTTTTGGAAGTTTTAAGTGATGCCGTTAGGCTGCTGAATTCTCATAAGAGAAATCTTATTTTTTGTCTTCCTTTCAAGTTCTTCGTTTCGTATGGTATCTCATTAAAATTTCATTACCATGTTCTTAAATACTATATATTTTGTTCCCCTACTGTTTTATGAATCATTTTTGAGTGGGTGACCCATGTCCCCTCTCCTTCCAACTTTTTCTAAAACCATGTATCATTGACGTTATGCTGCATAGTTTTCGTCTCAAAATGCCTCCCTCTTTATCTCAAAATTATTTTATGTTATTAAGTGAATACTAAAAGCTCTTATTTATACAGGGTTATTCACATATATATCAAAATTTTCTATTTTAAATTCTGGTATTTACATACATGAAACCCGCTTTCCCTTTTCCGTGGGTTTAAAGTGACATAAAGATCATATCTTTAAAGCAGTTTTTAAAACGTTATGATTATGAAATGAAACCCATTTGTTTTATGCTATATGGGTTGTTTATGAAATGATTGATGATTATATATGTGGCTCACATGATAATAAAGACATGTCAAGGGTGCGCCCAGATAGTGCTCCAATGCATTGGGTAAAGACTTAATCTCTAGAGATGACTTTTTAGACTGATACCTTGGCGAATAACCTTGGTAATTTTTAATGACACCTTGGGGATGGAACTTGGTGAAACGAAATGATTGTCAATATTAAATGTTGCAGCCACATCTTAAAGTTATGAAAAATTTTATTTTTATTATGATATGCCTCATGATTTCATTCTCATGCCTTAAAGTTATTTTCATGACTTTATTGATGTATCTCAAGTTCATATGTAAAATGTTTCGCTTGTTTCCCTTACTGGGCCTTCTGCTCACCCTTTCTTTTGATGTATGTCCCCAGGTTATGAGATGTAGTAATGAACCTAGGATGAACTTAAGGAGAAGCCTTTTAAGTGTTTAAGATGAATGATTTATGTTGTTTTCATGTATTATGTTCCTGGTTTCCAAGACACTAAACCTTAAAGATCCTCAGTTTTGTGTAATGTAATGAAAGTTTATGTTATAAAAAGACGGGATGATATAGTTGGTATCATAGGATGGTTTAGTTATTTGTGGAAATTAGGATATAAAAACTTTAGGAAGAACCCTATAGAAAAGTTTAAATGTAGGAAATATTCCTGGTATTTTGGTGAGTATTGAGTAAGGGGTTTCCAAGAAAATACATCCCTGTCTGGATACAAGCAGGTAGAGGTGGATCTGGCACATATGTACATAGGGGTAAAACCTGAAAACACCGCTTTGAGCTAGACTCAAACGGGAACTGGTACACGACAACGGGCCTTGCTTTACTATTGGTTACGACACTCCCAGGGGATATGATTTGGTAAATTCATAAGCTTAGTATGAACCATTATTAAAGGAATAAGGATAAAACAAAATAAATATTGACATAAGAATATATGATCATGGATAACCTAGATTGGAACCTAGGGTATCACAAGTTAGGATATACTTTTATTCTACATGTTTATCCTTTTATACTTAAAGTTTCCTTTTCATGATTATTAGCTAAGTATTTAAGCCCCTAATTATAGTTTCTTTTCTTAGTTAATGGAAGGAAATGGAAGAACATGTCCCAAAAACCAATGTGATAAGAAATACGACGATTGTTGTATTAATATGACAGAGATGATTAGGGGATTAAAAAATGATTATTATTTTGGAAGATGTTCACTATTTTGGGGACCCTATATGATCGAGGTAAATAGATTACTACGGTATTTTCATTGAGGAGTAAGGTTGACTTATATTTTGAAGAATCAATGAATTTAAGGTGTACTTATTATAATTTAGGTTACATATGGGAATGATTAACCTATCTTGGGTAAAATATGTTTAGGTCAGCTACTTTTGTTATAAGATGTTAGGAGTGGTTGATGTGTTTTGGAGATGAACAATGAAGTTTATTTTGGAAGACTATGTTATCAAATCCTTCTTGTATTTGGGTTTCAATCTTAGTTTGGTTTATTTTGAAGAATTTTAAGGACCGTTATTTATGGAATGGTCTATGATGAACTTTGGGTAGTTCCATGGAACATTGAAGATTTAAAAGTAGTTTCCCTTCCTATGGGATTTTTTTGAAGAGTTGTTTTACCATACCCTTTCTGTTTTTGGGATAATGTTTAAAGATAGAAGAAATAGATAGTTAATCTTTTGTGGATTATGTGATTCTCTAGAAGATGATTCTTGTGTCTTGATGAGACCAAGTAGTTTTGAATGCTCATCATTTGGAGAAAAGATTAGTTTTGGTAGAAACTTATTAAAGGATGAAACTCTGCATTAAGGTATGTATATTTTCTTATGTTTTTGTTCTATGTAGTAAATTAATTCTTAAAATTATGAAAAGGAACGTAAAACAAAAATGTTGTTGGTTTATGTTTACTACTAGGTAATGAAAGACCGTTAACACACATCATAAGTTTGGGATTTTCTTATGGTTAACTTTCTCCTAATCAGGTTTTCTATCACTCTCCCCCAGAACGTGACCATTTTTTTTCTTCCATATCCATGTTTTCCTCCATGGAATCCTATTATGGGTTAACTCAGGTGACCTTTGTACTTCCCTTTCTTTCTTTTAAAGTAATAGTTTTACTGACTCCTTTTCCGATGTGGGACTTTAAATGAAATTTCAAAACCCAATTTTAAAAATTATGAGGACGCAATTTCTTAAGGGGGGAAGATTGTAACGACCCGAAATTTTTAATATATCTTATTTTCTAATTTTATGTGTTATTTTATTTTATTTTTATACTAAACAAAAATGTTTCATTTGATAACATGATTACAATTAAAATGAGACCATTGGGTTTTGACTATTATATGACCATTGGTCAATATGACCGTTGGAAACTAAAAGTTTTGATTTTTGTCTCTAAATACAAGTAATATTGGTTAATTATTATATAAAGAATATTTGATGGCCTCACCCAGTAGTCTTGGACCGATCGAAGCCCATCTAACAGAACTTGGGAAGGAGGTAGCACCACTGGGCTTTTCTCTAGACCAAACCCAAGCCGAACTTCATCGTGTGAAGCTAGAACGAAATCGCCTTCGCGAGAAGTTCAACCTGATAGAAATTACTACTCATGCGATGTTGGCCAAGCCTCCCTCGGATTCTCTCACCTTAGCACACCTTACACTTAGGTCCTATGCTGGTGTGATAAGGGGCTATTTAATGAGACCGTAACTGCCTTGTGTAATCCTTTGTTTTAAAAAAAAATTGGGATTTCTTCTTATGATGATGTTTATGACTTTTCAAATGTCCGGATAAATATAGTATGCATATTTTTGATGAATTTTAGAAAATGGATATTTTAAAAATGTTTATGTAAACCTTAAATAATTAAAAATGTGTAATGATTTTAAAAAAATGGTCTTCTACAATTATGTTCAGTATGAAATTTAGAGTCTAATAAGATCAACTTTATTTTTGATGAATAGTAAATTATGAATAGTGATTTTATGCTTAGGATTAGTAATGTGACCAAATGGATTAGTAATCTTACTTAAAGAAAGTATTAATATAATCTAGGCACCTTGATTAAGTAATGTGATTCAATAAAATGGTTAAATAACGGTTTCATAAATTATTATTCAAGTATTAGTTTTTTCAAGTGAATAGTGTTTTTTAATTAAAAATTAAATTAAAAATATTTAGAAAAATATTTTTATAAAATGGATTTCATTTTTGAACTCAGAGCATTGATATTATGTTAAGGTAATTTTTGGGGTTTTTTCTGAAAAAATGAATTTTTGGTGAATAGTGTATTTATTTAAAAATAAAATTAAAAATATTTAGAAAATTATTTTTATAAAATGGAGTTCATTTTTGAAATAAGAACATTGATATTTGGTTAATGTGAAATTTTGGGATTTTTCTGAGAAACTTGAATTTTCAGTGAATAGTAAAAATACAGTTTCAGGGTTTTGGTATGTTTAATGACATCATAACTGTGTCATGATGATGTCATGAGATATTTTAAGGGATTTTCGACCAAAGGTGATGAATTATTGTATTGGGGGCCCCATGTGGCCTAACTTCATGGGAAATATCTTGGGAGAGCACATGGTTTTGAGAAAACCACTTTTGAGGTGTCCCTTGGCCATTAATGCCTTGTCCCCTCACTTTCCCTATAAATACCAAGCCCTCCTATCATCCATTTGACTCCAAAACCATCCTCAACGAAGTTATGATCTCATTACCTCCCAAGGAGTCCTCCCAAGGTTCCCCCAAGCCCTCAAGGTCCCACCTTTAAGTTTTAAGAGTTACGTTTTAAGGTAATGGATCCGACCTCTATCTTTCTTTTCAACTAATCTCTTTTACGTCATTTCTTTTATGATCCTTGTTATTATGTTAAAGGATGTTATATTATACTCCTATTACTGCCATTTTCATTTTCATATAATGAGATATCCCCTCTTACTCTCATTATTTCGTTTTATGATATTTTAAGTGGCGCCGTTAGGCTGCCGAAATTTTTGTAACAAATTCTTTCTCCCTTCTCATTTTTCAAGATCTATTTTCATGTAAAATATTTCAAGTTCCTTTTTATTATGTTGGGGCATGATCTCTAAATTTATCGTACTGATCTTTTATGATCATATTATGAGATACCCCATTTGATCTCTTCAATTCAGTATTTTGAAGTTTTAAGTGGCACCGTTAGGCTGCCGAATTTTTAAGTGGTTCTTTCACCTTTCTACTTTTTCAAAGTTCTAATTCCATGTCAAGTCTTGAAAGTTCCTTTTTATTATTTTGTGGTATGATCTCTAAATTTCTCATACTGATATTCTATGATCATATGATGAGAGACCCCATTTGATCTCTTCAATTCAGTATTTTGAAGTTTTAAGTGGCGCTGTTAGGCTGCCGAATTTTTAAGTGGTTCTTTCACCTTTATCCTTTTTCAAAGTTCTAATTCCATGTCAAGTCATGAAAGTTACTTTTTATTATTTTGGGGTATGATCTCTAAATATATGATACTGATATTTTATTTTCATATGATGAGAGACCCTATTTGATCTCTTCAATTCAGTATTTTGAATTTTTAAGTGGCGCAGTTAGGCTGCCGAATTTTTAAGGGATTCATTCACCCTTCTCGTTTTCAAGATCTACTTTCATGTCAAGTCTTTCAAGTTCCTTTTTATTCTGTTGGGATATTATCTCTATATCTATCATACTGATCACTTATGTTCATATGATGAGAGACCCTATTTGATCTCGTCAATCCATTTTTGGAAGTTTTAAGTGACGTCGTTAGGCTGCCGAATTCTCATAAGAGAAATCTTATTTTTGTCTTCCTTTCAAGTTCTTAGTTTCATATGGTATATCATTCAAATTTAATTACCATGTTCTTAAATACTATATATTTTGTTCCCCTACTGTTTTATTTATAATTTTTGAGTGGGTGACCCATGTCCCCTCTCTTTCCACCTTTTTCTAAAACCATGTATCATAGACGTTATGCTGCATAGTTTTCGTCTCAAAATGCCTCACTCTTTATCTCAAAATTATTTTATGTTATTAAGTGAATACTCAAAGATCTTATTTCTACAGGGGTATTCACATATATATCAAAATTTTCTATTTTAAATTCTGGGATTTACATACATGAAACCCGCTTTCCCTTTTCCGTGGGTTTAAAGTGTCATAAAGATCATGTCTTTAAAGAAGTTTTTAAAACGTTATGATTATGAAATGAAACCCATTTGTTTTATGATATATGGGTTATTTATGAAATGATTGATGATTATATATGTGTCTCACATGATAATAAAGACATTTCAAGGGTGCGCCCATATAGCGCTCCAATGCATTGGGTAAAGACTTAATCTCTAGAGATGACTTTTTAGACTGATACCTTGGTGAATAACCTTGGTAATTTTTAATGACACCTTGGGGATGGACCTTGGTGAAACGAAATGATTGTCAATATTAAATGTTGCAGACACATCTTCAAGTTATGAAAAATGTTATTTTTATTATGATATGCCTCATGATTTCATTCTCATGCCTTAAAGTTCTTTTCATGACTTTATTGATGTATCTCAAGTTCATATGTAAAATGTTTCGCTTGTTTCCCTTACTGGGCCTTCTGCTCACCCTTTCTTTTGATGTATGTCCCCAGGTTATGAGATGCAGTAATGAACCTAGGATGAACTTAAGGAGAATCCTTTCAAGTGTTTAAGATGAATGCTTTATGTTGTTTTTATGTATTATGTTCCTGGTTTCCAAGACACTAAACCTTAAAGATCCTCAGTTTTGTGTAATGTAATGAATGTTTATGTTATAAAAAGACGGTATGCTATAGTCACTCTTACAAATGGAATATTCATAAGACTAACTTCAATACAAGTCACTCTTACAAATGGAATAACTATACGGCCGACTTCCATACCCAATGAATTGTTGGTTATAACGCAACCACCCATACTTGGTTTATCATATATCCACCATACAAATGTCCAAGTACCATTATATAATCATAACACATAAAGTATTTCAATTCTCAGCATTTCACTCATAAAATTTCATTTACAATCACAAGAAATAATTTCAAGATTTTGAAATAATCAATCCATTTTAAAAAAAAATCAATATAAAAATACCCAAAATGGGAATAAGATATTTTTTTATTTTAAAAACATTAAGGATTGTAGAGGAATACAAATATCAAATAATGTTCATAATGGTGGAGAACTCGTTGTCACCGTATACGTTAAAAAACATTCCTTTTATCATTTGTAAAGAGAGTCAAATGATATGTATAGAAGGAATACAAAGATTAATTTTTGAAAAACATTAAAAACAAATATAAAATGTTCTTTATATTACTTTTATATCCATATAAATAAATATGTAAAATGATATCAAGATTATTTATATGGATAAAAATATTTGATAATTAAATATTTAAACATTTAAAGCATCCCATGACACTTTAAACATTAAAATCATAATACACATGAAATAATAACATTTAAAAAACATTAAATAACACCAAAATATATATAATATGGATATGGAATGTCAAAGGGGATTTATATACACTTTATAAAATAATAAAGGTGTATACCATCAAGAAATGTCTCAATGAAAGGGTATTGAGGCAAAGTCCCTTTGTAATGCCCCGACCCCAATTACCTAGAGTCAGTGCATTATTACATAACATTGACATGATACAAGGAAATCATGTTCTGAAAGACCAATTAGTTTAGTAGCCTTGGAAATACTAGATACATTAATAAGTTTTATATTACATTATAAATTGAAAAACTACAACAACATAGTCTCCATAGACCACACTCATATCCCTTATACTATCCCAGTAGGTCAGTCATAATATACTTCTTCGCATCCTGGGAAAAATAAAACAAAGAAAGGGGTGAGCTCAAATTCTCAGTAAGGATAATAATATAGCAGAAAATTTCATAAATAAGAATAAACATTTTAGGCAATGTATAAGACTAAAACAAAATCATTTTGAACTTAAAATTCATCATAATATGGAAAATATAAATCAAAATAATGCAATTTACTTATTCACATGGAAATTCTACTAGTCGAATAATCACATGAAATATCAATATGCCAGTCTCATAATGATGGAATGCATAATGCCAAACTTCATAACCACATAGTCAAGGCCTTGTGAGAAGACTACAAATAAGATTTTTTCAAGGCCTTTTGCCAAGACACTAGTTTGTCTCATGAGACCTACCGATTCATCAAGGAGCTATAGCGGGTTCCACCCGTCACTTACTAAGTCCAATGCATTCCTTATATGAAAAGTTTGAAACATAACATAAAAATTCGTATTAAAACTAGCATAAGAAATGTTAATAATTTAACCATAAACCAATAATGGTATAAAAATAACACATCCACAGTCAAAAATATCTCAAAAAATTCAATACAATATGGAATATTTGTATCATAATGAATCAACTTCAAACAAATGTAAAATACATCAAAGGATGTTGACCAAGATGAAATAAAAAATATTTGAGAGAAATATGTCTTAATTTTTTTTTGAAATCATTTAAAGTCATATAATTATAAAAGAAAACATTTATTTTGAAAATATTTTTATAATATTGTAAAGGAATCTTCAAAGGTGTAATAATGGCGGAGAATAACCACACCCTCCATATAAGTTAAAAAAACTTTCTTACCTTAATTTTGTCAAAATGGTCATAAAGTAACTTGTTTAGAAAATGACAGAAAGATTCCTTTCAAAACATTCAAGTAAGGGTATAAATTAATTTAACCCATTTTATAGTAAATAGTAAAAATGTTTTGAAATATATTTTTAGAAACATGGATGTGGATGAAAAAAGGTCCCAGTAGATACTTACGTAAAAACAACCTTGGATAATAAAGATATTGTGAAATTAACCCTTACCTTGTACTTTTCCTTGGTCGAGGGTAGGTTAAACTCATGTATAATGGTGAAATCATTGTTATTGAATTATAAAAGAACCATATACATTAATATGATATCATATATGATCTTCTAATATTGCTTTGTTAATGATATTTCAGTAGTATCATCGTTTTAGGTGTTAACTGATTCGTTTTCCTTTATATGATCTATTACATAAGTAATATTTTTTGTGGATAGGATGTATATTATTCATATTCAGAATGATATTAATCATTTAAAAATTATTTTTAATCATCAAATGAAAATTAGTCTTGAATGGATACGATGGGGAATGAATCTCATCGCGTTCGTGGAGACGGTAATCCGTACGTACGTATGAGCGAAAATATCATTATATTGATGGTGAGATAGTATGTAATTGGATGGTATATAATATATAGAGAATCATTAAAATGTTATATTTATTATTTAAATCAATTATACTCATTATTATACCCATCAAAACAATGAAGTGTTGAATGACAAACTACACCACGACGTAGAGATGGTAACCCGTACGTATGTACGTATGGTGACTTTGTCATTTATAGGATGGATATAATAAAGAATATTGTTGTGAAATTTTTATAATAACATAACATTATATAGAATATACTAGATTTATTATTTTATAATGGAAACAACAAAGAAAGAGGAAGTGGAAGAAGAAAAGAACTTGAAAGAGGTGATGAAATATTTACCTCTTCTTCGGGTTCTTCCTTTTGATTTGATCAAAAAGGGCTCCTTAGGTTGGATTTCTGAATAAAGAAAGGCCTCTAAGATAAAGGGAGGAAATTTGAGAGGATATTTGGGCAGGGTTTGGCCAAGAAAAATTGCATTGAAAGTGTGAATTTGAGAGAATGGGAAGTGCCCTTTTATAAGAGGGGTGAGGGGCACCTTAGGAAATGATTGAAATATTATTTTATAAGAAAATAATTTTCAATTTATAATGGGTCTAAAATGATTTATTTATATGATAAGGTGGGGATGGGTCTAAAAAAACTCAACCAATAGGTTTTAGATAGGTTTGGTTCACTATATTAACCTTATATTTTAGATTTAACTCTTAGATAATTAGTTTGATGTTTGCCATGTCTCTTTATATTTTTAAATTATATGGTTAATAAACTTACTATAAACATTAAAGTGAACAGAAATTGGTTCATTAATGACATATATAATATTATTTAAGCCTTTTGGCCAAACCTTAGATTTTTAGGAATATAATATCAATTAATAATATAATATTTGTTTTAAAAACTCTTTTATGTCAATTTTAACACTATTTGGTATTTTGTTTTTGTTAAATTCATAATAGCATTATTACTTAAAAAAAATTCATTTAATCAACTCTAACATGTCATATTAACCTTGAAAAATAATTTAATTCATTAAATGTCCCAAATTATATCTATTTGGATATTTATAATATCAATTATTTCAATATTTCAATAATAAGGTAATTACAACATCATCATTGTGTCATAAATAAATTTAAATATTTAATATCTAAAAATTACAAATAAAATACCATTATGTAGGAAATATTTTTATCTTTATAATTAATATTTATAGTCGTATTTATCTTATGTATTACCCTATATTAAAAATGTTTTAGTTATGAAATCTTGAATTTAACACTTTTAACTATTCTTTAAATTAAATAATAATAAATGTCCTAATATGATCCAAGTGGACCCAAAAGATCATATTATATTCCTAAGTTAGTTTTTGGTCGAAATAAACTTATCCAATAGAATTAGGACATGTGTTAGGGTAATAATAATATCATGTTTACCTTTAATTACCCTATTTACTTTTAACCGTGGTAAATAAAAGTCAAAAGCTACTATTCACCAAAAAATATTTTCATCTTGTTGAACCAAATTTTACTTACTGATATCAACCGTGTCTCTCAGATTTTCGAAATTCAACTCACAGAAGCCGTAAAATTAAGTTTTATGTAAATTTGCAAATGCTCCTAGGAGGTGGGTAAAAGACGGTAAAAAGTTCAATAAATTTTTTATATATTTAAACTTATTATAAAATTACTCCAATGAATTACATTGAACTTATATAGGTATTATGTATCTATTTTGACATAAAATAAATTTAAATGAAATAAATAATTATTTAAATAAAAAGTCGGTTTTAAACAATAACGTAGTGTTTTTCACTATTCAGCAAAAATTGAATGTTTTCAGAAAATACAAAAAATTAACCATAAGCTAATTTCAATATTAAGAATCCCAAAATGAAGTCCATTTTGAAATATAAAATTTATAAAATTTCAAAAAGGGGTTATTACTATTCATAACAGCTAGTTTCGTTGGTCACGGTGTGTTAGAATCTCGAATTTACGTACAATACAACCTATTACATTATTCAAAGGGAAACATACCATGGAAGATTAGGGTGTTACATTCTCCCCTCCTTCAAATAATTTCATCCTCAAAATTTCTATAATAATTCCACACAAAAATATTCGGGTGGTTCTTCATCAAAAGTTCCTCAAGTTCCCACGTTACCTCTTCCATCTTATGGTTTCTTCATAGAACTTTTACCAGAGGAGTCATCCAGTTTCTCAACACTTGTTCTCTTGTATCAAGAATCCTGAAAGAATCTTCGTAATAAGATAGATCGGGTTCTAGTTCTAATTCCTCATTGGTGAGTACATGCGTTGGGTCAGACATGTATTTTCTCAATAGTGATACGTGGAATACATCATGAACTTTGAAGAGACTTGGGGGCATTTCCAAATGGTAAGCTACAACCCCAATTCGTTCTATAATTTTGAAAGGTCCGATGTACCTGTGACTCTATTTTCCCTTCTTACAAAATCTTATAATTCCATTCCATGGAGATACCTTCAAGAAAACATGATCTCCTACCTGAAATTCCAAATCCTTCATTAGGTTATCGGCATAGCTCTTCTGCCTACTTTGTGATGCTTTGATGTGGGTTTGGATTACCTTCACCTTTTCCATCGTTTCCTCAACAAGTTCTGTGCCTACGAGTTTTCTTTCACCAACATCATCCCAACAGGTTGGTGTGTGACATCTCTTTCTGTATAACGCTTCATATGGTGCCATATGAATACTTGAATGGAAGCTATTGTTATAGGAAAATTCTACCATAGGTAAATATTAATCCCACATACCTTGAAAGTCAAGTGAGTAAGATCTCAACATGTCTTCTAAGGTTTGAATAGTCTGTTCTGATTGTCCATCAATTTGAGGTTGGTAGACAGTGCTCAAACGAAGTTAAGTATCCAGGGCCTTCTGAAAACTTTTCTAGAATCTTGATGTAAAACGAGGATCATGATAAGAAACAATCGATAAGGGTAATCCATGAAGTCTTACAACATCATTAATATATAGTCTTTCTAGACATTCAAGTGGTAAATCTTCTCTTATAGCAAGAAAATGTGCTGACTTGGTAAGATAATAAACAATGACCCATATTGCATCGTTTCTTATATGAGTCTTTGGTATCCCCATGACAAACTCCATCGGAATATCATCCCATTTCAACTTAGGTATAGGAAGAGGTTGCATGGCTCCTCTAGGATGTTGTCTTCCAGCTTTCACTTTTTGACAAACCATACATCTTGGCACATAATCAGCAATCTACCTCTTCATGTTATCCCACCAAAACCGTTCCTTCAAATCACTATACATATTAGTGCTACCGGGGTGTATAGAGAAATTAGAGCTATGAGCATCATCTAACAATTCCCTTTTCAGATCAGGTACATTAGGAACACAAAGTCTCTTTCCAAATTTCAATATTCAATCTTCATATATGAAGTCACTAAATATCCAATCGTTCACAACTTTAATTTTATTTTGAAACTCCTCATCATCAGCCAGGGACCTTTTTATCTATTCTAGTAAATATGGTTTGGAAACCATTTGAAAAAGTATCAATGTTTCAACTTCTATGATTATTACCATATCCATCATTACTAGATCCATGAAAATAGGATCTCTTTCAACTCTCATCTTATTCAAAAATCCATGATCCTTTCTGCTCAAAGCATCTACCACCTTATTTGCCTTCCCCGGGTGGTAGTGTATAGTGAAATCATAATCCTTGAGTAGTTCAAGCCATCTTCTTTGCCTCATGTTGAGTTTCTTCTGTGAGAAAATATACTTCAAACTCTTATGATCGTTATATATCTCAAATTTTTTACCATAGAGATAGTGCCTCTAAATATTCAAAGAAAAGATTACAGCTTCTAACTCAAGATCATGAGTGGGATAGTTTTTTTCATGAATTTTTAGCTGTCGTGATGCATATGCAATAAAGCTATCATTCTTCATAAGGACACAACCTAGTCATTTCTTTGAAGCATCAATATAAATAACCAACCCATCATTCCCCAATAGTAAATTCAGGATAGGAGAATTGACTAATATTCTCTTCAGTTCTTCAAAACATTCTTCACACACTTTTGTCTGAACAAATTTAACACCTTTACGTGTGATCTTGGTTAATGGGTTATCCAATTAGGCAAAATTCTGGACCAAACGCCGATAATAACCTACTAAACCAATAAAATCACATACCTTGATTATACTTGTCAGTGAAATCCATTTTTGTATTGATATTGTCTTAGAAAGATCAAAAGAGATTCCATCCTTAGAGGCAATATGGCCAAGAAAATAAATATCTTGAAGCCAGAATTCACACTTGATAAACTTCCCATATAATTCATTTCTTCTGAGGGTTTTCAGAATGATGCGCAAGTGATTTTAATGATCTTCATAGATTTTGGAGTTTAACAAGATATCATTAATAAATACCACTACAAAGTCATCAAGACATTCCTTGAAAACTCAGTTCATTAAATCTATGAAAAAAGAGGGTGCATTAGTCATCCCAAAAGGAATTACTATAAACTCTTAATGCCCGTACCTGGTTCAAATTTTTTTTTTCAGAATCTATTTCTTCTTCACACACAGCTGATGATATCCAGATCAAAGGTCAATATTTGAAAAATATTGAGATCCATAAAGTTGGTCAAATAAATCATCAATGCGAGGTAAGGGATACTTGTTCTTTATTCTTATAGAATTGATCTCCCTGTAGTCAATGCAGAACCTCATAGATCCATCTTTCTTATTAACAAAAAGAACTGGGGATCCCCACAGAGAAACACTAGGGCGAATAAATATTTTATTACTCAATTCCTCTAGTTGTTTCTTTAGTTCCGTTAATTCCACATTGGACATTCTATATGGGGTCTTCGATATGGGCCTTGAACCAGGAATTAAATCAATAAAAAAATCAATTTATCATTCTGGAGGATGTCCAGGTAAATCTTCTGGAAACACATCAACATATTCTTGCACAATAGGTACGTCCTCTATTTGAACATTCATTTCCTCACCCATAGTTATTTCATTCTCTTCCTCCCCAATAATTGAATTTAGTTGATCTACTAGGGGTGGATCTAGATAAGAATCAGATGGTGATGTTTTTGCTCTAAAGATAAGGTACTTTTTATCATCATCTAAAATTGTAACCTCTTTCTTATTAAAATAAATTTTTGCATCATGGTCCAAAATCTAATCCATACTAAGGATTATATCAAATTCAATCATGGTCATGATGATGAGATCAATAGATAAATAATGTTTATATGCCTTAATGGGAAATGATTCACAAAACTTTTTTGCAATGATACTTCCCTTAGGAGTTTTGACTGACAACTCCCTTGTTAAATCAAATTGGAAATATCTAATTTTTTGTAGAAAACTGGGAAGATATGAAACAATGTGAAGATTCAGAATGAAATAAAGCATTTTATAAACATGAGGAAACCATTAAATTACCTTCCACCATGTCTTTCAGAGCTTCAACCTCAGAAGTAGTGATAACATAAGATTGACCTTGATCCCTTGGCCTTTTCTGAGGTAAGTTTCCTTGGTGCTTAGAAAATTCATTTTTATAATGCCCCCTTTCTCTACAATTGTAGCATTAAACTTTGACAACCTCTTTCTTCCCCTTACAATCACGAGCTTGGTGGCCTTTTTCACCACACATGTAACAGACTCCCATTCCCTTCAGGAAAGTACTAGGGTGTCTCTTACCACATTTACTGCAGGATGGATATTAAAATTTTCTATGATTCCATTTATTTCCATTTCCATAGTGTTCAACAGATCTTTTCTTCTCTTATTTTGCATTAAAGTCGTAAGACTTAGAGAATTCATTTTCTGTCTTGATAGCACATGATATAATATCTTCGTACGATGAGAAGGATTATGAGACTAATTCTCGATGGAGAAATGGTTTTAACCCATCGATTAGTTGAACAATCTTAATCCTTGGGTTACATATATAATCTGATTCATACCTTGATAGCCTTGTAAAGTTAGCCTCATACTTTGTGACATTCTCATCCTCCTTTTTCCTCAGACTCAGAAATTTTCTTTCCATATTTGCTCGATGATCATGAGAAAGTATTTTTCTAATAAAATCTCCTTAAACTCCATCTATTACACATTTGATACTTCATCATCTTCCTTTGTGTTTTGAATTAATGACCACCATTGATCTACATCTTTTATGAGGTGATAAATTGCCATGACAACTTTTTCCCTTTCGCTACTCCCAAAGCATGAAATATTTTCTCTAAGGAACGTATCCATTGATTAGCTAAAAATGGATTTTTAGTCCCATTGAATGTTTGTGGTTGTTTCCTCATGAAGTGGTCTAACATTGAACCACTGTTTTGTGGATCAGGGTGCTCCATACAAGTAAGGTTATTATTCAGAACCTGAGTGAGTTGACCCAGTTTAGTGATAAGCTGATCAACAACAGTTGCATCACCAACTCCACTCTAATTATCTTTAGAAGGAGGTAAATCCCTACATGGATTACGTGCATTGATACAGTTTCCATTACTTGCACTAGGCACCATTTATAAACAATGTCATATACTAGATTAGTTTATAAATCGCAATATATAATCCCAAACATGTAAAACACTTAACATAAATTGAACAGTTTATGGATATAAACCATAATCATAAAAATGTTTTCTTTAAGGTGGTATATACTCATAAATCCTTAATAATGGTTTCTAAAGAAAATGATAATTATCCCAATCATATCCTCCGGGAGTGTCGTAACCAAGAGTGCAGCAAGGCCCGTTGTCGTGCACCAGTTCCCATTCAAGTCTAGCTCAAAGAGGTGTTTTCGGGTTTTACCCCTAGGTATATCTATTCCAGAGCTGCCTCTACCTGCTCGTATCCAGACAGGGATGTATTTCTTGGAAAACTCACAAAATCTCTACATTACCAAAATTTTAGGAAGTTCTTCTATACTAATCCTCAAAGTCTATATTAGGGTAATGTGCTCTAATCTGATTTTATCTAAATCTATTTTCAAAGGTTTGTACTAAACTTCCTCTGATACCAACTATAATGACCCAACCCCAGTTACCTAGAGTCAGTGAATTATTAAATAACATTGGCATGATACAAGGAAATCATTTCCCAAAATACCGATTAGTTTAATAGCCTTGGAAATAATAGATACATTCATAAGTTTTATATTACATTATAAAATGAAAAACTAAAACAACATAGTCTCCATAGGACACACTCATATCACTTAGAATATCCCTTTAGGTCAGTCATAATATACTTCTTCGCATCCTAGTAAAAATAAAACATAGAAAGGGGTGAGCTCAGATGCTCAGTAAGGATAACAATATAGCAGAAACTTTCATAAATAAGAATAAACATTTAAGGAAATGTATAAGACTAAAACAAAATCATTTTAAACTTAAACTTCATCATAGTATGGAAAATATATATCAAAATAATTCTATTTATTTATTCACATGGATATTATACTAGTCAAATAATCACATGAAATATCAATAGCAGTTCTCATAATGATGGGATGCATAATGCCAGACTTCATAACCACATAATCAAGGCCTTTTTCCAAGACTACAAATAAGATTTTATCATGGAATTATGCCAAGACACTAGTTTTTCTAATGATACCTGCCTATGCATTGAGGAGCTATAGTGGGCTCCACCCATCAGTTACTAAGTCCAATGCATTCCTTATACAAAACGTTTGAAACATAACATAAAAATTCATATTAAAACTAGCATAAGAAATGTTAATACTTTAACCATAAACCATGAATGGTATAAAAATAACACATCCATAGTCAAAAATATATCAAAAACTTACATACAATATGGAATATTTGTATCATAATTAATCAACTTTAAACAAGTGTGAAATCTATCAAAGGATGTTGACATAGATGAAATCAAAACTATTTGAGAGAAATATTTATTTCTTTTTTTTGAAATAATTTAATGTCACATACTTATAAAAGAAATTTTTTTTTTGAAAATATTCTTATAATATTGTTAAGTAAGCTTCAAAGGTGTAATAACTATGTAGAATAACCTCACCCACTGTATAAGTTAAAATAACATTATTACCTTAATTTTGTCAAAAAGGTTATAAAGTACCTTGTTTGGAAAATGAAAAAAATATTCCTCTCAAAAAATATAAGTTCAAGTAAGGGTATAAATGAATTTAACCCATTGTCTAGTAAATAGTAAATTTTTTTGAAATAAATTTTTAGAAACATGGATGTGGATGATAAAGAGATCCCAGTAGATACTTACATAAAAATAACTTCAGATAATAAAGAGATTGTGAAATTAACCCTTACCTTGTACTTTTCCTTGGTCAAGGGTAGTTTAACCTCTTATATAATGGTGAAATAATTTTTATTAAATTATACATGAACCATATACATTAATATGATATCATATATGATCGTATAATATTTATTTTTTAATGATATTTCATTAGTATCATCATTTCGGGTGTTAACTGATTCATTTTCCTTTATATGATCTATTACGTAAGTAATGTTTTTATGGATAGGATGTATGTTATTAATATTCAGAGTGATATTAAGTATTTAAAAATTATTTTTAATCATCAAATGAAAATTATTCTTGAATGGATACGATGAGGAATGAATCTCATCGAGTTCGTGGAGACGGTAATCCGTACGTACGCACGAGCGACAATATCATTATATTGATTGTGAGATCGTATGTAATTAGATGTTATATTATATATAAATAATCATTAACATGTTATATTTATTATTTAAATCAATTATACTCATTATTATTCCCATTGAAACAGTGAAGTGTTGAATGACAAACTACACCACGACGTGGAGACGGTAATCCCTACGTACGCACGTATGATGACTATTTCATTTATAGGATGGATATAATAACAAATATTATTGTGCCATTTTTATAATAAAATCACAGTATATATAATATATTGGAGTTATTATTTTAGAATGTAAACAACAAATAAAGAGGAAGTGGAAGAAGAAAAGAACTTGAAAGAGGTGATGACATATTTACCTCTTATTCGGGTTCTTCCTTTTGATTTGATCAAAAGGGTTCCTTAGGTTGGATTTATGACTATAGTAAGGCCTCTAGGATTAAGGTAGGATAGTTTAGAGGATATTTGGGTAGTGTTTGTCTGAACCAAATGGCTTTGAAGGTGTGAATTTGAGAGAAGGGGAAGTTCCTTTTTATAAGAGAGGTGAGAGGCACCTTAGGAAACAATTGAAATATTATTTTATAATAAAATCATTTTCGGTTTCTAATGGCTCCAAAATTATTTATGTCTAGTATAAGGTGGGTATGGGTCGAAAAAAACTCAACCAATAGGTTTTAGACAGGTTTGGATTACTATATTAACATTATCTTTTAGATTTAACTCTTAGTTAAATAGTTTGACATTTACCATGTCTCTTTGTATTTTTATATTATATGGTTTATAAACTTACTATAAACTTTCAAGAGAATATAAAGTGGTTAATTAATGACATATATAATATTATTTAAGCCCTTTGTCAGAATATTAGATTTTTAGGAATATAATATCAATTAATAATATAATATTTTTTAAAAAACTCTTTTATGTAAATTTTGACACTATTTGGTATTTTGTTTTTGTTAAATTTATAACAGCATTATTACTTCAAAAAAAATTCATTTAATCAACCCTAACATGTCATATTAACTTATAAAAATATTTTAATTCATTAAAAGTCTCAAATTAGATTTTTTTGGATATTTATAATATCAATTATTTCAATATTTCATTAATAAGGTAATTACTAGAACATCATTGTGTCATAAATAAATTTAATTATTTAATGTCTAAAAACTATAAATAAAATACCATTATGTAGGAAATATATTTAGATTTATATTGAATATTTATAGTCATATTTATATTATGTATAACCCTATATTAAAAATGTTTTAGTTATGAAACCTTGAATTTAACACTTTTAACTCTTCTTTAAATGAAATAATAATAAATGTACTAATCTAATCCAAGTGGACCTAAAGTATCATATTTTATTCATAAGGTTGTTTTTGTTCAAAATACACTTATCCAATAGAATTAGGACATTCTTAGGGTAATAATAATATCATTTTTACCTTTAATTACCCTATTTACTTTTAACCGTGGCAAATAAAAGTCAAAAGTTACTATTCACCAAAAATTATTTTCATCTTATTGAACCAAATTTTACATAATGATAACAACCATGTCTCTAGTATTTTTTAAATTATACTCATATAAGAGGTAAAATTATGTTTTATGCAAATTTACAAATGCCTCTAGAAGGTGGGCAAAAGACGGTAAAAAGTTCAATAAATTTTTTATATATTTAAACTTATTATAAAATGACTCCAATGAATTACATTGAACTAATATAGGTATTATGAATCTATTTTGAACTAAAATAAATTTAAATGACATAAATAATTATTTAAATAAAAAGTCAGTTTTAAACAATAACGCAATATTTTTCACTATTCAACAAAAATTGAAAGTTTTCCAAAAAATACAAAAAATTCACCCTAAGCTAATTTTGATATTTCTAATCCAAAAATGAAGTAAATTTTGAAAGATAAAATTTATAAAATTTCAAAAAGTGGGTATTAATATTCATAACAGCTAGTTTTATTGGTCATGGTGTGTTAGAATCTTGAAGTTGCATATAATGAAAACTATTACATTATTCCAAGGGAAACGTACCATGGAAGCTTGGGGCGTTACACCCTTACATCGAGTCTGATTTGTCAAGTATGTTCTTTATCTTCATGAATAATAAAAATAAGTTAATTATTTAATTTCTTGAGAACCTTTTTTAAATTAATTATTCCTTTTATATAAATTATCACTATATTATAACAATTAATTAATTATTGAAGTTCACGTCAGATGTTTTGATGATATTCGGTACATGAGTCCAAAAATGACTCGGTATGATGTCTATATACAAAAGTGGTCATTATTCCATCATTTATAGAATAATATTAATGAAATAATAATTAATTTTAAAAACTAATTTTACCTTTAAATCAAAACATTTATGTATGGTTATGAAAAATGGATAATATTATAATCATGGAGACATCATGTCGTACGCATGCATGAGTAACGTTCCCATTTTTCATTGATCCTGAAGGAAAGCAGTTAATTATTATTTAATATTTTCAGAATGATAATAATATCATAAATATCATTTTAATAATTTAAATATAATTTAACATATCATACTTGTTATGTGATAAAGAAAAACGGATCTCATCGCTTTGTGGAGGTGATAGTTCACACGTATGCATGAATTGAATTATCATTTTTATGTGCATGGAAGGTAAGAATGTAATTGATATATTATTTTATTATAATTATAAATATTTAATTAATATAATATAAAATCATTAATTCCATCATTATAACCATTCTTGATAGATGGTAATAGAAAACTAATTATTTCAGTTCGTAGAGGTGATAGTTCACACGTACACACAAACAATTAATTTTTTCCCATTTGATAGATGTGAAGATGAATTAGGTGATGTTATTAAAATAATAAAATATAATTATATTTATGATACTGGAGTTATTAAATCATATTATTTTAATAATATTTGACGGAAGTGGAAGAATAAATAAAACAGAAATACTTGATTAAAAATAATACCTTTCATTTGGACGATCACCTTTGATTAACACCTTAACACCTCTAAGGAGAGTGTTATTCCTAAAATAAGGCCTCAAGAATGTGGGTATATATTCTGGGAAGGTATTTGGGAAGATATTGGATGAACCAAAAGGGTTTTGAGGTGTAAATAATAGGGAATAATGGGTTCCCTTTTATAGGAGAGGGGAAGAGAACTTTTAGAATTCAGAAAATTATTAAAGTAATATAAATTATTTTTTTACTAAAAAAGATCCCAAACTAATTTATTTGTAATATAGGATAATTATGGGTCAAAATAAATTCATAAAATAAAAATTATACAAGTTTTTATTATTTTTTAATATTTATCCTTTTGTTTTAACCCTTATTTAACCCTTTTAATTCTTACCATAATATCATGTAATTTACTCCTTAAAGGGATAATATAATTACTATAAAATACCAGAAGAATAATTAATGATTAATTAATAAAATTTTAATAATTATTAAAATATTTTTTTCAAATTTAATATTTGTATGAATTTTATATCTTTTAATAAAAAATTATTTATTTTAAAATATCAATAGTGTCAATTTTGATACTATTCATTAGTGGAATTTTTACAAATATCATAATAGTAAGATAAGTTATAATTTTTTTTAAATAATCACTAACATGTAAAATTAATCCATAAAATTCCTGGATGACATTAATTATATCAAATTATATTTATTTTAATATTTTTAATATCATTTATTTGATTCTTTAATTAATGAAGCAATTACTGCATCATTATTGTGTCACCATTTAGTTTGATTATTTCTTTCCTAAAAATTATTAATATATTACCATGATTTAGATAAATGTTATATATTTTTAAATACTATTTATAGTCAAACATATCACTTATATAACCCCATATTAAAATTGTTGTAGTATTGAGAGACATGATTATGACATCTTTGTCTTTACTTAAAATAAAATATTATAAATGTCACAAACACACCCAAGTGGATTAAAAAAGCCATAACTCTTTACCAAGGATTTCATTTTTCTGCAATAAATCATAAAATAAAATTTGAACAAGTGTTATGGGAGTTTTAGAATATTCATAATTTTATTTTTACCTTTAATTATCCGATTCACCCTTAACTGTTGTAATAAAATTTCACTAAAGTTAATATTCATAATGTACAAAAATAAAAGGGATATATTAAAATAATTTAGAACTTCTGATTAAAAATATGGAATCAATTTTTTGAAATTAAAAACATAGAATTGGTTGAAATTAATTGAAAATTACTCCTATTGACAGAATGAGAAAACGAGTTTTTAAAGTAAAAATGTTCAAAAGTTCACCATGTTTTTATATATAATTTCAATATGAAATTGATTTAAATGACCTAAATTGAATTAAATAATACAAAATTATCATATTATTCTTTTAAATCATTAAAAATGTTATTTAACACTATAAATAAATTTAATGAAAATGTACTTTTTTTAATTAAAATGCATTATTTTTTCACTATTCATCAAAAAATGAATCTTATCATAAAAATAAAAAAAATTAACCAAAGTTAATTTTATTGTCCCACATACAAATAATATGTTTATTTTGTTAAATTTAATTTATAAAAGTGAAAAAACTAGATTTAAAATAGGTTCTCCATCAAAAGGTGACAAAACTACCTTTTTAAAAAAAATACTTCTCTTATTTATAAAATGATTTTTATTCTTATATCAGGTCTAGAAAACAAATAAGAAAATTTTAAACATTAAATTTAATATATTACATATATATTTCATTAATATAATCCAATAGAGTTATTTTATTATTTATAAAAGGCACTTGTGCACATTTAAATAGTTTTTTTAGAATAAAAATTCTTTTATTTTAAAAAGGGGTTTACATTCATTTATGATTAATTTTTTCAAAAATAGTTTATTTTATATACATGTGTAAACCATATATTCCAAATTATATTAATATTTTTCATTCCCATCATTCGAATGACTGGGTTTTAATAGTAACATTTAAATATTATTTAGTTGTTCGCTTAAGCTCGATGTGGCGTATCATGTATGCTATTGATTATAGTGTTTCCTTTTAAAAAAACTCAGGATGTTAGACTTAGTTTTAAAATTTCCCAAATTTTTTATGGAAATTTTATAAACTAAAGTAAATACAATAATTAAATCCTAAATATGTTTGGCATGGATCATTCTAAGGAAATTAGAACACCCATGAGTATAACTTGTAAGAGTACATTGGATGAATCCAGTCAATTAGTCGAAAATAAGCATTATAGAAGCAAGATTGGAATTCTACTTTACCATACTATGACCTAATCAAACATCATGTTTAGTGTATTCCTTTGTGATCATTTTTAATCAAATCCAATAGAATCTCATTTTAAATCCCTCAAAATAATTTTTTACTATTTGAAAGGAACTAGAAACCTTGGATTATTTTATCTTAAGGAAACTTATTTTGAACTTAATTTCTTTTACAATGATGATTTTTGAGGATACCAACTAGATAGGAAAATTACTATAAAAAATTTACATATACTAGTAAAACCCCTCAACTCATGGAGTAGGAAGAAGCAAAACTCCATTGCTCTTTCTACAATGAAAGTAGAATACAAATACATTGGGAAGTGTTTCACCCAAGTTATATGGATGAAATAAACTCTTTTAGACTTTGGGATAACATATTAACTGATCCATATCATGTTTGAAAACCCTAGATCAATTAGTATATTTAAAAACCCTATCCAAAACTCTCACACTAATCATATTAATATAAGACACCATTTTCTTCAATATCAATTTCAAAAAGGTGATATCATTCTTGAATTTATTTGTACTAACCTTAAAATTGCCAACATCTTCACTAAAACCCTTCCTAAATATCACTTAGACTTTATTAAATGTGATTTGGGTATGATTAGATTGTGATACTTATCTCTTAATCTTATAAAGCTTCAGATCTTTTCAATTTTATTTTTCAAAAATTATTTTTAAAAATAAAAATTCTTTCAGACTTTTTATAATTATATAAAATTTATGTGAGTGTGATAATCCAAGAAAAAAATTCCCTTATAGATAAAAAAGTGTATGGGGATCTTATATAGATTCACCAAGAGGTTATTTCCTCAAAAATGTTTGGTTGTATTCTTAATCTGATCTTCACCCTAGGCATAAGAAATGGGCCTTTACTGCACACCTAGTTTTATTAAATATTAATCATGGATTTTTTTTAAAAATATATTTTTTTATTATTTTAGTTTTATTATTCATGATAAATTTGTTTCATCAAATAAATTATTTAAGTGGGATCTAGAATTATTAATACTGAAATGATCTTATAGGAGACACTCATTTTATACTTTATTTTTTCGAAATTTTATTCTATTTTTTAAATATATTTATTTTTTTTCAAAGTTTTATTTTTCACTTAATATTTTTTTAAATTAATTTTTGTTTTTTTTCAATAAATATATGTGTTTATTGAAAATATATCTAAATTTTCAGTTCTCTAAAATTTTAAAAAAACATTGTTTTTGTATCTCTTGAAAGATTCTTAATAATGATAAAAAAAATTTAAATTTTTTTCTCTTATTTTAATCTAAACTAGTCTATGGTAGATTTTTGATAATCTTTAATGGGGAGAAGTTTTATGTTTTGTGGGAGAAGTCTTATGGGGATAAGTTTTATGTTAATGGGGAGAAGTTTTATTTTTTAGGGGAGAAGTATTATAGAGATAAGTTTTATGTTAAGGGGGAGAAGGTTTTATTTTTTTTTCAAAAGGGGATAAATATTAGGTAGGTATAGAAATATAGGTATTTATTTATAATGTATTTTTTTTCTATTCTATTATGGGGGAGAAATATTGTTAAATTTTATTTTGGGGGGAAATATTTTTATAAAACTTGTGTTATATTATCTTTGTTAAGGAAAATATTTTTAACTATTATATTATTATATTATGTAGTATTTAAGTTTTATTGATTATAAAAAAGGTAAGAATATTGTGCTTCTTAAAATATTCAGTTTTAATAATAAAAAACACTCTTTAAAGTGTTTAAAAAATTCATCAAAGTGATGTGGAGTTACAAACTTGATGACATATTATTAAAATCATGTAAGAATCTTTGTGGATACTTGAAATGTCTAAATGGATGTACTTAAGCCTTGGATTAAGGATTAAAAATCCTTAATAGGTAATTTAATGAAGTGGAGGATCCACATGTTGAACCATAAGGAGGTAGGAAACACAAGCTAGCAAGTGCAGTGCAACCGGCTATCCGATGTAAAGGAAAGTGGCATCCCTATATAGCAGAAGCCCACCAGATTCTCATTGCAGAAGAACCAACAAACCGGTATAGATGGATAAAATTCCATTGATAGTTTTTCCTTACTAGTTATCCAGTGGGAGCTCACTGGTTATCCAGGGATCTCTGCAGGTTCATAGTCACTAGAAGTAACACCACCGACTACATGATGAAGACAAATGTGTAACCAGTGGAATTGGGAAAACAGCTCTAAGGTTGCATTTAATATGGGAAAAGGTATATATATTTTATCTTCAATGGATTAATTACCCCTATAAAATACTATAATGTTCCTAAAAGAATTTTACGCTATAAATAGACCTCTTGGTGGCCTTGGTCACTAACTTTCTAATCCATTCTCCAATGACAATGTGATATGATCAACAATTATCACCAAAACACTCTCATTTTTTAATCCTTATTTATCTAATCTAGAGTGTGTTCTTATTGTAATATATTCCCACTCTAATTTTTTCTCATTCTCTTATAGTTTTTTTTCATATTCTTTTGATAGAATCAAGACTGTACTAAAACTTGATTGCTTCTAAGAAATCATCCCTCCCTTCATCTTGATTTTATTATTGGTTCTCAATACATTTAAAGTGGGGGACTTAGATTTTATTTCCATAACAGTTAGAAATAAATGGAATATTCTATTTGAGGTTTCTATCCATAATAATTAAAATTATAGTGTCGATTGAAATTAAAATTTCTTGCTACATCCTAAAAAAGAAGAGGAGTTTTGGTATCTTTAATACCATTTAACCCAAGAGACTAACACATTAAATCCTCAAGTGATTGAGGTGGTAGAAATTATAGATATTCTTGAGATATTACCAAAATTACTTACCAAATTGGTTGCCTTATTTACTTTCCAAATTTTTATTTATTTATATATTTAATTCATTTAATCAATCAATTGTTTAATCCATTAATACCCTTAATCATTTTATTTTTGAATCACTCTTTATTTTATTATTTTTATTTTATAAATATATATTATTATATAATTTTTGATTTCAAATTTGATTCATTTTTTATCTCTTCAAAAGTTTTTTAATATATTCATTCTTTCAAAAATATGTTTTTATTCCTTAAGGCTTGTGTTATTTCTTTGATTTTTAAAGTGAAATTAATCCCCTCTTGCCATTTTGTCCCACTCCAACCTATACAATCAAGGTAAAATAATACTAAATAAATTATCATACCTATCATGTAACTCATTAATTTAATGTATGATAATATATAGAAGTATTTTAACACATTAAACTAGAAAAATACATCCATTCACAATATAAACAAATTATATTTATAAACAAAACATAAAATATAGTAAATAAATGAACAATTCATAAATCTAGATATAAGATAAAACTTTATAAAAAATTAATAAATAAATAAATTAAAATCTCTTTATAATTCATACATGCATTATGGAAATTCCATATTTCAATAATTATAGACAAATTATATTATTTTTAATATGAATTCTTCATATTATCCTTTATATGAATTTTACCTAAATACATGATATTTGAAATATAAAAATTTTATATTTTATATCTATTATTTAATTATTATAAATAATCAAAATACCAAATATTTAATATTATTTGAACCTTTACCATATCAATCATCCAAACTCATTTTAATATTGTTCAAATAACTTCTCAAATAATACATTTAATTTGAACATCTCAAATTAAATTTTTTTATACAATTTACAATTTCAATATAGCCTCCTTTATATTTTCCCTTATTTTTTAATTTATAAACACTTTATAAATGACCATATAATTTATATATATACATGTTGTATAAAAATTATAATATATTCCATATAAATCAAAAGGTACTACAATATTAACTTTTAATATTATGGATATTTATTCATTAAATGTTTTATAAAAATTTAATTATGAATTATAAACAATATATAATTAATTAATTTATAATAACTTTATAAATTAAATAAATTTCCTAAAATAAATTTTCCCATAAATTTATAAACATTTATAAATTATCAAATTTAATTCATAATTGAAGAATATAAAAAGTAAATTTTCTTCATGTATTATTTTATGACATATACTATATCGTAAGAAGTAATAGAGAAAAACATATATCAATTTTTACAATTAATATTTGGTGACCCTTTATACCTTATTTAGGAATTATCAGTCATATTATATGATATATATTCTCTATCGTAAGAAACAACTCATTCAATTTCTTATACCATGTTTTATGATAGGTAAACTATAGCTTGATATATCACCTTTAGTGAAGGGGAGTTATAGTTTATGATATCCTCGATATCACTCCTATGATAAAATGATCTATTTTTTTTCTAATATGATTGGAACCATCAGTTAATAAGATTCTTTATATCATAAATTATGAATTAATAAAAGTTAAAGGTTTACACAATGCTTCTTGTTACAATATATTATATCATATAAGGTGATCCCATCATAACTTAGGATATCATATATCATAAAATTAGGCACAATAAAAAATCTATATCATTTTTAATGATATAAAATATGATGTCAAAATGATATCTATGTTTCTTTATTTTCAATATGTTTTTGAGAATCAGGAAGCATGGAATTACTCTAACACCACGATTGGGTTTCTTAGGATTGAATAACATTTATTCAAGTAGTGGAAGACAATAATAAACCTATATATTATGATCTACATGATATGAAACTAAAACCATACTATATGTAAAAGGATGAATACTTTTTTATTTTAAACCAATGATGGAAGAATCCCCTGCCTTCAAACACATGCTTGATGAAGATCCCTAAGAAGCAACCAATGATATCCTCTCCCCTTGACATATCCATAAGTCAACCCAATTCACCAAAACAATTGATCATGATTCTCCTTACGACTATGACATGCTAATACCTATCAAGTGGGAAAGTAACGAGGAGAATAAATCTTCAATAGGGTGAATCACCAGAAGTATTATACTGAATAAAAAATTATTCTCATAACTCAACCTTCTTATATAGACCCCAAAGATATTCTCTAAACATTCCATGCATTTACATGAAAATTATATAATGTTCGAGTAATGCATTGGTTACAATATTTTTAACTTATCGATTGATAGATGAATTTATCATATAAATTCATTCAATTTAGTCCTCCCATATGTTTCATCATATAAAACATCAATGATTAATAATAGATTTACATAGATGCTGATTTAAATGTTAACATTTAACATTCGGCTTCCAAACAAAATCATAGTATATCATTCAAACATATTATAACAATCAAGATATGCACATATAATACAATATGATATGTGTATATCATATAATAAAATATGGAACACGGTAGTGGTATGATATCTCATACAATGCCTTATGCTCTTCCATACACCAATGCATTTGATATGCCTTGGATTCTTCCATGTCATACCCTATGAAATGATTATATCACCACATATGATATAGAAAAAAAATTATATGATTTATATTAGATCAAGGGAATATTTCAATCACCCTTGGTCCCCCCAACACCTTGGAACCCTTGATGACCACCTTGGCCAACCCATTTACCTCCCTCAAAGCCCCACTGCCCCACATACCCCTTGATGGCCACCGTGGGTCCACTATGGTTAGAGAACACAAGGTTGGTTGGAATCAAAAGACACAAAAAACCCAAAATCACATATTTTTTTTGTGTTTCTAGGTGAGAGATTTAAGAAAAAACTAGAAGTGATCACTATTTAATAGTTGTAAGTGGTCACTAAAGACCATTTTTGTCTGATTTTATGAACTATAATGGTGGTTTTTCTTGAGACCACTAGTGATAATTTTAATATTAATTATATCCTTAATAAGTCCAAAATATAAGCTCGAGTTTTATGGACCTATGAAAGATATATTTTAATAGGGGTGAATTTTGATATAATCATTTCCCCTATTTCAGATATTTTTATTATTGATAATTAGAACATGAAAATTAACCTATTCTCTCCTTTTGCATGAAAGAATAAAGAAATCATAATGCACACATGATGTTTTATTTTATTCACCCCTAGTGTGGAAACTATTTATAATTAGTAAGAGTAATTCATTTATCCTTTTACCCAAATCACTCAATTCAAAAAATTGATTATAATTTTTGAGTAAACTCATTTTCCCTTGAGTATTACCTTCTCACAAAATTTTGGTTTAATGTCATTACAATCAATCTAAAAATAAATAATAGAAAATATTAAACCTTTGACATGAATATGAAATAATTTACTCTATTGTTTATCCTTTTTGACTCGATAACTCTTCCTTTCATCCCCTGTGAAATTATTTTTTCTCCCTTGGAAACTTTTTATAATGTGATCTTACCCTCTTATTGTTTATCTATATTTGTTTTTCTATGCACCTCTTCACAACAAAATCTTCATTATTTAATATATATTTATATCTTCCACTTGAAATTACAAAATCTTATATGGAAACCATGTAACATCATAGACCAAAGTACTCAAATGAATCCTAAGCTGGTGCACCTTGTGAACTCAAGCATTCCACCACCATACACCAAAGGATGTCTACTAACAGTGAGGTCCTCTTATAATAATTTTTGAGACTATGCCCTCAAAAAAATACCAAAAGGTTAAGGATAAATATATAAATAAATAATTTCCATAAAAACAAGTTATAAAATCAACCTAGAAATAATTAATTGTTTAACAACATAGGATAATGTACATGTTATATCATCTCTTTAAACCATGCAATATGAGGATGGATCTCTTTAAAAATCACCATATATAAGAATATAACCCAAAATTGAAAAAAGAAATGTTGTAAAAAGGCAAATGGATCCTATTATTCACCCCAGTCTACAAAATCTTCTATCTAGTCATGATAAACTCATTTATAATCAAGGATATTAATAACTACCTACTTTACAAACACTAAGTGTGCACATACACATAAGTGTGTGTGCATGTTTTTAGTAAAAAACTAAATAAAAGGTCACCACCCTATCCTTAACATACATCAAAGTTTAATTGTTACTATAAAAAATAGTCATTTTAAATGTTTTTTTTTCAATTTTCAATGATTATAATCCATGATAAATCCTTTAGCGATGATTATGTAAAATATACACTAAGTGGGTTTCCTAATTTGATTAGTGGTTGTGGAATAGCACTAGTGTTTTTAAAATTTTATTGGTATTTATATCCTCCCATAAAATTAAATTAAATAAAAATTATTGGAAAACAGAAGGATAAATATTTAAAGAAATTAAATAAACTATTGATGATTTAATAAGATCGACTAATATTTTTTAGAAAAAAGAGGTATAATTACCAGTTAATCACCACTAGTTGTTTAAAAAAAGAAAATAGAGAAAAAATCACTAATGTAATCATAAAAAATATAATTTCACAAGATATATCCCACACCCACTCTAGTTATAGGTGATTTCTCCCATTCAGTTCCTGCCACTCCCCCACTTAATCACCATCTGTCAACTTGTAACACCTTAAGTTTTTATGGAACTTTTTTTCAAATAAATTAATTTTTCATTTATGTATTTAATTGAACTAATTCAGACATTACTTTTACACAACATTGACTCGGCATGCATTACATGCAACACTGAATTGGCATATGTTATACACAACACTAACTTGGCGTACGTTACATACAACACTGATGTTTATATGAAACATCATTTTATTTTTACAAATATTTAAACAAGATAATTATAAAATATCCATTAAAATTAGTTATATGAATAGTAATAACCACTTTTAATATATTTTTTATAATATTTTAAATAAATTAATCATATTGATAATTAAAGATATGATTTTTGGTAAATTCATTATGTGTTCAAAAATACCATTTTCTCGAATGAACTACCTTTAATATCATTATGTAAAAAACAATAAAATTAATTTTAGACAAATTTAGAAACTTAATTTGATAAAATAAAATTAATTTTGTAATTTATAAATTCAAAATTATATTAGGTTGAAATTTTGGAATTTTTTTGAGAAACTTCATTTTTGGAAGAATAGTGAAAAATACTGGATTTTAATTCAAAATTTCTTCTTAATATAATTGAATTATAAGTTAAAATTATAATTTAATTTTGTTTAAAATTTTGATTATATTATATTTTTATCAATTAATACAATTTAGGTAATTATAACCAATTTCACATTGAAAATTGATATAAAAACTCAACAAACTTTTGATCATTTTTACTTTAAAAACCCACATTGTCAACCAGACTACGAGATTAATTTTTAAATTAATTTATACCACTTATGAGATTTGAATTTGTAAAAATGGATTATATATTTGGAATCAGAATAATTTATAATTTATAATAAGTTAAACTTAGTTTTTGACCAAAAATATTAGTGAAATTAATTAAAATTAATTACATTGATTAAGGTAAAATTAAGATTAACTAAAGGCTAAACCATAAATTTAAGACCCAAAAAAACTTATACACTTATAAAAAACCCATTTTATGGAAATTATTCAGCCATTAACCTTAAATTATTGAGTTATTTTTGTTTGGTATGACTTTTTTAAGGTAAATACATGGGTATACCTAACTTCTTTTCAAATATTTCCAAGTGTGTCCTTTACATTCCCTATAAAAGGCCACCACCTCCACCTCTTATTTAAAACTATAAAACCACTTAGGATAAAAAATGATATAACTAATACATTTTTTCAAATCCCTTACTTCCTTCTTGAAGTCCCCCTTTTGAAAAAAATTCTTCCAAGGAATCCTTTGGGCACAAACCAAAAGGAGTTACCCAATTAATAGGTAATATCTTCTCTCAGGCTCCTTTATTTTATTTTCTATCTCCACCACCTCCATTATAATTATTCCATTATTTTATAACAAATAAGTATCCCAAATATACTAGTATGTTTTTATTCTAAGGTTTCAATCTACACTTAAACACACCTCCATCTAATGGGTAAAAAACATACTGTTTACGTGTACGACGAACTACCGCCTCACTAAATGATGATTATTCATTTTTTCCTTTACCACATCTCATGGTGGAAATTATGATGGAAACTCTATTTATATATTTTATATATTATATTTATTATTTATTTAAGATTTGGTATTCCTTTTACAACACATATCTTTTTTTTACTTTCAATTTGTTGTAAATACGATAATTTCATTTGACGAAGTCTGGACTACCGCCCCCTCAAAGCGATGTGATTCGTTCGCACACTACAAGGAATATATTAAGGTTGAGTTTAGTGAAATTATATAATATTTATTACATTATAATTATTCTTCAATTATATTATATACATATATCCATATAGGTAATTTTCTTTTTTTCTTTCAATACGACAATAAAAATAGAAACAACATTCATGCTTACGTACGACTTACCGTCCCCATGAATAATGTACTACATTATGTACTTATATATTCTATATATTATTATAATACACATATACTTAATATAGATTATATTTATATCCTGGTTTAAATTCTGTAATCATGATATTATTATAATCACCAATGATATAACAAATTAAGACACATGCGAAGAACAAAGCAAATATTATCCTAAGTGAAACCATAACATATGATGGATAACAAGAAGGTAATATAAGGACATAATCAAACAATATGTGGTATTATATATAATAATATGGTTCTTTATAAGATTTATAATAAATTTATATTTATTATACAGGTGGTTTTAACAATTATGACGAGAGTCAATTCATAAGTTAAAGGAATTTCATCTCGACTTTTTATTTTCATGAGATACAAGATTTATTCACCCCCAATTATTTTTTATGGTGTATATACTTAACATTAATATATTATATTGATATTATAATTAAATTTATGGGTATTCAAATATCCATTTTATGATAATTATTTCATGGGTTTTATGTTTCAAAAGTTGCCAAATTAGTAAAATAGTTTTGTCTCAATTTTCCTTCTTTGAGACTCATGTTTTGTTATACACCTAAATTATTTTTGAGGTGTATATACTTCCATTTTAAATGTTATATCATGAATATACTTATTTTAATTATAATTTAAGCTTCATGTAATTTCATTTTCTTATATGGATAGTATGATCCCAATTAACCAAGTGGTAAGAGTTTATTGAAACAATTTCATCACTTTTCAAGATTGTTAACGATTATGATTATTTAATGAAATATTAGGATCAATATCTTAATAAAACTCATAAAGTTTCATCTATTCTTGTTATTAAATATATCCTCATGTATTAGTACCATTTTTTCACTCTTTGGTACTTAATATAATGTTGTAAGTAAAATATGAGCATCTCCCTCTTCAGTCAAAAATCTATTGTATACAAAAACCATGTTTTAGAAAATGTTTTTAAAATATATATGAACCCCATTTTCTAGGAAAAAGGAATTTAAATATTTTTTATTGTTTTCAATACTTATTATATAAGTTTTCAAAGTTTTTCTCAAAGAAAAAGGTCTTCAAAAGGTTTTATGTTTCAAAAATAATTTTTCAAAGAAGAAATGATATTTTCTTCAAGAAAGGTTTTTAAAATATTATTTCAAAATTATTTCATATATGAGATAAAATCTTTTGGTTTTAATCATGACTTTATGGGGAAATTATTCAATATTTCCATTCATATTATTTCTCTTAATGTATTATGTTTTTATGGATTTAATTTTATGAGAACCATTTCTCTTTCATGAGTTATATGATTTTAAAACTTGCTTATTTTCTTGGGTTATGTTTATGATGAAATGATTATGAAACATGTATATTTGTAGATGTTATCTTATTATTACATGTTTATAATACCCATTTAATTTCATGGGTTATTATATTGTTATTTATGATCTTGTGAAATATGTTTTTATTGTTTCACTATGAGATGGGTGGGACCTATATCTCACTCTAATGCATTGGGTAATGATTTATATCTCATGATATTGACATGGATGGAATGAGAAATGGACTTGGTTCAGTATTTCAAGGCTGGAACGAGAAATGAAATTGGTTTAGTATTACAATGATGGAATGGGGATTGAACTCAGTTCAGTATTATTGGGTTGGAATGGGTCGTGAAGCCGATTCAGTAAAGTAATTTGTCCACTATGATTGTCTTGGGATAAATGACATGAATACTATATAAATCATTATATATTCTTATGTGTGTACCACAATTCCATGTTTTATTCATATTATCTGATTTCATGGATTATGTTATTTATTTACTTATGATTCATGTCTTATGAACGACCAATATTTATGTCATGATTCATCTATATGATCTTTGATATGTAAGGTATGATCTTATATTTTCATGATCATGTTCTCTTACCCTTATGCTCATGATTATTCTTATATATCTACCTTATTTACCCTTATTGATAATTTTAGATCACCCCTTTTTATGTTTTCTTCCCCATGGTATGAAGATATGTATTATGTTTGATGTTTCTAAGAAGGGTTCTTTTCAAGAAGAACCTAATGGGAGATAATGTAGCTCACTTATGTATCAGTGTTTATGTTTCCATGTTTCCAAAGAAACTATACTAATACAGTCTTTGATAATATGTTTGTATATTTTTTTAAGTATTCCGTAAAAGTTATGTAATATTAATTTATGAGAATTGAGGGTTTCTATAGTTGTTATCAGAGCAAAGGTTTAGTAAGCCTTTGGAATCTAGGATGAGAGAACCTTAGTGAGAACCATAAGGACATGTCTAAGGATAAGTTTAAGGATAAAGAAAATATATGATAATGTCCTAGAATTTTGGTAAAGGATAGAGTGAGTGGTTAACTATAAATACATACTTGTAATGATACTACAAGTGGATGTGGATCTGGAACATATGTACCTAGAAGTAACAACCCCAACAAGATATTCCTGGCATGACTCAGGGTAATCCGGTACACTAAAATGGTTCTTACTGCACACCTAGTTTGACACTACTAGGGGATATGCTTTGGTAATTCACAAACTCTTCAAGAACCATCATGAAGGAATTAAATAGATTCTGGTTATTAATAACCTAGGATAAATCTAAGGTGTCATAGATTAAGGAAGGTGTCATAATTTATACATCAAATAAGTGAATTTTCATGATTATGTGGTTCCTCAATATGATAATTGTTTCTTACTCTATACTTTTGGTTTTAGTCAATGGATAAAACCCAATGGAACCACATTAATAGTGATTTTGATGGACAATGAAACAATTTTACTCATGAGAAACCAAATTATATTGGAGCCAAAATAAGAAACTTATTTTCTATGATCACACAACTTTCTCAAGCTATGAATCATGGTAGAATTCCAAATGGGAAAATGATGGAACACCATTCTGTTGATTCTTTCATATGGCAACAACTACCTTCTTTTAGAGGGTCTTATGATCCACTTGTTTCTAAAAAATGGATTAGTACTACTAAAAATACATTCTCTGTTCTTCATTGTTCAAAGGATGAAAAAGTCATTTTGGATATCTATTGATTAGAAGGAGAAGAAGACTAGTGGTGTACTGTAATGAAGAATATGAGGCAACAATATGAGATTGAATCCATGGATTTGGACGAGTTCAAGAACTTATATTTCAATAAGTACTTTCCTTTGATTCTTTATACCAATATGGATAAAGAGTTCATTGAGTTTAAGAAAAGGATGATGAATCTATTTGTACCCATGAGTCTAATTTCCTGAGGCTTGCGAGGCATGATTCATGAATTATCATATAACCTGAATGTAAAGTTGATAGGTTCTTCAGTTTATTAAATCAAGCCTTATAAGGGCGTTGTCCATAAGAGACTTTAGTAGCTACGAAGTGGTTGTGCAATGTGAAATCATGGTTGAAATGGTGGTTGGAGCCACATATCAATCTCATGGTTTTGACAAGAAAAGTAAGATGGAGTTTATAGAAAAATATATCAACCATGAAGAGAAGAAGATGAGATTTCCTTTATGCTCTAAGTGTGGGAAGAATCATGGAGGAAATTACATTAAGGGGTCTAATAAATGTTTTAATTATGGAATTTAAGGTCACTGGAAATTTATTTTCAAAATATTGGGAATAAGTAAGCTCAAAATTCTAATGGAGAGAAAGCTGCATAGAATTCACCTCCTACAGTTAAGTGCTACAAGTGTTAGGAGAATGGGAATTATGCTAACCACTATTGAAACCCAGGGGCTGGTGATGATGATCAATGTCAACAACCTCTTAAGTTAAGGTACAATGGGTAATCTCATGAATTATCTATTTATGATGAGGGGAGGTATCAGGGAGTGACGAAAGGTACACTTACTATCTACTATAGAATTTCCAATATCATATTTGATTCTAGATCTACCCACTCTTTCATATCTAAATAATTTTCTAAGTGTTTTAAGATTCTACCAAAACAATTAGATATGGAATTAGCAGTTCAAACCCCTAATGGTATGATGATTTCATCTCATGTCTATGATTACTCTATGGTTGAAGTTGGTGGTAATACACTTCCTAAAAATATTTTCATTCTTACTTTGGTAGAATTTTATGTAATCTTAGACATGGATTGGATTTCTCTTCATAAATCCCACATCAATTTTAAAGGGAAGTTAATTTTGATATTTCAAACCCTCATATGATAATCCATCCATGTGATGATCTGTATGAACTTCCTGTGGATATTACATCCAGTGTATTATTCTTAATTCCCTTTCAAATGGGTTTTTTTTATCTCAAATGTTTAGGGTGAAAATCGACATTTATGACATTTCTATTATTCAGGATTTTGTGGATGTCTTTCCGAAAGGGTTGCCTAGCCTTCCACCTAAATGAGAAGTTTAGTTCTCAATAGAAATTATACCTGGTTCGACACTAAAATAAAAGTCTCTTTATTGAATGGATCTGATTTAGTTATAGGAATTGAATAATATAATCCAAGGAAACCTTGATAGGGGATTCATTTGTCCAATTGTGTTACCTTGGGGTGCACCCGTTATTGTTGTGAAAAAGAAATATGGATCAATGAGAATCTGTATTGATTATAGATAGTTGAACAAGATCATGATCAAGAATAAGTGCCATCTCCTCCGTATTGATGACTTGTTTGATAAACTTCATGGAGCTCAATACTTTTCCAAGATTGACCTTCATTCTGGATATCATCAATTGAGGGTCAAGAAAGAGGATATTCCCAAGACAAAATTCTGTAAAAGGTATGGACACTATGAATATATAGTGATGCCTTTTGGTCTTACTAATTCCCTTGATATCTTTATGAATTTAATGAATAGTGTCTTTAGAGATTACCTTGATCAGTTTGTGGTAGTATTTATAGATGATATTCTTATCTATTCAAAGAGCAAGGAAGAGCATGAAGATCACTTGAGAATTTTATTAAAGATCCCCAGGAAGGAGAAGATATATGAAAAATTTATGAAGTGAGAATTTTGGATGAAAAAGGTTTCATTTTTGGGTCATTTAATTTCAAGAGATGGTATAGTAGTAGATCCATCAATGATGGAGGATATTTATAGCATCCTGCCTTTTTATTACATAACTTTTCATTTAATTTTACAAACAAAGGATCTTTAAAGTCTAGTGTCTTGGAAATCAGGAACATAATACATGAAAACCAACATAAAAAATTCTTATAATACACTTGTAAGGATTCATCATAAGATAATACTTAGTAAAAATACTTCCTTTCATACCCTAGAGACATACATCAAAGGAAAGGGTGAGCAGAAGGCCTAGTAAGGGTAAACAAGGGAATCAGTGTACTTGTCATATCAATAAGAACTTGAATAACAACATAAAGACATGATAAATGGAAGTATTGGCATATCATAATGAAAATAACCTGAAACATAACTTGAATATGTGGCTACAACATTTCATTTATACATTCATGAACATATCATCAAGGTCCATCCCCAAGGTGTCATAAAAATTATCAAGGTTATTCACCAAGGTATCGTGAAACTTGTCATCTCTAGAGATTAAATCTTTACCCGATGCATTGGAGCGCTATCAGGGAAAAACCTTAATATGTATTTACTTACATGTTATCCACATAGATCATAATCAATAATTTCATAAATAACCCATGTAGAATATATGAAATGGGTTTCATTTTAAAATCACGACGTTTCAAATAGTACTTAAAAATAAGATCATTATGTCATTTATAACCCATGGAAATGGAGTGAGGGTTATATGTATGTAAATTACAGAATAAAATATATCTTTTTTATGTTTTTATGAACAAAATTAGAAACAAAATAGGTCTGGGTATTCACATAAATAAAACAAGAGATCTTCTTGATAGAAAGAGAGAGAAATTTTGAGATGAAATTTCTGCAGCATAACGACTAAATAACATGGTTTTAGAAAATAATAAAAAGAGAGGGTACAAGGGTAAAAAAATCATAAATAACTCATAATAAAATATAAATACATAATAACATGGATATAAGAACATGGTATGGATATTTTAATGACATACCACATGAAAAAGAAACATGAAAGGAAAGAGAAGATGTGATTTCTTTTACAAGAAATTTGGCATCCTAACAACATCACTTAAAAATTCAGAAAACAAATTGATGAGAGTGGAAGAGGTATCTCAAAAATTATATATGAAATTTAAAGTAATTAGAACATATAATAACATACCCTCAACAAAAATATACAGAAACTAGAAGACACAACATAAAGGAAGTTATGCCTTAAAAGAGGAGGGTGAAAGAATCCCTTACCTTGAAGAGTAACTTAGAAAACTTGATGTTTGGGACCTTGGGAGGCTTCAAGGAACCTTGAGAAAAATCCTTGGTAGGTAAGGATACCATAAATTCGTTGAGGAGGATTTTGGAATGAAAATGATGAGAGAATAGCTTGGTATTTATAGGGAAAGTGAGGGGACAAGGCATTAATGGCCAAGGGACACCTCATCGGTGGTATTGAAAAAACCATGGGCTTGACCATGGTATTTACCCATGGTATTGGCCACTTGGGACACCTCATACCTTATATTACTATTCATAAGTCGACCAGAATTATTATATCCATAAAGTTGTCATTAAACACCCGAAACTCTAAACTGAAAATTCACTGTTCACTGAAAATTCAACTTTTTCAGAAAAATCCCAAAAATTCACCTTAACATAATATCGATGCTCTGAATTCAAAAATGAACTCCATTTTATAAAAATAATTTTATAAATATTTTCAATATAATTTTTAAATAGAAAACACTATTCACCCAAAAAAACTAATACTTAACTAATAATTTCTGAAAAAGTTATTTATCGGTTTTATTGAATAACATTACTTCATTAAGGTGTCTAAATTATATTAATACTTTCTTAAGTGAGGTTAATTAATCCATTTTGTCACATTACTAATCATAAGTGTAAAATCACTATTCATAATTTACTATTCACCAAAAATTAAGTTGATATTATTAGACTCCAAATTTCTTACTGAACACATTTGCAGAAGAACATTTTTTAAAAATAATTACACATCATTAATTATTTATGGTTTACATAAATATTTTAAAATATCATTTTTTTCAAAATTCATCAATAAGATACATCCTATATTTATTTGGACCTTTGAAAATTTACAAACTTCATCATAAGAAGAAATCACAATTTTATTTATCTAAAAGGATTAGAAAAAGCAGTTACGGTCTCGTTACATAACCCTTTATTACCCCAACATAGGACCTAAGTGTAAGGTGTGCTAAGGTGAGAGAATCTAAGGGCGGCTCGGCCAACATTTCCCGAGTAGTGATTTCTATAAGCTTGAACTTCTCCCAACGGTGATTCCGTTCCAACTTCAAACGGTGATGTTCAGATTGGGTTTGGTCCAGAGCAAAGCCCAGTGGTGCTACCACCTTCCCCAGTTCCGTCAGATGGGCTTTGATCGGCCCGAGACTACTGGATGAGGCCATCATATCTTTTTTTTATTAATTAACCAAGGTAACTTGTTTTTATAGACAATAATCACAACACAGAGTTTAGTTTCCAACGGTCATATTGACCAACGATCATATAACAGTTGAAACCCAATTGTCTTATTTTAATTATACTCATTTCATTAAATGAAATAGTTTTGTTCAGTATAAAATAAAATAACACACAAAAATAGGAAACATAAATTATTAAAAGTTTGGGTCGTTACATTCTTCCCACCTTAAGAAATTTCATCCCTAAAATTTTTAACTCGTACCCTTAGAAGAGAAAAGGTGTGGGTACTTCTGCCTCATAGACTCCTCTGGTTCCCACATGGCTTCTTCATATTTGTGGTTCCTCCACAACACCCTAACAAGGTGGGTAGTCTTGTTGCGTAGAACCTTGTCTCTACGATCCAAGATCTCCACCGGCTGCTCCTCATAAGAGAGGTCATGTTCTAGTTGTACCACCTATGGGTTTAGTAAATGTGATGGGTCAGGTGTGTACTTCTTAAAGAGGGATACATGGAAGACATCATGAACTTCTGCTAGATTTGGAGGAAGTGCAAGACGATAGGCCACTGCTCCCATGAGATCAAGGATTTCATAGGGGCCAATATACCTAGGGCTGAGATTCCCTTTCTTCCCAAACCTCATGAATCTCTTCCAAGGTGAAATTAGAAGAAAAAATTTGTCACCAAAATCAAAGTCCAAGTCCCTTCGATGGTTGTCGGCATAGCTCTTTTGCCGACTCTGAGCAGCCTTAATGTGTTTTCAAATGGCATGGAATTTTTCTTTCATCTCTTGCACAAGATCAGGCCCAAGAAGCTTTCTCTCACCAGATTCATCCCAACAAGTAGGAGTTCTATGTCACTTCCCATATAGAGCTTAATAGGGTTCCATTTGAATGCTCAAGTGCAAGTTTTTGTTGTAAGAGAACTCAACTAAAGGGAGATTTTGATTCCATCCACCTTTAAATTCCATTGAGCATGTTCTCAGCATTTCCTTGAGTGTTTGAATAGTCCTTTCAGATTGTCCATCTGTTTTGGGGTGATATGCCGTACTAAAATCCAATTCAGTTCTCATAGCATGTTGAAGACTTCTCCAGAATTTTGATGTGATCCTTGGATCATGATGAAATACTATAGAAAGTGGAACTCCATGCAGCATTACCACTTCCTTCACATAAATCTTGGAAATTTGATCAAGAGATAAATCTTCCCGAATAGAGATAAAATGGGAAGTCTTGGTGAGATGGTCCATAATAACCCATATCGCATTGTTTCCTTTGGAAGTTCTCAGAAGACCAGTGATGAAGTCCATAGTGATATTGTCTCACTTCCATGCTGGTATGGGTAGTGGTTTTAATACCCCTTTAGGAAGTTGTCATTCTACCTTTACTTACTGACATACCAAGCACCTTAAAGTGTAGTCATAAAACTCCCTTTTCATATTATTCCCCCAATAATGATCGCGAAGGTCCCTATACATTTTTGTTCTTCCAAGATGTATAAAGAAAGTAGTGCTATGAGCTTCATCCATCAACTCCTTCTTTATTTCCATAATAGATGGAACACATAGTCTTGTACAAAATTTCAATACACCCTATTGATCAATATTGAACTCAGGAAACCTTCCACCCCTTACAGCCTCAAACTTCTCCTGTAATAAAGGATCTTCTTTCTGAGATTTCTTGATCTTCTCTAGTAGTGACGGTTGAAGAATCATTTGGGTCAGGGTTGATGATGTCCCTTCCCTTATAGTTTCCATGTCTAGCTTTACTAGGTCATTGATCAAATGATCCTTTTGAATCCTCATCATGGAAATAACAACTGGGTCTTTCCTTCTTAATGCATTAGCAACGTTGTTTGCTCTTCCAGGATGATAATGAATTGAACAATCATAGTCTTTAAGAAGTTCTAACCATCTCCTTTGTCTCATGTACAATTCCTTTTGTGTGAAAATATACTTAAAACTTTGATGGTCTTTGTATATATCACATTTCTCCCCAAAAAGATAGTGCCTCCATATCTTCAGAGAAAAAACGACCGTAGCTAGCTCCAGATCATACGTAAGATAATTCTGCTCATGAGTCTTCAACTGTTGAGATGCATAAGCAATGAACTTGTCATTTTCCATGAGGATGCACCCAAGACCTTTCAGAGATGCATCGCTAAAAATAATGAATCCTTCTTCACTTGAGGGAAGAGTTAACACAGGTAAAGTAACCAATCTCTTCTTCAGCTCTTGGAAACTTTCCTCACACTCCTTTTTCTAGATTAACTTGACCCCTTTTCGAGTTAAATTGGTTAATGGATTAGAAATTTGTGAAATGTTCTTCACAAACCTCCGATAATATCCAGATAATCCAAGGAAACTTTGAATCTCAGTTATTGTTTTAGGCTGAGGCCACTCCTCTACAAATTTTGTCTTTGTAGGGTCAACTGTTATTCCTTCGTTGGATACAATGTGCCCCAAGAAAGAAACTTTTTGTAACCAGAATTCACATTTTCTAAACTTCCCAAAAAGCCTCTCCTTCCATAGAGTTTGGAAAATAGACCTTAGATGATCCTCATGCTCCTCGTGACTTTTGGTCCATAGAAAAGCCCAGTGGTGCTACCTCCTTCCCCAGTTCCATCATATGGGCTTCGATTGGCCCGAGACTACTGGATGAGTCCATCATATCTTCTTTCTATATTAATTAACCAAGGTCACTTGTTTTTATAGAAAACAATCATAACACAAAGTTTAGTTTCCAACAGTCATATTGACCAATGTCATATAACAGTTGAAACCCAACGGTCTTATTTTAATTATACTCATTTCATTAAATGAAATAGTTTTGTTGAGTATACAATAAAATAACACACAAAAATAAAAAAATAAATTATTAAAAGTTCAGGTTATTACAATATTGAATTCTAGCATAAACCAACCATGGTGACTGAGATCTGTAGCTCTTGGTATAGCTGGATATTATCGATGGTTTGTGGAGAATTTCTCCCGACTATAAAATACTCTAACTAAGTTGACTTAAAAGGGTGTCAAGTTCTTATGGATAGATGAATGTGAGGAAAATTTCATTGAATTGAAGAGAAGGTTAGTCAGTGCACCTATTCTTATATTACCATATTGTAGAGAAGGGTTTGTAATATTTAGTGATGCATCCAATAAGGATTTGGTATTTTTTCTTATGAAGAATAATATGGTTATAGCCTATGAATCACGACAATTGATGATTCATGAAAAAAATTACCCAACTCATGATTTGAAGTTTGCAGCAGTATTTTTTGCATTAAAGATATAGAGACATTATATTTATGGAGAAAAGTGTGATATACATACTTATCATAATAGTCTGAAATATATATTCACACCGAAGGAGTTGAATATGTTCCAGAGAAGATGGTTGGAGTTGATAAAGGATTATGGATGCTCACTACATTACCACCCTGGGAAAATGAATAAGGTGGTTGATACTTTAAGTTATAGGGATCATGCGATCTTATCCATGATGATGATCACAAAAGATCCAATATTTTTGGATTTTCAAATTATGGATCTAGAAATCCCAAAGGAAGGGGAAAAATATTATCTTTATCAAATGAATGTTTAACCCTCTATTCAAGTGAAGATTAAAGAAGTGAAGAAGGAAGATATAGATATATAAAATAAATTTATAAATTTTCCTGAGTTTAACCCTGATCCTGATTGGATAATGAGGTTTAAGAAACATGTATATGTTTGTTCCATACCAGATTTGAAGTAGGATCTGTTAGAGGAAGCTCATTGTTCTTCATTCTCTATTCATCCCAGAAGTAGGATGATATATAGGGACATGAAAGAATATTTATGGTGGGATGGCATGAAGAGATATATCACAGAGTTTTTATCTTGGTGCTTGGTATGCTAAAAATTTAACGATGAAAGGCAAAAGTCAAAGGGGATGTTGAATCCATTACCCATATTAGAATGGAAATGGGAGGACATCACTATAGATTTTATCATTAGACTAACCAAAACCTTTAAAGGGTTTAATGCTATATGGGTGGTAGTCAATCACCTTACTAAGTCTGCAAACACCATCACTATTAGAGAAGTATTCTCTTTGGATATGCTTGTAAGGATATACATTAAGAAAATGGTAAGGTTTCATGGAGTAACACATTATATTGTATCATATAAGGATCTGAGGTTTACATCAAAGTTATGGTGAAGTCTTCAGCAATAACTTAATATAGAATTGTGTTTCAACATTGCTTATCACCCTCATATAATGGATATACTAATAGAACAATTCAAACTATAGAGTATTTGTTGAGATCTTATTCTTTAGATTCCAAGGGTGGTTGGGATAAATAACTTCCTCTAATTGAGTTTTCTTATAATAATAGATTTTAATCAAGATTTCAGATGGAACCTTATGATGACCTTTATGGGAATAAATGTAGATCTCCAACATGTTGGGATAAAGTTGGAGAAAGAAAGCTATTGGAACCTCAGATCACTAAAGAAATAGTAGAAAAGGTTAGAACCATTCATTAGAATATCAAGGAAGCTCAAAGTTGGAAAAAAGTTTATGCTGATAACCATCAACATGACCTAGAATTTGATATTTGGGAAAAAGGTTTTTCTACGAATCTCACCATGGAAGAGAGTTATGAGATTCAGGAAGAAAGGGAAATGAAGACCTAGGTTTATCTGTCCCTTTGAGATTCTTGATCGTATCGGGGTGGTAGCCTATCACTTGGAAATTACTCTAAATATATATAAAGTCCATGATTTGTTCCATGTATCTCTCATAAATAAGTAAATACTTGACCCTTCACATGTATTTAACTCAAAGTTCATACCGCTGGAGCATGATCTTTCTTACAAGGAGAAACCTGTTTAAATTCTGGATCGTATAGAGAAAGTTCTACAAAACAAGACAACTGACCAGATCAAAGTTTTTTGGAGAAATCATTAGTTATAGGAAGCTATGTGGGAACTTGAGGATATGATAAAGAAAAATTATCCTTATTTTTTTTACCTGAGTGATGAATTTTGAGGGATAAATTCATTTTAAGGGGGTAGAATGTAACATCCCGAGTTTTTATGGACCTTTTTTATGAATAAATTAAATATTCATTTATGTATTTCAATACAATAAGTTAAACATTACATTCACATGACATCAACTCATCATATGTTACACACAAAACCGACTTGGCGTATATTACATGTAACACTGACTTCATGTATGTTACATGCAACACCGATGTTTCTACGAAACATCATTTTATTGTTATAAATTTATAAATGATATAATTATAAACTAGGAATTAAAATTAGTTACATGAATAGTAATAAATAATTTTCAAATATTTTTTATAATTGTTTTATATAGATGAAACATATTGATATTTAAATATATGATTTTTGGTAAAGTCCTTATATGTTTAAAAATATCATTTTCTCGAATGAGTTGCTTTTAATGCCCTTTTATGAAAAATAATAAAATTAATTTTGTACATATTTATAAATTTAATTAGATAAAATAAACTTCATTTTTGAATTTGGAATGTTGAAATTAGATTAGGGTAAATTTTTGGGATTTTTCTGAGAAACTTCATTTTTGGATGAATAGTGAAAATACCGTATTTTAATTTAAAACTTGTTTTTAATATAATTTATTTAAAAGGTTAAATTAAATTTTAATTTTTTTAAAAGTTTAATTATATTATATTTTTATCATTTAATCCAATTTAGGTAATTGGAACAAATTTCATTCAAAATTGGATATAAAAACTTAGCAAACCTTTGGTCATTTTTACTTTAGAAACCTGTATTGTCGACCCAACTATGGGATAAATTTTTAAATAAATTTATACCAATTATGTGATTTGAATTTTTAAAAATTTACTACTTATTTTTAATCATCATAATTTATAATTATAATATGTTTAAATTATTTTTTGACCAAAAATATTTGTGAAATTAGTTAAAATTAATTAAATCAATTAAGGTAAAATTAAGCTTAAATAGGGACTAAACCATAAATTTAAGACAAAAAAAAGTATACACATATCCAAAACCCATTGTATGACCATTATTCGGTCATGGAACTTACATTATTTAGTTTTTTTGGTTTGGTATGACTTTTGTTAGGTAAAAACATGGGCACAACTAACTTGTTTTCAAAAATACCAAGTGCGTCCTTTCCTTTCCCTATAAAATGCCACCACCCCCCTCTTCTTCACACCTCTAAAAACACTTAGTTTAAACCAAGATCTTCCCAATAAATTTCCCCAAATCCCTTATTTCTCCGTGAATCCTTTATTTGCTCATAAATTCTTCCAATCCTTTTGGCACAAACCAAAAGGAGTTACCTGATTAAGAGGCAATTCCTTCTCTAAAGCTCTTTTCTTTTATTTTCCCTCTCCACCCCTCCACTATATTTTTTGAATGATTGTATACAAAAAATTAACCTAGATATAGTATTATTTTGTTATTATAGGGATATAAAATACACTTACACACATCTCCATCTAATGGTTAACGAACACACTGTTTACGTGTACGACGAACTACCATATCACTAAACGATGATTGTTCACTTTTCCATTACAGCCTCTCATGATGGAGATTATTATGGAAAATCTATTTATATATGTTATATATTTTATTATTTATGTCTTTAAGCTTATTTATTCTTTTTAAAACACATATCTTTTTTACTTTCCCTTTGGTGTAAATACGATAATTTCGTATGAGGAAGTGTGGACTACCACCCCCTTAAAGCGATGTGATTCGCTCACACACAACATGGAATGTATTAAAGATGTGGTTGATGAAATTATATGATATATATAACATTATAATTCTACTTTAATGATATTATATACTTATATACATATATTTCATTTTCCTTCCTTCTTTCAATACGAGAATAAAAATGGAAATAACATTCATGCGTACGTACGACTTACCATCTCCATGAATGGTGTATTCAGTTTAATAATTATATATTATATTTAATATTATGAAACAAATATATTGAATATAAATTATATTTATACCATTTTTTTCATTCTATAATCATGATATAAGTATAAGAACCAATGATATAACATATTAAGGCACATTCGAAGAACAAAACAAATATTATCCGAAGTGAAACCTTAACATAGGATGGTTAGAAAGTGGGAAATATAAAATCATAATAAAACCATATATGGAATTAGAGATAATAATATGGTTTTAAAAATAATTTATAATAAATTTATATTTATTATATAGGTTTTTTTGAATGAGTACGATGAGAGTCAAGACACAAGGTAATGAGATTTCATATCACTTTTTTATTTCTATGAGATACATGGTTTCTTCAACACATATTATTTTTGTATGGTGTATGTACTTAACATTAATATATTATATTTATATTATAATTACATTTATGGTTATTGAAATATCTATTTTATGATCTTTCATTCATGGGTTTTAAGTTTCAAAAGTTACCAAATCGGTAAAATAGTTTTGTCTCAATTTACCTTCTTTGAGAATCATGTTTTGTTATGAACATAAATTCTTTTTGAGGTTTATATAATTCAATTTCACATGTTATATCATGAATCTAATTCTTTTAATGATAATTTAAGCTTCATGTAATTTTATTTTCTTACATGGAGAGTATGATCCCAAGTAACCAAGTGGTAAGAATTTATTGAATCAATCTCATCGCTTTTTGAGATTGTAAATGATTATGATTATTTGATGAAATATTATGATACATATCTCAAGAACACTCATAAATTTTATTATATTTTTTATATTCAAGATATCTTTATGTATTAGTACTATTTACCACTCTTTGGTACATAAGATAATGTTTTATGTAAAATCTCACAAACTCACTCTTCGGTTGAAAATCTATTGTATTAAAAAATCATGTTTTCAAAAAAGTTATCAAAAGATATTTGAAGACCATTTTCAAGGAAAATGTATTTTAATAACTTTTTTATGGATTTTAATAATTCATATATAATTTTTCCAAACTTTTTTCAATGAAAAATGTTTTCAAATGTTTTTATGTTTTAAAAATCATTTTTCAAAGAAGAAAGGTTTTTTTTCTCAAGAAATGTTTTTAAAAGATCTTTAAAAATTATTTCCTATATAAGATAACATCCATTGGCATTACTCATGCCTTTATGGGTAAATTATTCCATGTTTCCATTCATATTATTTCTCTGAATGGATTATGTTTTGATGAAATGATATTTATGAAACCAGTTTCTCTTTCATGGGTTATATGCTTTTGAAAACCACTTATTTTCATATTTTATGTTTATGATGAAATGATTACAAAACCTATCACTTTACACAATTTATGATATGATTACATGTTGATAATACCCATTTAATTTCATGGGTTATGATATGGTTATTTTTGATCTTGTGTCACATGTATGTATGATTTCACTATGAGATGGGTGAGACTTATAACTCCCTCCAATGCATTGGTTAAAGATTTATATCTCATGAGAAAGATGTTTCTAAAATGAGAAATGAACTCGGTTCAATATTACAGGGCTTTAATGGGAAATGAACTTAGTTTATTATTACAAGGTTGGTATGAGGAGTGAACTCGACTCTGTATTACAAGGCTGGAATAGGGCGTGAACCCGGTTCATTAAAGGACATTGTCCACTAAGATGATCTCGGTAGTAATGCGCTGACTACTATGGAAATAATTATATACGATTATGTGTCTACAAAAATTCAATGTTTTATTCCTATGTTATGATTTCACAGCTTAGTTTCTTTATTTTCTTATGATTCATTTCTTATGAACTGCCAATATTTATTCCATGATTCATGTATATGATATTTGATATGTTGGGTATGATCTTCTATTTTCACGATCATGTTCTCATACCCTTATGTTAATGTTTATAATTACATATCTCCCTTTTTTACCCATACTAATCATTTCACCTCACCCCTTTTTATGTTTCCTTCCCCCAGGTTATTAAGATATGTATTATGTTTGATGTGTCTAAGAAGGGTGGTAGTCAATAAGAACCTATTGGGAGATAATGTAGCTCACTTATGTATCTGTGTGTATGTTTCCATGTCTCCAAAGGAACAAGAATAAAACAGTTTTTGGGTTGTTTTAAATATTCCACAAAAGTTATGTAATGTTAATGTATGAAAAGTGAGGGTCTTTATACAACCTCTCCCTCAAATTTTGTGCTCGCCACTCCCTCATAATCTACCCCTCACTTAGTCACTGTCACCCCTCAAACAAACAAGACCCAAACTACAAATCATACCCCACCTTCCACATTAGATACCCATTAGAATCCACTACTACAGAACCCCAGATAAACAGTTCCACCCTTTATCAGCACTACCTAAAAGTGCTAATAAAGGATGACCTTAATCAGTGCAAAAAATAAGTGGCGACAAAAGGTACAATTCATAAAAAAATCATATCATTTAAAATAATATATTAACATATAAATATATTCATATTGATAAAAATATAATATATTTTATTAAATATGATATATATATGACTATATATACATTGACACATGATATATAAGACATTTAATTAAAAATGGAATATAAATAAAAAATGTATATTATTGAAAATCTTATTTTATATGCCATATATTTAGTGGAAAAAGGTTTATAATTTAATTAAAAAATAATATAAATTAATAATTTCAAATAATTAATATTAATAGATTTTAAATAAAATTTTCTATCAATTCAATTTGTTTTTTTTAGTTTAAAAAATATATAAAATAATAAATATTTAATTATTAATTAAAAAAAGTAACTAAATATGTTACACTTAATATGCCATACAATAATTTCACATGTATATACATGAAATTAATTCAATTTTATAGAGAAAAACATAAAAAATAAAAAATTATAAATATTATCATTTGATATTTTTATTTATTAATATTTAATATTTAATATGTTATTTTTTTAATTATTAAACTTTATTATTTTTTTACTTATATTTAATATATAATATTTATTACTTTTTAATTAATATATATATATATATTCAATTTATTAATTAATTATTATTTATTTCATCAATAACCTTTTAAATATTTTTGTAATTTATTCATCTTTAATTTTAATTTATTTAATATATATATTTTTGAATTTTATTCATTTTAAATATTATTTTATATTTATGGATTAAAATTTAATGTTTTTAATACAGTTTTAATTTACATAATTAATATATGTATTCATTTTAATTTAAATATTTACTCATTTTTTTTAAAAAAAAATTATATAATTAATAACTCCAATTCATTTTTTAATATTTTTTCAAATTGTTTATATTTTAATTAAATTTCACTCATTTTTAATATTCATTTATTGAATATTATTTATTCATTAATAATATTAAGTGTTTTTTTTATTTTTTTATAATTTAATCATTTTTAATGTTTTTATAAATAATTATTCATTAATATATTTAATATAAAAAAATTCATATATAAATATATAAATATATATAATATCTCCTTAAATATGATTTATAAAATACATAATATGTATCTACATTAAATATTTCATATATTCCGTGAAAAAAGGTTTATAATTTAAAATTGTTTTAATTAAAAATATTTACTAATCAGTATTGAGTAATGGACATTTAATAAGATGTCACTTATTTTTTCAATTTAACATATATCAAACTAATGTTACCTTAATTTAATACACACATACATTTAATTAATTCAATTTTATATAGAAACACACACACATAATATTTCTATAATTTATTCAATTTTTAATATTCATTTTAGAATTTTATTTATTAACATAATATATTTAATATATATTATGTTTTCAATCTGTAAATTTATTTATTTTTTATATTTTTATTCAATATATAATAATTATTACTTTTTTATTTTTTTCAATTTTTTTCATTTTTAATATTATTTATTCATTAATAATCTTAATTATTATTGGATATTTTTTAATTTATTAATTTTCTTTTTTTCTTTGTTTCATATTTTTTCAATTTTATCCATTTTTAATATTTATTTATAGACATTTGTTCATTATCATTTAATGTTTTTAATATATTTTTAATCTATATATTTAATATGTATTCATTTTCATTTGAACAAATATTCATTATTTTCTTTAATAATCTATAAAATTAATAAAACTTAGTTTAAGATGCATGTCACAAAGACAAAATAGAGAAAATGAGCTTGGATAATTTTCCAACTTTAGTAAAATGATCCCTAATTTTTTTATGTGTAGGAATCTACCAAGAAAAAATTAGTAATGAAATGTGGTTGGTATGACTCAAAATGTGTGTTTTCAATATAAGTGTTATTTTAATATATGACATGCATCGCATAGCCAAAATTGAGAAAATGAGCTCATATTGTTTTGAAACTTTATGAAAATGGTCTATAATTCATTTGTGAAGGGTCGAAATTGAAAACACATTAGTCCAATACAAGATGTGGCTAATATGAATCCAAGTGCGTGCTTTAAATATAAAAGTTTCATTTTAGTTTAGAACTTGTTTTATTATTTTTTTTTGGCATCAGGCATCCTTTCTGAAGTTCGGGTTGATGCCCAATTTGAATTTTTGAATTTTTATTTAAAAACATGTGTTTTGATGGCATACCATCATTTGATGCATGGGAAAAGCATGGTTTTGAAACTCCGTGGCGTCACCCAGGTCACTGTGTGGCCTAACTAATGTTCAAAATAAATAAATAAACTAAAATGAATACTTAAATGAGAATAATGTAAAAGAAGAAAAATAAAATGAGATTTAATGAATTGTTTTAATAATAATAATGAAAATATTATTACTAAAAATATAATAATAATAATTATTATTATTTTTAATATTATTATTAAGTTATTATTATTATTATTAAGAAGATTATTATTATTATTATTATTATCATTAGTTTTTTTATTTCTTTTGTTAGGGTTCCTCCCCCTTGGTGCATCACCCTTCTCCTCCCCCACCCCAATCATGTCGCCCCCACCCCCTCTTCTCCCTTACTGTTGTGCACGTCATCCTCCTGGACGAGCGCCTCCTAGTGGACTCCCTCCCCTTGGTTGGCCTCTCTCTAGCATGGTGGTCCTCCGACACGACCCCCCTTCTGGACAGCGGAGCTCCGGTGTGACACCCACTACTGGATAGTGGTTCTCCGGCATGACCCCCTGCTAGCTGGAGGTTCTCTAACGATTGCGACCCCAGCCGGACACCCTCCTTCGTGTGACCCTGCCACTGCACCCTCTCCCTTAGAGTATGCCTCTCTTCTTTTTTGTGGGATTTTCTTTCTTTCTTTTGGGGGTTTGGTTTTCCAACGGGTATAGGGTTCATTTTAGGTTTATATGTCTTTTGTTAGGGTTTGATCTTGATGTTGTGGGTCGGGTCTTGCCTTTTTAGGGTCTCATGGTGGTGTGGATGCGGTTTCAGATCATTTTCTAGATGTTTCTCTACAATAGGTAGGTGATTCCATGCCTTAGTATTTATTAATGATTTAATTTTTTTGTTAAATTAATTTTAACATGTTCTATAATTTGTTTATGTATTGAGAACGTAGTTTTAAAAAGGATTTTATATGCATTTGGTTTGAAATTGGTTTATTTATATGAATGTGGGTGTACTTATTATTTAAAGTCATGTTGTGATTTTTGGAAGGGATTTTTATATTTAGTAAATGGTTTATTAAATTATGTGAGTAATGAAAAATATATTTTTAAAGGTCTTGTCATGATTATGTGTTGGGTTTGGATCTTTCAATAGAAAATGGATATGTTGTGTGTGTCTGTTTTAGTGTGGTGTTTCATGGAATGGTTTTATAAATTGTTTGAAAAGTGAAAAGAATGTTTTCTAAGGCATTTGGGGTGTGAATGGGTTTGGGTGCATGCTTTCAAAAAGGAAATGTAAAGCTTGGACATGTTGGGATTGTTGTGCATTTTAGAAAATGAGTCATAAATTTTTTAAATGACAAAAGGAATGTTTTTAGAAAATTATATTGGTTACATTTGTTTTTTAAAAGGGGGATTGTCCCATGGAGTTAGTTGATTAATTATATGTTCTTCTTATGTTTCTTAAATAGGGAGATTTCTAAGATGTAGAAGTGATGGAAAAATAAGTTCGAAAGGGGATTTTGGTGTGTGTAAAGTGGTAGATGATTTTTTTCATGAAAAAGGGTGATTTATTGAAATTATTAACATGGTTATGATAATGTTATGGCTTGTGTAAAATGTGAGCATAAACTTGAGCACAACAAGGGAATCCTGGGTAACTAGGTGGATGGTCTAAGACTAGCACGCTAGATGATTCAAAAGTGGTTCATCCTAATTTTGTCTAGTAGGATTGATGATACAATAGTAAATAAAGGTGTGATATGATTGGAGATCACTAGGACTTGGGATGTGATTCCCCTTGGTGGTTTGTGCATGATAACGTTGATGGTCGTGGTTTTTATACCATATTTTTACCTAGATGTGAGGTTCTTAGAACCCCACTTGATATAGTTTGACCCTAGGGATTAACCTATGATGCTCTATGTTATATGATGGGGTTCCAACTATTGGCATACAATGGACCTCTTGTGTGTGTATATGTGTGTGTGTGTGAACTTTTATAAATCCCTTATTATTTCAAGAAAATGGTTATGTATTGATTTTTCTTTGTAAGTGGTTTCTTTTCTTTATTTAAAATGTTTACTCACAAATGTTTTCCTGGAAATGTTTTAAAAGATTTTATTTAAACAAGAATGTTAGATTATCTTTAAAATGTTTTGGCATGGAATCTTTTTATCTAGGTGGCAACCTACTGGGCTTTAGATCACACACTACATATAACCTTGGGTGTATGTATATCTTGTTGCATGTTTGTTCCAGGTAAAGGAAAGACATTTAGTATTGGGATCTTGAGTTTCTAGTGGCTTTCAGTGTGGATCATGGTGGTGGTAGATTGAGGATATAGTTCCTCTCATTTCATGGAGGTTTGGTATAGAGTTTTGTTTCCCTTCCGTCATATTAATTTTGGGGTTTTGACTAAAATTTGTAGACCATTAAATATGAAACTTTTAAGGGATTGTTTGGTTGTAATGTCAGTTTTGGAATATTTACATTGTTAGCTATTTCATGACTACTTATTAACGTAAATCATTCCCAAACATTTATTTGATACTCGATCACTTGTTCCAGCCTGTGGGGATTGGGGACACCCGTTGGGCCTTGACGTAGACCGGGTCAGATGGAGACCTAGCTTGGTTCGTGACAAAATGGTATCAAAGGAGGTTACACTCTTTTGGTTCATATTCCTTAGGAAAGAGTCTGGGTAGAGCGGTTCTAGGATTCTCAGAAATTGGCATTACAATTACGAGTAGGGTTCCAGGCTAGTACACCTCGTGATGGGACTCAAGTCACCAAGGGATGTCTGGTTTCATATAAGTTCCTTGATCCTTGTAGTCGCTTGTTATTTGGGAAATGAAATTGGAGTTAGGCCAATGGTCTTAGGGATCTTGCAGGGCCTGAAAAGCCATGTGGAGTCAGGGATATTTTCTTAAAAGACTCTCTGAGATGGTGGTGTGACTGGAATATGGCCATCAAATATATTTTCGAGTCACCCATTGAAACTAGTTTCCCCTTGATTTGTTCACCATCACTATGGGTTTTGGAAAATCATTTTTAAAACTCTTGTTTGAAAATTGTGGAAACTAGATTTTAAAATGGAAATGGTCTGAGTAAATGGGATTGAGTTTATCAGTAGTGTATTTTCATAATTTATACATGTGGTTTACTAAAATTAGTTGTTGGGAAAGCATGAATTAGGTTAAATCGGGTTTTGGAAATCCATTTTAAATGGGATTTTTTGAACTATTGAAAAGTTTTTTGAATGGAATGAAATATTTTGGAATTTATGTGTGGGGTTTGAAAATGGATTTTTATTTGTTAATCAGTGGGATTTTAAAAAGTTTCATGGATTTCTAGAAACTTGATTTTAATGAGTATAAATGAGTTTTTAAATGAGTGGGTATGGGTGAAATGGAGCTTATTGTAAAACTGGGAGCGTTTTAAAGTGAAATTAAATGTTTTGAAATTGATGTGTAAGGTTTTAAAGTGGATTATTATTTTAATGATTAGTGTTTTTCTGAAAACTTTTTGTGAGATTCAAAATGGGTATTGATTTTTTGACTACTGATTTTGAGAAAATGGAAGTGTGGGTTGAATTTTTATTTTTGAAGGTGAAAAAGGTTTTATTTTGAAGTTTGGTACTCTCACTAGTGACCACATACATGGTATATATGTGGAAAGTGGAGTGGTTACTTGTTTGGAATGAGGAAGGGAATGTGTGAGATGTAATGGGGTACCATTGGTGAATGTGCAACCCACCCATCCTATTTTATTTTTCAAAGGTGTTTTAAAGAAAAGATAGAGTGCATGGTAGTTCGTAGTTGTGTTGTGAGTTTCTTTATGATTTGGGATTATTAATTGCACGATATTTTGTGTTTTAATGATCTTATTGTTGGGAGATGTTTGAAGTTTTAGTTTTTTAGTGAGTCAGTTGGAGATAATGGTTAATGTATTTTTATGAAAAATGTTTTGGGATGCCTTTGAACGGGCTACCTTTTTGTGGGTTTGGTGTTGCTTGCGGTTTGTTTTGGGAAATGAACCAATTTGATCAGGTCATTCTCTTTTCCTTGATGTCTAGTATAAACCCCCATAGAGAATTGATGTATATTTGTAGTGCATCTACAGGTGATCCACCGATGGTAGACCCTCCATTTGATCAAAGTAAGTTCTTCCTTCTTTGGTTATAGAATTGGGTTCAAATCTTTTTTCTGGATAGGTGGATCCTCTCGCAGAAAGATAGCTGGTGTGAGATTATTTGAATAAATCTTTATTTTCCTGAGTTTTTTGATGGTCAAAGGTGAAGTTTGACATCACTAAATCTAAAGATCCATCTTGGAAGGGGTGAAATAAATTATAGTGAGGAAAGTTGGAATAAGTCTAGAGATTTCAATAATGGACACTATTTTAAAGTACCCTTGGGTCTTTTATTGGCTTTGTTTAAGAAAAGGGTCATGTTAGGCCACCAGTGTGGCAAACCTAGTTGTACGAGGATTTTATGTCCATTTATAGGAAGCAATTTCTGCTTGGGACTCGGTTTATGGTCTCTCTCCTTGAAATGCTTCTATCGGTTTTAAGGGTCATGTATGGTGGTGTGTTACAGAGTTATGTTCTCTTTTATATGAAAAGCTGGATGTTGTGGAACCTTTAGAGGGCATGTTTTTTAACAAGGTGCACATTCCTCTTATGGTAATTCCTAAAATCCTCAATTCTAAATGAATGTGCCTTCCAAGTGACCCTTATTTCAATTTTTCTTGTTCTGGGTGAAAGGGCCGATCCTTTAAGTTATTTTCATGGTGAATTATCATGTTGAAAACAAGTGAGTCTTAGGATGTGTGTGTTATTTTGGTGTTGTTTGATTGCGGTGTGGTTTCATGTGGAACCATAAGGAGAAGTTTTATTCGAGAGTATTCAATGTTTGACAAAAAAGAGGGAGATTCTTCAAACATCAGAGCTATAGCCATAGGCCTCAGAGTGAAGCTGGTACATAGTTAGGAACCCCTAGGGGGTGTAAAAGACCTTGGTCTAGTGTCTGTCTTCATTATGGGAAATGAAGATAGTCTAAACATTATGTGTAGCTGTCTCATTCCGTGTGACCCCATTTAGTGAATAAACATGGGGACCCTATTTCTTCATTGTGTTCCGCATGGGTAGTAGAGTTCCTCCTTAGTTATAAAGAGGCCATGTTGTCTTGTTTTCTTAAACCTCAATACTTATACCCTTATGGGTGTGAATATCCATGTGGTTTTCCATGTGTGAATAGACTTGTAAGTCCATTTCAATCATAGTTCTGGCTAGGCTGATCCAAGGGTGGTGATTCCCGTGGGAGTGGGGAACCACATAGTTTCTTCTGTTTGGTTTGGAGTTTCATTAATCAAGTCCCTTGCAGTGACGTATTAGGTTGCGCATGAAGCTCCCATGTTAGAACATGTTGGGTTATTTTATTATTCAATTCCAATTAGTTAGTCTAGTTGGTATTTATGGTGGGGAGACCCACCAGGGGTCTCTATAAAATTCCTCAGAAGTAAATCAATGTTAGCCTCTTTTTTAGGATGGGGAGTCTATTCAGGCCTCCCCATGTTGGTCCTCCAGCTCTATCTTCAGTGTTGGTTGTTCTTATGGTGGGGAGTCTGTTCGGGCATCCCCATGTTAGTAATTCAGTTATGTTCTTGGTGTCGACTTGGGGCTGGGGTTCACCCAATGGTGTCATTGAATTAAAATCACGGGAGTCTTTATCGAGTTGTGGTTTGATTCTTATTTCATATTTCAAGCTAGTAGCATAAGTCTCATTTAGTGATGTCTGGGGTGATTGACATAAAAAGTTGGGCTATACATTATGGGAATCTCTTTTACTTTTATCAATCAATTGGATGAGTTTTTCCTTTTGGGGGTAGGTGAAATATAGTGAGGAGTAAATTTTGATGTCTCCGGAGTTTGATTTGTAATTATCTTTCTTTGTTGATGGTGTTCTAGCCTTTTATTGTTTGTTGTTTATGAGAAATTTCCTTGGACAGTAAGGGGGTATCAACTTATATGTTGGGGTTAGGCCTTGTTGTGGATTTTTGGGGAAGGAAATCATTATGGAGGGGATAATTGTCACACCCAACCTTTTTAATTTTTTTATTTTATTAAGTTTCTTGGTATCAGGTATCCTTGTCGTGGTTCGGGTTGAAGCCCAGTTTGAATTTTCGAGTTTTTATTAAAAAATCATTGTTTTGGGGCATGGAAGCATTAGAAAAATAAGCAAATCATGATTTCGAAACAACGCGGCTTGGCCCAGGTCACCATGCGGCCGGCCCGATGTTCAAAATAAATAAATTAAATGAAATTAATACTAAAATGTGAATAATGTAAAATAAGAAAAATAAGATGAAATTTAATGAATTGTTTTAGTAATAATAATAATAATATTATTATTATTAATAAAATAATTACAATTATTATTATTATTTATAATATTATTATTAAGTTATTAATAATATTATTAAAAAGATAATAATAATAATAATAATTATTATTATTATTATCATTAGTTTATTTTTATTTTTTTAATTTCTTTTGTCAGGGTACCACCCTTGCTGTGTCGCCCTTATCCTCCCCACCCCAATACCATCATCTACACCCCTCTTCTTCCCTACTACTACACACACCGCCCTCCTAGCCAAGCGCCTCCCAGCGACCTCCCTCCCCTTGGCTGGCCTCTCTCTGACATGACCCCCACTTTTGGCCAACAGATCTCTGGTGGGATCCCCCTGCTGGAATGTGGTTCTCTGGCGACCGTGACCCTATCCGGCCACCCTCCTTCATGAGACCCCACCGCCACACCCTCTCCCTCCAGGTAGGGCCCTCCTCATTTTTTGTGGGTTTTTCTTATTTTCTTTGGGGGGGTTTGGTTTTCCAGGGCTATGAGGTTATTTTTAGGGATAAATCTCTTTTCTAAGGGTTTGATCTTGTTTTTGTGGGTCGATTAATTCCTTTATAGGGTCTCATGGTAGTGTGTATGGGGTTTCACATCATTTTCTAGAAGTTTCTCTACAAGAGGTAGGTGATTCAATGCCTTATCCTTTATTGATGATTGAATTTTTTTTGTTAAATTAATTTTAGCATGTTCTATACTTTGTTTGTGTAGTGAGAATTTAGTTTCAAAAAGGATTTGATATGAATTTGGTTTGAAATTGACTTCTTTATATGAATTTGGGTGTATTTCTTGCATAAATCCATGTTATGCTTTTTGGAAGAGATTTATAAATTTTGTAAATGGTTTATTAAATTGTTTGAGTGATGTGAAATATATTTTTGAAGGGCTTGGAATGTGTATGTGTCAGTTTTGGATTTTGAAATGGAAAATTGATATGTTGTGTGTGTGTGTGTTTTATTGTGGTGTTTCATGGAATGGTTTTATGAGTTGTTTGAAAAGTGAAAAACATGTTTTCTAAGGAACTTGGGGTACATGTGGGTTTGGGTGTATGTTTTCAAAAAGGAAATGTAAATCTTGGACATGTTGGGCTTGTTGTTCATTTTAAAAATTAGTTGTAAATTGTTTAAATGATAAAAGGCATGTTTTTAGAAAATGATAATGGTTTAAATTTTATTTTTAAAATCGGGATTGGCCCATGGAGTTTTTTTATTAATTATATACTCTTCATATGTTTCTTAAAAGCGATATTTTTAAGATGAGTAAGTGATGGAAAATATGTTCGATAGGGGATTTTGGTGTGTGTAAAGGTTGGATTGTTTTATATAAAATGGCAATTTCTTGAAATTCTTGACATTGTTGTGAAAATGTGATGTCTTGTGTGAAATCTGAACTTAAACGTGAGCACAAAAAGAGAATATTGGGTAACTAGGTGGATGGACTAGGACTAGAATGCTAAATGATTCAGAATTTGTTCATCCCAGTTTTGTCTAGTATAATTGACGCTACAACACTAACTAAACATGTGATATGATTAGATACCACTGGAACATGGGATTTGATTCCCCCTAGTGGATCATTCAGGAGAATGCTAATGGTCATGGTTTATATGCCACATTTTCCCCGAGATGCAAGGTTCCTAGTATCCCAATTGATCTAGTTTGACCCTTGGGATTTACCTATGATGCTCTACCGTATATGACGTGGTGCCAACTATCAACATATGGTTTACCTCATGTGTGTGGATGTGGGTGTGTGTAAACTTTTAGAAATCCCATTTTCTTTCAATAAAATGGTTATGTATTGGTTTTTATTGTAAGTGGTTTCTTTTATTTCTTTAAAATGTTCACTCATAAATGTTTTCCTAGAAATTTTTGAAAATATTTAATTTAAATTAGCATGTTATATTATATTTAAAATAATTTGGCATGAAATATTTTTATCTGGGTGGCATCCCAATAGGCTTTCACTCACCCCCTACATACACCCTTGGGTGGTTGTAGAAATTGTTTCATGTTTGTTCCAGGAAAAAGAAAGATGTTTATTATTAGAAGATTGAGTTTTTAGTGGCTTTAGGTGTGTATTTTTGTGGTGGAGGATTTGGGATATGGTTCCTCTTGTTGAATGGAGGGTTTTTATAGGGGGTTTCCCCTATGTCTTAGTACTTCTAGGGTTTTTTCTAAAAACTATAGAACTTCAAATATGAATTTTTTTAGGCTTGTTTGGTTGTGTAATCTTTGTTTTAGATTATTTACATTGTTAGATATTTCATGACTAATTATTTGGGTAAAGTATTCCCAAAAATTTATTTGATAACTAGGAAATTTTTCTAGCCCATGGGGATCAGAAACTACCTTCAGGCCTTGCCACATATTGGGTCAGGCGTCAGGTTAGATGGCGACCCGACTTGGTTCATGACATGTCAAATATCCAGAACCTAGTAAATGAGCTCCGATTGTCGGGAAACTTTAGGAAAATGATCCTTTATTCATTTATTTCATGTAGTAATCAACCATATAGAAATCCAACACACGATATGATTGTTATGACTCCAAGTGAATGTTTTCACATTAAAAGTGTCACTTTACTAAAAGAAATGTGTCTCATAGTAAAAAATGAGTAAAAGAACTTGGATTGTCTTAATAAATTAGGAAAATGATCCATAATTCATCTATGATATGTAGGAATCAACTGTATCTCAATTTGGCACATGATGTTCCCAATATGACTCAAAGTGTGTGTTTTCAATATAAATGTGTCATTTTAGTTTAAAACACACGTCACATAGCAATAAAAAATGAGAAAAAAAGTTTGGATTATTTTCAAACATTAGGAAAATGATCCATAATTAATTATTGTAGTGTAAGAATCAACCTCACATAAATCCAACACACGATGTGGGTGGTATAACTAAAAGTGCATGTTTTCAATATAAAAATTTCATTTTAGTTTAATGATATAATCATTAGAAACCATTAAATATTTAAGATAATTAATAATTGGTAATATCATTAATATATTCAGTATTAAAAAATATAATTTATATATATTAATAATTTATAATGCAATGAATAATTCACAATATAATTATTAATTAACAGTATAATTGATAATTAATAATTAATATAAAATTAACAGAATAATAATTAATAATATAGTTAATAGTATAACAGATAATATCATTAATATATACAATAATTAAAAATATAATATATCATATGTGGATTATATAACATTAAAATTAAAATTTGTTTATTTTTTATGTACTCTTACTATAATAAACATCAGTTTTATTGTGAGGAAAAACTTTTGTATAGAGGTTGATCGTTAGAGAAAGACTTCTATATAAGAGTTATGATTTTTTATTTTAGGTTGTAATCTTTTTTATTAATTGTAAATATCACATCAATGTAAATATTTTTATGTATATTTTTAATTGAAATGATAGTGAAATATTAAATTTTTATCTCAATCTGGTTTTCTATAATATTTCATTCCAATTTTATTATATTTTTCAAATATGGTTCTATTATAGGACTTTTTTAGGGCTTCATGTTTGGTAGCAGCATCCATGACCTTTATCAATGCTAAAATAAATCGTTAATAAAAGACCCCTTTATTAGTGCCGAAAGAAAGCGCTAATAAAGGTCCCATTTATCAGTGCTAAAAAGATCTAATAATGGACCCCTTTATTAGTGCTAAAAATAAAGCACTGAAAATGGGGGCCTTTATTAATGATTTATTTTTAGAACTAATAAAGGCTGATCTCTTTTAAGGGCGCTCTAATTTTCAGTGCTTTTTTTCACTGATAAATCCCTTTTATAGTGCTGAGATAGGCAGGTTCTATAGTAGTGATATGTGCCTCCTAAAATTTTGGGATAACCTAGGTGGATCATGATTTGAAACCCCACATAGAGGCTTTTTTCCAAGGATCCAAACAACTAGTATACATAAATATTTTCAAATTATCATGATGATGATAATCACCACCACCATCATCATCAGACATGGGTTTTTAAATTAATCGTGTGTATATATATGTATGTATGTATATATATATATATATATATGTGTGTGTGTGTGTGTATCAAAGGGGGTTCTAAATTTACATTAAAATTGTAATTTTAGTGGCATTTTCTAATGAACCACCACTATTTATCCAAGAAAAAAATAACAAGGTTATGCTTGACCCCCTCTAAAAACTACTTCTAATGACTATTTTTTTGTAGTGAGTGTATACATGAAATGTGTACTAATAAAAAATAATAAATACTGATCACACTCAATGAAATTATAATAACTTAATAAAAAACAAGAATACCATAAGATATACATATCATATATAAGTATGCACACACATTCATCAAACCTCATTTTCTTACTAGTCCATCATGGAATCAAACCATACCTATCTTGTAATGTTAGATTATTTTCATGAGAGATGAGGATATATCCCATTTATGACACACTAACTAATAGTCATTTTATGCATCATACTTTTCATTGACCAAGTGTCTCTAATAATAAAAATATTGGTAACCCCAATAAATATTTTAATCCTTATCCATGATACACTGAGTAGTCAGCCCCAATGAACATATTCCAATTTCATTGTCTCTTGATCCTTGAAAATAGAAATCTAATCATTATAACCCATGGCTAGGAGTGTTATCACATGACCCATATGCCTCAATGAGTATCATTTTGATCTGATCTTTATAAAACCATCTTTTACGTAAAATAATAATGTGCCACTCTAGCCCTAAAAACTCTAACAAATAAAGAAATAAAAAACACGTTTTCCTTTATCTTTATAAAAAATTGAAGATCCCAATTTCTATGTCCCCCTAGACTTATAAAAATCACACCTAATTCCATCACCTCTTTTCACTTTGGAAATTTATATTAATATCATGTATATAATGGTGATATTTTTAATTACTAAGCACTCACCTTATAGGTTGAGATTAACCTCACATTCTTCTCATATGTCAAATTTTCTCATATACTAAATCATAATCCCATTGTAAAAAAATAGATAAATAAGTATTATCTCAATAGAATCAATAAGGTTGGTTAAGATAACCCGTCTGAATAATAAATATCTAAATCAACACAAACTAAATGACTTGTCAAAGCGTGCCCATCCAAATTAAATAATGTCACCTCAAATCACGTGTAGCACAACATTTTATTTGTCTATAAATGTTATCATCACTTAAGAACCTTTACCATAACACTATATCTAACCATTTAACACTAGAAATTGATGCATAAAACATGATCATATTATTCAAAAATCATATAAAATATCCAATATAATGTATCATGTCATATCACACTTCATAACTAGAACATATATTCATTAATTAATAGCACTAATAAATCATATGAAAAATTACATCATGATTTAACATTTAAAATCGATCATTTATCTAATTAAATAATATTTTAAACATGGTATCCATTTTAAAAATAACAACAACATATTACAAACTAATCCATAACATGGAAAAAACTTTTAAACAATTACTTCTTAAAATACTCATCACGAAGGATATCACATACTTGATAAGAACAACCTCTTTAATTCATTCAAGGTGATTTAACATTTATTTAAATACCATAGCATATAAAAATATTTTTTTACTTTATTATAATTATACTCAGGGTTATAATTAACTATTATTGAAGCTATATAATTTTTTGAACACCATGGTTCCCCACTTTAGTTCCCCTATGTCTGGTTTCCCATAGCCCAACAGACACATTCTTTCCAAAACACCATTAAACTAAAAAAGATTAAGGGTCACCTACCATAACACTTATATAGTTATTAGAAGTAAGAACACTTATTTAATTGACCCAATACAAAATATATAAATAATTACAACCAAAATCATCAAAAATAAAATTTAGCTATAAATTTCAACTTAATGGATAAAATTAAAAAAAATAAAAACATATAAATTATCTTAGTCTCATTATATATAATAAAATATCATAGAGGGTTTTCTATTAGTAAAGTATCAAAGGATATTTAAGAGGAAAAAGTGGGAGGAGAAAGGATGATCAATGGGGTAGGGTAGTTTCTGTTAGGAAGATGTGGATAAATAAATGATAAATAGGATTTTATGTAAAAAAATCATATGAAATTATAAAAATATTATAAACAAAATTTATACTTACAAACCATAGGGAAATTAGTGGCTAAATAAAATTCAGGCCTCTCTTCCCACTAAATTGGGTACCGAGTGAAAATCTATTACCCCATGACCCCTCTTTTACTATAAAAACTTATGTTAAATCACTAACTATTCTTTCCAAACATCTCATCTAGATTAAAAAAATCAAAAAGTGCCTAAAATAAAAAATACCCAATTTTAGTACGAAATAAATGATCTCATTCATGTATGTTGTTAGAGACCACAAAATAATATATGCATTTTTTTTATTTCCTCATATTTATAAATAATAATTTAAGTATTAAATATACACAAAAACCTCATGGTTTAATGTTTTTGTATATTAGCTACATATTATGCATATTTTAGAAAAAAAATTTAAAAAATTTATTTAAACCTTTATTTTAATCTTCTTTTGAACCCATCCTAAACATATCATTACATAAGAAATTTTAGGGACATACATAAAGAAAGGAAAGGGTGAGATAATAACTTGATTTAGGGAAAACATAATAGATATAAAAGAAGGTGTAAGAGAGATTATTCTGTACATTACAAATGAATAAATATGTGAGAAAAAAGAAGTATATAAGAATAAAATTGAATCATGACATAGTAATTTGGTGAATACATAATAATAGATCATCATAAACATAAATTAAATATCTCTATTGATACATAATTTAAATCATTATGCATATAGAGGCTTATATCATAGGAAATGATATTGGTTATATCATTTATTGTGGCATGGTATATCACATGACTTATTATAAAAGTGACATGAGACATAAAAGGTTTTGAATTTAGTAATATAAATATAAACTAAATATAAATTATGATTTTGTGGTATAAACTATGATATAGTTTTTGTAGGTGTAAACCATAATGAAGTAAAGGTCACTACACTATGGTTTTAGGTATGATAATGCATGCATTATTTGATGAAAAATGACTTAAATTCTTTCTTATAATATAATATATGATAATCAATTTAGAATATCATATTATCATATTCAAATGATTTTGAATGTATATATTGATTTTATGAACTTTAAATAATCAATGAGAGATTGAATCAAAAGTTAAAAATGGTTTTAATGGTTTGTAAACTTTGTTAAATGTTTCATGAAGTCTAAGGAATGTATTTGGATGGCTATATAAATGGGTTTAATCCTAGTTCAATGTATTTAATTCAAATTTTTTATAACTGTATCATGAAACTTCAAAGACACATCACTCTATCTCTATCTAACCAAATTTTTATAATATGATAATAAAGAGAGATTCCATCCCATACACCGAGATATTCACTAAAACTCATATATTACCTTTAGAGGAGAGATAAATTTTCCTCTAAGAGATATCTACTAATATAGTGTAACAAGAGATTGTGAAATTTAGTTTCATCATATAAAAAGTCACATTATTCATTTATATTTATTCAATATAAAATGAATGGTTATATCTTGGGAAAAAAGTTTTCATTACGTATTTACTCTAACTTTGAACAAGTTTTTTCCCATACAAAACCCTTCATTGGTATTCAATCAACTTTCCTATCATTTATATTGAAATCTCAAAAAAAAATTATTTTATAAAACCATGACACATTTTTATGAAAAAATATCATGGTTCATGAGTTTTTTCATAACCATTATGTAGTATTATAAAATGGGTATAGTTTTATAAAAGTTATAAAACTGAAATATTTCAACTAAAGTTTGTATGTATTTTATTTTCATCAAAATAACATACATATGATATATATTTCTTAAGAATGCATTTCCTGCCAACACATCCTTAAGCATGCTCTTGAGGTAACATTGATACCAACTTAGCCTGGCTATATACGATTCAACCTAAGGGTTCATGAATTTTTCACCATACTCCTACAAAGTATTCATCAAATGGATTAATGTATTTTCATATGTTCATTGAATGAGTTCAATTCACTCATCGAAAAGATGTAATTCAAGGGTGGGATTTGATGATCCCCGATACACCCTATGCATACTTCATTCATGGAGGACCATCAGGAAATTCCTATATAAAGGGAGATCTATCAATGGTATTGGTGTTGATCATGACTATATTAGAGGTGATATTGATCATCAGTTTCATAATTTTTTTTTTAAAAAAATCCCTTCTTCTTGTATCTTTGTTCTTATCTTACAAAGAAGGTGCTAACACCTCTCTCTATGCATGGAAATCCTCATGATATGACTATGGATCCTTCAGCCGATGAATTACCTAAAGAGGTGAGATAATATGTTTGTTTCTTTTGTGATCACCATAAAAATATAATCAATCCTATAGGAAGATTGATGCAACTATACATGTGTCACATCTAGACATGAATCACTCTATAAATAATAACCATACTAGCAAGAAATTAGGCCTCGAGATCACCTCCCTATATGCTAGATACTATTGATTAGTAGTAAGGGCCTAGGTTGTGAAATTGTGGAGACTATTCCCTAATATAAGAGTTTAAAAATAGTATAAATAAACAAGAATAATCCATAGTAATAAATAATTATAGTTCAGAAGAAAAAACTATAAACAAGGCTATAAATAAGAATGAAATGAAATAAAGGCCTAAATGACCATGTCATACGGACAATAATTATCACCCACTGGGATGACCACATATAAAAGAGTTAATAAATGATATGGAAATACAATTACATGGATATCCTACTAACTCTGATCCAATATGAATACTCTATCTCCACATACATATCCAATCCATCCTATATGATCAGTCCTCAACCTTAGTCCAACCTGTGCCTTCAACGAAGTGAACATCTGCTTGGGGTACCCTAGTGAAATGGAAGACTGAGAAAGGAGTGAGTAAACAAATCAGTAGGGAACTGCCAATGAATTCCCATACATAGCTAGTAAATGTTGTGTATGTATAAGTGATCTACTCATAAAGTTAAAAATAATAAGAAAAATAACTAACTACTAAAAATAAACTAAATAAACAAGTTGTACATAGGGTATTCTTTCATAAATGTATGTTCATGAAAGGTGCTAAGCCTATATGAGGCACAACCAAAGTAGTAAAGCTAACCAAACATAAGTAAAATAATACCACAATCAATCCTTGGGCCTATAATCCCAATTAAAAATACTTACTTTAGCCTAAGCCTAGATGTCTTAGAACATGTTCCACTATATATATATACCCATATATATATATATACATATATTTATATATGAGTTCAGGTGAGGACCTGAGCCATATGATAAAGTCGTCCCTCTATAATAAGGGCATGAAAAAGATATATTAAATATTCGATAATGATAATATTCTATTTGACCTATGAGCCACTCTAAGGAATTCTATATAAGGAACCCAAGTGTCACTAATAACATAAAGTATTTCAATTTAACCTATGAGCCCATCTAAGGAATTACATATAAGGAACCCAAGAATTTATCAAGGCTTAATAAGATCTCAAGACCTATGAACCCAACCAAGGAATTCTGTATAAGGAACCCAAGTATCTCACAAAGCCTATGTAATCTATCTGATATGTGAGCCCATCCAAGGAATTTCATATAAGTAATCCAAGTATCTATCAAGGCGTAATATGATTTCATTTTCCCTATGATCCCATCCAAGTCATTCTATATAAGGAATCCAAGTATCACCCATGGATTCTTATAATAAGTAGTAAAAAAAGTATGCTCAAATGTAAGATCATAGGAATTACATCTAGGCATCCCATCATAGCATCACATTGCATCAAGACCCATGGGATGAGTTCTAGCAAGCACATCTAGAATCATACCTGCATTAATAATAACTGAGTCAATGCATAAATAAACGAGTGAGGTTGGATGAATGCCTAACTCCATTACAACTACCATATCCCATTGGGATTATGTGTTTGGCATATGTTCTAGGTTCCACCTGCTACCATCTATACCCAAACCCATAATGCACTCAGATAGGGTTGGTTGATCACTGAGGCATCCAGTTGGGTCCCCTAGGTCAATAATTTATAGAGTAATCCTACTTGGGATCCTATAGGTCCACACACACACACAGATATATATAAGCAGAGGTATCTCTCTTGGGATCCTCTAAGTCAATACCATGATCTTGGGACAACACCTGATTTTCAAGGGTGTTACAGCCCATGGAATCCTAAAAACGATAGAACTTCCTTTCCAACTACACATGGTTATAACACTAAGGAAATTTCCAAGATATGGTTCATGACCCAAACTTAATGCCAAGGTCACTCAGGGATAGTCTACACACCCAACCCAGTCCTTGTGTACCTAATGTTTATCCATCTAGGTCATCACAAAGGATCCCATATCTCACAAGGTGTATCCAGAACTCATAAGAGGTTTGAAGACTAGTCAGTTTCTAAAGGATCCAAGCCTCATCCTTCGGGGGACAAGTCATGAAGCTAATGCAATGGGGTTGTTAGTGACCCATTTAATTGATTCCTAATAATCAATGAAAATAAATTAATTAAATAATTCATTTGAATAATTATAAACAAGGTTCTTCATCCTCATGGAAGATCCCAAAAATTTACATATTACCATCACAAGCATAAGTACTAACGAGTAGGTAGGATAAAAAACCTACCTTTAGGAAGATTTTCATTCATTTTCCAAGGGTATATAGTAGCTTCCAAAGCCTGTTCAATATAAATAGGCCACCATACATCCTTGTGAGGCCCTATCTCATGTGAAACAGTCACCATAAATTAAATATAACATTTATAATTAATTAGTTAAATCTATTTAAATTATACATAATTGGAAAATACTCACCAAGATATTCCTCCATGTCGAAACCATCAGCAACAAGGTGTGTTCCACTCCCAATACATCTCTGGGCCTAGGATTTACAAAATACTCTATTTAAAAACATCATTATAATGACCTAACACAACAATTTATGTAAAAACCCCTTGAAAAATATTAAATAGCGACATACCTCAATGAATAGATGCAAAAATATTGGTGCATTTCGTCTTACGATCCCCTATTTCTAGAATGAGTGAAAACCTTGTCCAAAATGGGTGATTCCACCATGAATCAATGGGATAAATAAATAACCCTAAGATAGAAACTCCTAAAATTAGAAATTATGGGATAAAAATATCCTAGATGAAAGGCAAAGGAAGATCTTACCCACCAATGTTGTCGAATCGCATCCCAGAATTACAAGATTTATGTAGAAGAAGAGGTGGGATTAATTGTCTTAGACCCTCCCTATTCATCTCATTCTCCTAAAAAATAAATAGGGAAAACTCCCCCTCTTTAAAACTAAAAAAAAACAATGGTTACATGATTCATGATGTAAATTTGGGGTTTATGTCGTAATTTTTTAAGGTAATCCTTTAGGCTTCCAGGATACATGATTTTGGATGTAAATCAAGGACTTACATCATAAGTTATCCGAAATTCATGCTATGAATTTCACAAACCACACCCTGTAATATATACTTACATCATGAATACCCTATTTATGATGTAAATCACTTACAACAACCATTTTTAGCATCTTGATCCACCCGTTCCTCCATTGATGCTCACCCGAACCCCCAAGACATCCACCAAAATTTAAACCACATCCAAAACACCATTTATTGACATTAAAAGCCTCATAAACTCATTATAATTCTAGGTTATCAAAATGAACCATCAAATAAACTAAAATTTCAATTTCCTTTGGAATTTTCAACCTATTAAAAAAATGCTTGGGATCTTACAACTTCCCTACCTTAACACTTATCATATTCGTGAAGTATTGGTGGGAGTAAAAATGAAAAAGATGACCTAATTGGGTTGTAAAATCAATTAAAATGATCATGTTTTGTTTCTGAACACCCAACACTCTTTCAAATCTACTTTAAACATATGATTATTAAACTGATAAAACCTAACCCATAATCACAACTGAAGAAAAAACTTCGAGAAGGTTCTTACTCAATCTTATCTAACCCATAAAATGATAACATAACCATATCTTATATAAACTATCCTATGGTTCTCCCCACTCTAGTTTTCTTCTCTTAACAGAAAATTCTAAAAAATGATACTTTCACCATCATAATTTCCTAATGGAAGATTCCCAGAGTGTCCCACCGGTTCTCTTGGAACATTTCTCAATTAAAATCATCTGATAACACATGAGGAAACCACCCTCAGTCATTGATTTGATCTAATGGTCAAATTTGATTTGATCTAGCTTATCCTGGTCATGATGGTTTTCCTTGAAAAGCCTTGTGTGACCCTTAAACTACACTTGTCTCATCCCAACCGCATTTATAATGTGGTTCCTCCCTGACTGTATACAACTATTTAAGAGAAAATAATCCAATCCACCTCCATATGACTATTTTTGAATACTTTCATCTTTTTCAGATGATGTGTCACCAAAATACGGTCCCAATGAATTTACCCCAAGGCACACTAAGATCATTATGAGAACTCTCATCAAAGATCATAACTGAATTTTGGTGACATCTTCTAGCTAAACCATATTCTATCAAACAATATCCAAAATCCAAAACAACCATCTAATTATTAATATCATCCTGACAAGACCCTTCTCACATGGGGGTTATATAATGGTGACCAACATACCAATACCCACCTTAGGAGCATCCTTGTCATCATACCTATAAAACAAGTTCCTAATCACTACATCCCATGCCCCATATATATCTGGATAGATCAACAGACATGGATAAAAACCTAATCACACCCAAGAGGCAACATAAATGCCACATATCACCCATTCTTGATCCATGAAAATAGATCCCATAGAAAACACAAAATTTCAAATCATAATGGGGGTCACCACCCTCAAATGACCAATGGTGTACGCCCCACCACATGATTTACAAGAACAACTATAAAACCATATAATATATGTAAAAATCTTGGCATATAGGTGAAACTATCTCAGTGTACTTAGGATGATGTCAATATATTGGTCATGATCGTATCATGATTAGGAGTACACCATGATTCCATCCATAGGTGTGTATATCCCCTCATTGATATGCACTCAGCTGAAATTAGGCTATACTTTCCTTTAACTAACCCCTAAAACCACGTTTCTTAATACTACTTTTTATGGTCAACTTAGGAGTCAATTGTCTCTTGGAACCCGATATATTCCTGATGTCTCCTCTACCACAGAAGGATATTACTCATATTATTACAACTCTTGGGAAACAAATCCCACAATATTTCATCAAATCTAATGGTACTTGGCTCAAACATATCCACTCATTGATTTAAGATTTAAATGGTACCATTCAAAACCGACGTGTACCATTACCTTATTTCCCAGAAAAACAGGTGTATAATCCCATACCACCCGAATCACACTCCCATGAGATGAAAGTTTCAAAGACAAGATGTCCATGATACACAAAAATTTAGTCTAAACATGATGGATATCTCTAGGAAATACTCTTTAAAATCATTCCCCACACCTATTTAATGATATATTCCATGATGGCCTATCATGGGGCATCATTCACTACTACAAATATGGCCTTTAAAAGCGCTAGAAAAGAGAATTTAAAGAACTAAAAAAGAAATTTTATTCGTAGTGAAGATAAGGGGGGTCCCTATTATCAACCCTAAAAAAAGTGCTAATAAATTCCCCTTTTATCAGTGCTAAAAAAAGAACTGATAAAACTATTTTTTTTAAAAAAAATTCTTTCAATCAGAGCCACCTTTTAACAGTGCTTGACCCCTCACTTTAGCAGTGATAACCTCCACCTACACCAACCTGCGCCCCCACCACCCCCCTTTAATAGCGCTAGCCCCTCCTTTAACAGTGCTATCCCCCCTGCACCCACCCTCGCCCCTCTGCCTCCCCCATGATTCAAACTCGAGACCTCTCCCCTATGTGCCTGGACACTTTAACACTCCCCCATGTTTCTTCGTTCTCCATTTAATGATATATATATATATATATTTACTAATATTTATTTTATAATATATATATATATATGTATATTTATATATATAGTTATATTAATATATATATATATATATATTTATTCGTATATTAATATATATTAATATATATTTAATTATATATATATATATTTAGTTATATTTTTTTATCTCTATATTAATATATATTTATAAGATTAGTTTTAAATACATTTATGATATACATTTTTCGTGTGTTTTTATAAATAAATAAATACATACATATATACAACATACATAAACTTGTATATATTTTATATATATGTGTGTATCTATAATAATTATTATACATATTTATATATATTTACATATATTATATATTCATATGTATATTCATATGTACATTCATATGTATATTCATATTTATATTCATATGTATATTAATATTTATATTCATATGTATATTCATATGTATATTCATATGTTAGAATATATAGATAATATATATCAGTTTGTTAATAAAGACACACACGAATACACACCCACACACCCACACACAAACACAAATTACATAGGTATATAAATATACATATATTTGTATATTAAATTAAATGGATATTATAAGGCTTATATATTGAGAAATATACTTTATATGTAAATATGTTTAATTATTTATTTATAAAATTAATTTTTTATGTGTGAATATATAAAAAATATGTATATAGTATTATATATTAGATTATAAATAACATTACATTATGAAAAATTATAAAATTCTAAATCCATAATATCAATATGAATTTAATCCCTTGGAATAAATTTAGTCCCCACTGAAAAAGGGAACCCCCCCTGAAATGTGGCTTAAATTCTATCGAATGTTAAACAAATCATGCATCCCGACTAAAAACTCAGTTTTGGATGACTTATGGGAATTTCATGGCCTCAAAAAATGTGAAATATTGTTTCCTTATATCTCCAACATGTAGATATCATTACAGGCTTCAATTTGATATGTTGTAGAGCTTAAACGAACACCCGGATCAAAAGTTATTGCTGTTTGAAGTTTGAGTTACGTTTTCAACTTATTTTAGATCTTTTATTAATTTTTTTTAATTTTTTTGTCTTCAAATTGTTATTAAATGATTATTACTCAATGATAATTATATTATTATTAATTAATAATATTTTTAAAATATTTTTATTCCATTTTCAATAAATTGATTATATATTTAATGTAAATGTCTATTTAAACTAATGTAAAACATATTTAAAATATATATATTATATTTTTATCAATATAAATATATTTATATTTTTATATATTCATTTAATATTTTTAATGTTTTTTTGAATTATACCCTTTAATAGTGATAGAAAAACAATTGCTAATAAAGAACCCCCTTTATCAGCACTAATAAAAAAGCGCTGATAAAGGGGTTATTTTAACCGCACTTTTTTTAGCACTGTTAAAAGTCCCATTTATCAGTGTTTATTTAGCGCTGTTAAATGGTGGTGCTACAAAAACCTGGTTTTGCGGTAGTGATTTTTTAAGATTAAAGCTCCTATAAAAAAACTACTAGTCAACAAGTCTAGACACCTAAACTATCCTACCCAAGGAAGCCAATCTCTAAAAACAAGTACCCTAGGTGATTCCTCAAAAAATCAAAGGCATCATAATTCCAATAACTCCAACCCAAGAACATACCATTCCTTAACCTCAACACGAGTGTACAACCAAGCTCACAACCTAAAAATGTATTTGTAAACCCCTAGAAAAACCTACTCACAGGCTTCGCTCAATTAAACTAAACATAGACTTATATGGGTCTAAATCACTACTAAGGGCCTCTAGGTATCCCACATAACCCTACTAATCAACTCTCAATAAGGGTCACTAGGTCTAACCACAAACCCCATATGTTAAACTACTCACCAAGGTCATATCACCTAAGGTGTCATTCGTACACCCATCTCAACGTAAGGAATATAATGCACCCGACAACCATATATAAGGGAGGTAAAGATAAAATCAACCTACAAGGGTCAAAACCTATCAACATGGGTACAATTATGAAGTTTTTCAATTTCTAGTTATAGAGAAAAACACCCTTTAAGTTGTAATTTGAATCCCATTGGTAAATACTAACTTAAGGAAAGAACTATAATGGAATTAACTACCATCCATCTATCTACCCGACCTTGATAATCTCTAATAATCCTCACAAGGAACACATCCCTAGAGGGTTATTATATAAACATATAAAATATAACAAACTGATGCTCCCCAAGAATCTACATATGGAGATAACCCATAGAGGTCCTTATTCACTATAAATATTCAGGTACCTATCAACATTAGGCTAGGGAATCTGATTAGATAACCATGAGAAAAGGTTGGTTAAGTAAAATATCATATAATGATAGATGGTAAACTCCATGTAGGTTGTTACAAACCTTTATTTAACCACCCTTGAGAAATATTACACCCTAAAAAGGGTTTACTAGAAAGGCATCCACTACCAACTCTAACCTACAAGGGTCAACAGTACTCACACATTTCAAATAAGTAGAATTAACTTCCAATCTACTTAGGAAAACACAATATAGTTTTTTACTAAAACATTAAATAATTGAACCTAAGAAACAACACCTTACTAAGGGGCATCATGTTCCCTATTGACTAAATAGGTTCACTGAACCTACTATGCATGATGAATGAGTTATCATCCCCACAGTCAACATATCACTATAAATACACATGACCTATCATCATAGGGAAATACATATACATGTTGGTATAACTAAGTATAATTCCACCAAGAACCTCTATAGGAAATCACCATTTAGGTTGTTTTTTAAATTTTAAACAGTTGAACTTATGTCAATAGTAAAATCAAATACTAACAGGCCTATAACACATGGATCCTATGTGTTAATTATGATGCATGATAAACCTCTTTCCTTTTCTTCCCAAGAGTTAAAATCAATCACTAGCCTCTCACCAACAGTTTGAGATCCATAAATCTATAATAAATTATAAAATACACACAAAAAATGTGAAACTCAAAAGAAAAAATCATATAAAACTGTAACATCACAAATATTAGAAATAAAAAAGAATCATCCATAAAAATAAATAATCAAAGTGTAGTAGAAATAACAACAATCATGGCTATAAATAAGAATGAAAATCAATAAAGGCATAAACAACCATGTCATATATACAACACCGATCAACCAATAGGATGACCACAAGTACAAGAGTTAATAAATCGAACTGAAATAGAAGTATTTGGATTTATTGCCAACTTTGAACTTAAACAAATAACATATATCCATATACATATCTGATCTATCCTAATCAATTAGTCCCAGGCCTTAGTCCAACCTGTGCTTACAACCAAGTGAATGTTTTCTCAGGTACCCTAGTGCAATGATGAGCTGAGAAGGGTGTGAGTATAAAACTCAATATGGATCCACCAATATGGTCCTATACCTAGCCAGTAAAAATAGTGTATCGATACGTGAGACACTCATTAGGATAACAACAATTAGAAAAATAAATAATTGCTAAAAATAAACTAAATAAACAAGTCCTACACATGGAATGTTGTCATAAATATTGATTCATGAAAGGTGATCATCCTAGTTGAGACACAACTAAATTAGTGAAGGTCACCCAATATAAGTAAAATAAAACCATAGTTTATCCTTGGGCCTATGATCCCAATCGATCATACCTACTTCATCATAATCCAGAATGTCTTAGAACATGTTCCATCATATATATATATATATATGTGTGTGTGTGTGTGTGTGTGCCTATATATATATATATGAATTCAAAGGAGGACCTGAGGAATTCGACCAAGGTATACCTATATAACAAGGGAATGTAAAAGATCCACTTAATAGAAAAGCATGATAATATTCCATTTGACCTATGAGACCATCCAAGGCATTCCATATAAGGAACCCAAGTGTTGCTCCCAACATAAAGTATTTCCATTTAACCTATGATCCTGTGTAAGGCATTGCATATATGGAACCCAAGTGTCGCCCAAGGCATAGTATGGTCTCAAGACCTATGATCCCTTATAAGGAATTCTATATAAGGAACCAAAGTATATCCTAAACCCTATATAATCCATATTCTATTTGATTCATCATAGTCATTCTGTATAAGGAATTCAAGTATCACTCAAGTCATAATATGATTCCATTTTACCTATGATACCATCTAAGGACTTCCAAATACAGAATTCAAGTATTTACCATGTAATCACATTATAAGTGGTAAAACAAGTAGGCTCAAAATACCGATCCCAAGAAGTACCTCTGGGCATCTCATCATAGAATCACATCGCATCATGGCCCATGAGATGAGTTCTAGGAAGCACATTTGGAATCTAAGATGAATCAATAGTAACCAAGTGAATATACAAATAAAAAAGTGAGGTTGGCTTAACTCCTAACACCATCAACTCTGCCACATCCCTTTGAGATAACATGTTCAGTACGAGCTCTAGGTGCCACCCACAACCATCAAAAATCAAACCCATAACGATCTTGGTTAGGGTCAGTCAATCACTGGGGCACCCACTACGGTCCCCTAGGTCAATACCATAGAGAGGCATCCTACTTGGGATCCTAGAGGTATATATATATGTGTGTATTTATATAAGAAGAGGTATCTATCGTAAGTTCCTTTAAGTTAGTAACATGGTCTTGGGTCAACACTAGATGCTCTAGGGTGTTACATCCCATGGAATCATAAAAAGGATAGCATGACATTACTAGATATGCATGGTCATAACACTAAGGTGACCTTAAAAAGATGGGTCATGACCCAACCTCAGTGCCAAGGTCTCTTTGGGATGGTCTGTACACCCAAACTAGTCTTGGTCTATCTAATTTTTTCCACCTAGGCCTATATAAAGGCTCCCAAGTCTCACAAGGTGAAATCTCACCTATAATAGGTTTTCAGACTAGTTAGTGTCTTAGGTATCTAAGACTCATCATTTAGGATCCCAGTCATAAATCTAACAGACAATGGTTTTTAGTGACCCCTAGATTCCATTCCTTATAATCATCGAAATTAATTTAATTAAAAATTTCATTTTAATAATTATAAGTAGGGGAATCATCCTCATGGATGAGCCCAAACATTTACATATTACATAGACATTCATAAGTACTAACAGACCGATATGATAGACCACCCACCTTTAAAAATATTTCCATTCATTTTCTAAGGGTCGATAACAACATCCAAGGCCTATCTAATCTCAATCGGCCATTGTACATCCTCATGAGTCCATGTATCACACAACACATTCCAAATTAATTAATTATAATAATTATAATTAATTAATTAATTAAATTTAAATTATAAATAACTAGATAAAACTAACCATGTCATTACACCATGCTGAAACCATCAACAAGGTGAATTCCACTCTCAACCGATCCTTGGGGCTTGGCAATAAAAAACCCCCCAGTCAACAATTCCTTTCCAACAACACAACAAAATGAATTAGGGTAAAAACACTTGAAAATTCATAAATGAAGACACAACTCCATGGATTAATGCACGAATTTAGGAAAAAATCATCTCAAGATCCCTTATTTATAGGTTGAGTGAAAACCCCATCCAAAATGGGAGATTCTTCAATGAAGAGATGGGATCTATGAAAGACCCTAAAATAGAAACTACAAAAATTAGAAATGATGGGATAAAAAATATAGAATAATAGTTGAGGAGTTTCTTACCCACTAATGTTATTGAATCACATCTAATAATACCAAGTTCAGCATAGAATCAGAGGTGGGATGCATTAGTTGAGACCCACCCAGGACGTCTTATGCTCCTGATGAAGGAAAATGGGATGGGAACCCTATTTAAAAACAAGGGTCACATGATTCATGGAATAAAATTGGAGTTTAAATAATAATATCTTGAGGTAATCCTTCAGACATATAGCATGCATGATTTAAAATGTAAATCAATGATTTATGTCATAAATTTTTGGAAATTAAAACTTTAAATTTTTAAAGACACACCACGTAAAGTATATTTACACCACGAATACACTATTGATGATGTAAATCACCTACAACAACTATTTTCAGCATCCCCAGACACCCATTACTCCTTCCATTCTCTCTTAAACCCCCAATAATTCCTCCAAAACTTAATCCACATCAAAAACACCATTTAGGGGTGTTTAAATCTTCCGAAACCTTTTCAAATTCATGGATATCGAAAGTAACCATCCAATAAAATAAAAATTAAGTTTCCTTTGGAATATTCAACTCATTAAAAACATGATATATTATAATAATCATTAAAAGTATGCCATTTTTAACATTTTTCATTTTTCTTGTATGTTTAGATTTTTTTGAGGGTAAATTAGTTTGTGTTTGGTTTTCTTCTACTACATAAGATCATATGAAGATCCCCAAATAACTATATGTGTTCTTAGATCCATTATCTTTGATAAACAAAAATTCTTCTATCACTATTAAATTTATAAAATTATATATTCATCGTTACTGGTTTGAATTCATGTTATGTGATAATGTTATTTTAGATTCTCCTACTCCATTAGTGGAACATTAAGTTTTTAACATGATTGGGTGGGAGAAGCGCAATAAGGTTATTAGATAATGGTACCTTTATTACATGTCATGGAAGATTGAGCATCATTTTTATCTTTATAACATTAATATGAGTGTTATTGTGATATTGATATGTAATTGAGTTCCAATCATGACATGTGGAGGTTACACCAGCATTTTGAGTACAAAATGAACTTGAAGAATGAATTCAAAATGAGACATGTGTATGTAGTGTGTGTGAGGATTAACAATTCCCTATCAAAATCATACCACGTTACAATTTTATTTAGGATTGAACTTGTTCATTACCTTGGATGCACTAAGGGTAGACATTGCAAGTTTTTACTTTTCCCCATTCTAGAGGTCTATAGTGATTCCCCATACTAAGAATTTTCCTATAATCACCCCACATTCATCATTCTTGCGCCATCCCGTATAGGCCTCACCACCTCCCACCACTAATTGCCGGACTACCCTTGAGCTTGGATGTTATCCCTATAATGACTGGCTACTCAGGTGGACTTGTTAAGGACTGGAACTATTTTTTAACAATTAAAATAAAATGTTTATTTGTTTATTTTTTTTATAGTTTATAAATTAGTTATGAATTATAAGTGTTAGGATTAATTAAAAGGGGTTTTAAGCCAAATATTAATATGAAAAGTTTATGTTTGTTTCTCATATTAAATAAAATATTAATTTAATAGTTTATTACTTTGTATTATTAATTTTTATAGAATACAAATAATGTGTATGTTAGATTTATATGATAAATTTATTCTAGGTGATAAAGAATTGATTAAAATTAAAAGTAAAACTCCTTAGAATTTAGTTTTTTATCTACCTTGATCTCAATTTTTTAGAGTTATGAGATTGAGAATAATTATTGAATATATTTTTTTGGGTATTAGGTGCTATAGATATCATGAATTTAATTCTCTATTGAGTAAAGTATCCTTGGGGATACTAGGTTGGGGTCAGACTACCCACCTAGTTGGAGGCTTATTTTATGTTTTATAAAGGTGAGGTATTGGATATTTTTCATTCTGATCTTACTGAAGTAGATATTGTAAATATCATATAACTCTATGCCTTTACATGATAAAGTTTATATACCTTATGAATAAGATACTTTAAGATATGTATGAATACACTTGGATTCTGTTTTTATGTGTGTATCACTAACTAATATGTTTTGTAAATAATTAAACATTTTTTTGTGGTGTGGAAACATTAATTTGGTGGTTGGAATAGGGAGTACAACATGAAATTTTTAGAATTATGCATACACAAAATAATAAAACATGTAAAGATAAAATATTAGATAATATGAAACACTAGTACACAAACCTTTTTTTACGTCGTTTTTTTTTTGCTTTTTAATATTAGTTTTTAGGTGACATTATTTCCAGAGATGTTAAAAATATGATTTTTTACGTTGGTTATTTAATAACCTATGTAAAAATGGGGTTTTATGGTTTTTAATGTCGGTTTTTAAAAAACTAACGTGAAATACATTCTGTAAATGACGTTAAGAATCCATTTTTTACGTTGGTTTTTGGAAAAAAACTACATTAAAAGTCATTTTTTACGACGATTATTTAATTACCAATGTTAAAAGTTATTTCTAACATCAGTTATTAAATAACCGATGTATAAAAGGTTTACCATATTGAATAAAATTTCCTAATATTTCATTTGATAGGTCATAGAGCTCAAATGGAGTTACGGATCAAAAGTTATGACCATCAGAAGTTTGATATTTTTTTTGAGGAAAGATTGAATGAGCCAACTGTCGCTTCATATTAGAAGGAATTTTTGAATCCGTTTGGGGATTTTCAGTTTTAACATGATATAAACAATCATCCATCATTATAATAAATTAATAATCATTAAATGGTATATCAATTAAGAAAATTACTCATAGAAAATATAAATCATGGGAAAATAATTACAAATACCTTGATGAGGTCACAGAAATAAGAAATCATTGATTCACGTTGAAGATCAAACAAGTTGATTCATTGGAATGATTATGGATGAATGAAATGATCATAAAATGGTATATCAATTAAGTAAACAAATCATAAAAACCCTAAATCATGGATATATGATTAAATATACCTTGAAGAGATCGCAGAAAGAAGAAATAATTGATTCACATTGAAGATCAAAAGAGTCGATTTGGGGGAACGATAATGGTTGAAATAAATGATAGTCAAATTAAGATGTTTGTATAATGGAAACATATAATTGAGATTCTAAGAGAAAACACGGTATTAAAAATTTTAGGTGGCAATTAAAAATTTCGATGTCACGATGTAAAAAAATTGAAATTTAACATTCATGGGATATTAAAATTATCTTTCACATCGATTTTATGATAACCGAAGTGAGAAGATATTAAAATTTTCACTTATTTTTCATGTCCATTTTTATAAAACTGGCATGAAAAATCAATATTCATCACCTTTTAACGTCGGTTATTAAATAACCGACGTGAAAAATCAATTTTCATGACTTTCTCACGTCTGTTATTTAATAACTGATGTTAAAAGGAATTTTTCACATCGGTTATTTAATAACTGATGTAAAAAAAGTTTAAACAAATTTATTTCATTTCCCAAGTTTTAATTTGACAGGTCATGGAGCTCAAACGAAGTTACTGATTAAAAGTTATAGCCTTTAGAAGTTGGATATCCCTCAGACATCGTTTAGAGATGATCAACCTCTAAAGGCCATAACATTTAATCCGTAACTCTGTTTGAGATTTGTGACCTATCAAATTAAATCTTTGTAAATGAACTACATTTTTGTAAACTTTTTCACATCGTTTATTAAATAAATGATGTGAAAAATAACTTTTAACGTCGATTATTAAATAATTGACGTCAAAAAGTCAGGAAAATCAATTTTTCACATTGGTTATTTAATAACCGATGTGAAAAAATGAGTGAAAATTTTAATATATTTTCCTGGAAATGGATTTTTCACGTTGGTTATTTAATAACCGATATAGAAAAGTGATGTACATGGAATTTTTGGGTCGGTTATATAATAACCGACGTGAAAAATCAGTTAAAATGGATTTTTGACATCGGTTCTTATATAACCGACGTGAAAAATCAGCGAAAATGTATTTTTACATCAGTTATATAATAAACGATGTGAAAAATTGATATTCAAATATTTTCATGTCGGTTCTAAAAAACCGACGTGAAAAAGGGTGACATAAAAAAAGGTTTTTGTACTAGTGAAATAATTATGAATTTAATATCTATATGATGTATGTTAAATTGGTGAGAATTTAAAAAAAGAAAAACCTTTAAATACTAAGAATGAGATTCATTTCAAAGCATCAATTTTCATTAAATTTATCATCATACTTGGTAGGTCATACAAAAGATGATTTCCCATAGATTATCTTATGTGTGGAAATAAAGTGATAAGTAACAATAGAACATCCTTAGGTAGGTCATACCAATGATGGGTTACCCTGAATTTTCCTTTGTTATCTTTTTATTATAATTTTATTTTTGTTAAACTTAACTAAGAAACCCTTAGGAATGATACCAAGAAATAGAGTTGGTTTTATCCATATGATGGATTGGATACAGAGTTACCTACTCAACTATCCAAGAATCATGACTGTTGTGATTCGAATGATTCCCTACCTAAATAACTAAATGGTGAGAGAAACACCAAAACCAAATCATTTATTAGTAAAATATGGATCTTATCTTGCTAAATGGAAATGATTCATAAGGTCATCATTTTTATTGGTATTAATTTCATTAAAATTCCTTGATGAAAAGATATAATACCCGATAATCAACCAAATATATGTCTCTGTTATAGGTTAGGTATTACTTCATGATTATCATATTGAAATCCCTTATAGGTATGATATATATAATCGTTAAATATTGGTATGCTGGGATGATAAGTCTTCTTAAGGATAAGAATTATGAGTATCTAAATACAAATGTTATTAATATCAATTCCACCAACACTGAATCATGGGTATTAGATACCGAGTGTGACTAATATATTTGTGCTGATAAAATCAGACTCGTAGATATGAGGGAATTGATGAAGGGGGAATTATATCTTCATATTGATAATGTAGTATGTGTTTCTTAATTATAATTTTTTACTCATGATCAGATTTTACTAAGTAGATTAATACTAGAAATGTAGAACAATTACTATATTCCCTCTATAAACATGAATTTTATTTCTATATATCGTTTGGAGAAGAAGGGATTACTATTCACTATTAAGAACATGAATTTTTATATAAATATTAATAATATTTTTTATGGGATTGAGAATATAGTAAATGGTTTATAAATTATAGATATGAATAATACAATTTATAGAATTCATAATAAGAAGTTATGGGTTGATTCTAATCCCACAAACCATTGGTATTGCTGCCTTGGACATATAAACAAGAAACACATCTAAAGTCTCCGTAAATATAAATTATTAGAACCATTAAATTATGAATCATTTGAAAAACAATAATCTTGTTTATTATAAAAGATGAAAAAATTTCCATTTTGTAGAAAATGTGAAAGGGCTAATGGATTATTGGATCTCATACGTATTGATATATGTGGATCAAAGAGAAATTAAGAAAGTGGTGGTTTTAAATATTTCATCACCTTTTATGATGAATTTAGTCAGTGTAGATATGTGTTTAAAATGAAACAAAAATATGAAACTTTTTAAAAATTCAAGTAGTTTTAGAAAAAAATTATAAAATCAATTAGGAAAGAGTATTAAGATTATTTGATTAGATCAGGGTGGTGAATACATAAGCTAGGAATTCATTGATCATTCAAGGGATTTTGTGATTTTTTAAAAAATCATTCCTCCTAGAAAACCAAAATTTAATGTTGTTTCTTAGAGGAGGAATCATACCATTTTGGATATGGGTTGATCAATGAAGATTCAATATAATAATTTTATTTCATTATAGGGTTATTCCCATGAAGCTTATTCATTTATTTCAAAACATGTTCTATCTAAATCATTCATAAATATACTAAATAAGATATGAACTAGGAAACATCCAATTATGTATTTTATTAATATTTTGGGATATAAAGAATATGTATGATGAATAGATTTTGATAAGAAAATCTTTAAATATAACAAATAATCATTTATTGGTTTTCCTAAGGAAACTAAGAGATATTATTTCAATAATCCTATTGAATAAAAAATGTAAATGGACCAAAATGATGTATTTATTGAAAAGGAATATATAAATTGAGAAGTTATTTGGAGGAAATTTGAACTTGGGGAAGATGAAGACAAACAAACCAAAAGTGTTCCTAAGGTGGAGGTTGATCCAGTATTGAAAATAATTGTGCAAAAAGATTCAACTTAATTTACACAAGAAACTCAAAGGTATGGTAGTATTCATCAAGACATCATGATATATTAATATCTCATAGAAATTTCAATGAGGTAATGTTCATAGGAGATGAACCCACCACCTACCAGGATGCTATCAAGAGTTATGGTTCCGAGAAATGGTTAAAAACTACGGAATCTGATATTGAATTCATGCACACCAACGATTATTAAAACATGGCATATGTACATGAAGGTTTAAAACCCATAGGGTGAAAATAGATTTTTCTTAATAAATATAGCATGAATGATATAGTGTCTACCTATAAAGAATGCATGGTTGTAAAAGTTTACAATCAAATTCATATAAATTAACCTTTTCATATATTGTGATGATAAAGTCCATATAGATATTTCTCACCACAATATCTCACTTTTATTATGAGATATATCAAATATATGTCAAAAATATTTTTATTAATTAGAATTTATTCAAGTGTATATGATATGGCCTGAATGTTTTGAAATACCAAGTAGGATTGCTAAGGTATGAAGTCCTCAATAATCCATTTTTGTATCGAAGCAGGCTTCTGTGAGTCAGAATATATATTTTTATGATGAAATCAAATAGTTTGGTTTCATTAAGAATACAGACCATTACTATATATATGAATGGAATAGTGGGAGTATAATATTATTAATGATATTTTATGTAAATGGCATATTACTTATTATAAATGAAATCATGACACTTCAATCTATGAATATATATTTGGGAAAGTGCTTCTTGATGAAATACATGGGTGAAACTGCCTATATACGGGGTATTATGGTTTATATATATATAGATCTCATAGGATTATTGGACTCATTTAGAATACATACTGTGGTAAAGTTATAAAGAGTAATAATATGTAACAATCCAAAAAGGGTCTCTATCAATGTTATATGGCATGAATCTTAAGAATATCTTGGATCCTTCTAAGGATTTAGAAAGGATGGATAGAATTCCCTATGAATCCTCCATAGGATCTATCATGTATGCTAGATTATGCACTTGACCTAATGTCACCTATTCTCTAGGAAATACCAGTAGATTCCAATTTAATCTTGTGAAAGTCATTGGATTTCAATAAAGAACATCCACAATTACTTGTGAAGTATTAAGGATATGTTCTTGATCTTTAGAGTAGAGGATTATCTCTATATAAAATTTTACATAGTTTGTAGTTCCTAATATGATAGAGATGATATAAAATCTCAATCTAGTTTTGTGTTTTGCTGAAATGGTAGTGCCATTAGTTGGAATAATTTCACTAAATACACCATAGTGTATTTGAAAAAAGATGTGGAATACATCGCTATATTAGATGGTATGAACGAATTATTTGGATTACAAATTTCATCTATAAACTATAGGTTTATTCTAGAATCAAATGATATATTTATCTTTATCATGAAAAAATGGAGCTATTTCCAAGGAAAAGGAACCCCATTCTCACTATAAGACCAGACACATTATTCAAAAATACCATATTATAAGAGAGATCATTAATAGGGGTGATTTTAAGATCATTTGGGTGGAAAAAATGAAAATTTAGTAGATCTATTTATGAAACCATTATCACAAAAAGCATGATGGCTCTATAAAGTCTCTTTGTATAAAATACTTAAGAGATTGATGTGATGGTTTTATAATGTATCATGATATTATAATAAAATAAAACTCTATTTATTATCCATTTATTTGTGATGAAATTTACATTTCATGAATGGTGTAATAATAATATCCACTCAAATATTGACTATAATGCCATGATATTTTACAACATATCTTTCCTTTAAATAAATCTAATGTGTTTGACTACTTTCTCCACACACAACACCAAAATAAAACAAGGCACAACATATTAGATGAATATTATTAATAAAATGATAAGAATAATAATACCTCAAGTAAATAAAAATATATTACTCAATTAAAATTTCTTACATTTAGTTGATATATAATAAATCTGATTTAATATTTAAAAGGTTTATTCATTTTCAATTAACAATTTAAAATATTAACAAATTATATAGACTAATTTTAAATGATTATGATAATATAAAATATATCAATATATTAACTGATATATTAAAATTGTTTAAATGATAAATTAATATGAAATAATATTGAGAACACATAATGTTTTAAAAGGCCATTTTTCAATAAAAACAGTTTTCTTTACATTTTTAAATTTCATTTAAAAGATAAATTTATAAATTTAAGAATTTTAATTTTAAAAAAATAATTTAATTTTTGAATCCATTATTTAACAATTATCTTAGGGTATTTTTTTGATATTTTTATTAAATAATTGATTTTTAGGTGAATAATGAAAAATGTAGTTTTTACTAAAACTGTAACGTTAATGACTATATCAAGAAGTATGTATAAATTAAAAAAAATTCCAGATAAAAAATTTATTTATGGATTAAAACTATAAATTTATAAATACTATTATGAATTTATAATACAAATGTTAAACATTTTATTAACTTAATTAATATTTTCCAATAAAATATTTATTTTTGTATTTTATTTTAATTAAAAATTATTTTTGTAAAATTTAGTTTTGTGTTTATTTGAAAGAATTTTTTTTATAATAAATTAATATAAATCATAAAAACAAATTTGTAATTATATCATACATAGAAGCTTTAAGCTTAAAAATACACTTTTGTTCTAAAAATATGTTTTTATGCGTTACATGCGGAAATGTTAAAATAAATTTTCTCTTACACATATAAATTTTAATTTAAAAAATTTATTTCATATTTGGAATAATTAGGTAAAAAGTATTTAATAAGGACCATTTTATTTTTAGGAATTAAAAGTAAATTACTTAGGTAAAAAGTATCTACCATGGTAAGAACCAAATACAATAAAAGTAAAAAAAAATAAGTCTAAAAGATTTAAAAGTATGTTTGAAAATGGTTGGTTGAGTATTTATTAACCTTAAACTTCCCCAAATCCATTATTTTATTTTATTGGATCTATTTTAACTTTTAATAGTGACTTTACCTTTTATATATTCCAAAAATTGTACTCCTCTCCCTTATAAAAGGAGCCACCATCAACGTAATTCTCTTCGCCCAAAATCCACCTGGATTTTAAAACAATCATACCAAATAAATGACCAACACCACTAAATATTATTATATGTTCTGGTCTTCTCAAAATACCACATCCTAGAGCCTTAATCCAGTTTTTGAAGGAGTTCTCTCATGGAGTAAGGTAACATTCTTAATTACTCTATTTTTATCTTTTTACATTATTTTATTATACTACAACCTAAAAACTACTATATACATGAAAATATAATAAAATAATTGTTAAAAATATTTTTAAATGTAATTATACTATTTTAATATCCATTTTATACCTTCCTCTAAAACCATTTGAAAAATAAAGACATCATTATGCATACGCGTAGACAACTACCACCATGAACAATGTGTCTGTTTTTTCATCACCTCTTACATGGATGGTTATAAAAGGAAATTAAAAGGATTAATATTATATTTATTTAATTATTATTATTCTTAAATTATAATTAATTTCCTAATTTCCACCTGATCCATGGAAAACAAACGCGACACCCCCAGACTACTGCCAACACGAATGTAAAAATTTTCATTTTTCACTCTTATGTTTTCTTATGTATCCAAATATATTATAATATAGTTCATTAATTTAATAAAATAAAAATAATATAATTTTTATTCTATGCAACTGATATTATTCCAAAGGAATCACTTTTTTAACTATACTTACCCATCGATTATAACATGTACTTCTTTGGGTCGGTTTAACCACCTACACAAAAAATGTTATAATTTTATATCATGGGTAATTTAGAAAACATAATTACCAAGGATATTTGAAGATAATAAATAAATAATAATTTTATTTTGGTTTTGGAATGGTAATGGAAATATCTAACTCATTATTTAGATACCACCCCTCATTTATTAAATTTACAGGAACAAACTCATCACCAACTTCATCCTCAAAAATCATCACTAAAATAATTATGAAATGAAGTTAAAAAATTATAAATAATTATAAAACATTTATTATAGTACCTATATTTATCTTATTATCATTAAATTTTAATCTATATAAAATAATCGACACCACCATTTTAAAAATAGTAATAAAAAAATTGAAGCTAATAACATCCGATGATGAAAATAAAATATAAATAACTAATATATTTATAATAAGTGATTATAAATGAAGTTTATAAAAGATTATAAGTATAAATAATTTTATAAAATAGGATATTTAGATAGTTAATTTTATAATACATGAGGTTATATCACATTCGGCTAATCATGATTTAAGGTAAGGGTGTTTATCTCAATTTCATTTCTTTGAGACATGTTTTATTTTATGAAAATAATTTAATTTAAATGGTGTGTATAATACTAAATGGTTAGATAATATAATGAAATATCTCGAATTAATTCTAATTTAATATCAATTTCAATCTTTCTCTTTCAAGTGTTTTCTATTAAAACATTTCTTAAGTTGTAAGGGGTTTCTTGACTCGACTTCTTTTCTCGAGTCATAATATTCCCTATTTGACTATTGATTTACAAGATGGTTTTATTATCTTATATAATGATATTATAATTCCTTTCCTACTTATTTTCTAGTTAATTAAATTTATGGATTTCTTTCTTTATAAAATTTTATGATGTTAATAATAATACATATTCTCTCCAAATGCGCTCTTTCTCTTCCATATTCATGTTCACTCTTCCCGCTAATGTTCAACCTTCTTATTTTAAAATAAAAATATGTTTTATTTATATTGATCAAAAAAATTATCTTTAACTATCTTATAAATAATGAATTGTAACTCTTTTTATGATTTGGGTTCAATAAAGTAATTTTTAAAATATTGAGAAGTTTTTTCCTTTATTGACTGTACATATTATCTTCCACTAAACATTTACATTGAAAAACATTTATTTCTTTTTCAAGAATCCATTTTTGAAGATTATTTTTAAAAATAAAAATTTTCAAATGCTTTTCATTCAACTTTTTGAAAATTAATTTTGAATGTGACCCATAACTTCATCTTTTATGGCTATGGTAAAAAGACTTTAAAAAATACTCATTTATAGCTTCTATTAATGTTTTGAGAATTAATAATTATTAAGAATCATTTTTATTTTCTAAAATTAGTTTTAAAAATCATTTTTAATTCTTAATTATTTGGAATGTAAAATTAAATACAGTTATATTTTTCAAAAGTAAAATTTTTATTTGAAAAATAAATTATTCATTTTAAAAGGGATTTTAAAGGTTTATGTTTTTAAGAATGAAGTCTCTAGTGTTTCTATATATTATCCAAAAATATTTTTGAAAGAGTATTTATTTTTTAATTTTTTTATAAAAACACATTTTTGTTTTAGAGGATAATTTTTTTTAAATTTTTGATTTCATGTACTGCAATCATGATTTACTGGAAAATATAATTATTCTAGGTTACTTTTAATAATATATTTATCCCATGCTCATTTTTTCTCATATGTTTATGATATAATCGTTTACTAACATGTTAATGAGTTCTACAATTTCTTAGCATTTGAGATCACCCCTTTATTATGTTTCTATTCCTCAGGTTATTGAGGAGATTATAACCAAGGAGATGTCTATAAGGTTAAGTAATATGGTTCTATTATAGAAAAATTTTCACAATTATTATAAAACAAGTTTCCTATGTAGTTGATCCTCAAATAAACTAAACATTTTGTTCTTTGGATTGTAAATATTTTTGAGATGTAATGTTTAACTTATATAAATGATGTAAAATAAAGATATGTTTTTATTGGTCTGTATCAAAGATATTGTTTAAAGAATTTTATTTTAGTACCAGATCTCTGAGTGCGGTTCTGGGGCCTATCAGTTGGTATCATGGAAATATTTAGTTATTTTGTGGATTATTTTAGTTATTTTTGGGGTTAAGATTAGATAAATTTAGTGAAACCCCTAGGAATAAGGCTACGGTAAAAGTCTATGTGTAGGACAATATATTGAAATTTTAGTGAAGTTTTGAGTACGTGGTTTTCATAGAAATTAAATCCTCACCTATACACTGACATGTGGATGTGATTGTGAAAGAGATGCACCTAGGGGTAATCACATTGAAAAAGTATGTTTGAGTATTAAATTGATCTTCACTCAATGCACGATATGTGGTCCCAATACAACATACATTACTAGACACTCCCATGGTATTTTCTTTATCCAATGAAATTCTCTTTATGATCCATTATGAAGGATTTATTATATTAAGGTATCAGGTTAAAGAGAATGAAAAATTCAACATAAATAAACCTAGATTGAATCGAGAGTGATTTCGGTTAAACTAAAATATAATGTGATAATTTTAAATATTAATACATTTTGAGGTTAAAATTTTCATAAGATAATTTATTATAATTATCTTATTGTATTAATTATTAATCACACATGTTAACCCATTTTGGTTTTAGTAATGATCAAACACTGAAGGAGCCAAGTTAACAATGGATTCCATGCATAATGAAAAGATATTCCCAATGAGAAACCCAATGGGATAAGAGTTGGAGTGGGAAATATTATGATTATACATAAACTATATATCAATAATTATGATAAAAAAATGAATTTAGTCAAATTACAAAACACACCAAAGAATATAATGATAGAGTCTCACAGATGTTGAGGTGATTAAGATGATGAAGGAAATAAGATTAAATTTACTTCATGTAAAAAATATGAGAATTAGAACTAAAGGAAATGTATCTAATGAACTTGAAGATGCTTTATATATGGTAAAGTAGAGAATAAATCAAAAAAATAACATGGAAGAAGGAGGAGTTTAGTTAACATGATAGAGAAAAATAATTTTATTCTTAAGGACCCACTATCAATTTCATATTTTAGATGTGATAAATTTGGTTAGTATGGAAACCAATGCATTAATCTAATGTATTATGATGAAAATTGAAACAAAAAATCTCATAGACCATGGGAACAAGGAAAATCCAATGAAAATGCTATTATTTAAGTAGACAGTGATAATTAAGTGGTGCAAGGTGTTCTTCACTCTAAATTTTTGGATGAATCATGTCGTGTAAGTTTTCATCAACTATTAACTACTTAATTATAAATAAAAACACATGGTGGTATCATTAATGTGTTCAAGGTATATTAATACCCTTCAAGGTTTTTGGGATTATGATTAATGCACTCATTATTATACTTCCTTTAGATAATTTTTTTATGAGTTTGGAAATGTATTGACTATCTCCATATACAGTCCATATTAATCAATGATATAGGAAAATCACATTTAATATCTCAAATTTTTTTTTGATCATCTATCCTTGGAAGGATAAATATGAACTCTCTAGGAAAATTAGTTTCATTATATAGATCTTAACACTTAACCATGAGGAGTATTTAGATTAAATGGGTAGAAATAAACTCAATATTGGTATATGTATAGATATGTTTCTCAATATTTTGAGTGATAGTAAGGTAGATATCTCAATAGAAATTACATATTGACAAATTTATATATTTTATATACCCTTATATATTTCCCTTAGTGAGTATTAATTAAAACTATGAGGATGAAATTTATTTAAGGGGGGAGAATGTAACACTCCAACATTTTACTATATATCTTTCTTTTAAATAAATATAATGTGCTTGATAGTTTGCTCCACACTCAACACAAAACTATAATGAGCCAAAAAATATTAGGTGAATATTATTATAAAAATTATAATAATAATAAAAGCACTATTAAAAAAAAATGATATTACTCAACTAAAATATATTATATTTAGATGATATATAATTAATATGATTTAATATTTAGAGGGATTTTTCAATCTAAATTAACTGTTTTAATTATTAATAAATTAAATCAAACACTTTTAAATGATTATGATAATAAATGATATTTTAAATATATGAAATAATATATTAAAATTATTTAAATTAGAAACTAGTATGAAATAATGTTGATAACACATAATGTTTTAAAAGGCCGTTTTCAATAAAAGTGGTTTATCCTTAAAACATGAATTTTCATTTAAAAGGTAAATTTTACAATTTTACAATTTTAATATTAAAAAATTAAATTAATTTTTTAATCCATAATTTCAAAATTATCATAGGGTGATTTTTTGTGATTTTTCATAAATAATTGATTATTAGGTGAATAGTGAAGAATAGAGTTTTTACTAAAACCGCAACATTTATAGCTATATTAAGAAGTATGTATGACATAAAAAAATATTAAACATTCTTATGATAAAATATATATTTAATTCATAAAACTCAACATTTTTAAATACTATTATGAATTTATAAAACCGATGTTTAAAACTTTATTTTTAAGTAATATTTTTCAATAAAAGAAACAATTTTTTGTTTTCTATTAATTGAATATTATTTTTGAAAAATTTAGTTGTGGGTTTCTTGAAGGCCACATAATATATTTTTTTATAATAAACCAATTTATATCATAAAAATAAAAAATTGGTAATTTTATCCTACTCATAGGTTTTAAGATTAAATATACCGATTTTTCTTTTAAAATGGGTTTTTTACATGTCCCATGCGCTAATGTTAAAATTATTATTATTTTCATAAAAATATATTTTAATTTACAAAATTAATTTAATATTTGGAATTATTAGGTTCAAATTATTTAATAATTCCAATTTTTCTTGCAAACATTAAAAATGTATTACTTAAGTAAAAATTAGTTAACATGACAAAAATAAAAAATGGTAAAAGTGAAAAATCTAAGTCTAAAATAATTAAAAGAATGTTTAAAAATGTTTTTTTATGGATTTATCCACATTTAAATTCCTTTAATTCATTATTTTACATTATTTTATCCATTTTACCTTTAAATAGTGACTAACTTTTATATATTAAAAAAATGCCACTCCTCTCTCATATAAAAGGAGTCATCACCACCCCAATTTTATTTACAATCCATGTAACTTGGATTTGACCAAAATATACCCAAATAACTCTTAAACACTCTGATAAAATTTTTAGATGTTTTGATCTTCTCAAAATACCACCTCTCAAAACCTTAATACATTTTTCAAAGGAACTCTTCCAAGGAGTAAGGTAATATCATCAATTACTCCTTTTTATTTCCTTTTACACTATTTTCTTATACTACCCCTTAATCCTATTATATACATTAAATTATGATAAAATATTCAATAATAAAAAACATAATTTTTTTATACTAAGAGAATATCTATTTTCTACCTTCCTCTAAAAACATTTTGAAAAATGAAGACGTCATCATGCATATGTGAAAACTACCAAATCCATGAATGGTGTACTTAATTTTTTTATCACAAAATTACCAATATATTTCTAAAATTACATTTAATGGATTAATATGATATTTATAAATTATTAATATTATTGAATTATAATTCATTCACTATATTCCTCTCAGTCTATGGAAAATGAATGTGTCACCCATGCGTATGTGCATACTACCACCTCCACAAAAGTGATGTAATTTGTTTTTAACTATAATATTGTTTATTTATCCAACTCTATTATATTTTTTTTTCAAAACTTTAATAAAATATAAGAACTATTATTATGATTATGTGATAATGATATTATTCCAAAGGGATCATATTTGAAACGATACTTAACCACAAGTTTTATCATATTTTTTGTTTAGGTCGATTTAACAACCTACATGAACAATGTAACAAATTTATATCATGGGTAACTAGGGAAAAATAATTAATGGTGATATTTTAAAATAATATGTGAATTATGATTTTTTCTTCATTGGTAAATGTAATATCTAACCTGTTATCAAGAAACCACCCCTCATTCATTAAAATTTTAAAAACAAGCCTTTCACCAACTTTGTTGTCACGAATCATGATTAAAATAATTATAAAATGAAATTATAACATTTTAAATAATTATAAAAAATATATTCTATTATCTATAATGATCTCATAATGATGATCATTGAATATATAAACTAAAATCGACAACGACATTGCAGAATTAGTATTAAAAAACAAACAAAGCTAATAACATCTGGTGATGAAAATAAAATATAACTAACTAATATATTTGTAATAATGTATTACAAATAAATTTTATAAAATATTATATGTATCAATAAGGTTTTAAAATAGGTTATTAAGATAGTTATTTTTTTATACAAGAGTTTAGAGCATGTTTGATTAAGCAGGATTTATGGTAAGGGTGTTTCATCTCAATTTACTTTCTTTGAGAAATGTTTTATTTTTTGACCTAATTTCTTTTAAATAGTGTTTATACTGCCTATTTTATATATAATATTATAAATTATCATTTATTAATGGTAATTTAATCTTAATTGAATTCTATTTCTTTTAAGGGGCTTATGTTAAAGGGGATCTTAAGCTGTAAGGGGTTTTCTTGACTTTAATTCTTTTCTTAAGTTATAATGATTCCTCTTTGACTATGGTTTTACAATATGTCTTTATTCTATTATATAATTACATTATAATTCATTTCAACCTTGTTTTTTTGGGAATTACATTTATTTATTTCTATCTTCATAAAATTTGATGATGTTAAGAACAATTTCCATTCTCCCCAAATGATCTCTTTAATTTTCCATATCCATGTTCAATATCCCCAATAATGTTGTGATTACTCATTTTAAAATCCAAATATGTTTTATTTCTAGATATTCTAAAAATTCTATTTACCCTTATTCAAAAGAATGAATTATAGCTCTTTTTATGACGTAGGTTCAATAAAGTTATTTTTAAAATTTTCAAAAGGTTTTCCCTTTACCAACTATACATATTATCTTCTTCTCTACAACCATTATGTCTAATTTAAAGGATCCATTATTGAATATTTTTTAATTTTAATTTTTTTCAAAAAAAATTTCTTTACCTTTTTGAAAATGGATTTTAATGTGACATCTAACACTCATCTTTTATGACTCATAAAATCATCTTTCAAAAAAATCATTTATATTTTCATTCACCATTAAGAAAAATATTATTTATAAATATTACTTTCCGTTTTCTAAAATGGGGTTTAAAAATTAATTTTAAATGAAATATTTTTTTATATTTTCAAGCGTGAAAAATTGATTCCAAAAAATAAATTATTGATTTTAAATGGGGATTTAAAGGATTTTGATTTTAATAAATAAGTTTTCAATGTTTTTATTTCTTATAATATAATATTTTTTAATGCATATTTATTTATTAATTTTTTTTTGAAAACCATTTTTGGTTTACAATATAATTTTTTTGTAAATTTTTTTATTGATTGTGAAGTAATTAATTTTAAAGAAAACATTTCTAAGTAGTTTTTAATCATTTTGAAAAGTTATGTATCTTATTATATTTAAAAGTGATTTATTTGATACTATTTTCACTTCAATTTTCATATTTAAATCTAAAGGATAAAACTCCTATGGATTTATGTTTTATGGATCACCATATAAATTTTTTTTATGAAGAAATCATTTTGGGTGATTGATTTTTTTGTATATACCGATCTAATTTTGATATCATATAATGAAATACCATTTAGAAATGATATGAAACTCATTTTTTCCTTGGTATCTTTAAGTTATGACATTAGATTGATTTTTTGTGTGGCACACATGTGTATGGATTATCATTATGAGATCTTTGGGTCTGATAAATCCCTGAGATGGTGTGTTTTGGATAAATCCCTAATATGATTTAGGTCTGATAAAACCTTGAGATGGGTTAGGTCCAGTAAAGCCCTCTATTTCATTGGTTAAATATTTATATCTAAAAATATAAAGGAAATTAGTTGTGAATCTTGATCCATAAAGGGAAATAGGTAGTGAAGCTTGATACACCAGTGGAAATTGGCAGTGACGCCTGATTCACTATGAGAAATTGTTTTTTATGTCTAATCCACTATTTTATGATTTCTATACGTATTTTTATACAACTTTTCTATATCATATACCAATTATTATTCTCCATGGACCATGCTTATTATCTCACACTATTATGTCATGGTATATGTTTTTTCATTTGAGATTAGACATTCCACTATCTTGACTTATGGACAACTCTTACTATTCTATTTTTAAAAAATATATAATTATTCTATGCGCATGTTTTCTCATATTCTTATGATATATCCCCTTGATAATATATTGAATAGTTCTTCCCTTAATGAGTATTTGAGCTCACCCCTTTCTTATATTTCCATTCCCTAGGTTATGAAGGTATTATTAACTAATATATGTCTAAAATGGTATTTAGTATGGTTATGTTATGGAGATATGTTCACAATTATCACAAAATACGTTTTTATGTAGTTTATACTCAACGACTCTAAACCTTATATTATTTGGATTATAACTATTTATGATATGTAATATTTAAGTTATTGAAATAATATAAAATAAGGATATGATTATCTTATTTTGTATTAAATACAATGTTTAAAGAAAGTGTTTTTAAAACCATATTTGGGAGTGTGAGTTTGGGGTGCCATAATGACTTTGAGTATTTACTAATTGATAATAATAATGGTGTATTATGAGTTTTTATGGAATGTTAATATAGCACAAATATAATTTTCACTCATTATAAATGATTGTGTATGATATACAAATAATAAATTCACATGTTAATAAGTATAGACTTATTAGTTGGACTGAAACACTAAAATATATCTCATGGAACATAATACATTCATTAATATACTTAGGGGTGTATTCTTATAATCAATCCTTATAACCATAGGTTGGATAGATACCATGAATGAGAACCTTTATACATTTATATATTTCTTAAACAAGTCATTGTGACTTAGCTAATATGTTTATAATAATTTCATTAGATTGAGGACAACTAAGATGAGATTTGTTCACTTGTATGATGAGTAAAAAATATGGCCCATTATTTAATTAGTCTAATGAAATTCATGACCATGCTTAGTTGAGTCACATATGATGTGTTCTGCTACTTTTATGAGGGACTTGTGATGTCATCATCTTTTAGATGAATGAAATGTGATGTATTCGTCAACTTAGTTAGTATTTTTTAGAGCTTCAAGAAAATATGAGATGTCAAATATTATACTGAAATTTTTCCATGTCTAAGGGTCACTTGATTTCAAGAAAGAATATATTATATAGGTATACATATGATTTATATAATATATCTTGTGGTGGAAATGTTTTTTTATAAATATATGTTTATGTTTTATAAAGATCACACTAGACCCCTCAGTATATTGAGTAACACTGATGATTTTCTAGAGGAAACTCCTTGACTAGATCTATGAAATAGGGATTTAATATTTTATTTCAATTATAATAAGGCCCAGCTGATCAAATAGTTAGGCCTTTGGATATGGATTAAAGTTTTATCAAAAGTATTTGTTCTAAAATGAAGAGAGTCTAATAAAATCACATCCAAAAGGATTTTTCGATGGATTCACAAAGAGTTGTGAAGTTTTTCATGAAGTCCATAGATATTTTAGTATAAATGGGATATTTTTTTATATACAATAAATAATATGCATATTATTCATATATCCTAAGAATGTGTTTTCTGCTAATGCATCCTTAATAATGAGACTATGTTTACATTGATTCCAATGTATCTTGGTTTTATATGATGCAACCCAATGTCACATGAATCATACACCTACCTTCCATATAGTCTTTATCAAATAGATTAATTGATTTGTATTTTTTTATTGATTGAGTTCAATTCAATATTTAACAATACATAATTCGAGAATGGAATTTGATGACACCTAATGACCTGATGTGTTTTTCATTCATGGAGGAGTGTCAGGAACCACCTATGTAAAGGGAGATCTGTCATTGGTATGAGTTTTTATCATGAGTGTATTAGAGGTTAAAATGATCATTATTTTATGTAATGTTTTATTAAAAAAACCTTCTTCCCATAGATTCATTCATCACATACAATTAATAAGCTAACACCCTTTATGGTGCATGAGAATCCTCATGATATGATTATGGATCCTTCTATCGATGGATTAACTATGGATGTGAGAACCTATGTTTATTGCTCCTATGATAACCATCAAACCATAATCCATTTAACAACAATATATAGGACACTTCATAGGACTTATAGGTATGCTCTTTTTTCATGAACTTTTCGATCTCTTTGAGAGTAGATTAGACAATTTATTATTTCTTCTAATGCATTGGGTTTTAGGATGATCCCCAAATAACCATCAATATATTGATTTTTTTCCAGTTAAAAATGAAAATTTTATCAATAATTTTAAGGGTATAATGTTCCAACCCATATATAGATTATTCAAAGGTTGTGTGTTGGATTTAGGTATGATAGATGTTGACACGGAGATAATATGATAGGTGGAAATCATATGATACATGTTTATCAATGGTAATCATACTTGGTGAAAATATAAGATCTTGATAAGTTATATTCTAAGAGGTTAAAATTAATTCTTGAATATTAATACATCTATGATCAGAGAAACATGTATTAGAGACATCACATTAACTATGGAGTTTGTGGAAAAGGAAAATTTAAGGCACATTTATGGAATTCCATAGAAAAAATAAGGATGTATTGAAGAATAGTGAGTTTTATAATATATAATTGATTGATTATTTTAATGGTTAAAGGTTTTTATTATATCCTATTTAGGATTTGGGTAAATTATAAGAGTGATTAAGGAATCTTAATTAAAAATAGATGATGGTTTAGTGAAGATAACAAAACAAACACCATAAATTTTTTGGTTATGGTTTAATTATTCTTGAAGGGTTTTATTAAATAGTAGAATAAATGATGTGTCATGACGATTATATAATATTTTAAGAATTATGTCATGTAAGGTTAATGTTTTAGGAGTTAGTGAAATGTTGTACATTATGAATTAAGTTTCACACCGTAATATAAATTTATAAGAAAAAATTAGTTCAACTTGAAGATAAATCATGCCATAATACCACAATTCAATCAAAAATCTGTTTAAGGTTATTGATTATAACTAGTATATTATTACATAAATATTGAATATGATTTTTAGATTTATAAATCATACTAAAATGTGACCCTGTGATGCGTAGAGAAGATGGTTTTCAAGAAGATGTGTGCAAAGTTGTGGCTTATGACTCAGAGTATAACATCCTCACTTTTTTTGGTGCATGATATGTTAAGGTTAAAGAAATTATCCTTTATCCTTTTTTTATTCATGTATATAGGTTTTTTAGATGTTAGTTTTTAGTGGCTATGGGTCATATAACCAAAGGTGGACTAATTGAGGAGAGAATAGTCGTGAGGTGGCTCAAAAATAGTCACATGCTAGCTGGTGGAACCCACCATCTTTTCCATGGGGTTTCAGTGAGTCTTATTTTTTATATAGACTGCACCATCCAACTAGTGGATAAGGAAGAATACCAAGAATTATTCCAGGAACATTGGCCAATTGGTGTCTTGGAACCAACTATCTAGTGAGGTCCACTTGCTGACCAATATACCTAGTCTATCGGGTGTATTAAATGCACCCAATGGGTTTTAATTCCATATGATTTGACCTCTTTCTAATAGACAAATTCCAACCCCTAAGAACCTAATTCAAATATTAGGTGTTCCCTTTTGTGTATGTAACTATCCTATTCAAATCCTTTCTCTTTCATAGTTAGAGTGATTAGGTGATGACAGAATGGTAAGATATTATTAGATCTACTCCAAATTATTCATCCTTATTGCTAAATGAGTATGGATTTATGATGGATATGGGTTTTCTATCGTTATACAATGATAAATTCTCCCTTTATTCATTGGCCCGTGAAATATCTAGCATGTTGGTGAAATTTATTGATAGGATCAATATCTACCATCGAAAATAAATGATCTATGGGTAAGTGTTATTGAATCATCTTAATAAACCTCTTATTTTTTGGGTATTGATGATGAAACCTTAATCCATGGAATATTACATGGTATATTTGTGGAGTATTTTATGTTTCAATGAAAAAACCTTTTACTGAATTATAATTCTAAAAAACAATTGATGTTTCCAAGTATGTTTCTCTAGAATGATAATCATAGGACCTTCTTATTCTTGAATATCCTCTTAAATCTCTTTTCAATTAATTTATTGATGATGGATCAATGATCATTGACTATACCTGAGGAACTCTTCAATAATTGGAAATTAATTCATGATTATCTATTTAATAGACAATGAATCTGGTGAATTTGAAGCCCCTCCTTCAACATACATCATAATTGGTTCCTTTGGATGATTTCATAAGGTATGCGATTATAGAATAACCTTCTTGACATGGAATTATCTTCATTCTCCATTCTAAACCTCTTTCTTGATGAACTAGAACTATAGTTAGTCGTCAATGACATGTGATCCATTTTTTGTGGGTGCGTGACATGGATTATTCATCGATACATTGATAAACTTTAAAGTTCTTATTCAATAAAATTGAGGTTGGAATTTCCTTAACATTTAGAGCTCTCATATACACTTGTTTCCATGGTATGAATCATGTGATGGCATGATTTTTTTTATTGAATGTGATTACTTAGAGGTGTGTTCATTTTCATGAAACCCATATATGATCCTTATTTCCATAATACTTTCTAGAGTATATTGTTACTATACTTTATGTTTATTCACATATTTTTATATGATGCTACTATATTTCTCATTATTCTAAGATATGATTGTTTTATCATGGTTTATCTTGTTGTTTATTATGCTACATTTATATTTTTTTAGTATCCATGATTGGTGGACTATTATGGTATGTTTACGCTTAGAGGTGGATAATGCATGATTTGTGATGATGATAATGATAAACCCATACATGGGGTAAGAACATGATATCCTTGTGGACTAGACTGAACTTGATTACTTGAGGATACCGAGGAACGTGCCAAAAATAAATTCCTTGTGGACACTGATTAGCATGTCCACTCGATGAATTGAAGATACTGAGGGACATGTCGATATACTTATGTCTATTTCTAATCATTTCTGATATCTACATTCTTCTTTCAGGCATGAAGTCAAAGTAGGTACAACTAGGGATCATAGTTTCTTAGTTAGCACGTGGGTGCTCAGTATGTGATTGTTATGATTTCTTGAACATTTATTATTTTCATAGAATACACCTATTATACATGTTAACTTCTTTTATGGATTAATTGGTGGTTTCCTACTATATTTTATTACTCACACTATTTATGGTAATCTTGATGTGTATGTGTAATTCATGTATAGGGATATGAGCAAGGGAAAGTTTTTGGCGATATATGGTTGATCCCTGGAGCATGGAACTGGTGGTGGGAATGAGATAGAATATAAAGAATAATAAAATTTTATTTACTTATCTACTTACACATTACTATGGTTCGTCTTTCCACATTGGAATCCCATTTTTTATTATATAACATGTATGCCATTTGATATTATTTTGATCTTCATTGTTACTATGAGTTGTTAAATTTTAATTTATTATTATTTTTGTTATTACATGATACCGAGGGTATAGTCTCCCCACTTATGAGATTTGAACCCTCATTGCTAGTCGGTAACCTATTGGGTATGGGGAGGAATGCCTAAGGTCATGTGACACTCTCTATTAGACCTAATGGTTCCGATCAAAGTGTTACAAATTGGTATCAGAGCTAATACTCAGCTTTAAGTATAGAGTCATTACCCGGGTTTGAGTTGTGTGGTTCACAATGGGGGCATTTTTCTTTAAAGGGGGGATATTTTAACAAACCTAAAAAAGCGAGTCATAAGAGACTAAATGTTACTACCGATATCAACAAGGTGAAGATTTATTTTCCAGAGAGTACATGATTAAAACCTCAAAGTTAAATGAGGCTTAGTATGGAGTAGTGTCATGATAGGTGAATTCTTGGGAAGTCTTCTAGGGTTCATGTATGTGAGGAAAAAGTACACTGAATGAACATGTATTGACCTATGGGAACAATCATTATTCAAAAGAAAAAGAAGAAAACCATGCTCTATTGTATGATATATCTATTTTTCATCACTATTGTGATATATCAATATTGGAATTAATTAATAGAACTTGGGCATGATTTTATGCTTGTGTATATATGACAATGACTAATGTGTAGGGATATATACTATGGTTATTTATAGGAGGCATACACCTTGGGTTACATGTAAACTCATAGGAGAAAATTTATGTGATCAAATAGACTAATTGGGATTTAACCTAATGAATTTATTTTCCTAAATTCCTCCCTTCATGTTATAGATTATGATTCCACATATAATATTTATGGGACCTCCAGCTAATGTGGGCTGGGGTACTCTCGCTAGGGAGGATGACTCTGTTCCCCCACCTGCTATGTAGAAGGGTGTGCCAACACATACTCCCTCAATAACTCTAGTGGCATAGACAATGGACCCACTTTAGTCAGGATTCCTTCTACTTGTACCTACCTAGGGAATAGGAGAACTAAGGTCTATGGTCAAATTTTCTAGAGACTTCTAAATACAACATTCTTTAGCCTTTTTGGGTGCTAGAAAAGAATAAGATGTAGTGGGTTAGATAAACAATATTGAAGGTGTCTTTGAAATTTATGTGATTCATAAGGATTTAAAGGTGAATTTTAAATCATTCAAGTTTCAATTACCCACCAATAGTTGATGGGGAATTATGGTACATGCTATAAGATATGATATTATCACCTAAGATACTTTTAAAAAAATGTTATTTAGGGAATTAGCCCCTAACTTTCTGAATCTTGATCGAGCATAGGATATCATAGAGTTTTATCAGGGGTACATGAAAGTATTTACATGCTACACTCATTTTAAAAAGATCCTCTACTTTTCTCTACTCTATGCTGTAAACAAGGAAAAAATGATAAAAAGTTTGCAATCAGAAATTATTCTGACATCAGACAGTAGGTTTGGAATTTATACCTTTCTAAATAACTAAATTTTATACAAAAGGCATTTATTATCGAGATGGTCCCATAGGAGGATCAAGAATTTGGAATTCATTCACCCTTCAGTGATTAGGCAAGTGTACCCCCTACCACTGTGATGGGTTCCTCTTCTAGTAGCAAGAAGAGAAAGACCGATGATGTGAAATAGGTTAATTGTATGTAGGTGGAGTAGAGTATGGATTATTTATCCCCTCAAGATTTGTTCCAAAGTGTTTCAACTATGGGAGGGCTATACATTATTGAAAGTTATTCACAACACCTTAGATCTTGTGTCAACAGTGCTAGAATATGTTCAATCTCCCATAGTTTTTCTCCAGTGCTTCAAGACCAAGGTTTCATAGGGGTGGAGGATATATTAAATTTATGATCTAGGGATCCAAACATGGTACTCATTAGCAGACTCAGATTATGATTAAGACTCATACTGGTCAAGAGTATCATGAACATGGCCACTTAACTAAGGAAATTTGTGTTTATTCAATGGTCCAAACTCCAGCAGATGGTGGCGAGGGACTATCTTCTATTCGAGGTATGGTTTTGATCACCTATACTTTATATACTACCTTATTTGATACTAGTTCTTCTTATTCCTTTATATCTACAAATGTTTTTATAATTGACTTTCCAGTCAAGTTATCCTCTGAATTACTTTCCATAGATATAGCTTTAGGAACAAAAGTGGACCATATTAAGAAATTACCATAGTGTTTTATAATTATTTCTAGTTATGGACATCTATGGGACTTCATGATACTAGAGATGAAGAGCTTCAATGTGATTTTTAGTATGGACTAGCTAACCATCTTTCGAGTACACATTGACTAATATTAGAGATGAGAATATTTTAATTCATCGAAGGGAGATATGTACACGATAATTGAAGAGTGGTAACATGGATTAGGTAAAGTTAGTCAAAACATTAGTCAATATAGAAATATCACAACATATATTGTGGGATTGGCTCTTTCAGAAAGATTTGTTTTAGCCCCATCATATTTTCCTCTAGTCATGGATCTTTATTAGGTTGTCTTTCTAGATGTCATCACACGACTTCACCATGATAGAGGAGTTTGTCTTTGAGATAGTTCTTGTTCTAGATATGAAACCATTTCAATACCCCCTTATCGTATGGAGTTATCCTAGTGGAAGGATCTCAAGATAAAGCTTGAGGACATAAAGAAATATGGATTTATTAGGCCAAGTACTTCACTACGAGGGACACTTTTTTTTCTCCAAGAAGAGGGATAATAGTTATCAATTCTACATATATTACTGGAAGGTAAACCAGAAAATATTGAAGGACAAATTTCCCTTAACCAGGATCAAAAATCTATTTGATCAGTTATGGGGAGCCTGGTGGTTCTCCAAGATTGACCTCCAATTGGGTTATCATAAAAAGTAGGTTAGAGAGGTGGACGCCCTAAATATGGGTTTTAGAACATATATGGTCTATAAGAGTACTTGGAAATTTTATTATTATTGAAAAATGAATTGAAAATGTTCATGGATCTCATGAAAAAGATATTTCACCCATTTCTTGACTTGTTCATCATGGTGTTCATTAAAAACATCCTCATCTACTCATTGACCTCAGAGAATCATGACAGACATCTTGAGATATTATTGAGCAAATCAAATCTATTCCAAGCTATTTAAGTGTAAATTATAGATTTAGAAGGTGAATTTATTCGGAAATGTGGTGTATGAGATAATTATATATATGGATATCTGGAAATTTGAGGTAGTGATGCCCTGGACACATCCCCAGAATGTGTTTGAGATTAGGATCTTTTTCTATTTAAAAGGATACTACCAATATTTTACCCAAGACTTATCTCATTTATCAGCACCCATGAATTCATTGATGGAGAAGGGGATGATGTTCTAGAGGCCAGACTAGTGTGAAGAGGCTTTTCTTAAGATAAAGAAGATGTTGAATACAACTCCTATATTAATAATTCCCGAGCCAAAAATTGACTATGATGATTACTGTGATGCATCAAGAATTGGTTTGGAAGTAGTACTGATGTAGTGGGAGGGTTTGTAGATTATGGGTCATGTTAGTTGTGACCCCATGAGTTGAAATATCCTACTATTAACTTGAATCTAGAAGCTATGGTCCATGATTTGAAGTGTTGGAAACATTATCTCTTCGAAAATAATTTTTTATACACTATCCATAAGAGAATTTGTTATATCTTTAAATAATGAGACTTGATTTTGAGAAAGAGGTACTGGGTAGATTACCCATATAAGTTTAAATTGGAGATGGATTATGCACCTGGAAAGGGAAAATCTATTTCATATTCTCTTAGTAGTAAGACACAAGTATCTCATGAGCTTGGTGAATGGAATTCAGAGAAATAATGGTAGCTGATGTAATTTTGAGCGAACTGGAGGTTGGATGATTTTGAGAAATAATGATCATTGTCATGTGCTCCATTGGTAGTCACATATTTCTAGGTATATTGGGTAAAGTATGGATAGAATACAAACCCAGAGTATGCTATGATGTGGTAATAACTAGCTAGAAGTGACCTAACACCTGTGTGGTCATTAGATGATGAAGATGTGATCCTTGTTCATGGGAAAGTTATTTTCCTTCTTCCATTAGGTAGTATTTAATGAGGAGATTCATACCTCTAAGTGGGTAGTACATCATGGTGTGAGAAAAATGTACCAAAACTTTAGGTGATAGTTCTGGTGTCTAGAGATAAAGAGGGATATTTATAGATTTTTTTCATGATGGATTACCTACCAAAGGGTAATGTTTGATAAAAAATATCTTGGCGGTTTACTCCACCCACTTCTTATTCCATTTTGGAAGTGGGATTTTCACGAACCAGCCTGGGTCAACCCTAAACTTGTCACTGGAGCCAGTCCGCAACATGTTCCAAGGGGTGTTCCCGATCCCCCTGAGATGGAAACTAGTTCCGGGCATCAAAATATAACCATTCGGAATGATTTAGCCAATGAAAAAAGGTAAAAAATAACTAAATACTAAAGATAAAAATAGAAAGTAACAGTGGAAAGAAAATAAAATGCACATACCTCCATGAAATCTTCCAGGTCACCACCCAACATAGAACCAAGTTTGCTCCGAGAGTGATCCAGCACTAAAGGAACCTGAATAAGAAATAGAACCTTCAACTAAAACGATAGGATAGGCTTGAGCAATGAGATGCTCAGTAGGAATTCCAAAACATGAACCATAGAATCAAGAAGTTCCCATTTCCAAAACAGTCCAAGGACACTAGTTTGGAAATAAAATTAAAAAAATAGGGTTTTCAATTTAAAATTAACAGCATCATTTTCCATTTATGATGTCCAACACACACTAGACATCACTTCCAAAACCAAATTTCTATAAACAAAAACCAAATAGGTCAAATCAAGGCTGTACTAAAGAGGAATAGATAAACAATACAATATCAACATAAACTAACAATGTAAAAAACGAATCAATCATAGGTAAATATAGAAACCAACCAAATATAATAACCAGGGGTGATTTTAAACATCCCTAGAATACCCTTAGATGCACTCGATTCAGAACCACATACCGACATTTGGTGAAGCCCCTAAGTCCATAACCAACCTGCTTCCCTAACCTGGCCTCACTAGTGGAACATCTCTCCTGGAATATCTACAACTACAGGGGGGTACTAATCCATATAATCAGGGCTATCAAGAAACCATCACTCGATCAACTAAAGGATTCCCAAGAACCCATGGTGGTAGTAGTACTGTGTATGTAAGAGGCCCTCACATGTGTGACATACCTTACCTACTGCAACAACACTTTCCTACCCCAAACACAGACACCCTATACGATAACCCATAAAGTGATATACCTATTATAGTGGTTCCCACTATATATATATATATATAATCATGGATACTTCATATCACCCAAGGTGCCAACCGGGCCGTCACACAGATAATACCATAAATCATTTCTTAAAACATTTCAATGATTCTAAACGGGCATTTGTACTTTCAAATACCTAATTCATTTCTAAACATCATAAATTTCTAATTGGGACTTTATAACATATAACCATTTAAAACCTTTCCCAAATTATTAAGGTTTCCAAATGGGAAAACAATTTCCAAAACACAACCCTTTCAAAGAGTCAATACAAACATTACATTAGAGATGGAAGTTCTAAATGGGAATTTTAAGTTGAAAAGTCCAATTAATTTACCCAAAACATATTGAAAACACATATTTTATATTCACTAAGCCAAAAAAACCTTATGTTCCAAAACACACACTAAAAACTACATAATTACTATACAGGCCTTTACCCTTTTGAACTCACACCAAAAGAAGCTTCAAGGACAAATGGGACAAACCTTGAGGAACACCATTAAAGTAATGTTTTTCAAAACCTTTTATGAAATTATTTACCATTTGAAAGGGGACAAACCATTTCATGAAAAATTGAGGGGAATAAGAACCATTCTGAAAACCAAAGTTTAAAGAAACACCAATTTAAGTGGAATATTCACTTGAGGGAACACCCATGGGTGCACCTAGTGCACCCATGGATGTTCCAAAACCCAATGGAACATTTAAATCTTAGGAGGACCCTTTCCTCAAAATCACCAATTACATTCTTTAAACAAAACACTACAACCAGTTTTTGGAATTATTAAAAACCCCTTTTCAAAGAACTCTAACACACACAACAAGCCATAACATTACCCAAACCAAATTCACCAACTCATAATTACCATCACAATATAAATAAAGACTATACATTTCATAAAAATCCCAAATCAAATTTGAGAAAAGACATTTCTAACAAACATCCTAGGTGTCTTAAACCTAAGCAATTCACATAAACCACCATAGAAATCTATTTTTAATACAAATTCTACCAACACGAAACTATCATTTTCATCAATATATAGACATATTAGAGGTGAAAATAAAATTTATAAATTAATTGAAAACATTCAAGTGATCATAGAGAGTCTCGGAAAGTGGAAAATTGGAAACGCCTACCATATTAAAGTGCAAATGTGATACCGTTTCAGTAGAAGGAAGAACTGAGCTTTGTGATCCATTTACACACACTAAAACTGAGAAAAATGCACAAATAAAAAACCCCCAAATTTGGGTTTGGACAAATTGAAGAAAAATATTCAAAATAAAATGGAAAATAACAAACCATCGGGGAGATCAGGCCGCTAGGATATGGCGCAAGAAGGCGGTAGGGCAGGCTTCACCAGAGCAAGGGGGTTTGGACGGATGGGGAGCTAGCCGAAGAGAATGAGGAGGGATCCGTGGTTAGGGATGCATCACACAAGGGAGCATTGGAGGGTGTCGCTATGCACTACCATGGAGGAAAGGGGGGAAGCTTGCGCATGTGGTCTTACAACAGGCTGAACGCGAGGAGGTTGGCTGTCGGGTTGGTAGCGCACACACAGGGAGGAGCAGGGGGAAGGAGGACACCGCGCCAGATGAAGAAGGGGGGAAGTGATGGTGCACTGAATAAAATAACAGGGGGGTCATAGGCCAGTCACCTAGAGTAGGTGGATGGAGGATGGTTTCACCAGGGAGTTGATGTGTAGGAAACTCAGGCCAGGGGGGGTGCGCATTTTGGATGAAGAAGGGAGGGGTAGATGGATTTAGTTTTTTTTAAAAAGAAATCAAAATAAATTATGTTAATAATAATAATAATAATAATAGTAATAATAATAATAATAAATATGATATTAATAATATTAATAACATACTCATAATAATAATAGTAATAATACTTTTATGCATTTTATTTTAAATCATGATGATATTTACAACCATTTAATAATAATTATATTTATATTTTTTTAATAATAATAATATTATCCACAAAATCTTATTATTATTATTTTATATATATTTAACTTGTTTTATTCTCATAAAATTTTATTATTTTAAGTACTGGGCAACCACAGGGGCACCCGGGATGACCACACGGTTACTGCCAACCTTGTGGTGCCCGTGCACAGGTCCAAAACCCACTAAAAAAAATAAAATACCAAAAATTTATACATTCACTCAACCCACACCTTAAAAAGGATAACCAAAGCCAAGAAATAATAAAATAAAATAATTTAAAAGGTCAGGGTGTGAAAATTATCCCCACTACAAAACCTTCTACCCCCAGAAAGTCACCAAGACAATAGTTAACACAACTCAAGTCTATGCCCAGACAAAACCAAAGGAAACTGAGAGCCCCAGGGTAACCATTCCCAACACATTTCAAACCCGAAAAATTCAAGAAAAATCACTGCTCGATATTGAGTGAAGAACATGGGTGGGTTTTCCCTACAATATGAATTCACTAACACTGAAACCCCAAAACCCAAACACACCACCCTCAGGGGGGGAAATGTGGGAACTCCGAAATCAAACTCATTCAATTTCTCCACATGGACCAAACACACCCCAAATCCTTAAACAAGAATATTTCTACAAAATGAACCAGCAACCTGAGGCTGAGGAATTAACTCAACACCTCCCACACTGACTGAATAAAATCCTCTCCACAACTGAAGACTAAGGAATTATTAGCCCGAACTCAACCCACTTTCTCAAGGTTAACAGAAAAACTCCAACACTTGGATTAAAACCATTATGAGGAAAACCAACACACCATGACACCGGGATGGAGGAATCCCCTAAAAAACCAAAACACACTAGAGGAAAACCCACAGAGAGGTTCCCAAACTATGAAAGGGCCCAAAAACACCAACCATTAATTTCATGAAACAAAAAATTCCCCAATTGAAAACAAATAATACCAAAATCAAAATAAGAACAGGTCTATTTATTCATGGGACCAACACCATTCAAGGAACCCAAAATTATTTTGAAATAACATTAAGAGAAGATAAGGCTATTTGGATTGTAGTAGAATGAGCTCATCACACCACCACAACAAGGATTATTCTACAACAATGATAATAATAGAACAAGGAAACTTTGGATATTTTCATCCCAAAGTAGAAAACATGATCCAGACTGAGTTTCCACACACCCTCAGTAACTACTAACTATGTTCGAGCTTCACCTTGAGACATGTGGTTGGGGCCCTGATGGCTGAAGCATCTCCTGCCTCACAGTTAGGGATTTGCATCATGTGGTCCTAAAATCATTCTTCCTCCTAATGATTCAAATAACCAAAAAGGTGGTACATTTTTAAAGGGATGCAACATGAATAATTAGAAAGACCGAAATGGAAATACTGGTGGCACACAAGAGAATGGTCTGACAAACTGGGAGCCAACACTGATGAAGAAGATTCATCAGAAATGGGTTCCTCTGGCATACCCTGCTCGCAAGATGGGGAACCCTTACAAAAACTAACTACCCTTTAACCACACCCAAATCCTAATGATGATAAGGCACCTAACCTCCACTAGTCTAAAACCATAACCTCCATTAAATCTATTGAAAAATTGAATCTAAAAAAACCAGGAGTTTCTTACCACCCGAAGACATGCTACATTACTATCAAACCACTCCAATACTTCTAACAGACCTTGAACACCTCAAAGGAAAAGAAAAACCTGAGAGGAACCAGAAATTAGGCATGAATCATTGGAAACATCAGCGACCTTTCTGGGTTTCATACTCATAAAAACATGAAAAACACAACTAAACTCAGTATCAAACCAAAACTAAATCAAATAAACGATCCAATCCAATGGAAAAAGATTCATAATCAAAACATATACAAAAAAAATTAATAATTACTTTTCCAAAAACCACCATTTCTTTTAAATTTTAAAACTCACCTATGGAATCTTATAAACCGTCACATGTGCATTCATCCGGTCTCGCTTATATCATCAATGGACAAGTTCCCCCATGCACTATTTGTACATACCCATGCACAGATGACCCTCCATAAAAAATTTCATGGTCCAAACATATCTTTTCCTTAAAAAATCTTAACACATATCAAATTTTCCAAATCGAAACACTTTCTCTTTAAGAACCCACTTTACCAATTTCAAAACAATTGGGAAGAAAACCTTTTCCCATTTTTAAACCAGTTTCATTTAAAAAATCCATCTTCCTTTAAAATATATACTTACACAAATCGAAATAGAGACAACACACACCCAACAACAAACCACCTGAATGATGAACTAATGCATATTCCTAACCTCACGACATGGTGGTGAGCCATGCCCCAAGTAAGGAATGACACTAAGAGGACCTTGAACAGGAACTTTGACTCCCCATGGTTCACCACCCCATGTGAGTCCACAACATAACCAGATTCATATCCTTTGTCATCCCTCAATCCAAAACAACTTAAGAAAAAAGACTAAAAAAATCCTAAACTACCCCTGGCGACTCGAGGATTTGTGTGAGAAAGATCTCATGATTATATTCCTGCACCTACCTCTTGAGTCCCGATAGTCGTAATCTCCCTCTACCAGACTCCCCAAAGAGCAGGAACCTCCCTCTAATACTATTTTTTCATGAACCATCCCAGTTAGACCCTAAATAGGTCACCCAAGAAGGTCCACAATATGCCCCGAGGGGTGTTCTCAATCCCCCTAGGAAGGAAACTAGTGTAGATAATCAAAATTTAACCATTGGGAATGATTTGGACCATGAAAAAAAGATAAAAAATAACTAAAGACTAAAGATTAAAATAGAAAGTAGCAGTAGAAAGAAAATGAACTATACATACCTCCATGTGACCTTATAGGTCACCACCCAACTCAGAACCAAGTTCGCTCCCAGAGAAATCTAGTACTAAAGGAACCTAAAAAAGAAACAGAACCTGCAACTAAAATAATAGGATAGGCGTTAGCACTGATATGATCAGTACGACTTCCTAAAGACAAACTAGAAAATCCAAAAGTTCCCATTTCCAAAAATGTCCAAGGACACTAGTTTGAAAATATAGTTAAGAAAATAGGGTTTTCAATTTAAAATAACTAGCATCATTTTACTTTTATAAAGTCTAACACACGCTACACATCATTTCAAAAACCAATTACCTTTGTATAAACAAAAACCAAATAGGTAAAACCAAGGCTATACTAATGGGGAATAGATAAACAGTACAAGATGAACATAAAATAACAATTTAAAAAAAGAATCAATCATAGGTAAATATACACAAACAACCAAAGATAATAACCATGGTTGATCTTAAACATACCTAGAATAACCATAGATGTAATTGGTTTGGAACCACCTACCGATGTATGGTAAATCCCCTAAGTCTATAACCAACTTGCTGCCCTAACCTGGCCTCACTAGTGGCACTTCCCTCCTGGCATGTCTACAAATCTAGGGGTACTAACCTATCTAATTGGGGATAGTAATAAACCATCACTTGATCAAATAAAGGATTTCTAGGAACCCATGGTGGTATTAGTACTGTGTAAGTAAGAGGCCCTCACACGCATGACTCACCTTACCTGCCACCACCGCACTTGCCTACCCCAAACACAGACACCCTATATGATAACCCACAAAGGGATATCCCTCCTACAGTGGTTCCCACCATATATATATATATATATATATATATACAAACATGGATACATCATATAACCAAAGGTTACAACTGGGCCGTCACACAGATAATACCATAAATCCTTTCTTAAAACATTTCAATGATGTCGAATAGGAATTTATACTTTCAAATCCCTAATTCATTTCCAAACATCATAAAGTGAAAACTAGGCCTTTATAACATATAACCATTTAAAAATTTCCACAAAACATTAAGGTTTCTAAACATACACAATTTACAGAACACAATCCTTTCAAAGAGTCAATACAAACATTACACTAGAGATGGAAGTGCCAAATGGGAATTTTAAGTCAACATGTTCAATTCATTTACAAAAAACATCTTAAAAACACTTATTTTATATTCACCATGCCAAATGGGCCCTTATTTTCCAAAACACACACTAAACACTACACAATTACCAAACATGACTTTATCCTTTTTAACTCACACCAAAAGAACTTCAAGGAAAAACATGCCAATCCTTGAGTAACACCTTTAAAGTCATGATTTACAAAACCATTGAAGTAATGATTGCCCATTTTAAATGGTACAAACCATTACATAAAAATTTAGGGGAAGAATAATCGTTTTGGAAACCAAAATTTAAAGAAACACCAATTCAAGTTCTATATTCACTTGAGGGAACACCCATATGTGAACCTAGTGCACCCATGGATGTTGAAACATCCAATGGAACATTTAAATATTAGGAGAACCCTTTCCTCAAAATCACCACTTACATTATTTAAAAAAACCACTACAACCCCTTTTGGAAACCATTAAAAATCAATTTTCAAAACACATTAACACACACAACAATCCATAACATTACCCAAACCAAATTCACCAACCAACAATTACCATCACAATATCACAAAATACTAGACATTTGAAAAAAATATGAAATCAAATTCAAAAGATCAAAGACATTTTAAACAAAAAACCTAGGTGTCTTAAACCTAAGAAATTAACATAAACCACCATAGAATTATATTTTGTTTTAAAAAAATATACCAACAAAAAACTATAATTGGCATCAAGATATAGACATATTATAGGTACGAATAATATTTATAAATTAATTCAAAACATTCAAGTGTTCATGGAGAGTTACAGAAAGAATAAAATAGGAAACACCTAACTTAATCAGGTGTGGATGCAACACCGCTTTACCAGAAGAACCAAGATTTTCAGTCCCTTCATACACCCTAAAAATGAGAAAAAATAACAAATAAAATACCCATGATTAGTGTTTTGAAAACTTGAAGAAAAATCCCCCAAAAAATGGAAAACAACAAACCATCGGGGAGATCAGGCCATCGGGACATGGTGCAAGACGACCATAGGGCACGCTGCACCAGAGAAAGGGGGGTTCGACTAGATGGTAAGATGGCCAGAGAGGAAGAGGAGGGATCCAGGGCTAGGGATGAATCCCATAAGGGGGTATAAGTGGGTGTGTCTATGTGTTATAGTGTAGGAAGGGGGGGGGACCTCATGCTAGTGGTCACGTAGAAGCCCGAACGTGAGGAGGCTGGCCGCCGGGCTGGTAGCGTGCACACAGGGAGGAGCTGGGGGAAGGAAGCCACTGCATTGTATAAAGAAGGGAGAAAGTGCTGGTGCACCAAACAGAATAACATGAGGGGGGGGGGGAGAGTAGGATGATCGCCTAGAGTAGGTGGCTGGAGGATGGTCACACCATGTAGGCGACACTCATGAAACGTTGGGGTGGGGGGGTGCCTTGTGGATGAAGAAGGGAGGGTGTAGAGGGATTTATGGTTTTTAAAAAAATAAATTAAAATCAATTAAAATCAATTATTTTAATAATAATAATAAATATGTTAATAGTATTAATAACATAATCATAATCATAATAATAATAGTAATAATAAATCTATGCATTTCATTTTAAATCATGATGATATTTATAACCATTTAATAATAATTATATTAATATAAAATTATAATAATAATATTATTATCTACAAAATAATATTTTTGTGATTATGTTTTAAATATTTACCTTATTTTATTATCACAAAATTTTATTATTTTAAGTAGTGGGAAACCGTAGGGGAACCTAGGCTGACTGCACGGTTACCACCAACCGTGCGGTGCCAATGCACCAGTCCAAAACCCACCAAAAACATCAAATATCAGAAATTTTAAACCTGAAATCAACCAATAACTTTATGAGGCTAACTGAAGCTAATAAATAATAAAATAAGATAATTTAAAAGGTCGGGTGTGATAGGCATGATTTAATCATGGATATTTTATGGGTTTAACCAAGGCCACAAAGAATAATGATTCTATATAGGTGATTGTTGATCAGTTGATGAAAGTTACTTATTTTTTACTAATCCGAAAGACTCACTCAGTAGATAAAATGGGAAGGTAGTATGTTCATGGGATAGTATAATTTCATGGAACTCACTTGATCATCATATATTATATATAAATAAATTTTATGTCATGGTTTTGATAGGGATTATATGAGGCCTTAGGGACTGAGATGATATTAATCACAATGCCCCATACCTAGATAGATGGACAGTCAAACTAGAAAATCCTTATACAGAAAGATATACTATGGTATCATTCCCTAGACTTTGATGGATCTCAGGATGATCACCTAGAATTGGTTGAGTTCACATACAACATTAGTCACTAGGCTTCAATTCAAATGTTACCTTATGAGGATCTATATGGAAGGCCACGTCGTTCACCACTCTGTGTAGCAGTTTTGGGGTAGATTATTCTATAAGAGACCTATGAGAGAGTGAAAATAATTTATAAGAGGTTGTTCATTGCTCAGATCTAGAAGAATTCGTATGATAAACACAAAATGAGACTTTTGTAGTTCTCTACAGGTGATTTGTTCTTTCTGAGAGTGAATCTTTGATTGATCAATCGATGTTTAAAGAAGAATGGGAAAATAGCACCGCCCTATGTTAGACACTTCAAGATCACTGAGTAGGTTGGAATATTTTCATATTGTTTGAATCATCATTCTCTCTACCATGGTATGCATGATAGGTTTCACATGTCACAACTCCAATGGTACATGACTGATCCTATGCACGCCATCAATTTCTAAGATATTGATTTGGAGCTTGATAATAACAAAAGGATTTCCTAGTATAGGTAGTAGAATAGAGCGAGAAAGTGCTTCTAGGGTAGATGGTACCACTGGTCTAGATTCTATGGTTTCATGGATATATATAGGAGGATACATGGGAGAGAGAGGCTGATGTTCAGGATAAATGTACCTAGTTATTTGAGTAGAACCCTTGAAGGTACTTCTTGAGGACAAGAAAACACTAGAGGGGAGAATTGAAGAATCCTAACTTGAATTTGGTGTATAAGGTTTTAAGTTTAATTAAATTATCCTTTCTAATTTTTTTATTCTCTAATATGGGTTATGAAGATGATGTATTTTAGTGACTAATGGTTTAGGAACTGATAAAGGAAGGGTTGAGGAGTGTATTTCATTAAGTTGGATGGAAAAAATCCACCAGTCAACCAGTGAGGTTCTAGTGGGTTTGATTTTTTATACAGAATCCACTGGATAGATAGTGGTTGATATAAAATGCCCAGTATTCTTCTAGGCACACTGAGAAACCTATGTCCATGCACTATACTGCCAATGGTGCCACTGGACGACTCGTGATGCCCAATGACTAGTCGTTGTGCCCAGTCCAAGGGTACATTAAATGCACCCTATATATTTTAATTCCACATAGTTTGAACTCCTTTAAATACCCTAATTATGACCCCTAATCATCTAATTAAAATACGATACCCACCCTCTTACCACTTTAACTCTCTCATTCCCCCTTTATTATTGTAATGATCCGATAACACTTGAATAATAAGATCTTCTTAACTCTAATACAAATTATTCATCATTCTAGTGAGATGAGAATGGATCTATGATGGATTATGGTTTTCTATTAATATCCAATAATGAATTATCCATCTATTCATAGATCGGTGATGAATCTAGTATGTTGATGATATTTCTTGATCTGATCAAAATCTACCTTCAATAATAAACATTCTACAGGAATGTGTTATTGAATTATCTAATCAAACCTATTCTTGATGATGTATTGATGGTAGATACTTAATCTTTTGAATATTCCATGGTTTATTAGTAGAAGATTCAACGTTTCAATGACAACCCCTTTGATCAGAGTTATAATTCTCAATAATAGTGGATATTTCTAGGTAAGTTTCTCTAGAATGATCATTATGAATCCATATTCTTCTTGAATCCCATATTGAATCACTTTTCTATTGAAAATTTGATGGATCAATGATTAATGGATATAATTGAAAATCTATTATAGAATTAGATAGGAAGACATGTATCATTCTTGAATTAACAATGAATTTTCTGAATTGGTGGACCCTCATTCAACATACCTCAAAATTAGTTTCATTGGTATATTCCTTAATGAATTTAATTATAGAAAAAAATTATTAGCATGGGATTCTCTTGAGTTTCCATTTTAAACCTCTTTATGGATATACTATAACTAGATTTAGAAGTCCTTGATTTGTGAGCTATTATTTTAGGGTGTGTTAAGTTTCTTGGTTTTCTATCTCTTGATGAACTTTGAATTTTTTTCCTCAACAAACGTGAGGTAGGAAGTTCATTTCCATTTAGAGATCTGATATACACTTGATTCCATGGTATGATTTATGTGTTTTCATGGTTGTATTTTTGATTAATGATAATTTATTTTAGGTTTTTAAATTGTTGTGATACCCATATCTAATCCTTATTTCTAATAGAATTGATATATTATCATGTTGCCATTATTGATGTTTATTAACATGTTGTTATATGATTCTAATACATTTATCCTGATTCGATTCTATGTTTATTTTATCGTTACCTATTTTTGTGTGTGTTATGTTACCTTTGGAGGTTGGTTCTTAGTATTTGTGATAGGTGGACCATCATGATTTGTTTTCCATTATTGGTGGAGTGCACATGGTGTGCATAGATGATGATGATAAACCCATACATGGGGTAGGAGCCTGATAGCCTTACAACCTTGATGGAACGTGATGCCTTGATGATACTGAGGAACATAACAAAATTTGATGCCTTGAAAATACTGAGTAACATGTCCACTTAATGAATTGAGGAAGTTGAGTTACATGTTGAAATCCTTATGGATAGTTTGATCATTTTCAATTTCTATGTTCATCCTTTCTTCATGGAGCTGAAGAAGGTACTACTGGGACTTGTGGTGGTTTGGTTAGCCTAAAGGTGCTTGATATGTGATTGTTATGATTTATTAACATTTATTATGATCATGAATCACACTTTATATACATGTGAAATTTTTTTTAAGGATGAATTAGTGTGGTATTACTGGGTTTTATTACTCACACCCTATATGGGCATCTCAATGCGTATGTATACTTTATGTATAGGGATCCAAGAAAGGTAAAGCATCTAATGGAATATGGTTTACCATGGAGGATGAAGCTGGTGGTGGGAACATGATAGACTCTGAAGGATACTTCTATTTTATTTACTCATATACATTCACATTACTCTGGTCTGGCTTGCCACACTAAGTGGCCATTTGATTTTTTGTTATATGATATGTATTCCATTTGATATTATTTTCTTATAAACTATTACTCTATGTTGTTATATCATTATTTATTATTATTGATGATATGAAATGATAATGAGGGTATAGTCTCCCCAATGTAGATGTTCATACCCTCACTGCTAGTCGACAAACTCTTGTGTATAGGGAGGCACAAATGAGGTCATGTGACTCTTCATCTTGGAGCTGATGGTTCAGTTTTGGGTGTTACATAGAGTTTAGGTTATGATCATTGGTTTTAATTTAATATAAGATAATGGTTTAATCTATAAATATATTCACTACTTTTTATTGAATATATCTAGAGAGTATATCAAAATTTTAACCTTGTGATTTCAGGAGGGTAAATAGAATACCAGGATGTGATTTTTGATAATATATAATAATTTTCAAGCATTATATCATTACAATACCAGTTACTCCATGAATTTGTAGAAATAATTATATTGTTAATGTTTGAATATTTTTTTAAGAGGATAAATATAATATTTATTAATAAGATATTTTACTCAATGTGCATGAAAGGTTTTGATAGCACTAAAATATGTACTATACTTGGAATGATTATTGAGAATTGTGATGACTCAAATTAATCATAATCATTGATTCAAGGACTTAAAAATTAGAAGGCTATTTATATTATTCTGTAAAATAATATTATATAAGTATAGATAACTATTTAAAGACCCAATTGATTAATAGTGAGTCTATATAGAATAATTTACTCAAAAGATTAATTTATGAGAGTTGAGGCTCCTCATCGATTAAGAAACATTGAAATATCTATTTTATTAAAGGAAAATAAGATGGAGTGTATGAAAAAAAATTACATTAACAACTAGTTGATCAAATTTAGATCCTTGATAGAGGAAGTTTATGATTTTGTGAATTTAATTATATGAAAAAATTTCATCTCTCATACCAAAGAGTCTTCTACATCATTCCAATAAACATAGAGGTAGCACATGGACTACACCAATGTGTCACATCTAAATTTTATTAGTGAAATCATATCACTTTTCTTATATTGATTTTTATATAGAATTAAAACTCTATAAACTAATCTAAACCCTTATCAAAATAGTGAATGGGGAAAGAGGAAGTGGAAGTGTTCCTTGGGAGGGAGTCTTCAACCCTAAAACTTCTTATAGAGGTAGTGAGCCTTGGGGAGGAGTAACCTTATCTAAAAACTTTTATATCTACATAAATAATGTATTTCTATTAGATTTTTTTTACATTGGTACATCATCATGTATAAAATACTTGGATGCAGTCTAGTGTGGGTGAACCAAGTAAAAATCTTCTACCATTTGTTTTCTTTACTTTATTTATCCACTTCAAATTTTGTTTGGATGAATTGAGAGATAAACTAAAATGTTGTTCCTAATAAAAATTTAATAATACATAATAATGAAAAAGGGTATAAATAGAAATCATAAATTTATTGTTACCCTGATTAACCCCCTCTTAGGGGGGACTTGAGTCTCACTTCATAACCTAGTGGTCCCAACATATAGAATGGTTTATGAAAAATGAGTGTAAATAAGTGTCATAAAAAATAGTTGTAAAATTATTATTTCAGGAAAAGGTTTTATCAGAAAATAATTATGTTTTTCAGGTGAATGATATTTTCATAAGAAAAGCAAGACATAGTTGAATAAAATAATGTCTTGGTTTCAAAATTGAGAATTTTAAAGGCTCTTCTCAAGATAACATTGACCAAGAAAAAACGAGTGTAGTTCCCTTTAAAAGTGTTGTCATTAGGTCTGAACCACATCATGGTTTGTAAGAAAAATGGTTGAAATTTTATATTTTTAAAGAAAAAATATTTTTCTTACAATTCTAATAAACCTTCACTAGATTGAGTCCAAATGATCCGTGTCAAATATGAGGTTAACTTTAGACTGTACCAAAAATGTTTTGTTGGATATGATCCAAATTTAAATCCAATTTTTATAGTGTATTAATTTATAAATTAATTATAAATTATAAAATAAAGAAAATATAATAGATTTTATATTTATTTATAGAATATTCATAAATTATAATATTAAATGTTCATATTATGGGAATTATTTGGAAATTTATTTAAACCATGACAAGTAGTGTTTTTATGGAGTTAATAAAGGTCTAAATAAAATAAAGTCTGTGATATTTTCTTATGAAAAATATTTAAGTAAAATATGAAATGTTTATATGAATATAAAAGTTTTCAAAAATATCATATATTTGAAATATGAAAAAGTTTATAGAGAATTACATGTAAAATAATAATATGAAATAGTTTATATTAAAATATATGTGAAATGTTTATGTTTATTTATTTATATAATATCTATAATTCATGTTTAATTATAAAGTTATTATATTTATTTTTTATAAAATGTATAGAAATGTTTATCTCATGCCTAAAATTATAAGTTTTTTATTTATTTAGTTTTTTCATTTAATTATTATTCATTCATATAAACTATTATATTATGAAAGAGTGTATTATCTATTTTACAGTCTTAAAACTTTTCTTATAAATTTCATACCATGCATATAAGGATTTACATACTAGGTATGATATAAAAATTTGCTGTGTTAAACCATCATTATGATTTTTTTGTGTGTTATAAACTCAATCATAAAGGTCGATTATTATATATAAATATTATGTGTTATAATTATATTATAATCAAGGTTTATTTTGATTATTATTATATGAATATAGGGAATTTGGGAGAAACATTTATCTCACATAGGGGCTTAGTATTTCTCTAGAATAGTGGGGGTTGAAAACCTGTCACACCATACTTGATTTTATGAGGATTTTGGTTTTATATAATTATAAAAATTTACATGAAAATATTACAAGTTCCTTATACATGGGATATATTTAGATATATGTAAATATAATTGGATTTTATATTTGGGTAAGTAAAAAAATCACAAGTCATATAAAGTGCATTATTATGTTTTAAATATGTTAATTTTGTTGAAATTGTAGAATATAAAATTTTATCATTATAATTATAGATAAATTAAGGCAATACATGAGATAAGATGGTGATAATCTAAAACCCCCTTAAAAATAAAGAGTGTTAGATTCCTTCCAAATTGAACACATTTCAATTACTTTATCATTTAAATGAGTAATTTAATGCTAAATTTGGGTTATCATGGATTATCTTGTATAATGAATTGTGGAAATGGATAACCCTAAAATTTAAGTAACAAAATTCTATTGTAAGCTATGGGTCACAATTAGCTAGGAAAACTTAGAAGATATGATACCAAAAGAGTATAGTTAGGATAATCCATATTATTGATTTGAGAAAAGTTTTATCTACTCATCTATATAAGTGTTATATATGATATTATTAACATGATTGTCTACCAAAATGGCTATGTAATGAGATAAATGCTAATGATAAAGCAAAATCAAAGTGAAATATCGATCTTAGTCTACTAATGGATATGATGTAATAAAAGGGTCATTATCTCAGTTTGAATAAATTTAATAAACGTTCTTATTAAATGAATTTAATTAATTATATTCATTAGATAAAACTTCCATCAAAGATTTAAATAACATTATCATCATCAAAATTTAATTTGAAATAAATTTTTGAAAAGGAAAATATTAATAGACGAAACTTTCAAGACCGATATGGAAACTTACAAATCATTCATAAACAAGAAGAAAACATCTATGTGGTGGAGTAATAATTTTTTGAGAAGCCACTTATTGATATACATAGTGAAGAAGATAAAAATACTTATAGTAAGTATGGTAAAAATTCTCTTGGAATCTATACATTTATTCTAATTTCTATGTATCCAAAGAATTATATGGAGACATGAAAATATGGATTCTTTTAGGATGATAGACATACTAAAAAGGCTCTATAAAGAACATGATATACATGAGATAGATGAATATTATAAAACCTTATTTCTATGTAATATTGTAGAAGTTGATGAATTGGAGAGTCAAGGTTACTGATCATGCTTTATTTGGACATATAATTTGTTATGAAATCACTATTGGAAAGGCTCTGATAGTTCATTATGAACCACACCATGAATGAGTTCAATAAAAATTTACTCAATCCCCCCAATATATTAAGGAATGATGATAAAGACATATGAGGTCTAAGATAAATTTTTATGATGATGGAATATAAAGTAAAGGTTAAAAATTTTAGCTAGGTGAAAATGAAAAGATTCCATAAACACTCTAAATTTTTTTTATAAACTGTAGTTTATGGGTTTAAAAGAAGGGTAATATTTCCATTATGTTAAAATTAGGTGCTAAATAAGAAATTTTCAAGAATGTGTATGGGGGTATAAAATATTTTACAAATAGTACATGTTAGGTATTATTATTTTAGAAATAAATTCTTATATTTTAAAGGGTATATGATATTAACAGTACATTAATTTTTTGTGTGGATATATATAGGAATTTAAAATTAAATATATATTAATGGTTAGATCTTGAACTATGTATTTAATCGATAAATAATTGAGTTGCTACAACAAATAGGTGGATATACAAGATTTTTATAAAGCTCTAGTGGATCTGAATAAAGAATGTATATTTTCATTTTTTTATAATATGGTAAGATAAGTTATTTTTGAACAATGGTTGCTATAAAAAATATAATATAATGATTTTCTTACACATGGTTACAATTTACCCAATTATATAAAATATTTTTAAACAAGATAAGGATAAAAATGTTTTATCCAAGAGAATTTCTTTATTCAAATAATATGTTAAAATATGAGGAAAATAATTATCACCACCCAATAATAGTATATTTTAAAGAATAAATTATTCTTTTTGAAGTATTTCTCTAAATATATAGAATAATCTATAAGATATAGTTGTTAATAATTTAATTGTTATATATTCCATCAAAAATAAAATAAATGTTATTTTATAACATAAAATATTTATTGTCTCTGAAATATATTTTTATGAAAATATAGTTTATATACGTCTATTTAGAGTATGTGTGAACTTAGATAAGTTCAAACTAAAACAAATAAATGATTATTTTATTTTAATTAAATATTAAATTCACTATATATAATTAAACATTTTAGGGTATTCTGGAAAAAAATATTGACCTTAATGTAATGAGTTAAACTTAAATTTGTCACCAAATTATAAAAAACAGTTTATTCATATAATCCCTTTGATTATTTTTGTCAATATCTATCAAGGTTTTTGCGTGGTAATTTATTTATTAGAAGCATAGTGGGTATTTGAAATGTATTAAATATTTTTAAAATATTATTTTTATCCCAAACATGTGAACATTTAATATCTCTTAAATGGATCCCTGAATGAAAATTCCAACATTGAGATTGTGTCCCGAATGGAGGGTTATTTACCAAGAGAAGTATAATTTTTTATGTTTGGATTTCAACCCCAAACTAAGACATTCTAGGTTTTTTATTTTAGTCAATAGTTTACCTATTTAAGAACTTATAAATTACTCAATAATATCCCTAATTAGTATATTATATTTCATTTATAATTGAGGGAGGAAACCCTAAAAGACATTAAAGATCCCCATTCTTGAAGGTGTCAAGGACGGTTCCATGAAATACAATCAACATTTTAAAGTGAATGTGATATGAGAATGAGGTAAGACACATTTTTTTATTTCCATTACCTCATTATTACTGTGAACTAATTTATAAATATCATAATTTAACTACTCAATATCCATATTTACATTAAAATTATTTCATGAGATATTTTGAACATGTTTATGTAATTATTATTGTATGAAATCACATTTGATGTGATATGAACAATGAGGATCGAATGTCCATTCCATCACCAACCACCATAATTGTAATGACCAAAAATTTTATCAATGTAATTTCCCTTATTATAATATCTTTATATAGTATAAAACACATACATCACATAGGGAACCCAATAAAAACATTATTCTCTTAACTTATGAATGAAATGATTGGTATTTATAGAAATTAAGGAACCTATGTTGATGGAATAAAAACATGACCATTGGAATAGTAATATTACCATTAAGAATAGTAACTTCACCAATGAAATTATAGATAAAATATATGCATCTTATAAATGAAAATATGATATTTTTATATATTGGAATAAGTAAATAAATGTTTTAAAAATGATAAGTTAAGTGTTGGTATTTTTTGAAATGTTAATGTTTAATTACAATTTTATAATTAACATAATTATTTAAAAGAAAATTTATTTTCATAAATACATTCATAAATTAATATTTTTTTCTTATGATTATATGATAATTTTATGAGACCTTAATTAATTTTTCAAAGTGTTATAAAATCACTTGTAATATTAAAATCAATATTTTTCGAATAAATGATGATTTTAATTAAAATTTAATTTTCTCATAGTTAGAAAATTATTTTTATAAAATAGAGTCCATTTTCTAAATATACACATCAAAAAATAGTTAGGGTGTTTTTTTGGAATTCTTCTAAAATAGTTTAATTTGTGGTGAATAGTGAAATATAGTAATTTACAGTTTTAATATTTTAAGCCAAATACATGAATTTTTGAGTCGAAGATGATGTAAGTACAAATTAGATCAAAATAAAACGCACCAGTTACTATAAATATACAAAAGAATAAACACTATTAATAGTCTTTATCCAAAATAATAAAGAAATGAATAAAATAATAAAAAACACCCATCTCCTCCCACTATAAATACCACCCCTCACCACCTCTTCTTCTCAAATCTTCTAAGATTTTGGTCATACTTATATATTCTTACCAATTACTCTCCCAAAAATCCTCCCCATGTCCTAGTATTTATGGTATCCCCAAAATACCAAACCCAAGTGCCTTAAGGAGGATCTCAATGAGACAACATTCAATAGGTAAATCCTCCGCCTTTCTCCTTTAATTTATTTTTATTTATTTTACTCACCTCACCTACCCTATCCGAAAAATAATAATAACTCCAGTATAATATATATAATAGAATTTTATTATGTTAATTTAATATCAATAATAAATTCTCTTCTCCTTTCCTTTTATTCTAAAAATGAAAACATCGTCTGTGATGTGTCGATTCTCCACCTTCATGGATGTTGAGTTTTTGTTTTACATTACCTCCTAAATAGCTAGTTATAAAACCAATATAATTGTTAAAAAAGATTTTAAAATGTATATTATGTCTTTTTATATGTTCTGGAACTATTATATATGCATAATATTAAATAATAAAAAAAATATAGTTCGTGATAATCCAAAAAATCGCCAAAAGAAACTAACGTTCATCATTAATGTTTTATCTAATGAATCATTCTAATAACAGAAAGAAAAAAAAGACATATGAGACCATTTAAAATTTTATAGGTGCATCAATATCATATAATTTCACTTCTTGAGTTTTTCTTCCATTTGACAAGAACTCCCATAACTAAACTCAAGGGAACTGATCATAAAACCATGAAACGAATGGACTCAGAAAAACAAAATGAAACATTATAACCCATAAAAATATTTATAAATGAACTTAATAAATTATTATTAAATAAAATATATGTAAAATAGGTTCTGAATTAAATTATTAATGAATCTAATTTTATTATAAGAGACATTAAGTTCAAGTGCATAATAAATTCAGACATAAGGTAAACAATCTCTCTGAACCTCCCAAAAACCATTGGGTTATAATTTATCTCCCTTTAAACCAATGTAATTATTAATTATTATTATATAAATATTATATATTCTGTTTATATGTTACAAAATTATGAATCTATATTCATTCATACTTATTTTATGAGGAAATGCATGTTTTAAAAAGGATCCCTTATCAATTCCTTCGGATAAGAAATCCTGATCAAAGAGAACTTCCCAATTTCTTACCCATTTTAATGTAAAATCTATAATCTATTTTAAGACAAAAATATTTTTATAAAATCAATTTTTTATCATTAAAAACTATATTATTTCATTTATGGTTTTATTCCTATGACCACTTTAAGGAATATTTTATATTTCTCTTAAATCGCACTAAAGTGGATCATTTCTAAAGTCTCTTAAACACTCTTTTTATATGTTTTCACTTAAGTTAGACATAATTTTTCATGATCTATACCCATTTCACCTTATTAATTCTAATGTATGATTTAAATAAATTCTTTCATGAACACTATTATGATACACTCATTGGTTATGCCTTATGAAAATATTATGATACCCATTTCTTTCCTTTGGTAACCCTTACATTTATTCCTTATGTTTGACTCTTAATATAGAATACATATGCATGGACATGATATGATGGGTGCACCTAGATATAACGCTAATGATTTGGGAAATGTTTAGTATCATGAGACATCATTTTGGGATAGTGAGTAAACCTAATTCCTTTATGAGACTTTGTCCACCATGTGATATAGTCTCAGTATTTAACCTTGACTCATGTTTATGTCAGGTTATATATTGCTTCCACATTCCTATGTAGGCATGATTACATGATCCCATGTTCTATATGTTATGATTCCATATGTTTATTCTTGTTCCATGCCTTTTTTATGTCATCATGTTATACCTTCTAACTCATTTACTATTCTTTATTCATATGTTTATTCCCTTAGTGGGCTTTTTAGCTAACCCCTTTATTCATGTATTCCCCAGGTTATCCAATGTAGATGTAAGAGATAAAAGGAAGCTTGATTCTCATTATGGAGATTAAATAAAATATGTTTTTTATGTTTTATAATTATATACCTATTCCTCTAAAGACACTAGGATTTACTATCCTTGGTTTGTATTAGATGATTAATCATGATTAAAATGAGGTAATAATGTGTGAAAAAGGATAGGGTTTCTATAATAAATATTCTCCATCCTCATCCGTTTACACCCTTTTCATGAAAACTTTTATTCATTGACCTTTTTAATGTTTGTAATTTTGAAGATAGAAAACCAAAGTGGAGGATTGGTCAGCAATGAGAAAAAGTTATGTTGGTTTAGGTAAGGCAGAGAAAAAGGTATAGTATCAGTATAGAGTAGTGGTGTTTGATGCATGAAAAAACCCATGGGTGAGGATTGGTTGTGGGTTAAATAGGAGGAGGTTTCAGACATAATGGATCAACTCAAAAGTATTAGCGGTGGCTAGAGATTTCATGGGAAATTACTAGAGGCAAGGAAGCAATATTGAATCCTGGAAGGTATAACATCAAGCATGATTAATAGTGTAAATGGTGGTTCCATTTGATGAAATCATAGGAATATAGGGTTTTTGGAGGTTTAATACCCAATCAAATAATGGGTAACTATTGTGGAACACAATGCATCATGTGTTAGTAATGGATACTGTTTATGTGGTCGAGTTAAAAATCACATTGTCTATACATTTTGATTACCCACCATGTTTTCTTGTATTAAATAAACTTGGGTATACATGTGTATACAAATCCATGTTTGAGTAAATGATATGAATTAGTCTATACAATATTTCATTCTAAAAAACTCACATGTCTCATATATTGTGTTTCCCTAAGAGCATGTCATGTAGGTTGACCCTATAGGGATAAATGACGATGATACATTCTTAATTACTAACCAAGGATTACTTTCCTTGTTTATATGATCACATGCCATGTACTATAGAATCCTTAGATTTCTCTATATAATATCCCCTGGGTTACATAATTATAAAAATATTATTTACTTATTTATATAATATATCATCTATAATTAATTTCTCATAGTCATCTGTGATATTATTTTACAACATTGTTCAAGAAGTTGGTTAGACCAACTCAAACATAAACATACCATAATTTATGGATGATTATGATTATTAATGTGGTTTATTTTTGAATAATATTATTATTATACAATTAGAATGATAATATTTATAAAGGTTTATGTTTTTAATGTTATTTTAATAATTTATAATAAATAACAAATAAACTAGATGAAAATTGAGATATGTTACTTCAGGGAGGAGGTAGTCCTTACAATGGATGATTAACGTTTTAATCCTAATAGATGGGATATTAGATGGGAGGGGGGTCATCACGATAAACCTCTGATGCTTTCCCTCTGCTTGTGATGACGGCGTCTGGTCCGGCTCCTCCCCCCTTTGTGGGGGAGGGGGAATCGTCATTTACTGGAATAGAAAGGTCTTCGTTCCAGCCCTTTTCCAATCCCACCTTTCTTCCTCCATTTCCGAAATCCTTCGTGTGCCCTAAAGTTATGGATCTTTTGGATGGCAACCCTAATCTTCAGATTTAGACATCCGAGTTCACAAAAACCTCTTCTCTGCTGAATCTCACTCTCATTGCACGCTTCAGAAGAAGAGACCTTCCGTCGATGCATTCGACCGGTTTGTCTTCTCGTCTTGGGATCTTTAAGAAAGAGAGACTATCGGGCTACTGGACAGACAACATATTATGATCTTCTTTGAGTTAGAAGAGTACCTCATTCAAGTTTGGTCAATAGCTCCTCGCAGTTGAAATGGTATTAGGTTTTTTCTACTTCATTGGTCGTTTGATTTTCATATGAAATGAGATTCGCCCTCAGCAGCGGTTTGGGTCAGTTTTCCTAATCTCCCCTTACCTTTTCAGAATCCATCTCTTATAATAATGTTGGGTAATCTTGTGGGTGGATTCTTTTGTGTGAATAGCCTCACTGAAGTGGTGTTTCATCCAATTAACCCTCGTGTATGCATTGAGTTTGATGCTTCTAGAGTACCATTCGAGTTTGTTTGGATTACAATAGGCGTGGAATATAGGTGTAAACATAATGTTGTTTATGAGAACTGGTATGATTGTTTCTTGACTTGAAACCATTTTGGACATATTTCAGGGAGATGTTGAAGAGATTCATTATCTCAGGTGATGAAACATGGGCACCGGGAGTACCAGGCCCCGGTTGGGAGGGAGGATACATCAGGGATTAACCCTGTGACATACCTGATGGTAGGTCGGGGGTTGAGGACAAATGATATGGAGAGGGAAAATGAAGGTTCCAAATCACTGGTTCCTTTGGTTCAACAACACGCAAAAGGGGTTATTAAGGATTCTGATAGGCATGGTGATAACACATCCTTGCCGGATTCCATGAAAATTCAATGTAATCCGGAGGTTCCTGATGCAGGAAAGAGATAGGGACAAGATAATTCCAATACTAGGAGTTCTCACATGAATGGTGACCCATCCAGTGGCGAGACTTTGAGGGATCATCATCTGGGTGATGCCTTGGATATGAGGGATTAGAGGGCGGAATGTAAAAAAGGTGATACAACAGTGACTTTGAGTAGGAATGGGAGAAACCAGGATAGTGGGGAACCAGGTGTTAGATATAAACCTTTGTTCCCTTTGAGTAACAGGTTCCAGGGTCTTGAGGAGGAGGGTATGGATGCTGTTGCAGCGGAGCAGGATGAACCCCTGGAGACCAGTATGCAAGATTTTGTGGTAGGAGAAGCTGACTGTGAGGTTTCCTGTAAGGTTGTGGAAGCATCTACTGTAGAGAATACAGCTTACCGACAGTGTAATCCAGCCGACTTGGGAAGTGTTCTTGAGGGGAAAGGAAAAGGAGAAGTTAAGTATGATGGCGTCATGGGCATTTATATGTGTTATATAGACTACAACACGCCTGATCAGAGGAGAGGAAGAGTTGTGGAAGGAAAGGAATTAACCTCGGACAACATTCTTGGGAGTAAGGGGATGCTCTCCAGCTGCGACAAGAAGAATAGAGGTGATATGGTCAATTGTTCCTTTAGCGATATAGTGCAAGGTGGAGATAGAACCAGGACTGAGGATGGAGGAGTGGCTTTTACTAATCCAAAAAGAAAAGGCAGGAAGGATTACTCCTATCTGCCTCAACCTTTGTGCACCAGATCCTCCTTTAAGCGGGACAATGGGGTGTCCCTAGCTTTCAAGAAATTCAACCTGTCCAAGAAAGATTGTTTCGGGTGAATCACTCTGGATGATGTGAGGTGGGACTATGATGGTGATTTCATGATGCATTTAAACCCGACTTCTGAATGGGGAACGACCACCGTGGAGGAAAGTTCATGCACTGGTGGAGATGATGGGTATGGAAATTATGAATGTTAGTTTTTATTGATTGGTTGGGTGTATGTTTGTTTTTTGAACTTTGGAGGGGATTTGGTTGTGCTTTTTGGGATTTCAAGTGTCTTTGGGTTTCTCACTTTTCCTAAAAGTGTTTGAAAATAATAAAAAAAAGTATTTCGGACAATCCTAAAATAATGAAAGGGAAAGAATTCGGATTATAATTTTTCTAGTAATAATCATAATTATATTATACATGTAAAATTTATTCTTTAGTTCACCCTTATAATTAGTGAAAATAAGCGGTGGTTAAAAAAATGTAAGTCGTCGCTTCATGGAGGCGATAGTCTGGACAACACATGAATGAAATTTTTGATTTTGTTAATAGAAAATATGAAAGGTGGATAATATTTATTTCCTTATAATAATATTTTTTTATAAAAACAATTTTTGTTTCCTTATATAGGAATTAGAAAATGATATTTGGAAAATTTTTATAGAAAGTGAAAGAAGTAAAAAAATGGTACTCGCATTGAAATATTTGTATTTTATTTGGAGGATTCATCAGAAATGGTGGTCTTATGACTATCTATGTTGACTAGAGTCTAAAAGAAAATGAATAAGAATATAAAGGAATGTGAATGGTTAATGTTTCTAGTGGAAGGAAATTCTTTTTAGTGGTATTAACGGGGTGGTGATAAATCCCTTTTATAATTGGTGAGAATTACATTTTTTGTAAATATTTGAACTTAATATAAAGAGAGAATAATTTTTTTATGTCATGAATGATGAAAAATGGATAATTATGAAGTGGGGGAGGGTTTTATATAACATCTATAATCTCTCAACCTTCTATTTTCACACATCTTTTAAACTTATTTTTTTAGTCCTTTAGTCATAGAATGTTCACTTTTAACATTTTTGGTTTTATCGTGGTAACTAATTTTTACTTAATAAATTTAATTTTTATGAATAAAAATAAAATGATAATTATTACATATTTTTTACCTACTAATTCCAAATATGAAATAAATTTTATCATATTAAATGCATCTGTAATAAATTTTTTTTAACGTTATTACATGTTATAATAAAAACCCCCTTTTAGAAAAAGTGTATTTTTAAGCTAAAAATTTATAAATAGAATAAAAGTATAAATACATATTATTTTTATGATAAAAATTAGTTTATTATAAAACAAAAAAAATTCTTTATACTTTAAATAAATCCAAAGAAGAATTTTACTTAAAAATTATTTAATTAAAAGGAAAGATGAAAACATTTCCTTTTACTGGAAATTATTACTTATATTTATAAAAAGTAGAATAGAGGTTATATGAATTCATAATAGTATTTTAAAAGTTTATATTTTTAATAATTAAATATATTTTTGATCAATAAAAATAATTTATAAAATTATATGTCGTTCTTATATAATAATAAAGTCATAAAATTTAGAACTTTGAAAAAAACTACATTTTTCACTATTTTCTTAAAAGTAAACAATTTCAGAAAAACTGTAAAAATTAATACTTAGATAATTTTGAAATTGTAAATAAAAAATGAAAGAATTTTTATCTAATTCAAATTATATAATTCATAAATTTATTTTTTAAATTAATATACAATATATGAATAAAACTATTTTTATTTTAAAAATTAACTATTTAACCTTTAAGTGTTCATTATCTTATTTTGTATAATTTTTAATTGATTAATACCTTTTTATCTATATTATATTTTTTTCATGTTATAATTTTATTATCTAATATTTCATGAAGTTTTTTAGTTTAGTTTTTTAAGCAAGACAGGAAACTCACAATGTGTTTAATTATGGAAAATTATTTACTAAAATCGTGGGTCATTACAATATCTAGTATAGGTTTTTCTCCCCTATGATTATGGGATGATTTGATTATGGTATGATTTTATTGTGGTGGTGGTTCTTGAATCCATTATAAACCCCTATATGGTCCTCTCTAGTGAATAAATTGATGTGAAGATATAGAAATGTGTGGTGGATGTTGTGGCTTATTTGAAATTGGGTCCTTTGTTATGTTTTGGATAGTGACAATGTTTTGTAAATTTCTTATACCATGTATATTAATGATATAGAGAATTAATCATTAGGATCTAGTGTATGTGGACCTAGGTGGGAGTTTGATATATGAATGTGGTGTGATTGTATCCTCTATGAACTTTTAAAGTGTGGTGGATTAGGTTATTGAATAAATGAAATATGGGGGTCTCAATTTAATTTCAATACATGATATTTATGTGGAAGTCATGGATAGTTATATGGCATTGAATTATGATATTATATGATTAAAATAATGTTTATGTTGATTATGATGAAGAATATGGTGATAATGGTGAAAATGATATGACAAACAATAGGGGATATTTGATGTGAGGTGGTGTTGAAACAAGTGGAGGAGGGCAGAGTCCCTAATGGCTAGTACATAGTAATACAACATGATTTGTCGATTTTGGATACATTACTAAATAATTTAGGTTGTGTTGGGGTGAGTAACTGAGTATGGACACTCAGAAAACTAATTAGAGTCCATAAGGGTGGATGAAAATACAATTAGAGATTTCCTTGTTGGTTGATAACACTTTGTTAAGAAAATATTTAGAGAGTTTCCTATATATGGATAACTACTTGGTGATTGAAATATTTCACATGTTCCCAATAGGTGTAAAACTACTTTGTTATAGAGATATTATATAAAGTTCTATATATGTGGATAACTACTTATTAGTGGTGATGTTATAGTGAGTTTATTGTGGTGAGTATAGAAATCCATGTATTTTTCATATGTTATTACAGGATTTTTAACATAAATACAAAATAAATGAAATATAAGGATTGAGAGGCCTATTGTATTTGGATGAATAAGCTTATAATACATTAAAGTAAAACTAAAATAAAACCTCTTTATTTTAATCTCCATAACTAGATCTTAAATCCCCTTTAGATTGTAAAACTGCATAGGATTACCTGAGTAATACATAAACAAAAGGGGTGAGCTATAAAGCTTAGTAAGGGAATAAGCATGATAATATATCATAAAATATTAGTCAAAAAGTAATAATATGATATAATAAAATAAAAGGTCATGAATAATCATATAGTAGGATGACATAAAGAACATGGAATCATAAGATCATTGAAACATGAGAATGTGACCACCACATAAAACATGAAATAAACATTAGTCCTAGATAACCACCAAGAAAACATCACATGGTGGACATAAAAACATCATGGATTATATTTAATCCCTAATCTCACACATATCATCTCATGAGACAAAAACATTACTCAATTTATTAGAGAACTATTTGGGTTCACCCATCATAACATGTACATAAATATGTGTTCCACATATGGAAATCAAACATAGGGCATAAACATAAGGATTACTAATAGAGAAAATGGGTTACATAATCAGGTCTTATAACAAAACTAGATTAAATTTCATAATAATTTTAATGAAAGAATTTATTAAATAATTATTGGAAGTTCATAGGTAAAAAATAACCACATAACCTGAAAAATGATGTCTAAGTGAAGTAAAAATGTGAAAAATAATGGAGAAATCACTTTGGAAATGTACTTATTAAGTGGGTTTCTAGGGAATAGGATAAAAAACATTTTAATATTGATAAAACCACAAATTAAGTAATTTTTTTCCATTATATAATGTGGAATTTTTGAAATAAGGTCAGATTCAAAACATTTTTTATAGGGGTACATGAAATAGGGTATGAAATAGAGAAGTTTTATTTAATCGAGTTTGCTTATCGAATAAAATTGAGAAGGGAACCTATAAGGCACATATATATCAATATATCAAGGAAAAGTGAATTAAAATATATATATATAAAAATAAGAAATATATAAATAATATATAATAAGTATATAGGATGATTAGAGTGAGAATGTGTGGAAAATGGAGAGAAATCAGATCCTAAATAAATAAGGGGTTGTCAGAGAGATCCCTGACCTTAGATCTAGAACCATTCTCTACATCCACTGAACATACAGAATAATAAAATTAGACTCATTCATTACAAAATTTATAACCTTTTCCATTTATATTTGATTTACTATAATTATATTATGCTAATTTACAACCATTTAAATGAGATATAATGTTTAATTTTGATGTTCTGAGGGCATTCGTTACATGGTTCCAAGGTCAGAAAACATGTGGATAATTATGTAAGTTCTATTAAAGTGGGATTAAAAATATAAAAGTGAGATGAAAATATATTAATTTCCCTAAAAATATTTAAATGGTCTCAAATATTTATGTGTTCCGATATAGGGATAATTCATTTAGTATACATGTTATCATTAAACATTTAGTTTATTTAGGCGGTTTTACCAACCATCAGGAACTAGAATCTTTTTATGAAATTAAATTATTATTAACATATTCTAGAACTTGAAATATATTATATTATACTTATTATCATCATATTTAAACATAATAATATTTCTATAACTATCCTTGATGGTGTTTAATAAAAATGTTTTTTGTTGTTCATAGAGGTGGATAACCCACTAGAATATGAACAATGTTTTAAATTTTAGAAGAGAGGAGAATAGAGAATGGATATTACATTAACACAATAAAATTACATTTTATTTACAATACTAAAGTAATTATGTCATGATTAATGGGGGATGTGATTAGAAAGTAGAGAAATAAATGAATTTAAAAGAGATAGATTGATAATCTTACTTCTTAAAAACTGTCTCTTGAAATACACCTCAAGGAACTTTGGTTTTGACATTTGGTGAGAATAGTACTATGAGGATGTGGGGGGTATGGGGATATGAGGGGGGAGTTTCACAACATTTGGGAAGGCACCAAGTCTTAGAATGTGTGAGGAGAAGAGATGTTGATGGGATGTATTTATATTGGGAGGGGAGGGGCATTATTTAAATATTATATTATATTAATTAATTATTTTTGGATAAAGACTAAAAATAGTGAAAGATATTATGACCATATATAGTAAATGGTTCATTTGAGTTTTAACTAATGGGTGATTACTAAGGAGAACTTATCATGAGGCCCTCAAAAAATAAATTTTTAATCTAGATAAATGTAGTAATTGTGGACTTGAGTTATCTCACAAAGAGGATAGTTTTATGGTTGTATTTTTATTTTATTTAATGAGTTTAATTTTGGGAAAATAGTTCTAAATTAAACTATTTTTTATTTTTACTATTAAAAATATATTTCAAATTACATTACCTTTTTAATTCATATTTGGAGATGGTGACCTTACCTCGGATCATCACCTTTACCTTTCCCATAAAATAATAATTCTATTTAAACTCTCTATTATTATAACTCTAAATGAGAAAAAAAACACTTATATAATCTTATACTATAAGTATTTTCTTTATTTGGGGAGTATGATAGTCACTATAGACCAAACTCTCACCTGGCATGGTGATTAGATATCTCAGATCACCCTCTTCTTCACCCAATACATGTTATCATGTGTAGTAGAGTAAGTCTGAGGGACCATTTTGTACAATACAAAGATATAGTGATGAAAAAAATTTATTTTATAAGAAAAATAAAATATCCTCACACCTAAAAACATTCACATAAATATAGAGAGAACAATAGAATATAAAATTTATTAAAACATTGAATTCATTTATATGGAAGTTAGAAGAATCTTCACAGCTCAACCACTAATTTATTAGTGTTCCATCATCATAGAATACAGATAAAGATAAAATGAAATAAAATAACCAAATAATAATATGTGATAGAATATCTAGTTTTATTATTCCAAAATAGGAATCTCCATTCCCTAGAAAACAATTCATATTTTATAGAGAAATGCTTAGAGTTCTTCAATCTTCCATTTCGTGACATGTGATTAGGATGAGATTCTATTACAATAAACCAAAATATTTTGAATTATATTTCAAATTCAAAGGCTAATTACTTATTTTTATATTTCTACCATATACATAGGTTGATGAATGTGATTTCCATAATTTAGCATACTCACATTTTCTATGTTAAAACATTCTTACCCCATGATTGAAATATGTGCTTCTTTATAAATGATAGAATATAAATGATTTGTTTCTCAATGGATTCACTGGACATCATATTCAATTTGGAGGAATAATATTATGTACATTCTGGATAAGGATTTTTATTTTTAATGAAATTAGAATGGGTATGTATACTGGGAATAAGTGAGCCTTGTCATAGAACTAGGATATGCTAAGGTTCTAAAAATGGGCATGGATCTCCTCGGAATTTGTGTTGTATTTTATTTCATTAGGATATATTTTTTTAACTTTATCTTCAAGTAACAAAACTTAGAAATAATATAGTTCTATTCAATATTCTAGTGGACATATCATATTCTTCAAACTCTAAGGATCTTTGATAAAAATTCAAACTTCTTTATCCATCCCTCAAATCAATTTTGATATCATTAAGTGTGTCAGATTGAGATTTGGTTTTAATCACCCATTTTTAATCACATGGATACATATTTATAATTGATAAATTATTTAGTTATGATGTATCTACTTTGACAGATCTTATTTAAAAAAATGTATTTATAGTTAAACAATTTCAAGAAACCTCTTTTCATCTTCAATGGTTTTATAGGGAGAAAAAATCATCATATTCCAAAAAATATCAAAATATCATGGATTTTAATGGTTATGAGATGAATATGGAAGAGTGGGATTGGTCTTGGAGCATGTGAGATGGAGTTCTAGGGAATATTTAGGGATGTGGCATCCCATGTTGATATATTTAATGATTAATTTTACTAAGCGTGAGTTGTGTAGCCTCCTTCAAAACTAAAACTTGTGTTTGGGGAAAGAGTGCGGTATCCTCCAATATTCATATATATATGGAAAAACTAAAAAAACTTCATAAATTTATTAACTTAGGAGATTCTTCTTTAAATTGTGTCATATTCAGTTAAACTGCCATAGTTTTGGGTATTACTTAAGCATGAATTCAGTCTTTCATCACTTCTTCATGGTTGATCTCAGTGGGGGAATCTATTCAAGTTCGGTTTTAGTTTAATATGTGTGGTATGATTTAGTGATCCCCACAAAACCATTGCCTTTATGGTTTATCTTCTCTGGTTAATTTCAACATAACTTATTCAGATTCAATTAGGCTGTCACAACAAGTTTCATTTCCATCAGGTCTTTTAAATTCATTGAATCTTGAATTTCATTATGTAGTGATTTTGGATTCTTCTAAAAGATGAGTAAATAGGTGATGCAACTCCTACTTCCCTAAATGGAATATAATTCATGCATTGAGGACCAGGGACTCAACCTCCTTCAATAGGGAGTTTGGATTTGTCTCTATAGATCTTGGTGGGTTCACCCTCAATTCTTGGGGAGATTTGGTTGATTACAATTAGTTCTTATGGTAGATTCAAGAACCATGTTCACTTTACTTTAGTTCATGTAGTAGGGTGTTGTCTACCATGAGATATTTAATGGTTTATTATGGCCTTTGGAATATTTCAAAAAACCATCCATGAATTCTTTATAGAATAGCCACGATTGATCCTAGTCTTTTCCAAATTTGTAGTGGAATCAAATATGAAATTAGAATGGATTCGATTGGAAAAGGGTTCAGATGATCCATGTATTCATGTTTTTTTGTGATATAGTCTAAATTCATAGTTGACCATGAAGGATTATCGCATCCACTTGTTCCGTTTGTCTCATTTTTTACTTCAATGTACAAATTAGAAAGAAATAATTTTCTATGTGTTGGAATTTTTTTAATTAAGTATATAAATAAAGAAAATAATTACACACATAAAAATTTAATTTATTTTATTAATTTAAAATCCTAGATTAATTTCCAATTCATAAATTTAAATCATATTTTCCAAATTACAAACAACATTTATTGTATCAATTTAAAAACACATTCAAAAACTCTAGATTGATAATTCACAATTTTTTAAAAAAATTTAATTTATGGATTTCATTACATTCATGAAATAGGAAAAAATAAATTTTAGCTCAAAATTAAATCCATCAAATAATTAATTCTAGATTGAATCAAGTAATTAATTTTCGAAATAAAAATTTGACTATATTATTTAATTAAAAAATTAAATTAATCATTAAAACAATATTTTAATCCATTTTTCAATAATTCAAGATTCATAAAAATAATAATAAAATTGTGATATTTCAGGTTTTTCTTTAATTAGTGGGGGAAATTTATCATTTAAATAAAGTAAAAAATTCTACATTTTCATCTCCCATCACTCTTTCCCACTTGAACTATTGTAATTCTAGGAAATTCATTGAATCCTAATTATTCAAACAAATTTCTATTCTAACGAGACCTAATTGTACAATTAAAAGAAGAATAAATTCATAGTTACCTATTTTTTTTGAATTATTACACCTCTTCTGTGATTTCAATTCACTCAATTTAATCCAATCAAATTTACAAGTCTAGAAGTGAATAAAATTACATTTAAGTGGAATAAAAATTTTAACATGAAGCCCATCCATTTATCCCTTTCATCTATGATTCATAAACCAAATTTTGATTTTCCACTTTATTTATACAAGTCAATTTTATAAGTTAATTTCGGTCCTTCTTCATCTAGGTTCAATATTTATTTCACCTAAATGAGTTCATTTTTGATTATCAGGAACTTTATTGATTTTTTTATATTTTTTATATTTTTTATGGCTATTTATATGACACTAACTATGCAATGAAACATATAATAATAGATTACTATTTCTCTAAATTCTTAATATAACAAAGATTCCCTAATTTTACTATAGTTTCAAAGGACTTATATCAATTTATTTTGACTTTTCTCCCTAAGGTGTTAGTTTTCATAGAGGCCAATTTAAAGTCATATTAAGTTCTAAATTCATTTTTACCTCATGTTATAATTTCAATTCTATAAAGATCATTTCACTCACTCTCCCTCTCAAAGTTCTAAAACCAAATTATCCATGAAGGTAGTGAAAAATTCATTTAGCATTAATCTAACTCTTACAATTTCATAACCGATATACCCCCCTCTAGTAAAATATGTTATTTAATCTAGGAAGGGTAAAATTCATCTCAATAAAATTTTAAAAAAAGATAAAAAATATACAAAAGAGTTGTGTACAATATTTACAAGTAGTTCAATTTTTTCATTTTTATGTGGTTTTTCAAATTTTTATTTTCAAATTTTTATACATACTATGTGTAAAGTAGAGAAAGGATATTTAAATCCTAAACTAATTTTTCTTCTCTAATTCATACATAGTTTAGAAACAATTCCATTAAATTTTCAGTATGCTTTTTTTTCAAGTGAAATGGATTGAAAAAAAAATAAAAAAAATCAAAACTAGTGTGAAGGAAAGAGGCAACCTGAGGTTTTTTATTTTATGTTAGTAGGGAGGAGTTTGAACTAATCCATTGGAAATTTCCCAAAATGTTTAAGGTTGTTCTTCACTTGTTGGAAATTTACATTGAAGGGGCTCTATGATTCATATCTCTTGATCTTAACTGCACAGAATAGAAAAGTGTCAGTCAATATGTGTGGTCTAGTACATTTGGAATGAATATTACATATTTTGAGTTTATTCCTTGAGGATAATAAAAAATTTATCTATAATATTAATACATGTACCCACACACACGCCCAACCAAGTCCCACTCACTGACAAAAGAAAAACCAGTATACTTAAACAAGACTGAGTACAAAGTTTAACTGAAAGAAAGTGGGCCAAAATACAAACCCAAAGAAATAACTGAAAATGGAAAAGTACACAAAGGAAACTCTGATAGCCATCTACAGAAATCCCAACCTTTTCATGATATTAGTTTAGCTATTGGAATTCGAAGTAGAATTTCATGTCCACCCAGTCCTACTGGGCCCCGCTTGGTCCTAGGCCACTAGGTCCACTGTCGTAGCCTCTGTCGGTCTCGTCCCCCTAAACACCTCTAGGTCTTGATCCACAAAAGTCTCTGTCAAAATTTCAATCGTCTACACTAGACACAACATGTTCAAAATAATCCCAGGTAGGGGTGAGTAGCAAAGTACTCAAAGTGGACCCCAAAACAAAAAGGAAAGATCCCACAAAAATCCTTAAATTAAATCATAAAACACAAGACAACTCACACCATGTACACATTTAGGGTAATGATAGTGGAAACATCAGTCACAACATCTAACACATCACCTAATAGAGAACTCATTCTCTAAAGAGTGTAGTGTGACTTCCAAGTCAAGAAGAAGTGCTTCTCACTAACCTTGAACTACTTAGGTACACCTACCCACTGTGTACCGTGGGCTTGCTAAGTCAGAGAAAAGTGATTCCCACTGTGGGCCTGCAAAGTCATAGAGAAGTGGTTCCCACTAATCTTGTCCAACTGACGTTATCCTCCTCGTTGCACACCATGGGCCCGCAAAGTCACAGAGAAGTGCTTACCACCGTGCCATAGTCGAGTCATTCAGAGTCCAAAGTTAGCAGTCCTTAGGTCTCAGCCAACCACAATGTTTCATACATGGTGTACCTGGGAGAACTACTGCTTAATCCATTCGTCACATCTCAAATTCCATGAAAGTCACCATTTATTATTCAAAAATATCCTCCTCATCGGGAGGGTCCCAACACTGCAAAAGGCTCGTCAATTGGATGCTTGGTTTTCAAGATATGAGCTTTTTAGTAAAAAGGGATCAGTTGGATTTGAGTTCGATCCCACACAGCCATACGCCAACCCTAGCCAAAAATCTCGTAAAGTATCTCATAAGGACTGTCTCATTGCAAGGGTCCTCGTTTCGTAGACGACGTGTTAATCTGACACACGATTTCTGAGTTATTAGTGTTTTACTAACCAGGGACCGGTTTCTTCTGGGCCCGGTCCAACTCGGTCTGACCGAACCGTCCAACCCGGCCCGAGGGTCCGACATACCTTGGTTTGGGTTTGGGTCAGTCTGGTCTGGTCTTTCCAATGGGCCTTACAGAATCCAGCACAGTTTGGATGAGGGTCTAGCCCGCCGGGTCTCCTGAAAATATGGTCTAGTACGGCATGGCCTAAAGGGCGCGGGTCCGGCCATCCGACGTAGGTCTGGCTTGTTGCTGCGGGTTCGGCCCGTTGTTACGGGTCCAACCCACAGTGCACAAGACCGGCGCACTGGGCGTGGAACCGGTTCGGCCCGCTGGGGGCTCGGCCCGTAGAACCGAGGCCCGACCGCATGAGGCGGCTGGGGTGCGCCGCCTGACCGGGAAGAGACAACCACACCGCATCCAGTCCCCTCTGCCCCACAGGATTCCATAGGGCCTCCACCTCTAGCCACGGTCAACGAACCATGGCTCATCCAACCAAATAGGGTGGCCTGAATGTGGGCCACCCTCCTCCAAACGACGCCCTTCCTGGCACCGCATCCTCCGTTGTCGCGGCCTGATGGTCGTCGTCTCCAGCTGATAGGTGCGCCAGTCCACCCGGCCACCAGCGTAGTCAGGGGCCCTCCATCCCGATGACCAGCACACAGCTGGCGTGTGCCATCACCGATGCTGCCATCACCGGCACTACGGTAGATCCTTTGGCGGACCACCGGATGCGCACCCGTGGTCCGTTCTTCATGCCACTTGCGTCTATGGCCTATGGAGTTCTCATTTTTCACTACAAAGGCCTTAAATCACCCTTGTCATTGTTTTGAGAATGCAAACACCAAGAACGCACAAGGAGAGGTTATCAGTTCTTGTTCGTGTTGGCTTGGGCCCTCCGCGTTAGAGATTTATAATCAAGGGGAGGCTCGGGGATTGTTGTTTGATCATACAAGAAAAGTTTTAATCTCATATAAACCCCGAATTGCATTACCATCCCACATAAACACACGAAGTGTTGGTCAACTTGATCGTGGGTTGATTTGCATTCAACATATATAGAAAAGTATGGTGAAGATGATTAAAAATCATAAAAACCCCTAACACTTTGACATTTGATTCCAACACGTTCGTCCTTGAGGTTTCAAGACGTTGATGTCATCACTTCTGTCTCCATTATTCAAGGTGTGTTGAAGACGATGAAGATCCACTGACATTCGTCATTCTTCATTAGATAAGAGATTTGCTGGTGTTTTGTCAGAGAATCCTCCAAGTTTTAATTCCCCGTCCACCATTGCATTAGACAACAAAAAGGAAAAAAATGGAAACGTCGTTGCGTCAATTAATGATGCTAATTAAGTGGGCCACATTTAATGAATTATTATAAAAAACATTTTAGTTTCAAAAAAATCCATTATTGGTCCTCCATTAATGTTCCTTGTTGCCGGATCATCGCTGCACCAAATCGTTGCCATCAGCCACCCAATGGTGAGAAAGAAATAAAATAATTCCTTCAAATTATTTTATTATTTTTTTGAAAGGTGTGAAAAATAACTTTTTTGGTCGACCCTTGTCGGACAACGTTAAGTCGTTTCTAGAAAAATAATGATGTTCCACGTTCAACGGTTTGCTCAGATTTTTGATAAGAGCACCAGTTCTAAATATATAAAATCTCACTCGCACGTTTACTGAACGTACCTTAAAAAATGTTCGAAAAATTAACTTTCACCCTCGACCCACATTGGTCAATGTTAGGCTCTTCCTAAAGGGAACATGCCACCAAGAGTTCAATAGTACTCCAGGATTTTCAATTCGAGTTATCATTTAGGAGTTATAAGGATTTGAAAATAAAATAATTGTTAATTATTTTATTTATGGTTATTCCATTTTTGGGTTTTATCACTAGAGGCGTGTGATGACTAAACTTAAGTAACACCTAGGGTAAACCCACCATCCTGAATGCAACGGTATCCTCATATTTCTGATCTGGGAAACCTTTTATGAGTTATTACATGTTTTCAAAAAAACTTCCCATGTGTTCTATTTAAAGTTAACATTTTTCGATAGATCATTCAAGGCACTCCGGGCCTTGGTATCACATGCCTTCGAATTTTGCTGTCTCGAAATAATTTCATATAAATAAAAAAAATTACACGGAAATTAAGGGACATTAAAATACCCCCACATTAGGGTTTTACATCCCAAAAATCCAAAACAAAGACTAAACAAACATATGGGGGGTACTGAGCATGAATATGAGCCTCCCTCTCCCATGTGCTCTCTTGGAGACTCTTTTCCAGCCACTGAACACGCACCAAAGGAATTGACCATCCTTGTAGGACCCGATCCTATCTGTCCTCTATCTCCACCAGGAAATCTTCAAACGCTGACCCTTCTTAATTGTCTAGCTCTCCCTAGTCGATGATGTGCGACGGATCGTGAACGTACCTCCTAAGCTATAAAATATAGAAAACATCTTACACTCAGTGAATCTTTGGGAGAAGATCTAGGTGGTATGCCACCTCACCAACTACACTCATAAACAAAAAAGGTCTAATAAATCTCAGAGATAACTAGCCGCCCTGGCCAAAACTCCTCAATCCCCATCGGGGCCAGACCCGAAGGAAAACATGGTCTCCCTTACCAAACTATAAGGGTCTATGTCTCCTGGACACCAGTATTGATGTCAGAGGTCTTGGTTCATCTTCGCCACACTATGAAGTACCACCAAAGGTGATGTATGAAACTCCCTCAACACCTCCTCCTATAACATCACAGGTACTATGGTGTGTCCTATGAAAAGAATGATGTTCTCCCCACCTATCTAAAATGTAATTCCCCGACCCCAGTTAACCAATGTCGGTGCCTTATTACGTATCATTAGCATGATCACAAGGAAATCATGTCTTAAAATATCGATCATTTTAGTATTATTGGAAACAAGATTTATACATAAGTTTATCTTTATAACTTGAAAAGAAATACAACACGAATTTATTCCATTGGAAACATCCAATCCTCCTAGATAACGCCTGCAAGTCACTCATAACTAACTTCTTCATATCCTCAGAAAATGAATCATTATAAAGGGGTGAGCTCAAATTCTCAGTAAGGGTAATAAATACAACGGAAGATAACATAAATATTAAGCATGGTGAATAATTGAAACCACATGCCTTTACCAATAATAAACATGAATAATTTAATGGCAGGTATATGAGCTGAGTAAATAATGCCATAATAAAATATAATCATGGGTATTATACTAGTCGAATGACCACATGAACCATCAATATTATTCTCATAATGAGGGAATGTATAATGCCAGACATTCTGAAACATTTTTTCAAGGCCTTGGCCAAGAAGTCTAAAAATGATTAAAGCTTCATCCAAAACCATATAACAAATTGGGAAAGGCCTCAACCAATTCTACGTCTAGTTATCACATGAGACCTGCCGATGCATCGAGGAGCTATAGCGGGCTCCACCCGTCACTTACTATGTGCAATACATTCCTCATATGAAAAGGTTGAAATATAACACAAACATTCATATTAAAACTAGAATACGAAATATCAATACTATAAATGTAAACCATGAATGGTATTAAAATAGAACATCCACAACCAAACATATCAAAAAACCTTCAATACAATATTGATGTTTTGTATCATAATAAATCAACTTCAAATAAACTTAAAATCCATCAAAGGATGTTGACATAGATGAAATCAAAACATTTTTTAGAGAAATATCTCTTTCTATTTTGAAATATTTTAAGAGTAACATAATTATAAAGAAAACATTTATTTTGAAAATATTCTTATAAACTTGTAAGGGAAGCTTTGATGATGTTATAACGGTGGAGAATAACTGCACCTTCTATATAAGTTAAAAAAACATTCTTACCTTAAATTTGTCGAAAAGGTCAAAAAGTACATTGTTTGGAAAACGACAGAAATATTTCTTTCAAAAACGTATAAGGTAAAATAAGGGTATAAAGGAATTTAACAAATTGTCTATTAAATAGTAAAAATGTTTTGAAATACATTTTTATGAAACATGGATGTGGATGATAAAGAGGTCCCAGTAGATACATACGTAAAAACAACCACGGACAATACAGAGATTGTGAAATTAACCCTTACCTAGTACTTTTCCTTAGTCGATGGTATGTTAACCTCCTGTATAATAGTTAAAACATTGTTATTAAATTATACAAGAACCATATACATAACTATGATATCATTTATGATCTTCTAACAATACTTTGTTAAAAATAGTTTAGTATTATCGTCATTTCGGGTGTTAACTTACTCGTTTTCTTTTATATGTTTTGTTACATATTTTGTGTTTGTTATGGATATGTTTTATCTTATTAATATTCAGAATGATATCAAGTCCGTAAAAATTATTTTTAATCATCAAATAAAAATGAGTCTTTAATAGATATTGTGGCGAATGAATCTCATTGTGTTCGTGGAGACGGTATTCTGTACGTACACACGAGCAACAATATCATTGTTTTGATATTAAAATAATATATAATTGGATGGTATATCATATATACAGAATAATTACCGTGTTATATTTATTATTTACATCAATTAAACATAATTATTATACCCATCCAAATAATAATGTATTGAATAACAATTACACCACGACATGGAGACGGTAAGCCGTACGTACGCACGTATGGTGACATGTCATTCAAAGGATGGATAGAATAGTGAATATGGTTGTACCTTATTTATAATAATATCAAAGTATATAGAATATATTAGAGTTATTATTTTATAATGGAAACAACAAATAAATAGGAAGTGAAAGAAGAAAGGAACTTGAAAGAGGTGATGAAATATTTACCTCTTCTTCGGGTTCTTCGTTTTGATTTGATCAAAAGGGCTCCTTAGGTTGGATTTATGACTAAAAGAGGACCTCTAGGATAAATTTAGGGAAGTTTGGAGGATATTTGGGTAGGGTTTGGCCGAGAAAAATGGCTTTGAAGGTGTGAACTTGAGAGAAGGGGAAGTGACCTTTTATAAGAGGGGTGAGGGGCATCTTAGGAAAAACTTAAAATATTATTTTATAATAAATTCATATCCAGTTTATAATGGCTAAAAAGTGACTTATTTCGAGGATAAGGAGGGGATGGGTCGAAATACTTTTGAAAAATATATTTTAGACAGGTTTAGGTCACCAAATTAACCTTATCTTATATATTTAACTCTTAGTTAAATAGTTTAACATTTACCATGTCTCTTTGTATTTTTATATTATAAAGTAAATAAACTTACTATAATAATACAAGAGAACCCCAAGTGGTTCATTAATGATACACCTATAATTATATAAGTCTTTTTGACAAACCTTAGATTTTTAGGAATAGAATATCAATTAATAATATAATATTTGTTTTAAAAACTCTTTTATGTCAATTTTGACACTATTTAATAATTGATTTTTGTTAAAGTCCTCAAAACTTTATTAATTCGAAATAAATTCATTTAATGAATCATAAAATGTCATATTAACCTAGAAAATTCTTTTATGGAATCAAAACATTCAAATTATGTTTATTTTAACATTTATAATTCCATTTATTTGATTCTTTCATTAATAAGGAAAATACTGCATCATTATTGTGTAATAAATAAATTTAATTATTCAATGTATTAAAATTATAAATAAAATACGATTATGTAGGAAATCATTTTATATTTCTAATTAATATTTATAGTCCAAGATATAACATATATAACCATATGTAAAAAATGTTCTACTAAAAGATATATGCTTATGTCATTTTTGTATTTATTTTAACTTAATTATTATAAAGTGTCATTATCACATACAAGTGGCTCCATGGGGTCCCAAAATCGACCCAGGGATTCCCATGGTCGACTATGAACCAGGAAATAGGGTTAGTACACGTGTTAGGATAATTTAATATTATTATAATATTATTTGTTTACCCTTATTTACTGGATTTACCCTTTAACCATGGTAAATAAAATATTTACCGAAGTAATTATTCAAAATGTATAAAAATTTAAGTTACCTATTTACACAATTTGGAAATCCTAATTCTAAATATGGAATCCATTTTTCTAAATTCAAAACACAGAAGTGGTAGAAATTAATTTAAAATTAATTCCCATTGTCAAAACAAAAAGAGTGTTTTTAAGAGTTAATAACTATCAAAAGATTGACACTTGCTTATGTCCAGTTTAAATGTGAAATTATGTCGAATGACCAACATTAAATTAAATGATAAAAATATAATCTAATTACTCTTAAAAACCATTCAATGGTATAATTTAGCACTATAAATTATTTTAATTAAAAAAGTTGTTTTTAATTAAAATTTAGTATTTTTCACTATTCATCAAAAATTGAAAGTTTTCAGAAAAATACCAAAAATTTATCCTAAGGTAATTTCGATTTTACTAACCCAAAAATGAATTTGATTTTGAAATATAAAATTGATAAAATTTCAAAAGGTGGGTTTTACTATTCACAATGGCAAGTTTTATTGGTCGCGATGTGTTAGAATATCAAAGTTGCGTACAACGCAAGCTATTGCATTATTCAAAGGGAAACATACTACGGAAGCTTGGGGTGTTGCATTCTCCCCTCCTTCAATAGATTGTGTCCTTTCAATTAGAAATCTTTCTTCGAAAATTAAAGTTTTAAAATAGAAAATACCTTTTTGGAAAACCCACATCAGAAATAGGGTTAATAAAATTTATTTTTAATAAGAGGGAAAGGGAAATGAAAATGTCACCACCAAATTAGGGTTTTGAATAGAAGAAAATTGGTAGAAATTATGGACATGTAATTAGAAGAAAACGTAAATATTTATATGGAGTGATTGAGATCATCAATCACAACCAAGTGTAAAATTAAGGGCCTCAAAGCCATCAATCTATGATGATTTGAAATATCATAAGTTCAACCAAATATAAGGTATTAGGATAACACATTTTTGGTTTTAACATTCCTTCCCTAAATTTTAAAAATTAATTTTTATTCATATAATAAGATATATATATATATATATATATATATATATATATATATACTTGACAAGTAGAGTTTCATCTTTCAACTAATTTCTACCACAAACTCATATTTCACTCCAAAAGATTATAGAACTCAAAAATTTTATATTTATCCTAATCGTATAAGGTTAAAAATATTAAAAAATACCATTATAATGAAGAAAAATATTTTTTAATAACCAGGGACTTCTCATAGGCTAGTGGTAGGTAATAAAGGCATGTCACACTATAGTTGTGGGTTCGATTCCTGCAGCTTTGTCCGACGTGACAGGTTATCACCCGACCTGCAGGTTGCCCTTTTCCTAAAACTATAGTATCATAATATTCCAAAAATAATCATAAGAATTGTTTTAACCGTAAACAATACTATCCAAAGTTAAACTTAATCCATTCCAAACATTATAGTTATCCAAAGTACTTCTGTCCAGACTCTCTGGAAAAGGTATCTAAATTCCAAAATCAATTGTAACATCAGATTCCCCAAACAGAGTAAAGTTTCTCTTATTTTCACATACTGAAAATATGATTACCTTAGTCATATTAAAACCTTAATGAAAACAACAAGTACTGTAGTACAATCCTTATATATATCACATTATTCTTATAAACATAATATAATCCTTGAGTCCAAAAAAACAAATTCATTAATTATTCCACTTCAAATGTAGTAACAGCATAATATTGGCCTTGATACCTTGTACTTTTTTGAGGTAGGTTTCCATGAAGCTCAGGAGATTCATTTGCATAATTCCCCATTTCTCTATAATTGTAGAATTAAACATTGGTAGCGTCTTTCTTTCCCTTACAATCTCCAGCAAGATGGCCTTTCTGTACACATTTGTAGCATACTCCTTTTCCTTTTAAACAGACACAAGGGTGCTTACATCCATAATTATCACATGGTGGAAATTCAACTCTCCCATTATTCCCTGTTTCCTTATTTCCTTTCCCATAGTGTTCAACATATCTCTTCTTCTCTTGCTTTTCTTTAAAGTCGTATGACTTAGATAATTCTTTTTCTGTCTTGATAGCACATGATACAATATATTCGTACGACAAGAAGGATTGCGATACTAAATCTTGATAGAGAAATGGTTTTAACCCATAAAATAAATGATCAATATTACTTGTTGGGTTACATATATAATCTATAGCATGTTGTTCTAACCTTGTAAAGTTAGCCTCATACTTTGCAACATTCTCATCCTCCTTTTGCCTCAGACTGAAGAATTGCCTTTCCATATCCGCTCGATGGTCATGAGGAAAGTATTTTTCTATGATAATCTCATTAATCTCCCTATATTCCATTCTTGATACTTCTTCATCCTCATTTTTGTTTTGAATCAATGACCACCATTGATCAGTATCTCCAGTGAGGCGATAAACTGCCATGACAACTTTTTCCCTTTCACTACTCTCCAAAGCTTGAAATATTTTCTCTAGGGAAATTATCCATTGCTCAGCTACCAATGGATTTGTACTCCCATTGAATATTGGTGGTTTTTTCCTCATGAAGCGATCTAACATTGATTCTCCACGCTGTGGATCAGGGTGCTCCATACGGGTAAGGTTACTATTCATAACCTGAGTGAGTTGTCCCAGTATGGTGATAAGTTGATCATCACCACTAGTATCACTAGCTCCACTAAAATTATCTTGAGGAGGAGGGAAATCCCTACATGGAGTGTGTGCATTTATACAATTTCCATTCCTTCCACTAGGCGCCATTCCTAAAAAATGGCATACACTAGATTAGTTTATGAATCACAATACATAAATCAAAACTTGTAAAAACACATTACATAAAATGAACAGTTTATGGATATAATCCATAAGAATAAAAATGTTTTATTTGAGAAAGTATATACTTATAAACCCTTCATAATGGTTTGTAATGAAAATGATAATTATCCTAAGCATATCCCACAGGAGTGTCGTAACCAAGAGTGCAGCAAGGCCTGTTGTCGTGCACCAGTTCCCATTTGAGTCTAGCTCAAAGCGGTGTATTCAGGTTTTACCCCTAGGTACATCTATGCCAGAGCTGCTTCTACCTACTCATATCCATACAGGGATATATTTCTTGGGAAAATCACAAAAATATCTACAATACCAAAATTCAAGGAAGTTCTTCTATACAAATCCTCAAAGTCTATCTTAGGGCCATGTTCTCTAATCCGAGTTTACCTAAATCTAGTTTCCATGGTTTATAAGAAACTTCCTCTAATACCAACTGTAACACCCCGACCCCAGTTACCGAATGTTGGTGCATTATTATTTATCATTGGCATGATCACAAAGAAATCATGTCTCCAAAGACTGATCAGTTTAGTATTATTGGAAACAAGATTCATACATAAGTTCAATTTTAAAACTTGAAAGGAAATACAACATGAATTTATTCCATTGGAAACACCCAAGCCTCCTAGATAATGACTTCAAGTCAATCATAAGTAACTTCTTCATATCCTAGGATAATGAAACATATGAAAGGGGTGAGCTCAAACACTCAATAAGGGTAAGCAATATAGCGGAAGATAACATAAATATTAAGCATGGTGAATAATTGAAACCACATGCCTTTACCAATAATAAACATGAATACTTTTATGGAAGGAATATGAGATGAGTAAATAATGCCACAATAAAACATAATCATGGGTATTCTACTAGTCGAATAACCACATGAACCATCAATATTTTTTTCATAATGAGGGAATGCATAATGCTGGACATTCTGAAAAAAAATTTCAAGGCCTCGGCCAAGACGTCTAAAAATGATTAAGGCCTCGGCCAAAACCATATAACAAATTGGGAAAGGCCTCGGCCAATTCCACATCTAGTTGTCTCATGAAACCTACCGATGCATCGAAGAGCTATATCGGGCTCCAACCGTCACTTACTAAGTCCAATATATTCCTCAAATAAAAGGGTTGAAATATAACATAAACATTCATATTAAAACTAGCATATGAAATGTCAATACTATAAACATAAACCATGAATGGTATAAAAATATCACATCCACAGTCAAACATATCACAGAACCTTCAATACAATATGTAAGTTTTGGATCATAAAAAATAAACTTCAAATAAACTTAAAATCTATCAAAGGATGTTGACATAGATGAAATCAAAACCTTTTTTAGAGAAATATCTCTTTCTATTCTGAAATCTTTTAAGAGTAACATAATTAAAAAAAACATTTATTTTGAAAATATTATTGTAAGCTTGTAAGGGAATCTTCAACGATGTTATAATGGCGGAGAATAACCACACCCACCGTATAAGTTAAAAAACATTCTTACCTTAAATTTGTCAAAAAGGTTAAAAAGTAACTTGTTTGGAAAACGACAGAAAGATTCTTTTCCAAAATGTATAAGGTCAAATAAGGGTATAAATGACGTTAACCCATTTTCTATTAAATAGTAATTTTTTTTGAAAGTCGTTTTTAAGAAACAGGGATTTGGATGATAAAGAGGTCCCAATAGATACTTACGAAAAAACAACCTCAGATAATAAAGAGATTGTGAAATTAACCCTTACCTTGTAGTTTTACTTAGTTGATGATATGTTAACCTACTGTATAATAGTTAAAAAATTATTATTAAATTATTTAATAACCATATACATAATTATTATATCATATATGATATTCTAATAATGATTTGTTAAAAATATTTTAGTATCATCGTCATTCTGGGTGTTAACTTACTTGTTTTCTTTTATATGTTTTGTTACATATGTCTTTCTTATTATGGATAGGTTGTCTATTACTCATATCCAGAATTATATCAAGTCCTTAAACATTATTTTTAATCTTCAAATGAAAATTAGTCTTGAATGGATACGGTGGGGAATGAATTTTATCACGTTCGTGGAGATGGTATTCCGTACGTACGCACGAGCGACAATATCATTGTTTTGATATTAAAATAATATATAATTGGATGCTATATAATATATACAGAATAATTACCATGTTATATTTATTATTTACATCAATTACACATCATTATTATACCCATCCAAATAATAATGTATCGAATAACAATTACACCACGACGTGGAGACGGTAAGCCGTACGTACGCACGTATGGTGACATGTCATTCAAAGGATGGATAGAATAGTGAATATGGTTGTAACTTATTTATAATAACATAAAATTATATAGAATATACTGGAGTTATTATTTTATAATGGAAACACCAAAGAAAGAGGAAGTGAAAGAAGAAAGGAACTTGAATGAGGTGATGAAATATTTACCTCTTCTTCGGGTTGCTCCTTTTGATTTGATCAAAAGGGCTCCAGAGGTTGGATTTCTGACTAAAGGAGGGACTATAGGATGAATTTAAGGATGTTTATAGGATATTTGGGCAGGTTTTGGCTGATCCAAATGGCTTTGAAGGTGTGAATTTGAGATAAGGGGAAGTTCCCTTTTATAAGAGGGGTGAGGGGCACCTTAGGAGAAACTTAAAATATTATTTTATAATAAATTCATATTCGGTTTATAATGGATCCAAAGTGACTTATTTTGAGGATAAAGTTGGGATGGGTCTAAAGCCTTTCAACCAATGGATTTTAGACAGGTTTAGGTCACCAAATTAACCTTATCTTTTAGATTTAACTCTTAGTTAAATAGTTTGACATTTTCCATGTCTCTTTGTATTTTTATATTATATAGTTAATAAACTTACTATAATAAGACAAGAGAAGCCCAAGTGGTTAATTAATGATACAACTGTAATTATATAAGTCTTTTGGCCTAACCTTATATTTTTAGGAATATAATATCAATTAATAATATAATATTTGTTTTAAAAACCATTTTATGTCAATTTTGACACTATTTAATAACTGATTTTTGTTAAAGTCCTAAAAACTTTATTAATTCTAAATAAATTCATTTAATGAATCCTAACATTTCATATTAAACTTAAAAATTCGTGTATGGAATCAAAACATTCAAATTATATTTAATTTAACATTTATAATACTATTTATTTGATTCATTCATTAATAAAAAAAATACTGCATCATTATTGTGTCATAATAAATTTAATTATTAAAAGTCTATAAATTATAAATAAAATACCATTATTTAGGAAATAGTTTTATCTTTATAATGAATATTTATAGTTTAATAGATGACATATATAACTCTATGTAAAAATTGTTCTACCTAAAGAAATATGCTTATGTCATTTTTGTATTTTTTTAACTAAATTATTATAAATTGTCAATATCACATACAAGTGGCTCCATGGGGTCCCAAAATCAACACAAGGATGCCCATGGCCGGATATGAACCATAAAATAGGTTCAGGACATGTGTTAGGGTAATTTAATTTTATTATAATATTATATTTTTACCCTTATTTACTGGATTTACCCTTTAACCATGGTAAATAAAATATTTAACGAAGTAATTACTCAAAATGTATAAAAATAAAAGTTACCTATTTACACAATTTGGACCTCCTGATTCTAAATATGGAATCCATTTTTCTATATTCAAAACACATAAGTGGTAGAAATTAATTTAAAATTAATTCTCGTCGTCAAAATAAAAAGCGTGTTTTTAAGAAATAATAACTATCAAAAGATTGACACTTTCTTATGTCCAGTTTAAATGTGAAATTATATCTAATGACTGAAATTGGATTAAAAGGTAAAAATATAATCTATTTATAATTAAAAACCATTCAATAGTATAATTTATCACTATAAAATATTTTGATTAAAAAGTTTTTTTTAATTAAAATTTATTATTTTTCACTATTCATCAAAAATTGAAAGTTTTCAGAAAAATACCAAAAATTCACCCTAAGCCAATTTCAATATTTAAAACCCAAAAATGAAGTTCATTTTGAAAGATAAAATTTCCAAAAGTGGGTTTTACTATTCATAACGGCTAGTTTGATTGGTCACGATGTGTTAGAATCTCGAAGTTGCGTACAACGCAAGATATTGAATTATTCAAAGGAAAACATACAGCGGAAGCTTGGGGTGTTAAATAAAATCCATCAGGAGATTGTCCTGAGGATAACTAAGCACGTCGAGCCTCACAGTACATATCCATGAACTATGCCTCCCTAAGTCGCTGCAAGAGTGGGAGAGTGACAGTCATTGACTGAAGGTAAGCTGCTCAATCATAATCCATGAAGGATATCTAAATCACAACTAGCTTCTCCATTTTCTCAATCAGTAGCTATAAACCAGATCTTCTATTGAGTGGGTATGCCACCATTCTCCCCTTCCTATAAGTATAGACAATCTCAAAGTCATACTACTGAAGTAACTCTATCCATCACTTCGGTCTCAACTACTAGAAATCATACAAGCACCTTTCCATCCATGCGAAAGTATACCCCTTTTAACTAATTGATGTTCCCATAAACACTTTGGTAGTGGGTAATCATTCTCCATAGCCACTTGGTTAAAGTTCCTATAATCCACACAAAACCTCTAACACTGGGTCTTACTAAGTCGTTCCTTTGGAAATCCCCCACCTACGCCCTTGTTTTAGAAGCTCTAAGAAATCCCTTAGATATACTGATGTTGATATTGGTTTCATCTTGGGGGTGTAGAATTATACAGAAGTCCCTCCCCCACAGGGAGGTAACCTGGGAAACATCTTTTGAAGGGGCATTTCCATACTCCGCCTCAATTGATGGGAACTAAAAACTTAAAACATCTACTGCCATGAGGGTAAGGACGGCCGAATCAAGAGTGATTGGCTGCACCCTCCTATGCATGAGTTTATCCCGTGCTGCATGGGTTTCCATTTTTTTCGCCGACCAAGGAAAACCCCATTCCAACACTGCGAATATACCGCATCCTTTTTTCATAAAATAGTCAATCTGAGCATGAAAAGTGGATGACCATTCCATACCCAAACTATCATCGTAAGGCCTCGACACTGCTACCAAGAGGTTCCAACCAAAAATCTCGCCTCAAGGGCCAGATCACACCATCATCATATGTGTGATTATCGAGTCTCCTCAAATAGGTATCTCTAGATGTAAAGATAAATTCATCATTTTAACCGAGAACTCTATGTATTGAACAAGATTTGTGAAAAGAAGGAATGATTATCACTTGTGTCTATTAATACGGCAGCAAGAGTAGGCACAGACCGTACCTCAAATCATTCATGGAGCCCTCGGGTCATACTCCTTGACCGCATACAGCTACTACCTTCCCCTATCCTCCAGTTGTACCCTCAATTCACAAAGCTCCATGGGAGTCATCCGATATGCTTGTGTGAATATTAGTGTCATCCCAGGGTATGGATCAAAGCAGAAGTTTAACTCTCCCTGGAGTGGTAATCGTGGGAAATTTTCAAGGGAGACGTCCTTGTACTCTACTGTCACTAAGGAACTTGAGGACTCATTACATTCACTGCACCGAGGTTTGAACTATCCAAATGAATAGGATATGTCTACACCCTCCTCTGCCTGAGTCCATCAAGAACTGCAAGTATTTCCCCTCTGACGATAAAGGGAAATCTGGTTCTATCTTCTCAGATGAACCACATCCTTTTCCTAAAAAAATCAATCCTGGCATGAATGGTACTAGTCCATACAAATAATGAGGTCTTAAGTCCTCAAAACTATTAACAAGTGATCCCAACTGATACTATCACCTCTTAGAGTCAAGTCACACTCTCGGCTGCAGCGTCTGGTCATTGGGTCTCCTCCAGTAGGAGTCTCTAAACTTGAGGGTCAAGTCAATGGTATTAACCATAACCTTTAGGTATCAAGCAAGAAGAAGTGGAAGGAAAAGGAAATCACTAGTACAAGTTTCTATAAATACTGTATCTAAAGTAGAAAGACATGCATCATACCTTAATTCATCCCTAAGGTCCTGGGATCATATGCCTCGATAGCCTGCAACTGCCTCCTCTTCTTCCCTGCAACATGAATGGTGGGACAATATCGCACGAGATATCCATTTTCATGACAAGCACAACAAAGACCACCCTTTTGGAAACTAGCACATTCCCTCCAATAATCCCTATAGTTCTGTGGAATACTTTGTAAACATGAAATCCATTGGTCGTGCTGACCCTTCATCTCTAGTGATTGTTTTCTCTGATGCCCGTGACACAAATTCAAACCCTGTTCCTCATTGCTAAGTGCTAAAAGAGTCATCCATGACTTGATCTGGAAAGCTAAATCCACCTGAACTACTAGAGGTGGTCCTGATTATTGATCAACAGGTGGTGGAAACATCAGTATACAACCCAGTGGGGCCATCTCTAGAACTGGTCCCTGAACAGACACCTCGTCGCTAGGCAGACTATCCTCACGACCACGTATCAGGATCCTGGATGGTTGTCCACGAGGATGCATCATGAGATAGATCAAGATGTACCATGGTTAGAAGGTTATACCCGGGGAACAGACTAATGTTCAAAATAACACAAGGAGACACATATGCATCCAATGTTTTCATGTATATAGGTGAAAAGCATAATTCAAGGTCCTAGTGTATGGATACATCATCCGCTGCACCAACACTGGACTCCCCAAATTTGAATGTTGAACTCGCAAAACTTAAGACTGTATCCCAAAAACAATAGACTCCTTGCCTTTGTGGTAGGATTGAATGCTCTCTAATACCACTTTGTCACCACCAGGACCCCGGGGCCCATGCCGTGACTACACCAAGCCCACCTACTGAAGGCCAGGGTATGGCGACTTTCTCCAAAGGCATCAGCCTGCAAGTTTGAGGCATTTGAATAAATACCTACACGCACAAACATGTCCAACCAAGTCCCACACACTGATCAAAGAGAAACTAGTATACTAAAACAAGATTGATTAAAAATTATATTTGAAATAAAATGGCCTAGAATAAAAACCTAATGAAAGAATGAAAAATGGAAAAGTACCCAAAGGAAACTCTGATGGAAATTCATGGAAAACCTCACATGTTCATGTGAGTAGTGTATCTACTAGAATAAGAAATAGGATTTCCTTTTCACCTGATCCTACTGGGCCCCACTTGGTCTTAGAGAACTAGGTCCACTATCATAGCATCTGTTGGTCTCATCCGCTTGAGAACCTCTAGGTCCTGGTCCACCAAAGTCTCTGTCGACATGTTGATCATCTACAACAGAAACAAAAGGTGTGGGTGAAGCCCATGTAGGGGTGAGTAGCCAAGTACTCAGTATGGACCCCAAAACAAAAATAAAAGACTACACAAAAATCCTTAAAGTAAAGCATGAAACACAAGACAACTCAAAACAGGTATACATTTAGGAGAGTGATAGTGGAAACATCCGCCACAACATTGAACACCTCGACTACCAGAGATCTCCTCTTATAATGAGTACAATGGGCCTTCCAAGTCACAAATAAGTGATTTCTGCTAACCTTGGACTACTTAGGTACACCTCCCCACCACGTACCATGGGCTTGCTAAGTCACGGAGAAGTGATTCCCACTGTGGTCCTACAAAGTCCTAGAGAAGTGCTTCCTAGTAATCTTGGTCAATATAGGTACTCCTATTTATCATGTACCATGGGACTTCAAAGTCACTGAGAAGTTATTCCCACCATGGGCCTACAAAGTCACAGAGAAGTGCTTCCCACTGGGCCATAGTCAAGTCATACAGCTTCAAAAGTCCGCAGTCCTCATGTCTCTATCAACCATAGGGTTCTGTATGCAATGTACCTGGTAAAACATCTCATCAAGACATTCTTCACATCTCATCTTCCATGGAAGTCACTATAGAGCGTGGAAAAATATCTGCCTCGCCGAGAGGGTCCTAACACCACAAATGGATCGTCAATTGGACATGCGGTTTGAAAGATACGAGCTTTTTAGTAAAAAGGGACCAGTTGGATTTGATTTCGATACAACCCATCCATACTGCAAAACCCTACCAAAACTCTCGTAGAGTATCTCAGAAGGACCAGATCGTTGTAAGGGTCCTCTTGGCACAGAAAACACGTCAATCAGACACACAACCTGCAAGTTATTACCATTTTAGTAAATATAGCTCGGTTGCTTTCGGGCCCGGTCGAACTCGGTTGGACTGACCCGAACAACTTGGCCCGTGGGTTCCACTTACCCCGGTTTAAAAATCAATTGACTCAACCTGACCCAGTTTGGGTCTGGTTCAGTCTGTCTAATGGGTCATCCCCAATTGGCCTCACTGGACCCGACCTGGTTTGGGCCAGGGTCCAGCCCGCTGGGTCACTCGGCATCCCGGTCTAGTCTGGCCCGACCCAAAGGGCACGAGTCTGGCCCATCGGTGTGGTTTGGTCCTATCAGTACGGGTTCGGCTCGTCGGTGCAGGTTCGGCCCATCGGTGTGGGTCCAACCCACTACGCACGGGACCGAGCTAAGGCCCGACCACATTGTAGGATCAAAATGATGATGTAGATTCTCAAATTACATGAGGGCGGGGAGGGGGGGGGGGGGTTCATTTTAAGTTTAAAAACATTCATTTTTATCCTTAAGGAAAACTATGTTTAACAATGTTAAACAAGGTAAATTCACATGACCACTTTTAGTTCTACAAACATGCTCAGTTCTGGAAATGTTGTTCTGGAAATGATACTTAAGGAATGTTTACAAGGAAAGATTCTACCTTAAAGTGTATAGAATCTTACTTATGATAGTATACAAAAGTAAAATAAAGTATAATATGGTTATACATTCTTCCTTTATCAAAATACAATGGAAATAAACTTGAAACAAAACAAGTAACAAATATGAAATCTTATAACACAAAGAGTAGGGTATCCCACAACCTGGATAAAGGTCCCTTGATTTATTCTTTCCAGAAAGTCTATCTTACCCACAATAGGGTAAGTCATTGATAAGAATATTAGAATCTGTCATGCTATCCCGACAAGCCCTTGAACTTTAAGGTAGTCAGAACCTCTGTCTTCCTATTCTTGGAAGTCCTCGATTTTACTCAGCTACAATCGGAATTGCACAAAGCAAGTTAAACAAGATGTTCAGCACACACAAGGCATGAGAGTCTCTCTCTAGAAATCACTTCCTCAGCATGCAATATCTAGTGTGATGGAATAGTTTTTGAGCTCGGTCAAATGAGATCCTATTTATAGGCACTTCTCCAACAGCTCCCTTCTCCAATGGTCATATTTTTCCTTAAATCTCAGAGGGACCTATACACATGTCACTCAAACAACAGTTAGTTAGAAATAGATTGTATGATATTGTTTCATAACTATAATAAGTGTATGAAAAATAATGTTTCATAACCAAAATCTATTTTTCAGAGTCTAAGGAAAAATAAAGTTCAGAGTCTAACCAAATAAACATTTGGATAATATAAATCATGGATATTCTAATTATATTTTCCAAGGAATTCGGAACCCAAATTCAATAGATTTCATAGTCCGAATTCTAATGAATTTGGAATCTCAATTATAAGAAATTCGGAGTCTAAATTCTGAGGAATTTAGAGTCTGAATTATGAGGAATTTGGAGTCTGTATTTTTAGACAATTCGGAGTCTGAATTTCAAAGAATTAAGAGTCTTCTGAGTATGAATTCAGAGGAATTCGGAGTCTGAATTCGGAGTAATTCGGAGTCTGAATTCTAAGGAATTGAGAGTTTTAATTCTGATCTATTTGGAGTCTGAATTCTGAGAATTCAGAACCTGAATTTCAAAGAATTCGTAACTGAAATAAAGAATACCCTATATCCAAGGAATTATAAGATTATGAGGTTTTAGATATGAAATAAAATTTTTCCTTAGTAATGGAAATAGTCATATTTAGAGGGATAATAAAGAGGACAATGAAAAAAATGGTAATAAAAAAAATTTACTCAGGGAATGGAAATTATCCTTAGAGATTGGAAATTATCCTTAGAGAATGAAAATTTTCCTAAGAGAACGAAATTTTTTTTATGAGAATAATCTTTAGAGAAAATAAAATTTTCCTTAAAATAAACTATTTGCAATTTTCAAAACTTAAAGGAATGGAAAATTTATAAGGAAACCATATTGACTCAACAATCTCCCCCTTTTTGGAAAGCACAAACATCCTTATGAAAAAGAATATAAGGACTAATATTTTTGATTTATGAACTTGAAAATAAAAACTTATCTCCCATTACTTATGGATCATGGGGAATATGACTAACCCCCCCTTAGGTTTTTGAAAACCCTAATGATTGTATTCTTTACTTCCTTAAAGATATTTTGCTTTTTCTTATATAAGGAAATCATATTTGATAAAACTCTCCCTTAGATAGACTCCTCCTTACTTTGGGAATTCTGTTCTTTACTTAGTATTCTTTTTATCATTGCTTTCCCCCCTTGGTGATTTAAAAAAAGGAATAATGGGAATATAAAAAAATAGTACCTGAAATTTTAGTACTATACAAAAAAATATATGAAGAACCACTAAAATTTCATTACTATTGAATTGATTTGTACAAAGAAGAAAATACAACAAAAGATCAGTTTGGAAAAAAAATTATCCTTCTTTCTCCTTCGGAATTTACTTCTTCACGATGGTTTTCATCTTCTTAATCTCCTTATGATATTCTTCAAAGCACTTGACCACCTGATCCTTATCTTCATTTTTCTTCTCCAAGGCTTTTCTATTTTCTTCCTGAGCGTTTAGAATTTATTCTTTATCTTTCAAAAGTTCTTCTTGCTTACCATGATTTTATTCAAAATCAAATTTGAGATCTCTTTACCTTTTCCAATTCCATGCAACTGAGTTAATCTTCCCATTCAGATACTTGACTTCCTGATTCAGGTTTGTTTGTTCGATATTGAGCTTCTCATCAAAACGTGTAGTGAGATCTTTGATCTTGTTATCTTAGGTATCAAAAACATCCTTCACATAGTCTTGAAAGTCATCAAAGACACTCAGCTCTTCAATTTTCTTCCTTGAAAACTTTGTGATTTCCTTATATGACCTCTTGTGAGCTTCATACCCAATGAAGAAGGATTTGAAATTAGCCTCAAGCCTAACAAACTTATTCATAAGCATGGAAACTTAATCCAATTTATGATAAATCGAGTGCTGAATCATCTGGAATCTCGAGTCTATACTCGGAAATAAGGGAATGGTATCAACCAACTTCTGTAATGATTGTACCACAAAGTTATGTCCCAAAGAGGACGATTCTGAATAAGATTGTTTGGATGGTGAGGATTCTTTTTCTGTCTCTTCAGCTTTTCTCTTTAATGATCCACCAACATCTTTCATTGCCACTGTGGCTTTCCTCGATGTATCAACCGACTTCTGTTTTCCCTTATCAGCTCTTAGAATAATCTCAGCAGCCTTTCGCGATTCATGTTCACTCTCTAATAGTTGAACTATTTTATCTTCCTTAACATTTTCTTTTACATAATCTTCTTCTAGATATTCTGGTTGAAAATAAATCATGATTGCTGCTTTCATCACCAGATAGTTGTTACACTTCTTCATGGTTTCCATACTCGTTTCCTTGTAAAATAATTTTGGTTGATTCAGCCTGAGAAGTTCGGATAGACAATTTTTCAGAAGGACTCTCCTTCTCATGATATTCTTTCACTTGTCTTATCATATCATCTGTATCATCACTTACTTCCTCTTATTCTTCTTCCACATACTCTTCTTGTACATTTTGATCTTCTTCCTCGGGTTCTAGATTCACCATCTTCTTCCTAGAGTTTATATGGGGACTAGTTAATTGAGAAATGTTTCTGGTATATGAAGCAGATCAGAAGCATTCTCAGTATCCTTCATAAGAGATTGAACAATCTCATCTTCAAACATCTTCTTCTTTTTCTTCTTCTTTTTCTATGGCTTCTCAAAATCCACAGCAGCCTTTATCTTGAAGGATTTATCTTCAGTAGGGTCCAAGCCCAATATAGGCTCCCCTTGCTTCCTATTCTTATTGTCTTCTCTCCACTTGGAAACCACTTCATCAGGATAAGTCTTTCGATTCTTAAGTTTTGGAGGTGCATATTGAGTTTTCTGAAATTTATGATTTTTTTCTTTCACTTTCAGTTCCTTCACCTTTCTCTTCTTCACACCTTTCTTGGAAGTCTCATCCACTTCCAGGTTGTTTGACAAAGAATCTATTTCTAATTCAGACAAATCATAAGATTCTCTAGATTCACTAGAGAAACTGACCTTCATTCTCCTCAGTGTATCATCACTCTTCTTATCCATTTTACACACAACAAAATTAGTATCCGAAAAACTTTTTAAAACAAAAGCATTTCCAGAAATATAAAAGAGTCCTAAATCCATGGTTCCCATTAAATAGAGAAAAAATATTTTCACTTATTTTAAATGAGATTCCTTATGATTGGATTGATATCTTGTACATAAGCACACATAAAACATTATGTATGGAAAACTAGCTATCAAGTATAGTAAAATTCCTATCATACCTCTAAATGATATTTGATCTACTAGTTTCCTAACTTCATCAAGATCAAGTGAATTTGAGGTTCCAATTTGAGTACATATACTATTAGTGTTTTCATATCCATAATTTTTAAGAAGATCTTTAATATAATTATGTTGAGATATATAATTTCCTTATGACTTTTGAGAAAATTTAAAACCTAGGAAAAATGTTAACTCATCCATAATACTCATTTCAAACTCAAATTCCACTATATTTGAAAACGAATCAGTTAAATATTGATGACTTTAACCAAATATAATTTAATCAACATAAATTGGAACAATAAAAACATTTTTATTATCTTTATTTATAAAAAGATTTGGATCAACATTTCCCTTAACATAATTGTTTTGTAACAAAAATCATGTAAGTCTATCATACCAGTCTTTAGGTGCTTTTTTAAGTCTATATAAAGTTTTGGTAGGTTTGAAAACATGTTTAGGATGTTTTAAATTTTCAAAACCAGGAGGTTGTTCAACAAAAAATTCTTCTTGAACATATCCGTTAAGGAAAACGCATTTTACATTCATTTGAAAAAGTATGAAATTGAAGAATGTTGCAAAGTAAAGTAAAATACGAATAGATTCAAGTATAGCTACTGGAGCATATGTTTCTTCATAGTCTATTACTTCTTGTTTATTATAGCCTTTAGAAACTAATCTAGACTTATTTCTTACGATAATTCAATTTTCATCACATTTATTTCTAAAGTCCCATTTTAATCCAATAACATAATTTTCCTTAGGTCTTTTAACCAAGGTCCAGACTTTATTCCATTCAAATTAATTTAGCTCATCTTTCTTGGCTTTAATCCAATCATCATTATCTAAATCGTTATCAGTTATTTATGGTTCTAATGGATAAAGGAATGTAAGATTTTCTACTTCATTTCGTAAGGAACTTCTAGTTCTTATAGGTTGATTTACATCACCAATGATACTATCACAGGGATGATTTTTAAGAAACTACTAATTTGGGTTTTGTAAAACATGTTCATCAACATATGGTAGGAAATCCTCTGGGGTAATTGCTTCATAAATATTTTATTGAGAATTTTCTTTATCAAAAGGATCTTATATCAAGGGTTGAAAATAGGTTTTTGAAAATACATCTAAAGAGGTAGGTTGGGGTTTCTTAGAAACAAAAGGATCAGTTTCATCAAATTTAACATGTACTGTTTCTTCAACAGTACAAGTATTTTTATTAAAAACTTTGTAAGCCTTAGAAGTTGTGGAGTAACCTAGGAAGATTTGTTCATCAGTTTTTGGTGAGAATTTATGTAAATTATCTTTAATATTCAGAATGAATACTTTTCAACCAAATACCATGAAGTAAGAAATTCTAGGTTTTCTACTATTCCACAATTTTTAAAAGGTTTTGTTAAGAAAACGTCTAACCAAAACTCAATTTATAGTATAAAAAGCAGTACTTACAACTTCAGCCAAAAATTGGTTATCTATATAATATTCACTCGACATGGTTCTTGTTATCTCTTGAAGAATTCAATTTCTTCTTTCAACAACAAAATAATGTTGAGGATTTATTGGTGCTAAGAATTTATGAGTAATTCATTTTTTACAACAAAATGTTTCAAAATCAGAATTTTAAAATTCTCCTCCATGATCACTATGAATGGTTATCAATGTAAAGTAATTCTAATTTTTAACTTGGGCTATAAAAAGTTTGAAATAAGAAAAATATTTAAATTTATTTTTCAATAAAATAGACCCACGCAAATCTAGTGTAATCATAAACTAAGACAAATACAAAATCTTTTCCTCCAATGATTACATTTTTTGTTGGAACAAAAAGATCTAAATGCACTAATTGTAATGCATCAGAAGTTGGAACTTCACCAATTGATTTAAAACTTTATTTATGTTGTTTTCCAAATTGACAAGGATTATAGACTTTTTAAGAATCAAATCTAAGCTCTGGTAGATACTTAAAAAGTTTTTTCTTTTAGAGTTTGCATATTTTCCTAAGGTTACAGTGTCCTAACCTTTTATGCCATAACCAAGATTGATCTTCCATAACACTATGGCAAGGTAGATCTTGGATCCTAAGGACCTCTATGTTTAGTGTGTATACATTCTATTTTCTATGGGTAGAAAGAATAAACTCTTCCTTGGAATTTTTTTATAAGAACATGTCATTCCTAAAATTCAAAAGGTAACCTTCATCTCATAATTGACTTATGCTATTGAGGTTGTGCTTAAGACCCTTAAAAAATTGTACAGTTGAAATCAATGTTTTTTACAAGAAGAACAATATTTCCTATACCAACAATTTCTCCCTAACATTATCTCTGAAAGTTACTTTTCCTCATTTAATCTTGATGATATTTTCAAGGATGTTTTTGTTATGAGTCATATGCCGGGAATATACACTATCCATGTATCATATATTGTTATTGGTATGTTCTTTATTTTCTTGAAAATAAGAGCGTTAGACTTTTAGATTCCAAACTTTCTTGGTTCCAAAAATTTTAGAAAATAAGATTTTAGGTATCGCTATTTTATTAGAAAAGTAAGATTTTTGAAAACCTAAAGATTATGTTTTGTTTAAAGAACAATTTTTTACCCAATGTCCACCACAATAACATTTAGTGTATACTGGAGAACTTTAGAGAAAAAATAGTAATTATTGAAAACTGGTTTAAAATGGATGTAACCAAATCCAGAATGATTCCTTATAGGTCGAATTTGGGAATAAATCTTGTTAAAATTTTCCTTACTAGAGGTAATGTTTTAAAACCACTTCCTCAAGGAAAATATTTTTGACTTCAGTTTTATAACCATTTTTTATCCTAAAAAACATTAATTTTAGAACTAAAGTTATTTTCTAAAATATTTTTCGTAGAAATTACATTCTAAAGATCCTTAGAAAGATTATCCTTCTTGGAATTTACTTCCTCAAGATTTTTGGAAATAATTTCAAAATCAAAAATTTTCTTATCAAGATCATTAGAATGATCTAATACTTCTTTAGTTAAAATAGAAATTCTAGAATTTTCCTTATCAATATTTTTATTAAGTTTAGAATTTTCATTCTCAAGAAGTTTAGAAAACCTAGACACTTCTTTATAAGAAGGCAATTTATTATATTTTGATGAGGAAGATTCATCATTTGAAAATTCATAATATTTATCCTCAGTATAATTTGAATTTAAAGATACATTAATGATAGATTCAACATTATGTACCTTGGCCATTAGAAAATGATTTTCAATGGGTAATCTAGAAAGTAGACAAAGATTCTTTTGACCGGAAGATTCATGCTCCGAGGATTCATCAGAAGAGTCTCCACCACTATCACTCCAAGTGACATTGGATTTTAAATAATTCTTATCTTTATCCTTGTAATAATTCATTATATTCCTCTCAGAATGCTTTTCCTTCTTATCATTTTTCTTAAGCATAGGACAATCTGTCCTGATATGCCCTGCTCCTTTGCATTCATAACACGTTACTTCCAAGTCTTTCTTGTCTTTTATTTCTTTCTTATTATATCTATACTAAAATCCTTTATTTCCAAATATCTTGTTCATCCTTCAAGAAAGATTAGCTAAATCATTTTCAGACTGATCAAATTCACTAGACAGAGATAAAATAGTAACTTTCTTCGACTTGGATCTTGTAACCCTTTCACGAGTCTTGGATTTAGTAATAGTAAAGGATACAGTTCCATTTCCATTCTTCTTCTTATTTATATCATCATCTCTTTTCATTCTTGTCTCATGTTGAAGAAGAGTTCCAAAAAGCTTATTAAGAGTAATTTGAGATAATTTCCTATTCTCATCAATTGATGTTCTTTTGGATTCCCACTCTTTAGGAATGATATTTATAATCTTGTACACAAGAGATTCATCATCTAAACCTTTTTATCCCATAGATTGTAAGTTTTTAACAATTGTCATAAACCATTGTTGTACCTTACCAACTGGTTCTACAGAAGGAAATAGAAATCCATGATATTCTTCTCTAAGCATAACTCTTCTAGTCTCAAACACATTAGATGTACCAAAATGTGTAACTTCCAAATTAATCCAGATACAATTTCAGGCTTCACAAGAAGAAATATGAATATATATATTCCTAGTTATGGAACACAATAATGTATTGTGCACAATGTAGTTTAGTTGATATTATGACTTTTCTTGATTGGTAAAGGTTTTGACTTCCTTTCCAAGAATTTTGTAATCTCCAGTAAACATGAAAATGTTGTCAACTCTAGTATTAATTACAAAATCATTCATATGATCTCTCCAATATTCATAATCATTCCCATAAAAAATAGGTGGTCTGGTAGGATTTAGATTTTCAATCGAACCAAAATTCATTTCTACCATTCTTGAGGAAAATGTATTTTCACAAATATTTGTTAATAGTAAAAGTTCGTAGTCAAAGATAAAAATCCCTAAGTAAGGAAACATTTAGAATAATTAAAAATTGAGAAAGAAAACTTATTTTTATATATAAGTATTTTAGGGACCTGTTGTGATACTAATTATAGGATCTAAATAATGATGTAGATTCTCAATTACAAGATAGGAGGGGGATAAATTGTAGGTTTAAAAACATTCTTTTTTATCCTTAAGGAAAAATAGGTTTAATAACGTTAAACAAGGTAAATTCACAAGACCTCTTTTAGTTCTAAAAACTTTATAGGTTTCAGAAATTTGGTTCCAGAAATGAAACTTTAGGAAAGTTTACAAGGAAAAGATTCTACCATAAAGCATATAGAATCTTATTTATCAGAGTATACAAAAGTACAAGAAATTATAAGAAGGTTATTCTTTCTTCCATTATCAAAATACAACAGAAATAATCTTGAAACAAAACAATTAACAAGTATGAAATATTTTAATCCAAAGAGTAGGGTATCCAACAACCATGGATAAAGGTCCCTTGATTTATACATTCAATAAAGTTTGTCTTAAGCACACCGGGGTAAGACCTTGATAGCAATATGAGAATCTGTCTCGCTATCCCCAAAATCCCTCTAAATTTAAGGTAGTCGACACCTCTATCTTATTATCTCCAGAAGTCCTCGATTGTACTCAACAACAATTAGAATCACAAAAAGAAATCTGAAAAATATTTTCAGTACACACATGACATGAGAGTCTCTCTCTCTATAAATCACTTCAACAACATGAATCTCTAGAGTGATGGAATAGTTTTGGAGCTTGTTCAAATGATATCTATTTATAGGCACTTCTCCAACAGTCGGCTCCCTCCTCCAATGGTGATATTTTTCATTGAATCTTAGAGGGGACCATACATGTGTCACTCCGACAATGGTTAGTTAGAAATAGATTGTATGAAATCGTTTCATAACTATAACAAGTGTAAGAAAAATAAGGTTTCTTAAAAAAATATATTTTTCATATTCTAAGGAAAAATAATGTTCAGAGTCTAAGGAAAAATACATTTAGATACTATGAATCAGGGATATTAGAATTCTGTTTTCCAAGGGATTTAGAACCTAAATTCTATAGATTTAAGAGTCTGCATTCCAATGAATTTGGTATCTAAATTCTAAGTAATTCAGACTCTGAATTATAAGGAATTTAGAGTCTGAATTCTGAGGAATTCAGAGTCTAAATTTTAGAGAATTTGGAGTCTGAATTTAAGAGAATTTGGTGTCCGAATTTTAGAGAATTCGGAGTCTGAATTCAAAGGAATTCGGAGTCTGAATTCTAAAGAATTCAGAGTCATAATTTTGATGAATTCAGAATATGAATTCTGAGGAATTCAGATACAAAATTCTGATGAATTTAACGGCGACCCACCTGGCACTACATCCTCCATTGTTGCGGCCTAATGGCCACCGTCTCCTGCCATTACAGCGCGCTTCTCTACTTGACCACCGGTGTGGAAAACGACCATCTATCTCGTTGACCGGCATGCGGCTGGTGCATGCCACTGCCGACACGAAAGAAAATCCTTTGGCGGACTGCCGGATGTGCACCTCTGGTCCGTTCTTCACACCACCTACGTCTATGGACTTCAGATTTCACCTTTTTCATTGTCAAGGCCTTAAATCAGCCTTGTCATCATCTTGAGAATGCGACCACCAAGAACACACAAGCGGAGGTTCTTAGGCCTTGTTCATGTCAACCTGATCCTCCGTGTTATATGTTTATAATCATGGTGGAGGCTCGGGGACTATTGTTTGATCATACAAGAATAATCTTAATCCTGGATGAAGAAATCCCCAATAGTGTTACCCTCCTACATAAACCCATGAAGCATGGGTCAACCAGTTTTTGGGTTGATCTGTGTTTGTCGTTTCTAGAAAAGGATGGGTAATGATATTAAAAATCATAAAAACCCCTACTTATTTGACATTCTATGCTGACACGTTCATCCTCATGGTTTCAAGACGTCGATGTATTCACTTTTGGTTTCGTTCTTCAAGGTGTGTCGAAGACGATGAAGATCTACCGGCATTTGTCATTCTTCCTTGGAGAGAATATTCGCTAGAGTTTCATTAGAGAATCCTCCAGGTTTAAATTATCCATCCACCAATGCGTTAAAAAATAAAACAGAAACCAAATAGCAACGTCATTGAATCAATTAATGAGCCTAATTAAATGGGACACATTTGATGAGCCACATTTAATGAGTTATTATAAAAATAACATCGCAGTTTCAAAAGATCCATTATTGGTCCTCCATTAATGCGCCTTGTCTCTGCCTCGTCGCTGCACTGCAACATCACCATCCACCACCCAACAGTGAGAAAGGAATAAATTAATTCCTTTAAACTATTTTATTATTTTTCTCAAAAAGTTTGAAAAATGGATTTTCTTCTTCGCCCTTTCCGTCCGAAGTTAAGTTATTTCTATGCATAATCTCAACATTCTGAGTTCAACAATATCCTTGGATTTTTGATCCGAGCACCAATTCAAATGATATAAAATCCTACTAGAACGTTTACTAAATGTGCCTTAAAAAAAGTTCAAAAAATTAACTTTCACCTTTGACCCGTGCTGGTCGAGGTTAGTCTCTTCCTAAGGGGAATACACCCCAACAAGTTCAATGTTACTCTCAGATTTTCAATCCGTGTGACCATTTAGGAGTTATAATTAGTTGAAAATAAAATAATTGTTACTTAATTATTTTATTCATGGCCAAAACCTAACTTCCACTATTGACCCACACCAGCCAATGTTAGGATCTTCCAAAGGAAAGCATACCCTCAGAAGTTCAGTGGTGTTCTCATATTTTTAATCCATGTCACCGTTCGTGAGTTATAAGAATTTAAAAAATAAAATTATTTTATTTAATTATTTTATTTATGATTATGTCATTTTTGGGTTTTCTCACTGGAGGCCTGCTCTGACTAATATTAAGTCGCCTATAGGGTGAACCCACCATCTTGAATGCAACAGTGCCCTCATATTTCTGATCCGGTCACCCGTTTAGGAGTTATTATAAATTTTCAATAAAACCACCCATGTGTGCTATTTAAAGCTTAAAATATTTTGATAGATCATTCCGAGCACTCTAGGCCGTTGAATCACATGCCATATAATTTCAATGTCTCAAAATAATTCCATATAAATAAAAATTTACATGGAAATTCAAGAACATTACAAGAAAATAAATCAAGGAATACCTCAAAGAATATCTCAATGAGGTATAAGAAGATACTTAACAGGCATTACTGAATGGTACCTAGGGAATTGTAAAGACTGAAAGGAATAATTCAGTAGGAAAATGAACTAATGAGACACATAAATGTGGTCTTATATTGGTCTTATAGAGTAATTATAACATGACAGTACACAGAAAATCCATCAAGAAAATAATAATGATGCTTCCCAGAAATCCTCTCTAACATTTATTATACAAAGGTTATGGGGAAGTTGATTTTTTTGGTGACATGGTTTAATCTCATATAGTCAATTAAAACTCTCCAGTTACTCTAGATTCTTGTTGGAACTAGTTCATTGTTTTCATTTTGTACAATCACGTATCCCGTGTTCTATGGGATAATTTGAATGGGACTCACCCAATGGGAGTTTGAGATGGCGTAAATTATTAAATCTCTTAAAATAATTTTTAATTCCTTTTTAAATAATTTCATAATGGTAGGGTTGAACCTTCATTGGGGATTTATGAAAATTTAGTACTCATTTTCCAATATAATCCTTTACAAACAGGTAGTAGGGATAATACCATGAATGTATCCTAGTGTACATCCTATTACCTTGAAATTTTGTTTCAGAATTTAGAAAATTTGATATTATTATTTTGGGTTTAAGTTATTTGAAATGATTACTATAATGTTATAATTTTATTTTAAGTAAAAATATTTCAAGTATAATGGAAGTAGCTTCAATTCCAGCTTAGGGGTTTTCTGGTGATGTTTTCTTTCTTAGTGTTATCCATTCTAGAAGCCTGTACATGAAAGGTAAGATTATTAGTAGTGTATTTGAGTAAATCATAAAAAAAATCCATCAATTTCTTCAAATTTTTAAACACACAAAATTGTTACCAGATTATGGTCATTTTCAAAGACAAATTCATTAAGCATATTAGGTGCCTCCAAAATTATTCTAATATGATTAAGTCATCAAGAATTTCAATTTACTCCCTATAAGAACATGCTAATTCAAAATGCGTTACTTTTAAAAAATATTTCTCCTCATGTGGGTATTTCATTGAGTCAAGGATGCTGAAATTAACTATTTATTCACCAAAATTACTTAAAAGTGTTCCTTATTTTACATTTATTAAGGTTTTACCAATCTTGAGGAATTATCACATGATAATGGGGGAGTGATATTTACAATTTCATTCCTCAATATTCAGAATCTGAAAGTAAATATTGAGCAAAAAACCTTGGACACTTACCAAAAAATATTCTATAACACCTATTTGGTAGAAAATGGTTCGGTTGGAAAGAAACAAAAATAATTGGGTGGGTTTGATTTATCCAATATGTAATGATATATATTTAAAATAAGTAATTACATTAATTTATTCTCCTAAATAACATAAGGAATTTTTGAAATTCATCTCACAAATAGTATTGGGGATATATGAGATACCACATCTTGTAATTTTTGAGTTGTTTGTGGGGTTACAAGCATATAAAACTTATTAACCTAAATTAACTTTTAAATAACTATAGTATTCCCTTCCAAGTGCACATTTTTTTGATTAATTTTGTATAGATTTTTATTTGGGGGATATATTCTAGCCAAGGTATGTTGATATCCACTTTATTGAATATCTATATAATCATTTGTTTTAGTGTGCCTTCACTGGTTTTCATTGATGGTTTAATCTATGTAGGTATTATTGGAAGGGGATGATTTGAATCCAATAATTTGGATTCCTATTTTTATTTTATCATAGGGGGTGTTTCCATAGGTATTTCAACTTCTTTCTCATGGGTAGATTCATCAGGTACAGTGGGTTTCTCACTTCCAACTAGCTCTTGAGATAGTGATTCTTCACTACTTCCCAGCTCATTATGAATCCTCAATGTAATATAAATAACATTTCACTTAGGGCTAGTAATTGATTGATTAAGAATATTAACTAATCCTTAATTCTTCAAAATAATTGATGAAAATAACAATATGGTTGTACTATCCTTGTAGACCCATTTGTGATGATCTATGAGTGTTGAGGTTGATTTGATAAGTGGAATGAGATTCCATAACTTATTTAAAAAATTTCTTCATGGAGAGATCCTATTTTTTCTCTTGTTGGTAGCATATAGATGGATTAAATTTTCCTATTTGAAACATTTTTAGTTTCAAGTATAGTTAAAAAACTTGTTGGAAATGTGGTCTTTTTACTGTTGCTTCCCATCTCCAAACTAACTATTGGAAAATTCTCTAAATCTATGGTAGTTTGAAATTTTATGTTGGTACGACCTCTAGTATAGGGAATCACAACTCTCTGTTCCTTGTAATTATGGGTATATATCACTTTATTAGTCTTAGGATTAATATAACTAGCCGAATCATGGAGGCGTGGAAGGTGATGTTTCATGTACCTTGATCAATGTTAAATTTATCACAAGAGAGGATAGTTCTTCAACATTATTTTCATGTAAATGGGAGATGTAAATTTTTATCTCATGTACTACTCAAGCTATAGAACTTGTACCTAATTATTAAGAGTTTTTGGAGGTCCTATCAATTATCTCCCAAACTTTAATTGAGGATTTTTCTATTACCTCTCCTCTAGAAGAAGTATCTACTAGATTTGGGTCATTTTCCATAAACCATTGGTAAAAAATACAAAGAAATGGCGATCTTCAAAACGATGATGTGGTTATGAGGTTTTAAAATGTTTTAATCTTTCCTATAAATTGAATATTGTTTCTCTACTTACTTTCTGGATCATATAGATCTATTTTAACATCTTAGTACTCATTGAGGTAGGGAATAGCCTTTGGAGGAACACGTTTGGTAGCACATGCCATTTGGTTATTTCCTTAGGAGGGAGATTATAGGGACATTCCTTGGATTAATGAGAATAACTTCAAGCCACTTGATCTTCCTAGACTCCTCTAGGATTGAAATTAGTGAAAATGTTAGAAAATTATCTTAGATGTTGTTTATGGCCCTCTTATACTTAGACATGAAACTTAGGTAGGATTTGGATCATACCTATTATTTGTTCAAATTCATGATTATTATTAGGTTCTTGAAGTCAATTACCATTTTTGAAATTGGGTTCACAATGTTCTCTTATAATTTTATTTAATTTTTCAAATAATGTTTCAATGAATTTTTCTATGTTTTCACTCCCTAATGTCACTTTTGTGGAAGAAGAGGTTGAGGTTGGAGAACCTATCAATAGAACTATGAAAAATTATTTCTCATCTTTTTCAATAATTTCTAAGGTTCTTAGTCATTCCAAAATAGTTTATTCAACCTCCATATCAAAACCAATGTGATGAGATGAACTAGATATGGTCATATGATGAAATCATTTTAAAAAATAATCAAAACACAAACTTTGGACACCCCTGTAGTGGAACCATTTTTGATGATTTCCTATCAAGGGTACCTCAAGAAAACAATTTCTAAACTCAAATAAAAATTGTAATAGTGGATTCAGTTTTTATCTTATAGGGGATAGAGTTTTGGGTGTGTGTTTATTTTGTTTAATGGATTTAATTTTGTGAAAATATTCAGTAATTAAACTAGATTATATTTTCACTATTAACAACTATTTTTTAAATTGGATATATTTTTAAATTCAAATTTATATATAGTGTCCTAACGTTAGATCATCCTATTGAACTCACATATAAAATCATAATTCTATTTTGAAGTATCTTCTATTCTTCCTCTATAAGAGAAAACCCCCACTTATAATACCTTCTTTTGGAAGTCCTAACTTGATTAGTGGATTAAAATGATTAATATTGACCCAAATGTCACATGGCTTGGTGATTTGATATCTTTGATCATCCTCCTCTTCACCCACTACTCACTATTACGTGTAGTGTATTGAGTCCAAGTGCCTTATGGGCCTATTACATAGATGTATGGAATAAAAATTTTACGTGTATAAGTAGAAGGAAATATCAAAAAACATAAGCATGTTAAAATAAATATAGAGAGATTAATAGAAGAGAAAATTGATTATAAAATTGAATTTATTTATTGGGAAGTAAGGATAATATCCTTGGATTATCCACTAATGGCTTAGTATGCCATCAAAAGAGAATTATTTCTAAAGAAAAGAAATGAAAGAAAAAAAAGAAGAAAAAAAGATATAATAGCATCTCTGGTTTTATAATCATGTAAGTGGCCTCTCTATTATCCAGTTAATAGTTTATATTTTATATATAAATGATCCTATTTCTTTATAATTACATTTTAGGCCACATGATTAGAAAAAAATTCTATTCCCATGAACCCAATAAGTCTAAATTATTCCTCAAATTTTGATACCAATTCTTTACCATCACATTTTCACCATGTGTACATATCGATGGCCTGGATTTATGTAATTAAATTCACTTGAATCACTTATATTAAAACATTATTCCCTATGATCAAACTCTGTACCCCTTAAGAAAGGATCTAATATAAATGATTTACTTCTCCATGGATTCATTAGAAATCACATTCTATTTGGGGGAAGGAGATGATGTATGTGATGGATATGGTTGTTTAATTTTAGTGGAATTGGAATGGGTTTGAATACTTAGATTAAGTGAGTTCGGGATTGGGAATGGGATGTGATCAGTTGTTAAAAATGAGCCGAGATCATATTTGGCTACATAAAATCGTCAATTTCATTAGTCTATGTTTTTTTCTTCAACTAAAAAAACTTAGACAGTGACCGGTATGAATCAATCTTTTACTTTTCATCTCATCTTTTTCAAACTTTGAGGATATTTGATCAAAATTTGAAATTATTCATCCATATCTGAAATCAATTATGATTTCATCAAGTGTTTCCATATGAGCTCAGGTTCAAGTATTTCATTAATCAATCATGTGGATCCTTCTTAATGCTCAAGGAATTATTTAGTAATCAGAGATAAAATCTGAAAATTTGGATTCAAAAATGGATTCGTAGTCAAACCATGACCATAACTTTCTCTATATCATCTATGGTTCGATAGGCAGACAAAAATAATCAGATGCCAAAACAAATCAAAATTTACTTATATTTTTAGTAGTTCGGAGATGAATCTATAATGGTGGGTATAATCCTGGATCCTAGAAGCAGGAGTTCGAGGAAAAAATTGGGGATTTGAATTCCCAAGTGGAGATCTTCAATGAGTAATTTTACTGAGCATGAGACCTGAAACCTCCTTTAATTCTATAACTGATTTGTGGGGAAGGAATGATGCCTCCTTTGATATTCATCTACAAATATTAAAAATAAAAATTTTAAAAAATGTCTAAACTTAGGTGAATCTTCTTTAAACCATGAAATATTTAGTTTAGATCCAATAGGTTTATGCATTCTTTATGCCTGAATTTAGCGTTACACATCTTCTTAATTATTGATCTTAGTGGGATCATTTTTTCAATATTGGTTTTGACTTAATCCATGTGACCTACTTCAGTGATCTCTATTGTTCTATATGATTTGGGTTTTTTATTCTCCAATTAGAACTGACATTGTTGCCTTAGATTTAATCTGGTTGGTGCATAAAGCTTCAGTGTCATCAGATCTTTCCATTTCATCCATTCATGCATTTTATCAGGTAATTTGTTTGACTGGGTTTGACCTATTCTGGAATTAAAGTGCATAGGTGGTGTAACTTCAACTTATGTGTGTGGATTTAGGTTCATGTATGGTTGATCTAGGGATCATACTTCTTGAATTGGGAGTGTTGTTGGCACAAATGGATCTTGGTGGATTCACAATTGATTATTGGAGAGATGTGGTCGATTGCAGTGAGTTACTGTGGCAGATTATAGCATCACAGGCACTTTCCTTTTCTTCTTGTGATAGTAAATGGTTGAAATTGGGATATGGAAGGGAAAATTATGGAATTAGTAACATTTAAAAAAAATATACCATATGGTGTTTTTGGAATAGCCGTCATTGATCCTGGCATTTTCTAAAACTTGTAGTTCAGTCGAATGAAAAATAGGCATGCTATTGATTACCAAAGTGTTTGGTTAATCCATGCCTCTATGAGTTTTTTTGCAATGGAATCCTAATGATAGATAAAACATGAAAGTTTCTTGTCATTTATTCTTGAGTTTGTCAAATTTTTTACTACACTATAAAAATAACAATGCAACAATTTTTTGGGGTAGTCATTTTTATAATTAATTACAAGAATAAGGAAAACCATTAAACTTAAAAATGTAATGCTTTTTAAAAATTTAAAATTCAAGATTAATTTATAATTCATAAATTTAAATTAGATTTTATGAATCAAAATAAAAAATCAGAGTATCATTTTAAAAATAAATTCAAAAACTCCAAATTAAAAATTAAAAATTTGTTTTAGAACAATTTCAATTTATAGATTTCATTTGATTAAAAAATAAATAAAATAATTTAAATTAAAAATAAACCGATTAAAAATTTATTTCCAAAATTAATCAAAAAATTGAATTTAAATATCAAAATTTGGTTTACTGTTTAACTCAAAAATTAAATAAATCAATAAAACCATGTTTTAAGCCCTTTTCCAATAAAGTCCAAATTCTTAAAAATTATAAAAACATTTGTGATCTACCAAAATTTTATTTATTTTATGGGGGGAAATTTATCATAATAATAGATTACAAAATTTTAAATTTTCAACTCTCATCACTTACATTATCCCATATGCAATAAATTATTTGTTTTACTTTTAATGATAAATACGGTGTTTTGCTATATTTCACTATTCACTAAAAATTTAACCATTTTATGAAAATGTAAAAAATTAACCCTATCCATTTTTTGAAATGTAGATTCCAAAAATTAAATCCACTTGATGAAAATAATTATCTAAATATGATAAATTTAATTTTTAATTAAAACCCTAATTTTTTGAAGAATACGAATTTTTATATTATGATTAAGTTTCTGACCATTTGAAAAATTACTTATGGTCTCATAAAATTATATTATCATTATAATACAAATTAATATTAATTTTTAAACCCATTTTATTAAAATAAACTTTATTTTAAATAATTATATTTGTTTTAAAAATGAAAATAAAACATTTTTTTTATAAAATTTCAAACATTTATTTTGACATTTTTAAAACATTTGTTTACTTTTATCCTGATATAAATTTGCCATAATTCAATTTTATAAGATAAAAAATATTATTTTACACTCCCATAGGTGTGTATACTATTCTAATAGCCAAGTTACTATTCTTAATGATCATATTACTATTCTAATGTTCATATTACTAGTCCAACAATTATATTACTATTCCAATGGTAAGATTTGTAATGGTCACATGGGATCCATATATTCTATAAATACCTCATATTTCTTTAATTATTAATTCACTTATATTTTCTATCAAGGTTATATATATTTTCATTTTGAAGATGAAAATTTTATTTCTAATATTCTATTTCATTCTTAAATTCTTGTTCATGAGTGGAATTATTCTGGTGGATCGAGAAGATCAAAATTTTCATATTATAGTTATCCTATTTTTTTATTTTTATCCCCTTTTAATATTTTTATTCATATGGACATATTTATTCTCTAAATGTAATGTTAAAATTTATATAATAGAAATTTGTTGGTTATATCACATGGTTCATGTTCATTATATAATACCACATTAATAAATATGACTTGTTTATATAATCATAAGGTATATTCAATTGATAAAATTATTGGTCATTACATTCCCCCTGTAAAAAATTTCATCCTCAATATTTCATTTTACATACTAAGGTGATAACGAGTGAGAGTACTTATGTTTTATTACTTACTCTAGTTCCCATGTTGTCTCCTCACCCTTATGGTTTTGCTAGATCACTTTGAATTGGTGATTTTGTAACATTACAAAATTAACCACCATGTCGAGATGGAATGCCACATGAACTCAGGTGCACATTCATGTATGCCATAGGGTACCGACTAGCAGTGAGGGTCTAAGGTGGAACCATGGGGAGACTATACCCTCAATCATCATAAATAATAATAAATAAATAACCAAATATGTAACTAGAATAAAATTAGAGTAATAAGAATCTATAAATACACACACTATATGAATGAATACATAAAAAACAGACACAAAAAACAAAACCAGAAACAAGTCACTGATCACCCACCTAGCCGATCACATACATGTTAAAAAATAAAATAAGTACAAGATGCTCTACAACTCTATGCCTTACCTCCTCCTAGTCACCATACTCATCATGAGATACCTATCTAGATGATCAAACATGGGTTCATATTAACCTATACTAGAAAATAGTGAGGGATTATTCGGTACTTAAGATCTGTGGTCACCGGAGTAGGATGAGAGTACAAGTCAGTAGGACACCACTAATGTAGTTTCATACATGTTCTCACCTATCCAATCACATACTTGATAAAAAATAAAAAAGTTCAAGAGGCTCTGCAACTCTGTGCCTTACCTCATCCTGGTCACCATACTCATAGTGAGCTACATCTCTAGATGATCAGACCTAGGATTCATCCCAACCTATACCTGTAACAAGTGAGGGCTTCTCAGTTACCCATGTGCTATGGTCACCTGAGTAGGGTGAGAGTAAAACTCAGTAAGAAACAAGCAATGTGGTTTCATAAGTGACATGTAAATGCAGTTTACGTGCATGTGAAAAGAATAACTAAGTAGAAAGTAAATATTAAAACCATAAACTATGAAATCATAACATATAATCACCAATGAACAAAAAATAGTAACAAAACATGTTTTTAATAGTCAAGTGATCACTAAAAAAGTCACTGATCGCCCACCTATCCGATCACATACATGTTAAGAAATAAAAAAAGTACAAGAGGCTCCAAAACTCTACGACTTACCTCATCCTGGTCACTAGAATCATAGCGAGATACCTCTCTAGATGATAAAAAATCGTCTTCATCCTAACCTATACCCACAAAAAGTAAGGGCTTCTCAGGTACCCATGTTCCATGGTCACTTGAGCAAGGTGACAGTACAACTCAGTAGGACACCACCAATGTGGTTTCATACATGATAAGTAAATGCAGTGTACGTGCATGTAAAAATAATAAATAATAGAAAAGTAAATATTCTACCCATAAACTATGAAAGCATAAAATATAATCACCAATGAAAAAAAATAAACACACATTTTTTGAGTGGTCATGTGCTCAATAAGAAAATACATTCACTAACTAATTAAGCATGGCACTAGGTCTCATGGGCTATACTACCATTCAATCCTAGTCTATTGATAGTATGACAATAAGACAATACACAAGGTTTAACATGTTCCTTGGTAAATTGTCAGTTCATTAGGCATATTCATTAATTTATTTAAGAAAATATATTCACTGATTAATTAATCAAGGAACTAGGTATCTCATTTTAATTCATTAGATCAATAAATTAAATATCTTATTATGTATTACATTTATTTTTAATGGTGTTAAATCAATATCAAGTTCAAAAACCTAAGGGTAGAGTGACCATATACCACACACTAATAGACTAATTATAAAACTCCGGGACAAGTACACAAAACCACCCACCTTAAATTGAGTTAACTCCAACCAAGAAAAACCAGAATCTTTTTATGAGTCCATTTAAGTCCATTCGGACTCCATAGATTACTATGAGGTCCATGTATCATCACCTACCTAGAAACATGACTAAAATCCTAAGGAAGGTCTTTATCATCCTCATGACATCATTCTATAAAAAATATATATCCCATGACAATAAAAAAATGAAAACAATTATATAATTAAATTGTAACATTTTTATGAAACCAACCAAGAGATGTAAATTTAACTATAACGTTATCCAATTAAGTTTAAGCCACTCCTAGGACCCTCCCAATTCTTATATAATCAATGTTCCCAAATAAATTCTATGCTATGATAGTCGATTCACTTAAATTGACTAAAACTATAGAATATATCATCAAGGGACATACCTTTATATAATTTTCCATCAATAGAACATTTTCATCATCAAAATAAATCCTTTATCCATATAAATCCATTTTTTTATATCTAAGAAGATTCCATAATTATCTGATGGAATTGTCATCCAATTCTTTATGTAAGATCACACCAATGATAAAATAGTTACAAAGATGATCAAATAAGCGAGGATCCAAGAAGAATTCAGATATAAATGGATTATAAGGGATAATTCTTACCATAAGGATTCATCCAGGACAAAAGAAATAATGATCCACAACCACATAAGGAATAAGGAGGCTAGGATGGAAGAAGAACATAGGTTTTCACCTGCATTTTCCAATAATTTCCATTTATATCTGCCTCTGATCAAAGGGATATCTTGGAGGCAGGAGAAGAGTATTCCATATATGAATGGAAATATAAAAAATGAGCCAACCATATCAATCCTAAAGGGGGATCAATGGCTAAAATGACCAAATGATGCTTCCTTAAATGTCGGCCTGTATGCCCCATTAGCTGGCCGATGAGACCTATAGGGAATCAATGGTTCTTCATAGCCCACCAACTAGCCGGTATAGGATCACTATCTAGATGGTGATTCTTTATAGGCATAAGGGCCTATTCCCACCCACTGACTATCTTGTGGCTAATGCATCATCCTTAAAATCTTTATGCCTTCTCTGTTTAATTCTCAATCCTTGAGTTTCCCTTCGAGCCTATTTTTAAGTAAAGAAACATATCTTCTAGATGTTTTTATATGACACACCTTGCTTTATCACATTGTTCTCTAAATTATCTTCCCACTAGACAAAAATTTCATGTTTCCTAAAAAAGTACACTACCCGTAATGATTTGGGTCATTATAGAGTTGTCTTATTTCGTAGAACATCGTATATATGGCCCAATATCTTCAATGAATGCTCCTAGTAAGAGAGATCATTTTATAGTTATACTACCTCTAAATTAATTAAATGTGAGTGATTAATTATGTACTTACTTAGGAGGGATACATGGAATACATCATGTAATTAATATAGGATTGGTGTGAGAGCTAGTAGATAGGCCACAACTTTGATATGACCTAGAATCTCAAAGGGGATGATATACCTAAGACTTAGCCTTCTCTTCTTCCCAAATTTCATGAATCTATTACATGGAGATATGTGGAGGAACATTTTATCTCAAACCTTAATCTTCAGGTCTCTTTGATGATTATTAGTATAGCTCTTTTGTCGACTCTAATATTCCCAAATGTGTTTCTAAATGGTTTTGACATTTCATTCCATTTCTTCAACCATTTCAGTTCATAATAGCTTTCATTAACCAACATTATCTGAACAAATAGGTATTATATATCTCTTACCATAACTGTATTTATATGGATCCATTTGGATTATTGAGTAAAAGATATTATTTTACAAGAACTCAAATAGAGTAATATGTCAATCCCATCATCTTTTTGAAGTCCATAAAGCATGTTCTCAACATGTCCTCAAGTTTTTGGATAGTCCACTCATATTGGACATTATTTTAGGGGTGATAAGCCATACTAAAGTTCAAATTAGTGTTGATAGAATGTTAGATACTTTTACAGAGCATGGAGGTGAACCATAAATCTTTATCAGATATAGTCGATAGTGATTTTCCATGTATCCTCACCACTTTTTGATATATATCCTTTCAAGTTGATCTAGTTATAATTCATCAAAAATAGAAATTAAATGATTAGTCTTTTAAATATGACCCACCACAACCCATATATCATTATTTCCATTAGATTTATTCAGAATAATAGTGACAATGTCTATGGTTATGTTTTCTCATTTCTATGTAGGTATGGGTAATGGTTTTATCATCCCATTAAACTTTTTCCCTTTCTTCGTTTACTTACTAGCATACCATGAATGTTTAGTTAAATTATTTTATCTCCTTCTTCATATTTTCCCACCAATAATTCTCTTAGAGATCTTGAAACATCCTCATGATTTCTATTTGGATAGTGATGGTCAATTCATGTGAATTATTAAATAGATCATTCTTTATCTTAGGATTTTATGGTATACATAGTGATGGACCAAATATTAAAACTCCATCTTCATCAATTCTGAAATATGATTATTTTCATTTTCGTATAGATTCAACCTTCTTCTAAATTTCTATATTATCTATTTGAGTATCCATTATCTTCTCCATAAGGGATGTTCAAGAAATATTTTGAGAAATGAATGATTATGTTACTTCCTTTATGATTCACTTGTCATCCTATTCATGGCTATGATGATTGGATAACTTTCAATCCTCATCATGGTTGAGGTTGGAGGATCATTTCTAAGTATAGAATCTTCCACTATTTTCCTTCCTAGGATGGTAATAGATTGAGAAGTCATATTCCTTAATCAAATCTAACCATGTTCACTGGTAAATATTAACCTTCTTTTTGTGAATATATATTTGAGTCTATTTTAATCCATATATATTTCATGATTCTCCACATTGAGATAAATATCTCCAAAATTTCAATGCGAAGAATAATATATTCAACTCTAGATCATTCTTTAGATAGTTGTACTCATGAAATTTTAACTAACTTGAGGTGTAGGATATCAAATTTTTATTTTTCATTAGAACACAATCCAATCCATTCTTTTGAATCATTAATATAAACCACAAAAAATTCCCCACTTGAGGGCAGTTTGAGGATTTGTGTAGCAATAAAACCCCTTTTTAACTTCTTGATTCTTTCTTATCAGCCCATACAAACTTTAATCCTTTCCAAGTCATCTAGGTTATTGATTTTGACAATCATGAAGAAGATTCTTATATATCATTGATAATACCCATCTTGATAATGGAAATAATGTATCTCCAATATAGATCTTGGTCCAGATCACTACTTAATTGACTTCTTCTTAGAAGGGTATAAAAAATCCCTCTTTCATTGATAACATAGTCTAAGAATGATACTTACTCTATCTAAAACTCACATTTACTACACTTTACTTATATATTATCCTTTTAAAATGTATTTAGTACAATATTAAAATGATCCTCATTATACTCCTTTCAATTGACTGACTAATTGAAAATTACTTTTTTATTATTCAGTCACTTTGGAGGAAAAAGTGAGAAACCATACAAGACCTCAATTACTTAAGATAATCAACGCACCACGATAAAAAATTTAAGAGAAAACAACATATTCACTTCCACAAAAAATCTCCAACCCAACATCATATACATTGATCAGTTTCCTCCTACTCAGCGCTTCACGGAAAGCAGTCCCATGACATGACTACACGGGCACATAATCAATGAAAAAGTCATACCCTCTCAGACATCCAAATCCGAAAGCAAAAACCAGGAAAAAACTGCTACTCTGAACCCCATCTAGATCAATTCCTTGAAAGAGAAAAGTTGCAATGACTCTTCAAACCTCATAAAGCAGGCCACCAAAATTCCACCCTTGAACCGGAGATCACCATCCACATTGCAACACCATGAAAACAACACAAACCCCATAATTGAATCCACTTTTCAATTGAATTATATCAGAATAACATCTATAACGACTACAATAAATTCTTCATGATAATATCTAAAGACTATATTCATCAATTAAATGAATATTTATAGAGAATTACTAAGTCTGAGGGGCACTAATAGGAACTGATAGTGTGCATAACGTTTTTGAAAGGTAGTCTTGGGAATATATTTCTTCTTCACATTTAAATGGTGATATCTTAATCGAACTTCCACCTTAGAGAAGTATTGGGCCCCATTTAGTGGATCAAAAAATTCATCAATCCTTGGTAGGGGACACTTGTTCTTTATCATGATTTTTTTGATTTCAAAATAATAAATATTGAGTCATATTGACCCATCATTCTTCTGGAAAAATATTATTGGTTCACCCCATGGTGAAGTGTTTAGGTACAAAAATAATTTTCTTGATTTTATTATATATAATTATTAAGTTATTCCAACTCAATAGTTGTCATTTTGTAAGGTGTTATATAGAATCAAATTCCACTAAATGAAGTATTAAAAGATTTTATGGGAGGTTCAATCCAAAAATGTTGATCGGGGATGAGTAATATACTTGGATTCAATAATTACACCGTTCTACATTCTCATGGATGAATCGACCTCTATGTTTTTAGGTGGTGTATAAATAGCTCTACTAAACATTCATGGTATGTAAGAATGGATAAGAGTAGAATTAAAAATTATTATTTCTATTCCTGAATGAATAACCAGCATACTTATCACCACATAATTATTGGGATCCACCTCAGTAGTAGTGATAGTATACTCTTATTTTCTCTCTATGACTTATAGGTTTTTTCATTGATTATATCCGGAAAAAACCTTGTCATAGGGATGGATTTCCCATGTTCCTTGAAGTTAAAACACTGGAATATATAATAAATGTTTATCAGAACATTTTTATCTTCCATATCATTAGTGGGATTCTTCATCTGCCTTCAATTTGATTAGAATGATTCCCCTATTTTCCACACTAGATGAATCTCCCCATTCCCCTGAGATAATTTATTGGATTCTTCTTCCAACATTTTTGATATTTGGTTAGTTGGGTATTTTTTCCTCCATGATATTAATCTGTTGATCCTCCCAAATAAAACATCTTTTTAAGATTTTTATATCTAGATCCACGAGACCTCTATGTTTCACTAATCTTCATCTTAAACTTAAGGGAAAAACATAAGACCCTTTTATAGCTATTAAAGTATTGAATTGGAAAATATATTCACATGATTGACTTTAATTCACTAATTAAGTTATCAGCCTTACTTTGAGTGTCAACAAAAAAGTTAGAGGCATATTATGAAATCCTTGGGAATTTTTCCTCATATTCCCTAATAAAAACATCTTTAGTTTTCATCAACATATGGAACTCCCTCTCCATTGTAAAATGGAGTTTCATGGAAAATATTTATTGAAAAAGAATTTCTTAGATTCTTCCTAATTGATGTAATCAATTTCTTCCTTGGGATTCATGGTAATGATTAGTTTCTACCATTAATCAGCTATACCCTCCATTTGATAAACTACTACTATGAATTTCTATTGTTCTGATAATTGGAGTATATTGAATATATTTTGAATGAATTTAATCCATTGTTTTTTTATGTGGATATAAAAATATATATTAAAGGTAATATTCAATTTTTACATAAAGTAATCAACAGAAATAATCTCTTTTCTAGGAGAAGGAGGGTGATCCAAAAAATTCAATTTATTATTTCTAACATGAGTTAGTTGAGCTAGTATATCCACGAGGTTCTCATATCCTACTCCCTTTAAATTAGGAATATCATCTGGGAAATCATCAGATTTCCTATCACATTGGCTATTTACAGGGATCCTCATATTATAACCGTTAAGTAAAATAATGGTGAAAAAATTAGGGATGAGAATATTAAAACTAATGATCATATGAAAAGAAAACTATGAACCTAGAAGGAACAACTTATAAATTAGATGTATATCTTAACTAATGAGTCTCTAGGTTTTGATCAAGGTTATCCATTTTAATTTTTCTATTAGGATTTTAATCCTAAAAATTTATTCAAATACTTCATAATGGTTCATAGAGTTTGTCAAATTTCCAAAGTGTATCCCCCGGTAGTATCAAACCAGTTGCACAGAAAGGAATATTTGTTGTGAACTATGCAAAATTTGATATAATACTCAATAATATCTTTTAAATTTATTACTTATAGGAACATCCATGTTGGATCCCCATCCACTTATAGTATCCAAACAAGGATGTAATTTCTTGGAAACCAATCTCTATATATTTCACTAAAATGTCAGGATGATTTCCTATAATTAGACTTATCATTAGGATTCTTACTAAAGTATTCAAGGCCTAATACACAAAAATAACTTGTACTACCTTTGATACCAACTATATATAACCAAGTATTTTACACATATTATTACATTATTTTTAACATTAATATCAAATAAACACAACCTAGGGATCGAGAGGCCTACTGTATTTGGAAGACTTGGTTGATAATAAATCAAAGTGAAATTGAATTAAAATGTTTTTTATTTTAATCTCCATAATGATTTCCTAAATCATTTTGTGATCCAAAATAAATATAGGATATCTTAGGTAATACATAAATAAAAGGGGTGACATATAAAGATCATTATGGTAATAATCATGATAAAAAATCACAACATATGAGTCAAATGACATAACATGATACTACAAAATAAAATGATCATGAATAATAATATGGGAGGATGTTTTAAAGAACATGGAATCAAAATATCATGGAAACATGAGAATTTTGTAACAACATAAAACATGACATAAGCATAATTCAAGGATAGCCCCTGATACAACATCACATAGTGGATCATAGTCCCATTATGAATTTTGTTGACTCTATAATCCCATATATAGACTATCATGAGAAATAAACATTACCAAATGAATTGAATTTATATCTAGTAACACCCATCATAACAACTACTTGCATATGTGTTCAACATAATGAAATCAAACATAAGGAATAAACATAAGGGTTACCCATGGAGATAAATGGTTTGCATAATCATGCTTTATAGGGTAACAAAATGAAATATCATAATGGTTTAAATAAAAATTTAATAAAGAATTATTTGATTTTTATAGGTGAAAAAAAATCATAGTACATGAAAAATTATATCCTAGTGAACTGAAAACAATAAAAAATATTATATAGATCCCTTTGGAAGTGTTCCTCTCAAGTAGGGTTTTAAGGAAAAGGGTAAAGAGCATTTAAAGAGGGGAAATAACAAATTTATTTTCATAAAACCATAAATGAACTAAAAAAAGATCTATATAATATAATGAAAAATTTTAGAAACGATGGATTTTTTTTTTGGATGAATGTTTTTAATGAGGTAATAAATGTAGAAGTTCCCTCTACTTGGGTTTTATTATCGAATGAAATTGAGAAGGGAACCATAAAAACAAGTATATCCACATCTAGTAAAATTGAATTAAAACAGGTATATATGTGAAGGATATACAAATAGAATATAAAAAAATTACAAGGAAATAATATAGATAGAGAGTGGTGGAAAGATAGAGAAATCATATCCCAAATAAAATAGGGTTGTTCAAAGAGATCCCCTACCATAGGTACAGAATTATTCTTCACCTACACATAACATCCTAAATAATAAAATTAGACACATTAATTACTTAATTAATGAACTTATATATATATATTAATTATTTAATATAATTATATTATTTTTATTTACAACCTTGTCAATGAGATATAATGTTTAATTTTGATTTTCTAAGGGAGTTCATTTCATGGTCCCAAGGTCAGATCACTTATAGATAATAATGGATGTTCGGGTCAAATGGGGAAATAAATCAGAAAGTGAAATGAAATTATATTCCTGTACTTATAAAAATTTTAATGTTCCCAAATATCCATATGTGTGTCAACATAGGTATGGTTAATTTAGTATAAACGTTATGGTTATATAGTTAGTTCATCTAGGCGGTTTTACTGACCATCATGAAATTGATTCATTTTATTTAATTGAATGATTATAAACATAATATGTAACATTAAATAAGTTATATTATATAAATTATCATCATATTTTACTATAATAATATTTTTATACCCATCCTTGAAGGTGTTGGAGAAAAATGAAGTACGTTTTTCATGGAGGTGGTTAACCCACCATAATATAAAGAACATTTTTAGGAGAGAGGAGGTTAGATAATGGATATTACATCCACATAATAAAATTATAGTATATTTATAATATTATTTTTATTATTTCTTGTTTTATGTGGGATTTTATGAGGAGGTATATGAAGAAATGAATTTAAAAGATATAGATTGAGAATATTACCTCTTAAATGTCTTCTCTTGAAATACACCATAAGGAACTTTGGATTTTCATTTTTTTGAGACAAATACTATGTGGATGTGGGGGATATATTAAGGGATATTTGGGTAGAGTTTGGGTAAGCTCCAAGACTTAGAAGGTTTGAGGAGAATGGGTGGTGAGGGTTTGTATTTACAAGGGGAGAAGAGAGGTGTTTTTTAAATATTATATTCATTAGTGTGTTATTTTGACTCAATAATACCAACACTGGTGAATATTTTGAACATATATAGTAATTTTTTTATTTTTATTTCAAATTAATGGGTCTTTACATCTAACCATATGCAATAAATCTTGTATTTAACTTTTGATGTTAAATATTGAGTTTTTCTATATTTCACAACTCACAAAAAATGAACTATTTTAGAAGATACCAAAAATAAACCCAGACCATTTTTAAGTTTTTAGATTCTAAAAATGAAATAAATTTCATGAATATAGTTCTATAATTATTATAAACTTAATTATTATTTTGAATTCTGATTTATTTGAAAAATATAAATTTTAATATTATGATCATTTTTCGAACCTATGAAAAATTAATTCTCATATCATAAAATTATATTATCTTTATAATAAAAATTAATATTAATTTATAAACCCATTTTTTGAAAATAAATATGATTTTAAATCATTATATTTTTTTATAAAAATGAAAAAAAACCTTTATTTCTTAAAAAATTTAAAAAACTTATTTTTATCATTTTTGAAACATTTATTTACTTATATGATGCTGTAAATATGTCATATTTTCAATTTAATGAGATAAAAAATATTATTTTACACTCTAATAAGTGAGGATATTATTTTAATGGTTAGTTAACTATTCCTAATGGTCAACTTACTATTCCAATGGTCATATTACTCTTCCAACCGTTAGATGACTATTTCAATTGATAGATTTGTAATAGTTATATGGGTTCTTTATAATTAATAAATACCTCATATTTCATTAATTATTTATTCACATATATTTTAAATTTGGGTTATATATATATATATATATATTTAATTTTCAATATAAAAATTATATTACTAATTTTTTGTTTCATTTCTATAGTTTTGTTCATGAGTGTAGTTATTCTGCTAGATCAAGTAGATCCAAATCTTCATATTATAGTTATCATGTTTTCTATTTGTATCCATTTTTATATTTTCAATTCTTATTGGCATATTTATTCTATAAATGTAATGTTTAAATTAAAACAATAATTTTTTCTTCTATCACGTGGTGCATGTGCATTTTTTTTAAAGGTGGGTTCTGGTCAAAAGACCAGAACTTATAGCTTTATTCAAAAAGAGAAAGTCACAAAAAAGTTACAATAGACGGAAAGAGGGCAATTTTCTAGAGTCCTTAATAAAATAAGGGATTAACTCTGGTGGTATTTCATTCATCCAAGTGATCTCATGAGAGACTCCCATGTTGGGAAGCCCATCCGCGATCATATAAGCTTTTAGGTTGTTATAGTGAAGATATTATATTGATGTCTTTTCAAGTTTAAAACCAGTTATTAGGTTTGGATTGATTGTGGTTATGATTATAGTAATTATTATGTAATGATGTGTAACATGAAAGTATTGGGGGTGGGTGGGGTTTGAAATTGAAATTATTATAAGGTATGGAATGGAAGTTGTTGAAAGATTGACTATTGAAATATAGATGTTAATTGGTTTATTCCTTAAAGTTTAGGTCAAAGCCTCTTTTTTTATTAAATAAGGAAATACCTCTTTAAGTATAGGTAGAGGAAACATGATACTTATTAGTGGTTGATTATTGATTAAAACTTTTCTTGAGGTATAAATGAGATCTTAAAATTTTGATTTCATTTTACACTTTGTTTAGTTTTATCTGGGATGACATGAATTGATATAAATTATTCATGAATTATTATTTGTTAAATGAATTATATCATTCATTTTGATATAGAGTTTCTATTTATGATGGTTAATTACTTTGATAATTGTGTGCTAATATGCCATTGGTGTTAGTAACCATCTTTTATCCTATTAAAGGATGGATTCGAGGATCATACTCTACCTTGTTTTTATCTTAGGTGGAGCCCTAGGGAAGGTGGGTCATGATAAGTATAACTTGTTGTATGGACTAGAATATTAAATTATATCACATTTATTTTTTTACATATTGTCTTTGATATACTTAGGGGTGTATAATTTATATATATATCCACATATATAAACCTTTATACTTAGATAATATTCTTATGAAAAACTTTAGGTTGAGCTAATAAAGGGGTGAGTGGGTATGTTGCTGACATGTGGTGTGTTTTACTTATGATAGATGATATTTTTTTGATTATATAAAAAGTATAAAATTTCATAATTTGATTGAATTAGACTGAGTAAATGAATTTTCAATCTTGGTTAAGTGACATGTGATATGATCACACACTAAGATGAATTCCATTTGATGTATTAATTTGGATTTAGTGGGATATTTTAAGAGTATAAAGAATATATTAGTTTAATTATATGATATATAATCTTTCCTTAGATCTGGATATGCCCAATGTATTTGAAAAAGTAATTATATGGGTATACATGTGAGGTATGGATATACATTTGGCCGACATGTTTGTTTGAATACATACATGTTTTATAAATATTTTAACACATTATTTTTCAGATTGAGTAAAATTAATGATTTTTTAGGTTTATATTTTCCTTTGGTTTTGAATTAGGAATTAATACTCAATTTCAATACTAAAAAGGCCCACATGGGTCACACATAATATTATAGAATTAGGATTTATTTTTGGTACTATGTTCTTGTCCAACATGAGGGAGATTATGATAGTTTATATAAAATATTTTATATTTAATTTCAGATGTTATTATTAAATTTTAATAAATCCCATGAATCCATAGTGAAATTGGGATATTTAAATTATTACCATGTTAATCAATATTATACATGATTTTGGTGTAAATTCATCTTTATTCTTAAACATGTCTTTTTTCTAAAAACTGTTTTTTTTGTATTAAGAATAATTTTATTAAAATTAATTTCTACCACCTATAGTAGTTGAATCTTGAAAAATTATTTTAATATTTGGAATCATCATATAAAAATTATTTATTAATTTCTATTTCATTTTTAGTCATAAAAAATAGGTTACCATGATAAATGTTATTCTCCATGGGAAAAGTTTAAATGGTTAATAAGGGGTCAAAATAAGAGATAAAGAAACAAATGTCACACAAAATTATCTCCAATTGATTGTATGAGTTTATTATATACCAAATATATAATATCTTTGATATTTCAATAATTTGGATTTATTTTCCTTGAGTATGGATTTAATTTTATTTTAATAAGAAATGTATTTACAAAAATTGAAACTGCTATTACTTATAAAATTATCCATCCCCCATCCATTCAAATCCACACCAAAAATTATTATTGATATAATTAATCTTCCAAATTTCCTTCCCTAATAATAAAATACCATTTTATTGAGCTTATAGTCTCAATAATATGTCTTAAACCTCACAATTATAAGAATAAATTCAAGAGAAGATTCAAGCTCTCAACATAAGCGATATACTCTTCTTGACTATTATTATATATCTTATTCATCTATCTCATATTAATACTGAATTATCAAATTAAAATTTTAAAACCATTAAGATTATATAAAATCTATATTATTACTATACAATAAGATGTTCTTTCTCATTCAACCGTTATAATGTGTTATTTTTTAGTCGGGTTTACAACATATATGAACATTGTTATAATTTTTATCTCAAGAATAATTAAGAAAACATAAATCATGGTAATATTATGTAATAATTATTAATTTAATATGTTTTAATAATTATGTTATGGTAATTTTCGAAATCATAATTACCAATAAATTCAAATCATTTGTTAATTCAATAATCACCAAAAGGGAATTTTTAAGTGTTACCTAAAAACCATCAACCCAAGTTACAAGAAATGGAAGTGGGTCTCCAAAAATATAGGAAAAAAATTTATTACCTTAACATTAAACCTATACAGGTGATTAATTCAGTTAATCCCAAAAATTTTATTATTAATTTATATTTAATTAACTGTTATATGGAATAACATTTTTTACGTGTAACATAAAACTAAAATGAAACCATGATACTTTAAATTTCACCATTATAATATATCAATTACATTAGTGTTTATAAATGACAATAAACACCCTATGAAAACTATATAGAAATGAGTTTTTATGACATCTAGAAATATAAGACTTCCTTATGAGGCACACTCGCCTGAGCTTAAAAAGAAGGTAGCTTCCTTGGGGTTTGATATAGACCAATCCCAAGATAAAATCCAAAAATTATAGAATGAGAGAAATTGTATGTGAAAGAAGTTAAAGCTTGTGAAATTTTCCATTGGATCTGTTCTAGTTGAATCTCCACCCATGACCGCCACTAAAACATATCTTTTTCTTAGATCATATACAAGGATATTTAAGGGTTTTATAGGTTGAAGTTAATATTATATTAACATTTAATTATCAATATAATAAATTATTTTTATATAACTTGTGTTATACAAATTTGACATTTTTAATTTTAAATAAAAAAAATTACTTTTTAAAACTAATTCTTTAGTAAAACTTGATTAATATATCTCAATAAATAATAAGATCATTTTATGTTACAAATGTATTTTATCTAAAATTGGATTTTTATGTGTTTTATATTAACAAAATAAATATATCAAGGAGAAAATATATTATTAATATAAATAATATATTAACACCAATTTAATTATTAATTAATAATAATAATAAGCAGAACAATTAATGTTTGACAAATTATTTTCCGATAAAAACAATTTTTATTACATTTTTATGTTTTTATTTAAAAGTTAAATAACCAAATAATAAAAATAAAATATTACTAAATAAAATTTATTTTTGGATTTGATATAAGAATATTATCTTATGATGATGTATTTTTTTATTTGTATGAGATGAATAATGTTTAAGTGAATAATGAAAATATAGTTTTTTACAAATACTGTTATTTTTACAAATTCATCTTTATATGATAAAAAAAAGAATTTTATAAACAAATTTACTTGGTAAAGTATTAATTCATGGAATAAAATTATACATTTAAAAATAATATATTGAATTTAGAAAACCCATGTTTAACATTTTGAATCTTAAGTAATATTTACTTTACTAAAAACTATTCTTGGTTCATTTCATTTATCTAAGCATCGACAAGCTGGAATTTTATTTTCACTATTTTGATATCCAAATAACTATTATTTGTTTAATAATAAAAAATTTAATTTCATTGAAATAAATAAAATTTATAATTTTATCTTAATCATCATTTTAATCATAAAATACTCTTTTTCTAAAAATGGGTTTTATGCATTATGTTCACTAATATAAATATTAATTTATATCATTGGTTGAAATTTTATTTAAAAAATTTATTTCATATTTTAAATTATTAGGTATAAATTATTTGACAAGGACATTTTTATTTCTATTCATAAAAATAAATTACTTAGGTAAACATTAACTACTCTGGTAAATTCTAAAAAAGGTAGAAGTGAAAAATATAAGTCTAAAAGACTTAAACAAATGTGTAAATATTTATGGTTGATGTTTTTATCAAACTTAAACCTTCCCAAACTCTAATATTTTTCATTATTGGATCCCCTTGACCTTTGAATAATGACTTTATATTTTATATATTACAAAAATTACACTCCCCTCCCTTATAAATGGAGAAATCCCAACCCCACTTCTCTTCATACCCCATTCCTCTTAGATTCAAAAAAACTCTAACCAAATAACTCTCAATCAATCCTATCCATGTATTATAGGTTATATTATTCTTAAAATACCACCTCTTAAATATTTAATCCATTTTTTATGTAGATCTTCCAAGGAGTAAGATATCATTCTCAATCACTCTTCTTTCATTTCATTTCCATTAATTATTCTTCTACCTCATCAAAACATATTCTAAAATATTGAAATAATTACATTAGTAGCATATTTATGCTAAAAGTTTATTATTTTTATGCGATAATCATTCTTCTACCTCCCTCTCCACCATTAAAAAATGGAAATGTCGGTTGTGTTACATGTGGACTACCACATCCATAGGCGGTGAGATCCATTTTTCAAAACCACCTTGAATGGATGGTTAAAAAGTTCTATTTAAAGTATTAATAATTTATTTATCAAATTATTAAGATTATATAAATCATAATAATTTACCTATATTCTTCCCATTATATGTAAACGCAAGTGTCAACCACACGTATGTATGGACTACTACCTTCACAAAAGTGGAGTATTTTGTTTTTCATCTAGTATTTTATTATCTATTAAACTCTATTTAAATTATACACACTAACTTAAAACATCCAATTAATAATAATATTATTTTTTAATAATGATATTATTTTAAAAATTATAACTTTCTTAACCATACTCACCCATAGTTTATAACTTGTTATTGTTTATGTTGGTTTAACCACCTACATGAACAATGATATAAATTTATATCATGGATAAATATGAAAACTAACTACTAGAGTTATATCATATTAATGATAAAATAATGGTTTTTTCATTGGTTTTCAATTTTTATATTAATATTTTAATTATTATTAATATACCTCCCTTTTTGTTCCTTAAAAATTATCAAAACAATATTTTTACCAATTTTATCGTCAAACATCACAACTAAAATAATTTTGAATTAAAACTATGAAAATTGTAAATTATTATAAAATTTTTATTAAATTACCTATAATGAATTATTATTTTTTAAATTTGAATCAATAACAAATAACTGACACCACCATTATGAAACCAGTACTAAACAAACAATCTAGGCAAACAACAACTAATGATGAAAAAAAAATATAAATAAAAAAATATATTTATAGTAAATGAATTAAAAGGATGTTTATAAAAGGTTTTAGGTATGAATATGGTTTTTAAATAGGTTATTAATATAGTTATTATTTAAGTAGGAAGTGAGAGAAGGATCGGTTAAGAGGGATTAAAGGTAAGATATTTTGTTAACTCAATTTTCATTCATTGAGTTGTGATTGTTCTTAATGAAATTTATTCTTATAAGTTGTTTAAATTAGGAAATATTTTTTTTATTATGTTTAATTTAATATATATTTTTTGTGGATTTAAATTTTTATCATGTAAACCCCTTTTCAAAAGTTTCTTACTTCATGAATTATAGGGTTCGTAAGTGATTTTCATCTCAATTTTAATTCTTTGAGAACATTCCATATTCAATACTTGTTTTGTTTTGTGTGGTGCATCTAATACCCTATGAGTTAATGTTATCATAAATTTCATGAAATTAAAGGAATTTATAAATATATATCTAATTATATTTACAAATATCTTTGATTCAAGTTATTTGAAAATCATAAGATAACTTTTTAAAAGAAACATACTTTTTTTTGAATTATAATGTTTCATGTTGAAATTATTACTTCTATGATTGTTTTTTTACACACTAAGATTTTATATTGAAACATTTCTTTATCTCTAGTCAAAATAAAACTTCTAATTATAATTTTTGTCTTAAATTAATTTCTCCCACATAAATGCATTACATTTTTAAGAATAATTCCCATTACCTTTAATTATGTATTTTATTCCATGTACATATTTTAACTTACATATAGTGTTATTATTTATATTTAGAAACCTAATTTAATATTTTCTCTCATGAACTTCATATTTTTCTTTTCACATTTCAAAAGGAATATATTTAATCCATTTTTAAGATGTGTATTTCAACAAAGATATTCTGAAATACTAAATGTGTGTTTTACTTTTGTAATCATATATTGTATCATCCAATCCAAATTTCAATGATATAATTTTTATGTCCTTTTCAAGTATCTAATATTTAATATTTATTTTAAGAGTAATTTTGTTTAAAAAAATTCACTTAAAATTATTGAAAACAACTTTTTTATGTGACTCATAACTTTATATTTTTTTATAAAATGTTAAAAGTGTTTTATAAAATATATTTTAATGGTTTTTACACATGGAAACACTCTTTCACCATTGTGACCATTAATTATAGTGATTCCTACATTCCATGTTTTAAAATATTTTTCCAAGTATGCTGAAGTTGTAATGATTTTAACATGAAAGGTATGTTATTGTATATTATTCAAAGTGATTTATCTAATGATAATAAGAATTTTTTTATTTATATAAATAAATTAATTATTTGTATATTATAATAGGGTTATTTTATTATTCCATTATCCACCATATTTCTTTGGATGGTTTATGAAATTTTCTTTTGAAGTTTTTATAAAACTAATTTCTTTCACATGGGTTAATTTGGTGATGAACGTTTTTATGTTCTTATGAGATACATATTCATGCTTTACATAATGTGACACATTGGACCAGAATTATATATCCCTTTAATGCATTGAGTTAATTTTTAATCTGATGAGATCTATATATAATGCATGGTCATCCAACCTTGCACACTATGTTATGTTGTCTTACTAGTGAACATTGAATTATGCTTACGATGTCATGATTTATATTGTTTCCACATGTTTATAATTCCATGATCATAATATATAATTCCATTTTACATGTTTATATATTTATTTCTCACTGTTATGAAATGGTACATGTTTTTTCATTTGAGATTCATGTTTCACTATCATGAATTATAGAAAAATATTATGGTTCCACATTATTTTTAATAATATTCTTCTACCTTTATCAGGTTTTATCATATTATTATGATATAACCTTTATAGGATTTTGATAGGTTTTCCATTTCTAATAATTTTATCTCATCCTTTTATTTTATATCTATTATTTCATGTCATGAAGAAGAGTATAACCTATGAGAAGTCTAGAAGGGTGTCATTTTTTGGTTCGATTATGGATAACTTTTTAAAAGTAATATAAAAATTGTTTCTTATATAGCTTGTACTAAAAGAAAATAACATCCCATTCATTGGAGTGTGATATTATTATGAGATATAATGTTCAATTTAGGAAAATTTTGTTATATATATGCAAGGTTACCTTGGTTTATCTCACTTTTTTTCAAATACAATGTTCAAAGAAAATGTTTTTCGCATTAGATCTAAGAATATGGGTGTAGGGGGCCTCATCTGGTATTATAGTAGAGTTTATTTGTTTTTGAGGATTGATTTATTTTCTTTTTTGGGATAAGGATATGATAGATTTAGTGAAAAAATAGAGGCAAGTTTATGTATATGATAAAAAACTAAAGTTATCGAATAATAGATATTGTGTGGTTCCAAAGAAATTAAATCCCATCATGGATACTGGCAACTGGACGTGAATATAGAAAAAGTTCACCTAGGGGTAATCACCAATAAAAATTATGGTTGAATAAAAAATAGACCTTCACTCAACCCATAATGAGTGGGCATAAGACTTCACACCTAGTTAGACACTCCTAGAGGATATGCTTTGGTTAATCACATTCTATTTATGATCAATTATAAAGGATTTCGTATTTTAAGGAATTAAGTTAAGATGTTTGAGATGACTTAACCTAATGAAACCTAGATTGAATAGATAGTGATTAAAGTTGAACTAAATGCTAATGTGATTGTTTCAAAGAGTAATACATTTCATGTTTGAGTTTTTAATGATATTATTTATTATAAATAACAAATGATATCAATTTTTCATCACTAATGTTAACCCTTTTTGGTTTTGGTAATGGATGAAGCCTAAAGGAACCAAGATAACAAGGGATTCCATGGAAAATGTAGAGATTATCCCAATGAGAAAATTAACAGGATAAGAGATGGAGTGAGAAATATTATAGTTATGCATAATCAACTTTCATGAATTATGATTTAAAATGTGATGTTTTTTGAGTTTCCAAAGAAACTGAAAAGATAATGATAATGTCTCATTTAGGTGATGAATATGATTAATGAAATAATATTCAATCTCTTTCATGTAAAAAATGTGGTAAGAGACACCTAGGGGAATGTAGTAAAATAACTTGAAGATGTTTTATCTATCTTAATGTAGGGAATTAAGAAAACAACTACCCAGGGAAAAGTAAGAGTTCAATTAATAATGATGGAAATAATGTTCCTCCTAAGGTACCACTAATAGTTTAATGGCTAAAATGTGAGAAACCTGGGAATTATTGAAGTTAACACCCTAATACAAGGGCTAAAAAAGAAGATATGAATAATAAATTTCAAATACTATTGGAATAAAGAAATTCCTATAAAAAAATACCCACTCATGTTATGAAAATGACGTGGAGTGAGAAACACTGGTCATCCTCTCATGAAATATGATTTTTTTTCTTAGGATGATACCATGAAAAAATGAATCATTATTCGGCAAAAACCACTAGATTCTTAAACATCAGTTCAAAATATCATCATAGGAGACTCTAAATAGTAGAAGAATGATCTCTAGAAGATCATTTTCCCATGACTATGTGTACTATAAGTAGTAATTCACTAAACCCTACCCACCATAGAGAGCTATCCTCAGACACCCCTCAATATATAAAAATATACAAAGTATCCTAAAACATTCAAAAATAAAACATGAAATGAAAACATAGAAATAAATAAAGAACATATTTTTCAATGTATTGTGGACTATGTCCTACGTGCATCAGGGAAACACATATTTTCTTTAAATTTATTATTACCAAAAGATTATATGTGATAAAACATATTAAAAAGGAAATTAATCCTTACCAAATTTTCAACTCCACAATAAATGCTCATTTGAAGAACATTTTTCACTAAAGGGCCTACTCACTTGTATAATAAGTATCAACTGGTCAACTTGTAATACCAAATCCACTAAAATAATAGATCATAAAGAATGACATCTTGATCTTGATTACCAACCCGATAACCTTTCATCCATACTAGAATTCTATACCATTCAGCCCTTCACCATTGAACTATCTGTAGATATGAACTTTTGATAGACATACTACCATTGGAGAACTTCTGTTGCGGCCTTCTATACCTCAAATTCAATAAATCATCTGATACATTAAATTCCAATGAATTTAGTTCAATTTGATGAAATTATAGTGAACTAAAATGTACTTCACCTCCAAAAAATCTCCCCCTTAAATTTTTATTCAAATAACTTTGGATACTCTAAGAATTTTCAGGTATAAACATTCCAAATAATCCATTCATCCATTAAATCAAGTCCCCCTAAGGCATAATATTACCTTAGGACTTCTAGAACTATAACCTTTGTGATTATGTACGTGATATTTTAGATTCCCACTATATTAAGTATCTCCATATCCTTTTAATCCCGAACATTTATAATGAAATGACACTACATGATGATATGATTATTTAGAGCATAGTTTAAGAACCCAGTTTTTGCTGTGAAAGACTTTGGAATATTATTGATGATATTCCAGAGCAGCGCCTTCAGACGGCGTGCGATTCCGAGCCCCGGAGTGGCCAGAATTAAATTTTCAGTGCGTTCACACTAGAAACGCCAAATAAATGGGATAAATCCTAAACAGTGCGCCAGATTAGGGATCCGAGTGTACGTTTGGGTCTGTAATGGGGTTTTTAACCTAGGAACGACATAAATTATGTCGGCACGGGATGTTTGGACCCCTCGCCCGCTTCTGGAATGTTAAACAGATTAAATAAATAAATTCATTCATTTAATGTTGAAACACAATTATCTCTTAAACAGTGGGTCATATTGGAAAAACGAGGGCACCATTGAGTTCGGAGCATTCCGTTTACCCTAGGAGGGGTATTAGTTTCGCAGGCGCGGGCCGTTTGTGAAAAATGGAACCAGGGGCGTTTTCATAATTTAGCGGCTTCAGACATTAAATTTTATAACTTTTGAACGGGGTCTCGGATTAAAATTCCGAGACCTCCGTTGTTCTCAGGATGTTGTTTTTACCCCAGGGGAACCCTCATTTTTGTCTGCATCGGTAGCATAGTTGGGGGCGTGCCGGGCGGTGGGTTAAAGTGTTTTCTACTTAAACGCACCCCCACCCTCTTCTTCTTCTTCTTCTTCTTCTAACTCAATCCCTCCCCTCTCCTCCAGCTCCGGAGAAGCACTTCGGCGAGGCACATCTAGCGAGGCAATTCCAGCAAGGTAGCGGAGTGGCGGTGGACTCTCCGTGAAGCTCCTGGCATAGCCCAAGTGGTAGGAGTCGTTTTTGTTTCGTTTTATTTTCCCGCACCACGATCGTCCTAATTTTGCTTTGTCGATTTGCTGCCTGATCTTCGATCCAAGAACATAATCGCGTAGATCTTGTCCCAAGATTTCCGAATGTTATCTGGATCGAATTTTGGACCACCAGATCGTTTCCGGTGGTCCTCTGAAGTTTTCCGGCCACGAGGCCAGTTTCCGACGAGCTCTGGCGGCGGAGCGGCTCCAGGCAGCGGCTCCGGCAGGCGGTGGGCTCAGAGGCGGCGGAGGAGGCCGACCCTTCGGGCGGCCGGGCGGCATCTCGCCGGTGCGAGGTGGCTCGGCTCGCCGGCTGAGGGTGCCGGCCGCGGGCGCCGGCGAGGGGGGGACTGCCGAGGTCGCGCTGTGCGACCCCGTGGCTGGACAGAGACCAGTGCGACGCGGGTCTCCACGTGGAAGGCCGACCGGCCGTGTCAGATGGTCAGTGGAAGAGCCACCCACGCGGTGTGGGTGAGGTGTCTTGCGGGAGGCGGCTAGGCCACAGTCCCAGCGGGCCAGCCTGAGCGGGCCTGCTCGAGCAGGGCGGACCGGCCGGACCGGGCCGGTCCGGCCCAAGAGGGTCCCCCTTTCTTTTAAAATCTTCGGACGCCCGTATTTCAGGCTATGGGCGTCCATTTTGTGCGCCGTCTATGGAGGCGTAGACCTTACATTGAGGGGGACGTTATGGGGTGGTTTGGGAGTTTTAACTTCTGAGATGAGAGGCTTGGGGTCACGAAACGTGCGTAGAGCAGTTTAGCGGGCTTCCCGGGAATGCTTGTTTTGGACAGCACGGACACGTCCGACGTCCAAATTAAGAACCATTAGTAGCGTTGGGACTCTGGAAATGAGGCGGAGGTTTCCAGGGCAGTTTCAGACATTGAGACTGGTTTTGAGGCGTGGGCCCCACGGGCCTCCTTTCGAGCTGCGTGCAGCGTTTCACGACTTTTTCGTCGGATGTCCGTTTAGGGCATGCAAGTAGTTGATTCTGAATGTTTTTCCGAGGGGATTGAAATGGTGCAATCTTCCCACTCTAATTCCGCAGGATGGTGTGGGCCCCACAAGGGCCGCTTGGGCGTCGACGATGATTTTCCATCTTTATCACCGGGCGACCGTTTTGGACAAGTGAATAGTCCAACTTGTGTACTTTTTTGAGAGGATCGCAATGGTGTGATCTGTTCATTGAGTTTCAGGACTGGGATGCAGGTCCCACGTGGCACCGCTCATGTGCGGTGCGCCAGAATGCATATTTTTCTCCGTATATCCGTTTCACTCAAGTGAGTAATGCTTTTGACGTGTTTTCTCGAGGGGATCGCAATGGTGCGATGCGCCTGACTGTTTTCGGGGCCGAGGCTAGGGATCGCGGGATGTCGTTCGGGCGTGAGATGGTGTTGGTGACTTTTCCATTGGATATCCGTTGTAGGCGAGTAAGTAGTCGATCTCGCGTGTTTTTTCGTGAGGATTACAACGGTGCGATCCGTTTGGTTGTGCGGAGCCTCTTGCGCGATCTTGTGAAATGTGGAAATGTGAAGGTGCCCCGGGGGCGGTTCTTCTACTGTGGTTGTAGTGGACCCTTGGCGTGTGATCGTGTGCACTCCCGTGTGAGTGAAGTAATGCTTGATCGGATGTGGTTGTCTGTGCCTCGGTCATTGAGGCGGAAAGTTGGAAATGTTACATCATGCCTTCGCATTGACGTTGGATTCTGTGTGCACGATATCCCTTGGGATGGAGATGTGGTATACTCTGGGAGTATAAGAGAGCACTTGGAGGTACGTGTGGTTTGTACCTGAGACGTTCGTACGCTTGGTTGGGGTTAACTTGGGGCCACACGTTGTGTGGGACCTATGTGCATACCGTGCTCTGATTTGCGTACTTTGACCTCTCGCGACAGAGAGGGTCCCTCTGTGCTCGTTTGTTTGACCATCACGGTTGAGTGGTCTCCCTCGTGGTTTCATTCTCGATGGATCAGCCAGTAGCGGTGTTAGTGACACCTAGTGATGGAACAGGCGCTGAACCCCTTTGGTTGAGTTGTGCTGGAGTTGGGTGGTTGCGCGATACCCACTCAGTGTTTGGTTGTCCAGTGTTGTACCCTCCAGTGGAGTTGGCCAGGGCAGTTCTGAGTTTTACCCTCTAGTGGGGCTGGGCAGTGGGTTACTCATCGGCTTCTAGGGTCTACCCTCCAGCAGAGACTGGGCAGTGGGTCACCCGACGCTCTTAGGGTATACACTCCAGCAGAGACTGGGTAGTGGGTCACCCGATGGTCTTAGGGTCTACCCTCCAGCAGAGACTGGGCAGTGGGTCACCCGACACTCTTAGGGTCTACCCTTCCGTAGAGACTGGGAAGTGGGTCACCCGATGCTCTTAGGGTCTACCCTCCAGCAGAGACTGGGTAGTGGGTCACCTGACGACACTCTTAGGGTCTACCCTCTAGCAAGGACTGGGCAGTGGGTCACCCGATGACCTCTTAGGGTCTACCCTCCAGCAGGGCTGGGCAGTGGGTCGCCTGTCGTCTAGTTCCAGGTCTACCCTCAAGCAAGGATGGGCAGTGGGTTGCCTATCGGCTTATTTCAGGTCTACCCTCTAGTGGGGCTGGGTAGTGGGTCTCCGGATGATGTATTATGGTTTACCCTTCAGCAGGGATGGGTAGTGGGTCACCCAGTATCTTATTATGGTTTACCCTCTAGCGGGGCTGGGCAGTGGGTCGCCTGATGATGTATTAGGGTTTACCCTCCAGTAGGGCTGGTCAGTGGGTCACCCGATATCTGGTTATGGTTTACCCTCCAGCAGGGCTGGGCAGTGGGTCACCCAGTATCTTATTATGGTTTACCCTCCAGTGGGGCTGGGCAGTGGGTTTCCTGATGATGTATTAGGGTTTACCCTCCAGCAAGGCCGGGCAGTAGGTCACCCAATATCTGGTTATGAATTACCCTCCAGCAGGGCTGGGCAGTGGGACACCTGTTGGCATTCCAGACTCACTCCTTTCTACTAGGTTAGTCTGTGGCATTCCTCCGTGACCACCAGAGCGGGACCCTTGGTTGTACAGGTCGGTGATGGAATGACTATGACTTTGAGGAGACCTCTCAACTACACGGCAGTGATGAGGTGTGGTTTGACTTTCCCTAGAACTCTCAAGTTCGAGGGGCGCTTTCCCCACCGAGACGTGTTCTTGTGACGCGATCTAAAACCGGGTGGGTGAGTCAGTGCCGCCCAAATCGAATAGTGTCAAGGTTCAGTTATTGAGCCCCTTGGCTTCCGGTTCGGGGCAGACGTGCGGGATGTTGGGCATCGATGATGGAGTTTACTTCTAGGACTGTTGGCTACTCTTTTCTTGGGCTGAGCTACGGGACAGAGATCCCCTTACGATGTTTTTCGGGCTTCTTGATTGAGCATAAGGATATGTATATACCTTGTTCTAGTACCCACTTCTTGGGTTTGGTTACTCTCCTTCCAGGAGAGGCGAAGACGCGCGGGGTATGCCATGTGCTTTCTGTGTCTAGATTCTCGTGGTTGGATTAGTCTACTCTTCTTATATAGGTATCAAAGACTCGACGGGAAGTCCATCTTCTCACCGTTTCCATCTCCTTGTGCCTGGACGTGTCTAATTCCTTTCTCTTGTTGGGTTGAGCTGGACTCTTTACTGCGCTCTTTGTTGTACTCCTTTACTTTTCTTGTTCGCTCTACTTCTCACCCTTCGGTACCTCCTTTGTTGATCCCTCGAGCCTTCGGGGTATCCTACTGAGTATTTTTATACTCACCCTGGCTTGGGCTTTGCCCGCACTTGGTGTGCCCTTGTAGATGACGGACAGGTTGGTCATAACCTCAGTGGAGTATAGGAGTTCGGGAGCTTGGACCGCGTGCGGTGGTCGTAGCTGTGTTCTAGGTGGGAGACCCATCAACATTTTCTTTTTGTTTACCTGTTGCTGAGTTGTGGCACCTTTTCTGGTTGGGCGTGTGTTTTGCCCCGTTTTCCTTTTCATCACTTTACTTCTATCGTTTAGAGGTCGATGCACATTTGTGGTATATATATAGCAGTTTCTCCTTTTCTCTGTTTGTCTTTTCTTTTACTCCTCACTTTTTCATTGAGTGTGCTCCGTGTGTGTGTGTACAGGTACTTAGGAAAAGGCCTCCCTGAGACGTTGTGCCTTCGGCGCTGGTCGCTATCCCTTGGCCTATGGAGGTGCGCCTGGGGTAGTTGCGGCTCGAGCCCGGGTAGGGTCGGGTCGTGACAAACTGGTATCAGAGGTGGTTCATTTATTGGGACGTTGTGTAGACGTCCCTAAAAGAGGAATTGTTTGGGATATAGGGCAACCGTGTTAATGTGTCTCGAGAGCGGCTCTCAGGCCAGGGAGTCCAGTGATGGTGCGGCGGCCGACGTATCCATTCACCAGGACCTTGATAACCCGCTTGTCGACTCGGCATGCTGAGACACTTGTTGTAGAGAAATTTGTTTGTGCATCACATAGGACTGAGTCTTGACTGTCCTTCTTGAGTTATCTCCCCATCGTTGTTGTTGTTGTTGGTATATACATATATGCTCATCTGACCGCGTCACACCTTGATAATATTCAGGATGTCTCCGCGAAGACAGCCAGCCAGGATACCAACTTTGGTTCGTGACAACGACCCAGTGAGCTACGAAGCCACAGTCCAGGACCCATCATGCGAGCCCCTTTCTCCAGGTGGGCCGGTAGCAGCACCCCCACCTGTTGAGCAGAAGATAGTTCGAGCAGAGCAGGCTGAGATTGAGCGCGCTCCATGAGTTCCAGTGGTAGAGACCGCTGAGGTTCAGTGCTGAGCCAGACCCTCAGGCAGCAGAGGTTTGGCTCGAGGCAATGGTTTTCCTTGTCAGGCTTGTGCGAACATCGGAAGATCTTATGGTGGCTTTGGTAGCCAGCCTTTTTCGTGGAGTAGCTCGGTGTTGGTGGAGTCCGGTGACTCGGTTTCTTGATGAGTCGTCGCTTTCGTTGGGAGAATTTCAGTTGCTATTTATTGAGGATTTGTTCCCCTCCTGTTTTCGCTCTGTTCGGATTCAAGAGCTCCTGCCGTTTCAGTAGGGAGGGATGATGGTGGCCGAGTACGCAACTAGTTTTTCAGACCGTGCACACTTTTACCTGGACTTGATCGTTGATGACAACATCTGAGCGTGAAAGTTTGATCAGGGTCTCCGCTGAGAGATTCGGGTTGTCATAGTACCCTTGGGCATTTCCACATCTACCAGGGGTGTTAGAGCAGGCACTATTGATAGAGGAATTCCTTTCACGTTCTAGCGTTGGTGGTGGCAGCAGGCACGTCGGAGCCGAGACGTCTGCTGCAGCTAGCGGGCATCAGCAAGCAGAACCTCGACGCATGTGGCTTTCTGACAACCAGACTCAGTGGCGTGGTCGTACACCACAGTGGCGCCAGAGGGAACTAGTGCAGCCCAGAGAGAGTTGGTGCTATGCTTGTGATGAGCAAGGTCACCTGTCACCAGACTGCCCGACCCGAGTTGCTGAGAGCATCGGGCAGGTAGCAGGCACACCACCACGGCAGAGGCAGCGCCGTGATCGGAGTAGCGCCCAGAGAGGTGGTGCTAGCAGAGGAGTGGGAGGAGCTGGAGGTGGGGGACGACGTTACAAGGTCTTCCCATCACCACTAGGCGGTCCACATCAGGCTCTGGGAGCTGACGGTTGGGACCACGGACAACCGCGAGCTTTGGATGTCAATGATCCTGCAGAGCATGGGATGGTGAGAGGTACCCCTTGTGACTCTTCTACTTCTTGTAGTAGAATTATTAGGCTCTGTGTGTGAAAGGCTTTTCTCCCTGATCCTTGTTTGAGGTGTTACCAGGGTGACGCAGGGCATCGGGTGTAACCCTGTGTTGGTATGGAAAAAGGCGTGAGACCTTTTCCTTTAGTCGATGGTGTTGACTCCTTCGCTTCCGAGCATGTAAGAGAGTCTTGGTTGAGAGACGTCGACTGTGAAATCTTGCGTGATCAGATATCCTTGGGTGCTTCACCATATGGATATTCTGAAGGAGGGAATCACTGGGCCTTGTTCCAGGTGCGGGCGGTGATTCCAGTCGCGGTGTGCGACGTGGAGGTTCGGTCGGGGAGGTGAGCTACCCCCGAGACCCTTCGGGTCATTTGAAACTGCATAAAGGGATGGCGAGGTTCCCTACCGCCTTGTCCTAACCCCAAAATCTGGAGTGAGTGCACGACATCGGAAAGGGCCAACCTAGCGTGAACAAATGAATCCTTTGGTCTGTGTGCGGTGACGCAGAGTTGTGCTTGGGTTCTTCTGGGTATGGGAAAGCTAGGTGTAGGCTTAGTACCCTGTGTTTCTCCCTAGTTTTGCTTTTCGGGGACCAAAATATTGAAGGAGGGAATGATGTAAGAACCCAGTTTTTTCTGTGAATGACTTTGGAATATTCTTGATGATATTCCAGAGCAGCGCCTTCAGACAGTGTGTGATTCCGAGCCCCGGAGTGTCCGGAATTAAATTTTCAGTGCGTTCACACTAGAAACGCCAAATAAATGGGATTAGTCCTAAACGGTGCACCAGATCAGGGATATGAGTGTACGGTTGGGTTCAGAATGAGTTTTTTACCGTAGGAACGACATAAAGTATGTCGGTGCGGGATGTTTGGACCCCTCTCCCGCTTTTGGAACGTTAAATGGATTAAATTAATTAATTAATTCATTTAATGTTGAAACGCAGTTATCTATTAAACGGTGGCTCAGATTGGAAAACCGAGGGTAACGTTGAGTTAGGAGAGTGCTGTTTACCCTAGGAGGGGTATAAGTTTCGCGGGCGCAGGCCGTTTGTGAAAAATGGCCCCAGGGGCGTTTTCGTAATTTAGTGGCTTCAGACGTTAAATTTTATAACTTTTGAACGGGGTCTCAGATTAAAATTCCGAGACCACCGTTGTGCTCGGGAGGTCGTTTTTACCCCAGGGGCACCCTCATTTTTGTCTGCATCAGCAGCGTAGTCGGGGGCGTGCCGGGCGGGGGGTTTAAGTGTTTTCTACTTAAACACACCCCCACCCCCACCCTCTTCTTCTTCTTCTTGTAACTCAAACCCTCCCCTCTCCTCCATCTCCGAAGAAATACTCCGGCAAGGCACCTCCGGAAAGGCAATTCCGTCAAGGCAGCGGAGCAGCGGCAGACTCTCCGTGAAGCTCCGGGCATCGCCCAAGAGGTAGGAGTCGTTTTTGTTTCGTTTTATTTTCCCGCACCATGATCGTCCTAATTTTGATTTGTCAATTTGCTTCCCGGTCTTCTATCCAAGCCCATAATCATGTAGATCTTGTCCCGATCTTTCTATAATGTTATCCGGATCGAATTTTCGACCACCGGATCGTTTCCGGTGGTCCTCTGAAGTTTTCCGGCCACGAGGTCGGTTTCCGGCGAGCTCTGACGGCAGAGCGGCTCCAGGCAACGGCTCCAGCAGGCAGCGGGCTCGGAGGCAGCAGAGGAGGCCGAACCTTCGGTCGGCCGGGCGGCATCTCTCTGGTGCGGGGTGGCTCGGCTCACCAGCTGAGGGCGCCGGCCGCGTGCGCCGGCGTGGGGGGGACGGCGGGGGTCGCGCTGTGCGACCCCGCAGCTGGACAGAGACCCGCGCGACGCAGGACTCTACGTGGAAGGCCGACCGGACGTGTCGGCCGGTCGGTGGAAGTGCCGCCTGCGTGGCGTGGGCGAGGTGGCTCGCGGGAGGCGGTTGGGCCGCAGTCCCAGCGGGCCGACCGGACCGGCCCGGTCCGGCCCAAGAGGGTCCCCCTTTCTTTTAAAATCTTCGGATGCCCATATTTCGGGCTACGAGTGACCATTTTGCGTGCGGTCTGCGGCGGCGCGGACCTTACGTCGATGCGGACATTATGGGGTGGTTTTGGGAGTTTTAACTTCTGAGATGAGAGGATCGAGGGCATGACACGTGTGTAGAGCAGCTTAGCGGGCTTCCCGGGAATGCTAGTTTTGGACAGCACGAACGCGTCCAACATCTGAATTAAGCACCGTCAGTGGCATTGGGACCCTGGAACTGAGGCGGAGGTTTCTAGGGAAGTTTTAGGAGTTGAGACTGGTTTTGAGGCGTGGGCCCCACGGGCCGCCTTTCGAGCTGCGTGCAGTGTTTCACGGCCTTTTCATCGGATGTCCGTTCGGGGTGTGCGAGTAGTCGATTCTGGATGTTTTTCAGAGGGAATTTCAATGATGCAATCCGCCCGCTCTAATTCCGCACGATGGTGTGGGCCCCATGAGGGACGTTTGGGCGTCGATGGAGATTTTCCATCTTTATCACCGGGCGACTGTTTTGGACAAGTGAATAGTCCATCTCATGTACTTTTTCGAGAGGATCGCAACGATGTGATCTGTTCGTTGCGTTTCAGGATCGGGATGCAGGTCCCACATGGCACCGCTCGTGTGCGGTGCGCCGGAATGCATCTTTTTCTCCGGATATCCGTTGCACTCAAGTCAGTAGTGCTTTTGACATGTTTTCCCGAGGGGATCACAATGGTGCGATGCACCTGACTATTTTAGGGGCCGAGGCTAGGGATCACGGGACGCCGTTCAGGCGTGAGACAGTGTTGGTGAATTTTCCGTCGGATATCCGTTGGAGGCGAGTAAGTAGTCGATCTCGCGTGTGTTTTCCACAAGGATTACAACGGTGCGATCCGTTTGGTTGTGTGGATCCTCTTGCGTGATCTTGTGAAATGTGGAAATGTGAAGGTGCCCCGGGGGGGCGGTTCTTCTACTGTGGTTGTAGTGGACCCTTGGCATTTGATCGCGTGCACTCCCGTGTGAGTGAAGTAATGCTTGATTGGATGTGGTTGCCCGTGCCTCAGTTGTTGAGGTGTCAAGTTGGAAATGTTACGTCGCGCCTTCACATTGACGTTGGGTGCCGTGTGCACGATAGCCCTTGGGATGGGGGCGTGGTATACTCTGGGAGTATACGAGAGCGCTTAGAGGTACATGTGTTTTGTACCTGAGACGTTCGTGCGCTTGGTTGGGGTTGACTTGGGTCCACACATCGTGTGGGCCCCATGTGCGTGCTGTGTTCTGATTTGCGTACTTTGACCTATCACGACATAGAGGGTCCCTCTGTGCTCATTTGTTTGACCAGTAGGGTTGAGTGGTCTCCCCCTGGTTTCGTTCTCGATGGATAGACCGGTAGCGGTGTTAGTGATACATAGTGATGGAACAGGTGCTGAACCCCTTTGGGTGAGTTGTTCTGGAGTTGGGTGGTTGCGCGATACCCACTCTGTGTTCGGTTGGCCAGTGTTGTACCCTCCAGTGGAGATGGCTAGGGAAGTTCTGAGTTTTACCCTCCAGCGGGGCTAGGCAGTGGGTTACTCATCAGCTTCTAGGGTCTAACCTCCAGCAGAAACTGGGCAATGGGTCACCCGATGCTCTTAGGGTCTACCCTCCAGCAGAGACTGGGCAGTGGGTCACCCGAAGCTCTTAGGGTCTACCCTCAAGCAGAGACTGGGCAGTGGGTCACCCGACGCTCTTAGGGTCTACCCTCCAGCAGAGACCGGGTAGTGGGTCACCCGATGCTCTTAGGGTCTACCCTCCAGTAGAGACTGGGTAGTGCGTCACCCGACGACACTCTTAGGGTCTACCCTCTAGCAGGGACTGGGTAGTGGGTCACTCGATGTCCTCTTAGGGTATACCCTCTAGTAGGGCTTGGCAGTGGGTCACCCGTCGTCTAGTTCCAGGTCTACCCTCCAGCAAGGCTAGGCAGTGGGTCGCCTGTTGGCTTATTTCAGGTCTACCCTCCAGAAGGGCTGGGAAGTGGGTCGCCAGATGATGTATTATGGTTTACCCTCTAGAAGGGCTTGGCAGTGGGTTGCCCAGTATCTTATTATGGTTTACCCTCCAGCGAGGCTGGGCAATGGGTCGCCTGATGATATATTAGGGTTTACCCTTCAGTAGGGCTGGGCAGTGGGTCACCCGATATCTGGTTATGGTTTACCCTCTAGCAGGGCTGGGCAGTGGGTCACCCAGTATCTTATTATGGTTTACCCTCCAACGGGGCTGGACAGTGGGTCGCCTGATGATGTATTCCGGTTTACCCTTCAGCATGGCTGGGCAGTGGGTCACCTGATATCTGGTTATGAATTACCCTCTAGTAGGGCTCGACAGTGGGATACCTGCTGGCATTCCAGACTCAGTCCTTTCTAATAGGAAAATCTATGGCTTTCCTCCGTGTCCACCGGAGTGGGACCCTTGGTTGTATGGGTCGGTGATGGAACAACTTTGAATTTGAAGAGACCTCTCGACTGTAGGGCAGTGATGAGGCGTTGTATGACTTTCCATAGAACTCTCAAGTTCGAGGGGCGCTTTCCCCACTGAGACACATTATTTTGACGCGATCTAAAACCGTGCGGGTGAGTCAGTGTCGTACAAAGAGGATAGTGTCAAGGTGCGGTGATTGAGCCCCTTGGCTTGCGGTTTGGGGCAGACGTGCGGGATGCTGGGAATTGATCATGGAGTTTACTTCTGGGACTGTTGGATACTCTTTTCTTGGGCTGAGCTACGGGACGGAGATCCCCTTACGACGTTGTTCGGGCTTCTTGATTGAGCATAAGGATATGTATATACCTTGTTCTAGTACCCACTTCTTGGGTTTGGTTACTCTCCTTCCAGGAGAGGCGATGACGCATGGGGTATGCCACGTGCTTCCCGTGTCTAGCTTCTCGTGGTTGGATGAGTCTACTCTCCTGCTATTGGTAGCGAAGACTCAATGAGAAGTCCATATTCTCACCGTTTCTAGCTCCTTGGGCCTGGAAGAGTCTACTTCATTTCTCTTGTTGGGTTGAGCTGGACTCTTTACTGCACTCTCTGTTTTACTCCTTTACTTTTCCTGTTCTCTCTACTGCTCACCCTTCGGTACCTCCTTTGTTGCTCCCTAGAGACTTCGGGGTATCTTACTGATTATTTTAATACTCACCCCTACATGGGATTTTCCCGCACTTGGTGTGCCCTTGTAGACGACAGAAAGGTTGGTCGTGACCTCAGTGGAGCAGAGGAGTTCGGAAGCTTGGACCACGTGCGGTGGTCGTAGCCAGGTTCAAGGTGGGAGACCCGTCAGCAGTTTCTTTTTGTTTACCTTTTGCCGGGTTGTGGCACCATTTCTGTTTGGGTGCGTGTTTTTCCCCTTTTTCCTTTTAAGCACTTTACTTGTATCATTTAGAGGTCGATGCACATTTTTGGTATATATATAACAGTTTCTCTTTTTCTCTGTTTGTATTTTCTTTTACTCCGCACTTTTGCATTAAGTGTCCTGCGTGTGTGTGTGTACATGTACTTAGGAAAAGGCGTCCCCGAGACATTGTGCCTTCGGCGCTAGTCACCATCCCCTGGCCTATGGAGGCGGGCCTGGGGTAGTTGCGGCTCGAGCCCGGGTAGGGTCGGGTTGTGACACATAGAACACAAGATTTTTAGCCAAGTGAAACAAACTTTTTATACCATAATAAAGCACCGCTTCATCAGAAATCCTTATGGGATCCTCCAGTAATTTCTTCAACCATATCATTTCATTCCCATCTTCTGTTTTAGAAATACACTCTAATTCTATTTCACTTAGATTAAAATTTTTTTGTAGAATTTACGATTAGATAACAACCATTACTCTAAAATTAAACACAAAACTGGTTGTAATTTTACTTGTATCTATTTCAAATATAAATTCTAAATCTAAAAACCCTTAAAACGGGTCATATGTCTCAAATCATAGGGATTGATCTTTTAATCCTTTAAAATACCAGGTAGTGCAATTCACAGCCTCCCATTATACTTTCCCCAAATTTTTCATATATCAGTTCACAACTCCCACTATATGGATAATGTGTATATGAGTTCCCAATATTACATACATCAAAATTATAATGTCTATGAAATTTGGTAAATTTTCCATGTACTTTACCTCAACTTTTATTACTAGTGCTTGTGATTTGGATAGTTATAAATGATTATAAAGTGGTGTAGATGTTGTCTTAATTTTGGTCATCCCAATCCCTTTGATGATCCTCAAGATATAATTATTTTGAGATGAACTCAAAGTTATATCTGTCCTATAAATTTCAATATTCATCCACAAAATATCTCTTTCCTATCAAAGATCATTCATTTCATATCATTAAAAAAAATCAGACTTTAACTTTTAGATTTTTTGGGAATCCAGTTCAATTACTAGTATTACATATATATCTAAAGAAATAAGATAAAATTCTCATCTTCTTATTGATTTTGATAATAACTATGATCTAAATTTCACTTTCTGAACTCTTCTTCATACATAAATAAATCGAATTTATGATTCCATTATTGAGGTTATTTCTTTAAGTAATAAAATAAATTATTCAGCTTATATACCAAATTACACTTCCCTTATACTATTAAACCTATTAAATTTTTCATGTATATCTCCTCCATTAACTCACCAATAAGTAAAGAGGTCAGGAAATCTATCTATTCGAGATACATTTATTCAAAAAGATGACCAAATTGAGGAAGACTCCCTCAAATCTATCTCTAAAAAAGGGAAAAACAAATAGTGGATGCAGATGGTTTCATTACTCCCAATCCTAAAAAAATGAGGAAATGTAGAGACTATTCTCACATAGAATGAACAATTGTCACAAGGTCTCTTGATAATTATAAAAATGGGAACACTGCAAATTCAAAATATATAAATTTTGTTAACTGGAGTGCAATCACCTTTGGAGATTTTAGACAAATGGCTACAGATTCTCATTCACAACTTTGGATGGATCCTCCTATTGCACCTCTTGATGATAAACTGAATGAAGTCTTTGACTCGGTGGCAAAGCATGTAGACCGGGATGCTAAGGAGGTGAATAAGAATTTGGAATCTCTATTGGAACAACGAGAAGAATTGGCATATCAAAGGCTAAAAAATGGGGAAATATCTATGGAAACTTATCTTGATATCAAACTCCAACTGTTTAATAAGAGGTTGGTGTAAGAGTATAGTCAAACTACTAGATTTTCATTAGCTAGTGCTGCTCTAATCTCATGTCACAGTCCTCTTCTCTTATGATGTGGCCATCCCTACACATCACCTTCCATATTAAGGCCTTGGAGATTTCTTGGAGGTGATGAACTTGATTCATGATGTGTTTGAGCTTCTTTGTTATATCTCCATGTTTTTCTCTCACTTTTGGGTTGGTGTAAATTCATTACACCTCGATCTTGTATTGTAATACTTTGGTTTTAATAAACTATTTGGAGCATGAATTGGGCGACCAATTCATTTATCCGTTTGTGTTAAAAAACATTATTTTAATGGTAGAATGTTAAAATACCATTGATAATATTTCTGATAAGTATACCCCATCTTTCCATTGAAACCCTTTCACTACTAGTTATTCCGTGCATTAATTATTTCCATCAACTTCTTCTTTAATCTATTAAACCCACTTTTTTCTCAAGTTCCTTTTTACCCTCTATAAGTTCAACCATTAACCAATTTCTATTGAAATTCAATGAATCCATATCCTCATTTATGATTGAATCGCACTACTTAAAGTCACTAAGATAAGATTATTCCTTTATATTTTTAGGATATCCAATATTTATTAAGATTAGAAAATTTATATCAGCCCCATACCTCTGAAATAGCCTTCTGATTCTTGTTGATCTCCTCAACTAAATCAGAAGCTCTAAAACACTCAGATCAACTCTCCCAATTAGTAAATGAACTTATAGCACATAATATTTTAAGTCTGATAATTTTATTTCTCCCACTCCAGCTTTTGATACCCTTGATGTAATACCCAAGACCTTACTCTAACAGATAAACACTACATCTCAAAAACTATTTATAATATATAGTCTAAAGATCCTTTATCAATGATTATATTTAAAATGTGAAATGATAAATTCTAGAATTTATATTTGATTAAAAGCATGTCATATTTGGATTAATTATGTCAAAATTATCAAAGGGAATTTTTTTTATATTTCTTTAAAAACTTGATTTTTAGGCGAATAGTCAAAAAAATAGTTTTAACCAAAAATTTAAATTTATATAAGCCATACATAGAGTTTTATAATAACTTTTTATTGATCAATTTTTTAAGAATTAAATCAATATATTTTATAAATACTATTGAGAATCTATAGAACCTACGATTAACATTTTACTGACATCAGTAATAATTTTCAATAAGAAATATATTTTGTCTTTTATTTTAATTAAATATCAATTTTGTAAAATTCGGATTCATATTTTTTTATATTACATTTATTTTTTTAAACACCTATTTATGTCATGAAAACTAAAGTCATTAATAATATTATTCTATACATAAATTTTATACTTAAAAATACTATTTTTCTAAAAACTGGTCTTTTACATGTTGTATGCGCTTGTATTAAAATTAATTCCTATCACTTTTATAAATTGAATCAAATAAATAAATCTTCATTTCATAGTAAAAATTTTAGGTAATAATGTCAACTTCATTTTTTGATATGAATTTAAGTACCAAGTAAAATATTAGCTACTATAGTAAAAATTTTATTTTTCAAAGAATCATACTTTTCAAAATATTGTATATTTTAATATTGTATATTTTAAAATTTGTATTCTCATATTAATTTTAAACATATATAGAAATAAATTAACAATATTTAACTGATAATTAATGTTTAAAATATTAATGACACCTAATAATTAAATCATAATTCTTTCTATAAAACCATGTTTTCTATAAATTATATGTTTTAATTTAAAAGATATTTTTCTAATATTTAGAAATTTAATTATGTTAAATGGATACCATATTTAGATTCATAACATCAAAATTTTGTAATCATGGCCATATTATATTGTTAGTGATAAAATAGTAACCATGATAAATATTTTTTCAATTTTGATAAATGTTAAAATGGGTAATCTAACGTGGCTAAAATTTTACAAAATCAGCATGATACTTAGATTTATATAATAACTTATACTGGTTTTAAATTAATACTTATGTGTCTCATAAACATTTTCCAACCTAACTCAACTAACTCACCTTATCCACCTAATCCACATGTGATACCATTATTATCCCTTGCATAACTTTAGTTTCTATGGAAGTACCCTCTTTTTCACCTATGAAAGGAGATCACTCCCACCCATTTTCACTTCCATCTCTACCCTAAAGACATTGATCATGAATTTCCCTTATCACACCCTCTCTATATCACTCCTAATTAGTTCCTATGTTTCTAAGGATACCTCCCAATCATTGAGAAGATACTTAGAAAAGTAAGTGTTTCCAATCCTCCTATTTCTTTTTTAATAAATATTATTTTTTTATAATAACATTCAAACATATTACATTGGTTTTAATTTTATGGGATCATCTTCCATTATATTTATTTTTAATTATATAATACATACCCCTCCCATTATAAATATTTTTTCTATACAGTTATCATGTCGACATAAGGGTTCTCATTCCACCCCTTCCATTTTAAATTACAATAATTTATTACAATGCCATCATACTTGTAATTTTATGATATTATCACCCATTTTATATATTAAAAATTATATTTCCTCTCATTAAATCCTTTTATTAATCCACCATAATTATAAAAAATCCTATGTTTAGGAAATTAATGTGTGTGTGGTTTTCCTAGAAATTACATCTCAATCTAGCTACTAGCAAGTGGATGTAGTGGTGGTACTAATACACATAAGGTTAATAACCCTAAAAAAGATGTTTTAATTTCAACTCAGTCTTCAATCTGGTTCTTAATGAGTGGCCCTAGGACTACACACCAGACTAGAAACTCCTAGGGGGTATGATTTAGATAATTAATATGATCTTTATAAACTATAATGATGTATTTTCTTACCATTTCTATGATATTATACTAATGAAATATATTTAACCAAGTCACTATCTTCTATTGATAACATGCTACTTTGAGATTAACCTTATCCACTACCATATGTTTTTTTGATAACTCTACTTCTAATTACATTCATAAAAACATTATAGTTTTTATGTTAATTATGTATTGCTTAACCATAAATCTTATTTATTTGGATGGATTGTGGACATATTATTCCACTTATTTACTGGTAATGTATTGATGTTCCACATTTCTATATCTCAATATGGATTTTTATTAATTCCTAAGGCAAGTGTATTATGATTTTTTTTATATTTTTATCTTTTATACAGTGAATTAATTTAACTTAAGTAAGTGATGTGCATGGCATGATATTGTAAATCTCATTGATTCATCTGTTTGTCTTATGAGATAAAAGGTTTGGGTATTTGGTGTATTTCTCTCCCATTCAAGAATTATTTCTTGGCTATAACCTTCACTATAAGAATGATTTCAATGTTATAACCATGATGATAAGAAAAATTCCAAGAGTAGTCCTTGAAGGTAAAGATCAAGGTTCCCGACATTATGTATTCCATCAACGTGAATTTAGTTATTATTATCCATGTGATTATTTTCATTTTTATGTTATCTATGGATATTTTTCATTCTCAAGATATTTATTATATAGAAAGTTTTTTTTATTATTCACTCTTCCATCACGTGCTTTCATATTATGATAGCTTCCAATGTTCTTATACCCTTATTGTGAATTTAAACTCACATTTTTTATATTTTTATTTCTTTAGGGGACCATGAATTTATCTATGAAAAAATTCATGGATATAATAAAAGTAATAATAAAGTTTCATGAAGTTTTTTATGGTGTATTTTGATGTTCCAATGTAATATGTAATTCATGTATATACATGGTATCCCAATACTACTAAACATATTGGTACTTTGTGATGTGTTTCTTTTATTTTTTACCAATGTAATAAAATAACATTTGACTTTGGGTTACTAGATTTAGGGAGTTAACATCAGCATAAAATGATGATTAGTAAGAACCTTGGGAACTTGATTTTAAAAGAGCATAACTGTCACAAAAATTAAGATAAAACCCTAGGTTGAACAAGAAATTTTTACTTTCATTAGTATTTTTATGGCTCGAAATTCATAATTTTGTGAGTTAATTATGTATATTCCATTGTTTAGAGATGGAACCTAACAGGAAGAAGGGAAATATTATCAGCACCCGTAATCAGTGCATGGATTTACTTCTAGAGAAAGTTAACACAAATGGTGTTGTATTTTATTAGATTATGGATATTTTTAGGGAAGGTGAATTAGGTTTTTAATAATAACCTTTAAAAAATGGAGAAACATACTAATCCAAAACCTAGTGTAACAATGTTGGACCACTTCATGAGACAACAACCTCTATCCTTCAGTGGGACTAATGTCCCATTAGTAGATAAAGAATGGGAAGTCCCTAGATAAGATATATCATTAATTAGGTAGTAATTAAATAGATAATGTTTTCACTATATTTTATAGTCTATGGAATGATTCTGATCAATAGTGGTTATTGATTCAAAATATAAAGGAAGAATTAGAAAACATGGAATGAAATACATTCAACGTTATATTCATTGTGAAATACATACCTTGAGAGAGAAAAGAATATATAAAATGTAAATTACTTAATTTTAATTGAATGTAAGAGGAGAATGTTTCTAATCATGAGGAAAATTTTACATTATTTTATTGGTATTCTACAGACTGAGTACATAAAATATAAAGTAGGATCGACTATTTCTTTGATGGGATTAAGTTAATATTACAAAGGGAATAGTCTCTCAAACATTTTTATTATATGATTATATAGTACCAAGTTCCATTAAGATATAAAAATAATTATATAAGTATTATATTCAAGATAAGAAAATGATAGATGAGAATCAGGGACAAAAAATGGGGACAAAAAGAAGAAGGGAAAGATAAAGAATCCATCATGTGATTATTTTGGAAAGAAACTCCCTGGTACTTAAAGCGAACATGAGTTTGTTACATTTGTGGATAGAAGGTCCATATGGATCATTAATGCAAGATAAATAATAAATAATCTAATATCCATTTCTTCAATTATAATGTTATATGGAATTACTTTTACCAATTCCCCAAGAATAAAGAAAGTCCACTTTAGAAGATGACTTGGTGGGGGGGATCTTATGTGATTACCATAGTTGATATTGAAGTTCCTAAATATATAATAGAAGGTATGTTGATCGTAAACTAAAATATAGATAATTATTTATTTGATACTGGATATTCACACTCATTTATATATTTCTTATTTAATAAGAATATTAAAACATTTATAGCACTCAGATAAATGAGTTGTTAATCAAGATACTGAATGGAAATACTATTGTAAAAAATTTATATCAGTCGGTTCGCATTAGGATGTGTGGACACACCTTAATTGAAAACGTGATTATCATACCTATGGTTGAATTTGACATAATCTAGAGTATGGATTTGATTTTGAATTATAATTCAAAAAATTATTTCCATGAAAATGAGATTATAATTATTGAAGGAGGAGAGGAGTTCTTTGTATTTATAGGTGAGATAACATTATCTAAGTCATACCTGGATCCTCCTAAAGTATTAAAACATAATTTATTCCTTGTATAGGAAAAAAAGAAACAACTTATGGTTGGAAAGGGAAAATAATTAATGGAAAATGTACATATTGTGCATGAATCCATTGATGTATTTCCAAATGAATTACCCTATACATTTTCCAAAGAATGAAGTGGAGTTTTTTATTGAACCCATCCCTAAGGAAAAACCTATATCTAAGACTCCATATGGAATATACCCAATAGAATTGGTGGATCTAAATAAAAAACTATAGAATTTGTGTAATAAGGGATTCTTCTTCCCTAGGGTTTCACCCTGGGGAGCCCATGTTCTTTTTGTTAAAAAGAATGGTTGGTCTACAAGGTTATTCATAAATTACAAAGATATTAAAACCCTTATTATAAAGAATAAGTATCATATCCCATAAAATTTTGAATTATTTGATAAAATATAGGGAGATAAATATTTCTTAAAGATTGATCTTTTCTATGGTTTTCACCAATTAAGTCTAAATTCAAATGATATGCCAATGACTACATTTCATACTAGGTATAAAGATTATTGGTTTACAATTATGCACTTTGAATTGAATAATACACCCTTTAAATTTATAGTTCTAATGAATAAATTATTTCAAGGATTATTTTGATGATTTTTAATGGTATTCACTGATAATATCTTGATATACTCTAAAATCAATGGGGATCATGAGAATCATTTGTGAAAATTCTTGAGATACATATAGATAAAGAATTATAAGGGAAATTTATTGAAAAAAAAAATTAGAACTATGATGTTTATTCTCTTCTACATATTATCTCTAAGTATGGGATATGTGATGATCCTTTAATTATTATGTCATTTAAGGACATTCCCACATTGAATAATATAATTTAGAAATGTAATTTGCTTTGGCTTAGAAGTTTACTATGAATGCTTTTTTTCAAAATATTACTCAATAATCCAATCCATTAACCAAGTTGGTAGGTAAAGGGGAAAATTCACATGTCAAAAGGAATGTGAAGAATGTTTTGAGGTGTTAAAGAGGATATTCATCAATGTATTGGTTTTGAGTCTACCATCAAGAGTGGAAGGATTTATAATATACAGTGATGCATAAAATAAAGTATTGGGTTGCATACTTTTGAAAAATAATAGCCATTTCTTATGAATTGAGTAAAACAATTATCTATGAATAGAGCTATCTAAATCATGAAATTAAAATAAAATCTATAAACTTTTCATAAAATATATTGATTAATTATCTTTATTGTGATATATATATAGATTTTAAGAGTTTTAAATATACTTTACCACAAAATTAAATCAATATGAGACTAATATGGTGTCTAGATTTACTCAAGGACCATGATTTCTTTATAAACTACCACCATAAAAAAGTAAAAAAGGAGGCTAATGCCTTATGTAATAAATATCATGGAGTTATGACCAAGATGAGGATATAAAATGATCTTATATTCATGGAGTTTGTAAAGTTGGATATGGAAATCATTAAGGAAGGGGAAACATCAGCCCTTTTCCAAATGATTACCAAACAATACTTACTAAAGAAGATGAATAAATTATAAAAAGAATATAAGGGTTTGTAAAAGAGAATTAAGACCATGAATGATAAGAAATTAATATACTTTGCCTATGATGATGGTGTGTTAAGGTTAGGAAAGAGACTACATGTTCCATCCATAAAAGTTCTAAAAAGGTAATTACTAGATAAATATCATATATCAAACTTCTCTATACATGTTGGTTTCTTAAATATGTATAGGGATTTAATAAATATTTATGGTGGGAAAATATAAAGTGTGAAATTTCAGACTATGTTTCTAGATTCTTGGTATGATAGTAGGTGAAGGTCAACAGAAAATATTGTTAGGGAGTCATGAAACCTCTCACTATAATAATTTTAAGGTGGGATACAATTACAATGGACCTTTTCATTAGGCTTTTAACGACTCCTAAAAGGATTTAATGCTATACGAGTCATTATGGATCACCATACCAAGTCTAGACATATCATTTCAATAAGAGTGGAATTAACTCTTGAATTGATTACATAAATATATATATCAGTGAAGTAGTGAGACTTTATGGTGCACTATATACATATTATATCTGATAGTTACCCTCCGTTCAAATAAAAATTTTAGAGGATCATTTAGGTGGTTCTCAACACCAATATACATGAAATCACTTACTTTCATCCCTAAACTATTGAGAATACTGAAAGGACTATTAAAACATTATAAGACATGATTAGATCATGATTTCTTGACTTTCAAGTTACATGGGATTAGTATATACCTTTAGTAGACTTTTCATGCAATTATAGTTTCCATTCAAGAATCTAGATGGAATTGTATGAGGAATTATATGGGAAGTGATATCATACTCTAATTTGTTGGGAAGAATTTGGGGAAAGGAAGCTGGTAGGCCTAGATCTTGTGGATGAGATAACTTGGAAAGTATAGACTATTCAAAATCATATCAATGGACCTAAAAGAATATAAATTAGCTATGTAGATAATTGAAGGAAATACACAGAATTTTAATTGGGGGTAATGTATTCTTAAAATTTTACCCACTGAAGGGAGTTATAAGATTCACTATAAATGGGAAGTTAAAACCTTGGTACATTGGGTCTTGAAAAATATTATAGAGAATTAGTGCTATATCTTACCATTTGAATATGCTGCCAACATTCCTAAAGTAGAAAACATCTTCCATGTTTTATTATTAAGGATGTAAATATCATATTCAATGCATGAAATCATATCTAAGAGAATAAATATGGAACTTGAATTTTCATTTAATAAAGATCCCATCCAAATCCTTAACACTAGAGATAATGTGTTTCATAATTAGTCAAGTTGTCTGGTTAAAGTCCTTTGGATAAGTCACAAATTTTAGGGGGGAAACATTAGAACCAGAAGAATCTATAAGGAAAAAATAACCACATTTTTAGTAGCTAACGTGCATCCCAATTTTAGGATGAACTTATTTAAGTGGGGGATGTAATACTTAGGACCTAACTCTAGTAGGTAAACACTACATCTAAAAATCCATTAAATAATTCACCACTTAAGGTTCTATTATTAATGATTATGTTAAAATTAAAATTCCTAAATAATATAAATTGTATTTGAAAAAAATTAATTCATATTTGGATTAATTAAGTTAAAAATAGATAAAGGTGAATTTTTATGGCTTTTCGAAAATAGTTTATTTTTAGGTGAATAGGTAAAAATACCGTTTTTGAAAAAACGAAAAATTTATATAAGAAATGCATATAATTTTATAATACATTTTCATTTATCCAAGATCGAAGGAGTAAAAATATATATATTTTTAAAAAAAATACTACTTTCAATTTATAAAACCTATGATTAACATTTTAAGAACATAAGTAATAATTTATATAATTTTTTTAGTTTTTTATTTTAATTAAATATTATATTGGTAAAATTTTTCTTCATATTTCTTTGGATTACAAATAAATTTATGTATTTTATAGACCAATTAATGTCCTGAAAACCAAAATCATTTATTATTTTATCATACACATAAATTTAACAAATAACAATAATATTTTTCTAAAAATAATTTTTTACACCTTATATGCACTAATATAATTTTTTTTAACATTTCTATAAATAAAATAAATAAAAAAGATAAAATTATTTATTATTATAAATTATAATTTTCCAAATATTTAATAAGGTAGATTTTATTTGTTGGCATAAAATTAAGTACTAATGAAAATATTAGTTACCATGATAAAATGATTATTTTTTAAAGAATAATAACTTAATATATATTGTGTATTTTTAAATTGATGTGTATTAAAGTTTAGATTAAAATTTTAATTTTATAAATACATACAACTAAATTAACAATTTAACACAAGATTAATAAGGACTAACAATTAAAACATTATCTTTCTAAAAAAATAATTTTTCTATACATTATATGTTTTAATTAAAATGGTAATTTTATCATATTTAAAAATTGAATTAGAATAAATGGAGGAAAAATTTAGATTCATCACATTGAAATTTAGAAATAAGGGTCATATTATATTTTTAGTGATAAAATAATAACCATGATTAATATTTAATTGGGATTAATAAGTGTTAAAATGGGTAATCTAATGTGGGTAAGATTTTACTAAATCAATTTGAAACTTCACCTTCTAGAATTCCTTTTTTTGTATGAAATTAATACCTACATGTATCACCAAAATTTCACCACATCTCTCACATAACTCAATGAACCCACCTAACCCCTATGTGATGCAATTTTTACATGTTACCTAACTTTAGTTTCTATGAAAAATCCCTTTTTTCACTTATAAAAGAAGATCACTTCCACCCATTATCTCATCCCAATCCATACCAGTTACATTTATCATTATGTTATATTCCCTATACCTCTCTAAATCCCTCCCAAGGTGTTCATATGGTTCTTTGGATATCAATCTACTTAGCAAAGTCAAGGTTTCCAGTCATTAACTTTCCTTTTTAATTGAAATTATTTTATTACAATAAAGTTTACACATATTTATAATATTAAAATTTCATGGTATTATGTTATATTTTTTATATTTTTAATGAGATAATACATATACCCTATCATTATATCCTTTTTTCTATACAGTTATTATGCTGAAATAAGGCCTCTCATTCAACCCCATCCATTTTAAATTAAAAACCTTTAATATAATGTCCTCATGATTGTAATTATATGAAATTATGACATGTTTTATATATTAAAAATTATATTTAATCTAATTAAATAATTTTCCTAAGAAATCACAATGCTTAAATATTCTAAATTTAGGAATGTAAAGAGTGTGTGGTTTTTCTTATAATGACATCCTAGTCTGAATACTAGCAAGTGGATGAATCTATGACACAGATAAACCTAGGGATAGTCACCCTGAAAATTGATGGTTTAATTTCAAATCAATATTTAGTTTAGTGCATGATGAATGAGATCAATATTGTAAACTTTTCTAGACACTCATTGGGGTATGTTTCAGATAATTCAAATTCTCTTTACAACCCATAATAAAATATTTTATTACCATTGATATAGTATCCTACTAGTGAATACTATTGAACTCAATAATTATATTCTATTGTTACCCCAAAAATTTTAGAGTACCATTTAAAAATAACATGTCTTTATTTATTTGATAAAGGTACTTACTATTACATTCATAATAACGCATAGTTTCTATGCTAATCACGTATTCCTTAACCATCCAACTTCTTTCTCTAGATGGATTATGTTTATGTTATCCCACTTGTTGACTAGGAAATTATTGATGTTATGTATATTTGTATATTAATATGTATTTTTTTTATTCCTAATGATATTTTCATATACATTGAATTGATATTGATATTTTTTATATGGAAAATTCATTGGACTTAAATAAGTGATGAGTGGGTCCTGATATTATGTATTCCCTCGATGCATCAATTGGTCTTATGAGACAAATATTTTGGGTATTTAGAATATGTATACTGAATGAAATAATGATTTATTAGTTATGTACTTTATTTTTAGAATGAAATATTGGTCATGGCCTTGGAAATAAGAATAATGTCTTGTTTAAGTCCATGATGGTAAAGATCAAGATTTAGGGTATTATTATTTCCATCACAATTTCATTCAATGTTTTCTACGTGATTATTTTCATTTCAATTATATCCATGCATATTAATCATGCTCTAGATATTTATTAGATATCATGTTTATTGATTATTAACTCTTCTGACATGTATATTATTCTTTCGATAACTTCTGATGTACTTTTACCCTTACGAAGAGTTTTAGCTCACCTTTTTTATGTTTTCATCTCTACTAGGTTCCAAGAAGTTTTATATGAATAAATTTATGGATGAATTAAAAGGAATAAGAATGTTTCAAGAAGTTTTTAATGTTTTATTTTGATATTTCAATGTAATATAGAAATAATGTATGTATCTAGTCCCCGAAAATTTCTAAATTGTTCGGTCCTTTGTGATGTGATCCTTCTATTTTGTACGAATGTAATAAAGTATCAATAATGACCCTAACACCAGTATTCTATATTTGGTTCCTTACTTTATTACATTGGTATAATAAATAAAGAAGTATCATATTAAAGAATCTATTAGTTTATTATATTTGGAAGAATAGATACAAACATAATTGTAACATTACAACTTAAAAGGAAAAAATGACATTGCAACTCCATTATAAACATCCTTAAACTCATAGATTATCCCTGCAAGTCATTCATAATATATATATTCTTATCCCATGGAGAAATTTAACATAATAAAAGGGTGATCTCAGATGCTTAAAAAGCTTATGAAATACAACAGAAACTAATATAAATGATAGGGAAATGTGAATAAATAAAACCCATTCCATTATAACATAATCTTGAGCATAATATGATAGGAATAAAATTTGAATAAATAATTCCATATAAATAATCATATGAGAATGAAACTAACCATGGATATTCTACTAGTCAAATAACTACATGGATTATAAATTAATAATATCCTAATGAATGAGTGTAAAGTGATGGACATCAAAAATATACTATAGAGGCCTCATCTATGACATTTAAAAATAAATGGATAAGGCCTCAACCAAATCAATATCTAAAAATAAATGGAAAGGCCTCAGCCAAGTCCATATATAATTTGTCTCATGAGACCTATAGATACATTGAGTGGATATAATGCCCCCCACTCATCAATTAATAAGTCCAATAAATTTCTAAAATGAAAATGTTGAATAAAAAACAACATAAACATTCGAAATAAAAAACTTTCAAATGAAATGTGGATACTTTAACCCTAAACCATGAAAGGTATCAAAATATCACATCCATATTCAAAATGACCATAAAGCCTTCAAGAAAATATTATTGATGGTATCATAAGAGATAAATCTCAATAAATTACAAGATACAAAAAAGTATGTTTTATAAATGAAGGCACTTTTAAATGATACAGTTTAAAAAGTCTTGAGGAAAATAATTATTAATTATTCTAATGGGGACCATACCACTTTGAAACATTTAAATCATATTACTTATGATAGAATAAAATTAAATAAAACTTATAATATAATGATAATAAGGAGACTCAAGATATTATATATCAAAGGGTATTACATACACCACACATAAGAAATTAGTGGTGAACAAGGAAAATATATCACAAAATTGAAAGTGAGATGATAAAACCATTTTTTACTTTGGAAAGAAGAGTTATTTTAGAAAAGCATTTGTATTTGTCATAAAATATGATTGTAAAAATTTAGATCCCAGAAAAGAAAATATAAGTACAATTAAATTACATTTGAGGATTAAATGATGTTCAACTAAAGTGAAAATAGATAAACATAGTGTTTAAGAACTTTAGAAATGAGACTCTTTAGTACAGTTTAAGGAAAATATTAAAGAGTCTATAAAAAAGTGCATAATTGTTTATATAAAACCATAAATGGGGAAATATAGTTTTTCATGATAAAATGAGTGATTTTAGAAAAATATCGGTAGGTTAAAACATATTATGTATGGCACTTGAAAATAGTTATGAAATTGGGAAGTTCCCTTTAATCAGGATTTATTATAAGGAAGAATTGAGAATCATATCTTTTTAAAACATGTATTTACCCATAAAAGAATAATTTTATGATCTAGATACATGATTTTGAATCATATACACTGAATTCATTTGAATTACATAAAAATAAATGAGAATTAATTTTTAATAAAGAGAAATAAAGTTTAACGTGAATAGAAAATAGAGGTTCGAGAAGAAACCCTTACCACTTTTTAATCAATCGAATCATATGCCCAAAAAATTAATAATAATAAACTGAAACATTAAATAAAAATAAGTTTAAAATATTAATGATATTATATATAAAATGGAAGTATAAATACCCCAAAAAATAAGTGGTGAATAAGAGAAATCACACAGAATAAAAGTGAGATAAGAAAACCCTTACCTTATGTCTGAAAGTGTTCTGCACGTGTACATAATATCATGGATAATGAAATTAGATTTATTAATAATTTAATAAAAACATATTAAACATGTTTTTCATTTATAATAATTTTATTAAATTAATTTATGGTCTTTTTAGTGAGTTCTAAGACTCAATTTCTTCGTTTGAGAGTGTTTGTTTCCTTGGTTTTCATGATTTGTTCACTTGTATACATGTATGAAAGATCATGTAAAATGGAAATTGTTACCCATAATTGAAATTATATGTTTTCAATGAAATTATAGGATATTTAATGGTCCTATATATAAATTGTTTTTCATAAATAAGGATGATTCATTAGATAAATCTTTAATGATAACCATTTAGATTATTTGGGCATTTTCCGATCATCATGATCTAATTTGTCTTATGAATTAATATTATGTATATGTAATGGTTCAAGAACATTAAATAAGTTGAATTAAATAAATTAATTTATATTTTAACTTTATGAATGGTTTCATGATCATCCTTGAAGGCATTATTGAAAAACGAAAACTCATCATCCATGAAGGAGGTAAATCAGCACCTCAGACACGATATTTTCATTTTTAGAAAAAAATGGAAGAGAAAAGGAATGATTTTAGATATACTATAATCATAATAAGTTTATAGTATATATATAATTCTGTAGTTATAATGTATGTTTTCAAAGTGGATATAATGAAAGGATAAGAAAAGGATAGAAACTGAAAGAAAATTAAAAGAAAGAAAGGAGATTTTACCTCATGAAATCCTCTCTTTGAGAACCTTCATAAAGAACTTTGAAATGGAATTTTGGGTGAGAATAGTGGGAAAAATAGTTATTTAGAGGTTTGGAAGAGTTATTGGGTAGAAATTGGACAAACTTAATGGATTTTGAGGCATGAGGAGAAGAGGTAGTATTTATAGTGGAGGAGAGAGGTGTTTTCTGATTATTTAATTCATTTGTTTATTATTTTGCCTCAAGACTATGTATAGTTGTATAATTATCAAAAAATATATTAAAATAACTAAGGGGAGTAATAGATATTTCTGATTACATCAGTAATGACTCAAGGAACAATTTATTTAACTTATAATGCATATATACCATAAATTACTGCATTTTATTATTCACAAAAATTAAATTATTTTATAAAAATCCCAAAACTTCACCCTAATTTTTTTTTTCAATTTATAGAAATAAAAAGTAGACTCCATTTTATGAAAATAATTTTATATGTCTGAGAAATTTAATTTTTAATTAAAATCATCATTTATTCAAAAAATACCGATTTTAGAATTATAAAAAATTTTATGACACATTTAAATATTAATTAATTTCTCATAAATTATCTTATAATCAAAAGGAAATAAAAAATTAATTTATGAATATATTTTTTGAAAATAATTTTATTTCAAATCGTAATATTATTTATAAAATTATAAATAAACATTTACACTTTATAGAAATACCAACACTTAATTTATCATTTTTATAACATTTGTTTACTTATTCAATGATATTAATATATCATATTTTAATTTATAAAATCCCAAAATTTTATTTACACCTTCATAGCTGATTTTTATATTCAAATCATAAATATAATATTAATATAATGAAAATTAAAGTTTTATAAAAATCGATATTTTTCACTATTTACTGGAAAATAAATATTTTAAGAAAAATACCAAAATTTCACCCGAAGTTAATTTTAACATTCCAATTTTAAAAATGAATTTTATTTTATTCAATAGAATTTATAAAATTTTGAAAATTTAGTTGTTAAACATATACACCACTATAAGGTGGTAAAATTTCCTATTTGAAAATATATCTTTTTATGCATAAAATTGGATTTATTATTAACTTAAGCCTATAAAACATATTTATTGAATTTAAAAAATATTTGATTAAATATGTAATAAATAACATTAATATATTATAATAATAGTGATAAATTCAGGATAAATTTCCATTGTGGCCATAAATATAATTTTTTTTAAAAACATATCTTTTATGTTAAATTGATTTTTATTTTAATTTATAATTAATTGATAACAAATGAATTAATTTTATAAACATGTGAAAATTATATTTTTATAATTTAATTACTTCCTTTTATTCCTTTAATTTCCATGGTTGGGTCACAAATATAATATTTAATCACTTGTTTAAGCTTGGTGTTCTGTGTAACGTAAGCTAATGAAGAATTTAAATTTTAAAAAGAGACATACCATAAAATCTCAGGGTGTTACATTCTCCCATACTTTAATAAATTGTTTCCTTTCAATTTTAAATTACATTTCAGAAAATGAAGGTTGATACTTGAAAATTACTTTGTGGAAATCCCACATTGTAAAAAGGGTTTATAAAACTTCTTCTTAAAATAGGTAAAGAGAAATACGAACGTCACAAAAAAAACTAATATTATGAAATATGAGAACATTCATAAAAATTTTAAAACAGAATAGAAATATAACTATGAAGTTATGATATAGAGTTAAAGAATACATGTTTGTTATACATTTTTCCAACAAAAAATCATAAATTTTTGATTAGTTAAAAGACCACGGATTTTCTATATGGAAATGTTAAAAGATGATGTTTTTTTCTAAAATATGTTTCCTAGTTTTGAGGGTTTCTTTTACTATCTAGAAAAGCACTTTATAAAATAAACTTATGTGATTCCTTTACATGTCATAATCTCATCCTTTTGTTGTGCATCGACTTGTCTCCAATTCATTTCTTAAATATGGATATGGATATTCAAGAACTTTTTTATGCCTTAAGAACTTTTATGAATCATAAGATCAATAAGAAATTACTTATGACTTTAAATATTCATTGAAACCATGGTGGTTAGGATAGGTTGTCCAATCTGATAAATCATACTTAAATCTTAATCAATAATATCCTTAATCTATGTCATAAGAATTTAAACATAATGCTCATAAAAAATATGTCTTTCAAAATTCAAAGACAAAAAAATTATAAGGAAGGTCAATAAATTTTAAAAACAAACTTAACATAAGCTTCCCTAAATAATGCAGATCTTATTTTCACATACCAAATATATGAATAACTATATATATTTGAAATCATTGTGAAACATGAATTCTTCTATGATTTTAATCTCAGGTTATTTAATAGTGTGCTTAAATCCAAACATCTAATAATTATAGTATAACATAAACCATCAGATCACTAACCACCTTCATGTTCATTAATACTATCCCATAAACATCTATTTATTATTATCTCAATATCAAGCATATATTTAGTTTTATCTTTCCCAAGTTATATGTTTTAAGAATATTAAACTACAATATAATCACTCCTCTTGATTACTATTTCTAATCATCTCATACTTTTAATTCATTAAAGAATAAGTACTTCAGTATAATATTTATACATATCAAGATTATTATAATCGGAACATTATTGATAAAATACTCAAATAACATAATTCTTGAATCCAAACACAAACATAATAATCATTTCTCTTCATCTATGGAAGTAGTATAATCTTGACTATGATCCATTATCCTTTTTTTGGGTATATTCTTTTGACTCTGGAGACATTGATTTTTATAGTGCCACATATCTTTATAGTTAAAGCATTGAATTTTTTTTATTTCCACTACAATCACAAGACTGGTGTCCCTTCTCTCCATAGTTGTAACAAACTCCCATTATCATTAATCAAGTACTAGGGTGTTTCCTTCCATTATTATTACATATGGGAAAATCCTTCTTTCTATTATTCCATTTATCCATCATTTTCCTTGCCATAATATTCTTCTCATGATTCCTTTAAAAATCATAAAACTTGGTTAATTATTTCTTTTTATTTATAGAACATGATAATATATCCTCATGTTATGATAATGTTTGAGAGACTTGTTCCCTTATAATGATAGGCATAATACCATAAAAGATATGATCATCCATACACTTTAGATCATTTGTATTGGTGAGGTTCCCATTCCTTTTATGAGGATTCATTTATAAACAATGGAATACACAAAAAAAGTTTATGAATCAAAATTCATACTCTCAAACTAGAAAAATAGTTAACATAAATTGAAAATTTATGCATAAATAATCTCAAAATCAGATACCTAGTTTCTTTGTGAATATATTTAGTTTCAAATATTTCATAATGGTTTATAATTAAAATGTTAATTATCCTATGAATATCCCATAGGAGTGTCAGAACAGGTGTGTAGTAAGGCTCATCTTCATGTACTAGGTAAAATTGATTCAGGCTCGATACACCATGTCAGAGTTTTTACATCTAGGTACATCTGTTCCTGAACCACATCCACTTATAGTATACAGACAAGGAATTATTGATAGAAATACCCACACAATCTCTACCTTACCAAAATTATAGTATGTTCTTATATTCTTACCCCCAAAGCCTATCTCAAGGTTATGTTCCCTAATATATATTTATAAATCTATTTTCCAAGGTTTATACTAAACTTTCTCAGATTCCAACGGTAAATACCCTAACCCCAATAGCCTAGATTCAATGCCTTAATTTATTACATTGGTAAAATAAACAAGGAAATAACATCTTGAAGCACCGAGTAGTTTATTATCTTTATAAAACCTTATACAAACATAATTGTTACATTAAAAATTGAATGAAAAAATGACATAGTGAAACCATTTGAAACATACCTAAACACCTAAATTATCCCAACAATTCATTCATAATACACATATTCGTATCTTGGGGAAAAAGAAAAAATAATAAATGGGTGATTTTAGATGCTCATTAAGGGTAAGAAATACATATTAATATAATATAAACAATAAGGAAAGGTTAATAACTAAAACACATGAAATTAAAACATAATCTTGAGCATAATATGTTAAGAATAAAATCTGAATAAATAGATCTATATAAATAATCATTTAAGAGTAAAAAATAAAAATGGATATTCTATTAGTTTAATAATCACATTGATTATCAATTACTAATATAATAATGATGGAATGCATAATGTTGTACATATAAAACATAAGATGAAGGCGTCAACCAATGCATCTAAAAATAAATAGTTAAGGCCTCATTCAAATCCATACTTGAAAATAAATTGGAAATGCCTCGATGAAGTCTATATTTTTTTTATCTCATGAGACTTACCAATGCATAGAGGGGCTATAAAAGACCCCGCCTATCACTTACTAAATATAATACATTACTCAAATTAAAAGGGTGAATCATAAATAACATAAACATTCATATTGAAAAACTAGCTTATGAAATCTGAATACTTTAACCATAAAACATGAATGGTATCAAAATATCAAATCTGTAGTCAAAATAATAATAAAAACTTAAAAAAAATATTTTATATGGTATCATAAGATATAAATATCAATGAAGTACAATATTCAATAAACGATTCTGACATATATGAAGTTACTTTTAAATGATACCATTGAAAAATTCCTGAGTAAAATAATCTTTAAATATTAAAAACTGTCCCATACTACTTTGAAACATTTAAATAATAATCCTTATGAAGGAATAACATTAAATGAAACATATAATATAATTATAATAATGTTAATAATGATATTATATATAAATGGGTAGTATATATAACACATATACTAAATAATTGGTGAATAAGGAAAATATATCATAGATCTAAAAGCGAGACAAGAAAACAATTTTTACTTTGGAAAGAAGATTTCTTTTGGAAAATCATTTTTATTTTTCATAAAATCATATTTTAAAAATATATCCCAAAAATAAAAGGTATGTAAAATGAAATCATGTTTGAGGCATAAATAATGTCCAACTGAAGTGAAAACATATAAAAATATTTTTTAAGAACTTTAGAAATGAGCCTCTTTAGTGCATTTTAAGGAAAATATTAATAAATATTTTAAAAGGAAAAAATGTATAATTGTTTGTATAAAACTATAAATGAGTAACTATAATTTTTTATGATAATTTGAGTGATTTTTAAAAAATATTGGAAGAATAAAACAGATTATAGATGGTACTTGAAAATGGGTAAGAAATTGGGATGTTCCTTTTAATAGGGCTTGCTCATTACGAATAATTGAGAAGAAGATCCTTTTAAAACATGTATTTAAACTTTTAAAAATAATGATATGAACTGGATACATTATTTTGTAAAATTCACCCTGAATTTAGATGAATTACATAAAAATAAATAATGATTATTTTGGGATAAAGAGTGAGACAGTTTAACCCGAATGAAAAATGGAGGTTCATGAAGAAACACTTGCCACTTTGTAATCAATTGAATTGTATGCCCCAAAAATTAATAATAAAAAAATGAAGCATTTAATTCCATTAATATAAATTCTTTCATGATATTATATATCAAATGTCTGTATAAATACAATAAAAACAATAAATAAGTGGTGAATAAGGGAAATCTCATAGAGTGAAAGTGAGATGAGAAATACCTTACCTAATGTCTGAAAATGTTATCAACTTATACTAAATGTCCTGAATAATGAAATTAGATACATTAATAATGTAATTAATAACCTCTTAAGCCTGTATTTAATTTATTATAATTTTATTAAATTCATTTATGGCATTTTTTATGAGTTCTAGGACTCAATTTTGTCATTCGGGAGTGTTCGTTTCCTTGGTTTTCATGATTGATTCACTTGTATACATATACAAAAGATCATGTAAAATAGAAATAGTTATAAAAAATTGAAATTATATGTTATTAGTGAAATTATTGGAGATTGAATGGTATTATATATCATTCTTTCATAAATGAGGATGATTCATTAAATAAAGTGGTAATGATAACCATTTAGATTGTGTTTGGTAATTTCGATCATATCAAACTAGTTTTGTATTATGAATTAATATTATGTATATATACTAGTTTCATAACTTTAAATAAACATTATTAAATTTATTAATGTATTTTTAAACCACAAAAATGGTTTTATTACTAGCCTTGATGGTAGAATTGAAAAATCAAAACTCGTCATCCATGAAGGTGGTAAATCAACACCGCGTAGAAGATGTTGTCATTTTTAGAATAAAATGTTTAAGAGAAAAGATTAATGGTTGATATATTGTAATCATAATAAAATTATTTTATTTATAATATACTTTAGTTATCATGTATGTTTATACATAGGAGTTTTGGAAAGGATAATAAAAATAAATAAATTGAAAGAAACAACAATAAGGGAGTATATATCTTGAATTCCCCTCCTTGAGAATCTCTTTAAGGAACATTGAAATGGTATTTTGGGTGATAAAATATGGAGAAATATGTTGTAGAGTGGTTTTTCGTAGGTATTGTGCATAAATTGGACAATATTCAAGTCTTTGTAGGTGTGAGAAGAAGAGGTGGTGAGCAATGGTATTTACAGTGGAGGAGAGGAGTGTTTTTTGATTATTTAATTCATTTGTTTATTATTTTGTTTCAAGCCTATGAATAGTTAGATAATTATCACCATTTATATTAAAAAAATGAAGGGGATTTTGAGATTATGGTTATTACATAAAAAATGACTCAATTAATAGTGTATTTAACTTATAATGTATATATACCTTAAATTATCTTTTTTTACTATTCAAAAAAATTAAATTATTTTAGAAAAAATCCAAAAAAACACCCTAAAAAATTTTCATAATGTAGAATTAAAAAATAGACACCATTTTATGATTTCTTTTTTTTTAATTTGATAAATTTAATTTTTAATTAAAATCATCATTTATTCTAAAAATACTGATTTTAAAATTATAACTGATCTTATGACACTTTGAAAGTTTAATTATGGTCTCATAAAATTATATTATAATAATAATAAAACAAAATATTCATTTTGAATATTTTTTTTAAAATAATTTTCATTCAAATCATTATATTATTTATATAATTGAAAATAGGCATTTATATCTTACAAAAATACCGACACATAATTTATAATTTTTAAAATAGTTGTTTACTTATTCAATGATATAAATATGTTATATTTTTATTTATAAGATACGAAAAATTTATTTAAAATTTTATAGTTGAGTTTATAATTAAAATAAAAATAGACTATTAATATAATTAAAATGATAGTTTTATAAAAATCTGTATTTTTCACCATTTACTGGATAATAAATTTTATGAGAAAAATATCAAAATTTCGCCCTAATCTAATTTTACATTATTATTTTAAAAAATAATTTTATATTGTTAAATTTAATTTATAAAAGTGTCAAAATTTAATTTTTAAACATGTAATCCATAAAATGGCGGTAAGATTGCCTTTAGAAAATTTATCTTTTTTATGCTAAAAATTGGATTAATTCTTATCTTAAGCCAATAAAATTTATTAATTGAATTTAAAAAATATTTTATTAGATATGTTATAAATTTAATTAATATATTTAAATAATAGTGATTAATTTAAGATAAAATTCCATTATGGTCATAAATATACTTTTTTATAAAAACATATCCTTTTGTTCAGTTGGTTTTCATTTTTATTCTTAATTAATTGATAACCAATGAATTCATTTTATAGACATGTAAAACTATATTTTAGGAATTTAATTAATACATTTTTTCCAACTATTCCAACATCAAGGTCATAATAATAACCTTTAATAATTTATTTAATCTCGATTTTTAGTGTAATGTAAGCTAATGAAGAAGCAAAATTTTAAAAAGAGACATACCATAGAATATTGGGGTGTTACAATAACTGAAAAGTATGGTTTGTTGGAGATATAGTGTTTTAATATTTTTTTTTCATTTTTATGCTCATACTCATAAACATGTAGTGCTTTTAACACTCAAGTTTTAGTTTTCTAGTTTTTGAAAATTTTTAGTACCCTGATCAAACTAGACTTCAACAGTTTATTTTTGTTTAAATTAATTATCCTATAAGTTCCGGTATTTCCATATAATTTTTTCATTAAAGAAAACACATCTACTCTTAATGATTTTATTCCATTCACCATCCCACAAATGATAACCACATCTCTGATCTCCATAACAAAGGGAATATTTTTTGGGAATTTGATATGAGTTTTCCCTTATCCTTAGAATTTAAATATTCATATGATAAAAATCCACGGTATATGTGATGATGAACTTATAGTAACTTTATAGACCATAGAACCTCTATAAGTGCATAATCTACTATTTATTATAGACTTTTATTTATGATATAAGCTTCTGTGTTGAGTTCCACTTCCAAAATTTCCTTGGGAATTCATGAGGGAAAACTCATACTCCTAGGTTTATCCATCAAATTCTAATTCATTATTACTGACACTCTATTATTCAATGGTGTTTTGGGAACCTTCTTTCAAGGCCTTATTACTTACTTCATGTATAAGATCTATAAGTTTTGTGTGGTCTACTCACCACCATTTTAAACAAACACCTAAACACATCACATTTATACATCAATAATTACATAAATAATTTATTTGTAGTATTATCCTTGAAAGTAACGTAAGAAAGTCAATTAAACCACTCTAATAATTAATAAGGGAATTTTACCAGATGGTTATGTTTACAAACTCCAACATCCTACCCATAGTATTATGACTATCTATGTTTAAAGATGATATTTTTTTTATTTTCCCTCACACAAATTTTAGAATTTAATTTTTTATGTGATCAAGATTCAGTAATCCCTCATCCTTAAGAACCTTCTAGTTATTCTCAATGAGTTAACCAAAACTATAGTTCTATAGTTCTAGATCAAGAAAAGTTAAACTCCAGACAATTTCAATTCCTTCTAAATTTCCAGTCAAGTTAAGGGTCACGTCATTTAATTATTTTCCAATCACAATAGATCTCTGATTAACATTCCATACCCTTTTTCCATGGGTAGTTCCAAAACCCTAATATATAATTTTAAAATATAAATAATATTTTTTCATAGACCAATAATGTGGATAACTTATGATAGACTCAGTAATTAAACATTCTTAATTTGGGTGTTGACCTCGCATTTTCCAATATCTTCTAGGGCTTCATAATCTTTCAGAAGGACTTTCAAAAACTTCCTAGATACATATTTGATCATGCATGTTTGATAAATAGTTGAATTAAAGGAGGATCTAGATACAATCAACCATATTTTACCAAATTGTTCACACCCATTGAGTAATTATTACTTCCATATGGTAAACTATAAGAATTAGAACTATTATATTTTTATTTCTTTACAATGTTTTCATTGAGACTTTTTAAATCCTTCTTGACGTGTCCCTTCTTCCCACACTTTATGTAGGTTGGACTGTGACCAACATATTTTTCCAATCCCTTTTCTCATTGATTTTATTTTTATGGATTATTTAAATTGACCTACCTCCAATGTGGTGATCCTACTCATACACCACTATTGAGAGCATTATAAAATTATTATTGGATTTCTGTCTATCATAATTCATCATTGAGTATCAAATTTATAAAATCCTCAAATATCATGTTTGTTTTAACACTGGAGTTACTAATTGAATAACAATTTCATCCTAGCTCTCCAAAAGTGATGATAAAAATAAAAACACACATAAATCATCATTAGAATTTACCTTTACCAATTGGATATTTACATAGATAATATTTAATTCATTCACATGATTTTATATTGGTATTTATTCTAATAAAATTAATCCTTACAACTACTAAAATATAAAAACCTTGCTAAGGGATGTCATTATTTTATACTTATATGTCAGTTCCTTCATAATATCCACTATAGTATTCATCTCCCAAATGTTGAAGGAAAAATTCCTTCTAAGTGAAATTCTTACCATTAATTTTTTTATCCATTAATTCCTAATCATCTTTCTTTAACAACAATAGCTTCACTCTAGAAAATGGAACTTCTAATTCCTTCTAAAAAAATATTGTCTTCAATCTACATTATCTAGAATCAAAAATCCAATCCATCGAATTTATCGATCCAGATAATCCCTTAATCAAATGCCATACCTGTTCTTCGACTAGTGTGTTGATCCATTGAAAGATGAATGACCCTTTAATACAATTTTTGGGGAAAATTCCATGAAAAAATGATCTATACATACAATAATACCACCTGATTCTCACACATCAGTCCACTAGAAGAACAATAGAAGGATACTCTATGTGGAAGAAAACTGATATCTAGAAGTTTTCTTCCCTGTAATTAAGTGTATCAGAAGTAGGAAGACAGTACACCTTACCGACCACATAAAGGCTTCCTCACACAAAAATTATCACAAAAAAACATAAAAATTATAATTTTTTTGCTGAAAATATTGAAATAAATACATAACATAATGTTTGACGTGATTCAAACTATGTTCTATGTCCTTGAGGGAAATAGAATGATTCTTGCCTTTAATTATTATCACAATATTACAAGTGATATAAATAGATTACAATGAAAAGTAATAATCACTAACTTTTTAGCACAATAATAAATGATCAGTTGAAAAACACAATACATTGAAGGCCCCACTCACTTATATACTATGTATCAACCAATATACTTATAATAATTTCTCCCCTAAAATCAAAAGTCATAAATAATGACTACATGAGATTTATTATGAAGTCGATGAACCTTCATCCATGATGAAATTCCAAAACCTCTAGTGATTCACAATAAAAACATTAGTAGATAAACACTTCCAATGGACCTACTACCATAGTAGAAGTTCTAATGAAAATTTCTACAGCTCACATTCAAACCATAATCTGGTAAATTAACTTTTGATAAATGCAGTTCTGATGGATGAAATTCATGTGAACTAAAATAGACTTTACCTTTAAACATTTTGTATTTTTATCTTATTTAACCCACTATTTGTACCTATATTGTTTTATAATAACATCATATGATCACCTAAATGATTAGATGTTGAATTATTAATAAAAACATATAATGGTATTATTATTTTATACAACTTTTTATTTTATGAGAAATATTTTTATACAAATAAAATTATTCTTAGTTTATATTAATTAAATTTTATTTTTGAAATTTATTACTTCTCTCCACTCGGAGGAATAAAATTTAAGAATAAGGAGATTACATTTCATATAAACCAATGATGGTATATAGATGAAAATATGAATATGAAAACTCTTTAAAGAAAATTATATGATTTGGGTTGTGATATTGAATAACAATAGGCTCCTGGAGTAAATGGTTAAAAAAACTGAATATTTGGGGTAAGACTATTCTGAGAAATAGGATGTGTTTTCTAAGTTTGTATGGTTTATATCTGTCTAGGAATTATATCTAGAGTCATTCCAATTTTTAGATACCCTTTATCTATTTTATTATTAAGTGATAATCAAAATTTTAGGGATATAATTTATTTAAGGAAAGAGAATGTAATGCCTCAAAATTTTATTATTAATTTTCATTTAAAGAAATACTAGGTTGAATATATTTTTTCACATGAAATGACAAGCTAAAAAAACATTATATTAAATATTATAATATTTCCGTAAAATTAGTGGGTATAAATAATAGTACCACACTATGGAAATTATATAGAAAGGATAATAAATGTAATTGAGCTATATGAGTCTTCCTTATGAACCACACTTTACCGAGCTTGGAAAGGAGGTAACTACACTAGGGTTTTCTCTAAACCAAGCATAATATGAACTCCAAAAAATATGATATGAGTGAAATTTATTTCGACATAAGTTTAATATTGTGTAAATTTCCATGAGATCCATGCTAGCTGAACTTCCACCCATGACTCCAACAAAATCATGTATTATGGTTAGATGTTATGAGGAGATATAGAGGGGTTATGCAAGTAGAAATTTAGATGATATAAAAATGTATTTATCAGCGTAATTAATTATTTATATATAAATTTTTTTATACATTTTTTTTAGTTTTAATGAAAAATAAAGTTCATTTTAATACAAATTCATTAATAAAACTCAATTAATGCAGTTAAATGACTATTTAGATAATTTTATACTAAAATGTATTTTATCTAAAATTAGAATTTTAATGTGATTTTTTAGTAAAATAAATATATCATGTATAAAATATATTCTTGATATTAATAATATACTATCACAAATTTAATTCGTAATTTATAGTAAATCAAAGAAATTGAAAATATGTTAAAAAGTTATTTCCCTATGAAAATAATTTCCATTGCATTTTTATGTTTTTTTAAGTTCAATCAAAAAAATTTTGAACATAAATTTTAAAAAATAGAAATAAATTTAGGATTTAGGAATTCAATATTATATTAGGATAAAAAAATTTGGGTTTTTTTTTAAAATATTATATTTTATGTGAATAATGAAAAATATAGTTTTTTACAAATACTATAACTCTTATAAATTTATCATTATATAAGACACACGTTAATGTTTATCAAAAAATTTAATTGTTCAAGGAAGAATTTAAGGAATAAAATTATGCATTTAAAAAATCTATATTGAATTTAGAAAACTCATGTATAACATATTGAATCTTAAGTAGTATTTACTGTAATAAAACCTATTTTTCGTATGTTTCTTTTAATTAAGTATCCCAAGAGTGGAATTCGGTTTTCGATTGTTTTTAATGAAACTAAACCCTTATTTGGTTAATAATAACCAATTAATTTCATATAAATCCTAAAAATTAACAATTTTATCTTTATTATAATTTTTATTAACAAAAGTACACTTTAAAAATGGGTTTTTTGTATTATGTGTGCTAATATTAAAATTAATTTTTATAACCATTATAAATTTCATTAGAAAAAAATAGATTTTTTATTTTAAATAATCAGTTGCATATTATGTAATAAGGACCATTTTATTTTTAGTCATTAAAAGTAAATTACCTAGGTAAAAATTATTTTAAAATGGTAAAAACAAAAAATTTAAAGTGAAAAATCTATGAGTAAAAGACATATAATTATGTTAAAAAATTTGTTGAAATGAATGATTTAGGATTCCATTTCATAACCATCTCCCACTCTATTATTTTTTATTATTAAATCAATTATTCCTTTTAGTATTCTCTTTATGTAACACCCCATTCTTCTTTAGAGGTACTCCCTTATTTATGCTTTGTTTATCATCCTTATTTGGGTGCGTTTGTGGGCTTCTCGGGGATGGAGGGCCTTTGCAGGAAAAATGGACAAATGTTTAGGGATATATTTTTATTTTAATTAATGGTGTCTTGGTACAAATGTGTTAATGACTTAAAGGGGTTATTCCAAAGATGTATAACACTCAGAGTAGGTTCTTTGAGTTTTCTCCTTAAACATGTAGTTTTTACATTCTTCTAGGGATTCACATAACATGTCAAGAGGTTAAATTTTTTATATGAATCATCTAGAAGATGTTTCGAACTTATCTTGGGTGCAAAGGATTTATACATCGAGTAATAGGTTCACATCATGTAATGGAAGGTAATGAGTTTTAATAAAAAAGCAATGAGTTTTTTGGTTTATATGAGATTTGGGGATTACACGATGTGTAATTGAAATACACACAATGTAATAGTCACGATTTGCCTTTTAGGGTGATTCATGAGTGGTTTCTTATTTAATTAAATGTATGATTCCTTTATCAATACCTAGAGGCTCTCCCTATAGGATTATGGGTGGTTCCATTCCTTCTTTGTCACTTTGTTTAGTGATTTATCGCCATTATGTTTGGGTTGCTTCTCTTTGAGAACGTAATCCTACTGATTTTTCTTTGGATTCGATTATGATTTTATGTTTTTGCTATGGTTGTGTTCATGTTTTTGACCATATAATGTTTCATATTGATCATTTTCAGTTTCGTGTCATGAATTGTGTTTTGAAGGTTGTTTTCTTCGCTTATTGTCACCATTATCGAAGTTAGCTAGTTTTTAACTATGTTGAGGTAGGTGTTTCTATACAATGGGTTAATTATATGAATTGAATGTTGTTCTGGATAAATTCCTTTTGATTGTTCATTTATTAGAAGAGATTTATAGTTTTAAAAGTTTTTTAGAAAGGAAAATATTTTTTAAATGGGTTTTCCCTTGAAAATTGTTTTTCTTGATTTGGAAATGGATTTTCAAACTCTGAAGTCGGTCAGCTTGGCATTGAAAATGATTAATAAAATTGGGATCATGGTTTTGAAATTAATTTAAGAAATTTCACATTGGTAACCTTAATTACATCAATAAAGATACATAGGAATAATTTTTTTGGGTTTAAAACTACTTGGAGGTAACCTTTTGTGATATCAACTATTAGGACTCAATATCAGTTGGATCCAACATTATGACAATTTATTATTTTTACTGTCTAGTCTGCAATGTCCCATAGAGCCAAAATGTGAGGTGATTTGTCATTTATGATCATTTATTGCATGATTTTTTTTATCATGGAAGGTTTCTCAAAGGTTTTTATATGTTTTTGTATCACATAGATTAGTATAATCTATTATCCACACTATTTATACTCTGGGTTATGTGGGTGTCAGTAACACAAGATGCGTGGTGGATCATGGATCTGAATTTACTAAGCATTATCCCCCCATATTTCATAGTGAAAAAGGATCTCTGGAATATGAGGTGTGAACTGAGATGATAGATAGGATATTCAACTTCTTAAAGACTCTTTAAGACTTGATGGTGGGGTTTTCTATGTACGTTCTTGAGGGACCATGAAGGGGATGGTGGTAATCTATTATAAAAGATAAGTTGCATGAGGATCTTACTAGGATTTCCTTTAATAAAATATTTAACTAATTTTTTTTCTTGAGACATTATATGTATAGAATACCCAAGAGTTTATAACCCTAGAGTATGGGGATGTTACCGTTCTAGAGTATTCTACCCATTTTGCTATGTTGGTGCATTTGGCACCAGATCTTGTCACTATAGAGTACATGAAGGCTCAAAGGTTTGACTTAGGATTGGGGAATGATATTCAGATGATTTTTATTCTCATCTGACTTATTATCTTTGTGGAGGTAGTTTATTAGGTATATTTTTTATAGGAAAACATTGCTTGGAAGTTAGGTTTGGGTGGAGCTTCAGTTGGTTAAATGGTTAGCTTGGGTAAATCTTGAGGCTAGAAGAGGATGCATAAGAGTGATTAGTTTTCTTCAAGACCAATTTCTGGGGCTTCTATAGGTAAGTAACAAGTTGTTTGATACTAGTGTGCGAGGTGATTTCATACCATGAATAACTATGAAAATGTTCCCAAGACTTGTTATCTTTGTGGATTATTTGTCCCTCTACAATGTTTTTTTGAAAAGATATATCAGGGAAGTAATGAATGATACACTCTCACCAAGGGTTTTCAAGTTTGTGAATATTCTTTCAAGGGTAGTTGGTATAATCCTCATTATAAGGGAGATATTCATGTGGTTAAGACAAGATGAATTTATGCAGTAGAGTATTTTCCAGATGAATATAAAGTAGATATAGTTATTGTAAGAGGTGTGGTTTTTATCTCATCTTGTATGGTGCTATATTTGTTTGATACCAGTTATACTCATTATTTTATATCATCAATGTTAGTTTATGTGTTTCTCTTTCATTTATAAATTATTCTATTACTATTTGATCTTTCTATGACATTGCGAAGGAGGTCCGAACAAGGTTTCAGATGTCAAGCGTTTTTGGTGGTGATAGCTGAATTTGAGGTGGAGTGGGACTTTTTAGTGATTCATCTTGACATATTCTAGTTGATTATTGTAATGTATAGAATGAATAATTTTATGGAAAAAATATAATATTATCCCCACCTAGTTTAGTTCTTATATACCAATGTGGTCATTCATGTTTCACAGGGTGAGTGGGACTCTAGATCAGGAAAGGTAGGGCATGTTGTTCATTATGTCGGGGTAATCTAATGCTAGTTGTTATAGGTTTTTCTTGATGAAATTAACCCTTTTTGTGTGGTCAACTTCATTGAGTGGTGTATGAATACCCTGAGTACTTTCTAGATGATTTTTAGGTTTACCACCCCAAAGATAGGTCAGGTTTACTATAGACAAACTCCTTAATACAATGCCTATTTCAATTCCATCTTTCATTATGAAAGATACTAAGTTAGTGGAAGTTAAGGTCTAGATTAAGGATATATGGGATAAAGGATTTATTCATCCTAGCATGTCACCATGGGTTCCACCTTTCCTATTTTCTAAGAAGGTAGAAAAAGCCTCAATTTTTTTAATTATCGAAAGTTGAATCGGGTTACCATTAAGAAAAAATATCCCTTACCAAGGATTTATGATATCTTTAATCATAATAGAGGGGCTCGTTGGTTTTTTAAGACTAACTTGTAGTTAGAGTATCACCAGTTGAAAGTATAAGAAGAGGATATATTTAAGATTGTGTTTAAGAGTCAATATAATAATTTTGGGTTTCTGATTATTCCATTGAGCTTAACTAATGATCTTGAGGTGTTTATAGATTTTATGAACCATATTTTCATCGATTCATGGACCCTTCTATTTTTCTATTCATGGATGATATTTTGGTGTACTCTAATTCAGATGAGGAGTATATGAACCATTTAAAGATAAATTTTAAAGCCTTGAATGAACATAGTCTATATGGTTAGATTTCCTAATGTGATTTTGGATCTAGGAAGTTATGTTTCTGGGGCATGTGATTTTTAAGAGGGGAATATTAGTAGATGTTGAAAAGTTATAAGAAGTTATGTATTGGAAGAATCCCGTAAATGTTTTTTGAGATATTGACCTTATTGAGTTTGGTTGGTTACAACAGAAGGTTTTTTTTTCAAGACTCCTCTAATATTAAATCTTAAATGATAGCTTTAACCCATAATGGTGTAATGTTTGAATGGAATGAAAAGTTTCAAATATATTTTGAGGAGTTGAAGGTGATATTGAATTCAGAACCAGTTTGGATTATTCTAGAACAAGTATCAGGTTATGATGTTTTTTGTGATGCTTTTGGTGTGGATTTGGGATTTTTCTGGATGAAAGGGAAGATGGTTGTGGCCAATAGATCACGCTAGGTATTCCCTCATGATAATATCTATCATACCCAAAATTATGAGTTGGAAGTAGTTATTCATGAACATGAAATATGAAATCACTCTCTCTTTGGGGAGCATTTTACAATATATCATGATCATGAGATCCTGAAATATATTTTTACTCAGATATATCTGAATTTTCAATAGAGATGCTAGGTAGAGTATTTTAATACTTTTATTTTGATATTTATTATACCCCTAGGAATTTTAATGTGGTTTTCAATGTGTTGAGTAGAAAAATACTAACACAATCCACAAAGGAATCAGTTGAGGAGTTTTCTATGATGATTTTTTGATGAGATGAGCTTGGAAGTGGAAGAGGTTTGTGGACTCGTGATCTTGGATTTGATGAAATTTGAATCATCTTTTTATGAGTGGGATCATCTCTAGAAGGTGATAGATACCAAGTTATAACATCTTAGTGAAATTCTTTATATTGGTAAAACCTTGGGTGAGTGGTCTCGGTCTCCCAATAGAGCTTTGTGATTATGTGGTAGGTTGGTTGTTCTTTTTTCCCTGAGGTTGGAGTCATTGAACATGAACACCATTATTGTTTTTTTAGAACACCTATATACTACCAGTATGCATCATGATCCAAGATTTTGATATTTTTTGAAGGGGATAAGATGTTCTATTATAGATTTTGTATCACGGTGATTTACTTGTTAGAGAATTAAGGCAGAACACCACAGACATGTGGTGTTGTTACGACCCTTACCAATTTCGGTATGGAAGTGGGATGATATTTCCATGGATTTCATAATTAGTTTTCCATGAAATACTAGTATCAAGGAGTTGATTTGGGTGATCATTTATTGACTCACAAAATCAGTGAATTTCTAACTTATCCAGGAGATGATTAATGTTGAACAGCTTGGGGACTTGTATGTCTGAGAGATTGTGATACTTCATGGTGTTACCTCTGGAGTTATATCTGACAGGGACTTGATGTTCATGAAAGGTTTTCTAGAAGTAATGGGTTCCAAAATTATATTTATCATGACTTATCATCTACATATGGATGAGTATATAGAGAGAACTATCCAGGTTCTAGAGGATATGTTCTGGGCTTGTGTGCTAGACATTAGAGGATCTTGAAAAGACATTTTACTATGGTTGAATTTTTCTATCATACTTTGATAAATATAGATACCCTCAAAGATTTTTATGGGTGGCCATATTGGTCTCCCTTATGCTACAAAGAGTTGGGTGAGTGGTCCTTGGTTGGGTCGAGTCTCATTTAGGTGATGAAAAAGATGGTGAAGTTGATCTGATGGTGATTAATTAGGGTAGAGAGTTGTAAAAAATCTTATGACGACCATATTTATGATATGATAGAGTTTTAGGTTAGTAATTGGGTATTTCTCAGAGTTTCACCTCACTCAGGACATCATCAGTTGGGTAAGTAGGGTTAGTTGTCACTTAGGTTTGTGGGCCCTTTTGAGATCACTAGATTACTAGAGAGGGTAGCCCATCACTTGGACTTTCTATCTAGCATGACATCTATCAATGAAATTTTTCATGTTTCCCAGATGAGGAGGTATATATTGTATCCTTCCCATGTGGTTTGATGGAAGTATTTTGATCTTGATCCAGATACAATAGTTGTTGAGAAGCCAATTCATATTATGGATCGCTATGATAAGGTGCTACATGGTAAAATGATTCCTTGGGTCTAGTTAATATAATAGTGTGGATGGGATAACCACAAGATGTGGGAGATGGAATAATTAGTGAGTAAAAAGTGACATTCTCTTTTGGTATATCTAGGATCATGCGATATTTCTAGGGGCAGAAAGTGTTTATGGTGGGGGTATTATAACACACTTTTATGCTTTATAGGTACTCCCATGTTTATTCTTTTTTATTGTCCTTTTTTGGGTTCATTTGAAGGATTCTTAGGGATCAAGAGACGTTTCTAGGGAAATGACCTAAAGCTCAGGGGTGTATGTTTATTTGAATTAATGGAGTCTGAGTATAGACACTTTAAAGACTTAGCAGGGTTCTTCCCTTGTTTGAAGAAATATTGAAGTATGGCCTTTTATTTTTTCTTCTTAAACCCTCAGTTTTTGCAATCTACAACTGATTTACATGTCATTTAATAAGTTTAAACGAATTATATCCATCACCTGATAGATTATGTGAACTAATACAGGTCACAGAGGATTTATATGTTGTGTAACAGGTTCACGTCATATCTTCTAAAATAATAGATTTTTAATAAAAAGTCAATGGATTTTTCAGTGTATATGAGCTTTATGGATTACATGAAGTGTAAGTGGATTACATGTAGTTTAATAGTCACACATTAGGATTTCGGGGTGATTTATAAGTGGTTTCTTATTTTATTCATTGCAAGAATCTTTTCTCTTAACCTAGAGACTCTCCCTAGAAAATTTTTGGTGGTTCCATCCCTTATGGGTCACTTCGTTCAGTGATTAATCACCATTGCGGATGGATTGCTTCTCTATGGGTAAGAAATCCATCTAGTTTTTCTTGGGTTTTGGTAAGGACTATGGTTTTGGCTGTGGTTGTGTTAATGTTTTTGGTCAGATAGTGTTTTATGTTGATCTATTTTATTTTCTTGGCATTCCATGTCGTTTTAAGGTTGATCTCTTTGTTTCTGGTTACTATTGTCGAAGACTACTAGGTTTATACCATGTTGAGGTACTTGTTTATATACAATGGGTTAATTTTATGAATTCCATGTCGTTAATGATAAATTACTTTGTTTTTTCATTTATTAGAAGTGATATGTGGCTTTAATTTTTTTTGTAAAGGAACACAATATTTTCTAAAATAATGGGATTTTTCTTTGAAAATGGATTTTCTCGATTGGGAAATGGATTTTCAAACTCTGAAGCAGATTTTCTTGAATTTGAATTTTTTTTTATAAAATTGTGAAAATTGTTTTGAAATGAATTTGGAAAATTTCAAATGATAACCTTGGTTGAATCAAAAAATAGAAAAAGGTAGCCTTAGTGTGTGTATGTCACCACTAAGAGGTAACCTTTTGTGATATCAATTGGTAGGAATTGATATCGGTTAGACCCAACATTATGCCTATTTAGGATTTTTAGTGTCTAGTACATAGTGTCTCATAGAATAGATCCAAAGTGTGAGGTGATTTTTCATTTATATTTATTTATCACATCATTGTTTTTATCATGGATGATTGCTCGCAAGTTTTTATATGATGTTTTATCATATATATTTTCATGATAGGTTTATTTATGGATATGTGTTTACATATTCACTTCTTGATGTATGGATATGATTTAATATTTAATTAATTCCAATTTTCATATTTATGGACTGATAATATGAAATTATTTTACGAAAAAATTGGAAAATTATTTTCATATTTATTTAATTTAAAAAAATGATTTGTAAAATGTCACGACCTGTCCTCGGGGCCTGTGCCGTGACTACCCCAAACCCACCTTTCATAGGCCAGGGGCTGGTGACTAGCACCAAAGGCGTAAATCCCGATAAAAGGGAAGGTATTGCCTTTATAAAAGAAAAAAAACACCACAATGTACACAAACTGAAGAAAACACTAAGTAAACTATAAAACAAACATGCTGGAAGTACAAGGGGCAAGAAATACAAGCCTAAAAGAAAGGTACAACTACAACAGAAAGTAAAGTACAACTCATAGGAAAATAGCTGAAAGGTGACAAGCTGCTCCTGAATCATCCTCCGTCTTTCTACCTGAAGGGTAGGTACAGATCTCCTCCTCAGCACTCCACGTCCGTCCGTCTCCTCCGGGTACCGACTTATCGTGAAATCCACCTTCGGGCACCGACTCGACATGGTATCCACCTCCGAGCACCGACTCATCGGGATATCCTCCTCTGGGTACCGTCCAACTCTACAAGCCTCAACCACGATCAGTGATGTATGCTGTCTGCAACCAACACAGCGTAGTGCGGGCATAACCCGTGTAGGGGTGAGTATACGATACTCAGTATGGACCCTAAGACCATTGAAGGTCTCCCGAAAGCCACAAAGGATAAACCATAGGAAATATGAAAAACATGAAGTATCAACCATCTCCACATAGGTATATGCTAATACATATACCTAAGTTATCAATTCCAGTTCTGCTCCAACTCACGAGCCCAAGTACAACCCAGTCCACATAGGAAGCAGAACCCAATCCACACAGGAAAGTACAACCCAGTCCACACAGGAAAGTACAACTCAATCCACACAGGAATGTACAACCCAGTCCACACAGGAATGTACAACCCAGTCCACACAGGAAAGTACAACCTAGTCCATACAAGAAAGTACAACCCAGTCCATACAGGAAAGTAAGTCAATCACATCAATGATTATGATTGAAAATGAAGACTCAGCTCACACAGGTATACATCATTTGTAAATCAAAAGAGATGATCATATGTAGTTACTGATTTATCTACTTGGGACCCACGTAGGATACTATACAAGCTAAGCTGTCGGACCCACGTAGGATACTAGTCCAGCTACTCTATCAGACCCACGTAGGATACTACAACAGAGGTCAATACTGTCAGACCCACGTAGGATACAAGTACAGTAGTCGTCACCATCAAACCCACAGAGGATTCTAGTACAGTTAACATCTTCGTCGAACCCACGGAGGATTCCATTATGGTTGTCTTCATCGTCGAACCCACAGAGGATTCCAGTACGAAGGTCTTCACCGTCGAACCCACAGAGGATTCCAGTACGGAAGTCGTTGTAGTCGCAGCCAGCTCTAGGGTTCCCGCACACAGCATGCTCGATTCTGGGAGGGTCCTCTCCAAAATCCAAGGGGTTCAGTACATCAACTGAAACTATGTACGGATTTGATGTATCCCAAAGATCCATCTCGTCAAAAGGAACTCAACGTGATAGACGGCGTGTCAATTGGACGCCCGGTCTGAGAGTTATTGGCTTTTTCGTCCTAGGGGCCCCATTGGTTTTTAAGTCAAAACCGACCCAACTATACTCCAACTGTGTCCAAACCTCGAACCGATTAAGCCAAAGGAACCGTCTCACTAAGAGGAATCCAACAAAGTCGACAGCACACCAATCGGACGTCCGGAGCTCAAGTTACAAGTGTTTCCGCTCCAAGGGCGCGGTTGGTGTTGTGTTCGAACCAACCCGGCCATACCCAATGTTCTTCTAAACGTTGAGTATAACATACCAAACCTTCCATCGCGATCCAGGGATTGTGTATCAACTGACAGTCCGTCGATCGGAGGTCTGTAGCCCAAGTTATGGGCCTTTGAACGAGGTTGTACAATTTTAGGGGGTTTTGGGCCCGGACTGACCCGGCCCAAGACCCCCTGGGTCGGCCCAAACTGGGTCGACCCGACCCAGGTCTGGGTCTAGCCCATTAGGGCGTGGATCAGCCCGGCTGGTGCGGCCCGGCCCGGCGCGGGCGGCCCGGCTCAGCGCGACCGGTTGGCCTGGCGTGGGCGCGACCCACGTGGCCAGTCAGCTCGACCATTTCAGCCAAGCGGGAAAGGGGGGCACTTCCCCCCCTATCTCAAAACGGCGGCCCCCCCACTTGGAGGGGCCCGCCTGTCTGCCAACAGGGGTTACGACCCCTGGCCTCCTCCGAACGGCCGGCCCGGTTGGCCAGCCGGTGCCGCCGCCACGGGACCCCCTCGCGGGTCCTGTCTTCCTTGAACGCCGGTGCCCGGCGGATCCGGCCACCCCCATTGCAGAACCGCTGTGGCCAAAGGCCGTAAATTCCTCTTGCTTTCCGGTGGCCGGCGAGGCCGACCGCCTCCTGTTGCTCCGCTGTAGCCAAAGGCCACAACTCCATCCCGACCGGCGCGGCGCGACGGCGCCGCGCCCCTCCGCCGCGGCCCGACCTTGGCCGGGGGTTCTTCGACTTCGGCGTAGCGCCACAACGCCACACTTCTTCACCGCGGCCCGCTCCGGCCGTGGTTCCCTCGTAGCCGCCGCGACGCGATGGCCCCGCGTTCGCTCCGTTCCAATCCGCATCAAGACACATCAACAAAGGGGAGAAGGGTTGGTCGTGTTCATGCGGTCCGGCCCCGTCCCGTTAATTCGATAACAAGTGGATAAAGAAATTAACGATGGATGGAAAAAGAATATTCACGAACACAAAGCCAAACCCCTACCTCAAGGAGTTGTCGAACGATGATCATCGTGGGAAAACGACGTCGCGGAAGATGGCGTTGCAGAACGAGTCTTCGTATACATCGTCGGTGCATGCCCGATGAAGGATGTGGCGTTCCCCTTTCATTGACGCTGAATGAAGGTCGAAAAGCGTGTCGTTGTTCTTCATGTTCTTCTATGTGGAAGAAGAAGATCTTCAAGACTTGAGATTTTATTCTCTAAACTCCACACAACAAAACAACCCCCAATAAAATAAGACTTTGTCTTATTTTATTCACACACACACATGCCAACAACATTTTTAAAATTCAAAAAGATCTCATTCAATTAATTAATGAGTTAAATTAATTGAATAGAGTGTGTTGTCATCCAATAAAGGAGAAGAGAAAAAGTCACACCATTTATGGTGGTTTCCAACATAAAGAAGGGGTTTAGGGGATTTGAAGGGGTGGGGCTCGTGTGGGCCCCACCTCACAAATATACTACCAAGTGGTTAGGATTTAGTGGGTCCCACTCAACTCCCAAGCATACGTTATAACTATTTAGATTAGAAATAAGATTGTAGCGCAAATTTTATTTCCCTCTTTAGTTAACCCAATTATTTAACAACACCACCCAAGAAAACGCAACTCCAAAAGGGTCTTCTTAAGCAAAAAATGACGTTTCGGTTTCAACAGTGCCCTCAGATTTAGATTCTGAGCGTCGGTTCAAAAGTTAGAAAAACCCGCTCGCTCGTTACTGAACGTACTCGATCTAAACTTCGAAAATTGATTCCAGGCACACCGGGCCTCGGAATCAGGTGCCGTCAGAAACCGTGCACTTGTAAAAACCCAAATAATTTTTAAAAAAAATTTCTTTGAAATTTATAGGTCTTTACATTACTCCCACCTTAGGGATTTACGTCCCCGTAAATATACATCACAAACTAGGGAAACAAAAGTGGTACTGAGCACACAACTTAGCCTTCCGCTCCCATGTGCTCTCCTGGAGGTTCTAATGCTGCCAGTGAAAGAGCACCTGAGGAATCGACCATCCATGTAGGAACCACGCTTGTGATCCTTTTTCTCCACTAGAACCTCTGTGAATGTCGCCTCGTCATCGACATCCAACTCCCTGCGGTCGATGATGTGTCAAGGGTCATGCACATATATCCTTAGTTGAGATACGTGGATGACATCATTCACCCAGTGCAACTAAGGTGGAAAGGTCAAGTGGTAAACCACCTTGCCTACCCTGCTGAGGACCTAGAATGGTCCGTTGGACCTCAGAGATAACTCACCGCCTCAGCTACATCTCCATAAACCTCATCAAGGTGAGACCCGCATAAGAACGTGGTCGCCATCCTCAAACTCTAGAGGCCTCCATTTCTTGATTAGAACTGAAACTCAAAACTCCTACAACCATGAGGGTAAGGTTGGACAACCCAAGGGTGATCGGCTACACCCTCCTAAGCATGATCGAGTTAATCCTGTGCTGCTTGGGTTTTCATTTTTTCCGACCAAGGAAAACCCATCCCGAAGTTTTCCTAATATCGTCAATTTGTGTATGAACTGTGATTTCCCAGTCCATACTCAAACTAATGTCATAAGGCCTCGACACTGCCACCAATAGGTTCCAACCGAAACTCTCACCTCAAGGGTCAGATCACACCATCAGCGTAAGTGTGATTATCGAGTCTCCTCCCAAAGGTATCTCCAGACGTGAGGGTCAAGTCAACGGGTTAACTAGAAACTCTAGGTCTGGGACAAGATACATGGAAGGAAGGGATGATTCATATCGATGTCTATTGTTACGACATCTAGTAGAAGACACAGTCCGTACTTCGAATCATCCTTAGAGCCTTTTGGTTGCACTCTTTGACTGCATGCAACTACTCTTTCCCCTACCCTCCAGCTCCCTGAGCCTAGCGGGGTTTACAAAGGCGGGTGGTTGCAACATGTCAATTTGTTCACCACCCCATGATGCTCTCCTAGCTTTGCTTCCACATCTACTACTTTGCAGATTCATCCGTCCTTTCCACTTTCTCTACATGAAAATTTTACACGCCCAAGTCTCCGAGACTGGCGCCAATTTCATACTTCCCACTGCTAACCTTAACTGGATGCATCCACTCAGCCAAAGAATTATCAACCACAAAGGTTCTCTATAGAACCCTAGTATAAGTAGGAATGAATAGAGAAAGAAGTGTTGGATTAGATATCATTTAGACACACCTCACTCAGAAGTCCAAGCCCTGAAGCACCGATCACATCATAGTCATCAAGTACCAGGAATGGTTTGGTATGCCCCGATGAATTCTCAGCTACTGACATATCGTCCAGCCGAAACTGTATAATCTCTAGAAGACTCTCAACCACCTCCTCAAGCCAGTCCTCATCCTCTTGTGAGTCGGGCTTGCCTCAGAACTTGAGGGATATCTAGTGATGAAACATGTAAGGCACTAAGCCTACAAGTGTCCTCTACTGGTACCGCTAGTAGTCTCTGCTAACCAACAGGTAGTGATGTAGCTGACACACTACCCGAAGTTACTATCTCAGGCATCGGTCCACATACCGAATCCTCTTCACTATACAGACCAACCTCATGGTCACTCACTGGGAAACAAAAGTAGCTAAGTCCACCATCCGCTCTACTAGTGTCTAATCTAGGAGTAGAACTCTAGCAATTGCCTCCATCCAATCCACTGTTGCCTGGGAATCTGTCTTGCCTGGTAACCTTGGAGGCCTCTGCTGCTGGAACTCGTGCAACACGCTCTATCCGTGTGTACCATCCACTAGTACAAATAGTGGCATCTGCTGCCTAAAAGGGGTTGGTGCTGCTGGTACACCACCCGAAGGTGCCAACATAGAAAGAGGGCCATACACCGGAGTCTCGTCGCTCGGTGGGTCGTCATCGAGTACTCTCTCGGAACCCTAGCTGGCTGTCATTGTGGGGCCATCCTGAAAAGAGGCAGGTGCACCATGGCCAATATAGTATACCTGGTGAGATGACACAATGTAATCACAAAAAATCTTTTTAAACACACATGAAATCAATGTTTTCGTACACAGAGTCAGAAATCAGAAGTCAGGGTCCTGGTGTATGGATACGTCAGTCGCTGCACCAACACTGGACTCCCTGGACTGATAACCACACTCAAATACCCTTAAAACTATTGCTTCACGTAGAGAAAGACCAGAGTCCTAAGTTCTGTGGTAGAACCGAACTCCTCTGATACCAATTTGTCATGACCCGTCCTCGGGGCCCGTGCCGTGACTACCCCAAGCCCGCCTTCCATAGGCCAGGGGCTGGTGACTATCATCAAAGGCGTAAATCTAGATAAAAGGGAAGTCATTGCCTTCATAAAAGAAAACAAACACCAAAGTGTACACAAACTGAAGAAAACACTAAGTAAACTGTAAAAAAACGTGATGGAAGTGCAAGGGGCCAGAAATAAAAGCCTAAAATAAAGGTACAGCTACAACTGAAAGTAAAGTACAACTCAAAGGACAACAACTGAAAGGTGGCAAGCTGCTCCTAGATCGTCCTCTGACTTCCTACCTGAAGGGTAGGTATAGATATCCTCCTCAGCACTCCACGTCCGTCCGTCTCCTCCGGGTACCGACTCGTCATGAAATCCACCTCCGGGCACCGACTCGACGTGGTATCCACCTCCGGGAACCGACTCGTCTTGAGATCCTCCTCCGGGTACCATCCAGCTCTACAAGCCTCAACCACAATCAGTGATGTCTGTCATCTGCAACCAACACAACGTAGTGCGGGCATAACCCGTGAAGGGGTGAGTATACGATACTCAGTAGGGACCCCGAGACCACCAAAGGTCTTCCGAATGCCACAAAGGATAAACCATAGGAAAGATGAAAAACATGAAGTATCAACCGTCTCCACTTAGGTATATGCCGATACATATACCTAAGTTATCAATTCCAGTTCTGTTCCAACTCACGAGCCCAAGTACAACCCAGTCCACAATGGAAGAAGAACCCAATCCACATAGAAAAGTACAACAAGTCCACACAGGAAAGTACAACCCAGTCCACACAAAAATGTACAACCCAGTCCACACAATAATGTAAAACCCAGTCCACACAGGAAAGTACAACCCAGTCCACACATGAAAGTATGTCAATCACATCAAGGATTATGATTGAAAATCAAGACTCAACTCACACAGGTATACATCATTTGTAAAGAAAAAGAGATGATCGTATGTAGTTACTGATTTATATAGCTAGGACCCACGTAGGATACTAGACCAACAATGCTATTGGACCCACGTAGGATACTAGTCCAGCTACTCTCTCGGACCCATGTAGGATACTACAACAGAGGTCAATATTGTCGAACCCATATAGGATACAAGTACAGTAGTCGTCACCGCTGAACCCACAGAGGATTCCAGTACGGTTGACATCATCGCCGAACCCATGGAGGATTCCAGTACGGTTGTCGTTGTTGTCGAACCCATGAGGGATTCCAGTATAGAAGTCGTTGTAGTCGCAGCCAGCTCTAGGGTTCCTGCACACAGCATTCTCGATTTGGGTAGGGTCTGTGCCATGAGCCAAGGGGGTCGATACATCAACTGACACAAAGTCCAAAGATGATGTATCCCAAAGTTCCGTCTCGTCAAAAAGAACTCAACCTGACAGAAGACACGTCAATTGGACACCCGGTCTGAGAGTTATTGGCCTTTTCGTCCTAGGGGTCTGGTTGGTTTTTAAGTCAAAACCAACCTGACCGTACTCCAACTACGTCCAAACCTCGAGCATAGTAAGCCAAAGGAACCGACTCACTAAGAGGAATCTAACAAAGTCGACGGCACATCAATCGGACATCTGGAGCTCAAGTTATAAGCGTTTCCGCTCCGAGGGCCCGGTTGGTTTCGTGTTCGAACCAACCCGTCTATACCCAATGTTCTCTTAAACCTTTAATATAATATACCAAAACGACCATCTCGATCCAAGGATCGCTTTTCAACTAACGGTGCCTCGATCGAAGGTCCGTAGCCCATGTTATGGGCCTTTGAACGAGGCTATCCAATTTTAGGGGGTTTTGGGCCCGGACAGACCCGGCCCAAGAACCCCTGGGTCGGCCCGAACCGGGTCGACCCGACCCAGTTCCGGTTCCGGCCTATTAGGGCACGGTTGGCCCAGCCCGGCGCGGCCGGTTGGCCTGGCGTGGGAGCGGCCCGCTTGGCCAGTCTGCTCGGCCATTTCGGCTGAGCAGGAAATGGGGGGTGCTGCCCCCCCCCCCTGTCTCGAAATAGCGGCCCCCCACTTGGAGGGGCCCGCCTATCTACCGCTTGGGGTTATGACCCCCAGCGTCCTCCAAACGGCTGGCCCAGTTGGCCGACCGGTACCGCCACCACCGGACCCCTCGCGGGTCCTGTCTCCCTTGAACGCCGGCGGCCGGCAGATCCGGCCGCCCCCCTTGCAGAACCGATGTGGCCAAAGGCCACAACTTCCTCTTGCTTGCTGGCGGCCATTGAGGCCGGCCACCTCCTTTTTCTCAGTCGCGGCTCCTTCCCAACAGGCGCAGCGCGACGGCGCCACGCCCCTCCGCCGCGGCCCGACCTTGGTTGCGGGTTCTTCGGCTTCGGGGTGGCGCGACAACGCCACACTTCTTCGTCGCGACCCGCTCCGGTCGCGGTTCCCTCATAGTCGGCGCGGCGCAACGTCACCACGTTGGATCCATTCCAATCCGCATCAAGACACAACAAAAAAGGGGAGAAGAGTTGGTCTTGTTCGTGCGGTCTAGCCCCATCCCATTAATTTGATAATAAGCAGCTAAAGAAATTAACGATGGACGAAAAAAGAATATTCACGAACACAAAGCCAAAACCCTACCTCAAAGAGTTGTCGAATGATGATCGTAACGGGAAAACGGCATCGCGGAAGATGGAATCACGGAACGAGGATCCGTATACGTCGTTGGTGCATGCCTGATGAAGGATGCGGCGCCCCCCTTTCTTTGACGCCGAAAGAAGGTCGAAAAGCATGTCGTTGTTCTTCGCGTTCTTCTACGAGGAAGAAGAAGATCTTCAAGACTTGATCTTTTCTTCTCCAAACTCCACACAGTGAAACAACCCCCAATAAAATAAGACTTTGTCTTATTTTATTTACACACACACATGCCAACAACATTTTTAAAATTCAAAAAGATCTCATTCATTTTATTAATGAGTTCAATTAATTGAATAGGGTGTGTTGGCATCCAATAAAGGAGAAGAGGAAAAGTCACACCATTTATGGGGGTTTCAAACATAAAGAAGGCGTTTAGGGGATTTGAAGGGGTTGGGATTGTGTGGGCCCCACCTCAAAAATATCCTACCAAGTGGTTAGGATGTAGTGGGTCCCACTCAACTCCCAAGCATAGGTTATAACTATTTAGATTAGAAATAACATTGTAGCGCAAATTTTATTTTCTCTTTAGTTAACCCAATTATTTAACAACACCACCCGAGCAAACACAACTCCAGAAAGGGTCTTCTTAAGCAAAAAATGACGTTGTAGTTTCAACAGTTCCCTCAGATTTTGATTCCGAGCATTGGTTCAAAATTTAGAAAAACCCGCTCGCTCGTTCACTGAACGTACTCGATCTAAACTTTGAAAATTGATTCCGGGCACACTGGGCCTTAGAATCAGGTGCTGTCAGAAACTGCGCACTCGTAAAAACCCAAAGAATTTTTTTAAATAAAATCCATTGAAATTTATGGGTCTTTACATTACTCCCACCTCAGGGATTTATGTCCCCGTAAATATACATCACAAACTATGGAAACAAAAGTGGTACTAAGCACGCAACTAAGCCTTCCGCTCCCATGTGATCTCCTGGAGGTTCTCGTGCTGCCAGTGAAAGAGTACCTGAGGAATCGACCATCCATGTAGGACCCACACCTGTGATCCTTTTTCTCCATTAGAACCTCTGTCAATGTCTCCCCGTCATCGATGTCCAACTCCCTGCGGTTGATGATGTGTGAAGGGTCATGCACATATATCCTTAGCTAAGATACGTGGATGACATCGTGCACCCGGTGCAACTGAGGTGGAAAGGTCAAGCGGTAAACCACCTCGCCTACCCTGCTGAGGACCTTGAATGGTCTGTTGGACCTCGAAGATAACTCACCGCCTCAGCTACATATCTGTAAACCTCGTCGAGGTGAGACCCGTATAAGAACGTGGCCGCCATCCTCAAACTCTAGAGGCCTCCATTTCTTGATTAGAACTGAAACTCAAAACTCCTAAATCCATGAGGGTAAGGTTGGACAACCCAAGGGTGATCAGCTACACCCTCCTAAGAATGATCGAGTTAATCCTGTGCTGCCTGGGGTTTCGTTTTTTCCGACCAAGGAAAACCCATCCCGGTGTTTGCCTAATACCGTCAATTTGTGTATGAACTGTGATTGCCTAGTCCATACTCAAAATAATGTCGTAAGGCCTCAACGCTGCCACCAAGAGGTTCCAACCGAAACTCTCACCTCAAGGGTTAGATCACACCATCGTCGTAAGTGTGATTATCGAGTATCCTCCCAAAGGTATCTCCAGACGTGAGGGTCAAGTCAACGGGTTAACCAGAAACTCTAGGTCTGGGACAAGATACATGGAAGGAAGGGATGATTCGTATCAATGTCTGTTGTTACGACAGCTAGTAGAAGACACAATCCGTACTTCAAATCATCCTTAGATCCTTTTTTTGCACTCTTTGACCGCATGCAACTACTCTTTCCCCTACCCTCCAGCTCCCTGAGCCTAGCGGGGATTACAAAGGCGGGTGGTTGCAACATGTCAATTTGTTCACCACCCCATGATGCTCTCCTAGCTCTGCTTCCACGTCTGCTACTTTGCAGATTCATTTGTCATTTTCACTTTCTCTACTTGAAACTTTTTACACACCCAAGTCTCCGAGACTAGCGCTAATTTCCTACTTCCCACTGCCAACCTTAACTGGCTGCATCCACTCATCCAAAGAATTATCAACCAAAAAGATTCTCCTTAGCACCCTAGTATAAGTAGGAATAAATAGAGAAAGAAGTGTTGGCTTAGATATCATTTAGACACACCTCAATCAGAAGTCTGAGCCCTGAAGCACTGATCACGTCGTAGTCATCGAGTACTAGGAATGGTTTGGTATGCCCCGATGAATTCTCAGCTACTGACATGTCGTCCAGCCAAAGCTGTATATACTCTAGAAGACTCTCAACCACCTCCTCAAGCCAGTCCTCATCTACCTGTGATTCGGGCTTGCCTCAGAAATTGAGGGATATCTAGTGATGAAACATGTAAGGCACTAAGCCTACAAGTGTCTTCTACTGGTACCGCTGGTAGTATCTGCTGACCAACAGGTAGTGATGTAGCTGACACACTACCTGAAGTTACTATCTCAGGCATCGGTCCAAATACCGAAGCCTCTTCACTATACAGACCAACTTCATGGTCACTCACTGGGAAAAACAAGTATCTATGTCCACCATCCGCTCTACTAGTGTCTAAACTAGGAGTAGAACTCTATCAATCACCTCCATCCAGTCCTATGTTGCCTGGGAATCTGTCTCGCCTGGTAACCTTGGTGGACTCTGCTGCTGGAACTCGTGCAACGCGCTCTACCAGTGTGCACCATACACTAGTACAACTGGTGGCATCTGCTTCCTAACAGGTGGTGGTGCTGCTGGTACACCACCCGAAGGTGCCAACATAGAAGGAGGGACATACGCCAGAGTCTCGTCGCTCGGTGGGTCATCATCGAGTACTCTCTTGGAACCCTAGCTAGTTGTTGTCGTGGGGTCATCCTGAAAGGAGACAGGTGCACCATGGTCAATACAGTATACCTGGTGAGATGACACAAAGTAATCACAAATAAAACTTTTTAAACACACATGAAATCACTGTTTTTGTACACTGTGTCGGAAATCAGAAGTCAGGGTCCTGGTGTATGGATACGTCGGCCGCCGCACCAACACTGGACTCCCTGGACTGATAACCACAATCAAATACCCTTAAAACTATTTCTTCACGTATAGAAAGACCAGATTCCTATGTTCTGTGGTAGTACCGAACTCCTCTGATACCAATTTGTCATGACCCGTCCTCAGGGCCCGTGCTGTGACTACCCCAAGCCCGCCTTCCATAGGCCAGGGGCTGGTGACAATCACCAAAGGCGTAAATCCCAATAAAAGGGAAGACATAGCATTTATAAAAGAAAACAAACACCACAGTGTACACAAACTGAAGAAAACACTAAGTAAACTGTAAAACAAATGTGCTGGAAGTACAAGGGGCCAGAAATACAAGCCTAAAATAAATGTACAACTACAACTGAAAGTAAAGTACATCTCAAAGGACAACAACTGAAAGGTGACAACCTGCTCCTGGATAGTCCTCTGACTTCCTACCTGAAGGGTAGGTATAGATCTCCTCCTCAGCACTCCACGTCCGTCCGTCTCCTCCGGGTACCGACTCGTCGTGAAATCCAACTCCGGGAACCGACTCGACGTGGTATCCACCTCCGGGAACCGACTCCTCGTAAGATCCTCCTCCGGGTACCGTCCAGCTCTACAAGCCTCAACCACGATCAGTAATGTCTGTCATCTGCAACCAACACAACGTAGTGCGGGCATAGCCCGTGAAGGGGTGAGTATACGATACTCAGTAGGGACCCCAAGACCACCAAAGGTCTTCCGAATGCCACAATGGATAAACCATAGGAAAGATGCAAAACACGAAGTATCAACCGTGTCCACTTAGGTATATGCCCATACATATACCTAAGTTATCAATTCCAGTTCTGTTCCAACTCACGAGCCCAAGTACAACCCAATCCACAAAGGAAGAAGAACCCAATCCACACAGGAAAGTACAACAAGTTCACATAGGAAAGTACAACCCAGTCCACACAAAAATGTACAACCCAGTCCACACAAGAATGTAAAACCCAGTCCACACAGGAAAGTACAACCCATCCCACACAGGAAAGTATGTCAATCACATCAATGGTTATGATTGAAAATCAAGACTCAGCTAACATAGGTATACATCATTTGTAAAGAAAAAGAGATGATCATATGTAGTTACTGATTTATCTAGTTAGGACCCACGTAGGATACTAGACCAGCAATGCTGTTGGACCCACGTAGGATACTAGTCCAGCTACTCTGTCAGACCCACGTAGGATACTACAACAGAGGTCAATATTATCGAACCCACGTAGGATACAAGTATAGTAGTCGTCACCTCCGAACCCACAGAGGATTCCAGTACGGTTGACATCATCGCTGAACCCACAGAGGATTCCAGTACAGTTGTCGTCGTTGTCGAACCCACGGAGGATTCCAGTATGGAAGTCGTTGTAGTCGCAGCCAGATCTAGGGTTCCCGCACACAGCATGCTCGATTTGGGTAGGGTCCGCTGCACGAGCCAAGGGGTTCGATACATCAAATGGCACGAAGTCCGAATATGATGTATCCTAAAGTTCTGTTTCGTCAAAAGGAACTCAACCTGACAGACGACACGTCAATTGGATGCCCGGTCTGAGAGTTATTGGCCTTTTTGTCCTAGGGGCCCGGTTGGTTTTTAAGTCAAAACCAACCTGAACGTACTCCAACTATGTCCAAACCTCGAGCATATTAAGCCAAAGGAACCGTCTCACTAAGAGGAATCCAACATAGTCAACGGCACATCAATCGGACGTTCGGAGCTCAAGTTATAAGCGTTTCCGCTCTGAGGGCTCGGTTGGTTTCGTGTTCGAACCAACCTGTCCATACCCAATGTTCTCCTAAACCTTTAGTATAATATACCAAAACGACAATCTAGATCCAAGGATCGCGTCTCAACTAACGGTGCCTCGATCGAAGGTCCATAGCCCATGTTATGGGCCTTTGAACGAGGCTATCCAATTTAGGGGGTTTTGGGCCTGGACAGACCCAGCCCAAGAACCCCTGGGTCGGCCCGAACCGGGTCGACCCGACCCGAGTCCGGGTCCGTCCCATTAGGGAACGGGCGGCCCGGCCCGGCGCGGCTGGTTGGCCTGGCATGGGCGCGTCCCGCGTGGCCAGTCTGCTCGGTCGTTTCGGCTGAGCGGGAAATGGGGGGTGCTGCCCCGCTGTCTCGAAACGGTGGCCCCCCCACTTGGAGGGGCCCGCCTATCTGCCACCGGGGGTTATGACCCCCGGCCTCCTCCAAATGGATGGCCCGGTTGGCCGACCGGTGAAGCCACCATCGGACCCCTCGCGGGTCCTGTCTCCCTTGAACGTCGGTGGCCAGCGGATCCGGCCGCCCCCCTTGCAGAACCGCTGCGGCCAAAGGTCGCGGCTTCCTCTTGCTTGCTGGCGGCCGGTGAGGCCGGCCGCCTCCTTTTTCTCTGCTGCGGCTCCTTCCCAACCGGCGCGACACGACAGCGCCGCGTCCCTCCGCCGCGGCCCGACATTGGCCGCGGGTTCTTCGGCTTCGGCGCAGCGCAACGACACCACACTTCTTCGCCGTGACCCGCTCCGACTGTGGTTCCCTCGTAGCGGGCGCGGTGCAACGGCACCACATTGGATCCGTTCCAATCTGCATCAAGACACAACAAAAAAGGGGATAAGAGTTGGTCTTGTTCGTGCGGTCTAGCCCCATCCCATTAATTCGATAACAAGCAGCTAAAGAAATTAACGATGGACGAAAAACAATATTCACGAACACAAACCCAAACCCCTACCTCAAAGAGTTGTCGAAAGATGATCGTCGCGGGAAAACGACATCGCGGAAGATGGCGTCACGGAACGAGGCTCCATATACGTCGTCGGTGCACGCCTGATGAAGGATGTGGCGTCCCCCTTTCTTTGACACCGAAAGAAGGTCGAAAAGTGTGCCGTTGTTCTTCGCGTTCTTCTACGAGGAAGAAGAAGATCTTCAAGACTTGAGCTTTTCTTCTCCAAACTCCACACAACGAAACAACCCCCAATAAAATAAGACTTTGTCTTATTTTATTCACGCACACACATATCGACAACATTTTTAAAATTCAAAAAGATCTCAATCATTTTATTAATGAGTTCAATTAATTGAATAGAGTGTGTTGGCATCTAATAACGGAGAAGAGGAAAAGTCACACCATTTATGGGGGTTGCCAACATAAAGAGGGGGTTTAGGGGATTTGAAGGGATGGGGCTCATGTGGGCCCCACCTCACAAATATCCTACCAAGTGGTTAGGATGTAGTGGGTCCCACTCAACTCCCAAGCATAGGTTATAACTATTTAGATTAGAAATAAAATTGTAGCGTAAATTTTATTTCACTCTTTAGTTAACCCAATTATTTAACAACACCGCCCGAGCAAACGAAACTCCAGAAATGGTCTTCTTAAGCCAAAAACGGCGTTGCGGTTTCAACGGTGCCCTCAAATTTTGATTCCGAGCACCAGTTCAAAAGTTAGAAAAACCCGCTCGCTCGTTCACTGAACGTACCCAAGCTAAACTTTGAAAAGTGATTTCGGGCACACAGGGCCTCAGAATTAGCTGCCTTCAGAAACTGCGAACTCGTAAAAACCCAAAGAATTTAAGAAAAAAATTTACTTGAAATTTACGAGTATTTACATAAAACATATTTGTTTTAAAATAAAAAATTGTTTCATTCTCGATATTAGACATTGTATAAAAACTTTGATGGTATCCTACTGGTATTTGGATCACAACCCACTCATGCCTTCAAGAATTTGTATATGTATTATTACAGGGTTATGGTAAAGTGAATAAAATATTGTAGCATGTTGGATTCTCTTTTTGATACTTATTTCAGTTTTGGTTAGTTTGTAGGAAACTAATTTTCAAATAGATATTTGACATACTATTTGTTTTAGCCTGCTTGTGATATCTCATTTGTTTTCGCATTTTTTCTCTAGCGGTTTGTATTATTTTAATTATATTAAATGATAGTTTTTGTTATCCTATTTTACCTATATTATGCACCGGTCCAGTTTGGGTGGCTTGTCTCGTTGACTCGGGTTGGTTCATTACACTTTACCTTTTATATTATTACAAAAATTCCACTCCTATCCCTTTTAATGGATCCATAACCACACCACTTCTCCTCACTCATACTCTCACACATATTTTACAAAAAGTTTCCAAAATAACTCACCAACCTTCATTGAAATGTCTTTGAGGTTATGGTATAATAAAAATTCCCCCTCTTAAAGAATTAATCCATTTTTCAAAGGATCCCTTCCATGGAGTAAGGTAAAAATCTCAATTAATCATCTTTCATTTCTTTTCTATTATTTATTCTTCTATGTACTAGAAATAAAATATATTAAAATTGAAATAATTATATCAATATAATGAATATAATTAAATGATATTATGTTTTTGGGATAACCATTTTCCTCCCTCCCTCCCAACTATTTGGAAAACAAAAACATCACTGGTGTTATGTTCTTACTTCCGCCTCTATAAGCAACAAGATATTTTTTTTTTCATATTTCGACTAAATTGATTGTTAAAATTAAGTATTTAATGAATTAATAGAATTTTTTTTAAATTATTAATATTCTAAAAATCATAAACCATTCCCTACATTCCTCCCATTCTATGTAAATGAATGCATCACCCCTGCATATGTGTGCAGAAGACTGCCTCCCTGAAAGAGAAATATTTTTATTCATATATCCATTTATAATTTATTAAAATATATTAAAATTTGATTCAAATCCTTAAAAAACTAAATAATATCATTTTTATTTTATAAAAATTTTATTATGCCTTATTAATCACTTTCATAATCTTACTCACCCTATATTCTAACTTATTCTTATTTGGGTTGCTTTAACCACCAATTTGAACAATGATATAAATTTATATCATGTATGACTAGGGAAACTAAAATAATAGTGTTATTATAAATTAATGATAAAATAATTTTTGTTTCATTGTTCTAGAAATTTTATATAAATATTTAACTTATTATTAAAATACTTCCCAATTTGTTCGTTATATATTACCAAAATAATATCGTCACTGATTTTATCATCACCCATCATAAATAAAACACTTATGGAATAAAACTAGAAAAATATAAAATATTATAAAACATATACTCTAGTACCTATAATTTTCTCATAATGACAAACTTTTAATCTATAAATAATAACTAACACCACTATTACAAAACTAGTAGTAAACAAATAGTCAAATCTAATAACATCCAATAATGGAAATTAAATATAAATAACAAATATATTTGTAAGAAATGATTATAAATTAATTTTATAAAAGGATATAGGTATGAATAAGGTTATTAAATATGTTATTAAATTTTTTATTCTTTTTATACATGAAGTTATACCGCATTTGGATAATCAGGATTAAAGGTAAGTGTTTTTGTTAACTCAATATACATTTATTGAGGTGTTGTTATTTATCTTGGACTTTATTATGATAAGTTGGGTGTATTATTCCTTATTTTTTGTATTGTGTTTAATATCCTATTTATTTTTTGGGTATTTAAATTTTTATCATGTAAACCCCTTTTCAAATATTACCCACTTTATTAATTATGGTATTAGTAAGGGATTTTCATCTCAATTTTAATTCATTGAGTCACATTCCATATTCACTATTTTTTTGTGTGGTGTTTACAATACCCTATGAGTTAATTTTATCGTACATTTAATATAATTAAATGTATTTAAACATCCATATTATGTTTTCTTTCTAAAGGTTTTCAATTCAAGTTATTTTAAAATTGCAAGATATTTTAATAATAGAAAATTACTTTATTTGAGCTATAATGTTTCATCATAAACTTCTCGCTTATTTTATTGGTTTCTTAAACACAAATATTTTTTTTATTAAACTATATCTTTCTCTCTAGGGAAGATAACACGTTTGATTCAAAATTTCCTCCTTGAGGAGTTTCTTCCCTGTAAATACATGACATTGTTAAGAATAATTCCCATTCTATTTAGTAATGATTTTTAGTCCATGAAATTATTTTACCTTCCCTCGAGTGTTCTCCTTTATATTTGGAATCCCAATTTTTGGTTATCCCATGCGACCTTCAACTTTTTTTCCTATATAAAAATAATATTTTATTATCCCTTTTTATGATGTTGGTATCAAAATATGTATTTTAAAATACTAAAAGGGGTTTTCATTTTAGAATAATATGTTTAATTTTTCACTCATCATTTAATTGTAATAATATTAATATCTTTTTCAAGAATCCTCTAATTTATATTATTTTTAAAAGTAAAAATTTTCAAAAAATTTCACTTCCACTTTTTGAAAATATCTTTTGAAAGCGATCTAGAACTTCGTATTGTTTCCAATAATGTTAAAAATGTTTTATAAAAAATATTTTAAAGTTTTTTCCACATGGAAAAAATATTTCACTATTATGACCATTATTTTCAACAAATCCAATTGTCCATGTTTTAAAATAGTTTTCCTTATAAACCTTAGTCCCAATGATTTTAAAATGAAAATTTATATTTTTACTTATTATTCATTGTGATTTATCCAATAATTTTAAAAAATAATTTTTCATTTATATCAACATTATTAATGCTACTTTTGTTATGAGGAGGATATGCTATTATACCAGCATATACCTTCTTTCTTGGTATGACTTATGAAATGTTTTATGGATGTTTTTATAAAAATAATTTATTTTCTATTGGTAAATTAAGTGATGACTATTTTCATGTTGTCATCAAACACATATGTATGGTTTTCATTATATGATGCATGAGACCGGAATTATATAGACATATAATGCATTAGGTAATGTTTTCATCTCCTGAAATACCATGTATGGAATAAAGGAAGGTATCCTAGCACACTATGTTATGTTTTTTTGGAAATGAGCCTTTAATTAGGCTTATGATGCCATTTTTTTTCTATTCCAACATGTTTATGATTATATAAAATTATGATAGCATTATCTTAGTCTATGTTTCAAAGCTTATATCACACTCTTATGCCACAATACATGTTTTTTTCATTTGATACACATGTTACACTATAACTAATTATGAAAAACTAATATTGTTCTATTTTAATTTTAATAATAAATTTCTCCCATGCTCATGTTTTCTCAAATGATTATGATGTAACAATTTATTTAATGTCGATAATTTTTCCTTTACTGAGCATTTTAGATGACTTGTTTCTTATGTTTCTATTCCCTAGTTAATAAAGATGAGTATAACCTAGGATAAGTCTATATTTTTGTACAATGTGGTTTGGTTATTGAGAAATGGTCATAAGTATTATAAAATAAGTTTCTTATATAGATACTTATCGAATACACTAAACCTTTTCTTATGGATATTGTGAGATTATTGGGAGATATAATTTTTTTATGAAAATGATGTAAAATATATGTATGTTTATCTTGGGTAATATAACACTGTATCATAGATAGTGTTTAATGAATTTTTTTTGCATTCAACCCATGAATGTGGTTCTGGAGTGCCTAAAATCCATGAATAAGACTCAAGGGTTGGAACAGATAAACAAAAGCATGTAAGGCAAATGAAAAAATTAACACATGAATATTAATTTTAAAATTAAATAAGAAATATATGGGTAATAATAAATTATAAATGGATGATATAAATTTTAATGACTATAAATAGATTTTTTATTCATGTGAATTTTATACCTAAATTTATTATATTGGGAATTTAAAGTGTGTTCGATAAATGGAAGTCCAAGGTAAGGGGTTTTCAGCTCAATTTCACTTGATTGAGACATGTTTTATATAACTAAACTATTTTGAATTATATGGTTTGTATAAACACTCTTTGATATATTAAATCATGACACACTTTATAATGATGTTATTTTCATTTCTGTTTTTTCATTACAAGGGGTTTTAATTTTAAAATCTGCAAGGGGTATTATTTTAAAACATTAATTTAAATATTTCGAAGTTTTTTACCCGTCTCTTTATCTACATATACATATTATTTATATTTCTTTTCAATAATTCTATTATCTACATTTAAATGTTTTTTAATATTATTTTAAATTATATCTTATTACTCATAGTGGTTTAAAAGGGAATCTTTTTAAGGTTTTCCATACATGTCATTTTTTGACTTTCATTATAATAGTTAGAAAAAGAATGTTTTTAACAATTTCACTTGATATCATTTTCCTTCCATTATTTCCATTACATATTATCAATATTATTTTCAATTTTTCAAATAATTTTCAAATAAAATCTTTTCCCTATTTTTTATTTGAAATTTTTATTTTTTAAAATAATTATTAAATGAAGAAGACATTTTTTGTTATTTTTAAAATACTATAACTAATGTTTTAAATATATTTTTCATATATATCAAAATATTTTAATGATTTGTATACTTCAAAAGGTTTATTATATAATTATAAAATCTACCAACTTTCTATATATGAAATATGATGATGTTTTAAAGATATTTTCATGAAAGTGACTTCTTTCCCATGGGTTAATTAATATTTGAAGGAATGATGAATGCAATTTTTTTATTGTGGTATAAATAAGTATGGTTTATAATTTTTTGATGGTTATGGTCCTATATATACCATAAATGAATTTTTAATGTTTTATATCTCAGGATATATTGACAATTTGTGGACATTATTAGTTTTGTTCAGAACTTAATCCATAGAAATGATTGGGATTTATCACATCATAATTTGTATATATTGTTGTGTTTGTTCCTAACATAATCCATGGGAATTATTGGGTTTTCCCATAGTTTTATGGTTACCTATATTTTTTCTATGCCACATTTCCATGTTATTCCATTTTTTACTGTAATGTTTCTATTGTTTATGGATATTTTTACATGTTTCAAAGCCATAGTATATATTATATGATTCCATGATTTCCCTTTTATATCATATAAAATGATTATTTGAACTATGATGTTCTATCCTTGATTATGATTATCTCATATGATTATATGGTCCTTTAAATCACATATATATATATATCCCATGTTTATGTTATATCACATTCTAATGATCTAAACCATTAGGAATAATTTATAATATTCACCTTACGGAGCATTTTAGATCATTGTTTTTTTATTCTACACTTTCCTAGGAAATTATATATAGCACTATTTGTAGAAGGAATTTTTATGTAGAGATGTTTGTGGGAGATTATTGTCACGACCCATCCTCTGGGCCTGTGCCATGACTATCCCAAGACGGCCTTCCATAGGCCAGGGGCTGGTGACTAGAACCAAAGGCGTAAAATCCTGATAATTGGGAAGGCATTGCCTTTATAAAAGTAAAGAAAACACTATAGAGTACAAGCAGAAGTAATACACTAAGTAAAAAAGAATGTGCTAAAAAGTAAGTGGGCCATAATACAAACCCAACTGAAAACACAACTACAACTGAATAAAAGTACAACAGAAAAGACAAATAGCAGGAAGAAAAAGAAGTAGCTCCTGGGTCGTCCACATCAGATCCTACCTGAAGGGTAGGTACAGATAGCGCAGCTCCTGGATCGTCCGCCACAGATCCTACCTGAAGGGTAGGTACAGATAGCCTCCATAACGCTCTATCCCATTGACCTCCTCAGAGTGTCGTCTCATCGTGAAGTCCACCTACGGATACTGACTCTTCGTGAGGTCCACCTCCGGTTACCGTCCAATCCTCGAACAGTCGGCCTCTGTCAGCGCTGCCCCTCATCTGCAACCAACACAATGAGGTGCGGGAATATCCCGTGCATGGGTGAGTATAATGATACTTAGTAGGGTCCCCGAGACCCTCAAGGTCTCACTAAATAAAACAAATATAACCACAAAGAAAGATCTCAACAGATAACCTCTACTTAGGTATATTCCCATACATATACCTATGTTATCAAGTAACCCATCTCAAACATGAGGAAACACAAAGGTTATGAAATCAACGGATAAACACTACCTAGGTATATGCCCATACATATACCTAATTTATCAAGTGACCCATCTCAATCATGAGGTAAACACAAAGGTCATAGACTCAGCTCAAACCAGGATTTTCATTATCGAAACCGTAACTACTGAAGAGCCCCGTCTCTGACGAGTACAGTGATCCTGTCACGACTCCAAGGTACTGCTCACTAACCTAAGACTGCTGAGGTACTCCTCTTGTCGAGTACCGCGGGTCAGCCACCCAAACACACTAGTGCTTCCCGCCGGGGTCTACCACCCAAACACAGTAGTGCACCCCCGCTAATAGCCTGCAGAGGTAATCCTTCTGTTGAGTACCATGGGTATGCACCCAAACACAGTAGTGCTCCATCCTCCATGGGTCTGCACCCAAACATAGTAGTGCTCCTTCCACTGGGCTAGTCGACTCACTCCAAGTCGAGTCGGTCAAGCAGTCGTTAGGTCTCAGCCGGCCACATGGTCTCCGTACTCCGTAGGCTCGTCTCTGGGAGGGTCCGCTCCACGAGCTACAGGTCGATACTCCAAGTATCACAAAGTCCCATGAAGAAGTATCTAAAAGGACCGCCTCTCCATATTGGTCTCAACGTAATAGACGGCGCGTCAAACGGGCGCCCGGTCTGTGAGTTATTAGCCTTTTCGTCCCAGGGGCCCGGTTGGTTTATGTGCGAACCAAACCGGCCGTATCTCAAATGTACACAGAAATCTCATAGGGTATACTCATAGGGAATTTTTCTCAACGTGATCACCCACGCCGCAAACGGTTCGTCAAACGGACGTCCGGTCTGAAAGTTATCAGCTTTTCCGTTCGAGGTGCCCAGTTGGATTTTGGGTTCAATCCAACCCGACCACTATCCAACTACGTCCAAAACTCGGGTGAATTATTCCAAAAGTTACGTCTCATCAATATAAATCCAACAAAGTCTACGGCACGTCTATCGGACATCCGAAGCTCAAGTTATAAGCGTTTCCGCTCCGAGGGCCCGGTTGGTTTCAGGTTCGAACCAACTCGGCCCTACCCAAAGTTCTCTGAAACCATGAGTTTAATATACCGAAACGACCGTCTTGATCCAAGGATCGCATTGAAACTGACGGTACATCGATCGGTGGTCCATAGCCCAAGGTATGGGCAAATGACTGAAAATAGTCCGAAAATAGGGGGTTCGGGCCCGATCCGACCCAACCCAAGACCCCCTGGGTCGGCCCAAACCGGGTCGACCCGAACCGGGTTCGAGTCCTGCCCACTAGGGCATGGCCCGGCCTAAGCGGCTCGGCCGGTTGGCCTGCCGCGCTGGCGCGACCCACGTGGCCTGCTCGGCTGTCCGAGCTGAGCGGAACAGGGGTGTGCGGTTGGTCCCCTCTTGATTGAAGCCACAACCCCCATGTGGGGGCCACTTCCTTTAATAGCCGGGGGTTACGACCCCCGATCTCCCCCATGGTCCCGCGTGGCCGCAGGACTGTCGCTTGCCGCCGCGGCTTTAGCAGCAGCGGACCCTCCCGGCGGCGTGCCGGGCGCCGCCATGCCGGCGGGGCGCGCTGGCAGGATCTTTCATGGACCACCGGAGTTGCTCTAGTGGTCCGTTTTTAATTCTGTCTGCACCAGTGGTCTTCCCGGGAGCCGTAGATTACTGCGAAGGGTTCAAAATGCCTTTGCGGTCCGCCTCATCATCTCTCGTCGATCCGCACTTCGACAAAAAACTGCGGAGGGTTCGGGCTTTGTTCGTTAGTCCGTGCCCTCCGCGTTAGGGGTTTTAAAATCAATATCAAACTCAACCAATCCCGAATATTCACCCCGAAACCACCCCACATGAACGATCAATCTGCGGATCAACCGAAAGAGATTGATCTGTGCTCGTCATCCTTTTCTCAAATGATAAAAGGGGAAATCAAATAAAATTCCCCTACCTCGATGAAACCGTTGAACGAAGGTTCGTCGCGAAATTGAACGTCGCGGAAGAAAGCATCGTGGAAGGAGATGGTCATTGGTGTCGCGGTACATGACGTTGCGTTGTCGATCTCCGAGGAAGGCATCTCTCACCGTCGTCCTTCGTCGGAGGTCAGTGTTCTTCATCGGCGACGGCGTGTTCTTCACATTCTTCATGGAGGAAGAACGTTCTTTGGAACTTAGAGATTTCCTCACCAAATCCTCTCATACCACGAACTAACCTCTCGCGAAAAAGACTTAGTCTTATTTAATCAACACACGAGCCAAAATATTATTTGAAATTAAAAAATAATCCAAGAATTAATTATATTGAATAACCTACTCAAATAATTAATTAAGAGTTGACTTTTAATTAAAAAGGGGGTGCGGGTGAGTTACTTAATTAATAGGGGTTGATAAAGATGAAAGGGTGGTGCTTGTGTGGGCCCCACCCCACTAATTTCTTACCTAGTGGAGTAGTTAGGATGTGGGTCCCACTCCAACCACTTAGCTTAGTTTATCAAAACGTAGAATAAAAATAAAATCTGTTGCACAATATTTTATTTTATTCTTTAGTTAAAACAATTAATTAATAACCTCACCTGAGCAAACGCAACTCTGAAAAAGGTGTTCTTAAGTAATTACTGGTGCTACGATTCCATCGGTGCCCTCAGATTTTGATTCCGAGCACCGGTCCAAAAGTTAGGAAAACCCGCTCGTTCGTTCACTGAACATACCCGAGCTAATCTTCGGAAAATGATTCTAGGAACACCGGGCCTCGGAATCAGGCGACGTCAGAAAATGCATTCATGTAAAATTCCAAAGAAATTAAGAAAAAAATTTCCTTGAAATTTTCGGGTCTTTACATTACTCCCACCTCAGAGCTTTACTTCCCCGTAAAGCTATAACACAAACTAGGGAAACAAAAGTGGTATTGAGAACGCAACTGAGCTTCCCGCTCCCATGTGATCTCCTGGAGGTTCCCGTGTTTCCAGTGAATGTACACCCGAGGAATCGACTGTCCTTGTAGGACCCGCTCTTGTCGATCCTCAACCTCTACTGGAACCCCGCAAAAGTCACCCCATCTCCAATGTCCAGCTCCCCATGGGCGATGATATGCGTCGGGTCAAGAATGTATCTCCCCAGTTGAGATAAGTGGAAGTCGTCGTGCACCTGGTGCAACTGAGGTGAATGATTCAAATGGTAAGCCTCCTCGTCTACCCTGCTAAGGACCTGAAAAGGTCTGCTGAGCTTCAGAGATTACTCGTCGACTCGGCCACATCTCCATAGACCTCGTCGAGGTGAGACCTGTATTAGGACGTGGTCACCATCCTCGAACTCTAGAGGCCTCCCTTTCCTAATTAGAACTGAAAATCAAAACTCATACTGCCATGAGGGTAAGGTTGGCCGACTCAAGAGTGATCAACTACACCCTCCTATGCATGAGTTTATCTTGTGCTGCCTGGGGATTCCTTTTCACCGACCAAGAAAAACCCCACTCCAACATTGTAGATAATCCACAACCTTTTTTCCTAATACAGTCAATATGTGTATAAACTGTGGATCCAATCCATACTCAGACCAACATCGTAAGGCCTCGACGCTGCCACCAAGAGATTCCAACCGAAACTCTTGCCTCGTGGGTCAGATCACACTGTCGGCGTAAGTGTGATTATCGAGTCTCCTCCCAAGGTATCTCCAGACGTGAGGGTCAAGTATATGGCTTACTAGAAACTCTAGGTCTGTGACAAGATTCGTGGAAGGAAGGAATGATTTGTATCAACGTCTGTTACTATGGAAGCTTGTAGTGGACACAGACTGTCCCTCGAATCATTCTTAGAGCCATTGGGTCACTCTCCTTGACCGTATGCAGCTACTCTCTTCCCCTTCCATCCAGCTCCCTGATCCTGGTGGGGACAAAAAAGGTGGGTGGTTGTAACATGTCGAAAAGTACACCACCTCATACCGTTCTCCTAGATCTACCTCCAAGTCTGCTACTTTGCAGACTCATATGTCCTTAACAATCCGTCCTGAAACATTTACACGCCCAAGTCTCTGAGACTGGTGCTAGTTTCTGTTTCTTGCTGCACTGTGCAGTCTTCATCCACCCCTGGATGATCTGCACCTTCTCTGCTATGATCCGTAAAGGCTGCTCAGATTTCTCCTTGGCCGATAAGAGAAATCTGGTCTCATCCCCTGGATGAACCACGTTCTTTACCTAATACCGTCAATCCTGACATGAACGGTACATTAATGCCATGCACGATGTCGTAAGGACTCGACGTTACTACCAAGAGATCTAACCATCACTATGGCCTCCAAGGGTCGAGTCACACTATCGGCATCAGTGTGAGGTCACTGGGTCCCCTCCAGTAGAAATCTCGAAAGTGAGGGTCAAGTCAACAGTTTAAACCAGGACCTCTCAGTATCAACCAAACAAAAGGACATGAAATCAAGTGTCACTAGGATAAGTGTCTTTTATTATTGCATCTCATAGTACAACGACACAAATACAACAGCAACATGGAACTAGAAGTACGAAGAACAAAAGGAATCCACAAGTTCTGCTCCTGTCCACATGCTCCCAGAGCTCTACTGCCTTGTCCACTGCTCGGTTGTTGCTCAAGCACCTGCCGCTGCTTCTACCATGGTGGATCCTCCAATGCCAGCTGATCAACAGTGCGGGGGGTCGGACAGTAACATTCCAGGTGACCCTTCCTGCCACATTCATAACACTTCCTGCTCCTCGTATAGCTAGCTCTGTTCCTCTTGTACCTCTGAATAATCTGTCTACGATCCACAAATGACTTAGCTACTGATGGAAAATCCTACAGCAAATTCATCAGCTCCTATACACACTCAGGGTGCAGAGCTACTGGTACAAACTCCACCCTGAAAAAGGTCTCGAAGTTTCCCCATGTGAAGGTCATCTCATCGCAAAACTGGAACAAGTGGCTCCACCACCTGCCTGCTGCTGCCTGAAGGAGGCTGGCAGCAAAGATCACCATGAAGCTTGATGGCGTCCCTACTAGCCTGAAGACTCTCAACACAGCCTCCAACCAACCCTCAGCCGCCTGTGGGTCCGTCTCTCCCCGAAACCTAGGTGGCCTCTGGCGCTAGAACTCGTGCAGTGCGCTCAAGCGGCGTGCATCGCCTTCTGCTGGGGCTGGTGGCATCGGTGGCCCAACATATGGTAGTACCGCTGGTGCCTCTACTGTAAGAGGGCCCTGTACTAAAGCCTTGTCGCTCGGCAGGCTGTCAGTACGCACATCCCTATGGGCTCTATCTTGTCGTCCATGATAATGCATCCTGAAATAAACAGACGTGACACGGTCAAACGATTTATACCTGGTGAGCTGACCTAGTTTGAGCTATTTTAAGGGAAAACCTTTGAAAACACACACACAATTAATGTTTTCATGTACTAAGTTGGAAATCAAAAGTCAGGGTCCTGGTGTATGGATACGTCGGCCGCCCACACCAATACTGGACTCCCTGAACAGAAAACCACACACGGTACCATTAACACTATTGCTTCACAGAAAGAAAATATCAGAGTTATAAGTTATATGGTAGAACTGACTCCACTGATACCAATTTTTCATGACCCATTCTTGGAGCCCGTTTCGTGACTTCCCCAAGCCCGACTTCCATAGGCCAGGGGCTGGAGACTATCACCAAAGGCGTAAAATCCAGATAATTGGGAAGGAATTGCCTTTATAAAAGTAAAGAAAACACCACAGAGTACAAGCAGAAGTAATACACCAAGTACAAAAGAAAGTGCTGACAAGTAAGTGGGCTATAATTCAAACCCAACTGAAAACACAGCTACAACTGAATGGAAGTACAATAGAAAAGACAAACACCTAGAAGAAAAAGAAGCAGCTCCTGGGTCATCCACCTCGGATCCTACCTGAAGGGTAGGTACAGATAGAACAGCTTCTCGATCGTCCACCTAGGATCCTATCTGAAGGGTAGGTACAGATAGCCTCCACAACACTCTCTCCCTTCGACCTCCTCCGAGTGTCGTCTCATCGTGAATTCCACCTCCGGATACTGACTCGTCATGAGGTCCACCTCCGGGTACCGTCCAGTCCTCGAACACTCGGCCTCTGTCAGTGCTGCCCGTCGTCTGCAACCAACACAACGAGGTGCGGGCATAGCCCGTGCAGGGGTGAGTATAATGATACTCAGTGGGGACCCCGAGACCCTCAAGGTCTCACTAAATCCAACAAGGATAACCACAAAGAAAGATCTCAACAGATAACATCTACATAGGTATATACCCATACATATACCTAAGTTATCAAGTATCCCATCTCAAACATGAGGAAAGACAAAGGTTATGAAATCAACCGATAACCACTACCTAGGTATATGACCATACATATATCTAACTTATCATGTGACCCATCTCAATCATGAGGTAAACAAAAAGGTCATAGACTCAGCTCAAACCAGGATTTTCATTATTGAAATTGTAACTGCTGAAGAGCCCCGTATCTGACGAGTACAGTGATCCTGTCACGACTCCGAGGTATAGCTCACTAACCTAAGACTGCTGAGGTACTCCTCCTATCGAGTACCATGGGTCAGCCACCCAAACATAGTAGTGCTTCCAGCCGGGGTCTGCCACCCAAACACAGTAGTGCACCCCGCCTAATAGCCTGCAGAGGTACTCCTTCTGTTGAGTACCGCGGGTCTGCACCCAAACACAGTAGTGCTCCATCCTCCATGGGTCTACACCCAAACATAGTAGTGCTCTGTCCACTGGGCTAGTCGACACACCCCAAGTCGAGTCGGTCAAGCAGTCGTTAGGTCTCATCCAGCTACACAATCTCCGTAATCCGTACGCTCGTCTTTAAGAGGGTCCGCTCCATGAGCTACATGTCGATACTCCAAGTATCAAAAAGTCCCACTAAGAAGTATCTCAATGGACCGCCTGGCCATAGGGGTCTCAACGTAACAGACGACGTGTCAAACAGGTGCTCGGACTGTGAGTTATTAGCATTTTCATCTTAAGGGTCTGGTTGGTTTCGTGTGCGAACCAACCCGGACATATCTCAAGTGTACCCCGAACTCTCATAGGGTATACTCATAGGGAATGTTTCTCAACGTGATCACCAACACCGCTGACGGTTCGTCAAACGGACGTCCGGTCTGAAAGTTATCAGCTTTTCCGTTCCAGGGGCCCGGTTGGATTTTGGGTTCAATCCAACCCGACCACTATCCCACTGTGTCCAAAACTCAGGATAATTATGACAAAAGTTCCATCTCATCAAGAGAAATCCAACAAAGTAAACGGTACATCTATCAGACGTCCGGAGCTCATGTTATAAGCGTTTCCGCTCCGAGGGCCCGATTGGTTTCGGGTTTGAACCAACCCGGCCATACCCAAAGTTCTCTGAAACCTTGAGTGTAATATATCTAAACGACCGTCTCAATCCAAGGATCGCATCACTACTGTCGGTGCATCGATCGGAGGTACGTATCCCATTTTATGGGAAAATGACTGAAAACAGTCCGAAAATAGGCGGTTCGGGCCCGGTCCGACCCGACCCGAGACCCCCTGGGTCGGCCCGAATCGGGTCCAGGTCCGGACCACTAGGGCGTGGCCCGGCCCGGCCTGCGTGGCCAGGCCCGGCCTGGGCGGCCCGACCGGTTGGCCTACCATGCTGGCGCGGCCCGCATGGCTTGCTCGGCTGTTCGGGCTGAGCGGAACTGGGGGTGCAGTTCCCCCCCCCCCCTTGATTGAAGCCGCGACCCCCACGTGGGGGGCGCTTCTTTGGACAGCTGGGGGTTACGACCCTCGGTCTCCCCCATGGTCCCGCGCAGCCGTGGGACCGCTGCCTACCGCCGCGGCTTCAGCCACGGCGGACCCTTTTGGAGGTGCGCCGGGCACCGCCTCCGGCCGCCGACACCGCTATGCTGGCGTGGCAGACCGGCAGGATCTTCTGCAGACTACTGAAGTTTCTCGGGTGGTCCTATTTCAATTCTGTTTGCGCCGGTGGTCCTCCTGGGATACGTAGACTACTACGAAGGGTTCAAAACGCCTTTGCAGCCTGCCTCTTCATCGCCCGTCGATCCGCACTTCGACAACAAACTACGGAGGGTCTGGGCTTTGTTCATTATCCCGCGACCTCTGCGTTAGTGGTTTTAAAATCAATATCAAACTCAACGAATCCTGAATATTCACCCCGCAACCACCCCGCATGAACGAGCGATCCGCATATCAACTGGAAGAGATTGATCCACGCTTGTTGTCCTTTTCTAAAATGATAAAAGGGAAAATCAAATATAATTTCCCTGTCCTGATGAAATCGTTGAACGAAGGTTCATCGTGGAATTGAACGTCGCAGAAGAAGGTGTCGCGGAAGGAGAGGGTCGTTGGCGTCGTGGTACACGGCGTCACATCGTCGATCTCTGAGGAAGGCGTCTCTCACCATCTTCCTTCGTCGGAGGTCGACATTCTTCATTGGCGACGGTGCGTTCTTCACGTTCTTCAAGGAGGAAGAACGTTCTTCGGAACTTAGAACTTTCCTCTCCAAATCCTCTCGCACCACGAACTAACCTCTCATGAAAAAGAATTAGTCTTATTTAATCAACACACAAGCCAAAATATCATTTGAAATTCAAAAAGAATCCAAGAATTAATTATATTGAATAACCTACTCAAATAATTAATTAATAGTTGACTTTCAATTAAAAAGGGGGTGTGGGTGAGTTACTTAATTAATAGGGGTTGAGGAAGTTGAAAGGGTGGGGCTCATGTGGGCCCCACCCCACTAATTTCCTACCTAGTGGAGTAGTTAGGATGTGAGTCCCACTCCAACCACTTAGCTTAGGTGATCACTACTAATAATGAAAACAAAATCTGTTGCACAATATTTTATTTTATTCTTTAGTTAGCCTAATTAATTAATAACCTCACCCGAGAAAACGCAACTATGAAAAAGGTGTTCTTAAGTAATTACCGGCGCTGTGATTCCATCAGTGCCCTTAGATTTCGATTCCGAGCACCGGTCTAAAAGTTATGAAAACCCGCTCGTTCCTTCACTGAACGTACCCATGCTAAACTTTGGAAAATGATTCTGGGCACACCGGGCTTCAGAATCAGGCACCGTCAGAAACTGCATTCATGTCAAATTCCAAAGAAATTAAGAAAAAAAAATTCTTGAAATTTCCGGGTCTTTTCAATTATGAAGTAATAATGTGTAATAATATTTCTATATAGCTAATTTACAATGAATATAAAACTTTGTGTTTTGGTATTGTGAGATTATTTTTGAGATTTAATGATTACGTTATGAAATGATGTAAAATATAGGTTTGTTTTCTTGGATTTCGTCAATTTATATCAAAGTAGGGTTTTTTTATTTTTGGGGATTATGTTAATAAGTATAGAAAAACCCTACTTAAATAAACCTATATTGAACCAAAAGTGATATAGGTTAAACAAAATGTTAATCATAGATATCCTAATCGATGAGCGATATATCTTAGAGTAAGATACTCATAAGATGGACTATTTAAAATTATATAGCTGTTCAATATAAATATATTATGATATTGTTGCTTATTACTCATGATAACCTATTTTGGTTTATTAAATGTGTGGAAACATGAGAAACTATGTTAACAATTGGTGTGAAGAATAAAGTGGTGATTCCCACCTAATAAGCCAAATGGGATGGGATATGGAGTATAAAACATCATGGAAATGATCAGTCAACTATATCAAGCAATGGAAAATTATGAAAATCATGTTGATCTCTTGAATGAACTTAGGTAGGAGTAACTTTCTTTATATTTCTTCATATTTCAATATCCACCTTCCAATGGGAGTTCTTCTATCCTTCTAATTTTCGATCAAGGGATTAACAAACTAGATAATATAGTTTTCATTCTCTAGTTCCTGGTCCATGATAAGTTTGTTTTAACCATATTTCAATTTAAAAGTGAGGCTGAAAAATAGAGTAACATCATTAATAATATTTAGAAAAAGGAAAATTTTGAATCTATGGAATTGGAGTTGTTCAATAAAATATTCTTCACAAACTATTCAATAGGAAAAAGAGTGAGAATTCGTAGAGCAGCAAACAAAATGAAAATGAACTATTGAAACATAGGAAAAAAATCATATGAATTTCAAGGTAGAACACTAATTTAATTATTTAATATTAAATAATTATTTATTCATACATAAGTGGCCTAAGAAAATAATTAAAAATGTATCATCTATAAGAGAATTTGGTTGCTATAATAAAATTGGTCGATGCGTGCTTACGGTAGAAATGAAAACTACAGACTCTCATCATTCCCATGGATTTGGAGAAAATAAATTGAAAACGATGTTTCAATGAATATCAAATGATAAATCACATGGGGGAAAATTAACCAATTACAAGAAAAAAATTTGGGAGGAATCCCCTGAGAAATTACCTCATTGAATCCAGGAGATTATTTACAAACTGTAAATCAGGCCACTAAGAATGAAACAATTGAAGAAATACAAAGATATTAATTAACACAATAGAGGAGAAAAAGTCACCAACTAATACAACACACACACACTCCAATTCTTATAATTAAATGAGTATTGGTATTTTGAAATTAAATTCCCCAATATAAGGGATAATGAGGACAATAGAAAGAAAAAACTTCCTAGATAAATGGAATAAGGAAGAGAATATATAATAACTACTACTAAAGTGGATCGTGATAATGAATTGCTGAAAGTTATACCTACTTGACAATCTATATTTTCAATGTATTATTTTATTATATTTTTATATTATTTTATGACATTATTTTTATCTGTGAATATTTATTCACGACCACAAACATTGGATTCTAGTTTATTAGTGAAAACACATAGTGGTGCATTAATTGTTTCCAAAGGATGCAACTTTTATATAATCAAGGTTCATGGGAAGATAAATCTTGAAAATTTAGTTCTTTTTTCCTAGGTGGAATTTCATTCTATATTGGGAATGGATTAGATCTTCTTATTTATAGATAATATTAAATTTTGGATAAGGAAGTCTCATTTTAAATATCGAATAATCATATTTTCAAATATCAATGAATGTATGATTATAAACATCTATTGGAAGAAAATAATATAATATGGGTTATGATACCCAATAACGAGGGACTATTAGATAAAATGGTTGGTTAATTACTCAATATTGATGTTATGCCTATTGTATGGGAGTATATTGATGTATTCCTCGATGAACTGTTGGTCTTCCTTAAGAATGTAATTAGGATTTTTCAATTAAATAAAAACTATGTTATATGAATATATCCAAGATTCATTACTAAATGTGACCCATATAATTTGAATAATTAAATAAAAATCCTTATTTGAATGTGGATAAGTTTTTTAAACACCCTAGTTCCTCAGTATTGGGTGAACGAGTCCTCTTTGACAAGAATAAGGATTAATCATTTCATCTTTTCATTGATTATTGTGAACATAAAAAGTAATCATCAAGAAAAAGTCTACTCTACCCTATTTTTATGTCCTATTTAATAATATCTGAGGGGATTAATACTACCCAAAGATTTATCTTTTAACAAGATATCAAATATTAATGGTAAAAATGATTTATATACCTAACACAACCTTCCGTACATGGTATGGATGCTATGAATTCATTTTAATTCCTTTTATATAGATAATATCTGAGGGGATTATATACTACCCAAAGATTTATCTTTTATCAAGATATAAAATAGTTTTGATGATTATTAATTATTCTTGATGGAGGATAAATTATTATAATACAATCTTCCATATTGTATTTAATAAGTTATGTTTGACTTTTGATGTTCTATTTTTATACCCTTCATGGTTTGTGGTTAAATTATTGACATTTCATATGATAGTTTTAGTATGAATTTCTAGATTATGTTTCAAACTTTTCATATGAAGAACGCATTGGACTTAGTAAGTGATGGGTGGAGCCCACTATAGCTCCTCGATACATCAGTAGGTCTCATGAGACAAACTAGTGTCTTGGCCAAGGCCTTGAAAAAATCTTATTTGTAGTCTTGGCCCAATGCCTTGACTATGTGGTTATGAAGTCTGGAATTATGCATTCCATCATTATGAAAGTGGATACTAATATTGCATGTGATTATTCGACTAGTAGAATATCTATGTGAGTATGTAAATGGAATTGTTTGATTTTATCTTTTCCATATTATGATGAAGTTCAAGTTTAAAAGGATTTTTTAGTCTTATACATTGCTTTAAATGTTTATTCTTATTTATGAAAGTTTTTTCTATATTGTTATCATTACTGAGCATCTGAGCTCACCCCTTTCTATGTTTTATTTTCCCCTGGATGCGAAGAAGTATTTTACGATTAACCTGTAGGAATAGACTAAGGGATAGTATAAGGGATATGAATTTGGCCAATGGAGACAATATTATTGTTGTTTTTCTTTTTATAATGTAATGTAAAACCTATGAATGTATCTAGTACTTCCAAGGCTACTAAACTGATCGGTCTTTAGGGACATGATATCCTTATATCATGCCAATGTTATGTAATAATGCACCGACTCTGTGTAACTGGGGTCGGGGCGTTACTGAATAACATTATATAAATATTATAATATCATGAAAATAATAATATTAATGATATAAAATGTAAAAATTATTGTTTATACACCTCCTAAAATAATATAGGTGCATAATAAAACATGTGTCTCAAAGAAGACAAATTGAGACAAAATTACCTTATCGATTTAGTAAATTTTGAACCGTAAAAACCATGAAATAGAAAAAATAAAATTGATTTGTAAATATACATAAATTTAGGTATAATAATAATAGAATGTATTAATCTGAATAATATAGACCACAACAATTAAATGACTGGTGAATATAAAATAATTCTTGTAGAAATAAATGTGACATTAGAAATCCCCTTACCTCATGTATTGAATCTCTTCATACTCATTCAAAACACCTATATAATAAAAATAAGTTAAATATAAATCTATTAAATAACCATATTAAATCATATCATACCATATATTATTTAATTATGACATTATATTACACATTTATTATAAAGTCCATGTTCAAATCCCGTTTCAGGTAATAACCACTTTGTTTTTTTCATGTGTTTTGATTTGTTATATTTTTGGTCCTTATACTTATATCATGATTTAAATAATGTGAAACATGATATTAATAATATATATATATATATATTATTTATTTGGAATAATCTATAAAATATATAATTATGAAATGGAATACATCGTTCATGGAGATGGTAAGTCGTACCTATGTATGAATGTTTTTTCATTTTATTGTCATATTAAAAGAATGAAATAAAATGAAACACACACATATATATGTTTATTATCACTCAAGTATCATTATAATTTCATATATATCATATAAATTTACTAATCCCATCTTTAATACATTCCATGTAATGTGTGAACAAATCATATCAGTTTGAGGAGGTGGAGTTTACACGTCAAAAAACAAAGTTATCATATTTACACAAATTGGAAAGAATGAAGTAATGTTTTATATAATAATTAAATAAGTATATATACATCATAAATATAATATATATATAATATGAAAAATTTATTCTTATCATAATTACTAACCATGAGAGGTGGTAAAGGAAAAACAAAGGATATTGTTTTGTGATGTGGTAGTCTGCCATACACACGAATAGTAAGATCGTTTCCCATTTTATAGAAGTGTGTGTAGGTGTTCATATGAAAATAATAATTAAAAAATATTATTATATTTAGGTCAATTATTTTATTTTATATTAATGGAATAAGAATATTTTAGTGGATGGAGTCTGAAAATAAAACAAAAGAGGTTGTGGAAGGATGCCAACGCTTCCTTGGGTAACTCCTCTTAGTTTTCATGAAAGGTATTTCTTGGTTGGATTTAATCTAGATAGAGAGAGGATTATAGGATTAATGTAGGTAAATTTGGAGGATATTTGGGTAGGTTTTGGAAGATAAAAATGGATTTAGAGGTTTAAAGAAGTGGTGGGGCTGAGTGCCCTTTTATAGTGGAGGAGGATTGACATTCTTATAAATATAAAAAGTAAAACAAAATTGAGGTCTCCCTTACATAAGGTAACTCTGGTAATTATAAAAAATTTTATATAATAGGTGTATTGGTCTAGAAAAATCCATCAAATGGATTTTTTACTTGTTTTTAGGCTATTTTTCCCTTTAAAATAATGTTTAACCATTAAGTAATCTTGTTTTACATTAATCGGTATAATTAATTTTAATTACTTTCACTAATAGTTTTTTCTCAAAAACTATGTTGAACTTATTATAAATTATAAATTATTATTATTTAAAATATTGAGCCCATTTAGGAAAATTATAATCATATAAGTTTCATAAAATAATTTAAAATTAATCCCACAGACATGTCGTGATTGTGGGGTTTTTAAAGAAAAAAATATTTTATTGTTTGAAAGGTTTTTATATCCAAAATCAATGACCTAATATGAATTAATTTATATAAAATTTATATAATTACACATTAAATCTAAGTTAAATTTAATTGAACAATATTAATAAATTATATGAAAAAATAAGTTATGAATTATAATTCAGTATATTTCACTATTCATCCAAAAATAATGTTTTTCAGAGGAATCCCAAAAATTCACCCTATGATAATTTTGAAATTATAATTCATAAATTTAATTTAATTTCATAAAATTCAATTTATTACATTTTTAAAATTAATTTTATTATTTTTCATAGAAGGACATAAAAAATTTTTCATTTGAAAAAATAGTTTTTTAAAACATATAAGGACTTTACCAAAAATATGTTTTATTTATATAAAAAAATTATAAATAATATTAAAAAAATTACTTATTAATATTCATATTACTATGTTTAACCTCTATGTTATAAATATCTCATTTAAATAATTAAAACAATAAAATCCTATTTCATAGAAACTCTGTGTTGCAGGTAACACAAGTGAAGATGATGTCTCATGTAGCATACACTTAACTTTGTGTAGCGTATATGAATGTTTAACATGGTGTATCTTTATATATAAGACATAAAATAAATTTAATTTATTCAAAAAAATGTTCATAAAAACTTGGGGTGTTACATTCTACCCCCCTTAAAATTAATTTCATTCCCAAAATTTGTCATTCTCATATAAACAAATAAGGATACTTATACCTCAACATATCCTCAAGTTCCCATGTAACTTCATCTAACTGGTGGTTTCTGTACAAAACATTGACCAGGTGAGTGGTCTTATTTCATAGTAATATCTCTGTATAGTCCTAAATTTCAATTGGTTCTTCCTCATAAGAAAGATCATAAGCCAGCGGTATGACCTATGAGTTCAGTACATGTGAAGGGTTAGGTATGTACTTACTCAAGTGAGATACATGGAACACATCATTGACTTGAGAGAGATTTTAAGGAAGTTCCAAGTGATATGATACCATCCTGATATGATCAATAATTTCAAAGGGACCTATTTACCTAGGTCTTAGTTTTCCTTTCTTCCCGAATCACACAACCATATTCTAGGGAGAGATTAATAGAAACACTTTCTCACCAAATTCAAATTCTAGATCAATATAATGATTATTAGCACAACATTTCTGCTAACTTTGAGATAAATTGATATGATGCTGAATGACTATGACCTTCTCAACCAGTTGTTCAGAGATCTTAGGTCCCAATAGGTTTCTTTCACCATCTTTTTTCTAACATGTTAGAGATCTATATTTCTTTTCATAGAGGGCTTCATAAGGTTCCATATGAATTCATGAGTGAAAGATATTGTTGTATGAAAACTGAACTAGAATAAGTAGTTGATCCCAACCACCATTGAAATCTAGAGAAGAATATCTCAATATATCCTTTGGGTTTTGGATTGTTCTTTCATATTTACCATCTGTTTGAGTATTATAAGAAGCATTGAAACTCAATTCCGTATCAAGGGATTTCTGAAGACTTCTCCAGAACATCAAGGTAAACCATAGAACCCGATCAGAAAAAATGGAATGCGGTGTTCCTTGAAACCTTAACACTTCCTTAATGTATATCCTAGAAATCTGATCAAGATAAAATTCTTATAATATCAATTAAGTGTGTCGACTTATCTTGGTGATCAACTACCACCCAAATATCATTAAACCCATTAGAGGTTTCAGGGAGTCCAAAAAAAATTCATAGTTATGATCACCCATTTTCATTATAGTATGGGTAATGGATAATGCATCTTCGTAGACTTTGGTACTTCAACCTTAAATTTCTAGCACACAAATCATTGAGATACAAATTCTGTTATATCTCTCCTCATTCCATCCCACCAGAAGTATTCTTTCAAGTCTCTATAAATATTCATAATTCTAAAATGAATAGATAATGAAGAGAAATGGGATTCCTCTAACAGATCCTTATTCAAAAATGGTATGGATGGAACACATACATGGATCCTAAACCTTATCATTCCATATTGATCATGGCTAAAATCCGGAATATTTCAAACCATATTTTGTAGCTCTACATATTCCTTCCGAACCTCTTTAATCTTCAATTGGAAAGAGGGTTGATCATTGAACTAATAAAGATAATAATTTTCTCCTTCAATATTTCAATATCCATACCTTGAAAATATTGGAATATTTGATCTTTAAATATCCTCATAGTGGATAAGATATAATAAACCTTCCAACTCAATGAATCATCTACCCTGTTCACTTTCCCAGGGTGGTAATGTATTAAGTAGTCATAATCCTTTATTATCTCTAACCATCTTCTCTGTTTCATATTCTACTACTTCAATGTGAATATATATTTCATAATTTTATTATAGGTATATATATCAAACTTTTCAATATAAATATAATACCTACATATCTTTAATGAAAAAAATTACCACAACTAACTCTAAATCATGAGTTGGGTAATTTTGATCATGAATATTAAATTTTCGTGAGGAATAGGCCATAACCATGTTATTCTGTATAATAAAAAAACCCAATCACTTCTTGGATGCATCACTATAGATTAAAAACCCTTCTATACTATAAGGTAATGTAAAAATAGTTGCACTGACTAACCTTCTCTTCAATTCCATGAAATTTTACTAACATTCATCTATCCAAAGGAGCTCAACCCCTCGTACTGTTAACTTGGTCATAGGATTAGATATTTGTGAGAAATTATTCACAAACCATAAATAATATACTTTTAAACCAAGAATACTATGGATCTATATCCCCATGGTCGGTCTAGGCCAATAATCAATAGCTTCAATATTTTATGGATCTTCTATTATACCCTGTATTGAGATTATATATCCCATAAAATGAACCTTTTTGTAGCAAAAATTCATGCTTTAAAATTTCTTGTACAATTTCTATTTCCTTAGCGTCTTTAATAAAATTATAAAGTGGTCTTAAATATCTTCCTTTCTCTTTTAATATATAATAATATCATCTATAAATACTACCAAAAACTAATCGAGTTAATATATAAATACTCTACTCATGAAATCCATGAATATAGTAGGGGGATTAGTAATAACAAAATGTATCACTATATATTCATAGTGTCCTTACCTAGTACACAATTCCATCTTGGCTATATCATCTTTCTCACCCCTCAATTAATGATATATATAATGAAGGTCATTCTTATAAAAGTATTGAGATTTGTGAAATTGATCAAACAATTCATCAATACAGGGAATAGGATACATGTTCTTGATAATGATCTTGTTCAATCCCCGATAATCAATGAAAAGTCGCATTGAACCATATTTCTTCTTCAAAAAAGAACCGATGTACCCCAAGGTGACACAATTGGATTAATTAATCATTTATCAAGGTTTTATTTGAGTTTCTTCTTCAATTCCTACAACTCAATTTGGGCCATTCTATAGGGAGTATTTGAAATTGGTGTGGAACGAGGTATGGGTTATCTCAAGAAATAATCTTCAGGTTTTGGTGGAAGGCTAAGAATATATTCTAAAAAGACATATACAAATCCCCAAACAATTGGCAAATCATCGATGTCGATTTTCTTCCCAACCATTTGAGGTAAACAAACCTTCTGAATGATAATTAATACCAATAAACTATATGTAATCTCTATAGGAAGTTCATACTTATTATTACATTGATATATGATCATAGGCTAGTTTGAAATATCACACATAACTTCAATTTCACAAAACATTATGTGGTATTTATGCATATAAATTCAATCCATGCCTAAGATGACATCTAATTCATCCCAAGAAAGAATGAAAAGATTTGTAGGAAGTACATTCCCCCAAATTTCAATGAGAGATTTATCTTAGAATTGAGATGTAATCATCATACCATTATGGGTTTTCACTGAGAATTTCACATTTAATAATTTGGATGAAATCATAATACCATTTGAAAACTCATTATATATGAAAGAGTGGAGAGAACTAGAATCAAATAAGACATTAGCAGTTCTTGAGTATATGGTAAGTGTACCTTTCACCACATTGTTATCACACCTCTCATAAAAAACAATGATCACATGAGATTTCCCCTTTACCGTCGGTTTAAGAGGTTTTCGATGCCGATCATCACACATAAAACATAGGTTTGGGAACTGGTTAGCATAATTCCCATTCTACTTACACTTTAAGGATTGATGTACGGGAGGGCATCCTATGCAACTTTCCCTTTATTCACATCATTATCTAACTTCTTCCCATCAATCCAGTAATCAATTTCCCAATGGACTTACTTCCACACTTAAAAAATTTAGTAGACCGCATAATACAATTCCCTCCATGCTTATTTCCACACCTAGAGAATAAAGTAAGGATCATCTTCTTCTCTCCATGGTATATAGATTTTCTTTTGAAACCCTTCTTCATTTTCTTGTCAGAACCATGAGATTGATATGTAATTCCAATTTCCATTTCAACCTTGATAGCACAACAAAATCTCTTTGTACTTACTAAAGTCTCTTATGTCCATTTACCTTTTGAGACTTGGGTTTAATCCAATAAATAAACTATAAACATTACTTTAAGGTTAGATGATAATAATTAAATCGTACCTATAAGTCCCCAATTGTAAACATGAGTTAATCTTGAGTTATTAAAAGAATACACATTGAGGATATTTTCAGGTTTAGAGTTTTAGAGAATTAGATCATAAATCATGCATTAAATTCCACATTTAAACAAGGTGGTTAAATTAAAGATAATATTCATTTTTTCCATCAAAGGAAACATATTTAAAATAAAAAATGGATTCTTTATTGAATCTTCCTAGACACTATCATCACATCATGTACTTTTCCCTTGACCTGTGAAAAACATTTCAAAAACTTGGTATGAGCATAAAAATCTCATTAAGTGATATAAAAATACAGAATAAAAACATCAGTCCATGTATACATAAGAATCAATGAAATCATAATTTACTCATAAAACATAATCACTTTAACATACCTCATGAAATCAAAATATTTATGAATAATTCATTGAAATCATAAGATATAAAATTTACTTGAGGCATTCATAACATTCTTATGTAGGGACTAACTCTCATGGTTACGTTTGGAAAACCCATCACAGTATATTCCCTAAATCTCTTCAAAGAAACATTATCATTTAACTCCTTCACATTACCCAATGCATGGGATATCTATCTCGGGATAACCCTCCTTTATTTTATCACGAAACCACCCATCTTCATAAACAATTCCCAAGAACCATAACATAATCATATCACATAAAACATGAATAAAGGAAACATAACATTTCCATATTTCAATCACAAGATATCAATAAAACACATTGATATAATCAAAACATTATCAAAACCATTTTCAATAACAAAATAAAAGAAAATTAAATCATGGTATTTATTTTTCATTTTAAAAAAAGTTATGGCTTATTGAGGAAGCCGAATCTCAAATAATGTTCACGGCATCAGAGAAGTCGTTGTCGCCGTATACGCAAGAAAAAACATTCATTTTGAAGTTTAGTAAAAAAATTCATACAAAAATATTCCTTTTGAATAAAAGTAAAACTCAAAGGGGTTTATACATCGTATGGATGAAAGTTGTGTATAAAACAAAATATGCCTGAATGAAAGGAGATTGAGACGAAGTCCCTTACCTTGTGTCCGACTAGACTCGATCGTTCTTTAATCTCCTGAATAATAAACTAGTGTTAATTTATACTTGATTAAGAACATTTTTCAATTTCAGTATTCCTTTCATATCACTTATTACCATGTTATGAACATTATGTAATCATTTAAGTTAATAACGGTCGTTTTGTCGATCCTTGGTACTTGAGTCAAAAATAAACTTCTTATAATTACAAGTTGTTCATGTGGTAAAATATCCATTATATCTAGAATTATATTCATGATTTAGATATTATATATATCATATATATCTAGTATATACATGCATTTATACTATTACATAACATTTATAGGTAAGAAATGAAATGCACCGTTCATGGAGACGGTAAGCCGTATGTACACATGAACGCTACTTTCATTTCTATTTCAAATTTAATGGACTGAAATAATAATTATATAAAGGTATATTATAATTCCAGTATAATATCATATATAATATCATTAACTCCATCCTTTATACATCCCACATATGACATTAACGATTCAAATCACTTTGAGGGGGCGGTAGTCTGCACTTCCTAAAATGAAATTATCACGTTTACCCGTAATGGAAACCATAAAGGTATGTCATAAATGAAAAATAAAGAAGCATAAGGACAACATAAACATAATATATATCATATATAAATATAGTGACATATTAATGGCCACCATGAGAGGTGTTAAAATAAGATTTAACAATCATCGTTTCGTGAGGCAGTAATTCGCCACCAACAGAAACAGTATGTTCTTTAACCATTAGATGAGAGTGTGTGTAAGTTTAAATCAAATACTTCTCATAAAAACATCCTAGTATATTTAAGATACTGTTTTTGTCACAAAATAAAGTAATAAAAGGGTTTATGGGGTTGGAGAAGCAAAATGAAACATAAGGACATAAGAGAAGACATTACCTTTAAATCAGGTAACTCTCCTTGGTTTGAACCAAAAGGGTTTCTTGAAGAGATTTATGTCTAAAGTAAGGCTTATATGATGAATATAGGGATGCGGAGAGATAAAATGAGTATATTTTGGTCAAGAAAATGGCTTGAGAGGTGTGGGTAAGGGGGGTAGAGGTGGGGGCCTTTTATAAGAGGGAGGAGGGTCACTCTTGGAAAGTCTTGAAATGTTAGTTTATAATAAACTTCTTTTCGGATTTTAAAGTTCCCAAAATGATATATTTCGAGGATAAGGTGATAAGGGTTCGAAATCCACCCATCCAACAGGTTTTTGAAAAGTGTAAGTCTTAGATTTTACATTATCTTTTCATTTTATTTAAATCGTTCATTAATGAGGTAATCACTGCATCATCATGGTGTCATAAATAAATTTATTTATTTAATGTATAAAAATTATAAAAAAATACCAGGATGTAGGAAATCTAGTTAGATTTAAAAATACTATTTATAGTCTAAGATATAATTTATTTAGACAAAATTAAAATTGTTTTACTTAGGTGTTACATACTTTTGTTATATTTTCCTTTCTTTAAAAATAAAATGATAAAATGTATCTATCAAACAAAATTGATTCCATGGGTTCCCTATGTCGGCATAAGGAATCCCATTGTCTGACACGATACAAACAATAGCATTAGGACACATGTTGCGGTCAGTTTTATATTATTATGATATTATTTTATTACCCTTAACTACCCGATTACTAATTAATCACGATAATTAAAGATAATTACCATTGTTACTATTCATATTGTCCAAGAACAAAAGTGTATTAATTACATAATTTGGACATTATAATTCCAAATATGGAATCCATTTTACCAAATTCCAAACAAAGAATTTGCATTAATTAATTTAAAAATAATTCTCGTTGTCAAAACAAATAGCGGGTTTTTTAGAAACAATATCTATCAAAATTTTGACACTTGTTTATGCCCAATTCCAAAGTGAAATTAGTTAAAATGATAAAAATTGGATTAAATGGTAAAAATATATTCTAAATAAACTTTAAAACCAATTAAAAGGACAATATATCTATATAATTAAATTAGATGAAAAAGCTGTTTTGAAGTAAAATGTAGAATTTTTCTCTATTCATTAAAAAATGAACATTGCCAGACAAATACCAAAAATTTATCCAAAGTAAATTTCAATATCCCAATCCTAAATAATAAGTTTATTTTGAAAAATAGAGCTTATAAAATTTTCAAAAGTTTGATTTTAAAAAGGTTTTCCATCAAAAGGCGGTAAAACGATCTTTAAAAAAATATTAGAGTGTTCTATGCTTAATATTGGATTTATTCTCATTTTATGCCTCTAAAACACTATCTAATTCAAAAATAGACATAGATATGAAAATAAAAAATTCTTTACTTACTTGGGATGTTATAGTACCTCACTAGTCTTGTGAAATTAGACATAGAGGTACTAATAGATTCATCATCCCTTTAATTTAACTCAATTAACCTTTTCTCCTTCATTATACGAAGAATACAAGTAAAGTACTTATTAAAAATCAATTTCTTGAACTTTTCCCAATTTATTGATTCGATTTCATCTAAATTATACATATTATTGAATAGAGTACACACTGGTCCAATTCACCTTCTAACCGATAAATAGCTAGAATGACCTTCTCGTGTTCTGAACACTATGGAATGAAGAATTTATTTTCAGTGGAACTAATCCATTATTTAACAACAAGTGGATTAGATGACCCAGTAAAATAAGGTAAAAGTTATATGACAGAGGACTCAATAAAATATTGATCCCTCCTTTTCTCATTTGGAAGTCCAGAATGATTCATATCTTAGGGAATTTGGGTGATCATAGTAATTATATTTTTCATTCCAGATCCCATAGCATTCAATTCATAGGAGAAAAATACTTTCTTTTTACATCATGATTCCCATTAATGCAGTTCCTTCGGGTTCCATCCATTAACTAAAATCCAAAATCATAGAGTAATAAACAATAATCATAGCATTGAACCCCCAAATCATGAAAAAACACTTATAGTATGTCTAAATTATTACACCTTCAATATATAACACATTAGGATTATCCTAGGTTATTAATAGAGAACTTATACTTAAATTATTAATGATGGTTCATAAAGAGATTGTAAATTCCCATAGCATATCTCCCAGGAGTGTCAAACCAGGTGTGAATTAAGACCCGTTGTCGTGCACCAGTTCCTAATCGAGTCTCACCCAATACGGTGTTTTCAGGGTTGTTACCCCTATGTACTTCTGTGCCAGAGACACATCCACTTGTAGTATCTAGATAGGAATTTATTTCTAGGAAACCACTCACTCTATCCTTTACCAAAATTTTAGGACATTTTCCTATACTTTGCCTCATCTTTAGACTTAACCTTAGACATGTCATTAAGGTTTTCTCATCCTAGTTTCCAAAGGATAACTAAACATTTTCTCTGATACCAACTATAGTGACCCTTGTTTCTCATACATAAACATTAATTCATTTTATATAGAATACATGATATATTATATAAATAGACACCCAAATACCATATTAGTTTAATGAATTTAGAAACGTGGAAACATAAATACTGGTACATAAGTGAGCTACATTACCTCGTACTAGGTTCTTCATGACTATAACCATACTTAGAATCATGATAAATAATACATATCTTCATAACCTTGGGAAAGGAAACATAAAAAGGGTTGATCTCAGATGCTCAGTAGGGGTAAATAAGGAAGATATGTAAGTATAAACATGAGCATAATGGTATGAGAACATGATCATGAAAATAAATGATCATACTGTGCATATCAAAGATCATAAACAAGAGTCATAGAATAAATATTAGTAGTTCACAAGACATGAATCATAATTGATTCAAGAGAATAATCCATGAAATCAAAACATATGATAACACATGGAATTGTGTTAGTAACATAAACATGTAATATTATTCTCTATAAGTCGAGGATCAATGCCAAAAACTTATCAGGGTAATTTATGGGGACTGAACCTACTTGGTGGGGAACACAACCATCCCCATTCCTAATATTTTCCTTATAAGGGATCAAGTTTTCCCATCTTCCTATAGTGGATTAGGTTTCCCCATCCTCCCATAGTGGATCGAGTTTCCCCATCTTCCCATAGTGGATCGGGTTTCCCCGTCTTCTATAGTGGATCAAGACTATTTAATTGATTCCCATCATTATCTAATGAGATATAAATCTTTACCCAATTCATTGGAGTGATATATATTTCCCACTCATCACATTATAAAATCATACATTCATGTGTCAGAAGATAATAAAACATTCAACATATCATGACCTAAAAAAAGATATGGGTTCTATAATCATCATAAGAAAACTCATGAAATGAAATGGGTATCATAAAAATGTCAATATATAATACCCTATAGAAAATAGTTAGGTTTTATAATCATTTCATCAAGCATGACCCATGAAAAGAAGCAGGTTTGAAAAGCATATAACTTGTGGAAGAGGAACGAGTGTCCTAAACAACTTTTCATATTAAACATAAACCATTCAAAGAAATAATAAGAATGGTGTCCTTGGATCATATCCATAGTAAATCATAAACTATTTCGAATGATTATATCTTATATGGAAAATATATTTTTAAAACATTTCTTGAGGAAAATATCCTTTATACTTTGAAAACACTTTTTAAAATATAAATTATTTTTGAAAACAATTTTATTTGAAAATAGCTTTGAAAACCATAAAAAAAATTAAAATTATTTTTTATTGAAGATATTTGAATAATTTTTTTGAAAACATATTACAAAAACATGGTTATTGAATAAAATATATTTTCGACCCAAGAGATAAATAAGAATATATTTTCTTGAAAAAGTTTACTTACTTATCTTAAGTACCAAAGAGTGGAAGAATGTAAAAAATATATGAATATATCGTGAAAAAATATAGTAGAAGAAAATAAATTATTTTTTTGAGATATTTTTTATAGAATTCCATAAATGGAAGAATAATGGTAACTAATATAGATAAATGATGATATTATACAAATAAACTCTTACCAAGCACATGAGCCTGAACCCTGTTGGTGAGGAATCATTAAGTGCATCCAGGAGACCTGGGATCAAATCTAGGCGGAGGATAATTTCCGGGGGTAATGTAGCAGTACTATAGTAGGAAATGTGCAGTACTGTAGTAGGAACTATGCAGTAATGTAGCAGGTACTATAGCAGGAACTATAGTAGGTACTGCTTGGAACTGTAGCAGTTGGGGATATTCCTCCATTTACACCTTCGGGCCACCGATTTAGTCCCCATTTCCTTTAAGGCAATCGGGCCACCCATGACTTTGGGTCAGTAAGGCCTTCGGGCCACCTCAAGGACTTCGGGCCACCTTAAGTGCGAATGCAGAATAGACAACCTACAAAGGAACAAGCTTCAAAATGAGGATGAGTAAGGAGCTTTCACCATATAAAAAGCTAAACAGATTGCAAGAATGAGAGGGTATGGAACCTACCATTGGGACAAGCCTGTGCATGCATGGGAAATCCTAACTGAATAGCCATGAGAATGTGGAGAGCTGATTTCACGATGAAGATGCTGAGGAGGAGCAGTTCCAAGTAGTTAGTCTGGGTTGTATATAATGTTTGAAGCCTATGGGAAATGAATTCCTCTAAGTCCTATGGGACATGTAATACTTACACTTACGGGCCTTTTAAGGGTTCCACTTCACCCACTAAAAGGTGGATTATCAAAAATCAATAAAAAATGAAGGCCTTCGGGCAATTAGAGGAACTCTTACCAATTTGTTAAAATAATCCCCATGATATAATAACTTTACATGAAGCTTATATTATCCTTAAAAGATGAATATTCCTGATATAAAATTTTATAGGAATGATATATACAACTGATAGAAGATTATAGGTGCCTAAGAAAACATGTGTCTTAAAGAAAAAAAATTGAGACAAAACTACCACATCGATTTTGTAAATTTTGAACTGTGAACCCCATGAAATAGAAATAATAAAATGGATATGTAAATACCTATAAGGTTAAGTATAATTATCATAGAATATATTCATGGTTATTATATACACCACACAAATGAAATGAGTGGGGAATATGATATAAGTATCACATAAATAAAAGTGAGACTATAACTCCCCTTTCCTTATGTCTTGACTCACTTTTTAATCATTAAAAATTCATTTATAATAAATATAAGTTTATTTTAAGTCTATTAAAAAACCATATCCAATAATATAACACCATATATGATTTAATTATGAACCTATATTACCCATTTATTAAAAATTCCGTGCTAAACTTATGTTTCGGGTAATAAACGCTTTTTTTGCATGTGTTTTGATTTGTCATATTTTTGGTCATGAAACATATATCATGATATTAATATTACATATATCCATTATATATGTATTTATAATAATCTATAAAATATATACATAGGAAATGGAATACACCATTCATGGATACGGTAGGATATATATACGCATGAATGATTCTTCTGTTTTATTATCGTATTGAAAGAAAGTAAGTAAATGAAATATATGTATATATATACATATATATGTTTATTATAATTCTAGTAGAAAAATATTTTCATATATATCCTATATTTTTACCAAAATCATCTTTAATACATTCCATAAAAAATGCGAACAAATCACATCGCTTTGAGGAGGCGGTAGTTCACACGTCCACAAACGGAGTTATCATATTCACGAAAAATGGAGAGAATGAAGGTATATTTTATTTAATAATTAAAAAATTATAAATCAATCATAAATATAATATATATCACATAAAAATAGTATTCCCATCATAATTACCATCCATTAGAGGTGGAAAAGTAAAAAATGAATGACATCGTTTCACGAGGCGGTAGTCCGCCGCACACACACACATTAAGTTATCTACCCAGTTGATTAAAGTGTGTGTAGGTGTAGGTATAAGACTTAAAATAACAAAATATCAGTAAATTATGGATACCAATGATATTATATAATCATGTAATAAGAATAATTTAGGTGGTGGGTAATGAAGCAAAATCAAAAGAGCTTGTGGAAGGATGTTACCTCTACTTTGGGTAACTCCTTTTGGTTTGCATCAAAGGGATTCCTTTGTTAGATTTATGCACAAAGGGAGGATTATATGAATAAGTTATGGAATTTTGGAGGGTATTTGGGTAGTTTTTATATGATCCAAAGGGATTTATAGGTGTGATTAAGTGAGCATGGTTGTTTCCCTTTTATAGTGGAGGAAGAGTGACATTCTTGTAAATATTAAAAGAAAAACACTATTGAGAGGTCTCCCATACATAATGTGCCTACAATAATTTTAAATTATAAATAAAATATGGTTTTTGGTCTAAATAAATATATTTAATTTGTTTAGACACATGTATAGTTTATTTGTCCCTTTAAATTAATGTTTAACCATTAAGTAATACTGTTTTTTCTTAATTGTTGTAATTAATTTAAATTAATTTCAATATTATTTTTGATAAAAAACTAAGCTTAAAATTTTGATAAATTATAAATCATTTATATTACAAATATTAATTCAATTTTTCCAAATTAAATTCATATAATTGTCATAAATTAATTGAAAATTAATCTTGCAGACGTGTTGCGACGATGAGTTTTTTAAAATGAAAATGTTCAAATATTTGAAATACATTTATATTAAATTTCAATGTGAAATTGGTTTGAATGACTTAAATTGAATTTATTTATGTAAAATTTATCTAATTAATCTTTAAAATCAAATAAAATATAATTTTAAAATATAAATAAATTATAAGGAAAAACTATTTTGAATTAATACCCCTTTTTTTCATTATTCATCCAAAAATAATGGTTTTATAAAAAATCATAAAACTCAATCCTAAGATAATTTTAAAATTATGAACTAAATATTTAATTTGATTTTATCAAATTAAATTTCTAAAAGTCTCTAAAATTAATTATATTATTTTTCATAGAAGGACATAAAAAAAATTTCATTTGAGACAATAACATTTTCAAACCTATGAATACTTTACCAAAAAATATGTTTTATTTATATAAAAACATTATAAATAACAAGAAAAAATTTGTATTAATATTCATATTATAAATTTTAATGACCATGTTCTAACTATATCCTTTAAAAAATTATAATAATAAAATTTTGTTTCATAGAAAATCAGTATTGCATGTAACACAAGCGAATATGATTCTGCATATAGCGCTAGCTTAACTTAGTGTGGAGTATAAAAAATATTTAATTTTATGTAGCTTGATACACAATACATTTAAATAAATTAATTTATTTCAAAAAAGGGTTCATAATTACTTGAGTTATTACATATCCCTCCAAAATTATCCTTCCTAATTCCAATAATTTTTCAATATTCATCATTTCTAAGTCTAATGACATGTCCCTTATTGTTCTTGATGCCTCTAATAATATCCTTATTTATTTCCATGTGGGAAGGGAATCCTATATCATGGATCCATACCTCATCAAGATTTGATTATTTTAGGAATATATCTACAACAATTTATTTCCTGACTCTTTTCACTTTAATCAATGTTAATAGCTTCACACCTGGTGTTAATTTACATTCTTGATCTTATTATGAGTATGATGGAACAAATTTATCTTGGAGATCTATAAATTGATTTTTCATTTCCTTCTCGCTTGATTATTACTTGATCTACTATGTAAATCCATATTTATTTTTCATCAAATAATTTCCTTATATTGTTAATGGTAAATATATAACCATATATACAAATCCTCCACACAAGAAATAGTGAGCCTCAAAAGAAACATTGGAATATTTATATTTTATCAACTACCTTTTCTTCACTTATTCTCTTTGATGCCTCGTTTTTATATGAAAATTATTTTTGATAATTCCCCATATTTCTATAATAAAGAAACCTGATATGAGGAGCCTTACTATGTTTCATTGTTATAAGACCATTTTCCCTTGGATTTTTTAAAAATTCTAATTATAAGTCATACCAAAGTCAACCATAAACTTCAAAGTAGGTTCTTGTGGTCTATAATCAATAATTACCAAATGTTTTTATGATCAATCTCCATACCATCCTTTTCATTCAGATATGATTTATTTTTCTAATAGTAATTTTATTATTTTGTGGGACCATTATACTTCACATTCACCTTTTCTATCTCCAATGAGATATGATTTCCCATTTTCATATCTGAATTTAATATTTCATATTAATTTCCTATTATTATTCTTATGTTTAAGACACCATTATCGAGCTCTTTTATAAATTTTACTTAATCTTTTAATGTCTTAGTCAGACCATCGATAACCTTGGTATCTTCTTTAACTCTAATATGGTACTCAATGACCTTCTTTGAGATTTTTAGTTTGATGGTTGATGCTTTTCAATTTTCCCATCAACCCATACTTTTTACCTTATTATCATTGTAGATAGATTTTGGAGTCATGGACCCCTCTATTGGAATTAATCATTTTGTATATCAAAATATCAATCCATTTCTATATCAGCCTCTAATTAATCATGGAGATCAAATATTCCATCCACTTCTACCTCATCATCATCTCTCTCTTAATTGTTTTTGGGAACTACCATAAATTAATACCATAACATTTTCATTATGGTCATTATAAACTTCTATTTCTCTTGCCTCAATTTCTTTTTTAAAATTATTTTATTTTTAAATAAGGATCATCATAATGAAGAAATTAAATTTAGTTTAAAATTACCAAAGAATTATTCAAGGGAATTTCATAATCCCTATCAGCATATTGAATGTTGTGGAGACACTTTGTTGTAAGGTGTAAAAAATTTTCACATTGAAATCATGAATGTGGAAGTTTCCCTTTCAAATATTTTTTTAGAGTTCTAGGGGATCATACTGCCACCCTGGGGGAAGTGAATAATGGGTGAATAACATTTAACGATTAAGTTCAAATAATTTTTTTTACTTTATTTATATTGATCTAACCTCTATCATTAGTTTGAATATATGGAACTTAAGTATGATCCTTAACAAATTTTCCCTTATTCTATGTAGATAATGTAATGTAAATAGCACATGACTATTTTTACAATGTTCTAAATCACTATGAGAACATATTCTTTTCCATGTAAACTCCCATAAGGTCACAAATTTTCTAATAATAATATTAGTATCTATTACAAGTGGTATGATAATTTATTATCCCTAACCCATAGTTTTCATACCACACACTAAACATTGAAACCAAAATATTAAGTATGTGGTTGACCTATCTCCTAAAAATATCCTTCCACCATTCGGTATGAATAGTAACATTTTTTATATTACAACTACTAGTCTTCAAGAGACCTCCTTGAACATCATCATGGAAGGAGATTTGACTTCCAATTCAGAATTATATAAAATATCATAAACCTAAAAATGTCTTTTGCTTATGGTCGACTTAATTATAATGCTATCTGAACTCCTAGAGAATTAATTTATGGAACATCTATAGGTGAGGACTTGATATCGGTTTGGACCACTTCTTTATAATATTCAGAATTTGGTGGAATTATTCAAATCTTCAGAACATTATGTTACAGTCTTCTCAAAACTTAGACTGAACCAAATCTTATTTGAATGGTCTAGTAGGAAACTCCCCCACTCAAAAATTTCATCACATTATTATCATTTCTCTATAAATGATCCCAGGACATTTAATAGGTTCAACCTTCACAATATATTAGGTGATTTCCAATCTCTAAACTTAATGACTCAAATTTTAGTGCCTTTAATAAATTTTCTAAAAACTAGGAGTTATCTCAAATCTCCCCACAATCTGGATCCAACACATTATTTAAATTCTTCCTCGAAAAATATCTTGAATCACAAAGTTAGTTCCATAAATATTGAACATTTACATCCAATTCACCATTATTATAATTATTTTTTATTTCATTTAAATGAAACATTCCTCAAATTATTTCTGGTGTACTTTTTTCTAAAGGCTTTATAATTTTTTCATAACCAATATTATCTATATCACATCATACTCGTGATTCTAAAAGTTCTCTAAACCCATTTAAGCATGCCCTGATATTTTTTATATATTGAAAAAAAAATTATCACATGTAAGGACCTATAATTTTCTCTATCTGGTATATTTTTATGTAAAATTAATAAATAGATAAAATATATTTAGTATATTATTTATTGTATTATAAATCATTTTCATGTAATAATAAAATAATGAAACAATAAGAAAATATTTTTGTGAGTTTTTCATGAAACTGCTTGTGATGCTTTGTATTGAGCACATAAATTATTCCAAACTCCTTCTTACAAAATATTTCACTTCTATTGATCTTAGATTCCATTAAAATCACTTATATTTTATAACAATAGAAAATTTATATTTCATTATCTTCATAAGTAAACAGATTCATCTTCTTCTTTACACATTATTCAAACCCATATACAACTCTACATGAGAGAAACATCTTATAATTTTTTTCTCTATACATAGACTTCTAATAGATTTCCCTTATTCAATTGTAAAACTATTCATCACTATTTTTCTTTACAAATTTTCTTCATTTCATATTATATAAGTGAATTATCATGTTTTACTGTTTATAAAAATCTACAGGCTTTGTTTTTCGATAATCCATAAACTATTCTTCTTCATGTTTTCACAATACATATAATGTACATGATTCCAATTACTTATATCTTTTTAGTTTTCAAGTATTGGAAATTCTTATGTATATTTCATAAAAAATATAATCTCATGATTTTTTCTAGAGCTAATCTCTATTTAGTTCATATAATCCTTACTGCCTACAAAAACACAATCAACAAGTTCTTCAGCAGATCGAACACTATGTAAATTACACTATGTCATCCCCATAGTTTTTAAATTCAGTTCCATAAACCTCCTTTTATACTCACAATTACCTTGTTATTTTCATCTAGAACAAACAATTTCAACAACAAGATATTCATTGTTTCAGAAAAGATGTCACATGAAAACCCTGGCTCCAAACGAGTACAATTGGCATTACTTCCAATGAGTTTTCAAGCAATGTTAATTTTCTTCATATTCATGTTTTTATGGTAAACTATTATTTATACAATTTCAAATTAAGGATCCTATATTTTAGTAATATCATTTTATCCAGATAATAGATTGAACTACTATTGTTGATGTTGTGCTTACGACTATTGAATTGTGATTTTCTACAGACACAAAGGGAGCTCTGTTTGAAAACCCATGGAATGATTGCAATCATTTGAACTTATAATGCATGAACATATTTTAACTCATCAATGAGGGTGTATATATTTTCAAAAAAACATGATATCCTTAGAAAACTCGTATCATTTCAGACATACTCATTTATAACCTTTTGAACGAACTCATTTTCTTATATACTCACTCGACTTCATGCTTGATGATTCACTTGTAATTTACATCTAATTAAATCACCGCATGTACATCCAATCATTGATGCTTATTTCTCATATATTCATGCATCCCATAGACCTTTAAACCTTTTCATTCTATTTTTTACTCAATATAAATGTTTCTACTTTTTAAATTTTAGTTTATAAATTTTATTAAATGATAACAACACTCAATATTCTTCACTATAAGACCATATCACTCAATCTTCCATTAATTAAACATCCGGAGACAACATAATATTTCAGTTTTTATGTTGTCACCTTCTAGACTATGCCTCTTCCAAATCTCCTCATTCAGATCACTCTTTTTTTGAAATAAAAAATTTAATAGACTCTTTTAGTACTATTCATATATATAATGACTACTCGATCAATCAATTGTAAAATTTAAATGGTCCCTTCTAGTTATAATTTATCAAGTTCTTCCTTCTTCATCTGTCAGTAGTAGTTACTTCCATTTTTTTTCATCCTCTAATGTTCCTACTTCCAATGATTTTTCTCCTTATAGAGTATATATTTATAGTGATTATTATTTAGGAAAACCTATAGAAAGCCTAATTTTACTACACCTTATTCAATAAATCTTTAGTAGTACATTGAAAAAACAAAATACTTCGTCATCATTATTTGATGGGTACTTTAATATCTCCCGTTGGATTCGTTTTCAATAAAAAATTTCCTTTTAATTCAATGGCTAAAAATTCATTTTTTATTATCAAATCACTTTTCAGGAAAAAGAAAGAAACCACCACATCCAGCATAAAAACCAAACAAATAAATCAAAAGAAACCCCAAGAAAAAAATAGGCTCTGCCTCTCCCCAGTAATTGCATCATGTCAATAAGCCATCACCAATTCATGACCACTTAGCTAGTTGTCCCGTGGAAAGATGGACGGGCATGGAACCAATGGCATAATAATACCCTCTCAATCATCCATCCAACTGGCATGCAGCAGTGACAACCACATCCACTGAACCCCATATGACACAAAACCAAGTATAATACTGGTAACCCAAACAAAACCTCAAAATAAACAAAATGTTGGTCCAAAAGAAAACTCCATACGAACTAGAAATACTCTCAATCCAGAAACAAAAACCGTAATGGTAGCTAGGGGTATTGAAAAGGAAACTAATATTACCTGAAATTAGATCCCTAAATAACTTCAATGAGATAGATGTAACTATTCTTGGAGACACTGTCAACAGATTATCAATCTACAAGGCCAATCAGTCCTAAAATTGTATGTACTCCTCACTGGTAATCTTTCCTCTATTGAAGCCCCCGACAAGAATAAGATATTTTCTATCAACCCGGATATATTTCTACTCATTAAGGGATTCTATTAAAGGCCTCCCCATCATTTTAGCTACCTCCTCTTCAGATGCATTAAGAACTAAGACCTGATCTTCCGCTTCTTCCTCAGAACATAATAAGAGCTCCAAGAATTGATCACCCTGATCCCCTAGCCTTTGAAGACCCACAAACTCGAAGAGTGCCTTTTTGGTGCTTGACTTCCTAGCTGATCGTGTCTCCAAAGGTGGAGGTAAAGATGAGTAGTCCTTCCTAATATTCCTCCTCCTATTACCGCTACTGTTCATCATACATAAAGCTTAACCAGCTGATTGGTTTTGATTATCTTATTTAAATTCATTCACGCACCCCCCAACTGCATCAAAGGAGAGATCAAGAGCATAGCTCAATCCTACCTCTGCAAGTCCCTTGAATATGTTGCTCAAATGGATTAAGGACCGACTCCCTACATTAAACCCCCTATATTTTCAGCACTGATTGGCAAGGCTGCCTCCAGAACAGGATCCTTTATCCCTTCCCACAAGTTATCCCTACCTAAGACAGTCTCTTCTCTGGCTTCCATCTACACCATGTCTATTTCACTCCCAGTCACCTTGTGGACCACACAAGCCTTATCCAGCTGAATCCAACCTTCCTCCCTCACTCCATCGATGCAAGAAGAGGGACCATCCAAATCCTCCATTAACCTGATAAAAACACTTGAAACTGTTGGATTGTCTTGAGAGACCAAGACCTTCTTCACTAGGGATCGAAAACAAGTGTCCAGACCCATTTATTCCTCAATTGGCACATCACATACCCCTGGTGTTCTGACTGATCTCCTTTCCTCCCATAACAAGCTACCACATTTCTCACCCATACCCAAATCGTTGTTCAAACCAGGAGGCCTCTGCTCCAGCAGCCCTACCTCCTCAAGAACCTTATCCACTCTTCCACAACCATAGACTTGCCTCAAGGACTTCAAGTGAGAATCACTTCGAAAGTAGGCCAGTAAATTACCCAGGCATTTGCATCCAGTACAGAAATCCACCCAAGTTTCACAAACTACTCACTATTTTCAATGATACTATTCACCTACCGTATTCCACACATAATCAAACGGGACCGTTGAAACATTCATTTCGACACATATATGTGGATTAACATGATGGTAAAGGGCCAAAATGCAACTGTTAGAACACATGTATCTACCAATGAGGTTCTCTAGAATATTTAGAACCATAGCATTTTTAAACAGAAGAAGAAGATTTGGAAATATAACCTAAGATTCCATTGAGGGAAGATCACAATTCATGTGAAAATAGAAGCACCAACGACACAGGTATAATATGAAACCGTTGAAGCTGTGAGGTGTGCTTGACCAGGCCTGGATGAGATCAGATTTCGAGGAAAAATGAATCATAATTTGGTGATTATCCAGAAGGCCCATAGTCACCCTATCTTACAAACCCCAAGCCCTGAAGACGTTCCTATCTAAGGAGCTAACTAAAGGGTGTCACCGATAAAATATAGCCACGAAGGTGGGATTCAGGATATTTGAGGATTTCATGAAATCCGCAGAAGACAACGATAGGTTAGGGAAACCATTGAGCAACTTAGAGACCTTAGGATAGATCAATATTTGAGGAAGGGGGATCCAAGGTTTGAAAATGGTATGAAATAACAGCGGGGGATAGACCAATGCAGTAGCTACCATCATGACAGCGGTGAGGATTCCCCTTAGGGTTTTGGGAGATGACTCCCGAGCCCCTAATAATGCATTAAATTTGAATCCCCCTTTTTCACATCATGGGGTGAGGGAGGAACATTCTTCACAATTTTTATTCTTCCCCCCATTTCCCCTAATTCATTGAAAGTATCACATCAATTCATCGAGATAAGGATGCAATCAATTTTTTAAAGAAATGATTCACAAATCAACCAACTCCAAATCTATGTGAGCATTTCTCAGTGTAGAAAATAAGAGTGACTAAATTGTACATTAGATTAATCCATTAATGTTACTAAGTGATTCCAAATTTTATAAAATCTTAATTTATAGGTAAATTCATCATATTTACATTCATATTACTTTCTTTCATCCATTAAGAAAAACACAATAAAAACAATAAATTATAAAATATCATTTTCCCCCTTTACAAATCATTTTCACTTTATCATAAAAAATTGGAACACTAACATTTATTTCATTCAATATATATTTATATAGAAAATGGAAATATATCAATGTATATTGAAATGAAAACCTCTTCATTTTTATAGACTTTTATATCAAAAATGTCAACAACATCATCCAAATATTATTTTCCTGGGGTAATGAAATGTCCACTTTACTAAAAATTTAGAATCTAGTTCAATGGTTATGTGGTTGTTCAAAATTTTAACTCCTTCATATCAACTTATCAATTATCCAGAATAACTAGCTTCCTTTTTTGGGGAGAACCCCTACTGGATTGCATCACCTTCAAATAAATTTTTATATAGTTTTTTATATAAAATATGAATAAGGTTGGTCTTTATATTATAATTAGTTAGAGAAACCTGGATGAGAAATATTTCACAACATGAGAAATCATTCTTTAACTTTATTTATCTTCATGCTACCCTGAATTTTCCAGTAATCAATCTTCTTCAGTGGAGTGACTTCTTCATTTTTTCAATATTTACTTGGGGGGGGGGTTATTTTTCCTAACTTCTGGAAAGTAACTTGTGATATTCTCAATTCCATTTTTCTTCCAACTCCCTTACTTCCGTAAATTGAGTTTTCCATACAACATTGAAAACCATTGCAATAAACTTAGCCTTTTCTTTCAACTGAGATTTCTTATTTACATCAAACTTGGTTTTCTCCAATGTATATTTACATTTATATTTCCATATTCTACTCCCTAGTAAAATATTAATTCATTTTAGTGGTTTGGATGGCCAACTTACATCTTCCACTTTGATTCTTATCTTCCAATAATTTAGTTTTCATAGGTAGCTTCTAGTAATCCTCAACTTCTTTGTTAGATATATCTTCCACCATTCTAATCCACTTATGAATTTATTAGATTGAATTAATTTTTTTCTTAATCTCTATTCAATTAAATTAAACTTTCATGGTGTGTTTAGAACTACCCATTAATTGGATTTTCTTCTATAGATGTAACATATTTTATAACTTGTGATATCTTCTTTCACTTACTTAATGGAAAAATCCTTATTTATATCTCCATTTCATTACTTCCAAAGGTATACAAAACATGATTACTTATTATATGTTTATTCAAATATTGTGCTAGTATTCCTTTAGTTTTATGTGATTTATGATAGGTAGTTTTAACCCAACACTCACCATCAACATGGAAACGTCTTCCACAACTTTAACAGAAATTTTCATGATATTAAAATATATTTGATAACAATAGATTCTTCTTCTTCTTCTATGAACTATAGTCATACATAGCCTAATTTCTCCTTACATACTTTATTCCTCCCTTGATGTAGGGTTTTTTCATTTTTCATACATTAATATACTATTCCACTAGTTAGTGGAATAGTAACCAAAATGTACACAACAATAGGAATTTTAAAAAAATTTAATCTTCTTCCATTGACTAAAACTTTGGTTGGTGTAGGGTTCTTTTGGAACTTATTTATTATGTACACCTTATGGGAGACTCCTTCCATTACTTATTTATTCTACCTTCATCAAGGTGGTGGTTTTATCTATATCTTTCTTTACCCATAATTGTTTGAAACTATAAGATGTACTACTTAATGTATCAAAATTAGTTCATTCAAAATCATAAGAAAATTAGTTTAAATTTTTCTTTATATGATAGAAAATATAAATTCTAACTGATTCAAGCTTCTACTATAACTATAATGAGTATATCATGAAGGAAAAATTTCCTTAGAAACATTAGTAGTGGATATTTTCTCAACTACATGTGAATATTGAACTTGAGTGAATTCCATATTTCTTAATTTTATTTTCAACTCAAGACACATTAAACTTAATGTGTTTTTTTGAACTTTAAGAAATTTTAACTTCTATTCACACTACTATTTAAACTTTCTAAATTTTCCTCCCTAAGACTACCTTTATTATAAGATAGATCTATCAAATTCTTTTATTATTAAAGCATTAATATTTAACTAAAAATTCTTAACATCTACTATTTCATTATAAGTATACTTAATTTCATGGAATTATTTCATAAAAACTTACATTAGAATCATATTATAAAAAAATTCCTTTATAATTATTCTTACATAATGTTTAAATTTTCTTCATAATATAATACCTTTTCTTCCATGAATTTAGTAATTTTAGTGATAATTTTACACTTACTTATTTTCATAACCAATGCTTTCTCCAATGCATCAACATCCTTCTCAATATATAATTTATCTTAATAAATTCATTTGATAATTGAAAATATATTAATTAACACCTAAATGGGTCTTCCTTTAGATGAATTTTAATTTTAGAGTAAAAATATTCTACACTTTCAAAAGATTCATACTAAGCACAACTTATACAGACATATTTTGGAGGATTAATTCTAACAGATTTTTAGTATAACTTACACTTTGTTTAACTTATACTAATAGTTAATCATCCTTCTATAGTTTTTTGAGAATTTAAATTTCACTAATTTTTATCCGCCTACTTCATCCAATTATTTAGATCTTGATATTAAACTTCATTGCTTCTATTAATAGAGCGTCTTACATTTTATTAATCTTAGGAATAAAATAATTATGTTATAGTGGAAATATTTCTTTTATTTATATAAAGAGAAACTTCATGTATATTAGTGAAAAAATAACTTGGAATAAAAAATTATAGATAAAAATAGAAGAAACCTATGATCTAATTCTAATTTAGAGTCCTAGGGGACCGTGTTGTCACCCTGAGAGGTGGGAAGAGTGAATCAGAGGTGACCAAATTTTATCAATAATTTCCAACTTAATTTTTTTAGTTACTTTTAGTAGATTGAACCTATTTAATTGGTTATTATATATAGATCTTAAGTATGATACCCCACCACTTTTACATTATGCTATATAAATAATGTAAAGTAATTATTACATAGGGATTTTTATAAGTTTTTTCCTCAATAAGAGAACCTACTCCTTATTGTGTCGACTCTTTTCAAGTCAATATTATTCACTAATAATATTATTATCAATTAAAAGTGGTGTGGTAGGTTATTATCCTTAACCTAAAGTGTGTATCCCACAAACCGAACTCTAAAACCATAATATTATATAGGCGATTGAGACATTTCTCAAAAGGATATTTCTACCTCTTGGTAGGAATGAAGGAATTATTTATACTAGAGCCATAAGTCTTCAATATTTCTTCTCAAACATCCTCATGTATATAACTTCAAATGATAAGTGAAATTTCTCTAAAATTTCATTAATGTTCAATATCCTATGATTCTGGTAATCTTATTTATTGATCTATCTCACCACCATGAATTTCAATGTTTGAAACTTTTGCAGGTTATCACTTGACATTAATTTTGATTTCATGCTTCTAGTCGTTAGAATACAGAGGGCTTAATCAACTCTTTGAAAGTTCAATATTTAGTATTCTAAAAAAACATGAATCAACTAAATCTTACTTGAAATATCTTGTCTTCAACTTCATATCTCAAAAATTTCTCCACATTATCATCATTTTTATCTGAATGAGATCATCCCATTTTATTAGCATAAGAATACCTATAGGTTTTTAATTTAAAATATTATAACTTCAATGCATAATTTTTAACTCCTTTAATAAATATTATAAAACCTCTGAGTCAACTCAAATTTCCAAAAAATATAATGCCAATAATTCTTTAAATTCTTCCTCAAATCCATTCTTTAATAATAAAATTAGTTTTTTTATTATTGAATATTGACCATCCAGCTCAGTATCATCATAATTATTTTTGATTTCTTCAGAACAAAAAGTTCCTTATCTTGTTTTTGGTTTCCCCCCTTTGAAAAAATGCAGAAAATTTTCATAAAAATTATTCTAAATATCACATTACACCCATTATTTTCTATGTTTTTTAAAACTCTCAAAGCATGCTCTGATATTTTTTTTATCATTCATACAAAAAAATTCACATGTAAGGATTTATCATTTTCTATGACAGATATATATTTTGTCGAACAAAATAAAGTACAACACATATGATTACTATATTATTTGTGGTATTGTCACTAACCATCATGTAATGATTAAATAATGAAACCACTTGAAAATCATTGTGAAAGTATTTCATGAAACATATTTTGATGAATTCCACTACTCATAAATATTTTTATGAACCCCTTATTCATTAAAATTTCACTTCTTTAGATCATAGATTCAATTAAAATCACTTCCATTTCAAAATTTTATAATGACAATAATCGTATATTTCATTACATTTAAAATTACATATATAAAACATTTTATTCAATATTTATTCAAACACATATTCAAATATGCATAAAGGGAACATCTTCTGATAGTTTTCTCCATACATCATCTTTTGATAGTTTTCATACAAGAAACTCTTCAACACTTCTACATTATTTTTTTAGTACATTATTCATGTTGTATGATTCAAGTGAATTATCATATAGTACTAGTCAAAAAATTCCACAGGCTCCATTTTTTGATAATCCTTCAACTCATCTTCTCTAGATATTCATATTACATACATTGTACATGTTTCTGATGAGTTCTTTCTTTTCAGTTTTTGTGTATTAGTGCTACTTCAAAATATTTAATGGACAATACACAATCTCACATTTTTTTTCTAAGAGTATAACCCATTTTGGTGCATATAATCTTTACTGCTTACTAAAACAATAACAACCAGTTTTTTTAATGATAAAACACTGCATATTTTTCACTATTTTAGCCTCAAAATTTATTCATTCAGTTCCATTAATCTTTATCTTCTAATTTTAATGTCCCAGGTTTTTAGGGAGTTTAATTTAATCATCCTTTTGGATTTTTATGTTTAGAAGATGGGAGAAATCTTGTTTTGGGATTTGGAACCTATTTTTTGGAGTTTTAATGACCCAAGGCCTTGTTTTTGGATGGGGTTTAATGGCCTAAAAATGTAATTTTCAGGATTTTTCGTGTCATTTTTTTAATGACATGAAATTATTTTGAAAACAAGATTGGAGATGGCATGTGATTCCGAGGCCCATAGAGGCCGAAAGGTATTTTAGAACATTTTTAAAGTATGTTATGTAATCATGTAAAAGGTTTATCTAACCATTGAACTGCTGCTCGGATCAGAAATATGGTCGCACAGTTGAATTTAGAATTCCGGGATTCGCGAAAGAAGGGACTAACCTCAACTGGAATGGGTCAAATGATGAAGACAAATTTCATAATTTTAGTAAAAATAAAATAAAATAAAATAAACTTAAAAGTTTATTTTATTCAAACAGTTTCCACTGTGATGAAATGATTAGTCAACACTACAGTGCAACAATAGAGTGAAAATGAATCAATAATGAACCTCATTAATGATATAGCATGGAAAAGCACAAAGCATCTCATTCCTTTAATTAAACAAGTATCCATAGTCGGGAAACAATGTGGGGAAATTCTCTGATGAACATGGAGACTCTCTCTCTCTTTCTCTCTCCGACGACGACGACGGATGCCATAAAATCGGGGATCGACTAATGCCGATGGGATGGATTCGAGAGATTAAGAACAATGAAAATGATAATGGATTGAGGATTGATAATGGCTCAGAGCTTCATCCCTCATCAGTGATGAATCCTTAATCCATGTAGGGGTTTTTGTTGTTTTTATTTTCCCATTCTTCATTTTAAAAATAACAAATGTGGGAAAACCTACGAATAGGTTGATCTGCAGATCATGTGTTCTGACAAGAGGGTGATCATATGAGTTTTTCTAAACCAAGATTAAATTATTTTTGAGGGAACTAAGATCCCAAGAATCACTTATGTTTTTAAACATCGAACTCAGATGGCGTGGGCCGACACGAACAAGACACGAGCCCCTCCACTTGTGTGTTCTTCGCGGCCACATCCTAGAAATGTTGGTAAGGTGAATCTAATGTCATGGAATTGATGGAGGCGACCTAAGAGGCCTTAAGGAATATAAAGATCTCTGATCGGACCACTAAAGAGGACATGTTGGCCCATGGAAGGTGCCTCCAGTGAGGTGGTGCCACCTCGGGATCCTCGTGCGGGACGAGTGGCAGGCTCTTGTCAGCCACGGTGGCAGAGGTAGTGTGATTGGTGTGCTTCGTGGGGAAGGGTGAGGCCATGAATCGTTAGCTGTGGTGGTTGGCTAGACGCGGCGCCAGCCTCGTGCCGCGTAGGAGGAGCGACCAACTCTCTACGGGTTGCACGCTATCAGCAGGGACAGCCGACTGACCAGATGCGAATACCCAAACCGGACCAGCCATGCCAGGCCAGCAGACCGGGTTCATTCGACCCCACGGACTGTGCCTCCTGAGCTACCCAGCTAAATTTTCGAGCAGGTCTGCTTTAGTGGATCAGGCTGATGGGATAGAGCTGAGCTGCATGGCGGCCCAAGTTAGAAAAAGAGACCGGCCCACTAGTGCGGGCCGGGTCAGATATATTTTGGGTCATTGGGTGACCAAGTATATTGGAACAACATCCAACCTCATCCAGGTCCAATAAGGGCCAATGGGATTGGACAATGGGCTAAACGGACGGATTGGGTCATGCAGGACCTTGATTCGGGTTAGTCGGGTCAGTCTGAACTAGTCGGACCGAGCCCAAGCATAAATGTCCCCTATTTACAAAAATGGACATATATCCCAGACCGTGCGTCCTATTGACATGCCATCTATGACGTTGGGACCCATGTTATGAGATGGTCCTTATGAAACCCTCTAAGTTATATTTATTGGAAGTAAACCTAGAAAGGCTTCATGACTCAGCTACCCAGCGAGACTCGATGACTCATCTATCACTGAGATTGCATGACTCAGCTACCCAGCAAGACTCCATGACTCAGATTTCAGTGAGAATTCATGACTTATCTACCCAGAGAGACTCTGTGACTCAGCTAGTAGTGAGGCATTGTGACTCATCTACCCAACAAGACTCTGTGACTCATCTACCAGCGATACTCTGTGACTCAGCTACCCAGTGTAGCTTCGTGACTCAGCTACCCAGTGTAGCTTCGTGACTCAGCTATCAATGAGACTTCATGACCAAGCTACTGAATATGTCTACGCGACCTAGCCATCCTAAATAACTCAATGGGGACAAGTTCCATTTTATAAATTGATGTTCAGTTTTTGCAACCATTGATTTTTCTATCTACACTTTAAGCTATAACCATATCGAGATGACCCTAGTGACTCTTTTCTTTGTGAATTAATTTTTTATTTTCTTTTGGGAAATCTGTGAGATCCATGTTGGTTTTGGGTTCCCTACTAAGTATTGTTATGCCCACCCTTGCACGGGCTTCACCCACACCTATTGTGTCTTATGTAGGGGATGGAAAACTTTTTTTGGGATCTTGGAGGGCCAGGGCCAGGTGGTGATTGGAGGTGGATCTACAGATGTAGTACGCTTTAACAAAATTTGACAGTGAGCTGTACCTACCCTTCAGGTAGTATCCTTTGATGAAAACCTCCAGAGGTTGTACTTCCTCTTATTGTACATTTTTTTAGTCGGGTTTGTATTCTAGTCCATTTTTCCTTTCAGTTTCACCTTTACTTGTGTGGTTTCTTCCTCATGTGATATACTTGTTGTTGGTATCCCAGTTTCAGCTTTACTTTATGCAGTATGGGCTATGTTTGTATAGGTTTAAAGGAAATTCTGTCCCATTTGGGATATTTATTTTTTTGCTAGTCACCATCCCCAGGCCTATGGAAGGTGGGCTTGGGGTAGTCACGACATAGGCCCCTGGGGATGGGTCATGACAGAGTGGTATCAGAGGTGGTCGGTTCTACCTCAAAGACCAAGAGTCGATTGTTTTATTTGGGAAATAGTTTTTAATGTCTCATGTTCGAATTTTAGATTTGGGGAGTCTAGTATTGGTGTGGAAACCGACATATCCATACACCATGACCCTGAATTCTTATTTCTAACTTAGAGCATGAAAAAACTGGTTACTTGTGTATTTAAAATGTTATTCATGATCTATTTGAGTTAGAGTCAGATCACTAGGTATAATAAACTAACTATGGTTCATCATGATTTCTCTCAGGATTCCTCCATGTAGACATCCAACCAAGATCCTATACAGGATCACGATGATAGTGCACTAAGCGATGAGGCATCAGTGCAGTAGTTGCTACCCACCTCACTAGCAGAGGATGCATGCCGATTGAGCGTGTTACATGAGTTCCAGTTGAAAAGGCATCTGAGTTTTTGGGGAGAGATAGATCCTCAGGCAGCTAAGGATTGGATGCAGATGGTGATTTGAGTTTTCATCCCAGTGATGACACCTTCAGACTAGATGGTGGTTCTAGACACCAGCCATATATAGGGAACGACAGGGAGATGGAGGATCTTGACACTATAGACGCATGAGGAGGTGAACCTCACCTGGGAAGACTTCAAGCACATTTTAATGGTGGATTTATTCCCCGAAACCATTCACTCAGTACACATACAGGTGATTCTTCACATACGATCGGGTATCCTGACAATGGTTGAGTACTCTACGAGGTTCATAGACTTCACTTGATACTCTTTTGATATGGTGTAGGACCCTTTCAGGAGGGCCCTGACATTTGATTAGGGGATCATAAGGGAGAACAGAGCATCAATGATCTCTCTCAACAACCCTACAAAGGTTGGGGTGCTGGAGCGAGCCGTTAAAGTGGAGAAATTCCTAGCATAACCTGCACCGACTATGAGAGCTACTACCGGAAGATAGGTAGCAGAGTCCTCGACAGCAGGTATCTGACAACTAACACAAGGGTCCAAGAGGACTAAATCCACTAGGGGATGAACCTGTGATACTGGATTGACATTGTGAGGCCCCACATGAATTGGAAACTAGTAGAGGCACATGTTATGCTTTACGTGCGGCGGGCAGGGGCACATAGCTCGAGACTACCTGAACCACTATACAGACAATCAATATATGGTTGAGGGACTACCAAATCAGAGGCATAGAGTCGACCAAGGCAGTCCACAGAGAGGTGGATATGGTAGGGGAGTAGGAAGTGCGACATAACATTGGAGGAGATATGATGTACTACTAGCACCACCCCTAAGCGGTCCACTACGTGCTCCAGGAGTAGGTAGACATGGGTAGGTCCAATTTCAGGATATCGAGGCCTAAGAAGATAGTGATCCAGATATGATTAGAGGTATGATATGTGTCTAATCCAATTTAGCTTCAGTTCTCATAGACACAGGTTCCAATCACTCTTTCCTTACCACATACCTTATTCGGGGCTCAGAGATTCTGGTGGTGCCACTGGATCGATCCTTATGATTAGAGACCCCTACGGGAGGGGATTTGACAATAACACACTGGTTCTGGTAGTATGAGATTACTCTTGGAGGTCAGATGTTTAGCTGAGATCTTATTGTATCAGCATTGAGGCCTTACGACATCATCTTGGGTATATACTGGTTATCTACAGTCCATGATCATATTGAATGTATTAGGTGAAATGTGTGGTGTGTCTATGAGGATGGGACTGGGTTTTCCATCACCGGCGAGAGGGGAACTCTTGCAGCACATGATAGACTTTCTCAGAGGAGGGTGCAGCCGATCACTCACCAGCTAGCTAGAATCACCCTTGGTGTGGTGGATTAGAGGTGTCCGAGCTTTCCTGTAGTGGAGGATGAGTATGAGGATTTCTTCTCTAAGTATGTAGAAGGACTGCCTTCTTATAGGGAGGTATAATTATGCATCGATCAACACCAAGGGACGACACCGAACAAGACCCAATCCCCTCCGCTTGTGAGTTCTTCGTGGAAGCATCATTGAAATGGAGGAAAGTTGAATCCAAGGTCATGGAAGTGATAGTAGCGACCCAAAAGGACTAAAGGTGAAAACAAATCTGCGATCAGACCACCAGAGCACACTCAGTGGCCCGCAGAATGCGTCTTCGGTGCCGTCGCGCTTGCGACCGGCGGTGGAGACAATGGGATGGAGGTGGCACCACCCTGGCCACTGTATGCAGGACGAGTGGATGACTCTTTTAGGATGCACTGGTGGAGGAAGCGTGCTCAGTGAAACCCGCAGTAGATGGATGGATGCAGTGATAGCTTGGCACTGCGTAGGAGGATCGGCTAGATCTCTATAGGCCATGCACTATCAACGGAGGTGGCTAGCTGACTGGCCAAAAATTCCCCAACCTGACTGGGCTACTCGACCAAATTTTTGAGTTGGTCTACTTTAGCAGACTTGGAAAACGGGATAAAGCCTAGCCGCACGACGGCTTGAGTTGGGAAAAGAGACAGGACCACCAATGTGGAATGGGTCGGATAAATTTTGGGTCACTGGGTGACCAAGCAGACTGAACCCATGACGAACCTCACCTGGGTATAGTAAGGACCAATGAGCCAGATGTATATGATCAAGTCATGTAGTACCTTGGGACGGGTTGTTCGGGTTGGTCCGAACTAGTCAAACAGGGCTCAGATGTAACCGACCCCTGTTTACAATAAGAGACGTATCTCCCAGACCGTTCGTCCGATTGATGCACCGTCTATGGAGTTGAGACCCACATGATGGGACGGTCCTTACGAATTACTCTTAGTGATATTTCATGTAATTTTATCCAGAAAGACTTCATGATTCAACTACCCAGCGTGACTCCATGACTCAACTATTAGAGAGATTGCGTGACTCAACTACTCAGTGAGATTTTGTGACTCAACGACCAATGAGAATCCATGACTCTACTACCCTACGAGGATTCATGACTCAGCTATCAGAGAAACTTCATGAATCAGCTTCTGAATAGGTCTATGCAACCTAGATACCCTAAATGACTCATTGGGGATGAGTTCCTTTACAGTAATTGATGTTCAATATTTGAAACTATTGATTTTTCTATCAACACTTAGATCTATACATGTGTCGATCTGACTCTAGTGAATATTTTCTTTGTTTATTCTTTTACGATTTAATTTGTGGAATTTGGTGAGACCCGAGTTGGTTTCTGGGCCCTACTAAGTATTGTTATGCTCACCCCTTCACGGGCTTCACCCGCACCTTTTGTGTCTTTTGCAGATGACAGACAACTTTGACTGGGATCTTGGAGAGTCGGGGATATGTGGTGCTCGGAGGTTGATCTACAGATGCAGTACGCTTTAGATACATCTGACAGTGATGTGTACCTACCCTTTAGGTAGGATCCTTCGTAGACGACCTCTATATCTCGTACTTCCTTTTACTGTAATTTACTTTTAGTTAGGTTTGTATTCTAGCCCCATTTTCCTTTCATTTTCACCTTTACATGGGTGATTTCTTTCTCCTATGACATACTTTTTGTTGGTATCCCAGTTTCACCTTTAATTTCCATAGTATGGGCTGTGTGAGTGTGTACAGGTTTAAAGGCAATGTCTTCCCTTTTGGGGATATTCCATTTGGTTCTAGTCGCCAAACCATGGCCTATGGAAGGTGGTCTTGGGGTAGTCACGACATGGGCCCTGGGGGATGGGTCATGATAGGAAATTTTTTCTGGGTTTTATGTGAGTTTTGGAAGCATCAACCCCTAAAAACCCAATTATATGAAATCTTATATATAAATGTACATTTTGATAAAACCGTGTCACCAACAAGGGGGGACTGTGTGGTCCACTTTTTCACTGGACACAGTTATTCAAACTGTATGGGTGGTTGAACATGACTATGTGAATATCAGAAACATTTTGGCATAGGGGATACACATGTGTTGTACATAGTTTTAGAAAAATGGGTGCTTATCCATGCGAGGTGTGGTGCTTGGTTAGTGAGCACCACACAGTTGGTGCATGGTTAGCCTAACTACGCAGTTAAACCATTCGATTCATTTAAAGGGGTGAAATGATAAAAATGACTCTTCCTAATTTTCTATTCTTATCCTCCTTTTCTCCTTCATTTCACATGAAACAAGGGTCTCTCTTCCATTCATCTCCTTCCTAGTCTTTGGCCTCCTTTCCTTTCCCAAGCTCTGATTCAAGATCTTTCAGTCTCGTTAAATTCATATCGGTATGTCTTTGAATCCTCTTTCTTATATTTATCATTTATCTTTCCATATAAAATTCTAAATATATGAAAGATATTTTCCCCCATTTTTAGGGAGTTTTTAATAATATCTGATTACTCTCATTTAAAATTGAGTTAGAGGCCGATATTCAATGAGCAAGCACCAATGAGTATAATGTAGGTGGTGCCTAGATTTCTCCATAATTTTATGGTTTTTTTGGGGTGGGTACTTGAATAAATTCTTGTGGGTTGACTGATTGAGGCCCCTAATTAATAAATTATTTCATTTTATTGTTTAATAAATTTAATGGGATGTAATTGAGAATGACCCTGCATAACAATACACGCTACACTGAGTAAGGATATTTTGATTAACTGGGCAGGTTAGGCCTGTTGTGTAATTTAATTAATTAAATTTTTATATGACTGTGATGGTTCCATTGGAATATGAAGGGCATGGAATGAGACATTGAGGTGATATTGATCACTGGGACTAAGGTGACATGGTTTGTCAGGTTGGTCTAGGACCGTAGATATGGGGTGATGATGATCACTAGGTTAAGGTGAAATGGTCATTTTCATTTGAGGCGATCAGGTGTTCAGGATGAGGGCATGTCCTGTGGGACTTTGGATGGTTTTTACCATTAGGATTTGGGTGATCTCGTTATAAGGGCACCAGTTGATGGATGATCTGGCTTAGGTATATGTTGGTGATTTCTACTCATCATTGATGGATAATGCACTCTTGGAGTCCAGTGAACACATATATGACTTAATTGAGGTGGTGTTGACCACTTGTTATGGGTGGAGGCCTCCATAGATATTTCATCCTAGGGGGAGGTGTTAAAAAAAAGTTAAGAAAGAGGTGTTCATCGTAGAAATCCATGGTGGATGGTGATAGACCATCAGGATATAGTGTTGAGGAAATATATTGTTGGATGAGGCACTCATTTATATTGAGGTCAATGGGACCGGTTAATTGTTGGATGGATATCATCATGCCTCCAACATCGGTCTATTAAGTCTGTAGTGACTTATATATTAGAGGATGGATATCACTGTGCTTCAGGACCTTGTGCTATTGAGCCGACAATTATTATCTGATCGGAGGTCTAAGGGACCTAGCAACTATTTACGGGCATGTTGTTAGGACTCTTGTTACTCATTTATGGAAAATGAGGTGTCAATTTCTATGATGTGGAAATGGAATATTTATGGGAGGTGCATGAGAGTTCTCTAGGTATTATTTTCGTCTGGGAACACCTAGGAATTAAACCACACATCCTTTCCACTACAAATATGTATATGAAAACATGTATTGTATTTCATATATATATATATATATATATATATTGGGTCATGTGTTCAGTGTTATTTTGGAATTGGAAAAAGTAGGTAAACACTCACTTGCGTCTATTGAGGACAAGTGGAGAGGGTTAATCATAGAATATGCGTGTGAATTAATTTTTTAACATATTTTCATAAACCTTCATAACTATGGATATAATAAATACAGATGTTGTTGGTGTCCTGTTGAGTTCAAAACCAAGCCCTATATAGGCCCCTTATGACATGTGTAGACTTTATGTATTTAAGATCAGGTAAGGATTTAGGATCAGGAGATGGACCTTAGTAATAATTGATGTACCACTTTAGTATGGGATGGATGGTAGCAGTCCAGTTGGTTCCTCTTCATTGAGCTAGAGTTTCCTTTTGAGTTTTTTGATGATTTATTATATGAAATTTTATGGATATCCATGAGGTACCCTTCTTTTCTACCATTTTTATCACCTATTTTGACATGTTTTATCTTCAAATGGTATTAGGAATTTGGACTTATTGGTATTATTACTGTTAATTATTATGTTTCTGCTGAGTTTATTGTTGTTTCTATTATTGTGGTATTCTAATGTTGGGTTATATATATACCAATATTATTATCATAAACAGAGCATATATTATCCCAAATACCTCTTAACTAGACCCTCATTTCTAATTGGTAGACTTTGGCATACAAGGCGGTGCACAAAAGGCCTAGTGGACAACTGGTATGGAGCATAGTTTAAGTAGAAAACAAGATTGGGACTCTACACATGGTATTATTTGAGTTTATTTTCTTTACATTTTTTGTCTTCATATTTGGGATATGATAGATTGGATACTAGGATACAGTTAGAACTAGGTGAAGAGCTCGTGCATGGGTGCTTGCAGCCCCATGCATGGGGGACAGACCTGTTACTAGGGGTGGTAATTTTTTTGTTCTTTGTATTCCTTTACATTTTATTTTTTTTCCACCAATATTTTTTCACATTTTGGTTATATATATATATTATATGGTTTGATCCTTATCTCAGTATGGATTGTTATGATTGTTTATGCATCATTTTAGGCACTTACGATCATATGATGTTTTTTTATAATCATCATTTGAAGCATAGAATTCACTAAGAGGGGTTGGTTTGTTTAAACTGTCAATAAAAAAGCTAAATAGAGTCTTCCTATATATCATTTTTGGTGGAATTATACATTTCCACCCAGGTACGTGGTTCTCGGTGAGACTAATTTTTGATATCTGGGCCTAACTATGTTCTGAGTAGGTAGAGATCATAAAATGGGGGTGATCTATTTAAAAATTAAACAAATACTTTAAATAGTGTTTTACTTTATAACCTTTTTGGTGGAATTCAAATCATCTACCCCAGATTGATGATATATGCTATGTGATACCTTACCCTAATATGTTTAGGTAATAGAGCTTGAGTCTGGATGTCATGTGACATTGGTGCGGTATGGGAGTGTAAGGGTAGTGAAATTTTCTCCCTATTATAGCATTCCATACATGAGATAAATATATATCTATGTGTGTTTGTGTGTTTGTGTGTGTGTATTGTTTTCTTAATTTTACCATGGTTTTTCGTATTCCTCATGATGCCACATAGATTCATTTCAGCGAAGCATCTGGTGGGTGGTGATATGGTGCCGCTATAGCATGCATGGGATGAATCCCATGAGGGTTGGGATGATCATGATCAACATTTATAGGCTTTAGTACAGGTGGGAAGACCAAAAAATATGGAATATTTTGATCCATGGATAAATTATTATCTCAGAGTGATCTTGTTTTGAGTTATACATGGTATCGATAGGGGAGATCGGGGAGCTGAGCCGTCCATGGAATATCTGACATAAGAGTTCCAATATCAGCAACCAACATTATTCTAGAGTAAGGGTGTACTATAGGTAGAATAGAACTATATTGTTTTGGTGAATAATATATTTTATTAGAATGAGACATGCCTAGGTTAGAGGGGTGATGCTGGTCAGTTATATGCTCAGAGGGCTGACATAGTGTTGTTGGGACACACAAGTTTAGGTAGGCATACATGAGGGAATATCATGGATGGATTTTGAGGATTGGTTCTTTGAACACTTATTCCCTAATTCCTTGGGGGAAGACCAAGAATATGAGTCCATCGATCTCTACTATGGAGACACATCCTTCATGGAATATGGAGTGAATTTCATAGACCTATCCCGATTTTCACCTGCTATGGTGGGTGATGACATCGCTCGGGTGGGACGCTCTAAGTATGACTTATAGAATTCCATCAGAGTAAATGTGAATATGTTCAGAATAAATAATTCTCTAATTTGGTTAATTACGCACTGATATCCACTAGAAAATTGATCAACTTGTCTTATTTAAGTCAGGTGATAGAGCTTTTTGAGCATAGTGGTGGTTCTTCAAGTAGCAGGAAGTGGGATTGTCAGAAGTCTTAGTATGGTGGTCGGGTATGAGATTTAGGAAGACCGCCAAGGAGTGGTTCTTTGATAGTTTTCTTCCATAATAGGGATCCATGGAATGTTTGGACCAGGTATGATTAGGTTTTGAAGGGGTTCCATGCATTTGGTCAGATGGGGAATCTAGAGATGTTCTGAAAGAAGTCTTCTTAGAAAGCTGGAAGTCTGGGATGAGGTTAGACTCAAGGATTTGAGGTAGGACCAGCAGTGGTATTAGGATCTTGTAGTCAGGAATCAACTGCACATAGATTTCATTGTAGAGATAGATATTAATAGGAGTGGGGTTAGTGGCCAAAAGCTAGTGTAGCTTCGTAGGGACGTCTGGCCTCATATAGTTGGGCTTTACGCCAGTTTCATGTTCTTGAGTTGCTAGGGTCAGATCAAGCCAATGAACCAATGACAGTTAGATTTAATCCTTGATTGTGGCATGAACTTTTGATTTGGAATGACCTTTTGTGGCGTATGATGCGAACCTATGTTATTTTTGACTAATAAAGATATAGTTACTATTTTGGCATTTGTTTTGATGCATGATATATATATGAGGTGTATAAGCATTAGTATTCACCACAAGAATTGGTATGATGAGTGTTTTGTATGTGGTGTTTAGGAATTGGTGTTATGGTTATAATTCATATATATATATATATATATGATTTGTGATTATTTTGGGAATCTTTTGAGATGCACGTTCTTTGGGCATCTAATGATATTTGAGTTTTTATGAGTGTCTTATATAGAATAGTTATGTAAAGAGAATTTGATAAGATATGGGGCATGATGGGTTTAATGTATGACATGAGAATAGTTGAAGACTTTATGAGGTTGAGTAAGTAAGATATGTTGTAGGAGGAGTTTTATGCTTAGGGAAAGTCAGTGGAAGCATCAGATATTTAGAATTTTGTGTCGGGAAGCGACTAAGTAGGAAATTCCTAAGGTGGGGAGCACCACAAGGGGAATTAGCCAATGACTTAATAATTGGGGTAGAATTGGATGATGTAAATGATATGGGTATGTTCAGTACTTTCTCTGATTAAATCCTGATAGCTAATTGTTGATCTATTACAATGTGTGAATATTGTAATGTCCTGGATTTGAATGGGTTGATGTTCCTCAAACTTTTTGTATTTTTATATTTGGTGGATGGGAAAACTTTTCTTTTGGGATTTAGAACCTAATTTTGGGAGTTTTATTGACCAAAATTTCTTGATTTTATATGGTGTTTATGAATTTAAAAGTGACTTAGGGTTTTGGGTGAGTATCAGGTGCATCAATCCATGAAAATTCAGTTCTGTGAAAGCATAGATAGAAGCACATGTTTTGATCAAACATTATGGAATCTAAGGGGAAACCATGTGGACCACTTTTTCACTAGACATATTCTTCCAATATATGTAGGTAGGGGTTCGTGGACATGAAAATATCTATAAATGTTTGACATAGGGCATACACACAGGTATGCACATAGTTCAAAAAACTATGCGGTTAGCTGTGTGTGGTGTGTCACTTGGGCAGTGAGCACTGAACAGTTGGCGCACTGCTATCCAACATGTCTATCCAAACCTTTCAGGTCACTAAAATGGGTTAAATGAAATAATACCCTCATTTATATTTCATCTTCTCCTCCTCCTTTTCTCATTCATTTCATACACCATATGGGTGCTCTCTTATATTCTTCTCCTCCCTAGGCTTTTTCCTCCTCTCATTGTATGAGATCCGATTCAAGCTTTACTAGCCTCATTGGAAGCATATCTGTAAGGATTTCAATAATATTTCTTATCTTTATTATTTATCTCACTTATGTAATGATAAATTCATGTGACCTCTTTTTCCATATTTTCAAGGTGTTTGTCTAAATCTATGGTTTCTCTCATTTCGTATTGAGTTAGAGGTTGATATTATATGAGTGAGAAACTATGAGTATACGGTAGGTGGTGCCTAGATTTCTCTTTAATTTAAAAGTGTTTTGGGGTTCATACCTAAATACACACATTTGGGTTGACCATATGAGACTCTTAATTAACAAATTATTTCCTTTCTATTGATTAATAAATGTAATATGATACCATTGAGAATGCTCTAGACTAATTATACATGCTAATTTGGGTAAGGGGATTTTTACCGACTTGGAAGGTTTGTATTATTGTGTAATTTAATTAATTAAATTGTTAGATTCCTGTGATGGTTCAATGGTAAAGTGATGGGAATGTCCTAAAGGCATCAAGGTGATGTTGATAACTAGGACTAAGGTGACATGGTTCATTAGGTTGGGCTTGGACCAAGGATATGGGGTAATGATGATCACCTAGATTATGAGTTACTGTTGTTGGGATTTTAGGCAATGAGGTTATTAGGATGAGGGAATTCACCATGATACATTGGCTAGTTTTGACCATTGGGATTTGGTCAATGTGTTCATAGGGGAACAAGGTTCCAGATTATCTGTCTTAGGTATATGTTGGGGATTTCCGCTTACATTTTTTGGGAAACACATTCTTGGAGTAGTTTTCACATATATATGACTCAATTAAAGAGTTTTGGACCACTTATTATTGGTGGAGGCCTCTATAAATATTCTGGATTAGGAGATGGTGTTGTACATTAGTTGTGGAGGAGTTGCTCACTATAGAAATCCATGGTAGAGAGTAATGGGCCATATAGATATGGTGTTGAGGCCATCATTTAGGGGATAAGGCTCATTATTATATTGAGGTAAATGTGATAGGATTATTGAAGGACAGATATTGTCGTTCCTTAAGACATTGGTTTGTTGATCCGATGATGAATTATATATTGGAGGATGAATATCACTATACCACGTGATGTTGGGATGTTGAGCTGATGGTGATTGTTTGAGAGGAGGTCAATGGAACCTAGTACATGTTGATGGTGTTTCTTTAGGATATCAGTTACTTATTAATGAAACACAAGGTGTCATATGGAACAATGTGTTGATGATATATTTATGGGAGGTACCCATGGGCTCTACAAGTATGATTTTCATTAGGGGATTCCTAGGAATTAAGACATGGGTCCTCACCACTGCAAATATATATATGAATACATGTATTATATTCCACATATATATATATATATATATTAGTGAATGTGTTCAATGGTATTCCAACATTGGATGGAGTAAGTAAATGCTTAATTGGGGTTGTTGAGCACAAATGGAGTGGGTTAATTATGTAATATGTGTGTGCATTTAAATTTTATCATATTTTTCATACACCTACAAAATTATATATGTAAGATAGGAATATATTTGTGGTGGCCTACTGAGTTAATACTCACAACCCACACGGTCCCCTCAGGGATCTTGTAGACTTTATGTCTTTGAGATTAGGTAATGATTGAGGCCCGAGAGCTAGACCTTAGTAATCGCAGATGTACGAATTTAGCACGAGATGGATGGAAGCAGACCAGGTGGTTCCTCTACATCAATATAGAGTTTGTTTTAATATTTTTAAGGATTTATTTTCTGTACTTGTTTTATCATCCATGGGAAATCCTATTTGTCTATTGTTTTGTAAGACCTCTTTTGGTATATTTTATCTGCAAATGGTATTATAACTTTGGGCTTGTTGGTATTATTACTTCTGTTTATTTTGGTTCTTCTAAGTTTAATATTGTTTATGATTTTGTTTCATTATTAATATATGTCATATATATATATGTACCACTATATATATCATCACTAGACGGTATAGTCTCCCCATTATCACTTAACTAGACCCTTACTGATAGTTGATGACATTTGGAATATGGGGAGGAACTCTTAACGCCTAGTGGACAACCAGTACAAAGCATAGTTTACGTGAAAAAACCGAGTCAGGATACTACATTTATAATTAAAATAACCATGAAATCATCATCCTTATCAAAATGTGTCAACTATATTATCTTTAATTTTTCATTACTGATATCGCATTAAAACCCTAGAGCTAAGCCTTCTCAAATGGAATTACTACTAATGAGTTTACAAGTAACTATATTTTGAATCACATTAATGTTTTAATAGTGAATTATCATTCTTACAATTTCACTTTGTAGAAATTTTCCTCCAAAAATATCACTGTATCTAAATAACATCTCATACAACTACTAAAGATGTTGAGCTTATAACTAATACATTAGGGTTTTTATAGGCATGGATGGATTTATGAATGAAAACCCCAAGAAAGATTCTGATCACTTGAACTTAGCATGAATGTACTTATTTTACTTACTCATAAGGGTGTATGTATGGTCTACCAAGCATGATATCATTATTCCATAACTTATCTCTTTCTGAACATCCTTATTTCTCATCTTCATAAAGAGATCAATTTATTATAGACTCACTTGACTACATGTATGATGATTCACTTTTAATTTACTTTTGATCATATCATCAAATGTACTTAGGATCATAAAATATTAATTTTGATACTAAAATATATCCCATAATTATTTAAACCAATTTATTCTCATTTTTTTATTCATATAATATTTTCTCACTTTTATATTCCAATATATAAATTATGGTTTATGATAAGAGTACTCAATATTATTCTCTTTCTGATAATCTCACCCCATCCTCTTTTACTTGAACTTTTGATGATAATATTTTTTTATATAATCACCCTTTGGAATATGTGTCTTCTGAATCTCCTTATTTATAAAACTTTTTTTAAACTAAAAAATGGAACAGGGCATACTTATTCATCTTTTATCACTAGTCATAAATAAAATGAAGCCATGAACAACCAATCATCAAATTTAAATGGTTACTTATAGTTATAATTTATTCATGAATTCCTTCTTCATTCATCAACAATAGTTATATATACTTTTATTAATCTACTAGTCTTCCAACTTATACAGATTTTTATCCTTCTAAAGTATGTACTTATAGTGGTTATATTTTCATAACTCCTAGAGAAAACATCATTTTACTATAACTTACCAATTAATTTTTCAATAATTCATTGAGAAAAAATACAATAAATCATCATCATCGTTCAATGGGTACTTCTTCTTTACCATTATATATTTGAGGGTTGAAATGACAATAATTCATCCACATCTTCTTTTTCCTAGATATCATATATAGTAAGCTTATTTTTGGCCTCGAATAAAACCTACATGGGTTTACCCTTTTCTAAAACCTCATTATCCTAATTTATCATATTGAATGCATTAAGAGTATTGTTTAAACTATATAATTTTAGCTACATTATATATTTTTTATCCATTAAAAATACATTCAGATTGAACTAGGGATACAATCTTCATAGAATGTTTTTCATGATCTTTATTTCATTGAGGGATTCTCTAAGGCTAGGAATTCCCTCTACAATAACATTAACTTGAACAAATAATGCATCATCATGTTCATTCAGGTGTATCAAAAATCAAAAAAACTTTTTCTATAGAACCTATATTTTCCTTCTCAAACTTTTGAATCACCTTCATATATTTTTATCAGCTTTTCCAACATGGAGTTTAAGGATATACACAAAACACCATTGTGTAGATTATGTTTGATAAATATCCCCCAAAATATTTGATTCTAATGATCTTAACATCTATTTCACTATGTCAAGATTTAGATAGATCTACCCTATCAATATTGACTATAATAACATGGTTTACATCTATAAACACATACATTTCTAAATATTATAAGTGGCGCTACATCTGATTCTTTAATAGTTGAAAATTGTTTCCATAAAAGATCAGAATCCCTTTGTGATTGACTACATCAATTACTTCTACTGAGAGATAAAAATAATGACTTTAAGCCATATCTCTAAGTTAAAATTTTGGATACATTAGTTTAAATACCACAGGGGACAGTTAGTGAATGAAAAATTAAGAAAACTACCCCTTTTGATCTTGTTTCATCATTAATCAAAACACTCTTCTCTATTATTCTCATAGATATATACATATAAAGAAATAAAATCATGAACGAGACACAAAATTTTTACATGGTTCACCCTAATTTGGAGAGTACTGGGATCATAGAGAGGTGATGTTCCAATGTACCGAAATTCACTATAGTACACTATTATTACATAGTTTAAATTAGAATCACTTTCTCTATGGTTTACAACCAATCACACTTTGAAGGATCACTACTCTCTGTTAAAGTGAACACACTAATCCTGCCTAATATTCTTCAAATTATATATATCATCTTAGATATAGTTAACACTGAAATGGGTATGAAATTAATTACCATTTCATTTGAGAGATGAAATCCACTTTATTGTTTACTCTTTCTTTATACAAACCTCCTCCTTTGAGAACTTATCTTTAACAAACATGACCTCAAAAAACTCTATCAACATAGACTCCCATATGTGGACTGCCTTTCTATTTGGTTTCTCATTAATATACTACAATCACAATACACAATAACCTTATATACAAGCTACATGAACTCCTCCTTTATAGTATATTCTACATAAACTACCCCACACACTCCTAATTCATGGAAAACCTCAAAAAACCTCCTCCCACAAACTCACACTTCATAGATAAACTTAAATTATATCTTTTCTATGAACTCACCACATTATGTACACTTCACAATTTTTTTTTGACTTAGTTGGATTTCTCTCGTGATGATGATCTATAATGGAATTTACAACCTATTATGAAGTGACTAGGGGTCCTTTTATAGTAAAAAGAAAACTACTAATAAAAATTATTGTTCATCCCTTCTGAAAGATTATTTCACATACTTATTTCATATTTTATCACCCAACCATAAATTTCCAGCCACAAACTCTCTTTATGATATCTGTTCACACCTTATAGTCACCCAAAAATTATTTTCTTATGAACATGTACTTCCCTCAAAGATTCAAGAGCTTACTTCACAATCCACGTACTTTATCTTGTGGTTCAAAAGATGGAACTCATAGAAAACTCCCAATACGCAAAATTGTCACATGAAAAATTGGGAACAAATTTAGAAACTAACCCATCTTCATCAAATAATCTTTTAGAAAAATATATAAATTTTTACAACCAACTATATCAATAAAACAAACAAAAAATCTTCAAAACAACATATGAGGGATTTTTCCGAATAAATATTTTGGTCATTTTCCTTTAATTAGTTATTCAAAATGATGCATTCTGTTTCTTATTTCTTTTAATTTCATATAATTATTCATTATTTAATAAAAAACGAATTTTTTTTATAGGAATCCATACTATAAAATATTTCGGTGTAAATTTATTTTTATTATTAAGAAGGTATTTTTTGAACAACTATTATTATTTTCATTAAGTGTACTTTTATTAAAAAAAATTCACCACCTCTTAGAATTGAAATGTAAAAATTGGTTTTAATATTTTTAATTAACATGTTTAAATTAGGTGATAAGTTTTATTTCATTTTTATTTATACAAAATAGATTACCATGGTAAAAGTTAGTCACCATGGTCAATTTTTCAATGGGTAACACAGTGTTAAATTAAAAAATAATACTAAAAATATAAAAAAACCTTATATATAACTGGTTTTTGGAGTGTATTATTGACCTCATATATATTATATTATAAATTTGTCTATTTTGGTGAAACTATCCTTTATAATTACTTCACTTTTATTTAAATGAAAAAATTATTTATAAAAAATCCAATCCTCTCACTTAGAAAGGATCCCTCCCCCAATATTTTTAAATACACTACAAGAAATAAAATTCCTCTAATGAATCTATTATATCTCTCACATAATAAGCCTCTCTAACATTATTTAGCTTCTAACCCCAAAAAAATCCATAAACCTCTCATTTCTTAGAGTTCATTCTATAATATATTCAATCACTCAATATAAGAGATTTCTTCTTCTTAATTATTATCCAATATCTTCTTTATCGACCTCTTATTTAATTTGAGTTTTCAATTTTAAAAAAATATTTTTAAAATCATTAATATTATATAAATTTTATACTATCAGTATAAAATATCATGTTTTTAAGGACCCGAACTTAAAAATATCTTATTCTAGATTTTTTTAACTAGAATTCACATTTAATGATCTTTTATGTTTATAGTTTTAGAGAATTATGAAGAACTCTTACATAGTAAAATCATACGTTACAAGTGGACACTTATACTCAGTATCCCATTTTTTCACAAAAGGAAACCCTTTTAAAATAAAATATGATTTATTTTCAATACACTTATTCAATACTTTAATCATAGCATCTTGTTTTTCATTACCAATCTTAAGATCTGTGAAAAACAATTATGAACATGGGATGAGCACAAAAAATAATTATGGTATATAAAAAAATTAAATTGTTAGTTCAGTGAAAACTTGAAAACCCATTAAATTATTTTTCTTAAAAACTCATTATCAAGCAATGAAAAATCGCATAGGTTCCTTCAGAAATCATTACCATATCAATCTTACATTAACTCTTACAAATGGAATAACCATACAGTCAACTTTCATCTCCAAAATACCCAATGCAATGGAGAGAAATAATAAGACTCACCCTTCATATAAGATATATTGGGCTCACCTATGCTTCATGAGCTATAATGGGGATCAACCCTTCATATAAGATATATCGGGTTTATCCATCCTTAAAGAGCTATAATGGGGCTCAACCCTTTTCATAAGATATTTCAGGCTGACCTATGAGCAATAATGGGGCTCAACCCTTCATATAATCTATATTAGGCTCACTTGTTATATGTCTAAGTAACAATGCATAAAATCTTGAAATTTTCAACATGTCACTCATTAAATTTCATTTTCATTCAAAATACAACTAATATATTTTCAAAAACCAATTTAATGAATTAATAAAAGAGATTTTTGAATCAAAGTGTCCCATATCACATTAAAAAATTTAAAAGAAATTTAATAATTAACATTTTAAAAATTTTATTTCCATAAAAATTAATCTATAAAACCATTTTCAAAACATCGAAATGAAATAGAACAATTTTATAAGAAAAAATCATCAAAACCTTAAAATTAGGGTTTTAGTTAAAAATTACTTAACCACTTGAGAAACAATTGAATAAGAATCATTAATGAATATCATTAAAAAAACATCAGATGTCATGAAAATATAGTAATTCAAGAAATTATATGTCAAAATGGTTTTATATAAACCTTATTGAATAATAAAGTTACATATCATCAAGCTTTTCCTCAATAAAAGGATATTGAGTGAAGTCGCTTACCACGAGTATGACTTTTCTCGTTTGTTCTTTAATTTCCTGAATAATAATCCTAGGTTAATTTATACTTTACTAAGAACACTTTTCATGATTATTATTAATTTTATATAACTTATTAAATTGTTATAAAAATTATTTAATTATTTGAGTTCATATTGGACATTTTGATGAAGTTCGATACTTGAGTCAAAAATGAACTTGTTATGATTACAAATTGTCCATATAATCATAATTTATTCATCTAAAAAATTATAATCAGGATTTAAATAAAAAATATAATATATATATATGTATGTATGTATTTATAATAATATTTAGTATTTGGAGATAAGAAATGAAATTCACTGTTCATGGAGACGTTAGGCTGTATGTACGCTTGAACAATAATTTCATTTCATTGTCATTTTAAACTAATGAAAAATAGATAATACATAGGTATATTATAATTACAGTATAATATATATGTTATATATGTTACGTATGTCCATTAACACCATCCTTTATATGCTCCATGTCTGGTATGAACAAGTCATATCACGTTGAGGGGGTGTTAGTCCACACTTCCTCAAATGAAATAATTGTATTTGCACAACATTAAAAGAATAAAATTATATTCAAAATAAAAATTAAATAAGTATAGATAAAATAAAAATATAATATATATAATATAAAAAAACATTTCCATCATAATTTCCACCATGATATGTGGTAGGAGAAAATTGAACAATCATCATTTTGGGAGGCAGTAATTCACCATACACAGAAATATTATGTTCTGTATCCATTAGATGGAGGTTTTTGTAAGTTTATGTAGAAACATTAAGATAAAAAACATCCTAGTATAATTAGGATACTGGTTTTTTATAAAATAATGTAATAAAAAGAGATTAGGGTGGTTCCTCTGACGATTTTGGAAAAGACCCTATAAAAAATAAAGAGATACATAACACCAATTTAGGTTGCAATGGAATCAGTTATCCATGGGGAGATAGGATGCATTATGAGGGGTTTAGTTTAATATTACATGGGTCATAATTTAATATTATATAAGGTTTGTGTCTTCATATTTAATCTCATGTAAGGATCACACTATTGTGTGATGATAGTTGTTTTAGTGAGAATAGATCCTTGAGAATTATGGTTTAATCCATATGGGGAAAAAGGAAGGAAACATTTCTCCCCATTTTGGATCCATAATGGTGATATGCCAAAATTATTTTATTTTTTAGAAAGGTCATTTATATAGGATTTTTAAAGTGGTGATGGTAGTTTCTCCATGTTAGGGTGATAGTTAAACCCTCATTTAAAATCATTAAAACAACTTATGAGAAAAAGGGGTATGATGTTTTCAAGACTTTTAGTTTTGGATCTGACTTTGAATAAGGATATAACAACTATTATGAAGTCCAATATATTGTGATAGGGGAAATTAAAGTTTTTTATATAAATAAGTGTTGGGTTTTCCTATTTTTCTACATTTATTCCATTATCATTAACCCTATCCATATTTAAGTCATCCTTTAGTGCTCCTCAGTCATCTCTTGGTGGAACTTGACTACCCAAATAATGCTGTGATTTATTTCACAATCCTAGGTGACACTTTAATCCTATTTCATTTATTTTCACTTAAATTGTTCCTTATTATTGGTTTCTATAGTAATTTTATTCTTGTTTTGTTCATTATTATTTTTGATTAGGGTTCATTGTTGTTTGGTCATGAGTTGGTTCCCATTGAGTTTCGAAGTGTTTTATCCTTGATTTTCTCTATCGTTGTATGATGTTCCTTAAAGCATCAATACAGGTAGTGGATTCAAGATTTATCATACTCTATTCTTTATAAGTGTTAGATTAAAATGATTTAGTTTTAAATGGGAGAAGTGTGTGAATCAACTTAATGAAGATAAAAAACCTAAATGTTTATGGAGTTGAAAGGAATAATGGTATAGTTCTATATGTGATTATGATTTTATTCATATTTTTGGACTACTATAGTTTATAGGTAGTATGATAGATTATTTATGGGTTTTGAATGTTTCACTTTCACATTTTTCATTCTTAAAAACTATTAAACAACATAAATATGGTAAGATAATGTAGATATTAACAAAGAATTCGTTGAAGTTGTCATTCTTCCTTGTAATTGTTTATCATGATAGATAATTCTTGTGAGTATATTTATCTTAGTATTATTTTTTATTAGTTATTAATATATTGGGTTTCATTTATTTCTTATAACTACTCATATTGGATTCAATTAATTAAATGATAATAAAATATGATGTTTCTAGAATTAATATTAGTGGATGATAATGTCCAATCACTATTTTATTTTAGATTGTATGCATTTTTTGGTAGTTTTGATTGATTATTAATACTTATTGCTGAAAATATTATGATTTTATAGGAACATATTTTAAAATATGTTATCCCTTTTTGTGTTTTAAATTTAAAGATAATTATTGGTTGGATCAAAAGTTGAGAATTCATTTAATTTTCATTCTTTTATAATAGAGAACTATTGTGGTTCATAATGGGATGGTAAGGATGGTGTAGAGAAGTGTTTTAAATAATGTTACAGTCATTTTCTATAAATGGAGATGAGGGTTAACTACTATTTCTTATGTTCTTAATGTCATATTATTGCATAATCAATTTCATTACAGTTCTTTATAGAAAAGTAGTTATGCCCCTGTACCATAGAGTTATGGAATAATTAAATTACTAATAAATTAATTATGGGTGTATTTTATTAAGATTTAAAAGTGACCTAGAAAATTATTAGGTGAACAAGTTAAATATTGGAGGAAGTAATTATATCGGGTTTTCATAAAGTAATATTATGATATTTAATAAAAACATCATAGATTTAGATTTTTAATTTGAAATTTAAATCCAAAATTGGTAATGGTATATTATAAAATAGTTGGTATTTTATTAGTAATAAATTATAAGTATTAATAGAGAATCATAATTATTGATCTGTGATTATCAGAGTATTAGCTTTTTTGTTGTTATTGTCTAAAACTATATTTTCATACAATATGTTGGTTATAGTTCCAGTCTTATGTTGGATAGTTTCCTTTAAAATGAATTTTATTTATCATATATTCATTATATTTTTTTATTTATTATTCCCCACAACCCATGTTATATAGCATGACCACTACCCTTATATTGATAAGTGTTTTCCCAACATTAGGGTTTTCGTGGATATAAATGAGTTAATATTACTCTACCCTACTCTTCTTTCCAAACAAGGTAGAGAATGTGTGTATGTCTGGGCTATGATGTATTATGGTTATAAAATGTGTTCTCATATAAGTTTTAATGGATCATGGTTATGAAATACATGTAAATGTGGGCTATGGAAGATTAAGTTTATAAAGTACATAGGTACTCATGCTATATTGGATTGTGGTTAAAACATGTTTATATATACATGGGTTATAATGGATAAAGTTATAGTGTGTATTAACATGGTATATAATGGATCCCAATTATAGTTTGTGATAATGGGGATGTGATGTTGATTTGATTGTGATACGTGTTTGTAATTATGATTATGTGGACATGGATTTTATGTGATTTCATGAATGTGTGGTATGACTTATATAAGGGATGGGAAATCCAAGATATGTGACTTTTTGTTTTAGGGAGACTTAGTTCAATGCTAATGTGGAAATGGGGTAAACTTCCTTATATATGTTCTCAATATTCTATTACCTACTTCTGTGTAATATTTGGTGGGAGATACATGGTGAGATTGGGATCTTAAATGGGATAATTTATGAAATGAGTTGTTTTCATTGTTTATTCACTATATATTTTGTATAATTTCCCCACATTTCTATAAGTGGTTTTGGAGATGGTCCTACTATGTATAATTGTGTGATCACCCCTATATATATATCTATTTTTTAGATCATTTGGTGATAATTAGTGACCGAGGTAGGAATTTCTATCTCAAATAAGTTTTTTATGGTTTTCTGGCATTTTGAGTCACTATTTTATGCATTTCTTATGGTATTTACCTTTATTATACTTTATTTGTAGGATATTACATGCATTGGTATTGGTTAATTCATCATATAGAGTTGATTAGTGTATTATTTTTATCTTTTCTTTGGAAGTTTTAGGGAAATTCCTCCCATATGTGTTTGTTCTATACCCTTAGTGCTAGTCACCAACCCATATACAATTAGAGTTCAGCTTCAGGGGCCACCCTTTTCTTCAATGAAAGATATATAGGGGTACCTAGTGGGGGAGTATTGTGAAAAATATTATATGAATCCACTCTTCCCATCTATAAAAAATTATAAAATATTTCACCCAGACTATGTACTCTCAATAGAACTAGATCCCGTGCTCTAATGGTTTATATATACCATGATTATATACATAATAATTTTTATATATCCTATATGGAAATGAACATGGAATGTGCATGTTAATACCTAATAGGTGTTCAACTCCCCACCCCTTAACCACCCATCATAAAATAAAGTGTATACAAAAACAATTCAAGGCTAGATAAATTAACAAAGACACTGGTATATATTATATCATATTTGTAGAAATATGGAACAATCCATGCCTAAGATACCTACTTTGATACTAAGATGTGAAATTTAGATGAACCTATATAACAATGTTAGAGTGAAATGACCTTCCCATTGAGAGAAGTAAAATCATGTATACAAAATTGGGGAAATCTTCTATCTCATCCCTTTAGGAATAGAGTAAGTGGTATTCTAAGTTATGCCACTATGAGAGTATCCAATACCAACAACCAATTCATAATTATGTGGGTACTTGATCATGCTCATATAATACAATATATATTCTCTGTCATGGCCAAAATGATAATAGGATAAAATAACAATCAATATGATACGTTTAGTGAATATATCTTATAGTGAAACTAGAAATGCACATTAAATCACACTATAAAAATATACAAGAAAATTATTTATATGTTTTATCTCACTGGGCATGAACAAATAAATAAGCATATAAATCGAGTGTATGGAAAATATTAAATACATATAAATCATAAACATGATACATGAATATGGAAAATGTAAATAAAATTATCTAATTAATTCAATTATTTCCATAAAAAAATTAAGAAAATATATATTAACAGAAACATTTTATTATAATTAGGTTCACGCATCCCTATACCATTGCTTGGATATCAATTTATGAGTGTGTAAGTAAGAAGTCATTCAATAAGATAATTAAATACAAAATAATACTTTGAGTTTAATTGAGAGATGTCATCCTACCACTAGAACCAACAACCCAATTTAACATGGAATAATATTAAGATTTTAATCACTAGAAAAAACAAAGGGGTGTACAAAAAGAAAGACCATGAAAATACCTTATTTTTTATTAAGTTAGATTAGTATATTAGAAATACTATAATATCTTACAAGGAATTAAAAATGATTAATAAGATATAGATTAAGAACAATAAATATTAATCTATTTCCATGAAGAATAATGTAAAAAGGGAAAATTAGAGGGAGAGAACACCATTACTTCATTCAAGTTATGATCCTATATCTGATCAAGAGAAATAGAAACTAAGGTTGATGGTGTATCAAATTTGGAGACTTATGATAAGGGAGAGATCTCTAAAATAGGATCACAAAACTCCAATAAAGAATATTTTTTGTGTTAGGTTTTTAACATGATTTGATTTTAAGGGTGAAATGATAAATGTTTTCCTGATATTCTAAAAATAGAAGTTCCTATAGGTACCTGATCTATGAAAATCATGTACCTAGTTATGTTGGTAGTGTGTTTGTAGCTACTGGGATACCACCGGGTACTTGGTATATACCTATAGAGTAGCTAGTGATATCTCAACACCTAGTTACCCCCTCCTATTTTATTTCCTCTAATATTAAACTCTTCTAAATCTTCATTTAATTTATGAAAACCTCAAAATGTAATTGAAAAAATTAATTTATGAAGGATTACTAAGATGTAGTGGTTAGAGTATTTATAAAAGCCTTGAAATCAAGATTCTCTTCCACATTAAAAAAACAAGAATCCTGATAGAACATGTCTGAACATTAACTCTTGATTTTATCTTCCCACTCTAAGGTTTTATCTTGGAGCTTGGCATATTTTCACATGACCTAAACAAGAGGATCACTATTCAATACAAAATTTTATCAATTTGATTGATGTTATAAATCTACTATTCAATATAGAAAGAATTTTCTTCTTGATTTATATCATATCACCAAATCACCTGTGTAGGGTTAGGTATGCACTTCATTAATTTTGAATCATGGAATGTTTTATGCATGGAACTGGATTTTTTAAGGTAATTCTAGTTGAAAACTTGTATTAATAACCATTAACAATATCTCAAATATATTATTCCATACATTTATTTGTTATCCTCATTGAAACCTAATAAAACACTTTATCACCGATATTTAATTCCAAGGGTCACATTTGATGACCAATATAAGACTTTTTTTATTTTTATCTTTTTCCCACCATTTTGAATCAATTTTATCGAATCTACTATCTCATATAAAATAATATGCCTAATCATATATTATCCCCCAATTTCATTCTAATAGAGAGTATAAAAATAAGGCCTTTCATAAAAAACATTGAATAAAGCCATTGGAATCGAATAAATATAACTAATATTATACTCTAATTATACCAATATTGGTGAATATCCCATGAGCTGAAAAAATCATAATTACAAGATAAAATAATATCCTACAATATATTAATTGTTCATTCATATTGACTATTGTTTTGAGGATAAAAATCCATACTCATCTTAACCTGAGAACCAAAATATTTCTGATGTCCTTACCAAAATAGAGACGTGAACCTTATGCCCCAATCGTAGATACAACTACCTAATAAAATATGAAGATTCGTGTTCTTCCTGATATATATCTTTTCAATACTACCAATAAAATCAGTGTCTTTTATATCCAAATTGTATGAAATCCTAGTTTGGTGATTCATAGTTTCCCAAACCTTATCTCAAACTCTATATAATTATGGAAGACTGGTCAAAAAGTCTATATTAATCTCATCCCATTCCCATACTAGTAGAGAAAGAGGTTGAAGAACACCAACAATAATCTGACACTGTTATTTTACTGACTCATTGGTAAATATTTTATAAATGAACCCTATAATATCATTCTTCCTTCCATGACCCCGGAACCAATAATGCACATCATGGAACATCATTATGATTCAATGATATATAGCTCATTAATAAGTATGATACTATATTTTTATTTTATACCTCGAACCATTATGAATGATAAGTCTTCCATGGGAAGATAATAAATATGTTGTATCTTGTAATAAACTTTCAAGGATCTCCATCGTCGAGTTTCTCTCAAATAATGAAATAATCATGGCCAGTGATCTGGGGGTCCGTGTCATGCTCTATAAAATAAGGTGTAAGATATATATGGTATTATACAATTACTATACACTACAATTAGTAAGAGTTCATCCCATAGTAACATCAAGAACCATTCCTCCTTAACCTCTTTTCTTTTTTGAGGGAGAACCTGTCTGCTAAGGGATTTGACAGCCACATTACCTTTTGTGAGATCACATTAAATAATGAAATCATACAATGAGAGATATTCTAACCAATACCACTATTATAAATTCACATCCCATTCATAAAATATGTATTTATTCATTTTTTTTCAATAAATACCTTGAAACACTTTTCATATAGGTAGTTCCTCTAATACTTCAAGATATGAACAATAATGAAAAACTTTAAATCATGGGTAGGAAAGTTCCTTTCATGAGGTCATAATTTTGTTAAACCATGTTCCACTAATCATTGATCTTGTTTGTAATTAAACCAAGAATTACCAAATATGAATCATAATATACCTTAAATACTTCACCTAGATGAGGTAATACAAGAACTGGATATAAAGACAAACATTTATTTTACTTTTGAAACTATAATTAACATTAATTAGACTATATATAATAAGCTCCATTAATTTATAAATATGTGATAGGATAATCTATTTTGAATAAATATTGAAAAAATGGTGATTGTATCTTTTGATTCCAAGAAAACATTTTATTTAAAACATGATTGAAGGAAATTCATAGGCCATAAACAATTATAACATTTAGGGTAAAATAAGATATCAACTACAAATATTTATACTCAGGGAACTTCAATCCCAAAACAGGTATGAAAATTTATATAATTTAGTATAAAATTATTCTCACACAAAGTTTCCAATCCATCCTAAGGTTTTTTATATGATGATACTATGATTTCAAATAGACAAGGATTTCATCCAAAGATAATATAATAAAATATTCTAGAAATGGATATCATATTTGATTCATTAGTCCTGTTAAAAAAACTGGATCATTGGTTAAACCATAAAATATTACCAGATATTTAAAATGACCTTACTGGCATTAAAAATTGGTCTTTTTCATGTATTTAAGAATTAATTTATATTTATGATAACCTGAGAATTGTTTAATTTTTGGAATCCACTTTGGTCCTTTTAAATTATCTAACATATCATTAATTATAGGAAAATGATAAATTTATTTAAAATTTCCCTGATTCATATTTTTATATTCCATGTAATGATACAGTTTCTCAATAGACTTCTTTATAAAGAGGACTAAAACACCCCAAAGGGAATTTCTCATTGTGATAATCAATTTTTATTAAAAATACACTAATAGAGTTTTCATCCCTGTTAATTAAGTCTATGCCATATGATATTATGGGATTGATATAAGTCATATTGTAGGAAATAAATTAATAGTAAACTCTATCTATTTCCTTTTAGGTTGTGCTGAAAAATAATTAGTGAACATGTATTAAAGGAGGTAATATTTGATTCCCATTTGAATATACTACATTGAGATAGAGGCTATCCATTTAAGAAATAAATTCTTACGCATCCCTAATTAGGTCCTACTTGACTAGCACAAGGATTACCGTTCTCCAAAGAGAGTATACTAAATACCAGTAGTTAATGAAGAGGATACTATTATATTATAACAATATATAAGGTCATGAAACTAGGTAAGCCAATCAATTCCTAGTAAGGAATCAATGGATCTCATATTAAGGACCATAATATCATTGAGATAATCCACAAAAATTACTATTAGTGGATAACAAACATGCTTCCTTGATGGATATATTCCCTTCCTAATAGGGGTATCAAGTCTCATAAATAATATCAATAAATCCACTTATAGATCAAGGAGAGATGTCAGTTGTTAAAAAATAAAGTAATATGAATAACTTATATCAAATAAAGAAGATGTTAAATTAGTGGAAAAAGAATAATACCTCTAATAATATAAGTATATTATCTAACATCAGAAAAATGTTAATATATGAATTACATCCTACCCACTCAATTATGATGATCCTATGGTGGGAATTCTTTCAGAGATCACTGCATAGTTTCTAAGAGGAATTGACTTCCACATAATCCTCCTTTTTTGTAATGACCGGATATTTCACTATAAATTTTATTTAAATGAATAATATAATAAATAGCATGTTTCACACACCATACCAAAATAAAATGAAAATACTTGATATATTTTGAATAATAAATATGACTGTTAAAGATTAGTCATTAAATTAGCTGGTTTAAATTAATGTACCCATTTTACAAAATCAATAAGGAATGTTGGAAGAAATGACATCTAGATGTTGAAGTATTCCCTAGGAAGTACATTTTTCTAAAATCATAAGGGTGGTAGGTTAACTTGGGGTTTCCTTGGATGAAGACCAGATTGAACTCAAGAAATCATTGTTTGAGAAAAACCATATAATAGAGAATTTCAAGATCATGGAGATTTCCATAACATCCATGCAAGATAAACCACCACCCAAAACCACAACCAAAGCATATTTGATATTTATGTTTTATGTGATTTTCATAAGGGGTTTTTTAATTAGAAATTAGTTTTATATCAACATGTATATATATACCGTGAAATTTTATACTTTTCAAAAGGTTATTTTTTTTCTCAACTCACTTTATGATTAAAAAAAACTACATGGAAATTGGACTTTATTTCAAGGAAATAAGTTTATTATGATTGAATAATAATAAGATATATTGAATTTTGGAATCATATGTTAATACGAAATTAATTAGTAATTTGTAGAAAAAATAATATTAAATATTCCAAAAGTACTGTTCTTATAAAAACATATTTTCACTTTATTTTAAATTTTTTATTAAAAATAAATTTTATAAATTTTTATTATTTAAATTTTAAAAAATTAACACCAGTTTATTGTTTAATTGTTTCAAAATTAACTTATTATGTTTTTTAGTTTTTTCTAAAAACATATATTTTTAGGTGAAATGTTCAATATACAGTTTTAACAAATAATGTGAATTTTATGTCATTATTAGTATATAATTATGACATTGAGATTATGAAACGTTTTTATTGAAATAAATATGAATTTTATATATTAAATTATACATTTCATAATATTTAGTAAAATTTACAAAAATATGATTTATATTTTATAACTGAAGTAATATTTTTCTCAACAATTAGTTTAATACATTATACATTTATTATAATAAAATTAATATTAACAATTTTGGAAATTGAACCACAAAAAAATTTATTTATAGTTTATAATTTGTAATTCCAAATTTTATAATATTTTCAATTTTTTTAGTCGTAATGATTAATTTATTGATGGAAAAATAGTTACCAGTGTAAAAGTTAAAATGGAAAATGTAATAATTCAAGGGTTAAAGGGGTCTAAACATGTTAAAAAATTGTTTGAAAAAACACGTTTTAAGATATAATATCATTAACTATTATGAAACACATAACTTATCAAATTTTTGATCCAATTTCCTTGATATTTAATTGCTAAAATTGGAAAGTTATGAGTATTTACAAAAAAGTCACCCCTTTTCACTTATAAAATGTGATCTCCTCTCCTTACTTACCATCACTCCAAAACTACCTATTTTCAGCAAAAAATATACCCATCCCTCCCTTTAATTCTCTTAGATATCTTAAAGTGGTTTTGGTGTTATTAAAAGACCATCCCTAAATGGAATAACCCCCTTTTGAAAATGAGATGATCGAATAAGTGAAGTATCCATATCTAACATCTATTTCTATTTATTTATGTGCACTTATTCTTATTAAAATTCAAATTCAACATATTAAAATTATAAAATAAGTATCAATATTATAATGATATGTTATTATAATTATGGTACAATAATAAACCACCATTCCCTTTATCCCATATGAAAAATGAAAACAACATTCGTGTCTGAGTGCGAACTACCAAATCCATAATGAATCATGTTTTATTTTACATAAAAACTTACAAAGATGATAATAATGTTTAATTTATATAAATGTGTTTAATATTTGTAAAATAAATTATATTCTTAAATGAAAAAACGTATTATACATTTCACCTATTCTATGGAAAATGAAACCATCAACCATGCGCACACATAGACTAACACCACCATGGAATTCTTAATTTTTATTTTTTTAATAACCAATTTACACTTATGGTCATGAGAATTAGATTAAATTATAAATATTATGTTTTTATGTCATTAATTTTATGTTATGAAAAATTAGAGAACCTATTAATGATATGATCAACAAACAATCATCATTAATTCAATTGTTTAAAATATGCACACAAAGATGAAAATCATTTATTAAAATTATGTAATATTTTCATATACAAGAATTATTCTTGTAATTAATTTATAATTATGATATATCATAAAAATAAACACTAAATTATATCTTCATGATACTGGTGTAACGACATTACAACTAAATAACCTCATAATAAACAATAATCATGGTATGTTCATGTTTGGGTTGGTTTAACAACCTTCTTGAATAATGATAAACAATTATATCATGAATGAATATGAAAAAAAAAATTAATTTTGTAATATGATATAAATATTTAAATAATTATTTTTTTTGGTTCTAGAAAGGATACACCAATGTTTGACTCAATAATTAATGAAAGAACTATTCGTTATGCTATCTTTATGATTTGGTCGATTACATCTTCAAGGATAAAGAGTGAAACACTCATCAAGTGAAATTTCGACTTCATAAGTAGTTATAATTCATAAATTATAGTAACATTAATGAACTTATAATTCTTTAATATTTAAAAATAATGAATGTTGAAACCACTCATATGAAACTAGTACATGTGGTTAAGACTATCAACACCCAATATGGGGAAATAAACAAAAACTAACAAAAATATATGTATATAATGATTATAAAAGAAAGTTATAATTTTTTTTAGGTTTCAATATGGTTATGAAATAGTGTTTAATGGTATTAATGTTTGTTATAAATGAGTTTGAAGAGAATTCAACTAAGTTGGGATAAAGGTAATGGGTTTTCATTGATCAAATATTTTCATTGGATTATAATCACTCCTCTTTAAAAATTATATTTCAATATTTATATATTCTAACCTATAATGGAGTTATTTTATTATTCCAAATTTATTTTATTGGGAAATAATGTTTCACACCAATTTATTCTTCCTTAATGAATATATTATTTTATGAAAATGAAATTTTGTTAAGAATAATTCAAACTTATTTTAATGGATTTTCCCTCCATGTTCATGTTTTTACATCCCAAAAATGTTCTCTATTCCATATTAAAAACTAAAATTGTTTTTATCGACAATTATCCTCTTATTAACCTATACTTATTTTCAAAAAAACATTATTTATCAATTTAATGATATGGGTTTTCAATAAATGTGTTTAAAAATATTTAGAAGGATTTTTGTTTCCATGAAATTATATTTTTAACTTATTCATTAAATTTTTTTATGAATGAATTATTTATTATCAAGTTATATTTATTGTAATATGTTTTAAATTAGTTTTTTATGATGTTTTTTCTTCATCTTTAATGTAATTTTTTGGAATGTGACTTCAAATCCATTCTTTTTTATGATTATGTTATGATTTTTTTAATAAAATTCTTTTTTCTGATTTCTATTCCAAAATAATAGGATTATTCTCTAATAGATTAATGGTTCATAAATCACAATATATATTGTATTATTAAACAATAATTTTGAGATATTGCATCTTTGGAATGAAGTGATCATTTTTATGTGATACTATCTGGAAAGGTTTGAGACACGTCTATTTATCATGGTTCATATATGATAAGGTTAATGATTTTATTTTATGTTGAAGTAATATTTATGAATAATGATCGGTGGGGTCCTATATCACTATATAATTCATTGGTTATTTTTCTTATATCTAATAAGATAATGAATTCTGGAAAAATTGGATTTTTTCAAAAACTTAAGGGTTGAAATACTTTAATTTATTCACAAACTAAATGGTGGATATATATGGTTTTTTTCAAAAAGGTTAAAGGGTGGAAAAACTAGGATTTGTTCCCAAATGTTTATTATTATTATGTTTCTATAAGTTCTATAATACGTGCCTCATTTCCATGCTATGACTAATGTTTATTGTATTACATGTTTTAAAGATATTACATAATCTTATGTTATGGTTTCTTATTTTGGTTGATTGTAGTTATGTGTTTCTAAGCCATGTTTTTTATAAACTTATTTGGTATTTTTTTCCTATGACATGATCATTAATTATCATCCAAATTTTATGATTATCCATTAATATCCCATGATCTTATTATCTAAACATTTCCCCCTTTCTCATGTGTTCTATCATGTTTAGGATCTAACTATTATGACTAGTTTATAAGTTTCTCATACCGAGAATTTGAGGTCACCTTTAGGATATTTCCATTTCACAAGTTATGAAGATATTTATAACATATGATATAAATAGAAGAGGGTATAGAGTATAATTGTTATGGAGAAATATCCAAAAGTGTTATAAAATAAGATGTTTATATAACTTGTTTCTAAGACACTAAACCTTTACGTCCTTGGGTTATGTGACTATTTATGAGATGTATTAATTAAATCATGCTATCAATGTATTATTTATGTACTTTTATATTGGGTATGTATATTTATCTAACATCCAAAATATTGATCAACTTTCTACAATGGAATAAAAATCTGACTATGTTTGCTATACCTTGGTTGGATGAGATCACTACCCCGGGATCTAAAATATACTTCTATAGAAAAAACTCTACAGATAGTCATACTGACCATAAGAGTAAAAATAATTTTTCTTGAAGGTATAATTAGGAATTATTTGACTTTAATTCCGATATTAATTACAAAGAACAAGAGTTTTTTCTGAGATAAGAGATCCTAGAAAACTGTTTCATTGTCTACATTAATGATTGCGCTCACTACAAATCTCCACCTATCACAACTTCTAGTTACAAGATGAACTATGAGTTATGGATCGACTAGGAAATTATATACCAATTTTAGAGCCACTATTATATCCTTTCATAGTGAGGAAGTATATCTTCACCAATAAAAGGAATGTGGATTGATTAATGTGCATCATATGAGTCTATATTGTCTCTCTAATTCCCATTTCTATGAACATTTTTTAAGATTCCAGACCTCTTCTCACATATGTAATGAAGCGAAGAATGTTAAAAAAATTATCGTTTACTCAATTAAAAACACTATGAACTAACACATTTCCATTTAATTTTTATCATTAAAACAAAATAGAGTATAAGGGTAGAGTTTCTTAAAATTATATCCCCTAAAAATTATTCCAGGAGAGGACCTATACATCCTTATCCTTGATCATGATGTCCCACCACTGGTAAAAAAATTCATCTAGCATGAAGACATAGCATCATAATTGATGTTTCTATTGTTTATCTATTATCTCAAAGATATTAGAGATATGATTAATCAATATATTTACTTCCCAATGCAGTATATCACCCAAAAAGGTTATATAATTATAAAATTAAATGTCCCTTAGAATATCAACTACCATGGGATCCTTTTAAGGACTTCCTTGGTAAGATTCATAAATAATTCGAGAAAGGCCTTAGAAGACGTATGTATCAACCATAGGTTGAGATGTAACTGAATGATCAAAATTATATTATTATATGGTAGGAGATATTCATTTAGTAAACATACTATGAAAGAAAATAAATAACTATATCAAAATATCTTACTCATGGATGGAAAAATCTAAATTCAAACTATACTATACAGGTAAATTCTCACCCTATTATTAAATAATTTTCTTTTCTCAAATTACTTTTTATTTTAAAATTCCTTTTGGGAACCTTATAAAATAAGTGTAATAAGATAAAGGTTTCATATAGTGACAACACCATGTTTTGAGTGTAGCATTTATTATCAATTTATATATTGATATCCTAGATAATGGAGGATGTGGTAGGGGATGATGATGGTCTATAGTGTGACTGTTATGAAATGAAGTTGAAGTTTAGTCCAAGTTCATGAGAATAAGATGAAGGTTATAACTCTTACACTTGATAATCATGATGAAAAAGGTTTTCTACACCAAGAAAGTAATAACAACACCATGGAATGGAGTAACATTGGGTAATAATGAGTGGAAATAAATAAATAGAATATAGACCTCCATGAGAATAATGAAATAGTGCATTTATGAGGTATAAAAGTTCTCACACATCGTGGAATATAGATTCTTGAAAATTTTCACCCAATAAAGTGATGTGGTGGTGAAATTTTCCCATCCGGATTAGGTCAGGTATTCCTCCCATTGATTAAGTATTAAAATAATCCTATGAAAAATATCATCACGGTAAGGCCATTATACCATATTAAATGTCATTTATTTGAAATGAGTTTTAGTGTTGCTGTATCATGAGTAAAAATAAATATAAGAGTGCATATGAGATATATTAAGGTTTATTAAAAATATATGGTGTTTTTAAAGGTTATTTGTATTATGTTATAAAACCCATTTTTATGGTATGAAAGCATGATCACATGTAACATACACATGGGAGGCAAGATCAAGGATTGCACATGAAGGCACTTCACATGATTTTCTATCATATAGACTCATGAGGATGTAATATATAGGTAATTATGTATAAATTAATATTAAAAACAATTATTTTAGGAATACATGCTATATTGAAGTAATATCTTTGCAAATGGATAAAACATGGAGGTTTGGATCCAAAATGAAAAATAAATATTCAACCTAGAATGTATTTTGTACAACTCATTATACATGATCAGAAAAGTTTAATGTTATATTATGTCAGTTATTATGATATGATATTTTTTATTTATAGATAAATTATTTCAAAAAATTTATCTTTCCAATTCAATTTGAATCACCTCAATTTGGGGTCCAAGTCAAAATTTATTGCCAATTTACTGAATTATGTTTTGGGTCTTATTACTACTATATTCCTAGGGGACTTCTAGTGAGTCGCAATATATTTTTTGATAGACAACATTATACTTTCACAAATTTACTACCAAAATTTTTGTTTTCTAATATTTTTTTAATTAAAATAATAATTACTTTAGTTGACCATATTTATATGTCAATAAAGAAGTATTTTAGTGTCCATTATCCACCTAATTAGTTAATAAAGTATTGGGGAGATATTTTACCCATTACTTGTATTTTAATACAACTTTAATGTGTTATGTGGGACCAATACAAACTCTAAGGTATCCCCTATCATTTCTTGATATTTTATTACATTACTAGCGGGAATTAATTAATACATGAAGATGGGATTCATGGAGAGTTGAGTAGGTTTGTATGCGACTCTTAATGATATATTAACACTAAATGAAGAAAAATAATTGTTGCCTTAATGAATGACTATTCAACTATGTATTTTTTTAAATCTCATTTCATACTTTATGATAAGATCCACCAGAAAAAATGAATTTTTTAAAATATATATAGGAGGATTACAAGGGATTTTTGATAATATGTATGTCATTGTTTAAAGATATACTCACACTCAAGGAATAAAGGGATGTTCTGATATATTTAGTATGCATGATACAAATTTTTATTAATTATTGCTTCACATTTATGATAAATATACTAAACAATACCATTATATTAAACTAATTAATCAGTAAAGTTTTTCAATAAATTCTTCATTAGGTTTTATTATATTGAAGATCATTGTATAACTGAGAGCAAATTGATAGAGGTACTCCTTGTAGTTGTGTGAGTTATATCCTATAGATTATTCCTTACATGGATAATATGATGAAGGGGATAAACAATCATTTTACATTATCTATTTCATGTCTTGGTGTTACATACTTTATGTGCATGTGTTATCTATCTTTAATATCTCTACATACACATAGAGGAGGATGAGAGAAGTCTAGTGATTATATGATATGATTTATTTCCTTCATTGAGGTATATTTTAAAAATACATTATACTCATATTATATATTAAATACACTGAGTAACTTATATCATGGATTAAGAAAAAATATTGTGAATATTGAAGGAACTCAAGAGGGGTGGGGGTTCTTATAACGGTAGCAATAATGATAGATTCAATGGCATATTATTATTACTTTATATTATTTATGTTTAGATTGTTTCATCATACAATATTGTCAATTTCAAAAAAGAAACATCATTTATATATATTTTTAGGGATTTATTTCCACACTAATTGTTTTTTAATTATATTAAATAAATCTGTTGAGAAATGAGATATCAATAAATCTTCACGAAGGACTATCCACTCCACAAATAGTGATAAAAAATTAAAAAACCTAGTTTCTGATTTTTATTCTTTAATAAAATACTTTAATATAATAAAATTCCAAAATAAAAGGCTTACATGTCTTGGTAAAAATATAGTGATGTTTTAGAATTGAAAATTTTTAACTGGATAATAAATTTAGATTAACCCTCCCTCTAATTGTTTGATTAAAATTAATCATGCCTAAAAATTAATACAAGAGTCCAATTTCTTTTTCATTTACATGACCTAATACTGGTTCTTAATATTAATTATTGAATATCAATTCTTTCACATTTTGTTTGTCTCCTATAATTAGAATCTCTATAGAATCTTTTATTCATTAATAATCTAGTAGTTTTTAATTATATAAACATCATTATTTCTATATCCTATAAATATCATCTCTTAACATAAATTAAAATATTTCTCAAAAAACTCATATCTGGATATCAATTATTAAGGTATTAAATGGAAATCATAGGTGATTAAGTCACAAAATCATTTGGATCTTTATTTATAGTTTGGGGGTTATTTTTTATTTTTTTATTTAGATTTTATTTTTAGTAGTTGATGATATAATTTGAGGTAAAGTTTGGTGTTTTTTGAGTTTTTTTATGAATTTTGATTCTATGGTTTGGTTTTAGGGGTTCTTAATGGAGAAAAATCAAGTAGGGATAGGAGAAAGTGGCTAATGATGTTATAGTGTATTACACCAGAAGTACAGTGATGACTCCAATAGCATATTGAAATACTAATGGAGTTCTGTTGGATCCCATAGGAGTTTCCATAGAGTATAAAAAGTTTTTTTAGAAGGTTAAAATTTATTTTTGACCTAAAATCCAAAAAACCCATTCTTTAGGACCTTTAGACCTCATTCTCACCTGATTTTATACACTACTAAGAAATCTCCCCTTATTATTCTCCTTCTACCTTCTCCTTGTCTATAATTCAAGGGTGTCTCCAACTCTTCTACTTGAAAAATTCTTTGAATTTTTCCCAACCTATTTTACTATAATTACATATTTCTGATTAACCCCATTATATCATGGTTGAATTCATCCATGGTATTGGGGAATCCACTCTACTTTATTCAAAGAGTCCATAGTGGGGATTTTCTATCTATTAATCACTATTTCTATAGATGGTGACTAATGTTTTAATTTAAAGATTTATTTTTTTGGATGTAATTTATGGAATTATTTGGGGATGTTATTATGTTATTTAGGTTGATATTTTTCTAGGTTAATTTTGGAAGTTATCCACATTAGTTTTTCCTAGATTTTTGTTTTTATTGGATAGCGGTGATTATGTAAGTTTTTTTACATTGGTTTTGAATTTTAGTATAATTATCATAGGCATTTTTTAGTGATCATGATTATTTTTTAATCTCACCTATGGTATTGGATGGTGGTCACAACTCTTAGAGTGATTCTTGGGTTATTATTGTATCATGATTGCCTTTTTTTTCTAAAATTATTAATAAATATTAACATGATATTTGGGAATATGAATTGGTGTATTTACAGAGATGGTTTTATATTAAAATTTAATTTTTTAATGGGATTATATGGTTCTATGTAGATCATTTCTCTCCCACTCATGTATTCTAAGAATAAGGTTATAAAAACTATTGTTTGGTTAATCACTTTTTGACCTTATCATTGGTAAAATTTTATTAATATTGGGTTGGATAATCCATATTGAGTTTTGTCACATTAATCCTTTATTTAAAGTGTTATACACATTATTTTCCTTTAATATTGGGCTAATATGGAAACCTTTTATGTTTCATTAATATGATTCCATTTTGAGTTCAACTTATAATTTAAGGTTTGGACCTTCTATTAAACCGTATTCGGTTGTAATAAAAGTAATAGAGTGATTTCATGTTATTATTTATTACCTAAAATTTAAATAACTTCTTCCCACATAAAATTGAATGAAATATAAATCAATTAACCACACTTAACATTTAGTTAATAGATTTCATTAGTAGAGACATGGTTGATGGGTTGATCTAGTATGAGGAAGTGATATTACATGAAAATATTATTAGTTTTATTATTAAACAAATGTATTAGTGTATCATAATTTCAATATATTTCGAAATAATAATAGGTTAATAGGGTTTTTAATAAAATCTTCGTTTAAAAAATGGTTCATTTTGGAATCCCATACTTTACTAAATTTGTTTCTTTTCCCTTATTTATTTTTAATGTTACCACAAATTTTTCATCCTCAATGTTGCTCAATTTTATTCCTAAACTATTTTAATATGGTTATAGGTTATAATATAATTAATAAAATTGTAAATTTTTCTATTATTTTTAGATTTATGTTTTTCTAGTCCTCCTTAATTACATCAAATAGTACTTTAGTATTTCTAATTAGATCCTTTTTTGACTTCCCCATACCAAGACCGACTCTATTATAATTTCCCCAACTATTTTTTTTCTATCTCATAAATGGGACTTTTCAATTGAGTATGTTATACCAAAATTTATTTATATCAATACCAGAATGTTTAATTACTAATATGTTGTATTAAATTCATATAATAACTTTCTACATTTCTTAGGCTTGTAATATATGTTTGTTTCCTTTATGCTCAAATGAACTTATAGTTGAGTATGTCAAGAATGGATTTGATTTTTATTATATCGATTATTTTTTAATTAATATATTAAACTCGTAGTTATAAATAATAAGAAATGTATTTTTGAGCAATTTTATAACTTTTCTAGTCTATAAGAATTAAGGAGGGATATTCTTGTTAGTATGCGATAAAAATTTAGTTTCATCACATTAGATGGGTTGTAAAACACTGACTATATATACCCCTTAAATTTTTTCATGGTATGAGATATTGATCTATCAATATTTTATTATACAACTTCCCCTTCATATGGGATAGTTATTTCTCCAATATTACAAGGGGAATGATTTTTATAAGGTTAATTGGTAGCGATGAGCTACTAAGTTTCCATTCCCAACTCATCTTAGATTCTAGGTGTTGAACTGAAGAAAATATATATAGGTATTAATCCACCAATATTGGGAGTTACCATGTGTAATTGTAATGATTACATGATTTGTTTCACTATTGATATGATACAATACTTTGTTTGTTAAAATACAATCATAATTTTTACTCTTAATAAAAAATAAATTTACTATATATATGAAAATGGTTATCAATTTTCATGCATAAAATTTTTAATTCATTGTATTATTGATACATCATTAGTTGTTCCAAACTTAGATTTTATCCTCACAACCATTAAATATGATTTAATGGACACGAATCTTCACTTTCAAAATTTTATGTACATGTAGGTATGGTGGTAGTTGTGGACCTCTTGATTAGGACTAGGTTTAATTTCCATGTCTAAGTTGGATCTATTAGAGTAATAGTTAGATGTTGGTTCAAGACCATAAACTATTTTTTATTTGCTTCCAAATACTTAGTCCCCAATGAGACATATTTTTATTTAGGACAATCCTGTACATTATATACTACATCTAATTAGGTCTTGTATGCATTCAAATAGTGGGTTTTGAAAAGTTTACTATATTTATTTTTTTATATAGCATGTTTAGTGTTGTGTTAAATTTATAGAAAGTTTTAATCATGTAAATGAAGTTGGTTCTTCAGTAGTACCTGTCTATGACTCTCATTTATATCCTAAGTAGGTAATTTTTTTTCACCATTATATATAAATAACTATGGTGCTTTCCACCAACCCTTGGGGATTGGGTAGTTCTTCTATGGTAGTAGAAACATATATCTTGTAGGATACGAGCATCCAATGCAGGTTTTCTACTAAGTGGTATCATAATGATATTGGAATAAGTGGGTTTTTTATTTTCTTAGAAAATGTCTAAGATAACCATGAATTGATAAATAACCCATAAAAGGCATCCCAATCCTCTTTATTGTGAAAACTCAACTTACATAGGGATGTGAGAGAATCTAGTAGGAACTATAGGTTCAAGTGAGGATCTCATTTTCTTTTATTGAGTATGATGGAATAGAACTAAAGAAGTATATATAAGGGTTAACCATGAGTTTAACTCTATTTTGGTTCAAATATCACGAGTATACATCGACAAGTAGGAACACATAGGTTTTCATTCGATATGGAATTCTTGCATATGTCATTTATATTATATTTGGAATAAATTGGAAATCATATTAACTAAAATGTCATTAATATATATAAACAGTGTTTTACTCTATATATATATATATATCAGGGATTAGGTTAATATGGATCTCTAATTGGGTTATTTGTTTAGATTCATTTGTATATTAAATTGATAGATAGTTTTTCCTATTTAATGTATAATCTTCCAAATAATTTCTTTATTTTCTAGTTATACTTTGACTACTAAGTGTACACCGTGTTTCTGATTATATCTAATAACTAATCAAGTTTCTAATTTACTTTAGAGATTTTTTTAATTTTATATAGGTATTATATTTAGGAGAATTTGTTTTGTGAATTCAATGACTTTGTATTAATTTAATACACTAATATTGATCATATTTTATATCCCCTATTTACAGATGTAATATTAAATTTTTTTTGAAAAAAATTCACTCAAGTATGTTATTCACTAATTTTGGTAATTCCCCAATGGAATTATTTTCATTATATGTGATTAATAATTAGGGGTATGTTATTCATTTTTGGTAAAGGAAACAATTTATCATCCTTATATTTTAGGAATTAAGGAAAATGAACTAATCTGAATGTGTTTCAAAAGGGGGTATATTATAGAAAAGGGATTTATGTTACTCTAAAACAATTTTTTCATATCAATTTGTGTTATAAAAAATATATTCTTAGAAATGAAATTTTAATTTGTATGTATTCATCTGGACTATTTTCTAGTAAAGAGTTAGTTTATAAATGTAGTGTTTTTTGGGAAAATTGTTAATTTTTATTTTTAAAATGAAGTAGAACTTAAGGTATGACTATTTTAAAAACTATATTTTAAATAACAATATGTTTTAAATGGTATATTAATAAAATTTTCCTCTAATAAGAGTTTCATAATGGGTTGGTTATTTAAAATGATTTATTTTTGGAAAAAAATTGATATTTAATTTTTAAAATAAATAATTGTTTCATACAAACCAATTGGATAAGTCAACCTACAGCTAAAAATGAGATTAGTGTTAGGTAAATCATTTGTATAATCCAATAGAATCCTATAGTGGGGAGTATATTAACTTATATTCCTATAGATTCATGGAATTTAGAGGAACATAGGGATTATTGTGCATCCTTTAAGGTAGATCATAATGATTTAGTTTCTAATTTTGGTTTTAATATTCATTAATTGGAACTGTGATAAGCATTTAAGACATGTATTCGTTTGATAATAATGGATATAAAATCATGTGGTTTTTAGATTATTTTGGTGGGAATTAGTAGTATCCATCAGAGATGAGTGGTGATTTGTGAGGCTTGTTCTTTTGGCTCTGTGTTGGATATATGATCATTATTTGGTTATTTAAGATAAACAATTGGTTTGGTGTTTTGATACTAGGTTAATATGGTAGTTTTTATATGTGATTTTAATGGATGACACCGTTCCATTATTGTTGATTTTGAGGTAATGGATCTTAGGGAAGTGAATCTCAGGATTCTCTAGGATGATTTGTCATATGGTGGGGATAATTTCATGAATCATATATTGATTACAATTATTATGGTTTTACTAAGGTCCTAAGTAGAAATATTGAGTGGTTAAGTAATAGGTTCATTTTTATTATTGATTCTTCTTGAGTGTAAATCCTTTATTTTTGGATTCATATTTGATTTTGGGTAGTTTAGGATATAATTTGAGGTATTTTTTGGTGCGGTTTTAACTTTTATAGAATGTTTGGAAGAACATTTTTAGCTTCATGTGTGTTTTTTGGGAGAACAATCAAGTGAGTGGTGGAAAAAATTGGCCACCAAAGTTTTTTGGATTCCACTAGTAGACAGAGGGAGCATATAATATTTTACTAGGGTCCCATTATAGTTTTATTATATCCCAATAGTGTTTTAATAGTGTTTAGAATGTTTTTTAAAGTGGGAGGAAAATGTATTTTTGGCATAAAATACTTAAAATCCATTCTTTAAAAACTCTGATCCTCATTCTCCCCTACTCATACAAACACCTAAAAGTTATCCATTTTCTATTTCTCCCTCATTATTGAGTATGGTTCAAGGGTGTTTTCAAGGGAATTAATTCCAATAATTCATGGTTGGATCTCTTTATTTCCTATAACCTACCCCTTTATTTTATTTTCCCTTAATCACTTATATTAGAATTACGTATTTGAGATGAATCACATCAGATCATGGTTGAATTCGTTCCTTAACATGGGGATTCACATTAAGATAATTTAAGTAGGTCATAGTGGGGTTTTGAAAACAGATCAACAGTGTTTTATTGAATTTTAATAAGGTATAGTTTATATTATAAATTTATTTTTTGTGATGTAGTTAATTGAAGGCTTTAGGGGAGTCGTTTAGTTAATTGGGCTATTAAATTTTTGGGTTAATTTTGAATGTTGACCACATTGGTTTTAATTTTATTTTATTTGTTCTTGTTAGGTGGTGCATATTTAATTTGGGTTCCTTTTGTTATATATTTTTTAATTATTCCTAGGTTATTCTTAGTGATGATAAGGACTTGTAAATTTCACTTATGGTAATGTTTGGTGGTCCTAAACCTCTGAGTAATTCTAAAGATATTCCTATGTTAGGTCTAATTTTTTCTTTTCTAAAATATTTAATAAATAATAAACTAATTTTTTGAAATATATATTGGTTTATTTCCAAAAAATATTTAAGTATAATAATTTAAATATTTTTCAACAGAATATATGGTACTATGTAGGGTCATTATATCTGACCATGATATTATGAGAACTATGCGATACAGATTAGTGTTTGATTGATTCCTTATAATCCTTCCTCATAAATGGTAAAGTTGTCATGAGATGTTATTTTGGTAGTCTATATCAATTTATGTCACATTAATCAATTTTTTAAAGTGTTTCACACCTTTTTTGTTATTAATATTAGGAAGAAATGTAAATATGTGATTTTTCATTATTTTTAAACCATCTTAACAATATTTTTATGTTAGGAGTTGACTCTTGGATTATAAAATCATGGTTTGTTATAAAAAAAATAAAAAAATAGAATCATTGAGTAATATTTATGCCCTAAAATTGAATTGAATTTATTCCACTAAAATATAAATGAACCATAAGTTGGATAACCACACTTTATCCTTGGATAAGAGAGTGATTTAATAGATATTTTATGGTTGGGTTGATCTAGTGAGAAGAATTTATCTAATATTAAAATCCTATAAGTTTTATTTTTATCTAAAATTATTAGTGTATCCTATTTTAAAGAGAATCCATAAGAATTATAAGTGCATACTGTTTTATATAAAACCTTATTTAAAAAATAAATCATTTTTGAGAAACTTCCTTAACTAAATTTGGTTCTTATTAAACTTTTTCTTTATAATTTTATCTCAAAAAAATTCCCTAAAGTTACAAACTTGTTTTTTTAAACCAATGTCTTAGAGGTATAGATTTTAAACTACTTAAAGAAATGGTAAATGTTTTTATGGGATTTAAACTTCTATCTGGTTATTCTATTACTTCATTTTTTTCATGAACTAATTTTGTATAGATAGGTAGATCCTTGTTTGGTATGCCCAAACCATGACCTCCAATGATTAATATTCCTTTATAGTCAATTTTTTTGCATCTTTACAATGTGTCTTGAGGAATGAGTATGTTATACCATGGGTTCCTTGGGGTTACACTAACATGTTTGAGTACATACTCATTGTATTAAATTCATGGAATAAAATCATACTTTTTCCACACTTGTAATATATGTCGGATGCCTTCATGATTTTATGATATTAAGTATGTTATGAATTCCTTTTATTTCAGTATATTGAGTATTATTTTTATTTACTATATTTACCATGTTTATAGTTATATCTATAAATCTTAATTAAATTATGAATAATTCTTTTCTATTTTATAAGAATGTTTATAGTGGCTTCTATTTATTATATGATTAGTATGTAGGTACACCACATGTGATGGGTTGTAATTACAAAACATGATATAACCCTACCCACATTACACGAGACGAGAAACTTTCATGTCCTAACTCGAGTGTACACCTTTACATTCCCATGGGATGGGGGTTCCGCCTGACCCCCACATGCACGATTTCTATAATCATAGATGGTAGGGATGGGATACTGAGTGGCCTTTCCCTACTCAACCCAGGTTTTAGGTATTATACCAAATTAGGTATGTACGTATATAAAAACTCCCTTTATAAGGATTTATTGATTGTATTTTTCATTATTATATGGTCTGCATCACTATTTATCTAAAACATTAAAATTTTTATTATTATACCACAAGGATTTGATTTTTGAATGAAAAATTGATTAATTTTATTTGTTTAATTTTTTATAAATATTCATTCACACACTCATTAATTCAATATAATTTTGACACACTGTCGGCGGTGTCCCACTAGGTATTTTATCCTCACTCCCTGTATAGAAACTTTTATGGACATACAACTTCACTTTATTCCTTCATGGTACAAATATGCATACTAGTAGATAATGATATATGTATTTTATTAATATTATTACCTTAGGAATAAGTCTTGTTCCAACTTCTGAGTTAGAGATATTAAAGTGATGTATGGAGGTTATGTTAAGTCCATCACCTATTCTTTATTTTTTCTATCACTTAGAACACATATTACCATGTTTTTATTTAAGACCAATTTTTACATTATATACCACATGTAAATGAGTCATATAAGAATTCATATAGTATATTTTGAAAATATTATTCTTTTTTTAAATGTACTATGTTTGGAGCTTTGTTATATTTATTAACTGACCAAATTCCCAACATTTCAAGTTGCGTATTTTGTTAAAACCAACCATGAAGCTTATTTACCAACTAAGTAGGAAATTTATTCCCTAATTTTATATCAAATCTTTCCGTGATAGTTTAAAACCATTAAGTATTGAGTAACACACTTAGGTAGTAGCACCATAGCATGGTTATCATAAGGGAATTTAGTTCAGGGTCATTGTAGTTTCTCTATTGGTTTGAATCTACACTAATATATACAATTATAATATAATGATTTTTATGAGATAGAGAGTATAATTGATTAGTCATACAATATAATTTCAGTGGTTAATATTATATAAAATGTTTAAATTATTTATAGCAATATAGTGAGAAATTAAAAAGAAGAAATAGGCTAATAATTAAGGAAGAATGACCTCAAGGAAGAAGAAAAAAAGAAAATCACATATTTTGTGATAAATATCCTACTTGTATTATTTTAGTTAAAGTCAAGTTAATAAAGGAATTGAAAAATTATAAAGTGTTAGAAAACCAAGGGGATTCTTTAAATTCATTGATGAATCAAAATAAATAAATCATGGAGATGTATTATGATGATTTCATAGAAGAAGAAACTTTTATGAACTATGAAAATAATGTATCAGTCGATTAAATTGATCACACATAAATTTATTTGGAATAATTTGTGATGAAATTACTATATAGTTTCGTTAGTTTAATTATTGAATCATTAATTTATGTAAATAGGTGTTTGAGAGAGTCAATTGATGTTAAATTGGTAGAATTTGTTCTTGAAAACTACATGCAAAAGCATCATATATCCAAGTAAAATTTTCAATTGAATATGGATCAATAATAAGTTAATGTATTTGTATCTATGGTATCTAAATCTAAATTTTAATTATCTTCCTATAATATTATGTTAATTACATTTCAATAATTCATCAAATGGATACTACATGACGTTAATGTGTTCAATTTTAAATTTGAAGTAACTAATATTAAAGGAGAAAGACAAATGGTTAAAATAGAAGACATTATAAAGTGTCTTAATAAGAGGACACAACCATGGAACATGAGTATATGAAGGTTTCTATTAAATTTATCTTTGAATTTAGTAACGTCGAGAATAAGATTATCAATAATCTAACTAAAATATTTTTTTCTCAAAACAAGTCCATCAATAAGTTGAAAATGGAGTCATAATACACCTGTAGAAAATTATAAAAATCTAAATCTAAATTAAGATAAATAATTATTGTGTATAAGGGTAGAATTATTTTTATTGATAAAGTGATGATACAAAGTGGATATGAGGTAAATTATATGACATAATTTTTCAATGAAATCCAACAAGAATGTTTATTGACAATTAAAAGGGGATAAATTATATATCTCCTAAAAAGGATAAACATGGGCCAATCGAGATACTCGATTATAAGAAAATAAAACCGAATAATACCTCAATGATGATGAATACTACCACTACCAATTAATCTATATTGAAGATTCATTGATTAAAAACAACTCAAAAAAACCATAAATGTTAATTCTATTTTGAAAAAGGGATTATGTATTTTTTAAATTTCTATTATCTCTTGGGTAGACAAATAATAATTAATGTTTTTATAATTGTAGTGGATATGTACAATATGTCACCAAAATTTTTCCCCAAAAACTAGAGTATAATAGATGCATAAGAAAGGATAAATTAATTATAGATAAGCTATAATTACTATTCAATCTATCAAAAAGTGGAGTTTTTGTTATCATTATTAGTTAGGTAGAATACATTCACAAGTATCATATGATTGATGGGTTCCAAAACCAACATATTTTATGTTGGGAAGTCACTTCTCAAGGATCATTCATCATTTTAAGTGCTAAAAGTAGAACCATATATTGAATAATGAACCCCTAATATCACATTTATCTTTAGGTGTAAAACCTAAAATATATTTGACCAATGCATTAATTATAACCTTATTTAATACAAAATAACTTATTTTCCAATGGTGGTATTATTGTTGAAATCTAAGAATATTAATAAGATGAAATGTAGAGTTCAGTTCATCATTAAAGAGTGATGATTCATTATTAATATTCTATAAGAATAAGAGAATTTGAAATTTAATCTTCAGAAGCTATCTGCATCAAAACAATATGGTATTGCCATATCCCTTTCCCTTATATTAAATTTATATAATACTTTCAAAGGGGAAGATAAAAATAAAAAAATATCCAAAGTTATAATTCAATATAAAAGAGAGATACACATTGATTTTTTAAGGGGATATCGAATTCATGGGAATTAGAGTTAATTTTAATAATAATTTATGTTTCAAGTTTTTTATGTGTATTAATTATAAAATTTTCACTTATGGTGACCCAAGATTAAATAAATAAAAAAATGGAGAACAATGACCTCATGTTTTTAAGGTTTGTTTTTTTATCAACGCATCTACATAGATTATATCTGATGTAGGATAAATAAAGGTATGAAGATGATATAAAAAATTATTTTCATGATTTGAAGATAATTATTATCAAATTGCATGAGAATAAGACGAATTTCATTAATTTTACACTTGAGCATCAGGGTGTCAATTAAATCCTAAAATAGTAAGAAGATCAGGATACTGTGTGAGATGGTCCTCAAAATTAATATATAAAAAAGGAAGGAGTCAGGAATACAAGGGGTTATTATATAAGTGAGTGTGTAGGATACCACATCTATCCGCATCCACCATTGGTGCACAATAATTAGGGGCTGTGAAATACCACATCATATAAAGATCAAGTATATCCTATTTTTCAAGTGTATCAGCAACCTGGTTGGCCTCTCGATACACATGAGAAACAACCATATGTATTTGAATAGTTTGGATGAGGCATTTAACCCACTGAGGCAGCACACCCCAAAGAAAAATTACACATTCTACTACTTAGTGCATGTACTGCAATCATTGAGTCAGATTCAATCCAAATCCATTTCCAGTTAAATTGAACAGTATACCTTATCACATGAATCATAGCTCATAGATCAGCTTCAAAATTGGTGCCAAGACCAATGTAGTGATAAAATCCTACAGTAATGAAAGAAGTAAATGATATAAAATGAATAAAAATTGGATAACCCTGAGTGAAGATGAATCAATAATGTATAAAAATATATGAAAATAATAAAATATTTTTCATGATCTGCACAAGTTTCCACACAATAAGTAAAAGTCATTCCTCAAATATTTTATCCAATTTTGGTGATGTGGTGCTAAGAATCTATCTTTGGGAGTAGGTGTAAGATATTTATCCTTTGATGAGTTATATTTTTGTCTATTTTTTGGTTGAAATAATTTTAAATGTTTTACAGTGTGTTTCCTAGGAGTTGAGAAGGTATCATGAGATTCTTGGGGGTTTGGAAAATGAAAAAGAGGGAAATGGACCATATAGTCTGTGGCATACGGTTGGTACATGGTTAGTAATAATTTTTCACCATGACCATATGGTATAGAGATGGGGGAATCATAGTTCTTAAATTGTGAAATGGATTTCTTGGAAACCATTTGAAGCTATATATATATATCCATTCTCATAGATTTTATTGTTTTTTCCAAACCATATGGGTGCCCTAAAAAATAGCGTGACATGGTTTCCCTTTAAACAAATGTGACCTCATAGTTAGCACACAGTTTTGAAAAACATGTGGCCTAACTATACACCTTATTATAAGTGGAAAATTTACCACTTTTCCCTCCTGAGATTTATAAAAAATCTCTTAAGTTTTTTCCTCATTTATTATCTAGTAGCCTAAAGTGCGAACCTCCATCTCCCAACTCTTCAATGGATCATTCTCCCTCGATTACTTGAAATTTGAGTGGCTTTTTATTTCAATTTGAAGACCTGGGTAAGTCTATAGATCTATTTATTTCTAATTTTTAGAAGATTTATACAATTGTTGTTTCTCTTTTTATAAATTTCATGATCCCTAATTCCATTGATTTCTTCTTCTTTTCATTTTCAGACATTCTACCATGAAACAAGGGTCAATGTTGGATAAGTGATTGTTTATGAGCCTATGGTAGGTGGTATAAAAGCTTTATCATGCATTCTAGATATATCTGATGTGTATGTGGTTGTCCCATTATTCTATATTTCTATGAAGTTTTTTCTTTGACTAATAAATGTAATTTGGGACTTAAATTGATGTGTGAGACCCCTCATAGACCCAATTGGGTTCATTGATAACTTTGAGACTAGGCCTATGGACACCCATAAGGTGAGCCAATACATTAAATATGGTGAAATTATTTTTAAATGATAGAACAAAGGTTTTATGTGATTAAACTATATGTGATTGTTGTTTTACACATTATCATGACACAAGGGGTTGTTTGACTTAATTCAGAAATTATACGTGTTATAACAAGGTAAATGTATAAAAGGTAAATGGTTAAAAGGGTTTTATTATATTGTGAAATTGTTTTAAATAACCTTTAATGGTTGTGTTGTATGAATGAATGGGTATGTAGTTAAATTATGAAATTGGTTAAGTATTTGAGTGAAATAGGGAATGATAATAATGATAAATGAAATAGGTTCACCCTTGATATTATGATGTTCTGAAATGGTCAAGTGTGTTAGACCTTGGAATTTTTGGATTGATAAAATGGATAGATATTGTGAACATGATGCTTCACACCCATGGGTAAATATATTGGACACGTAACCCCTTATCAATGATTCCGGATGCCTAGACCTAATGCTTAACATACTTGACTCAAAATTATGGACATGAAATTCCTTTTTCATAGCTGGGGTACTAAAATGATGATCTAAAACTAATGTAATATGACATGGTATGGGTAATCATAATAGCACACCAAAGTATCTATAATCGAAATTATTAATAATCACCTACTCTTGTTTAGAATGTTTAAACTCTAAAATTTATGGTCCAGACCTCTGGCATGGATGAAGCAGGTTTGGTGGGTTGGGGATCATGGTGAGACCCAAGGGCACAAGTGGCTAATTGATAATTATTTTATGAAACTTGTTTAATTTATCACCCTATTTATTATTTCTATTATTTTTGAATAAACTACTATTAGACTGAATTTATTTAAACACCATTGGTGGTGGCCTATTGAGTTTTACTCACACCATATTTGATCTACCGTTGTTAGTCATGAAGATTTCATGGTTTTAGGTTTGGATATGGGAAAAAGACCTAAAATGGATGTTTTTGTGAGGATATTATGATGGAACATGGAGGAGGGGACTTGACTTAATATTGGGGCCCAATATGAGGATTTTTAGAGTATCTTTATTTTATGTTTTCCTTTTTCACATGACACAATTATGAAATTGCATTTTTTCATTATTTTTTTGGCCATTTACCATGTTTTGGGATCTTTATATGAGATTGAATGGTTAATGTTTGTGATTGGTCATTAATAATTTGGTTATTGTTTATTTTTATTTATATTATTGCATTACTATTTTAAAGAGGGTATAGTCTCCTAACATACATCATTAGACTGTCACTGCAAGTTGGCACCCTATGAAATACGGCGAGTCATGCCTTAGATCATGTGGTGAAATAACTCAGAGCACTAGTTTAATGACACCTGGGATGGGACATTACAAAGTGTTATCATATGATGTAACATCCCAGGTAATTAAAGAATAAATAATTTTCATATTTATTAATATTTGAGAATTAAATATGAATTTTAATTAAAAGGGGTTGCTATGTTCGATAGCGTACCCGATACGCAACGATGAGTTTCTTTGAAACTTACGTAGCACACTAGTAATATAATAATATTATTTTAAATGTTAGTTAACAAGTAGCCGTTGTACTGGCGGGAATGAATAGAAATAACTAAAATATGAATAGATATGTTTTTAGATGTTTTTACATTTACCCAATAAAAGATAAAGGCTTAAAATACGGAAAGAGTTCAATTTTAGGCTTTTATACTCTAATTTTCACTAAAGGTTCACTTATCACCTTTTAATGGTGAACCGTCATTAAATATAGTTTTGATCACTCTTATACATTCTTTTGGACCAAATAAAACTCTTATTAAGAATCGGGACATCAAATTTTACTTTGTGTAATTTTTGGTACCTTTCTGATAAAGTTCATTTTTTTATGAATAGTGTAAAATGTTGCATTTTAATTCAAAACCTCTTTTTGATCTAATTTATTTATATGATTATATTATGTTTTGAATTGGTTTTTAAGTAAAATTAGAATCTATTTTTACCATTTTATCCAATGGTGGTCATTGGAATCAATTTCACTTTGAAATTAGACTTAAACTGGTGTCAATCTTTTGATACTTATTGTTTTGTAAAAACACGCTATTTGCTCTGGCAGCGGGAATTAATTATTAAATTAATTAATGTGACTTATATGATTAGAATTTTGTAAAATAGACTTCATTTTTGAATTCGTAATATCAAATATAGCTTAGAGTGAATTTTTGGTAATTTTCTGAAAAACTTCAATTTTGATGAATAGTGAAACCACTAAGTGGTAATCAAGCAAACTGTTTTTTTCAGTTAAATTAAAGTTTACCACTAATGTGTATTGAATTTTGAAAATCCGACATACATGGTTGTCATTAAGAAGTAAAATGTGGTTCAATGAGATTATAATAATTTTTTGGTGAATAGTAACTTATTAAGTTCTTAATCGCGATTAGTGGTAATTAGGGTAGTTTAATGTATAAATAATGCTTTAATAATATAAAATGACTTAGACACATGTCCCAACCTCATTGGTTGTGTCATGGCCGACCAAGACAAGCCATGGCCTAACTTGGGGACCCCATGTATCCACTTTTGTTGGGAAATAACATAAATTACTTTTTATTAAATGTTAAAGTGAAAATGACACAAACATAATATGTTTTGCGAAAACAATTTTTAAGTGGGGTTATACAAGCCCAAATTTTGATTATAAATATTCAATGGAAAGCTAAAGAGATTTCATATATCATAGTAATTTTTTTATAATTTTTAGACATTAAATAAATTTAATTATGTATGACATAATAATGATGCAGCGATGACATCATTATTTGACGATTTAAATAAAATGGAAAGATAATATAAAATCTATAAACTACACATGTCCAAAACCAATTGGATGAATGGATTTCGATGCCTTATCACCTTATCCACGAATTCTATCAATGTGGGACCTTTTAAAACCGAAACACATTTTCAAATAAAGTAATGTTTCTTTACTTTCCAAAAGTGCCCCTCCTCTCCTCTTATAAAAGGCCCCCACCTCTACCTCATTTCACACACTCTTCAAGCCATTGGCTCGGCCAACCCCTGCCCATTTGCTCTCTCCACATCCCTCTCCTCATCCTAGAGGATTCCCCTTGGGCAGAATCCTTTCAAAGGAAGCCTTTAGGCTCAAATCAAAAGGAGTTACACTTTTTAAGGTAATTCATCCTCTCATGCTCATTTGTTTTATTTTGCTTCTCCAACCCCCTAAACTCTTTTTATTTACTTCTTTTGTAACAACACCAGTATCTTCAATATACTAGGATGTTGTTATAAGAGTTATTTGAACTACACTCTCACACAACTACATCAAATGGTTAAAGAACATACGTTTTCCGTGGATGGCGAAATTATGCCTCCCGAAACGATGATTGTTCAATACTCATTTAACACCTTCAAAGGTGGCCATTATGATGTCACTATTTTTATATATGATATGTAATATGTTTATGTTTTACTTATGCTTCTGTATTTTTCATTTGTGTCTTACCTTTATGGCTTCCATTATGGGTATACGCGATATCTTCACTTAAGGAAGTGCGGACTACCGCCCCCTCAAAGTGATGTGATTCGTTAATGCCATATGTGGGACGTGTAAAGGATGGATTTAAAGTTATTATATATGATGTTATACTGGAATTATAATATACCTATATATATCATTATCATTTATTTCCATTAAAGTATGAGATAGAAATGAAAGTAGCGTTCATGCGTACGTACGGACTACCGTCTCCATGAACGGTGCATTTCATTTCTTATCCCCAAATGTAATGTACTATTAAAAGTACATGTATATAATGGATATATAAAATTAATGATATATCTAAATGATGAATATAATTCTGGAATTAAAATATACATAAGTCTCATTTAGTTTTAATTCCGTTAATATGACAAAGAAATGAAAGTAGCGTTCATGCGTACGTACGGCTTACCGTCTCCATGAACGGTGCATTTCATTTCTTACCTCTAAATGATTATGTAATATTTTAAATACATGTATGTACTGGATATATATGAAATATATGATATCTACATCATGAATACCATTCTGGATATAATGAAACATTGACCAAATTAACAACATGTAAGTGTAAGAAGTCTATTTTTGACTTAAGAACCAAATACCGACAAAATGAACATTATTAACTTAAATGATTTCATGATGTTCATAACATGGTATAAAAGAAATAATGAACTTGGAAAAGATTCATAATCAAGTAGAGATTAACTAAAGTTTATTATTCAGGAGTTTAAAGAACGGTCGGGTCAAGTCAGATACGAGGTATGGGAACTTCTTAACCCAATTTCCATTCTTTGGGTTAATCTCCTACTTTCAAATTATGTCATTATGTTATTATGTCGTATCTTGTATTGGTACTTTATTTATGTGTACTTATAGTAAGTACACATAATGTATCTATTTTATTTTAAAAATTATCTTTGTATGGGACTTCGTCTCAATCTCCTTTCGTTGAGGCATATTTTATTTTATACACAACTTTCTTTTATACGGTGTATAAACCCCTTTGACTTTTACGTTTACTCAAAAGGAATCTTTTTTATACGAAGCATTTACTAAACGACAAAAGGGAATGTTTTTGTCGTACGTATGCGGCGACAACGACTTCTCCGCCGTCGTAACCGTTATTTGAGTTTCGGCTTCCTCTACAAGCCATACCTTTTTTTAAAAAAGAAAAATAAATACCATGTTTTACTTTGGTATTGAAAATGGTTTTCATAATGTTTTTATTATATCAATGTGTTGTATTGATATCTCGTGATTGAAATGCGGAAATGTTATGTTTCCTTTATGCATGTTTTATGTGATATGATTATGTTATGGTTCTTGGGCATTATTATGAAGACGGGTGGTTCCGTGATAAACTAAGGGCGGGTGAGCCCGTTATAGCTCTCCAATGCATTGGGTAACGCGAAGGAGTGAAACGTTAAGGTTTCTCCGAAGAGATTTTAGGGAATATACTGTGATGGGTATTCCAAACGTAACCAAGAGGGTTACCCCCTACGTAAGAATGTTATGAATGCCTCAAGTTACCTTTACGTATTATGATTTATATGATTTATTCATGTTTTTATGAGGTATGTTAAAGTGCCTATGTTTTATGGGTAAAGTATGATTTCATTCTTATGTATATATGAACTCATGTTTCCTTTCCATGTTTTTATAACCCATACTGAGTTTTTACGCTCATCCCAAGTTTTTGAAATGTTTTTCACAGGTCAAGGGAAAGGTACATGATAAGATGATAGAGTCAAGGATGTTTCAAGAAATAATCCATGTTTTATTTTAAATGTGTTTCCATTGATGGGAATGAAGAATACTATCTTTATGTAACCACTTTGTTTATATGTGGAATGTAATGCAAGTTTTATGATCTAATTCTCTAAAACTCTAAACCCGAAAAGATCCTCAATGTGTAATCTTGTAATAACTCAAGATTAAGTAAGGTTTAAGGCTGGGGCCTTATAGTTGGTATCAGAGGTCGGTTTAGACAACTTTAGGAGTTAGAAAAGTGTTAAATTATAATATGATTGAAATGATATAGCATTTACGGATTACCATGTTGCTTCGCCTAAGATATTTCCATGTTCAGAATGGTTTTCCGTAGGGGAAACAAAGCAACTATGTTGGGACGACATCAGGAGGAAGACAACCTTCCAAATCAGCAACCTGAGATGGTTGGAATCGGAACTGAACAGTTTGTTGCAGTGATGGCACAGTTGACTCAGGCTATAAATGGTGGTGGTATCCATGCACGAGATCAGCCAGATCAACCGCATAGGAACATGTCAATGGTGGAACATTTCATGAGGCAACATCCCCCATCATTCAGAGGATCATCTGACCCTGTGCAAGCTGAAGGGTGGATTAAAGCACTGGAGAAGATTTTTGATGTCATGGGGTGTTCAGACAATCAAAAGGTTAGTCTTGCTATTTACCGTTTGGAGGGTGAAGCAGATCAGTGGTGGTCTATGGTTAAAAATATCAGGGACGCCGATGAGATTGATGCTCTTGACTGGGATGAATTCAAAGGTATGTTTCTTGAGAAGTATTTTCCTAAGGCTGTTCGACTTAGGATGGAAAAGCAATTCTTGGAATTGAGGCAAGAGGAAGAATCAGTGGCTGCCTATGAAGAAAGGTTCACTCGATTGGCAAGGTATGCTCTAAATTTTATTCGGGACCTTGATAGTAAAATCAATCGTTTTTACTCAGGATTAAAGCCAAAGTATCGAAGGGCATTAGCTTCTCGAGAGTTTAAAAGTTATGAAAAGCTTTTTCGATGTGCTGAGAAGGTGGAAATGGAGTTTATCGATGACCAAGTGTTCTATAACAACCAGCAGAAGAAGAGACCGAGGTGGCAAGAGAAAGGTAAGAATTCTTCAAAAAAGTCTGATGGTAAGAAAACTAAGTTTCCAGTTTGTGATAAATGTGGCAAAAGGCATGCTGGGGAATGTCTTCTGAATTCTGGGAAGTGCTACCGATGTGGTAAGATGGGACATAAGGCGCGTGATTGCACTGAAAAGGATCAAGGTGAAGGTAAGAATAAATTTGATTTACAGTTAGTGAAATGTTATAAGTGCAATGAGATGGGTCACTATGCAAACGAGTGTCCGACAAGGAGCTTGAGTGATGGGAAGCAGTTAGACTACAAGCATAAAGGGGTGCTGAAATCCTTTGCAACTACTTCAGCAGATGTTGGGCCATCGAATGAAGTGGTGTCAGCTCCAGGGAGCTCAGTATTTTTTGAAGATTGACTTGAGGTCGGGGTACCATCAGTTGAATGTAAAAGAAGCAGACGTTCCGAAGACTGCGTTCCGTACTAGATATGGCCATTATGAATTTGTAGTTATGCCTTTTGGGTTAACCAATGCACCTGCCGTATTCATGGACCTTATGAATAAAATTTTCCATGAGTTCTTGGATAAGTTTGTGTTTGTGTTTTGAGGTTTGTGAAGAGGTTATGTGTGCCTTGTGATTCACAGTTGAAGAGAGAGTTGTTATGTGAAGCTCATAGTTCTCCGTTTTCAGTTCATCCGGGCAGTACTAAGATGTATAGAGATCTGCGGGAGTATTACTGGTGGGATGGAATGAAAAGAGATATTGCTGATTTTACTGTGAAGTGTTTGACTTGTCAACAGGTTAAAGCAGATCGGCAGTTACCAAAAGGGATGCTTCAGCCTTTACCAGTGCCAGAGTGGAAATGGGAGAATATATCCATGGACTATGTTGTTGGATTACCGAAGACATCTCGAGGTAATAATGCAATCTGGGTTATTGTTGATCGCTTGACTAAATCTGCTCATTTTCTTTCTATACGAGATACTTTCTATCTAGATCAACTTTCCCGTTTGTATCTTAAAGAGATAGTCAGGTTACATGGAGTTCCTCTCTCCATTGTATCAGATCGTGATCCCAGGTTTACTTCTAACTTTTGGAAAGGCCTTCAGAAGTCGTTGGGTACTGAATTAAATTTTAGTACAGCTTTTCATCCTCAATCAGATGGGCAGTCAGAACGAACAATTCAGACATTGGAGGATATGCTACGAGCTTGTTCTATGGATTATCAGGGAAGTTGGGACCAGCATCTTTCTTTGGTTGAGTTTTCATATAATAACAGTTTTCATTCCAGTATACAGATGGCACCATTTCAGGCATTATATGGGAAGCGGTGTCGAACTCCAGCTTTCTGGGATGAAGTGGGTGAAAGGAAGTTGATGGGACCAGAATTGGTAGAAGAGATGGCAGAAAAAGTTCAGCTGATTCAGAAACACATGAGAACAGCTCAGAGCAGGCAGAAGAGTTATGCGGATAACCGGAGGAAGGATCTATCTTTCGAGGTAGGTGATCATGTTTTTCTCAAGGTTTCTCCTTGGAAAAGTGTGATGAGATTTGGTAAGAAAGGAAAGTTGAGTCCAAGGTTCATTGGACCATACGAAATTCTGGAGAGAGTTGGATCAGTTGCATACCGAGTGGCTTTACCTCCGAGTTTATCTCAGGTACACAATGTTTTTCACGTTTCGATGTTGATAAAGTATATGCCAGATCCATCTCATGTTTTGAGTCCAGAGGTAGTTCAGCTGGAAGAGAACCTATCTTATGAGGAACAACCGGTCCAGATTCTTGACCATAAGGAGCAAGTGTTACGGAATAAGGTGATTCATCAGGTAAAGGTTTTTTGGAAAAACCATGTGATTGAAGAGGCAACGTGGGAATCTGAAAATGCTATGAGGGATAAATACCCCCACTTATTTTGATAAGTGAATAAAATTGCGAGGACGCAATTCCCAAAAGGGGGGAAGGATGTAACATCCCAGGTAATTAAAGAATAAATAATTTTCATATTTATTAATATTTGAGAATTAAATATGAATTTTAATTAAAAGGGGTTGCTATGTTCGATAGCGTACCCGATACGCAACGATGAGTTTCTTTGAAACTTACGTAGCACACTAGTAATATAATAATATTATTTTAAATGTTAGTTAACAAGTAGCCGTTGTACTGGCGGGAATGAATAGAAATAACTAAAATATGAATAGATATGTTTTTAGATGTTTTTACATTTACCCAATAAAAGATAAAGGCTTAAAATACGGAAAGAGTTCAATTTTAGGCTTTTATACTCTAATTTTCACTAAAGGTTCACTTATCACCTTTTAATGGTGAACCGTCATTAAATATAGTTTTGATCACTCTTATACATTCTTTTGGACCAAATAAAACTCTTATTAAGAATCGGGACATCAAATTTTACTTTGTGTAATTTTTGGTACCTTTCTGATAAAGTTCATTTTTTTATGAATAGTGTAAAATGTTGCATTTTAATTCAAAACCTCTTTTTGATCTAATTTATTTATATGATTATATTATGTTTTGAATTGGTTTTTAAGTAAAATTAGAATCTATTTTTACCATTTTATCCAATGGTGGTCATTGGAATCAATTTCACTTTGAAATTAGACTTAAACTGGTGTCAATCTTTTGATACTTATTGTTTTGTAAAAACACGCTATTTGCTCTGGCAGCGGGAATTAATTATTAAATTAATTAATGTGACTTATATGATTAGAATTTTGTAAAATAGACTTCATTTTTGAATTCGTAATATCAAATATAGCTTAGAGTGAATTTTTGGTAATTTTCTGAAAAACTTCAATTTTGATGAATAGTGAAACCACTAAGTGGTAATCAAGCAAACTGTTTTTTTCAGTTAAATTAAAGTTTACCACTAATGTGTATTGAATTTTGAAAATCCGACATACATGGTTGTCATTAAGAAGTAAAATGTGGTTCAATGAGATTATAATAATTTTTTGGTGAATAGTAACTTATTAAGTTCTTAATCGCGATTAGTGGTAATTAGGGTAGTTTAATGTATAAATAATGCTTTAATAATATAAAATGACTTAGACACATGTCCCAACCTCATTGGTTGTGTCATGGCCGACCAAGACAAGCCATGGCCTAACTTGGGGACCCCATGTATCCACTTTTGTTGGGAAATAACATAAATTACTTTTTATTAAATGTTAAAGTGAAAATGACACAAACATAATATGTTTTGCGAAAACAATTTTTAAGTGGGGTTATACAAGCCCAAATTTTGATTATAAATATTCAATGGAAAGCTAAAAAGATTTCATATATCATAGTAATTTTTTTATAATTTTTAGACATTAAATAAATTTAATTATGTATGACATAATAATGATGCAGCGATGACATCATTATTTGACGATTTAAATAAAATGGAAAGATAATATAAAATCTATAAACTACACATGTCCAAAACCAATTGGATGAATGGATTTCGATGCCTTATCACCTTATCCACGAATTCTATCAATGTGGGACCTTTTAAAACCGAAACACATTTTCAAATAAAGTAATGTTTCTTTACTTTCCAAAAGTGCCCCTCCTCTCCTCTTATAAAAGGCCCCCACCTCTACCTCATTTCACACACTCTTCAAGCCATTGGCTCGGCCAACCCCTGCCCATTTGCTCTCTCCACATCCCTCTCCTCATCCTAGAGGATTCCCCTTGGGCAGAATCCTTTCAAAGGAAGCCTTTAGGCTCAAATCAAAAGGAGTTACACTTTTTAAGGTAATTCATCCTCTCATGCTCATTTGTTTTATTTTGCTTCTCCAACCCCCTAAACTCTTTTTATTTACTTCTTTTGTAACAACACCAGTATCTTCAATATACTAGGATGTTGTTATAAGAGTTATTTGAACTACACTCTCACACAACTACATCAAATGGTTAAAGAACATACGTTTTCCGTGGATGGCGAAATTATGCCTCCCGAAACGATGATTGTTCAATACTCATTTAACACCTTCAAAGGTGGCCATTATGATGTCACTATTTTTATATATGATATGTAATATGTTTATGTTTTACTTATGCTTCTGTATTTTTCATTTGTGTCTTACCTTTATGGCTTCCATTATGGGTATACGCGATATCTTCACTTAAGGAAGTGCGGACTACCGCCCCCTCAAAGTGATGTGATTCGTTAATGCCATATGTGGGACGTGTAAAGGATGGATTTAAAGTTATTATATATGATGTTATACTGGAATTATAATATACCTATATATATCATTATCATTTATTTCCATTAAAGTATGAGATAGAAATGAAAGTAGCGTTCATGCGTACGTACGGACTACCGTCTCCATGAACGGTGCATTTCATTTCTTATCCCCAAATGTATTGTACTATTAAAAGTACATGTATATAATGGATATATAAAATTAATGATATATCTAAATGATGAATATAATTCTGGAATTAAAATATACATAAGTCTCATTTAGTTTTAATTCCGTTAATATGACAAAGAAATGAAAGTAGCGTTCATGCGTACGTACGGCTTACCGTCTCCATGAACGGTGCATTTCATTTCTTACCTCTAAATGATTATGTAATATTTTAAATACATGTATGTACTGGATATATATGAAATATATGATATCTACATCATGAATACCATTCTGGATATAATGAAACATTGACCAAATTAACAACATGTAAGTGTAAGAAGTCTATTTTTGACTTAAGAACCAAATACCGACAAAATGAACATTATTAACTTAAATGATTTCATGATGTTCATAACATGGTATAAAAGAAATAATGAACTTGGAAAAGATTCATAATCAAGTAGAGATTAACTAAAGTTTATTATTCAGGAGTTTAAAGAACGGTCGGGTCAAGTCAGATACGAGGTATGGGAACTTCTTAACCCAATTTCCATTCTTTGGGTTAATCTCCTACTTTCAAATTATGTCATTATGTTATTATGTCGTATCTTGTATTGGTACTTTATTTATGTGTACTTATAGTAAGTACACATAATGTATCTATTTTATTTTAAAAATTATCTTTGTATGGGACTTCGTCTCAATCTCCTTTCGTTGAGGCATATTTTATTTTATACACAACTTTCTTTTATACGGTGTATAAACCCCTTTGACTTTTACGTTTACTCAAAAGGAATCTTTTTTATACGAAGCGTTTACTAAACGACAAAAGGGAATGTTTTTGTCGTACGTATGCGGCGACAACGACTTCTCCGCCGTCGTAACCGTTATTTGAGTTTCGGCTTCCTCTACAAGCCATACCTTTTTTTTAAAAAGAAAAATAAATACCATGTTTTACTTTGGTATTGAAAATGGTTTTCATAATGTTTTTATTATATCAATGTGTTGTATTGATATCTCGTGATTGAAATGCGGAAATGTTATGTTTCCTTTATGCATGTTTTATGTGATATGATTATGTTATGGTTCTTGGGCATTATTATGAAGACGGGTGGTTCCGTGATAAACTAAGGGCGGGTGAGCCCGTTATAGCTCTCCAATGCATTGGGTAACGCGAAGGAGTGAAACGTTAAGGTTTCTCCGAAGAGATTTTAGGGAATATACTGTGATGGGTATTCCAAACGTAACCAAGAGGGTTACCCCCTACGTAAGAATGTTATGAATGCCTCAAGTTACCTTTACGTATTATGATTTATATGATTTATTCATGTTTTTATGAGGTATGTTAAAGTGCCTATGTTTTATGGGTAAAGTATGATTTCATTCTTATGTATATATGAACTCATGTTTCCTTTCCATGTTTTTATAACCCATACTGAGTTTTTACGCTCATCCCAAGTTTTTGAAATGTTTTTCACAGGTCAAGGGAAAGGTACATGATAAGATGATAGAGTCAAGGATGTTTCAAGAAATAATCCATGTTTTATTTTAAATGTGTTTCCATTGATGGGAATGAAGAATACTATCTTTATGTAACCACTTTGTTTATATGTGGAATGTAATGCAAGTTTTATGATCTAATTCTCTAAAACTCTAAACCCGAAAAGATCCTCAATGTGTAATCTTGTAATAACTCAAGATTAAGTAAGGTTTAAGGCTGGGGCCTTATATATGAGTTTCCTTTTTTTATTACTTTACTGTCTAATAAAGGGGAACATGAGAATAGGATGTGTCAGATCTTGGTAATGAGTATTTGTATGGGAGTAGCTAACCTATGTGTAGGGGAAACCAAAATTTCTATGGGTGGTATTGTGAATTTTGTAGTTCTCTTGTTTTATATTGAAATTTATTTCACGTGGATTGAACCATTTGTTGTGTGATTTTACCATTTATTAGATTTTACCGATGGAATAGTATGACATAATGTTTTTGTATGCATGTATAATTTTAGGCACTCATAGATTTATGTGAAATGTGTCATGTTAGGCACACACAAAAAACTTGTGGTGGTTTCATTCTTTTAGTAGCAAAATTAGGTTGTGGGGAATGAAAATACTTTTTATTGCATTATGGTTTTATGGAAAAGTGTCTAATAAATAGGTTGAAATTGATTTAAATTATAAGAAATTAATTGATGTGGTTAAAATGGTATATATTGTATGTTTTAAATTTTAGGAGTTCATTTTACACTAAGATGGTCAATGAACCTGTATAGGGATGGTTGGGGGTAGTGAACATGTTGCGATTGTTTCTTTTGTGATAGTGTATATAGGGTGGATTGTTTATGACTAGTTGTGACCCCTCTTTTGTGTAACTGTAGAAATGATTTTTTATGTGACCTAAACTTGTGTTTGGAATTTTAGAGGGATGAATCCATGAGGACACTTACTGATAGGGTTATAAGAGGGCATTTCTAAGAATTCACCTCCAATAGTAGGACTAGAGCCCTCATTGGATCTGGATGATTGGGTGAAATCATAGTTTTGTGAGAACTTATCCTACTTTATAAATTGTATGGATTTACCTAGGTTAGGTTGTTCCAAGTATGTTTTAATTAACTAGAGAGTTCAAGCTAAAGCATATTCTAACATTCACCAGAGTGTGTGGACCAATAGAAATTTAGTTCGTGATTGAGTCTATCCAGATGATTCTGGATCACATGGAGTCTCTTTTAGGGAAGAGTATTAATTAACCTCTCATTTATAAGGAAAACCTATAATATGATTCTAGTATTTTATGGGTAGGATCAGCTTGATGATCTTTTAGTACGCCATCCAATTGTTGGAAGTGTCATTATGAGAACTTGCACCTTGGTGGTGGAAGACATAAAATCCAAGGGAGAGGATTGTCCTCTTCGGGAAGTAGTCAGATTGTTTTCTATCAAAATGGAAAACATGGTGACAAGAAAGGTCAGTGTGTTAGATAACTAGTGGAGTGTTTATCTCAAATTAGTATGGGAAAACTAATAAGGTTCTATAGGAACTCTTGATAGATTACTAGTGATGGAGGATCTAGGCTAATGCAGACCAGTAAAAGGGGATTTTTTACACTATATCAGTTTGTAAGTTGGAGTTATGCTGGACATATTGGTTGGGGTGGAGGATGAGTTACACTACGAAGGAGAATCTGTATTAGTAGATAAGTATAGTGCTTGGGGATCAGATATGAGAGAAATGTATAGGGTCATTTCATATGCATACAATTCATCTTGCAACTAATGGTAGTGAGTCTGGACCATTGACTATCTAAGGTATGGTTCTTGAAGGTTCTATAAATGCTAGTGATTTATTTCATAATGGGGATTCACATTCTTTAATATCTTCTCAATTATGTAATGTTTTGGGTTTGGTATTGGAGTTTATGTGTGGGTTTATATCGATCAGGAAATCATAAAGGGTGAGATCCAAGGGTATCCATTATTGTAAGGTGTGTTCCCTTGAGATCGGTGGGTACTGTCTACTTTGAGACATGATCGTGATTGAGATTTAAAATTTTCATTTTTTACTATTAATATGTTGTTTATTTTAATATTATTCTCACCATGACTATTACTGTCAAAGGGTAATGTTCACGTCTCTTAATGGTAAAATTTATGTTCATCATATTGAGTGGGATATCAAGGAAGGCCATGAAGGGATAGTTTATCAATAGTTGTGATAGATTACTTCTCAATTTTTAATTATCATGACTGATGATGAGAGGATGAATTTTGATGTCTTTCTTCTTATAGTGGATCGGTTTCAAAAACTATTTTCGAATGAGTACTCAAGGTTTCCACATGAGAGAGAAATTTTGGTTATAATTGAATTTGTTCCTAGAGTGGAGTCAGATTCTATTCCACTATATAGAAAGGAACAAAAATATATTTAAGAGATTAAAACTACATTGGAGAAGTTAGAGGATAAATTATTCATCCATCCATGTATGAAACTATGGGGATCACCACTTTTGTTTTCTATGATAGCTGATGAGAGGTTATGTTTGTGTGTTGATTTTCAGAAGTTGAACCTGATGATGATTAATAACTATCACCCCATTCCATGTAATGATGATATTTTTTTAATATTTTAGATATTCCTCTATATTTTTAAAAATTTATTTGATATTAGGATACCATCAACAGAGGGTGAGGCCTTTGGACATAACCTGGACATATTTTAAAAGATGGTATTGTTTATATGAGTTTTCGATGATGTCATTTATGTTGAAGAATGATAATACTATATTTATGAACTTGATAAAATGAACATTTCACATTTAAATGGATAAGTTTGTTTTTTTCTTTGTTAATGACATCTTATTGTACTCCCATACTCAAGACAATCATATAAAAAATCTTTATATCATATTGAGTACAATGATAGAGCATCAGCTATATACCAATCTATCTGAGGTCTAGTTATGGATCAATGAGGTACATTTCACAGGTCACATATTCTCTAAGAAATTTGTTTCAGTGGATACAAAAAAATATTAAGCGGTTGTTTTTTGTGATAATCCTAATAATATTTTTGATATCCGATGATTTTTGGGTTTGGAAAGTTACCACTAAAGGTTCACTAAAGACATTTCTCGCTTGGAAGTGCTTATATCAGTCTTAACCAAGAAGGATATAATGTTTTAGTTTTATGGGGCTTGTGAGAATGAATTTTAGGTGTTAAAGAATAATTTTAACACCTCATTGATTATGATTTTACCAGATTTCGATAAAGAGTATACTATATTTAGTAATGAATCCAAGATTGGACATGGGGTAGTGTTGATGAATAGATATTGACTCACGGTGTATATATCATAGAAGTTGAGGCCACATGGAGGGAACTATATTATGCATGATCTCTAGTTATATGTCGTGGTTTATGAATTCAAATGTTGGTGGAATTTTATTATGGGTGAGAGTTTTATTATTTATACTGGTCATAAGATCATTAATCATATCTTTTCTCAGCATGATATAAATCTTCCATGATGGAGGTGGGTTGAGTATATGAAATCTTCTAGCATTGACCTAACTTATACACTAGAATAATATAAATAGGGTTATTTATGCTCTGAGATGAAATATATAGAAATGGGTAGTAAATGATTATAGTTCTATGTGAGAAGATGATGTCCTTGTTCACTAAAATGCATAAAAGTGTTTCAGAGGAGTGGGAATATATGTCTATCGTGTATTATTGGGCTAATACATTCTTATGATATGGATCAAGGGAAATAATTATGAAGATCTAGAGTTTATAGTGTTGAGTGATAAATTTGGTTATGTGGAGCTACCTCCAAGATAGACTACTGATGACAATGAGATTATCCACATTCATTATCATGTTATAGGGACTATATATATATAGGAGTAGATTATTCTCGAGTTCCATGCTTCTAAGTAGGTGGTTCTCCCTGGTTTGGAAAAAGTATACCATGATCATCATCAATTGTATTGTTGTCAAGGAAAGAAGAAAGATATCATAGGTTTTGTGACATGATTCTACACCTGTCTGCAAGTGAAGGTTGTGCATTAGTAGATTGATTGTCTATTGAGTCCAGTAACTATTCTGGAATGGAAGTGGGATGATGATAGCATATAATTGTGTGGTGGGGGGGGGGGGGGGTTCAAGGAATCACTGTATGAATGAAAAGATATTTCTCAATTTGGACTAGTTGAAAAGGTGTTAGATTCCTTGAACATTTGGGAGACATTCACCATTGACTAGTTAGGTGACTTGTATGTTCGAGACATAATACATTTGCATAGGGTTCCACAAACCATAATTTAATATCATGATGATCATTTTACATTGAAATTCTAACTAGGTATGTAGAAGGATATTGGTACTTAGGTTCTTTTTAGCACACTCATCCACCAGCAAATGGACGAGCAATCTAAACTTACCATCTTGGTGTTAGAGGACATGCTGAGAGAATGTGTCCTAGATTTGGGTGGTACATGGCATAATAACCTAATTATTGTTTAGTTTACATTAAATAAAAGTTATTCGGTGACTATTTATAATAAAAATATGAGTCACTACATGGTAGGCCATAAATATTACATTTGTGTTGGATGGAAGTGGGAGGTTCGGGGTATTTGGGGATGAGTCTTGTACATGAGACATCAAATAACATTCATTTGATCCTAAAAAGTATGAATCCAAGCTAGAGTATAAAATATTCACACATTGATTGAAATTTTCATCCCCATGAGTATATAGTAGCTAACCTTGTGTTCCTTTGGGTGTCGTCTTTATTGGGTTACTACTGAATTTAGAAACAAAGAAAATTATCACCTAGGTATATTGGTCCATTTGATATTAAAGAGAGTATCAGACCAGTAGAATACTAGTTTTCTCTCCTATGGAGGTATGGTACTATTCATGTTTTTTTTCATATTTTATATCTTTGGAAGTACCACCCTAACCCATAGCATGTAATTTATATTTATGGTGTAGATATTGAGGATGATGCTTCCTTTAAGGCGAATTTGATTTATATTGAGAAAGGTAGTATAAATATTATTTAGGGTAAGACCATGACTTTGGTTAGAATATAATGGGAAAATAGTCATGTTTAGGAAGAAATGCAGGAGGGGGAGCTAACATACATGACTAATGGCCTAATCTTTTTACCATCAAGGCTTAGTGATGTTTGGGATATAATCTTGAGGATGAGATATTATATAGTGGGGAGGTTGTAATATCCTTATCCATTTATGATGTATGTTTATTTTTAGTTTTTTTTGTTAAAATTCACTTAATGTTTATTCTGGAATTGATTTTTTAATTTTTTTGAGAGTTTAGAAGGTATGAAGAGTGTCATAGTGGTTGAGGAATAAAAAAATAAAGAAAGGGTATATACAATGTATGGTGAATGTATGGATCAACATTAGTACAAATTGTGTTCTATAACCATATAGTATGGAGAAGGGGAAGTGTGGTTTGTAAATCATGAAAGGGGTGACCTAGAAACCATGAAATGCAAGGAAAATCCATTGGACATATTCTGTATGGTTTTTCAAACTATGTGGGTGCCCCTAGAAAATTGTGAAACTCATTTTCCCTTTAGAAAGATGAGACTACAAAATTTGTTCTTGGTTTGGAAAAACATTTGGCATAACCATTTGTTTCACATTATGTGTGATATTTATCACTTTTCCCACCCAAACACAATATGTATTACATCAATTTTCACCCTCATTTCTTCTCTAGTAGCTTAGGGTGTGAACCTCCTTCTCTTAACTCTTCCAAGGATTATTCTCCCTCAATTATACCATGATTTAGGATCCATTTATTGTGATTTGATTCTCTCAGTATATCTGAGACTCCATTTATCTATATCTTCACAGAGATTCGCATCATTTTTCTTCCTATTCTTCCAAATCTCATGATCCCTAATTTCATAGAGTTCTTCACCTTTAAATTTGTGGACTTTCTAGCTTGAATCGAGGATTGAGGATAGAAATGTGTTTGACTATGATCATAAGGTAGGTGATATACAATTTTTCTCGCATAGTCTTGATTTCATTATTATATATGTGGTAGTTCCATTGCATTGTCAGGATATGAATTTGTTTCCTGGATTAATAAAAGTAATTTTTTCCTTAAATTGATGTCTGAGATCCTTCATAGACCGTGTTGAGTCTGTTAATAATTTCTATATTGGGCATATGGCCACCCATGGGGTGTTTCAATCCACTTAAAGAGGGGAAATGTGTTGTGAACTGATGTAATATAGGTTTTATGAGATTAAACTGATTTTGGTTATTTTTTATATGTTATCATGACACCAGGAGTTATTTTACATAATTTAAAAATCATAAGTATTATGAAATGGGAAAGGGTATAGAGGTTAAATGGTTAAAGTGGATTGATTATTTTGTTAAATGGTTTTAAAGAACCCTAAATCATTGTGTTGTATGACTCAATGGGTAAATATTTTAATTATAGAATTTTGTTAATGGATTTTATTGAAATTGACCATGAGAATAATGATAAATGTAAGAGGTTTACCATTGATGTTGTGATGTACTAAAAACACCAAGTATATTTTACCTTGTAAGTAGTGTATTGATGAAATGGTTAGAGATGGTGAATAGAGTTCCTCACACACATGGGTAAGGGTGTTGGAAATTATGCTCATTATCCTTGATTTAGGATATCTAGACATGATTCTCAATATACTTGAATTGAAATTATGGACATGTAATTCCTTATTATTGTCTAGTGTTCCAACATGATGATCACAAAATGGATGGAATTTGGAATGGTATTGGTAATTGGACTAATGAACCTTGGTATCTATAATCAAAATTGTTAATAAATTTCCCCTTTTAATAAGAATTATTAACCTATAAAACAGATAGTCCAGAAATCATGCATGGCTGAAGTAAGTTTGGTGGGTTTGGGGTTATAGTGAGAACCAAGGGCTAAAAAGGCTAATTGATATTTTTTTTATAAAAATTTATTCATTCATCAGCCTATTTATTATTCCTAGTGTTTACAGTTAAATTGTTGTTAGAATAGATATTTTTTAGAGAACTTTGGTGGTGGCCTACTAAGTTGTACTAACACCCTTCTCTGGACTCCATTAGTACCCAATCATATTTCATGATTGTAGGTCAAGATAATGTAAAAGGCCAAATAATAGATGTTTGAGTTGAGATATTGGAATGGAGCATGGATGAAGGGACCATACTTGATGTCGCTACCTGATTTGGGGATTATCAATGTATCTTTATTTTGGATCTTCCTTAGAAATATGACACTATTGTGATATATAATAACTAATTTATTGGTTTATAGTCATTTTACTAGTTTTGGAATCTTTCTATGAGGTTTTCGGTTTATTGTTGGTCATTATTCATTACTGGTTTAGTTCTGGTTTATTTTTATTTCTACTATTTTATTAATATAGTAATGAGGGTATAGTGACTCCACATAAATCACTAGACACTGTCTTCTAATCATAAGCCTATAGTATACAAGGAAGTGTCCTTGAATTCATATGGAGAATCGGCTCAAAGCATCAGTTTAGTGGCACATGGGAATGTAAGTTATAGTATGCCTTGGATTCCTCCCACTTATGAAGTATGAGAAATTATTACCATAATAGATATTATCTTGTTAAGTTCATTAAACCATAATAAATATTATTTATTTTCTATGAATTTTAATATAGGTATATCCTGAGTTTAAATAAAGGAAATACTCTATGTGATATTTTTTTGTGGTTGATTTTCCTGATCTTATGAATGTAGTGTTTTTATAGGATATTTAAACTATGTTTCTAAATTAAACTCATGAAATGATTGCAAGACAATAGGGAAACACGTAATATACACATGGGATGTAATTATGATCCATGATCATGAAGGAAAAACACATGATTTTTAATCATGGTGTTCCATGATGAAAGTAAACATTAGTAAATATATATATATCATGAATAAAAACATGTATTTGAGTTATCCACATTATAATGATGAAATATGAGTGGAAATGGAAAAATATTGATGTTTTTTGGATCCAAAATAAAAAATAAACATTTAATCCAGTGAACATTCTATAGAGACAATTTTATATCATCAATAAATATTGAAAAGAAATAGATTAATGGAATATTTTGTGATTTTATTTATATACAGATAAATGTGTCCATGAAATTTATCTCTTTAATGCGAGTTTAATATTTTCAATAAGGGATCTATGATAAAATTTATTTCTAATTTACTAATGTAATCTTTGTGTTTGTTTTCTAGTAGATTCCCAATGAACTTTCTATGAGTCCTAACAGAATTATATTATACAAGTCACTAATTTATCTAATTTAATTCAAATGTTTCAATTTTTTAATTGGGGTTTGATTAAAATATTTCCCAATTGATTGGGTCATCCCTTTGGGTGAATAATGAATGATTTTAATTTCCCCATCATCTTAATTAATAAATAAATTATATGGGACATATGTGACCCATTAATTGATGTTTTTCTGTAATATTTTAGTATTAGGAGGGCCCATGACTACCTCAAAGAAACCCATTTTAATTGAATGAGTTTTTGTTACATAACTAGTGGGATGTAATTATCATTTTTGAGAGATATTAGTAAGAGTTTCGATGATATCTATATGCCATTATTGAAGATACAATTCACACTCAAAGAAGAACAGGAAGTGATTCCTTCATGATTAATGATTCATGTAACTATTTTTATTGAATATCATTTCATCACTGATGATAAGAGTCATAATAAAAATTGATGTTTAATAAAAAATCCATAGTATCTTCATAATAAATACATGATAATATGTGTTTGGATCATTGAAGATCAACTCACTTTCAAAAATTAAATATCATGGGAAGTTTTATATGGTAATTTTTTTTTCATTTTTCTTTTAAAACCTTTTATTTTTGTGACAAATAGAGGAACCAAAACTACTATATTATAATAATTATTCACTTTTGGTTGTTAATGAATTTAAGAGAAAGTGTTTTTATGCTGAAGATAATTTTATATTTGAGATGAATGAGGGATATTATAGTTTCTTCTGTGAAAACATGAAGACCATTATACACTTGAAGAAGATGAATAAGGGGATACAAAAACTTTTTTACATGGTCTTGTTCATATGTTGGTTATGTATCCATGATGAGTTCCTTCTATCTACATTAATGATCTATACATACAAAATATGAAGAATAATAATAAGATATTGAGTATACGATGTGATATTTATCCATCATTGAGGTATATATATCAAATATTTTATACTCACTCCTTATATAAAAGAGAATAAAAACATTCCATCTAGACTTGAGAAGGATGAGTGTGTATATTGAAGGCACTCGTGAGCGGGGATTTTTCATAGTGGTAGTAATGAAGATATTTTCATTGGTACATTACCACTTCAATATATTACTTATATTTTTATTGTGCTATTGAGTACATATTTTATGTTTCAAAAAGAGAAACATCATTTGTGTCAGTGTTCAAAGAAATATCCCAACACTATGAGGTTTATAGGGATAAGAAATGAATCCTTTGAGAAGTGGGATATCACCCACTCCTCACCAAGGAATAACCACTCAACAAATATTGGTGAACCATGTAAAACCTAGTGTGTGATCGTTATCTTTCATTACATTCATTTTGATTAAAAAAAATAAAAAATAAAATGGGTGAGTGAGATAACCATAATTGGTAACAAGGAATGGTAAAAACATAGAATTAGTTTAGATATGAAAATTTTGAATTATAATTTATTATTTATTTACTCCCTTTCTTAGTATATGAATAAAATCTAATTGAACTGGCCTTAGAAATAAGAACATAAAGATTCAATTATAATACTAATGAACTAACTATCAAAAATATATAAGATAGTTATTAGATATATTAATTAATTATGGACTCATATTAACTTAGTAATCAATAATAAATTTATTGGAAAAACTATTTTCTTATTATTTTATATTTAGTTCATATGAATCTATAATTTTTTATAACAAATTTTTTTTATTAAATACAATAAATAAAATGACATTGCATGATACCCTACTTGTGACTACCCATTGACACCTCACATGATTATAGGACTCATAAATGTAAGACTAACCCAAATAAGAAAAAAACAATCTTGGACTCCACTAATTGCTCAATATTTCCCCCTAATTATGTTTTCAAGGAATATTTTATGAGTTATTGTTGGTACGAAGAAAGATTAATACCGTGATGGAGTAATTATGGAATGTCTTTTTTTTAAAATGGCCCTCTCTAGAGATAATGATACATTATTATCAAGAACACACACTCTCTCTCTTACAACTGATGTGAAGTGTTAAAGTAGTAAAGGAAATGGACACCCGTAATTTACTTATTTTACCAAAATAACGCTAATCCAAGTAGCATGCAACAATGATGTGATGAGGTAACTGAAAAAATAATTGAAATTATTTTATATTACAATAAAATTTATTTTCACTGAAACACTGTGACTATAACTTTATCCAAACAAATGGAAAATGTACTAATATTTCTATAAGACTGAACATGTTACTAAACTTTTTAATCCTCCTTATCATTCCATGAAAATCTAGTAGATATTAAACCAATTATAGTGTAAGAATCATTACAGTTTCAATAATATTATGGTAACATACCTCATGGGATAAATTCTTCTTCTTTTAGAGCATTCTAGTGTGACACTAGACATCTACTTCTTCAGTTATCAATATATTGATCTTCACAATATCTCATCTATTATAAAATATTTTTATATGAAATAAATATGTAAAATGTTACCATAGTTTCCATGATATTATTTTTTATTTATCTCTCTATTTTAATTTTAATTCATTGAATATCCATGTGATAAATATTTCTATATTTTATTATAAAAACTCAAAATCTAGTAGTGATATCTCCTCCAGCATTTAATTAAAAATAAATATCCTAATATTTTTTAAACAATTAGTTTCATGATATTTGGTTAAATCCTAAATTTGAATTCAAATTTTAGTTTTCAATGGATTTCAACATAGAAAGACTCCACTATTCATAGAATATAATCTAGTACAAACCATATCTAGTAAATATACACAAAACATGAGTTTAAAAGACTAAAATGTAATTTCATTATACCCCCATTATTCTCACTCCGATTCATTCTATTTTAAGATGACTAATTTATTAATAATATTTTATAATTTATAAAACATATTTTAACTAAGGTAGGATAAGTATTTATTTAAAATTGTTAATGTAAATACCCTTAAATTATATACAAAGTTGTGATGATAACCCTTATTTAATTATTGATGGGTTTTATATAATTTATATAATAAATGTAATGACCATTTTGGAATTTCAAATGATCTTCATGAAATTGGGAATAACCATTAAAAATGTAAGAACCCAGATCTTTGTTTCGGGTATGTTTTTCCTTTTTCTAGTGTTTTTGAGAAAATAGGAGTTTCTGATAAAATTTGAAGTACACGTTGTGTACTTTATGATTACACTCCCTATACTCCCTTTCTACACTAAGCCATGTGTTGGCCATGTCCGGGACACACACACGGTGTGTATGGGTGAAGTGGAGGCCGCTTAAAGCGGAGTACGGAAAAAAAAGTACACGGCATGTACCCCAGAAGTACAAGCCGTGTATTTTCGTTTTTTTCATTAAACAGAACGGGGTCGCACCTGACGGACAAGACACTCTTCTTCTCAAGGTTCATTGTTCTAGGGGAACCGTACGACCACGAAAATTCTATAGATTCTCAAGCCTCCATCTGTTCTCCGTTTTAGCCGCCGTCGATTAGGTTGGAACAACAGCGGTAAGTTCTTACTTCTCCTAGAGCTTCATTGTTTAATTCCTCCTCTTTCTCAAGATATCATTGGTTGAAAATTTTTGATGTTTTCTTAGATCCTCAATGTTCTAAGGAGAATCAATCATCGTGGTTCACGTATATCGTTCTCCTAGCATCGAGGTAGGTGGTTTGGGCCTTTTTGTAGGAAGTCTTTGAATATTTTGTGAAAATTCCACCAATACCCTTGAACGGGGTATTGTGTGTTCCCTATTTTTCCCTTGTTGTTTCCTGCTTTGCTTGATTTCTTGAGTAGAGGCAATTTCTTGTGAATATGGTAGGTTTTACTGTACTTTGGATGTTTTTCCATGCTTGTTTTGCCTGTTTGGTGTTTTTCCAGTTTCCATGACTAGTTGTACGATAGTGTAATAGTTGCACTATTATACTGTTGTGCCTTAAAATGATAGCCAAGTTGTTCTTGAGGTTTACTTGGGCCGATACGCGCGCTATGAATATTTGTTTTACATAGGTCTGTGAGAACCTAGTGTAGTGGACCATAGGAAGAATGGACGTAAGGGATTCTCCAGAGTGTCTTTAATTTACGATGTGAGACCATAGGGGGAATTTACATTAAGTTCTTACTCATAGAGTCTGTAGTTCCTCAACGCGGGCCATAGAGGGAATTGACATTTAGTACTTCCCCATAGATCCTTTAGTACGATACGAGACTATAGGAGGAATTGACGGTGATTGCTTCCTCAGAGAGTCAATTCTTTAGCTGAACCAGAGGGGCGAGACTATGTGTGCCTCCTAGAGTGTTACTAGTACTTGTAGGTTGAACCATAAGGTTTAGGATGTGAGAACTACCTAGAGGGTTACCTGATGTTCTACTTGTTGTTTTGATGTCACTTGTGTACTTTATATGCTAGACACTGGATTGTAGCTTCTGTGTTCTTTCTGGTTTACTACTTCCTGTATTTTTACTGCCATGTATTCACTAACTGTTAGGCACAAATCTTTGGGTGGTTTCTTACAAATACCTTGTCTCACACCCTGTTTGGGACATGATTATGGGCCCAAACAGATTATATTGTTTCTGGTGTAGACAAGGGAAAACACCTTTCTCCTTCAGGTACTTGACTTGCTGTGAAGATGGAGAGCATGGGACCGAGCTGTGGCTTGCGATGCAGAGCAGTTGCTCATTTGTTTTTCTTTTGTACTTTGGTTTAGTATTGTATTCAGCATTGTGACTTGTTTGGCTGTTTTCCTAGACATATATGTATTATTCATCATTTACATACATTCTGATCCCATTGTTAATTTATCAGTCTTCTGTTGTTTACCCTTGTATGGATGTCTACTATTTCCGCAATTGTTGTTATTTGTTTTCTCTTCCGCTATGTACTCTGACAATGAGGGAATAGTTTCCCCACTATCACACCCAAGTCCCTCGCTGCTAGTCGGCAGCCTCTGGCATTCGGGGAAATGCGCTTGAGGCCATGTGACCAACCAGGTACGGGGTGCCTCTGGGTGGCTTCCGAAACCGGGACGTTACAATGTGGTATCAAAGGAGGTTTCTTTTCCCTTGATTTTCTATTTGGATCCTTTATCTAGGGATAGGATGAATTCAGTACTTGGTATTAAGTTGTTCTCGGGAGTAGCTAACCCGTGTACAGGGAAAATCCATACTACCTCGTTTATTGCAGTTTTTTGGTTCTGAGATTTTACGATTGATATGATTTCACCTAGAGTGATCCACATGCCTTGTGTTGTTATTATTGTTTCTATTATGGTTCTATTTCTGTTGCAACCCTTTGAGATTAGGGTATGTCATCTCATGCGTCATATAGGCATTTGTTAGAAATCACATTCCATGCATTCTTACCATGCCATCTAGGGTGCATTAGAGATTTCATGTTGTTGTGATAGACTTTGTATAGATTATGCGTGATGTTGTGATAGATTTTTTGATATAATCTCTGTTGTTTGATAGAGGACTGTTGTATTGTGCCTTGCTTAAATGAACGCCATATTTTGGTTCTTGAGGTGTTATGGGACCTCTTGATTCGGAAATTGGTGAATCATTGACCTGTTTTTCCTTATATATGGATGTATTGGATGCCAAGCATTGATTCATGGAGAGTATGGGCCCTCAAGAATCGGAATTTGGAACCTTCATGCTCATTTTTCAGTGTTTTTTGGGCTTTGGTGCAGTCTCAGAGCTACTGCCTGGAAAAACCCAGAATACACGACGTGTACTTTATACACGCTGTGTAGTTTTAAACCGTGTCACTGACTGTGTGATCAGAAAAATGGGTTATTAAAGTCTCTGAGAACATGCCGTGTACGGTAGGTGCACTCCATGTAGTATAGAGCTGGGTAACCAGCTTTGTCACTAACTACACGGGTTGGGGAAGCTCGAGTAGAACACATCATGTTGGTAAAGAACAAACCGTGTAGTCTTGTTCCAGGTACCCAGCCGTGTCACGAAAAACATGGGTCTGTGTTACCTCCTCCTATGAATGCCGTGTTTGTTCGGAACACGCTATGTAAGGGTCAGTCGTGTACTTGGACGTGTCACCAACAACACAGGTTGGGAAAAAAATATTCGAGTACACACCGTGTTTGTTCAGAACACGCCGTATAGTTTCAGCTGTGCAATCGACCGTGTAACTAACAACATGGGTTGTTGAATCCTTGTCTACTACATGCTGTGTCCATAGGGAACACGCCGTGTAGTCTCATTTTAAGAAGACCGTGTGGTTTAGCCATGCATGGAGACACGGGCATGGAAAATGAGTTAAGTACACACCGTTTAGAGTTTATACATGCCGTGTAGTCACGTTTTGTAAAACCTGAGTGTTTCCTTATCCTGTTTCGGTTTTGTACTCCTTTGTTCTCTGTCCTTGTTTTCCTTATCTAAGGTATGCTTTTGTTCCTTCAGATATATGCCTCTGAGTCGTCCTTCAGTTGTACGTCAGTTTCCAGAAGGTGATCAGACACCAGATATGGCTGATCAGGGACTTCCTGCTGATCCTCCGGTCGGGCCAGCCTTGGTACCAACTGTCATACTAGTTGCAGGTGCTGATGCACAGTTCAGGGAAGGCTTTATGAGGATGATGCAGACCTTTCAGGGATCACCGCCTCATGCCACCTCTATGGTTGACTTGAAATGGGTTTTCCAGCAGTAGCATCCTCCTACTTTCTCGGAGGAAGGAGGACCACAAGCTGCAAAGTCATGGCTGGAAGCCATGCTGACTATCTTTGAGCATCTGGAAACACCTCCAGAGTGGCGGGTCAAGCTTGCTACCTATATTCTATGAGACTCCGCCAAGAGGTGGCGGGAATTGATCTCACAGGCGGGTCATCAGCAGGTTATGGCTTGGGAGGAGTTCCAGCACGTGTTTTACGACTACTTCTACCCGGAGACCCTGAGGTCCGATCGAGCCTGGGAGTTCATGAGTCTAGAGAAGAGTACTCTTTCTCTCATGGATTATTCCTCTCGTTTCACCAAGATGCAGCGTTTCACGCCCCTCTTGGATGGAAGTGGGGTGTTCCTGGCAAGGAAGTTTGAGGATGATCTCTGGAGGGAGATCCACTCATAGGTGAATCTCTTCCAGTTGACTTCCATCACTTCCATCGTCAATCAGGAACTGACTGTGGAGCGCAATCTGAGAGACTCTGGAGCTGCAATCCAGGGTGGTTCCGCTTCCAGAGATAGTGTCCCTCCAGTTGAAAGCAGGAAGCGCTGTAGGGAGTCTACGCGCGGTGATCCGATGAGGTGAGATACATATTCATGTAGCCAGGTAGTATACTACTAGTGTGGAAGGGCAGGGCACACGAGGCCACAGTGCCAGAGAGACCCAGTGGAGTGCCGATATTGCGGCAATATGGGTCACCTTCAACATTTCTGCCAGGTTTTCTCACCAGTAGCTGGGGACGGGTGTTCTTCCAGGACTCCTCGTTCAGGACCAGCACCACCAGTTTATCACTAGTAGGGGAACTAGAGTTCTTCCAGATGTTCGGGCTGAGGTGGAGGTCGAGGTTGTGGCAGTCAGTCACCAGTCCTTCAACGCCAGCAGGGAGGGTCATCTCAGAGTGGTTAGGTAGGGTCATAGGGCCGTGGGGCAGGCCAGACATTTGCGGTGGAGCAGACCTATCAGGAGAAGGATCTCGGACCTTCTTTAGTTCGAGGTACGATCATAGTAGCCTTAGTTTTATCTTTAGATCTTTTTGAAACCGGTGTTACACATAGCTTTATCTCTATTGCTGTTGTGGAGAGCCTTGGGCTCTGTATATTTTCTTCTACCAACTTGTTAACATTAGACACACCTTTGGTAATGAGGACATCTATTGTACGTCAGTGTATAGAATTCCCTCTTGAGGTTTCAAGGTATCATATCCTATAGGATCTCTATGTCCTAGAGATGACAGGCTATGATGTCATTCTCAGAATGGACTGGTTGGTTCCCTTCCACAAAGACGTCGATTGTTATTGTCACAGGGTGAGTTTCATTTCACCAGAGGGTGAATCTTTTCTTCATAGAGGCGAATGGGATGTTCAGGCGAGTCAAGCAGGACTTGAGCATCATGGGCTAGTAAGGGTGATGACCCAGATTGCTAGTCTTTATCTGGATGATTAGGGGACTTCACAGTTAGAGTATCCTCCAACGGTGGATCATTTCAGTGATATATTTCAAGAGGACTTTTCAGGTTTGCCTCCAGAGCATGAGGTAGACTTCTCTATTGAGCTCATGCCAGGATCGGCACCGGTGTCAATTCCTCCTTATAGGATGGCTATACTTGAGTTGTAGGATCTCAAGAAGCAGTTGGAGGAGTTGCAAGAAAAGGGTTTCATCCGAACCAGTACTTCTCCTTGGGGTTTGCGAAGAAGGTAGACACTACCCTTAGGCTCTGTGTGGATTATTCGAAGCTGAACCAGTTGACAGTCAAAAACTGATATCCCTTGCAAAGGATTGATGACCTATTTAATCAGCTTCGAGGAGACCGGGTGTTCTTGAAAATCGATCCGAGGTCCGGCATCATCAGTTGTGCGTTAGACAATCAGATATACCTCTAACAACATTCAGGAGAAGGTATGGTCTCTACATGTATACGGTCATGTCGTTCGGTCTAATGAATGCTCCAACAGTTTTCATGACACTGATGAACTGGGTGTTCCATCCTTACTTGGATTCCTTCGTCGTGGTCTTCGTGGATGATATCTTGATGTACTCTCACACTTGACACGACCATGCTAACCATCTTGAGATCATTCTGAGTACACTAAGAGATCATCATCTTTATGCTAAACTCTCGAAGTGCCACTTTTGGATGGATCAGATTCACTTCTTAGGTCATTTCATCTCAGAGGAAGGAGTATCCAAGGATCCAGAGAAAGTGAGAGATGTAGTTTCTTGGGAGCAGCCAAAGAATGTTTTTGAGGTACATAGTTTCATAGTGCTGGCTGGATACTAAAAATGATTCATTTAGAACTATTCACACCTAGCAGCACCATAGACAGGTCTGACCAAGAAGGAGGTGAAGTTCTTATGGTCAGATTCATGTGAGTCAGACTTTCATGAGCTGATGGTAAGGTTGACGTCAACACCGATACTAGTCTTTCCAGATCCAAGCAAGAGCAATACTATTTATTGTAATGCTTCAGGTATTGGGCTAGGCGTTGTGCTTATGCAGGGAGATGGATTCGTTGCGTACGGGTCTTGGCAGTTGAGGCCACATGAGAGGAACTACCCGACACATGAGATAGAGTTGGCAGCTGTTGTTCATGACTTATGCTGTTGGAGACATTACCTTCTAGGAGAGCACTTTATGGTTTTCACCGACCACAAGAGTCTCAAGTACATCATCACTCAGCGTGATATGAATCTGAGATAGCGCATGTTGTTCATGTATCTTCAGTTTTTTGATTTCGAGCATGCCTATATGCCGCGACAGGGCAACGCAGTGGCACATGCATTGAGCATGATAACTCAGATTTAGGCAGTTCAGAAGTCCAGCAGTGAGTGTCAACTTATGGATCTGTTCATTGAGATGCATCTGGAGGTGCACCATAGATGGGGAAAGACTTTCCTATCTTCTATATAATTTACCTCTACACTACTTGATCGAGTAAGAATGAGAGAGCTATCAAACTGAGAAGGCTTAGTCATGTGGGAGAGTGTTTCAGGAGAGGAGCCTCTTCCTAGATGGACATTGGGCAAGGATGGGATCTTGCATTTCCTGGGACTCGTATGGGTGCCAGCAGACATACGTGAGGAGCTGATGTGGGACATTCATTCCTCAGTTTGGGCAGTTCATCCTGGCATCACCAAGATGTATCAGGATCTTCATCGCAAGTACTAGTGGCCAGGTATGAAGAGGGATGTTGCTGGTTTCGTCTTGAGGTGTTCTACTTGTCAGCAGGTGAAGGCAGAGCATTAGCGACCAGAAGGACTTTTAGAGCAGTTACCCATTCCAGAGTGGAAGTGGATTTATGTTGCGATGGACTTCGTGACCAGTTTACCATGGTCGCCTTGAGATAACAATGTTATTTGGGTAGTCGTCGACAGACTTATGAAGGTTTCTCACTTTTTACCGATCAGGGAGACCTTCAGTGTTGATGATCAGGGATGACTGTACATCCGAGAGATCGTACATCTGCATGGAGTTCCACACTCCATTGTTTCATATAGGGATGCAGGCTTTACTTCTCGGTTCTGGCAGAGACTTTAGAGGGATTTGGGTACATAGGTATTTCTGAGTATAGCACACCTTCCCCAGACAAATAGCCAGTCCGAGCGTATGATCCAGGTGCTTGAGGATATGCTTCGAGATTTCATTATAGACTATGGAGGTTATTGGGAGAAGTATATCCCTCTGGTGGAGTTTGCCTACAACAAAAGTTTTCAGGCGACTATTCAGATGGCACCTTACAAGGCTTCGTATGGTAGGCCATGCCAATCACCTTTATGGTGGCTGGAGGCAGGAGAGGCAGCTTTGCTGGGACCTCATCTTGTTCAGGAGACCTTAGAGGAGATATGGTTTATTTGAAAAAGGATGGCTATAGCACAGGCATGACAGAAGTCTTATGCTGATCAACGAAGATGACCTCTGGAGTTCAAGGTCGGGGATCAGGTTTTCCTGCGTGTCGCACCGAGATAGGGACACAAGAGGATTCAGAGACAGGGTACGCTTTCACCGCGGTATGTTGGGCCGTTTGAGGTATTGGAGAGAGTTGGGACGGTTTCCTATCGGTTGCAGTTACCTCAGAGGTACCGGGCCATGCACGATGTTTTCTACATCTCTCAACCCGTACATTACTTTTCAGACCCGTCTCATGTCTTTCGGCCCGAGGAGGTTGAGCTCGAATCAGATGCATCATTTGAGGAGCATCCTATCCGGATTTTCGATCGCAGTACGAAGGTTCTCTGGGGGTGGTATGTTCCTCTAGTATGGGTGCTATGGCAGCACGAGCGAGTATAGGACGAGACCTGGGAAAGGGAGGCCGATGTCTGATCATAGTGGCCAGAGCTGTTCGGGGTATCTTCTTCTCTTCCTCGTTAGGGAAATTCGCGGATGAATTTCATTAAGGGGGGAAGCTTGTAAGAACCCGAATCTTTGTTTCAGGTATGTTTTTCCTTTTTCTAGAGTTTTTGAGAAAAGAGGAGTTTCTGGGAAATTTTTAAGTACACGCCGAGTACTTAATGAGTACACATCATGTACTCCCTTTCCGTGCCAAGCCGTGTGCTGGCCATGTTCGGGCCACACACACAGTGTGTAGGGGTGAAGTGGAGTCCGCTTAAAGTGGAGTATAACAAAACCGAGTACATTCCGTGTACCCCAGAAGTACACGCTGTGTATTTTTTTTACATTAAACGGACCGAGGTTGTGCCTAACAGACAAAACACTCTCCTTCTCCAGGTTCTTTGTCCAAGGGGACCCGTACGACCGTGAAACTTCTCCAAATTTCTGAGCCTCCGTCTGTTCTCTATTTCAACCGCCGTTGATTACGTTGGAACCATATCGGTGAGTTATTCCTTCACCTAGAGCTTTATTTTCCAATTCCTCCTCTTTATCAAGATATCGTTGGTTGATCATTTTTGACGTTTTCTCAGATCCTTGACGTTCTAAGGAGAATCAATCATCGTGGTTCACATATATCATTTGTTTAGCATCGAGGTAGGTGGTTTGTTCCTTTCTGTTGGAAGTATATGAATATTTTGTGCAAATTCCACCAATACCCTTGAACGGGGTATTGCGTTTTCCTTGTGTTTCCTTTGTTGTTGCCTGCTTTGCTTGATTTCTTGAGTAGAGGTAATTGCTTGTGAATAGGGTAGTTTTTACTGTACTCTGGATGTTTTTCCATGCTTGATTTTATTGTTTGGTGTTTTTTCAGTTTTCATGCCTAGTAGTAGGATTGTGGAATTGTTGTACTGTTATACTATTGTGCCTTAAAATGATATCCAAGTAGTTTTTGAGGTTTAATTGGGCCGATACGTGCTCTTTGAATGTCTGTTTTACACAGGGCTGTGAGAACCTAGTGTAGTGGACCATAAAGAGAGTGGACTTAAGGGCTTATCTAGAGTGTCTTTAATTTATGATGCGAGACCATAGTGGGAATTGATGTTGATTGCTTCCTCAGAGAGTCTATAGTTCCTCGACGTGAGCCACATGGGGAATTAACGTTGAATTCTTTCCTAGAGAGCTTTTAGTAAGATACGAGACTATATGGGGAATTGACGGGGAGTTCTTCCTCAGAGATTTTATTCTTTAGTTGAACCATAGGGGGGAGACTGTGTGTGCCTCCCAGAGGGTTTCTAGCGATTTTAGGTTGAACCATAAGGGTTAGGCTGTGAGAAATACCCAGAGGGTTACCTGATGTTCTTCATGTTGTTTGGTTGTTACTTGTGTACTTTATATGATAGACAATGGATTGTAGCTTCTATGTGCTTTCTTGTTTACTACTTCCTATATTTTTATTGCCATGTATTAGCTGACTATTAGGCACAGATCTTTGAGTGGTTGCCTATTGGGACCTTGTCTCACACCCTGTTTGGGCCATGCTTTTGGGCCCAAACATATTATATTGTTGCAGGTGTAGATAAGGGTAAGCGCCCTTCTTGTTCAGGTACTTTACTTTTTGTGGAGCTGGAGAGCATGGGACCAAGACGTGGCTTGCGATGCTGAGGAGTTGCTCATTTGTTTTTCTTTTGTACTTTGGTTTAGTACTGTATTCAGCATTGTGACCTGTTTGACTGTTTTCCTAGACATATATGTATTATGCATCATTTACATACATTCTTCTCCCGTTGTTTATTTATCAGTCTTCCACTATTTAACCTTGTATGGATGTCAACAGTTTCCACTATTGTTGTTATTTTTTTTCTCTTCCGCTGTGTACTCTTCCAATGAGGGCATAGTTTCCCCACTATCACACCCAAGGCCCTCGCTGCTAGTCGGCAGCCTCTGGCATTCGGGGAAATGCGCTTGAGGCCATGTGACCAACCGGGTACGGGGCGCCTCTAGGTGGCTTTCGGAACCAGGACGTTACAAAAAAATAGTATAATAACCCTTACAGAATTTATAATGAACCTTAATAAATTTCTGATGATTTTATGGAATCTAGAATGCACCATATAAAATAGTCTTATAACCTTTATAGAATATCTAATAAACATTATAGAATTTATTATTTCTATTATGGAACTAGGAATGAATATTATGAAATGGTCCAATGAACATTATATAATCCATGTTTTGTAACATAACCCTTACATTTATAGGTCAAGCTCTAGTAATTAGTCGATTTCCTTTTCCTACTAAAAAACATACTCTTATGAAAATATTAAATGAACCTTATAAAAAACTTATCAATATTTTCACAACTCTCTAAAATGTATAATGGCTATAATTTAACAAGAATATATTCAATGCTCTTATATACTTCATGTTATGTGATCTTTATGACTTAATGAGCTTCTTTGGAAATCCATTTATCAATGATGTTAAAATGCACAACCCAAAACCATTTTAAGAGGATTTTTTAAATGATAATATCCCCCTTTAAAATTATTGAAAATCCCAAAATTGATTCTACAATTATTTACTTAGAACCCTTATAAATGACCAGTTCTTACCAACACCACTATTTTAGTCTATTTACATTAAATCATGTTTCAATGATTTACTAAATATCAACTCAAATCCTACGTGATTCAATATCTTTATGCGAAACAAGAGTTAAATGAAAAAATACTCCTAAAACCCTTCTTTGTTATTAATTCTTCTTACCTCCTAAAAAAATATACCCACTCAGATTAAATAGTTAAATACTTCCCTATCTTCAAAACAATAGCATTATATCTCTCCCCCCTCTTCAATTGGAAAGAACACTACCGAACCACATATTTACCCAAGTAATTTATAATCATGTTCTCTACCTTGCCTATTTAATCCAAAAATAACATATCTAAAATTTTACAAATAGTCTTATGAATCTAATTATTTTATTCAAAGGAGATATTAGTCATTTTTATACATAGAAAATCTTATGGGTGTAGTGGAGGTATCTTCTCTGAACCACTTAGTTGGAAGGATATGGTTGGACTTCAAGAGCTAATCAGTTCCTTTGAAAATTATCTATGGGTATTGTCTTTATCACGATATTTTTAACTTGATATTTCATTGAAACATACTCAAATGTCACTAGCCCTTGTTCAACCACCTCCTTGATTAAATGATATTTTATCTCCATGTGATTTCCCCTTGAATTATGGATGTGATTTTTTATGATTAATGGCTCTCAAGTTGTCACACATAATTATAATAAGACATTTAACATTAACACCAATATTATAAGAATTTTATTTAATCCATAGTAATTAAGTAATAGCTTGAGTTATGAAATTTATTCAGCTACCAAAATTCTAGAAGAAACATAGTATTTATTCTTACCTAGCTAAAAAATGAATGAACCTCAAAGACTAAATGAATCTCATAATCTCAACTTTCAATCATATATTGAACATGCCCAATATACATTAGTGTATCCCATGAAATCTTGATAATGATGTTATTTGATAAAACATCCCTATGTACACTATATTATTGATACACCTAAGTACTAATTTCACTATATGAATATGGATTTATCTAAGGGTAACTTTTGAATCATGTGGCTTGGAATGTGAAAAATACAATATCATGTCGTGTCACCCTTAATTATTTGAGTTTTCCAATAATCAATCAATACTCCATGATATTAAAAAAGTTTCCACTATCATCTCCAAAAAATATCATCCGAGTAGTCCATAGAGTTTTAATTACATTCAAATTTCTCTTAATAAATATATTGTTTAGTTATTTGTAATATTTTGATTAGTAAATAAATGCACCATCCTTTCCTTGTGTCATTAGTAAACTAAGGGAAAATATTAACTCAAAAAATCATGGATGTATCATATTCACACCATATATATTCTAAAAATATATTGCATTGTGTATTTTTAAATCCTCCAAAAATTATTTCATCAACATAAATAAGAACCAATATCCTTTAGTGATTTTCCATCTTTTTGTAGATATTGTGATCCTCCCCTCTTTTTTGAAACCCAGGATTCGACAATTTTTGTTCAAGCATAGAATACCAAGTTCCTAGTGATTGATTCATTTCATTAAAATACTTCTTCGACCATACATTTTTCTCTAATATTAATCAATAATAAATCCATATAGTTACCCAATGTATACCTACTCATTATGAACTCTATAGAAGAATTCTAATTTAATATCCATTTGATACACTTTGAGCCCCCTTAAACTAGAATTTAAATGAAATGTTCAATTGTTTCAATCAAGGGAATGTGGAGGAATTATCATTTACAGAGATCCATTTAATTTGGTAATATCATTTACACCCCATCCAATTTTTTCTAAGATACCTTTACATATTCATTTAGTTTATTCAGAAAAACTACATTGTTCAAAATAAATTTTTATTTTTTGGCCTCTGAAAAACATACCAAGTTTTATTCTTTTTAATTTGGTTAAATTATTCATATATTCAGTTGATCCAATTAATATATTGGGTATTATCTTCAACAATATTTGTAACAACATGTGATAAAATATAGGTTTTTTGTAAATACTTTATTATTCATGTTTATATCGGACCTATATGGTCACTAAGAATATTTTTTATCCCTTATTTATTCCATAATCTGTATCCTCTCTATATATATTGAACCATATTTATTTTCTTCATAATTAGTTTATTTATGTTATTAAACTATATCACTATATTATGCCCATATATTACTCACTTTAGCATCATCTTACACAAATAGTTAATCACTATATTTTTTTTGAAAAATTTGCTTGTTGTTTTACAAAATATTATTATTATTTTGAAAAATATGTTTATTTTAAAATAGTGATACATATTTTCTTCCAATTTATTTCTAAATACTTTTGTTTTATCATTTTTATTCCTTAATTTTTGTTTAAGAGAAAAGGAAAATTCTTTCATCCCCATGGTTTTTAAGTTTCTAGTCCTTATTCTTATTGAGAATAAAGAATTTACTTCCAATGGTTTGAAATTAATTCAATGTTGCAATATACTCATAAAACATATCATAGGGTGTATTATCAATATATGGAAATATAAAATCTATAGTGAAGATATAAAACAATGTATTGATTGGATCCTTCCAATAGGTATCTGGTAGATACTTTTCAAACAGTATTTTCTAGGACATATTATTTATAATTCGGCTCATCCTCTAAATAACTCTATTTTTTCAGATTCCTCACTATAAAAACCTTATGCCATATATTTTTCTTATAATGTTATTATTCCTCTTGATTATTGGTAAATTACAAACCATTAGCAGTATGAGACTTTTGTATTTTATTTATAATCATTCTATCTTCTAATATTTGATAATGTTTAATGCACTTGGATACTTTGGATTTATGTAAGAATACCATAATCTATTCCATCATACTATAATCATATATAAATAGAATAAATTATATCTTTATATCCATGGAATTGAGTGATATAGTCCCCCACACATCGATGTGAACCAAATAAAAGTACATAATGAAATTGTTTTCCTTCACCTAATAAGTCTTCTAAACGATCTTCACTTTGATATGGTGTCACATGTGTGACTGAAATATCATATGATCTTAGATAAATCATTTTTTTATTTATTATTTAATAAATATTTAAAATATTTTTATCTCAATAATCTAAATCACTTATTGCACAAATATTTCTCTTTATTCCTTGGTTAGAAATCACTTATCTTCATCTTCACTAATAGTTAGAGACTTCCATTTATGTGATTCCATTAAATTATAATAGTTTTATTTATTCCATTGATGGTGATAGTATTTTGGTTGAAATCAACCACATTCACTATGTCAAACAATTTAATTACACTTAGTAATTTGTGGATATTATTTTCAATTTCCAAATATTCCATGTGCCTTGAGTATATTCATCTAATTTTTTATATTTTAGAGATAATAATATTCACCCATTAAATATTTCCAATAAGAAAAATAAATTCTTTATCTTACATTATTCCCATGATAATATCCATATTTCTCATTTCTAGGGAAGTAAAACCACAATATAGAATCCATATTAAATCTTGATCCATCACCATTAAAGAAATTTAAGTAACATTGTCCTTCTAAACTTTTTCTTACTTGATCCATGTTCATCACCTTCCTTCCTTTTTTGGTGAATTAAATTTTTTCACCTATGGTTCCATCATATCATCATCATCTTGCAACAAAACAAAATTTATTATATGTTTTCATACCTCTAAATAAATATTCTAGATTCTAATAATTCCACTATTGAGTCCCCTTTAGTATATCCCTTTGTACCCTTGATGATAAATTCATTAATCTATTTTTATTATAGTCACACTAAAAACAATATCCATTAAAAATATACCGATTGCAGGAAATTATTCTCATATATTTTTGTTAATATTTAGATCTAAAATTACATTTTTTAGAAAAAATATATTTATTGTGCCCCATGTTTTCATAACAATAACACTCGATATATGGTGAATTATATTATGTCTCTACCAATTTTACTCTACATTTCTAGTCTTCCAAGATCCACTAAAAAATATCTTCATTTGGGGAGTGGTTATTGTGGTTTCACATCAATTAAAACTAATTTTTTCCAAGAATAAATACCTTAAAAAAGTTATAATTATATTTAAAAATAAGAAATTTTCAGAAATTAATTAATTTTTTCATCGACTTCGCCTGTATCTACTTATCTTCTTTAATGGTTGGTGAACCCATACATCTCTATGTCATGCCAAGGGTTAGAAGTCTTTCTTTATCATCAATATTTTATTTCTTAATAATTAATTCCCATTCATGTTCCTCAATTATTTTGACATTATCCTTCATAAAATCAATCAACATATACATGATCCAATCTTGTTATTTGATTTTGAGCATAACCTCTATTTCCTTCTTTGAGTTCCCAGTAACTACATAATATTATTTTTCAAAATAAATTTTCACCTTAGTCATCACCATATATTTATCATTCACATAAATATTGCATCAACACAACACTCCATTTAATTTATTTTCTATGGTCCTTTAAAAATAAATTTCTTCAAGAGAATCTCCTATTTCATCCTCAAGGTCAAAATGTTTCTTGACTTCATTACATTTATAATTTTTTCCCTCCACTTATGGATTGTCTAAAATAATCACATGAACAAACTCACTATGGTTTTTCCAGTCCTAAATATCTTCCAATCCCATTTCTTCAAAGCTTACATCTTCTTGGGAAAGAAATTTCTTCCTTTAGAATAATTTTTGAAATGGTATCCTCCTAAAATAAATACTCTTAAATGGTTTCTTCATTGAATATTCCTCTTCATCATCTTGAAAGTTTTATTTGGATATATTTTTAAAAGATACCAAATGGTTCCACACTAAAATAAGTCATGTATTATTCTTTCATTGAATTTTAAATTTATTATTTTGAGATTTGAGGAAAGAATTGACATAACCTCAATAATATATGTATCCTCAAGATCATCTTCCATTATGAGGTAATTCATCATATTGAATGATACTTCTTGAAAATTATCCTTTATCATATTTTTTACAATGATAAAAAATATTCTTCTTTTAATAAAGGAACTCTTTCCCCTCAACAGCTTTTTATTAGGTTTTACAATAGATGAACATAAAAATACTTTTACATTTCATAAGAACTTTACACATGATGCATTAATATGGACAAGTAAAAAATGAAATGTTAAAGTGATATACACATTGAAGAATAGTACCTTCACTAAAAGAAACTTCATAGGACTAAGATCCATAAAAAATATGTCCCCTTCAATAAAGATCCTAAAAAAAAGAAGAATTAGGAAAACGATATAAATTATTGAAGGACATGTGAAAACGTTTATAAGTGAATTAGTGAGTGAGGAAGTGAGAATGATGGATTTTTTTATACGGTAATATTTTCATTTTACTATATTTTATTTCCAATATGGATGACCATAATTATTAACATTATTCAACAATATAATTTGTCATTATTATTATTGGTTATGTAGACGAAATTAAGTGACTATCAGAAATATATTTGATATAACCAAATTTGAATTATTTTTTTACAAATATATTTTATAAATATAAGTTTTAAATAAAAATTATTTTCATGAAATAATATTATAAAACACCTTTTAAATAAAAATATATTTCAAATATGTCCTATGTAATTTTTATGAGGGTAAAAATATTTGTTATGTTATAAAAAATTTTAATTATCAATAAATAATATTTTTTAATTAATGTTTAAAATTATAATATTTATAAAATTATTTTGATAAGAAAATTTTCATTTTTATACTTAACACATCAAAATTAACTTAGATTTTTTTTTTGAAAATTTCTGAAACGGTTGTTTTCTTGGTGAAAAATTGAAAATGGTCACCTTACGAGCATTGAAAATTTATGATATCATTATTATATCAGAAAGAAAAAATTATACGAAATGATATAAACTAAAATTTTCATTTAATTTGTATAAAAATTAATTTGAAAATATTTCTATTAATTTATAAATTTATGATTTACTTTTTTGAAACAAAAATTTGATTTTTAAGAAAAAGAATATTTTTTGGGTTGTGTGCATTAAATGGGTTGGTTGGAAGGTGATTTTTAGTTATAGAAGTACATGAACACGAAAAACTCTAAATAAATCATTAATAATCTAAAAAAATTGTTTTAATTGATTTCACTCACAAGTGGTTGGGTTATATAATAAAATATCCTATATTTTAACCCTTAAAACCACCCCACCTCATGTATAAATACTCTCCATTCCATCCCAACTCTCCACACCAAATAATTTGAGAACAATTTCACAATTAATTATATTATTTGGAGTCTCTTAAACGTGGTTCTAATTTTATAATTATTCTCTCTCTATCTTTAAGAAGCATCTCCCCAATATAAGGGGTTCAACAATCTTCACCATTCCTTTTCATGTTCATTAATTCTTCTATATTTTCTTCTAAATTTAACTTTATATACTTATATTATTTTTATTACATATTATTATCTTATATATGATATGTTTAAAATGATATTTTAATTATTCTCTAACATTATATCCTTTTCCTAAGTCATTACTGTAACATCCCTGGTAAATGAAGAATAAGATATTTTTATATTCATTAATATTTTTGAATTAAATATTAATTTTACTTTAAAGGTGTTTCTATGCTCGATAGCATACCTGATAAGAAACAACAAGTTTATTTGGAATATTACGTTGCACACTAATAATATAATATTATTATTCTAAATGGTAGTTATCTCCTAGCCATTGTAATTGGCAGGAATGAATGAAACTAACTAAAACATGATTATACATGATTGTTAAATGTATTTACATTTATCCAATAAAAAGTTAGAGGCTAAAAATATGAATGAGTCTAATTTTAAGCATAATTTACATTAAAATCCCGATTTATCGCCTTTAATAGAGGACCCTTTTAAAATATTGTTTTGGTCACTTTAATACATTTTATACGACCATATAAAATCTTTCTATAGAATGGGGACATCAAAATTTACTTTGTGTAAATTTTTTGAATTTTTCCGATCAAGTTCAGTTTTTAATGAATAGTGAAAAATATTGTATTTTAATTCAAAAGTTCCTTTTAATCTAATTTATTTATATGGTTAGATTATCTTTTTAATTGGTATTAAAGCAAAATTAAAATATATTTTTACCATTTAATCTAATTTTGGTCATTGGAATTAATTTCACTTTGAAATTGGACATAAACAAGTATCAATCTTTTGATAGTTATTGTTTCTTAAAAACACGCTATTTGTTTTGATAAATAGAATTAATTTTAAAATTAATTAATTCCACTTCTATTTTTTGAATTTGGAAAAATAGAAATCATATTTGAATTCAGAATATCAAATATAGCTTAGGCAGATTTTTTGGTATTTTTCTGAAAAACATCAATTTTTGATGAATAGTGAAACCACTTTGTGGTAGATAAAAAAACTGACTTTTTCATCTAAATGAAATTTTACCACTTATGTGAATTAAATTTAAAAAATATGACATACATGGTTATTAAAAAGAAGTAAAATGTGGTTCAATAAGACGAAAATAATTTTTGGTGAATAGTATCTTTTGACTTTTATTTACCGCGGATAAAGGCAAATAGGGTAATTCATGGTAAAAAGAATATTATAAAAATTAAAAATTAGCTTAACACTTTCCCAAAACTTATTGGTTGAGTCATTAACGGCCATGGGAATCTTTGTGTCGATTTGGGGACCCCATTGAGCTACTTGGGAGTGAAAATGACAATTTAGATTAATTAATTTAATGTGAAGAGAAGATTGACATTAACAAAAATTGTTTAGTAATTAATCTTTATATGGTGTTATATAAGTCATATTTTCTACTAAAAACATTATTTGGAAAGATAAAAATATTTCCAACATCATAGTATTTTTATTATAATTTTTAGACATCAAAAATAATAAATTATTTATGACACAATAATGATGCAGTATTTACCTCATTAATAAATGGTTTAAATAAATAAGATTATAATGATTAAATTATTATCCAAAACATGTCCAATTTGAATTGGATGATTTTATTTCGAATATGAGTCATATTTCCTCAACCTTAATGATTTTTGGATCATTGGAAACTGAATATCATTATATTATAAAATACTATTTTCACACTTTCCTAAAGAGCCCCTCCTCTCCCTTATAAAAGAAGACCAGTTATAACAAATTTCTCACACCTCTCAAGCCATTTGGCTCGTCTAAACTATGCCCAATTACACTCCCTACATCCCTCTACTTCTCCTAGAATCCTTACCTTAGGCAGAAGGCACATAGAAGTACTTTGGTTCCAGCCAAAGGAAGTTACCCAAACTCAAGGTAATGGTTTCTCTTAAATTGTTTTCTTTTATTTTACTTCTCCAACCCCTATAATCTTTCTATATACATTATTTTGTAACAAAAACTGTATCCTAAATATACTAGGATGTTGTTATGAGAAATATTTTAACTAAACTTACACAAAACTCTATCTAATGGATGAAGAACATAATGTTTCTGTGGATGGCAAACTAACGCCTCACGAAACGATGATTGTTCAATTTCATCTTACCGCCTCTCATGGTGGCCATTATGATGGCACTGTATTTATATATGATATATATTATGTTTCTTATTTCCTTATGCTTATGTAATTCCCCATTTATAACAAGACTTTATGGTTTCCATAGTGGGTAAATACGATAATCTCATTTGAGGAAGTGCGGACTACCGCCCCCTTAGAGTGATGTGACTCGTTAATGCCTTATGTGGGATGTATAAAAGATAGATTTAATGATATTATATATGATATTATACTTTAAATATAATATACCTATGTATCATTATGTTTTAATTCCATTAAAATAGTTAAAAAAAATGAAAGTAGCGTTCATGCGTACGTACGACTTATCGTCTCCATGAACGGTGCATTTCATTTCCTACCTCCAAATGTTATGTACTATTATAAATAAATGTATATACTGAATATATATGATATATATGATATTTAAATCATGAATATCAATATGGATATAATGGAATATTTACCACATGGACAACTTGTAAATATAAGGTGTTCATTTTTGACTCAAGTACCAAATATCGATAAAATGAACATTATTAACTAAAATGATTACATAATGTTTATAACATGGTAATAAGTTATATAAAAGGAATTATAAACTTGAAAAATGTTCTTAATCAAGTATAAATTAACTTTAGTTTATTATTCAGGAGATTAAAAAATGATCGAGTCAAGTCAGACGTGAGGTAAGGGACTTCGTCTCAATCTCCTTTCATTGAGGCATATTTTGTTTTAATACACGACTTTCTTTTATACACTGTATAAAAACCATTGAATTTTAAAATGGAATATTTTTCTATGAAGCGTTTTACTAAATGAAAGAAATGAATTTTTCTTTTAACATAAGTGGTGACAACGACCTTTCCACCGCTGCGAGTATTATTTGATCTTTAGCTTCCTCAACAAGACGTAATGTTTTTAAAAGAAAATAAATACCATATACTCTTTTAAGTATTTTTGGTATTGAAAATGGTTTTGAAAATATATTTTCTAGGTTAATATATTTAAGTGATATATTGTGATTGAAATGTGGAAATGTTTTCTTTGCTTTATATTTGTTTTATGTCTTATGATTTTATAATGGTACTTAGACATTTGACGGGTGGTTACATGATAAACCAAATGAAGGGTGGTGCCGTGAATACGAGGAAAGGTGGTTACGTTATAACCTCCAATGCATTGAGTATGGAAGCCGGCTGTATGACTATTCCATTTTGTGATATGTGTGGAAGTCGACCGTATGTTTATTCCATTTAAGTAGGTTTATGTCCTAAGTTACCTTTATATGTTATGTGTTCTTTATATGGGTTTTATGGTAATCTTTTGGTTATAAAAAGGTAAATAATGATATTTTATTCAGTGAAGATTATTTACTTCTTCAAAAAAGGTGAAAAGTATTACTTATGATTAAGTATTCATGGTTTATTTTTTGTTTTGAAAAGCTAACAGTTTTCCTTGTTTGTGTATCCCTTACTAAGCTTTATATGCTCATCCCAAATTTTGAAATGTTTTTCACATGACATAAAGTGGAATACAGTCAAGGATGGGATCAAGGAAAATTCATTCCTTCTAAAACATGGAACTAGACATGACACTTTTTTTCAAGAGTTCACGTTTTGTAAAAAAATGGAAACTGAGTAGAAGTGACTATTTTGTAATATTTTGAGATGTAATAGTTATGGCCTAACTCTCTAAAACTCAAAACCTAAAAAGATCCTCTATGTGAATTATTCATTTAATTCAATATTATGTAAGGTTTGTGGCAGGGTCCTTGTAGTTGGTATTAGAGGTCGGTTTTGATAACTTTATGTGTTAGGATATTGTTAAAGTAATATCCATAATGTAATTTATGTTAATATTGTCATCATATAGCATTTCCAGATTACCGTGTTGCTTCGCCTAAGATATTTTCGTGTTCATAATGGTTTTCCACAGAGGAAACATGGTAGTTATGTTGGGACGAAATCAGGAGGAAGACAAACTTCCAAATCAGCACCTGAGATAGTCGGAATCAAAACTGAAAAATTTGTTGAAGTGATGGAACAATTGACTCAAGAGATAAATGGTGGTGGTATCCACGCACGAGATCAGCTAGATCAACCACAGAAGAACATGTCAGTATTGGAACATTTCATGAGGCAACATCCCCCATCATTCAGAGGATCATCTGATCTGGTGCTAGCTGAAGGGTGGATTAAAGCACTGGAGAGGATTTTTGATGTCATGGGTTGTTCAGAACATCAAATGGTTAGTCTCATTATTTACCATTTTGAAGGTGAAGCTGATCAGTGGTGGTCGATAGTGAAAAATATCAGGGATAGTGAGGAGATTGATGCTCTTGATTGGGATGAATTCAAAGGTATGTTTCTTGAAAAATATTTTCCTAAGGTGGTTCTTCTTATGATGGAAAAATAATTACTAGAATTAGGGCAGGAGGATGAATTAGTGGCTGCTTATAAAGCAAAGTTCACTCGACTGGAAAGGTATGCACCAAATTTATTCCGATATCTTGATAGTAAGATAAATAGATTTTACTCGGGTCTAAATCCACGATATCGAAGAGAATTATCCTCTCATGAGTTCAAAAGTTATGAAAAACTTGTTCGATGTGCAGAGAAGGTGGAAATGGAGTTTGCCGATGATCAAGTGTTCTTTGGAAAACAACAGAATAAGAGGTCCAGTTGGCAGGCAAAGGGGAAGAATTCATCAAAGAAGTCTGCAGGTAAGAAAACTAATTATCCAACTTGTGAGAAGTGTGGTAAAAAGTATCCTCACGAAAGTTTACCAAAGACTGAAAAGTGCATCCAGTGTGGTAAGTCTGGTCATGTTGCTCATAACTGTATGGAAGATGAACAAGTAGGAAATGAAAAGCCATCGGTAAGATGTTTTAAGTGTAACAAATTGGGTCATTCTGAAAATGAGTGTCCAGAGAAGAACTCAAAAGAGAGAAATCAGTCAGACAACAAGCAGAAAGGGGTGGTTAAATCCTTCATAAATACTTCAGCAGATGTTGGGCCATCAAATGAAGTAGTATCAGGTACACTATTTGTTTGTTCATATTATGCCAATTTGTTGTTTGATTTAGGGTCTACAGACTCTTTAATTTATGATAATTTTTCTAGTAAATTGGGAATTCCATCTCATGATATGAATACTAAACTTATGGTAAAAAAACCTGGAAGAAATTTTGAGACAAAAACAAAACGTAAAAACATTCTTGTCCTTGTGTGTGGAAAGAATCTACCTTAAAACCTTATTGTTTTTCCTCTAGTAGAGTTTGATGTTATTTTGGGCATGGATTGGATTTATGTTTATCATGCCAAGATTAACTGCAGAGAAAAATATGTTTCTTTTTAGAAAGATTTATAGTTTGTGTACAAGAATGAACCCTTGATTTTGATAACATATCATGAAGATGATAAACTAGTAAAAAATGGGAATGAATGTTACCTTGCACAAATTGTTGAAAATAAAGGAACTGTTTAGATTAATGATGTGCCAGTGGTAAATGAATACCACGAAGTTTTTTCTGATGAGTTTCCTAGAATTATACCTGATCAAGAAGTTGAATTTACTTTTGACTTAGTTCCTGATGCTAAGAAAATTTCAAAACCCCCTTATCTAATTTCTCAAATTGAACTTTTAGAGTTAAAGAAGAAATTGCAGGTGTTATTAGATAATGGATTTATTCAAACTAGCACATCACCATGGGGTGCTCCTGTATTATTTGTTAAAAATAAGGATGGTTCAATGAGACTTTGCATTGATTATAGAGCATTTAATAACATCACTGTTAAGAATAAGTATCCTTTGACTCATATCGATGTTTTTTTTGATCAGCTCCAGGGAGCTTAGTATTTTTCGAAGATTGACTTGAGGTCTGGGTACCATCAGTTGAAAGTAAAAGAAGCAGACGTTCTAAAGACCATGTTTCGTACTAGATATGGCCATTATGAATTTTTAGTTCTGCCTTTTGGGTTAACCAATGCACCTGCTGTATTCATGGATCTTATGAAAAGAATATTCCGTGAGTTCTTGGATAAGTTTGTGGTTGTGTTTATTGATGATATTTTGGTTTATTCCAAAAGTAAGTAGTAACATAAAAGTAATTTAAAGGGATATCTTGCAAACATTAAATGAAAATAAACTTTATGGGAAATTCAGAAAGTGTGAGTTTTGGTTACAAAAAATTTCATTCCTTGGTCACATTGTTTCAAAAAATGGCATAACTATTGATCCTGCTAAAACAAAGTTGTTGAATAATGGCCAAGACCAGAAAATATAACCGAGATTCATAGTTTTCTTGGTTTGGATGGTTATTACCAAAGGTTTGTTGAAAAGTTTTCACGGTTATCTAGTCAAATGACTAAGTTAACCCAAAAAGGTGTTATGTTCATCTGGACAAAATAATGTGATGATTGTTTTCAGGAATTGAAAAGAAGATTGGTGAATGCTCTAGTTTTGGCACTGCCTTCTAGAAATAGTGAGTTTGTTATCTACAATGATGCTTTGTTGAAAGGACTGGGTTGGGTCCTTATGCAGAATGATTAGTTAATTGCTTATGCTTCACGTTAGTTGAAACCACATGAGTTAAATTACCCTACCCATGATTTGGAATTATCTATTGTTGTTTTTTCTTTAAAAATTTGGAGGCATCATTTGTATGGAGTGAAGTGTGAAATATATTCTGATCACAAAATTTTTGAAGTATATATTCACTCAGAAATAATTGAACATGAGACAGTGGAGATGGTTGGAATTAATCAAGTATTATGATTGCACGATCCATTACTATCTGGGAAAAGAAAATAAAGTGGTTGATTCTTTGTGTTAAAAAAGTAATGCTTCATTAACTATGTTACGTTTGGAACAAGATTTTTTGGTTTTTGATTTGATGAACTTTGGAATAGAAGTAGTTGGTGTAGGAAATTCTTCTGTTTTCTTTCAGGTGTCATTGAGATCATCTCTATCAGACAGAATAAAGAAAGCACCGAAGGAAGACAATGAGTTGCAGAAAAAGGTAGAGTTGGTTCAGAAGGATAAGTTTCCTGAATTTAACATCGATAATGATTGTGTTTTGAGGTTTGGAAAGAGATTATGTGTGCCTTGTGATTCATAGTTGAAGAATGATTTGTTATGTGAAGCTCATAGTTCTCCATTTTCAGTTCATCCTGAAAGTACTAATATGTATAGAGATCTTCAGGAGTATTACTGGTGGGATGGAATGAAAAGAGATATTACTGATTTTACTGTGAAGTGTTTGACTTGTCAGAAGGTCAAATCAGAGCGATAGTTACCAAAAAGAATGCTTCAGCCTTTACCGTTTCCGGAATGGAAATGGGAAAATATATCCATGGACTTTGTTGTGAGATTACGAAAGACATCTCAAGGTAATGATGCAATCTGGGTTATTGTTGATCGATTGACTAAATCTGATCATTTCCTTCCTATTAGGTATACTTTGTCTCTAGATCAACTTACTCGGTTGTATGTTAAAGAGATAGTTATGTTCCAAGGTGATCCCCTCTCCATTGTATCGGATTGTGATCACAGGTTTACTTCAAACTTTTGGAAAGGCCTTCAAAATTCATTGGGTACTGAATTAAATTTTAGTATAGCTTTTCACCCTCAATCAGATGGGAAATCAGAATGAACAATTCAGACATTGGAGGATATGTTATGTTCCTTCTCGATGAATTATCAGGGAAGTTGGGACCGATATCTTTCCTTGGTTGAATTTTATTATAATAACAGTTTTCATTCCAGTATACAGATGGCTCCATTTCAGGAATTATATGGAAAGAGTTGTCAAACTCCAGCTTTTTGGGATAAAGTAGGTGAAAGGAAGCTTATGGGACCAGAATTGGTAGAAGAGATGGCAGAGAATGTTCAGTTGATTCAGAAGCACATGAGAACAGCTCAGAGCAGACAGAAAAGTTATGCATATAACCTGAGGAAGAATCTTTCTTTTGTGGTAGGTGATCAAGTCTTTCTCAAAGTTTCTCCATGGAAAAGTGTGATGAGTTTTGGTAAGAAGGGAAAGTTGAGTCTGAGGTTCATTGGACCCCATGAAATCCTGGAGAAAGCTGGATCAATTGCGTATAGAGTAGCTTTACCTCCAAGTTTATCCCAGGTACACAATGTTTTTCATGTTTCGATGTAGAGAAAGTATATTCTAGATCCATCTCATGTTTTGAGCCCAGAGGTAGTTTAGTTGGAAGAGAATCTATCTTATGAAGAACAACCAGTAAAAATTCTTAACCACAGAGAGAATGTGTTGCGGAATAAGGTAATTCACATGGTAAAGGTTTTGTGGAAAACCATAGGGTTGAAGAGGCAATGTGGGAATATGAAAATTCTATGAGGAATAAATTCCCCCATTTATTTAATAAGTGAATAAAATTATGAGGACGCGATTTCCAAAATGGGGGAAGGATGTAACATCCCAGGTAAATGAAGAATAAGATATTTTTATATTCATTAATATTTTTGAAATAAATATTAATTTTACTTTAAAGGGGTTTCTATGTTCGATAGCGTACCTGATACGTAACAAAGATTTTCTTTGGAATCTTATGTTGCACACTAAAAATATAATATTATTATTTAAAATGGTAGTTAACTCCTAGCAGTTGTAATTGGAGGGAATGAATGAAAGTAACTAAAATATGATTATACATGATTGTTAAATGTATTTACATTTATCCACCAAAATTTTAGAGGCTTAAAATATGAATGAATCTAATTTTAAGCATAATTTACATTAAAAGGCTGATTTATCGCCTTTTAATGGAGAACCCTTTTTAAATCTATTTTTGGTCTGTTTAATACATTCTATATGACCAAATAAAATCCTTATTTAGAATGGGGACATCAAAATTTACTTTTTGTAAATTTTTGGAATTTTTCCGATAAAGTTCAGTTTTTAATGAATAGTGAAAAATATTGTATTTTAATTCAAAAGTGCATTTTAATCTAATTTATTTATATGGTTATATTATATTTTTAATTGGTATTAAAGTAAAATTAAAATATATTTTTACCATTTAATCCAATGTTGGTCATTGGAATTAATTTTACTTTGAAATTAGACATAAACAAGTATCAATCTTTTGATAGTTATTATTTCTTAAAAACACGCTATTTGTTTTGATAATTGGAATTGATTTTAAAATTAATTAATTCCACTTCTATGTTTTGAATTTTAAAAAACAGACATCATTTTTGAATTCTGAATATCAAATATATATGAGGCTTATTTTTTGGTATTTTTCTTACAAACTTCAATTTTTGATGAATAGTGAAACCACTTAGTAGTTGTTAAAAAAACTGACTTTTTCATCTAAATAAAATTTTACCACTTCCATGAATTGAATTTCAAAAATATGTCATACATGGTTGTTGTCAAGAAGTAAAATTTGGTTCAATAATATTAAATAATTTTTGGTGAATAGTAACTTTTGACTTTTATTTACCATGGTTAAAGGTAAATAGGGTAATTCAAGGTAAAAAGAATATTATAAAATTTAAAAATTACCTTAACACTTTACCAAACCTTATTTTTTTAGTCTTTAACGACCATGGACATCTTTAGATCAATTTTGGGACCCCATTGTGCCACTTGGGAGTGAAAATGACAATTTAGATTAATTAATTTAATGTGAAGACAAAATTGACATTAACAAAAATATTTTAGTAATTAATTTTTATATGGGGTTATATAAGTCCTATTTTCGACTAAAAATATTATTGGGAAATATAAAAATATTTCCTACATAATGGTAGTTTTTTTTTATAATTTTTAGACATCAAATATATTAAATTATTTATGACATAATAATGATGCAGTATTTACCTCATTAATAAATGATATAAATAAATAAGATTATAATGATTAAATTACTATCCAAAACATGTCCAATTCGGATTGGATGATTTTATTTCGAATATTAGTCATCTTATATTAGACCCTAATGATTTGTGGACCATTAAAACCTAATATCATTATATTATAAAATACTATTTTCACACTTTCCTAAAGAGCCCATCCTCTCCCTTATAAAAGGAGACCACTTCTAACCAATTACTCACACCTCTAAAGCTATTTGGCTCGTCCAAACTCTACCCAATTACACTCCCTAAATCCCTCTCCTCATCCTAGAAGCCTTACATTAGGCAGAAGGCACTTAAGAATTTATTTGGTTTAAACCAAAGGGAGTTACCCAAATTAAAGGTAACAGTTTCTCTTAAATTGTTTTCTATTATTTTACTTCTCCAACCCCTATAATATTTTTGTTTCCTTTATTTTGTAACAACAAAATTATCCTCAATATATTAGGATGTTGTTATGAGAAATATTATAACTACACTTACACACAACTCCATATAATGGATAAAGAACATAATGTTTCTGTGGATGGAAAACTAACACCCCACGAAACGATGATTGTTCAATTTAATATTACTGCCTCTCATGGTGGCCATTATGATGGAACTGTATTTATATATGATATATATTAAGTTTATTATTTCCTTATGCTTCTATACTTCCCCATTTATATCAAGCCTTTATGGTTTCCATAGTGGTTAAATATGATAATCTCATTTGAGGAAGTGCGAACTACCGCCCCCTTAAAGTGATGTGACTCGTTAATTCCTTATGTGGGATGTAAAAGATAGAGTTAATGATATTATATATGATATTATACTGGAATTATAATATACCTATGTATCATTATGTTTTAATTCCATTAAAATAAGAAATAGAAATGAAATTAGCGTTCATGCGTACATACGACTTACCGTCTCCATGAACGATGCATTTCATTTCTTACTTCCAAATGTTATATACTATTATAAATACATGTATATACAGAATATATATGATATATATTATATTTAAATCATGAATAACAATCTGGTTATAATATACTATTGACCACATGGACAACTTGTAAATATAAGTTGTTCATTTTTTACTCAAGTACAAAATATCGACAAAATGAACATTATTAACTTAAATGATTAAATAATGTTTATAACATGGTAATAAGTTATATAAAAGGAATAATAACCTTGAAAAGGTTCTTAAGCAATTATAAATTAACATTAGTTTATTATTCAAGAGATTAAAGAATGATCGAGTCAAGTCGGACGTGAGGTAAGGGACTTCGTCTCAATCTCCTTTCATTGAGGCTTAATTTGTTTTAATACACGACTTTGTTTTATATGCTGTATAAACACCCATGACTTTTAAAAGGGAATCTTTTTCTACGAAGTGGTTTACTCAATGACAAAAAGAAATTTTTCTTTTAACATAAGCATTGAAAATGACCTTTCTGCCGCTACGAGTATTATTTGATCTTTGGATTCCTCAACAAGCTGTAATGTTTTTTTAAAAGAAAATAAATACCATATACTCTTTTACGTATTTTTGGTATCGAAAATGGTTTTGAAAATGGATTTGATATGTAAATATATTTAAGTGATATATTGTGATTGAATTGTGGAAATGTTTTCTTTATTTTATATTTGTTTCATGTCTTATTATTTTACAATGGTACTTGGACATTTGACGGGTGGTTACGTGATAAAACAAATTATGGGTGGTGCCGTGAATACCAGGGCGGGTGGTTACATTATAACCTCCAATTCATTGAGTATGGAAGTCAGCCATATGGATATTCCATTTTGTGATATGTGTGGAATTCGACTGTGTGGTTATTACGTTTAAGTATGTTTGTGTCCCAAGTTACCTTTATATGTTATGTATTCTTTATATGGGTTTTATGGTAATATTTTGGTTACAAAAGGGTAAGTAATGATCTTTTATTCATTGAAGAGTATTTACTTATTCAAAAAAGGTGAAAAGTATTGCTTATGATTATGTATTCATGGTTTATTTGTTGTTTTGAATAGATATCAGTTTTCCTTCTTTGTGTATCCATTACTGATCTTTATATGCTCCTCCCATGTTTTGAAATGTTTTTCAAAGGACATAAAGTGGAATAGGGTCAAGGATGGGATCAAGTAAAAGTCATTGCGTCTAAAACATGGAACTAGACATGACTATTTTTTCAAGAGTTCATGTTTTGTAAAAAAAATGGAAACTGAGTAGAATTGTCTATTTTGTAATATTTTGAAATGTAATAGTTGTGGCCTAACTCTATAAAACTCTAAACCTGAAAGGATCCTCTATGTGAATTATTCATTTAATTCAATATTATGTGAGGTTTATGGCCGAGTCCTTATAATTACTATGCTGAAACAATGGTTCATCACCCCTCCTTTCCCATTACATCTATGAGCCTTGCTAATTCTTTCTTATTTCAATGGAAATTTTTATTATGAATAACATTTATAATTTACTTACTATTTTATCAATTTAACATCAATATTCTCTCTCATTATAATACCTTCATAAGGCATTGTAATTCTCAAGGTTTCCCGTAACCATAAAACCATCCTTAATTTGGTAAAGAAAAGTGTGTGGGTTTCCTAGAAGTGGCATCCCTATTTGGTTAATACAAGTTGATATGGATCTCAAACAATTATTCTTAGGGGTAATAACCTCAAAAATGGTTAATTAGTAATTTAATTAGTCATCACCCAATGCACAACAACAATCCATGTTTCACACCTGGTTTGACACTCCCAATATATTTTCATTGGATATTTCAAACACACTTTATAAACCATAATAAAGGTTTGGAATATTTGGATTTGTATTTATGTTCAACTGATATCCCTCTGAAATGATTTTAAACACAATCACTTCTTTTTATCATTCTTCAATTAGGATACCAAACTCTACATTGTGAATTTCCTATAGTTTCAATAGTTTATTGTTGGGTATTCACCTGGATAACTGCATTAATCCTTGAAAGGGATTCTTTCTCACCTAATTTTAAACCAACGAGTCTCCATCATTATCATGGAATTTACCTCTATCCTCCATGTTAGTGTCTCTATGAACACATTTCTTTATGGAAATGAGATCTCTACTGAGAATGAACCATCACTGTCTTTGTCCTTCATTATCATTATCTATGCATAAATTTTCTTGCAAAGTATTTCCCTTAAATATTACCTTGTTCAATTATTCTAATTAGATTGTGTTTTCCTAGAAAATCATCAATTTGTTGAATGGGGAAATTATCAAATAAAACATATACCATTTATTCTATACGGTGTAAATACCGCATAATTCATTATCTTTGTTGAAGGTTATTTATGTAGAGTGATTTATTACTTTCTTTAGATACCAATTTATTTTACATGGGTTCATGATATGATTATTGGTGGATTTATGTATGTCTTCCTTATGTGTAACGCATGAATTAAAGCATATGAAGGGTGTTACCAAATAATGATCTGATGAATTAGTTAAAGAATTAATCTCTAGAGATGACATGTTCATGAGACCATGGATGTTTTCCTTGGTAATGTATTATTACACCATGGTGATGAAACTTGGTGATATTCTTATAAATGTATTAGTTTTATATTGTAATCATATTTCAATGTTATTAATGTTATACTTATGATCATTTTATTCTTCAAGTACTTATGATCATGTTATGCATAATGTATTTATGATCGTGTTATGATTCCTATACTTGTGATCATGTTATTCCAATTTTCATCAAGTTAATGTTTTTATATTATGATTTTTTTTACCCATGATGTTCATTTATGCTTCGTTTTCATTGTTTATCCCTTACTTGGATTTACAACTCACCTTTCTTTATATTTACATTTTCCTTGATAATTTCACTAAAAGGGATATGTATAAGGAAGTTACATGTATGGAGAATCCTTGTGGAAGAAATGTGTATTTTACCACATGTTTGGTTGTAAATGCACCTTTTTCCAAAAGACACTGAACATTTGATCATGGATTTTTTTGTAATTCATCTGATGTATTAAAATGTAAGCATGTTTAGAACCAGAGTTGGAAGTGAAGTTTTTTCGACTCCCATTTGGTATCAGATGAGAGTTTGCTAATTTTTAGGAATTGGGATTCATAATATTTTGGTATAGAGCATTATATTGTGAAAACATTTCCTAGAAGACTAGGTTATGTATAACCCTTATAACCACATATTATTAACATCTCCTTAGTTTTCATAATGTGTCCTTTTTATAAATCAAATTTAAGTGAAAATTTTGGTTTAAAATTTTCATTCAATGAGTGAAATTGTGAGTGATAAATTTATATAATGGGAAGAATTTAATGACACAAAAAATAAAATATTCTCATTTAAATAGAATAACTCTTACCTCTCAAAAAAATTATTTTGTTTTACAATATAAGAAAATAAAGGCATTTAACATTTCTTAATAACTTTACACATCAAGCGTAAATATGGACTAGTATGACTAGAATAAGTAAATGTATATACAGATTGAATAACATTACATTCACTAAATGGAAATACATTCACTTAAAACATACCGAAAATATTTCCCATCCCATAAGGATCGTAAAAAGAAAGAAAAGTTTTGGAAATTGATAAACATTATTTGAAGATGTGTAAAAACCTTTATAAGGGAAGAAGTGAGTGAGGATGTGATAATGAAAATGTTCTTATAGGGAAATGTGATAATTTTCCTTTATGATGTTTAGAAAATAAGGTTAATTATAATTATGAACATTAGTAAATAATAAAATTTTTCATTATTATTATTGGTTACGTAGATATAATTAAGTGACCATCAGGGTTATTTTATAAAATAACCAAAATTGTATTATTCTTTTTGAAATATATTTTATAATTATATTTTTTTAAAAAAACTTATTATCATCACATAAAATTTTGAATAAATCTTAAAATGATAATATATTTTTACAAAGTCTTATGTAATTTGTATAACGTCTGGAATTTTTATTATGCTATAAAAAATGTTAATTATCAATAAATACATTTTTTATTTAAAATTTATAATTATCATATTTTAGAGTCATTTTTTATAAATAAATTTCCTTTTTTTACACAAAACATAAAAATTATCTTAGGGTGATTTTTTGGGATTTTTTCTAACAAACTTTATTTTTTTATGAAAAAGTGAAAATTGACACCTTACGAGCATTGTGAATTTATGACATCAGTTTTATGTCAGAATGATCAAAAATTATGTGAAACATTTTATAAAATACAAATTTCATTTTATTAATATTAAAATTAATTTCAAAAAATTAATTTTAATTTATAAAAGTATAAATTAATTTTTAGAGACAAAAATTTCATTTTTTGAGATGATTATTTTTCATTTATAGGCTTTAAATGGGTTTTTTGGAAGGTAAATTTAGGTTTGTTAAGTACTTAAATGTACAACCACTCTCACTCACTCATTAATAATCTTCCAAATTCTATATAATTGATTTCACCCATAGTTTTTTGGTTTATATAATAAAATAACATACATTTTAACCATTAAAAAATCTATCCTCATGTATAAATACCCAAATTACCTACCCAATCTCTACAATAAACCCATTGATCCTAATTTATCTATAAATTACCCTCTAAATATTTTCTAAAATATGTGTTATAAGGTTTTAATGATTCTCCATCAATCTTTAATAAGAATCCTCCAAAGGTAAGGCTTTACTCAATCCTACTCTTTCCTTTTCAAGTTCATTACTTTTTCTATATTTTATTTTTAAATTTATTTTTTTATAATAACATTATAGTTATTACATGGTATTATATTCAAAATTATAAATTTAAATATATATTTTACATATTACCTCTCGTTATAGCGTTTTCCTAATTCATTGCTACGCTAAAACAAGGGAGCATCACCCCTCATTTCCCATTACTTTTCCGAGCCTTATTAATTATTTTTCATTTAAACGGAAAATGTACTTATGAATCGTTGTTATAATTTCCTTAATATGTAATTAATGATATACGACCATTACATATAATTATACTACCTTCATAATCTATTATACTGATCAATGTTTTTCATATCAATAAAACCATCCTCAATTTACTAAATAAAATTATGTGTGGTTTTCCTAGAAATTAAGTCCTTTTATGAATACTTCAGGTGGATGTGTCTCTCAAATAGTCATACCTAGGGTTAATAAACCCAAAAAATGGAAAATTGAGATTTTAATTTATTATCATCTAGTTCATGATAATGGGGCTTTCTGGACACCTGGTTTGACAGTCCTTGGTAATTTTCTTTGGATAATTCACATGCACTTTATAAACAATAAACAATTATTAGAATATATGGATTGGAATTTAAATTATAATAACAATCCATTTAAATGAATTTACCCTCCATCACTTCTTTTTATCATTCCTTCAACTACAGTACAACCCTCAACATTATGAATTTTCTATAGTTTATAAATTTTATTGTTGGGTATTTACTTAGATAACTACATCAATACTTTTTTGGGGGGGATTCTTTACCACCTATCTTATAACCAATAATCATGTTTTGTATTAGTCTCCATCATTATCATGGACTTTACCTTTCTCCTCCATCTCAAATTCTCTATGAACACGCTTTGTGGTGGATATGATATCTTTATTGAGAATGACCCATTGTTTTATTTTTCTTGCATTATCATTATATATGCATATTTGTTTTGGAATGTATTACCCTTGTCGATACACTTATGTCATTATTCTTATAAAAGGTTGTTCACATTAAAACTCATAAATTTATTGAAAAGTTAATTTATTTACTAAACCATATACCATTTATTCTATATAGTGTAAATACCTCAAAATTCATTATCTTGGATGAAGGGTATTTTCATAGATTGATTTCTTACTTTCATTGGATGACTTTTTATTTTACATGGGTTCAGGATATGATTATTGATGGATTTATTCATTTCTTCCTTATATAACACACTTTATGTAACACCCCAAGCTTCTACGATACGCTTCTCTTTGAATAATGCAATAGCGTGTGTTGTACGCAATATCGAGTTCTAACACCCCACAACCAATCAAACTAGCCGTTATGAATAGTAATAACCACTTTTTGAAATTTATAAATTTTATTTTTCAAAATGGACTTCATTTTTGGATTTGGAATATCGAAATTATCCTAGGGTGAATTTTTGGTATTTTTCTAAAAAACTTCATTTTTTGATGAATATTGAAACCACTAAGTGGTAGTTAAAAAAACTGAATTTTTCATAAAACTTAATTTTACCGCTTCTGTGAGTGGAATTTCGAAAATCCGAGAGACACGGTTAATATCAAGGTGTAAAATATGGTTCAATGAGATGAAATTAATTTTTGGTGAATAGTAACTTTTTACTTTTATTTACCACAGTTAAAAGTAAATAGGGTAATTAATGGTAAAATGATATTAATATTACTCTAACACATGTCCTAATTATATTAGACAAGTGTATCTCGACCAAAAAAAACCTTATGAATAAAATATTATCATTTAGGTCCACTTGGATTAGATTAGGACATTTATTATTATTTAATTCAAAAAAGATTTAAAAGAGTTAAAATCAAAGTTTATTTACTAAAAAAATTTTAATATAGGGTTACAAATAAGATAAATTTGATTCAAAATATTAATTAGAAAGATAAAACTATTTCCTACATAATTATATTTCATTTAAAATTTTTAGACATTAAATGTTTTAATTTATTTATGACACAATGATGATGCAGTAATTACCATAATAGTAAAAAATTATAATAATTGATATTATAAATACCAAAATAAATATAATTTGAGACTTCTTATGAATTACACTAATTTTCTAGGTTAATATTACATTTTAGGAATGACTTAATTAACTTTTTTAGAAGTAATCATTCTGTTATGATTTTAAAAAAAATTAATTTTCCAAATAGTGTCAAAATTGGCATAAAAGAGTTTTTAAAACAAATATTATATTATTAATTGATATTAAATTCATTAAAATATAAGGCTTGTTAAAGAGACTTATATCATGATATGTGTATCATTAATGGACCACTTGGGGGTCTCTTGGAGGTATATAGTATGTATATTAACTATATAATATAAAAATACAAAGTGACATGTTAAGTGTCAAACTAATTAACTAAGAGTTAAAACTAAAAGATAAGGTTAATATAATGATGCAAACCTGTCTAAATTCTATTGGTTGAGTGGATTTTTACCCATCCCCACCTTAACCTTTAAATAATCCACTTTGGATCCATTAGAAACCGAATATGAATTTATTATAAAATAATATTTCTAGCTTTTCCAAAGGTGCCCCTCACCCCTCTTATAAAAGGGCACTCCCCCTTCTCATTAATTAACACCATAAAAGCCTTTTGGTTCGGCCAAAACCTGCCCAAATACTCTCTAAACTTCCCTAAATTCATCCTAGAGTCCTTCCTTTAGTTAGAAAGCCATCCTAACGATCCCTTTTGATCAAATCAAAAGGAAGAACCCGAAGAAGAGGTAATGATTTCACCACCCCATTTCAAGTTCCTTTCTTCTTCCACTTCTTCTATCTTTGTTATTACCATTATAAAATAATAAGTCCAGTATATTATATATAATTTGATGTTATTTTAAACATGGTACAACCATGTTTCAGTATTCTATCTGTCCTTTTAATGACATGTCACCATACGTGCGTACGTATGGCTTACCGTCTCCACGTCGTGGTGTAATTGTTATTGAAAACATTATTATTTGGATGGGTATAACAATGATGTGTAATTCATGTAAATAATAAATATAACTTGATAAAGATTATGTATATATGATATAACATCCAATTAAATATTATTTTAATATCAAAATAATGATATTGTCGCTCGTGCGTACGTACGGACTACCGTCTCCACGAACGCGATGAGATTCATTCTCCATTGTATCCATTCAAGTCTAATTCTAATTTGAAGATTAATAATAATGATTAAGGACTTAATATAATTTTGTATATGAATAATATGCAACCTATCAATAACAAACATGGCTTACATAACAAAACATATAAAAGAAAATGAGTATGTTAACACCCGAAACGACGATAATTCTAAAATACTATTAACAAAGAAATGTTAAAAGATCATATATGATATCATATTTATATATATGATTCTTGAATAATTTAATAACAATTATTTCACCATTATACAGGAGGTTAACCTACCCTCAACCAATAAAAAGTACAAGGTAAGGGTTATTTCACAATCTCTTCATTATCCGAGGTTGTTTATACGTGATTATCTACTGGGACCTCTTTATCATCCACATCCATGTTTCGTAAAAATTTATTTCAAATAATTCTTATTATTTTAAAGACTATGGTATAAACTAATTTATATCCTTATTGACTTTTTATAATAAGTTATTAAAGGAATCTTTCTGTCGTTTTCCAAACAAGGTCATTTATAACCTTTTCGACGAAATTAAGGTAAGAATGTTTTCTTTAACTTATACTGCAGGTGCAGCTATTTTCTGCCATTATAAAATTGTCAAAGCATCCCTTAAAAACTTATAAGAATTTTTTCAAAAAAAATGTTTTATTTTATAAATATATGACTTTTAAATGATTTCAAAATAGAAAGAGATATTTCTCTAAAAAGAGTTTTGATTTCATCTATGTCAGCATCCTTTGATGGATTTTACGCTTCTTTGAAGTTGATTTATTATGATACAAAACTTCTATATTGTATTGAAGGTTTTGAGATATGTTTGACTGTGGATGTGTTATTTTTATACCATTCGTGGTTTATGGATGAAGTCTTTACATTTCGTATGATTTTTTTAATACGAATGTTTATGTTATGTCTAAACCTTTTCATATGGGAATGCATTGGACTTAATATGTGACGGGTGGAGCCCGCTATAGCTCCTTGATGCATCGGTAGGTCTCATGAGACAAACTAGTGTCTTGGCACAAGGCCTTTACAAAATCTTATTTGTAGTATTGGAACGAGGCCTTGGATATGTGGTTATGATAGTCTGGCATTATGAATTCCATCATTATGAAAGTGATACTGATATTGCATGTGATTATTCGACTAGTAGAATATCCATGTGAATAAGTAAATGGAATTATTTCATTTTATTTTTTTCCATACTATGTTGAAGTTCATGTTTAAAAGGCTTTTGTTTTAGTTATACATTGCCTTAAATGTTTATTCTTATTTATGAAAGTTTTTGATATATTGTTATCCTTACTGGGCATTTGAGCTCACCCCTTTTCTATGTTTTATTCTTCCCGGGATATGAAGAAGTAAATTATGAATGACCTGTAGGGATAGTATGAGGGGATAAGAGTGTGGACTATGGAGACTATGTTGTTATAGTTTTCATTTTTATGATGTAATGTAAACTTTATTAATGTATCTAGTTATTCCAAGGATACTAAACTAATCGGTCTTTCGAGACTTGATCTTTCTTGTGATCATGCCAATGTTATGTAATAATGCACCGACTCTGGGTAACTAGGGTCGGGGCATTACAGTTAGTATCAGAGTAAGTTTATTACAACCCTTGGAAGCTAGATTTAGATAAACTCTGATTGGAGCACATAGACCTAAGATGGACTTTGAGGATTAGTATAGAATAACTTCCTAGAATTTTGGTATTGTAGAGATTTTGTGAGTTTTCTGAGAAATACATCCCTGTCTGGATACGAGCAGGTAGAGGCGACTCTGGCATAGATGTACCTAGGGGTAAAACCCGAAAACACCACTTTGAGTTGGACTCGAATGGGAACTGGTGCAGGACAACGGGCCTTGCTGCACTCTTGGTTACGAAACTCCCAGGGAATATTCTTAGGATAACTCTCATTTTATTTACAAATAATTATGAAGGGTTTATGAGTATATAATTTCTCAAAGAAAACATTTTTATGATTATGGATTATATCCATAAATTGTTCAATTTATGTTAAGTGTTTTATAAGTATGGAATTATGTATTTTGATTCATAAACTGGTCTAGTTTATGCCATTGTTTAGAAATGGCGCCTAGTGGAAGAAATGGAAACCATATCAATGCACACACTCCATGTAGGGATTTCCCACCTGCTCATGATAATTATAGTGGAGCTGGTGATACAACTGGTGCTGATCAACTTATCACCATACTGGGACAACTCACTCAGGTTATGAATAATATCCTTACACATATGGAGCACCCTGATCCACAACATGGACGATCAATGTTAGATCGCTTCATGAGGCAACAACCACCACCGTTCAATGGGAGTACAAATCCCTTAATAGCTGAGCAATGGATAAATTCCCTAGAGAAAATATTTCAGGCTTTGGGGAGTAGTAAAAGGGAAAAAGTTATCATGGCTGTTTACTGCCTCACTGGAGATGCTGATCAATGGTGGTCATTGATTCAAAACACGAAGGAAGATGATGAAGTATCAAATATGGAATGGAGGTAGTTCATATATCTATTTTTAGAAAAATACTTTCCTCGTGACCATCGAGCAGATATGGAAAGACAATTTCTGAGTCTGAGACAAAATGAGGATGAGAATGTCGCAAAGTATGAGGCTAACTTTACAAGGTTAGCAAGGTATACTAGAGATTATATACATAACCCAAGAAGTAAGATTGATAGTTTCTTTGATGGGTTAAAACCATTTCTCCGTCGATCATTAGTATCGTAATCCTTCTCTTCATACGAATACATTGTCTCATGTGCTATCAATACAGAGAAAGAATTCTCTATGTCATATGACTTTAAAGCAAAGAAAGAGAATAAGAGATCTGCTGATCAATCTGGGAATGGAAATAAAGAGAAGAAGGGAAAAGTGGAATATCCATCCTGCAGTAAATGTGGGAAGAAACACCCTGGTACTTGCTTAAAAGGAACGTGAGTCTGTTACAAGTGTGGTGAAAAAGGCCACCAAGCTTGTGATAGCAAGGGGAATAAGGAAGCTACCGATTTCAAATGCTACACTTGCAGGGAGACGAGACATTATGAAAATAAATTTCCTAAGCGTCAGGGGTACTTACCTTAGAAAAGGCCAAGGGATCAAGGCCAAGATTATGCTATCACTACTGCTGAGGTAGAAGCTCTGAAAGACGTGGTGGCAAGTAATTTAATGGTTTCCTCAAGTTTATCAAATGGATTATTTGATTCTGGATCATCAAATTGTTTCATATCTTCCCAGTTTTCTAATAAAATTAGGTATTTCCAATATGATTTAACAAGGGAGTTGTCAGTTAAAACTCCTAAGGGAAGTATCATTGCAACAAAGTTCTGTGAATCAGTCCCCATTAGAGCACATAAATGTTCATTATCCGCTGATCTCATCATCCTACCTATGATTGAGATTGATATAATCCTCGGTATGGATTGGATTTCAAACCATGATGCGAAGATTTATTGTAAGAATAAGGACTTTACAATTTTTGATGATGATGATAAGGAACACCATATCTTTAGAGCAGAACCGTCACCACCTAATTCTTATCTAGATCCACCCCCAGTAGCTCAACTAAATTAAATTATTGGGGAGGAAGAGGATGAAATTACAGTAGGTGAGTAAAGGAATGTTCAAATAGAGGATGTACCTATTGTGAAAGAATATGTAGATTTGTTTCCGAACAATTTACCTGGACATCCTCCAGAACGAGAAGTTGAGTTTTCCATTGATTTAACTCCTGGATCAAGGCCTATATCAAAGACCCCTTATAGAATGGTCACATTATAATTATTTTAACTAAATAAACAACTAGAGGAATTGATTAATAAGGGATTTATTCACCCTAGTGTTTCTCTATGGGGAGCCCCTATTCTTTTTGTTAAAAATAAAGATGGATCTATGAGGTTATGTATCAACTACAGGGATATCAATGATAGAACAATAAAAGAAGTATCCTCTACCTCGCATTGATGATTTATTTGACCAACTGCATGGAGCTCAATACTTTTCAATGATTTAACTTAGATCTGGATACCATCAGTTGTGTGTGAAGAAGGAAGAAATTCCGAAGACAACATTTCGAGCAAGGTACAGGCATTACGAGTTTACAGTAATTCCTTTTGGATTGACTAATGCACCCTCTATTTTTATGGATCTAATGAACATAGATTTGAAAGAATATCTTGATGACTTTGTAGTTGTATTTATTGATGATATCTTGGTATACTGCAAAATCTACTAAGATCATAAAAATCACTTGCGCATGATATTGAAGACTCCGAGAAGACATGAATTATATGGGAAGTTTATCAAGTGCGAATTCTGGCTTCAAGAGATTTCTTTTCTTGGCCATATTGTCTCTAAGGATGGAATTTCCATTGATCCTTATAAGACCAAGGCAATCCAAGAATGGCCTGCACCGACGAGTATAACTGAGGTACGTTGATTTATTTGTTTAGAAGGTTATTATCAACGTTTTGTCCAGAATTTTTCCCGGTTGGCTAACCCATTAACAAAGCTCACACGTAAAGGGGTTAAATTTGTTTGGAAAAAAGATTGTGAAGAATGTTTTGAAGAACTGAAGAGAATATTAGTCAATGCTTCTATATTGACTCTACCATCAGGTAATGATGGGTTTGTTATTTATAGTGATGCGTCAAAGAAAGGACTTGGTTGTATCCTTATGCAGAATGATAGGGTTATTTCCTATGCATCACGACAATTGAAAATTCATGAACAAAACTATCTTACCCATGATATCGAGTTAGTAGCTGTCATCTTTACTTTGAAGATATGGAGGCACTACCTCTATGGTAAAAAATGTGAGATTTATACTGATCAAAAGAGTTTGAAGTATATTTTCTCACAAAAAGAACTCAACATGAGGCAAAGGAGATGACTTGAATTACTCAAGGATTATGATTGTACGATACACTACCACCCGGGGAAAGCACACAAGGTGGAATATGCTTTGAGTAGAAAATACCATGATGTTTTGAAGAATATGAGAATTGAAAGGGATCCAATTTTCATGGATCTAGTGAATATGGACATGGGAATAACCAGGGAAGGTGAAACATCAATGATTTTTCAAATGGTTGCCAAACCATCTTTACTAGAAAGGATTAAGAGTTCTCAGACTGATGATGATGAATTAAAAAAGAAGATTAAAGCTATCAATGATGGGAGATTGAGAGACTTTGTGTATGAGGAAGGAATTTTGAAATTCGAGAAGAGAATTTGTGTTCCGGATATACCTGATCTAAAAAGGGAATTGCTGGATTATGCTCATAGTTCCAATATCTCTATACACCCTGGGAGCACCAAAATGTATAGAGATTTGAAGGAACATTTTTGGTGGGACAACATGAAGAGGGAGATTGCTGATTTTTTGTCAAGATGTATGGTTTTATCAACAAGTGAAAGCTGGAAGGCAACAACCTAGAGCAGTCATGCAACCTCTTCCCATACCAGAGTGAAAATGGGACAATATTACAATGGACTTTTTTATGGGGCTACCAAATACTCCTAGAAGGAACGATGCAATATGGGTCATTGATGATCTTCTTACCAAGTCAGCAGATTTTCTTGCTATAAGGGAAGATTTACAACTTGAACGGCTAGAAAGACTATATATTGATGAAGTTGTGAGACTTCATGGAGTACCCCTATTGATTGTTTCTGATCGTGATCCCCGTTTTACTTCAATATTCTGGAAAAGTCATTAGAAAGCCTTGGATACGAAACTTCATTTGAGCACTGCCTACCACCCTCAAACAGATGGACAATCAGAAAAAACTATTCAAACCTTAGAAGACATTTTGAGATCCTCCTCACTTGACATTCAAGGTATGTGGGATCAATATTTACCTCTGGTAGAATTTTTCTATAACAATAGCTTCCATTCGAGTATTCAGATGGCACCATATGAAGCTTTATACCGAAAGAGATGTCGCACACCAACCTGTTGGGATGACGTTGGTGAAGGAAAACTTGTAGGCCCAGAACTGGTGGAGGAAACGATGGAAAAGGTGAAGGAAGTACAAAACCATATCAAAGCAGCTCAAAGTAGGCAGAAGAGCTATGCCGATAATCGAAGTAAGGATTTAGAATTTCAAGTCAGTGATCATGTGTTCCTGAAGGTATCTCCATGGAAGGGAGTCATACGTTTTGGTAAGAAATGTAAATTGAGTCCTAGGTACATCGGACCTTTCGAAACTCTAGAACGAATTGGGGATGTAGCTTACCGATTGGAAATGTCGCCAAGTCTCTCCAAAGTTCACGATGTGTTCCACGTATCTCTATTGAGGAAATACATGCCTGACCCAATGCATGTACTCACCTATGAGGAATTAGAACTGGAACCCGATCTATCTTATTACAAATAGCCCATCAAGATTCTTGATAGGAGAGAACAAGTACTGAGAAACTGGATGACTCATCTGGTAAAAGTCTTGTGGAGAAACCATAAGATGGAAGCGACAATATGGGAACCAGAGGAACTTATGATGAAGAACCACCCGAGTCTTTTCATACGGTAATATTTTAGAAATTTCGAGGACGAAATTATTTGAAGGAGGGGAGAATGTAACACCCCAAGCTTCTATGGTACGCTTCTCTTTGAATAATGCAATAGCGTGTGTTGTACGCAACAACGAGTTATAACACACCACAACCAATCAAACAAGCAGTTATGAATAGTAATACCAACTTTTTGAAATTTATAAATTTTATTTTTCAAAATGGTCTTCATTTTTGGATTCGGAATATCAAAATTATACTAGGTTGAATTTTTGGTATTTTTCTAAAAAACTTCAGTTTTTGATGAATAGTGAAACCACTAAGTGGTAGTTAAAAAAACTGAATTTTTCATAAAACAAAATTTTACCACTTCTGTGAGTGGAATTTATAAAATACACAAGACGTGTTTAATATCAAGGAGTAAAATGTGGTTCAATGAGATGAAAATAATTTTTGGTGAATAGTAACTTTTTACTTTTATTTACCACGGTTAAAAGTAAATAGGGTAATTAAGGGTAAAAATGATATTAATATTACCTTAACACATGTCCTAATTCTATTGGACAAGTGTATCTCGACCATAAACAACATTAGGAATAAAATATTATCATTTAGGTCCACTTGGATCAGATTAGGACATTTATTATTATTTAATTCAAAGAAGAGTTAAGAGAGTTAAAATCAATGTTTATTTACTAAAACATTTTTAATATAGGGTTACACATAAGATAAATTAGATTAAAAAAATTCATTATAAATATAAAAAGATTTCATACATGATTATATTTTATTTATAAGTTTTAGAAATTAAATAATTTAATTTATTTATGACACAATGATGATGCAGTAATTACCATAATAGCGAACAATTAAAATAATTGATATTATAAATATCAAAATAAATATAATTTGAGACTTTTTATGAATTATAATAATTTTATAGATTAATATTACATGTTTTTAATGATTTAATTAACTTTTTTCGAAGTAATCATTCTGTTATGATTTTCACAAAAATCAATTTTCCAAATAGTGTCAAAATTCACATAAAAGAGTTTTAAAAAAATATATTATATTATTAATTGGCATTCAATTCCTAAAAATCTAAGGATCAGCCAAGAGACTTATATCATGATATTTTTATCATTAATGGACGACTTGGTGGTCTCTTGGAGGTATATAGAAAGTTTATTTACTATATTATATAAAAATAGAAAGTGACATGGTAAGAGTCAAACTAATTTACTAAGAGTTAAAAATAAAAGATAAGGTTAATATAATGACCCAAACCTGTCTAAATTATATTGGATGAGTGGTTTTCGACCCATACCCACCTTAAACTTTAAATAATCCACTTTGGATCCATTAGAAACCGAATATTAATTTATTATAAAATAATATTTCTAGCTTTTCCAAAGGTGCCCCTCACCCCTCTTATAAAAGGGAACTCACCCTTCTCATTAATTAACACCTTCAAAGCCGTTTGGTTCGGTCAAAACCTGAAAAAATACTCTCTCAAATTCCATAACTTTATCCTAGAGGCCTTGATTTAGTCATAAATCCATCATAAGGAGCCCTTTTGATCAAATCAAAAGGAAGAACCCAAAGAAGAGGTAATGATTTCACCATCACTTTTCAAGTTCCTTTCTTCTTCCACTTCTTCTATCATTTTTATTACAATTATAAAATAATAAATCCAGTATATTATATATACTTTGATGTTATTATAAAATTTTACAACCATATTTCAGTATTATATCCATCCTTTGAATGACATTCACCATACGTGCGTACGTACGGCTTATCGTCTCTACGTCGTGGTGTAATTGTTATTCAAAAAATTATTATTTTGATGGGTATAATAATGATGTGTAATTCATTTAATAATCAATATAACATGATAATGATTCTTTATATATGATATACCATCCAATTAAATATTATTTTGATATCAAAATAATGATATTGTCGCTCGTGCGTATGTACGGACTACCGTCTCCACGAACGTGATGAGATTCATTCTCCATCGTATCCATTCAAGTATAATTCTCATTTTAAGATTAATAATAATGTTTAAGGACATAATATCATTCTGGATATGAATAAGATACAACCTATCCATAACAAATATGGCTTACATAACAAAACATATAAAATAAAATGAGTAAGTTAACACCCGAAACGACGATAATTCTAAAATATTATTAACAATGCAATGTTAAAAGATCATATATGATATCATATTAATATATATGATTCTTGTATAATTTAATAACAATTATTTCACCATTATACAGGAGGTTAACCTACCCTCAACCAAGGAAAAGTACAAGGTAATGGTTATTTTACAATCTCTTCATTATCTGAGGTTGTTTATACGTGATTATCTACTGGGGCCTCTTTATCATCCACATCCATGTTTCTTAAAAATGTATTTCAAATCATTATTAATATTTTATAGAATATGTTATAAATTAATTTATACCCTTTTTGAATTTTTATAATATGTTTATAAAGGAATCTTTCTGTCGTTTTCCAAACAAGGTCCTTTTTAACCTTTTCGAAAGAATTAAGGTAAGAATGTTTTTTAACTTATATGGTGGGTGCGGCTATTTTCCGCTGTTATAAAATCTTTGAAGCTTACCTTACAATATTATAATAATATTTTCAAAGAAAATGTTTTATTTTATAAATATATGACTCTTAAATGATTTCAAAATAGAAAGAGTTATTTTTCTAAAAATAGTTTTGATTTCTTCTATGTCAACATCCATTGATGGATTTTACGCTTATTTGAAGTTTATTTAATATGATACAAAACATATATATTGTATAGAAGGTTTTGTGATATGTTTTACTGTGGATGTGTTATTTTTATACCATTCATGGTTTATGGATGAAGTATTTACATTTCGTATGCTAGTTTTAATACGAATGTTTATGTTATGTTTAAACCTTTTAAGATGGGAATGAATTGGACTTAATATGTGATGGGTGGAGCCCACTATAGCTACTCTATGAATCAGTAGGTCTCATGAGACAAACTAGGGTCTTGGCATAAGGCCTTGACAAAATCTTATTTGTAGTATTGGTACGAGGCCTTGGCTATGTGGTTATGATATTCTAGCATTATTTATTCCATCATTGTGAAAGTGGTTATTGATATTGCATGTGATTATTTGATTAATAGAATATCCATGTGAATAAGTAAATGGAATTATTTCATTTTATTTTTTCCATACTATGTTGAAGTTCAAGTTTAAAAGGCTTTTGTTTTAGTTATACATTGTATTAAATGTTTATTCTTATTTATGAAAGTTTCTGCTATATTGTTATCCTTACTGGGCATTTGAGCTCACCCATTTTCTATGTTTTCTTTTTCCCAGGATGTGAAGAAGTAAAATATCAATGACCTACATGGATAGTATGAGGGGATAAGAGTGTGGACTATGGAGACTATGTTGTTTTAGTTTTTATTTTTATGATGTAATGTAAACTTTATTAATGTATCTTGTTATTCCAAGGCTACTAAACTAATCAGTCTTTAGAGACTTTATCTTTCTTATGATCATGCCAATGTTATGTAATAATGCACCGACTCTAGGAAATTGGGGTCGGGGCGTTACACTTTAATAATGGAATATGAAATATTTCCCTTGATATTTCATTAATTCATTGGGTAAAGAAATAATTTCTAGAGATTACATCTTTATAATTCCTTCGAAGTATGCCTTGGTAATGTTTGATGAAACCTTGGTGATGAAACTTGGTGGTATAATTATGAATGTATCATGTTTATAATGTAGAAAAATTTCCATGTTATGGCTCACGTACTTATGATCATTTTATGCCTCGAGTAATTATGATCATTTTATGTCACATGTATTTATGATCATGTTATGTCTCTTATACTTATGATCAAATTATGCCTCTTAATCTAAATTTCATGTTCTAATTAAATGCCTCATTTTTTCCCAACATACTTATTTATGACTCATTTTCATTTTTATCCCTTACTGGTCTTTATATCTCAGCCTTTTCTTATGCCTCCCTTTTCCTCAAGAATTTCAATAAAAGGGATACATATAAGGAAATTACATGTGTGGAGATTACTTTTGTAAGAAATGTGTATTGTACCATGTGTTTTTTTAAATCATACTAGTTACCAAAGTAACTGAACTTTCTATCCTCAGTGTTTTTGGTAATTAATATGATGTATTAAAAAGTATGAATGTTTAGAACCAGATCTAGAAGTGAGGGTCTAGGGAGTCTGAATATATTCATTATTATTTTTCATCATATTTTATGAAGTAAGTGTTTCTTGAGGGCTATCCAAAATCACATATGTTGAATATTTATCTTCATGGAACAAAATATTTTCACTAAACCAAGATGGTTAACTTTTTTAGGATCATCTTTATGATTTTTTATATCATCATGGATTCTCTGAGTTCATGCATGTCATCCACTTCAATTCTCACTTAATAAAATAATACATTAAAGTAATCATTAGGGTACATTACTAAGTCCTAATACTTCTTCAAAAGTAACTATGATTTAGCTTCATGTACATTGGTGCCTCCTTCGTAAATATTGAGAGGTATTTCTCACTTGGAGTGTAAGGATTTACATGATATCACCTTCATGTAAAAAACATTTGATAATACTCCCTCCAATTAATTTGCTCCATCTTAATTGATATAAATATCCCTTCTATATTTATCAAATAACGATTCACTTTCTATGCTAGTTGAAATACCATGATTTGAATTTGTATAGTTGTACACTCCTAATGATAATAAATAATACTGCATATGAATTTTCTGTAACTATAAATTTTTTTCCATTTAAAAATGGAATTTATTTGAGGTTAAAACTACTTCCATTACTTTATATATATAGAAACTTCACCATGTACCTTTTTTTGGTATCACATGTTGATCCTAAGATATTATAATATGTTAAGAGGAGAATCAATGAATTTATATTTTTTAAATAAACCTTCACCAATGATATTATTCTATAATTATTTAGAACACTCTCTCCACTTACAGCTGATGTGAAGAGTTAAATATTTATGGAAAAATAAAATTTACTTGGTTCACCCAAACTGAGATTATCTATGCAGTATGTAATTATGATTTTCCAAAGAACCTCAAAAATAAAACACACACTATTTATAATTTTGTAATGATGAGTAGTAACGCTAACCCTCTCAATTTACAACCTTTAGAAAAAAAATGAATAATGAAATGATCTTTCTACAGTATGGGTCACATTTATCCCCTTATAATATGCATTCTCAATCAATAAACATCCAATAAAAATTACACCAATTCTATTTTATCCATTACCTCAATTTCTATGAACTTATAGTGAGATACCACATATAATACCTTATTATTCTTTTAAAAAATTCCAATGATAGATTTTATTTTTCAATCTTTAGTTCTCAAAATAATTTTCACCAATATATTTCACCTCTTTCAATTTCATTATAATTGAATGGTATCTATTCACTATTCCCACAAAGTCTTCATGATCTCACTTTTTAATAAATCTATAATATTTAATTTTTATAAAAAAATATCCATGTGAAATATATTTCTATATTTGAATATAGAAAATACAAAGACATTAGAGAGATTTTCTCCAATATTAAATTCCAACTAAACTTAATGAAAAAATAGTTTAGATGTAATTAGCTTCATGATCATTAGTCAAATCCAATATTTGAATTTAAATCTATTTCTGATGCTACTATCAATGAAATGTGAATCCACTCTTTATTCTATGTCATATGGTCAAATCCATATCCACAAAATACACAAAATCTATGAATTTAAATAACTAAGTTATCATGGATTTATCCCCTATTAATCTCAGCATGATTATTTTAATTTTTAATTGAATAATTTATTAATCATATTTTATGATTAATAAAACATATTCCCACTACTAAATGGTGAGTCTTCATTTGAAAAATCTACAGGATTTAACCTTATATTTTTTCAAGTGATATGAATATGCATCCCGACCCGCCTTCACAAAGATGAGGGAAGGGGAAAAAGATTGTCAGACCCTTCCTTCCTCAAGTTAAAGGAGAGATAATGACCCCCCAATTCCCGCCTTCAATAAGTCCCGGAGTGGTGACTAGCACCAAGGGTGTGAAATTATGTGCAAAATGGATAGAATTACCATTTTTATTTTGTAGGATCAAGATATAAGATAGTATGTCCCAAACAACACCAAAAAATGGAAGTAAAATTAAAGCCCAAACAATCCTTTCCCATATGCATGTTTCAAAAATAAGTTCTTAAATACAAGAAAATTACAAAGGTATATTCCAAAGAGAATAAAACATCAAAAACATTTTTCCTAATGTCCGAACTAGTACGGACCTACATGGTCCTTTAAGTCCTCCTAAAAACCTAAAATCAGTTATATATATGTAGGGTGAGTAGACAAGTATAATTAATAGGTAAAACCAAAACCTCTTGTGCACAAGTGGGGAAGCATTCTATTGCCCCAAGAGAAAAAGAGATAACCAAGCACCCAATAGGGAACATATACACCCATACATAACCAAGGAAAACTCCCCAAATAACGCAAGTCAAGTAATGTAATTGTAATAGCACATCAATATTTTGGTACCCCGAAATACTTTCCCACTAGTTATTGAAAACAACCTACACATCAGACCTCCCCCGCCATTCTCACCGCAGTCCCACTGCCATACACCACCTGCACACACCTGGGCTACCACAACCACACATCCTTCCCAAACACACCTGGGCCACAAAAACCACATGTAACCACACCCACAGACACCTGGGCCAGAACAACTACTGCCATGCTTGAATACACCTTGGCCCAAACAACTACTGCCATGCTCGAAGACCCCTAGGCCTCATTTCGAAGACACTTGGGAAACAACCTACTTGCACAAACCTAGTACGACCACCACAACGTACCCTGCACAAAGAAGCTTGGGAAATAATATACCTCAGGCCGTCATAGCCTGCCTGAAGAATCTTAGGCTACTTGGGTAAGGGAGAAGAAAATAATCTGTTGATTATCCACTCATATGATTGTAGGGAAAAACACCACCCCCCATTGAAATGGGGGTGTTTGGCATGAAGTGATCAACTTTATTAGGGCACGAATAATAAACATAAGAACTAAATTATAAATATAGGTAAACAAGAACTCATCCCAACCTAGGGGTTCCAAACCCAGCCTATACACAAACACCCTCATTGTCATTCATTCATAAAAAAAGCACACCACCCACAACCAAGTCACAAATCATTACCAGAAAAAATTCCCCACTGAACCCATTCTTGTTATCACATTCCAGTGATTCTATTTAAAGAATTCTTCACTACTGGGCAACTAATAGGCATATCCAAAATCTAAGGAAGGGAAACAACCAAGCATTAATTTAAGCATTCACACTAGGTTCTCTTGTAAAGTCACAAAAAAAGGGATCCATGAGATCCATCAAAGTACTAGAACCAATCCAAGCCCCACCATACGGACCCACATTACCATAGATCCAAAAACCAACATCTTCACCACAACAGGGGATCCCATCCAATCCCCATCACGCCACAAGCATCAAGCAGAACAACCACACATGTCACCAAAATAAAGAAAGGGGGTTTTTAGATTCAAGCACACCATTAAATAAGTATCTTCTTTCATTTAGTTTAACTGGGGTGATCAGAAAAGTATTTTTGTTCACCATAAAATTATTTAATCAACCGATTTTACGTGATTAATCAATTTCCATGTTACAGCCATTCAATCATCACAGAAGACATGGGTTCATTAGTGCGTGTGGAAGGACCACCAACGACCCCAATTTTTAGCGGACATATGCCCATACAAACCACAACATATAGGGGAAGATAAAATAGTACAACAACATCATCAAACACACCCCTTAATTCTTTTAAAAAAATCATTATCTTTGTTAAGGTTTGGTTTCATCCATCCCGAGAGGAAAAATTATCACACCCACCCCGCAAGATTCACAATTAAGAGAGATGTAGGAAAAAACCTGCTTGTTTGATCAATGATAAAAGTTTCTCTCCATGCTCTATGAATTGGGGATGCACGACTTGCAAGTGAGGAACTATGGGGACTCCAAGAGTGAGTAGAAAAGATCTAGCACAAGCGCTCCACTTTCCTAGAGATGGGGTACTCCAAACGTACCAAGGGGAAGAAGGAAAAGAGACCAGACTTGAAGAAGAATAAATTCTTGTGCAATAAAAAGGTGATATCCTAGAGTTATGGGATACCAAAATCTTGAACGGTTTAAAAGAGTATCATGGTTTCACCATGCGGTTGGGTTGTTACAAATGATGGAATTAGTTGTCTTTCAATAATTCCCATTAGAGAGGTGGCCATAATGATTGTGAGTCAAAGGGTTTCCTTTAAACAGAGGAAAAAGCATAACATGGGTGGAACTGAATGGTGCAGGAAAAGTTGTGACACCGAGGAAAAGGCCAGTCTTTTTGGTATGTCAAAGGTCGCCAGGCTCTTGGGGGATTTTAGATGTCAGTTATGGGCTTTTAAATGAATTTTAAAGGGGTATTAAAACATCTTTACGTCAAAATATACGTTGCGGGAGAGGAAAAAGTCAGAAACTAGAAAAGAAGGATGAAGGGTGGGACACCATTCGGTGAGACACCGTAATGGTTCCATAGTCACGGTGCCATCATAATTAGTGCCACCATCTCAGTGTGAGACCATGATGGTGTGAACATCACGGTCCCACCGTCACGGTTCCCCATCACGGTTCCACCATTACTGTGCCATCATTTTGGTGTGAGACCATGACTGGTGCCACCGTCACGGTGTCGTCGTGACCGCTGCCACCATCATGGTGTCACCATGATCGGTGTCACCGTTTAGGTAGAACTGTTTGATGGAACCGAGTTTTTGGAAAAGTACTAGACCAGGAGGGTTCAGGCCATTACAATATGACCCCTATATAAGGGATAATGACTCTTATATGGTTGATATGATAAATGGAATTACCTTGATGTATTTTTCAATGACCCTTATAGAATCAAGAATGACCCTTATGATGAACCCAATATTGATATCCTCTCAAACTAGAACCTAAACCAAATTTCCACATACCCAAATGGAATTCTCAATACCCACAGGCTGGAGACTAGCACCTGGGACTCAAATGAAAACTAGAGGGAGTTATTTTCCCCACCTAAAACAAAAAAATTTCATAAATATATATACATAAAAGAGTGAAACAACAGAATAGATTACATATGAAATTACTGAAATAAGATCAACGAAAATGATACAACTCAAGGATAGTTAAGGCATCCTAAATTACAAGTCCAATAATCAATCAAAGACTAAAATAGGAAATCAAATACTCAATGGGATAGTGTGAAAAACTCCCACCATCTCCCCACTAGATACTATGATAATGTTGAAAAAAAATACAATTCCTCATTATAGTGTATTTCCTTTCCTTGAATCGAAAGACACAAAAAGGTATAAAAACCACCAAGGGGGTGTGAAGAGTGTGAAATTATTAGGCTCATTCATATCCCACCCTTGTGTTCTATAAATAGACTATGTACAAGAATCTAAAAAGTCTTATATTTTAAGAAAACATGGCATGATAAACACTTTAATGTTTTTTTAAAAATAATGGATAAATATTTAATTTTACATGTTTCCATATTTCCAAATAAATATTGGTAAAACATTTTCAAATTATTTCATATATATCACACAAATATATCTGGAAAAAGAAAATAATGTATCACATATCCTACGAACCAAGGTAGAAAAATGTAAAATAGTGAAATCCAAAATCATAGGGAATATCATGCCAAGGATCACTACAATTTAGGGGAGTAGATTAATCGTACCAATATCAATTACTAGTTCATAATTAATTCCATATATAATAGGCTTGAGGAGCATAGAAACACCCCATGAGTGAATCCCCTTACAATTTCAATATCAATTCTCTAGAAAAACGATCCTAGAGAATAGAGGAACACCCCATGAGTAAGCCCCACAATATTACATGGATGAAGTATCTAAGCTAAACCTTCCACCTAATTACCCAATGCTTCCCATGTGTTCTATTTTCCAAACAATTTCATCATAACTATGTTTTGAAAACCATTTCAAAAATCCATTTCATAATTATTTTAAAATACCTTTTCCTTTTAACCAATTAAGGGGAAACCACATTTTATCAAAAACCCATTCCACACACACAAATCCATCATTCAATCATGTCATTTTATTTATAGAATAATTTATCCAATCATTAGAAATATTTTCCATCAAACATAGGCTAGAAATGAAACCACCTTCCTCAAACTCAGATCGCAGACACCTATAATTGGATCCACTAACAAGTAATTACATAGTAATATTAAAGTAGGCCCAAGAATCAATCCACACTTCTCATAATTGATTAAATTTAGAAAAGGGTCACCTAAGAGGACATATCAAAACATACCTTAATGAAAGTCACATGGAACACCATAACGAACAAAAGGGTTATCCTCTAGAGGGAGACATCACAATGTATCTAAAAGGAAACAAGAATAATAAACACCACATACCAATGAATATATACTTGTAGTGCAATAGAGGTTCAATTATCTAAATAAAAGAATAAAAAATGAGGAATACTCACATATAGAAACTCACCGCAACTACAATGATGATCAATTACTGAATCAAATAATTAAAAAGGGTTGTACATCTCCAAAGTTTTCTCTAAGAGCCTCTAGGTTGAGAGGGTAGAGGAATGAAAATGTATGAAAGAGATATCATCCATAAAATGACCTAAAATCATTACTTGTGATACTTACATTATGTAAAACCCCTTTTCACATCGTGTAATCCATGCAACCCATGTACACTAAAAAATCTGTCTGTTTCTTTAACGCGATTTTTACCATTACATGTTGTCTAATGTATATTCATGGTGTTAAATCTTCATACCTTTTACTAGTTTACATAATCTTCCCCGTACCCATTACATGGTGTGGTAACATGTTACATGGCATGTGAATTTATCATGATTTTTAAGAAATTCACACTCAGAAATAAGCTCACGATATCTACCCAATGATCAATACACGGTGTGTAAATTCATTTCACAATGTGTCTTACTCATGATGATAGTGAAAATCCCAATTTCATCTTAAAAACCATCAAAATAACAATAGAATTATCTGAACTCATGGGGGAACCCCACAAATACTTTAACATGTTTATACTGGGACTCTATTAGTTAAAACAATCATACATCCTTGAACTTTAGTCCATTTACCCCCAAAAATTGAACATTATCCTTGGAATTCCCAATACACAAACAAATAAAAATTATAACAAAAATTGAGAAGATAAATATCTAAAAGCGGTAGAAAGATGTTACAAACTGCCCACCATAATAATTTCTATCATGGAGAAGTCATGTGGATGAATGATGTTCAGAAAAGAGGTGAGGTCACTAATCCCTCATCAACAACTCATGTTCCCAAGTCTCATTAGAATCTGATTCATAATGCCATAACAATCAGACCAAAGAAATTCAATTCCCACATAAGACTTTCACTTGAGAGTCAATGATCACTATTGGATACTCAACAAAAAAAATGTTTATCTATAACTAAATCTATCCCTAACTCAAAATGTGAGAGAGATCAGGATGATATTTCATAAGATGTGATATGTGGAAAACATCATGAATTTCTACCAACTAAACCAAAAATTTAAACTGATAAGAAACCTTCCCAAGACACACTGTGACCTCAAATTTTCTAACATATCTTGAATCCAACATTCCATATATTATAATATAATGATGACCCAATCAACTAAAAACCTTCAAGAAACACCCATCACATATGAAAAACTTCATAGTATTATGTCACTGATATTTATAAGATTTATATCAACTCAGAGCTATAATTAGATGTCGATTTATATCAAGAATCCTCGCTGAAGTCACATGAACTAGACTCGGTCCCACTAAAGAGGTTTCACCCACCTCTTCCCCACATAGAGTTCATCAGTATGGGTGACCATACAAATCATCAAAATGATCCATTTTAACTATATAATAATAACTATTATTATAGTAAAACTCAACCATTCTCAAATTTATATCCCAAGATCATCTGAAATTCAAGACACAAGCATGGATAATAACCTCCAAAATGGGAATATCGTGATCTATCTGATCTTCTTTATGTAGATGAATGGTTGTACTCATCTTGACATGATCCCCCATAACCTCATGAATACTCCTCTAAAACCATTAGGTAAACCTATGATCTCTATCTAAAATAATGGTAAAACAGACCATATGTAACCTCAAATTCACATTCGCATACAACTTACCCAAATATTTTGATTTTTTGGTGTCCCTAATTGAAATAAAATATGATAAATTTTTTAACCTGATCCATCACCACCCAGATTGCATTCCCCCCTTGGGGAATCTATAGTAATCCAACAAAAAAAATCCATGGATACCACATCCCATTTCCAAAAAATCACTACAAGATTTTGAATTAAGAAAAAAAGTTTCAAATGATATATCTTTATCTTTTTGTAGGTGTAAATACATGACACATACTCTGCAATATAATGCTCCATAACTGACCACTAGAATCTCCACATCATGCCATAATACATCTCCATGGTTTTTGAATGAATATTCCATGAATAAATATGAAAAAAAATTGAGCACATTATAGGTGTTGGGATGATAAAAAAACCCAAAATTTAGAATACCATCCAAATAGAGAGGACAACTGGAAACGGTCTACCACCCATAAAGGGTTTCTTGAATTCTAGTGAACTCATCGTACTACTACTAAACCTACATAATAGACACTAGGAGAGATGATGATAACTTAACACTAGTGAGAAAAATACCTAAAACATCCTCTCGAGTATCTAGGCACAACTGAGAAAAGCGACCCATAATGTCCCACTCTTCCTTAGATTCTAGAACATCTTTTGATGGTACTTTTCTACAGAGAGTGTTTATAATGGAATTACCATTCACTAACATGTAAGTGATGTCAACGTAAAACATATAAAGGTATATCACTCACCACCTCTATTTTAGATTCAACTCTCTATGAGAAAATATATATATCATACTCTTATGGTTATAAAAGTTTGTGAACCTGTCCCCAAAAAGATAGTTCCACAAAAATTTTTGTGCATTAATAAAAACAGCCAGCTCTAAATCATGAGTGGGGTATTTCTTATCATGATTTTGAAGATGAAGAGAGATTTAATCTACCACATGATTATCCAAGAAAAATCATGAAAACTTAACCAGTTCCATAAGAATCATATAAAAACACATGCCCCTTACTGATATCAGGTAATATTAGAATAGGATATGATGTTAGAATTCGTTTAATCTGGTCAAAATAAGACTGAAACTTTATATAATATGTTAATTTAACCCATTTTTTGGTAATACCAACCAAAGGGTATGTCAACATTGATAAATACATGACAAACCGTCGATAATATCTAGTAATAAAATGGAATCTCCAATTCTCAGATACTTTTTGTGGTTCTTCCCCAAAAAAACGGTTTTCAACTTCTCAGGATTAACATATAATCCACGATTAGAAATCACATTTCCCAATAAATTCACTTCTTGGATCCTGAAATTTCATTTCAAAATCCTTCCATACAAATAACTTCTCTTCATGATTTATAGAACCAAACTAAAATGGTTCTCATGCTTGTTCTTGGATATCGAGTAAACAAAAGCCTCATCTATGAACACTAACAAATTTTTTTGAGATATTGACAGAATATTTTATTATCAAATAAATGAAAACTACATAAGAGTTTATCATACCAAATACAATCAAAATATATTCTTAATGGACATACATACTCTTAAATGTCGTATTCATTATATTAGACTCCAAAAATATGAGTTGATGATAACCTGGATGAAGATCGATCTTTGAAAACCAGGTTTCCTTATTTATATGATGAAACAAACTATCCATATGAATAAAATGATACTTATTCTTAACTATTACCGAGTTCAACTTCTGAGAGTCTATAAAAAATCGAATTAAACAATCTTCCTTCTTAGAAAAGTGAATCGGGGATTCCCAAGGTGAAAAACTAGGGCGAACAAAACCATTCACCATTAGGTAGTCCAATGTAATCATGATCACTTTCTGCTCTGCTAGTTCTATATGGTAAGAAGGTATCAAGATCGGATGTGTAAATGGAACTAGGTCAATCATAAATAGTACCTCCCTCTCTGGAGGAATACCATATAAATGGTCTGTTAAAACGTCAGTGGGAAGGTCAACATAAAAAGAAATATCTTTATGCTCAAATTATATAGAAGAGAACAAACTCCTAGGATCTAGGTGGGAAGGTCCTGCATTACCAATCCTCATATCCCACTCTACCTAAAACACCTATGATCTCCAATAGGTAGTAAGAAATAAGATGTGTTGATGATAACAATAAACCTTAGAATGAGGATAAAAATTAAAATCCATCCCAATGATGGTGTCAAATTGATCCAAATCGATAATGAGGAAATCCCATACTAACTTTCCATCATCCATCGATAGTGAACAAGAGTGACGAACCCCCCCCCCCCAACTCTTTTGAATTCACAAGAAGGGTCACTAACTCCTTAATAGAGGGAACAAGTACTTTTTTATTTTTAATAATATCAACAAAATATAAATATATAAACAATTTAGAAGAAAAAAATACCAAATAAGGAAATTTATACTAAAGATGAAATAAAGATGGTACCTCTCATTATCGCTAGACTCACATCTAACTTCAAAAAAACTTATCTATTGTGTAAAGGTGATTACTCCATAGGATTTTGTATAGGGTTCCATAGCCTTTGAAGAATCTAACTGTATGAAAATATCATTAGGAGCCAATGACCCCATACCATATCAATGAGTAGACATAGCCTGATAGAAACATTGTAGTTAACCATAATATCTATAACTATTAAACATATTCACTAGTGCATGAAAAGAATTTAGGGAGTGACCAACCGTGAAACACTGATAGAAATTTAGAGGCACACTACAAGTTATAACATCAGGATCATAGGAGGCATTCCACTATGAACCACCTCCACCACTCCTACAATGATCCTCTTACTTTCTCTTTTTCCATTTTGTGCCACTGAATCATTCACTCGGTGAAATAAAATGGTAAGAATACCTGACCCTACATGCTAGGTTCATCTATAACATCATCACAATGTATACCATCTCCACATAGGTTGAAATCTTTAGCATAAATACATACGATCTGATATCTAGTCTCAAACCATGTAGGTACTTCTAGGCCCTTAGAAGGTCATTCTTTACTACATATAAAAAATAATGAACTTGATTAGCAATCTTATTGATGTATTCCAAAACTGAAATATCTCCCTACTATATAGATAGGAACTTTATAAAATTATACACCATCAGGGACTCTAGATAAAACTTCTAATAGAATAGGTTTTTAAACCCTTCTATTCTAATCCCACATGCCTACCTCCATGTACCATAGATTCCCACCATTACTTTTTGAGACCCTCATGTTTGAATGTTGCAAACTTTCCCATGATTATCTTAGATATATCAGTGAATTCAAAGATATGGTTGACCTTTTTTGGAAAATACATTTCCTCTAGAGTTACATTTTAACCTTTAGTAGATAGTGGATTCTACCGTAATAACCTTCATGATTGATCCCCTTCTCCTCCAAATCCAAGATGTTCCTCAAAAATTGTGTTCTAGAAATAAATTACATTATCTTCAACAACACAAACATTCCTCATAATAACCTCAACAAGATTATGATTTTTACATGGATTCTATTGAGGAGAATCCACTGAACCCTCTTGAGGAACCCATGGAACATGTCTGGGAGAAATACTACTACACACCAAATCAAACAAAATGATATGATGATAGAACAATCTCATTTGAACCCAAAAAACCATATGAAAAAATAATTTTAACATCAAGAACTGAAAATTAAAGACACACAGCCCAATATCCCTCAATAACTTGTGTCTCGTCATAGAAAGAGCTTTCTAGTAATATATCACAACAAACCTCTCAAGTCCCAAAAAACATATCTCCAATCTTCCATTCATCCCAAGATAAGGAATCCGAGGATAGACTACCTCTGATAGAAAACTATGATGAAGATGACCCAAATAGTCTATAAAATTAGTACCTGACATGAAATTCCACTTTCCTGAAGGAAATCCCAGATCCCCATGAGCTGGTGACTAGCACTCAGACATCAAACAACAATTAGAGGGAACGATATCTCCCAACATAAAGAAACAATATGGAATATAAATATATAACACAGTTAAATAGTGGAATAAATAACTTATTCCATAACTAAAAAAAATAAAAGAAGAAATGATATAACTCAAATATAGTTAGAACATCTCAAAATACATGTCCAATCATCAAAGGAAAACTAAAACAGGAAACCAACTACTCTATGTGATTGTGTGGAAAAAATCCCACCATCTCACCACCAACTACCTAGATAAAAATGGTAAAAAATCAATATCTCACTATAGAACCTTGCATTTCCCTATATAAAAAGACATACAAAGGTATATGCATCATCAAAGGGGTAATCATTGTGTGATCTAAATAGGATCAGTGGGATCTCACCCAGGTTTTCCGTAACAAGTCTTTGTATAATAATACAAACATGCCAAACATTAAATAAAATAAGTCATGATAAATATTTTATAGTTTAAATATCTAAATCCTGAAAAACATTTAATTACACTTTTTAAAAATTTAAAAATAAATTTACGTAAAACATTTTCAAATAATTTCTTATACATCAAGAAGACAAATCAGGTTAAAGTAAAGATTGTATAACATATTATCAAAACCAAGGAAGTAAAAGCTAATATAGTAAAATCCAAAATCATAGGCCACATCATGACAAGGATCAATACATGTTAGGCTAGTATACCACTCATCCTACAATCAATGGCTAGTACAATATCACGTCCTTAGAACAGAAGCCTAAGGAGCAATGAATCTCCCCATGAGTGAATCCCAAGATAATATCAATACCAATTCCATAGAACAACTGGCCTGGGGAATAGAAGAATAACCTATTAATAAACCCTCCAATAATACAAGTACAATGACCCTAAGATAAACCTCCCACCTAAGTACCCAATTCTTCTCATTTTCACTATTCTCTAAATCATTTCATCAAAACCATGTTATGAAAACCATTTTCGAAATCTATTTCCTAATTCATTACCTTTTCCTTTTACCAAAACAAGGGAAACCCCATATTTTATAAAAAAATCATTCCAAACACACAAATCCATCAATAAATCATGAAATTTTATTTACAAAACAACTTATAAAAAGTTAAAGAAATTTAGTTCATCCAATATAGACTAGAGACAATACAACCTACCTCAAACTCAAGTCAAACATGCCTATAATGGGATCCACCAAAAAGGAAGAACACAATGACAATGAAGGATTACCTAGAATCAATCCACACATCTCATAGTTGATGAAACTTATAAAAATGTTCACCCAAGATGAAAAATCACAACATACCATAGGGAAAATCACATGCCACACCCCAACCAGCACAAGGTTTTGCCTCTAGAGAAAGATATCATGATATATCTAGAAGTAAACAAGATGAATAAATACCACATACCAATAGATATATACTTATATCACAACAAGGATACTATTATCAAAAAATAGGAATAAATAAAAGGGATATTCACCTAGAAAAATACACCACAACCAAAAATACGATCCATCAATGAAGAAAATAATTCAGATGGGTTAGAGGACTCCAAAATCATCAAAAGTGACTCTAGGATAAGAGGGGAGAGGGATACAAATTAATGAATGAGAGATTATCTATGCAACACCCTAAAATACTAACTCATGAGACTTACATGGTGTGAAACTCTTTTTCATGTCAAGTAATACATGAAACCTATGTACACTGAAAAACCCATCACTTTTTTATTGAAAACCATATTTTTACCATTACATGGCATGTAATGTATATTAATAGTGTGAAATATGCATGCCTTGTACTGATTCAAAGCATCTTCCTAGCACCCATTACACATCATGAAAACACATTACATGGTGTTTAACTGAATCATGATGTATAAGAAGTTCATACACTGAAAAAAAACTCATGATATCTACCTGGTCACCAATGCATGGACTGTAAACACATTACATGGTGTGAATTTCTCATATAGATAGTGAAAATACTATTTTTAGCTCTAGAATGTCCAAAACTATTCTAGCATTTTCGTAACTCAAGGAGAACCCTAAAAATCCTTTAACATGTTCATACAAGGACTACATTGATTCAAAAAACATACATCAATGATATTTAGATCATTTTCCCTAGTAAATTATCTCTATCCTTGGGAGTCCCAACACTCACCCAAATAAAAAAAGAAATGAAAAGTGAGAAGAGAAATACCTGAAAGTGGTAACAATATGTTACAACACTGATGAAATAATCTAATGACCCTAAAAAAACATCCAATTACCATTATAAAATTTTCAATGACCATTATATAATTAATAATGATCCCTATAAAATGTTATAAACCCCTTAAAAAATATCCAATGACCCTTACGAAACTATGAATGGCCATTAATAAATGGACCAATGAGTTTACGAAAACTCCTTCTCACATGATGACACTTACATTCGTCGGTATAACTCCAAGACATTTCCAATTCTATCTTCCTAAAAAACATTCTCTTACACAAAGATTAAATCACACATTTGAAAAAGACTTAGTCAAATTTTCATAAACTTTCTCCAAAATAAAACACATAAAATTCCACTAAAATATATTCAACACTCATCCAAACATCATATTACATTATCCCATTGACTTCATTATCTATTTTGGAAGTCCCTTAAAAAAACATGTTAACAAAATTAACATAAAAACATTCTAAGATGATATTTTTCTAATAGTTACTTTCTTAGACTCTCTATCCTTATCACCTAGATACTCTAAAATACCATAACCAAGATCCCTAAATGTGTCCGATAATATCATTTTGTGATTACTATGACCCAATTATCTAAACGACATCCGACTTAATCACCAAAACCTCTAGGTGCATCTCTTGATCAATAAAGTCTAGCCTAAATGTAATTATTTGAACAATACATGTGTGGGAGATGGTTTTCCACCTTTGAATAATTAATAAACCATTAATGGTTCATGCATGTAGTTGGAATGACTCTGTTAAACAACAAGTACACCAGGTTTATATCTATTAATCAATATAACTAGGTGAATATTAGAACAATACCATATAAAATAAATTATATAAATATGAAATGTGATAAAACCGGTGTCAAAAGATACCTAAAATTTTACAAATTATGTGAACAACACAAAAAACACATGTATATAAAAATAGAAAAATATTCCAAGAAGAAAAAAAATTGAATGTCCCTTGTGTGGAACTCAAGTGATAACATTTAAGGAAAACCCCTATGCATCCACTATAATCATCTATAAGAAATCCTAAAATATAAAACCCAAACTTTTTACTTAATGGGTAACTGAATCCAATGATTTGGTCCTTTAACTTTACCTAGTCCACATATAAAATCATTTTCATGATCCTTATAAGGACATGTATGGGGTTTAATAAGAAAGTATCCAATAGATTGTCTCCACCCCTCCCATTAACAACCATAAGATAAAGTGTATGTAGAAATAATTAAAGGGTTGGAAAATTAACAAAATAATATCCAAGATAGAATAGTAGATGTATATTGTGTAGGTATAATGATGATACCTTTGTATTGAGTGTTGTATAGTTTCCAATGTAATTGTTGGAGGAATGTCAATGTGTGTTGATGTTGTGTTATGGAGTGATAATCCATCCCACAGAGATGATGAAGTTGAAACCCATGTCTTTATGTAATGATAGATGAAGAGTAGATTCCATTTAATATTGAAGTTAAAGTTTATCTTGTTGGTAAATAGATTTGGTGGTGTTCGAAGCTACATGATAATCCCTTATATATGATGGTTTTATAGATTGTATTAATTCCAAAGAGAAGTGGTGAATCTTGGAGTAGTTCTATCTGTAAGAAGTTACATGTGAAGGTTGAGTGAATATGTTGGACACTAAACTAGAATATTCTAGATAACTTATATAGATATTATTAAAAATTATAAAAATAGGTTTAAATTTTGAATAAAAATTTATTAATGATTGGAGAAACCAACTATGTGTATGTGAGTGTGAAGTTTATTGAAATCAGTAAGAAAATAAACATAGATTATGGGTTGTGAAGGTGGATTTGAAGGCGGAAGTAAAGAGGAAATGAAGTTTATTATTATACTCTAGATTGAGTATATTTATTCAAAACCTTAGTAATAGAGATTAATATTCATGAGAAATTTTTTATTTGGAGTTATTTTGAATTAATTTGTAGAATTATGGAATTGTAACCTCATAATGGAAATTAAGAATTTTAAAACATCCTCAAGACTTTAGAGGATTCATTATATACAGTTGATGTTCCAAATTTATCAAATTAACGACTTCAAGTGATTAAACTCTAAAAATTAAAAGAGTAAATATATCATCAAAAGTGTTTTAAAACCCATGTGAGGATCAATGTAATGATGGAGTTAGGTGCAAAGGATATCCAATCACTTATGAGGATTAGCATAATGAAGGATCTGGACTTAATAGTCGTCTAATAACATATGAGGATTGATATAAGGATGTTTCATGATATATGGGGATCCACATAACTTATAGGGATCGACTTAAGAGTGGTAGATGATGTATGGTGTTCTAAATATGGGTCATTGGAAATACATATGAGTAATCAGCCTACCCATGATCCACATAAGAGAATATTTGATGTAAGAGTCATAAATCAATGTAAGATTCTGCTCCATTTAATTGTAATATTGTTCTTATGTTCTTCATGAAAAAAATATAGATTTATAGTATGGTATTTAGATAATTATTTTTATAAAATAAATATTATTTTTGAAATGATCATTTTGAAATTATCCAATGTCTATTTTTTTCATAATGTTTTGAGACAGTTGAATTTTTGGGTAAAAAATAAATATTATTTAGTTATACAGTATATATGATGACATCCTTAAAGATTAAAATTGATGTAATAAATTCTATAAGTAGTGAAAATATCCAAAATTTTGTTTTCCATTTAATATAATATGTCTTTGATCTTATTCTATTAATTTTATAAACCCTTAATATATCCTCCAAAACCTATTTTATATTTCATGGTTTTAAAATCCACTCTTTATAAAAATTACTATATTTCACATCACCAAGGCTATTATTTAAATGATTTTAGTTATTTTCCATATAGAATAATGAAATAAACTCCACTTCGTTAGAAACCATGGGAAAAAGCCATTGGATACTTTTTAGTTTGGATGAATTTATTATATGGAGTCTAATACTGATGTTTAGAAATTAATAAAATATTTACCCCACTTTTTCTATATAATCCCACCCAAAGACCAATTAATATTCACTAAAAACCCATGGAGAATTAATTTACTCATCTCTTACCTTCCTGGATCCCTCCAAAGGTTCCTCTACTCTATTAAGAATCTCCTCCAAAGATTTAAGAAGCTTCATCTCAAGGTAAGGGATTCCATCCTCTTCCCCTTTATTCATGCACTTCCATCATACTATGCCTTTTGATTTCCAATTGATCATATTTGGATATTTTTTTCTAAAACCCTCACACTTTCCTTATGATTTAAAAGTGATGAGAGTCTCCATCCACTCTCATTTACCCCCACTATAAACCTTTATGTAACCCCATTGTATATGCTATCAAACTGATCATGTGATTTTCAATGAAAAACAATTTTTTATTGAATACCCATCTCCATTTAAACTCATGTTTATTCACATATATGTACATATCCTTCAGTTATTAGAGAATTCCATGTAAGTAACTATAATGCCCCGACCCCAGTTACCTAGAGTCGGTGCATTATTACATAACATTGGCATGATCACAAGAAAGATCAAGTCTCGAAAGACCGATTAGTTTAGTAGCCTTGGAATAACTAGATACATTAATAAAGTTTACATTACATCATAAAAATGAAAACTACAACAATATAGTCTCCATAGTCGACACTCTTATACCCTCATACTATCCCTGCAAGTCATTCATAATTTACTTCTTCACATCCTGGGAAAAATAAAACATAGAAAAGGGGTGAGTTCAAATGCCCAGTAAGGATAACAATATAGCAGAAACTTTCGTAAATAAGATTAAACATTTAAGGAAATGTATAACTAAAACAAAATTCTTTTAAACATGAAATTAAACATAGTATAGAAAAAATAAAATGAAATAATTCCATTTACTTATTCACATGGATATTATACTAATCTAATAATCACATGGAATATCAATAACCACTTCCATAATGATGGAATGCATAATGCCAGACTATCATAACCACATAGCCAATGCCTCGTGGCAAGACTAAAAATAAGATTTTGTCAAGGCCATGTGCCAAGACACTAGTTTGTCTCATGAAACCTACCGATGCATCGAGGAGCTATAGCGGGCTCCACCCGTCACATATTAAGTCCAATGCATTCCCGTATGAAAAGGTTTAAACATAACATAAACATTCATATTAAAACTAGCATACGAAATGTAAATACTTCATCCATAAACCATGAATGGTATAAAAAAACACATCCACAATCAAACATATCAAAAAACCTTAAATAAATTATAGAAGTTTTGTATCATAATAAATCAACTTCAAATAAGCGTAAAATCCATCAAAGGATGTTGACAAAGATAAAATAAAAACTCTTTTTAGAGAAATATCTATTTATATTTTAAAATCATTTAAGAGTCATATATTTATAATATAAAACATTTTCCTTGAAAATATTCTTATAATCTTGTAAGGGAAGCTTCGACCATTTTATAACAGTGGAAAATAGCTGCACCCGCCGTATAAGTTAAAAAGACATTCTTACCTTAATTCTTTCGAAAAGGTTAAAAAGGACCTTTTTTTGGAAAATGACAGAAATATTCCTTTATAAAAATATTATAAAAAGTAAAAAAGGGTATAAATGAATATATACCATAGTCTTTAAAATAGTTAGAATGATTTGAAATACATTTTTAAGAAACATGGATGTGGATGATAAAGAGGTCCCAATAGATAATCACGTATAAACAACCTCGGATAATGAAGAGATTGTGAAATAACCCTTACCTTGTACTTTTCCTTGGTTGGGGGTAGGTTAAACTCTTGTATAATGGTGAAATAATTGTTATTAAATTATAAAATAATCATATATATTAATATGATATCATATATGATCTTTTAACATTGCTTTGTTAATAATATTCTAGAATTATCGTCATTTCGGGTGTTAACAAACTCATTTTCTTTTAAATGTTTTGTTATGTAATCCGTATTTTTTATGGATAGGTTGTATCTTATTCATATCCAGAATGATATTAATTCCTTAAACAATATTATTAATCTTCAAATGATAATTATACTTGAATGGATACGATGGAGAATGAATCTCATCACGTTCGTGGAGATGGTAGTCTGTACGTACGCACGAGCGACAATATCATTCTTTTGATATTAAAATAATATTTAATTGGATGGTATATCATATATACAGAATCATTATCATGTTATATTTATTATTTACATGAATTAAACATCATTATTATACCCATCCAAATAATAATGTTTTGAATAACAATTACACCACGACGTGGAGATGGTAAGCCGTACGTACGCACGTATGGTGACATGTCATTAAAAGGATGGATTGAATAATGAAATATGGTTGGAACATGTTTATAATAACATCAATGTATATATAATATACTGGAGTTATTATTTTAGAATTGTAATAACAAAGATAGAAGAAGTGGAAGAAGAAAGGAACTTGAAAAGGGTGGTGAAACTTCTTCGGATTCTTCCTTTTGATTAGATCAAAAGGGCTCCGTAGGTTCTCTTTATGACTAAAGTAAGGCCTCTAGGATAATTTGAGGGAAGTTGAGAGATTATTTGGGCAGGGTTTGGCCGAACTAAAATGCTTTTAAGGTGTGAATTAATGAGAAGGGGGAGTGCTCTTTTATAAGAGGGGGGAGGGGCACCTTTGGAAAAGCAAGAAATATTATTTTATAATAAATTCATATTCGGTTTATAATGGATACAAAGAAGATTATTTAAAGGTTAAGGTGGGGATGGGTCGAAAACCACTCAAAAAATATAATTTAGACAGGTTTGGGTCATTATATTAACCTTATCTTTTAGTTTTGACTCCTAATTAATTAGTTTGACACTTACCATGTCACGTTGTATTTTTAAATTATATAGTTAATAAACATACTATATATCTCCAAGAGATCCCCATGTAGTCCATTAATTATACACCTATCATGATATAAGTCTCTTTTCCGAACCTTAGATTTTTAGGAATTTAATATCAATTAATAATATAATATTTGTTTTAAAAACTCTTTTATGTCAATTTTGATACTATTTGGAAAATTGATTTTTGTAAAAATCATAACAGAATTATTACTTCGAAAAAAGTTAATTAAATCATTACTAACATGCCATATTAACCTTGAAAATTTGTTTAATTCATAAAAAGTCTCAAATTATATTTATTTTGGTATTTAAAATATCAATTATTTTAATTTTTCACTATTATGGTAATTACTGCATCATCATTGTGTCATACATAAATTAAAATATTTAATGGCTAAAAATTATAAATGAAATTTTATTAAGTAGGAAATAGTTTTATCTTTCTAATGAATATTTTTAATCGAATTTATCTTATGTGTAACTTTATATTAAAAATGTTTTAGGAAATAAACTTTGATTTTAACTCTTTTAACTCTTCTTTGAATTAAATAATAATAAATGTCCTAATCTAATCCAAGTGGACCTAAATGATAATATTTTATTCCTAAGGTTGTTTTTGGTCGAGATACACTTATCCAATAGAATTAGGACACGTGTTAGGGTAATATTAATATCATTTTTACCCTTAATTACCCTATTTACTTTTAACCGTGGTAAATAAAAGCAAAAAGTTACTATTCACCAAAAATTATTGTCATCTCATTGAACCAGATTTTACTCCTTGATATTAACCGTGTCTCTCGGATTTTCGAAATTCCACTCACAGAAGCGGAAAAATTACGTTTTATGAAAAATTCAGTTTTTTAACTACCACTTAGTGGTTTCACTATTCATCAAAAAATGAAGTTTTTCAGAAAAATACCAAAAATTCACCCTAATCCAATTTCGATATTATGAATCCAAAAATGAAGTCCATTTTCAAAAATAAAATTTATAAATTTCAAAAGTGGGTATTACTATTTATAACGACTAGTTTGATTGGTTGTGGTGTGTTAGAACTCGATGTTGCGTACAACACACGCTATTGCATTATTCAAAGAGAAACGTACCGTAGAAGCTTGGGGTGTTACTTTCTCCCCTCCTTCAAATAATTTCATCCTTGATATTTCTAGAATACTACCACATGAAAAGACTCGGGTGGTTCTTCATCATAAGTTCCTCGGGTTCCCACGTTTCCTCTTCCATCTTATGGTTTCTCCACAAGACTTTTACTAGACGAGTCGTCCGGTTTCTCAGTACTTGTTCTCTCATATCAAGAATCTTGAAGGGCTCTTCACAATAAGATAGATCAGGTTCCAGTTCTAATTCCTCATAGCTGAGTACATGCGTAGGGTCAGGCATGTATTTCCTCAACAGAGATACGTGGAACACATCATGAACTTTGGAGAGACTTGGCGGCATTGCCAATCGGTAAGCTACAGATCCAGTTCATTTTAGAATTTTGAAAGGTCCGATGTACCTGGGACTCAATTTACCTTTCTTACCAAAACGTATGACTCCCTTACATGGAGATACCTTCAGGAAAACATGATCATTGACTTGAAATTCCAAATCCTTCCTTCGATTATTGGCACAGCTCTTCTGCATACATGGAGCTGCTTTGATATGGTTTTGGATTACCTTCACCTTTTCCATCATTTCCTCCACCAGTTCTGGGCCTACAAGTTTTCTTTCACCAACGTCATCCCAACAGTTTGGTGTGCGACATCTCTTTCCGTATAACGCATCATATGGTGCCATCTGAATACTCGAATGGAAGCTATTGTTATAGGAAAATTCTACTAGAGGTAAATATTGATCCCACATACCCTGAAAGTCAAGTGAGAAGGATCTCAACATGTCTTATAAGGTTTGAATAGTTCGTTCTGATTGTCCACCTATTTGAGGGTGGTAGGATGTGCTCAATTGAAGTTCAGTATCCAAGGATTTCTGAAGACTTTTCCATAATCTTGAAGTAAAACGGGGATCACGATCAAAAACAATCGATAGGGGTACTCCATGAAGTCTCACAACTTCATCAATATATAGTCTTGCTAGCCATTCAAGTGGTAAATCTTCCCTTATAGCAAGAAAATGTGCTGACTTGTTAAGACGATCAACAATGACCCATATTGCACTGTTCCTTCTAGGAGTCTTTGGTAGCCCCATGACAAAGTCCATCGCAATGTTGTCCCATTTCCACTCTGGTATGAAAAGAGGTTGCATGACTCCTCTAGGCTGTTGCCTTCCAGCTTTCACTTGTTGAAAAACCATACATCTTGACAAACAATTAGTAATCTCCCTCTTCATGTTGTCCCACCAAAAAAGTTCCTTCAAATCTCTATACATTTTGGTGATCCCAGGGTGTATAGTGAAATTGGAACTATGAGCATCATCCAAAAATTTCCTTTTTAGATCAGGTATATCGAGAACACAAAGTCTCTTCCCGAATTTCAAAATTCCATCTTCGTACACAAAGTCTCTCAATCTCCCATCATTCACATCTTTAATCTCCTTTTGATATTCTTCATCATCGGTATGAGAACTCTTAATCCTTTCTAGTAAAGATGGTTTGGCAACCATTTGAAAAAGCATTGATGTTTCACTTTCCCTGGTTATTCCCATATCCATCTTCACTAAATCCATGAAAATTGGATCCCTTTCAATTCTCATATTGTTCAAAACTCCATGGTCTTTTCTGATCAAAGAATTTGCCACCTTGTTTGCTTTCCCCGGGTGGTAGTGTATCGTACAATCATAATCCTTGAGTAATTCAAGCCATCTCCTTTGCCTCATGTTGAGTTCTTTTTGTGAGAAAATATACTTCAAAATCTTGTGATCAGTATAAATCTCACATTTTCACCATAGAGGTAGTGCCTCCATATCTTCAAAGCAAAGATCATAGCTTATAACTCCAGATCATGAGTAGGATAGTTTTGTTCATGAATTTTCAACTGTCGTGATGCATAGGAAATTACCCTATCATTCTGCATAAGGACACAACCAAGTCCTTTCGTCGATGCATCACTATAAATAACAAACCCATCATTCCCCGATTGTAGAGTCAATATAGGAGCATTGACTAATCTTCTCTTCAGTTTATAGAAACATTCTTCACACTCTTTTTTCCAAACAAATTTAACACCTTTACGTGTGAGCTTTGTTAATGGGTTAGCTAACAGGGAAAAATTCTGGACAAAACATCGATAATAACCTGCTAAACCAATAATACTATATACCTTAGTTATACTCGTCAGTGCATGCCATTCTTTAGTTTCCTTGGTCTTAGAAGAATCAACAGAAATTCCATCTTTATGGACAGTATGGCCAAGAAAAAAATCTCTTGAAGCCATAATTCACACTTGATAAACTTCCCATATAATTCATATCTTCACAGAGTTTTCAATATAATGCGCAAGTGATTCTCATGATCTTTGTATATTTTTTAGTATACCAAGATATCATCAATAAATACCACTATAAAGCCATCAAGATATTCCTTAAAAACTCTATTCATTAGATCTATAAAAACAGAGGGTGCATTAGCCAATCCAAAAGGCATTACTGTAAACTCTTAATGCCCGTACCTTGTTTGAAATGCTGTATTTGGAATGTCTTCCTTATTCACACACAACTGATGGTATCCAGATCAAAGGTCAATCTTTGAAAAGTATTGATATCCATGCAGTTGGTAAAATAAATCATCAATGCAAGGTAGGGGATACTTGTTCTTTATTGTTATAACATTGATCTCCCTATAGTCGATACATAACCTCATATATCCATCTTTCTTTTTAACAAAAAGAACCGGGGATCCCCATGGAGAAACACTAGGTCAAATAAATCCCTTATTACTCAATTCCTCTAGTTGTTTCTTTAGATCAACAAATTCTACAGTGTCCATTCTATAAGGGGTCTTCGATATAGGCCTTGATCCAGGAATTAAATCAATGAAAAACTCAACTTCTCATTCTGGAGGATGTCCAGGTAAATCTTCTGGAAACACATCTACATATTCTTTTACAATAGGTACATCCTCTATTTGAACATTACTTTCCTCACCCATTGTAATTTCATCCTCTTCCTCCCCAATAATTGAATTTAGTTGAGCTATTGGGGGTGGATCTAGATAAGAATTAGGTGGTGACGATTCTGCTCTAAAGATAAGGTGTTCCTTATCATCATCATCAAAAATCGTAACCTCCTTTTTCTTACAATAAATCTTCGCATCATGGTCTAAAAGCCAATCCATGCCGAGTGTTATATCAAACTCAATCATAGGTATGACAATGAGATCAGTGGATAAAGAACATTTATGTGCTCTAATGGGGACTGATTCACAAAACTTTGTTGCAATGATACTTCCCTTAGGAGTTTTAACTGACAACTCCCTTGTTAAATCTAATTGGAAATATCTAATTTTCTTAGAAAACTAGGAAGATATGAAACAATTCAATGATCCAGAATCAAATAATGCATTTTCTAAACTTGAGGAAACCATTAAATTACCTGCCACCATGTCTTTCGGAGCTTCTACCTCCGCAGTAGTGATAGCATAAGATTGGCCTTGATCCCTTGACCTTTTCTAAGGTATGTTCCCCTGATGCTTAGGAAATTCATTTGCATAATGTCCCATCTCCCTGAAATTTTAGCCTTGGACATCAGTAGCTTCCTTCTTCCCCTTGCAATCACGATCTTGGTGGCCTTTTTCACTACACTTGTAACATACTCTTGTTCCTTTTAAGCAAGTACCTGGGTGTTTCTTCCCACATTTACTGCAAGATGGATATTTAAATTTTCCCTTCTTACCCTTATTTCCATTCCTAGATTGATCAGCAGATCTCTTCTTCTCTTACTTTGATTTAAAGTCATATGACATAGAGAATTATTTCTCTGTCTTGATAGGACATGAGACAATGTCTTTGTACGATGAGAAGGATTGTGAGACTAATGCTCGACGGAGATATGGTTTTAACCCATCAAAGAAATGATCAATCTTACTTCTTGGGTTACGTATATAATATCCAGCATACCTTTCTAACCTTGTAAAGTTATCCTCATACTTTGTGACATTCTCATCCTCCTTTTGTCTTAGACTCAGAAAATGTCTTTACATATCTGCTCGATGGTCACGAAGAAAGTATTTTTCTAAACACAGATATTTGAACTCCCTCAATTCCATTTTTGATACTTCATCATCTTCCTTCGTGTTTTGAATCAATGAACACCATGGATTAGCATCTCTAGTGAGGCGGTAAACAGCCATGATAACTTTTTCCCTTTCACTACTCCCCAAATCCTGAAATATTTTCTCTAGGGAATTTATCCATTGCTCAGCTACTAAGGGATTTTTACTCCCATTGAACATTGGTGGTTGTTGCCTCATGAAGTGATCTAACATTGATCCTACATGCTGTGGATTAGGGTGCCCCATACAGGTAAGGTTATTATTCATAACCTGAGTGAGTTTTCCCAGTATAGTGATAAGTTGATCAGCAACAGTGTTATCACCAGCTCCACTATAATTATCTTGAGCAGGTGGGAAATCCCTACATGGACTGCATGCATTGATATAGTTTCCATTTCTTCCACTAGGCGCCATTTCTAAACAATGGCATAAACTAGATCAGTTTATGAATCAAAATACATAATTCCATACTTATAAAACACTTAACATAAATTGAACTATTTATGGATATAATCCATAATCATAAAAATGTTTTCTTTGAGTAAGTATATACTCATAAACCCTTCATCATGATTTTTAAAGAAAATGAGAGTTATCCTAAGCATATCCACCGGGAGTGTCATAACCAAGAGTGCAGCAAGGCCCATTGTCATGCACCAGTTCCCGTTTGAGTCCATCTCAAAGCGGTGTTTTCCAGTTTTACCACTAGGTACATCTGTTCCAGAGCCGCCTCTACCTGCTCATATCTAGACAGGGATTTATTGCTCAGTAAACTCACAAAATCTCTACAATACCAAAATTCTAGGAAGTTCTTCTATACTAATCCTCAATGTCCATCTTAGGTCTATGTGCTCTAATCAGAGTTTATGTAAATCTAGCTTCCAAGGTTTGTACTAAACTTCCTCTGATACCAACTGTAACGCCCTGAACCCAGTTACCCAGATTCGGTGCATTATTATATAACATTTTCATGATCACAAGAAAGATCAAGTCTCGAAAGACCGATTAGTTTAATAGCCTTGGAATAACTAGATACATTAATAAAGTTTACATTACATCATAAAAATGAAAACTACAACAACATAGTCTCTATAGTCCACACTCATATCCCATCATACTATACCTGCAGGTCATTCATAATTTACTTCTTCACATCCTGGGAAAAATAAAACATAGAAAAGGGGTGAGCTGAAATGCCCATTAAGGATAAAAATATAGCGGAAACTTTCATAAATAAGAATAAACATTTAAGGCAATGTATAATTAAAAAAAATCCTTTTAAACTTGAACTTCAACATAGTATGGAAAAAATAAAATGAAATAATTCCATTTACTTATTCACATGGATATTCTACTAATCGAATAATCACATGCAATATCAATAACCACTTTCATAATGATGGAATGCATAATGCCAGACTATCATAACCACATAGCCAAGGCCTCGTGCCAAGACTACAAATAAGATTTTGTCAAGGCCTTGTTCCAAGACACTAGTTTGTCTCATGAGACCTACCGATACATCGAGGAGCTATAGGAGGCTCCAACCGTCACATATTAATCCTAATGCATTCCCATATGAAAAGGATTAAACATAACATAAACATTCCTATTAAAACTAGCATACGAAATGTAAATACTTCATCCATAAACCATGACTGGTATAAAAATAGCACATACACAGTAAAAAATTTCACAAAACCTTCAATACAATATATAATTTTTGTATCATAATAAATCAACTTCAAATAAGCGTAAAATCCATCAAAGGATGTTGGCATAGATGAAATCAAAACTCTTTTTAGAGAAATATCTCTTTCTATTTTGAAATCATTTAAGATTCATATATTTATAAAATAAAACATTTTCTTTGAAAATATTCTTATAATCTTGTAAGGGAAGCTTCGACGATTTTATAACGGCGGAAAATATCCGCACCCACCGTATAAGTTAAAAAAAACATTCTTACCTTAATTCTGTCGAAAATGTTAAAAATGACCTTGTTTGGAATACGACAGAAAGATTCCTTTATAAACTTATTATAAAAATTCTACAAGGGTATAAATGAATTTATACCATAGTCTTTAAAATAGTAAGAATTATTTGAAATACATTTTTAAGGAACATGGATGTGGATGATAATGAGGTCCCAGTAGATAATCACGTATAAACAACCTCAGATAATGAAGAGATTGTGAAATAACTCTTACCTTGTACTTTTCCTTGGATGAGGGTAAGTTAACCTCCTGTATAATGGTGAAATAATTTTTATTAAATTATACAATAATTATATATATTAATATTATATCATATATGATCTTTTAACATTTCTTTGTTGATAATATTTTAGAATTATCGTCGTTTCGGGTGTTAACTTACTCGTTTTCTTTTATATTTTTTGTTATGTAAGCCATTTTTGTTATGGATAGGTTGTTTCTTATTAATATCCAAAATTATATTAAGTCCTTAAACATTATTGTAAATCTTGAAATGAGAATTATACTTGAATGGATACGATGGAGAATGAATCTCATCGCGTTCGTGGAGACGGTAGTCCGTACGTACGCACGAGCGACAATATCATTATTTTGATATTAAAATAATATTTAATTGGAAGGTATATCATATATACAGAATCATTATCATGTTATATTTATTATTTACATGAATTACACATCATTATTATACCCATCCAAATAATAATGTTTTGAATAACATTTACACCACGACGTGGAGACGGTAAGCCATACGTATGCACGTATAGTGACATGTCATTCAATGGATGGATAGACTACTGAAATATGGTTGTAACATATTTATAATATCATCAATTTATTTATAATATACTGTAGTTATTATTTTATAATGGTAATAACCGATATAGAAGAAGTGGAAAAATAAAGGAACTTTAAATGGGGTGGTTAAATCATTACCCCTTCTTCGGGTTCTTCCTTTTGATTTGATCAAAAGGGCTCCTTAGGTTGGCTTTCGGACTAAAGTAAGGCCTCTAGGATGAATTGAGGGAAGTTTAGATAGTATTTGGTCAGGGTATTGCCGAACCAAAAGGCTTTGAAGGTGTCAATTAATGAGAAGGTGGAGTGCCCTTTTATAAGAGGGGTGAGGGGCACCTTTGGAAAAGCTAGAAATATTATTTTATAATAAATTCATATTCGATTTATAATGGCTCCAAAGTGGATTATTTATAGGTTAAGATGGGGATGGGTATAAAACCACTCAAACAATATAATTTAGATAGGTTTGGGTCATTATATTAACCTTATCTCTTAGTTTTAACTCTTAGTTAATTAGTTTGACACTTACCATGTCACTTTGTATTTTTATATTATATAGTTAATAAAAATACTATATACCTCCAAGAGACCCCCAAGTGGTCCATTAATGATAAAACTATCATTAGATAAGTCTCTTGACCGATCTTTAGATTTTTAAGAATTGAATATCAATGAATAATATAATATTTGTTTTAAAAACTCTTTTATGTCAATTTTGGAAGTATTTGGAAAATTGATTTTTGTGAAAATTATAACAGAATTATTACTTCAAAAAAAGTTAATTAAATGATTCCTAACATGTCATATTAACCTAGAAAATTAGTGTAATTCATAAAAAGTCTCAAATTATATTTATTTTGGTATTTATAATATCAATTATTTTAATTTTTCACTATTATGGTAAGTACTGCATCATCATTGTGTCATAAAAAAATTAAATTATTTAAGGTATAAAAATTATAAATGAAATATCATTATGTATTAAATCTTTTTATCTTTCTAATGAATATTTTTAATCGAATTTATATTATGTTTAACCCTATATTAAAAATGTTTTAGTAAATAAACATTGATTTTAACTCTTTTAACTCTTCTTTGAATTAAATAATAATAAATGTCATAATCTAATCCAAGTGGACATAAATAATAATATTTTATTCATAAGGTTGTCTTTGGTCGAGATAAACTTGTCCAATAAAATTAGGACACGTGTTAGGGTAATATTAATATCATTTTTACCCTTAATTACCCTATTTACTTTTAACCGTGGTAAATAAAAGTAAAAAGTTACTATTCACCAAAAATTATTTTCATCTCATTGAACCACATTTTACTCCTTAATATTAACCGTGTCTCTCAGATTTTTTAAATTCCACTCACAGAAGCGGTAAAATTAAGTTTTATGAAAAATTCAGTTTTTTTAACTACCACTTAGTGGTTTCACTATTCATCAAAAAAATGAAGTTTTTCCGAAAAATACCAAAAATTCACCCTAGGCTAATTTCGATATTCCAAATCCAAAAATGAAGTCCATTTTGAAAAATAAAATTTATAAATTTCAAAAAGTGGGTATTACTATTCATAACGGCTAGTTTGATTGGTTGTGGTGTGTTAGAACTCGATGTTGCGTACAACACGCACTATTGCATTATTCAAAGATAAGCGTACCGTAGAAGCTTGGGGTGTTATAGTAACACACACTCCATTCTCTTTGGGTTAAAATTGAAGGAATATGTTCTTATATTGTATGATCTATGTTTCAAAGTTATGAATGTACATGATAAAAATGTGAAAGGTGGGCATGGAATTATATAGACCTATAATGATTTTGGTACTATTTTTATCTCATGATATTTCATGTATGGTACGTGAGATTTTATCCTATAGGAAATATATAATGATGTCTTGGTGTTTATCAATGAATTATGTTTATAATTTTATGTTCTATGTTGTTGTGGAATTCCCATATTGCCTTTATGTTACCATCTTATATCATGATTTAATGTTCATGTTTTTTATTCTCATCCCTATTATGTTACCTTAACATTTTCTTTTGAATCACATGTAATACAATCAACATATTATGTTTGGATTATTACCTTACTATGATTTATATCATACCCTTTTCTTATGTACATCTATAGGTTATCCCATGCAATTTTAGGAGATCAATGGAATATAAGAGAATGTTTTGATGCTTTTAAATAATGATGTTATACCCATGATTTAATTAATTATTTCATATAACTAATTTTCCAAAGACAATAGGCCTCACAATATTCTAGGGTTGAATTATGTGTACCTTCTTTTGTAAATAATGAATTAAGGTATATTAATGATATGGGTTATCATAAGGATGATAATGTTGCTCAAACTGAAAAAAAACTCATTCACCCCAAGATGCATATCAAGACTGGATCTTGATATCATTTGAAGGGAGGTTAACCAAAAATTGAATTTTATTATAGGAATTAACCCAGACAGACACTGAAACTAACAGGGATTCAATGGTTTTGATCATTGGGTGTTCATTCACTATTTCAGGTGAAGATTGAAGGTGTTTTGGGACTCAAAGTGCCCTATTTTGTGGACTAATGTTCAAAGAAGAGTTCATTCAACATTATTGACATAATTTGTTAATGAAATTTGAATTTGAACTAGGTTTAAGTATTGGTTAAAGATGGTTGTCACCATTTTAAATGTTTAACATAATCATTTTAAGATGAGACTAGGTGTTATGTTGAATGTCTTCAGGATTTTAATGGGATTCAAACTAATATTGAGAATCTAACTTATAGATAATGGAGTCAAGGAATCAGTTTGAGAAAGTAGTTCTATTCCATTTTATGGATTTTATATTTGAGAAAGTTTTAAAAAATAATCATATCCTTTGTGTGAACTTCATCAATGTGACTTAATTACTAGGACCACGTAGTGAAGATGTTGTCCATGTTTGTTGAGGAGGCTTGTTGGTTCTTGTGTCTAAATGCTTCATGACTAAAAGTGTTGGACTTTTGGTTTAGTAAGGAAAATATAATTGTCATCTTTGGAAAAGAATATCTCTAAAAGAGAGTAAGACCAAACTTAAGGATTTGGTTTTCAGTGTTTTTCATGGATTTTAAATGAATTGTTGGACTATTAATTAGGTGGAGATGTATAGAAATTGAGTCGATACAGGAGTTGTTCTTACCAATAATAATATACTTCTATAAATTCAATGGGATTTAATTTTTATTCTATGATAGAATCATATATCTTGAAACCATGTGTGAAAATGGGATTTTGTGAGCTTAAAGATGATATTTTTTATTAATTTTGATCAATAGTAAATGGAGAATGAGGAAGATGAGGCCAATTTTAGGGAATTCTATGCAGACCAAAGTTATAGAAAAATAACCTTGTTGGTGATATTCACCAGAAAATTATATTCAAAGACGAATACCAAAACACCAAAATTAAAATTCAATTATGAGAATGGGATAATTAAGTGAGAATATTATAGAGATTTATTAATGATTAGATACATTACCATATAACATCCCGCCTTTTTATAACATAACTTTTCATTACATTTTACAAAACTGAAGATCTTTAAGGATTAGTGTCTTAGAAACCAGGAACTTAAAACATGAAAACATAAAACATCCTTCTTAAACACTTGAATGGATTCTCCTTATTTTCATCCTAGGTTCATTACTGCATCTCATAACCTGGGGACATACATCAAAAGAAAGGGTGAGCAGAAGGCCCAGTAAGGGAAACAAAGGAAACATTTAACATGTGAACTTGTGATACATCAACAATGTTATGAAAAAGAACATTAAGGCATGAGAAAGAAATAATGAGGCATATCATAATAAAAATAATGTATTTCATAACTTGAATATGTGGATAAAACATTTAACATTGACAATCATTTCCGTTTCACCAAGGTCCATCCCCAAGGTGTCATTAAAATTACCAAGGTTATTCACCAAGGCGTCATAAAAAATGGTCATCTCTAGTGATTAAGTCTTTACCCAATGAATTTGAGCGCTATCAGGTCGCACCCTTAAATTTGTCTTTATTATCATGTGAGCCACATATATCATCATCAAACACTTCATAAAAAACCCATATTGCAGAAAAGAAATGGGTTTCCTTTCATAATCATAATGTTTTAAAAATTGTTTTAAAGACATGATCTTTATGTCACTTTAAACCCACGAAAATGGAAAAATGGTTTCGTGTATGTAAATACCAGAAATAAAATAGAAAATTTTGATATATATGTGAATAACACTGTATAAAATGATCATTGAGTATTCACTTAATAAATTAAAATAATTTGTGAAAAGAGAGAGACATTTTGAGACGAAAATTCTGTAGCATAACGACTATGTTACAGGGTTTTAGAAAACATTGAAAAGGGAGGGGACATGAGTCACCCACTCATAAATGATTCATAACATAGTATTGGGAAAGAAAATAATGTATATAAGAACATGGTAATGAAATTTGAAAGACATACCATATGAATTGAAAAACATGGAAATAAGACAAAAATAAGATTTCTCTTATGAAAATTCGGCAGCCTAACGACGTCACTTAAAACGTCAAAAAAATTGAATTGATGAGGTCAAATAGGGTCTCTCATCATATTAACATAAAATATCAGTATGATAGATATAAAGACCATACCCCAACATAATAAAAAAGAACATGAAAGACTTGACATGAAAATAGATCTTGAAAACGAGACGGGTGAATGAATCCCTTAAAAACTCGGCAGCCTAACGGCGCTACTTAAAACTTAAAAATACTGAATTTAAGAGATAAAATAGGGTCTCTCATCATATTAGAATAAAATATCAGTATCATATATATAGAGATAATACACAAAAATAATAAAAAGGAACTTGAAAGACCTGACATGAAAGTAGGACTTTAAAAAAATGAGAAAGGTGAAAGAATCCCTAAAAAATTCGGCAGTCTAACAACGCCACTTAAAACATCAAAATACTGAATTGAAGAGATCAAATAGGGTCTCTCATCATATGAAAATATAATATCAGTATGATAGTGGTATATATCATACCCCAACATAATAAAAAGGAACATGAAAGACATGACATGAAAGTAGAACTTTAAAAAAATGAGAAAGGTGAAAGAATCCCTTAAACATTCGGCAGCCTAACGGCGTCACTTAAACTTTCTTAAAACGAATTTATGAGAGAAAGAGGGGTTCTATCATCATATGAAAATAAAAATGGAATTAATAGGTATATAAGAGATTATCCTCCCACATAAGAGCATGGAGCATAAAAGAATTGACATAAAAGAGATTACTTGAAAAGAAAGAGAGAGGTAGGATCCCTTACCTTAAAAGTAACACTTAAAACTCAAAGGGTGGGAAAATAAGGGCCTGGGGGCACCTTGGTAGGTAATGATACCATATCTTCATTTGGGGTGAGTTGGGAGTGAAAACTAAAGGAGGGAAGGGTGGGTATTTATAGGGAAAGTGAGGGGACAAGGCATTAATGGCCAAGGGACACCTCATTGGTGGTTTTGGAAAAACCATGGGCTTGCCCATGGTATTTTCCCATGGTATTGACCACTTGGGACACCTCATACCTTATCTTACTATTCATAAGTCGACCATATTGATTACATACTTAATACATCATTTAATGATGTCATTAAACACTAGTAACTTAAAAACTGTATTTTCACTATTCATCGAAAATTCAACTTTTTTCAGAAAAATCCCAAAATTTCACCATAACCAAATATTGATGGTCTGATTTCAAAAATGAACTCCATTTTATAAATATATTTTTCTAAATATTTTTAATTTAATTTTTAAATAAATACACTATTCACCGAAAATTCATTTTTTTCAGAAAAAACCCCAAAAATTACCATAACATAATATCGATGCTCTGAGTTCAAAAATAAAGTCCATTTTATAAAAATAATTTTCTAAATATTTTTAATTTAATTAAAAAACACTATTCACCCAAAAAACTAGTACTTGAATAATAATTTATGAAACGGTTATTTAACCATTTTATTGAATCACATTACTTAATCAAGGTGCCTAGATTATATTAATAATTTCTTTAAGTGAGATTACTCATCCATTTGGTCAAATTTCTAATCCTAAGCATAAAATCACTATTCATAATTTACTATTCATAAACAAAAAGTTGATCTTATTAGACTCTAAATTCCGTACTGAACATAATTGTAGAAAACCTTTTTTGAAAATCATTACACATTATTAATTATTTAAGGTTTACATAAACATTTTTAAAATATCCTTTCTCTAAAATTCATCAAAAATATGCATACTATTTTTATCCAAACATTTGAAAATTCATAAATTTTATCATAAGAAGAAATAAATTTTTTTTATTTAAAACAAAGGATTACACAATGTAGTTACAGTCTCCTTACATATCCCCTTATAACCCCAGCATAGGACCTAAGTGTAAGGCGTGCTAAGGTGGGCGAATTTGATAGCTGCTCAGCTAACATTGCATGAGTAGTAATTTCTATCAGTTTGAACTTCTCACGAAGGCGATTTCGTTCTAGCTTCACACGATGAAGTTCAGCTTGGGTTTGGTCCATAGCAAAGGCCAGTGGTGCTACCTCCTTCTCAAGTTCCATTAGATGGGCTTCGATTGGCCTGAGACTACTGGATGAGGCCATAAAATCTGCTTTCTATATTAATTAACCAAGATCACTTATATTTAGAGACAATAATCGAAACATTTAGTTCAAGCGGTCATATTGACCAATGGTCATATAACAGTCAAAACCCAACAGTCTCATTTTAATTATACTCATGTTATCAAATGAAACATTTTTGTTGAGTATAAAAATAAAATAACAAAAAAAATTAGGAAATAAGATTTATTCAAAATTTCGAGTCGTTATAATCTTCCCACCTTAAGAAATTGCATCCTCAGAATTTTTAATTTGGGTTTTTAAATTTCGTTGAAAGTCCCACATCGGAAAAGGAGTCAATAGAACTATTACTTTAAAAGAAAGAATGTGAAGTTCAAAGGTCACCCGAGTTAACCCACACTAGGACTCCATGTAGGAAAACATGGACATTGAGGAGAAAACAAGGGGTCATGTTCTGAGGGAGAGTGATAGAAAACATGATTAGGATAACGTTAACCACAAGAAAATCACAAACTTATGATGTGTGTAAACGGTCTTTGATTACCTAGTAGGAAACGTAAACCAACAACGTTTTTGTTTTATGTTCCTTTTCATAATTTTGAGGAATTAATTTACTACATAGAAAAAAAACATAAGGAAATATTCCTACCTTCAAGTAGTGTTTCATCCTTTAAGATGTTTATACCAAAACTAATCTTTTCTCCAAACGATGAGCATTAAAAACACTTGGTATCATCAAAACATAAGAATCATCTTCTTGAGAGTCACGAAATGCACAAAATATTAACAATCAATTTATTATATCTTTAAACATTATCCCAAAAACAGAAAGGTTAAGATAAAACAAATCTTCAAAAAGAAAGAATCCCATAGGAAGGGAAACTACTTTTAAATCATCACAGTTCCATGGTACTACCCAAAGTTCATCATAAACCATTCCATAAATAAATGTCCTTAAAATTCCTCAAAATAAACCAAACTAAGATTGAATCCCAATTATAAGAATGATCTCATAACATAGTCTTCAAAGATAGACTTTATCGTTCATCTCCAAACAACATCAACAACTCTTATCATATTATAACAAAAGTAACAAACCTAATCACTTTTTCCCCAAGATAGGTTAATCATTTACATATGTAGCCTAAATTACTATAAGTTCACCTTAAATTCATCGATTCTTCAAAATATAAGTCAACCTTTACTCCTCAAATAAAATACCGTAGTAATTTATTTACCTTGATCAAATAGGGTTCCCAAAATAGTGAACATCTTCCAAAATAATAATCATCTTTTAATCCCTTAATCACCCTTTTTTTAATAATAACTGCTTCACTACATCAACATGTGGTACATAACAATAGATTTTTTCCTTAATGATATAAAATCATCTTAGGATGTGACTTGATGATCTTAGAAAACATAAAAGATATGCTCATAGAGCACGAACTAAAATACAACATGACATAGACAATTATTGTGAAGAAGTTACATGTACTTCAGTCATCATGATCCATCTCAGCATAGGACTTTCATTGTTCCCTTGTCCTCGAAGATTGTTGATGCTCATCATTCTTCCCATCCATTACAAGAAAAAATTTCCTTGGATAATGTCTAACTTCTCTACATTTACGACATAAAAATGTATAAGGTACATTAGATCGAACCTTATCTCCATTCATCACATTATCCATTTTTTAAATCAATTGGCTACTTTATTCCCTATCTTCCCACACTTAAAACATCTACCGGTTCCTTTGTGACATTCTCCTTGGTGCCTCTTCCCACACTTTTGCAAAAAATAAATTGGTTCTTCTTTCCCTTATCAACTTTATCAGATGAACATCCTTGAGACTTTGCCTTCTTCTTCCTTGATGAATTTTGGCATTCAAATAGGTACCATTTATTAATTGTGATTTTTGATAGCAGGTTTGGCATAATCACAATATGTTCAACATGATCTTTCGTCATATCTATCAGATTAATAGGGAAATCATCACGTTTCCTATCACATTGGTTGTTGGGACATGCTCTTCCATTTCCCGCCATTAACTAAGAAAAGAACATATAATTAGGGGGCTTAAATACATAGCCAATAATCATTAAAAGGAAACTTTAATAATAGAAGGATAAACTTATAGAAGGAAATTATACCCTAACTTGTGATTCCCTAGGTTCCAATCTAGGTTATCCATGATCATATATTCTTATGTTAATATTTATTTTATTTTATCTTTGTTCCTTTAATAATGGTTCATACTAAGCTTATGAATTTACCAAAGCATATCCCCCGGGAGTATCGTAACCAAGAGTGCAGCAAGGCCCGTTGTCGTGTACCAGTTCTTGTTCATGTCTCGCTCAAATCGGTGTTTTCGGGTTTTACCCCTTTGTACATCTGTGCCAGAGCCATCTCTACCTTCTCGTATCTAGACGGGGATGTATTTGCTAGGCAATCCCTTACTAAATACTCACCAAAATACGGGAAAAATTTCCTATATTTAAAATTTTCTATAGGGTTCTTCCTGGAGATTTCATATACTAATTTCCACAAATAACTAAACCATCCTTTGATACCAACTATAGCGTCCCGCCGTTTTATAAAATAACTTTTCATTACATTTTACAAAATTGAGGATCTTTAAGGTTTAGTGTCTTGGAAACCGGGAACTTAAAACATGAAAACATAAAACATACTTCTTAAACACTTGAAAGGATTATCCTTATGTTCATCCTAGGTTCATTAATTCATCTCATAACCTGGGAAAATACATCAAAATAAAGGGTGAGTAGAAGGTCTAGTAAGGGAAACAAGGGAAACATTAAACATGTGAACTTGAGATACATCAACGATGTCATGAAAAAGAACTTTAAGTCATGATAAAGAAATAATGAAGAATATCATAATAAAAATAATTTATTTCATAAATTGAAGATGTGGCTACAACATTTAACATTGAAAATCATTTCTGTTTCACCATGGTCTATTCCTAATGTGTCATTAAAATTACCAAGGTTATTCACCAAGGCGTCGTTAAAAATGGTCATCTCTAAAGATTAAGTCTTTACCCAATGCATTGGAGCGCTATCAGGGAGAACCCTTAAATTTGTCTTTATAATCATGTGATCCACATATTCCATCATCAATGATTTCATAAACAACCCATATATCATAAAAGAAATGGGTTTCCTTTCATAATCATAACGTTTTAAAAACTGCTTTAAAGACATGATCTTTATGTCACTTTAAACCTACAAAAAAGGAAAGTGGGTTTAGTGTATGTAAATACCATAATTAAAATAGAAAATTTTGATATATATGTGAATACACCTGTAGAAAAAGAGCTTTGAGTATTCACTTAATAAATTAAAATAATTTTAGAAAAGAGAGAGACATTTTGAGATGAAAATTCTGCAGCATAACGGCTATGTTACAGGGTTTTAGAAAACATTGAAAAGAGAGGGGACATGAGTCACCAACTCATAAATGATTCATAACACAGTATAGGGAAATAATATAATGGATATAATGACATGGTAACGAAATTTTAATGATATACCATATGAATTGAAAATCATGGAAGGAAGACAAAAATAAGATTTCTCTTGTGAAGATTCGGCAGCCTAACATCGTCACTTAAAACGTCAAAAAAATTGAATTGATGAGGTCAAATAGGGTCTCTAATCATAATAATATAAAATATCATTATGATAGATATAGAGATAATACCCCAACATAATAAAAAAGAACATGAAAGACTTGACATGAAAATAGATCTTGGAAACGAGAAGGGTGAAAGAATCCCTTAAAAATTCGGCAGCCTAACCGCACCACTTAAAATTTTAAAATACTGTATTGAAGAGATAATATAGGGTCTATCATCATATGAACATAAAAGATAAGTATGATAGATATAGAGATAATATCCCAAAATAATAAAAATGAACTTGAAATACTTGACATGAAAGTAGAACTTTAAAAAAATGAGAAAGGTGAAAGAATCCCTTAAAAATTCGGCAGCCTAACGGCGCCACTTAAAACTTCAAAATACTGAATTGAAGAGATAAAATAGGTTACATTATCATATGAACATAAAATATCTTTATTATAATTATAGATATCACACCCCAACATAATAAAAAGGAACTTGAAATACTTGACATGAAAGTAGAACTTTAAAAAAATGAGAAAGGTGAAAGAATCCCTTACAAATTCGGCAGCCTAACGACGTCACTTAAACATTCTTAAAACGAATTGATGAGAGAAAGAGGGGATATCTCATCATATTAACATGAAAATATAATTAAGATGAATATAAAAGATCATCCTCTGACATAAGATCATGGATCATAAAAGAAATGACATAAAAGAGATTACATGAAAAGAAAGAGAGAGGTAGGATCCCTTACCTTAAACGTAACACTTAAAACTCAATGTTTGGGACCTTGAGGGATTGGGGGCACCTTGGTAGGACTCCTTGGTATGTTATGAGACCAGATAATTGTTGTGGGAGAGTTTGGAGTGAAAAATAAAGGAGGGAAGGATGGGTATTTATAGGGGAAGTGAGGGGACACGACATTAATAGCCAAAGGACACCTTGTTGGTGGTTTTGGAAAAACCATGGGTTTCCCAAGGTATTTGGCCATGGTATTGGCCACATGGGACACCTCATACCTTATCTTACTATTCATAAGTCGAACATATTGATTACATACTTAATACATCATTTAATGATGTCATTAAACACTAGTAACTTAAAAACTGTATTTTCACTATTCATCGAAAATTAAACTTTCTCAGAAAATTCCCAAAAATTCACCTTAACCAAATATAGATGCTCTGATTTCAAAAATTAACTCCATTTTATAAAAATAATTTACTAAATATTTTTAATTTAATTTTTAAATAAATACACTATTCACCAAAAATTCATTTTTTCAGAAAAAACCCAAAAAATTACCATAACATAATATCGTTGCTCTGAGTTCAAACATAATGTCCATTTTATAAAAATAATTATCTAAATGTTTTTAATTTAATTTTTAATTAAAAAACACTATTCACCTGAAAAAATAGTACTTGACTAATAATTTATGAAATCGTTATTTAACAATTTTATTGAATCACATTACTTAATCAAGATGCCTAGATTATATTAATAATTTCTTTAAGTGAGATTACTAATCCATTTTGTCACATTACTAATCCTAACCATAAAATTATTATTCATAATTTACTATTCATCAAAAATTAAGTTGATCTTATTAGACTCTAAATTTCGTACTGAACATAATTGTAGAAGACTTTTTTTGAAAATCATTACAAATTTTTAATTATTTAAGGTTTACATAAAAAAAATTTAAAATATCCTTTCTCTAAAATTCATCAAAAATATGCATACTATATTTATCCGGATATTTGAAAATTCATAAAATTCATCATAAGAAGAAATCAAAATTTTTATTTAAAACAAAGGATTACACCAGGCAGTTACGGTCTCCTTACATAGCCCCTTATAACCCCAACATATGACCTAAGTGTAAGGTGTGCTAAGGTGAGAGAATCTGAGGGCGGCTCAACCAACATTGCACGAGTAGTAATTTCTATCAGTTTGAACTTCTCGCGAAGGTGATTCCGTTCTAGCTTCACACGATGAAGTTTGGCTTGGGTTTGGTCTAGATCAAAGCCAAGTGGTGCTACCTCCTTCCCAAGTTCAGTTAGATGGGATTTGATTGGCCCGAGACTACTGGATGAGGCCATCAAATCTTCTTTCTATATTAATGAACCAAGATCACTTGTATTTAGAGACAATAATCGAAATGTTTAGTTCCAGCAGTCATATTGACCAATGGTCATATAATAGTCAAATCCCAATGGTCTCATTTTAATTATACTCATGTTATCAATTGAAATAGTTTTTTTAGTATAAAAATAAAATACCACACAAAATTAGGAAACAAGATTTATTCAAAATTTCGGGTCGTTACATTACCATGTGCAAAGGTGTTCATTTGGTGAGGAATTATTTCCTTGGGCCACCTATGGGGAAGATGATCCGTGGAGAATACTTCCATTTAGAGCTACATTAAGTGAAAATTTTTCTTTGAAGTGGAGTATGCTTACAAGATTTTCAGCTGATATCTAATTTGATATTGTTTTATTGGTCTTTATTCATTTATTTTTTATTATAACTCTATAATAAGGGAAAACTAGTACATTACTGGTTGAGCCTAGGGGAACTCTTCACATACCTATGATGAATTATTTACCCCAATGATAATTATCTTTTGTTTATTTTTCCTGATGTTTTTTCATTTTTTGAAAATTATATATTTATATGTTTAGACCACTAGTATTATAATGGAATTTTAATCAAATCCAATTTAGCCATTTACTTCACACACTAATCCCATTAAATAAGATAAAATTAAACCAAAGAAATGTCCTCTCTAGAGAAAACATATGTCCACTATTTATAAATTTATTCTCGGTTCATAAAATTCATTTTTTGATATCCCCATGATAAGTCATTCATCACTAAATCTATAATATTTTAGAGACCCTCTAGAATAATAGATTTTATTGAGGTGTACATTGCAGGGGAGATGAAGGTGTATCTACAATAGTAATGAAATAGAGGAAGTTTTTCAATTGATTTTTAATGTGGATGTTTCCATTTTTGTTTAAAATGAATTTTTGGAGGGAACTGTAGTGATGATTGTCATCTTATAGTGTCTTTTTAGCATACATGGCCCAAAAATTGTATTAAGGAAGATACCATTCTTCTATATTCCTATAGAATGGATCTTAGGCATAAGAAAAGTGTTTTAATTTGGCTAAAGGATTTCAGGGATAACACAAAAATTAATATTGGTGTTTGGAAATAGAATATGAATATGGACATGATAATAATTACTAAAGAAGAGTTTAAAGATCATATGCATGTGGACACTGCTCTTGGTGTTGTTCATGGAATCAATGATATACCTCCTTAATTTTTTCTGGTCTTGGGAAACGTATTTTCAAAACTAGGGTGGGTGGTGTTGCATATTTTTTTCATCCACTACCACTGAATTAGTAACCCAAATTATTTCCATGTTTCTTCACCACCAAAAATGCCAACTGTGGTGACTGGGGAGGCTATCACTGATTCTATCACCCAGCTACTTCTTGAGTGCATTATAATGTGTTTCAAGGGAGGTATTTTCTATTGTTCATGTTTATTTCAAGTTACTCGATCAGGTTTAGTATTAAATTTTAGAGATAAATGAATAGATGAATCTTTTATAGTATACAAGTTGAATATATCAAGCTTTGAGGATAAATAGGAAACCGATGGGGAGATTGAACATATCATGATCCTAATAGAAACCACTAGTGCTTCCATTACCACATCTCACAAAACGATATAATGGTTGACTAAATTTTTATATATGATATTCATCATATTATTCTACTTAATGAATTATTTTACCATATATTACTTTTAACCTTTCATTCTTTGGGAATATGGTAACATTACTCGTGTATATGGTGGACTATCACCTCAAGAAGTGATGTGATTAGTTCACTTATTACATCGAAGGAAATAAGGATTGGTTTTATTAAATTAAGTGATATATATAAAATATAAATTATTATTGAATGTTAATATATTGATTAAATTTATTTCATTCAATCGACCAATATAAGGAAATGATGGTCATGCATACGCATGGTCTACTGTCTCCCTGAATGGTGTATTCCATTTTCTATCTCTGAATTTTATAGACTAATCTAAATAAATATATAATGATTATATATATGATATTTATATCATGATTAACCTTATATATATTATAAAACCATTATTAGTGTAATAATACCCAAAAAATAACAAATCGAAATATATATTAAAAACATTGTTATTGCCCGAAACATGACATTAAAAAATAATTTTAAGTAAATGGGTAATAATAAGTAAATAATATATGGTATTATATATATAATAATGGTTCTATAATATATGTATAGTAAAATTATATTTATTATAAATGTGGTTTTAACATTTAAAAAGTAATTTAATACATAAGTTAATGGATTTTCATCTCACTATTTACTTCTATGAGACACATGCCATATTCACCACCTATTTATTTTATGTGGTGTATGTTTGCACAAATATTTTTGAATTCCACAATTTTCAACCAATCATCTGAGGATCATTCAAAACGATAGAGTAATACTTTGGACCGGCATGCATGAAAGGCTTGGATTTTCTTAAGGATATCACTTTGGGAATTATATTCTACTCAGAAGTTTTATTCATAGTTAAGGATTTTTTATTACCACCCTTAGCCAAATAATATGACTATCCACCAAATAACTAGGAAAAATCAACCATATGTGCATTTGGAAACAATGTATGACCACACCTAGTGGGAGTGATAAAGATTGTATGAGTGCCAACCCAATTTCTGAATCAAGAAGTAGAATCCATGAAGCAGCTTATATACTAAATAGGAGGTGGGGCTAGGATTCGATGTCAGATGGAATTTTTCTGTGGGGATTGAATTCGTGTCGTCCGATCATGCCATCTACCGATCTCGACCCTCCTCTTCGATATCATTCACTGAAAACTCGAAATCCACATGAACCGTGATTGTCCGATCTCACATCCCACGAATCCCAAAGGTCCACTCTAATCCCGCACATCACATAATTGAATCAGATCTCTATGTATGTAACAAATTCGAACATGGTCGATCCCACGTGCTGCATGGACTCTGTCTTCAATCACAAGACATCGTGGTTCAATGTCTAGAGGTACATGAAACACTCTATCAACATCCAAGCCAAACCTCCAAACCTTCGATGATGGCAACGCAAGTCTGAGACAAACAAACATGAGCCATCGTGAGATCCAAACTGCAAGATCCAATAGACTTCTGCAAGAGCCTCTAACAATGATCCAATCCACTGCATGATCATCCTATTATCATGTGACCGAACCTAAGAAAAATTTCGAGGGATGTCATTATAAATTTAGTGACCAGAAGTTTTTTTACCTTTGGTATTTTTCATCCGATTTAATTTATATTTTCATGGGTTCACACAGATTCACAAAAGGGAGTTGAGGTAGTCATATGATCATCCTTTTATAATGTAACGAAGGCAAGGATGAAGGCTGAAGGCATTGTGATCATTTCAATGACTACGAACCCCTCCGCCTTCTTGTGATTTTTTGTCCAATTTAAATTGTAATTTCTCGGGTCATGCAATGATCTATATAGAGGTCACGTCAAATACTCCACCACCTCAATGGTGCAAAGAGGAATCCTATCCTTGGAAAGAGGCAACAAATTTGGAAAATAAGTAAGGTAGAAACAAAGCATACTGGTGACCTACTTTTGAGAACTCACTCAGGTGATCACAAGATCCCACTACATGTATTTTTGAATGTCAAGCAGTCGCATGAAGAATTGAGAATCATGCAACACCTAGTTTGGGGAATTATTTTTTGTGATCTCATGCCACCCCATTGGGTTTTCTATCTCACCAAGTAGGGCCTTCTTACACATAGAAAATCCCTACGTGTATATGCAGAAATCCCAACGCACACCCACAGAGTCACCCACGTGATCCCTCATTGATCATGTGGTTTCATGGTGATCATTTGACCATGAAAAGCTTATGTGATGTCTGGGGAAACACTTCCGTGGTGTGGAGATCTATAAAACATCACCCTTTATCTCTTGGTGACCCTTTTCACTCATACTTCCCCTTTTCTCGGTCTCCATAAAACCTCCTCCTTGTAGGAAAAATAGATAGGACGCAAAACCCATAGGTCATTCCCCATCACCATGAAAATGTATGTCTTTACCAAAATAACCCATTCATGGTAAGAAAATCATTTATGAGACCCCATTTGGGACATGCGAATCACATGAGAAAATGAACCTCGTGGAAACCCGCTATAGTGGGAGTAATTCCTATGAACCCATGACCATGCCAAGTGCCACCCTTAACTATTGATAACCAAGATATATAGCCCCCAATTTAGGTACTCTATATATGCAATGTCTCCATGCATCCTTGAACAGGTGATCATGTTGGTCCTTCAGCCATACAATGAAAAGATCCTTCATGACTCGCGATGACCATGTACATTCTTTGTGGATACCTCTTCCATGCATGAAATGAGGATGAGTGATCCACAGGCTATGCACTTCTATCTATGAAACCACAATTACCCATGCATTCATAGGTTTCAATATACATCCCCCTATGTATGACCACAACATTGTCATGAGACCTCATTCGGGACATGCAAATTGCATGAATGTTGAGGCTTCATGTGGATACCCCATATGGATATTACCCATCCCTTATATAGATTTTTTCCATGGGGGGACTCATGGATAAACCCTCATCAGTGTGCACCATGGACCCTTACACATGCTGGTAGCACCATTGTGATGCATCCACATATGTAAACAGGATCCCTAAAAATTCCTTTAATATTTCATGAAAATCTCATTAACAAAAGGGAATCATCTGAATGTCCCCTTTGTGTGAGAATGAGCCTATGAAAAGGACCTCTCTTTCCATTAATTCCCTAGGTTGTATGACTTAAAAATGTATACTCGGGCATATATTTTTATCCATGCAACATAAGGCATGGTCCATCAGTACAGTCACTTATAGCACTCAGATGAGCACAAGACCCTAGACACATCTACGAGACCCGGACACGCGAATGGCCTAAGGACACATGATTGAAAGAGTCCTCATGTGACATGAGATGTATTCGGGTGACCTTGGATAGGTCTCTTTGATCACGAGACATGCCTCAAACAAGTCCTATTTGTCTCGGACAACCCATGACATGTCACCAATGTCATGAGACAATCCTAGGATGAAGTCATATCAATCATGCCAAGAACCTCAAATTTTCCTTCCATGGTCATGTGAAGACAGTCTAGAAAATCCAAGTTGATCATATGAAGTTGTTATTGACACATCATCATGATCATGTGATTGTCCATAGACATGTCCATATTGACATGCGACAATCCAATGTTTGGTCAGGCTAATCATGAGATAATGAATGATCATGTCTTCTTTTTCATGCACAATACCACTGATATTCTCACATTGGTCATGAGAACCATCATTAACATGTCGGATTTACTTAGAAGAAGACATTTGAGGGACGTCAAATTATCAAGTGCGATACCCCTAACATTCCAGCTTTGGTCATACAAAGTATCTTCAGCATGTCTGCACCACCCATACAAAGAAATCAAAGGAATGTAAAATTATCCTAAAAACACCATTGGATGCGTCCTTCATTCCATATTGGTGACCCAACATATCGGGAAGAAAATAAAGTATTTTCCAATAGATGGCCAATACATGTCAGTAAATTCCCTTATGACATGCTCACTTTGTACGACATCCCTACTTAGACTCATGCCATGGGGATTCCGGCTAAGAATCTCCAGCCACATTCCCCTTTGACAAGGGATCATACCATGATAAGCTAGCATAATAAAATCATGCGACCCTATCGACATCATACTCTTAGACAGACCATCATGGTCATCATCACCTCTCTTGAATCTTCCTAAGGATACAAAATGAGTATACCAATAGAGAATACATAGGGTGTAATACCCAACCAATCAGGCAGTCTCAGTGCATAAGCCCCGACTACTAATATAATATAATATGTCTCCACCAATAGGTCTGCCTTAGAGTGTAATCCCTGATCAATTGGGTTGCCTCAGTGAATAAACCCAAATTACCTACATCATATAATTTGTCCCCAAAAAATGAAAAATCCATCTTGATATGAGCCCCCTTGCATCCCTCAAAACATATGTATGGACATAATGTCTCCGAGTTTGATCATAAACCTTATCCTATCAATAGGTTGAAGGATAAGGGAACTATGAGAACACTGATTCCTACCACAATTGGGATATGTAAGAATCCTTCCTAAGGCCTGAGCTTCATACCATATCCCCCATGAGATGAGATACTATACCTCTCAAAGGGAAACATTAATCTTTATTCCATGTACGAATATTCTCACATGCAATGTGTCCGATCTACTGTTATCCATCATTTCTTACACTTATCATAGATCACGTGATGATAGATACTAGTGATGAATTTACCAATATCATGATGAGAATTCCCCAGTAAGGAATCACTATTGGGATGTAACCCTAATTACATCTCATCTCTACTCAAAGGGTCATATTCTTTAAGAATCAATCTAGGGTAGTCTCATATGCATAAGTCCCATATAAGGCCTTTAATGTCATATCACTCATGACATAGACACCCATCATAACATCTATGTGGAATTTGATTCCAATCTCAAATAGGATACATCGGAAACCTCACTATGTTCTGAGCCTGATATTCATGTCCTTACCATATGACGTTAAACTTCAAGGATGGGTCGAGTAATAGAACCATAAACTATTTCAAATGAGAGACATGGGGTTTACTTCCTATTTTCAAAGGATACATATGATTCCTCTTAGAGGATCAATCCCATATCCAAGACACCATCAATCTCCCTAGATAGAAATGAACTCCATATTTCTCAAACACAACCATAAAACAAAGAATCATAACTAAATAACAGTGAAATATAGGACAAATGGGATTATCCTTGTCGATGCATGTTCATAATCAAGTCATTGACCCAGGGGTAACCTGTCACGTATCAAAGTCTTGGAAGGATTTCTCAAACGTATCTTAAATCTATAAAGGAGTCCCATAGTATGAAATAATTCCTCTCAAATGGGATTGATGAACCCGACCTCCCATCATCTCAACCAAGGTGAGTCCCTAAGAGTCATTGGATCTAAAAACCCAAATGAAATTTGGCCTTTAGAGAGAAGGTTCATACCTTGCTAAAGATGGGGGAACCATTGGGAGTTTCTAGGGAAGATGAAATAGACTTAAAACTCAATTCTGTGAGGCCTTTGAACCCCTAAAAATCAAAATATTGAGCGAAACCCATTCCACGTCTTAAAACCTGAAAAAAATACTAAACCCAAAATGAATCCCTTTAACTATGTCATCAATTTCATGTGTTGAAAAGGATATATTTTCTAATGGTCATAAGTACATTTTATGATGTGATCATTGTACAACAAAATGATGAACCCACCATGTTTCTTCTAACCTCAATGAAAAGGGATGCCCCATTACCGTTTAAATATGACATTTAATGATTGAACATGTACTCCGTTGTATGATTTTGAACTAGTATGGTTTCTTGTCTTATCATCAAGAATTCTCAAGAATCCATGCAATCAAAATTATGTCATTGAATGTTCCAATGTATTCCAAGATAAATAAACAATATTCTCCGGACCTGATGCCACGATGTATGTTATCACCAAAACATCACTTCTAGTATCATTTGGTGAACATCGCGGGCCAAGAATACCACATAAACAACTCCATTACGACTCTAGAATCAGATCATGAAATCATTCGGATGAGCAGATCCCAGCGGCCTTCTTTCTCGTGATAGGCCATAAGAGAGGGAGTGGACCTTATCACCACATTTAACTACTTTGGAAACCTATCAATGGAATTCAGAAACATACACCTTCCCTATGTTGGGGGTGTGAATGAGGATAGTCAACATTACAACTTGATCACCCATGACCTGTCTAGGATGGATCCCATCCGTTCTGATCATCATCATCGATATACGTCCATGATCCCATGAGGATCTACAGAGGAGGTTTTGCCTACACCAACTATCTATTATGGGGTACCCATCAGAAGAGCGAACCTAGGGTATCCAAATAATTCATTTCCTAAGCATGATCATATACCTACTACTGCAAACCTATCTGAGGTCCAACAGTGTATCCTAACAGTGTCCCAAAATCAATCTCAGATCACAACTACCCAAGAGCCTATGAATTCATCACAATTATCCTTGATGACTGTAGAATTCCAAGGAACAACCCATTCCATAGGGATGGGGGAATTTTTTTATATTATACCCTAAGATCATCTTCATCATGAGAACCAACCCCCCCCCCCCCCAGAAAAAAATTATATCATGGGCACCGACCCTCCTAAATGGTATCATGGGCACCAACCCCCCAAATGGTATATCAGGCACTGACCTTCCAAATGAGATACTCTTTCAATGAGCACCGGCCTCCTTGTTTCTTATTCAATATGGAATCAGTAAGATCAAAATACTCCTAATTATATTAGGATGAGAATTATTATGAAGGGTACAATCATACCCTCCTATAGTCATCTGAGTCACAATGGGTGGGCCTATCTTCTACCACAGGAACAAGAGAAAAAAGGCTCAGCGGTATCCACCAAGAATCTACATGAGGTGTTACTGATCATGTTGGTATCTAAGAAGGTATGAATAGTGGATCATATAGATAGTGGAAATAGTAGATTTAGTCTTTAGAATACACATACAAACTCCCATAATCATCCACTCACCCAGCCACCAACAGAGGAAGGTTTGTTTTTATGGCTCCATCCATCCATCCCCTTGAGGATGAAAAGGTAGTTTCTATAGAAAAACAAACCGATCAAATACTATAAGAGAATTAGGATCTTCATGAGGTAATTTTGGGAATAATCTTAAAAAATTTACCTAGGGATGATGTGCATGTATCTACTTATATAAATCCAACTGGCAGTGATGTTCCCCTGCCCACTAGGCTGGGAGAATTTTCATATTTTTTCCTTCATTAAGAGTGCTCTAAACATTTTCCCACCTCACTCAAGACCGCAAGGTTGGGGGAATTTTCATATTTTCACCTCCTCATCAGGGAAATTCTATAAATCATATGACTTCATATGTCTTCAGAACATCACCAAGAGTGTTAGAATCTATTAATCTATGTGAAGTGTCTTCATTATCCAAGACCCCCAATTCTCCAACATTTTTCCCCATACAAATAATGACTAGGATTTTATCCCCTAGACTCTAGATTCTGTTACGCACCCATTCCAATGGTGTCACAAATAACATGCGGGAGAAGTAGTCTGGTCTCACATCTCTTGAATACAAGCAGTAAAATGTATATTCCTAAAATCCAAACAAGATCCAATGTATTTCAGCTATGCCATGGAAAATGTTTCGATAAATCTATCGGTGAAGTGAAATCCCAGTGAGGCAATGTTTACAGGCAATGAAAATCATTTCCCCTACCATCGACATCTCGGACACACTTTATAAGGTTGATTTTATTTTAGAGGTCAGCTTCATGTGAAGATAGAAAAGGGGATACTAGAGACACCAACATCTAAATCCCCACTCCAATCATCTAATCACTCTAAATATAGCACACTGATTATGCAGTAGAGCATGAGCCACCTACCTCCTAGGGATAAGAATTTGTCTTTCAAATCAAGATTGTACAATGTCTATTCCTTTAAAACGAAGCATGTCTCAAAATGTTTTGACTACACAAAATAAATTTGGTTGTTGGAACTCCCAACAATGAGAAGTCATATGAGTTAGGGTTGATATTCCATGAAAACTTTTTCCCCTACAATCGACGTCTCGAGAACACAATAGAAAGATGATTTGTATTCAAAGATTGGTTATATGAATAAGTATCTATAGGTTGGATAGAGTTAAAAGTTACCAAAACACAAAAAACATGGATAAGATTTTTCCAATATCTTTTAAAAGAGGCACTCTTCGGATAAGTTATTTAACCATCATCCTTACGGTAAGATATTAGAATTCATGACCAATGTCCTTACCGTAAGACATTAAGATGTATGGACAACATCCTTACCACAAGATGTTAAACTGCATGGCTAATTTCCTTACCGCAAGATGTTAAACTACCTGGTCATAATCCTTACTATAAGACATTAAACTGCATGACCATCATCCATACCGCAAGACATTAAATTTCACGAAAAATTTTCCCACTGTAAGACATTAAGCTGTATAGAAATCAACCTTACCGCAAGATGTTAAGTTACATGGATAATGTCCTTACCTCAAGACATTAAACTTCATGGCCATCATCTTCACCATAAGATGTTAAAACTTCATAGATCACATCCTAACTACATGAAATTAAACTATATGGTTTACATACATACCATGTGACATTAAACTATATGGCTCTGGGGAACTATGCATGACTTGATTATCATCCTAATGAGATATGTAGGGATTCCTGGATTCAATATCGTAGTGCATCCACCCATGTTAACATCCTTACCACAAGGTTAAAAAACGGTATAAAATTCATCCCAGTCACAGGATGATAAACTATGCTGCATCTCAATCTATGGGATATATCATCGTCATCAGATGGAAAATTTAGAGTACCACATGGTGACAATACCACCTCCAAAGCCACATATACTGAGGAATATTTTTATAAGAAGAGAGGTGAGAAACCAATGGTGGATGATGATGTACATATTTTAGCTCAAAATAGATTAGGGTACTACCCTTTAGAATCCCTGAAGTATTCTAAACTGTTACCAGGTTCTCCCCACAAGCATGGTCGAGGTAGCATATCTAATCCTAGATCTCCAATCCTCTCATATCCTCACTGACAATGTAAAAGGAAATCAACTCTGGAATCTCTCTACAATGACTCAAATGGAAAATGATGATTAAGTATATTTTAATATCCATCCTCACCTAGATACGGATGGAGAATCCCCCAGATTAATTTCTTTGGTAGAAAATGTCCCCACAGACTCAGAAATGGAAGAGGATGGCGATAATCTCAGGAATTCCCCACTAGAATTCAAGGAAGGTGTCTCCACCACCATAGATGATATCAGGAAGATAAATATAGTAATGTAAGGATAATAACAACCTAAACTGATTAGTTCAACCATGTACCTTGAAGATAAAGAGATATACATTGCATTTCTGAAGTAACTATGATGTTAGTTCACTTCGGACTACACGGAAATGCCAAAACTGAGCCCAGATGTGGCTACGAACCATCCCAGACTACCCAATGAGCATCAAGATGAATTCACCCCTCTAATTTCACCAATTTTGAGGTGAGAGTTTAAAATAAATCAAATCCATATTCATCTAAGGATGTGAAATACCCAATATTTCTTTCCAACATCACCCCCATTATGATCAGATGATGATTGCAAAGAATCCTTTGAATGTATCAATCAGTACATACTACACCCACTGATCCTAATGCCTCCAATGGGAGGAATTCAATTCACCATATATATATCCACTATGTAATTATCATTGGGTACCCTCCTCTTGGAAAACAATGATGTAGGAAGTGAGAATAGTCACTACTACCTCGTATGGACTGTGATAGGTACTGAGACAAGATATTATGATGGAAAAAATAAATTCCTTTCGCTCATATTTGTAGTGGAAAATCATATGCATTACTTGTAGCACCATTAATTCTAAATGTTGGCTCGTATTGACCCACTAATGTACATTCTATGCCACCAAATATTGATTGGGATCTTGGCTCGATGGGCGGTCATTCTACAACAATTTTACTTTTATTTCATATCACAGAAGTCAATGAAAGGACAAACCCTAGATGATTTACACACATCACATCATGCCCTGATGAATATACCGGAAGACACCGAGATTTTAGATGAAGATGTATTTTATTCCCATGACACTCCCCATACATGGGATATTCATTTTTATGGCGCCTCAAAAAAACCTAGCAAAACTAGTTTATAAAACCTAAAGATCAGTTAGGTCAGCCTGGGGATTGTATTTTCCTTTCAAGATAAAGTGGGTTTTCCTAGTCTTTATCACTACCTAAATGCTACACAAATGATGAGAGAAAATACAAATCCCTCATCGATGGTTTGGAACTGGACCTACAACCACAAATATCCTATCTTAATTTCGAAGTGGATTCAGAGTTAGTGATAAAATGGTTCATTGGTGGATATTCCATCAAAAAGGAAGAATTGGACCTTCTCACATTCTTTTTCATGAGATTTATTGAAAATTTATCTTTTGTTCCCACATTAAATCATGTTCCCCGGTAAAAAAATGTTCACACTGTCACATTGTCTTATAAAACCATCATCTTGGTCGATCTTTATCAGGTGAAGTCAATCTTCTATATCAAGTGTTGAATAATAATAGGGACTTCCACATTGGTGTGAGTCCCATTACTCATCCTAAATACATTATGTTAAAATATTAAAATTCATTTGGGTAGCAAGATATTAAACTACATGGAGCATTTCATCTTGGTAGCATGATTCTAAACTGTATGACACGTTTCCTCTTTACCACAAGACATTAAACTACGAGGCAAATGTCCTTACCACTTGAAATAAAACTACACTGATCCATGATATCTATATTTATTCATGTCAAGTCACCTACATCCTTATCGCATGACATTAAACTGAATGGTTCATCTAGAAATATATATGGATTGATTCTCATTTCCAATGAGATATGTAGGGATTCCCCAATCCTATATCTTGGTCCAGCCACTACATTATACAAAATGTCCTGGTTTTACCCCCTTTTATCTCTACATTATAGGGAGACCTATATCGTTCCTTGTTTCTCGCACTAAGCATAACTCACACGAGTTTAAGAATTGTGACAAGGACTTACCCTCACAATAAAGGCATAAAGGTACACAATAGGTCCATTGTAGTCTGTAATACAACACTATAAAAGGAATACCATGATTACTTACCACATAAATATAAATTACACGGTCAATGTATTTATCACATGACATTAAACGACATGGTTCATCAGAACTATGTGTCCTTTGATTCTCATTCTCATGAGATATATAGCGATTCAAATAATTTCATCCTTGGGACCAACCACAATATTCTGATAAATTCACATCATTCTACCCTATTCCTCACTGTATGATGTTAAACTACATGGGATTTGAAGAACAACATGTTTTTTTATTCTCATTCTCATGAGATATGTAGTGACACCCAGACTACCATCTTTGGGCCCAACCACAACATTTCCATTTATTCATGTCATATCACCTTCTTATTTACCCAAAGATGTTAAACTACATGGATATCAACCTTACTGCAAGACGTTGAAACTACATGGATAATTTCCTTACTGCAAGACACTAAACTACATAGTCTTAATCCTCATTGTAAGACGTTAAACTACATTTATCTTGTACTTATCACATTACATTAAACTACATGGAAATTAAAGAACTACGTCTAGCTTGATTCTCATCCTCATGAGGTATGTATTGATTCCTGGATCTCCACTACGTGGCCTAGATACAATGGTCAATGGAAATAATGCCCACATATACATATGGGTCAAACTTGTGTGGAGTATTTCTCGAACTTGAGTGACTTGATTCTTGCCATCGCGAGATACGTAGTGATGCCCAGATTTCGAACTCCATTCCCAGTCACAAAAAATATATATATAAAAGTTCCCCCTCCTTGAATATGGGTATAACATGTGCATTAGACTTCATTTAAAACTACATGTGCCATGATTATCAATCTTATGAGATACACAGTGTTGCCCAAATCTCTATATTTGGACCCAACCACAACATTCCCCCTTTTCAGATCAGTTTATCAACGTCCTTATCACATGATGCTAAACTAAAAGGTATTTTAAGAACTATATATGGATTGATTCTTGTTAATATAGGATACGCAGTGGAACCTAAATTTGCATCGTTGGTCCTAGCCACCATTCCATTTTTCACATCTATTCCCACTTTTTTACCACATGACGTTAAAAAACATGGAAGTATGTCCTTACCATATGATGTTAAACAACATGGAAGTATGTACTCACTGCATGAAATTAAAATTCATGGAAGGACATTCTTACCACATGATGTTAAAATACAAGGATGTAGGAAAGTCCCCTCTACATGATGCAAAACTGGGGAAACCATCATTCATCATCCTTCTTGATCAAAGGACCGCATGAGCCTTACCCAGAAAAACAAAATAAAGGGGTGCTTCCATCACCTTTTAAGAACCTAAATCCTAAAACACATGTAATGGATCAAGTGACTCATGTCATCACAACCTTTCACTACCCTTGGAAAAGAAAAGAGATCTATCTGTTTGACCATGTTATCGATTCAAGGGCTCAGACCCACCAACCAAAGTCATCATGGCCTAGTATAAAGTGATTTTTGATTCTCATGAGCCTATCATCACAACAGTGAAACATATTACCCCATTATGTTTTAGGTTAACCCCTGAATGATTTCCCCATATAATCACCTATGACCTGAGATCCTTCATCTGTGATTTACAACACACTCACCTCTTTCTCATAAGAATGCAGGAGTACTCTTGACCCTGGGCATCCCAATTAGGCTCTTGTGTAAGATCTCCCATATTAGGTTCACAAGTTTCATGACCCTAAATTGATCGCACTTTGGTAAATGTTTTATGACCATAAACTCTATCCTATAATATTAGAAATCACAAGACTTTAACCTATAAGAAAAAGATACACAAAAATTTTCATCTTGGAACCCCGAAAAGGGATGCCTGATAAAAATTTATGTCTTTGCTCAATAAAATCTTCATCTTTAGATTATATGAAAAAATAATGGAATAAATTAATAAGGTATAAGGATCATAGGGTCTACCCTATAGCCCTAGTAAAATCCAAGATATAATCACTAGACCCCTTTGGTCTAGGAAAAATTAGAGTAATGATTTGTCACATTTCCTCACCGCGAGCATTAGCTCAACAGGTGGTGGATCAACTTTAGGCTTCTCGAACCCTTATGGGATATTAAATTTTCCATAAATCCCACATCATGATCTAAATCATATCAGGTCATCGCACACCTTTAATTTTATCTGAAAAATAAAATCGGTCTCTTTATATGACCATGAAATTGATGCATGGGGCTAGGCCCACCAACCAAGGACATATTGGTCTAGTATAATAGGATTTCTAATTTCTGTAATCCTGACATCATCATAAAGGATCTTAACACCCCATTATGTTTTAAGATATCCTGGGTGTGAATGCCACATACCTTCCTCATGCCCTGATCACTTTGGACTATGATTTATAATCTCCATATCAGACTATTCAAGTGGATCTGATAACTTCTATGTTGCATCACAATGTTTATGTGACCTTTCATTCTTGAACCATTTGATGGACCACACCACATGATTCAGAACCAAAATGAGTAGGGATCGAGATACTCAATTAGAGCTTTGTATCCCTAGGGTTCTAGAACCCTTCCTAGATATCCTTCCACCCATACCCAACTTCATCATCTAGATGTAAGAGTCTTTATGAATATTTCTTATCCCCTAGAAAAGAAAATATATCTCTCAGTTCGGCCATGATATTGTTGTTGAAGGGATTAAACACACTGACCAGAGACACCTTGGCCTATTGTTAAGGGATTCTTAATCCTTTTTAGCCTCAACGACATTGAGGTGGAACCTAAAACCCCATCATGTTAAAAGACATACCTAGAATTTCTACCCCATTCCATATTACCTGTCTCAACTTTTGATTGTGACTTATATCACCCACATTACGACTATTTAGGCAGGCCTAGATTCATTAGTATTTCTACCCAAACCATATTAACCCCATAAACCTTCCAAAATCCCTTGTAAAATAGTAGAGATCATATTTTCTTGGTCATTGTATCAATACATAAGGGATTTAAATAGTCAACTAAAGGCATATCCTCCATTTAAGAAAGGAACTCCAATCATTCTGAGCCAAACATCATGGTAGAACTAAGCACCCCATATTGTTTTGAGTCATCCTAGGTCTTCTATCCAAATATTCCATGAGTTCTGAGATAGAATACCTTATACTGTAGTGATAAGAGTTTCAAAGATCGAAGACCATAAATTACAGCACACCAATGGTCTAGATTATAGGACCTTGAAACAGTAAGATAAATGATTCTCACTAAGATGAAATCCTAATAATGGAATCCTATAAAAATGTTTTACACTTTCTCGATGGGCATAAAATTTGTATGATTCAAGAAATGTTGAGAATTTAAAAAAGGGATGAAACACAAAAACATTTCAGGATGAAAACCTGTAAGAATACATCCTGAAAAAAAACCAAGTCTATTCCCACTAAGTCATCCCCCATATACTGCTTAGGAAAAAGTTAGGGTAAAAATTAAAAACATATAATGATTGTGGTGCCTACTATATGGCCTTGAAAAAAATCAATCTATGCTCACTAATTCATTTTAATTTGGAAATAGTTAGAGCGTTTAGGAAAGATATCATGTCCAAATAGTCCTTTTAAATTAGATGATCTCTAGATTACTAGAGAAAGTGACCAAATGAGGAATTTCAGGTCATTGGGAATTCAGGAATATTTTCTCAAGAAAAACCTGTTGAATGTAATGTACTCAAATCCAAGTGATAAGATTGGTTTAGTGTTACACATAAAGGATGAGAATCATAGAAGATCTGATCAATATCTCCACATTGACATGGATCTTTACCATGGATTTCATCATAAAAATTGTTATATTTCCCCTCTTATGAATAAGATAGATCTATATAAGGATATTAATCATAGAGTTCTTTAACTATGGACCTATGTCACCTATACATGAATTTGATCTCTATGATGGTATATTTCAGAACTATGTGGGCTTGATTTCAATCCTCATTGGATACGTAGGGGACATCAAAGTGAATTACTTCAGATCTATCCACAAGTTCAATTCTACTCAATCCCTATTCCATTTTGGAATTCATATACATTCCAAATTCAGGGTATAAATGATCCAAGTCAAGGATACATCTTATATTAGATTTAGCTGACTAGTTGTGTCCAAATATATCATCTTCATAAAACTTGAGAGTTCATCAGATATACCCAGGATAGATCCTCTTAGGAAGTTCGGTACCATGAATAGAAAAATATTCAGATATGTGGAAAATTGATTTACATTTACCTTATAATCAGATTCTTTTCATCTTAATGAATCTCATTCTAAGGGTGGAATTTTGTTTTCACCTATATTTTCACATTCCACACATTTCTTCCAGATATCCAGGGACCATGTCAAACGATTGAGTAATACATTGGACTGGAATTCATGGAAGGGTTGGGTTTTGTTTAAAGAGATCACTTTGGGGATTAGATTATACTAAGTATTTTTATTCTTAGCAGTTAAGCATTTTTTATTACCACCCTTAGCCAAAAAATATGGCTAGCAACCAACTAGCCAGGCCAACTCAACCATTGGCCCTTGTGGGACCAGGGGTCAACCATGCCCAGTGGGTGTCATCCTAGGCCAACAGTGGACAATAAGTGTATCATAGCTCTTATATGAGACAAGTCAGGCCCATGTATAGGTCTCGTGGAGTGAAAGCATGCGAATTCATGCAATGGGCCGAAACCTGGGGTGGAAGTGATCCTCATGGTATTGTTGTTGTCCCTATTGTCAGCTTGATAAGTTGAAGCCGTGGAGTGGCTTGTATACCGAAGGGGAGGTGTGGGATGGAATTTTTTCAAGGGGATCGAATATGTGTCATCCAATCATAACATCGTCTGATATCGACCGTATTATTCGATCTCACGCACCACGAACATGAAATCTATATGAACTGTGGTCGTCTTATCACTCCTCCTACCTATCCCATCAATCCAATCTAATACCACATGTCTCATTATTGAAACATATCTCCCTGCACCACAATAATTCAAACTTTCCTAATACCGTAAGCCAAATGACCTCCATATTCAACCAACTGATGCCCATGTTTGACATCTTGAGGAACACGCGACACTCGACCGACAACACATTCATCCCTCCAAACCTCCTGTGACACTCACGCAAGTCTGAGACAACCAGATGTGGGCCATCGTGAGATCTAGACTATGAGATCTTGTATCATTCTGTGAGGTCCTCCAACAATGACCAAAGTCATCACATGATCATCCTATGATCATGTGAGCAAACCTAAGACTAATACTAAGGGACGTCATGAACACTTCAGCAACCATAAGTCTATTCTCCTACTGCATTTTTCATCTGATTTAACATGGATTTTATTAGTTTCACGCGGCTTCTAAAAATGGAGATGATGTCATCACATGTTTATACATTGATCATTTGTCCATGGTAAGGATGTAGTTTGAAGGAATAATCTGAATTTCAATGATCATGAACCCCTCCACCTTCTGGTGATTTTTCAATCGATTTAAATCATATTTTCTCTATTAATGTGATGCCACATATGAAGGTCATGAGATAGACTCCACCACCTCATTGGTGTAATGTGACATCCTCTTTGTGGAAAGTAGAACCAAAATCAACCTATTTTGGACTATATAAATCTAATTCTATCCATGAAAACACATTCAAGAAGGGTTTATTAGAGCACTGGGAATGAAGGAAGGCAGAAACAAAGTTCATTGGTGACCATTACTGAAGAACTCCCTTATGTGATCAAAATATCCCACTGTATGGATTTTTGAATATAAAAATGTTCTTGAAGAACTGAACATCATGTGACACCTAGTTTGGTTAAGGATTTTGCGCGATCTCATGACACCCCACTGGCTTTGCGATCTCACCAAGTAGGTCCTTCTTCCACACAGACAATCCATATGTGTATATGCATAAATCCCATCACACACATGGGGAGTCCCCCATGTGATCCCTTATGGATCATGTATTTTCATGGATATCATGTGACCATTAAAAGCTTAGGTGAAGCCTGGGACAACTCTTCTGTGGCGTGGGGAGATAGACAACATCACCCTTGATCTCACAGTGCCCTTTTTCTCTTGTGCTTCCCCTTTTCTTGATCTCGTAGACACCTCCTCCATGTGTGAAAAATAGAGAGGACACACGTCCCATAAATCATGAAACCTCTCCATGAAGATTTATGCTATTACAAAATAGACCCATTCATGGTCATATAATTCTTCGTGATACCCCATTCAGGACATGTGAATCGCATGAGATAATGAACCTCTTTCCAACCCTCTATAGCACGATTCATTCCTATAAAACCATGACCATGCTGGGTTCTACCCATGACTATTGATATGAAAGAAAAATATCCCACAATATAGGCACTCCACATATGTGAAGTCTTCATGCATCCTTGAATAAGCGATCATGTTGGTCCTTCGGTCTTGTTGTGAGAAGAGCCTATGTTACTAGTGATTCCAGTGTGCATCCTTTATAGATAACCCCTACATGAAATAAAAGAGGAAGAGCACTATACAGTCCATGAAATCTTATCCATGTATCCACCATTAACCATGCATGCAGAGGATTCTATATACAACCCCCATGAATGACCACAACATCATTGTGGAACATCATTCGGGACGTGCGAATCGCATGAATGGTGATGCTTTATGTGACTCCCTCATGAAGATATTCCCTAGCCTGTATATGGCTTTGATCCATGAGATAAATAATGGATAAACCCTTTATAGTGTTCACTATAGACCCTTACCCATGGGGGCAGTTCCATTGGGAGCCATCTGCACTTGTATAGAGGCTCCCTTGCAAGTCCCTTTATAATTCATGTGAATAGTATGAAAAAAGGGCACCATGTGAATGTAACCTTAGTGTGTGAATGAGCCTATGGATATGTACTCTATTTCGATACAATCCATATGGTGTACACCTTCAACAGATATACTCAGGAATATATTGTTTCTCATGAAACTTAAGGCACAATCCCTATGAAAACGCAGTTACAACACTTGAATGAGTGCAAGAACCGAGAAACATCTACGATAACCCACTACATGAATTTTATAAGGAAATAATATTGAAATATTTACCATGAGACTCATGATGTCTTCATCAATCCTTGGACATGTCACTTTTTTTATGATACATGCCTCAAAAAAGTCATATTGGTCTTGTGACAACCCGTTGACATGTCACCAATTTCGTGCAATAATCCGAGGATGAGGTCATATCAATCATGAAAATAACCTTATATTTGTTTGCATTGTTCATGTGAATATAATCCATAAAATACACATTGATCATGTGAATAAGTCACTGACACATCGACATTGTCATGCAATTGTCCATAGACATGTCCAAATTGACATACAACAGTTCAAAGATATGCCAGGTTGATCAGGAGACAACACATGATCATTTCAACTTCTTCATGTGTAAGACCCTTGATATTCCCACTCTGGTCATGCGAATAATTTTGACATGTCCACTTCACTCATTAGAAGACATCTAGGAAAATTCAATTGATTGTGTGTGAGACCCCTGACATTAAATCTTTGGTCATGTGAACTATCTTCGGTATGTCTACTCCACCAATAGAAAGACATTCAAGGCTTGAAAAATGATCATCCAGACACTGTTGGGTGTGTCCACCATGCCAGATTTGTACCTCAACACATTGAAGGGACAATCAATTCTTTCCTACAATATGTCCAAGAAATGTCAGGAAAATACCTTATGACTTGTTGAATTTGTATGGTAGACCCACATTGGCTCATGCCCTGGGGATTCTAGCTAAGAATCTCTGGAAAAATTCCCCTTTGACCAGGGAGGTTTCCTTGATGAGTTAGGGTCATGAACTCATTCGACCCTACCGACATCATTCTCTTGGACAGACCATTATAGTCATCATCGCCTATCTTTAATCTGGTAGTGAATAAAGAATGAGTATTCCAGTCAGGCAACCTTAGAGTCTAATCCCCAACCAATCGGGCAGTATCAGTGCAAAATCCCTAACTACTGATATAATATAATATATCTACACTAATAGGGAATCCTTAGAGTATAATCTTTGATCAATTGTGAAGCCTAAGTGCATAAACCCTAATTACCTAAATCATAAAATATGTCCCCAATCAATAGTGAATCTATCTTCTTATAACCCCTCTAGCAACCCTGAAACCTCTAGGATGACCATAATGACTCCATGTGTGACAATACACCTTATCCTATTAACAGGTTGAGGGATAAGTGGATTACGAGAAGTCTGACTACTACTATAACTGGGATATGTAATATTCCTTCCAAAGGATTTATCTCCATACCATATCTCCCATGAGATGAAAAACAATAACTCTAAAATGGAAACTTTAATATGTACGCCCCGTATGAATATGATCACATGAAATGTGCCCATCTACTGTTATCTCTTGTTTCGCACATCGAACATGGATCATGTGTACTTAGTGACAAGTGATGATTGTACTAATAGTATGATGAGAATTCCCCTAGTGAGGAATCACCTTTTGGACGTAAGCTTGGTTACATCTCTTCTCCATTTATAGGGTCAAATTCTCAAAGAAGCAATCCAAGGCATTATCATATGCATAAGTCACAACTAGGGACTTTAATGTCATATCTATCATGATATAGATTCTCATCATAAGAACTATGTGGACTTTGATTCTGGTTTCAAACAAGATATGTATGACATCTCACCGAAGTCTGAGCCTAATATTCATGTCCTTACCATATGATGATAAATTGTGTGGATGGGTCCAGTCATATGATCATAAAATATGTCAAATGAGCTACATGGTTATTGATTCCTATTTTTATAGGATATGTAGGATGCCTCTTAGGGGTTAAATCCCATCTCAAAGACACTAACCATCTCCTTGGATACAATGAACATTATATTGCTTGAACATAGAAATAACCCAATGTGTTATAATTAAACAAGAGAGAGATAGAGGACCCATGAGATTATCCATGTCGATACATGTTTATAATAAAGTCACTGAAATAGAGGTAACTAGTCCAATATCAGTGTCTTGGATAGATTTCAGGGACATATCATATATCTATAAGAGAGTCCCATAGTAGGAACAAATTTTCCCCAAAAGGTTGAGATGAGCCCAACCTCCCATCCTCTCAACCAATGCGAGTCCCTAAGAGTCGCTGGGCCTGAAAGCCTAGATGACCACCGACCTTTGGAAGGAAGGTTCATAACCAACTATGGGTTAGGGAACCATTGGGAGTTTTTAGGGAATAAAAAACAAATGAAAAACCTAATGTACGCGATTGAGAAATGCCTTGGAACCCATCGTAATCAAACCATCGAGTGAAACCCATTCCACACTTTAAAACATGAGGAAATGGTGTATCTAATACCCATGAATTAGTTTAGTGATTATAATGATGAATATTATTTTTATTTAAATATCCATTTGAAAATCAATTTTCATGGGGCTTATAGTCCAATTAATTTAAGTGGTAAGTTGTTTATGATAAAATATCATCTTTTATTGAAATATTTTATGATTATGTTTATGATAATAAAATATTATAATCCCTATCTCAAGAACCTCATGGATTTTTTTCTACTATGGTTATGTCATGGTAATACATATTTCCCTTAATTCCCTTCTCTTTATTTACTCAATATTTTAAAATAATGTCTTTAATAAAGATCATCTTTATTTTTCTATTCATTCGAAAAACTATTTCTTCTAAAACCATGTATTCTTAAAATTCAATCAAAAATGGTTTAACATTCCAAAAATGATTTATTAATGAATTTTACCCATGTTCTAATTTTTAATAAGTGTTTTGAGATGATTTAATAAAACTATGTTTAAAAAAAATCAATAGATAAAAGGATATTTACTCAAAAAATGTTTTAAAAAATTTGTGAAGGTTCCATTATATGTTTTCAAACTAATTTTAAAATAAAGTATTTTGATAAAATTTTATGTTTTAAAATGTGTTTTTTTCAATGAAAAAATTTTATTTTTTTCAAATAATGTATTAATTGATTTTTAAAGATTCATTGAGAAGACTCAATGGTTATTTTCAAAGAAAGGGATTTTGAAAATGTTTTATGTTTTAAAAAGTTATTTCAAAGTTCAATGGATATTTTCCTCAAGAAATATTCCAAGTTATATTTCAAAATCATTTTATATATAAGATGACATCCTGGTATGTCACTTATTATTTACCAGGGTTATGATCCAAGGATACCATTCTTATTCTTTCTTTGGATGGTTTTTGTTTATGATGACAATATGTATATGAAACTCATTTCTCTTCCATAGGTTATACCACGATAAAATGATTATGAAACCCCATAATTTTTCCATTTATCATGCTATGATTAAATGATTATGTGTAAAGAACCATATTTTCAATGTAATTGTTTTCAATTAAATGGAATTATTATGAGTCTGCAAAACTTGAAGATGTGCGATTCCGAGGCCCCGTGTGCCTGAAATTATTTTTTCAAAATTTTTTAGGTACGTTCAGTAAACGCACGAGTGACATTTTTCCAACTTTTGAACTGGTTATTAGATTAAAAATATAAAGGCACCATTAAATCCGCATTGCCAGGATTCACTTAAAGGAGTCTTCACTTTGACCACAGTAGGTCTCGAGAAAAAGTTAGATTTTGGGAATTTCTAAGTGAATAAATAAAATAAGTTTTTTATTTTACTTTCTTTCTTTTCCTCCAACAGACATGTGGCAGGCAATGTGGGACCAGCGGCGTGTCAAGCCAATAAATGGATTGAAATTTAAATCCTAAGTAATAAAAAAATTGTTGAATTAGTAACGTTCCTAATTAATGATCCCAGAATAATTCCCAAAGTCATTACTTACCCTCCACCTCTCATATATATATGGAGATTGGGGAGAGGTATCGACACAACATCACCAAGCAACAAAGTGCTGATAAAGTGCCGCGACGCCAAACCCTTGGAGGATGGAGCTGGTTCTAGTGAGTGGTGACAAGAGACAATGAAACCCCAAACCAGAGATCAATGATCAAGTGAAATCATTGGAGGCTAGTTGTGGGGGATGGCGAACACCGACCCACTTCCTCAATCACAGGCATTTCTCCAGCATTCTTGAGGTAGGGTTTACTTTTTGGTTTTAATTTCAAGAGTTATTGAATCCTTTTCCTCCCTTGTGTTGATTATAAGCTAACATGGAGGTCGCATGCCTAATGAACCCAGCCCGAACCATATGCTACCCTTGCGCCCTATGTGGAAGACCGTCAGCACAAAGACACCGACCGGCTACGAAGGATGCTGCACACCGTCGCACACCACAGGAAGAGGCACCATCACAAATCCATGGTGGTCATCAGAGCGGACGACACCGGCTAGCTATAGAGGAGGTAAAGCATGCCATCATGTACCACCAGTTAGAAAGGGACCAGATGCGAATCCGTAGCGGTTGAAGGCGACGGCTGGTACCGTCCGACTGTGAGGAAGGAGGTGGTGCATCTGTGCCGCCAGAGGAATCGTTCACGGCTCTTCAGCCACGACGGTCAGAGAAGGCGGCTGGCACAACGAATGACCATGGAAGGGAAGGGTGCCATGACCAGTGCACCATTAGTGAGAAAAAAGGGGTCGTGACCGAAGCTATGGTGAAGGGGGAACCCGCGCCTCTGGTGTGTTCCGAGGTGACCGGGTGGCACCCATGTGGCATCACCACTTCACACGCCGAATGGACTCTGGGCCGTTCTGGAGAATGGGGGTCTCACTCCCAATGATGGCTACGATAGAACACACCGCAGGCTGGCCTGCCCCATGTGGGTCGAGCTTCCTCCTTGCGGGTCGGGCTGACCCTTACAGGTCGGGTTTCCCCGTTGTGTGTCAGGCGGCCCCTTGTGGGCCGGGCCGCCCACTTGCGGGCAGGGCCGCCCCCTTGCGGGCTGGGCTACCCCCTTGCGGGTCGGGCCGCCACCTTGCGGGCTGGTCCGACACTTTACAGGCTAGGCCTGACCAAGGCCGAGCCCACCGCAGCCCAGTTCAGCCAGGTCGGACCTGAAATCAGTCAGGTCGGCCCAGACCGTGTCGGGCTGAGTTGGACCAGACCCAGAAACACTTAAATGGCCATAACTTGAGAACTAGACTTCCGTTTGAAAAATTATCTACTGTGTTGGGATCATTGGATCGAGGAGGTACTTTTCGTATATTCCATTTGAGTTTTGGAAATAGTTGGAGTAAATCCGGGTTGGATTGAACCCGAATCCAACTGGACCCTCAGAAAATAAAATGCTTATAACTCACAGTCCATGTGTGCTATAGACACAACGTTTGTCGTGTTGGAACCATTATGACATGGAGGTACTTCGAGTTACTACTTTTTTGGAGATTAGTGGTGTTCGAGGTATGACTGATATCTTGAGGTGAAGATTCTATGGAACTCGAGTGTACTGGGTGGGAGGAATCCTGTGGCAGGTTGTAACGTGAAGAAAGAACATCATCCTATGTGGGTAAGAATCCATCGATATTGTGTGGGTCAGCTTCTATTAGATCTTATGTGGGTCAGTTCTCAGTGATCCTATTTGGGATAGTGCATACCAATCATGTGTGGGTCAGATCTTGTGTGGGTCAGCTGGGGTTAGTACCTATCGATCCTGTTTGGGTCAACAATAGTGCTTCTTAATAGAATAAGATGATCTATCTTATGACTAACCATCATTACTTCTGTACTTAAGTTATATCTTATTTTGATTTGAGTCTTTTCCCCTTAGTGGTGTTATCTTCGTGGTGTTACCTGTGTGGTACTTCTATCTTCATGGTGTTACCTGTGTGGTACTTCTATCTCCGTGGTGTTACCTGTGTGTTACTTCGACCTTTGTGGTGTTGTCTTAATGGTGTAACCTGTGTGGTACTTCTATCTTCACGGTATTACCTGTGTGGTATTTCTACCTTCATGGTGTTACTTTGTGGTATTCCTATTTCATGTATGATATGAGTATATATTGATAACTTAGGTATATGTATGGGCATATACCGAAGTAGAGTTGAAGTCTTGCTTTGTGGTTTTTCCTTCGTGGAACTCTAGGAGACCTACGGGGGTCTCCGGTTCCCTATTGAGTATCATGAAACTCACCCCTACACGGGCTACACCTGCACCTTGTTGTGTCTTGTACAGATGAAGAACAACATTGATCAAGGCTGAGGGAGCCAGAACTGGAAGGTGCCTGGAGGTGGACCATTTGGCGTGGCATGACGTAGGGACTACTATTCATGATTTGTGCCTACCCTTCAGGTAGGATACCTCTGTGGATGATCAAGGAGCTGTTTTGTGATTTTTAGTTGTTTTTGTACTTTTTAGTTGGGATTTTATTAAGGCCCCTTTACTTTCAGCACACTTTTACTACAACAGTTTACTTCGTGGTTTCTCCTAGTTGTGTTCTTGAACTGTGTGTCTGTACAGGTTAAAAGGCGATGTCTTCTTGTTTTAGGGATACACATTTCCGATGATAGTATCCAGCCCCTAGCCTATGGAAGGAGGGATTGGGGTAGTCATGGAACAGACCCCGTGGGAGTGGTCATGAAATTATGAAACATGTTTCTTTTCCACAGGCTATTCTATGATGAAATATTTGGGAAACCAATTTTATTTCATGTGTTCTGATAGGATTAATATTTTATGATCTTAACTCACACATATGTATTATTTTCATTATGTGGAAGGTGAAACCTATATATCCCTCCAATTCATTGGGTAAGTATTGATATCTCATGAGATAAACATGACTGGAATGGGTTGTGAAACTAGTTTAGTAAGGAAATCTATCCACTATGATATTATTGGCAGTGAAACTGGAAAATTACAATGGTTTGGGGAGTGAACCTGTTACTCTATGATATTTTTTTCCATGATCCATGGCTACTAAGGAAATATTTTTCAATGCTTATGTGTATACCATGATTACATTTATTATATCAATGCTATTCTATCACAGATCATGTTATTTTATTTCCTTATGATTCATGTCTTATGAACAACCAATTTTTATTCCATGAATCATGATTTTGATCTTTGATAATATGGGTATGATTTTCATATGTTATACTCATGTTATTATTCCATCATTCTCAAATTATGTTTATATATTTTCTTCATTTTACTCTTACTGGGCATCTACGCTCAACCTTTATTATATTACCTTTACCTAGGTTATGAAAAAATGTTTTAAGTAGTGTATTCCTAAGAATAGTACCATTTTAAATATATTCAAGGGAGATCGTTAATATCATTCAAGAAATAAGAATATTCTGTGTCTAGTATCCAAATGCACTAAACTATAATGAACATTAGTTGTGTGTTTTTGTAATGTAATGAATATTCATCTCAAAGATTTAATATTTATGTCTGAAATGTTTGGTTTGATACAGTGAGAATCAAAGGATAGTTTTAGTTATAATTTGAAAAATATGATATGAAAAATTTAGTGAGAACACTAAGGATATGTTTGAGGGTAATTCCAAGGATGAGTCGAAGTTTAGGAAAATGTCATTGAATTGTTTTAATCGATAGATCAAGTGGTTTCTAAGAAATTACATATCTATTTGGATACATTAAGTGGATTTGGATCTCGAATATATGTATATAGGGGTAATATCTAAAAAGGGAACAATGATCTGGAAATGATTTTCACTGGGATCATGACAATGGGTTTTACTGCACACTAGATTTGACACTCCTATGGATATTCTTTAGAATTTTATGAACACTTTATGTACCATCATGAAGGATTTAAATAATGACCATGAATGAATTAGGTTAATTTTAATTTATTATAGACTAAAAATAAGGTGTTAGGATTTAGATATCATATAATTGATTTTTCAGGATTATGTGGTTTGCCACTATGATTATTGTTGCTCACACTATTCTTATTAGTTTCCGTCAATGCCGAGAACCATAAAGAACTGGATCAAAATTGAATGTGATAAGAAATGTGATTATGAGAAACTAAATTTGATTATAACTTGAGTGAAGGATATTATGAATATTCCAAATCGGTTATCAAGATATATAATTATCAAATTGCACCTCAACCAACTTCCGACTCACAAAAGAAGATAAGGACATAGTACTTTGAGAGTTCAGTCGGTGGATATCATAGAAAAAAGATGATTCAGCTTCTTATATGTTAGTAATGTGGGAAGAAGCACTCTAAGTAATTTCTCAAAAGAACAAGAAGATGTTTTGAGTTTGTAAAATCATAACACAAAGAATACAATTACAGAGGAAAAATGAAAAATTAGATTAATTAAATAGACAATAATAATGGTCTCCCTAAGATATCTATAATGGTTAAATGTTTCAAATGTTGAATGTATGGGAATTATACAAATCTATGTCCTACAAGTAAATCTCATGAATAGAATCATTACGTTTGTATGATGGACGTTTATATTTTTAATGATAAAGATACTAAAAATGGCATGTTAAAGGAAATGAGAACTATGGAATATGATAATGAAGTCTGGTTAATGGTGAATGAATAAAGTGGAGTTATTGATGTGTTTATGTATTCGTATTCAAATAATTATATTTTTATCAGTGGTATTTTGGTTATTAGAATCCTAAAACATAAAAATATTATTCCACAATATTTTTTCATTAAAGAGTTTCAAGAATATGATAAATGATACACATTTACTAGAAATTGTATTTAAGGTAATGGTGGTTCTTTGATTAAGGGAAGATATCCTTTAATTTGTTCTTGATGTTCATAAAATAGTGTTTAGTTGGTATAAATGGATGATTGACATGAATAAAGTAAATTGGATAATATTGATGACCTTGGAACTAGTTAATGATTTATGGAAAAGGTGGTTTAAATTATCATTGATAGAGTTTACAACATTATTGATTTTATTAAATACGTTAAATATTTTTTGGATCTACTACAGGATTGGGGAAGTGTGTATTTTTCATTGAGGTTTTATGGTATTTTTGGTGGTCTGCATGATTCTATAGAATATATGACCAAGGAATTCACATATTCTTTATGCGACCATTAAAAGTTACATATTGATATTTTATGGATTCATGTTAAGATTATTTTGGAATATTTAGTGAACTTATTTAATAATTTTTAAGTTTTAAAGGGCCAAAGGTTAACCATTTATGGAATGGTTAAAGTTTATCAATGTACATGGTTTTAGATATTAATGTATTAATTCACTATATAAAGATTTATGTATATTGGATAATATGTGACAACCATTTTTTATAATGACAACTAGTGATATAAGGAATGAATTTTAATTATATTATGGATCTTGTGATCCATTATTATTTTAGGCATAACAAATTCATCTTCATTTCATGGAGTAAAATATTAATTGAAAATTGATCAAGGCACAACCACATGATGAGATTTTTCTTATGAAATGGACTGAAATCAATTAAGTATATATTCTTGTAAAAATTATTCAACATTAAGAAAATTATATTGAAATATAGTTTTATCTAGTTATCATCATTTATAATTATTGTATGGAAAATTTTCAAACCTATTTGTTTTATGGTTTCGTGGTTGTTCATTTTCACATGATCATTCACTTTCTTCTAATCAATGATATTTGTCACTGTCCATCATTATTTGGACATTATGTTTTTCATTACATGTACAAATATTCACTTCCAACCAACATTCTCTTATATAGAAACCCATTATGTGTTATTATATATTACATTCACACATCCCTTTATTTATGTTTGATATTAATTTTTATTATCCTTTTCTACAATATGGGTTTATAATAAATTGATATTCAAATATTAAACCCTAGACTATCGATATAAAGTTCAAATTATGATGATGCAATTTATTTACAGGGATTATAATGAAACACCATAATAATTAATAAAATAATTTTTTTAATATAGAAATTTTCTACGATATCCTATTTTACACACAACATCGATTTTAGTTTCTGCTACATGAAATATCATGTTTTAACGAAACACGACAAACTATTAATATTATTATTTAAACAAGGCCGTTAATACATAGCTAATAAACTTGATGGAATGAATAAGAATAAAAAAAATTAAAACATTAATAATAATTTTTTATATAAAGATAAAATATTAATAAAAAATACGTAATTTTGAGTAATTTTTTTATATGTTTCGAAATCGTATTTTCTCAAAAAAATGATTTCATTTAATTTTTAAAAAATAATAAAAATATTTTTCAAAAAATATTGAAAATTAATTTTATAAAAAAAATTATTTCTTTAATTCTTCAATTAAATAATATATTAGGGTGATTTTTTGGTATTTTTGTAAAATGATTAATTTTTTTGATGAATACTGAATAAATCTATATTTTTATTGAAAACTACCATTTATTTTAAATAATTTATAAGGTGAGTTTCCATTTTAAAATTGGTTCAAAAGTAAAATTAGTTTAATTATATATGAATTATTATAATTTAGGCTATTTTAACAATTTTCATAATGAATTTTGATATAAAAAGATTTTAAACTTTTGACCATTTTCTCTTTGTAAAACCTCTTTCTCATCGCATATATCAGTTTAATTTTAAATTAAATATTTCCACCTCAATGAATGGATTTTGGAAAAAATATATTCCATATTTTGAATCAGAATAATTTATATTATTTAATCTATTCTACTGAATGTTTTACCACAATTAACTTTTATTGAAAAAACATTATTTACCGCGGTTAAGGTAAAGATGGGTTTACTGGGGGTTAAACTAAAATGAGGCGAGTTAAAATGACAAAAAACTAGTAAAAACCCCATTTTATGAAAATATTTTGTTCTTATAATTTTTAATTCTTATTAATGTTCCATTTTTTAGCCTTTTTTCATTTTAAAAATGCCTGTAAACAATTTTCTATTCAAAAATTACAGCTGTGTCACTCACCTCACTTATAAAAGGTAACCCCTTATCTTCTAATATTAACACATAAAAAACCATTTGGTTCGTAAAATACCTAAAAACTATTCCTTAATTCACTCCCCTCATCTTATAATCCTTATTTTGGTCATAAATCTAACTTAGTAATCATTTTCATGAAAACCAAAAGAAGTTGTCTGAAGAAGAGGTAAAGTCCCTAATAGAATGTTTTATTTTATTTGTTCCTTCACATCAAAAAGTTATTATTAAACCATAATAATATAATATCATTAATATATTCCATATACTGTGATTTTATTATGTTAATTTCATAATCTAAATCCTTCTCTTCCATCAAATGGGATGCGAAGTCCTAATTCGTGTGTACGATGGACTACCGCCTCATGAACTTATGTCAGTCAATTTTCCATTAAAAATTATCACATCTAGATATAATTAGGGATTAAATTTTTATATATTATATTTATAATATTATTATACATTTTTAATTATTATAGCACATATACCATTTTACTTTCCATTATTTGGGAATAGGGTAATGTTGATTATGTTTATGGTGGACAACCATATTCTGAAGTAATGTGATTCATTCACACATTAAATAGAAGGTAATAAGGATGGGTTAAATGAAAATATGTGATATATATAGAATAATAGTGGGTTTTTAATGGTGATATATTATGTAAATTTATTTATTTTAATCCTTTGATAAAATGGAAACGTCGTTCATGCATATTTATGACCTACAATCTCCATGAACAATGTATTTAATTTTCAATCTCCAACTTTTATGGACCAATTTAAATACATATATAATTAATATATATATATATATATGTGTGTGTGTGTGTTTGTGTGTGTGATATTTTTATAATCATTAAAATTATTGATATTATGGAACCTTTGTCAAATTAATAGGAACTAAAAAACAACAAATCAAAACATACACAAAAAACAAAGCATTTATTTACTAAAACATTACTTTAACATGGAATTTTTATTAAACGGGTAATAAAAGGTCAAATGTAAATCATATATGGTATGATATGTATAAGAATAAATATTTAAAATATTTATAATAAACTTAAATTAATTATACACGATGATTGAATGTGTACTATGGATGTTTATACATAAGGTAAGGGATTTTGATCTCACTTTTTTACATATGTGAGACACATTCCATATTCACCACCCATTTCTTTTATGTGGTATATATACCACCCATGAGTGTATTTTATAATTATTATTTAAAAATTATCTGTATTTAAATTTCTATTTTAGTATCCTTGTATTGTGGGACTTATTATCCGATGTTACTAATGTGGTAAGGGTTTTATGATGCAATCTCATCATTTACCGGGATTGTTTATGATAATGCTTATAATGGTGAAACATTATAATCCATCTCTCAAGAACTTAAAAAAATTATTCTCCTTTTATTATTTTTGGATAATAATATTCTCCCCTTCATTTTCCTCTGTTTATGTTACTATTAGTTCAAAATAATTTCTTTAAGATAAATTATCTTTGTTTCTCTATTCAGTTGAAAGCACTTTCCATCAAAATCCATGTTCTCTAAATATATTTTAAAAAATGTTTTAAAATTACAGAAAGGATTTATCTATGGATTTCAACCATTTTTAAATTACTACAATGTATTTTAAAAGGATATTAAAAATACTTTATTCTTTAAAAATTGTTTTTCAAAGAGGAAGGTTTATTTTCCTTAATAAATTCATTAATTCATTTTAAAAATTCATTTATTAGTGTTCATGGTTATTTTAAATGAAAATGATTTTGAAAACGTTTTATATTTTAAAAAGGGACTTTTTCAAAGTGCGAAGGTTATTTTCCTAAAAAAAATGTTATAAATGATTTCTAAATATGCCTTTATAAACATATAATGTTATTTTCTAAAAAAAGAATTTTGAAATTGTTTTATGTTTTAAAAAGTGTTTTTTAAAGTAGAGAGTATATTTTCATTAAGAAATTTTTCATTATATCTTTCAGAATAATTTTACATATAATATGAAATCTTGTAATGTTACTTATTATTTAATGGGGATATGATCCAAGGATTCAATTCTTACTCTTTATTTGGATGGTTTATGTTTATGAGGATAAGATGTTTATGAAACCCATTTCTATTACATATGTTATAAAATGGTAATATTCTAATGAGACCCACTTCTTTGTTTCATAATTTATGCTATGATTAAATGGTTAAATTATTTTTAATCCTATTTCATTACCATAGGTTATGATATGATGAAATTTTTAGTAAACCCATTTCATTTCATGGGTTCTGAAATTATAATTTTTTTTATGATCTTGTGGCACACAATTTTATTATTTTCATTATGTGATTGGTGGGACTTATATCTCCCTATGATGCATTGGGTAAATATTGATATCTCATGATATAAAAAGTACAAGAAGGGGGAGTGAACCAAGTTAAGTAAGAGAATTTGATCACTATTATGAAGTTGGGAGTGAACCTTGACTACTATGATGGTTTGGTGAGTACACCCATTCCACGTTTATAGTTTTGTAAATGATCCTAGATGACCAAGGAAATTATTTTATATGCTTATGTGAATGTCAAAATACCACGTATTATGTTAATTGTTATGATATTATGGATGATATTACTTGATTTCCTTATGATGCATGTCTTATGAACTGTCAATATTTATTCCATGACTCATGATTTTGATCTTTGATATGAAGGGTATGGTTTTCATTTGTCATTCTCATGTTTTGAAACCATTGTCATGTTATGATTACATATTTTAACTTGTTTACCATACAAATCATATAAGATTGCCCTTTCTTATGTTACCATACCCGATTTTATGAACAATGGTTTTATGTAGGGTATGTATAAGAATAGGTCTATTTGGGAAGATTTTAATGGGAGATGTTGAAGATCTTTCAAGAAATATGAATATTTTGTTTCTATTCTACAAAGAAACTAAAATATTATGATATTAATGTGTGAGTTTATGTAATTTAATGAATATTCATCTAAAATATGTAATAAATATGTATAAAAAGTTTGGTTCACTACACATTTTGATATTAGAAATGAAAATAAATGTGAAAGGTCTTATCATACATCAATAAAACATAGAGGTGAAATATTTAGGGGGTTTATAAAAGGTACTCTAGGAAATATTCTAACATCCACTAGTCTTGAATTTATAAGATCAATGATCTCTTTATAAAATCTATCAACTTACAATGGATCAACCTATAGAAAAATTTATAGGGGCATGGGAAATTTAAAGAATATTTTAAAGACTCCCATTATTCAAAAAAAGAAATTTTAAAGTAAATATGACTTGAGAGAATTTTATTTCGATCCTCATTTAGATCAGATATCATTTTTGGTAATCTATTAGAGACTTAAGGACTTTTTTGTGTTTATTTAGATGTATTTTGTTATGCCAGGGTTTTCCTCCATCACATGTGATATTTTTTAAGAATTTTATTTTGAATAAAAATCTATAAAAAAATACAAATCACAAAAGGCGGAGTAGAAATTAGTGAGTTCATAACAAACATATAAAAAAATTAGAATCCAATGTATATTATATAAAAATGATATATATGAATATAAATGGTCCCACTCCATAATTAGATGGTGTTTTTCAATCACATGAAGCTATCATAAACTTACTCCTTATCATTGACCTACTATCATCTTATCAATCTTCCAATACTATTTTCCCTTTTACCTAGGAACCATTTCATCCCCTATCTCATAATCAACATAAAACTCAAATTACAAATCTATTTTTATATCCTTATAAATACTCCTAAATGCTAAGCTTGACCAAAATTGTGACCACACAGCAACTGTGGTACACTCCTACCTAACCTCTATATGTTAACCATATTATTTTAATATAAAGACACATTTATTGAAATATCATAACTTATAAAAAAATTGAATGACCTACTAAACTAATAACACTATAGATAAGTCTTCAATCATGTAAAAAGAGACAAACCCCTACCCCAACAGTTCTGTCTATTGTTGTCCTGGTGTGAATTTTTAAACATATACTTCCTACTATCTGAATACCCACTCTTAGTGATTATAGAAACTCCACCCTCAACTATTATCATTCCATTTATAAGTTCTAATATCATAATCACTAAAAATATATATCATGAAAATTTCGTTCACTTGAACCCAAAAAATATACCTTATCCCATCCTCATTATACTTAAATTTTAGAGCCTTATCTATATACAACATCAGTGAAAATAAATAAATAAATAAATAAAAATAGATCTATTTCATCATTTGCAGAAATGTATTCATTTTCCAAATGTATAAAATCCTAAGCCTTGACCCTCAATAGATTCTCAGGAAATAAGTAATCAAGTAACATAGACCAGAACCCCTTCTAGTATAAACACTTTTTTTATAAACTTATAGTAGAAAGTCCAAGGAAAAATATCTTACTAGAACATGGATGGTTCACAAAGATTAAATGTCGTAAGATTTTCCCTCTTAAAGGGGGTTTATCAATCTGATAAAAAATACATGATTGTTACTCAATCAAAAAACTCAACATATTGTGGTCTACTATTAAAAAATTATGCTTGGGTGTTATAAATGAAATTATCTCAAAAGTTTTAATATTGATATATTAACTATTAGAAATCGTGTTCTTGATAGATTATATAACCTAAAATAACCTCATCTTGAGATGCTTATCCATATGTGGTACTGGTGCAACAAGGAATTCTAGAACCACATCTAGTAGGGTATCCTCATACCTGAACTATTGTAACTCTATTAGATACCATAGAAGTATTATATCACTAAAATTATAAACACATAGCTCAAAAAAATTTATTATAGTTTTTGATAACATAGTTTAGGGGAAAAAAGAAACAAGTTTTACTACTTTATCAATACCCAAATCACTTAAGGGTCTCATATAATCTTAGTCATTACCAAGCCCAACCTACCCACTCATGGGATATGTATAAAATACACATAATATTCGCATAATTAATCATCAGATAATAATGAAAAATAAACTAGTAACCATAGTATTAGTTAAGAAGAGTTCCATTCAGATAAAAAACACTATATAACTTATCATTTACACTTTAAATAGTTAAATACTTTTTTATAACCATGTTATATACATACAAGAAAATAAATTTTATATGGGTCTCAAATAATGAATTTAATTCATGAAAACTCCATGGATTACCACCATGGTTCAATAATAAAATAATAGAATATAAATCACTTATCATATTCCTTGAAACCTCAAAATCATAAGACTCAAAAAACAAAACCAATAATCTTGTAACCCGATTACTTGGATTTCTACTATATATGTGTTATCTAGAAATAAGAATTGGGTCCATCCCAAGTTCCAAATGCTCTTATCTATAATTACTATGTTCTAAATAATAAAACTAGAAAAATAAGTCTTTGATACTAAATTATAGAATCATCAGTGAATTCAGCCCAAGAAACATCGATCTATGTGTTCCACATGACCTCAAGCATGTATCCCTGTATGTTTGAGGCTTTGTTTTTGTAACAAAAGACATAAATTTTGATGTGAGTTAAAATTTGGAGAAAAAAATTTACTGCTATTAATATGAAATACACATCATTTAATTAAACTCCTAAATATTTTTTCACTTTTGTGATCTTTTTAAATTTTGAATCTAATTATCAAATGTCACAATTTGTAGTTTTTAAGGATTTATTCATTTTTTGAAGTAAATAGTAAAGACACACATAGATTTTGAAATTTTAAAATATACTATTTTTTTAACTGAAATTATTAAATACATTTATTAATTTTCATTTTTTAATTTAATGTAAATACATTGTGAAACTTAATTTTCAATTTGGATTGAAATATGAATTTTTAGTGATGGAAACACTATGATTTTAGAAATTATAAATTAATTGGTTTTTTTATTTTAAAATTAATTTGAAAATTTATGTTGGATTTTAATTTTGAAAAGCATCCAATTTTTATTTTTATTATTTTATTGTTTTGAATCTAATTAGAAAATGACTACAATAAAAAAAGTGTATTTTATGAATTGTAAAGATGTGGAAAAAAATATTAGTGACTAAATTTTCATACTATAAATGGAAAAGTCTACTACCATATGTTAGAAAAGGTTCCTCTATTGATATAGATCTACGTCGTTCAACACTACCACGCTTTTTTTATACCACCACACTTGCTACCACTCACTATAAATGGTATCATCATGAATTTCTACCACCATCACCCTATGCTTCCACTACCACTCCTCTATTCCTCTAATATCGCAAAATATTTCTACTACATCTTCCTTCTTCTACTAACTTTTCCATGCCAACATCTTCAACTTCCTATGGTAACTTCCCTTGATCCATGTAAAGCTCATTCCCCCATTATTGAGAAAACACGATCTCCACTGATGAGCCTATATAGTGACCCATGATTCTCATACATGGATATTAAATATTTTTAGATAAATGTTCATTACATTAAATAAACACACACCAATGGATTGTAATATTTTAGTACCTTTGGAAACTAGAAACACAACATTCATAATCAATGAATGATCATAAATTTCTATAATAAATATATTCTCCCTTCAGTACTCATACTTAAAAATCATTCTTCATAACTTGTGGAAGTGAAATATATGAAAGGGTGAATGAAAATTCTTAGTAAGGGTAAACAAGGGATATATCTATTCATAATATGAGCATAAGGATATGAGAACTTGAGCATAAAATTTGGAATACATTCCCTACATATCAAACATCATAATCTTTAGTCATGGCATAATGATTGGATTTTCATAATAAATGAATCATAAGGGAATCAAAGAACATGAGCCATAAGAGCATAACATTGGTATAATACATGGTGTTATGGCAGAGACATAAGAATATAAAATCATTTCCTAAGTAGTCCAGGATTATTTTTAGAACTATCATAGTGGAATCGGTTCACCCCCAAATTATCATAGTAGACAGGGTTCACTCTCCATAACACCATAGCGGAAAAAGTAATTTAATTAACTCAGTTCACCTCACATTCTAGTCCTATCTATATCATGAGATTTAAATCTTTACCCAATTCATTGAATGTAGATATAGGTCCCACCATTCACATAAGGAAAATCATACATATGTGTTCCGCAAGATCATAAAAAATCAATCATATCATAACCCATGAAATGAAATGGTTTTCATAAAAATTTCATTATATCATAACATATGGAAAATAGATAGGTTTCATAATAATTTAATAATTTAATCACATCATAAACTATGTAAAAAAAGTGGTTTTTATTAGAATATATCCATTGTATAACATATAGAAGAGAAATGGGTTTCATAAACATTTCATCATCTTAAACATAAGCCATTTAGAGAAATAATAAGAATGATATCCTTGGATCATCTCCCTATTAAAGTATATGTAACATCAAAGGATGTCGTCTTAAATTGAGAATTATTTTGAAAAATAACATGGAAAATTTATTATGGAAGATGAAATTAATTTGAAAATTAATTCTTAAAACATAAAACTTTTTGAAAATATTTTTATTTGAAAATAAAGTATAAAAATTATAAAGGAATATTTTAAAATTTATTTAAAACATTTCATGAGGAAAATAGTCTTTCTATTTTGGAAAACACTTTTTAAAAATTTATACATTTTTAAAATCTATTTCAATTTTAAATAATTTATTTAAAATCTAATATTTTCCCAAATATTTCATTAATTTTTTTCTCTGAAAATAACTTATAAAAAACTTATGTTCATTTGGAAATCATTGATTGATCATGACAGTGATAAGTACTCTTCATGTCGTGCTTGTTAAAGACAAATATTCTTGTCGCATTTTTGGTAAAAACCAAATGGGAATTGTTTTGAAATTGAAACGAAGGATCCTTTAAATTACTTTTAAAAAATATGAACATGGGTAAAAATTTCATTATTAAATCATTTTAAAAATGTTAAAAACATTTTCTAAATAATTTTAAGAAAATAGAGGTTTTCAAGAAAATGGGTTTCTGAAGGAATTTTTTTTTCTTAAATACATTATTTTTAACACTTGACTGTATAAAGAGAGTAAAATTATGGGACAAAATTTATTATAATTTAATAACCACACAACAATAAAATTCAAGACTTTCTTGAGTATGAACCATAATATTTTATGATTGGAAACATATTCGAAAAAATTTCTAATAAAGGATGAGATTGTAACATAAGATATTCACTAATTTGGAAACATTGAAATGTAATCCCCATTAGTGAATATCATTAGGATAAATATTTTCATTATATTACATGTCAAATGGGTTTTATATACACCTCGTAAAATAATCTAGGTGCATAACATGACATAAGTCTCAAAGAATGAAAATTGAGACAAAAATACCTTACCAATTTAGTAATATTTTGAGTTATAATAACTAGAAAATAATAACATAAAATGAAAATTTAAATATATTTAAAATTTTAATTAATGATATAATATTTCAAAGGGTTACTATATAAACCACACAAAATAAATTAAATTTGAATTTTTATATGTCTCCCGGAAATAAAAGAGAGACTAGAAATCCATCACATTAAGTATCATCATCCTTTGTACATATTCAAAACTCTGGAATAATAAATATAAGTTTATTAAAAATACATTAAATAAACATAACTATATATATCATACAATATTTTATTTACTTATTACCTTTTATTACCCATTTATTAATAATTAATTGTTAAAATCAAGTTTCAGTAAATACCTTCTTTGTTTTTCATGTATGGTTTGATTTATCATTTTCATTACACTTAATTTTATAATAATTACATAATATATAGAATAATAATCAGTAAATTATTATAAAATTTATATATCAATTATACCTTTATTAGCAATCATTAAATATGGTTTCTATAAATGAATTATGGTACAATCAAGGAGACGGTAGGTCGTACTTACCCACGAGTAATATTTCCATTTTTGAAAAATATTAATGGAAAGAAGGTAAGTAATATATTATCCTTCCATAATGATAATTATATCATAAATAAAATATGATTTATTTATACATATCATCAATGTGGCGTGGGGATTAAATGAGATTCACATCACTTTGTGAAGGTGATAGTCCACATGTACACGAATGATGTTATCAATATTCAGTGAGTGAAAAGGTTAAAAATAAATTGTTATATTTTCCTCTAATTATGATAAATATTTCATTAATATCATAATTATTTCAATTATACAACATATATTTATCCTTATTATCTTCAATGTAAATTTTTAGTGAACAATGAATCACATTTCCTCGTGAGGGGGTAGTCCGTCGAACATACATGTGACGTTATTGAATCACCTATAAAATGAAATTTAAAAAGGCTATATATGATATAATGACTCTAGATTTATAATTTTCTTATAAATATCTTATATATACTTTATATCCATCATCATACCCAACCATGAGAGGTGGTAATGGAAAAAAATGACATCAGTTCATGAGGTTGTAGTCCTCCGTACGTACAAATGATGATTTAGTAACCCATTTAATGGAAATAGAGATGGTTGTAAGTAATGAAAATAACATGAGGAAATATAATTATATGTTAGATATTTAGGTTTTTATATTATAACATTTCAAAAATGAATGAAGGAGTTGTAGAAATAAATTAAATAAAAATTCTAGTTGAAGAATGTTACTTCTTCTTCAAGTATCCTCATTAGGTTTTCACAAAAAGCCTTCATAGTTTGGATTTAGGAAAAATATAAGTATTATAGTATGATATTAGGGATGTTTTAAATTTTTTTTTTTTGTAATTTTATGATATAAATGTGTTTAAATTTGTGAATAATATAGAAGAGGGGTGGCATTTTATAAGTGAGTGAGGGGCACACTTGTAAGTTTTTGAAAAGGAAAAATATACCTCTATTTTTATCATTAAAAAGGGATAAAAAATGAATTATTCTAGATCCTTAGAAATTAAAGTATCTAAATATTTTATCTAATATATTTTATAGAGGGTTTTAGTTCATTTTAACCCTTATCATTTTAGTTTAATCCCGAGGTGAACACATTTTTACCTAAAATAATTAATTTGTATTGTTTACACAAAAAATTTTGGTCAAAATTTAAGTTAACCTTATTAGATAATATAAACTATTATGATTCAAAAAATTGAATCAATTTTTTCAAATTCAACTCATAAAATTTCCAAATTTTTATTAAAAACATAATCTCGCAGATGCGATGAGAATGTGTATTTTTGAAGGGAAAATATTCAAAATTTTACGCTGTTTTTATATCCAATTTATTTATAAAATTGAATAAAATGACCTAAATTGGATTAATAAATATGTAATTAAAATAATTTTACATTAAAATAAATTTAAAATCTAATTTAACTTTATAAATAATTTAAACAAAAAGGCGGTTTTCAATTAAATTTATGTATTTTCACTATTTATTAGAAAATTAATCTTTTAAGAAAATTATCCAAAATTCCCCTTTATATAATTTCGATAGTATGATTTCAAAAAATAATTTTATTTTTTCAAATAAAATTTTGAAATATTTTAGAACTATTTTTAAAATAAGTGCACAAAAAATGATACAAAACTACTTTTTAGAAAAATATATTTTTTATGAGTGAAATCGGATATTTTTTTATCACATGTCTAGAAAACACATATACTAAATGTTAAATATTGTATTGAATATATAATGTACATATTTCATTAAAATAATTCTATAAAAAATTAAAATTTGTTGGGTTAAAATGCGATTGTTTGTTTAAAAATTAATTCTATAGAAAAAGATTTCATTATTTTCAAATGGATGTTATTCTAATTTTTAATTAATTGGTCACCAAATAATTGGTTTTATATAAATTTATAAACTATATATTTTCATAATTTATTTAATCCTATTCATACCCACAATTCCAATAGCTTGGTGATAATTATCATACTAAATAATAATATTGTAATAATATATCCCATTTTATTTAAACTCAGTGTTGCATGTAATAAAACAAACTCTGTGTTATTTGTAACACAATAAAAATGATATTATGTGTAATGAAAAATATAGAAAATATAGAATGTATTTGAAAAAAATTCACGAAACCACCAGGTGTTGCACTATACCCCCTTAAAATTAATTTTTCTCTCAAAATTCGTCACTTTGGTTTAAAAAACAAAGGATAATTCTGCCTCATCACAGCCCCAGGTTCCAATGTATCTTTATTAAGCTGATGGTTTCACAACAAAACATTAACCAGGTGGTTGGTCATGTTTCATGTAACTTTCACTAATCAGGAATCTTTACCGGTTAGTGCTTATAAAAAATTTCATACTCCAAAAATATAACCTCTAAGTTCAGTTCATGTGATGGATTAGGTATGTAATTCCTTATGATAGATACATGGAATTCATATTAAACCTGACAGATGTTGTATAGAATCTTTAATCGATAGGCTATTATCCCAATATGTTTAATAATTTCAATGGATTCCAATATACCTAGGGATTATCTTTCCTTTGTATCATAAGCACAATTTTATCCTTTGGTTTTTCTTTGACAAATTTCTATTTCATATCATTCTCCAAGAAATGAAGATTAATTTTTTATGCATAATGCACTAATAGATCGTATGATTCATAATATAATTATAAGTCATTCCTTCTATCTATAGTTAAAAAAAGATGTCATTGTTTATCCAATATGTATAAATATTCCTATGGTTCTATAATATATTAATCTCTAAAACCACATCCAAAGTTAAACATGAACCATTAAATAACTTATTTTATATAAAAACCTTCCAAAATATAAAAAACCAAAACTTTAGAAATAATTTCAATAAATTTACAAATTTAACTAGTCAATAATCCCCCAAATAATAAGAAGTATCTCATAATTGTCACATACCTAACATGTGTATACATTTTTCATGCATCATTTAAAAACATGGTAATAAATTGAATTACTATAAAACCATATTGGAAATAAACATTCTTCCTTATTCATGAAATGAAACATATATTTTTTGATATATTCCGGTGGACTCCTCCTGTCTTAATCTAGTTTTAATGATCACAAATCATGAACATCCTATAAATATTGTTAATCTTTCTTAATCTGTCTCAAATCATGTGTAAAGATGGTAGGTTTCTTTATGATTTATATAAAACCATCCAATATCTCAATTTCTATAAATCAGGTTAGATAATTGTAAACTACATTTTAATTTGTTTTGTAATCAGTTTCCTTGATGAATGATTTAGTCTAATCCATTCTATGAATATCACTGGTTATGTCTGTTTGCATATAATTGGCTATATATAAGAAACCGTGAGTCTACCACCAGTTCTGGTTTTCTAGAAAAGGAACCAAACACCATGACCTAGACACAGTGACCCAGACACCGTGAACCAGACACCGTGGCTATATATTGTGAACCAGACACCGTGAACCAGACACTGTGACTAGAAACCGTGAACTAGACACTGTGATCCTAACACCACATCTGTGCTACCGGTTCCTGATCTCTATACAATTATTCCATCATAACTGTCTCAGTGCTCAAAGGAATAGAAGGAGACACTTTTTCATGGAGACACCATTTCTAAGTGACACTGTTTCCAGACAGACGGTGATATCGTTCTTTAATCTTCTTTGTCGTTCTCAATTTAATTTCAAATTTTCATATATGAGTCTTCTAAATGAGCTGACATAATTAATATTTTTTTTGTAGAAATGTAACCTAACAGTACGAGGTATGAGGTATAGAATACATGCATCCTATCAACTCCAACATAGGCACTCCATGAATAAAAAATTGTGGCCTAGAAACCACAGAGTGCGATAACTAAGAACCACGATCATTCTTGTTAAAATAAAAAACACTTGAAACATGATACATATGAAGAACACATGAATCATTCACCAATATAAAAGATGGGATACCAAATATCAGAGTTAAGAACATATTCTCAATACAGATTCCACGAAGAACACAATCCATATCTAACTATAAGCCAGAGCACCAGACTTTCGATACTCTATTTCTCACAAGAGGAATATATTCTTACATATGCTTCATCCTAGAAGTCTAGAGCTACATAGAATAAAACTAAAAGCACTTCTAACCTTATCTCATCATCTTTTCTCTATTGTGTATTATTTCTAGCCTTCGAGTAGTGTGTGTGTGTGTGTGTCTTTATAAACACACACTGTCTCCCATACTAAACTAAATGAAAAAAGATATCCTTCCTCTCATATCTTTTTACACTTATTTACACTCACAGAAAAGTGTGGAATAGGTCCCTGTATGACCAGGTAGTTTATACCCACGATGAACTATGGAATAGTTCATGTGACCTGGACAGTCCTGTGCACTAATGTTTATCCCGATCCAAGGTGTAGATGAAGTTTATTAATATAAAATGATTTGTGGCAGGTGATCACCAAGTAGAGTGGATTAGGTCTCTGCCTGATACTGAACCACTTGTTTTATATCTATAATTTTGTTAAATTTATTTTTCTCTATTTTACTATATAATTCAGTAATCAATAGATTCACTTTGATAATTAATCTCGGACAGAAGTTATATTTTTTTCCTTATTAGAATAGCCTCAAAATTAATATCAATAACTAATATTGAGATTACTAAGAAATAATCAATCTTCTGAGAAGATATTTGAACAGTCAAAAATTTATAACTGCATTACCTTTATTAAATGGGTTGTATTTGTTTTTATTGGTGAAAATTTTATGAAAACCTATCACAAAGAAATTTTTATAGAAACTCAATTCACCCCCTCTTGAGTACTCTACTCCGACCAACATTTTGTATCAAAGGAGTTTATTAGGACTCTTTTTTTGAAACTATTCAACTTTTATTTTAGTTGTACTTTAAAGATCTTTGAATTTTTGTTAATTCTAAATTTTTATCTCTTTAAATTTATTTCTTTATTATGGATAATAGACTATAAGTTGATGCAACAAACAAACCACCATTCTTTAATGAAACTAATTATACCCTATGGAAAATTAAAATGAAAATGCATTTAGAAAGTATGGGTTTTGAAATTTGGTCTTGAATTATAGATGAGTATAAGATTCCTTCTTCTGATAGAATCACATGGTATGACCCAACTAAGACTGCCTGTAATAAAAATTGAAATCCCATGAATGCTCTATATTTCTCTTTAAGAGATGAGAAATTTAACAGAATTTCTGCATGTAAAACTACCCATAAAATTTGGGATACTTTATCTATTTCGCATGAAGGAATTACTAGTTTGAAATAAATGATACTTGACACTTATATTATTAAATATGATAAATTTAAAATAAACCCTTATGATACTATTTCTGACATGTGTCTCTGGTTTAGATAAATTTTCAACACACTGATTTCTCTAATAAGAGAAGTTATTGGAAAAGAAAAAATGATGAGGATTATCATATGCCTACCTGATAGATGGAGAGTGACCCTTGTCTCTATTTGGGAATCATGAGACATCAGCAAGTTACCTGTAAAAGAAATCATTGGGAAACTAATGATGTATTAAGTGGATATTAAAGTCAACATGGAAGAGGAAGATGAACACAAAATAAAATCTGTTACATTTAAGACCACCACCTCTAAACAAAAAGAAAAGTGAAATAAGAAGTATATATAAAAAGTTCTAGCAATGAAAAATCATCAACTGACATTGATGAGGAGATGGCTCAATTAGCCAGAAGGATTAAGAGATTTTAGAAGAATAATAAATTTTTCAGAAATCCTAACTTTAAAGGAAGATATGATCAAAAAGGAATCTGAAAGAAAGATTGGAAAATAAGTGAAAAGTCCGATGAGATAGTATTCTATGAAAGTAAGAAAAAGGGACATGTAAAGGCTGATTGTACCAATCGCAAGTACAAAAAGAAATATGAGGAAAAAGACTGAACGTAAAAAACGAAATGAATGCAACTTGGAGTGCTTTTGAGGAATTTTTATGTGACTGAGAATCTTTACATGATGAACAGGCTGACAAAGACAATATGTATTTTATGACAAACACAACTGAGGTAACACTGGAATATCCTATACCCAATTACTATTATTCTGGAGATGAAAGTGAATATGAAAATATGTGTAATGAATAAATGTTTGAGTATTATAATATTATTTAAGAGACATGTAATGAACTAAAAGATAAATACAATTATTTAAAGAAATAGTATACTCTTACCTCAACTGTTAAATCTGAACATACTATATAAATGGAAAAAAAATTCAATTACAAAATGAGAACAATGAACTAAATCTATCTAATAAGAAATTAAAAAAGGACCTTGAATGTTTTACTAATGGTAAAGATACTTTGGAACAAATTATAGGTAAACATATTGCTCATAAATATACTAATATTATTGGATATCAGCCGGGTAAAAGGAATTTTGGAAGAACTAACTTTGTTTCTAAATATAGAACATACAACTTTACTCCTAGTTCTGGAAAACATTAAGCTAGTTCTAATTATGATACCCTCTCAATTGTTTCATGATTTTCTTGTCCAAACAGAGTTTATTTTTCAGCACTTTACATATTGGTTCTAGGAAACCTATGAGGCAGATGTGGGTTCATAAAGCACTAGTCACTAATATTACTGGACCCAAACAAATATGGGTACCAAAGTCAGTTTTTATTTAACAATTTTGTATTAAAACTGCATAAAAATTTTCTATAAAGATATATGGTACTTGGATAGTGGTTGTTCAAGACATATGATAGAAGACTATTCATGCTTCAAGAACTTAATAAAAATTGATAGTGTAAATGTCACCTTTGGTGACAATGCCAAATGAAAAATCATTTTCCTTGGCCAAATCGGTAACTCTAACTCAGATTTAATTTCCAAAGTATTTCTTGTTGATGGATTGTTTTATGATATGCTTAGTATTTAACAATTATGTGATCATGGATTTAATGTTAAATTTTAAAATGATTCTTGAAATGTTTTTAATTCTAAAAAGGAATTAGTTTTTTCTGTATTGAGAAATGAAAATGTATACTCTGTTAACTTAAATTATTTAGTTTCTAAAAATGATTCTTGTTTAACTGTATTTCACAAAGAGTCTTGGCATTGGCATTGGATACTAGGACACTGTAATATTCACACTCTTAGAAAGTTAACTAGAAAACTAATAGTCAAAGACCTACCCAAATTTGAGTTTCCAAATGATTACGTGTGTAATCTTTGTAAAAAGGGAAAGAAACACAAAATTTCCTTCAAACCAAAGAAAGAAGTGCCAACTTCTCAACCTCTCAAACTGGTTCACATGGATTTTTTGTACCATCTATAGTTTCTAGTATAAATGGTAAGGACTATGTTTATGTTATTGTAGATGAATTTTCTAGATATGCATGGACATTAATTTTGGCTCACAAAAGTGAAGTATTTTCTCATTTAACCAAATATGCTAATACTGTAGAAAATCTTATTGGATTTAGAATTAAATAATTAAGAAATGACTAGGGTCGTGAGTTTGAAAATCAAGAGTTTTAATGCTTTTTCTCAAAAAATGGTTATAGTCTTAATTTCTCTACCCATAGAACACCTCAACAGAATAGAGTTGTAGAAAGAATAAATAGAACATTGCAAGAGATTACTGGAACCATTCTTAGTGAATATGATTTACCTATTTTTTTGGGTTGAAGCTGTAAATACAACATGATACATTATTAATAGTGTGTTGATTAGACATATTCTTGAAAAAAATTTATATGAGTTATGAAACAATATAAAACCCAAAGTAAGCTACTTTAATGTTTTTGGTTGCAAAGTCTATGTTCTTAATACTAACGAGAATCTTGAAATATTTTAATCCAATAGTGATGAAGGAATCTATCATGGATATTCAATCTCTAGTAAAGCCTATAGAGTGTTTAAAAAAAGAACTAAATGTGTGTAAGAATATAACCATGTCAAATTTTATGAAACATGTCCACATGAGCCTAAGTCCACACTAGAGAACCTGAAGGATGATGTGTCAAATATGGGCATCAATACAAAATCCTCTAACCATCTAGTAAAGGAATATCTTAGGAATTTTAGTTCTGGAAATTCTTCAAATTCAAGTCATAATGAACCCAAATCTACTGATGAAACTGACATCATTAGTCTTTCTTTTCCTAGAGCTGTTAGAACCCTTAAAATTGTCCTTTAGATGATATTGTAGGATACTTAGATAATGGAACTCAAACTATAGATTCTCTTAGAAATAAGGTTGAACATCAAGTTTTATTGTCACAACTTGAACCTAAAAGCATTAATGATTCAATCAATGATGTGTTTTGGGTGATGGCTATGCAAGAAGAACTTAACCAGTTTGAAAGGAACAATGTTTGGAAACTTTTTGACAGACCTAAAGACACATTTACCATAATAACTAAGTTGGTGGTAGAAATAAGGTAGATGAATCTGGTAAAATAGTTATAAACTAGGATAGATTGGTTGTACAAGTCTATAATCACTAAGAGGTAATTGAATATGAAGAGACCTTTGCACTTATAGCTAGACTTGATGCCATCAGGATACTACTTTCTTTTGTTGAACATCTGAACTTCAAAATATACCAAATGAATGTTAAGAGTACATTCTTAAATGGGTATATTGCTGAGGATTTCTTTGTATAGAAACCCCCGAGTTTTAATAATCTTCATTTTCCAAATCATGTTTTTAAAATATCAAAATCTTTATATGGTTTAAAACAAGATCTAAGAGCTCTGTATGATAGATTAAGTAGTTTTCATATTTCCAAAGGTTTTACAAAAGGAATAGTATATTCTACCCTTTTTATAAAACTAATTTCTAATGATGTTTTAGTAGTTCAAATTTATGTAGATGATATTATATTTTTATCTTCAATTTTTTTGTGTATTCAATTTTCAAAAATGATGAAAAATGAAATTGAAATGAGTTTAATGGGTGAACTAAAATTTTTTCATGGATTTAAAATCTTTCCAAATAAAGATGGTATTATTTGAAATAAAAGAAAATATACTAAATATCTTCAAAAACGTTTTGTCTTGGATAACACTAACATTATTAGCACTCCAATGAGTACTACTTGTAAGATGGATCTTGATGAAGATGGAAAATCTTTTGATCAAACCACTTATAGTGGAATGATTGGAAGCTTACTCTACTTAACTACTAGCTGACTTGATATTATGTTTTGTGTATGTATGTGTGATTGTTTTCAATAAAACTCTTAGTAATCTCATTTAAATTATATTAAGAGAATTTTTAAATACATCAATCATACTCCTAATCTAGGACTATTCAATCCCATAGGAAAATAATTTGAGTTAGTTAGTTATTCTGATGATGATTTTGGCAGTTGTAAGTTAGATAAAAAAATCACCTCTATAACATGTCACTTTTTAGGCAAGTCACTAGTATCACGGTGTAGTAAGAAACCAAACTTTGTTGCATTATTATCCACTTCCGAAGCTGAATACATAGCTTCTGGTAGTTTTTTGCATGAATTTTGTGGATGAAACACACATTACTAGAGTATGGATATCAGTTCAGGCATGTACTTATAAATTTTTACAAAACAAATGATATTAATATCTCAAAAAAATTTTATTTCACACTCTAGGAAAAAACATATTGATGTAAGACATCAATTTTTGAGAGACCATTATCAAAAAGGTGATATCACTTTGGAATTCATTGGAACTAAATATCAGCTCGCTGATATATTCAAAAAACCATTAAATTCGGAATTAATAGATTATATCAAACATGAATTGGGAATGATAAATATTAATTATTAATTTTACTGTTTCATAGCTTACTGTTTCACAGTTTACAATTTCACTAGTCACTGTCTTAAGATTACTATCAAACTCTAACAATTCAATAGTTTTACCTTCTTAAAAGTTACTGTTTCATGTTACAGTCTCACATTTACTATCTCTCAGTTATTGTCTGGAAAATACTATTTCAAACAATACGGTCACACCATTTTGAAGTCACACAATAAAGATGGCATCGTGAAAATCTATTACAGTCGCACCGTGAAAATCTGTTACGATCTCACCGTGAAAGTCTGTTCCGATCTCACCGTAAAGTCTCTTTTTTGTTTTAACTATATATTATAGCCCATATTGCTGTAATTTATTATTTTATTATTTTACATTCCCATGCTTTTAATTTTGCGATGCTTGATATCCCTAAATGATATAAATGAATGAAGTTTTACTTTTTTCTTCACCCGAGCTCTCTTCTCCCAAGCCGTAATCCCTACTTCATCCTTTCTCTCTCTATTGAACCTTAGTTGAATGCATAGAATGAAAACCCATCCTCATCAACTCCTGAGAAGCGCAAATCCAAGAATAAGATGAAAATAACACTGAGGATAGTACATGAAATTCCTTTGAATACAAACCTGGTGGACGAAATAGTCATACCCAAAAAAGAAATCTACCCTAAGTGGGTTCTGTCAAGTAAGTCTTTAGTATTGAAAGTGCTAAAAGATCAAGGATGGCTGGATTAGTTCACCAATTTTACTAGACTAATATATCCAAAACTAGTTGCTCTGTTTTATTAGATTGTTCAATTATATTTTGATAGAGAAGATGTTTTTGTTGTCAGAAGCTTGATCAATGGACAAAGATGTACCTTTTCTTTGAGGTTATGGGCTGCTTGCCTAAGGATACATCATGAGAGAATTTATGAGGACTACTGAAGAGGTCCTCCTACTCCAAGTGAGATCTTTGTTTTAGAAGATGTCTTGGGAAGCTAGACTGAAAATAAAACTAGGACAATATCTATTGCTATTAAGCTAGATAGTGAAACCAAATTATTGTTTATGTTTGTTCAAAATGTGATTAGTCAAAGAAAAGGAGATTTTTCTACACTGAAGTATCATGATGTATTTTTAATACATTTTAGGAAGAATGGAAGAATGATTAATCTATGTAAGTATGTTAAACTTCATATGTGTGAGTTGATAAAGACAACCTCAAAGTCAACCTCCTTGTTCTACTCAAGGTTAATCACTTCTATGCTTCTTGCTAAATGGCTGGTTAGACCAGATGAAGAAGTCATTAAGTACTATGAATTTCATATCTCAAAGGTTACAGTCAAAAGAATCAAAATCAATTAGAATATGTGGATAAAATCATGGGTGGAAGATAATGACAGGGTTTATGAAAAGTTGAATCTAGTTGAGCATTCTTCAAGACCTAAGAACATTTCTTATCCTTGTTCGGAGCAAGATGAAATTGTTGACTATCCTGTTGAGGAGGAAGAATAATAGGTTGTTTCACCTACATGAAAAACTATCCAAGTTACGGAATATAGGGGACCTGCTCTCCAAGATATAACTGTGAAGGAAGCACCAGTTTCTAAATAAATTGTTGATTTGAAAGGAGAACCTACTTCTAAAGAATAATATATTGTTAATGTAAAGGAAAAACATGTTCTGGAAGGGCATCTAGAATAATATATTTATCTTGATAAATAAGCTACTTTTGAGGAACACTTATAGGAACAAGTTTTTCCTATGATTATCCCATCTTCTGAATAAATAATAGAACAATAATTTCAATTGGATAAAAAATAAATGAGTGAAGCTTTTGGGGATGAATTTTTGGAAATAGATCAATGATCTAAATTTCATAGTCCTGTGAGAGATGCACATGTGGGGGGGGGGGAGTATCACCCCAATCTAGAAAGTTTTTATGTTCCTAATCCAGTTGATCAAATCACTATGGATACATGGTACAAATTCCCTATCTATTTTGATGTAAATGATTCACAGGAATCCTAAGTTAAAGGTATATATCGGTCTACTATGTTTCAATTGAAACTGGTATCTTCTCTTGAAGTTACCTTTGGAAAGGAACTTGAGCCTGAATCTTCTCATATTTTGGAACCTTCATAAGAACATTCTACCTTAGTGAGTAAGGGTGATTTGAAATCCTTTGGAGCTAATTTATTGGCTGGAGTTGAAAAACACATAAACATGCAACCTACTCCTATGACAAACTTGAGTGAAAGAGATGCTGCCCTAATGTTAGAAAAAATCATATAGAAGATTCAGCCAAAAATGATTCATGAAATTCAAGAGGTCAGAGTTGAGAACAACCATTTAAGTGATGAAGTGAAGTTTCATAGAGGTATGGTTGAAGATATGTAAAGAGTTTGGAAATCGAGACTAGATATCGTTGCTTATCCTGTTGAGGATGTTTGTGGTCAGATTCCATAGGAATTTGCCTCCCTGATTTAACCTAATCTAACTTACATAGCTGACAAGGTGGCTGAAAGAAACAAGAAAATAGTTCAAGAAATGCATGATCTTGTTATTAGTCTCAATTAATTGATTGATGAGTATAAGGGTTATCTCCAGAAAGTTTTGAATCAACGGAAGTCCCTTACTTCGGCTATTACAGCTTCTAGTAACTCTTGATAGTTATCTCAACCCTCCTTGGATATGATCTTCTCAAAATGGTTGTTAAAGAAGAACTCCAATCAGTGATCTGTGGTTTTGACAAAGAGTCTCTATCTGTGGTTGTCAAGAATACTGACAGAGTTCTTGATTTGGTAATAATTCATTCCTAGAGTTCAAATGATGATCAGGAAGAAATTACAAAAAGGTGTATTTATACTTAAATAAGATTTTCTTTAAGAATGATATGAAAAACCATTTCAAATACCTTGTATAGAATCTGAAAATACCTCCTATCACTCAAGATTTCAAAACCCAAGTTCAAAAGTTGAATGATTTTACTCCTTTGTTGGACAAGTTCATGAAGAACAAATATGACATTGAGAAAGAAATGCAGTATGGTGGTGAGATTATTGTTGAATTCATCAAATTATTGAGGCCTTATCTTCATGTACAGAGCACTGCTATTGTGGCTCTTACAGCTTCACCCTTGTGACCTGGTTTTCATACCTACTCATCCACTACCCTTGCCTCAACCTCTGTGTCTGTCTCTTGGGATCTGAGTTAGATCAGACCTATTATCCTTGACCGAAAATTTCCTCGGTCTTCCACTACACCTACCATGGCCCCTTATATTATTGAAGGACTCTCTCTAACTTCTCTGTCAGTTGGTTCACTCCCTTATTCAACTTATACCTCTGATCATGTGTCTTCTTTTGATGTTGTTTCCAAGGGAAAAGAGCAGACAAACAGTGTTGAAGAAAACTGAACACTTTCTTTTGATATGGATATTTTTGTATTTTTGTTGCATATTGATTATAATGACACATATTCCTCACTCCAGTGAACTCTTCTTGTCTCCTCTAAGGGAGATAAACATACATTAAGAATAGATATCCCACTCATATGATTTTTGATCATAAAAAAGGGGGATATTGTTGGACTCCTCCTATCTTAATCATATTTTAATGACCAAAAATCCTGAACATCTTGTAAATATTGTTAATCCTATTTAATTTTTCTCAAATCACGTGTAAAGATGGTTGGTTTATTTATGATTTAAATAAACCAATCCAATATCTTAATTTCTATAAATATTGTTTGGTTATTGTAAACAATATATTAATTTGTTTTGTAATAAGTTTACTTGATGAATGATTATGTCTAATACTTTCCATGAATATCACTTCTTAAGTATATATATAGATATTTGGAAAAGCCTGAGAAACCATGAGTCTGCCACCGGTTCTGGTTTTTTGGAAAAGGAACCAGATGCCGTGAACTTGAAACCATAACCCAGACACCGTGAACCATACACCATGACAAGATACCGTGAACCAGACACCGTGAAACAGACACCGTGACCAGACACCATGAACCGAACACTATGATCCTGACACCTTATCTATGCTATCAGTTCCTGATATCTATACAATTATTCCATCATAATTGTCTCAATCCTCAATGGAATAGAAGGAGACATTGTTTCATAGAGACACTGTGTCCAAGTGACACCGTTTCCAGAAAGACTGTTATACTATTCATTAATCTTCTTTTTTGTTTCCTATTTAATTTCTCAGAGTCATATTGTTGAATTTTAAATGACCTGACATAATTAATATTTCATTGTAGACAGGTCACCTGACAGTATGAGATATGAGGTGCATAATACATGCATCTTGTCGACTCCTAAACATTCACTCCAAGAATAAAAAGAAAAGTGTGGTCCAAGAACCATAAAGTGTGCTAATGAAGAAGCACAAGAATTCTTGAAAAAATAAGTGACACATGCAACATGATACATCTTAAGAACACACGAAGCATTCCCAAATCCAAAAGCAAGGATACAATAGATCAGAGTCAAGACCATCTTCACAATACAAATTCCACTAAGAACACAAATAAGATCTAACTGGAAACCAAAGCACCAGACTTGAGATACTCTGATTCTCTCAAGAGGACTCGATTCTTACATATGATTCATCCTAGAAGTCAAGAGCTTCATAGAATAACACTCAGATAACTTCTAACCTTATCTCATCATCTTTTCTCTATTGTTTATTGTTTTTAGCCTTGAATCAGTATGTGTGTGTCAGTATAAAGACATTGTCTCATGCTTTAAACTGAAGGATACAAGATATCCTTCCTCTCATATTTTTTTACACTTGTTTAATCCTATAGATAAGTGTGGAAGAGGTCTCTGTTTGAATTGGTAGTTTACACCCATGAAGAACTGTGGAAGAGTTCGTGTGACCTGCACAGTCCTGTGCGCCATTTTTTACCTCGATCCAGGGTGTGGATCAAGGTTATTAATATAAACTGGTTAGTGGCAGGTGATCACCGGTGGATTAGGCCTCAGCTTGAGATTGAACCACTTGTTTTATATCCGCTATGTTGTTTAATTTATTTTTCTCTATTTTACTGTATAGTTCAAGAATCACTAGACTCACTTTGATAGTTAATCTTAGAAAGAAGTTATAATTGTTTTTCCTTATTAGAATAGATTAAAAATTAATATCAATAACTAATATTGATACTACTAAAAATTAATCAATCTTATTAGAAGTTACTTGAACAGTAAAACTTTTATAACTGTATTACCTTGATTATCAGGGTTGTATTTTTTTATTGGGGAACCTTTTAAGAAAACTATTCAAACTGAAATTTTTGTAGATACTCAATTTACCCCCCTCTTGAGTACTCTACTCCGTCAAACATATTACTTAAATCTAGAAAGTTGTAAATTCCATCAATGATAGAATAAACTACATTATCCACAAATAATTAATCATTTCAAAGATAATTAGTACCATATGATTTATTGTATTCATATTAATCCAATCTTAATCCAAACTAAGAACCATTTTTTGAGCATCAGGATGAAATATAGTGTCACATTCCCTAATTCATGAGTTTTCTATAAAATATAACCTTTCCATTAAACATGTTTTCTTGGTCATCAGTACTATTAAACATATTTATTAAAATACATTATAAAAAACTTCTATAGAATAATGCTTATATATTTCATGATGCATATAACATAATCCTTGATTTCACATACATAAAAACTTCAACCAGTCCACCTAATCCTTAATCAATTAACTAGTCTTCATCATTTTTTCCTAAATACTTATTTTCTTCCATATGTCATTCATAGTCTCTTCATCAGTAATAGATAAACTAGTATTTGTAAAACCCTTATGGTTCTCTTGATGAGCATTACCCTTAGTGCATTTATTTTCATAATGTTCATACTTTATATGTTTAAAACATTCAACCGTCAATGATATCATAGGGAGACCATTATTCCCATCAATTTAGAATTAACTGAACTTATCATTTTTCCTCTACAATTACTTACTTTGTGTCCCTACTTACCACAATCAAAACATATTCTAGTTCCTTTGACACATTCCTTGGAGTGATTTTTCCTACATCATTTATATATAGGATACATATTCTTTATTCCTCTATGGTCTACACCACCGAACTCTTAATGAACTATATATTTATCTTCATTTATGAATTCACATGTTGTTTAATGTGCATGTTATTAATCAAATATCATAAATTTAATGAGGAATAATCTTAACATCCTTTACCCCAATCATCATTATTTTTGGTTGTTCATAAAAAAAAAATCATCACATTCAATGTTAAACCAGTTCTCTTTGGTTACAACATTTAACAAAATTAAAAAAATACAGTGTGAGAAACACTAATGGTAATGAAAACCACATATTATACAAAATAATTGAGAGGATATATAAATCTAGACACATTATTTTAAGTCTATGACACCTTATATTTAACCTAGTTCATCCAAAATCATCTCCTATTTAAATCCTTTGTGATGGTTTGTAAAGAGTGTGAATTTACAAATCATATCACATGGGAGTGTAAAACCAGTTGTGCATTGAGGCACGTTGTCATACATCGGGTAATGATTGAGTCCAGAACAATTTCCACTTTTTGGATTTATTACCCCTAGGTACCACTATTCCAAATCCACATCCAATTTTAGTATATAAGTAGGGATGTAATTTATTAAAAACCACTTGCTCTATCATTTAACAGAATTCCAATATATTTTCCTATACTTTGACTCAACCTTAGACTGATCCATAGATATATCCCTATATATACCCTTAAAAATATCCAATGGTATCCCACTAATTTTTTATTATCTTAGTTTCAAAAGTTTAATTAAACTATTCCTCTGATACCAGTTATAGTGACCCAGACTTCTCGTAAATGGATATTACATATTTTTAAAAGAATATTAAATATATAGCACAAACACATACCTGAAGACCATAATAGTTTATGAACTTGGGAATAATTGAACATGGTCTTCTTATTTCATGAACGATATTAAATGTCTACCATAAAGATATTCTCCCTATCGTACTTCTACCTGAAAACCATTCTTCAAAACATGGGTAAATGAATCATAATAGAGGGTTAGCTCATATGCTCAGTAAGTGAAAAAAAATGTTTTCACGTAATAATAACATGAGAATAAGGGTATGAGAACATAACCATAACATTTGAAAACAATACCCTACATATCAATGTTTATAATCTTATTCCATGGCATAAAGATTGGTAGTTCATAAAACATGAATCACAAGTGAATCAAAGAACACGAGCCCTGATAGCATAACATTCGTATAATACGTAATATTGTTTCATACACATATTCATAGAAAATAATTTCCATATTAGTTTAGTCTAATTAACAAGGAAATAATAGTGGAATGGTTTCACTCCTCAAACCATCGTAGTAGTGATGGTTCATTCCCATGATGATCATAAAAAAATTCCTTTATTAAACCAAGTTCACTCCCCATTTCAGTCCTTTCTATCCCATGAGATATAAAACATTACCCAATTCATTGGAGGGAGATATAACTCCCACCCTTCACATAATGAAAATAATAAAAATGTGTTCCATGATATAATAAAACATTCATCACATCCCAACGAATTAAAAGAATTGGGTTTTATAAACATTTCATCATATCATAACCTAGAGAAAAGAGACAGGATTCATAATCATTTCATCATTTCATCATAACATAACCCATGGAAAAAGAAGTAGGTTACATAATAATTTTATTATGGTATAACCCATGGATGAGAAATGTATTTCATAAATATTTCATCAGAAACATAAACCATTCATAGAAAAAATAATAATGGAACCCTTGGATCATATCTCTAGTAAATCATAAGTAACAAAAATTGTTGTCCTCTTAGTTGAAGAATGATTTATAAAAATTACATGGAAAATTTCTTGAGGAATATGTCCTTACAATTAAAAAATATTATTAAAACATAAAACTTTTTAAAATTACTTTTATTTTAAAATAAAAAATAAAACTTATCATTGAATCTTTAAAAATAATTTTAAACATTTCTTGGGGAAAATAGTCTTTCCACTTTGAAAAAACTTTTTAAAACATAAAACATTTTCATAAACCCTTTAAATATTAAATAATATATTTAGAATCATGAATTTTCAAAAATATTAATTAAATAATTTTTTTTAAAATAAATTTTAAAGATTTTAATTTAATCATAAAATCATTGAGTGGTCGTGACTGCGAGAAAAAATATTTAAGTCATGAATGTTAAAAGCAAATATTCTTTTCATATTTTTGTTAAAATCCAAAAGAGAATAGTTTGAAAAAGTACCATAAGATTCCTTTAAAATCATTTAAAAAAATTAAAACATGGTTAAAATGTATTTTTTAAATCATTCTAAAAATGATAAAAATATTTTCAAAAACATGTTTAGAAAATTATTTTTTAGAAGATAAAGGGGTTTCGACTAAAAAGTCGATTTTTCTTAAAAATATTATTTTTAAAATATTGAGTACATGAATAGAGGAATATAATGGGGAAGAATTTATATTTGTGACATAAATAGAGGATAATTAAATTCACAATTTTCTTGAGAAAAGGATCCTAATATTTGATCATTGTAAACATAGTTATAAATAATCATGATAAATGATGAGATTATAAAGAAATATATTTACCACATTGATAACATAAAAATGTAACAACCATAAGGAAATATAATTAAAAGGAACTTAAAAAGAACATTAGTACAAGTAAAATCATGATATCAATTGTAAAATGGGTTGTATATACACCTCATAAAAGTAGATATGTGCATAACTTCACATAAGTCTCAATGAAGGAAAATTGAAACACAATTACATTAACACTTTTGTAATCTTTTGAATAATATTATCCAATAATGAATAACATCAAATGAAAATTTATATATCATTAAAATAATGGTATTAATGATATATCATGTCAAACAGGGTAGTATATACAACACACCTAAAAATAAATGAGTGGTGAATTTGTATATATCTTTTTGAAATAAAAGAGAGAATAGAAATCTCTTTCCTTAAGTATCAACTTACTTCATACCCATTTAAACCTCATTTATCATAATTATAAGTTTATTATAAATCTATTAAAGAACCATAATTTTAAATATCATACCATATTTTATTTACTTATGACCCTTTATTTCCCATTCATTAATAATTCATTGGTAAAATCGAGTTTCGGTTAACTGCTTATTTTTTTGTGAATCTTTTGATTTTTTATTTTCATTCATTTTTCTTTTATTATAGTTCCATAATATATTGAATACTAATCATGTAATAATTAATATATCTATACATAAATTATAATTTTAACACCAATCATGAAATATGGTATTGATAAATGAATTATATTATGATGATGGAAACGGTAGGTTATACGTATTTTCAGTAATATTTCCATTTTTAAATGATCATTATGGAAAAAAGGAAAGTAAAATATTATATTTATATAACTATAATAATATCAAAATTACCTTATTATTTCATTATAAATATCATCTATGTGGTGTGGTAATGAAAATAGAGTCAGAATTTTTCATAAAGGCGGTAGTCCAGAAGTACATGAACCACGTTATCATCTTTCAGTGAGTGAGAATGTTAGAAATAAGATGATATATTATCCTTTAAAAATGATAAATATTTAATTAATATAATAATTATGTCATTTGTGTCACATATATTTATCCTTATTTTCGTCCTCGAAAAGCGTTAGTGAAAAACAAATCATATCGTTTCATGAGGAAGTTGTCCATAGTACACAAGAGTGACATTATCATATCCCATATGGAATAGAAATTGAAAAGGTATATATATTATAATAACTACATAGGTATAATTATGTTATAAACATCATATATATATGCTTTATTTATATCATAATACCCAACTGTGAGAGGTGGTAATTGTGACACCCCAAGAACTTGTGTTTCTTGTAATGGTAACTTCTATGTTTTTATGTTGTCTAATACCCGATCAAAACATATGCCTTATGGAAAAATAAAAAGATGATACAATAGAATAAACCCAAGAAATGGACGCAAGGATTTTTCTTCAAATAAGAGCACCATAGCATTTACAATACACTGTGATCAAGCGGGAAATCAAGCTAACCAAAGATACTTAATAAAAATACTATCATGATTACAGAGGGACCAGCCCAAACGACATGGAAGTCAGGGTTCACCTGCGGTTGAAGGTGTTTCCGGTATGTATACTGGCCGACATCGAGGTTGGTTGGAGTGGATCGAGTCCGACCGGGATAAGGTTTTATTTTTGGTGATGTTTTGGTCTTCCTTGATCTGGCATGAGGTAGGGTTTTGTTTTTTTATCTATTTTTCTCTTTTGTCTGGATCATTTTGTTGTGTTATTTTATTTTTTAATCTTTTTGTTCTATTCATTAAAGGAACTTTTTTCTATCCTTGTCTGAAACTATTGTTTCTTTTGGACTATAAACAGAAACTCCTCTTACTTTTCCCTGCTGCTGTCAGTATCATCCTCATAATCTGCATTTTAAATAATTCACGTCAAATCCATCTTTCTCAGCAAGATCTGAAAATTGTAAATTTTGGATTTATTTAAAGGGAAGTCTCCTTCGGCTTCTCTATCAAAAAACAAATTTGAACTCTACCCTTCTTTCTACACACACCTCTGCACCAATGTTTAAACACTACGTTGTTTTCTTATTGCTGTTCTCGTGGTATCATGTGGGAGTTTACATTATTGAATTGATTTTGAGGTAAGGGTTCATTATACTTGTCTCGAATGTTTAATTATTTTACGACCTTAAGTTCTTAAGGGTTATGTTTTAATAAAATGTTTATTTTTAAGGGTTTAGTTAATTTGATCAATTATGTTGTCTGTTCTTTTTATGAAGGTATAAACATATGTGCTTGTGTATAAATGCTTATATGAATTTATATATCTCATTATAACATATTATGTTCCAAAATGGGATCTGATTTTAAAATCTATGTGTTGAAAGGGTTTCAATTTCTTTTTCAAAACCATGTTTTTATAAAATGTTATATGTGTCTATATATATACATATATAACTTATTATTTAATGTGTATATAAGTTAAGGGATATTTTAATATATAATTATTTTTTGTTATACACTTAGTGTATATTCAGACATACACACATAGTTCAATCTATTTATATTTTATGTTATTAAAGATAAATTACAATCCTTAAATAAAGACTGGGATGCATATAAATTTTGGGTTAAAATGGATTAGAATATTAATTATACATACACCCATATGATTTTAGTCCACCCAGTTTATAATTCTATAAAGTATTGACCTGCAATGAAGTTTGTTAAAAATGTAAGGGATATTTATTTATTACTTTATACAATCTCTATTTTATAGTTCTGGATGTTCATTTAATTAAAAAGTGAGTTACTTTTGTGATGCAAAGGGTTGTTATTATTAAACAATTTACATTTCTTGTAATATGGTAATACACATACAAATATGTATATATATATATATATATATATATATATGTAATTTTAGTTTTCAGATTATATAAAGGGTTCAACATACACATATTTTACACACACACACACATATATATATATATATGTGTAATTTTATAATATAAAAACGGTGTGACATATACATATTTTATATTTATGTATGTATATATATATATATGTAATTTTAGTATTCAGAATAAATAATGTAAGGGTGCGAGATATACATATTATATATATATGTGGTTATATGTATGCACCTATAAGTTCAAACCATAATCCGAATTAACTTGGATTAAAACAAAATTTAGTGGTTAGAGTATGTTTTGATATGTGTAATAAAATATATGAATTACATAAAACAAATGTTTCACTACAAATCAATTGGTATTATATGCTATGAAATATAAGGCATGGCCATTTAATAAGATGTGATTATTTATTAGTGCATGATTTGTTTACAAATGACTTATGTCCGAATTCAATCTTAGTCATTTTAAAGTATACATGTTTATTTCAACGAACCAAGGATTTTTTTTTGAAAATTAAGGAACTATCATTTTATGTGGTACACCCATCCATTCATTACTTACATATCTTAAATTAATATTAAATGCACAAATAATGTTTACTAGTTTATGCATTCCATTGGAAAAGTTCTTTTTTAAATAATAACTGACATATTATGATTTAGATCAATGCCTTTTCCTTTTATCAGCACAATAATTGAGCATGAATAATGAACATGTGTTTTGATGAATTGAATGAGATGTAATGTTATTAGAACTGTTTATTATTTATCACTTATGATAATGAATTAAAAATTTAATTTTTTGAAGTGGTATGGGACACCCCAAATAATAAAAGACATGGAATTAGGTATTCAAAGTAGTATGGGACACTTTGGATACATGTCCTTATTAAACATTTTAGGAATGTATAGAAACTATATAACTAGTTGGGGACCGGTTAATGTAAGCCCCTCGATGCATCGATAGTTCTCATGAGACAATCAGGTCATGGAATGAGGCCATTGACATACCAGGTCATGGCACGATGCCATTAACATTTCAGAGTCTTGACACGAGGTCTTGACGGAATCATACAATATATGTTCCCTCATTATGTATATGATAATTAATTAAGAAAATAGATATTCGACTAGTATAATATCCCTGGTCAAGAGCCAATACATATTAGTATCGGAAAAGTAAATGCTTATAGTATGACATATGCACTCAGTGAATCCAGTGTTAGAAATTATAGTTATTACCCTTACGCACAACTCTGAATATTCATTACTTTTAGTAGTATAACTTGTGATTGCATATTCTGATGTCACACATGTTTTGAATTTCTTTTATTCATTACTTTTATTGAGCATTCCAATATTCAAATTGTGAATCCTTGTAATTTTATTAGCATGTTTCTAATTATGAACTTTTATTATGACATGTTGCATGTGTTGTAGCTTTACTTAAAGAAGATTGTTTTAAGAAGTGATTTTAAATAATGCTTTCAAAAGGTGATTTGGGTATAGTATGTTATTTTTAAACCCATTATTGGGAATTTGTGTGCTCAACCTACGTCTTTGTTTTAAAAAATTTCAGGTATGGGTTTTTACCAAATAAGTTTTCAGAAGTAGCTAGTTTCTCAGACTCTAAACCGAATTCGATCTTCTGAACAACACTGCCTCTAGGTACTCGGAAGTTGGGGCATGACAATAATGGAAACATTAATGACATCAGTTCTCAAGGTAGAAGTTTTTCATACACACGAATGATGATTTTGTAACCCATTTGATGGAAGTGCAGATAGTTCTAGGTCATTAAAATAAAATATAAATATATTAGTATTTTTAAGATATTGTGGTTATTTTATCATCATGGTTTAATAATAATTTATTTATGTGGAATAAAAAATAAGATAAAAAAACTCATTGAAGAACATTACCTCTTCTTTGAGTATCCCCCTTAAGTTTGCACCAAAATCCTTACTAGTTTGGATTTATTCCAAAAATAAGGATTCGTTAAAGATAGCTGGAAATTTTATAATTTATATTTTCATTTATTTTATAAAATAAAAGGGCTTAATGGTGTGAATAAGAGAGGATAGGGGGATTCCTTTTATAAGTGAGGTGAGTGGCACATTTGAGATTTTTTAAAAAGAAAAAGGTGTACCCACAATTTTCTCATACCACAAGGAACAAAAATGGATTAATTTTTATATGTAGATATTATAGGGTTTAAATATTTCTATAAAAAATATCTTATCTGAGTTTTAGGTTTTTTTAACTCTTATATATTAGTTTAACTCCTCGATAAACCCATTTTTGCTTTAACTATGGTAATTATTTTTTATTGTATTCACTATTCATTTTTGTCAAAAATTAAGTTTACATTATTATATAATATAATCTATTCTTAATAAAAATATGAAATACATTTTTTCAAATTAAATTCATTGAATTTTAAAATTTTAATTTAAAATTTAATGCCACAAATGTGATGAGAAAACAGATTTTCAAAGAAAAAATGTTCAAAATTTTATGATATTTTTACGTCCAATTTGAAAATAGAATTGATTACAATGAACTAAATTTGATTAATAGATATAAAATATTACTATTTTTAATTCAAAATAAATTAAATATATAATTTATCTTTATAAATAATTTAATAAAAAATGCAGTATTGAATTGAAATTTAGTATTTTCACTATTCATTAGAAAATTAATATTTTTAGAAAATTCTGAAATATTCACCCTAAGATAATTTTGATATTATGATTTAAAAAATTAATATCATTTTTTAAATTAAATTTTATAGAAGATTCAAAAATAATTTTAAAATAACTATGAAAAAAGGTGATAAAATTTCATTATAGAGCAATATAGTTTTTAAGCGTAAAATTTGATTTATTTTTATCTATTTTCAAGAAATAAAATAAGATTAATGTTAAAAGGATTATTAAATATATAATATATAAATTTTGTTATAATTTGTAATCAATTATGTTTATTTTTTAGTTAAAACAATTTTTTTTTGCATAAAAATAGTTTTTCAGAAAAATATTTCCTTTATTTTCAAAGGTTCTTTATTTTCATTTTTAATTAACTGGTCACAACATAATTCATTTTATCTACATGTGTAAGCCATAAATTTTAATAAATTATTTATTCATATTCATATCTATAATTCCAAAATCTATGTGATAAAAATAATATTAAATTATAATATTTTAATAATACGTCATATTTTATTTAAACTCAGCGTTTCATGTAATGAAATCCAAACTTAGTGTTACGTGTAATGCCAAAAAAACTCGATAATAAATTTAATGAAAAATATATAAAATATTAAATTTATTTGACAAAATATTATTTCTAATAATCTCAAGGTTTTATAGAAGAGTTAATGTTCAAGCCTCCACTAAAGATTTCAAAACATACCAAATCTTGAAGATGCTTCATAAAAAAATCGAAGACATTGGTGATTGGCTCATCGTACCAAGGAAAATTTGATTTTTCTGATTGAATGTAATGTCCCCCATGTAGGAAAAAAATTTTAGGAGGCCACATCTTATTCTTATCACATTAATTTGAGGTCCTTAAGAGAGCTCACAACACAATTTTGAAGAAATCTCCCTCTCAAATTCGAGTATTCCTTGAAACTTGAAAAGTGATTCCCAATGACCCTTTATAAGTTTTTGGTATTTGATTATTCCATTGGGATGAATCCATCGAATAATCAATCAGGGAGACACTTATCTTGTCTAAAATTAACATCAATTATTTTCTTCCAATTGAAAAAAACTGATGCCTTTAATTTATGAGATGAAGATATTTTCTCACAGTGAGGTTTTAAGTTCTCAAACACTAAGGCCATGAAATCAATGAAGTACATTAAGAAAATTCACAATTATAACTTTCATAACTTTAAACTGAGTCACATAAAGCCCATTATACCATCCTTCTTCACAGACATCATCTAGTTTTTAGCCAAGTAGACTTCAGTTCCAAAGATAGATCAAAACTGCTTCCAGGCCATCACCTTTGGTTCTCTATTTTAACTGGATTACATTCCTGATATCACCTAAAAAACTATTTACATATTTGAAATACCATTTAATGGATGTTTACTAGTGGTATTTATCCATATCAATACATTCAAGGTGAAATAATTTCAGAACAAGCATCATTTTCCCTCTAAAATAGTGCATAATTAAATGGAAGATGAAAGATGAAATTGAAGCTAAATCAACTATGAAAACGTCCCATTGAAAAAAAATATAAATCCATGTATAAAATTTACATCATCTTCCTACTATAAATAAAATTTGAACTCCAATGGAGATGTGGTGCACTGAATCTATTACACTCTATTTCACCTCAAGCAAGACATGTGTCCTAGATCCATGGTAGAATTCAATTAAGCCTAACACGGAAATTGAATATTATTCTTGAAGCTATGAAATCAATAGATAGAATAAAAAAATAATTTTCTTATCATGTATAGGGAATAGAAAATTGAACATATCTATAAATATGGAACTATTCCTTAGATAGAGGTTTTTTAAAACCAATATATTATGTTTTTGATCCTATATTTCTATTAGTTACTTATTTATTTCTCAATTTTAAGTAATTTAGATATAAAAATACTATAATTGAATAATATTCCATTTTTGGTTTTCCAAAGTATAATTCCATTATTCCCCTATTGATGAATTATATTCATTATGGTTAATTATCATGCTATTTTTTCAGATTATTTTAATGGTTTAATCAGTTATATGTTTATTTTTATTTTTTATTTAATTAATTATAATCTCATTATTTCAATTACAAAATCAATTGACTTGGACTAAAATCCATACATGTGATAAAAATTAGTGGGATAATCTGAGGTTGATTAGAAAAATCAAATTACCGATCTTGGAAAAGATTAGGTATATAGTGATAATTTTATTTCTTTACCCAAACCAAAACAACAAGAAATGAGTAGTCAGGGGTATATAATTTGATTTTTGGAATATTAGGAATCCATATGAATAATTATTAAATAGGAGAACAAGGTAATGATATAAATATAGAGCACTGTTACCAAGTCTAAATTTAAACCAACTTAATTACATACACTATTTCGTTAGGTTTGATCCTGAGGTTAAGAAAACTATGATTTTGATACATTGAACACTAAAAATAATTGAATAAGGAGAAATATAATTTTTCTCCCTTATATTAGATAGCTCTCCTTCCTCGGATTATTTTTTCATAAGTGTGACAATATGTAGTGTAAAAATGTAAAATAATATTGCTCGAGTGAATGGATGTTTGTGGGAAATGTTTGCACTTAATATCAATATTAAGCACTGGAAATTTCAATTAAATGATTAACCTGATTATGAAGTTATGACTTCAACCAAAAATTTATGGGTTATCAGTTTAATGACCCAATATGAATATGAGATCATTTAAGGAATTATAAAATGGATTCAAAACTGGATGAGTCATTGAATCTCAAACTGGCTAGAAGGATTTACCCTTCTCTCTTAAAGGGGAAACCAAGGAATTTGACTACAATATAAAACATATAGAAGTCACATTATGGGATGATCTAAAGAGGTTTTTCCTTTAAAAATTATTCCCTTCTACATTGAGTCCTCACCTAAGAAAGGGGATCTATGGAATCAAACAAGTAGAGAAACCCAATGTGATTTTTGGGAGTGGTTTAAGAAATTGATTGCATTCAATATACACCATCCCTATGAAGAAAATCACTTGTTGGTATTATTTTTCTAAGGATTAATGAAAAATGAATGGAACCTACTAGATGATTCTTTATGAGGAGCACTAGTTGATAGGTAACTTATTGATGTTAGAGAACCAATTGAGAGGATCTAAAAAAATTCCCAAAGTTTTATTACAATGACTGTAAAAGAGGTGTAAATTAGGTAAATATTTTCAAATAAATTTTTCTTGAAAGTAAAATTGAATAAATAACCTCTCTTGTGACATAGATATATGTGAACAAGGTTCAAGAGAAATCACCAACTACACCACCACAGTGCTATCAACATTTTTTTATCATGAGCATCACACCAGTGAATTACCTCAAGTTCAAGAGACTGAATGTTGTAATTCCATGTACCATAGGTATTTCCATAATCAACCATGTGGAAGATAAGGATTTAGGGAATTTTTCACCAGTCAATTGGGATATCCTAGCCATAGAACTCAAAGTACAACATTCTAGAAAGCATTATAACAAATTTCTCAATAACCATTCTAAACCCCACTATTCTAGAGAAAAAGTTTACAACCATCCACAACCTACCATAAATGACTAGATGGATATCCTTTTAGTAATAACATGATGAGACATGTAATAAAATCCGAAAGTAGTAAATATCAGACTCTCACCACTCATAGATCAATGTTAAAAAAATTAAATGGAAAATTTGACCATTCCATGAACACCCTCAGTAATCTAGTGAATATAGGATTGGGTAAACTACATGCTCAACCAATTCATAAACACAAAGGAAACGTTAGTTATATTACATTAATGAGGGTAAAGGATCTAGAACGTAATAATGGAATTCCCATAGAGATAGAGTATAGAAGTACGTAACCATGTGTACCTGATGAATCTTTTTAGAAAAAAGAATATAAAGTTGACTCTTTTAGTACATCCTTAGTGAAGAAAGAAAAGTGGAATGATAAGATGGAAGACCCATAACAACTTTGAACTCCTATTACCTTATGAATGAAATAACCTATGGAAACTAATGAATAATCATTGGAATAAAAATTCATGGAGGTTTTCCAAAAAATATAGATAAAAATCCCCCTTTTGGAGACCATCCAAAAAAAATTTTGATATAAAAAATTCCATAAATAAATGTGCACTTGGAGAATAATATTTTATGTAAATAAAGAGTTAATATTATGTAAGAATATTATTATCTTTGTTACCCCATAAATTCCTAATAAATACTAAGATCCATGTAGTTTCACTATCCACTAAACTTTTGGTGAACATGATTTTTGTAATGAATTGTATGATTTAAGAGCCTCAATTAATGTAATAACTTATTATATTTATTCTTCTCTACAAATGGTAGAACTCAAACCTATGTGATTGGTTATCCAAGTTGGAAAAAAAGCCACTGCCTAACCAATAAGTGTTCATGAATATGTATTGGTAAGTTGTTAAGGATTTAAATTCCCTATAATCTTATATATTCTCAACATGTAAGAGGGAAAAGGTAAAGGCCTTTCTCCTATCATTATAGGTAGGGAATTTATTATGAATTATAAAACTATAATAAATTTCAATGTACTCTTTCTATGAATTTTGGTGAGGAAACAATGGATTTTAATACCCTTGACTCAATAAAACACCAACATGAATAGAAATATATTTTAAAAGTAAAACATTTTTAATTAATGAGTAATTTTCTGGTGGAGATTGAAATATTTTATGATATAATCAAATTAGGAAAAAATTTAGAAACACCCAACCTGCATGAAGAATCTATTTTGGAAAATGAACTTAATCTGAAGATAGTTTTGAGTATTGAATATTTTAAAGAAATTTATGAATTTTTTTTGATGAGTTAGAGAAATATGTTACAAATATTTCTAACTTATATGTTTAAGTTTCCAACATGGATAACTCTGAACTAAAATCATCTTTCTAAATCCCCCTGAATTGGAACATAAGTTCTTCCAATAAAAAATGACATATTCCATTTTATAGGAAGATGAGAAAAATATTATCATAATATCATATAATTTACAACCTATTAAAGAAATATATCTATTAAAAACCATGAAACCTAATTCTTGGTCCATTGGATGGAAATTTGGGGAAATCATAGGAATTAACCCTACCACCTGCATGCATATTATTTTTCTTGAAGATGAATCCAATGAAGTGATATATCCCCAAAGTAGAATCAACCTGAAACTTTAGTAAGTAGTAAAAAATAGGTAGATAGAATTTCAAGATCTGGAATAATATACCCCATCTTTGACTACCAATTAGTGAGTCCATTTCAAAATTTTCCAAAGCAAACTGGTTACCAAATAATAAAAAATGATAATAATGAGTTACTACTAACAATTATTCATAATAGCTAGAGATTATAATATATTATAGGATGATAAACCATGTAACCATATAATAATATTTTACCAGAATTATTATGGACCAAATGTTATAGATACTAGAATATAACAGTCACTATTTATTGCTTAATGGATTTTCTATGTATTTTCATATTCCAATTACTATAGAGGACTAATCCATGACCACCTTCAAGTGTCCCTTTGGTGAATATTCGGACCAAAGGATTACTTTCAGTATTCCAATTACTTTTCAATAAAATATGGTTATTATTTTCTCATAATTGATTAAAAACCTCCTTGATGTATTTTTTGATGACTGCACTATGCATGGAATTAGTTTTTAAAGATTTTTAGAAAGTATGTAAAATGTTTTAAAAATATTTATTGGGGAAGCATGATTTAAAATTTTAAACTGTTAAATGTTAATGTATAAAAAGGAAATATCTTGGGAAATATTATTTCCAAGGATGGAATTAATGTAGATAAATTCATGTTTTATGCATTTTCCACACTAACTAACCCCACCACTATGAGACTCATATGATCATTTCAAGGCCACATTAAATTTTATAAAAGGTTTGTTTACAGATTTAGAAAAATATCCCTTAACAAAACTACTAAAGAAGAAAACTTTTTTTAGTGATTCATATATGAAAACATTTGATAGATTTAGATAATTCTTGAACTCTAATTCCATTAATTATCAACAAAAATGGAGTTAATCCTTTGATATCACGTGTATTGCTTCCAATAGAGTTGTATGGGTTGTGCTTTCCCAAAAGATTATTCTACTTATAAAAGATAAAAATTAAACCTCATAGATAATAGAAACTACCCATTTTAACTACACAATAATAGATAATTATTTTTTTCCATTATTGTTGCTGTAGAAAAATTTTATTCTTATCTTTTAGGGTATAAAGTAACTATTTATTCTAATCATGAAAAATTTGATATTTGGTCAATAAAGATAATTAAAAACCTATATTAATGAGAAGGATACTACAGCTAAAAGTGTTTAACATGTAGATCCATGAGAAGAAGGGATGTGAGAACATGGTGGTAGACTACATGAGCTAGTTGTGTCATACTGTTAAGGTGGAACAAATCACTAAAACAAATCTGGATGATGCATTCCCTAGTGAGAAACTGTAAAACCTCACACAAGTGCCCTAGTATTTTGACATAGTTAATTTTTTTTGTCACACAAAAGGTACCCAACTTCTTTATTAAACACTAAACATTTAATTTAAAATATGAATATAAAACTATGTCTGGGTGGATCCCCGTTTATGGATGATTTTCAATGATCAAGTCATTAGGAGGTTTATCCATGTTGATGGAATGAAATGTGTTCTTAATTTTTTACAAACACTTATATGTGGAGGCCATCTTTGACATCAAATAACTACTAGATAAATGATAAAATATATATTATTATAATCTTGAATTTTTAAGGACTTGCATGTTTTTTGTAAAAGTTGTTCAAATTTCCTATTCATTAATGGGATTTCCAAAAGACATGAAATTCCCCAAAAAACATTTATTTTTTAAAATATTTTATATTTAGAGAATATATTTCATGGGCCCCTTTTTATATAAATAGAAATAAATATCATCTTATGATAAATTGATCTAAAAAAGAGAATTCCAAGTTAGAGACAAAGTGTATTTATTTTATTTAAGGATGATTCCCTTACCTTGTAAGCTTCATTCCAAGTGGACTGGCCCATACACAATAACTGATATTTTTCCTCTTAGTCTAGTTTATATTTTTAGATATGGTTAAAAGTATCGATTCATAGTGAATGGAAAATAATTGATAATTTTTAAAGATAATTTCTAGAAAAAACCCATGGAGGATCTCATACTCCTCCATACTGCTATTAAATAATTCATTATCAAGTTTACTCCTTCATCCATATTGGTTGAACAACTTAATTTATTTAGATATTTTTTTATTGAAGAAATGCACTCTGGATTTTAATTATAAGTTGTTCTACACCATGTGTGGGGGGAGAAGAGAAAAGGAGATAAGGATGTATATTGAAAAAAAAAATTATTTTAGGAATCTATACATAGTTTCTATAGTTTTTTTATATTTTAAGAGTGTAAAAAGGACTAAAAGATAAAAAAGGCTCTCCCATTGAAATTCATTCTTTCTTTGTGGATTTGTTTGAGAACTTAAAAATTTTATTATGATAGGAAAAATGAATTTTAATGCTCTCCTACCTAGTTAATGTTCCAATTAGGATGTGAGGATTACATTGATTCTGAATTACTAATTGTAAATGATTTCTAATTGAACATAAACAATATCTAAAATCTCTTATGGAAATTCTATTTAAATAATCAGTAAATGAAATTTAAACTAAAAAGATATTCATGGAATAAAAATTATAAAATGTGGTGACTCTAATTTAAAATTAAATCTCATGTGAAATTATGTTTTCGATTAAATAGAACCACCAAGAGCCTCCCTAAATATCATTCAAATAAGTCCTTTGAAACTAGATTAAAATGGGTAATTATAATCGCATATTAAATATATGAGACAATGGAACTGGGTGTGTGAGTTTAATCCTTTTGTACATATATAAGATGGGATTTTACATAGTGACTAAATCAAGAACGACTCAAAAAACTAAAAATAATAATTAAAGTGTATTTTTTTGAAAAATAATTCATTTAGGTGAGGGAAATATTAATCCCTAATGTATTAGGGTGAAATTAACTTATAAAAATGTCATTTAGGGATTATTAATGATGTTTGGAAATGAAAATTGGTTTAAAAATATTAGGAGCATAGGAAAATTGGAAGTGTTATATTTTAGAATTTCAATTCCACTTAAATTTATTGAATTTTCCCATGGAACTAGAATCTGAATCTTAATTGAAGTACAATAGTGTGTAAAAATCATGTATGTGGGATGACTATTTATTAAGAAAAAAATTTACCTCTTTAAATTTTGATTCATGTATTTGATGTTATGTTGGACAAACAATTTTTTGAATTCAATGATAAAATTTCCTCGGAGTGAAATAGTTCAACTGTGGGGGAGGGATGCGAGGTGAAAATTTGGAAAAAAATAAATATTTTTTTACTCATAAAAATACCGCTTATTTAATTAAAATTTCAGGTAATCATTTATTTTAATGACCTTTTTAAAATTTTAAACTAATTATTAAATTTCTCAATTTCTAGTATTAATAATTTATTCATTTTTTGAAGTAAATTATGAAACCTAAAATATATTTTAAAATTTGAAATTACAATTATTGGATTTTAGAATTTAAATTCATAATTGGATTTCTTTTTCTATGTTATAATTGATTTTATCATTTTTTTATTTAATGGTAATCCATACAAAAATTCAATTTTCAATTTGTATTAAAAAATTTATTTTGGATGATGAAAATAATATGATTTAGAAAAGCTGAATTGAATTATTTGATCTTTATTTTAAAATTAATTTTAAATCTAACCTTTTATTTTTAATATTCAAAATACATTCAATTTTTATTTATATTATTTTATTATTTTTTAATTTAACTAGAAAAAATCCTGCACTAAAAATGTTTATTTTTTGAATTGTGCATATGTGGGAATTTTTTTTTGAATTACATTTGAAACTTTCAATGGAAAAATATACTATCATTCACAGGGAGAGAGTTTTCTATTGGTATGGGTTTGATTTCTTATGTAATACCATTACTCTATTTTTCTACTTCTATGCTTACAACTGATCACAGTATGCAGTACTACAAAGCCTTTATACTGTCATCACCCCATGCTTTTTCAACCACTCCTCTGTTCCTCTACCACCCCAAAATATTGCTACTTCTATAACGCCATGACCGTAGTTACCCAGAGTCGGTGCATTATTGCATAACATTGGCATGATCACAAAAGATCATGTCTCGAAAGACCAATTAGTTTAGAAGATACGGAAATACTAGATACATTCATAAGTTTTACATTACTTTATAAAATAAAAAATTAAAACAACATAGTCTCCAAAGGCCACACTCATATCCCATAGACTATCCCTGCAGGTTAGTCATAATATACTCTTTCGCATCCTGGGAAAAATAAAACATAGAAAGGGGTGAGATCAGATGCTCAATAAAGATAACAATATAGCCGAAACTTTCATAAATAAGCATAAATATTTAAGGCAATGTGTAAGACTAAAAAATCCTTTCAAACTTAATCTCCATCGTAACATGGAAAACATAAATCAAAATAATTCCATTAACTTATTCACATGGATATTCTATTAGTCGAATAATCACATGCATTATCAATAACCAATCTTATAATGATGGAATGCATAATGCCAGACTTCATAACCACATAGTCAAGGCCTTGTGCCAAGACTAAAAATAAGATTTTGTCAAGGCCTTGTTCCAAGACACTAGTTTTTCTCATGAGACATACCAATTCATCTAGGAGATATAGCGGGATCCACCTGTCACTTCCTAAGCCTAATGCATTCCTCATATGAAAAGTTTGAAACATAACATAAACATTCATATTGATACTAGCATATGAAATATTAATACATTATCCATAAGCCATGAATGGTATAAAAATAACACATCCACAGTAAAACTTATCTCAAAACCTTCAATACAATATGGAATATTTGTATCATAATGAATCAACTTCAAAAAGGTGTAAAATCCATCAAAGGATGCTGACAATGATGAATTGAGTGAAATATCTCTTTCTTTTTTTGAAATAATTTAATGTCACATACTTATAAAAGAAAACATTTATTTTGAAAATATTCTTATAATCTTGTAAAAGATGCTTCAAAGGTGTAATAAAGGTGGAGAATAACCGCACCCACCTTATAAGTTAAAAAAACATCCTTACCTTAACTTTGTCGAAATGGTCATAAAGTACCTTTTTGGGAAAATGACAAAAAGATTCCTTTCAAAACATATAAGGTCAAGTAAGGGTATAACTGAATTTAACCCATTGTCTAGTAAATAGTAATTTTTTTGAAATAAATTTTTAAAAACTTGGATGTAGATGATAAAGAGGTCCCAGTAGATACTTACGTAAAAACTGTCTCAGATAATAAAGAGATTTTGATATTAACCCTTACATTTTTATTTTCCTTGGTAGAGGGTAGGTTAAAATCATGTATAATTGTGAATTCATTTTTATTAAATTATTGAAGAACCATATAAATTAATATGATATCATATATGATCTTCTAATATTTCTTTGTTTATGATATTTCAATAGTATCATCGTTTCAGGTGTCAACTGATTAATTTTCCTTTATATGCACTGATACATAAGTAATATTTGTTATGGGTAGGATTTATCTTATTTATATTCATAATTATATTAAGTCTTATAATATTATTTTTAATCATCAAATGAAAATTATTCTTGAATGGATACGGTGGGGAATGAATCTCATCGCATTCGTGGAGACGATAATCCGTATTTATGCACGAGCGACAATATAATTGTATTGATGGTGATATCGTATGTAATTGGATGGTATATCATATATAAAAATCATTAAAATGTAATATTTTTTATTTAAATCAATTATACTCATTATTATACCCCTTAAAATAGTGAAGTGTTGAATGACAAACTGCACCATGATGTGGAGACGGTAAGTTGTACGTATGGACGTATGGTGACGTTTTCATTTATAGGATGGATAGAATAAAGAATATTAGTGTTACATTTTTATAATAACATCATAGTATATAGAAGATACTTTAGTTATTATTTTATAATGGAAAAAAAAGAAAGAGGAAGTGGAAGAAGAAAAGAACTTGAAAGAGGAGATGAAATATTTACCTCTTCTTCGGGTTCTTCCTTTTGATTTGATGAAAAGGGATATTTAGGTTGCCTTTCTGACTAAAGGAATTCCACTAGGATTTAGGGGGGATAGTTGAGAGGATATTTGGGTAGGGGTTGGCTGATAAAAATGGCTTTGAAGTTGTGAATTTGAGTGGAGGGGAACTTCCCTTTCATAAGAGGGGTCAGTGGAACCTTAGGAAAAGATTGAAATATTGTTTTATAGTAAAATAATTTTAGGATTCTAATGGATTAAAATGATTTATTTCGAGAATAAGGTGGGTATAGGTTGAAAACCTCTCAAAATATTGGTTCTAGACTGGTTTGAGTCACTATATTAACCTTATATTTTAGATTTAACTCTTAGTTAAATAGTTTGACATTTACCATTTCTCTTTGTATTTTTATATTATATGGTCAATAAAATTTTTATAAACATCCAAGAGAACCTAAAGTGGCTCATTAATGACATATATAATATTATTTAAGCTCTTTGGCGGAACCTTATATTTTTAGGAATAGAATATCAATTAATAATATAATATTTGTTTTAAAAACTCTTTTTTGTCAATTTTGACACTATTTGGTATTTTGTTTTTGTTAAATTCAGAACATCATTATTACTTCGAAAAAAATTCATTTCATCAACCCTATCATGTCATATTAACCTATAATAATAGTTGAATTCCTTAAAATTCTCAAATGTGATTTATTTTGATATTTATAATATTAATAAATTTAATCTTTTATTAATAAGGTAATTACTGCATCATCATTGTGTCATAAATAAATTTATTTATTTAATGTCTAAAAAATATAAATAAAACAAAATTATGTATGAAATATTTTTATATTTCTAATTAATATTTATATTCCAATTTATCTAATTTATAACCCTATATTAAAAATGGTTTAGTTATTAAACGTATAATTTAACAATTTTAACTCTTCTTTAAATAAAATAATAATAAATGTCCTAATATAATAAAATTGGACCTAAAGGATCATTTTTTATTCCTAAGGATTTTGTTGGTCTAATTACACTTATGAAAAATAATTAGGACATGTGTTAGTGTAATAATAATATCATTTTTACCTTTAATTACCCTATTTACTTTTAACCCTGGTAAATAAAAGTCAAAAGTTACTACTAACCAAAAATCATTTTCATCTTGTTGAACCAAATTTTACATACTGATATTATACGTGTCTCTCATATTTTTGAAATTCAACTCACAGAAGTAGTAAAATTATGTTTTATGCAAATTTGAAAATACTCCTAGGAGGTGGGTAAAAGACGGTAAAAGTTAAATAAATTTTTTATATATCTAAACATATTATAAAATGACTCCAATGAATTACATTGAACATATATAGGTATTATTTATCTATTTTTACATAAAATAATTTTAAAATTTAAATAAAATGTCTGTTTTTAACAATAACGTAGTGTTTTTCACTTTTCAACAAAAATTGAAAGTTTTCAGAAAAATACCAAAAATTCACCCTAAGCTAATTTCGATATTACAAATACAAAAATGTTGTCCATTTTGAAAGATAAAATTTATAAAATTTCAAAAAGTGGGTATTACTATTCATAACAACTAGTTTGATTGGTCGTGGTGTTTTAAAACACCAAGTTGCGTACAACGCAAGCTATTGCATTATTCAATGGGAAACATATCGTGGAATCTTGTGGTGTTAAATTCTCCCCTCCTTAAAATAATTTCATCTTGATATTTTTATAATATTACTACATAAAAAGATTTGGGTGGTTCTTCATCATAATTTCCTCGGGTTCCCGCGTTTCCTCTTCCATCCTATGGTTTCTTCATAAAAATTTTACCAGATTAGTCGTCTGATTTCTCAACTCTTGTTCTCTTATATCAAGAATCATGAGAGGCTCTTCTCAATAAAACAGATCGGGATTTAGTTCTAATTTCTCATAGTTGAGTACATATAACGACCCATACTCTACACACATTGTTAATACTTCAAAATTGAAGCACACTTATTACAACATATGACAAAACCACAAAGGATCGTATAGGTATAGTGTCTTTAGAAACTGGGAAACATAAACAACTGGTTCATAAATCTTCTACAGTGTCTCCCATTTGTTTCATCATATCTAGGGTCCCTTTTAGCATATTCTAATTAATATCCATCTTCCTGACCTGGGGAAAAGAAAACATACAAAAAGGGTGAGCTCAAATGCCCAGCAAGGGAAAATAAAGGAAATAAAAATCATATCATATATTTTTGAAAATCATAACCTGCAAAAGAGATCAATATATCTTAACATGGAATAAATCATAGAAGTGAAAATGAGATCCCCATAATCATAACATAAAACTTGAAACTTTGTGGCATGCACACATAATCAAGGAAAATCATTTCTTGTTAGTCATGACTCATTGCCAAGACTATCTTAGTGGAAAAAGTCCATTTCTGAACCGAGTTCACTCCTCGTTTCAGTCCTGTATCACTGAACCGAAATAACGTTCCGTTCCAGCCATGTCTATCTCATGAGATATAAATCTTTACCCAATGCATTGGAGGGAGATATAGGTCCCACCCATCTTATAATGAATCCTTTCTTATGTGTGCCACATAATCATAAATCATACATCATCGCATAACACATGTAACAAAAATGAGATTCTTGAAACATCATGACATCATAAAACAAATAATATAAGGTAAATGACTCCATAAAAATAATTCCCTCAAAACATAATCAAATCAATGTAATAATAGGGATAAAAATAGAACCCTATATTATCTTAGATGGAAAATAATTTTTATAAAACATTTGAACTCCATTCTTGAGGAAAATATCCTTTCTACTTCAAAAACACTTTTCTTTTCTTAACATGTCATACAATTATAAACTAAAATAAGTTGATTAAAAATAAACTTGAAAACATATAAAGGAATATTCTTGGAAATAATGTTTTAAAAATCCATTCTTGCCGTATAAGTTAAATAAAACATTCTTCGTACTTTTTTCGGAAAAGTCAAAAAGTACCTCATACGAAAAACGACAAAAGATTCCTTTCTTATCTTTTACAAAAAAACATACCGAAGGGTAAAATTGGATATAAACTATTGTAGAAGGATAGAAATATTATTACATATTGAGGGAACATGGATGTGGATGATAAAATACACCCCAGTAATTACCAAAGTAAAAACAATCTCGGATAAAAGTGAGATTGTGATATTTCCCTTACCTTAGGTCTGATTTGCTTTGTACGTGTCTGAAGCTCCTGTATAATGGTTTAAATAATGTTATTTAATTATTTCAGAATCATACATATTGATATGATATCATATATGGTCATATTCTTAGCTTCTTATTAGTAATATTTCATTGTTACTTGTTACTCGGGTCTTTATTGCCTTTTGTTCTTATGCGTGTTTTGCCGAATAAATTCTTATTCTTCTTTTAAGGTTATAGATACCTTATATCCAGAATGGTATTATTGTAACATATATCATATTTATTCATTCAATTCATCTATATAATTACTATGTAATGATGATCATGTAGAACGAGTCGCATCACATCGTGGAGACGGTATTCCGTACGTACACACGAGTGATGATATTGTTCCCATGATCGTGGAATTGTATTTAAGTGTATTTATACTATTTCAGTATCAATATCACTTTATAATAATCATATATAGTAACTCATTACACCATTATACCCATCCTTGTAAGGTGATGGTGGAAAATAGATTACACCACGGCGTGGAGACGGTATTCCGTAAGTACGCACGCGCGGTGATTTCATTTTTTCCGTAGGATGGATAGAAGGTGAATTAGGGTTGTTTCATATTTATAATAACATATCAGTATGTAATTAATACTGATGTTATTACTTTATCATGAAAAAACTAAAGAAGAAGAAGTTGAAGAAGAAAGAAATTGAAAAGATCGGTAATGGATATTACCTCTTCTTTGGAACGCCTCTTTGAATCCTCCACTTAGGGAACTAAGATTTCTCTTTTAAGAAAACCAGAACCTCTAGGATTATTCTAGGGAAGTGAAAAAGGGATTTTGAAGGGTTTGGCCGAGCTTGAGTGCTCAAATTGGTGTGAGGAGAAGGGGGAGGAGGTTCCCTTTTATAAGGGAGGAGAGGGGCACCTTAGGAATATCTCAAAATATTATTTTATATTAAAGTAAAAATCAGTTTATAATGGTTCCAAAGGGTCTTATTTCGAAGGTAAAGTGGGGATGGGTCGAAATCCTATAAACCAATAGGATTTATACAAGTTTAGGTTGTTATTTTAACCTTATCAATTAGATTTAACTCTAAGTTAAATAATTTAACTTTTACCGTGACTTTTTGTTTTCTTACACTATATGGTTAATACACTTACTATAACATGCCAAACGAACCCCAAATTGTTTATTATTAATATATATATCATTATCTAAGTCATTTGGCCGAACCTTAGATTTTTAGGAATAAAATAACAATTAATAATATAATATTTGATTTAAAAACTATTTTGTGTCAATTTTGACACTATTTGATATATGATTTTTGTGAAAGTCATAACAGAATTATATGTTCGATACAAGTTGATTAAATCAACACTAATATGTCATAGTAACCTAGAAAATTAGTGTAATTCGTAAAAAGTCTCAAATTACATTTATTTGAACATTTATAACATCAATTATGTTAACATTTCTTTAAAAGGGTAATTACTGCATCATCGTTGTGTCATAAATAAATTAATTTATTTAAAGTCTAAAAATTATAAATAAAATACCATTATGTAGGAAATATTTTTATATTTCTAATGAATATTTATAGTCGAATTTATCTTATGTATAAACCCATATTAAAAATTATTTACTTATTAAACTTTGATTTTAACTATTTTAACCCTTCTTTAAATAAATTAATAATAAATGTCCAAATCTAATCCAAGTGGGCCTAGATGGTCATATTTTATTCCTAAGTTTGTTTTCGGTCGAATTACACTTATCCAACATAATTAGGACATGTGTTAGGGTAATAATAATATCATCTTTACCCTTAATTACCCTATTTACTTTTTACCGTGGTAAAAAAAGTAAAAAGTTACTATTCACCAAAAATTATTTTCATCTCATTGAACCACATTTTAGTCCTTGATATTAACCGTGTCTCTTGGATTTTCGAAATTCCTCTCACAGAAGCGGTAAAATTAAGTTTTATGAAAAATTCAGTTTTTTAACTACCACTGAGTGGTTTCACTATTCATCAAAAATTGAAAGTTTTCAGAAAAATACCAAAATTTCACCCTAGGCTAATTTCGGTATTCCGAATCCAAAAATGTGGTCCATTTTGAAAGATAAAATTTCAAAAAGTGGTTATTACTATTCATAACGGCTATTTAAATAATATTTTAATAGCATATTGTCGTTTAGTGAAACTCGGTATTGCGTACAACGCAAGCTATCGAGGAAGGTCGCGATTGCATGTAAAGTAAGTAAAGCTAGTGTGTAGTGAAAGATTACTTTGATGATATATATATAACATAAAAACAAAATATTACTCATAAAAATCTCGGGTGTTACATTCTACCCCCCTTAAAAAGAATTTCGCCCTCGAAATTCGTCACTTTGTAACAAACAGATGAGGATACTTCTCCCTCATCATATCCTGAAGATCCCATGTAGCTTCTTCAAGTTGGTGGTTCCTCCATAAATCTTTCACCAATCGAGTGGTCTTGTTTCGTAGGACTTTTTCACTACGATCCAGAATCTCTATCGGTTGTTCTTCATAAGAAAGATCTTGCTCCAGCAGTACAACTTCTGAGCTGAGTACATGTGAAGGATCAGGTATGTACTTTCTCAGGAGAGATACATGGAACACATCGTGAACTTGAGAGAGATTCGGTGGAAGCGCCAATCGGTAAGCTACCTTTCCAACACGATCCAGTATTTCGAAAGGACCGATATATCTAGGGCTCAACTTCCCCTTCTTTCCAAATCTCACAACCCTCTTCCAGGGAGATATTCGTAAGAACACTTTATCACCCACTTCAAACTCTAGGTCTTTTCTTCGGTTTTCGGCATAACTTTTATGTCGACTCTGAGCTGCTCTTATGTGTTGTTGAATAGATCTGACCTTTTCTACCATTTCATCAACGAGATCAGGTCCTAATAGCTTTCTTTCCCCAACTTCATCCCAGCAAGTTGGAGTCCTGAATTTCTTTCCATAGAAAGCTTCATAAGGAGCCATCTGAATACTGGAGTGAAAGCTATTATTATAAGAAAATTCCACCAAAGGTAGGTGTTGATCCCAACCTCCTTTGAAATCCATAGAGCAAGCTCTCAACATATCTTCTAGGGTTTGAATTGTTCTCTCAGACTGACCGTCTGTCTGAGGATGATAAGCAGTGCTGAAACTCAACTCTGTATCCAGAGTATGCTGAAGACTTCGCCAGAACTTTGAGGTAAATCTCGGATCCCGATCAGATATAATAGAAAGTGGTACTCCATGCAATCTTACCACTTTCTTTACATATATCCTGGCAAGCTGATCTAGAGAGAAATCCTCTCTAATAGCAATGAAGTGTGCAGACTTTGTAAGATGATCAACTATGACCTAGATAGCCTTATTGCCTTTGGATGTTTTAGGAAGTCCTGTGACAAAGTCCATAGTGATGTTTTCCCATTTCCATTCGGGTATGGGTAATGGTTGTAACATCCCCTTAGACTTCTGTCTCTCAGCTTTAACTTGTTGACAAACCAAGCATCGAGAGACATATTCAACAACATCTCTTTTCATGCCATCCCACCAGAAGTACTCTTTCAGGTCCCTATACATCTTCGTGCTTCCAGGATGAATAGAGAATGAAGAACTATGAGCCTCATCCAGCAGATCCTTCTTTAATTCGGGGATGGGAGGAACACAAACCCGATTCTTGAACTTTATTATCCCATCACAATCAAGGTTGAATTCAGGAAAATTTCTCACCTTCTTTTGTAACTCGACATCTTATTTCTGTGCCTCTTTAATCTTCACATGTATAGATGGTTGAACATTCATTTGAGAAAGATAAGATTTTTCCCCTTCCATTATAATTCCAAGATCCATCCTTTGTAAATCCATAAATATAGGATCTTTTGTGATCCTTATCATGGATAAACTAGCATGGTCTTGTCGACTTAATGCATCTGCCACCTTGTTTGCTTTCCCAGGGTGGTAATGGATTGAGCAGTCATAATCCTTAATCAGCTCCAACCATCTTCTTTGACGCATATTCAGCTCCTTTTGTTTGAAAATATACTTTAAACTTTTATGATTAGTATAAATATCACACCTTTCACCATAAAGGTAATGCCTCCAAATCTTTAATGCAAAGATTACCGCAGCTAACTCCAAATCATGTGTTGGGTAATTTTGCTCATGGATTTTCAACTGTCGTGAGGCATAAGCTATCACCATATCATTTTTCATAAGAACACACCCCAATCCCTTCTTGGATGCATCACTGTAGATCACAAACCTTTCTCCACTACAAGGCAGTGTGAGCACAGGTGCACGGGATTACCTTCTTTTCAACTCCTTGAAATTCTCTTCACATTCCTCTGTCCAAACAATTTTAACTCCTTTCCGAGTCAACTTGGTGAGTGGATTAGATAATCGTGAAAAATATTTTACAAAACGTCGATAATATCCAGCCAAACCAAGAAAACTTTGGATCTCAGTTACTGTTGTTGGTCTCGACCATCTTTCGATGACCTCTGTTTTTTCTAGATCCACAGATATCCCCTCTTTTGAGATTATGTGACCCAAAAATGCAACTTTTTGAAGCCAAAATTCACAATTGGTAAATTTGGAATAAAGCTTCTCCTTTCTCAGGGTCTTCAATATAATTCTCAAGTGATATTCATGCTCTTCCTTGCTCTTTGAATAGACAAGAATATCGTCTATAAAGACTACCACAAATTGATCAAGATAGTCTCTAAAGACTGTATTCATTAGATCCATGAAGATAGTAGGGGCATTAGTAAGACCAAATGGCATCACTATAAATTCATAGTTTCCATACCTTGTACGGAAAGCCGTCTTTGGTATATCCTCCCTTTTGACACTTAATTGATGATACCCTGAACGAAGATCAATCTCGGAAAAGTATTGAGCTCCACGTATTTGGTCAAATAAGTCATCAATGTGTGGTAGATGATATTTGTTCTTGATAGTGATCTTGTTAAGTTCTCGATAATCAATGCAGAGTCTCATTGATCCATCTTTCTTCTTAACAAATAGAAAAGGTGCTCCCCAAGGTGACGCACTAGGGCGTATGAATCCCTTATCAAGATTCTCTTGGAGTTGCTTCTTCAATTTCTACAACTCAATTGGGGCCATTCTATAAGGTGTCTTTGAAATACGCAAACCACCCGGTACGAGTTCTATTGAAAACTCAACTTCACGATTTGGTGGAAGACCCGGTAATTCCTCCGGAAGGACATCATCAAACTCCCGTACGATGGGAATATTCTTAATCGCGAGTTTCTCACCAACCATTTGAGATAAATTACCTTCATTTAATGGAATCAATACCCATAAAATGGAAGAAATTTCCACTGGAAGGTTATGTTCATCCTTGCATTGATAGACGATCATAGATTGATCTGGAATATGAAATGTGACTTCCCTTCTTTGGAAATTGATATGAGCTCCGTATAAAGAAAGCCAATCCATGCCAAGAATCACATCTAATTCCACTAAAGGAAGGATCACAAGATTTGCAGGAAGCACTTTCCCACAAACATCAATTGGAGAAGAATTATAAACTTTTGATGCGATTGATGTGCCATTAGGTGTTGTCACAACAAACACAACATCTAATTGTTGAGGTAATACAGTGATACCCTTAGAAAATTATTCAGAAATAAAAGAGTGGGTGGATCCAAAATCAAATAAAACATTTGATACTTTAGAGTGGATGGTAAGTGTACCTTTCACCACTTCGTTATCGTACTCCACATCACTGATAGAAATTGCATGTGACTTTCCTTTGTCTTTAGCCTTAAGAGTTTGTTGACGTCGACCATCATCATCAACCCTTGGATTTGGGCATTGATTGGCATAATGCCCCATCTCCTTGCACTTGAAACATTGAAGTGTAGTAGGTTCATTCTGTGTATCCCTTCCTTTGTTTGCATCATTAGACATCTTCTTCCCATTATCGCGACATTCAAATGCCTGATGACCTTCCTTTCCACATTTGAAACATCTACTTGTCCCTTTAAGACAACTCCCTCCATGTTTCTTTCCACACTTTGAGAATAAGGGAGAGGGCATCTTCTTTGCAGTGTGCTCTTTAGATTTTCCTTTGAATTCCATTATCCTCTTCTTATCAAACCCATATGACTGATGGGTTACTCCAATCTCCATCTCGACTTTGAGAGCACATCGAACGATTTCCTCATAGCTATTGAAGTCCCTTATGGCTAACGCCCTTCTAAGACTTGGTTTTAAGCCACTAAAGAATCGATCGATCTTACTCTCAGGTTGGATAATAATACCAGAAGCGTACCTTGCAAGTCTTGTAAAATTTGCTTCATAGGTACCAACAGATTCATCATCCCTTTACTTCAGTTCAAGAAAATCTTTCTCCATCTTTGTTCGGAGAATATGAGGGAAGTACTTATTGAAAAATAAAATCTTGAACTAGTCCCATTCCATGGACTCAATTTCATCCCTTTCCCTCGTATTCTTAATATGATTCCACCATTGATCAGCATCTCCTTCCAAACGATACACTGCTAGGATGACTTTATCATGTTCAGAACATTGAAGAACTGAAAATATCATTTCAGTAGTACTAATCCATTGTTCATCAACTACTGGATCAGTAGACCCACTGAAAGAAGGTGGACGCTGCCTCATGAAGGATTCAACAGAATGTTACTCCTTCCTTTGCTCGTTTGGAAGTCCTGCATGATTCATAGCTTGAGAAAGTTGTGTGATCATGGCTACAAGATTTTGCATTCCAGCTCCCATATCGTTTGGTTTCTCATGGGGACAATCATTGCATTGCCCATCGCATTCTGCATTAACACGATTCCTTCGGGTTCCAGCCATTGACTAAAACCAAGAATAATAGTGTGAGCAACACTAATTATAATTGGAAAACCACATAATTCAAGAATACAATTTTCATGCTTAAGGTCTTATCCTAGGTTATTCATGGCCATATCTAAAACACTAAGATTGTGTTCTATGCATAGACTTATCCTTAGGGTTCTTAATAAGGCTTTCACATCCTAGATTGCAAAGGTTTACTATACATTTCCTCTAATACCAACTATAACGACCCATACTCTACAAACATTGTTACTACTTCAAAATTGAAGCACACTTATTACAACATATGACAAAAGCACAAAGGATCATATAGGTATAGTGTCTTTAGAATCTGGGAAACATAAACAACTGGTTCATAAATCTTCTACAGTGTCTCCCATTTATTTCATCATATCTAGGGTCCCTTTTAGCATATTCTACTTAATATCCATCTTCCTGACCTGGGGAAAAGAAAACATACAAAAAGGGTGAGCTCAAATGCCCAGCAAGGGAAAATAAAGGAAATAAAAATCATATCATATCTTTTTGAAAATCATAACCTGCAAAAGAGATCATAATATCTTAACACAGAATAAATCATATAAGTGAAAATGAGATCCCTATAATCATAACATAAAACATTAAACTTTGTGGCATGCACACATAATCATGGAAAATCATTTCTTGTTAGTCATGACTCATTTCCAAGACTATCTTAGCGGACAAAGTCCATTTCTGAACCGAGTTCACTCCTCGTTTCAGTCCTGTAGCACTGAACCGAAATAAACTTCTGTTCCAGCCATGTATATCTCATGAGATATAAATCTTTACCCAATGCATTGGAGGGAGATATAGGTCCCACCCATCTTATAATGAATCCTTTCTTATGTGTGCCACATAATCATAAATCATACATCATCGCATAACACATGTAACAAAAATGGGATTCTTGAAACATCATGACATCATAAAACAAATCATATAAGGTAAATGACTTCATAAAAATAATTCCCTCAAAACATAATCAAATAAATGTAATAATAGAAATAAAAACAGAACCCTATATTATCTTAGCTGGAAAATAATTTTGATAAAACATTTGAACTCCATTCTTGAGGAAAATATCCTTTCTACTTCAAAAACACTTTTCTTTTCCTAACATGTCATACAATGATAAACTAAAAGAAGTTTATTAAAAATAAACTTGAAAAATTATAAAGGGAGATTCTTGGAAATAATGTTTTAAAAATCCATTCTTGTCGTATAAGTTAAATAAAACATTCTTCGTACTTTTTTCGGAAAAGTCAAAAAGTACCTCGTACGAAAAACGACAAATGATTCCTTTCATATCTTTTACAAAAAAACTTACCGAAGGGTAAAATTGGATATAAACTATTTTATAAGGATGTAAATAATATTACATATTGAGGGAACATGGATGTGGATGATAAAATACACCCTAGTAATTACCAAAGTAAAAACAATCTCGGATAAAAGTGAGATTGTGATATTTCCCTTACCTTAGGTCCGATTTGCTTTGTACGTGTCCGAAGCTCCTGTATAATGGTTTAAATAATGTTATTGACTTATTCCAGAATCATAAATATTAAAATGATATCATATATGGTCATATTCTTAGCTTCTTATTAGTAATATTTCATTGTTACTTGTTACTCAGGTCTTTATTGCCTTTTGTTCTTATGCGTGTTTTGCCGAATAAATTCTTATTCTTATTTTAAGGTTATAGATAACTTATATCCATAATGGTATTAGTGTAACATATATCATATTTATTCATTCAATTCATTTATATAATTACTATGTAATTATGATCATGTTGAACGAGTCGCATCACATCGTGGAGACGGTATTCTGTACGTACGCACGAGCGATGATATTGTTCCCATGATCGTGGAATTGTATTTAAGTGTATTTATACTATTTCAGTATCAATAAAACTCTATAATAATCATATATAGTAACTCATTACACCATTATACCCATCCTTGTAAGGTGATGGTGGAAAATAGATTACACCACGGCGTGGAGACAGTATTCCGTAAGTACGCACGCACGGTGATTTCATTTTTTCCATAGGATGGATAGAAGGTGAATTAGGGTTGTTTCATATTTATAATAACATATCAGTATGTAATTAATACTGATGTTATTACTTTATCATGAAAAAACTAAAGAAGAAGAAGTTGAAGAAGAAAGAAATTGAAAAGACCGGTAATGGATATTACCTCTTCTTTGGAACGCCTCATTGAATCCTCCACTTACGGAACTAAGATTTCTCTTTTAAGAAGACCAGGACCTCTAGGATTATTCTAGGGAAGTGGAGAAGGGATTTTGGAAGGGTTTGGCCGAGCTTGAGTGTTCAAATTGGTGTGAGGAGAAGGGGGAGGAGGTTCCCTTTTATAAGGGAGGAGAGGGGCACCTTAGGAATATCTCAAAATATTATTTTATATTAAAGTCAAAATCGGTTTATAATGGTTCCAAAGGGTCTTATTTCGAAGGTAAAGTGGGGATGGGTCTAAATCCTGTCAACCAATAGGATTTAGCAAAGTTTAGGTTATTATTTTAACCTTATCAATTAGATTTAACTCAAAGTTAAATAATTTAACTTTTACCGTGACTTTTTGTTTTCTTACACTATATGGTTAATAAACTTACTATAACATGCCAAAAGAACCCCAAATTGTTTATTATTAATATATATATCATTATCTAAGTCATTTTGCCGAACCTTATATTTTTAGTAATAAAATAACAATTAATAATATAATATTTTATTTAAAAACTATTTTGTGTCAATTTTGACACTATTTGATATATGATTTTTGGGAAAGTCATAAAAGAATTATATGTTCGATCCAAGTTGATTAAATCAACAATAATATATCATAGTAACCTAGAAAGTTAGTGTAATTCATAAAAAGTTTCAAATTACATTTATTTGAGCATTTATAACATCAATTATGTTAACATTTCCTTAAAAGGGTAATTAATGCATCATCGTTGTGTCATAAATAAATTAATTTATTTAAAGTCTAAAAATTATAAATGAAATACCATTATGTAGGAAACTATTTTATCTTTCTAATGATTATTTATAGTCGAATTTATCTTATGTATAACCCCATATTAAAAATTATGTACTTATTAAACTTTGATTTTAACTATTTTAACCCTTCTTTAAATAAATTAATAATAAATGTCCTAATCTAATCCAAGTGGGCCTAGATGGTAATATTTTATTCCTAAGTTTGTTTTTGGTCGAATTACACTTATACAATAGAATTAAGACATGTGTTAGGGTAATAATAATATCATCTTTACCCTTAATTACCCTATTTACTTTTTACCGTGGTAAAAAAAGTAAAAAGTTACTATTCACCAAAAATTATTTTCATCTCATTGAACCACATTTTAGTCCTTGATATTAACCGTGTCTCTCGGATTTTTGAAATTTCACTCACAGAAGTGGTAAAATTAAGTTTTATGAAAAATTCAGTTTTTTAACTACCACTTAGTGGTTTCACTATTCATCAAAAATTGAAAGTTTTCTGAAAAATATCAAAATTTCACCCTTGGCTAATTTCAGTATTCCGAATCCAAAAATGAGGTCCATTTTGAAAGATAAAATTTCAAAAAGTGGTTATTACTATTCATAACGGCTATTTAAATAATATTTTAATAGCATATCGTCGTTTAGTGAAACTCGATATTGCGTACAACGCAAGCTATCGAGGAAGGTCGCGATTGCGTGTAAAGTAAGTCAAGCTAGTGTGTAGTGAAAGATTCCTTTGATGATATATATATAACATAAAAATAATATTACTCATAAAAATATCGGGTGTTACAGTACATGTGTTGGGTCCGGCATGTATTTTCTCAACAGTGATATGTGGAACACATCATAAACTTTGGAGAGACTTGGCGGCATTGCCAGACATTAAGCTACAGTCCCAATTCATTCAAGAATTTCGAAAGGTTCGATGTACCTGTGACTCAATTTACCCTTCTTACCGAATCATATAATTACCTTCAATGGAGATACCCTCAAGAAAACATGATCTCCTACCAGAAATTCCAAATCCATAATTTAGTTATCGACATAAATCTTCGGCCTACTCTGGGATGCTTTGATGTGGGTTTGGATTACCTTCACCTTTTAAATCTTTTCCTCAACATGTTCTAGGCCTATGAGTTTTTTTTTCACCAACATCATCCCAACAGGTTGGTGTGCAACATCTCTTTCTATATATCGCTTCACATGGTGCCATCTAAATACATGAATGGAAGCTATTGTTATAGTAAAATTCTACCAGAGGTAAATATTGATCACACATACCTCTAAAGTCAAGTGTGAAATATCTCAAAATTTCTTAAAAGGTTTGAATAGTCCATTCTGATTGTTCATCAGTTTGAGGGTGGTAGGCAGTGCTCAAATGATGTTCAGTATCTAAGGCATTCTGAAGACTTTTCCAGAATCTTGATGTAAAACTGGGATCACGGTCAGAAAAAATCAATAAGGGTACTCCATGAAGTCTTACAAGTTCATTAGTATTATCCCATTTCCACTTAGGTATGGGTAGAGGTTGCATGAATCCTCTAGTATGTTGTCCTCCAGCTTTCACTTGTTGACAAACCATACATCTTGACACAAAATCAGCAATATCCCTCTTCATGTTGTCCCACCAAAAATGTTCCTTCAAATATCTATATATCTTAGTGCTTCAAGGGTGTATTGAGAAATTAGAGTTATGAGCATCATCCAACAATTCCCTTTTTAGATCAGGTATATCAGGAACACAAATCCTCTTCCCATATTTCAAAATTCTATATTCATATACGAAGTCAATCAATATCCCATCATTCATATCTTTAATCTTCTTTTGAAACTCCTCATCATTAGCTTGAGAAATTTTTATCCTTTCTAGTAAATATGGTTTGGCAACCATTTGAAAAATTATCGATGATTAACCTTCCATGATTATTCCCACATCCATCTCGACTAGATCCTTGTACATAGGATCCCTTTCAACTCTCATCTTATTCAAAACTACATGATCCATTCTGCTCAAAGAATCTTCCACCTTATTTTCCTTCCCCGGGTAGTAGTTTATAGTGAAATCATAATCCTAAGCAGTTCAAGCCATCTCCTTTGCCTCATGTTGAGTTCCTTCTATGAGAAAATATACTTTAAACTCTTGTGATTGGTATATATCTCACATTTTTCACCAAATAGATAGTGTCTCCATATCTTCAAAGAAAATATTATAGCTGCTAAATCAAGATCATGAGTAGGATAGTTTTTCTCATGAATTTTTAGCAATCTTGATGTATATTCAATAACACTATCATTCTGAATTAGGATACAACCAAGTCATTTTGTTGAAGCATCACTATAAATAACGAACCCATCACTCTCCGATGGTAGAGTGATGATACGATCATTTACTAATCTTCTCTTTAATTCTTCAAAACATTATTCACACTCTTTTTTCCAAACAAATTTAACCCCTTTACGTGTGATCTTGGTTAATGGGTTAGCCAATCGGGAAAAATTATGGATGAAATTCCAATAATAATCTGCTAAACCAATAAATTTTTTTACCTCAGTTATACTCTTCGGTTCTAGCTATTCTTGGATTGCTCTTATCTTATAAGGATCAATAGAGATTCTATCTTTAGAGACAATATGGCCAAGAAAAGAAATCTCCCAAATCCATAATTCACACATGCTAATTTTCCCGTATAATTCATTTCTAATGAGGGTTTTCCGAATGGTGTGAAATTGATTTTGAAGATCTTCATAGATTATGGAGTATACTAGGAAATAATCAATAGATACCACTATATGGTCATAAAGATATTCATTGGAAAATATGTTCATTAGATCCATGAAAACATAGGGAGCATTAGTCTGCCCAAACGGTGTTATTGTAAACCCTAATGCCCGTACCTGGTTTGAAATGCTGCTTTCAGAGTGTCTTATTTCTTCACACAAAACTGATGATATCCAAATTGAAGGTCAATCTTTGAAAAATGTCGATCTCCATGAAGTTGGTCGAATAAATATTAAATGATAGGTAAGGGATACTTGTTCTTTATTTTTATAGCATTTATCTCCATGTAGTCAATGAACAACCACATAGATCCATCTTTCTTCTTAACAACAAGAACATGGGATCCCCTTGGATAAACACTAGGGAGAATAAATCCATTATTACTCTATTCTTCTAGTAGTTTCTTTAATTCCTCTAATTCCAAAATGTCCATTCTATAAGGGGTCTTCGATATGGGCCTTAAACCATGAATTAAGTCAATGGAAAACTCAATTTCTCATTCTGGAGTATTGTCCAGGTAAATATTATAGAAACACATCATCATATTCTTGAACAATAAGTACGTCCTCTATTTGAAAATTTCTTTCCACACCCACAGTTATTTCATTCTCTTCCTCCCCAAAAATTGAATTTAGTTGAGCTACTAGGGGTGGATATAGATAAGAATCAGATGGTGACGTTTCTTCTCTAAAGATAAGGTACTCTTTATAATCATCAAAAAATGTATCCTTCTTCTTATTACAATAAATTTTCTCATCATTGTCCAAAATACAATCCATACCAATGATTATTTCAAATTCCATCATGGTCATAGTGATGAGATCAGTAGATAAATATCGTTTATATGCCTTAATGGGAACTCATTCACAAATTGTTTTTGCAATGATACTTCCCTTAGGAGTTTTGATTGAAAACTCCCTTTTTAAATCAAATTGAAAATATCTAATTTTCTTAGCAAACTAGAAATATATGAAACAATGCGATGATCTAAAATCAAATAAAGCATTTTCTAAATTTGAGGAAACCATTAAATTACCTTCCACCATGCCTTTCAGATATTCAACCTCAGTAGTAGTGATATCATAAAATTGGCCTTGATCCCTTGTCCTTTTTTGAGGTAAGCTTCCTTGGTGCTTAGGAAATTCATTTGCATAATTCCCCCTTCTCTACAATTGTATCATTTAACATTGACAACCTCTTTATTCCCCTTGAAATCACGAGCTTGGTGGCTTTTTTCACCACACTTGTAACAGACTCAAATTCCCTCAAGGCAATTACCAGGGTGCATCTTCCCACATTTACTAAAGGATGGATATTCAACTTTTCCTTTCTTCCCCTTATTTCCATTTCCAGAGTGTTAAGCATATCTCTTCTTCTCTTGCTTTTCTTTAAAGTCGTAAGACTTAGAGAATTCCTTTTTTGTTTTGATAGAAAAAGAGATAATATCTTCGTATGACGATAAGGATTGTAAGACTAATTATCAACGAAGAAATGGTTTTAACCAATCAAAGAAACGATCAATATTACATCTTGGGTTACACATATAATTTTCAGCATGAATTTCTAACCTTGTAAAGCTAGCCTCATACTTTGCGACATTCTCACCCTCTTTTTTCCTCAGACTCATAAATTGTTTTTCCATATCCACTCGATGGTCATGAGGAAAATATTTTTCTATGAAAAGATCTTTAAACTCCCCCCATTCCATACTTGATATATCTTCATCTTCCTTTGTGTTTTGAATCAATGACCAACATTGATCAGCATCTCCAGTGAGGTGATAGACTGCCATTACAACTTCTTCCATTTCGCCACACCCCAATGCGTGAAATATTTTCTCTAAGGAGCTTATCCATTGCTCAGATACCAATGGATTTGTAGTCCCATTTAATATTGGTAGTTGTTTCCTCATGAAGCGGTCTAACATTGATCCTTTGTGTTGTGGATCAGAGTGCTCCATACATGTAAAGTTATTATTCATAACCTGAGTAGGTTTTCCCGACATGGTGATTAGCTTATCGACACCAGTTGCATCACCAGCTCCACTATAATTATCTTGAGTTAGAGGGTAATCCCTACATGTATTAAATGTGTTGATACAGTTTCAAATCCTTCTACTATGCGCCATTTCTAAATAATGGAATACACTAAATTAGTTGATGAATCACAATATATAATTCCAAACTTGTAAAGAACATTACATAAATTGAACCATTTATGGATATAATCCATAATCATAAAAATGTTTTCTTTGAGGAAGTATATACTCATAAATCCTTCATAATGGTTTGTAGATAAAATAAGAATTATCCTAAGTATATCCCTCAGGAGTTTCATAACCAAGAATGCAGCAAAGCCCATTGTCATGCACCAGTTCCTGTTCGAGTCTAACTCCAAGCCGTGTTTTCATGTTTTAACCCTAGGTACATCTCTGCCAGAGCCGCCTCTACCTGCTTGTATAATGATAGGGATGTATTTCTTGGAAAAATAAAAAATTATCTACATTACCAAAATTCTAGGAAGTTCTTCTATAATAATCCTCAAAGTCTATCTTAAGTTAATGTGCTCTAATCAGAGTATATCAAAATCTAGTTTCCAAGGTTTTTACTAAATTTCCTCTGATACCAACTGTAACACCCCAACCCTAGTTACCTAGAGTCGGTGCATTATTACATAACATTGGAATGATCACAAAAGATCAAGTCTCTAAAAACCGATTAGATTAGTTGCCTTGGAAATACTAGATACATTCATATGTTTTACATTACATTATAAAATGAAAAACTAAAACAAAATAGTCTTCAAAGGCCACACTCGTATCCCTTGGACTATCCCTACAGGTCATTAATAATATACTTCTTTGTATCCTGGGAATAATTAAACATAGAAATGGGTGAGCTCAGATGCTCTGTAAGGATAACAATATAGCAGAAACTTTTATAAATAATTATAAACATTTAAGTAAAGGTATAAGACTAAAACAAAAGCATTTTAAACTTAAAATTCATCATAATATGGAAAATATAAATCATAATAATTCCATTTACTTATTCACATGGATATTCTACTATTAAAATAATCACATTCAATATCAATATCCAATCTCATAATGATGGAATGCATAATTCCAGACTTCATAACCACATAGTCAAGGCCTTGTGCCAAGACTACAAATAAGATTTTGTCAAGGCCTTATGACAAGACACTAGTTTGTCTTATAAGACCTACCGATGCATCGAGGAGCTATAGTCGGATCCACCCATCACTTACTAAGTCCAATGCATTCCTCATATGAAAAGTTTGAAACATAACATAAACATTCGTATTAAAACTAGAATACGAAATGTTAATACTTTAACCATAAACCATGAATGGTATAAAAATAACATATCCAAAGTCAAACATATATAAAAACATTCAATAAAATATGGAAGATTTTAATTATGATGAATCAACTTCAAATAAGGGTAAAATCAATCAAAGGATGTTGACATAGATGAAATCAAAACTATTTGAGAGAAATATCTCTTTATTTATTTTGAAATCATTTAAAGTAGGATACATATAAAATAAAAAATTTATTTTGAAAATATTCTTATAAGATTTTAAAATAAGCTTCAAAGGTGTAATAATGGTGGAGAATAACCGCACCCTTCGTATAAGTTAAAAAAAATTCTTACCTTAATTTTTTCGAAAATGTTAGAAAGTTCCTTGTTTGGAAAACGATGGAAAGATTCATTTCAAAACATAAAAAGTCAAGTAAGTGTATAAATGACTTTAACCCATTCTCTAGTAAATAGTAAAAATGTTTTGAAATACATTTTTAGAAATATTGATGTGGATGATAAAGAGGTCCCAGTAGATACTTACGTAAAAACAACCACAAATAATAAAGAGATTGTGAAATTAACCCTTACCTTGTACTTTTCCTTGGTTGAGGGTAGGTTCACCTCCTGTATAATGGTGAAATAATTGTTATTAAATTATAAAATAACCATATACATTAATATTATATCATATATGATCTTCTAATATTGCTTTGTTAATGATATTTCAGTAGTATCATCGTTTCATGTGTTAACTCATTCACTTTCCTTTATATGGTCTATTACGCAATTAATGTTTTTAATTGATAGGATGTATATTTTTCATATTAAGAATGATATAAAGTCTTTAAACATTATTTTTAATCATCAAATGAAAATTATTCTTGAATGGATATGATGGGGAATGAATCTCATCGCGTTCGTGGAGACGGCAATCCGTACGTATGTACGAGCGACAATATCATTATATTAATGGTGAGATCGTATATAATTGGATGCAATATCATATATAAATAATCATTAACATATTATATTTATTATTTAAATAAATTATACTCATTATTATAACCATCCAAATAGTGATGTGTTCAATGACAAACTACATCATGACATGGAGACGATAAGCCGTATGCACGCATGTATGGGGACTTTGTCATTTATAGGTTGGATAGAATAATGAATATTGTTGTTCCATTTTTATAATAACATAATAGTATATAGAATAATTGGATATATTATTTTATAATGTAAACAATAAATAAAGAGGTAGTGGAAGAGGAAAATAACTTGAAAGAGGTGATGGAATCTTTACCTATTCGTCGGGTTCTTCCTTTTGATTTGATCAAAAGGGATCCTTAGGTTGGCATTATGACTAAAGGAATGACTCTAGGATAAAAATAGTATATTTGAGAGGATATTTGGGTACGGTTTGGCCGATCCAAATGGCTTTGATGGTGTGAATTTGAGAGAAGTGGAAGTTCCCTTTTATAAGAGGGGTGATGGGAACCTTAGGAAAAGATTGAAATATTATTTTATAATAAAATCATTTTTGGTTTCTAATGGATCCAAAATGATTTATTTCGAGGATAAGTTGGGAATGGGTCTGAAACCACTTAACCAATAGGTTTTAGACAGGTTTGGGTGACTATATTAACCTTATATTTTAGATTGAACTCTTAGTTAAATAGTTTGACATTTACGATGTCTCTTTGTATTTATATATTATATGGTCAATTCACTTAATATAAACTTCCAAGAGAAACTCAAGTGGTTCATTAATTACATATATAATATTATTTAATACCTTTGGTCTAACCATAGATTTTTAGGAATATAATATCAATTAATTGTATAATATTTGTTTTAAAAACTCTTTTATGTCAATTTTGACACTATTTGGTATTTTGTTTTTTTTAATTCATAACAACATTATTACTTCAAAAAAATAATTTAATAAACCCTAAAATGTCATATTAACCTATAAAAATATTTTAATTCATTAAAAGTCTCAAATTAGATTTATTTGGATATTTATAATATCAATTAATTTAATATTTCATTAATAATGTAATTACTGCATCATCATTGTGTTAATAATAAATTTAATTATTTAATGTATAAAAATTATAAATAAAATACCATTATGTAGGAAATATTTTTATACTTCTATTGAATATTTAGAGTTGAATTTATCTTATGTATAACCCTATATTAATTTTTTATTAGTTACTAAACATAGAATTTATGACTTTTAACTCTTCTTTAAATAAAATAATAATAAATTTCCTAATCTAATCCAAGTTCTTCTAAAGGATAATATTTTATTCCTAAGGTTTTTTTGGTCAAATTAATATTATCCAATAGAATTAAAACATGTGTCAGGGTAATAATAATATCATTTTACCTTTTATTACCCTATTTACTTTTAACCGTGGTAAATAAAAGTTAAAAGTTACTATTCACCAGAAATTATTTTCATCTTGTTGAACCACATTTTACTTACTAATATCAACCCTGTCTCTCATATTTTTAAAATTCAAATCACAAAAGTGGTAAAATTATGTTTTATGCAAATTTTCAAATGCTCCAGGGAGGTGGGTAAAAGACGGTAAAAGTTCATTAATTTTTTATATATCAAAAATTATTATAAAATGACTCCATTGAATTATATTAAACTTATATATGTATTATTTATCTATTCTAACCTAAAATAAATTTAAAATTTAAATAAAAAGTCGGTTTTTAACAATAACGCGACGTTTTTCACTATTCAACAAAAATTGAAAGTTTTCAGAAAAATACCAAAAATTCACCCTAAGCTAATTTATATATTCCAAATACAAAAATGAAGTCCATCTTGAAAGATAAAATTTATAAAATTTCAAAAGGTGGGTATTACTATTCATAACTACTAGTTTTATTGGTTGTGGTATGTTAAAACTCTCTATTGCGTACAACGCAAGCTATTACATTATTCAAAAGGAAACATACCATGGAAGCTTGGGGTGTTACAACTTCACTCCATCCTTCCACTACCATTATATCAACAATATTTTTCACTACGCAAGGTATCTTCCCTAGATACATGCAATACCCCCTCCCCCATTATTTAGGAAACTCAATCCCCACCGCTAAACTGAACATAACACAGAGCCTCCACCGAAGCTTGTCGAATGTACCAAATCTTAAAGATGATTATAACCAAATTTATGATGACATTGATTCATGGATAATCTCACTAAGGTGATTTTTTTTCATTTTTGTATGTCACATTCCATGTGAAAGTCCAAAATTTGAGGAGGACTCATCTAATTCCCATTGCACTGATTGGAGGTCCTTAAGAGAGTGCACATCACATACATAATGAAATGAAACTATTATATTCAAGTACATTAGGACACCTGATATGTTATTATTAAAGACCATTAATGTTTTTTGATATTTGATTATTCAACTGGGTAGAATCCATAGAGCTTTGAAATAGGGAGATCCCAAGCATAAACAAAATCAACCTTGAGTATTTGATATTGATTGATGAAGGAAAACTAAAATCAATTCATTCTTAGATGAAGATATTTTCTCCTAGTTCAGTTTTATGTTATCCAATACTAAGGTTGTGAAATCAAAAAAGTGGAAAGAGTCACATGGAACAATACCCAACCACATTCCTAATTCCAATTTTCATACCTTATGATCGAGTCACATGGTGATGGTTATACTTTCATTCTTTATAATAAACATCAAGTTGTGAGTTGAGAAGATTTTAGTCCCCAAGTTAAATCAAAACTACTTACTAGGAAAATACCATGGATGCTCTGTTTTAACTAGATTATATTTCTGAACTCACCTGATCAGACCAAGTACTTCCATGAAATACCATTCAATAGAAGTGGACCAGCTCCTTTCGCCTATCTCAATATATTCATGCTGGTGGAATTCAAGAAGAACTATCATTTTTCACTAAAATAGATCACTATAAAATGGAATATGAAAGATAAAATTGAAGATAAATTGTCCAGGACCACTTACTAAAGCACAAAATACAAATCCAATTATAACAAGTACATTATCTTCCTCTTTCAAATATAATTACAAGTCTAGTAAATCTTTGATTTACAGAAAAATTCCACTTCATTCCACTTCATGAAAGACACAATTCTAGGATCTAAGTAAGAATTAAATTAAGGTCAACACTAAAATTAAATATTATTCAAGAAACTTTTCAACCATTAGAGAGCATAAAATAATCGTGTGTTTATCACTTGGAGGTAATAGAGGATTGATAATCTCTATTAATATGGAAATATTCATTGGAGAGGGTGGATTTTTAGAATCACTATATTATGTTGTTGAGCTTCTACTATCATTACTTAATTATTTATTTCTCAATTTCATGTAATTTGGATGTAATAGTCAGATGATAGATCACAATTCACTTTGTGTTCACACCAAGGAGAAATTCACCCATTTCTCTATTAATGAATTGTAATCATTATTGATAATTCTTATGCTACTTTCTATGAGTATTTTAATTTTTTAACCAATTATATATTTCATCTAATTTTCTCTTTTAACTTAATCAACTCTCATTCTCGGTATTGTACAGTAAAGCTAATCAGACATTAATCACTACATGAGATAGAAAGCAGTGGTATAATATGATGGCGATCAATGATACTTGATTAATAGGTTGGGAAACGATAAGGGATACAGTGATCATTATATATTTTTTTATCCAAATATAAACAACTATATAAGAGTAATTATTTATATATCATTGGATTATAGTAAGAAAATGAAATAATTTGAATAATGATTCCACATAAGAATGAGGGAATACTCAAAGGAAATTCCACTCTTGTTGAGAAATAATTTAATCCAACTCAACTATATCCACTGTTTTAAAATTTTAAATACATTAAATAATTAGAAAACAAGTCTATAGTTCTATCTTCTCTGAAGAAGACCTAAAAACAGTTTACCTTATTTTACTTAGGTCTAATTTTTTTGTTGTATCCCCACGATCATCTACGCATCAAAATACCATATGAAGACTATAACCTCTTTCAGATAACCATAAAAACTATTGGATGAAAAGATAAACTACAATCTATAATGAACAACATAATTTGAATATTATATATATATATAATATTTCTATAAACAAACAATATATTCTATGTATAAATATTATCCCACTTTAATTTCATAAAAATCATATAAAAAGTGAAATATCATCCAATGGATTGATTTTAAAAATAACAATAACCAAAATATATAAAATAATGAATACATCTATAAAATCTTGGTCAATGGATCCACTTGGTTATATATTCCAACTAGAAATCTATCCCTCATTAGAGGAGGCGGTGAAGAAAGAACTCCTTATAAAGGGTTGTGGATACATCTACCATCATGAGGCCTTTTCTAAAGGATTGACTAGGAAACAAAAAACCTTGATGGATGTAAGGAAAAAAGACAAAAAGATCATTCTTATGAGTTATAAGGGTTATTATATATAATGAATGATTATATGATATAAATTTTTTAATTTTTTAAATATATCTTCAACGATTTTATAAAAAACAACTTTCTGAGTTATTAGAAAAGGGAGAGGGAAATATTATTAAATTAATAGAAAAAACTCTAAAAAAATTAAATGAAACCAAACAAATATCACTAATCTCATACACTATAAAAAAATTAAGATAAAAAATATATATAAATTTTACTTTTCAAATCAATTACATTTTTTATACAATTCATGATTAATTACTATCCCTTTTCATTACGTTAAATAAAATTGATGATTTAATATAATATTTATTTCAATACAAAAATAGAGTACAAAACATTAAATAATTAAATACACATATTATGAGAATAAATAAATGGTGAAATCATCCATGAATACTATTTGAAAATGCTAAAATTAATTGGAAATATATTAACCATGGATTATTATAAATTATTTAGAGTATTGTGATGACCAAATAGAATCAGTATATATGAAATATTCTAAATGAGCATGTAAAAGTAGCGTTTTAAAAATCATCATTAGAAAAATTGATATAAAATTATTTTGATAATGTATCTTATTAAAATTAATAGGAATTACAATCAAATATTTATATTATTTATTTAATAAATGATAATGAGAAATTTAATTTCCAAGTTTGTTAGTTTAGTCATATGTAGTGTGACAGTCCCATAATGTATTACAATGTTTTCTAAGACATATATTCAAATACTTATCCTATATATTTAATAATGTATTTTATAATGTCTTGTAAAAGCCATCTATATTTCCACTTATAATCATGTGATAATGGGAATAATTCTTATACATAATACTCTATTTTGAGTACTACCTTTTTAACTCATATGCATAGAAGTTTGTTCCATTATCTAAGAGAAAAATATGAGGCACTATATATATACTAATAATTTTAGATTTAATGAAGGTTATAATGGATTTTAATTTAATATATATTAAGTGAATGACTTAAACAAATTTTAAGAATAAATCATAGGTTATTTGGTTGAACATGAATCATTAAAAAATTTATGATGGGTATAGACCCAATAAATATTTACTTCGAAGGTAAAATGGATAGAGGTTATTTGTAGAATATAGAAAATCTGGATATTGATAAATCTAATTAGATTTAACTTTACACACATTACATTTATTTTTGTATTATATGAAATAATTTATCATAGATGGTTAAAATCAACTAACCCAATGAAAGGGTTTGGTTTTAGAGTTATTCCACTATCAGGGACATCCAAATGATAATTTAGTTAATATATGAGGAAGGGAAATTTATTTTGGTAAAATTGATATCGAATTAATATTATTACACTTTTTATATGTGGTTGAAAGGTTTAAACACTCTTTGATTCACAACGGATGATTATTTAATATTAATCTAGGCTAGCTAGAGAAGCAAATTGGTCAACCAGTGCATCTTCTTAGAAATTTTGTTTGTATGTGATTTATTAAGGAAGTAGTATAATGGGAAATCATTACATAAGTTCCCACATAAAGGTAAGTTGATGAATCAATTCCTCTTTTTAATGATATATTTTCTATTTATTTGTTTGATTACCAACTTTGAGTCATTGTTGGCATTAAGATAAGAGATTTTTATTTTTATGTCTCCTCCATACACGTGATGATAGGCTAATATTTTGCCTAATTTTTGGTTAAATCCTCTTAATATAGGAAATACTATTGAAATAATGCCATTTTAAGTAATATAGAAATGACTCATAGGATGAACTTATTTAATTTAAGGTTCTACAATATTTTACTACTTTATTTTTTAGATATACTATCAAATTAAATTTCCCATTTTGAGAGGAATCATTAATATCAAATAACCTCTCAGCAAGAATTTATATTTCTAAGGGTAATTTTTCTAGATTTTAGTGTCTTACTGGAAAAACATTAAGCTCATTTCCATTTAATTCATTCAGTATTTAGAACATGATATCAAACTACCACGTAATGTTAAACCATCTTACTGTTTTCAGAGTTAACCTGGAGTAACTGGGGAGGTAATTTAGTGGATTCATATGGGAGAAATAGTGGACCTCATGATGTTGTAGTTAATGAATCATATCTAGAACCATGAAAAACAAGGAAACATAAATATTCTCAATTGAGGTGTATCTAGATTTATCTTGCAATATTTTTTAGGTGAGTATTATTCATGGTTTTCGAAGTGCTTATAAATCTTATAGAAAATGAAAACCCCAAGTGATAATTCCAAGGTATCCATGTAGATAATGAGGGTCCAACCTTACTTAGGTTGAATCAAGATCAAATAGTGAGATATGTATTTTTGAAGATATCAAATGAAATTTGGAAATTTTCATCCTAATAATAGGTCACACAAATATTTTCTAGTTATATGAATGTTATTAACATTCATATATTATTTAAAATAAATATATTTATGGAGGTTAGGTACAATTGAGGTCATCTAAACATTCAATGATTCTATGGAGGGACCATGTTGAGGATCACATTAGTCCTATCAAAGTCAAATTTGATACCATGGTATTAAAAGAGGAATTTTATATATGTGGAGTCTAAATAAAATTTAAAGTAGTTCTTATTTTGATAATGTAGTCAAATCCTATAAGTCACTAGCTTAGATTCCTTAAAGTGTTAAAGATATTATCCTTATTTTAATACTATTTCATTTACAAAACATTACACAATTTTTACTAATAGGGGTTTACATATATAATGCATCACCCATTAGTAAGTAGCTACAATATTATTTAAATTAATGTGTATAATATACTATTTTAGTTGACATAAATTCCATGAAATCCTCATCTTTATAGATTATTTAGATCTGATTGAACCCTAAATAACATTGCATAAAGGATTGGGTTGGAAAATTGACTTTCAAATCTATTAGTAATTATATGACAAAAAATTGCAATTCATCCTTCCAAAAGTGATAGTTTGGGCGCCAAAATTTGATATAGATTATAATGTATACATTTTCTTTACATGGATAATGTTCTACAACCATTTAGAGTATTTTATTTCCTGAATAAATGTGTCTATACCAGATTTTCTACCCCAACATCAACCATGGATTTCTTGGATGGGAGAATCCTCTTAATTTATTATCTAAAAAATGGTGGATTGTTTTTAGTCCATGATGATTAAAAACTACTCGGGGGTCCAAAGATACAATTTTGATGTATTCCCATACAAAAAATTCACAATGATATTTTAAGATAATTATGTAATACTCCTATTTATCAGGGATCATACCCATACTGATTATCATGGGGAATGGATCTTCTTCATTTCCCAAGTTTTATTTCTTAATCTCATAAATGATAATTAAAATAAAATCTTCAATGGCCAGAGACGAGTCATTGGACTTCTATTCATCGATGTCAAGGAAATTGAAGGGTTGATCCACCTCATATGACCTAACTGATTACATGGGGTTTCAATTTTCTACACCAAGGTATATATATTTTTTGATATAGATTATGCATTTAGGCTCCATTGGGATCATATTGACAATTACAGAAATCCTAAGTCCTTGGGTATTTTCTTTATGGAATTATTTAATATTATTAAAGTTTCTTATTTGAGTTAACAATCTGTTATTCAAACCCACATTCGGATACATGTTCACCAAATTAGGATTAACACACATTCATTGTGTAGGGTGAGACATCATCTCTCCCATAGATGGGGAAGCTAGGAAGATATATTCTCTTATCTCTGGTAAGAGAATAAATTGTTCGTGGGTGATTTTCTATTGGTCCATATGATAATATGGCTCCCATATAATATAATTGTAACTTAAATATGTTGGATATGAGAGTTTAAATCTCTACTTTACATCATTATTGGTGTTATATGGGGAAGATTTCAATACATTTTGAACTAAAACTTGTGTTTCTATTTCAGTTTGAGTATGATTTCCATCTATTTTTTAGTAACCCAATTCAATATATGGGATTTTAAAAGAGTTTAATGGCTATTTTTAATCATGAGTCACTCCTGATTTCCAATTTAAGTAGTATATTATGAATTAGTGATGATATGATGTCATAGTTACATGTATATGTAACTAGGATCATCCTAGAAAAATGTTGAATCTGTTATCATGAGTGAATACAAATAATTTTCTATCTTACATGAGATCTACGAATTATTACCATAACCAGATATCTTTTTAGTGTTTCTATTCCATTTTTACACAACCCTAAATTTTTAGGTTGAATAAGGTTAAATTAGTTACCTTAATTATATAAATTATAGACTATGAGACATAATTAAATGTATTTCACAACAATTTTAAGCCAAAAATAAATGGATATGAACAATAATGATATTTATAAAAATGTAAAGGTATATCATATACCCTTGAATGGATAATCCAATGGTATTTACATATAAATGAAATTACCTCATGATATTCCATGTATTCTATATTATCATGGTATGAATTAGATACCACTACTTCATTATCAAACACTGGAGGATTTTTGAGGTCTTAAACGAGGAATTATTAAAGCTCCTATGATAATAAAAGGGATTTAAAAATTGAGATATGAATAATGAAAATATGGAAATATATTTTAATACATAATATTTATTACATGAAGTCATGGACCTCCTGTTAGAATCATTCTATTAGTCTTTGGATATAAAGGGTTGTGGTGGCTACATGGATGATGACCCTAGATTTTTATACAATAAGACCCCTGCCATGAGGGGGGATATGATGATTAAAATACATTGTAAGCTGGGGTTGTATAAGTTATTTTACTACTAATTGTATGTATTATAATATCATTATAGTGTAATAATTATAGGTTATAGGTCATACTATCACTTCTTTTTAGCTCATTACATATTTTTTTATCATAGTTTCTATGGAGAGTATGATGTGGAAGGAAATGAGCCACAAATTCTTGGTTATTACCTAGGAATATATTATCTCTTCTCATGTGATTCAATTAGAGTTTCTATGAAATACTAGTTTCAAAAACTCATCTTCATCAACATAATTACCTACTAGTCAAATGACATTGATACAGGTAAATTGAATTTTCTTATTATAGGAGGGTTCTATTTGTCAAGGTGGTGCCTATACACCCAATTTTGAGGGAATGAAGTCCATATGGGTTTGGATTGGTTTTCGTCCTTATGGCTATTATCCTCCTTTTCATGGCTATGTCAATAGTGATTATTCCATAGGTGCTAGTTCCATATATGACTTGATTAGTTTAAGATCTATATACAGTATCACAATTAGGGTTAATGAAGATAGCTTCTTCTTTCCCAGACTTACCTTCCTACATGGGTGATGCCTTTTGGGATATTGTCTTGGTTTGACATATGTAATCCTATAAATACTATTCCAATTTACTAATCAATAATAAGTTTATAGAGTATTTCTAAAATATTAGAATTGTAACGTACCAATATTTAAAGTTTTAAATATAGATCTCAAATATTTTCTATTAGAGAATTTGTATCTTTAGAAAATATATTAAACCCTTCCATATAGTAATAAAATTATGACTATCCCATATTCCCATTTTCCTTATAGTTGAGATAAAAAAGTTAATTAATTTAACCAAATATGTTGATAAACCAAGTAACTTGGTTACTATACTATAAAAATGCAGTACCTTTGAATTTTTTTAAAAATATATATGATCTTTACAACCTCATTTTATTTAGGGGTCCCTACTAGTAGGCCAAAATAGGATGAAAAATTAGTGATATACTAATCTAGATCATATGATCCATTAATGGATGAGAAACTAGAATTTAAAGTATTGATGAAAGATGGGTCAAATCAAAAAAATTAGGATATGAATTTCTCTCTAGGTACAATAATGTATGATAATAATCAATAAATTAAATGTAATATTTATAATTTCAATAACTTTAGCCTATAATTATACCACATAAATAGAGACCTTCCCTACATATATCAGCTGAACTAGATATTGGATGTGATTCACTGAAAATAAATCTTGTTAGTCCACCGAAGGGGTAATAATCTAGATAGGATAATGTTTCAATAGACATATCACACATGAAATACCTAACCATATAGAATATTAATTTACTTTTTAAAATATTGGATTAACCAGTAGAGGTAGGCCTTAAATTTTATGGTAACTACGCTTGATTCCATAAATAATCTCTGTATTGATTAATTGAATACTTTAAACTTGTTGCTTTAACTAAGAAATATAATCAATAATCAATATATGTTATGTGGTTAGGTTGTTGGTGCATTGAGTACATAGTAATTTTATTTCCCTTTCCCTTTAGAAACATTATATTAAAGGATACGGTTGGTTGGGTAGTGGACCCAACCATCGCCCACTCTTTTAAACCCATGTATGCATTCCCATGTCATGCTTTTCAATATTAGATGAATTTTCCCATAGTTCCTCTCCCCTATATGGATCATCAATGGAACCATGTTATAATATATCAATGAGATTAATTTTGATGAAATTAATCGATGTATACCCTGTAATACCCAAATGTTTGTCCACATCTATTAATTATGGGTCTTGATTCGACGAATAATTTTTAATAAGTGTATTTACGTGACAATATTTTATTACTGAACAATTAAATGGGTCTATGAATTTTTAGACCTTATGAAGCCTCAAATTTTTTATTTCAATACATGTTCTAAAATTATTTTATAGGATCCCCATGGTGTAAACTTTTAGGAGAACTTACTTTATCCTCTATTATACATAGTATATAGATAGGTATAAGTTTTATAATTTCTTTATATGGGGATTCTCAAATAATGGTGAACATAAAATTCTAGGTAAGGGTGACTACCTTGATTGGGTACACCATTGTCTTAGTCAATAGATTGTGGGAGGGTGTTTAGGTTAAAAAATTTACCAACCCCTTGAGTTGGAGTTTTCCCTCAAATGTTTCATTATACTCCTCTTGGAATCATATTCTAATGATCAAAAAGTTCATGGAATATACAATCTATGATGCTTTATACTTTTCCAGTTTTAGTTAATGCTATATTAATGTGGGGGGTGGCCTCACCTTAATGAGTTTTCACTCCCTAGTTTTTATGTCATGTTCACCATGTGATCAGGTTTATGAATCTTTTTATCTATAATTTTATACGGAAAAAAATATATTCTACATCTTGGATATGTGAAAAAAGTTTATGAATGCGTTAATTTATTATTATTTTTACCACCAATGACATATCTTCTATATCGTGGATATACTGTGGTTTTGTTGAGGTGAATTATCAGGGTTGTTATTCCTAGAATGTGAGATTCCACAAAGAGTTAAAAAATTTAAAACCACCCATAGTAAATACCTTCAGGATGTTTTTGTATATATACATGTTGGAGAATTTTGAAAATAGATGATATTGGTGAAGTTAAATGTTTCATTTCTCCCTTATCCTTTAATTTGTATGCATGGATAATTTTTTCCATCAATTAGATATATATCCCTAATTATATTCATGAATTAACTTTAAATTAATTGAAATTTTTTATTGAACCAAGGGTTACATGATTCTAGGTTTACAATGAGATCATCATATAGATATTATTCATCATGAATGTTCAACAACATTGTATAATCATTATATGAAATTCACCAAAAATAATGTGATCTAATATTTTTTATTTTTTAGAAAAAAAGGGTTGTATAAATTTATTATTATCTTAGGGGAAACATGTAGTTAGAGGGTTGTATTTAATTTTTATCTGGTTCCTAATAATCCTTATCACATTTCATTATGATCAAATTTATCTCCAATATATGAATCAAATGGGTTCCCTAACCATAATTATTATTTCCCTATCTCTTTTTCTAGTAGATTGATATTTCCCTATGCATTTTTGGATTCAACCATATTTAAATGATCCGATGGTTAAATTGATGATGAACATTATCTCATCGAATCCATCAGATAGGATGAAAATTAACTAGATTTTAAAATATTATGTTTTTTAGATACTATTACATTTTATAATAATATCCTAGAAATTAAGATATTTTCTATTTACAAGACATCAACTAATGGATGCACATATAGTTATACCAATTTAGAGTATGATTTTTTGGGTGAGAGGATCATGGGGTAAAAATTAGAATCCTCACACTCATGTAGATATACTTACAAATGGATTTTTGGATGGTATATATATCCTCCTCTAGCATGAATAATCTAGCGTATTAGGGAATTAGCAGTATAGTCACATGGACTACCTTCACTAGGAATATTATTAATAATAAAGAGGAGAAAATCCATGTTATTTACTATATATAAGACTTTTGTGTCATTCAAGGTCACATTTATGGGATAAACCTCTATGGGGACTAATGCCTTATCTGCTTGGAGGATCCCCATGGAAGTTGGTCTCTCTCAAAGGGAGGTTTTAGTTTGTATGAACACAAGGGAATTCAAAAAGGATAGATGGTTCCTTTAACTCATATTAATATGGAAATATCCCTGGGTGACCTTCTATATAGGATTATAAGCCTCATCAGTTTTTAAAAAAATTATGTAACAGATCTCCCCCAGTGGCAAGGTTCGACCACCCCCAGTGGGAACACCTCCTAAGTGTTTGGGATTGAATTACTAGGGAAGGATAATGATTGATAATCACTATAAAATGTGGGGATGTAAGTTTCTTTAAATAACACTATTTGATATAATCCCATTATTTTACTCTTATATAGTTAGTTAATAAGATGAAACATTATGAATTTCACCTTCATGATACGGAAGGAGTGTGTTTTCTAACTTGGGATAAAGGGTTTTGAAGAGGATAGTGATGAAAATGGGGGATTATTAACCCTATAGTCCTACGAGTGTGGTGACAACTATTATGGATCTATCTTATCACAGTTCTCTAAGACTATAGTTTGGTTTGATATCTTTCCCTCCCAAGTATACTCTTGTATTAGTGTATTCACATTCTATTAATAAAGGATATTTGTTAGAATTAATTAGTTATTGTTTCCTATATTTTAGGTAGTTATAGTATATGAATCATGAGAATATGTATATAGAATCTCCATATGGTGGTTTTAGAGCTTTGTAGGCATTAGAATCCACCAGTTCATCCTTGCTCTAGCCATATTCATGATGATTATTTACCCATTATCCATGGTGGTGATTTTAAATCTACAAAAATTACAAACAAATAAAATATCAACTAAGTATAATATGTGAGGATTCATGTTTATAGACTTTATTTCATAATTAATGGATTTTATAGCTAGTTCACCATTTCTTTTTATACATTTCCTCAACCACTTATTATTTTATTCAATTTTGATATTATCTTATTGGTTGTGAGGATAAGATTAAAACTCATTCTATAAAAGGAATTTATTTTACATTCCAGGAGTATCTTACAAATTTATGACTTTATCATTAAATCCATCATAGTGAGAAACTTTTTACCTTGTATAAGAGGCATCAACTAAAACTGGTTCATTTAGAGTAACACTATATAAAATTAATCATCAAATACTAAAGTAATGGTACAATAAACACATAATACATGAGGAGTGAGGGAAATTCAATAATTTAAATCTATATAGGAAGGAACATCATATTTTAATGTTATCTTTAAAGGCATTAATGGCCATGAAAAAATTATATACACATTCGAAGGAATGAAGGGGAATACCATAATATAAATATAGATGATAATATTCGATGGGTTATATCATAATTTAAATCCAAATAGAAATACATGAAGGTTAATTTCACAATTTAAAGTTAGAAAGGAATTCATAATGGGTTATTCCATAATTTAAATATAGACAATAATATGCGAAGGATTATATTGGAGTTTAAGGTTATCTAGGGATACATATTGATTGATGTGTGAGTTTATGATCATTTATTAATATTAAAGGTTACACTAGAGTTTAATTCCATCATAGAAGAAATAATTATAAACTAGAGTTTATTTTTTTCTAATAATACTAAATGGTACACTATATTGTGGTGTTATCTAAGAAGGTGAAATATTGAAATAGGATTTAAAGTATCCTAAGAAGACTCTATAGAATACTTGAGAGTATAATTTAATCTAATAAATCTAAATTTTGTTCTAGAGTTTAAGGATATTAAGGAAGGATTAATGTGAACACTAAAATTTTATTTCATCTATAAAGTTGAAAATTTAAGCTACATTTTGGGGCCATCCAAAAAGTATTAAGGGGAATTCAAGATTTTTTCCATCAATAAAGTTCCAAAAGTTTAAATGGATTTAAGACCCCCTATAAAAAATTATGTTTTTCACTAAAAGTTAATGACATCGCGTAAGGTGAATGGTTTATAGTGTATTTTATTATCATCTAGGATGAAAAATGGTTACATTGAAGTTTGAGTCCATCATGGAAGGAATTAAGAGCATGCTCAAGTTTTGTGTCATCTAGAAAGAGAAAACTTAACACTAGGATTCAAGTTCCACAATAAGACATAAAGGTTTATGTTAGAGTTATTTTCATTCCATAATTAATGTTCCAGTGGATCATGAAGACACACTTGAGAGGGGGTTTTAATTAGGTACATAAATTTTTTTACCAAGAACAAATAACTTCAATAAAGTCTTTCCCACCTATTTGGTATTTAGATGTGATAAAAATAGTTATGACAAAAATGGATCTTCTAATTCTTTTCCACTCAACCTAAATACACCAAATTAGGGTTTTAATAATGGCACTCTATATTTTTACAAGGTTTGACATCGATTTTGGAAAAATACTCCTTTTTATGCTCATTATTATTTAAGTCACAGATTTTCCACAATAAAAGTTTTATGACATAAAAAGGAAATGGAATTTTTTTTATTATAACCCACTCCCACACCATATTACAAAGGTGTGAGGTTTAAAATATTTCACATGTAAACTTATCACTATATTACATAAGTGTTCTGCCACTCTTGTGGGTTCTTTACACTTGGTCCTATGAGTTCTCTAGAAAATTCCAACCCCTTATTGAAGTAGATCACATGATCTCTCCACATGTGGCATAATATATGAAGTCTAATCCACTTAATTTATCATGATATCATTGAATAACTAAAAAATATATTATATATTGTATACGACTTAGCCTATGGGACTAATCATCTCCCTTATTTTATTCAAAACTGTTTCCTAGATTCTCAAGAATACTTTGGGAAAATCAGTTTGTTCATCTTATTTAACTCCACTTTTTTTATTATTCTTTAAACTCTAATTAGTTTTATAATTTTAATAGGTTCGGAAGTTAACGTTTTTTCCTCAAGAGAATTTTCTTCCTTCTCATATCCTCCATCTTTTTCTATCATTCAAGAGTTATTATTTCTCTTAGTATATTAACTACTCATCACTTTCCAGAGTCTCTTGTTTTGATAACCTATCTTTTTTTTCTAAGAGGCCACAAACTTTTTAGTGGTGCCTTATCATTTTGCATAAATAAAATCCTTATAGTATATTATTTTAAGAAAAGAACATCAACTACACATATCACGATCTCAAATACCTTTTGTTTCTTCAATCAATTCATCTACCCCTTATAAAAAGAAATATTGTCCCATAATCTGATTTTATTTCTCATGGAAAAAGAGTTCATAATTTAAAACACTAGTCTCAAATTTTTCTCATAATATAACTACAAACTCTACACTTATTTCTCCATGTTTGAGTAAAAATCACACAACAACTCATCTTGTATTATGGAAATACACATTATAGTGTAATGGATTCTCATCAAATCAATAACGATTTTGGAGATATATAAAAAATATCCCCAATATCAAATTCAACTTCTTATTTTCTCATTTTTATCACAATGATTTAGAATATTATGTAAAAATCAATCATGAAATCAACATCATTAGAATTATTATTGAAAACCCAAAAAATAACTTTGAAAATTTAAATTTTATATAATTTCTTCCATATAAAGCTATTAATCTACCTTAATGTGAAGAACATATTATAAAGAATGTATTATGGAATATGAAATCTTTATGATTTTTTAAACAAGACTCGGTATCATAAGAATCATATTCATTGTTTATAAACTTCAAAATTAATGTTCTAGAAACTCTCAAAATTTTACTGCAAATGAACTCAAAATATTTCGAAGTTTGATGCCAAATTCCCCATCATTATAGGTTTATTATCTTATATAATAATTTAAATTCATATCGAATTATATAATAGTATTATACTTTCTCAAAGTATTATGGTCTTCTTTAATCTTTGATAACCTTGATCAGTGTTATATACTGAGCTTCTGAAGTCTTACGTGTAAGCAATATACCCGTCAAAGTTACATATGTCAACTTTATAGTCTTAAGACATTAACTTGAAAGTTATATTTTTTTGGTAGAATAATATGATATGTTTATAATTCATATGCATAGGACATATTCTCTCATGAATTTTCCTATTTTTAGGCCTTATTGAATTTCATATAGATTATGAGGCCATAAAAAATTAGGAAGTCATATATTTTGGAAGGAAGTCTTATGAAATGAATTGAAGTCGTGTGGAATGACTTGAATTCATACGATATTACTTTTAAGTTCTATTTAATACCCAAAGTCATAATAAATCCTTTATAAGTCAAAATCCAGATAACTATTCTATTTTACCAGTTTCAATTCAAAATTAAAGACTTATTTAAATGACTCCATGACTTTTGAAAATAATATAAAACCATGTTAAAAACCTCATCCAAGTGAATTCAATACTAACTTCAATAACCAATATTATTTGGAATATAAATATGTATTCCCCATCCTTCAGCATACCTTTCCTTTAACACTTTGAACATGTATGCCTCATTTTAATCAAAACATAATAAGTTTTCTAGCAGAGATTCCACAAACATCTTCTTTAACCTCATATCCCACATTCGAAATGTTATAAAAAATAGTTCTAAAACTTTAATAATTTCCTTTTACATATAAACCAACTCTATAATTTTCAAATGTTTTGGATTCTATTTTAATATATGTAGCTATGTTATTCAAGAGTAGAAATCGTTCCATCAATCTCTTCTACCCATATATTTATGGGAAACCTATACTTATTCAGGAGGTTGAAAATTACTGAATCACCAAGGATATCACTTTTTCATGAATAACATGACAATAAAAACACGGGTAATTGAATAGAAAATACATATTAAACCCATGGGAACCTTAATCTCCCCCTTTCTATTGGTTATCAATTATGAACTTTCTTCCTCAAGGAAATTTAAGTTTTTTTCTACTAATTGAAAATAAATTCAAAGATGGAAAGTTCTTTTCTCACATATTGAAACTAAAGGATATTAATGAAATTTATTCTTATACCCCTAAAATGAGATTCTATGGTTTTAAGGGAGGGTTTATTCTCTTATAAAACTTACTCTTCTAATTTTATGAAACTTATCCTCTCCCCTTTTGATTTTTATCAACATTCCAATTTCTATATTAATTCTATAAGAGAAGGGTGTCACAAAATTTTCTTAGTATTTCCACATAAACACGTTATATATATGTCTAAATAGGATAAAACTTTATTTAAAACAAGATTGTATGTTTAGATAACCAACATGTCCTTATACTAACTTCAATGTGGTACTAACTCAAACATTAAATTTAAGGGGGTTTTCAAATACATTTTCGTGGAACTTCAAGAACTTTTACTAAATTGAACACACACATCAAAACAATTCAATTGTATGTATTTGTTACCCCATTTGGTTAGATATTCAACCCCATTATAACCACTTTAAACATGAATTAAAATAAAATTGGTATATTGAAAATAATACCACATCTTCATGTTAAAGGGGTTATCCAAAATTCTCAGTTTGAAAGAAAATTTTGAATCTTTCAATGCCTTAATATATTAGGTGAATCCCCCTAAAGGGATGCTCTAAAAACATCTTCACCTTCAATTCCCAACATTGGAATAAATTGAAAATATTAGAATTTTGGAAAAGGTGGACCCTCCTCCGCACGTCAATGTAATAAATAGTGCTGAGAAAAATTTATTAACATAGGAAATCCATTAATTGAATTTCTAATGTGTATAGACCACTTTATTATTTCTTATTTCTTGATTCTATAAGTCTATTTGCCTTTGGTAAGTATGGATAATTTTCAAATTTATTCTTAACTATATTTTCCTTATTCACCTTATCAATTAGGCCACTTTATTTATTTTTCTCTTGTTCCATTTTCTTAGCCTTTTCGAGTTGGTATTTCCATATGATAAAGAAATAATTTGGAATATTATAAGACTTCTTCTTAAGTGTTAATTATTTATATCAAATAAAAACTTTAGAAATTGATCTCATTGGTTCCTTCCCATTATTTTTCATTAGTTTTTCTTATTTAGGAATCCATGTCTTACATTTGAAAACACTATAACCAACATTATCAAACCTTATATGCACTTATACAACCAGATTTGATCTACCCATTTTGGGAAACCTCTGAATCTCTTCACAAGGAGTGCAAAACACTAACCCACACATTCTTTACCTCTCTTAGATTAAATCTCTTTTGTATTCTAACTTTCTCTCTTTCAATATGATGTTCATGGACATCTCATAATGGTCCATGATGCAGCCTATCATTCCAAAAGAGAAACATTTTTTCCTATATGTCTGATATCATTCTAAAAAATCTTCGCTGACATCTAATATATACATTTTTTGGTGTCCTTCTTCATAGGTTTCTTTCCCAAGGTAGTCTTTTCTTTATTTTATTTCACATTTGTTTTTTCCTATTACAGCCAACTTATTTCATCAATATAAGTATTTTTTTTGGATTAGTACGTACCAAAACTCCCCCAAATATTCGACAAGTTTGTTGAAAAACTCATAGATATTTCCTAAATAATCAAATATGTTCATTATTTGTAAAAAAAATCCTGTGAAGTCAGTTTTTACGGAGTATGTTTCCTCTTGAATAATATTATGCTCTACCTTTTTATAATCCTTCCATAATTTCCCCAAGCTAGAATATTATGATTGAATTAAATATCTCTATTCCAAAACATAAAAATCCCCAACATCAACAACATATTTTAATTATTATATTTCTTTTTCTAGAATATATGGTCATACTAGATTTTTCATATAACATTCCTTGTTGTTTTTGGGTTAGAATATTAACATTTTGGGATCTTTTTAGAGGTTATATTTTCAGGGATATGACTATGTTTACCTAATATTATGTGGTAAATTTATTTTACATTTTTCCTTCAAAATTTGTATAGTTTATTGATGGTAAATCTAGAAATGAAGCAAAAACATATTTAGAACAAAAATATTTTTTTGGGTTATGGGATACCTTCTTCCATGAGATTCGGATGGAAAATTTTCTAATTAATCTAAATATAATTATGATACCATTATTAGTATTATTTTATGCAAGAACCTCTTAATATATTTAGGTGGAAGAATATATTTCCTCAATTATTTAGGAAGTTAAAGATTTTATGGATTCTTAATTTTTCAAATTCACTTCTACTTTAAGGAAATTCATTTTGTGATCATTATTTTATCCTAAACTGATATCAACCTATCTTCCCAATATTTCAATACCTTTATAGAATGATCTTAATATTTTTACATTATTTCATATAAATACAAATCCATATCATTTATCCTATTTAATTTTACATCCATTAGTGTATCTTTTACATTTATAGAGACTTACTAATTCTTTTCTAATGCATGGAACACTTATTTAGTAACCTTTTAAAAAACTTATTTCTTAGATTCATCCATTTATAAATCTTCACATGCTATTTAAATTATTTATTTTTAATGTGTGACAATTTCATCTATAACTTCCAAAATCGTTTTGAGTGTGTTATATCAACTCGCTTTCTTTGCTAATTATTATTCTATTGCATAAACCTTTAACTCCAGATGTGACTTGTCTTCATAAAGTCCCATTATTATTGAATATATACATGATACAACTTCCATGGGAACCTTTTTCAAAGTCATTTTTTTATTTCAGAGTAAAATTTACAAGGTGACTCAGAAAATTCATCTTATTCATAGATTAAGCCAGATTATATAGAGAAAAATGATCAATATATGTTTCAAGACACATAATACATTGATTAAATTTATCTAGTTGCATATCCTCTTTTCTTTTTATAAATTTTCTCTACTTCTTGGATTCCTTTCTCCCTTTTTTTAAGTATTGGTTGGATCCTTCAAATCAGAACTGATAGGGTTGGAATCTTATTTTTTATATCTAGGGATATAATTCAAATAGTTAAAATATTAAATTCAATAACAAAAACATGGGAAAATAAACTATATATATAATAAGAGTAAATATAAACTATAATACTATTTGAGAGTCCTTGTGGATCATGAAAACATACCTAAGAGGTGGGGTGAATCAAGTGTGGCCATTTCTTTCCAAGAAAAAATGAATTATTTTTAGTACTTCCACCAATATTATATTTAGAGCCTCTACGGTCAGTTAAGAAAAAAATGGACCTTATTCTTTTCACCCAACACACATACACCACCTGAAATCATGTAAGAAATTAATTATGGTATGTGATATTTTATAAGGTTCAGCCCTTATGTGGGAACCCCAATCCTTGTTTTGTATAATATTATCCAAGTCATATATATTTAACTATAATAATTTTATCAATTATAATAGAAGTGAGTCTTTGTTATCCTAACCCACTCTCTCACCATATTACATAAGATATTGGTTTACAATACTATTCATGTGAACCAGTCACTATATTGCACAAGTTGTATATTTCTCATACAAGAAATTTATACTCACTCTTGTAATTTTTCTAGAAACCTACTACTCCATCATGAAGTAGATCACTAGATCTATTCAAATGTCACAACATCCATATATTCTGATCCACTTCCTCAATCATAGAGACTTTAATTTCTTAAAAATGAACCAAAAATAATCATATAACTGAATCTATGTGACTGAAAAGCTATTTTATATTATTAAAAACTATTTATTGTATTCTCAACACTATTTTGACCATCTATGTTTGGTTGGTTTCTTCATATTCTTCCCTATTTCTTCTTATTCATCACTTTCTTCTTCTTCTTATTCTTCAAAACCCAATTAGTTTTCTATTTTTCATAAGATTTTCAACTTTTCCATCTTCTTCAAGATAACAAGTAGTTATTCTTGGACCCTCCTTCTTTTTCTACCCTTGGAGAGTTATTGTTTCTCTCATGAAACTCATGACCCATCCCTCTAAAGGGTATATTATATCAAGAACCTCTCTAATTTTTGTTCAGGAATCTACACAGTTTAAATTGGGGTCTTCTCATTTTATATAAATTAAAATATTACAATAGATTTGTGTGAGTATTGAAAATCCTTGGACACACCTATCACCTCTCAAATATTCGTTTTCATTTTATCATATCCTCTCTATTTTTCAAAAGATAAACTTTCCATTTATTTTTCTTTATTTATCATGGACAAATATATAATCATTTAAAATAAGAAAACTGATCTTCATCTCAAAAATATCTCCATAATCATTTAACTTTGATCTCCCTATCTATATGAAAATCTCATAACAAATAAATTTATGTCATGGAACCTAAGCTCATGATGTGATATCTTCTCATAAAACTGGTATAGATTTCAAAAATATGTACATAGTAACTCCCATCTCAAACACATCTTCATTTCTTTTCATTAATCTTAAAATGGTTTAAACATTGATTACAAACTTGAGTATCGACATAACTTCATCTTCGTTATTATTGAAAATATAATAAAATCATTTAATCAAATTTAAATTTTTAAAAGTTATTTCACACTCTGATATTATTCTCTTTTTTCTTGAAGATCAAATTCATAGGCTTGGATCATGGAATTTCAATTCTTTATGATGTTTTAGACATGATCTAGTAGTGTAAGTATCATCACAATTATTCTTCCTATTAAAAATAAAAGTTCAAAAAACTATCAAAATTTCACTATACAATATATGAATATTTTCATAAATATGAATTCATATGCTCATTCACTGTAGGTGTCCTTGCTTCCATAAAACATTAAATTGAAATATAATTATATCAAATCATTCCACTGGATCAAATCCCTATGGGATTTTTTCAATAATTTATTCCATGATCAGAGTCATATACTTGGTTTTTAAATTAATATGTGTAATTAATATGCTCATTTAATTCACACAGCATATATTGAATGTCCTAAAAATTCATTTCAGAGTCATATTTTTTCAACAGATTTGTGTGGGGTATTTAAAAGTATTGCATGAAAGTCATATTCTCTTATGAATTCTCTATTTTTTAGGCCAATGTGAATTTAATATGACTTGATATTTCATATAAAAATTCTAAAATCATATATTTTGGATGGATGTCAAAAACAATTACTTGAGGTTTTATGATATTACTCTAAGATCTTTAAAAATACCAAATTTTATATGAAATCCTTCAGATATCATATGCTCAGGGTCTTTTTTATGTTTCTTATTTTAGCAAACAACTATATTTTTCTTCAATAAACCACAAGGATTAATCAAAGCATGATCATCCTTATTAGACACTTCATCCAAGTGAATTCAACACTAACTTCATTAACCAAAATTCTTGGGAACCCTAGGAAAAGTTCTCTACTCTTAAAGCCATCTTTAGTCAAATTCTTTAAACTAGTTTGAATCATTTTAATCATATCTATATAAGATATATAATGCAGAGTCAGTATCCAGCTTCTTCAATCTTATCTCATCTATTAAAATGGTTATATGCAACACTTATTACACAAAATTACATTTATTTAATACACTGACCGACTCTATAATCATCAAATTCATGGGTTACCCTTTGAATCTATCTATCTAAGTTATTCAAGAGAAACAATAATTACAATAATATCTTTTTACCATGTATGTATGGGAACCTTCTTCTTCATCATTGAGTGGATATTCACTCCCTTACCTAATAAACCACCATTTTAGGATTACATTTACAATAAAAATAATGCTAATTAATAACTAATACAACTTCTACAAAAGGGCACATCAAGGTAGAAGGATGTTCTAAAATACATTTTAAAGAAATCCATGAAGGATAATGGTTTTGTATAGAGGATAATTTTTTCTAAGAAGGTGAATGGTTTCTAAAGATGAAATAATGGACATTATTTTGGGATTGATCCAACAAGAGACCTCCAATATATCCACATCAAGGGAATCAAAACCCATGTTATTCAACATACTATTTTAAATCTATTTTAAATGAAATCATATTTATCCTTGATGAATGATTCTTGTAATTATAGACTAAGAATGAAGGAGAAATATTATATTTAAATCTATATGAGTAAGTAATTTCATTTTTTAAAAACATCATACAAGGAGAATGAGTATTATGTAGTTTAAAATCATATGTTAGGGATTTCTCTATATAGCTTAAAGTCATATTGATTTGAAAATTGTCATTCCTTTTATGTTGGTGTTAAGAGGACCAAATTTCTTATATTTTATGTTTATATGACTAGGCCCATTTGAAAATTCATTTCATGAATATGGAACATTCACATCAACTAATAAGAATTATGAAATCATTTTCCATGTATCAATTCTGTTGATCGGAATGAGAAGCTTCATAATTCACCTCTAACTAATGATTTGATATAGCGGTAACCATTTAGATAAATTTATGAGTAACTCTCACTATTCACCTAAAGTCAGCGATTGTGGAAATAGTTCATATAGTAAATAATCACTCACCATTCTCAATGAATGGACTTCTATAAATATCAAAAAGGCGATGTAATCAATAAATAGGTTAAGCCCCACTATAAAGGTGGGGTAGGATCACCTTTACATATGTTATTTTAACATGGCTCATCAGGTTAAAATGAATATTAAAGGTAATTGTTGAATATGTTTTTAATTATTATATCTTTTAATAAAGGAAAATGATAGTAGTGTTCTCCCATGGACATAAGACTCAATTATGGAATTATGTAAATCCATGAGTGTTCATTACATATTTTCATTTTTCCTCTTGAAAATGTGAGAGTTATAGTTTGAGTTTCATGTTTTTTTAATTTGTTCAGTTATTTGAGGTGAGGTTTTCGTCCCATGTTTTGGTATATAGAGGTTTTGGAGGGTTCCATTTGGGTCTTTATTTTTGAATTTTTTTAAATTCCAGTGTTCTTACTTCTGGTAATTGGGAGTCTTAATGAATTATCAATAAGTTTAATTATATCATGTGGATTTAAAAAGGATCAATAGATCATATGGTATTAACTTAGATAATATTCTCACTTTTCTTGACATTATTTTAATTCAATAGGAGTCATTATATTAAAATATATGGTGTCTGAATATTTAATGATCTAGAATGACAAGTTTTATAGGTAAAGTTTTATATTCTTGAGAATGAATAAGAAATATTATCTCATTTTTAAGGACATATAAGTTCTATTGAAAGGATTAATGATAACTAAAATTGACAAATCATCAAGGTAATGGATGGAGAAATAGGCATTAGCATTGATTCATATGTCACTAGCAGGGAATGCCTCCTACAACATATGGGAAGTGAAGACCACACTGGAACTGATGAATACACTATAATACATGAATACACATCTGAAAATAATAAAAAATGTTTTAATATTACTAAGGATATTCAACATGCACATATAATAATAAAAAATTATGGAAGGTCATGTGAATGATTTTAACATTATTTGAGGTTATCATGAATTGATTAATGTTAGGTTAATGGAATATGTGTGGACACTGTTGTTGTTAGTTTTTCTTTTATAATGTTTGGATGATATGTTTTCTTCAATGAGAAACTATTTTGGGAATAAATTCTTAATTTTTTAGGATTTTAGTGCACTAATACTAAATGAGGAAGTAAGAAAACTATAGGGAAAAATTTCTTAATGGGGGTATAATGTAATGACCCATAATTTTTTTGATATAATTTATGTTCATATATAATTTTCACATATTTAGTATTGTAGTATAAAATAATTAACATTCTTAAATGGCCCAAAGAACTTGATTTATTATTTATTTTTGATAATACCCCTTTTAAGGGTTTAAGGGGAACCCTTACAAATCACATAGGCTTAGTGACGCATTACATGACCTGAAGACCTTATATGAATTCATCCTAAAAAACTACATAGAAATTCCCCTACCTATAATATATCTTAATTTCATATCTCCACCTTTTCATGGATGGTCAGCTAGCTATCCTGTTCAGAGATACACATGCCCAGTACCAATGGTAATTCCATACCCTCTCATTCTTCCAATTCCAGGTAGTTCTGCCCTGGCGAATGTGCCTACTCTGAATCCTCATCTTGGGCCTTGTTCTTTTGAAATATTTATACTTTTATATTAATTTCATGTGGTCCTAAGGCCTTTATGTGTCCCAAAATCTATGAGGTATTTATAGAAAATTGAGAACCCAAATTACCATTACAAATATAAAAGTTGGAATAGTCATCTAATTGTTGGAATAGTGATTTGACCATTAGGAATAGTAACCTGACTATTATAATTGTAAACTCTCTTATTTATTTGTAAAATAATACTTTGTTATATTATAATGAGAATTTATTACATATTTGTATCATTCTACAATTAAATAAACATTTTATAAGTGATAAAATAAGTGTTTTGTATTTTTTGTAAAACATATATGTTTTATTTTCATTTTATAAAACATATAAAGATTTAAAATATAGTTTATTTTCATAAAATGGATTTATAAATAAATATTTTACTTTATTATAAGGATATTATAATTTTATATAACTATAAGTAATTTATCAAAGGGTCAAAAAATTGATCATAATGTTAAAATTTGTATTTTTTAAATCAATAAGAATTTTATATAAAAATTAAAAATTTCTCATATTTAGAAATTTATTTTCATATGATGGATTTATGTTTTTGAATCCACATATCTGAAAATTTATAAGGCTAAATGTTTTATTTATCTAAAATTGTTGATTTTTGGGGAATAATGAAATATGGTAATATACGATACTTAGCATTATATATTAAATACATGATTAATTACATCAAGGGTGATGTAATAACAAAGTACATAGAAATCAAAAGAAAAATTTACTATATATAGTCACAATATTCATCACTTTTGGAAGTATTGTGCCAACATAATAAACTAATGAATAAAATATTCCAAACCACCCCTCTCCTCCACATATAAATATCACCCCTTCTCCTCACACCATAGAAGCCTTAGAGCTTACCCTAAATCTAAAAAACTATCTCATAATCTCTCCCCCATGTCCCTAGAATCTTTTTTATCATCAAAATACCAATCCAAGGTTCCTTAACTAGAAACCAAAGCAGAAACATCCATAGGAGAATGTGATACCCACAACTAACTCACTTATTTTTCTTCCTCCTCATCCTCCAAAATAATTCCATTAAACATAGTATAAAAACTCATGTATCATATATATTATGGAATTTTATTGTGTTAATTGAATATTTATCATCCATACTCTTCTCTTATCCTCTTATTCTAAAAATAAAAACATCCTTCATATTAGGTTGGTTTACCGCCTCAATGGATGATGAGTTCCTGTTTTCCATTAATTCTATTATGGTAGGTTTAAATTTAATTATAATGGTTTAAAATGACCTAAATATTTATATTATATATTTTTAAACATTTTATAATGAATATATTATCATAATATAAAAAAAACTAGTTCGTGATGGTCGATGAAACCACCCAAATTCCCAAGTTGTATGACATTAATGTTACTACTAAATTAATCATCCCTATCCCAGAAAACATATAGATATTTGTGACCATTTAAATTTCTTCAAGGACATATATACTATTTCATTTCCATTATGGGGTTGTAGTCCCATTTTAAAAGATCATAAATAATTATCCACAAGTGATCTGACCATGTAACCATTAAATGAAGCCCTTGGAAAAGTGAAATTAATCATTAAATATCACTATAATGGTTGTAAACTAACATAACATAATTATATTAAATAAAAAATATAAAAAGTTTTGAATTATGTAATTAATGAATATAATTTTATTATTCATAATGTTAAGAGAAATTTTGGATTGATTCTGGAATAAGGTATGTGATCTCTTTTAACGACCCTATTTTCTTTAGGATATTCTTTCTCTATATTTCCCCTACTTTATCTTTATATTATTATTATGTAATTATATATTATCTATATACATCCTACACATATATACCTATTAAAATTCACTTTTACTAAGTGGTGATATACATGTTTTAAAGGTTTCCTTTTAAATTTCATTTGTTAAGAAAACCTGATTAAATGGATCTTCTCTATTTTATTATGAAGCATCACTACAAATAGTGTCTCAAACCACCAATGGTTTCTCAAATTGTCCATTTTATTTTGGAAAAACATTTTTAGTTCAATTATGTTTTTGTTGGAAATTATTATTCCCTTACCCTCTTTATTGATTGTCTACCCTTTTGCCTAAAACCTTATAAGGAATATTTTGAAAATTATTCCTCCAATCCATTTTATGTCTTCAATTAACTTTGACTCATTTTCACATCCTATGATTTTTTTATTTATCTGAGGAAAACAAAGAATTACTTATTCCATTATTTCATTTAATTAATTATGGATTAGCATTTTATTAGGTTTTAAGGTATGATTATGTAACTTTTTTCCTTTCCCTGAGATTTTGTGATACTTATTCCTTATGTATACTTTCATTACATGGAACACATATACATGTACATGTTATTATAGGAGCACCCAAATAGTTTCCCAATGAATTTGGTAATTTTAATGTCACATTAGAATATATATATATATGAGATTTGGGAGTAAATATAATCAATTATGGGACTCTATCCACAATGAAATATTTTCTTGGCAGTGAGATCTGATGTATTCTTATGTAATCTTTTACATTGTTGCCAAATTTGAATGATTCCTTGATATTATAATTTGATGGTCCTTTTTTCCTGATTCCATATGGATATTTATGATAATTTTATTTTATGATATCATTTTATTTATTTGACTCATATGGTATAACTTTTCATCATCTTGATTCCCTTACGATAATTTTTAGCTCACCACTTTTGTTAATGTATTACCCAAGTTATCCTATGTAGTTTTAGGTGATAAAAGGCATTTAGGAGAACATTTTTGACAATAAAATAAATATTAATTATTTTATTTTTATTTTGATCTATTATGTACCTAGTATTCTAAATACACTAGGCCTTTGATCTTGGGTTTTTTATGGGATATTTATATTAAATTTTTTTAGTGATGTGTGTAAAGTACTTGGGTTTTTATATTAGAGGTTTCTATTTACATTATTATTTTAGAGTCTTTTGTATTAAACCTCTTGAAAAACTCTTATTATTTTTTCCATGGTTATATACCCATGGTATTAGCATCATTTTATCCATTATTAATGATAGATCAATCCTTCCATTTCAAGGAACTATTTTTTATATGTCATAATTATGATGAAATATGGGCTTCAAAATCCATATATCATCAGTTAAATTCTCAAATTAACCATTCTATAATATAATTTATCACCAAAATGTCCCAAAAATAAATTTTAATTATACCATAATATTTTTTAAAAAATATAATATTTATTTTTTATCATTCATTTTAATATGTTTTAAAAAACATCGTTCAACATTGTGATTTAATGCTTCTTAAGTGGATGAGGATGTTTAGTTTTTAGTTATTTCTTTTATAAATATTCATAAAAATGTAAATCATGATTTAATATTACACTAATAATAAGATAATTTTTTATTTATGACTTTATATTGATAAAATTGGAATTTTTCCAATGATATTCATTGTGATTCCATAAACTCATTTTAATCATCCAATACAAGAGTAACAAGAAACACTTGTAAATTTGGAACTATTTTAGTGAATATATTGAATAATTGAAATACATTAAATTTTTAATGAAATGAAAAATATACCTTTAAACATCAAGATGTTATAGATCTATTGGATAGTGAGCATCAATTATTATAGTTACCCCAAAAGAGTATTGGAATGATGAATCAAAATACCTCAAAAACCCCATAATAGAAAAATTATTATAATAAATGAAAATATTTTTATAATAAAATAATAAAAAAGAATAAAAATAAAAAAATATTTTTGAAAACGGGTTTAAAAAACATTAATAATTGATGTAATTTGATTATTAATGAAGTTTGATGAAATACAAGGCAAGGGAAGAATCAAGGTAAGGGATTATTTTTTAATATCTATTCTTTTAAATTAATGTTATGATATTTCAAATATTAAATTACATGACTCAACTATAATCTATTTAATTTTTTTCATTACTATTGTACCATGATTTATAATTAACTTATATATTAATTTCATCGATTATGATTTTATAGTTCATACCTTACTTCTTTCAGAAGGGTTAATTTCTATTTCATTCTTCTTCATATCATATTGTATATTCTATTTTATATCTCTCTATTAAGAATTTTATCATTTTCATATGATTTTAATATATATTTTATGCTACCTTATCCTCATTTTTCTATATATTTTTAGTTATTTATAGTTGTATTCCTACTTATCCATTAACTGAAACCATGCGATATTTGTAAGGTAACCATTTATGTTTTTCATATAATATTCTCAAAGAATATTCATCTTTAAATCTATTATTTTCAAGGTTATGTTATCATGAAATATTATTAATTAAATAATAATTTTTTGAATATTTTTACAAATTTTACAAATTTATCTTTTAAATTGTTTTATTTTTCAATTTTAACACAATTTCAAATAATACTATGAAAACTTTTCTTACGATTTCTCTTCCATTTTCGCTTTATTTTAATTAATATAATTTTTATATGGTTTTATTTTTATTTTTGTAAAATTCATTTTAAAAATATCATTTTATTAAATTTATATCATTCCTTAAAAATGATATTTTCCCTTATTTATTTCGATGTTATGTAAAAACTAATCAATTTGTTTATAAAACCTCTTTAATTTTTTATCCTCCAAATGATTTTTATTTTATGTCAATACTCATTAATATTCCGCCCCGTAAATATTTATTATGATATATTTATTCTAATCATATCTTTTTCATAGATGAATCCAATATCAAAATAATTCATTGATTCATTATCCAGGTTTATATGTATATGTGGTGTGGTGGAAATTAAATATTAGTAAGAGTAATGACCCATCACTACATTTCATTACCTTAGATTAAACTATAAAAAAACAATATTTTTGCTAATTCCTTGCCTTTTCAAATTCCTTATACTTTCTTATACTAATTAAAGGGTGTTTACTTATATATCCATATATTTCATTGGCTTTGGAAATAATTTATAGGATTGTATAATTTTTATCCTATAATGTGTGAATACCCAATAATTCATTATCTTGAATGAATTTTAGTTTAGTCGTTTTCTAATTTATTTCATTTTATGTCCATTTTATCTGCATGGGTTAATAACGATATGATTTTGATGGAATAATTATTCCTTCATATTAATGTATTGCATACATGTTTGGATATATCATTATGATGTGAGTAGGATTAGATTTATATAGTCGTATAATTAATCAGGTAATAAATTATATATCATGAGATAATTAAGTGTGGGATAGATTATTTTATTTATGGGTACAATTTTTGGTGCACACAAGATATGCATTCTCTTATCAGCAATGCATTTCACGATCAACATAAAGTTTTTATTTTCCCAATGCTTTGATGGTTTTTGAAGTGATCCTTCAAATATGATTTTGATTTTCTTTTCTAAAGTATGTGCCGCATTATTTTATCATGATAAAAGTGTTGTAACAAGGGATGGCAGTAACTATTTCTCTCATGACATGTCTCTTCCTATGGTGTTCTTTGATATGTACGAGGTCTGTATTAATGATCATAATTTAATGTATTTTGATCAATGATATATAACTTCAACCTCATTACCCATAATCAATTATGATTTAGTTATCTTATTCCATTTATCATTTAATTTCTATAATGATCATGTATATCACTTGTTTATGATTTATTGAAAACATATCTATTTCTAATTAATTATTTTTAGCAGTTACTAAGCTTTTTTGCACATAATATCCTTATGATTCCATATTTTACTAGGTGATTGTTGGTGATAATGATATTTAATATATTTATGAGTGGTCTACATAGAATTATTTTACTATTTTTTATAGGTTGATATGTACTTAATTTCCAAATAAATAAATCCATTGATTCTTGTAGTAGCTTATAATTTTATGTTATGTGTAAAATTGTTTATCTTTAGCACTAAATCTATATTTCTAGATCTGGGGAACTTTAGTTGGTATCAATGTAGAGTTTGGATGTTTTTGGGAATTGGGATTATTGAATTTTGGGTATTGATCCCTTGATATATTAGAATTAACTTTAGAATACTAGGTCAACTATAATAATTATGACCACATAAGGATTAACATGTCCCATACATAATGGTGATTCATATTATAAACTTAACATATTTAGTTTTTAAGGTAATATTATTCCTTAGAATAATGATTCATCATAACATATGAAAAAACTAATTAGTTTTTATCAATGATTAAAAAATATGGTGATGACATTTATTTAAATGCGTAGAATGTAACTCCCCGTATTTTCAATAAAATTATCCTTTAAATTATATATATAATATATTTATATTATTTTTTTAAATGATATGTACCTTAATTTTATTTACATTATTATCTAAATAAGTAGCAATGAAATTTTATAAAATAATAATATATTCATCATCTTTTATACTTAATGTAAAATAATATGACTTTTATTTATCATATATATATATATATATTTCATGAAATTAATATTTTATAAATATTAATATTCAATTTAATTTTAATAAATGATTGTTTTTAATTCATAATTTAATTTTATGAGTAAAAATATTTTTGAAAAAATATTTTATAAAATCTATTTAAATGAATTTGTGATTTATTTTAAACATATAGTTTTACATGATAATTAAAATACTCTTAAAAATATTTTAATTTTCATGATGATATTTTAAAAGTAATTTATTCATTGAAAACTAATTACTGAAAAAGAATAATATTTTTTTCATTGACATATAATTGTAATATAAAACTATTGAATGTTATGTAACAATTTTTAATGGTAAAAAATCATTTTATGTGAATTATATGATAATAATAAATGGTTAAATTATATTTTTACACTAAATTAATATTTTAAAATTAATTTATAACTTCCATAAAAGTTAATTTAAATTATAAATTATTTTTATCATATTATATATGGAAGTATCATTACTCAATAATTTTCCTTTTAAAATTTGAAAAAAAAATTTACACTAAAATAAAATTATGATGTATTTATTATTTATAATTTAAAATATAATTACTCTTATGAAGTTGGGGTGTGCCTCAGTGGTAGAGGTGCCTTGTGATTCTGCATCCGAACTAATTTCAAATCTACGTGCGAGCGAATTTCCGCTGGCAAGCGGTGATGTAGGCATGACACATGAAAGTGTTGAAGCAAGCGTAACGTAGGCAAGCGGTGATGCATGCAAGAAGAAAGTAGACGGTGGAACAAGCATGACACTGCACTAGGTCTATGGGCCATATTATGGGCCTTTGGGCCATGTAATGGGATTCATGCCCCCTAGCCCTTTGGGTAATGTATTGAACATATAAGACTTCGTGAGTGGACTATCCCTTAGGGGGCTATGGATTTCCTTTCTAACCTATGTGTGTGCTGTGTGTGTCTATGTGTTTAATGTAATTATACCCCCAAGCACCTAATATATATAATTACTCTTATGTGTAGTGTCTTGTTATACAAAAAATCCATTTGGATAATGTAGTAAAAAGGTAAAATGGTTTTTGATATAGCACTGTAATCATGGTTTATAATGTTTGTCGCACCAAAACTAATTTATTAATTATGTATTTAAAATCTAAATTCCACATAATTAGATACTGAATTTAAAAAAAATTATTTAACTTTAAAAATATTTACTAATAAATCATATCATAAATTAAAAATAGTAACAAATAATATTTTTTGATAAAGAAAATTTCCATGTATTATATAATTCTTTTTGCAATATTTTTTTTGAAAAAAATTAGATTTTCAATTTTGATAAAATAGACATAATTTATGAAATCATAACATCAAAATTATTCTAGGGTGATATTATTATATATTTTTTAAAATATGATATTTAAATAAATAGTAAAAAATGTAGATTTTACACATATCATACCATTTTGACATCATCATGATATTAATATGGAAAAATATAAAAAAATGTAAATGAAGTAAAATATATTTAATTATTAAAATTATAAAATTGAAAACAAAAATCCGTAAATCAAAATTTATAAATAAATTTTCAAAAAACTATGTATTATTTTATTGGAATAAAAACTATTTTTGATTCTCTATATTGTATAAAATATTTCAAGGATTTATTTCAGTTTTGAAGGAGTTAAAATTTTAGATAATCCTCCATTTATTGATCCTAAACTAATAAATATCATAATATTCAACACTATTCATAGTCTTTGACCAAAATAATAAAATAATCAGTTTTAGATTCTAAATTCCTCCCACTGTCTGTATAAACACCCCTCCTCCATTTCTTTCTTGTCACTTATTATAATCATTAACTTTGAAAATATATACCCAAATATATATCTAATATTACCTAGAAAAATACATATTGTAACATTCTATCACTATTTTTTAGGTGTTTTGACCCATTGATTTGATTATCCATTGATTAGTTCTATTCACAATTTGTTTCATGTGTTGTATAGAGTTTCTATTATTTTTTGGGCTTGATAATAGTTGGAACATGGTTTGAATAACCATATAATCAAACTATGAAACATTTTATAGTATCCTAGGTAGGGGAGCATGGATATATTAATCGTGAATCCAAACCATGGAACCTGAAAAGATGGGGGAAAATATTGGAGCATGGTTAAACTAATCGTGTAACCTTACCATGAAACTATTATAGAAGCTCTATTTTGAGGTGGATGGTTAGGAATGTGGTTAGTAATAATCATCTTACCTAACCCAAGAGACCATGAGGATAGATTTTAATTCCCTGAAAATTGTAATTAAAATCCCTAAACCCCCAAATAAAACCCAAACTCCTCCTACTCAAACCTAAATTGATCCTTTGGATCTTGAGAGAACTCTAGAAGCGTTTTGTCTCACATAACAGCATCACTTGGTGGATCGAAGTTCCGATCAAAGTGGTGGTCCTCATCTAAATTTTTTTTCACCTCTCATCCTTCGACCCCACTTCCTCTGTTTATTCATTCTTCCCAGTTGTGATTATGACCTTGTACTCAATCGTATCATGGTTGATTGATGTGTAATTATGGATCTAGGGTGTTTTGTCCCTTCTCCTAAAATCCCACTTCCTAGATCTTGTGATCTCCATCAAAGATGACACATATCAGATTTATTGATTTTGGATTCCAAATATTCCATGTAGGTGTTTCTATGATTTTAATTCATCTTAAAATTAATTTTTTGTTGAGAATTCAAAAGTGTATGTTTCTTATTTTCTAACACATTTTATAAGAATATTGTCCATGAAATTACATTTGGACACTTCTTTAACCATATTCTCTTTGAACTAAGTATGGAATGAATTTAATTTTTATGTTCTTATATGATCCCCATTTTTTAAACCGATGAATTCCATATTTATTTGTATTTATTTTCAAGGAATATTAAAAATATAATTTTGTGAATATGATGAATTTGGCCTATGTTTTTTTCAAAAAATGAAATTGAGTTACTTAAATGAAATGGATTTAACTATTTGATGTTTTATAAATAGTTTAGAATTCTCAAATTTGTGAAATTAACAAGAAAACTCTTTGATGATTTTCCCCTTGTTTTTAAAATATGTCATATTGGGTGATTTGAAATCAGTGATTTATTCACATGGAAAGAGGGTTCCAACCCATGTTTTTAAATGTATTTAAAACTATTGAATTTATAAAACAAACATTGAATGATTTAGGGTTGATTTGGAAGAAACTATTGTTTTAAAGGCCCATTTGGAATTATGATGATGATTTGTCAAAGGAAGTGGGTATGATCACCCTTTTGAATGTCAAATTGTATATAAGGTACTGAATTTAATTGATGATTCTTGATAGCTCAGTTGGGACTTTAGGATGATTCTATATTGTATAGTAATATGATTGATTCTTGTGATTCCCATTGGTTGGTGGTGAGAAAGGGATTATGTACATTGAGGGAGCTTGGGATGAGAGTGAGATGTGATTACGGGGCATGATCCCATGATTGATATTGATAAGGATCATCATACAATCACCATAACCTGATTATCTCACTCAATTCTTTTTCCTAGTCATTGAAAGATAGATAGTAATATAGTATGACCAAGATATATGCTTCATTATTGGACTCACACCCAATGTAGTGGATTCATAGAGAACATGAAGGGTTCAAGATATAGATTTGCATCCAGGAAAGTGGATGCACATGGAACTAGCTTTCTTAAGACCCATGAATCTAGATGTTATACCAACGATTATTCATGATTATTTTTGATTTTCTAGTCTATGGTAGACTCACTATAATTGCTAGGTTTCTCCCATGACATCTATATTCTTGATATTTGATACATAATAATGTTCATTATCACCACCTGGCTCCAGTGACTCCCTTAATGATTGATTACTCCTCTTTATTGATCTGTTTATTGAGATGTTGAACCTTAACAATTTCCTATTGATTTTTTTATATCATTGATATCAGGGGTGTATTCTCATATTGTTTTATTATAAAAATTTATCTTGTGAAATGCTTTTCAAATATTTTTACAAAAATTTTTAATTTTCAATTGGTGAAATGAAAGGGTTTACATATTTGGATTGATAAATGATTTTGAAATGTTTAAAACTATATTTTAAAACTAATATTTTTAATATCATTATTGTACACATCTCTTATCATATTTTAATTACCTTATGAAGTAATTTCATAGAATATTTTGTGGAATATTATTGGGCTCTATAAGTCACACCCTTCTTATACCATTGGGTGTTTACACCCTTATTGATCAAATATTAGGTGCTTGTGATATCATCTTCCATCATATTTTCATGCTAGGGTGACCATGGGGGGTGAATTGGGACATGGTGGGTGTTCATGGACCACTAGGTTTTGGGTTTTGGTTTTTATTATTCCTCTTTCTTTTTTGTAGTGTCTCTTTGTACTCTATGATATATGTATTTATTTCTATAACTAATATTTTTTCCACAATGTAATTTAATATTGTTCTATTTTTGTGGAGAAATCATTCCCACTTATTATTTCATGATTCCTAGGTGCCTATTTCTAGCCCATGGAGATCAAAAATGATATTCATGTTAGTGGAAGATTGGCCCAGATATTGGTTTGGATAGTACTCTCGGATGGTTCATTGCAAATGTTATTCGGGGAGGTGTTTCCATAAATGAAGGCCCTTTTAATTAAAATAATTAACGTTATTAGAAGTGATTAGTGGTAGAAAATACATTAAATTTTTTTTAAGACTCAAGATATATTTCTTGAATGGGTTATTTATCCCCACATCCTCGCGATGTGACTTGTGTTACCAGAGATTTGGGGAATTCAGTCTTTCTTTTTATTTATTGGTTTATAAATAAATATGATATTTAAATTCCCAAAGAGACTATATTTGATTTTTTTAATATATTATGAGTTTTTGGTTGGAATAGAAAGATTACCAGAGCTAAATTGTGCCTTCATGGTTAGGTAAACTATGAGGAATTAGTGTGACTAATCATGAATTCAATCCGAGAATTGTTTTTTTGTTGGTGTATGATTTACCCGCCCATGAGACCAATCCATGCATAGTTGTACACAAAAATGAATGTGTAACCCTATTAATTTATTCCAAAATTACTTCAAGCATGTGAAGATTGTTTAAAGGGATTTAGTTTTTAATGGTAATTTTGGGTGTGATTTATTTATTTTTCATGTTTGGTTGTTTCAGCTTTGATCTCTTATTGATGGTTTCAAATCATTCATGAAAAAAACTGCATCTTAAAACAAGTTGTATTGAGTCCTTTAAGGAATTTTTTCAATTACCAAATAGTATTTTCTTATGAAATGTTTGGTTTGGAAAAAATTATTTTTATGGAATCTTTTGTGGTGTGATATTGAATGTTTTAAGATGAAATTTATTTTTTTAATGGATTTAAAATGACAATGGTTTTGGAAATTTGAAGACGGAATTAATATTTTTTAAACTATGGAGGAATTTCTCGGATATGTTAAATGATTTTAAAAAAAATGATATATTTATAAAAGGATTTCTCATTTTGAATGGATGGATTAATATTGTATGAATGGTGAAATCATTTGTGTTTTTGGATCTATGATTCTTTGATGAAGTGGTTTTTCCTTGTTTGAAATATTTTATCATTATTTTATTCTATTTTGGGTTTTGTGTCATGAATTATTTTATGATCCTATGTTTTATGATGACCATAAATATATCCTAGGATGTTTTCCATTAAAGATAGAGAATCCACTATTATGTCTAATTTTTGGTGTGGTCCTTCACATTTTCTAGAAGTGGCATATCTTTTTGATGACTCTACATGGACTACATATCAAGTGGTGGATCCATATACCTTCTACCCTTTGAACCTCATCCTTGAATTATTGGATTTCCATCTACCTATTTATAATGGTGAATGAGGTTCTCTTGAGGAAGTAAGGTGGCATGAAGAAGTTGATGGGATCTTTGATTCTATCAAGACTCATCGTTATCTTAGAGTCAAATCTATCAATTCATTGGTTGATGGTCCTCGACATGAGTGGTGGTTTGTTGTGATTAACAGTTTCCAATATGAAATAATGAATTGGTAATTCTTAAATTTAGTCTTTATTTAGTTCCAATATCATGAGGGAGTGAAGAAGAAGAAAGTTGTCGAGTTCTTGGGTTTTGTTCAATATGAGCTATCGGTTGTGGAGTATTCCAAGAAATATTTAGGCTTGAAACATTTCTTACTTAATATTGTTGGTATTGTATTATTTAAGGATATCTATTATAAGAAAAGAATTCAACCATGACTTTTAAATACCATTCCTGTAGCATGGATGATTTCCTATAAGGAGATTCTCAATAGACCCTTTTCAGTGAAGTGGATTTAGTGAAACAACATAAAGGGAATAATTCCCCATTCATGGTTGAGAAAGTAAAATATCCTCATGGAAATAAGAGTCCTCCTATGTGTTTCCACTATTGATTGCCTTGTCATTTTAGGAGGTTGTGTTCTAAATATCAGAATGTTAGTACCCGGTGTGTTCGTTTGGGTCACCTTAATAGGTTTTGAATATTGGGTGACATGAAAGGGAAGATTTAGTAAGGGACATTCAGATCTTGACTGCAGGTCAGTAGACGATTACGGATAATAAGTCTCTAGACATAGGCCTCAAATTATAGATTTTATGGGGGTGGAAGATCTACTATTTTCAAGATGTCTTTGATATTGATCCATCTTTTTGTTTCTATCATCGGAGTGGGAACTACTTGATTTTTACTTGTTATGAAATGTGTGTTTTTGGAAAATCTTTTTTTGGAATATTTTTTAAATATATATTTTATACCTTGGTTTGAGTCATTTTTTGGATTGAAAATGTGATAATGGTTTTATTTTCTTGATAAGTTTAGGTGTTTTTGTTCTTCAAAAACCCTTATATTTCCTTTTATTAGTTTCTTACTATGGTAGGTATTGGGTAATATTCAGTTGGATTATTGTTCCTTGGTATCCTACTATTTTTTCATTGATGGTTAGGGAACAATTGTAATATGTTTGATTATCTCCCTAGATAGAATGTAGTTCTCTATTTGGCACTAGCCTGGATATCTGATATCTTTCCAATTAGACTTGGATAGACCTTGTGAATTTACTTGGGTAACTAGGACAATTTGATTTCTTGATGGACCAGGCACCCATAGGTGAAAGATATTGATTTTATAAGATCACTTACGGGTGAGGCTTAATGTTGAAAATCATAAGTTACTATAATGTACATACCCATGGTAGAAATCCTTGTCACTTCTATTGATTTCTTGTATAATTTTGATTATAGATAGACCATGAAAGCATTATTTCTTGTGGAAATAGTGAGTTTTTTGATGTGTTGTTCCTTTAAAGTATTCATTTTCATCAAGTATATTTTCTCCTTGGTGAGTGGTTGAATTATTATTATTTTATTTAAGGGACCTTCTTTTCACGTGTAACGCTATTTTACTGAATCATTAAATGGTAGGGAGACCAATTTCAGGTCTCTATTATTTCTTAATTTTGGATACATGTGATGATATTAGAGTTTTTTTTCTTTGTTCTTAGTATTTGGGTGATTATCTCTTCTAGACTATAGACTATACACCTCACAAGATGAGTGAGTTAGTTCTTCTTATCCCATCTTATTCTATCTTTCATATTAGAATATTTCAATGGAAATAAATCCCTAATATTGGGTGGTTTTAACATCATGTTACATTCTTTTAGGTGTTTCCACCCATTTATTTTATTATACATTGATTTTTTCTCTTCAGGGGTTGTTTCGAGTGTTTTTCAATGTTTCATTGAAGGTTTTTGTGCTTGTTCATGGTTGGTGTGTAGTTTGAAAAACCATACATCCAAACCATGAAAATTTTCCCAAATCCCAAGTAGGGGCACATAGTTGGAAAACAGTTATATTAACTATAAATACAAATCATGAAACATTAATAGAATGGTTCACATGGTTTTCACATGGTCAAACTAACTGTGCTTCATAGCCATACAACTCTTTTAGTGACTCTATTTGCAACACACTATTAGGCACACAGTTGGTATTAATTTTTTGACCTAACCCAAGAAAACATTCGGATTGTTTTTAATGCCCCAAAAATAGTAATTAAAATCTAAAATCCACCTAATTTAAAATAAATTACTTTAAATCAATCCTAAATAGATGATTTGTCTTTTGGGAGCCCTCAAATGGCATTTCGACTCTCCACATCTCATCTATTGATATATTGAAGTGATGATCGAAGTGGTGATAATATTAAAGTATGTTACTCTCCTTTCATCAATTAGAATATATTCTTAATGGATAAATTTATTTTAGACATTATCAATTCCTTTCTTTCCATTAGATCATAGATTATTAATGTGAAATTGTGGATCTAGGGTCATTTCTCTCTTCTCTAGAGATTCCTCTTCCTAGATCTGATGATCACCATCGAAGGAAACACATCATAGATTCATCATAAATAGATTCTGAATGTTCTATGTTGGTGTTTCTATGGTTATCCTTCATATTATAGTTAAATATTTCTTTATAATTCATAGAAACACTTTTCTTAATTTCTATCAAATTTTCAATGAAGGTTTTCCTTAAAATTATTATTTTTAAATCATTGACATGCTTTTCTTAGAATTTAACATGTCATGAATTGAATGGATATTATCTTCATATCTTTCAAAAAAAATTCATTTATTAAATTCCATATTTATTTTGTTTTAGTTTCAAAGAAATTTTAAAGGATTATTTAATGAATGTGATGAATTTTGACCATGTTTCTATTCCAAGAAAGAAATTCCTTGATTTTAAGGAAAAGAGTTGAACTATTTGATGTTTTATAAATAATTTCAAATGATTTAACTTATGAAACTACCAAGACCCCTCTTTAAATTATTTTCCACCTGTTTTTAAAATGGGTTCCCTTGGGTGATTTGAAATGGGTTATTTATTCACATAGAAAGGGGTTTCAACCCATGTTTTGAAATGTATTGAAACCATTTTAAATTTTAAAACTTCCTCTGAATGATTTATGTTTTATTTGAATGAAATGATTGTTTTAAAGGACTACTTGGTATTATGATGATGATTTGTGAAAGTAATCTCGTATTATCACCCTTTTTAATTTTGAAATTTATAAAAGTATGTGAATTAAATTAATGATGCTTGATAGCTTAGTTGGAACTTTATAATAATCCACTCTTGTAATAATCTTGTATTGTGATTTTCTTTATTATTGTGCTTAACATTGGTGGTTGTTTAAAAAGGGATGTTTTAATTTGATGTAGCTTGGGTTTGAGAGTGATATGTGATTTTTAGGAGTGATTCCATGATTTATAATGATGAGGATCCCTATGTGATCCATATAACTTGATTATCTCACTCACTTTTTTGAAAATTCATGGTGACCTAGATAGTTAGATGGTATGATCTAGATACATGCTTAATTATTGGACTAACACCACATCTAGTGTATCCATGGAGAACATCAAAGATTTAGGCAACACACATAAATCCATGAATGGGGGTTTATGTGGAAGTATTTTTCTTATGACTCGTGAGATTAGATGTAGGCTGGGTGATTATTCATGATTATTTTTTATTATAAATTATATTACGGAATCACTTCAGTACATAGATTGTTCCCATGACATCCATACACTTGATATTCAATACCTTAAATCATTCATTGTTACCACTTGGAACTAGATATGACTTGATTGATTGATTGCAACAACTGACTGATCTTCTTATTTAGATGTTTCACCTTGAATATATAATATTTAATTTTGTACATCTAATATATTATGGACATATTATCATCATTTTTATTATTTTAAATAATATTTTACAAAAAATATCTATTATTTTTTGGAAAATGATTAGTTTTAAAATTGTTAAATTGTAGGTTTTAAAATTTTGGTATGATAAATGATTTTGAAATGTTTAAAACTATATTTCAAAACTACGATTTGTAATATAATTATTTTATACCTATCATAGAGTATTTGAATTACCTTAAGAAGTAACTGCATAGAATATTTGGTGGAATCCAACTAGGATCTATATATCACACCTTGGTTGTACAGTTTGATGTTTGCAGCCTTCTTTATCACATAACAGGTGCACAAGTTGTCACCTTCCTTTTTGGGTTCATTCTAGGGTGACCAAGGGTGGTTGAATTGGGATATAATGTGTGGTTGTAGACCACTAGGATATGGTTTTTTATTTTCATCGTTGCACTTTATATTTTTATAGTGTCTCTTTTTACTTTGAGATGAATTTTTTGATTTATATAACTAAATTGTTTTTGAAATGTGATTTGATAATTGTTTCCTTTTGTGGGTGATATCATTCCTAATAGTTATTTTATGACTCTAGGGTACTTGTTGTTGGGCCATAAATATTGGTAATTCTCTTCAGGTTTGTGGAAGATTGGATCAGATATATTTTTTGATACTACTCTTGGATAGCTTGTCACAAAGGGTATCAGAAGAGATATCTCATTAAAATAAATAAACTTTCTTTGAAATCCCTAATGTATTATGGGGTAGTCATGGTATAAAATAGATTAAGAATGTTTCAGGACTTAATAGCTATTTCGTTAGTGGGTGATTGATCACCACCTCCTCAAAATGAGAATTGAGTTACTAGGGATGTGGGGACTTGCTTTTGATTTATTTGTTTCATGATGAAAAATGAGATTTAGATTCCCAATGAGAATTTCTTTTATTTTTCAAATATATTATTTTTTTGGGTTGGAAGGTAAAAATGAACAAAGATACACTATACCTTCATGGTTTGGAAACTATGAGAGATCAATGTGACTGATTGAGAAGTCATTCTAGGAACTATTTTGTGGTATTTGTGTGGTTTACTAGATTATGTGGCCAATCCATTCATATTTATAATATAATAGGATCATGGAAACCTATTAATTATTTACAAAATTAATTTACTCATGTAATGTTAGTTCATAGGGTTCTTGTTTTGAATGGAAATTTTGGGTGTGATCCATTTGTTTATCTTGTTTGGTTATTTCAATATTGGTTCCTCATTTATGGTTTTAAATCCTTTATAAAAACCCAATTTTATCTAAAAATTAGTTTTATTGAGTCCTTTGAGGATTGTTTTGAATTACCAAAAGGAATGTTCTTATGAAATTATTTTTTTGAAAAATCATTTTCAATGGATCTTGTGTGAAGTTATAGAGAATGTTTTAAGAATAAATTTTAGTTTTTAAGGGATTTAAAATGTGGATGGTTATTGAAATTGGAAAATATGATGATTTTTTGAATCCATGGTATAATTTCAGTGGGTTGGTAAGGATTTTTTTTGAAAACTATAAAGGATATTTTAAAAGATCTCTCATTTTGAAAGAAAAAAGTAATGTTGTCTAAATAGTGAGGTCATGTGTATTTTGAAATCTATAATGCATTTATAAAGTTGTTTATGGATGGTTTGAAATATTTTGGCTCAATTATATTCTATGTTAGCTAATGTGTTATTCCTGATTTTATGGGCCAATGTTTGATGATGACGTGTACCCCAATATATTTTCCATGAAGTACATGTTGTCCATTCTTCATCTTGATTTCCAGAGTGTTCCATCTCATTTTCTAAAAGTGGAATCTCTTATTGATGACTCTACCCAGACTCCATCTCGAGTGGGGGATCCAGATACCTTCCATCCTTTGAACCCCATCCTTAACTTTAGGGATTTGCATACACCATCTTATAGATGTGAATGAGGTTCTCATGTGTAATTAAAGTGGATTGAAGAAGTTGGTCGGATCTTTGACTCTATCAAGACACGTGATGCTCTAAGATCCAAATCTGTCTATTATTTTTTGACTTCCTAGAACGGAGTGGCCGAACAATTTTATTACTTCCTGTTTGATTGAAAGAATTTCTTGGGAATTCTTCAACATAGTCTTCATTTAGTGGCATTATCCTGAGGAAATGAAGAATGATAAAGTTACTTATTTATGGTTTTTCATTCCAAACAAGCTACCAGTTGTGATGTATTTCAAGAAATTATCAATTTTGATATGTTTCTTACCTTATCTTGTTGATAATGAATTCCATATGTCTATTTATTTCAAAAAAGGTATTAATAGATACCTTTTAACTACTATGACAATGGCATGGATGATATCTTACCAGGATATGCTTGATAGGGCCTTTTTAGTTGAAGAGGAGACAGTGAAACGACAATAGTGGAGGAAATACTGATTCATCTTTGAGAAAGTAAAATATTCTCAGTGAAATAATAGGCCTCCCATATTTTTCTAGTGTGACGAACCTAGTCATTTTATTAGTCTTTCTTCAAAATAACTGAACGTTTAGAGAGTTTGTTTCTAATTGGGTCACCTTAAGAGTTTTTGTATGTTTGGTGATAGGAAAGGGATGTTTTGATCAATGATCATCTGCTCCTAACTACAGAGAATTATATCCTTCAATATAATAAGGCTAAATCCATAGGACTTTGAGTTAATATTTTTATATGGTTAAGGAGAAGAATTTTTCCTATGTGGTTGATTTTTATCGATCTTGTTGTTTCTGAAGTCAGAGTTGAAATTACATTATTTTTAACCTCTAGTGCAATGTCTGTTTTTGGAAACCTTTTGTTTTGGAATCGATATGAATTATATAATGTGAACATTGGTTTGGGTCATTTTTGGATTTTTGATTTGATAATGGTTTCTTTTTCTTGAAAAGTTTGGGGGGTTTTCTTTCTTCATCATTGCTTTAATTTCCTTACACAATTGTCCTATTGTGGTTGATGTTTGATACTATTTAGTTTGATTCTTGTTCCTTGGTATCCTATAACAATTCCTTGATGGTTAGATATCAATTATTATATGTTGGATGATATCCCTAGTGAGAGTGTAGTTTAGTATTGTGCACTAACCTGGATCTTTGAGCTCCTTCTGGTTATACTTGGATAGACCTTAGTAATTTACTTGGGTAACTATAAATATGTGATTTCTTAATGGAAAAGGAACCCATAGGTATTGGATTTTTATTTGATGATATTATCAAGGGGTGAGGCTCAATGTAAGGACCCGACCCCATTTTCCCAGAGCTGGTGCCTTATTTGATTACGTGGGCATACATACAAGGAATAACAATCCTAAAAGACCAAGTAGTTTAGTATTATTGGAAACATGTTACATACATAAGTTTAACATTACAACATGAAGGGAAACAAATCACTATTTTAATCCACTAGAAACGTCGCGTGTCCTAGATTATGCTTTCAAGTAATTCAAAAATTACTTCTTCATGTCCTAAGAAAATGAAACATAATAAAGGGGTGATCTCAAACACTCATTAAGAGTAAGAAATACAGTGGAAGATAATATAAACATTAGACATGGTGAATAATTGAAAACACATGTCTTTAATAATAAACTTGAAACATATTATGGAAGGAATATGAGACAAATAAATAATTACATAATTAAACATAATCATGGGTATTATACTAGTCAAATAACCACCTGAACTTCAAATACAAGCATCATAATGAGGGAAGTGCATATGTAGGACATCATAACCATACCGTCCATGCCTCGTGCTAAGACCATAAAATAATCATTTTGTCAAGGCCTCATGCCAAGACTATAGTTTGTCTCCTGAGACCTACTGATGCATCGAGGGGCTATAGTGGGCCCCACCTGTTACATAATAATTCCAATTCATTATTCATATGAGTAGGGATCAACATAAACAACATATAAATTCATATTGAAACTACCATATGAAATGTAACTAACTTTCACCAATTATTTAAGATAAACACTAACCATTCAGAATAATATGATGAATGGTTTTAGGATAGATAATCCACAATAAAGTTAGTCATAAACCCTTAAATAATATATGGTATATTACTTCATAAATGATTAAACCCAATAATACCGTGTAATCAATAAGAGCATCAAACGAAAATACTCTTATAAAATCATTAAGCAATTTTGAGTTAAATACTCTTTTTTTTGAAAAGAAGAGTTCTTTTGGAAATTATTTGTATAAAACCAGAAGTGAAGTGAGATAGTATAATAAAATTAGTATTTTTAGAAGTATAATGGTTTCCAAAAATGGATTATAGAGTGCCTTTGTAAATAGATATGAATTGGAGAAATTCCCTTCAATCGGGCTTCTATTTTGGAATTTGTTTTGAAAGTTCCTTTTAAAACGGGTCACTATCGATAAAATAAGGAAGGATTGTGGTTTGTAAACATATATATGATAATAAAAAAGAAAATATGAGGAGTAAAAAACAATAAATAAGAATTTTATTTAGGTATTTAGACAATGAATGTAACCCGAAAGAAAATGGTAGTTTAGTTGAAAAACCCTTACCTTAACTCCAAACGTGTTCTTCTCTTGAACATAAGATCCTGGAATATGAAATTATAATTATTAATAACTTATTTAAAACCCTATTATAAATGTATTTAGTTTATAATAATTCCATTTAGTTCATTTATAACCTTATTGCTAAGTTATTAGATTGAATTTTATTGTTCTGGGGTGTTCATTTTCTTTATTTTCATAATCGGTTCACTTCTCTTTAAGTAATAGATTTCTTGTGGAATGGTTATAAATATCCAGGATTAGAATTATATATTATTTATTAACATAAATAATTGGTGATGGTAATTTCTATCATTTGGTTTTATGGAATGAGGATGAATCATTAGATGAGAACCACTTCGATTATTTGGCAGTATTTAGAATATTATTAACTAGTTTTGTCATATAACTTAATTATATGTAAATATTATGGATTGAAAATTAATTATGTTATAATACATATAATATAGTCTAGTCCAACCATAAATATGGTTTCATGACCAGTAATGAAGAAGAAATTGAAGAACGAAACTTCGTCGTCCATGAAGGCTATAAATTGGAAGCTCATGGACGTTGATTTCGTTTATAAAAATAAAAGGGAGGGAGTAAGAATATTTATAATGGGTATTCCATTCACCTGACATAAATCTAGTATATATATATATATGTTACTGGAGTTATCATGATCATTTGGAAAGAGTATGTGAGGAGAGAAAAAAAATAGAGATGATCATGAAAATAAGAGAAAAGGTGAGAGATCCCTTATGAAATTTTTGCAGCCTAACGACGTCACTTAGAATTTCATAAAATCAAATGATGAGAACAAAAAGGGTATCACATCATATTTAAATCAATAGGACAGTAAGAAGAATAAATAATATCAAACCCTAACATATTAGAATAGAAATTCAAAGAGATAGCATAAAAGAAGTGTCGACTTAAAGAAGAGAATGAAGGATTCCCTTACCTTGTAGAATAACACCTAGATCGTGAAGGATGGGACCTTGGGGGCTTAGAAACACCTTGGGAGGACTCTTAGGGAGGTAAAACCACCAGATCATATGGGATTAGGGATTTTGAATGATAGAAAACGAATGGATGATTTGGTATTTATTGAAAAAGAGAGGTAATTTTTTAATAATTTCAAAGGGACACCTCATTAGTGGTTTTTGCCAAGCCATGGGCTTGCCCATGGTATTTTCCCATGGTTTAAGAAACTTGGGACAAATCATGTCATAAGATACTATACACAAGTCCACCAGCCTTTTATTTTAATTATTATGTCATTATGATGTCATTAAACTACTGAATACTCAAAAATGTATTTTTCACTGTTCACGAAAACTTCAAGTATTTTAGAAAAATCCCAAAAAATCACCCTTACTATTTTTCAACGTGTAGAATTCAAAAGTGAAATCCATTTTTCCAAAATAATTTTTTAAATATTATTAATTTAATTCTTAAATAAGGTCATAGTAAATTCGAAAAATAACAATCTTGAATTGTTATTAGTTTTATGTGACATTAAAAAATTAATTAAGATCACATTATCATATTGCCTTATGAAAATAAAATATTATCAGTATTTACTATTCATAAGGGTCATATTACTATTCATATTACTATTCGTAAGGGTATGATACTATTCACCAAAAATCAGGTTTGTTCTATCAGAATCCAAATGACTTACTGAACACAACTCTAGATGACCATTTCTTGAAATTCAAAACATAGAAGAGGCAAAGTTGTGTTTAATGGATAGATTATAAAATTGCATTCTCTATTTATTTTCAAAACCATGGGATGTTACATTCTCCCCTCCTTAAAAAAAGTTCATCCTCTAAATTCACAAAATATTACCTAAAAACATTCAGGTATGTATGTAACATAGGCTCCTCAGGTTCTCATGTTGCTTCCTCCATCTTATGGGTCCCCCATAGAACCTTCACCAGAAAAGTCATCTGATTTCTCAATACTTGTTCTCTAGTATCAAGAATCTTGATAGGCTCTTCATAGTAAGATAGATTAGGTTCAAGTTCCACTTCTTCATATGTGAGTACATGTGTTGGGTATGGCATGTACTTTCTTAACATTGACACATGGAACACATTGTGAACCTTGGAGAGACTTGGAGGAATTGCCAAATGGTAAGCTACGGCTCCAATTCGGTCCCGAATTTCAAAAGGTCCTATGTACCTAGGACTCAATTTACCTTTCTTACCGAAATGTATAACTACCTTCCATTGAGATACCTTCACGAAAACATGATGTCCTACCTGAAATTCCAAATCCTTCCTTCGGTTGTCAGCAAAGCTCTTCTACCTACTTTGAGCTATTTTGATATGGTATTGGATAATCTTCACCTTGTCCATTATTTCTTCAACATGTTTTGGGCCCACGATCTTTCTTTCACCAACATCATCCCAGCAAGTTGGTGTATGAAATCTCCTCCCATATATTGCTTCATAGGGTGCCATCTGAATACTTTAATGGAAGCTATTGTTGTAGGAATATTCTACGAGTGGTAAATACTGATCCCACATGCCTTGAAAATCAAGTGAACAAGACCTCAACATGTCTTCAAATGTTTGAATTGTCCGTTCCAACTGTCCATCGGTTTGTTGGTGGTATGCAGCGCTCAAACGAAGATCAGTATCTAAGGACTTCTGAAGACTTTTCCAGAATCTCGATGTAAAACATGGATCACGATCAGAAACGATCGATAGGGGTACTCCATGAAGTCTCACAACTTCATTAACATATAGTCTTGCTAGACGTTCAAGTGGTAGATCTTCTCTTATAATAATAAAATGTGCTGACTTAGTAAGATAATCAACAATGAACCGTATTGCATTGTTCCTTCTAGGAGTCTTTGGTAGTCCCATAACAAAGTCCATCATGATATTATCCCATTTCCACTCAGGTATGGGAAGAGGTTGCAATAATCCTCCAGGATTTTGCCTTCCAGCTTTCACTTGTTGACAAACTATACATCTTGACACAAAATCATCAATCTCCCTCTTCATGGTGTCCCACAGAAAATGATCCTTCAAATCTCTATATGTTTTAGTGCTACCAGGGTGTATAGAGAGATTGGAACTATGAGAATCATCCAAAAATTCCCTTTTTAGATCAGGTATATCGGGAACACAAATTCTCTTTCCAAATTTCAAGATTCCATCTTCATATATGAAGTCACTCAATCTCCCATCATTCACAGCATTAATCTTCTTTTGAAACTCTCCATCATCAGCCTGAGAATTTTTTATCCTTTCTAGTAAAGATGGTTTGGTAACCATTTAAAAAAGCATTGATGTTTCTCCTTCCATGGTTATTCCTATATCCATCTTTACTAGATCCATGAAAATAGGATCCCTTTCAACTATCATCTTGCTCAAAACTCCATGATCCTTTCTTCTCAAGGAATCTTCCACCTTATTTTCCATCCCTGGGTGGTAGTGTATCGTGCAATCATAATCCTTGAGTAGTTAAAGCCATCCACTATGCCTCATGTTGAGTTCTTTCTGTGAGAAAATATAATTCAAACTCTTCTGATCAGTATAAATCTCACATTTTTACCATAGAGATAATGTCTCCATATCTTTAAAGAAAAGATTAAAGTAGCTAACTCATGATCATGAGTAGGATTGTTTTGCACATGAATTTTTAGTTTTTGTGATGCATAAGCAATAACCCTATCATTTTTCATAAGGACACAACCAATTCCTTTCTTTGAAGAATCACTATAAATAAAAAAACCATCATTCCCTGATGGTAGAGTCAATATAGGATCGTTGACTAATATTTTCTTCAGTTCTTCACAAAATTCTTCACAATACTTTCTCCAAAAAAATTTAACCCCTTTACATGTGAGCTTAGTTAGCAGGTTAGCCAATCAGGCAAAATTATGTATGAAACACCAATAATAACCCGCTAAGCCAATAAAATTGCATACCTCAGTTATGTTTTTTGGTGTGGGCCAATATTGGATTGCCTTTTTCTTTGTATGATCAACTATGATTCCATCCATAGAAACAATATGTCTAAGAAAAGAAATCTCTTGAAGCCATAATTCACACTTTCTAAACTTCCCATATAATTCATGTATTCTAAGAGTCTTTAGGATAATGCGCATGTGATTTTCATTTTCTTTGCTGCTTTTGGAGTATACGACGATATCATCAATGAATACCACTAAAAAATCATCGATATATTCCTTGAAAACTCTGTTCATTAGATCCATGACGATAGAGGGTGCATTAGTCAATCCAAAAGGCATTACTGTAAACTCGTAATGCCCATACCTGGTTCGAAAAGCTGTTTTCGGAATGTCTTCATTCTTGACACTCAACTAATGATATCCATATCGAAGGTCAATCATTGAAAAGTATTTAGATCCATGTATTTGGTCAAATAAATCATCAATGCGAGGTATAGGATACTTGTTCCTTATTGTTATAGCATTGATCTCCCTGTAGTCGAAACATAATCTCATAGATCCATCTTTCTTTTTAACAAAAAGGATAGGGGATCCCCATGGAGAAACACAAGTGTGAATAAATCCCTTATTACTAAATTCCTCTAGTTGTCTCTTTAGCTCTACTAATTCCACAGTGGCCATTCTATAAGGGGACGTTGATATGGGCCTTGAACCAGGAATTGAATCAATAGAAAACTTAATTTCTTATTCTGGAGGATGTCCAGGTAAATCTTCCAGAAACACATCAAAATATTCTCTCACAATAGGTACATACTCTATTTGAACATTCCTTTCCTCACCCATAGTTATTTCATTTTAATCCTCCCCAATAATTGAATTTAGTTGAGCTACTGGGGGTGGATCTAGATAAGAATCAGGTGATGATGATTTTTCTCTAAATATAAGGTATTATTTATAATCATCATCAAAAATCATAACCTCATTATTCTTACCATAAATTTTTTCATCATGGTCTGAAAGCCAATCCATATCGAGGATTATATCAAATTCAATAATGGGTATGGAGATGAGATCAGCAGATAAATAACATTTATGTTTCCTAATGGGAACTGATTCACAGAACCTTGTAGCAATGATACTTCCCTTAAGAGTTTTAACTCAAAACTCCCTTGTTAAATAAAATTGGAAATACCTAAATTTCTTATCAAATAGGGAAGATATGAAACAATGCGATGATCCAGAATGAAATAAATCATTGGCTAAGCTTGAGGAAATGATTAATGTACCTGCCACCACATCACACGGAACATCAACCTCTTCAGTTGTGATTGCATAAGCTTGTCCCTAATCCCTTGGCCTTCTCTTTTGCATATTTCCTTGATGTTTTGTACAATCATTAGCGTAGTGTCCCATCTCTCGACAACTATATCATTGAACATCATTGGATTCCTTCTTCCCTTTGCAATCACCAGCAAGATGGACTTTCTGGGCACATTTGTAGCATACCCCTTTTCCTTTTAAGCATGCACCAGAGTGTTTCTTTCCACAATTATCACATGGTGGAAATTCAACTATTCCATTCTTCCCCGTTTCCTTATTTCCTTTCCCATGGTTTTTCGCAGCCCTCTTATTTTCTTGCTTTCCCTTAAAGTCATAAGACTTATAGAATTATTTTTCTATCTTGATTGCACATGACATTATATTCTCATATGATGAAAAGATTTGGGAGACCAGTGCCCGCCAGAGGAATGGTTTTAGGCCATCAAATAATCGATCAATTTTGCTCCTTAGATTTCGTATATAGTCTACAACATGTCTTGCTAGCCTTTTGAAGTTGGATTCATACTTGGGAACATTTTCATCCTCCTTCTGCCTCATATTTAAGAATTATCTCTCCATATATTCTCACTACTCACGAGGGAAATATTTTTCTAAGAAGATTTCCTTAAAATACCTCCATTCCATTTCTTCTATCTCTTCCTCGTCCGTTTTTTTTTTGGATTAAAGACTACCACTGATCCACATCTCCCGACAGATGATATACTGCCATGACAACCTTCTCTCTTTCTTTACATCCCAAAGCGAGAAATATCTTCTCAAGGTAACATATCCACTACTCTGCTTCAAATGGGTTTTTAGTCCCATTGAATGATGGAGGCTATTGTCTCATAAATCGATCATGCATGGATCCTTCATGTGGTGGATCTGGATGCTCCATACGAGTATGGTTATTATTCATAACACGAGTAAGTTGTCCCAGTATAGTTATGAGTTTCTCAACACCAGTCACAGCACCAGAGCCAACATCATTATCTTGCGTCAGAGGAAAATTCTTATAGGGGACACATGCATTCGGGCGATTTCCATTCCGTCCCCTAGGCGCCATATCTAGATAATGGCATACACAAGATTAGGTTATGAATCATAATGTATAATCTTAACTTAGCAAAATACATAGAAAAATTGAGATCCTAAGAATGGCTAATCCCATATTCACAAATATGGTTTCTTTGAGGAATATTTTAAATTTCAATCCTTCATAATGGCTTGTAAATAAAATGTGAATTATCCTAAGCATATCCCCCGAGAGTGTCATAACCAAGAGTGCAGCAAGGCCCGTTGTCGTGCAGTAGTTCTCATTCGAGTCTAGCTCAAAGAGGTGTTTTTGGGTTTTACCCCTAGATACATCTGTACCAGAGCCGCCTCTACCTGCTCGTATCCAGATAGGGATGTATTGCTTGAAATATCCACATAATACATTCCTTACCAATATACCAGGACGTTATTGTATGTATATCCTCAAAGACTAACTTAGGGACTCTTCCCCAATTCTACATTTTCTAGTTTCCAAGTATTCTACTAAAATTCTTCTGATACCAACTGTAAGGACCCGGCCCCAGTTTCCCAGAGCCAGTTCCTTATTTGATTACATTGGAATACATACAAGGAATACAAATCTTGAAATATCGAGTAGTTTAGTATTATTGGAATCATGTTACATACATAAGTTTAAAATTACAACATGAAGGGAAACAAAAGACTATTTTACTCCACTAGAAACATCACATCTCTTATATTATGCTTGAAAATAATTCCTAAATTACTTCTTCATGTCCTGAGAAAATGAAACATAAGAAAGGGGTGATCTCAAACACTCATTAAGAGTATGAAATACATTGGAAGATAATATAAACATTAGACATGGTGAATAATTGGAAACACATGCCTTTAATAATAAACTTGATACATATTATGGAAGGAATATGGGATAAATAAATAATTCCATAATTAAAAAAAATCATGGGTGTTATACTAGTCGAATAACCACATGAACTTTAAATACTAGCATCATAATTAAGTAAGTTCATATGTCGGACATCATAACCATACCGTCAAAGCCTCATGCTAAGACCATAAAAGAATCATTTTGTCAAGGCCTCGTGCCAAGACCATTGTTTGTATCATGAGACCTACCAATGCATCGAGGGGATATAGAGGGGCCCAACCAACACATAATAAGTCCAATTTATTCCTCATATGAGCAGGGATAAACATAAACAACATATAAAATCATATTGAAACTATCATATGAAATGTAACAAACTTTCACCAATTATTTAACATAAACACTAACCATTCGGAATAATATGATAAATGGTTTTAGGATAGATCACCCAAAATAAATTTAGTCATAAGACATTAAATAATATATGTTATATGAATTCATAAATGATTAAACCCAATAATACCACGGAATCAAGAAGAGCATTGAACAAAAATACTCTTATAAAATCATTAAGAAATATTGAGTTAAATATTCTTTTATTTTGAAAAGAAGAGTTCTTTTGTAAAATATTTGAATAAAACCAGAAGTTAAGTAAGATAGTATAATAAAATAATTATTTTTATAAATATAATGGTTTCCAAAACATATTATAGAGTTCCATGGTAAATAGATATGAATTGGAGAAATTCCCTTGAATTGAGCTTCTATTTTGGAAACAATTTTGAAAGTTCCTTTTAAAACGTGTAACTATCCATAAAATAAGGAAGGATTATGGTTTTTAAACATATATATGATACTCACCCTGAATATATGATGATTAAATAACAATAAATAAGAATTTCATTGAGGTATTTAGACAATGAAAGTAACCCGAATAAAAATGGAAGTTCGAGAGAAAACCCCTTACCTTAACTCCAAACGCGTTCGTATCTCAAACTTAAGCTCCTATAATATAAAATTATACTTATTAATAAATTATTTAAAAACCTATTGGACATTTATTTAGTTTATCATAATTATTTTTAGTACATTATATCCTTATTTCTCGGTTATTAGATTGAATTTTATTGTTCTAGGGTGTTCATTTTCTGTATTTTCATAATCGGTTCACTTGTTTTTAAGTAATGGAGTTCTTGTGGAATGTTTATAAATATCCAGGATTAGAATTAAATATTATTTAAGAACATAAATAATTGGTTATATTCATTTCTATTATTTTCTTATATGGAATGAGAATGAATCATTAGATGAGAACCACTTTGATTATTTGGCGGTATTTGGATTATTATGAACTAGTTTTGTCATATAACTTAATTATATGTACATATTATAGTTATTTAAGATTAATTATGTTATAATAAATATATTATAGTATTTTTCAACCATAAATATGGTTTCATGACCAGTAATTATGAATAAATTGAAGAACGATACTTCATCGTCCACGAAGGCTATAAATTGGAACCTCATGGACAATGATTATGTTTATAAAAATAAAAGGGAGGGAGTAAGATTATTTATAATGGATATTCCATTCACATGACATAAATCCGTTATATATATATATATATATATATGTTACTGGAGTTATTATGATCATTTGGATAGAGGAGGTGAGGAGAGAAAAATAATAGAGATGATCTTGAAAATAAGAGAAAAGGTGAGAGATCCCTTATGAAAATTCGGCAACCTAACGACGTCACTTAGAATTTCATAAAATCAAATGATGAGAAAAAAATGGGTATATAATCATATTTAAATAAAAAAATACAGTAATAAGAATAAATAATATCAAACCCCAACATATTAGAATGGAAATTCAAAGAGATAGCATAAAAGAAGTGTCGACTTAAAGAAGAGAATGAAAGATTCCCTTACCTTGTAGAATAACTCCTAGATCAGGAAGGATGGGACCTTGGGAGCTTAGGGACAACTTGTGAGGACTCTTAGAGAGGTAAAATTACCATATCTTAGAGGATGAGGGATTTGGAATGATAGAAAACTAATGGAGTAGTGGGTATTGATGGAAAAAGAGAGGTAATTTTTTAATAATTTCAAAGGGACACCTCATTAGTGGTTTTTGCCAAACCATGGGCTTCCCAGGGTATTTTCCCATGGTTAAAGACACTTGGGACACCTCATGTAAAAATTTACTATACACAAGTCTACCAGCCTTTTATTTTAATTATTATGTCAATATGATATCATTAAACTACTGAATACTCAAAACTGTATTTTTCACTATTCACGCAAAATTCAAGTATTTAAGAAAAATAACAAAAATTCACCCCTACTATTTTTCAACGTGTATAATTGAAAAGTGAAATCCATTTTTCAAATATAATTTTCTAAATATTATTAATTTAATTTTCAAATAGGGTCACAGTAAATTCGAAAAATAACAATCTTCAAGTGAAACTAGTTTTATGTGACATTGAAAAATTAATTAAGATCTCATTATCATATTTCCTTATGAAAATAAAATAATATTATTATTTACTATTCATAAGGGTCATATTACTATTCATATTACTATTCATAAGGGTATGTTACTATTCACCAAAAATCAACTTTGTTCTATCAGACTCCTAATGACTTACTGAACACAACTCTGGATGACCATTTCTTGAAATTCAAAACCTAGAAGAGGCAAAGTTGTGTTTAATGGATAGATTATAAAATTGAATTCTATATTTATTTTCAAAACCATGGGATGTTGCACTCAATGTTCAAAATCATCGGTTACCATTATGTACATACCCAGGGTAGAAATTATTGTCAGTTTTGTTCCATTATTGTATAAATTTTATCAAATATATTGCATGAGAGAATTGTTTATTATAGAAATGAGGAATTATATGGATGCCCCATTCATTTGAACTTTTTGGTGTCGACCGTTAAATTTTATGCTTGGTGATTGGTTGAAGTCTCTTCTTTGGATTGAAGGTAAGTATGTTTCTCATGTTACACCATTTTGATCAATATTTAAACAGTACAAAGACCTATGTTAGGTCTCTAGTCCTTCTCTAGTTGGATACATGTGATGATGTTGATGTTTTGTGTATGTTTTTAGCCTTTGGGTGAGTATCTCTTTGGTACTGTAGACCATACACCTCCAAAAATTTCTGGGGGAGTACTTTAAATGTCGTCTTCATCTATCTTTTTTAATATAATATATATTAGAAAAGAATGTGATATTGTGGGGAGGCTATAACATCATGTTAATTTATTTTAGGTGTTTTGACCCGCTGATTTGACTATCCATTGATTGGATCTCTTTGCAAGTTGTTTTTTGGTGTTTTTAAGGTTTTTTAAGGGTTATGTGTCTATTCATGGTTGTAACATGGTTTGAAAAACCATACTGTGAAACTCTGAAACATTTTCTAGTAGCCCATGTTGGGGTGAATGGTTGGAACACAATTAGATTAACCATGAAAATGGGTACGGTGGATAACACCGAATATTGGAATCAAGCAAAATTTGTACAGATCCTGTATCACAGGTGTTATGTGAGTGGTGGCATGGTTTGGGACCCTAAATGGGTGGTTATTCTAGAATTTTGTAGTGGCATCAGGCCAGAGGACTCCCTCATGGAAGAGGACAAGGTAATGTGGAAGGGTATTGATCTTTTTTCAGTAGCATAACATCTCACTAGAATCAGTGGAGATAGAATTTATGGTGTTTCATGGGGTGTTTTGGGAAAAGATTCAAAGTACATGGTCTATCATTTATCTCACTCAAAAATGGAAAAAAACATTTTTCATCTATAATTGGGAATTTCTCATACCTGGTGTTAGGGGAATAAAGTGGTAGATTTTCTGGATTCTTGGGTGACCAATGAGGATCACTACTCTCTCCTATCTGCCTTGGTTTCCCATCCTTCATTATGTAATATTATTGATAGGGATGATTCACTTAGTCTCCATTACTTTAGACAATCATTAACTTGTTCATTTAGGGAGATTCACAGATAGGAATAAATTTTTTACATTGTAGTAATCGATTTCCCATGAAGCCAAACAATGAAACCTAAATAGAAGGGGTCACATAGTTGGAGAAAGGTTAAACTGGCCATGAAACCTAACCATGTATCTCTTCCAATGGATCTTTTTGGGGTGCACAGTTAGTACTAACCATAAGACCTAACTCAGGAAACCATGCATATAGCTTTTAATTCCCCTAAAATTTTAATTAAAATCCTTAAACCCCCTAATTAAATCGAAATTCCTCCCACTCAAAGTTAAATTGATCCTTCATCTTTTGGGATCCCTCTAGAGGCATTTTGTCACTATCAGCATCATCTCTCGGAAGATCAAAGTGCTGATAAATATGGTGATCCTATTTTGGTAATTTCTTCTACTCTTAGGCATAAATATCTCCTACACTTTTGATTCATTCTTCTTAGAGTTTATGATGTCTATTTGATCCATCAGATAATTGTTTATTGATGTGAAACTTTGGATCTAGGGTCTTTTCTCTCTTCTATCGTGTTCCCTCTTCCTAGATCTAGCGATTTTCATTGAAAGAGAAACATCTTATATCTGTTTTTGGATTTATTCCAAATAATACATGTATGTGTTTGTATTCTTTTAGTACATATTATAATTCATTTTTAATTGAGAATTCATTGATAAATGTTCCAAAATTTCTATCACATGTTATATGTAATTTTTCCTTGAAATTCCTTTTGAAATATTATTTGAACCTCTTCTTATTGAAATTAACATGACATGAATTGAATGGATAGGATCATGATCCGTTTAATTTTGTTTTTGAAATGTTTAATCCCATATTTTTTTATATTTATTTTAAAAGAACATTTAAAATATTATTTAGTGAAAGTGATAGATTTGTACTAGGGATTTGATTCAAAAATAAAATTCCTTAACTTGAATGACATGAGATGAAATATTTGATGATTTATAATTAGTTTAAAATGATTTAATTTTTGAAATTATCAAGATACCTATTTGATTGATTTTCCCCGTATTTTTAAAATAAGTGGTCTTGGGTGATTTGAAATGATTAATTCGTACACATGGAAAGAGGGTGTCAACCCATGTTTTGAAATGTATTGAAAACTTTTAAATTAAAAAAGTTCCTTTGAATGCTTTAGGGATTAATTAAAATAAATAGTTTTCTTAAAGGTTCATTTCAAATTATGATAATTATTTTTTAATGAAATTTGGTATGATAATACTTTTGAATGTTGAATTTTAAAAAAGGTTTTGAATTGAATAGATGATGCTCGATGGTTAGGTTGGCACTTTATGATGGTCCTCTACTGTAATAATAATTTATTGTAATTTTATTTATTATTTTACTTCCCATTTATAGGGGTTTAAAAAGTTATTATTTACATTGAGGGGGTTTTAGGGTGAGAGTGAGATTTTATTTGAGGGAATGAGGTCATGATTGATTTTGATAAGGATCCCAGTGTGCTCCTTGTAACATGATTATCTCACTCCCTTCTTCTGACATGTCATAGGAATATGGATATTTAGATTGTATGGATGGTATATATGATTCATTAGAAGACTCATACCAAATCTAGTGGATCCATGGAGAAAATGAAAGGATTGGGCTATGGATGTGAGTCCAGGAAAGTAGGTCTATGTGGAAATGGTTTTCATGAGACCCATGAAACTAGATGTAAGACTGATGATTATTCATGATGATTTTTGATTAACTAGTCTAAGGTTTACACATTATTATACAAAGGTTTTTCCCATTACATTAATATACATGATATTTGATACATTATAGAGTATGTTGTCACCAATTAGCACCATAGATGCATTAATCTATTGATTACTACTCTTGATTTATCTATTTTTTGAGATTTTGTACCCTAAAAATATCATTTTGAATTTTTAACAACTTTGATATCAGGTTAATACTCTCATTTTTATTTATTAGATGAATTTATGTTGGGAAATAATTTCAATTCTTTTCAGGAAAATATTCAGTTTTTAAATGGTGAAATTATAGGTTTTTTGGATTTTTTTGAAAAAAGATTTTGAAATATTTAAAACTATATTTTCAAACTAAAATTTGTAATCTCATTATTTTACACCTATCTTGGAATATTTTAGTTACCTTATCAAGTAACTATATAGAATCTTTGGTTGAAACCTATTGGGATCCATAGATCTCAACCTGTTTGTATCATTTGGTGTTTTCATCCTTTTGATCTAATAACAAGTTTTTGTTCTCTCATATTTCATTGTGGTTTTGTGATAGGATGACCAAGGACAAGTGACTTGGTACATAGTGGGTGGTCGTGGACCACTAAGAGGTGGAGTTTTTTCCTTTCCCTTAATTTAGTTGTATAGTCTCTTTATACTCTGAGATGTGTGTATTGATTTATGTAATTGACATTTTTTCCTTAGCGTACTTTGATTATTGTTATATTTTGTGCATGAAATAATTCCTAATGATTATTATTTAATTCTTATGTGATTTTAATTTGCATATAGATATTGAGAACACTTTCTGGGATAGTGGAAGATTAGATCTGATATCGGTTTTGATGGTACTCTAGGTTGGTTCATCACAAATGAAATCATAGGACTTTCCTTAGAAAATAACTTTTCTAAGAAATAAATTATGTTATTTGTTGTGAGTCATGGTAAAAATTATACTAATAATTTTTAAATTCCCAAGAGCTAGTTCTTGAGAGGGTGCTTGATCACCACCTCCTCATGATGAGACATGAGTTACTAGGGATGTGGGTACTTGATACATTCTTCAGAGTTTTTGGTTTCCTAAAAAAATTATATTTAAATTCCCTATAAGATGATGATTTTTATGTGGAATATCTTATGAGTTTTGTATTGGAACAAAAAGATTATCATAGATATATTATTCCTTAATGGTTAGTAAACTGTCAGGAATCAATGTGAATAATCTATAATTCAATCGGAGAACTTTTATGTGGTTGGTGTGTGGTTTAACAACCCATGTGACTAATCCATTCATAGTTAAGCTCTAACATGAATTTGGAACCTTTTCCATTATTTCCAAAATGAATTCATTAATGTTAGGTTATTTCAGAGGGTTATTATTTTTTATGGACATTTTGGGTGTGATCTATTAATTTCTCAGGGATGGGTATTTTAGCGTTGATCCCTTGTTGACGGTTTGAAATACTTTTTGAAAATAAAATTATATCTTAAAACAAGTTTTATTTATTCATTTGAGTAATGTTTTCAATTTCCAAAAGGCGTGTCTTTGGAAGGTTTGCTTCATAAAAAATGATTTTCGATTACTCTTGTTTGATGTGAAAAAACTTTAAGAGGGAATTTTAGTTTGTAATGGATTTAAAATGATAATGGTTTTGTAAATTGGAAAATGGGATTTATTTTTTTGAAACAATGGAAGAATTTATATAAGTTAGTAAAGGATTTTTTTTAAAAAAATTTGATTGATATATAATAACATTTCTCATCTTGAAATGAATGAGTAATGTTGTACAGATGATGAAATCCTGTGTGTTTTGAAATCTATTATTCTTTAATAAAGTGATTTATGACATGTTTGAAAGCATTTTGGATTGAAAATATATTCTGTTTTAGGTTTTTTTATTCCTGATTTGATGAGATTGTGTTTCATGATGACCAGAAATGCACCCCCAATATTTTTTCCTCAAAATATATAATGTTAATTCTTTGATATTATTTTTGGATTGGTCCTTCAATTTTTTCAAAAGTGTCATCTCTTATTGATGACTCTACCTAGACTCCATATCATGTGGTGGACCCATAGACCTCCCAAAATTTTAAACCCATATTTAACTTCTTGAATTTTAAACACATTTTTATAAAGGTGTATGAGGTTCTCTTGAGCCACTAAATTGTTTTAAAGAAGTTTATGGGATCATTGATTCCCTCAAGACTTCAGATGCTCTAAGATTAAAGTTTGACAATTCTTTGTTTGATGGTTCTGTAAAAGAGTGATGGGAATTGTAGATTGACTATTTTTTATATAAAATCATTTATTGGTAATTATTTATGTCATTCTATAATTTAGTTGCAGCATCCTAAGGAAGTGAAGAAAGGGAATTTTACCGAGTTCTTGGGTTTTGGTCAAGTTGAGCTATCCGTTGAAGAATATTCCAATAAAATCTTAATGTTTTATATGTCACCTATGTGATAATTTTGGTAATTAATTAAATAATGCTACATATTTTAGAAAATTTCTTCAGACATATCTTTTAACCACCATTTTTGTGGATTCAATCATTTCCAATCCGGAGAAACTTGATAGGGACTTTTCAGTTTAAGCAAAGCTAGTTAAATGAAACTAAGGGAAGAATTAATAATTTATTGTTGAGAAAGGAAAATATACTTGGGGAAGGAATAGGACTCCAAAATGGTTCCAGTGTGTATCTCCAGGTCATTTTAAAATGTTTTGTTTGAAATCTCTGAATGTTTTTAGAGTGTGTGGCTGTTTGGTTCACCTTAAGAGGTTTTGAAAGTTGGATGACCAGAAAGGTAAGCTTTAGTTGGGGATATTTAGATCCCAAATATGGGGTAGTATATTCTTCAAGATAACAGGGCTCTATCTATAGGACTCTATGTGTTGTTGTTTCACATAGTGGAGGAGTTGTAGAGTGCTAGATGTGGTTGATGTTGATACAGTTTGTTGTCTCTGATGTCAGAGTGGAAACTGATTGAGTTTTTCCTTATTGTGGAATGTCTATTTTTCCAAACATTTTTTTTGAATATTATGGAATAATATATTTTGTATATTAATTTGGTACATTTATGGATTGATGATGTGTTAATAGTTACCTTTTATTGAATTGTCTGGGGGTTGTTGTTCGTTGAAATCCCATATAATTCTCTCCATGGTTATCTTACTATGGTCAGTTTTGGATACTATTCTATTTGATTATTTTTTCATGGTATTCTATTATTATTTTTCTTTGATGGTTAGAGCTCAATTTATATATATTGTATGATCTCTCAAGTGAGAGTGTAGTTCCCTATTATGACCTGACCAAGATGTTTGATCTCTTTCTGGTTGGAAATGGATAGACCATGGGAATGTAGTTAGGTAACTAGGATAATGTAACTTCATAATGGACTAGTAATCTACAGGTTTTGAATTTTGATTTGATTATCTCATCAATGGGAAAGGATTAATATTTAAAATCATGTGCTACCTCAATGTTCTTACCGAGGGTAGAAATCCTTATTAGTTTTCTTCCTTCCTTAAAGATGTTTGATCATAGATATATCATTAGATAATTGTTTCTTATAGAAATCACAATTTTTATTTATATGATGTTCTTTTAAATATTTAGGTTTCAAACCTTATATATTCTCCTTGGTGACTTGTTGAAGTCTCTTCATTAGATTTAACAGATGTGATTTTCTTGTGTTATGCCATTTGGTGAATATTTAAATGGTGGGGAGTACTATTATGGGTCTCTATTCCTTATATGGTTTGGATACATGTGATTATCATTGAGTTCTGTGTGTGTTGTTAACCTTTTGGCGAGTCTCTATTCTAAAATGTGGATCGTCCACCTCTCAAGATAAGTGAGGGGGTTCTTTTATAATATTTTTCTATAATTTAGACTTGAAGATTTTAATGGAAAGAAATTAATATAATGGGGAGTTTGTAACATATTTTTACTTTATTTTATGTGTTTCGATCCATTTATTTGGGTATCCATTGATAGGATCTCTTTGTGGATTGTTTCTTGTGGTTTTATGATTTTTATGGTTTCTGGGCCTATTCATGGTTGTCACACAGTTTGAAAAACCATACATGCAAACCTCATAACATTTTCTAGTATCCTAGGAAGGGGTTCATGCTTAGAACATAGATATATTAACCATGCAATTTTTTTTAAACTTGAATAGATGGGGTCGCATGATTGGCACATAGTTCAACTTACCAAGCAGCCTAACTATGTATATCTTCCAGTGGCTCTATATGGGGAACATGGTTCGGTGCACAGTTAATAAAAACTATGTGACCAAACCAATGAAATCATGTATAGGTTTTAATGATCTAAAAATTGTAATTAAAATACCATAATCTACCAAATTAAACCTAAAAACCTCCCACTCAAACCTAAAGTGATCCATTGTCTTTTGGGAGCCCTCTAGAGGCCTTTTGTCTCACCAAAACTCATATCATGGAAGATTTAAGTTCCAATAAAAGTGGTGATACTCTTCTAATAATTTCATCTCCTATAGATCTTCAATCACTCTTATTATATTTATTTTTCCTTCTTAGAGGTTATGATGGCCTTTTGTTCCATTAGATCATGTTTGATTGATGTGTAATTGTGTATCTAGGGTATTTTCTCTCTTCTCTCAAGATCCCTCTTCCTAGATTCGGTTATCACCATTGAAGGTGAAGCATATTATATTCATATTTCATGGATTAAAAATATTCCATATAGGTGTTTCTATGCATTTCCTTCATCTTATAAATAAATTTCTCCTGATAATTCATAGAAACAATTTTCTATATTCTAAAGAAATATTCTATGAAAGTTATCCATGAAATTACTTTTGAAATATTTTTTGACCCTATTCTATTTGAATTGAATATGGCATGAATTGAACACTGATGATCTTTATATCTTTCACCTTTTAATGATTTATTAGATATATGTGTATTTGGGTTTTTTTTAAACTGCTTTTAAAAGATTCTTTAGTGAAATTGAGGGCTTTGGCCTGGGTTTTTGTTCCACAAAATTAAATGCCTTGATTTGAATGAAATTAGTTGAACTATCTGATTTTTGATAAATATTTTAAAATTCTTAACTTTGTGAAATTACCAAGATCCCTCTGAATTAATATTCCCTTCATTTTAAAATAGGTGCTCTTGGGTGATTTAAAATGAGTCGTTTATTCACATGAGAAGCGGGTTTCAACCCATGTTTTGATATGTGATCAAAAAAATTTAAATTATAAAACATGATTTTAATGTTATAGTGTTGATTTGATAGAAATGACTATTTTAAAAGGCATGTTTAGAATTATGATGATGATTTCTAAAAGGAAGTCAGTTTTATCACCCATTTTAATGTTGAATTAAATATAATATTTTTAATTGAATTGATAATGATTGACACCTTAGTTGGAACTTTATGATGGTCCTCTCTTGTAATAACCCCTTATTGTAATTTGGTTGATTCATTTTCATCCCATTATTTTGTGTTGAGAAAATTATTATTCATTTTTAAGGAGCTTAAGGGTGAGAGTGAGATGTGGTTTGGGGATATGGGCCCATGATTAATGTTGATAAGGATCCCTATGTGATCCTCATAACTTGATTTTCTCACTCCCTTATTTTGAAAATTTATGGGAACCTATATAGTTAGATTTGATGACCTATATATAGGCTTCCTTAGTGTTCTCACAACCCATCTAGTAGATATATGGAGAACACAAAAGGATTAGGCTAAAAATGCGTGTCCAAGAAATCAGGTGTGTATGGAACTAGTTTTCTTGAGGACCATGAAACTAGCTTCAATCCTGATGATTTTGTATGATGATTTTTGATTATCTAGTCCATGGTGGACTCACTAATGTACCTAGGTTGTTCCCATGATGTCCATATAATAGATATTTGATACATAAAAGTGTTCTTTGTCACCAATTGGCACCAAATATGCCTTGATTAATTGATTGCTTCTCTTTATTGATATATATATATTGAGATGTTTCACCTTGACAATGTCATATTGAATTTTTTACATCTTTTATATCAGATTTATATTCTCATATTTTATTGATTGTCAAAATTTTTCTTGTGAATTTTTTTTCAATGATTTTTAAGAAAATTTTCAGTTTTTAAATTGTTAAATGGAATGTTTTATGAATTTTGTTTGATAAATTATTTTGAAGTGTATAAAACTATATTTTCAAACAAATATTTGTTATCTCGTTATTGTACACCTCTCTTAGAATATTTGAATTACCTTATGAAGAATCTATATAGAATCAATGTTGGAATCTTACTAGGCTTTATAATACACACACTACTTGTAAAATTTTGTGTTTCAGCCATCTTGATATTATATAAGTAGCTCATGCTATCATATTACATTGAGGTTTCATGCTAGGGTGACCAAGGGAATGTGACTTGAAACATGGTGGGTTTTCATGGACCACTGGGAGATGGGTCTTGGTTGTTATTATTCCTCTTTCAGTTAATATAGTGTATCCTTATACTCTGATATGTATATATTTATTTATGAAACTCAAATTATTTCAACAACGTATATTGATTACTATAATATTTTGTGGGTGATATCATTCCCAATGGTTATTTCATGATACTCAAGTTCTTGTCTCCATCCTGTAGAGATCGGGAATGCTCTTTGGGTTTGTAGAGACCCGAAGTCTGATGTACATGGACATTACATTACTTCTGCAGAATACTTAGTACATAACCAAAACAGACACACAAGGACAGTAATAGTTTAGTGTCTTTGGAAACTTGGAACGTAATCCTCTAATCATGGTGAAAGATCTTCAACATCTCCCATAAAGATCTTCCCCTTTTTTTGAAACCTAAATCCTTTATTTATGTCCTGGGGAAAAGAAAACATAAAAGGGTGAGCTCAAATGCTCAGTAAGGGTAAACAAAACAAATATCAATCACGTCATATTCATAAGAACATATCTTTTGGAAATCTTAACCTGCAAAAGAGATCATAATTTCATAACATGGGATAAATCATAGTAGTGAAATTTAATCCCAATAATCATAACATAAAACATGAAACTTTGTGGCATACACACATAATCATAGAGAATCATTTCTTATTAGTCAAGACTCATTTCCAAGACTATCTTAGTGGACAAAGTCCCTTTCTGAACCGATTTCACTCCTCGTTTCAGTCCCGTTTCACTGAACCAGTATAACCTACCATTCCATCCATGTCTATCTCATGAGATATAAAATCTTTACTCAATGCATTGGAGGGAGATATAGGTCCCACCCATCTCATTACTGATACCATTCTTATATGTGCCACAAAATCATAAATCTTACATCATTGCATAACCCATGTAATAAAAATGGGAATCTTAAACATCGTGACATCATAAAACAATTCATATATGATAAAGGAATTCATAAATATAATTTCATCACAACATAATCAAATAAATGTAATAATAGGGATAGAAACAGAACCCTTTATTATCTTAGATGGAAAATAATTTTGACAAAACCCTTGAACTCCATTCTTGAGGAAAATATCCTTTCTGCCTCAAAAACACTTTTCCTTTCTTAACATGTCGTACAATTATAAACTAAAAGAATTTGATTAAAAATAAACTTGAAAACTTGTAAAGTAATATTCTTGGAAATAATGTTTTAAAAATCCATTCATGCCGTATAAGTTAAAAAAACATTCTTCTCGTACTTTTGTCAGAAAAGTCAAAAAGTACCTCATACGAAAAACGTCAAAAGATTCCTTTCATCTTTTACTAAAAACTCACTGAAGGGTAAAATAGGATTTAAACAATTGTAGGTGGATGGAAATAATATTACTTATTGAGGAAACATGTATGTGGATGATAAAATACACCCTAGTAAATACCAAAGTATAAACAATCTCAGATAAAAATGAGACTGTGATATTTCCCTTACCTTAGGTCCGACTTGCTTCGTATGTGTCTGAACCTCCTGTATAATGATTTAAATAATGTCATTGACTTATTCCAGAATCATACTCATTGTTATGATATCATATATGTAATTCCCCGACCCTAGTTACCTAGAGTCGGTAAATTATTACATAACATTGGCATGATCACGAGAAAGATCAAGTCTTGAAAGACCGATTAGTTTAGTAGCCTTGGAAACACTAGATATATTCATAAGTTTTACATTACACCATAAAATGAAAAACTACTACAAAAACATAATGTCTCCACAGTCCACACTATTATCCCCTCATAATATCCCTGCAGGTCATTCATAACTTACTTCTTCACATCCTAGGAAAAATAAAAATAGAAAAGGGGTGAGCTCAAATGCCCAGTAAGGATAACAATATAGCGGAAACTTTCATAAATAAGAATAAACATTCAAGGCAATGTATAAATAAAACAAAATCCTTTCAATCTTGAACTTTAAACATAGTATGGAATAAATAAAATCAAATAATTCCATTTACTTATTCACATGGATATTCTACTAATCGAATAATCACATGCAAAATCAATAACCACTTTCATAATGATGGAATGCATAATGCCAGACTATCATAACCACATAGCCAAGGCCTCGTGCCAAGAATACAAATAAGATTTTGTCAAGGCCTTATGCCAAGACACTAGTTTGTCTCATGAGACCTACCGATGCATCGAGGAGCTATAGCGGGCTCCACCCGTCACATATTAAGTCCAATGCATTCCCATATGAAAAGGTTTAAACATAACATAAACATTCGTATTAAAACTAGCATACGAAATGTCAATACTTTCACCATAAACCATGAATGGTATAAAAATAGCACATCCATTGTCAAACATATCACAAAACCTTTAATACAACATAGAATTTTTGTATCATAATAAATAAACTTCACATAAGCGTAAAATCCAACAAAGGATGTTGCCATAGAAGAAATCAAAACTCTTTTTAGGGAAATATCTCTTTTATTTTGAAATCATTTAAGATCCATATAAAATAAAAAATTTTCTTTGAAAATATTCTTATAAGCTTGTAAGGGAAGCTTCGACGATTTTGTAACAGCGGAAAATAGCCGCACCCGCCGTATAAGTTAAAAAAAACATTCTTACCATAATTTTGTCGAAAAGGTTAAAAAGAACCTTGTTTGGAAAACGACGGAAAGATTCCTTTATAAACCTCTTATAAAAAGTAAAACAAGGGTATAAATGACTTTAACCGATATTCTTGGGAATAGTAAAAATGTTTTGAAATACATTTTTAAGAAACATGGATGTGGATGATAAAGAGATCCCAGTAGATTATTACGTATAAACAACCTCGGATAAAGAAGAGATTGTGAAATAACCCTTACCTTGTACTTTTCCTTGGTCGGGGTAGGTTAACCTCCTGTATAATGGTGAAATAATTGTTATTAAATTAAAAAAGAATCATATACATTAATATGATATCATATATGATCTTTTAATATTGATTTGATAATAATATCTTAGTATTATCGTTGTTTCGGGTGTTAACTTACTTGTTTTATTTTATATGTTTTGTTACGTAATCCATGTTTGTAATGGATAGGTTGTATATTATTCATATCCATAATGATATCAAGTCCTCAAACATCATTTTTAAATCATCAAATGATAATTATACTTGAATGGATACGATGGAGAATGAATCTTATCACGTTCGTGGAGACAGTAGTCCGTACGTACGCACGAGCGACAATATCATTCTTTTGATATTAAAATAATATATAAATGGATGTTATATCATATATACAGAATAATTAAAATGTTATATTTATTATTTACATGAGTTAAACATCATTATTTTACCCATCCAAATAATAATATATTGAATAACAATTACACCACGACGTGGAGACGGTAAGCCGTACGTACGCACGTATGGTGACATGTTATTCAAAGGGTGGATAGAATACTGAATATAGTTGTACCATATTTATAATAACATCACAGTATATGTGAGATACTATAGTTATTATTTTAAAATGGTAATAACAATGAAAGAAGAAGTGGAAGAAGAAAGGAACTTGAAAAGGGGTGGTGAAAACATTACCTCTTCTTCGAGTTCTTCCTTTTGATTTGATAAAAAGGGCTCCTTAGGTTGGATTTATGATCAAACTAAGGCCTCTAGGTTGTAGTGAGGGAAGTTGGGAGAGTATTTGGGTAGAGTTTGTCCGAACAAAAAGGCTTTGAAGGTGTGAAGAAATGAGAAGGAGGAGTGCCCTTTTATAAGAGGGGTGAGGGGCACCTTTGGAAAAGCTAGAAATATTAATTTATAATAAATTCATATTCGGTTTCTAATGGCTCCAAAGTTGATTATTTAAATGTTAAGGTGGGGATAGGTCTAAAACAACTCAACCAATAGAATTTAGTCAGGTTTGGATACTTATATTAACCTTATCTTTAAGTATTAACTCTAAGTTAATTAGTTTCACTTTTACAATGTATCTTTGTATTTTTATATAATATGGTTAATAATCATAATATATACATCCAAGAGACCCCCAAGTGGTCCAGTAATGATAAACCTATCATGATATAAGTCTCTTGGCCGAAACTTAGATTTTTAGGAATTTAATATCAATTAATAATATAATATTTGTTTTAAGAATTCTTTTATGTCAATTTTGACACTATTCAATAGTCGATTTTTTTAAAACTCATAACAGATTGATTACTTAGAAAAAAGTCAAATAAATCAATCCTAATATATCATATTATCCTATAAAATTAGTTTAATTCATTAAAAGTTTCATATTATATTTATTTGGGTATTTATAATATCAATTATTTTAATTTGTCACTATTATAGTAATTAATTCATCATCATTGTGTCATTAATAAATTAAATTATTTAATGTCTAAAAATTATAGATAAAATATCATTATGTATGAAATCTTTTTACCTTTCTAATTAATTTTTATAATATAAAATCCAACATATATAACCCTATGTAACAATTGTTTTTCTAAAAGATATATGCTTGTGTCATTTTAGTATTCATTTTAACTTAATTAAAATAAAGTGTCCCTATCACCTACAAGTGGAACCATGGGGTCCCAAAATCGACCGAAAGATGCCTATGGTCGAACATGTATCAACCAATAAGGCTAGGACACGTTTTAGGGTAATTTAGTATTAATATAATATTATTTTTTAACCCTTATTTACCGGATTTACCCTTAACCATGGTAAATAAAAAATTTACCGTAGTAATTATTCAAAATGCCTAAAAATAAAAGTTACCTATTTACACAATTTGGACATCCTGATTCCAAATATGGAATCCATTTTTCTAAATTCAAAACACAGAAGTGGCAGAAATTAATTTAAAATTAATTCCCGCTATTAAAACAAAAAGCGTGTTTTTAAGAGTTAATAACTATCAAAAGATTGACACTTGTTTATGTTAGGTTTAATTGTAAAATTATGTCCAATGACCAACATTATATTAAATGGTAAAAATATATTCTAAATATACTTTAAAACCACTCAAATTCATAATTTATCACTATTAATTATTTTGATTAAAAATGTTGTTTTTAATTAAAATTTAGTAATTTTCACTATTCATCATAATATGAAAGTTATCCGAAATGTACCAAAATTTCACTTTAGGCTAAATTAGATATTACGAATCCAAAAATGAAGTCCATTTTAATATATAAAATATATATATAATTTCAAAAAGTAGGTATTACTATTCATAACGGCTAGTTTGATTGGTTATGGTGTGTTAGAACTCGGTGTTGCGTACAACACACGCTATCACATTATTTAAAGAGAAGCATACCATAGAAGCTTGGGGTGTTACATTCTCCCCTCCTACAAATAATTTCATCCTCGAAATTTCTAGAATACTACCGCATGAAAAGACTCGGTTGGTTCTTCATCATAAGTTCCTCGGGTTCCCACGTTGCCTCTTCCATCTTATGGTTTCTCCACAAAACTTTTACCAGACGCGTCGTCTGGTTTCTCAGCACTTGTTCTCTCGTATCAAGAATCCTGATGGGCTCTTCGCAATAAGACAGGTCGGGTTCCAGTTCTAATTCTTCATAGCTGAGTACATGCATTGGGTCAGGCATGTATTTCCTCAACAGAGATACGTGGAAAAAATCGTGAACATTAGAGAGACTTGGCGGCATTGCCAATCGGTAAGCTACAACCCCAATTCGTTCTAGAATTTCTAAGGGTCTGATGTTCCTGGGAATCAATTTACCTTTCTTACCAAAACGTATGACTCCCTTCCATGGAGATAACTTCAGGAAAACATGATCACTGACTTGAAATTCCAAATCCTTCCTTTGATTATCATCATAGCTCTTCTGCCTACTTTGAGCTGATTTGATGTGATTTTGGATTACCTTCACCTTTTCCACCGTTTCCTCCACCAGTTCTGGGCCTACAAGTTTTCTTTCACCAACTTCATCCCAACAGGTTGGTGTACGACATCTCTTTCCGTATAACGCTTCATATGGTGCCATCTGAATACTCGAATGGAAGCTATTGTTATAGGAAAATTCTACCAGAAGTAAATATTGATCCCACATACCCTAAAAGTCAAGTGAGCAAGATCTCAACATGTCTTCTAAGGTCTAAATAGTCCGTTCTAATTGTCCGTCTTTCTGAGGGTGGTAAGCAGTGCTCAAATGAAGTTCAGTATCCAGTGATTTCTGAAGACTTTTCCAAAATCTTGAAGTAAAACGGGGATCACGATCAGAAACAATCGATAGGGGTACGCCATGAAGTCTCAAAAATTCATTAATATATAGTCTTGCTAGACGTTCCAGGGGTAGATCTTCTCTTATAGCAAAAAAATTTGCTGACTTGGTAAGACGATCAACAATAACCCATATTGCATCGTTCCTTCTAGGAGTCTTTGGTAGCCCCATGACAAAGTCCATCGTAATATTGTCCCATTTCCACTTCGGTATGGGAAGAGGTTGCATGACTCCTCCAGGTTGTTTCCTTCCAGCTTTCACTTGCTGACAAACCATACATCATGACACAAAATCAGCAATCTCCCTCTTCATGTTGTCCCACCAAAAATGTTCCATCAAATCTCTATACATTTTGGTGCTCCCAGGGTGTATATAGAAATTGGAATTATGAGCATCATCCAGAAATTCCCTTTTTAGATCAGGTATATTGGGAACACAATGTCTCTTCCCAAATTTCAAAATTCCATCTTTATACACAAAGTCTCTCAATCTCCCATCATTCATAGCTTTAATCATCTTTTGAAATTCTTCGTCATCGGTTTGAGAACTCTTAATCCTTTCTAGTAAAGATGGTTTTGCAACCATTTGAAAAAGAATTGATGTTTTGCCTTCCCTGGTTATTCCCATGTCCATCTTCACTAGATCCATGAAAATTGGATCCCTTTCAATTCTCATATCTTTCAAAACTCCTTGGTCTTTTCTTCTCAATGCATCTGCCACCTTGTTTGCCTTCCCCGGGTGGTAGTGTATCGTACAATCATAATCCTTGAGTAATTCAAGCCATCTCCTTTGCCTCATGTTGAGTTCTTTTTGTGAGAAAATATACTTCAAACTCTTGTGATCAGTATAAATCTCACATTTTTCACGATAGAGGTGGTGCCTCCATATCTTCAAAGCAAAGATCACAGCTGCTAACTCGAGATCAGGAGTAGGATAGTTTTGTTCATGAATTTTCAACTGTCGTGATGCATAGGCAATAACCCTATCATTCTGCATAAGGACACAACCAAGTCCTTTCTTCGATGCATCACTATAAATAACGAACCCATCATTCCCTGATGGTAGAGTCAATATAGGAGCATTGACTAATCTTCTCTTGAGTTCTTTGAAACATTCTTCACACTCTTTTGTCCAAACAAATTTAACCCCTTTACGTGTGAGCTTCGTTAATGGGTTAGCCAATCGGGCAAAATTCTGGACGAAACGTCGATAATAACCTGCCAATCCAATAAAACTGCGTACCTCAGTTATACTCGTAGGTGCTGGCCATTATTGGATTGCCTTGGTCTTAGAAGGATCAACAGAGATTCCATCTTTAGAGACAATATGTCCAAGAAAAGAAATCTCCTGAAGCCAGAATTCACACTTGCTAAACTTCTCATATAATTCATGCCTCCTCAGAGTCTTCAAGATAATGCGCAAGTGATTTTCATGATCTTCTTAGGTTTTGGATTATACCAAGATATCATCAATAAATACCACCACAAATTCATCGAGATACTCCTTGAAAACTCTATTCATCAGATCCATGAATACAGAGGGTGCATTAGTCAATCCGAAAGGCATTACAGTAAACTCGTAGTGCCCGTACCTGGTTCGAAATACTGTCTTCGGAATGTCTTCCTTCTTTACACACAACTGATGGTATCTAGATCGAAGGTCAATCTTTGAAAAGTATTGAGCTCCAAGCAGTTGGTCAAATAAATCATCAATGCGAGGTAGGGTATACTTGTTCTTTATCGTTATAACATTGATCTCCCTGTAGTCGATACATAACCTCATATATCCATCTTTCTTTTTAACAAAAATAACAGGGGCTCCCCATGGATAAACACTAGGGAGAATAAATCTTTTATTACTCAATTCCTCTAGTTGTTTCTTTAGTTAGACTAACTCTACAGTGGCCATTCTGTAAGGGGTCTTCGATATAGGCCTTGATCCATGAATTAAATCAATGGAAAACTCAACTTCTCGTTCTGGAGGATGTCCAGGTAAATCTTCCGGAACTACATCTACAAATTCATTCACAACGGGTACATCCTCTATTTGAACATTCCTTTCCTCACCCACAGTTATTTCATTCTCTTCCTCCCCAATAATTGAATTTAGTTGAGCTATTGAGGGTGGATCTAAATAAGAATTAGGTGGTGACGATTCTTCTCTAAAGATAAGGTGTTCCTTATCATTATCATCATGAATCGTAACCTCTTTCTTCTTACAATAAATCTTCGCATCATAGTCCGAAAGCCAGTCCATACCGAGGATTATATCAAACTCAATCATAGGTATGACAATGATATCAGCAGATAAATAACATTTATGTGCTCTAATGGGGACTGATTTACAAAACTTTGTTGCAATGATACTTCCCTTAGGAGTTTTAACTGACAACTCCCTTATTAAATGAAATTGGAAATATCTAATTTTTGTAGCAAACTGGGAAGATATGAAGCAATGCGATGATCCAGAATCAAATAATGCATTTTCTAAACTTGAGGAAACCATTAAATTACCTGCCACCACGTATTTCAGAGCTTCTACCTCAGTAGTAGTGATAGCATAAGACTGGCCTTGATCCCTTGGCCTTTTCTGAGGTAAGTTCTCCTGATGCTTAGGACATTCATTTGTATAATGTCCCATCTCCCTGCAATTGTAGCACTGAACGTTGGTAGCTTCCTTCTTCCCTTTGCAATCACGAGCTTGGTGGCCTTCTTCACCACACTTGTAACAAACTCCCATTCCCTTCAAGCAAGTACCGGGGTGTTTCTTCCCACATTTACCACAGGATGGATATTCAACCTTTTCTTTCTTCCCCTTATTTCCATTCCCAGATTGATCAGCAGGCCTCTTCTTCTCTTGCTTTGCTTTAAATTCATAAGACTTAGAGAATTCCTTTTCGGTCTTGATAGCACATGAGACAATGTCTTCGTACGATGAAAAGGATTGTGAGACTAATGCTCGATGGAGAAATGGTTTTAACCCATCAAAGAAACGAACCATATTACTTCTTGGGTTACGTATATAATCTCCAGCAAACCATGCTAACCTTGTAAAGTTAGCCTCATACTTTGTGACATTCTCATCCTCCTTCTGTCTCAGACTTAGAAATTTCCTTTCCATATCTGCTCGATGGTCGCGAGGAAAGTATTTTTCTAAAAACAGATCATTGAACTCCCTTCTTTCCATATTTGACACTTCATCATCTTTCTTCATATTTTGAATTAATGACCCCCATTGATCATCATCTCCTGTGAGGTGGTAAACTGTAATGATAACTTTTTCCCTTTCATTACTCCCCAAAGCCTGAAATATTTTTTCTAGGGAAAATATCCATTGCTCAGCTACTAAGGGATTTGTACTCCCATTGAATGTTGGTGGTTGTTTCCTCATGAATCGATCTAACATTGATCCTCCACACTGTGGATCAGGGTGATCCATACGGGTAAGGTTATTATTCATAACCTGAGTAAGTTGTCCCAGTATGGTGATTAGCTGATCGACACCAGTTTCATCACCAGATCCACTATAATTATCTTGAGCAGGAGGGAAATCCCTACATGGAGTGCGTGCATTGATACAGTTTCCATTTCTTCCACTAGCCGCCATTTCTAAACAATGGCATAAAATAGATCAGTTTATGAATCAAAATAATTATAAAACACTTAACATAAATTGAACTATCTATGGATATAATCCATAATCATTAAAATGTTTTCTTTGAGGAAGTATATACTCATAAACCCTTCATAATGATTTGTAAAGAAAATGAGAGTTATCCTAAAAATATCCCCTGGGAGTGTCGTAACCAAGAGTGCAGCAAGGCCCGTTGTCATGCACCAGTTCTCGTTCGAGTCTAGCTCAAAGCGGTGTTTCGGGTTTTACCCCTAGGTACATCTGTGCCAGAGCCGCCTCTACCTGGTCGTATCCAGACAGGGATGTATTGCTCGGAAAACTCACAAAATCTCTATAATACCAAAATTCTAGGAAGTTCTTCTATACTAATCCTCAAAGTTCATCTTAGGTCTACGTGCTCTAATCAGAGTTTATCTAAATCTAGCTTCCAAGGTTTGTACTAAACTTCCTCTGATACCAACTGTAACACCCCGACCCCAGTTACCTAGAGTCGGTGCATTATTAAATAACATTGGCATGATCACGAGAAAGATCAAGTCTCGAAAGACCGATTAGTTTAGTAGCCTTGTAAACACTAGGTATATTCATAAGTTTTACATTACACTATAAAATGAAAAACTACTACAACAACATAATGTCTCCACAGTCCACACTATTATCCCCTCATAATATCTCTGCAGGTCATTCATAACTTACTTCTTCACATCCTGGGAAAAATAAAACATAGAAAAGGGGTGAGCTCAAATGCCCAGTAAGGATAACAATATAGCGGAAACTTTCATAAATAAGAATAAACATTTAAGGAAACGTATAACTAAAACAAAATCCTTTAAATCTTGAACTTTCAACATAGTATGGCATAAATAAAATCAAATAATTCCATTTACTTATTCACTTGGATATTCTACTAATCGAATAATCACATGCAAAATCAATAACCACTTTCATAATGATGGAATGCATAATGCTAGACTATCATAACCACATAGCCAAGGCCTCGTGTCAAGACTACAAATAATATTTTGTCAAGGCCTTGTGCCAAGACACTAGTTTGTCTCATGAGACCTACCGATGCATCGAGGAGCTATATCGGGCTACACCCGTCACATATTAAGTCCAATGCATTCCCATATGAAAATGTTTAAACATAACATAAACATTCGTATTAAAACTAGCATACGAAATGTCAATACTTTCACCATAAACCATGAATGGTATAAAAATAGCACATCCATAGTCAAACATATCACAAAACCTGCAATACAACATAGAAGTTTTGTATCATAATAAATAAACATCACATAAGCGTAAAATCCAACAAAGGATGTTGACATAGAAGAAATCAAAACTCTTTTTAGAGAAATATCTCTTTCATTTTGAAATCATTTAAGATCCATATAAAATAAAACATTTTCTTTGAAAATATTCTTATAAGCTTGTAAGGGAAGCTTCGACGATTTTATAACGGCGGAAAATAGCCGCACCCGCCGTATAAGTTAAAAAAACATTCTTACCTTAATTTTGTCGAAAAGGTTAAAAAGCACCTTGTTTGGAAAACGACGGAAAGATTCCTTTATAAACCTCTTATAAAAAGTCAAACAAGGGTATAAATGACTTTAAACCATATTCTTGTGAATAGTAAAAATGTTTTGAAATACATTTTTATTAAACATGGATGTGGATGATAAAGAGATCCCAGTAGATTATTACGTATAAACAACCTCGGATAAAGAAGAGATTGTGAAATAACCCTTACCTTGTACTTTTCCTTGGTTGGGGTAGGTTAACCTCTTGTATAATGGTGAAATAATTGTTATTAAATTATACAAGAATCATATACATTAATATGATATCATATATGATCTTTTAATACTGATTTGATAATAATATCTTAGTATTATCGTTGTTTCGGGTGTTAACTTACTTGTTTTCTTTTATATGTTTTGTTACGTAAGCCATGTTTGTAATGGATAGGTTGTATATTATTCATATCCAGAATGATATCAAGTCCTTAAACATCATTTTTAAATCATCAAATGATAATTATACATGAATGGATATGATGGAGAATGAATCTTATCGCGTTCGTGGAGACGGTAGTCCGTACGTACGCACGAGCGACAATATCATTCTTTTGATATTAAAATAATATATAAATGGATGTTATATCATATATAAAGAATAATTAACATGTTATATTTATTATTTACATGAGTTACACATCATTATTATACCCATCCAAATAATAATATATTGAAGAACAATTACACCACGACGTGGAGATGGTAAGCCGTACGTACGCACGTATGGTGACATGTTATTCAAAGGGTGGATAGAATACTGAATATGTTTGTACCATATTTATAATAAAATCACAGTATATGTGAGATACTGGAGTTATTATTTTAGAATGGTAAGAACAAAGAAAGAAGAAGTGGAAGAAGAAAGGAACCTGAAAAGGGGTGGTGAAAACATTACCTCTTCTTCAGGTTCTTCCTTTTTATTTGATCAAAAGGGCTCCTTAAGCTGGCTTTCTAATCAAACTAATGCCTCTATATTGTAGTGAGGGAAGTTGGGAGAGTATTTGGGCATATTTTGGCCGAACCAAAAGGCTTTTAAGGGGTGAAGAAATGAGAAGGAGGAGTGCCCTTTTATAAGAGGGGTGAGGGGAACCTTTGGAAAAGCTAGAAATATTAATTTATAATAAATTCATATTAGGTTTCTAATGGCTCCAAAGTTGATTATTTAAATGCTAAGGTGGGTATAGGTCGAAAACAACTCAACCAATAGAATTTAGACAGGTTTGGGTACTTATATTAACCTTATCTTTAAGTATTAACTCTAAGTTAATTAGTTTCACTTTTTCAACGTCTCTTTGTATTTTTATATAATATGGTTAATAAACATACTATATACATCCAAGAGACCCCAAAGTGGTCCATTAATGATGAACATATCATGATATAAGTCTCTTGGACGAACCTTAGATTTTTAGGAATTTAATATCAATTAATAATATAATATTTGTTTTAAGAATTCTTTTATGTCAATTTTGACACTATTCAATAGTTGATTTTTGTGAAACTCATAACAGATTGATTACTTCGAAAAAAGTCAAATAAATAAATCCTAATATATCATATTATCCTATAAAATTAGTTTAATTCATTAAAAGTTTCATATTACATTTATTTGGGTATTTATAATATCAATTATTTTAATTTTTTACTATTATAGTAATTAATTCATCATAATTGTGTCATAAATAAATTAAATTATTTAATGTCTAAAAATTATAAATAAAATACCATTATGTAAGAAATCGTTTTATCTTTCTAATTAATATTTATAATCTAAAATCCAACATATATAACCCTATGTAAAATTGTTTTTCTAAAATATATATGCTTGTGTCATTTTTGTATTCATTTTAACTTAATTAAAATAAAGTGTCCCTATCACCTACAAGTGGCACCATGGGGTCCCAAAATCGACCGAAAGATGACTATGGTCGAACATGTATCAACCAATAAGTCTAGGACATGTTTTAGGGTAATTTAGTATTATTATAATATTATTTTTTAACCCTTATTTACCGCATTACCCTTAACCATGGTAAATAAAATATTTACCGCATTAATTATTCAAAATGTCTAAAAATAAAAGATACCTATTTACACAATTTGGAAATCCTTATTCCAAATAAGGAATCCATTTTTCTAAATTCAAAACACAGAAGTGGCAGAAATTAATTTAAAATTAATTCACGTTGTTAAAACAAAAAGCGTGTTTTTAAGAGTTAATAACTATCAAAAGATTGACACTTGTTTATGTTCGGTTTAATTGTAAAAAAATGTTCAATGACCAACATTATATTAAATGGTAAAAATATATTCTAAATATACTTTAAAATGACTCAAATTCATAATTCATCACTATTAATTATTTTGATTAAAAAAATTGTTTTTAATTAAAATTTAGTAATTTTCACTATTCATCAAAATATGAAAGTTATCCGAAAAGTACCAAAATTTCACTTTAGGCTAAATTCGATAATCCGAATCCAAAAATAAAGTCCATTTTAAAATATAAAATATATATATAATTTCAAAAAGTAGGTATTACTATTCATAATGGCTAGTTTTATTGGTTATGGTGTGTTAGAACTCGGTGTTGCGTACAACACACGCTATCACATTATTCAAAGAGAAGCGTACCGTAGAAGCTTGGGGTGTTACAATATATGGTTCACTTATGGCTTTATATTACCCATTCTTTTGTAAATTCCATGTTAAAGAGAGTTTTGGGTAAAATCGTTTCATTTGTCGTCCGTGTTTTGACTTGTAATTATTTATATGATTTCTTAGATCATGACTACTTAATTCCAGAATATAAAACATGATTTATATATAATATATATTCATAATATATATATATATATAAAATAGATAAGTAAATTGAAAGAAATACACCGTTCATGGAGACGGTAGACCGTACGTACGCATGAATGTTGTTTTCTTTTCCTTAATGAGTTGAATGGAATTAAGTAGATGACATACATATATATACACATAAATATAGAATCATTATTATGTCATATATTTCATTATTAATTATTATATATACTTTATAATCATTCATGAATGGTTAACGTGGAGAATGAATCTCATTGTGTATGTATACTATTTCAAAATCAATATCACTTTACAATAATCATATATAGTTATTATGTACACCATTATACCCATCCAAGTAAGGTGGTGGTGGATAATAGATTACACCACGGCGTGGAGACGTTATTCCGTACGTACACACACGCGGTGATTTCATTTTCCGTAGGATGGATAGATGGTGAAATAAGGTTGTTTCGTAATTATAATAACATATCAGTATATAAGTGATACTTATGTTATTAATTCATAATGAAACAACCAACGACGAACAAGTGGAAGAAGAAATAAAGATGAAAGAATTGGTAACAGACATTACCTCTTCTTTGAAGCCCCTCTTTGAGATCTCCTTTTAGGGCACTAAAATTGTCCTTTGAGGAAGACCGGAACCTCTAGGATGTTTCTGGGGAAGTGGAGAAGGGAATGTTGTAGGGTTTGGCCGATCTTGAAAGCTCAAAGTGGTGTGAGGAAGAGAGGGAGGAGGTGCCCTTTTATAAGGGAGGGGAGGGGCACCTTTGGAATAACTAAAACTATTATTTTATTATAAAGTCAAATTCGGTTTTAAATATCTCCCAATTGATTCATTTCGAAGATAAGGTGGGGATGGCTCGAAATCCTCTAATCCAATAGAATTTCGACAAGTTTAGGTTCCTATTTTAACCTTATCATTTAGATTTAACATTAAGTAAAATAATTTCACTTTTACAGTGTCTTCTTGTTTTCTTATACTATAAGGTTAATAAACATACTATAAGAAGCCAAAAGAACCCCAAGTGGTTTTTTATTAATATATATAACAATGTCTAAGTCATTTGATCGAACCTTAGATTTTTAGGAATAAAATAACAATTCATAATATAATATTTGTTTTAAAAACTATTTTATGTCAATTTTGACACTATTTTGTAATTTATTTTTGTCAAAATCATAACAGAATGATTAGTTCAAAAAAATTAAATTAAATCAATAATAATATGTCATATTAACCTATAAAATTATTTTATTTCATTAAAAGTCTGAAATTACCTTTATTTGGGTATTTATAACATCAATTATGTCAATATTTCATTAATATGATAATTACTGCATCATCTTTGTGTCATAAATAAATTATATTATTTAATGTCTAAAAATTAAAAATAAAATACCATTTTCTAGGAAGCCTTTTTAGCTTTCTAATTACTATTTATAGTAGAATTTATCTTATGTATAACCCTATATTAAAAATTATTTACTTATTAAACTTTGATTTCAACTATTTTAACCCTTCTTTAAATATATTAATAATAAATGTCCTAATCTAATCCAAGTGGGCATAAATGGTCATATTTTATTCCTAAGGATGTTTTTGGTCGAATTACACTTCTCCAATTGAATTAGGAGATGTTTTAGGATAATAATAATATCATTTTTACCCTTAATTACCCTATTTACATTTAACCGTGATAAAAAAAGTAAAAAGTTACTATTCACCAAAAATAATTTTCATCTAATTGAACCACATTTACTTACTGACATCAACCGTGTGTCTAGGATTTTTGAAATTCCACTCACAGAAGCGGTAAAATTAAATTTCATGAAAAATTCATTTTTCTTAACTACCACTTAGTGGTTTCACTATTCATCAAAAAATGAAAGTTTCCAGAAAAATACCAAAAATTAGGCCTAAGCTATATTTGATATTATGAACTCAAAAATGATGTCTATTTTACCAAATTCAAAACATATCAGTTGCATTTATTAATTTAAAAATTAATTCCTGTCGTCAAAACAAATCGCGTGTTCTTAAGATATAATAACTACCAAAAGATTGACACTTGTTTATGTCTGGTTTAAATGTGAAATTACATCCAATGAACAACATTGTATTAAATTGTAAAAATATATTCTAAATATACTTTAAAACCAATAAAATTAATAATTTATCACTATTAATTATTTCGATTAAAAAGGGTTTTTTTAATTAAAATTTAGTAATTTTCACTATTCATCAGAATATGAAAGTTATCCGAAAAGTACCAAAATTTCACCCTAAGATAATTTCGATATTCCGAATCCAAAAATGAAGTACATTTTGAAAAATAAAATTTACAAAATTTTAAAAAGTGGTTATTACTATTCATAACGGCTAGTTTTAATAACATATTAATAGCATATTGTTGTTTAGTGAAACTCGTTATTGCATACTACACGCGCTATCGAGGAAGGTCGCGATTGCGTGTAATGAAAGGAAAGTCAAGGATGCACGTTTTTCAAGATCCTTTTGTTTTAGCGTACAACACAAGGCATTAATGAAATTAAAAAGAATATTTTTCATAAAATCTCGGGGTGTTACATTCTACCCCCCTTAAAATGAATTTCGCCCTCGAAATTCGTTGGGGTTATAAATGGTTTACTAATCGAAAGTATCTTTAATAGAAACCCACATCATAAAAAGGAATACCAAAACCAATATTTAAAAACAAAAGTATGAAACGTAACGGTTACCCAAATAAACTAATCACTGGGTTTCCACATAGGTGAAAATATGGATATGGAAGAGAAATCTAACCATCATGTTCTGATAGAGAGTGGTAGAGAACATGGCTATGGAAAGGCCAGAAATCAAAAAGCCATAAATTTGTGACGATCTAAGGTACCATCTGAATCATCAGATATAAGAGCACTAGGACAACATTTTTGGTTTTCAAGATCATATCCCAAAAGTTGATGAAATTGGAATTAGAAGAAATACTTTCGTGATTTTGGTATTGTCTCACCGTTTGTCGTTCTTTGGATAATTTCCACTTAATCTCTTAAAGAAATGAAGTTGAATTTGTCATTCGTGATGTGTTAGTAGATCATGTGATAGAATGATGGGTCATTCCATCTGTCTCAAACAAAAGGTTAGAAAAGTTATCAAAAAAAAATACATAAGTCCATCTATAGTGAGATTAATCCTATATAGTTCCTAAAATGGACTTATACTTCATATATCATACTGATTAATATATTAAAATTAGTTTCTACTAAACAAGGACTTCCTGTAGGCCAGTGGTAGGTGATAAAGGCCAGTCGCACTCCGGTTGTGTGTTCAATTCCCACAGCCTTGTCCGACGCGATGGGATGTCGCCCGTCCTACAGGTTGTCCTTTTTCTAAAGCTATATTACTATAACATCCCATCAACAATATCAAAAAAGTTTTATCCTTAAACAATAATAACTTTTGTCCAACATAATCCATTCCAATCTTTAGGTTTATCTAAAATACATCGGTCCAAGCTCATAGTATAAAGAAAATGATCACGTGAATGCCATTATTTATCCCCCATATATCATAAGATATATCTTGTTGGTCAAATTACAAATATGTGAATACCTTAATCATGTATTCTCTTGAAGAATGAATATCCATTGAACCTTAGTGAAAACATGAATGTAGTTAAAAGTTAACACTTTATACATACCAAAATCCTCAAAATTCTTTATACTCAAACCATGATATCACTTAGTCCTTATATCAATCATGAGCTCATGAATACTGTAAAACATTTGATTTTCTCCTTATCCCTTCAATATGCGCATATCATCTACTTTCCAAAAAATATCTGAATAACCTTTCATGGTTACTGGTACTATTAATCATACACTTTCTAAACTTATGGAAAGACAACAGTGTAACAATCCTTAGATGTCTCTTTATTCCATAGTACCATGAGATTACTTATACAACATTACACTTGATAAACATGTAATCATTCCACTACCATCTTAAACCATTGACTAAACTTCAACAATTCTTTCATTTCACATATCATTTATAGTCTCTTCTTCATCATCAACATAAATATTACCCATATGACCATATTTTTTCTCTTCATGAGACTTTACCATAGGGCATTGTTTTGCATAATGCTCGTACAATCCACATTTAAAGCATTTAACCATTGTTGATGTCTTAGCAATACCATTATTTGCATCCATGGTGTTAACTGAACCTTTTCCTTTGCACTTACTGGCTTTATGTCCTTCTTTTCCACACCCAAAGAATCTTCTTGTTCCTTTGAAACATTCTCCTTGATGCCTCTTCCCACATTATTTACATAGGGGAAATTGAACTTTCTTTCCTCTAGGATCATCATGAAACTCCATCTTTCTCTTATTAGCCGAGTCAGGAAACTTACAAAATTTGAGTTTATTGATCATATTATGAGATTTCTGATTCAGCATAATAATGATGTTTGGACTTACAAATCTAGTTTCATTTGGTTTCTCATGAATAATATCATTCCATTGTCCGTTATATCCTCCATTATCGTGAATCTTCCTGTTTCCAGCCATTTTCTAAAACCCAAAAAGAATAGTTTGAGAGGAAAAAATCATGCTAGGGAAAATAACATAGTAAATGGGAAGCACCATGAATATCTAACATCTTAGGTTAAATTCTAATATCGTTACCATAGTTCTAGGACTATATCCTATACGTATACAAATCCTTAGGGACATCCCTAGACAAACCTTAGAAATATCTATAGGGATCTCACTAATGTTTTCACATCATAGTTTCTAAAGGTTTACTAAACCATTCCTCTGATACCAAATGTAGAGACCCGAAGCCTGACGTACATGGACATTACATTACTTTTGTGGAATACTTAGTACATAACAAAAACAGACACACAAGGACCGTAATAGTTTAGTGCCTTTGGAAACTTGGAATGTAATCCTCTAATCGTGGTGAAAGATCTTCAACATCTCCCATAAAGATCTTCCCCTTTTTTTAAACCTAAATCCTTTCTTTATGTCCTGGGGAAAAGAAAACATAAAAGGGTGAGCTCAAATGCTCAGTAAGGGTAAACAAAAGAAATATCAATCACGTCATATTCATAAGAACATATCTTTTGGAAATCTTAACCTGCAAAAAAGATCATAATTTCATAACATAGGATAAATCATAGTAGTGAAATGTAATCCCAATAATCATAACATAAAACATGAAACTTTGTGGCATACACACATAATCATAGAGAATCATTTCTTATTAGTCAATACTCATTGCCAAGACTATCTTAGTGGACAAAGTCCCTTTCTGAACCGATTTCACTCCTCGTTTCAGTCCTGTTTCACTGAACCGGTATAACCTACCATTCCAGCCATGTCTATATCATGAGATATAAAATCTTTACCCAATGGATTGGAGGGAGATATAGGTCCCACCCATCTCATAATGATACCATTCCTATGTGTGCCACAAAATCATAAATCATACATCATTGCACAACCCATGTAATAAAAATGGGAATCTTAATCATCGTGACATCATAAAACAATTCATATATGATAAAGTAATTCATAAATATAATTTCATCACAAAATAATCAAATAAATGTAATAATAGGGATAGAAACATAACCCTTTATTATCTTAGATGGAAAATAATTTTGATAAAACACTTGAACTCCATTCTTGAGGAAAATATCCTTTCTGCTTCAAAAACACTTTTCCTTTCTTAACATGTCGTACAATTATAAACTAAAAGAATTTGATTAAAAATAAACTTTAAAACATGTAAATTAAGCTTCTTGGAAATAATGTTTTAAAAATCCATTCATTCCGTATAAGTTAAAAAAACATTCTTCTTGTACTTTTGTCGGAAAAGTCAAAAAGTACCTCGTACGAAAAACATCAAAAGATTCCTTTCATATCTTTTACTAAAAACTCACCGAAGGGTAAAATAGGATTTAAACAATTGTAGGTGGATGGAAATAATATTACTTATTGAGGAAACATGGATGTGGATGATAAAATACACCCCAGTAAATACCAAAGTACAAACAATCTCAGATAAAAATGAGACTGTGATATTTCCCTTACCTTAGGTCCGATTTGCTTCGTATGTGTCAGAACCTCCTGTATAATGATTTAAATAATGTCATCGACTTATTCCATAATCATACTCATTGTTATGATATCATATATGGTTCACTTATTGCTTTATATTACCCGTTCTTTTGTAAATTCCATGTTAAAGAGCGTTTTGGGTAAAATCGTTTCATTTGTCGTCCGTGTTTTGACTTCTAATTATTCATATGATTTCTTAGATCATGATTACATAATTCCAGAATATAAAACATTATTTATATATAATATATATTCATAATATATATATATATATAATAGATCAGTAAATGGAAAGAAATACACCGTTCATGGAGACGGTAGACCGTATGTACGCATGAACGCTGTTTTATTTTCCTTATTGAGTTGAATGGAATTAAGTAGATGGCATACATATATATACACATAAATAAAGAATCATTATTATGTCATATATTTCATTATTAATTATTATATATAATTTATAATCATTCATGAATGGTTAACGTGGAGAATGAATCTCATCGCGTCGTGGAGACGGTAGTCCGTACGTATGCACGAGCGATGATATCGTTCTCATGATCGTGGAATTGTATTGGAGTGTATGTATACTATTTCAGAATCAATATCACATTACAATAATCATATATAGTTATTATTTACACCATTATACCCATCCAAGTAAGGTGGTGGTGGAAAATAGATTACCCCACGGCGTGGAGACGGTATTCCATACGTACGCACGCGCAATGATTTCATTTTCCATAGGATGGATAGATGGTGAAATAAGGTTGTTTCATAATTATAATAAGATATCAGTATATAAGTGATACTGATGTTATTACTTCATAATGAAACAACCTAATAATAAGAAGTGGAAGAAGAAATAAAGATGAAAGAATCGGTAACGGACATTACCTCTTCTTTGAAGCGCCTCATTGAGATCACCTTTTAGGGCACTAAAATTGGTCTTTGAGGAAGACCGGAACCTCTAGGATGTTTCTAGGGAAGTGGAGAAGGGAATTTGGCAGGGTTTGGCCAAGCGTGAAGGCTCAAAGTGGTGTGAGGAAGAGAGGGAGGAGGTGACCTTTTATAAGGGAGGAGAGGGGCACCTTTGGAATAACTACAACTATTATTTTATTATATAGTCAAATTCGGTTTTAAATAGCTCCAAATTGATTAAATTATAATATAAGGTGGTGATGGGTAGAAATAATCTAATCCAATAGAATTTAGACAAGTTTAGGTTCCTATTTTAACCTTATCATTTAGATTTAACATTAAGTAAAATAATTTTACTTTTACCGTGTCTTCTTGTGTTCTTATACTATAAGGTTAATAAACTTACTATAAGAAGCCAAAAGAACCCCAAGTTGTTTATTATTAATATATATAGCATTATCTAAGTCATTTGGGCGAACCTTATATTTTTAGGAATAAAATAACAATTAATAATATAATATTTGTTTTACAAACTATTTTATGTCAATTTTGACACAATTTTGTAATTGATTTTTGTGAAAATCATAACAGAATGATTAGTTCTAAAAAATCAAATTAAATCAATAATAATATGTCATATTAACCTATAAAATTAGTTGATTTCATCAAAAGTCTGAAATTACATTTATTTTGGTATTTATAACATCAATTATGTCAATATTTCATTAATAAGATAATTACTGCATCATCTTTGTGTCAGAATTAAATTTAATTATTTAATGTCTAAAAATTACAAATAAAATACCATTTTTTAGGAATCTTTTTATCTTTCTAATGACTATTTATAGTCGAATTTATCTAATGTATAACCCTATATTAAAAATTATTTACTTATTAAACATTGATTTTAACTATTTTAACCCTTCTTTAAATAAATTAATAATAAATGTCCTAATCTAATCCATGTGGGCCTAAATGGTCATATTTTATTCCTAAGGTTGTTTCTGGTGTAATTAAATATATCCAATAGAATTAGAACATGTCTAAGGGTAATAATAATATCATTTTTACCCTTAATTACCCTATTTACTTTTAACCGTGGTAAAAAAAGTAAAAAGTTACTATTCACCAAAAATAATTTTCATCTCATTGAATCACATTTTACTTACTGACATCAACCATGTCTCTCGGATTTTTGAAATTCCACTCACAGAAGCGGTAAAATTATGTTTTATGAAAAATTCATTTTTCTTAACTACCACTTAGTGGTTTCACTATTCATCCAAAAATGAAAGTTTCCAGAAAAATACCAATAATTAGGCCTAAGCTATATTTGATAGTATGAACTCAAAAATGATGTCTGTTTTACCAAATTCAAAACATATCAGTTGCATTAATTAATTTAAAAATTAATTCCCGTCGTCAAAACAAATAGCGCGTTCTTAAGAGATAATAACTATCAAAAGATTGACACTTGTTTATGTCTCGTTTAAATGTGAAATTACATCCAATGAACAAAATTTTATTAAATTGTAAAAATATATTCTAAATATACTTTAAAACCAATAAAATTAACAATTTATCACTATTAATTATTTCGATTAAAAAGGGTTTTTTTTAATTAAAATTTAGTAATTTTCACTATTCATCAGAATATGAAAGTTATCTGAAAAGTACCAAAATTTCACACTAAGCTAATTTCGATATTCGGAATCCAAAAATGAAGTCCATTTTGAAAAATAAAATTTACGAAATTTCAAAAAGTGGTTATTACTATTCATAATGGCTAGTTTTAATAATATATTAATAGCATATTGTTGTTTAGTGAAACTCGTTATTGCATACTACACGCGCTATCGAGGAAGGTCATGATTGCGTGTAATACAAGGCAAGTCAAGTATGTGTGTTGTTCAAGCTTCTTTTGGTGTAGCGTACAACACAAGGCATTAATGAAATTAAAAAGAATATTTTTCATAAAATCTCGGGGTGTTACAGGGTTAGTGGAGGATCTTGCCGGATATAGATTAGGATGGTAAAACATGATTGTTCATCAGAAATATATCCCTTTTTTGTAAAAAAAATTTATCTCTTCTAATGGATTTATACTCAATCTAAAGGAAGCGACCTTAAGAGAAAGGTAACGGTTCCTCATCCCCCCTTACTTTTACATCTCTTATTTTAATATCTTATTTAAAATTACTCTTTTTATTATCATATTATTATAATTACATGGTATTATTATAGTTTTTATGTATTATCAATTATATATCACTCATTCCCTCTCATAAAACCCCTTTTCATAAGTCATTACTATATCAAAATAAGGGTTCCCAGGTCACTCTTTCCTTTCTCATTTAAGTGTTTTTTCCTAAAAATGTTTTAAAACCCCTCATATTTTACTACCATGATTAAATTCCCACGTTATTAACATCATTTTATACATTGATTGTGATGTATCACCCATTACCTCTTAATTAACAATTTTTTCATATACGGTTACTATGCCAAAATATGGGTTTCAAAACTCATGTGAACTCATTTCAATTCTCATATTACTTATTATATAGTATATATGATCATTTATATTAAAAATAAAAATTAGTTTAATTATAACCCAATGTTTTTATAGAACTAAATTTTTTTTGGCTTTTAATAACTTCTAATCTTTTAAAAAATTGACATTCAATTTGGTGGTTTTACACTACCCTAGTGAAAAATGATATTTTGTTTTCATTTTTTATTTTTTTGAATAATCTTAAAATTTGATTTAATGAATGTATATAACATTAATTATAAAATAATTTCATGGTTATTTTTTAGATTTATAAGATATACATATTAATAATGATATATAAAGTAAACAAGCAATGTCCTTTCAATATTCTAAAATAAGAAAATGTAGAGGAACTTGTAGATTTTGGACTCTTTTATTGAATATATAGAATTAGGAAACCAATTATCTTATAGAATGAAATGAACACTCTAACATGAATATCTGAATATTCTTTTACCATTGTACTGTGACCATTGATAGTTATCATTACATAAAATTTGTTTAGGAATGATGAACTAAACTACATCAAAACAGCTGATGCGAGAAAAATTAATTTAATAAATGAGAAATGAATGATAATAAAAGAAATTAAAGAAATAATAATTATTGAAAATATTTTTTTAATATTTATGGACAAATTAAATAATTAATATAATTTTATTATTCATGATTCCAGAATATATACAAGGAGAATCAGGACTCAAGGTTAGAGTTTCATACAAAATATTCATTCTTTTCATGTATTATTCCTCAATTTATGATTTTATCTTGTATGTATATATCCAGAGTCGTGAATCTATAACAGAATATTTTAAATTAATTTCTTGTGAATATATATTGTTATATTATCTCGTATGATTTTATAGTTTATACCTTACATTATTCGTAAGGGTTATTTCCTATTATTTTCCATTCTTGAGGAAATGTTCTAAAAAATTTGAGACTATTATAGTTATTTCATCATGTATTGCTCATCCTTCCAGGGGGGAGATGTTTTATTCTAGTGGATTCTCATTCCAAGTTAACTATACTCTATCTTTTCAATTCAAATAACATTAAACTCAATGTATTTGAATAAGATGCATCTATGCTGGATCAATCTTGGGGAACTCCCCCAATAACATGAACATTTATTATATAATCATAACATGTAGAAGAAATATTCATTAAGAAGTAACTATATTACACACCTTGGGTGAGTGGAATATGGAAATCCATATTTGAGCAAACAAATTTGATCATAGTGAGGTGGTAATTAAATATTTTAGAATTGGTTCTTTCCCATTAAACTGCATCAACATGGTTTATGGGTTTTCCCTTGGACTCCACCATTTTATACCTCCTTAATTTTTTTTCATGTTTTCATGATTTTGTAATAAAAATCATTAAATAGTTTTCTAGGTCATATTTTATATGAACCTTTATTTGTATCAATATTCTTCTTATTGAATTTTCTATATGCTCCCTTATCCTTAAATAATATAGAGATATAAATCTATTTATGGTTTGATTCCTATTAATCCATTAAGATAAACTATATGATATTTTTAATGTCCCTATTTTTATCAGAGTGGTAATGGGATCAAATTTGGGTTTTGAAGCCTCTAGACTTTCTGAAGGGTAAAACAATTGATTAACACATATGTTGGACCTTGAAAAAAAATCTGAGGGTTCTATTGGTTCCTTAATAAGTAATTTTCCCCCAAATTTAGTTGGTGTTGTAATGTGAGTTCTATATGGACTTATAAATAATATAATAAAAATATTTTAATATTTTAATTATGTGCATGATAATTTATGATGAAATGATAATATATTTTGAAAAGGATCTCAGATATGAAAATTGAGATAATTGTTGAGTCCCAAATGGAGTTTTTACCCTAGTTGTGGACTTAGTTTGGTTCACATCTTGTTCTTCTATGTTATGAAACTTCTAATGATTTTAAATGGTTAAGATAATTAATTTAATTAATTTAATTAATTTAAATCGTAACCTAGTGATCATATTTTTAATCATCCCCTTATAGACATTCCAAGGTTAATTTAAATTTTCATTGAAACCACCTTGAGATTAAATAGAGAGGATGAGTTTTGTGGTGGTGATGACTGATCGAGGAGTATAATAATATTTGTAACATCTATGGATGATTTCAATGGTGAATAATGAATCTATAGTTACTCCAATGGATTGAAGTACCAGTGTTTCCCCAAATATTTTATTCAGTTCTATCATTTAATTTATCCTCATTTGAATATGTTGTAAACATGGATTTGACCATCCTAAATTATATCTATGATCATGAGTTTGCATGGCTTCATTAATTTATAATTTTTGACTTATTGTACTTGTTTTTTATTTTTTAAATTGAATGTTTCGATTAATTCTTATTTCCATTGGAATTTATCATTGTAGATGAAGACAACCTACACATTGTATCCATTATCAGTGACACATGTATTTATTGGATTCCAACATAATTCTTCATTTGTTAATCATTGGTGTTAATTCTTGGTTGGGGATTAACTATTTCTATGGTCTGATAATGATATTAATTAATAATCATATTCAAAATCCTTGGTTTGTGTTTGATATAGACGATAATGATAAATCGGTAGTGTAATGTGAAGATACAGTGGAATTTTTTTATTTTTCTATATGGTGGTGTGCGTAGAAGCGGATTCATCAAAGGATATATTCCTTCGATCATGGGAAGAAAAAAAATTTCAGTGATGGTGGATTTGAGGATGATACTTTTAGTGGAGGATCATTTTACATCATCAAAAAAACAATAGGAACTTGGTGATGATCATAGATTGAAAATCGTAATCTGGATGTGTGGGTGACGCTATGAGTGGATAGAAATCCAATTTTCTACAAATTTATGACCAAAATATAACTTACATCTATACCTAGATAATGGTCAAGAAGATTGTATATCATTATCAGAAATAATCAGGGAAAAAATAGAAGAGGAGGTATTAAATCATATGATGTGTCTTTCAAATATCATTCAATAAAATTCATGATTACATGGTGTATAGATCATAAGAAAACACTCTATCTGGATCACATATATGATGACTAGGGTTCCTTGGGGAGTTAAATATCACATGATCATGTGACATAGTCACATTACATGAAATCCTACGAAGCTAGGTTGTCATGTACCAGACATACATGCCCAAACACATGTGTGATCCCATATTCCACATGTGTTGGGCCACACCAGGTATAACCTCAGTTGGACATGACTCTGGTAGAAGAGGAACATGTTTAGTACCTCTATAGATAATGAACCCCCCATGTGTCCTATCTACACATTATGTAATTTGGATGAGACATGTCATATTGAATGATAGAACATGGCCATGTGGTCAACATATGAAAACACATCGTGTACCCCTATGACATGCCTTATAGTTACAATTTATCTAAGATAACATGGTTAGTCAGATATTTTCCCCACATAATTCCCTGGTGAACTCATTATCTCACCTGTTGGGACTAAGATCCTCGTTAAGAGTAAGTATTTTTTTTTTCACAAATGAATATGGGTCTAGGATCCTTCATTAGTGTAATTCTATAGAATCGGGTATTTCACTAAAATTTACAAGACATGGATCCTCATCTATGGATTAGAATTTCATCGGTCCTTATAGCTCATAGGATATATGGATCCTCCACCAGAGTATAATTTCACACATCCATAGAGCTCATATGTGTCATGTATTTTCTCTTGGAGCCTGATATTTTACCTATAGTCATTGGGAAAGGATCCTACAACATCAACTGTGGGAATAAATAAATAGGTTTCTTGAGACAGAAATCATGAGAGTTGGGAATGTAGATATCAGATGAATGGATGTAAGGTATGGGACCTTACTATATGCCTTGTGATTCCCCAACACCCAGGTGGTTTCCTTTGAGACATGATATTGTGGCTTGCTATTATCTTTAGGATTTGTGGACTCTCTAATGTTCCAAGCACCTCCAAATACCCATTCATTGTATCTTTTGAGGATCTGAGCTTTTATGTCTCAAATTTCTCGATTCCCCTGTATCTTCTAGTGTTTGATAATATTTTTATTGTTTCTATTTTCTTCCTACTAGTTACTTGTTAATGTTGTGAGACTTACACTGACATGTTTTTTGGTTTTCTTATCATCCCCCCTTAAAAACCTCCAGTTCCATGAGTTTAGTTAATTATTGATTCTATTTTAATTTATGGTTTATGTGGAATATAACTAAGTATATTTATACTAACCCATTCCTAGGTCTTGGGCCCACACATGTCCTATTCGTGCATATGATGTACTGATCAGATACGGACTTGTGAGAGTTAATTTTTTATATATTTTTTGGAGATAAATCCTTACTAAATTTGTGTATTTATTATTGGTCTTATATTTCTCATACAAATATATGATGTTAGATAGATTTTTTCATTTTCAGATCCATATTACAATAAGTAAAACCTCACCCTTCCATGATTCTAGTTTCAATTTTTGGATTTTTGGAATTTATTTTCACCTTCTTATTCAATGTTATTTTTATTGGTTTTATATGGATAATTATAGTTGTATCATGGAAGTTTCACATTTAATATAGTTGTTCACATTTATATATATCATGGAAATTAGTTTGATTAATTTTTTTATTATAGATATGTATTGTTTTCTAGGTTATTATAAGATAAGGCCTCCAATGTGTTTGACATGCATATGTGGCTCTAGTCACTAACCTCTAGCCTATGGGGGGTAGTAATGGGGTGTCACTTACGACATGATACCAACCCAGGTAGGGCCTTGATTGGTTGGGATGTGATAGAGTTAATCAGATAATTTCCTATGATATGGATGATAATTTTAGTTAGTATTCATGTGTGTATTTGATTGGGAACATAGGGAATTTATGTGAATATGTTTTGAGTTCTATTAACAGGTTAGGGAGTCCAGTGTTGGTGCGGTGGATGATGTATCCTTTCTCTAGGAAACTGAAAACATGTTAGTCATCCAAAAACCCTAATACATTGAATGTGGGGTACATGTAAGTCAGTAAATGAATCATATACTGGTAATTTAATATTACGACCCAAGATTGACATACATGGACATTAAATTTATTTTGCAGAATACTTAATACATGACACAAATAGAAGCCCAAAGACCGTGTTAGTTTAGTGTCTTTAGGAACTTGGAACACAATATTCTAATCATGGTGAAAGATCTTCAACATATCCCATAAAGATCTTACCCTTTATTTTTCCTACAATTTTTTTTTGATTATATCCTGGGGAAACGAAAACATAAAAAGGGTGAGCTCAAATGCGCAGTAAGGGTAAACAAAGGAAATATCAATCATATCATATTCATTTGAAAATCTTATCCTACAAAAGTGATCATAATATCATGTCATGGGATAAATCATAGAAGTGAAATGTAATCCCAATAATCAAAACATAATACATGAAACATTGTGTCAAACACACATAAGCATAGAAAATCATTTCATATTTGTCAAGGCTCACTGTCCGGACCATCATAGCAGACAAAGTCCATTACTGAACCGATTTCACTCCTTGTTCCATCCTTGTATCACTAAACCAGATTAACATCCCATTTTATCCATGTCTATCTCATGATATATAAATCTTTACCCACTGCATTGGAGGGAGATATAGGTCCCACCCATCTCATAATGAAATCATTCTTACATGTGCCCCAAAATAAACACAAATCATTCATCATAACCCAACAAATAAAATGGGTTTCATAAACATCATCCCATCATAAAATAACCCATATAAAACAAATGGATATCATTTCATCATAAATAAAATCAAACCATGTAAATAATAGAGACATTATAGTTGAATAATAACCATTTTAAAGAATTTCATCTTATATGGAAATTTTTTTTGATAAAACCCTTGAAATGGATTCTTGAGGAAAATATCATTTCTTCTTCAAAAACATTTTATTTTCTCAAAATTCCGTGAAATTTTAATAGAGAAGATTTTTTTTGAATATAATCATGGAATATTTTAGTGTAAGATTCATGTAAATAAGGTGTTATAAAACCATAAAAATCAATTCATGCTGTATAAGTTAAAAAAACATTTTCTCGTACTTTTGTCGGAAAAGTCAAAAAGCACCTCATATGGTAAAAAAAGAAATATTCCTTCCATACCACATACTAACAATTAGAAAGGGGTGAAAATGAATTTAAAAATACATGGAATAATATTAAATACTTTTTGAAAACATTTTTATAACACTTGGAAATGGATGATAAATATAACCCCATTAGATACTTACGTATAAGAAATCTCTGATAAAAATGAGATTGCAATATTATCCCTTACCATTTATAATTGGTGGAATCATACGTGTCATAAAATAATGAAGATTACATGCATATTGATATATCATATCCTAAATAATAAAAATCATAAAACATTCATGGGAAGTATAAACACCATACAAAATAAATAGATGGTGATTAAGGTATATGTCTCATAGAAATAAAAGTGAGACAAAATAATCCCTTGCCTTTGGTCTGATAAGATTTGTATGTATCAAAACCTCCTGTATAATGATATAATAATGTTACATATTTATTGAAGATTCATAATTATTTTTATGATAACATTTATGATCGTTGTTTCATCTGTTTGTTAGTAACATTTCATTGTTACTCGTTATTCGAGTATTAACTGCTTGATGTTCATACGTATGTTTTGTCGGATAATTTCGTATTCATATTTTTAGGTTATAGTTATATCATTTAAATAATGATATTAGTATAATATATATCATATTTATTCATTAAATTTGTTTATATAGTCATGGTTTAATGAAGATCATGTAGAACGAATCACAACACACCGTGGAGATGGTAAGCCATATGTACGCATGAATGACGATATCATTCCCATAATTGATAAATGGTATTGAATTGGATTGTGTATAGTATCTCAAAATTAGTATTATGTTATATTAATCACATATAAGTCTTATTTCCACCATTGTACCCATCCAATTAAGGTGGCGGTGAAAAATAGATTACACCATGGCATGGAGAAGGTAAGCCGTACGTACGCACATGCGGTGATTTTGTCTTTAGTAGGATGGATATAAGGTGAAATAGGGTTGTTTCATATTTATAATAACCTATCAGTATATGAGTGATACTTATGTTATTACTTTATAATTAAACAACTAAATAATAGGAAGTTGAATAAGAAATAAATTTGAAATAATAGGTAGAAGATATTATATCATCCTTGAAGTCCCTCCTTTAAACTTCCTCTTATGGCACTAGAGTTGGTATTTCTAGAATACCATTACCTCTATAATGTAACTAGATAGATTGATAAGATTAATTGGAACGGTTTGTCCGAGATTGAATGCTCAAAATTGAGTGAAGTGGTGAGGGAGGAGATGCCCTTTTATAAGAGAGGAGAGGGGCACTTTTGGAAACCTCCAAAATATAAATTTATAATAAAATCAAACCCCACTTAAAAACCTCAAAAATGACTCAAATTATAAGATGATATGAGATAGGTTTGTAATCACATCAACCAATAAAATTTATACATGTTATTATTTTATTTTAAACCTTATCATTTTGATTTATCCTTATTTAATCTATTTAATTTTATTTATAGTGATAATATTCTAAATTTTAAATGGTTATAAATAATTAGTTATTTGTTGTGAATTGTCCATAATTGGATAATTTAGGAAATTTTAAACCATATAAATTTCAATTTGTAATTTTCAAATATTTTTTTAATTTTTAAACAATTTAATAATATGATATTTTTATAAAATATCAATAGTGAAAATTTTGTCACTATTCATTTTTTTGAATTTAAATGAAATCCACACAGATGATATATTAGAACCAAAATATTTAATATATTCTTAACATGTCATATGAATCTATAAAATTTTTTGGATAACATTAATTATTTCATATAATATTTATTTTAATATTTTTAAAACTATTTATTTTGATATTTCTACAAATAAAATAATTTCTACATCACTATTGTGTCATCATTAATGATAATTATTTAATATATAAAAATCATAAATAAATTCCCATGATTTAGGTAATTTTATTAAATTTCTGGAGACTATTTATGTTCGAAGATTTATGAAGTTAATCACTAAATTAAAATTATTACACTTATAAGATATAATAGAGTGACATGTTGTCACTTTCTTTGGTTTTAATACTAATTACATCATTTTTATTGTCAAAAGTACATGAAATGAATATATTCCGACTCTTAGGTGATATGGGTGTACTTTTATTCATGCAATATAATTTTTTTAGGTGTTAGGGTAATTTTATAATCTTATTTTTACCCTTAATTACCCGATTTAACTTTAACTATTGTAAATAAAAATTATCATAGTTACTATTCATAATATCAAAAAAATAAAATTAACCTATTAACATAATTTGGACCCACTGATTAAAAATATGGAATACATTTTTTTAAATTCAAAATATAGTAGTTGTAGTTTTTAATTTAAAATTATTCTCGTTGTTGAGAAAACTGGTTTTAAAAGTAAAAACATTGCAAAAGATTGAAATGTTTTTACCTATGAATTAAATGTAAAATTAATAATAATGAAATAAATTATATTAAATGGTAAAAAATATATTATATTTATAATTTAAAACAATTCAACAATACATTTTAACTATATAAGTTATTTCTATGAAAAAATTTGTTTTTAAGAAAAATTTATCATATATTTAATATTCATCAAAATAAGAAAGTTATCCGAAAAATATCAAAAAATAATCCAACATAAATTTTTATATCCTAATTAAAAAAGATGTTTATTTTTTCAAATTAAACTCATAAAAGTTTCAAAAATTAGATATAAAATTGGTGCACCATCAAAAGTCATAAAAACTTTATTTTTGGAAAAACTTAATTCTTTTATAAAAAAATTGATTTTGTTCTCATATCATGTGTAAGATGAATTATAATGTTATATAAAATTAAAAATTTGGTTAATAATATTTATAATGGCTAGTTTATATAATATTTTAATAATATATCGTTGTTTAGTGAATCTCGGTATTGTGTAAAACACACGCTATCGAGGAAGGCCACTCTTGCGTGTGATGCAAGCCAAGTCAAGGTTGTGTGTAGTAAAAGATTCCTTTAGTGTTGCATATAAAATAATAAAAACATAATTCATTTATACATTGATCAAAATCTATACACAGTGTTGTGTACAATGAATTTTATTTGAAATAACTTGAAATTTTGTACAACACAAGCCAAGAATATTTTTGCATATACTAAAAGTTAATACGGTCTTGTGTATAGCACAATCTAATATTGGTATATCGTACAACACAAGACATCAATGAAATTAAAAATAATATTTCTCATAAAATATCGGGGTGTTATATTTATGATCCTTCATGTCCTTCTTACGATAACACATCTGGATATTCTCAAACCCTTACGAGTGTGACTTACCAATTATAGGGAGCCACCCACTGATAACCATCTTGTATATGAACGTAGGGTTGCAAACAAAAGATTTTGGGGGTCCTCCCACTAATTAATATTGGGTGAAGAGTTTTTTCATGAGATATGGTTGAGATGTGTTATTTACCCATAGTTTGAGGTGGTATCTTTTCCTTTGTAGTTGATGTGGATCTTCCTTTTAAAGTGGGTGTTTGTTTCACTCTGTTTAAAGAAAATAAAAGTATACTGGTTACAAATAATGAGTTTGATGGTATAGGTCTCATTATTTTATGAGTATGTCCTAACACTTTGGTGATAGAGTATCAGGTAGAATCTTAGATTCACTTCTTCATCTGTTTAGGAATTCTGTAGCCAGATGTCAGTTAATGTATTGAACTTCCTAAATGGAATAATGATCCATCATTAGATGATGTATTCCTTGAAATTGTAATAGAATTTGTAACACCCCGAGATTTTATGAAAAATATTATTTTCATTAATGTATTGTGTTGTACACTACACCAAAAGGAGCTTGCACAACATGCATCCTTGACTTGCCTTGCATTACACGCAATCGTGACCTTCCTCGATAGCGTGTGTAGTACGCAATACCGCGTTTCACTAAACAACGATATGCTATTAAAATATTATTAAAACTAGCTGTTATGAATAGTAATAACCACTTTTTAAAATTTTGAAAATTTTATTTTTCAAAATGGACTTCATTTTTGGATTTGGAATATTGAAATTAGCTTAGGGTGAAATTTTTGTACTTTTCAGATAACTTTCATATTCTGATGAATAGTGAAAATTTCTAAATTTTAATTAAAAAGAACTTTTAGTGATAAATTATTAATTTGAGTGGTTTTAAAGTATATTTAGAATATATTTTTACAATTTAATATAATATTGGTCATTGGATGTAATTTAACATTTAAACCAGTTATAAACAAGTGTCAATCTTTTGATAGTTATTATCTCTTAAAAACACGTAATTTGTTTTGACGACGGGAACTAATTTTTAAATTAATTAATGCAACTGATATGTTCTGAATTTGGTAAAATAGACATCATTTTTGAATTCTTAATATCAAATATATCTTAGCCCTAATTTTTGGTATTTTTCTAGAAACTTTCATTTTTTGATGAATAGTGAGACCACTAAGTGGTAGTTAAAAAACTGAATTTTTCATAAAACCTAATTTTACTGCTTTTGTGAGTGGAATTTCGAAAATCTGAGAGACACGATTAATATCATGAACTAAAATGTGGTTCAATGAGATGAAAATAATTTTTGGTGAATAGTAACTTTTTACTTTTTTTTACCACGGTTAAAAGTAAATAGGGTAATTAAAGGTAAAAATTATATTATTATTACCCTAAAACATTTCCTAATTCTATTGGACAAGTGTAATTCGACCATAAACAACCTTAGGAATAAAATATGACCATTTAGGCCCACTTGGATTAGATTAGGACATTTATTATTAAATTATTTAAAGAATGGTCAAAATAGTTAAATTCAAAGTTTAATAAGTAAATCATTTTTAATATAGGGTTATACATAAGATAAATTCGACTATAAATATTCATCAGAAATTTAAAGATATTTCCTACATAATAGTATTTTATTTGTAATTTTTAGACATTAAATAATTTAATTTATTTATGACACAACGATGATGCAATAATTATCTTATTAATGAAATATTGACATAATTGATGTTATAAATACCCAAATAAATGTAATTTGAAACTTTTTATGAATTAAACTAATTTTATAGGTTAATATGACTTGTTATTATTGATTTAATTAACTTTTTTCGAACTAATCATTCTGTTATGAGTTTCAAAAAAATCAATTACTAAATAGTGTCAAAATTGACATAAAATAGTTTTTTAAAAAAATATTATATTATTAATTGTTATTTTATTCCTAAAAATCTATGGTTCGGCCAAATGACTTAGATAAGGTTATATATATTAATAAAACACAACTTGGGGGGTCTCTTGTATGTATATGGTAAGTTTATTAACTATATAATATAAAAATACAAAGTGACATGGAAAATGTCAATCTAATTAACTAAGAGTTAAAACTAAAAGATAAGGTTAATATAATGACCTAAACTTGTCTAAATTATATTCTATGAGAGGATTTTGACCCATCCCCACCTTAGCTTTTAAATAACTCAATTTGGAGCTATTTAAAACCGAACATGACTTTATAATAAAATAATATTTTTTGTTATTCCAAAGGTGCCCCTCTCCTCCCTTATAAAAGGGCACCTCCTCTCCCTCTTCCTCACACCACTTTGAGCCTTCAAGCTCGGCCAAACCCTGACAATTTATTCTCTACACTTCCCTAGAAACATCCTATAGGTTCTGGTCTTCTTCAAAGACGTATTCTAGTTCCCTAAAAGGAGGTCTCAAAGAAGCACTTCAAAGAAGAGGTAATGTCCATTACCGATTCTTTCATCTCTATTTCTTCTTCCACTTATTCTTCTAAGGTTGTTTCATTATGAAGTAATAACATCAGTATCACTCATGTACTGATATGTTATTATAAGTATGAAACAACCCTATTTCGCCATCTATCCATCCTACGGAAAAAGAAATCATCGCGCGTGCGTACGTACGGAATACCGTCTCCACGCCGTGGTGTAATCTATTTTCCACCAAAACCTTACTTGGATGGGTATAATGGTGTAAATAGTGACTGTATATGACTATTATAAAGTGATATTGATTCTAAAATAGTATACATACACTCCAATACAATTCCACTATCATAGGAATGATATCATCACTCGTGCGTACGTACGGAATACCGTCTCCACGATGTGATACGACTCGTTATACATGATCTTCATTTCATAATGTTCATATAAATGAATTGAATGAATGAATATGATATATATTACACTAATACCATTCTATAAATGAGGTATCTATAACCTAAAGAGAAGAATAATAATTTATTCGACAAAACACGCATAAGAACAAAAAGTAATAAACACCCGAATAACAAGTAGTAATGAAATATTACTAATAATAAGATAAGAATATGACCATATATGATATCATAAAAATAAGTATGATTCTGGAATAAGTCAATAACATTATTTAAATCATTATACAGGAGGTTCGGACACGTACAAAGCATATCAGACCTATGGTTAGGGAAATATCACAATCTCATTTTTATCCGAGATTGTTTATACTTTGGTATTTACTGGGGTGTATTTTATCAACGAAATCAATGTTTCCACAATATGTAATATTATTTCCATCCACCTCAAATTTTTTAAAACCTATTTTACCCTTTCCTGAGTTTTTAGTAAAAGATATTAAAGGAATCTTTTGTCGTTTTTCGTACAAGGTACTTTTTGACTTTTCCGACAAAAGTACTAGAAGAATGTTTTTTAACTTATACAACATAAATGGATTTTTAAAATATTATTTCCAAGAAGCTTCCTTTACAATTTTTCAAGTTTATTTTTAATCAACTTCTTTCAGTTAAGAATTTTATGACATGTTAACAAAGGAAAAGTGTTTTTGAAATAGAAAGGATATTTTCCTCAAGAATGGAGTTCAAGTGTTTTATCAAAATTATTTTCCATCTAAGATAATATATGGTTCTGTTTCTATCCTTATTATTACATTGATTTGATTATGTTGTGATGGAATTAGTTTTATGAATTCCTTTATCTTATATGAATTGTTTTATGATGTCACGATGTTTAAGATTCCCATTTTTATTACATCGGTTATGAAATGATGTATGATTTATGAATTTTGTGGCACACATAATAATGGTTTCATTATGAGATGGGTGGGACCTATATCTCCCTCCAATGCATTAGGTAAAGATTTTATATCTCATCAGATAGGAATGGCTGGAATGGTAGGTTATACCGATTCAGTGAAGCTGGACTGAAACGAGGGTAACTCGGTTCAAAAATGGACTTTGTCCACTAAGATTGTCTTGGCAATGAGTCTTGACTAATAAGAAATGATTCTCTATGATTATGTGTGTATGCCACAAAGTTTCATGTTTTATGTTATGATTATTGGGATTTCATTTCACTACTATGATTTATCCCATGTTATGAAATTATGCTCTCTTTTGCAGGTTAAGATTTCCAAAATATTATGTTCTTATGAATATATTTCTAAGGTATGCCTAGGGATGTCCCTAAGGATAAGTATACGTATAGGATATAGTCCTAGAACTATGGTAACGATATTAGATTAAACCAAAGATGTTAGATATTGAAGTTACTCCCCCTTTATTATGATTTTTTCCTCTCACACTAGTCTTTTTGGGTTTTAGAAAATGGCTGGAAACAAGATGATTCACGATAATGGAGGATATGATGGACAATGGAATGATATTCTTCCTGAGAAACCAAATGAAATGGAATTTGGATGTCCAAACATCATTATTATGACGAATCAGCAATCTCATAATATGATCAATAATGTAAAATTTGGTAAGTTTCCTGACTCGGCTAATAAGAGAAACATGGAGTTTCATGATGATCATAGAGGAAAGAAAGTTCAATTTACCCTATGTAAGTCATGTGGGAAGAGTCATGAAGGAGAATGTTTCAAAGGAACTGGAAGATTATTTGGGTGTGGAAAAGAAGGACATAAAGACAATAAGTGAAAAAGAAAAGGTTTAGTTAACACCATGGATGAGGATAATGGTATTGCTACGACATCAAGAGTGGTTAAATGTTTTAAATGTGGAATGTAGGGGAATTATGAAAACCAATGCCCTAAGGGAAAGTTTCATGAAGAGAATCAGTATGGTCGTACGGGTAGTATTTATGTTGATGATGATGAAGAGACTAAAAATGATATGTGAGATGAAAGAATTGTTGAAGCTCGGTCAATGGTTTAAGAATGTAGTGGAATGATTATGTGTTTATCATGTGTAATGTTGTATAAGTAATCTCATGGTACTATGGAATAAAGAGACATCTAAGGATTGTTACACTATTGTGTTTCCTTGAGTTTTGAAAGTGTATGATTAATGTTACCAGTATCCATGAAAGGTTATTCAGATATTTTTGGAATGTAGATGATATACGCATAATGAAGGGATAAGGAGAAAATTAAATGTTTGATAGTATTCATGAGCTCCTGACTGATATAAGGAGAAGGTTATATCATGGTTTGAGTATATAGAATTTTTGGATTTTGGTATGTGGAAAGAGTTAACTTTTGACAGCATTCATGTTTTCACTATGGTTTAATGGGTATTCATTTTTCAAGAGAAAACATCATTAAGGTATTCACATTATTTAAATGTGACCAACAAGATATATGGGGGATAAATGATGGTATTCACATGCTTGGTTGATGCCATTTCAAGTTATAATTTTCTTTATACTATGAGCTTGGACCGAAGTATTTTAGATAAGCCTAACGATTGGAATGGAATATGTTAACCATAAGTTAGTATTGATTAAGGATTGAACTTTTTTTGATATTATTTATGTGATGTTATAGTAATGTAGTTTTAGAAAAAGGACAACCTGCAGGACGGGCGACAACCCATCACGTCGGACAAGGCTGTGGGAATCGAACCCACAACCGAAGTGCGACTGGCCTTTATCACCCACAACTGGCGTACATGAAGTCCCTGTTTAGTAGAAACTAGTTTTATTATATTAAGCAGTATGATATATGATGTATAAGTCCATTTTAAGAACCATATATGATTAATCTCACTATAGATGGACTTATGTATTTTTTGATAACTTTTCTAACCTTTTGTTTGAGACAGATGGAATGACCCATCATTCTATCACATGATCTGCTAACACATCACGAAAGACAAATTCAACTTCATTTCTTTAAGAGATGAAGTGGAAATTGTCCAAATAACGACAAACGGTGAGACTATACCAAAATCACGAAAGTATTTCTTCTAATTCCAATTTCATCAACTTTAGGGAAAAGATCTTGAAAACCAAAAATGTTATCCTAGTGCACTTATATCTGATGAATCAGATGGTACCTTAGATCATCACAAATTTATGGCTTTGTGATTGCTGGATTTTCCATAGCCATGTCCTCTACCACTCTCCATCAGAACATGATGATTAGATTTCTCTTCTATATCCATATTTTCACCTATGTGGAAACCTAGTGATTTGTTTATTTGGGTAACCGTTACGTTTCATAAATTTGTTTTTAATGATTGGTTTTGGTATTCCTTTTTACGATGTGGGTTTCTATTAAAGAAACTTTCAAGTAGTAAACCATTTATAACCCCGACGAATTTTGAGGGAGAAATTCATTTTAAGGGGGGTAGAATGTAACACCCCGAGATTTTATGAAAAATATTCTTTTCATTAATGTATTGTGTTGTACGCTACACCAAAAGGAGATTGCACAACACGCATCCTTGACTTGCCTTGCATTACACGCAATCGTGACCTTCCTCGATAGCGTGTGTAGTACGCATTACCGCGTTTCACTAAACAATGATATGCCATTAAAATATTATTAAAACTAGCCGTTATGAATAGTAATAACCAATTTTTGAAATTTTGTAAATTTTATTTTTCAAAATGGATTTAATTTTTGGATCCGGAATATCGAAATTAGCTTACGGTGAAATTTTGGTACTTTTCGGATAACTTTCATATTCTGATGAATAGTGAAAATTACTAAATTTTAATTAAAAAGAACTTTTAGTGATAAATTATTAATTTGAGTGGTTTTAAAGTATATTTAGAATATATTTTTACAATTTAATAGAATGTTGTTCATTGGATGTAATTTCACATTTAAACCAGTTACAAACAAGTGTCAATCTTTTGATAGTTATTATCTCTTAAAAACACGCTATTTGTTTTGACGACGAGAACTAATTTTTAAATTAATTAATGCAACTGATATGTTCTGAATTTGGTAAAATAGACATCATTTTTGAATTCTTAATATCAAATATATCTTAGGCCTAATTTTTGGTATTTTTCTGGAAACATTCATTTTTTGATGAATAGTGAAACCACTAAGTGGTAGTTAAAAAACTGAATTTTTCATAAAACATAATTTTACCGCTTCTGTGAGTGGAATTTCAAAAATCTGAGAGACACGGTTAATATCAAGGACTAAAATTTGGTTCAATGAGATGAAAATAATTTTTGGTGAATAGTAATTTTTTACTTTTTTTTACCACGGTTAAAAGTAAATAGGGTAATTAAGGGTAAAAAAGATATTATTATTACCCTAACAAATGTCCTAATTCTATTGGACAAGTGTAATTCGACCATAAACAACCTTAGGAATAAAATATGACCATTTAGGCCCACTTGGATTAGATTAGGACATTTATTATTAATTTATTTAAAGAAGGGTTAAAATATTTAAAATCAAAGTTTAATAAGTAAATAATTTTTAATATAGGGTTATACATAAGATAAATTCGACTATAAATATTCATTAGAAATATAGAAAGATTTTATACATAATTGTATTTTATTTGTAATTTTTAGACATTAAAAAATATAATTTATTTATGACAGAACAATGATGCAGTAATTATCTTATTAATGAAATATTGACATAATTGATGTTATAAATACCCAAATAAATGTAATTTGAAACTTTTTATGAATTAAACTAATTTATAGGTTAATATGACATGTTATTATTGATTTAATTAACTTTGTTCTAACTAATCATTCTGTTATGATTTTCACAAAAATCAATTACTAAATAGTGTCAAAATTGACACAAAATAGTTTTAAAAACAAATATTATATTATTAATTGTTATTTTATTCCTAAAAACATAAGGATCAGCCAAATGACTTAGATAAAGTTATATATATTAATAAAACACAACTTGGGGGGTCTCTTGGATGTATATGGTAAGTTTATTAACTATATAATATAAAAATACAAAGTGACATGGTAAATGTCAATCTAATTAACTAAGAGTTTAAACTAAAAGATAAGGTTAATATAATGACCTAAACTTGTCTAAATTCTATTTTATGATATTATTTCGACCCATCCCCACCTTAGCTTCGAAATAACTCAATTTGGAGCTATTTAAAACCGAACATGACTTTATAATAAAATAATATTTTTAGTTATTCCAAAGGTGCCCCTCTCCTCCCTTATAAAAGGGCACCTCATCCCCCTCTTCCTCACACCACTTTGAGCCTTCATGCTCGTCCAAAACCTGCCAATTTCATCTCTCCACTTCCCTAGAAAAATCTTAGAGGTTCTGGTCTTCTTCAAAGACCAATTTTAGTGCCCTAAAAGGAGGTCTCAAGGAAGCACTTCAAAGAAGAGGTAATGTCCATTACCGATTCTTTCATCTCTATTTCTTCTTCCACTTCTTCTTCTAAGGTTGTTTCATTATGAAGTAATAACATCCGTATCACTCATATACTGATATGTTATTATAAGTATGAAATGACCCTATTTCACAATCTATCCATCTTACGGAGAAAGAAATCACCGCGCATGCGTACGTACGGAATACCGTCTCCACGCCGTGGTGTAATCTATTTTCCACCACCACCTTACTTGGATGGGTATAATGGTTTAAATAATGACTATATATGACTATTATAAAGTGATATTGATTCTGAAATAGTATACATACACTCCAATACAATTCCACGATCATAGGAATGATATCATCACTCGTGCGTACGTACGGAATACCGTCTCCACGATGTGATGCGACTCATTTTACATGGTCTTCATTTCATAATGTTTATATAAATGAATTGAATGAATGAATATGATATATATTACACTAATACCATTCTGGAAATGAGGTATCTATAACCTAAAGAGAAGAATAAGAATTTATTCGACAAAACACGCATAAGAACAAAAAGTAATAAACACCCGAATAACAAGTAGTAATGAAATATTACTAATAATAAGCTAAGAATATGACCATTTATGATATAATAAAAATAAGTATGATTCTAGAATAAGTCAATAACATAATTTAAATCATTATATTGGAGGTTCAGACACGTACAAAGCATATCAGACCTAAGGTAAGGGAAATATCACAATCTCATTTTTATCCGAGATTGTTTATACTTTGGTATTTACTGGGGTGTATTTTATCATCCACATCCATGTTTCCTCAATATGTAATATTATTTCCATCCACCTAAAATTGTTTAAAACCTATTTTACCCTTTGCTGAGTTTTTTATAAAAGATATTAAAGGAATCTTTTGTCATTTTTCATACGAGGTACTTTTTGACTTTTCAAACAAAAGTACAAGAAGAATGTTTTTTTAACTTATACAACATAAATAGATTTTTAAAACATTATTTCCAAGAAGCTTCCTTTACAATTTTTCAAGTTTATTTTTAATCAACTTCTTCTAGTTTAGAATTGTATGACATATTAATAAAGGAAAAGTGTTTTTGAAATAGAAAGGATATTTTCCGAAAGAATGGAGTTCAAGTGTTTTATCAAAATTATTTTCCATCTAAGATAATATATGGTTCTGTTTCTATCCCTATTATTACATTGATTTGATTATGTTGTGATGGAATTATTTTTATGAATTCCTTTATCTTATATGAATTGTTTTATGATGTCACGATGTTTAGGATTCCCATGTTTAATACATGGGTTATGAAATGATGTATGATTTATGAATTTTGTGGCACACATAAGAATGGTTTCATTATGAGATGGGTGAGACCTATATCTCCCTACAATGCATTGGGTAAAGATTTTATATCTCATCAGATAGGCATGGCTGGAACGGTAGGTTATACCGATTCAGTGAAGCATGACTGAAACGAGGGTAACTCGGTTCATAAATGGACTTTGTCCACTAAGATAGTCTTGGCAATGAGTCTTGACTAATATGAAATGATTCTCTATGATTATGTGTGTATGACACAAAGTTTAATGTTTTTAGTTATGTTTATTGGGATTTCATTTCCCTACTATGATTTATCCCATGTTATGAAATTATGCTCTCTTTTGCAGGTTAAGATTTCCAAAATGTTATGTTCTTATGAATATGATGTGATTGATATTTCTTTTGTTTACCCATACTGAGCATTTGAGCTCACCCTTTTATGTTTTCTTTTCCCCAGGATATAAAGAAAGGTTTAGGTAAAGAAAAAAAAGATATTTATGGGAGATGTTGAGGATCTTTCATCACGATTAGAATATTATATTCCGAGTTTCCAAAGCCACTAAACTATTACGATCCTTGAGTGTGTGTTTTTGTTATGTACTAAGTATTCCGCAAAAGTAATGTAATGTCCATGTACGTCAAGCTTCGGGTCTCTACAGAATTGACCTACCATGGTTGGATTTTGATATATTATTTGATATGGAGTTATCTTTGTTGTACATTGAAACTTTCACAATGTATCACAATCTTTTCAGGTACTCATTGAATCACATAGTCATTAGGAGGTGTTTTTCAAGGATGTTCTGTGGAGAATTTATTTCATCTTTGTGATTTAAGAGGACTCTATATGAGAAATACTTGGGACATGTATGATATTTCTACAGACACCACCTATGTCAGATTCACTCAAGTTTTCATTGTATGATTGGAAATCTTGGTGGAAGTATACCCAGGATATGAGGGCGGGTCATATTTTCACCTAAAGACGGTTGGAGTAGTGATGTTGATGGAACATACATGTATTCGTTAGTAGATATAAGAATATTATTAATATAGACCCATATGTTTCCAAATATGTTATTAGTATTGGCTAATGTGGATTGTTGATGACCTGAGTTATAGATAACACATATAGTTCATATTTATGATTTTCCAGCAACAGAAGTGAACTAGAGTGTGACTCATGTCTGTTACTGAATGAACCCTCATGATGTTTTGTGAGGGCACATTATACTAACATAGTTCCATATATCTAGGAGTTGGATACCCCATTGTAACATTGTGATGAATCTTTTTCATCTAAAATTATTACATTAATGTTGAGCGGTATCCACTAATCCTCTTGGTAAAATGGGTTTACCTTTGGTGGAGAAATAGCCTTTTTAAGAATTCCATCATGGAAGGGAGGAGGTATGAGGGTAATCACATTAGTGGGAACTACCTTCACTATAGGGGAATCATGGAGAGTTTATATTTTTCAGTATGTATTATGTTCTACCTACATTAATGGAAAACCCATCAGATGTGACAAGAAAATCTAACCCTAGAAATATTGACTTAACTTCTCCTCAATTGACTAGCATTGGTTTTTACATTATGTTCATTGAAAGGATGTTCCTTACCAATGTTTATTAGGTAATTTTTTGATGATATAGAAGGGTAATATATTATTGAGCCATGGTATGAAATTATCATACCCATTGATCTGCATATTGGGAATGGTGAGCACTATTTTGGAGTTTTGATGTATTGAACCAAATCTCTCCTTGAGGTGGTTTTTAGTGGATCTTATTATCTCTTCTGGTTATAAAAATATGGAACCTAATTCATAGATCGTATTGGACCTTCACGAATATAGATTTTGAGGGATGAGGAGATCAAATTATCATATCCATATTATGGAATTGATAATTCTCTATAGAAGGATTTTGTGTTTGAGGAATCATAGAACCATGTTAGAATTTTTCCTCTAGAAATTAATTCTAGTATGAAAGAGGGGAATATTGTTAACTTTATTTGATAGTGGTATCCTTATAGGTTTATTTTTATTAATGATATTATAGACCCAATATCGACTAGTTCTCCAACATGGTCGAATTTTCTCAAATGATAAGTCAAAAGGGTGATCCTTGAAGGTGGGAATGAGACCATACTCTTTCACTTCCTTAAGAGGATATAGATATTTATGTCGGGCTTGTGATGGGTATGGGGATAGGGATCCGGTTAATACATTTTTGTCCCTTTATGAACTAGGTTATGTTGAGTTGTATTTTCTCTTGGGGTTGTTATTAGTTTTCACATTGGTGGGTTCTTTCCTTGAGACTGGTGCTGACAGAGTAGGGTTATCTAAATAGGCAGGACAGTCCAATTTAAATGATGGTACATTGGGTTTCCTAACAAGAAGAATAAGTAAAATTGATAAGTTGGATGAGGAAGTTGTGGTGAAAAAACATAAAAAGGAGGAGGATCAAGGATCTTTCACCATAGTAGTAGCTAAATGGATTTCAAGAATGATAGGGTATGGCACCTACCATCTGGACAAGCCTGTGTATGCACGGGAAAGCCTAGACGAACAGCCATGTGAAGGTGGAGATCTGATTTAATGATGAAGATGATGGGGAGGGTTAGTTCCAAGTAGTTATTCTGGGTTGTATGTAATGTTTGAATCCTACATGCATTGAATTTCTCTAAGGCCTACAGGCCATGTAATACTACTGCCTACAGGCCTTGTAAGGGTTCCACCTCACCCATTAAAATCTGGATTATCAAAAATCAATAAAAATGAAGTCCTTCAGACCATTGTAGAAGTGGTGAAAACCCTATAATGATATCAACAATATTGGATGTGATATAGAGATCATTCGACGAATATAAAAACTAAAAAATGTTGGGGTTCAGGTTTGGTTGGTAGTATATTGTTTATCTTGGCTATAAATGAGAATGATGGAGCATGTATGTTGTTGTCTATTTTTATAATAGGATGCTAACATGAATCATAAAAATCTTGTGGTCATGTAGTTTTTGAAAAATCATCATGGGATGTTGGTCAATCTCTTGGTGTGGTTTTGTGCTATAAATGGGTCACCCTTGATGGAGACTATTTGGAACACTCTTTAAAAGTTTGGGAGTAGGGAACTCCAACCAATATCGATCCTATCAATATTTTATTGATGGATACAATTAGATCCTTTTTTTATCTTGATCTATGAGTTGGGAATACTATCAAATGAGATGTTAAGGTTGAATAAATCATGCCTAGGGAAGATTCATTCCATTTTCTCTTTTTCTTCAAGGCAGAATTAGAAAGTCAACATCATCGATGGGGGATGGTTCCCTCATTCATAAATAGATGTGTAGTGAATTTTCGTAGAGCTTGAATCAATGAGGTGAAGGTGTTGTGTGTGATGGATTATAGATTTCACAGGAGTTATATACCATTTCTTGTTGTTCTATGTCCCTAAAATTTAATTTTTGAGGATGAAAAAGATTAATATGAGTAGAATGTAATGTCACAAGTTTTTAGCATAGTGGGACTTATCTCGAATGTGAATTTTCAATGTCCTGATACCTTTATAAGGTTAATGAAATATTTTTACCCCATTTTTTCCAAATTTATTTTTTTGGGGTTTTTTTGTTTCTAGAATATGTTTTTTACCCTTGGGGTGAGCTAGTGTAGAAATATGAGTTCTCGATGGCCTCAAAAATAATATAATAAAAATATTAATTTTTTTTTATTTTTCACATGAACATTTCTAATAAAATTATTTTTTATCTGGAACTGGATCTCAGATATGAATACTAAGACCACCATTATGTTTTGAATGGTGTATTTACACATGCTGTAACATTATTTCATTTCACATTAGGTTTTATGGAATTGTGAAGCTAGTGATGATTGTAAATATTTAAGTGAATTATGTTAATTAATTAATTTAATTTAACACATGACCTAGTGATCATATATTTAATTATCCGCCTACATCCTGTATAGGTTTAGCTACATATTTCATTGAAAATACCTAGAGATAGGAGATGGAATATAAATTTGGTGGTGTTGATAATGGATCTCAGAGTGGAATCAGATCTACATTGATGTATATGGATTATTTTGATATTTATTATGAACAAATATACGGTTGTACCAATGGATGAAAGAATCAAAATTTATCCCATGAGGAACGGATTTTTTATTATTGGATTTATCCTGATTTAAATATTTCATGAGCATAGATTTCATATTTTTAAATTAAATATATGACTGTGAGTTTTCATGGATGTGATTATTTATTTTTGACTTATTTTATATATTTTTGATTTTTAAAATTGATAATTTTTTTTAATTATTATTTCTTATGGATTTTATCACCATACATAGAGACCAACTACGAATGGTCCTTTTATTCACATAATTAGGTGTTTTTTAGATCCCCCCTATTCCTCATGTGCTCATCATTAGTGTTCACTCTTGATCTGTGATTAACAATTTCCATGTTCTGATATTGTTATCAATTTTTTAGAGGATCTTCAATCCTTGACTTTTGTTCAATATTGATGATGATGATAATGATGATTTAGAATACAGATAAATGGTGGAATTGTGGTTTTTTCTATTATATGGTGTGTGAAATTGTGAAATTAAGATGAGGATTATTCCTACAACGTCTGGGGCCAAAATTATTTTACAATTATATTAGATCTAAGGATGTAACATTTAGTGGAGGACAATTTTTTTTCAACAACAAAATTATGAGAACCTAGTGAAGATCATAGAGGGATATTCACAATTCATACATGTGGGTGATTCAATAAGAAGATTAATTTTTTTTTCCGGAAACAGTGGTAAGAATCAAACTTCTGGTTGAGTGTTGATGTTGGTTAACTTAATTTTAGATAATTACAGGTGAAAATCATGGTACAAACATTAGAGTCATTGTAATAAAAATACACGATGTATAGTTATACTTATCTAACATTCAAAACTAAATGGTTTGTAGCTCATAAGGACACACGTCCTATGTATCTCAGATGTGGCGGGTAGGGTTCTCAAGGTATTTAAATATCCCAAGGTTTTATGACTTAGTAACAAATTGTTTGATCCTACCTGTCCAAGTTAGCATGTATATGGAGTACAAACCCAAGGACCAATATGGCCCTACACATCATGTGTGTTGGGAACACCCCAGTGATGATGTCATTTTTTTACTTATTGAATTGGAGATATGTATTTTTTATCGGTTATGAATGTCTAAGGCCTCTCACCTATATGATATTCTTACCCAGCACAAGTTAGCATCCCCTGAACTATTGAAGGATGGAATGGGGTGTAACTTATGGTATATTGCAAGCCCGGGTGGGCTTCGAGTAGTTCGGGATGTGAAAGTATTTATAAAGGAAATTTTTCCTTTTTTATTATCATATTCTCCATATTTATTATTTTTTATGTATGATTCATTTCAAGATTCCATTATTGATATATTATTACTAATTTAATATTTTAAAAAAATCATCACATTTTGAAAATTATTAGAGAAAGTGATTTTTTCCATTTTAACAATATTGTAAAGTAATGTCATAAAAACTATTTATGATATTATCCATTACTTTTTATAAATATTTTTGTAAATATTATTTTTAAAAGAAATTATTTGTAAATAATTAGTATTAATTTTTATAATATAGTTATATTATATTTATATCTATTCTACAAAAATAAATTTTTTCTTATTTAAATTCGTTGTTTCTTAAAAACAAAATAGTTTTATTCATAAATTTTATTCATTTTTTGTCATCCTTGAAAGGATTTTTCATCTATGTCAAAACTCATTTAAATTCCACCCATTAATTATTTCTTATTTTTTTATTTTCTTATTATAATCTTTTTATAAAATTATTATGTGTCAAATTAGTCTTTTGATTTATTTTTAGTGTTCTTTTGTATATGTAGTGTTGTTGAAATGAAATATTTGTGAAAGGAAGGATTCATAACTACATTTTTCATGCGTTATATTCACCTATGAGAAAAGATAACGTTTATTCAAATTATGTTCCTTTATTAATATATTACACTTCCTTATTCTGATTAAAGGATGTTTACCTAGATATCCATATATTGGATTAACTGTGGAAACTTTTTAGATAATCATATAAACTTCATTTTATATGGTGTAGATACTATATACATTTTTATATAGATTTAAGATTATTTACCTAAAAAACTACTTTATTTATTTGGATTCTAATTTTATTTATATTGATTATTTATGACATGATTTTTATAGAATTATGATTGTTTCATATTCATGTGTCACACATATGTATAGATATATCATTATGATGAAAAATGGGATCAAATTTATGTATCCATATAATTAATTCGGTAATGATTTATATCTCATGATATAATTATTATAAGGCTAGATCAGATTAGTTTTGTTCTTTATGTTATGCATGGGACATATGTGTTTACTCTTGTTCTATAGAGACATGACACCATAAATCCCAGAGCTAGTGTCTAATTCCAATACATTGGAATAATTATAAGATATCCAATCCCAAAGGATTGAATATTTTATTAGTCTTGGTAAACTAGATACATACCTGATTCTTGTATTACAAATGAATACACTAATTATAAAAAAATCATTTAGAGGATAATAAATTTTTTCCAACCAGTGTATCCTAGCATATCTTCCTTTTTACTCTTCTTGGATTCATTGGGAAAGGATTAAAAAATAAGGGTTATCTCAAATTAATAGTAAGGTTAAATTATAGAGAAAGTAATAATGAATCAACGAGATAAATAAATATATAAAGGTAAATAACTAAAAATACATTCCATGTAATAAATAAATGAGAATATAGTGAGTAAAAAACTTGGAATGGTAAATAACTAGAAACACATTCCATTCAAGTTACTGGTTAAGGAAAAATCAATATGGAAATGTAAGAGAATAAAACACACACCACTTAATCAGTTAATTGTAAATTAAATTTACCCCTATATACGTCGACAAAAAATCTCATGTTTGAATGATAACTAAAACTAAATAAGGGAAATGATTAATTAATAGACTTCATGTTTCCCAAACACATGATACCTTTACCATAAAGGCCGTTTAAAATAAATTGGGTAAAAACCAGTAGTTTAGGATAAAAAACTAATTTTTGTCCCATGATACTAATGATACATCATGGGGATTACATTAACTATTCCCCAACATATAGAGCTTACATTAACTAGTATCCAACTCATAGGGATTTCATTAACTATTCCCCAAACTGTGTATTTTATTTCCAAAGCATTTAAATAAACAATGTGCCTTATCCAATATCCATATTGAGTAATGGATGAACATTTATCAATATTTTCCCAGTAAACATAATAAATATAAACATGAAAATCATATGTAAAAAAGGATATACTATTTAAGAAATAAACATATCAATGATAAATGATATGGATAGTTAGTTGAAATTCAATGTTCAATGATCAAAGGAAATTAAATATTTTAATGGGACTAAAAAGAATCAAGTAAGTGAATATCAACACAATCCTTGAAAAAATCAATCAAAAATAATTCAGAGGAAGAATAAGGATGGAATCAATACAAAATATCCCAATTAGGGTAAAAATAAATAGATTTTTTTATTAATTAATATAAATATTATAAAAATATCTTTTAAAATATACCTGGTAAAAATATCCTTTTGTTTTGAAAAAACATTTGGAAAATAATTCTTTGAAAATAACTCATGAAAACATTTTCTTTAAAATTTAACCTTTTAAACATGCAAAAAGAACCATTAAATAAAAGAAAATGTGTAAATATTTACATGTCGTATAAGGTAAAAAGAACATTATTTTTTCACGGTTAAAAGGATAGAAAAAAGCCTTGTTCGGAAAGTTAAAATATAATACCTTTAAAAAAATTTGAAAAATAAAAAAAGGGAAAAAATGAATTTCATAAATCAGTTTTTAATGGTCAAAAAAATTATCAAACCCTTTTTATAAAACTGGGTTTTTATAAGGAAATGGTTTCTTTGACTAAAGAGATAAATGAAGTCTTGTTTTTTTAAAACATTTTTTAAAACAATTTGAGTACCAAATAGTAGAAATTTTTTAATAATAATTAAAAATGATCTTGAATAACCATATGATATTAAAATAAAATGTTTTATTGAATAATAGTCATATAATTACATAAAATGGAAATTCAAGAGTAAATAATACTGAATAAAAATGAGATTTCGAAGTTAACCATTGAAAAGACCATAACAATAAAGTGAGACTCAACCAATTAGTTGATTATGTTTATAAAATTTAAATATTCCAAATGTAAGTGGAAATACTTAAAGATATATTTTAATTCATTATACACATAATTATATACTATCAACAACAATTAGGAAGAAATATAACACAATGAAGGGGAATTGGGTTGTGAAATTTCTTTTCCACTTGGGTAACATATAGCTTAAATCCACATAGAAAAAATAATTCAAATTGAAACTAAAAATAACATTGAAATAAAATAATTCATGATATAATATATCAAAATGTTCAGTAGATACACCACAAAAATATTTAAGTGGTTAACCTGACATTTATCTCACATATATAAAAAGTGAGATGAAAATCCATAACAGTGATTCTGAAATGTCTCTTGTGTATTTATAATTCTAAATAATAAAATTATGTTAATTATTTACTTTATTTACAACCTTTTTTATATTAATCATTACTTTTATTTCACTTATTACAATGTTGTATATAACTACTTAGACAAAAAAGTTTACATCGGGTATTTTGACCAAATTTGGTTTATCCGTAAAAAACAACATTGGTAGGTAAATTGTGGTCAAATTGTAATTATATAACATATTCATAATAATAATAAAGAAATAATTATAATATTTACAAAAAATATACTTTTAAAAACAATCATTAAATATAGTTATAAAAAATGAACCGACGTTACAATCATGCAGATGGTATGTTGTACGTATGCATGAGTAACGTTCTCATTTTTCAATGATCTTTATGGAAAGAAAGTAAGTAAAATTAATATTTATTGAATGATAATTATTTAATAGATACCATATTACTTAATTATATATACTTATATATATAATTATTATTATGTAAAAGGAATTACATCGTGTTGAGGTGGTGGTTGTCCACACGTCCACGAACGACATTATCACTTTTTATCTGTGTAAAAGGGTAAAAAAGAAAATAACACACAAACACACACACACACACACATATATATATATATATATATATTACATTTTACAAAATTAAATTATGGAATTAATAAAATGTAGTTTTTTTATCTCACATATTTTAAATTAAAACCATCTTTTATATGGTCCATGCATCACATGAACGAATCACATCACTTTTAGTAGGCGGTAGTCGACACTTCCACAAACGTTTTTATCATATTTACACAAAGTAGAAATCATAAAGGTACGTTCAGTATCAAAATTAAATACTAATAATAACATTATAGATATAATATATATCATGTATAAATATATTTTCCGTCATTATTCTCACCATGATATGTGGTAAAGGAAGAACGAATAATCATCAATTTGTAGGGTGGTATTTTTTCGTACACATTAATAGTAAGTTCGTTACCCATTAATGGAAGTGTGTGTGATTATAGGTATAAACCTTAATATAAAAACAAATCAGTATATTTATTATACTATTTTTATTATATAATCAAGGAATAATGAGAGTTTAGTGGGTGGATAATGGAAATAAAATTAAAGAGCCTAATGAAAGATATTACATCTTAATTAGGAAACTCCTTTTGGTTTAAACCATAGGGATTCATCGAATGGATTTATGCCCAAGGTGAGGCTTATAGGATGAGGGTAAGGAATTTGAAGAGATATTTGGGATGATATTGGTTGATCCAAAGTTTCTTAATATGTGTGAGTATTTGGGCGGAGGTGGTCTTTTTATAGTGGAGAAGGAGTGGCACTCTATTAAATTTTGGAAAATGGATTTCCACCCACATTTTTTCCATTTCAATTGGATAAAATAAAAAATATATTTAAAATGAGTTATAAGGGATAAATATTTCCATCGAGGTCTCTATATCATTTTTTTCCATTAAGCTTAAGGTTTAGTCCCTTGATAAGCTAATTTTCCTCTAAATCATTATAATTAATTTTATTTACTTTCACTAATATTTTTTATCAAAAATTAATTTAAACTTCATATAAATAATAAATTATTCTTATTATAAATATTCAATATATTTTTAAAAATTTAAATCATATAAGTGGAAAAAATTAATTTAAATATAATCTTGTAGATGGGATGACAATTCGGGGTTTTAAAGTAAAATTGTCCAAAATTTTGCTATGTTTTTATATTCAATTCCAAAGTGAAATTGAATACAATGACATAAATTGGATTAATTGATAAAGAATTATTCTAATTAAACATAAAAACCAATTTAAATATTATTTAACCTTTTAAATAATTTAGATGAAAAAGCAATTTTTAATTGAAATTTAGTATTTTTCACTATTCATCAAAAAATAAAACTTCACTAAAAATACCAAAAATCATTCCTAAGATAATTTTTATGCTCAGAATTAAAATATTAAGTTTATATTGGTATATAATATTTATAAAAGTTCCAAAAAATACTATTTAAACTTGGTTCTCGATTAAAAGGAGGTAAACGTGCCTTTATAAAAATATTGGTTTTTATACGAAATATTAGGTTTGTTCTCATCATATGATTATGAAATCTATTGGATTAATATCAAAAATACTTTATTGAATATAATATATATATATATATATATTACATTAATATCACTCAATAATTTTAATTAATTTAATTTATTAGCATAAAACAGATTTTTGAGCATAAAAATAGTTTTCTATAAAAACATTCCCTTTATTTCCAATTGGTTCTTGTATTCATTTATAATTAAATAGTTACCAATAAATTAATTTTATATTTTTTTAAAACCTTATATTTTCATTATTTAGTTAATCCTACTCAAAACTATGAATTTGATGGCTATTTTATATCTTATTATATTATATAATAATATTTTAATAATATATTATTGTTCAGTAAAACATGGTCATGCGTGTAATGTAATCCATTAAAAAAATCATTGTTGCACATGGCATCTGCTAAATCAGTATGATGTGTATTTTAATCTATAGCAAAGATTTAAATTTATTTAAAATAGTAAATATATAATAAATTCTTAGGATATTATATTCTCGTACATGCATGGTGTTACATGTCATACATGCTACCAAATAAAAGGTTCCTACTTTTGATTTTCACGGCGTTACATTCTCTCCACCATAATTAGGTTGTTTCCTCTCATTTAAAACTCAATATTGGTGATATATTGTCTGATATTTCCTATTTTATAAATCCCATATCATGAGAAGGGTTCATAATAAATCCCTTAGGAAAGAGAGAATGGGATGTACAAAGGTCACATAGAATAACATATAACTGGGTCTCTAAGTAGGAGCATATTAGTGGAAGTTAAAGGTGCATACATAGAGGAAAAGAGTAAATATTTATATAGAGTGATGTAGTTCATCAATCACAAACATGTAAATGGTCAATGTAAATTTTATATCCTCAAATACATATATTTCCAATGATATAGAATACCATAATTTTCATAAAAATAAAGTTATTAAGATAAAAAAATTTAAAATCATTTTTCTCATTTTGAGAAATAATTTTATTTCCTAATAATACAATGAAATATACTTAATTAATAGGCTTCAATTTGATATGAACAATTTCTCGTTTTAACTTTGCATCTATTAAATTCTAATTCATCCATTATTTCATGAAATGGGAATCCAAGAATTAAATTTGGTCCCTGAATCACTAAAATAAACCTTTAATAGATCATAAGAACCCTTAAAGAATGAAAATCCTTCACATGTGTCACTTAATGTTCTCCAAATCCAATATTTTTACGACTTTAATCTCAAAACCTAAAATGTTACACTACAATTTCATCATTAATATTTATTAATCAAAGTATTTAACTAAAAACAATCACATATTAACCATAACATTTCGTAGGTCACTAGTTAGTCTGAAACCCTTATCATACATCATTCATGGGTTCAAGACCCATGGACTTTCCAAATGTGATTTTTTTCTCCCATTATACTGGTTTTTATTTTCTAAAAACATATTAATATAATTTCCAAAATAAATATGATGGACATCATTGAACAAATTTTAATCACTAAATATCCTTTGAAAAAAGGTTTTTAATACAACATCAATACATAAATACTTCATACATTTATATCCATATATTTCCTTCATTGGTGTAGAGTTTATCCTTTAGAAGAGAGCATTGAATCGGGTAATTCCCAGGTTCCCCCCATTTAAGGAAATGATATAGAAAGGAATCCTTAGAATGAGATTTATTTCATTCCACCATACTCTTTATTTTTCCTCAGTAATTCCTTTCTTTATTCCCTTACTTCCCACACATAAATCATTTCCCAAATCCATTAAGACACATTCTTATGTGCCTCCTTCTACATTATTTTCATGATAGAAATTGAGCCTTCTTTGTTTATAGTCTCGACCACTCATGCTGTTAGAAACATCTCTCCTTATCTTATTTGGTGAGTTTGGGAGTTAGTTAGGGTATATATTGTTAATCATATTTTAGGAAAATTGATTAGGTATACACATGATATCTTTCACTCCTATCAATACCTCATTTAGTGTTTCATTTTGACCACCTTGGCCTTCATCTTCAATGTTGACTTGACACTTTTGTGTTTCAACCATTATCTAAAACCAGATATCATAGTGTGAGTAATAATAGTCATATTGAGAAAATCATATGATCATTTATAGGATATCTAAATCATGACACCTTGTCCTTAATCTAAAACACCTTAGGTTTAACCTAGGTCATTTATTGTCATTATCTATTCAAATAATTCATATTGGTTTGAAAATAATATTTTAATTATCCTAATAATATCCCTAGGTAGTTTCAAACTAGGTGCACAGTATGTTTTATTTCCATATATCCGGTTACACCGAGTCAGGTATTAGCACCTTATCGAAGTTGTCACCCCTAGGTACATTTTTTCCAGATCCATGTCCAAATCGATTATCCAGAAAATGATGCATTTCTAGGAAAACCACATAATATCTATCTATCCAAAAAATTAGGATGTTATTCTATACTTATACTCTAAATATATCTTAATGTAATTTTATCTAATCTATGATTTCAAAAATCTAGTTCAGAAGGTTTCTACTAATATTTCTCTAATATCATCTATAGAGACCCGACCCCAAAAAACCTAGAGACAGTGTCAATTACCCTTAAATTTAATTGATTATGAGGAATAAAATAACAAAGGATCAAAGAGTATATTAGTATTTTTAAACAAAATACAAACATGAGTCTTCTATTAAAAATAAATATACTAATTAAAACCGATTTTTTATATAAAGACTTCTGAATTAATTCCATCTATCATATCCTTCCATATCAATCTCAGAAATATTCTTGGATTCTTGGGGAAAGGATAAAAAATAAATATGATCTCAAATTCATAGTAAGGGACAAGTATAAAGGAAGAAATAATGAATCAATTAGAATTGTAAATATAGAAAGGTAAAAAATATAAAACACATGTCAGGAATCAATAACTGAGAAGGATGTGAGTAAATAATATGGAAAGGTAAATAATTGGAAACACAATCTATTAAAATAACTAGACAAGGAAAAATGAATATGGATGCCACTAAATCAATGAACTGAAAATATAATGTATCCATAGATATTTTGATGTAGAATCTTAAGGATGGATAATAGATAAAACCAAATGAGGTAAATTATTAATTACTAGATGTTATGTTTCAAAGTCACATGATACCTTTTCCATAAAGATTATTTAAAACATACTAGGTAAAAACCCATTAGCTTAGGCAAGCTAAATGATTTCGTCCCATAAGACTAATAATACATAGTGGGGCTTTCATTAACCAGACCATAACCCATAGATCTTTCATTAACCAATCTCAAAACCATGGGGATTGCATTAAATAATCCCCAACCCATATAGAGCATATCCAATGCATTTAAATAAACAAAGTGACTTATCAAATATCTGTATTGAGTAGAGGATATATATTTATCAAAATTTTCATAGTAAATCAAATAACTATCAATGTGAACATCATTTATAATAATGATAAAAATTTAATAAATAAACATATCCATGATATATGATATGGAAGCTTAGGGGAAGTATGTTCAATGATCATGGGAAATTGAATATTTCATGGGGAGTAAAAGGAATTAAGTATGTGAATATAAATATTATCCTTTGAAAAATCAATCAAAAACCATCTTGAGTAAAAATACATATAGAATCAATACAACATATCCAACGTGGCATAAAATTAAAGGGTTGTTGTAATTGATAAGTATAAATTATATAAAAATATCTTTTAAAAACATTATTGAGGAAAATATCCTTTTTTTTGAAAAACATTTTAATTTAAAATAAGTCTTGAAACCATTTTCTTTAACAATTAACCTTTTAAAAATTCAAATGATGCTTCAAATAAATTATGGTGGGTAAATCTGTACATGTCATATGAGGTAAAAATAACATTTCTTTTCCATGGTAAAATTGTTAAAAAAATGACTTGTTTGGAAAGTCAGAAGAATATTTCTTTGAAAACAATTGTAAAATGGAAAAAGGGTAAAAATTTCCTTAATGAATAATTTTTTAATGGTTAAAATGTTTTTTGAAATCCTTTTTACAAAATAGGATTTTTGTAAGAAAATAGGTTCCCCGAAAAAAGATAGAAATGAAGTCCAGTTTTCTTATTAACAATTCAAAAAAAAATTTGAATACCAAAGAGTGGGAAAATTGTACTAATACTTGAAAAAGGACATTAATAACCATAATATATGAAAATTGACGTTTTTCTTTAAAAATTGTCATATAATGTCCTTTAATTTAAATTCAAGTGTTAACAATACCGAATAAAATGAGATTGTGAAGTAAAACCATGAAAAGACCATAACATTGAAATGAGACTAAACCAATTAATTGATTATGTGTATAAAATGTAAATCAACGTAAGGAAAGTTGAAATAAATAAATATATCTTTGAATTAATTATACACATAATCATATAATATTAACGACAACGAGGAAGAAATATAACCCAATGAAAAAAATTGGGTTATGAAATTTCTTTCCCACTTGGGTAACATTTAACTCAAATCATATAAGAAAAAATAAAGAAAATTGAAACTCAAGAAAAACATTAAAATAAAATAATTAATTATGTTATATATAAAATTGTTTATTAGATACACCACACAAAATAATTAAGTGGGGAACATTACATTTATCTCACATATGTAAAAACTGTGATGAAAATCCCTTGCCTTGAGTCTGACTTGTCTCTTGCATCTTTATATTAATGAAAAATAAAATTATGTTAATTATTTACTTGATTCATAAATTTTTTTTATTTTAATCATTAATTTTATTTCAATTATTACAATGCTTTATAAAATTACTTAAACAATTAAGTTTACATTAGGTGTTTTGACCAAATTTGATTTATGTGTGAAAACTACATTTGTAGGAAATATATGGTCAAATGGGTCATTATATAACATATAAAGAATAATAATCATGACATAATTATCTTTTTTACATATTTAATACATTTAAAACCAATCATTAAATAGGTTTACGAAAAATGAACCAACTTTACAATCATGGAGACGGTAGGTCGTAAGTACGCATGAGTAACAATCTCATTTTTCAATGATCATTATGGGAAGAAGGTAAGTAACATTAATCTTTAAATAATTATAATTTTTAAATATATACCATATTATTTAATCATATATTCCTATATATATATAATTATTATGGTGTAAAATGAACCACATCATGTCGGGGAGGAGGTAGTCCACACATCCACAAGTGACGTTATCACTGTTTAAGTGTGTGAAAGGTTAATAAATAAAATGATATATAAATTTTATATTTACATAAAGGTAATTATGTAATGAATATAATATATATTTTTTATCTGTAAAATTTTTTAAACTAAAACCATACTATACACGTTGAATGTATCGCGTGAATGAATCACATCGCTTTTAAGAGGCAGTAGTCCACACATCCACAAACTATGTAATCATATTTATACAAAACGGAAAGCATAAAGGTCTGTTATGTATAAAAATTACAGAAGAATAATAAACTTATATATATCATATATATCATATATAAATATAGTGTCCAACATAATTAATACCTTGATTTGTGGAAAAGGACAAACAAATAACCATCATTTCGTGAGGCGGTAGTTCACCGTACACATAAATAGTAAGTTAATTACCCATTAAATATAAGTGTATGTATGTTTAGGTAAAATACATAACATAAAAACATATAATTATATTTATTATTTTTTTATATAATAATTCAATAATGAGAGTTTAGGATGTTTACAATGGAAATAAAACTAATGATCTTGATGAAAGATGTTACCTCTTAATCAAGTAACTCCTTTTGGTTTGAAACAAAGGGTTTCCTTGGATGGATTTCTTCCTGTAGTGAGGCTTATAGGGTTAGGGTAGGTATTTTGAGGATATATTTGGGAATATATTTGTTGAGTCAAATTGTATTTAGAGGTTAGATAAAGTGGGAGGAGAGGTGAGCTTTTCATATTGGAGGAGTGTCACTCTTGTAAATTTTGGAAAATGGAATTCCACCCACATATTTCCCATTTCAAGTGGAAATAATAATATAAATATTTTATAAAATTTAGGTTAGTGTCTAAATATTTCCATAAAATATACTTTGTACAAGTTTTTATGTCATTTTGTGCCTTAAGTTTAAGGTTTAGTCCCTTATTAAGCTAATTTTCCTCTTAATCGTTCTAATTAATTTTAATTACTTTCACTAATATTTTTGGTCAAAAAATAAGTTGAAATTATTATATATTATAAATTATTGTGATTCCCAAAATTCAATCCATTTTTTCAAATTCCAATCATATAAGTGGCATAAATTAAATTAAATTTAATCTTGTAGATGGGAAGAAAATGCTAGTTTTTAAAGTAAAAACATTCTAAAGATTGTTATTTATGTATATTAAATTTCAAAGTGAAATTGATTATAATGAACTAGATTGGATTAATTTAAAAAATAATAATCTAAATAAACCTTTAAACTAATTTAAAATATTATTTTCCCTTATCAATAAATTATGTGAAAAAGTGCATTTGAATTAAAATTCAGTATTTTTCACTATTCATCAAAAATTAAAACATCACACAAAATTAACAAAAAAATCACAATTACAAAACTTTTATGTTATAATTTCTAGGATTAAGTTTATTTTTAAATATATTATTAATAAAATTACCAAAAATTGGATTTAAATTACATACTTTATTAAAAAGAGGTAAAAGTGTCTTTATAAAAATATAGGTTTTTATAAAAAATATTGGGTTTATTCTTATCTTTAACTTATAAAATATATTGGTTGAATATCATAAATATTTGATTAATTATAATATATATATATATATATTCCTTTTATATCACCCACTAAATTTATTTAATTTAATTTATCAGGATAAAATAACTTTTTGATCATAGAAATAGTTTCTATAAAAACATTCTCTTTATATTCAATTGATTATTATATTCATTAATAATTAATTGGTAACCAATGAATTCATTTCATATTTTTGTAAACCATATATTTTCCTAATCTAGTTAATTCTTCTCATAACCTCTAATTTAACTTCTAGTTTATATCTTATTATATTAAATAATAATATTTTAATAATATATTATTATTCGGTAAAATTCTATCATATGTGTAATTAAATCCATTGAAGAAGCCCATTGTTTCATTTGAAATACACTAAATTAGTATCACATGTACTTAAATCTATACCAAAGATTGGAATTTTTAAAATATTAAATATATTATAAATTCTTGGGATATTATATTTCCTTACGTGCTTTGTGTTGTGTGTCATACATGCTATCAAATAAAATGTTCTTGATTTAGATTTTTCGGGTTTTACAAGTCCACAATGATGTTTTTGGTCTAGATATGCTTACTCTTACACCTAATGTTATCCATGTCCCATGACCAAAATCTAGTCTTGTAAATGATCTGTGACACTTTCATATGATTTCCATTAATTATGTATGTGCTACATTCTTATGTAATGAGAAAATGATTTCCACTACGGATAGAGTTAAGAGTACCTTCTATGTGGTGTAGCCCACATTAGAGTTCTCACATAGGTATATGTTATTAATTCAGGATCATTATTTTACAAATTTTGTGCCATGATATATAATAACTCTCACATTCATCATAATAAATTCTTAAATTTTTTGATCTTTTTAAATTAACAATGTCATTTCTCCCATTATCACATGTATCTCAAATTAAGGATATATTGAAAACTTATATATGTATCATTGTTTTTTGCACCATACTAAGTATTTTATCTTGCTCATTTATTTTTCTTTTTTTGATTTTTTTTAGGTTATCATAGGTTTTAAATTGATTTTTACGATTTTATAAGGGGTATGGATGGATATCTTTTATTTAATTTATTGGTTAATAATTTTTAATATACCTTGTTCCCAATGAAACAAAAATTTGGATTGAGGGAGTTGGTTGTTTCTTCCTTCAGATGAGGGTGGTATTAACTTGTAAGTACAAAAGGGTAACACTAATTATCTTTATGCTAAAATAGAATGGGTTTTTATGCTTTTCTCATCTCTTCGTTTCTATTATGTCTAGATAAACATATTGATTATTATGATGAACATGCACGGGGTGAGGTGGGATTAATATCCAAATTATGGAAGTGGATTTTCTCAACCATTTATGACATTATATATCAATCATATCAGATATTTCATTATGTAGAAATTATTTTTTAGAAGGATTAGTGGAAAGGTCCTTAGAATTACTTCCCATGGTGTTTGGAATTAAATAATACAATCTAAGAGGCTCTTGTTTACTCAGTTTTTTATAATTCTATAATATATAAGGAACAAAATTCAATTTCCAAAAATATTTTTATTTAATCTATTAAGGATATACGGGTGTACTTACCTACCACAGATGGTAGGTTCTCTTTGGCCATCTATATCCCTTTTATCAAGAGTCTTATGTTTCTAGTTTGGTATATTATTAATGAAATTAGTCATTTAATACACGTTTTTCCTTTAAGTATGTCATTTTCTATTTCTATAGTACCTTACAAGAGTTTAGTGGTGTATGATAGAAATGTGGGTTTTTAGGATCTCTTTCTCTCTATATGGATGGATTTTATTTTTTTAAGATATCAACCTTATCCTTTGCATCAATGGAAATGGTTCAGATAGAACTATTCTAGTCTTTGGTATAATATGAAAATGGATATATTTGAATGCAATGAAAATATACAAGTGTTATTTTTTGTGACTGGTTTGGCTCGGCAGTGCTAGGATTTTGTACTAACATTAGGATTGGATCCTTATTCCTGGAAGAATCTAAGGAACTTATAATTAATTTCAATTTTTTTCTAGGGTACTGGTATTCATCTAGAATGAATTTAAATGGATTCATCTTCTAATATAAATTTCTTAATGAATTTTAAATCTACTCATTATTCTATATTTTACATAATTTTGGCTTTCTCCATGAAGATAGAATAGGGTACGATAATCGCTCACATGTGGAGAGAAATGAATATTTTAGAAGACTCTTATTGTTCATGTATACATTCTACAAGTGATTTTTAGGTATTGTCATCTCTTGGGTGTCGTCCCGTCTCATATAAGATGTTTTTTAAAGATGAATTTTTAGGCATTCATTTTATTCATCAATTATAATTGAGTGTTTTTTAGTTTCACATGAGGTTATTATATTATTTTTATGTATTATATTTATAAAAATAAATTATTTTTTGTGTAATTTGGTTGTAATTTATTGTTATGTGTAAAATCATGTATGTCTGGTGCTAGATTTGGGAGTGAGGGTCTGAGGGTACTTTATTTCATCAATACTGATAGGGGTGAATCAGTTTATTCCAAATTCCCAAACCGTAAAACATAAATATTCATGTTATATTTAATGTTAGGATATCTAATTGAAATCAATTAATTATGAATTTTATATTGATAGTGATTAATAAATAATACGACCTAAGAGAATTTTTACAAGGTTTATAAACTATTTTCATGAGGGTCAATTCCATGGTACATAACTATTGGGATAATGTTATCCATGTTATTATCATATTATCAACAAGAACATAGAATGGATTTGGAATATAGTCAGGAAATATATTTACTAGAATCATTAAAACATGCATTAACAAGTTGATCTATTATTTATAATCCTCCCGAAGTTCCTAAAAGGTCATATCAGGTTTTCAACTTTATTATTTGTTTCAAACATAGACATAACCTCTATAGTATTATCTATCGAACGCATGGTCATTTATTTCAATGTTTCATTATCCATTATAATTTTTAAAAAAATAGTTATATATAGGCATTCATCTACAATAGAATTTGATTTCAACTATAGTTTGGTTTACTTACTCAAGGATAGATCTAAAATCCACATTCAAATATATCTTATATTTCATGATTTTCAATGTTTATTTTTCTCTATTTGATTATATATCTTACTTGTATTTTGGAATGTTGAATGATACCATGATTTAGTGTGAATTATCACTAAAAATAATTTATTTAGTGTTGAGTCTCTATGAAAATCCACTTAAATATTTTTGAACAATTAAAAAGTTACTGTTTTATACCCACTAACACGAGTAAATATTTTTTTAAATGATTTAATTAATTTTAGAATAAAATAATTTTATCGATGGAATTTATTTAATTGTTGTTCACATTTGTTATGTTTATTATTAACTATTTTTAGAGAAAATCAATCTCTATATGAATTAGGATATATGTTATTTGTAGAAATTATTCAAAGTGTCAAAATAGATCTTCCATGGAAGTTATATAACTCATATATAGATTTTTAATGACTCATATGAAATTTAAAATAACTAATATGTAGGGTCAAGAATGACCTTCCACATCACAAAATCACTCTTATGAATGATATAATGACTCACACACTAAATAAAATTTTCCAAATGTATGAAACAACTCATATGAAAATTAGAATGAATCATACCAAAACTATATTATGACTCTTGCATATCTTTGGAAATGAAACTTATGTATCTAAAAAGTGAATCCATTGAAAAATTAGAATTATTAATTTGATAAATACTTTTTTTAGAAAACATGAAATATGATATTTTTTAAATATTTTTTATAACAATTCAATGCTTGTTTCTGTTAAGTTTTTCTTTGAATTATTTTCCCTATAGTTATTTATCAATTATTTTGATCCTATAAAGATAAATTTTCAAATATTATGTGTATAATTAAATTCAAATCATAAAGGATAAAGATATAGAAAATATTTTTGTTGTACGTTTTGAAATTATATATTGTGTATAGTGATATAGGATTAATTTTTAAAATATTTAAATGAAGTTTTCACATCCATTAAATGTAGAGTTACACATTGGTATTATTTTAAAATAAGAATAAACCAAATCTTAATTTGTTCATTGTTTTCTCATACATGAATATTTCTTCAGAACCAGAATATCTAGAATTTTAGGATTATTGATATTGATGTCAATGAAGCTATAACTTTATAAGTTTCTATATATGAATAAAATCTATAAATAGAGTTTCACGGAACTAATGAGAATACATAGAAATAATTTCATGGATACTAAAACTACATTGTGCTTACAATTTTTGAAATATTCACTAAAATAATATTGTCTAGATTTCATCATTCTAAACCTCTTCTGTCGAAGTGATCCATAATTCCATAACATTAAATAGTTTCAGTGTACAACTATTTTATGTGGTGCTATAATTTATTGTCTTATTTTTGTGTGCATTTATTTTGGTTTATGACTTTTCATTTAAAATAAGGTCCTTAATTTCAAGTTATAATACCCCTAAAAAGGTATAACTTGTAATGCCATGGATTGGTAAAGGGTAGGGTTTTTTTGGTCTATTGGTATGTATAATGGAAATGTAAATTTTTAATCCACTTCACAAAGGAAGGTTTTGGGTTGTGCCTCAATATGTTCAGAAGGAAAGATAGGGGTTGTACTTCCCAAGTTAGCTAAGATCAGTAAGAGAGTCTGGGGAAATCAGTTATCTCATTTTATTTTTTAAACATTAGTATTTTTAATCAAACCCCTATGACCAGTTATGATCTTGATTCCCACTTCTTGTTGAACCTCAACCTTACTAAAATATGAAAACTTAAAAGACATGAGACATAAGGATTTGCAAGGTTTTTCTGTGAGGACTTACTTCTTTTTGTGATTGGTTAGTCTCCCCAATCACGTGTTCTTATTCTATTGATGCAATTTGTTACATGAAATAGACTCATAAAATACTTACTTGATATCCCATCATGAATTTTAGAATCACATTAGTGACCTTTATATTTCCACAAATAGTCGATCATCCCAATGGTACATGGTTCTGTATTTTAGAGCTCAACCCTCCTAGATGGTATCAACCACCACTCATATTCCTTGTTCTACCATGTCTTTCCCAGACTATAGTTGAACATTTTATTTGACCTATTTCTCTCCTTATAGAAAAATTTTATTCTCATTCTATTATATTTACCACACCTATATCATTCGAATTTTTTGACCTTTCTCATGTGATAAGGAATCATAGTGTCACATATTATTATTCTCATTCCACCTTTTTATATATGAATATCATAGGAGTTTTCTACCTTACCTCAACACATAGGCTCTCTTGGATGCCTCATAAATTCATCTCCTTTAGTAGAATTTATTTCATCAATGTCTGAACAATATTAAAGGGTTTTTTCAACTTTAACTGTTCTTCGTTTTCTATAAGTTTTTTATACACAGAACATTATATTAAATTTTTTTATTTAAAATTATATAAATCATACTTCTTATGTATTATAATGAATTTATGTTTTAAAATTCATTTTAATCATTTCATATTCTCAATATAATTTATCCTTATGACTTGTATTGATTAAATTCGCCATGTAATAAAAGAAATATCACAATTTCATCTCATAAAATCCACAACACATAATTACTTTTCATATCTCTTTAAATATGAATTGATGCCTAAATTATGGCATGGAACTATCTTATATTGTGGCACACTGATCTCATCAATTTGTTTCATAAAAACCATTTGATCAATCTTGATATCTGAATCCTTGGAAACTAGAAACAACATCATTGAGTCACATCTTCATCAGAATTGAGTAATGTTTGGATTTTACATTTACTTCATTTTTTATGACTTTATTTGTCTCATGAATTAACAATAATATATTTATTGATGTAATGTCGTATATAGTCTCAAAGCATCATGATCCTAGAAAAATATAAATGATTAGCTATAAAGTCATAAAATCTCTTTTTAAATTTTTATACACACTATGTAAGTCATAAATGATCCATATAACTTATGAGAATTCCTATGAAACACCATAGAAAAATTTATATGTGAAACTCATTGTCATAAAATCCTTGAAAAAGTCATATGTAGAACCTTGTGATGTTTTTTAACCAAATTATTATAAATAGTTCCTTAAATTAATATGTTCTATAACAAAATTATTGAATTCAATTAGCCTAAACTGAAACTTAAACAAATCATATAATGGCTTATCAACCACTCAAAATTCATCTCAAATAATATCAAATATTTTATAAAGTATGTATGTAAAACCCGATCATAATAGAATCAATAATCAACCCTCTTTGAATGATTTCTCATATCTCAAACTAAATTTTTATCTCCCTTCAATCCAACCACTTTAAGTTTCCCATGAAACAAGTTTTGAATAGTTTAACTTTAATGACCAATGCCAATCAATCACTTGAATTAAAACATAAAAAATCATCACGTCTAAATTTCTACTTCTTCATGAATATATCTATGTAGGAACATCATGTTATAGCCTCAAATAGACTTTTCCATATATAATGGAAGTATTTAATCATATATTACATAATTTTCCAATAAATATTGATAGACTTATTTTATAATATAAGTATTCTTGATTGATAATAAATATAATCCCCACATGAGCTCCTCAATCCAAAAATGGGTGCTTCAATCTTCCACTTTATATATATATTGGAAATATCATTTGTCCTATATGTCAATATGATTGACTTTTCTTCTCCCCATTATTGAAAATAAATAAAAAATTATATAAGCGATGCACCTCCCATATTAACTCCTTATTCTCCATTAGAAAAGGTTAATTACTCAAAACTTATTCTCCCTATTAGATTTAAATTACAGCCAGATTCACTTGTGAGAAAGGGATGAAACCACAAATGACATAATGAATATTCTTTTGTTATTATACTTTAACTCTATATGTTATTACTCTATAAATAAAACAATAGTTACTTCATTGTAATATTATAACAACCCAATAATTTTGAACTTATAAAATACATACCATGTTATATAACATGTGTCACACATTACACCCAACATAAACTAACCACAACATAATAAGATAAAATTATAATTAAATCTATAATAAATAATAACATAGTAGTCCATTAAATATTATGAAGGTAAATAATTAATAGAATTTAATATTGAAAAGGACTATTTTCAATGAAATCCATTTCCTTTGTATTATGTATTTTGTTATTCAAGCTAAGTTTAAAATATATATTTAATTTAAATATTATAAATGAAAATTAATTTTTGAATTCATCAAATCAAATTTACATAGTATGAATTTATGAGTTTTTTCCAAAAAGGTTGGATTTCAGATGAAAAATATAGCTTTCATGACAATTATACTTTTTATGATTTTATCCTTATATAAGCTTATCCTATAAAATTACAAAATATTTTAAGTAATAAAATATGTATTTAAGGAAGAAATTTTTTAATTTAAATATATTATTTGAACTTTTAATTCTATTTTCAATATTTTTAAACTAAATTAAGATGTTACCTTAATAAAAAAAGGTTTTCAGTATTTTCCTCAAAATAAGTGTTTAGATGGTGAAATCCAATTTTTTCATTCCTTTGAAAGCCTCATGAATTTATTTTAATAATTAAATGAATTTCATCAAAATTAGTATCTAAGATAATTATATCATATATAAGAATTTAAATACTAAAATTTTTATTTTTAGAATAACTTTTTTTTACGAGAATAAGTTTGTTTATTTTTAAAATATATTTTCACGCCATTATAAATTTTATGTTATAAAGTGATTTTCAATTTTAAAACAAAAAATTTCAAATTATTTAAAAGGAACCAATATTAATTTTTTTTGAATGGTAATTACAAAGGTGAAAAATTAATTACAAAGTTAAAAGTTAATTTGGGTAAAAGGTTCAAAGAAAAAAAGGCTTAAATTTATCTTAAATTGTATAAATATTAATTGATGAGAAGATTTTAACCTTATATTTTCCTGAAACCCATATTTTTTATCTTTTAATTCATTGTTACTTGAATATTGTCATTCCATTATTCAAAAATGATGAGTATTTCCAAATGTGACCATTTTCCCCTCATATAAAAGGGTTACAATTCCACACATCAAATATTAACTTAACCTTGGATTTGATCATTTAAAATATGACCTCTTACTTTCTCTATAATCCCTTCCCATAAAAAATCCCCTAGTCACTCATACTTATCATAAGACCTTAAATTTCAATGGATTTTCCAAGGAATGGCTAAGTCTCCAATATAGTGTTTTTTCAATATAATGTTATTCTTTTTAATTTTACTCATAAAAATATCTTATATTTATAATAATATGATGAAAAAAGTATCATTATTAAACTTATTTTTTATTATATTGATGTTAAAACCATAATTAATCATTTACATCCACTTTCAAAAATAAAATAACAATGTTAGTGTATTGTGTGGACTGCTAACTCCACAAAGCATTGGTGTTTTTTTTATTATGGACCTTCATGTCTATTATTAATGGTGATAATAGTGAATAAATATATTGTATATCATGTAATTTTTATCTATTAAATTTCAATTTAATATCCACCTTCAACCCCTATCATGTGTTGAGAAACGAGAATGCTAAACAAGCATATGTGAGGACTCCCACTTCCCAGATGAAATGTCCTTCGTTTTTCATTAAGATTTTAATATATAATATAAAAATCATAAAACATAGTTCACCATTATAAATAAATAATAATGATACCCTTCTAATTCTTTTATAATGAGATTATTTCAAAAGAAATACCTCCAAAACCACACACAACAATCGATTTAAAGCATGTTCATGTTTGGGTTAATTTAACAACTTATAAGAAAAATGCTTTAAAATATGATTGTGATTGACTATGTAAATAGTAAATCTAATTGTTTTATAAAAAATTAATAAAATAATGATATTTATATAGTTTTTAAAATGTAATATTTGGTATTTAAATTATTATTAAATTAATATTTTCTTTCACTAGGATTACCAAAATAAGCCACCACAGATTCAATTTTCATGAAAACATAAGGACGAACTATATAATAAATATATAACATTTTATAATAAATATTATATATTAAATTAAATTTAAATGGATAAGGTTCTTATTAACGCATCTAATAAACTTAATTTGGTTATTCTGAAAATTAAGCAGTTGTACAGAACAAATATAGAACAAGTTAAGGGATTTTGTCACAATTTCCCTTGATTAAGACATGGTTCATATTTATGCACTAATTATTATTTAATTTTAATTTATACTATTTAGTTGATATTAAATTTCATTAATTATCCATCATTAATTTTAATTTTTTTACTTATATTCTCTCCCTTTTATGTGGGTTTTAATGGAATTTTTACCAATATAGTTAGGGTTTATTTGTATTGGATTTGAATCCCTTGAGACATGTTTAATGTATACACCATGTTTCCATTTAAATGGAATTAATAATTACCTATATTTAGTTTTTTATCATGATAATCTTATATTTCATGATCTTTAATGTTCTTTTTATAGTTATACTATCATGAAATTTTTGATTCAAATGTTACAAATGTTGTTAGGAGTTTTCATGGTTCAATTATTTTCATTTTGTCGTAGCCTTTCATAGATGAATATAATTTTTATGATTTATATGATATTAGCATTTCCACTATTTAATTGGGTATTTTATTTTTTATCTGGGTAAATTACTTCCCTTTATCAATATTTAGTTCTTTAATAAAAAAAACCCTAAATTAAAAATGTGACATTGGTAAGAATAACTCTGATTCTTTCCAATAGATATTCTCTTCATGTCCATATTTTTCTTCCTACTAATGATATCATGTTTTTTTTAGAAATATAATATCAATTATTATATATTATTTTTATAATTATTTACTATGTTCTAAAAGATAATATTGATACTATTTTAATTATGAGGGATTTCAACAAGTTTATTTCGAAATTTTCAAAAGGTTTTTCCATAATTTCTAAATAAAAAGATTTATAATCCCATCTACAATTTATATTGATAACTTTTATGATTTATATATTTTTTTTAATAAATATTAATTTTAAAAATGAAATTTTTAGAGTATTCTTACCTCTTTTATTGAAACCTTTATTTTTTTTCATGTTTCCATTATAAAATATTCCTTTTCAAAGTAAAACGTATCAATTTATTTTCACTTCAATTTTAAGAAAAAATTATAATCTTTATCCATCATTTAATATTATTTTAAATGTAAAAAGTTCTCAATGTATTTTAACTTCTATTTTTTCTTGAAACATTTATGTATTTTCAAGAATATTTTATGTCACAAACCAAGCTTGTTAATCATCCGAACTGGCACCTGATCCAGTCCATGTCATGGCCTGAAGGGCATTCCAAATCCCCACAGGCTGGCACAAGTGACTGGGTATCAATATTACAACATGGGAATGATTTACCTTATGTTATAATGATAAAAAACCAAGAAAATAAATATAAAAACTAAAAATTCACATTCGAACAAGGAATAACAAAGATTTTGATTTAAAGTTTATAGCTGTGAATAAAACTCCAAAAGAAATACTATAAAAAAGATTAGACTCACTCCATCCCAAACTTCCATGCAATAAGAGAAGAAAATTCCTCAAGAAACCCCCACCAAGGTCCATAAAGAAATTCACTACATACCCTAACCTCCAAAACCACACATCTTACCTATAGCTAGAAAAACATATTATAAGGTCTTTATAGACCCAAGGGTGTATATAGGGTGTGAGAAAAATCCCAATAGGATTCCACCCAAATAAAAAGATTACATTCCAGAACATTTAAAATATAATCTACCATGATCATTTAAGTAATTCTTTAAAAAACATCAAGGAAAACATCTTTAAAAAGGAAACATTTCTAAAGAAATCTATTTCATAAACATTTTCATAAAAGAGAAAGAGAATTTGAGAAAACACACACACACAAGAGGTCCAACATATACTGATAGATGGAACCACATCATATATAGTATATCACTATAAGTAAATATCCTTGGGATGATATAGCTCGAGTGAGACACTAAAACCTCATACCTCAGTGTAATGTGGTATAGTAACCACAACCATCATCATACTTGTGGACGACCCACTAGATAGAATAAACATCCAAAATTCTAATGGTAATCATTCATAATCATAGTTTAGTTAGTGACCTAATCTTTAATCTAGCTAATTTAAATCGATACTTTTAACTTTTTTATGACTAGCATATTAGTTCTTGTCTTCCTATATAGATACATAGGATTCCCTTTATTCTCAATTTCTAGATCACATGTCACACATACCTCTACTTTCACATACCCATGTCGAAAATTATAAATATATGGAGAAATCACCATTTTCCATAAACCAAGAAACTTTCCATTTTACACACAAAAAACCATTTTCAAGTACATTTTCCAGAACTTGAAAATTTCATAAAACCCCTTTGAAATTATCACAAGAAAGCCACAGGATCAGTTTAAACATTTTCATGGGCCATTCACCTTTCAAATCTACACACACATACCCTTTTCAATTAAAAACATACTTAACATTATTTAACAATTTATAAATCATATTTAAAAATTCATGATAAGCCAAACATACCAAAGTATTACATTTCCTTTCTAAAAACTTACACCCAAACCCATTCCCACTACAAGTTCCTTTGAAAACATGTTTTAGACCTTTAAAATAACCTATAAAACATTCCCATGAAATCCCATGGTAAATACCAAACATAAAATCTAGCCATTTCTTTTATAAAATCCTTTTCTATCACATAAGTATGGAAAAACACTTAAAAATTACCTTTTTTACCCCACAATTAAACCATATAACATGTTTATGAATTCAAACAATCATATTAAAATCATATAATAATGTTAGGGCATGGAACCACCTACCTAATTTGAAGAAACTTTTGGAAATTAGTACCAAACAACAAACGCAGCTCAATCGAACCCTAGAAAGGTAATATCAGACCAATAATATCAATATTAAACCTTAATAAACAATTAAAAACCCTAAATTGAACCCCCAACCCATTGGAAAAATAAAACCCAAAAGGAGAAGAGATGAAACCCTGAATAGAATAGATAAACAAAGGAGAAGAGGACTTATATGAGAGATCCTAAGGAAAAAGATCCAAAGACACCCCAAAATTAAAGCCCAGGGGGGAGGGGAGGATGGAGGGAGGTATGCCTAGGGCGTGGAAGGGTGAGAGGGTAGAGCCAGAGGGGAGGAAGGGGTTAAAATCATGGGGGGATAAAATAGGTACAACATTTTTTAACGAGCTGGCACGACCACATAGTTAGTCCACATGGTTTGAAGAACTATTTGGTGATCAAGAGATTATCTTTACTGAGGGAGACACCTACCACACGATGAATCTTCATGGTCTGACTTACTATGCATAATTATTATAGTTTCTTCTATCCACAACGAATACCAATTGCATGATTTATAGGGTAGGGAGCATGGTTTCTACTAACCATACGCCAACCATGCGCCAGGGTCTATCCACCCATTTTTCAAAATTCCTCTTTAAAACACAAGGGATAACTCATGGGAAAGAGAAAGGCTAAGGAGGGAAAAAATTAATACCTCTAAAATTCAAACCCATTATACTCAGTTCCCACGAAAAATAACCAAGAACTCTACCTAAACTAAAATAAAGAGAAAATAAAAACCTAGGTGTGACAATTCTCCCCACCATAATTCTTTCTACCCCAGAAAATCCATCCCAAAGTTGATTTGAAAGAAAGGACTGGTAGTACATTACAACTCAAGGAGATTCCGAACAAACAACAAATGAAAAGATGAAAAGAACACTATTGGATGGAAAATAGTTTTACAAATTGAACTTGAAAGACCCAAATGGACTTCTCACAAAGTGTCACCCACCCAAAAGTTAAAACACCTCCATTTAATCAGTCAAAGGAAATGAAACTCCCACAAAACACAATCTAACATCTCGAGACAAATCACCTTAATCATTTCACAATAATCTCTTAAAATTTATCTGAAATGAAGAATGAACAAAAATATGTTTACCATATCTCTGATTCATAAAACTATTGGGTGTGATTCAACCCCAACATTTACTCAAGAGATGCGCTTAGGGCCAGAGATCTCTGAACAAGACTACACACTGCCAAGACAACAATAGGAAAAAAAACAAATTACTCACACGGGGAGTCCCAAACAAACTCCCCACCATATGAAATAAACTAACACCAGAGATGAAACTGGAATACCAACCTGGAGAGGCCCGAATGGACTCCCCACTATAAGGAACAAGATGACATCAATTCCTTCCAGTGGAATTTCATAAAGACCCACGGTGGGTCTCCCCGCCATAAGGACCAAACCACCTAGACTGACATATAAAACCAAACCCCATATAGACCCCCACCACAAGGGGTCTAATGGAAAATACTCTAAACCAAACTAGAAACACCACATTGTTCACTACTCTCATAGGTTGTTACCATCCACAGATAATACCAAACCTAAATGGGGATCAATTCATTAAAATAGCCATATGAGGACCATAAAACAGAGACTCGCATCTAGTGAGATGCAACAACTGGGGTTTTAAGGATATAGGATGGTCCCACCTCCTTATAACTAATGAGGAACTATAACACCCACACAGTTCACAACACAGAAATGGGGTCCTCATGCCTCCTTCCACAAAACAAAACCATTTGAAATGTCACAACTATATAGGGTTCAAACTATCTTATTTTCCTACAGTGAAAAAAATATATAGACCATGGTTTTTTACACCTCTGGGGGTCTCTAACTATATGCCATCTTCACTCTGGAACCAATGCTTAAGGATATATTATTTGAAGAATCTTCTTACTTGCAGTTAGGCATCAAAAAACCCATGATCACAACTTCTCCTTCTGGTGCCACAAGCAACTGCACCACGATTTAGACTTCATTAGCAGACAAATAAAACCCCAAAATCCATTTACTCCAACATTTCACTTTCACCACGACATTGGACTAGGATATGGACACGCATCATCCCATTCACCACAAATAAGAAAAAATGGAAGGAGGGGTACAGGAAAGACACCCTCACTCAAAATCTAGAAATTCAAAATTCCCCCAAATAAGGACATGATTCTGTTAAAATAGAGGCTCTCAAAAGGTTCTACAACAACCAAATTTTCATTCGAGTGAGATCATGACACTGCATGGCATCACAAAATATTACCCTTTCAACCAAAATATACATTAAAAGGAGGGGAATCTGAAACTAAGTCATAAATAGTACATGATTCCTACAAACAACCATAATAACCTCTCACAACCAAAATTTAAACACTTGTGTCCTTTCATGCACCCTTTTTGGGATGGAGCCAACAAAAGACCCAAAGGCTATTTATGACAGTAGCTAGTATCAACAACTAATTCACCATTTCTACCTTTCTTTTCTGGAATTCCATTCACCGCTTCCAGACAAAACACTCAGACACAACATTGCCAAACATCACATTCGACGAATCAAGCAGGTCAAAGAGACCAAAGTTTCTTTTAAATTATTCCACATATACTCTTTAACTATGAGAGTGTTAAATTAGCTAAAACATAAGGGTGGAAGTTTCATCTTATAAAAATTCAATGATAGATTCTTTATATTGATCAACTGGAGGGTCTGTCAATGGCAGATCACCCATGGACAAATTATGAATATTCACTAATTATTTATGGGTGCACAAAATAGCCAACAAGAAAACCCAAGGACCCAATAGAACCGGTCTGTTGGCTAGAACATATCTAAAAAACACAAATGGGAACCTCTATAAAGGCTTCTTGAAACAATTCTTGAAAGAGACCTCTAACCATTACTTCAAACCCAATTACTGATGATAGAAAACCTTGAAAATTGTCCAAACAAAATGGGTTTTCAAATTCAAAACACCCCACAACAACAATCCCAAAATATAAGAAGAAAACCCACATTTTCCTTTAAAATCTTTTTCAAAAATAAATTTTTTTTTGTGTGTCCCACATTCAAAAATGGTATCTCATAGAGTCTCACACATGCATTTTCTCATGACAAACTGATTGCTCATCCACTTTTTTCACATAACCCATGCACCTAGTCAACCATGAGAATACCAAATATTAAAACAAAGATTTTCCACTTTCCAAAAAAATTAAACCCACACATTAATTTTAAATCCCATGAATCCTCCTTTCAAAAACCACTAGCCAAAAAACATGAATCCAAATTTAAATCTCAAAATAATTCATAAAAACACCAACCATTCAATTAAATCCCATTTTTTAACTCTACGCATCAATTCCCAAATAATATCATACCATTTGAAAACATTATCAGCTTCACATAAAACCCCACTTCATCAATAACTATTTAATTAAAAACACATCTATTGTTATTTAAAAAAAGTTTTCAAAACCCTTTTGAAAATAAATCTCCATTTTTTGGATATCCATTTTTTGATAAAACACAAGTTTTGACTGTAAAGGTCAAATCACAGTAAACTCATCCCACTAACTCAAAACCGATTTATAAAAATAGACCTTCCCAAAGATTTATTCAAAAAAAATTGAAAACTCATTTTACACCTTTTGAATATCAAACCATTCTCACCTTAAAACCCAATTTTATCAATTCAATAATAGGAGTTTTAAAAATAGTTTTTAGAACCCCAAGAGACAGCAGAATCTTCTCAAAGGGGAACTATCACTGATGGGTGACTTAGACATATAGTTGGAATACATATTACCATCACATCACCATTACATATAGTGTTCTAGGACAATGCCTCTAACTCCAATTGTCTTGGTGGGCCATGTGGGATCACTGAGAAAAATTGGCCCAAGTTAAATTTCATTTCCCAAACAAGAGACAACCACAAAACCAAATGACCAAAAAAAGATCGAATTCCCCTGGTAACTTGAATCATGTCATGAGATGTGCTGGCTAGGCACTAGACTCATAACTGGAATGTCAAGTCCTGAAAATCCTAGCTACGGTCTACCCCAACTCTTTCCCAATGAATAAGAACCAAAATAACGTGACCGGCTCTGATACCATTTTGTCACAAACCAAGCCGGGTCTTTATTTGAACTAGTGGCCAACCTAGTTTGTGTGATTGCCTTAAGGGTTTCCCCGATCTCCATGGGTTCGAAAAATTTCATGGTTATCAATATTACAAGATGTGAATGGTCAACCCATTGTTATAATGATAAAAAAACAAGAAGAAAAATAAACCAAAACTGATAATGCACAACCAAATAGGGAATAACCAATTTTTTTATTTTAAGATTACAATTAGAAATAAAACTAAAAAACAAATACCATAATAAGGAGGGTAATAACTCCATCCCAAAATTCCATGCAACAATAGTAGCAACTTCCTCAAGCTGCTTCCACAAAGGTCTACAATGAAGTCCACTAAAGACCCTAACCGCCAAAACCACACATCATTCCTTTACCTGGAACAAACAACGAATAAGGTCTATATAAACCCAAGGGTGTATGTAGGGTGTCAGAAAAATACCATTAGTATGACACTCATATAAAAATATTTCATGAAAAAAATAAAAGATAATATAACATGCTCATTTAAGTAATGACTTTAAAAACACTTGGAGGAAAACATCTATTAGGAAAACATCTTTAAAAGGGAACATTTTAAAATAAATATATTTTACAACTATTTGCATAAAATATAAAGATAATTTTTCAATACAAACACACACAAGAGGTCCACCATATTCCAATGTATGGAACCACATCATATATATTAGATAACCATGGGTAAATCCACTTGGTTTAATCCCGATAGAGTGAGAAACTAGAATCTCATACCTCAGTGAAATGTGGTATAGTAACCACAACTGTTAGTTTCCACATGCATGAGCCACTGGAGAGGAGAAACATCCCAAATTCTAGTATTGATCATTAGAAATCATAGTTTATTTAGTGTTGTAATCATTAATCAAGCTAAGTGAAACCAGGGCATTCCACTTACATGTCACTAGAATACTAGATCTAGTATTCCCACATAGATACCCAGGATTCCATTTTTTCTCAATTTCAGGTTCACATGTCACACAAACCTCCACTTTCCCATGCACATGAAAAAAATTATAAATATATTGTGAAATCACCATTTTACATAAACCAATCCACTTTACATTTTACACACACCAAAAACCATTATCAATTATATTTTCCACCACTTGAAAAATTCATAAAACCCCTTCGAAATTATCATAAGAAACTCATAGGATCAATTTAACTATTTTCATGGGCCAGGACCCTTTAAAATCCACACAAACAAACCCATTTAAATTCAAAATAGTCTTCCCTTCATTTAACAATTTATAACTCATTTTAAAAAATTCACAACAATGCACACATTCCAAATTATTATATTTCATTTTGGAATCATACACACAAACCCATTTTAACCAAAAGAGAATTTGAGAATATGATTCATACATTTCAATGAACCTATAAAACATTCCCATGAAATACCAAGGTATGGTATACACATATAACCAATAATTTCTTCTATAATATCCTTTTTATCAAATAATCAAGTCAAACTACTTAAAAAAATCCTTCTAAACCCCACAATTAAACCATAAAACATTTTTATAAATTGAAACAAGAATATTGAATTCGTCTAATAATGTTAGGTCATGGAACCACCTACTTCATGTGAAGAAACTTTTATAAATTGTTGTAGAACCATAGACACACCTCAACCTAACCCTAGAAAGGAAAATCTGACCAAAAACATCAAGATAAAACCCTAATAAACTAGAAAACCCCCTAAATCAAACCCCTTACATACTGGAAAATTGTACCCCCAACTGAAAACAGAGACACAAAGGAGAAGAGGACTTACATGAGATATCCTAAGTAAAATGAGCCATAGAGGCCCAAAAATTGAATCCCAAGGGGAGGGGAGGATGGAGGGAGTCACACCTAGGGCTTAGAGGGTAAAATTTTCAAGAAAGAAGGAGTAGTGGGGTTTAAATCAGGGAGAGAGAAAAGAGGGAAAACATTTTTAATGACTTGACATGGTCGCATGGTTTTTCAAACCATGTGATAGTCTCAGCCGAGGGAGACACATACCGCATAGGTAATCTGAATGGTCTGACTTATCATGCAGAAGCTGTACAGTCACTTCTAGTCGTGTCCCAGACCCATCACATTGTTACCCATGCATGGGGCATAGTTTCTACTAACCATGTTCCACCCATGTGACAGGTTCTGTCCACCCATTTTTCAAAATATATCTTGAAAACCCAAGGGAGAACTCATGGGAAAGAACAAGTCTAATGATGGGAAAATGAAATTCCTAAAAAACTCAAACCCATCACACCTGGTTCCTGAGAAAAATAACCAAGAACCCAACCTGAACTATAACTAATTGAAATTTAAAAACCTGGGTGTGACATTTTATGTAATAACCCCAACCACAGTAGCCCAGACCCGCTGTCTACTATATTAAATTGGAATGAGACACAAGAAATCGCATCTTGAAGGACCAAATATTTTAGTAGTCTTAGTAAACTAGATACGTACACGGTTCCTATATATAATTTTAAAGCACAATTTATAACATTATTATTTTTTCAAGAACATCATTATTTCCTCTATCATATCCTTGCATAGAATTTATAGTACCCTTATTGGATTCTTAAGAAATGAAATAATATAATAGTGAGCTCAAATTCTCAGTAAGGGTTAATTATAGGGGAAGATATCATGAATTAATAAGTATAATAAACATGGAATTGTAAATAAATGAACATACATTCCATTTAAATAACTATATTATCATGATAAGATAAGGAATAATCAATATGGAAAGGTAAATAACTGAAAACATCTGTCATTCAATCAATAAACTATGAATAAAATACATCTAGAGATGATATCACTATAAAAATCTCAGGGATAATAATAAAAAATTTATTAATAAAGAAAATTCATAATCATTATATTTCATTTTCATAGGAACATGATACCTTTACTATCAATACCTTTCATAATGTTGTTAAATTTATAGGTAGAAACTAATTTAATGTTGTCTTATATATTCACCTCATGAGACTATCAATGCATCGAGAGGCTATATAATTTCAGGCCCCACTGATCCCTACCGGTCCAAAGCATTATTTATATACCGAATAGTAAATTTAATTCATTAATAAATATTCATTATCAAAAAATATCCCTATTAAGAAATGAAAAATAATTTACCAATATTTCCAAGTTTATCATGTAACATTCAATGTAAACACCATATGTAAAAATGGTATATAGTTTAGGAAATAGTCATATCAATGATACAATGAATGTGTATATTTAATAGAAAAACAATATGTAAAAAATATATATGCTTTATAAAATAATCAAATCCATGAAAAAAATAATATTAATATTTAAGATTAATTAATTGTATTGTGATCACAAGAGAGTGAATGTTTTAAAGGATATTTAATGATTATAAAAAATGAATCAAGAAACTGAATTTCAATAATTTTTTGGACAAAATGATCATAAAACATCCATATAAATAATAAGGATGATATAAATACAATATATCTCATGTGTACCATCATTACAATAAACGGTTCTTAGTTATGATGAATAGAAATACCATAAAATGTCATTAAAAACATTCTTGGGGAAAATAACGTTTCAAATTTGAAAATAATTTTAAAAATAAAAGATAACATAACATTTTGAAAATAAATTTATTTTAAAATATCCTTTCAAATTTATAAATAATTTTTTAAATCATTCAGTGTTTATGATGGTTGGAAATTATATACTTTCCGAGTATGTTAAAATAAAGATTCGTTTCACATTTTCGGTAAAATCCAAATAGGATTTGTTCTAAAAACAACATGATGATTACTTTAAAAAAAATTAAATGTAAAATTATGTAAAATTTTCTTTAATAAATGATTTTAAAATTGTTAAAAGTATTTTTCAAAACATTTATAGAAATTATGGTTTTGGAAGAAAACAGATTTCCGAATGAAGAGAGAAATTAAAAGGGGTTTATTAAAAATATTTAATCAATTACTTTATGTACCAAAGAATGTAAAAAATGGAAATATTACTTTAAAATATAATTAATTACTAGAGTAGAATAAAATTAAATGGATTTATTATACAATGATCAAATAATTTCCTTTGATTGAAATTTAATAATAAACAATCTTGATTGGAATGACATTGTGAAATAAACCCTTACAATGATCATAAAATTGAAGTGACAATTAATAAATTAGTAAATTTTTTTGAATAAAATTCAAATCCTCATAAAACAAGTGTAAATACCACATAATATAATTACAATTAATTACACACATAGTCATCTAATATCACATTATGATGAAGATGTAATATAAACCAATGAAAATAATTTACAATATGAAAATATTAACCACTTGGTAACTTTTAAGTCAAATAACATGGAAATGATAATTCAAATTGAAACATTAAATTCCATTAATTATTAATGAATCAAGATATTACATGTAAAATGGGAAGTATGTACAGAATATAAAAGAAATTAGGTGCACAATAATAAAATATGCATTATTGAAGGGAAATTGAGATGAAGTCCCTTACCCCTTGCTTACTTTTGGTTGAACATGATTTAACCTACTTATTAATGATTTAATCATGTTATTAATTTATAAAATAACCATATTCATATGTTTAATATCATATATTATCCCCTTATAAAATTTTACTATCTTTTTGAAAATAATATTTCACGCTTTTCATGGTTTTGTGTGTTAATTTCTATGGATTCTCTTGCAAGCTTTATAACGAAGGATCTAGTTCTTATGAATATTATATATTTACATAAAATTAAAACAAATATTAATGTTATAAATATCATTTAATTATTATTATATACATTTTTATAATCATTATTATATTATTATCAAAAAAATAATGTATTATATTGCTTCGTGGAGATGGTAGGTCGTATGTAAGGATGATCGACATTATCATTTCCTTAATGGATGAAAAGGTAATTAATTCAGTGATATATTAATTTTTTTGAATCAATATCATGTCATATATATCACATATACTCATTAATTTTATACTTATTACATTCCATGTAAAATTTAAGTGAAAATATAATCATGTCACCTCGTGAGGTGGTAGTTTGTTATACACATGAGCGGTGTTATTGTGTTTTAAACATAATAGAGCATAAGAAGGTATATCTAATATTGAAATTAAATAATTATAATAATGTCATAAATATTAGATAAATTTTTTAAATCCATCATTATATCCATCCTTTAAAGTTGGCGATGAAAAAAAATTAAATCGGTTCACGAGGTGGTAGTCCATCTTAGACATGATTGACATTTTGTTTCCCATTTGATGGTAGGGAGGATGGATACATATTATGTCATCAAAAGAATATAATATATGTATATAGGATATATTTTAGGTATTATCTTTTAATTATTAGTACATAATTTAAAGTGTAAAAATAATAAATAAAATGAAATAGATTTGTTAAGACCATTGCCTTTTCTAAGAGGAACCTCCATTGGATCTCCTCTTAAGTACCACAGGGATGGTCTTTCGGGAGGAAAATCATCTATAGAATATGAAAAAATATATTTGGGGGATAATTATTCATATTTTTTAATCAAAATTAGTTTGTGGGTGTGAATAAGTGAGGTAGGTGTGGGATTTGATAAGTAGGGAAAATGAAACCTCTTGGAAATTACTAGGAAATTTCCAAAAAGATTCCAAAAATATAATGTCATTCACATGAAAAAAGTATCAAATAACTTTTGGTTATAATTTAGGATATTATAATGATAAAATAGGTTCAGTAAATAATGTTTGGAAAATTTTTTAGGTCATTTTAACCCTTTTAATCTAGGTTTACCCACCGGTACTCCCATTTTTACCTTAACCATTGTATTTAATTTTTACTGTTTTAACTATTAATTTTGGGAAAAAATTAATTTTACCTTATTATATCATATAAATTATGTTAATTAAAAGAATTTAATCCATTTTTCAAATTCCAATAACGTCAGTTTAATTTTTAATTTAAAATTAATCTCACAAATGAAACGAGAAATCAGGTTTCCAGAGAGAATGTCTATAAGTTTACAAAGTTTTTACATAAAAAATCAATATGAAAATTATTCGAATTAAATAAATTTTATTAATATATATATATATATGTATAATTTTACTACGTTCCCTTTAAGACAAATTTAAAATTTAATTTCACCTTGTGGATTATTTAAATAAAAGGCAGTTTTCAGTAAAAAGTAATCTTTCTCACTATTCATCAAAGAATATGACATTTTATAAAAATAAAAAAATCACCCTAATATAGTTTTTTATGATTATTTCAATAATTAAGTTCATTTTAAAAAATAAATTTTCTAAAATTGGTAAAAATATTTTTTTAATTATGTGTGCAAAGCACGACTCAACCAAATTTTGGAAAAAAATATTGTTTTCTCAGAAATAATTCCTTTTTATTTTAAATCATTCTTGTTTTATTTATATTAAATATATAATAAATTATTTTTTTATATCTGTGAACCATATAATATTAATAATTTAGTTATTATTATTAATTCCTACCAATTTAACTACTAGGTTATAATGGTATACTATATTACAGTTCATTTAGACTTGGGGTTGCAGGTTCCACAAGCTATCGAAGAAATTGAATTTAAAGAAATACATTTCCTTGGTTGTTTAATCTCGGTGTTGTTTTTCATATACTCTATAAAATTCAATGTTCATATTTTATAATTTTATGGAGTTACATTCTACACACCTTAAATAAATTTCATCCTCACAATTTAATCCTGTACTCAAAAAACAATGGCGTTTTAATTAAAAATATCCTTATTAAGATCCCTCATTATAAAAAGGCTTAATAAATAATAGTTTTAATAATATATAAATGGAATTAATAAGTTCATATGGAATAAAACATAATTGGGTTTATAATTAGGATAACATTGGTGGAAAGTGATGATTTGGGCATGTAAGAATAAAATAAATAATTATAGAGAGTGATACAGGTCATTGATCGTATGAAGGTGAACAATCAATGTATATTTAAAGATCTAAAAATAATAAATATATGAATATTTAAATTACCATTTGATTCACTAGATATGGAGGTAAAAAGAAAACATTTTTTATTGAAGATTCTTTTTGTAATGTTGAGCAATTATTATACTATCTAAGAATATAGGGAAATATAGTTACTTAAAACATTTATATTTCATAGGAACAATTTTATCATTTAGTTGTCCTTAAATCATTTCCCAATTCATCATATACTCTATGAAATTAATATAAAAAATAAATTTTTATTTCCTAAGGAACTAAAATTCACTTTTAACAGATTTTAAAATCTATAAAAGTGTAACATGTATTTCCACATATCTCTAACTATTTTCCAAAACCAATATAGTTATAATAGGTTATCAAATATAATATATTAATCTCTTAACCTCAACAGTAACACCACTAGTTCATCATTAATATTTATTTGTCAAAAAGTTTACTAAAAAATGAAATATTAACGAAAACATCATGTAGTGTATTGGTAGGTGTTAAACCCTTATCATCCTTTGGTTGTGGGTTCAAGTCCCATGGACTTCACCAGATTCAATAAGTAATCCATTTTCTAAAAAAATAATAATATAATTACTATAACATTTACAAATTTTGATGAACAATTACTACAACATCGAAGATATGATTAACCTTAATGTTTATAAATATGTCTAATCTTAATTCCAAAATATAATGTAATTATTCCTCAAATAAATTTTTCATACACTGGACCAATAAGTTATAATACAATAAATGTTTTCAAAAAATATCCTTAATCTTTGTAAACTCTCATATTATAAACCCTAAAATGGGTTGTTTTTGACTTTGAACTTATGATCAAAATTATATCGATATAACCCGGATGTTATCAACAATTTATAACTTAATAGGGAATTATATGATTTTAAAATTTAACACAATCCTTATATGTTTCATGATTCATACATCCCAAATATCATTGGTAAAACACTTCAATGATTTAATTATTCAATCCTAATACATAAATACTTTAACTGTTTTATTTCAACATTGGTCCTTCCCTGATCAAAGTGTTATCCTATAAAATAAATAATTTACTTGGATAATTCTTAAGTTCCCCATATTTAATAAATTGATCTATAAATGGATCCCCATGATGATATTTACTTACTTCCATTATACTCTTCATTTTTACTCAGCATTTTCCAAAAATAAATCATTTTATAGTTCATTTGAGACACTTTCCTTGGTTTCTATTTCCACATTCTTCACATGATGAAAATCAATCCTTCTTTCCTCCAAGGAATCTACCACTTGATCTCTTAACTAACTCCATACTTCTATTCTTCGGTGAGTCCAAGAGTTGGTTAAGGTATAGGTTGTATTTCATATTTCTGAATAAATGATTAAGAATAATCATAACATATTTCACTCTTGTTATCATATCATTTGACTGATCATAGTCACCACATTATACTTTATTTTCATGGTTAATACAATTCCTTCAAGTTCCAACCATTGACTATAACCAAAAGTAATAGTGTGAGTAACAATAATCGTAGTGGAAAAAACATATATTCATTTATGGGATCCCTAAATCATGAAACCTTATTTTAAATATAAGGAACATTAGTTTAAACCTATGTCATTCATTTTCATCATCTATTCATATATTTCATAATATTTTTTAAATAAAATGTGAAATATCCAAAGCAAATCCCCTTCATAGTGTCAAACCAGGTGCGTAGTAAGGCCCACTGTCATGCACTACGTGACAATTTGGTCAAGAAAAATACACTCTTTTCATATTTATTACCCCTATGTACAACTAATCTAGAACCATGTATACATATAATATCCATATAAGGATGTATTTCTAGGAAAAACCACATAATATTTAACTTACCTAAACAATAGTATGTTATTCTATACATACCCTCAAAGTCTGTCAGATGGTTATGTTCCCTAATCTATATTTTCTAAAATATAGTTCCTATGTTTTTTACTAAACATCTTATGATACCAACTATAATGAACTTTCCCCCATTATCCCGGAATTGGTGTCTACTTTATTACGTTATCATAAGATACAAGGAATCACATCTCAAAGGACCGAATAGTTTAGTTGTCTTGGTAACCTAGATACATACATGATTACCATATTACATTTGAAAACACAATTTATAACACTTTTTTGATAATATAATTATTCCTAATATCATATCCTTGCATATTATTCATAGTACCCTTCATGGATTCTTGGGAAACAAAACAAAATTAGGGTGAGATTACATTATCAATAAGTTTTATGTAAAGATGAAGCTATCTTGAATTAATAAGAATAAACAGTATGGGAAGATAAATAACTGAAAACATATTCAATTTAAATACTTTGACTCTCATGATAAGATTTTTCATAATCAATATAGAAATGCAAAAAACTAAAAACACGATGCATTTAATCAATAAACAATGAATGAAATGCATCTAGATATAATACCGTTAAGAAAATATCATGGATAATGATAACTGAATTCTTAATGAAGGAAATTCTTAATCATTGGATATCATGTTCTCAAAAACATGATACTTATACTATCAATACCTTTAAAAGATAGTTTAAATTATTTATAGAAACCTATTTAATGAAAGATTACTAATTCTCCTCATGATACTACCAATGCATTGAGGGGATATATAATTCTGGGCTCCTTCTGTCACTACATGTCCAATGAATTCCTTATATATCGAATGATAAATTTAATTATTTAATAAATATTAATTTTTTAAAAATATCTGTATTTATTAAAGAATATAAATTTATAAATATTCCCCCTTTAAGCAAATACTTTTCAAGGTAAAAAATATGTGTAAAAATGGTATATGGATTAATAAATAATCATATCCATGCTATAAAGAATATATATATATATATATTTAAAAGAAACAACATATTTAATGGCTCTGACCCTCCTCGTCCATTACCTTGTCGATTTATGGTGTTTGGGGAATCTAGGGGACCATCGGTGACTCATTAAAGAGTTTTCCAAATTTTTCAGGTCGAATGATCGGTGGAAATGATGGGCCTTCGGTGGCACCGATGGGCCATTAGTGGCACTGATGGGATGTAAGTAGCACCGATGGACATCAGTTCTAGGGCATCGGTGACAGTGCATCAGTGCTAGGGAAACAGTGCTAGGGCAACGGTGTCAGGGCATCAGTGTCAGGGAATCAGTGCTATGGTGAAGATTCCATTGAAATGGTGCCAGGGTGACGGTGACTCACCCATTGGTGAGTCATTTCCAGTTATCCAAGACTTTTCAGTTTCACTCTAGTAATGCCTCTTTTGACGTAAAAGTGTTTTAATACCCATTTCAAAGATATTTAAGGCCCTTAAATGATATTTTAAACCCCCAAACGTCAAGAGACCCTTGAGTTACACCGACACCATTTTCCGCATTCTCCAGCTTCATGTGCTTTCCAGTTTCGCCCACGTTACATATTTTCCATATTTAAAGGTAATATATTAACTCACAGCTGTTATCTCCACCATATCATAGGAGAACTATTAAATCTCAATTAATCCCAATGTGTGAAATGGACAAACTGTGTGGTTGAGCCACAACTTGACTTTTAAGTACATCGAAATAATCTCCCAGATTTTTGGATCTGTAATCTTCTTAATTTGAGATCCTCTCTTCCTTCTTCCTTTTGGATTCTATTAATGGAACTTGAGACTTCCTCTAGAGATGAATTGTGCACCCGTGTTGGAGCCTTTCCCACTCAGCATTGGAGTCTTCTATTCCTGCAAGTCGCCCCATCCTCAGTTCTTGGTTCAAAGTGGAATCTTCGACCCTTGATCATCCATGCAGGGGTTTCTTCTTCGTCTCTCTTTACTATACATTATGCGGGGTGGGTATGACGATGTTCCATCAGAACTTAGATTGAACCAAGTATTATGAAGATAATAAATGTACTTTTAAAGAATAAAGGTGTAGGTATGATGATTATGTTTCTATGTTTTACCTTTGTTTTTATGTTGTGATTTTCATGGGATTATGTCCACTGAAAATTGTGGTCATTGGAGGTCCTTTCTTGCACACTAATGAGGCATTGTTTTCAGGATAATCTAGTGATTTAATGGATATAACATGGAAACTGGTAAATCACGTAAACTTTATTGATTAAATAGATTCTCAAAGAATAAGAACCTTTGTGTGATCACCCCGGTTAACCAAACAGAAAAAAGAAACTCCAGGAATGGTGTTGGTTAAATCTGAAAACTTATTGGCTCTATTCTGGTGATATGTGTGTTTTCTCTGTTTGATGCCTTGTGGGGTGATGTAGAGGAGAAAAGAACCTCTAGTTGATAAGCTATTATCCTATGAATATGAGGTTGTTTTAAGCGTATATGTTGTGGATTAGTTTTGTTCTAGTACTTTTAGGGATCTCATGGACCCCTTTTCATGTTGTTACTTTATAAGAGAACTGGGTGTGAATGCTTAAATGTCTGCTCGGTTGTTTTCATTAAGTTATTGTTTTGTCTTGTGGTTAATCCTATTAATTTACCAATAGTGAATAAATATTTTAAATAGAAACTAATTGAATATGATAACAGGAACTGGTGTAATGGGGAACTATTTTCTAGAGATGGTTTGTGATCTGGTCATGCCTGTTTTGTACTTGTACATATAGTGATAGCAGTGAGAGTGGTTGTGCATGGGCTGGTTGTTGGTTTTGGGACCCTTTGGTCGGGATGAGTGCTTGATTACCGATACGTATATTATTTAATTCTTGTGTTTATTATAGCACCCCACCCATGTTGATCACTTCGTTTTGAACACCCCCATTCCATGGGGTAGGTTGTTTTTTCCAACATTCCTATGAGTGGATAGTTATTATCTTCTTTCTGATCCCTCACCCAGGTAGCCCAAGATTCTTTGGGCAGGCTGTGATGGACAAAGGTTCATTATGGACTAAGACTCTTCAGGAAGGGTGTGTTGTGATGGTTGGCCCAGGTGTGTCCATGGAGGTTTGTTTCCCAAGTGTCTTCATGATGAGTCCCATGTGTCTTCAGGCATAGAGGTGGTTGTTATGTATGAGGTTTCTTTGGGCATGGGAGTGGTTGTCTTGGCCTTGGTTTGATCAGGTGTGGCGGTGGTTTTTGTGGTCCAGGTGTTTGCAGGCATGTTTATGTGAGGTTGTTGTAGCCTAGGTGTCTGTGGGTGGGATGCGTGGTTGTGGTGGCACATAAGGTTGTTTTTGGGGCAGTAGTGGGACTGTAGTGTAACCTTTGGAGGAGGTCTGACGTTTAGGATGTCCTAAATAACCAGTGGGAAAGCAGTGAGGGGTACCCAAATATCAATGTTTTATTATTATTACTTTACCTGACTTGCGTTTTTTGGAGAGTGTTCCTTGGTGAGGCTAGGTGGATAACTTCTTATCTAGGTGTTATGGTTACCAATTTTCTCACGAGGCATTAGAATGCCTCCCCAATTTTGCACGAGAGATTTTGGTTTTCCCTTATGAGTATACCTCTATACTCACCATATGTATATAAAGATGCTTTCAGGTTTCCAGAAGATCTTTGAGGACTGTTTTGGGCCTTACTAGCTTGGCGTTGGACAGTTCTTGTTTCTTCTTTTCTTTATTTTGGTACTTTCCTTTGTATGTTTCTAGTATTTTGTAACACATTATTTTGGACATGCTTGTGGGAATGGATTTCATTGGGATTTAATTTTATTTTGGTCTTTTTAGTTGTTTGGGATTTTCCGTCTTATCTCCCAATATTATTAAATAAAAAGGAAAATTCCTTCCATATTACATGATATTCTATACACTTGGTTCTAGTCCCACATTGGGGCTAACTGGAGGTGGGACTTTGGGGTCATTATCTCTCCTTTAACTTGAAGAAAGAATGGTCTGACAGTTTGTTTTCTCTTACCTCATCTTGGTGAAGGTGGGTCATGATAGAATGGTATCAAAGGTGATGGTTGAAAGATATGATGGAGTTAGAGGTTAGGAATAGTGAGGATTGCATGTGACAGTAGGGAAATGGTGTTAGGAAATCTTGGTGGTTGAAATAGGCAAGAGAGGACTGGCTAGGAAACATGATTTTAGGGACCCCCGTGATCTGATGCAAGGACTCTAGACCTACCAAATGACCATGTGAGGCTACACTAATTGCAGGGTAGAGACACAAGGAAAGGTACATGCATCATAATGACTTGTGTTATTGTTTTCTTTGGGTGTTTGTGGAATTTAAAATAAATTAAAAGTTAAAACATGTTTAAAGAGGAATCTTATACACTACTCGGGATTAGGTATTCCTTATTTACCATGCAGCTATTGCACCCAGACGACGTCCAAAAGTAGTGCAGGTGATCGAGGACTAGCAGGCTAATATGGCTGATCAAAGGGTGGCTGATCGAGATGAGGATTATGACCAGTGGTGGATTATGATTTGTTCCTTTCAACGGCAGCCCCTCTATAAGTATGATGGAAGCATCTTGGATATGGAGATGGAGAGCTGGATTGAGGAGCTGGTGATAGATTTCTGCTTGATCTGGGATTCAGCAGAGTATTGGTTCCCTCTAGGAGTGATCCAGATGTGGGGAGCAGCACACCAGTGGTGGAAGCTCTATCTCGGGGAGAAGAAGGAAGCTAACGTTTCATGGGCTGACTTTAAGAAGGAGTTCTAGGTGGAATTCTTGTCTTCCATGATGAATGACAAAAATAAGAAGATATTATCTCACTTTAGCAAGTGAGTAGGATAGTAAGGGAGTTGGGGATCAATTTCAATTATCTCTTTTGATTCACTCTAAACCTCTTCTCAGATGATGAGTTATGGGAAAGATGCTTAAAGAATGCTCTCTGAACTTCTATTCAGTATGTTGTTACTCCCTTCGCTCTACTGACATACTTGGAGCTTTAGAAGAAGTATGAAGTGGGGGAAAAGATGAACACTTTGGGAGGTGTGCCGTCAGAGGGGATCCAGTTGATATCGTCAAAGCGTAAGGTCGTTAGCGACAGGCCTCCAACATCAGGGACTTCCAGGTTTCGGCTGAAGGGGAGTAAGCCTCGGCAGTTCTAGTTCACATCTCTTGGCCCTCACCCTTTATCTATAATCCTAGTACCGACGTACTTTACCTGCTGTAGCCATGGGAACCTTCGAAATAAGTACCCTAATCGAGTGCAGTATAGTGTGGGTGGGTAGGTTCAGTGCTCACGTCAACAGCACCAGTTGCCGACCCGACCTTTCTAGTAGCAGAAGTAGGGACAGCGAGCTCCTTCTCCACTGAGGGAGGATGGTGCCAGAGTAGGTCAACCTTAGGGCGCTCCTCAGGGACCTCAACCAGGGCATTTTCGGGGATGTGTCCGACAACCAAGGGGAAGAGGAGATGGGTGTGGGAAGTTTCACGTCATAGAGACTGAAGTTCCACCAGAGCCAAAGATCATTCAAGGTACGATCAGTTTATTTTAAACTCTTTCATGTGCCTAGTTTGATTCCAGAGATACACACTCCTTTGTTTCACCCAGTCTATCCCATTACATGGGTCTAGATGTAGAGAGACATTCCATACCCCTGGTGTTGAGAATGCCAGTTGGAAGTTAGACTATCCTGTTTGATGTTTGTTGATGATACAGACTAATGTTGGGGCCACATCAGTCCAGTGGAAATCTTCTCCTACTATGAATGCATCAATACAATGTCATCTTGTGTATTGAATAGCTATTTTCCATGTACGAGGTTTTATACTCCTTCCAGAGAAGGGTCATGTTCTCAAATATGGGCGACTAAGGTGTAACTTTCGTTGGTGAGAGAGGTTTACAGGAGGGAAGCCAGTGTGTAGAGACCCTTCTTTCCTTGTTAGAAAAGTTGTTAGTGGAACCATAAGACATAGAGAAGGTGTATGTTTTGGGAATTTTTAGTGTGTTCATGGACTTCTTCTCTAAAAAGGTTGTGACTCTACCCCCTCGATGTGATGTTGAGTTTGGAATAGATTGACAACCTAGTGTATGTCTGATTTTGATGGCTCCATATCGGATGGTGCCTTCTGAGTTGTGGGAGTTACGAATTTAGGTTGATGACCTAATGAAGAAAGGTTTTTTCAGCCCAAGTGGGTCACCATGGGGTACTCCAGTCTTTTTTTCACAGAAGGGAGATGGTGGTCTCAGGATGTGCATAGACTATCGAAGACTGAATGAGGTGACGGTCAAGATCTGTTACCCCCTCCTGAGGATCGACAACCTTTTTGACCAGTTGAAGGGAACATGCTGGTTCTCTAATATTTATTAGTGGTTTGTATTTCACCTATTGAGGTTGAAGAATCATGACATCCAGAAGACTACTTTCAGGTGTAGAAATTGGAACTGTTAGTTTTTGGTCATGTCGTTCGGCCTTAGGAATGCACTAGTTGTGTTCATGGGGCTCATGATATCAGTTTTCCGCTAGTATATGGACCAGTTTGTCATTATTTTAATCGAAAACATCCTAATATACTCAGGGTTGGAGGAGGATCACACCGAAAATATAAGGATAGTTTTGGAGGTTCTACGAAACCATCAGCTCTATGAGAATTTGTCCAAGTGCATGTTCTAGACACAATATGTGAACTTCCTTGGACATGTGGTGTCCCAGTAGGGAATAGAAGTGGACCCATCGATGTTCAAATAATTTGTTTCTTGGGAAGCACCCAAGAATGTGGTAGAGGTTTTTAGTTTCTAGGTACTGGCAGGTTACTACTGGTTGTTCGTGCCCGACTTCTCTCGAGTTGCATCGCCTTTGACATCCTTGACAATAAAATACTAGGATTTCCTATGGAGTGAGAGATAAAAGGCATATTTTAGTTATCTGAAAGGGAAGCTGGTCTATGCCTCAGTGATGAGGTTTCCAGAGGAAGTGGTAATATTTCAAGTGTTCGGTGATGCATCTGTTCAAGGCTTGGGGTATGTGCTGATGCAGTAGTGGGGAGTGATCTCTTATGGGTCTAGGAAGTTATATCCACATGAACATAACTATTCCACCCATGACATAGAGCTTGCAGTGTTTGTTTCTGTGTTGAGGTTTTGGTGGCATTACCTCATCAAGGAACACTTTGTGGTCTTCACAGATCACAAGATCTTGAGGTATGCCTTTTCCTTGTGAGACTTGAACTTGAAGTAGTAGAGGTGGATAAAGTTTCTTCTTGACTATGACATCGAGATATCCTACACCACAGGAAATGGGAACTTGGTTGCCCATTATTTGAGCATAAATCCTTAGAAGGATTTTGTTTGAGAGTCAGCAGATGCTTGAAAATTAATGGAGGAGTTGGCTGTATTACATCTGAGCATGAGTGTGGAGGATGGTAGAGGCTTTCTGTTTCAGATAACGGTGAAGTATTCCTTGGTACAACAAGTGGAGGAGTCTTAGTGGGGAGACTCAGAGATCAAAGTGATGCGTGATCATGTTATCCCGAGTGATGATCCGGAAGGATCGTTAGAGGATGGTCAAAATCAGATTTTTTTATGTGGAAATCTATTTTTTCAAGTGGAAATGTGTGAGGGAGTTCTCATTGAGTGCTATAAATCACCCCAAGTGGTACATCTAGGAGTCTTCAAGATGTACCGGGGCTTGAGAGGTCATTTTTGGTGGCCTAGAATAAAGCGGGAAGAGGCATTGTTTGTGGAAAAGTGTCTCATGTGTTAGTAGGTGAAGGCTGAACACCGTGTTCCTGACAGTCTGTTGCAGTCCTTAGATGATCCCGAGTGGAAGTAGGATGACATCTCAATAGATTTTATCACAGGACTACCCATGGGTGAGGGAAGATGTGATGCCACTAAAAATAAGAGGACACTTTAGAAGGGGTTATAACCCCTTCTAAAGACATTAGCAGCGGTTGTAAGGAACTACTACTATTGTGGCCGCCTACTGTTAGTAGTGGCGGTTTTGAGTAAGTGTTGTTAAATTAATGGTGACTTTAGTGGAAGTTACATTAGAGGGGGTTAAAATCCCCTCTAATGTTCCCTTAAATTCCTGTGATGGGAAACCACCACTAATTGAAAGGCATTAGGGGTGGTTTGAACAACCCCTAATAGTGGGGTGACATAAGGGGTGTTTGGGAAAACCACCACTAAAGTCATTCATTTTCTTGAGGTCCCTTGCCCCACCTTGTGTGTCCTCCCACCATGTAACCCCCCCCCCCCCCGCTCACCCCCGCCCCCAAGAGCCTCCCTCCGCTCCTGTGTCACGCCCAAGCGCCCCGCTCCCATGTCACCCCCAAGCGCCTCCCGTGCCACACACCACCAAGTTCCCCCCTCCGCTCCCATGTCTTCACCACCAAGGGCCCCGCTCTTGTGTCACCCCCAAGTGCCCCCACGTGCCTCCTGCGTCAAACACCCCAAGTGCCCGCTCCCGTGTCACCCCCACGTGCCCCCAACTGTCTCCCGTGTCACACACCCCAAGCGCCTCCCACCACTCCCGTGTCACCCCAAAGTGCCTCCCTCCCGTTCCCCACCCCAAGTTTTCTCTTGTTCCATGCTTCGATCCCATGTCTCTTATTCCACGCTCTTCCCTCCCTCTAAATAAAAATTAGGTCACGAAGGGATTCGAACCCACAAACAGTCAATCCACAACGTCAGGATTCCCACCCCGTACTACCACTTTTCCAACTACACTTTTATTTATTTTTGACAAGAGAATTTTTTTAGATAAATCTGATTATCAATTCTAATATTTATTATTCACATAAAATATTTAAATTCATTTTAATATATAAACTATATATTTATATGTATATACACATATATTTATATATTAAGAAAACTATTAATATAATTTATTTATATACATGAATACATATTTATATATTATATACATGTCTATTCATATAATATATATAAATAATTATATTTAAATATATAAATATATATATACAAATACATTTTTATTTTTGTTTCCAATTTATGTATTTATATAATGTATTTATAATATATATTTATTTAATTATTTTTATATACTTATATGAGTTTGTATGTGTGTATGTGTGTGTGATAAAAATAATATTATTATTGTTATTACACCTATCTTTTAAACTATGAAAATTATATGTTTGTTTTATAAATACTATAAATTTATTTCATGATTTATATCATACATATATTATATTAAATACATTTAAATATTTCTGTAAATTATTTATATACTTAAATACATATTTATTTATTATATACATGTTTATTTAAATAATATATATATATATAATTATTTACTTAATATATTTATATAAGGTCTTTAAAATATTTTTTTATAATGTATTTCTGTACATATATTTATTATTATTTACATTAATATGTATTTATTTCTATAAATAGTATAATATAATATATCATCAACATATAATTATTTTTTTATGAAATAAAATTTATACAAATATTTATATTATATATAATTGATATTATATGAAATACTATTTATAAAAATATGTATATAATGTTATATGAAATAAATTTTTTTATTATATATAATTAATATGTATATTATATATAATCAATATAATATGAAATACAATTTTATAAAAATATATACTTAATATTATATGAAATATAATTTTATATTATGTATACTTTTATATTATGTATAATTAATATTATATAAAAAACAACATATACAAATATTTATATAATGTATTTAAATATATACATATATTTATTATTATGAACATTAATATATATGTATTTCAATAAATAAAATTTTATAATATTGTATAAATTAATATATATTTATTGGTATAAATTTGATTTCAAATAATATTAATTATATATAATATAAAAACATAAACATATTATTTACAAATATATTTTTTATTATTATAATATAAATTATAAAAACTGAAAGTGTGAGTGTTTAAATGATATATTTTTTAAATAAATTATATTTATGTATATATTTTTATCATATGCTTATGTTTTATATTATGAATAATTATTATTATATGAAATGCAATTCATAAAAATAAATATATAATAATGTACAAAACATTATAAAATTGTATTTATGTATACATATAAATAAAATTAAATACAATCATGTAAATATTTTATATAATATGTTCATATAATTCATTTAAACGCATTTATATATTGTGTTTTATTTTTACACAGACACACAAACATATATATATATATATATATATATTATGAAAGTTTATTTTTTTAAATAGTGGTGGTTCACAACCCCCTTTAATCTCTTAAATTAGAGGGGGTTGTGAAGCCCCTCTAATTTAAGACATTAGAGTGGGTTTTGAACCCCCTTTAATTTAAGACATTAGAAGTGGTTTTCAACCCCCTCTAATTTAAATGCATTATAAGGGGTTTTGAACCCCCTCTAACTTAAGAAATTAGGGGGTTTTAAACCCCCTATAATTTAATACATTAGAGGGGGGTTTCAACCCCCTCTAATTTAATACATTAGAGGGGGTTTTTAACCCCCGCTAAAATCCTACTAGATATTAAATAAACAATGTTAAAAAAAATTAGGTGGTACAAAACCCTGTCTAATTTATGAAATTAGAGGGGGTCCACAACCCCCTTTAAATTTGATGTACATAACCAACCAATAATTTTTATAGAAAAAGAATTTAGAGGGGGTTCATTACCCCCTCTAAATTTGACGATTAGAGGGGGATGTGTAGTACCCCCTCTAATTAAACAAAATACTAATTTAGAGAGGGTTGTGCAGAACCCCTTCAAAATAACCCCCTCTAATGTACGTCTTTTTTGTAGTGTTCCATATGGGTAGTGGTGGACTATTTGACGAAATCAACTCACTTCGTAGTGATTAAGGAGGCAATCGTAGTGGATTCCCTTACACAGAAGCACATCAGTGAAGTTGGGTGGTCGCCTGCAGTTCCTAGAACAACCATTTCGGATCCAGATACATTCTTAATTCACGAGTCTGGAAAGGATTATAGCTTTATTTTGGCACCCAACTATGACTTAGCACTGTTTTCCACCATTAGACGGATGTGTAGACAGAGAGGATCATCTAGACGTTGGAGGATATACTGCGATCATGTGTTCTAGACTTCGTAGGATCGTGGGTATGACACTGGCATCTAGTAGAGTTAGCCTAAAACAACAGATATCACTCTTCCATTGTCATGGCACCATTTGAAACCTTGTACGGGAGACCGTTTCATTCACCCATGTGTTGGACAACGGTTGGGGAGGCATGTGTTCTTGGCCAAGACGTAGTGCAGAGCACAACAGAGAAGGTTTAGCTTGTGTGTGAGAGGATGATGGTGGCTCAGAACCAGAAAAAGTTGTATGACGATAATAGGAGGAGACCATTTGATTTAGTGGTTGGGGACCACATGTTCTTGAAGGTATCCTCTTAGAGTGGACAATGGAGGTTTATTTGGGGGATTGAAATTTCTCCTAGGTTCAGCGGTCCCTTCAAGGTGTTGAGACAAGTCAGTAGGGTGGAATATCAGATGGCATTACCACCGTCACTGGAAGGGACCCATAGTATCTTCCATGTATCTTATCTCCTTCAATATCTACAAAATGGATCGCACATCCTTGACTTGGGAGATTTGGATATCAAGGATGATGAGATGTTTTGGGAGTGACCGGTGAAAATCGGGGATCATAAGGAAAAGGTGCTTTGTGGGTGGACCATTCCATTGGTTCGTGTGTTGTGGAGGCATGGTGGCCTCATGGAGAGTACCTGGGAATGGGATTCATATATTAATTCATAGTACCCATAGTTGTTTTGAGTTTTGGTCTTGTTTTTTACTTGGGCATTGTTGTGATGTAATGCTTGACCTTGTTTGAGATAAGATGAGTTGTTTCCCATATTCTCTAAATGTGTGTGAAAAGTCCTGACTGTGGGGAGGGGAGGACTTGATACCTAATCAAGAAGCATTAATGTTGATACGATTAAACCTGTGTGGGCGAGTTAGTGTTTTCCAAAGCAGATAGTATCTTTACAAGGAAAAAGGGACTCCCAAATCTATATGTCCGGATGATGTGGTTTTTTGTGTTTGTGTTGATACTTAGTGATTCTATAGTTGTTCAGGAGATATATGTGAGAAGGATGTCCCTATATTTCAAGGTAAGTTTGGATTTCAAACAACTATAGGGTGGTTTGTCCCTAAGAGTTATCTTATGAGGTGGTTTTTCGGACCCCTCCCTTTTCATCGCGTTACTCATAAATTCCCAAATTTGTGAATAGTTTGAGAGGTATCTGAAGTAATGCCTTGGACCATCATGTTCCATTACATTGACGATTTCTGGTGTTTGAGACATCATGAGGACCATTATTGACTCATTAAAGAGTTTCCCAAATTTCTAGGTCGAATGATCAGTGACACTGATGGGCGTCGGTGGCACTGATGGGCGTCGGTGGCACCGTTGTTCATTGGTGGTACTGATGGGAGATCGATGGCACCAATGAGCCATCAGTGGAACCAATCATCATCGGTGCTAGGGAGACAGTGACCCACCCAGCAGTGAGTAATTTTCAGTTCCCCAGGACTTTTCATTTTTCCTCCAGTAACATCACTTTTGACGTAAAAGTGTTTTAATACAACTTTCATATCCATTTAAGGCCTATAAAAGATGTTTTAAACCCCCAAGATTCTGGAGACCCATAAGTTACCACAACGTGTGGGCTATCACACCCTTTTCTTCATTCTATTTCTTCCAGTGCTTTCCAATTTCACCCTTGTAATGTGTTTTTCCTGTTTAATGGAAACATATTAAATCACAACCATTACCTCCACCATCTACGAGGAGAATTATTAAATCTCAATTAATCCGAACATGTGAAATATTCGTGCCGCATATTCGAGCTATGACCCAAATTTTATGTTCTTTGAAATAATCTCCTTGATTTTAGTATCTAGCTTATTCTTAGGCCGAGATCCTCTCTTCCTTATTCATTTTAGATTTTCTTAGTGGACCTTGAGACTTCCTCTGGAGATGAATCGTTCGCCTGTGTCGGAGCCCTTCCTTCTCCGCCTCGGAGTCTTCTTTTCCTGCAAGTCATATCATCCCTAGTTATTGGTTTAAAGGGGAAACTTTGATCCTTGACCATCCATGTAAGGGTTCTTCCTCCATCTCTCTTTACTTTGCATCATGTAGGGTGGGTATGATGATGTTCCCTTGGGAAGGAGATGGATCCAACTTCAACAAAGATAATAAATGGACTTTTGAAGAATTAATGGGTAGGAATGATGATGATGGTGCTATGTTTTACCTTCATTTTTATGTTGTTAATTGTACGGGTTTATGTCCACTGAAAATCATGGTTGTTGGAGGTCTTTTATTTCATACTAATGAAGTTTTATTTTCTAGATAATCTAGTGATTGAATGGTTGTAACATAGAAACTGGTTAATCACGTAAACATGGTTGATTATATGGATACCTGATGAATAGAAAAACCTATTTGATCTCCCTAATTAACCAAACGGAAAGAAGGAACTCAATGAATGGTGTTGTCTAAATGTGAAAAAAAATTCTATGTTCTATTGATATGTGTAGTTTCCCTATTTGATGCCTTGGGGGTGACATAGAGGGAAATGGAACCCTTAGTTGACAAGTTGTTGGCCTGTGAATCTGATGTCATGTAAAGCTGGTATATTGGGGCATGGTTTGGTTACCGTACTTTGAGGGATCTCACATATCAACTTTGGTGTAGTTACTTTACAAGAGAACTGGTTGTGGATTCTTAAATGTCTACTTGGTTTTTTTCCTTTAGTTGTTGCTTTCAATTGTGGTTATTTCTGTTAGTTTCCCGGTAGTGAGGAAGTATTTTAAATGGAAACAACTTGAACTGATTATAGGAACTGGTGCAGCGAGGAACTATTTTCCAGAGATGGTTTGTGCTCTAGTTATGACTATTGTATACTGGTGCATGTCGGGATAGAAACAAGATTGGTTTGTGTATGGGATGGTGGTTGGTTTCAAGACCCTTAAGTTAGGATGATTTCTTGATTACTTATATTTATAATATTTAGTACTTATGTTTCTTATACACATCCCACCCATGCTAAGAACTTTGTGCCGAAAACCTCTATTTCATTGTGGAGGGTTTTTTTCCAACATTACTATTAGTGTCTTTTTATTATCTCCTTTATTCTTCCTCTCCTAGGTATTCTAAGATTCTTCAGGTAGGTTGTGATGGCCAAAGGTTTATTATTACCCCAGATTCTTCGAGTAGGGTGTGTTGCGGTGGTTGGTCCAGTTGTGTGGGGGAAGCTTTGTTTCCCTAGTGTCATTGGGATAAGGCCCAGGTGTCTTCAGGCATGGTAGTGGTTGTTCTAGGCTAGGTGTCTTCCGGCATGGTAGTGATTATGTTAGGCTATGTGTCTTCAAAAGTTTTTGTGGTTGTTGTGTCCCAAGTGTTTGTGGTTGTGGTTATGTTAGGTTGTGGTCGCCCAGGTATCTTTGGGTAGGAGACATGGTTTTTGTTTCCCATAAGGTTGTTATTGGGGAGGTAGTGGGATTGCAGTGGAACCTCTTGGGGAGGTCTGACATGTAGGATGTCCTAAATAACCAGTGGGAAAGCTGTGCAGGAACCCAAATATCGAAGTGTTATTACTATTATTTTACCTGAATTCTGTTATTTGGGGAGTGTGCCTTAGTGAGGTTGGGTGGATAGCTTCCTTGCTATGGGTTTTGGTTAACTCATTTCTAAAAGGTTGTTAGAATGCCTACCCAATTTTTCATGAGAGCTTTTGGTTTTCCCTACTGATTATACTTGTATACTCACCCTATATATATAAAACTGCTTTCAGGTTTCTAGGAGGACTTTGAGGAATATTCCATGCCTTACTAGCTCGGCACCAGCACAGTTGTCACTACTTCTTTTTTTCTTTTGGTATTTTCCTTCAAAGTTTTATTTTATTTTTTAACACTTTATTTTTTACATGCATATAGGAATGGATTTTTTTGGGGATTTACCTTTATTTCAATCTTTGGTGTTGTTTGGGATTTACTGTCTTATTTCTCGATCTGGTTAAATAAAAAGGACAAATCCTTCCATATTACAGGTGATTTTATACCCTTGGTTCTAGTCGCCTCTCCGAGTCCTATTGGAGGTGGGAATCAAGGGACATTATCTCTCCTTAAACTTGAAGAAGTATGATTTTTGCAGTTTGATGTCCCTTTCCATCATCTTCGTAATGGTGGGTCCTGACAACATACATAAAAATGATTTTTGGTTTATGAAATAGTCATATCCATGATTAAAATAAAATTTATATTTAAGAGAAATGAATTTTCAATGATTATAAGAGAGTGAATATTTTAAATAAAAATAAATGACTACAAAAAAGAATCCACCAAGTGAATGTCAATACTTAATTTGAACAAAATGATCATAAACCATCCAAATAAAGAATAAGGGTTATATCAATACAACATATCCCCATTGGATCACAATTAAAATAAATTGTCTATGTCATTGATAAATAAAAATACCATAAAGTTTCCTTAAAAACATTCTTGAAGAAAATAGACTTTTTACTTTGAAAATAAGTTAATACTGACATTTTAAAAATAAATTTATTTTAAAATAAAAATTTAAACTTAAAAATATTTTTTTCAAACATTTAATTTTCATGAGGATACAATATTATTTATATATCAAGTACGTTAAAAAATATATTTCTTTAACATTTTTAGTAAAATCCAAATTGGGATTATTTTTAAAACGACATTATGATTATTTAAAAAAAATTAAAAAAGTAAAATTTTGTAAAAAAGTCTTTAATAAATCATTTATAATATTTTAATAATATTTTTGAAAATATCTTTAGAGAACATGTTTTTGGAAGAAAATTAATATTTGACCAAAGGGAGAAATGAAGTCAGATTTTCTTAAAGACATTTTCTCAGTTATGATAAGTGAAAAAAGTGAAAAATGATAATACATCTTAAAAATATCATTAAACACTGGAGGAAAGTTAATGTAAATGGGTTTATTATAAAATTTTCAAATAATATCCATCAAATGAAATTCAAAAATAAATAATCTTGATTAAAATGAGATTGTGAAATAAACCCTTATAATGATCATAACATTGAAGTGAAAATTAATCAATGAATATATGATTTGAATAAAATTTAAATCATATAAAAATAGTTTAAAATAAAAATAAGATAATTAAAATTAATTACACACAAATATGATGATGAAGAAATACAACCCAACAAAAATAAATTGAGTTATGAAATTATTTACCACTTGGTAACTTTTAAGTCAAATCCCCTTAGATGAAATAATTAAAATTAAGACATAAAATTACATGACTTGTTAAGGAATCATATTATAACTTTTCAAATTGGTAGTATATACACCATGTAAAATAAATTAGGTTTACAATAATAAAATTTTCCTTGATGAAAGGAAATTGAGATGAAGTCCCTTACATCGTGCTTAATTTTTATTGAACATGATTTAAACACCTATATAATGGTTTTAAGAATGTTTTTTATTTATAAAATAACTATATTCATATTTATAATATCATATATTATCCCCTTATAACATTTTATCACTCGTTTGAAAATAATATTTCACTATTTTCATTGTTTCGGGTGTTAATTTACTTTTTTTCTCTTGCATTATTTATCATGAAAGTTCTATTTCTTGTGCATATTATGTTGTTACATAATATCAATAATTTTATTAATTTATGAAATATAATTTATTATTATTATATACATTTTCATCATCATTATTGATATTTGACCATGGTGAATGGATCACAACACTTCATGAAGATGGTAGGTCCTACACACGCACGAGTGACATTATTATTTCCTTAATGCGTGAAAGGGTAAGGAATTGGGTGATATATTAATTTTAATGAATTATTATCATTTCATATGTATCACATATATTTTTTAATTTTATCTTTATTACATTTTATGAGAATGATAAGTGAAAAACAAATCACATCGCTTTGTGAGTCGGTAGTCCGCCGTACATAAGAGATATGTTATGGTATTTTAAACAGAATAAATTTTTAGAAGGTATATGTGATATGAAAATAACATAAGATTAATAAAATCATAAAAATAATATAAATGTGTTAAATCAATAAATATATTCATCCTTTAAAGGTATTTATGTAAAATTAATTAAATCATTTCACAAGGCGGCTATACGCAATACACATTATTGACAATTTTATTTCCCATTTGAGGGAAGAGGAGATGGGTAAATATTATAAAATAAGAATAATAAAATATAAGTATATTATAGATAATATTATGTATTATATTTTAAGTTTAAATACTTAATTTAAGGCAGAAAATATGAAAGTAAATAAAATAGCATTGTTAATACAATTACCTTCTCAAAGAGAAGCATACTTTGGATCTCCTCTTAAGTACTCATGGGATGGTATTTTAGAAGAAATAAAATCTCTATAATGTCAATAAGGTTATTTGGAAGAAAAAATTTCATGGTTTGGTCTAGATATATTTCTTCAGATGTGTGAATATGTTAAGGGAGGGAGTGACTTATTATATGTGGGGAAAGGGAAACCTCTTGTAAATTACTTGGAAATTTCCCAAAAGAATCCAAAATGACAAATTCATTCACATGAAAAAAGATTTAAAGAACTATAGTTTATAATTTTTGGTAGTATAATGTGGAAATATATCTATAAAATATAATTTTTAGAAGTTTCTAGGTCATTTTAAAAATTATTTTCTTAGTTTAACCCAATAGTAAACCCATTTTTACCTTAACTATGGTAATTAATTTTTATTGTTTCCACGATTAATTTTGGTCAAAAATTAAGTTGAACTTATTAGATAATATAAATTATTATTATTATAAATATGGAATACATTTTTCTAAACTCCAGTCATATAATAATCAAAATATAATTAAATATTAATCATGTAATTGCGAAGAGAAAGAGGGTTTTCAAAGAGAAAATGTTTAAAGGTTTATAAAGATTATATATCAAAATTAATTATAAAATTGATTCCAAAGACATAAATTTAATTAAAATATATATAATTAAAATAATTTTACCATAAAATCAATTTAAAATTTAATTTATCCTTGTAAATCATTTAAAAAAAAGATTGTTCTCAATAAAATGATGTATTTTTCACTATTCGTCAAAAAATAAAACTTTTCAGAACAATACCAAAAATTCATCGTAAAATAATTTTTATATTATTATCTAAATATTTAATTTATTTTTATGAAATAAATTTTAAATAATGGTTGAAATTAATTTTAAATTATCCGTGCAAAGCGTGACTAAACCTTTTTTTAGAAAAAAATATAGTTTTTCCGAAAACTTTGTTTTTTCTTTAAAATGATTTTTATTTTTTTATAATCAATATATAAACAATGATTTTTTTATATATATTTTTAAACCATATTATTTTCTTAATTTAGTATGTAAAATTATTACCATTCAATTTAATGTCTTGGTTATAATAGTATACTATATTATGTTTAATTTAGACAGAGGGTTGTGTGTTCCGCAAGATATCGAAGAGATTAAATATAAAGAAATATATATTTCGAGTTGTTTAAGATAGATGTTCATGCCACATAAACTGTCGAATAAAATTTAATTCTCTAATAATATCATGGAGTAACATTTTATTTTCAACTCTTTATATTAATTGTTTCAAAATCCTTTTATTTTCCTTCACAAAAATTATTTTAAGAAATTAATTTTTATTTTAATATTTTTAAAGGATTTTTTTGAAAAAACATTCATTTTCACTTATATTTAAACTCTATGTTTTGTATTTTAGTATGTAATGTTTTTGATCACCCACTATATGTTATTATGATGTGATTTATATTGTAAAATGAGAGTTTTGATCTCTAAAGATTTCTTTAGTTCGTTTTGTGTTATTATTCTAAGTGATAATATTTTTAGTTTAAAATTACTTTATTCATGATGTTATTTTTTACCATTTGGGTGTTTTATTAAAACCATTTTTTCATGTTTTATTTTTGAAAAGTGAATTATTTCCATTTTAATGCTCAAGAAACACATTATTTTTCAATGGGTTCATTAATGATATTTTATGATTGTTTTTTATGGAACACGTGTGTATAGATGATGATAGGTGGGATACCATATCACCCTCCAATTTATTGGTTTAATTTTGTGTCTCGTGATGTTAAAAGGGTACATTGGAGGATTTATCCCAAGCTAAAAGCTATGCAAGAGGATTTATCCCGAGCCAATGAGGTACATAGAAGGATTTATCACAAGCCAAGGAGGTACACAAGAGGATTTATCCCAAGAAAAAGGGAACATAGGATAATTTATCCCAAACTAGAGGGTACATGTGAGGAATTATCCCCATTCCAAAGGGTTACAAAGGAGGTTTCATCCCAAGCCCACTGGTACATTGGAGGATTATCCCAAGATTAAGAACATAGTCATATTTTGTTTGTTATAATTTCCCTATTCTTATAGTTCTACTACACTTCCAAGTTATGTATCATTTTATGTAAAAATTTCTAGATGCATTCCATTTCAATGAAATTGAATGTTTTCGTGATTATTCCTTATTTTAAAGTATTTTTCATTTTGATAATTTTCTCACATGTTCTAATATTATTGTTATGTGTTTTGAGAAACTTCACATATTTTATTCTAATAATATATCTATGATCTCATGTCATTAAATCATGTTTTATTTTAATAATATAAGGTATATTGATCTTATATTATGACATTTATGTCTTCCTCGTGTTATCCATCATGTTTATTATCTAATAATTTATGATTTTTCTTTCCCTTACTGACATTTCAGTTCAACCATTTCTTATGTTTTCAGGGCATAGGTTATGAGGATGATTTTATCATGTGATATGTCTACAAAGGATATATAAGAGAACAATTATGGATAAAAAGTTTCTAGTGTTGTAAAATAAGTTATTTATGCATTTAGTCTCCAAGACACTAAACCTATCAGTCCTCGAGTTGTGAAACTATTTTTGAGATGTATTAATTAAATCATGATATAATTGGACTATTTATTTCTTTTTATATTGGGTCTATTTATTTTGTATCAAAGGAAAAGTTTAGATATTTTTGGAGATTCGTTTATTTACTTTGGGTGATTAGTTTAGAGGACATTAGTTAAAACCCTAATAAATTTTCTAAGAGATAATTCTCAGTATTAGATAACAGCCTTAAATATTGGTAATGTCTTGAGTATATGGGTTTCCATAGATATAAATCCCTATATATATATAACAATTTGATATAGGATATTGAACAAAGGTACATGGGAGTAATAACCCTGAAAAAGGGGTATTCGTTATTAACCCAATTGTCACCTAGTGAATGAAAAAGAGGCCTTACTGAACATCTAGTTTGACACTATCGATTGATATTCTTTGGTTAGTCACGTTATATTTACATTTGATTAAGAAGGATTTATTTTGTTAAGTAATTAGGATTTAATTTACGGTACAACCCAACCTAAATAAGCATAGATTGATCCAAGACTCATTTAGGTTGAACTAAAAGATAATGTGATTGTTTCAACGAGAAACACATTTCAAGGTTGTGTTTTTAATAATTCCATTATGATTTAAACATTGACCACTAATGATTAACACTCTTGGTTTTATAAATGGATGTAAAAGGGAGATATCAAGTTAGTAATAGACCCTATGGATTATATAGTAATGAGAAACCATGTGGGATGGAAGATAGGATTTAAAACCTTATCATTATTCCCAATGAACTATCTCAAGTTATGACTAATTACTTGAGTATTTACAAATATCTAAACTCACCAAAATATGAGAAGGATAGAATTAAAAATAAAATCTCGTGACAAAGATGATGAAAAAAAATATTTAACTTCATTCATATTAAAAAAATGTGGGAAGAAGCCTCAAATGGAATGTCTTAAAAAACAAGAATGTGTTTAAAGTGTGAAAGGTAGTCCATGGACCTCATGATTTTTGAGTTACGATGAAGAATATGATCAATGAAATAGAGGTTAAGAATGTCAATTACTTAATTATAAAGAATTTTGTAATTAATAAAAATAATACTCAAACCCAATAACTAGTGATCACAAAAAAACATTAGCAACCTCATAAACCAAGAAATAAATTGAAATACTATGTTATCCCAATAGGTCAAATTTGGTCATGAAAAAGAATGGTAAAATTTACACTGACCATCCCCTCTAGTTTTTGGATATCAAATTAAAATCTAGTTCTAGCCACACTAATAAGACAATGATTTTTTCTAAGATCATAAAACAAACAACACAATGATGTGATATTATATTATTTTATAATTGTATCCTAATATGATGTTTAAAGGAATATTATTCATATTAATCTTATTAATTCTTCGTTTAAGGGTATTAAATGTGGTTTCGGGCATTATATAACTCTCTTTACATGGATTACACATCAATTGTGAGAATAAGGTAATCAAAATTTATATTTCAAGTCAACATATGATCATCTATCATTACATGGATGACTATGATCCCTCTTGGAAAACTGATTCCATTATATGAGTTATGATACCTAATCATTAAATATGTTTATCTCAAATAGTTAGAACAAAACTCAATATTTGGATATGGCTATTAAGAAGGAATAGATAAGTTTCATAATCTCACTAAAATTAGTATATTTTATATCAAATTATAAATTAACTCTTGAGTTTTATAAATATTATGGATTCCTTTAGCTATATCCATTTTTATGTTATCATTAAATTTTCAAGGACACAATTTATTTAAGGGGGAGAATGTAACAACTTTTGATTTTTGAACCTTTAAATTATAGACCACGTTCTATGACATATGTCACACAATATTCTAAATATAAACAAAGTAAAAAATAACAACCATAACTATTAATAAATATAAAAAATAATAAGATTGTAGACAATTAAATATTCAGATGAAAAATAATTATTGGGAGTTAATATTTTTAAATTTTTTTTAAATAAAATCCAATTTATTTGTATTATGAATTTTATTTTAAAAGATAAATTTAAAAAATATATAAATCAAATTTTATAAAACAAAATTAATTTTTTAATTCCACATATTAAAATTTTATTAGTATTAATTTTTGAGCCTTTTCTAAGAAGGTTGGTATCAGATAAAAAAATATGGTTTTCCCAAAAAATCATACTTTTTATGATTTCATCATTATTTTAGATTACCCCAAATAATTTAAACACTTTTAAGTAATATAATATTTATTTATGGAATGAATTATAAATTTTTAAATATTCTATCAACTTCTAATTATATGTCAAATATTTATTACAACTAAATTTAAATGTTACTTTAATAAAATTATTATATTTAGTATTTTCCTCTAATAATGTGTTTAGATTGTGAAATTAGGTTTCAACTTGACTTTAAAGACAACAATAAATTATTTTTTTTATAATAAATCAATTTATTTTATTATAATTTGTATCCAATATAATTATATCTTATAAAAAATAAATCTTAAAAACATTATTTTTATAAAACAATTTTTACTTGAATAAGTATATTAATTTTAAAATTAAATTCTAACACCTTTAGAAATTTTATCTCTTAAATTTAATTTAAAATTTTATTTCATAAGGATAATATTAGGTAAAAGGATTAAATATTAATTTTTTCATTAATGTTAATTACTAAGGTCAAAGATTATCAACCAATGTAAAAGTTAATTTGGGTTAAAGGTTAAAAGTAAAAAAACCTTAAATCACTCTAAAATTTCCAAAAAAATGAATTTATGATAATATTTTAATAATTATAATGTCTCAAACCCCCTATTTTTACTTTTGAGTCATTGAAAAATGAATAGTATCATGACATGACTGAAAAATGATGAGTATTTCTAAAAGTTTTCCTTTTATAATCTAATAGAAGGTAACCACTTCCACCCTTCATATATGAGCCTAATAAACATGTTCCTACTTTAAAATATAAACTATTACTCTCCCAAAAACATAATCTCCTAGTCACTCATACTTATCATCAACCCTTCAATTTCTAGGGAACTTCCAATGAAAGATCAAGTCTCTAATGTAAGTATTATTTCCTTCTTATGTTTTCCTTCTTAATCTTACTCATCAAAATATCTCATAAAAATAATAGTATTATTAGTTAATTATCATTTGTATACTTATTTTTTATTATATTAATGGTATATCCCTTGTTTATTCATTTCCATCCACTTATAAAAACAAAAGAACATCGTAAGTTTGTTATGTGGATTATCGGCTCCACGAAGCGTTGTCGTTTGTTTTTTTCTTTGCCACACGTAATGGATGATATTAGTGGTGATAATTATGAATAATTATGATATTAATAATTTAAATAAGATTCTTAAATTCCAATTTACTATCTACATTCACCACTTTTCAAGGGTTTAGAAATAGGAATTCTTAACATGCATGTGTCAGGACTCCCACCTCCACGATGAAACTTTTTTTGTTTTCCATATAGATTTTAATAAATTTTATGATAATATTAAAATATGTTCCACCATAATAAATTAATATAAATAATGTCATTTTACTTATATTATAATGATATTATTTCAAAATAAACACCACCTAAACGATATTCTCCAATCAAGTTACAATGTGTTTTAGTTTGGGTTGATTTAACCACCTGTGTGAAAAATGATTTAATATATGATTATGGATGACTATGGAAACATTAAAAATAATTTTATTTTAATATATTTATAAAATAATGATAATTTTATGCTTATTTAAATATTATATTAATTATTTATCTTATTAATAATGTAACATTTTCATTCTCTAAGAATACCAAAATAAGATGATCCTGATTCAAATTTATTTTAGACACAAGGAGGAACAATATAATAAATAAATGAAATATTATAAAACATTTCCATATTAAATTAAATATATTATTATAAGGTTCTTAGTAATTTTTCTAATAAACATAATTTTGTTATTTAGGAAGTAAATCACGTGCGGAGAATGAATTTAGAACAAGGTAAGGGATTTCATCTCAATTTCGATTTATTGAGAGATAATTCTTATTAATGAACCAATTATTATTTAAGTGGTGTGTAAAAAAATAATTGATATAAAAATTCCATGAATTATATTTTATTCATGTTATTTTAGTTTTAATTATATGTTCTCATTTTTATGGGTTTTTATTGATTTTTTTCCAATGTCATAATGGTTTCTTTGTCTCAAATTTGAATCCCTTGAGTCATGTTTAAGCTATACATTGTATTTCATTTTCAATGGTGTGAATACCTCAATATTTAAATTTTATATAATTATCCACTTATGTTTCATGATATTCAATGTTTAATTTAAATTTATACCAGTCGTGGGGTTTTTTATTCAAATGTTAAAAATGTTCTAAGGAGTTTTCATGACTCAATTCTTTTCATTCCATAATAGTCTTTCATAAAAGAACGTAATTTACATTATTTCTATGATCTTACCCTTTCCCATATTTTATTTGGAATTTAATTTTATTAAGGGGTTAAATTACCACTATTTATCAATAAACAATTCATTGATAAATGTTTTTCCAAAATAAAACTGTATTTTTGGTAAGAATAACTCAAATTCTTACTAATTAATATTTTCTTCCACATAAATTTTTCCATTCTCTCCAATGTTATCCTATATTTTTGGTAAGACTAATATATATTATTTAATATGATTTTCATAATAATTTACCCATTTTAAAAAGGAAAAATTAATACTAATTTAATGGTGTTGGTTTTAAATGAGTTTATTTCAAAATTTTCAAAAGGTTCTTCCATACTTTGAAAATAATTTTTTTGAAAACCCCCCATTTTTTTATGTATTATATTCCTTTTTTAAAGTTTTTTTATAATGCATTATTCTTAAAAATAAAATTATTAAATGTATTTTAACTAAATTTATTCAGAACATTGTTTTTTTTTCAATTTTCGATTATGAAAAGTTATTTTTAAAAGTAAAAGTTTTCAAAGTACTCTCATTTCATTTACTAGGAAACTATATGTCATTTTCAATTCTCAAATAATAAATATAATTTTAAATTTAAGTGTTTTTAAAAGTATTTTTACTTCTAATATTTTTAAAACCTTTTTTTTTGTTTTCAAGGATCATTTATTTGGAACTCTTTATATTAATATTTTAAAGACATTTGTTTCCCTTCACAATTTTTTTAATGAAATATATACTTTAATGTTTAAAATGTTTTTTTAAAAACATTTTTATTTTCACTTATATTTGAACTCTAGTTTTTATCTTTAACGAATTGATTTTTCGATCACCCTCTATATGTTATTATAATATGATTTATTTTTTCAAATGAGTGTTTTGAAATCACATGTATTCTTTAGTACATGTTATATGATTATTTTGGGTGATCAAGTTTTGAATTTTAAACAGTTTAATTCATTGTTATATTTTATACCATTTTTATGTATTGAAGAACTCATTTTATTTTTGTGGTTGTTTATTAAAATTAAATGATTTCTATTTGGATGTTTAAGAAACCCATTATTTTTTCATGGGTTCATTAAGAAATGTGTGTGGTTGATTTTTGTTAAGGGAAATGCATGTATGGATAATGATGGGTAGGGTCATATATCACCCTCCAATGCATTCTTCTATGTTTATGTCTCATGAGCTCAATGGGGTACATATGAGGATTTATCCCAATACAAATGGTATATGGGAGGATTTATCTGAATCAAATAAGGTTTATATAAGGTTTTATTCCATGCCAATGTAGTACACGTGAGGATTTTTTACAAGCCAAAGGGTACATGGGATGATTTATACTAACACATTGGGTAAAATAGAATATTTATCCAAAAAAATGTTTATATGAGAGGTTTTATCTTTATTCCAAGGGTACATGTGAGGATTTTACCATTCACAACAAGGTACACAAATTGTTTTGTAACAATTTTCCAATGATTATGGTTGTGCCACATTCCCAATTTGTGTATCAAGTTACTCGAAAATTCCAAAATGCATTTAATTTCCATATAATTCCATGTTTTCATGACTATGTCATATTTTTGATGTATTTCACAAATTTATGTCAAGATAACATGTTTTATGATTATTGTTATGTGTTTTGAGATAGGTCATATCTTTTATGATAACAATCTCTTTAATATATCATGTTACCCAATCCTTTTTTATGATTATCATCTAAGTTATCTTGATCTTTTATTATGATATATATGACCTAATCATATTTTCCTTCATGTTTATGATCTAATAATTTTTTATATGTTTTCCTTTACTGAGTGTTTTTGGTCACCTTTTCTTTTGTTTTCATTCCCCATGTTATGAGGATGATTATTTCATTTGACATATATATAAAGGGTCTAATGGAGAACTATTTTGGATAAAAAAATTCAAGTGTTGTAATATAATTTATTTATAGAGTATTTTTTCTATTCCATGCATGTATTTTTGTTTTTTTTGATTACATGTTAGTTTTTGTTTTTGAAGAATCCAAAACCTTCTTATAATTTTATGTGAAAAATTACCTTTTCATCCTCTCAATATTTTTACTATCTGGTTTTTAAAATTTCAATTACATATGAAAGGTAAAAAATTTATCAAAATTTTATAAAATTATGATGAAGTCTAATTATATCTCTATCGTGTTCTTGTTTAGGCCCAAACTTCCTGCATGCTTTTGGTTTCAATAATTACTTTTAAGTTAATATTTTTCATATTTTTCTTTAATTATTCAATTATAACATGATCTATATAGATCAGATTCATAAAAAATAGGTTCCAATTGAATTAAGAATTTTTTTTACGTTTCCATAGAATAAATGAAAGTCTAAATTTATTTTCTAATTGGTGAAAAAAACTCCTGAAGATCTTGCAACACATACGGAATTATAGAATTTCAATAATTAAAAATATTTTTTATTTCTTTGATATCTAATTATATTCACATCAAAATTTATTAGAGTTTGTTTGGTTAAAAAGATAATAAGTTTTTATACATTTTTTTGAACTACATGAAAATATAAAAAAGTAATTTATGTACATAAAACTTATCCCTAAGTGTTGGAATGTATTTGTAGTTTTAAAATAATTCTTTCCCAATTTTTTGACCATATATTTTAATATACATTTCATATTAAAGTCCAATTTAATTAAGATGAAGGCTGTTGAAATTATATTAATTTAATTATATAATCTATATGGATTAAAAATTAATTGAATTTTCTATGTCATGATTGGGAATAATATTATTCACTATTGATCATCTCTTTCATATTCAAGCTCCTCCACCTGGTTTCCTCCCTTACAACATGATTCCTTAGAGAATCTATCCTCCACTACCTTTTCTAGAATATGGAAACTAACTCATGTGAAAATTTCTGTTTGCTTTATGTGCACACCAGCTTCTTCCTCCTCTGTTTATAGAGTTTCCTTCTAATGGTAGATTTCATTTTCACTCAATGGAATATCAATATTTTTTCAGCCATTGGTAGATTGGTTTTTCACCCAAAGATAGATCTCAATATTATTCAATTTTAGATATCATATTCCTTAAATGTAGCCTCACTTTCACTAAATAGCTGATCATTATTTTTTCATCCAATGGTAGATTAGTTTTTCACTCAATGGCAGATATCATATTCCCCAACAGTAGATATCATGTTCATCAATGGTATATCTCAATATTCACTGAATTTTATATCTCAATAATCACTCAATGATAGGTATCAATATATATCTATGATGTATCACTTATATATACTAATTGTAGATCAATTTATTGGCCAATGGTAGATCTCAATTTCAACCTAATGGTGGATTAGTTTTCGAATCCTATCGTATATCACTTATTCTTCCAGCGGTAAACCTTTTTAAAATCCATAAGGTGGATCTTTGTAAAATTTGAATAGTATATTCTCTTCCTCAATGTTATATTTAACACTCCAAGCTTCTACGGTACGCTTCTCTTTGAATAATACAGTAGCGTGTGTTGTACACAACTTCGAGTTCTAACACACACCACAACCAATCAAACTAGCCATTATGAATAGTAATACCCACTTTTTGAAGTTTTATACATTTTTCTTTCAAACTGGACTTCATTTTTTGATTCAGAATATCGAAATTAGCCTAGGATGAAATTTTGGTATCTTTCTGAAAACTTTCAATTTTTGATGAATAGTGAAAAACACTGAGTTGTAGTTTAATAACAAATTTTTATTTAAATAATTATTTATTTTATTTAAATTAAATTAAAATAAAAATATTTACATGTTACCAATATAAGTTCAATTTAATTCATTGGAGTTAGTTTAGAATAATTCATGATATATAAAAATTATATTGAACTTTCACCGTCTTTTACCCACCTCTTAGAATAATTTGCAAATTCACATAAAACTTAATTTTACCACTTCTTTGAGTGGAATTTCGAAAATTTGAGAGACACAGATAATATCAAGGAGTAAAATGTGGTTCAATAAGATGAAAATATTTTTTGGTGAATAGTAACTTTTTACTTTTATTTACCACGGTTAAAAGTAAATAGGGTAATTAAAGGTAAAAAAGATATTAGTATTACCCTAAAAAATGTTCTAATTCTATTGGAAAAGTGAATCTTGAAAAAAAACCGTAGGAATAATATATTATCATTTAGGTCCACTTGGATTAGATTAGGACATTTATTATTATTTAATTCAAAGAAAAGTTAAAAGAGTTAAAATTAATGTTTAATAACTAAAACATTTTTAATATATGGTCATACATAAGATAAATTCGATTATAAATATTCATTATAAATATAAAAATATTTACTAAATAATAGAATTTTATTTATAATTTTTAGACATTAAATAATTTAATTTATTTATGACACAATGGTGATTCAGTAATTGCCTAATTAATGAAATATTAAGATAATTGATATTATAAATACCCAAATAAATGTAATTTGAAACATTTTATGTATTAAATTAATTTTATAGGTTACTATTACATATTAATATTGGTTATATGAATTTTTTCCGAAGTAATAAGGATGTTATGAATTTATCAAAAACAAAATACCCAATAGTGTCAAAATTGACATAAAAGAGTTTTTAAAACAAATATTATATTATTAATTGATATTATATTCTTAAAATTATAAGGTTCGGCAAAATGACTCATATAATTTTACTTTTATTATTAATGGACCACTTGGGGGTCTCTTAGAACTTTAAATTATGTTTATTGACCATATATTATAAAAATACAAAGAGACATGGTAAATGTGAAACTAATTAACTAAGAGTTAAAACTAAATGATACGGTTAATATAATGACCCAAACCGGTCTAAAATCCATTGGTTGAAATGATTTATACCTATACCTACCTTATAATTTGAATAATCCACTTTTGAGCCATTATAAATCGAATATGAATTTATTATAAAATAATACTTTATGTTTTTTCTAAAGAGTCCCTCCTCCCCCTTATAAAAGGACACTACTTCTAACCAATTCTTCACACCTTTAATGCCTTTTGACTCGGAAAAAACCTGCCCAAATATTCTCTCAACTTCCCTCACTTAAACCTAGAGACCTTAGTTTTATCATAAAGCCAACCTATTGATCCCTTTTGATCAAATCGAAAGGAAGAACACGAAGAAGAGGTAATGTTTTCACCGCCCTCTTTTAAGTTCCTTTCTTCTTCAACTTCTTCTTTCCTTGTCATTTCCTTTCTAAAAAAATAAATCCAGTATCTTCTATATAATTTGATGTTATTATAAATATGTTACAAATTTATTCAGTATTATATCTATCCTTTTAATGACATGCCACCATACGTTCGTACGTACGGCCTACCGTCTCCACATCGTGGTGTAAATGTTATTCAATACACTATTATTTTGACGGGTATAATAATGATGTATAATTCATGTAAATAATAAATATAACATGATAATAATTCTTTATAAATGATATAACATCCAATTATAAATTATTTTAATAGCAAAAGAATGATATTGTTGCACGTGCGTATGTACGGATTACCGTCTCCACGAACGCAATGAAATTAATTCCCCATTGTATCCATTCAAGACTAAATTTTATTTGATGATTAAAAATAATTTTTAGATAAATGATATCATTCTGGATATTAATAATATACATCCCATCCATAACAAATATGTCTCACATAACAAAGAATATAAAGAAAAACGAATCCGTTAACACCCAAAACGATGATAATACTAAGATATTATTAATAAATCAATGTTAAAAGATCATATATGATATCATATTAATGTATATGATTCTTATATAATTTAATAACAATTATTTCACCATTATATAGGAGGTTAACTTACCCTCAACCAAGGAAAAGTACAAGGTAAGGGTTTATTTCGCGATCTCTTCATTATCCGAGGTTGTTTATACGTAATTATCTACTGGGACCTATTTATCATCCACATCCATGTTTCTTAAAAATGTATTACAAAACATTCTTACTATTTTATAGAATATGGGTTGAAATTATTTATACCCTTTTTTTAATTTTTATAATATTTTTATAAAGTAATCATTCCGTCGTTTTCCAAACAAGGTCCTTTTTAACCTTTTCGACAAAATTAAGGTAAGAATGTCTTTTTTACTTATATGACAGGTGCGGCTATTTTCCGCTGTTATAAATTTTTGAAGCTTACCTTACATGCTTATAAGATTTTTTTTAAAGTAAATGTTTTATTTTATAATTATGTGACTTTTAAATGATTTTAAAAAGAGAAATTTCTCTCAAATAGTTTTGATTTCATCTATGTCAACATACTTTGATGGATTTAAGTTTATTTGAAGTTGATTTATTATGATACAAAACATCCATATTGTATTGAAGGTTTTGTGATATGTTTAACTATAGATGCGTTATTTTTATACCATTCATGGTTTTTGGAGAAAGTATTGACATTTCATATGATAGTTATAATACGAATGTTTATGTTATGTTTAAACCTTTTCATATGAGGAATCCATTAGAATTAATAACTGATGGGTGGAGCCTGCTATATCTCCTCAATGCATTGGTAGGTCTCATGAGACAAACTAGTGTCTTGGCACGAGGCCTTGAAAAGAATCTAATTTGTAGTCTTAGCACGAGGCCTTGGCTATGTGGTTATGATAGTCTGTCATTATGCATTCCTTCATTATGAAAATGGTTATTGATATTGCATGTGATTATTCTACTAGTAGAATATCTATGTGAATACATAAATGGAATTATTTCATTTTATTTTTTCCATATTATGCTGAAGTTCTAGTTTAAAAGGATTTTGTTTTAGTTATACATTTCCTTAAATGTTTATGCCTATTTTTGAATGTTTCTTCTATATTGTTATCCTTACTGAGCATTTGAGCTCACCCCTTTCTATGTTTTATTTTTTCTCAGGATGTGAAGAGGTATTTTATGAATGACTTGCAAGGATAGTATGAGGGGTTATGAGTGTGTAATATGGAGACTATGTTGTTGTAGTTTTCATTTGATGATGTACTGTAAACTTTATGAATGTATCTAGTGATTACAAGGCTACTAAATTAATCGGTCTTTAGAGACTTGATCTTTTGTGATCATAACAATGTTATGTAATAATGCACCGACTCTGGGTAACTGGGGTCAGGGTGTTATAGTTGGTATCAGAAGAAGTTTAGTACAAAACATGGAAGCTAGATTTAGATATGCTCTGATTTGAGAAAATAGACCTAAGATGGACATTGAGGATTATTGTAGAATAACTTCATAGAATTTTGGTATTCTAGAGATTTTGGGAGTTTTCTGAGAAATACAACCCTGTCTGGATACGAGTAGGTAGTGGTGGATCTGGCATACATGTACCTAGGTGTAAACCCCAAAAACACCACTTTGAGCTAGACTCGAATGGGAACTGTTGCACGACAATGGGCCTTACTGCACTTTTGGTTACGACACTCCCGGGGGATATTCTTAGGATAATTATAATTTTCTTTACAAACCATTATGAAGAGTTTATGAGTATATACGTCCTAACAGAATACATTTTTATGATTATGGATTATATCCATAAATAGTTCAATTTATGTTAAGTGTTTTACAAGTTTGGATTTATGTATTGCGATTCATAAACAAATCTAGTGTATGTCATTGTTCAGAAATGGATCCTAGTGGAATAAATGGAAACTCTATCCATTCACACACTCCATGTATGGATTTCCCTCCTGCTCAAGATAATTATTGTGGTGTTGGTGATGCAACTGGTACAGATCAGCTAATCACCGTACCGGGACAACGCACTCAGGTTATGAATAATAACCTTACACGTATGGAGCACCCTGATCCGCAGCATGGAGGATCAATGTTTGATTGCTTCATGAGGAAAAAACCACCGACATTAAATGGGAGTACAAATCCCTTAGTAGCTGATTAATGGATAAAATCTTTAGAGAAAATATTCCATGCCTTGGGGAGTAGCGAAAGGGAAAAAATTATCATGGCAGTTTACTGCCTCACTGGAGATGCTGATCAATGGTGGTCATTGATTCAAAACATGAAGGAATACGATGAAGTATCAAATATGGAATGGAGGGAGTTGAAGGATCTTCTCTTAGAAAACTAATTTCCTTGGGACCATCGAGTAGATATGGAATAACAATTTCTGAGTCTGAGACAAAAGGAGGATTAGAATGTCGCAAAGTATGAGGCTAACATTACAAGGTTAGAAAGGTATGCTGGAGATTATATATATAACCCAAGAAGTATTATTGATCATTTCTTTGATGGGTTAAAACCATTTATTTTTAGAGCATTAGTCTCACAATCCTTCTTATCGTACGAAGACATTATCTCATGTGATATCAAGATAGAAAAGGAATTATCTAAGTCTTAAGACTTTAAAGAAAAGAAAGAGAAGAAGAGATCTTCTGATCAATCTGGAAATAGAAATAAGTATAAGAAAGGAAAATTTGAATATTCATCATGTAGTAAATGTGGGAAGAAAAACCCCGTTACTTACTTAAAAGGAATGAGAGTCTGTTACAAGTGAGGTGAAAAAGGCCCCCAAGATTTTGATTGTAAGGGGAAGAAGGAATCTACTGATGTTCAATGCTACAATTGTAGGGATATGGGACATTATGAAAATTAATGTCCTAAGCATCAGGGAAACATACCTTAGAAAAGGCCATGGGATCAAGGAAAAGATTATGTTATCACTACAGCTGAAGTAGAAGCTCTGAAAGACATGGTGGCAGGTAATTTAATGGTTTCCTCAAGTTTAGCAAATGCATTATTTGATTTTGGATCATCGCATTATTTCATATCTTCCCATTTTTCTAAGAAAATAAGATATTTCCAATTTTATTTAACAAGGAAGTGGTCAGTTAAAACTCCTAAGGGAAGTATCATTGCTACAAAGTTATGTGAATCAGTTCCCATTAGATCATATAAATGTTCCTTATCTACTAATCTCATCATCATACCTATGATTGAGTTTGATATAATATTTAGTCCTTATTGACTTTCAAACTATGAGGACAAGATTTATTATAAGAAGAAGGAGGTTCCAATTTTTGATGATGATGATAAGGAACACCGTATATTTAGATCAGAATCGTCAACACCTAGTTCTTATCTAGATCCACCCCAGTAGCTCAACTAAATTCAATTATTAGGGAGAAAGAGAATGAAATAAGTGTGGTTGAGGAAAGGAATGTTCAAATAGAGGATATACCTATTGTGAAAGAATATATTGATGTGTTTCCCAAAGATTTACATGGACATACTCCATAATGAGAAATTGAGTTTTCCATTGATTTAATTCCTAGATCGAGGCCCATATCGAAGACCCCGTATAGAATGGCCACTGTCGAGTTAGTGGAACTAAAGAAACAACTAGAGTAATTGATTGATAAGTTATTTATTCTCCCTAGCGTTTATCCATGGGGACCCCCTATCAAATTTTTAAGAAGAAAGTTGGATCTATGAGGTAATGTATCGACTACAGGGAAATCAATGCTATAACAATAAAGAACATGTATCCCCTACCTTGCATTGATGATTTATTTGACAAACTGCATGGAGCTGAATACTTTTCAAAGATTTACCTTTGATATGGATACCATCAGTTGTGTGTGAAGAAGGAAGACATTCTGAAGACAGTATTTCGAACCAGGTACGGGCATTACGAGTTTACAGTAATGCCTTTTGGATTGAATAATACACCCTCTATATTCATGGATATAATGAACAGAGTTTTCAAGGAATACCTTGATGATTTTGTAGTGGTATTTCTTGATGATATCTTAGTATAATCCAAAAGCTATGAAGATCATGAAAATCACTTTTGCATTATCCTAAAGACTCTGAGAAGACATGAATTATATGGGAAGTCTAGCAAGTGTGAATTCTGGCTTTAGGAGATTTCTTTTCTTGGTCATATTGTCTCTAAAGATGGAATACCTATTGATCCTTCTAAGACAAGAGCAAACCACGAATGGCCAGAACCGATGAATATAAATGAGGTACGCAGTATTATTGGTTTAGCTGGTTATTATCGACGTTTCGTTCAGAATTTTGCCCGATTGGCTAAACCATTAATGAAGCTCACAAGTAAAGGGGATAATTTTTTTTGGAAAAAAGAGTGTGAAGAATGTTTCGAAGAACTGAAGAGGAGATTAGTTGATGCTCCTATATTGACTCTACCATCGGGGAATGACGGGTTCGTTATTTATAGTGATGCATCAATGAAAGGACTTGGTTGTGTCCTTATGTAGAATGATAGAGTTATTGCCTATGCATCACGATAGCTGGAAGTTCATGAGAAAAACTACCCTACTGATGATCTCGAGTTATCAGCTGTGATCATTCCTTTGAATATATGGAGACATTATCTCTATGGTGAAAAATGTGAGATATATACCGATCACAAGAGTTGGAAATATATTTTCTCACAGAAAGAACACACCATGAGGAAAAGGAGATGGCTCGAACTACTCAAGTATTATGATTGCACGATACACTACCACCTGGGCAAGGCAAATAAGGTGGAAGATAATTTGACCAGAAATGATCATGGAGTTTTGAACATGATGAGAATTTAAAGGGATTCTATTTTCATGGATCTTTTGAAGATGGATATTGGAATCACCATGGAAGATGAAACATCAATAATTTTTGAAATGGTTGCCAAACCATCTTTACTAGAAAGGATGAAGAGTTCTCAGACCGATGATGAAGAGTTTCAAAAGAAGATTAAAGTTGTGAATTATGGGAGATTGAGTGACTTTGTGTATGAAGATAGAATTTTGAAATTTGGGAAGAGAATTTGTCTTCCTGATATACCTGATCTAAAAAGGTAATTATTGGACGATTCTAATAGTTCCAATTTCACTATACACCTTGGGAGCACCAAAATGTATATAGATTTGAAGGAACATTTTTGGTGGGACAACATGAAGAGGGAGATTGCTGATTTTGTGTCATGATGTATGGTCTTTCAACAAGTTAAAGCTGGAAGGCAACAGCCTGGTGGTGTCTTGCAACCTCTTCCCATACCTGAGTGGAAATGGGATAATATCATGATGGACTTTGTCATGGGACTACCAAAGACTCCTAGAAGGAATGATGTAATATTGTTCATTGTTGATCGTCTTACCATGTCGGTGCATTTTGTTGCTATAAGGGAATATTTACCACTTTAACGTCTAGAAATACTATATATTAATGAAGTTGTGAGACTTCATAGAGTACCCCTATCGATTATTTCTAATCGTGATCCCCGTTTTACTTCATGATTCTGGAAAAGTCTTTAGAAATCCTTTGATACTAAACTTCGTTTGTGCACTTCCTACCACTCTCAAACAGATGGACAATAAGGACAGACTATTCAAACCATAGAAGACATGTTGAGATCATGCTCACTTGACTTTCAGGGTATGTGGGATCAATATTTACCTTTGGTGGAATTTTCCTATAAAAATAGCTTCCATTCAAGTATTAAAATGGCACCATATGAAGCGCTATACAGAAATAGATTTCGTACACTAAGCTATTGGGATGATGTTGGTGAGAGAAAACTTGTAGGCCCAGAACTAGTGGAAGAAACGACCGAAAATGTGAAGGTAATCCAAAACCACATCAAAGCAGATCAAAGTAGGCAGAAGAACTATGTCGATAACCGAAGAGAGGATTTGGAATTTCAGGTAGGAGATCATGTTTTCATGAAGGTATCTCCATGGAAGGGAGTTATACATTTCGGAATGAAAGGTAAATTGAGTCCCAGGTACATCGGACCTTTCGAAATTCTAGAACGAATTGGGGCTGTAGCTTACCGTTTGGCAATGCCGCCAAATCTCTCCAAAGTTCACGATGCATTCCATGTATCACTGTTGAGAAAATACATGCCTGACCCAACGCATGTACTCACTTATGAGAAATTAGAACTGGAACCCGATCTGTCTTATTGCGAAGAACCCGTCAGGATTCTTGATACTAGAGAACAAGTGCTGAGAAATTGGACGACTCATCTGGTAAATGTTCTATGGAGAAACCATAAAATGGAAGAGGCAACGTGGGAACCTGAGGAACTTATGATGAAGAATCACCTGAGTCTTTTCATGCAGTATAATTATAGAAATTTCAAGGATAAAAGTATTTGGAGGAGGAGATAATGTAACACCACAAGATTCTATAGTACGCTTCTCTTTGAATAATACAGTAGCGTGTGTTGTACGCAACATCGAGTTCTAACACACACCACAACCAATCTAACTAGCTGTTATGAATAGTAATACCCAGTTTTTGAAATTTTATACATTTTATCTTTCAAAATAAACTTCATTTTTGGATTTCTGATATCGAAATTAGCCTAGGGTTACATTTTGGTATCTTTCTGAAAACATAATATTTTTGATAAATAGTGAAAAACACAAAGTTATAGTTTAAAACCGAAATTTTATTTAAATAATTATTTATTTTATTTAAATTTAATAAAGTTCAAAATAGATACATAATACCTATATATGTTCAATGTAATTCTTTTGAGTTAGTTTAGAATAATTTTAGATATATATAAATTTTATTGGACTTTCACTGTCCTTTACCCACCTCCTAGGAGAATTTACAAATTCACATAAAACCTAATTTAACCGCTTCTTTGAGTGGAATTTTGAAAATCCGAGAGACACAATTAATATAAAGGAGTAAAATGTGGTTCAATAAGATGAAAATAATTTTCGGTGAATAATAACTTTTTACTTTTATTTACCATGGTTAAAAGTAAATAGGGTAATTAAGGGTAAAAATGATATTAATATTACCCTAACACATGTCCTAATTCTATTGGGCAGGTGTATCTCGACCGGAAACAACCTTGGGAAGAAAATATTATCATTTAGGTCCACTTGGATTAGATTAGGACATTTATTATTATTTAATTCAAAGAAGAGTTAAAAGAGTTAAAATCAATGTTTAATAACTAAAACATTTTTAATATAGGGTTATACATAATATAAATTCTTTTATAAATATTAATTATAAATCTAAAAAGATTTCCTACGTAATGTTATTTTATTTATAAATTTTAGACATTAATTAATTTAATTTATTTATCACACAATGGTGATGAAGTAATTTCCAAATTAATGAAATATTAAGATAATTGATATTATAAATACCCAAATAAATGTAATTTGAAACTTTTTAGGTATTAAATTAATTATCTATGTTAATATGACATATTAAGATTGGTTATATGAATTTTATTCAAAGTAATAACGCTATTATGAATTTATCAAAAACAAAATACCCAATAGTGTAAAAATTGACATAAAAGAGTTTTTAAAACAAATATTATATTATTAATTGATATTGTATTCCTAAAATTCTATTGTTTGGCCAAAGGACTTATATAATGGTAGGTGTATTCTTAATGGAACACTTGGGGGGGGGGTCTCTTTAATGTTTATAGTAAGTTTATTAACCATAAAATATAAAAATACAAACAGACATGGTAAATGTGAAACTAATTAACAAAGAGATAAAACTAAAAGATAAGGTTAATATAATGATCCAAACCTGTCTAAAATCCATTAGTTGAAAGGCTTTCAACCCATAACCAATTTATAATTTGAATAATCTACTTTTGAGCCATTATAAACCAAATATGAATTTATTATAAAATAATACTTTAAGTTTTTCATAAAGAGCCCCTCCTCCCCCTTATAAAAGGACACCACTTCTAACCAATTATTCACACCTTCGAAGCCTTTTGGATCGGCCAAACCATGCCCAAATATTCTTTCAACTTCCCTCAATTCAACCTAGAGGATTTAGTTTGATCATAAAGCCAACCTAAATATCCCTTTTTATCAAATCAAAAGGAAGAACCCGAAGAAGAGGTAATGTTTTCACCACCCTCTTTCAAGTTCCTTTGTTGTTCTACATCTTATTTATTTGTTATTTACTTTCGAAAATAATGAATCCAGTATCTTCTATATACTATGATGTTATTATAAATATGGTACAACCATATTCAGTATTCTATCCATCCTTTGAATGACATGTCACCATACGTGCGTACGTACGGCCTACTGTCTCCACGTCGTGGTGTAATTGTTACTCAATACACTATTATTTGGATGGGTATAATAATGATGTGTAATTCATGTAAATAATTAATATGACATGATAAATATTCTTTATATATTATATAACATCCAATTATATATTATTTTAATATCAAAAGAATGATATTGTCGCTCGTGCGTACGTACGGATTACCGTCTCCACGAACGCGATGAGATTCATTCCCCATCGTATCCATTCAAGACTAAATTTTATTTGATGATCAAAAATAATTTTTAGAGACATGATAAAATTCTGGATATGAATAATAGACATCCCATCCATAACAAATATGGCTCACATAACAAACAATATAAAGAAAAACAAATCCGTTAGCACCCGGAACGATGATAATACTAAGATATTATTAACAAATAATAGTTAAAAGATAATATAAGATATCATATTAATGTATATGATTATTTTATAATTTAATAAAAATTATTTCACCATTATACAGGAGATTAACCTACCCTCAGCCATGTAAAATTACAAGTTAAGGGTTTATTTCTCAATCTCTTCATTATCCGAGGTTGTTTATACGTAATTATATACTGGGACCTCTTTATCATCCACATCCTTGTTTCTTAAAAATATATTTCAAAATCTTTTTACTATTTTACAGAATATGGGTTAAAATAATATATACCCTTGTTTTAATTTTTATAAGAATTTTATAAAGGAATCTTTCCGTCGTTTTACAAACAAGGTCCTTTTTAACCTTTTCGACAAAATTAAGTTAAGAATGTCTTTTTAACTTATACGGTGGGTGCGGCTATTTTCTGTAGTTATAAAACCATCGAAGCTTCCCTTACAAGCTTACAAGAATATTTTTAAAGTAAATGTTTTTTTATAATTATGTGACTTCTAAATGATTTCAAAAAACAAATATTTCTCTCAAATAGTTTTGATTTCATCTATTTCAACATCCTTTGATGGATTTAATGTTTATTTGAAGTTGATTTATTATGATACAAAACTTCCATATTGTATTGAAGGTTTTGTGATATGTTTAACTGTGAATGTTTTATTTTTATATCATTCATGGTTTATGAAGAAAGTGTTGACATTTCATATACTAGTTTTAATATGAATAATTATGTTATGTTTAAACCTAATCATATGAGGAATGCATTGGACTTAATAAGTGATTGGTGGATCCCGTTATAGCTCCTCGAAGCATCGGTAGGTCTCATGAGACAAACTAGTGTCTTGACACAAGGCCTTGACAAAATCTTATTTTTAGTCTTGGAATGAGGCCTTGGCTACGTGGTTATGATAGTCTGGCATTATGCATTCCTTAATTATGAAAGTGGTTATTGATATTGCATGTGATTATTCGACTAGTACAATATCCATGTGAATACGTAAATGGCATTATTTCATTTTATTTTTTCCATATCATGCCGAAGTTCATGTTTAAAAGGATTTTGTTTTAGTTATACATTTCCTTAAATGTTTATGCCAATTTATGAAAGTTTCTGCTATATTGTTATCCTTACTGTGCATTTGATCTTACCCCTTTATATGTTTTATTTTTCCTATGATTTGAAGAAGTATTTTATGAATGACCTGTAGGGATAGTATGAGGGGTTATGAGTGTGGACTATGGAGACTATGTTGTTGTAGTTTTCATTTTATGATGTAATGTAAACTTTATGAATGTATCTAGTGATTACAAGGCTACTAAACTAATCGGTCTTTCGAGACTTGATCTTTTGTGATCATGTCAATGTTATGTAATAATGCACCGACTCTGGGTAACTAGGGTCGAGTCATTACATTAGATCACCACCTATAGGTGCAATGGTAGATTCCTTGAATGTGATACTAGATCTCCCTTAGAAACAGTTTGATGGAATGACCCAGTGGTAGATATACACCGATATCGATATGATAGAGTGACTCAAAAGTTGATCCACAATGGTAGTTAATTATTGCTACTGCTAGTTATAATTTTTATGTTACATCCAGTTAATTTTATTTTTTTGAAAAAATTACCATGACCTGTTTTGCAAAATTCTTGATAATTTCCCTAAATGTATATTTAATAAAAACAAATTATGTGTTTTTTTAATTTATGATATTAATATATAGTTATTATAATCCCTGCAAAGTATTATTATAATATATTAGTTTTTATTTAATAGGTTTAAAACATATAAATTAATTTTACATAACACTTAATGATTATTTATGTATTAATATTTTGAGTTAATTTCTTTGAATAACTCTTTCTAAATTAATTTTTAATGATATTGAATTAATTTAAACATGTTTTATTATATTTAAAATAGTATTATTAATTTTTAAATTACATGTTACATTAAATAAAAATGTATTTAGAATGTTTTTAAATATACTTATTATTTTTATGGGATTTCATTGAATATTTATTATCATTTAATGGGTAATTCAAATTCTGTTATTCAGTATTTAGTTTTTCAATTCAATTCAATTTTGTTACCATTATTCTGGATAATAATATTATATTTTATGGATAATTTTTTTATTTTTAATTGATTTTTTTACCTAGTTTGAGTAAATATTTTTAGTCTTTTCAGATTCTATTTAAACAACTCTGGACACATTCAAAGGTGTTGCAACAATATATCGGAATGATACTTATGAGAAAACGATCCTTTTGTGAACCGAATATTTACTCAGTTTTACAATCTAATACCTATGTGATAAAGTTATCATCTACTGGATAGTCTCTCAAGGTAAAAAAATATTCTAAAACTCCTACTTCATTTGATAATACATCTTCATTTCTCAAGATGTAATACTTTTACTTTCATTTTTCATATTATACTACATTCTAGTTTATGATTCAGTAACACTACTATCATTATCCTACATGCACTTTATTTTCTATTAATTCTTTTACACACATATGTAGTATTCTTATTCTCTTCCTCAGGTTGTGACTCCAAAATTCTAAAGTTAGGACCATTTAGGTTTTGACTGTTATTAGCTAAAGTAATGTATTGTAATTAGGTTGTAAATACTCATAAAAAAATTCAATATTTCATTGTTATCTCTCCACTAGAAAAGGATATTGAAATTGGATTAGGATTCCCTATCAAATATCAGATTATGACACACATATCTATCATTATGTTTAGACGTATAAGAGTATAGTAGGCCTAATTTGGACAGAACTACTATAAAACACATCCTGGTGTTATTTTATCTTTATGCTGCTAACTAACTCTAATAATTTAATTTAATAATTAATTTAAATATTAAATTAGTTGATTAAAATTTTAAATCAAGTCTATTCACCCCCTCTAGACCATTTTTCATTACCCTATCTAACCTAACAATTGGTATTAAAGGTTTTTCCTCTTAGAATAATCCAATCCTTATATTGAGTCTATTGTTTATATTTAATTATGATAACATATTCCTATACCTGGCAGGCTAATAGAAAGATCTTTAAGAAAGTAGGACAAAATACAATGGATGGATTCATCAAAAGCCAGTACACTTTTATGGAAATTTTTATGGATATTGTAGATCCTAAATTAAGGCATACCACATGAAATTAATCATAGAACACTAATAAATCATATCTAAATAGTACACTCAACTAGAAGATGACCCAAATAAACATATTGAAAATGATTCCACTAGATATGTTTTAAATTAGAAATTTGTTAATATTAAATATTGTGATATTAATGATAGTGTTTTTATTCCTGTGTAGAATTGTATGATAGCTAATGAAATTTGTATGATTCTACAAGTCACTCACTTTTCTATGAAAAATTAGTTTTTACCAGGATTGGAATGCTTCATTATGGGTACCAAGACTTTAAAATGGGTGAATATGAAATAGTAAACCATATTTTCTTCCAATTCAAAAGAATTTCTAATGGAATGAATTCCCTTGGAAAATAATTGGAAAATATTGTACTTGTTTAATGGGATCTATAATCACTACCAAAGAAATGTGACACAAATATGGTCTCCATTGACAAAATTGAGAACTTCAAAGACTAAAATCTCAATGAATTGATTTTATCACAGCTTCAGTATAAACTAGAAAATATTGTGATAGGGGTTTACAAATGAATTAATAGTTAAGGATTCAAGAACTACTATATAAGAAACCCAAAAAAGGACGAACAAAATGAATAATAGAATGAAATATCTAATTATGATGCTTTATGTGTAACTTTTTGTGAGTGTAAGAGGAAAGGGAATATAAAAATAGACTATATTATACTAAATAATAACAAAAAATACAAAATAAGATAAAATGGAATTAAAAACATGTTGGAGTTGTGAAAAATAATCCAATTCAAGCGAACAATCTGGAAATAAGAATGAATATACTATCATATGCTTTATGTAATAACTTGATAAGGTTAGTGATTCAGGTTTTTTATTATATATTTTCTAATTCATACTATGATTATGAAAATAATAATTTTTCTAAATTAAATTAAGAAATTGAAAGATTAAGAAATGATATTTTCAAAGAATTATATTTATATAATAAGATTAAGGAAAATAACGCAGAACTTATTTCTAAAAATAATGTGCGTTATAATAGAATGAAGAAATAAGTAATACTATCTGATTCTCATTCTATATTTTATGACAATTTTAGATCTTCTAAATATTTTAATGAGATATTGGGAAATTAAGTTGAGGGTCTTAAACATATTTTATATGTTTTTATTCAAGGTCCTGAAAAATATAATAATATGATGTCTATGAATAAATTATATAAAAATAAATATAGATTTGGATATGATTAAATATTAGCTCAAATGTATAGAACTTGTTTAGTTAAAATTAAAAATTATTGTAGTTCAATTGTTACTTGTTTTAAATGTGTCAAGAAAGGTCACTATGAAAATTATTAATCTTTTAGATTTATACAGAATTTGGTATATAAAAAAATTACTTATAACTCACTATTATATCGAGTACCATAGATTACTTGTTTAAATTTTTTATTAGTACATAAAAATTGAATTACTAATCCTATTATACCAAAGGTTTCTTGGGTACCAAAATTTTAAAGTAATTGATTTTTGAAGGGAAAATGTCTTGGTTGTCTCAAGAACAACACATGGTATATGGATAGTGGATTATCTAGGCATATGACCTAGGACCAATCAAATTCTACCACTTACAACACATGTGATGGAGGCACAATTACATTTGGAGAAAATCCCAAAGGTAAAGTAAAATGTTTTGGCAAATTTGGCATTTACAATTCTATTTTATATCTAAAGTTTTATTTGATAAAGGATTAAAACATAATTTAATTATTTGTTCTCAATTATGTGATGATGAAATAGAAGTGAAATTTTAAAATGATAAATGATTAGTTCTCAAAGATTATTATTTATTATTTTATGATAATTTAAAATAAAATATTTGTTACTTTTGATTTTTCTGAACAAACTATTCAATATGTTAAGTGTTTACATGATGTGAAAAGAAAAAACATCATTTGACATAAATTTATAGGTATTGGTAATTTTATAATTGTATATTATCTCTCTAAACATGTGTGTTAAAAAAACCTAGTTTTAATAAAGAACATTTTCATTTTTTTGATGCTTTCATGAAAGGGAAACACCAAAAAAAAAGACAAATCAATCATATAAGTAATGATATGCCTTTACAGTTAGTATACCTTGATCTATTTGGTCATGAAAAAACTTATAAACTTGGTGGAAATAAATATACTTAGTTATTGTGGATGACTATGTTATATTTTCATGGGTATACTTTCTTTATCATAAAAATGATACATTCTCTAGATTTATTATTTATTTAATATAGTTCAAAATAAAAATAGTTTTTTATCATTTCTATTCAGAGTGATAAAAGTGGTGAATTTCAAAAAAATTCATTGAAAATTTTTGTGAAAAAGAATATTTATTTTCATAATTTATCTACTCCTAGAGAAATACAACAAATGGTGTTGTATAACAAAAATTTTTAACTCTAATTGAAATGGCCCGCACTATGTTAAGTGAGTATAATTTTACTAGATTCTTTGGGAAGATGATTTTTTATAATTTTTATATTTTAAATATAATTATTTTTAGTACTTTATTAAAGAAAACTCATTATGAATTATTTAAAAATAAAAAACCTAAAAATGGTTATTTTAGATTTTTTGGTTGTAAACTTTTTATTTTAAATTTCAAAGATAATTTTGATGCTAAAAATGATGAGGTTATTTGTATTGGTTATAATAGAAATATTAAATCATATAGAGTTTATAATAAAATAAACATGGTTGTTGAATAATTATTTCATGTTACGTTTGATGAAAATAACCATAAATTAAATTATTATTCTAATATTTTTCATTACGAGTTTAGAGATTTTAGTTTTGGTGAAGAAAAACCTCGATATGAGGATGAATAGTTTGAGGGGATCATATTCCTTCTTGAACTAATCCACGATAATATAATATTCATAAATATCATCCTATTGAATATTGGCAATTTCGATTTTGATGTTATCACTACAAATTTGGTCTTAAATATTTTTTGAAAAATCCTCATTTATTTCTGATTTTGTGTATAATAATATTAATGATTCTTTAATTAATTATAACTATATTTTTTTATATAATATTATATTAATCGGTTTTCTAGAAATAATTTTTATTCATTAGTAGAATATTATGAGGATAAGAGGGTAATTGTAACTAAGTGGATACTTAGAAACAAAATGGATGAATCTAAATAGATTTTCAAAAATAAATCCATACTTGGCCAAATCCTTTTTTTCATTTTCTGAATAATCCACTTTAAGGGTGAGTGGGAACCTCACAATACTGATGCCAAATTTAAAATATCAAATACCAAGACAACAAATTTCAAAGACCACAAATAGGATCCAAATTTCACATGTTGATTGGTTATATTATATTATATTCTTATTAGATTTTTATTATTCTAAAGTATTTAAATTATATCAAATGGATGTAAAACATTCATTCTTAAATGGTTTTATAACCAGAGAATTTTTTGTCTCTCAACCCACTGGTTTTGAAAATGAAAAATTTCATAATAATGTTTTTAAATTATATAAGACATTGTATGGTCTTAAACAAGATCATCATGCTTGGTATGGAAGACATCAATTTTTTAATTGAATAATGGTTTCAGGAAATGAAATGTTGATCCTACACTTTTAATTAAAATAATTTCCAATCAAATTTTAATTATAAAAAATTATGTTGCTTTTATGGTTTTTGGTTCTTCTGGTGAAATGATTTGTAATTATTTCTTTTATTTTAGGTTTTTTTACACGAGTTTAATGGAAGAATTAAATTTATTTATTAGAAATTATCTTTTTCAAAAGAATGATGGGATATTTCTTAATAAATATATGTATGATAATGATTTGGCTAAAATATTTGTTCATGATTCCTTGAAATCTATAAAAACCCTATGGGTACTAGTTGTTAATTAGTTATTTATGAATCTAGTAATTTCATTAATATTAAATTTTATAGATGATTAATAGGTATTTTTAATTATTCAACTACATCTTAACACTATAACATATTTAGTATTTGTCTATGTGCTAGATTTCAAGGTGATCCTCAAAAATGCATATTAAAGTTGTATAAAAAATAATTATATATATTAAAAGAAATATTTAATCTACATTACTTTATCCTAAATATAAATATTTTTATTTAATATCTTAATTTGGCTCTGATTGTTGTGGCTATATATGGGTGCGGAGTTTGGAGCACTTTTTTCAGGTTTGATTGTTTGTAGGAGGAGAGGCCTCCCGGTGATGGAGGTGGAATCTGACTCAGAAGTTTTTGTCAGATCTCTATAGGGAAATCACGCCATCTCCTGGGATTTGGTTTATGTCTATTTAAGGTGCAAATCAGAGACAAATCATGGAAGGATTGTTCACCACAGCCTGAGGGAATCCAACTTTGCGGCTAACACGTTGGCTCATTGGGGTAGGTCGGAGGAGACTATTGTGATTTATGATAGTCTCAATTCTCTTCCTTTTGAGTCTGTTAATTTGGTCCGGAAGTATGCACTTGGCCTTCATTATTTTCGTCCTCCGTGACGGGTAACCATGGATTTTTGTTGAGGTAATAATAAAAAAAATAACTTTCAGTCAATATATCCGGTATGAGTCATTTTTTTGAAAAATTTTAATTTCTTGGTTTTCTAAAAATATTAATTTATAAATCTATATATTGGAGAAGCTGATTATATCTTCACTACAAATAGTTATGCTAAAATATTATGAATTAAGAGAAAATTATGTGATTTTGGTATTTATTTTGATAATACTTATTAAAATTCTATTTCAAAAAAGCTATTAGAACATTTTAGAATAAAGAATATATATTTTAGATTTGATTTTATTAGAGATCATGTGATTAAGTGTGATATTATTTTAGAATTTATACCTACTAATAATTAGCTTGTATAAATCATTATAAATATTATAGACTCTTCTTAGTTTGGAAAAAATTTATGTTTGAGCTTGGTATTTTGGAATCATAATAATTGCATGTGTATATGGGTTTTTTTGTTTTATTTTTTTTTATTTACAAAAAGTGGGAGAAAATTAATTTTAAATGTACATGTTTTTTAATCAAACAAAAAGTAGTATATTTTCTATTAATGTGCATAAATTTATTTTTGTTTTGTTTGATTTCATGTTAGTTTATGTTTTGGAATAATCAAAAACCCTCATATCATTTTATATGATAATGTTTTTCTACAAACTCACTATATATTTATTATAACTTGGGTGATAGTGATCAGATTTTAAAAATTAAAATTTCATTTTAAATATAACATGTTTGTATAAAATTTATTGAACAATGATGAAGTTTAATATATCTCTTGCATGTTCTCATTTTGACCTGAATTTTCTACATGTTTTTGTTTTCAAGAATTATTTTCATTTTAAATTGTTTTATAGTGTTCTTTTTTTATTCAATTATATCATGATCTATACTGATTGAATTCTTAGGAAAAAAATTTCATTGGAAGTCAAAAACATTATTTTACATTTCATTATAATAAATTTACGTCTAAATTTATTATTTAAGTGGTGAAAAAAATGTCTGATAATCTTGCAAATATTCTGGAATTCTAGAATCTTTAGAATTGAAAATATTTATTACTTCTGTGATATCCCTTTAGATTCGCATCAAAATCACTAAGAGTTTCTTTAGATAGAAAGATATTAATTTTTTATAAATTTATTTCCACTACATGGAAATAAAAAATCCATTTAGGAACGTCAAAATTTGTCCAAAGTACTGAAATATCTTCTATAGTTTTTAAATCATATTTTAATTATTTTTCTATTATATTTTTAATATTATTTTCAGATTTATGCTCTGCTTTATTTGTTGTAAATATTTATAAATTATCTACATTTAATTATTCTAGAAAAATATCTAATTTTTCTCATTTATATGGATTAAATAATTACTAATATTCTTTGTCAAGTGTGTGCATAAGATGATACACCATTCATCATTTCATTCTTCTTCAAGCCCCTCTAGATGATATGCTCCTTTACAACATGCTTCCCTAGAGAATCTCTCCTGCACTGTCTTCTCCAGCATATGAAAACTAGTTCATGGGACTCCTTCCTTTTGGTTCTTGTGTGCACCACCTTATTTATCCTCTGTTTATAGAGTTTTCTTTTAATGTTAGATCTATTTTTTACTCAATATCAGATCGATATGTTTTCATCTAATGACATATCAATTATTCACACAATGGTAGATATAAAAATTCCTAAATGAACGGTCTCATATTCCTTAATTTTAGATCTCATTTTCACTCAATGGAAGATCACTATTTTTTCATCCAATTGTAGATCACTTTTTTACTCAACGGTATAGCTCAATAATCCTCAATAGTAGATCTCTTATTCCTAGATGGTAGATCTCATATTCCTCTATAGTAGATATCAATATTAACTCAAAGGTAGATATAAATATTCACTCAATGGTAGATATCAATATATATCAATGGTAGATAAATGTATATCAATTATATATACAAATGTTAGATCAATTTAAAGCCCGATAGTAGATATCAATTTCAAGATAACAACATATTAGTTTTCCAATCCAATGATAGATCACTTATTCTTCCAAAAATAAATCTTTTTAAAATAAAAACAGTATATCTTTCTAAAAGACCAATATTAGATTCTCTTCTTCAATGGTATATCATCACCTATAATAGAAATGGTAGATTCTTTGCCTATAATGGTAGATCTACATCGATAGCTCTTTGACAACAGGAATCAATAGTAGATCTTCACCAGTTGTTGTTTGAAGGAACGACTCAATGATAGATTTTTAGTTGTATTAAATGATTTATACATCTAGTTAAAAAATATACTACCTCCAATTAATTTTATTATTCTGAAAAAAATTCATGCTCTGTTTTTCTACATTTTTTATACTTTCGTTAACTACATATTTGGTTTAATTATTTTAAATGTTTTATTAATTTATAAAATTATTATATAGTTTATATAATCCATAAAAAGTTTTATTATGATATTTTAATTTGGTTTAAATATATTTTAATACTTATTCATCATTCTTACATACAACTTTCATCATTTTTTTGTTTTAATATTTTGAGTTATTTTATTTGACTATCTATTTTTTAAATTAATATGTAATGGAATTAAATTTATTCAAACATATTTTATGGAATTTGAATCATTATAATTAATCTTTAAGTTATATGTTGTATTTAACTAAAATGGATTTAATATTATTTTAAATTTTCTTGCGATTTTTATATGACTACTTTGAATTACTATTATCATTTAACGAGTAATTCAAAATAGTTTTGATATTTATATTTCATGCATGAATTTTATGGTATTTAAAATTATGAATTTATATATTTAATTGACGAATCATACCAAATTTTGAATATTTTTACTTTTTTTTTGTTTTATGGAAGGATGCAATGAATCTTTTGAAAAGAAGATAAAAGAGAAAAATATTGGGGCTAAAAGACACTTAATGTCACAAGCGAAGGAAATAGCGTGGCACCAGATTTTTGAGGATATAAAAGAGTTTTTGAAATATAGAATAACATTTACATGTCATTTATTTCATTTACATGACCTGAATCCATCGAGGAAGAATTACTCTAAAATTCATGGCATCTTTCCACACTGTGAAAATTAAAAAGATTACACATTCTGTAAACTTTTACATGTTGTGAGAGTTTCAGAGAACAAAAAAAATAATGATGCGTGGAAAATGGTTTGATGGAAATTCTAATAAAAATACCCCCTTGTATACATAAAAGAGAATGTTGGTACCATAGGATTAAGAGTTACACATACAGATGACTGCCATGCATGGAGTGACAAACCAGATCTCTACTTCGCCACTGTTCTTCACCTCATTTCTTCCTAAAGTACCCATGCTTCTCATTATCATCATTCCTAGCATGAGAGAGTGGTACTAATTGTGTTTGGTGATTTGATTTTAGTGGTATGTTCTACTTTGGGATTATTTATATTACTTATTCTTGTTTGCGATTGCTATTACATTGTGTATCAATTCCAATTCAACTTTTTTTTATAGCACGACCACCATTGTGTTCTGATGATTATCATTTCATTGCATCAACTGATTAGAATACTTTTTCAATTACCATTTTTAAATCTGTTTTAGTTAAGTTTAAATAGGGATTTGGGTTTCCCAGTTTAATGAATTTATTTAGTGTGTGACCATTCAAAGGGTTCAATCATAGGATTAGTGCAAGGTACCCAAACCAAGGATCCCTTTTTGTAATAGCCCAAGATTTTATAAAAAAATATTCTTTTTAATTTTATTAAAGTCTTGTGTTGTACGCTACACCAAAAGGAGCTTGCACAACACACATCCTTGACTTTCCTTGCATTACACGCAATCACGACCTTCCTCGATAGCGTGTGTAATACGCAATACCGAGTTTCACTAAACAACGACATGCTATTAAAATATTATTAAAACTAGCCGTTATGAATAGTAATAACCACTTTTTAAAACTCTGTAAATCTTATTTTTCAAAATGAACTTCATTTTTGGATTCGGAGTATCGAATTTAGCCTAAGGTGAAATTTTGGTACATTTCGGATAACTTTCATATTCTGATGAATAGTGAAAATTACTAAATTATAATTAAAAAACAACTTTTTTAATCGAACTAATTAATAGTGATAAATTATTAATTGGAGTAGTTTTAAAGTATATTTAGAATATATTTTTACAATTTAATACAATGTTGGTCATTGGATGTAATTGCACATTTAAACCAGACATAAACAAGTGTCAATCTTTTGATAGATATTGTTTCTTAAAAACACGCTATTTGTTTTAACAGCGGGATTTAATTATAAAATTAATTAATGCAACTTTTATGTTATGAATTTGGTAAAATAGACTTCATTTTTGAATTCGGAATATGAAATATAGCTTAGGATGAAATTTTGGCATTTTTCTGAAAACCTTCATTTTTTGATGAATAGTGAAACTACTAAGTGGTAGTTAAAAAACTGAATTTTTCATAAAACTTAATTTTACCGCTTCTGTGAATGGAATTTCAAAAATCCGAGAGACACAGTTGATGTCAGTAAGTAAAATGTGGTTCAATGAGATGAAAATAATTTTTGGTGAATAGTAACTTTTTACTTTTATTTACCACGGTTAAAAGTAAATAGGGTAATTAAGGGTAAGAATGATATTAATATTACCCTAACACATGTCCTAATTCTATTGGACAAGTGTATCTCGACCAAAAACAACCTTAAGTGTAAAATATTATCATTTAGGCCCACTTGGATTAGATTAGGACATTTATTATTATTTAATTCAAAGAAGAGTTAAAAGAGTTAAAATCAAAGTTTATTCACTAAAACATTTTTAATATGGGGTTATACATAAGATAAATTCGACTATAAATATTCATTAGAAATATAAAAAGATTTCCTATATAATTATAGTTTATTTATAATTTTTAGACTTTATATAAATTAATTTATTTATGACACAACGATGATGCAGTAATTACCCTTTTAAGGAAATATTAACATAATTGATGTTATAAATGCTCAAATGAATGTAATTTGAGACTTTATATGACTTAAACTAATTTTCTAGGTTACTATGATATATTAGTGTCGATTTAATCAACTTGGTTCGAACATATAATTCTGTTATGACTTTCACAAAAATCATATATCAAATAGTGTCAAAATTGACACAAAATAGTTTTTAAATCAAATATTATATTATTAATTGTTATTTTATTCCTAAAAATCTAAGGTTCAGCCCAATGACTTAGATAAGGATATATTTATTAATAATATACAATTTGGGGTCGTTTGGCATGTTATAGTAAGTGTATTAACCATATAGTGAAAGAAAACAAAAAGACATGGTAAAAGATAAATTATTTAACTTAGAGTTAAATCTAATTGATAAGGTTAAAATAATAACCTAAACTTGTCTAAATACTATTGGTTGATAGGATTTCGACCCATCCCCACTTTATCTTAGAAATAAGACCCTTTGGAACCATTATAAACCGATTTTGACTTTAATATAAAATAATATTTTGAGATATTCCTAAGGTGCCCCTCTCCTCCCTTATAAAAGGACACCTCCTCCCCCTCCTCCTCACACCAATTTGAGCACCCAAGCTCGGCCAACCCCTGACAAAATCTCTTCTACACTTCCCTATAAACATCCTAGAGGTTATGGTCTTCCTCAAAGACCAATTTTAGTGCCCTAAGAGGAGGTCTCAAAGAGGCGCTTCAAAGAAGAGGTAATTACCGTTACCAATTCTTTCATCTTTATTTCTTCTTCCACTTCTTCTTCTTAGGTTGTTTCATTATGAAGTAATAACATCAGTATCACTCATATACTGATATGTTATTATAAGTATGAAACAACCCTATTTCACCATCTATCCATCCTACAGAAAAAGAAATCACTGCGCGTGCGTACGTACGGAATACCGTCTCCACGCCGTGGTGTAATCTATTTTCCACCACCACCTTACATGGATGGGTATAATGGTGTAAAGAATAACTATACATAGTTATTACAACATAATATTGATTCTGATATATTGTATAATCCACTCCGATTCAATTCAATATTTATGAAAATGATATCATCGCTCGTGCGTACGTACGGACTACCGTCTCCACGACGCGATGAGATTCATTCTCCATGTTAACCATTTAAGAATGATTATAAAGTATATATAAGAAATAATAATGAAATATATGAAATTATAAAGTTACTGTATTTATGTATATATATATATGTATGTCATCTACTTACTTCCATTTCAAGACAATAAGGAAAGTAAAACAGCGTTCATGCGTACGTACGGACTACCGTCTCCATGAACGGTGTTTTTCATTTTATTTATCTATCTATTATATATATATATATACTGAATATATATGATATATAAATCATATTTTATATTCTGGAAGTAAGTAGATCATGATATAAGTAATAATGATGTCAAGAACAACAAGTCAAAACACCTACGATAAATGAAACGATTTTACCCAAAACGCTTCTTTAACATGGAATTTACAAAAGAACGGGTAATATAATGTCATAAGTGAACCATATATGATATCATAACAATGAATATGATTCTGGAATAAGTCAATAACATGATTTAAATCATTATACATGAGGTTCGGACACTTACAAAGCAAGTCGGACATAAGGTAAGGGAAATATCACAATCTCATTTTTATCCGAGATTGTTTATTCGTAAGTATTCACTGGGGTGTATTTTATCATCCACATCCATGTTTCATCAATATGTAATATTATTTCCATCCACCTACAATTGTTTAAATCCATTTTTACCCTTCGGTGAGTTTTTAGTAATATGTATGAAAGGAATCTTTTGTCGTACGAGGTACTTTTTGACTTTTCCGACAAAAGTACGAAGAATGTTTTTTAACTTATACGGCTTGAATGGATTTTTAAAAAATTATTTCCAAGAAGCTTGCTTGACAAGTTTTCAAGTTTATTTTTAATCAACTTCTTTTATTTTAAAGTTGTATGACATGTTATGAAAGGAAAAATGTTTTTGAAGAAGAAAGGATATTTTCCTCAAGAATGAAGTTCAAGTGTTTAATCAAAATTATTTTCCATCTAAGATAATAAAGGGTTCTGTTTTTATCCCTATTATTAAATTTATTTGTTCATTTTGTGGTGGAATTATTTTTATGAATTCCATTATCTTATATGAATTGATTTATGATGTCATGATGTTTCAAGAATCCCATTTTTGTTACATGTGTTATGCGATGATGTATGTTTTATGATTATGTGGCACACATAAGAAAGGATTCATTACAAGATGGGTGGGACCTATATCTCCCTCCAATGCATTGGGTAAAGATTTTATATCTCATGAGATAGACAGGGATGGAACGGTAGGTTATACCGGTTCAGTGAAACAGGACTGAAACGAGGGTTACTTGATTCAGAAAGGGACTTTGTCCACTAAGATAGTCTTGGCAATGAGTCATGACTAACAAGAAATGATTTTCCATGATTATGTGTGCATGCCACAAAGTTTCAAGTTTCATGTTATGATTATGGTGATCTCATTTTCACTTCTATGATTTGTTCCATGTTAAGATATTATGATCTCTTTTGTAGGTTATGATTTTCAAAAAGATATGATATGATTTTTATTTCTTTTGTATACCCTTACTGAGCATTTGAGCTCACCCCTTTATGTTTTCTTTTCCCCAGGATATAAAGAAAGGTTTTAGGTAAAAAAAGGAAGATCTTTATGGGAGATTTTGAAGATCTTTCACCACGATTAGAAGATTATATTCCGAGTTTCCAAAGACACTAAACTATTACGATCCTTGTGTGTGTGTTTTTGTTATGTACTAAGTATTCCGCAAAAGTAATGTAATGTCCATGTACGTCAAGATACAGGTCTCTACAGTTGGTATCAGAGGAAAGGTTTAGTCAACCTTTGGAAACTAGGATGCGAAAACGTTAGTGAGATCCCTAGAGATATTTCTAAGGTATGTCTAGGGATGTCTCTAAGGTTAAGTATACGTATAGGTTATAGTCCTAGAATTGCGCTAACGATCTTAGAATTTAACCTAAGATGTTAGATATTGAGGGTACTACCCCTTTATTATGTTGTTTTCCCTAGCATGATTTCTGCCTCTCATACTATTCTTTTGGGGTTTTAGACGATGGCTGGAACCCGAAGGAACTGTGTTAATGCGGAATGTGATGGGAAATGCAATGATTGTCCCCCTGAGCAACCAAACGATATGGGAGCCGGAATGCAAAATCTTGTAGCCATGCTCAGACAACGTTCTCAAGCTATGAATCATGCAGGACTTCCAAACGAGCAAAGGAAGGAGCAACATTCTGTTGAATCCTTCATGAGGCAGCGTCCACCTTCTTTCAGTGGGTCTACTGATCCATTAGTTTCTGAACAATGGATTAGTACTACTGAAAAGATATTTTCAGTTCTTTAATGTTCTGAACATGATAAAGTCATCCTAGCAGTGTATCGTTTGGAAGGAGATGCTGATCAATGGTGGAATCTTATTAAGAATACGAGGCAAAGGGATGAAATTGAGTCTATGGAATGGGATGAGTTCAAGAACTTATTTTTCAATAAGTACTTCCCTCGTATTCTCCGAACAAAGATGGAGAAAGAGTTTCTTGAACTGAAGCAAAGGGGTGATGAATCTGTTGGTACCTATGAAGCGAATTTTAGAAGACTTGCAAGGTACGCTTCTGGTATTATCATCCAACCTGAAAGTAAAGTTGATCGATTTTTCAGTGGCTTAAAACCAAGTCTTCGAAGGGCATTAGCTATAAGAGACTTCAGTAGCTATGAAGAAATTGTGCGTTGTGCTATCAAGTTAGAAATGGAAGTTGGTGTTACATATCCATCTCATGGGTTTGACAAGAAACGAAAGATGGAGTTCAAGGAGAAAACTCAGAATAATGGTGAAAAGAAGATGAATGTTTCCTTATGCACAAAGTGTGGAAAGAAGCATGGTGGAGATTGTCTTAAAGGGACTAGAAAATGTTTTAAGTGTGGAAAATAAGGTCATCGAGCAGCTGAGTGTCGAAGTAATGGAAAAAGGGATTCTAATGAAGTGAATAAAGCAAACACTGCAGAGAACGCACAACCAACACTTCAATGCTTCAAGTGCAAGGAGATGGGACATTATGCCAATAAATTCCCTAATCCAAGGGTCAGTGATGATCGACATGAGCAACCGCTTAAGGAAAAGGACAAAGGGAAGTCACATGCGATCACTATTGGCAATGTTGAATATGACAACGATGTGGTGGAATGATTAAGTTTTTATGTAATGGGATTCCAAAATAATGTTGTATCATGGAATATTGGAATATTTATGTATTGGTCTAATGTGGTATTCAAAGTGATTGAGATATTATGCGCATAATGAAGGGAAAACGAGAAAATGAAATGTTTAACAGTATTCATGAGCTCATGATTGATATAAGGACTAAGTTTGAGTATATAGAATTTTGAGGATTTTGGTATGTGAAAAGTGTTAACATTTAACTGCATTCATGTTTTCACTAAGGTATTCAAGAGAATACACGATTAAGGACTTTGAATGTTTGGAATGTGACCAACAAAACATATCTTATGATATATGGGGATCGATGATGGTGTTAAATCTCTGGTAATCATTTTCACTATATTATGAGAGTCGACTGCAGTATTATGGATAAGCCTAAAAGATTGGAATGGATTATGTTGGACATAAGTTAGTATTGTTTGTTTTTTCGATATTATTGATGGGATGTTATATAGTTTTGGAAAAAGGACAACCTGCAGGACGGGCGACAGCCCATCGCTTCGGACAAGGCTGTGGGAATCGAACCCACAACTGAAGTGCGACTGGCCTTTATCGCCTACCACTGGCCTACAGGAAGTCCCTGTTTATTAGAAACTAGTTTTATTATATTAAGCAGTATGATATATGAAGTATAAGTCCATTTTAGGAACCATATATGATTAATCTCACTATAGATCGACTTATGCATATAATTTTTGCTAACCTTTTGTTTGAGACAGATGGAATGACCCGTCATTCTATCACATGATCTGCTAACACTTCATGAATAACAAATTCAACTTAATTTATTTAAGAGATGAAGTGGAAATTGTTCAAGGCACGAACAACAGTGATATTGTACCAAAATAAAGTAAGTATTTATTATAATTCAAATTTTCAACTTTAGGGAAATGATCTTGAAAACCAAAAATGTTGTCCTAGTGATCTTATACCTGATGAATCAGATGGTACCATATATCATCACAAATCTATGGATTTGTGATTACTAGCTTTTCCATAGCCATGTTCTCTACCACTCTCCATCAGAACATGATGGTTAGATTTCTCTTCCATATCCATATTTTCACCTATGTGGAAACCCAATGATTAGTTTATTTGGGTAACCGTTACGTTTCATACTTTTGTTTTTAAAGATTGGTTTTGATATTCCATTTTACGATGTGGGATTCTATTAAAGAAACTTTCGAATAGTAAACCATTTATAACCCCGACGAATTTCGAGGGCGAAATTCATTTTAAGGGGGGTAGAATGTAACAGCCCAAGATTTTATAAAAAAATATTCTTTTTAATTTTATTAAAGTCTTGTGTTGTACGCTACAACAAAAGGAGCTTGCAAAACACACATCCTTGACTTTCCTTGCATTACACGCAATCACGACCTTCCTCGATAGCGTGTGTAATACGCAATACCGAGTTTCACTAAACAACGATATGCTATTAAAATATTATTAAAACTAGCCGTTATGAATAGTAATAACCACTTTTTAAAACACTGTAAATCTTATTTTTCAAAATGAACTTCATTTTTGGATTCGGAGTATCGAATTTAGCCTAAGGTGAAATTTTGGTACATTTCGGATAACTTTCATATTCTGATGAATAGTGAAAATTACTAAATTATAATTAAAAAACAACTTTTTTAATCGAAATAATTAATAGTGATAAATTATTAATTGGAGTAGTTTTAAAGTATATTTAGAATATATTTTTACAATTTAATACAATGTTGGTCATTGGATGTAATTGCACATTTAAACCAGACATAAACAAGTGTCAATCTTTTGATAGATATTGTTTCTTAAAAACACGTTATTTGTTTTAACAGCGGGATTTAATTATAAAATTAATTAATGCAACTTCTATGTTATGAATTTGGTAAAATAGACTTCATTTTTGAATTCGGAATATGAAATATAGCTTAGGATGAAATTTTGGCATTTTTCTGAAAACCTTCATTTTTTGATGAATAGTGAAACTACTAAGTGGTAGTTAAAAAACTGAATTTTTCATAAAACTTAATTTTACCGCTTCTGTGAATGGAATTTCAAAAATCCGAGAGACACGGTTGATGTCAGTAAGTAAAATGTGGTTCAATGAGATGAAAATAATTTTTGGTGAATAGTAACTTTTTACTTTTATTTACCACCGTTAAAAGTAAATAGGGTAATTAAGGGTAAGAATGATATTAATATTACCCTAACACATGTCCTAATTCTATTGGACAAGTGTATCTCGACCAAAAACAATCTTAAGTGTAAAATATTATCATTTAGGCCCACTTGGATTAGATTAGGACATTTATTATTATTTAATTCAAAGAAGAGTTAAAAGAGTTAAAATCAATGTTTATTCACTAAAACATTTTTAATATGGGGTTATACATAAGATAAATTCGACTATAAATATTAATTAGAAATATAAAAAGATTTCCTATATAATGATATTTTATTTATAATTTTTAGACTTTAAATAAATTAATTTATTTATGACACAACGATGATGTAGTAATTACCCTTTTAAGGAAATATTAACATAATTGATGTTATAAATGCTCAAATGAATGTAATTTGAGACTTTATATGACTTAAACTAATTTTATAGGTTACTATGATATATTAGTGTTGATTTAATCAACTTGGTTCGAACATATAATTCTGTTATGACTTTCACAAAAATCATATATCAAATAGTGTCAAAATTGACACAAAATAGTTTTTAAATAAAATATTATATTATTAATTGTTATTTTATTCCTAAAAATCTAAGGTTCGGCCAAATGACTTAGATAAGGATATATGTATTAATAATATACAATTTGGGGTCTTTTGGAATGTTATATTAAGTGTATTAACCATATAGTGAAAGAAAACAAAAAGACACGGTAAAAGTTAAATTATTTAACTTAGAGTTAAATCTAATTGATAAGGTTAAAATAATAACCTAAACTTGTCTAAATCCTATTGGTTGATAGGATTTTGACCCATCCCCACTTTATCTTAGAAATAAGACCCTTTGGAACCATTATAAACCGATTTTTTACTTTAATATAAAATAATATTTTGAGATATTCCTAAGGTTCCCCTCTCCTCCCTTATAAAAGGACACCTCCTCCCCCTCCTCCTCACACCAATTTGAGCACCCAAGCACGGCCAACCTCTGAAAAAATCTCTTCTACACTTCCCTATAAACATCCTAGAGGTTCTGGTCTTCCTCAAAGACCAATTTTAGTGCCCTAAGAGGAGGTCTCAAAGAGGCGCTTCAAAGAAGAGGTAATTACCGTTACCAATTCTTTCATCTTTATTTCTTCTTCCACTTCTTCTTCTTAGGTTGTTTCATTATGAAGTAATAACATCAGTATCACTCATATACTGATATGTTATTATAAGTATGAAACAACCCTATTTCACCATCTATCCATCCTACGGAAAAAGAAATCACTGCGCGTGCGTACGTACGGAATACCGTCTCCACGCCGTGGTGTAATCTATTTTCCACCACCACCTTACATGGATGGGTATAATGGTGTAAAGAATAACTATACATAGTTATTACAACATCATATTGATTCTGATATATTGTATAATCCACTCTGATTCAATTCAATATTTATGAAAATGATATCATCGCTCGTGCGTACGTACGGACTACCGTCTCCACGACGCGATGAGATTCATTCTCCATGTTAACCATTTAAGAATGATTATAAAGTATATATAAGAAATAATAATGAAATATATGAAATTATAAAGTTACTGTATTTATGTATATATATATATATGTATGTCATCTACTTACTTCCATTTCAAGACAATAAGGAAAGTAAAACAGCGTTCATGCGTACGTACGGACTACCGTCTCCATGAACGGTGTTTTTCATTTTATTTATCTATCTATTATATATATATATATACTGAATATATATGATATATAAATCATATTTTATATTATGGAAGTAAGTAGATCATGATATAAGTAATAATGATGTCAAGAACAACAAGTCAAAACACCTACGATAAATGAAACGATTTTACCCAAAACGCTTCTTTAACATGGAATTTACAAAAGAACGGGTAATATAATGTTATAAGTGAACCATATATGATATCATAACAATGAATATGATTCTGGAATAAGTCAATAACATGATTTAAATCATTATACAGGAGGTTCGGACACTTACAAAGCAAGTCGGACATAAGGTAAGGGAAATATCACAATCTCATTTTTATCCGAGATTGTGTATTCGTAAGTATTCACTGGGGTGTATTTTATCATCCACATCCATGTTTAATCAATATGTAATATTATTTCCATCCACCTACAATTGTTTAAATCCATTTTTACCCTTCGGTGAGTTTTTAGTAATATGTATGAAAGGAATCTTTTGTCGTACGAGGTACTTTTTGACTTTTCCGACAAAAGTACGAAGAATGTTTTTTTTAACTTATACGGCTTGAATGGATTTTTAAAACATTATTTCCAAGAAGCTTCCTTTACAAGTTTTCAAGTTTATTTTTAATCAACTTCTTTTATTTTAAAGTTGTATGACATGCTATGAAAGGAAAAATGTTTTTGAAGAAGAAAGGATATTTTCCTCAAGAATGAAGTTCAAGTGTTTTATCAAAATTATTTTCCATCTAAGATAATAAAGGGTTCTGTTTTTATCCCTATTATTAAATTGATTTGTTCATGTTGTGATGGAATTATTTTTATGAATTCCATTATCTTATATGAATTGATTTATGATGTCATGATGTTTCAAGAATCCCATTTTTGTTACATGTGTTATGCGATGATGTATGTTTTATGATTATGTGGCACACATAAGAAAGGATTCATTATAAGATGGGTGGGACCTATATCTCCCTCCAATGCATTGGGTAAAGATTTTATATCTCATGAGATAGACAGGGCTGGAACGGTAGGTTATACCGGTTCAGTGAAACAGAACTGAAACGAGGGTTACTCGATTCAGAAAGGGACTTTGTCCACTAAGATAGTCTTGGCAATGAGTCATGACTAACAAGAAATGATTTTCCATGATTATGTGTGCATGCCACAAAGTTTCAAGTTTCATGTTATGATTATGGTGATCTCATTTTCACTTCTATGATTTGTTCCATGTTAAGATATTATGATCTCTTTTGCAGGTTATGATTTTCAAAAAGATATGATATGATTTTTATTTCTTTTGTATACCCTTACTGAGCATTTGAGCTCACCCTTTTATGTTTTCTTTTCCCCAGGATATAAAGAAAGGTTTTAGGTAAAAAAAGGAAGATCTTTATGGGAGATTTTGAAGATCTTTCACCACGATTAGAAGATTATATTCCGAGTTTCCAAAGACACTAAACTATTACGATCCTTGTGTGTGTGTTTTTGTTATGTACTAAGTATTCCGCAAAAGTAATGTAATGTCCATGTACGTCAAGATACGGGTCTCTACACTTCTGACCCAATTCCAACACCAAACCTAAATGAATACATTATCAATTGAATACAAATCACACAAAACTATGTATAAATGAACTTGGAATTTTCTTACTATTTTAATATCAAAACCAATATTGGCTTCACATCCTTTATTTTTCCAAATAAATAACTCAATTTTCAATTTCAGTTTAATTAATTAATTTAGAATATACGGACTGAACCTGTGGGATAGACAATCATACTTTCCATGTAATATATTTTCTTTTGTTTCTCTATGTTTTATAAATTAGTAAATTTGGGTAGCCCAATAATAATTTAATGACTCCCTCTGGGATTTCAGGTTTGAATGAGTCTTTATTTTTTGGATTAAAACAGATTTTGTTACCATTACTATGGAAAATAATATTATCTATCCTAGATAATTGTTTTATTTGAATATGAATTGGTTTACCTGACGGGGGTTTGGATTCTTAGTATTTTAGATTCTATTTAAAGGCCTCAAGATTCATTCAAATGAGTTAAAAAAATATATTGAGATGATACTTACATGAACATGATTCTTTTTTGAACCATATATTTACTCAGTTTTATAATATTATGCATGTGTGATAATGTTATCATCAGTTGGACGGTATCTCAAGATGAATGAAATATTATATGACTACTAATTCCTTAAATAGACATATTCATTTATCAAGAACATGTACCTATACTTTCATTGTTCATCTTCTAATTATTTCTAGTTTCTGAGTATGAATCATGACTTATAATTTCTTACGTGAAATATTTATTTTCTATTTATGCTTTTACTTGAAAAATCATTATTCATACTCTCTCCCTCAGGTTGTGAATCCTCGATTCTAATGTCTGGGCCGTTCAGGTTGTGACTCCCAGTATCTAATGTCATGTGTGGAAATTAGGTTGTATGTAATGCCCCAACCCCAGAATTTCAGAGTCGGTGCATTATGTTAAGACATTTTCATGATTACAAGGAATAATATCCTGAAGGACGGATCAGTTTAGTAGTCTTTGAAAATATATTACATACAAGAACCATTCATTATAATTTCAAAAAATAATATGCAACATATTCCATTCTTTAAAAATGATATTATTCTCCTACCTTAACCCTATATATAAATCATAAAACATATCTCGACATCTTAGGAAAATAAAACATATGAAAGGGGTGATCTCAAATGCTCAGTAAGGTTAAACAATATATCAAAAACTTTCATAAATATGCAAACAAAATTGAAATAAGGTATAAAACTGAAACACAGGCCTCTTACGCATAATCTTCATCATAATATGGAAATAATAAATCAAATAATTTCATTTAAATAGTCACGTGGATATTCTACTAGTTTAATAATCACATGTAACATCAATAACTAATCTCATAATGAAGGAATGCATAATGTTGGACATCTGAAACATACCGTTGAGGAATTGGCCAAGAAATCTTACAATTAATTATTATGGTCTTGGCCATATATATATATATATACAGTTTGTCTCATGATACCTAATGATGCATATAGGGGTTATATCAGGCCTGTCCCATCAATTACTAATCCTAATACATTCCTCATATGGAAAGGGTGAAACATAACAGAAATGTTTGTATTAAAAATAACATAATATATATTTATACGTTAATCATAAACCATGAATGGAATAAAAATTGCACATACATAGTCCAAAATATCATAAAAAACTTAATTAATGAACCTCAATTAATCATAAAATCTAATAAAGGATGTTGACATAGATGAAAAAAACTGACAAAATCATTAAAATGTTTTGATAGAAATATCCCTTTAAACATTGAAATATTTTAAAAGTTGCGCAATTAAAAAAGAAATATTTTATTTTAAATATAACATTGTAATATTTTAAGGGAAGATTCAAAATGTTAAGGCAACATAATGGAAGAAAAATCCACTTGTTCCATATAAATTAAAAAAACATTGTTTTATTAATTTTTCGAAAAGGTCATAAAGTACCTCGTTTAGAAAATGATAGAAATGTTCCTTTAAAAACATTTTATAAAAAGTCAAACACGGGTAAAATGACTTTAATAAATTTTCAGTGAATATTTAGTATTTTTAAATAAATTTTTAAGATGCATTTACCTGGATGATAAATATGTCCCAGTATATACTTATGTGTAAACAATCGTAGATAATAAAGAGATTGTGAAATTAACCCTTACCTTGTATTTTACTTTATTCAAGGGTTTGTTAACCTCATATATAATGGTGAAATCATTTTATTAAATTATACCAGAACCATATTTATATTTATGATATGATATATGATCCTATTATATCATTTTATTATTAATATTTTAGTATTACCATTGTTTCGGGTGTTAACTGCTTCATTTTCACATTCATGTTTTGTATTTTAAGTCTTGTTTTTTATAAAAAGGATGTATTTTATTCATATACATAATAATATTATGTTCATAATTATTATTTTTACACATTATATGGATTTTATAATCATTCATGAATGTTTAACATGGATAATGAATCTCATCGTATTGTGAAGATAGTAGGTTGTATGTACGCACGAGCGACGATATCATTCAATTAATGGTTAAATATCAAGAAATTGGATGGTATATTAATTATAAAGAATAATTGTCACAATATATTCATTATTTAAATCCATTATAATCATCATTATACCCATATAAATAAATTATTAATGAAAAAACGTTTTCACTACGGCGTGGATGTGATAAGTTGTACATACACGCGCATGGTGATATTTCTTCGTATGATGGGTAAAAAGAGGAATATGGTAGTACAATTATCATAATAACATATAAAAATGTATATTATACTAGAGATATTAATGTTTTTTGGAAATAACATGGTAATATAAATTAGAAGAATAAAATAAATTGACTTGAATTGGTAAAACAATTACCCCTTGTTCGAGTGTCACCTTTTGATTTTCACAAAAGGACTCCTTAGGTTAGATTTCTTCCCAAATTGTGGCATCTAAGATGAAATGAGTTATTTTGGGATAGAAAATGGGTAGGTTTTGGCTCAAACAAATGGATTTTTATTTTTTAATTAAATAGAAGGAGAAGTTCCATTTTATAACAGAGGGGAGGGTTACCTTTAGAAACACCAAAACTATTAAATTATTATAAATTAATTTTTAAATAAAAATGGTTCCAAAGTGAATTACTAAAAGATTAGATGAGGATGGGTTGAAATACTCCCACGCATTAAAATTTATACATGTTTTTATTTTATTTTAAACTTTATCATTTTGATTTATCTTATTTAATCTATTTAATTGGAAATGTGGAAATAATATTCTAAATATTAACTGGTTATAAATATTTAATTATATGGTGTCAATTGACCATAAGTGGACACTTTAATAAATTTTAGACCTCCTAATTATCGCATTGTAATTTTCAAATATTTTAATGATTTTTAATTAATTTAATAAAATGTTATTTTTAAACAATATCAATAATGTTACTTTTGAATCTATTCCTAACATTGACTTTAATTAAAAACAAAAAAGAAATATAACATCAAACCAAACTATTTGATACAATTATAAAATTTAATATTCACCTATAAAATGAATTTATCACCTTAATTATGTCAAATTATATTTATTTTAATATTTTTAAAATCATTTGTTTCATATTTTTATTAATAAAATAATTAGTTCTTCACAATTGTGTCATTATTTTTGTTAATTATTTAGTCTATAAAAAATATAAATAAATTAAAATTATTTATTTTTTTATCCTCCCAGATAATATTCCTAATCAAATTTATCTCTAGGTTATCCCTATATTAAAATTATTTAACATAAAAGAAATGAGAGTGTGACACTTTTTCATATTCTTTAATTTTAATAATTCTTATGTCATTTTCATAGAAAAATGTCTATTAAATTATCCAAAATAGATTATTATGAAATATTTAACAATATTATAGTTATTTTTCCAAGACTGATATTTTTATTAATTTTATAACATTTTATAAAATATTCTTTATCTTAAAATGCAATTTTTGTCAATTTTAATACTATTCAATATTTTTATTTTTTAAAATATAAAACCAACATGGTAATTTAAGGAAAATACTTAAAATATGTCATTAACAAGTTTATTTTCTCTATAATTCTTTTATGTCATTAATTAAATCAGAAAAATAATTATATTAATATTTATAATATCATTGTTCTGTTTCATTCATTAATTAAGAAATTACTACATCATCATTGTGTCACCATTTAATTTAATTATTTTCTTCATAAAAATTATAAATAAATTACCATAATGTGGATAAAAATTTATTATTTATAATTACTATGTATAGTCGACCATATAACTTATAGAACATCATATTAATAATATTTTACTTGTTAAAAAAGTATAAAAAAATTAAACAACCTTTCAATATAAAATTATAAATATTTAAAAGTCATCTGAGTGGCTCAAAGTGGTTCCAAAATAGATCTAAGGAATATTTTGGTCAAAACACACTTACCTAATGAAATTAGGACATGTTTCAGGATAATAATATTATTATTTTTTACTTTTAATTACCTCATTTACCATTAACTTCTATAACAAAAAAATACTAAAGTTAATATCCAAAAAAATAAAATAAAAGGAACCAATTTATATAATTTGGACCCACTAATTCAAAATATGGAATTCATTTTTGAAAATTCAAAACACATAAGTTTTAGAAATTAATGTAAAATTAATCACGTTTTTTGAATGAAAAATGAGTTTTTCAAAGTTAAAACATTGTAAAAGATTGAAATGTTTTTTCATGAAAAGTCATGGTAATATTAATACCAATAAGCAAAATTATATTAACTAATAGAAATATATTTTATTTCTACTTTAATACCAATAAAATTTATAATTTAACATTATAAATTATTTCGATGAAAAAAGTTCTTTTCAATTAAAAATTAGTATTTTTTACTATTCATCAAGACATGAAACATAATAGAAAAATACAAAAAATTTGAACCAAAGTGAATTTTGATATTAATATTTCAAAGAAGAAGTTTATTTTGTCAAATTTAATATATAAAAGTTTCAAATATTGGATTTAAAATTGGTTCTCCATTAAAATGTGTCAAAACTACAATTTTTAAAAAATATTTCATATATCTAAAAAATTGATTTTATTCTTATATCATGTATATAAAATACGTAAGTTGAATATTAAAATTATAAAATTCAATATGTGGTTAATACTTTTCATAACTGCTAATTTAATGGCTATGTTACATATTATATTAAATAAAAATATTTTATTAATATATTGTAGTTCGGTAAAAATGGGTCTTGCCTGTAATGAAAACCTACTCATTATTTTGGGTAGCTTAATCTTAACATGGTGTTGCTTAAATATCAATTAAGTAACAAAATTAAATTTATTCGGTCACGACCCGTCCCCCAGGGCCCATGCCGTGACTACCCCAAGCCCATCTTCTATAGGCCAAGGGCTGGTGACCAGCAATGGAAATGCATATCCCAAAAAGGGAAGGCATTAACTTTAAACATGTGTACAAACAAAGAGAGCATACAACATAAAATAAACTATAAAGGAATGAAGGTATCACAACCACCAAAATGTGTCACTACTAGGAGTAAAGTGTGTAAACTGAAAGTAAAGGGTCCAAAATACAATCCCAACTAAAAGAGAAGTACAACAAAAAATGTAAGAAATATGGATGTCGTATGCCAAAGATCCTACTAGAAGGGTAGTACAACTCTCTATCAGACAACACTACATAACACCATGTCTATCGATCACCTTCGAGAACCATCTAGTCCTGGCTCCCCAAAGTCCATTAAAGCTATCTGTCGTCGGCACAAGACACAACAACTGTAGGAGAAGCCTGTGCATGGGTGAGTATAACAATACTCAGTAGGGACCCTGAGACCCCTGAAGGTCTCTCAGTAATCGATGAAGGAATAAACCACTAAGGAAAATACGATAAAGGTAATACCACTAAGAAAGGTATCAAACACATAACACAGAGTAAATTATGCAGCTCACACCAGGTATAACTTAAATACAAAAGTAAATATGATTAGTCAAAAAGCTGGATCATCTTATTCTATCGATAGGCTCTGCTGCTGAACCACACAAGGTCCCTAGATGCCGACCCACACAGGGTTGGGATGTGCTGACCCACACTAGATCGCTAGGTACTGACACACATAGGATCCTTATGTGTTGACCCACAAAGGATCTCTATGTGCTGATTCACCCAGGATCGCTATTCGTTCTTCACGTCATTGTCGACAACTAGATTCCCGTACATAGAAAACTTGATTCGGGAAGGATCTACTCCTCAATCCATCATTCATACCTCAACCACCATGAAGCCCCAAAAAGATTAACCCTGATGGAACATTCCATCGTAAGGGTTCAAATGCGAAAGAAGGCGCGTCGAATGGACACCCAGTTTGTAATATATGGGCATTTTTGTAAAAATGGCCCGGTTGGATATGAGTCCGATCCATACAGTATGTACACAAATTTCTTTAAAAACTCACGATGAGTATTTCAAAAGGACAGCCTCGCTGTAAGGGTCCTCATGTCGTAGAAGGTGCATCAATCATATGTTCGGTCTGCAAGTTATGATCATTTCAGTGAAATGGGGTCGGTCAGGTCTCGGTCTGGTCCGACCCAGTCGGACTAACCCGACCCGACCTGGTATGGGGGGTCCGACATGGGTCTTGTTGGGGTCCCCCAAGCTGGCCCATTAGGCATGCATGTCCGGCCCGGTAGGATGGGTCCGTCCCGGTGGTGCGGGTCCGGCCCGGCGGCCGGGGTCTAGCTCGGTGGTGCGAGTCCGGCCTGCTGAGCCATAGAGTCCAACCCGCAGGTTGACCCAGCCCACCACAGGCAGACCGGCCCGCCCATCCAAGAAGTGGTAGATAGCTGCGTCCAGCTTTCTTCTCTCCTCGCGATCGATACGGGGTAGTCTCCTCATCTCTGTCAAGCGACTGTGGCTGCGTTACGCGGCTAGCCATGCCGGACAACCAGGCTCATACACAAGGTCGATGGACCGCATGCGCTAGCACGCTCAAGCGGCCCAGGTGGGCCGCTCTTCCATGCGGGGATAAGGGGCATTGTGCCTCCTCACCACTACGTCCAGCCGACCGCATCCTCCTACCATTGTAGTGCGCCGACGGGCGTGTCGACACCCTCCAACCACGACCCCTGTTGTAGCCCCCAAAGTCACTCCAGTGGTCTGTTTCTTGAACCACTTGCGTCTACAGGATCCTTAGGATGTTGCCTTCATTGAGAAGCCCTCGGAAACGCATTACAGACACATTGATCATCCAACCTCTAAGAATTTGCAAAAAAAACTATAGCAAAGGGACTGGTCCTTGTTTGGATTGGCCTGCACCCTCCGGATTAGAGTTTAACCTTGGGGGAATACACAATAATCATCACAAAGCTTGAATAAAACCCCAATTCAAATCCCCGCATTAGAACCACCCGCACGAACGAGTGAATCATGGAATAACCCATTAGTCAGATGATCTGCATTCATTGTTAAACTTAAGAATGGAAACAAAGCTCAAGAAAACAAATCTCATATATCATTGATGTTTGAAGCCACAATATTTCACCCTTGAAGTTTCAATATGTTGACGTCGCTCATCGCTTCCGCCTCCATTCTTCGAGGTGAGTCAAAGTCAGTGATGATCTGTCGGTGCATCATTCTTAATTTGAGATGAACACCATTGGAGTTTTGTCATAGAATCACCACGGTTTAATCCTCATTCCACCACACATCAAACAATTAATATAATACACATCGCATCATTTCATTTATATTGCGACATTGCATCGTTACATTTTTTCATTTATAAAATAGTGTCACTATTATGCTTATTTTATTTCATTGTTACAAGTTGTGATACGGGCCATTAATGTGCCTCGTCAATGAACTTTAGCATCATCGTCCACCACTCAAAGGTAAGAAAATAAATAAAATAATTCTTTTAAATTATTTTATTATTTTTCACAAAAAGTCCAAAAATTAAATTTCTTGTTCGACCCTTTCCAGTCAAAGTTAAGTCATTTATAAGAGAATCCTAGTGTTCCTATTTCAATGGTGCCCTTATATTTTTTTATCTAATCATCGATTCAAAAGATAGAAAAACTCGCGTGTACGTTGTAGAGACCCGTATCTTGACGTACATGGACATTACATTACTTTTGCGGAATACTTAGTACATAACAAAAACACACACACAAGGATCGTAATAGTTTAGTGTCTTTGGAAACTCGGAATATAATCTTCTAATCGTGGTGAAAGATCTTCAAAATCTCCCATAAAGATCTTCCTTTTTTTACCGAAAACCTTTCTTTATATGCTGGGGAAAAGAAAACATAAAAGGGTGAGCTCCAATGCTCAGTAAGGGTATACAAAAGAAATAAAAATCATATCATATCTTTTTGAAAATCATAACCTGCAAAAGAGATCATAATATCTTAACATGGAACAAATCATAGAAGTGAAAATGAGATCACCATAATCATAACATGAAACTTGAAACTTTGTGGCATGCACACATAATCCTGGAAAATCATTTCTTGTTAGTCATGACTCATTGCCAAGACTATCTTAGTGGACAAAGTCCCTTTCTGAATCGAGTAACCCTCGTTTCAGTCCTGTTTCACTGAACCGGTATAACCTACCGTTCCAGCCCTATCTATCTCATGAGATATAAAATCTTTACCCAATGCATTGGAGGGAGATATAGGTCCCACCCATCTTATAATGAATCCTTTCTTATGTGTGCCACATAATCATAAAACATACATCATCGCATAACACATGTAACAAAAATGGGATTCTTGAAACATCATGACATCATAAATCAATTCATATAAGATAATGGAATTCATAAAAATAATTCCATCACAACATGAACAAATCAATTTAATAATAGGGATAAAAACAGAACCCTTTATTATCTTAGATGGAAAATAATTTTGATAAAACACTTGAACATCATTCTTGAGGAAAATATCCTTTCTTCTTCAAAAACATTTTTCCTTTCATAAAATGTCATACAACTTTAAAATAAAAGAAGTTGATTAAAAATAAACTTGAAAACTTGTAAAGGAAGCTTCTTGGAAATAATGTTTTAAAAATCCATTCAAGCCGTATAAGTTAAAAAAAACATTCTTCGTACTTTTGTCGGAAAAGTCAAAAAGTACCTCGTACGACAAAAGATTCCTTTCATACATATTACTAAAAACTCACCGAAGGGTAAAAATGGATTTAAACAATTGTAGGTGGATGGAAATAATATTACATATTGATGAAACATGGATGTGGATGATAAAATACACCCCAGTGAATACTTACGAATAAACAATCTCAGATAAAAATGAAATTGTGATATTTCCCTTACCTTATGTCTGACTTGCTTTGTAAGTGTCCGAACCTCCTGTATAATGATATAAATCATTTTATTGACTTATTCCAGAATCATATTCATTGTTATGATATCATATATGGTTCACTTATGACATTATATTACCCGTTCTTTTGTAAATTCCATGTTAAAGAAGCGTTTTGGGTAAAATCGTTTCATTTATCGTAGGTGTTTTGACTTGTTGTTCTTGACATCATTATTACTTATATCATGATCTACTTACTTCCAGAATATAAAATATGATTTATATATCATATATATTCAGTATATATATATATATATAATAGATAGATAAATAAAATGAAAAACACCTTTCATGGAGACGGTAGTCCGTACGTACGCATGAACGCTGTTTTACTTTCTTTATTGTCTTGAAATGGAAGTAAGTAGATGAAATACATATATATATATATACATAAATACAGTAACTTTATAATTTCATATATTTCATTATTATTTCTTATATATACTTTATAATCATTCTTAAATGGTTAACATGGAGAATGAATCTCATCGCGTCGTGGAGACGGTAGTCCGTACGTACGCACGAGCGATGATATCATTTTCATAAATATTGAATTGAATCGGAGTGGATTATACAATATATCAGAATCAATATGATGTTGTAATAACTATGTATAGTTATTCTTTACACCATTATACCCATCCATGTAAGGTGGTGGTGGAAAATAGATTACACCACGGCGTGGAGACGGTATTCCGTACGTACGCACGCGTAGTGATTTCTTTTTCCGTAGGATGGATAGATGGTGAAATAGGGTTGTTTCCTACATATAATAACATATCAGTATATGAGTGATACTGATGTTATTACTTCATAATGAAACAACCTAAGAAGAAGAAGTGGAAGAAGAAATAAAGATGAAAGAATTGGTAACGGTAATTACCTCTTCTTTGAAGCGCCTCTTTGAGACCTCCTCTTAGGGCACTAAAATTGGTCTTTGAGGAAGACCAGAACCTCTAGGATGTTTATAGGTAAGTGGAGAAGAGATTTTTTCAGGGGTTGGCCGAGCTTGGGTGCTCAAATTGGTGTGAGGAGGAGGGGGAGGAGGTGTCCTTTTATAAGGGAGGAGAGGGGCACCTTAGGAATATCTCAAAATATTATTTTATATTAAAGTAAAAATCGGTTTATAATGGTTACAAAGGGTCTTATTTCTAAGATAAAGTGGGGATGGGTCGAAATCCTATCAACCAATAGGATTTAGACAAGTTTAGGTTATTATTTTAACCTTATCAATTAGATTTAACTCTAAGTTAAATAATTTAACTTTTACCGTGTCTTTTTGTTTTCTTTCACTATATGGTTAATAAACTTACTATAACATGCCAAAAGACCCCAAATTGTATATTATTAATAAATATATCCTTATCTAACTCATTTTGCCGAACCTTAGATTTTGAGGAATAAAACAACAATTAATAATATAATATTTGATTTAAAAACTATTTTGTGTCAATTTTGACACTATTTGATATATGATTTTTGTGAAAGTCATAACGGAATTATATGTTCGAACCAAGTTGATTAAATCAACACTAATATATCATAGTAACCTAGAAAATTAGTTTAAGTCATATAAAGTCTCAAATTACATTCATTTGAGCATTTATAACATCAATTATGTTAATATTTCCTTAAAAGGGTAATTACTGCATCATCGTTGTGTCATAAATAAATTAATTTATTTAAAGTCTAAAAATTATAAATAAAATATCATTATATAGGAAATCTTTTTAGATTTCTAATGAATATTTATAGTCGAATTTATCTTATGTATAACCCCATATTAAAAATGTTTTAGTGAATAAACTTTGATTTTAACTCTTTTAACTCTTCTTTGAATTAAATAATAATAAATGTCCTAATCTAATCCAAGTGGGCCTAAATGATAATATTTTACACTTAAGGTTGTTTTTGGTCTAGATACACTTGTCCAATAGAATTAGGACATGTGTTAGGGTAATATTAATATCATTCTTACCCTTAATTACCCTATTTACTTTTAACCGTGGTAAATAAAAGTAAAAAGTTACTATTCACCAAAAATTATTTTCATCTCATTGAACCACATTTTACTTACTGACATCAACCGTGTCTCTCGGATTTTTGAAATTCCATTCACAGAAGCGGTAAAATTAAGTTTTATGAAAAATTCAGTTTTTTAACTACCACTTAGTAGTTCCACTATTCATCAAAAAATGAAGGTTTTCAGAAAAATGCCAAAATTTCATCCTAAGCTATATTTCATATTCCGAATTCAAAAATGAAGTCTATTTTACCAAATTCATAACATAGAAGTTGCATTAATTAATTTTATAATTAAATCCTGCTGTTAAAACAAATAGCGTGTTTTTAAGAAACAATATCTATCAAAAGATTGACACTTGTTTATGTCTGGTTTAAATGTGCAATTACATCCAATGACCAACATTGTATTAAATTGTAAAAATATATTCTAAATATACTTTAAAACTACTCCAATTAATAATTTATCACTATTAATTATTTCGATTAAAAAAGTTGTTTTTTAATTATAATTTAGTAATTTTCACTATTCATCAGAATATGAAAGTTATCCGAAATGTACCAAAATTTCACCTTAGGCTAAATTCGATACTCCGAATCCAAAAATGAAGTTCATTTTGGAAAATAAGATTTACAGAGTTCTAAAAAGTGGTTATTACTATTCATAACGGCTAGTTTTAATAATATTTTAATAGCATATCGTTGTTTAGTGAAACTCGGTATTGCGTATTACACACGCTATCGAGGAAGGTCGTGATTGCGTGTAATGCAAGGAAAGTCAAGGATGTGTGTTGTGCAAGCTCCTTTTGGTGTAGCGTACAACACAAGACTTTAATAAAATTAAAAAGAATATTTTTTTATAAAATCTTGGGCTGTTACATTCTACCCCCCTTAAAATGAATTTCGCCCTCGAAATTCATCGGGGTTATAAATGGTTTACAATTTGAAAGTTTCTTTAATAGAAACCCACATCGTAAAAAGGAATATCAAAACCAATCTTTAAAAACAAAAGTATGAAACGTAACGGTTACCCAAATAAACTAATCATTGGGTTTCCACATAGGTGAAAATATGGATATGGAAGAGAAATCTAACCATCATGTTCTGATGGAGAGTGGTAGAGAACATGGCTATGGAAAAGCCAGTAATCACAAATCCATAGATTTGTGATGATATAAGGTACCATCTGATTCATCAGGTATAAGATCACTAGGACAACATTTTTGGTTTTCAAGATCATTTCCCTAAAGTTGAAAATTTGAATTATAATAAATACTTACTTTATTTTGGTACAATCTCACTGTTGTTCGTACCTTGAACAATTTCCACTTCATCTCTTAAATAAATTAAGTTGAATTTGTTATTCATGAAGTGTTAGCAGATCATGTGATAGAATGACGGGTCATTCCATCTGTCTCAAACAAAAGGTTAGCAAAAATTATATGCATAAGTCGATCTATAGTGAGATTAATCATATATGGTTCCTAAAATGGACTTATACTTCATATATCATACTGCTTAATATAATAAAACTAGTTTCTACTAAACAGGGACTTCCTGTAGGCCAGTGGTAGGCGATAAAGGCCAGTCGCACTTCGGTTGTGGGTTCGATTCCCACAGCCTTGTCCGAAGCGATGGGCTGTCGCCCGTCCTGCAGGTTGTCCTTTTTCCAAAACTATATAACATACCATCAATAATATCGAAAAAACAAACAATACTAACTTATGTCCAACATAATCCATTCCAATCTTTTAGGCTTATCCATAATACTGCAGTCGACTCTCATAATATAGTGAAAATGATTACCAGAGATTTAACACCATCATCGATCCCCATATATCATAAGATATGTTTTGTTGGTCACATTCCAAACATTCAAAGTCCTTAATCGTGTATTCTCTTGAATACCTTAGTGAAAACATGAATGCAGTTAAAAGTTAACACTTTTCACATACCAAAATCCGCAAAATTCTATATACTCAAACTTAGTCCTTATATCAATCATGAGCTCATGAATACTGTTAAACATTTCATTTTCTCGTTTTCCCTTCATTATGCGCATAATATCTCAATCACTTTGAATACCACATTAGACCAATACATAAATATTCCAATATTCCATGATACAACATTATTTTGGAATCCCATTACATAATAACTTAATCATTCCACCACATCGTTGTCATATTCAACATTGCCAATAGTGATCGCATGTGACTTCCCTTTGTCCTTTGCCTTAAGCGGTTGCTCATGTCGATCATCACTAACCCTTGGATTAGGGCATTTATTGGCATAATGTCCCATCTCCTTGCACTTGAAGCATTGAAGTGTTGGTTGTGCGTTCTCTGCAGTGTTTTCTTTATTCACTTCATTAGAATCCCTTTTTCCATTACTTCGACACTCAGCTGCTCGATGACCTTCTTTTCCACACTTAAGACATTTTCTAGTCCATTTAAGACAATCTCCACCATGCTTCTTTCCACACTTTGCGCATAAGGAAACATTCATCTTCTTTTCACCATTATTCTGAGTTTTCTCCTTGAACTCTATCTTTCGTTTCTTGTCAAACCCATGAGATGGATATGTAACACCAACTTCCATTTCTACCTTGATAGCACAACGCACAATTTCTTCATAGCTACTGAAGTCTCTTATAGCTAATGCCCTTCGAAGACTTGGTTTTAAGCCACTGAAAAATCGATCAACTTTACTTTCAGGTTGGATGATAATACCAGAAGCGTACCTTGCAAGTCTTGTAAAATTCGCTTCATAGGTACCGACAGATTCATCATCCCTTTGCTTCAGTTCAAGAAACTCTTTCTCCATCTTTGTTCGGAGAATACGAGGGAAGTACTTATTGAAAAATAAGTTCTTGAACTCATCCCATTCCATAGACTCAATTTCATCCCTTTGCCTCATATTCTTAATAAGATTCCACCATTGATCAGCATCTCCTTCCAAACGATACACTGCTAGGATGACTTTATCATGTTCAGAACATTGAAGAACTGAAAATATCTTTTCAGTAGTACTAATCCATTGTTCAGCAACTAATGGATCAGTAGACCCACTGAAAGAAGGTGGACGCTGCCTCATGAAGGATTCAACAGAATGTTGCTCCTTCCTTTGCTCGTTTGGAAGTCCTGCATGATTCATAGCTTGAGAAAGTTGTGTGAGCATGGCTACAAGATTTTGCATTCCGGCTCCCATATCGTTTGGTTGCTCAGGGGGACAATCATTGCATTGCCCATCACATTCCGCATTAACACGGTTCCTTCGGGTTCCAGCCATCGTCTAAAACCCCAAAAGAATAGTATGAGAGGAAAAAATCATGCTAGGGAAAACAACATAATAAAGGGGTAGTACCCTCAATATCTAACATCTTAGGTTAAATTCGAAGATCGTTAGCGCAATTCTAGGACTATAACCTATACGTATACTTAACCTTAGAGACATCCCTAGACATACCTTAGAAATATCTCTAGGGATCTCACTAACGTTTTCACATCCTAGTTTCCAAAGGTTGACTAAACCTTTCCTCTGATACCAACTGTAGAGACCCGTATCTTGACGTACATGGACATTACATTACTTTTGCGGAATACTTAGTACATAACAAAAACACACACACAAGGATCGTAATAGTTTAGTGTCTTTGGAAACTCTGAATATAATCTTCTAATCGTGGTGAAAGATCTTCAAAATCTCCCATAAAGATCTTCCTTTTTTTTACCTAAAACCTTTCTTTATATCCTGGGGAAAAGAAAACATAAAAGGGTGAGCTCAAATGCTCAGTAAGGGTATACAAAAGAAATAAAAATCATATCATATCTTTTTTAAAATCATAACCTGCAAAAGAGATCATAATATCTTAACATGGAACAAATCATAGAAGTGAAAATGAGATCACCATAATCATAACATGAAACTTGAAACTTTGTGGCATGCACACATAATCATGGAAAATCATTTCTTGTTATTCATGACTCATTGCCAAGACTATCTTAGTGGACAAAGTCCCTTTCTGAATCGAGTAACCCTCGTTTCAGTCCTGTTTCACTGAACCGGTATAACCTACCGTTCCAGCCCTGTCTATCTCATGAGATATAAAATCTTTACCCAATGCATTGGAGGGAGATATAGGTCCCACCCATCTTATAATGAATCCTTTCTTATGTGTGCCACATAATCATAAAACATACATCATCGCATAACACATGTAACAAAAATGGGATTCTTGAAACATCATGACATCATAAATCAATTCATATAAGATAATGGAATTCATAAAAATAATTCCATCACAACATGAACAAATAAATTTAATAATATGGATAAAAACATAACCCTTTATTATCTTAGATGGAAAATAATTTTGATAAAACACTTGAACTTCATTCTTGAGGAAAATATCCTTTCTTCTTCAAAAATTTTTTTCCTTTCATAACATGTCATACAACTTTAAAATAAAAGAAGTTGATTAAAAATAAACTTGAAAACTTGTAAAGGAAGCTTCTTGGAAATAATGTTTTAAAAATCCATTCAAGCCGTATAAGTTAAAAAAAACATTCTTCGTACTTTTGTCGGAAAAGTCAAAAAGTACCTCGTACGACAAAAGATTCCTTTCATACATATTACTAAAAACTCACCGAAGGGTAAAAATGGATTTAAACAATTGTAGGTGGATGGAAATAATATTACATATTGATGAAACATGGATGTGGATGATAAAATACACCCCAGTGAATACTTACGAATAAACAATCTCGGATAAAAATGAGATTGTGATATTTCCCTTACCTTATGTCCGACTTGCTTTGTAAGTGTCCGAACCTCCTGTATAATGATTTAAATCATGTTATTGACTTATTCCAGAATCATATTCATTGTTATGATATCATATATGGTTCACTTATGACATTATATTACCCGTTCTTTTGTAAATTCCATGTTAAAGAAGCGTTTTGGGTAAAATCGTTTCATTTATCGTAGGTGTTTTGACTTGTTGTTCTTGACATCATTATTACTTATATCATGATCTACTTACTTACAGAATATAAAATATGATTTATATATCATATATATTCAGTATATATATATATAATAGATAGATAAATAAAATGAAAAACACCATTCATGGAGACGGTAGTCCGTACGTACGCATGAACGTTGTTTTACTTTCCTTATTGTCTTGAAATGGAAGTATAAATATATATATATATATACATAAATACAGTAACTTTATAATTTCATATATTTCATTATTATTTCTTATATATACTTTATAATCATTCTTAAATGGTTAACATGGAGAATGAATCTCATCGCGTCGTGGAGACGGTAGTCCGTACGTACGCACGAGCGATGATATCATTTTCATAAATATTGAATTGAATCGGAGTAGATTATACAATATATCAGAATCAATATGATGTTTTAATAACTATGTATAGTTATTCTTTACACCATTATACCCATCCATGTAAGGTGGTGGTGGAAAATAGATTACACCACGGCGTGGAGACGGTATTCCGTACGTACGCACGCGCAGTGATTTCTTTTTCCGTAGGATGGATAGATGGTGAAATAGGGTTGTTTCATACTTATAATAACATATCAGTATATGAGTGATACTGATGTTATTACTTCATAATGAAACAACCTAAGAAGAAGAAGTGGAAGAAGAAATAAAGATGAAAGAATTGGTAACGGTAATTACCTCTTCTTTGAAGCGCCTCTTTGAGACCTCCTCTTAGGGCACTAAAATTGGTCTTTGAGGAAGACCAGAACCTCTAGGATGTTTATAGGGAAGTGGAGAAGAGATTTTGTCAGGGGTTGGCCGAGCTTGGGTGCTCAAATTGGTGTGAGGAGGAGGGGGAGGAGGTGTCCTTTTATAAGGGAGGAGAGGGGCACCTTAGGAATATCTCAAAATATTATTTTATATTAAAGTCAAAATCGATTTATAATGGTTACAAAGGGTCTTATTTCTAAGCTAAAGTGGGGATGGGTCGAAATCCTATCAACCAATAGGATTTAGACAAGTTTAGGTTATTATTTTAACCTTACCAATTAGATTTAACTCTAAGTTAAATAATTTAACTTTTACCGTGTCTTTTTGTTTTCTTTCACTATATGGTTAATACACTTACTATAACATGCCAAACGTACCCAAATTGTATATTATTAATAAATATATCCTTATCTAAGTCATTTGGCCGAACCTTAGATTTTTAGGAATAAAATAACAATTAATAATATAATATTTTATTAAAAAACTATTTTGTGTCAATTTTGAAACTATTTGATATATGATTTTTGTGAAAGTCATAACAGAATTATATGTTCGAACCAAGTTGATTAAATCAACACTAATATATCATAGTAACCTAGAAAATTAGTTTAAGTCATATAAAGTCTCAAATTACATTCATTTGAGCATTTATAACATCAATTATGTTAATATTTCCTTAAAAGGGTAATTACTGCATCATCGTTGTGTCATAAATAAATTAATTTATTTAAAGTCTAAAAATTATAAATAAAATATCATTATATATGAAATCTTTTTAGATTTCTAATGAATATTCATAGTCGAATTTATCTTATGTATAACCCCATATTAAAAATGTTTTAGTGAATAAACTTTGATTTTAACTCTTTTAACTCTTCTTTGAATTAAATAATAATAAATGTCCTAATCTAATCCAAGTGGGCCTAAATGATAATATTTTACACTTAAGGTTGTTTTTGGTCGAGATACACTTGTCCAATAGAATTAGGACATGTGTTAGGGTAATATTAATATCATTCTTACCCTTAATTACCCTATTTACTTTTAACCGTGGTAAATAAAAGTAAAAAGTTACTATTCACCAAAAATTATTTTCATCTCATTGAACCAAATTTTACTTACTGACATCAACCGTGTCTCTCGGATTTTTGAAATTCCATTCACAGAAGCGGTAAAATTATGTTTTATGAAAAATTCAGTTTTTTAACTACCACTTAGTAGTTTCACTATTCATCAAAAAATGAAGGTTTTCAGAAAAATGCCAAAATTTCATCCTAAGATATATTTCATATTCTGAATTCAAAAATGAAGTCTATTTTACCAAATTCATAACATAGAAGTTTCAATAATTAATTTTATAATTAAATCCCGCTGTTAAAACAAATAGTGTGTTTTTAAGAAACAATATCTATCAAAAGATTGACACTTGTTTATGTCTGGTTTAAATGTGCAATTACATCCAATGACCAACATTGTATTAAATTGTAAAAATATATTCTAAATATACTTTAAAACTACTCCAATTAATAATTTATCACTATTAATTATTTCGATTAAAAAAGTTGTTTTTTAATTATAATTTAGTAATTTTCACTATTCATCAGAATATGAAAGTTATCCGAAATGTACCAAAATTTCACCTTAGGCTAAATTCGATACTCCGAATCCAAAAATGAAGTTCATTTTGAAAAATAAGATTTACAGAGTTTTAAAAAGTGGTTATTACTATTCATAACGGCTAGTTTTAATAATATTTTAATAGCATATCGTTGTTTAGTGAAACTCGGTATTGCGTATTACACACGCTATCGAGGAAGGTCGTGATTGCGTGTAATGCAAGGAAAGACAAGGATGTGTGTTGTGCAAGCTCCTTTTGGTGTAGCGTACAACACAAGACTTTAATAAAATTAAAAAGAATATTTTTTTATAAAATCTTGGGCTGTTACATACGTTTACTAAATGTGCCTTAAAAAAGCTCAAAATTCCATTCCAGGCTTCGGAATCACATGTCGTCAGAGCATGTTGTTTCAGAATACTTCCATATAATTAAAAAAAATCATGGAATTTATGAGACATTACATTTTTATAAATGAAGATATGTTTATTTCTTGGGTTGTTACATTATCTCCTCCTTCAATAAATTCTGTCCTCACAATTTGAATTTGCACTTAGAAACTAAAAGGTTAATACTAAAAAATACCTTTGTGGAAAACCCACATCATTAATAGGGTTACGAAAATATAATTCTAATAAGAGGTATATGGAAATGTGAAGGTCACCACCAAATTTTGATTTTTAATAGGTTAAAATTAGTGTAAATTGAAGATGCGTACTTGGATAAAAACGTAAATATTTATAGGGAGTGATTGAGGTCATCAATCACAAACAAGTATTCAATAAATAGAAAATTGATTTCCTCAAATCCATAAATTTATGATGATTTAAAATACCATTTTTTCAATTGATTTTTCACTTGAGATATGTATTTAGGATAACACATTTTTTAGATACTTTTTTCCAGAGTTGATGGATTATTTTATTATATAGATAAGTACCCAAGAAAACATACTTGATTTTATCAATGTTATCCTTTGGTTGTGCTTCGATCTATTTTCACTTCATCCTATATATGTTTACTGAAACTAAGAATGATAGACCAATGTATCCAATAAATCATAAATTAACCTAAATCTATAATATCTACTTTCGAACGTACTCTATTCCAACCTTAAGACTCGACCAAAATTCTTCCATCCAAATTCACTATCCAAAAATCTCTCTAAATTTCAAAAATCAATCTTAACATTAGATTCCCCAAACAATGTAATGTATCTCTTATTGTCACATACAAAATATTGGATCACCTTTGAATCCTTAATGATAACTTTTATTCATCCAAATCTTTAAATAAGAAGTACTACAGTACAATCCTTATATATCTCATGATTTTTATAACCATAGAACCATTGATTTAATAGTTTTTCAAACCAAATACAAAATAACCTTAATCATTTCACTTCACTATTAAACCATTAACTATGCTTCAAAATAATTTTCCTTAATACCTCCTTCATTTCATTTTTCTTTTGTAGAATCTTCATTATTACTAGTATGACCATTTCATGTATAACCTTTCTAATTCTAACCATTGACCAAAACTCAGAGAAAAACGTGAGAAACACAAATCATAGTGATATTCTCATGAGGAATCATTTATAGGATCTCAAAATGTGTCCATATTAGCCTCAATACATTTGTAGATAGGTTTAACCAAGTTCATCCATTACCGAATATAAAGGATGATATCTTATACTCAGATTTATCCTCAAAGTCATTCAAATGGTTATGCTTTCTAATATATGTTTTCTAAATCTAATTTAAAAGGTTATTGCTAAACTTCCTTTCATACCAACCGTAACACCCCAGCCCCAGAAGCCCAAATTCGGGGCATTACTTAAATACATTGACATTATTAAAAGGAATAAAATCCCAAAATACTGATCAGTTTAGCAGTCTTGGAAAATAGATTACATACATGAACCATTCATTAAAGTATCAAAACATAATATGAAACATAGCCCATTCTTTGAGAGTTTCATTATTATTTTAGATTAACCCTGTATATCAATCATAAAACACTTCTTGGCATCCTAGGAAAAGAAAACATATGAAAGGGTGACCTCATATGCTCAGTAAGGTTAAAAAATATATAATAATCTTTCATAAATCATTATGAACTTTTAAGGCAAGGAATAAAATTGAAACATAAGACTTTTACAAATAATATTTAGCATAATATAGAAAGAATAAATCAAATAATTCTTTTTAAACATTCATGAGGATATTATACTAGTTGAATAATCACAAGTAATATCAATAAATAATATCATAATTAAGTATTGTATAATGTCACACATCTGAAACATATCATCGAGGCCTTAACCAAGACATATGAAAATAAATTGTTCAGACCTTGGGAAAATACATATATAGTTTGTCTCATGAGAACAATGATTCATCTAGGGGATACAGAGGGCCCCTTTAGTCACTTACTAATTTTATTATATTCCTCAAATGAAAATGGTGAAACATAACAAAAACATTCATATTGAAACTAGCATAAAAAAATGTTAAAACTCTAACCATAAATAATGAATTGTATCAAAATAGAAAATCCATAGTCAAATATTTCATAAAACCTTCACTAAATAAACCAAAATTAAGAATAAAATTCAATAAATGATGTTGAAGTGGATGAAAATAATCTGACAAAATCATTAAAAAATTTTGATAGAAATATCCCTTTTACATTGAAATATTTTAAAAGTCATGAAATTATAAAAGAAAAAATTTATTTTAAAAATAACCTTGTAAGATTGTTAGGGAATATTTAAAATTTTAAGGTAACATATTGGCAGAAAAATCATCTCATGCCGTATAAGTTAAAAAAAATTATTTCCTTAATTTACAAAAATGGTCATAAAGTACCTCATTTAGAAAACGACGGAAAGATTCGTTTCAATACATTTTATAAAAAATTTAAAATTGGTAAAAATGACTTTAAACAATATTTGGGGAATATTAATAGAATATTTAAATAAATTTTTAAGATACATGGACATGGATGATAAATATTTCCCAGTATATACTTACATATATACAATCTAGGATAATAAAGAGATTGTGAATTTAACCATTACCTTTTATTTTCCTTCAGTAAAAGGTGTGTTTACCTCATATATAATGGTTAAATAGTATTATTATATTCTAAGAGAACCATATTCATATTTATGATATCATATATGATCTTATTATATCATTTTGTTAATAATATTTTTGTATTTTCATTGTTTTGAGTGTTAACTACTTCGTTTTCACAATCCTGTTTTGTCCTGTAAGTCAAGCTTTTTATGAATAGGATGTATTTTATTCAAATAAATAATTAAATTAAGTTCATTATTAAAATTTTTAATCATAATATAAATTTTATAATCATTATTTAATGGTTAATGTGGATAATGAATCTCATTGCATCGTGGAGATGGTAGGTTGTACGTATGCACAAGTGACGATATCATTCACATGATGGTTAAATGGTATGGAATTGGATGATATATTAATTAAAAATATTTATTATAATGATATATTAATTATTTAAACCCATTATACTCATCATTATACCCATCAAAATAAATTATAAATGATAAACAGGTTGCATCATGATGTGGAGATGGTAAGTTATATGTATGCACGCATGGTGATATTGTTTTTCATTTGATTGGTAAAAAGAAGAATATGGTTGTCCAATAATCATAATAACAACTAAGAGTTTATATTATACTGTAGATATTAATTTTTTATGGAAAAAACATAGTAATATAATGTATAATAATAAAATAAAATGAATTGAAATGGTAAAACAATTACCTCTTCTTCGAGTGTATTATTTTTATTTGAACAAAAGGACTCCTTAGGTTAGCTTTATTCCCAAAGTGTGTCCTCTAGGATGAAGTGGTGGATGTTGGGAGAGTAAATGGGTAGGATTTTAATGATCAAAAGGGATTTAGATGTGTGAATTAAAGATATGTATAATTTCCTTTTATAAGAGAGAGGAGGGGCACCTTTGGAAACAACAAAACTATTGAATTATTATAAATTAGTTTTTAAATTAAAATATATACAAAGTGGATTATTTAAAATATAAGATTAGGATGGTTCAAATTCCTCAAAACCAATAAAATTTAGACATGTTTTAATTTTCTTTTAAATATTATCATTTTTATTTAACTTATTTAATCTATTTAATTTAAATTATGGTAATAATATTCTAAATATTCAATGGTAAAAAATATTTACTTATATGGTGTAAATTGAACATAAATGGAATAATTAAGAAATTTTATAACTTATAATTATATAATTTTTATTTTTATTTTTTTATGCTTTTTAAATAATTTAATAAAATGTTATTTTTATAAAATATCTATAGGGTCAACGTTGATACTATTCATAACCTTAACCTTAATTAAAAACAATAAAAAGATAGCTTGAAACAAAACTATTTAATACACGCATAACATTTAAAATTCACCTAAAAAATTTGTGTATTACCTAAATTATGTAAAATTATAATTATTTTAATATATATAAATCATTTATTTGATATTTCTAAGAATAAAATAATTACTTCTTCACTATAGTGTCATTATTGTTTTGTAATTATTTAGTGTATAAAAATTATAAATAAATTAATATTATATAATTAATTATTTTATATTTCTATAGACTATTGATGATCAAATTTATCTCGAGTTTATCCCTATAGTAAAATATTGAACTTAGAAGAAATGAGAATGTGACACTTTGTCACATTCTTTAATTTTAATAATGTTTATGTCATTTTCATGGACATTAATAAATGACCCAAAATAGACTATAATGATATATTTAACATTATTCTTGTCATTTTTTAAAGCTTTAGATTTTTATGAATTTCATAACATTTAATAAAATATTATTTATTTTAAAGTATCTTTTAGTTCAATTTTGATACTACTAAATATCTTCATTTTTAAAAATATAAAAACAACATTATAACTTCTAAAAATTACTTAAAATATGTACCTAACATGTCTATGTTATCTATTAAATTCTTTTATGTCATTTATTAATTCAAATAAAATTTATTTTAATATTTATTATATCATTGTTCTGTTTCTTTCATTAATTAAGAAATTACTACCTCATCTTTGTGTCACCATTGAATTTAATTATTCTTTTCTTAAAAATTATAAATAAATTATTATATTTTAGATAAAATTTTTTGATTTATAATTAATATTTATAGTCGACCTTATCACTTATAGAACATCATATTAAAAATATTTTCCTTGTTAAAAACAAAAGTATAACAAAAATTGGATTTTCGTTCAATATAATATTATAAATATATTAAAGTCATCCATGTGGATCCAAGTTGTCCCAAAATATATCCAATGAATATTTTGGTCAAGACACACTTAAACAATGAAATTAGGAAAATTTTTAGGGTAATTATAATATTATTTTAACCTTAAATTACATGATTTACTTATAACTGTGGTAATAAAACAATTACTAATGTTACTATTAATAAAACCCAAATATAAAAGGAACAAATTTATATAATTTGGACCCACTTATTCAAAATATAAAATCCATTTATAAAAATTCAAAACACATAAGTTTCAATAATTATTTTAACATTATTCACGTTGTTGGAATAAAAAATGCGTTTTTCAAAGTTAAAACATTGCAAAAGATTGAACTGTTTTTACATGAAAATTCATGGTAATATTAATACCAATACGAAACATTATATTAACTAATAAAAATATAATCTATTTATACTTTAAACCCAATTAAATTTATAATTTAATACTATAAATTATTTTGATGAAAAAAATTCTTTTCAATTAAAATTTAGTATTTTTTACTATTCATCAAGACATGAAACATATCAGAAAAATACAAAAAATTGAACCAAAGTGAATTTTGACAATAATATTTCAAAGAATAAGTTTATCTAGTCAAATTTAATATATAAAAGTTTCAAATATTGTATTTAAAATGAGGTCTTTATTAAAATGCGGAAAAACCTCATTTTTAGAAAAATACTTCTTTTATCCGAAAAATTGAATTTTTTCTTATATCATGTATATTTAATACATAAGATGAATATTAAAATTATAAAATTCAAGATTTGGTTAATAATTTTCATAAATGATAATTTTATTTCTATGTTATATATTATATTAAATAATAATATTTTATTAATATATTTTTGTTCGGTAAAACAGGGTCTTGCGTGTAATGCAAGGAAACTCATTATTTTGTGTAGAGTAAGATTAACATGGTGTTGTGTAAAAATAAAGAATGTAAAAAATTTAAATTTCTTCTGAAATGAAAATATTGTAATTTATCAGTGTGTTACATTGTGACTCTCCTTTAAAAAGTAATTATGTCATGGTTATACCTCCAATGGAGAAATATATTGTAATTGAGTTATGATTCCAACTCAAAAATAAGATTTGTGCACATGTATCTCTCATTGAGTAGATTTGTATAAGAGTAAATTAGGCACACTTTGGACTGAACTACTATAAATAAACATTCCTATGTTATTTACTCTTTTCGTTTTTTACTACCTATAATACAAATCTTTGATAATTAATTTAAATAATCAATTTATTTGATTAAATTTTTTAATATGGTCTATTCATCCTCTCTATACAAACTACCATTATCCTATTTTACCTAACATGTAACCAGTATCTAAGACACTGAACCTATCGATCATTGAGTTGTGAAACTATTTGTGAGATGTATTGTTTAGATCATGAGATTACTGTACTATTTATGTCATCTTTTTCTTGGGTCGCATAAGTTATCATGGATTTCTATAAATTATCATGCATGTGATACCATTCTCAATTTCTCATTTCGAGGTTGTTTCAAACAAATTTATCAAGAAAAGTAAATCCTAAACACATCCCAATAGATACATAAAAAACTCTTATTAAAGGAATAAAACGCCACTTTATCATAGATTTGTCATCAACTAACACACCTTCTTTATAAAATATTTATTAATATCTAAACAAGTGTAGAAATTTTTGTGGGAAAACCACTTTTTCAATATTTTTAAAATTTTCCCAAAAAAATCCATAGTTAATGATTTAGAACACATGTATAGTCTTTCATCATGTTTTTCTCCCCATAAATTTATCCAATAATTTCATTTTAATCCTTGTATTTTATATACTCCTTGATGTGAATTTTAACTTTTTTCCAATAATGATAGCCTCGTTGAACTACCCCATTATTTTTATTTCCTTTAATTCAATGCATGATAGAACATATAAACACTTAAATGGAAATAAATAGGGGAGTAAATCTTTTGTTATTTAAAATATATAAAGGTTTATATTTTTCAATCAACATGAGTTTTTTAATCATTTTAACTCCTTTGGGGGGGAAGCTCATGCTAGACTATTTCTTTCTAATATAAGTTTGTTTTTATTTGAATGGTATGGTTTCCTCTTTCTCAATGGTCTTCTTGTTTGGGTACTAATTTTTATGAACCATAAATTTATAATCTTTCTAAAAAACTATATTATTGTTCTTTAATTTTTTATTATTGTCCAGGTATAAATTTTATGCATTCCTTTGTAAAATGACAAATTTCCTTGCATCACTCACACATCTTCCCTTGTACTTTAGGTTTTTCATGTTTTTTTCTCTCATAAGCATTATTTTATGGTTCAATTAGTTTTAAAAATAGTTTAGAACTATTTTAATTATATTTAATACTTCTTCTTTAATACTTGTTAAATTTAGTATCATATAAAATCTTATTTATAGAAATATCATATTCAAGTTTCTAAATTATGATATTATTTCTATTTCTCAGAGAATGATTTCATCTTCTTCTTATATTTATCCCTTGGATTCATTCTAGTTCCATGTTAATGAAATTGTTTCCCAAAAATAAAAGGATTAACACCCAAAAACTCTATCGCACTATATGTTTCCCATAATGTTGTATTTTTTAACACATTGGTAAGTCTATCTATGGAATTCTATTTTCTATCCAGGTATTTTCCAACCATTATTTAGAATTCTCCTTAGATATTTTCCCTTATTTTAATCAACTCTTACTTTTCTTTATGTTGGAATAACCATATTACATCTTTATCGAGCAAAAAAAAACTCCATTTTTGAAATTAGAAACTATATTTTTAGAGAAAATAGATTTTGTGTCACTTGAGAAATGGGAAGAAATTAGCATCATTCCATTAGTGCATGTTTTTTCAATATCCTTGGATGATTTGACCTAAATATCCATTACTCAATCATTAAATTCTCTCATATTATTTAATGTTCTCTAAACATTAATAAATTAATATTATTTTTCATTCATTTTACTTTTTTAGAAATATTTGAATTAAGTTCTTTCAGTATTTTTTCTTTCTAAAAAATTGATATCAAGGATATTTTGATATATTTAATTAGATCACTCTACTTTTCATCAATAGTTTCCCTCATTTTTTATGATTTTTAGTTTTCTTATTATTTTATAATTTTTTTCTTAAGTAATACTTCCAATTATTTTCTAAAGATGACCTAATTATATTTCTCTTGTCCTTTATAATCATTGATTAAAGAATCTACATGTTTTCTAACTTGAGAAATGTAGGTGTTATATTTGTGATAAATACCTTCACCTTTATTTTCACTCTAATTTTAGGAGTATTTATACCCATATTTTCATATAATATTTATAGTATTCTTTAAAGAATATATCCTTTTCTTTTTAGAAACATGTCTTCTTATTTTTAAGGATCTTCTTCAAGATGAGCCCCCACAACTAGCAGTTCCATCACTTTTTTCTTATGAGAAACATCGACATTCTTCTTTTGAAGGATGTTTTTATAAAAGTTTCATGTTCTCCTCTAGTTATGACACCTAGGTTACTTTTTTCTTGTATTATTTCCATTTCACATTTTTAGAAAAAAATTACATAAGATTTATAATCTCTTATAATCTTTACCTCCATCTTCCTCTTCAACATCAAAATCACCATAAATCTTAGTATCTTCTTTTCTCATTTTTGGTTTTTCATGGATTTAAATACTTTTTATGCCTTTTTTATTTTTTCTAAAAACCATGTATTTCCTCATCTCATTATTTTGGAGGGTATTATGCATCTCATCATGGGATATATATCCAATTTCCTTAAGGGTTAATATCATACTAACATATCTATCAAGGAAGTTCTTCATCGATTTCTTTAAAACTATTATATCCTTCAATGTATAACAAAAGCCTCTGATATGACTTACTATATCATTATCTTCGGTGAATTACTTATTCTTTTTCTCCTAATTATCCTCCCAAATGTCTTCAAATTAGGCTCTATATATTATAAATATAACTTATTTTATTTTCAAATTTCATTTGTACGTGTCTCCCAATTTCTCCCATATCTTTTCTGATGTTCTTAGGTTTATAAAAATAGTGTAAATATTATCATACATGGATGTACTAATGGAATTTTTACTATTATAATACAATATTATATTTATTCTTTAAGCATAATTCTTGGTTTTCTCACTTAAAACTTTTTTAAAACCCACTATAACTATATCATTAACTTCTAGGATTTATGAGAGAACATATGGAAGTATTATACCATTCCAAACTTGAATATTATTTACAGTGAAGATCGTAACACCTTGATTATTTAATAATTTCTAGTTTTCCATATTCCACTTAAGGCATTCTTATATATTTTTTAATGGGACATGGATTTTCTCTAATACCACTTGTAGTTACCAGGTTAGGTGGAATCACTAAGCGGGGGTGGATCAGGGAAAAAGTTTTTTCTTTTTATGAGTTAGTCATATTAATCCATAATTTATTACTATTTAATATTTCTATCCACTCTTCATATTATCTCTTAACCATACTTCAATATACCGAATTTAAATAGAATAAAGTAAAATGAATTACAAGTTTTTTCTATTAAGACTTCCCCTTTTCCATAATTGGTTTGTCATCCCAATCACATATTATTGTAATATTAGATAAATTATTTACATGGAGTATCCTTACACCATTATTACATAAAATCGCACCATGTGGTTCAACATAAAATTTGATGTCTTTATACAACATCATATATCCCAGGGTCCCACTATTTCTTATTTTTATCTCACACAACTCATCCTCCCCAGATAGTAATGACCACCACTGATAGTCCTTACACTATTAATTCATTCAAAAACTCCATATGAATAGGTGTTTGACTTCTATTTCTTCTTGTGGAAATTTTTCTATCCTGGTTTTCATCCATTCCTCACGTCTGGCTCTACTGGATTGTTTGTACTTTCTCAAAGTCACTAGGATAATGAATCATAGTGGGTCCTTTAATTATTATCTCCCTCTTAATATGATATATGAATATCATAGTACATAAAATTATTCATTTGACACATTGTCTCTTATTGATGAATCGAAAATTGTTATTCTTCAATTGAATATATTTCTTTAATGTATCGTCTACATCGAAGGGTTCTATCAACTTCCACTTGGCATATTTTTTTGGAAGAAAATAAATTTATTCTAATATAGAAACTAACAGTACGATTCTAATGATATAAAGAAAACATAATACCACAGATCAAGTCCCAAACCTACCAACAAAAACTACTAATATGCATTAATGAACCTATATCCAAAAACCACAAAACAAGGACCCAAAAATATCCGCAAAAGAACCCCCATTCACAAAAAACAAATCAACACCCACACTTTTTCCTACTCTGTAACATCAAAGGAATTATTATTAGTCCATTTGGAATTGAAATCACAAAATCCATGTCCTTATATAAGAATTAAAAATCTTTTAAATCTCTATAAATCCACACACTATGTCCACACCTATAAAAAAGGATGAAATGAAGAGTAAAATCATATTAAAAATGACCATAAAACCAATCCTAAGAATGATGAACAACCATATAAAAGATTCATGGATGAGAAAACCCTAGACCAAACCACCCCCAAAAACCATGGAACATCCCATTTATCCCTTGTATAAAAATCATGTACACATACAAACGAAATCATTTAAGGAGAAAACAATTAGAAAGAGATAATGTAAAATTTAAGATTCCAATTTTATGTTATATTGATTTAGAAATTATTGAGCTTATTAATCCTAACTAGATTCATCTTTTAAGTGAAATCTAATCCTATAACCTACTTATATCAAGGTAATATATATTCAGGAAAATAACATTATTCCTAAATTTCTAGACCAAATAAGTTTCCATATCGATAAATATTCTACATAACTGATGAAAAACACACGACAAAACCTAGTGCTTAAAAATATACTCAAATAAATCATTCTATTCACAGGAAGGTAATGAAATATGTATAATTTTACTAATATCATAAACTAGCTGAGAGGAGACATATAATTAAAAGAAAAAATGGCATATGGTCTCAAGAACTAGATGAGAAAATTGACACAAAATAAAGTTAATAGAAACCTATTTTGTGTATCTAACATGGGTAAAAAACCTATCACGAGTTGGACACCACATTAAAAAACTATACATTAGAGTGAAAAAATTTCCTAATAAATCATGTCCCATTTAGTCTTATCATCTATATATAGAGGAAAAATAGTGTCCTTCATGGTATATGTAGTAAATATTTTTCCTTTTCCAATCCACTATGTGGAATCAGCAACATAAAAAAAATAAGGCTTTTCTCCTAAAACTTAGTAGCCCTTTAAAACCCAAATAGAGGGATGTTTTTAAGGGGATACTTCAAAAATGGGAATCTAGGATATAATAGTGATGAACCCAAAGAACCCAAAAATATTACTTTAAAAAACCAAAATCCAAATATGTTGAATCATAAGAATAATTTTGGTTTTCATAACACATTTAATACCAATATCATTCAACTCAATAAGAGGGTCATTTTATTCAGAGTAACATATTATTTTATACATTCTTTTTTACTAGACCAAATAAAAATTCTTAACAAGGTATTAGACATTTTGATAAAAGTTCTAGGAAGAGTTAAAATATGACCCCACTACAGAAACAAACAATTCAATAAAACTTTAACTATGGAAACTATTATATCGTATCTCAAAATATGAGAATACCAATAGAGTATGTGAGGGATTACCTTCTATACTAAATGAAATTTGACCAAAATATTAAATTTTTTAAAGGAAAATGGAACACTCAAATAATTTTTACAAAGGCATCCTTACACAATGTTATGATTATTAGTAATGATTCATTTGAACTCCTAAGAGAAAGAACAAAAGAAAATATTTCTTTTAAGGTCATTAATATCATGTGTAGACATAGACAAAAAAAATTCAAGGCTCTATCCAAAATATCAGTTGACTACATATCATCTCTAAAAAAATAGTTCACCAAAAAAATAGCCTGGTAAATTTTATGTTAATTTAATTTTAGATGAAATCTAAAACCCTTCCTGGAAGTATCATCTATAAATAATTTATAAAGGTAATTTATAAACAATATAAAACAAGAAAAAAAAGATATTGGGTCACCTTGTCTCAATCCCTTCACCTAAATAAAATTTCTACAAAACTCACCATTGACCATAACCAACTAGTGAGTATAGGTGACACAACGTATAATATATATAATAAATTTAGATGTAAAATTAAATCCTTGATAACATTTTTCGGAATGGTGAAGAAAAATAAGCATAAGATTTGGAATGATCAATCTTTAAAACACATATTGGGATAATATGGTTTCTAGAGTAATTTATCACCAACCATTGAACTATTAAAATATTATTAGAGATATCATGTTGAGATATAAAGGCCCCTATCTCATACCCAATAACTTTAGGGGTGAAAAAATTAATAATAATATCATGGATATTTGCAATAAATTTATATAACATGTTACAATAAGATATCGTCCTAAAATCAGAATCACTTTCATGGTTCACGACCCTATAGATAAGGGAAATATTTATGAAATTAAATACCAATAGAAAAGAAGTACTACTGAAAAAATACTAACATATTCAATAATATTAAATCCAAACACCTTCCATGATTCCTTGAAAAATAAATAAGTGAATCCATCATGTTTGGGGGCTTTGTCATTTCTGATGGAAAACATGGAATCTTTAACTTCTGTCCACTCTTCTTTATTTTCTTATATGTTTTATATACATATAACAATAAAGTTAATATTTACATTCTATATTATGGAAATATTCACTCCATTTTATTAATGATACTATCCCATTATAAACTATTTTGAATAAAGTAAATTTCTTTATATAAATATTCCTTAATACACAACTTGTTTCCATTCACCATAAAATTTTAAAAATATCACAGCTTTAGTTTCCCATAAATTCCACCACACTAAATTTATTTTGATTTTACTTACATATCATTCAGACAATATACACTATGACATGGAACTCCCTTACAGAGTGGAACACTCATCTCATCTATTTCTAGAATCATGATCCACTTGATCAATCATGGTATTTGAATCCTTTGAAACTCAACCCAACATCACATGGATTAATATTATTCATAATTACATAATTTTTTTACTCCATATTATCTATCATTTCATATGGAATTTTATGTCCTAGGATGTGACAAACTCATAAATGTCCTGATGTGATGTCATACATCCCCACAAATTCTTATGAGCCTAACATAAGTCATATGCTTAATTATAAAGCCATATGGGATCTTCTTCAATTCGTATGAACACCGAGGAAGTCATATTAGGCCCTTATCACATATGTAAATTAATACACAATACATTAGACAAATTCATTCATGAAATTCAGAGTCAAACACTCCCAACCAAAGCCAAACATACAACCAAATTATTATGGTCAAATCCAAAATGTCATAGGTGATGTATAAAAATTCCATAAATCACTTATCCCAAACAATAATATACTAAATTCATTTTAAAATGTTCTCATCTACACAAATATCATCTAAAATAATCCTAAAAACATCATAAAATATTTCTATAACACCTAATCATAACATATTAAATGATTAACCCCATTTGAATGATTTCTCATATTTCCAATATATCCATACATCTCCCATTAAGATAAAACATTAATCCTTCCTTGAAACATATTAAAAAAATTGTCACTTCAACCATTAGAACCTTTCAGTCACTTGAATCACAACACAAACAATTATCACATGTAAATTGCAGCTTTTTCTTGAATTTTTTCATGTAATAACTTTAAGATTTAACCTCAAACTTACTTTTCCATTTATGTTAGACTAAACTCACTGATCTCTTTAATAATTATCTAACATATATTGATTTTCCCATATCATTATTTATTTAAAAAATCCATTCAACACATAGGATCTTCAATCCACATATGGGTTCTTCTGTTATGTCTCAATTTGTGAAAAGGGAATTATAAAGGGTTATTACTCCCTTAAAGAGTCATGTAACTTATATAATAGGTTTTATACTCTCTTGTTGATAGTATGAAGAGTATAAATTGGATCAATTTTATTTAAACTACTATAAAAACACTTATGTCCATATTTTATTTTCCATAGCATACTTCTCATAACTATGGAATATGTTTTAAAATTTTCAAAAGTGGTCAAATTACCCCCTCATAACCACGTGATTATCTCTACTATTAGAAAAAAATGGTATTAGAACTAGGAAATTGAAATGATTATTATATTTTTCATATAAATATATATATATCTAACCATAATTTATACTTAAACATATTGTAGAAAGATTTATTTTAGATAGATGAAACAAGTTCTCATAATGGATTTTCTCTAAAAAGACCACTATTTTTTATGGTAATGATTATGTCTATTAACACATCTTGAAGGAATTATATCTTAAATATAAAAGTATTGGAAACTTGAAACCCATCATAAATTCTTACAGACTCCCTAATTTTTATATTCAAACTCTTACTTGTGATGATTCTTTTAAATATGTACTTAATAATAAAACCATGTACATAATTTATTGTTTTTATCAAATGAAATAAATTTAGTCACATTTCAGCATTTAAAACTAGATTTATTATTTAAATAAAATTTCAAACTACTCATTACGATTTGGATAAACTAATTATAACTGATCTTAGTATGCTAAGGGTAGAATAAAAATATTTTAATATGAGTAAAAAGGTAACATAAATTAAAATACTCATCGATTTATAAATAATGTAATGGGTATGAATTATTTTGGAGAAGCTCTATAAAATATAGAATATGGTTGAATTTTTTTAAGATATACACCTATGACATGGAATGATAAGAATGTGGAAATTTGAGAGAGTAATAATTTTGAAGAATATACACTTGATGAGCAGATAGGATCTTTATTTAAATATTTGATATAATAGAAAAACATTCATGAAGATGATTCTAGTAAAATAAAATGATTTTCTTTAAAATAAAAAATGAATGTTACTTATTACAAATTGTATTCTGGTTTATAGTGAAATTAAAATTTTGAATCAAGATATTTTTTTCAAAAGGATATTACAATTGAAAGAATAAAAATTCATGAATGAAAAAGGAGATTTTCCTGATATGATCATATAGAAAACAGAAAAGTTAATGTTTTTTATAATGAAGTCATATAAGTAACCAATTATTAATATAGTAGGAAAGGTGATATTATACCTAAATGCTCATAATTAATGAAATAAGAAAAAAATAAAGAACAAATACTATTTAGAAGGAAAAGAGATCACTTGTAAATAGTTCGCGCTATACTAAGGAATCAGACTCTAGAGTATAATCATGTTGTTAAAAAGAATTGAAATTTTTTTACATAATTGCAACTTAGAATCAGGTTTGTGCTTCTAAAAATTTATTTAAAAAATATAAATCTAAAAAGATCAGTTGATGGATTATATTATTAAATTAAATGGTCACAAAATTAAGTTTTTCAAATTTTAGAATTATATAGAGAACTCCAAAGATAAGTAGCTGAAACTTATTGAGGAAAATGAGATAACTCATGATAAAAGTTAAAAGTTAAGGATTACTAATTGTAGTTGAAATGATAAAATCTCTATATATTTAGAGTTTATTCAAAAATAAATTCATAAACTTATATATTATCTTTCTAAAAAAATGATTCTTGGGAAAAAAATTCATGTTTTTCAAGTGAAACTAATAAGATAAAAAAATGAAGTTGAATGTTTAATAATAGATTATTCTATATTTTTTAATGATGGGATATATCTGATAAAATGATAATATTGAAGAAATAAAATAAAAGTAAAACTAATCTTTATTATGATAATTAATTTCCTAAAATGTACAAGATATTTCTTATTAAAGTAATATTAGATGTTATAATAAATTTAACTCTTATAAATAAATTTCCTCTTTTGATTTAATTAATTGACTTATAATCATATGGCAATAGAAAAAACATGAAGTTATTTTGTTTTATTATATTCATTTATATTTAAAATATTGATAAGTGTCATTACTGCTGAAAATATATTCATTGAACATTAATCACATGATTATTATAAATATAGGGCTTTAACAAATCCAATTAACAATGAAAAAGGATGTGATGGCCTCAAACTGTAGGATCATACCCTATGAAGCCTATTTAATAGAGCTTCCAAGGGAGATAGAATCACTGAACTTTTCCCTTGACCAATCCTAAGAAAAGATCCATCAACATAAGCATGAGTGAAAATGTTTACAGGATAAGATTAAGAATATCAAGATCACGACCCAAATCATGTAAGTTGAACCACCCCATGAATGTCTCATCGGCATGCACGTTACTCTTAGAGTGTTTTTGGGGGTATTAAAGGACTATGTATCAAGCCCCTAGTAATATGAGTATGTACATAATTCTTATATAATAATAAATATATTTTCATCCAATTATTATTACTTTATAAATGATATTTATTTTAATATAATAAAACAAAAATTGTATTTATTGGTAATGATAAAATTAAATTAATGAATTTATTTTCATAAATAATATTTTAAGAATATATTATTAATAATTGATTTTTAATAAATATAAATGACAATATAATTTTTATGAAGTAAAATATAATTTTTATAAGGTTTTGAATACTTATATTGTCAAAACCCCATCATTTCCTCTTAAATATAGATTTAATTTTAAAAGTAAGAATATATATATTTATAAAATTATTTAGGTAAAATGAATATTATTTTTATAATCAGAATATAGAAATTATCTGATGATTAATATTTCATAATTTTCTACGACAATCTAATTTTCGAGTAGAAATTAAATACCATATTAATATTGTTTGTGTATTGTGAAAAAATAAAGATCAAATAGTTATATAACAAATACTATAAATGAGAACCATGACCAAATATATATTTTTTATTTTAAAAAAATTAGGTTTATATTATTTATTTTATAAATCCATTATGAATCTTCTCAAACTTATAATATATATTAAGGTTTTTAAATAATTTCTTTAAGAGTGTGACTCACTTCCACATAATAAAGGGAATTATTTTATTAATTTTGGGCCTCATATGTATAAAATAATTATAACCAATCCTATTTGGAAGAAACCAAGGGAGAAAACCATGATATGGTTTATGGTTTTTGTAATTTTATTATGTAGAAAAACCTAAATAATAATAAAAGTCACATATTTTCCTATATAAACCCACCAAAGATCTCATTTATCATCACTAAAACTTATTTTAACTTGTCCATACTCTTCCATACACTCTCTAGAGTCCTTCTAAGATTCTTCAATCTCTCAAGAATCCCCTCCCAAGCATTTGGTGTCACACACTCAATGAAGGGATTTCTCTCTTCTCATTTCGATTCAAGAACTTATTTTATGTTATGTATATTAAACTCCATTTTCTTATGTTGGTATATGTTCTTCCACATTATCCATATTTTCCAATTAAATTATAAATTATTATAAACCCATTTCACTCTTATTAATCCCTCTCATTAACCTTTATGTACACATGTTACCATGATGAAATTTAGTAAGGGATCCTCACCTTCTATTATCTATTCATGATTATTATTTATATTATGCATTATATTTCTAATTAATAATGTTGGGATATGAATTTCCATGTCCCTATTACTGCTGATTTCTTATCCAAATGATGATATACCCCTTTCTCTCTCATCAATCCATTTTATGAATTTTTAATTGACGTCGTTATGCTGCAAAAATTTCACCGTGATTTTCCATGCCCAAACAATTCTGTAGTGAATACCATAACCATTTACTATCAAATATATTAACTTTTATACATATATAATCCATTGAATTTCGACTTAAATGAATGTATTCCTCACCCCTTTATCATGGAATAAATTATGATGATTAATTAATCCATGTTATATGATCTATATGGTACACTTTAGCATGAGAATGAAATTAATGTGATGGGTGTTCCTGAAATTATATAGTGATCCAATGAATTGGGTAATGTTTAGTCTCATGATACATCATTTTGGAATATTGAGTAAACCTTATTCCTTTATTATACTTTTTCCACCATGATGTCTTGGCATTTTATCCTTGATATATGTTTATGATGCAATGTTTTAAGTTATTGCCACATTTTCCATGTTATGATTATCATGTTATATCATGTATCATTATTCATTTATATGATTCCTACACTTTTTAGGACCTGTTGATATTCCTATAGTCTAACATGTATCACCTTATGACATGTTTATTCCCTTACTATGTTTTATATCTCACTCATTTCATAGGTTTATGTTAGGATCAAGTTTATAAGAATGATCATATTCAGGTGTTTTATTTTGTTGTCAATGAAGTTTAATAAGAAAATAAGTCACCTCACTTTGTTTTTGGTGAATATAGGACTAAACATTGTATTAAATAAAATAGGACTCACAATTTTTTATAAATTCCATTGTATTGAGAAGTTGTTTTGGATAAAATGGATCATCAAACTCACCTCGAGTTCGGATTGGATGAAGAGATCATAATAGGGGGAATTGGAGTCTGCATGACTATGATATAAATGTGATAATTATTTACTGACATTTAAGTTCTCATAAATCATAAGTATTATGTAAAACATTTTATACAGTCTTGATGAAAAAAGGGGTTGAAAGAGATTTTGACAGCCATATCTAGTCTGATCATAATCATGTCAATCATATTTAGGATAAAAAGGAAATAAATCTATTGATGAAATATAGGGAAGTTACAATAATTTACTTGGTAACTCGGACTATGATAAATCTAAATTTAATACAATCAAATCAATGATGGACGTCGTGATAAAAGTTGACGTTTGTGAAAGAATAAAGTTGGTGAAGCCAAATATTCCCAGCCTCAAGGTTATCCTAATGAGTTTTTCAGATGCAGATTTGTTTAAAGGATGAAAAGGATGATTTTAATAAATAAATAAAAGAAGATTATAAAGTTGGAGATACTGACACTGGTCCTTCATATTTTCCATACCATTGTATTCATAAAAGGTAGACTTTTTCTCATTGATACTGATACAAAAGGAATTTAAAATGTTGAAGTCGATTCAAAATGTAATGACAGATCAACAATATAGTCAACCAATTATCATGAGTAAATTACATCATAATGAATAAGATTTTAATCAAAATTGGAATTATTCTAGAGTTTGGTAAGAGTAAAAAGGAGATGTTTGGATGTGTTGTTAAAGGGGGATATTTAAATTTGAAGGTTGGGAAGATTTTTAGAAAATGTGAGAAACCTAAGGTACTGGTCTTCAGTCAGACCAAAAGAAAATAGATATAAATATTCAATGAATGACTCTGATGTATTTCATATTTATAAAATAAAGAATACCCCTTTAAATTATAATATAAATTAGGTAAATATCCATCATAAAATATTTGATAATGGTTCATCTTGAAGACCGTAATGATAAAATTATAATGGGAAGATAACAATGTAATTGTATCAGCAATCATAACGGCGAATTGGAATTGGACTTTTGTTTGTGAAAAAATCATAATAGAGATAATGTTTTTCAAATATTAGAGAAGGATCGAGAAGAAACGATAATATTTTAGAAGCGTTGACGAGGTCAAGATTCAACTTAAATTCAAGGAAACATGCAAATTTTAGGAATTTGGTTGAGAGGGAATTTTTTTAAGAATCATGCCCAAACCATAATTGGGATGAGTATAAAAGGAAAAAGGTACATCGTACTTTCTTTACTGAAGTATTGATCTTGGGAGGTAGAGATAACGCAGATTTCTGAAGAAATTATAGAGAGAAGAAGTGGTTTCCGGATTTTTTTTCTTGAATAATTCATGCCAAATAGGACTAAAAGAAGAAGATGAAAGATTTCAATGTATTCCACTGATCATAAGATTCAACTGATTATCATATTCAGCTGGTGATCATACTGAGAAGGATTATCATATTCAACCAGTGAACGTAATAGGTGGGATAATAATTTTGGGATTTCCAAACCAAATAATAAAGTGTTTAGAATTGTCTCAATTATATTCTATAAAGATATATTATCATTTTGAGAAATCAGATTGGGAAATCGAAATCACTTTTATTACGAAGTCCTGTAGGTTCTTACCAACTTCTGGTTAAGAAAGTGAAGAATTTATTTGGAATTTTTAATTTGGGAAATTTGATAAAGAAGCATATGTAACATGTTTTGTTACAAAAATGCGGTATTACATCATTTATCCTAGAAGGATTGCACACACTCTTGGATTATTTACATATTACTATATGAGTTAAATAGAATATCCTACTCATTGTGTTCCACACAAAAAGATTTTTTCTAATGTATTGTGTGGTATTAGATCACTTCTAAACCATACAAAGGTGATATCTATTCTTATTGAAAATATAAACTTGTAAGTTATTATGTTTCTATGGATGTGTGTTTGAATTTTTTTAGTAGTAAAAGTATTATTTTATATGAGTTGAAGATTATTTAATTTTTTAAGGAAACATAAAATAAAGGACATCACTGATTTGTCCCTCCCCCTCTTAGTGATAAAATTACACTAATAGGTCTTTTAAAATTGGTATTAGAGGTAAGGTTCCCTTCATTTTTCTTTGCTGAAGAATTAAAAAGACGTTGATAGAGAATCTGAATTCTATAAATATTAAATTTATCCCGGTTTTTTATGGAAATAACTATCATATTTGGAAATATATAATGTTGTCTTATCTTATGTTTTTTGGTTATGATGTTATTCAAGCTACAATATATGGATTTCCTCTAATTTATGATAAAGTTACTCATACATATGTTGATAAGAAGAAGCCTCAGAATAATGGAAGGCCCAAGAATGTTTTATTATAATCACTATTTGAAAGTTAATTTATAAGGGTGAATGGTGTTTCCATAACCAAAGGTATATGAGACAAGTTAAAAAACATATACTAAGGCAATATGAAAGTGAATAAGACAAAATTAAAAATTTGGAGGTATAAAAATGAATATTTTAAAAAGGGTGATTTTGAATGTAGAGACCCGAAGCTTGACGTACATTTACATTACATTAAATTTGCGGAATACATAGTACATAACAAAAACACACACGCAAGGATCGTAATAGTTTAGTGTCTTTGGAAACTCAGAACGTAATCTTCTAATCCTGGTGAAAGATCATCAACATCTCCCATAAAGATCTTCTTTTTTTATACCTAAAACCTTTATTTATATCCTGGGGAAAAGAAAACATAAAAGGGTGAGCTCAAATGTTCAGTAAGGGTAAAAAAAAGAAATATCCATCACATCATATACATAAGAACATAACTTTTGGAAATCTTAACCTGCAAAAGAGATCATAATTTTATAACATGGGGTAAATAATGGTAGTGAAATGTAATCACAATAATCATAACTTAAAACATGAAACTTTGTGGCATTCACACATAATCATAGAGAATCATTTCTTTTTAGTCAAGACTCATTGCCAAGACTATCTTAGTGGACAAAGTCCCTTTCTGAACCGAGTCACCCTCGTTTCAGTCCTTTTTCACTGAACCGGTATAACCTACCGTTCCAGCCATCTCTATATCATGAGATATAAAATCTTTACCCAATGCATTGGTGGGAGATATAGGTCCCACCCATCTATAATGATACCATTCTTATGTGTGCCACAAAATCATAAACCATACATCATAGCATAACCCATGTAATAAAAATGGGATTCTTAAACATCATGACATCATAAAACAATTCATATAAGATAAAGTAATTAATAAAAAATATTTCCATCACAACATAATCAAATCCATGTAATAATAGGGATAGAAACAGAACCCTTTATTATCTTAGATGGAAAATAATTTTGATAAAACACTTGAACTCCATTCTTGAGGAAAATATCCTTTCTACTTCAAAAACACATTTCATTTCTTAAAATTTCATAAAATTATAACTAAAAAAAGTTGATTAAGAATAAACTTGAAAACTTTTAATGGAAGATTCTTTGAAATAATGTTTTAAAAATCCATTCATGCCGTATAAGTTAAAAAAACATTCTTCGTACTTTTTTCGGAAAAGTCAAAAAGTACCTCATACGAAAAACGACAAAAGATTGCTTTCATATATTTTACTAAAAACTCACCGAAGGGTAAAATTGGATTTAAAAAATTGTAGTTGGATGGAAATAATATTACGTATTGATGAAAACATGGATGTGGATGATAAAATACACCCCAGTAAATACCAAAGTATAAACAATCTCGGATAAAAATGAGATTGTGATATTTCCATTACCTTAGGTCCGATTTGCTTCGTAAGTGTCTGAACCTCCTGTATAATGATTTAAATAATGTCATTGACTTATTCCAGAATCATAATAATTGTTATGATATCATATATGGTTCACTTATGACTTTATTTTACCCATTCTTTTGTAAATTCCATGTTAAAGAGCGTTTTGGGTAAAATTGTTTCATTTATCGTAGGTGTTTGGACTTGTTGTTATTGACATTATTATTACTTATATCATGATTTACTTACTTCCAGAGTATAAAACATTATTTATATATCATATATATTGAGTATATATATATATAATAGATAGATAAATGAAATGAAACACACCGTTCATGGAGACGGTAGTCCGTACGTAGGCATGAACGTTGTTTTCCTTTCCTTTTTGTCTTGAATGGAAGTAAGTAGATGAAATACATATATACATAAATCCAGAAGCTTTATAATGTCATATATTTCATTATTATTTCTTATATATACTTTATAATCATTCTTAAATGGTTAACATGGAGAATGAATCTCATCGCGTCGTGGAGACGGTAGTCCATACGTACGCACGAGCGATGATATCGTTCTCATGATCGTGAACTTGTGTTGAAGGGTATGTATACTATTTCAGTATCAATATAACTATATAATAATCATATATAGTTACTCATTACACCATTATACCCATTCAATTAAGGTGGTGGCATAAAATAGATTACACCACGGCGTGGAGACGGTATTACGTACGTACGCACGCGCGGTGATTTCCTTTTTCCGTAGGATGGATAGAAGGTTAATTAGAGTTGTTTCATATTTATAATAACATATCAGTATATAATAAATACTTATGTTATTATTTTATCATGAAACAACTAAAGAAGAAGAAGTTGAAGAAGAAAGAAATTGAAAAAGATCGGTAATGGATATTACCTCTTTTTGACGCTCCTTCACTTAACCTCCACTTGAAGAACTAAGGATGGTCTTTGAAGAAGACCAGGACCTCTAGGATGATACTAGGGAAGTGGAGAAGAGATTTTGGTAGGGTTTGGCCGAGCATTAATGCTCAAATTGGTGTGAGGAGGAGAGGGAGGAGGTGCCCTTTTATAAGGGAGGAGAGGGGTACCTTTGGAATAACTAAAAATATTATTTTATTATAAAGTCAAGTTCCATTTAAAATAGCTCCAAATTGATATATTTAGAAGCTAAGGTGGGGATGGGTCGAACTCCTCTCATCCAATAGAATTTAGACAAGTTTAGGTTCCTATTTTAACCTTATCATTTAGATTTTACATTAAGTTAAATAATTGTACTTTTATCGTGTCTTCTTGTGTTCTTACACTATAAGGTTAATAAACTTACTATAAGAAGCCAAAAGAACCCCAAGTTGTTTATTATTAATATATATAACCTTATCTAAGTCATTTTGCCGAACCTTAGATTTTTAGGAATAAAAAAACAATTAATAATATAATATTTGTTTTAAAAACTATTTTATGTCAATTTTGACACTATTTAGTAATTGATTTTTTTGAAAATCATAACAGAATGATAAGTTCTAAAAACGTTAATTAAATCAATACTAACATGTCATATTAGCCTAGAAAATTAGTGGAATTCATAAAAAGTCTCAAATTATATTAATTTGGTTATTTATAACATCAATTATGTCAATATTTAATTAATAAGATAATTACTGAATCATCGTTGTGTCATAAATAAATTAAATTTTTTAATGTCTAAAAATTACAAATAAAATACAATTATGTAGGAAATCGTTTTAGATTTCTAATGAATATTTATAGTCTAATTTATCTTATGTATAACCCCATATTAAAATTGTTTTAGTAAATGAACTTTGATTTTACCTCTTTTAACCCTTCTTTAAATAAATTAATAATAAATGTCCTAATCTAATCCAAGTGGGCCTAAATGGTCATATTTTATTCCTATGTTTGTTTTTGGTCGAATTACACTTGTCCAATAGAATTAGGACATGTGTTAGGGTAATAATAATATCATTTCTATCCTTAATTACCCTATTTACTTTTTACCGTGGTTAAAAAAAGTAAAAAGTTACTATTCACCATAAATTATTTTCATCTCATTGAACCACATTTTAGTCCTTGATATTAACTGTGTCTCTCGGATTTTCGAAATTCCACTCACAGAAGCGGTAAAATTATGTTTTATGAAAAATTCAGTTTTTTAACTACCACTTAGTGGTTTCACTATTCATCAAAAATTGAAAGTTTTCAGAAAAATACCAAAATTCCACCCTAGGCTAATTTTGATATTCCGAATCCAAAAATGAATTCCATTTTGAAAAATAAAATTTACAAAATTTCAAAAAGTGGTTATTACTATTCATAATGGCTAGTTTTAATAATGTTTTAATAGCATATTGTTGTTCAGTGAAACTCGTTATTGCGTACTACACACGCTATCGAGGAAGGTCGCGATTGCGTGTAATGCAAGGCAAGTCAAGGATGCGTGTTGTGCAAGCTCCTTTTGGTGTAGCGTAAAACACAAGACATTAGTGAAATTAAAAAGAATATTTTTCATAAAATCTTGAGCTGTTACATTCTAGCCCCCTTAAAATGAATTTCGCCCTCAAAATTCATCGGGGTTATAAATGGTTTACTATTTGAAAGTTTCTTTAATAGAAACCCACATCGTAAAAAGGAATACCAAAACCAATCATTAAAAACGAATGTATGAAACGTAACGGTTACCCAAATTAACTAATCACTGGGTTTCCACATAGGTGAAAATATGGATATGGAAGAAAAATCTAACCATCATGTTCTGATGGAGAGTGGCAGATAACATGGCTATGGAAAAGCCAACAATCACAAATCCATAAATTTGTAACGATTTAAGGTACCATCTGATTAATCAGATATAAGAGCACTAGGAAAAAAATTTTGGTTTTCAAGATCGTTTCCCTAAAGTTGAAGAGTTTGAATTAGAATAAATACTTACTTTATTTTGGTACAATCACACTGTTGTTCGTGCCTTGAACAATTTCTACTTCATCTCTTAAATAAATGAACTTGAATTTGTTATTCGTGAAGTGTTAGCAGGTCATGTGATAGAATGACGGGTCATTCCATCTGTCTCAAACAAAAGGTTAGCAAAAGTTATTAAATATACATAAGTCATTCTATAGTGAGATTAATCATATATGGTTCTTAAAATGGAATTATACTTCATATATCATACTGCTTAATATAATAAAACTAGTTTCTACTAAACAGGTACTTCCTGTAGGCCAGTGGTAGGCGATAAAGGCCAGTCGCACTTCGGTTGTGGGTTCGATTCCCACATCCTTGTCCGACGCGATGGGCTATCGCCCGTCCTGCAGGTTGTCCTTTTTGTAAAGCTATATTACAATAACATCCCATCAATAATATCAAAAAACGTTTTATCCTAACTTATGTCCAACATAATCTATTCTAATCTTTAGGCTTATCTAAAATACTTCGGTCCAAGCTCATAGTATAAAGAAAATGATTACTTGAAATGTCACAGAACAATCACGTGAATGCCATCATTTATCCCCCATATATCATAAGATATATCTTATTGGTCAAATGTGAATACCTTAATCATGTATTCTCTTGAAGAATGAATACCCATTGAACCTCAGTGAAAACATGAATGCAGTTAAAAGTTAACACTTTCCACATTCCAAAATCCAAAAATTCTATATACTCAAACCATGATATAGCCTTCTCCTTATATCAGTCATGAGCTCATGAATACTATCAAACATTTAATTTTCTCCTTATCCCTTCATTGTGCGCATATCATCTACATTCCAAAAATATCTGAATAACCTTTCATGGATACTGGAAACATTAATCATACACTTTCAAAACTCAAGGAAAGACAACAGTGTAACAATCCATTGATGTCTCTTTATTCCATAGTAGCATGAGATTACTTATACAACATTAAACCATTGACCGAGCTTCAACAATTCTTTCATCTCACATATCATTTGTAGTCTCTTCGTCATCATCCACATAAATACTACCCATACGACCATACTGATTCTCTTTATGAGACTTTCCCTTAGGGCATTGGTTTGCATAATGCCCGTACATTCCACATTTAAAACATTTAACCATTGTTGATGTCATAGCAATACCGTTATCCTCATCCATGGTGTTAACTGAACCTTTTCCTTTGCACTTACTGGCTTTGTGTCCTTATTTTCCACACCCAAAGCATCTTCCAGTTCCTTTGAAACATTCTCTTTGATGCCTCTTCCCACATGATTTACATAGGGGAAGTTGAACTTTCTTTCCTCTATGATCATCATGAAACTCCATCATTCTCTTATTAGCAGAGTTAGGAAACATACCAAATTTTACTTTATTGATCATATTATGATATTGCTGATTCGGCATAATAATGATGTTTGGACTTCCAAATCCCATTTCATTTGGTTGCTCATGAATAATATCATTCCATTGTCCATCATATCCTCCATTATCGTGAATCATCTTGTTTCCATCCATTTTCTAAAACCCAAAAAGAATAGTGTGAGAGGCAAAAATCATAATAAATAGGGAGTACCTTCAATATCTAACATCTTTGGTTAAATCTAATTTCGTTACCATAGTTCTAGGACTATATCCTATACGTATACTTATCCTTAGGGACATCCCTAGACCTACCTTAGAAATATCTCTAGGGATCTCACTAACGTTTTCGCATCCTAGTTTCCAAAGGTTGACTAAACCTTTCCTCTGATACCAACTGTAGAGACCCGAAGCTTGACGTACATTGACATTACATTACATTTGCGGAATACATAGTACATAACAAAAACACACACTCAAGGATCGTAATAGTTTAGTGTCTTTGGAAACTCGGAACGTAATATTCTAATCGTGTTGAAAGATCTTCAACATCTCCCATAAAGATCTTCTTTTTTTATACCTAAAACCTTTATTTATATCCTGGGGAAAAGAAAACATAAAAGGGTGAGCTCAAATGCTCAGTAAGGGTAAACAAAAGAAATATCAATCACATCATATACATAAGCACATAACTTTTGGAAATCTTAACCACCAAAAGAGATCATAATTTCATAACATGGGGTAAATCATGGCAGTAAAATGTAATCACAATAATCATAACTTAAAACATGAAACTTTGTGGCATTCACACATAATCATAGAGAATCAATTCTTTTTTAGTCAAGACTCATTTCCAAGACTATCTTAGTGGACAAAGTCCCTTTCTGAACTGAGTCACCCTCATTTCAGTCCCGTTTTACTGAACCGGTATAACCTACCGTTCCATCCATGTCTATATCATGAGATATAAAATCTTTACCCAATGCATTGGAGGGAGATATAGGTCCCACCCATCTCATAATGATATCATTCTTATGTGTTCCACAAAATCATAAACCATACATCATAGCATGACCCATGTAATAAAAATTGGATTCTTAAACATCATGACATCATAAAACAATTCATATAAGATAATTGAATTAATAAAAAATATTTACATCACAACATAATCAAATCCATGTAATAATAGGGATAGAAACAGAACCCTTTATTATCTTAGATGGAAAATAATTTTGATAAAACACTTGAACTCCATTCTTGAGGAAAATATCCTTTCTACTTCAAAAACACATTTCATTTCTTAACATGTCATAAAATTATAACTAAAAGAAGTTGATTAAAAATAAACTTGAAAAATTTTAAAGGAAGCTTCTTGGAAATAATGTTTTAAAAATCCATTCATGCCGTATAAGTTAAAAAAAAACATTCTTCGTACTTTTGTCGGAAAGGTCAAAAAGTACCTCGTACGAAAAACGACAAAAGATTCCTTTCATATCTTTTACTAAAAACTCACCGAAGGGTAAAATTGGATTTAAAAAATTTTAGTTTTATGGAAATAATATTACATATTGAGGAAAACATGGATGTGGATGATAAAATACACCCCAGTAAATACCAAAGTATAAGCAATCTCGGATAAAAATGAGATTGTGATATTTCCCTTACCTTAGGCCCGATTTGCTTCGTAAGTGTCCGAACCTCATGTATAATGATTTAAATAATGTCATTGACTTATTCTGGAATCATACTAATTGTTATGATATCATATATGGTTCACTTATTAATTTATTTTACCCGTTCTTTTGTAAATTCCATGTTAAAGAGCGTTTAGGGTAAAATTGTTTCATTTATCGTAGGTGTTTGGACTTTTTGTTCTTGAAATTATTATTACTTATATCATGATTTAATTAATTCCAGAATATAAAACATGATTTATATATCATATATATTCAGTATATATATATATATATAATAGATAGATAAATGAAATGAAACACACCGTTCATGGAGACGGTAGTCCGTACGTACGCATGAACGTTGTTTTCCTTTCCTTATTGTATTGAATGGAAGTAATTAGATGACATACATATATACATAAATCCAGTAGCTTTATAATGTCATATATTTAATTATTATTGCTTATATATACTTTATAATCATTCTTAAATGGTTAACATGGAGAATGAATCCCATCGCGTCGTGGAGACGGTAGTCCGTACGTACGCACGAGCGACGATATCGTTCTCATGATTGTGAACTTGTGTTGAAGTGTATGTATAATATTTCAGTATCAATATAAATTTATAATAATCATATATAGTTACTCATTACACAATTATACCCATCCAATTAAGGTGGTGGCAGAAAATAGATTACACCACGGCGTGGAGACGGTATTCCGTACGTACGCAAGCGCGGTGATTTCCTTTTTCCGTAGGATGGATAGAAGGTTAATTAGAGTTGTTTCATATTTATAATAACATATCAGTATATAAAAAATACTGATGTTATTACTTTATCATGAAACAACTAAAGAAGAAGAAGTTTAAGAAGAAAGAAATTGAAAAAGATCGGTAATGGATATTACCTCTTTTTGACGCGCATTCACTTAACCTCTACTTAAAGAACTAAGATGGTCTTTGAAGAAGACCAGGACCTCTAGGATGATACTAGGGAAGTGGAGAAGAGATTTTGTCAGGGGTTGGACGAGCTTGAATGCTCAAATTGGTGTGAGGAGGAGAGGGAGGAGGTTCCCTTTTATAAGGGAGGAGAGGGGTACCTTTGGAATAACTAAACATATTATTTTATTATAAAGTCAAGTTCGGTTTTAAATAGCTCCAAATTGATATATTTAGAAGCTAAGGAGGGTATGGGTCTAAATCCTCTCATCCAATAAATTTAGACAAGTTTAGGTTCCTATTTTAATCTTATCATTTAGATTTAACATTAAGTTAAATAATTGTACTTTTACCGTGTCTTCTTGTGTTCTTACACTATAAGGTCAATAAACTTAATATAAGAAGCCAAACGAACCCCAAGTTGTTTATTATTAATATATATAACCTTATCTAAGTCATTTGGACGAACCATAGATTTTTAGGAATAAAATAACAATTAATAATATAATATTTGTTTTAAAAACTATTTTATGTCAATTTTGACACTATTTAGTAATTGATTTTTGTGGAAATCATAACAGAATGATAAGTTCAAACAAAGTTAATTAAATCAATACTAACATGTCATATTAACCTATAAAATTAGTTCAATTCATAAAAAGTCTCATATTATATTTATTTGGGTATTTATAACATCAATTATGTCAATATTTCATTAATAAGATAATTACTGCATCATCGTTGTGTCATAACTAAATTACATTATATAATGTCTAATATTTACAAATAAAATACCATTATGTAGGAAAGCTTTTTATCTTTCTAAAAAATATTTATAGTCGAATTTATCTTATGTATAACCCCATATTAAAAATGTTTTAGTAAATAAACTTTGATTTTACCTCTTTTAACCCTTCTTTAAATAAATTAATAATAAATGTCCTAATCTAATCCAAGTGGGCCTAAATGGTCATATTTTATTCCTATGTTTGTTTTTGGTCGAATTACACTTGTCCAATAGAATTAGGACATGTGTTAGGGTAATAATAATATCATTTCTACCCTTAATTACCCTATTTACTTTTTACCGTGGTAAAAAAAAGTAAAAAGTTACTATTCACCAAAAATTATTTTCATCTCATTGAACCACATTTTAGTCCTTGATATTAACCGTGTCTCTCGGATTTTCGAAATTCCACTCATAGAAGCGGTAAAATTACGTTTTATGAAAAAATCAGTTTTTTTAACTACCACTTAGTGGTTTCACTATTCATCAAAGATTGAAAGTTTTCAGAAAAATACCAAAATTTCACCCTAGGCTAATTTCGATATTCCGAATCCAAAAATGAATTCCATTTTGAAAAATAAAATTTAAAAAATTTCAAAAAGTGGTTATTACTATTCATAACGGCTATTTTAATAATATTTTAATAGCATATTGTTGTTTAGTGAAACTCGTTATTACGTACTACACACGCTATCGAGGAAGGTCGTGATTGCGTGTAATTCAAGGCAAGTCAAGGATGCGTGTTGTGCATGCTCCTTTTGGTGTAGCGTACAACACAAGACATTAGTGAAATTAAAAAGAATATTTTTCATAAAATCTTGGGCTGTTACATTGAATATATTGGGGGCTTCTTTAACAGGGTAAATTACATTTTCTCCACTATCAGATGTCTTGGTGAAAAGTTATAATATTTTGTAGTTGTTGAAAATATTTTTAGAATGCTTAATGAAAATTTTGATGCCAATGTTTCTTTATTAGAAGATAGAGATCCCAAAACAATATCTCTAGATGATTTTCAAAGCACTATCATCACTTATGAAATGATAAGGCATAAAAATTTGAAAAGAAAAAAATTTGATAAAGAAATGTCTTTTAAGGCTTCCAAGAAAGAGAAGTCAAATAAGATTCTTATAGAACAAGTATCTGGTGAGTCGGATTCCAAAAATGAGGTATGTAAAAATATTGATGATATTTTATACTTTTTTTCTAAAAATTATTGAAGAGGTATAGAGAAATACAAATGGGAAATTCCCTTGAAATGATTTCAATGAATATTCATGGAGAAATTTTTGTCTAATTATCCTCGAAGAATAAGAGAAGAGGATAGCTGTGAAGAATAAATAATTCCATGAATATTGTAGAAGAAACTCAGTTATAAAGATAAATATCTTGCTAGAGTGAAAGATAAAAATTTATTTAAATTCAAATGAATAATTTTCTTTACTAAATATGAATAAGAATAAAGAAGTGATGTTGAATCCAAAAATTCAACTGAGTATGCTAGTGAGAATAATTTTATTGCAATAGTGAATAATTAAGAATTCAGAAGAAATAATTATAAAGAAGAAGAAACTCGATTATAATATAATTTGAAAGAAGAATTGAAATAATGCCTAAGAAATATTATAAGACAAGAGAAATCTATTAGGAAGTTGAAAATTAAAATTTCCTCATCAAACCATCAAGAATATCCTCTTGATGATAAATTCTAGCTGGTGAATGAAATTGATGATTTGAAGAAATATATTGAGGAAGAAAATAATCATAACGATTATCTGGTAGTGAAGTTGAAGGAAAAAAGAAAAAGAGTTGGAACTTATCCAACAAAAACTTTTTAAAGATTAAGAGATAAATATAATTTTCAAAAATCTATCTTAGAAGTTTGTGGAAGTTAAGGATAAACCTTGTAAGTATTAAAAAAGTTACCTTCAATTGTTCAGAATAATATTGGAATTGATTCTAAAAATAAGAGTACTAAGAAAGTAATGTATGTGGACAAGACTAAAAAAGTTAAGAATTCAGATGTTTCTAAGAATCCTAAGTCTAAAAATGTTTCTAAACATAATTAATATGAAAATGATTCTATTTATTCTAGTTTTGATAAGTATGAGAAGAAAAATAATACTATAATTGATAACATAATGGTTGGTTGTTTAAATAAGAAATACGCAAAGGTTGCTGAGAAACATGTTCACAACTCTGGTCAGTATAGAAGTTTCACAGGCAAGTACTCTTTCTATAGATACTGCTTGAATTTTTGTGGATTCGAACACACAGAAAATATGTTTTTTTTCAAAAAAACCATTGTAATTATTCCATAGGTTATGAAAGGAAAATATTTAGGGGGATTCAATCTCTTCAAAGAACAAAAGTAAGAGAATTTTGTTTTGAATAAACCTAATAAGGGTGCATTAAATATTGAAAATAGGTTCCAACCACTAGAATATATTTTTGAAAGGTGTGAAAAATCTGGAAACCATGAAAAGGATGTCTCGTTTTGTTTCCATCACAACAAAATTTTCTTAACAATTATAAAAAGAAGGAAGTGAGGAAATAGAAGAAAGAATAAAAGTAACTTGTTGTTGAAACCATTCTGAAAGCTATAAAAGGAGAGTGACCATGGATTTCAAATAGTGGGATCTCTTCTCATCTAAAATGAGACTTAAGTTTTTTAAATAATGTGAAAGGATTAAAAGTAGGAATGGTGACATTTAGAAATGATGAATCATTGAAAATCAAAGGTGTTGGTTCATCCATTATTGGGAATGAAAAGATGCAATATAAGAAATATTTATAAGTTGATGGGTTGAAACATAATCTGGTAAGTGTTTCCCAATTGTGTGATGAAGGTAACAAAGTTACTTTCAAGATATATGGATATTTTGTGAAAAGTGAGAAGGATGAAAAGATAGTTACAAGAGGCCAACATACAAATGGAAACCTTTTTCAAGTTGGTGAGGCAATAAAATCTTGTTACTTGAGCATGGTGAAAGAAAATTAATTATGGCATAAGGATGGTACACATGTTTTAGAAATACATAAGTAAGTTATCTAAAAAATAGTGGTCAATACATTCTTTGTTTTCCAATAAGAAGAGATTGGTGTTGCATTATTATTTAGAAAGGAAAGATTATAAATTCAATGCATAAGAAAGTTGATATTTTTTCAAAACAACACCTTGAACTTATCCATTATGACATATGTTGGCTGATAAGAAAACAATAAAAAAATAGAGATAAGTATTTCAATACATTAATTAATGAATTTTAGTTAGCTACTTGTGTCATGTATATGAAACATAAATCTGATGCCTTGAAAATTTTTAAATGTTTTAGGAGGAAAACTGAGAAATAATGTGAGTATTCAACAAAGAATTTAAGAACTAACAATGGTGGTGGATAAAAAATGAATAATTTTAAAGTAATATTGAGAATAATGGAATTATTCATGAGTATAGTTCCACATGAACTCCTCAAAAAAATGGGATAGCTGAAAGAAATAATAGAACTTTTGTGGAATTAGGGAGAACAATGTTACATAAACATGATCTTTCCCATTACTATTGGAGGCAGGCCATGTGTACTATTATATACATTCAAAACCGACTTACCCAGAGTCCAATCTCTGATATGACTCCATATGAATTTTTTATGAAAAAACTACAAGTTTTAAACTCTTAATAATTTTTGGGAGTCCATGTATTACAAAGAATAAAGGTGTAATATTGGGAATGTTTGAGCATAAAGGTGAAAATATAGTTTTTATTGGCTATTCTCTAGAAGGAATAGGATACATATGTTTCAATAAATAAATTGGAATATTTGTTGATTCATTTAATGTGAAATTTATTTAAATGACTGGAGAAGGTAAACATACTCATGCAGATAAAGAAGTTGAGTGGGATAGGGAATATTTTCTTAACAATTCTAATAAGGATATAGACAATTTTAATCCTACTCAAGAAGAATCAGACATAGCTATTTTCAATTATGAGTAATATATTTGAAAATCAAATCCTAGGATGAGGAAGAAAGTGGAGGCTCAGAATATTATTGTTGATCAACGTCGAAAGGTTCAAACAAGAGGAACAACAAATACTATTACACATACTTCTTTATATTCAAAAGTTGAGCCGAATGACGTGAATGAATCTTTTGAGTATTCAAAATGGGTTTAGGCCATTAATTAAGGGTTGGATTAGATATAAAATAATACTACTTGGGAACTTGTTCTTAATCCAGAAAACAAAAATGTTTTTGGTACAATGTGGATTTTCTAGAATAAGATAATTGAATAAGGTGAAGTTATAAGAAATAAACCAAGATTAGTATGAAAACGTTACTTAAAATTGATGGTTTTGATTTCTTTGAAACTTTTTATCCACTAGAAAGGATATAAATAATCTGAATTTATCTCTCTATTACTTCATAATGATGTTACAATATATTTTAAATGGATGTAAATTCATTATTTCGGAGTGTGGATCTTGATGTGGAAGTTTACATCAAAAAACCATGTGGCTTTTTTTAAGAGATGAAAGTTATGTTTTCATATTAAAGAAATCCTTGTTTGAGATGAAATAAGATTCAAGATCACGGTATTCAAAAATGGACACTTTCTTAAGGAAGATGATTTTTAAGAAAAGAATATTTGATATCAATATTTACATCAAAGAAAATCAGGAATATTACTTTATCATAATTTTTTATATTGATGAAATTATCTTTTCTCAAAATGATGAAAGGTATTTTAAAATATTTTTTGAAAAAATTAAAAAGTTTTTTGAGATTTCCATGGTGGTGGAAATGAAATAATTTCTTGGGTTACAAATTTTACAAAAGAAGAAACATGCCTTTTCTTTATCAAGAAAATTATAATAAGTTACTTCTTAAGAAGTTCATATTGGAAAACTCAAAACCTATTTACATATAAATTTAAATGCAAAAAAGTTTTATAAATGTATAGAAGGACAAGAATTTGATCAGAAAGAATTTTTGAAGCTGGTTGGAAGTTTGTTATATTTAATGGCTTCCAGACCTAACATTGTTTATGTTTCTACCTTATGTATAAGATTTCTAAGTGATATTAAAGAATAACTTTACTTTACGGAAAAATAATTCTTAGATACATCAAATTCAAAAAAAAATTGGAATTCGGTATGATATCTTTGAAAGTATTGATTTGTTTGGGTATTCAGATGCATATTGGGAAGAAAATGTTGATGATATAAGATCCACATCTAGTGAAGTATTATTTCTTGTAAAAAGTTGTGTTAGTTGGAATATAGGGAAATATAATTTAGTAAATCCTAGTATGGTTGAATATGAGTATGTTTCTTCTACTCAATCCACTACTCAAGCTGTTACCCAACTTATGTGGATGAAAACTAAATTAGAAGACTTACTTGTTCAAGTGAAATTACCCTTTCTCTTAGGTTGTGATAATCAATGTGTAATCAATCTCACCAAGAATCCAGTACAACATTATCATTCAGAAGATATTTATATAAAATATCATTTCATCAAAGATCAATTGGAGAAAAATGAATTAAATCTAGAATATGTTCCAATACTAGAACAAGTTGCTGACATTTTCACAAAACCATTATTGAAGTAACCTTTTTCTAAACTGAGGTTAAACATTGGAATCCAACCTATTTATCATCAAGGTTGAGGTATGTTTTTTTATACCCTCTCTAATATTTCCTTTGGATAGTGTGGTTAAGGGGGGAATTGTTTCCTAAATTTATCCTTATGGAATCATGTAAATATGGGAGATGTGGGTATGCTATGAATTTAGAATTGTATCTGTGTGAACTATTCTAACTTTTTATGGGAGTGGTTGTAGGGAAAAAATTTGTATTCCAGGTAAGTTTAAGAAGTGAAGAAAGTTGGGAAAGAAATTTTTTGAAGAGGTTTCATGATCACTACTTCTGGATAACATGGTTTTGGTGTCAATAATTCTTATTTCCTATAATTAGTTAGCTCACATAGGCTTATAATTTTTTATAAGTAATCCATATCTTGAAGATACAAAGTTTAATTATTAATGAATCATGGTTGAAAACAAAATCCAAATGGGGGATTGTTAGGACTAAGCGAATAAGGATGATCGTATTCAGGTGCTGTCTTTTATTGTCAATGATGTTTATAAAGAAAATAAATCACATAACTTTATTGTTGGTGAAAATCAGACTAACCATCATATTCAGGAAAATTGGAGTCACAGTGGTTGATAAATTCCATCATATTGAGAAGTTTTTTTCGGGATAAAAAGGATCATCAGAATCACCTCGAGTCCGGACTAGAGGAAGAGATCATAATAGGGGAGATTCAAAGTCTACATGACTATGAAATGAATTTGAAAATTCTTTTCCGACCTTGAAATTATCATAAATCATAAGTATTCTGAAAAACTTATTATGAAAGATTGATTAAGGAAAGGGGGGGGGGGAAATAGATGTTTCCAATCATATCCAGTCTAATAGTAATCATGTCAGTTGTATTCAAGATGTTAAGGGAAAAAATTTGTTGATAAAATATAGGGAAGTTACAATACTTTCCGTGGTAAGTCATATGATGCTAAAGATGATCTTCAAAGAAATAAAATTCATGAACGAATTTATGATACAAGATGATGTTCGTAAAAGAAGAAAGTTGTTGAAGCTGATGTTTTCCGGCCTCAAGGTTATTGTAATTAGTTTTCTAGATTTCGATTTATTTAAAGTCTTAGGAAGATGATCGTAATGAAGAAATGAAAGAAGCTACCGAAGTAAGAGTTGTTGACACCATTCCATCGTATTTTTCATACCATCATATTCATCAAAGGTAGATTTTTTCTAATCAAGACTGATACTAAAGGCATTGAAATTTTGGAAGATGATTAAAAACATAATGATATATCAACAATGTAGTAAAACATTTATCAGGTTTGACTTACATCATAATGAGTTAGATTGTAAAAAAACTAATACCAAGCATGAGTTTGGTAAGAGTATGTAGGACATAGTTGGATGTGATGTTAAAGAAGGGATTCAAATTTGAAGGTTGGGACTATTTTTGGAAAATGTGATAAACCAAATGTTTTGGTTTTCAGTTAGACCAAAACTTAAAAAATATAAATCTTTGAAGAAGGAAGATGATGGGTATCAAATTTAGAAAAAGAAAGAAAACCCCTAATTTTTTTCAAATGATTTTATCAATTGGGTCAAGAGACATCATATAAGAATTGACACTAGTTTATCATGCTAATAAAAATAACAAAATCAGAATGAGTAGATAGCAACATAATCATATCTGTAATCAGAATGGAGAATTAGAATAGAATTAGTGTTTGCAAAAACATTAGAAGAGAGATGAAGTGTTTAGAAGATTTGAGAATGATTGAGAAGAAACAAGAATAGTTTATAAGAGTTGACGAGGTCAAGATACACCATAATTTCAAGGTAAAAATAAAATTTGGAGAATTTGGTTGATTGGGAATGTTTTTAGGAATCCCACCCAAACCAAAATTGGGGTGAGTATAAAAGTAGAAAGTACAATGTACATTCCTGACTGAAGTATTGTTCATGATAGGTAGAGAGAAGGCGGAGCACTGAAGAAATTCTATTGAAAATAAGTGGTCTTCATATTTTTTTTCTTAAATAATTCATGTCAGATTGAATTAAAAGGTTAATAGACAAGATTTCAACATATTCAGTTGATTATCATATTTATCTTATTATCATATTCAAAAAATGATTGTATTAATCAGGATAATCATATTCAATTGGTGATCATATTGAACATGATTATTATATTGATATTTACATACTAAAGAAGAAAGTGTTTATAATTGTCTCAATTGTATTCTGTTGAGATATATTATCATATTCAGTAATCGAAATGGGAAATTCGGACTGGGACATTGGAGTGAGTTTTATTACCAAGTATAAGAGGTTCTTACTAGAATCTGGGTAAGAAAGTGAAAGTTTTCTTTGAAAGTTTATATTTTTAAAAGTTGATAAATCAGACCATGTTACATGTTTTGTTACAAAAAATTTTTATTACATCATTTGTGTTAGCAGGAGCATAAACACTATTGGATTACTTAAATAGTAATACATGAGGTATACTTGATCGATTTTATCTCATTAGAACTATTTTGTATTTGAAAATATATTTAAATTTTGATTTTTGTCATTGTGAAATATATAGAGAAAGTACAAGTGGGGTGTTACTTTAAAAGAAAAATCTTAGTTTCTAAGAGTTATATGAAAAAACTATTAATTAATTGATCTACTATAGAAGATTAATATATTACTATAGTATATTGTTAGGCTTCATCTCTATGGGCTTATAAAATTTTGAATAATTTGGATGTTATGACTAAAGAGTTACTTATTTCATGTGACAACTGATATATTATTAGTATATCTAAAAAAACCTTACAACATTCAAGGATTAATAATATCAAATTTAGATATCATTTGATTAGATTCCTTATTTAGAAGGGTGAAATCTATTGGTAATATGTTCAAACTAATGATGAACTGGCAGATATTTTCACTAATAATTTAGACCCAACTATGTTTGAGATAAGTTAATATGAACATAGCATGATGGAAATATAAAATAAAATTTTACAATGAATCTGTTTGAAGTATATGTTTATGGATAGAAAACGATTCATTGTGGATAAAATCAATTCACATATAGATTAATTGTTATGACATAATTTTATCTTTAATCAGTAACTATGTTAAAAATTTTATAATTGTGGTTTACTGAGATATATATAAACTGGTTTCTAATTTGGTGTTAAATTTTTTTTGCTGGCTACTAATCATGGAATCTATTTATATTATCTATTTTATTGAAATATTTAATCAACATTGGTGATATTTATAATTCATTGAAAATATTCAGCCGTGTTCTTATATTGTTATGTATTTTAAAAAAAATTTGAAGAGAAGTTTTCAAAATTTCATAGAAGAAGTTTTTTAAAATTCTAAACACATAAAATTTAAATTTTATAAAAATATTTTTGAAGATGTATCTATTTCAAGAGTAAGGAAAAAATTATATTAAGGGAGATTGAAACAAATTTTAATTATTTTATATTTTTTTGGATAGTAGAATAATTTTTCATATTTGAGTTTAATTTTCAAAAGAGGGGTAAGATGTGATTTAACCACTTATTTTTTCTTTTTGATAATTTTAAAAATGGGGAGAAGTTTTTGAAATAATATTTGGTTTTGTAATTATTAAAAAGGGAGAGTTTTTTAGTGTATTCTAGGATCCACTCAACTATGTTTTCATAATTTCAAAATTACTATTTTATTCCCACTAACATGGTTAAATATTTTTTTTAGGTTTTCAATACATAAAAATTTAAATATGATTGTTTATGTTGTTTGTTCAATTTTACTTTACATTTTTTATTTTTCTTATAAACTAATTTTAGGGAAAAGTATATCTCTATATGAGTTAGGTTATAAATAATTTATTAAAAAAAATTTGAGTGTCAAATGAATCATCCACATGAGGCGTATGAATCATACATAAGTTTTGAGTGACTCTTATGCAATGTCAAGAATGACTTATACACAGCTAAAATCAAAGTTTTATTAGATAGAATGAATCAAACCAAGAATAAAAATAATAAAAATGTATCGAATGAATCATATAAAAATCCAACTAGATCATGCACAAACAATAGGATGACTCATACACATCATGGGAAATTACAATTACGTAGCTTAAAAAATGTCTCATATAAAAAAATAGAATGATTAATATACTCAAAAAATTTATGAAACTAAAAAAAATTTATATTTTGAATTTTTTTTATTAAGATTCACTACATGTTTGTATTATATGTTTTCTTTTAATTATTTTTTATATAATCATTCATTAATTATTTATTTTCTTTGAAATATTGTTTGGGAACATTTTTTATAAAATTAAATTTAATGCAGGAAGGATAAAGTAATAGAAAATATTTACAGACTATATTATGATATTTTATTTTGTTTATAGTGATAAAAGATCAATTATCAAGAAGTATAAATGATGTTAGGATGTTAAATAAATAGATAATTAAACATAAAACATTATCTCTAAATAATAATCAACAAAATTTGAATTATTTTATTGGTTTCACATGCATGGATACTACTTTGGGATAAAAAAATCTATAATTGTTAGTTTATTCACATATAGGGCATGTGGCTATCACATTAGGAATTTCTATGAATGATGAAACTCTATAAATAATGTTTGATAGAAAAAGTGAAAATAAATTAAGTAATTGTTTAGGATACTCATTCTATTTTATACTATATAATTTTTTAAATATTCACAAAAATAATCTCTTATGGGATTCATATTTATGAATATTTTTTGTCAAAGTGGAAATTACTACCTTTATATTACATTATTTCATTTCCCAATTGATTTTTGAGGTTTTATAATTCCTTACATTATTTAAATTTGTTTTCATTGTGGTTTATTATTTTTCATTTAAAATATGGACCTCATTATTGGGTTATACTACCCCAAAAAATTTATGTCTGGTTGTTCCATGGTTTGTTAAAATCTAATAGTTTTAATTATACCTTGGTTTTAATAAATCAAATGTTGGTTCTTTATCCACATCAAAAATAATGTTCTGGGTTTTTCTTTTCGATGTAAAAAAGGAATGAATATATATTTTCCTCGAGATATGAAAAATAAATTCTAAAGGATCATGACACATCTCAAAATTTAGTTCACTTATATAGTGGTCCATACTCCCACATTGAAAGTGTGAAGTGTAGACATAGGATCACTTTGATATGAACTATTATAAAAACACCTATATAAATATTTTATTTTATATTTCATAATTTAATTAAATATATAATAATTTTTTAAAAAATTAAATGTGCTCAATTCACCCCCCCCCCTCTTCGCTATTCAGATATATTGCCTACAAGGAAGACAGTCATCATCATGAGTATTTTTATCTCTAGCATGGTGTATGGTTGAATTTTAAACACTACTATAATATGTCCTTATTTTATATGACTATTTCATAGTGAATATAATAAGATAATTTTAGAAACTATTCATGGTGATTCTTTATTTATCACTTCATTATGAAAAATAGGATATATTCTACCATGAGCATTTACAAATAACACTACAACATAGTCTGTCACTTTCTGGCATGAGAAATATTTTTCTAGCAATGTGTTGGGATTTCAATAAGTTAATAAATTATATTATAAGATTAGTAAAACCATATAATTATATTATTTCCTTCACTTTGGATTTATAGTTTCAAGTCTGTTTAATTTTATGAAATGGAATTGTTTTAGTGGTAGAAGCTGAATGGAAGTAGTCCAGTGGATGTAACTGAGTGGATGTTACCTAAGAAGAATTAGAAGTAAAAATAGTGGTGACTTTTTATGAGAATAAGGAAGTTGGAAAATTTAAAAAATGCACTTTATACTATTAATGTTTCATATAAAGGATTGATTCACCTGATTGAGTGGCTCAATATGCAGCATGATGTTCTAGAGGTGGTGATTGATATACAAAATTTATATGACAAAAAGGTTTTCTATTGATGAAACATGGAAGTCTTAAATAGAGTTTTTTAGTGATTTAGTGATAAATTAGAGTAATTTTGATATAATATAGTAGTAACATACTCTATTTAGTGTAAATTAGTGGTCAACAAAAGAGTTTCTATTAGAAATCAAAAGGTGTAATAAAAAACGGTAGGCCCCCCATGAATTTCATAAGAAAGTTGAACTTTATGATCATCAAGAATAAAATATAAAATATTGGTTTTGGTTTAAATTAGTGATTAATATAGATCACATCATAGTATCACGGTATATATTTTTGTAGGATATAGAGATAAAGGCTAGAGGTTGTAGTCTAAAAGGGTGGTGAATCGAAAGGAGCATGAGTAAAAAAATTGAGTTGGTGAGTGTTTTGAACTACCAATTGTGGGTTATCAAAGTGGTAACACTTGAAAAAACATAGTCAAGGATACTATTGGTATAGATTATTCAATTAATTTGGGTAGGGTACTAAATTTTTTATTTCCCTTTTGTGCCAGATGAGTTTTATTCTATGGATGAGAAATGTTGTTACTATTCTTCTATAGATGTAGGGGTAACATTTGAACCATGAAATAATGTGTGTTATGATTTTGTTTTTTTGTAAAATTATTTATCTCACCTATTCATTGAATCTAAATAAATATCGTAAATAAAATCTTGGAGTTATAACTAAGAGAAGATTAAATCAATGTTGTGGGTTTTTTGTGAGGACTTCTTAGTTGAAGAAATTATGTTTTCATGGTGTCTTGGTGATGAAAACATTCAATTAACTTGTTTTGTATTTGAGGTCTCTAAGATCTCTTCAAGTTTTTGTACGTGGGAATCATCTAGTTCGTAGTTTTTGTAAAATTAACATCTGAATAGTTTTGTATCTTAAATATCCCTCTATGACCCAGATCAGGATAATATCGTTAAGTGGGAAAAAGAGTGATTCAATGATCCATTTTCATTTTATGAATTATTATTCTTATTAATTCATCCTATGTGACTAATTGATGTCTGAATCCATATTATTTAATTACTTAGGATCACCTCATATATAAATACAATTAAATCAAAATACATAATAATTTACATGGTTCATCCATAAAGTCATACTCTTCACTGCAACCATTTAAATTCCCCATTTACATATTCTTCACTAAATTAATAAGTGGATATAACAATTTGTTATATACCCCTAATTAAAATCTTCTCCGTTATCAATTATACACTTTAATCCCCAAATATAACCTTGACTATTTATACACCACATCACCAACTATAACCATGACAAGTTATGCAACCCAACCAATTCATTAGAAATGATTGCTTATACACCACAATTATAAGTCTCCATCTATGTCTAGTTATACTCCCCAAGAAAATATAACATTTTCAAGGTATATCCATAATTATAAATATATTTGTCTTACTTTGAGTTGCTTCTACACCACTAAGAATGATCTTTCACTATGAACGTATAAAATCAAGTTCACTCATGTTAAAATTCATGTTTATACATCTCAATATTATTTATAACATGAAAGAAAAACATTCTTAACGGATTAGATGTTCGCATGATCCAAATATTCTCATCTTGCTGAATAATTTTACATGTAAGTCTTCATCTCCGATAATTATTTACCTACTTTTAAATATTTCTTCAATCTCTCCTCGACACAATAGTGTATTGTTTTCCTCATATACTTCTCTTCTCAACTAAATTCTTTGTAAAATTTTCCTATATTTAAGTATATTATAACACATTATCAACTGTTATATTTTCATTTTAATATAATTTACTTCATTTATTTTTCATGATACATCAATTTCATAACATATATTCGCAGTCATGCATTATCTGATCAAGTCTTCACTTATTATGTGTTGTCAAAATGATGTATCATGTAGTATAGAATTAAGTACATAGAAATAAATTAATCTATGTATGGATAAAAAATCTCATGAACTCACTCATGATTCCCATAATATAAATATTACATGGATACCACTCCTTTATGAGGATATAATTTCATGAAAACTCTCTCCTTCATGAAAAATATCACGTTGGATTCACCTCCTTCATCTAGCTAAGAAGTCTTGGAAATGATCACTATTTTCTAGTAAATAAAATAGAACTCAATAAAGTATCCAAAAATCAAAGTTCAATGTTTCTTCATTATTTATATAAGATTTCACCTGCTCATGTTTTATTGAATTTTTTTTTGAGATATTCATTCCCTTGTGACACTAAAATTCATGAATTAAACTATTCTATTAGGTTGCACCAGGAGATAAAAAAAATTATGGAGTTGAGCCTTTTCATACTTGTATTATCCATTACAGTTTCAAAATTTTCTCATGCATGTGGTAATATTTACATGCATCAATATATTTATAACTTCTCAAGCTCGAACACATTTAGATTCGTGAATACCATGTTCTAAATTCATCTTGTATTGTCAACTATGGACTCATCTTCAAATTGGTGCTCACATGAAAATCCTATAATTCAAGAAGGGTATATTATAACACCATCATCTTGGAATATCAACAATTAAATGTAGGAATGTTCATAGAATCCACAAAATACAAATACAACATGTATAAAAAACTAGTAGTGTCAATTGCTAGGGTTTCTCAAGGAAGAAGAAAATGTCTGGTGACATCATTTTATTTAAAATTTCAACAAAATGTTATATCTATAAGTATCAAGTAAATTAATAGTACCTATTTTTTTTAAAAAAAGTCTGACATTTATTTTCAGCTCATATGGTGCATTAGTTTATTACTATGAACACTTCCTAATAATGGCAATGAAATCCAATTGGGTGTTCATTCTCACCCTCAATCTCCCATGTTTCCCTTAATGTGTGAGGAAAAGTACAATTTTTATTAACTCATGACGAACTGCATGATCTATGCTACACCTATGTTCAATGATTTCTTCCACACCTATTAACCTCATCTACTTGTTTGGCCTTGGAAGGTATTCCCTCAATCTTGGCATGTTCAATGAAATATGCTACATGAGGGTCCCTAGATTGAATTGCCCAGTTATTTTAGAATACTAAAACTATAGTAAAATAACTAAGTTTAATTCAATAATACTTCTATAAAATTATTCTTAAAATACTCTTGATAATTGTTAAGTCCAACCTCATCTTATTTGAAATCATCTTCTCGATATTTAAATGATCTTTTCAATAACATCAATGTCTCAACATTATTCAATCACCATAAACTTCTTCTTAATGAGTTCTTCAAATAATATTTCTTCACATCACATTTTTCATGTTTTAAATAATGATGCATCTCTAATTCACTGTTATAACATGTATTAGATGTTATTACTGGTGTAATAATCATGACATCTGAATTTTGAGGATGTTCCCATAAAAACAACCCCAGAATAATCATCACTTTATTCACATGTTGAAAATTCTTTAACACTGATTCAATTAACCATATTGACAACAAATAAAATTCATCCAATGGTAACTATAATCTATAGAGATTGGTATCATAGTATGATTCTATTTCATCTTGACATTATTTTATCAAGGACTCAAAATGATGTCACTTTATAGATAGTGGAAATGCCACAACTTTTTGGGAATATTGATAATCCTCTATGAAATTGGGTCTGGTGGAATGTTTCATTATTTGGGAGACATTATGGTCGTAGGACAACTATTTTCTCCTAATGGTTTTGTTTTTGGAGGTTTTAGTGGGATTTCAATGATCATATAATAATAGTACCAAGGAGATACACTCTAGTTTATCGAGGAAACATAAAAAAATTAATATCAAGACTACTAGAGATATCCAAAATATTTTCATGGTTCTTATGTTTCCCAATATTAGCGGGATATAATTATTTTCATAGGATAGAATTTCATGTTTATGTTTGGATATGATGTATCAATGGTGGATGCTTTAGATTTTATATGATACTATTGTTTACTATTCGTAGAGAATTCAAAAATTCTATGGGAAGGCATTCTAGTCAGATGTAAGTTGTTTAAAATAATTGGGAGGGTAAAATATTAATCACATTATTCTTGATGGTGTAGTAGATTAATTAATTTAATGATCCAAAATGAGGTTTTAGTGGTAAAATAAAAGTCAATCAATTCGTATGATTTAGTTAATGAAATTCGAATCATGGTTTTCTGCGTAAGACTGAATGGACTATTCTTAGAAGATATAACGTCAAGAGGTTCCCACAGATCCTATAGCTAAGAAGGGGATTATAATTTTTCTTCTATGTGTTCACTAGAATAATTTGATTCAAGTCAGTTCATTGTAGGGTTTTCATCACTCAACATTCACCTAGTGGGAGTAGTTTAATTTTTTTCTCGAGGCCTAAATTAGAGGATCTCTCTAGATTGTTGTTGAATTAATGGATTAATTTTTTCAAGAGTTGAATGGAAGTAGTTGGTTATGGTCATATAAATTATTAATAAGAATTTTATGATTATAGTTAAAGAACATGGAAAGTTTTGGAATATTTGGGATTCATATAGAATGGAAAAAATGGGACCTAAGAATGTAGAATGTTCAAACAATATATATTCTCTTTATATGATCATGTTTGATGAAAGCATTTCATGTTAGAGATGTAGAAATACAAATAATACAGGTTGTGGAATGGTAATATTGATCAAATTGATTAGAGAAATAAGTTTAAAGACCCTTGGTTGCTAAAATAATTTCCACAACTAAGGTGAAAGGGGTTTTCTTTAGAAAATTCATGGTGTTTGGACTTTAAAAGTAGTGGGTGGTGTTCTGGTTCCATATGGGGGAGAAACTAAATGAATCATAATCTTTGTAAGTTATAATTTTTCTCTCATATGGATATTGTACATTGTTCCTTCATCGATTAAGTGGCATAACAATATTGGTGTTCTTCTTCCTGAAATAAAAAGTCTGATGAGTCTTTGGAACCATCATTGAGAAGAACCATGGGGGAATAAATAAATCCATATAATGGTTTAGTGGATGATAGATGTTGGATCAAGTGGGTGTTTTGATAGATACATTGGTGAAAAATCCAATATTTTTATGATTCTAAAAAAAGAACACTACTAGGGGTTATAAATAAGATTATGACTTGATTAGGGAAGTCTTTTCCATAGGTGATCCATTTCTAAAAGTTAAATAGTTTATTTTTCACTCATTTTTAATGCATTTGAGAAGTCAAACACATACATGAAAGTGATATAAGAGTAAACATACATATCCTAAGAATTTTGTTTCTATGAAAAAGAGTTATGATGAAGACATCAATATTTTGAATCTATGGAAACGACTTCTAGAGGGTTATTCAAGTATTAAAAGGTCCTATAAATTAAAGGGGGTCCTCAAATTATTAGAACCAGGTTAGAATACGATGGTAGAAATATAATGTGAATTCATTGGCTGAAATGAGTAATTTTTTAGTATTAGTTTTTTATCCAATGATATTATATTTTCTAGAATAAAGAGCTCCAAATGTAGGTTGATTATAATGATATCACTAGATATTGATGTACTAAAACGATCTCTAATTGAGTAAGGTCAATGTAAGATTCATCATAAGAATAAAAATAAAAAACGAGATAGGAAATGGATAATATACACGGAAGAATAATATTTATATGACTTCAATATATTCAATTAGAGGACATGAATGTTTTCTTTTGAGGATTTATATGGATATATTTAACTGGTTTCTTGGTTTAGTGGAATATCATATCATGTTATAAAATTTTGAAGTGCTGCTGATTTAGTGGGAACATGGATGATCGATATATTATTAGAAAACCATGTGGACACTACATAGTTTAATGGTAGTTGGATATTGGGACTTAAGTGAAATCCATTAAGAATATTCTTTCTGTGGGTGATTGTTGGGATTAGCATTAGAAAACAGTTATCATGAGCAATATTGTTCAATTTTGGTATGAGAACTATTTTACTATTTAATCATTGAGATTTATAAAAGTTAATTATTCATAACATAGAAATAGTGAAGTTATATATAAATAACATCACCTAGAGTATATATTTTCATGTTAATGTTTCTAGATGTTATCACAAGGGATTTTTTTGTAGTATCAATAGAATGGAAGTATTGCATCTTATGTAGTTGAGTGTAATTTAGTGTAGCTACTGGAGCAGCAGTGGTAACTAACTGTGAAAATGTGGAATGGGGTACATCAGATGCATTCACTCTATAGTGGTCTTGTTTTAGGGAGAGTGATGTAGTAAAAATGGAAATTCAAGATGAAACATGAAGTTTTGATGGTGGTGATGGATGTATACAAGTTAAGATACATTGTTGGTTTTTGGTTATGATGCATGGAAGTCTTATTTGAAAGTTTTATGAAAAATTAATGATATGTAAGACTCATTGGGATAGAAAAATAAAATAAATTGAACAATTTAGTAAAATTTGACAGCCAACACAGGTGTTGTAATAAGAAATCAGAAGTCATTTTGTCCAACGGTGGGTCACCTTTGAATATCGAAAGATGATTGGACATGATGAACAATTTTACTCTATTATAAACTAATGGTGATGTTCCATACAAGTGATTGTATATAGAGAACATAAAATCATTAGAACATGTAGTTCTAGAGGACTTAGTGTTGAAGGCCATAGGATATATTATGGAAGTGTGGTACACCAGAAAGATAAAAACTAGAAGATAGGGATATCAAGGGTTTTGTCCTGCCATGTGTGGGTTATCACAATAGGGTCAATCATGAAAAGATGTATGTCATGATGAATATTGGTATGGATTCTTCTATTGATCTTGGTATGGTATCAGATTATAGTTTTTCCTTGTAACATGGATGTGTTTTTTTCATTTAAGGAAAAAAGATGTAGTTGTTCTCCTGGGGATATAGATCAAATTTTGAAACCATATAATCTTGTGTGTTGTACATATGTTCTATTTTTCATTTCATGTTCTTGTTCTTTATAATTCATTACCTCCAAAGGAATATCATCAATGTAATCTAGGGGGATAAGCGATAATCATTGTGGTATATGGGTAATTATAACTTTTTAGTTGGTGACACTGAGTTCATGTGGTGTCATGGAAATCAGAACTAATGGTGACCTTGATCCATGCTTGAGGTATGAATGATCATTTCAGTTATTGGAGGTGGGAATTTTCTGATTCAAAGATTTTTGAAGTTTAACTTTTAGATAATTTCATTAATTTAATATCCCCAATATAATAGAGCACCGCCATGACATAGTTACTATCCCCAGGGCCATCCACTAGTCATGCATGAATCCAATGCCATGAGAATAACCACATTTCCATTATTCTGTCTCTATAAATTTCCACACATTAACCATAGTGTTATTTCGAGTTCACCATGGAGTGAATTCTATAACTTCAGAATTTATATATTCCTCTACTTCTATCATAGCTCCGAACATATTCTGACTCATCTATGGAAATCTTGATGATAAATACAACATGAAATAACAATCAAAACTCATAAGAAAATGATGCAAATAAATGAGACTTATAAATATTCCAATAAAATATTTATCTAAAGACCATACCAATACAATGAATAATGTTTTTGAGAGTTCTCTAAATTTTAGTATAAATATCAATAATATGTTGACCAAGTCTTAAATGATTTCTCCTTAGTTCCCCCTATGAAAAAGAACTTAATGTGGGTTCTTTAATCTCAAAAATCTCATCATTATTCCCATACCATACATGTGACCATTGGTGCACATACATACCTTGTGGTTTTCATGCAGGTTAAGGATGGGACCCTAGTACAAGTGAACAAGTCAAAAGAGCTATACCATGATATACAGATAGATCCAAGGCAAGGATGAGGAATTTGGATATGTCTCCTTGCTATTTTATTTTCATATTTTGTTTAGCATTGTATATGATCAACTCACTATGTGATATTTGTTGGGATGTGTAACTATATGACCTGTAAGAGTGATGATTCTTAATTTCATAGCGCATGACATCATTTATGGTTTTTCTTCTATTGTAAATCCACATGTTGCACGATGAGGTTTATTTAATTATGATGTTTTAATTATCTATCTATGATTTTTGTTTATGATACACGTGGTAGGGTCTCCCCATGTGATTTCATCATACCCATATTTCCCGTCAGAAACATCTGGCATATGAGGAGCCATGTCTAATGTTACATAGAGCTCTAACTCAAGTTGGTGATCAATTATTGAGCAAAGGGAATTAAAACTATAATTCATAGATTAATCAAGAATAAATATTAATGATTATTAATTATTAATTACTAATTACTAATTAACAATTGATAATAATTAATAACTTATAATTAATGACAAATTATTAATTTTTTATAAATATTAACTAATAACTAATAAATAATATTCTGTATTAAATAATTAATATTTATTATTTAATAATTATTAATAAACATTTTTTATCCATAATTATTTAGTAACAATTAATAATTTATAACATTTACTAATCAATATTTTATTAATAATTAATAATTAATGCTAACTATTAATAAAAATAGCATTTATTCGTAACATATAACATAAAATCACTTTTTAATAATAATAAATTAAAAATAAATAGTTATTAAATAATGATTAAACGTTAAAAAATAAAAATTAATAATTTATAATTTATAAGAACTTATTTATATCAAATAATTATCAATTAAAAATTATTAGCATATATGATTTAAGGTTTAATATTTAATATTTTATTTTCAATGTTTAATTATTATTGGTTTCTAAATAGTAAATACTTTATAATTTATTATTAATTTGTAACCACGATGTTATAGGCTAGTTAGTGTGGCACCTCACCTAATACCCTCATTAAATGGGTTTGATTCTCTCTTGGGGGAGGGAATTAGTTTTCCCACTTAAATAAAGGGGAAAAATAATAACGCATAAAAACTAATTAATAATTAAATAAAAAATAATACACAATTATTAATAATTAATTTATAATTTATAATTACTAACTTTTACTTACTAATTTAAACTTTAAAATCATTAATTAATAATAAATTACAAATACATAATAATTAATAATTATTTTCAATTACTAATATTCATTAGATATTAATTAATAAATTATAATTTATAAAAAATCATTAATAATTACTTCTCAAAAATATATTATTAATTATTATTAAATAATGAATAATAGAGAACTAAAAATCAATAATTAATAATTGTTTAATGTTAATTATTTGTTAATTACTAATAATTTATTGTAATTTGTTATTAATAATTTATTACAAATAAATAATAAATACTCAATACATAATACTTAATAATTAATAATTAATCACTATTAAATAATAAATACTAAATTTTCAAAATATTATTTACTAAATAAAATTTAATAGTTGATAAATAATTTAATTTTTAAAAAATATAATTAATAATTAATTAATATTTAATAAATAATTAAAATCTTTCTTTTGGAATGATTATTTCTAAATTTGACTCTTATACTATGCTTGTCCTAGATGATGTTAACATGCTGATTTAGAGCTTCAAATTCAGTAAAAATGTTACTATCTTTTGGGCCCCATATATAGTTGGTGTACTATACACAAAGAAATATTATAAGAATATTTACAGGCGGCACATAACCTCTCTAAAGTGGATGAAGCTCTCTGAAAGGGAATATATAACACTATCGATATTGATTCTGATGCTGGAAATATGGAATAACAAGCTACAAATAAATAACTAAATGATGCTTTCAAGTATGCTTTTTTACTTCATCGTTATAAATAGTAAATAATATGTGGAGTGTTGATTTAATTTCTTCCTTCATTGTAATTTTCCAATCATGATTTGGTTATAAATTAGTGACGTGTTTTAATACGTGTTGAATAGTGATGGATCTTTCAACGATTTCATGGAAGGTTTGTCTATATTGCACTTCAGTAGAAAATTTTTTAATCCAATTTCAGTTTCTACTACATATACAGTATATCAGATATGGTCTATGTAAAATAATTGAAATTGATGCGATGGGTTCTCTCTTTAAATATGTTTTTTCTTATGTATATGAGGATGTCTAGTTAATAGATAAGATACTAGATGATCCCATCTATAATACTTGAGTGAAATAATTATCACTGCTTTTCTTTGTTTGAAAGCCATTGTAATAAATATCATTTAATAAAAATATGTTAGATAGATCCCTACATTTAGCACTTGGGTCAAGGTTGACATTGATGGGTACACACTTGGTGCCCCAAGACTTGTATGTCGTGGTGAGGTATTTAAGACATTCTAATGATTCCGTAGAGAATCATTCTTTCAATTATTCAGTAATTTTTATTCTCTTTAAGTTGATATTTTCTCAGTTATAATATTAATGTGTTGTTTCAAGATGTGCGGCTAACACACATTATATAATCAAAGTGATGTGTCTTAATATTTAATTTCACAAAAAAGTATATAAGTAATATCCCTTTGAGGCACTTTTCAAAGGGCATATAATGTTCATACTTTATTAGTAATATCTAAGTGATTGTTTCCTAGACATAATGAAAGGGGAACCAAGTTATTAATTCACTCTCCAAAAAAGAGATGGTTTCCAATGAGTCTCATTGGTACTTCGGCCTACAAAATTATATTATGTAGTTAAATTTGTCAAATACTTAGGGTTATTCCTATACCAATTTATATAAAGATATTTTGTAAGAATTCTTTATTCTAATTACATAAAAATGGTTACAGTTCAGGTCATAACCTAATCTATCCTGATCATCATCATCATCATCATAATCATCGTCATCATTTTGATATATTTTTTACAATAAATAGATTGGGGATTCAAACCATTTCAAACCACTTATATAGAAGAAATAATGGCTTTAATTGGCATTACATTTGGGGAACCTTACATGTCATGTGTTGGTCGAATCACAATGAGAAAAGTGATTTCTATTTCAGCAAGGCATAAAGTTAGTATGTTTCATTGATGGTCAGTTTATGTTCAAGTGATGTGTGCTAATGCAGGTAGGAGTTCATTATCATGGGGTGAGAATGTTGGGCTTGTCCATGCATGCATCATGGGAATGCATAGATATAAAAGGAAAAAATCATCCAAATTGACTAAATAGATTAAAAAATTACTGGATCAAACCAAAAAATTATTGTAATATAGTGCCATTTAAAATGGTATTGTGAGTAACCCATTAAACGTAAGGGTATGTGGGAAAATATTGTATTGTCAGTGGGTCTATTAAGGTGATATAACTCTTAAGGGTGTGTGGTTTGTCCAACTATCCCTTGAGTGAACATGTTATTCCATTTCATTACAACTCATTAATAACTATCTATATTATTATTACCATTGTTATTATTTATCTGACCCAACATTCATCCAAAAACCAATATATATTTGGTTGTTGAGTAGATATGTTGAAATACTCAAGCAATGTTGTTTACCTGTTTAAAATGTAAACATTAAATGGGGAAACTAAAAAGGTCCCATCCTGAAAAATCCAATACATTAGGGTTCAGTCTTGAATTATACATGATTGGTTTCATTGGTTATGGTTCCTGAGTATTTTTATTTATTTTTAATTTAATTTTAAAGTGAAAAATTATTATTTTAAATATTTTTTGCATTTTTATTAAATAGATTGGGAATCATTTTAGTTAATTACATATCTATATTCATATTAATGACCCTCCTAAGGGGTCCTTTAAATGATATAGGGGTGTCTGATAATGAGATCCTCTCTCAGATATTATCTGCAACATTTCTGAATATTATTTAAGTATATACCATCAAAAACTTATTATTGAGGGTTATAAAAATTCAATTCATCCATCCAAAGGTCTAGAAACATATTTACATTTTTTTACTAATGGCTTCATTCTCTTTTTAGCTGATAGAATAAATATCATGTTCCCAAATGAAATTTTTCAACACTATGAAAGGGTCTCATTCTATAGTATTATATTCTCCAAACCAAACATCTAAATTGGAAATGGATTTATTTATACAAGGATGATGTGAATTCTTAACTATCTCAGTATTAGAGAGGTATATTAACCTATTAGGAATTATGGAGTTCCTCTATTTTGAGGATGAAATGAATTCGATTATTTTTCATAGATTTCATACCAAATTGTGAACCATCATGCAATTTATAACTGTAATTCATGTTCCATTACTAGAATAATATGTCGTCTTGAATTTATTATTATTTAAAAACTTTTTTTCTTAATCATGTTGTATAAATAGGTTTTAGACCTTATCAATATATTGAATATGATAATTAAAATTTTTGAATGGAGTGGTAATATTTTTGGAATAGTATGTGGTTACAATCCATTGGATGGACTGTTACAATCTTGTTCAAGATAATGGTGTGCGAATAAAATAATCTAAGTAATTTAGTTATTATATTTAGGTACATTTTTTATGGAAACTTATTAATTATAATTTTAAGAGTCTCTCTATTCTTCTAATTAAATTTCTATAAAAACTCAAGAATAAAAAATTTCACTATGTTGTTTCATCTGTATAGACAACATTCTCAGAATCTTACTCTAATATAACATTTCCCTCTAAATGCATGGTCTTTGAAACATGTAAGTTCAAATTTCATTATGATAAATTTTTTGAATTCCCTCTTATTAATCTAGTTGATAATAATGATTGTTTTTGTGATAATAGAACTTCTATTAGTGACTCCTTTAAAACTCAATAATATATTCTAGATGATTTTAGATGGCTCATTGATGAGTATATTTTTATTCTAAATAAGGAAACTCTTTCATGGGAACCATTGAAAAGTGGTGTTTTTACTTATAATAAATACTATCTTTTATAAATTGTAGGCATGGTCTTAATTGTAAATAGTTTGAATATTTACACAATCCATTTATTTGGCCATATTGATGTTGGTTTATCTATAGGTTGATTCACAATAGAATCCACACTACTAATAGGATATAGCATTTTTGTTTTCATTATTGTTCTTTATGGGTATTTTCAGGTCAAATATTGAAAATTAATATCATATTTTAATACACATCCTTATCGTGAAGGCTATCTCAACAAGTGTTTCTGATTTTTTTAAGATTGTTCAACTATAAACTGAGAAATATCTTCAAATATTTCAATACCCTAACAACATAGAAATTTTTTATCATCAAAAGAACATAGTAAATATTGAAGTTATAATATTTTTTTACTATATATAGAAGGGAATTTAAATTATAATTCCTACATGGATATTCATTTCTATATGGGATGTACTCTCACATATTGTTTATATTATCAAGGAGGTCAATGCACATTAATGGAATTCCATGATAACTCTATTAGAAAATAGTTGGTTTATAGGGTATTTATCATTTCAGGTAACTATATTAGATATATAGGATCAATTAAATTTTTTTAGTAGCCCATCATTTTTTTTGTTTATAATGATCAATTCCCATGTTTCATTGAAGGGAAATAAATAACCATTTATTTGTGGATATATTTTTAATAAACCTGAGGGTCATGTTTTTATAATATTTTATGAATATTGTTGAAATTAAATGAAATGTTTTCTAAGATAGAAGGTGTGATTATGGATATTATAATTATATATCATAGGGGATTCATTTGATTATAGATTTAATTTTTTTCAGTATGTGTTTTCTAAGCTATCAAGCAATGATAAATATATCTTTCTTAGATACATATACTACAATGGGATCAATGTGTTAAGTATATTTATATTATCACATTTTTTATTAAATTTAATTGTAGGGTTGAAAATTCACTTGTGTATTTCCTTGATAATAAAAGTGTGTTTAGTAATTAATTTGTATATAATGATCGAATCCTTGAGGATTTGGAATCAATCTAAAACTCAACAAATAGGATTTTGTGATTTTTAATTTGTTTTTGGATAAGGTTTTCCTTTGAATTATTTTCCAATTATTATTATTATTATTCAATAATATCCCAGTTGAGTGCTTTTATATGTAACCTAAAATCAAGGTTTCAAGGTTTCAATACGGAACCCCTATTAATTTCCTCCTTTGATAGATGTTGGATGTTTGGATTTGGGTTTATTATATAGGTTGGTCCCAGGTATATACTATATTGGAATTACCATCAAATTCATTTGATACTTATTTTTCAGCTAGATAGTTGATAATTCATTAGCATTTATTTGATATTCAAACACGACTTATATTCGAGGATGATATGTCCTACTAATGGTGCAATTTGAGCCAAAGTGTGATCCATTTAGTGGTAAAATAAACGTTTTTGAAGTGTTCTTGTGTGGTATACTTGTAATTCAATTAGTCCCATAATGTGACATGTGGTATTGAAAATTATGACTTATTAGTGGGGTCTAGAAATGGTTGACATGCTATTGCTAGCATGTGGGTGATGACCAAAATTTGGGTGGGGTATAATGTCAGGCTTTATGAAAATGGTCTCTCATAGATATTATGTGATAGATTCTCGATGATGTATAACATCATTAAAGAGAATGAAGAAGAATGATGGAATAATTTTGAACTCAAAAAGAGTAGGGGTCAGGAAAAAACATGTACAAAACACATGAGAGTATATGGAAGGATTATCCATTATGAAATATTGAAACTAGTTGATCTATCTTCAAATACATGACCGATGGAAACGGTATAATGAATTTGTTATGTTTTTTACATTTTTTAGTTTTTTTTAATTAATATAGTTTAAAATATTTTATAATACCCAAGAAATCAAATTTAAGTGATTTCATGGAGTTTTAGAGAAGTTTTAAGGCATTTGGAAGTGTTTTTTTAGAAGAAAAAATCACAATCCCACACATATATGATCATGATGTGAATTTTATGTTCATCATTGTATATTGTTAATTGAAGTTATGTGCTTTAATGATAGTGTTTTATTCTATGATGACTATGTAAGAATACATAATTTTGGAATTGTATATTATGAGAAATCCATTAGACTAAAATATTAGTGGTTGTGTGAGGAGGTAGCATATTACTTTGTGAGAGAAGAAGTTGGGATTGTTTTTGTATATATGGAATTATACAATAAATTGTGATAGTATTAGTTGCATTATGATAATTTGATATAAAATATTTTTAGATGATCTACCAAGATTTAATTTTTGTAGTCTAATTTAGGCTAGTGCCATGATTTTATGAAGGGTGGTTTATTGCATCATGACTCATTGTGTTCTGTCATAATTTTTTCAATCATATAGTTTTTCCTTATTATGAATTTCCAATATTTTAGAATAAATCATCTCATTCAAATAATAATTTTTCAACTTGGATATAAAGGACATATATCGATGAATTTTTTAAAGTTATTTACTATATCTTGAATAAATTAATCTTGGGAAAGTTTCATATTTGATTGGGATGTTATAAAGAAAAATTATTATGTAAATAAACAAGTTTTAATGATGAATTATAGAGACATAGTTTAAAATATTTTTTTAGATTTAAGATGAATTATTACAGCATATAATCATACAATCAATTCATGTAATTAATCATGTTTATGATTATGGGGCTAACAAACTTGACTCACCCTTATAGGATCCATCCAAACCTTGAGGTGTGTTGAGTGTTCCACTGCATTCCCACCTCTAATAGGCCATGGGATGAAGATTCAACCATGAATGCATAATAAAACATGGAAGGGAATGGATAATAATATCCTATAATGGATATGTAATAGAATACATAGAATACAACTAACAATCAACATCAATGAAAATGAACCCCTGAACTCTTTAAAAATTGATGTATGCACAATAACTATTTCATAATCTTCCCCATGGGAAACCCCAACATATGATCAATACACATGATAAGGCCACACTACATAGTATACTTGTATAATAGAAACTCCATATTCAAAAAATATGGACACATTTAAAAACAACCATGTGAAACTACACACCAATATATAATAGAGAGTTTCTACCAAGAGCCACCATTACAATGTACCACTTTGCATCACCAAGCATCATCATTAAATAAACAGTTCCAACTCTAAAATAACCAACCACGTATATGAGTTGTGTATCATCTTTATAGATACAACATGTGTGTGAACCTATCCATTAATGTGTGAGTATAAATATACCATATCTGACACCCCAAAGTAGAAAAATAAAAATTTAATCACGTATTTATCTTGAAACCCTTGGTATAAAAGAATAACGCAAAATTTATGAGATAAGTGAAACCATGATATACATTATATAATGGAAGAAAAATAACGCAGGAGAGTCTAATATCACAATAAATCATCTCAGATTTATGAATAATCATGTCATGACCCATCCTAGAGGGGAATGTTCTGTGAATACCCCAAGCTCAGTTTCAATAGTCTAGGGGATGGTGACTAGAACCGAGTAGGAATATCCCACAAATGAGAAGCTTTAGCCTAAAGTACCTGTACGCACGTACACATATCTAACAAAAAAATATTGAAATGCAAAATCACTAAGTAAACAATGCATGATAACCACTATAACACACAAATAGAGTACAATAGTGAATGTAACAAAAAGTAAAAGGGAAAAATTCAAGCCCACCAAAAAGAGTATATAACCATAATTCCAACCTATTAGAAAAGAGGTTTTGGTACGACTCCTTAAAAATATGAATGAACACACCTCAGTCTGTCTGGTCTCACAAAGCACCGCATGGTGCTGGTCTACCTAGGAATTTGTCAAAAGATGAACTGTCTTAAAAAGACACGAGATGTGCGGGAAGATCAATGAAAGGGTGGGTATAAAAATACACAAAACGATACCCTAAAACCACATAATAATACCACAAATAATTATCCCAAAGGATATTACAGTAATATCTATACATATATATGTCTACAACACATATAAAAAGAACATCTAGATATACTCAATCCAATATAAAAATTCTAGATGTAATCCACAACCAATTACCATCCACAAGATTCTTCTTGCATCTTTCTTGTTCTGGGATAACTCACTCCTCGATCCCTGATATCATCAGAGACACTCAAAAAGGGGTCTACATCATTTGGGCCTTGCCCAAACAGAATTCATTGGTCAAGGAATATTATGATACACAAAGAGGGGATCCTACCGAGAATCCCATGGGAATACCACGTACTCAATATGGATCAACACAAAATGTAGTGTGTCTTACCTAGACACACTGGGGAATTACAATGACCCTAATGATGCAACCTTCTAGATGGAGGACCAATTCCCTTCTCTCATTTGTAATGTCAATCCAAAAAAATGCACTAGGGGTGATATAGGATAACACTTCAGTTCCTTGGAGGGATACCATACTCTATATGGGACTTACCTCTATAGAGGATTATAAACCATTGATGTGGATGTAATGTTGTACTAAACACTCAAAGAAATAACTAGGAGAATACTGCCAAACAATACTGGTCCAAACTAAAAACTCACCGCTTGTCTCAAAAGGACTGTCTCAATGTCAGGTTCCCAACACCGTATACGGCTCGTTGATTGGATGCTCCATTTAGAATTTATGGTCATTTGAAGTTTTAAAGGGGGTCAATGGGCTTGTGGACTAACAGTACGACCATTCCACTGAATGTGGAAGTCATCTATGGTGGTCGATCACCCTGTGGAATGGTCACCGTGTACCAGAAGTGGCAGTCAATACACTGGATGCAGCTAACAGCCCATGGAGGTTGACCATTCGCGGTCGTGGTCATGCCTGTGTGGTAGCCAGAGATGTCATGGATTATGGTCAATAGTGGTGTGGCTCTACCCCGGTCACCCTAGTTCTAACCTGGGTCTAACCCGGTGCACCTAGACCAGGCCCAATCGGCCCACATGGTCCAGCCTGCTTAGTCCATACGCTTGTGTGCAGGCTGCCGCACGCCACCCACTTGGTCGTATCCGTTGCGGTTCCACAGCTTCCAACCATGTGGACACCATTGTGGTACACTTCCATCAGCCAGATTGGCTCCCATATGATTCATTCCATGCCCACATGGCTCTACAAGGTGCAGCACCAGCCACCTCTGTCAGTCGCATCATGACGCCTTGTGCAGATGCCTACCCCAGTCACCGCAGCCCCCTCTTCCATGATCCAAAAAACCTCCTCTAATGCCCAGTATTCGACACAGTCACAGATCAGGGTTTCTCAGGTCCGAATGTACACTGATCTGACCTTTGTTTTCGATTTTCATCCAATCGGGGGGGGGGGGGTATGATCATGTTTGGAGCCACCCATAAAGGTCAAGTTATAACCATTGGTATCCAACAGTAAATAATGCAATGAACGGAGTGACAAAAGCACAAAGAGAAACCCTAAGGAAGGAACCTCAGGCTTGTTTGTGTCGGCCTCAATCTATTTACATTATAAAAATAAACAAATAGGAATAAAGATCAAACTCTCGATAATCCTGTAGAAAATATCCCATCCTGAAACAATGATCAATATGTGGGCCAATTTATTTATTGATTGATCTACGGTCATCATTGAATTAAATAATGGGTAAAACAACTCAAAACAACAAACCCTACCTAGATTCATTTGGATCACTGATGAAGAATGAATTTTCATTGTCACCATTGGAAAGGTTCATTAAATCTGAGGTGTGTCATTTGATCGATCTGTCGTCATCTAACAATGGATTCTCCAGAGGTTCTTTCTCCCCACCTCTAGATAAATTCCAGGGTTATGATGCTAACCCTGGATTTCTAACTAATACTTAATAAAAAAAATCCACTCATCAAAATAATTTCTTTATTAAATTATTATATTAACAGTTACGTCCTCTGTAACATTTTATACAGACGACCTGTGCTTCCTATAACTAAGTCACTCTATGGGTAAAGCCTCCATTCTAAGTGCACCGGTTCTCTAGAATTTCTGACTTGGTCAACCATTTAAGAGTTATTCCACATCTTCAAGAAAACTATGCATGTGTGCTATTAAAAAGTTTAACATTTTTCAAACATTTGTTCCTGGCACACCAAGCCTCAGAATCACATTTCATATCAGGACTTGTTCTTGAAATTTATCCATATAATATCTAAAAATAATTCATGGAAAATATGGGATGTTAAATTCTCCCCACCTTGGGTATTTACATCCCCGAAAATCAAAAAAATGGTTACTCAATTAGATGATGGTATTGAGAATGAATATATGCCTCCCACTCCCATGTGCTCTCCTAGAGATTCTCATGCTTCCACCAGAAATGCACTAATGGAATCATTCGCCCCTGAAGGATCCACTTCTACCTATCCTAAATCTCCACTGGGTACTCAGTAAAAGTCACTCCATCCTCTATGTCCATCTCAACCTAGTTGATGATGTGTGATGGGTCAGGCATGCACCACCTCAGTTGTGACACGTGGAAGACATTATGTACCCAAGAAAACTACAGAGGTAGAGCCAAGAGTTATTCCACCTCGCTAACTCTATATAGTATCTAGAAAGGGTTGTTGAAACTCAAAGATGGCTTGCCACCCCAGCTAAATATTTGTAATCCCAATCGAGGTGAAACTCAAAAGAACACATGGTATCCTTTATAGAACTCCAGATGCCTTCATCGCCTATATGCATAAGAATTAAAATGGCTCTATGCAGTATTCATCTGCTCCTGGATGATCTGCACCTTCTCTGTATTAGTTTTCACCAACTCTGGGCCTATGATTGCTAACTCTCCTAGGTTATTCTAGGAAAGGGGTGACCTAAAGGGTCTCCTGTACAAGTCCTCGAATGGTTCCATACCAATAGTGGAATGGTATCTCTTATTGTATGAAAAATCCACCAGTGGTAGGTGATCCTCTCAACTATGGACAAAGACTAACATTCTAGCCTGCAAAATATCATCTTGAACATGAATGGTCTGCTCAGTCTGGCTATCTGTCTATGGGTGGAATGTTTTGATCAATCATAATTGGGTCCCAAACACCTCTGATAATACCTTCCACAACTAAAATGTAATGTGAGCACCACAATCTAAAATTATCAACGATGGACTCTATGGAGTCGAACTACATCCTTCACGTAGATTCATCTTAAGATCTCTACTAAATTCCTATCACAGATAGTTAGGTTGTGGGCTGACATGGTGAGTCGGTCAGTGATCAACGATATGGAATCATGACCCTTAGATGTATGTGTTAAAATTTTCACTAATTTCATCGATATACCATCCCACTTCCATTCTGGAACATTGAGGGGTTGAGATAATCCCATTAGAACCTAGTGCTTAGTCTTCACTTGTTGATAAGTAATCAATCGAGAGATAAAATCTCCAACTCCCTTATTCATTATAGGAAATCAAAACTGACATCAGAGGTCCTAATACATATTTTCCAAACCTGGATGTACTGCCAAAGGGGGTGTATAAAACTCCCTCATAACCTCCTCCTGTAATTCCACTTTTAATATTGTGTGTCCTTTTAAAACAACGACATTCTCCCCACCTTTTGAATATCCATCAATATCATACCCAATGAAAATATGATCATGTAAGGTCTTGAAGTTGATATCCCCATGATGTGCCTCCCTAAATAATTGTAAGAGTGTAAGGGAGACAACCATCAACTGTAGGTAAGTTTCTCCATATCCATCCACAAAGGATAACTGCACCAAGGCTAACTGCTCTGAAACCTTGTTCAGAAACTGTGAACTAGATCTCCTACTAAGATCATCTTCCACAATGTTTTCCTTCCCAAGAGTATAGACAATCTCAAATTCAAATTCCTAGAGGATCTATAGCCATAACCTCTATATCCAGTTCATATCCTTATGAGAGAAGATATACATGATACTCTTGTGGTCGGAATAGATGAATAACTGCTCACTCATTAGGCAGTCTCACCAAATATTCAATGCAAAGACTATAACTGCTAACTCAAGATCATGGGTCACATCATTCTAAACATGCGGTCTCAACTAATTTAAACCATGGAAAATAATTTCTTCCAAGAGTATAGACAATCTCAAATTCATAGTCCTATAGGAACTATAGCCATAACCTCTATCTCCAGTTCATATCCTTACGAGAGAAGATATACATGATACTCATGTGGTCGGAATAAATGAATAACCGCTCACTCATTAGGCAGTCTCACCACATATTCAATGCGAAGACTACAACTGCTAACTCAAGATCATGGGTCACATCATTCTAAACATGAGGTCTCAACTAATTTAAACCATGGAAATTAATTTCTTGCCTCTACATCTGGACACCACCAAGACCGGTTCATGATGTGTCGCAGAACATTACGTACTCAACACCCTCCTCTACAAATCTCAATATGGGAGCACTCATCAATCTCTGCCTCAGATGATGATAACTCTCCAGAAACTTTTTCATCCACATAAAAGGCTACCCCTTTCATGTTAAATCTATCAAAGATACTACCAACCTAGAGAAGTGGAGTAAAAACATCCGATAGTACCCATATAAACCATGGAAACTCTTCACCTCATTAATTCTATTGAGTAGCTCCCAAGCAAGCACCAACTCAATCTTTGATGGATCTACTATAACTCCAACCTCTAAAATGACGTGTCTCAGAAAATGGACCTCTCAAATATATAGATAAAAATTAGAGAGCTTCCTGTAAATATGGTTATCTTAGAGTGTGTCCAAGACCATCCTTAAGTGTCTCGTTTGCTCCTCCTCAGACACCGTGTATACTAGGATGTCATTAATGAAGACCACCATGAACTGGTCTAAGTGAGGATAAAATATCTGGTTCATTAGTCCCATGAACATTGTCCGGTAATTCGTCGTTCCAATCAGAATCACCAACTAATCACAGTGGATGTAACGTCATCTAAATGTTGTATTTAGTATATCCACATCCCGTACTCGTAGCTGTTGATACCCAGATCTAAGGTAAATCTTCAAGAACCATTGTTCCTATTTCTAATTATTAAAGAGGCCATTAATCCTTAGTAGTGGATACATATTCTAAAGGGTCACCTGGTTTAAGCGCTGAAAATCCACAAATAACCTCAAACTCATATTTTTCTTCTTGGAAATCAAAACTGGAGCTGCCCGTGGTGAAACACTATGTCTCAAGAATCCCTTCCTCTAAAAGTCCTCTAACTGTACCCTCAACTCACTAAGCTTTGTGGGAGCCATCCAATATGCAAGTGTAGATATCGGTGTCGTACAAGGGTATAGATAAACAAAAAAGTATATCTCCTTATGGGGATGTAAACATGGAACATCCTCAGGAAAGAAGTCCCTATACTCTTCCACCACTACAAGAAACTAAGGACTCGTATCATCCACTCCACTGAGGGTCAGGCTAGCCCACTGATGAGTGATTTTCTACACCCTCCAATGTGTGAGTCCATCCTTCACTGCAATTGTTCCCTTTTCACCAACAAAGTAAAACCTAGTTCCATCACTACAGACACACCGCACTCTGCACCTAAAATATACAATCTGAGCATGAATCGTGGATAACCAGTCCATAATAATAATGACGTCACAAGGCCTCGACACCTCAACCAAGTGATCCCAACCAGAACTCTTGCCACCAAGAGTCAAGTCACACTATTAACACAAGTATGTGATCATCAAATATCCACCTGTAGGAGTCTCCAAGCATAAGGGTCAAGTCAATAGTTCAACCAAAATGTCTAAGCCTCAAAAAAGATTCATGGAAGTGAAGTAATAACTAGCACCTATGTCTATCAAAACTACATCTAATGTGGAAAATTCATAGATCAAACCTTAAATCAACCATAGATCCTCAAGGTGATAATCATCCATTACATGCAACTGGACTCATCCCCATCCACCATCTCCCTGATCCTAGAGTGGACCACCTGGGGGTGGTGGTGGTAATAGGTCAATCCTCTAACCACATCCTACGGCCATGCTTACTCCTCTTCCACATGCATCACCCTATATATCACCCTACTCCTATATCTACCTCTACCTCGGTAGTACTTTGACAGTCTACCGATTATTTGTATGATGGGTCAGGCGATCTCATGCCAGATGTCCCCGACCACCGCATGAGTAACACTATATGTCCCCTGGATAATTAGAGCTGCCTTGGGAGTATTTCACCACCGAACTTGAGTCTTGGGATAACCTACTAGCTCCCACGACCAATGTTTGTACATCTAGAAATCTCTCCACTAACAGGGCTCTCTCAAGTACCCCAGCATAGGTAGGAATGTTAAGGGATATCATTGATGCCCTAATGTCCAGGAATAAGCCATGATCAATGGTCTGAGCCTTAAAGAACTGATATCATACCATATCCAAGGAGTAGCATTAAAGATCAACGAACCTCTATAAATACTACGCTATGTTCATACTTCCATACTACATATGAAAAATCTCTTGTATGTGCATCGATTGTAACATGGTCAGATAGAACTCCTCCCTGAAGATATGCTCGAAGTCCATTTAGGAGAGAGTTTTATCATCACGTTTATGAGTCACTAAGATCCAACATCTCCACAAATATCCCTGAAAAATACTTGCGACAAGTATTATCATGTGATCATCAGGTGTCCTCACAAGTTAGAAAAAATGGGTGACTACCTCTAGCCAATACTTATCCCTATGGGGATCTAGATCACCCTAAGACCTGGGAGGTCACTGCCTCAAAAACTCATGAAACACTCTTATCCTATATGATTCCTCATCTGTTAGTGCTGGTAGTAGTTGATGCTCTATGAGTGGCGGTAGAGCTAGTAAACCACTCGGATGTGCTATCTCCGGTACATGCCCCTATACTGATGCCTTTTTACTAAGAGAATCATCCTCATGATCATATGGTGGAATCTTGGATGGCTGTCTATGTAGAGGCATCCTAAAATAAAACAAGATGTACCAAAAACAATAGAGTATATATAGAAAGATGAATCAAGAAGGTCACGGAAAACAAAACCATTCCTATATGATGTATATACCATTTTTTCCTACAACCAGTGTTTTCATGTAATGAGTTGAAAATAAGGTTCTCATAGTCTTGGTTTATGGATAAGTTGTCCGGCACACCAACACTAAATTCCCTTGCCTGAAATCCGAACTCGAAACACATAACACAATTTCCCCAAACCAAACCCATAGATTTCTAGTCATAAATTAGAACCTAATTTCTCTAATACCACTATGTCGTAACTCTTCCAAGAGGAGACCATGTCGTGACTACCTAAAGCCTGCCTCCAATAGGCCTAGGGCTGGTGACTAGCACCAACTTGGCATATCCCACAAATGGGAGGCATTATCCTAAAGTACATGTACGAACGCACATATCTCCAAGAAAAAAATGCTTAAATGTAAAAACACTATGTAAAAAATTTATACAAACCACTATATCCCACAAACAGAGTACAAAAGTGAAAGTACTAGAAAGTAAGTAGGGAAAAATACAATCCCATAACAAAGAGTATATAACCACAAGTCCAACCTATAAGAAAAGAGTTACCAGTACTATTATCTAAAAAACCGTAGGAACACACCTCATTCTGTCCAGTATCACAAAGAACCACCTTGTCCTGGTCATCTTAGGACTCAATTGAAAGGTTGATCATTTACACAAGACATGACATGTGTGTGAAAATCTAGAATATGGGTGAGTATAACAATACTCAGTAGGATACCCAGAAACCCTAAAGGAATACCAAAAATAACTACCACAAAGGAAAGTATAGTTATATCTACATAGGTATATGTCTACATATCATATAAAAATTATATCTAGATATACTCAAACCAAGAAACAAAGTCTATAGGTAAGCCAAAACCAATTCCTAGCCATAATATTCTACTCGAAGCATGCTCATTCCGAGAGAACTCACTCCTCAAGCCATGATATCATTGAAGACACTAATGAAGAGGTTTATCTCATCCCCCCCCAAAGAGAACCCAATAGTCAAGGAAGACTATGATACACAGAGAGGGGATCCTTCCCAAAGACATTGGGCAATACCACATACCCAATCTGGATCAACCCGCAACATAGAGGATCATGCCTATACATAGTAGAGAATACCAATGACCAAACTAATGCAACCTGCTAGATGGAGGAGCAATTCCCTACTTTTAGTGGTTACATTGATTCCACAAAACTCCACTAGGTGTGATGGAGGATTTCACTCCTATCCCACATATAGATATCATACTCTATCTAGGACTTGGCCTCTAAATAGGAATATAATCTAGTGTTATGGATGTAATGTCGTATATAACCCTCAAGAAAAGGACCATGGAAACTCTCTCCACCTACAGGTCCAAACTAAAAACATACCACTGGTATCAAAAGAACTGTCTCAATGTTTGGGTCTCAATGCAGGTTATGGTTCATCTATTGGACACTACATTTAGAATTTATGGTTGTTTAAAGTTTTAAAGGTGGTATCTAGGACTTTTTCCCGACTGCACAGTCGGTCCACCAATCGTTGTTGTCGACCAACCCATGGACCGACTACCGTGGACCATTCTTGGTGGTTGTTCCACCTATCACGACTGACTGATTTTGGCCATTGACCATGACGGTCGACCATCCACATTTGGGGCGGCACAGTCACTATGCCTGTGATAGCTGGAGCTGCTGCAGCTCCCCCCTTCCCCAGTAACCCCTAGTCCGACCTAACCCACCTGAATCAGCCCCACTCATCCCACCAAGCCCAACCCACTCAGCCCATCCCGCTTGGACGCAGCCTCTTGCATCTACCATGGCTTCACGTCTGCCACTGTTTTGTGGCCTCCGACCATGTGGCCACCGACTATGAGGCTTCCACCATGGTCCACTTTTTCTAGCCCTTCCATCTCCCACACAGCACATCTACACAGCTCTGCTACCCATGGTCTCGGCTGCCTACGTCAGTCGCACTGCGCCACTATGCGCTGGCCACCGTAACCTCCTCTTCTATGAGCCGAAAATCCCCCACTCTTGCCCAAAATTCAAAATGGTTGTAGATCTAGGTACATTGGGCCCGAATCTACACTAATAAAAACTCTGTTGTCGATTTTCCACTAATCTGGGGGTTTGATCATGTTCAAATCCAGTCGTCAAGGTCGATCTATGACCCTAGGGATCCAACAGTCATGAATGAGAAGAACAAAGGGAGAAAAGCACAATGATGAACCCTGATGAATGAACCTCATCTTTTTTTCATGTTATCCTCAATAAATTTTTGTTGGAATGATAAAAAAAGTGGTATAAAGATCAAACTCTTGATAATCCAGCAGATAATATCCCATCCCACAAAAAATATTGGTCCACAGGCCAATATATTTTTTGATTGGTCTGAATTAATCATAGAATAAAAGAATGGGAAAAAACACAAAACAACACACACTACCTCGATTCGGATTGATCACTGATGAAGAACAATGTTTCATTTTCATTGTTGGAAAGGTTCATCAAACATGTGGTGCGTCGTTCGATTGATACATCATAATCTTCCAATGGTTTCTATAGAGGTTCTTTCTCCACTCCCCCATATAAATTCCAGGGTAATGATGTTAACCCTACATTTATAATAAATACATTATAAAAATAAATTCACTGAGTCAAAATAATTTCTTTATTGATTTTTTTATTTATACTTACAGCCTTCATAACTTATTCTATAGAGAACCCAAACTGACTAAAGTTAAGTGGCGCATATGGTAAAGATTTCATTCTGAGCTCAACGGTGCCCTCACATTTCTTATTCAGGCAACTCTTTAGGAGTAGTTTCACATTTTCCTGAAAACCATGCATGTAATCTGTCAAAAAGTTTAATATTGTTCAAACATTTTTTCTAGTAAAACCATGCCTTAGAATCACACGATATGTCAGTACATGGACTCAAAATCAATCTATATAATATCTAAAAATAATACATGGAAAATTTGAGATGTTATAAATCATTTCATACAATTATATTTTGATTCAAATTTAGATAAATTCCCAACAAGTCCTTAGTCGACAGCCCAACTATAGGTCATGCCTCTTTAGTAATCAATCATAATAGAGATAATCCACAAACCACTGTATTTGATTGCCTTATAGCTTGAGAACTAATGGAAACAATAAATATCATTGAATAAAAATTATATAAATAATCCTATTATTCATAATCCTCCTATCAAAACCCTATAACTATAGAGTGGTAATACTCCTTGATAGATAAAAATGCATTGAATCCCAATGTTTTTTCCATAGAATTCTAACTCTATAATGGAATTTAAAGTGACTAGTTCATTAAAAAACCAAATGAACATAAAATATCTCAATGTTTTCACCTCTATATCATCCCACAATGGTAGAATTTATAAGAACCCAGTTTTTTCTGTAAAAGACTTTGGAATTTTTCTTGATGTTATTCCAGAGCAGCACCTTCAGACACGGTGCGATTCCAAACCCCAGTGTGGCCGGAATTTAATTTTCAGTGCGTTCACACTGGACACACCAAATAAATGGGATAAATCCTAAACGGTAATTTTAATCCTAAATCTGAGAGTATGAATGGGTCCGAAATGGGGTGTTTACCCTAGGAACGACATAGAACATGTCTTCGTGGGACGTTGGGACCCCTCTCCCGTTACCGGAACGTTAAACGGATAAATAAGATAATAAATTTATTAGTTCAATGGATAAACAGAAGTATCTCTTAAACTATTGCTCGGATGGAAAAACTGAGGGCATTGTTGAGTTTGGTGCATGTCTTTTACCCTAGGAGGGGTGCAACTTTCGCGGGTTCGGACCTTCTGTGGAAAATGCCACCAGGGGCATTTTCATAATTTAGCAGTCTCGAATGTTATGTTTCATAACTTCTGAACGGAGGCTCGGATTAAAATTCCAAGACCTCCATTGTGCTCGTGAGGTGGTGTTTACCCTAGGGGAGGTTTAATACTATCCCTTCCAATAGTTTTGGATGCAGGTCTTTTGGTGGTTTAAATTAATTAAAATTTATAAATAAGTTTTATTTATTTAAGCCATAACATCCCCTCCCTTCTCCATTTGATCTCTGGCGGAAGAAGCCCCAAAAAAAGCTCCTCAAGCCCTTCCCTATCCTCAAACCCTCCTCTCCAAGGCAGTTGCAGATCCTTCGAAGGCGGATTACTCGCAAAACGTTGGGCTACGACCAACGAGGTAGGTGTCGTTTTGTTTCGTATTAATTTTCTGTACCATCTTTTATCTTTGATTGAGGCTTCGAATTGTTGTTTTATCTTCAAGAAAAGCCCATAAATGAGTATTTTACATTATGAACTTTCTGACTCATATTTTGGGTTTAAGATTGGATTCCTGAGGCGTCCGCAGTTGCAAGTCAAAGATCAGTGGGTTTTTTTGTGTGTTTCCGGCGAGTTTTAGGCCGGTCCGGCAGCTTTGCGCGGCGGCCGGCAGTCCACGGTGGCAGCGGCTCATGGTCGAGGGCAGCGGTCCGAAGCGGCAGCGGCGGCGGGGCTCTCCAGTAGCATTCAGCACGATCTGCAGGCGGCCAGGCGCTCGACTGGGCTAGCGGCCTTCAGGGGAGGCGCAGTAGGCGCTCGGCGAGGGCCAGGCGGCCATGCAGCGTGAGCGGGTGAGCGAGGCATCCAGGCGGGCGTGCTATGGAGGAGCGGCCGGCTGGGTGGTCGGACGGTGCTGGGGTCGCCAGACCACCAGGGTCGTGTGACCTTGGTGGAGAAGAGGAGACCTGCAAAAGCAGGCGACCAAAAAAAAGAAAGATAATGATAAAAAAGGGGCAACGCACAGGGGGGAAAAAGTTGGAGAGAATTCTCCCTAATTAGAGAGAGAAACCTGTGGGATGAACAAAAAAAGATAAATAAATGAAAATGATTTTAATAATTTTAATAATGTAATAATTATTAAAAAGGTGAATCAGGCATAAATTCCCCCTACGTCGTCCAATTCATGCACCGTCAGCAGCAGTGTGCCTCTGTTTTCAATGCGGCCTTTTTAAGACCAACATTAGGTATCTTTCGATGACTTGTGGAGTGGGTCAATAAGACACCCTAGAAATAATAATATTATTATTATTTTCAAAGGTTGGTTCTAACCAAGCTCATGCATGGAGCGACTGATTAACGTGTCGTCAGCGGAAACACGATCCTTGGATTGAGATGAACATTTTGAGATGGTCACAGAGATTTTTTATTTCCCGAGACGATGGGATCAATGGCGTGACACGTACGTTAAGTGGTTTAGCACTTTTTCTGAGGTTCTTGTTTTGGGTGGTGCAGACACATCTAGAGTCTGTTCTGAGCGTCGTTAGTAGCATTGCGACCCTGGCATCAAGATGAAGATTTCCAGTACAATTTTGGTCATCGAAACTGGAGTTGAGGCATGGGCCCCACGACCCGTCTTTTAAGCTATGAGCGGCATTTGGAAACTTTTTCATTGGATGTTTGTTCGAGCCATGCGAGCTGTCGTTTTTGGGTGTTTTTTCGAGGGCATTGCAATGGTGTAATCTTCCCGCTTTAATTTCTGCACGATGTTGCGGTCCCCACGAGGGATGTTTTGGGAGATGGCGGTGATTTTAATCTTTATAATCGGGTTTCCGTTTCAGACAAATGGATAGTCAATCTTGTGTACTTTTTTGAGAGGATTTCAACAGTGCGATGCATTCGTTGCGTTTCGGGACCGAGATGCAGGACCCACGAAGCACCGCTCATGTGCGGTACGATGAAATGCATCTTTTTCTCCGGATATCCATTGCTCTCAAGTGAGCAGCCAATTTGACATGTCTTTCCGGGGAGATCGCAATGGTGCAATGAGCCCGACTATTTTCGGGACCGAGGATCGGGACCACGGGATGCCGTTCGAGCATAAAGCGGTGTTGAATGACTTTTCCATCGAATATCCATTTGAGGCGAGTAATTATTCTATATCTCGTGTTTTTCTATGAGGATTACAATGGGTTAATCATTTTGTGGGAGCGGAGCCTCTTACGTGATCTCATTAAATGTGGAATCATGAATGGTGTACCGGTGGTGGTTCTTCCTGCGGTGTTTGTAGAAAACCCTTGGCGTGTGATCGCGTTCACTCCCGTATGAGTGAATTTGATGTTTGAATAGATGTGGTTGGCCATTCTAGGGATGTGGAGGAAGCAGGTTGGAAAAACTGTGTTTATGCCTTTTTGCATTGTCTTTGGGTGTCGTGTGCACGATAGCCCTTGGGCTGGAAATGTAGAATACTCAGGGAGTATACGGGAATGCTTGGAGGTACATGTTGTAGTTTGTACCTGAGAATATTTCTGTTCTTGGTTTGGAGATGAGTTGGGGCCACACGTCATGTGGGCCTCATGTGTGTGTCGTGTTCTACTCTACGTACCTTTGACCTCTCGCGACGTAGAGGGAACTCATGTTCTTGATGATTTTTACCAGTTGGGTTGAGTGGGTTTCCTCTTGGTCTTGTTTACAATGGTTTAGACCAGTAGGGTTGAGTGGTTTCCCCTGGTTTTGTTATGGAGTTGAGTGGTTACGCGATACCCACTCTGTGTTCTGTTGACCAATGTTGTACCATCCAGTAGGGATGTCTAGAGCAGTTCCGGGTTTACCCTTCAGCAGAGACAGGGCAGTGGGTTTCTCATCAACTTCTTCGAGTTTACCCTCCAGTAGAGACTAGGCAATGGGTTACTCATCGACTTCTTCAGTATTACCCTCCAGCAGAGATTGGGCAGTGGGTTTCTCATCGACTTCTTCGGGTTTACCCTCCAGTAGAGACTGGGCAGTGGGTTTCTCATCGACTTCTTCGGGTTTACCCTCCAGCAGAGACTGGGCAGTGAGTTTCTCATCGACTTCTTCAAGTTTACCCTCCAGTAGAGACTGGGCAGTGGTTTTCTCACCAACTTCTTTGGGTTTACCCTCCAACAGAGACTGGGCAGTGGGTTGCTCACTGACTTCTTCAGTTTTACCCTCCAGTAGAGACAGGGTAGTAGGTTTCTCACCGACTTCTTCAGGTTTACCCTCATGGAGAGACTGGGCAGTGGTTTGTTCACCGACTTCTTCAGGTTTACCCTCTTGCAGAGACTGGACAATGGGTTTCTCACCGACTTCTTCTGGTTTACCCTCCAGCAGAGACTGGGCAGTGGGTTTCTCATTGACTTCTTATGGTTTACCCTCCAGCAAAGACTGGGCAGTGGGTCACCCAATGACCTCTTAGGGTTTACCCTCTAGAAGAGACTGGGCAGTGTGTTTCCCGTCGACCTCTTAGGGTTTACCCTCCAGCAGAGACTAGGCAGTGGGTTACCTGCTGACTTCTCCCAGACTCAGGCCTTTCTACTAATCTAGTCTGGGGCTTTTCTCTATGACTACTGGAGCGGGAACCTTGGTTATACGGGTTAGTGATGTGACAACTGTGACATTGAGAAGACCTCTATACTATGTGACAGTGACGAGGTGTGGTTTTACTTCCCCATGAACTCTCAAGTATGAGGGGAGCTTTCCCCACTGAGACGCATCCTTGTGACGCGACCTAAAACCGTGCAGGCGAGTCAGTGCTGCCCAATGTGAATAGTGTCGAGGTGCAGTGATTAGAGCCCCTTGACTTGCAGTTTGGGGCAGACGTACAGATACTGGGCATCAATGGTGTTTACTTCTGGGACTTTTGGCTACTCACATTCTTGGGCTGAGCTACGGTATGGAGATCCCCTTACGATATTGTTCAGGTTTCTTGAAAGAGCATATATATATATATATATATATATATATATATATATATACCTTGTTCCAGTACCCACTTCTTGGTTTTTTGTTACTCTCCTTCCAGGAGAGGTGAAGACGTGCATGGTATGCCACGTGCTTTCCATGTCTAGGTTCTCGTGGTTTGACGATTTACTCTCCTACTATAGGTAGCGAAGACTCGAAAAGAAGTTCCTCTTCTCACCATTTCTAAATCCTTGTGTTTGGATGAGTCTACTTCTTTCCTCTTGTTGGGTTGAGTTGTACTCTTTATTTCACTCCGGGTAGTACTCCTTTAATTTTCCATGTTCGATCTACTGCTCACCTCTTCAGTGCCACCTTTGTTGATCCCTCGAGCATTCGGGGTATCCTATTGAGTATTTTTATACTCACCCCTACATGGACTTTGCCCGCACTTGGTGTGCCCTTGCAGATGATGGACAGGTTGGTCGTGACGTCAGAGGAGCTTAGGAGTTTGGGAGCTTGGACCGTGTGCAGTGGTCGTAGTTGGGTTCCAGGTGTTGGACTCTCCCAGCTATTTTACTTTTTTTTACTGATTTCCGGGTTGTGCCACTTTACTGGTTGGGCGCGTGTTTTGCCACTTTTCTTTTCAGTTTACCTTCATCACTTGCTCTGTACTATTTAGAGGTCGATTCACATTTGTGATTTATTTATAGCAGTTGGTACATTACTTTTCCTTGTACTCTTCACTTCTACATTGAGTGGTTTGTGTGTGTGTGTACAAGTACACAGGAAAAGGCCTCCCCGAGTTGTTTATCCTTTGGCGCTTGTCGCCACCCCCTGGCCTGTGGAGGCAGGCTTGGGGTAGTTGCGGCTCAAGACCGGGTAGGGTAGGGTCATGAAAATGTGGTATCAGAGGTGGTTCATTCCTTGGGACGTTGTTTGGACATCCCTAAAAAGAAATTGGTTTTCATTTAGGGCAACAGTGTTAACATGTCCCGAGAGTGGCTCTTAGGCCAGGGAGTCCAGTGATGGTGCGGCGGCCGACGTATCCATTCACTAGCACTTCGATAACTTGCTTGTCAACTCGGCATGCTGAGACACTCGTTGCATGGAAAATTTGTTTGTGCATCACATATGATTGATTCTTTGACTGTTCTTCTTGTGTCAGCTCCCCACTATCGTTATTGTTATATACACATATGCTCATCTGACCGTGGCACTCCTTGATAATATTCAGGATGTCTCCGTGAAGACAGCCAGCCAGGATACTAGATTTGGTACATGACGACGACCATGTGAGCTATGAGGCCTCAGTCCAGGACCCACCATGAGAGTCCCTTTCTCCGGGTGGGATGGTAGCAGCACCCCCACCGGGTGAGTAGCAGACAGCTTCAGCAGAGATGGCTGAGCTTGAGCGCAGGTTGAGCGTGCTCTATGAGTTCCAGCGGCAGTGACCGTTGGGGTTCAATGGTGAGCCAAACCCTCTGGCAGTAGAGGTTTGGCAGGAGGTAGTGGTTCGTCTCTTCAGGCTTGTGCAGACACCGACAGAACTAATGGTGGCTTTGGCCGCCAGCCTTTTCCATGGAGCAGCTGGGCATTGGTGGAGTCTAGTGACTCAGTTTCTTGATGAGTCGTCACTTTCGTAGGACAACTTTCAGCTACTGTTCCATGAGGAGTTTTACCTCTCCAACTTACACTCTGTTTGGATCCAAGAGATCAAGTTGTTTCAGTAGGGAGGGATGACAGTGATAAAGTATGCGACTAGTTTCGCAGACCGTGCACGTTTTTTTCCGAAATTGTTCCATGATGGAAACTTCTGAACACCGAATTTCGTGTAGGGTCTCCGTAGGGAGATTCATGTTGTCATATTACCCTTAGGCATTTCCACTTATGCTGAGGTGCTAGATCAAGCACTGGTGATAGAGAGATTCCAGTCACACTCTAAAGTTAGTGGTGGTAGCAGGCTCGACAGAGCCGAGATGTCTGCCGCAGCTAGCGGGCGTCGGTTGACCGAACCTCGACGCAGGTGTCTTTCCGATAACCGGACTCAAGGGCATGGTCTTACACCACTGTGGTGCCGGAGGGCACCAAGGATGTAGAGACCCAAAACTTGACGTACATGGACATTACATTACTTTTTAGGAATACTTTGTACATAACAAAAACACACACACAAGGATCGTAATAGTTTAGTGTCTTTGGAAACTCGGAACGTAATCTTCTAATCGTGGTGAAAGATCATCAATATCTCCCATAAAGATCTTCCTTTTTTTTTACCTAAAACCTTTCTTTATATCCTGGGGAAAAGAAAACATAAAAGGGTGAGCTCAAATGATCAGTAAGGGTAAACAAAAGAAATATCAATCACATCATATACACAAGCACATAACTTTTGGAAATCTTAACCTGCAAAAGAGATCATAATTTCATAACATGGGATAAATCATGGATGTGAAATGTAATCACAATAATCATAACTTAAAACATGAAACATTGTGTCATTCACAAATAATCATAGAGAATCATTTATTGTTAGTCAAGACTCATTGCCAAGATTATCTTAGTGGACAAAGTCCCTTTCTAAATCGAGTAACCCTCGTTTCAGTCCTGTTTCACTGAACCGGTATAACCTACCATTCCATCCATGTCTATCTTATGAGATATAAAATCTTTACCCAATGCATTGGAGGGAGATATAGGTCCCACCCATCTCATAATGATACCATTCTTATGTGTGCCACAAAATCATAAATCATACATCATTGCATAACCCATGTAATAAAAATGGGAATCTTAAACATCATGACATCATAAAACAATTCATATATGATAAAGGAATTCATAAAAATAATTCCATCAAAACATAATCAAATCAATGTAACAATAGGGATAAAAACAGAACCCTTTATTATCTTATATGGAAAATAATTTTGAAAAAACACTTGAACTACATTCTTGAGGAAAATATCCTTTTTACTTCAAAACTTTTTCTTTTCTTAACATGTCATAAAATTTTAAACTAAAATAATTTGATTAAAAATAAACTTGAAAACTTTTAAAGGATTCTTCTTTGAAATAATGTTTTAAAAATCCATTCAGGCCGTATAAGTTAAAAAAAACATTCTTCATACTTTTGTCGGAAAAGTCAAAATGTACCTCGTACGAAAAAACGACAAAAGATTCCTTTCATATTCTTTACTAAAAACTCACCGAAGGGTAAAATTCGATTTAAACTATTGTAAGTGGATGGAAACAATATTACATATTTAGGGAACATGTATGTGGATGATAAAATACACCCAAGTAAATACTTACGAATAAACAATCTCGGATAAAAATGAGATTGTGATATTTCCCTTACCTTAGGTCCGACTTGCTTTGTAAGTGTCCGAACCTCCTGTATAATGATTTAAATCATGGTATTGAATTATTCCAGAATCATATTCATTGTTATTATATCATATATGATCCACTTATGACTTTATATTACCCGTTCTTTTGTAAATTCATGTTAAAATAGCGTTTTGGGTAAAATCGTCTCATTTGTCATTCGTGTTTTTAACTTGTAATTATTCATATGATTACTTAGATCATGATTACTTAATTCCAGAATATAAAACATGATTTATATATATATATTCAGAATATACATATATAATAAATCAGTAAATGGAAAGAAATACACCGTTCATGGAGACGGTAGTCCATACGTACTCATGAACGCTGTTTTCGTTTCCTTATTGAATTGAATGGAATTATTTAGATGACATAAATATAAATAATTCCAGTATCATTATTATGTCATATATTTCATTAGTACTTATTATATATACTTTATAATCATTCATGAATGGTTAATCATTGAGAATGAATCTCATCGCGTCGTGGAGACGGTAGTCCGTACGTATGCACGAGCGACGATATCGTTCCCATGGTCGTGAAATTGTGTTGAATTGTATGTATACTATTTCAGTATCAATGTCACTTTATAATAATCATGTATAGTTACTTATCACACCTTTATACCCATCCAATTAAGGTGGTGGCGGAAAATAGATTACACCACGGCGTGGAGACGGTATTCCGTACGTACGCACGCGTGGTGATTTCCTTTTTCTGTAGGATGGATAGAAGGTTAATTAGAGTTGTTTCATATTTATAATAACATATAAGTATATAAGAAATACTGATGTTATTACTTTATCATGAAACAACTAAAGAAGAAGAAGTTGAAGAAGAAAGAAATTGAAAAAGATCGGTAATGGATATTACCTCTTTTTGACGCGCCTTTTCTTAGCCTCCACTTAAAGAACTAAGGATGGTCTTTGAAGAATACCAGGACCTCTAGGATGATACTAGGGAAGTGGATAAGGGATTTTGGCATGGTTTGGCCGAGCTTGAAGTCTCAATGTTGTGTGAGGAAGAGAGGGAGGAGGTGCCCTTTTATAAGGGAGGAGAGGGGCACCTTAGGAATATCTCAAAATATTATTTTATATTAAAGTAAAAATCGGTTTATAATGGTTCCAAAGGGTCTTATTTCGAAGCTAAAGTGGGGATGGGTCGAAATCATATCAACCAATAGGATTTAGACAAGTTTAGGTTATTATTTTAACCTTATCAATTAGATTTAACTTTAAGTTAAATAATTTAACTTTTACCATGTCTTTTTGTTTTCTTACACTATATGGTTAATACACTTACTATAACATTCCAAACGAACGCCAACTTGTTTATTATTAATATATATATCCTTATCTAAGTCATTTGGCCGAACCTTAGATTTTTAGGAATAAAATAACAATTAATAATATAATATTTGATTTAAAAACTATTTTTTGTCAATTTTGACACTATTTGATATTTGATTTTTGGGAAAGTAATAACAGGATTATTTGTTCGAACCAAGTTGATTAAATCAACACTAATATATCATAGTAACCTATAAAATTAGTGGAATTCATAAAAAGTCTCAAATTACATTTATTTTGGTATTTATAATATCAATTATGTCAATATTTCATTAATAAGATAATTACTGCATCATCTTTGTGTCATAAATAAATTGAATTATTTGATATCTAAAAATTACAAATAAAATACCATTATGTAGAAAATCCTTTTATATTTCTAATGAATATTTACAATCAAATTTATCTTATGTATAACCCTATATTAAAAATGTTTTAGTAAATAAATTTTGATTTTAAGTCTTTTAACTCTTCTTTAAATTAAATAATAATAAATGTCCTAATCTAATCCAAGTGGGTCTAAATGATAATATTTTACACTTAAGGTTGTTTTTGGTCGAGATACACTTGTCCAATAGGATTAGGACATGTTTTAGGGTAATATTAATATCATTTTTACCCTTAATTACCCTATTTACTTTTAACCATGGTAAATAAAAGTAAAAAGTTACTATTCACCAAAAATTATTTTCATCTCATTGAACCACATTTTACTTACTGACATCAACCGTGTCTCTCGGATTTTTGAAATTCCATTCACAGAAGCGCTAAAATTATGTTTTATGAAAAATTCAGTTTTTTAACTACCACTTAGTAGTTTCACTATTCATCAAAAATTGATGTTTTTCAGAATAATGCCAAAATTTTATCCTAAGCTATATTTGATATTCCGAATTCAAAAATGAAGTCTATTTTACCAAATTCATAACATAGAAGTTTCATTAATTCATTTTATAATTAAATCCCGCTGTTAAAACAAATAGCGTATTTTTAAGAAACAATATCTATCAAAAGATTGACACTTGTTTATGTCTGGTTTAAATGTAAAATTACATCCAATGACCAAAATTTTATTAAATTGTAAAAATATATTCTAAATATACTTTAAAACCACTCAAATTAATAATTTATCACAATTAATTATTTTGATTAAAAAAAGTTGTTTTTAATTATAATTTAGTAATTTTCACTATTCATCAGAATATGAAAGTTATCCGAAAAGTACCAAAATTTCACCTTAGGCTAAATTCGATACTCCGAATCCAAAAATGAAATCCATTTTGAAAAATAAAATTTACAAAATTTCAAAAAGTTGTTATTACTATTCATAACGGCTAGTTTTAATAATATTTTAATAGCATATCGTTGTTTAGCGAAACTTGGTGTTGCGTACAACACACGCTATCATGGAAGGTCGCGATTGCGTGTAATTCAAGCTAGGTCAGAGATGTGTGTTGTGAAATCTCCTTGTGTAGTGTATAACACAAGAAATTAATGAAATTAAAAAGAATATTTTTCATAAAATCTCGGGGTGTTACATTCTACCCCCCCTTAAAATGAATTTCGCCCTCAAAATTCGTCGGGGTTATAAATGGTTTACTATTCGAAAGTTTCTTTAATCGAAACCCACATTGTAAAAAGGAATACCAAAACCAATCTTTAAAAACAAAAGTATGAAACGTACCAGTTACCCAAATAAACTAATCACTGGGTTTCCACATAGGTGAAAATATGGATATGGAAGAAATATCTAACCATCATGTTCTGATGGAGAGTGGTAGAGAACATGGATATGGAAAAGCTAGCAATCACAAAGCCATAAATTTGTGATGATCTAGGGTACCATCTGATTCATTGGATATAAGGGCACTAGGACAACATTTTTGGTTTTCAAGATCATTTCCCTAAAGTTGAAAATTTGAATTAGAATAAATACTTACTTTATTTTGGTACAATCTCACTGTTGTTCGTGCCTTGAACAATTTCCACTTCATCTCTTAAATAAATGAAGTTGAATTTGTTATTCGTGAAGTGTTAGCAGATCATGTGATAGAATGACGGGTCATTCCATCTGTCTCAAACAAAAGGTTAGCAAAAATTATATACATAATTCGATCTATAGTGAGATTAATCATATATTTTTCCTAAAATGGACTTATACTTCATATATCATACTGCTTAATATAATAAAACTAGTTTCTACTAAACAGGGACTTCTTGTAGGCCAGTGGTAGGCGATAAAGGCCAGTCGCACTTCGGTTGTGGGTTCGATTCCTACAGCCTTGTCCGATGCGATGGGCTGTCGCCCATCCTGCAGGTTGTCCTTTTTCTAAAACTACATTACTATAACATCCCATCAATAATATCGAAAAAAAACTTCTATCCTTAAACAATACTACCTTATTTCCAACATAATCCATTCCATTCTTTAGGCTTATCCATAATACTGCAGTCCACTCTCATAACATAGTGAAAACGATTACCAGAGATTTAATACCATCGTTGATCCCCATATATCATAAGATATGTTTTGTTGGTCACATTCAAAACATTCAAAGTCATTAATCATGTATTCTCTTGAATACCCATTGAGCCTTAGTGAAAACATGAATGCAGTTTAAAGTTAACACCTTCCACATACCAAAATCCTCAAAATTCTATATACTCAAACCATGATATCACTTAGTCCTTATATCAATCATGAGCTCATGAATACTGTTAAACATTTCATTTTCTCATTTTACCTTCATTATGTGCATATCATCTTATTTCCAAAAAATATCTCAATCAATTTGAATACCACATTAGACCAACACACAAATATTCCAATACACCATAAAAGTACCTCAACAACATTATTCTTGAATACCAATACATAAACACTTCAGTCCATCCACTTCAATGATTGTCCTGGAATAATTCCTTCCTTGATTTAGAAGTAACTTTTTAGGTCAGGGAATTGATTTGGGTAATGCCCATGTTCTCCACAAATAAGACATTGAACTCCATAACAGTCTGTCACTCTATGTCCCTTTTCTCCACACAGATAACATCTGTCCCTCCATTTGAGGTATTCCTCAAGGTTCTTCTTCCCTTCTTTAGAAATCTCAATCTTTCTTTCTTTATGCTCCTCAACATGCGAACATGCATAAAAGTATATCTTCCTCTTATTTGATGAATTAGGCATACCACTAAATTTCACCTTGTTAATCATATATCATGATGACTGATTTGGCATAATCACAAAATCTTTCTCTCTAGGCATTACACAATTTTGTTGCTCATAGTCACCAATTTGTCCATTGGATTCAATGCTAACCTAATTCTTTCTGGTTCCCTCCATTAACTAAAACACAAAAAGAATCTTGTGAAAGGCAAAAATCATGCTAGAGAAAACAACATAGTAAAGGGGGAGTACCCTCAATATATAACATCTTAGGTTAAATTCTAAGATCTTTAGCGCAATTCTAGGACTATAACCTATACATATACTTAACCTTAGAGACATCCCTAGACATACCTTAGAAATATCTCTAGGGATCTCACTAAAGTTCTTGCATCCTAGTTTCCAAAGGTTGACTAAACCTTTCCTCTGATACCAAATGTAGAGACCCGAAACATGACGTACATGGACATTACATTACTTTTGCGGAATACTTAGTACATAACAAAAACACACACACGAGGATCGTAATAGTTTAGTGTCTTTGGAAACTCCGAACGTAATCTTCTAATCGTGGTGAAAGATTTTCAATATCTCCCATAAAGATCTTCCTTTTTTTTACCTAAAACCTTTCTTTATATCCTGGGGAAAAGAAAACATAAAAGGGTGATCTCAAATGCTCAGTAAGGGTAAACAAATGAAATATCAATCACATCATATACACAAGCACATAACTTTTGGAAATCTTAACCTGCAAAAGAGATCAAAATTTCATAACATGGGATAAATCATGGCTGTGAAATGTAATCACAATAATCATAACTTAAAACATGAAACTTTGTGGCATTCACACATAATCATAGAGAATCAATTCTTGTTAGTCAAGACTCATTGCCAAGACTATCTTAGTGGACAAAGTCCCTTTCTGAATCGAGTAACCCTCGTTTCAGTCCTGTTTCACTGAACCGGTATAACCTACCATTCCAGCCATGTCTATCTCATGAGATATAAAATCTTTACCCAATTCATTGGAGGGAGATATAGGTCCCACCCATCTCATAATGATACCATTCTTATGTGTGCCACAAAATCATAAATCATACATCATTGCATAACCCATGTAATAAAAATGGGAATCTTAAACATCATGACATCATAAAACAATTCATATATGATAAAGGAATTCATAAAAATAATTCCATCAAAACATAATCAAATCAATGTAACAATAGGGATAAAAACAGAACCCTTTATTATCTTAGATGGAAAATAATTTTTATAAAACACTTGAACTACATTCTTGAAGAAAATATCCTTTTTACTTCAAAACTTTTTCTTTTCATAACATGTCATACAATTTTAAACTAAAAGAATTTGATTAAAAATAAACTTGAAAACTTGTAAAGTAAGATTCTTTGAAATAATGTTTTAAAAATCCATTCAGTCCGTATAAGTTAAAAAAATCATTCTTCGTACTTTTGTCGGAAAAGTCAAAATGTACCTCGTATGAAAAAACGACAAAAGATTCCTTTCATATTCTTTACTAAAAACTCACCGAAGGGTAAAATTGGATTTAAACTATTGTAAGTGGATAGAAACAATATTACATATTGAGGGAACATGGATTTGGATGATAAAATACACCCCAGTAAATACTTACGAATAAACAAGCTCGGATAAAAATGAGATTGTGATATTTCCCTTACCTTAGGTCCGACTTGCTTTGTAAGTGTCCGAACCTCCTGTATAATGATTTAAATCATGTTATTGACTTATTCCAGAATCATATTCATTGTTATTATATCATATATGATCCACTTATGACTTTATATTACCCGTTCTTTTGTAAATTCATGTTAAAGTAGCATTTTGGGTAAAATCGTCTCATTTGTCGTTTGTGTTTTTAACTTGTAATTATTCATATGATTACTTAGATCACGATTACATAATTCCAGAATATAAAACATGATTTATATATATATATTCAGAATATACATATATAATAAATCAGTAAATGGAAAGAAATACACCGTTCATAGAGACGGTAGTCCGTACGTACGCATGAACGCTGTTTTCATTTCCTTATTGAATTGAATGGAATTAAGTAGATGACATACATATAATAATTCCAGTATCATTATTATGTCATATATTTCATTATTACTTATTATATATACTTTATAATCATTCATGAATGGTTAATCATTGAGAATGAATCTCATCGCGTCGTGGAGACGGTAGTCCGTACGTACGCACGAGCGATGATATCATTCCCATGGTCGTGGAATTGTGTTGAATTGTATGTATAATATTTAAGTATCAATATCACTTTATAATAATCATGTATAGTTACTCATCACACCTTTATAACCATCCAATTAAGGTGGTGGCGGAAAATAGATTACACCACGGCGTGGAGACGGTATTCCGTACTTACGCACGCGCGGTGATTTCCTTTTTCCGTAGGATGGGAAAGAAGGTTAATTAGAGTTGTTTCATATTTATAATAACATATCAGTATATAAGAAATAATGATGTTATTACTTTATCATGAAACAACTAAAGAAGAATAAGTTGAAGAAGAAAGAAATTGAAAAAGATCAGTAATGGATATTACCTCTTTTTGACGCGCCTTTTCTTAGCCTCCACTTAAAGAACTAAGGATGGTCTTTGAAGAAGATCAGGACCTCTAGGATGATACTAGGGAAGTGGAGAAGGGATTTTGGCAGGGGTTGTCCGAGCTTGAAGGCTCAAAGTTGTGTGAGGAAGAGAGGGAGGAGGTGCCCTTTTATAAGGGAGGAGAGGGGCACCTTAGGAATATCTCAAAATATTATTTTATATTAAAGTAAAAATCGGTTTATAATGGTTCCAAAGGGTTTTATTTCGAATATAAAGTGGGGATGGGTCGAAATCCTATCAACCAATTGGATTTAGACAAGTTTAGGTTATTATTTTAACCTTATCAATTATATTTAACTTTAAGTTAAATAATTTAACTTTTACCGTGTCTTTTTGTTTTCTTACACTATATGGTTAATACACTTACTATAACATGCCAAACGAACCCCAAATTGTTTATTATTAATATATATATCCTTATATAAGTCATTTGGTCGAACCATAGATTTTTAGGAATAAAATAACAATTAATAATATAATATTTGATTTAAAAACTATTTTGTGTCAATTTTGACACTATTTGATATTTGATTTTTGTGAAACTCATAACAGAATTATTTGTTCCAACCAAGTTGATTAAATCAACACTAATATATCATAGTAACCTATAAAATTAGTGTAATTCATAAAAAGTCTCAAATTACATTTATTTTGGTATTTATAATATCAATTATGTCAATATTTCATTAATAAGATAATTACTGCATCATCTTTGTGTCATAAATAAATTAAATTATTTGATGTCTAAAAATTACAAATAAAATACAATTATTTAGGAAATCCATTTATATTTCTAATGAGTATTTACAATCGAATTTATCTTATGTATAACCCTATATTAAAAATGTTTTAGTAAATAAACATTGATTTTAACTCTTTTAACTCTTCTTTAAATTAAATAATAATAAATGTCGTAATCTAATCCAAGTGGGTCTAAATGATAATATTTTACACTTAAGGTTGTTTTTGGTCGAGATACACTTGTCCAATAGGATTAGGACATGTGTTAGGGTATTATTAATATCATTTTTACCCTTAATTACCCAATTTACTTTTAACCGTGGTAAATAAAAGTTAAAAGTTACTATTCACCAAAAATTATTTTCATCTCATTGAACCACATTTTACTTACTGACATCAACCGTGTCTCTCGGTTTTTTGAAATTCCATTCACAGAAGCGGTAAAATTATGTTTTATGAAAAATTCAGTTTTTTAACTACCACTTAGTAGTTTCACTATTCATCAAAAATTGATGTTTTTCAGAATAATGCCAAAATTTCATCCTAAGCTATATTTCATATTCCGAATTAAAAAATGAAGTCTATTTTACCAAATTCATAACATAGAAGTTTCATTAATTAATTTTATAATTAAATCCCGCTGTTAAAACAAATAGCGTGTTTTTAAGAAACAATATCTATCAAAAGATTGACAGTTGTTTATGTCTGGTTTAAATGTAAAATTACATCCAATGACCAAAATTGTATTAAATTGTAAAAATATATTCTAAATATACTTTAAAACCACTCAAATTAATAATTTATCACTATTAATTATTTTGATTAAAAAAAGTTGTTTTTAATTATAATTTAGTAATTTTCACTATTCATCAGAATATGAAAGTTATCCGAAAAGTACCAAAATTTCACCTTAGGCTAAATTCGATACTCCTAATCCAAAAATGAAATCCATTTTGAAAAATAAAATTTACAAAATTTCAAAAAGTGGTTATTACTATTCATAACGGCTAGTTTTAATAATATTTTAATAGCATATCGTTGTTTAGCAAAACTTGGTGTTGCGTACAACACACGCTATCATGGAAGGTCGCGATTGCGTGTAATTCAAGCTAGGTCAGAGATGTGTGTTGTGAAAGCTCCTTGTGTAGTGTATAACACAAGACATTAATGAAATTAAAAAGAATATTTTTCATAAAATCTCGGGTGTTACAAAGGAAGCCCAGAGAGCATCGGTTCTATGCTTGTGATGGGAGAGGTCACTTGGCACGGAACTTCCCGACCAGGTATGCTGAGAACTTTGGGCAGGTAGTAGGCACACCGCCATGGCAGAGGCAGCACCGTGGTCAGAGTAGTTCCTAGGGAGGTGGTGCTAATGGAGGAGCGGGAGGAGCTAGAAGTGGGGGATGACCTTATGAGGTCTTCCCATCACCACCAGGTGGTCCACATCGGGCTCCGGGAGATGACAGTTGGGACCTCGGATAGTCGCGATCTTTTTATTTCTATGATCTTACAGAGCATGAGGTGATAAGAGGTACACTCTCTAGCTCTTCTACTTTTGCTGTAGAATTGTTAGACTCTGTGTGTGAAATGCGTTTTCTCCCTGCTCTTTACTTGAAATGTTACCAAGGTGACGCAGGGTGTCTGTGAAACCCTGCGTTGGAAGAGTAGAAGGCGTGGAACCTTTTTCTTTAGTCTATGGTGTCGACTCCTTCACTCTCCGAGTGTGTAAGAGAGTATGGGTCGTGGGACATCGACCGAGAGATCTTGTGTGACCAGATATCCTTGGGTGTTTCACCATATTGATATTCTGAAGGAGGGAATCATCAGGCATTGTCCCGGGTCCAAACGGCGGTTCCAGTCATGGCGTGCAACATGGGGGTTCCACTGGGGAGGTGAGTTACCCCCGAGGGCCTTCGGGCCATTTGAGACCATACAGAGGGATGATGTGGTTACCTATCACCTTTCCCTAACCCCAAGGGCGGGAGTAGGTGTCTGACATCTCCCACATGACTCACCCCAGAAGAAGTGTGTGTGCTCTTATGCACATCATCGGCAAGGGAAGACCTCGCGTGAACAAATAAAATCCTTGAGTCTGTGAGCAGTGACGCGGGACTGTGCAAGAGTTCTTCTGGGTACGAGAGAGCGAGGGGTGGGCTTAGTACCCTATGTTGTTCCCAGGTTTTTCTTTTTGGGGATGAAAAGCATGAAGGAGGGAATGATGTAAGAAAATATTTTTTCTATTAAAGAGGAATTTTTCTTGATGTTATTCTAGAGCAGGGCGTTCAGACAGCGTGCGATTCCGAGCCCCGATGTGGCCGAAATTAAATTTTCAGTGCGTTCACACTGGACATACCAAATAAATGGGATAGCTCTTAAACGGTAATTCAAATCCTAAATTTGAGTGTATGGATAGGTCTGAAATGGGGTGTTTACTCTACGAACGACACAGAATATGTCGACGCGGAACGTTGGGACCCCTCGCCCGTTTACGGAATGATAAACGTATAAATAAAATAATTAATTTATTCAGTTAATGGGTAAACTCAAATATCTCTTAAATGGTTGCTCGGATGGAAAAAATGAGGGCACCGTTGAGTACGGAGCCAGTCGTTTACCCTAGGAGGGGTGTAAATTTCGCGGGCACGGACCTTCTGTGGAAAATGCCACCAGGGGCGTTTTCGTAATTTAGCAGTCTCAGATGTTATGTTTTATAACTTCCGAATGGTGGCTCAGATTAAAATTCCGAGACAACTGTTGTTCTTGGGAGGTGGTGTTTATCCTAGGGGAGGTTTTATCTTGTCCCCACCAAGAGTTTAGAATATAGGTCTTTAAGGTGGTTTAAATTAATTAAACTTTATAAAAAAGTTTTATTTATTTAGGCCATAACATCCCCTCCCTTATCCATTTGCTCTCTGGTGGAAGAAGAACCAACAAAAAGATCCCCAAGCCCTCCCCTCTCCTCAAGCCCTCCTCTGTAAGGCAGTTGCAGATCCGGCGAAGGTGGATCGCTCGCGAAGCTTCCGGCTACACCCAATGAGGTATGTGTCATTTTGTTTCGTATTAAGTTTATGTACCATATTTGATCTGGAGTTGAGGAATATAATTGCTATTTGATCTTCATGTAAATCCCATAAATGAACCGTTTACATTTTGAAATTTCCGACGCATCTTTCGGGTTTATGTTTTGAGTCCCGAGGCATCCGCAGTTGCATGACAAAGATCAGTGGGTTTTTTGTGTTTCTGATGGGTTTTAGGCTGGTTAGGCAGCTTCGCGCGGCGGCCGGCAGTCCACGGTGGCAGCGGCTCATGGTCGAGGGTGGTGGTCTGAAGAGGCAGCATCGACAAGGCTCTCTAGCGGTGGTCGGCACGACCTGCAGGCAGTCAGGCACTCGGCTGGGCGAGCGGGCTTCAGCGGAGGTGCAGTAGGCACTCGATGAGGGTGAGGCGGCACGAGCGGGTGAGCGTGGCGGCCAGTCAGGCGTGCTGCGGAGGAGCGGTCGGCCGGGTGGCCGGTTGGTGCTAGGGTCACCGGACCACCAGGGTCGCACGACCCTGGTGGAGAAGAGGAGACCTGCTGTTGCGGGTCTCTGCTGGAGGTGACCTACAAAAACAGGCAACCAAAAAAAGAAAGATAATGATAAAAAAAGGGGTAGCGAGCGGGGGAAAAATGGGGGGGTGAAGTCTCCCTAATTGGAAAGATAAACACCTGGGATAAAAAAAGATAAATAAATGAAAATGACTCTAATAATAATAATAATGTTATAATTATTAAAATGGTGAATCTGGCGTAACTTCATCGTGCGTCGTCCAATTCATGTGCCGTTAGCGGCAGTGTGCCTCAGTTTTCAATGCTGTCTTTTTAAGACCAATTTGGGGTATCATTCGGTGACTCGTGGAGAGGGACAATAAAACACCCTAGAAATATTATTATTATTATTATTTTCAAAGGTTGGATCGAACCTAGCTCATGCATGGAGAGTTTGATTAACGTGTCGTCTGTGGCAAAGCAATCCTTGGATCGAGGCGAACATTTTGAGATGGTCTTAGAGATTTTTTAATTCTCGAGACGAGGGGCTTGGTGGAATGACATGTACGTTAAGTGGTTTAGCGCTTTTTATGAGGTTCTTGTTTTGTGCGGCGCAAACACATCTGGACTCCGTTCTGAGCGCTATTAGCGGCGTTGCAACCCTGGCGGCGAGACAAATATTTCCAATATGGTTTCGGGCATTGAAACCGGAGTTGAGGTGTGGGTCCCACGACCTGTCTTTTATGTTGCGAGCGTCGTTCGGCAAATTTTTCATTGGACGTCCGCTCGGGGCATGCAATAAGTCGTTTTTGGTTGTTTTTTCGTGGGAATTGCAATAGCGCAATCCGCCCACTTTAATTCTGCATGATGGTGCGGGCCCTACGAGGTCCGTTTTGGGAGTTGGTGTTGATTTCTATCTTTATCACCGGGTGTCTGTTTCAGACAAATGTAGAGTCAATCTTGTGTCATTTTTCGAGAGGATCGCAACGGTGCGATCTGTTCATTGTGTTTCGGGACCGAGATGCGGGACCCACGAAGCACCGCTCATGTGCAGTATGGAGAAATGCATCGTTTTCTCCATATATCCATTGCAATCAAGTGAGATGTAAATTTGACATGTCTTTCTGAGGAGATCGCAATGGTGTGATGTGCCCGACTGATTTTAGGACTGAGGCTCGGGACCACGGGACGCTGTTCGGGCGTAAAGCGGTGTTGTACGACTTTTCCGTCGTATATCTGTTTGAGGCGAGTAAGTAGTCTATATTGTGTATTTTTCTGCTAGGATTACAATGGGGTAATTAGTTCGTGTGAGTGGAGCCTCTTACGTGATCTCATTAAATGTGGAAGCATGAAAGGTGTACCGGTGGTGGTTCTTCCTGTGGTGTTTGTAGAAAACCCTTGGCTTGGGATCATGTTCACTCCTGTGTTAGTGAATTTGATGTTTGTAGTGATGTGGTTGGCCATGCTAGGGCTGTGGAGGAATCAGGTTGGCGAAACTGTGTTTACACATTTTTGCGTTGGCTTTGGGTGCGGTGTGCACGATAGCACTTCGGATGGAAATGCAGTATACTCGAGGAGTATAAGGGAATTCATAGAGGTACATGTTGTAATTTATACCTGAGAAAATTTGTACGCTTGGTTTGGAGATGAGTTGGTGCCACACATCGAGTGGGCCCCATGTGTGTTTCATGTTCTACTTTACGTACCTTTGACCTCTCGCGACGTAGAGGTTCCTCCTGTTCTTGATGGTTACGACCAGTAGAGTTGAGTGGGTTTCCCCATGGTCCTGTTCATGATGGTTTAGACCAGCATGGTTGAGTGGTTTCCCCTGGTTTTGTTCTGGAGTTGGGTGGTTGCGTGATACCCACTCATTGTTCTATTGGCCAGTGTTGTACCATCCAGTAGGGATGGCCAGAGTAGTTCTGGGTTTACCCTCAAGCATAGATAGGGCAGGGGGTTGCTAATCAACTTATTTGGGTTTACCCTCCAGTAGAGACTGGAAAGTGGGTTTCTCATCGACTTCTTCGGGTTTACCCTCTAGCAGAGACTGGGTAGTGGGTTGGTCATCGACTTCTTCAGGTTTACCCTCCAGCAGAGACTGGGCAGTGGGTTGCTCATCGACTTCTTCAGGTTTACCCTCTAGTAGAGACTGGGCAGTGGGTTTCTCACCAACTTCATTCGGTTTACCCTCCATCAAAGGCTGGGCAGTGGGTTTCTTATTGACTTCTTAGGTTTTACCCTCCAGGAGAGACTGGGAAGTGGGTCACCCGACGACCTCTTAGGGTTTACCCTCCAGTAGAGACTAGGCAGTGGGTTTTCTGAAGACCTCTTAGGTTTTACCCTCCACTAGAGACTGGGTAGTGGGTTCCCCATGACTTATCTCAGACTCAGCCCTTTCTACTAGGCTAGTATAGGGATTTTCTCCACGACTACCAGAGTGGGACCCTTGGTTGTATGGTTCAGTGATGTGACAAATGTGACTTTGAGAAGAACTCTCGATTGTGTGATAGTGACAAGGTGTGGTTTGACTTCCCCTAGAACTCTGAAGTACGAGGGGCATGTTCCCCACCGAGACATTTCCTTGTGACGTGACTTAAAACCACGCGGGCGAGTCAGTGCCGCCCAAAGTGCATAATGTCGAGGTGCCGTGATTTGAGCCCCTTGACATGCAGTTCGGGGCAGACGTATGGATTTTGGGCATCGATGGTGTCCACTTCTGGGACTGTTGGCTACTCACATTCTTGGGCAGAGCTATGGGACGGAGATCCCATTCCAATCTTGTTCTGGTTTCTTGACACAGCATATATATATATGTATACCTTGTTCTAGTACCCACTTCTTGGGTTTTGGTTACTCTCCTCCTAGGAGAGGTGATGATGCGCGGGGTGTGCCACATGATTTCCGTTTCTAGATTCTCGTAGTTGGACGAGTCTACTCTCTTACTATGGGTAGGGAAGACTCGATGAGAATTTCATCTTCTCACAATTTCTAGCTCTTTGCATTTGGATGAGTCTACATCCTTCCTCTTTTTGGGTTGAGATTTTCTCTATATTGCACTCTCGATTGTACTCCATTACTTTTCCATGTTCGATCTACTACTCACCTCTTCAGTACCTCCTTATTTTCTCCCTCAAGCCTTCGGGGCATCCTACTGTGTATTTTTATACTCATCCCTGCTTGGTCTTTTCCCGCAATTGGTGTGCCCTTTCAGACGATGGACAGGTTGGTTGTGATGTCATGGGATCTTAGGAGTTCGGGAGCTTGGACCGTGTGCGGTGGTCATATTTGGGTTCCAGGTGTGGGACTCCCATAACTATTTAACTTTTATTAACCTGTTTCCGGGTTGTGGCACTTTACTGGTTGGGCGTGTGTTTTTTCCCTTTTCTTTTTAGTTTACCTTCAGCACTTGCTTTGTATTGTTTAGAGGTCAATGCACATTTGTGGTTTATTTATAGTAGTTGGTACTTTACTTTTATTTTTACTCTACACTTCTGCATTTAGTGGGCTTCATGTGTGTGTATAGGTACTTAGGCAAAGGCCTCCCCGAGTTGTTTAGCCTTTGGCGCTTGTCGCTAGCCCCTTTCCAATGGAGGCGGGCTTGGGGTAGTTGCGGCTCGAGCCCGGGTAGGGTTGGGTCATGACAGAATTAATGGGAGATATGTGCCTTACTAAAAAGTGATTCATCAAAAAGGGTTACAAACAAATATAAATGTCCCATGCCTCGACATGTGCAATGTGTATTAAATGATATAGTTACCTTCTCCATGAGTGTAGGACCTATGACCCATTGTTTTGGAAGGGTAACTTACTCTACTAGATATATGATGTACACTTGTCTTAGAGACAATATGTTACCCTGAGGGATACATACCCCATGGTTTCTCTAGTCATCTTCCTACACACATAATTGCCTCTATGAATATATGAAAATTAATCTACTCAAAAACCTTGATTATAAACTACAAATGATGAAGATATAAATACTATAACATTCTAAGTGGATAAATGCTATGAATAGATTATTCAAATATCTAATTCTAATAATTAGTTAAGAAGATATGAAAAACACTGATGACTATCTCCTACATGGATTATACTATTACATAAATGTAGTATAGTGCTTGGATAAAAGCCAAAACGGAACCATCTCAAGGTAGTTCATATGATATCAGCCTATACAGTGTGACACGGTATGGTACACATCATATGGGACCATTGGATTTTTCATGCATGTATCCTATAAAAATGAATTCATGTTTTCATAACATAGATAACATTTTATTTAATAATATTACATGAGTAATGCTTTGGGGGTTACTAAACATTTATTATAGAAACATGTTTCATGTCCGTGAAGTCATAATGTTAACTTAATTTCAATCTAAATTAATTGATATCTTAATCTAGTATCCAAATTGATAATAAAAATTACTTATTTTTATTATTATCCCTTATATATCAATAAATAAAACCATTGTTTTTTAATAATGATAACACACTTAATTTTCATTTATTTCTGATTAACCAGTGATTAATAAACTTTTTCATACAATGGATTCACACACTTTTTATAAATGATTCATTTTAATTTAAAAAAATTAATAAATTAAAATGTTAAATAATTTTTAAATTTAAAATAATATTATTATTAATTAAACTTAATTTCTTTTTTAGTTACATTAAAATGTTTCACAACATAAATAGATAATTTTTTTGGAAAGTCATATGCATATATTTTTATATAGTTTAAATATTTAGGTACCATTGGAATTGTATAATAAGTATTACTTGTTGTTAACCATGATATTATGGGTTTTATGATATGTTTGAAGTGTTTTTTAGATATTGATATGTCTTGGATATTTATTATTTCAAAAAGTAATTGGTTGAAAAATAGAATTGAAAAATATGGATTAGTCTTCATAACGTAAGATATAGGATGAGAGTTTCATTATAATGGTAGTTTCATAAGATATAAGAATATCATAAGGTAACATGAATGTTATAAGAAATGAATTAATAATAATAAATTATGATCACATATGATATAAGATCCATGTATGATATGAAATTTCATATGATACTAGTGGATTTTAAGACAAGAGACCACATATGATGATTTCATAGGATAAAAAATGACATGTTAGAAGCATATCTATGGAAGATGTGTTCTTTATATGATATGTCTTATTAAAAATAATGAACCATTTTATGAAATGGGGATTCATGTAAGGGGATCCATGAAATTTTATCCACAAAAATGATGATGTAAGGGGATTAATGTATGATTCGTCGATGTAAGGGGATCCATGGATGAGCTAGCCTTATAAGAAAATTTATGTAAGAGTAATTGAACCATGTATGGGGATCCATTTGTGAGTAATATAGGTATGATTAGGGTCACTTATGGGATGCTACATCTTATATATTGCTAAATATGATTTAGAAATAGTGAAAAATCAAGAAACCAAGGGAATGAGTTTAGATGATGAAAGGTGATTTTTTATTCAGTGAATTACATATCATAACGAAAGTTTGTCTCATTGTGTTTAATGATATGAATTTAGAATCAAACTAAGTTTGATTTTGTGATGATGAGGGGTCCCACATAGTAAATGGGACAACCACATTATAATTCTAGATGTTTTCATGCTAGCTTGGAATGTTTCAAAAGATTTGGATTTTTTAGAGAATGTGATGTTGTGATATTTTAATATCACATGAGGAATTCATGATTGGGAAATTAAGAGATATATTTGATATTAAATTGTGGTTTTAAATGTGATTTAAAACACTGTACATGATGGAGGATTAAAGTTTAGTATTAATATATATTTAAAATTTTGAGAAATATTGAAATAATATTCACACAGTTTATGAATATATATTCTATGGAAATAAGAAATGAAAGTAGTCAGTGAATTATAATAAGGTATCGATTCACTAAAGATATGTTGAATATTTTTAATATAAAGGAGAGATAAAAACTATATGGAGATTTATTTATGATGTGCTCATAAATTATGATGTTTTTGAGGTAGAATATTATTGATTTTGATGATTCTATCACTTTTTACTAAGGTCCAAGGGGATTATTACATGAATTTAGGCACTCATGCATAAATATATCATTTTGAAAACTTGAGATATGAATCCAATGGGCATGTTTCGACATTAAACAAATTTTAACAATAAAGTTATTTATAGAAGAAGATCTTGTATTTTATGTATATACATCAAACATTCTACTAATGTTCTGAATTATTAAATGGAAGTGGGATAATCTTGAACAATTAGTTATTTCAGAATAAATAATGTTATACATATTAGAGAAGTGGGAGATACATTCCATTTGATTAAGTGGATTATAAATTATAAAATCATGTATGAAACATTTATTAAATTTGGGATCAATACAAATTTATAGAGATAATAAAATCTATGGCTCAATAAAGGCTATACATGGAAATGAGTAGGCTCTCACACTGAACATTGTAAAAAAATTGTTTCCTTCATGAATTTAGTATTATTATATACCAGGGACGAGAGTATTAAAAATATTAAATATCTAATTTAATTTATCACATGGGTTTTTTTTAATAAAAACAATTTATAAAAATTAAAACATGTACTATTAATTTACACCCCCTCACTTAGTAGTACTCTATTAGATAAAAAATGGTAACCATAGGATTCTAGTCTCTCAATAGTGAATCATTGAAAATATTAATTTGGTGAATATGTGATAATTTTTCCTATTTTATTGAAAAAACATTCATTGTTATAAGAACTAAATGTTACCCAATTTTTATTCATAAGGAAATTAATTTAATGAATCATTTACTCTGGGTTTTCCACCTCTTCTGACATATTAACATATGAAATTTGATGATAAAAAGAAACATTAAAGTATATAGGAAAAAATAAATTCTATAAATTCATCTCTATCAAATAAAAGTTTACACCAAAGTGATAGAGACGAAAATGGATAAAGTGATATTGGAAAAGATTGAAAACATGAATTATGTAATTTTACTAATTACGGAGGGAAAACTAAAAATCTAGATTTATAAATTTGAATCTATTAGAATGGTTAAAAATGAGGCTATGGATGACAACTTGAGCATGTTTGATGAGGTACATAGTAACATCAAGGGTTTTAGAGATAGGATAAAAGACTCAAAAATTGTTAAAAAATTAATGAGAGACTTCTTGTATAGATTTGATATAAATATTTCTACTATAGAATATAGATAATATATTTCCCTAGATGAGTTAAAAAACACTCTGCTAAACTATGAAATGAGAAAAAACACAATTTTCAAGAAGGAACAAGAGGATTTTATTTTATATCTAGGGTAAATTTGAATAATAAATAGGAGGTAAAATCTTTATGTGACTCTGACAATGATAATAAGATTTATGAGAGTCTCAAAAAGGTTATTTATTTTAATTTCTAAAAGTGTTAAATGTAGTGAGGGAAAATAAAAGGTGAAACTCCCATTATGATGATGAATATGATAAATAAAATCCCTAGTCAATATCTAAAAAGAGATCATCCAAAGTTTGCATAAAATTTGATGAAGGAATAAAAATAATTCAAAGAGAAAATAATAATATCATGTTGAGTAAGGAGGAAGAATAAAATTATTCCTTGAGTATTGATTCTTAAGAATATTGTTCAAGTAAATAATATAATTTCATAGAACATGTTAAAAATATTTATCATAACTCAAGAAATATAGTAGAAGTAGCAGAATAAAACTATATGAATCATATATTGAAAATTTAATTTGATGTTTGCCTTTATAGAAACATTGAACATAATAATGAAATAAAATATTTTACAAATGATTTTAGTTAACTAAATAAAAGTGATGATGTGTTCATATAAGGGAGAATTATCATATTGAGGAGACTAAAATCATCTGAGTAAAAGTATCTAAACAAGAAATAATTATAAAGGAATATGAAAATAGGATGGTGGATCAATTATAATGACATAACATGGTTTCATAAATGTTTCTTAATAATTAAAGGTACTTTGGAATAATATGGAATATATATGATAAATTTTTTAACATGATGGATGATGTATCTCAAATAACTGAGAAATACAATACCTTTTCTTAGGTAAAATCTATATTTGTTGAATAGAAAAATGAGAAATATAGTTTTTCTAATTTTTAAAATCATGAGATTAAATATGTGGAATCCAAGGTAGATAATGATCATAAAATAATACTCTAATACAAAAGGTTGTTGAATACAATTATAATAATAATGTATCAGTAAAAAATGATGGAGACTAAAATAATTCCAAGGTATAAAAAATAATTTTAGGGATAGAATCAATAATTTTATTTAAAAACTAGATTCAATGGATATATTTGGTGTTGTGGAACTTAAAGAAAAATATATTTGTTTGTATAATATGTATCTCCCTTGTAACCAAAAGATTTAGGAACTAATGGGGAGCTATCTTGAAAAAATGAAACAAAATAGTCAGTAAACAAAATTTGGATGGAAGACTAACCATAGTACCTATCCAAAACATGTTTTATAGGAATAAATATATTTTTAGTATATATTATCTGAAACTAAATTATGAATAAGTACGTATAACCATAATTCTACATCAATAATAACATACTTATAAAGAAAAGATGGCTCAATAGAAATCTAAAGTTGAAAAATATATCATTTTTGAATTTTCACTCAAATAAAACAAGAAAATAAATTCATGGATACTTGAAAGTGGATACTCATAGAAAATGACAAGATATTCTGAGATCGTGAAAAATATTTCAGATCTTGATGGTGGTTTTGTGACTTTTGGTAATGATATCAATTTTAAAATTAAGGGAATTGGACAAAATTGATCCACATAAGTTGAATTAAAATGTGATTTTATTTACTAATAGGGTAAATAATAAATTCTTAAGTTTAATTAAGCTCATTGATAAATTAAGTGAGGTCATTTTATTGAAAACACTTTCCTCATCGAAATCATTAAAGAGATAAAATTCATCCCAACATTTTAAATAATTGGTGGGAATTTAATTCAGATTAAAGATCCAAATAATTCCTACCTTCTATGTGAAAATTTATAGAATTATGGCTAACAAATAAGAAAACTCCATCTAAACCATAAGAACCTAATATAAAGTTTTAATAGTTATGGAATATCTACAAAAATTTAGCACATGTAGAGATTTTATTTTTAAAACCTATCAGAAGGGGAAATGGTCTAAGGAAATCATAAAATAGTCGAGATAAAACCAACTAAACCACTTGAGCTAAATCACCCATATCTTTTAGGTCCCATGAGACACTAGTCCAATAGAGGTGACATATATTTCATCACATTCATAGATAAATTTAGAATAATTTAAATATTTTTTTTATGAAACACAAGTCACAAGAAGATGAAATGTTTTAATTTTTTATAAGAGAGGATGAAAGAGAACATAGTGTTTACATCTAGAAGATGAGGACTGATAATGAAAATGAATTTAATGGGAATTATTTCAAATTTTATATTTGAAAATATGGAATTAATCTTCAATATAACACCCCCCTATGAACCTTAGTATAATAGAGTTATTGAGATGATGAATAAAATAATTTTTGAAATTGTAATAATAATGCTAGATAAGTTTCAAGGATCAAATGTTTCATAAATAGATGATGTTTGCATTAATGTATATATTAAAATTTGTTTCATACCAAGATAAATTTAAAATAAAACTTTATATGATATTTGATACAAAAGTAACCCAATAATAACCTATTGTAGAATCTTTCATATCCATTATATGATTAAAATCAATGACTCTTATTTGGGAAAACTTGATGAGAATGTTAAAGATTGTATATTTCTTGGATACTTATCCAATAAAAAGGTCTAATGATTATTAAAAAAATACTTTATAATGATTTTATCTATTAATATGTGGAAACCATTTAAAACAAACCCAACATTTGTGTTCTGAATGTTGCAGATTTTGAGTTTTCTATGAAAAAAAGTGAGAAAGTGTCTAAGAAATATAGTGATATACGGGTTAAAAATTAATTAAATCCTATATATAGTGAATATAATTATACTATTAATGAGGAATAAGATAATAAAAATTAAAATTAATTACTTTAAGAAGAATTATAATTTCATGTCATAAAATTCAATTATAAATCAATGTTCATAGCTTCAAATAAGAAAGAAGATGAGTTATGATAGCTATACATAGAAACCAAAAAGAAGAAGTATAATGGTTGATGATAAAACCTTAATTATCTATCATATTAAGAACTAATCAGTTATTTATGATTTTAATAATATAGATTGGATTGATGTTATGGATGAGGATCTTCTCAAAATAGAGAAGAATTCCTTTTAGGACCATGTCTTACAAACATAGTATAAAATTTTTATTACTAAAAAGTGTGTGTTCTGGAAAAATTGATGAACGAAATTTTATCAGGAACTAATCCTTACTTGTTTGAGAAGGATAATATCAAGTTGAAAGTGTTTATTTTAAAAGGTATTTTGTCCCAGTATCAACAATATATTCTATCAAATTATTTCTAGAAGTTTCATCTAATAGGTGGTATAAAAAATATCATATAGTTGTCAAATATTCCTTTTTAAATAGTGATCTAGAATAGGTGTATATTTACAATATTGATGGTTTAGTGGATGATAATGTTTGATCAAGATGAGTAATGATTTATATGTGTTGAAACTGTTTCCAAGGTCCTGGTATTCAAGGCTAGACAACTCTATAAAAGTGTTAAAATATACTAAATGAAATGTAGAAATATATATATATATATATAATAAATTACATCAGGTAAACTCACTATAATATTATATGTAGGTGAAATCATATTTTTATGGGATCATGAGAGTGGTTTTCAATAATGTTTCAATCATATTAAACAATATTTTGATATTTACATGTATATAGAGATGAAATAATTCATGGGATTATAAGAAATGAAATAATATAATTTTATCTTCTTTTCCAAAAAGAATTGTGATAAATAATATTTAATGAAGTTTGAGATGGAGGATTCCAAACTAGTTTATAAAACAATGAAAGTGGGACTAAAATTTCATAATGATGTTAAAGGAGGCATTATTAATCAAGGAGAATTCATAATTCTTTTTGGAAGCTTTATTTATCCCACTTCATCTAGAACATATATTTTGTATTCAATGATATAGTGTGGTAGATAATAGAGTAACCCAAAAGGGTTACATAGTATGGATTCTAAAAGTATTCCTAAATGCATTAAAGGGATAATAGATTATGGATGGTTGTATAATAAAGTAAATTCTTTGAATATTTCTAGTTTCTGAGATTCTTATTAGATATGTGATTGTGGTGATAGAAAATTCACATTGGGTTTAGTGTTCATCTTGGGAGATAGTTTTGTGAGTTAGAATTGAAAAAAGCAAAACTCAAAGAAATTAAGCTTCATATATTCCATGATTAAAGTAAATACTAATGAATACACAAATATGATGTTGAATATATATAAGTTTCCTGATTAAGGGTGAAAAATTAAAAACCTCTAAAAATTATTTATGATAACCAAAGTATAATGGAACTTTTTAAAAAAATTAATGAAACACTCAAGGTCCAAAAACAATTACATCGGGTTTAATTTCAATAAATAGAGGGTGTCCAATGATGAAAAATTTTCTTACTACTTGAGATCAGATAGAATATATTTTTACCAAGGTTGTCCCTATGAACATATTTGATACATTCATGATTAATATGTATGTTTATCCACTCACTATCTATTAAGAAGCCTTGGGAGGTCCCCCACATATCCATATAATATATTTTAAAAGGGGGAGAAGTATATGTAAGTCTATTTTCATGGAATATTTGGAAGATACATGGGATAATACATATGTTAATTGGGGAGTGGTCAATTTCTATCCTTATATATTATTAATTCGGTGGTTTTATTTATTGTGAAAAGGGGAGATATTTTAATTAGTGAATTCCATGATAGTGGGGGAGATCATCTTATCACTTGGACAAAAGGTTTTCGATCATTGAGAGGTTGATTTCACTAAAAAACACTACTAAAACATATAATGTGGTTTTTTGAAGTTTTTCTTATATAAAAATCTATGATTTAGTGTTTATTAAATGGGAAAATAAGTTTTTAGAAAGAGTTTTAAATTTTTTATTGCAAATCCAATGGGTGAGATTGGGATTCCCTTAGAATTTTTGAGAAGATTTATTTATTTCTATGGTGAGATTGAGGGTTTATAATTATTTTTGATGTTTTTTTAGATATTTAAAATATATTACAGATTAATTAATGTATTTTTGTAATTAATTAGGTTGAATATGGAATTTTAGAAGATGGATTAGTCTGGAATTTGTAAGATATAGACTAGGAAGTTCATAAGAATGGTTATTTTATAAAACATGAGAAATACATATAATATCATGAATTTCTTATTATAAGATTTTTTTTCTTAGAAAGGATGATATCATAAGATACATGACACTTATACGATAATAAATTTCACATGATATCAGTGTCTCATATGACATGTAACTGCATATGATGTGTCTATAATATACATTGGTCACCTAATAAGTTGATCCTCATAAGATGTAATATTCATACAATATGTTTTCATATGATAGAAATAGTTATCCTATTAAATTAAGATTCATTTAAGTGGAACCACATAAATTAACCTATTAAATAATTTTAATATATGGGGATTCATATATCAGTCATCGATGTAAGGGGATCCACTGATGACTCAGGTCTGTATGAAAATTCATGAAATAGTTATTCAACCACATATGGGGATCCATTTATGAGTGATTTATATGTTATTAGGGTTACGTATGGGAACCTAAATATACTAGAGTGGTATGTAAGAGTCATTAAATGCGAAAATCATGAAAAATGGGTCATAACACAAGAATATTTAAAGTGATTTCTTTATTAGTGGATTAAATATCACAATAAGATTGTGCCTCATTATGATTGATTCTAAGAATTAAGCATAAAACCAAATGTGATGTTGGTGTCATGAAGGGTTCCACATCACCTAAGGGAGAACCACATGATAATTCATGATGTCATCATTCTATAATATAATATTTCAAAGGTTATGGATTTTGTGTAGAAGAAGAAGTTGTGAAATTGTAACATCGCATGGGGAATTCAAAATTGGGTCATTAGGTGATTTAATTGATATTAACAAGCAATTTTGAATGAGATTTAAAGAAATATAGATTCTTATGAATTGAAAACCAAGATAACTGGATATTTATAAGGCCAAGAAATTAGGAAATAATAGTTAGATGGTTTGTGAATATATATTCTGAAGAAATTATTAATAAAAGTATTTAATGAAATTTAAGAATGTTATGATACACTATAAATTTTTTGAATACAGTCAATATCAAGGAGATAGAATAACTAACGGGATATATTCTTGTGTTTTTCTCATATATTTTTAATTAAAAAAAGGTTGTGTTTATGTTCTTAATGACTTAGACACCTAAAATTAGGGAGAAAAGAGATTATTATACTAATTTAGGATCCCGTGTATAAAAATATCATACGAGAAAAGTGATAAGTGAAGCCAAATTGTAGGATTATAAATTAAAAACATTCTAGTAGTCAATTTCTTCATAGGAGTAGATCACCTCTTTGATGCAAATATATTGGTAATTATACTGAAGATTTGATTTATTCAAGAGAAAATATAAAATCATCAAGAACTTGTGGTTCTTGTCCAAATAAAAATATAAATATTACAGAAGTGAAGGATAATTTCCCAAATATTTTATCTAATTGTACTTTATTTGGTATCACTATAAATTCATTAGGATAATAAAATTTTTGGCTCAATAAAGATTAAACAAGGCAAGGAATTATCTCTCATTTTGGGGATTAACCTTGTGAAATTTATGTGTGATGTATGACATTCATATTATTTCATACGGGTGAGTAGGAGATACCAAAAAGTGAATACATATTTTAATGGTCCATGGGATGTCACATCAGTGATTTTATTTTGAGTTATTTCTTTATCCATTTTGGTCTTATATTGGTTTCTTAGTTTCCCCAACAGTTTTTGTGAAAATAGGATTTTCGATCCCCAGAGTATCTGGCGCACGATTAGAACACGGTTAGGGGAAACCATATTCTAGCCTAAGGAAAACCATACATCCTGGAAAATGGATCTATCTAGGCCACATGGATAGCCACATGGGCATGATTCCTCCACCAAAAAACCATGCATCCATGTTCCTCTTAGAAATAGAAGGATGAAAATGTGTTGTGATGTTTGGAAAATTATGCAGGCTAACCATCCGACCTATCTAGGTCTTTAAAAAATAGGAAATTTATCTCTATAACCCCTTAATATTTAACCTTAAACTACCAACAATCCAATCCATACAATATTTTCAGCCCTAGGAGCTTCCTCTACTCTTTCTTGGACCCCTTAAACTCCAATCTTTGTGTGGTTTCGGCATTGTTTGTTTAACAAACCTTCAAGTATGTTTCTTTTCTCTTAGTTTCTTCTTTGTTTAGGGGTTATTATTGCTCTCTATTATAGTTCTTGTTTTATAGTGGGTTTATTGACCCATGAGGGTTCAATATTGAGTTTTTAGGTAAAATATTTATGTTTTTTGTTGGATCATGTCATTACAGGGTTCCTTGGTGGTACGGTTGTGGTTTTCCACTGGATTTTGGAATTTTCCAAGTGTAAGGTATGTAGTTCCATTATTTTACATTAATATATGACTTTGGCTTCCTTTCTTGGTTTCATAACTGTGTTCTATTGATTATTTGTGTGGTGTATAATATTTTTTCAAAAGGTTTTGAGATGAAAATGTGTTGAAAGTTTGTTTTCTAAACCAAATGGATTTTGTTTCATGTTTTATTCTCTGTTGTTAATCTTAAATGTGGTTTGTGAATTGTGAATGTGATGTGGAGAATGTAATAAAAAATATTTTGTGTGTGTATGAATTTGAAAGGGTATTTTCCCATGGAAGTTGTTGGATTTCATGTTTGATTTTTTTAGAGCATATCCAAATGGTTTTTTATTTATTGGTAAAATGGTTAAAAATGTGTTTCCAAATGGCTTAATGTGCATATAGATTCGAAAGTGGTTTTGCTTGTGTAAAATGGTGGTTTCCATGTGTGATTTGGTTATTGGATGAATCTATTGTGAAAGAGGTGTATTTTATTTTTTTATTATGTTTCATAGCATGTGTATGTGAATGTGATGATTTATATATCCTATGAAATAAAAATTGAGAATAATTAAATCTCGAGTACATAGGTGGGTGAACTAGAACTAGAATTATAGTTGATTTAGAGAGGTTGAGGCCTAGTATATTCTAGATTGATTAACACTATAACACTAGCTAAAAATTTGATATGATCAGAGAACACTTGACCTTGGTATGGGATCCCCTCTAGTGGCCCATGCATGGAAACGCTTTTGGTTTTGGATAATTATTGGAGACCACTAGACCTTGGGATGTGTTCTCCTTTAGTGTCTCATGCATGAGAACACTGTTAGTTTTGGTTATAGGATTTTGATCACTAATCTATGAGGTTCATAAGGTCTCACTTGTGCTAATTACCTGTAGGGATTTCCTATGGTCATATCTTGTGACATGATGCTTATGTGATGTGGTGCTAACCATCAGTATACTGTGTACATTTTGTATATTTTAATTTCCAGAAATCATCTTTTGAGAAATGTTTTCCGTAAAAGTGTTTTCATAAAAAAAATATTTAAAATGTTTCAAATATTCTTTTAGAAGTGTGAATTTTGATTTTTCATCAAATGTTATAGAATAGAATCTTTCTTTGAGGTGGAATCCTACTAGGATTTGGATCACACCCTACATACACCATTGGTTGTATGTAGACTTTGTTTTGTATAACCTAGGTAAAGGAAAGATATATCATGGTGGTGATGCTGGATCTGGATTCTAGGGTTCCACTTCTTTTAGGTTGTAGTGGTGGTGGATTGAGGGTGGTAACCCTGTTATTGCATGGAGGTTTTGGGATGGTTTTGTTGTCCCCTTTCCATTGTGGTACTTTGGTTTTTGGTTAATGTTGTAAAATATTGAATCCAAAAATAGTTATATATCCTTTGGTTATTATTATTAGTTATTTGATGATTTCTTATTTTGTCGATTGTTTATCGTTGATTACTCGGGTGAAATCATTCCCAAAGATATGTTATTAATACACAGGTGTTGGTTTCTAACCCATGGAGATCAGGAACTCCCTTTAGACCATGTATCAGGCTGGTCTGGGTGTTAGGTTGTGTAACAATTGGGCCCCACTGAAAGCACATACACCCCACTTTAATATGTTTGTCAGGTCTTGGGCCTCCAAGTACCACCATTTTCCCTATAGACACGTGGTACCCTACCTATGGTCCACCCACATGCTTGAACAGGTCATCTGACTAATGACTATCCACACAGGTCAACACATGTTCCTTCTAGTGTGATTTTTCTTAGTCACACAGACCCTATAAAACTTACTAGAAGGTCACCTATCATAATCCCCACTCCATGAAAAGAAAGATTAATTTTGGAGTTCTAACTAGGTTGGCTCCCAAAAATAAAGTCGGGATTTATTGAAATGAGTTATATCATTTAGTCATTTAACCCGTTATCATTATGGAGTGTTACATTCACCCCCTCCCCTAAAGAAAAATGTCCTCATTATAGAACCTACATCTCAAACAAGGCAGTGCACCATACTTAAGGTTGGGTTACACCTCATATATAAAATGTAACAATTGTGACTCAATGACAGAAGAAACATCTCGCCTTGACATGACCATCAGGTCCTAGCTTGCCAAGTATCACCAGTTGCCCTGCCGACAGATGGTCCCCTTCATAGGGCCCACCTACATGATTGAATAGGTTATCTGACTAATGACTTCCCCCACAGGCTAACATATGTTCCTTCCATTATATTTCATCCTCACTCAAACACACCCATGGAAACTTCCCAGATGGTCACCCATCCTGATCACTACTTTAGTCCAATAACACTTAACTATAGTGTTCTAACCAGGTAGGATCCTGAAAAGAATAGTGCACCTTATTGACATGAGTCATAAAATTTATTCATTTAACCATTTATCATTATATGGTTTTACAGGTTGGATGGAATCCCATCCTGGTTTATGAAAAAATGGTATCAAAGAAGGTTTCACTCTTTTTGGGAAAATTTATTTAGGAAGAGCCTATATATTCCTGAGCTAGGATTGTTGGGGCTCCACTTTATGATTATGAGTGAGGTGTCCAGCCAATACACCTCATGACCAGACTCGAGTCACCATGGAATTTTGGGGTTTAGTTTAACTTCTCCTCTAGGTGATCCATATAGGTTGTAGACTGTATATGGACACTGGGTGGAGGTAGATTAGTTTGGTATGACTTTTTCAAATGATAAATTTTGTTTTTTATGGTTTATATAAATTTTCAAAATATGTGATTATTTATAAAAATTTTCAAAATGATTTATCAATGGTCGTATTGATGGTTACTTCTTGTGGTCATTGCTTGATGTAGAGAGATGCCTCCATAGAGATATCATGTGCATCCAAGGGAAGATTCCAAAGCGAGTTCTCCCTTGAAAATTAATCAGAGGCTGGTGGAAGAAGTGGTTCAAGCTATCAAATCTTTGGGATAGTGAGCAGGGTCTGGTCCTGCTCAGGTTAGAGAAGCCGAACCAGGTCGTAAAAGGAAAAATCGTATAAGTTCCTAAAGAACAATCCTCCTTCTTTTAGAGGTACCATATATACCTAATAATATTATGATATTTATAATAAAATGGAGATGGTGTTTTATTTTCTAGACACTCTAGAGGTATTCATAGTGAAATGTGATTTTTTTAAGTTGGAAGGTCCCAGTCGGAAGTAGTGGTAATCAGTGGTGAAAGATGGAAAAAATGAGCAGGATGGGTTGTAAGGATTTAAATTTCTTAATCAATGTTTAGTATTTACATTAGATTTTTTCCTTTGAAAATTTTAATGAGTTCTTGGATCTTTATCAGGGAGACCAGACCGTGATTGAGTATGCTAACCACTTTACAGAGTTAGTTCGGTATGCACCTATGTTCATTTCCAATGAGAAGAAGAAGGCTCAAAGTTTCAAGATGTGGTTGTAGCTCTAAATATAATCTTAGGTCTTCTTGTTCAATATAAAAACCTATGTTGAGGTGGTCGATCATTCCATGATGGTATAAATTGATTATAGAGGCAATTATAGTTTCTATAGAGCCGTGTCAGTAGTGGTAAGTGGTAGTTCATCTAAGAAAACGAAGAAACGGGATGAGCGGGAGAAGAGGGGTGGTGGTAATTCAGACCATTCTCCCTGATTGAATTAATATGTGAATTCAGGTTCTGGTTTATTCGTGTACCATTAGTGTGGGAAGGCAGAGCACATGCGATCTATGTGTTCATCCCCACCCATACTTCTATATCTATGTGGAACTATGGGACACTTGCAATAATATTTCAAGGTGGCACACCCATAGAAGAGTGGTGCAAGATTTTTAGTTTTCAATGAGATGTTAGCTTGGTTATAATCATCTTTTATAGTGGGATCTTGGTTTGGAGTTCATGTAATTATAGTCAGATCTTCTTCAGGGTAGAGTTAGTTTAGGACAGATCAGCATGTCGGTGGTTGTTCTGACGATCAGGAAGAGATGAGGAAACCTCATGTCATGGAATAAAACTAGTGGAATCGGATGTAGGTTCTATGACAGTTCAAGGTATCATTCTTATTGCATCTTCTTATGTTGTTTCCTTGTTTTATATTGGTTCCAATGTTTCTTTTATTTCTACTCGTATCATGGATGTGTTGAAATTTATAATAGGGATTATTCAGTGTGTGATGGAGTTGGTGATATTCTTGGTAGGAAGCAAGAACAGTGTTTCAAGTGTCCATCTTGTGCACTCACCATTTTAGGGGTTGAAATGGAATCTCATTTTATAAATCCTCGGCCTTAAATGTTAAATAATATTGAGATAAGTAATTAATTTTCCTTTAATTCACTTTGAGGGTCTTCTTAGGTTTATATTTTTAGAGAATTTGGCCATAACTATTATATAATAAATCTAAATTTATAAATTAAAATCTTCTACTCACTGTCAATTTTATTTTCATAAAAAACTCTTTAAAAATAAACTTCTTATCATTTCATTTTTTAACAACATAACTATTCATTAATCCCATCCTTGACTCTATTATTCTTTATGTTCAATGAAAAAACATTTGAAAACATGGTATGAGCGAAAAAATATTAGTATGGGATATAAAATAAGGAAATAAAACATTATTCCATGAATATATACCAATCAATGAAATCATACTTTTCACTCATAAAACATAAACTCTTTAACATACCTCATGAAATCATAATATTTTTGAATAACTCATAGTAATCATAAATCATAAATGTAACTTGTGGAATCCATAACATAATTACATTGTAGCATTCATAGCCACACAGGGAGTAACCTTCATGGTTACGTTTCGAATACTCATCATACTATATTCCTTAAATCTCTTAGGATAAACCTTAAAGTTTACCTCCATCACATTATCCAATGCATTGGAGAGAGATCATGGGATCACCCACCCTCAGTTGCTCATAGAACCACCCATATTTGGTATATCATGTAACTACCCGTTAAATGTCCAAGTACCATTACATAATTATAACATATAAATGACTAAAATTATCAAAATTTAACTCATCAATCACAATAAATAAATTCCATAAATTTAAATATTCAATCCATTTCAAAAACCATTTAAAACTTTTAATAAATAGATTTTTGAATAAAAGTATCCCATACCACTTCAAAATTTTAAAAAAATATAGAATTATAATTTTAAAACATATATGTCCATATAAATAAATCCTTAAAACAATTTTTAAAACATGGAAATTAAAGAGAAATATTTAGAAGAATAAATCTTCAAAACTTTTAAAACAATTTTTATATAAAGATCCTCATAACACTCAAGAAACACTTGAATAAAAATAATTAAAGAATAACATCAAAAAAGACTTTAAATATCATGAGAATATATAAATTAATGATATGAAATGTCAAAAGGGTTGTATATACACATTATATGATATTAAAGATGCATAATATCAATATATGCCTCAATTAAAGTAGATTGAGTCACAGTCCCTTACAGAGATTGTATCAATGATTTAAAAATTTATTAATCAGGTTATTAAGATTAGCCACAACATATCCACACAAATGGAAGTAGAAATTATAACATAAATAAAAAAACAGTGATTCCACACATAATATTGGAATAATATAATCAATGAAGTATGTGTAAAACCCAATGAGTGGAAATTGAGTTGAGAAATTCCCTTACCTTGAGTCCAAATCATCACGTATGTTCCTTGTTATTCCAGAATAATAAAAATAAGTTAATTTTTACTTGTCTGTGAACATTTTTCAAGTTTTTTATTCCTTTTATATTAATCATTTCTTTTTTATAACAATCACATAATTATTCATGTTCATATCTGTTGTTTTGTAAAAATTTGGTACTTGAGTCGAAAATGAACTTGTTTTGATGTAAATTTTCCATTTAGTCAAACATCAATCAACTTAATAATGATATTAATAATTTAAATATAATATATATCTAGTATATATGTATTTATAATTTTCCAGAACATTTGTAGATAATAAATTAAATGCACCATTCATGGAAACGGTTGGTTGTACGTATGCATGAAGGCTACTTTCATTTATTTGTCATATTATTCGAATGAAAACTAAATGATAGATAGGTATTTTATAATTATATTATAATACCTTTAAAATATATTTTATATAAGTTCATTAATTCCATCCTTGATATGTTCAATGTCTGTCATGAAAGAGTCAAATCAGTTTGAGGGGGCGGTAGTCCAAACTTCCTCAAATGAAAATATCATATTTAAACATCTTCGAAAGCATAAAGGTATGTTTTAAATAATAATTACAGTGGAATAGAGACAATATAAATATAATATATATCATATATAAATACAGTTCCATTATAATGACCACCATGAGAGGTGGTAAGGGAAAATTGAACAATCATCGTTTCCTGAGGTAGTAGTTCGTCGTATACAGAAACAGTATGTTTGTATCCATTAGATGGAGGTGTGTGTAGGTTTATTTAGAATACATCTCATAAAAAATAATAGTTTATTTTGGATACTTGTTTTGAAATTTAATAAAATAATAATAAGAGCATAGGGAGTGGAGAAGGAAAATAAAGGAAAGGAACTTCAGAGAAGATGTTACCTCTAAATAGGGTAACTTATTTTGTTTTGAGCCAAAAGGATTTCTCCAATTTCCTTCCTCTCAAGTTATGGATTATAAGAGGATGGGAAATATGTTTGGAAATTATTTTAGTAGAATTTGTATGATACGGGGGTCTTGAGAGGTGTGATTAAGTGTGTATAGTTGGTGTCCTTTTATAAGAGGGAGAAGGGGCACTTTAGGAAAGTCTTGAAATATTATCTTATTAAAAATTGATTTTCAGTTTATACTAGTCCCAAACTCATTTATTTCAAATATAATATTATTTTTGGTCAAATCCCTATCATAAAATTAAAATTATACAAGTTTTAAATATTTCTTAACCCTTATATTTTTTTATTAACCTTTATTTCACCCTTTTTAATCATATGATGATATTTTATTATTTACACTTTGAAGGTTAATTTAATTATAATAACATAAAAGACACGAAAAGGTATCATTTATGACATATTTGGACTTATTATAACCATTTGGACGAATATTATATTTTTATAAATTTTAAAACATTTAATAAACTATTTTATATTTTATGTTATGAATTATGTAAATTTTGACACTATTCATACATGACTTTTTCAAAAATTTATAACTTGATTACTTCAAACCAAAGGAATTAAATAATCACTAACATATCAATTTCATCCAGAAAATTCCTAGATCTCATCAAAAAGTTCAAATTATATTTATTTTAATAATTATAATATCATTTATTTTAATCCTTCATTTATATGATAATCATTGCATCATCAGTGTGTCATTAATAAATTTATTTATTTAATATAAGAAAATTTTAAATAATATACCATGAGGTAGGACCTATTTTTAGATTTATAATTATTATTTATAGTTGAATATATAATTTATATAACCCCACCTTAATTTTTTTTAGTAAAAGATACATTTTTAAGTTATATTTCTCATTACATTAAATTAGATATTATAAAATGTCATTTTCACACCCAAGTGGATCAATGTGGTCATAAAATCAACCCAAGGATTCTCATGGTTGGAAATAACAAATCCAATAGGATTAGGATATTTGTTAGGATAGTTTTATAATATTATAATATCTTTTCTTACCCTTATTTACCTGATTTACCTTTTAACAATGTTAAATAAAAATAATTACCGAAGTTACTATTCATAATGTCCAAAAATAAAAGGTACCTATTTAAAAAAAATAGAACCTTATGAAACCAAATATGGAATCCAATTTTCCAAATTCAAAACAAATAATTTGTAGAAATTAATTTAAAATTAATTCCTGTTGTCAAAACTAGGAAACATGTTTTTAAGAAATAAAATCTATCAAAATATTGACATGTGTTTATATCCAATTTAAAAGTTAAATTACTTAAAATGAAAAAAATTGATTTTTTGATATAAAATTAATCCAATATAACTTTAAAACCAATTAAAATGAAAATCTAAATATATATAAATAAATTAGATGAAAAGACATTTTTGAATTAAAATGCAGTATTTTTCATTATTCATAAAAAAATGAACTTTATCAGAGAATTATCAAAAAATTTACCAAACTAAGTTTTTTCGTCCCGATTCTATATAAGAAGTTTATTTTTTAAAATATAACATATAAAAGTGAAAAAAACTATATTTAAAAATGAGTCACCTTTTAAAGGTGGTAAAACGACCTTTTAAAAATATTAGCGTATTTTATCCTTAAAATTGAATTCATTGTCATTTTAAGCCTAAAAAAATTATTTTATAAATGTAAAAATAGTTAAATAACATGTATAATAATATTATAGTATGTTCTATTAATTACCCCTAATAAAATTTCTAGGTGTTAACTACCATTTAAAATAATATTATTATTATTGTATTATTTTTTGGTATAACTCAACGTTGTGTGCAATATAAGATTCTGGAGAAACCCAAGGTTGTGTGTCAAGTACGCTCTCGGGAAAAGTGTCCCCTTTAAAATAAAATTAATATCTTATTAATAAATATTTATAGATATGAAAATGTATTATTCTATAAATACCTGGGTCGTTATATCATTCCTCCTTTTGGAAATTGTGTCCTCCCAATTTTAAAATTAGGCTCGAAAACTTTATTGAAAATCCCACATTAGAAAAATAGTAAATAAAACTATCACTTTAAAATAAATATAGATAAGTACAAAGGTAACCTGATATAATAATTACTAGGATTGCATGTATTAAAACATGGATATGGATGAAAAATTAAGTGTCATGTTCTAATGGAGAGCGATAGAAGACATGATCAGGAGAAAGTTATCAACCAGAAAACCACAAACTTGTGATGTGTTAAATAGTCTTTGATCTCCTAGTTGTAAAATTAAATGGTAAATTTTTTTTAAGTTTATTTTCATAAATTTGAGGAATTTATTTACAATCTTGAATAATAACACAAGTAAACATACTTACTTGTCATGTTGAGTTTCATCCATTAATCGAATTCCACCACAAACTAATATTTTTTCTAAATTGATGAGTATTTAAGATGACTTGGTCTATCTTGAAGCACTATAATAATATTTTAGAAAATCACATAATCCTTAAAATATAAACCATATATTTCCCTTATCTTTAGACATTAACCAAAACCAAAATAGTTAGTACAATAACAGATAACCCCCAAAAAGAATAATCCTTTATTAGAAGAAGGACTACTTTTAATATCCAAAAATCAATAGTAATACCCAAGTTCTACGTAGACCATCCAACAAAAAATGTCCTCAAAATTCCTTAAAATAACCCAACTAATATTTAAACTCAAAACCCAGAAGGATTTGATCACATATTTTTTAAAGATAAATTTTAACATTTATCTACAAATAACATCAACCACTCTTAATGTATCACACCAAAAAGTAATTAACCTAATAAAATATTATCCAAGATAGGTTAATAATTGTAATAAATAAACCAAATTTCTATATGTACACATTAAAAAAATAGATTCTTCAAAAACAAAATTCAACTGATACTCTTAAAATGAAATCACATATTATTCTATTTTCCTTAGGCATATAGTATTCCCAAATGAGAAAACGTCTTAAAAAATAACATTTATCACTTAATCAAAAAATAATTTTCTTATACTAATGATATCCATTTGATAAAACATAAGTTCCCAAAATCAAATTATTCTTGATCCATAAAATCATTTATCTAAAAATAATAAGTCATACTTTTATTCACGTAGTATTTCCGGACGTTACAAGTTGCCACCCATCTTGCGGGTTTTCCCTTTTATAAAACTCAAAAATAACCCTACCATGTTTTAACCTCAATGGTTTTCTTATACCACTCATTTTAATCCCAACTAATATTGACCTCAACATATTAATTCAATAAGTCTTATATATATTAACATTTTTTTATTTCAACTCTATATGATAAAATAAAACTATTCCCTAAGAAAGAACATCGTACCTTTATCATGGTGTCCACCTGGTTTCATCATCATATTGTTCACATAGATAGAAGTTCCATGCATTTCAAAAATGATTTAGAGATCCTTTAAAATAATTTTCTTCATTTATCCAAATACACCTTCCACAACTTGGGTCATATGGTTGTTCAAAGAAAAATAGTTTCGGAAAATAATCATGTATGACATAAAATTTTAAAACAACTGATAAAACTTGAATATTATAACACAGTCGAACTGAGTTTGAGTTGACACATTCAATAAATGGACCTTTTAAAAAACCATAATTATGTGCTGAAGGACTATATTTTAAAGGAAAATATAAATAGGTTGTGCAAGGAAATCCTTCTTTAGAAACCTCTTCAAAATCATAGTATGCTTCAAAATCTTGTGATAAGGTAAAATATTTGGAAATTCCTTGATAATATTTATCTTTCTTGAAAATATGAGAATATTGAAAAGAATAGTATTTCATTAAATACAACCCATGATCCATGATGGTATCAAGGTATAGTGGTTGTGTTTTATATCTCAATCAACTTATTCCAAGTGAGTTGTATTCATGAAAAAGTTTAACAATCTTCCGAACATGACTTCACAATAATTATTGCAAGCATGTCATCAGGAAGAGATAATAATTTTGTTTGAGATCCTCCTAATTCCATTTGTAACCAAATTTCGTTGATCTAATAAGTTTATAAAACAAGGATTTAATTTTAATAATAGACATAAATACTTACCATGTGGTTAACAAAAATCTCCTTATCCTTAAAGTTATCTAAAACATCAACTGATACCAACTATAAGTACCCAACCTTAAAGGTTACATAATCTTGATTTAAGTTGATAATTTGAATATAAATCAATTTTGAAGATATTTTTAGGTTTAGAGCTTTGGAAAATTAGGCCATAACTGTTATACACCAACTCAAAATTTATAATGTTGACCCTTCAACTCACAATCAATTTTTTTCACAAAATAAAACTCCTTATATAAAACAATAATTATTTTATTGATAAAAATCAACATAAATTCTTCCTTTCTCTTACCCTACTTTAAGTCCTATGAAAAAAATTCAATCCAGGGGTGAGAATAAAAAGCTTAGTAAGGGATATAAAATAATGAAAGAAAACATTAGATCATGAATACATAAAAATAAATGAAATCAAAAGTTTCACTCATAAAGCATAATCTCTTTAACATACCTCATGATATCATAATATTTATGAATAACTCATAAAATTCATAAATCATAAAGTTAACTTGTGGAATCCATAACATACTTATATTATATCTTTAATAAAAACATAGGGAGTAACATTCATGGTTATGTTTGGAATACCCATCATAGTATATTTCGTAAATCACTTAGGAGAAAATTTTATGTTTACCTCATACACATTACCCAATGCATTGGAGAGCTATCACAGGCTCACCCACCCTCAGTTTATCACGGAACCACCCGTATTTGGTTTATCATGTAACCATACATCAAATTTTCAAGTACCATTAAATAATAATAACACATAAAATATTAAAATTATCAATATTGCACTCATCAATCACAAGAAATAAATTCAAGATATTGAAATATTTAATCCATTTCCAACACCATTTAAAAGATTTAATAAAGTTATTTTTGAATCAAAGTTCCCTATAATACTTAAAAAAATTTAAAAGAAATTAGAGAATTATAATTTTAAAACATATATGTCCACATAAATAAATCTTAAAAACCATTTTGAAAACATGGGCATTAATGAGAAATATTTCGAAAAATAAATCATTAAAAATTTTAAAATAATGTTTTAGTTAATGAGTCTCATAACATTCGAGAAACACTTGAATAAAAATAATTAAAGTATAATATTAAAAAAACTTTAAATATCATGATAATATTGAAATTAATGATATAAAATGTCAAAAGGGTTATATATACACCTTATATGAAATTAATGGTGCACAATATGAATGTATGCCTCAATAAAAGGAGATTGACACGTAGTCCTTGACAAAGATTGTATCAATGGTGTAAGAATTCATCAATGGGGTGATTATGTGTAACAACAGTATATACACACAAATGGAAGTGTAAATTACAAAATAAATAAATGTACAGTTAGTCTACATATAATCGTGGCATAATATAATAAATGAAGTGTGCGTAAAACCCAATGAGTGGAAATTGAGTTTAGAAATTCCCTTAACTTGAGTCCAAATGATCACCTATGTTCCTTTTTCTTCATAAATAATAAACATCAGTTAATTTATATTTGTTTGAGAACCTTTATAATTTTTATTATTCCTTTTATATTACATATTACCTTGCTATCACAATCACATAATTTTTCATGTTCATATCGGACTTTTTGTCGATATTCGGTACTTGAGTTGAAAATGAACTTGTTTTGATATAAATTGTCCATGTAGTCAAAATTCCATCATCTTCATATTGATATTAATGATTTAAATAACAAATATATCAAGTATATATGTATTTATAATAGTCCATAACATTTGGATATAATAAATGAAATGCACTGTTCATGGAGACCTTTGGTCGTACGTATGCATGAACGCTACATTCATTTATTTGTCATATCAAAGGAATGAAAACTAAATGATACATAGGTAAGTTATAATTAAATTATAATATATATTTTTTATATGTTACATAATTTCATTAATTACATCCTTTTTATTTTCCATGTATGTCATGAACGAGTCATATCACCTTGAAGGGGTGATAGTCCACACTTTCTCAAATGAAATTATCGTGTTTACACATCATGGAAAGCATAAAATTTGGTTGTAAATAAACATTTCAGAAAAATATTGAAAATATAAATATAATATATGATATATATTAATATATTTCCATTATAATGGACACAATGGGAGGTGTTAGGGGAATCATCAACAATTATCATTTCGGGAGGGAGTAGTTCATTGTACAGAGAAACGGTAAGTTAGTTTCCATTAGATGGAGGTGTGTGTAGTTTTATTTCAAATCCTTATCATAAAAACATCCTACTATGTTTATGATATTGTTTTTTATGTAATAAAATAATAAGAAGAGTATATGGAGTGTATAAGTAAAATAAAAGAAATGAACTTGAGAGAAGACGTTACCTCTAAATCGGGTAACTTCTTTTGATTTGAGCCAAAAGGCTTTCTTGAATTGCCCTCTACCCAAGTTAAGGATTATATGATTAAGGGAGGGATTTTAGAATATTATTTGAGAATAATTTGGATGATACAAGGGTATTTAGAGGTGTTACTAAGTGGGTAGTGGTGGTAGCCTTTTACAAGAGAGAGGAGGGGCACTTTAGGAAAATATTGAAATATTATTTTACTATAAATTGGTTTTTGGTTTCTAATGCTCCAAAACTCATTTATTTCAAATATTATATAATTTTTGGTTGTATTACTATCATAAAATTAAAATTATACAATTTTTAAATATTTTTTAACCCTTTTATTTTTGGTTTTACATTTATTTTACCCTTTTTAATCTTACCATGATATTTTATTATTTACAAATTGTGGGTTAATTTAATTACCATAACAAGTCACACGACCCAAAAAAATGACAGTTATGAAATATTTGGACTTATCACAACCATTTTGACAAATCTTATTTTTTTTGGAATTTTAAAAAATTAAATAAACTATTTTATATTTTATGTTATGAATTATGTTAATTTTGACACTATTCGTACATGCATTTTTCAAAAATTTATAACTTGATTACTTCGATCCAAAGGCATTAAATCATCCCTATAATGTCAATTTAATCTAGAAAATTTGTTTAGGGCATAAAAATGTTAAAATTATAATTATTTTATTATTTATAATATCATTTATTTGAATCTTTCATTAATAAGGTAATCATTGCATCATCATTGTGTCATAAATAAATTTATTTATTTTATGTCTAAAAATTATAAAAAAATACCATGATGTATTAAATAATTTTATATTTCTATTGAAAATTTATAGTCAATGATATCAGTTATATAACCCAACCATAAAATTTTTTTAGTAAAAGATACATTTTTATGTTATATTTCTCTTTATATTAAATTAAAAATTATAATACGTCATCTTCACACCCAAGTAGCTCTATGGTGACCCTAAATCGACCCAAGGATGATCAGGGTCGAACATAACTCATCCAATAGGATTGAGACATGTGTTAGGGTTGTTTTATATTATTATAATATTATTTATTACCCTTATTTACCAGATTTACCCTTTAACCATGGTAAATAAAAATAATTACTAAAGTCACTATTCATAATGTCAACAAATAAAAGCTACCTATTTACTCAATTTGCACCTTATGATTCAAAATATAGAATCCATTTTTCCAAATTCAAAAACAAATAATTTTCAGAAGTTAATTTAAAAATAATTCTCGTTGTAAAAAATGAAAAGCAGGTTTTTAAGAAATAAAATCTATCAAAATATTGACATGTGTTTGTGTCCAATTTAAAATTAAAATTACTTAAAATGACCAAAATTGGATTAAATTATATATATATAATCCAATTACACTTTATAACCAATTGAAATTACAATCTAAGTATATAAATAAATTAGACCAAAAGACAGTTTTAAATTAAAATGTAGTATTTTTCACTATTCATAAAAAAATGAAATTTTTATAAAAATTACCAAAATTTTAACCAAAGTAAGTTTTTATGTCCCAATTGTATATAAGAAGTTTATTTTTTTTCAAATAGAACATATAAAAGTGGTAAAAAAATATATTTAAAAGGTGTTTATCTTCTAAAGGTTTTAAAACTACCTTTTAAAAATATTAGATTATTTTATGCTTAAAATTGGATTCATTCTAATTTTAAGCCTCTAAAATTTATTGGATAAATTTAAAAATAGTTAAAAACATGTATAATCATATTATATTTAGTTCTACTAATTTCCTCCAATACAATAGCTAGGGTTTAACTACCATTTCAAATAATAATATTTTTATTGTATTATTTTTTTGTATAACTCAATGTTGTGTGAAACGTAAGATTTTGGAGAAACCCATTGTTGTGTGTCGGGTATACTATCAGACTAAGTTTCACATTTTAATGTAAAATTAATATCTTATTCATAAATATTAATAGATATGAAAACATTTTATTTTATAAATACCTATGTCATTACAGATTTTTGGTTTTGGAGATGGACCTCTTTGACGTGATCATCGGTATGGATTAGATTCTACATTTATAGGTGAACATTGATTTTTATAAGAGGAAATTGAGTTTTTTGGAACCTGAGGTAAGTGTCTAGGTTTTTCAAGGTGAGTGGGTTCCTTTATTGGGGTGGGTTAAACCTCCACTTCCAGAATTGGGTAATCATATTTATTGGATCTTATCGCTAATGTTAGAGGACAATGATAAGGGCTCTAAGAGTAGATTACCTCATACAGTGGATGAGTTCCTAGAGGTATTCCTGGATTACTTTTCTCGTTTTCCTCTAGAGAGGGTTGTGTAGTTCGTCATTGAATTTTAATTGGGAACACAACCGATATATCTTCCCTCATACCGTGTGGACCCCATAGAGTTGAAGGAATTAAAGTTACATTTGGAAGATTTGGAATCCAAATGATTCATTCACTTGAGTATCACACCATGGGATTCCCCAATCCTATTTTTGAAAAATTCATATGGATCTCTCCATTTTTGTATTGATTACAAAAGTTGAATAAGGTAACAATCAAGAACAAATATCATTTTCCCCTAATTGATGACCTTTTTTATAAACATAATGGGGAGAGGTGGTTTTCCAAGGTCATATTTCATTCTGGGTATCAACATGTCATAGTTAGAGAGGCGGATGTTCGGAAAATATCCATATGAAGTAGGTACAACCATTTTGAATACATGTCAATGACTTTCAAGTTGAAAATTGATCGAACAGTCTTTATGGTGTTCTGTCGGTATCTTGATTCCTTTATCGTGGTATTCATGGATGACATCCCAGTCTACTCGGGTAATAAGAATGAGCATGAGTGATATTTGATGGTTTTTTTGGGCACTCTTTGAGACCGTCATCTCTATGCAATGTTTTCCAAATGAACCATATGAATTAGGGAGATTACATCTTCGGGTCATGTGATCTCAGAAAGTGGGGTTTTGGTGGACCCTGAGAAGATTAGTGTCGTGGTGTCATGAGATAAGATGAATTTTTTTTTTGAAATTAGGATCTTTTTGGGCCGAATAGGGTATTACAGGCTGTTTGTTCAAAATGTCTCTCAGCTTGCATTGTCCATGATCATGCTTACATTGAAATGCGAAAAGATTGAATGGATCCTATAGTGTAAAGCATCCTTTAACGATCTTGAATGATTGTTGATGACAACCATGGTATTGGCCTTGATAAAATCTGCAAAGGGATACATGGTCTACTATGATGCCTTAATAATGGGTTTTGGGTTTGTGTTGATGCAGGATGAGCATTTGGTGGCATATGGTTCTCACCATCTTCATCCATATAAAAATAATTACCCAACCCATGACCTGGAATTAGTGGTAGCGATTCATGCCATAAAGACATGGATTTATTATCTATTTGAGGATAAGTTTGTAGACTACTCAGATCATAAGAGTTTTGAATACATATTTTCTTAGAAAGATATGAATTTAAGGCATTGTTGTTGGGTTGACTACCCTCATGGGTTTATCTTTTAAATCTTGTATACCCCAGGAAAAGGTATTGTAGTGGAAGTTTATTTGAGCAAAAAATTTCTAGCATATGCAGTGAAAGAGTCCAGTGATGGGTAGACATTTATGGATCTCTCTGCTCAGATGCACATGGAGACTAAGGAGAATGGTGGAGGTTCATTCTTGTCCAATGATCAGCTGAAACATTCCATTCGGGATTTTATTTGTCAGTATTACCATAATGATGATTTATGCCATCATTCTATGAAGTTTCCAAATAGTTGATAAGTTCTTTGTGAGTGGTCTTTGTCTCCTAAAAGAGTTTTATGCTTTAGGTGTCGCTTTTTAGTGATGTTTTTATTTTGGAAGTTGGTGATGCAGGATAACTACTGGTCTTTGGGATCCATCCATACTAGCACCATCAAGATTTATTATGATGTGATTCATCAATTTTTGTGGACTTCTATACAACGTAATATAGCTGTCTTTGTATCCCAATGTTATACCTGTCAGCTGGATAAAGCAGAGCACCAAAGGTCCTCTGGTTTTCTTTATCCCTTAACCATTCCTACCTACAATTATGGAAATGTATCCATTGAATTTTTTTTAACCCATAAACCTCAAGGGGGTAATTCTATATGGGAAGTGATTTAACATCTGAACAAATCATCCCATTTCATTCCAAATAGGTATTCACCCAAAGAGGATGAGTTGGGTCAGTTGTATGTTTAAGATATAGTAAGGCTTCTTGGTGTGTTGTCGAATATTGTTTTGGATAGAGACCCTTGTTTTTTCTCACAGTTTTGGGAGGTCCTTGTGATGGATATGGGGTCACATGTTATGTTAATCAAGGTATACCATCCTCAAACACATGGTCAGAGAGAGTGGTTGAATCAAATATTGGAAGACATTCTTTGGGAATGTGTGTTGGATTTTAGAGCCTCATGGGATAGTCATTTTGTATTGTTCAAATTTTTATATAATACAGCTACCAATCATCGATCTGAATGGCTCCCTTTGAGGTTCATTATGGTTATCCATGTTGGTCCCATTTTTGTAGGGATATGGTGTGTGAGACCTCATTATGGGGATCGATCATTGTACATGAAACTTTTTTTAAATTCATGATAATTAGGAAGCATTTTTTGTTAGTGAAAATCAACCATAAGTCTTATGTTAAGCAAAGGTGTCAAGAGTTTTAGTATTTTATGGGTGGCCCGGTGTTTTTGAGAGTGGCACCTTGCCTAGGTCACTGTCATTTGGGTAAGAAAGGGAAGCTAATGTCGATGTATGTCAGAACCATTTAGATTTCCGAGAGAGCTGGTAGGGCGGAATACTTTTTGGATTTCTCCTCACATTTGATATCGATTCATGACATGTTTCCTGTCTCTCCACTAAAAAATTATAACCCTGATCCATCTCATGTGATGAAATGAGAGGATTTGGATTTAGAGCCTGATCTGTTTTAGTTGGAGAAGATAGTGTGGATTGTGGAGTTCGAAGAGAAAGTTATTATTGGTAATTCCATTCCATTGGTATGATTTCCTTGGAAGCATAGTAGTGATGATCCTAAGACTTGGGAGCATAAGTCTTGGGTTAAAGAGGAGTTCCCATTTTTGTTCTTTGATCAGACATTGGATTGAATTTATAAGGGAATAATGTTTTCATTGTGGGAATAATTTTCAAATCCATTCTTTTATTTTGATATATTCCTTTTTTTATTTTGTTCTTATCTTAGTTTAGTAGTTTCCTAAGAAGTTTTTTTGTGAAAATTATACTTTTGTTCCCTACAGTAGGTGGTGCACAGTTGGTGCACGGCTAGAGCAAATAGTGTTCCATCATAGGAAAAAACTTATGCCCTAGATAGTGGATCTATCTTGGATTCATAGACATCCACATAGGCATGAACCTACCCCATAAAACCATGTGGCCTCATTCCTCTTGGATAGAGATGGACACATGGTTTCCGCACTATTTAGAAAACTGTGTGGGCTAACCATGAGACCTATTAATGCTATTAAAAAATTATAATTACTCATTTTTTCCTTCTTATTTAACTCTAAATCATCCCTATTTTGATACATACGGGATTATTATCTCTAGTATCTTCCTCCACTACTTCTTATACACTTTTAAATTCTATATTTTGGTGGTTTTGGCCTTGGTTCTTCAAGAAATCATCATGTTAGTATCTTTCCTCTATGTTTCTTCATTCTTTTGGGGTTCTTCTTCCTCTCTCTTTGAGGTCTTCTTTTCCAGTGGGTTTATTAACATACTGAGGGTTTGATCTTGATTTTTTGGGTAAAATATTGATGTTTTTGGTCATATCTTTCCTTTATAGGGTTCTTTGGTGGTGTGGTTGTAGTTTTCCACCTAAATTTGGAATTTTCCAAGTGTGAGGTAGGTGGTTCCAATATTTTATATTATTTGATGAATTTGAATTTATTTCTTGTTTTTCATAAATGTGTCCTATGGCTTATGCATGTGTTAAAAAATATGTTTTTAAAATGTTTTGATATGAGAATGTGTTGAAATTTTATTTTTTCAAAAAATAGATTTTTTCTTGTTGGATTATTTATTTTACACCTTAAATGTGGTTTCTGAATTGTGAAAGTAATGTGGAGAATTTAATAAAATAGATTTCACGTGTGTATGAATTTTAATGGGGATTTTTCTATGTAAATGGTTTGATTTCATTAGTGATTTACTTGGATGATATATAAATGGATTTTTATGAATTTGAAAAGTGGTGGGAAATGTGTTTCTAAATGGATTGTCGTGCATGAAGATTTGAAAGTGGGTTTTTTATGTAAAATGGTGATTTCCTTATGATCTTTGATTGTTGGATGAAATTGTTGTGAAAGAGGAGTATTTTACTTGTGTTCTTACCTTTCTTGGCATGTTTATGTGAAAGTGATGATTTATGCAACATGTGAAGTGGAAACTAAGCACAAAAGGGAATCTCGGGTATCTAGGTGGGTGAAATGGAAATAGTATACAAGTTGATTTAGTGGGTCCAAGACCCAGTTTCTTATAGAAAGATTGATGCTACAACACTAAAAAAACATGTGATATGGTCGAAGACCAAATAGACCTTGAAATGGGATCCCATCTAGTGGATCATGCATGGTAACACTATTGGTTTTAGCTTATTATTAGAAACCACTATACCTTGGTATGCATTCCCCTCTAGTGGATTTCTTATGAGGATTATGATGGTGTTGGTTGGAGGATTTTGATCAATGAGGTACATGGTTCCTAGGGTCCCACTTGTTCTAGTTACCTATAGGTATTTACCATGGTAATATATTGTAAAATTATTTTTATATGATGTGGTTTTTACCATAGATATATGGTGTACCTTGTAAAAATTTTAATTTCAAGAAAGATTATTTTAAGAAATGTATTCCTTAAAAGCGTTTCCCGGAAAAATGTTCTCTTAAAAATGATCAAATTCTCTTATGGAAGTGTTCATATTGATTTATCTTATAATTTTATAGCATGAAATATTTCTTTTGGGTGGAATCCTATTGGGATTTGGTTCAAACCCTATATACATCTTTGGGTGTATGTAGACATTTTTATTTATAACCCAATTGATGGAAAGATGTATCATGGTGGTGATGGTGAATCTTAATGCTATTGTTCCACTTATTGTAGGTGTTTGTGGTGGTGGATTGAAGATGGTGAACCTCATATTTCATGGAGGTTTTTATGATGGGTTTTTCCCCTTTCATTTGTGGTATTTTGGTTTTTGGTTAAAGTTGTAAAATGTTGAATTTGAAAATTTTTCTATCTCATTTGGTTATGATTATCAGTAATGTAATGATGTCCTATTTTATTGGTTTTTATTCTTTATTACTTAGGTGATATAGTTCCTATATATTAGTGGTTAATACCCGAGCAGTGGTTTCCATCCCATGGAGTTCAGGATCGCCCTTTGAGCCATGTCTTGGGTTGGGTCGAGTGTAAGGTTGGATGGCATCCTGGCCTGGTTCCTAACATGAGATTTTAATTGAAAATAATAGTTTATAAAAAGATAAATTGGAACTACCAATTATCCCCCATAATAGTACCCTAACTATTCAAATCTCTACAAATATATACATATATATGTTTATATTTACATAATAATTATTATTATAAAAGCAATATATTTTACCATTAATAGTGAAATATATACCAATGATCAACTCAATTTTTTTAATCCATTTCAAAATAAATAAATAAAAAATAAAAAATAAAATTTCTCTCAATTGAAAAACTCAATGAATGCTGATTGAAACAATAATAATTTTAAAATCAATATCGTATGATTAATCATCGACCAATCATATTATAACAAACTAAAAAAATGTTATTATGTTATTAATGGATCTATTGACTCCTAGTAAATTTTTATAATGTTTTAGAATATAATAACATATAAATAATTTTAAATTTCATAAGAACATTGAACATCATTTGTGATATGAATTATTATAACTAGTAATTGTAAAGGGAATGAAAACACATGATAGAAACTAGCAACACATTATTAAATTGTTTGAGAAAGTTATATTTTGTCTACAAAAATGCACAATATAATAGTGAATATTATAATGGGAAGAATAATAGAGAATTAAAAAAGTAAAATATAAAAAATTGGGTTTCCAAAATTCCCTAGAATCATCCCACCCACGAACTGTTATATAACAAAGAAACAAAGAGTTATTAATACAATATTCATTTTTGAAACGATATTGTACCTTGATTTGAATCAAAGTGAATGGTGATCTATATGAATGGTGATTTATTTATAAATAAATATAATCATCTTTCCTTATGTTTGTCAGATAATATAGTTGATAGAAATTATGACATTTATTTAATAAAACAGTTTGTCATTATTGTTGTTTATTTATGTCGACGCATTTAAATGATTGTCAGGATTATGTAATAGGAAACATTTTATTATTTTCAGAGACTATAAACATATTATATTAAAAATGTGTTTTACACAGAAGTTTTAAATAAAATTTATTTAATAAAATATCTTATAAAATTATTTTTAAATGATACTATATTTTAATTATTCCCAAATGAATTTTTATAAGGTTCATAATGCTTATTTTTATTTCAAATTATTAATTTTTATTAAAATAATGATTTATTTAAAAATTAAAATTCTCCTATATAGTGAATTATTTTGATGAAATAAATTTCATTTCAGGACTCATCATGAAAAAATTAGATAAGGGTGATTTTATGGGAATTTTTTGATAAATGAAATTTTTTAGAGAAAATGTGAAAATTAATGTTTTATGAGCACTGCAATATTTTCACATCATTATTATGTAAGCATGATTAAAAATTTTATAAAAATTTTTTATGAATAGAAATATCATTCAAAGAGTATAAAAAATAATTTATAAATATAAATATAAATTTATAAATTTATACATTTTTTTAAACCCAAAATTGGATTTTAAAAAAAAAAATAAAATTCATTTTTTGGATTTTTCACATTTATTAGGTGATATGAAAGGAATGATATAGTTTTGGGAGGCATTTAATGTTTATCCCATACTCTACCAGTCATTAATTTCCCAGAAAATTGTTTGTAATTCAATTTACCAAAAAGTGTTTGGCTTATATGATAAAATAACTGGTATTTGATCTTATAAAACCCACCACTCTTCAAGTATAAATACCAACTGTTATCCATTAATATTCAATAAAAATTATTATACAATGATTTTATGGTCATTTTACCTCCTAAATAGTCGCTTTCAAGTTCCCTTACGGTGTCAATATTCCACCCACGTGTTTTAGGAAGTATATCTTCAAGGTTAGGGAATTCTCTTCTTCTCTTTTTTCATTAATCTACTCCACTTTTGTGAGTCTTATAAATTTAAAAGATTCATTCATTTCATGTACTTTTTATCTTTCCACTACTTCCAAAATGTGTTTTAACAATGGTACACCTAAGTTTTCTCTCATTATGCCCTCCCTTTAATCTATGTTGTATAGCGGTATGTTGTCGAAATCATTTCATGGATTTTTTTTTCTTTTTCAATAAATATTATTATATGGTAAATACCCAAACACAATAATTTACCCAGGATAATTAACCTTAATTTAAATATAATATAATATATATATATAATTGTATTTACATGTATTAAACTCATATTCCCTTTTCTTGGGTTAAAAATGATATATTTTTCAAGTCTTTAAGAATTTATGTGCTAAATGTTTTCATATGAAACACAATATTTATTTTCCATGGGTTATTGATAAAATGATTTCCTATTATAAATGTGGAACACATGAATTAACACATAATAAGGATTAATCCTGATTGTTATCCAATTCATTTGGTAAATAATTAATCTCTAGAGATGACATGTTTTATGATACGTTGATGAACAACCTTGGTAATTATGATTTATGACATCCTGGTGATAAACCTTAGTGATATGCTTATGAATTTATATTTTTTTATACATTATCCACATATAAATGTTATGATTAATGTTCATTATATTATTATGTACCTCATGTTTATATTGTCAAGCCTTATTGATATTCTTCTTGCTCACATGCTAAGTATTTCCTTTCTTTATTCCCTTGTTGGGGTTTATATTCACCCTTTTCTTTAATGTATGTCCCCAGAATATGAGATGAAATAAAAGTAACTTAGGAAAAACATTTCAATATGTCTATAATGTTCATTTGAAAAAAATTAGTGTATATGTTTTTATGTATCATGTTTCTATTATCTAAACATTAATCCTCAAAAGACCCTATGTATTGTTAAATGTTGTAGTATGTAATGAAAGGTTTATGAAATTAAATGGTATATATCCATAGTTTCTAACAAGTTATGTTTTATTTTTTTGTGGAAATTAGTATAATAAAAATATATTAAAAACCATAGGGATAAGTCTAAATATAGGAAAATAACCTGGCATTTTGGTGAAGTATAGAGTAAGTTGTTTCTAAACAAATACATCCTTGACTGGATGTTACAAGTGGATGTGTATCTACTACAAATTTACCTAGGGGTAACAACATAGAAAAATAATATTAATCTAGACTCCATTAGGAACTTATGCATGACAATGTTTCTTTCTACAAACTTGATTTGACACTCTCGAGGGATATGCTTTGGTTAATCACATGATTTTACCAACTGTTATGAAGGATATAAAGAAAATGTAAAACTCTTATTAATATTGAAGTATATCATTCAAGAATAATGATATTAAAATAATTAAATATTAATATTTTTTTTATAGTTGTTATTATAATATTCCTAATAGTAAAAAATTTCTCACTTAAGTTCTGCCATTCTATAAAAAAGGCAGGAAATATGAGGAATCGGGAAAACAACGGATGTAGTAGAGAATGTGATGATGAACTTACCAATATAGGGGGGTTGGGGTTGAGAGATTAATGATGATGATAAACCAGATAACTTGAGTCATGAATAATAATCAAAACCATATAGAGTGTCTTTCTTTACCAAAAATGGAAAAACTGGCAGTTGAATCCTATATGCGTCAATGACCACGTATTTTTAATGGAACCTTTGGTCCACTAATCGTGTAACAATGGATCAATACTATAGAGAATATATTTTTTATACTCCAAAATTTTAAATAAGATAAATTTACCTTGGATTCATATCTCTTAGAAGGATAAGTTGATCATTGGTGGACATTGATCAAGAACATGAAGCCATGGGATGAGGTGGACGCCATAGGATGTGAAGTCTAAAAAAGGTATTTTTAGAAAGTATTTTAATTGTACCCTATAGAAAAAAATAAAGATTGAATTTCTTGATTTTAAACAAATATAAAATGAATCAATGGAGAATTATGAGATTAACTTTGAAATTACTTCACATTATGATTCCAGATTTATCATCGATTCTTACAGGAAGATAGATCAATTCTTTGGTGGAATAAGACCCACACTATAGAAATATTTTTCAATCCAAGACATTGGGATTTATGAAGAGATAGTGTGATGTGATCTCATAGTTGAAATGGATTTCATAATTTTTCATTAGACTCATTTAATGTATTATAAAAAGATAAATATGGAAAAAAATTGGGAATAATCTGAATGATCATAAATTACAACATCCCATGAGAAACACATATGGGACGATGCATTTTGGGGAATTGTTTGAATGGAAGTGGAAAGTTCTATAAGTGTAGATGATATGTACATATATCACAAAACTATTGGGGAGATTTAAATACTCAGTATCTAAATTCTATTGAAAATTGTAATATGGTGCATGCACAACTTACTATGCAATGCTTCATTTGCGGGGAACTAAGGAATTTCACTAACTAATGTCCAAATTAGAATATAGTGGATGGAAACCACCATCAACCCCAATAGATTCCAATGTATAAAGTTCATTCTTTTGTGATTATGGTGGATTAATTCATGTATCTAAATGATTTTGTGGCAGGTACACTCATCGTACACTCAAATCTAGTTCTACAAATTATTTTATTTATTTAAAGTTTGAAAAGAATATAAAGTTAAACCCTAAAATGATAGTGGTAGATTTTTATATTAAAAATCATATAGGAACTATTAAATCATCAAATATATATAGGTATTCCTCTATTAAATTTTTTGAGTACAATCTATTTTCCAACGTGGTGACCATTTTGATGGTGGAGTTTGAAATAATACTTGGGATGGATTGGTTATCAATGTATAATGGAAAAATAAAATGTAGAAGAAAGGATATTTTAGTATCCTTGAAGGTAAAACCTATGATCATCTCCCAATGATAGATTTCATTTCCTGAGTCTTTCCAAGAACCACATAATATTACTTTATTTATGGAAATGATTGTATAGGATGAGGAAGAAATAGAAATCCTAAAGATATGATATGTGACTTTTTTAAAGAATATGTTGATGTATTTCCAGAATAGTTATTAGGACCTCCCCCAAAAATAGATTTAGAGTTATCAATTGAACACATACTTGTATCCAAACCAATATCAAATACCCTTTATAGAATGACATATGTGGAGTTTGTGGAATTAAAGAAGAAACTTTAGGATCCTTTGGATAAGTGTTTTGTTCGAACAATTGTGTATCCTTGGAGAGAAAATGTTTTATTTTTAAAGTAGAAGGATGGATAAATGCAACTATTCATTGATTATAGATAACTTAATGGGATCACGGTGAAGATAAAATATACTCTTCTAAGGATTAATGATTTGTTCAACCAGCTTCGTGGAGATCAAAAAATTTCAAATACTGATCTTCAATCTAAGTATCATCAATTGAGGGGGAATAAAGAAGAAATCAAAAAGGACTATCTTCTAATCAAGATATGTGCATTATTTATTTTTTATTATTTCATTCATCTTGACTAATACTCTATGTATATTTATGGATTTTCATTAATAGAGTCATTAAGGACTACCTTGATAATTTCATGGAAGTATTTATTGATAATTTTTTTATTTATTCCAAAATCCACGAGGAGTATGAAGATCATCTAAGGGTAATATTGTGAACTCTAATAAAGGAATAATTATTTGATAAATTTTGTAAATGTGAATTCTAGATACAAAAAATTTATATTCTTGGGTAACATCATGACCAACGAGGGAATATTAGTGGATCTAGTAAACAAAAATGATATAGAGGAGAGTCTACATCCTAAAAATGTAAATGGTATTCATTGATTCATTGGTTTAGTAGGATACTATATAATGTTTTTGAAAAAAAATCTCATCTTTCTAAGCAACTAATTAAGTTAACTCGAAAGGGATTCAACATTATTTGGATAACAGAATTTGAAGAAAGTTTCCAAGAACTAAACATGAGGTTGGTTAGTGTACCTGTGCTAACATTACCCTCTATTAGGGAAGGATTTTTTATTTATAGTGATGAATCAATAAAAAGGGCTTGTATGTGTACTAATGTGTAATTTCAAAGTGATTTTATATTAATCATGATAGTTAAAGAATAATAAACAGAATTATCCCACCCATAATCTAGAGTTAGTTGTAGTTTTTTTCTATGAAGATATTTAGTCACTATCTTTATGGGTAAAATAGTGATATATACATATACTACCAATGTTTTAATTATGTATTGACACATAATTAATTTAAAATGAGACAAATTATATGGTTTTATCATCTTAAAAACTATGATTTTTCAGTTCATTATCACCCTAAAATAGAAAAAAAATCCATACATGCATTGAGTAGGGAAGATCCATGTCATGAACTGAAGTTGGTCCCCATAAAAACCAGCACCCAACACAGTCTATGATAAGGCCCAAAGGGGATTCCCAATCCCCACAGGCTGGAAAAATTTCTTAAGTATCATAAAATGAAATTTGGGAATGATTTACCTGAGATTATAAACAATAAAACAATAAACAAGTCCAATATAACAAATATGGATTTTTAAAAACAAAACTTATTTAAAAAAAAGAATTTAATTACATAATTTAAAACAATTATAAATGACTATAAAAACTGAAGAAACCCAAAATGGATAGCCCATGAACCTCCTCAAGGAAATAGACACTTCCCTCAAGCCATCTCCACAACACGACATCAAGAAGGACTGCTAAAAATCCTATCCATCAGCACAAAAAGTTGTACCCAAACCTGTGACAAAAATAACCAAGTCTACTTACATAAAAATGTGTAAATAGGGTGTGATCCAAAGCCCAGAAGGATTCCACCACTAAATGATTCCATGTAATAAACAATCAAATACTAAAAGCATGAATGTTTTCATAAACATGAGATGCTAATAATAATTTGAAAGAGATGCAACTTTAAATAAAAACTATTTTCAAGTGGCCTAATTTAAAGAATCAAAACATTTAAAAAGAGTTCCAAAGATACATAATTTTCCAGCCAAACATACTGCTTGCCAACAGTAGTCATAAAGTATCTAATGAGTAAAAGAAACGGGAAATAACCCCTAGGAACTAGCTTGTTGTGGGTCCCAGGTACCTCATATCTCGATGAAAGTAACCATAAAATATCTATTCTCATGAAAATGATCCAATAGTTGGTATCATAACCATAACCTAGTGGTCCCCCAACATCATTATCATCATCATAGTTTATTTAGTGTTGTCATTTTCAAACTTTCTACCTGAAACTGAGGCCGAACCCCACATGATCACTAGCATACTAATACACGTCCACCAACCTAGATACCCAGGTGTTCCTTATTGTGCTCAATCAAGTTCTAAAAGCCATGAAATAGAATTTTCATATGAATATTCCACTTTCAATTCACACACACAAAATCCCACATGTATATCCCACATGTCACATAATCCCCCTTTTCATTCAAATTCATTTTGAAATCATACTCACACCAAAATAGCCTACAACACTTTTCGCATATATTTCACACTTCAAAAAAAACCTTCACCAATTTTATAAAACCTTTCCAATATAGTTCAAATCAAATAACAGCCCACACACATGTGACATAATACTCCTTTTGCAAACAAAATTAATTTTTCACATCATACTCACACAAAATATCCCACAAACATGTTTTGCGTCTTTCTTTCAATTTAATAAAACCCTTAAGTAATTTATAAAACATTATAAAAATGTTTGATGTCTTAAATCATCACTTTAACTTTAAAAATCCCATCTTAGGTGAACACACTCACCAAAATAGTGAATTTTCATCCTTTACCCACTTTTTTAACTCAATAAATCATTTAAAATTTTCATAAATCAATACCAAGTGGTATAACAATGTTTTTCAAATAAAACCTATTTCAAAACCCTCTTTCAAGGATAAAATCACACCAAATAATTACTGAACCATAATTGGAAGACCCTTTAAACAACTAATAAATCACTTTAATATTTTATAAAACTACCACAAAAGGTATCACATGAGTTACATTTGAAAAATTCTCAACATCAAGAAAAAATGTAACTTTAATACTACATGCTTAACTAATGCTACAAAAAATGGTTTTCTCACCACACACAACATATTAGGAACATTCTAAATTAATAAATCAAGAATGATAACTCATTAATAATTGCTTTCACATGGAATCACCTACCTTTTGTGTCAAAACCCCAAATCTGTTGTGTGAAACATCAACCGCACCACCGCCGCACCACAAGGGAGTGAAAATCCACCTAAAACCTCAAGATTAGACCAAGAAACTCAATGAAAAACCCTAGCTGTTAACCCTAACATCCAGTAATTTTAGAACCTAAATAAATGTGGATGAAACCCTAAGAAAATGGGAGGATCATGAGAAGAAACTCACTTAATTGAGAGATTTTGAATAAAGCGCACCAAATACACCAGTAGCTGAATTTCCAAACAACCAAAAATAAAAGTGATGTTATAATAAGGATTAGTAGGTCATGTGAGAACTAAAATGATGTTAATAGAGTAAAAATTGAATCAATTATAAAAGAAAAAATTTACCTTTTCAAACCTAGGTGATTTGAGACATCTAGAGAAGTTTCACCCTAATTTATGATGAATATGAGCTACAAAAAGTGGGAGGAGAGAATGGGGTGAGCCTTAGGAAAGTGGGCTCAGGTGAGAGTTGTAATTAATGAATAAAATTAAAATTTTAATGATATATTAAAGAATTAAAAAATAAATAAAGCAGGAAATGGGCTTTCAGGCTTACCTAACACCTTAATATAAAACCCAAATCCATCATTATTATGGATTCATATGGGGTAAAAATTGATATGGTGGTTTTAATATACTATGGAATGCCAATTTGTAATTGGAATTGGTGTAAAATTTTGAAAAATTAAGGAGTTATAAAAGAAACAAAATTTATTATTAAATCTGGAAATGGGCTCATGGTTTGTCCCAAATTTTGAAAGCACACTATTTCCATAAAAATGCATGGGAAACCACCAAAACAAAGCAAGAATAGAAATTAAAATAAAAATACCTTTAAAAGATGTCATGGATGTAACAATTATCCCCACCATAAAACTTTCCACAATCAGAATGCCGTAACTTGGCCAAATGGACTTTTTTGCCAAGTTTCTCCCTCACTAGAAAAGATAAGATATCTCCAATTGATCAATCAAGGAAATAATACACTCACAATACAAAACATACTCCACCTTACTATAAAAATAAAGCACATTAAATGTTGATCCTAAACAAAACACCTCAAACACCATTTGAACAAGACTCAAGCAGTTTACCCAAACAAACAACAACATCAAACAAGGTTACACTAACCATACTTTATCTAAACGGTTGGGTGCTATCCAATCCCAAAGTTTTCCCAAGGAATATGATGGTAGTTAGATAGCACCAAATGAGACTAAATACTACCAAGACAAGACTAAGTACAAAATCAAGTTACTAATATGGGGAGATACAAATTGTCTCCCCACCATAAGAGACAACATAAATTTTCTCGATACGAAATCAGGACACTAATAGGGGGAGGCCCGAACGGACTCCTCGAAATAAGGGGTATAATCTCATTATATTTTTTAAAAAATAACTTCCATGAGATCCATATAGGTTATCCATACCATAAGAACCAACCATCTAAACAAACTAGCATGGTCCGACATGAAAAGAACCTAAAATATAAAGAGTTGGTATGGTCGCATGGTTAGTCCGCATGATTTGAGAAACTATGCGTCAACCATGTTGAGGATTCTATCCAAAGGGGAAACTTCTCATGGTTACATGGTCTAAGGAGAATGGTCATGTGGAGACCATAAAATATCTATTATCTCTTATAGCACGGTTCCATAGGATGGCACGCCGTTACTACTAACCATGGGAAAACAGTGCGCATTAGTCTGCCTAGACCAAATTTCAAACTTTTCTCCAAAAACTAAAAGGAAGCCAAAGTGGGAAATTATGAACTCAGGATACAACATGGAAATGAGGTCCTCCCACCTCTACCACCAAATGGGAATAACTGGAACTAGATGATAACACCAGAGGTTTAAACTATTCCCATCTCTCAAACTGAGGATAGGAATTAAACCAAAGGTTTTAATGACCCTAGGATTTCACTGAATACGCGCCAGATTCACTCTGGGACCTATGGATGGATCTAAAATGATTGAAGCATATTTGGCCTCATAGTTAGGTTTTGAAAACCTGAATGGAATTTCTTATTCTAGTTCCCCAAAAAACTACACCAAGATCCCAGATGGGTTCAACGTGACATAACACACTCCAACCTCACTTTACCACTACACAACATTTTACCAAAACAAGGTCTTAGAAGATGCACACACATCATCCCTTGATTATTCATATTATAAATGGAAAGAGGAAATGATATATGGATACACATTCCTCTAAACAGAGGATGTTGAGATTTTCTGAAGGGAGATACACTTCCAAAAAGAGGATACTCTTAGAGGATTTCACAACCTTAACCTTTCAGTCAAACGAGCACATGACATCACAAGACATCACTGAACATGGACATTGTGACTGATATAAACAATACATGGAAAATGATCTTATACCAAGTCCCATGCAACACACGATTCTAGAAATCAGCAACAATATCCTCTATTGACCATATTTTCCACACTGGTGGCTTAACATTAGCCCTCACTTCGAAAAGACTAATTGAGGACCCAGAGGACCTATTAGAGAACATGCGGCACTAACAACCCCGAACTACTGTCACCATTGATGACTCAAGTAACTTAAGGAACAATGGTCTCTTTCAACCTATCGTGACCACTCTCCCACTACAAGAGGATCCACGAAACCAAGAAAGGGAATGGTGTAGACTCAATCTCCAAAGCATGAGAAAAATATTCCTTATATTGATCAACTAGAGGACCATCCAATGGAAGAACAATCCGGGTTTCACTTTAGTTGTGCGATATCCCTTAATAGGGGTGTGCCTTATCTAATGGGAGAACCCAAGGACACAACCAAGCTGGTCCATTAGTCCAGACATACCACAAACCAAATTAAAACACATGATGGGAACCACCGTAAAGGCATCCTAAAACATTTCTCATAAGGAGACCACTAACTGGCCCTTCAACCCATCTTATCGACCAAACCCAAACCCAATACACCATTCAAACAAGAGGGGATCATGGACTCAAAACATCCCACAACAAAAACATTTATGAAAACACATAAGATGCACCATCCACTAATCCAGTCATTCCATTAACCATACATCATCCCATATAACCCCATGAAAGTGGTCTCTCATGGAAATACCAAAGGTTAAAACAAAAATTCCTTCCAATTTTAAAAACCAAAACATTCAACTGATGCTTCCTTTTTCTCCAGAATCATATCCACAAAATAAAATCCCAATTTACGTCTTACAAATTATATAAAAATATCATAAATCATTTAATAAAAACTCAATTTCAATTCATGTACATTAATTTCAAAACATTTCATCCCATTTCAAAACACTTCTAATTTCATGACAAATTCCATTTCATAAATCCCTATTAAATCTAGAACTCAACTCTTCTCATTTTAAAAAAAGATTCAAAATTTTCATAAAACATTTCAAATGAGATCTAGTTAAAAAATCAAAATCTATTTCCAAACTCCACACATGACCACCAAAACATTCCATTCCATTAAAACACCTTTCAATAGTTTAGAAAACACTATTAGACATAATTTTTCAAAACCAACTTTAATATAGTTCCTGCTTTTAAAAGAGGTGTAAACATGAAATTTTACATTTCAAAATAAATTTTAAAATTCATTTATACCATTTTACAAATCAAACCATTCCATATTTATTAGAAAATCATTTCACAAAAACTTTACGCTTCTTAAAACCATGTCATTTTTGCTTTAAAACCAAACTTCCAAGATTTCAGAACTAATGGACACCAGACAATGCGAGGGGAAACTAGTTTCGGTGGGTGACTTGGACCTATGGTTGGTGGCCTTACTCCAATCACTTCAACATTATAAAGAGGTTTCTAGGTAAATATGCCTGGATACACAAGGCTTTACAGACCCTGTAAGCTCACTAAGACCATTAGCACTTCTCTCTTTTCATTTCCCTTAATTGTCATCAAACCAAGAAAAGCAAATGATTCGGATAAAATCTGACTTCCCCTGCCGACTTGAGTCACGTCACAAGGTGTTCTTGTTAAGAATCCTACTTATAATAAGAATTTCAATACCAAAAAATCCTATCTCTAGACTATCCTGACTCTTACCCAAATAACATGACCCAAGAGAGAAAAATTCCATTTGATACCATTTTGTCACGAACCGAATCTGGCTGCCATCAAAACCATCACCCACCATGGTCTGCGACTTGGCTCTAAGGGTTTTCCCAATCCACATAGGCTGTAACAAGTTCCCGGGTATCATAAAATGTAATTTGGGAACGATTTACCAATATTATAAATAATAAAATAACAAACAAGTCCAATATAACAAATCTGGATTTTTCAAAACAAACCATCTTTTACAAAAATACATAATTTAATTATATAGTTTAAAACAATTATAAAATATTATGAGAAATTAATAAACCCAAAATGGACAGCCTAATAACCTCCTCATGTCAAGAGGTTCCACCCTCAAGTCATCTCCACAACACTACATCACGAAGGACCTCTCAAAACCCCAACCATCGGCACAAAAAGTTGTACCCAAACCTATGACAAAAATAACCAAGTATACTTACACCCAAAGGTGTAAATAGTGTGTGATAAAAATCCTATAAGGATTTCACAAATAAAGGATTCCATGAGATAAGAAATCAAAGAGGAAAATCTTGTAAGTTTTCATAAACATGATATGCTAATAATAATTTTAAAGAGATGCAACTTTAAATAAAAAATATTTTCAAGTGGGCTACTATAAAGAATAAAAACTTTCCAAAAGAGTGCCAATGATACTTAATTTCACATCCAAACATACCATATGCCGATGGTAAGAATATATTATCTAATGAGCACAACCAACAGGAAATAACCACTAAGCACTAGCTCATTGTGGGTCTCAGGTACCTCGTATCTTGAAGAAAGTAACCATAAAAATATCTATTCTCCTAAACAAGAGCTAGTAGTGGGGATCATACCCATAAACTAGTGTTCCCCTAACATCATCATCATAATCATAGTCTAGTTTTTGTTGTCATCGTCAAACATGCTACATGAAACTGAGGCCAATCCCCACAGGATCACTAGCACACTTGTACACGTCCACCCACCTAGATACCCAGGTGTTCCATCTTGTGCTCAATCAAGTTCCACAAGATATGAAATATAATTTTCACAAGAAAACACCACTTCCAAGTCACACACACACCCAAAATTCCACATGTATATCACACAAGTGACATAATCCCCTTATTTATTCAAATTCATTTTGAAATCATGCTGACACCAAAATAGCCCACAACACTTTTTTCTTATCTTTCAGACTTCATCAAATCCGTTAAAAATTTAATAAAACATTTACATGATAGTTAAAATCATATAACAGCCCACACACATGTCACATAATACTCTTTTCACAAACAATATTCATTTTTCACATCATACTCACTAAAAACAGTCCACAAACGTGTTTCACACATTTCTTGCAATTTAATAAAACCCTTCAGCAATTTATAAAGCATTCTAATTTTTTTTGTCTTAAATCACCTCTTTACCTTTAAAAATACCATCTTAGGTAAAAACACTTACCAAAATAGTACATGTACATCCTTTACCTACTTTAACTCAATAAATCGTTTAAAAGTTTCATAAATCAATCCCAAGGGGTATAAAATTGTTTTGCACATAAAACCAATTTAAAAACCATCTTCTAAGGATAAAATCACACCAAAGAATTACCAAACCAGAATTAGAATCCCCTTTCAACAACTAATAAATCACTTTCATATTTTATAAAACTACAAAAAAAGATATCACATGAGTTACAATTGAAAAATACACAACTTTAATGAAAAATGTAACTTTAATACTACAAGCTCAACTAATGCTACCAAAAATGGTTTTCACACCACACACAACATATTAGTAACATTCTAAATTAAAGAATCAAGCAATATAACTCAATAATAATTGCTTACACATTGAATCACCTACCTTTTGTGTCAGAACCCCCAATCCATTGTGCGGAACATCAAACACACCACTGCCACACCATAAGGGAGTGAAAGGCCACTTGAAACTTCAAGATTAGACCAAGAAACTTAAAGACAAACCCTAGGTGAGAACCCTAACTTCTATAAATTTTAGAACCTCATGAAAAGTGGAAGAAAAAAATAAGAAAATGGGAGGAATATGAGCGGAAACTCACTTAATTGAGAGATCTTGAATAAAACACACCAAATACACCAATATCTGAATTTCCAAACAGCCAAAAATGAAAGTGAGGTTCTAATAAGTTTTATTAGGTCATCTTAGAACAAAAATGGAAGAAATAGAGTAAAAATTGAAGTAGTTATGAAAGAAATAATTTACGTTTTCAAATCTGGACGATTTGAGACATCCAGAGAAGTTTCTCCCTAATTAAAGATGAATATGAGCTCCAAATAGGGGGAGGAGATCATGAATCCGTGCCATGGGTATGTGGGCTCGGGTGAGAGTTAGAATCACAGAAAAAACAAAAAAAATGAATGAGATATTAAATAATTAAAAAACAATTAATGTAGGATATGGGATTTCGAGCTTGCCAACAACATAATAAAAAACTCAAATGCATCATTATTATGAATCCCAAGGTGGTAAAAATTGATATGGTGGATTTAATATACCAAGGTATTACAATTGGGAAGTAGAATATGTGTAAAATGTTGAAAAATTAAGGAGTTATAAAAGAAACAAAATTTATTTTTAAATCTAGAAATGGGCTTGCGGTTTGGCCCAAATGTTTAAAGCCCACAATTTCCACCAAAATTCACGGGAAACCCCAAAAAGAATGAAATAATTGAAATTAAAAGAAAAATACCTTTAAAAGAAGTCATTTATGTGACAATAATCCCCACCATAAAACATTCCACCCTTGGAAATCCAGAGCAAGGCCAAAGTAAATAACCAAACCCAACCAAAAGGCCAAAATGGACTCCTTTGCCATGTTTCACCACCACTGAAAAAGCTAAGATATCTCTAGTTGATCAATCAGGGAACAAATACACTCACAACTGAAAACATAATCCACCTTCTTGTAACGATCAAGAATATTAAGAATTCATCCCAAAAAAAACACCTCAAACCCCATCTGAATAAGACTCAAGTAGTTTACCCAAACAAACAACAACATCGAACAAGGTTACACTAACCTTACTTTAACTAGACCGTTGGGCGCTCTCCAATCCCAATGTTTACCCAAGGAAGATGTTAGTATTTAGATAGATTAGAACGTGACTACCTAACACCAATCCAAGACCGAGGACAAAACTGAGTTACTGATACAGGGAGACACAAATGGGCTCCCCACCGTAAGAGACAACATAAATTTTCCCGAGACAGAATCAAGACTCTAACAGGGGGAGGCCCGAATAAAATCCCTAGTATAAGAGGTATAATCTCATTTTATTTTTTCAAAATAACTTACATGAGACCCATAGTGGTTCTCCCCACTATAAGAACCATCCATCTAAACTGACTAGCATGGTCTGACACGAAAAGACCCCAAAATTTAAGGAGTTGGCATGGCCACATGGTTAGCCGCACAGTTTTGGAAACCATGCGCTAAATATGTCAAGCATTATGTACTAAAGGGAATCTTCACATGGTTATATGGTCCAAGGGTCACAACCATGTGGAGACTGTGGAATATCTATTTTCTCTTATCATAGGGTTCCCTAGGTTTTCGTACAGTTACTACTAATCATTTGGAAACAGAGAACATTAATCTGCCTAGCCCAAATTTCAAACTTTTCTCCAAAAACATGAAGCAAACAAAAGGGGGAAAGTATGAACTCAGGCTACAACATGGAAACAAGGTCCTCTCACCTCTACCACCAGACGAGAACAACTGGAACAAGATGATGCCACCAGAGGTTTAAACTATTCCCATCTTTCATACTGAGGGAAAGAATTACACCAATGGTTTTAATGACCCAGGTGTTATGATTTTCTGAAAGTATACACACTTTCAAAAAGAGGATACTATCAGAGGATTTCACAACCATCACCTTTCAGTCAAACAAGCACATAAAATCAGAAGGCATCACCGAACAAGACCATTCTGACTGATTGAAACAAGACAAGGAAAGGGGTCTTATGCCAAGTCCCAAATAGAACACGATTATAGAAAACGACAACAATATCCTCTCTTGAAAATATTTTACACACTGGTGGTACAACATCAGTCCCCACTTCGAAGAAACTGAAAATTTTCCCAGAGGCCCTATTAGAGAACATCCAACACTAACAACCTCGAACTACTATCACCTTTGAAAACTCAAGTAACTAAATGAACTATAGTCTCTTTTAACCTACCATGACCACTATCCCCCTAAAAGGGGATCCCGAAAACCAATAAAAGAAAATGGTGTAGACATAATCTCCAAATCTTGAGAAAAATATTCCATATATTGATCAACTGGATAACCATCCAATGGAAAAACAATCCGGGTTGCACTTTAGTTGTGTGTTAACCCTTAATGGGGGAATGCCTTATTCAATGAGAGAACCCAAGGACCCAAACAAGCTGTTCTATTGGTCTAGACATACCAAAAACAAAATTCAAACACATGATGGGAACCACCGTAAAGGCATCCTGAAACATTTCTCAAAAGGAGACCACTAACTAGCCCTTCAACCCATATTACCAACCAACCCCAAACCCAAAACACCATTCAAATAAGAGGGGTTCTTGGACAAAAAACATCACACAAAAACAAAATTTATGAAAACAAATAATATGCACCATCCCAAACCAGTCATCAAGACATCATTTTTTCACTTAAAATCATCTTGTTGAAAACAAATGGTTTGGCTGTTAGTGAATCCACCAATAGTACCCCCAGGCCTCACACATGCATGTTTTCGTGCCACATCGGGAACCCTCCTCATATCCATCCCAAGACTCATCCAGTCATGCCATTAACCATCCATCATCACATATAACCCCAAGCATGTGGTCTCTCATAGAAATACCAAAGGTTAAAACAAAAATTCCTTCCACTTTTCAAATCCAAAACATTCAACCGATACTTCCTTTTTCTCAAGACTGTTATCCACTAAATCAAAACCCAAATTAAGTCTTACAAAACTTTTCAAAAGATCACAAATAATTCAATGAAAACACAATTTCAATTCATGTACATTAATTTCAAAACATTTCATCCCATTTCAAAACACTTTTAATTTCATGACAAACACTATTTCATAAATCCATATTAAATTGGGAACTAAACTCTTCTCATTTTAAAAAAATATTTAAAAATTTCATAAAACTTTTCAAATGATCCCTAGTTACCAAATAAAAATCCATTTCCAAACTCCACACATGACCTCTAAAACATTCTATCCCATTAAAATGCCTTTCAAAAGTTTATAAAACTCTATTTGAAACACTTTTTCAAAACCAACTTTAATATAGTTCTTGCTTTCAAAAGAGGTGTAAACACACCATTTTCCATTTCAAGAAAACTATGAAACTTTAGTTATAACATTTCATAAATCAAACAATTACATATTTATTTGAAAATAATTTCACAAAAAATATAAATTTCTTAAAACCAAGTCATTTTTTCTTTAAAACCAAACTTCGAAGACTGTAGAACTAAAGGAAACAAGACAATGCGAGGGAAAACTATTTTCGGTGGGTGACTTGGAAATATGGTTGGAGGCCATATGTTAATCACTTCCCCATCAAAGATAGTGTTTTAGGGAAATATTCTTGGATCTACATGGCTTTCCAGGCCTTGCGAGCTCACTGAGACCATTAGCCCAACTCTTTGTTCATTTCCCCTAATCGTAATCAAAGCAAGAAAACCAAAGGACTCAGATAAAACCTAAATTTTCATAGCGAATTGAATCACGTCACGAGGTGTTTTGATCATAAACCCTACTCCTAATCAGAATTTCAAGCCCCGAAAATCCTAACTCCAGACTATCCCAACTCTTACCCAAATAACATGACCCATGAGAGCGAACCTCCCTCTAATGCAATTTTGTCATGAACCGAATATGGTCTCCATCAAAACCAACACCTGACACAGTCTGCAACAAGGCCCAAATGTATTTCACAATCCCCGTGGGTTGTAAAAAGTTTTTGAGTATCATAAAATGAAATTTTGGTATGATTTAACTGATATTATAAACAATAAAACAACAAACAAGTCCAAAATAAAAAATCAGGATTTTTCAAAACAAACCATCTTTTATAAAAATTCAGAATTGAATTACATAATTTAAAACAATTATAAAAGACCATCACAAATTAATAAACCCAAAATGGAGATCCCAATAACCTCCTCATGGAAAGAGGCACCACCCTCAATCCATCTCCACAACACTGCATCTCGAAGGTCGGTTAAAAATCCAAACCATCCACACAAAAACCTTTACCCAAACATGCGACAAAAATAACCAAGTCTAATTAAAAACAAATGTGTAAATATGGTGTGATCCAAATACCAGTAGTATTTCACCACTAAATGATTCCATGTGATAAAAAATCAAAGACAAAAAGCATGCAAGTTTTCATAAACATGAGATGCTAATAATAATTTTAAAGAGATGCAACATTAAATAAAAACCGTTTTCAAGTGGGATAATTTAAAGAATCAAAACATTTAAAAAAATGAAAAAGCTACTAAATTTTCTAGTCACACATACCATATGTCAATGGTATGCATAAAGTATCTAATGAGTACAAGAAATGGAAATAACCCCTAGGCACTAGCTCAATATTGGTCCCAGGTACCTCATATCTCAGTGGAAGTAACCATACCAATATTTGTTCTCGTGCACATGAGAAACTAGTAAGGATCATACCCATAACCTAGTGGTCCCCCAACATCATCATCATCAATGTTTATTTAGAGTTTTCATCGTCAAACTTTCTACATGAAACTAAGGCCAAACCCCACAACATCACTAGCATACTAGTACACATCCACTCAGCTAGATACTCAGGTGTTACCTCTTGTGTTCAAACTAGTTCCACAAGCCATGAAATATAATCTTCACATGAAAATACCACATCCAAGTCACACACAGACCAAATATCCCACATGTATATCACACAAGTGACATTATCCCCTTTTTTCATTCAAATTCATGTTGAAATCATACTCACACCAAAACATCCCGAAACACTTTTTTTCATATCTTTCTCACTTCAACAAATACATTACAATTTTATAAAACCATTCAAAAATAGTTCAAATAACATAAAATCCCACACACATGTCACATAATACTCCTTTCACAAACAAAATTTATTTTTCAAATCATACTCACAGAAAACATCCCACAATCATGTTTTTACCTTTCTTGCAATTTAATAAAACACTTCATAAATTTATAAAACATTCTAAAAATGTTTGATGTCATAAATCACTAATTTAACATTAAAAATTCCATATTTGGTTAACACAATCACCAAAACATTACATGTACACCATTTACCCACTTTATATAACTCAATAAATCATTTAAAATTTTCATAAATCAATCACAATGGGTATAACCATGTTTTTTACAAAAAAACCTATTTCAAAACCCTATTTCAAGGACCAAATCACACCTAAGCATTACCAAAACCGAATTTTCAGCCCCTTTCAACAACTAATAAATGACTTTAATATTTTATAAAACTACCACAAAATATATCACATGAGTTTCATTTTAAAAATACACAACATCAATTAAAAATGTAACTTTAATACTACATGCTTAACTAATGATACCAAAAATGGTTTTGGCACCAAACACAACATATTAGGAACATGCTAAATTAATAAATTAAGAAATATAACTCATTAATAATTGATTACACATGGAATCACCTACCTTTTTTGTCAAAACCCCCATTCTGTTATGTGAAACATCAACCTCACCACCACCGCACCACAAGGGAGTGAAAATACACCTAAATATTCAAGATTATACCCATAAACTCAAAGACAACCCCTATATATGAAACATAACTTCTGGAAATTTTATAACCTCAATAAAATTGGAAGAAAGCCTATGAAAATGGGAGTAAGAGGAAAAGAAACTCAGTTAATTGAGAGATTTTGAATAAAGCAGACCAAATACACCAGTAGCTGAATTTCCAAACAGCCAAAAATAAAAGTGAGGTTCTAATAAGGCTGAGTAGGTCATGTGAGTACTGAAATGGTGGTAATATATTAAAAATTTATGGAGTTATGAAAGATACAATTTATCTCTTGAAATCTAGCTGATTTGTGACATCTAGAGAAGTCTCGCCCTAATTCATGATGAATATGATCTCCAAAGAGGGGGAGGAGAGCATGAGTGTGAGCCTTGGGAAAGTGGTCTTGGGTGAGAGTTGTAATTACTGAAAAAACATAAAAATTTAATGAGAAATAAAATAATTAGAAAAATAAAGCAGTTAATGGGCATACAGGCTTGCCCAAAACATTAATAAAAAACTCAAATCTATCATTATTATGGATGCCTATCAGGTCTAAATTTATATTGTAACACCCCGACCCCAGTTACCCAGAGTCGGTTCATTATTACATAACATTGTAATTATCACAAAAGATCATGTCTTGAAAGACCTATTAGTTTAGTATCCTTGAAAACACTAGATATATTCATAAGTCTTACATTACATCATAAAGTAAAAACAACTACCACAACATCTTGTCATCATATCCCCTCATACTATCCCTGCAGGTCATTCATAAAATACTTTTTTCACATCTTGGAAAAAATAAAACATTGAAAGGTGTGAGCTTAGATGCACTGTAAGGATAACAATATAGAGGAAACTTTCATAAATAAGCATAAACATTTAAGGAAATGTATAACTAAAACAAAAGCATTTTAAACATGAAAATCAGCATAATATGGAAAAGATAAAATGAAATAATGCCATTAACTTATTCACATGGATATTCTACTAGTCGAATAATCACATGCAATATCAATAACCACTTTCATAATGATGGAATGCATAATGCCAGACTATCATAACCACATAGTCAAGGCCTTGTGCCAAGACTACAAATAAGATTTTGTCAAGGCCTTGTGCCAAGACACTAGTTTGTCTCATGAGACCTACCGATGCATTGATGAGCTATAGAGGGATCCACCCATCATTTACTAAGTCCAATGCATTCCTCGTATGAACAGGTTTAAACATAACATAAACATTTGTATTAAAACTAGCATACGAAATGTCAATAATTTCTCTATAAACCAGGAATGGTATAAAAATAACACATCCACAGTCAAATATATCACAAAACCTTCAATACAATATGGAATTTTTTTATAATAATAAATCAACTTCCAATTAACTTAAAATCCATCAAAGGATGTTGACATAGATGAAATGAGAACTATTTGAGAGAAATATCTATTTTTTTGAAATCATTTAAAAGTCACATTATTATAAAATAAAACATTTAATTTGAAAATATTATTATAAGCTTGTAAGGGAAGATTTGACGATTTTATAACGATGGAAAATAGCTGCACCCACCGTATAAGTTACAAAAATACATTCTTACCTTAATTTCGTCGAAAAGGTTAAAAAGGACCTTGTCTGGAAAACGACGGAAAGATTACTTTATAAAATTCTTATAAAAAGTCAAAAAAGGGTATAAATTACTTTAACCCATATTCTGTAAAATAGTAATAATGTTTCGAATACATTTTTAAGAAACATGGATGTGGATGATAAAGAGGTCCCAGTAGATAATTACGTATAAACAACTTCGGATAATGAATTGAGTGTGAAATAAACCCTTACCTTGTAATTTTCCTTGGATGAGGGTAGGTTAACCTCCTATATAATATTTAAATCATTGTTATTAAATTATACAAGAATCATATACATAAATATTATATCATATATGATCTTTGGACATTGCATTGTTAATAATATCTTATTATTATCATTGTTTCGGGGGTTAACTTACTCATTTTCTTTTATATGTTTTGTTACATAAGTCATGTTTATTATGGATAGGTTGTTTATAATTCATATATAGAATTATATAAAGTCCTTAAACATTATTTTTAATAATCAAATGAGAATTAGACTTGTATGGATACGATCGGGAATGAATCTCATCGCGTTCGTGGAGACTGTAGTCCGTACGTATGCACGAGCGACAATATCATTCCTTTGATATTAAAATAATATATAATTGGATGGTATATCATATATAAAGAATAATTATCATTTTATATTTATTATTTACATAAATTAAACATCATTATCATACCCATCCAAATAATAATGTATTGAATAACAATTACACCACAATGTGGAGACGGTAGGCCATATGTATGCACGAATGGTGACATGTCATTAAAAGGATGGATAGAATACTGAATATGGTTGTACCATATTTATAATAACATAATAGTAGATAGAATATACTGGATTTATTATTTTATAATGGAAATAACAAACAAATAATAAGTTGAAGAAGAAAAGAACTTGAAAGAGGGTGGTGAAATCATTACCTCTTCTTCGGGTTCTTCATTTTGATTTGATCAAAAGGGATCATTAGGATGGCTTTCTGATCAAAATAAGGCATCTAGGTTGAATTGAGGAAAGTTGAGAGAATATTTGGTAGGGTTTGGCCGAGTCAAAAGGATTTGAAGTTGTGAATTAGTGATAAGGGGGAGTGGCCTTTTATAAGAGGGGTGAGGGCATCTTAGGAAAAGCTTGAAATATTATTTTATAATAAATTCATATTCGGTTTATAATGGCTCCAAAGTGGACTTTTTAAATTTTAAGGTGGGGATAGGTCTAAAACCACTCAACCAATAGGTTTTATATAGGTTTGTGTCACTATATTAACCTTATCTTTTTTATTTAACTTTTAGTCAAATAGTTTTACATTTACTGTGTCTCTTTGTATTTTTATATTATATAATTAATAAAGTTACTATAAACTTAAAAGAGACCCCCAAGGGGTCCATTAATGATACAAATATCATTATATAAGTCCTTTGGCTGAAAATTATATTTTTAAAAATAGAATATCAATTAATAATATAATATTTGTTTTAAAAACTCATTTATGTCATTTTTGACACTATTTAATAATTGATTTTTGTTAAAGTCTTAACAACTTTATTAATTCAAAAAAAATTCATTTAAGAAATAATAACAAGTCATATTAACAAATAAAATTCGTGGAATTCATCAAAAATTTCATATTATATTTATTTTTACTTTTATAATACCAACTATTTGATTCTTTCATTAATAAGGAAAATATTGCATCATTATTGTGTCATAAATAAATTTAATTATTCAATGTCTAAAAATTATAAATAAAATACCACTATATAGGAAATATTTTTAGATTTATAAATAATATTTATAGTCTAAAATATAACATATATAACCTTGTGTAAAAATTGTTTTCCTAAAAGATATATGCTTATGCCATTTTTGTATTTACTTTAAATTAATTAATATAAAGTGTCATTATCACATACAAGTGGATCCATGGGGTCGCAAAATCTACCCAAAGATGCCCATGGTCGGACTTGTATCAACCAATATGGTTAGGACACGTTTTAAGGTAATTTATTATTATTATAATATTATTTGTTTTACCATTATTTACCGGATTTTCCCTTTAACCATGATAAATAAAATATTTACCGAAATAATTATTCAAAACGTCTAAAAATAAAAGTTACCTATTTACACAATTTGGACCTCCTGATTCTAAATATGGAATCCATTTTTCTAAATTCAAAACACAGAAGTGTCAGAAATTAATTTAAAATTAATTCCTGTTGTTAAAACAAAAGCGTGTTTTTAAGAGATAATAACTATCAAAATATTTGCACTTGCTTATGTACAGTTTAAATGTGAAATTATGTCCAATTAAAAATATTGTATTAAATGGTAAAAATATATTCTAAATATTCTTTAAAACTACTCAAATTCACAATTTATCACTATAATCTATTTTGATTAAAAAAGTTGTTTTTAATTAAAATTTATTAATTTTCACTATTCATCAAAATATGACAGTTATCAGAAATGTACCAAAAATTCCCCCTAATATAATTTCAATATTACGAATCCAAAAATGAAGTCCATTTTGAATGATAAAATGTATCAATTTTAAAAAAGTGGGTATTACTATTCATAATGGCTAGTTTGATTTGTTGTAGTGTGTGTTAGAACTCAAAGTTGTCTACAACACATGCTACTATATTTTTCAAAGAGAAGCATACTATGGAAGCTTGGGGTGTTACATTCTCTCCTCCTTAAAATAATTTCATCCTCAAAATTTCTAGAATATTACTTCATGAAAAAACTTGGGTGGTTCTTCATCATAAGTTCATCGGGTTCCCACGTTGCATCTTCCATATTATGGTTTCTCTATGAAAACTTTTTCTAGACGAGTCGTATAGTTTCTCAACACTTATTCTCTCATATCAAGATTCGTGACAGGCTCTTTTCAATAAGACATATCATCTTCCAGTTCTAATTCTTCAGAGGTGAGTACATGCGTTGGGTCAGGCATGTATTTTCTCAACATTGATACGTGGAACACATCGTGAACTTTGGATAGACTTGGCGGCATTGCCAAATGGTAAGCTATAACCCCAATTCGTTCTAGAATTTCAAATGGTCCGATGTACCTAGGACTCAATTTTCCCATTTTATCGAAACGTATAACACCCTTCCATGAAAATACCTTACGGAAAACATGATCTCCTACCTGAAATTTCAAATCCTTCCTTTAGTTTTCAGAATAGCTCTTCTGCCTACTTTGAGCTGCTTTGATGTGGTTTTGGATTACCTTAACCTTTTCCATCATTTCCTCCACCAGTTCTGGGCCTACAAGTTTTATTTCACCAACATCATCCCAACAGGTTGGTGTGTGACATCTCTTTCCATATAACGCTTCTTATGGTGCCATCTGAATACTCGAATGGAAGCTATTATTATAGGAAAATTCAACCAAAGGTAAATATTGATCACACATACCCTGAAAGTAGAGTGGTCATGATCTCAACATGTCTTCTAAGGTTTGAATAGTTTGTTATGATTTTCTATCAGTTTAGGGGTGGTAAGCAGTGCTCAAACGAAGTTCAGTATCCAGGTCTTTCTGAAGACTTTTCCAGAATCATGAGGTAAAACGGGAATCACGATCCGAAACAATTGATAGGGGTACTCCATGAAGTCTCATAACTTCATTAATATATAATCTTTCAAGATGTTCAAATGGTAAATCTTCTTTTATAGCATGAAAATGTGTTGACTTGGTAAGACGATCAAAAATGACCCATATTCCATCGTTCCTCATAGGAGTCTTTGGTAGTCCCATGACTAAGTCCATCATGATATTATCTCATTTCCACTCAGGTATGTGATGAGGTTTCAATACTCCGCCAAGCTGTTGCCTTCCAACTTTCACTTTTTGACAAACCATACATCTTGACACAAGATCAGCAATCTACCTCTTCATGTTGTCCCACCAAAAATGTTCGTTCAAATCTTTATACATTTTGTTGCTCCCAGGGTGTATAAAGAAATTGGAAGTATGAGTATCTTCTAGTAATTCCCTTTTTAGATCAGGTATATCGGGAACATAAAGTCTCCTCCCAAATTTCAAATTTCCTTCTTCATACACAAAGTCACTCAATATCCCATCATTCGTAGAATTTATATTCTTTTTAAAATCTTCATCATCATCCTAAGAACTCTTTATCCTTTCTAGTAAAGATGGTTTGGAAACCATTTGAAAAATAATTGATTTTTCAGCTTCCATGGTTATTCCCATATCTAACTTTACTAGATCCATGAAAATTGGATACCTCTCTACTCTCATCTTGTTCAAAACTCCATGATCTTTTCTACTCAAAGCATCTTCTACCTTATTTGTCTTCCCCGGGTGGTAGTGTATCATGCAATCATAATACTTGAGTAGTTCAAGCCATTGCCTTTGCCTCATGTTGAGTTCTTTCTATGAGAAAATATACTTCAAAATCTTGCGATCGGTATATATCTCACATTTTTCACTATAGATATAATGTCTCCATATCTTCAAAGAAGAAATCACAGCTGTTAACTCAATATCATGATTGGGATAGTTTTTCTCATGAATCTTCAGCTGTCATGATGCATAGGCAATAACTCTATCATTCTGCATAAGGACACAACCATGTCCTTTCTTCAATGCATCACTATAAATAACAAACTCATCATTCCCTGATGGTAGAGTCAAAATAGGAGCATTGAATAATCGTCTCTTCAGTTCATCAAAACATTTTTCACACTCTTTTGTTCAAACAAATTTAACCCCTTTACATGTGAGCTTTGTTAATGGGTTATCCAATCGAGCAAAATTCTGGATGAAACGTCGATAATAACCTGCTAAACCAAATAAACTATGTACCTCGGTTATACTCATTAGTGCTGGCCATTCTTGGATTGATATTGTCTTAGAAGGATTAATAGAGATTCCATCTTTAGAGACATTATGGCCAAGAATAGATATCTCCTGAATCCAGAATTCACACTTGCTAAACTTCCCATATAATTTGTGTCTTCTCATAGTCTTTAGTATAATGTGCAAGTGAGTTTCATGATCTTTGTAACTTTTGGAATATACCTAGATATCATCAATAAATACCACCACAAAATCACCGAGATATTCCTTGGAAAGTCTATTCATTAGATCCATGAATACAGAGGGTGCATTAGTCAATCCAAAAGGCATTACTGTAAACTCGTAATGCCTGTATCTAGTTCGAAATGTCTTCCTTCTTTACACACAACTAATGGTATCCAGATCGAATTTCAATCTTTGAAAAGTATTGAGCTCCATGCATTTCATCAAATAAATCCTCAATGCGAGGTAGGGGATACTTTTTCTTTATTGTTATAGCATTGATCTCCCTTTAGTCGATACATAACCTCATAGATCCATATTTCTTCTTAGAAAAAAGGACAGGGGCTCTCCATGGAGAAACAGTAGGGCGAATACATCCCTTATTACTCAATTCCTCTAGTTGATTTTTTAGTTCAACTAATTCTACAATGGTCATTCTATAAGGGGTCTTTGGTATAGGCCTTGAACCAGGAATTAAATCAATAGAAAACTCAATTTCTCATTTTGGAGGATGTCCAGGCAAATCTTCTAGAAACACATCTACATATTCTTTCACAATAGGCACATCCAATATTTTAACATTCCTTTCCTCACCCACTGTTATTTCATTCTCTTCCTCCCCGATAATTGAATGTAGTTGAGCTACTGGGGGTGGATCAAGATAAGAATTAGGTGGTGACGATTTTTCCCTAAAGATAAGGTGTTCTTTATCATCATCATCAAAAATTGTGTCCTCCTTCTTCTTACAATAAATCTTCGCATCATGGTCTGAATGACAATACATACCAAGGATTATATAAAATTCAATCAAGGGTATGATGATGATATCAGCGGATAAAGAAAATTTATATGCTCTAATGGGAACAGATTCAAAAACCTTTGTTGCGATGATACTTCCCTTAAGTGTTTTAACAGACAACTCTCTTGTTAAATCAAATTGGAAATATCTAATTTTCTTAGAAAACCGGGAAGATATGAAACAATGATATGATCTAGAATCACATAAAGCACTGGCTAAACTTGAGGAAACCATTAAATTACATGCCACCACGTCTTTCGGAACTTCTACCTCAGAAGTAGTGAAAGTATAAGCTTGGCCTTGATCCCTTGGCCTTTTCTGAGGTAAGATTCCCTAACACTTAGGACATTCATTTTCATAATGTCCCATTTCCCTACAATTGTAGCATTGAACATCAGTAGCTTCTTTCTTCCCCTTGCAATCACGAGTTTGGTAGCCTTTTTCACCACACTTGTAACAAACTCTCATTCCCTTCAAGTAAGTGCCAGGGTGTTTCTTCCCACATTTACTGCATGATGTATATTCAAATTTTCCCTTCTTCCCCTTATTTCCATTTCCAGAGTGATCATCAGGTCTCTTCTTCTCTTTCTTTTCTTTAAATTCGTAAGACTTAGAGAATTCTTTTTCTGTCTTGATAGAACATGAGCCAATATCGTCGTACAACGAGAAGGTTTTTGAGACTAATGCTCTACGAAGAAATGGTTTTAACCCATCAAAAAAATGATTAATCTTACATCTTGGGTTACATATATAATCTGCAGCATACCTCGCTAACCTTGTAAAGTTAGCCTCAAAATTTGCGACATTCTCATCGTCCTTTTGTCTCAGAATCAGGAATTGCCTTTCCATATCCACTTGATGGTCATGAGGAAAGTATTTTTATAAGAAAATACCTTCGAAATCCCTCCATTTCATATTTGATACTTCATCATCTTCGTTTTTTTTAATCAATGACCACCATTGATCAGCATCTCCAGTGAGGCGGTGAACTGTCATGATAAATTGTTTCCTTCCACTACTCCCCTGGGCATGCAATATTTTTTCTAAGGAATTTATCCATTACTAAGCTACTAAGGGATTTGTAATCCCATTGAATGTTTGTGGTTGATGCCTCATGAAGTGATCTAACATTGATCTTACATGCTATGGATCTGGGTGCTCCATACGGGTAAGGTAATTATTCATAACCTGAGTGACTTGTCCCAGTATGGTGATTAGATGATCAACACTAGTTGCATCACCATCTCCACTATAATTATCTTGAGTAGAAGGGAAATCCCTACACGGAGTGTGTTCATTGATATGGTTTCCATTTCTTACACTAGGCACAATTTCTAAACAATGGAATAAACATGATTATCTTATTCATCAAAATACATAATTCCAAACTTCTAAAGCACTTAACAGAAATTCAACAGTTTATGGATATAATCCATAATCATAAAAATGTTTTCTTTAAGTAATTACATACTCATAAACCCTTCATAATGGTTTTTAAAGAAAATGAGAATCATCCTAAGCATATCCCCCATGAGTGTTGTAGCTAATAGTGCAGCAAGGCCCATTGGCGTGCACCAGTTCTCGTTCGAGTCTATCTCAAAGCGGTGTTTTTGGGTTTTACCCTGAGGTACATCTGTACCAGAGCTGCCTCTACCTGCTCGTATCCAGACAGGGATGTATTTCTTGGAAAACTCACAAAATCTCTACAATACCAAAATACTTGGAATTTATTCTATACTAATCCTCAAAGTCCATCTTATGTCTATGTGTTCTAATCATAGTTTATCTAAATTTAGCTCCCAAGGTTTGTACTAAACTTTCTTTGATACCTACAATAACACCCCTACCCTAGTTACCCAGAGTCGGTGCATAATTACATAACATTGGCATAATCAGAAAAGATCAAGTCTCAAAAGGCCGATTACTTTAGTAGCCTTGGAAACACTAGATATATTCATAAGTCTTACATTACATCATAAAGTAAAAACAACTACACCAACTTCTTGTCTTTATATCCCCTAGTACTATCCCTGCAAGTCATTCATAAAATACTTTTTCACATCCTAGAAAAATAAAACATTGAAAGGAGTGAGCTCAGATGCTCAGTAATGATAACAATATAGCAGAAACTTTCATAAATAAGCATAAACATTGAAGGCAATGTATAACTAAAACAAAAGCCTTTTAAACTTGAGAATTAGTATAATATGTCAAAGATGAATTTAAATAATTCCATTTACTAATTCACATGGATATTCTACTAGTTTAATAATCACTTGTAATATCAATAACTACTTTAATAATGATGGAATTCATAATGCCAGACTATCATAACCACATGGTCAAGGCTTTGTGACAAGACTACAAATAGGATTTGTCAAGGCCTTATGCCAAGACTACAAATTTGTCTCATGATACCTACTGATGCATCAGGGAGCTATATCGGGCTCAACTCGTCACTTACTAAGTCCAACACATTCCTCATATGAACATGTTTAAACATAACATAATCATTCGTATTAAAACTAGCATACGAAATGTTAATAATTTCTACATAAACCATGAATGGTAAAAAAATAATACATCCATAGTCAAAAATATCACAAAACCTTCAACACAGTATGGATATTTTGTTTCATAATAAATCAACTTCAAATAAACTTAAAATCCATCATAGGATGTTGACATAGATGAAATCAAAACTATTTGAGAGAAATATCTCTTTTTTTGAAATCATTTAAAAGTCACATAATTATAAAATAAAACATTTAATTTGAAAATATTCTTATAATCTTGTAAGGTAAGATTCAATAATTTTATAATGGTAGAAAATAGCCACACCTGCTGTATAAGTTAAAAAAAGAAATTATTGCGTTAATTCTGTCGAAAGGGTTAAAAAGGACCTTGTTTGGAATACGACGGAAAGATTCCTTTATAAACTTTTCATAAAAAGTAAAACAAGGGTATAAATGACTTTAACCCATATTCTGTAAAATAGTAAAAATGTTTTGAAATACATTTTTAAGAATCATGGATGTGGATGATAAAGAGTACCAGTAGATAATTACGTATAAACAACCTCAAAAAATGAAGAGATTGTGAAATAAACCCTTACCTTATACTTTTCCTAGATTTAGGGTAGGTTAACCTCCTTTATAATATTTAAATAATTTTTATTAAATTATACATGAATCATATACAAAAATATGATATCATATATTATCTTTTAATATTTCTTTTTTAATAATATCTTATTATTATCGTCGTTTCGGGTTTTCACTTAATCGTTTTCTTTTCTATATTTTGTTACATAAGTCATGTTTATTATGTATAGGTTGAATATTATTCATATAAAGAATTATATAAAGTCCCTAAACATTATTTATAATCATAAAATGATAATTATACTTGTATGGATAGGATGGGGTATCAATATCATCGCGTTCGTGGAGACGGTAGTTCGTACGTACGCACAAGCGACAATATCATTACTTTGATAGTAAAATAATATATAATTGGATGGTATATCATATATAAAGAATAATTATCATGTTATATTTATTATTTACATCAATTACACATCATTATCATACCCATTAAAATAATAATGTATTGAATAACGATTACACCACGATGTGGAGACGGTAGGCTGTACGTACACACATATAGAGACATATCATTCAAAGGATGGATAGAATACTGAATATGGTTGTAACATATTTATAATAACATCACAGTATATATAATATACTGTAATTATTATTTTATAATGGAAATAACAAATAAAGAAGAAGTTGAAGAAGAAAAGAACTGGAATGAGGGTGGTGAAATCATTACCTATTCTTCAGGTTCTTCCTTTTGATTGGATCAAAAAGACTCTTTAAGATGGCTTTCTGATCAAACTAAAGCCTCTAGGTTGAATTGAGGGAAGATTAGAGAATATGTTGGCAGGGTTTGGCCGAGCCAAAGGTAATAAGGTTTTAATTAGTGAGAAGGGTGAGTTCCCTTTTATAAGAGGGGTGAGGGGCGCCTTAGGAAATGCTAGAAATATTATTTTATAATAAATTCATATTTGGTTTATAATGGTTACAAAGTGTATTTTTTAAAGATTAAGGTGGGGATAGGTCGCAAAACACTCAAAAAATAGGTTTTAGATAGGTTTGGGTCACTATATTAACAATATCTTTTTTATTTAACTCTTAGTTAAATAGTTTGACATTTACCATGTCTCTTGGTATTTTAATATTATATAGTTAATAAACATACTATAAACTTCCAAGAGACCCCCAAGGGGTCCATTAATGATAAACCTATCATTATATATGTCATTTGGCTGAATATTAGATTTTTAGAAATATAATATCAATTAATAAAATAATATTCTTTAAAAAACTCATTTATGTTAATTTTGACACTATTTAATAATTTATTTTTTTAAAGTCTTAACAACTTTATTAATTCAAAAAAAATTAATTTAATCAATACTAAAAATTCATATTAACAAATAAAATTCTTTTATGTCATGAAAACATTCAAATTATTTTTATTTTAACATTTATAATACCAATTATTTGATTCATTCATTAATAAAGAAAATACTGCATCATTATTGTGTCATAAATAAATTTAATTATTCAATGTATAAAAATTCTAAATAAAATACCATTATTTAGGAAATATTTTTATATTGAAAATAAATATTTATAGTAGAAAATATAACATATATAACCCTATTTAAAAATTGTTTTTCTAAAAGATATATGCTTATGTCATTTTTGTATTTACTTTAACTTAATTAATATATAGTGTCATTATCACTTACAAGTGGATCCATGGGGTCCCAAAATCGACCCAAAGATGTCCATGGTAGGAAATGTATCATAAAATATGGTTAGAACATGTTTTAGGGTAATTTATTATTATTATAATATTATTTTTTACTATTATTTACCGGATTTACCCTTTAACCATGGTAAATGAAATATTTACCGAAGTAATTATTCAAAATGACTAAAAATAAAAGTTAAATATTCACACAATTTGGACCTCCTGATTCTAAATATGTAGTCCATTTTTCTAAATTCAAAACACAGAAGTGGTAGAAATTAATTTAAAATTAATTCCCGTTGTAAAAAAAAGTGTGTTTTTAGGAGATAATAACTATCAAAAGATTGGCACTTACTTATGTCCAGTTTAAATGTGAAATTATATCCAATGACCAAAATTGTATTAAATGGTAAAAATATATTCTAAATATACTTTAAAACCCCTCAAATTCATAATTTATGACAATTAAATATTTTGATTAAAAAAGTTGTTTTTAATTAAAATTTAGTAATTTTCACTATTCATCAAAATATGAAAGTTATCAGAAATGTTCCAAAAATTCACCCTAAGATAATTTAGATATTCCTAATAAAAAATAAATTCTATTTTGAATGATAAAATGTATAAAATTTCAAATAGTGGGTATTACTATTCATAATTGCTAGTTTGATTGGTTGTGGTGTGTGTTAGAACTCGAAGTTGTGTACAACACGCGCTACTGTATTATTCAAAGAGAAGCGTACCATGGAAGCTTGGGGTGTTACAGATATGGTGGTTCTAATATACCAGGGGATTCCAATTGGGAAGTTGAATGAATTTAAAATGTTGAAAAATGAAGGAGTTATAAAAGAAAAAATATTTATTTTTAAATCTAGAAATGGACTCACAGTTTGGCCAAAATTAATGAAAACACACAATTTCCACCAAAATGCATCGGAAACCCCCAAAACAAAGAAATAATGGAAATTAAAATAAAAATAATGTTAAATTAAAGCATATATGTGACAATCCTAGTGTTATTTAATGATGAGGTTTGAATGAAATCCATTGATCAATGACCTAGTAAGTTTTTACATGGTAATCAAAAGGGAAGGTACATCATAAATCCTATATCAAATGATTTATCAACAAAAAATTATAGATTAGATCAATAAATCTGAAGGAGATGACCCTTTTATGTAAAATAATAGAGGCTATAAAAATAGAAATTTTTCTAAATTCAATATTGATCAAGAATATGTACTAAAATTTGGTACACAGATATGTATCCCATCCATTCGAGAGATAAAGATAGAGATGATGGATGAATCTCATAGATATTTATTCTCTATACACATCGGAAGAACTAAAATGTATAGGGACCTTCATTCTCATTATTGATTGGATAATATGAAAATGGAAATAGTTTATTGCACTACAAGGTGCATGGTGTGTCAACAAGTTAAAAAGGAGAAAAAATTACTAAAGGTGTATTAAAAACACTTCCCATACCAATATGTAATTGGGATAATATCACTATAGTCTTTTTAATGTCCTTCAAAATATATCCAAGGGTATCAATTATATATGGCTAATCATTGATATATTGAAAAATTATGCCCATTTCATTTCCATATGAGTGGATTTCTCCCGGGAGTGGCTATCTAGCCTCTATCTTCCAGAATTATTGAGACATTATAGAGTGCCACTGTCGATTTTTTATGATCGAGATCAAGTATTTACTTCTAAATTCTTTAGGTTCCTTCAAAAGGATGTAAATAAATAAGTAAACTTAAGCACAAACTTCCATACTAAAACTGATGGGATGTTTGCGAGGACTTATAATAACCCTTCTCTTTATTACACACTTAAACATGATTTATTACATAAAATTTCACTTAAGACAACTTTGAGGATCGATAGGTCTAGTTTCGTAGTAAATTATGAACATTACATAATGAATTAAAACATTAAACACAACATGTTTATTAAAAACATCATTTATAAGACCACTACATTGCCTCATACTTAGCATTGCATGGGATAACCTGACGACATGCATAAGAAAAGGGTGATCTATAAGCCCAGTAAGGGAGTAAAAAAGGAATAACATGAAGAATACAATACATGTTAGGAAATATCCATATCAATGGTACATAAACGAACATAAACATAAAGGCATGATATAGAATGATTATCAAAACATGGAAATTTGGAAACAACACTTAACATGGTATTAGCATGAGCCAAGTATCATTACACATGGAGCATGATTAAAACCTCATTAAATGTGAATTATCATGAGGAAATCTTCATTTCACTTGATGTATCATGATAATAAACTTTACCCAATGCATCGGAGTGCTATCAGGGCTCACCCTTCATAATCGTTTCATTTCATGCATAAGTGTGCCACATGGATAATATAACATGGATTAATTAAACATCATTGTTTGTTCCATGATAAATTAATTTGTAATTCAAACATGAAACTCTATAATCAATAATTAAATGTGCATAAAGGTGAATACCCTTGATAGTGAAATTGTCATGGTATTCACAACACAATGACTATGGCTTGGAAAATCGCAGTGCAATTTCGGCAACATAACAGCGTGATATAAGAATTAATAAAAATATTTGATGAGAAATAATGGTGTGTCTCATCATATGTACATGAAATGGATAGTATGGAGGTCATATATATACATGTACCAACATAATTAATGGAATTTAGACTCATAATACAAAATATTTTCTTGAATGTAAATGAGGAGAGAGAAATTCCTTACGGAATTTTAGCATGGTAACAAGTATACATGGATGGAATAGATGAGAGGTAAAGGGGTATATCATCATTAAAAAAAATAAGAAAGTATAGGTGAGGTTTAAAATCATACCTCAACATTTATAATTGAAAATAAAAGGGCATAAAAATATTAAGAAACTCTGATAAAATGAGAAACGAATGAATCCCTTACTTGAAAGTGTGGTACCAAAGGATTGGGAGAGGCTTGAGAGAGGCTTCTTGGGAGATTGGGGAACCTTGTGAGGATTATAGAGAGATGAGGGAATAGGTTGGATGAAATCCAATGGCTTTGAGTGAAGAGGAAGTCGGTTCTTGGGTGGGTTTATATAGAAAGGAGATGGAATTCTTTATTATTTAGGTTTGGGACAACACACTTTAAACTAATCAAAACCACAAACCAACCCATGGTTTTTTCCCGTGGTTTTTTTCCAAAGGGGAGTGGAAAAAATATTTTATAAGTCCAATTTCCTAACTTCTTAAAATAATAGGGTTGCTTATGTGGAGATGAGTCACACTCTCAAGAAAATCAATTTAAAAAGTTAAAATGATTAATAAGTCTTGAAGGGCCCACTAAAGCTTTATAAAATAAATAAGAATAACCTAAAATCACATTATTTTAATTTTAAAACATATATTCTTTGAAAACCTTATCTAATTTATTTTATTACAACACTATTGGGTCATTATGATGTCATAAAACACATTATATAATTAAACAATATTTAATTTTTACCCACAAAATTGATTGTCTCAGAAAATTATAAGAAATTCACCATACTGTAATTTCAAAATAATGATTCAAAAAATAAAATTCATTTTATCTAAATAATTTTCTAAATATGTTAATTTTCACTTTTAAAATAAAAACTTACAAATATCGAAAATTCATGGGTTTTGACAAAAACAGATTTCAAACCTTAATAAAAATATAATTTGTATTCATAAAAATTAAACAATCATTTGTATTTAATAAAAATTAATTTAATAATAATATATTATTAAAATACTATTTCATTCAAAATTTCATTAATTCAATAAAATATATTTCTTAGTTGAATATTTTCTAAAAATACTTTTTGTGCTTTAAGTACAATTTACAAATTAACAATAATAAAATGAATGTATATTCTTTATACCAAAAATAATGTACATAATCATAGTAATAGGGTATTTTTTTCATAACACCATATAACACCAACATAAGACCTAAGGGTAAGGTGTGTGATGGTGATAGACTCTTGGGGTGGCTCGGATAGCATTGCACAGGTGGTAACGTCTATTAACTTCCACTTCTCCCATAGGCAGTTCCGATCAAGATTAACATGTTCAAAATCAGTTTGGGATTGGTCAAGAGAAAAGCCCAATGACACCACCTCCTTTTAGATCTCCGAAAAATGGGATTCTTATGGAGAAATTATACTGGATGAGGCCATCACTTCTGTTTTCTGAGTAAATTGGATTTGTTAAACCCTTATATATATACTAATCATGTGATCACTGTTTAAAGGCTATATTATTAATGGTCACAATGACTAATGGTATTTTAAAATCCAAAAAAATAAAACCAGGTAAGTACATAAGTTTTATATATCTGTAATAAGACATTTAATTACATCAAGAAGAATTTTCATTAATGAATTTTGGATTTTTACAATCTTCCCCCCTTATGAAATTTCACCATTGAAATTTTGTTTTACATTCTAATCCAGAAACAGGTGAGGGTAATTTTACTTCATTGCCTCCTCCAATTCCCATGTTTCCTCTTCATACTTATGGTTTCTCCGTTGTACCATTACCATAAGGGTAGTCTTGTTTCGTAGAACTTTATCTCTAAAATCCAAGATCTTTAATGGCTTCACTTTATAGGAGAGTTAATTATCCATTGGTACCACCTCTGGATTGAGTAAATGTGATGGGTCAAGTACATACTTCCCCAAGAGTGATACATGGAATACATCATGTACTTGAGATAGGTTTGGTGGGAGTTCTATTTGATAGGTCATCGCTCCAATGTGATCAAGGATTTCAAAAGGGCCGATGTACCTTGGACTAAGATTTACCTTCTTAAAAAATCTCATAACTCTCTTCCATACTGATATGCGGAGGAATACCATGTCTCCAAAATCAAACTTTAGGTCTCGTCGACGATTATCAGCATATCTATTTTTTCGACTCTGAGCAGCTTTAATATGTTGTTGGATAGTCTTAATCTTCTCCACCATTTCTTCGACCATTTTCAGACCTAGTATTTTTCTCTCCCCAACATCATACTAAAATTTCATTGTTCTGAACCTCTTCCCATACATGGCTTCATAAGTATCCATTTGGATTCTTAAGTGGAAACTTTTGTTGTAAGAGAACTCAACTAGAGGAAGATTTTGATCTCATCCTCCATTGAAATCCATTGATCATGATCTCAACATTTTCTCAATTGTTTGGATAGTCCACTCATATTGGTTATCTGTTTGAGGATGATAAGTTGTGCTGGAGTCGAGCTCAGTATCCAGATCATGTTGAAGACTCTTCTAAAACATAGAGGTGAATCCTAGATTTCAATCAGATACAATAGATTGTGGTACTCCATACAACCTTACCACGTCTCTAATGTATATATGTTCTAGTTAATCCAGTGATAAATCCTCCCGAATTTCATTAATGTGTAGTCCTTTTAAGACGATTCACAACAACCCAGATAGTGTTGTTTCCTTTGTATATCTTCAGAAGTCTGGTGACAAAGTCCAAGGTGATGTTCTCCCATTTCCATGCTTCTATGGGTAATTGTTACATCATCTACTTAGACTTATACATCTCAACCTTCACATGATGACATACTAGTCACTTTGATGTTTACTCAGTGATCTGCTTCTTCATGTTAACCCACCAATAATTCTCCTGAAGATCTCAATACATCTTTCTGTTTCTTGGGTGAAGGGAGAAATTTAAACTATGTGAATCGTCCAAAAGTTACTTCTTTAACTATAGATTCGATGGAACGCATAGTCTTGAACAAAAGCTCACAATTCCTTCTTCATTAACATCAAACTCTAGGGATTTCCCATTTCTGATAGTTTCCACTTTATTCTAAATTCCCACATCAACCTTTTAGCACCCTTTAACCTTCCCAAAAAATACTGTTGAGCAATAATTTGTGAAAGTATTGACAATGTTCGCTTCTTTATGATTCCCATGTCCATATTCATCAAGTCTATGAAGATTGGTTCCTTTTAAATTCTCATCAATGATAGAATCGATGGGTCCTTTCTACATAGAGCATCTTCCACCTTGTTCACATTCCTAGGGTGGTAATGGATTGAGCAGTCATAGTCTATGAATAGCTCTAACCATCTTCATTGGTTCATGTTCAACTCTTTCTACGTGAATATATATTTTATTATTTTGTGGTCTATATATATTTCACGCTTCTCCCCAAAGAGGTAATGCCACCAAAATTTTAAAGTGAAGATCACTGTAGCCAACTCCAGATCATGTGTTGGATAGTTATTCTCGTGAACTTTCAATTTCCTTGAATCATATGCAATGACTTTTTCATTTTACATTAACACACAACCCATACCCTTCTTTGAAAAATCACCAAATAACACAAAAAGTTCTCCACTTGGGGGTAATGTGAGAACAAATGCAGTGATAAGCCTCCTTTTAAACTCCTTGAACCTCTCTTCGCATTCATTACACCAAGAAAACATTACTCCCTTCTGGGTTAGCTTGGTAATAGGGTTTGAAAATTGTGAGAAATTTCTCACAAATTGGAGATAATATCAAGTTAACACCAAGATGATACAGATATTTGTTACCAATGTTGGACTTGGCCATCACTCTATTACAGTTGTCTTTGATGGATCTATAGATATCCCATTTCTTGTGATGATATGACCCAAGAATGAGACCTCCTTCAACCAGAACTCACAGATTTTGTATTTTGCATAGAGATTCTCCTTCTGAAAGGTCTCTAGTACAGTTCTTAGATTCTCTTCTTGATCCTCATAAGTTTTGGAGTATATTAGAATATCATCTATAAATATTACCAAAAAATTTCCGAGGTAATTTCTAAAGACTCTATTCATCAATTCCATGAATATTTTTGGATCATTAGTGAGTCCAAAAGTAATTACTATGAATTAATAGTGCCCTTATATTGTACGAAAAGCCATCTTAGGGATATCTTCCTTATTCACCCTTACATGATAATATCCATACCACAAATACACCTTGGAGAAGTATTGTTCTCCACGCAGCAATTCAAACAAGTCATCAATTCATGGATGAGGATACTTGTTCTTTATCATGATTTTTTTGAGCTCAAGATGATCAATGAAAAGGTGCATTGACCCATCCTTCTTCTTGATGAAGAGGACTGGTGCACCCCATGGTGAAGCACTTGGGTCTATAAACCCTTTATCTTGATTATCTTGTAGTTTTATCTTTAGCTCCTCAATTTCCACAACAGCTATTCTATATGGAGTCCTAGATATTTGAAACAACCTAGTTATATAGTCAATTGATAATTCAACATCTCTTCTAGGTGGAAGACCAGGCAATTCCTCCGGAAATACTTTAGTGAATTTCATCACAATTGGAATTTCTTCAAAGAAATTTTCTTCCCTAGACTCAAGAATCTGAGCCAGATACACATTCTCATAGGGTAGTAATATCCACGCTTGAGATTATGGTGATAAAGAAGATTCATCTTCCTCCTTGCACTTGTATAGAATCAGGGGTTGATTCTTCTAATGGAGAGTGATTTCCCTCTCAAGGTAATTTATGTTGGCTCTATATAAGGAAATCCAATCCATGCTGAGAATTTCATCAAATTCCACCAAAGGGAGTATAAAGTTGTTTTCTGGGAAGTTCAATCCACAATTTATGATAGGGGGAGTTATATTGATGGGTTGCAATGATAGTTCTATTTTCCATACTCACCAACATCTTTACTTCCATGATTTGTGGTGGTGTTGGGATTGTTCTACTAAACTTTCAGGATATAAAAGAATCCGTAGAACCAGAATCATAAAGTATGATCGCTATTCTTGAATGAATAACTAACGTACCTATCACCACTTCGTTGTCGGGGTTCAATTCGGTGGTAGTGATGGAAAATATCTCCCTTTCTTCCATGGAGTTTGTTGGCTGTCTCCTAAAACCCTTGGCTTTGGGAACTAATTTTCATGTTTCCCAGGTTCTTTGACGTTGAAGCAATGAACAACATGTTCAGGGTCAAACGAAGCATTCCTCTCCTCTTTCGCATTCGTAGGTTTCTTTTATCGGTTGTCAACATCTAGGTTCCCTTCTCTTCCACACCTAAATCATCTCCTCATAACCGTCAGGTAATTTCCAGGGTGCTTCATTCCACACCTTTGTCAAGTGGGTGGTAGATCTTCTTAACATCGTTGTATTTATCCATCAGACTGCTAGATTTGAATTACAACATATGCTTCTTATCCACATTATACCCTTGGGATTCTCCAGTATCCATTTCAATTTTGAGGGTATATCGGGCAATTTCCTTATAGCTATCGAAGTGACAGATCGTTAGGAATTTTCGTAGGTTAGGTTTCAGCCCACCAAAGAAGTGTTCAACCTTTCATTTTGAGGTAACAACAAAGTCGGAGGCATATCATTAAAGTCTTGTGAAGTTTGCCTCAATGCCCTAATGGATTTTTCATATTTTTTCTTGAGGGAATGGTAGTCACTTTCTATCTTAAGTCAGAGGGTGCGCGGAAAATATTTATCCAAAAACAATTTCCAGAAATCCTTCCATTCTAATGCCCCGATCTCCTCCTTAGGCTTTGTATTTTTTATCAATGTCCACCATTGATCATCTTCACCCTCCATACGATAAGAATCCAAAATAACCTTCACTTTTTCGGAACATTGAAGGATGTAGAAGATCATTTCGATGGATTTGATCCATTGTTCGGCAATTGAGGGATCAGATGATCCATTAAAAGTAGGAGGACATTATCTCATGAAGCTGTTGATTGTGAATTGTTCTTTCTTCGGGGGGGTGAACGATCCTCTTGACCCATTTTTATATTCAAATATTTAATTAACTGAGAGAGTGTTGTGACAAATTTCATGATTCCTACTCCCATTAGATTATGTATCTCATTACAATAGTCATCACATTGATCTTTTCATCGGTTGTTAGCTTGATTCCTCCTATTACCGAACATTAGCTGGAATAGTAGAAAATTTAGGGGTAACACATAAAGCGTAATCCATGGACAAAAATAGATGACTTATAAATAAATTTTATTTCCTTAACTTATAGATCTATTGGATTTAATCTATGTTATCCATGATCTACTTCCCAACATATATTCTTAAGGGCTATTTTTATTCCCTTAATAATGGTTCACACTAAGCTTGTGAATTTACCAAAGCATATCCCCTGGAAATGTCGTAACCAAGAGTGCATGAAGACCCATTGTCATGTACCAGGATACCTCAGGTCAAGCTTGAAACTCCTTGTCGGAGTTTTCATTCCTAGGTACATCTATGTCAGAGCCTCCTCTACCTGCTCGTATCCATATAAGGATATATTTTCTTGATAAACCCCTTACTCAATACTGAAAGAAAATTAAGGATGTTTTTATCATACTTAGTCTTATCCCTAAGGCTTTCAATAGGGTTTTATAGCCCTAATCCCAAAAATAACTAAACCTATCCTATCATACCAACAATAAAAACCCTTCTCTTTATTACACACTTAAACAGGATTTATTACATAAAATTCCACATAATATAACTCTGAGGATTGAGGGGTCTAGTGTCTTGGGAAATTAATAACATTACATAAAGACTTAAAACATGAAACACAACATATTTATTGAAAACATCCTTTACAAGACCACTACATTACCTCTTACTTAGCATTGCATGGGGTAACCCGAGGATATGTATAAAAAAGGGTGAGTTATAAAGCACATTAAGGGAGTAAACAAGGAAAAGCATGAGCCAAGGATCATTGCACATGGATCACGAGTAAACCCTAATTTAACATGAATTATCATGAGTAAACCCTCATTGAACTTGAATTATCATGATACTAAACTTTAAACAATGCATTGGAGCACTATTAGGGTGCACCCTTCTTAATCTTTTCATTTCATTCATAAGTGTGCCACAAGGATCATATAACCTGGATTCATTAAACATCATCATTTATTCCATGATAAAGTAATTTGGAATTCATAAATGAAACTATATAATCAATAAGTAAATGTGCATAAAGGTGAATACCCTTGTTAGAGAAATGGTCATGGTATTCACTATACAATGACTTTGGCTTAGAAAATCGTGGTGCAATTTCGGCAGCATAACAGCGTGACATAAGAATTCATAAAAATGATTGATGAGGGATAAAGGGTTTTATTATCATATTAAAATGAAATAGAAATTAATGGGGTCATATAGATAAATGTCCCAACATAATTAATGTAATTTAGACTCATAATACAAAATAATTTCTTGAATATAAATGAGGAGAGAGAAAATCCTTACGGAATTTCGGCATGGTAATGGGTATACATGGAGGGAATAGATGAGAGGGAAAGGGGTATATCATCATTAAAACATAAATAGGACATTATAAGGGATGTTTAAAATCATACCCCATCATTTATAATTGAAAATAAAATGGCATAACAAAATTAAGAAACTTGGATAGAATGAGAAAGGATAGAATCCCTTACATGAAAGTGTGATCCCAAAATCTTGGGAGAGGCTAGAGAGAGGATTCATTGTGTCTTGGGGAATCTTTGGAGGATTCTATAGAGAGGAGGTCATAGGTTTGATGAACTCCAAAGGCTTTGAGTGAGGAGGAAGTGGGATCTTGGTTGGGATTATATAGGAAAGGAGAGGGAATTCTTTATTATTTAGGTTTGGGACACCACACATTAAACTAATCAAAACCACAAACCAACCAATGGTTATTTCCCATGTTTTTTTTCCAAAGGGGAGTAGAAAACAATATTTTATAATTCCAATGGCCTAACATATTAAAATATAAGGGTGTCTTATGTAGGGGTGAGTTGCACTCTCCAGGAAATTAATTTTAAAAAATAAAATGTTTTATAAGTCTTGAAGGGTCCACTAACGCTTTGTAAAATAAATCCAAAAAACCTAAAATCACATTATTTTAATGGTAAAACAAATATTGATGGAACAACACATTTAATGTGTTTTATTACATCACTATTGGGTCATTATGATTCCATAAAACACATTATATAATTAAACCATATTTAATTTTTACCCAAAAATATGATTGTCTTAGAAAATTATGAAAAATTCACCATTGGATAATTTTGACATCATGATTACAAAAATAATATTAATTTTATCTAAATAATTTATTAAATATGTGAATTTTTACTTTTAAAATTAAAACCGACAATTATAAAAAATTCATGGGTTTTGACAGAAACAACTTTCTAACCTTAATAAAAATTACAATTGTATTCATAAAAATTATACAATCATTTATAATTAATAAAAAGTAATTTAATAATAATATTTTATTAAAATTTTATTTAATTCAAAAATCCATTAATTCATCAAAATAGATTTCTTAGTTGAATATTAACTAAAAATACTATTTATTCTTTAAAAATTATTTACAATGTTACAATAATAAAATGAATGTATATTATTTATACAAAGATAATGTACATAATAATAGTACTAGGGTATTGTTACATAACCCCTTATAACCCCCACATAAGACCTAAGGGATAGGTGTGTGATGGTGACAGACTCTTGGGGTGGCTCAGATAGCATTGCACGGGTGGTAATCTATATTAACTTCCAATTCTCCCATAGGCGGTTCAGCTGAAGCTTAACATGTTCAAGCTCGGCTTGGGATTGGTCAATAGATAATCCAAATGACACCACCTCCTTTATGATCTCCAATAAATGGGATTATTATGGAAAAATTATACTGGATGAGGCTATCGCATCCATTGTCTGAGTAAATTGGATTTGTTAATGCCCTATATTTATACTAATTAGGTGATCACTGTTTAACAGCTATATTAGCAATGGTCACAATTCCTAATGGTATTTTAAAATCAAAAACCTAAAACCAAGGATGTTCATAAGTTTTATATATCCTTAATAAGAAATTTAATTAGATCAAGATGAATTTTCATTAATGAATGTTTGGGTATTTACAGGACTATTCAAACATTGGAAGATATGTTACTCACTAGCTCACTTGATTTTCAAAGAAGTTAGGGTCAACATATTCCAATTGTTTAATTCTCCAGTAAAATTAGTTTCAACTCAATCATCCAAACATAACCTTTTGAATCTCTCTAAGGAAAAATGTGTAGAACTCTAACTTGTTGGGATAATGCTGGATAAGGGAAACTCATAAGACCAGACGTTGTGAAGGAAACTATATAAATTGTTGAACTAATTCAGAAACATACCATGGAGGCTCAATGTCAAAAAAATATTCCCAAAAAACAAAGGACTTATAGTTTCATGTTAGAGATCATGTATTCCTCAATATATGATCATGTAAAAAAGTTATGTGATTTAGAATGAAGGGGAAATGAAGTCCAAGTTACAATGGACCAGTTGATATTCTAGATCATGTTACAGTGGTTTCCTATTGATTTTCAATATGATAAATCGTTACAATGTCGATGATGTATTCCATGTTTCCCTACTAATAAAGTATATTTCTAGCCCATCACATGCACCTGATACTAATGGTGTAAATTTGGAAGCTAAATTTTCATATGTGGAGGAACCAATCCAAATTTGGGGTATAAGGGAACAAGTGTTGAGGAGAAAGACAACATGGCATGAAAAGGTCCAATAGAGAATTTATAAGTTATAATAAGATACTTGGGAAGTGAAAGAATCCCTAAATTATAATTACCCTCACCTATTTTCACATTATTATGAAAAATGAAATTTTGAGGGTTAAATTTCTTTAAGGGAGAAAGAATGAAACAACCTTAAAATTGTTCTTATTTTATTAATGAATCTCTTGATTCCTAATAAATTTTTATTATTTTTTCTAATATAAGAACATAAAAATACTTTTAAAATTCATACAATTTTTAAACATCACATTTTGAGATAAACTAGTACAACTAGGAACAGTAAAGGGAAAGAAAACACATACTAGAATCCAACAAAACCTTATTTCATTATTTAAGAACGTTATATTTAGTCTACAAAAATACCTAATATAATACTGAATATTACAATGGGAAGACTAATAAAGGTTAAATAAATTAAAATATAAAAATTTTGGTCACCACAACCCCCTAGAATCATTACACCAATTAACCAAATTGTAATAGAGAAACAAAGAGTTAGCAACACAATATTCATTTTTGAAATGATATTGAACCTTGATTCGAATCGAATTGAATGGTGAAGTGTAAGAATGATGGTGTATTTATAGGGAAATATGATCATCTTCCTTATGTTTTTAAGTTAATATAATTTATTAGAATTATGAACTTCAGTCAATAAAATAGTTTTCCAATATTTTTGTTTGTTACATCGATGCATTTAAATGATTTTTGACATTTTTTAATAAGAAAAATTGCCTTATTTTCAGTGACTATAAACATATTCAATTAAACATATGTTTTATGTAGGAGTTTTAAATAAAATTTATTTAATGAAAAAATCATATAATTTTTTTAAAATGATAATATATTTTAACAATTCCCAAATTAAGTTTTATAATGGCATTAATGTTTATTTTTCTTTTAATTTTTTAATTTTCATTAAAATAATGGTTTATTTAGAAGTTAAAATTCTCATAATTATAGAATTATTTTGATAAAATAAATTTCATTTTTTTACTCATCATGTTAGAATTAGATTATTTTTATTTTTTTGGTAATTTTCTAACAAATTTGAATTTTTGGCGAAAAAGATAAAATTGATGCTTTATGAGCACTACAATTTTATGACATCATTATTACGTTATAATGATTAAAAAATTTATGAATTGTTTTTTCAATAAAAATTGGATTTAATAATTAGAAAAATGAATTTATAAATATAATTTTTAATTTTTAAATTTATGCATTATTTTTTAAACAAAAAATTAGACTTTAGAAATAAAATTAATTTTTTGGATTCTACACGTTTATTGGGTTGGATAGAAGGTATTGTTTGGTTTTTAAGGCCTTGAAAGTATGAAAACACTCTACCACTCATTAATTATCTTAAAATTTGGTTTTAATTCAATTTACCCCTTAGTGGTTGGCTTATATGATAAAATAATTGATATTTAATCCTTTAAAACCCACCCATCATCAAGTATAAATACCACCCATTATCCCTTACTATACACTAAAAATTATTAATACACAAATTTATGGTCATTTACCCTCCCAAATAGTCTCTCCAAGGTTCTTTAAAGGTTTTAAGGTTCCACCCTCATGTTTGAGGAAGCAAACCTTCTAGGTAAGGGAATTATCATATTCTAGTTTTTAAAGTCAAGTGGTCCTATTTTCTATCTCATAAATGTCAAATATTATTTAATTTCACGAAATTTTGATCTTAAATATATAGAAATAAATTTTTTTTACCAATAGGGGGCCTACATTCCCTCTTATTATACCCCCATTAATAAATTTTGTATACCATTGTGATTCTGAAATCATTTCTTGAATTTCTCTCTTTTTCATGAAATATTCTTATATAGTGAATACCCAAACCACTTCCTTACCCAGGATAATTCACCTATATGTGAATATAATATATTTATTTTTTTATGTACATGTATAAAACTCACATTTCATTTTTATGGATTAAAAATTATGTAATTTTCAAGTCTTTATGAACTTATATACTAAATTTTTTCAAAGGAAACTCTTTATTTATTCTCTTTGGGATAATTATGAAATGATTTATTATGATCAATGTGGATCAAATTAATTAATATATATTAATGTTTCACCCTGATGTTTCTCCAATTCATTGGGTAAAGAATTAATCTCTTGAGAAGACATGTTTTACGATACCTTGGTGAACAACATTGGTAATTATGATTTAGGGCACCCTTGTGATAAACATTGGTGATATGCTTATGAATGTTTATTTTTTATGTTTTAGAAATATTTACCTATTAAATTTCATGTTCTTTATATTATTATATGCCTCTTGTACATATTATAATTCCCTATTGATATTCCTCTTTCTAACATTATAAATATTTCATTTGTTTATTCTCCAGTTGTGATTTATTCTAACCCCTTTCTTTGATGCATGTCCCCAAGATATGAGATGAAGTAAAAGAAACTTAGGAATAACCTATGAAGATGTATATAAATTGGATTAAAATCATTCTTAATGTTTTTGTTTTTTATTTATTATGTTTCTATTTCCAAGGAACCAACCCTCAAAATATCATATTTATTGTTAAATGTTGTACCATGTAATGAAAGGTTTATGAAATAAAACGGAGGGTCACCATACATGTCATCAATATAATGAGTTTTTAAAATTATACATGGTTATGTTCAATAACGAAAATGATGGAGAAATTAAATGGGTTAAGAGTTTATATAGGGTCAAAAATTCTAATCCTCATTAATATAGTGATATATATAAGGTTCATAGAGGTTATAATAAAAAAATATAAATTAATCCCTTTCTTCTATGTCATATAAAATGGTTAGAATTCAAAAAATTGTGGCAATTGAAGGTTTATTCAAATGAAGGAAATTTAGTAATAATTATGGGTTATCATCAACTTTAGAATCAAGGGACATTATAACATCACATAATAATAATTATTTCATCCATGTACCCCTCAAATATCATCATTTTATAAAATCATATAATATTTTCATAAAACACCTATTGGAAAATATGTGAATCCAAATTAACTGAATTCCATTCCATTTAGTCTTATAAAAAACCTTATTATGAAATATCGATTGGAAAAACCTCGATAAATTGAAAATTAGTACAATATTACAAAATCCCCCAGATTAGATCTGGGAAGATATTGATGTATTCCAATTTATATTTTATAAATCAAATTCTAAAAGGTTTTTGGTAATCCATTTATGAAAAAAATTTCAAGATTATCACAATACATTATTTTATAGATATCATTCTCACCATTTTGTTTAAGTTCTTAGGCTAAAAATAAATTTGGATAGATATATTTTGTTATATTATATATTATTTTTCATCCTTAAACTATACTATAAAAACAACATTATATTTATATACTATAGGGGGATATAATTATTCATATCTAATCTGTGATAATTGATCTTAGCTAAACTCATTATCACCTTCCTTCATAAATATTAATTAACTCATACTGATTTCAGGAATTCATAGAAATTATTTGTTTGATAGAACACAATGATAAATTCATTGCACCACATGTGAATAAATATAATGATTCAGATATAGCTTCATGTGGATTAAAGTAATATCTATCATCGGCATAATCATCCAATTTTGATTTAATTTTTTTGAAAAGGTAATCATGTATACCCTTTAAATATCAATGAGTAGGAGAATAATATTAAGTCACATCAAAATTAATTATAATAAGACCTCATATTATTTGTAGGGTTTATATTCCCATGTAAATGTATATCCTTCTTGGATAAATAAATTGTGTATTTATATTTAATATTTTATGGATTAATAATTCCTTCATAATCCCCTCATGTATAACTTATTTCACTCTAGTAATAAAGGTATTTAATTATTCATCTAGTGTAAGATCCATTCAATATTAAATATTTCTTCTTATGAATTATTAAATGAAAATATAAGTGCATTCCTAATAGTTTGTTTTCAAACAATCCACTAATTTTATAAATTTTTCTAGAATATTAATGTTCTAGAAACATTTGGATTAATAAAAAACTTCAATTAATAGATACCATGTGATAATAAATTTAATTTTATATTCATCTTTGTATGAATATATCATTGAATAGATAAATGAAATACCTCATATTTAGTTCACCCTATACAATAATATCTTTAATTGGGTGAAACATTCATAATGTTGAATATGATTTAAGAGTTTTGAACACTTCATTTATTCATATATGTTGTAATCAGTGTTACAGTATCAAAAAACGATGAAAACATCAATTTTAGATAATATAAATATAAATATCCAAATTTGTAAGGAACAATATTTATGATATTAATCTTCAATATATTCAATAATTTTGTAGTTTGGTAAGATAATATAAAACATTTTATTTAGAACCTAACACATATTCCTTTATTCATTTCATCCAACTATTTTGATATAGACAACGCTCATAATTTATTTTCATCAAATGGTTTTGAAAACATTCAAAAATTAAAATATTTCATCAATAATATTGATTGAGAACTCATAATTTATAATGTATTAGTGACCCTTTAGGTCCAATATCTAAAATGACATATTATTGAGGATATATTTATTTTACTCTTAAAGGGAAATATATATTTTTTTCCATCCAATTATAATGAACAGTGATTTTATATATTAAATTTAGAGACACTTCAAGAATGTATAATCAAACTCTTAACTTATAACATTTTACAATTTAATTATTCAAACAAGTGTTGTGATTATCGTATAAAATTTTCTACATGGAAATTTTATATATAGTATTATATGATCAATATTTATATTAATAAATATTTATAACTTGCAATATATTATCATCAGTGAACAATATTACATGTTACCATTTAATAGATTCATCTATTATATATTATTTTAATGATTTCACATGATAGGTGGGATCACCCAAATATATATTCAATAATTAATATTTAATATAAATTTTGTAAATCCAATTTCAATATAGATTGTGAAGATATAAATAATTTAAATTAATAACAGGCAACCCTTGGTAAATTATCATACATCACTACTATAAAACCATCAATTAACAGAACAAGAAATGTCTGTTATTAGTGCTAGAAAATCACTGACTACATGAGCGAGGATAAAAGCCCTGGACTTTTATCCTTGCTAAAAAAGAACTGATAAAGGGGTCCTTTTTTAGACCTAAAAAACATGGATAAATGGGTCCTTTCTCAGCACTTTCATAAGTGGTGATAAAAGACTCATTTATTAATGCGTTTTTTAGCACCGCTAAATGAACAATTTATCACCGCTTAGAGAAGTGCTGATAAAGGGTGTTTTATTATTGATTTTATGTGCACTGATAAAGGGTCATTCTACAGTGTGTTGTAAAAACACACCACAGCACCAAAAACACACCAGATATCAAAAAAACAAGTCACATTATAGGATTTAAATGAAATAAATTTTACACTACAAACATAATAAAAAACACTATATTATAGACATTTCAAACATTGGTTTATACAATCACATAAATACAAATTATTACATACATTCAAAAACATCAACGTTCCTCTATATTTTAATCCTGACCCTTCTCATGCTATTGATGAACATAGCACCCCTACTCGAGCAAAAGAACGCACTTGTATAAGAAATAAATTCTTATGTTAGTAATAATATTAAGAAATAAATTAACAGAAAGGGTTAATTTTACCAAAATTGTTGTCAATTTTAAATAAAAAGACACAAATTGAGTCATACCGGTCACACCATGCATTAGATTGAGGTGTGGCTAATTCCAAAACATCTAAAATGACTTGTGGATAATTTTCCTAAAGTATCAAAAAAATATTAATGTGTTTTATTAGTTTTGAGTATCTCAGTTTTCTTTTTTACTAAAATATCATTGTAAATTAAAAACACACACTTTTATCTCATTTTGATCAAATAATGTATCAATATGATGTGAAATAGATTCCTATAAGTTACAAATGAATTATGAATCATTTTACTAAATTATCTACAAAATATTAGTGTTTTTATCAGTTTTTAGTGAGTGGCATTTTTTGAACTAAAATGTCAAATTTAAACAGATAATGGACACTTTGAGTCATACTGGGCACATCATGTATTAGATTGAGGTTCAGGTGAATCCTATACATCACAAATGACTTATGGATCATTTTTTTAAAGTATCAAAACTATAAAAATGTGTTTTCTTCGTTTTGATAAGGAAAGTTGCCCATTTTACTAAAATTTATGACAATTTTAAATAAAAATATGTACTTTGAGTCATACTGGTCACACCGTGCGTGGGAATGAGGTATGGTTGATTCCTATGCATCACAAATGACTTATGGATCTTTTTCCTAAAGTATCAAAACAATATGAATGTGTTTTATCTGTATTGAGTATGTCACCTATCTTTTTTCCTAAAATGCCATTTTAAAATTGAAACATGAACATTGAATCATACCGATCATATTGTGTATCAAATTGATATTTGGTTGATTCTAACACATAATACATGAGTTATGGATCATTTTCCTAAAGTATTAAAAAAATTGAATATGTTTTCATTGTTTTGATAAGGTTAGTTGTCCTTTTTACTAAAATTGATGTCAATTTTAAAAAAAAATGCGCTTGGACTCATATCGGTCACACCGTGCATCAGATTAAGGTGTGGATAATTCATGCACATCTGAAATCAATTATGGATCTCTTTCCTAAATTATAAAAAAAAATGGAATATTTTTTTTAGTAGGTCATTGTGTTTTTTACTAAAATTGATTTCAATTTTAAATGAAGACACACTGAGAGTCATATCGGTCATACTATGCATCAGATTGAGGTGTGGCTAATTCCTACACATTCCAAATAACTTATAGATTTTTTTCCCTAAATTATCGAAACAATGTGAATTTTTTTCATAGTTTTGAGTACATAACTTGTCTTTTTCACTAAAATGTCATTTTAAACATGAACCATGAAGTTTGACTCATATAGATCACATAGTGTACTAGTTTAACATGAGACTAATTCCTATATGTCAAAAATGATTTATGAATCAATGAACTGAATTATTAAGAAAATACGAGCATGTTTGCTCAGTTTTTAGTGAGTGAAAAATTTTTAAGTCAAATGTTAATTTTAAACTGATAATGGACACATTGATTCTATTTTCTTTTTTACTAAAATTAATGTCAATTTAAAATAGAAATAAGTACTTAGAGTCCTACCAGTCGCATCATGTGTCGGATTGAGGTGTGGCTGATTACTATATGTCTCAATATCTCAAAACAATCCTAACTTCAATGTTACCATGATTTCTATTAAATTTATTTGTTGAACTACCAACACTACATGAGCATCTTCAAAAAAACAAGATAAACTCCAAAAAAGAATCCTCATTTATAAGAAAAAAATTATTGTGAGAGTAATACTAAAAATAAATAAATTACACATAAATATTAAACAATACATTAATTATATGGAAAATGAATTTACAGTGAAAAACATCAGGTTTTAATTTGTGATTGAGCAGAAAAAATTTCATTTCTCTTCCTACAATGGAAGTGGATATAAATTTAAAGAAAGTGATAAATGCGACACCGAAGGGTTGAAAAGGTTTTAAGGGAGAAGATGCTTGAATGATGGACAGAGCACCCCAAATCCAACAAAAGAATCCACCTATATAAGAAAAATATTATTATGTGAGTAATACAAAAAATAAAAAAATTAAACATAAATATGAAACAATACATTAATTCTATGGAAAATGATTTTACTATGAAAACATCAATATTACCTTTGTGATTGAGCATAGATAGTATCATTTCTCTTCCTAAAAAGGTAATAGAGAGAACATGAAATAATGTGATAAATACATCATCACAAGGGTGAAATGGTTTTGAGGGATAAGAAGCACCGATGTTGGATAGATCACCCCAACTCAAAAAATAAAATCCACCTATATAAAAAAATTATTATAAGAGTAATACTAAAAATAAATAAATTATACATTAGTATGAAACAATAATTTAATTTTATGGACAATGATTTTACTGTAAAAACACTAATAATACCTCTATGATTGAGTAGAGGTGGTGTCATTTCTCATCCTACAAAGGTAGTGGAGTGAACTTGAAGGAAAATGAGAAATACATCACTATAGGGGTGAAAAGGTTTTGATTGAGGAGAAGCATGAAAGTTGGATAGAGCACCCAAACTCGAACAAAATAATTCACTTGTATAAGAAAACAATTATTACATGAGTAATACTAAAAATAAATAAATAAAACATAAATATGAAACAATATATTAATTCTATGGAAAATTATTTTTCTATAAAAACATCAATATTACCTCTTTGATTGAGCAGAGATAGCATCGTTTCTCTTCCTACAAAGGCACAACACAAGGAGACAAATTTTATAAAATAAACGAACTCTACAAGGGATAATGAAAATTAAATAAATGTTTCATTATAAAATTTTTCAGTAAAATATAAAAAGTATGTCGCAAAATTACCTTTACCTCTTTCCAAAGGGTTTCTTTGTTCTAGATATAAGAGAATAAAAAAACTAAGGATTCTCTGTGCACTTCATTACAGTTTAGAAGACTATATAGATGTCCGAAAACCATGAGAAAATTGATGATATTGATTTCTATTTGGATTAATTGATCAATGGATCCAAAATAAGTATTGGTTATACATCACTCACAAAGAAAATAACAAAACTAAGGATCCTCTATGCACTTCACTGCTGTTGGATAACTACCATTTAGCATAGCATCTGACCTAAACTTCCTGTATGGAATCCCCATGATTCTCTCATCCCACACACTCTCACCACCATATCTATTTTCAAGAATCTAATTGTTTGTTTCTCTCTATGTGTGGGATGAGAGCATCACATGGATGTCAGGTAGTAATTTCATGTCAGATGCTATGCAAGGTGGTTGTTAACCAACACTAGTGAAGTGAACAGAGAATCCTTAGTTTTTTTATTAGATTTGTGAGTGATTCACAACCATTCTTTGTTTTGGATCCATTGATAAATGGATCCAAATAGTCATCAATATCTTTCAAACTCTTCTGGACTAATTTGTCTTGAATAACAATAATGTAAACATGGATAGAAAATTTTAGAAGGGTCATCTGCATGCTCACTTGAAAACATGATGAAATCTTTAACTCAAACCATATATTCATTTGTAAAATTATTAGAATGCATCCATTTTTAGTTCATATCCTCATATTGGGTTCATAAAAGATTAATTTTATAAAACATATAAATAAATGAGCATTAGATATTCATTATCCAAAGATAAAGTTATAGACAATTATAATATGTGAAACTCAACATTTGATTGTTCCAATGAATTTTACTATATTGAAGAAAATTGGTAATTGAATTTAAGAAAATAATTAATCCACATAAAATCTTTCTTAAATCCCCTAAACAAATGAAAATATAATATTGGAAATTATGGAGTAATAAGAAACTAAAATATGATAGACAAGAATAATAAACTCTCATTCGATCAACTACAATATATAAAAATGTATTAGAACAAGTGATGTATAAACCGAAAGAATTAATACATTTAAAATTATTGGTATATAAATATTTTAAAACATCTCATGACTCTTGGGACGTCATATCAGCACACCCACCCATAAAAAGAAAATTCAAGGTACTCCAACTTTATGTAAGATTAGAATTTACTAATGGTTTACATGAATATGAATTACTTCAAAGAAAAAAATTGTTTTCTATTTATTTAATATGAGAATAATGTTTATAAATTTAAAAGGGTGATGCATGAATTGAAAAAAGACTTGTGATCATAGTTTTTATGTTTAGATGAATTATTGAAGAAACATTAATTTAAAAATGAGGAATTGATCATAGTAATTGCATAAAAAATAATTTTATGGATAGATTGAAATGTTTTATCAATGTGGATGACATAATATATAGAGGTTCAAGTGATGAATGATGATAATAATTTTCTACATTAACAGTGACCAATGTTTAGAATTTTATGATTAGTGAGTTGACATTTTCCTTAGTTTATAGGCAACTCAAGAAATTCATGGGATATTTATTTCCTAATCCATGTATTTGTGGAAAGTTTTTTATAGGTGACTCATGGAATTCATGGAATTCATGGAATATTTATAACTTTTGATGATCAATTTGGGAAATTTAAACAAAAGAAAGCACCTAACTAAACTTCATGTGGCTCCATGTGTCACCATCGAGTCGAGAAATAATAAACTCTCATTGAGCATTAAAGAGTTGAATCAAAATTGGAAACTAAGAAAATAGGAAGTCTTGCCTCACTAGTATACAATCGCCAAACCACAAATAACAACATCGTTAAAGAAGAAATCAAAAACAAAACCAAAAATATACAAAGAAAATCAGAAGGACTACCTTGCTTGGTTGAAGAAAATCTGAGACCCTCTTTAGAAACCCTAACTCCAATCGAACACCGGATGTAAGATGAGATGTTCGAGCAACTTGAAGTAGTCAAGTGGTGTGATCCAAGCTTTGATTCACCGAGTAGGAGTGCCAGTAACAGGTGGCTTCCATGGAAATCATCTGATATCGCGATGAGTTTGCAAATGGTAAGGGTTTTTTAATTAGATCAGGACACTTTTATCAGTGCATATAAAAAAGAGATGACAGAGTCCTTTTATTAGTGATTATTACTTAATCACTCATAAAAGTAGTCTTTATCAGTGATTTTTTAGCACTGATAAAGGTAGGTCTTTATCAGTGCTAAAAATCACTCATAAAATCAATCTTTATTAGTGCTAAACTTATAGAACTGATAAATGTTTATTCTATCAGCGCTTATTCCATAAGCACTGTTAAAGGATTTATAATTATAATTGTAAATAAAAAATTGTGAATAATTATTTATAATTAATAAATATATATATATCTTAAATATATTAATTATAATTTTATAATTATTTATTTATAATTATAGAAATTTTTTTAAAATTTAAAATTTATATCATTATATATATTTATATAATTACACACATATATATAATAAATATATATAAATATAAATATAGTAAATATATTCATTATTTAAGTAAATTTATTATAAATTTAATAAATATTTAAATATATATAATTATTTATTTGTAGTTTTATAAATACTTTTAATAAAATATTTATATATTTATATTTATAAATATATAATTATATGAATATATTAAATGTACATTTATAAATATATTTTTTTAAATATTTTTTACAAATATATATTTAAAATTATTAATGAATTTATAATTTTTGAATTGCATGCATATATGTTAAAATTGAGTGAAATTGAATAAATTAAGAATAAGTACACTATAAAAATATTTAAAAAATGGATAAGTTTTTTATATGTGCATTGTATATAAAAATGCATTAATTATGTATATCTAAAATAAATATAAGACAAATTTGATCTATATTAAATTGAAAAATCAAAAGACATTCAAGTATATGTCAATTATTATGTAATTAGTCAATATTTTTAATTCATATTAATTTTTAATTATAAAAACCATATTCAATAAATATATGACTATTTAATATTAAGTGCTTAATTATTTTTTAATATATAAATCAAATTTAAATACCTTAATATATATCTATATATTTAATATATACAATTTAATAACATTAATTATCATAATTATATGATTAATAAGTTTATTAATATTTAATAATGTACAATGAATTTATTCATTTTTATCAATAATTATTTAATTAATAAAAATTGTAATATTTTTTTTAATAAAATAATTTTTTATTTTTTAATTTTTTCATTATTTCATTTTATTTATTTGGACCTTTATCAGTTCTAAAAAATCACAGATGAAATAAATATTTATCAGTGCTAAAAATAAAGCTTTGATAAAGGGTGCCCTTTATCATCGCTAAAAATAAAGCGCTGATAAAGGTTACCCTTTATCAGCGCTAAAAATAAAGCTTCGATAAAGGATACCCTTTATCATTACTAAAAATAAAGCTCTGATAATGGTTTCCTTTATGATTGTCGATTAAAGGTTAAATTTATCACTGCTTTCTGTAGCGCTAATAAATATGTCATTTATTAGTTTTTTTCTTGCACTAAGAAATACCAGTGCTGTTAAAGGTTGGTTTTGTAGTAGTGAATGCTACATTTATAATAATTATCTTATAAGTGAAAATTTAGTAAATAAACATCTAGTAAATTAATTCATTATACTCCCTCCAATGGATGTCTACTATTTTCCAATAAATTTATGTTCATGTATATTTGTATCTATATGGTTCCTTATAGTTGGACCTGTAAAACCTAAATTATCATTTCTTATGTTTAATGTTTTAAGATTAATAACCTCATGGTTAACCATAATAGTTTTTGGTATGCATAGTAAGAACACAATCTTAAATAAGTCCTCATTATCAATTTTTTCTATAATGAATGCTAATATATATAGGTATTTAACACCTCCAATATCCAATGTCTCTATATGATATTTATTTTAAATATTATCCTTAATGATAAATATATTTCATTGGGCTTCATATATATGAAATCATTATACATTAAAACAATTATACCATCGAGTAGCAATATATTTTCTCTTATGAAGCCTCTGATTAATTTCCACTGCATTTCAATGCACTAATATGAGCATATACAAGCTCTCTAAGAGTTTTGATTAGAAATGAAAATATATGAGTTTTCTTGTAGTGTTTAATTAAATTAGTTTTAATATTTTTAATAAGATTAATATGTATATATATATGACCATATGGATCTTTTATTTTTCATACTCAACATTCTCATGGTTTGGGATTAAAAAACTAAAATTCTAAAAAATTTCATTATAATTATATTTTCCACATTGAGTGGTTGATTATCAATTAAAAAATTTAGAATATAATAATAATTGGTTAATATGACAACCTAGAAGAAACTATATGATTTGGGAATTTTGGCCCAAATATTTTTACAATATATCTAACTATGGAAAGAGGCCCTATGCATTTTAAGGCTGGGAATGTGGCAGTGATAATCAAGGTGGAATAATATTTAGGATTTACAACAAAAATCTCATCACAATAATATTTTATAATTAATATTTTTTTTAAATCACACTGACTCTAGGAAATAAGGGAGAAATTATTTGATCATGTTTTATATATTCCTAGATATTCATGATAAAAATTAATGTAACACAAATTATTTCAAAATTTTCATGAGTACTTTTATTCTACTCAAGGAATGACACAATTAAATTAAAAAATATATTCACGTTAGAGAATGAATTCATTAATTGTATTTTATTATTTTTTAAGGAAAGTTAAAAATTTCTCAATAAGGATCATATTATATAAAAATACTAATTTTATTTATAATAATGATCATTGTTTTAACTATTTTAGGTGGTAAAAATATTTCCATAAAATATATTAGATTATAAAAACATATTTTCTGCACTATGAAGTCTAAAAATAAAAAATTCCACTTTACAGAATTAATTTTTTAAATTATTTAAGATGATAATGATAAAATATAATCACATGATAAATAACAATTTTATTCCTTGAGAATAATAATAAAATATAAATGATAATATTCTTCAATATAATTTCAAAATTTACTATTTTCATATCATTCATTAGGGGTAAAATAATTAAATTCATTATTCTATTTAAATTTATATTTTTATCAAACCACTTTTAGTGGTTATATTATATTATTTTTTTAAATTTATTTTTAATAAAAGAAGTCATGATGATCGCCATAAAATGTCATATATGCCCTAATTAACCCACTTTATGTAGTGTTTTATTTTTGTTCAATTTGGGTTAATATGTGAAGAATTAGAATATCTTAGAAGGAAGTTGGTGTACCTAATATTTCTGGTTAAAATGATGGAGAACCATTAAAGGTTTTACTTTGTGTTGAGTTTTTTTATTATTGTATGTTTTCCTTGAATCTTGGAAGTAAGGTGATATTCCATTACTACTTATATATAAAAGAAATGAAATGAAATGGAGTGCTGCTATGAGACACAAGATAATCTAGTTAGTTGATGACAATGATAGTAAAAAGTATGAGTTTATACCATTATTCATATAGAATGGAATGAGGAAGCTTCATGGTATTTCAAATTCCCAACTAGTGGAAGAAAATTTAATTTACAAAGATGGAAGAGTTCCATGTATTATTCATATTGATGGATATTATATTAATATTAATATTATTAAGTGTAATAATTGATGAAATTATATTCATGTTATTGACATGTACTAATGATGTGTAAGTGTTGTATATAACATATTAAAAATGTTGTATGTTTCTAAGAATGTGAAAAAACTCATCAGGGAAAGCATATTCTATCCATTTAATCACCAAATTGAAGTTGCTATGAATAGTTAGTGTTGAATTTATGGATGAGTTATAGAGATGGTCTAAAATACTTATGGGGTAAGTTTTTTTTGTTATGTTTTCCTTGATATGGATTTAGGATTGCTCAGTTTGAAATGATTTAATTATTGAATTTCCAAACTATGGTCTATCTGTATAGTCATCCCATAAAGATGATTCACTCACACGGTCAGTTAATTGTACTTGTGGCCAACCCTCATGGTCAGTTGATTGAACATATGTTCAATATTTTGAGTTTTTACATTCATCATATTGGATCTATACATGATATTTTTTATAAGTCTTGGTTGATTCATCATGGTTAATTAAAAGGCATAGTCGCTTGTCTTCCTAATGGCCTATTGGAATGATCATGTGGTAGATTAGATCTCTACATGTGGTCAATCTATACAGTCTCTTGTCTATTTCACAATAGATTTAATCTCTATATTCATTTAAATTAAATAGTCAATTTAATGTCTATTTATGATCAATATAGACAGCTTCTTCACATGGTCAGTCTTCACATAGATTATTTGTATTTAGATAATGACACCTAAAAATGAAAATTTATTTGAGACCATTTCTTAGGAAAACCATAGTGATATTTGTGGTTTCAAAACTAAATTTTTATGAACCTTATTCCATGGTTTTGGTAATTTCATATTATTTTCTTCACGAGGATAAATAACGAGTCTGGTCTGAGTCATCATGTTTAATCCATATTATAAATCATTGTTATATTCATGGTTGAAAAACAATGAATTGAACCAACTCTACACCATAGAATGAGGTTGCATGTTATAATTTTATGAATCCCTACATATGTGTATGTTTTAAAAGGAAAACATATCATTTGATTTTATAGAGTATTTTATTGAAGAATAATACCACCATATTTAAAATATCATAATAAAGGAAAGAGCTGAGTCTTCAGTTGGTTTTCTAGGAAGAGTCAAATTGAGATTTTACAGGAAGATTATAATTTTAAATGGCCTAAATTTAAGGAATTTAAATTCCTAAATAAATATAAATTCAAATGTAAATGCTCACATGGTATAGTTAATATATATTCTAGTAAGGAAAAATGAGTGGAAAATGTTCTCAATTAGAGTAACAGTATAATTTGTAACTTTAAAGAAAAATGATTTGTGATAAACCAAACAAAACACCTATTGCAGACCTTGATCTATCCAATAGAGAGAAATATGGAACGAGTACTACATGAAATGGTTTTATCTCATGAAATAAAAAAGATGAATTAGAAAATAAATAATAATAACTTATTTTTTGTGGCCAACATCAATTGATCACACATAGGCCAATGTTTTAACAGAGCATCCTTATAACACTCTATAGAATAAGTCTAAATAAATGTGGTCACAATTAAATATTACTAAAACTAAATCCAAACCATATAATTTCTATAAGAGAGTAATAATTTCAATCTATATATTCCAAAGGGACATGATACATCATAGGATATCTTTCTTTAAGGGATTGAAAGTCTATTCTCTAGTAAAGTGGTTCAAAAAGTGCTCACTTATTTGTACCCAGTTGGAGTAAAGATAATGAGTTCAAGGTCACACTGTTTTTCAATCTTCTTTTGATAATAAAAATAATGTTTTCTATTTTTTTTATAACAAAAACATACACTAGGGACATAGTCATCCTTATGAAGGAGAACCTCATTAAAAATCCCCAACATTCTCTTATATTGCTTTATGATTCAGTATCTATTTGTGCACAGTAGGATAGATAAAGGGAGAGATGTCTAATCACTAAATAAGTGAAGTGGTTATAAATTTATTAATTTGAAATTTGAATAAAATTATAAAAACACGAATTTTTCCCCTTCTAGGGGTTAGAAACATCCCTATTTTATCTTAACATTTGTTATAAGAGTAGGTCATACTTCTATCGGATTCTCATATTTGATGTTTTTTAAAAGAATAATGTTTCTCTTCTAAAAATTTATATGAATTCATCATTTTTAGAATATATCTAATTCCCTATCAAAGCATTGATGGAATTAATTTATACCAAGACATATAATAACAGGAAGAAAATAAAATAAAAGAAGCTAAGAAGATCTACATCAAAGAAAGGGGATTCTTCACTATTTGATAGTAATAAAAGTGAGAGTAGTTATTTTATAATTTTTAATGATTTATCAGAAAAATATGTTGGTTATGAGAAGATATGCCACTCAGTAAAATAGGAATAAAAATCAAGTTCCTCATGCATCAATCCAAATCAATAAAAATCAAGAATGGAGGAACGTCAACCATGTAATTTTTGTCCTAACTATAATGTTTTATAAGATGAATAAGTTAATGAACTAAAATATATTATATATAATTTACCTAATTAAATTTTCTCATATATATTTTGAGTCATTATAAATATATAGTACGTAATAACCTACTTAGAATATGAGGATGAAAGGTTAGATAAGGCTTTGAAAGAAAGGTAATTAATCTTTGTGAATCTCTCTATAAAAAGTTGATGTTATAAGTTCAAAGAATATAGTGATTGAGGAAATATGATACAAAATTTAATATTAATGGATAAAAGCAATAAAAGAGAAAGAGGAAGATAATAAAAACTTTAATGAAATAATTCATGCATCTAAAAAAGTAATCACTATTAAAAATAAATAGGTAAAGGTAAAATAAAATAGGGCCAATTAGCATGAACATCTACTGAAAGAAAAGAAAAAAAATACATTAGGAGTATAATAAAAATATGAGGATAGAATATAAATAGAAAATTAAATTTATGGTGGTTGAGAAAAACATCATCATTATGAAATACTTGTAGGTTGGAATTAAACTAATGAATCTGGAAAGAAAGAATTCAATGTCTTCAAAAAATATTGAATGGAAAGATGTAGAAAAATAACATTCAATAAGAATTCTTACACTAAAAGACCTATATTTGGCGGATAAAATATTTTAATATAATCTTATCATTAGTTTAACTAATTTAAAAAATTAAAGTTACCATCCACATCAAAAAAAATTTAACTTTTCTAATTCTATTTTGTTTACAAAGTACGAATAAAAAATAAATATTTATACAAATCTATATGATGATATGTATTGATAATCATAACATAATTTGAATTATAGATATAAGTGTTTATGTGAGAGATGGTTTCCCATATAAATATCTACATGTTGATATAAATTATAAAAAATTACAAGCTTTCAGTTCTAGAAAATCTATAAAACATGTAGTTCAAAGAAGGAAACCAATTTTTTCTGGTTATTGTTTTTACTTAAACATTTTTGGGAATATTGAATTAGATTTTTGGCATAATACATAAATTACATAGGGTAAAAAATATCATATAGATGGGTATAAATGTTGTAAATAAGGAAATTACATAAGATTAAAATAAAAATCTATCAATCTCAAATATATTATGAAAACATAAATATATAATTAGTATTTTAAACAGAATTGGTCATAGTAAAGATTAATTTAAGTATAGATCATTAAATTATGTGTGTAAGAAATATAAGAAAATACCAATAAAGATAAAAAATTGATATAATCCAATATTCCAAATGAATCATGAGATAGATACTGAAAATAAAATTGCTAAGAAGTCTATGAAGAAGGTTGGTAAGTTATCCTCGGGTGATAAGAAAAAGAAAAATATAGAGTCAAGAACACCTAAAATGGTCAACAAGGGTGTCATTCCAAAATAGATATTTGGTTTATTTTGTGAAAAAATAGGATACATCATAGAAAGTTTCAATCAATACCTTAATATGAGAGTTGAATGAAAAAATATGGGTCATAATAGAGAAACAATCAAAAGGAAAAATTAATGGAATAAAGTGGTGAAGAGAGAACCTATGAAACAAAGTGAAAGAACCAAAAAGGGTGACCACATTACTAAATTGTATTTGAAAATATGTTCATATAACAGAGAGAAAGAAATATAATTGAAATATCAAGGGAACTAATGACCCAAAATAAATAAAAACATTATATATGAAGAAGAAATCAAATTTCATGAGAGGGTATAAAAATAGGTTAACCTACGGTCTCATTAGGAGACGTGTGGAAGATGAAAGGGTTCTATGAAAAACTTTAATAATTATATACAATTATTATATCTTAATAAGAAATATTGAAAAATATGAAGCCAGTACTAGATATTTCGTGTGACTTTATTTCTCATGTTAAAAATAAGATCCTACACAAGGAGAGAAGTAAATTTCCCATGAAGTAGAAAGAAAAATAAATTTTTAAATATGATTATGAAATCATGAAGTGTACATCCAAACATCAAGATAAATTAAAAGGAAAAAAATTCTTGAGACTAAATTTTGAATCTAACTAATGATATTATTGAATAAGGTGGTTTCCCTCATTCCCTAAATAATTTATTTTGTATTTTTGTTTTTACCATGTAGGTAATTTAAGGTGATGATGGTTCCCATTTTAAGAATGAACGAAGTAAAGTTATCTAGAATAGCTATTTAATATTTTAATGGGTAACCAACCAAGTATGATTTATCAAATATGATTCTAACTAATATCTTGAGAAATTAGAAACTGTGAAGAAGGCGAAAAATTATCAAAACTAGAAAACAAAGTTATAAAATTTTCCATTATGGTCGAAATGAAATACCTGATATCTTGAAGATTATTTGCATAAGTAAATCTTTCTGGATGAATATATAATTAGTTTTACCATATTGGTTTTATCTCAATAAATAGAATCATAAAGCTCATTTAATGATGATATCTATATTAATGATGTGAAGGTTGATATCATCCCTTGAGGGGAATATACTATTAGAATCTTGTAGATGCATGAAATTCACATAAATAAGAAATTTATGAATGGTTATTTACATTTTTTCAATAAAAAAGTATGAATTACCATTATCTTATCCATTTTTGTCAAGAATTCATCCGAACATTAATGGGTAATTCATTTAATTAATGACAAGAAATGATGATGATTTTATTGAAAAATTTTGGATTGTTTGAAATAAAAACATGCTAGTTAAAATTGAATATATTTGATTTTTGTTTTGAGTAATTTTATAAAATTATGGTTGAAAATATTTTAGAATATTTTTTACAATTTATATCATTAAGAAGTATCATACTTTATACAAATGAACAACATATGAGGAATAAAATTGGAAATAGTTATATTTGGTATCATATTCTATTGATTATGGGAAACCTTGTTGTCTAAATACAACCCTATTATTTTCTAAAGTAAGATTGGCTCAATTATACTTAGAATGAAAAGATTTATGGAACATTTATTATGGAATATTTGATATCATCCTATCTCATATTATTTGTAATTATTTTCAATATGGGTGAGAGATAAGAAAATGATATTTGGTATTTATAACAAATACAAATGGGTATATTGATGAACACACATTGTGTTGTGTTGTACTTATTATCAATGTGTGTTAATATATGAAGAATAAGAATAATAATAGCTTAAAATTATATTGAAACAACATATATTTCTTGTACAAATAATGCAGTCCATAAGAAAGGTATCAAATTGTTTTGATTGAGTGGGGATTGAATGTATTCCTTAAAGATTATAAGGCAGGCTTCCACCACTATTTATAATACAAATAAATTAAATGAAATGGATTGTATCCATGAAACTCAAGAAGATCCACTTACTTGATGGAAATTATGGTTTTAGGTATTAGTTATGACCATTATTTATTTGGAAAGGAATGAGTAAGTATGTTTGAAGGTTTAAGTTTTAACCATTATTCACATGAAAATGAATGAGGTAGTTACTTGGTATTTCAAATTATCAACTTGTGCAAGAAGATTTTATTTAAAAAGAAGGAAGATTTCCATAGAGTATTCATGTTGATAAATATTATATCTCTATGAATATTCTTAAGTTTGATGACAGATGAACTTCACTTCATATTAATGACATATACCAATATAGATGTTGGATGTTTCCAAAAAAATGTTATTTATATGGATGAGGAAAGTAGGTTTCATACATATGATCCCCAAATTGATGCTTCTACAAAAAAGTAGTGAAGATTTGTTTTAGGACATTTTGATATGTTTTAAAATGTTTGTGGGCTGAGTTTTTTGTTTGATGAAGTCTCTAAGATAGATTGAGTATTATCTAGATTAATACAAGTAAATTATAGGATTTATAGACTATGGTCAATCCAATGAGATAGTTTTTTACACAATTAATTTATTATAAATATGGTTGATCCTCATGGTCATTAAATTGGAAATTAATTTTATCTTTTGGGTTTGTGCATGAGTTTGATCGGATCTCTATAGGAAGTTGATTGGAAAGCATGGTTGACTGAACACAGTCAATTGAAAGGTTGGAACACTTGTTTGACTTATGGTTGATTAGAATGATCACGTGATCAATTTTACCTCAACATCTAGTCAATCTATGTGGTTTCTTGTTTGTTTCAAAATTGATTGAATAACTAAATATGGTTGAAAGGAACAATCAATTGAATAACTATATGTGGTTGAAAGGCATAGTCAATTGAATTTCAATGTGGGATCGATCTATATGGTTTATTCACATAGATGATTTTCATGTTAAATCATCACAAGATCAATTTTCACTTAGAGAATGATATCTATAAAATGGAAATATGATCGAGACCGCAATATAGGACAAACCAAGGTGATATTTTTTGTTACAAAATAAATTTTTTACAAAAATTATGTTGTGGAATTGAGTGTTTAAGATGATATTCATCACAAATAGGAATAATAAGAAAATTTAAGGTAATTATATATTAAAAATGGGAAAATAAAAAGGACCACACCATAATATAAACTAAATTAATATTCATAGTTTCAAAAACAATAATTTGAAGGAACGCCATGCTTTAAAATGAGGTTCCACATTATAGTTTCTTAAAGGCATGATTAAATTAAATCTTTCAAAAGTAAAATTTATGGAAAATATTTTTTTGAGGATTTAAATAATGAATAATACCACAATATTGTAAATATAATGAAAATTTAAAGAGTTGAGTCGTCAATAAATTTTACCAGAAGTGTTGAATAAATCTTTTACTTGAAGAGTCTATGTTTAAATGGATGATATTTCTATAACATGAATGATAAGAATAATGGAAATTTAAAGGTACATATTCAAATGGTACCATGAATATTTATTCTATAAAGAAGAATAAAATGAGTGGACATTGTGATCAACTATAACTATTAAATATTATACATGTCAAAATAAAAAAAGAGCGGTGAGGAAGCTGACGTAGCATCTGTTATAGACCATAAAGTATTAAATATATAGAATGAAGGAACCAATGTTTCATACAAATGAATCACTTCTTTTATTGTAGAAAAATAAGAAATAAAGGTAGAAGAATACGATATTATATGTGTAATTTATTAGTTATTCATACATAGGCTGATGATTTGGGAGAGACATATTACTACACTATACTATAGATGTTCGAGGAAATGTGAGAAAACACTAAAGATTATTAAGGCATTAGGTAACCCATATGACTGATACAAGAGAGGAAAAAAGTTCAATCCATATATTTTATGTTTAACATAATCCCTCATATGTGATCTTTATTCAAGGAATTGATTGTACACTCTATCTTATAATGCTACAATAAGACCTAACATTCTTTGTACCTAGTCTATATAAGGATAATGAGTTTAATTTTATAATTGGGAGTGAGATTCTTGTGATAATGAATAGTAAGATTGGTTTTCATGGGATAATATACATAATACATTAGGGATGTAGTCATCCTTAAGGAGGTGAACTTCACTAACAAATATTTTTATTCTCTTGTATTGACTTATGATTTTATATCTATTTTATAATGAAATGAGAGATAAAGAGATATATATTATCTCATTGAATAAGTGAAGTGGTGATGAAGGGGTTGAATTGAAATTGGAATAAATGTATTCAAATATATATTCACACCGCCACATAGTGTTGGAAACATCCCTATGTGATCATAACACGCCTTGAACATGATTTAAAATAAAATCAAATATATTTACATTCAGTTTGGGGAATAGAATATAAGTATTTTAATGAACATTCTAATTCACTTCAGGGAATGAAATAAATCTATATGATTGGGTTTTATGATGTCTTTAAATAAATAACATGAAAATTCATTTCAATATTTTCAACAAAATTAGGGTCATCAATACAATATTATTTTTATTATTCATGAATATTTAATGTAGTCATATATTTTATATATAATAAATAACATACAAGATAAAGGAATTAAAAAGGATTCAACATTTAATTAAAAAAAATAAAAATATCATCTCCAACAAGAAAATTTATACATAATATTCAAGTTTGTCACCTATAGGGTGTATAATGAAACAGGAGATGAAAATTTTAATGGTATATGGCATGATTAGAAAAGTAAAAATTTCCACTTAGATGTATGAAAAGTATAAGATAATCATCATTCAACCACTGCTAGTAGCATATTTTCATCTTTCATATGATGAAATAAATTCTTTAAATTGACCGTATTAATTATAAAAACTGTTTTGATAATAACCAATAACATTAACTTCAAGGAATATATGAAATTTGATACCCATGAGTCATTATTATTCATCAAGTGCTCAATATTTTACCCAAAAAAATATTATGAAAATAATTCATATATTTTTTCACTATTATCAAGATGGGGATATAATATAACAATACATGATATAGAAAATTAAACTCCATTTTTTCGAGTACAGATTATCATAAATCATTGGTAGTGATAGAAGTATCGTCGTCATGATGTGTAATGTGAAGAAAAAAATACTATTGATATGGTGATGTGAAATTGATTGAATGCTGAATTTAATAAAAAAGAGTTTTAAAATCTGAAAACATGATTGATCATTGAAAAATCATATTATTGGTGTAATGAGGTTTCAAACATCAGTATGGTTATGAAAGATAATGACAATGATCAAATTTAGATAAGATAAGAAATTATATATGGTAAAATGATCTATTTTCTGATACATTGACATAGATATAGGGTACATGAAGGTTGTAATCAATAATCTAGATTAATTCATATCTCCCTTTTCATATCCAATGGATGGAATACCAAAGTTTTTTTAATTAAATATTTGTCTATAAGAATGTATTTTTTGTTAATTTGGGATCATTATCACATTGGGATTAAGGGAAACTTTTTTATCCTTATAATTATTATTATTTCATAAAAACCCCATTTTTTCCATTACTCTTATTTAAATGGTTTCCATTTTTCTTAATAAAAGTTTTTTAATAAAATTCTAAAATAACCTACGATATTCCCCTTTTGTTAAATATTATAATAAAAATGTTTTTCCTTCAATAAATAACCCCCTTTTTTGTTTCAAAAAAGAAACATTTCTTCATTGAAAAAGCACACATGAAACCTTCTCTCACATCCAATAATGAGTCAAACCCCATTAAATTTATATTACTGTTATAATTTATAAATAATTAAACCAAATTTCAGAATTTGACTTTGAAAATCTACAATATTTTACATGTATATTCAACTCGATCGGATGTACAACTTTCTCTTCGATTAAAAATACATAATCTAAATAAATTACTTTTAATTTTATGTTTTAACACTTTTTTTGTAATCATTGATAAAAAGCGTATAATATATCATCTATTTGATCATAGTAACTTTAGGATTCATCATTGGTATGAAAAATTCTTCTTTGAACTTATTTTTCTCATCAAATAAATAGAGAGATTTTATTTTACATACAGTTAGTGGGGATCCCCTGATGAATGTCAACATTGGAGAAAATATTTATCTTTACATTTTAAATTTTCTATCCTTAAATATTCTCATTAATAAAAACATGTATAACAACCCATTAATCCATTTTTGACTATCCATTTTATACTACTCATTTAATTCATCAAATATTGGGAGGTCAAAACTGTTAAAAAATATTCTCTATAAATACTTTAATTCATCATTTCATCACAATGTGGTCATTCAAACTCTACATCACCAAGAAAAATAATATTTTATTTTCATAATTTATTTTTAGAATTAACTAGTGTTTTAAATAAATATCTGAAACTACTCGATTGATGTATTTACACCAAATTAGATAACGTATACCTCATCTAAGAAAAAACATCTTTTTTGGGAATAATCGGGGTATCTTAATTTTTATTTAAGCATTTGTTCTATAGATTTTAACATTTACTCTTACAGAATAAATAAATATTTATTAATAAATATTTATTATTCTATGAAATTCATGAATCTCAAAAAACTAATAAAAATTACCATATGGTAAATACCATGTTCCAAGACTAACTGAATAATAAAAAAATGCGAGGTTTATTACTATCATGTAATTAAAATGTTATAGTTTTTAGGGTCCCAATACATAAAAACTAGAAAAAATTAGGAGTCTTGATCAAAAAATAAAATTGGTTTGCCACATAATATAATCATTTAAACTTTTTCATCCTTAAAAATAAAATGAAATCGATATGTAAATAAAAAATTTCATAAATTTCTTCATGTGGGAAAACAACTTATCCTCGCACGTACTAAATCCACCTTTAGTGGTTTGGGATATAAGATAAACTCGTAAAAACTTATATAAAATGGATTTTATCTTTTACCATACACACCTAAAATTAATACATTGAACTTCCATTATATCAAAATCATTATTGAACCAAGATTATTCTGATGCCTCACCTTAGCAAAACCATAAAATTACCTCATGGAGGAAGTGATATACCTAAAAACCCATTACCTTTTCATCACCCAAATTTCATCCATATACCTAGAATAAAATAAAACCATTAATCACTAAAATCAATATTAAAATGGTATATTACTAAGAAAACCTCATGTGGGGGTGTTATTCTCCCCACTATCTATATTATTCTATATGAATATTATATGGAAACAATTTATCTAGGTAAACTTAATCTACCAAGATCAACACAAATATTATGCACTGACTCTCATAATCCTTATATGTTTCATGTTCTATAAGTAATACATCATATTTTCATCATCTCCATCAAACAAGTCATATGCACCCTTTTCAATAGCTCTAGGAATAATGGAAACATTAATTTCTTACTCAACATAAGTGAAAAGTCCAATTTTTTATTTTCAATCCCAAACAAGATCACCTCCACTACAAAAAAATTGGGTTTTCTACTATCACTCTCATGTGAAAGTTTTTAATGATAATAGAAAGAAATAACACCAAGATCCTTAAGCTATCCAGATGCATAAAATTTCACACTAGTGACCCATTATTTCGTAATCTATTGTGGATGCTCCTTATCATTTAGATAACTATTCTTTGTAGAATCCAAAATCTAGGATATAACGCCTAAAAAAACCAATATACGAAATCAAAAACTATTAAGGAATCATCCTCTATCATATATCCAAAATTAGTTCACATCAGAAACAAACATGACTCTTCGAGATAAATTTAGTCAAAAAAAATACTTCATTGGGAAATACCTTTGGTCAAAATCCCATAATTACAACCAAAATAGATACCAAGGGGAAACAACTATATTCTTTGGTAAGTGGATGATGTGCTTCCCACATTCAAGTTAAATCTTCTGGACCATCGCCTAGAAATATCTTGTCAAATAGGACCCCTCAATTGATACAACCACCATAGAATAATCTCACATAAAGGAAGGGTATCAAAAAACTATCACTAATCAGAGGTGAGAAACATCGCCCTCACTCATCAAGAATCCACCTCTTTATGTAAAGATTCACAATTGCCTCCTATAGAAACTAAACATGTAATTACATACTATTAAATCTATCACTAGACAACTATTGTTCCACTCTAATCATTCTAACCTTAATAGCATTAAAATTTATGGAAGCTAGTCACCATTTTTGGAATATGTTCTGGTATGCATATATTAAACCCCAACTAGGGACAAAAATATGATACCCCATGGAAAAAATTCATGCTCTCCTTCATAATCTTATTAAGACAATTCTTTAGTATACTTTCAAAATAAATAATACATACTTTATACCTAATGAGAAGTATACTAAAATATCTAAAGGTTCATCTCTACTCACATAGTTATGGATCCTACTGACCACTAATGTGTACATCAGCTATTTTTCTTAAATAAAAATCATCCCAAAATTTTTATAACGGGTATTTAGTCCTTAATAAAGATGATACCATTGGTTGAAATCTCCACAATTATGTAATCTTGTGAATGATCTCTATAATTACTCATACTTTTCATACATAGATATTTCACCTTTTTATATCTATATTCATTACATAACACAAATATCCACACCGAAATCATATAGTTCTAGTGTCTTTGGAAACATGGATACATAAACAACTAGTTTATAAGTGTACTAAATCATCTCCCTCAAAATTATTCATAAATAGAACCCTTATACGAAATATCATACATAGTATCTCTATTCATAACTTGGGGAATGGGGAATATAAGAATAGGTGAGATCAGATTCTCAGTAAGGGTAAACAAGGGAGATATCAATAATTACTGTAGCATAACATAAGCATAAGGTTATAAGAATTAGAGAATAATATTTGAAAATAATACACTTCATATCATATATCATAAAATTGATTAATGTCATAAAGATTGGAAGTTCATAATACATGGATAACATAGTAATCGAAGAACAAGAGTCATGAGAGAATAACATTGGAATAATACATGAGTTTGTGTCATACACATAAGTATAGAAAATTATGTTCAGAGTAGTCTAGTATCACTTCTAATACTATCATAATGGATTGGGGTCTCTCCCTTAACCATCATAGTAGTCAAGGTTCACTCCCAAGAAAAACGTAGTGGATAGAGTCCCTTATTGAATTGGGTTCACCCCTTTTTTCAGTCCTATTTATCTCATGAGATATATATATTTACCTAATACATTGGAGGGATATATAATTTTGGTCCCACCCATCACATAATGAAAATCATATAGATTTGTGACACAAGATCGTAAAACATTCATCATATCATAACCCATGAAAATAAATAGGCTTCATAAATATTTCATTATATCATAACCCATGTAAAAGGAATGTGTTTCATAACCATTTCATCATTACATCATAGCATAACCCATGGGAAAGTAATGGGTGTCATAAACATATTTTCATCATAAAAAACCATACATATAAAGAATAAGGTTGGTATCATAGGATCGTATCCCTATTAAAACTTAAGTAACATCAAAGGATGTCATCTTAGATGAGAAAAATATCTAAAAAATTAGTTGTGATATTTCTTGATGAAAATACCCATTTCTCTTCGAAATAACTTAGATAAAATCTGAAAATTTCCCAAAATTACAGAAATAATTTATCTGACAATTAACTTTAAAATTTTTAATGAAATATTAAAATCCCTGAGTTGTTATGATTTTGGGAATTTTTTTTCATGTTTTATATGTTGAACTAAAACTCACATTTTATACTTAAAAAAAGTAAAAAAGTACCTCATTCGGAAAATGATAAGAAATTTCCATTTAATACAATTTTTTTAAAAAAAGTTATTAATGGGTAAAAAATAATTTAAAAATTCAAAGTATTATATTAAATACATTCTTGAAAACATTTTTAGAAAACATGGATATGGAAGAAAAAAATTTCAGCCGAAGAGAGAAATGAAGTCAGATTTATTTAAAAATGTTATATCAATATCTTGAGTACTGAAAGTGAAGATAATGAAAGGAAAAAATGACTTTTTAATAAATAACCAAATTATATAAAAGTTAATGAGTTTCTTGGGATGTATATAACAAGACTCCATCATCTGAAACTTAATCATAAATAATCTCAAGAAATAATGTTATTGTTACATAAAACCCTTATCACTTTGTTAGAATTTGAATCATAAATACCATGAAATAATAATGTCAAATGAAGATTTAAATATCATGAAAATAAGGATAATAATAGTATGACATGTCACAATGTATTATGTACACCTTATAAAATAAGATCGTTGAATGACCTAACATATGTTCCAAAGAATATAATTTGAGACGATAAACCCTTACCTCGAGTTCCACTTTATTTAAAAGAACTATAAAATCATGTATAATAAATTTAAATTAATTATAAATCTATAAAATAATAACTAATATACTTATAATTTTATATATTATCTTTTTATAACATTTCAACACCCATTTATCAATAATTCCTTATTAAAATCATCATTTCTGGGTATAAACTGTTTCATTTATAATGAGCATTTCAGTTTAGTTGTTTCATTCCTTATAATTTGATCATAGTTATTTTATCTAATTTTTTTTAATAATTATATAAATATAATATATATTAATTATATATATATATTTAGAGTCATCCATAAAAGTTAGACATAGAGAAATGAATCACATCGTTTATAGAGACGGTTGGTCTTATATACACATGAACATTGTTTTCACTTTTTGATAGATAGAACCAAATAAATCTAAATAATAAATCACCTTTAAATAATCATTAGTATATCATAAAAACAATATATATTAATTAAATATTTATTTATTTCATTCCAACTAAAATATAAATGATAAAAAATCACATTACTTTGTGGAGGTGGTAGTCCACATGTACGTACAGACGTTGTTATTGTTTTCTAAAGGATTGGGTGGTGAGAATAAAGATTTGATATTATAATTACAGAAGTATAATTATGTCATAATTATAATCTATAACCATTAAAACCATTATAATAACCATTCATGAAATATGGCGGTGGAAAATGAATTGTATTGCTATATGGCGATGGTGATCCGTACGTACGCACGAGCAATACTTTCACTTCACATTTGATATAAAGAGGGTTAATAAAGGTGGTTTCATAACAATAAAAACATTTCAGTGTATTTTGGAAACTGAGTTTATTATTTTATGAAGAATATAATAGATTTAGACGAGGTAAGATAAAAATTAAATAGAAAGTGACTGGTTAAGGTGATTACCTCTTCATTGAAACAACTTCTTTAGATGTTCTCTTAAGGATTCTAGGGTTGGTATTTTGAGAATAAAATCACATCTAGAATGTGTATAAGAAACATTATGAGGGATGTTTTTAGGTAATGGTTGATATATAAGCCTCAACATGGTGTGAAGAATAGAAAGTAGGGGCGTCCTTTTATGAGGGAGAGGACACACTTGTAATTTCTTAAAAGATTAAAATATAATAAATTAATTCTCAAGAAAAATGAAACAAATGGAAATTAATTCTATGATAAATAAGATATGGTTAAGATAACATCATAAAATGAAATTTATATAGGTTTTATAGTCATTTTAAACCTTATCTTTTGGATCAATACCTTGGTTAATTATTTTTTACCTAAATTGCAATGACAACTATTTTAACCATAAAGGGTTAAAAATGTTATGATAAATGAAAAATTGACTCATAAATGGACCATGTATTATTTTTAAACCATAATACATTCACATGTAAAAATATAATATTTTCCTTAATTTTAAATCGTTTAATAAAATATTATTCATTATAAAATATCATTTATGTCAATTTTGAGACTATTCAATTAATTTCAATTTAAAGACACCAAGAAAAAATGAAATAAGAATAAAATAATTTTACACATCACTAATATGTTAAATTTATCTACATAATTCTTGGAACATTATAACTCACTCAAATTATTTTATTTTAATATTTTTGAAATCATATTGTATTTATTGGATAAATATTTTATTAGATTTGTAGAAGAATTTAAGGTAAATATTTAATCGACAAATATTATAGTTAAATTAAAATTGTTATTATTATTTTGTTATTCAAAAAAAAATATTTATATTCATTCATACCTTTCATTTTTTCCGATTTGAACCCATGAGAGATATTTGAAATTAATAGAGTGACATTTCGTAACATTTTTTCCTTAAATATTATATTGGTAATTTTCATGGAAATGTGTCTCCTAAATAATAAGATTTAAAATATAAAGTGATAAGGGTTGAATTAACTTCATCCAATAAGAATTTATATGAATAGTTGTGACCATTAAACTTAGTTTTACCCTTGATTAGCCAAATTTACCCTTTATAGAAGTGAAAAATTTTACCACGATTGTTATTCATAATGACTAAAAATAAAATGAACCTATATACCAAATTTGAACATTATGATTCAAAATATATAACCAATTTTATAAAATTTAATACATATAATTTGAAAAAATTAATTTTAATGATGATCAGGAAAAATGCAATGATACCCACTTTTTACAAAAATATATTTTTAAGCATAAAGCATGATTTATTCGTATCTAATGCTTATAAAAATTATTCGATGAATGGTAAGAAATATGATTGAATATATACTATATAAATTTCATTAAAATAATTCACAAATAGTTATTGATTTAATTTTTCATGAAGAAAATACATTGTGCTGATAAAAACAATTTTTAGGAAAAAAATCACTTTTATTTTCCAATGATTTTAATTTTTATTTATGATTAATTGATAGCCAATGAATTAATTTGATACATATGTAATCATGTATTTGTAATAATGTATTAAGAATTATTCATACCCCCCAATTCAAATGCTAGAAGATAATTGTTATATAATAATATTTAATAGTACTTCACATTCCATTTAAACTCGGTGTTCCGTGTAACGAAAGCTATTGGAGAAATTAAATTTATTTGAAAAAATATTTCACAAAACATAATTATTTTACCTTATAATACCCTTAAAAAAATCTCCCTCTAATTCTTATCACTCTGAAATACACAATTTAGGATACTTATATCCCATTATATCCTAGGTTTCCCATGTAACTTCTTCAAATAGGTGGTTTGACCACAAAACATGGCCAGGTGAGTGTACTAGTTTCATAGAAATTTATCTCTATAATAAAAGATTTATAATAGCTGTTCTACATAGGAAATATCATTTTCCAATGTTATAACCTATGAATTCATTATATGTGAATGATCATGTAAGTACTTCCTGAGGAGAGACATATGCAACATGTTGTTAACTTGAGAGATGTTTTGTGGAAGTGTCAAGTGATAAGATATCATCCCAAATCAATCAATAATATAAAAAGCGAAAATATAACTAGGGATTAGTTTTCCATTCTTTATAAATTTCAAAACCTTAGTCAATGTAGAAATTCATAGAAAAACCTTCTCAAAAACTTCAAATTCTAGATCGCACTTATGATTTTTAGCATAACTTTTCTGTCGACTTTGAGCTACGTTGATATGTTATTAAATGGATCTAAAATTACCTTCCATTTACTTAAATAAATTAGGTCCTGATAGTTTTATTTCTCCAAATTCATCCCATCATGTTGGATTTCTACACTTATTTCCATATAGGGATTCATAAGGATCCATCTGAATTCCCGAGTGAAAGTTATTATTGCAAGAAGACTAAACAAATGGAAGGTGTTAGTCCTAAACACCTTTGAAATTAATAGAACGTTATATAAACATATCCTATAGGTTTTTAATGGTTATCACAAATTGAAAATATGTATAAGTACAATATATAGTACTGAAACTTAACCTTGTATCTAGATCCCACTGAATACTTTTCCAGAACATTGAGGTATGCCTCATATCCAAATCAGATACAAAAGTATGTGGTACTTCATTAAACATTACCACTTACTTAATGTATATTTTTTCAATATGATCAAGATGTGTGTATTCTATAATGAAATTTAAGTGTGATTAATTTTTATGTTGAACTAATATAACCCAAATGAAATCATGGCCCTTAAAATTTTTTGGGAGTCTAACGAAAATGTCCATGATGGTGTTTTCTAATTTTCATTATCGTATGGGTAATTGTTGTAACATCCCCTTCAAATTTGGTCTGTAATAATTAACTTACTAACATACTAAGCAGTAAGATACATACTCAAAAATATCTCTCTTCAGGTTTCCCCACCAGAAATACTCTTTTAGATCACTATACATCTTTGTACAATGATGATCTATGATCCTCATCCAATAAATCCTTATTAAAATATAGTATGGATAGAACCCATAAATTGTTTTTGAAGTTTATAATCCCATCATAATCAAGTTTAAACTCAAGAACATTTCTCACCTTCTTCTATAGATCTACATATTTTTTCTGTGCCTCTTTAATCTTCACTTGGATAGATGGTTGAACGCTCATTTAAGAAAGATAATATTTCTCCCCTTAATTCAATATTTCAAGAACCATACTTTGAAAATATAGAAATGTTAGATCTGTTGTGATCCTCATCATAGAGAATCTATCATGGTCTATTAAAATTAGAGCCTCTATCACCTTATTTTCTTTCTCGTGGTGGTAATGTATTGAGTAGTCATAATCTTTAATCAACTCCAACCATCTTTTTGGAACATATTCAAATATTTTCGTATGAAAATATAATTTAAAATTTTATGATCAGTATATATATAACACCTTTATATATAAAGATAAATCCTACATATATTTAAGGAAAAATTATCATAGATAACTCCAAATCATGATTTGGGTAATTTTTCTCATGAAACTTCAATTGGAGTGAGGCATAATCTATCACCATATCATTCTGCATGAGAACATAGCTTTTTACCTTCTTTGATGCATAACTAAATATTAAAAACCCTTATACACTATAGGGTAAAGTTATTATAGATATAATAACTAATATTTTGTTCAATTACTTGAAATTTTCTTCACATTCATCTATCTAAAGGAACTTATCTCCCTTTCATGTTAACTCAATAATAATGGTTGGTCTGAGATAATGTTCAATAACTTTTGTATTTGAATAATATTTTGATATACACACACTTGAGAATATTTGACCAATTAATGAAACTTTCTAAATCCAAAATTCACTGTTGGAATATTTTTCATAGAGCTTCTCCTTCCTCAAGGTCTTCAACACAATTTTTAAAAGATCTTCATGATCTTACATACTATTTGAATATATAAGAATATCATCAATGAAGATTACCAAAAATAGGTAAAGGTCATATATAATTACTATATAAAATAAATCTATTAAGATATTGGGAGAATTAGTAAGACCAAATGGAATTACTAAAATTTCATAGTTTCCATACATTATAGGGAATGTTTTCTTGGGTATATCCTTTTCCTTGACCCTCAATTGATGATATACAGAATGAAGGTCAACTTTTGAAAAGTATTTATCTCCACATAGTTGATCAAACAAGTCATTAATATAGGGTTGAGGATACTTTTTCATGATTGTGATCTTATTATGTTTTATATGATCAATACAAAGTCACATTAATGTATCTTTATTCTTATTAAAAATAACAGGTGCACCCCAAGTTGATGCACTTGGTCTAATGAATCACTTTTCAAGATTCTCTTAGAGTTTCTCGTTTAATTATTACAACTCAATCAGGGCTATTCTATATAGATTGTTTAAAATAGATGTAGATTTAGGTATAAGTTCTATTGAGAACTCAAATTCAAGATTAGATGGAAGTCCAACCAATTATTCTAAAAATACATTAATAAACTCCCATACAATGGGAATATCTTTGATGTTGAAATTTTACCCAACCATCTAAGATAAACATCCCTTTTGAATAGAAATCATGACCCTTATAATGGATGATATTTCTATCGGAAGTTCACATTTTTCATTGCACTAATAGATTATCATAGGTTGGTTCAAAATATAAAACATGACATCCCTTCCTTAGAAATTTATGTGTTATTTATCTTGAGAATGACAATACATGCCTAAGATACCATCAAATTCAACCAGAGGGAGAATAAAAAAGATTTATTGGAAGAACATTTCCATAAACTTCAACAGGACAAGAATCATAGACTTGAGATACAATCATCATACCATTAAGTATTTTCACTGCTATTTTAGCATCTAGTTTTTTGGGTGGAATTTTGATACCGTTGAAAATTATTTAGATATAAAAGAGTGGGTAGATATAGATTCAAATAGAACATTAAAAATTCAAGATTGGATGGTAAGTGTACCTTTCACCATGTCATTATTGTACCCCTCATCAATAATAGTGATTTCATGATATTTCTCTTTGTAACTTGACTTTAGAGTTTGCTAAAATCAATCATCATCATTAAACATCATATTTGAGCACTGGTTAGTATAATTCAAATACTATTTGAATTTAAAATAATGGAGTGTGGGTGGTGAATTTTGTGGAGATTTCTCTCTATTCATGTCATTAGATAACTTTTTTCATCACTTTGACATTCAATTGTTTGACTACCTTCCTTTCCACACTTAAAAAATTTTCCATCCCCCTTATGATAATTTACTCCATGTTTCCTTCACCAATTTGAGAATAAGGTAATTATCATATTTTTACCTCTATGTTTTTTATAGTTTCCTTTTAATTCTATGTTTCTCTTCATATCAAAATCATGATATTGATGGGAAACTCCAAACATCATTTCCACATTAATAGCACAATGAGAAATTTATTCATACCTAACAAAGTTACTTATGGTTAACACCTATAGAAGACTTTGTTTTAATATATTGAGGAATTATTCAACCTTGATTTTATGTTAGATGATGATACTAGAAGTGTACCTCACAAGTCTTATAAAATTTGAATCATAGCTAACAATGAATTCATTATTATTCTACTTTAACTCAAGGAATTGCTTCCCCATTTTCATACAAAGGATATGAGTAAAGTACTTATTGAAAGATAAGATCATAAACCCATCCCACTCTATAGAGTCGAATTATTCATGTTTTTTATTATTTTATTGATAAGTGTCCACTATTTATATAATTAAACTTCTACATTATATATAGAAAAAACGTATTTTCATATTTCGAAAACTAGAGAATAGAAAATATATTTTTAGTGGTACTGATCATTACTCAGTGACTAGTAGATTAGTGGTCCCACTAAAAGAAGGTGTTAGTTGAATCATAAAGGACTCAAAAAATCATTTTTCCCTCATTTTCTCATTTGAAATTTTATCAAGATTCATAGCTTGTGAATGTTTTGTGATCATAAAAATGATATTTTTCATTACATATCCCATAAGATTTTGTTTCTCAGTATGAAAATAATTTCATTTTCTAACATCCAATACATTTATCAGTAAAATTATTCCTTCAGGTTCCATCCATTGACTAAAACAAAAAATAATAGTGTGAGCAACAATAATTATATTGCAAAACTAAATAATAATGAAAAATAATTTATTAGATGTATAAATAAATACATATTATTTTAAATATATGACACCTTACATTAAAACTAGGTCATCCATGACCATTAACAAAACTTTAGGATGTTATCATATACTTAGACTTATCCACAGGGTTCTTAGAAAATTTTTACCATCCTTGTTTCAAAAGGTTATCTATAACTTTCTTTTATTCCAACTATAGCAGAACATACTTTTCCCACATAGATATTTTATATTTTTAGATGAATATTCATTGCATAACACAACAATTCACACCATAATCATATTGGTCTAGTGTCTTTGGAAACTTGTATATATAAACAATTGGTTCATAAGTATACTACACCAAATCCCAATAATATATTTATAAATAGAAACCTTATTAGATATATCATACTTATTACCTTCTTTCATAATAAGAGGAAAAGTAAAAATAATAAAATATGAGTTAATATGCTCATACAAGATAAAAAAGGAATATATAATGACAGCAACCCTAGTAGCCTGAAGTCGGTGCCTTACTTAATCAAATTAGCATAGATACAATGAGTCAAATCCAAAAGTACCGATAAGTTTAGTAGTTTTTTGAGAACCATATACATACATGATATATATTTTACTTTTTAATGGAAAATAAAATATAATACACAATAATAGAAAATAAAGAACATCCTTAAAGACTCATTCAAGGATATCTTCATAAAAACCTTGAGAAAGGAAAAAAAATAAGGGTGATCTCAAATGCTCAGTAAGGGTTAAGTACAACATAATATATAATGAATTAATAATAATAATAATAAACATATAAAGGTGAATAAATGGAAAAACATACCATTTAAATAACTTGAATATATGACAGATAAGGCATAATCAATATTTCATAGTAAATAACTGAAAACTCATTTCATTTAATCAATAAATCAGGAATGAAATGAATTAATAGATAATATCATAGAAATAATATCATGGATAATAATAATTGAATTATTAATAAATTAAATGGGTAATTATAAGATGTCATGTTTCCCAAGAACATGATACCTTTACCATCAATATATTTCACAAGAAAATTTAAATTATACTAAGTAAAAACACATTTGATTTAGCCAAATGATTCATCTCATGAGAATACCAATGCATCGAGGGGATATCATTAATATGAAACCACCTGTGCATATAGGTCCAAATAATTCCTCATATATCAAATAATTGATTTCATAATGTGCCCTATCATCAAATATTTGTACTGAGTAATGAATAAGGATTTTTCAACTTTTCCCCAGATATAAAAATAACTTTCAAAGTATACACCTTATGTAAAAATGGTATACGGTTTAGTAAATAATCATTTCCATCATAAAATAATATATATATTTAATATAAATTAAATTTATAATGATAAATTTTTATAAGGAAGTTAATTTTTCAAGATAAAGATAACAATCACAAAAGAAAGTGAGATTGCACAATAACTTTTACCACATAGTGAATTTCAAATCAAATACCCTTGGATGAAATGATTCAAAGTGAAAATTAACATACCATGAAGTATTAATGAATCATAATATTACATCTTAATAGGGCTTCATATATACCACATAAAAGTGAATTGGTTCATAATAATAGCTAACTCTCAATGGAATGTAAATTGAGATGAAACCCCTTACCCCAGACCTTTCTTTAGTTGAACATGATTTAACCTCTCGTATGATCATTTTAAACATGTTATTAACCTATAAAAGAATAATATTAATATTTATAATATCATATATGATCCTTTTATAACATCTTATTACCCGTTCATTAATAATCATTCATTATTTTAAATGTTTTGGGTGTTAATTGCCTTGTTTTCTTATTCATGTTTTGTCATTAAATATATGTTTATTTCACTTATTATAGAGTTTAGTCACCTATAGAATAATAATACTGAAATAATTATCATATTTATACATAAATTATAATTTTAATACCAATAATGAAATATGTTTATGAAAATAGAGTAACATTACATGAACGATATTGTCATATTTTATTTGTAAAAATAAAATGATATACTATAACCTTTGAAAATGATGAATAAGTCCTGAATATAATTATTATGTCATTTATCTCACATATAATCATTAAGATCATCCTTATTACCTTCTATGTCAAGCGTTATTGAAAGATGAATCACATCACTCTGTGAGTCAATAGTCTATTGTACACATGAGTGACATTATCATATCATATCAGGAATGGAAATTAAAAAGGGTATAAATTATATAATTATTATGGTGGTATAAATATGATATAGATATCATATATATATATATATACTTTATATCCATCATCATACCTGGCCTTGAGAGGTGTTAATGGAAAAAATGAATGACATCAATTCATGAGGAGGTAGTCTACCATACACACAAATGATGATTTGATAACCCATTTGATGGAAGCGTGTGTGGTTGTAGATTTTACCCTTAGCATAAAAACATATATGTATATGGAAGATAATGAGGCTGTTATATAATCATGGTATAATAGGAATTGAAGGATGTGGATGAGAAAATAAATTAAGGATTCCTGTTGAAGAACAATACTCTTCTTCGGGTATCCTCCTTAGGTTTATACTACATATTTAAAAGGATGGATTTACTCCCAATATAAGGCTTCTAGGATAAAAGTATATAATTTGGGAAGTGATTTTCATAGGTTTTGGATGGTCCAAAATTTCTTGATAGGTTTGGATAAGGGAGGAGAGTGAGTTCCCTTTTATAGTTGAGAAGGAGTGGTATTCTTATAAATACCAAAAATAATTCGGAGGTCTCTCTTACCTCACGTGGATCAAAAATTGAATAATAATAGAGTTAAGGGTATATTTGGTAGATACACACCTCTAAAAACAAAAATAAATACATTTTTATAATTTTATTTCATATTCTATAAGTTTACTCAATTTTACCCGTTTATTTTTTACCAAGGTAACTGGTATCTTTTAATTTACCCATGTAATTTATCATTTAAGAATAAAATAAAAATGATATTTATTAGATAAATTAGACATACTGATTTTAAATATTAAATCTAATTTATTTAATAAAAATCATATGTGTGTGTAAAATTTATTTTTACATAAATTCATGTAATGCTCAAAACCATATTTTAACCCAATCACGATAATTAATTTTAACTATTTTCACTAATAATTGTTTTAAAAAATTAAGTTAACCTTGTTAGATAATCTAAATTAGGATGATTCCAAATATTTAATCCATTTTTATAAATTCTACTCATAAAATTGACATAATTTAATTTAAAATTAATCCTACATATGGGATGAGAAAGTTGTTTGGCCGGAAAATACAAAGTAACACAAGAGGGGGTTAATTGTGTATTTTCAATAATATTTTATTGTTCTGTATTTTTAAACCCACTATGATTTCTGCAGATAAGTATTGTTTTCATTTGTTTGAAAATAATATGCAGCATATAAAAAAATAACACATATTTTTATAGTGGTTCGGCGCACAAAGATTCCCTAGTCCACTCTACCAATCACTCTCTCTATGATCTTGGTAAATTTCACTATAATGGTACTCTTATCATAAGAACATGAATTCACAACTAAGTGTAAGAATTTGAAACCATTACATCATGACTAATAAAAAATCCTTATAGTTCTTTAACATAGAACTGGTTATCCACAGCTTAGATCTAGAAGATGATTCTCCACCACAACTGAGTATGGTTAGTTGAAACTCCAATAAATAAAAATATTTTGATTTATTAATTTTGGTTGTTCTTCATAGTTGCAGTAGCAGAAACTGACAGATGATGGATATTTTTTTTATAAAATAATATATTTAAGAATGAAATAGTCTGATGTGATCCTTGTCGCAAAATTATCTTCAATAAGGTAGAAACTTAAACAACAGTATTAATCTTACAGTAGTAAAATATTTAACATGTATATCTCTAAATTGTAGAATCTTTCAGAATCAATTGTTTATTATAGAAACATTATAAAAGATAATTTAAAAAATATAGTCTCATATTTGAATTACTTATCACATACACTTTTGAAGAGATACTCTGAAGAAATATATAGAATATATAGCTTTCTTTGATATTCCAGATCTACAATAATATCCTGATTGATCGTAGAAATTTAAATTTCAACTAATCAGGGGAGTCATAACTTCCCATAGGAACATGAGTGATTTTATCTAATGAATACAGTTCAATGAAATAATCATATAGATCCTTGAATCAATCTTCAATTATAACTCAATCGTTGCAGTAATCTCAAATGAAAAACACAGCTTAAAAACTTCACCGTTGTAAACACAACATAGGGTTGAACTGCGTAGTGTAGGGTTCCTTCATGTAGCATAGGGTTCCTTCACATATCATAGGGTTCCTACCGATGTATGGTTTCTTAACCATAATTTCATATTCACATAACATAGAGAAAAAAATTAGTATAGGGATGATAATATATATGTTCACCTTTTCAGCACAAGATCCAAAACATCGCATTGATTAACTATACGTTCAAATTTCTGAATGTAGGGTAGATGAATAGTAATCCCAACTTCTAGTGTAGGGTAGATAATCCATACATTGATGATTCTCTAGATGTAAGTATGTCGATCCAAACACACACTTTTTAGTGTAATATGGGTTTAACACCATACACAAGAATTAACTTTTCACCATAACAAAGGTTTGATACCATACATTCATCTACCAAATGTAGGGTTTTGAAACAGTGTTTCCAGAGTAATTCTCATAAAGATAAATTACTTTAACCCAAATAAAAATTCATCAAAACTCACTCAAGAAAAACTCATTAAAAACAGACAATGGTATTTGTAAGATTCAAAATTATCATTTTTTTAGTATTGTTGAGATAATACATGCCCAACAAAAGTAAGTATTTAAAATGAAAATGTTCAAATGTTTACAATTTTTTATATCTAAATTCAATATAAAAATGATTAAATTTAAATAAATTTTATTAATTTATAAAAAAATATATCTAATTTTACTATAAAAGCAATTATAAATATAATTTAACTTTTTAAATTATTTAAATGAATAGGCATTTTTCAATTAAAAATCATTATTTTTCACTATTAAATAAAAAATAAAACTTCTCAGAAAAGTCCCAAAAATTTACCCTAAGATAATTTTGATATTCCAATTTAAAATCGTATTTTATTTTTTAATATAAATTTCCTTAAAGTGTTAAATTTTAATTTTAAATTAATTTTTAAATGTGCGACTAAATATTGTTTTTTTTAAACCCAGTGTTGCGTGAATCACAAGCTATTAAATTTATTCTAATAGAAATATATTGTAAAGTATTGGGGTGTCACATTATTCCCTGATGAAAAAAAAATCCAAGAAATTTCATGGACATTACCTTCTAAATATATGAGGGTATTTCTTCTATATAATATCCTATGGTTCCCACATTACTTCCTCTATTTTGTGATTTCTCTAAAGTACCTTTACCTGATAAATCATCTGATTCCTCAATACATGATCTCTAGTATCAAGAATTTAGATGGGTTCTTTATAGTAAAATATATTAGTTTCCAACTCTATTTCATCATAGGTGAGAAAAATCACCGGGTCTGACATGTAATTTCTTAGCAATGATATATGGAACAAATCATGTACTTTTGAGAGATTTGTATGCATTTAAAAATTATATGCAACAACCCAAACTCTTTCAAGAATTTAAAAGGGTTTGATGTACTTGGGGATTAGTTTCCCCCTATTACCAAACCTTATAACACCCTTCCATGGAGATACTTTAATAAAAATATTGGAATTCCAAATCCTTCCTCTGATTATCATAATTGCACTTTTTGATACATTGATATACATTAATGTGTGCCTGAATAGTCTTTACCTTTTTTTGTCACTTTAAAATGTTTTCGGTCTATAATTTTACATTCACCAACATCATATCAACAAATTTTAGTATGAAATCACTTTCCGAATAATGCTTTATAAAATTCCATTTGAATACTTGAGTGGAAACTTTTTTTTTGTAGAAAAACCCTTCCAAAGTAAAATACTAATCCCACATACCTTTAAAATCAAGTGAGAACAACCTAGATATGTCTTCCATTTTTTGAATCATTCTTTTGAACTATCCATTAGCTTAACTATGGTAGGAAGTTCTCAAATGAATCTCAATATCAAGATTCTTCTAAAGACCTTTCTAGAATTTCAATATAAAAATGAGATCACGATCAGACTCAATTCATAGAGGTGCACCATGAAGTCTTACAACATAATTATTATAGATCCTTACAAGTTACTCAAGTGGTAAATATTATCTTATAGTGAGTAAATGTGCATATTTAGTTAGGTGACCAATAATAACCCATAGTGCATCATTTTTTCTAGTATTCTTTGGTAGTTATACGAAAAAATACATAGGAATGTCATCCCATTTCTACACAATAATAGGAAGAGTTTTCATGACTCATTTAGGATATTGTCTCATAGATCTAACTTGTTTAAAGAATAAACATCTAGAAACATAATTAGAAATTTCCTATTTCATGTTATCCCACAAAAAATGTCCCCACAAATCCCTATACATCTTTGTGCTACCAGGGTGTATAAATAAATATTATTTATGATAATCATCCAAAGTTTCCATTTTTTAGCTCAGGTATATGTGGAACTCATTATCTCTTTTCAAATACTAGAATAACATATTCAAAAATGAAGTCTGTTAACTTACCGTCATTCATAGATTTAATTTTCCTTATAAATTTATCATTATTGGATTGAGAACTTCTTATAATTTCAAATAAATACGGTTTCTCAATAATTTTAGAAATTATTGATGTCTCCCCTTCCTTAGTAATTACCATATCCATATTTATTGGATCCATGAACATCAGATCCCTCTCAAACCTCATTTGGGTTGGAATTCCCTGATCTTTACTACTCAATTCATCTACTACCTTATTTTATTTCCCTGGGTGGTAGTGTATTGAGAAATAATAATCCTTGAGTATCTAGAGCCATTATATTTGTCTTGTATTGATCTATTTATTTGAGAATATTTATTTTGGGCTTTTATAATCCATTTATATCTGACATATTTCACCATAGAGATAATTTTTCCATATCTTCAAAGTAAAGATTACAGTTGCTAACTCAAGATAATGGGTTAGGTAGTTCTTTTCAGGGGTATTTAATTCCCTTGATACATATTAAATAACATTATAATTTTTTTGGCCAAAACAAAGTCCCTTATTTGGTGTGTCACTATATATCACAAACCCATCAATTACATAAGGTAGATTTAAAATTGGAGCATTGAATAATCTCCTATTATTTTCATCAAAACATTCCTCACATTCCTTTTTCCAAACTAACTTAACACATTTTCATGTAGGATTGGTCAATTCATTATCCAATCATGAAAAATTCAGAATAAATAACCAATAGAAACGTATTAAACCAATAAAACTATGTACCTCAGTTATATTTGTTTGGGTAGACTATTCTATGACTTCCTTTTTCTTTGAAGGATCAACTGAGATTTCATTCTTAGAGACAATATGTGTAACGCCCCGACCCTAGTTGCCCAGAGTCGGTGCATTATTACATAACATTGGCATGATCACAAGAAAGATCAAATCTCGAAAGACCGATTGGTTTAGTAGCCTTGGAAACACTAGATATATTCATAAGTTTTACATTACATCATAAAATGAAAAACTACTACAACAACATAATGTCTCCATAATCCACACTCATATCCCCACATAATATCCCTGCAGGTCATTCATAACTTACTTCTTCACTTCCTGGGAAAAATAAAACATAGAAAAGGGGTGATCTCAAATGCCCAGTAAGGATAACAATATAGCGGAAACTTTCATAAATAAGAATAAACATTTAAGGCAATGTATAACTAAAACAAAATCCTTTCAAACATGAACTTTCAACATGGTATGGCATAAATAAAATGAAATAATGCCATTTACTTATTCACATGGATATTATACTAATCGAAAAATCACATGCAAAAATCAATAACCACTTTCATAATGTTGGAATGCATAATGCTGAACTTTAATTTCTTTTTCAAGGCCTCGTCCCAATACCTTGGGGCTAACTGTAACCGGAACCCAACCCGGAGTGCCTCTAATAACCGGACACCAACCCGGAGTGCCTCTAATAACCGGACACCAACCCAGAGTTCCTCTAATAACCAGAGACCAAACCGGAGTTCCTCTAATAACCGGGGACCAAACCGGAGTTCCTCTAATAACCGGAGACCAAACCGGAGGGCTTTCTTTTACCGGTCCCCAACCCGAAACATACTTGTCTAACACATTCATCTAAATGAAAGGTTGAAATATAACATAAACATTTGGATTAAAAATAACTTATGAAATGTCAATACTTTAAACAAAAACCATGAGTGACATAAGAATAACGTATCCACTGTGAAAAATATCACAAAACCTTCAATAAAATATGGATGTTTTGTGTCATAATAAATCAACTTCAAATAAGCTTAAAATCCATCAAAAGATGTTGACATAGATGAAATCAAAACTATTTTGGAGAAATATCACTTTTTTTAAAAACCATTTTAAAAGTAACATAATTATAAAATAATACATTCAATTTGAAAATATTCTTATAAGCTTGTAAGGGAAGATTCGACGATTTTATAACGGCGGAAAATAACCGCACCTGCCGTATAAGTTAAAAAAACATTCTTACCTTAATTCTGTCGAAAATGTTAAAAAGCACCTTGTTTGGAAAACAACGACAAGATTCCTTTATAAACCACTTATAAAAAGTCAAACAAGGGTATAAATGACTTTAACCCATATTCTTGTAAATAGTAAAAATGTTTTGAAATACATTTTGATGAAACATGGATGTGGATGATAAAGAAATCCCAGTAGATTATTATGTATAAACAACCTCGGATAATGAAGAGATTGTGAAATAACCCTTACCTTGTACTTTTCCTTGGTTGGGGTAGGTTAACCTCCTGTATAATGGTGAAATAATTGTTATTAAATTATACAAGAATCATATATATTAATATGATATCATATATGATCTTTTAACATTGATTTGTTAATAATATCTTAGAATTATCGTCGTTTCGGGTGTTAACTTACTCATTTTCTTTTATATGTTTTGTTACATAAGCCATGTTTGTTGTATCTTATTCATATCAATAATGATATCAAGTCCTTAAACATCATTTTTAAATCATCAAATGATAATTATACTTGAATGGATACGATGGAGAATGAATCTCATCGCGTTCATGGAGACGGTAGTCCGTACGTACGCACGAGCGACAATATCATTCTTTTGATATTAAAATAATATATAAATGGATGGTATATCATATATACAGAATCATTAACATGTTATATTTATTATTTAAATGAGTTACACATCATTATTATACCCATCCAAATAATAATATATTGAATAATAATTACACCACGACGTGGAGACGGTAAGCCGTACGTACGCACGTATGGTGACATGTTATTCAAAGGGTGGATAGAATACTGAATATGGTTGTACCATATTTATAATAACATCACAGTATATTTATGATACTGGAGTTATTATTTTAGAATGGTAAGAACAAATAAAGAAGAAGTGGATGAAGAAAGGAACTAGAAAAGGGGTGGTGAAAACATTACCTCTTCTTCGGGTTCTTCCTTTTGATTTGATCAAAATGGCTCCATAGGTTGGCTTTCTGATCAAACTAAGTCCTCTAGGTTGTATTGAGGGATGTTTGGAGAGTATTTGGGCAGAGTTTGGCGGAACCAAAAGGCTTTGAAGGTGTGAAGAAATGAGAAGGAGGAGTGCCCTTTTATAAGAGGGGTGAGGGGCACCTTTGGAAAAGCTAGAAATATTAATTTATAATAAATTAATATTCGGTTTTTAATGGCTCCAAAGTTGATTATTCAAAGGTTAAGGTGGGGATAGGTCTAAAACCACTAAACCAATAGAATTTAGACAGGTTTTGGTACTTATATTAACCTTATCTTTAAGTATTAACTCTAAGTTAATTAGTTTCACTTTTACAATGTCTCTTTGTATTTTTATATAATATGGTTAATAAACTTACTATATACATCTAAGAGACCCCCAAGTGGTCCATTAATGATGAACCTATCATGATATAAGTCTCTTTTCCGAACGTTAGATTTTTAGGAATTTAATATCAATTAATAATATAATATTTGTTTTAAGAACTCTTTTATGTCAATTTTGACACTATTCAATAGTTTATTTTTATGAAACTCATAACAGATTGATTACTTCGAACAAAGTCAATTACATCAATCCTAATATATCATATTATCCTAGAAAATTAGTTTAATTCATTAAAAGTTTCATATTATATTTATTTGGGTATTTATAATATCAATTATTTTAATTTTTCACTATTATAGTAATTACTGCATCATCATTGTGTCATAAATAAAATATATTATATAATTTCTAAAAATTATAAATAAAATATAATTATTTAGGAAATCTTTTTATCTTTCTAATGAATATTTATAATCTAAAATCCAACATCTATAACCCTTTGTAACAATTGTTTTTCTAAAAGATATATGCTTGTGTCATTTTTGTATTCATTTTAACTTATTTAAAATAAAGTGTCATTATCACTTACAAGTGGATCCATGGGGTCCCAAAATCGACCCAAAGATGCCCCTGGTCGACCAGGTATCAACCAATAGGGTTAAGACACGTTTTAGGGTAATTTAGTATTATTATAATATTATTGTTTAACCCTTATTTACCGGATTTACCCTTAACCATGGTAAATAAAATATTTACCGCAGTAATTATTCAAAATGTCTAAAAATAAATGTTACCTATTTACACAATTTGAACATCCTGATTCAAAATATGGAATCCATTTTTCTAAATTCAAAACACAGAAGTGGCAGAAATTAATTTAAAATTAATTCCCGCTGTCAAAACAAAAAGCGTGTTTTTAAGAGATAATAACTATCAAAAGATTGACACTTGTTTATGTTCAGTTTAATTGTAAAATTATGTCCAATGACCAAAATTATATTAAATGGTAAAAATATATTCTAAATATACTTTAAAACCACTCAAATTCATAATTTATCACTATTAATTATTTTGATTAAAAAGTTGTTTTTAATTAAAATTTAGTAATTTTCACTATTCATCAAAATATGAAAGTTATCTGAAATGTACCAAAATTTCACCTTAGGCTAAATTCGATATTCCAAATCCAAAAATGAAGTCCATTTTGAAATATAAAATATATATAATTTCAAAAATTAGGTATTACTATTCATAACGGCTAGTTTGATTGGTTGTGGTGTGTGTTAAAACTCAAGGTTGCGTACAACACACGCTACTGTATTATTCAAAGAAAACGTACCGTGGAAGCTTGGGATGTTTCATTTTCAATTTTTTATGTCCCCATTTAGTCAAAAAGTTTAAAATATTGTATTTAAAAAGGGTTCACTATTAAAAGTACATAAAAGTGCAATACTGAAAATGAATTTGTTCTTGCATTATGTCTAAGATACTCATAATATTGAAAAATTATAAGGATTATATAAAGTTTAAAATTTATTTAATACTATTCCTAACCTCTTTTGAATGGATTTTTGGTAAGTCATTGTTCAAGTGAACTCGGTGTTGCGTGTAGTGCAAGTTATTGAATTATTTTGAAGAAATAACACATTATGAATTCTTGGGGTGTTACATTCTCCCCTCGTTCAATAAATTGCGTCCTCGCAATTTGAAATTGTTCTTCGAAAATAAAAGGTTGAAAGTAGAAAATATATTTGTTGGAAAACCCACATTGGAAATTGGGTTACTAAAATTTAGTCTTAATATGAGGAAAAGAGAAATCAAAGGGTCACCACCAAATTATGATCTCGATTAGGAGAACATTGGTGCCAATTAGAGACATATAATTGGAGGAAAAACGTAAATATTTATAGGTAGTGATTGAGGTCATCAATCACAAACAAGTGTAAAATTGAGGTCCTTAAATTCATCAATCTATGATGATTTTAAATACCATCGGTTCAACAAAACATAGGGTATTAGGATAACACATTTTTGACGTTTCAAAATATCTTAGTTGAAATCCCACATCGAAAAATGAATTAATGAGGCCTCTATTTAAAATAAAGAGTCGAAAGTATGAAGATTACCGAAAATTACACATACTAGGGTTCCATGTAGGAAAATATGGATATGGAAGAAAAATCTAACCATCAATTATCTGATGGAGAGTGGTAGAGAACATGGCTATGAAAAGGCCAACAATCCCAAAGCCATAAATTAGTGATGATTTAAGGTACCATCTAGGAAAACATTTTTGTTCTAAGTTGCTTTTCTTAATGTTTAGGAATTTATTTGTGAGATTGGCTAAGATCATAAGGAGATATACTTACTTTATAATTAGTGTTTTATCCATTAATAAATTTCTACCACAAACTCATCTTTCACTCTAAAAGATAATAGAATGTAAAAAAATTCTATTTACACTATTCGTATAGTGTTCCAAAATAAACGAATTTATAATTCATCTACATGATATTTTAATAAAAACTACATTATTTATTCCAGGACATCTCATGGGCCAGTGGTAGGTGATACACCCTTGTCGCCCTTCGGTTGCGGATTCAAGTCTCGCAGCCTTGCCGGACGCGACGGGTTGCCGCCCGACCTCCGGGTTGTCCTTTTATGGAAATACAAAATAATCCAAACTAGAACTATCCAAAATACTTCTGTCCAACCTCAAAGTCTAACATTTATAAGGAAGGTAAACATAATATAGATCCTTTTTACCCCGTAATAGCATATGAATACCTTCATCATGTATTACCATATTCCTTATTGATTACATTCATGCTCCCCTATTCCATATAGAATGCTGGATATACTTCATTAATCCAAAAATGTTTTAAACCCCAACAATGATGGAATATACAAATCATTAATCAGTTCCAAGGTAGTCAAGAATATCCAATATAATTTATCCAAAACAATCACATATTATTCCAAAATCACTACCTCAGTATCAGAACTATATTATGATTTATCATTCTCTCAACCATATATTTTCCAAAAATTTATCCTCCTATTGAGTCACTTTCCTTTGTTCCACACAATCTCAAGTCCTTAATAAAATAGTACTGCATTACAATCCTTATATACTCCATAATTATTATAACAAGTACATTGTTGATACAACACTCAATTGACATAATCAACATAAGAACTCTAATCATTCCTCTTCATCTGTGGTAGTAGCATAACTTAATTATTATCCAATAAAATCATTTGTAGCATAGTCTGATGACTGGGACATAGGTTCGCATAGTGTCCAAACTCCTTGAAAATGAAGCATTGTACATTTGAAACCATTTTCTTACCCTTGCAGTCACGTACTTTGTGCCCTTTTCCTCCACACTTATAACAAACTCCCATTCCTTTCAGGCAAGTTCCAGGGTGTTTCTTTCCACAGTTACCACATATGGGAAAATTCTTCTTTTCCCTCTTCCCTTTATCCATCTTTCTCTCTTCCATCCTTTTCTTCTCTTGCTTCCCTTCAAAGACATAGGACTCAGTAAACTCTTTACTTATCTTATCAACACATGATATTATTTCTTCATATGATGATAATACATGGGAGACTATTTCTCTTATAAATTATAGCTTAAGACCATGAAAGATATGATCCTTCCTTCTCTTTGGATCATGTGCATTTCTGGAGTTCTCATTCCTTCTACTGGGCGCCATTTCTAAACAATGGCATACACTAGATCAGTTTATGAATCAAAATACATAATCCCATACTTATAAAACACTTAACATAAATTGAACTATTTATGGATATAATCCATAATCATAAAAATGTCTCCTTTGAGGATGTATATACTCATAAACCCTTCATAATGGTTTGTAAAGAAAATGAGAATTATCCTAAGCATATCCCCCGGGAGTGTCGTAACCAAGAGTACAGGAAGGCCCGTTGTCGTGCACCAGTTCCCGTTCGAGTCTTGCTCAAAGCGGTGTTTTCGGGTTTTACCCCTAGGTACATCTGTGCCAGAGCCGCCTCTACCTGGTCGTATCTAGACAGGGATGTATTGCTTGGAAAACTCACAAAATCTCTACAATACCAAAATTCTAGGAAGTTCTTCTATACTAATCCTCAATGTTCATCTTAGGTCTACGTGCTCTAATCAGAGTTTATCTAAATCTAGCTTCCAAGGTTTGTACTAAACTTCCTCTGATACCAACTGTAACACCCCGACCCTAGTTGCCCAGAGTCGGTGCATTATTACATAACATTGGCATGATCACAAGAAAGATCAAATCTCGAAAGACCGATTGGTTTAGTAGCCTTGGAAACACTAGATATATTCATAAGTTTTACATTACATCATAAAATTAAAAACTACTAAAACAACATAATGTCTCCATAATCCACACTCATATCCCCACATAATATCCCTGCAGGTCATTCATAACATACTTCTTCACTTACTGGGAAAAATAAAACAAAGAAAAGGGGTGAGCTCAAATTCCCAGTAAGGATAACAATATAGCGGAAACATTCATAAATAAGAATAAACATTTAAGGCAATGTATAACTAAAACAAAAGCCTTTCAAACATGAACTTTCAACATGGTATGACATAAATAAAAGGAAATAATGCCATTTACTTATTCACATGGATATTCTACTAATCGAATAATCACATGAAAAAATAAATAACCACTTTCATAATGTTGGAATGCATAATTCTGAACTTTAATTTCATTGTCAAGGCCTCGTCCCAAGACCTTGGGGCTAACTGTAACCAGAACCCAACCCGGAGTGCCTCTAATAACCGGACACCAACCCGGAGTGCCTCTAATAACCGGACACCAACCCAGAGTTCCTCTAATAACCGGAGACCAAACCGGAGTTCCTCTAATAACCGGAGACCAAACCGGAGTTCCTCTAATAACCGGAGACCAAACCGGAGGGCTTACTTTTACCGGTCCCCAACCCGGAACATACTTGTCTAACACATTCATCTGAATGAAAGGTTGCAATATAACATAAACATTTGGATTAAAAATAACTTATGAAATGTCAATACTTTAAACAAAAACCATGAGTGACATAAGAATAACGTATCCACTGTGAAAAATATCACAAAACCTTCAATAAAATATGGATGTTTTGTATCATAATAAATCAACTTCAAATAAGCTTAAAACCCATCAAAAGATGTTGACATAGATGAAATCAAAACTATTTTGGAGAAATATCACTTTTTTTAATTCATTTTAAAAGTATCATAATTATAAAATAATACATTCAATTTGAAAATATTCTTATAAGCTTGTAAGGGAATCTTCAATGATTTTATAATGGCGGAAAATAACTGCACCCGCTGTATAAGTTAAAAAAACATTCTTACCTTAATTCTGTCGAAAAGGTTAAAAAGCACCTTGTTTGGAAAACAACGACAAGATTCCTTTATAAAGCACTTATAAAAAGTCAAACAAGGGTATAAATGACTTTAACCCATATTCTTGTAAATAGTAAAAATGTTTTGAAATGCATTTTGAAGAAACATGGATGTGGATGATAAAGAAATCCCAGTAGATTATTACGTATAAACAACCTCGGATAATGAAGAGATTGTGAAATAACCCTTACCTTGTACTTTTCCTTGGTTGGGGTAGGTTAACCTCCTGTATAATGGTGAAATAATTGTTATTAAATTATACAAGAATCATATATATTAATATGATATCATATATGATCTTTTAACATTGATTTGTTAATAATATCTTAGAATTATCGTCGTTTCGGGTGTTAACTTACTCATTTTTTTTATATGTTTTGTCACATAAGCCATGTTTGTTGTATCTTATTCATATCCAGAATGATATCAAGTCCTTAAACATCATTTTTAAATCATCAAATGATAATTATACTTGAATGGATACGATGGAGAATGAATCTCATCGCGTTCGTGGAGACGGTAGTCCGTACGTACGCACGAGCGACAATATCATTCTTTTGATATTAAAATAATATATAAATGGATGGTATATCATATATACAGAATCATTAACATGTTATATTTATTATTTACATGAGTTACACATCATTATTATACCCATCCAAATAATAATATATTGAATAACAATTACACCACGACGTGGAGACGGTAAGCCGTACGTACGCACGTATGGTGACATGTTATTCAAAGGGTGGATAGAATACTGAATATGGTTGTACCATATTTATAATAACATCACAGTATATGTATGATACTGGAGATATTATTTTAGAATGGTAAGAACAAAAAAAGAAGAAGTGGAAGAATAAAGGAACTTGAAAAGGGGTGGTGAAAACATTACCTCTTCTTCGGGTTCTTCCTTTTGATTTGATGAAAAGGGATCCATAGGTTGGATTTCAGATCAAAATAAGGCCTCTAGGTTTTAGTGAGGGATGTTGGGAGAGTATTTGGTCAGATTTTGGCCGAACCAAAAGGCTTTTAAGGTGTGAATAAATGAGAAGGGGGAGTGCCCTTTTATAAGAGGGGTGAGGGGACCTTTGGAAAAGCTAGCAATATTAATTTATAATAAATTCATATTCGGTTTATAATGGCTCCAAAGTTGATTATTCAAAGTTTAAGGTGGGGATAGGTCTAAAACCACTCAACCAATAGAATTTAGAGAGCTTTGGGTACTTATATTAACCTTATCTTTAAGTATTAACTCTAAGTTAATTAGTTTCACTTTTACAATGTCTCTTTGTATTTTTATATAATATGGTTAATAAACTTACAATATACATCCAAGAGACCCCCCAAGTGGTCCATTAATGATGAACCTATCATGATATAAGTCTGTTGGCCGAACCTTATATTTTTAGGAATTTAATATCAATTAATAATATAATATTTGTTTTAAGAACTCTTTTATGTCAATTTTGACACTATTCAATAGTTGATTTTTGTGAAACTCATAACAGAATTATTACTTCAAACAAAGTCAATTAAATCAATTCTAATATATCATATTATCCTAGAAAATTAGTTTAATTGATTAAAAGTTTCATATTAAATTTATTTGGGTATTTATAAAATCAATTATTTTAATTTTTCACTATTATAGTAATTACTGCATCATCATTGTGTCATAAATAAAATAAATTATTTAATGTCTAAAAATTATAAATAAAATATCATAATGTAGAAAATCTTTGTATCTTTCTAATGAATATTTATAATCTAAAATACAACATATATAACTCTATGTAACAATTGTTTTTCTAAAAGATATATGCTTGTGTCATTTTTGTATTTATTTTAACTTAATTAAAATAAAGTGTCATTATCACTTACAAGTGGATCCATGGGGTCCCAAAATCGACCCAAAGATGCCCATGGTCGACCATGTATCAAAAAATAGGTTTAAGACACGTTTTAGGGTAATTTAGTATTATTATAATATTATTTTTTATCCCTTATTTACAGGATTTACCCTTAACCATGGTAAATAAAATATTTACCGCAGTAATTATTCAAAATGTCTACAAATAAAAGTTACCTATTTACACAATTTTAACATCCTGATTCCTAATATGGAATCCATTTTTCTAAATTCAAAACACAGAAGTGGCAGAAATTAATTTAAAATTAATTCCCGCTGTCAAAACAAAAAGCGTGTTTTTAAGAGATAATAACTATAAAAAGATTGACACTTGTTTATGTTCGGTTTAATTGTAAAATTATGTCCAATGACCAAAATTATATTAAATGGTAAAAATATATTCTAAATATACTTGAAAACCACTCAAATTCATAATTTATCACTATTAATTATTTTGATTAAAAAAATTGTTTTTAATTAAAATTTAGTAATTTTCACTATTCATCAAAATATGAAAGTTATCCGAAATGTACCAAAATTTAACCTTAGGCTAAATTCGATATTCCAAATCCAAAAATGAAGTCCATTTTGAAATATAAAATATATATAATTTCAAAAATTAGGTATTACTATTCATAACGGCTAGTTTGATTGGTTGTGGTGTGTGTTAAAACTCAAGGTTGCGTACAACACACGCTACTGTATTATTCAAAGAAAACGTACCGTGGAAGCTTGGGATGTTTCATTTTAAATTTTTTATGTCCCCATTTAGTCAAAAAGTTTAAAATATTGTATTTAAAAAGGATTCACTATTAAAAGTTCATAAAAGTGCAATACTGAAAATGAATTTGTTCTTGCATTATGTCTAAGATACTCATAATTTGGAAAAATTATAAGGATTATATAAAGTTTAAAATTTATTTAATACTATTCATAACCTCTTTTGAATGGCTTTTTGGTAAGTCATTGTGCAAGTGAACTCGGTGTTGCGTGTAGTGCAAGTTATTGAATTATTTTGAAGAAATAACACATTATGAATTCTTGGGGTGTTACAATATGTCGAAGAAAAGAAAATTATTTAAGCCAATAAATCATACTTACTAAATTTTCCATATAATTATATCTTTTTACGAGTCTCAAGAATGATCTGAAAGTGATTCTCATGGACCTTATAGATTTTAAAATACACCAAAATATAATCAATGAATACTACCAAAAAATCATCAAGATATTCCTTGAATAATTTATTCTTTAGATCAATAAAATAGAGGATGAATTAGTCAATCCAAATAGAATTAATATAAACTCATAATGTCCATAACTCATTCAAAAAGATAGATTTGGGATGTATTCCTTCTTTACCCTCAATTGGTGACACCCAGAACAAAGGTAAATCATCAAAAAACATTGTACTCTATGAAGTTGATCAAATAAATCATCAATTTGAGACAAATGATTGTTTTTATTTATTATAATATCATTTATATCCTTATAATCAATGCATAGATTTGTGGATCCACATTTCTTCTTAATGAAGAGAATAGAGATCCCCATGGAGAAACACTTAGGAGAATATATCCCTTATCACCCAACTCCTTTAGTTGTTTCTTAAATTACACTAATTCTATAGTATCTATTATATAGGGATTATTTGATATTGGTCTTGAAATAAGTATTAAATCAATGGGAAACTCATCTTAATTCTTTAGGGATGTTTTGGTAATTCCCCAGGAAATAAATCATCATATTCCTATATAAAAGGCGTATACTCAATTTAAAGATTTCCTTATTCATCCATATTTTTTCTCTTATTCACTAAGAATATCATTCAGTATATCTACTGGGGGTGGATCTAAATAATACATAGGTGATGAATTCTCTAATATAAAGATAGGTAGTTATATATCATCCTCACAAATTGTATTTTTGTTGCAATAAATTTTTGCATCATATTTTTGAAATATTTCCCATAATAAGGATTATTTCAAATTCAACCATAGGTATGATGATAAGGTAATAAAATAAATAATATTTTTGTGTCATAATAGGGATTTATTGACACATCCTTGTTGTAATGAGACCTCCCTTAGAAGTTTTTACTGACAAATACCTTCTTAAATTAAATGGTAAAAATCTAATTTTCTTATAAAAATGGGTAGATATAAAGGATTGAAAGGATCCATAATCTAATTAATCATTACCAAAAATTTTAAAATATTATTAAATTACCTTTCAATAAATCATTGGGTACTTCCACCTCAGTTTTAGTGATCACATAATCTTATCCATTTTCACATGTCCTCTTATGTAGGGGATTCCCATAACACTTGGGGAATCGATTTGAGTAATTCCCCATATATCTTTAGCTAAAACACTGGACATCATTTATTTATTTCTTCCCCTTGTATTTTTTATCATGGTTTCCCTTATCTCTATAGTTATATCAAACTCCCAATCCCTTAAATCATTTCCCAATGTTATTCCTTCTATAAGTCTCACAAAGTAAAATTTTCTTCATTTTGTTATTCTTATTTGATGCATTCCCTTTATCTTGGTTCTTGTATGACCTCTTATTCTCTTGGATTCCCTTGAATGTGTAATATCTATATAATTACTTCTCTGTTTTTATGGTGTATAAAACTATTTCATCATACGATGAAAAACTTTGGGAGACCAGTACCCTTTGAAGACATGGATTAATACCTTAATAGAAATGGTAAATACTTAATTATATGTTGTTTATATAATACATATAATACCTAGCCATACTTATAAAGGTAGCTTCATAATCCACAAAACTTTCTTCTTCCTTTTTCATTAAGCTAAGTATCTTTCTCTTTATATCAATTTATTGCCAATGAGGGAAATAAGTATTAAATAATGCTTATATTAATTATTTCCATTCCATGAGTTCTATTTTCCCTTCATCATTACTATTCTATATAAACAACCACCATTGATCATCATTTCCATTGAGAAAATACACCACAAGTGTAACCTTTGACTTTTCACTGCATCTCAAGGCCATAAATATCTTCTCTACAGACTAAATCCATTACTCAACATCAATTAGATTAATAGTCTCACTAAATGACTATGTATTTTCTTAAATAAAGAGATCAATCATAGAAGATTCGTGTTGTGTAATAGGTTTATCCATTCAAGAAAGGTTATTTCTCATAAATCGATTATGCTGCCCCAATATTGCCATAATTTTCTGAGTTCCCATACCAGGTGTATTGGCTTCCTCAATAGGGAAATATCTATATTGACTATGATTATTGATACCCTTATTCCTTTTAGGTTCTATTTCTAATCAATGTAATATACTTGATTAGCTCATAAAAATATGAATTTTAAATAATAATGTATAATTGAAAATATTGCGTAATGCTTAAGATAAATTAAAAATTTATGCATTTTTAATCTCAGAATCATAAACATTGGTTTATTTATGAATATATTTATTTTTAAATACTTTATAATGGTTTTTAATTAAAATGTGAATTTTCCTAATTATATCCCCCTAGGAGTGTCAAACATAGTGCACAATAAGGCCAATTTTTAGGTACCACATAATGCTATAGTCAAGCCCGATGTGCCGTTTATGAAGTTATTACACCTAGGTACTTATGTGCAAGAACCACTTACACTTGTAATATCTAGAAAGAGATGTATTTCTAAGAAGACACTCATAATATATTCCTTACCAAAACATCCTTTTTTTCTTCTATATTTATCCTCAAATTCTATCATACAGTTATGTTCCCTAATCTATGTTTTCCGAAATCTATTTCCAAATGTTTCTCCTAAACTTTTTATAATACCAACTATCATGAACCCGAGCACAATAGCTTGGAGTCGGTGCCTTAATTTATTAAATTATCATATATACAAGGATTAAAATACTATAATGACCAATAAATTTAGCAGTTTTGGATAACTGTATACATAAATGATACCTGTTTCACATTTGGAAAAGAAAAATAAAACATAATACACAACAAAATATAATAAAATGCATCCTTGAAACTCGTTCAAGGATCTCTTAATCATAACCTGGGGATAGGAAAAAAAAATAAGGTTGATCTAAAATCATCAGTAAGGGTTAAGTAAAATGGAATATATCATGAATCAATAAGAATAATAAAAATGTAAATGGTGATAACAAACACACATTCCATTTAAATAACATGATTTCATGATAGATAAGGCATAATAAGTATGGAAAAGTAATTTACTGAAAACTCATGAAATTTAATCAATAAACTAAGAATGAAATGCATCCATATATAATATCATAGATAAAATATCATGGATAATAATAAATGAATTCTCAATGAATAAAATTCTTAATTATCATATGTCATGTTTTCTAGGTACATGATACCTTTACTATCAAGACCTTTCACAAGATAGTTTAAAACATACTATGTAAAAACCCATATGATTTGGCCAACTAATTAATCTCATGAGACAATTGATGCATCTAGGGGATATCATTAAATAGGACTCACTCTTTTCTTTAGGTACAAATAATTACTCATATATTGTATAATTGATTTAATAATGTTCCTTATCATCAAATATTTGTATTAAGTAATGAATACAGATTTATCAACATTTCCACAGATATACAAATAACATTCAATGTATACACTATATTTAAAAATGTTATATAGTTTAGGAAATAATAATATCCACCATACAATAATATGGATATTTAATAGAAATGAAATTTCAAATGATAAATGATTATAAGAAAGTGATTTTTTCAAGAGAAAGTTAAAAAACACAAAAGAATGTGAGATTTCACAATAACGTTTACCATTTGGTAATTTTAGATCCAAATCCCCTTGGATGAAATGATTCAAAGTTAATATTAAAATACCATGAAGTATGAATGAATCAAGATATTAAATTTCAAAATGGTATCATATACACCAAATAAAAGTGAATTGGTGCATAATAAGTCTTAATGGAATATAAATTGAGATGAAATCCCTTACATCACACCTTCCTTTAGTTAAACATGAATTAAACTACTTTATAGTGGGTTTAAACATCTTATTAACCGATAAAAAACCATATTAATTTTTATAATTTCATATATGATGCTTTTATAACATATTATTACCCATTCACAAATAATAATTAATTATTTTTATTGTTTTAGGAGTTAATTGTCTTGTTTTCATATGCGTGTTTTGTTATTAAATATACGGTTCTTACACATATTATATAGTTTTATCATATAAAAAAGAAAAATAAGGAAATAATTATAATATTTATACAACAATTATAATTTTAATACCAATAATGAATTATGTTTATGAAAATAGAGTCGCGTCGCTTTGTGAAGGTGGTAGTCTACACATACACGAATGATGTTATCATCTTTTTAGTGTAAAAATAAAATGATATATATTTAATTTTAAGAATGATTAAGAAGTCATTAATATAATAATTATGTCATGGATATCTCATATAATCACTAAAATCATCCTTTTCACCTTCCTTTTAAAGCATTAGTGAAAGACGGATCACATCTCTTCGTGAGGTAGTAGTTTGTCATACACAAGAGCGACGCTATCCTATCACCTAAGGAATAAAAATTAAAAAGGATATATATGATGTAATAACTCCATTTGTGTAAATTTTTTATAAATATCATTTATATATTTATATACTTTATATTTATCCTCATACCCAACATTGAGAGGTGGTAATGTAAAAATGAACCACATCGGTTCGGGAGGCGGTAGTTCGTCGTACACAGAAATGATGACTTCGTAACCCATTTGATGGAAGTGTGTAATATTATAGGTCACACCATTAACATAAAAAATCTAATTTTATTTTATGATACTGAGGTTATTATATATTAATTTTATAATAGTAATTTAAGGAGGTAGAGAAGGAAATAAAATGAGGACGATTATTGAAGAACATTATCTCTTCTTTGATTATCCTCCTCAAGTTTGTACTAAAGATTTCAAAGGATGGATTTATGCCCAATATAATGCCTCTAGTATTATTTTAAGTAATTTTGGAAGTTATTGGGTTATTTTTTTGATGATATAAATGGATTTATTTGTGTGGATAATGTAGAAGAGTGAGTTCTCTTTTATAGTTGAGGAGGAGTTGCATTCTTATAAATACAAAAAAAGTACTCACTATTGGGAGGTCTCCCGTGCCTTATGTGGCTCCATAATTGAATAATAATGGATGTTAGGGTTTATCTTTTCTATAAAAACCTCCGAAAAACAAAAATAAATACATTTGTATCATTTTATTCCTTATTATTTAAGTTTACTAAATTTTACCCATTTAGTTTTTACCATGGTAACTTGTATCTTTTTATTAACCTAGGTAATTAATGCTTTAATAAAACAATTAAAATTATATTTATTATATAATTTAAACCAAATGATTATAAATATTAAATCCAATTTATTAAATAAAAATATCATGTGTGTGTAAAATTAATTTTAACACAAGCACATGTAATACGCAAAACCCTATTTTAACCTTAATTGCGGTAATTAATTTTAACTATTTTCACTAATCATTGTGGTAAAAAATTAAGTTGAACTTATTATAAAATATAAATTATTCTAATTCACGATATAGAATCCATTTTTACAAATTAAATTCAAAAAATTAGAATAATTTAATTTAAAATTAATCCATATACGAGATGAGAAAGCGTGTTTTTAAAGTGAAAATGTTAAAAAAATTTACAATTTATAATATATATATTCAATATAAAAATGATTCCAATTTCCTAAATTAGATTAATTTATATAAAATTTTTCTCATTTTACTTTAAAACCATGTAAAAACATAATTTAACTTTATAAAATTATTTAAATGAAAAGGTAGATTTCAATTAAAATTCAGTATTTCCCACTTTTCATCAAAAAATGAAACTTCTCCGAAAAATCTGAAAAGTTCACCGTAAGATAATTCTGATATTTTGGTTTTAAAAAACTAAGTTTATTATTTAATATAAATTTTATAAAAGTGTAAAATTTTAATTTTAAATAAATTTTGAATGCATGACTAAATAGTGCTTTATTTAAACCCAGTGTTTTGTGCATCATAAGCTATTAAATTATTTCTAAGAGAAATATATTGTAAAGCATTAAGGTGTTACAATATATCAATAATAACTTTATAATTACATGATAATAAGAATATACGAACATGAGAATAACATTTTAAAATCCTACCACGTATATCATAGATTATAATCTTGAGTCATGGCATAATTCTTAGTAGCACATAAGACAAGAATAATATAGTAATCTAAGAACATGGGTCTTGAGAGAATAAAATTGGAATATGATGTGAGTTTTTTCATACACATAAGCATATAAAATCATTTCCATAGTATTCAGGGATAAATTCAAATACTATCATAGTTGATTGTGTTCACTCCCTAAACAAACATAGTAGTCAAGGTTCACTCCAAATACTATCATAGTGGATAGAGTCCCTAACTAAACAGGGTTTAATCGCCATTCCAGACCTGTTTATCTCATGAGATATAAATATTTACCCAATGAATTAGAGGTCTATATAAGTCTGGTCCCACCCATATCATTATGAAAATCAAACATATGTGTTCTACAACATCATAAAACATTCATCATATCAAAACCCATGAAAATAAATTGATTTCATAAACATATCATCATAGCATAACCTATGGAAAAGGAATGAATTTCATACATTTCATCATTTCATCATAGTATAACCCATGTAAAAGGAACAGGTTACATAAAAATCTTTTCATCATAAATATAAACCATCCATATAATGAACAAATATTTTATCATTGGATAATATCCCTTGTAAAACATAAGTAATATCAAAGGATTCTATATTAGATAAAAAATGTATTTAAAAGATCACTAGGAACATTTCTTGAGGAAAATACCCTTTTCTATTTGAAATCAATTAATTAAAGTATAAAAAATTTAAAAATATTAAGAAAAAATTTTCATTGAAAATAAACTTGAAATTTTTTAAAATAATCATTAAATCATCGAGTGTTCTTGACAACATGAATTTTTGTTAATGTCGTATAATTTAAAAGAAATCATTTCATTCATACTTTTCTACAAAAGTCTAAAAGTACCGTGTTTGGAAAAAAATATGATCCCTTTTAAACCATTTTTATGAAATAAATTCATGGGTAAAAATTAATTTAAATAATCATATTATAATATTAAAAACATTCTTGAAAATATTTTTAGAAAACATTGATATAGAACAAAAATGTTTTTTGATCGAAGAGAGAAATGAAGTTAGTTTTCTTGCAAAAAAATATTTTGGTATCTTGAGTACTTAAAGTAAGTAGAATAAAATGAAAAAAATTATTTTTAATAAATAACCCTAGGATAAGAAATTTCATGAGTTTATTAATAGGTATATCATAATATCTCATCATAATAAACTTATTTAAAAATAATCCCAATAAACAAAGAGATTATAACTTAAAACCCTTACCGATTTGGAATCATTTGTATAATAAGACCCATGAAATAAAAAAATCATATTAATCTTTATATATAATTAACATAAGTATAATATTGATATAAAATGTAAAAGGATATTATATACACCTCATAAAAGAAGACAGGCTCATGACATAACATATGTGCCAAATAAAATAATTTGAGATGATAAACTCTTACCTCGAGTTCCACTTGAATTAAAAACACTATAAACTCCTATATAATAAATTTAAATTTATTATAATTCTATACCAAAATTATTTAAATACTTACAATATCATATATTATCCCTTTATAACATTTCAACACCCATTTATCAATAATTCCTTATTAAAATCATCGTTTTCATGTGTTAGTTGTTTCGTTTATCATGAGTATTTTTGTTTAGTAGTATTGATCATGGTTCCATTATCTCAAAAAATTTAATAATGTTATAAATATCGTATACATTTATTATATAAATTTATATTTATCCATAAAATTTCTAGAAAGAAAAATTAATTACACCATTCATGGAGATGATAGGCCACACGTACGTATGAAAGTTGTTTTCAATTTTATAAAGATGAAACAAATAAAAGTTAAATAATAATTAAACATTAAATAATAATTATTATATCATATAAATCTTTTATATTAATTAAATATATCCTTTTTACCATCAAAGTAAAACTTAAATGAAAAATGAATCACATCGCATTGTGGAGGTGGTAGTCTACATATACACACAAGCAAAGTTATTGTTTTATAAGAGATTGGAAGGTAATAATGTAGATGTTATATTATAATTATATATGTATAATTATGTAATAAGTGTCATATTTTAACATTAATAACATCATAATAATCTTCCATGAAATATGGTGGTGGAAAATAAATTTTATCACTATGTGGAGATGGTAAGTTGTACGTACGCACGAGCGATACTTTCACTTATCATTTGATGAAAAGAGAATGAATAAAGGTAGTTTCATAACCATAATACCATTTAAGTATGTTTATTATAATTAATTTATTATTTTATGAATAATATAATATATTTATATGTGGTAAAATAATAATTAAAAGGAAAGTGATCAGTTCAGGTAATTATCTCTTCTTTGATAAAATTTCTTTAGATCTTCTCTTAAGGAATATATAGTTAGTATTTTGGAAAGAAAATATACTATATAATTTTTATGAGGAATTTGGGAATGTATTTTTTCAGGTAATGGGTGAGATAGATGGGTCAGAGTGGTGTGAAGAAGAGAACGAAGGGGTTTCCTTTTATAAGAAGGGAGAGGACACACTTGGAATATCTTAAATAATTAAAATATAATAAATTAATTCTCGAGAAAAATGATTCCAAATGATATGAATTATAAGATAAACTATATAGTGTTTAAATAACATCATCCAATGACATTTATATAGGTTTTTGTGTCATTTTGACCCTTATCTTTTTTATTCATCCCTTTGGTAGATATTGTTTACTCTAAATGTGGTAACAACTATTTTAACCACAAAGCGTTAAGAATGTTATCATAAAAAAAATTGACTCATAAATGGAAGTTGGATGATGTGTTAAAACTTATTCCATTCACATGTATTGAGATAATTTTTTAATGAAATTTAAATCATTTAATAAAATATTATTTATTATAAAATATTATTTATTATAAAATATCATTAATGTCAATTTTGAAATAATTCATTTAATTTGAATTTAAAGGCACCAATAAAAAGCTAAAATTCAAATATAATAATTTTAAACATCACTAATAGGTTATATTTATCTAAAAAATTCATGTAACACTATAAATCACTCATATTATATTACGTTGAATATTTTTAAAATCATTTATTTAATTGTTTTATAAATTGGATAAATGTTTTATTAATGTTGTGTAATAATTTTGAGGTATATATTTAATCACCAAAAATTATAAATAAATTTTAATTATGAATAAAATTTCATTATTAAAAAAATTATAAATTTATATTCATTCATAAAATTATTTTTCCCCTATGTTAGCATATAATAGATATTTAAAACTAAGAGAGTGACATTTTGTAACTTTATTTGCTTTAAATGTTATATAGGTCATTTTTACAGGAAGGTGTCTCTTAAAAAATTATATATCAAATCTAAGGTGATAAGGGAAATTTTTAATTCATCTAATATTTATTTATATGAAAAATGGTGACCTTGACACTTTATATTAACCTAGATTAACCTGATTTTCCCTATACTGAGGTGATAAATTTTACCATGGTTACTATTTATAGTGCCTAAAAATAAAAGGGCATTGTTTACCAAATCTAAACCTAATGATTCTAAATATGTAACCAATTTTATCAAATGTAATACCTATAAGTGCAAGAAATTAATTTTAAAGATAAGCACATAAAATGGGATGAAAATCACCTTTTAGAAAAATAAAATTTTCAGCATAAAACATAGTTTATTATTATAGAATGATTATAAAATATATTAGATGAATGTTAAAACATTTTATTGAATATATAATAGATAAATTTCATTAAAATCATTAAAAATTGGTGATTAATTTAATTTGTTAAGATAAAAATATATTGTGTGCATAAAAATAGTTTTTCATTAAAAAATATTATGTTCAAAGGTTTTTTATTTTTCTAAATAATTAATTCAAAACCAATGAATTAATTTTATACATATTTTTTCATCATGATTCAAGGTGTGATCGGGAACCCTCATTAAACTGGGTTTGGTTTGACTCAATGGTTGATTGTGGATGGTGTTTGTTTTCTGCACAATCATGAACATCGGGTTACCATTATTGCTCTTACTGGAAACTCCTAATGGTTTCCTCATTCAAAGATGGGTACAAGACCAGTTTCCAAAGGAAGGCATTCATTTGGGTTTTCAGGCCCAATGACTCTTAGGGAATTCCATTGGTTGATAGGATGGTAGTCCGGTCTCATCACACCCTTTTTTAGGGGAATTATTGTCTACTTCAAGACACTCTTATAAATTTAAGATATGTTCATGGATATCTTAATAATCCTAATATAGGACCAGTTACCTTAATAATGATCATGGTTTAAATCTCTTTCATTTTAAAAATAATGGGGTATCTTTAGTGAATCTATCTATATGTATCTGAGGTTCTCCATCATTTTACATTAATGGGCGGTTTCTTATGTGTTGAAGTCATATAACCAAGAGCTTTAGAAAGTGCTATCATGCAAGGAGTCGGTTAATATTATGAGTGGATTGATCCATTATGAGGCATCCTGCATATCCTATTTATTTCATGAATCAAAACTCACATGGTTTGTTAGACCCTTATAAATTAATGTCCTACAAAATGGACTTATATAAGTGATCTAGGACACCAAGTGTTCAAGATCAAGTCATGGAGGGATGTCCTATGTATCCCATTTATTGTGAGAATCAGAGTCATCATAATTAATTTGTTTGGATATTATTAACTGAGTTATCCCTTATCATTATAGAGACTCGTGGTGTAGATGCCATGATTATTGTTGTTCCCTAATCCCATGTTAGCTAGCTCTTTGTGAGAAACAAGGTATGTCAAATGATCATTTTTTCATTTCTCATGATATAGGGATTAAGTTCTAAGACTACCCTGAGAGGATTTATTACAGATCTTGGGCCTTAGGGAGACATCTTATATATCCTAGTTATGGAAGGAATCAGATTCAACATAGTTCATTTTATTTCTCAGTTCTCCAATGGATGAGGTAGAATGATAATCCCATGGTAATTATTGGTCCCTGATGGTTGAAATGGAATCGACATAAGGCTTACATCAAAATATATGATTATTTGAGATTGGTTCTTACGAAGTCATTTCTATGTATCCTGGTTATTATAGGAATAAGAGTTCTCATAGTTCAGTCTTTCCTTTAGGACTGGTCCTAAGGTATATGCCCTTTTGTTGAGGCTAATGTGTTATGAAACTTGTAGGGGATTACATAATTATGGTTCCCTGGTTATTGGAGACTCATGATGCGAATGATATGAGTATTTAAACTCCCTACTCCCACATGAGCTATGCTCGATGTGAGAAATAAGGGATACTAAATAATAGATGTCATTACTTGGTAGGTGATGGAATTATGAATTGGGAAAACCCTTGTGATGTTTGGTGTAGATATTGTGCCTCATGGATACATCCTACGTATCTTGGTTATGGAAGGAATTAGAATCACCATATTTCAGTTGATCAAGGATTACACTATGAGGTTACCCTATTGATCTATCCTGCTTTCCTACCTTACATTCGCCGATTGTCCACTCATCCTGATATGTAGAAGAGAATCTATATAGAATATCTAAATAAAACTAAATGATCTATTTAGTCTTTATAATGGACTCCACATAACCCAGGCAGCACATCTGAAGGTTGTATCATGATCAAGTGTAACTTTTCTAGAGGACATTGTAAGACCCAGATGATTTGTCTTATAATCCATCACATGACCTGGATGGATTGTCTAGAGGGTGTCACATGATCCAGCTAACTTTCCTTGGTGTAATTTGAAAGATCTTGTTTAGACATATGGGGGTGTTGTGAGAGTTAATAAAACATGTCTTAGAGGGTATCATATGTCTTGGATGACACTCATGGAGGGTATCGTGAGACTTGTCTAACATGTCTGGAGGGTGTTGCGAGTCTCGACTACCTTACCCATAAGGTATCGTGAGAGTTGATTGTCATACCCATATGCTACCATGAGACTTGTATGTCTTAAGTGGGTATTGTTTTATGAGTCCGGTGGTGTATTTGAAGGACGTTATATGGCTTGGGAAATGATCATAGAGGGCTTCACGAGACTAAAGTGGTGTGTCCAGGGGGACCGTGTGAATTTTTCTGACATGCCGAGAGGATTTTTCATGACCTAAATAGCATGTTGAAGGAGCATCACAAGATCTGTGTGATATGTCATATTGATGCCTCATGTCTTGTATGGTTTAACATGAGGGACAGAGAACATGTTTTCCACTTATGTCTCCCACATTTGATTTTCATTTTAACCCTTATACTACATATACCTTATTTTTATTCAGTGTCTGTTTATTTTGAGTATCACATGATTTGACAGATGTGAAGTATGTTCTTTTTACATCTTTCCATAAGTCCACGTAATATATGAATGATCACACAAAGTGATTTATTCATGGATCATGATCGCTCAGGATATTTTCAGGAATATTACCTGATAGAAGACTTTCCGGTGATGAGATAAGTTTCTTCGAGAAATCTGATCTGGTATATGGGTATGCTGATGTGCCTAGATGCGAGAAAAAAACAACCCCTTCTTTGAGGTTGGTTTGGTGGTTTATATTTCTCACCGCCCCGATTGTTCTCCACCTCATGCATCACATATTGCGCTAGTCTAGGTTATTTTCAGTGAAGAGATCTGGTGTCATGTATCTTTTACTCGGATCACTCTGCGGATGTTGTGTGTCTTCCAAAAGTTGTGGATCTATCTTTTCAATACCCCTTTTATCAGATTATTGACTATCAATGTTTTCATGATTGAACAATAAGATAGGAAAGGGTACTTTTATATTATCATATTGACATGTCCAAGGGACTTTCACAAGATCTAGATGGCTATTGGGATGTCTTCTCTTGGATTCAATCAACTTTTATGTAACATTTTGTGAGACAAGGATGACTTTCCTGTGGAACATTGTGAGATCAGGCCGGCCAATCAAGGTTTCTCGTGAAGACATGTTGTGTACATTATTTTCACGTTGAATGATTTTTACAACTAATACGAGATTCTTCTTCCTCCTCTCTTATTTTATTTCCTTTACTTATTTTACAAAGGTCGGGATTCATGTGATATTAAACATGTAATGTGAAAGACAATTACTCTACCTCTTAATGATGCATCATGTGACCAATAAAGGACCTATGGAGATGTGAAAGCACTTCATGGAATAATCCATCGGTTTTTACATAGGGAGTTAAAGGGGGAGGTTGTTGTTGCTTGTGCAAACCCGAGGTTCTTTGGGTGATGAGAATGACATATCGATGGGCTTTTTTGAGATGATGCGGACATGTCACTGTGGTCTCATAATGTCTTTCAGATCATCAGTGGTGCGTCAAATGTCTTTTATGACCACGTGTGGCTTTTTCCTCTTCCCTTTTAATTTATTTTGTTTTGTTATACAAAGTCCCATGGGTATTGTGAGTTTTCTGGTCATTATCGGGGACATTTACCCTTTCCATCGGTGATGCGTCACATGATCCTTACAATCATGAAAGGCCTCCACCTTTTTGACATTTTCCTCTTATTTTCCAAGGATTTTTGTAGTCTTAAATGGATGATTGTGAGTGAGTAAACCACATGATCAATATGGGATCTTGCGATGTCATACACGACTTGTCTTGTTTAGTTGTCCTGTTTTCATATTGTGTGTCGCATGATCAGTGTTGGATCTTGAGACCGCATGCAGATGTTATCAAGGATTTCTTCTCTTCTTGACTTCGATATACCTAATGTTCATTGATGGATCTCATGGTGGCGTGAGGAATTTGTCATGGATGTTCTCTTTTCTCAACATTTATATTTCAAGTGTTCATTGATGGAATATTTATCCACTTCACATGATGATATCAAGGGTGACATGGAGATTCTCATACACACAAGAATATTGCATGTGTGTGGTGTGGAATTCCATAGGATTAGAATGGTGAATCTAATCTTGAATTTTATTGATGTTCATCTTTCGCAGAACATCAAATAAATTCATTAGGACATGATCATAACCATATGTTGTGTCATTTTCCACAATTATTCCCATAACCGAGTATGCGGTAATTCAATATTCTTTTGGGAAGAGGTGGGAAGGTTCTATGTTCTCACTTCCATGCTCTCCTGATGAAGTGTATATATGAGATATTGGTCATATATTTAAAATAGATTGAATCCTTTCCATATTAGATTCCTTTTCAGGATAGGTTATGTGGTGCCCCACCCTTTTGAAAGATGGGTTATGTGGTGTTGGATACCTTTACATGAGGGGTTATGTGGTGCTACAGTATTTTGCATGAGGGTTATGCGGTTCCATATTCTTTCACATGAGAGGTAAAGTGGTTCCAAATATTAGGGCACCGAGACTTTAGGTAAACTAAGCTAGTCCTCCAGCAAGAATATCTTCAAACCATTATTTACAACACCTCTATTTTTTATACAGAACGTCTCAGACATTATGTAAGGGATCTTACTATGCTCTATTTAATAAAAATGAGAACACTCCCTTAGATGGTGGAATCAAATTCATATGATAGGTTACATGATGCCTATCTTTCTGTGTGATATATTATACAGAGTCTTGAATCTTCATTCAAGTTCAATCATGGGTATCGTGTGACCTTTTAACATAACCCTTATGTGGTTTGAGACATTCTATTTTGAGGAAAAAAAATAGCTCTCCTTTCAAAGTGGTAGAGGCCCCCACTGATTCTTGATATCCACATATTTATAGATGAAGGATAACACTATATCTGCACATATGAGAAAGGTGTTTCCTCCCACAAACATGCATCATTTTTCATCACACCATATTTCATAGATTTAGATCCAATGATTATGACTTGTCAAGAAAAATATTCAAAGCATTGAAACTCTCAGTATTTCCAAAATATTTATCATCTAAGCATGGTGGACTTTAGCAACCATGTATTATTATTCTTCCCATATTGAGACATTCACATGAGTATCCTTTTCACGCAATGGAAACAATACACGGAATACCTCCTTCATACATTTGGATTTGCATGGTTTCATAACCTCATGGTCGCTTCACACCATCATGTAATCCACTTTGGGATTTCCATGCATCCACTATGGATTATTTTCACACACATTACATTCTTGAAACTCACCTATCTGTATAGTGGCTTACACCACCCTGTGCAGTGGTGACTATTATTTTACCACATGCTCTGTTTTTATCCCCAAATATAGGTTCTTCCATGCATGGATACTATCCCAATTTTCATCCATGAACACAGCCAAACTGGGGTGGCACTCCTATAAAACGCCTGTTGTAGCCTTAAACATGAAAAGGACTCCCCAACTAATCATCATGAACCATATGTGTCATGCACTGACCCTATCCATGGACCATATTTATAGAACCATGCTTCTACATAGTGGCCTATCTTAATCTGATAAGTCGCATATTCACATGATTGTGCGATCAACATCACATGTAATTTTCTAGAAGTTCTTCAAATGAACCCCGAGTATTTGGTGAGAGGAGGCTCATCCAGAAAGTTCATAATATCATTTGTAGACATAATCCAATGAAGCATCCACTAATACTAATCATAATGGTGTATGTAGTCCTGTGTATGGATCAATATTCATAAGATAACATGTTTCATGAAGAAGTTCAGGTGTGAGAATTTATACTGCAAGTAAGGTCATTCACATAGACTAATTTTCTAGACTGATCATTGTAAGCGAGTTCACAACACACTAACTCATTCTAAAAGTCATACTTGATCTACATGGAGAATTTAAGAAGTTATAGCATGATCAAACTCATACACTCGAGGTCCCATTAGTGTGCAATATCCACAAAGCTGAAACTCCAATTTCATGAAGTTGAAGAAGATGAAGTGAAACATATTTTACCCACAACATGGTATGAATGACATGTTTCATTCCATTTAAAATCATGTAATGGGTGATTATGGGCATAAAAAAATGACCCCCTTGGAATTAGATTTGTTTAGAATGAAAACAATCTTATTCAAATGTAAATATATGAAACTTTTCCATATATCTGAATGATGATGTATTCCTCCTTCAGTATGCTATAAATGAATGGATCTATTGACCTTTATATCTGTTATCAAATTTATTTTCATCCATGATATGCATGATATTTCATTAATTTGATATTATGTGAATCACCAATGATACCCATAATTTGTGTAATATCAAGTAGATCTGATTGTCTAGATCCAAATATTTAAATCATAATAGATTCCTTTTGAGAAATGATCATGAATTCCCACCAACAAGAGATTATTTACCAGTGTATCTGCTCTAGTTATCTCAAGATCACCTGAATTTCAAATGGATATTCTGGTATAATATATGTCTCAGAGGGATATTGGTCTATTATTTTCCAAATCTGATAGGCTTAGAGATCATATAATGATTTTTCTAAGGCCATATGGTGGGATTTATAAGAATTTTCAAGATAAATCATTGTTTTGATGTAGTTTAGGGTCATTTAGCTCAAACTTGATATTTCATTAGTTTAGGGTATTTTAGCTCATACCTAATATTACTTTAGATTAGGGTCATTTAGCTCCGATATTTTATCACTTTAGTTTAACTCCTTTTAACTAGGACCAGATATTGATTTACTTTGAGGTATTTTAGCTCAAAACAGATATTGAATTAGTTTATGGTATTTTAGATCATAATTGATATTGATTTAGTTTAATTTCTTTTAGCTAAAACATTCTATTGATTTAATTTATGGTATTTTAGCTCGTACTTTCTATTTCTTTAGTTTAGGGTCTTTTAGTTCAGACCTTCTATTTCACTAGTTTAGGGTATTTTATATTAGACCTTCTATTGATTTAGTTTATGGCCTTTTAGATCATACCTAATAGATGATCATGGGATGTGTTTCAGACATGCTAGGAAGGACCCAAAACACACTAAGGCATCAGGTTCTATTGTGGTGTTGAAAGGGCTTGTAAGAATCAGAAATCCCTTTTGCAAAATGATGAATTAGGTTGAAGGTCATAGGTTCATATGCAGGATACATGGAAATGTATACATAGTTAAGAAAAGGGTCCTTGAAGCTGTGTATCTTTTCCATGGATTATGGAATATTTATGGAGGTAATATCGGTTAGAGGGAGAAATGTTAGGGATGTTAGGTCTACATATGTAGTTGGAATATGGGTGATGTAAATCATTACCTAAATGTTTGAGTTCATGAAATTGAGATGGGGTAGACATGTCGGCTATGTCCCATGAAATTTTGAGATTCCATGTTCTATTTTAGTGTTTCTAGGTATGACAAAAACTGAAGCTCCTTTATGTAAAAGAGGATATGAGTATTGTTGGTGGGTCAAGGGCCTTATGTGTTGGTATTATGGCCAGAAAAAGATGATCTAAACTCCTCTATAAGGGAGATGAATGATTTGTTAAGACTCAAACATCCATATGATGAGTTTGGATATGGGAGGAAGGATATATGGGAATGGTTATGAAAATATAGGGTGGTTTAACTCTTGATTGTGAATCTTGATCCCTATTCCGTGTGGTATCAAATCATGAGGTGTGGGACTTAGAAAGGCTTGGGAATGATGTGTCGTAGCCTAGACTTGAGAAATGGTATGAAACATAGTGATGTAATGTCGAGGTTGTCTAATACACTTGGACAGTGTTGTGTGAGGATTGTAAATCATGGTCCAAAGTGCTTGGGTCAGAAGAATGGTATGGTACAATCATATTGGGAGATATTCAGATCACACTAGGGTGTTGAGTTCTACCACAGTGGTGTCAAGGCACACAAGGATTGGAAATCCCTTTTTACAGAGTGATGCATTTGGTTGATGACCATAGGTGAATATGAAGGAGCCATGGACATATATTAATAGTCAAGAAAAGGTTCCTTAAGGCCATCTATCTTTTCTAGGGGCCATGGAAGGTTGTGGTGATTCGAGGGGCCTAAATCATGAAGTTTGATTTGAGGAAAGTGTATGATCCAAGAAGGTTTTGAGTACCCTAAAAGTTGTGCCACCACCTAGTGAATATATTCTCGTAGTGATGAGATGTGACAAATAATTACTATAACTTTTTCCTAAACCAAGGTGTCTAGAAATTATATCTTGACTTTTACTATGGTTACTGAGTAGATCCAATGATCTTTATGCCTTATTTATTTTCACCATACCATTTTTCTAAACTCTAAAGGTGAATTGTTTAGCGAGCAAAGAATTAAATTTTTCTCAAATCTCCCTTTACATGTTTTCAACCTGAAAATATTATGTATATTTTTCTAAAAGTTTAAGGTCTTACGATTTGGACCATTATAGGAAAGAGTTTAAGGTCATACATCTTTGATCAAAGTCAAGGATGTTTAATGTCATGACTCATATGGACCTAATATGGGAGATGTTATACAAGATCCTAATTAGGATACCCAAGGTCAAGAGCACTACATCATCCTTCTGATCAAAAGATGGAAATGTTGTAAATCATGGCTCAATGTTCCCAGGTCATGAGTAATGATATAGGATAGTCATGTAGGGATAATTTTATATCACATTAAGGTGTTGAGTTTTTCCTCGATGATTATAGGCTCAAAAGAATTAGAAATACCTTTATATTGGGACAAGATATCTCCAGTTGGTGGGTCTCAAGCCCTTCTGAATCAATAGCATGGCCAAACTGAGAGATCTATTTTTATTTTATAAGGGTAGTGAAAGGATTATGGTAACCTCAGTTACTCAAGACATGAAGTTTGGTGCATTTATTGAGGTGATTTTAAAAGATGGTAGAAGCACCTTGTACTCTAGTTGCCTAATTTAAGTCTTCTGTGGTCCTTCTATAAGGAATAAAAAATGGGTGATGGTCTACACAGTTTATCATCATGTAGTGGGGATGTTTTTCATGTATTTTAATTTCATGCAGTAAAGAAATTTTCTATGTATTTTATCTTCATGCGGTAGGGATGTATTTTTTGTAAAATTTTAATGTCCTACGACCAAGACGTTTGCCTTATAGTTTAACATCATGCGGTTGGGACGTACTTTGGTGTTGTTTATCATCATGCAGTAAGGATGTTGGAATTGAAGTCAAAATTTTTGCATCGTATATTATGTACACAATAAATCCATATGTATATTTGGCCCGTACATAGGTAAAAATGATTTTTGTGACTTGGTTCATATGTAGTTAGGGTGCATTTCTTATCATTTTTTGTATCTCAGATCAGTATTAGAGATATGGACATCACTACATATCTCATAATGATGGGAATCAAGCCACAAATAGTTCTTGGAATCCCATGTTGTTTAATATCATGTGGTGAGGATGGAGATGAACTAATGTGAATCGATGGAAATGTTGTGGTTGGTCCCAAGGATGGAAGTCAGGGTGTAAATATGTTTTTCATGATAATAGAAATCAAACCACATGTAGTTCTAAAGGTTTGTGTATTTTAACATCATGTGGTGAGGATATGGATCCCTCGACATGAAATAATGGTATTGTAGTTTGGCCCATGAATGGAATTATGGGAATCACTACATATCCTATAGTGATGGGAATTAAGACACGCATAGTTCTTAATGAGGTTCTTTATGTGGGTCTGACCCGCACACAAAGAGGGGGGAATTTTTATATATATATATTGTGATTGGGACTAGTGTTATATATATGGGAATCACTATGTATCCTATGAGGATAATAATCAATTCACCTTTAGTTATTGAAATAGAAACTCTCCCTTCATTGGTATGGCCCATACAGAGAGGTGGGAATTATTTTCATTGACTTTTTTAGCTAGGCCCATGATTAGAGATCCAAGTATCATTATATATCATGTGATGATAGGAATAAATCCACACATAGTTCATTAGTGGTTATGTAATTTTATGTCATGGTGGAAAGTACATTGATCGTGCAGTTTAATGTCATGCAGCAAGGACATGTGGTGTGCATTTTATGGTATTGCATTCAAGAGAGTGATGCACCTACCATGTACTTTCGTGTCTTGTTAATGAGGGGAATCCCTTACTATAATTCATAAGTTCATGTGAGTTATGCTCGGTGTGAGAAACAAGGAATAGAGAGGGTTTTTTCGCACAATGCAGAGGCAGTTGAGGGTACAATAAAGGAATTTTATATTATATAGTGGTTGGAACAAGATATAGAATCAAGGCATCCCTAAATATCTCATTTGAAAAATGAGAATCAAGTCATATGTAGTTCTAGATGGGTCATGCAGTTTAATGTCTTGCGGTTAGGACATGGATCATCTAATGTGAAAGAGGTGAGAGGTTGTGGATCCATGCAGTTTTACATCATGCGGTGAGGACATGATATACCATGAATTTTAACGTCTTACTGTTAGGATATGGTTGTACAGTTTAATGTCATGTGGTAAGGACAATCTATGTACAGTTTAACATCATGTGTTAAGGAGAAATGGTGGGGCTTACTCTAATGTGGATGACCATCTGAAGATAGTTATGCAAAGTATTTCTTTAGAAATCTCTCAATGGTGGGTGGTGTGACACACTCCCCATCCATAGTGTCCAATGAGTAGGATCCATTATGATAGAACTTACATATAACGTAAGGCCCTTCCTAATTGGGTTCTAGCTTTAGGGGATTCTTTCCTAGTATCATTAGTGCTCTTAGAGCCAGCACCAGTTATCATTAGAGGAATGAATGGAGGTGAACTATTTTATTAAAGGCATGTGAGATCTGATTCTGATGGACCTATAGGTTATGTTGTGAGTGAAACCTATTCTTATATAGTTGTTCCAATTCATCCAGCTGCTTTTGTGATTTTTAATCATCTGAGAGTTTTCCACAAAGGGATATTCAGAGTGAAGGCATCTAGACCACTATGGGTAACATTGCCTCAGTCCTATACAAAAATGAGTATGGAATCTCCAATGTGGCAATATGTGTGGTAGTACGATAGGCCCATAAAGCAGGGAGGATATTGTTCAGCAAACACTTCTTATCCTTATTCACCATATTTTGGAGTATATTTGGTAGCATCTTATTGAAGTCCCCTACCTATGTAAAGACCCAAATTTTCCATGTAATTTTTTTTAATTATATGGAATTATTAAGAATTTTCTAAAGTAGATGGTGTGTTATTCTGAGGCCCGGTGTCCTTGGAATGAATTTTTGAACTTTTTTTAACGTACGTTTAGTAAATGTGCAGGAAGCATCTTCTGCCTTTTGAACCGGTGCTTGGATTAAAAATATGAGGGAACCGTTGAATATGTAGCACCAGGATTCGATTAAGAGAGGCTTCACTTTCACTGCAGTAGTTCTGTAGAAAATGTTAGATTTCGTACTTTTTAAAATAATAATAAAATAACTTTGATATTTTATTTCTCTCAGGTCTTTTCCTCAAACGGAAAAGCGGCTGTGGCGGGACCAATGACGTGTCAAGCCATTAAATGGCTTGACTCCTCAAATCCTTTGTAATAACACTGTTGTAATTAGGAAGGTTCCTATTAAATTAACCCCCTTTAATTCCACGTGTGTTACTCACCCTCCCCCTCTCCTATTTATATGGAGCTCGGGGAGGAGTATTGGTACGACTTCACCAAGAGACAATGTTCTGATATAGCACCGTGATTCCAACCACTTGGAAGACCGGACTGGCTCTAAAGAGTGGTAATGAGTGACACTGAATCACGAACTGAAGAACAATGATTGAGCGGCGTCGTCAGAGGCTTGTTGTGGGATTGATGAATGTCGACTCTTCCTCAAACATGGATGTTATCCAACGAACATTAGGTAGGGTTTTGTCTTGTTTATTTTCAAGATATTATTAAATAATATGTCCTATTTCTTGATAAAATGATAATTTGGAGGGCACGGGCCAAACGAACAAGGTCGGGTCCCTCCGCCACTTTTTTTATATTTGGGTTCTCCATGGAAGACTATCAGCGTGACACCGGTGCGGAGGCACCGGCGACCAGCACCGGCAGATGATGGCGACAGCCAGTACTAGCCAGCCACGATGAAGGTGGTACACTATCGCGCACTGCAGGAGGAGGTCGTGGAACTATGTCACGACAGTCAGCAGAGCGGCCAGCACCGGCGGCCGTGGAGGTGATGTGGTGCTCCATCGCGTGCCGACGGCAGAGAAGGGTCGTAGATTTTTAGTCGCGGTTGTCGAGCAGGGCGGTCGGCACCAGCAGGCAGTAGGAGGCGGAGCAGCGCACAATGGCACACCACCGAAAAAGAAGGTCATGGATCTGACACCGCGGAAGGAGGGACCCTCACCCTACGGGTCCCACTGGGAGACCAGGCAGCACCACATGGCGCCACTTCACAAACTGAACAACCTTATCCATTCGGGAAAACCGGGGGGGGTTGCTCCCTCGTACTAGCTAGGGAGGGCCCCGCCTCATTGGGCCACACCTCCAGTGGGTCGCACCCCTCTGTGGGTCAGGCTTCATCTCTAGTGGGTCGTACAAGCCCAGCGGGCTGCGCCCACTATGGGTTAGGCCGCGCGAGCCCAGCGGGCTGCGCCCCTCTACGGGTCGAGCAGTGCCAGCCTAGCGGGTTGCACCGCTTGGACGGGTCATGCCGGGTCAGACCCAGACCGGTTTGTGTTGACCGGCATCAGGTCGGGCAGCCCATACCCGGTCAGGTCAGCCCAGACTGGGTCAGGTCGGCCCAGACCGGGTCAGGTCGGGTCTGACCGGACTCAGACCCTTCTAGGCCCAGTTTCACTAAAAGGGTCATAACTTGTGAACCGAGCATTCATTTGATGAACCGTCTACAGCGTTGTGATTCTTGGAGTGAGACAACCCATTTTATATGTTCCACTTGAGTTTTTGAGAAGGTTATAATATGTCTGGGTTGGATCGAACTCAAATCCAACCGGGCCCTCGGTACTAAAATGCTTATAAGTCACGACCGGGCGTCCGATTGACACACCATCTATCACATTGGAACCCTAATGATAGGGCAGTCCGTTGGAATAATTCTTCATGGAACTTCACACTGGTTTAAATAAGATTTATGGTTTGAGGATCAGCTCTCCCAGAATCAACCGTACTATGAGTGGGAGTCCAGGGGATTGTAGTAAGGTGGAGGAGATTGGTTGTGATGTGAAGAATAAATAGTGATCCTGTGTGGGTCAGATACTGTGTGGTTCATCGTTCAGTGATCCTATGTGGTTCAGCGCTCAGTGATCCTATGTGGGTCAGATCATGTGTGGGTCAGCGCTCAGCGATCTTGATTGGGTCAGTGCTCAGGGATCTTGTGTGGGTTAGTGCATACCGATCCTGTGTGGGTCAGCAGCAGAGCCTCTCGATAGAATAAGATGATATATGTTTATTACTAATCATTTTTACTTTTTTACTTGTGTTATATACCTGGTGTGAGCTGATTCTTTTACATTCGTGGTGTTACCTTTTTGGTACTTTCACCTTCGTGGTGTTACCTTCGTGGAGTTACCTATGTGGTACTGTTACCTTTGTGGTACTTTTACCTTCGTGGTGTAACCTATTTGGTATTGTTACCTTCATGGTGTTACCTTTGTGGTAATTTTACCTTCGTGGTGTTATCTTCATGGTTTTACCTTTCTGGTACTTTTTCCTTTGTGGTGTCACCTTCGTGGTATTACCTTTGTGGAATTCTTCCATCGTGGATCAGTTGTGCAAATGGCTTAGAAGTTGGAGCCTTATGTTTCCCCATGGATGAGACAAGTATATCTTGATAACATAGGTATATGTATGGTCATATACCTAATTAGAGTTGGTGACTGCTCCGTTCTTGTGGTTGAGGTCTTTCTTTGTGGAATTTTCCTTTGTGGAACTCTGGGAGACCTTCGGGGGTCTCGGGTCCCCACTGTGTATTTTTATACTCACCCCTACACGGTCTTCGCCCGCACCTTATTGTGACTTGTGAATATGGAAAACAACGTTGATTGAGGCTGAGGGATCCAGGACTGGACGGTGATCATAGGTAGACCATTTGATATGACGTGACACAAGACTACTAATCGCATGTTGTACCTACCCATCAGATATGATCTTTGTTGGGAAATCCATGGGTTGTTTTCAATTTTGAGTTGTAATTGTACTTTACAGTTGGGCATGTATTCCAGACCCTTTACTTTCAGCACACCTTTTACTACAGCATTTTACATCATGGTTGCTTCTTGTTGTGTTCTTGGATTGTGTGTTTGTACAAGTTTAAATGAAATGCCTTCCCGTTATAGGGATACGACTTTCTGGTGCAAGTCGCGAGCCCTTGGCCTATGGAAGGCGGGCTTGGGGTAGTCACGACATGTGCCCCTGAGGACGGGTCGTGATAAATTGGTATCAGAGGATTCGGTTCTACCGAAGAACTAGGACTATGATATTTTCAATTAGGCAATAGTGTTTATTGTTATGAGTGTAGTTTTGAGTTTGGGGAATCGAGTGTTGGTGCGGTGGTTGACGTATCCATACACCAGGTTCCTGAATACTGATTTCTAACTCAGTATATAAAAACATTGATTGTGTGTGTTTTTGAAAGGTTTTCTTTTGATTTCTTTGAGTCAACTCACCGAGTATAACTTATTCACTGTGGAGCACCTATTTTATTTCAGGATTCTTCCATGTAGACATCCTTCCAGGATTCCCGAGACAGTACAAGATGATGGCCCACCGAGCGATGAGGCTTCGGTGTAGGGCCCTCTTACGGAGATAGTTTCATTGGGTGGTCCACCAGGAGCACTATCACCCATTGGGCAGCAGATGCCACCATCCCCACTACTAGAGGGTGCACGCCGACTGAGCATGTTTCATGAGTTTTAGCGGTAGAGGCCTCTGAGGATCCAAGGCGAGATGGACATGCAGGTGGCTGAGGACTAGTTGGAGTTTGTGGCCAGAGTTCTTCGGTTAGTTGGGACACCAGATGATCTGATGGTGATCCTATCTACAAGTCTCTTCCAGGAAGAAGCTGGGAGATGGTGGAGTCTGACACTCCAATTACACGATGAGGCGACCCTCACCTGGGTTGACATAGAGAGAATTTTTAGGGAAGGGTTCATCCCAGTGACCCTATTCTCAATGCGTATACAGGAGATTCTGAACTTACAGTAGGGTAGCATGACCGTGGGCCAGTACTCGGCGAGGTTCACTAATCTCTCCCAATACTTCACCGACAAGGTACAATACACTTTCTTCAGGGCTCAGACCTTTGAGAAGGTTCTTCGATGGTGGATCAGAGCATCAATGTTATCTCACAACATTCCGACGCAGGTTGGGGTGCTAGAGAGAGTGATTTTGGTGGAGATCTTCCTAGATGAGTAGGAACTGACAGCAAAAGCCACCACTGGACGTTAGGTAGTAGAGTCATCCATAGCATGTAATAGACGAATGATGCAGGGGACCAAGAGGGCCAGACCTTCTGGCAGGAGACCTCAGGATATGGCGGCCGTGGTGTGGGGCTCTCAGGACAGAGGAGGACATACGAGGAATAGTCTGTGCTACTCATGTTTCATGCAGGGTAACATGGCTCGCGACTGCCCGACATGTCGTACAGATGACCAACAGATGGTTGAGGGACAACTGAGGCAGAGGCAGATATTCGATCAAGGAGGTCTGCAGGCAGCAGTCAAATGAGGAAGAGGTGTTGGTCATGCAGCATGCGGTGGACAGTGATTCAAGGTTCTACCTCCACCACCTCTAGGTGGTCCACCCCGACCACATGGAGTAGGAGGATAGGGACAAGCTCAGCTCCAGGAAGCTAAGGCCTATGACCACGGTGCTCTAGAGATGATTCGAGGTATGATCAGTGTCTTCTCCACCTTAGCTGCAGTACTTATAGACGCAAGTTCTAGTCACTCTTTCATTTCCACGGCACTCGTTCGGAGCTCAGAGATTCTGATGGAGACTTTGGCTCGATCCTTACGATTAGAGACTTTTACAGGAGAAGATTCAACAATTAAACATTGGTGACAGTAGTGTGAGATTACTCTAGGACGCAAGATATTTGGATTAGATCTTCTAGTAGCAGTGTCAAGGCCTTACGACGTCATCTTGGGTGTGGATTGGTTATCCGCAGTCCATGCTCATATTGACTGTATTAGGCGCAAAGTTCATTGTGTTCGTGAGGATGATACCAGGTTTCCCTTCACCGAAAAGAATGGAACCTTTTCAACATAGGATGGACTTACCCAGAGGAGGGTTTATCTGATCACGCATTAATTAGATAGCCTTTTCCTCAAGGAAGTTGATTTTTAGAGTCCAATCTATCCTGTTGTGGTGGACCAGTATGCTGATGTCTTTCCTGCTGATGTTTTGGGACTACCTCCACGCTGAGAGGTAGACTTTCACATCGAACTATACCCCGAGACAACACAAATATCTATACTAGCATTTCGAATGGCTCCCATAGAGCTTCCTGAGTTACGGGTACATTTGGACAACATGTTACATGCTAGCATCCTCAATTTTGGCTGTAGTTGGGAGGATCACTTTCACTTGTTAGATTTCGCATACAACAATAGATATCACTCCACCATTTTTATGGCACCATTTGAGGCCTTATATGGTCAACCTTGCAGATCACCTATATGCTGGATAGAACATGGGGAGTCAGCACTTATGGGTCCAGAGTTGGTACGGGCTACCACTGAGAAGGTGTTGGTCATCCAGGAGAGGATGAATACTTCACAGAGTAGACATAAGTCTTCTGTTTATTGGAGATGGAGACCTTTGTAGTTTGATTAGGTAGACCAAGTCTTCCTACGGGTCTCACCTAGATGAGGTTTGTAGAGATTTGGCGGGGGAAACAAGCTATCACCGAGGTTTATTGATCCATTTCTAATACTTTGAATGATTATATAGGTAGCATACCCCTTGGCACTACCACCGTAGTAGGATAGGGTGCACATCATCTTCCATGTATCCCATCTGAGGAGATACGTGCATGACCCATATCACATTGTCAACCATGGTGAGATAGACTTTGATGATGGGGAGACGTTTATAGAGGTTCTAATAGAGATTGAGGATCGACGGGAGTGGGTCCTTCGTGGATGATTGATACCTCTTGTGTGTGTTCGCTTGAAGCATATGAACCACCATAAGAGCACATGGGAGCGGAAGGCCCATATTCATGCTCAGTACCCCCATTTGTTTCCTTAGTCTATATTGTGGCTTTTGGGGATGAAAATACCAAGGTGGGTAGAATGTAAAGAACCTGATTTTACATGTAATGTTTTTTAATTATATGGAATTATTATGGGTCTTAAAAAATTTACGACATGTTATTCTGAGGCTCGGTGTTCCAGGAATGAATTTCTGAACTTTTTTTAAGGTATGTTTAGTAAACGCGTGGGTAGTGTTTTCTATCTTTTGAACTGGTTCTCAGATTAAAAAACTGAGGCATCATTGAATCCACAACGCTGAGATTCTCTTAAGGGAGGATTCACTTCGACCACAGTAGGTATGTAGAAACAGTTATATTTTTTACATTTTAAAAGAATAATAAAATAAATTTTTTATTTTATTTCTCTCATTTATTTCCCTCCAACGGACAATCGACAATGGCGGGACCAACGACATGTCAATCCATTAAATGGATTGACTCCTCAAATACTTTGTAATAGTGCCATTGGAATTAGGAAGGTTCTTATCAAATAAACCCACATTTATTCCACGATCATTACTCACCCTCACCCTCTCTTATTTATACGGAGCTCGGGGAGGAGTATTGACACAGCTTCACCAAGCGACGATGTTCTGATAAAGTGTCGTGATGCCAACCACATGGAGGATAGGACAGACTCCGGTGAGTGGTGACGATCTACACCGAATCATGAACCGAAGAATGACGATTGAGAGGCATCATTGGAGTCTTATTGTGGGATCGACGAAGGAAAACTCTTCCTCAAATGGGGACGTACTCCAATGAACATAAGGTAGGGTTTTGTATCATTTATTTTCAAGATATTTTTAAATCACATTCCCTCTTTCTTGATAAAATGATAATGCGGATGTCACAGGCCAAGCGAAGAAGGCTCGGTCCCTCCGCCACGTTTTTTACCATTGCGTTCTCCCCGGCAGACTGCCAGCGCAGCACCGGTGTGGCGGCACCAGCGACCAGCGTTGGCAGATAATGGTGGTGGCTGGCATCGGCCAACCATGATGGAGGTGGTGCATAATCACGTACCACAAGAGGAGGTCGTGGAACTATGTTTCGATGGTCAGCAGAGAGGTTGGCACCGACCAGCTGCAAAGGTGATGTGGCACTCCATCGTGTGCCACCGGCGGAGAAGGGCTGCGAATTTTCAGCCACAACGGTCTAGCAGGGCGGCCAGCACTGGATGGCTGCAAGAGGTAGAGCGGCATGCAACGGCGTGCCTCCGAAGGAGAAGGTCATGGTTCCAATGCCACGGCAGTAGGGACCCACACCGTGTGGGTCCTACTAGGAGACCAGGTGGTGCCACATAGAGCCACCACACAAATTGAATGACCTTATCCATTTAGGGAAACTAGGGTGGCACTCCACTGTGCCAGTTAGGGCAGGCCTCGCCTCAACGGGCCATGTCTCCAACGGGCCGCGCCCCTCCGCGGGTTGGGCCGCACCTCCAGCGGGTGGGGCTGTGCGAGCCCAGCGGGTCGCACCATCCATGGGCCAGGCCACGAAAGCCAAGAGGTTGGCGCCCCTCTATGGGTGGGGCCACATGATCATAGAGGTCCACACTACCTGGATGGGCCAGCCCAGGCCGGTTCGAGCTGAGCCGTGTCAGACCCGGGCCTGTTCGGGTCACCCCGAACTAGGGCGGATCGGGCCGGTTCGGTCTGACTAGGTGGGGTCGGTTCGGTCCAACCGAGTCTATCATGTTTGGCCTATCTAGGTCTGGTTGGTTCAGCTGACCCGGTGGGGCTGGGTCGGTCCGGACCTGGACCCTTTTTGGCCCAGTTTCACTAAAAGAGCCATAACTTGTGAACCAGGTGTCTGTTTGACGAATCGTCTCTGGTGTTGGGATTCTTTGAGAGAGATGGACCTTTTGATATAATCCACTTGAGTTTTGGAAAAAATTTGAGTATTTTTGGGTAGTATCGAACCTCAATCGAACTGGGCCCTCTATACTAAAACGCTTATAACTCACATACTAGGTCTCTGATTGACGCCTTGTCTATCGTGTTGGAAACCTTACGATAGGGCGTTAAATTTGGATAATTCTTCATGGAAATTCATCCCAGTTGAAATATGACTGATGGCTTGAGGAGCGGTTCTCTTAGAATCAAGAATATTATGAGCAGGAATCTAGTGGCTGGTAGTAAGGTAGAGGAGATTTGTTGTGACTTGAAGAATAAATAGCGATCATGTGTAGGTTAGCCCTAAACAATCTTGTGTGGGTCATTGATATTGATCCTATGTGGGTCAGATCCTGTGTGGGTCAGCACTCAGCAATCTTGTGTGGGTCAGTGCAAACCAATCCTGTGTGGGTCAGCAGTAGAGCCTCTCGATAGAATAAGATGATCTATATTTAGGACTAATCATTTGTAATTCTATACTTAAATTATATACCTGGTGTGAGATGAGTCTTTTACCTATGTGGTGTTACCTTTGTAGTACTTTCACATTCATGGTGTTACCTTCGTGGTGTTACCTGTGTGGAACTGTTACCTTCGTGGAGTTACCTTTGTGGTACTTTTACCTTTCTAGTGTTACCTTCATGGTGTTACCTTTGTCGTACTTTTACCTTCGTGGTGTCACCATCATGGTATTACCTTTTTGGTATTCTTCCCTCATAGATCAGTTGTGAAAATGGATTATAAGTTGGAGCCTTATGTTTCTTCATGTATGAGACGAGTATATCTTGATAAATTAGGTATATGTATGGGAATATACCTAAGTAGAGTTTTTGATGACTCCGTGCTTGTGGTTGAGGTCTTTTTTGGGGGGATTTTCCTTTGTGGAACTCTAGAAGACCTTCGGGGGTCTCGAGGTCCCTACTGAGTATTTTTATACTCTCCCCTTCACGGGCTTCGCCTGTACCTTGTGGTGTCTTGTGCAGATGATGGACAGTGTTGATTGAGGCTGAGGGAGCCAAGACTGGACGGTGATCAGAGGTGAACCATTTGACATGATGTGACATAGGAATACTGATCGTGAGTTGTACCTACCCATCAGATAGGATCTTTGTTGGACGATCCATGGGTTGTTTTCAATTTTCAGTTGTACTTGTAATTTATAGTTGGGCATGTATTCCAGACCCTTTACTTTCAGCACACTTTTTACTACAGCATTTTACTTCATGGTTGCTTCTTGTTGTGTTCTTGGATTGTGTGTTTGTATAGGTTTAACGGAAATTCCTTCCCATTATAGGGATACGCCTTTCCAGTGCTAGTCCCCATTCCCTAGCCTATGGATGGCGGCTTGGGGTAATCATGGCATGGGCCCCAGAGGACGATTCATGACAACCTATCCATTTTTTGTTACATGATCATGATATGAGTGATTGGACTTGATATTGTACTCCCGATCCAGTCTCTTAAACTCCATAAAACAAAATTTTGTGTTTTTTTCTGTTAATATTGTGTGAGGGACCCCGAACCTGGTGATAATATGTCATTTTATGAATTTGATGATATTCTTCATCCTGACTTCCTTGTTGGGTATCGTCTCATCCCATTTGGAAAATAAGTCGGTAGCAGTAAGGATGTACTTGAACAAATTTTCATTGCTAGGAGATATGTCACCATACCATCCATTACCCAAAAAAAATTCCAGAAATATTTATCTATATGTAGATATTATAGGGGTTGATAGATCAATTTGGAATGAATCTTGAATGCATGACATTTCTTGGTGAATTCCACATAGCCATGTATCATGGATTTCAAGTATTATCCCAACCTCTTGATTTGGTGGGAGAGCCTTGTCCTAGATTGATGTGCACCACAAGAGTATGCATGGACTTCTTCCATGATAGTGAAAATCTCTCATTATATTATGAATCTAAGGAGGATTCTACCAAAGCCCCATTTTTAGAGGTATTTATGCTCATTTGGACCATCTTTCATGGTGAAGTTTTTCATCCGATGATATATATATATTCCCTTCTAACTCAGTTTGTTGGGAGAATCCCATTTTGGATATAACCCATTATGGACTGCATCAATTCAGGGGTGGTCATTGGTTCATCATACTCTAGGGTGATATTGAACAGATTGATTTCTTCTATATCACATACAATGATCAACAAGACTATTATTTAATGTGTGATATGAAATATTTCTTCCTCTTGACCAAGGTCGGCCAGGATAGTGGTTTCGTTAGCTAATTTATTGGAGTGAGCATTCAGTTATCAGGGAACATGATGCGATGTGGGCTCAAAAGGGAACTCTTCCATCAGTCCCCTAATATAGTCGATGAGAGGGGATAGTTCCTAATTTCTAATATAATATTCACCGTTGATATGATTTATCAAAAATTATATGCCCCCTTTGATATTCAGGTAGGTTATTTGTAGTTTTAGGGCTAGTTCCAATCTAGTGATGAGGTCTTGATACTCGGCATCATTTTTTGTTTTTCCTTTAGATAGTGAAAAAGATAGGGAAAAACTGCTTTCTCTGGAGAGACAAATAAAATCCCTAGACCAACCCGATTGAGCTTCAGGTTTTCCATCCTTATGCCAACGGGACTCTAGGAGGTTCCATAAAAATATATCTCCCAGGTCTTGGGAGTTCCATGGGTGTAGAATACCCCCTCATCTGGAGGCTCAGTGTCTTTTGGTGTATTATTTGGGGCAGGATGTACTGTAAGAAAATCATCTAGGGCTTTCCCTTTCATTAAATTTTTTGATATGAATTGAATTTTGAATTGATTTATGATGAACTCCCATCAATATAAGAACTTAGTCAATATAGGATGGCCAAGGATGTACTTGAGTGGATCAATATGAGAGACTATGTGGAATTCATGGTGTAAAAGTAATGTCTTGACTTTTACACCACAATGATGAGTGGAAGGAATTTCTTATTGACATTAGAATATCTAGTCTCGGTACCCAGAACTATCCATCTAAGGTAGTAAAGAAAATTGTTGCTTCCTGCATCATTTTTTTGTGTGAGTAGGGCACTCAGTAAGCACTCCATAGTGGCCACATATAAGATGAGTGACCTCCCTTCCACTAGAGGAATCAAAACCAGTGGTTGTAGAATGTATTTCTTGAGACCTTCGAAGAATTTTTTACAGTAATATTCCCATTGATATATGATTCCCTTATCCATTATCCTAGTAAAGGGGGGGACATTTTTTGTTTAGGATGTCTATGAATCAAAGAATATAGGTGAGGATCCCTTGGAGTCTCCTTACTTATTTGTGATTTCTAGGGGCAACATTGCTAAAATAGCACTAATCCTTTTGTATCAACCTCAATGTTATGGTAAAATACCAAATATCCAAGGAACTTTCTTGATGTTACCCCAAAAGTGAATTTCAATAGATTCATCTTTAAACTGTGTTGTCATATCTTGTCAAAGATTGTCTGGAGATCCATGAAGTGATCACATCCTTGTTGGGATTTAACAACCAGGTCGTTGATATAAAATTCGGTTTTCCATACTAGGAATTTCCTAATTATGTGATGCATGGCACACAAATATGTAGAACCAACATTTTTTAATCTAAAGGGCATGACCTGATAGTAGAATATCCTTGAGTCACTCTGAAGGCAGTCGCTTTTTCATCTTTAGGGTTCATCTTGATCTAATTGTACCCCAAGTACCCATTCATGAAGGAAAGGTATTTGAAGCTAGTAGTTTCATATATCAAGATTTCTATGATCAGAAATGGTAAATCGTCCTTTGGGAAATGCTCATTAAGGTCTCTGAAGTCAATGTAGACCCTAAGCTTCCCGTTCATTTTCTTAAAGGGGATGATGTTAGAAAACCATCTTGGGTATTGAAATTCTCAAATAAAGTTGTATTTGATCAACTTGTCTACTCACACCTCTACATTGGTGGAATGAGAGGGGTGTATCATCCCGGATGCCTGATGGAAGACTCAATGCTCGTTGGGTTGTTCAAGATGGTGCATAGCCACATCTGGATTCAGTTCAAGCATTTTCGTATAGTTCCATGTGAACACATATTAGTTATTATTTAGAAATTCAATGTACATATCTTTATCTTTTAGGGGCATGGAAGAACTAATCAGAGTAGTTATCGAGTATTCTTATGTTCCCAGATTTATTTTCCTAAGATCATCGATGGTGGTGGAGAACCCTTCCTTGAATATGGGAGGGTAATTCATGAGTTCATCCTCATCCTCTATCATTTCTGAGTCTGTGGGTACATTTTCTGGTGAATATAGAAATTTGGGGTCTTGTCTATCACTATCAAGGTTAGAAAGGCCATGAGAAGAGAAATTATCATCCCCTACCATATGATATATTATATAGAGATGATATAGATGATTTTTTTACAATGTTGCTGGGGATAGGAGGGGCATGGACCTATGAGACTAGATCTATTACCTTGACTCTATTTATGGGGATTACATAGTCATTATCAAGAATACTACTGGGATTGATAGGGGTGGGTTTCAATCCATTAGGGGTTGCAACATGTATATCATCATACACCATTGGTTTCTTGCCTCCATTATTGTAGAAATCCAATTTTTCATATATGAATCTTCATATCTAAAATGGGGTGTTGTCACCATTTAGTTTATCTACGTTTACATTGATGGGGTACTTTAAACACTGATAGAATGTTGAAGATAGCACCAATTGGATATGAAGACAGGGCCTTCCAAGTAGGAAATTATATGATGTTTCTATCTATATAACCATGAACTCAACATCATATGTGAGTTCCAAAAAATAGGCTTTAAGTTTGAACTTTCTGAGAGGTCTTTTATCACACTTATCATACCCTTTAATGGTCAGTTTTGTGGGAGATAGGTCCCCTTCACCATATCCCAAATGTCAGAGGGTTCGAACTGTTTTGAGATTGATCCCAAAACCATTATCAATTGGATTACTTTGGAAATTGACATTATTGAGTCTTCCTAAGGCATATAAGAGACTGATGTGCCCTTGGATGACATCCTCTTGGTCTTGATCAGTGAACAAGATAGAAACATGACATTCTGAGGAAATGGTCTCCACTTGATAGACCTTGACTACAATAACTTCTTAATTGAACTCCTACGTGATCCAGATTGCTTCAATAAGTGGCTCCCAAAGTTTTTTTCCACAATCCATATTGTTTTATTTTCTACTTACACAATACATAAGTTCCTTTGAAATATGGATCACATCAAGTATTGAGATCTTGGTTGGGATAAGAACTAGCAGTTTCAAAATGTCATACTTGTGTGCCATTGGTCGGCACTTCATGATAAGGGGTTGCTTCTAGGAATGCAGTTTGAGAGATGTGGAATTTAAGGTGGAAACCCCTAGATATTTTAAGTATGTTGAGGGAATATCAACTGCTAGTGGTGCAGGTGATGTCGGCCTTCCTCATTACTTGGGATGATCATATTGAACCCCTTCTAGGTGGTCACGCAAGACAATCAGATGTGGAGACTATTGGAGGGACCTGGGGAACCCCCTTATCTCTTTTGGGCCAATTGGAGTACTTTCCTATGATTATTAGCTTCATATATGTCCTCCACAAGGATATGATCAGACTATTGGGTTTGGACATGTCCTCGCTATCCCCTGTATCCTTGGTTTCAGTGAATGTGGCCTCCCATTCACCAGTTATGTGTTGGAAATTCATATTTTGGGGCATATTAATCGTCATAGAAGGGGTATGCCAATTGAATCATGTTGAAAAAACCAAATATGAGGTATTCATCTGATGAGTATCCCATTTTGTGGGGTGGTTTCTGAGGATGTTGTGGGGAATAAATATGCAAGAGTTAGGGATTAAATTGGGGAAGAATATGATTCTTCCTCTTCTATTACTTTTTAATCCATGTAGGGATTCCCTCCTTTGAGAGGAACATTTGATGTATCCTTATTAGGTGGTGTATCTATTAAAATACTACACAATTGTGCTTTCAGGGTGGCATGAGCTCGATCAACTTTTTTTCGAGTCATCCAATTGTAAGACATTTGTGCATGCCTGACCAGAACATTATGTCATTCATCTTCTTCTTGTTTCTGAACAACGATTATGCATGCCACCTTCTTTGGGGAGTTGTATAATGAAACCTGTCAAGAATTTAACATTACTTAAAGTGTTTATTTGAAGATGAAGTAGTCTTGGATGTTATGACTCATCCTTATATGGAAAGGGATGTAGTAGGTACATTCAGTGAGGTTGACCTTATCAGAATTTCTAGGTTGTGGATTCTTGAGTATGTTATTGTTCATGGATACCAAGAAATAACTGGGGACTTGTTAATTTTGGAAGTATTATACCTTTTTCATCCCTTTATCAAATATCAGGTGACCCTAATTTCTCTGTGCTTCTGTATGAGAGTAATTTTGTGGTTAACGTTGCTCGATAGAAGGTACATGGTGGTTTATATCCTTCCTAAGTGCTCAGATGGTCACAATTAATGGCTTGAGAGTGACAGTTTCATCTTCTGATCTACCTGGCCTTTTCCCCTATAATGTGATCATGAGTCATGTTTTGGATTGGATTCACCAAATTGCCTCCTCCAGACATTGTTCCATTTTGATGCACTCATGAAACCCACTCGGATACTTCATGGGGATTAGAGGTGTATCTAACTCATCCTTGAGATTTTAAGCATAGAGTTCCAGTGGTTTCTCTTGCTAGAGAGGGATTTTGAGAAAATAGGTTAAGCCTTTACAACTTTTAATGAATTAAAAAACCCAGTCATTATCATGTTGTTTGCAGTTTTTTGGGTTGAATATAATCATTTTCCTCAATGTGGAGATGAATTGATAAAGAAACTGATGATGAAGGTCTTCCTATCCTATAAGAGATCCTCCTAGTAGACTATTATACCAATAAAAGTCTATCCCTGTCTGATTCTATACGAAACACCTAAACTTTATTGCCTCATTTTGATCTTAAGGGCCCATCATTGGCCCTCATTGGGATATTAAGTGTGTGATATGCTTTTTAGGGTATCCTGAATCGTCAAAGGTAGAGAGTGAAGAATTTACAAAGTTGGGTGGAGCTGGAGTATCATCCACCCATTCGGGACATGGATTCCTATTAGGCTACAAAAGTGTATGTCACCATTCCATGGCTTCCATTTGAGTATATAGGGACTTGATGAAATTATGTAACTCAATGGGTACTACTTTCTGAGTCATCTCTCATCCCAAGGGAGTAAGCAGGGGCTGATGAGGTTGTCATGCCTTCATCTCCCACTACTTCTTAATTCAACCTATGAATAAAGGAGTGATATGGTAAGTTAGAGTTTGACAATGCAATGGAGGGAAGTCATGATTATTTCTGACTTCCCATTTATTTAAACTGGATATATATATCCAGATCCAATCTGATGCTTAGATAATACTCTTGTTGGAAGATCGGTTGTGGGAGGGAGAATATTCATCTCATCCTGAAGATGATACCCAGTGGGAATATTTCCACCGAGTATCTCCTCTTTGAGTTTCTGGAGAGTTTTTATTTCACTTTCATATTAAGATAGTTGTTCCTATGTGGAAGGAATATCAAATATTATGGATGGTGATTGGGATGTAGCTGCACCATCCCCTCTTTCTTTGGCAGCATTACACCAGAGAGGTGGCATCTCTTTATTCAGTAGTGCCATATTTTGGAGCCTTCTCTGGTTTTGAGTGTGTGAAGCCTCAGTTGGTGCATCCAAATAACCCTCCTATCAGGGTACAATTTCAATGTTGTGTCCCTATACATTTTTTTCTTGATGAATGTATTACATGTTGATAGTAATGAAATTCATAAAGGCTTATCGAGTAATGGGAGTTGTTCTATTACTTTCAATGCAATATCCTAATTTTTCACTGCATTCGTTAGGATTTTTATTTGAACCTTTTTCCATATTGGTCCATTTTGGCTTGTGACCCTAGTAGTGTCTGATCGACTTTTTCATATGCTCATCCTATCTTGTCTGATGAACAGTTACTCAAAGGGAGTTTCTGATTGTTGTTTCCATACAATCCCTGACCATCAGAGGTTTGTCTCATGGTGGGAGGGATAGGTGGGACATCGACCATTTTCCTCCCAACCTAGAGAATACTTATTCTCTCTATGGTGATGAAGATGATGAAAATGACCCCACCCCTGTGGGGTCAGGGTCATCTGGGGATGCAATTGGAACTAATTGTTCCCATTGTTAAGGATCCAATGATTCTAGTTGGAGACTTGATTACTCATGGGACAAACATAAAAATATAAATTCCTTCACCCAGTGGAGTGAGGATGATCTGGAATCACCACTAATTCTCCCATGACCTTGTCAGGGGAAGATGAACCTAGATATGGAAATTGAGATAAAAATTCCCCCAGCCAAGTGGGTTGTGGTTTTCCCAAAGCTTCCAAGGATAAGTCTGGAATCCTCTTGTTAATTGAGGATTTTAGGGGTGGATGTGGTGGTAGATATTCCCCTAGCCTCGGGGGCTGGGTCCTCCCCTGGACAGATATTATGGCAGCTGCTATGGAGGATCCTTTGATGTGGTGTAGCTATGATTTTGTGGGGGATGGGTGCTATGGTAGTCTATGATGAGAAATGTTATTTATGAGAAGTTGTATGGATTACTGAAAATTTGTTCTCCATGTTTGAGATTCATTCTCATCGCTTTAGGGGTCCCAATTAGATGTTTTGTTGGATGTATTATCCCTCATTTTGTGATGTCTAGGAACCATTGAATTAGGGGAATTCCAATATAGTGACCAATTGTCTTGAGTGTTACTCGGTCCCCTAGTTTCTCTGGAGGCTATAATATTACAGGATTTCTAATCTGAGGGGTTATGTTTTTTCATGGCTGTAGCAAAGTTCAATGATGCATACTATCCCCATGCTTGAATACAGATAAATGAAGTTGCTTCAGAGATCGGTTGTTGAAGTTTCATGATGCAATGGAAATAATAATGTTGTTGATTTTCATTGTGCTTTTCTGGTTTTGGATCCTGGGCTATGGAGATAGAGGCCAGGTCTAGCTGACAATAGAGTGTATTAATTATCTGAAGGTGAAACTCTTGTGATGGATAATGGATATGTCTAGCCTTTAGTAATTGATGAGTATACCACATATTTTGGCATAGATAAGGCATGAACTCCTTTTTTAGCTCATTTGGTATCTCATAGTTATAACTAGAGAGGGCCTAGAACATTATGGGGAGTATTTTTCTAGCTAACTCTCTCTATATTTCAATTTTGGCCTCCCCCTTTTCAGACTTACACATATCCATCCAGCCGGACCATATAATATGTCTCTAATGGTTTCATTCTAATGGGAGTGGAGTGTTTCTATAATTTGATGGGGAACCATATGAAGTTAACCTTGATGTATTAAGAACTTCTCTATATGAATGCATCATATTTTTAAACACATATCTATATGAAGGTGTCTTGGAAAGGGGAGGATTTCCTTGTCCGTGGGATATATCACCGTGGGGAGGTTGACCACTATGGATGTTAGGAGTAGATTCTATGTGATTCATCTCTACACTACCGCGAGGAGGAATATAATGGTAATGAACAACTTATACTTCCACTTCTATGGAATATTTTATGGACCCTCGTGGTGTTTGGAATGTGTCTCGGAAAATCTCAAGGACACTAAAATTGAGTAGATTAGTAATATAGTGCACATTTTGTGTCATGGTTAGAATAAACCAAAATGATTTTTGTAATTGTGTAGGGATATGAACTTATTGTTTTATAGTTGCTGGAACATATATATAACCCTCTAATTTTGTGGGAGTATGAGCCTACTGCTAAAAAGATTTTGGAATATGTTGATGAGATGTATCATTACTGAGAGGAATATAATCCCATCCTAAGGAATGTTTAATTATAAATTGGTGAGCCTAAGTAAAGATGGGAGTATGATCCCAATCCTGATCCTTTGGGATATTCTGTTAGCCTCTCATGGTAGGAGTATGAGCATATCCCGAGGCATGTGTTGCTCTAACTTGGTGAGCCCTTGTTGGAATAGGAATATGAGCTTGGTCCAAATATGAATTCCTAACTAGAATATATTGATATACCTCTAGAATGAGATAAGGGATATTATCCTCCTACTATATTTTATTGGAATGATGCTGGTGTATTCGTTCATCAGCAGAAGTAGGAATATGCTCCTGTCTTCTGTGTTCTGCTAGAATATGAAAGGAAGATTCACTGAAAGAAATGTGAGCCTGACCCAACCCTTGTTCCATTCTAACTTGCTTAGTCCTAGCTAGAATGAGGATATATACCTGATCCTTGGTCTTAGGAGTATGCCACTAGACTTATTCTATAAGAATATGAGATTTTCCTGAGGCTTCTTCCCCTCTCATGTGGTGAGCCCTAGCCAGAACAAAGATGTGATCCTAGTCCTAGGCCTTTGGAATATTATAATAAATTTTTTTATAGGAATGTGCACATATCCCGAGGATTGTTCCACTCTCACCCAATGATCCTTAGATTGAATGGTAGTATGATTCTAGTACGATGAATATTCCTTTATCAAAATATGCCAATAATCCTCCTAGACTGGAGCAAGAATGGTCACTTAATCTTATAAAACCACTTGTTCGTAATGGTCAGAATGTTCAGTTTCCCTGGATGTAGGGATAGAAGTATGTGTTTTTCCTTTATCTAAAATAGTTTTTTAATATTATGAATGATTTCATCAAATTTTTCAAAAATATATTATCATTTTAGGAAAAGTTTGTGAAGGGATATGAGCCTGCACATTTTACATCTCTAGTATACACTGGAATATGTCTTTGGTTTAAGTAGGGATATGCGCCCACTTTTTTCCTCCTTTTTACATTAGAATATACTAATAGATTTCATGCATGAGGGTATGTATATGCACCTCCCTCATGAATTCTGCTGGTATATGCCCAAAAACTTGTTCCAAGTGAGCAGGAATATGAGCCTGCTTGATGGTTCCGGGAAGAATATATCAGAAGGGATTTTTCAGCAGGAGTGGCGATATAATACCTCTCCTAGGTATCCAACACTTTCCTACTCAAATGAGACTACCATTTTCATGTTCGTGGGCATCATAGGTGGAAACATTTCAGTTTCTACTCTCAGCAGATGATTGGTGTGTATCGGTGGGATGGTGTTGGCGATGACGGTTGAAAACTTCCCTACTTGAAGGCACCTAAACCAAAAGGGTTCTATACATGGATTCCTGATCCACCTTCATCAGAGACTGAAGTTGGAATTTGTCACACTCAAGGTATAATTTCCGGAAGTGATTGGTTGTAGCGACAAGGGATACTGGCTTAGCAGTAGGATTTCATGGGTGATTCAGAATCACTAGTTATCGTGCTTAGAGAACCTCGCAGGTAGCTTCTATGGTTAGGATTGTATTGAATTGGTGTAACTCTTAAATAATCATTTTTACCACCTGATGTTGGAGTTTTTGATTAGGTTAGATCGCTTTGCGACCCACGGGGGTTGCAACCATAGTTGATTTATCGAATCGAATGTAGAATGGTGAAGGAATTGTCTCAAATCAGGATGCTAAGAGTAGTATCTATTGTTTTGAATATGAAAAATAACAAATCAAATAATTATTACAATATTTTAGGAATAATATTCTCAATCATATATGCATGGTTAACACAATTTTTCTTTTATTCTTGATTTTTCCATTCTACTCACTTGGACTTTTCAAATCAATGATGGACTTATTTTATGTGAACTCTGGTTATAGAGGATCATTTGTAAGATCATTCCAGTATTACAACTTTGTTTGAATTGGATATGAAAAACAAATTATCCTATCACATGATTATTCAATCATCCTATAATTTTAGATATTTATGTCGAGATTGTCAGTTTTTTTGTGTATGGGGTGCAAAAGAAAAGTCTTGACATATTATAACTCGATCATTTTTATATTAGAGAGTTTCTTGTGAGGTTCACCATTTTTGTTTCACTAGGATTTGATGTGCGATCAAAAACCCTCAATGAAGTTGGATTGGTTTGAATCTATGGTTGATTATGGGGGGTGTTTGTGTTGTGAAAAATTATGAACATCAGGTTTCTTTTGTCACTCTTACCGGAAACTCTCAATGGTTACCTCATCCATAGCTAGGTGCAGACTTTCTTTCTAAAGGTAGTAATTCATCTAGGTTTTCAGGCCTGATGACTCTTGGGGTCTCGCATTGGTTGTGAGGATGGTTGGTTAGGATCATTGTACCCTTTTTGGGGGGAATTATTGTTTACTTCGTGACTCTCTTATAGATTTAAGATATGTTCACAAATATCTTCCTAATCTTGATATGGGACTGGTTACCCTAAAAATGGTCTGGGGTTAATTCTATTTCATGTGAAAAATACGAGGGTCTATTTAGTGAATCTATCTATATATATCCAAGGTTCTCCATAATTTTTCAGTACTGGGTGGTTAATTATGTGCTGAAACCGTATAACCAAGAGCGTAAAAATGTGCTTCCATGCAAGGATGCGATTAATATTCTCAGGAGGGGATTGAGCCATTATGATGCATCATATGTATCCTGATTATTACAGGAATCAAAACCCACATATTTTATGGGATTGGTATAGTTTAACATCATGAATAAAGGACTTATATGGGTTCTCTGGGACACCAGGTGTTCAAGATCGAGTTTGGGAGGTACATCCTACATATCCCAAATATATAAAGAATAATAGTTTTCATAGTTAATTTGTTCATGGATTATACACTGAGGTTTACCTTTTCATTTTAGAGACTCATGGTTCATATGGCATGATTATTGTAGTTCCATAATCCCACATGATCTATGCTCAGTGTGAGAAACAAGGGATAGAAAATGATCATTTTTTCATTGCTCATGATGTGGGACTTACATGCTAGGACCACCCTGAGATGATTTATTATCAATCTCATGAATTTGGGAGATATCTTATGTATCTTGGTTTTGGAAATAATCACAGTCATAGATGTTCGGTTTATTTCTCATTTCTCTGATGGATGAGGTAGAGTGATCATCCCATGAGAATGATTGGGTCTTGATAGTTGGACCAGAATAAACATTAGTCTTACATAAAAATGGGTGTTTGTTTAAGCTTGATCCTTAGGAAGGTATTCTACGTATCCTCGTTATGGTAGGAATCAGGGTACTTGTAGTTCAATATTTCCTTTGGGACTGGTCCAAAGTTATATTCCCTTGTGTTTAGGTGAATGTGGCATGCCAGTTATTGGGGTTACATACTCGTATTACCGTAGATAGTAGAGACTCATGATGTGAATGATATGAATATTGAAAATCCTTAATCCCACATGAGCTATGATCGGTGTGAGAAACGATGGATAGAAAATAATCAATTTCATTACTTGGTAGGTGATGGAATTACATATTATTACTTCCCTTGAGATGTTTGGTGTGGAGATCGGGCCTCATGGAGATGTCCTACATATCCTGATTATGGAAGGAATTGGATTCATTGTAGTTCAGTTGATCAGGGCTTACACTATGAGATTTCCCTATTGACTAGGAATGTTTTCCTACATAACATGCACTAATTTTCCGCTCATCCTGATATATAAGAGAGTATTTTCTTGGCATATTCAAAGAAAACTAAATGATCTAGTTGTTATTTCTAAATGACTTCATGTAACCCAGGTGTCACATCCAACGGTTGTCGCATGATCAAGGCTAACTTGTCCAAAGGAAATCACAAGACCCAGAGGATTTATCATGTAAACCATCGCATGACTTAGCTGGATTGTCTTGAGGGTGTCGCATGATCCACCTACCTTGACATAGTGTTATTCTCAAGAGCTGATCGACACACATAGCGGGTGTCATGAGAGTTAATAGGACATGTATTGGAGGGTATCACATGTCTTCGATGACACTCTTGGATGGCATCAGAAGACCTAGGCAACATTTCTAGATCGCATCGTGAGTCTTGAATGACTTACCCAAAAGGTATCACAAGAGATGATTGACATGACCGGATAAGACCATGCGAATTATATGACATGATTGGGAACTGTTATATGAGTCATTTGAATTATCTGAATGACGTCGCAAGGCTTGTGCGATGAGCCCAGAGGGATTTGCAATTCTAAAGTGGCATGTCCAGGGGGACCATGTGACTTTCTCTAACATGTACGTAGGATTTTACATGAACCAAATAGCATGATGAAGGAGTTTCATGAGATATGGGAGACATTTCCTGGTGTTGTCGTGTGTTTTGGATGGTTCACACAAAGCACATCAGGGTCATTGAACATGTTTTCTGCTTAAGTATTCCAACTTTAATCTTTGTTATAATCCTTATATTTCGAATTCCTTAGATTTATTTAGTGTCAGTTTATTTTTAGTCTTGCATTATCTAGAATATGTGTGGTATCTTCTTCAAAAATATTTCCATATGTCCTTCAAATGATTTATGAGTGACCATGAAAAGTGATTTATGCATGGCACATGATCACTTTGGTTATTAACCAACATATTACCAGATATAAGACCTGCTGATTGCAAGATTAGCCACTCTGAGAAATATGCTATGGTAATCGGGTGTACTAATGAACCTGGATGGGAAAAAAACCAACCCCTTCATTAAGGATGGGGTGGGTGATTTATAGGCCTCTCCATCCTGATTGTTCACTGCTTCGCACAGCGCATATCATGCGAGTCCATGATAGAGTTAAAAAATGGATTCAATGTCAAGAATATTTGTTGTGGATCGCTCTGGGGATGTCATGTATCTTTTAATGACCATGAATCTATTTTTTCAATTACCATTTTATCAGATTATATCAGATCAATGGTTTCTTGATTGATGAAGTGGACATGCCAAGGGACTCGCATATTGTCATATTGACATAAGCAAGGGCCTTTTGAAAGATTGATATGTCTATTAAGAGGTCTTCACATGGATTCAATAGACTTTTCTAGAATGTTTTTCAAGATAAGGATGAATTTCTAGTGGGCCTTTGTGAGATCAGGATGACTGATTAAGGGGTATTTTGAAGTCATGTTATGGACATTCTTAACATATCTCAAGATTTTTATGACCACAAGGGGCTTCCACCTTTTCCATTATTTTATTTCATTTGTTTATTTAATAATGTTCAGTAGTCATGTGATATTACATGAGTAATGTTAAATACAATTACTCTACCTCTTGATGATGTGTCGTATGACCAATAAGGTCATGTGGAGATGCGCGAGTACTTCGTGGAAAAATCTATATGTCTGTCCTTAAGGAGATAAAGGGGGATTGTGATGTTTCCTAGACATACGTGAGGTTCTTCGCGTGATGAGGAAGACATACCAATGGGATTTCTTGATATGAGGCTGAAATGTTTTCCTGGCCTCATGGTGTCTTTCAGATCACCGGCGGTGTATCACTTGTCTGTTATGACTGTGAGGGGCTTCCAACTCCTCCCTTTTAATTTATATTTTTTTATTCTAAAATGGCTCAAGGGTCTTGAGAGTTTTTTTGGACATTGTCAATAAAAATTACCATTCACATTGGTGATGCGTCACATGATATTTATGACTGCGAAAGGCCTCCACATGTAGGACATTTTTCTCTAATTTTCCAAGGAGTTTTGCGACCTTCACCCACTGATTGTTTGTGAGTTCACCAAATGATCTATATGGGATATTGCAATAGTTTGTGTACCTTTTCATGTCCTGTTGTCATGTTTTCCTATGGTGTGTCATGTGATTAGTGTTGTATCATGAGATTACAAGCATATGTTGTCAGGGATAGTTTCTCTGCTTGACTTTGATGCACCGCATGTTCATTAATGGATCTCGTAATAGCATGTGGAAATTTTCAAGGATGGCCTCTTTTCTCTCCTTTTATATGTCATGTGTTCATGGATGTAATATTTATCCTCTTAACATGATGATATCAAGGGGGACATAGATCTTCTCATGCACACATGAATATTGCATGTGTGTGGTGTGGACTTCCATTGGATCAGCATGGTACATAGAGTCTTGAATGTTATTCAAGTTAGTATTTCATGGCACATAAAATAAATTATTAGGACATGATCATAACTAGATTCCAAGCCATTTTCCATAATTCTTTACCTAACCAGGTATACTTTAATTAAATATTCTTTTGGGTAGATGCAGGAAGGTGATATGCACTCACTTCCATGCTCGCCTAAAGAAGTTTATATGTGAGATATTGGTACTATATTTGCATGATATTGGAGCCTTGTTATATCTGAGTCCTTCACATGATAGGTTATTCGGTGAAACACTATTTTTCAAGATGGGTTACATGGTGTTATATCCCTTTGCATGAGGGGTTACATGATGCCACAGTCTTTCAAATGAGGGGTTACATGGTGAAAAATATCATGGCACAAAGGCTTCAGGTAAACTACACTTTTCCTCCATTATGCATATCTTCAAACCATTATTTTCAATGCCTCTATTTTTTATGAAGAATATCCTATAAATAAATAATGGTATCTTACGATGCTTTGTTTAAGAAAAATGAGAGCACTCCCTTAGAGAGTGGCAGCCTCTTTACATGATAAGTTATGTGATGCATGTCTCCTTATGTAATAGATTAGATATTTTCTTGAATATTAATGTGAGTTCAAGCATGGGTCTCACATGAAATTTTTCTCATAACCCTTATGGGGTTCACGACACTCTGTTTAAAGGAAAATAAGAACTCTCCTTTCAGAGCAATAGTGGCCCCCTTTTATTCATGATATCACTATATTTATAGATGAAGGATCACACTACATTTGTGCAATTGGGAAATGTGGTGTTTCCTACAAACAAACACTGTTGTTCATCACACCAACTTTCATAAATTTAGATCTCATGATTATACCGCATCAAGATAAATCATAAATGCATTGAAACACTAGGTGTTCCCAAAATATTCATCAGTCGAGTACAGTGGCCTTCAAAAACTAAATATTATTATTCTTCCTTTACAATGACATTCACATGATTGGACTCTTCACATGATTCCAAAAAAATCATGTAATCCCTCCTTCATGTACATGGATTTGTATGGTCGCATAACCTTATGGTGGCTTCACACCATCATATAATCCACTTCAGGATTTTCATGCATCCACTATGGAGATTTTTCACACACATGCAATTCTTGAAACTTTCCTATCTCTACAATGGATTATCCAACCATATGTAACAGTGGCCTTGATTTTACTACATTCTCTATTTTCATTTCCAGCTATGGGTTCTTCCTTTCATGTATATTATCCTGATGTTCATCCATGCACTCGAACAAGCTGGTGTGGCCCTCCTCTGCATCGCATGCTACATACTAGGACATGAAAAGGCCTCCCCAACTGATCATCATGAACCATGGGCATCATGCACTGACCCTATCTATGGACCATCTTCACAGAACGACAGATTTACATGGAGTTCTCTTGTAATCCAATAGGTTTCAAATTCACATTCTTGTGCGATCAGAATCACATGAAATATACTATAATTTCTTCGTATAAGCCTTGGGTTTTTTGTGAGTGAAGGCTTGTGCGAAAGGTCTATGATATTAGTTCCATATGTGATCCATTAAAACCCCCTTTAAGACCTATCATTACGTTGTATGTGGTCCTGTATATGGATCGATCTTTATATGAAAACATGTTTCATGTAGCATTCCATGCGTGAGGAGTTCTACTGCAAGCAAGGTCAAGCACACTAACTATGTTTTCGGACTGATCACTATAATCAAGAGTGCCACACCCTAACTCCATCTGCAAGCCATCCTTGATCTATATGGAGGATTCAGAGAGATACACTATGATCAAGGTCATACGCTCAAGGTCCCATTAGTTTTTAGTATCCACAAATCTGAAACTTCATTGCCACACAGTTGAAGAAGATGACATGAAACATATTTTACCCATTACCTGATATGTATGACATGTGTCCTTCCATTAAAAAGTGTGTAATTCATGATTATGAGCATCAATACATATAAAACCATATTTTCTCATAATTTAGTAGGTCCTATTTATTCCAATCAATCCAATAGCTAGAAAAATACTATCACATAATAATATTTTAATAGTTTATTATGGTTCATTTAAATTCAATGTTGCATACAGGGTAATATATCAAAAAAATTAAATTTATTGGAAAAAAATATTTCATAAAATCTTAGGATGTTACAATCTCTATTAAAACCTGTATATTTTTAATATAACACCATTTTATTAATTTTGATGTTATGAATTTATATTTATTCAAGAAATATTTATTTTCTGAATAATTACATGTCACCAAAAGATATTATATAATCAATTAGATATCAACCATACATTTAAAATTATAAAACATACTTCATGGTCGAAAATATGCTTTATTTAATGGTTAAATATATTTCCTTAAAATGATTTCCATTTTTATATATCTAAAAAATTATTTAATTATAGGATATTTTATAAATGTATATTTATTAAAATAATATGTATTTAGATATATATTGATTATCGTTAGAGTCTTATAAAAAAATTTATCAATGTGTGAAACAATAATATGAATTTTCATTTGAAAATGAAAAAGTTTTTATTCTAAATAAATTATTTTCCCATGTATTATATGAATTAATTTACATTTTTGATTTATCATATTTAGATCATGAAATTTAATTAAATTATTCATTATATCTATAACAAAATAATTAACAATAATGAAGTGTTATTTAATTATTAATTAATATAGATAAATCCATTTAATGTTAAAAATACATTTCCTTAATTAATTGTTTTTATTCCATTATGAATTCCTATATTTAAATGATCATTTACCACTTTTAGAAATAAAATCCTTTAAAATATATTTCATATGTTTATTCAATATTTATAAATTATTTATTAATATTAATTTCATTTTTATTCAATAAAATAAGATAACCAGGTTAATGTTATTTACCATGATAAAGGTAAATGGGTTATTTTTCAAAGAAATATTTTTTCCATGTGTAGTGCATTTTATTAAATAATATAAATTAATAAATTTTAATTGATGATTCTAATAAATATTTTCAATTTATAAACAAATATATTAACTATATTTTAATTATAACATGATATGAAATAATATTTAGAACACTTATGTTTAAAAATCATTTTTTAATTAAAATATTTTTTCAATAAATTTTGGTTAACATTTATAAGATAAATTTCTGAATTTTAGAATTTTGATATGATAAAACTGAATTCATTCTTTCGATTCATAATTTAATAATCTTCTTATGGGAGAATTATTGAAATTTTTTTAGAAAATTTTATTTTTTAGTTGATTATAAAAATCATTTTTTACAAATAACCATAAATTTTATGAAATCATCATCATATAAGTATTAAATAAAATATTTATGAAACCTTTTTATCTACTAAATATGTATTGAAGTAGTATTTTAGGTAAATTTGAAAATATTAAGTGGAATCTTGAAACTTATGTTTGACATTTTAAAACCTATGTTATTTTTTATTCAAAAAACTGTTTTTTAATATTTACCTTTAATTAAGTGATTCAAAGATTCCACTCAGTTATTTATTTGTTAAATTTATATATAACCCTAATTTTTTAAAAATAAACCAATAAATTTCATTGGAATCAATACTATTCATATTCATTCACTTAAATAATAAAATAGCCAATAATTTATTATAAATTTCCACCACTTCTCACTTAAAAAGTAAACCTCCACCACAAAATCCAATGCACCGGTAAAATTATATTTAAAATATATAATATTAAATATTAAATTCCATAATAATTATACTCCACATTGTTTACCTTTCCATCTCATGATAATTCCTTGATTCCTTTAAAAACCCTGAGGGCTTCAAAAACATGATACAATTTCTTCTTTGGGAGTAATGACTTATTATCCTACATTTCCATTTATATTATTCTTACACCTATTACCAGTTATGATTTATCATATTGAAAACATATAAATGATATCATTATATCTTTGGAATAATTATATTTTAGTAAAACCACTACATAATTTTACTCATCCATTGATTATAACATGTTCGTGTTTTGGACGGTCTAAGCACCTTCATGGATGATGCTATAAAATTTTATCATGATTGGTAATGAATAAATATATAATGGTAATATATTATATTAATATTTAAATAATATTTTGGTTATTTAATGGTAAAATTAAACTTTAACTTATTTTAATATACCACCTTTTATTTAATAAAAAATCCTTAAACAATCCCTTTATGGGTTTCAACTTCACAAATCATAATTGAAAATCCCATGTAATGAACTTAGATCATCGTAGATAATTATAAAACATCAATTATTTTTCCTTTAATATTTTTTAGATGATTAACACATTAATATGTAATGATGACCAAATATGTTATACTAAAACAGAGAAGGAACTATTGAAAATACTAAAAATCGATATTCATTATTAACTAAAATATATATAAATGATTAATATAATATGTGATAAATATGAATAATGTTATAAAATAGATATTTAATTAGTCTCATTTTAATATAAATTAATATAAATTACATCTAAGAAATTGGGAATCCAAGGTAAGGGTTCTATTTCTCAATTTTAATTACTTGACACTTGTTTCATATTATACACCATGTTTTATTTTATATGGTGTAATTAATCACCTAAACTATTCATATATTTTAAAAAACTTTTATTTCAAGATATTTGAAATTCTAACTCATCATTTCCCTTTTTTTTCTTTTGATTCATACCATACCAAAGTCATAAGGGTTTTATTATCTCAATTTCCCTTTATTGAGACATTCTTAGTATTATGCACATATTTTCATTAATATAGTGTATATAATGCCTATTTAAGGTATTATATCAAGATTATATTTATATTCATGGTATTTAAAGTTCATTTTCATTTTCTATCTCTAATTTTTAATTGCATTACTCGTTAGAAACTTTTCAAGGGTTTATATCTACTCAATTTACTTTCAATTAGTTGTATTCCATTATCTCCAACACCATAGATATAAAATGGTTACACTATAACATAATATTTTATTATATTTAAATTTATATTATAATTCTGAGTACGTTCATTTAATTCTCATAATTATTTTTTTATTGATTCTTGAATCATTAAATTTTATCTCTATAAGAGTTTTTTTAACTCATTTCATTTTAATGAGTTATAATGTTTCTTCTTAAAATCCATTATTTTATGTTAGGAACACTCTATTGTATAATTTTTTTATGTTTTATTTCCTTTTTCTTCTCTATGTATATTCTCTAATAATACCATCCATCATCTTTATCCAGATTTCTTATGATTTTATTTTATAGAAATCTTTATGAAACCCATTTCATTCTCATGGGTTTATTATGATTTGATGAAATTGTGAATTTTTTCATATGAAATAAATATGTAATTTTTTTCATTATGTGATGGGTGGTCCCATAATTATATATCCCTCCAATTTAATGGGTAAATATTATATCTCATAAGATGAAATGTAAGGGATCGGGGCGCTGTCCCAATCCACTATAGGACTATCTACTATGTGATAATAGTATATGAAGTGAGTCTTGATATAAGAAATTATTTTCTATGTGTATTTATGTGCCTAATTTTTATTCCAAATTATTATTTTAGTGTTATATTTTCATTGATGGTGATTATTGACTCATGTTTTCACACTCATATGTCTCATTTCTTATTTTTCATCAAAATACTAATATGATGACACGTGATTTTTTATTTATTTTTTATCTAGTAATATTATCATATGTTATCTTCAAAAATCATGATTACGTTCTCTTATCCAAATTTTTATTTTATGCTAATTTATGAACATAGATTTTTTACACTTATTTTTATCCTTACTGGGAATTTTAGCTCAACATTTCTTATATTTACATTCCCTATGTAAATAAAGAAAATTATTATGAATGATGTGTCAATAATGTTATCATATGTAGATAATTTAGTGGATGATTATAAAGTATTATTTTGGATAATTAAATATATTTTTTGATTAAAAAATAATGTTCTTTTAATGTAAAATTAATTCTATAAAACTATAATCCTAAACGGTCTTGTGTGACTAAGTGTTGACATATTTCTATAAATCACGTAATTATGGGATGGTTAGGTTTGGGATATCATAGTTGGTATAAATGAAGATTTTAGATAAAATTATAGGTTATAGTGTTATTAATTATATAAAATTTAAAAGTTTTAAATTCATTATTAGGTTAATAATTCTTTAGGTGATCATAAATTCAAAGCTATGGACACCCCTTTCAGGTCTTATGTGATATGATTTAAAAGGTTTTAGAGATATATTATTTGGTTATTGTAATAATACATGATTGAGGTATAGATAACATTTAGAGTTGGTATGTGATTTGATGTTGAGATAATTTGGGACAAAGAGTTATTTTATTTTTAGTAGATAAATTAATTAGTATAGATAACATTTTATACTTAAAAGTGATTTTGGTGACTAGGTTATTAATTTTATTTAGGAACAAGTTAACTATATTTTTTGGATTAAGTTATATATTGTCTAGTGTGGGATTTTATACACCAATGGTTAATATTATTTGAGGGATACAGATTGAGATTACTATTGTAAATATATATGACTGGTTTCCCATGATTTTTGGGTTTATAAATTTAGTAAGAATTATTTTTTATGATTAATTATGTTCAATAATTTTTGGGAAACTATTATGTTGATTTTTTCAAGAACTTATGATTAAGGTTTTCATGATTTTTAGAGTTTACTTTTCAATCCTCGATTATATTAAAGTATTGTTCTCTTATTTAATATTTTAACTGTTATCCATGTTCCATTATATAATAAAAATTTTCAATTCATATCTTGGAAGATGAATAGGTATTTTCTTTTGAACCATTTATATCTCTCATTATCTCTCTTCAAAAGGAAATTTTATATTTTTTATCGATATGGATTTCCTAAAAACAATTTGAAATTCCAAAAAGGTATTTATTGATACTTCTATATATTTATGTTATCTTTCACTCCACAATTATTTTATTTTACTTTTATTCTATTCAAGGTTCCAATTTGGGGCTTTTTATAATATAGTTTTCTAATTCATCTTTCACAACTTGAAAGAGATTTTCAAAAGAATAATGTATTTCTTCACTTTATAAATAATTGATCATAAATACATACACAGTAAAACAATTTGTGATTATATTAAAGAATTTAAATTGTGAGTACAAGATTTATTTAAATGGGGAAGAATGACACAACCTTTGTATTTTTATTAAAAATTAGTTTTGTTAACATTAATTTTATGAAATTATATTTATTCATGAAATAATTATTTTAAAAAACAATTTCATAGAACTAAAATATATTATATAATAAATTATATAAAAATGGTATGTTTAAATTCATCATGCTTACTCTATGACATAAAATATATTTTTTAAAGGTTTAATTTATTTCATTGAATTGTTTTTTATTTTTATATATCTAAACAATTATTTAATTATAAGCTATTTTATAAATTTATATTTCTAATAAATATAGGGACTTATATGCATATTGATTATTATGATTTTCTTATAAATATTTTTATTAAGTTATAATACAATAATATTTTTTTTCCATTTGAAAGAGAAATAGTTTTCACTATAAATAAATTGGTTTCCATGTATTTTATGACATTATTTAAAATTTAAATTTCTCATATTTAGTGCATGAAATTTAATGAAATTTATTTCATAAATATATAATAAAAATTCATGAAAATATTATTAATTATTTAGTAAAAAATAAAATCATTTTATGTTACAATACCTTTTTAAAAAATGTTTTTATTGTATCATGTGTTATTATATTTATTTTAAATTTTATATTGTTAAGAAATTAAGTCCATTTAAATTTATTTCAAATTTCAAATAAAAATTCCTATGTCAGGGAATGATTTACACTTCAATTTTGATAAAAAAAAATGATACCGAGGTAAATTATAGTTACCATGGTAAAGGTAAAAGGGTTATTTTTCAATGAAACGATTTTTTCTATTTTTACTGTATTTTTATCTTAATAATTTAAATTAATTCCATTTTAGGGATGATTATAATTAAATGTTTCAATTTAAAAAAAATATTTTAACACTCATTAAATTATTAATTGATAAGACATAATATTAAGAACTCTCAACTTTAAAAACTAGTTTTTTAATAGAAATGTTTTTAAATTATATTTTATGTATTTATTTAAAATAATATTTATTAATGTTATAATTAAAATTTTATAAAATGTATTTAATTTTTTGATTCATCATATAAAAATTATCTTAGGGGTGAATGTTTTTTATTTTTCCAAAAAATTGATTCTTTAGTGAATAATAAAAATGTAATTTTTTTACCAATAACCATAACTTTTATGACATCATCGTGATATAAGAATTAAATAAAAAATTATGATTTTTTTTGAAAAAAATAAATATTTAAGTTTTATGTTAATTCACTTAGAAATAATAAATTTTATTTAGAACCCTGTGTTCCCCTTTTTTGGAACCCAAGTTATATTTTATGCAAATAAAAAACAATTTTTGAGTTTTTAGCTTTAATGAAGTAATTCAACGATTCCATTCGATTTTGAATTTGTTTTTATTTCAAATAAAATTCCTTGATTTAATCATAAAACAATAAATTTCATGGAAATAAATACTATTCACAATCTTTGTTATAAATAACAAAATAATCATTACAGTATTCAAACATGTCACTACTTATAACTTATAAAAGCACCCATCCACCAACCATTCCATGACACACCTAAAATTATAATTTTTTCGTATATTATGAAATATTTCATTTTCTAATAATATTCACCTATGTTTTATTTAATATGGACTCATGAGAATGGCCAGATTTTTTCAGAAACCAAAAAGCCATCCAAGAGAAGATGTAATTTATTCTTTATAAGTAATTACTTCTTATCATTTATTTACATTTATGTTCTTATTATACATATTAAAAAATAATAAATTATCATATTAATAACATCTAAATGAGATCATTTCACTTACATAATAATGATATTTATAAAAACAAGTACATAATCTTAATCATCTATTGATTATAGCATTGTCTTGTTGGGATCTATTTAACCACCTGCATGAACAATGCTATAAAATTTTATCATGGATAGTTTATAAAAACATAATTACTATTATTTTTTGGCATTAATATTTAAATAAATTTTTTATTTAATGTTAATATTAATATATTAATTTTTATTAATATACTAACTTTTTTGTTAAAAATTACAAAAATAAGACCACTATGATTTTCATATTCAAGAATCATACCTAAAACTAAAATTGAATGAAACCAGAGATTCATAAATCATTTTGTAACTTTGATCATAGTACCTTCATTATTGTAGAGATTATGAACTCATGAACATGTAATGATTACTAAAACTGTTAAACCAAAATAGATAAGGAAAGGTTGAAACTGCTGACAACTAATAATTAATATAAACTAAAAACAAGTAATAACCATGTAATAAGTGAATATAAATTATTAATATAATTGATAATAAAAATGAATAAGGTTCTTAAATATATTATCAATTATCTTATGATTATTATGCTATAATCAAGAGTATTCCCAAGAAAGCAGGAATCAAAGGTAATGGTTCTTTGTCTCAATTTCGATTCCTTGTGACATATTTAATATTTTGAACCATGTTTTCTTATATATATAGTATAATTAATACCCTATTGTGTTCATGTATATTAAAAATAATTTATTTCAATATATTTTTTAGACCATCTCATGATTTCCATTATTATTTATACAATAGCAAATTCATAGGGTTTTCTTTCTCTCAATTTATTTTCAATGAGATATGCTCCATATTTTGCCCCTATTTTCATTTATATGGGGTATGTATTGACAATTTGATTTATTATATCACAATTAAATTTATATTCATGGTATTTAATGTTCCATTTCATGTTATATCACTCATTTTAAATTTTCTTATTTATAAACAAATTTATAAGGGTTTTATTCAACTCAATTTACTTTCATTGAGTTATAATATTTCTTCTTAAAAATCATTAATATAAGATGTTTACACTATACCATAATATTTTATTATATTATAATTTATATTATATTTGTAGGTACATCCATTTCTTTCTCATAATCATCCTTTCAATTGGTTCTTAAATTGAAAAATTTACCTTTGTAAGGGTTTTCCTAACTCAATTTTATTTCAATGATTTGTAATGTTTCTCATTGAACTCTATTATTATATGTTGGGTACACTATATAATAATAATTTATAATTTATAATTTTATTTTTTATTTTTATGTATATAATCTAATGATACCATATATCTTCATTCTATATACGGCTTATGCCCATGTTTTTTTAAAATCATTTTGAAACCCATTTCTTTCTCACTTGTTAAATATAATATGATTAAATTGTGATTATTTTCATGTGGGATAAATATGAATGGTTTTATAATATGTAATGGGTGGTACCTGTATTATATATCCCTCTAATGTATTAGGCAATGCTTTATATTGAATGAGATGACATGTAATGGACTAGGGAGTAAACCATATCTATTATGGGACTCTTTCCATTATGTGTTGATCGTCTGGATAGTGAGACTTTGCATAAGAAATGATTTTATATTCTTATTTATATACCAAATTATAATGAAATATTCATATTCCTATGATATTTATTTATGTATCATGATTATTGAAATAATTTTTCACCATCATATGTCCATTTTTTATTTATATGAAAATATTTAAACATTTATTCATGATTTATGATATATGTTTTATTAGGCATGATTATATTTTGTTATATCCATACACCTTGATTTTATTCTCTTGCCCCCCATGTTTAATCTTATGATCAGTTGTTATATTTGATTTTTATCGCTTATTTTTACCCTTATAGGTCATTTGAGCTCACCCTTTGTTATTTTTACATTCCTTAGGTAAATAAAGAAGAGTATTATGATTGTTGTTTCTAGAAGGCTATCATTTTTGGTGAGTTTTGGGGTAGATTTTGATGTTTTATTATGGATAAATAAATAGTTTTTTATTGTGGATGAAAAATAAGGTCCTTTTAATGGTAAAATTATTGGTTTTACTTTGTTATTATTTTCATAATTCTCTAAAACTCTAAACCAAATACATCTTGGGTGTGAAAGTGATGGAATATTTTCTATAAATCATGTAATTATAAGATGGTTATGTTATGTATGTTACAATATCCTCCTATATTTTGGTCAAAATTATTTCATTAAAAGGTGTGAGTGACATATGTTTTCTATCAATGGTGATTCTCTAGATGGCATGGACCTATCTAGGAGATACACTCTCTAGATCTAAAAAAGTGGTGTGGTATGAACAACACATAAATATTTTGATAAGAATAGGGGCACATAAATAATGAACACATAATTAAATATAATACCATATTGAACATTATCTGTTCATATATATCAATTTCATGTGTCGACCCACATCACTAACTATCATCACTAAGTGTTCAACAAAAATTATCCTAGGGTTTCATTGGTGTGAGTTGATCAAAGAATCATCCACAACTAGAAACATATACATCACCTACTCCTTAAATTAATCCACTTTTTAGTAGTTTATTGTTCCTATAATAATAATATCACTGGTCTTAACACTATCTTCAACATAGAGTCCCACCCATAACACCACTTTGGATGTCTCTATTGGGAAATCTATCTCATTCCCAAAACCAAGGTGCATCTCTACCCAGAAACTCTCAAATACCAATGTACACTATAAGACCCTAGCATAGGTATGGATGCATATGAGAAAAATCCCATCCAAAGTACTTTATCTGAAATACATAGTCTAACTATTGTGCCTAAACAAATCTAGTAAAAAATCATGTACAATTAAAACGTTTTCAGTTCTATACTCGTTAATGAGTACTTGAACATTGTCATGATACCTTATGAAGGGTCCATTATCTGTAAAATTCATATCATCATCAAACCACAAAATGGGACCAAATTATGAAAAAGTTATAAAATTATACCCATGCTAGAGTATTTATATCCTGATTTAAAGAAAATCACCACACACCAATGGGCATTGTTGTGAATTTTAGGGGACTCAAATGAAGAATCGTCATGTAGTCAATGTGTGTATTGAATTGATAGAATGTGTGAGTCACTAAATTTAACATAACCTCTTCAATAAGATGATTTGAGTTATCTGAGAATATAAAAAACCATTATTAATATAAATCCCATAGATTACTCCACCTGTATATTTTTCGTTGAATCCCTAGGAACTATTGTCCACTCTACAGAAATTCTGGTTTTAAACAAAAAGGAGGATAAATATTACTCTGCTCATCGAGTAAGGGTATATCTTAATCAGGTATACATAAATGCCTCATTACTTGGATGATCATTAGTGAGATACTGAAGCACTAGCATAAGATCTCATAAACCTACCTTTATATAAGACTTTTCTATGTCTAGGTAGCGTTCTTCAGTTGTTTATATGAACCCAAAATTATTGAAGAATATTTAAGTATGTTGACATAATAAATACATGAAAATATCAAAACCAACCATTGCATTATGTACGAAACATTAAATTTATACCCTAGAACCTATTCCTTATGGTTTTAAGATGGTGTAAATATTATTAGAGTCCTCTTAAAAAGATATATCAACTGCTATTAAAACATTGGTTTCCCTGGTTTGAAAACTAATCTAAAAACACCTTAACATCATTTGACTTAAACTCCCAAACTAAGTTATACACAACTAGTAATTCCAAACTATGTACCTAGGATTTTAATTCCTCTAATACCATTCTAAAATGACTTAACCCACCAGAAACCCTATTCAGTTAGTGATGAGATTAGTGTTCCACTATAAGACACCCTCCAATGTAAAGAAGTTAGCGACTAGCACAAAAAATGAATAATCAAAATCAGGAGGCATTATCATGTAACTACTAAAAACAAATATTCTATAAAATACTCATAATATAAACTAAAAATAACAACAATAAAAATTAACCACTAAACTCTATAATAATGGATGCATCAACAATAAATATACAATGCTATATCTCACAGGAAACTTAAAATATAATTAGTACACATAAAAAAACACACTATGAAATAGATGTTTATAAAGTTAACATTATCTCCTTGATGAAGGGATACTTGATAAGATCCACCATGTGCCACTATACACCAAGAACTCCTAGGGGAGTCTTCGAATAACAACTTCAACTACTGAGTACCACTACATGTCATTAAGAATATCTTACAGATAAACATCTCTACCTCTTTGATCACTAAATCTATCTTCAAAATATTCATTTCCTATAAAGACACAACATGTATTAGAAAAGTTCATATGTAGTGGGGAGTATAAATATACCGATTAGGACACCCTAAAATAGTAAATAAAAGATAAAACCACTAGTTTTATCAAAACCCTAGATATATGAGAGTAACACTACTAAAAAAGAGGCCTTTAACAATGCTAGAAATGGAATTCATTAGTGATAGAAAAGTTTTGACTACCTGAGCGAGATTAAAAGCCATGGCCTTTTATAAGTGCTTTTATAAGTGCTGAATTTCATTTCATTTATCAGCACCTTTAACATTGCTGAAAAATGTATCCTTTATCAGTACTTTTAAAATATCTGATAAATTTTTCCTTTATTAGTGATTTTAAAAGCATTGATAAAGGTCCATACTACAGTGTGTTACAACAACACACTACAGTAACAGAGCAATGTGTTGTAACAGCACACTGCATCACTTTAAAAACACTAGATATCAAAAAAAAAAGTCCCAATGCATAATATAAATGAAATGATATTTACAACAGAAATACAAAAAACCAATATATTATAGACATTGCAAACAATGGTTTATACAATTCCATAAATAAAAATTATTGCATACATTCAAAAAGATCAATGCTCTGTTGTCTTTTAATCCTAACCCCGAATCATGTTATTGGTGAACAAACCACCCTTACTCGAGCTAAATAATTCACCTGTATAAGAAAAAATTCTTATATTAATAATAAAATAAAGAAATAAATTAACATAATGTGTAAAGTTTACTAAAATTGATGTTAATTTTACTAAAATTGATGCCAATTTTAAATAAAAATACACACATTGAGTCATACCTGTCACACCATGCATTGGATTGAGTTGCAAATGATTCCAACATGTCTCAAATGACTTATGGATCATTTTCCTAAAGTATTAAATCATTATAAATTTGGTTTCATAGTTTTGAGTATGTCGGTTGTCTTTTTTAATAAAATGTCATTTTAAACCGGAAATACACACATTTGACTCATTCTGATCACATCATGTTTCAGTTTGATTTAAAACTAATTCATACAAGTCACAAATGACATATGTATCATTTTCCTAAATTATTAGGAAAATAAAAGTGTGTTTGTCATGACCCCCTTGTAACACCCCATGAATTCATAATGTGTTATTTCTTCAAAATAATTCAATAACTTGCACTACACGCAACACCGAGTTCAATTGCACCATGACTTACCAAAAATCCATTCAAAAGAGGTTATGAATAGTATTAACTAAATTTTAAACTTTATATAATCCTTTTAATTTTTCCATATTATGAGTATCTTAGACATAATGTAAGAACAAATTCATTTTCAGTATTGCAATTTTATCAACTTTTAATAGTGAACCCTTTTTAAATACAATATTTTAAACTTTTTGACTAAATGGGGACCTCAAAAATTTAAAATGAAAGATCCCAAGCTTCCATGGCACGCTTTCTTTGAATAATACAGTAGCGTGTGTTGTACGCAACCTTGAGTTTTAACACACACCACAACCAATCAAACTAGCCGTTATGAATAGTAATACCTAATTTTTGAAATTATATATATTTTATATTTCAAAATGGACTTCATTTTTGGATTCGGAATATCTAATTTATCCTAAGGTGAAATTTTGGTAATTTTCGGATAACTTTCATATTTTGATGAATAGTGAAAATTACTAAATTTTAATTAAAAACAAATTTTTTAATCAAAATAATTAATAGTGATAAATTATGAATTTGAGTGGTTTTAAATTATATTTAGAATATATTTTTACCATTTAATATAATGTTGGTCATTGGACATAATTTTACAATTAAACCGAACATAAACAAGTGTCAATCTTTTGATAGTTATTATCTCTTAAAAACACGCTTTTTGTTTTGACAGCGGGAATTAATTTTAAATTAATTTCTGCCACTTCTGTGTTTTGAATTTAGAAAAATGGATTCCATATTTGGAATCAGGATTTCCAAATTGTGTAAATAGTTAACTTTTATTTTTAGACATTTTGAATAATTACTGTGGTAAATATTTTATTTACCATGGTTAAGGGTAAATCTGGTAAATAAGGGTTACAAAATAATATTATAATAATACTAAATTACCCTAAAACGTGTCCTATCCTTATTGGTTGATACATGTTCGACCATGAGCATCTTTGGGTCGATTTTGGGACCCCATGGTGCCACTTGTAGGTGATAGGGACACTTTTTTTAATTAAGTTAAAATGAATACAAAAATGACACAAGCATATATCTTTTAGAAAAACAATTTTTACATAGGGTTATATATGTTGTATTTTAGATTATAAATATTCATTAGAAAGATAAAAATATTTCCTACATAATTATATTTTACTTATAATTTTTAGACATTAAATAATTTATTTTATTTATGACACAATGATGATGCAGTAATTACTAAATAGTAAAAAATTAATTTAATTGATATTATAAATACCCAAATAAATATAATATGAAACTTTTAATGAATTAAATTAATTTTCTAGGATAATATGATATATTAGGATTGATTTAATTTACTTTTTTCGAAGTAATCAATCTGTTATGAGTTTCAAAAAAATCAACAATTGAATAGTGTCAAAATTGACATAAAAGAGTTCTTAAACCCAATATTATATTATTAATTGATATTAAATTTATAAAAATCTAAGGTTCGGCCAAGAGACTTATATCATGATAGGCTCATCATTAATGGACCACTTGGGGGTCTCATGGATGTATATAGTAAGTTTATTAACCATATTATATAAAAATACAAATAGACATTGTAAAAGTGAAACTAATTAACTTAGAGTTAATACTTAAAGATAAGGTTAATATAAGTACCCAAACCTGTCTAAATTCTATTGGTTGAGTGGTTTTCGACCTATCCCCACCTTAACCTTTGAATAATAAACTTTGGATCCATTAGAAACAGAATATGAATTTATTATAAATTAATATTTCTAGCTTTTCTAAAGGTGCCCCTCACCCCTCTTATAAAAGGGCACTCCTCCTTCTCATTTATTCACACCGTCAAAGCCTTTTGGTTCGGCCAAACTCTGCCCAAATACTCTCCCATCTTCCCTCACTACAACCTAGGGGCCTTAGTTTGATCAGAACGCCAACCTAAGGAGCCCTTTTGATAAAATCAAAAGGAAGAACCCGAAGAAGAGGTAATGATTTCACCACCCTTTTCCAAGTTCATTTCTTCTTCCACTTCTTCTTCCTTTGTTGTTACCATTCTAAAATAATAAATCCAGTATCATATATATACTGTGATGTTATTATAAATATGGTACAACCATATTCAGTATTCTATCCACCCTTTAAATAACATGTCACCATACGTGCGTACGTACAGCTTACCGTCTCCACGTCGTGGTGTAATTGTTATTCAATATAATATTATTTGGATAGGTATAATAATGATGTTTAACTCATGTAAATAATAAATATAACATGTTAATGATTCTGTATATATGATATACCATCCATTTATCTATTATTTTAATATCAAAAGAATGATATTGTCGTTCGTGCGTACGTACGGACTACCGTCTCCGCGAACGCGATGAGATTCATTCTCCATCGTATCCATTCAAGTATAATTATCATTTGATGATTTAAAAATGATGTTTAAGGACTTGATATCATTATGTATATGAATAATATACAAACTATCCTATACAAAAATGTCTTACGTAACAAAACATATAAAAGAGAACAAGTAAGTTAACACCCGAAACTACGATAATACTAAGATATTATTATCAAATCAATATTAAAAGATCATATATGATATCATATTAATGTATATGATTCTTGTATAATTTAATAACAATTATTTCACCATTATACAGGAGGTTAACCTACCCCAACCAAGGAAAAGTACAAGGTAAGGGTTATTTCACAATCTCTTGGTTATCCGAGGTTGTTTATATGTAATAATCTACTGGGATTTCTTTATCATCCACATTCATGTTTCTTCGAAATATTTTTCAAAACATATTTATTATTTACAAGAATATGGGTTAAAGTCATTTATACCCATGTTTGACTTTTTATAAGAGGTTTATAAAGGAATCTTTCCGTCGTTTTCAAAACAAGGTCCTTTTTAACCTTTTCGACAGAATTAAGGTAAGAATGTTTTTTTAACATATACGGCGGGTGCGGCTATTTTTCACTGTTATAAAATCTTCAAAGCTTCCCTTACAAGCTTATAAGATTATTTTCAAAGAAATGTTTTTATTTTATATGGATCATAAATGATTTCAAAATAAAAGGAGATATTTCTTTAAAAAGAATTTTGATTTCATCTATGTCAACATCCTTTGATGGATTTTAAGATTATTTGAAGTTGATTTATTATGATACAAAACTTCTATATTGTATTGAAGGTTTTGTGATATGTTTGACTGTGGATGTGCTATTTTTATACCATTCATAGTTTATGGTGAAAGTATTGACATTTCGTATGCTAGTTTTAATACGAATGTCTATGTTATGTTTAAACCTTTTCATATGGGAATGCATTGGACTTAATATGTGACGGGTGGAGCCCGCTATAGCTCCTCGATGCATAGGTAGGTCTCATGAGACAAACTAGTGTCTTGGCACAAGGACTTGACAAAATCTTATTTATAGTCTTGGCATGAGGCCTTGGCTATGTGGTTATGATAGTCTGGCATTATGCATTCCAACATTATGAAAGTGGTTATTGATATTGCATGTGATTATTCGATTAGTAGAATATCCATGTGAAAAAGTAAATGGAATTATTTCATTTTACTTTTTCCATACAATGTTGAAGTTCAAGTTTAAAAGGCTTTTGTTTTTAGTAATGCATTGCCTTAAATGTTTATGCTTATTTTGAATGTTCCGCTATATTGTTATCCTTACTGGGCATTTGAGCTCACCCCTTTTCTATGTTTTATTTTTCCCAGGAAGTGAATAAGTAAATTATGAATGACCTGCAAGGATATTATGTGGGGTTATGAGTGTGGTTTATGGAGACAATATGTTGTTGCAGTAGTTTTTCATTATATGATGTAATATAAGACTTATGAATATATCTAGTGTTTCCAAGGCTACTAAACCAATCGGTCTTTCGATATTTGATCTTTCTTGTGATCATGCCAATGTTATGTAATAATGCACCGACTCTGGGTAACTAGGGTCGGGGCGTTACAGTTGGTATCAGAGGAAGTTTAGTACAAACATTGGAAGCTAGATTTAGATAAACTCTGATTAGAGCACGTAGTCCTAAGATGAACTTTGAGGATTAGTATAGAAGAACTTCCTAGAATTTTGGTATTGTAGAGATTTTGTGAGTTTTCCGAGCAATACATCCCTGTCTGGATACGAGCAGGTAGAGGCGGCTCTGGCACAGATGTACCTAGGGGTAAAACCCGAAAACACCGCTTTGAGCAAGACTCGAACAGGAACTGGTGCACGAAAACGGGCCTTGCTGCATTCTTGGTTACGACACTCCCAGGGGATATGCTTAGGATAATTCTCATTTTCATTACAAATAATTTTGAGGGGATTATGAGTATATACTTCCTCAAAGAAAACATTCTTATGATTATGGATTATATCCATAAATAGTTCAATTTATGTTAAGTGTTTTATAAGTATGGGATTATGTATTTTGATTTATAAACTGATCTAGTGTATGCCATTATTTAGAAATGGCGCCCAGTAGAAGGAATGAGAACTCCAGAAATGAACATGATCCAAAGAGAAGGAAGGATCATATCTTTCATGGTCTTAAGCTATAATTTATAAGAGAAATAGTCTCCCATGTATTATCATCATATGAAGAAATAATATCATGTGTTGATAAGATAAGTAAAGAGTTTACTGAGTCCTATGGCTTTGAAGGGAAGCAAGAGATGAAAAGGATGGAAGAGAGAAAGATGGATAAAGGGAAGAGGTAAAGGAGGAATTTTCCCATATGTGGTAACTGTGGAAAGAAACACCCTGGAACTTGCCTGAAAGGAATGTGAGTTTGTTATAAGTGTGGAGGAAAAGGGCACAAAGTACGTGACTGCAAAGGTAAGAAAATGGTTTCAAATGTACAATGCTTCATTTTCAAGGAGTTTGGACACTACGCGAACCTATGTCCCAGTCATCAGACTATGCCGCAAATGATGTTATTGGATAATAATCAAGTTATGATACTACCACAAAGGAAGAGGAATGATTAGAGTTCTTATGTTGATTATGTCAATTGAGTGTTGTATCAACAATGTACTTGTTATAATAATTATGGAGTATATAAGGATTGTACAGTAGTATTATTTCATTAAGGACTTGAGATTGTGTGGAACAAAGAAAAGTGACTCAATAGCAGGATAAATTTTTGGAAAATATATGGTTGAGAGAATGATAAATCATAATATAGTTCTGATATTGAGGTAGTGATTTTGGAATAATATGTGATTGTTTTGGATAAATTATATTGGATATTCTTGACTACCTTGTAACTGATTAATGATTTGTATATTCCATCATTGTTGGGGTTTAAAACATTTTTGGATTAATGAAGTATATCCAGCATTCTATATGGAATAAGGGAGCATGAATGTAATCAATAAGGAATATGGTAATACATGATGAATGTATTCATATTCTGTTACGGGGTAAAAAGGATCTATATTATGTTTACCTTCCTTATAAATGTTGGACTTTGAGTTTGGACAGAAGTATTTTGGATAGTTCTAGTTTGGATTATTTTGGATTGCCATAAATGGACAACCCGGAGGTCGGGCGGCAACCCGTCGCGTCCGGCAAGGCTGCGAGACTTGAACCCGCAACCGAAGGGCGACAAGGGTGTATCACCTACCACTGGCCCACGAGATGTCCTGGATTAAATAATGTAGTTTTTATTAAAAGATCTTGTAGATGAATTATAAATTCGTTTATTTTGGGACCCTATACGAATAGTGTAAATAGAATTTTTTACATTCTATTATCTTTTAGAGTGAAAGATGAGTTTGTGGTAGAAATTTATTAATTGATAAAACTCTAATTATAAAGTAAGTATATCTCCTTATGATCTTAGCCAATCTCATAAATAAATTCCTCAACATTAAGAAAAGAAACTTAGAACAAAAATGTTTTCCTAGATGGTACCTTAAATCATCACTAATTTATGGCTTTGGGATTGTTGGCCTTTTCATAGCCATGTTCTCTACCACTCTCCATCAGATAATTGATGGTTAGATTTTTCTTCCATATCCATATTTTCCTACATGGAACCCTAGTATGTGTTATTTTCGGTAATCTTCATACTTTCGACTCTTTTTTTTTAAATAGAGGCCTCATTAATTCATTTTTCGATGTGGGATTTCAACTAAGATATTTTGAAACGTCAAAAATGTGTTATCCTAATACCCTATGTTTTGTTGAACCGATGGTATTTCAAATCATCATAGATTGATGAATTTAAGGACCTCAATTTTACACTTGTTTGTGATTGATGACCTCAATCACTACCTATAAATATTTACGTTTTTCCTCCAATTATATGTCTCTAATTGCCACCAATGTTCTCCTAATCGAGATCATAATTTTGTGGTGACCCTTTGATTTCTCTTTTCCTCATATTAAGACTAAATTTTAATAACCCAATTTCTGATGTGGGTTTTCCCACAAATATATTTTCTACTTTGAACCTTTTATTTTAGAAGAACAATTTCCAATTGCGAGGACGCAATTTATTGAAGGAGGGGAGAATGTAACACCCCAAGAATTCATAATGTGTTATTTCTTCAAAATAATTCAATAACTTGCACTACACGCAACACCGAGTTCAATTGCACCATGAATTACCAAAAAGAAATTCAAAAGAGGTTATGAATAGTATTAACTAAATTTTAAACTTTATATAATCCTTATAATTTTTCCATATTATGAGTATCCTAGACATAATGTAAGAACAAATTCATTTTCAGTATTGCACTTTTATCAACTTTTAATAGTGAACCCTTTTTAAATACAATATTTTAAACTTTTTGACTAAATGGGGACATCAAAAATTTAAAATGAATCATCCCAAGCTTCCACGGTATGCTTTCTTTGAATAATACAATAGTGTGTGTTGTACGCAACCTTGAGTTTTAACACACACCACAACCAATCAAACTAGCCGTTATGAATAGTAATACATAATTTTTGAAATTATATATATTTTATCTTTCAAAATGGACTTCATTTTTGGATTCGGAATATCTAATTTAGCCTAAGGTGAAATTTTGGTACTTTTCGGATAACTTCCATATTTTGATGAATAGTGAAAATTACTAAATTTTAATTAAAAACAACTTTTTTATTAAAAATAATTAATAGTGATAAATTATGAATTTGAGTGGTTTTAATGTATATTTAGAATATATTTTTACCATTTAATATAATGTTGGTCATTGGGCATAATTTTACATTTAAACCGAACATAAACAAGTGTCAATCTTTTGATAGTTATTATCTCTTAAAAACACGCTTTTTGTTTTGACAGTGGGAATTAATTTTAAATTAATTTCTGCCACTTCTGTGTTTTGAATTTAGAAAAATGGATTCCATATTTGGAATCAGGATTTCCAAATTGTGTAAATAGGTAACTTTTATTTTTAGAGATTTTGAATAATTACTGTGGTAAATATTTTATTTACCATGGTTAAGGGTAAATCTGGTAAATAAGGGTTAAAAAATAATATTATAATAATACTAACTTACCCTAAAACGTGTCCTAGCCTTATTGGTTGATACATGTTCGACCATGGGCATCTTTGGGTCGATTTTGGGACCCCATGGTGCCACTTGTAGGTGATAGGGACACTTTTTTTAATTAAGTTAAAATGAATACAAAAATGACACAAGCATATATCTTTTAGAAAAACAATTTTTACATAGGGTTATATATGTTGGATTTTAGATTATAAATATTCATTAGAAAGATAAAAATATTTCCTACATAATGATATTTTATTTATAATTTTTAGACCTTAAATAATCTATTTTATTTATGACACAATGATGATGCTGTAATTACTAAATAGTGAAAAATTAACTTAATTGATATTATAAATACCCAAATAAATATAATATGAAACTTTTAATGAATTAAACTAATTTTCTAGGATAATATTATATATTAGGATTGATTTATCTTACTTTTTTCGAAGTAATCAATCTGTTATAAGTTTTAAAAAAATCAACAATTGAATAGTGTCAAAATTGACATAAAAGAGTTCTTAAAACAAATATTATATTATTAATTGATATTAAATTCCTAAAAATCTATGTTTCGTCCAAGAGACTTATATAATGATAGGTTCATCATTAATCTACCACTTGGGGGTCGCTTGGATGTATATAGTATGTTTATTAACCATATTATATAAAAATACAACGAGACATTGTAAAAGTGAAACTAATTAACTTAGAGTTAATACTTAAAGATAAGGTTAATATAAGTACCCAAACCTGTCTAAATTCTATTGGTTGAGTGGTTTTCGACCTATACCTACCTTAAACTTTGAATAATCAACTTTGGAGCCATTATAAACCGAATATGAATTTATTATAAATTAATATTTCTAGCTTTTCCAAAGGTGCCCCCCACCCCTCTTATAAAAGGGAACTCTTCCTTCTCATTTATTCACACCTTCAAAGCCTTTTGGTTCGGCCAAACTCTGCCCGAATACTCTCCCAACTTCCCTCAATACAACCTAGGGGCCTTAGTTTGATCAGAAAGTCAACCTAAGGATCCCTTTTGATCAAATCAAAAGGAAGAACCCGAAGAAGAGGTAATGATTTCACCACCCTTTTCCAAGTTCATTTCTTCTTCCACTTCTTCTTCCTTTGTTGTTACCATTCTAAAATAATAACTCCAGTATCATATATATACTGTGATGTTATTATAAATATGGTACAACCATATTTAGTATTCTATCCACCCCTTGAATAACATGTCACCATACGTGCGTACGTACGGCTTACCGTCTCCACGTCGTGGTGTAATTGTTATTCAATATAATATTATTTGGATGGGTATAATAATGATGTTTAACTCATGTAAATAATAAATATAACATGTTAATTATTCTTTATATATGATATACCATCCATTTATATATTATTTTAATATCAAAAGAATGATATTGTCGCTCGTGCGTACGTACGGACTACCGTCTCCGCGAACGCGATGAGATTCATTCTCCATCGTATCCATTCATGTATAATTATCATTTGATGATTTAAAAATGATGTTTAAGGACATGATATCATTCTGGATATGAATAATATACAACCTATACTATACAAAAATTTCTTACGTAACAAAACATATAAAATAAAACAAGTAAGTTAACACCCGATACAACGATAATACTAAGATATTATTATCAAATCAATATTAAAAGATCGTATATGATATCATATTAATGTATATGATTCTTGTATAATTTAATAACAATTATTTCCCCATTATACAGGAGGTTAACCTACCCCAACCAAGGAAAAGTACAAGGTAAGGGTTATTTCACAATCTCTTCATTATCCGAGGTTGTTTATACGTAATAATCTACTGGGATTTCATTATCATCCACATCCATGTTTCTTAGAAATGTATTTCAAAACATATTTATTATTTACAAGAATATGGGTTAAAGTCATTTATACCCTTGTTTGACTTTTTATAAGAGTTTTATAAAGGAATCTTTCCGTCGTTTTCAAAATAAGGTCCTTTTTAACCTTTTCGACAGAATTAAGGTAAGAATGTTTTTTTTAACTTATACGGCGGGTGCGGCTATTTTCCGCTGTTATAAAATCTTCAAAGCTTCCCTTACAAGCTTATAAGATTATTTTCAAAGAAAATGTTTTATTTTATATCGATTATAAATGATTTCAAAATAAAAGGAGATATTTCTTTAAAAAGAATTTTGATTTCATCTATGTCAACATCCTTTGATGGATTTTAAGATTATTTGATGTTGATTTATTATGATACAAAACTTCTATATTGTATTGAAGGTTTTGTGATATGTTTGACTGTGGATGTGCTATTTTTATACCATTCATAGTTTATGGTGAAAGTATTGACATTTCGTATGCTAGTTTTAATACGAATGTTTATGTTATGTTTAAACCTTTTCATATGGGAATGCATTGGACTTAATATGTGATGGGTGGAGCCCGTTATAGCTCATCGATGCATCGGTAGGTCTCATGTGACAAACTAGTGTCTTGGAACAAGGCCTTGAAAAAATCTTATTTATAGTCTTGGCACGAGGCTTTGGCTATGTGGTTATGATAGTCTGGAATTATGCATTCCAACATTATGAAAGTGGTTATTGATATTGCATGTGATTATTCGATTAGTAGAATATCCATGTGAAAAAGTAAATGGCATTATTTCATTTTACTTTTGCCATACAATGTTTAAGTTCAAGTTTAAAAGTCTTTTGTTTTTAGTAATGCATTGCCTTAAATGTTTATGCTTATTTTGAATGTTCCTCTATATTGTTATCCTTACTGGGCATTTGAGCTCACCCCTTTTCTATGTTTTATTTTTTCCAGGAAGTGAAGAATTAAATTATGAATGACATGCAGGGATATTATGTGGGGTTCACTAGTGCAGAAAACGTTTTTTACGTCACCATTTTTTATGTCGGTTATATAAAACCGACGTCATAATATGTAAAACGAGGTTTTTTACGTCGGTTAAGAAATAACCGACGTAAAAACCTGTGTTCGGTACACATTTAACGTCGGTTATACAAATAACCGACGTTATTAATCTCGCGACTTCATTTTTTACGTCGGTTATTTTTATAACCGACGTAAAAACGCGGTTTTCGAAGGCCCTTTCACGTCGGTTATTGAATAACCGACGTAACAAACGCGGTTTTTGAAGGCTTTTTGACGTCGGTTATAAAATAACCGACGTAAAAAAAGAATCCGCAGATGTTTTTGACGTCGGTTATTCCATAACCGACGTAAAAAAACGCGGATTTTGAGCCATTTTTTACGTCGGTTATTATATAACCGACGTAAACAATGAATCGGAGGAAGTTTTTTACGTCGGTTATTGAAATAACCGACGTTATAAATGTTTTTAAAACAATTATCACGTCGGTTATTGAATAACCGACGTGATAACTCAATTAAAAATTTACCCAGACCCGTGGATTGTCATTCGCGAGTTTACCTTCGACAGTCGCGACTCGTCTCTCTCGCGCGTAAACCCGAATTGGCTCGTCCATTTCGTTGGTTTAGATTCGTTTTGCGATCATCGTTTCTCATATTTAATCTCCTCGGATCAATCATCTAAACTCGCAGCACTCAGGTAATCCTCCCACTCGTTCGTTTTTTTTCGCGGATAGTAAATATATATGTGTTGTGATTTTTTTGTTGAAACTAGCTAAGATTCTTCGATTGCGAACCCTTTTAACTCGTTTTGGCACCATAATCTTATTTATCATCCCTAGATCTATTTGTTCGACTTGCAATATTGAGTAATTTTATGATTTCACTAATTTTTCATCGTTTTCTATAAATCCCCGAGAGGGTTGGGGCGTGTCCATTTGGATGGGTTGCCCTTTTACAGTTGTTACTACTTTATTCACACACAACCATGGCATAGGTGCATGGATTTGGGGTCGGGGGGTGTCCAGGGGGGTTTACAAGGGGGTGGGTGGGTGTGGGGGGCTGTCCAAGGGTGTGGGTGGGTGTTGGGGGGTGTCCAGGGGGGTGTCCAAGGGGGTAGGGGGTGGGGGGTGGTGTCCAGGAGGGGTGGGGGGGCTGTCCAGAGGGTTGGGGGGTGTCCAGGGGGGTGTCCAAGCAGGTCGGGGGTGGGGGGTTGTGTCCAGGAGGGGTGGGGGTGCTATCTAGAGGGGTCGGGGGCTGTCCAGAGGGGTCGGGGGGTGTCCAGGGTGGTGTCCAAGGGGATGGGTGGGTGTGGGGGGCTGTCCAAGGGGGTGGCGGCCTGTCCAGAGGGGTCGGTGGGGTGTCCAGGGGGGTGTCCAAGGGGGTGGATGGGTGTGGGGGGCTGTCCACGTGGGTGGCGGCCTCTCCAGAGGGTATTTGGGGTTGTCCGGGTGGGTGGGGGGGCTGTCCAGAGGGTTGGGGGATGTCCAGGGGGTGTCCAAGGGGGTAGGGGGTGGGGGTGGTGTCCAGGAGGGGCGGGGGGCTGTCCAGAGGGGTCGGGGGTGTCCAGGGGGGTTTACAAGGGGGTGGGTGGGTGTGGGGGGCTGTCCAAGGGCGTGGGTGGGTGTTGGGGGGTGTCCAGGGGGGTGTCCAAGGGGGTAGGGGGTGGGTGGTGGTGTCCAGGAGGGGTGGGGGGGCTGTCCAGAGGGTTGGGGGGTGTCCAGGGGGGTGTCCAAGCAGGTCGGGGGTGGGGGGTTGTGTCCAGGAGGGGTGGGGGGTGCTATCTAGAGGGGTCGGGGGCTGTCCAGAGGGGTCGGGGGGTGTCCAGGGTGGTGTCCAAGGGGATGGGTGGGTGTGGGGGGCTGTCCAAGGGGGTGGCGGCCTGTCCAGAGGGGTCGGTGGGGTGTCCAGGGGGGTGTCCAAGGGGGTGGATGGGTGTGGGGGGCTGTCCACGTGGGTGGCGGCCTCTCCAGAGGGTATTTGGGGTTGTCCGGGTGGGTGGGGGGGCTGTCCAGAGGGTTGGGGGATGTCCAGGGGGGTGTCCAAGGGGGTAGGGGGTGGGGGGTGGTGTCCAGGAGGGGCGGGGGGCTGTCCAGAGGGGTCGGGGGTGTCCAGGGGGGTTTACAAGGGGGTGGGTGGGTGTGGGGGGCTGTCCAAGGGCGTGGGTGGGTGTTGGGGGGGTGTCCAGGGGGGTGTCCAAGGGGGTAGGGGGTGGGTGGTGGTGTTTAGGAGGGGTGGGGGGGCTGTCCAGAGGGTTGGGGGTGTCCAGGGGGGTGTCCAAGCAGGTCGGGGGTGGGGGGTTGTGTCCAGGAGGGGTGGGGGTGTTTTCTAGAGGGGTCGGGGGGTGTCCAGGGTGGTGTCCAAGGGGATGGGTGGGTGTGGGGGGCTGTCCAAGGGGGTGGCGGTCTGTCCAGAGGGGTCGGTGGGGTGTCCAGGGGGGTGTCCAAGGGGGTGGATGGGTGTGGGGGGCTGTCCAAGGGGGTGGATGGGTGTGGGGGGCTGTCCAAGGGCGTGGGTGGGTGTTGGGGGGTGTCCAGGGGGGTGTCCAAGGGGTAGGGGGTGGGTGGTGGTGTTTAGGAGGGGTGGGGGGGCTGTCCAGAGGGTTGGGGGGTGTCCAGGGGGGTGTCCAAGCAGGTCGGGGGTGGGGGGTTGTGTCCAGGAGGGGTGGGGGTGCTTTCTAGAGGGGTCGGGGGGTGTCCAGGGTGGTGTCCAAGGGGATGGGTGGGTGTGGGGGGCTGTCCAAGGGGGTGGCGGCCTGTCCAGAGGGGTCGGTGGGGTGTCCAGGGGGGTGTCCAAGGGGGTGGATGGGTGTGGGGGGCTGTCCAAGGGGGTGGATGGGTGTGGGGGGCTGTCCAAGTGGGTGGCGGCCTCTCCAGAGGGTATTTGGGGTTGTCCGGGTGGGTGGGGGGGCTGCCCAGAGGGTTGGGGGATGTCTAGGGGGGTGTCCAAGGGGGTAGGGGGTGGGGGTGGTGTCCAGGAGGGGTGGGGGGCTGTCCAGAGGGGTCAGGGGGTGTCCAGGGGGGTTTACAAGGGGGTGGGTGGGTGTGGGGGGCTGTCCAAGGGTGTGGGTGGGCGTTGGGGGTGTCCAGGGGGGTGTCCAAGGGGGTAGGGGGTGGGGGTGGTGTTTAGGAGGGGTGGGGGGGCTGTCCAGAGGGTTGGAGGGTGTCCAGGGGGGTGTCCAAGCAGGTCGGGGGTGGGGGGTTGTGTCCAGGAGGGGTGGGGGGCTGTCCAGAGGGGTCGGGGGGTGTCCAGGGGGGTTTACACATCGATTTGTTTTATATTTCAAAATTGTTATATTCAAATTATGATTTTTTTCATATAAACATATATTTGTCTTATCTAAAAAATATATATATTTTTGCTATTTTTTATAGGTAATAATGAGTCGAAGTTGGATTACGGCACATCGAATGAGCAATGAATATGAGGAAGGTGTTGATGCCTTTTTGGAATTTGCTAAACGAAATGTTCCAAGTAGTGACATTTTTTTCTGTCCATGCCTGAAATGTCTGAATATGAAGAAGTTGAAAAGTAGAGAGATAAAAGATCATCTGATTTGTCATGGTTTCAATCCGAGTTACAACCCTTGGATTTGGCATGGCGAAACTGGACAGAATGTCACTGATGATAATGAATCGCAAGATGGTAACTCCGATGGAATTGATGAAATGATTCGCGATATTGTAGCAGAACAAATTGAGATAGAACCGAGAGTTGCACGTCTATATGGTGATGCCGAAAAACCATTATATCCTGGTTGTACAGATTTTACGGTTTTGTCGGCGGTGTTAAGATTGATTAACCTGAAGGCGAAACATGGATGGAGTGACAGAAGTTTTACAGAGCTGCTACAATTGATGAAAGACATTCTTCCAAAAGATAACGATCTTCCAGATTCACATTATAAGGCCAAAAAAATATTATGCCCGATGGGATTGGGATACAGGAAAATACATGCATGTCCGAATGACTGCATTATATATAGGAAGGAATATGAATTTCTGAAAGAGTGTCCCAAATGTGGGACATCACGGTATAAGGTGAAAGAAAAATCACAAGCTGATGTAGAGATTACAAAGCTCCCTTCAAAGGTATTTTGGTATCTTTCTATAATTCCTCGTTTCAAACGTTTATTTGCTAATTCACATGATGCAAAAAGGTTAAGATGGCATGCTGATGAGCGGGTATGTGATGGAAAAATACGTCATCCAGCTGATTGTCCACAATGGAAGAAAATTGATGCCCAGTACCCTACATTTGGAAATGAAATTAGAAATCTGAGACTAGGCTTGTGCACAGATGGAATGAAACCATACCGAACCCTCAGTAGCACACATAGTTCATGGCCTGTTTTATTGGTAATTTACAACCTCTCTCCTGAAGTTTGTATGAAGCGCAAATATGTCATGTTGAGTATCACGATCTCTGGTCCAAAGCAACCCGGCAATGATATTGATGTATACTTGTCACCGCTGATTGATGATTTGAAACTTTTATGGGCTGATGGTATTAGGGTGTATGATTCTTATAAAATGGAATATTTTCAACTGCATGCAGTGCTTCTATTCACTATAAATGACTTCCCAGCATATGGAAATTTGTCTGGATACAGTGTTAAAGGGCATAAAGCATGTCCAATTTGCGAACAACAGACGTCATATTGTCAATTGCATCATGGGAGGAAAACAGTGTACATGGGTCATCGAAAGTTTTTGCCTATGGATCACCCTTATAGAAGACTAAAAAAGGCATTCAATGGCTCACAAGAATTTGATACTGCACCTCAACCTTTATCCCCAGAATTGTATTTTGAGAGGGTGAAAAACCTTGATGTGACATTGGGAAAGACACAGAAATCTGGTAATGATAGACATATTTGGAAGAAAAGGTCAATATTTTTTGAGCTACCATATTGGAGGTATCATGAAGTCAAACATAATATTGATGTCATGCACGTGGAGAAGAATATCTGTGATTCTTTGATCGGAACATTGCTAGATATTAAAGGAAAGACAAAAGATGGGTTGAATGCAAGGTTAGACCTACTGTCAATGGGAATACGTTTAGAGTTAGCTCCCACTCCTAAAGGAAGACGAACATTTCTTCCCCCGGCTTGTCATACATTATCGAAGAGGGGGAAAAGTAGCTTCTGTCAGTGTCTTCATGATATCAAAGTGCCTCAAGGTTATTCTTCAAATGTAAAAAATTTTGTCTCATTGAAAGACTTGAAGTTGATAGGTATGAAATCACATGATTGTCATGTCATGATGCAACAAATTCTACCAGTTGCACTGCGTGGAATATTGCCCATCCGTGTCAGAAAGACTATAATGAGGTTGTGTTATTTTTTCAATTCAATTTGCAACAAGGCGATTGATGTGAATGCTTTGAACATTTTGGAAAAGGATGCAATTATTATACTTTGTCATTTGGAAATGTATTTTCCTCCAACTTTTTTTGATATGATGGTGCATTTACTGATTCATCTGGTTCGAGAAATAAGGCTTTGTGGACCTGTATATCTTCGTTGGATGTATCCTTTTGAAAGGTATATGAAAATATTAAAGGGATATGTTAAAAATCCATATCGACCTGAAGCCTCCATTATTGAAAAGTATATTTCTGAGGAGGTAGCAGAGTTTTGTACGAGTTACTTGGCTACGGCGCAACACATAGGTTTGCCTCCATCTCGCCATGAACGGGTTAATAATGAGGGAAAGGGGATTCGTGGCTTGAAAGTCAAATCACTGTCAGCTGAACATATGAAGAAGTTAGAATCATACATCTTGAATAACATAGCTGATGTTCAACCGTATATCACATTGCATATTAATGAGTTGAAACAATGTCATCCAAAGAAGAAAGAAATGTGGATTTTGAATGAGCACAACAAAACTTTTTTGCCATGGTTTAAAAAGACCTTGCTTGGTAGATCAGATGTATCAGAGACATTAAAATGGATAGTGGGTGGTCCATCTTTAAATGTGATAACATGGTCCGCTTATGACATTAATGGCTATACATTTCATACGAAAGCTCAGGACAACAGAAGTGCAGTTCAGAATAGTGGTGTATTGGTGTTTGCAGAAGCAATGCATTTTTCGAGTGCTAAGGACAGAAACCCAATTTCGGCATCAAGTGCATATTATGGAGTGATTGAAGACATATGGGAGGCTGATTACTTTAAAATTAAAGTTCCTGTTTGTAACTGTAAATGGTTTATCGGTAACAACAGTGTCAGACACGATGAATTTGGAATGACACTTGTTAATCTGAATAGATTGGAAGACACAGCTGATTCTTTTATAATGGCAACACATGCCAAACAAATTTTCTATGTAGTAGATCAATCAGATATGCAGTGGGCTGTTGTTTTACAAGGGAAAAACCAATATGTTGGTGAGGATGAATTTGATGAAGATGCTGATTTATGTGAGATCCCTACTTCCATGGAAAGATTAACAGAACATAATGATGAGTATGTTGAAGACATGGTTTGTGCCATTAGGAACGATCACGACGAAGGAATTTGGGAAAACAATCCAACTGTACATTCCTAAAATTACAGGTAACACAAGTATATATCTTGTTTACATTTAGTTTTTTCATATAATGTTAGATACTGTAAATTTTTTACTTATTAAAATATGTATCAAACCAAAACGATAAAACAATAAAAACCGTAAAGAGGAGAAGTCCTGCGCGCACCGGCAACCGGTCCTCTCTGTCTGTACCACCGGCCGGCCGCTGGCTCACCACCGGCCGGCCGGTGGTTCAGACAGAGAGCCTTCCTCTCTGTCTGGATCACCAGCGGCCGGCCGGTGTTGAGCCAGCGGCCGGCCGGTGGTTCAGACAGAGAGGAAGGCTCTCTGTCTGAACCACCGGCCGGCCGGTGGTGAGCCAGCGGCCGGCCGGTGGTACAGACAGAGACAGAGCCTCTCTGTCTGGATCACCAGCGGCCGGCCGGTGTTGAGCCAGCGGCCGGCCGGTGGTTCAAACAGAGAGGAAGGCTCTCTGTCTGGTCCACCGGCCGGTCGCTGGATCACCACCGGCCGCCCGGTGGACCAGACAGAGAGCCTTCCTCTCTGTCTGGATCACCAGCGGCCGGCCGGTGAGGAGCCAGCGGCCGGCCGGTGGTTTAGACAGAGAGGAAGGCTCTCTGTCTGGTCCACCGGCCAGCCGGTGGTGATCCAGCGGTCGGCCGGTGGTCCAGACAGAGGAAGGCTGTCTGCTCCACCGGCCGGCCGGTGGTGAGCCAGCGGCCGGCCGGTGGCATCAGTGAGTCCACTTTTTAGCTTTCTTATGCCAACTCCTTGGCAACATTTTGCCTGTGTTTACCATGTTTATCATTGTTTAACATGCTTATCATATTACCGATGTTTACTATTATGTAATTTAGTACACTTTTCTATTTGTGAACTAATGTTTGTTTTTTTGAATTGAAGGAAAATGACAGATCAATCAGTTGATCAGCCACATGATTCTGGAGATGAGCATATTGGTCATACATCTGGGGAGGAACATTCACATGCTCCTATTACGAAAAAGAGTTCAAAGGTTGGTAAGCGTGGGTGCACACGTTTACCAAAATTATCACTTGCCCGTACGAAGGAGGAGAGGATAGTCGTGGAGTTTGATGAGGATGATCTTCCTAGAGGTCCAAATGCTAAAGATTTTAAGGGTTTTGTAGCAACTCAGGCTAAGAGCAAAGTAAGCATTCTTTATGATGATTGGAGAAGTGTGGATAAGGCGATAATTTCTCAGCTGTGGGAGACCATTTTGGTAATATCTTTTGCTATTGTTTGACTGTTCTTTAAATGTTTCTAGTATATATAATATTTTTAACCTCTTTTTTATCAGATGACATTTGATATTCCTGACACTGGAGGAGTCAGGAAGAAATGCTTATCGTTGGCTGCTAGGAGATGGAGGGATTTCAAATCAACCCTCTCATCTGATTTCATTTATGGTCATAGGAGTCGTGAGAATCCATGTCGTATATATCCTTTTATAGATGAAGACACATGGAGACAATTTTTTGAAAGTAGAAGAAAAGAATCATTTTTGGTAAGGGCAATGTAAACTTTTATAAGCTTTCTTATATAAATGATCTTATTATTGTTTTGTTAATGATTACTTATTCTTAATTTACAGCAAACAAGGAAAGCTCATCAAGAGATCCAATCTAAAAATGTATACCCTCATAGTTTATCTCGGGGAGGGTATGCATTATTGGAAGAACAAATGATGGCAGAAAAATTTCAACAACTAAGAGCTGAGTCTTCAAGCTCTGGAGAGGTGGCCCCTCCATCCCCTCCATCTAGACATGAGAAATGGAAAAGAGCTCGGAAGGGCAAAAAAGGACAATATCTTTCGGAAGAATCGAGACTCGTAGTTGAGAGGATTGTAAGATATCGATTTTATTTATTTAAGTTTACTATTTTCGTCATATATTTCCAATCATTATAGAAAAGTTCAATTAATTATTACAGGACTCTCTTGAGGAGCAGAGTTCACAGGGGACATTTACACCATCTGGGAGGGAAGATATTTTATCTGTGGCATTGGGAAAGCCCGAACATCCTGGCCGTGTAAGAGGATATTCGGCAGGTGTATCGGTAAGAAAAGTGTTGCCACGTTCCTCAACTTCTAACGTTGAGGGAGTTTATAAAAAAAAATAGAATCGTTGGAGGCTGAAGTCCATAATATTAATGCGACAATGGAGGACAAGATTAGAGCATCGGTGCAGTTAATGTTTGCAGACTTGCAAAGACAATTTCAGGGTGCAGCTCCCACTCCACCTCTCCCAGTAGCTCCCACTCCCCCACCTCAGCCTGCGGACCCCATTTTTGATCCTCCTCCTCCGCCGCAGCTACCTACTTATTGTGAGTTGTATGTTGATGATCCTCAACATCATATAGTTGCATATGGGATGGTATATTGTATAGGAGATACAGTTCATCATCAACAGTTAGAGGTAGAGAATCAGAGGGTCACTGTACAGGATATTATAGATAGATCAGCTCGGATACCATTACCTACAGATGAGGTGACGACAGTTGGACATAGTATCGGCCATTTTTTACTTTGGCCATCCAGACTTCTTCGACTCATTACCATAGAGGTATGGATGTTATATCTTTTATTTTATATTTTTATTAATGTTTTATCATTTGAAAACTAATATATTTTTCAATTTATTTTTACAGGAATACTTCAAAGGTAAAGAAATACTGTATAGACAACAACAAAGATAGATAGCTATGACATCAGATGCAAATACTAGCAGTCTTGACAAATTGTCAAGATATTCAAATTTGTTGGCGGATCATTATGACTTTACAATGGAAGCTCATGTCTGTGGACGTGAACTATGTGTGGGGATTATGAAAAGTGATATCATGGAGTTTGTCACTGGAGATAAGATGGGCATCAACGTGGTGCAAATTTTTATCATGTAAGTCTTAACTCCTTTTCCTTGCGTTATATTTATTAAAAATGTATACTTATGTCTGCTTTGTATTAGGTATATGTATAAAATTTGTGAGAGGAATGAGCTGACAGATGTATGTGGATTCATGGACCCACAATTGATTTCCCCTGAAGCATGTGCATTGGATGAGGAACAAAGAATGCTTTATATTGCTGATAGATTTGAAAAGAATGTAATCACACAGTGTTGGATGATGCCTTTTTGTGAGAGGTATGAAACACATCCCTCTCAAAGAGTTAATTATATTTTAACATAAAAAACCACTAACGTTAAATTTCCTTTTCTCAGGGATCATTGGATGTTAGGGGTTTTTTGCCCTAGGGAGAAAACACTTTATTGGATATGCTCTCTCCATGATGATGTGCGAGAAAGTTTTAAGAATATATTGGAAACGTAAGTTTCAATTTCACAATAGTTTTATATATTATAATGAATTTTAAATTTACCCCATTCGTATTATTTTCTAACAGGGCATGGGTCCACTTTCGAAAAAGCGCAAAGAAAAGGAATTACAAGATCAAATATGTACATGCGAAGGTAAATATCCATTTATAATTTGTACATTTTGATTTATTACATAAAAATAATATATTGAATTTACACTCATTCAAACAGAAATGTCATGAGCAACAAGGCATCATCGAATGCGGATATTACATGTTAAGATTTATGTATGAAATAATAACAACTGGGACAGTTCTGAGTTTTGACCTGGTAAGATTTCCTCTTTCTAATAATATTTCAATTTGATTTATTCATTATACACGTTGACTACTATCCTTTTCCTTTGTAGCTTTTTGATGACCCTCAACCCTTTACTGCTGAAGATATCAAACACTTACAAGTGGAGTGGTCAAATTATTTTACAGGTTCGATTGACTTTTAGTTGTTTGTAATGTAAAATGTAATTTTGAATATTGTCAATGTAATTGTGTATTTCGTAGTCGTTTAGGTTGGATTTAGTTTTTTTTGAAGTTGACATTGTAAGTTTTGAATGTTATATAAGTGAATGTTTAATTTTTCTCTACTTCTTGTTTTGGTCTACTGTTGATGGTTTTTCTGGTCTGGATTTTGGTATGGGGGGAGAGGTTCCAAGGGGGTGGGTGGGTGTTTGGGGGGTGTCCAAGGGATATGGGAGGGGTGTCCAAGGTGTGTTTGGGGCTGTCCTAGGGGTCGGGGGGGTGTAAATGAGGGTGGGGGTGTCCAAGGGGTGGGGGGTGTCCAAGGGATATGGGAGGGGTGTCCAAGGTGTGTTTGGGGCTGTCCAAGGAGTCGGTTGGGTGTCCAAGTGGTGGGGGGGTGTCCAAGGGATATAGGAGGGGTGTCCAAGGGGTGTTTGGGGCTGTCCAAGGGGATGGGGGGGTTTCCAAGGGGTAGGGGGGGTTTCCAAGGGGTAGGGGGGGTTTCCAAGGGGTAGGGGGGTTTCCAAGGGGTCGGGGGGGTGTCCAGGGGGTGGGGGGCTGTCCAGTGGGTGGGGGGGTGTCCAAGGGGTGGGGGGGTGTCCAAGGGATATGGGAGGGGTGTCCAAGGGGTGTTTGGGGCTGTCCTAGTGTTCGGGGGGTGTAAATGAGGGTGGGGGGGCTGTCGAAGGGGTGGGGGGTGTCCAAGGGGCAGGTTGGGTGTAAATGAGGGGGGGGTGTCCATGGGGTCTGGGAGGGCTGTCAAGGTGTGGGGGGTGTCCAATGGGTGTTTGAGGCTGTACTAGGGGTCTTGGGGGTGTCCAAGGGGTGGAGGGTGTCCAAGGGATATGGGAGGGGTGTCCAAGGGTTGTGGTGGGGCTCCAATGTGGTGGGGGAGGGCTGGCCAGGTTGTTAGGTGGGTATAGATGAGGGTGGGGTTCAGTTGGGGCTTGGGGGAGGGCTGGCATGGTTATTTTTGTTTGGTTTCTGGTTGCTTTTTGGTGAGAGCAGTGCAATTATTTAAAAAAAAAAAATTCTTTCACGTCGGTTATAAAATAACCGACGTGGTAAATAATCGGTAGGGGTTTATCACGTCGGTTTTTTCTAGAACCGACGTGATAAACCTTTCCCGGGGATTTTATCACGTCGGTGCATAGTATAACCGACGTGATAAAAGGCCTGGGAATCGATTTACCACGTCGGTTATTGAATAACCGACGTGCTAAAACGTTTCCCAGGCCTTTTTATCACGTCGGTTTCCTAAATAACCGACGTGGTAATAGGCCAGGGGAAGGGTTTATCACGTCGGTTATGACATAACCGACGTGATAAACGATATCCCAGGCCTTTTATCACGTCGGTTTAGGGAATAACCGACGTGATAAAGCCCCCCGCGCATATTTATCACGTCGGTTATTATATGAACCGACGTGATAACCACCGTGAAGTTAGGGATATTACGTCGGTTTTAAATAACCGACGTAAAAAACGTTATTTATAACGTCGTCCGTATTAACGTCGCCTAAAAACCGACGTAAATAATAAAAAATAACCGACGTAAAAAACGTTTTCTGCACTAGTGGTTATGAGTGTGGTTTATGGAGACAATATGTTGTTGTAGTAGTTTTTCATTTTATGATGTAATGTAAGACTTATGAATATATCTAGTGTTTCCAAGGCTACTAAACCAATCGGTCTTTCAAGATTTGATCTTTCTTGTGATCATGCCAGTGTTATGTAATAATGCACTGACTCTGGGTAACTAGGGTCGGGGTGTTACACCCCTCCCCACAAAGTGTACCCCTCCTGGGCCGGCAATGTGAAAAGGGATATAATGCCCCCTGAATCCTAACTCCAATAGGCCCCGAGTTGGTGACTAGCACCGAGGGTATAATAAACACATAGATTGGAGGCATTACCCTCTAAGAGAACACATGAGGAAGAGAGAGATAAGCTAGAGACCAACCAACTCCAACTCAGAACTGAAATATAAAATAAACCCATGTACATATTTGAAATGCCATGAAAAAGTACAACAACTGAAAGGGAAAACTACAAGTACCCAAAAGAAAGTAAAACGACAGCGACCATAAGCCCGAACAGCTCCTCCAAACACAGGATAGTAGTAACTAGCTTGATCTCCAACCTACTCCAAGTGACCTGAAAAACAATTTATATATACATAGGGTGAATATAATAGTATACTCAGTAGGATCCTCCCCAAAGCCTCTCGTGCAAAGGTAAAGAAAGCATGCTAAAGCACAGTGAAATATAGTGAAACTAACTCGTCACCTAAACAGGTATACTATGTTCCCAACCTCACCATGGCTACCCCCACCAAGTAACGCAGACTAGAATATATAATTTAGAAAAAGATATCAAGGGTACCCCTCTACTACTTTTCCACTGGTTCGCCGATTTTCCCCAATGACATACGTCCTGTGCATCTCTCTCCAAAGGCTTGTCCGTATACACCTGGGATAAGCTCCACAATCTGCACCACGTCCACCACAAAGGCTTTCCTGCAGACACCTGGGCTAAGAACCACACCATCTTTACAACCAAAAGTAACCAGGTAGTTTCCAGGAGCCACCACAGCTCGCATAATGTGTATCATACATCGGGTATTATACCACAAGCCATTACAGCCCATACGCCGAGTAAGGATTTTCAAGCAATCACAGCCTATACACGTTACACCTATAGTGTTCCATAGGATACTATATCTAGAATATATGTGTGGAAATAAACACAATCCATTACAGCCCTCTGCGCACATATATGGGGAAAACTAACCATTGTTCCAATGGCACTAGTATCTACCAAGAGAAGAGCGCGGGGATAAAGGGGGTAGTCATCAATTCATCCTCCCATCAGAATGTTGGGGAAAACACACCCCCCAGGGCTCAGAATCCCAGGGGTATCATTTTCCCTTACTGATAAGGTGGATTGGCATATAGAAACACAAAACGTACAGAACATATAACTCACAACCACACTATGGGCATAACCTAGTCTTAGTCTCAGCTGTAGCTAACATCTCTCAGACTCTGGATGCTATTTCTAAGACTAGGTATCCTATAAGTAGACAACCAATTAAATAACTTCATTAGGTTACTTCATTCCCTTTTTCATCAATTCCACTTTATGTTAATTAACTCTTTTCACATTAATTAACCATGAACAAACCCATATTAAACTTCATTGGCATCACATTCAATATCAATCGTTCCTTTAAAATTTACAACATCACCATTAAATTCCAGCATCTCCATCCCCATGTATTATCAACGTTGAATCAATCTTTCATTACAGAAATTACTTTCCCATATTCCCTGGAATTCTAGAAAATAAACCTATGCTACTAAACACAAGGGGGCTCAACACGGTGAGTAGATGTACTACCCGTCGAGTCTTTACCGCCTATAGCAAGGGCATAGACCCATCCTCCCTATAGATTCTAGACACGGAAAGCATGTGGCATACCCCACGCTTATTCACCTCCTTCGGAAGAAGGGTAAGCAAGACCATCTACCTTCAGCAGTGGGGAAAAGTAAAGCAGATAAACATTCAATCAAAGTCACCATGCATCAAACAAATACATCCATCCCATTCTATCATCACTTGTGCCCTCCCTGACACCCACACACATAAACCAACACATCTCACCACTCTAGGTGTCATCCGCTTCCACAACCACAAGTCCTCCCTACCTTCACATATCACAACACCATCCCAGGGTCATATCATAGCAAAAGATATCACAACACCCCTCCAGGATCACAGCACAGCGCAAGCAGCATGAAAAAAACATCACATCAATTGGGCTCTTATCCCTATTTCACAACAAGAGGGTAACTCAGAACCCTTTAGGGAATTTAATCAATCAGGTTTTTGATCCATCTTGAATTAACAAATTCAATTCGTTGGTCCCAACATCATGAACCAAATCAGTAAGCTTTCACAAAGATTAAGCATGCTCACTTTGACAATTTGATCAACATCAAATTACAACAGGAACGAGATTATTTTTCATGATTCTTTATATTTAGCCAATTAATTATCAATTTATTTCTGGATTTACATTCTTTATCAACTTCATCAAGAAGAACATGCTAACAATCGAGGCATAGAATCACACTATCTAGCAAATCAAGAGGCGAACAGTTATCATGGTACAAAGAAACAACAAGTGATCAAGCCAATTCTTTTAATCTGGTTAAAGTATTTAATTAGGTCAATTCCATTATTTCCCAAAGGGCTAAATCATGCTAACGCTACGATTGCACATAAACAATTAGAGAAGCCATGAATCCCCTAACTCAATGGTTTTCGAGGAAACCCATGACGGGAAAAGAATGCCCAAGGAGACCGGGATGAATCACCGAGGATCCTCCCTATATATCCTATCCTAACACAACCAAGACCAAATATCATCACAAACGACATCCACACACTTAGATCTACCTGTAACGGGCGTATATCTAAGATCCCGAGAGAAGAGGAGGAGTAGATCTAGGTAGATCTAAGAAACCAAACAAAAAGGATCACTTACCTCGAGAAACCAGCTTCGATTCACGAAGAGAATCCTCTGGATCACCTCCAAAACGCTTGGGAGATGTTCTTCCACCTCCAAGGAAGGGTAATCTTGAGTTATGGCCACTTATGGGCTTAAACGAGGTGACTAAAGGCAAAAAAAAGTTAGATCCACAATTTTAGTATCTATATTTAAGTGCTTGCATAGTTAGTTCACACGGGTTAACAAACTGTGCGTTAGCTTCTACCTTGACAACCCATCCTCGCATGGTTAGCATGCATGGTTAGGCAAACCGTGCACTAACCATGCGTTAGCCACTGCCCTCAAGACCATCCTTGCATGGTTTGACCGCACAGTTTAGGAAAACCGTGTGCCAACCGTGCGAAAGCTATTACCCTTTAACATTCCTTAAAAGTCCACCCAAACGCACCCCCAAGTCACCTTGACTTCCTAGAACACCTCTAGTACCACATTTTCACAAAGGAATGGACCAGAGGGGTCTGGGCCATTACAGTTTTTTATTCGTTTTCAGTGAGTGAAACCATTTGAACTAAAATGTCAATTTTAAACTGATAATAGCCACTTTAAGTTATACCAGGAACATCATGTATCAGATTGAGGTGTGGTTGATTCCTACACATAAAAATGACTTATTTATCATTATATTAAAGTATCAAAACAATTTTAATGTTTTTTCTTTTTTTAACTAATCCATTTGTCCATTTTACTAAAATTGAAGTCAATTTTAATTAAAATACATACTTTGAGTAATATCAGTCACACCGTGGGTCTATTTGAGGTGTGGATGATTCCTACATGTCTAAAATGACTTATGGACTACTTTTCGAATTTATCAAAATAATATCAATGCATTTTATTCGTTTTGACTATGTCAATTGTTTTTTTACTAAAATTTCATTTTAAACTGGAAACATGAACTTTGACCCATTATGATCACATCATGTGTCGGTTTTATGTAAGAATAATTCCAACACATAACAAATGGTTTATGAATCATTTTCAGAATTTTTTTTAAAAAAACCAATCAGATTTGATCAGTTTTCAGTAAGTGACACTTTTTGAACTAAAATGTCAATTTTAAACTAATAACGGAGACTTTGAGTCATATTGGGAACATAATTTAACAGACTGAGGTTTGGATGATACCTATATGTGAAAAATTACTTATAGAACATTTTTTTAAAGTATTAAAACAATTAATTATTCTTGGTTTTGAGTAGTTTGGTTGTCCATTTTACTAAAATTGAGGACAATTTTAAATAAAAAGATGCACTTGGAGTCATACCAGTCACATTGTGCATCAGATTGAGGTGTGGAGGATTCATAAACATCTCAAATGACTTTTGGATTGTTTTCCAAAATTATCAAAACAATATAAATCCGTTTTCATGGTTTTGAGTATTTCAATTTCCTTTTTTACTAAAATTTCATTTTAAAATGGAAACATGCAATTTTGTCTCATTCTGATCGCATCATGTATTAGTTTGATGTGAAACCACTTCCTACACATCACAAATGAATTATGAATAATTTTCCTAAATTATCAATAAAATAAGAGTGTGTTTGATTGGTTTTCAGTGAGTGACACTTTTTGAACTAAAATGTCAATTTTAAACTAACAACAGACCCATTGAGTCATACCAGGAACATCATGTATTAGATTGAGGTGCAGGTAATTACTATATGTCAAAAATTACTTATGTATCATTTTCATAAAGTATAAAAACAATATGGACATGTTTTCTTAGTTTTTAGTAGGTCAGTTGTCTATTCTTCTAAAATCAAGGCCCCTTTTATATAGAAATAAGAACTACTAGAAATCGAGCCTATACCAACACTTTGTTCCCAATGGTTTAGAAAACATGTTGGGAAAAAGAACCTTTACCAAAGGTTTACTAGAACCATTGGAATAGGCTATTTTAGGTTGGGGTTTTTCAATAGTTTAAGAAAACTGTTGTGAAGGAGAACTATTACCCACGGTTTTGATTAACCGTTTGGAAAAATTATACCCAATTTAGGGCTCCCTCCATTGCGACATTTCATCCATGTGAACTCCTGCCCTCCCCGACCTCGACCTCCTCCCGGCCTCCGCCTCTGCCTTCGAGCCTCCGCCTCCACCTCCGCCTCCCAGCCCCCTCCCTCTCCTCCGACGACATTCCCCTTCCCCTCTCGGCTCCTTCCCCATCGACGGCATCCCCCTCCCCTCTTATCTCCTGGCGACGTTCCCCCCTCCCCTATCATCTCCCTCTCTTGGTGACATCCCCCTCCCCTCTTGGCCCAATCACCTCCTACGACGTCCCTCAGACACCTCTCCAGTCGTGTGTGAGACCGCCCATGGCCGAACACCCCATAGGACATCCCTCTCTCTCGACTCCCTCTCCTCCCGCCTGGGCAATAATATTGTTGGGGCCGACCCCTGCCCCAAAAAATCTAGAGGTAAATCTTTTCCAAATCAATGTGTTGGACTGCCCATCTGAGGTAGACCTGACTTCTCCTGATGTCTAATATCTTGGTTTCTGTGTTTATGGATATTTAGTTGATGATTTGCTTATGGTTTAAGTGTAATTCTAATTTTCCATTTTTCCATTTGTTTGTACAGTTCAGATGGCTAAATTTTTTCATCTGTTAATTATTCACGTGTCTAACTCAGCCATGTTATTTTTTTGTTCTTTCAAATATGAAATTAATGGATAACTTGTTCCCATGATGCTTTTAATTTAAATATTTGGGTCATGGATACTGCATGTGATGAACGGTATAGGAGTAGGGGAATCTATTGGATTGTAAATTGCGAAAAATTCCTTTTTAATTTCAGTAGGCATTTGGAAATGTGAAAAAATTTGGTTCAAAAATCAACATAATGTGTTCTGAGTGGCCTGTTTTTAGGAGTCTATTGGTTATAAAAAATGAAAATTTTAGTAGTTTGGTTATATTTTATAGATTTGAAATCCAAAGGCGTGGAAAACGAATTTTTGTCACTCATTAAAGGGCATAAGTATGAAATTAGACAGTTTGGTGTGGTGGGACAGGGTGGGGGATGAAATGCCAATGACTTCAACCCAATTACAGACATAAATGGAAAGGGGTCGGTTGTGACGTCTGGTGTTATACAAATTTCTGAATAGGTATGAAATGAGACATGGTATATATCAATAGTTTGGATAGGGTCCCAGTCCAAGTCTTTAAAAAAATGTAAAATGTAAAAAATAACATAAATTAACAATAATAAATATAGTAAACTTACAATACATCAAACTAAAATAATATTGAACAAAATTATCAATTGGGCTAGGCCAGTCTTGGTCTGGGCTTGGTTTTGGTCTGGCATTGTTGGGCCTTCACTAGTTTGAGTCCTACACTAAACACTACTTGGGCTTGGCCCATTGTAAGAAATATAACTCACAGACTGTCCAAGTCCACGCCAAGCATCGGGCCATTTTTACACACCTATTGAGTTTAACAACTAAGTTTTTATGTTATTGATTTTTACATTCAAGAGTATTTTTGGAATCTAAACATTGTGTTATTACATTCATGTTACTTTAAATATAACTTTTAATTAAATAAAGGTTGTGATGTTACAGTTTTTTCAATCCCCAACACAACAACCACTTTCTCTGTAACTATTTTACATTATAACCACTCAATAGGCTAGTAAGATGGGGTGTTGGGAATGATAATGCACAGATTGATATGTGTATTAATTTTGTTTGAATGCATTATAGACCAAGTTCACAATTGACCGGGGAATAGTGGATGGTAGCAGAATAGCTATTTAAGGCACAAGGGAAATTTATGCCGAATATCATTTTATGATGCATCGGTTATTATTCACCATAGTAGTCAATCTCAGATCATGGTGCAACACGTTGGGGTTCTAGCAGGGTTATGTGCACAATCTTCAACTCAACTAATGTAGCATAGGTGCATATTCAATGGCTAAGTGTACTAGTATGGTGTTTTCAACAACATGCTATATAAAGAACATAATGAAAAATGAAGAGATTATTAAATGGAACTGTTTCCCCCTTGCTTGTAGGAACATGATTTGACCCATGGGGCGGTGTGGTTCTTATATATTGGGCGGTTTCATGTATAGTCACAGGATACATGTATGTTTTTTCTTAGTTTTTATTTTATTTTATTTATCGCATTGGCCACTTAGGTATTTTACATCTTTATACGGATGAAGGGTAGTGATGTTATTCTGAATTGTTGACGTAGATCACTTGTATACTTTAATACCATGAGGTTTGGGTGTGAGGAAACATTGGAAGATAGATGAGCCTTGGGGTCTTCCATGAGATGGAATTTTCTTTCTAAAACATTGTGTGGGAACATTTCTAGAGTATGTTGGAGTCATGAAATAACCCCAAGTGTCTCCATGAGATAGCATAAATAACCCCAAGTGTCTCCAAGTGTCTCCATACATCGTATCATCCTCGCATGGGTTGGCCACTCACCCAATCCGATCAAACCAATCCTAGTATATCCTCTCAGTCACATAGTCTAGACTCATCTCTCAAGGATTATCCCATGCCTCGATGCACATCTCATCATCCAACTAGACAATGAGTATTATTCACCTTATGATTGTCCTAGTCACAAAATCACACCATGAAGAACCCATCTAAATTATATTCTCAATAATCCAGTCAAGAACCTCATCAAAATCATGTATTATAACCCATCCCTACTAACCAGGTTCCATCCTAAGCTAAATCACACCAAGCCTCTTGGAATTATAATGCCAATCTGTCTTACAATACCCAATACCCACACTAGCATCTCATCCTTCATCTCATTAGTTGAACTCTTTAATCATTAAATGGAGTAAAACCTTTAATAATACATTTTATATACTTAGAGGGACCATCCCACTCTAAGAACCTACCATGATTCCAATCCATCCTCATAAGTATTTCCTCATCAAACGCTAGATGTACAATTTCCACACCTATCACTACAAGGCTCAATCCACTTAGGAATATTTTACTTGATCTAAATCCTCATCGTTAGTAACCTCAATCACATTAAAGCGCATAAATGTCAACTGAAACCTACATTCCATGAATTATTCACGTGGACATGTCCCATAACAATAGGCTCAAAACTAAAACCATAAATAATAATGCCAAATAAATTAATCATTTTTAAATAAATTTCTCAAGTGTAAACATAAAAACCAAGAATAATAAGACCTCATCCCTTGTATCGAACAAAACCAAACTAAGTTGAAACTCAGGCCAAATTGATTATATACCATTAATAGAAAGATTAATTGTTAATTAATAGAAATATACTATTTGATAGTATCATTTTGAAACATTGATCAGTTTCCCCTTTTCTTACAGGAACTTGATTTGACCCATGGGGCGTTGTGGTACTTATATGTTGGGCGGTGATAGGTATGGTCACAAGAGACGGGTATGTTTTAGTTTAGTTTTTATTTTATTTTATTTATCACATTGGTCACTTAGATCTTTGACTGCATTCTATGGACAGAGGGTAGTTATATTCTGCGAAGGGTGCCAGAAGGAGTTCAGATTGATTCAGTCCACCAACTTTGATCTGTGGTAAGATTCTATGGTTACTAATTGTCTCGCACCTCATGTATTTGGTTATTTAGTGTTTTTTACTCAATATTATGTTTTACATAGGGCGTTGGACAGTTTCGTGTTGGTTCGAGTGGATTTCGTTCTCCGCTGCCAATCTAGGTAAGGCTTTAATGCCATTGGTTGGTTTCTCACTGGTTATGTAGTGTCCTTCATGTGTTTTAAGGTTCTTAATATCCTTTGTATAGTGCATTGATCCCTAATCATTGGTTTCGAGCCGCCAAGTCAAGGGAGACACACCTGCGTGTGCATAGGTATATAAGTATATGTATACGGGCTCCCCCGTTTTGTGTATAGTCACCCATGGATGTTATTATGCACATATGGGGCTAGGTGTTCCCATTTATATATATATATAAATGCATATGCAGGTAAGTGGAGACTGATGTATGCATATAAACATATGTGCAAGGATCACCTTGCACTTTCTCATGGCCATGTGGGTCTGTGCATAGGGGATAGGTGTCCATGCATGTGTGTGAAGGTGTGTATACCTAGTGGAGAAGCAGAAGCTTTTAGTTAGAAAGCTCCAAAAGATGAAGTGGATGGCTTGGTTCCACCTTGAGGTAGATTCCCTCTCGAAGCCTCTTTAATTTAAGAATGCTTTAAATTAAATTTAGCTTCTTTCTTAATTCTTCTTAATTATATTGAATTGCATATCTTGAATAAGTATTATTTAAAATAATTGTTTCATTTGATAAATAATGTCCCCTCCAATGGAGGTGCGCTGTCTGCGAAAACTCACAGTGATAGTTTAGGGCATATGATTCTTTTCTGTCGTTTCGTTTCCCTTTAGATGTTGTGTCATTGTGCCGCTCACTAAAACCTTCCGAAGATCCCCTGTTATAACATATTAAATATTTTATATGTTCTATCATGTCCATTGTGACATTATCTTATGGTGAAACCCATTTTGGGTGTTTTCTTGGCCTCTTGGACACCCGTTTGGGAGTTTACCTGAGCCTATATATCTAAAAACACTGATGGTGTCACTGTTTAAAACCTGTTAGGTTTATGGTGCTCCCCACCATAATCTTCATCTTAACAATGTTTGGGGTGTTTTCCTGGCCTTGATACACATCTAATTTTTTACGTATATGAATTCTCCCATAACATTTGTGTTGCATCCTGATATGTTAAAACATACTCAAATTCTATTGTTATCAAGGTGAATTAATTTTTATTATTAGAGTTCCATGAAATGCATATACCATTGATAAGTAATACACCTGCATAATTTTACTCTCAATCATTAGTTTCAACTAACTAGTACCACTTTTAAAAACAACGAATATAAAAATTATATCTTTATCATACCACAATCCTGAATCAAGAGTCTTTTTTTATAACATAAGATCGGTTTCTATAATTTGAAGGACAACTACATAGGATTTATTTGGAATCCTAGCTAGAAGATATTTCCCCATGGATGTCGCGAGACCGGGCCAACACTCCACGGTCACGCCGCAGTCACGTTGTGGTCACGCCGCAGTCACGCCGTTGTAATGTCATGATTTGGCCCTGCTCCAGGACGACACCCTACGGCGATTCACAGTCCTGTTGAAATTTGATGTATGATACGTAGATAGATTTTTAGATACATTACCCACCCATATTTAATGGGGAGGAAGGTGACAACAAGAATTTTTCGCCGCTTCCTCCCACTCCTTTCTCCCCGGGCTAGAAGATGTTGCCCCGCAGATGTCACTGCACCGGGCCAACACGTCGTGGTCATGTCGCGGTCACGCCGCGGTCACCCTGCGGTCGCACTACGGTCAGGACACGTTCATATCGCGGTCACGCCATGGTAATTCTGTGATTTGTCCCTACTTTAGGAAGACACCCCACAGCAGTTCTCAGTCCTGTCGGAATTCGATGTATGATACCTAGATAAAGTTTTAGATACATTTCCCACCCATAGTTAATTTGGAGGGAGGTGAAAGCTGGAATGTTGCCCACCTCCTCCCGCTCCATTCGCTCCTAGCTGGAAGATGCTACCCCATAGATGTCGCTGGACCGGGCCAACACGCCGCGGTCATGTCGCGATCACGTCGCGGTCCCGCCGCAGTAATGTCGTGATTTGGACCTACTCTAGGACGACACCCCACGATGGTTCATAGTACTATCAGAATTCGATGTATGATACCTAGATATAGTTTTAGATACATTACCCACCCATAATTAATGGGGAGGGAGGCGACGGTCAGAATGTTTCCCCAACTCCTCCCGCTCCCTTCGCTCCTGGCCGGAAGATGTTACCCCGCGAATGTCGCTGGACCGGGCCAACATGTCGCGGTCATGCCACGGTCATGTCGCGGTCGCACCACGATCACACCATGGTAATGTCGTGAGTTTTCTCTGATCCAAGATGACACCCTGCGGAGGTTCACAGTCCTGTTGTAATTTGATGTATGATACCTAGATACAGTTTTAGATACATTACCCACCCTCCTTACTGGACCCCAGACAGCCCCCCCCCCCCCCACCCTCCTCCCTAGACCCCGGACAGCCCCACCACGATCTTCCCTGGACCCCGGACAACCCCCTAGATAGCCCCCCCCCCCAACCCTCCCCCCTAGACCACGAATCCCAATATAATATCTATTCAAGATTCACCCTAAATCCCAATGGAAAAGAGGGTTTTAGAGCTTCGGAAGAAGATGAGAGAAGAATGCAAACCCTAATCGAAAATAGGAAGTAATGAGAGGCTTAGACTCACCCGGATCTTAAATCTGCACTTGACGGCACTCAAAACACCCAAGTGACATGTATGAGTCCACCCTGACTCAAACTGAGGAATGGTGTGGCCGGTACCACTCAAAGTGTCTCACTTTTATTTGAAATGGACTTGACATTAAGTGAAAACAACAACTGGAAAATGTTAAACTTACCGAATGCATTTGAATTGTGTTTATACCTTGGGTCATTTGTAACGTGTAAGAGTCAACTCCACCTCAATCTGAGGAGCGGTGTGGCTGACACCACTCAAATTGTCTCTCTTTTGTTTAAAATTGACAACATTTTAAGTGAAAAAAACAACTAACATACGAAGAACTGACCAAATGCATTTGTATTGTGTTGATACTTTAGGAAAATGATCCATGGGTCATTTTGGACATGTACAAGTCAACCCCACCTCAATCTGAGGTGCGGTGTGGCTGGCACCACTCAAAGTGTCTCACTTTTCTTTGAAATGGACAACATTTTAAGTGAAAACAACAACTTGCATACACAAAACCAACCAAACACATTAGAATTATGTTGATACTTTAAGAAAATAATTCATGGTTCATTTTTTACATGTACAAGTCAACCCCGCCTCAATCTGAGGAACGGTGTGGCCGACACCACTCAAAGTGTCTCATTTTGTTTAAAATGGACAACATTTTTAGTGAAAATAACAACTGACATAAGGAAAACAGACCAAACGCATTCGGATTGTGTTGATACTTTAGGAGAACGATACATGGGTCATTTGTGAAGTGTAAGAGTCAGACTTGCTGCAATATGATGTGCAGTGTGGCCAACACAACTCAAAGTGTCTCTCTATTGTTTAATTAATGGACATCATTTTAAGTGAAAACAAAAAATGGCATACGAAAAACTAACCAAACGCATTCAGATTATGTTGATACTTTATTAAAACAAAACATATGTCATTTTTAATGTGTATGAGTCAACCCCGCCTCAATCCGAGGTGCGGTGAGGCCATCACCACTCAAAGTGTCTCTCTTTTGTTTAAAATGAACATCATTTTAAGTGAATACAACAATTGGCATATGGAAAACTGATGAATCGCATTCGGATTCTATTGAAAATTTAGGAAAATGATCCATGCATCATATGTGACATGTAAGATTCAACCCTTCCTCAATATAAGGCGCGGTGTGGCCAAAACCACTCAAAGTGTCTCTCTTTTGTTTAAAATGGACAACATTTTAAGTGAAAACAACAACAGACATACGAAAAACTGACCAAGCGCATTTGGATTGTGTTGATACATTTGTAAATTATAAATGGGTCATTTTTTATGTGTACAAGTCAGAACCACCTCAATCTGAGGTGCGGTGTGGCCGGCAAAACTCAAAGTCTCTCTTTTGTTTAAAATGAACATCATTTTAAGTGAATACAAAAACCGACATACATAAAACCGACCAAACGCATTTGGATTCTGTTTTTAATTTAGGAAAACAGTATATGGGTCATATGTGACGTGTACGAGTCAACCCTGCCTCAATCCGAGTCGCGGTGTGGCCGACACCACTCAAAGGGTCTCTCTTTTGTTTAAAATGGACAACATTTTAAGTGAAAACAACAACTGACATATGAAAAACCGAAAAAATGCATTTGGATTGTGTTTATACTTTAGGAAAACTATACATGGGTCATTTGAAACATGTAAGATTCCACTCCTCCTCAATTCGAGGTGCGGTGTGACAGACACCACTCAAAGTGTCTCTCTTTTGTTTAAAATGGACAACATTTTAAGTAAAAACAACAACTGACATACGAAAAACAAACCAAATACATTTATATTGTGTTGATACTTTAGGAAAACGATCAATAGGTCATTGTCTAGAAGTACGAGTAAACCCTTCCTCAATCTAAGCCACATTGTGGCCAGAACCCCTCAAAGTGTCTCACTTTTCATTGAAATGGACAACATTTTAAGTGAAAACAACAACTGGCATACGGAAAACCGAACAAACGCATTCAGATTATGATTATACTTTATAAAAAGAATCCATAAGTAATTTTTGACATGTAAGAGTTTGCCCTGCCTCAATCCAAGGCATGGTGTGGCCGGTACCACTCAAATTGACTTTCTTTTGTTTAAAATGGATACTCTTTTTAAGTAAAAACAACGGGCATACAGAAAACCAACCAAACGCATTCGGATTGAGTTTATACATTAGTAAACCGATTCATGGGTCATTTTTGACATGTACGAGTCAATCCTACCTCAATATGAGGTGTGGTACGGCCGAAACCACTCAAAGTTTCTCTCTTTTGTTTCAAAAGGCCATCATTTTAAGTGAATACAACAATTGACATACGTAAAACCGAAAAAAGACATTTGTATTCTATTAAAACTTTAGTAACAATATCAATGGTTCATATGTGACGTGTACGAGTAAACTCTGCATCAATCCAAGGTGTGGTGTGGCCTACGCCACTCAAAGTGTCTCTGTTTTGTTTAAAATGGACATCATTTTAAGTGAAAACAACAACTGACATACGGAAAACCAATGAAACTTATTTGGATTCTATTGAAACATTAGAAAAAAATCAATGGGTCATATGTGATGTGTAAGAGTCAACCCCACCTCAATACAAAGTGTGTTGTGGCTGACACCACTCAAAGTGTCTCTCTTTTGTTTAAAATGAACATCATTTTATGTGAAAACAATAATTGACATACAGAAAACTAACCAAATGCATTCAGATTCTGTTTAAAATTTATTATATTGATTCATGGGTCATATTTGATGTGTACGAGTCAACCCCACCTCAATACGAGGTGCGTTGTAGCCGGCACCACTCAAAGTGTCTCTCTTTTGTTTAAAATGGACATCATTTTAAGTGAAAACAAACACTGACTTATAGAAAGCCTACCAAACGCATTCAGATTCTATTAAAACTATAGGAAAAAATCCATGGGTCATATTTTATGTGTACGAGTCAACCCCACCTCATTCCGAGGTCCGGTGTGGCCGAAACCACTAAAACTCTCTCACTTTTATTTTAAATGGAAAGGATTTTAAGTGAAAACAACAACTATAATATGGACAACCAAAAAAATACATTGTTATTGTGTTGAAACTTTAGGAAAACGATCCATGGGTCATTTGTGACATTTACGAGTCAACCCTGCCTCAATCTGAGGTGTGGTGTGGCATACACCACTCAAAGTGTTTCTTTTTTTTAAAATGGACATCATTTTAAGTGAAAACAACAAGTAACATATGGAAAACTGAACAAATGTATTCAGATTCTATTGAAACTTTAGGAAAACGATCCATGGGTCATATGTGACGTGTAAGAGTCAACCTCGCCTAAATTAGAAGTGTGGTGTGGTGGGCACCACTCAAAGTGTCTCTCATTTCTTTAAAATGAACATCATTTTAAGTGAAAACAACAATTGACAGGCGGAAAACTGACCAAATGCATTTAGATTATGTCGAAACATTAGGATAATGATCCATGGGTCATATTTGACATGTACGAGTCAACCCCCCCCCCCCCCCAATCTGAGGCGTGGTGTGGATTTCACCACTCAAAGTGTCTCTCGATTGTTTAAAAGGGACATCATTTTAAGTGAAAACAACAAATAACATACAGAAAACTGACCAAACGCAATTGGATTCTGTTGAAACTTTATGAAAATGATCCATGGGTCATATGTGACATGTAAGAGTCAACCTATAATTAATACAAGGTGTGGTGTTTTTGGTATCACTCTAACTGTCTCTCTATTGTTTAAAATGGACATCATTTTAAGTAAAAACTACTGGCATACAGAAAACCAACCAAACGTATTTGGATTCTGTTAATACTTTAGAACAACGATCCATGGGTCATATGTGATGTGTAAGAGTCAACTCCACCTCAATATGAGGTGTGGTGTGGCCAAAACCACTCAAAGTGTCTCACCTTTATTTGAAATGTAAAACATTTTAAGTGAAAACAACAACTGACATACGAAAAACTGACCAAACGCAATCAGATTCTATTGATACTTTATGAAAACGATCCATGAGTCATTTGTGACGTGTAAAAGTCAACCCCTCCTCAATACAAGTCATGGTGTGGTTGATATCACTCTAAGGGTATGTCATTTATTTAAAATGGACATCATTTTAAGTAAAAACATCTGGTATACAGAAAACCGACCAAACATATTCGGATTCTATTGATACTTTATTTTGGGGTTATTAGCTTCTAATATCTGAATTCAATCGTGTATGTGTTATATAAAATGAAATTTTGTATGTATTCTTAATTTTGTATAACCCACTCCCATAGACACCCCCTCCCCCTGGAAAGCCCCTCACCCCGGGACACCCCACCCCCCAGGACACCCCCAACACCTTGTATGTCATATTATATATGTGTTATATATAGTTCAGAATTTTTTATGCAACATAATTCATTTTTTATGTGTTATTGATTCATAATTCAGAATTCATTACATAATTAATTCTGTATGTATTCAATTGTGAATTCAATTATGAATGCTATATTACATAGGATAATTGGGTTCATATACATGATTATAATTGTGGTACATTCCGTGGTTATAATAGTATCCTGTTTTTATATGATTTTTTGTGCTATAGCATGTGTTTTTGTTTCTATTGAGAGTGTATGCAGGTTTGTAGTTAAGTGTGCAGTGGAGGAGATTTTAGGTGGCTCGTCTTCCAAATTCTGGTAATACACTATACCAATGGTTTACTAAAACCGTTGGTACAGTGTTGTACATATTTTTACAAACGGTTTTAGTAAACCATTTGTAAAACATGGAAATAATACTATATACCAATGGTTATTTAAACCATTGGGAAACTAGGATTACACTACTAGTATTTCCAATGGTTTGTAAAACTGTTGGCAATACTCCGATTACACTGCCTTTCCCAATGGTTATACAAAAACCGTTGGTAATGGGCTACCCACATGCCTTACTTGCCAACGGTTTTCCAAACCATTGGTATATAGTATACCAATGGTTTGGATGCCTTTACCAACGGTTTCAAACCGTTGTTAAAGCCTTAGTTACCAGTAGTGGAGTACTTTGAGACATATCGGTCGCATCATGCATTAGATTGAGTTGTGGCTGATTCCTACACATCACAAAGTCTATGGATGTTTTGGTATAGAAAGGCATGAAATATGGATAGAACACCCCAATTAGAACAAAAGAATCCAACTATATAAGAAAATTATTATTATGTGAGTAATACTAGAAATAAATAAATTAAATTTAAATAGGAAACAATACATTAATTATATGGATAATTATTTTACTATGTAAACATCAAGATTAGCTCTGTTATTGAGAAGAGATAGTGTTATTTCCCTTCCTATAAATACATGACAGATAGATAAAAAACTTATAAAATAAATGAAATCTGCAAGGAATAAAGAAAATTAAATAAACATTCCATTGTATAATTTTTTAGTAAAATAGATAAAGTATATCATAACATTGCCTTTACATATTTCCAACGGTTTTCCTTCATTATAGTTTGTTTTTCAGGGGGATTGGTAAAATCGTCATGTGTAGAAGACTTTTTCTGCATGAGTAGTTAAACATTTAATTTAGATTATGTTAATTCAGTAGAGAACATATTATATTATGAGAAAAAACATAGTATAATAAAAAACACTTTTACCTTATCATAAAACAGTCTTTATTTTTTTAAAGGTTTTAAGGATATAGTTCCTCTATCGAGAATCTAAATCTCTTCTTTGGGGTCCCCTATAATGTACAAAACATTGTCTACATTTTGACCAGCTTGATGTGACTGGGATCTCCCAATAAAAGGGTATCCTCGATTGACCCGACACATGTTTTAGTCACAAGTCGGACAATTGACCAATTCTTGTTTTTTGGATCAAAGATAAAAAATACTTTCACAACATGTGATTCCATTATTAATAACTCATCTTTCTCCCCTTCTATTCTTAAATTCAATTTTATGAATCCAATGTCATCAACTTTCATTGAAAATGATATTGTAAACCCCTTTGAAATGGAAAATTGACACTTTAAATGTTGTATAATCCAACTCATATATCTGTTTGATAATGCCAAAATATAACATATTTACATAAAGTGGATTTATATCCTTTGAACTAGATACGTGCATCGCTTTAGCCATAAGTATAACACCACTATTTTTCATTGTACTTCAGTCATTATGTTCTTTTTTATAGAAAATATAACCATTGATTACAAAACCAATGTAAGATATAACATTTTCATTCAGTTCTCTATCATTCCATTGAAGTTGTTCGGTAATTGAATTCATATTTTCAGATATCTCCTTATAAATTTGATATTGGAAACAACCTACAAACTATTTATTATGTGTATTTGATATCCATCCATTAGACCTTTATGGATTCAAATCTATAATAATTTCTTTGTGGGATTCAATGTATGTATCAACATATTCACTATTATATAAAATTTAAAGGTGAACATTATCCTTCTATATCAAGGTAATTGTAACAACATCTCTTCTAAAAAATCCCTTTTCCCATAAGGCGTTCACTTTGAAAATAATTTGGGAGACTGATGTTGTCAAGATCTAATAGGTAATAGGTACATAATTCAATAGCTTATTCAAAAATATATAGTTCCCCAATACGACCTTATAGAAAACTTTGATTCTTGATATATCCTTTCAAAATCATCATATACTATTAAATGGTTTAAATCCATATATATTGGACATAACCACATAGTTAAACCTCTCTAACCAAATGAATGATCAGGGGGACCATTATATCAAAGAATGATAGTGGGAGGAACATATACCATTCACATAATATGACTGCAACCTTTTTATTCATGATGGGAAAATTCACCATGTTTATAAATTTATTGCATATGGATTTGAAAAAGAATCAGAGTCTAGTTGATATATGTTATACATTTTCAAGAAGAATTCAATGCATAGAAACATGCATTAAATCTTTCATCAAAACATGGTATTCGTGTGATTTTAGTCCTTATAACTTAAAATTCGTAATTTAAATGACATTATTTATATTTTATGAATACCCCTGTGGAACTTTTATGCTATTAAGAAAAAGGAAAATTTGAAATTTTTTCTGTCTAGATAGTGTGTAATCTGTTAGAGGAAGAAAAGTCTGTCTTTTACCCTTCACTAGTGCCAACTCTTCCCTTATCCCCATTTCAATAAAGTCCATATTAGCCTTGATGACATATTTCATTTTTTTAGGAATATTTAGTAAGGTTCCAATAACACTATCAAATAATTTTTTTCTACATGAATGACATCAAGAAAATTTCGGACTTATAAACAATTCCAATACGGTAATTCAAAGAAAATTTATCTCTTCTTCTAACCAGATTTTGTAAGGTTTTTTTAAAATGGTTTCCTGGAAATAGTGTCAATATATTTTACTATACTGTACAGTTGATCACCCGTTACTGGAGATGGTGTTGTACGTTGTTTTATATTCCCATTGAATATTATCATCCCTAATTTTTATTTATATCATCGAGGTAAAAAATTATGATTTCCTAAAAACATATTCTTCTAGGAATATTTCAACCGAACTGTGTATTTTTTTTTAACAAATGGTACACCACAAAATTCCTTTAATGCTATATCTTGATAAATTTTTATAAGTGGGGAAGTCATTTATCATTCAATACAATATGGCCCTCAATGTGAATTCTTGAATTCTATGAGAATCATATATTGTAACACCAATATCCCACATCAATTTAAGATCATCGATCAAAGGAGATAAATAGAAATCAATATCATTACCAGGTTTCTTTGGTCCAGATATAAGCAGAGACAACATAATGTATTTTCACTTAATGCATAACCATGGAAGCAATTTATAATTTACAAACATGACAATCCATGTACTATGAGTACTAATCTATACACCAAAAGTATTTATTCCATCTATTAGATAATTCAAGATGAAAGTTTCTCAACTCATTTAAAAATATAGGATACTCGTAATAAATTTTATTCCACTGAGAAGAATCTATTGGATGACATAGGTTACCATATTTAATTATTTTATCTTCATGCCATATCAATTGTCTTGTGTTTTTCTGACATCCATATAGTCATCTAAACTATGGAATAATAGGAAAGTACCATACAAATTTCAAAGGACTAGATTCATTTTTCTTATGTCGATATGCGCCATACATAGGGAATTTTATGAGTGATTCATGGTCCTTACAAAACAATATGCGATCATTTGGACAAAAATAATTTTTTTAGAGATCATTCCAATTGAACGTAACATTCACTTTACATCATATGTTCATCATGGTAGTTTATTTTCTCATGGTAGCATATCATTCTGGAGACCAAGTAGTTCTGTAAAGCTGGTGTCACTCCATCCTCTACCATATTTAAATTTATATAACTTCAATATAGCAGAAAATTTTGTGTATTTAATAGAACCAGTATACAATGTATTCTTGGAAAATATATTTGACTCATAAAACAACATTGGACAATCATGAAGGTCATTTTCAATTGCCATTGTCATTTCATCCATGCAATCCCCATCACCATTTACACTACTATTCATATAAAATGATCCATAAATCATAGTATCATCTGAATCAGTGTCCACATTATGTTTTTTCCCATGTTTAGTCCAACATTTATAGCTCTGATCTATTCCATGAAAAATCAAATGTTCTTACAAATCTTCCAAACTAATTTTTCATGAATAACAACAATGTAAACATGGAAAGAGGATTTTAGAAGGGTCGTATGCATACTCTCTTGAAAACTTGATGAAATATTTAACTCTATCTTTGTAATCTTTTGTCAAACTATTATCCTGCATCCATTTTTTATTCATATCCATCCTATTGGATTCATAAAATATTAATTTTTGTATAATAAATAAATACACATTAGATATTCATTATCAAAGGTAAAAGTTATAGACAAGTTTAATAAGAGAAACTCAATATTTGATTGTTTCAAAAAATTCTAGTATATTAAAGAAAATAGGTAATTGAATTTAAGAAAATAATTAATCCACCATGGTAGGTGTTATCATATTAATTAATTAAAAGGTCAAATTTATAGAAAACTCATCCTCATTAACTTATCTCTTGGGAATTTATCATTTCATTTTATTATTCGACACATCCTCCATCTCTTGTGGACATGCACATATGTTTCTTGAAATACTCTAAGAAGTAGTCATCCATGGGATGACTAATGCTCAGAGTAGTACAAGAAACATAAAAGATATGGAGGATGAGTTTCATGTCAAAAAAAAATAATGACTATTAGGGAGATGAAGTTGATGAGGATGAAAGTTGTCTATAAAAGAGATGGGGGACGATTCTCAAGAAATATATTTCAATAATAATTTTTGTTTGACATACATAAAGTCTTTCTTAAATCTCATAAACAAATTTAAATATAATATAGGCAATTAATGAGTAATAAGAAACCCAAATATGATAAACAAGAATAATAAACTCTCATTCAATAAAATAGAAGATATAAAAATGTATTGATAAAACATTTTAATAAATAAAGATTTATTTCATATACATGGATAGTAATAAGAGATTACTAGGGGTGAAACCAATACATGTAGACCAAAAATGACGCATACATAAAAGTAATTTATAATATATAGAATTTGAAAACTTAAATTCTTTTTTTTGTAACAATTGATGTATAAACCTAAGGAATTATTATAGTTAAAATTAATGGTATATCAAATATTTAAAAACATCTCAATACTCTTGGGAAGTCATATCACCACACAGACCCACACCGAGGATTCTAGGGAGGTCATCACATCATATCTACCCATATGAACGATTATAGGGAGGCCATTTAATACACATTGACCCATCCTTGATATTCTAGTGAGGTCCATAACTAATTTGGCATAAAGCAATAATTCACATCGACATGATAGATGAAAAACAAGGGAGAAAAATATACCAACTCTAGCAACATCTATCCCATACACATTTAAACACAGACACACACACACCCACACACATATATATATAACATGAAATTTATAATACACACACTTGCAAAAACAATGCACATATAAACATAATTTTTAATGAAAATAAATATAATCCCTTCCAAATTTGTAAATCCAGAACCATAATTTGTGAATAAATAATTATATATCACCCTTGCATTATAAGTTCTAAAAATGCATATAAATCGATAGAAAGATATATATTTACATATATATATATATATGTATATATATATATATCTTTATTAAATAAACTTAAATTGATAAAAATTTATGTAACCCTTACAGCAAAATATCACAAAATAGTAAAATAAATACAACGTCATAATAATTTTGAAAATAAAGAGCCATTGAAAATAAATAAATATGGTATCACCCTTACTATGAATTCTCTTAAAATAAAACAACACAATTCTGAGCAAATACATTTTTAAGGAAAAACCCTTACATGAGAATATTAAACGGAAATTTAAATAAATAAATTCCATTACATGAATTGCATAAAATTAGTTTTGGTTATTGCTTCACACCATCACTCGTCTGAGAATTGGTTTGCTAAATCAATTTTTAGGTTTATTTAATTTTTTTATATAAAAAAACTCCCATGCTTATATAGTAGAAAAAATATTTATTTAATTATTTTATCTTTAGACCAGAGGTGATTCTCTAATATTTAAAAATAGTGAAAAAAATAAGCTTGTAGAGGAAGCTGAGGTATATATGTAGACAATGAAGAAAATTGATTCAATATAATAATTTAAAAAAGACCAAAACAAAATATCAAAATCAGTAGTCATGAAAACATAAAATCATAAACAAAATAAAAATAGTATGCAATGATCAGAACACTAATAATTAATGACATTATTGAAGAAGAAATCAAAAACAAAATGACAAATACAGAAAGAAAATCGGAACCTACAACGTAAAACATAGGCCTAACTTGCTAGTTTGAAGAAAATTTGAGACCCTCATATCCAAATCTCATTGTTTTCTTCGGAAACCCAAACTGCAAGTGAACATCGGATGTCGGATGATATTGAGCAACTAGAGGTAGTGGGTTTGTGTGATTCGTGTGGGTTTGTGTGATTTGAGCTTTGATTCCCCGAATAGGAACACTAGCAATGGGTGGCTTCTATGTAAAGCTTCAGATATCATGATGGGTTCACAACTGGTTAGGTTTTTTAAATAGATCAGGATATTTTTATCATCGTTTTCAAAAAAGTGGTGATAAAGAGTCCATTTATGAGCGCTTAAGTAATAAGCGCTGATAAAAGGCATATTTATTAACACTTTTTCAGTGTTGATAAAGGTAGGTCTTTATTAGTGCTAAAAAAGCTCTGAAAAAATCCATCTTATCAGTGCTTTTTTAGCGCTGATAAAGGATTTATAATTATAATTCTATTAAAATTCTTTGTAAATATATATATACCTAATAAAAATATGTAAATATAAATATATTAAATATATTCATTAATTAAATATATTAATTATAATTATTTAAATATATAATTATTTATTTATAATTATATAAATATTTTTCAAGAAAAATATTTATATCAATATATATTTATATAATTATATATAATTATATATATATATATATAATAATTATATATTTTTTTGTAATAAATATATATAAATATAAATATAGTAAATATATTCATTATTTAAGTACATTTATTATAAATTTAATAATTATTTAAAGATATATAATTATTTATGTCTATATAAATACCATTAAAAGATATATTTATTTATTTATATTTATAATTATATAATTTTCTAAATATAGTATGTACATTTATAAATATATTTATTTATAAATATATTTATTTATCATTTTTTTGGAAAATATTTTGTTACAAATAGATTTTTAACATTATTAATGAATATCTAATTTTAAGTGCATGCATGTTAAAAATGAGTGAAATTGAATAAATTAAAAATAAGTACACTTTAGCAATATTAAAAAAAATGGATATGTTTTGTGTGTGTGAATTTTACATAAAAATGAATTAATTATATATATGTGAAATAAATATAACACACATTTCATCTATGTTAAATTGAAATATAAAATGACATTCAATTATATGTGCATTACTCTATGCAATTAATCAGTATTTTTAATTTATATTAATTTTTAATTATAAACCATTATTCACTAAATATATGACTATTTAATGTAAAGAGCATAAATATTTTTAATATATAAATCGTATTTATATAAATTAATATATATCTATATATTTAATATATACTATTTATTAACATTATCAATAATCATCTAATTAATAAAAAGTTTAATATTTTTCTCAATTTATTTATTTTCAATATTAATTTGTTTGATTTTAATTTTGAATATATCTATTTATTTAATACATACTATATATTAGTATTTATAATTTATATATATTATAATAAATTTATTCATTTTTATCAATAACTATTTAATTAATAGAATTTGTAATATTTTTATAATAAACTCATATTTTTATTTTTATTTATTTGTTTAATTATTTCATTTTATTTATTTGGACCATTATGAAGGCTAAAATTATACTGATGATAAAGGGATAAATTTATCCGCACTTTCTTTAGCGGTGAAAAAATCCATTTATCAATGCTTTTTTCTAACGATGATAAATACCAATGCTGTTAAATGCATATTTTGTAGTAGTTTAACTAGAAAGTAATTAATTAATAAATACTCATATATGCATTATTTAAAGGAAACACATGAATATAGGATAGTGTCATATCACCATTTACTAGATCTTAATTATGAAGAATCATGACAAACATGTATCCACATGTGATCATGTTAGTGCAAGACCTAGAGTGTCCCAAGTAAACATCCCTACTATAAGTCACACATCAGTGGTGATCAATGGTAATAGAGATAATCCTCAAACAACTAGAGTTCATATCATCATATATTAAACACTAAATGTAACCAACAGTATCATTGAATTCACGTCTTATAAATAATAAATTATTCCATAATCTCAGTGTTATCACCATGGAACGTAAAAGTGGGATAACACCTTGACATACTAATATACAGCGAACACCACAACTCCATTCTATAACCCAAAATATATTATATATTTCACCACTACATCATCATTTAATGGTACTAATAATGCGAGACATGTAACTTATTGAAGAGTATTCCAACCGAGAGGGTTACCGACCCCTATTGAGGACTTGTTCCCTAGTATGTGTAATATGTATCTACTGAGATGGATACCTACACTATGAGGGTAGTACTTATCCCCTATCACAATGGGATGGTTACCTACTCCACTATATATATGGAGGACCCATACCCTGTACAATATATGTTTTCGGGAGGGTTAACAACCCCATGTATACTCTAATTATCCACCCCCACACATCATCATATCTAAAAAATTTTGATACTCAATCTAATAAAATATCTAAAATATAAAAACTATATGAAAACATATATCAATAATCATATTTTACATGGAGAAAAACTCATAATAGAAAACTCAAATGTTTAATTCTAACACTAAGGTAAGATGGTATGAAAATAATTGAAGACTATCTAGTACATGACATATACTATTACGTACACAATGTATAGTCCTTAGATGATAGTAGGGAATTTACCAACACAATTCAGTTCATGTGAAGTCAACCTATATAGTGTGTCCTAGTAGAGTACATAATGTGTGGGACCAATGACTTTTTTGGGTGTGTATCCAAGATACTGAGAGTCATGTTTCTTTAATATACATGACTTTTTATGTAATTCATTATGGGTTAGTTGACATGTACTGTTGAAATCTGAATTGTGTCTTTAAAGTCCTAACTTTATTCTTAGTTTTAATATTCATTAATTTATATATTAAACTGGAGTATCCAATGATAATAATAGGTAAAAAAATTCATCATTATCAACTATATAATAATAATAAAATATCATTATTTGTTTAATAAAAATGATATACCTAATTTTCTTCTATTTTTTATAAGATGTTGATAAATAAAACTTATTTCACACCATGAAGTCAATATATTTTTTTAATAATTTGTTTTCATTAAATTAATAAATGAATTAAATTTTTTAATTATTATTAATTTAATAATAATATTATACATTAAAATCCTTAATTTGTTCATATAATCACATTAATATTTGTCACCACATAAATAGATGCAACTATAATAACCCATGTGTGTGTATTTTTTTTCTAGTTTAAATATATATACAAATATGAAAAAATATATATAATTATATTCCTAGAAATCCTCAAATATTGGTCATAGAGACCCAGTCCTAAAACAGTTATTAATAAAAATGTAATGATAAAGCAAGGGGAAGCTATAGGTGTAAGTAAATATCACCCTTGATATTGGAGTAATTAAGATGATGAATGTCATCTTTCTGATGGGAAGACCTGAAAGCAATCATATTCTATACGATCCTCTTAGATAACTCATCATATAACAAATTATAATCTTTATAGACATGAAAAACCATGAAATTTATATTTACTATGTGGGTAGTACAATCAATCCATTCCCTATAAATCTTCCATGGAATAAGGGATTATTTTATCCTTAGAATATTGATTACCAATAATTATTCACATTAAATCCAAAGTTTCTTCCATCCATGGATCATAAAATTGTTGGCAGTGTGTATGAATTCCTAGATCCCTTCTTCTAAGGTAAATGGTAACCATGGGATTTCTAAAATCATTCCTTGATAATTCTGCTTCTTGTTCTGAAAATACCATTATAACCTGAGGGACCAGGTACTCTAAGTGATACTCAATAAATAATAACGTTAGTATAGTGTGGGATTTGTGGGATACATATCAAAAATTTGGGGAGGATTGGATTCTAGGTAACCCCTATAAACTATAAAAATCTAGAAACAATGAGGCCCTCTATAGTATTATTCTTGAATCCCACGTGCTATTTTGATGCCAATTGTATATCTCACACAAAACCTAAAATGGAATATTTAAAATTTTATCATTTCCCCTAAAATTCTAGATAATTACTAGATTTATATATATATAGTTAAGACCATTAGCTATTGATTCATAATAAATATCTGTAAAATGTATTATCATTTCCACATTAAGTAACTGATCCATGAGTGCTTCTATATTCTCATCAGTTTTTAGCCAGAAATTACATTAGGATTGAATCTGATACCAGATCTCATTAGCATATACGTATTCAAGTAAGAGGTATTGATAACTCCTACCAACCCTAATCCAAATAAGAAAGTAATAAATTGTGTGAATCCCAAATATCATGAGGTTTTCATTTGTTGGGATCTTTTTTATCCATATTTTCTATATTAGTAACCATCATGAGGGAGGAATGATATGTTTCCTAAAGAATTTCATCCACCTTATTGTGCCTTTATTTTTACTATAGTAAAACTAAAATTTATAACTATATATGAGGATACCAATTATCTCTAGGCACTATAAGAATTTATTCATATACTGAAATCTGAAGGATATAATGACCTTCTTGATATTGGTGGGAAGGAGTTTCTCATCCTGCATGAAGTGACTAACAACACCCAAGAGATAAAAATTCATTAATTTTGGAGGTAGTCCACATGCAACATATATTATAGCTCTAATAAAATTAAAATTCTATAAATTTAGATAAGATAAATGTGGGGGGATCTATGGAGCATGCATCATAATCTCAAAAAATTCAACACTCACAACTAGAAAGATAGAGGAGCCCAAATAAAAGTTATTAACTCTATAAAATATATCAACCATTCACTTATTATTAAATTTATTTGAGTTATGCATTGGATTTAACAAGTTAAAAACATATCTACCCACTAATTATTTGTTTAAGAGTCTCCAGTTTTTGATAACAACCCATCCCATATCAATTGGTTTAGTAAATTTTCTTTAAGCCATTGTGATAATTTTCCTTACATGAATAATTATATACCATAGAAGTTATTGATTTGGGTGTTAATCCATTTAATCAAATCCATATGGTGTTAATAATTATGTATGGAGTAGAAAAAATATGTAATTTTAGTACTTATAATGAATATCCTCCAAGCTTGGGATAAAGTTTTTCCTTTTGAACAAGTGAGTTGTGAGGTAATTTTATTAGCAACGCCTCCAATCTATCTTTCTATAACTCTTCGTAAAAAGGGGAAAATCAAGGTAGTTGAATGTTATAACTCCCTTTTTAACCTTCAAGATCTTGATGATTAACCTTTTTTATAGTCTATTATACCTTTCCCAATGATAACTATAGATTTATTCCATGAGATGGATTTTCTAAAAACCTTCCCATAGTTATAAAATATTTCTATAATTGAATTCAAATACCCATTTTCATATTCATAGATGATAAAAATGTCATATACATAAAATAATTTTGATAAAACACTAAGATTTATGGCATCCATAATTAGCCTAATTTTAGCCTGATAAAATGCTATAATAATACATATACTGAGCTAGTCTTCAATATGGTTAAAAATATGCAAAGAGAGTGGGCCCCCTTTCCTAAGTCCTATTTATAATATTATGTAGCTTATTAAAGAAACATTACAAAAAACATAAATCCTTGAACTCATAATCCTTGTGTGAAATAGTCTAATTAATCTATCAAAGAATCCTTAATTTTTCATGTTTTTCAAGATGAAACTCCACCTGATGGTATCAAAGTATTTTAAAAAAAATAATATCAATGCAATAATTCTATATTATCATTTATTTTATTGAATGTTATCACCTTCCAAAGAATTGTATAAGAAGTCCTGTATTTTAATTCCTTGAATGAAACTAAATAATTTAGGAGAAATAGACATATTAGCAATGTTCCCAATCCTTAAGGTAATAATATTCCCAATGTTTTTGAAAAAAAAAATCAGAATGAATATCACATACCAAAATAAATAAAATGTTCTCCATTTATTCATTTAAATGTTTTACCGAGGCACCCTTTCTCACATACAATAATTAATCAACCCCAATTAAATATATATTATTATTAATTTTTTATAAATAATTAAATATATATCTTAATTTAACTGAATCGTAAAATTATTTAATTTTAGGTGTTAAATCGGATTGACATGATCTAAAACATTATCTTCTTATGAATAATCCAAAATAAAAACATATTAATTGATAATATTTTAGTCAAAGTAGTATTTTTTTAAGCATTAATCAAAATTTTATAGTGGATTTTCATTATAAATGATGAAAACAACACAAAATTGGATTTATATCATCTAGAAAATAATTTTTAGATGAATATTTTAGTGCTAATTCATAGTTGAATTAAAAATAAATTTTCAACTGGGATCATCTTACATGGTTATTTTTTCACTAAGGAATTATCAATAAATTATCATAAATCTCAATATCATAATTAATCAAAAAATATAAAATGTACTATTAGTATAAACAATAAAGGTACCACCTTTTTAGGATGTATTATAAATAATATAAATAAAAAAATAGTATTCTGAATTTTTTATGAATGAAATTTATCCTTTATTGCATAATGGTAAATAATGGATGTTTAGATAATAAATATATATATATAAAAATATATAGATTATAAATATTCAAAATTCTAATCTCATTATTTCCATGAAACAAGTGATAATTAAACCATCGAAGAAAGAATCATTGTACAAAAAATGACATGATATGAATAATAAAGAGACCTACCACATGGGGTAGATGGTGTTGATTCAATGTTTTATTTTCTTTTTCACTCATAGTTCGATCATCCTCACTCAGGGTTTATTCATTTCCATGAAAGGTTATTCCTTGAATTTATTACTCCATTTAAGGAAAATATATAGTTCCTTTTAGATAAAATTAAATATGGTCCCGTGATAATGTTATCCATTAGATAAAATAATAATCTTTCCATTTTAATTTTTTATCATCTTAAATTTATCCTTATTAAACACATGTGTAACCACCCTTTAACCAACCATTCATATTATATTTTAAGACACTAAATTAATTTATCTATCCTTGGGAAGTTAAGAATGTTAAAACATCAACTATTGAAATCCTATGATTTATCACCTTTGTAACACCCCTAGATTTTGGAATATATATATATTCATGTGTTTATATTTCCAAAATACTATGTTTGATAGCTTGTTTCACACGAAACACAAAACAAAAAAGAGCTACGATATATTAGAAGAATTTTATTAATAAAATTTATGAATAATAATTCCTATAGTAAATAAAAATATTTTAATAAATTAGAAATGAATATGAAATTTTATTATGAAAAATTATAGTTTTAAAAGGGATTTTTTTTTCAATAAATGAATTTTTATTCATATATTGAATTTACATTTAAAATATAAATTTATAAATTTTTAATTTAAATCATATAAAATTAACACAAATTTTTAATTCCATGCATCAAAATTATCTTAGGATGAATTTTTGAAAAGGTTCTAAAATAAATGATTTTTAGGTGAATAGTAAAAAATATTGATTTTTCTAATACCGCCACTTTTCTACCTTTATCACAATAAAATAATTAATTAAAAGTTTTTAAAACCATATTATATGAAAATATTTATTTAAAAAACTATATTTTATTTGTAAAACCTAAGTTAAGCATTTTGGAAACATGAGTAATATTTTACTCTAAAATGTGTTTTTATTCGCTTATATTAAAATATAGTTTTAATCACTTATAAAAATTTAATATAAAACAATGTATATAAATTTTAAGATCACAATTTTCATAATATGTGATAATTTAATTTTTATTTTTAGGAATAATAGTATCAATACTAAGATTAAATATATTGATCACGATAATGGTAAAACTGTTATTTTCCAATAATTATTTTATTATTATTGTCTAATTTTTATCTAATAAAATAAATTAATATATTCTCAAAAATGAGGTTAAGATAATATTTAAACCTATATATAAATATATTATCACTCATTAAATTTTTAATCAATGCTAAATAAGTTTAAGAACACTTAATGGTGAAAATGTTATTTTTTTCTACAAAACAGTTTTTCTATATTTTAATTTTTTAATTTAAAATTTAATATTATATTATTAATAAATTGAATTACATTATATTTAGATTAAATTTAGGTTCATAAAAACTAAATATTTTAAAAGGTTTTACCTTATATTTTTAATAATATATAAATTACATGTGTAAAAATTTATTACCAAGGTAAAAACCAATATGGTAAAATGAAAACAAATCATGTTTTAAAATGATTAAAACAGGTTTAAAACTATATTTAAAATGAAATTTATTGTATTTAAAGTAATAATATCACCCCAAAATCTCTTATTTGTCACTTTTTGTGCCACTTACCCTAGAATAGTGTCATTCCATCATTGAAAAATTATGGGTATTTACAAAGGTCCCTTTTACACTTATAAAAGGGGAACACTTCAAACACTTAATGTCTCACCTACCCATTTGAATTTCAACATTAAACTCTACAATATTTCTCCTCATATAATAATATCTAATGTTCATAAGCCTATGGTCACAATTAGTAATCCTAATGTCTCTATTTCTAAGGGTACTTTCAAGAGAATGTTCAAGGTCCCAATGTGAGTACAACTTAATCCTTACCAATTTATTCTTAATATTTATGATCAGAAACATCCTAAACATAGTAACATAATGACATAAATTTATTTATTATACTTAATTTTTATTATATTAATGTATAGACATTATTTATTCCTTTCTTTCCACTTATAATAACAAAATAATATCGATTGTGCATTTTTGTGGACTACTGCCTCCAAAAGGTGATGTCTTCCATTTATCACCACCACATATCTTCACTAGTTATAAGGATTTAATTTAATAATAAAAGTGAAATATATAATATAATAATTAATTATTAAGGGAAAATTTATTCTACACATTCATTCCCACTAATTCATTGTGAAATGAACACATTAATTGTGTGTTGTGTGGACTACCGTCTCCCAAAAATAACAATTTTTATTTTTTCATATAGATTTTAATTAATTCTTAAAAAATATTCAAAATTGATTAAATAAATTAAAACAATATAAATAATATCATTATTCTTATGTAATAATGATACTATACACTTCTTCAACCATACTCACCCACTGACTTATAACATATTCTTATTTGGATCCTTTTAACCATCTACATGAATAATGCTATAAAATCCTATCATGGATTATAATGGTAACCTAAATAATAATATTATAACAATTTAATATTAATATAATTTCTATATAATTTCTATTTATTTTTTATATTATGTATTTAACTTATTATTATAATCACATCTTGGATATCTAAAATAACGAAAATAATCCTATACTGATTCCATTTTTATAGAATATAACCATGATATTTATGGAATGATATAGTATATTTATAAATAAATATATTTTATATATTATATTAACATAAATTATACATAAATTATTAACTTATTATCATATAATGGGTATCAAAATTGACATTATAATGCATATAAGAAATAATTATAATTATAAACATATAATAATGAAAAGAAACCATAACTAAGTTGTAAATGTATAAAACATATTTTAATTTAAGTGTATAAAAAATTATAGATATGAATATTGTTATGAAATAGGTGATTAATATAGTTATTTTTTGTTATAAATGATGATAGGGTGCGTTCAACTAAGTTGGAATACCAGATGAGGGTTTCTTTGTCTCGTTTTAAAATCATTGAGACATGTTTGATATTACAAACCATAATTTATTTTATTTTGTGTATTAACTTACCTATTGCCTTAAATTATAATTAATATATGTAATTTCATTACATTGTAATGTCTATTCCATGGTAACCCTTTTATTCATATGTTACCATTATCATAAGGGTTTTTGGAATAATCAATTCTCATTCCTTGAGTTATGATTGTTCTTCTTGAAATTATTTCATATAAGTTGTGAATATTAATCTAATTTATTTTATTATGTGTTATATTATATTTTATTATGTGTTATATTATATTTTATTAATTTTTTTTTCTATTTATACTACATAATCCAAATTCCAAATGTTTCGTGATTCATGAAATCCACAATGGATTTAGTTAACTCAAATTTTTATTTCAGTGAGTTAAAATATTATTCATTGAGCACCATTTTTTAAATTTTGATAAATTATTCTATTAAATATTTCACAAAATATATTTAATCACTGATATATGGGGTAAAATGATGTTTTTAACTTAAATATTATTACTCAATTAATTTCTATCTCATTAAGTTTCAATGATTTTAAGGAAGAAATTACATCTCCTTTAATAATGGTTTTTCCTCAATTTCCATGTTCATTATTCAAAAAAATGTTTTTTATTTATTATTTTTAAATCTCAATATTTTTTTTACCATGTTTCCTTAATATTTTCCATTACCACTTTTCAAAGGGAAGTTTTATTGCCTCTTTTTATGATATTGGTTTTCAACAATGGTATTTCAAAATATTTAAAAGGTTTTCCATATTTATGATACAAAATAATTTTTTTTACACTCCACATTACCCCTGTAAATACTTTATATAATTAAAAATTTCCACTATTAAATATTATTTTTAAAATTAAATGTAAAGAAATCACTTCACCTTCTTGAAACTTTTTGTCTTGACCTGACCCAAGCCAAGGCTTGAACTGCAACTTCCCAAAGTCCACCACTATAGGCCAGGGGATGAAGAATAGCTCTAAAAGAATAAATAACGTTGGGTGGAATTTACCTAAGTATATATATGCACACACATAGCTGTATTGATGAATAAGTGCATAGTAGAATGAGAAAAATATTAAAAACACTAGTTACCACAACCATGATTTTATTTTTGAGTTATATAATTGGTTTATTTTGGTCTTATCTTAGTTCCATAGATTTCCCAAGAGTTTTTAGTTAAAATAGTGTTTTTGGACCTGAAAGTAGGTGGTTCATGTTTGGATCACGGTTAGAGTAAACCTTGTGACAACCAAGAAGAGACTGTGCACCCTAGACAGTGGCACTGTCTAGGCCGCATAGGACACTGCCCTCCCCAGGAAAACTGTGCGTCTAGTTTCCACTTGAATAAAAAAGGCTGCATAATTACTTCATGGTTTGGAAAAGTGTTCAGTCTAACCATGTGACCTTCCCAAGTCATTAATAATTTGTAATTTACCATTTTCCCTCTTAGAATTTAACCCCAAATCTAGCCTTTCTCACCCCATTCAAGCTTTTTGTCCCTAGGTGACTTCCCCTCTGCCTATTGGATCATTTTAAACTCCCTAATTTGTTGGTTTTTGTTTGGTATCTTCAAAGATTCATCAAGTAATCTCTGTATCCCTTGGTTTCTTCCCTCTTCTTAGGATCTCCTTCCTCAAACTTTGAGTTCATATTTCCCTAGTAGATTAGTTGACCTAATAATGGTTCAATATTGATTTTTTTGGTAAAATATTGATATTTTTCGTATGATATTGCCTTTAGAGGGTCCCATTGTGGTGTAGTGGTTGTCTTACACCAGATTCTAGAATTTACTAAGATTGAGGTAGGTCATTCCATTCTTTTTCATTATCATATGATTTTGGAATGCTTAATGTTATTATTAAATGTGTTCTATGGATTATGTCTGTGGTGAAAAATGTATTTTTTTGAGGTGAGTATGAGTTAAAATATAGTTTTCTAAAATAAATTGGTTGTATTTCACGTGTGATTACATATTTTGATTCTTAAATGTGTTCTATCAATTTTTTAAGTGGTGCGAAGTTTTTTTCCAAATTTCTTTGGTGTGTGTGTGGATTTGAAAGATTTTTTTCTCATGAAAAATGGCATTTTCCATTTATGTTTCAATAGTTGGATGTATGCTCATGAAAAAGAAGTCTTTTATGAGACATGAGAAATGAAATTGATAATAAAGGGAATCTCATGTATCTAGGTGGGTGGATTAGGAATATTACACTAGTTTTATTTTTGGGGTCGAGGACCAGTTCTTTCTAGCATGATTGACACTACAATATTAACTAAACTATAATGATAATTTCAGACCACTAGAACATTGGATAGATTCATGTCTTGTGGATCATGAATGAGAAAAATGTGGGTCATGGTTTCTATACCATTATCACCGAGATAGGATGTTACTAGGGCCCCACTAGTGCCAGTGCCTTTATAGATTACCCATGATGATCTTGTGATGTTGTGTTTACCATCATAATATGGTGGACCATGCTTTCATTTTAATTTCAAGTCATGCTTTTTTTAAAAAAAACACCTTAAAATGTTTAAGTAAAAGTGTTTTAAACTTTTTTCTTAAAAATAGCATTGTGATTTGTCTTATAATGTTATGGAATGTAATGCCTTTTGGGTGGAATCCTACTAATAATTGGATCATACCCAATATACACCCTATTTTGTATATAGACCTTATTATGTTTGACCCAGGTAAGGGAAACATGTTCCATGGTGGTGATGGTGGATTTGGTTACTAGTGTTACTCTATTTCAGGTGTTGGTGTAGGTGGATTGATGGTGATGACCCTATTTTTTCATAGAGGATTTGGGTTGTGATTTAGTTGGTTCCCCTCCCATTTTTGGTATTTTGGTTTTTGGATAATGTGGTAAATTTTTTAACTTGAAATTGTTGTATCTATTTTGGATTTGTTTATTTTCTTATGTTATCATGTATTATACTTGAGGATCATTTATGGTTATTATTGATGAGTTAAATAGTTCCCAAAAGTGTAATTTAGATACCTATGAAATAGTTTCCACCCTGTGGGGATTAGGAATTCCCTTTAGTCTATGTCATGGGTTGGGTCAGGTGTCATGATGGATGGTTCCCTAGCTTGGTTTTTGAAAAAATGGTATCAGAGGAGGATTCTACTTTTATATGAGTCATAATATTTGAGAAAGTAATGATAGACTGGAGCTAGGATTTCCAGGTCTTGAGGTCTTGGTTATGACTGGTTTGTCTAGCCAAACACCTTGTAACATTCCTTGAGTCACCATAGTACATTGGGATTTGGTTTGACTTCTATTCCAGGTGATATGTATAGTCTATAGATTGTGCATAGACATTGGGTTGGTGTGAAGTGGTTTGGATTGTTATTATGATGTATATGGTGTTTCAATCTTTGGAAGTGTTTTATAATTTTTGTTGTTTATTGTGTATTGATGGTTTTCCTTTGTGGTTGTTACTTGATGTAGCAAGATTCCTCCCTAGAGACTTCCTATGTAACCTCGAGAAGATATCGAAGAGATTTCTCCCTCACAAGTTGATGAAAGACTAGTGGAATTCAAGGTTCATGCTATCCAATATTTTGGTTAGGGAGAAGTCTCTAGTCCTTCTCATTTTGGGGAATCTGAACTAATTCCTAGAAATTAAAAAGATTGGGAGTTCCTCAAGAATAAGCCTCAAACGATTCTGGGTAGCACAAATCCCCAAGAATCAAAGAATTGGACTGAGAATATCGAAAGGATGTTTGGGTTTATTGACACTCAAGAGGTAGTAAAAGTGAAATGTTCTTAGTTCTTATTGGGAGGTCCTAGTCGGAGGTGGTGTGGCTAAGTGGTTCAGGCTAGGAAACACGAGTAGATGGGTCAGAAGGATTTCATGGTAGTATTCAATGAGTAGTATTTCCCTAATACCTTAGGCTCATCTAAGACCCAATTTCTTATGGATCTCCATCTGGGAGATTGGGTCATGTTGGGGTATGCTAACTATTTTTCAAAGTTAGTATGATTCACAACTAAGGTAGTTTCCAACGAGCAGTTAAAGGCTCAACGATTTGAGATGCAGTTGTGGTTGGATATTTGATCCCAATTATTTATGTTCAAGTTAAAGAAATATGTTGAGTTGGTTGACCTTTTTTTTATGGTGTAGATTGACATAGTGGAAAGTTTGGTTTCTTTGGTGTAGTGTTAGTAGTGGGCCAGGGTAGTAGTAGTTCATCTACAAAGAAGAGGAAGAAAGATGAGCAGGAGAAGAAGGGAGGTGGTAGTTCATGCCATCCTTCCTGTATATCTTTTCTTGTGGATTTAGATTCCAAATCATTCCTATGCCACCAATGTGGGAATGTGGGGCAATTGCGGTCTACATGTTTTTATACACCCATACCTTGCCATCGATGTGGACATATGGGAAACTTGAAGTGGTTTTGCAGATCCATGCATTCATACCAAGGTGGTGCAGTATCAACATATTTTAGAATAATTTCAGCCCAGTAAGAGCAATCTAGGATTGAGGGTTCTTGGTTTGGTGGTCATGGTGGAATGGATAGATCTTCTTCTTGCCAAAGTTAGCTTAATCTAGACCCGTATGTCATTGTTCGTTCTCAATATCAGACCGAGATGAGGCATCTTCATGTTTTAGATCAAGCACCAAAGAAATTATATATAGGGCCTATGATAATTCTATGTACCATTATTATTTCATCATCTATAGTTGTAGTTGTGTTTGACATAGGTTCTTCCATTTCTTTTATCTCTACCTATTTTATGGATTTGTTGAATTTTCTAATCGAGCTTATGTCTTATGCATTGGAGTTGGTGACAACTCTCAATAAGAAGTGTGAATAGGGTTCTAGGTGTCCATCTTGTGCACTCACCATGTCAAGGGTTGAGCTGGAATGGGATTTTTTGGTTTTGGAGATGGGCCACTTCAATGTGATCCTTCGTATGGATTGGATGGTTCATTTTCAGGCGTACATTAATTATTATTAGCAGTGAGTGAGTTTCATGGAAATTGATGTATGTACCCATAATTTTCAATGTGAATGGGATCATTAGTCAGGATGTTATGGACCTCCAATTCAAAAATTGGGCAGTCCAATTTTTAAGATATATTCATTCATGTTGTAGGATGGTGATAGTAGTGGTTCTAAGAGTGGATTACCTCTTATGGTGGGTTATTTTCCAGTGGTATTTTCAGATGACTTCTCAAGGTTTTCCTTCAGAGTGATATGTTGAGTTTATAATTGATTTGGAATTTGGAATAGATCCAATATCCCTTCCATTATATCATATGACCCCCACTGAGTTGAGGGAATTGAAGATACATTTGGAAGATTTAGTGTCCAAAGTATTCATTCGCCTGATCATCTCACCATGGGCTGCTCTAGTTCTATTTTCAAAAAATTCTGATAGATCTCTCTGGTTGTGCATAAATTACCAAAATCTGAATAAGTTTATGATTATGAATAAATACCCTTTGCCCCGTATTAATGACATTTTGATCAGCTTAAGGGGGAAAGGTGGTTCTCCAAAATCAATTTGTGTTCCAAGTATCACCGAGTCAGATTTGGAGAGGCAGATGTTCTTAATAAGAATTTTTGATATAGGTATGGCCATTTAGAGTATTTGGTCATTCCATATAGGTTAACAAATGCTCCAGCGGTCTTTATGGAACTCAATAATAGGGTATTCTATCAGTATATTGACTCTTTTTTAATAGTATGAGATTACAGATTAAGTATCACTCATGAAAGTTTTAGGAAGAATACAAAAAAATATTAATTTTTCAATTAACATGTTTATTTATTCATAATTCAATCACATGTGATTTATGGTTATCTCAGGCGCACGATCGACTTCTAGAAAAATAAATTTTCTAATGAACCCCTACCCATGATTAAATGCTAGGTATTACACGAATTAGAACAAAATCGCGTGTGCAGACTCCAAATGATAATTAATTCAAACACAGATACAATTAGTTAAATAAACATCCTGTCAAAAATAATTAACTGTAAATCAACCATAAAGATAAATTAAAGGAATACATATGTCATCACATTCATCACAAATTTGACACAAAAAATATTATCCCACTATAACGATGACATGATGCATAAAATGATAAAATGAGAATATCACCACATTTGTGTTGTCTCAAAAATCACTGAAAGCTTCCATCTATGATCGCAAAAAATAATTACCACTCCTGCATGGTTTTTCTGGGAAGGAGGGTGGGGAGGGGGATAACGGGGGACGATAGGAGTAGCTGGGGAGGGGAGGGGTAGGGGATGATGGGGATGGGGGATAAGGGGGGAGGCAGGGTGCAGGAGAGGGGGCGGCGGGCGGCAGGGTGGGGGGATAAAGTGGGTGGCTGGGGGAGGGGGATAGGGGGGAAACTAAGGAGGGGGGATAAGTGGGGGAGGTAGAGTGGGGGAGATGGGGTCAGTGGTGTGAGGGAGATAAGTGTAGGAATAAGGGTGGGTATATAGGGGGAGTGGGGAATTAAAAAATCAAAAAATCAAAAAAAATAAAAATCAAAAATTAAAACTCAAATTTCAAATTCTAAATTAAAATTAAATAATCATCTAAAATTTAAATAAAATTATTGTTATTATTATTATAAAAATAGAATTAAATATATAAAATACTAATTAACTATAATAAAAAATAATTAAAAGAAAATTTTGATGAAACTAATAATAATAAAATAGTGTTAAATTTAAAATTAATATAAACTAATAAAAATAAAAAATTATTAATATTAGTATATAAATTAACTTAAAATTACCAAAATTTTTAAAATACTACAAAACTAAAAAAATAAACTAAAAATATAAAAAATGGTTCAACTGGTTAATTAAAATTATGTTAGAAAATTATAAAAATAGTAGTGAAATCCATGTACATAAAATCCCCCACCCATAAACAATTTCACTCATGGAGAAAAAAAACAAAAAAAATACACAACTATACCCATGTAAAAAATCAAAACTTCAAAATTACATGTTTAAACTTTTCCTATCCCTTTTACCCACAAATTATCATGCTTTATTTAAAATTCCAATTCCTCAAAAAAAATCCATTTCACTCATATTCTTCCCAAAACATGTTCGTTCACTCATGAATCATGTGACCTAACTCACCATGACCCTCATCACTCAAACAATCTAATCAAATATTTTCTTGATTCTTATACACATGTTTGCTTTCTATAGGCTTTCTATGAATTTTCACATCTATGACAGTGGAAATTAAAAGAATAAACCAATGTCAAGAACATCACATTAGGTTCAAATGTCTCTGAGGCTGTAGGATGGTGGGTCATAAAAAATTCATCATTTTTTTGTGAAAAAGGATTTTAATCTTGAAGTAAATTCTTGATAAGTGTCAATCTAAATGAATTTCTCAAAATCTCACTCCCTCACACTTAAAACGTTGTTTTTCCCCAATCATATGATAATCCAATGTTTCACTCATGTTTTTGTTTTTTTAATTCCCCTCATCCCCATATCTACCCTCCCTATCCCCCACCCCGCTGTCCCCTTATCACCTTAGCCACCACTTACCCCACCGACCCCCTTATCCCCCCTCCCTAACCACCCCCTTCCCCATATCCCTCACCTCGTCACCCCACCTTATCCCCCTCCCCAACCCCACATTCCCCTCCCCCCTCTCCCCCATCCACCCATACCCTCCCCACCTCTCTCCCATCTTCCCCCTTTATCCCCCACCCCACCATCCCCTTGATCCCCCCCTCCCCCTCACCCCACCACCCCCTTATTCCCCCTCCTTAGCCACCCCTTACCCCTCCACCCCTATCCCCAAAAACAATGCCATATATTTGGATTGTACATCAGAACACATTAAAATTGTCAATATTTGTTATCCTACTAACTACTTTAGAAGTGGAGAGCTGGGTCAAACTAGAAAGAGAATGTGCACAGACACTAGGAACATCCTTTTGAAATAATGTTCAAGAAGACGTGTTTTAAAAGTGAATAGAAACTATATCTTCTAAAAAAACTAAAAAACTATTTTTAGAATGACTAATTAAATTAACTAAAAACTATTTAAGTGAAGTAAATTTAGAAATAAAATAAATTTGTGGAGGTAGAAGTGTCAGAGTTGTGACATCCTTTCAGGTGCATGTAATGCCAATTATTTAATTCCCATATCTGGATATTTATATTTTCAATTATCCCAAATTCCAAATTTAATAAAAAAACTATCATGTCTTGTTCACTAATGTTATATAGTATTCTAAATTTCACACAAATTATTCTTCATTTCATTCTTTTTCCTGGAAAATAATTTTCATGTCATTGTAGCACTAAATCACATGGTGAAATACGACAATCCATTTGTCACAAAGTCAAAGTATCTATCCACATTAGGTTGAATTTCATGAGATTAATAATTAATAATCACTCGTGAATGTTTTATGTATAATACACATAAAATATTAATTTTTTATATTAATATATTTATTTATTCAAAATTCGATCACATGTGATTTACAATTCTCTCACACGCATGATCGACTTTTGGAAAAAATAAATTCTCTAATGAACCCCAACCCATGACTACTTATTAAGTATCACATTAATAGGAACCAAGAATATATAAATAATAAAAATGAAAATTAAATCAAATGTAGATATAATTAATTAAATAAACATCCAATAAAAAATAATTAACAGGAAATCATACATTAAAATAAATTAAAGTTATGCATACACCGTCACATTCATTGCAACTCCAACACAAAAACATTATCCCAATATGACTACTACATGATGTATAAAATAATTAAATGAGTATCTTACCACATTTGTGTCATCTCAATAATCACCGCAATCCACCATTGATTATCATAAATAGTAATCACCACTCTTTAGATTACTACAATGTCGAAGTGAATGACTACACGCGTCGTTGATGTTCATGAACCAGGGTTTCAAGCTAGATTTGTTGCATGGTGTATACTTCATGTGCACCATTGGAGAGTTTAATTGAAGATGATGAGAGGCCAAAAAGTGTAATTTTGTGCTGCGCAATAAGAAGGTGGGATCATGTCCTATGTGGGTTTTTTGGTTAGGAGAGAGAGGTGAATAATGGGGAGGGGTGACTGGGGAGGGGGATAAAGTGGGGTAGTGGGGGTGATTGGGGGAGAGGGGGGAGGGGTATGGGTGGTTGGGGAGGGGGGATAAGGGAGGGATATATGGGTGGTAGAGGGGGGCAAGGGTGGAGGGGTGAGGGATAAAGGGGGTGGCTGGGAGATATGGGTAGGGGCGGGGGTGCGGCGGGGTGAGGGAGATATGGGAGGTCAGTAGGGGTAGATAGTGGGAGGGGGAATTCAAAACAAAAAAAAAATTAAAAATAAAAACACAAATTTTAAATTCAAAATTAAAATTATCTAATTATATAAAAGTTAAATAATAATAATAATAAAAATAGGATTAAATTTATAAAATACTAATTAACTATAAACAAAAATAATTAAAAAATGTTAACAAAACTAATAATACTAAAATAGTGTTAAATACACAATATAAAATTATTATAAACTAATAAAAATACAAAATTACTAATATTATTATATAAATTAACTAAAAAATATCAAAATATCTAAAATAAAACAAAACTACAAAAAAATAACAAAAAATATAAAAAATAGTTAAACCAATTAATAAAACTAAGTTAGAATATTATATAAATACTAGTGAAATCCATGTAAATCACAAAATTTGAGGATTGTGTTAGGCACTATTTGTAGAGACCCGTAGCCTGACGTACATTGACATTACATTACTTTTGCGGAATACTTAGTACATAACAAAAACACACACACAAGGATCGTAATAGTTTAGTGTCTTTGGAAACTCGGAACGTAATCTTCTAAATGTGGTGAAAGATCTTCAATATATCCCATAAAGATCTTCCCCTTTTTTTACCTAAAACCTTTCTTTATATCCTGGGGAAAAGAAAACATAAAAGGGTGAGCTCAAATGCTCAGTAAGGGTAAACAAAAGAAATATCAATCACATCATATACATAAGAACATAGCTTTTGGAAATCTTAACCTGCAAAAGAGCTCATAATATCATAACATGGGATAAATCATAGAAGTGAAAATGAAATCATAACTTAAAACATGAAACTTTGTGGCATACACACATAATCATAGAGAATCATTTCTTGTTAGTCAAGACTCATTGCCAAGACTATCTTAGTGGACAAAGTCCCTTTCTGAATCGAGTAATCCTCGTTTCAGTCCTGTTTCACTGAACCGGTATAACCTACCATTCCAGCCATGTCTATCTCATGAGATATAAAATCTTTACCCAATGCATTGGAGGGAGATATAGGTCCCACCCATCTCTTAATGAATCCTTTCTTATGTGTTCCACAAAATCATAAATCATACATCATTGCATAACCCATGTAATAAAAATGGGATTCTTAAACAACATGACATCATAAAACCATTCATATAAGATAAAGGAATTCATAAACATAATTCCATCACAACATAGTCAAATCAATGTAAAAATATGGATAGAAACAGAACCCTTTATTATCTTAGATGGGAAATAATTTTGATAAAACACTTGAAATAAATTCTTGAGGAAAATATCCTTTCTTCTTCAAAATCAATTTCTTTTCACAAAACATCATACAATTTTAAAAGAAAGAGATTTTATTAAAAATAGTCATGAAATATTTTGGAGGAAGGTTCATGAAAATAAGGCTTTATAAAACCGTAAAAATACGTTCGTGCCGTATAAGTTAAAAAAACATTCTTCTCGTACTTTTGTCGGAAAAGTCAAAAAGTACCTCGTACGAAAAACGACAAAAGATTTCTTTCATATCTTTTACTAAAAACTCACCAAAGGGTAAAATTGGATTTAAAACATTGTAGGTGGATGGAAATAATATTACATATTGAGGAAACATGGATGTGGATGATAAGATACACCCCAGTAAATACTTATGAATAAACAATCTCGGATAAAAATGAGATTGTGATATTCCCCTTACCTTAGGTCCGACTTGCTTTGTAAGTGTCCGAACCTCCTGTATAATGATTTAAATCATGTTATTGACTTATTACAGAATCATATTCATTGTTATGATATCATATATGGTTCACTTATGCCATTATATTACCCGTTCTTTTGTAAATTCCATGTTAAAGAAGCGTTTTGGGTAAAATCGTTTCATTTATCGTAGGTGTTTTGACTTGTTGTTATTGACATCATTATTACTTATATCATGATTTACTTACTTCCAGAATATAAAATATGATTTATATATCATATATATTCAGTATATATATATATATATATAATAGATAGATAAATAAAATGAAAAACACCGTTCATGGAGACGGTAGTCCGTACGTACGCATGAACGCTGTTTTTCTTTCCTTATTGTCTTGAAATGGAAGTAAGTAGATGACATACATATGTATATATATACATAAATCCAGTAGCTTTATAATGTCATATATTTCTTATATATACATTATAATCATTCTTAAATGGTTAACATGGAGGATGAATCTCATCGCGTCGTGGAGACGGTAGTCCGTACGTACGCACGAGCGATGATATCATTTCTATAAATATTGAATTTAATTGGAGTGGATTATACAATATATCAGAATAAATATGATTTTGTAATAACTATGTATAGTTATTCTTTACACCATTATACCCATCCATGTAAGGTGGTGGTGGAAAATAGATTACACCACGGCGTGGAGACGATATTCCGTACGTACGCACGTGCGGTGATTTCTTTTTCCGTAGGATGGATAGATGGTGAAATAGGGTTGTTTCATACTTATAATAACATATCAGTATATGAGTGATACTGATGTTATTACTTCATAATGAAACAACCTAAGAAGAAGAAGTGGAAGAAGAAATAAAGATGAAAGAATTGGTAACGGTAATTACCTTTTCTTTGAAGTGCCTCTTTGAGACCTCCTCTTAGGGCACTAAAATTGGTCTTTGAGGAATACCAGAACCTCTAGGATGTTTCTAGGGAAGTGGAGAGGAGAAATTGTCAGGGGTTGGCAGAGCTTGAGTGCTCAAATTGGTGTGAGGAGGAGGGGGAGGAGGTGTCCTTTTATAGGGGAGGAGAGGGGCACCTTAGGAATATCTCAAAATATTATTTTATATTAAAGTCAAAATCGGTTTATAATGGTTCCAAAGGGTCTTATTTCGAAGCTAAAGTTGGGATGGGTCGAAATCCTATCAACCAATAGGATTTAGACAAGTTTAGGGTATTATTTTAACCTTATCAATTAGATTTAACTCTAAGTTAAATAATTTAACTTTTACCGTGTCTTTTTGTTTTCTTTCACTATATGGTTAATACACTTACTATAACATGCCAAACGAACCCCAAATTGTATATTATTAATACATATATCCTTATCTAAGTCATTTGGCCGAACCTTAGATTTTTAGGAATAAAATAACAATTAGTAATATAATATTTGATTTAAAAACTATTTTGTGTCAATTTTGACACTATTTGATATATGATTTTTGTGAAAGTCATAACAGAATTATATGTTCGAACCAAGTTGATTATATCATCACTAATATATCATAGTAACCTAGAAAATTAGTGGAATTCATAAAAAGTCTTAAATTACATTTATTTTGGTATTTATATTATCAATTATGTCAATATTTCATTAATAAGATAATTATTGCATCATCTTTGTGTCATAAATAAATTATATTATTTGATGTCTAAAAATTACAAATAAAATACCATCATGTAGGAAATCTTTTTAGCTTTCTAATGAATATTTATAGTCTAATTTAGCTTATGTATAACCCCATATTAAAAATGATTTACTTATTAAACTTTGATTTTAACTATTTTAACCCTTCTTTAAATAAATTAATAATAAATGTCCTAATCTAATCCAAGTGGGCCTAAATGGTCATATTTTATTCCAAAGTTTGTTTTTGGTCGAATTACACTTGTCCAATAGAATTAGGACATGTGTTAGGGTAATATTAATATCATATTTACCCTTAGTTACCCTATTTACTATTAACCGCGGTAAAAAAAAAGTAAAAAGTTACTATTCACCAAAAATTATTTTCATCTCATTGAACCACATTTTAGTCCTTGATATTAACCGTGTCTCTCGGATTTTCGAAATTCCATTCACAGAAGCGGTAAAATTAAGTTTTATGCAAAATTCAGTTTTTAACCTACCACTTAGTGGTTTCACTATTCATCAAAAATTGATGTTTTTCAGAACAATGCCAAAATTTCATCCCAAGATATATTTCATATTCCGAATTCAAAAATGAAGTCTATTTTACCAAATTCATAACATAAAAGTTGCATTAATTAATTTTATAATTAAATCCCGCTGTTAAAACAAATAGCGTGTTTTTAAGAAACAATATCTATCAAAAGATTGACACTTGTTTATGTCTAGTTTAAATGTGAAATTACATCCAATGACCAACATTGTATTAAATTGTAAAAATATATTCTAAATATACTTTAAAACCACTCAAATTAATGATTTATCACTATTAATTATTTCGATTAAAAAAGTTGTTTTTAATTATAATTTAGTAATTTTCACTATTCATCAGAATATGAAAGTTATCCGAAAAGTACCAAAATTTCACCTTAGGCTAAATTCGATACTCCGAATCCAAAAATAAAGTTCATTTTGAAAAATAAGATTTACTGGATTTCAAAAAGTGGTTATTACTATTCATAATTGCTAGTTTTAATAATATTTTTATAGCATATCGTTGTTTATTGAAACTCGGTATTGCGTACTACACACGCTATCGAGGAAGGTCGCGATTGCGTGTAATGCAAGACAAGTCAAGGATGTGTGCTGTGCAAGCTCCTTTTGGTGTAGCGTACAACACAAGACATTAATAAAATTAAAAAGAATATTTTTTTATAAAATCTTGGGCTGTTACATTCTACCCCCCTTAAAATGAATTTCTCCCTCGAAATTCGTCGGGGTTATAAATGGTTTACTATTTGAAAGTTTCTTTAATAGAAACCCACATAGTAAAAGGGAATACCAAAACTTGGCTTTAAAAACTAAAGTATGAAATGTAACGATTACCTAAATAAACTAATCACTGGGTTTCCACATAGGTGAAAATATGGATATGGAAGAGAAATCTAAGCATCATGTTCTTGATGGAGAGTGGTAGAGAACATGGCTATGGAAAAGCCAGTAATCACAAATCCATAGATTTGTGATGATATGAGGTACCATCTGATTCATCAGGTATAAGAGAACTAGGACAACATTTTTGGTTTTCAAGATCATTTCCCTAAAGTTAAAGAATTTGAATTAGAATAAATACTTACTTTATTTTGGTACAATCTCACTGTTGTTCGTGCCTTTAACAATTTCCACTTCATCTCTTAAATAAATGAAGTTGAATTTGTTATTCGTGAAGTGTTAGCAGATCATGTGATAGAATGACGGGTCATTCCATCTGTTTCAAACAAAAGGTTAGAAAAATTATATACATAAGTCGATTTATAGTGAGATTAATCACATATGGACTTATACTTCATATATCATACTGCTTAATATAATAAAACTAGTTTCTACTAAACAGGGACTTCCTGTAGGTCAGTGGTAGGCGATAAAGGCCAGTCGCACTTCGGTTGTGGGTTAGATTCCTACAGCCTTGTCCGAAGCGATGGGCTGTCGCCCGTCCTGCAGGTTGTCCTTTTTCTAAAACTACGTTAATATAACATCCCATCAATAATATCGAAAATCTTCTATCCTTAAACAATACTAACTTATGTCCAACATAATCCAGTCTAATCTTTAGGCTTATACATAATACTGCAGTCCACTCTCATAATATAGTGACAACGATTACCAGAGATTTAATACTATCGTTGATCCCCACATATCATAAGATATGTCTTGTTGGTCACATTCCAAACATTCAAAGTCCTTAATCGTGTATTCTCTTGAATACCATAGTGAAAACATGAGTGCAGTTAAAAGTTAACACTTTCCACATACCAAAATCCTCAAAATTCTATATACTCAAACCATGATATCACTTAGTCCTTATATCAATCATGAGCTCATGAATACTGTCAAACATTTCATTTTCCCCTTATCCCTTCATTATGCGCATATCATCTACATTCCAAAAATATCTGAATAACCTTCCATGGATACTGGTAAAATTAATCATACACTTTCAAAACTCAAAGAAAGACAATAGTGTAACAATCCTTAGATGTCTCGTTATTCCAACATTACACATGATAAACATGTAATCATTCCACTACATTCTTAAACCATTGACCGAGCTTCAACAATTCTTTCATCTCACATACCATTGGTAGTCTCTTCATCATCATCCACATAAATACTTCCCATATGACCATACTGATTCTCTTCACGAGTCTTTCCCTTAGGGCATTTGTTTGCATAATGCCCATACATTCCACATTTAAAACACTTAACCATTTTTGATGTCGTAGCAATACCATTATCCTCATCCCTGGTATTAACTGAACCTTTTCCTTTGCACTTACTGGCTTTGTGTCCTTCTTTTCCACACCCAAAGCATCTTCCCGTTCCTTTGAAACATTCTCCTTGATGCCTCTTCCCACATGATTTACATAGGGGAAATTGAACTTTCTTTCCTCTATGATCTTCATGAAACTCCATCTTTCTCTTATTAGCCGAGTCAGGAAACTTACCAAATTTTACATTATTGATCATATTATGAGATTGCTGATTCGGCATAATAATGATGTTTGGACTTCCAAATCCCATTTCATTTTCTTGCTCATGAAAAATATCATTCCATTGTCCATCATATCCTCCATTATCGTGAATCACCTTGTTTCCAGCCATTTTCTAAAACCCAAAAAGAATAGTGTGAGAGGCAAAAATCATAATAAAGGGGGAGTAACTTAAATATCTATCATCTTTGGTTTAATCTAATATCGTTACCATAGTTCTAGAACTATATCCTATACGTATACTTATCCTTAGGGGCATCCCTAGACATACCTTAGAAATATCTCTAGGGATCTCACTAACGTTTTCGCGTCCTAGTTTCCAAAGGTTGACTAAACCTTTCCTCTGATACCAACTGTAGAGACCCGTAGCCTGACGTACATTGACATTACATTACTTTTGCGGAATACTTAGTACATAACAAAAACACACACACAAGGATCGTAATAGTTTAGTGTCTTTGGAAACTCGGAACGTAATCTTCTAAATGTGGTGAAAGATCTTCAATATATCCCATAAAGATCTTCCCCTTTTTTTACCTAAAACCTTTCTTTATATCCTGGGGAAAAGAAAACATAAAAGGGTGAGCTCAAATGCTCAGTAAGGGTAAACAAAAGAAATATCAATCACATCATATACATAAGAACATAGCTTTTGGAAATCTTAACCTGCAAAAGAGCTCATAATATCATAACATGGGATAAATCATAGAAGTGAAAATGAAATCATAACATAAAACATGAAACTTTGTGGCATACACACATAATCATAGAGAATCATTTCTTGTTAGTCAAGACTCATTGCCAAGACTATCTTAGTGGACAAAGTCCCTTTCTGAATCGAGTAATCCTCGTTTCAGTCCTGTTTCACTGAACCGGTATAACCTACCATTCCAGCCATGTCTATCTCATGAGATATAAAATCTTTACCCAATGCATTGGAGGGAGATATAGGTCCCACCCATCTCTTAATGAATCCTTTCTTATGTGTGCCACAAAATCATAAATCATACATCATTGCATAACCCATGTAATAAAAATGGGATTCTTAAACAACATGACATCATAAAACCATTCATATAAGATAAAGGAATTCATAAACATAATTCCATCACAACATAGTCAAATCAATGTAAAAATATGGATAGAAACAGAACCCTTTATTATCTTAGATGGGAAATAATTTTGATAAAACACTTGAAATGAATTCTTGAGGAAAATATCCTTTCTTCTTCAAAATCAATTTCTTTTCACAAAACATCATACAATTTTAAAAGAAAGAGATTTTATTAAAAATAGTCATGAAATATTTTGGAGGAAGGTTCATGAAAATAAGGCTTTATAAAACCATAAAAATACGTTCGTGCCGTATAAGTTAAAAAAAACATTCTTCTCGTACTTTTGTCGGAAAAGTCAAAAAGTACCTCGTACGAAAAACGACAAAAGATTTCTTTCATATCTTTTACTAAAAACTCACCAAAGGGTAAAATTGGATTTAAAACATTGTAGGTGGATGGAAATAATATTACATATTGAGGAAACATGGATGTGGATGATAAGATACACCCCAGTAAATACTTACGAATAAACAATCTCGGATAAAAATGAGATTGTGATATTCCCCTTACCTTAGGTCCGACTTGCTTTGTAAGTGTCCGAACCTCCTGTATAATGATTTAAATCATGTTATTGACTTATTACAGAATCATATTCATTGTTATGATATCATATATGGTTCACTTATGCCATTATATTACCCGTTCTTTTGTAAATTCCATGTTAAAGAAGCGTTTTGGGTAAAATCGTTTCATTTATCGTAGGTGTTTTGACTTGTTGTTCTTGACATCATTATTACTTATATCATGATTTACTTACTTCCAGAATATAAAATATGATTTATATATCATATATATTCAGTATATATATATATATATAATAGATAGATAAATAAAATGAAAAACACCGTTCATGGAGACGGTAGTCCGTACGTACGCATGAACGCTGTTTTTCTTTCCTTATTGTCTTGAAATGGAAGTAAGTAGATGACATACATATGTATATATATACATAAATCCATTAGCTTTATAATGTCATATATTTCTTATATATACATTATAATCATTCTTAAATGGTTAACATGGAGGATGAATCTCATCGCGTCGTGGAGACGGTAGTCCGTACGTACGCACGAGCGATGATATCATTTCTATAAATATTGAATTTAATTGGAGTGGATTATACAATATATCAGAATAAATATGATTTTGTAATAACTATGTATAGTTATTCTTTACACCATTATACCCATCCATGTAAGGTGGTGGTGGAAAATAGATTACACCACGGCGTGGAGACGGTATTCCGTACGTACGCACGCGCGGTGATTTCTTTTTCCGTAGGATGGATAGATGGTGAAATAGGGTTGTTTCATACTTATAATAACATATCAGTATATGAGTGATACTGATGTTATTACTTCATAATGAAACAACCTAAGAAGAAGAAGTGGAAGAAGAAATAAAGATGAAAGAATTGGTAACGGTAATTACCTTTTCTTTGAAGTGCCTCTTTGAGACCTCCTCTTAGGGCACTAAAATTGGTCTTTGCGGAATACCAGAACCTCTAGGATGTTTCTAGGGAAGTTGAGAGGAGAAATCGTCAGGGGTTGGCCGAGCTTGAGTGCTCAAATTGGTGTGAGGAGGAGGGGGAGGAGGTGTCCTTTTATAGGGGAGGAGAGGGGCACCTTAGGAATATCTCAAAATATTATTTTATATTAAAGTCAAAATCGGTTTATAATGGTTCCAAAGGGTCTTATTTCGAAGCTAAAGTTGGGATGGGTCGAAATCCTATCAACCAATAGGATTTAGACAAGTTTAGGGTATTATTTTAACCTTATCAATTAGATTTAACTCTAAGTTAAATAATTTAACTTTTACCGTGTCTTTTTGTTTTCTTTCACTATATGGTTAATACACTTACTATAACATGCCAAACGAACCCCAAATTGTATATTATTAATACATATATCCTTATCTAAGTCATTTGGCCGAACCTTAGATTTTTAGGAATAAAATAACAATTAGTAATATAATATTTGATTTAAAAACTATTTTGTGTCAATTTTGACACTATTTGATATATGATTTTTGTGAAAGTCATAACAGAATTATATGTTCGAACCAAGTTGATTAAATCATCACTAATATATCATAGTAACCTAGAAAATTAGTGGAATTCATAAAAAGTCTTAAATTACATTTATTTTGGTATTTATATTATCAATTATGTCAATATTTCATTAATAAGATAATTACTGCATCATCTTTGTGTCATAAATAAATTATATTATTTGATGTCTAAAAATTACAAATAAAATACCATCATGTAGGATATCGTTTTAGCTTTCTAATGAATATTTATAGTCTAATTTAGCTTATGTATAACCCCATATTAAAAATGATTTACTTATTAAACTTTGATTTTAACTATTTTAACCCTTCTTTAAATAAATTAATAATAAATGTCCTAATCTAATCCAAGTGGGCCTAAATGGTCATATTTTATTCCTAAGTTTGTTTTTGGTCGAATTACACTTGTCCAATAGAATTAGGACATGTGTTAGGGTAATATTAATATCATATTTACCCTTAGTTACCCTATTTACTATTAACCGCGGTAAAAAAAAAAGTAAAAATTTACTATTCACCAAAAATTATTTTCATCTCATTGAACCACATTTTAGTCCTTGATATTAACCGTGTCTCTCGGATTTTCGAAATTCCATTCACAGAAGCGGTAAAATTAAGTTTTATGCAAAATTCAGTTTTTAACCTACCACTTAGTGGTTTCACTATTCATCAAAAATTGATGTTTTTCAGAACAATGCCAAAATTTCATCCCAAGATATATTTCATATTCCGAATTCAAAAATGAAGTCTATTTTACCAAATTCATAACATAAAAGTTGCATTAATTAATTTTATAATTAAATCCCGCTGTTAAAACAAATAGCGTGTTTTTAAGAAACAATATCTATCAAAAGATTGACACTTGTTTATGTCTAGTTTAAATGTGAAATTACATCCAATGACCAACATTGTATTAAATTGTAAAAATATATTCTAAATATACTTTAAAACCACTCAAATTAATGATTTATCACTATTAATTATTTCGATTAAAAAAGTTGTTTTTAATTATAATTTAGTAATTTTCACTATTCATCAGAATATGAAAGTTATCCGAAAAGTACCAAAATTTCACCTTAGGCTAAATTCGATACTCCGAATCCAAAAATAAAGTTCATTTTGAAAAATAAGATTTACTGGATTTCAAAAAGTGGTTATTACTATTCATAACGGCTAGTTTTAATAATATTTTTATAGCATATCGTTGTTTATTGAAACTCGGTATTGCGTACTACACACGCTATCGAGGAAGGTCGCGATTGCGTGTAATGCAAGACAAGTCAAGGATGTGTGCTGTGCAAGCTCCTTTTGGTGTAGCGTACAACACAAGACATTAATAAAATTAAAAAGAATAGTTTTTTATAAAATCTTGGGCTGTTACACTATTTGAGTTCATCACCTCTATGCTTAGTTCTCTAAATGAACTTTTTGGATATGAGAAGTAAATTTTTTGGGTCATGTGATCTCATAATGAGGGGTTTCGGTGGACCCTAATAAGATAAATGAAGTTATGTAATGGGAGAAGCCAAAGAATGTTTTTAAAATTATGATATTTTGGGGATAACATGGTACTATAGGTAGTTTCTTATAGATTTATCTCTGCTTTCTTTCCCCATTATTGTACATACCTGAAGAGGGGTAATGTTCAATTGGATCCCAGAGTGTTAGATGTATTTTGAGTAGCTTAAGTGGTGGTTGACCACAACCCCGGTTTTGATTTTTCTAAAATCTGGAAAGTGATATGTGTTCTATTATGATCCCTAGTGTATAGTTTTTAGGTGTCTGCTAATGCAGGATGAGCATTTGGTGGAAAATAGTTCTAGCTAAATCTGATCACATAAAAATAATTACCCTACCAATGACTTGGAGTTAGAGGTTGTGATGCATGGCTTAAAAATTTGGCATCATTATATTTTAGGGGAGAATTTTGTGGTCTATTTTGATTATAAGAGATTGGCATGCATTTTCTCCCAAAAGGATCTTAATTTAAGGCATCATCATTGGGTGGAGTACCTTTAGGGGTACAATTTTGATATAGTCTATACCATGGAAAAAGGTAATGTGGTAGCAGATTCTTTGATCAGGAAAGTTCTTGTGCAACCTTTGAAGGAGTCTAGTGATGAATAGAATTAGATGGGCCTTTTTTCTCAGACACATCTGGAAGCCAAGGAGAAGAGTGGAGGTATGTTCTTGGCTAGTGTCCAGTTGAAACCATCCCTCCTGGAGTTGATTCGCAAGGATCATCATGGGGATGAGTTGTGCCAGTAGTCTATGTAGGTTTTAAATGGTGGGGAGGATCCCAGTGAATGGTCTTTTTCTTTGGATGGGGTTCTTTTTTTCATGGGTCGTGTGGTGGTTTTGTTGTCACTAGGGAAGGTGGGGATGCAAGATAGCCATTATTATAAATGTTTCATTCCTCAAAAGACCACTATGATGTTTTATGACATGATTCATCAGTTCTGGTGGTCGGGTATAAGATGGGATATAGTTGAATCTGTACTCAGGTGTTTTACATGTTAGAAAGATAAACAAGAGCACCAAATACCCTCTGGTTTTCTATATCCATTGACCATTTCTACCTGAAATTGGGATGAGTTCTCTATGGATTTTATTATTGACTTACTTCATACACCCTGGGGATGAAACACAATTTGGTTAGTGATTTAACTCTGCCCAAATCACCCCATTTCATTCTGATTATAGATTCAGCCGAAGTGGATTAATTGGGATGGTTGTATGTTCGGGAAATAGTGAGGCTTCATGGTTTTCTATCGGCTATCATTTTGGATACGGACCCTTAATTTACCTCATATTCTTGTAAAGGCCTTCAGAAGGTGATGGGATCACTGGTCAAGTTGAGTACGATATACCATCCTCAAATGGCTGGTCAGATAGAATAGGAAAATTAGATATTGGAAGACATAATTTGTTCATGTGTGTAGGATTTAAGAGGTTCTTGGGGTATCCATTTGGGGATGGTTGAGTTCTCCTACAATAATAGTTACTATTACTCAATAAGAATGGCTCCCTTTGAATCACTTTATGGTCGACCCTATTGGTCTCCTTTATGCTGGGTTACGGTGGGTGAGACCTCGCTATTGGGAACGAGATTGGTGTATAAAATGTTTTCTAATGTTTGGTTGATTAGGAAGAGGTTTTTGACAGTTAAAATCTATTATAAATCTTATTCCAATCATTAGTGCTAAGCCTAGTAATTCTATGTGGGTGGTCGGGTGTTTCTGAAAGTGGCACCTTGCATGGGTCACATTGTTTGGGTAAGAAATGGAAACTAACGCTACGGTATGTCCAACCTTTTGAGGTTACTGAGAGGGTTTTTAAGGTGGAATACTGGTTATATTTTCTATCTTAGTTGATATTGATTCATTACATGTTTCATGTCTTGCAGTTGAAAAAGTATAATCTGGATTTGTCTCATGTGTTGAATTGGTAACAGTTAGAGATGGAGCCAAATTTGTCTGTGTTTGAGTAGGCAGTATATATTGTGGATTCCCAAGACAAATTTCTTCAAGGAAAGTTCATTGTTTTGGTCTGGGTTCCTTGGTATCATGGTAATTATGATCATGAGACATGGGAGAAAAAATATTTGGTTGAGAAGTGGTATCCATTTTTCTTCCCTAATCAAACTCTAAGATGACTTTCCAAGGGTGGAAATTTTTCATGGTGGGGAGATTTTTTACATCCATGATTTTATTTTTAGTTATTTTTCTAGTTTATTTTGGTCTTATTAGGGTTCCATAGCTTTCTTGGGAGTTTTTAGTAAAAAATGGAGTTTTTGGACCCGATAGAAGGTGGTGAACAGCTTGAGCATGATTAAGGTAAACCGTATGCCAAACCAGAAGAGACCATACACCCTAGAATATGGATCTATCCAAGCTGCATGGACTGACACATGAGTGTGGTCCCTTCCTAAGAAAACCATGTAGACAATTTCATCTTGGAAAGAGGAGACCACACAATTTCCGCATGGTTTGGAAAATTGTGCGAGCTAACCGTGCTGCCTATCCAAATCATTAAAAATATGAAATTTATCCATGTTTCACTTCACATTTATCCCGAAATCCACCATTTCTCACCCTATTAAGGATTTTCATCCATAGTTACCTCCCCCTCTTCCACTTGTCTCCTTTGTACTTCCCTCCTTTGGTGGTTTTTGTGTTGGATCTTCAAAGAATCATTAAGTAATCTCCTTCTCCCTTGGTTTCTTCCCTCTTCTTGGGTCCCTCTTCCTCCATAATTGAGTTGTTCATTCTCTTGTGGATTGGTTGAGCTAATAAGGGTTCAATGTTGAGTTTTTGGGTAAAATATTGATGTTTTTGGTATGATATTTCCTTTATTGGGTCCCCTTATGGTGTAGTTGTGGTCTTCCATGTAACACCCCAAGATTTCATAGTGTGTTATTTCTTCAAAATAATTCAATAACTTACACTACACGCAACACCGAGTTCAATCAAACCATGACTTACAAAAAAAGCCATTCAAAAGAGGTTATGAATAGTATTATCTAAATTTTAAACTTTATATAATCCTTATAATTTTAGAATCCATATTATGAGTTTCTTAGATATAATGCAAGAACAAATTCATTTTCAGTATTTCACTTTTATCAACTTTTAATAGTGAACCCGTTTTAAATACAATATTTTAAACTTTTTGACTAAATGGGGACATCAAAAATTTAAAATGAAACATCCCAAGCTTCCACGATACGCTTTCTTTGAATAATACAGTAGCATGTGTTGTACGCAAACTTGAGATTTTAACACACCATAACCAATAAAACTAGCCGTTATGAATAGTAATAGATACTTTTTGAAGTTATATATATTTTATATTTCAAAATGGAATTCATTTTTGGATTCGAAATATCGAATTTATCCTAAGGTGAAATTTTGGTACTTTTCGGATAACTTTCATATTTGGATGAATAGTGAAAATTACTAAATTTTAATTAAAAACAACTTTTTTAATCAAAATAATTAATAGTGATAAATTGTGAATTTGAGTGGTTTTAAAGTATATTTAGAATATATTTTTACCATTTAATATAATTCTGGTCATTTGACATAATTTTACAATTAAACCGAACATAAACAAGTGTCAATCTTTTGATAGTTATTATCTCTTAAAAACACGTTTTTTGTTTTGACAGCGGGAATTAATTTTAAATTAATTTCTGCCACTTCTGTGTTTTGAATTTAGGAAAATAGATTCCATATTTGAAATCAGGATGTTCAAATTGTGTAAATAGGTAAATTTTATTTTTAGACATTTTGAATAATTACTGCGGTAAATATTTTATTTACCATGGTTAAGGGTAAATCCGGTAAATAAGGGTTTAAAAAAATAATATTATAATAATACTAAATTACCCTAAAACGTGTCTTAACCCTATTGATTGATACATGGTCGACCATGGGCATCTTTGGGTCGATTTTGGGACCCCATGGATCCACTTGTAAGTGATAATGACACTTTATTTTATTTAAGTTAAAATGAAGACAAAAATGACACAAGCATATATCTTTTAGAAAAACAATTGTTACATAGGGTTATATATGTTGTATTTTAGATTATAAATATTCATTAGAAATATAAAAAGATTTCCTACATAATGATATTTTATTTATAATTTTTAGACATTAAATAATTTATTTTATTTATGACACAATGATGATGCAGTAATTACTATAATAGTGAACAATTAAAATAATTGATATTATAAATACCCAATTAAATATAATATGAAACTTTTAATGAATTAAATTAATTTTATAGGATAATATGATATATTAGGATTGATTTAATTGACTTTTTTCGAATTAATCAATCTGTTATGAGTTTCACAAAAATCAACTATTGAATAGTGTCAAAATTGACATAAAAGAGTTTTTAAAACAACTATTATATTATTAATTGATATTAAATTCTTAAAAGTCTAAGGTTCAGCCAAGAGACTTATATCATGATAGGTGTATCATTAATGGACCACTTGTGGGTCTCTTGTATGTATATGGTAAGTTTATTAACCATATAATATAAAAATACAAAGAGACACTGTAAAAGTGAAACTAATTAACTTAGAGTTAATAGTTAAAGATAAGGTTAATATAAGTACCCAAACCTGTCTAAATTCTATTGGTTTAGTGTTTTTCGACCTATCCCCACCTTAAAATTTGAATAATAAACTTTGGAGCCATTAGAAACCGAATATGAATTTATTATAAATTAATATTTCTAGCTTTTCCAAAGGTGCCCCTCACCCCTCTTATAAAAGGGAACTCCTCCTTCTCATTTCTTCACACCTTCAAAGCCTTTTGGTTCGGCCAAACTCTGCACAAATACTCTCCCAACATCCCTCACTACAACCTAGAGGCCTTAGTTTGATCAGAAAGCCAACCTACGGAGCCCTTTTGATCAAATCAAAAGGAAGAACCCGAAGAAGAGGTAATGTTTTCACCACCCCTTTTCAAGTTCCTTTCTTCTTCTACTTCTTCTTTCTTTGTTCATACCATTATAAAATAATAACTCCAGTATCTCACATATACTGTGATGTTATTATAAATATGGTACAACCATATTCAGTATTCTATCCACCCTTTGAAAAACATGTCACCATACGTGCGTACGTACGGCTTACCGTCTCCACGTCGTGGTGTAATTGTTATTCAATATATTATTATTTGGATGGGTATAATAATGATGTGTAACTCATGTAAATAATAAATATAACATGTTAATGATTCTGTATATATGATATACCATCCATTTATATATTATTTTAATATCAAAAGAATGATATTGTCGCTCGTGCGTACGTACGGACAACCGTCTCCACGAACGCGATGAGATTCATTCTCCATCGTATCCATTCAAGTATAATTATCATTTGATGATTTAAAAAATGATGTTTAAGGACTTGATATCATTCTAGATATGAATAATATAAAACCTATCCTTTACAAACATGTCTTATGTAAAAAAACATATAAAAGAAAATGAGTAAGTTAACACCCGGAACGATGATAATTCTAAGATATTATTAACAAATCAATGTTAAAAGATCATATATGATATAATATTAATGTATATGATTATTATATAATTTAATAAAAATTATTTCACTATTATATATGAGGTTAACCTACCCCAACCAAGGAAAAGTACAAGGTAAGGGATTTTCTTATCTCACATTCAATTCCGGGAGATTTCCATTATTCGCCACTAAATTATTGAAAGTGGTGTATTGTGTACTAGAATTTGATATATATTATCATGATTATCTTTATATTCATGTTATTCTGTAAATGATTTGGTGGTTATTAACTTTTGGCCATACGACTCAGTTGATTAACGTGGTAAGGGGTTTTCATCTCACTCCTTATTCCCGTGGGATTCATGCCATATTGCCACCATCACCTTTTGTGTGGTGTATGTACTGCCCATAGTTATATTCTTTGTGTAATACACTCTAATTTATGTGTATTTACATATTCATTGTATGATACCTCTTTCATGGGTTGTATGTTTCATAAGTTACCAAATTGGTAAGGGTTATTTCGCAATCTCTTCATTATCCGAGATTGTTTATACGTAATAATCTACTGGGATCTCTTTATCAACCACGTCCATGTTTCTTAAAAATGAATTTCAAAACATTTTTTACTATTTACTAGAATATGGGTAAAAGTAATTTATACCCTTTTTTGACTTTTTATAAGAGGTTTATAAAGGAATATTTCCGTCGTTTTCCAAACAAGTTGCTTTTTATCCTTTTCGACAAAATTAAGGTAAGAATGTTTTTTTTAAACTTATACGGCGGGTGCGGTTATTTTCCGCCGTTATAAAATCGTCGAAGCTTCCCTTACAAGCTTATAAGAATATTTTCAAAGAAAATGTTTTATTTTATAAATATATGACTCTTAAATGATTTCAAAATAGAAAGAGATATTTCTCTAAAAATAGTGTTGATTTCATCTATGTCAACATCCTTTAAAGGATTTTACGCTTATGTGAAATTGATTTATTATGATACAAAACTTCTATATTGTATTGAAGGTTTTGTGATATTTTTGACTGTGGATAAGCTATTCTTATGTCACTCATGGTTTTTTTTTAAAAAGTATTGACATTTAATAAGTTATTTTTAATCTGAATGTTTATGTTATATTTCAACCTTTCATTCAGATGAATGTGTTAGACAAGTATGTTCCGGGTTGGGGACCGGTAAAAGTAAGCCCTCCGGTTTGGTCTCCGGTTATTAGAGGAACTCCGGTTTGGTCTCCGGTTATTAGAGGAACTCCGGGTTGGTGTCCGGTTATTAGAGGCACTCCGGGTTGGAGTCCGGTTATTAGAGGCACTCTGGGTTGGTGTCCGGTTATTAGAGGCACTCCGGGTTGGGTTCCGGTTATAGTTAGCCCCAAGGTCTTGGGATGAGGCCTTGAAAAAGAAATTAAAGTTCAATATTATGCATTCCAACATTATGAAAGTGGTTATTGATTTTTGCATGTGATTATTCGATTAGTAGAATATCCATGTGAATAAGTAAATTGCATTATTTCATTTTATTTATGTCATACCATGTCGAAAGTTCATGTTTGAAAGGATTTTGTTTTAGTTATACATTGCCTTAAATGTTTATTCTCATTTATAAAAGTTTCCGCTATATTGTTATCCTTACTGGGCATTTGAGCTCACCCCTTTTCTATGTTTTATTTTTCCCAGGAAGTGAAGAAGTAAATTATGAATGACCTGCAGGGATATTATGTAGGGATATGAGTGTGGATTATGGAGACATTATGTTGTTGTAGTAGTTTTTCATTTTATGATGTAATGTAAAACTTATGAATATATCTAGTGTTTCCAAGGCTACTAAACCAATCGGTCTTTCGAGATTTGATCTTTCTTGTGATCATGCCAATGTTATGTAATAATGCACCGACTCTGGGTAACTCGGGTCGGGGCGTTACAGTTGGTATCAGAAGAAGTTTAGTACAAACCTTGGAAGCTAGATTTAGATAAACTCTGATTAGAGAACATAGACCTAAGATGAACTTTGAGGATTAGTATTGAAGAACTTCCTAGAATTTTGGTATTGTAGAGATTTTGTGAGTTTTCCGAGCAATACATCCCTGTCTGGATACGAGCAGGTAGAGGCGGCTCTGGAACAGATGTACCTAGGGGTAAAACCCGAAAACACCGCTTTGAGCTAGACTCGAACGGGAACTGGTGCACGACAACGGGCCTTGCTGCACTCTTGGTTACGACACTCCCGGGGGATATGCTTAGGATAATTCTCATTTTCTTTACAAACCATTATGAAGGGTTTATGAGTATATACATCCTCAAAGGAGACATTTTTATGATTATGGATTATATCCATAAATAGTTCAATTTATGTTAAGTGTTTTATAAGTATGGGATTATGTATTTTGATTCATAAACTGATCTAGTGTATGCCATTGTTTAGAAATGGCGCCCAGTAGAAGGAATGAGAACTCCAGAAATGCACATGATCCAAAGAGAAGGAAGGATCATATCTTTCATGGTCTTAAGCTAGAATTTATAAGAGAAATAGTCTCCCATGTATTATCATCATATGAAGAAATAATATTATGTGTTGATAAGATAAGTAAAGAGTTTACTGAGTCCTATGGCTTTGAAGGGAAGCAAGAGAAGAAATGGATGGAAGAGAGAAAGATGGATAAAGGGAAGAGGGAAAAGAAGAATTTTCCCATATGTGGTAACTGTGGAAAGAAACACCCTGGAACTTTCCTGAAAGGAATGGGAGTTTGTTATAAGTGTGGAGGAAAAGGGCACAAAGTACGTGACTGCAAGGGTAAGAAAAAGGTTTCAAATGTACAATGCTTCATTTGTAAGGAGATTGGACACTACGCGAACCTATGTCCCAGTCATTAGACTATGCCTCAAATGATGTTATTGGATAATAATCAAGTTATGATACTACCACAGATGAAGAGGAATGATTAGAGTTCTTATATTGATTATGTCAATTGAGTGTTGTATCAACAATGTACTTGTTATAATAATTATGGAGTATATAAGGATTGTACTGCAGTACTATTTCATTAAGGACTTGAGATTGTGTGGAACAAAGAAAAGTGACTCAATAGAAGGATAAATTTTTGGAAAATATATGGTTGAGAGAATGATAAATCATAATATAGTTCTGATACTGAGGTAGTGATTTTGGAATAATATGTGATTTTTTTGGATAAATTATATTGGATATTCTTGACTACCTTGGAACTGATTAATGATTTGTATATTCCATCATTGTTGGGGTTTAAAACATTTTTGGATTAATCCAGCATTCTATATGGAATAAGGGAGCATGAATGTAATCAATAAGGAATATGGTAATACATGATGAAGGTATTCATATGCTATTATGGGTTAAAAAGGATCTATATTATGTTTACCTTCCTTATAAATGTTGGACTGTGAGTTTGGACAGAAGTATTTTGGATAGTTCTAGTTTGGATTATTTTGGATTTCCATAAAAGGACAACCCGGAGGTCGGGCGGCAACCCGTCGCGTCCGGCAAGGCTGCGAGACTTGAACCCGCAACCGAAGGGCGACAATGGTGTATCACCTACCACTGGCCCACGAGATGTCCTGGATTAAATAATGTAGTTTTTATTAAAAGATCTTGTAGATAAATTATAAATTCGTTTATTTTGGAACCCTATACGAATAGTGTAAATAGAATTTTTTTTACATTCTATTATCTTTTAGAGTGAAGGATGAGTTTGGGGTAGAAATTTATTAATGGATAAAACTCTAATTATAAAGTAAGTATATCTCCTTATGATCTTAGCCAATCTCATAAATAAATTCCTCAATATTAAGAAAAGCAACTTAGAACAAAAATGTTTTCCTAGATGGTACCTTAAATCATCACTAATTTATGGCTTTGGGATTGTTGGCCTTTTCATAGCCATGTTCTCTACCACTCTCCATCGGATAATTGATGGTTAGATTTTTCTTCCATATCCATATTTTCCTACATGGAACCCTAGTATATGTTATTTTCGGTAATCTTCATACTTTCGACTCTTTATTTTAAATAGAGGCCTCATTAATTCATTTTTCGATGTGGGATTTCAACTAAGATACTTTGAAACGACAAAAATGTGTTATCCTAATACCCTATGTTTTGTTGATCTAATGGTATTTCAAATCATCATAGATTGATGAATTTAAGGACCTCAATTTTATACTTGTTTGTGATTGATGACCTCAATCACTACCTATAAATATTTACGTTTTTCCTCCAATTATATGTCTTTAATTACCACCAATGTTCTCCTAATCGAGATCATAATTTGGTGGTGACCCTTTGATTTTTCTTTTCCTCATATTAAGACTAAATTTTAGTAACCCTATTTCCGATGTGGGTTTTCCCACAAATATATTTTCTACTTTCAACCTTTTATTTTCGAAGAACAATTTCAAATTGCGAGGATGCAATTTATTGAAGGAGGGGAGAATGTAACACCCCAAGATTTCATAGTGTGTTATTTCTTCAAAATAATTCAATAACTTACACTACACGCAACACCGAGTTCAATCAAACCATGACTTACAAAAAAAATCCATTCAAAAGAGGTTATGAATAGTATTATCTAAATTTTAAACATTATATAATCCTTATAATTTTAGAATCCATATTATGAGTTTCTTAGATATAATGCAAGAAAAAATTCATTTTCAGTATTGCACTTTTATCAACTTTTAATAGTGAACCCTTTTTAAATACAATATTTTAAACTTTTTGACTAAATGGGGACATCAAAAATTTAAAATGAAACATCCCAAGCTTCCACGGTACGCTTTCATTGAATAATACAGTAGCATGTGTTGTACGCAACCTTGAGATTTTAACACACCATAACCAATCAAACTAGCCGTTATGAATAGTGATACCTACTTTTTGAAGTTATATATATTTTATATTTCAAAATGGACTTCATTTTTGGATTCGGAATATCGAATTTAGCCTAAGGTGAAATTTTGGTACTTTTCGGATAACTTTCATATTTGGATGAATAGTGAAAATTACTAAATTTTAATTAAAAACAACTTTTTTAATCAAAATAATTAATAGTGATAAATTCTGAATTTGAGTGGTTTTAAATTATATTTAGATTATATTTTTACCATTTAATATAATTCTGGTCATTGGACATAATTTTAAAATTAAACCGAACATAAACAAGTGTCAATCTTTTGATAGTTATTATCTCTTAAAAACACGCTTTTTGTTTTGACAGCGGGAATTAATTTTAAATTAATTTCTGCCACTTCTGTGTTTTGAATTTAGGAAAATAGATTCCATATTTGGAATCAGGATGTTAAAATTGTGTAATTAGGTAACTTTTATTTTTAGACATTTTGAATAATTACTGCGGTAATATTTTATTTACCATGGTTAAGGGTAAATCCGATAAATAAGGGTTAAAAAAAATAATATTATAATAATACTAAATTACCCTAAAACGTGTCTTAACCCTATTTATTGATACATGGTCGACCATGAGCATCTTTGGGTCGATTTTGGGACCCCATGGATCCACTTGTAAGTGATAATGACACTTTATTTTAATTAAGTTAAAATGAATACAAAAATGACACAAGCATATATCTTTTAGCAAAACAATTGTTACATAGGGTTATATATGTTGGATTTTAGATGATAAATATTCATTAGAAATATAAAAAGATTTCCTACATAATTATATTTTATTTATAATTTTTAGACATTAAATAATTTATTTTATTTATGACACAATGATGATGCAGTAATTACTATAATAGTGAACAATTAAAATAATTGATGTTATAAATACCCAATTAAATATAATATGAAACTTTTAATGAATTAAACTATTTTTCTAGGATAATATGATATATTAGGATTGATTTAATTGACTTTTTTAGAAGTAATCAATCTGTTATGAGTTTCACAAAAATCAACTATTGAATAGTGTCAAAATTGCCATAAAAGAGTTTTTAAAACAAATATTATATTATTAATTGATATTAAATTCATAAAAGTCTAAGGTTCGGCCAAGAGACTTATATCATGATAGGTGTATCATTAATGGACCACTTGTGGGTTTCTTGTATGTATATGGTAAGTTTATTAACCATATAATATAAAAATACAAAGAGACATTGTAAAAGTGAAACTAATTAACTTAGAGTTAATACTTAAAGATAAGGTTAATATAAGTACCCAAACCTGTATAAATTCTATTGGTTGAGTGGTTTTAGACCTATCCCCACCTTAACCTTTGAATAATCAACTTTGGAGCCACTAGAAACCGAATATGAATTTATTATAAATTAATATTTCTAGCTTTTCCAAAGGTGCCCCTCACCCCTCTTATAAAAGGGAACTCCTCCTTCTCATTTCTTCTCACCTTCAAAGCCTTTTGGTTCGGCCAAACTCTTCCCAAATACTCTCCCAACATACCTCACTACAACCTAGAGGCCTTAGTTTGATCAGAAAGCCAACCTAATGAGCCCTTTTGATCAAATCAAAAGGAAGAACCCGAAGAAGAGGTGATGTTTTCACCACCCATTTTCAAGTTCCTTTCTTCTTCCACTTATTCTTTATTTGTTCTTACCATTATAAAATAATAACTCCAGTATCTCAAATATACTGTGATGTTATTATAAATATGGTACAACCATATTCAGTATTCTATCCACCCTTTGAATAACATGTCACCATACGTGCGTACGTACGGCTTACCGTCTCCACGTCGTGGTGTAATTGTTATTCAATATATTATTATTTGGATGGGTATAATAATGATGTGTAACTCATGTAAATAATAAATATAACATGTTAATGATTCTGTATATATGATATACCATCCATTTATATATTATTTTAATATCAAAAGAATGATATTGTCGCTCGTGCGTACGTACGGACTACCGTCTCCACGAACGCGATGAGATTCATTCTCCATCGTATCCATTCAAGTATAATTATCATTTGATGATTTAAAAAATGATGTTTAAGGACTTGATATCATTCTGGATATGAATAATATAAAACCTATCCTTTACAAACATGGCTTATGTAACAAAACATATAAAAGAAAATGAGTAATTTAACACCCGAAACGACGATAATTCTAAGATATTATTAACAAATCAATGTTAAAAGATCATATATGATATCATATTAATGTATATTATTATTATATAATTTAATAACAATTATTTCACCACTATACAGGAGGTTAACCTACCCCAACCAAGGAAAAGTACAAGGTAAGGGATTTTCTTATCTCACATTCAATTCTGTGAGATTTCCATTATTCGCCACTAAATTATTGAAAGTGGTGTATTGTGTACTGGCATTTGATATATATTATCATGATTATCTTTATATTCATGTTATTCTGTAAATGATTTGGTGGTTATTAACTTTTGGCCATACGACTCAGTTGATTAACGTGGTAAGGGGTTTTTATCTCACTCCTTATTCCCGTGAGATTCATGCCATATTGCCACCATCACCTTTTGTGTGGTGTATGTACTGCCCATAATTATATTCTTTGTGTAATACACTCTAATTTATGTGTATTTACATATTCATTGTATGATACCTCTTTCATGGGTTTTATGTTTCATAAGTTACCAAATTGGTAAGGGTTATTTTGCAATCTCTTCATTATCCGAGATTGTTTATACGTAATAATCTACTGGGATCTCTTTATTATCCACATCCATGTTTCTTAAAAATGAATTTCAAAACATTTTTTACTATTTACTAGAATATGGGTAAAAGTCATTTATACCCTTTTTTTGACTTTTTATAAGAGGTTTATAAAGGAATCTTTCCGTCGTTTTCCAAACAAGGTGATTTTTAACCTTTTCGACAGAATTAAGGTAAGAATGTTTTTTTAACTTATACGGCGGGTGCGGTTATTTTCCGCCGTTATAAAATCGTCGAAGCTTCCCTTACAAGCTTATAAGAATATTTTCAAAGAAAATGTTTTATTTTATAAATATATGACTCTTAAATGATTTCAAAATAGAAAGAGATATTTCTCTAAAAATAGTGTTGATTTCATCTATGTCAACATCCTTTAATGGATTTTACACTTATGTGAAATTGATTTATTATGATAAAAAACTTTTATATTGTATTGAAGGTTTTGTGATATTTTTGACTGTGGATAAGCTATTCTTATGTCACCCATGGTTTTTTTTAAAGTATTGACATTTAATAAGTTATTTTTAATCTGAATGTTTATGTTATATTTCAACCTTTCATTCAGATGAATGTGTTAGACAAGTATGTTCCGGGTTGGGGACCGGTAAAAGTAAGCCCTCCGGTTTGGTCTCCGGTTATTAGAGGAACTCCAGTTTGGTCTCCGGTTATTAGAGGAACTCCGGGTTGGTGTCCGGTTATTAGAGGCACTCCGGGTTGTTGTCCGGTTATTAGAGGCACTCTGGGTTGGTGTCCGGTTATTAGAGGCACTTCGGGTTGGGTTCCGGTTACAGTTAGCCCCAAGGTCTTGGGATGAGGCCTTGACAAATAAATTAAAGTTCAGCATTATGCATTCCAACATTATGAAAGTGTTTAATGATTTTTGTATGTGATTATTCGATTAGTAGAATATCCATGTGAATAAGTAAATGGCATTATTTCATTTTATTTATGTCATACCATGTTGAAAGTTCATGTTTGAAAGGCTTTTGTTTTAGTTATACATTGCCTTAAATGTTTATTATCATTTATGAAAGTTTCCGCTATATTTTTATCCTTACTAGGCATTTGAGCTCACCCATTTTCTATGTTTTATTTTTCCCAGGAAGTGAAGAAGTAAATTATGAATGACCTGCAGGGATATTATGTGGGGATATGAGTGTGGATTATGGAGACATTATATTGTTGTAGTAGTTTTTCATTTTATGATGTAATGTAAAACTTATGAATATATCTAGTGTTTCCAAGGCTACTAAACCAATCGGTCTTTTGAGATTTGATCTTTCTTGTGATCATGCCAATGTTATGTAATAATGCACCGACTCTGGGTAACTCGGGTCGGGGCGTTACATTCCATCAGATTCCAGATGTTACCAAGCTTGAGGTAGGTGATTGCATAGTATTATTAGAAGATTTTGGTATGCTTGATGTGCTTCCTAAATTTTTTCTTTGGATTATGTGTATGGTGAGAAATTTATTTTTTAAAAAAATTGAGGTGAGTATGGGTTTAATGACGGTTTTATAAAATAAATTTCTTATATTTCATTTGTTCTTCCTTATTGTGAATCTTAAATGTGTTCTATCAATTATGTAAGTGGTGTGAAGTGTGTTTCAAATTGTATTTGGTGTGTGTGTGGATTTTAAAGTAGGTTGATTTTGAAAAATGGTGGTTTTCGTGACTTTTATTATTATTGGAAGTATATTCATGGGAAGGAATTGGTTTATGTCACGACCCGTCCCAGTGGGGCCTGAGCCACAAATCCCCACGCCCACCTCCAATAGGCCAGGGGCTGGTGACTAGCACCGAGCAAGTATGATACTAACATGGGAGGCATTGCCTATAAACCTGTACATACGCACACACATCTCCAAGCCCACAAAGATGAAAAGTAAAAACTGCTAAAAGGAAAAGTTGCCTGCATACACTAAAACTCAACCAACAGAGTATGACGGGAAAGTAAAGTACAAGAAAGTAAAACCCTGGGCCAAAAGTACAAGCCCACCAAAAGAGAGTCTGTAGCAAAGTCCAACCTGTAAGGAAAGGTGCTGGGACTGCAGTCTGTAGCCATAGGAACACACCTCGTCCTGTCTGATTTCACTGAGTACCCTCTGGTCCTGGTCCGCCTAGAATAATGTCTAAGGCTCGCTCATCTGCACAAGACACGACACGTGCAGGCAAAGATCATGCAAGGGTGAGTATAACAATACCCAATAGGACACCCCGAAATCACAAAGGAAATAAAACAAGGTAAATACCACAAAATAAAGGTACAGTCAACTCTACACAATATATTTTTATGGAACATATAACAAGAATAACTAGATATACTCATGCACGATCGAGTATCGCGAATACCACCACTATATTCTAGCTTGAAGGTTCCACTAAGCATGCAACTGGGAGAACACACTCCTAGGTCTGAAGAGAGAGATACGAAGTACTCGCTCTGGGAGAAGACACTCCACATGTACTTTGAGAACATGATGCTCAGATGAGGATCAAAACCAAGTCATGGGGTGATTCCGACAACTCAGTCTGAGCTAATCCGCTAAGTAGAGGATCGGCGCTCGGGTAAAGTTGGTCACGTCGATACCAAGAACTCTACCTAGGGTTCCAGGAATGAATAGAGGATCCATCTACGAGTCTCACAGAGGGGATTCCAACAACTCTATTCAGTAAGTCCTGTTGTAGGGATCATACTCTTGTATATAGGAAATGATGCCAGACCCTTCAGGGAGAAGACCAAGGGTACAAACCCTAAGAGAACTAGTCCAAGTCACAGAAGACAAGTGGCTGAAGCCATGAAGAATTAGTTACACAGCGTGTAGTATGGTTACACGCCGTGTTCCTTGACCCTCGATACTGCCCGTGTAAATGGCCCATGTCATCCATTCAAGCTGTGTAAAACTCAACGACACGCCATGTAGAAGAACCACACGCCGTGTTCCTTGACTCTGGGTGCTGCCCATGTAAACGGCCTGTGTCATCCAGCTTGTCAGATAGAAAGTAACTAAATGGCATGCAGAAGAATCACACACCATGTCCGACCACCTAGGGCTCGCTCCGTGTACGCAGGCCATGTGCCCGTACACGGTCTATGTCCATGTCCATGTCGTCTTCTCGTGTACCAGCACACTGGGTATCCCGTGTATCTGGACGGGTCTGGCCGGGGAGGGGTATACATGCCGTGTCCTTGGATGTGTACCCAACCCGTGTCTGTGTACTACTGGAGTACAGGCCAGGTGGTCCGCCGACAAACACATGCCCTATAACCCATACTACACGTCGTGTATTCGGGAAATTTCTAGAACGCCGTCTTTTTCCTCGCACTTCGGCCGATCTTCCGGATCCGCGATCTCTCGCCCGTTCATCCCGATACTCCAGGGGTTGGTTCATTTCATCATACGAAAACCGTAACAGGTGTTTTATGTCCTTAAATCGGATCATAAACCTCGAATGATCCATCCAAAGAAAAATGCCCGAAAACTCATATCTCTCGATCTGCTCTGAATCATCCGCCGAAACCGTCCTCACACCTCCGCGACATTGCTCCGGGGTTGGATCTTCAATTTGGGTTCTTTGCATCTCAAAACGGATGCGCAACGATCCGTTGTTCATCGCCCCACAAAGAACTCGAAGAACGCGAATAATAGAAAGGGGAGAAATCCAATGAAACAAATTTGAGGAATGAACCTCCGCCATTGTTCGTCACAGAGTTGATCTGCTCCCGTTAATAGGATTAAACGGGGCAGTAAAATCAACAACAATACATCAACATGGATTCAATCTCCCAAAATCCCCACAAAAGCTCATCCTGTAAGAACGATCGATCTGTGGACTAATCTGTACGTGGATTAGCCCGCGTTCATCGTAGAAATCAAGAACGGGGAAGAATTCACAATGAGATCAAATGCCCTACCTGAATTTGCGGCGTTGGTTGGCGATGATCCGGTCGTCGTGTCGTCATCACCGGCGAAGCTCGTCAAGAACATCGTCGCCGCGTTGGGAGGTTTTCTCCAGAGCTTTCCAGAGCCTCCAGGGAAATGCAGGGTTATGGTAATTTTAACCCTGATCCCCTGCGAAAATCTCTATTTAAAAGATAAGAGATATTTTCCGTAACAATATTTAATAAAACATTTTAATTAAATATTTTATTACAGTTACGTCCAAAAACTGGATTTCACCACCGACCAGCACCGGCCGATGTTAGGCCTCACCTAAGGTAAAATCGTTGTTCCAAACACAATGGTGCCCTCAAATTTAGGATCCGAGCACCCGTTCAGGTGTTATTCCACTTTTTCTGGAAAACCACATGTGCACGTAATTTAATTATTAAATTAAATTGAAACATTTGTTTTGGGCTCACTGGGCCTCGGAACTGCATGTCTTCCAAGAGCCTGGTCTCAAATTAATTCCCATATAATATTAAAATAATACATGGAAAAATCCGGGACATTACATCACACCCACCATAGGGCTTTTACATCCCCAAAAAGCAAAAACAAAGGCTACTCAAAAAGATATGGGCACTGCACGCGAATCTGAGCCTCCCGCTCCCACGTGCTCTCCAGGAGATTCTCATGCTTCCACCAGAGACGCACCAAGGGAATAGCTCATCCACAAAAGATATTCTTCTGTCGGCCCTTGATCTCTACTGGGAACTCTGCAAAGGTTGCTTCATCATCGATGTCTAGCTCGCCCTAGTCGATAACATGCGATGGATCATGCACGTACCTCTATAGCTGCGACACATGGAAGACGTTGTGTACCCGGTCCATCTGAGGAGGTAGAGCCAAGTGATATGCCACCTCTACAACTATACTCAGAATCTGAAAAGGGTCGATGAACCTCAGAGATAGCTTTCCGCCTCGGCCAAATCTCTGCAATCCCCGTCAAGGTGAGACCTGAAGGAACACATGGTCTCCTTCCCCGAACTCCAAGGGCCTCCGCCTCCTATCGGCATAAGACTTTTTCCGACTCTGGGTAGTCTTCATCTCCTCCTGGATGACCTTCACCTTATCTGTAGTAGCTCTCACCATCTCTAGGCCCATGAGTGCTAACTATCCTAGGTCATTCCAGCAAAGTGATGATCTGCAAGGTCTCCTGTATAGATCCTCGAATGGTGCCATACCAATAGTGGAATGATAACTATTGTTATAAGAAAATTACACCAGTGGTAGGTGATCCTCCTAGCTATGACATAAGTCATGTATGCAAGCTCGTAGCATATCCTCCGGGACCTGGATGGTCTGCTCTGTCTGACCATCAGTCTGGCGATGAAACGCTGTTCTCAAGCGTAACTGAGTCTGAAAAGCTTCATGCAATCCCTTCCACAACCGGGATGTGAAACGAGCATCATGATCTTAGAATATTGTGTATGGATCTCCATGAAGTCAAACTATCTCTGGTGTGTAGAGTTGTCCCAAGATCTCTACTAAACTCAGCTCCCGTATGGCTAGGAAGTGGGCCGACATGGTGATTCGGTCAATGATCACCCAGATGGCGTCGTGTCCCTTGGAAGTACGTGGTAGACCCTTCACGAAGTCCATGGATATCCCATCCCACTTCCACTCTGGAACCTCAAGGGGTTGATTTAATCCTCCTAGCACTTGGTGCTCAGTCTTTACTTGCTGACAAGTAAGGCGCTGAGAAACAAACTCTGCCACACACTTCTTCATTCTTAGCCACCAGAACTGACATCAGAGGTCCTTGTACATATTTTCCACACCTGGATGCACCGCCAAAGGAGATGTATGGAACTCTCTCAGAAACTCCTCCCGCAATGTCACTGGTACTATAGTATGCCCCCTGAAAAGAAAAACGTACTCCCCACCTTCTGAATATCCATCAGCAGCATCACCTATGGATATCTGAGCACGTAGAGTCTCACAGCTAGAATCCTCGAGCTGTGCTTCCCTGACTCGTTGTAACAGTGGAGGGGTAAAAACCATCGATTAAAGGTAAGCTCCCTCATCTCTATCCATGAAGGATTACTGTAAAGAGGCCAACTACCTCGTCGCCTCATCCAGCAACTGCGAACTGGATTTCCTACTGAGAGCATTTTCCACAACATTCCCCTTCCCAGGAGTGTAAATGATCTCAAATTTGTAATCCTGGAAGAACTCAAGCCATCACCTCTGTCTCAAATTTAGATCCTTCTGCGAAAATATATATCTGAGACTCTTGTGATCAGAATAGATGGTAAATCTCTCGCCAATCAGGTAGTGCTGCCACATCTTCAACATGAAGACTACAGTTGCCAACTCAAGATCATGGGTCGCGTAGTTCTACTCGTGGGGTCTCAACTGGCACGAGCCATAGGAAGTCATCGCTTGCCTCTGCATCAAGACGCAACCAAGCCCAGTTCTTGATACGCCACATAACACTACATACTCTACACCCTCCTCTGGTAATCTCAAGATTGGGGTGCTTGTCAAACTCTGTCTCAACTACTAGAAGGCCTGCTGGCATCTCTCGGTCCACACAAAAGGCTGCCCATTTCGGGTCAAAGCTATAATGGGTGCTGCAATCCTATAGAAATCAATGATGAATCTCTGATTGTAGCCTGCCAACCCAAGGAAACTCCGCACCTCTGTCACGCTCCGAGGTGGCTCCCATGCTAACACTGCCTCCACCATGGTTGGGTATACTTCTACACCATCTTCTGAGGTAACGTACCCTAGAAAGTGGACTTCCTGTAACCAGAACTGACACTTAGAGAGTTTCCCATACAACCGGTGCTCTCAGATTGTGTCTAGAACCATCCTTAGGTGTCTCGCATGCTACTCCTCGGACACAGAGTACACAAGGATGTCTTCGATAAAGGCCACTACAAACTGGCCTAGATAGGGCTAAAATATCTGGTTCATGAGTCCCATGAACACTGTCGGGGCATTCGTCCCACCGAAGGGCATCACCAAGTACACATAGTGACGGTAGCGACATATGAAAGCCATATTTGGTACATCCTCATCCCGTACTCACAACTGATGATAGCCTGATCGTAGATCAACCTTAGAGAACCATTGTGTCCCTCTAAACTGGTCAAAGAGGTAATCGATCCTCGGTAGTGGATATCGGTTCTTCTTAGTCACCTGATTCAAGCGTCGGTAATCCACACATAGACTCATGCTCCCGTCTGCCTTCTTGGCAAATGGTACTGGGGCCGCCCAGGGTGAAACACTGGGTATCACAAATCCCTTCTTATGCATGTCTTCCAGCTCCACCCTCAGCTCACGAAGCTCTGCAGGAGCCATCTGATATGCTGATGCTGATATCGGTGTTGTCCCGGGTTGCAACTCAATACAAAAATCTATCTCTCGATGGGGAGGTAGTCTAGGGACATCCGCCAAAAAGATGCACTCGTACTGAGCCACTACTGTTGGGAACTGGAAACTCGTAACATCTATTGCACCAAGGGCTAGGCTAGCCAACTGATGTAAAATCGGTTGGGTCTTCCTATGCATGAGTCCGTCCTACGCTGCCTGGGTCTCTCTTTCACCGACAAAAGAGAACCTCGTTCCATCACTGTGGACACACCGCACCCTTCACCTAAAATAGTCAATATGGGCATGAACTGTGGATAGACAATCCATACCAAGAATGACATCGTAAGGCCTCGACACTACCCCCAAGAGGTTCCAACTGAAACTCTCACCTCCAAGGGTCAGGTCACACTGTCTATAAAGGTGTGTGATATCAAAATCTTCTCCAGTCAGTGTTTCTAAGTGTAAGGGTCGATTCAAAGGATCAACTGAAATATCAAGGTCTTGAACAAGATTAGAATCCAGAAAGTAATGAATAGCACCTGTGTCTATCAGTACGGCTGCCAAAGTAAAAAAGACACAGATTGTACCTCTAATCATTCCGGGAGTACCTTGGTCATAAGCCTCTCCTGCCTGTATCTATCTCTTCCTCTGTCCACTGGATCCCTGAACCTGGGGTGGAACTCCTGGGGGTGTTGGTGGTAAAAGGCCAAAATGAAGACCACCTCCAGCTACTCTCCCAGCTCCTCTACCACGTCCGCCGCCCCGCGGATCTGTCTGCTCCACAAGTTGTCTCTGCCTTGTTAGCCCATCCACTACTGACAACTGCCGATTTTTCCTACTCTTCCAAGAAGCTCTCGACCACCAAAGCCCGCTCGAGCACCCCATCATAAGTAGGAATGCTCATAGAGATGATGCTAGATCAGATATCTCTAAGAAAGTCCTGCTCAAAAGTCCAAGATCTGAAGTACTGATCTCTGACCATATCCATCGAGTACTGCGAGAGGTCGGTGAACCTCGATGAATAGTCAGCCACCATCATGGTTCACTACCGGAGCTGAAGAATCTCCTGTATACGTACTGCTCTTAGGGTAACCGGTGAAAAATCATCTCTTAAGAGATGCTCAAACTTTGATCATGAAAGTGTCGCCTCATCGTGAGTCTGAATAACCAAACTCCACCATCGCTCTGTCGAGCCCTACAGAAGGCTCGCTACCAGGATCACCATCTGGTCTACTAGTGTCCTGACCAAACGGAAGACTCTGGTCACTACCTCAAGCCAGTACTCTGTTGCCTGAGCGTCAGGCTCGCCTCGAAACCTAAGGGGTCTCTGTCTCTGAAACTCATAGAGTGCGCTTATCCTGCGCTCCTCCTCCACTAGTACAGCAGGCTCTAAACACTTCTCCACAGGTGGCGGGATAACTGGCACACCACCCGATGGTAAAACTGGGGGATCTATCCCTTGAATCGAAGCTTCATCACTGAGGGGGTCATCCTCGTGATTGAGCTACTGGATCCTAGCAGGTGCGCATCGCGGATTTATCCTGTAATGAAACAAGAAGTTTCTCATTCAGTGAGTATATCTGGAGAGCTGACTCAAGAAGGACATGGAATCCACAACCCATTCCTATATGATGCATGTACCATTATTTTCCCCCATTCAAATAGTTTTCTCATGCTCCGAGTCGAAAAGAGAGTTGTCAGAGTCCTGGTGTATGGATACGTCGTCTGCCCGCACCAACACTGGGGTCCCTGGCCTGAAAGCCAAACTTGAAACACTTAACACTGTTTCCCCAAAACAACTCACAGACTCTCGGTACTAAGGTAGAACTGACCACCTCTGATAACACTATGTCACAACCCCTTTTAGTGGGGCTCGAGCCGCAACTCACCAAGCCTGCCTCCAATAGGCCAGGGGCTGGTGACTAGCAACGAGCAGGCATGCTACAAACATGGGAGGCATTTCCTATAAACCTTTACATACGCACACACATCTCCAAGCCCACTAAGATAAAAAGTAAAAACTGCTTAAAGGAAAAGATGCATGTATACACTAAAACCCAACCAACATAGTACGATAGGAAAGTAATGTACAAGAATGTAAAACCCTAGGCCAAAAGTACATGCCCACAAAAAGAGAGCCCGTAACAATGTCCGACCAGTAAGGAAAGGTGCTAGGACTGCAGTCTGTAGCCATAGGAACACACCTAGGCCTGTCTGATTTCATTGAGTACTGTCGGGTCCTCATCAACCTAGAATCATTTCAAAGGCTCGCTCGTCTGCACAAGACACGACACGGGCGGGCAAAGCCGGTGCAAGGGTGAGTATAACAATACCTAGTAGGACACCCCGAAACCACAAAGGAAATACAACAAGGGAAATACCACAAAAGAAAGGTATAGTCACCTCTACACTGTATATGTTTATGGAACATATAACAAGAATATCTACATATACTCATGCATGATCGACTATCGCGAATACCACCACTAGAATCCAGCTCGAAGGTTCCACTAATCATGCAACCGGGAGAACACACTCCTAGGTCTGAAGAGAGAGATACGAAGTACTCCCTTTGAGACAACACACTCCACAAGTACATTGAGAACATGATGCTTAGATGAAGATCACAACCAAGTCATGTGGTGATTCCAACAACTCAGCCTGAGCTAATCTGATAAGCAGAGGATTAGCGCCCGGGTAAAGTTGTTCACGTCGATACCAAGAACTCTACCTAGGTTTCCAGGATTGAATACAGGATCCGGCTCCGAGTATCACAGAGGGGATTCTAACAACTCTATTCAGGAAGTCCTATTGAAGGGATCATACTCCTGTATATAGGAAATGATGCCAGAACCTTCAGGGAGAAGACCAAGGGTACGAACCCTAAGAGAACTGGTCCAAGTCACAGAAGACAAGTGGCTCAAGCCATGAAGAATTGGTTACATAGTGTGTATTATGGTTACACGTCGTGTTCCTTGACCTCGGGTACTGCCCGTGTAAACTGCCTGTGTAATCTGTTCAAGCTGTGTAAAACTCAACAACACGACGTGTAGAAGAACCACACGCAGTGTTCCTTGACTCTGGGTGATGCCTGTATAAACTGCTTGTGTCATCCGGCTTTTCAGATAGAAAGTAACTACATGGCGTGTAGAAGAATCACACGCCATGTCTGAGCACCTGGGGCTCGCTCCGTGTACGCTGGCCATGTGCCCATACATGGTCTCTGTCCGTGTTAGTGTTTCCTACCCGTGTACCAGCACACGGGGTATCCCGTGTATCTGGTCGGGTATGGCCGGGGAGGGGTATACACACTGTGTCCTTGGCTGTGTACCCAACCTGTGTCCGTGTACTCCCAGAGTACACTCCAGGTGGTCTGCCGACCAACACATGCCGTGTAGCCCATACTACACGCCATGTAGTCGGGAAATTTCCAGAACGTCATCTTCTTCCTCGCGCTTCGGCCGATCTTCTGGATCTGCGATCTCTCGTCCGTTCATCCCGATACTCTAGGGGTTGGTTCGTTTCATCATAAGAACATTGTAATGGGTGTTTTATGTCTTTAAATCGGATCATAATCCTCAAACGATCCATCCGAGGAAAAACACCCGAAAACTCATATCTCTCGATCCGCTCCGAATCATCCGCTGAAACCGTCATCGCACCTCCGTGAAAACGCTTTGGGGTTGGATCTTCAATTTGGGATCGTTGCGTCGCAAAACATATGTGCAACTATCCATTTTTCATCGCCCCGTGAAGAAAGTGGAGAACATGAAGAAGAGAAAGGGGAGAAATCCAATGAAAAAAATTTGAGGAACGAACCTCCACCGTCGTTCGTCGCGGCGTGGATCCGCTCCCGTTAATAGGATTAAACGGGGCAGAAAAATCAAAAACAATAGATCAACATGGATTCAATCTTCCAAAATTCCCGCAAAATCCCATCCCGCAAGAACGATCGATCCACGGACTAATCTATTCGTGGATTATCCCATGTTCGTCATAGAAATCAAGAATGGGTATGAATTCACATGGAGATCAAACGCCCTACCTGGATTTGTGGCATTTGTTGGCGAAGATCTGGTCGTCGCGTCGTCGTCACCAGTGAAGCTCGTCAAGAACACCGTCGCCGCATTAGGGGGTTTTCTCCAGAGCATTCCAAAGCCTCTAGGGAAATTCAGGATTATGGGAATTGTAACCCTAATCCCCTACAAAAATATCTATTTAAAATATAAGAGATATTTTTCGTAACAAGATTTAATAAAACATTTTAATTAAATATTTTATTACAGTTACATCCAAAAACTGGATTTCACCACCGACCTGCACTGACCAATGTTAGGCCTCACCTAAGGTAAAATCGTTGTTCCGAACGCAACGGTGCCCTCAGATTTTTGTTCCGATCACCCATTCAGGAGTTATTCCACTTTTTCAGGAAAACCACATGTGCGCATAATTTAATTATTAAATTAAATTCTAAATTTTGTTTTGGGCTCACCGGGCCTCAGAACTACACGTCATCCCAGAGCCTGGTCTTGAATTAATTCCCATATAATATTAAAATAATACATGGAAAAATCCGGGACATTACAGTTTATGTGACATAAGAAATGAAATTGAGCAAAAAGGGAATCCTATGTATCTAGATGGGAGAACTAGGACTAGTACACTAGTTATATTGGTGGGGTTGAGGCCTTGTTCTTTCTTGTAGGATTGATGCTAAAAGACTAAATATACTGTGATGATGATTGGAGACCACTAAAACATTAGATATATTCATCTCTATTGACTCGTGCAAGAGTACATTGTGGGTCATGGTTTCTATACCATTATCATCAAGATACGAGGTTCCTATGGTCACACTTCTGATAGTATTGTTGGTATTAACCATTGTGCTCTTATGATGTGGTTCTTACTAACGATATATGATGGACCTTGCTTCCGATTTTATTTCAAATAATGAATTTCATGAAAAAATTTCCCTTAAAAATGTTTGGCTAAAAGTGTATTAAATCCTTCTCTTAAAACTAACATGGTGATTTGTCTCATAATGTAATGTCATGGAATCTCTTTTGGGTAGAATCCTTTTGGAAATTGGTTCACACCCTATATACACCCTCAGGTGTATGTAGAAATTGTTATGTTTGACCCAGGTAAAGGATAGATGTTCCAGGGTGGTGATGGCAGATCTAGTTGCTAGTGCTCCTCTCTTGAAGATATTGGTGGAGGTGGATTTTGTAAGAACTTGGATCTCCATTTTAGGTATGGATCTTGTTTTCGGGTTGTTTTTTAAGAAAAGGAAGAAAAGGGGATTTTTTTAAAGTACACGTCATGTACTTCCGAGTACACACCGTGTACCTAGCTTGTAGTATATAGCCGCATGATGGTCGTGTAACAACTAAGTACATGGCCATGTGGTGAACTGGTAGATCACTTATGTCGAGGGGCCAATTAAGGCTACTACACGACATGTACATTTAATGAACATACCATGTAGTTTTATTTTTATTTTATATATCATAGGGGAGTCGCATCTCATTTCTGGAACCGTCTTCTTCTTAACATGTTTCATACAGGAGTGCTCCAGAACGACGAATGATGATTGAACCCTGATTCTCCATCCAATCTCTGATTAAGGCATTGTCAGGTGCGTTGAAATCCCACCGGTGAGTTCTCAGATCCTCTAGATCCTTTGTTCTTGATTCATCCTCTCTCATGGGTTATTCATGTTTTATTGTTTTTTACCTTTTTGGATATAGACACCTTTTTACGTTTATTCAAGGGTCAACGTTTAATAATATTGATCATACGACATCGAGGTAGGTGGTTTGTGACTTTAATTTTGCTTCCATGGATTATATATACTTAAAGTGCCACATACCCACATTTGGGGTATTGCGTGATTTGGATTTTAACACTGTTTATCACCTACTATGGTTAATTTAATTGATAAATGGTAGTTGATTATGCATAAGGTTATATACCTTGTTTATTGGACACCCGTGGTGTGTTTCCCTTGTTTGACTGTTTTTTAGTTTTTTGGTATAGGATGCATGTTAGACTTTCCTTGATTTCCATGAATCTCTTTGTTATGATAGGGTTGATGATTATATGATATGAATTGTGATATGAATTGTGAATGTTTGACCAAGGGGAATTAGATTGTCAGATATTCTCAAGGGAGGGTCATTTATGTATGTTTTACTGTTGTGTTGAGCCAGGGTTATGAACCGTGAGAGCTACCAGGTGGTTATCAACCTAGGGGTTTAGACCATGAGAGCTTTTCCAGGTGGTTGTTTATAATTGTTTGATGGTATATTAGACCAAAGGGTTTAGACCATGAGAGCTTTTTAAGGTGGTTGTTTATAATTGTTTGATGGTATATTACACCAAAGGGGTTAGACCGTGAGAAATTTCCCAGAGGGTTGTTATTAAATGAATTGTTTTTATGTTATTATAGAGGAATTAGACTGTGATAAATTGCCCAAAGGGTCATTATATAATAGTTGAATGATTGTGGAGTGACTACCAAGACAAAGCAAAAGCTTGGATTCGGTCTTACTTGTTTTTTCAGTTGGTCTTCTCAAATGCCTTCTTTGTTACTTTGTAATGGGGATACATAGCTTAGGCTATATCCTAGAGGTTACATGATTCAATGGATTGAGCAATTGATAAATGTAAATGAATGTAACTGAAAACTGTAGGATTGTTTACTTTTGATTACTTCCTAATTTATTGCTTCATTTTGCATATTACCTATTATATATATTCACTGACAGTTAGGAATAGATATTTTGGTGGTTGCCTACTAGGATTCATCTCACACCCTATTTGGGTCATGATTTTGGAGCTAAATAGATTATATGATTGCAGTTATAGATAAGGTCAAGTGCCCTTCTTTATCAGGTACCTGATTGTTTTTGGAGCTGGGGAGCATGGGACCAAGATGAGGCTTGTGATTCTACTGGAGTTACTTGTTTCTTTTGTACATTGATTTATGTATTTCATTCCAGCTTTGTGACTTTTTTTCCTATTTTCTTAAATACATATTCCATGCATCATATATATATATATATATATATATGTTATGGATTCTGTTGGATTTACTTTCAGTCTTATGTTGTTTATTTATGTTTTTTATTACTACTTCCTCTATTGTTTTCTACTTATATTCTATTGTATATAATCTTCCAATGAGGGCACAATTTAACCAATATCACACCTTGGCCCTCACTGCTAGTAGGCAGCCTCTAGCATTTGGGAAAATGCACTTGAGGTCATGTGACCAACCGGGTTCGGGGCACCTTTGGGTGGTACTCAAACCCGGGACATTACAAAGTGGTATCAGAGGAGTTTATTTTTTACTTTGACATACTATTTGGAGAAAATATACTGATATAAAAAGTAATAGGTAGTTAGTAATAAGTTTTTCTCAGGATTAGTTAACCCGTGTATATGGAAAATCCATGTTACCTCAAATATTGCAATTTTTATGGTTTTTCAACTGTTACAGTTGATTTGATTTCACCGTTGGGTGATTCACTTGTTTTGTGCTGTTATGATTAATATCATTATGATTATATTTTTGTTGAAACATAATGATATGATGGTATTCCATATCATGCATCATATAGGCACTTGCTAGAGATCACATGTCATGCATTCTTTTCATTTCATTTCGGGTGCATTACTGATTGCCTGTTGTTGTAATAGATGTTGTGCTAGATAGGCATACTGTTGTGATAAATGTTGTGATAGAAATACATTCTAATTTTATAGGGTATTGGTATATGTAAAGTTTCATTTGTATGGATGCCAATCTTTGGTCCCTGAGGTGTTATGGGCCCTCTTGGATTGGAATTTGGTGGATCATGTTTGAACTTTAATTGAATTCGGTTAAGAAATGATATGAATAAGAATACCAAACATTAATTCATAGGCAGTATGGGATCTCACGGATCGGAACTTGGTGTTCCTTTGAAAGATTTTAATATTTTGGGGTTTCTGGAGAAGTTTCATAGGCTTACTATCTAGAAAACCCAGAAAACACGGCGTGTGATGTTATGAACACAGGCCATGTGTTCTTATGTTCTAGAAGAAATGATTTTTATTAAGTACACATTGTGCACCATATGTACACACTGTGTAGTTTTTGACCATGTGAATTGACTATGTGAGCAGATACATGGGGTTGGAAATTTTTTGGTAGAACACACTGTGTACTCTGAGTACACATCGTGCTATAGTTGACTATGTATCCGACCATGTGACTAAAGACACGGGTTGATATAACTTTCGAGTACACACTATGTCTAGGGTGAACACGTTGTGTAGTGTTACACGAGTAGGACCATGTTTTTATACCCATGTAAAAGGGGATATTCAAGTGCATGTTGTGTATCAGGAGGAACATGTTGTGTGTATGGGGTGTTACATGACCAGTTTGGGAGAGGTACATGCCCATGTTAAGGATTAAGGGAACATGTCATATAGTGGTTCTACACACCATGTAACAATATTTTGAAAAACATGATTGTTTTCCTTATCTTATTCCGTTCTTTCACTTCTAAGTTATAGTCTTTGATAATATTGTTCTGAGGTGCACGCTTGACCTTATAGAGTCATGACTCCAAGATGTCCTCTTGTTGTATGCCAGGTATAGGGTGATTATTAGACACCAGATTTGGTATATTAGTGACTACTAGAAAAATCCTCATATCAAGCCCATCTTGGACCCAAATTCTATTCCAGACGTAGGTGCTGATTCACAGTTCCATGAAGACTTTATGATGATGATGCATACTTTTCAGGGAGAACCACATCCTTCCCTTACTATGGTAGAGTTAATAAGGGTGTTTCAGTAAAATTATCCTCCCACTTTTTTAGGTTATGTAGGAAAATATGTAGTAGAATCGTGGATGGACTCCCTTTTTTACATCTTCGAGCATCTGGAGACGCCTCCTGAGAGGAGGGTGAAGCTCATGACTCACATGCAATGTGATTCCTCCAAGATATAGTGGGATGTTATCTCACAGGTGGGACATCATCGGGATATGTCTTTGGAAGAGTTTCATAGGTCCTTCTATGATTACTTCTACCCCAAGATGTTAAGGGCCAACCGAGCCTATGAGTTCATGCATTTGGAGCAGGGTTCTCTTTCAGTGATGGATTATTCTTATCGCTTTATAGATCTATAGTGCTTCGCACCTATTTTAGGGGGTGATGAGTTATCACTGGCTAGGTGACTTGACGATGGCCTCAGGTACGACATCCAATTGTAGGAGAATGTTTTCAAGATGAATTCGGTGATTGATATAGTAAATCAGGCACTGATTACTGAGCACAATATGAGTGAGTTTGGAGCTGTTATCCAGGGTGGTTTAGCATCTAGGGATGATTCTACTTCGACTGATAGTAGGAAGAAGTGAAGGGATCATACACGTGGTGGTTCTTTCAGTAGTAGGGATGTTTCTCCAGGTAGTTGAGTGGTGTGCTACCAGTGTGAAATGAGTGGGCACATGAGACAGTTTTTCCTGAGAGACCCAGTTGAGTTCCAATATTGTGGTAAGATGGGTCATATTCAACGTTTTTTCAGGATGTTCTCACTTGCAGTGGGTGAGATGGGATATGTTATGACTCCACGTACAGGAACAAGGCCACCAATTTACCATCATTAATAGAACTTGAGTTTTTCAGGTCGTTCAGGCTGAGGAGGTGGTTGTGCCTGTTGAAGCTAGATGCCAGGTTTTTAGTGAAAACGGTTTGGATCAGCTTAGGGTAACCAGGTAGGGTCGCAAGGTCGCGGTACAAGTCAGACATTTGCGATGGAACATACCCATCAAGATCAGGATACCATTCCCTCTATGGTTAGAGGTACGATTCTATTTTCCTCAGTTTTAGCTTCTTCTCTTTTTCATACAGGGGATTCCTGTAGATTTATATATGTTGTCATTGTGGAGAGAATTGGTATCTGTATCTTTACTTATAATGATGTTATGATGATAGACACTTCATTGGGGATTGGGATGGATAGTGTAAATCAGTTCAAGGAGTTCCCTCTTGAGGTTGGTCGATGTCACTTCTTATTGGACCTTTATGTATTAGAGATTATAGGCTTTGAATTTATTCTTGTAATGGACTGGTTGGTCTCCTTTTAGGCTTTGTGATTGTTATCTCCACAGGGTGAGTTTCACATCACCAGAGGGTGGGGTTTTCTACACAAGGGTGAATGGGATGTCTATGTGAGAAGAGATGGACTCGATCATCATGTCTTGGGTGGAATTGTAGCCCAGATTTCTAGTTTGAATATGGATGACCATGGTACTCATATATGGACTTTCCTTTAGTGGTGGATCATTTTAGAGATGTCTTTCTAGAAAAATTTTCAGGTTTACCTCTAGATCAAGATCTGGAGTTCTCTATTGAGATTATTCTAGGAGAGGCATTGGTGTCCATTCCTCTTTATAGGATTGCTACACTAGCGTTACAAGAGCTCAAGAAGAAGTTTGAGGAGTTGCAGGAAAATGGTTTCATCCAACCTATTACTTATCCTTCGGGTTTTCCTATCCTTTATGTGAATAAGGTAGACAATACCCTCAAAATTTGTGTGGATTATCGGAAGTTGAACCATTTGATAGTCAAGAACAGATATCCCTTGTTGTGTATTGATGGTCTTTTTAATCAACTTCTAGGATCCCAGGAGTTCTAAAAGATTGAATTGAGATCTGGATATCATTTGTTGCACATTAGACCATCAGATATACCTCTTATAACCTTTCAGAGCAGGTATGGTCTATACAAGTATTTGGTTATGTAATTCAGTGTCACGAATGCGCCAACAGTTTTCATGTCACTGATGAACCGATCATTCTATCCTTACTTGGATTATTTTGTGTCAGTCTTCATAAATGATATCTTGGTTTACTATCACACTTAGAACAACCATTCCATCCATCTTTAGATCATATTGATTCAATGAGAGATAACCAGTCATACAATAATCTCTCAAAGTGACACTTCTGGATGGACCAAATTCATTTCTTCGATCATGTCATCTCAGAGATATGAGTATAAATAGTCCCAAAGGAAGTGAGAGAAGTAGTTTCTTGGGAGCAGCCGAAAAATGTCTTTTAGGTACGAAGTTTTTTGGGGATGGATGGTTACTATAGGAGCTTTATTCATAACTTTTCATTCTTAGCAATTCCACTGACTGGACAGACTAAGAAGGGTGTGATGTAATTGTGGACATATTCCTACGATTCATCCTTTCAGAAGATAAAAGGGAGATAGATGTTAGTACTGATACAAATTTTGTCAGAGCTTGGAAAGAGTTACATCATTTACTGTGATGCATCAGGTATCAGGCTGGGATAAGTTCTTATATAGGGGTAATGATTCATTGTGTATGGGTCTTAGTAGTTGAGGATATATAAGAGGAATTACCTAACACACGATCTCTAATTGGCCATAGTTGTGCATGCCTTGCACTGTTTGAGATATTACTTACTGGGAGAGAATTGTTTTGTGTACACTGACCAAAAAATCCTCAAGTATATATTTACTCAGCATAATCTGAATTTGATACAGCGAAGGTGGGTTGAGTACCTTTAGTATTTTGAATTTGAGCTTGCCTACATGCTTGGGAAAGGCAACGCAATGGCGGATGCGTTGAATAAAAGGACTCAGATACATGCAATTTATGAGGCCAGTAATTAGTGGCAGATTATGGATCTATTATCTGAGATGCATTTGGAGGTGCACAAAAAACAGGGGCAGATGTTTCTTTCTTTTGTAGCTATTACCTCTACTCAACTGGATCATGTGAGAATAAATAAACTATCAGATTATGACGGCCTAGTACTATGGGAGAGTGTGCCGAGAGAGGACCCTAATCCTGGGTGGACCGTAGGTAAGGATGAGGTTTTTCATTTTCAAGGGTGTGTATGGGTGTCATAAGGCATATGAGAAGAGCAGTTGCGAGATTTTCATGCCTCTATATGGGCAGTTCATCCTGGTGTCACTAAGATGTATCGAGATTTACATCGTTAGTATTGGTTTCCAAGAATGAAGAGGGATATAGATGGTGTTGTTATGAAATGTTCCAACTATCATCAGGTGAAGGTAGAGCATTAGAAATTGGCAGGGCTTTTACAAAAGTTACCCATTCTTGAGTGTAAGTGGAATGATGTCGTGATGGATTTTGTGACGAGTTTACCAATTCCGCCTCAAGGAAATGATGATGTATGGGTTGTTGTTGATGGACTCACAAATGTTACACATTTCATGCCGATTAAGGAAACATTCAGTTTTGATGAGCTTGGAATGTTGTACATCCGAGAGATAGTAAATTTTCATGAGGTTTTGTACTCTATCATTTCAAACAGGGATGCTCAGTTTACTTCTCGTGTCTGGAAGGGACTACATATGGATTTGGGTACACAGGTACTTCTCAGTATATCTTACCATCCCTGAACAGATGGCCAGTCCGAGGGCACAATTAAGGTCATGGAAAACATTCTTCGATCATGCGTCTTGGATTTTGGGTTGTCTTGGGAGAGAAACATACCCTTAGTGGAGTTTACCTGCAATAATAGTTTTCAGGAAGTGATTCAGATGGCACCTTCTGAGGATTTTTACGGTAGGCCATGCTGATCACCCTTATGTTGGAAATAGGTAGGATATGTTGCTATGTTGGGACCTCATCTTGTCCAGGAGACCACTGAGCATGTGGAGTTGATTCAGAAGAGGGTGGCTACTGCACAATATCGCCAGAAATCTTATGCTGATCAACAAAGATGACCTCTGGAGTTCGAGGTCAAGGATCATGTTTTCCTACATGTCACACCGAGGTTGGGACACATGATGATTAAGCGAAAGTGGAAGCTTTCACTGAGATACGTCGCGTCGTTTGAGGTTTTGGAGAGAGTCATTTTGATTCCTTATTAGTTGCAGTTACCTCATAGGTATCAGGCTATACACGATGTCTTTCATGTTTCTTAGCTACGGTGTTACTTTTCAGACCCATCTCATGTTTTTTAACCTAAGGAGGTTGCTTTGGAGGTGGATGCATCCTTTGATGAGCACCCAATTCAGATTTTGGATCGCAACACGATGGTTTTATATGGCTAGTATGTTCGTCTGGTATGGGTGTTATGGCAGCACAGGCAAGTGCAGGATGAGACTTGGGTTAGGGAGGCTGATGTACGATCGGAGTGGCCAGATTTTTTCGCATATTCTTCTTCACCACCCTTAGAAGGGAAATTCAAGGATGAATTTCTTTAATGTGGTAAAGTTTGTAAGAACCCAGATAATCATTTCAGGTATGGATATTTTTTTCAGGTAGTTTTGAGGAAAAGGAAGAAAAGGGGGTTTTTTTTAAGTACATGTCATGTACTTATGAGCACATGTTGTGTACCTAGCTTGTTGTGGACATCCACATGCTAGTCGTGTAACGACCGAGTACACGGTCGTTTGGTGACTCGGCAGACCTCTTAAGTCAGGTTCAGTTAAGGCTACTACACGGTGTGTACATTTAATGAACATGTTGTGTAGTTTTATTTTTTATTTGATATATCGAAAGGGGGTCGTGTCTCATGTCTAGAACCATCATATTCTTCTTTTGTTTTGTATAAGAGTTTTATGGAATGACGAACGAAGATCAAACCCCTGATTCTCTGTCCGAGATCCAATTGAGACACCATCAGGTGAGTTGGAATCCCACTGTTGATTTCTCAAATCCTCTAGAGCCATTTTTATTCATCATCTCTCATGGGTTATTCAAAGTTGATTTTTTTCTATATTTTTGTAGATCTATGATGTTTTAGGCTGAGTCAAGGGTCGACGTTCAAGTATATCAATCGTACAACATCGAGGTAGGTGGATTGTTCCTTTCATTGTATTTTCTTGGATTATAAATGCTTAAAGTGTCACATACCCACATTTAGGGTATTGCTTGATTTGGAATATTACCATGTTTATCACCTGTTATGGTTTATTTAATTGATAAATGGTAGTTGCTTATGCTTAAGGTTATATACCTTGTTTATGGAAAACCTGTGGTATATTTTCCTTGTTTGACTATTTTCTGACCGTTTGGTCTAGGATGCCTATTAGGCTTGCCTTGTTTTCCATGACTCATTTTGTTATGATGGAGTTGATGATTATATGAGATGCCTATGATATGCATTGTGAAAGTTTTACCAAGGGGAAATGGACTGTGAGAGATTCCAGAGGGAGGGTCATTTATGTATGTTTTACTGTTATATTGACCCAGGGGTATAGACCATGAGAGATGCCAGGAGTTCATTGACCCAGGGGTTTAGACTATGAGAGCCTGTCCAGGTGGTTGTGTATAATTGTTTGATAATATATTAGACCAAAGGTTTTAGACCATGAGAGATTTCCCAGGTGGTTGTTTATAATTGGTTGATGGTATATTAGACCAAAGGGGTTAGACCATGAGAGATTTCCCAGAGGGTTGTTATTAAATTAATTGCTGTTATGTTAGACCGAGGGGATTAGATAATGAGAACATTCTCAAAGGGTCATTATTGAATAATGTAATGATTTTGAAGTGTCTTCCAAGACAAATCACAAGCTTGGATTCAGTCTTACTAGTTTTTTTAGGTGGTATTCTTAGACACCTACTTTATTAATTATTACTAGGGATACAAAGATTAGTCTTGATATTGGGGGATACATGATTCTATAGATTGAATAATTGATAAATTTAAATGAATGTAATTGAAAGCTGTAGGATTACTTACTTTTGAGTAATTCCTAGTTTATGACTTCATTTTTCAGATTACCTACCATATATATTCACTAATTGTTAGGTACACATCTTTTGGTGGTTGCCTTCTGATATTTTTATCACAATCTGTTTGGGTCATGCTTTTGGACCCAAATAGATTATATGATTGAAGGTATAGATAAGGGAAAGTATCCTTCTTCATCAGGTACTTGATTGTTGTTAGAGTTGGAGAGAATGGGACCAAGATGAGGCTTGCGATGCTGCTGGAGTTACTTGTTTATTTTGTACTATGGTTTCTATATTGCTTTACATAATTGTGACATGTTTGGATATTTTTTTAGATACATATTCCATAAATGATATATATATATGTGTATATATATATTGTGGCTTCTGTTGGATTTACTTTTAGTCTTCCACTGTTTATTTCTATTTGGTATTACTGCTTCCGCTATTGTTTACTATTTAGATTCTGTTGTGTATACTCTTCCAATGAGGGCATAGTTTCCCTAATATCACACCTTGGACCTTGCTTCCAGTCAACAACCTCTGGAGTTTGGGGAAATACACTTGAGTTCATGTGACTAACCGGGTTCGGGGAACCTCCGGCCGGTGTTCGGACCCGAGACGTCACAGCTTGAGGATGATGACCCTATTGTTGCATGGAGGTTTTGGGTTCTAGTCTAGTTGGTTCCCCTCTCATTTTGGTATTTCGGTTTTTGTTTATCAACGTAAAATTTTTAACTTGAGATTGTTGAATATGATTTGTATATGGTTATTTGCTTATGTTATTTTGTTTTATACTTGAGGATAATTTATAGTTGTTCTTAATGGGTGAAATCATTCCCAAAAGTGTAATTTTGATACCCATGAACTAGTTTCCAACTAGTGGAGATCAAGAACGCCTTTCGGTCCATTTCATGGTCTAGATCAGGTTTTGATTTAGATGGTTCCCTAGCTTGGTTCATGATATTGGGGATACAACCATGCGTGTAAAACCTCTAGACTGTACAAGAGTAAAGTAGTGTAAAATTAAAAGTAAAGGGAAAAATACACACCCAACTAGAAATATCTCCCAACCTAACAAAACTTGAAAGTAAAATGCTGATAGAGCTCGGCTCCTGATCTCTAATATGCAACCACCATATACAGTCTAAAGTACCAGGTATCCCTATGCTTCTTTGAAGTCAATGATGATCTTTCCCCTGTCTGCATAAGACATGACACATGCATGAAAATCCCATACATAGGTGAGTATATAAATAACCAGTAGGATTCCCTGAAATTTGAAGGGGGAATTAAGAGAAACAATAAGAATAGAATGACTATATATAGGAAACAAGATGAACAAAGTAGTGAAGGTGAACAACTCAACCCAAACTAAGTGAGAGATTAACCTCAAATAAACACAAGGTCTTAAACAAAGTGCATAGATGAACTAAATTTTGAGTATTTACCACCTATATAAGGGGAGTAGACTCATCCAACTAAGAGAATCTAAACACAGAAAGCACATGACATACCCTGCGTGTCTTCACATCTTAAGGAAAAAGAGTAACAAAATCCAAAGGTATGGATAAAGGTGTGTCTATATATATATTTATACTAATTGAAAATAAGACCAAACAATAGTAAAGGTGATATCCATCTCATAGCTCATCCCAAGAAGGACAATCTCCAATGGTTTTAAAATTTCATCAATAATGCCCAGCATCTCATGCGTCTGCCCAAAAGTAACCATCCAAGTCAAACCACACCTCTTCACTATGAAACATAGTGGAGGGGACACAAGATCTAGGTTCAGGAATCATTATATGATAAAGAAATAGGGTTACACTCAATGGTAGAAGACACATGCCCAAACTGGATAGAGGTTTCCAGTCTAGAAGTTATTGAGGACTCATAACCAGCCCAACTGGAGGGTTCCACCTGGGAGTCAGTAGAGGACCCATGACCAACCTAGCTAGAGGTTTCTACTCTAGAAGTTATCAAGGTCCCATTCCAAGCTTATCTATAGGGATCCACTCAGGAGTCGGTAGAGGACCTATGCCCAGCCCAGCAGAAGGGTTCCACTTTAGAAGTCGTCAAGGACCCATGCCCAACCCAACTGGATGGTTCCACTTAGGAGTCGGTAGAGGAATCATGTCTAGTCCTACTAGTGGGTTTAACTCTATAAATCCTTAGGAACCCATGCCAATCCCAACTATAGGGTTCAAGTTGGGAGTTAGTAGAAGACCCCTTCCCAACCAAGCTGGAGGGTTCCACTCTACAAGTCATCGAGGACCCATGCCCGACCCAGCTAGAGGTTTCCACCAGAGAGTCCTTTGGTGATCCCGCATGATCATTGTCATCGTTGAGCATCACTTAACCAAGAATCATGGCTAGAAAATTCCAAATTGTATCAAAAATTATAAAACTAAGGGAAGTACCACATTTTATATGATAAAATAATCGGGATAGGCTACTTGCAAACCAAAATCCAAGTCCAAAATAAGAAGATAAGAATGATTGATGTTTCATGAAAATAATCCAAGGGGTACATGTTGTGTGATGGGACCCACATGATGTGTGGTCCTACTCCATCACATAGTCATGTCCCTAGAGGTACACAGATCTCCAAGCTTGTAGGAGTACATGGCAAGTGGGGGATATATATGGCGTGCCCATGCCACATGGGGTATTGCTTGTGTACTTGGATGTGTTCGTGTATCCAAGTTTTGTTATTGTAATTTTCCTTGTGTCCTTGTACTTTAGTACACAACATGCCTCCTCACACGGGGTGCCACCCGCGTGCTTTGGTCGTGACCATGTACTAAGGCACATGTCATGTGTCTTGTCATGTGGTCTATCACACGGATCATCCACAAGGGAAAAGGGGTACACAATGAGGAGGGAGCCTAAACGGTGTGCCATTCTTATAAATTCCCAAAACCCTAGTCACCGCATCCAAGGGGATACACTCTATGCGTTCATCATGGTACACGACGTGTAGTTTAGTTTTTCATAGTTTTTTATATCTATGTCCATGATTTTAGTCTCGCCATTTCGCTTTTATTCCAACCTTTCTTACACCATATATTAGTGTGTTTAGGTTCCGTTCATCATTTATGGCCCTCCGTTGGCTAGAAATCATTTTCACCGACCATCAAAGGTTCATCAAACATCTCAAACACCATGGGTTCCTCTGCCTTTGAAGATCCAGCCTCCAATCATTGAAATTATCTCCCATAACTTGCAAACAACCGAGATCTATACCAGATTCATTGATCTACCTCTCACACATGAATCTTTTACAAATCAAGTGGTCCTATTAGGCTCAGTACCTCCCAGAAATGTTGAACTAGGATTGCAGGGTCCTACCGGTGAAGAATGAAAAGAAATTGGGGACAAAGGCAACATAAAAAATGTTTAATAGATTGTTTTCAAGTGTAATTGTATAAAAAAATAATGGGGATATCTAGGGTTATAAAGAATCTGAAATAATCAATTTAATTGGTATACAGATGCATGAAAAGTCCACAATTGGAATAGATCCAAGAAAGGGATCGATCTGCTCAATCAATTTAATCAAAAAGGGCATAAAATTTGAAAACTACTACCTATATATTGGATCATTTTTCATAGAAGAACTCATTTTCCAAAAAAAAATAGGAATTCATTATGTTCATTGTGTCCCGATCTGATCTGATCCATATTTTTGTTGCCATCTAAGGTGATCTTCCAATGAAATGAGAGGAGGAGGAAGCTTTGGAATCCTTCCAAGGTATATGTGGCTAAACCTAGAGGATTCTCCATGAAATTATTCTTATAGAAATTTCATTTAGGTTAAAAAAATTAATTAATTAATTTAATAAATTAATTTATCCATTGAATGTACTGCTAATGGGCCAGATATTTGAATGCCCCAAGACGACCTATTTTAGGTCACACCTAGGGTAAACAACACGTTACAGATTCAATTGTGGTATCATATTTATGATCCAAGATTCATTTTAAGACTTATCGCATTTTATTTAATAAATATTTCATGTAAAATAGAAAATATTTTTTAATAATTTTATAAAATTAATTCTAGGAACACCATGCCTCAGAATCACACATCATCTCGGTTCATGACTATATAAATATATACAAAAAATATTTCAAATCTTTACAAGGAAAAAACAGGTCTCTACATAATTCCCTTCTTCAAGTTTTTCATCCCCAAAAATCAAAACTAAACAAACAACTCAGGATACTAATCCCGCATCTTTCTCTCCTACTCCTAGGAGGTCTCCTTCACATTCCCATGCTTCCACGAAACACAACCCAATAGGATGATCTATCCATGTAGGGTCCTCTCCTATCAATCCGCAATCTCTACTGGGTGATCAACAAAGGTGGATCCATCCTCAATGTCCATCTCAATCTAGATGATGAAATGAATGGGGTAATTCACGTATCTCCTTATCTGTGACATGTGGATGATGTCGTGCACCCTCTCTAGTTTTTGGGATACGGTGAGGGGGTATGAAACCTTTCCAACCCTGTGCATGATCTTGTATAGTATGATGAATCTCAGGGAGATCTTTCCTCCTCGGCCAAATCTCTAAAATACCCATTGTGTGGAGACTCCTAGGAAAACTAAGTCTCCCTTCTTGAACTCCAAGGGCCTACAATGGTGATCTGTGTCATATTTCTTCATACTATGATTTTTTCTCATCTACTCACAAATTACCTAGACCTTATATGTCTTTGCCTGCACTAACTCTGGACCCCAAAGATATGTCTCACCAATCTTTATCCAGTAAAAGGTTAACCTACAGGGTCTCCCATACTGGGCCTCAAAAGGTTCCATGTTGATGTTAGAGTGGTTACTATTGTTGTACACAAACTCTACCAATGTAAAGTGATCCTCCTAGCTCCGTCCAAAGTCTAACACATAGGACCTCATCATATCCTCCAACACCAAGATAGTGAACTTAGTTTGCCCATTCGTATGGGGGGTGAAAGTTTGTACTCATCATCATTTGGTTCCTAAATTCATCTTTCAAGCCTCTCCAAAATCGTGATGTAAACTACATGTCATGATCAGATATAATCGTTACGAGAACCCCATGAAGGTAGAAGATCCACCATACATACAACTACCTCAAACTCTCCACTGAAATCTACTATGTGATATAAAGGAAGTGTGCCAACTTTGGGAGTCAATCAACTATCACCCAATGGTTCCATGTACCTACACTATGCATGGAATCCTTATAAAAAAACACTAGGGATATACCATCTCACATTCAATCTAGGATCTCAAGGGGCTGCAACAAACCTACTGGAACGTGGTGCACTACCTTCACCTATTGATAGCTGAGGCACCAAGAGGAAAACTCATCTATGATTCATCTCATGTTGGACCACCAAAACATCCATTAAAATTCTATATACATCTTCCCCACACTAGGATGTACAAGTAGGTGAGAAGTGTGGAATTATCACATCACCTCTCCCTACATTGTGACTGGAACCACCGTCTATCCCTGGAAAAGGATGTCATGATTCCCTCCTGTAGAATATCCATATAGTGAATATCCTATGGATATATGGTCATGTAAGAAATCAAAGTAAATGTAACCTAGTTGGGACTCTATCACACACTCGAGAAGCAGGGGAATCAGTACCATCAACTAAAGAAAAGTTGCACCCTCCTACCCCACCATGGTCAGCTGCAAGGAAGACAACTACTCTGAAGTCTCCCGAACCAAGCAAGCCTAGGAATTTATAATAATGGAATATGCTACTATGTTTACCTTCAACATATTGTAGACTATATTTAAGTATTAGTACTATAGGAACTCCAACCAACACCGCTCTCTCAGGTTCAAGTCTCTCTGCGTGAAGATGTACCAGAGACTTTGATAGTCTGAGTAAACCACAATGTGCTCCCCCATTAGGTAGTTCCTCCAAATCCTTAGGTAAAAGACTAATGATGCCAAATCTAGGTTTTGATTTTTGTATTTCTTCTCATGGGGTCTTAACTCCCTCGACTCGTATATAATTATTTCCGATTGTTGCATTAACACATAGTTGAGCCCGGCTTCTAAGGCATCGCAATACACTACGTACTCCGCTCCCTCCTCCAGTAGTCTCAACATAGAAGAACTTATTATCCTCAGCCTCAACTCCTCTAAGTCCCCCTGTAAATACTTATTCTAGGTAAGAGGATTCCATTTTTGCATTAGGGTGGTCAAAGGGGATGCAAATCTATATAAGTATTCCACAAACCTTCTATAGTAGCCCGCCAAGGTGAGAAAGCTCTGCACCTCTGATGTGCTCTTAGGTGGCTCCCAAGAAATCACTGTATCGATCCTTACTGGGTCCACAACTAAACCATGCTCATAAATGACATTCTCTAGAAAGTGAACCTCGTGAATCTAGAACTATCACTTAGATAGATTTCCATAATTTTGGTTCCTTCAATGAAAATCAAGAAAAATCCTCAAGTGATATGCATTATAATACTCTGATGTAGATTAGATGAGTATTTCATTGATGAATATAACCAAAAATTGGTCTATGTATGGATGGAATACCTAGTTCATCAAATACATAAACACATCAGGGGAATTAATCAAACCAAAGGGCATCACTAGGAACTCATAGTGTCTATAGAGACATCAGAATGACAACTTGTAATATCAACCTCATGAACCCTCAACTGGTGGTAGTTGGATCAGGTATCGATCTTAGAGATTGATCTCGAACCTCAAAACTGGTCAAAGAGGTCTTCAATCCTTGGAAAGGGTTAATTTTTCTTTATCATGGGCTGGTTTGGGTGATGATGATCTCTGCAAAGATGTAAGCTCCCATCTTCCTTTTTCATGAACAACACTGGAGATGCCTAGGGGGACACAACGGGCCTAATGAAACCCTTATCTCGAAGATCCTTCAATTGAAATCACAGATCCCAGAGCTTGGTAGGGCCCATCTGATATGCGTCAAAAAATATTGGGTGGTCCTGGGGTAAAAGTTAATAAAAAAAACTCCATATCATTCTTTAGAGGTAGTCTCAAAATGCCTTTGGGAAATAATTCTATGTAATCATATACAATTAAATTAATCTACATTATTGAAGAGACTGCTTCACCAAGGGTTATAATCTAAAACAGATGGGTGACGGGATTCAACCTCCTCCTCACAAAAACCCATTTTCCCTGTCATGAGATCTCTCTCTCCCATAAAGAAGAATCTCATATCATCAGTGCGTAGGAATCTAACTTCTCTATGGTGATTGTCAATCTAGGATTGGACCATGGACAAATAATCCATACCCAAGATGATATCATAGGGTTCCATCATGAAAACCAAAAGGTCCCATGTCAACCTCTCTCCACCAAGTGATAGCTTGCACTACTGGCAGATAAAACATACAGAAGAAGCATTCCTAGTAGGAACCTCAAGATAAACCTCCTAGACTAGAGCCTCAATTAGGAGCTCTATCTCTCACACCATGAGTGTATAGATGAAGTAATGAATGGAATCCAGGCCTACTGATACTAAGGAATAAGTACAATAATAAAAGACCATACCTCTAATCATCTCATGCGTTGTGGGGTCATAAGACTCCAAATATTGTAGTTATCTTCATCCCTGGCCTCCAGCTCCTAGAGCCTAACATAGGATGCCTAGGGGTGGTGGTGGAAGGATCTCATAGTTTCATCCACCACCCATAGATCCCCCTACTCCACTTCCAGCTCCACTACCCTAGGGACCACCCTTACCTTTCCTGGGAGATCCTTGATCATGACGTTGCCTCTGTCATGGCGGTCTGTCAGCTACCTTCTTGTGCTCCTCAACATGTCTAGTCGTAAAGTCACGCTCTATGTGACATGATCCATCACGAGCATCACACCAAACCTCTCTAGGAATCGCTATCGATATGAAATGTCCCTATACCACATGAACGCATGCCTGAGTCTGATCACGAAAGGATCTCCCACATCAAGATCCCATCGAATGGTGCCTACTAGCTATTATAGATTACTCAACTATGTGATGTCCACTTCCACCTCCAACTATCTGGAGTCCCTATGAATGAAATTTCTCTTCCAATGGTGCCCACTCCAATAGCCTAACATAGGTGGGGATGCACAAGTGAACCACACCGGCACAGATCTCTCTATTGGAGTCCCTAATCAAACATCCATGCTCGAAAGTAGCCATCATAGATCATGTCAAGGGAGTACCATATATGGTTTATAAAACATGATGTGTACTTGTAGACCATCATCCCTACCTTATTCAGCTCCATAATCTCTTATATCTAAACTGAGCATAAATAGGAGGGGTGGTACTCCACATGGAATAACTACCGGATATCAGGACATGAGAGTTTTGACTTCTCATGTATCTACATGAAAATACTCCACTCGTGACCAACTACTCCATGGAAAAAGGATAGCTTACAATGCAACCAACTGATCTGTTAGTGTTTGAATGAGATTAAAAACATAGACCACCACCTATGGGAAATCCTCTACTACCTAAGGATATGGCTCACCGTAGAACCTTAGTGGCCTCTAGCATGATAACTCACAGAGTGTTCCAAGCCTATGCGCATCCTTACCCTATTCTTCAGGGATGATCTACTGCTCAAAAAGTGTTGGTGCTTCTAGCTACCCTCCTTTAGGAATAATCTCGTGAGATTGACCCTTAACTAAGGCCTCATCTCTCATCGAATCATTATCATGATTTGTAACTAGTATCCCGGCTAGCTATCGTTGTTGAGGCATCTGTAAATTTTAATCAAGACGTACCATGATCAGAGGAGCATATATATATAATAATAATAATGGGGATCTGAATCATGAGGGATAGTCAAAGACTAAATCCTTTATGATTCATATACCATTGATCCCTCTAACCAATGTCTTGGTATGCTGAGAAGACATGAAGGTAGTCAAGGCCCTAGTGAATGGATAAATCGGTCGCCCGTACCATCACTAGAGTCCCTAGTTTGAGAACTGCACTTGAGAAAATTTGACATTTTTTCTCTAATTCCAACCACATCCTTATAAGGGGACTACTCCAAATACTATCTCAAGGATCAAATGACCTCTGATACTAATCTATCATGACTCGACCCAAGCCAGGGCTCAAGCCGGAACTACCCCAAGCCCGACTCCAAAGGCTAGGGGCTGACGACCAGTGATGAAGGCATAACTAAGATGGGGAGGCCTTTTTCTAAGTACCTGTATGTAAACATACAACTATCTCGGTCTATATTTGTAGAGGAAAAGGATAAAATGATGAAAACACTAGGGATAAAACCATGCGTGTAAAAACTCTAGATAATACAGAAGTACGTTAGTGTAAACTGAAAAGTAAAGGGGAAAAATACAAGCCCAACTAGAAATATTTCCCAACTTGAAAAAAATATAAATTACAATACTAAAGAGAGCCAGACTCCTATGCTATAAGATATGACAACCATATGTGGTCTAAAGTACCATGTATCCCTAAGCTCCTCTGAAGTCACTGCCGAAATGTCCATCATCTGTATAAGACACAACATGTGTTGTAAAATTCCACACTGGGGTGAGTATATACATACCTAGTTGGATTCACCGAATGCTAAAGGGGGAATGGTAAGAGATACAATAGGAATATTAATACTGTAGATAGTAAATAGGATGCAGAAATTAGTGAAAGAGAACAACTCAACCCAACCAAGAGAGAGAGTAACCTCATCAAAACATAAGGTGATCAACATGGTGTGTATATGAACTACATGTCGAGTCTCTTCCACTTATAGAAGGAGATTAGAATCATCCAACCATAAGAATCTAGACACTGAAAGCACATGGCATACCCCATGCATCGTCACATCTCATGGAAAGAGAATAACCAAATTCAAAGGTATGGATAAAGGTGTGTATTTATATATGTGATTAGTTAAAATATTACAAATGATAGAGAAAGGGGGTCTCTATATCATAGATCAATCTAATAAGGAGAGTCACTAACAGTTCTAAAATTCCATCAATGATGCACAACATCTCACACGTCTATCCAAAAGTAACCATCCATGTCAAACCATGCCCTGTCACTATGACACATAGTCAAGGGGACACAATCTCTAAGTAGAGGACCCATGACTTGGTACAACATAAGGATTTAACTCAATGGTAGAGGACCCATTCCCAACCCATCTGGAGGGTTCCACTCTAGAAGACATTGAGTACCCATGTCCATCCCATCTGGAGGGTTCCACCCAGGAGTCGGTAGATGACCCATGCCTAGCCCATCTTTCATGATAAATATAAAAGCATAATCTAAAAACACATTTATGATTCCAGTACTATTTTCCACTTTATATATAATGTCTTTATTTCCATAAAAATTATTTTTGATGAATCACCTTCTAAATTTTCACATGAAACACTCTTTTAGGGTGATTAAATTTGTAGTATCAACCATTTAAATTATTGAGTTAAATGTTTTGTTAAACCATCTGGAAATGTTTTAAAACCCATTTTTCTTTCCATGGGTTCTTTATGATGTGACTAATGATTGTTTTCAAGTGCCATGCATGTGTATGGATGATTGATGGGTAGAGTCCTATATATCCCTCTAATTCATTGGTTATGATTTTATACCATATGAGATAATAATGTTGTGTGTGTAACTGATCACATATAACTTTGTTCACATGATTGTTTGTGGATACGGTCACATATATATATTTGTTCCCCTAATGGTGTATGGGCCTGATCACATATATATTTGTTCACGTGATGGTGCATGGAGATGATAATGTATAGTTTTTTTTCAAATGATTTTGTGTGTACATGATCATGTATATATTTGTTCACATGATTGTGGACGAACATGATCATATATATCTTTTTTTCACAAGTTTGTGTGTGTGCATGGTCACGTTTTTATTTTTTTATAATGTCACAATTTATTGTACTTATTCAACATTTCTATGACATACGCCTATCATTATTCTCCATGGTTTATATTAATTATCTCACACTCTTATGCCATGTAACATATTTGTTTATTTGTGATTTCATGTCCTTCTATTACAAATTATGAATAAATGTTATTGTTCCATGTTATTTTAATAAGATATTTCTCCCCTGCTAATCTGTCCTCATATTCTTATGTTCTAACCCTTGGTAACATGTTGATGAGATTTTACCTTATTGTGAATTTGATATAACATCCCAAGAATTTAAATTATATAATTTCCTTTAAAACGTATTTTGTTCAATAACTTATTTAACACACAAAACAAAACCAAAACAAACCATGGAATGTTATATGACCATTAATATGTATCCATAGGATTGGTGGGTAAAAATAGAGCTAACTAAATTGTGAAAAATATATTGAAATAAAAGTAAAGGTGATTATTAATAATAAGGAATTGATAAAAATTCATTTAGTGTAGTTAATAACTAATAAAACTAATTTATGATTTAAAATGAAACCCTTCTAAAATTTTATTTTATGCACCTTATATTTGGTTACAAAATATATTATGTATAAAAGATATTATTAAAATGAATAATGTAAAATCCTAATATTTTTTGGAGATGTCTTGAGATTTTTTTCAAGTACACTTTTACCCTTTTTTTTGTTTTATCTTGTTTGGGGTTTACTTCAGGGAGCTTTTAGGTGAATTTTGATATTTGTGGAGGATTTTTGGGTACTGTGTGGTTGGCGCATGGTTTTCCCAAATCGTGTTCCCTACTCTAGAAAACCTTGCAACCCCAGATAGAGGATAATTTCATGGTTGGAACATGGTTTTTTAAACTATGCACCCTCTTAGTAGTAATCGTGTGACTCCTAAGAGAGGTGCATATTTGGGATGCACAATTTGGAAAATTGTGCGCCACGACCCAGAAAACCGTGCGTGTGGTATTTTAATCCTCTAAAAAATTATTTTAAATTAATAAACTCACTAGTTATTATCCCTAAACACTCTATCTTGGGATAAACATATTTCATACATTTTCTATATCTTCTAAGAATATTCAAAATGAAATTTGAACCCCGTTCTTAACGAATAGAATGTATGATTGAAAGATCTGCACTTCTCTCGGTAATAAATCTCTCCTCATTTGGATTATTTTCTCTTCCATCTATCTTTCTGGATAAATAGGAATGTTTATTCCCATTGTTGATTGTATATATTTAGGTTTCAGTGTTTTTTGGTTCGTTTTATCTCATATCTAGGTTTTGGTTCAAGATCTCATTCTTCGTTTTTGCAATTGAGTGTTCCATTTCAATTTAGGGATTTTTGATTTGGATAATTCTCATCAACAACCATAAGGTTGGTGGTCAAAATTTAAAATCCAATAGTCTTTCATATATTTTCTTCTATGGAATTTTGAAATATAAATTTCCATTTTTGGAAACCGAATATTTAATTGGATTAATTAACTGATTGATTAATTAATGATTTTTTTTATTTTGAAATTTATAGGAATTTAGGTTTATAAAAATGTTAAATTAATGGAATTGGGAAATTGGTTAATTGATGGGTTTGATGAATTTATTGAATAATGGGAATTATGGGATGGTTGGATTAACCTTAAAGGGTTAATGGTTTATATGAATAAATATTTATAAATTGTTTAATGTTGAATTATTCATAATATTCCATGTGAATTAAAGTGATGAACCATGTATAAGTTCAAATGGTATATCATGATGTTAATGTTTGATAATAAGTTTAATGATTAATAACCTTGATAAATGTGATATATTTGAACTGTGTGATTGATTGATAAATGGGTTTTGGGACATGGATTGAGGCTTCAAATACCCACAGGGTGTTAGACATGATGTTCTAGGCCCAAATGCATGCATGAGATATACAATTGTGGGACACAGACTGATGCATCAAAATACCATATGTTATTGATTGATAAATGGGTTTTGGAACAAGAAATGATTCTGCAAATACCCATGGGGTGCTAGACATGGTGTTCAAGCTATGGTTCCAAGTAGCCATGATATTAAAATTGAAATGAAATGAAAAATGAAAACCCATGAGTTATTTGATTTTTGATATCCCTTAGAGATATTTCAGAATCTAGCATGGTCTAAAGTAGGTATTTATGGTTTGGGTGTCCTTGGAAACATGGGAATTTGTGTGGATAAATAAAGAATAATTGAAAATGAAAACTTCTTATTTTATCACTTGTATTTTATTATGGGAGAACTTTTACACTAAAAAGATCAAAAATGAGAGGGAAGTAATGTTTAGGTGGCTAGTCTAGGGTATTATGTCTGTGATAGATTATGTTGGTCACATTACCTACTTTAAGAAATTTGATCCAGTGCTGTAAGGGGATGAGATAGCTATAGAAAGACATTTTCAGGATAATCTTAAATCGATGATTAAGTCCCATGTTCTCATATTTTAGTTAAAGAAGTTTTATGAGGTAGTGGATCAGGATCTCATATCTGAGGGGAACCTAAGAGAGGATTCTAGTGGAGGGGAGGTGGTTTCTTCCAAATGACCTGGAGGAACGAATTCCAAGGGAAGGAAATTGTCATATGAGAATGCTGACCAGAGTAGTGGAAAAATGAGTGGCCAGGGGGAAGGATCAGTTACTCAGGACCTTACCCAAGTGACCTTCCACCAATGTGGTAGGCCAATGCACATTCATAGATATTGTCCCTAACCACTGGTAGAGTTCTGATCATACAGTAGGATGGTACATCTGCCAAAATTCTATAAGAACCCATATAAAATGGGCAATAATGGAGGGTCCATGTAGAATCAGATTGTTGGAAGGGGGTATTCTACCCCATATCAGTCTGGCAGTTGGAGTTATACTAGATGTGGAGGTTAATTCATTGGATGTGGTACTTCTAGGAAAGAGCACCAATATCAGTATAGTATTGAAGCTCAGGGAAATTAGACTTTAGTATAGGAAATAAAGGGAAACAATTGCATGATGTTCAGCCTGAACTGGTAGATAGGGATGTTGAACCATTGACAGTTAGAGGTGATATAATTATATTTTATATGCTAACTAATTTCTTATTTGATACTAGTGACTCTCATTCATTTATATCTACACAACTTTTTAATGGGTTGAGTCTGACGGTGGAGTTTGTGAGTGGGTTTATGATGATCGACACGCCATTGGGAGTATGATAGAGAGATGTCTATTTGTGCAAAGGGTATTTTCTCGAGGTTGGGGAGTATCATTTCAGTTGTGATCTCTACATTCTTGATATGTCAGGATTTGACTTGATTTTGGGTATGGACTGGTTAGTAGCATATCGATCCCACATAGATTTTTACCACATGATAGTGACCTTTACGTCTATTAAGGGTGATATTTATATACATTGTGGAGAGTGGGATATCCATATAGGATGTGCAGGTCTAGTTCATCAAGAAGTGGGGGAGATCACCACCCAGGTTTCAAGTATTCCACTCATACCCAGATCAATTTGTGTTTATCCCGATTCCATTGAGAAACCATCAGTTATACACCAAGCTATCTAAGTTTACATTATGGATTGACAGGGTACACTTCTTGGGTAACATAATCTTAGAAGAAGGTGTGTTAGTGGACCTATAGAAGGTTTGTACAATGGTTTCTTGGAAGCATCCTAAGAATATTTTTTATATTCACAGTTTTCTGTGATTAGCGGGTAATTATAAAAGATTCATCCATGAATTTTATCACTTACCAGCTGCTCTTTCAAGCTTGACCAAGAATGGGGGTTAAGTTTTAATGTCCTGGAGCATGTGATAATTCCATCAAGTAGTTGAAAAAGTGGATGACAAAGACACTGGTCTTAATCCTTCCCAATCCAAGGGAGGAGTATACAATGTTTTTTGACGCATCTGGGATCAGGCATAGAGCAGTTTTGATGTAGGGAGATTGAGTTGTGGCATATGGGTAATGAAAGTTAAGGCCACATGGATATAATTACCATATTCATGACCTTGAGTTATATGCAGTGGTTTAGTATTTTATGTTTTGATGACATAATATGTTGGGTAAGAATTTTCTTGTGTATACCGACCATAAGAGTTTAAATTATATCTTTTCACAATGATATTTTTATATCCAGAAGTATAGATGGGATTAGTATATGTATTCATTTTATTTTGAGCAATCATATATTCCTAGTAAGGTAAACAGTGTTGCTGATGCTTTAATAAGGAAAAATAATACTCAGAAAGTTTATGATTCTAGCTCTGTGCATAAGATGATGATTTTGCTGGATGTGATGCATGTTTTGGTTTGGGAGGACTAGGATAAAATGACCATTTTATCAGTCTTAGTGGATTCCACATGTTTATTTCAGATCAAGGAAAGACAGTATTAGGATATGGAGTGTTTAGACTTAAGAGAAAGCCTTGAAGTTGGTGAGTCACCTTCCGATTGGACTATAGATGAGGATGAGATCCTCTATGTTTTTTTCGTATAGTTCTTCCTATGTGTATGTTAAAGGATTTGATGTATGAGTATCATGCCTCAATGTGGGTGGTAAATCTAGGTTTGACCAAAATGTATCATGAACTATGTCAGAAATACTAGAAGTCGGGTTTGAAAAAGGAGATTGTAGTGTTTGTAACATGATTCTACACCTGTAAAGAAGTGAAGGTCAGACATCAATGACTAGGTGGTTTACTATAGTCATTTACCATTCTAGAATGGAAGTGGGAAAACATTACCATGGAATTTGTGGTGGGCCTCCTGAGAATGCCTTGAAAAAATGGCGATATTTGGGTGGTTGTGGATCGATTGATGAAAGTAAAGTATTACTTTCATTTGGGAAATGTTATCAGTGGACCAGTTAAGAAACTTGTATGTTTAAGTGATAGTCTATATGTATGGGGTGCCACATAGTATAGTTTATGACCATGAATCACATTTTAATTCACTCTCTTAGTAGGGCTTGTAGAAGTCCCTTAGTACATAGGTTTCTCTATGTATGGAATTCCACCCACAGATGGATGGGCAGTTTGAACGTACTATAAAGGTGATAAAGGAAATGTTGAGGTCACGTGTCGTAGACTTTGGTGGATCTTATTAGAAGCACTTAGAACTTGTTTAACTCACTTATAATAAAATTTATCAGGTGATTATTCCTATGGAACCATATTAGGCTCTTTTTAGTAGGCCATGAAGATCACCTCTATATTAGATGGAGGTAGATGAGTTAGATTTGTTGGGACCAAGTCTCATGTAAGAGATGTTAGATCATTTTTAGATAACTCAAAAATGTAGGGCTATGACTTAGAGTAGGTAGAATTAATATACAAATATAAATAGATTTACCTTGAGTTTATAGTGGGAGATCGTGTTTTTCAATGGGTTCTGCTTAGACTGGGTCATCGTAGGATTCAAGGACAGGGTCATTCGGTGCCCAGTTTTGTTTGATCATTCGAGGTTATAGAGATAATTAAGCCAGTGGCATATATATTGGATCTTCCATAGAGGTACGGTGCTATGAAAAATGTTTTCCATGTGTGAAAACTATTTTGGTACATCCCGACCCCTCTCATGTGATTGAGGTTGATGATGTGGAGCTTCAAACCAATGTATCCTTTGAGGAGCATATGATACGTGTGTTGGATCACAGTGAGAATGTGTTGTGGCGAAATACTATGTTGATAGTTTAATTATTTGTATACATGGCCTTATTCAAGAGGAAACATGGGAGAGAAAAGTAGATATACAGGCTCAGTGGCCTGATCTTTTACCTCAGAATCTTTGAGATTCATGGGAGTACAGCTCGAGGATGAGCTATTATAAGGTGGGGAGATTATAAGATCCTAACATTTTATATAGATTTATCATGATCATTTTTGTTACTATTTTACCGTATTTTAATTATATCTCTCACGGGGTTTAATTTGGGTATCTTTTGGGTGAATTTGGATATTTTTTAGGAGTTTTGGGTAGTTCATGGTTGGCGTACTGGTTTCCCAAAAAATACACTCTACCCCAGAAAACCGTGAAACCTCAGATAGATGGGAATAACATGGTTTGTGCCCAGTTTGTTAAACCATGTGATCTCTTAGTGATAACTGTGCGACCCCTAAGTGAGATGCGTGGTTATGGTGCATTGTTTAGAAAACTATGCACCCTAGCCTAGGAAACTATGCACATGAGTTTTAATCCTCTAAAAAATTATTTTAAATTCCCAACCCCATAAATTATTATCCATAAACACCCTAGATTAGGATAAAACTATTTATTTAATTTTCAAAATCTTCTAGGATGATTCTAAATGTACTCAAAACCTCTTTCTTGGTGAATTGATGTTTTAATTGACCAATCTGCACCTCTCCCGGTAAGAAATATCTCCAAATTTGGATTCCCTTCTCTCTCATATATTTTAATAGAAAAAATAGGAATTTTGTATTCCTATTTGGTGATGGTTTAGATTTAGGTTTTTATGGTTGTTGTTTTCTTTGATCATAGATCTAGGTTTTGGTTCTAGATCTCATTATTTTTTGTGTAATTGACCATTCTACTTTAATTTGAGGATTTTTGGTTTGGTGAACGCTCATAAACAACCTTGAGGTAGGTCGTATAAATTGAAAATCAAATGGTATTGAATATATTAGTGTGTATGGAATTGTGAAATACAAATTTACATGTTTGGAAAACACATCTTGAATTGGATTAATTAATGGAATGTTGTGATTATGAAATTTATGGGGTACAGGGTTAATAAAATTGGTCAATTAGTGGGATTGTGAAATTATTTAATTGATGTGTTTGTTTAATTTATTGAGTAATTGGAATTATGTTATGATTGTATTAAACTTAAAGGATTAATGGTTTATATGACTAAATATTGATAAATTGTTTACTGGTGAATTGTTCATATTATTCCATGTGAATTAAAGTGATGAACCTTGTATAAAATATAATGGTATACCATTATTATAATGTTTTATAAGAAGGTTAATGATGATTAACCTTGATAAATGTGATATATGTGAAATTTGTGATTGAATGAAAAATGGGCTACAAGACACTGACTAATGCTTTAAATACCCATCAGGTGTTAGACATAATGTTCTAGAACCAAATGAATGCATGTGATATATGAGTGTGGGACACAGACTGATGATTTAAAATCCCATATGTGATATACTGATAAATGTGTTGTGGGACAAAAAATGATGCTTCAAATACCCATTAGGTTCTAGAAATGACGTTTTAGACCCAAAATGATGGAATTGGGCTATGGTTCCAAGTATCCCTGATATTAAAATTGAAATGAAATGATAAATTAAAACCCATGAGTTATGTGATATGTGATATACCTTAGGGATAGTCCAAACTCTAGCATGGGAAAAAGTAGATATTTATGGTTTGTGTGTCTTTAGAAACCCAGATATTTATGTGTTTAAATAAATAATAATTGAATGTGTAAATTTCATATTTTATCAATTGTATTTTATTATTTATACAACTGTATACACTTTTATTGAGTGTATACTATTTTAGACGTCGTTGGTGGTGACCTACTAAGTTGTACTCACACCCAACTCGGGATACATGATTGGTACCCAAATAGAATTCATGTTTTCAGGATGAGATAAGGGTAAGATCCCTATGTTAGATGGTTGTGTTGGGATGGAGAATAAATGAGGGAACTATACTCTATGTTAGGATCCACTGGGAATTATCAGTGTGTCTTTATTTTGTTTTTTCATTTTAACAGTTGACACATATATGGATGTCATATATACTCCTTTAGTTATGGATATTGTTTCCTGTTTTGGATTATCATGTGATACTAGTTTTTTTCTGTTATGGAATTTAGTTATGTTTTTTATTAGGTGATTGTTTATTTATTTTCATTGTTGTGCTGCTTTAATAATGATTTTGTAGTCTCCCCATGATTGAAATTAGACCCTCACTGCTAGTCGACGACCTCTAGCATATGCGGAGGCGTGCTTAAGATCATGTGGCTAGCCGGCTTTGGGCACCGACATGTGCCTCCTAGGTTGGGTCATAAAAATAATATCTTTACACCAAATTTGATCGGTAATTTATAAGAAAAAAATAAGAATAGTTAATATTTTTTAAATGTATCTTTTCTATGAAAACAAAGTTCATTATCTTTTTATGTTTTTAATTAAAAGTTATATTACTAAATTTTTTAATTTTAATTTTGTGAAATAAAATTCATTTTATGATTCATCATGTCAAAATTATCTTAATACTAATTTTGGGGATTATTTTTAAATGGTCTATTTTTAGGTGAATAATGGAAATGTTGTTTTTACCAAAAGAACAACTTTATGATTATTTAATAAATACATTGAATTATATAAACATTTTAATTTATAAAATATGTATTTAATAATTAAAAATATTATTTTTTAAAAAAAATACTATTTTGAATTTAGAAAACATATGATTGAGATTTTAAAGACTTAAGTAATATATTTCAATACACACTATTTTTGGTTTTTTTTAGTTTAATTAAATATTATTTGGGAAAAAATTGGTTTTGGATTTCGTTAAAATCCATATAATTATTTTCATAATAAATTAATTTATATCATTAAAATCAAATAAATTGATAATTTTATCCTACACAAAAATTTTAAGCTTAAAAATACATCTTTTCTAAAAAATGAGTTTTTTACGTGTTACATGGGCTAATGTTAAAATGGAGCTCTAATGGATATTTCTCTTCCATGTTTATATTACTTATCTCCATAAATGTTTTACTATATTATTTTTAAAGATAATTTATGCATCATATTTTATACTCTTTATATTTTTTAACATATCTTTTCAAAAGGATGTTTTATAACTTTTTCATTAATGTCGGTTTTTATCTAAAAATACCTAAAAATAATATAAAGGAATTTTATTTCACTTTAATCAATTTTTTATCTTCCTCTTTACATTTAATGAAATAAATATTATTTATATTTAAGTCCCTATTATTTAAGACTCTTTAAAAGTGATATTTCTAAAATTATTTCTATCACCATATTGAAATTGATTATTTAAAGTGACTGGTAACATTGTCTTTTTATGAGAATGATGAAAATGTTTTAAAAAATTTCTTCTATATGATTTATCTTCAATTTTAATCTATATATAAAAAATATTTATTCTTTTGGGTAGAATTATATATCACCCTTTAAGTGGTCTTTTTATATACTTCATTTGTGAGATTGAATTTTGGTATCAATTTATCTAACTTTTAGTGTCATTTTATTCAATATCATTTTAAAATGTTATGAAACCCATTTAATTTTTATAAGTTTTTACATTATATGATTTATAGATGATTTCATGTGGAATATAAGTATGGTTTATCATTATGTCATGGGTGGGGCCCTATATATCCCTCCAATACATTGGTTAAAGATCTATATCTCACAATATAACTATGGGATGTGAGTTATGATACTTTATTCACCATGAGACATGAGTTGTAATACTCGATCTACTATGGGGAATAGGATTTTATGTTTTAACCATTATGTTATGGGTTATAGGGTTGTCATTTTTGGTCCACTATGTTATGGGTAATAGGGTTGTGATTTTTGGTCCACTATGTTATGGGTTTCCATATTGTGATGCTTGATCCACTACTTTATGGGAGATAGGATTTTGATGCTTGATCTACTATATTATGTTTTTTATGATTATTTTTATGCAAAATTTATATTTCATGAGTCATATCTATGTTATGTTACATGGATCATGATTATTGTATTATGTTTTTTATTCTTATTCCATGTTACATATTTTATCTTTTGAGGTAATATGTCCTTATACCATGCCTTATGGAAAACTATTACGGTTCCATAATCCAATTATTTAGATATTCCTACCTTGATCATGTTTTATCACATGATTATACTTTAACCTTTTATTAATCATTAATATTTTTAGCTTACTTAGTGTTTGAAATGGCTTCTTCTTATGTTTCATATTTTCCCACAGAATGATATGAAGGATTATGATAAAAAAGAAGTCATATATGGAGAATTTTGAGGGAGATATTGAATAAAAAATGTGTAATATGATATTTATATAGTTAATATTCAAAAAATAATGAACAGTTGATTTCTAGTATTGTGTGAACATTTATGAGAAGTATGTTTAAATTATGGAAATGATGTAAAATATATGAATTTCAAGCTTAGGTTGTGTCATGTTATTTATTTAGGAAACTCTAAAATCATACTTCCAATCATATAGCATAGAAGATATTAGGCCTAATTACTATAAGATAGATTAATAATCTAATATTTATTCTATCAAGTGTTGATTCTACTCCCTCACTGTCATCAGGATTTCTATGTTTTATTTCAACTTTTATCAGATTTGAATCTAGTTTACAATATTCAATTCTTAATTTCTTATAAACTTCTCTAAAATATTTATTTTTTGATATGAATATCATTCCAAAATTGTAATTAACTTATAACCAATTAAAGTAGGTTATCTCCCCAATCATTGATGTCTCAAATTCTAAATATATCATATTTTAAAATCATTCAATAGAATTCTACCTTTTTCTACTGAATATGATATCATCCAATTATACCAAACCATGAAGAAATTATCATATATGTTTTTCATATAAATTTTATGTTCAACTCCTCCTCTATTAAAATAAAAATTTCATAGAGAATATTACAATAGTGTATACCAAGAACATGGTGATTACATTAGGCTATACGTCATATTTTTTAATATTTACTCCTTTGAATCATAATCTATAATAAGAATTTATATTAGTTGTTTTATATATAATTTTTTATTAAAGAATCCATTCAGAAATGTTTTATTCACATCCGTTTGATAAAATGTATTTTTTTTTGAACATATAATTCCAAGAAAGAGTATTATTCATTATGATACTTCCATTGAAGTTAATTTTTCCTTGATATAAACCCCTTTAACTTATTAAAATCCTTTACACACTAATTTTGATTTATTATTGACCACTCATTCATGTTCATCAAGAACATTTTTGAATTCCCATTTTGTAAAAATCACATTATGATGTTTAGTTTTATCTATAATCTCCCATATTTTATTTTTCTCAATGTATTCCAACTCTTTATTTAGGTACTTCGCCTATGATTTATCCATTATTAATTCTTAAAATGAAGTTGGTTATACATTTAATAATATAATAGTATATTTTCATTCTTCTATTTTCCTATGTTTGTGTTGGAGAAACATTTTACCTAATAATATTTCCTAAATCCATTCCAAATCAACTTAATCTTATTTGGGACATGAGGTGATTCTCTTCAACACCTTTCTCTACCTCAAACTAAAATTTAGAATCATTATCAACATGAGGGTTTTTGATATTCTCCTAAATCCACAATTGTCACTTCTTCTTCTACATTTACTACTTTAAAGAAAATATTTATCAAATCATCATAAGATTCATGTTCAAATACTTTCACATCACAACTTTCAAATATTTTTTGGGATTTTATTGAAACATACATAGGTTTTACACTTAAATGAGAATCGTAAAAAATTTCCATCATCCACCGCATCACTATATTTTCTCTAATTTACCTCATTATTCCAAATAAAATATTTCATTTTAAATACTATGAGAATATTTTTTTGAGTGATTCCTTACATAACACATTTAATATGATGTCTTCTCTATGTCATGAATTTTAAATAATTGATTTTTAGTGTATAAAGTCATATTCATAGCTTCCTTCTAATAGTGGTGAGAGGTGCCACTTCAAACAACCACATATTTGACTTATTATTTACTGTGAATTTCCTTATTTCCATACCTATAATCTATTTAAGATTCCTTTAAACTAAAATTCATGCATTATTCTATGATTATCTAGATAATTTAAAACATTAATGGAAGTGTATTTTGTTCCAATATCTGACTATAGAATATTTATATTCCTTTAAGTTTTATTTTATGCTCTTCTTCAGAATCATTTGATGTAGTCTGATAATTCTCTATTAGACCACATAAACATAGAAAATATCATTTAGATTTAATCATCAAGAAATAAAATTAATAATTTCACATCATAAGTTATAATTTATCAAATGGAACTGCAAACATTAGTGAGGATGAAATTAAGTCAATTCGCTATCATTTTCTTTTTTTATTTTCAATAAATATTTGTTTATCATCATTACTTGCATACAAGTATCACATGTCCTTTCATGGTCTTGCTTAATGTTCATAATATCAATTATAACTTTTATATTGGATAAAATCTATATGATTTATTAGTTAATGTGGAATAGACTATGGTTCCACAAGCTATTATACTCTCCCACTATAATATTTCAATTGTTTTATTTAGTTTCCCCTAGTACATATTACTATTTTTTTCCATCCATTCATGAGAGAGTTATTATCCTTGCCTTTGATAAAATAAATTTTTTGGTTAAATGTAACCTAAAAACAATATTCATATAGTTGACTCACACTCTAGAGGTTGTTTCATAATCCATATATATAGATAAATTTCATATTCATCATATCATCACGTGCTAATTGGGTATTTCCACTTAATTTGATCATAAATGCTTCATTGTTTCCATATTGAACAGTTCAATCAACTCTTCCCTTCATATTTTCCAATAGATTCATATTCCTAGTCATTTGAGATTAACTTACACTATTAAGGATCTAAGTGATAAATTATATGTTTCCTTGAGAGTGATTTTAAATATATTATCGATCTCAGTCCTATTATTTTCATAATAAGAGATTTCTAATTTGATGAGTCCTAAGATGGAATATTATATTTCTCACCAATATAGGTGGTGTAATCGTACTCTTATCTTTATAATGGGTAATATCTATTTTCAATAACAATCATGTTAGGTTTTCTTACATTCATTTTTATTTGGTTTCCAGAGTATCAATTTTCTATTTTACATTATCTATAATCAACAGCTTCATTCCTGAAAGTAAAATGATGATACAAATATCCATAGAAATAATTTCATCTATGGGATTAAGATTATAGTATCATTCTTCTTAACAGAATTTAGAGTTCTTCTCCCCTCAAATAAATTTTATCTTCACAATAATAAGACATAATGTGTCCCAAATACCCATAGAATTGGGGCTTAATTAGAGGAAATATCTTATTGGTTATATCCCTCCAAGTATTCCTTATTTTTAAATAACTTTATAAATGATGGTAGGATCATGATGATTGAGAACACTCTCCATTTATTAGCTTACCTTTGATCCTCAAATTAATTTTCTTATTTTAATTTTCCAACCTTATATCCTATACCAATTTTACCAATGAAATTGGGCCTTTTATAACTAACACTTCCATGAAATGTATTTTTCTATGTACAGCCCTTTATTTTAAAACATTATATGAAAATATATCAAGAAGTGGCTTCTTATTTAAGTAATCTATTTTAAATTCTGACTTGTGGTTCTTTCTCATGGATATATTTTCCACTTCTAGTATTTCAATATTCTTAAATTTATCTTTTTAAAACATGTTAATATCATTAATGATATTTGTTTGTTCCTCAATGTTTATCCTATAGTTCACTACTTCTATATGATTCACATGATTATTCTCATATTCTTCCAGAAAATTCTATAGATGGTCAACATTTTCCTTATGATCGACAATATAACGTTAGGATTCCATAAAAATTCATCCAATATTCATCTTCTTCTTTATTTGTGGATCAATATACTCAAGATCCCATTCCAATTCCACCATGAGGTCAAAAAATCCCACTATTTGATCATAATATTCTACTACATAATTAAATTTCTCTAACAAATCCATCATAACATCTTCTCTGACTATGATAAACTTAGTTTTATTTTATAATAATGGATATCTCAAAATATCTTCTTCCTCTTTTCTTACCAACACATTTCTATAAAATTTCACTCCAATTGTACATCCTAAATTATAATTACTTCTAGGGGAAATTTATTGTATTTTTTGATAATTTAAACTCATTATCCTCTCCATCAAATATGTTTGGACACCTATCCATGATCCACCCAATATTTCCACAATGAAAAAATATTATATGTAGGTGACCCACAATTCTCCTTTCACATATCTTAATATTACTTTCCATAAGAGACAACACTTATATCTTCTTCAATTTAACCCTCTTGGAAATATTACTTCTCTGTATAATTAAATTTTATATATTTATAGGAATGTTCTAAGAAAAATTCTAGATTCACTGACATTTCATATGTGACCAGTTTGTTATGTAAATCATCAAGAGATAATTCTCTACGATTTACTTCTTTAATTGTAGAAATTATTTTATTATAAATTATTGGTAATATCTATATTATATTCTTTACAATATCAGTATAATCCATCTCATAAAAAAGTATATAAATAGATACAACAACTTAAAAAAACCATTGAATAAACTATCAACGTTTTCACTAGAACACATCTTCAAGTCATCAAATCTATTTTGAAGAACTTGCAAATTTTCCACTTTCATGTTGGTATCACCATTATGAATATTAAAAATATTCTCCTGCATACCTTTGGTTTTTAGACAATCCCTAACATTCATGTATTTCTGGTTAAACAATGATACCAAAAAGGAATCTTCATCCTTAGAATCACCATTCAATAATTTCTTGTTTTCTTCCATAATTGACATTCTGGAGGAATCACTTAATTAAATTTGGTTTACTACATCTGAATAAAAATCCAGATGTGGAGATTATAAATGTGGTCTCATTATATTATTCTTTAACTGATAATTAAAATCATTAAATAAAAGTATACATTTTCCTTTCTTTTCTACTTTTTCCAATTAAACCTTATCTTTTTGTTGGAAAAGATACCTTGAATCCATCACACAAGCACAAAAAAATAAAAATAAATAAATAAAGAAATACATAATAAATTTACTTGCTTCACCTACTCTGGGAAATGTTCAAGGAGCACATCTCAATGATGTACTAATATGACAAATTATCACTACTCTAATAGTTTTTATTACAATATTTAGGATCAAGTCATTTCTCATCCATTGTTTATGGAATATTCCTCTCTTCTTATCACCACATTTCAAGAGGGTTACAAATGATATCATTAACATATTGGTCAAATTCAAAATGATAACTATTAAAGGTATAACAAAAAATATGAATAGGTGTTATTGATGAAGATAATATTATCACTTCCTAGTATTTAATTATATTCACAATAATTGAAGCATGATATTTAACAGAATTTAGTATGATCAAAATTCACTTCATAATTCCAAATATTTAGTTAATTCCAAAATAAATTCACATTCCTCCTATTATTCAATATATTAAATACCCCTCCATTCATTATTTTTTTCCCTATACTTCTTTGGTATAATGTGTTTAAGTATATCCTGGGAATTTGGAAATTCAAATTCAAAATTCAACCCTCGATCAATGTATTCCATCCTCTTATTCAAATACATCCATGAAAAATTTTCTCATTTATTCTCCAATATAAAAATTCAAGTAAGTAGTTAACAGATGCTCAAAAAACTATAAATCCGCCCTAAGAATTCCAATTATTCAATTATATTCAAATTCTCTAGATTAGAATAGACATATTATGGAAACTGACATCATGGAATGATGGATTGATTTGTTCTTCAACTAAAAGTAACATCGATGTGTCATAGAGCTTCATGTAATGATATTGATTTATACAAATTTGTTGTATCTTAGCATAACATTCATTACCCTACCATCTCCTTCATAGTCTAACCATCACTTTTTGGTTCCTTCAATCATGTCATGATATTTATATTATGGTATGATCAAGTTTAGGATAAACTCAATCTTTGAACTAGTTTTGGAATGTATCTATTACATGGAACCATAATCTTTAAATAGTCAATACCACTATAATCTTCATAACACTCTTACAAACACAAATTTTATATCACTATGTCACTGAATTGTTAATTTTATTTTATGATATCCCTTGTGGTGTCTCAGAGATGTATATTGTGTGATAAATCCACTAATATTTTTCACGAAATTTTTTTAAAATTAATGAAATTTTATGTATCATGTATGCGAGCCATACATATTACCCATGAAACTTGTATATCATGGTGTTCTTAAACAGTCATCCATGTTTCATCATTTTCACATCATGACATGGTCATAAATTCCATGAGAAGATGGGAAAATATTTTCAAAAATGGAAAAGGATAAATCCTTATAAACCCAAATAAAACCCTTACATTTTGGTACGACACTCAATTTTTACAACTACAACACCATTCATGGAATGGATTATGTACTTAAATCATGAACTTCTACTTCTATAATATTTAGAATATTCATCCATCTATCTACACTCAAATATGAACATCTTCACATGATTCTAATGACATAATATTAATTCTAACTAACTTCTAAATGAAGAATAATCCAATATTGAATCCTTTAGTTACAGCACCTATTCTGGGATATAAAACCTACACCTATGATTTGTTGTCATCATAAGTTCAATCTCAAAGTCAATCCCAAAATATATCTCAACATTATTGAGAATAAATATAATAAATTTTTATAATTTTTTAATCATTTATCAAATATAGTACTACCTGAGATTGATTAGTGTATAAAATGTTAGTGATAAATTAATTTCTCTATATTGGTGGTGGTCAACCAGACCCAAAGTCTTCATATTTTTTATTTATTTTTGATAAATTTTCTTAAAAAAGAAAAAAAATCAAATAAATAAAAAATAAAAAAAGAATTCCATTAGATACATTTAATAAAATTGACAAGAAAAGTAAAAATATTTTAAGTAATGACACAATCAAGCACAATGTAATGATCAGATTCGCTCCCGAAGCATGAGTCAGCCTAGACTGATGCTCTTGCCCCGCTGATGTATTTTATGGCTTGATATATTAGATTAAGGCTCATTATCATTTGGTTGATCTAGACTCGGGATTTAGTCCCCACCAATGGTTTTTGTAGTTTAAGATGTCAGACTGAGGATCTATTCTCCTAACATTGGAATGTTTTGGGATGTCAGATTGAGGCTCTATGCTCCCAAATTATAGATATGATATGGTTACCTTGACGGATGCTCCATGGTGAATAATTTAATTTTAATTGGTTAGTGAATGAACATTGTGACTAAAAGTATATAAACCCTTTATGGTATATATTAGGCTCCCGTTATGACTAGAGCTACTTTGGTTGGTTGGTTGGAACTTTGGAACTTAAGGGATAAAATATTTGAATAATAGTTGTTAAAATGTGATACATGTTTCTTTTATGGATCAATTTATAAATTTCACCTTGATTTTCTAAATAAATTGTTGTAAAAAATATTTATTTCTTTAGAAACTATTGGTGGAGGGATACTGAGTTCTACTCACACTTGGATCAGGCCGCCACAAAACATGGGTACCAGAGAAGATGCTGTTTTTTTCAGTACAGGTTTAGGACAAAGACCGGGTGTTTGGGTTGTGCATGGGATAAAAGGTTAGAACATGGGATTTTAGGATCAGGTTGGGGCTTGAGTCTGTGTTCAAGATCTTTTATGGTATTGGTATTTGGGGTTTTATCTATATGACTATCTGACATGTAGTGTACTCATCATATTATTATTTCATGTGTTATATGGTTACTTGTTGGATTTTTCCATATTATTTCCATTAATTATTCCAGATGATTATTTCATCTGTTGATATTTCTTCTATTGTTTCTTTACCCTCATAAGCAGGTATAGTCTCCCCATGTTTTCCTTTATACCTACGCTTCTAGTCGGCAACCTCTGGTATATGGGAGGTGTGTCTAAGGTCACGTGGTGACCCATCTTGGAGCACTGATTTTATTTGCACTCGAGCTGGGGAATTACACATCGTTACATGTCAATGATTCTTTCCCTTACCAATAATTTGATGTAACGGCCTGAGAATTTAAAATACATAATTTCCTTTAAAACCTATTGTGTTCAATAACTTGTTTCATATGCAACACCAAACCAAAACAAACATTGGAATGTTATATAACCATTAAAATGTTTCCATAGAATTGATGGGCAAAAATAGAGATGACCAAATTATGAAATATATGTATAAATAAAAGTAAAATTCATTATTAATACTAAGTAATTAATAAAAATTCAATTAGTGTAGTTAAATAACTAATAAAACTTATTTATGCTATAACATGTAACCCTTATAAAATTGTCTTTTATGTAATTTTTCATAGGTTACTAAATATATTGTGTATAAAATATATTATCAATATGAATAATATGTTTACAAAAAATTTTATTAGTAATTTATTGGAAATAAGAATATTAATAGTTAACATCTTTTAAATGTTACTTTTCTAGGAAAATAGATTTCATTATATTTTTATGTTTCTATTTAAAAGTTAAATTATTAAATTTTTGAATTTTAATTTTATGAAATAAAATTAATTTTAAGATTGAACATGTTAATATTATATCATTTTTTTTCTAAAATATTATATTTTTAGGTGAATTATGAGAATGTTATTTCTATCAAAACTATAACTTTATAATTATTTAAGAAAAAACTATAAATTTATAAACCTTTTAATTTATAAAATATTTATTTAATAATTAAAACTATTAAGTTTAACAAAAATTCTATTTTGAATTTAGAAAACATATTATTAACATTTTAAATACTTAAGTAATAATTTCTGATACACACTGTTTTTTTTTTGTTTTTTTTAATTAACTATTATTTGGGAAAAAATTGGTTTTGGATTTCTTTGAAAGGCACATATTTTTTTTAATTTCATAATAAACTAATTTATACCATGAAAATTAAATACAATGATAATTTTACCCTACACATAAATTTTAAGATTAAAAATACATATTTTCTAAAAAAGAATTTTTTACGTGTCACATGAGTTAATGTTAAAAAAGAAAATATAATGGATCTTTCTATTCGATGTTCATATTATTTCTTTCCATTAATTATTTCCTCACTTATTTTGAAAGATAATTATGTATCATCTTTTATACTCTTTATATTTCTTTACATATCTTTTAAAAATGATGTTTTATAAATTTTTCATCAATGTGGGTTTTTCTCTAAAAATACAAAAAAATCATAAAAAGGTATTTCATTTCACTTTCAAAAAAAATTTAATCTTACAATTTACATTTACTATCATGAACATTATTTAAGTTCAAGGCCCCATTATCTAGGACTCTTTAAAATTGATATTTCTAAAAGTATTTTTATCACCATCTTGAGATTGATTATTTAGAGTGAATTGTAATATCTCCCTTTTATGAAAATGTTGAAAATGTTTTATGAAAATTCTTTTATATGATTTATCTTCCAATTTACAGTCTATATAAAAAATATATATTCTTTTGGGTGTAATTATAGATTACCCTTTAAGCACTCTTGTTATATACATTTTTGTGATATTGAATTTGGGTATCGACTGATCTAACTCTTGATGTAATTTTATACAAAACCATTTGAAAATGTTATGAAACCCAGTTTATTTTCATAAGGTTTTAGATGATATGATATATGGTTAATTTCATATGGAACATAAGGATGGTTTATCATTATGTGATGTGTGGGGCCTTATATATTCCCCCAATGTATTAGTTAAAGATCTACATATCATGAGATAACTATGGGATGTGAGTTATGATACTTGATTCACTAGGGGACATGCATTGTGATACTCAATCCACTATGGGTCATAGGATGTGATTTCGTAAACATTATGTTATTGGTTATAGGGTTGTGATATCTTATCCACTATGCTAGGGGATTCCGGATTGTGATGCTTGACCTACTATTTTATGGGACATGGTATTTTGATGCTTGATCTACTATTTTATTTTTTATGATTATCCTTATTCCACATTTATATTTCATGTATCATCTCTATGTTATGTTCCATGCCTCATGATTATTGTCTTATGTTTTTTTATTCTTACACCATGGTATATATTTTATCTTTTGAGGTTATATATCCTTCTAACATGCCCTATGGAAAACTCACACGGTACCATAATCCATTTATTTAGATATTTCTCCCTTGATAATGTTTTCTAACATGGTTAAAATCTAACCATTTATGAATAATTTATATGTTTTCTCATACTGAGCATTTGATATCAGACCCTCTTAAGTTTCATATTTCCCTATGGAATTATATGCATAATTATAAGCAGAAGGAAGTCATATATGGAGAATTTTGTTGGAGATATTGAATAAATCGTGTGTAATGTGATATTTATATAGATAATACATAAATATAATAAAAAATTTAGTTCTAGGATTATATGAACATTTATGAGATGTATGTTTAAATTATGGAAATGATGTAAAATATATGCATGTCAAGCCCAGGTTGTGTCATGTTCTTTCTTTAGAAAACTCTGAAATTGTACTTACAAGCACATATCATAGAATATATCAGGCCTAGAAAATGTAAGATATAGTAATAATATAATAATTCTTTTATACAGAGATGAATATACACCCTCACTGTCATCAAGATTTCTATGTTTTATTCTAACTGTTATCATATTTGAAACTGGTTTAAAATCATCTATTCTGAATTTCTTCTACACTTATCAGGAATATTTCTTTTATGATATGAATATAATTACTTAATTTTAATGAACTTATAACAAAATAAATTAGGGTATATCTCAAATCATTGAAATCCTAAATTCTAAATGCATCATATTTTCAAATCATTCAATATAATTCTACTTGTTTCTACCGAATATGATATCATCCACTTACACAAAACCATGAAGTGTTCATCATCTATGATTTAAAAAAGAGGTTAATATCAAATCATCCTATATTAAACTAAAACTTTCAATTAGAAGAGTCCAATAGTGTATACCAAGCACGAGGTGATTTCATTAGGATATACAACATATTTTTTAATATTTACTCCTTTAAATGATCATTTATCACTACCACAAATTTTTCTTTATCTAGTGCTACCCTTTATAACTGCTAAGAAAAAGTGATGATAAAGGAGGTAATTTTATCAACGCTAAAAAATCACTAATAACAATTTATTTTCCAGTGATAAAAATTCACTGATAAAATTAGACCTTTTTCAACGCTTTTTTAGCATTGATAAAATAACCCCCTTTATTAGATCTTTTTTATCACTAATAAAGGGTACTTTTATCAGTGATTTTATTAGCACTGATAAAATTTATATGATAGAAAAAATATTTTAAATAATTTTACATTTAATTTCATTTTTTTAAAATCCCACAAAAGTTTTATTTTAATTTATATTGTCACATTTTATGATTTTAGTGGTATTTGAGCTTAATCGAAAAAATGGCCCATTTTGGATTCTTAACAGTTTTAAATTATTTTTATATATCGGAAATAATATTTTATACACTCATATAAATTATGAAATTATTTATTTTTATTATTCTATGAATCCAGTTATACATTTCATTCTTCTATACCACAACATAAATCCATCAATTGGAGGCCCAAAAGCAGCTCACAATACAGGCCTCGAAAACAGTTCACAAATATGACAGGTTTTAAATATGAGCTTATATATATAATTTTTATGTCTTAATGAAGCTTAAATTAAACGAAGATATGGATAAGTAATTTATTAACAACTTTCATTATGGATGACATGTGTGAATCGTCTGTTTGGAAGGCCATTAATGCATGGGAGACTGGAGATATTGAATATGGAGAGTCTATCTGGGAAGATTAAATTCTCAGATTGAAATAGTCATAACTTGCACTAAACAAGAAAATATACAATTAAATTTTGAGGGTATATGGTAAAAAAAAATTTAACAATTTTTATTAAGGGTTCTATGCGTGAATCGATCATTTAATGGGTCTAACATGCAGAAACGTTCGAGGGTAAATTTTGGACTATAAAAAGAGGAGATTTCCTCCTTCCCAAATCATTCCAATCCATCCATTCAAACACCATTGGAGAAGAGTCCAAGGGATATTCTGATTATTTAGGATTTTTTTATTTTATTTTATTTTAGTTTTTTTTCATGTAACACATATGCATATTTTTAAATCAAGTGTTTCCAAATTCTTCCTCCTCTCTTTAGCTTCCATCCCTAATGTAATTCTTCTCTTTCATTCCCATTCCATCAGGACCTCTTAACCTAAAAAATGAGGGGTTAACCCGAGGCTTGGATTGAGGTAGGTATGTGGAAATTTCATTTATGAAGTAATTAAATTATTATGTTTTATTAAGTTGGTGATTACCAAGAGTGACGCACACAGGTGTGGCGATCGTCCAGCACAACACTGATTTCAAACTCATTTCCATTATTTAATTAAATCTTTTCCCTTCATTCTATTGAAAACAAGCTCTTCATACGATGGAGTTAAGTCATTTAGTAGATGAATGGGATATGATGGAGTTGGGTCTTGGAATATGTCACACCCTCGATCGAGGTGTAACATTAATCTTGATTATAGGAGGATGGGGAATTTAGATTGCTAAATACATTCGAGTTGTCACACCGCTAAATATAAGAATACTAATTCATGAATGAGATCATAGAATTTAATTATCAAATGAAATTTAAACACCAATGTGGAGAATAATGGAACCCAAAAACCGAGCCACAAAGTCCAAGTTATTTCTTTACTAATGTCACTCTTTCATTGCATGTTAGTATACTTTTTATCATTTAATTTATCTTTTAAATTTCATTACATTCATAGAATAAATAAAAAAAGAAGTAGTTTATGTGAGATAGAATAAGTAGGTGAATGATTGAGAAATATCTTCAAGTGAGACAACCCTGGTCATTCACTATGCTACACTAATAAAACATAGAAATTTGGTTTTGCCATGCCCTATGACAGACGTGAATCAATATATTTCATAAAAAAATTATATACCATTAAAAATAATATATTAATATATAAATATAGTATATTTTATAAAATATTATTTTTATAATACTAAATATGTAATCACACTTGATATATAAGATATTTAGTTAAAATGATTTATAAAGTAATTAAAAAATAATATTAATTAAAAATTTGATGATTATTATTGAGTAATATTCATTTAATAACAATTTGAAGATAGAAAAGGGTAAATAATTTAATAAAAAAATCTAAACTAAGTTGAAAACAAGACTCAAACATCAAACTATCATAAATTTTGATCTGAGTGTATGTTTGAGTTCTACCATATATCAAATTGAATCTAGAAAAAATATATATTTTGTGGTGACCGAGGGAACACTAGTCATCATTTTTTTAGAGTCAAAAAAGCCTAGAAGTATTCCAAAACCATTTTTTTGTCGTGGTACCACCATTTTATAACATTTTATGGAATTTCATCCTCATTTAAGGGAGACTTATTATCTTTTTTGGATGGAAGCTCAATTTATTTTCAAGGATTACACTCATAAGGATATTATGATGTTCAAATTTTATCATTTTTCATAATGTAGTGTTATTTATAATTAAATATATACATATATATGCATATTTGTATATATTAGCATGTAAAAATTTAATTTTAAAAATAATTTGGGAAACATATTTACAACTAAAATACGTTTATACATAAAAAATAATATCTAAATAAAAAATAATAACAATTTTATTAAAAATTAAACTTTATGAATTTATATATATATATAATGGGAATATATATATACATTGTGTGTGTTTGTATTAACAAGCTCATATATATTTTCTATATATTCTAATATATGTATATAAATATTAACATATAATATACGTTGTAAAGACCCAGAAATTCAGTGGATTTTTTTTTAATACATTAGAATTTTACGAGTCTGCGAAAATTTACGACGCTTGACTCCGAGGCCCAGTGTGCCCGGAATCAATTTCTGAAGTTTTTGTTCGGGTAAGTTCAGTAATTGTACGAGCGTGTTTTTATAACTTTTGAAGAAGTGCTCAAAATTGAAATATGAGGGCACCGTTGAAATCGCAGCGCTGGTATTCGCTTAAGAAGACTTTCACTTCGACGACAGTGAGTCGAGGATAGAAGTTAATTTTTGGGTTTTCTTAAAAAAATAAAATAAAGTGTCTCTACACTTTATTTTATTTGAGCCGCAATTTGGTGTGTGGTGGTTAAAACCTCCTCATGGAGGTTGGAGGTGGGGCCACCGCACCATAACCACCCATGAGAGGTTATGGTGGTGGGGCCACCAAAACTCAACCTCCCATGAGAGGATTAATGTGGTGGGGACCACACGGGGCATAAACCCCCTATTAATGGGAGGAGAGTAAAACTTCTCAACTCTCCCTCATTAATGAGGGAGCGCCTCTTGATTCTTCAACTCCCATTAAATGGGGAGAAACTCCTTGACCACCCCCACCTTAATGGGGAGAACTCCCCTAATTAATTTTTGCCAACTCTTGTGAATTAATTAGCGGGTGACTCTTAAATTAATTCTCCATTTTTAATTGTTGTTCCAACAAAATAATAGACAATTTATGTCTTCTATTATTTTCTTTTGGCATTAGGGTGGAAGTTGGGAAGGAGGATTATTGGGAGAAGAGAGAATCCTCCCAAAGAATAACGAAGAGCGCATTCTTCCAATGAAGAACGCCAGTGACAATCCTTCTTCGACTTCTTCCCTGGATACCTACCGACATGGAGACACTTCCACAACTGTCATGAGAACTCAGACATGGAAGTGTGTGGCGGATGTGGGGAACAACGACTACGTATTCTTCCCGCGACTTCACAGTCGATGCCCGACAATCTAGGTAGGGTGTTAATGGATGTTGATTCTCTTATTTTCTTCTTCTCATCATCGAATAAAAGGAATCAATGCAACGTGATGTAATTAATTGTTGTTCATCTTCCTTTCTTGATGAACCAATTGATACCACCTTAAACGTGGATGATGCGGGCCGACCTAACATGGCCTGACATCCTCCGTTGATTTTCTTTCTTATGGTGTTCTTCGAAGCGGCAACAAGGTGACGAAGGGGGAAACGACAAAGGTCGCGCTCCCTGCGGCATCTGCGAACCGTGCTGCCCCCGCGGCCCACCAGTGTTCTCGGTTGAACACCTTCGGCCCGCGTCGGCCCGTGTCGCATCGTACTAGCCTACCCGGCCGTCGGCCCGCGTCACCTGCCCGCGGTCTGCCCGGCGCCCTGCCGGCCTACCCGACGCCCCTTCAGCCTGCCTGACACCCCTCCATCTTGCCCGCGCACCCCATCGGCCTGCCCGCGGCCTCCCGCAAGCCCCGTTGGCCTGCCCGTGGCCTGCTCGGCTGCCCATCAGCCCACATGGCGCCCATCCTGGCTGCCCGCCGGCCTCCTGGCCTCCTGAGCCGGTCAGCGACGTCCCTCGTGGAACCGTTTGCCGAACTGCCTGGGCTTTCCGGGCCAAGCCACCCGAGCCACGCCCCATGAGTTTCAAGCCGAACCAGCCCAGGCCTCCAAACCGAGATGCCTATGTGGCGACCTCCAGGTCGATCCACCCACGATGTCCGCTGGGTTGGGCCCAGTGGACCGGACCTGGGCCCACTACTGGCTCTTTACTTCCTTTGGCCATATCTTTGGAACCAAACGACCATTTGACAAATCATTAGTGGCGTTAGTATTCTTAGAGCGCGACGGTCCCTTTGAGTTTACGCCACCAGAGATCGGGGTATAGTTGAGATATGGTCAGTTTGGATCATTCACGAATCCAACCGGACCCCCGGGACTAAAATGCGAATAACTAACAGAATGGGCATCTGATTGACGCGTTGTCTGTTGCGTTGTGACCTCTATGACGTGACGGACCTTTGAGATACTTCTTTGTGTCACTTCGCGAATGTTGGAGTATTGCCCAGTAGCTCGTGGAGAGGATCCTTCCAGAGGCGAGCAGACAGAGTATGGAGACCTAGTAGCTAGTTGAGACTTGATGACTGCTGACCGATCGACTAGAAGTGATTCAGATGACCTAGTGGGGAGCGCCTGGTTCTGGTGGAAGACCCACGTCGGTGGAGTGCCTGGTTGTGGTGGCAGACCCACGGTATTCGACAGGAGGAGTACCTCTCCAGGCTATGAGGGGGAGAACATAGTTGTGGCGGAAGACCTATTGTGGGGAGCGCTTCTGTGTGACGCAGCAGACCCACGGTACTCGACAGGAGGAGTACCTCAGTAGTCCAAGGTTAGTGGGAAGCGCCTTGGTGTCGTGGCAGGCTCACTGTACATGACTGAGGAGGAGTTCTCCAGCAGCCGTGGTTTCGATAATACAAATCCTGGTTTGAGCTGATTCAGGAACTTTTGAGTTTACCTCACGATTGTGATGGATTACTTAATAAATTAGGTATATGTATGGGAATATACCTAAGTGGGGTTATCTATTGATTTTATACTTTGTGTTATATCCTTGTTGTATTTGTGAGACCTTGAGGGTTTTGGGGTCCCTACTGAGTATCGTTATATTCACCCATGCATGGGTCTTTGCTCGTACCTCGTTGTGTTGGTTGCAGACGATGGACAGCGCTGACTGAGGCTAAGTGGACAGGACTGGATGGTACCTAGAGGTGGACCACATGGAGTGACGGTATACAAAGGAGACGAACGGACGTGGAGTGATGAGGAGGCTTTCTATACATACCCTTCAGGTAGTACTTCTTGGTGGATGATCTCGCAGCTGTTTAACTTTCTTCAGTTGTACTTGTTTTCAGTTTCCTTATACATTACAGTTGGGCTTGTACTTCCAGTCCCTTTTTACTTTCCAGAACTTCTTTTGTATATAGCTTTACATATTTTTACTTCCCGCTCGTACTATGTTGTGTGTATTTTTAGTTTATAAAGGAGATGTCTTCCCAGTTTTAGGTAATTAGGCCTTTGGTGCTAGTCTCCAGTCTCTGGCCTATGGAAGGTGGGCTTGGGGTAGTCACGGAATAGGCCCCGGGGGACGGGTCCTGAAAAATTGGTAGCAGAGGAGTCGGTTCTACCGCAGAACTTAGGACTCTAATCTTCCTTTTATGTGAATCAATAGAGCTAAGAGTACTGAGTGTGGTTTTCAATTCAAGGAGTCCAGTGTTGGTGTGGTGGACGATATATCCATACACAAGGTCCTTGACAACTGATCTCCCATTCAGTGCATGAAAACACTGATTGTGTGTGTGTTTTCAAAAAGTTATCTTTAAGTCAGCTCAACCAGGTCAGCTCACCAAGTGTAGTCTTTTGACCGTGTCTCATCTGTTTCTTTCAGGATGCCTCCCCGCAGACAACTAGTTAGAGCCTCGAGAGTTGTACACACAGATATCCCACCGAGCGACGAGGCCTCGGTGCAGGGCCCTTTACCAGTAGAGGCACCCGCGGTACCACTTCCCATTGGTCCACTGATGCCACCAGCCCCAGCAGCAGACTATATACGCCGCTTGAGCATATTGCACGAGTTACAGCGCTAGAGCCCACCCAGGTTCAGGGGGCAGACAGACCCACATGCAGCTAAGGATTGGCTGGAGGCTGTGGTGAGAGTCTTTAGACTGGTAGGGACACCAGTCGACTTCATGGTGATTTGGGATACCATCCTCTTTCAAGAAGTAGTAGGCATATGGTGGAGCCTGATGCACCAGGTTCATGACGAGGCGTCACTTCTCTGGGCAATCTTCGAGAGCCTGTTTTGGGAATAAAATTTCCCAGCCACCCTACGTGGGGTGCAGATATAGGAGCTACTGCATCTACAGCAGGGTAGCATGACGGTGGAACAGTACTCAGCGAGGTTCATTGGCCTCTCACGCAACTCCACATATATGGTACGAGACCCATTCTTCAAGGCCCGAACCTTCGAGCAGGGGCTCAAGAGAGAGATCAAAGCTTTGGTGATCTCACTCAGCATCCTGATATATGCAGGGGTGTTGGAGCGAGCCCTCTTAGTGGAGAGTTTACTTGATGAGCAGCCTCCAGTAGTGAGACCCACTGCTAGTCAACATGCAGTAGAGTCTTCTACAGCTGGCAGTAGACAGATGATGCAGAGGTCTAAGAGGACCAGACCTACAGGTGGACGACCGCATGACTTAGGATCAGTTGTGCGGGGAACCCAAAGTGGAGATAGGCATGCCATGAGCAGGTAGTGTTTCTCAGGCAGCAGACATGGTCACATGACCCGTGACTGTCCGACCCTCCATTCGGATGATCAGCAGACAGTTGAGGGACCTCCCAGGAAAATGCAGAGGTTTGATCAAGGTAGTCTATAGGGAGGAGGCGAACGTGGAATAGGAGCTGGTCATGCAGCTAGTGGCAGACGACGTTACGAGGTGTGACCACCACCACCAGGAGGTCCACCCCAACCGCAGGGAGCAGGTGGACAGGAGAGAGCTCAGAACTAGGCATCTGAAGCTTACGATCACGATGCTCTGGACATGATACGAGGTATGATCTGTGTCTACTCCACTATAGTTTCGGTTTTTATAGACATAGGTTCCAGTCACTCTTTCATTGTCACGTCCCTCGTTCGGATCTCAGAGATTCCAATGGAGCCGTTAGTTCAATCCTTAAGGCTAGAGACTCCTACAGGAGCTGACTCGACGATTACGCACTAGTTCCGGTAGTGTGAGCTTACTCTAGGATGCGACAGCTTCGGCTGGGATATCCTCATATTGGCATAGAGGCCTTAAAAATTCATCTTGGGTATAGACTGGTTATCTACAGTCCATGCTCAGATTGACTTTATTAGGTGAAATATGCCTTGTGTCCACACGGATGGGACCATGTTTTCCTTCACCGGTGAGAAGGGAGCCTTTGTAGGATAGGATGGACTTACTCAGAGGAGGGTGTAGCTGATCACTCATCAGTTGGCCTACCTTACCCTCAGAGCAGTTGATGTGGAGAGTCTGAGCTATCCTGTAGTGGTGGACCAGTACACAGATGTTTCCCCGGATGATGTCCCTAGACTACCTCCTCATAGAGAGGTGGACTTCTACATTGACCTGTACCCTGGGAGGACACCGATATCTACTCCAGCAAATCGGATGGCACCTGCTGAGCTTTGCGAGCTGTGGTTACAGGTAGAGGACTTTCAAGGGAAGGGATTCATTTGGACCAGTTTTTCTTCCTGGGTAGCCCCGATTCTGTTCGCCAAGAAGGAGGATAGGATCTTGAGGCTCTGTGTTGACTATTGTCACTTGAACCAGGTGACCGTGTAGAACAAGTACCCACTCCTAAGGATTGACGACCTCTTTGATCGGTTGATGAGAGCACGGTGGTTCATGAATATAGACCTCATATTAGGCTATCACCAGCTCAGAGTTTGAGATGAGGATGTGCAGAATACGGCCATCAGGTGTCGGTACGACCACTACGAGTTCTTGGTTATGCCATTCGGCATAACCAACACTCCATCTGTGTTCATGGGACTCATGAACAGTATCTTCCATCCATAACTCGATCTATTTTTCATATTCTTCATCGATGAAATACTAATATACTCGACTACTGAGGAAGGGAATGCCTACCATTTTCAGGTAGTACTGGACACACTATGAGAGCACCAGCTTTATGGTAATCTATTGAAGTGCCAGTTTTGGATCTGAGAGGTTCAATTTCTCGGACATGTCATCTCCGAGGCTGGATTTGCAGTGGATCCAAAAAAGATTGAGGTGGTACTTGCTTGGGAGCCACCCAGGAGTGTGATGGAGGTACGAAGTTTCCTAGGTATGGCTGGTTACTACCAGAGATTCATTACAGACTTCTCTAGAGTTTCATCACCACTATCAGCCTTGAAAAAGAAGGGGAAACACTTTGTGTGGTCGAAGAGATGCCATCAGAGATTTCAGGAGCTGAGGCAGAGGCTAAATAATGCCCCCATGTTGAGGCTTCTAGAGGAAGGAGTAGGGTACGCAGTCTACTGCAATGCATCAGGGAACAGACTTGGTTATTTACTGATGCAGGAGCGAGTAGTGATCACATATGGTTCTTGGCAGCTAAGACAACATGAGAACAACTACGCTACCCATGACATAGAGTTAGCTGTAGTGGTCTTCGCCTTGAATATGTGGCAACACTATCTGATGGGCGAACGTTTTACCATGTAATATAACCACAATAGTATTAGTTATATATTCTCTCATAAGAACCTGAACCTGAGATAGTGGTGATGGATTGAGTTTCTCTAGGACTATGACTTCGATATATTCTATGCTTCTGGGAAGGGGAACGCTTTTGCAGATGCACTCAGCATGAGGTCTGGTATACAGCTTCTAGGAGAGGATACGGAGCAGCTAACCACATTGCAGATATCCTTTGTGGATAGAGACAGAGCAGCCTATCTACAGTCTCTTACAGTTACACCTCCACTCCTTCAGAGAGTTAGAGAGGCGTAGCGTGGGGACGCTGACTACGAGACACGACGTGCTCAGATATCCATAGGGTAGGAACCTGATGGATTTTCTGAAGGTTGGGAGCATGCCATCCTCTTCAGAGGACGTACTATGATACCAATGTCACTTTATAAGGAATTATTGAGGGAGTTTCACATATACCATTTATCGGTACATCCAGGAGTGGAGAAGATGTACCAGGACCTTCAACGGAAGCAATGGTGGCCAGGTATGAAGAAGGCAGTAGCGGAGTTTATATCTTGATGCCTCACTTATCAGCAAGTGAAGGTAGAGCACCAGGTACCAGTAGGGTGGGTCCATCCTTTAGAGGTCCCAGAGTGGAAGTGGGATGGGATATCCATAGACTTCATGGCAGTTCTTCCACATACATCCAGGGGAAAAGACTCAATTTCGGTGATCATTGACTGACTCACCAAGTTGGCCCACTTTCTAGCAATCAGAGAGCAGGGCTAAGTAGAGATCTTGGGATGCCTCTATGTGCATGAAATCGTGTGGATACATGGAGTACCTTCTCCTATTGTCTCTGATCATGATGCATGGTTTACTTCCCAGCTATGGAAGGGTTTATAGGAGGCTTTCAGGATGCAACTTCATCTAAGAACCGCCTTATATCCTCAGACAGATGGTTAGACAGAGTAGACCATTCAGACCCGCGATTACATGCTCTATTCTTGTGTCCTTGACTTCATTCGCAGATAAGAGGATCACATACCTTTGGTGGAGTTTGCATACAACAACAGCTATCACTCCACCATTTAGATGTCACCTTTCGAGGCGTTATACGGGCATCCTTGCAGATCCCCCTTGTGCTGGAAAGACCTAGGGGAGTCAGCACTGGTCGGACCAGAAATGGTATGGACTACCACAGATAAGGTTCAGATCATCCAAGAGCGGATGAATACTGCACAGAGCAGGCAGAAGTCATATGCTGATAGGAGATAGAGACCTCTGGAGTTCGAGGATGGTGACCACGTCTTTCTACGGGTATCACCTCGACGAGGTCTACGGAGATTTGGCCAAGGCGGCAAGTTATCTTTGAGATGTATCGGACCATTCCAGGTCCTTAGCATAGTAGGCGAGGTGGCATACCGCTTATCTCTTCCACCTCAGTTGCACCGGGTGTACGACGTCTTCCACGTATCTCAACTGAGGAGATACGTGCATGACCCTTATCACATCATCGACCATGGAGAGCTGGATGTCAACGATGGGGAGAATTTTATGGATGTTCCAGTGGAGATTGAGGATTGATAGGAGTGGGTCCTACATGGATGGTCGATACCTCTAGTGCGCATTCACTGGCAGCACGGGAACCTCCAGGAGAGCACATGGGAGCAGGAGGCTCAGATGCATTCTCAGTACCCCCACTTGTTCCCATAGTTCGAGTTGTAGCTTATGGGGACGTAAAGCCCTGAGGTGGGGAGAATTTAAAAGCCCAAAAATTTCATGGAATTATTTTTAAATACATGGTAATTTTATGAGTCCGCGAAAATTTATGGCACTTGATTCCGAGGCTCGGTGTTCCTGGAATCAATTTCTGACGTTTTGTTCGGGTACGTTCAGTAAACGTACGAGCGGGTTTTTATAATTTTTGAATAGGTGATCAGAATTGAAATCTGAGGGCATCGTGGATCTTGCAATGTTGATATTCTCTTAATAAGACTTTCACTTCGACGATAGTGAGTCGAGGATAGAAGTTAATTTTTGGGTTTTCTTAAAAAAAATAATGATAAAATAATGTGTAGCTACACTTTATTTTATTTGAGATACCATTTGGTGTGTGGTGGTTAAAACCTCCTCATGGAGGTTGGAGGTGGGGACATCACACCTTAACCTCCCATGAGAGGTTATGGTGATGGGGCCCACCCGAACTCAACCTCCCGTGAGAGGATTAATGTGGTGGGGACCACACAGGGCTTAAACCCCCTATTAATGGGAGGAGAGGAAAACTTCTCAACTCTCCCTCATTAATGAGGGAGAGCCTCTTGATTCCTCAACTCCCCATTAAATGGGGAGAAACTCCTTGACCACCCCCCTCCACCACCACCTTAATGGATCCAACTCCCCTAATTAATTCGTGCCAACTCTCGTGAATTAATTAGGGGGATCCTCTTAAATTAATTATCCTATTTGATTTTTTGTGCCAACAAAATAATAGACAAAATCTTTATTCTATTATTTTCTTCTGGAATTTGGGTGGAAGATGGGAATGAGGATTATTGGGAGAAGAGAGAATCCTCCCAACGAAGAACAAAGAATGCGTTCTTCCAACGAATAAGGCCAGTAAAGATCCTTCTTCGACTTCTTCCTTGGAAACCTACTGACATGGAGCCACTTCCTCAACCATCATGCGTACTCGGAAGTGGAAGTGTGCGTCGGATGCGACGAACGACGACTACGTCTTCTTCTCGCGACTTCACCATCGACGTCCGACAATCTAGGTAGGGGTTTAATTCATGTTGATGCTTTTCTTTTCTTCTTAAAATCATCAAATGAAAGGAATCGATGCAAAGTGATCTAATTAATTGTTGTTCATCTTCTATTCTTGATTAACCAATTGATACCACCTTAAATGCAGAGATTGCGGGCCAACCTAACATGGCCTGACATCCTCTATCAATTTTTTTTCTTGTGGTGTTCTTTGAAGCGGGAATAAGGCGACGAAGGTGGAAATGACAAAAGTCACGCTACCCATAGAATCCGCGAACTGCGCCACCCCTACGGCACACCGGTGTTACTGGACGAACATCGCTGGCCCGCGCCGGCCCGAGACGCACCGAACCGTCCTACCCGGCCGCCATCAGTCGTCGGCCCACCTAGTCGCGCCCCGCGCGGCCTCCCGCGACCTGCAACGCACCGTGCCGCCTGCCCTTGCCTCGCACCGCCTGCCCGCGCCCCACATAGCCTGCCCGTGCCCTGCACCGCCTGCCCGGCACCCCGCCGGCCTACCCGTGCGCTGGTCACGTGCCCCACCGGCCTACCCACGCACTGCATGCACCCCTCCGACCTGCCTACGCACTGCACATGCCCTGCCTGGCGTCCTGCCGGCCTTCCTGCGGTCTCCCGCGCACCCCGTCGGCCTTCCCGCAGCCTCCTGCGCCCTTCTCGTCTTCTCGCGGGCCTGCCTCACCCTGGTCGACTGCTGGTCGGCCCGCCTGGCACCCAGCCCGGCTACCCACTGGCCTCCCGGCCTCCTGAGCCAGTCCGCGGTGTCCCCCGCGGTACCGCAGGCTGAACCGGCTCGGCTTTTAGGGCTGATCCCCCCGAGCCGCACCCCATGCAGTGCTGGCCGAACTGGCCCCAGACTCCAGACCGAGCCACCTATGTGGCGACCTCCGGGCCGAACCGCCCTCGCAGTCCGCTGGGCCAGGCCTAGAAAACCAGGTTGAACCTAACTGGCTGGCCCAGCCAATGTGCTGGGCCAGAACCAACAGGTATGAATGGTTTGACCCAGAGTGGGTCAGCCCAGACTAGGATGGGCCGTGTCGGTCCGACCGGGTCAAACCGGACTCGGGCCCACTACTGACCCTTTACTTCCTTTGGCCATATCATTGGCACCGAACAACTGTTTGATGAATCATCAGCAGTGCTGGTATTCTTAGAGCATGGCTGTCCCTTTGAGTATAACCCACCAGAGCTCGGGGTATAGTTGATATACTGTCAGGTTGGATCTTCTAAGAATCCAATCGAGCCCCGGGACTAAAAGGTGAATAACTAACAGATCGAGCGTCCGACTGACATGTCATCTGTTATGTTGAGACCTCTATGACGTGGCAGACTTTTGAGATACTTATTCGTGGCACTTTGCGATAGTTGGAGTATTTCCCAATATCTTGTGGATCAAATCCTTCCATAGGTGAGCAGATAGAGTGTGGAGACCTAGTAGCTGGATGAGACTTGACGACTGTTGATCGATCGACTCTGAGTGATTCGGATGGCCCAGTGGGGAGCACCTGGTTGTGGTGGTAGACCCACATTGGAGGAGCACCTGGTTGTGGTGGAAGACCTACGGTTCTCGACAGGAGGAGTATATTTGTAGGCTATGAGGGGGAGCACCTGGTTGTGGTGGCAGACCTATGGTGGGGAGCGCTTCTGCGTGATGCAGCAGACCCATGGTACTCGACAGGAGGAGTAACTCAATAGTACAAGGTTAGTGGGAAGTTCCTTGGTGTCGCATCATGCCCACTATACTCGAATGAGGAGGTGTTATCTGGTAGTCTTGGTTTCGATAATAAAAATCATGGTTTGCACTGATTCAGTAACTTTTGAGTTTACCTCATGATTAAGATGGACTACTTAATAACTTAGGTATATGTATGGGCATATACCTAAGTGGGGTTATCAGTTGATTTCATACTTTGTGTTATATCCTTGTTGGATTTCTGAGACCTTGATGGCCTCAGGGTCCCTACTGAGTATCGTTATACTCACCCTTGCACGGGCTTTTTCCGCACCTCATTGTTTTGGTTGCAGACGACGGACAGCGCTGACCGAGGCTGAGTGGACAGGACTGGACGGTACCTAGAGGTGGACCACACAGAGTGATGGTACATGAAGGAGATGGATGGATGTGGAGTGTTGAGGAGGCTTTCTGTACCTACCCTTCATGTAGGACTTCCCGGTGGATGATCCGACAGCTGTTTACCTTTCTTCAGTTGTAATATTTTTCATTTTCCTTGTACTTTACAGTTGGGCTTGTATTTCCGGCCCCTTTTTACTTTCCAGTACTTCTTTTGTATACAGCTTTACTTAGTTTTACTTCCATCTCATACTCTTTTGTGTGTGTTTTCAATTTATAATGGCAATATTTACCCAGTTTTAGGGAATTACGCCTTTGGTGCTCGTCGCCAGCCCCTGGCCTATGGAAGGTGGGCTTGGGGTAGTCACAGAATGGGCCCTGGGGGATGGGTCATGACATACGTAAATAAATTGTAGAATTATTTTATATATACACACAAAATATATATATATATATGTTATAAATATGAATGTATTTATTTATTTACTTATAAACACACACAGAAAACATATATTGTAAATGAATTTAAAAATAATCTTATAAATATATATTAATATATGAATTAATATATAGATATAAAATATAACTATATATATATAAATAGACATATCTTAATATAGAGAACAAAGTGACATAGAGCAATGCTAAAGGTGTTGGCTCATGAGGGTGAGGTCTCAGGTTCGAATCCAAATAGAGGCAATGCGAGTATAGGCATGAGTGATCCATGCTGTAACACTAGTAAAGGGAAAAAGAGGGCCAGATGAGCATTGATAAAATATGGGGGTGGTTGTCAAGCATTGATAAATGTGGGTGTGTCCTCCATACTGAATATCTATTTATAATATATATATATATATATATATATATATTTAATAGTGTTTTTTAGAACTGATAAAAATGACCCACTTTTAACGACACTTAGATTAACAACACTTATTTATCATTGATAAAGGGTTTTTATAACACTATTAAAAGGGGGTTTATAGTATTGTATAATAATAATTTCTGTTAGTTGTTTGATATAGAATTATTTATCAAATAATCCATTTAAAAATGTTTTAATCGCATCCATTTGATAAAATCTAAACACTTTTTGAACATATAATTCTAGAAAGATTATTATTCATTCTATTATTTCCACAGAAGAAAATGTTTCCTCAATATCAACACATTTATCCTATTCAAATCCTTTACAAACCAATATTACTTTAATCTTGACCACTCATTCATGTTCATTGAGGACATTTTTGAAGACCCATTTCATACCAATCACATTATTATGTTTAGCTTTATCCATAAACTCACATGTTATATTCTATTCAATTTATTCCAACTCTTCATTTAGGTATTTCAAATGTGATTCATCCATTTTTTCTTCTTCAAATGGATTTGGTTATACCAATGATAATATAGCATCATACTCCAATATTCTCTTTCTCTATGTCTGTGTTGGACTAAAATTTTATCAAATAATATTTCCCAGATCAATTCCACATCTACTTAATCTTATTTGGGTCCCAAGTTGATTCTCTTAATCATATTGCACTTCCTCAAACTCAAATTTAGAATCATCGTCAACTTTATGGTCTTGATATTATCCTAAATCCACGATTATCGTTTCTTCTTCTTAATTCACTACCTTAAAGAAAATATTTATTGAATTATCTTATGCTTCATGTTCAGTAGCTTTCACACCACTAATTTCAACTATTTTTTGATCTTTTTATTGAAACATTCATAGGATTTACACTTTAATGAATAGCCTAAAAAATTTAAATCATCCACCACATCATTATACTTACACTAATTTCCCTCTTTATTACAAATAAATCATTTCCTTTTAATTTCCATGAGATGATTTGGAGAGTGATTCCTTCCTTACCAAATTTCATATGACATATTCTATTTATCATGAATTTTTTATTCTAGATTTTTAGTGTATAGAGTCTTGTTTGAAGCTTCCTTCTAATAGTAGTGAGAGATAATACTTTCAATCAACAACATAATTGATATATTATTTACCATGCAGTTCATCCTTTCCATGCCTCCATTCAGTTGAATATTCCATAATACTAAACTTCATGCATTATTATGTGATTCTCTAGATAATTTAAAACTTTAATGGAAGTATAATTAGTTCCATTTTCTGATCACATAATCTTTATAGTCCTTTAAATATTATTTTTCACTCCTCTTCATAATCATTTGATGTAGTCCAAAAGTTCTCTCTTAGACCACATAAACATTGAACATCTCATTCAGATTTAATCATTAAAAAATAAAACTAATAATTTCACATCATAAGTTATAGTCTAGCAAATACAATGATAAACATCAATGTGGAAAAAATTAAGTAGATTCACTACCCTTTTATTTATTTCAATAAATATTTTTGACCATCTTTCCCTACATTCATGAATCACTTGTATTTTTATAGTCTATCTTCATGATTGGAATATCAATTATAGATTTTATATGCGATAACATCATGCTTTATTAGTTAATGTGGCACAACCTATAGTTCCACAAGCTATTATACTCTTCCACTGTATGATTGCATGTGTTTTCTTTTATATCCTCTTAGTACATATTACTGCTTTTCCTCCATCCATTAATGAGTGATTTCTCATCCTTTCCTTTGATTAAACATATTTTTTAAATGTATCCTAAATAACTAGATTCACATAGTTGAATCATACTCGAGGTTGTTTCATAAAACATCTACATAGAGAAATTTCATATTGATCAGATCATCGCCTGCAAATTTGGTCTTTCCACTTCCCATGATCATCAATGCTCTATCATTACCATATTGAACTATTCCATTATGTATTCCATTCATATTTTTCAATATATTCATATTCCTAGTCATTTGAGATGGACATCATTTATCAGGGATATTGGTGATAAATTATATATTTTCTTGAGAGTGATTGGAGCTAGATTAGTCTTCTCAGTCCTTTTATTTTCCTTATAAGAGATTCCTAATTGTGATGAGTCCTAAGATGAAATATAATCTTTCTCACCATTATAGGAAGTGAAATAAAACTCTTCTCCTTACAATGGGAAATATCTATTTCCAATAGCATTCATGTTAGGTTGTCTTATATTCATCTGTATTTGGTTTCCATGGTTTCAATTTCCACTTTTCGTTTTTCTATAATTAACAATTTCTTTCCTAAAAGTAACATAATGAAATAAGTATTTATAGAAATAATTTCATCTATGGGATGAGTATTATGGAATCATTCTTCGTAATTGAATTCTGAGTGCTTCTTCCTTTAACTAACTTTTATATTCACCATAATAAGACATTACGTATCCCAAATAGCCATAGAATTTGAACTTAGTTAGATTAAATATCTTATTAGATATACTCCTCTATGTATTCATTGTTTTTTAATAACATTATAACAGATGGTAGGATCATGATGATTGGGAACAATGTCCTTTTATATACATACCTTTGATCCTCAAATTAATTGTATTCTTTTAGTTTTCCATCCTCATGTACTATACCCCCTTTACCTATGAAATTAGTTTTTTTATAACATAACACTTCCTTGAGACATCTTCTTCCACGTACAACCATTTGTTTTAAAATTTTATCCAAGAATATATTAAGAAGTGCCTTCTTCTTTGTGTTATATGTTTTAATTTCCAACTCATGGTTCTTCACAAAGATATACATTCCACTTCCATTATTTCAATCTTATTAAATTTATCTTTTACAAACATGTTAATATCGTCAAATATTTTTTTATTCCTCTATATATATCCTATTGTTCACTACTTCTATACGATACACTTGACTGTTTTCTTATTCTTCCAAAACATTCTCTAGATGATCAACTTTTACCTCAATATCATCAACATAACTTTAGGATTCTTAAAAAAATCATCCAATCTTCATGTTATTCTTTCTTTGTAGATCAAGCTCCTCAATATCCCCTTCTAATTTTACCATGAGGTCAAAAAATCCCATTGGTGGATCATCATATTCTACTAAATCATTACATTTATCCAATAAATTCTTCATAAAATATTTTGTGTTTGTGATAAACTTAGTTTTAATGCCTTTTACTAGATATTCCTCAATATCTTCTTCTTCTTTTCTTACCAACAAATTTATCTAGAATTTCATTCCACTTGTACATCTTGAATTACAAATACTTATAGGGGAAATTTCTTTTGTTTTTGTGAAAATTTAAACTCTCCATCCTCTCCATAAAATATGTTTGGACACCTGTCCATGATGCACCCAATCATTCAAAAATGAAAACATATTAGTGGTATGTTACCCTCAAATCTTCCTTCACATCGCTTAATCTCACTTGCCATAAGAGACAAGAAATAAACACTTAGATCTTATTTAATTTTATTTTATTTAAACTCTTGCTTCTCCAAATCATTAGATTATATCTATTTAGTAGAATGTTCTAAAACATTCTAGAGTCATTCAAATTTTATATGTGACCAGTTTGTTATATAAATCATCAAGAGATAATTCTCAATGATTTACTTATTTATGTGTAGAAGATTTTTCAGTATAAATTATTGGTGATATCTATATTATATTCTTTATAATATGAGTATAATTCATCTCATAACTAAATCCATGAAGAGATCATACTTCTTAAATAAAACCATTGAATAAAATATCAACATTTTAAATTGAACTCATCTTCAAGTCATCAAATCTGTTTTCAAGAACTTACATATTTTCTGCTTTGACTTTGGTACAACGTTTATAAATATTAACATGATTTCCCATATACCTTTGGTTTCTAGAAACTCCATAACATTAATGTATATTTGATCCTCAGAACCATCATTCAATAATTTCTTGTTTTCTTCCATCGTTGATATTTTGGAGGAATCACTTAATTGAATTTGGTTAACTGCATCTGAATAAAAATAAAGAAAAAGAGATTATAAAATGTCATTTTATTATATTATTCCCTACCTAATAAAATAAATTCACCCCTTTTTATTTATTTTCTACTTTCATCAATTAAATGTTGTCTTCATGTTAGAAAAGATACCATGAATCTATCACACAATCACAACGAGATATAAAATAATAAAGAAGGACAAATAAAATGAATTTACTTGGTTCACTTGTTATGGGAAATGTTCAAGGAGCGCATATCAATGATTTACTAACATGCCGAATTATCACTACTCCAATAGTTTTTTATTACAATCTGTATGATTAGCTCATTGCTCATCCAAGGTTCATGGCATATTCCTTGCTTCTTCTCAACACATTTCAAGACGATTTCAAATGATATCAATGAAATTCAGGTTGAACTCACAATGATAATGATTGAAGGTATGACACCTCATTAAAATGGGTGTTCTCCATGATTCTATGCTTATCATTTCTTAGTCTTCAATGATATTTGTAATAATTAAAGCATGATATTCAATAGAATTTAGTCTGATCATACATCACTTCATAGTTCCAAATATTTAGTTAATTCCACTAGGAATTCACATTCCTCCCCTTATTCAAGATATTCAATACCCCTACATTCTTTATTCTCCTTCCCTAAACTTATTTGGTATAGTAGGTTTATGTATATCTAGGGAATTTGGAGATTCAAATTCTAAATTCAACCCTCAATCAACTTCTACCATCCTCTATTTCAAATCCATCCATTGAAAAGTTTCTCATTGAATATCCACCATAGAAATTCAAATAAGTAGTTATTGGATGCCCAAAAAACTGCCAAACCTCCCTAAGAAATCCAAATCATCAATTATGTTCAAATTCTCCAGATTACGGAAGTCATAGTGTTGAAACTATCTTTATGGAAGGATGGATTGATTCCTTCTTCAACTAATAGTAACATTATGATATCTCATAGAGTTGCATGGAATGATATTGATTTATACATATTAGTCAAATCTAAGCATAACTTTCATTACCCTACTTTCTCCTTCATAGTCTAATCATCATTGTGTGGTTCCTTCAATCATGTTGTGATATTTATATCATGGTGTGATGAAGTTTTAGATAAACTCAACCTTTGAATTGGTTTTGGCATGTAGATATTCCATGGAATCAGAATCTTTAAATAGTTAATACCACTATAATCTTCATAACACCCTTCCTAACCCAGCTTTTATATCACTACATAGCTGAACTGTCAATTTTATTTTATGATATCCCCAATGTCGTTTGGGAGATGGATACAGTGTGATAATACCTTTAATATTTTCACCCAAATTTTGGAAAATTAATGGAATTTTAAGTATCAAGTATGAGACCCATACATATTACCCATGAAACTCTCATATCATAGAATTCTCCCACACTTAGCCACATTTCATCATTTTCACATCACGTCGTGACCAAAAATCTCACGAAATAATGGAATAATCTTTTCAAAAATGGAAAAGGATAAATCCTTATGATGCTAAATAAAACCCTTATGTATGGTTATGAAACTTATCTATTTTACAACATCAATGTAAATACCTGAAAATTCTATGGAAATTTTTTTCTTAAATACACGAGAATTTTACGAGTCCGTGAAAATTTACGGCGCTTGATTCCGTGGCCCGGTGTGCCCAGAATCAATTTCTGATGTTTTATTCGGGTACGCTCAGTAAACATACGAGCGTGATTTTATAAATTTTGAACCGTTGCTCGGAACTGAAATCTGAGGGCACCGTTGAACTCGCATCGCCGGTATTCTCTTAAGAATACTTTCACCTCGACGGCAGTTGGTCGAGTATAGAAGTTAGTTTTAGGGTTTTCATAAAAACAATAATAAAAAAATGTGAGATAACACTTTATTTTATTGAGCTGTCATGTGGGTGACTGGTAGTTAAAACCTCCTCCTGGGAGTTTGAGGTGGGGACCACCCCACCTTAACCTCCCATGAGAGGTTATAGTGGTGGGGGCCACCTGAACTCAACCTCCCATGGGAGGATAAATGGGGTGGGGACCACCCTGGCTTATAACCCCTTGAAACTCTCCATTAAGTGGGGAGAACCCTTGAGCTTCCCACTTTATGGTGCCAATCCACTCAAATTGATTAATGGATCATTAATTAATTGATTTGAATCTTTTTGAATTATGTGCCAACGATTAAATATTAGGTAAGGTTAAAATAATATTTTGGTTGGCATTTGTGTGGAACTTGGGAGCGGGGAGAACTTGGAAGAAGGCTCTAGCGAAGAACGTGCTCCAACTGACGAAGAACGTCGACCTTGATCCCAACTTCGACTTCCGTCCTCGGAACCTCCTCGACGTAGGATGCATTCGTCTACAACGAATCGACGTCCACCTTTCCGCGACTATGTAAATGATCAACAAACTAAGGTAGGTGTTCAAACTTGTTTCATTTCTTTTTCTTCGTCTTCCTTTATGGATTATAATTTGAAGCCTCTTGTTATCACCGTAACGTGGAGGGCGCGGGCCGAACAAACATGACCCGACCCCTCCGCCTTCTTTGTTTAATTTGACACTAAAGGCGAAATGAGTCCGGGATGAGCGTTTCTCATCAACAATGGTTGCGGATTGAAGGTGGCTCCCCGAGGAGTGCGTGACTTCTTCCGGAATGAGAATCGGGCCATTAGAACTTGTCTGATGACCCGCGAAAGGTTCGCCGGCGGACGGAACCGGCAAATGACACCGATGGAACGAAGGAAGGGAGGCTGGCACACCAGCCGGCAGCGTGGACAGCGGCTGCGCAACCGCACCTCTGGAGGAGAAGCCGCGACCCTTGGCCAAAATGGAGCAGCAGCGGCTCAAGCCGTCGGGTCGACCGGGAAGGCCCGACGCAATCGGTGTCGCGCGATGGTTCGAAGGAGGGTCGCGGCCCCTGGCCGCACTGGTGCTGCAGCGGCCGGCTCAATCCTGGCCGCGAAGAGGTCTGGTGGTCTGAGCCGCCGAGTCAACGGAAGAGGCGCGGCGTATCCGGCGCCGCACGGTAGTCGGCTGGCCGCTCGTCCAGCCGGAGGAGCAGGACCCACCGCGGGTCCTGCGTGACGCGGACCGGCGCCACCTAGCGACTTCTTTCCTCCAACCCAAACACCTATGTCGTTCGGGTTACCAGGGGGGCACGTGGTCTCCCCCCTGGACGTAGCTAGGGCGAACCCCAAGGGCCGTCGGGCCGCCATCCGCATGGGCCGCCAGCCGCCGGGCCGCCCGCACGGGCCGGGTCAGACCCACGAACCGGGTCGGACCATCAGACCGGGTTAGATCCGCAGACCGTGTCAGACCCCAATTCGGACCAATTTGACCCAATTTCACATTTCACCCATAACATGGGTTACTGGTGTCCGATAGACGAACCATATATGGAAACAGAAAACTTGGAGCATGGAGTTTCTTTTGGTATATCCCCCTCAAGGTTTGGACACAGTTGAGATACGGTCAGGTTGGATCGTACACGAATCCAACCGGGCCTCCGAGACTAAAATGCTAATAACTCACAGACCTGGCGTCCGATTGACGCACCGTCAGTTGCGTTGAGACCTCTATGATGTGGTAGACCTTTGAAATACATTTATGTGGGACTTCATGATAGTTGGAGTATCAACCGACCGATCGTGGAGTGGATCCTCCCAGAGATGAGCAAACATAGTGCAAAGACCTAGTAGATGACTGAGACCTGACGACTGCTGACCGATTCGACTCGGAGTGACTCGACTAGCCCAGTAGGGAGTGACACTATGTGACACGTCAGACCCATGGTGGGGAGAGCCTATGTGTGACGCGGTAGACCCACGGTACTCGACTGTGTGACGCGGCAGACCCACGGTACTCAACACGTCGAGTACCTCAGCAGGCTATGCGGGGGAGTGCCTCTATGTGATGCGGCAGACCCATGGTTTTGAGCGGCTCTATGTGACGCAGCATACCCATGGTTTTGAGCACCTCTGTGTGACACGGCAGACCCACAGTACTCGATATAAGGAGTACCTCAGTAGTCCAAGAAAAGTGGGAAACACCTCTGTGTGATGCGACAGACCCACTGTACTCGATAGAGGAGGAGTATGCCATCAGCCGAGGTTCCCACAGTGTGATTGGGGATGTTACTTGATACTACCCCTAGAATAAAATCGTGGTTTGAGCTGTGTCAGTGACTTTTTGTTTTCCTTATGATTGAGATGGAATACTTGATAACTTAGGTATATGTGTGGACATATACCAATGTGAGGTTATCTGTTGAACTCATACTTTGTGATATATCCTTGATGGATTTGTTAGACCTTGAGGGTCTTGGGGTCCCTACTGAGTATTGTTATACTCATTCATGCACGGGCTATGCCCGCACCTCGTTGTGTTGGTTGGAGATGACAAACAGCACTGACTAAGGGAGAGAGTAGTAGGACTGGACGGTACCTGGAGGTGGACCACTTAGCGTGACGGTACACGGAGGAGACAGATGAACGCAGAGTGCTGAGGAGGCTATCTGTACCTACCCTTCAGGTATCAACCCCGTTGGATGACCCAGTAGCTTCTTTACTTCAGTTATAGTTGCTTTTCAGTTGTACTTTTACTTTCATGTTGGGGTTGTATTCCCGACCCCTTTTACATTCCATCACTTCTTTTGTATGCATTTTTACTTAATGTTTTTTTTCCAGTTGTGTACTCTATTGTGTTTTTTTACAGTTATAAAGGCAATGTATTCCTAGTTTAGGAATTTAAGCTTTTGGTGCTAGTCGCCAGCCCCTGGCCTATGGAAGGCGAGCTTGGGGAAGTCACGATACGGACCCCGAGTGATGAGTCGTGACATGCAACACCATCACGAAATGACTTATGTTCTTGAACTGTGACCTTCTACTTCCAAAATCATCAGAATATTTCTCCATCCATCTCCACTAAACTCTAACATATTCGAATGCTTCAAATGACATAATATATTACATTGGACAGAGGGAGGGGGAGAAACAATGAAAAACCTAATGAAATGCATGTGGGGAGGCTCGAAACCGAGACCTCCCTAAAGACCCCCACAGGATGCGCCCATGAGTCTCCAAATGACATAATATGACTTCTAACAAGTTTTTAAATGAAAAAGAATCCAATATTGAAGCCTTTAGTTACAACACCTATTTTAGGTTATCAATCCTATACACCTACTTTGGTGTCATTACAAGATCAAACTCAAAGTCTATAAATGAAAAATAATCTGATATTGAAGCCTTTAGTTACAAAACCTCTTTTAGGTTATCAATCCTACACATTTTCTTTTCCATACAAGTTCAAACTCAAAGTCAATATCAAAATATAACTCACCATTATTGAAAATAAATCTAATGAAATTTTAGAATGTGTTATTAATTAATCAAATCTTGGACAACTTGAGATTTTTTAGTGTAGAAAATGTCAGTGATAAATTAATTCCATTATATTGCAGGTTGCAGGTGGTCAACCCGGTCCGAAGGTATTCAAATTTTTTATTTATTTATTTTAGGATGTATTTATAAAAATAAAAAAATATTAAAAAAATAATACAAAATACAAAAATTATTCCTTAAGAACTTTAAAAAATTTAACATGAAAATTAAACGATTTGAAGCCATGACCCAAACAGGCACCATGTAGCGAGCGGATTATCTCCCGGAGCACGTGAGTTCCGTAGAGTGCTAATCGGCCCCCTGGCGTTTAGGGCTTGGATTGATATTTTCATTGGGTTATTGTGCTCGTCTTCGAGCGCTGTCTTATTCTTTGTCTGTATTCATTTTCTTTTCATGGTTGCAGCTAGCTCGGTTTGGATGATTCACGCGATGGTATTCCACTGATGGATGATTGTGCTGCCGATCTTCCAGATGTGGTTCCCTTCGCCTCTCAAATCAGAACTCCACTATTGCCATTGTCATGGTGTTGTGACTGGAATGGTAGTTAAAATCGCGAGTTTACACTACGAGTCTACCTACGGAGCTGGGCGAGTTTACACCGAGTCCATATATTTTATACACGAGTTTACCACGAGTTTATGAGTTTTCTACTGATCATGAATTAAAAACTCACCGAGTTTGACTACCTTGATGACTGGTGCAGGGTCTGCTGGCTCCGGTCAAGGGAATATGGAGACAGAGGATATCCGGTGCTTAGGTGGAGACATGATACATAAACCTGCTATGACCTCCCCTCCGGGGCCTGAGGTTGAGGATGTTTTCAGAAGGTTGCAGAGTGATTTGGCTGGTCCTTCTAGCAGTATGGAAGGGGGCACTCGGGCCAGTGGAAAGGATGAAGCATTTCTGGTGTCTCGGATTGCACCTACTTAGGCTCCGGGAGAGTCTATTGGAGCTGCTGATGCTTTTGGTCCATCTTCTGGGGCAGTGGATCCATGACCGTATGCCATGGCGGTGCGCTCAAGTAGTAGCAGGAATTCTGGCAGGGGGCCTCCTGGTGAGAGCAAGTTGAAGGTAGGCCATGCGTGGGAGCAATCTTCACATGGGGTACGCAGGACACTGGATACCAAGGACTCCAACTGAAGGGGAACGCTGTCCTGTATTGACCTCAGCAACCGATTTGGAAGCATGAGCAATGAGGGTGAGTCTGAGGGAAATTCTATAAGGGTCCATATGATGTGGATTCTGAGGGTGATGGGTAGTTTTTTGAAGATAATGGATTGGGAGGAGTGGGTAAAGATCTGCACATCCAAAGAAGGAATAATGGGAACAAGGAGAACAGGGACCCGGGGTGCTGCATTGTTTCTAGGAAGCTGAATCCGAAGGGGCACAAAGACTACTCCTACCGTCCAAGACCGATGGAGACTCGATTGGTCAAAAAATGGGAGACACGCAAGGATCTTGTGATTCAGCCAGCAGAGGGAGTGGAAAGCCAGAAAGCTTTGGTCTTTGAATATCAAAAGCAAGAGAATGACCCCCCCCCCCCCCCCCCCCCGAATGAAGGAGATCAACAAGAGAGGTTGCAACTGCACGTAGAGGAGGTGACACCGGCGGTCACCCTTGGTCTGCGGTGTGAGGCAGAAACTTGTATGGTTGGTGAAATGAGAGTAGAGGTGCAAGAGAGGGAACTAGTCTCAAATGCTAAGGTAGGAGTGAGAGGGATGCATGTGGATCCGGATGAGAGGCTGTGATCAAGGAAGATCCTTGGGAGTTGTTACAATCCGAGGAAGAAGTGGCAGAAAAGGAGATACCCATAAGTGCTTTTGGGGAGGTTTTGGAAAGGATGAAAGAAAGATTTATTCAAGCAGACATGAACAAGGAGCAAAGCGAGTGGATTGAAAAACAAAAATTAATTCTAGTCAGAGGTTTCAACAACAAGAAAATTGTTGAGGAGGAGTTCTTGCGAGCGAGGAGTAAGATGACTTCTCATTTCGATAACATTATCAGGGAAGATCCCAGTAAAAAGGTAACAAATCTTTCCTAGAAAATGTTTAAGGAATTTAAGTCAAATGATTTCAAGCTGATCTTTAATAATTTTATTATGTGTTATAGTGTCTAATGGCTGGGTTGTACTGTATGGTTTTCTACACTTTCTCCAGAAAATTGTCTTTAATAAAAATATATATTTGGTGGTTTTACTCTATTCCAAATTCTACTCATCAAGGATCTAAAAACTATTCTTGTTTTTTAGGTTTTTGATCAAAAAAAAATTACTGATCGAATGTGAAATTATGGCTTAAAATCCTTAGAAACTCACCTTGATATTTATCTCTATCCAATTTGTTTCAATATGTGTATCACAATAAAAATTCTAATTTCAAATATGCATGTCACGACCCGTCCCCTGGGACCCGTATCATGACTATCCCAAGTCCGCCTTCCATAGGCCAGGGGCTGATGACTACCACCAAAGGTGTAAATCCCTAAACTCGGAAGGAATTTACTTTATAACTATATACAAATACTACATTGTACACAACTAGAAGCAAAACACGAAGTAAAACTGTATACTAAAGAAGTTATAGAATGTAAAAGGTGCCGAAAATACAAGCCCAATAGGAAAGTACAAGTACAACTGAAAAGAAAGTACAACTGAAGAAAAGTAAAGCAGCTACTGGGTCATCCTCCAGGGTTCCTACCTGAAGGGTGGGTACAGATGGCCTCCTCAACACTCCACGACCGTCCCTCTCCTCTGTGTACCGTCACACCGAGTGGTCCACCTCCAGGTATTGTCTAGTCTTGCTACTCTCTCCTTCAGTCAGCGCTGTCTGTCGTCTGCAACCAACTCAACGAGTTGCGGGCATAGCCCGTGCATGGGTGAGTATAACGATACACAATTGGGACCCCAAGACCCTCAAGGTCTCACAAATCCAACAAGGATATAGCACAAAGTATTAATTCAACAAATATCCTCACCTTAGTATATGCCAATACATATACCTAAGTTATCAAGTAATCCATATCAATCATGAGGAAAACACAAATTCACTGACTCAGCTCAAACAAGGATTTTATTCTAGGGGTAGTATCAAGTAACATCCCCAGTCACACTGTCAGAACCTCAACTAATGGTGTACTCCTCCCCTATCAAGTATAGTGGTCTTGCCGCGTCACACAAAGGTGCTTCCCACTATCCTTGGACTGCTGAGGTACTCCTCCTGTCGAGTACCGTGGGTCTACTGTGTCACACAGAGGCCCTCCCCACCATGGGTCTGCCGCGTCACACAGAGGCGCTCTCCACCCATGGGTCTGCCGTGTCACACAGTGGCGCTCCCCACTGAAATAGTCAAGTCACTCTGAGTCGAATCGGTCAGCAGTCATCAGGTCTCAGCCATCTAATAGGTCTCTTCACTACGCTCACTCGTCACTGGGAGGATCCGCTCCATGATTTATTAGTCGATAATCCTACTGTTACGAAGTCCCACGTAGAAGTATCCCAAAGTTCTACCACGTCTCTAGGAACTATTCTCTATTTCTAAGGTATGAGTGAAAGAGATGCATGTGGAGCCGGAAGGAGAGGTTGTGATCAGGGAAGATCCTTGGGAGTTGCAGTTACAATCCGAGGAAGAAGTGGCAGAAAAGGAGATACCCATAAGTGATTCTGTGGAGGATGCTGAATGGATGAAAGCAAGATTTATTCAAGCAGACATGAACAAGGAGCAAAGTGAGTGGATTGTCAAACAACAATTAATTCTAGTCAGAGGTTTCAACAGCAAGAAAATTATTGAGGATGAGTTCTTGCGAGCGAGGAGTAAGCTGGCTTCTCATTTCGAAAACATTATCAAGGATGATCCCAGTAAAAAGGTAACAACTCTTTCATGGAAATTGTTTAAGGAATTTAAGACAAATGGTTTCAAGCTAATCTTTTATAATTTTTTTATGTGTTATAGTGTCTAATGGAGAGGTTGTACTATACAACTTTCGGTACTTTCTATAGAAAAGTGTCTTTAATAAAAATATATATTTGGTGGTTTTACTCTATTCCAAATTCCACTCATCAAGGATCTAAAAAATTTTCTTGTTTTTTAGGTTGTTGATCAAAAAAAATATTACTGATCACATGCGAAATTACTACTTAAAATCTTTAGAAACTCACCTTGATATTTCTCTATATCAACTCTGTATCAATATGTGTATCACAATACAAATTCTGATTTCAAATATACATGTCATGACCCGTCCCCCGGGGCCCGTATCGTGACTACCCCAAGCCCGCCTTCCATAGGCCAGGGGCTAGAGAATACCACAAAAGGTGTAAATCCCTAAACTATGAAGGAATTTCATTTATAACTATAGACAAACACAACAGAGTACACTACTAGAAGAAAAACACTAAGTAAAACTATATACAAACGAAGTGCTGGAAAGTAAAAGGGGACGGAAATACAAGCCCAACAGGAAAGTACAAGTACAACTGAAAAGCAAGTACAACTGAAGAAAAGTAAAGCATCTATTGGGTCATCCTACAAGGTTCCTACCAGAAGGGTAGGTACAGATGGCCTCCTCAGCACTCCACGACCATCCATCTCCTTCGTGTACCGTCACGCCGAGCGGTCCACCTTCAGGTATCGTCCAATCTTGCTACTCTATGCCTCAGTCTACACTGTATGTTGTCTGCAACCAACACAACGATGTGCTGACATAGCCCGTGCAGGGGTGAGTATGACGATACTCAGTAGGGACGTCGAGACCCTCAAGGTCTCAAAAATCCATCAAGGATATAACATAATGTATGAATTCAACAGATAACCTCACTTAGGTATATGCCCAAACATATACCTACGTTATCAAGTAATCCATCTCAATCATGAGGAAAACACAAAGTCACTGACTCATCTCAAACCAGGATTTTATTCTAGGGGTAGTATCAAGTAACATCCCCAGTCACACTGTCAGAGCCTCGGCTGATGGCGTACTCCTCCTCTATCGATTACAGTGGCCTTGCCGCGTCACACAGAGGCACTTCCCACTATCCTTGGACTACTAAAGTACTCCTCCTCTCGAGTACCGTGGGTCTACCACGTCACACAGAGGCGCTCCCCACCATGGGTCTGCCACATCACTCAGAGGCACTCCCCCACATAGCCTGCTGAATTACTCATCCTATCGAGTACCGTGGGTATGCCGCGTCACACATAGGTGCTCTCCACCCCGGGTTTTCCGCGTCACACAGAGTTGCTCCCCACTGTTATAGTCGAGTCACTCCGAGTTGAATCAGTCAGCAATCATCAAGTCTTAGCCATCTACTAGGTCTCTGAACTATGCTCACTCGTCTCCGTGAGGATCCGCTCCACGATCTGCAGGTCAATACTCCAACTGTCACAAAGTCCCACATAGAAGTATCCCAAAGGTCCTCCATGTGCTAGAGGTCTCAACGCAACTGACGGTGCGTCAATCAGACGCCCAGTCTGTGAGTAATTATCCTTTTAGTCCCGGGGGACGGGTTGGATTCGTGTATGATCCAACCTAACCGTATCTCAACTATACTCTAAACTCTAGTGGGGTATACTCAAAGGGACCGTCTCTCATCGAGATTACCAATGCCGCTGCTAGTTTTTCAAATGGACGTCCGGTACCAAAGATATGGCCAACAGAAAGAAAAGGGGCGGTAGTGGGCCCGGGTCCGGTCTGACCCGATCGAACCGACTCGGCCCAACCTAATCTAGGCCGACCCAGTCTAGGTCGACGCGGTCAGCCCCACTGGGTCTGACACGAGGCATTGGGTGGGTCATCCCGCTAGGTTCGGCCTGGTCCGCTGGGCCCGACCCAGTGGACTGCAGCGGTGGTTCGGCCCGGAGGTTGCCACGTAGGCGACTCGGCCCGAAGGTCGGGGCTGGTTCGGCTAGCACCGCGAGGGGTACGGAACGCCGGCTCGGTTGGGAGGCCGCAAGGGGGCCGGTTCGTCCAGCGCAACCGCGAGGTATGTCGCGGGTCGGTGCGGGAGGCCGGCGGGGCGCGGGCAGCCCGCAGGCAAGTACGGGCAGGCGGTGCTGGGCGCGACGGTGCATGGGAAAACTGCAAGGCACATAGGCAGTGCGTCGTAGGCTCGAGCAGGCGCGGGTAGCATGCCGGGAGGCCGGCAGGGCGTCGGGCAGCACGCCGGGCGGCTGCGAGCAGGCGGCCTGGGCGAAGTGCTGGGCGCCGGGAGGCCGACTGGGCATCGGGCAGCATGCCGGGAGGCCGTCTGGGTGCTAGGTAGCGCACCAGGAGGCCGGCTGGGTGACGGGTAGCGTGCATGAAGGCCGTCCGGGCGCCGAGAAGCGCACCAGGAGGCCACGGGTAGGCGGGCTAGGCACCGGGCAGGATGTGGGTTCGGCCGGGGGGCGCGGGGCACCGCGGGGGCGGCGCGGTTCATGGAGGTTGCGGGTAGCACAACCTTGTCATTACTGCCTTGGTCGCCTCCTTGTTGTTGCCTTTCCATGCTAAAGAAACATCACAAGAGATCAGCGGAGGGAGTCAGGCCATGTTATTTAGCCCGCACCCTCTGCATTTAGGGGTGATAACAAAAGGCTCATCAAGAGAAGAAGATGGTCAACAATTCACCCACAATAATTCTTGTTCAATCATTGAAGGAGATAAGAAAAAAGAATATCAACCTATAATAAACCCCTACCTTGATTTTCAGGCATCGACGGTGAAGTCTTGGGAAGAACACGTAGTCGTCGTTTGTCATGTCCTCCGCACGCTTCCACTTCCGAGTTCGCATGACGGTTTTAGAAGTGACTCCACATTGGTAGGTATCCGGGGAAGAAGTTCGAGGAAGAAGTCTGTGGAAGATCTTTGTCGGCGTTCTTCGTTCTCCGTTCTTCTTTGGGAGAACTTCTTTTCTCCCAAGATTCCTCTCAAAGCTGCCACCAAATGAGAATTTCCAAGCCAAAAATAATATAAGTTTGTCTATTATTTTTTTGGCACCACAATTTCAAATTGGAGAAATAAATTAAGAGGCTCCCCTTAATTAATTCACAGTAATGACGTAATTAATTAATGAGGAGGTCAATAGACTCTCCTTAATTAATTCACAGGCGTTGACACAATTGATTAATAGGGAGGTCAAGAGGCTCCCCCCTCATTAATGTGGGGAGTTGGGAGGTTTTCCTCTTCTCCCATTAATAGGGAGGGTTAAGCCCCATGTGGTCCCCACCTCATTTATCCTCACATGGGAGGTTCATTCAGGTGGGCCCCACCACCATAACCTCTAAGGAGATGTTAAGGTATGGTGACACCACCTCCAACCTCCATGGGGAGGTTTTAACCTCCACACACCAAATGGCGGCTCAAAATAAAATAAAGTATAGGGCACTTTAATTTTTTTAGGAAAAACCCCAAAACTAACTTCCATTATCGATTCACTGCCGTCGAAGTGAATGTCTTCTTAAGAAAATACCTGTAACACCCCAAGCTTCTACGGTACGTTTCCCTTTGAATAATGTAATAGCGTGTGTTGTACGCAACATCGAGTTCTAACACACACCACAACCGATCAAACTAGCCATTATGAATAGTAATACCTACTTATTGAAATTATATATATTTTATATTTTAAAATGGACTTCATTTTTGGATTCGGAATATCGAAATTATCCTAAGTTGAATTTTTGGTATTTTTCTGAGAACTTCCAATTGTTATGAATAGTGAAAAATACATAAAAACAACTTTTTTAATCAAAATAATTTATAATGATAAATTATATTATTGAGTGGTTTTAAATTATAATTAGAATATATTTTTACCATTTTATCCAATGGTGTTTATTATAATTAATTTCACTTTGAAATTGGACATAAACAATTGTCAATATTTTGATATATATTGTTTCTTAAAAACACGCTATTTGTTGTGACATCGGGAATTAATTATAAAATTAATTAATGCAACTTATATGTTTGGAATTTTGTAAAATAGAAATCATTTTTGAATTTAGAATATCAATTATAGCTTAGGGTGAAATTTTGGCATTATTCTGAAATACTTCAATTTTGATGAATAGTGAAACTACTAAGTGGTAGTTAGAAACTGAATTTTTCATAAAACATAATTTTACCGCTTCTGTGATTGGAATTTTGAAAATCCGAGAGACACGGTTAATATCATGGAGTAAATGTGGTTCAATGAGATGAAAATAATTTTTGGTGAATAGTAACTTTTTACTTTTATTTACCACGGTTAAAAGTAAATAGGGTAATTAAGGGTAAAAATGATATTAATATTACCCTAACATATGTCCTAATTCTATTGGACAAGTTTATCTCGACCAAAAACAACCTTAGGAATAAAATATTGTCATTTAGGTCCACTTGGATTAGATTAGGACATTTATTATTATTTAATTCAAAGAAGAGTTAAAAGAGTTAAAATCAATGTTTATTTACTAAAACATTTTTAATATAAGGTTATACATAAGATAAATTCGATTGTAAATATTAATTAGAAATATAAAAAGATTTACTACATAATGATATTTTATTTATAATTTTTAGACATTAAATAATTTAATTTATTTATGATACAATGATGATGAAGTAATTACCATAATAGAGAAAAATTAAAATAATTGATATTATAAATACCTAAATAAATATAATTTGAGACTTTTAATGAATTAAAATAATTTTATAGGATAATATGACATACTAGTATTGATTTAATTGACTTTTTTCGAACTAATAATTCTGTTATAATTTTCACAAAAATCAATTTTCCAAATAGTGTCAAAATTGACATAAATGAGTTTTAAAAATAAATATTATATTATTAATTGATATTAAATTCATAAAAATCTAAGGTTCGGCCAAGAGAATTATATCATGATAGTTGTATCATTAATGGACCACATGGGGGTCACTTGGAGGTATATTGTAAGTTTATTAACTATATAATATAAAAATACAAAGTGACATGGTAAATGTCAAACTAATTAACTAAGAGTTAAAACTAAAATATAAGGTTAATATAATGACCCAAACCTGTCTAAATTATATTGGTTGAGTGGTTTTCGACCTATCCCTACCTTAACCTTTAAATAATACACTTTGGATCCATTATAAACTGAATATGAATTTATTATAAAATAATATTTCTAGCTTTTCCAAAGGTGCCCCTCACCCCTCTTATAAAAGAGAACTCTCCCTTCTCATTAACTCACACCTTCAAAGCCTTTTGGCTCGGCCAAACTCTGCCTAAATACTCTCTCAACATACGTCAATTCATCCTAGAGGCCTTAATATAGTCAGAAAGCAAACCTAAAATCCCTTTTGATCAAATCAAAAGGAAGAACCCGAAGAAGAGGTAATGTTTTCACCACCCTTTTTCAAATTCATTTCTTCTTCCACTTCTTCCTCCTTTGTTATTACAATTCTAAAATAATAACTCCAGTATCTTATATATAATGTGATGTTATTATAAATATTTTACAACCATATTCATTATTCTATCCATCCTTTGAATAACATGTCACCATACGTGCGTACGTACGGCTTACTGTCTCCACGTCGTGGTGTAATTGTTATTCAATAAATATTTAATTTGGATGGGTATAATAATGATGTGTAACTCATGTAAATAATAAATATAACATGATAATGATTTTTTATATATGTTATACCATCCAATTATTTATTATTTTAATATCAAAAGAATGATATTGTCGCTCGTGCGTACGTACGGACTACCGTCTCCCCGAACGCGATGAGATTCATTATCCATCGTATCCATTCAAGTATAATTATCATTTGATTATTTGAAAATAATGTTTAAGGACTTGATATCATTCTGGATATGAATAAGATACATCCTATCCATAACAAACATGGCTTACGTAACAAAACATATCAAAGAAAACGAGTAAGTTAACACCCGAAACGACGATAATACTAAGATATTATTAACTAATCAATGTTAAAAGATCATATATGATATCATATTCTTATATAATTTAATAAAAATTATTTCACCATTATACAGGAGTTTAACCTACCCCAACCAAGGAAAAGTACAAGGGAAGGGTTTAATTCGCAATCTCTTCATTATCCGAGGTTGTTTGTACTTAATAATCTACTAGGATCTCTTTATCATCCACATCCATGTTTCTTAAAAATGTATTTCAAAACATTTTTACTATTTACAAGAATATGGGTTAAAGTCATTTATACCCTTGTTTTAATTTTTATAGGAGGTTTATAAAGGAATATTTCTGTCGCTTTCCAAACAAGGTGCTTTTAACCTTTTCGGCATAATTAAGGTAAGAATGTTTTTTTAACTTATACGGCGGGTGCGGCTATTTTCCACCGTTATAAAATATTTGAAGCTTCCCTTACAAGATTATAAGAATATTTTCAAATAAAATGTTTTATTTTATAAATATATGACTATTAAATGATTTCAAAATAGAAAGAGATATTTCTCTAAAAAGATTTTTGATTTCATCTATGTCAACATACTTTGATGAATTTTACGCTTATTTGAAGTTGATTTATTATGATACAAAACTTCTATATTGTATTGAAGGTTTTGTGATATGTTTTTCGGTGGATTTTTTATTTTTCTACCATTCATGGTTTATGGATGAAGTATTTACATTTCGTATGCTAGTTTTAATACGAATGTTTATGTTATGTTTAAACCTTTTCATATGGGAATGCATTGGACTTAATATGTGACAGGTGGAGCCCGCTATAACCTCTCAATGCATCGGTTGGACTCATGAGACAAACTAGTGTCTTGGCACAAGGCCTTGGAAAAATCTTATTTGTAGTCTAGGCACGAGGCCTTGGCTATGTGGTTATGATAGTTTGGCATTATCCATTCCATTATTATGAATGTTGTTATTGATATTTCATGTGATTATTTGATTATTAGAATATCCATGTGAATAAGTAAATGGAATTATTTAATTTTATTTTTTCCATACTATGTTGAAGTTCAAGTTTAAAATGTTTTTGTTTTAGTTATACATTGCCTTAAATGTTTATTCTTATTTATGAAATTTTCCTCTATATTGTCATCCTTAATGGGCATTTGAGCTCACCCAATTTCTACGTTTTATATTTCCCAGTATGTGAAGAAGTAAATTATGAATGACCTACAGGGATATTATGAGGGTATATTAATGTAGACTATGGAGAGAATATGTTGTAGTAGTAGTTTTTTCACTTTATGATGTAATGTAAAACTTTATGAATATATCTAGTGTTTCCAAGGCTACTAAACCAATTGGTCTTTCGAGATTTGATCTTTCTTGTGATCATGCCAATGTTATTTAATAATGCACTGACTCTGGGTAACTGGGGTCGGGGCGTTACAGTTGGTATCAGAGGACGTTTAGTACAAACCTTGGAAGCTATATTTATATAAACTCTAATTAGAGCATGTAGACTTACAATGGACTTTGAGGATTAGTATAGAAGAACGTCCTAGAATATTGGTATTGTAGAGATTTTGTGAGTTTTCCGAGAAATACATCCCTATCTGGATACGATCAAGTAGAGGCGGATCTGGCACAGATGTACCTAGGGGTAAAACCCGAAAACACCGCTTTGAGCTAGACTCCGACGGGAACTGGTGCACGACAACGGGCCTTGCTGCACTATTGGTTACGACACTCCCAGGGGATATGCTTAGGATAACTATCATTTTCTTTACAAATCATTATGAAGGGTTTATGAGTATATACTTCTGCAAATAAAACATTTTTATGATTATGGATTATATCCATAAATAGTTCAATTTATGTTAAGTGGTTTATAAGTATGGAATTATGTATTTTGATTCATAAACTGATCTAGTTTATGCCATTGTTTAGAAATGGGTCCTAGTGGAAGAAATGGAAACCGTATCAATGCACGCACTCCATGTAGGGATTTCCCTCCTGATCAAGATAATTATAGTGTATCTGGTGATGCAACTAATGCTGATCAGCTAATCACCATACTGGGACAACTCACTCAGGTTATGAATAATAACTTTACCCGTATGGAGCACCCTGATCCACGGCGTGGAGGATCAATGTTAGATCGATTCATGAGGCAACAACCACCAACGTTTAATGGGAGTACAAATCTCTTAGTAGCTGAGAAATGGATAAATTCCCTAGAAAAAATATTTCAGGCTTTGGGGAGTAGTGAAAGGGAAAAAGTTATCATAGAAGTTTACCGCCTCACTGGAGATGCTGATCAATGGTGGTCATTGATTCAAAACACGAAGGAAGATGATGAAGTATCAATTATGGAATGGAGGGAGTTCAATGATCTGTTTTTAGAAAAATACTTTTCTCGCGTCCATCAAGCATATGTGGAAAGGAAATTTCTAAGTTTGAGACAAAAGGAGGATGAGAATGTCGCAAAGTACGAGGATAACTTTACAAGATTAGAAAGGTATGCTGGAGATTATATACGTAACCCAAGAAGTAAGATTGATCGTTTATTTAATGGGTTAAAACCACTTCTCCGTCGAGCATTAGTCTCACAATCCTTCTCGTCATATGAAGACATTGTCTCATGTGCTATGAAGATAGAGAAAGAATTATCTATGTCTTATGACTTTAAAGCAAAGAAAGAGAAGAAAAGATCTGCTGATCAATCTAGGAATGGAAATAAGGGGAAGAAGGGAAAGGTTGAATATGCATCCTGTGGTAAATGAAGGAAGAAACACCCCAGTACTTGCTTGAAGGGAATGAGTGTCTATTACAAGTGTGGTGAAAAAGGCCACCAAACTCGTGATTGTAAAGGGAAGAAGGAATCTACCAATTTTCAGTGCTACAATTGCATGGAGATGGGACATTATGCAAATGAATTTCCTAATAGTCAGGGGAAATTACCTCAGAAAAGGCCAAGGGATCAAGGCCAAGATTATGACATCACTACTGCTGAGGTAGAAGCTTCGAAAAACGTGGTGGCAGGTAATTTAATGGTTTCCTCATGTTTAGAAAATGCATTATTTGATTCTGGATCATCGCATTGTTTCATATCTTCCTAGTTTACTAAGAAAATTAGATATTTCCGATTTGATTTAACAAGGGAGTTGTCAGTTAAAACTCCTAAGGGAAGTATCATTTCAACAAAGTTTTGTGAATCAGTCCCCATTAGAGCACATAAATGTTCTTTATCTGCTGATCTCATCATCGTACCTATGATTGAGTTTGATATAATCCTCGGTATGGAATGGCTTTAGGACTATGATGCAAAGATTTATTGTAAGAAGAAAGAGGTTATGATTCTTGATGATGATGATAAGGAACCCCTTATCTTTAGAGCAGACTCGTCAATACCTAATTCTTATCTAGATCCACCCCCAGTAGCTCAACTAAATTCAATTATTGGGGAGTAAGAGAATGAAATTACTGTTGGTGAGGAAAGTAATGTTCAGATAGAGGATGTACCTATTGTTAAAGAATATGTAGATGTGTTTCCATAATATTTACCTGGACATCCTCCAGAATGAGAAGTTGAGATTTCCATTGATTTAATTCTTGGATAAAGGCCTATATCGAAGACCCCTTATCGAATGGACACTGTAGAATTACTTTAACTAAATAAACAACTATAGGAATTGAGTAATAAGGGATTTATTCGCCCTAGTTTTTCTCCATGGGGAGCCCCTGTTCTTTTTGTTAAAAAGAAAGATGGATCTATGAGGTTATGTTTCTACTATAGGGAGATTAATTCCATAACAATAAAGAACAAGTATCCCCTACCATGGATTGATGATTTATTTGAATAACTTCATGGAGGTCAATACTTTTCAAATATTGAACTTCGATCTGGATACCATCAGTTGTGTGTAAATAAGGAAGACATTCTGAAGACAACATTTCGAACCAGGTATGGGGATTATGAGTTTACTGTAATGCCCTTTGGATTGACTAATGCACCCTCTGTATTCATGGATATGATGAATAGAGTTTTCAAGGAATATATCGATGAATTTGTTGTGTTATTTATTGATGATATCTTGGTATACTCTAAAAGCTATGAGGATCATGAAAGTCACTTGAGCATTATCCTGGAGACTCTGAGAAGACATGAATTATATAGGAAGTTTAGCAAGTGTGAATTCTGGCTTCATGAGATTTTTTTTCTTGGCCATATTGTCCCTAAAGATGCAATCTCTGTTGATCCTTCTAAGACCAAGGCAATCCAAGAATGGCTAGCACCTACGAGTATAACTGAGGTACGCAGTTTTATTGGTTGGGCAGGTTATTATCGACGTTTCGTCTAGAATTTTTCCCGATTGGAAAACCCAGTAACGAAGCTCACACGTAAAGGGGTTAAATTTGTTTGGACAAAAGATTGTGAAGAATGTTTCGAATAATTGAAGAGAAGATTAGTCAATGCTACTATATTGACTCTACCATTGAGGAATGATGGGTTCGTTATTTATAGTGATGCATCGAAGAAAGGACTTGGTTGTGTCCTTATGTAGAATGATTGTAACACCCCGAGATTTTATGAAAAATATTATTTTAATTTCATTAATGTCTTGTGTTGTATTCTACACCCAGATTACCTTGCGCTATACGCAACACCGTATTAGCTTGCAGTATACGCAACACTATTCTTGGACCATGTTACACACAATTTTGATAATAGTTATTCTACGCAACATTGAGTGTATATATATATATATATATATATATATATTAAATGTATAAATGAAATATGGTTGGATTCTGTTATACGAAACAACGAAGGATTCTTTCACAACACGCAACCCTGACTTGGCTTGCATTACACGCAATCGCGACCTTCCTCGATAGCGTGTGTTGTACGCAATACCGGGTTTTAATAAACAATGATATATTATAATAATATTGTCATGAACTAGACGTTATGAATAGTATTAACTAAATTTTGAATTTTATAACATTATTATTCATCTTACACATTTTCTAGAACATGGTATAAGAACAAAATAATTTTTTTGGGTAAAATAAGTATTTTTCAAAAAATGTAGTTTTGCCGCCTTTTGATGGCGCACCCACATTAAATCTAGTTTTTGACATGTTTATATGCTCAATTTGACAAAATAAAATTCTTCTTTTGAATCAGGATGTAAAAATTTACATTAGATAATGTTTTGATATTTTTCTGATAACTTTCATATTTTAATGAATAGTAAAAACACGCTATATTTTAATTAAAAACAACTTTTTTCATCATAATATCTTATGTTGTTAAATTATAATATTGAATGGTTTTAAAGTATAAATAGAATATATTTTTACCATTTAATATAATTTATGTCATTAGAATTGATTTTACCTTGAATTCGTAGGTTAAATCAATTCAATCTTTTGCAATGTTTTAAACAAAAACCCGTTTTTATTCGACAACGGGATTAATTTTAATTTAATTTCTGCATCTTCTGTGTAATGAATTTTAAAAAATGGATTCCATATTTGGAATCAGTGGGTCCAAATTATGTTAATAGGCTACTTTTTATTTTTGGGAATTATGAATATTAACTACGGTAAATTTTATTTACCATAGTTAAAGGTAAATCGGGTAATTAAGGGTAAATATAAAATTATAAAATTACCCTAACACATGCCAAAATTCTATTTTATGGCTAAAAGTAAACCCATATCAACTAAGGGTCGGATTAGATTCATTTTATGGACTTTTGACCTTGAAAATAATTTAATTATTATTAAAACCAAAGAAAGTGACAACATGTCACTCTCTTAAATCTTATAAGTATAATAATTTAACTTAGTGATAAACATCATAAAACTTCGAACATGAATAGTCTCCATAAATCTAACAAAATTATCTACATCATGAGAATTTATTTATAATTTTTTGGGATTAAATAATTATCATTAATTGTGACACAATAGTGATGCAAAAATTATTCATCTAGTGAAAAATCAAGAATATAGTTTTTATTAAACTAATAGTGACCATAAAAGGCACAAAACCCTGAACAAAACTTATTGGTCATGTAAATTGAAACTATAATCATCCAATGGTCGAATATTTGACCATTTGGAGTCTTATACAAGCAATTATGACACTTATAATATTTTATTTTAAATGATGCCAAAGTTGTCACCTTCATAAGTTAATAAATATAACAATTTAAATATTGTGATTTTAAGAAGATAAATTCGAGTACAAGTATTATTGTGAAAGGTAATATATTTATATTTATCATAGGATTTTATTTTAAATTTTTATGCAACAAATAAGTATATTAAATAATTATACAAAAATGATGTAGTAATTATTTTATTAAGAGATAAACCAAATAAATGGTTTTAAAAATAACAAAATAAATATTATATGAACTATTTAATGTGATACAATAATTTTATAGACACATATGACCTTTTATTAATATATTAAAGCTTTTAGTTCGAACATATTTTCTTTATATATTTTATTTAAATTCAAATAAATGAATAGTGTCAAAATTGACACTATTGTTATTTTACAAAAATAACATATTATAAAAAAATTTCAAAATCACAAAAATATTTAAAAATTATAAATTTAAATTTATATGGTCTATAATGTTATAAAGTAAACAATTACTGAAAATTCACAACAAATAAGTAATTATTTGTTATAATTTAAAATTTATAATTTTATTACCACAAATAAACTTAAATAGATTAAATAAGGATAAATCAAAATGATAAGGTTTAAAATAAGATCCAAACATGTCTAAATTTGATTGGTTGATTAGATTACAACCCTATCGCATCTAATATTCAAATATGAGTCATTTTTTGTGGTTTTTAAGTGGGGTTAGATTTATTATAAATTAATATTTTTAAGAATTCCAAAGGTGCCCCTCTCCTCCCTTATAAAAGGGCACCTCCTCCCTCTCTTCCTCACACAACTTTGAGCCTTCAATCTCGACCAACCCCAGCCAAATTCTCTTATAAACTTCCCTAGAAACATCCTAGAGGTTCTTGTCTTCCTCAAAGACCAATTTTAGTTCCCTAAGAGGAGGTCTCAAAAAGGCGCTTCAAAGAAGAGGTAATTTCTGTTACCGATTCTTTCACCTTTATTTCTTCTTCCACTTCTTCTTCTTAGGTTGTTTCATTATGAAGTAAAAAAATCAGTATCACTCATATACTGATATGTTATTATAAGTATGAAACAATCCTATTTCACCATCTATCCATCCTACGGAAAACGAAATCACCGCGCGTGCGTACGTACGGAATACCGTCTCCACGCCGTGGTGTAATCTGTTTTTCCACCAACACCTTACATGGATGGGTATTATGGTGTAAAGAATAACTATAAATAGTTATCATAACTTCATAATTATTCTTATATATTGTATCATCCACTCCAATTCAATTCAATAATTATGGAAATGATGTCATCGCTCGTGCGTACGAACGGACTACCGTCTCCACGACGCGATGAGATTCATTCTCCATGTTAACCATTTAAGAATGATTATAAAGTATATATAAGCAATAATAATGAAATATATGACATTATAAAGCTACTGGATTTATGTGTATATATATGTATGCCATCTACTTAATTCCACTCAATTCAATAAGGAAACGAAAACAACGTTCATGCCCACGTACGGCCTACCGTCTCCATGAACGGTGTATTTCTTTCCATTTATCGATCCATTATATATATGTATATTCTGAATATATATTATATATAAATCATTTTTTATATTCTATAATTAAGTAATAATGATCTATGTAATCATATGAATAATTACAAGTTAAAACACGAATGACAAATGAGACGATTTTACCCAAAACTCTACTTTAACATGAATTTACAAAAGAACGGGTAATATAAAGTCATAAGTGAACCATATATGATATAATAACAATGAATATGATTCTGTAATAAGTCAATGACATTATTTAAATCATTATACAGGAGGTTCGGACACTTACGAAGCAAATTGGACCTAAGGTAAGGGAAATATCACAATCTCATTTTTATCCGAGATTGTTTATACTTTGGTAGTTACTGGGGTGTATTTTATCATCCACATCCATTTTTCCTCAATATGTAATATTATTTCCATTCACCTAAAATTTTTTAAATCCAATTTTACCCTTCGGTGAGTTTTTAGTAAAAGATATAAAAGGAATCTTTTTTCGTTTTTCGTACGAGGTACTTTTTTGACTTTTCGGACAAAAGTACGAGAAGAATGTATTTTTTTTATACGGCATGAATGGATTTTTAAAACATTATTTCCAAGAAGATTCCTTTACAAGTTTTAAAGTTTATTTTTAATCATCTTCTTTTAGTTTAAAATTGTATGACATGTTATGAAAGGAAAAGTGTTTCTGAAGTATAAAGGATATTTTCCTCAAGAATGGAGTTCCAGTGTTTTATCAAAATTATTTTCCATCTAAGATAATATAGGGTAATGGTTCTATCCCTATTATTACATGGATTTGATTATGTTGTGATGGAAATATTTTTTATTAATTCCTTTATCTTATATGAATTTTTTATGATGTCATGATATTTAAGAATCCCATTTTTATTACATGGGTTATGCTATGATGTATGGTTTATGATTTTGTGGAACACATAAGAATGGTATCATTAAGAGATGGGTGGGACCTATATCTCCCTCCAATTCATTGGGTAAAGATTTTATATCTCATGAGATAGACATGGCTGGAATGGTAGGTTATACCGGTTCAGTGAAACAGGACTGAAACGAGGGCGACTCGGTTCAGAAAGGGACTTTATCCACTAAGATAGTCTTGGCAATGAGTCTTGACTAAAAAGAAATGATTCTCTATTATTATGTGTGAATGCCATAAAGTTTCATGTTTTAAGTTATGATTATTGTGATTACATTTCACTGCCATGATTTACCCCATGTTATGAAATTATGATCTCTTTTACAGGTTAAGATTTCCAAAAGTTATGTGCTTATGTATATGATGTGATTGATATTTCTTTTGTTTACCCTTTTTGAGCATTTGAGCTCACCCTTTTATGTTTTCTTTTCCCCAGGATATAAATAAAGGTTTTAGGTAAGACAAGGAAGATCTTTATGAGAGATTTTGAAGATCTTTCACCACGATTAGAATATTATATTCCGAGTTTCCAAAGACACTAAACTATTACAGTCCTTGTGTGTGTGTTTTTGTTATGTACTAAGTATTCCGCAAATGTAATGTAATGTCATGTACGTCAGGCTTCGGGTCTCTACAGTTGGTATCAGAGGAAAAGTTTAGTCAACCTTTTGAAACTAGGATGCGAAAACGTTAGTGAGATCCCTAGAGATATTTCTAAGGTATGTCTAGGGATGTCCCTATGGATAAGTATACGTATAGGATATAGTCCTAGAACTACGGTAACAATCTTAGAATTTAACCTAAGATGTTAGATATTAAGGGTAATCCCCCTTTACTATGTTGTTTTCCCTAGCATTATTTTTTCCTCTCACACTATTCTTTTTTGGTTTTAGAAAATGGCTGGAAACAAGATGATTCACGATAATGGAGGATATGATGGACAATGGAATGATATTCTTCATGAGAAACCAAATGAAATGGGATTTGAAAGTCCAAACATCATTATTATGCCGAATTAGCAATCTCATAATATGATCAATAAAGTAAAATTTGGTAAGTTTCCTGACTCAGCTAGTAAGAGAAAGATGGAGTTTCATGATGATCATAGACGAAAGAAAGTTCAATTTCCCCTATGTAAATCATGTGGGAAGAGGCACCAGGGAGAATGTTTCAAAGGGACTGGATGATGCTTTGGGTGTGGAAAAGAAGGACACAAAGCCAGTAAGTGCAAAGGAAAAGGTTCAGTTAACACCAGGGATGAGGATAATGGTATTGCCTCGACATCAACAATGGTAAAATGTTTTAAATGTGGAATGTACGGGCATTATGCAAACCAATGCCCTAAGGGAAAGTCTCATGAAGATAATCAGTATGGTCGTATGGGTAGTATTTATGTTGATGATGATGAAGAGACTTCAAATGATATGTGAGATGAAAGAATTATTGAAGCTCGGTCAATAGTTTAAGAATGTAGTGGAATGATTACATTTTATCATGTGTAATGTTGTATAAGTAATCTCATGGTAATATGGAATAAAGAGACATCTAAGGATTGTTACATTGTTGTATTTCCTTGATTTTTGAAAGTGTATGATTAATGGTACCAGTATCCATGAAAGGTTATTCAGATATTTTTGGAATGTAGATGATGTGCGCATAATGAAGGGAAAGGGAGAAAATTAAATGTTTGATAGTATTAATGAGCTCATGAATGATATAAGGAGAGGGTTATATCATGGTTTGAGTATATAGAATTTTTGGATTTTGGTATGTGGAATGAGTTAACTTTTGACTGCATTCATGTTTTCACTAAGGTTCAATGGGTATTCATTCTTCAAGAGAATACATGATTAAGATATTCACATGTTTATAATTTGACTAACAAGATATATCTTATGATATATGGGGGATAAATGATGACATTCACATGATCATTTTCTTTATACTATGAGCTTGGACCGAAGTATTTTAGATAAGCCTAAAGATTGGAATGGATTATGTTGGACATAAGTTAGTATTGTTTAAGGATAAAACTTTTTTGATATTGTTGATGGGATGTTATAGTAATATAGCTTTAGAAAAAGGACAACCTGCAGGACGGGCGACAGCCCATTGCGTTAGACAAGGCTGTGGGAATCGAACCCACAACCGAAGTGCGACTGGCCTTTATCGCCTACCACTGGCCTACAGGAAGTCCCTGTTTAGTAGAAACTAGTTTTATTATATTAAGCAGTATGATATATGAAGTACAAGGTCATTTTAGGAACCATCTATGATTAATCTCACTATAGATGTACTTATGTATTTTTTGATAACTTTTCTAACCTTTTGTTTGAGACAGATGGAATGACACATCATTCTATCACATGATCTGCTAACACATCACGAATGATGAATTCAACTTCATTTCTTTAAGAGATGAAGTGGAAATTTTCCAAAGAACGACAAACAGTGAGACTATACCAAAATCACGAAAGTATTTCTTCTAATTCCAATTTCATCAACTTTAGGGAAATGAACTTGAAAACCAAAAATGTTGTCCTAGTACTCTTAAATCTGATGAATCATATGGTACCTTAGATCGTCACAAATTTATGGATTTGTGATTGCTGGCTTTTCCATAGCCATGTTCTCTACCACTCTCTATCAGAACATGATGGTTAGATTTCTCTTCCGTATCCATAATTCCACCTATGTGGAAACCCAGTGATTAGTTTATTTGGGTAACCATTACATTTTATACTTTTGTTTTTAAAGACTGGTTTTGGTATTCCTTTTTATGATGTCGGTTTCTATTAAAGAAACTTTCGAATAGTAAACCATTTATACCCCCGACGAATTTCAAGGGTGAAATTCATTTTAAGGGGGGTAGAATGTAACACCCCGAGATTTTATGAAAAATATTATTTTAATTTCATTAATGTCTTGTGTTGTATTCTACACCAAGATTACCTTGCGCTATACGCAACACCGTATTCGCTTGCAGTATACGCAACACTATTCTTCGACCATGTTACACACAATTTTGATAATAGTTATTCTACGCAACATTGAGTATATATATATATATTAAATGTATAAATGAAATATGGTTGGATTCTGTTATACGAAACAACGAAGGATTCTTTCACAACACGGAACCCTGACTTTGGATGCATTACACGCAATTGCGACCTTCCTCGATAGCGTGTGTTGTACGCAATACCGGGTTTTAATAAACATTGATATATTATTATAATATTGTCATGAACTAGACGTTATGAATAGTATTAACTAAATATTGAATTTTATAACATTATTATTCATCTTACACATTTTCTAGAACATGGTATAAGAACAAAATAAATTTTTCGGGTAAAATAAGTATTTTTAAAAAAATGCAGTTTTGCCGCCTTTGGATGGCGCACCCACTTTAAGTCTAGTTTTTGACATGTTTATATGTTCAATTTGACAAAATAAAATTCTTCTTTTGAATCAGGATGTAAAAATTTACATTAGATAAAGTTTTGATATTTTTCCGATAACTTTCATATTTTAATGAATAGTAAAAACACGCTATATTTTAATTAAAAACAACTTTTTTCATCATAATATCTTATGTGGTTAAATTATAATATTGAATGGTTTTAAAGTATAAATAGAATATATTTTTACCATTTAATATAATTTATGTCATTAGCATTTATTTTACCTTGAATTCGTAGGTTAAATCAATTCAATCTTTTGCAATGTTTTTAACAAAAACCCGTTTTTATTCGACAACATGATTAATTTTAATTTAATTTCTGCAACTTGTGTGTATTGAATTTTAAAAAATGGATTCCATATTTGGAATCAGTGCGTCCAAATTATGTAAATAGGCTACTTTTTATTTTTGGGAATTATGAATAGTAACTACGGTAAATTTTATTTACCATAGTTAAAGGTAAATCGGGTAAATAAGGGTAAATATAATATTATAAAATTATCTTAACACATGCCAAAATTCTATTTGATGGCTAAAAGTAAACCCATATCAACTAAGGGTCGTATTAGATTCATTTTATGGACTTCTGACCATGAAAATAATTTAATTATTATTAAATCCAAAGAAAGTGACAACATGTCCCTCTCTTAAATCTTATAAGTATAATAATTTTAACTTAGTGATAAACATCATAAAACTTCGAACATGAATAGTCTCCAAAAATCTAAAAAAATTATCTACATCATGAGAATTTATTTAGAATTTTTTGGGATTAAATAATTATCATTAATTGTGACACAATAGTGATGCAAAAATTATTTATCTACTGAAAAATCAAGAATATAGTTTTTATTAAACTAATAGTGACCATAAAAGGCACAAAACCCTGACCAAAATTTATTGTTCATGTACATTGAAACTATAATCATCCAATGGTCTAATAATTGACCATTTGGAGTCTTATACAAGCAATTATGACACTTATATTATTTTATTTTAAATGATGCCAAAGTTGTCACCTTAATAAGTTACTAAATATAACAATTTAAATATTGTGATTTTAAGACGATAAATTCATGTAAAAGTATTATTGTGAAAGGTAATATATTTATATTCATCATAGGATTTTATTTTAAAATTTTATGCAACAAATAAGTATATTAAATAATTATACAAAAATTATGTAGTAATTATTTTATTAAGAGATAAACCAAATAAATTGTTTTAAAAATAACAAAATAAATATTATATGAACTATTTAATGTGATACACTAATTTTATAGATACATATGACCTCTTATTAATATATTAAATCTTTTAGTTCGAACATATCTTTTTTATATATTTTATTTAAATTCAAAGAAATAAATAGTGTCAAAATTGACACTATTGTTATTTTACAAAAATAACATATTATAAAATTGTTTAAAAATCACAAAAATATTTAAAAATTATAAATTTAAATTTATATGGTATATAATGTTATAAAGTAAACAATTACGGAAAATTCACAACAAATAAGTAATTATTTATTATAATTTAAAATTTAGAATTTTATTACCACAAATAAACTTAAATAGATTAAATAAGGATAAATCAAAATGATAAGGTTTAAAATAAGATCCAAACATGTATAAATTTGATTGGTTGATTAGATTACAACCCTATCACATCTAATCATCAAATTTGAGTCATTTTTTGAGGTTTTTAAGTGGGGTTAGATTTATTATAAATTAATATTTTTAAGAATTCCAAAGTTGCCCCTCTCCTCCCTTATAAAAGGGCACCTCCTCCCTCTCTTCCTCACACAACTTTGAGCCTTCACGCTCGGCCAAACCCAGCCAAATTCTCTTCTCCACTTCCCTAGAAAAATCCTAGAGGTTCTTTTCTTCCTCAAAGACCAATTTTAGTTCCCTAAGTGGAGGTCTCAAAAAGGCGCTTCAAAAAAGAGGTAATTTCCGTTACCGATTCTTTCACCTTTATTTCTTCTTCCACTTCTTCTTATTAGGTTGTTTCATTATGAAGTAATTACATAAGTATCACTCATATAATGATATGTTATTATAAGTATTAAAACAATCCTATTTCACCACCTATCCATCCTACGGAAAACGAAATCCCCGCGCGTGCGTACGTACGGAATACCGTCTCCACGTCGTGGTGTAATCTGTTTTTCCACCAACACCTTACATGGATGGGTATTATGCTGTAAAGAATAACTATACATAGTTATCATAACTTCATAATTATTCTGATATATTGTATCATCCACTCCAATTCAATTCATTAATTATGGAAATGATATCATCGCTCGTGCGTACGTACGGACTACCGTCTCCACGACGCGATGAGATTCATTCTCCATGTTAACCATTTAAGAATGATTATAAAGTATATATAAGAAATAATAATGAAATATATTACATTATAAAGATACTGGATTTATGTGTATATATATGTATGTCATCTACTTAATTCCACTCAATTCAATAAGGAAACGAAAACAGCGTTCATGCGTACGTACGGCCTACCGTCTCCATGAACGGTGTATTTCTTTCCATTTATAAATCCATTGTATATATGTATATTTTGTATATATATTATATATAAATCATGTTTTATATTCTATAATTAAGTAATAATTATCTAAGTAATCATATGAATAATTACAATTTAAAACACGAACGACAAATGAGCCGATTTTACCCAAAATGCAACTTTAACATGAATTTACAAAAGAACGGGTAATATAAAGTCATAAGTGAACCATATATGATATAATAACAATGAATATGATTCTTTAATAAGTCAATGACATTATTTAAATCATTATACAGGAGGTTCGGACACTTACGAAACAAATCGGACCTAAGGTAAGGGAAATATCACAATCTCATTTTTATCCGAGATTGTTTATACTTTGGTATTTAATGGGGTGTATATTATCATCCACATCCATGTTTCCACAATATGTAATATTATTTCCATTCACCTAAATTTTTTTAAATCCAATTTTACCCTTCGGTGAGTTTTTAGTAAAAGATATAAAAGGAATCTTTTTTTGTTTTTCATACGAGCTACTTTTTTGACTTTTCTGACAAAAGTACAAGAAGAATGTATTTTTGTATACGGCATGAATGGATTTTTAAAACATTATTTCCAAGAAGCTTCCTTTACAAGTTTTCAAGTTTATTTTTAATCAACTTCTTTTAGTTTAAAATTGTATGACATGTTGTGAAAGGAAAAGTGTTTTTGAAGTAGAAAAGATATTTTCCTCAAGAATGTAGTTCAAGTGTTTTATCAAAATTATTTTCCATCTAAGATAATATAGGGTTCTGTTTCTATCCCTATTATTACATGGATTTGATTATGTTGTGATGGAAATATTTTTTATGAATTCCTTTATCTTATATGAATTGTTTTATGATGTCATGATGTTTAAGAATCCCATTTTTATTACATGGGTTATGCTATGATGTATGGTTTATGATTTTGTGGCACACATAAAAATGGTATTATTATGAGATGAGTGAGACCTATATCTCCCCCCAATACATTGGGTAAAGATTTTATATCTCATGATATAGACATGGCTGGAATGATAGGTTATACCGGTTCAGTGAAACAGGACTGAAACGAGGGTGACTCGGTTCAGAAAGGGACTTTTTCCACTAAGATAGTCATGGAAATGAGTCTTGAATAACAAGAAATGATTCTTTATTATTATGTGCGAATTCCAGAAAGTTTCATCTTTTAAGTTATGATTATTGTGATTACATTTCACTGCCATGATTTAGCCCATGTTATGAAATTATGATCTCTTTTGCAGGTTAAGATTTCCAAAAGTTATGTGCTTATGTATATGATGTGATTGATATTTCTTTTGTTTACCCTTACTGAGCATTTGAGCTCACCCTTTTATGTTTTCTTTTCCCCAGGATATAAAGAATGGTTTTAGGTAAAAAAGGAATATCTTTATGGGAGATTTTGAAGATCTTTCACCATGATTAGAAGATTATATTCTGAGTTTCCAAAGACACTAAACTATTACGGTCCTTGTGTGTGTGTTTTTGTTATGTACTAAGTATTACGCAAATGTAATGTAATGTCATGTACATCAAGATTCAGGTCTCTACAATGATAGGGTTATTTCCTATGCATCACGACAGTTGAAAATTCATGAGCAAAACTATCCTACTCATGATCTTGAGTTAGCAGCTGTGATCTTTGCTTTGAAGATATGGAGGAACTACCTATATGGTGAAAAATGTGAGATTTATACTGATCACATGAGTTTAAAGTATATTTTATCACAAAAAGAACTCAACATGAGGAAACGGAGATGGCTTTAATTAATCAAGTATTATGATTGTACAATACACTACCACCCGGGGAAAGCAAACAAGGTGGCAGATGCTTTGAGAAGAAAATATCATGGAGTTTTGAACAATATCAGAATTGAAAGGGATCCAATTTTCATGGATCTAGTGATGATAGACATGTGAATAACTAGGGAAGGTGAAACATCAATGCTTTTTAAAATGGTTTCCAAACCATCTTTACTAGAAAAGAATTATGAGTTCTCAGACCGATGATGAATAATTTCTAAAGAAGATTAATGCTATTAATGATGGGAGATTGAGAGACTTTGTGTATGAAGAATGAATTTTAAAATTCGGGAAGAGGCTTTGTGTTCCTGATATACCTGATCTAAAAAGAGAATTGTTGGATGATGCTCATAGTAACAATTTCTCTATACACCCTGGGGAGCACCAAAATGTATAGAGATTTGAAGGAAAATTTTTGGTGGGACAACATGAAGAGGGAGATTTCTGATTTTGTGTCAAGATTTATGGTTTTTCAACAAGTGAAAGCTGGAAGGCAACAGCCTGGTAGATTATTGCAACCTCTTCCCATACGAGAGTGGAAATGGGACAATATTACAATGGACTTTGTCATGGGGCTACCAAAGACTCCTAGAAGGAACGATGCAATATGGGTTATTGTTGATCATCATACCAAGTTAGCACATTTTCTTGCTATAAGAGAAGATCTACCACTGGAACGTCTAGCAAGACTATACATTGATGAATTTGTGAGACTTTATAAAGTACCCCTATCGATTGTTTCTGATCGTGATCCCCATTTTACTTCATGATTCTAGAAAAGTATTCAAAAATCCTTGGATACTGAACTTCATTTGAGCACTGCCTACCACCCTCAAACAGATGGACAATCAGAACGAACAATTCAAACCTTAGAAGACATGTTGAGATCCTGCTCACTTGACTTTCAGGGTATGTGAGATCAATATTTACCTCTGGTAGAATTTTCCTATAACAATAGCTTCCATTTGAGTATTCAGATGGCACCATATGAAGCGTTGTATGGAAAGAGATGTCGTACACCAACCTGTTGGGATGATGTTGGTGAAAGAAAACTTGTAGGCCCAAAACTGGTGGAGGAAACGATGGAAAAGGTGAAGGTAATCCAAAATCACATCAAAGCAGCTCAAAGTAGGCAGAAGAGCTATGTCGATAATCGAAGGAAGGATTTGGAATTTCAAGTCAGTGATCATGTTTTCCTGAAGGTATCTCCATGGAAGGGAGTCAGACGTTTTGGTAAGAAAGGTAAATTGTGTCCCAGGTACATCGGACCTTTCGAAATTCTAGAACGAGTTGGGTTTTAGCTTACCGATTGGCAATGCCGCCAAGTCTCTCCAAAGTTCACGATGTGTTCCACGTATCTCTATTGAGGAAATACATGCCTGACCCAATGCATGTACTCACCTATGAGGAATTAGAACTGGAACCCGATCTGTCTTATTGCGAAGAGCCCGTCAAAATTTTTGATATGAGAGAACAAGTACTGAGAAACCGGACGATGCGTCTGGTAAAAGTCTTGTAGAGAAACCATAAGATGGAAGAGGCAATGAAAGAACTCGAGGAACTTATGATAAAGAACCACCCGAGTCTTTTCATGCGGTAGTCTTCTAGAAATTTTGAGGACGAAATTAATTGAATGAGGGGGGAATGTAACACCCCAAGCTTCTACGGTACGTTTCCCTTTGAATAATGTAATAGCGTGTGTTGTACGCAACATCGAGTTCTAACACACACCACAACCGATCAAACTAGCCATTATGAATAGTAATACCTACATATTGAAATTATATATATTTTTTATTTCAAAATGGATATCATTTTTTGATTCAGAATATTGAAATTATCCTAATTTGAATTTTTGGTATTTTTCTGAGAGCTTCCAATTTTTATGAATAGTGAAAAATACATAAAAGCAACTTTTTTTAATCAAAATATTTTATACTGATAAATTATATTATTGAGTGGTTTTAAAGTATAATTAGAATATATTTTTACCATTTTATCCAATGGTGTTAATTAGAATTAATTTCACTTTGAAATTGGACATAAACAATTGTCAATCTTTTGATATATATTGTTTCTTAAAAACACGATATTTGTTGTGACAATGGGAATTAATTATAAAATTAATTAATGAAACTTATATGTTTGGAATTTTGTAAAATAGACATCATTTTTGAATTTGGAATATCAATTATAGCTTAGGGTGACATTGTGGCATTGTTCTGAAAAACATCAATTTTTGATGAATAGTGAAACTACAAAGTGGTAGTTAAAAAATTGATTTTTTCATAAAACATAATTTTACCGCTTCTGGGATTGGAATTTTGAAAATCCGAGAGACACGGTTAATATCATGGAGTAAAATGTGGTTCAATGAGATGAAAATAATTTTTGGTGAATAGTAACATTTTACTTTTATTTACCACGGTTAAAAGTAAATAGGTTAATTAAGTGTAAAAATGATATTAATATTACCTAACACATGTCCTAATTCTATTGGAAAAGTGTATCTCGTCCAAAAACAACCTTAGGAATAATATATTATCATTTAGGTCCACTTGGATTAGATTAGGACATTTATTATTATTTAATTCAAAGAAGAGTTAAAAGAGTTAAAATCAAAGTTTATTTACTAAAACATTTTTAATATAAGGTTTTACATAAGATAAATTCGATTGTAAATATTAATTAGAAATATAATAATATTTCCTACATAATTATATTTTATTTATAATTTTTAGACATTAAATAATTTATTTTATTTTTGACACAATGATGATGCAGTAATTACCATAATAGTGAAAAATTAAAATAAAAATTATTATAAATACCCAAATAAATATAATTTGAGACTTTTAATGAATTAAACTAATTTTCTAGGATAATATGTCATATTAGGATTGATTTAATTGACTTTTTTCGAACTAATCATTCTGTTATAATTTTTACAAAAATCAATTTTGCAAATAGTGTCAAAATTGACATAAAAGAGTTTTTAAAATAAATATTATATTATAAATTGATATTAAATTCCTAAAAATCTAAGGTTCGTAAAAGAGGCTTATATAATGATAGGTGTATAATTAATGGACCACTTGGGGGTCTCTTGGAGGTATATAGTATGTTTATTAACTATATAATTTAAAAATACAACGTGACATGCTAAGTGTCAAACTAATTAACTAAGAGTTAAAACTAAAAGATACGGTTAATATAATGAACCAAACCTTTCTAAATTCGATTGGTTGAGTGGTGTTTGACCTATACCCACATTAACCTCTAAATAATCCACTTTGGAGCTATTAGAAACCGAATATGAATTTATTATAAAATAATATTTCTAGCTTTTCCAAAGGTGCCTCTCACCCCTCTTATAAAAGGGCACCTTCCCTTCTCATTAACTCACACCATAATAGCCTTTTGGCTCGGCCAAACTCTGCCCAAATACTCTCTAAACATCTCTAACTTCATCCTAGAGGCCTTAATTTAGTCATAAAGCCACCCTAAGAGCCCTTTTGATCAAATCAAAATGAAGAACCCGAAGAAGAGGTAATGTTTTCACCACCCTTTTTCAAATTCATTTCTTCTTCCACTTCTTCATTCATTGTTATTTCCATTCTAAGAAAATAAATCCAGTATATTATATAGTCTGTGATGTTATTATAAATATGGTACAACCATATTCAGTATTCTATCCATCCTTTGAATAGCATGTCACCATACGTGCGTACGTACGGCTTACCGTCTCCATGTCGTGGTGTAATTGTTATTCAATAAATATTTAATTTGGATGGGTATAATAATGATGTGTAACTCATGTAAATAATAAATATAACATTATAATGATTCTTTATATATGTTATACCATCCAATTATATTTTATTTTAATATCAAAAGAATGATATTGTCGCTCGTGCGTACGTACGGACTAGCGTCTCCACGAACGCGATGAGATTCATTCTCCATCATATACATTCAAGTAAAATTATCATTTTATTATTTAAAAATAATGTTTAAGGACTTGATATCATTATGTATATGAATAAGATACATCCTATCCATAAAAAACTTGCCTTACGTAACAAAATGTATCAATGAAAATGAGTAAGTTAACACCCGAAACGATGATAATACTAAGATATTATAAACAAATCAATGTTAAAAGATCATATATGATATCATATTCTTGTATAATTTAATAAAAATTATTTCACCATTATACAAGAGGTTAGCCTACCCCAACAATGGAAAAGTACAAGGTAAGGGTTTATTTCGCAATCTCTTCATTATCCAAGGTTGTTTATACGTAATAATCTACTGGGATCTCTTTATCATCCACATCCATGTTTCTTAAAAATGTATTTCAAAACATTTTTACTATTTACAAGAATATAGGTTAAAGTCATTTATACCCTTGTTTGACTTTTTATAAGAGGTTTATAAAGGAATCTTTCTGTCTTTTTCCAAACAAGGTGTTTTTAACCTTTTCGGCAGAATTAAGGTAAGAATGTTTTTTAACTTATACGGTGGGTGAGGCTATTTTCCACCATCATAAAATCTTCGAAGCTTCACTTACAAGCTTATAAGAATATTTTCAAAGAAAATGTTTTATTTTTTAAAGATATTAGTCTTAAATGATTTCAAAATAGAAAGATATATTTCTCTAAAAAGTGTATTTATTTCATCTATGTCAACATCATTTGATGGATTTTACGATCATTTGATGTTGATTTATTATGATACAAAACTTATATATTGTATTGAAGGTTTTGTGATATGTTTGACTGTGGATGTGTTATTTTTATACCATTCATGGTTTATGGATGAAGTATTTACATTTTGTATGCTAGTTTTAATACGAATGTTTTTGTTATGTTTAAACCTTTTCATATGGAATGCATTGGACTTAATATGTGACTGGTGGAGCCCAATATAGCTCCTCGATGCATCAGTAGGTCTCATTAGACAAACTAGTGTCTTGGCACAAGGCCTTGGAAAAATCTTATTTGTAGTCCTGGCACGAGGCCTTGGCTATGTGGTTATGATAGTATGGCATTATGCATTCCATCATTATGAAACTGGTTATTGATATTGAATGTGATTATTTGATTAGTAGAATATACATGTGAATAAGTAAATGGAATTATTTCATTTTATTTTTTCCACACTATGTTGAAGTTCAAGTTTAAAATGCTTTTGTTTTAGTTATACATTGCCTTAAATGATTATTCTTAATTATGAAAGTTTCTACTATTTTTTCATCCTTAATGGGAATTTGAGATCACCCCTTTTCTATGTTTTGTTTTTTCCAGGATGTGAAGAAGTAAATTATGAATGACCTGAAGGGGTATTATGAGGGGATATTAGTGTGGACTATGGAGACAATATGTTGTTGTTGTAGTTTTTCACTTTATGATGTAATGTAAAACTTTATGAATATATCTAGTGTTTCCAAGGCTACTAAACCAATCGGTCATTAGAGATTTGATCTTTCATGTGATCATGCCAATGTTATGTAATAATTCACCGACTCTGGGTAACTGGGGTCGGGGCGTTACAATACCAGTGCAGCGAGTTCAACAGTGCACTCATATTTCAGTTCCGAGCACCGGTTCAAAAGTTATAAAACCCCACTTGTATGTTTACTGAATATACCGGAACAAACCTTCATAAATTGATTCCAGGCACACCGAGCCTCAGAATCAAGCGCTTTAAACTTTTGCAGGCTCGAAAAAATCCCATGTAATAAAAAAAATCCACAGGATTTTTGGGTCTTTACAATACATGATAAATTTTATGTAGATCATATTCCCATATCATCCCTTGATTACAACACCTTTAATTTTTTACATATAGTAGAAAATAGTCAATGTTAATAAGGTTTCATCTTGAGAGAGCATAACAAGGTTGAGGTTTGTTTCTCAACACAAAACAATTTCTTTTTCAGCTTTGATTTTGGGGAAACATCTTTTTTATTAAAATATTTTTTATGAATCATGGTCATATTATTTTTCTTTTCTTACTCCCAATAGTGAATTTACTTTTCACCTCAACTATCATATGCATTCATTTCATCTTTTTTTCCTTATCTCCTTAAGAATCGTGTGTTTTGTTCAAACATGTGTTTTGTTTAAACATGTGTTTTGATACATATTCCATGTATAAGTTATCTTCATTATTGCTATGATTCTTCCTTGACTTATGTGGTCTTCTTTCTCCAATTGTTTTTTCTGCACACATGGTTGATTTAAACCACAATTATTTAATACAATGACCACCTCTATTTCATTTTCCATAGGATTCCTCTAAAAATTCAAATCTACATGTGATGTAAAGAATAATTTTATTTTTATATTGTATAATCTGATTCTAATTACCATAATTTTCCATAAATTCATAATTACTCCAGCTTAATGTTCGCCTTATTAATATAATAGGAATTGAAATATTATAAACATTTTCAACATAGTTGTCCCATACCACTCAAAATTCTATCAAATAGCCATTGAACCTTGATTTTCCTTTTTAGAAATAGATTGTGGATAACGTTTTTATATTTTTATTTATCAGGTTGGGGCTGTGACGCTTTTTTTTATTAGGAAATAAAGCTCTCTTTCTAACTGGGTTGAGAGGTAACTCTTATATGACTCAAAGACCAAGTGACTCATAGACACATTACAACATGGCCCGAAGGCCTAGTAGCCCAATTCCTATACATGTCCCAAAGACCCTGAGTGTGTAGTCTGCATCATGCCATGTTATCATCCGTACGACACCCCCTCATAATATTCATCACACCATAATCCCAATCTGAATATTACATTGCCCCTTATCACGAACTATTGAATCATGTCGATATAACGCATCATGGAAGGGAACCCCTCCTATCCATGATGTGGGAGGAGAGATGGATGATAGGTTTCAACACACCGATCACTATTTCAAGCCACCCACCCGGTGATGCTTGCATGATCCTCGCTTCCATCAACTACCTGTTGCTCTGCATCCTCAGATCGGTCTCTGATGTATATGATCACATGGAAAGGCACCCCTCCATCCCACATTGGTTTCCATGAGGATGAAAGGTTTAATGATAAGTGTTATCATGCATATCCCTCTAAACAAGACCACCTGCCTGAAAATTCCTACCCAAACTACCTTCCTGTTGCGTCGAGTCATTCTCTTGGTCTCTTTCACTCTGCCTTCTTCCCATTGGTGCTGACCTAGAGGCCTTGTGGGCCGAGGGCCTTCCACTGATGATGGCCTTGAGGCCCTGTGATTTGAATTCCTTCGATATCCCAAATAAGTTTTGACCTGTAGAAATAATTCTATGGCCCGAAATCCCAATCCAGGTAAATAGTTTCTCTGTTACAATACCCACTACAGTACTTCTAAAGTAACTTAGAGATAACCCCTACCTGGTATTTTTAAAATATGTCAATCATTCATGGTTGTATAACCAATTTTTTAATATTTTCATTTTTTGGGGTGGATTTTACATTGCTTTTAAGAGTTAAATTGATATATCTCCAAATACTCCCAAATAATTCTTTCCTATAATGTGAGTAATTTTAATGTTTATAAAAATATCTGGGTTTCATGGAGGCTATAACTCTTTTCTCAATGGTTTGTGATGATTCATCTTAAATATCATTAAAATTTTTAGGCTGCATTTCCAACTAAAGTCATTTCAGATTTAGAGTATTCCTCTGAAATTCAATAGATTTTAATTTATTTAGGAACTCTCTTATAATCATGTCAATATAGACTTCATCATATTTATATATTTTACTCATTTCATACAAATAACTATCCAGAACTTAAATCATTCATCCATTGATTTCTAGTTGCAATTTCTTGATAATAATGGAAGATCGTTATCTTAAATCTCTAGAATATAATTATATTTTTCATTAATTTTCTTGATAAAACTTCTCTACACCATTATATTTTTAGCTATTTAAATTTCTAAATCTTTTATATCCATCTCTAATTAGTACCCCCATTATAAATATTCTTGAAAAATATCAATTAAACGTTGGCATTTATTTAAGAATATTTTACATGTATTTTGAAAATTCAAAATAAAAGTTATCAATTGATTTTACATTCATAAACACATTACATATTATACTAAAATTTTAAAATGAATAGCCTTCCAGAGAAATTATTGTTACATATTAATTTAATTTTAATTAATAAGTAATAAAACCTCTTATTATTTTCCCTTATATGATAACATATTCATTATCTATGTGTCTTTCAACTTTTGTTTCCACATGGTTTAAAAAAATGATATCTATATTCCTCATTTGATTTTTTTTACAGTTCTTCAATTTTAGACATCATACTTCATTAGTGGATATGAAATCAATTGTAAATATAAAGTTAGAACAAAATATCTCTAATACCAATTGATGTTATCAGCGAACATGTATAACCACATGAAGAGGGGTAAATCAATGGAAGTCATTGTTTTTAAAATACATTTAAATATAACATTGACACATATTAAACTAAATGAATCAATTATATGTTGATATAATCACTCACACCACATGAAAAAATATAATAATAAACAAAAAGATGAGTTATTTTTAAATGGTCCTTGGCTAGGGTAAATGATTGCATCTTTGCTATGATTTGTGCAATCTCAGAACATATCCTTAATTAATGTTATAAAGTGATTGCAATGAATGGGAATTTATCACCCTTGACTTAATGAATGCATCTTCATAGTTGTCTCCCTAAAATTGTAACACCCTAACCCGAAAACATTGATCAATGACCTCTATAGCGGTCTATTGGGACCTTAGATGAACCTCCTCATATGCCTAATGTAGTTGACTAACAACGAATTTCTAGGATGATTTTGTTGGGAGATTATACCTCGTATAAGAGTACCAATAACAACATAAAATAACCAAGTATCATAAAAAATAGATAGTCATCAGAGAGAGAAGAAGCAATAAAACACAATATAACCTGCTATAATAAATTCCATTCAAACTCACGGTCATGCCAATACACATATAATGATCAGCCACTAGGATAATCATATATACAAAATAAATAAAAAATTATCGTACAAGGCTCTACATAAATCCTTGAGATATACATTTTCCATCTTCTGAATCTTTTCAATCTATTTAACTGAATGATCCAATCTCGAGTCACTGTAAAACCCAAACCATTGACAAGTAAAGTATGCTCGGGTACCCAGGTGGCATGACCTCTTGAGTAGGGTGTGAGTAAAACTCATTAAGACACCACCAATGACTTCCAATACATATCCAGTATATGTAGGGTATGTGCATGTGATATACTCAGGATAATAAACTAATATCAGCAGAAGTGTATATAATTAAACACGGTTGATCCTTGGGTTCTAACATGGCACCCGAGATCGACTATGCCTACTTTGGTTAGTGTTATAGTGTCTCTTGGCTTGTCACACAATCTTGCCAACCAATATCATTCTTAAGAGCCATGTAGTAGTAAGTGCAATCATCGATTCTAAGAAGGCAATCCTAATAAATCAAATCATATTAGGCATAAAATCAATTCCCATGGGGGGTAGACATAGGAAATACAATAGTATCAACCTCATGACTGGTTCCTATGAGCATGTCCCATGCAATCCAGTGTTAGAAATACTGCTGATTCCAAGGAGCAAGTCCAAGGAAATCATATAGACCTGCATGTCGATTCTTAGCATCCCAAACATTCCATATAGACATGAAGTCCAAGTACAGGGGGATTCATCAAATAATTCTAAACATCCAGGAATAACAGTTGAATCCAAATGATCGAATGTTAGATAACCACATGGGAATTCCACTTAAATTCTCAAGTGTTATGCATCCCTCCCATAATATCTCCAAAACCACATCTCATATGGGTTTGAGATCCACTAAAACCACTCCTACACAAAATTGGTCAACCTATGAAGCGCACAACCTAACATCATCACTAACTCCATACCAGGCTCAAATAATTGAATCGTGTTCTACAGTGACACATGAAATCATTACTAAAAATTACCACATGAACCCTTTCAGGGGTTGTTATATCATTGGGGCGCCCACCAGGGTCCCCTTGGTAACAACAAGCACAACATGTCACAAGGGATCCTTAGTCTCAATATCTCCTTTTAGGTCATCTCCCATTACATAGAGGGAATAATGTCCCTCAATGTCATTATAACCACATCACTCCCTTATTGGAATCAGAGGATAAGACTTAATAGCATCGGTCTCACGAGATGGCACAGTGCTTATCATGCTTCCCAGGTCTTCTCCGGAAGGTCTTCTCACCCAACCCATGCATAGTCTACCTAGTGCATGTAATCACATCTCAATGGGGATGAGCACTCACCCCATGTTAATATCAACTATCCCAAATAAATTAAGGCATATCAAGGTTTCCATAAGGCCAATCCATAGTCTATCCATCTCAATGCATCAATCCCATCTACTTGGAGATCAATAAGGGAAAATATAACTAGGGATGCTACATCTTGTTTCATTCATTTTATTCAATTCATTTGATTTACACCCCTTAGGGTATGTACATATAAGGAAATTCATTTATAATCACATCCTTGACCATCAGCAGCCGACGCATCAAGCCAATGCCCAAGGGCCCCTCTTGGCCCTTGAAACTTTGTTCAACTCCTTCATATGGATTCAATTTTATTTAAAAATTTATATAATTTTAATAATTCAATACCCATGAGTGATGAGGTTTCACATATAACATGTCACCAAAATCATGAAATTTATTATAGTGAAAATGTATAAGGACAACCTACATAAAAAAAGTTATTCTCTTTTTAAGTGCATTTAGGAAAATCTCACCCGAGCGAATCCAAGTCCAGCCATCCATGACTCATCATCCCAAAGCCATAAATCATTCTAAAACATCCAAATTAATTAATTATAACCAAATTATTATTAATTAAATGATCTTATCTAGCTTTACAAATTAAATAGGTTAGGGCTAATCATTGAATAACTCACCGAGTAGCCTCATCGCACCGAAATTGTGACCACTCACTTATAGAAGGTCCATGATTCACTCCTCACACCATCATGGTTGAAAAATATTACTAGAACTAGTTAAATAAGAAATTTAAATCAAATTTGGGAAAAAACTTAAATAAAATCACATGGAGATGTACCTCCAATGAAACTACTTCCAGACATCGTCTCGGGATGTCCTCCATCCAAGCCATGTGAATGGTCCATCATAGTGGGAAGACACCACCATAATCTAGTGGAATCAAAAAAGGGGTCCTATGCTAGAGACAAAGAAATTAGCTAAGAACAATAGATAAGAACATGTAAGAGAAAGCGAGAAATCATACCAAGAATCGGTGTGATAAATCATCCTATATCCACCCTGATAAAAGGGGAAAAGAGATGGATATAGAGAGATAAAGAGGCATATCCCATCTCGTTTGAGTGATTCATACCAAGGGTATTTTGAGAGGGTTTCAAATAGAAGACCCTATAAATTACCAAATTCCCCAAGCTCATAAAAAATGATCGAATATTCACCACGGTGTGGTCTACATGGACCATGGTGTGGTGCCCCTTCATCGGGCCTTGCCACCATGGAGACCATGGGCACTATAGTGAGGTTCCCCCTTGTCGTTTTATATAGGGGATCCTCCCCTACACCATGGTAATCTCCACAACATTGATCTCGCCATGGTATTTCCAAAATAGAGAAGGAACCAACCTAGAGATCACCACGGTGAGGTTCTACCTTGTTGTTTCACATAGAGGATCCGTCCCTCAAACCACGACATGCATCATGGTGTGGGGATTCCCATGGTCCATAAAAAACCCACAATGGATGGGATACAACATGTAGGATCTGAGAATTTCCCACAAGGGAATCCCCATAGCAGAATGGCCATCAGAGTTACCCACAAAGGCACAACACATCATGGAAGACTCTATTTTAACCATGGTCAGGGCCACACCTTGATGTGGCCTCCTTGGTTGTGGTGTAATAATCCACCATGTGGTAGGGCTGACCGCATAGTGCTTTTCCTCCTATATAGCATAGCCCATCAGAACTATGTTGTGGTCTTCTTCAACTATATGCCACCACACTGTAGCCCTCATAACTGCATTGTGGTGGCTTCTAGTAGCTGGAATTGCAACTATAAGGCCACCCAACCTTTCAAATCTGCTTACCTGAGCACTTTAACACCCCTACAAGCCTCATTCTCTATCCAAAAACATCTCATAGTGATGTTCAAAAACACAGAACTCAAATCCGAATCCTAGACCCCAAAAATATACCTGATCTAGATCCAATATAAAAATTCCTTATGAAATTCCTAACTCATGATAGTGAGGGGATTTACAAACTCAAAACCATAAGACTTATCCACCCTAAGAAGTCTTAAATATCGTAATACCATTAACTTGACATATTCCAGTCACCAACTCATAATCAAATCATTGCGTTCTATCTCAGAGCATCAAGCGATCTTCCATTGCACAACTCTAAACACGAGGTGAACTATTCATTAAAAACTAACACACTCATAAAAACATCATAAAAACATATATAAAACTCTCCATGGAACCCATTAATCTAGATAAACCATTTTGTTATCAACTGATTCATCATCATGCTCATGATACTCTCCACTATAGGGCTATACTCATATGGGCTGATTCTTAGCCATGGTAATCCACACTATAAAAATTACTTACCAAAATTAATTATTAGAGGTCTGTCGACACAATCAATTTAGTTTACATCTCACTACATCCAACCATATACAAAAACACAAGTCAGTACTCCTCTATCTGACCATCCTTGAAGAAGTTTGGCTGCACCAGCTGACTCACTATAACAACACCTTATCCCAATAACTTTTCTCACAAAGGTGTTTTGAGATCATCAAACACCAACACCATATTACAGACTTGATTTTTTTTTGTTATTCCATGGTTTATTACTCATCTAGCTATATCAGCATCCATATTGAACCCACAAGCGTCGACACAACCTAGATATCTGAATTCCATATCGACAGTCTAACAACTAGTTTTAACACACCCACGACCCTACTGATATGTGGGTCATTCCTTCACAATCCATTCTCCATCCCTTACCACATGAAGTGACTATACATAGTTATTAAACTCATAATAAATCTCTAACATGAAATATCAAATTCTTGTCATTCATAATCACCAAGAAACTCCCCCTCGGCACCTGCTAAATTTTTTCATGAAATGAGGGTCACACCCTCCAACAGCTTATGGTGGACTCCCCACCATAATCCATTACTTATAAATTTATCCTATAGCGAATCCTCAATAGGATCCATCAACCCAGCTTCTAGAAAAATCTATGATGATGCACAAACTCTAGCCAACCATACCAAGAAACCCTGATCCATCTCCAATGCCACATCACACCACTAATCCATCTCCAATCACTTGCTAACTCAAGAATCATTTCAAAATAAGACGTGTCTAACCATTCCGAATCCATTATAGATTAGGCCATCTTGGATCTTAATCCTCTATCTCATTGGAAACCATACCCGAAGTCACAAGGGAAAGGAACCCTACTAATCCTTCCCTATAAAATCCTTCATGATACTTAACACCTCAAGTGTCTTTTATTATGCTACCCAATGCATCACCATGCCCATTCCATATAATCAGTAGAAATAATCTTACACTGATATCATAACTAAAACATCTACCCATGCTTTCCATCTCTCAGGGAACTAACAAGATCATGATAACCCATCTATCAGGTTACCATTGTATATACAAATCAACTCACCAATAATCTGATCTATATCCAAGAAGGTCACTAGGGTATCCCACCTAGCCCATAAACCACGTCTCACATAAGCCAAAAATCATGAGCAATGCCTATCATTTCCCATCTCAAATATACTGAGGTAACATGCACGTCGACACCCCATATAAGGTTTACAGACACGCACAAAAGTATGAATACACACACACACACACTAGACATCATATGCCAATTCGTCAGCCTACTAGAGCACATATCCTCATTGGGTAAATGCATACAAAACTACCCACTTAAGGACCAAAATATCATATATATATATATATATAAAGATATATAGTTTCACTATCCTAAATGACCCATGTCGAGTATACCACATTCATATGGATCAGTTAAGTTGAATGCCACCCAAAATCTATATAGAAAAACACCATATAGGTCTTTGCTTTTAATTTAAATAATTGAACCCATTTGATTTCCAGAACTAGTATCATAATCTCCCACAAGGGGTTTATTACTATGGCATCAACTATTAGTAACGACCAATAAGTGTCACTATACATCCCTTACATAGAGGGGCTATATAGTATTCATCAAGGGGCATCCATCAATTGAATCCACATGATATTTCACCAGAAGGAACATAATGTGGTCCGACTAAGTAGAATGACATAAAAATGTTATATAAAGAAGCACCATATAAGTTTTTTATGACACTTTTAATAGTTGAACCCTCATTGTGGGTGATATCAATCACATACAAGAATGAATATGTCATGTGAGTCCTATATTCCAAAATATGATGCATGTACGTTGTTTGTTTCCAATGGGACTTGATCCAAAAGCCAATAAAGCTAAAATAAAAAAGTTAAATTATTTCACACTACGTGAATTCATTAAACTTTAAAAAAATACCAAGAAAAGGGATATCATACCCCTGCTAACCTTGAATTTCCATCATAAAATGTGTTTGTGATGCACTAGTCCAAGGTCCTAAATAAAAAATCTACTATCTCTAAAAATAGTCAATCAAATAAAAAATGATCTGATAACACTATGGAAGGCCTAATCACCAGACCATTGATTGTTGTTCAGGCTAGAGACCTACTGGGACCTTAGGTATACCACCTTGTATGTCAAATTCTGTCGACTAGCAGTAGAGGTCTAGGGTGATACTATGGATACACTATACTTCTATATCAAATAAAAAATTGTAGTGGAAGATAACCAAGAATCAAACATAATAGATAATCATTAGAGAATACAGAAGAAATAAAACACAACATAACATGTTATAAAAAATGTCATGCAAACTCAATGTCATGTAAACACACACTGACTGATCTCACACTGGGCAGATCATTTATACAAAATATATAAATGATATGAATGTATAGGACTCTAAAGACATCCTCGTAACATACTTCATCCATTTCATCGATCCTACGTTATATAGTTGAACGATATAATGTCAGGACTATGCCCTACATAAATTAGGGATTAGTGAAGTCCTCTTGGGTAACCAAGTGTCATGGTCAGCTAAAAAGGGTTTGTGTATAATTCATTAAGGCACTACTAAATTAATCCTGTACATATTAAGTTTACGTAGTGTATATGCATGTGATATGCTCAGGATAATAAATATATACTAGCTATCTTAAATATGTAAATAAATTCAATCCTTCAGTTATAACATGACACATGGGATCAAATATACCTTCTTAATCTAGCACAAGAGTCTCTCTGAGCATGACACACAATGTTGAAAATAAATATCAGGACTGACGACCATATAGTAGTAGATATAGGCCCCAATTCCTAAGAGGTATTCATAGAGAATTCAATCTTACCATGCATACAACCAATTCCGAGGGGGATTACCCTCAACAATTCAGTAACATTAGGACAAAAACCAATTCCAAAGAGCATGACCCAGGAAATCTAGATCCATGCATAATGTTGATTCCAAGGATAAAGTCCAAGGTAATCATATAGACTCACGTGATGAATCCTAGATCATGGGAATTCCATATAGACCCAATGTCGGAATCCAAGGGGATTTCCCAAGTCATTCCGAAAATTTAGTCATAAAAACTTAATCTAATGAGTTTTAACAAGGAATTCTTATAACAACTTGAGATTAAAAAAATTGGAAATTATGTTCGATAGCGTATATGAAATGAAACACCGAGCCTAAATGAACCATTAAATATTATTATTTAAATATTACTGTTAAAACCTATCAATTAAATTGGTGGGTATGAATAATATTAAATGATTTATGAAATATATAAAATGTTCCTACTCAATATAAATTTATTGATAAATTCTTAGTAAATTATCACTCAAATTTTAGTAAAGTCATTTTATTCTTCAAAAGTATCTTTTCTTCATAAATGGGTTTTTAGTGAGAAAATTTTACAAATAATTTTTATAACTTTTGGAAATTTTATTTGATAAAAGTGATATAATTTTTGAAATCAAAATATCAAAATTATCTTATGATAAAATTTTGATATTTTTCGGAAAAGATTGAATTTTCAATGAATAGTAAAAAATAATTATTTTTCAAATACATTCATTTATTTTCATTAAATAAAGTAATTTAGAAGTTCCATTATATTTTTTATTTGATCATAAAGTGAAATGTTAAACATTTTATTTATAATAATCTATATAATTTCAATTGAACTTGAAATTTTCAAGATTTCTGTATAAGTTTATTTTTTTGCTTAACAACATAGTTTTTTGAAAACTGTTTTTAAATGCATAAAGATCATCCATTTTAATTAATTAAAATAACCCCTTATGAGGAATGATATACGTGAAAAAATATAGTTTATATGCCTATTTATATGAATTTAAATCCATATTAATATTATTATTACTATTCATAAAGTTAATATGAAATCATCTATTGCTTGGAAAATACACTTTCCTGAAAAAACGTTTTTTGTCACATTTTGTGGATCTAATTTTAAATTAAATTCTACCAATACTATGAGTTGAATCTTGAAAAAATGGAATCCATATTTGGAATCAGGAGATAATAATTTGTTAAATTTGTCCTTTTTATTTTTATTCATTATAAATAGTAACTATTGTAAATAATTGTTACTACAGTAAAGGTAAAATAAGTTAATTAAGGGTAAAAATATTTTGATAAAAAATAAAAAGTAACTCTAACACTTGCATTAATTTTATGGGATGATTATATTTAATCTATAAAAATAAAAATTCAAATATATATCCTTTTGTTTCCATTTGACTATGATTTTGAACTTTATAATATTTTATGTAAACAAAAGACCAAAATGTCATTCACTTTATTTTATTATCTTTAAAATTTTGACATAGGGCTAAAGTATGTTCGTTTTTAAATGGTTATTTGTAATATAAATGACTTTTATTTATTATGGTAATTTATTTATTATATTTTGTAATGAAATAATTACCTTAAATATTTTCACAATATCAGCACAATATTTATGAAATAAATAAAAAATTAAATAAATGAATTTTAAAATATTAAAATTAATAAAAATTGAGAGAGTTATATTTTCCCATGAATTTTGTAGATAGATATAACCTATTTTTTGGGGTTTATGAAAGGTTTATATTTTAATTCCATATGCGTCTTTATGTTTTTAAATTCAATTTAAATGAATAGTGTCAAAATTGACATTAATGATATTTTATAATAAATAATGTTTTATTAAATGATTTTAAATACCTAAAAATCTTATATTCGGCCATGTGAATGGATTATGGTGGATATTATCAAACATAGTCCATTTATGTTCTGTTTTTCCTTTTATAGTAACTTTCTCGATCCCTAAAGAGTAAAAAACTATAATACCATTATAATTGTAAAAAAGGTCTAACACGAGTTAAAACAAAAACATAATGATAAAAACATCACCAAAACTTGTCCAATTTTTATTTAATGAGATTATTTCGACTCATCCACATATTAATTTTCAATATGATCATTTTTGAGCCATTTTAATGTTAAAATTAATTTATATTAATTTAATATTTTAAGAAATTCCAAGAGTGTTCATTCCCTCTCTTATAAAATGGAATCTCCTCCCATCTTTTATTCACACATCAAAGAAATTTTAGTTTATAAAGTCCCTAAAAAAACCCCTCTTTAAATTATCTCAACTTCCTAGAGGTCTTTTAATGATCATAAAACCATTCTATGAAATCTTTTGGTGTTAACCTTAAGAGGTTGTTCGAAGAAAAAGTGTAGTTCTTAATCAAGTGTTTTCATTTTATTTATTCTTCTACATCAATAAAAACTTTTTCAAACATGCTGAAATATTAAAAAAAATTATATTACATATAATGATATGTTTTTATGCTGATGTAATGACCTATATTCATATCCTCTTCTATCATATTGGAAATGAAACCATAATTTGTGTGTATGGCGGACTACCGCCTCATAAACTGATGAAATTTGTTTTCACCACCTATCACATATGGTTATGATGATGGATTTAATGTATATATATCATATTCATGACATATTTTTCATTATGAAGAAATAATATATCATCTCTTTTCTTAGCTTTTCATTCACTGAAAAATGATAACGTCATTCATCTGTATTTGTGGACTACCATCTCCATGAAGTGATGCGATTTGTTTTTCATCAGCACATTAAATGGATGATATATATAATTATATTTGAAGAAATAATATGGTATTTATGATTTTATTATCATTTTGTAAAGATAAAATAATACTTATCTTCTTTCCATAATGATCATTGAAAAATTGAAACGTTACTAGTACATACATATGACCCATCATCTCCATGACTATAACATAGTTCTTCTTTCATAACAATATTTCATTATTGGTTTTAAAAGTATAATTGATGTATAAAAATGACAATTATGTCATGATTATTATTCTAGATATGATAAAATAATGACCTCTTTGACCATAGTCAACCTACCGAATTCATTATTGACATATGAGATGAATATCATCAAAACATCCAATGTGAACTTGAGTGTTTAAGTAATTTTATATAACATGGTAACAAATATAATAAAATGAAGAATGAACTTGAAATATATTCTTAAGAAATTAAATAATTAACATAATTCTATTATATAGGAAGATAAATAACGTACGTGATGAGTCAGACTTGAGGTAAGAGACTTTCATTTAAAAATTCTCTTTTAATGTTTCCCTTCTAACTCTTTTTCTTCCAAGTCCATGTTCATCTAAATATTTCAAGAAAATTCTTATTTATGATTAAATGGATTCTAAAAGAAATTTTTTGACCATATTTTAATTTATTTACAATGTTTAAAAAAATATTTTTAATCATTTATGTAAGGGATACTTTAAATTAAAATCTCATTTTAAATGTTTTAATGGTTTATTTTCTTAATCTTTCTCTTTTGTGTCCATATTCTTAAAATTATTTTATGGTTGTATCTATTTGGACATGAATTAAATATAAGGGACATTTTATTTTTCTTTTTTACTTCTTTTAAAGGTTTTCAAAAGGAATCTTTTTATATATTTTATACGGAACTTTTTGAATTTTTTTAAACCAAAAATGGAATGCTCTATTTTAACAAATAAGGCATAAATATATTTTCTCACTGCTATAACCATTATTTGGGTTTTGGATTTCTTTATAATATTCCATGTTTTATTTAAATAAAAACTCTTATTCCATTATTTTGATAATTTTAGTTTTAAAAATTGGGTTTTAAAGGAATGAGATATATCAATATATTGAAATGTTTTCTCATGGGTGTGAAGAATATTTTTATGAGTAAAACGTAGAAAACTACAAGTTTTTTTGTGTTGTGATTATATAATGGTTCTTATGAATTGTTTATGATCATGTATGGTTTTGTTATAATCCAAGGGTGGGTCTGTGATAGCCCTACAATGCATTGGGTAAGATTTATATTGGAATTGACCATGAAGGTTATTCCATTTATAACTGTGAAAGTTATTCCTTATATAAGAGAGACATGAAAATAAGGCTCCAAGTTACCTATATGATTTATTTAGGATTGATATGGTATTTATGGAAATATTATGATTTATTAAGGTATTTTAATGAGAATATGTTTAAAGAAAAGTATTTTCTCCTTCTTATGGGTGAAAAGTATAACTTTGTGAAAAAGTTTTCATGAGATTTTCATGATTGCAAAGAAACCTTTTAGAGTTTTATTTTTTTATTTTAATATTTATTTTGAAAAGTATTATGAGAAGATTTTGGTAGAGAAGTTGATTTCTTGTGTGTGATTTTTTTTGAAACTAATGTTTATTTTGAAAAAAAATATTTTTTATAAGTATTTATGGACTAACATTTTTTTTCTTTCTTTTTATGTCCCTTACTGAAATTTTTATGCTCATACCATGTTCTAAAATGTTCTTTAGAGGTTTATAAGGATGATTAGGGATGAGAATGAGGTCATGAAAAAAATTGGGACGATATGCCATGAAAAGAAAACTTGTTATATCATAATTTTTTTTGTTTTGTGGGAATGATGGATACTAAGAAGAAGTGACCACATTGTGATGTAATATTTATTTTTTTAAGGATGATGAATTAATTATCTAAAAAATTAAAATATAAATATACTCAAATGTAAGAAAATTAATTCTTGACTCGAAACTCAATATTATGTAATGTTTAAGTCCAAGTCCTTATAGTCAGCATCAAATGAAAGGTGTAGACAATTTTGGAAATTAGGATGTTTTTACGTGAGGTTATCTTAAGAGTTATGAATACTATAATAGGTTTCTAAGTTTAAGGTTGATAATAAGTTTAAACACATAGACACCCCTTTTTGGGTTTTATGTTACGGGATTTTAAGGTGATTAATGATATTTTGGGAGATATTTTATTGGGTTGAGGTATATGTAACCCTTAGGTTTAACATAAAGGATTATTTTAGAAGAGTACTATTACATTTTTGGGGATGTTTGTGGAAGGTATGAGAAAACATTTGAGGTTAAAGTTTTTTTAATAATGAAGTTATTATGGTTATTTTTAAGGATTTAAAGGTTAATGTATTATTGAATTTCTATGGGTATTGTTTTTATAAGGCCTATTTTTCATTTTAACATACAATAATTCATCTCATGATTTAATGATGTTCTTTTCTATAGATTAAAGAACATTTATCAAGATGAAAGTAAAAGTACCTCACACAACCTTGATTTGGTTAAGAAGATGGAGCGGCCGAGAGAGGGCGATGAACGAGGGCACCGAACGCGGAACGAGGGCGACGGCCGCAAACAAGATTTGCGAAGCTTCGCACATGTGGTCACAGGGACTGATCATTTTCGACCTCTCGATTTGGATGAATCACCGCCTCCTGCTGATTCTTTTCACCCGAAGCAGTTCCGGTATAGGGGTCACACGACCATTTCTTTCTCGCTGGCAGAGGTTCAGTTTCTTGCTTCTGATTTTCGATTTGTTCTTGTTGGTAAATTTTTTAAACATCGTCCCTCCCTGATCTTCCTACGGAAATCATTTGAATCCATTGGATTTGTTGATTTTGATATCGGCCTACTCAACTCAATGCATATCGCGATCCGACTTTCCTCTGCAAATGATTACTACCGGCTTTGGTCTAGGGGTTCTTGGAGTTTTGGGGGCTGCACGATGAAAGTCCTAAAGTGGTCCCCTTCGTTTGATTGCTTTTCTGAATCACCGATTGCACCTGTTTGGTTAGGGCTTCCAGGTCTGCCGATGCATCTCTTCAAGCAAATTTCTCTTTTCCCTATTGCAAAGCTGATCGGTAATCCCATTAAGCTAGATTCTGCGACTCAGAAGCTCTCAAGGCCTTCGGTTGCGCGTGTGTGTGTTGAGGTTGATCTTTCGCAGCAGCTGCCTTCTATTATTTGGATCCAGAATGGGGATGCAGGTTTTTTTCAGGAAGTGGTTTATGAATCCTTACCGAGCTACTGCTCGAATTGTTTGCATATTGGACACTCCCTAGGAGATTGTGGTTCTGGGAAGGACCCCATGAATAGTCAGAAGCTTGGGAAACCTTTTCTGAATGAAGGGAAATCAGTCTGGATTGAGAAGGATCGAAGGCCTCATGTTGAACAGAATGAACCTTCTAATTCTAAGGACCCACTTCTGTCCTCATCTGTTCCGGTTTCCTGCTTAGCACAACCTACTTGCGATAAGGTTTCTGTTCTTTCTGATTTTGTGGATGCGGTCAATAATGATATGCTTTGCACTGACAACCTGGGGGTTGTTCCAACCTCTAGTGAGCCAGCACATGAGACTCACTCTGTTTCTGGTGATTCCAATCATGATGTAAGTGAGCAAGCAGATAAAATTAAGGAGGAATACCTACGCTTGAGTGCCAAAAAAGGTAAGAAATCTTTTGTTGATCCTGATGGTTTTATCACTCCACACCCTAAGAAGACTCGAAAGAGAATTGATTATTCTAAGTTAGAACGGACCATTGTCACTAGATCTTCTGGGCCTCGTGTGGAGGAAACTAACATCCCTACACAGCCGATTGTCAGCAAGAATACCTCTGCACCGGAATCCTTTAATGAAGGGACTCCTCCACAGATGAAGAGGACTCCTACTCTTGGATTGAGGATCGGGCGGATAGAATTAAGCTTAGAAATTGCACTCGGGTTATTAAGGAAGGATACAAGGAGGATTTCTACACTTGGATTGAGGAGCAGGCAAGGTTGTCTTATAGAAGATATTGTAATAAAGAAATATCTGTTGATGACTATCTCATTATCAGGGAGCGTATGTTTGATAGGGTGGAATTTGAGCTTGATCGGAACCCTGATTTTGATTATCTCCAGCTTCGGTGGGAATAACGCTTTTTCGTTCATGGTCTCCTTATTGGTCTAGCACTTTATTTTTCTAGATTTTGGGGCTTGTCCCATGTCATTGCAGGAATGGTTTGGAGGAACATCTCAGAAGATGATGGTGCTGCTGAAGGTTTGGACTTTGGGAGGTCGTTGCAGATGCACGAGCAGTAGGGATAGGCCTAGTGCAGGGCAGCAAACTGAGTATCATCAGCTACAATAGCAGTTTTGCACAGAAAATTCAGGTTTTATTTCCTCTAGTGAAGCAGCGGCTGCAACATATGCGGTGGAAGGATGACTATGGCATGTCTCTCCTTTGATGACCTTGATTAAGGGAGCGAATCCTTGGATCTATAAATGTTTGGACGATGCTGAACAAAACCAGAATGGATGGTAGGTGAAAATCCTTGTCTAACTATCACTTTGTAATTTTTTGATTCCCAGTTGGTGCAAATACATTGCACCTCATGTATTCACCTTGTTATTGCCTTTTCTTTTAATAAATTTCTGGGGTATGGGTTGGGCAACCAACTCATGCTCGAATCTTTATGGTACCTCACACAACCTTATTATCCCTTAAAGATGATTTATTCATTGTTATTATAGAAAAATCTTGTTAAAATGATTTTGAAAGCCTTTTGAGTATCCAAATCATTTGTAATAAACTTTTTGATCTATCCAACAACTTTAAAAATCTATAAAATTTATACGGATCATTATATTTCTTTTATTTTATTTAAAAATATAAACACATCTATCTCATTCTACAAGGGAAATACCACCAAGGACTTGTCTATTTATTTTTTTTATAGATATGCAATTCTTTCTATAAGATAAAGGGGATATTAGCAACATAAAAGAAATACCCTGATGTTTGGATTTAAGTTATGAATTATTTTCTTATGTTCTAATCATGAAACATGATTGAGTTGATATTGATGAATCATAAGGACATATTTCATTTCTGTGATTTTAGGAATAATGTATTAATGAATAAGATAACAAATAATAGTTAAAGGTTTAAGAAAGAATTTGAATGAAGGATGGCTTTATCAGTGAAATTATAATTTATTCTAAATATTATGAGAATCAATAACACCTAAGGATTATTTTATAGTAGTTTTTGTGTTCAAAATTTGGAAATATATGTTAGAGAGAATTGATACATTGGAAAAGTGGTGAAGAAAAAAGGTGATAATTTTTGGAGACACTCATTAAAGGACATATGATAAAGGGACAAATAAACCTTTGGGTTAAAATGTGGTTGATGTTAATGAAATAATAGTTAATTAAGATTATTAGATTTTGTGGAAAAATGGGTTGTATAGAAAACCTTATAGGTTAAAATGTTATTTGATGATTAATGATATTTTTGAGGGTGTGCATAATATTTTTGGGAATGTTATAGGAATTATATTGATAGAATAAAAAGGACAACATGTCACATCTCGAAAGGTTGTGGGGTTTCAACCCACAACCAAAGGACGAAAAGGGTATAACACCCACCACTGGTCTACATGATGTCTTTGTTAGTATGGAATTTGTTTTTTAAATGATGTGATAGATAACTATTAATTTGATATAGGGAAAATCTATTTCATCATACATATTACCATGAGATTGAAATGTGATTTAGTGATTGAGAAACTAATGATATTTCAGAAGAAAATCACTATTTTGGGAAACATATATGATTAAGGTAAATAGAATATTATGGGATTTTATTTCAGTATTAAAGGTTGAATTATCATTTTGATGTATATATGATTTTGATGTGGATTTATGGAAATTTAGGTCATTTATGGAAATGATTACCATATCATAGAGATTATATAATAATGACATATAAATTTTTGGTATGAGACCTTAAGAGTGATTGATTTTATTTGAAGGAAAATGTTAAATTTATCACTAATATAGATTCGGGAAAGGGATGCGCCAACTTTTATAAATGCTAAGCAGAAAACGCTAATAAAAGCCTCTCCTTTGTCAATGTTTTTTAGTGCTGATAAATGATAACTTTATGAGGGCAATTATTTGTGCTGATAAAATATTTTAATAAAAATTATTATTAACATATATAAAATCATTATATTGATTTTAAAAAATAATGTTTATTTATATACAATAATTAAAAAACACATGTTTATAATTAATATTAATATGATATACTATAATATATATTTTTTAATAATTCAATATATATATATATATATAATGTTTTTTAAAAAGTATTTTTATGTTTATAAATAAATAGATATATATATAAATAATTATAAAATTATAATAGATTTTTTAAAATGATAAAAATATTTATTATATTTATAAATATATATTTATAATTATAGATAAATACTTTTTAAATATATTTATTTATATTTATAATTATAAATATAAATATAAATATAAATATATATTTAAATAACTATATGTATAAGGAATTTGGTCTACATATATATATATATCATGAGATAATGAGGATATTCATGGACATGATTTCCATTATTTATGTTTACATATCGATGCGTGAGTATAATTGATTCTATATGATCATAATGTTTATATGTGGACATGATTGTGAGTTTGGTTCCAAATGTTATGATTACCAATATTATGATGATGAACATCCATATGTTATGTATTCAGCATTATGAATGCTCATTTATACATTGACACCCATATAATTCGTTCATGTTATACCCATGAACTTTTTATAATCTCATAAATACTTATAAAACTACAATAATTATATTTAAATAATAAATATATTTATTATATTTATAATTATAAATTCTTAATTATATATAAATAATTTTAAAATATATTTTTTTATAATTATAATTATAAAAATATATATATATTTAAATAATTATAAAATTACAATAAATACATTTATTATAATTTTATAAATATATATATTTATATATTAATAAATATATATATATATACATTTAAATATATTTATAATTATATAAAAATATTTTAAAAATATTTATTTATAATCATAAAAAAATATATATATATATATATATAATTATAAAATTATAATAAATATATTTCAATATTTATAATCTTATAAATATATATAATTATAAAAATATATTTATAAATATATAAAAAAATTTAAAAAATATATAAATATTTATAAAAATGTGCAAATAATTATAATTATAATTATAAATAATATATATATATGTAAATAATTCTAAAATCATAATAAATATATTTATTATATTTATAATTTTATAATTATATAAAATTATATAAATATATATAATTTTATAAATATATTCAAATATTTATAAATATAATATATAATTATAAATAAATAAATATTTATTTACAGTTATAATTATAAAGAAATATATATATATTTAAATAATTATAAATTTATAACAAATATATTTATAATATTTATAATTTTATAATTATATATAATTAATATATTTTTCATATGTAATTATAAAATTATAAATTTAATTATTTATATTTATTATAATTTTATAATTATTTAAATAAATATATATTTATTTATACTTATAACTATAAATAAATATATATATATACATACATATATATATTTATAATTATAATTATAAATATAATAAATATATTTATTATAATTTTATAATGATTAATAATTTATTAACATTAATGTTTATCAGCACTAGAAAAATGCTGATAAAGGTCAGTTTTATCAGCATTTTATATTTTAGCGCTGATAAAATCCGCCTTTATCAGCACTTTCCAAAAAAATTCAGATAAAATCCTTCCATGTTTTTATAAAAGGAACCCTATCTGAACCCTGCCACCGCCCGAGCATCAAGATTTCATGGAACCAGAGCTATATTGCTGCGTTCGCTTCCCTTATCGCTGCCTATTCTTTCATCACCCTCACTGCCACCTCCGCCTCCTCCACCCCTGCCGCTGGAACCTACTGTTATCACCAAACCTCTAAATATAAGGTATTATCTTGTTTGTGCCAATTTTTTTCAGTCATCACCATTGCTTGTGTTTCACTTTTTCTTGACGAACTGAACCCTCATCCTTTGCATACATCTTACTCCTCCTTCTATTGTCTTTCACTTCTCAGCATCCTATCTTCAGATCTAGTGGAATCAGTCAATATCAATTTATTCGGATTCCCTTTCATCCATTTTTTTCATTCCATGTGGAGTGAACCAAACTAGTTGATGAAGTATAAGTAGTGGTAGTTCAAGTGAGTTCCAAATAGATTCTATGTTGTAAAAAAAATCGATTGAGGCTAACAGTTAAAAGATTAATACCCCGGAACCCCAAATTAAATTCAATTTTATTCTAAAAATTCTTTTTATTTTAATTCTTATTAATTAGATTTGTTCTATAATTTTAATTCAATTATTCTTGAATGATTATTCTCGTTGTTCTTCTATTATTATGAAATGTTTTCTTCTTGTGATATTAGTCAATTCTTTTTAATTCTTATACTAGTTCATATTTGGTATAATGATTTTGTATTTAAATGAAGTGATTTATAATCACATTCATGCAAGACATCTTGAATTTTAAGGATCTATATGAATTGTATTTAGATTTATTCAGGACTTAAAATCATGTTTTGTGTTTGGAAAAGAATATTTCTGAATGGAAAAAGAGATTTTATTGAGTGAATTTATATTAAAAACAAATCTGTAAGGGAATTAAAATAATTTTAATGGTTGTGAAATGTTTTAAACATGGTTAATCTTTTATTTTAAGTTTTTCCTGGAAATTATGGTATTTAAATTAAAAGGGGATTTTGATAAATGTATTAATTTTTGAAACCATGTGTGAAGATTTCCTTGTAAAAAGGGATTTATTTAATTTGAAATATTTGAGATGTGGTTGATTTAATTATGAAAAATTGGGGAACAATTTTTGAATTTGTAGAAATGATTTTACATGAAAATATGGATTTTATTTTTAATAATATGGATTGTTTACAAAGCGTGCATGTGTTTGAAAAATGATTTCAACCATCCTAGGATAGGGGTGTGATTTTAATGGAAATGAAAATTTTGAAAATGTTTTGCTGTGATTTTTTCTCATGTGGATTGTGCTTTGGGATCAGACCCCTTGGTATAAATTGGGGCAATGTGATTTGAGTATTTTTAAAACATGAAGGAGATAGATTCACATTTCATATTTCTTTATTTCCACTCTATGAAATGTCTTGATATAAGGTAGAAAGTCCATTATGAGGATATGAATTAGGGAATGTCCTCTTATTATTTAAATATATTTTTTCTAGTGATTGGATTTTCCCAAATTTTGAAAGGATTGGAAGCGGAATGATCTTTTTCAACTTAAGAATTATTGAGTAATCATCCTTCCTTTTTCATGGTGACCAAGATCCTCATGAGGCTATGGAATGTTTTTTTAATCTTTAGAAATTCAGGAATTTGGAAACACCAAAGTAGATTGAGATTATTATTATTTTTGGGTGGTGTGATTGATGAGCTTAGAGTGGTTTGGGGCTTTTTAAGTGATTTCCATTATAGCGAGTTATTGGTAAAAATAATTTTGATTGTCCTACAATATCCACTATTAGCCTACATTCAAATGAAATATCACAAAATTCCATATCATAATCTCAAATAAAGTTTATTTTTATATAATTATTTGGTTATATATATATATATATATCATGAATGATGTGTATCTCTATAAAATACTATACTCATTCACTTATAATTGAGTGACCTTTATTTGCTCTGAAAATTGGCCTTTATAAACTTGTTAACACCATTAAAGTATGTCTGTAATCGAAAAGAATATGTTAAATAAATAATACTAAATAATGTTGATTTTATTAATGAACATTAAAAAACATTAAACTCAATGTAATTGAATAAAAAAATCCTCAAGTCTCTTTCTAGTACACTCACTAGGAATTTTTTTAAAGATTTCAACTGAACATATTTTGGGTATTTATTTCATTAAATATAAATAATATTTAATCAAATAGGATGGATATAAATATAGAGTGAATGAATGACAATTTTATTAAAAAATAGTATGAATATGGAGTGAAATAGTTTATCAAGTTTTCACAAGATCATGTAGATGACCCTTCTAAAATTCTTTTTTCATGTTTACACTGTTTTTATTCAAGACTAATTAGCCTAGAGAAGTTGGAAGAACACTTTATCTATCATGGAATTGATCGAAGTTATAAATTTTTTAATAAACACATGGAAAAAGCGAATGTAGATAGTGGATGGGATAACACTATGTTTTTTGAATCATCTGATACGATTACAAGTGTAGAAAATGAAGAATACATTATTGAGGATGTGATTACAAATTCCAATGACGATGAAGATCGTATTGAGGAAATGAAAATTACATTTTAATATGAACATCATGGTTTCCCAAAATTGTTTGAGAAGTTAACGAGTTGTGCAAAGATGCCATTGTATGTTGGTTGCACTAAATATATAACATTGTCAGCTGTAATGAATATATATAATTTGAAACCAGAAAATGTATGGAGTGATTCTGGATATACTGAAATAATTTCACTATTGAATGATATTCTCCTAAAAGATAATGAGCTCCCTAGCCGAACATACGACACCAAAAAAATCTACATTCGATGGGTATGATCTTTGAAAGAATACATGCTGAAAAATAATTGTATACTATTTATCAAGGACCACAAATCACTTAAATAATTCCCAAAGTGTGGTGCTTTTCAATACAAGAAAGATGAAGACATTCCCACCGTGGTTATTCATGAAATGAAAATACATCATGTTATCTATCCTTATATCAACAAAAAACAACCGGGTATTGATATTGTTGTTTATTTGGATCCATTGATCGAAAATTTGAAATTATTATGGGTTTCAGGTGTTATGTTGTATGATTATTTCATGAATGAAAATTTCATACTGAGAGCCATGTTGTATGGGGAGATACATGAATTTCTTGTTTATGGAAAATTTTCAGGATATAGCATTAAAGGAATTCAAGGGTGTCCTATATGTGAACAAGGTACACAATCAATTATGTTGAAATATTCATCGAAGACTTTATTTCTAGTACATCATAGATCTCTACCCCGATGATATAAAAACTGATCCTGTAAGACATCATTCGATGGAAGTTTATAAGAACATACAACACCATCTCCACTAATTGATGATCAACTATTTGAGAAAGTAAAATATGTGAACACTACTTATAGTAAATTGTCTTAAAAAAACCTTATGAAAATCAATTGAAAAAATAGATTAGTTTTTTTGAATTACCATTATGGAATTGTCTTTATCTCAGATATTTTCATGATAATATGCACGTTGAATTTTTTTTTGTGATAGTGTAATTGGAACGTTACTAAATTCACTTGAAAAAAATGATGGAATTAAGGCTAGGTTGGATATGGTTGACATGGGAATATGGGAAGAGTTGGCATGAGTGAAGGATGAAAAATGAACTTTTCTTCCTCTAGCTACTAACACTCTTTCCATGAAGGAGAGATATCAGTTTTGAAACTTCTTCAATGATATAAAGGTTCCATAGGTGTATTCATATAATATCAAGAAAATCATTTCAATGACCAATTTAAAGGTAATGGGTCTGAAATCACATGACTTCCATGTTTTTATGCATGATATAATTCATGCAGCCTTACGTTTCATTTTTCCCAAGAATGTCCATTATACGTTAACCAAGATATGTTTCTTTTTCAAAGATATATGAAACAAAGTTATAGACCTGGTGAAATTTCCAACTATGGAAAGAGAAATTTCCTTCATATTATGTGAATTGGAAATGTTCTTCCTGTCGACATTCATTGATACGATGGTTCACTTGGTGAGAGAGATTCAACTATGTGGTCCAGTACACTTTAGATAGATGTACCCTATTGAACAGTATATGAATATTTTTAAAGGGTATGTCAAAAATAGAATTCATCTAGAAGGTTGTATTATGGAGCTATATATTGTCGAGTAAGCTTTTGAATTCTGTACCGACTACCTGTCTGTTGTGGAAAGCATTGGTCTACCCAAATCTCATTACATTGGGATGCTTATGGGTGAAATAATTTATGGCAGAGATGTTATCAGAATCAATATTATAGATTAGGAGAATGCCCACCTTTATGTTTTTCATAACAATTTGGAGGTTTCCCCATATTTTGAAAACCAAAAATAAATTCTTAGGAATTTGAATCCATCAAGTGCTGAAATATGGATATCAAATACACATACTCAATAGTTTATAGGATGGTTTGGGACCATATTTTTAAAGAGTCAGATGAGAATCCAGATTTCATTTCAGAACAAATTCGATGGATATTTAGAGGACCAAGTGTGTATGTATTATCTTACAATGGTTATGTAATTAATGGTTATGCATTCTATACAGATGAACATGATGAAGATAGTACCATGAATTATAGTGGAGTTACACTTATGGTTGAAGTGATGCATGTTTATGGTTATAAGGATAAAAATCCAATTTACGTGAATATGTCATACTTTGGAATCATCAAACAAATATGGGAGTTGGATTATTCAATATTCCAAGTGCCAATTTTTTAATGAAAATGGGTTGATAAAAGGAGTGATTTTAAAATAAATGAATTGAGATTGATGGAAGTAGATTTCAGTAAGGAAGGGTACAAATATGAACCATATATAATGGAATCATATACAGTACAAGTATTTTATATTATAGATCCCACAAAACAAAACTTTTCAACTGTTATGTTATTGACCAAAACCACTAAAGAGTAAGATTAAAATTCAACTAAGGATGACCCTTTCATTGGGAAGTTGTAATCATTTCGCAACTGTCCCAATGTAGATGGGGTTTTTTATATTATAGGAGACCACAATTAAGGGATTTGGTTACTCAATAGAAGTGTCAAATCCCTTTATCCTTTTAAAAAAAATGAGAGTTCAATAATCAGGTTATAAATTTTATTGTAACATATATTGTGTTACCTTATGTTATTATCTATTCGATGATAAATTTATGTATTATGAATTAAATTCTAAATCACTTCTGTAGATAATTAATTCTACACATGCTGATTCTCCCAATCCCGAGGAATAATAAGTCTTGCAAGTAGCTGATGCTCTCAGTGCAAAGGAACAATGACCTTCTATACATGCCGATGCTACTGCTATAGAGGAACAATATGTTTCTCAACCTACTGATGCTCCTAGTGTAGAGGTACAATGACCTTATGCACATGTCGATGCTACCGCTCTAGAGGAACAACATTTTGACAATGTTGAATCCGACTAAATGGTAGGCAATGAAGGACTGGTGATGCAGAAAAAACATGATCATTGTAGTGTGATGATGTTAACAAAATTCATTAATGAAAAAATCTATGGCATCCAATTTGACGTCGGATGGAATGCACAGGGCTAGCATGTTAACCCTAAAAATTCTATGTTCGGTAGTTACATTGGTCTCATCACTCGGAAAAATGTACCGATTGATGTAGGTTTGTGGTACCATGTTGTGGCCTTGCTTAAGATACTGATGTGGGAAGAGATTATGTTAACATTATGATATCATTTATTTATTTTAATAAAAAATAAAATATTGAAACATTGACTTACTCTTCATCATCACTTGCAATGTGAATTTATATTAAATGAATCCCACAAAAAATATGTATTAATTCTTGTTGGATAGATTCATAGAGGATTTCAAATAGTTCTAATGATATTTCATCATAAAGAAGTTGAAGGGATAATAAACTCACACCCACTACTTATGTATGCACACTTGATAACCCAAGAAGCATGGGATGCATTTTCTATCCTTCGTGCAGATATGTATTTTTAAGTACATTGTTGATGGTAATAAATTGTTTGAAAATACATGTATTTATCACTTTGATTATGGATTTTTATCTATGAAACAATAACTAAGCGATGAAAATAAGGAATGGGTCGAAAAAACTAACATATCCCTATCATTAATCAAGGATGGGGTACGCTTCACTTGAAAATGATAGTACCTATTTTAAATCTACCATAATACTTTTATGTGACATTAAAAAACAACATAATTATGTTCCTCTATTTATATAAAGATTGATGAATCCAAATCCAAATCCAATTCCATCTCATTCCATGTGTCATAAAAGGAGGAATGTGTAAATAAAGATGAGATGCTAACAGATGAAAACAAAAAAATGTATGGGAAACATGTTTAAGTATGAAATAATAAAAATTTGTTTTTATTCAAAACGCTATTAAATAAAAATGATTACTTATTTTCCTAAATTTTCTATTTTATATAGTAATAGGAATCATCAAAACTTGTACTGGATGAACACCTACTATTGGTGACCATGAAGTAGAAAGAAAAATATGGTCGTGTTAGAGGTGTGGGTTTTGGGGTGACACCCTGAACATATTTTGAGAATAAAACAACAAGAGGATAACGATATAGGTGTGGAAGAGATGAAAGAAATATTAGCTTCCCTCGAAGAACAATTTCATTAGAAGAATGAGTTTTTCAACTGTTATGGGGGGGAGCAATGATAAGAAACAAGTGAAATAAAAAACATCACATGAAGATCCCGCCCCACCCCCACTAGCTTTGAGGTGAGCCATTCTCTTCAAAGAGCTGTCTTAGTCGAGGTAATCAATATTCTAATAATCGTTTCTATGAAATGAGAATCATAAAAACATTTATACCTTTACTGTACTGCAATTGTTCACGGTGAAAATGATTGTGATTTATATCTATAAACACCCACCCATTGCCTTATAGTGAGGGCTACGATGTTCAATATTCAAAATGATAGGATACACAACATACCACTTCCAACAGGTCATGTGAGAGTGGAAATTAATATAGCTCATGTGCCAAGAAACAAGCTACCTATTCCACTTGATGATGAAGATATTCACATGGTCAACCAAGTTTTTGGAATATTCATCACATGAACGTCTGATCTAGTAAAAACATGTGAAGATAAGGAGTTATTCATTTCCAATTAAATTTTCATGCTAAAACATTAACAATTAATGTAAAAATAACCGAACCAATGAATGTTATTAAACACAGAAAAAGGTAAGGGGTGAAATGAAAGGTAGACTCAAAACCATATAAAAGATCAACCAACTAATTGAAAAGATCTTCCAAAATCACCTTTACCCCACCCATTATATATCCACATTAACTAACATTAAAGGTTCATGCAGATACAAAGTTACAAAATGGTAGTAGTCACATAATTTATTTTGAAGAAAATATTTACTGATAGGAAGGTATACACTAATTTTTTTTTGGTAATGTAAATGAAATAATCAACTATAAATGTCTAAGAGACTCAGTTTTAAATGTATACATGTGTTATATTTTAATGATTTGATTTTCCAAAAGTTGATATAATATGTTAATTATGACTAAATACATTTCATATTTTTTGTAGGCATATACATAAATAACAATTGAAGGAATTTCCCCATGTTTTTTTGGGACTCATTAGTCCTCACTCCACCTTTACATAATGAAAGTAAATAGAATACGAAAAATAGATGAAATAGTGGCAGACCTGGCCAAATCATTTGAAAGAAAACATATAGATGTCAGACACTTTTTAATACAAACAATACAAAGATATGACTCTATAATTTAATCATATTAAATATATTTTCATTTATTTCATTAATTATACATTTTTATGTTTTTAGGAAACATTGGATGCTTAATTTTGTTAATTTGGATACTCAAAAGATCTATTTCCTAGATTAACTACATAGATACCCAACAAACCGACCACACATGATATCATTTTTCAATTGGTAATACAATAAATCCAATTTTTTATAACTAAAATTAATGTTACATAAATTATATTATGTTTTGATGAGGATTTTGTTATGATGGGTTGGTCTATAAATATCATGAAAAAATAAGTAATGGGGATAGGGGTTAAACATAAGGATCCTAAAAAGTTATAGAACTGGAAAAGTATCCAGGTATATATAATAAAATTTCTCTATCCAAACACATATCAATACAAATTACTTATTTTTCTCAATGTTTCTACAGTGTAAAAAATTAAAAAAATGGAAACTATTATGGTTTTCATGTTTATAAATTTCTGAAATAGATCACATTACATGAACAAACTAGCATCCCTGAAGTGGTATTTTCAAATATAATTACTATTTTATTTAAAATATTTATTAATCCTTTGTGTATTTATATTTTTACATCAGTACTAGGCTTTTTGAAAATACTCATATTCACAAGATGATATATATTTTCTTATTAATGAATGGGTAACATACCTGATGAGAGAATGTAGAAAAATAACATGAAGATGTGACTTCCATATAAGTAATTGATTGTTTCATATTAATATTTTATTTATTTATTTTTAGTATCAATCACATAAGATTTGTTTTATTATATAGGAGGATTACTTTGTTCAATTTCAGTTTTTTTTTCAAAGATGCTCATGTTCGTGAGAGATTGGACTTCGGGGCTCTAAATAAGATAATGAAAATAAGGAAATAGGTCAAGAATGTATACAACCATTATGAAAAGGTGAATTCATACTAATTATTTAATTAATTTTGTAATAATTTTATCTACTATTTGTAAGTTATTTTCCCTATCATTTTTATCTAATACTTATTTAGTTGTTTTCATAGATCTTTTGAGAAGTAATATTTTTCTTTTAACTATCTACAACAAGCCCCAAAAGAGAAAAAATGTTCCTTTCTGCCAATGTTACCATGATTTACATTGATTTTATTTATTAACCTACCAATAATGCATATTGATTCGATGTAGTTAGTTGAAAAATATTTCTCATTGTTGAATACTAGAATTGTGGAGGAAGCTCTAGTTCCCATTGTGGTGACTTATCATGATATAATGGGCAGACGAAATTCCCCTATTCTTATGGTTTTCAACAACAAGAAAGGTTTTTCGGATAAGAATATAAAATCAATATGATGTGTTGGAAGTTAAAAAAATAAATAAAATGGTAATCATGGTAACACTGACAATTAGTATTTTTTTGATACTTTTGGACTTGTAGGAATCAATGAAACCCCAATCCGACACACGGTGTGACCGGTTTGACTCGAGGTACCTTTTTAAAAAAAAAATGACATTTAGTTTATTAAAATAGATAAATGACATACTCATAACTGAAAAAATGAATTTATATTATTTTTCAGATTTAGAAAAATTATACATAAGTCATTTAGGATTTGAAATAATCAGCCACACCTCAATATGATGCATGGTGTGACTAGTATGAATCCAAGTATCTCTTATCAGTTTAAAATTGACATTTTAGTTCAAAATATATCCCTCACTGAAAACCGAGAAAACTAACTAATATTGTATTTAAAATTTATGAAATAGATTCATAAATCATTTTTGATGTGTAGGAATAGTTCTCATGTCAATCCGATGCACAATGTGACTGGTATGAGTCAAAATGCATGTTTCCAGTTTAAAATGACATTTTAATGAAAATGATAAGTGATGTATTGGAAACCAATAAAACACATTCATATTGTTTTTATACTTTATTAAAATAATACATGATTCATTTCGGATGTTTAGGGATTACACACACCTCAATCAGACACATGATGTGACTGGTATGACTCTAAGTACGCATTTTTATTTAAAATTTACATAAATTTTAGTAAAAATGTCAACTGACCTACTCAAAATTGAGAAAAAACATTCATATTGTTTAGATACAATAGGGTAATTATCCATATGTAATTTTCGAAGTGTATGAATCAACCTCACCTCAATTTGATGCATGGTGTGATCGATATGACTCTAAGTGTGTCTTTTTATTTAAAACTAACATCAATTTTAGTAAAAAGAACAACTGGAAAACTCAAAACCAATAAAATGTATTCATATTGATTTGATACATTATGGAAATGATCCATATATTTTTTGATACATGTAGGAATCATTCACTCCTCAATCTGACACACAGTGTGACTGATATGACTCAAAGTGTGTCTTTTTATTTTAATTTGACATTAATTTTAGAAAATGGAATGAGTGACATACTAAAAACATAGAAAATGAATTCATATTGTTTTATAATTTAGGAAAATTATCCATGATTCATTTGGGACATGTAAGAATCATCCTAACCCCAATTAAAATCATGGTCTGACCGATATGATCCAAGAGAATCTTTTTATTTGAAATTGACACGAATTTTAGTAAACAGGAAAACTAACCTACTAAAAACCAATAAAATTCTTTCATATTATTTTGATACTTTATGGAAACAAACCATAAGTCATCTGAGACATGTAGAAATCAGCCAAACCTCAATCTGACACATGTTGTGACCGATATAACTCCAAGTGTGTATTTTATTTAAAATTGATATCAATTTTAGTAAAAAGGACGTATAACCTAAGAAAAATTAATAAAATTAATTTGTATTGTTTTTATAATTTAGAAAAAAGATCCATAAGTCATTTTTGATCTGTAGTAATCAACCAAACCTAAATCTGACGCACAATGTGACTGATATGACTACTACTGTGTCTTTTTATTTTAATTTGACATTAATTTTAGAAAATTAAACTAGTGACGTACTGAAAACTAATAAAATTAATTCAAATTGTTTTGATACTTTATAAGAACAAGCCATATTTCATTTAGGATATGTATGAATCATCCACACCTCAATCTGATGCATGATGAGACCAACGTGACTCCAAGTACATCTTTTTATTTAAAATTGACATCAATTTTAGTAAAAAGGACAACTGACCAACTCAAAACCAAGAAAACACCTTCATATTATTTTCAAACATTAAGAAAACTATCCATAAATCATTTTATATGTGTACGATTCATCTTAACCTCAATACGATAAACAATGTGACCGGTATGACTCCAAGTGTGTCATTTTAAATTAAATTAACATTAATTTTATCAAAAAGAACAAGTGACGTACTAAAAACTGAGAAAATTCATTTAGATTGTTTTGATACTTTATGGAAATGATCCATAATTCATTTGAGATGTGTTGGAATAATATTCACCTCAATCTGATGCACTACTTGACCAGTATGACTTCTAGTGCGTCTTTTTATTTAAAATTGACATCCATTCACTACCAAATAAAAATAGGGCAAGGGAAGGGCTTCCTTTTACCAATGCTAAGCAAAAAGTGCTGATAAAGGTGTACCCTTGAACAATGATTTTCTTATTGCTGATAAAGGGTAAATTTATCAGTGCTATTATTAGCACTGATAAGTTTTTTTAATAAAAAATATTATTAATTTATATAAATAAATTATTAAAATTATACCTTTATAAATGCTATAATTTTAGCACTGACAAATATGTCTTTTATCATCTCTTTATAAGAATTGATAAAGGCTAACCTTTATCATCACTAACAACGTGCTGATAAAGATTCCAACAAGTTTTAAAAAAAGAACCCTAACAGGCTCCACCTCCCTCGTACCTATTCAAGCCTTCACGAAAACTGACCCCTACACCATCAACCCCTCCTCCACCATGACACCCGCTCCTCTACGACCCCTCCTCACCCCCACCATCGCTGCCCCCTCCTCCTCCTCCATGGCTGCCGACTCATCCTCCTCTACCACGACCTCACCTCCTCCTCCCCTACTGTCGCTAGCTCATCCTCCCCCATCGCCACTACCTCCTCCTCCTCCTCCATGACCGCCAAATCATCCTCCTCTGCGACCACTACTACCTCCTCCTCCTCCACCTCATCGTACTCTTCCTCGTTGTGTGGCCCTCCTGTCCACCAGACCTGCTCTGGTATTCCCTCCTCATCCGATGACCATCCCGAAAGCCTCCTCTACAACGCACTGATTCCCCCCGGTATGTAAGAACCCAACCACAATTTCCCAGAGTTGGTGACTTATTTTATTTAATTGGAATATAAACAAGGAATATTTATCCTGAAGGACCGAGTAGTTTAGTATTAGTTGAAATAAGATACATACATAATTTCAACATTACAACTTGAAAGAAATACAATATAGAAACTTCTTTGACAACATCCATAACTCCTAGGTTATTTCAACATTTCATTCAGAATAAAATTATTCATGTCTTGAGAAAATGAAACATAAGAAAGTGGTGATCTAAAACACTCAGTAAGGGTAACCAGTACAGTGGAATATATCGTAACATAAACATTAGGAATTATGAATAACTAAAAACATTTTCCTTTAACATAAACCTGAACATATTATGGTAGGAAAAAGAGATGAATAAATAATGCCATAATCATGGGTATTCTACTAGTAGAATAACCACATGAACGATACATACTATTTTCATAATGATGGAATGCATAATTTGGGACTTTATAACCATACCGTTAAGGCCTTGTGCCAAGAACCTAAATAATCATTTCGTCAAGGCCTTGTTCCAAGACTGTAGTTTGTCTCATGAGACCTACAGATGCGCTGAGGGGCTATAGCAGGCCCCACCCAACACTTACTATGTACAATGTATTCCTCATATGAATGGGTATAAATATAACCAACATATAAATTCATATTGAAAATAATATATTAAATTTAAATAACTTTCTCCAAACTTTAAGCATAAACACTAACTATTCAGAGTAAATTAATGAATGGTTTTAAGATAGAACATCCAAAAAAATCACAAACCATTAAATTAAATATGGTAGATTATAAAATGGAATATTAATCCCAAAAATACATAAGAATCAATAAGAGTGTTGAAATAGATGAAGATACTATTATAAAATCTTCAAGTAATTCTTGAGATACATACTCTATCTCTTTGAAAAGAAGAGTTCTTTTGTAAAAAATATTTTTATAAAAGAAGAAGTGAAGTAAGATAATATTTTCATAATAAAATTAGTGATTTTATAAGGATAATGGTTTCTAAAAACAGATTACAGAGTGCCCTTGAAAATAAGTAAGAATTTGAGAAATTTCCTTGAATCACGCGTGTATTTCGGAAACAATTTTGAATACTTACTTTTAAAACGTGCTACTATCCATAAAATAAGGAAGGATTCTGGTTGGTGAACATATTTAGAACACTAGAACATATTTTATGCGGATTAAATAATAATACACAAGAGTTTCATTGAGGTAATTAGAAAGTAAAAGTTACCCGAATGAAAATGGAGGTTTGGGTGGAAAAACCCTTACCACTTTGTAATCAATCGGTTCGTATGCCCAAAAATTAATAATATTCAAATGATACATTGAATAAAATAAAAATAAATATATTCATGATATGTTACATCAATTTCCAGTATACAAACACCATACAAAAGTATTAGTTGTGAATATGGAAAATATCACAAAACTTGAAGTAAGATGAAGAAACCCTTACCTTAAGTATGGATGTGTTCCCCTCTTAAACTTATGGTAATAGAATATAAAATTATACTTATTAGTAACTTAATTAAGAAACTATTATACATTAATTTATTTTATTATAATTTTATTAGGTTCATTGTTTCCTTATTGATTATTTATAAGGTTGAATTCTGTTGTACTGGAGTGTTAATTTTCTTGATTTTCATAATCGGTTCACTTGTTTTTATGTAATGGAGTTCATATGGAATGCATTTAAATCCATAGAATTGAAATTAAATATTATTTTTGAACATACCAATGTTTTAAAGGTCATTTTTATAATTTTTGTACTTGTAAATATGATGAATCACTAGATAAATTATTAGTGACGTTCACATAGATTATTTAAGCGGTATTTTGATTATTAGGAACTAGTTTGGTCATATGATTTAATAATATGTACATATAATGGTTTATGAATATTAATTAGGTTATAATAAATATATTATAATCAGGTTCAACCATAAAAATGGTTTCATGACCATTAATGAAGGATAAATTGAAGAAAAAAACTTTGTCATCCACGAAGGCCATAAATTGGAACCTCATGGATGTTGATTTCGTTTATAAAATAAAAGAGAGAGAGAGAGAGAGAAGATATTGAGGAAAGTTCTTAAATTCACATGATATAATTACACTATATAGATAATACTAGATCTATCATGGTTATTTGGACAGAGTAGTTGGGGAGAGGATAACGAATGAAGATAAATTGAAATGAAACTAAATAAAAAAGAAGGGAACTTTACCTCTTGAAATAACCTCTTTGAGAACCACATTAAGGGAATGGATTTTGATATTTTGGAAATAAAAAGAGATTATTGGACGTGGGGAGTGACTAGGTAAGGGTAATTGGGAAGAAATTTGAGGTGCTTCAAGGCTTAGAGGAGTGAGGAGAAGAGGGAGTGAGGGGGGTTATAGTGGAGGAGAGTAGTAAATTTTGAATATTTTATTCATTATTTTATTATTTCCCACAAGACAACCAATATTGTTGTTTCATGTGATCAATAATAGTAATAATTTTATTTTATTTTGAAACAAGTGTCCTTAAATCACTTATGATGCCATAAATACAATATAAAATTGATAAATTTAATATATGGTATTTTACCATATTTTACTATTCGTCAAAAATTCATGAATTACAGAAATATCCCAAAACATTACCCTAAACATTTTTTTATGTGTAGAATTAAAAAATAAACTCCATCTTTCAAAAATAATTTTATAAATATTATCAGTTTAATTTTTAAATAAAATCATAGTTAATTAAAAAAATGACAATTTTGAAGGTATAATTAGTTTTATATCCCATTGAAAATTTAATTAAGATATAATTAACTTATTACCTTAATAAAATATCATTATTTAATATTCATAAGGGTCATATTAATATTCATAAGGGTATGTTAATATTTACCAAAAATCAAGTTAATTCTATCAGACTCCAAATGACTTACTGATCACAACTATAGAAGATAATTTTTCAAAATTCTAAACATAGTAAGGTAAAAGTTGTGTTTAATGACTAGATTATAAAATGTGTTAATTTTTAGGGACTCAGTGTTTCATGAATTCTAAATTAAATCTATTTATAAATTCTTTGGGTGTTACATTATCCCCTCCTTATCTAAAATTTCATCCTTGAAATTTGAAATTGAACTTTGAAAGTTAATGGTTGATACTTGAAATTTTTCTTGTGGGAAACCCACATCAAGAATATGGTTAAAATATATTATTAGTAAGAGGAAAGGGAAGTACATTGGTTACTACAAAACAATGCATCTAATTGGATATCATGGTCATAGAAGAATAATCAAACCATTATTTAGTGACATTAAACCCTAAAACCCCATACAATAATCATCTTAAACCATTTCATAAATGGTTATAAAATCCTAAAATTTAATGATTCAACACATTATAATGAAGGTCTCTAGATTTCCAAGATGAACATATCATTAACCCTTACTCAAAAAGAAGCATCTCTAAAATTTACATTCCAAAAATGTGAATAACTTCATCATGTATCCTCTTGAAATATGGTAATAACTTGAATTACCTTAAAAAACTATTTTGGAAACATTCATTCTTCTTTATTCCTTAATTAAGATACATGTTATTGGATATATTCCGTAAATTCAAAAGTGTTGTAAACTGCATATTTGATAGCATAGACCACTTCTTGATAAGTAAATAACTAGTTCCAAGGTAGTCAATACATATCTGAATCAATCATTTATTCATCATTATCTCAACATTAGATATATATCAAGGGTTTTCTTTCCCTCAATCATGTTTTTACATAAAAGTTTTACCTTTATACTAAATCACTTTTCCTTTGTACCATTCATCATACGACCTCAAATCCTTAATGAAATAGTATTGTATTACAATCCTTTTATATCTCATAATTCTTACAACCAGTACATTACTGAAAAGAGATTCAAATGACATGATTCTTGAATAGGAATACTAATCATTCTAAATCATCTGTGGTAGCATCATAACTTGATCATTATCGAAAATCATTATTTGGTGTATATTCCTTTGACTCTTGGGACATTGATTCTCATAATGTCATATCTCTTTGTAGTTGAAGCATTGAATATAGGAAAATTATTTCATTGTATTTCAATTACAAGCATGATGGGATTTTTCTCCACACTTGAAACAAACTCATTTTCCTCTCCAGTATATACCAATGTGTTTCCTTCCACAATTATCATATATTGGAAAATAGATCGTTCCCTTCTTCCCTTTACACGCGTTTTCCCTGCCATACTCTTCTTATTTTGCTTCCATTCAAAGCCATAAGACTTAGATAATACTTTATATACCTTGTCAACACATGATACAATTTTCTCATATGATTATCATACTTGGGAGACAATATTCCTTTGAAATGATGTCCTAAGACCATCAGAGATATGATCCTTCTTACTCTTCACATCTCGTTCAATGGTTAAGTTCACATTTCTTCTACTAGGCACCATTTCTAATAAATTTCATATTATATATTAGCCCATAAAATTATAAACTGTCTATATCTCTAAACATGGTATAACACATAACATAAATTTATGCATCATAAATCCTAATCCATATATTTTGGTTACTTTGGAGGCTTAAATACTTCATAATTTCTTGTAATAATCCTACGAATTTACCAAAGAATATCCCCTAGGAGTTTTGAACCAAGAGTGCAGCAAGTCTTGTTATCATTCACCAGTTCCCATTCATGTCTAGCTCAAAGGAGTGTTCTCAAGTTTCACCCCTAGATATATTCGTGCAAGATCCACCTCTACTTGTTCATATCTAGGAATTGATGTATTTTCTTCATAAACCACATAATATATTCCTAATAAAAATTCTAGGATATTCTTGTAATCTTATCCCAAAATTCTATCTTAGGGTTTTGTTCACTAAACTACATTTTCTATATCTAGTTTCCAAGTTTTCTACTAAACATTATTTGATACCAACTATAAGGACCTAGCCACAGTTTCCCAGATTCAGTGCCTTATTTTATTTAATTGGAATATAAATAAGGAATATGCATCTTGATGTACCGAGTAGTTCAGTATTATTGGAAACAAGATACATACATAAGTTCAACATTACAACTTGAAAGAAATACAACATAGAAACTCCTTTGACAACATCCATAAGTCATTTGTTATTTTAGCATGTCTATCACAATAAAATTATTCCTGTTGTGAGAAAATGAAACATAAGAAAGGGGTGAGCTCAAATGATCAGTAGGGGTAAGCAGTACCGTGGAAGATATCATAACACATACATTAGGCATGTTTAAGAACTAAAAACATTTTCTTCTAACAAAAACATAAAAATGTTATGGAAAGAAAAAGATATGAATAAATTATTCCATAATCATGGGTATTATACTAGTTAAATAAACAAATGAACAATCACTAGTATTTTCATAATGAGGGAATTCATAATGTGAGACTTCATAACCATACCGTCAAGGCCTTGTGCTAAGACCATAAATAATCATTTTGCCAAGTCCTAGTACCAAGACCGTAGTTTGTCTCATGAGACCTACCGATGCACCGAGAGTATATAGTGGGCCCCACCTGACACTTAATATGTCAAATACATTCCTCATATGAATAAGGATAAATATAAAGAACATGTACCATCATATTTAACCTCATATATGAAATGTAAATAACTTTCTCTGAACATTAATCATAAACACTAACCATTCGGAGTAAATTGGTGAATGGTTTTAAGATAGCACATCCACAACCAAAATAATCATAAACCATTAAATTAAATATGGTAGATGATACAATGAAATATTAATCCCAAAAATACATAAGAATCAACAAGAGTGTTGAAATAGATGAATATACTCTTATAAAATCTTCGAGTAATTCTTGAGATAAATACTCTTTTACTTTGAAAAGAAAAGTTCTTTTGTAAAAATATTCGTATAAAACTAGAAGTGAATTAAGATAGTATTTTCATAATAAAATTAGTGATTTTATAAATATAATGGAGTTCATGTGGAATGGATTTAAAACTCCAGAATTTAAATTAAATATTAATTATTAATATCCATAAGTGTTAACGGTCATTTCTATCATTTTTTACATGGATATAGGATGAATCATTAGATGAATTAATAATGACATTCACTATAACATCCTAGGTAAATAATGAATAAAACATTTTCATATTTATTAATATTTATGAATTAAATATTAATTTTACCTTAAAAGGGTTTCTATGTTCGATAGCGTACCCGATACGCATCAAAGAGTTTCATTGAAATATTTCGTTGCACACTAGTAATAAAATTATATTATTTTAAATGGTAGTTAACACATAGTCGTTGTATTGGCGGGAATGGATAGAAATAACTAAAATATGATTATATATGTTTTTTAAATGTTTTTACTTTTATCTAATAAAAGATAAAGGCTTAAAATAAGGAAAGAATTCAATTTTAGGCGTATATGCCCTAGTTTTCACTAAAGGTTCACTTATCACCTTTTGATGGAGAACCATCATTAAATATAGTTTTGTTCACTCTTATACATTATATTAGACCAAATAAAACTCTTCTTTAGAATCGGGATATCAAAATTTACTTCGTGTAAATTTTTGGTATTTTTCCGATAAAGTTCATTTTTTTAATGAATAGTGTAAAATGTTGTATTTTAATTCAAAACCTATTTCTAATCTAATTTATTTATATGATTATATTATCTTTTGAATTGGTTTTATAGTGAAATGAGAATATATTTTTACCATTAAATCCAATAGTGGTCATTGGAATTAATTTCACTTTGAAACCGGACTTAAACTAGTGTCAATCTTTTGATACTTATTGTTTCCTAAAAACACGCTATTTGCTCTGACAGCCGGAATTAATTATTAAATTTATTAATTCAAATTATATGTTTTGAATTTTTTAAAATGGACTTCATTTTTGAATTCTGAATATCAAATATATCTTAGGGTGAATTTTTGGTATTTTTCTGAAAAACTTCAATTTTTGATGAATAGTGAAACCACTAAGTGGAACTTAAAAACTGATTTTTCGTTTAAATGAAATTATACCACCTCTGTGTTTTAAATTTCAAAAATCCGACATACATGGTTGTCATTATGAAGTGAAATGTGGTTCAATGGGATTAAAATAATTTTTTGGTGAATATTTACTTATTAAGTTTTTAATCGCGATTAGAGGTAATTAGTGTAATTTAAGGTAAAAATAATGTTGTAATAATATGAAATGATCTTGACACATGTCCTAACCTCATTGTATGTGTCATGGCCGACCAAAAAAATCCATGGGTCAACTTGGGGACCCCATAAAGCCACTTTGGTTTTAAAATGACATTAATAACCTTTTATTTAAAGTTAAAATAAAAATGTCACAAACATGAGTTGTTTTACTAAAACAATTTTTACATGGGGTTATACAAATCATATTTTTGACTATAAATATTCATTGGAATTTAAAAAGATTTCCTAAGTCATAGTATTTTTTTATAATTTTTAGACATTAAATAAATTAAATTACTTATGACACCATGATGATGAAATGGTTACCTCCTTATTTAACGATTTAAATAAAATGGAAAGATAATGTAAAATCTAAGACCTAAACATATCAAAACCCTATTTAATGGGTGTATTTCGAACCCTTATAACCTTATCCTCGAAACACATAAATGTGGGACCTTTAAAATCCGAAACGCATTCTAAAATATAGTAACATTTCCTTACTTTCCAAGAGTTCCCCTCCTCTCCTCTTATAAAAGGCCCCCACCTCTACCACCTAACCCACACTTCAAAAGCCTTTGGCTCGGCCAAACCCTGCCCATTTTTTCTCTTCACATCCCTTTATTACTCCTTGAAGCCACACTTTGGGCAGAAGTCTTCAAAAGGAAGCCTTTGAGCTCAAATCTAAGAGAGTTACCCGGTTTTAAGGTGATGTCTTCACTTGTGTTCTGTTGCTTTATTTTACTTCTCCAACCCCCTAAAATCTTTTTATTCATTTATTTTGTAACAACTCAAGTATCTTCAATATACTAGGATGTTTTTATAAGATGCTTTAGAGATAAACTTACACACATCTACATATAATGGTTAAAGAACATACTGTTTCTGTGGTTGGCGAATTTCTACCTCACGAAACGATGATTGTTCAATATTCTTTTAAACACCTTTAATGGTGGCCATTAAGATGTCACTCTATTTATATATGATATATATTATGTTTATGTTTTCCTTATGCTTCTTTATTTTTCATTTGTGGTATACCTTTATGGTTTCCATTGTGGGTAAACACGATAATTTCATTTTAGGAAGTGCGGACTACCGCCCCCTCAAAGTGATGTGATTCATTAATGCCATATGTGGGACGTATAAAGGAAGGATTTAAAGTTATTATATATGATGTTATACTGGAATTATAATATACCTCTATATAATAATTATTTCTTTCCATTAAATAATGAGATAGAAATGAAAGTAGTGTTCATGCGTACGTACGACTTACCGTCTCCATGAACGGTGCATTTCATTTCTTATCCCCAAATTTAATGTACTATTATAAGTACATGTATATGCTGGATATATATGATATATATGATATCAAAATCAAGACTGTCATTCTGGATATAAATAACCTTTGACCACACGAACAACATGTAATTGTAAGAAGTCCACTTTCGACATAAGAACCAAATATGGACAAAACAAACATTATTAACTTAAATGATTACATAATGTTTATAACATGTAAATAAGTGATATAAAAGTAATAATGAAATTGAAAAAGGTTCTTAAGAAAATATAAATTAAGTCATGTTTATTATTCAGGACGTTAAAGAACGATCGAGTCAAGTCGGACCCGAGGTAAGGGACTTCGTCTCAATCTCCTTTCATTGAGGCATATTTCGTTTTATACACAACTTTCTTTTATACGGTGTATAAACCCATTTGACTTTATCTTTTATACAAAAGAAATCTTTTTCTACAAAGCGTTTTACTAAATGAAAAAAAAGAATGTTTTTTTAACGTACGCGGTGACAACGACCATTTCCGCCACCACAAGTATTATTTGGTCTTTGGCTTCCTCAACAAGCCACAATGTTTTTTTTAAAATGAAATAAATACCATATAATCTTTTATGTATTTTTGGTATTTAAAATGGTTTTTATAATGGATTTGTTATGTCAATATATTTTTGTGATATATTATGATCAAAATGTGGAAATTTTTTCTTTCCATTATGTTTATTTTATGTCTTATGATTTTATAATGGTACTTGGACATTTGATGGGTGGTTACATGATAAATCATATAACTGGTGGTGCCGTGAATACCAGGATGGGTGGTTACGTTATAACCTCCAATGCATTTGGTATGGAAGTCGGCCGTATGGCTATTCCATTAAGTATGTATGGAAGTTGGCCGTATGGCTATTCCATTAAGTGATATGTGTGGAAGTCGACCGTATGGTTATTCCACTAAAGTATGTTTATATCCCAAATTACCTTTATATGTTATGTATTCTTTATATGGGTTTTATGGTAATCCTTTGGTTACAAAAGGGTAAGTAATGATATTTTATTCAGTGTAGAGTTTTTACTACTTCATGAAGGTGAAGGTATTACTTTGATAAAGTATACATGGTTTACTTGATGTTTGAAAAACTAACAGTTTTCATTCTTTGTGTATCCCTTACTGAGCTTTTTATGCTCACCCCATGTTTTTTTTGAAATGTTTTTCACAGGACATAATGTGGAATAGGGTCAAGGATATGATCAAGGGAAAGTCATGCTATATAAAACATGAAACTAGACATGTTTATTTTTAAGACTTTTTTTATTCTATGGAAACTTAGTAGAAGTGTCTACTTTGTAACCTTTTGAGATGTAACGGTTATGTCTTAATTCTCTAAAACTCTAAACTTGAAAAGATCCTCAATGTGAATTATTAATTTAATTAAATATTAAGAGATGTTTAAGTTCTAGGCCTTATAGTAGGTATTAGAGGTCGGTTTAGACAACATTAGGAGTTATAAAATTGTTAAATTATAAGTTAATTTATGGTATGACTGAAATGATATAGCATTTAAAGATTACCATGTTGCTTTGCCTAAGATATGTCTGTGTTCAGAATGGTTTTTCGCAGAGGAAACAAAGCAGCTATGTTGGGACGACATCAGGAGGAAGGCAACCTTCCAAATCAGCAACCTGAGATGGTCGAAATCGGAACTGAACAGTTTGTTGCAGTGATGGCACAATTGACTCAAGCTATAAATGGAGGTGGTATCCATGCACGAGATCAGCCAGATCAACCGCAGAGGAACATTTCAGTGGTGGAAAATTTCATGAGGCAACATCCCCCATCATTCAGAGGATCATTTGACCCCGTGCAAGCTGAAGGGTGGATTAAAGCACTGGAGAAGATTTTTGATGTCATCGGGTGTTCAGAACATCAGAAGGTTAGTCTTGTTGTTTACCGTTTTGAAGGTGAAGCTGATCAGTGGTGGTAGATGGTGAAAAATATTAGGGATAGTGATGAGATTGAGGATCTTCACTGGGATGAATTCAAAGGTATGTTTCTTGAGAAATATTTTCCTAAGGTGGTTCGTCTTAGGATGGAAAAACAGTTCCTAGATTTGAGGCAGGAGGATGATTCAGTGGCTGCTTATGAAGAAAAGTTCACTCGATTGGAAAGGTATGCTCCAAACTTCATACGAGATCTTGATAGTAAAATAAACCGTTTTTACTCAGGGTTAAATCCAAAGTATCGAAGGGCTTTATCTTCTCGTGAGTTCAAAAGTTATGAAAAACTTGTTCGATGTGTGGAGAAGGTCGAAATGAAGTTTGCCGATGATCAGGTTTTTTATGACAAACAACAGAATAAGAGGTCCAGTTGGCAGGCAAAGGGGAAAATTCATCAAATAAGCAAGGAGGTAAGAAAACCAAATATCCATCTTGTGAGAAGTGTGGTAAAATGCATCCTGGAGAATGTTTATTCAAGTCTGGTAAGTGCTTTTGGTGTGGTAAGTCTGGTCATATTGCTCGAAACTGTAAGGAAGATGATCAAGCAGGCAATGAAAAGCCTGCGGTAAGACGTTTTAAGTGTAATGAAATGGGTCATTATGCAAATGAGTGTCTAACGAAGAACTCAACTTGGGGAAAGCAGCTAGACTACAAGTAGAAAGGGGTGGTGAAATCCTTTACAACAACTTCAGCAGATGTTGGGCCATCGAATAAAGTAGTATCAGGTACACTGTTTTTTTGTTTAGATTATGCCAATGTGTTGTTTGATTTAGGGTCTACACATTCTTTCATTTCTGAGAAGTTTTCTAGTAAATTGGAAATTCCATCTCAAGATATGAACCCTGAACATATGGTAAAAACACCCGGAGGGAACGTTGAGACAAAAAAGAATTATAAGAACCTTCTTATCCTTGTGTGTGGAACGAATCTACCAGCAAACCTTATTGTTTTTCCTCTAGTAGAGTTTGATGTTATTTTGGGCATGGATTGGATTTCTGTTTATCATGCTAAGATTGAATGCAAATCTAAAATGGTTTCTTTTCAGAAAGATTTTCAGTTTGAGTATAAGAATGAACCCTTGATTTTGATAACATATCAGGAAGATGAGAAACTAGTAAAAGACAGAAATGAATTTTACCTTGCACATATTGTTGAAAATAAAGGAACTGTTCAGATTAATGATGTGCCAGTGGTTAATGAGTATCTTGATGTTTTTCCTGATGAGTTTCCTGGTATTATTCATGATCGAGAAGTTGAATTAACTGTTGACTTAGTTTATGATTCTAAGCCAATTTCAAAACCCCCTTATTGAATGGCTCAAGTTGAACTTTTAGAGTTAATGAAAAAATTGCAGGAGTTATTAGATAAAGGTTTCATTCGACCTAGCACATCACCATGGGGTGCTCCTGTCTTGTTTATTAAAAATAAAGATGGCTCAATGAGACTTTGCAATGATTATAGAGCCTTGAATAATATTACTGTTAAGAACAAGTATCCTTTGCCTCATATCAATGATTTTTTTGATTAGCTCCTGGGAGCTCAGTATTTTTCGAAGATTGACTTGAGGTCGGGCTACCATCAGCTGAAAGTAAAAGAAGCAGACGTTCCAAAGACCGCATTCCATACTAGATATGGCAATTATGAATTTGTAGTTATGCCTTTTGGGTTAACCAATGCACCTGCTATATTCATGGACCTTATGAATATAACTTTCCACGAGTTCTTGGATAAGTTTGTGGTTGTTTTCATCGATGATATTTTGGTGTTTTCTAAAAGTAAAGAGGAGCATGAAAGTCATTTAAGGGTTATCTTGGAAACCATAAAAGAAACAAAACTATATGGAAAATTCAGCAAGTGTGAGTTTTGGTTATAACAAATTTCTTTCCTGGGGAATATTGTTTCAAAAGATGCCATAACTGTTGATCCTGCTAAAAAAATGTTGTTGAAGAATGGACAAGACCCACAAATGTAACCGAGATCCATAGTTTTCTTGGTTTGGCAGGTTACTACCAATGGTTTCTTGAAAATGTTTCACGGTTATCTAGTCCAATGACTAAGCTAACTCGTAAGGGTGTTAAGATCATCTGGAAAAAAGAATGTGATGATTGTTTTCAATAGTTGAAAAGAAGATTTGTGAATGCTTCAGTTTTGGCACGTCCTTCCAGGAATGATGAGTTTGTTATATACAGTAGTGTTTCGTTGAAGGGACTTGGTTGTGTCCTTATGCAGAATGATCAGGTAATTGCTTATGCTTCACATCAGTTGAAAACTCATGAGGTAAATTACCCTACACATGATTTGGAATTAGCTACTGTTGTTTTTGATTTAAAAATTTGGAGGCATCATTTGTATGGAGTTAAGTGTGAAATATATATTGATCACAAAAGTTTAAAGTATATATTCACTCAGAAAAAATCGAACATGAGACAGAGGAGATGGTTGGAATTCATCAAGGATTATGATTGTACAATTCATTACCATTCGGGAAAATCAAATAAAGTGGCCTATGCTTTGAGTCGAAAAAATAATGCTTCATTAACTATGCTACGTTTGGAATGAGATCCTCCAGTTTTTGATTTGATTAACTTTGGAATAGAAGTTGTTGGTGCAGGAAGTTATTCTGTTTTGTTTCAGGTATCAGTGAGATCATCCCTATCAGACAGAATTAAGCAAGCACAGAGGGAAGACAATAAGTTGTAGAAAAAGTTAGAGCTGGTTCATAAGGGTAAGTTTCCTGAATTCAACATTAATAATGATTGTGTTTTGAGGTTTGGGAAAAGATTATGTGTCCCTGGCGATTCACAGTTGAAGAATGAGTTGTTATGTGAGGCTCATAGTTCCCCATTTTCAGTTCATCCTGGCAGTACTAAGATGTACAGGGTTCTACGGGAGTATTACTGGTGGGATGGAATGAAAAGAGATATTGCAGATTTTACTGTGAAGTGTTTGAATTGTCAGCAGGTTAAAGCAAAGCGGCAGTTACCGAAAGGGATGCTTCAGCCATTACTAGTGCCAGAGTGGAAATGAGAGAATATATCCATGGACTTAGTTGTGGGATTGCCGAAGACACCTCGAGGTAATAATGCAATTTGGGTTATTGTTGATCGCTTGACTAAATCTGCTCATTTTCCTGCCATATGAGATAATTTTTCCCTAGATCAACTTTCCCGTTTGTATCTTAAAGAGATAGTCAGTTTACATGGATTTCCTCTCTCCAATGTATCTGACCATGATCCTAGGTTTACTTCTAACTTTTGTAAAGGCCTTCAGAAGTCATTGGGTACTGAATTAAATTTTAGTACAACTTTTCATCCGCAATCATATGGGTAGTCAGAACGAACAATTCAGACCTTGGAGGATATCCTACGAGCTTGTTCGATGGATTATCAGGGAAGTTGGGACCAACATCTTTCTTTGGTTGAGTTTTCTTATAATAACAGTTTTCATTCCAGTATACAGATGACACCATTTGAGGAATTATATGGAAAGCGGTGTCGAACTCCAGCATTTCGGGATGAAGTGGGTGAATGGAAGCTGATGGGACCAGAATTGGTAGAAGAGATGGCAGAAAAAGTTCAGTTGATTCAGAAACACATGAGAACTGCTCAGAGCATGCAGAAGAGTTATGTAGATAACCAGAGGAAGGATATATCTTTCGAGGTAGTTGATCATGTTTTTATCAAGGTTTCTCCATGGAAAAGTGTGACGAGATTTGGTAAGAAAGGAAAGCTGAGTCCAAGGTTCATTGGACCATATGAAATTCTGGAGAAAGTTGGATCAGTTGCTTATTGAGTGGCTTTACCTTAGAGTTTATCTCATTTACACAATGTTTTTCATGTTTCGATGTTGAAAAAGTATATGCCAGATCCATCCCATGTTTTGAGTCCAGAGGTAGTTCAGCTAGAGGAGAACCTATCTTATAAAGAACAACCAGTCCAGATTCTTGACCGAAGAGAGAAAGTGTTGCGAAATAAGGTAATTCACTAGGTAAAGGTTTTGTGGAAAAACCATATTTTTGAAGAGGCAATGTGGGAATCTGAAAATGCTATGAGGGATAAATACCCCCACTTAATTTGATAAGTGATTAAAATTGCAAGGACGCAATTCCCAAAAGGGGAGAAGGATGTAACATCCCAGGTAAATAATGAATAAAACATTTTCATATTTATTAATATTTACGAATTAAATATTAATTTTACTTTAAAAGGGTTGCTATGTTCGATAGCGTACCCGATACGCAACAAATAGTTTCATTGAAATCTTTCGTTGCACACTAGTAATAAAATAATATTATTTTAAATGGTAGTTAACACATAGTCATTGTATTGGCATGAATGGATATAAATAACTAAAATATGATTATATATGTTTTTAAAATGTTTTTACTTTTATCTAATAAAATATAAAGGCTTAAAATACGGAAAGAATTCAATTTTAGGCGTATATGCCCTAGTTTTCACTAAAGGTTCACTTATCGCCTTTTGATGGAGAACCGCCATTAAATATAGTTTTGTTCACTCTTATACATTCTATAGGACCAAATAAAACTCTTCTTTAGAATTGGGACATCAAAATTTACTTTGTGTAAATTTTTGGTATTTTTCCGATAAAGTACATTTTTTATTGAATAGTGTAAACTGTTGTATTTTAATTCAAAACCCTTTTTAATCTAATTTATTTATATGATTAGATTATCTTTTGAATTGTTTTTATAGTGAAATTTGAATATATTTTTACCATTAAATCCAATAGTGGTCGTTGGAATTAATTTCACTTTGAAACAGAACTTAAACTAGTGTCAATCTTTTGATACTTATTGTTTCATAAAAACACGCTATTTGCTCTGACAGTGGGAATTAATTCTTAAATTAATTAATTCAACTTATATGTTTTGAATTTTGTAAAATAGAATTCATTTTTGAATTTGGAATATCAAATATAGCTTAGGGTGAATTTTTGGTATTTTTCTGAAAAACTTCAATTTTTGATGAATAGTGAAACCACTAAGTGGTACTTAAAAAACTGATTTTTCGTTTAAATGAAATTATACCACCTCTGTGTTTTGAATTTAAAAAATACGACATACATGGTTTTCATTAAGAAGTAAAATGTGGTTCAATGGGATTAAAATAATTTTTTGGTGAATAGTAACTTATTAAGTTTTTAATCCCGATTAGAGTTAATTAGTGTAATTTAAGGTAAAAATAATGTTGTAATAATATGAAATGATCTTGAAAAATGTCCTAACCTCATTGGATGTGTCATTTCCAACCAAGAAAATCCATGGGTCAACTTGGGGACACCATGAAGCCACTTTGGTTGTAAAATGACATTAATAACTTGTTATTTAAAGCTAAAATAAAAATGTCACAAACATGAGTTATTTTACTAAAACAATTTTTACATGGGGTTATACAAATCATATTTTTGACTATAAATATTCATTGGAAAGGTAAAACGATTTCCTACATCATATTATTTTTTTATAATTTTTATACATTAAATAAATTAAATTATTTATGACACCATGATGATGCAGTGATTACCTCATTATTCAACGATTTAAATAAAATGGAAAGATAATGTAAAATCTAAGTCCTACACATGTCAAAAACCTATTGGATGGGTGTATTTCGAACCCTTATAAACTTTTCCTCGAAACACATCAATGTGGGACCATTAAAATCCGAAACTCATTCTAAAATAAAGTAACATTTCCTTACTTTCCAAGAGTGCCCCTCCTCTCCTCTTATAAAAGGCCCCCACCTCTACCACCTTCACCACACTTACAAAGCCTTTGGCTCAGCCAACCCCAGCCCATTTTGTCCCTCCACATCCCTCTATTACTCCTTGAAGGCTCAAATTGGGTAGAAGTTTTCCCAAGGAAGCCTTTGAGCTCAAATCTAAGGGAGTTACCCGATTTTAAGGTGATGTCTTCACTTGTGTTATTTTGTTTTATTTTACTTCTACAACCCCCTAAACTCTTTTTATTCATTTATTTTGTAACAAATACAGTATCTTAAACATACTAGGATGTTTTTATAAGAATATTTTGAGCTAAACTTACCCGCATCTACATCTAATGGTTAAAGAACATACTGTTTCTGTGGTTGGCGAATTTCTGCCTCATGAAACGATGATTGTTCAATATTCTTTTAAACAAATTTAATTGTGGCCATTAAGACGTCACTCTATTTATATATTATTTTTATTATTTTTATGTTTTCCTTATGCTTCTTTATTTTTCATTTTTGGTATACCTTTATGGTTTCCATTGTGGGTAAACACGATAATTTCATTTTAGGAAGTGCGGACTACCGCCCCCTCAAAGTGATGTGATTCGTTAATGCCATATGTGGGATGTATAAAGGATGGATTTAAAGTTATTATATATGATTTAATACTGGAATTATAATATACCTCTATATCATTATTATTTCTTTCCATTAAAATATGAGATAGAAATTAAAGTAGCGTTCATGCGTACGTACGGCTTACCATCTCCATGAACGGTGCATTTCATTTCTTATCCCAAAATTTAATGTACTATTATAATTACACGCATATGCTAGATATATATGATATATATGATATCCAAATCAGTAATTTCATTCTGGATATAAAGAACCTTTGACCACATGAGCAACATGTAATTGTAAAAAGTCCACTTTCGACTTAAGAACCAAATATCAACAAAACAAACATTATTAACTTAAATGATTACATAATGTTTATAACATGGAAATAAGTGATATAAACGGAATAATGAAATTGAAAAAGGTTCTTAAGAAAATATAAATTAACTCAAGTTTATTATTCAGGATGTTAAAGAATGATCGAGTCAAGTCGGACCCAATGTAAGGGACTTCGTCTCAATCTCCTTTAATTGAGGCATATTTCGTTTTATACAGAACTTTCTTCTATACGGTGTATAAACCCCTTTGACTTTTACTTTTATACAAAAGGAATCTTTTTAAATGAAGCGTTTTACTAAATGACAAAAAGGAATGTTTTTTTAACGTACGTGGTGACAACGACCTTTTCCGCCACCACGAGTATTATTTGGTCTTTGACTTCCTCAACAATCCGTAATGTTTTTTTTAAATGAAATAAATACCATATCCTCTTTTATCTATTTTTGGTATTGAAAATGGTTTTTATAATGGATTTGTTATGTCAATATATTTTTGGGATATATTATGATCGCAATGTGGAAATTTTTTCTTTCCATTATGTTTATTTTATGTCTTATGATTTTATAATGGTACTTGGACATTTGACGGGTGGTTACGTGATAAACCATATGACGGGTGGTGCCGTGAATACCAGGATAGGTGGTTAAGTTATAACCTCCAATGCATTGGGTATGAAAGTCGGCTGTATGGCTATTCCATTAAGTATGCATGGAAGTTGGCCGTATGGCTATTCCATTAAGTGATATGTGTGGAAGTCAACCGTATGGTTATTCCACTTAAGTATGTTTATGTCCCAAGATACATTTATATTTTATGTGTTCTTTATATGGGTTTTATGGTAATCCTTTGGTTACAAAAGGGTAAGTAATGATATTTTATTCAGTGAATAGTTTTTACTACTTCATGAAGGTGAAGGTATTACTTTGATAAAGTATACATGGTTTACTTGATGTTTGAAAAACTAACAGTTTTCATTCTTTGTGTATCCCTTATTGATATTTTTATGCTCACCCCAAGTTTTTTTTGAAATGTTTTTCACAGGACATAATGTGGAATAGGGTCAAGGATGGGATCAAGGGAAAGTCATGCTATATAAAACATGGAACTAGACATGTTTCTTGTTAAGAGTTTTTTTTATTCTATGGAAACTTAATAGAAGTGTCTACTTTGTAACCTTTTGAGATGTAACAGTTTTGTCCTAATTATCTAAAACTCTAAACTTGAAAAGTTCCTCAATGTGAATTATTCATTTAATTCAATATTAAGATTTGTTCAAGGCTGGGGCCTTATATTCACCTAGATAATTTAAGCGGTATTTTGATTAGTAGGAACTAGTTTGGTCATATGATTTAATAATATGTACATATACTGGTTCCTGAATATTAATTAGGTTATAATAAATATATTGTAGTCGGGTTCAACCATAAAAATGGTTTCATGACCAGTAATGAAGGAGAAATTGAAGAACGAAAATTAGTCATCCACAAAGGCTATAAATTGGAACCTCATGGATGTTAATTCCATTTATAAAATAAGAGAGAGAGAGAGAGAGAGGATATTGATGATAGATCATCCATTAAAATTATATAATTCCAGTATATATATGATAATGGATCTATCATGGTCATTTGGACAGAGGAGGTGGGGATAGGATAACAAAAGAAGATAAATTGAAATGAAACTAAATGAAAAAGAAGGGTTCTTTACCTCTTGAAATAACCTCTTTGAGAACCTTCTTAAGGGAAGGGATTTTGGTCTTTTTGAAAGACCAAGAGCTTCTCGGACGTGGTGAGTGACTTGGGAAGGGTAATTTGGGTAGAACTTTGAGGAGCTTCAAGGCTTAGAGGAGTGAAGAGAAGAGGGAGTGATGGGGGTTTTTATAGTGGAGGAGAGGAGTAAATTTTGAATATTTTATTCATTATTTTATTATTTCCCTGAAGACTACCAATAGTGGTGTTTCATGTGACCCCTAATAGTAATAAGTTTATGTGAGTTAGAATGAAGTGGAATTACATTACTTATGATTTCATAAATACTATATTTAACTGATAAATCGTATATACGGTATTTTACCATATTTCACTCTTCATAAAAAATTCCCGAATTTCTGAAAAATCCCAAAAAACTCACCCTAACCATTTTTCAATGCGTAGAATTCAAAAATGAACTCTATTTTTCAAAAATAAATTTTTAAATAAAATCATAGTTAACTCAAAAAATAAAAAATTTAAAGTTATAATTAGTTTTATATCCCATTGAAAAATTAATTAAGATCTAATTAACTTATAACCTTAAGGAAATAAAATAATATCACTATTTACTATTCATAAGGGTGTGTTACTATTCACCAAAAATCAAGTTGGTTCTATTAGACTCCAAATGACTTACTGATCACAACTTTAGAAGACCATTTTTCAAAATTAAAAACATAGTAGAGGCAAAGTTGTGCTTAATGACTTGATTATTAAATGTGTTGTTTTGTAGGGAATCAGTGTTTAAGGAATTCTAAATTAAATATATTTTTAAATTCTGGGGGTGTTACATGGTGAGTCTCTATTTCGGTTTCCTTGGTTTTCATAGGGTGCGTAGTGATTGGACAAAACCTTACATCAGTTGATGTTGGTAATTATACTTTATTACATTTATTTGAGAATTTCTTTAATGCTAGATGTTCTAAACCTGATTTTTAATTTGATAAATGAATTATTTGTTATCTAAATTTGATTGTTCAAAGATTTTCCATGATCACTTTTGGGTTTCCCTTGACATAATGGTTGTATTTTAATAATTTAATGATACTTTTATTCAAAATTGGGTTTCATTTATTCTAAATGCTTAATAAAATTGGATTGATGGTTTTGTTGAAGATTAATTATTTGTTCATGGTTTATTGGAACAATGAAATTTTTTAAAGTGGGGTGATTCTTGGTTTAGGGGTTTTCATATTATTAAAGGGTTGTGTGTTTGATTTATGGAATTATTTAATGACTTCCATATATTGATTGTGATTGTTGTTTGGTGTTATTGGTGTATTTACTTAGATTTACACTTTTTTCAAATGGTTTTAAATAGGTATTTTCAAATGTATGAATACTATATATATAGTAGAGGCTTGTTTTGAAATTGATAAAAGGGTATTTATTAGGTTACTTTCCACCCCTTGATGAGCCTATGTTAGGGTTTGGAGTGATAATTGTTTTCTTGGTCAAGTCTCAAAGATATGGATGTTCATTCTTTGAATGATAACTTGGTAGATATTGGATAAAGAGCATTTCACTAGCACCATTGAATTATGAGTTTAGGAAGCTCAATTCCGTTCACTAGAAGTTTAGAAGTTGGATCTATCAGTTCACATATAGTTGAAATTTTAGTTTAATTAGAGATTAATAAATCCTTAAAATGTTAACTCACTGGATACATGTAGCTAGATGATTCATTCATGAAATTTTTAGTGAGAGTGACTTTACTAGAAGTTCAGAATGAGTAGTTGGATGAATGAGTTTAGTTGATGGGGTACAGTGGAGTTCGAGTGTGGAAATATTGAGGTGAAAAATTCTATGAAAGTACCTGTGGCATAGCTTATGAATATAAATAAATTCCATGAGGTGAATGGTAGGGGAAGCTACTGGTATTTGAAGGAATATCCAGAGGAGGTGATGGCTGTGTAGAATTCCATGAGTTCCATGAACTCTAATGATGAAACATGGGATTATATCAAATAAAATGAAAAGGGAATACTTCATCAAATTCATTAGAGTTAAGTGGATATGACATGAAACATTCACTGGTGTTGGTGGTCATAAATGATGTTTCTACTAGCAATCTACAATTACTCATGCCAACAGAAGGATGCATAAAATTCTAGGAGGGAAGTTGGGACTAGATGATTAGTTTAGGACTACTGCAAATAGTGGTATGAACTACATGTGTATGTATATATTATTGTAGAAATAAATGTAAGATATGATTTTACCAACATTAATAAGGCCTATGTACCGAAATTAGGTGTCTATAGTAATAGGAGAACACTTAAGAAAATCCATATTCCAATAGGTTGAAATTAAAAAGGCTATGTTCAATGCACTAGAAGGAGTACATAGGATATGAAATGAACAAAAGATGGTATTGGTGATACATATTCTAGAAAACTAAGTTGGGTTTTTGAAAATTGACTTTACCTTGTAACTCATGTTCTCTTTTTTAAATGGAATAAAAATGTGATGCTATTGTTATACTATACACATTAGATTAAAGTATAAATCATATAATCCCTATATAAAATGTTCTTTGTACATTGTCCTTATATGTTTATATATTCTATTTGTGCTTGTTCAATTTTATGATAATTTAAACAAGGATATTGAGATGACTAAAACCAGGGGAATCCAAGTTGGAGGAAAAATAGGTGCGGTTGAAACTCAAGGGTCTGTTTGGCACTTTTACATGCTTTGTGTGATTTACATTCCCAACCTCTAGTTTTAGTCTATTATTCACATCCTTGGATTCTTGATGCACCTCTTCTTATTAAACCTCATGATGGAATAACACAACTGACCTAAATATAATTACTTAAACCAACCTCATTTTAATGAAAAATTTATAATGAATATTTAAACAAACTACCACATCATCATTTCTATCAACATATCCACACCATTAATCCCTCCAAAGCTTATCATTTACACATTCTACATCACATGTAACTATATGATGAATGAAACCAAACCTATTAAAATTCAATTAGGTTTTTAAGATATTTCTTATATATTTGTCCATAGGTTATGAATTCATCAAATAAGTTTTAATCACCTATTAGTTTTTGATGTCTACATCACCCACTAGGTTCAACAAAAATTACTACAATGAAAATGAGTAAATCCTTAGTAGTGAATACTCTAATTTACAATCTATAATAGATTTATCATATATGATACTATCAGGACCCACCCCTATAGGAACTGTAGTGGATTGGGGAATATATTATTGTCTTACCCCCATCTTATATTTAAATGGATATGGGTCAGTTACAATTGGACATGTAATGATACAGCCCAGGATGGTATCATAACCAATAATTGACCAGACTTTCCACTAACCTATGAGGTGTTCATGATCCCTACAGGATAACAAAAATACCCTGAAAAAAAGATACAATTAATGTGGAATATTTTTCCCCTTAATTAGTGTAAATTATAAATGATATTTCTCTTGAAAACCAGACATGTCCCATTCATAAGTTTAACATCTAAGAAAATAGTAGATATGAAAAAAAACAAATAAGTAAGAAGCAGATATCATTAATGGAAAATAAAATCCCACTATTTGCTAATAAAACTATTTAAACAGACATGTCCTATTCTTAAATCTCATTGGACCTATTTTGGATAGGTATAACATATGAGTTCTCATTTTATGTTTTCTTTTTATTTGGAAATCTCCTCTGCTGCATGCCTCTCCTCCGACGTGAACACACCTCCGCTGCATGATGAATGACACCTTTTTGGTGAGTTTTCTCTTCTAACTCATTGGTTTCCTCTTGTTCTCATGTTATTACTATTTGATATTGATGGTTATGCTGTGAATTGTACAAGCTAAACTCCCCACTGAAAATTGTGGCTATTGGTGGTCCTTGTTTTCACACTAAATGAATTGCATTTTGATTGGTTCCTATTGAACATTTAAATATAGAAATTGGTACTTTACATATATATAGATAATGAATGAATTCCACAAGATGATAAAAATTCTGTGATAAAACCTGAATTAAAAAGCAGAATTAAATGAGGGATGATTTGTAAAATTAGAAATTATGTTTTTTTAGTTTGTATGGTGTTGCGATTGTATGCACGATTGTGTGTTTGTATGGTGTTGAGGTTGTTGGAATGATTGGTATTCCATTTGTTTTCCATGTTTTAGTTTCTACACCATTTAATATCAATCTGAACCTTACCCATTTCAATGGCACCACCACTTTGTTACTAGTGCAATTCCACAGAATCTTATAAAACCACTTCACTAGAGGACCCTATGGGACACTTTATAGACACCCTCATCAAATAACCATAACATCACATGAAATGAATCCTTTCACCTTCAAGAACTCTATGGAAAATCATAACATATATTATTTTAGTACCATAGTTCATGACTAAAGACATTATGTTTCTGGAGAAACAGTAAAAAAATAATTTATGACAATTCATATAGATCACATGTGGGATACTAAAACATTAGAGTGCAATGGATTCTCATAGCTAGTTCCATTGATCAGGTGGTTGAAAAGATGGTTGTTATCTACTTTGGTCACGAGTAATGCATGGAGAGGTAAGGGTATTGTTTACCATAGCTATTTCCATTGATTATCGTTGCATGATGACCCAATTTGAACATCTTTTGTGTAATTATTTTGTCAAATATTAATATTACTGAATGGAATAGGATGATTATAAATAAAGAATATATGAATGCCAATCTGTTAACAAAAGAGTATGAAGATGGTGTGAAAGTGATTATCATGTTTTCAAAAGATCATGCATATGAACCTTCTCAAATCCTTTGTCTGTGTTTACGCTATTGTTATTCAAGAAAAATTAGTCTTGAGGAGTTGGAAGAACACGTGATCTGTCATGGAATAGATTGAATTTATACATGTTGGAATAAACACCAGGGAAAAACGAATATAGGTAGTTACTGGGATAACACTGTGTTTTATGGATCATCTGAAATGATTACAAGTGTGAAAAATGAAGACAACTATATGGAGGATGTGATTACAAATGTGAATGATGATGAAGATCATATTGAGGAAATGATAAGGACAATTGAAGATAAATATCGTGATTACCCAAAATTGATTGAAAAGTTAAAGAGTTGTACGAAGACACCATTATATGCTGGTGGCACTAAATATACAACATTGTCACCCATACTGAAGCTGTATAACTTGATAGTTGGAAATTGGTGGAGTGATGAAAGTTTTAGGAAACTACTTTCTCTGATGAATGACATGCTTCCAGAGGATAATGAGCTCTCAAGCAGAACATATGATGCCAAACAAATGCTACGATCGATGGGTATGATCTCTGAAATAATATACACATTCCAGAATGATTGTATACTATTTTTCAAGGACCAAATATAACTTAAAGAATGCCCAAAGTGTGGTGCTTATCGATACAAGAAAAATGATTTCAGTATTATGAATGTTGTATGGTAAATTCCAATCATTCCAAGGTTTAGGTTCTTATATGGAAGTGAGGAGACTACAGGAAAATTAACATGGCATGAAGATACAAGAATTAATTATGGGAAACTATGTCACCTAGTAGACTCTCCTCAGTGTAAGAGAATTGATCATGAGTATCCTGAATTTGTAAACAATCCTAGAAACCTTTGTCTTGCATTATCTACAGATGGAGTGACTCCTTTTGGTTTTTAAATCAGAAATCAAAGTACATGGCCAGTTGTGTTGGTAAATTAAAAATTACCACCATGGTTATGCATGAAACAAAAATACATCATGTTATCTTTACTTATATCAGGATCTAAACAACCAGGTAATGATATTGATATTTATTTGGCTCTATTGAGTGGGGATTTAAAATTATTATGGGATTTAGGTGTTACGTTGTATGATGCTTAAAAAAATTAAAATTTCACTTTGAGAGCCATGTTGTAAAGGTCAATAAATGAATGTCCTACTTATGAAAATTTTTCAGGATATAGCATTAAAGAAACTCAAGGTTGTCCCATTTTCGATCAAGGTACACAATCAATTAGGTTGAAACATCCATCGAAAACCGTGTTTCTAGGACATCGCAGATTTCTACCCCGACAACATTAGTACAAATCTTGGATGACATCATTATATGGATGTTCAGAAGAATGTGCAGCACTGTCACCACTAACAGGTGATCAATTGTTTGAGAAATTAAAAGATATGGACACTACTTTTGGTAAACCATTTTCAAAAAAACTTATAAAAACTGATTGTAAAAAGATATTAGTTTTTTTTGAATTACCATACTAGAATTGTCTATATTTTATACATTTTCTTGATTTTATGAATGTTGAAAAAAATGTATGTGATAGTGTCATCATCATATTGCTAAATGCACCTGACAAAAAAAGGATGGAATTAAGGCTTGGTTAGACATGGTTGAGATGAGAATAGGAGATGAGTTGGAACCAGTAAAGGGTGAAAACCGAATATTTCTTCCTCCTACTTCCTACACTGAAACCAAGTAGGAGAGATATTAGTTTTTCAACTTCTTGAATGACGTAAAGGTTCCAGAGGGGTATTCATCAAATATCAAGAACATTGTGTCAATGAGAGATTTAATGTTAAAGTGTCTGAAATCACATGAATTCCATGTTTTGATGAAAGATCTAATTTCTATAGCTTTACATTGAATTTTTCCTAATAATGTATACTATAAATTAATGAAGCTATGTTTCTGCTTCAAAGCTATATACATAAAAGTTATAGACCCGACGAAATTTTTAATTATGGAAAGATAAATTGCCATCATATTATGAGAATCGGAAATGTTCTTCCCACTGACATTCTTTGATATGATGGTTCATTTGATGGTTCACATGGTGATAGAGTTTCGACTATGCGGTCTTGTACATTATAGATGGATGTACCCCATTGAATGGTATATTAATATTTTTAAAGGGTATGTCAAAAATCGAAGTTGGTCAGAGGGTTGTATTGCAGAGCGATATATTCTTGAGGAAGCCATCGAATTTGTTACTGAATAACTATCTAGTGTGGAAAGCATTGTCTTATCAAAATATCATCACACTAGGTGTCTTGAGGGTGAAGGATTTTCTGGAAGATAGGTTTTCACAATCAATATTACAGATCGAGAGCAGACCCACCTTTACATTTTTCATTACAGTTTCGACGTTGACCCATATGTTGAAACCCACAAAGAAATTCTTAGGAATTTGAATCCATATAGGGATGAAAAATCGATATCAGATACACATAATCAAAAGTTTATAGGATGATTTCAGAACCATATTTTTAAGAATTAAGATGAAAATATGGATTCAATTTTAGAATGACTTTGATGGATAGCCAGAGGACCAAGTGTGTATGTATTATATTAAAATTATTATGTAGTTAATGGTTATACATTCTATACTAATGAACATGATGGAGACAGTACCATACAGAATAGTGGGGTTACACTTGTGGATGAAGTGAAGCATGTTTCCAATGCAAAGGATAAAAATCTAATTTATGCAAATATGTCATACTTTGGTATCATCAAAAAATTATGGGAGTTGTATTAATCAAAATTACAAGTGCCAATTTTTTCAATGAAAGTGGGTTTATAATCAGAGTGATATTTAAATAAATGAATTGGGATTTGTGAAATTTGATTTTAGTAAGGAAGGTGAGAAAGATAAACCGTTTATAATGGAATCACATGTAGTACAAGTATTTAATGCTCCAAATCCCACAAACCAAAACTAGCCAATTATTCTATTATCGACCAAAACAACTGAAGGGTCAGATGAAAATTCAATAGAGGATAAACCTTTCATTGGATCTTCTCAATCATTTCACAGTGGTCACAATATAGATGGCATTTTTTATGTCAAAGTAGACCACAATGAAGGGATTTTCATAGTCGATAGAGGGGTCAAATATCTTTAGCCTTTTAAAAAAAGAGAGTTCAATAATTATGTTATTTTTTTTGTAATATATATTATGTTACCTTATGTTACTATCCATTGAATTCTGATTTTATGTAATCTAAATTAAATGTTAAACAAATTATGCAAATAATGACTTATGCACCTACTAATGTGCCCAATCCCAAGGCACAATATGTCTCTCAACCTGATGCTGCTGGTCCCATTGTAGTGGAATAATAGGTTTCTCAACATATTATTGTTGGTCCTAGTGCTGAGGTAAAATAGGTTTCTTAACCTGTTTCTTCTAGTCCCAGTGCTGATGCTAGCGCTCTATAGGAACATAATGATGATGCTGAAACTGAGGAAATGGTAGGAAATGAAACCCTAATGGTGAAAAAAACAAGAGCTCTGTAGTTTGAGAGTGTTAGGAAAAATACTATATGAAAAATAAAAAGGCATAAAATTTGAGGTTGGATGGAATAAGTGAGGCCAACATGTTAACCCCAAAAAATCCATGTTTAGAAGCTACATTGGAATCTTCACTCAACAAAGAATGCCAATTGATGTGCAGTCGTGGAACCATGTTTTCACCAATCATAAGACACTAATGTGGGAAGATATTATGATAACATTATGATATAATTTCTTTAATTTGTTAAAATAAAACAAAATACTAAAACATTAACTTACCCTTCATCATCCCTTGTAGAGTGTATTTATAGTAGATTCCTCACATAAGGAATATGTATTAAGAGTTGAAGGAAGTATTCATAGAGGCTTCTACACAATATTATTGAAATATAATCTTAAATATTCTAAATGTAAAATCAAGCCATACCCACCTTCTCTTTATGCACACTTTATATCCCAAGGAGCATGGGATGCATTTAGCAGCCTTCGTGCAGAGTAGAATTTTTAGTTATATTGTGTTTGGTAATATGTTAATTGGCGTTGCTTTTATTCATTACTTTGATTGAGAATTTTTTATTTATGAAATAGAAAATGAGTGCTGAAAACAAGGAACAGGCAACCAAACCAGCGTACCCCTACCATAAAGCAAGGATGTGGTACGCTTCACTTGAGAAAAAATTGGTACGTATTTTAAATCTACCGTAATACTTTTATGTGACATAAAACAACACCATAACAATGTTCATATATTTATATAAAGAATGATGAATCAAAATTTAATGTCACTTCCATCCCACACCATATGCTATGGGAGGAGGATCATGTAAATAAAGAGGGGATACTAATAGATGAAAACACCCAAAAAGTGTGGGAAACATGTGTAAGCATGACATAATGTACATTTGTTTTTCTTCAAATAGATATTAAATAAAAATGATTTCTTATTTTCCTATATTTTCAATCTAACATAGTCACAAGAATCAACAACACCCGCACTGGATGCATACATACTTTCAGAGGCCTTGAAGCAACTTGAAGAATATGGCCATGTCAGAGGTTCGGGTTTTGGGGTGAAATGCCGAACATATTTTTAGAAAGAAAAACAAGCGAAGGATCAAACTAATGAAATTGAAAAGATGAGAGAAAAATTAGATATGTTTCCAGAATAATTACAATACCAAAGAGAGATGATAGAAATTTTGATGGGGGGAGGCAAAGTGAAGAAACAACTCAACAAAAACCCATGCCTGAAGATCCCGCCCCACCCCCGCCAGTATTGAGGTGGGCCATTCCCCTAAAAAACCTAACTTTTCTAAGGTAATCAATGTTATAATAATTTTTTCTGTGAAATTTGAATCACATAGACACTGATACCTTTCCTATACTAATATTATATAGGGTGAAAATTATTGTGATTTATATCTATCAACTCCCACAAATCGCCTTGTAGTGAGGGCTATGTTGTTCAATATGTGGAATGAAATGATACAAAACAGACCAATTCAAACCAGTCATTTTAGAGTGTAGATTAACATAGCTCATGATCCAAGTGTAGAGATACATGTTCCAAATGATGATAACATCATTACTATTTTTGAACAAACTGTTGTAACATTCATCGCATGACTGTCAATTCTTTTAAAAAAACATGTCGACAAGGAGGTATTCATTTCTAATTTATTTTTCTAGATGAACATTTAACATTTAATGAAAAAAGGTCTGAACTGATGAATTCTATTACAAAATCACAAAGGTAAGGGGGTGAAATGAAAGTTCATCTCAAAACCATCTCAAGGATCAATCAGCAGATCAAAATGATCTACCGAGAGAACTATCACCCTGACCATTCTATATCCACATTTAATATCATTACAGGCTCATGTGGATATAAAGTTTATAGATGACAATACTCACACAATTTATTTGGAAAAAAACATGTACGGAGGGGAAGAATCATATTACATTAGTGATAACAATGTAAATGAAATCCTCATGTATGAATGGCTAGAAACCTCATTTGTAAATGTATAATTGAGGTAAGTTTTCATGATTTGATTTTAAAAAAGCTGATATACTATGGTAATTACGACTAAATACATTTCATATTTTTCATAGATGTATATATGAAAAACAATTGAAGGGATTTCTCTATGAACAAAAATTTGGACTCGTTAGTCCTCACATCACCTCTTCTAAAGAAGAAATAAATTCCGATAAAGATGGCGAAATAATTTCATCCCTACTTAAATCATTTGAAAACAAAATTACGGATGATAGACTCTTCTTATTACCAAAAATACAAGGGTAAATATATAAAATTTGATCATATCAACTATATTTTCATTTCTTTCATTACTTATTCCTTTTTGTGTTTTTAGGAATCATTATATGCTCATTATGGTCAATTTGGATACTCCAAATATTTATTTTCTGGATTCAATTCATGGATATCCAACAAACCAACCATGCATGATGGCGTTTGTCAATTTGTAATACACTAGATCCAACATTTTGGAACTAAAATCTAGTTAGAAAATTTATATTTTCTTTTAATTATAAATATGTTATTATTGGGCGGTGCATCAATATCGTTTACTTCATGTAATGAATCCATGGCCTAAGGACACGAATGCTGATGATATCTTGAACTAGATAAGTATCATGGTATATATAATAATATTTCACTATCCAAACACATATAAAAAAATTACTTATTTTTATCGATGTTTTCACAGTGAACAAAACAAACAAATGGAAAGGATTGTATTTATTATATTTGTAAATTTATGAAAGACATCATATTTCTTCAACAAACCAGCATCCCTGAAGAGGTATTTTCAAAAATAATTACTATTTCATTTAAAATATTTATTAATCCTCTGTGTATTTAAATTTTTTTATTACTACCATGACTATTTCAAAAACTCATATTCACAAGATGATATAGATGTGTTTAGAAATGAATGGGAAGCATACCTGATAGAAGATTGTACAAAAATAGGATGAAGGTGAATTCCTACTACTTATGTTATCCTTATATGATCATTTATATCTCCCTTTTTTACACTTATTGAGCATATATGATCACCATTTCTAATTTCTCATATCCTTAGATTATAAAGAATGGTTTTAGAAATTATTTTTCTTTCTAGTAATTAATTACTTAACGAGGGACTCTTAAGAACTAGTTATTTATTTTTCAATGTTTCCAAAAGCACTAGTCCTAAACTATTATGGCATGGACCATTTACATTATATATTTTGGTCATTTATGATACTATTTATACTAATTTAGTGTGTTGGAAGAATATTGGTTTTGAATCACTCACAAATTTAATAAAAAAAACTAAGGATTCTTCAATACTATTGGTTAACTACTAATTTTCATAGCTTCTTATCAAAACTTTTGATCTGAAGTCCCCTTGATGCTCTCATCCCACACCATCTCTATGATATCAACATTCAGCTTTCACTTTTCCTTCTCTTCCTGTACCCATTTACTAGGTAAGTGGGTGAAGGAAGAGAATGAAAAGTGAACAGTTAATGATGATATCATAGAGATGGTGTCTAATGATAGCATCACTAGGATGCCATATCAGAATATTAGATCAGATTCTATGCTAAGCGGTAGTTAACCAATAGTAGTGAAGTGCACAAAGAATCATTAGTTTTTTTATTAGCTTATATCTAGACCATAGAAACCCTTTTTAAATGTGTAAAGGGAATGTTACAATATAATATATATATTTTAGAGAAAAATTATATAATGAAATGTTGATTTGATTTTCATTATTCCATGTTGGGTTCGTTTATTTTTTATGATTTATGTACATGTGACATGCCTTTGCAGGAAGAGAAACGACGATGTGTCTGCTCAATCAAAGAGGTAATATTGATGTTTTCATAGTAAAATCATATTCCATAGAATTAATTTATTGTATCATATTTATGTTTAATTTATTTCTTTTATATAGGGAATATTAATATACTCATATGTGATATCAAAGTATGAAATGTTTAGGTCATTATAGTTGGTATTAGGGTAACTGGCCTATTCGAAATAGAGAAAACACATTCAGTTGTTTTGATAATTTTGGGAGATGATCCATAAGTCATTTTAAATGTATAAGATTCAATTGCACCTCAATACGACACACGATTCGACCCGTATGACTCAAAGTGTCTCTTTTTATTTATAATTGACATTATTTTTAGTAAAAAGAACAAGTGACATAGTGAAAGCTAAGAAAATGCATTAATATTATTTTTATACATTAGTTAAATAATCTATAAGTCAATTTTGACCTATATAAATCGACCACGCTTCAATTCAACACACAATGTAACTGGTATGACTCAAAGTGTCTCTTTTTATTAAAAATTGACAATAATTTTAGAAAAAAAAATAGTTTCAAACTGAAAACCAAGAAAATGCATATGTATTGTTTTGATACTTTAGGAAAATGATTCATGAGTCATTTGTGATGTGTATGAATCAACATTACATCAATCTGATGCACTGTGTGACAGGTATGGCTAAAAGTGTATGTTATCAGTTTAAAATTGACATTTTAGCTCAAAACGTGTCACTCATTGAAAACCAAGAAAAACTGCTCCAATTTTCTTCATAATTAGGATAAATTTTTTATGTTCCTTGTGAAATATATAAATTAGTCTCATATCAATCCAGCACATGATGCGACCGATATGAATCAAAATGAGTGTTTCAAATTTGAAATGATATTTTAGTAAAAAAAACACATCTCACACACTACAAACTGAGAAATCACATTTTGATTGTTATGATACTTTAGGAAAATGATCCATAAGTCATTTGTGAAAAGTAAGAATCAAAAACATTTAAATTCAATGCAAAATGTGACTGGTATGACTCAATGTGCCTTTTTTATTTAAAATTGACATTAATTTTAGAAAAAAACACAAGTGACATACTCCAAACTGAGAAAACACATTCAGATTGTTCTGATACTTTAGGAAAAAAATACATTAGTCATTTTTGACATGTAGGAATAAAATTCACCTCAATACGATGCACGATATGACCAGTATGGATAAAAGTATCTATTAATAGTTTAAAAATAATATTTTATCTCAAAACGTGTCACTCATTGAAAACCAAGATAACCCACTCCAATTTTATTTATAATTTAGTATATTGATTCATAAGTTATTTGTGACATTTATGAATACATCTCATATCAAATAAATGTACAATGTGACTGGTATGACTCAAAATACATGTTTCTAGTTTGAAATGACATTTTAGGAAAAAAAACACAACAGAAATACTACATACTGAGAAAAAACATTCGGATTTTAATGATACATTAGAAAAATGATAAATATGTAATTTATGACATGTAATAATCAGCCACACATCAATTCATTGCACAATGCAACTGGTATGACTCAAGGGGTCTCTTTTTATTTAAAATTGACATTAGTTTTAGAGAAAAAAACAAGTGAAATTCTAAAAATTTAGAAATCAAATTTGAATTGTTTTGATACTTTAAGAAAAATATCCATGATTAATTTGTGACTTTTATGAATCAAACTAACTTGAATCTGACACATAGTGTGACCGTTATGGCTAAAAGTGTCTTTTATCAGTTTCAAATTGACATTTTAGCTCAAAACATGCCACTCACTGAAAACAAACAAAACCCACTCCAATTGTCATTATAATTTAGGATAATGATTCATATATTCTTTTTGACGTGTATGAAGAAGTATAATATAAAACCAATGCACAATGTGACCAGTATGACTCAAAATGCATGTTTCCTATTTGGAATAACATTTTAGTAAAAAAAACTAACAAACTACAAACTAAGAAAACAAATTCATATTGTTTTGATAATTTAGGAAAATGATCCATATGTCCTTTTTGACATGTAGGAATCGACTGCACCATAATTTAATGCACAATACAACTGGTATGACTCAAAGTGTCTCTTTTTATTTAAAATTGACATTAATATTAGGGAAAAACACAAGTGACATACTGAAAAACAATCAAACAAACATATATGGTTTTGATACATTATATCAATAATCAAATAGTCATTTTTGACATGTACGGATCAACCATACATCAATCTATCGCACAGTGTGATCGGTTTGTCTAAAAGTGTATGTTATTAGTTTAAAATTGACATTTTAACTCAAAATGTATCTCTCACTGAAAACCAAGAGAACCCACTTTAATTGACTTCATAATTTAGGATAATGATTCATAAGTTATTTGTGACATGTATGAATCATTCTCATATCAAACCAATGCATGATGCGACTGGTATGACTCAAAATGCGTGTTTCTAATTTGAAATGACTTTTTAGTAAAAAAACACCACTAACATACAAAAAAACTGAGGAAATACATTCTGATTATTTTGATACTTTAGGAAAATTATCCATAATTCATTTTTGACATGTATGAAATGACCTTACCTCAATTCAATGCACAATGAGACTAGTCTGACTCAAAGAGTCTCTTTTTATTTAAAATTGACATTAATTTTAGAAAAAACATAAGTTACATACTGAAAACCATGTAAACTCACTCATATTGTTTTTATACTTTAGAAAAATGATCCATGAGTCATTTTTGATGTGTAAGAATCAACAGAACCTCAATCTGACGCATGATGTGACTGGTATTGCCAAAAGTGTCTGTTATCAGTTTATAATTGACATTTTAACTCAAAATGTGTCGCTCACTAAAAACCATGAATTCTTGATCCAATATTATTTATAATTTAGGATAATGATTCATAAGTTATTTGTGACATTTATGAAGCATTATCATATTAAACCAACGCCCGATGCGACCGATACGACTCAAAATATGTGTTTCCAGTTTGAAATGAAATTTTTGTAAAAAACACAACTGATATACTAAAAACTGAGCAAACACATTCGGATTATTTTGATACTTTAGGAAAATATTCCATTAGTCATTTGTGACATTTAAGAATCCACTGCACCTCAATTAAATTCACAATGTGACTGGTATGACTCAATGTGTCACTTTTTATTTAAAATTGACATTAATATTAGAAAAAACACAAGTGACATACTAATAACTAAGAAATAACATTCGGATTGTTTTTATACATTAGGTAAATTATCCATCTATATTTTTTGATGTGTAGAAAGCAACCTCACCTTAATCTGATGCATGGTGTGATCGGTATGGCTAAAGGGTATCTTATCAGTTTAAAATTGACATTTTAGCTCAAAATGTGTCACTCATTGAAAACCAATAAAACCCAATACAATTGTCTTAATAATTTAGGATAATGATTCATAAGTTATTTGTTATGTGTATGAAGCAGTATAATATAAAAGCATCACACGATGCGCCCGATATGACTCAAAATGCGTGTTTCCAGTTTGAAATGACATTGAAGTAAAAAAACACAATTGACATACTACAAACAAAGAAAACACATTCGGATTGTTTTTATACTTTAGGAAAATGATCCATAAGTCATTTGGGACATGTAGGAATCCACCACACCTCAATTAAATGCACAATGCGACTATTATGAATCAATGTGTCTATTTTTATTCAAAATTGACATTAATTTTAGAAAAAAACACAAGTGAAATACTGAAAACCATGAAAACACATTCGAATTATTTTGATTCTTTAGGAAAAAAATCATCCAGTTATTTATTACATGTAAGAATCAACTTCACCTCAATCCGATGAACGTTGTGACAGATATAAATCCAAATGTTTCATTTAAATTTGATATTAATTTCAATAAAACTACAAGTGACATACTCAAAACCAAGAAAAACCATTCGGATTGTTTTATTAATTTAATACAATAATATATGACTCATTTTTGATGTGTAGAAATCAACCCCAGCTGAATACGATGCACAATGTGACCGGTATTACTCCAAATGTGTCTTTTTTATTAAAAATTGACATTTTATTAATGTATTCTTTCATATTAATGTTTAATTTATTTCTTTATTGTATTACTAACATAATATTTGTTTTCTTATAGGGGTGGAATTTTTTTCTTGAGTTCGGATGCTTTGTTCGAAATCTAATACCCTGGATGAAATTTTTTGAGAGGGGATCATGGATGAAAAAGGATGAAACATTAATGTTTTTAACTGTTTGTTGGATTATTATAATTGTAACCATATAAAACATTATTTGAAATATATATAAAAGTGTGTTTTTTGTATTTATGATGTCAAGTAAATGTATATAGAATTGTTTGGGAAACTCTTTTGTGTGTTTTTTTTCGTTCTTCTATGATTTGTTTGTGTTTAGGTACTGTTTTGTGTAGGTGTGCAGGTGCTGGGTGTGTTGTTAAATAAACAAAACATCATAGGCAACTAGGCCTTTATCAGCATTCAAAATTACACTGATGAAGGGGGTCCTGTATCGATGCTTTTTTAGCACAGATAAAGGGCCCCCTTTATCAGCGCTTTTTTAGAGTTGTTAAAGGGGACTTCCTTTATCTTCTCCATGATTTAATGTGATTTACTAGCACTTTTAAAAGTGGTTTATAGTGGGTTTAAAATCCATATTTGTAGTAGTGATTTTAGTAAAAAAGATAACTGACTGACTCAAAACCGATCAAAGGCATTCATATTATTTTGATACATTATGATAGGTATCCCTAATTCATTTTTGATATGTAGGAATCAATCAATCCTCAATATGATTCATAGTGTGACTAAAATAACTTCAAGTGTGTCTTATTATTTTAAATTGACATTAATTTTAGAAAAAGGAACAAGTGACATACTGAATACTAAGAAAAAACACTCGAATTATTTTGATACTTTAGGAAAACGATCCATGAGTCATTTGGGATGTGTAAGAATCAGTCGCACCTCAATCCAATGCACTGTGTAACTGGTATGACTCCAAGTACGTATTTTTATTTAAAATTGACATCAATTATAGTAAAAAGGTAAACTGGCCTACTCAAAATTGATAAAACTCATTTATATTGTTTTTATACTTTATATAAATGATCCAATAGTCATTTTTGAAATTTAGGAATCATCCTCTCCTCAATCTGATACACAGTGTGACTGATATGACTCCATGTGTGTCATTTTATTTTAAATTGACATTAACTTTATCAAAAGGAATAAGTGACGTATTGAAAACTGAGCAAACACATTCAGATTATTTTCATACTTTAGGAAAATGATCCATGAGTCATTTTGGAAATTTAAAAATCAGTATCACCACAATCCGATGCATGGTGTGACTGGTTTGACTCAATGTGTGTATTTTTTATTTAAAATTGACATCAATTTTAGCAAAAGGAATAAGTGACATACTAAATCCAAGAAGACGCATTAGGATTGTTTTGATACTTTAGAAAAATGATACATTAATCATTTGTGATGTGTAAGAATCACACAAAACTCAATCTAATGCACGGTTTGACTGGTGTGACTCAAAGTTCCTGTTATCAATTTAAAATTGACTTTTTAGTTCAAAACATGTGTCACTCACTAAAAACCTAGAAAATGCCCTCTGATTGTCTTTATAATTTAGGAAAACAATTCATAATTCATTTTGACATGTAGATGCAGTATCATGTCAAACTGACACATGATGTGACCAATATCACCCAAAGTACATGTTTCCAATTTGAAATAAAAAATTTAGAAAAAAAAGTGACATATTGTAAACCAAGAAAAAAAATTCATATTGTTTTGATACTATATAACAATGGTCTATATGTAATTTGTGACATCTAGGAATTAGCTACATCTCAATCCCATGCATGGTATGACCAATATAACTCTAAGAATGTATTTATTTAAAATTGAAATCAATTTCATTAAAAATAAAAATTGACATACTCAAAACTGAGCAAATTCATTCAAATTGTTTTGATACTTTATCGAAATGATCCATACCTACTTTATGGCATGTTGGAATTAACCGCACCTCAATACAATGCATGGTGTTAACAGTCTTACTTTGAGTGTGTCTTTTTATTGAAATTTGACATTATTTTAATTTATTCTTTCCTATTAATGTTTAATTTATTTCGTTATAATATCACTAACATTAGATTTTTTTTCTTATATAGGTGGATTTTTTTGATTGTGTAAAGGTGATTTTTATGACAATGGATACCTTGAGAAAACCTTTTTGAGAGGGGATCACAGGTTCTAAAGAAGATGAAACATTAATTTTCTTAAATGTTTGTTGATAGTAATTGTAAATGTAATTATACAAAATATTCTTTTAAATGTTTATAGTAGTGTTATTTGTATTTGTGATGTAAAATTTATTTCAATTAAAATATATATTTTGAGTACAAGTTACATGTTGGTAGGTTATAGGTTGGGGTTGTAGTAGTGTTCTATTATACTATAAAAAAACTGCAGGAGGTGGGGCCATTATCATTACTATAAATAGAACTGATAAAGGGTGTCTTTATCAGCACTGATAAAGGGGACCCCCCTTAATAGTACTAATGTTAACAATGCTTTTTATCACTGTTAAAAGTATTTTTGTGCGCTGTTAATTAGAATATATGTAGTAGTGTATATTGGAAGAATATGTGATAAATTCATTCTAATCTATAGATTTAAATATCAACTAGGAATATTAAGAATAATTTTAAGGATATTTATCTATCTAATGATTTTGTTTGAAATTTGGTTATTACTGTTGAATTTTGGAGATTAATGTATTATTTCTTCATATTAAGGTCTATTCATTTTAAAAATTATCATATCTTACACTAAGAATTTCATTTTTGGTTAATATATAAAGATATAAGGAATAAATTTTTATATTTTTTTGTTTTACATGATCTATTAAAGGTCTATTTTAGTGCTTTAGGCATAAAAAATTCATCTTGAATACTCATCATTTGGTGAAAAATATGAGAATGTGGTAAGAATTGATCATAGGAGGAAAATATACTTGTCAAATAAGTAAATTTCCATATATTCGTAGTCTATATGGTAAATAATTCATCAAATCTTAGAAAAGGATCTTGAAATTAAAATGTTATCCTATCACCACAATTTCCGATGAATTGATGGTGTTTTTCACACCTCTTTAGTTTATGAATTTGTGGTCATTAACTTTCTATAAATCATTCATTTCTTAGGATAAATGATTTCTATCACTATCAATAACTATTTATACATTATGTTTTTTCTCCATATCCATATTTTTATTTCCCTCTAACATTATCTTATGTGGAAACCTAATTATGTGTTGACCTTCATGTTTATTTTTTCCTCTTTTCAAGAGGATGTTTTATCAACCCTTTTTAAGATATGGGATTTCAAAAAAGGTATTTTCAGATGTCAAAACCTTATTTACCATTCCGAAGTTCAAATTATGAGGCTGAAATTTATTAAAGGGGGAGTAATTTAACACCTCAAGATTAAAAAAAATAAACTATGTTTGATAGTGTATATGACATGAAAAACTGAGCTTAAATGAACCATTAAGTATTAGTATTTAAACATGACTATTATAACCTAGACATTAAATTAGAGGGTATGATTGAGATTAACCGATTTATGAAATATATAAAAAGGTACCAATCAATATAAATGTATTTATAAATTCTTAGTAAATAATAACTCAAATTTTAGTAAAGTCATTTTATTCTTTAAAAATATGTTTTCTTCAAAAATGGGGATTATTGATTTTTGTGAGAAAATATTATAATTAATTTCTAGAAATTATAGAAATTTTTATTGGAGAAAAATTATATCAATTTTTAAATCAACATATAAAAATTATATTATGGTCAAATTTTAATTTTTTTTTGAAAAATTTGATTTTTAATGAATAGTGAAAATACGAATTTTTCAAATACTATCATTTATTTTCATTAAATTATGTAATTTAAAAGTTAAAATATATTTTTTATTTAATCATAAATTAAAATATAAAAAATTTGATTTATAATAATCTAATTAATTTCATTCTAATAAAAAATTATCAATATTTTGGTATTAGTTTTTTTTATGCTTAAAAATGCAATTTTCTGAAAACATTTTTTAAGTGTATAAAGTTTATCCATTTAAATTAATTATAATAACCCCTAATGAGGGATTATTTAAATAATTTTTTTTGATTATACATCTATTTATATGATTTTAAATTCATAAAATTATGAATACTATTCATAGATATAAGATCTTCTGTTGGTTGAAAAATTTATTTTCCTGAAAAACCATTTTTCCTCACTTTTTGTGGTTCTAATTTCAAATTAAATTCTACATATTATGTGAATTTAATCTTGAAAAAATAGATTAAAAATTTGGAATATATAGTTTCAAATTTGTTAAATATATCCCATTAATTTTTAGTTATTATGAATATTAACTATAGTAAATATTGTTACCACGATAAAAGTAAAATTAGTTAATTAAGGGTAAAAAAATATGATAAGAACTAAAAATAAACCTTAACACTTAAATTAATTTTATTGATTGATTATATTTCACCTATAAACATTCAAAATTCTAATATATGACCCGTTTCATTTGAACATGATTTTACCTTTATAATATTTTATGTAAAGAAAAGACTAAAATATAATTCTCTTTGTTTAATTATCTTTAAATCTTTGACATTGGGATAAAAAAAGCTATGTTCAGTTCTAAATTTATATTTTAAATATAATTTATTTTATTTATACTGTGAAATAATTTTTTAATTTTCAGTGATGATATAATTAGCTTTAATGTTTATGCGATGCAGACATAATATTTATTAAATAAATACAAAATAAAATAAATGACTTTTAAAATAATAAAATTAGTAAAAATTGCGCTATTTATAGTTTTCCATGAATTTTTAGATAATTGTAACATTTTTTTGTGTTTTAAAGGTTTAAATTTGAATTCGATATATGTCTTGATGATTTTAAATTCAAATTAAATGAATAGTATAAAAATTGACATTAATGATATTTTATAATAAATAATGTTTTATTAAAGTATTTAAAATTACTAAAAATATTATCTTAAAATATTTCAATGGAATATGGTTTATAATATGGAACATGGTCCATTTATGTGCCGTTTTTCCTTTTATAGTAACTTTTTTGACCCCTAAAGAGTAAAAAACATTAATACCACGGTAATTGAAAAAAGGGTTAACATATGTTAGAATAAAAGGATAAGGGTGAAAACACCACATAAAATTGTCTAATTTTTATTATATGATAGGATTTAGACTCATCCTCATCTTACCTTCTAATATTATCATTTTTTATCCATTTCAATATGGTAATTAATTTATATTAATTTTATACTTAAAGAAATTCCAAGAGTTTCCCTCCCCTCTCTTATAAAATGATGCTTCATCCCATCTATTATTTGAACTTAAAATTGATTTTTTTTGTATAATACCTATACAAATCCCTTAATTAAATCCATTACCATGTCCAAGAGGCCTTGGTTTTATCATAAAACCATCATAGGAATGATTTTGGTGTTATCCTTAAGTGGTTGTTCTTAAAGTTTTTTCATTTTATTTATTCTTCTAGCTCCATAGAAATATCTTAAAATATGTTGAAATAATAAAAAAATAATCTTAAAAATAATGATATATTGTTATATTTATAAAATTACTTATATCCATCTCCTCTTATATCAAGTAGGAAAAGAAACCATCATTAGTGTGTACAGAGGACTACTGCATCGCGAACCGACGTAATTCATTTTCCATCACCACCTCTCACGAATGGTTATAATAATGGATTTAATGTATATATTTAATATTAATGAAATATTTATCATTCTACAGAAGTAATATATCATATATTTTTTTATCTTTTTATTCACCGAAAAATGACAACGTCGTTCGTGCGTACGTGTGGACTACACCTCCACGAAGCGATGTAATTATTTTTTCATCATCACATCACATGAATGTTATATATAAGTATATTTAAATAAATAATATAATATTTATGATTTTATTATCATTATTGATAGATAAAATAATACTTTCCTTCTTTCCATAATTATCATTGAAAAATGGAAATGTTACTCATGCGTACGTATGACCTACCATTTCCATGATTATAATGTAGTTAATTTTTCAAAACCATATTTCATGATTAGTTTTAAAAGTATAATTTTTGTATAAAAATTATAGTTATGTCATTATTATTATTCTAAAAATTATGAAATAATTACATCTTTAACCATATTCAACCTACGAAATCCATTTTTGACATATGATCTAAATATCATCAAAACATTCGATAAGAAACTTAATTGATTAAAGTAAGAATGAACTTGAAAAGGTTATTAAGTAAGTCAATGATTAACATAAATTTATTATTTATAAAGATAAGGATCATATATGGAAATTCACACTCTAGTAAAGGGAATTTATTTTTAAAATCCTCTTTTGGAGTTTCCCTTCCATATATTTTTATTCCAAGTCCATGTTCTTCTAAATGTTTTAAGAAAATTATTATTTATGATTAAATGGGTTATAAAGTTAATTTATCATCATATTTAAATTTGTTTAAAATGTTTTTTTAAATAACCTTATTATGGATTTATATAGGTGTCACTTTAACATAAAACCTCATATAAACCATTTAAAAGATTTATTTTGTAAATATTTCTCTTCTGTGTCCACATTCTTAAAATTATTTTTTAGATGTATCTATATAGAAATTAAAGAATAATAAATGAAATTTTATGTCCATTTTTTACTTTATTTCAAAAGTTTTAAAAATCAATCTTTTTATGTATTTTATACAGAATTTTTTGACATTATTTATAAATAATTAAAATAATGTTCTATTTTAACGTATACGACATCAACAAATTTTCCTACCCAAAAAAACATTATTTTATTTTTGGTTATCTTTATAATATTCCAAGATTTCTTCAAATAAAAACCCTATTTCCCTTGTTTTTGGAATTTAGTTTTGGAAATTTGGTTTTAAAGGATAGGCATATATCAATATATTGAAATGTTTTATCATTGGTGCAAAGAATATTTTTATGAGTATAATGTTGAAAAATGCAAGTTTTTTATTTGTCATCATTATATTATGGTTCTTGGGAATTATTTTTGATGATATATGATTACCTTATAAAACAAGTACTGTTGGGCCCTTGATATCCCTCTAATTCATTGTGTAAGATTTGTGTTGTAAGTTGACCATGAAGGTTATTCCATTTTTAACTGTAGAGGTTATTTCTTACATAAGAGTGATCTAAAAATGATTTTTCAAGTTACCTATAGGATTTATTTATGAATATAATGGTTTTTATGTAAATATTATCATTTCTCAATGTATGATAATGATTTTATGTTTAAATAAATGTATTTTATACTTATTATGGGTGAAGAGTGTAACATTGTGAAATAGTTTGCATGATATTTTCATGATTGAAAATAAAAATTTATGAGTTTTAGTTTTACTATAATATTTCTTATGCAACTTTTTCTGAGAATATTTGGGTAAAAAATTTTATTTCTTGTGTAAGAAAATCTTTATTTTGAACCAAATTTTTTTTAAAGGAAAATTTTTATATATATTCATGGACTAATGATTTATTTATTTATTTTTATGTCCCTTACTGAGATTTTTGTGCTCATATCACATTTTAAAATATTTTTTATAGGTTTTTAAGGATGTGCAGTGGAAAGGATGATGTAAATATAAAAGTTAGGAATATATTACATAAAAATAAAACTTGTTATATCATAATAGTTTTATTTTTTCAGAAAAATGGATACTATATAGATGTTTACACTTTGTGATTTAATATTTACTAATGTAAGGGTGATAGAATAATTATATATAAATCTTAATCGTAAGGATCCTAAAGTGTAATAAAATTAATTCTTGTCTTAAAACTCAATATTATGTAATATTTAATTTTATTTCCAATATTTTTATTGAGTTAGGATAAATAGTGGAATCCTAGGTGTCGAGCCCTTGGAATTTCAATTATACCCTATGGTAGAATCCCAAGTTACCATATGGTACTTACACTTAAAATATTGTGGGCAGTGCATCAATTCCATAATATCTCATAAAAACATCTCATAAGGGTCGACTATCCACCCAAACCAGTATCACAGAACAGAATTTGTACTCTTAAGTGCATAACCTAACATCTATATTAACACATTATAAATCCTAAACAATTGATTCCGTTTATAAGAAGACACCTACAATCATCACTACCCATTCCTAAATATACCCTCTCAAGTGTCGTTATATCTCTTGGGAACTCACCAGGCCCCCTAGGTCATATCAATCACAAACACCTCACATGTGCTACTCAGTATCAATCTCACTTATAGGGTCATTTCCCATCACACATAGATAATAAATTACCTTAGAAGCATCATAACCACATCAAATCTTCACTTTACTTATTGGAGAATCCTCACTGACATTAGTATCAAGAGATTTCATAGTGCCAATCTTGCTTCTCAAGTATTCTCAGGTCAATCCTCTCACCCAACCTATCCATAGTAAACTTCAAGAATACCCATCTCAATACTCAAATTTCAAAAGGAGAGGAACAATCACCTCATATTTATCTCAACTATCCAAAAATATTTAAGGAATCTTTAGGTTCCCACAAGCCCAATCACTAGGAAATACATCTCAATTCATCACTCACATTTACTTAGTAACCACTAAGGGAACCTATAAATAAGGTCACTAAATCTCATTCATTTAATATAATTTTAGTCATTTTACTTACAACCCCTAGGGTCCATAAATATCAAGTCATGAATTTATAATCATATACTCAACCAATAGCCACCAAGGAATCTCACCAGCTCATAAGGGTCCCGCATGGCCCATGGAACTATATTCAACTCCTTAATTGGAATTTAATTACAATTAAAAATTTATATAATTTTAATAGGTTGATAATCCTTAGTGAATAGGATTAACATATTATATTCCAATAGGTAAAATTCATAGGGACCACCAACCTAAAACAATGTTATTCCCTTTACATCCAAAAAAAACTCTCGTTTGAGCACATTCATGTCCAACATGAAATAATCCATAAAAACAAGACCCTATATCATGGAAAAAAATTAATTAATTATTATCAAATTATAATTAATTAAATTATTAAACATAATTTAAAAATTAACTCGATTAGGCATAATCACTGAGTAAATCACTGAGAAACCTCATCACACTAAAACTATGAGCAACAACCTATGTAAGGTCCATGATGAACTCCCAACACCATCACGTAAAAAATATCTAAAAGATGGTACCAATTAAATAATCAATTTCACTAAACTTAAAAAATACCAAAATAAAATAGAATAGTGATGTAATTTTAACAAAATGACATGTGTATATCATCTCGGGATATCCTCTCACCAAGCCAGATGAATGCTCCATCATGATAAGATAATTCCACTATGATCTAATAGAATCATCGATGAAATCTAATCTGAATACAACTAAATTGGTAGAGAATAAGGGATAAGAATACAGAAGGGAAAGGGGAAATATTTCTAATAATTAGTGAGATGAATCATCCATAAACCACCTAGATAAAAAGAGGTAAATAATGGGAGGTGTAGAGCCAAATAGGGCTCTCCCATATCATTTGAGTGATCCATAGTTAGTATAAAAGGAGGGGTGGGGGTCTAAATAAGAAGCCTTAGAAATTACCAAAATCCACCTGCTAATAAAAAAATGACCTTTAATTTACCCTAGAGTGGTTCCCCTTCATTAGACCCAGTCACCATAGGGACTAGGTTCTGTTTCACACAGGGTATCCACCCTTGAACAATAGTAATCCATATGATGTGGATCTCACTAGGTTTTTTCCAAAGTGGTTGTGGAACCACCCTATAGAGCACTACGATGATTTTATCCCTCTACATTTCAGCTAGAGGTTTCCTCCCTTAGATGAGGAAATATACCACACCATGGTTCTACCTATGTTCTATCAAAATTCCCATCATGGAAGATATTGTTTCAACCATCGCTAAGGCCATGCTATGACCTGACTTCCTAGGCTATAGAACAAACTTGAACCAAATGGAAGATCTAACACAAAATACCATTTATTCCTCTATGGTATGGTCCCTTAGGGATACACAATGGACTTCCTCAACCATGGTCCACCCCACCATAGGCCTCATTGTTGTTCCATGGTGGCTGCCTACACTTCAGATTTTAGCTACAAGGCCACCCAACTTTCACCTCCTTTTACACAAGAACCTAAAAATCCCACCATGACACATTACTTGTAAAAAAAAACATATCCTAGATATGTTTCGACACTCAAAATTGAAATTGAAATCCCAGTTCTCAAAATTAACCTTGCATTGGAGCCAATAAGTAATGTTCTCTAAAAACATCATAAATTGTAATGGAGTGGGGGTTTAAAAAAGTAATACAAGATCCATACTAATTACATTTAAGGATTCAAAATATTAAAAAAATCATTTACTTTAATATGTCATAGCATCATAAAATATATATTATTCATAAGATAAGAGTCCTAAATTAACAATCATGTATTTAATTAATCATAGTGAAATATTCTCTTAATCACGACATTATTATGAGCCATTAATTTTTAAGAATTAAACCTTTCTCACTTTTTTAGAAATTTTATGCAATGAATATAATAATTCATATTCATATTTCTCTCCCATTTATTAGTCATAATACATACCAACATATTCATATAGAGATATTATATAGTTTCAATTAATGAAAATATTACACAAGTCAAACCATTGAGTTTCACTTCTTAAGGTATTATTAAAATCTCTATAAATATTCGGTTTTAAAAGACCTAGAAATCCATATATAATAAATTCTCATATTTGACATGAGAATATAGAAAATATATATATATATATATATATATTCATTTATAAATATCATACAAATATCAGTTTAAAAATTTCTACAATATTGTAATTACATGTATCCATTTGGGTTAGTCCCCCCATAAAATTATGGTATTTCCTTATTTTTGTGGTTATTTCTATGCAATAGGAGTTAGATGAATTTTAAGTAAAAATGGAGTGAAAATGGGGGAGGTAAGTAGGTGGTTTAGTGAAACAAGGAACTTATTAGATTGGTATTGGGTACCTAGTGGACCTAGTATTGTTGTAGAGGTTCTATCAGCACTATGAAGTACTTGATATGACTATAATTAGAACTTTGTTTCCTAAAATCAGGTTTTCTTAGTTTGGGTAATTTTTATCATTTTATTCACACAATATAGACCCTCAAATCCCTTATGTAAAAATTTATTCTTCAATATCTATTTTTAGAAAACCATCAAAGATTATCATTCACTTATTATCTATCTACACCAACCAAATCTTCAATCCTCAACTGTATTCATTTAAAAGTTTCCAGAGAATATTGTCTTAGGGTAATACTACATAGACATTAGTTAGAATAATGAATTATAGATAAGGTAGTGATTTAAATGTTTAATATATCTTTCCTTAGTCTTCTAAATTTTTTGTGGGTGGAATCTATAGCTTTTATGGGGATAGAGATTTTTATTTTAAAAATAAAAGGTGGGTAAACTATCTCTTTCTCTCATACTGACATGTTGTTGTAATTAAAAGTTACAAAACTATAGGATAATTTTAAGGTAAAAATCATTTGATATTTTATAAAACTCATGTATTTGTTTTGGTTTATGAATGTTTTAGGTGTTAAAGATGGCTCGAAAGAGGTTTTAATAAATTCAATGGGATCGATCTAGGTGAAATTTTAGAAGTAGGAAAGCAGTCATGGAATAGAGGCTGAGAGCCATGATGCGACACTTGGAGTAAGGGTGGTGTGTGGTGTAGGAGAAAATAGGAAAACAAAGATGGTTTCTTAGAAGAGGGTATGTCCTTAGTCCGGAATAGGTTACACCATGTCCCATGTATTGTTTCATGATAATATCATTGTAGATGAGAAACTGTTGGTGTGTTCTTGGTCAAGTCACAACTTATATGTTCATGTTGTAGACTAGTGGCTGGGTAGTTTTCTTAATGGGGAATTAGATTAATCAATTTGACATAAAATGATATTAGGGGGTAAAAATAGGTCCATTTTCATTATTAGTGAATTTCATTCCCCCAATTTCTCTTGGTCAATTATTGAGATATCACCTTAATTTTGTTATAGATATTGGGTTCATTCATCATATGGGGTAGTTGTGGGAAAAGATAACAATCCATAAGAATCCATCTCCTAGTTTTCTTTCCCTTTATTTTTAATTATCTATAAATCCATAATTCCAAGAATTTTATCAGAATTGGTGTGATATTTCTATTTTATCTTATTCAATCAAAGTTTCTTGGAATGTGGGGTCCTACTAACTCTAGGTAGGTGATGCCTATCTTATTATTAAAATATATATTTATTATATAATACGTGATAAGTGAGTGTGTATAGGGTGGTCTAGGTGATACCAATTTTGAATTTACTAGAGTTTTTTTTATTCATAGGAAATATAGAGGGTTGTCAAATGTTTGGAATAGTGATGTTGAACTTAGTATGGAATGGCATGAATGATTTGTGATTTTATGAATGGTTTGGCATTATGAAGCCATTTTTTTAATTTTTTTTCCACGATGTTATGGATGAGATAACTCCATGGGAATGTGTTAGTTGTGGCCCATGTGACTATGGGTGATGCTGATCATTAAATTTGGCATGGCGTGGTTCACTAGAATTACATGGATTGTGTTAACCATTGTCATGGGTGAGAAATGTGATTCTCAGCTTGCAACAATGTTTTCTAATGGAGTTCCTAATAATTTCTATCGATGACACACATTTTGGTTGTTTTATGGGGTTTTAGGGGTCGTCTGCCTATAGAGATTAATGCATGAGGTGGTATTAACCACTCTTTGTGGGTAGAGGTATCCATTAATTAAAAAACCTCAAGTATAGTGTTGAGAATTGGTATGGAGGAGGTGATTGTTGTGGAAGGCCACGATTATCTGTAGTTTTGACCACCAATTGGAGTCCTGAGGATAGATGTTTATATTGGGGTTAATGGGATATAATTATTTAGAGGACGAGTATTGTTTTGACTTGAGTTTTTTGGGATATTAATATATAAGTAGTAAAACGAATGTGGAAGTCCTTAGGACTTATTATATGGTTTTTGAGTGTGCCTTTGGTGTATCTAGATGACTTAGGATGGTTACATGGTCATGTTTCTAGGTGATGTAGTATAGTATGGACATTTTAGAAAATCCAAGGGATCTCCCAGTTTGAAATACTATAGACATATCATTCCACTTCAACACTAGACGAGGTAGGTAAATGATCACATGTGAATATTGAGACCAAGGAGGGTGGATTGTATGATATAAGATTGATTTCTTTTGATCTATGTTTTTAATACAGTAGAATAAATATTGATACATGATATGGAATTTATTGGTGGTGTACTACTAAGATCATAATCACACCCTTCATAGGCTATCCGGGTCTAGTGTAGATTTTATGGGTTCAAATATATATAATGGAAAATGATCATTACCTAGATCTTATTGGGTAGGGATGTGTAGAAAGTGCACTAAATGATGCAGTATTATTCAGATGGGATAGGTGGTTCCTTTGTGTCTGGATGGTTGTTCATTTCAACTATTTTGGATATATATAAATATACATGATTGGACCATGGGTGATCTTGGGTACTTTTTTATGACTCACATGGAAAGGTAAATATTTATTAATGTGGTAGTATGTTTATTTTGGCCTCTTGTTTCCATCGATTAAAATTATTTCTATTATGTTGAGTCATTATTACCATCAATTTATTATTATTATTATTATATCATCAGAGGATATAGTCTACCCACTATAACCCAACATACTCTTTTTGATATTCAACACCCTTTAGTGTATGGGGAGGAATACCTATGATCATATAGTGACCACCAGTATGGTAACAAATCGAGTGGTCCTTTGTAGCATGATATCAAAAAGTGGTATCAATTTTTTTTATTAAAATGTAGTACTTGGGAGGGTTGGGAAAAAAGTGGTAAAAGTGTTCGGTTGTTATTGGGTGGTATTAAAGGAGGGTTATTGAAAGGTAGTTTGTTAGTTTGAATATTATATACTTGATTATAAGAAATTATTGGAACTTGGGATGAATGTCTTGTTATGTGTCTAGACAACACCTGTATGAGAGGAAGGAAAAGTTATTAGGGAAAATGGGATTTCAATTTGGTTTTCATGATTACAGTTAGGTCATTTAGTATGGATTTATTAGAGTTTGATGTTGATGATTTTTGTTTTATATTCTTGGACTATGGAGGTAAGATATGGATTATTCATAAATTATATTGGGATTTTAGGTCCCAACTAACATATATGCATTTCTTGTTATTTTTGTTTTAAAAATGTATTAAAAAAATAAAAGGACTTCAGTTATTTAAATTTCAAACAAAAACCTATTTAGTTTTTTACCATATAGATTCTTTGTTAAATTCTAATCATCCATACCAAGTACATTATTTAGGGTGTTATTGGTTTATAGATCCAATATTTTTATAATTTATTTGGTTACTGAAGTTGATACAGTTAGGAAGGGGGTTTAATAGTCAAATGATATGTTACTTGGGTGTGGTAGGGAAGTGTAAGGGTAGTGGGATGTGTCCCATGTTAAAAATTTCACTATATTATGCTATATTTATTATTATATATGTATTTATGATGTTATTTGGTACTCAGTGAGATTCCACCTCAAAAGTCTCCGGGAGCATCATGAGGGTGGGGATGCAGTGCCACTAAGGTATGTATAGGATGAGGTATCTGGGGGCATAATTGAGAATGATCCACGAGTGGAGGAACTGAGGAAAGAAAGATATCCACACCTAGTAGATAACCTAGATAAGTGGATAGATGATAAACTCATGATGATAATGGTATGGTTATTCAAAGTATCCACACTGAAGCTCAGAAACATGAGTCGTCAATGATGTATTTGATATGGGTGTTTCCGTCGTAGCATCCTCTGTTTTTCTAGGGAGATTATGGACCATAGATGATGTAGTATTGGATAAATTTTGTGAAAAATGTTATTCAGTCAAAGTGATACACCGCTATGGAAGATGGTAAATATGGATATATATTCTCATAGGACCAGGGAAATATTGGAAAAACGTATCGGTATAGGAATGTGAATACAAGTTTTTACAATGAAGAACTTATAGGTAATGTTTTTGATCACTTTTTCCTTGAGACTCTAATGTAGGAATGATCCCATAATTTCATACACTTGTATATAGGAGAGTCCTTATCCATTGATTATGTTTGGGGTTCATTGATATGATTCCATTTGTGACAACTATGGTAGGTGATGATATTATTTTGGTGTGAGGGATTGAGGATGGTTTATGACATGCTATCACGGTACATATATATATATATATATATATATATATATATATATTCAGGTTGAAATCATTATTAAAGGTGGATAACCAAGTGTTGATATTTGATTGAAACATGTCATATGGGACTATATAGATCCAAACAACGAGGTTTAGATGTGAAAGTGGGGGAGATCAGGGTAGCTAGATGTGGGGGAATAAGGAGACCTAATAGGGTAGTCATAGTAGATATGTGATGATTCCACCATGAGTTAGATCATAAAGAATGTGAATCAAGTACGGGAAGCAAAGGCATGTTTAGGATAAGTGTTATTGAATACTAAAAGAGTTTTGATCATGTTGATATATGGACAATCTGGAGAGGTTTTGTTAGAGGACCTTGAAAATATTTGGGAGTCATGGATCAATGTTAACTCAAAATCTTGAGGAAGGACCAAGAGAAATATTAGGTTCTCATATCCAGGATAACTGATTGTTAATGGGATTTTGTAGTGGGAATGATACTGGGAGATGGGTATATTTTCTTGTAAGGGTAAGAATATTTAGGGAGGATATGAATTAGGCAGTCATGATTTGGGTCAACAGTATAAAATTGAGAAGATGTATTTAGAGAAATATGGAGAGCCAATGAGAGTTAAGGGTAAATCATGAGTGTGTTATGATGGTTTTTGATCCTATGAGATATTTTATGGGGTAAAATATTAATGTATAATAAGTGAATTAAATAGGTGTGGGTTAATACGTGATCATCAGATAAAAATTTGGTTAAATGTGGAATGTGTCAGAATCAATGATATTATGGTAATCAGGTATGATGTGAGATGATAGTGGTAATTAGGTAAGATGTGAGATGAAATGTGGGAATCATTTATGATATAATATGACATGTGGGAATTGGGTAGGATGTAGGATGAAATGTGGGCATCAGGTATGATGAGGGTTGAAATGTGCGCATCAGGTATGATATGGGATGATAGTGGGCATCAAGTACGATACGAGTGGAAATGGGGGAATAATATATAATGTAGGATGAGGTTTACATCATAATAATGTAGAATTATGGTGGATTATGATCAATAGATATATGTTTATTTTTATTATATGAGGAATGGTTGGTTGTGACACTATTATGGTGTTAGGTTGTTGGGTTGTGATGAGACAGAGTAGGTGATCCCAATGATGGGGAGTTCCCACAGAAGGAATCATCATGTTCAGTGAATATCCAAGGTATTATTAGATATTTTGGATGAGATATATCTGTTTGGTTTCATCTTAGTGTTTAGGAATATGGAGAGAAGGATTCTCAGGTTGGGTGAGAGTTTAATTAGTGTATGTCTTGGATATCTCTAGGATAATCTATCATATGGAAGGGTGGTTATAAAAACCCATGATTCAATTGAGGTATAAACCATTTGAATCATTCTTATCCTTATTCCTTTTTTTTGGTTTAAGAATTTTTGGGGTGTTAAAGGTATCTCAGAAGAAGGCTTCAGAATGTTTGAGGGTGCTTATAGATTAAATTTTAGTTTTAGGAAGCTATTCATGGGGTGCCAAAATACATCCACAATGTGAATTCTTGATCTGGGTAGGTTTATGTTCTAGGAAAAAGGGATCGTACCATGATAGTTATAGAGATGAGGGGAGAATCTCAATGTGGGCTATATCACGCCATGACCTAATAGTTGCACCAAGATAGTATAAGGGCATAAGAGATGTCTTTGGCCTAGAATAAGCCACCCCGTGTCCTATATGTCCATTCCACAACCCAATAGATTGATATTTTTCCTAAAAGAGGAAATTTAGTAATTAATTTGAATTTAAATAATATTAAGGGTGAATGGGATTCAATTCGAACAACAGTAGCGCAAAACCTTGTCCCTACCATTCTTTATTGATTCATGATACATCTCACTCATTTCATTTTGAATATTGGTGCCTTTCATAACAAGGGATAGTTATGGGAAATTATAATAATTTATAAGCATTAATCTTATAGTTCTTATGCCTTTTATATTTTTTTAACTAGATATCCATAATTATGCCGATTTTTTTATATTTTTTGACTCCCTCAAATTAGAGTTAAATCGACCATAGTTTTATGGTATGTGGGGTCCTACTAACTCTAGGTAGTTGGGACCAAGTTTTTCTTGATCTATACATGTGTTATGTGCAGCGTGGTATGCGATCATGTGTAGGGTGTTCAAGGTGACACCAATTATGAATTTATTAGAGTGTTTAATGTTCTTACGAGATATCATATCATATCCTTTTATGTAAAATATTGGTGTTGATCCTCGTATGGAAAAGTATGAATGATATGAAATTTTAAGGATGGTTGGTCATGATGATTCATGTTATGGAAATTGTTTTCATGATGTGAGGGTTATGATAGTTCTGTGGGAATGTATTGGGTGTGGATAGTTTGACTATAGGTGATTTTGATCACTAGAAGAGTTGTGACTTGGTTAATCAAGATGGTGTGGATGGTGTTGTCTATTACCGTATGTGGTTGATATGGTTCTCAGGTGGTGATGAGGTTCGCCAATGGTTTGACAAAAGATTTTTTGCGATTCCTATTACCGTGGGTGGTTGACGGGGATTTTGGGGTCATGCACACACATGGAATAACACATGAGGTTGTGTTAACAACTAATTGTGGTAAGAGGAATCTATATATTGGGAGAAATACGGGGTGGCGATGATCATCAGTATAGAGGAGATACTCACCATAGAGGGAAACATTTAATTGTATTTGAGACCATCAGATGGGGGCATGCGACTCACTATTTATGTTGGGTTTGACAGAATGGGATTATTAGAAGTATAAAAATAATCACACCTTGGGTTCATTAGGATTTTATGTTTTAGGTTTCCCAATGAAAATAGAAGAACTTTGGACATGGGATATGGTTTGTAGACATTTATTTTTTTCATAAAGACTAATTTGGATAGTTTTGTAGTTATGTTGGTATGTGATGTAATGAAATATATACTTGGTTGGATGGATATGGGTTTTTTAGGATTGGCATGCCATGAATACATTATTACACTTCAATAATGGATGAGGAAAGTAAAGGATCACTTGTGGCTATTGAACACTAGAGGTGTCAGTTGCATGATATATGGTTGATAACTATTTATTTATGTTTTTTTATACATCGATATATGTGTGGATGTGACCAAGTGACACCATTGGTGGTGGACCATTGAGTTCATACTCATGATTTGTATAGTCCCTCTGATATGTGTGAAAATTTTATGGTCTTGAGTATTAGTATGGGTAAATTCTCGATGTTTAGATCTTAGTGGGAATGTATGTGTAGATTTTTAAAAGACTGATATAGGATTTTGCATACAAGATAGGTGGTTCCTAAGTGTTAATAAGGTTGATCATTTTGGTTATTTTGGAAATTTATAAATATATTATCATCACATATGTGATATTTGGTTTTTTATGAATCTCATCGAATGGTAAATGTTTATTAAATTGATTGTATATTTGTTTTGGATACTAATTTTAATTGTTTAAAATTTTTTCTATTGTGTTGAGATATATATTTCACTGAAAAATATAATTATTATAATTATTATCATCAAAGGATATAGTATTCTCAATATCACCCAATATACTACTATTGCTTGTCGAAAACCTTTTACATATTGGGATGATCACCTATGGTCACACAACACATCACCAATCTGATCACAAGTCTACTGTTCTGGGGTGATAGGGAGTTACATAGGGGAATGGGGTTTGAGTGAGGGACATGTTTTCTTCAAAAATAAAACTAACAAAATGGTTTATTTATAAAATAGTAGAATTTGTTATCCTGTATTATTTCTTGACTTATTATTCCTTTTATGTACTCTATTAATAAATTAATTAATCTTTCACATATAATTACTAGATCATTTTTAAGACAAATAACACAATAATAATGAAATCTAGAAACAAAAGGTTTCGTGTATTTTTAAAATAAGGTTCAAAAAACATGAATACAAATGATATTAAAAAAAATTAGAACCCTCTTCATAGTCCTCATAAAATATTCAATGCTCATCTTAGTATATATAGTCACATGAGGATATACATCAATCAAAAGGGTGAGCTAAAATCAAATTAAGTAGGGGGATAAGAGGAATGAATATATAAAATGGATACGCTTGAGAACATGGGTGACTAAAATCATCATAATCATAATATCATATATTTAAGAATATGGGAATCACTTTAAAGAGACATGAAATGTGGAATATCTATAAAAATTAATCATCTCAACATTATTATCAAGTTATATATATAAATTTCAAAAAAAGATAACTTCATCATCACGCATAAAATATGTGCACAAATAATCATTTTATGAATCAAATCTACCATCATATTTACACATAATACACATAATCACAAGAGATTTGTCACATTGTACAATCAATTGAAGGGATATATAATTAAAGGACCAATCATAAAATCATTATATGATCGTAATAATGCATTTCACTAGGAATTTAAAACTTACATCAATCAGAAACATGATATGAACACATGAGAAAAGAATGGTTACCATAGTGGTTTCATTCATCATACGTAAAACAATATACTTTATGGTTCTCAAAGGACAAATGGAAAAAATTATTTTGGAAATTAACAGGTAACATTTCAAAATAAGAGATCATATTTCTTCGAGAAAAGAAGAATAAGAATAAGAACAATTAATGGAATATTTAAAAAATAATTATAAAAAATCACGATGTTGATAATAATGCATTTCAGTGAAGTAGAAAAATTCATATCCCTAGAATAACAAAATGGAAATGAAATAAAAATAAAAATATCATAAAATTTTAAATGAATCAATGTGAAATGACATAAAAAGTGAAGATAAACCCAATGGATGTGTCTAGTTTGAGAGTCAAATTACCTTAGGCCCTCTTTTGTATCATCACATTCACAGATCCTATGTAATGATCTTGTGTTTTTTTAAAACACTAATCCAATAGTATATAATATTTTTGTTTTCTTTTTTGATGAATTATAATTATTATAATTAATTTATTAATATTTCATTTGAATAGAGAATTACTCAAAGTCAGGATTATTTGAATTTTCCTATATACATTTCAATATTTTTGTTCTCATTTTTCATTATTTATCAGTTAGTAAAATAATCTCTAGTGTAATAAAATATATAAATTTAAATTTATATATATTATATATTAGTTACACTAACTAGCCATTAAGAGGGTAATAAATAAATAATTAGAAACATCATCATAGGTTTCATGACCCCCCTAAAGAGTACCCCTCCTAGGTCGAAAATGAGAGAGATGAAATGGTGACCACCCGATTCTCACCTCCAGTAGGACCTGTGTTGGAAACTAGTAGTGAGGGTATATCATAAATATAAATGGTAAGAATTAACCTCTAAGAGAACATGTAGAAGAGATGGATAAGATTAATAAACCAATCAATCACCTTCTTATACTGATAAAAAAAATCCGAAGTACATACATGTAATTTCATACAGTTTTAAAAACAACTGAATGAGAAACTAAAATTACCAAAAGATAACTCGATAGTGACCACAAAACCAAAAAATATCTTGAAAAACCATGAGCTAGTAATATACAACCTGATTCTCAACCTGTTCCTACTGAACTAAAAAATAGTTTATATATACATGGTGTGAGAATAATAGTATACTCTGTAGGATCCTCCCCATAACCTCTCATTCAAAAGATAGAGAATGTATGATAGTGTATAATGAAAAACAGTGAAACTAAATCGTCATATAAACATGTATAATAATTTCCCATCTTCAAAATGGATATATCTCACTATGTATTTCATAAAATAGATCATATATTATAGTAATGAAACATCAAGGGTACCTCACTACTACTTCCCCACTAGTTTCCCACTCTGCACCAATGTCATAGGTCCCGAACCATCTCTCTCCAAAAGTATGTCTGCCTGAAAACACTTAGTCTAAGTACCACAACAAGCACCTCATATATCACATCATCACATCATTTTATATCATAACTCTACATAGTAACCAAGTATTTTTTGGGATCGACCGTTACCTGTATGATATGTATCATACATCAGGTATTATACCCCAATCCATCAAAACCATACACCAAGTAAGGCACCTCAAGCCATTACATCCTATACACATCACACCTATAATAATCCTTTGGATAATATATCGATAGATACATGTGTGTTAAATAACCATAGGCCATCACAACCCTATAAAAACATATATCTAGGGAAAATGACCCCCATTCATACTAGTACATAATACTACCAAGAGAATTGTTCATGACCAAAGGGGGTAGCCAGTCGTCCATCCTCCCACTAGGATGTTGGAAAAAACACCCTCCCAGAGTCCACTAAGTGTCAGTGTCCCTAACTGAAATTGGTGGGGTAGTATATAAAATGAAAAAAAATATATAGGTTATAATATATCTCACACCCACACTATGAGTATAACCCTATCTTAGACTCAACTTCATCCAATATCTCTCAAACTGTAAGCCGCCACTAATAAGAAATAGATATTCTATAAGAACATAATAATTTTAAAGAGATATAGTAAATTACTTTATTTTCATTGAATAATTCAATTTGTGTAAATTAATTCATTATCCATTAATAGACATTATTCTGATACGTTACTTTAACCATCAAATCCAAGTCCATGCCCTCTATGCACAATCCAATCGAGTCTATAATTTCTCAAGATTAACATTTTTATTATTCACTTTTGAGTAAGAAACCAACACTATGGGTTAAGTCATTTATTAAAAATTATTAAAATTCCATAATTCCTATTACTCTAGAAAAAAATTATAATCTTCCTCCAAGAGAGATGCAACCATGCAAATCCAACTGCCTTAAGTTCTGGGGAAAGAAATGTAGACAAATAAGAAACCCAATCATCCATCCATTGAATATATTAATTCACAATAAATCATCATAGATTTCAGCACATCAATGTTTAATCCAAGATTAAACCCATTCCATAATCTCTGGTTCCATGTCTAACACCCACATATATATAACCACGCATCTCACCATCAAAGGTATCAAATGATTCCATGTCCTTGGGAATCCCCTCCCGGATCCCATCAACCATCCCAGGCTTGACCACCTCAGGCTCATATCACATCACATAACAAGGCTCACATCTAGAGAACATGATAAGGTAACAAACAAAAAACATAGTCAACAATGAAATATAGCCCCTAAAAATAAGAAATTATTCCTTCACATGAAAACAAGCTCTCATTACCCCCAACACAAGGCATACAACCTTTATAAACAAATGGGAACTCTTGGACCAAATGATTTATCTTTATCAAATAAACCAATTTTTATTCCATATTGAATTTATAGATTCATCATTCCTAGGTTCCAACTATGTGAAAACTAAGGAATTATCTATAAAAATTATCATTTATTTAACATGGTTCCAACCATTTATTATAGTTTCAATAAAAAGTGAGAATAAAAATTCTCAATAGTACGAATTTAATTATATTATACACAATAAGAATTAAATCTTTATGTTCTTTAGAAAATCCATCTACACATGAAAGAACATAATTTAACAATTTAACATGCATTTAACATCAATTTTATTCCCATTGAATTATATGATACACCAAATATAAACTTTAATTAATGGTTGGAATCATGCCACAAACACTAAACAAAGAATAAACAAACAAGATAATAAGAATTTTATAGATAACTCACTATCTTTCAAATCAATAGGAAAACCGTTGTCATGATATAAAACATGTCATCGCTATCCATAACCAACATCATTGTTTAATCTAGTTTATTATTTATTAGGTTAATTCAAATTCTATCCAAAGGACTAAACCAAGGTAAATTTAGTATTTCATGTAAAATAAAGGTGAAGAAATGGATCCCCAACCTTGAAAGTGTTAATGATCTTCACAAGAGAACAAATCAATGCCACGAACACACTAAAAAATTTCAATGAATAATCTATTATAATGATGAAGATAAAACTCAATAACATTGAAATAGGAAACATGAGGAAATGAGATCAAATAGAGAGAAAAATCTATAAAAAAGTGGTATATCTTACCTTATATCACCACAAATTGATCACTAGGAGTTAAGGATCAATCCCTATCGAATGGGGAATTTAACGATGTGGAAATGAACTCCAAGGTTCCTAGTATTAGAGGAGAAATAAGTGAGATAATTTTGGGTTCAAATGGGATATGTTGTATTTATAGACATGGAAAATTTTAGAAGACCACAATGTTGTCCCTAAGAGCACATTGCAGCCCTCCCTCACACGTGGCATTCTACGACGTAGCCTAAGGAACCACTCCGTAGACCCTTGTTCAAGCCATGTACCCTAGTAACATGAAAAAATGTTATAAAAGGGGATATTGGGACACAAAATATCCCTAAGAACCATGTCGGAGTCCCCCTTTCCCAATAGGGAGGTTATGCCGCAGCCCAACCACTATGTTACAACTACCCCAGAAAAAGGAAACATGCCCAAAATCCACCCTGAGCTCCCCCTATGTCATATCATGGATACACACTACAAACATGTAATATATGGAATTATATCCTCAAGTTAATACTAAAAAACAACCAGTTCCATGATGTAGCAACCTACACTACATCGTAGCCATGGGTGTCATGTCACAACCATGATATGTTGGGCAGTGGAACCCCCTTTTCCTCCAAACTTCCTCCAAACAACATGAAACCTACTTTGGGTACCTATAAAATGAAAATATCACAAAGTTAAGGGTTACCAAGATACATGACCTTACATAAAATACCTTTCAAACTATTATCATCCTTAATAATTCAAAACCAAACCCAAAGAAAAAGAAAGAAAAGGGGTAGTATGAACAACCACCTCATGAGATTCCTTTTAAGGATCTCACCATCATAGGAGATCAACCACTTTACTTAGTGGAAAATAGTTGAAAACCCATTGAAAAATCACAAAAAAACTCCAATCACTCTCTAGGGTAGATAAATCACAAATAAGAGGAAACAATCTCATAAACCAGAAAAGGTTCAACATCCATAAAATGGGAAATTCTACAAGGTAATATCTAAACAAAAAATATATCAGGGTATTGACTGAATATCTATAAATCATGTTCCCTTGCACTTTTATCTATTACACTGTGCCCCTAAAGATCATGAACCAAGGGAATAACATTCCCACACAACAACTTCTATTGGTGATTTTGAATCCCCCAAGTTTCTCTTTAAAGGTTACATTATTGTCTACATTGATCTCACCTGAATGGATGATGTAAGAACCTGGTTTATATATGAGTTACATACCTTTAATATTCTATTTAATTCCTTGGTTATTACCTAATATGAATACCTTGTATGACTATGGAGGAAAATTGGGTGTTTGAGGCTTGTTTGGATCCCAAATCCCCGACCGGTGGAGGAAAAAATATGTTCACACAGTTAATAGAAACTGTGTAGTCTTGTCTACATGATTAACAGTAATCATGTAGGGTGTTTTAGTAACATGAATAGGGACACATAGTTTTCCCCAACCATTTGACTTAGGATTCATGACTATGTGAAAATGTTTTAGTTTTTAACAGAGGAAAATGACACAGTTTGCGCATGTTTTCTCGAAACATGTGAATAAACAATGAGAGACCCATCATTAGAACGTAATCCATGTATGGTTGGCACATGGTTTGGATAACTCTATATCTAAAAAATGATACCCCTATAAATAGGGGTAAATTTACCATTTTCCTTTAAAATTATTATAACATAAATTCAACTTGTTTTCTTATTTCTAGCAGATAGGAGACTCCCTTATCCTCTTGTTCAAAGACCCTCCACCCTTCTAAATTAGGTTCTTAGTTAAATTATTCATATGACCTCTGAATCAAATTTTGTTTGTCTTATTATATCTATCTTGGTAGGTTATCTACTCCTTAGGATCATTTCTACATTCTTCTTTCAATCAAAGAAACTATTTTGGTATGATATCTTATGCCCTTTTTCAGGGCATTTTTCTATTATTCCATTTACTCTCAATTGAGGATAAATAAAGGGACAATATTGGATTAAAAGAGTAATACATGAATAATGTAGTTGCTCTATGAATTTTCCATAAAATTATTTTCCATTAAAAATTGATTTCATTGTTCGCATACTGGTTTCACCGGGAAATGATTCTAAAATTCACCCGACTTAATTATAATTGTTTATCTTGTATTATAAATCCCTAATTATACATGTTCTTAATGATGTTTGAGGTCATGACCAAAACACCATCTACCTATTTAGTTAATGTCCCATTTTATGAATTTTTTTCATCTTATAATTATTCGAATCACCATTCTGGTGTGTTTGGATTGACCTTTAACAAGGTATGTGCATAATTTATTAAATGTATCTTTAAATTGTTAAATGGAAAGTATATATATATAGATATCACCTGGACTTGTTAAATTTAATTCAATTAAGAGATTGGTTGCATGTCCTATCTAACCCTGTCAACCTAGATGAAAGATAATATAATTAACCGATTGAATTATTAAATTGAAAATATATATGTATAGATATCACTTAGCCTTGATAAATGAAATTTAATTGGAAATTGGTTTCCTGTACCATCTAACCTCATCACCTAGGATGAAATGTAATGGAATTAACCTATTTAACTATTAATTATAATTATAATTTCATGGATTATGATGATTTATGATATATGTATGAGGTTCCTATTTCATATTGAACATTTTTATATTTATAGGAATGTTCATACTTGAGTCAGCCTTGTATTCCTGAGGGAATACCTTGAGAACTTAAAGGACGCCATTCTAATTAAAGGATCCAGTTTCCAAAGAATATACCCTCATTGGAACATGGTACTTTTTGATTAGTGGCTGACTAGAATTATGTAATAGGATCCCTTCATTTCCTTCTTAATGTTAAAATTCCTTTGATAGACTCCTTGGATTCAGCTTGATGTCTTCAGACATGCGACACCATGGATTCACCCTATTGGGACTAGTTATTCTTAGACTGATATAACCATGGATGTTCTCCATGGACTTGGTTAGACTCTTTTTCTAGTGAAATTCCTTAGGTGTTCCCCTTATATTACACTCAAACCCCTGATAGCCAAACTACATGAGTTACTACTATGAGTTGTCATGACCCCTGAGGTCGCGGATGCCTTGGTTACACCTTGGATCCTATGTTATTATTATTTCATTTCACTATAGCTTACATCATTTATATAGGAACACATTATTATGAATTGAATCATAATTAATTAAATTATTACATGTTCAGAGACATTTAGATCTGAGGATGAAGCATATATTGGCTATCCACATTAGCACTGCTTTAATTTTATATAATAGCACATTGTACAACTTATATTCACAAACTAAATTTTTATAGGTATAGTTGGTTGTGGCCTATTGATATTTATCTCACACCCTATTTGAGCTACCAATGGTACCCAGACAGATCATATGATCTTAGGCACGAAAATGGGGAAGCATTCATTTTGGACACATGACTACTTACATAGGATGAGAGATTGGTAGAAGATGACTGAGCTTGTGATCGGGTTGCTAGGATAGATTTTACCTTAATTATTATTTTTTATATCATGTATTTCACTTTCCATCTGCTAAAACGTATAGATATTTTACAATTTTTAGAGACATTCCATCATAATCTTTTTTATATGATACAATTTAATGATTTTGATGATTATTTAGTGTTTGGATGTTTTTTCTTGATTTTGTTTCCTTTTCACTATTATTATGCATACACTATTTATCCATCCTTTCATACCACTGTGATAAAATATGACCTGAATTAATAGTCTCCCCAGAAACAGACCCTCGGCCTTCGCTTCTAGTCAGCAACATCTGGTGTTTTTTTCTTATCCTTTCTATTTTGATATTATAGAAATGATATTAGGAGTATTTTGGAATTGGGTAACAAGTTGTTCCTAGGAGTAGCTAACCCTCACTCAGGGTAAATGCCATGTTTCATGGGAATGGAAATTTTGTGTTATGTATTTCTCTTATTTTAGTTCATTTTATTCCACCATTGGGTGATGCACATGATATGCGATGCTATTATTATTACGATAAAGGATTAAATTTTATCCTTGGAATAATAAGGCAAGGAATCATTGATCATGCATCATTATAGGCACCTAGGATTTATATTACATGTAAATTCCATTCCATATAGGTGCATTTCATTACTTGAATTACCTCTGTTTCATGTGATTGGTGAGTGAGACATGCTTTATATATATATATATATGTGTGTGTGTGTGTGTGTGTGTGTGAATCTAAAATATTATATAAGAAAGGGAAATTGGTAGTTTAAAATTTTTTCATCAACCTAAATGGTTCTAACCCATTTAGATTTATGGTGGTATCTTAAATAGAAAATTTTGATCCATGCAAGATATGTACCACTGGTTTCATGAGCTGATATTTAGAAGAAATTATATGAGTAACAATTGAAATTTATAAAGAGCACAATCCTTTATAAATTTGAATGGGTAATTCATCAAATCGAATCCTCGTATTTTTACCCATTAAATTATGAAACAAAATGTAATGTGGGCTGGATATAATTATAAGGGTGTCGATCTCAGTTTATAAAGTTTATGGGGGTTTATAAATGGGGGATTTGAATCCATTTAATTTATCCTTTTATTATATATTTATGAACATATGAACATAAAATGCAAATTATAAGAAATAAATGATATGTATTCCTATAAATTAGAAGGACAAGTTAAATTTAAAGAGTGTTTTCCTCTTTAAATTTCAATTGACCCAACCATATACTAGAACCTCTATAAAAGAAAACTTGAATGATTACTAATACCTTGGCCATATAATCGTGTAGTTGGGGTAGTATGTTGGGTAGTGAATGCTTTTCTCCTGTTCAACTTCTGCTAGTGATCCCATCTTCTTTAGAATCTTGTTTTGATGCATGTGCTTGGAATTTATGGAACTATACCACCATGATTTCCTTAAGTTGTGTGCTGGGAGAGAGGTGATGACCATGATCTAGAGATGGTGGGCCTTGAACCACCATTTTTTACCTCTAGTTTTTCCAGCCGATGCACCACCTAATATTTCGAAACTGGGTATTGATGGTCAACTTTGAGAGAGTTTTCTACATTTGATGTAGTATTTACAGGGTTCTCCACAACCTACACCCATGATGTCTAATCTGACAGATGAGTTCTAGTAGTATCCTCCTCACATATTATTGGAGGATAGTGGTTCTTAGTTTGTTGTACCATGGATAGAATATATTCTATCTATCTTGGAGAATCCGGATATACCTCCTGAGAGAAGGGTCATGATCTCTACCTATATACTGCATGATTATTCCAAGTGTGTGTAGGATGTGATTACTCAAGATGGTCCTCATCAGGTCATGATTTGGGAAGACTTTCAAACTACCTTCTATGATTTCATTTTCCCTAATATTCTAGGAGCTAACTCATCCAGGGAGTTCATACACCGAGATTTGGGTTCCATGTTTGTGAGGGACTATTTCGTGCATTTCACGAAGCTTCAAAACCTTGCACAAATTCTGGTCAGTGATGAGATATCATGCATGGGATGCTTTGAGGATGGGATTAGGTATTCCATCTATGCTCCATGAATGTCATTTTTCCTTTCTTTAATTTCTCAAATCATAAACCAGGACCTTATCACTGAACACATCATGAGAGAAGTCGATAGTACTGGACACAGTGGGTCAGTGATGAGATAGGCTAGTAGTTCTTTCAATAATAAGAAGTGTATCCTTGAGGTTTATTATTTGGGAAATGGTTGCCAATGTTCCCACGCAGGTAGTTCTGTTGTATGTCATCATTGTAGATGAAAAGTGCATGTGAATCCTTAGTGTGAAAGAGACCCACTGGAGTTCCACGCTTATAGTCAGATGGGTCATATCCAAAGCTTTTTGTGGGCCTTTTCTCCTATTTTAAGAATAATAGGACCCACAGAAGATCCATTTTTAAGAGTGGGATCATTTATGTTGTGTCAGGTGGGAAGTGGGCGTAGTACCGACTGAACAGGCTATGGAGGATGTCATGGCCTAGGTAGCTAGACTTTTGATTATCAACATCAGTAGAGCTGACCTTCTCAGGGTAGTCTAGCTGTAGCTCAAGATCATGGATCAGGTCAGTTGTGTTCATTATAGTATATATACAAGGAGAAGAGTGTTGGAACATCATTTGTATGAAGAAATATTATATTAGCCTCTACTATCATATTTTTTTTTCTAAATGGGTGAATCACACTATTCTACCTCAATATTGATCTTGGTAAGTCTTGGGAATGAAATTTTGTACTTTTATGTGGTGATGAATTTAGACACACCATTGGTTATACAAATAGAGGGTATGTGTCAATTCAAGGACTACCCTCTTGAGGCTGACAATTATATATTCTTATGGAATTTCTTTATCCTTGAGATAATAGTGTTTTATGTCATAAATGGAATGGATTAGCCCATGCCTTATCATGCCCATAATAACTATTATTTCTGAAGGGTGAATTCCACATCACTAGAGGGATATAGATATATTCTCAAGGGAGAATGGGATATCTGGGAAGGTAGAGTTGGACCTGAGCATCGTGGGCTTGGTAAAGTGACTGCCCATATTTCTAGCCATCATGTGAATGATAAAGGTTTATAGAATACAGAATTCCATCATTTTATAGATCAATTCAGATTTTTTTTCCTGAATGACTTATCAAGACTACCTCCCGACAGAGAGGTAGAGTTTAAAATCAAGCTATTTATAGAATCTTCTCTAGTATATATTCCTCCATATAGCATAGAACCTAATGAGCTCTAGGATCTCAAGATACATTTGAAGGATTTGTAATCTAGGGGTTTTATTTGACCCAATAATTCTTCTTGGGGTTCACCCATCCTTTTCACCAAGAATGTGGATGGAAAAATCTATCTTTGAATGGATTATTAATTACTGAACCAACTTATGGTTAAAGCTGGTATTATTTACCTCAAATATATGATTTCTTTTACCAACTTCAAGGAGCTATAGTGCACTCGAAGATTTAACCGATATTAGGCTATCATTAAGTGTGAGTTAGGCCTTCAAACATACCTCATAAGAATTTTCATAATAGGTATGGTAATTATGATTATGAAATTATTCCATTTGATCTTACAAACTTGCACAATGTTTTCCTAGCCTTGATGAATAGTGTTTACCACCCCTACCTAGATTTATTTATCATGGTTTTTGTGGAAGGAATCTTGTTGTATTATCATACTCAAAAAAACCAAGAAAAACACCTTGAGATCATATTGAATACATTGAGAGAGCATCAGTTATATGTTAATCTCACAAAGCTTTACTTCTTGATTGAAATGGTTCACTTCATGTGTCATTTTATATCGGAATCAGGAGTATTAGTTGAACCATATAAGGTTAGTGTCATAGTTTTCTAGAAGTATCCCAATAGCATGTTTGATATATATATTTTCATGGGGATGGATTGATAATATATGCATTTAATATTTGAATACTCACACCTTTCAGCACCACTTACTAGTCTGGCTAAGAAGGGTGTGAAGTTCTTGTGTTCTGAAGTGTGTTAGAAGGCATTTCATGAGAAGATAGGAAGACTTAATTAAACACTGATTCTGATTCTGCTTAAGACTATAAGAGGCTATATAATGTTTGGTGATTCCTCATGTATTAGTCTTGGTGCATTACTAATGCAGGAGGATTGAGTTGTTGTATACAGATATTGGTAGTTGAGGCCTCAGGAGAGAAACTACCTGACACAAGATCTCAATCTTGTATTAATCGTTCATTCCTTTCTTTTCCGGTGGAATTATCTTCTAGGAGAGCACTTTATGGTGTTTAAATACCATAAGTGCCTAAAATACATCTTTACATAGTGTGAAATGAATCTCAGACCAAAAATATGGGTCAAATACCTTTAATATTTTTTCTTTGAGGTTACATAAGTGCATAGAAAGGGAAATCTATTTACTGATGTGCATAGCTAAAAAACCTAGGCACAAGCCGTTCATGAAGCCAGTAATGAATGAAAATTGATGATCATATTTTCTGAAATTTATCTATATTTTCAAGAGTGTCATGAGTTGAATTTTCTTATGTCCTTATTTGTTACCTATTTATTCCAGGGTAGGGTCAAGAGAAGATATTTTTCAAATCCTGATGGTTTGGTTCTATGAGAAAATATTTCAGATGAGGACCCACCTCAGGATTGGTATATCTATTGAAATGAAATTATTCTTATTTGTGTAAATATCTTGGTTCCTACATATATGTGTGAGGGGATAATAGGGGAATCAAAAACTTATTAGTGGGAAGTGCAACCAGATATCTCCCAGATGTATTGTGATATGTGACTCTATTATTGGTGTTTTGACATGAAACATCAGATAACATGTTTTATCACTAGGTTTCCCAACTTTTTTCATGTTAAGGTGGATCAAGAGTGGTCTTAGGGCTTGTTACAACCTTTCCCATTCCCAGAATTTATATTATATGACATCATGATGGATTTTTTGGTTGGTTTACTGAGGTCACCTCAAGGCAACGACATGATTTGGGTAGTCATGGATCAACTGAATAAGGTAACCTGCTTCCTTCCTATCCAAGATAATTTTTCAGTTGATGAGTTGGGAAGACTATATGTTTTTGAGATTATTTGCCTCCATAGGGTACCTTATTATATCATTTCAGATAGGTAATCTCATTTGACATTAAGGTTTTAGTAAGGACTGTAGAGAGCTTTGGTTGCACAAGTGCTTCTGAGAATAGATTTTCACCCTTAGACTGATGACCGGATTGAACAAACTATATAGGTGTTGGATGACATTTTCTGAGAATTTATCTGTGATTTTAGGGATTCTTGGGAGAAACATATAACCATCATTGATTTTTCCAACAATAATAACATTCAGGAAAAAAATCTGATGGATCTGTATGAGGCCTTATATGGTATTCCATGATGTTCAACTCTTTTCTAGATAGAGGAAAGATAGGTTGTGCTAATAGGTTATTGTCTCATGTAGGATACTTCAAGGTAGGTGTAGTCAATATGAAAATGTATGGCTACTGGTTAGTCTAGATAGATATTGTATGCCGATCACTGTCGATGAACTCTATAGTTTGGGGTTGGGGATCATGTTTTTCTATAGGTATCACCTAGGCTTGTGTATAAATGGGTAGAGATGCAAGGGAGGTTTTCAATTCATTTTTTTGGGCCTTTTGAGATATTGGATAGAGTTGGTTCAGTATCCTATCAGTTCATATTACCTCAGAGGTACCATACCATGCATGATTTCTTCCACGTTTCATATCTTCACCATTACCATGATGACTCATCTCATAATTTTGATCTTGAGAATGTTGAATTAGATGATGATGCTTATTTTGAAGAGTATCGCATTCACATTGTTGACAAGAGTACCAAGTATTTATGAGTCTAGTATGTCCCTTTAGTGTAGGTACTATGGCAGAACGACCATGTACATGAAATGATTTGGGAGCAGGAGGTCGGTGTATGTGTTTAGTGACAATAGTTATTATTAGATGACATTTTACCACCCTTGTAAGGGAAACTCAAGGATGAGTTCCTTTAAGGGGGAAGACTGTAAAACCCCAATTCTTCTGTGTGGCATAAAACATTAATTTTCAATTTAATTTCTTAGTTTTGACCTAATATGAATGCCTTGAAAGTGTATCAGGGAAACAAGGGTGTATGAGGATTCTTTGGAGCCCGATACCTTAGCCAGTGGAGGAAATGTCTGGTCTTCATGGTTAGTAGAAACTATGGAACCCCTTCCACACAATTACTTCTAGTAGTGTGAATTGTTTCAATGAGTAGAATAGGGCCTCACATTTTTCCCTAACCATGCAGCCTAGTCCACATGACCATATAAAATGATCCATTTTTCAATAGAGAAAAATGATATGGTTTGCGCATGGTTTCTTAAAAAACACACATGAACTATGTGGTACCCCTATATGGTGAGTAAGCTACGCACGGTTAGTGCAAGGTTTTCACAACAGTGTGCTCAAACTATGTGACCCCTTTATAGAGGGGTTAAATTATTGTTTTCCCTTAAAATTATAATAACCTAAATTCCTCTTCCTTTCTTATTTATAGTGGATAAGATGCACCCCTCTCCTCTCATTAGAAGATCCTCCTCCCTTATAACTTAAATTTTTCATAACTTCTCCATCCGACATCTGAATCGACTACCATTTATATCATTTAATTTGTCTCGGTAAGTAATGCACTACTTAGGATCCTTTAATCATTCTTATTTCTTTAGATGATTCTATTTTTGTGTGAGATCATATATCCTATTTTTTGGGTGATCATCAATTCATCCATTTTCTCTTGATTTAGGCCAAAATAAGGGCTGATACTAAAGGAGGAGAGTACTATAGGCATAAGGTAGGCAGTCTATGAATTTTACCTAAATTAATGTTCAGTTATAAATTTCATTCACTGTGTTCATACTGGTTTCACTGGGCAATGCTTTTAAAATTTTCTTGCCTTAATTATAATTATTTGGCTTGTATTCAAAATCTGTGATTATACATGTTCATCATGAAATTAGTGGTTGTGATCACAATGCCATCTACCCAAATAGGGTGTTTCCCTAGTTATTCATTGTTTTCAATCTCGTAATTAATTGGAACATTATTTGGGTGTGTTTGTATTTACCTTTAATAAGGTAAGTGCTTAATTTATTAAATGGATATTTAAATTATTAAATGGAAATTATATATGTATAGATATCACATGGACATGGTAAATGTAATTGAATTTAGAAATTTGTTTTATGTTCTATATATACATTTGACCCAGGATGAAAGGTAATGGAATGAACCTATTGAATTATAAAAAGGAAATTATATATGTATAGATATCACTTGGCCTTGATAAATGTAATTGGATTGAAAATTGTGTGCATTTCCTATCCAAACTTGTCAGCTAGGATGAAAGGTAATAGAATGAACCTGTTGAATTATTAATAGGAATGAGTATTACATGTCATGTGATGTATTATGATATATGTATATGGTTCCTATTACATATGGACATTTTTCATCTTTATAAGAATGCCCAGACTTGATCCAGCCTTCGATTCCTGAGGGAATTATTTAAGCACTCAGAGGATTCCATTCCTATTTAAGGTGCTGATTTCCAAGGGATATAACCACCTTGTAACATGGTAATTTTTTATTAGTGGATGAGAATCATGGCATCATAGGATCCATTAATTTTTATTTTGAATATTAGAATTCCTTAGATACAATCCAGGTATTCTGTTTGATGTCTTTGGACACATGATTCCATGGATTCACCCCATAGGGACCAGTCATTCATAGAGCGGGATTACATTGGATGAGACCATGGACTAGGTTAGACTATTTTATAGTGTAATAACTTGGATGTTCCCCTTGAATTACAGTCAAACCCCTGATAGTCATAATTCCTGAGTTACTACTATGAGTTGGCGCAACTCCTAAGGTCAAGGATTCCATGGTTACAACTTGGAACCTCTGTTATTATTATTTAATTTCAATAATACTGAAACCTTTTATATATGAACTCATTATCATAAAATGGATCATACTTAATTAAATGATTACTTGTTCAGAGACATTTCCTGCTGAGGCTGAAGTAGGTATGGGCTATCTACAATAGCACTACTTTACTTTTATATATCTAAAAAATGGAAAATTTATATTCATAGAATGGATTTGTATAGATGATGGTGGTGGTGGAATACTGAGATTTACTTCAAACCCTATATAGGATACCAGTGGAACCCATTTAGATTATATGATCATAGGTGTGGACAATGGGAAACATCCCACTTTGGACACCTAACTACTTGCTTAAGATGAGAGATTAGTATTATGCAACTAAACTGGTGATCAATATGTTGGGATAGATTTTTACCCTTTTGATTCATTTTTATATCATGTATTGGACTATCAGTCTACTTCCTTGTTTATCTATTTTCCTATTTTGTAGAGACATTCCATCATCATCTTTTCTATATGATAAAATTTACATATTTTGATGATTAATTAGTGATTGGATGATTATGCTTGATACCACTTCCATTTCATTATTATTATGATTCCACTATTTATTCAACCTTTAATACCACTATGGTACACTATGAACATAGGGAATAGTCTCCCCACAGAGACACCCTATTCTCTCATGGCTAGTTGGAATCATCTGGCATACTGGGAGGCATGATTGAGGCCATGTGGCCCAAAAGGTCCAAGGAACCTTTGAGTGAAACCTAATTTGGGACATCCTAGATGACACGAGATTCATTATGAAGATACTAGAAAAATTTAGAAACATGAAAGCAACCATGTATTGATCTCATCTATGGTGTAAGTTCCATCTGATATGCCACGACTCCAATATGAGCGAACACCTCAAAAGAGCAAACATACAAGGGATAAATCTTATTCTGACAACAAAACATTAATTTTCCATGATGAGGCGTTGCCTTCAGGAACACATGATCTCTAAAGCCAAACTATAAAGGCCCATTATATGATTATTGTAGGATTTATGATGATCTTTCAATGATTTCATCCAATAACGAATTACTTGAACCATATCTGTCATGTTATGTACCAGTTATGGCCCAAGAATTTACACCTCTCTACCCCTAGTTCAATACAATGGATAATGGAAAGTTCAACTATACAAATATTAAAATGGAACCAATACAATAGTTAACTGGAAACTAGTAATAAAACTCAAACAAGGGTAGGTGTTTCATCAACAAACATCCCAAATCTAGGATGATAGAACACAACAGGTCTTTAAGAGTCTGGATAGTCCATTATATCTGACCATCCATATGTGGATAAAAAGATGTGCAAAGGAATATCTGAAAGAAAAATCATACTGGAGACCTCTCAACACCCTAGAGGTAAAATGAGGATAACGATCGGAGATCATAATCCTAAGGAATCTATGGAGCTACACCACCTACTTTATATACTATCTCAATAAAACCTCCACTGAGATCAACACCCAGATCACTATGAAGTGGGATAATTTCATCAAATGATCCACTATCACGCATATAACATCATAGCCTCTTTGAACTCAAGGTATATTTGTAACAAAGTATATCGATATATCCTACCACTTCAATTGAGGGACATCTAATGGCTATAGAAAACCACTGGGAACATGGTGCTCAACCTTTGCCTTCCCCTAGACCAAATATCAAAACACAACTCTATAACCACATTCTTTGACCTATTCTATCAAAACTAACCTCTCATAGATCGTTACATATTTTTCATACTGGTATCTACCACCATAGTTGTGCTATGGAATCATAGAGAACTATCTAATGCATCACCAAAGTGATGAAAATATACCCTTAAAAAACACCCTATACTATTAATCCACAAGAAAAACATCAAGGGAATCACTAAAGGCAACTAAGTATCTCCTGACCTCCACCTCAGTATATCCTAGCTGGGAATTCTCCACCTAATACACAAATGATGGTTACACTATCACATGGAAAAGACAACCTATGCCTCAAACCTCTCCCATATAAATATTTATCACTGAGATATATTTCATTACTCTCCAGGAATCCCTAGATTCATGCATGTAATCACTACATGACTTCCTATTTAGTGAATATGCTACAATATTTCCCTTCCCTAGTGTATATCAATTATCTAAGTCATAATCCTGCATGAATATCTTCCACCATCACTGTCACAAGTTCATGTCATGCTAGCAGAAGGAATACCTCAGTCTCTTATGATTAGTAAAAACCAAAAAATGGTCTATGATGAGGTAATGACCCCACAACATCAAGGAAAACACAACTTCCACTAAATCAAAATCATGGGTGAAATTTTTCTGTTCACGTGCATACAACTACCGAGAACCATAATAATCAACTGATATCTACTGTATCAGAACACAACCAAACCCAAGATGCGAAGCATCACAAAAAACCATAAATTGATCTTCCGCTACTAGAAAACAAATGACTGGAGTGATGAATTACTTCTTCTTCAGGTACTCAAAAGTATCTGGGAACTATTTAGTCCACATGAATGCCTAATCCTTTCATTTCAAGGATGTCATAGGAGTCGCAATCTGAGATAAATCATCTACGAACACCCTATAATATCTTACAAGACCTAGGAAACTCTGCACCTCAACAACAGTCTTGGGAGCTTCCTATGAATTAACTACCACAATCTTCAAAGGGTCTACAAGTACTCCTTATTGGTACACAACATGAACAAAGAAATGAACTTCACAGGACCAAAACTCACAATTCAAAAACTTCTTGAATAGATGATGATGACTAAGAACTCCAAAAAACAGCAGACATATGCTCCGTATTCTCCTCGTTAGACATGATGTACACAAGGCTATCATCGATGAAAAACACCAAGAACATATCCATAAATTCCCTAAATATTTTGTCCATAAGACTCATGAACATTGATGGATCATTCGTCACACCAAGTGACATCATAACAAACTCATAATTCCCATACCATCTTCTAAAAGCGGGCTTTGGAACATCCTCCTCTTTCACCCACATTTGATGATACCATGATGGTTGATTGATCATTAGGAACCAACTTTCTCCCTTCAATTTATTGAATAAATCATCAATCCATGGAAGCGGGTTGTGGTTATTAATTGTCACTTAAATCAAGTGATGATAATTGATACAAAGACACAAAAATCCATCATCCTTCATCACAAACAAAACTAGTGCACCCCAAAGTTACACACTCGACCAAACAAAAACATGCTACAACTTATCATCGAGTTATACTCATAGATCTTTCATCTTAGAAGGATCCACCCTATAAAAATAAATTAATATATGAGAAATGAATGAATATAGGTTGATCCTAAACTTGATCTCTAATAAGGGGGTAAAGAAACAACTTTATCAGAAAAAAAACATCAGGGTAATCTTCCAAAACCCTAGGAAGTACCATCAGTTGAACCTCTGATGAACTCAACATTAACTCATCCATCGAGGAAGATAAAGAAATAACATGTCACTGACCTATCCTAGGGTCTCGCTTGCTAAAAGGTACTATTTTTGTTCCACCAGCAACATAAAACACAACCTGTATCATGAATAAATCCATAATAACTTACAATAAATATTGCTAATCCATGCCAAGGATGATGTCATATGGTTGTATATATCAACATAATAAATCTCCTAAAGAGTGGTTCTACCCAAAAACTAGCTCTTAATCTATACATACTTCATACAAATAAGATTGACCTTCAACTCGTATAGTCAACACCATTGGAATTGAAAGTATCTCTACATTGATTGACAAATAATGGATTGTGGAAAGATATATGAAGGATTTCATAGATCCTAAATCAAACAAAGTATGAAAACTTGTAGAAAAAAAAGAAAAGGGTACCTTGAACAACATCTAGCTCACCTGGCACTAGAAATGTTAAAGTATTAAGTTGACCATGGACTACTCAATGATCTCTCTAACCTTAATAAATACCACCTCCATGCCCACACTTTACTTTCCGAGATTATAGAGAATCTCATGGATGTCCTATGATCACCCCATCTCCACTATGATGATCCCAAAGTAGAACAACCTACTCCTAATGCCTCAGCTAAAACTGCCTCAATAAAGGAACCTGAATTGGAACACTTAGTTCACACTAACTCCACATAAAGGTCTCCCAATCCTTGTGCTGATGACCTCAAAATTCATAATAAAGACATACCTATGATCCCTTGTAAAATTCTTGAGATCCTCCGCCCCTAAATAAACAATATGATGAAGGCTAGGACCTACCCCAAGCTATATGAAAACTATTCTATGCATGAAACTGCAATCCCTGGACCATAATGTTTCATTATGAGGAATCCTGACTAGTCCCCTCTTGTAACTATCTGGTTATAGCTAGTATCCTCTCAATAACCCCTTCTCTTTCCAACACCTCGAGATATGTCAACAACATGAATGAGGTGACCTAGTGCAAGATATCTTGATGTAAAACCTCATAACAACACCTTTCCTTGACCTTCTCATCCAAAAATAGGTCTAAAGCATATCAAAGGGTCTTAAAATGGATCCCAAACTCTGACACAGTGTAACTGCCCTATCAAAGGGAAATCAAATCCTAGTGATTGGACACCTTCACATTCGAATAAATAAACTCTACCTAGAACTAATCTTGAAACATCTTCAATGAGATTACTGACTCATCATGACCCTCATGAAACAAGATCCAACACTACCTCACTGCTCCATGCAGTATCATCATAGCTAATGAAACCTATTTATACATCAAATCACTAATCAAACTGAAATCTATCTCGACATCCTCTAACCATTATTCTATGAATGTACCTAAAAGGATCCCTCATACTTTTATAGAACGTGTCACTAAAAATTTAATAGTTTCCTCCCCTAAGTTTCATCCTCGTTGAACTCAACTCTGTAGTGATCTCCTAGAACATACTATTGAACATCTTTAGCGCGAACCTGAAAAGGACTTTGACCTATACACATTATTATAATAACAAAAAATGATTAGAGACTCTCAATAATGGAATATGGAATATTTTAAATTAATTAATTAATTAGAAAATTTTATATTATTAAGGTTTAACCAATCCCAATGTCTACCCATATCAAACATTAGCGCAAAGAAGTATGATGAATAATACGTTCATAGGTCTCTACCCTACAACTGGTATGACCTAATTTAATAGATCAATAAACTAAAATTTATTTTAAATAGATAATAGGGGGCCCTAAATACCCATGCCTCATCCGATCTCCCATGTTTTACATCACTTAATAAAATTAGCTGACATTGTTTCCCAACCAACCCATATATTCCTCAACTATTCCTACCACTTAATTTTATCCTATCCCTCAACCTGAACCTTTGATACCACCCAATCATGAAAACTCCCCCCAATGAGTACCCCTCTTAGTATGAAAATGAGATAAAAGATATGGTGTCTTCCTGAGTCTCGCCTCCAGTAGGTCCTAGGTTAGCGACTAGTACCGAGGGAATACCATACATATAAACGAGAGACATTACCCTCTAAAAGAACATTTGGAAGAGATAGATACGAAAAATACAAAAATAAATTACTTTCTCCTATAAAAAATTAAATCCCAAATTCATACATGTAATGCCATACACCACTAATAAAAACTGAAAGGAAAAATACAATTTAAAAAATATAACTTGTCAACGACAACGATTCCCAAACAACTCTTTCAAAACCTCTTTCTAGTAATATACATTACAATATACAAAATTTTACTATAAACCTATAAAATAGTTTATATATATGTGGGGTGGTCATAAATTTATACTTAGTTGGATCCTCTCTGGAGCATCTCATGAAAAATATAAATAAAGCATGCTTAAACACAGTGAACAACAATGAAACTAACTCATCACCTAAACAGGTATAGCAAATTCCCATCCCCACTATGGATATACCTCACAAAGTATCATATACAAGATATCATATATTATAGTAATGAAACATCCAGGGTACTCCTACCACTTCCCCATTGGGTTATGACTCTACGTCAACATCGCACGTTTTGATCAATCTCTCTTCAAAAGTAATCCATCCTGAAAACACCTAGGAAAAGTACCAAAAAATGCACCTCATGCATCACATCATCACATCATCCCATATGAAAACTACATATAGTAAAAAAATATTTTATGGGGTCCACCATATCCTATATGATGTGCATCATACATCAGGTATTATACCTCATGCCATCATAACCCATACCCCTAGTAAGGTACCTCAATCCATTACAGTCTATACACATCATTCCTAAAATAATACATGGGATACTATATCTATAGATACATGTGTGTGAAATAACAAAAATCCATCAAAACCCTCTACACGCATATATATAGGGAAACTAACCTTTGTTCATACCAACACCTAATACTACCAAGAGAAGAGAGACGGGTTAAAGGGGGGTAGTCAGTCATCCTTCCTCCCACTGGGATGTTGGGGAAAACACCCTCCTAGATTCCACTGTACATAATTCACCCTAACCGACATGGGTGGGGTATCATATTAAATAAAAGAAATAGAAAGTATAAGATATCTCACATCCACAGTATGGTAATAACATAGTCTTAGTCTCAAATACAAATAACGTATCTTAGACTAATGGATTCCATTTCTAAAAACTGAATATCCTATAATCATATAGGAATTTTAAATAGATATATTAAATTAATTTATTTTCATTGAAAAATACACTTTATGTTAATTAATTTATTATCCATTCATTAACCTTATTCTGATTACATTACTTTAACGATCAAATCCATTTCCATGCCCTCCAGGTATAATACAACTGAGTCCATGATTTCTCAAGATTAAAATCTTAAAAAATTTCATTCTAGTAAGAACCAAACCCGTGGATTAATTCATTTATTAAACATTATTAACATTCCAAAATTCTAGGAACTCTAGGAAAACATCCTAAGCTACCATTAGGAGATATGCAACCAAGCACGTCAAACTGTCTCAAGTAATGGAGAAAGGAATGTAGACAAACAAGAAACACAACCATTTGGAAATAAAATAGATAAATCCATAAGAAAGCATCCCAAATTTTAGAACAAAAATAGTTAATTCAAGATTCAACCCATTATATCATCTTTGATGACATCCCCAGCACCCATATACATATCACCACTTATCTCATAGTTATAGTCATCTACTACTGCCACAACATCTGGCTTCCCTACCCATATCTCATCAGCCATCCTAGGTTCATCCATCTCATGATAAAGTCACATCACAATAAAAGGATAACATTCAGAACACTTAATAATTAAATAAACAATGAATAGAGTCAATAGGGAAATCTAGGCCCTAAAAACAAGGCATTCAACCTTCATAGGAAAATGGGCTCTCACAACCCCCAACATAAGGCATCCAGCCTTTATAATGAAATGTGTAATCTGATCCCCAAAAATTTATGTTTATCAAAACAACATGTTTTAGTCCATATTAAATCATAGGATTCATTATTCACAAGTTTTAATTATGGAAAACCTAAGGAATCAACTATAATAAGATATCATTTATTTAACACGATTCCGATAATTTATTCTAGTTTTCTCAAACCATGAGAATAAAAATTCTCATTAATATTAAATTAATTATAATATCCACAAAAATCAATATATATTCACGTTCTTTAGACAAGCCATCAACACATTGAACAACATACTAAAACAATTTAACATGCATTTTACATGAATTTTATTCCCGAAAATTAAAAGATACATAGGATTCATTAAACATGCCTCTTTAAATTCTTTAGCCAACTAATTAATTCTATATTATATCGTTAACATTTTCCAATAAAGAGAAAAATGATAAACCAAGTATAAACAAACAAGCTAACATGCATATTATAGATAACACACTATCTATGTAATCAAGAGGAAAACTGTTATCGTGGTATAAAAAAGAGACTAAAATTCATAAACAAATTCATCCTTTAATCCATTTAAATATTTATTAGGATAATGAAACTAACATAAAAAGTGATAAAAAATTGTCAATTTATGATTTTATTTAAAATAAAGGATAATAAATTTATCCCCTACCTCAGAACAATCAACGTTATTCTTATGGGAATGAATCAATGTAGCAGATATTCGATCATATCTGCTATAAAAAAATAAAATATCCCAAGGAAGTCATGGTATTACCAAAATAAAAAATAATAAAGAAAACTCCATTATAATGATCGATAGAAACCACCATAACATGGAAAGAGTAAATGAGAATAAATGAGATCAAATGAAGAGAAACCACTAGAAAAATGTGGTATATCAAACCATGGATCACCGTAGATTGATCTATAGGATTCAAGGATCAATACCTATCAAAAGTGGGATTAAAATACATAGAAAATAACTTCTGGGTGTCTCAGTTTTTATAGAAATAAATGTGATAAAGTGGGGTTCAAATGTTATATGGGGTATTTATAGACAGGTAAAATTTTATAAGACCATGGCATAGCCCCTATGACCACTTCACAACTATCCCTGACATATGGCACTCTATAGTGCTGCCCAAGGAACCATGTCCCAACCCCTTAGTCAAACCACATACTCTAGGAACACGGTGAAGATACTATAAAAGAGGATATGGGGATAATATGTAGGTATAATCACCCCAAAACATTCCCCCTTCTCCAATAGGGAGGCTACAATGCAACCCAACAACCACGATGCAACTACCTCTGAAAAGAAAGTAGCCTTGAAATATACCCTGATCTCCCCCAATGATGTAGTATAGAGGCCACACCATAAACATGCTATATTTGGAAGTGGATCCTCAAGGTTATATGATACAACCACCATCCTTACACCGTAACAACCTTCACTAGAGCACATCCTAGGGTTCCCCACCATAGCCATGCCATTTTTTGTAGTGGCTCCCCTTTTTACTCCAAAATTATCCCAAATATCATGGAAACTCATCTAGGTGATTCCAACACCCATAAATAAAATAGGGAAGGGTTATTGGGAATAAGTCCTTTATATTAGGTGGGTAAAACTAACCATTAATAGGAAGCTATTTTATATGGTAGTGGGAGGGGGTATTTATACTTTTGGTGGAGGGGGGTGTATTTTTGGTTAAGATATTAAATAAACTATTATATCCAAAGAGAAACTTTCAAAAGAGATATTTTTTACATTATAAATTATATTTATTTAAATTACATTTTTTAATGATTTTATAATCCATTTAAATTAAAATTTATTAGTTTATTTATATGTAATGAAGGGAAACAAATAGAAAATTTGATTTAATGGAATCCTTTACATTTTTAGAATTTTAAAATTAATTTTAAGGATTTAGACATTATTTTATAATTTATAAATGACCCATTTATATTAATAAATTAATTTTTAGTCTATATAATTGATTTAGGATCTATTGGGTCATTATTGAAATATTAAAATGCTCTAAAACATGCAGTATTTGAAAAAAAGACAAATTTACAGTTCATCTAAAATTAATGTTTCTCATACGATTATAAAAAATTCACCCTTAGATCATTTTTATTTTATTAATCCAATAACTATGTTCATATTACCAAAATTATTTTCTATAATAGATAATTTTATGATTTAATATAAAAAATATTTTTTTATAGAATACATAAATTAAACTTCATTAAAAATTCACTTCTACATTCTTTCAATTTCATTAATTTGATTTTTTATTTTATTACACAATGATATTTTTATTTAATTATTTTAATAATATTTAATAATATTTAAAATTAATTATAAAATTCTGATAGTTGTGGTACTATTTTAATGGTCAAGTTACTATTTCTAACAACGATTTTAATAATACCAAAAACTAGTATTTATATTCTAATGGTCATATTGGTATTACATTTCTTATAAACACATCATATTTTATTTACTCATCATTAAAATCAATTACTCTCTAGTTTTATATACTTCATATTCAAAATGTAAATTACATTAATGTTTTGTTACTATTTTACATTGAATTTTCATGTGTGATAATTTTAGGAGATCAACCCGATCCAAATATTTCTATTCTAGCTATTTCATATTTTTCATTGTCATATTTGAATAATTTCTATTTTATTTGGTATATTTATTCTATAAATTTTATGTTCTAAATTAATATGAAAATATATTGTTGGTTTTTATTATGTGGTGCATATGTTTCATATTATTCTATATTCCTAAATATGAAACACATGTTTATTTAGAAGGTAAATTCCATATATAAAAGTAAAGGTAATTCCACTCTTCCAATCAATAGAAATATAATCCTAAAAATTTGAACTCACATTCAAAATTTATAATATATTATGGCACATCCATTTCATTGTTTCCCTAGTTTCTCATGTTTCCCTATGTGTACTTATCGCTTTTCCAAAGTTATTTGATATTGTTAATATTCTTATTGTGTAGAACATTGTATCTATGGTCAAATATCTTCACCATTTTATCCAAATAATATATATAATTCTATTTTTGTACCACCTATGAACACAATACATGTGTGGAATTCATTATATACATTCACATGAATGATACATGGAAAACATCATGAACATTATCCAGGTTTGGTGGATGTGCTAATTGATAGGCCAAAACACCTATACGGATAAGTATCTAAAATGGGACAATGTACCTTAGGTAGAGAGTACCCTTATCTGTAAACCTCGTGAATCTCTTCTAGGGTGATATTCAAAGGAACACCTTATCTCAAACATGAAACTCTTAGTCTCTTCATCGATTTCTAGTGTATGTGTTTTATCAACTCTGAGTAGTTTTACTATTTTTTTGAATTGATTGTACTATATCTATCATCACTTATACAAGTTTTGTTCCAATTATATTCCATTCACTAAATGCATCCCAACTGTATTATTTTTACATATATTCCTATATAAAGAATTATATGGGGCTATCTAGATACTTGAGTTGAAAATGTTATTCTATGAGAACTCAACCAATGTAAGATGTTGATCCCAACCACATTTAGAGTTAACATAGAAAGAAATAAAAATTTATTTGAGTGTTTGAATGGTCCTTTCATATTTTCCATCAGTGTGGGGGTGATATTTTGTACTAAAGCTCAACTCAATATTCAGGTCCTGTTATAGAATCCGACAAAACATAGAGTTGAACATTGGTTCTAGATCAACTATGATGGAAAGTATTATCCCACTAAACCTCTCCAATTTTTTATATATATTTAATAAAGTTAATTGAGTGGGAAATATTTTCTAATATAAATTAAGTAATAAATCTTAGGGATTTGATCCAGTACAACCCTTATGTAACTTTTTCTTTAGATTTATCCAGAAGACCCATAATAATGTCTATGGTGATGTTCTCACATTTCAATGTTTGTATGAGTAATGGTTTCATTATCCTTTGAGATTGATGATGATATTATTTGAGATGATATAATACTAATTGGTGCATGGAACAATATTATTTTCCATGTTGTCCCACTAGAATTTCTCACGATGATCATGGTATATTTTGGTATATCCATGATAGATGAAAAAATATGAGCTATGTACATCATCTAATATCTCGTTCTTTATCTTTGGTGATGATGGAACACAAAGTATAGTTAAATTTCAAATGAATAAATCTTTATTTATATTGTATTTTACCTTTCTTTATTTATTTTATCTTCTTTTGAAACTATAAATAACCCTTTTTAGTCTCCTTGATATTATATTGGATAGATGGTTGGGAAATTATTTAGGATAGGAATTTTGTCTTACCTAACTTTATCATTTTCAATTCCATCATTTTTTACATCCATAAAGATAAGATATTTCTCATTCCTCATCATAGATAGAGCAGCGAACCCATTTCTATTAAGATAATAATATACTATATTCTCCTTTCAAATATTCTAGTGAATTGAGAATTCATAGTCCTTTATTAAATCTAACCAACTTCATTGATTCATGTTGAGCTCTATATATTTGAATATATACTTTAAAATATTTATATCAGTATATATGTCACATTTTTGTTTATAAAGGTAACTATGGTGAACTATCCTGCATTGACATGAAACATCACCCAAGAAGGCTTGCCACATGGTGGGTATCAACCAGAAAAACTAAATATTACTACTAAATAAATTATAAGAGATAAAACAATATAGTATAGTGTGAAAGAAAGGAAAAAAATATATGATACATATAATTCCATGCCAAAAAGTATAAAACAAAAGGTAAATTAATATAATATAGAACCAAGTCTCTATGTGACCATCTGTCACCACCAATCTGTCTCACTTAAGAAGACAACAATACCCAAGTGAAGTTGGTGAACCACATCATGTCATTATCTTTAAATTTTTCCTAAAAATGAAATATATAAATACCTAAATGAAAAATTAGGGCATGGGAAAAAATCCTTGTAGGATTTCACTATGGAATCTATAAAAATGTTAATACCATGAAAACATTATCTATAACTTTAAAACAAATCCGGTTTATAAACAATTTTCAGAGAATAAAACATTTTTTAAAAAATTATTTGAGGATAAAAACATTTCATATTAATATATAACAGAAATATGAAAGGTAAATGAATGATAGAATGAAATCATAAGACAAGTCATCCATGGATACACTATATGATAAATAGGTGAGTAACCAAACATGAAAAGTACCATCATGTATAAAAATAATCATAAATGAAAATTAAAAAGACATGGATATAAACTATGGTAATACTTACTTGGACACATAAAGGAATAATAATCTAGTAATAAGGTGAATCCAACAAATATCTAGTCCTACCACTTTCTGTCAATATAGATAAGAGAACCCCTAGTGATGAAACACATACTATGGTGACATGTCCATTTCTTAATGCACCCAAGGTTCCCAATGTGCTATGTTTTCCAAAAACCATTTTAAAACAATGAAAACTATTTTTATAATATTTTCATAGTGAAGTATCACTACTCCCATTCTTGAAAATACATTTTAAAATCAAAACCACCTTCAAGTCATTTCATTGAATGCATAGTGTGCAAGAATCTATTTTTAAATAAAAAAACACATTTAAAATATGAATCTTTATAAAAAACCACTTTGATATCATATAAATAAATATCATAAAACAAAAAAAAGAATTTACATTAAATTAAAGTAATTCATGAATTTGAACCTTTGTATAGACACTTACCTCTATAAGAGAGGAAAACTAATCACCTTAGACAATGAAGATTGGAAAAGAATAGATTGGGTCCTCACAAGCCAAAATCCATAAGAAACATCATCAAATAATATAACAAACCAAAATTTTTATATGATAATTGTTCCTTAAAAATGTGTGTTATATTATTTTAAATAGAACAAAATAATATCTCATTAATAATAAAGTGAGTATAAATTGAAATATGACCATCCTGTTTCAACCGTTATATGACCATTAGCTAATTATGACTGTTGGTTAATATGAACATGGAAAAATATACTATTTATAATAATTTCAACAATATAATTAATGTCTATAAGTAGAAATGATAAAGGATAACTAATGCAGAAAGGAGAAATGTTGGCCTCAAAGGACCACACCACGACCGTTGGTCAAACCATGTACCCTTGGAATATGGATCAAATTATATAAAAGGTGATAGTGGGATACAAAATATCCCAAAGAACTATATTGTAGTCCCCCTTGGCCAATAGGGAGGATATGTCACAACCCAACCACCATGACACAACTACCCCTGAAAAGTAAGTAGCCCCAAAATCCACACTTTTCTCCGCATATATCATATCATGGAGACCACACTGTATCCATATCATATTTGGTATTATATCCTCAAGGACCTAGTAAAAACCACCAATTCTATAATGTAGCAACCTACACTATGTTTCAGCCTTGGGTGCCATGTCACAGTCACACCATTTTGGGAACTGGCACCCCCCTTTCCTCCAAACATCCTCCAAACATCATGGAACCTACCTTGTGTAACTATAACCTGAAAAGATCACAAAGTTAAGGGTTACAAATATCCAAAACCTTACATAATATTCCTTTAAAACTATTATCGTCCATAAAAATTCAAAACCAAACCTATAGAGAAAGAAAGGGAAAGGGGTAGTCTAAACAGCCACCTCGTGAGATACCTCTCAATGAACTCACAATCATAGGAGATCAAAGAACTTACTTAGAGGAAACAAGTGAAAAACCCCTAAAACATCAAAAAAAACTCACAGACACTCTCTAGGGGAGATACCTCACAAATAATAGGAAATAGTCTCAAAAACCTGAAAAGGTTCAACATCAACAAAATGAGAAACACTACAAGGGAAGATCTAAAAAACAAACTGATTTGGTTATTGAGTTCATATCTATAAATCATGTTCCCATGTACTCTTATCCATGACACCATTACCTCAAATAACATGAAACAATGGAATACCTTTCCCAAACACCACATTATCCTGGTGATTTTGGATCCCCACAAGTTTCTCCTTAAAGGTCACATCGCCGTTAACATTGATCTCACCCCAATGGATGATGTAAGAACCTGGTTTTTATATGAGTTAATGACATTTAATTTTCAATTTAATTCCTTATTTTTATTTAATATTAATGACTAGTAAGGATATAGAGGAAAATATGGTGTTTGAGGCTTGTTTGGAGCCCAAATCCCTGATCGGTGAACAAAACAGTTGGGTTGTACGGTTAATAGAAACAGTGTAGTCTAGTCTGCATGGTTACCATTAATCATGAAGGGTTTTTAGTGAAAATAAGAGAGCCACATGGTTTTCTCTAACCATGTGAACTTAGATGAAGGACTGCGTGAATATGTTGTAGTTTTTAACAGAGGAAAACGACACATTTTGTGCATGGTTTCTCAAACTGTGTGCATAAACCATGAGAGACCCATCCTTGGATAGTAATCCATGCATGGTTGGCACATTTTTTGACTAACCGTGTAGATAAATGGTGAGAACCTTTTAATGATGGGTGAAATTACCATTTTCCCTTAAAATTATTTTAACTGAAATTCCTCTTCCTTTCTTATTTATAGAAAATAGGAGACTCCCTTATCCTATTGTTCAAATATCTTCATCCATTATAACCTAGGTTATTGGATAACTTCTCTGTAAGACCTCTAAATCGACTTCATTTTGTCTCATTAGATCCATCTCGGTATGTTATCCACTCCATAGTCTCCTTTTTCCATTCTTCTTTCAATCAACGACACTATTTTTGTGAAATTTCATATTCCCTATTTTCTAGGAATTCGTCTGTTCTTCCATTTTCACTCAATTCAAGCCAATGCAATGGCCAATAATGGATGAGGAGTGTAATATTTGAATAAGTTAGGTGGTCTATGAATTTTCCCAAAAATTATTTTCCATTATAAATTTTTGTCATTGCGTGCATGCTGGTTTCACTGGGTGATGCTTATAAAATTCACCTTCATTAATTATAATTGTTTAGCTTATATTCTAAAGCCCTAATTATACACATTCTTAATGTTGTTGGAGGTTGGGACATAAACAACATCCACCTATTTAGGTTCTCTCCCATGTTATGAATTTTTTTCATATTATAATTATTTGGAACACCGTTCAGGTGTGTTTAAGATGAACTTTAATAGGTAAGTTCATAATTTATTAAATGGATCATTAAATTATTAAATGGAAAGTATATATGTATAGATTTCAATTAGAAATGTGTTGACACCATAAAATATGTTACGCGCACTTTTTTGTACAGTGAATATATGATTCTCACATAGATAACAAATGTCAAGTATGAGTAAAGATGTTTTCCCCATGAATGAAGAAGATGCAGGCAGTGAATTTCTATGATCGAGGATGAAAAGGTTTCAGACCATTAAATTAAATTTCCAAGTTTCATTATATAATATTTGTTTAATTTATCATCCCTATAAGTGTATATCTCTTCAAGACCTTCTATTTGACAGGTCACGGAGCCCAAACAGACTTACAGATCCAATTTTATGGCACTCGGAAGACGAGAAAATTTTATCCTGAAGAGCTACCTGAAGGACCTATGTGAAGTACCGACGCAGAGGACCTACATAGTAGTATAACCTTTCCACACCTATGCGAAGGACCAACATGAAGGAACTACACGGAGGACCTTCCCGGAAGAATTCCCTTCAGCCAGGTCCCATTCTTGCCTATAAATAGAGCCCTTGGGCTCCCCATTTCTAGACGGAAAAAGTTGGAAGACGTCCCAAAGCTCCCATCTCATAGCTCATTCTCCCAGATCCCCAAATTATTCTCTGGTATTTCTTTGAAACATAATAGAAGAGATAATTAAATGGGGTAACATGGTTCAATGTCCCATCAGGGTCTAGAACATATGGAGCGGTGAGGAGCACCAGCACGACATACCAGTGCGGCGCACCTGCGCGGAGCACCTGTGCGCCGCACATACTCGAAGCACCTGCACGTCGCACATGCGCGGAGAACCTACATGGGGGAGATATGTGAAGCACATATGCGAGAAACCTTGGAGAATCACTTGTGCGACCCCACTGGTCAATACCGCGGGGGCTGCACCCCCGCACCACTGTTTGGGATCAGTGCCGGGCTGCGGTCATGGCCTTCGCGTCGGTCACTAACACCCATGAAAAATGGAGAGTTGCACTGTGAAATTTTCAAATCAAGCTGATGAAAGTTTCCATTTCACCCTTTATGTGGCCCAACATCCAACCTTCGAATACCATGATTTGAGAAAATCCATAACACTCAATGAATTCCCTTGAGTTGACTTAGTCCTCTGGGTTCCTTTCACATAATACAAGTTTGGACTCTCCTTATGGATTCCTTGAGTACCCTGAGTCGATACAATCCTCAAGAAACTCATTAAACCTCATCACCTGACTCATATGCCAGGTTAAATCTCAAATTGGAATCCTCCTTAAGAGTAAGCCCCAACCAAACCTCAAATGGTCATCCTCTTTAAGAGTAATCCCCAACCAATCTCAAGGGAAACCATCCTGGTATAAGCCCCTAACCTTCACCCCTTCTTCCTTACATTGGATCCTTGCACAATGTAAATAGAACAGAGGGAAGGCTAGTAGCCAAGCCCTCTTCCATCATCGCCTCCGTAGGTGCGCCCTCCTCCATCATCATGGAGGAAAAATATGAAAGTGTGAATGAATTTGTTGAATCTTTGACATCAAATTGTTTCTCACACTGAGAATGACTCACACGGGCTTAGATATTTTTCATGATCACAATAGTTTCATGACTAAAAATGAACTACGATAACTCTAATTCCTAGTCAATCCATGATACGTAGGAAGCCCTTTCAGGGCTCTAGCTCACTGGATATCCTCCTTAAGAATCAAACCTTAATTCCCCTAATTTGGGCATCCTCCTTGGGAAATGAGCCCCAAATTCAATCCTCAAATCGTCAATGCATCCTTTTCAGTAAGTAATCCCAAAATCATCTCTATCATAGGACCATACTCTCATATGAGGTTTATCGAATTACGTGGGCTTTGATTTCCATCCATATGGGATACATAAGAAGCCTCCTTGAGGTTCAAACCCAACACTTCAAATAAACAATATTCTCTTTCGGCCATATTTCCAACAGGGTCTGATCCTACTTGAAAACTTATATCCTTACTAAGATCCTTGGGCTGTTTTAACATAAGTCCCAGATTAAGTTTTAACTAACCACCTTCCTCTTAGAGGTCCTTATCACATGACCTTAAAAGGAATGATGTGTCCCATTAAGTGGCACCGAACTACGAGGGTTCTGATTCATTTCACAGGTATACACAGGTAGCTCATTTTATGAGCACGATCCCAAGATAAAAACAAACCTTCGTCTCCCTGGATGATAATAAATTCCAGAGTGCCCCACTGAGTGGCTTAAAAACCAGTATCATCATAGAAATGATTACAAGAATCTCTAATCAGTATATTAGAGGATACCATTGATGGAAAACCTCAAATACATACTAATAATTATAAAATATTATACATGTTAAATTAGTGATTTTAAATTCCAAGGGATATTTATGATATAATTAGTGAATTAATAAGGATTCGTGAAAATATTTTAATTTCAAATAGGGTCCATGAGAAGACAATAATTCCCCCCAAAAGGGTGTGATGAGTCTGACCTCCCATCCTCTTGACCAATGCATGTTATTAAGTATCGCAAAGTTCAAAACATAACGAACGCCTACCTTGGGAATAGAGGTCCTCTTTGGATAAAGAACTGTTGGAAGTTTCCGGTTCCATGAATAAATCCAATGGAAACCGCCTAGAAACAGTGATTCTTAAATCTTGAATGCACGTTTCAAGGGCCTACGAAACAACATGTTAAATATAATTGAATGTGGAATTTTTTTATGTCCTATATAAACTTCTCACCCTGGATGAAAGGTAATGGAACGAACCTATTGAATTATTACATGAAATTATATATGTATAGATATCACCTGGCCTTGATAAATGCAATTTAATTGGAAATTGGTTGTATGTCCCATCTAACCTCATCACCTAGGATGAAAGGTAATGGAATGAATCTATTGAATTATTAATTATATTAAGTTTTAAATGGAATTTTATGAATTTTTATATATGTATAAGGTGCCTATTTCATTTTGAAATTTTTTATCTTTATAGTAATGGTCATACTTGATTCATCCATGGATTCCCGAGGGAATGCCTTGAGCACTCAGAGGACGACATTCCAATTCAAGGAGGTAGTTTCCAAGGGGGATATCCACCTTGGAACATGTTACTTGTTGATTATTGGATTCCTAGAATGATTTCATAGGATCCTTTAATTTTATTTATAAATGTTAGAATTCCATTGATACACTCATTGGATTCATCTTGATGTCTTCAAACATGTGACACCATGGATTCACCCTATTGGACCCAATCATTATTAGCCCAGGATTACTATGGATGAGCTCCATGGACTCAATTAGACTCTTATTTAGTGGAATCCCTTAGGTGTTCCCCTAGGATTACACTCAGACCCCTAATATCCAGACAACATGAGTTACAACTATGAGTTGTCATGACCCCTTCAGTCGCGGATGCCACGATTACACCTTGGATCCTATGTTATTTTAATTTCATATTAGTACTGCTGATACCATTTATATATGTACTCATTATTATAAATTGAATCATAATTAATTAAATTATTACAAATTTAGAGACATTTATAGCTAAGGATGAAGAAGATATTGGAAATCTATGTTAGCACTACTTTACTTTTATATACATTCACACTATACAGTTTATATTCACAGAATAAATTAGTCTAGTAATAGTTGGTGGTGTACTATTGAGATTTATATCACACCCTACTTGACTTTCCAATGGTTCCTAGACAGATTATATGATCGTAGTCGCGAGTAAGGGGAAGAGTCACATTTTGGACACTAGACTACTAACATAGGATGGGAGATTGGTAGAAGATGACTAATATGGTGCTTAGGTTATTGGGATAGATTTATCCCATAAATTGTTTTTTTATATCATGTATTTCACTTTCTATCTATTACCATGTATACATATTTTACTATTTTTAGATACATTCCATTATATTATTTTTTATATGATATATTTTATAGATTTTGATAATTATTTAGTTCTTGGATGTTTATGCTTGATTATGTTTCCTTTTCACTATTATTATTCATATTCTCTTTATCCATCTTTTCATACAACTTTGATACAATTTGAATAGAGGGAATAGTCTCCCCACAGACACACCCTAGACCTTCACTTCAAGACGACAACCTCTGGTGTATGGGGAGGTCTTCTTGTGGCCATGTGGCCCACTAGGTCTGGGCACCGTTGATTGAAACCCAGGTCAAGATGCCACAAAGTGGTATTAGAGTATTTTTTCTTTTAATTTATATTTTTAGATAGTATAAACCACATAATTATCATTTTGGAACTTGTTTCAATTCATACCTAGGAGTAACTAACCCACATTTGGGGTAAATGCCATGTTTCTTGGGAATGAGAAATTTTTGTTTTGTATTTCGCTTATTATAGTTGATTTTATTCCACAATTGGGTGATTCTTATGATATGAAATATTTTTATAATTATGATCAAGGATTGAATTTTATCCTTGGCCTAATAAGGTAAGGAAGCATTGATCACACATCATTATAGTAACCTAGGATTCATATTCCATGTATATTCCATGCCATAAAGGTTCATTTTATTACTTTCATTGAATATGTTGATTGTGATTGGTGAGTGATCAATGTTTTTTATATATGTATGTTATACGAACAAATTCTATAGGAAAGGGAAATTGTTTGTTTAGAAAGTTAGAATCAACCTAAATTGTGCTTACCCATGTAGATTGATGGTGTCATCTTAGATAGAAAATATTGATCCATGTAATATAGGCACCCCTGGTTATATGATCAAAGATTTTGATGAAATTATATGAGTAAAAATTGAAATTTATAAAGAGTATGAGCCTCTATAAATTGGAATGGGTAATTCATCTAATTGAGCCCTCGTATTTTTACCCATTACATTCTAAAACCAAATGTAAAGTGGTCTGGATATAATTAAATGGATGCCGATCTCAATTTATAAATTTTAGTGTAATTTACAAATGGGGAATATGAATCCATTTAATTGAACCTTGTATTATGTATTTATGCACATACAAACATAAAATATAAATTATAAGAAATAAATGATATGGTTTCTTATAAATGATAAGGCCAAGTTAAATTTAAAGATTGTTTTCCTCATTAAATTTCAATTGAACCTACCATATACTATAACCCATGTAAATAAAAACATGAATAATTAATAATACCCTAGCCTTTTAATCGGGTGGTTGGGGTAGTATGTTGGGTAGTGAACCCTTTTCTCTTATTCTGTTACTGTTAGTGATCCCATCTGCTTTAAAATCTTGTTCTGAGGCATGTGATTAGAATTTGTTGAATTATGCCACCATGATGTCTTCAAGTTGTGTGTTGGGAGTGTAATGATGACCATGATCCAAAGATGGTGGGACTTGAACCACCAGTTTCACCTCCAGGAGTGCCACCTGAGGCACTAAATTCTATTCCAAAATTGGGTATTGATGCTCATATTTGAGAGAGTTTTCTACACTTGATGTAGTCTTTACAGGGTTCTCTATAACCTACACCGATGATGTCTGATATGACTGATGAGCTCGAACATTATCCCCCTCACATATTTTTAAGGGATAGTGTTACTTAGTTTTTTGTTCCATGGATAGAATATATTATTTCTATATTTGATAATTTAGATACACCTCCTGAGAGGAGGGTCAATCTCTCCGCCTATATACTGCATGATTATGCCATGTGAGGGTGGGATTTGATTACCCAGGAAGGTCCTCATCATGGCATGGTCTAGGAATACTTTTATACTACTTTCTATGATTTCTTTTTCTCTAATATAACGATATCTAACTAATACAGTGAGTTCATACACCCGAATTTGGGTGATATGCCCGTCATGGACTATTCGGTGTATTTCACTGAGCTTCAACACTTTTTCACCAATTCTAGCCAGTGATGGGATATCATGTGTGAGATGCTTTGAGGATGGCCTCAGGTATTCCATCCATGCTCCATGAATGTGTTTTTCCCTGTCTTCCATTTCTGATATCATTAACCAAGATCTTATCACTGAATGCATTATGAGAGAATTCGATAGTATTGTCCAAAGTGGGTCAAGGATGATATAAGATAATACTTCTTCTAGTAGTAGTAAATATAAACTTGAGGTTTATCATTAGAGAAATGGTGGCTTGAGTTCCCACACTAGTAGTTCTGTTTTATTCCATCATTGTGGATGACATGTGCATGTGAAGCCTTAGTGTGATAGAGACCCATTGGTGTTCTGTGCTTACGGACAAATGGGTCATATACAACGGTTTTTGTAGAACATTCCACCTGTTTTAAGAAGAAGAGGACCTACACCAGCTCTATATTTAGGATAAGAATCATTTATGCCGTGTCAGGTGGGAAACCGGAGTAGCACCGAACAAACATGCTAAGGAGGAGGTCGTGGCCAATGTGGCCAGTATTTTGATCATCTACATCAGCAGAGCTGACCTTATCGGGGTAGTCTAGAAGTAGATCAAGTCCATGGATCCGGTCAGTTGCATGCATTATAGTAAATATCTAAGGAGGAGAGTGTTGGAGAATCAACTGTCTGAGGAACTATTCATGTAGAATTTACCATCATATCTTCTTTTTTAAATATAGGTGAATCACAATATTTTATCTCAGTATTGATATTGGTATGTATTGGGATTGAAATTCAATAATTTTGGGGGGTGATGAATTTAGACACACCATTGGGTATAAAAATAGATGGTATATGTCAATGCAAGGGTTTTCCTCTTAAGGTAGACAATTATTTCTTCTTATGGAATTTCTTTATCCTAGAGATAACAGGGCTTGATGTAATACTTGGCATGGATTGGCCCATACCATATCATGCACATATTAACTATTATTTACAAGGGGTGAATTTTACATCACCAGAGGGTGATAGATATATTCATAAGGGGGAATGGGATATCTAGGAAGGTAGATATAGACCAGAGCATCATGGGATTGGTGAAGTGAATGCCTATATTTATAACCTCCATGTGAATGATCCAGGATTATGGAATCCTGAATTCCATCATATTATAGATCTATTTAGAGTTGTTTTACCGAATGACTTCTATAGACTACCTCCTGATAGATAGTTAGTGTTTATAGTCAAGCTAGTTATAGGAGCCTCTATTGTATCTATTCCTCCATACAGGATGGAACCTTCTGAGCTCTGGGATCTAAAGAGGCAATTGGAGGATTTGGAATATAAGAGTTTTCTTCGACACAATAATTCATCTTGGGGTTCGCATGTATTTTTCACCAAGAAGGTTGATGGAAACCTCTATCTTTGAATTAATTTTCAATTTTTGAACTAGCTTATGGTTAAAAACTAGTTTCCTTTTCCTCAATAGATGATCCATTTGACCATCTTCAAGGAGCTATTGTGTTCTAAAAGATTTACCTGAGATCGGGCTATCATCAGGTGTGTGTTAGGCCTTTATAAAATCATCATAAAAATTTTCACAACAGGTATGGCCTTTATGAGCATCTCATTTTTTCATTTGATCTTACAAACATACCCAATGTTTTTCTATCCTTTATGAATAATGTTTCCCACCCCGACCTAAATTTCTTTATCATGTTTTTTTGGATAAAATCTTGGTGTATTATTATACTCAAAGAGACCATGAAAAAAACTTTGATATCATATTGAATACATTGAGATAGCATCAATTATATTCTAATATCAAAAAGTTCCACTTATGGATCAACAAGGTTCACTTCTTGGGTCATATTATATCAGAATCTGGAGTATCAGTTGAAGCATATAAGGTGAGTGCCATAGTTTCCTAGGATCAGACCAATAATGTTTTTCAAATATATAGTTTCTTGGGGATGGATTTATATTACATGAATTTAATATAGGAATACTCATACCTTGCATCACCTCTTACCAGTTTGACTAAGAAGGGTGTGAAGATCTTATGGTATGAAGTGTGTTAAGGGTATTTTAGGAGATGAAAGGAATAATTAATTCAACACCAATTCTGATTCTTCTTATCCCTTGAAGAGGCTATATAGAGTTTTTTCCTACCAAAGTTATTAAGTTGGGAGGAGTACTAATGCCGGAGGATCAATTTATGGCATACAAGTCTTGGTATTTGAGGCCTCATGAGATAAACTACTTGACACATGATCTCAATATTGTAACAGTCATTCATTCCTTGATTTGATGGAGGAATTTTCTTTGGGAGATATTTTTATCGTGCTTAAAGACCATAAGTAACTAAAATAAATCTTTACACAGCTTGACATGAATATCAAACAATAATGATGGGTCGAATACAATTAGTATTTTCACTTTGAGCATGACTATATCCCTATAAAGGAAAATATGGTAGATGATGTGCATATATAGAAAACCCAAACACAATCCATTCAGAAAGTGAGTAATGAATGGAAATTGATGCTCCTCTTTTAAAAAATGTATCTAGAGTTTCAAGAGAGTCATGAGTGGACTTTTCCTATGGCCTTATATATTACCTCTTTAATCATGGATAGGTTTAATAGAAAATATTTTTCAAATCCTGATGGTTTGGTCCTATGAGAATTTATTTCTGGTGAGGGCCTACCTATGGATTGGTTTTTCGATGGAGATGAAATTATTATTATACATAAAAATATCTATGTTCCTACATATATTCATGAGGAGATTATAGGGGAATCACATACATATCAGTGGGTAGTGCACACTAGTATCTAAAAGATGTATTGTGATATGCGACTCCGATATTGGTGGCCTTAGATAAAACATCAGATAATTGGTTTTATCATTAGGTTTTCCAACTGTTAGTAGGTGAAGGGGGACCACCAATGGCATGCATGGTTTATATAGCTATTCCCAGTCTCAAAATCAAAATAATGTTATGTTGTAATGGATTTTGTGTATGGTTTATTGAGGTCACCTCAAGGTAGTGACACAGTTTGGGTAGTGGTGGATTAATTGACTAAGGTATCCTACTTCCATCTTATTCGAGCTGCTTTCTCAATTGATTAGATGGGAATACTGTATGTTTGTGAGATTATATGCCTACATGGGGTCCCTAATTCTATAATTTCAGATAGGAAATCTCATTTCAAATCAATGTTCTATAATGTATTATAGAAGTATTTGGGTGAACAGGAACTTATGAGAACATATTTCCACACTTAGACTGATGGCCAGTTTGAACAGACTATACAGGTGTTGGAGGACTTGCTTCTAGAATGCATATATGAATTTAGGGGTTCTTAGGAGAAAAATATATCGCTCATCGAGTATTCATTCAACAATATCTTTTAAGAAACAATTATGATGAATCTATATGAGGCATTATATGGTATTCTATGCTGTTGAATTCTTTGATGGCTAGAGGTAAGAGAGGATATGCTAATAGGTTATCATCTCATATAGGAGACATAAAAGTAGGTGTAGTTAATAAGAATATGTATGGATACTTCTTAGTCTAGAAAGAAATTTTATGCCAATCACTATCGATGAACTCTAGAGTTTGAGGTTGAGGATCATGTTTTCATACTGTTTTCACCTAGGCTTTGGAATAAATGGATACAAAGGAAACAGAATTTTTCACCTCATTTTTTGGGCCTTTTGAGATACTGGATAGAGTTGGTCTGGTAGCCTATTAGTTCATATTACCTCATAGGTACCGTGCCATGCATGATGTCTCCCACATTTCATAGCTTCACTATCACCATGCCAACTCATCTCATAATTTTGATCCGGAGAATGTTGAATTAGATGATGATGATTATTTTGAGGAGTAAACCATTCAAATTGTTGACTAGACTACACAGGTTTTATGAGGTTGTTCTGCACCTTTAGTGCAGCTGATATGGAAGCACGACCATGTACATGAAAATACTTGGGAGCAGGAGATAGATGTATGTGTTTAGGGACCAGATTTATTCTCAGATGAAATTTTACAACCCTTGTAAGGTAAACTCAGGGATGATTTCCTTTTAGGGGGGAAGATTGTAAGAACCTAGTTTTTTATGTGGTATGGACCATTAATTTTTAGCTTAATTCCTTAGTTTTGACCTAATATGAATTCCCAGAAAGGATATGGGGGAAACAAGGGTGTTCAAGGATTTTTTTGTGCCCAAAACCCTAATCTGTGGAGAAAATAGCTGGTTCTCATGTTTAGTAGAAACTATTCCACCCAGTCTGCACAGTTACTACTAACAGTGAACGGTGTTTCTGTGAGTAAAAGAGGGATGAAGAATTTTCCCTAATCGTGCGTCCTAGTACACATGAACATATGAACATGATATAGTTTTTAACTGTGAAAAATGATATAGTTTGTGCATGGTTTCTCAAATAGTTCACATAAACTATGTAGGGACCCCTCCACGGACAATAAGCTACACATGGTTAGCACACGGTTTGGCCAACCGTGTGGTCAAACCATGCGACCCCTTTATAGAGGGTTAAAATTTCTATTATACCCTCAAAATTATAATAACCTAAATTTATCTTCCTTTCATATTTCTTGTGGATAAGAGAAATCCCTCTCCTCTCATTCGAAGATCCTCCTCACTTCTAACCTAGATTATTGCATATATTCTCCAACCGACCATTGAATTGACTTTTTTTTGTCTCATTGAATTTTTCTTAGTAAGTGATCCACTACTTAGGATCATTTAATCATTATTGTTTATATAGATGATTCTAATTTTGTGTGAGAGCATAGGCCCTATTTTCAGAGTGATCATCCAGTCATCCATTTTCTCTTGATTTAGGCCAAAATAAGGGCTCATATTGGATGAGGAGTGTACTACATGAATAAGGTGGGCGGTCTATGAAATTTACTTTAAATAATTTTTGTTTATAAATTTATGTCATTGTGTGCATTCTGGTTTTACCAGGAGATTTTTCTAAAAACAACCTTCCTTAATTATAATTATTTATCTTGTATTCTAAACCCTAATTAAACATGTTCTTAATGACATTAGAGGTTGGAAACTCAACACTTCCACCCATTTAGGGCGTGTCCCTAATTATTCCTTTTTTTCAATCTTGTAATTACTTGGAACATTGTTCGGGTGTATTTGGATTTACATTTAATAAGATAAGTTCATAATTTATTAAATGGATATTTAAATTGTTAAATGGAAATTATATATGTATAGATATCACTTGGCCATGGTAAATGCAATTGAATTTTGAAATTAGTTGCATGTAATATCAAACATTATGACCTAGTATGAAAGGTAATGGAATGAACTTATTGAATTATAAAATGGAAAGTATATATGTATTGATATCACTTGGCTTTGAAAAATGTAATTGAATTGAAAATTGATTGCATGTACTATCTATCCTTGTCACCTAGGATGAAAGGTAGTGGAATGAACCTATTGAATTATTAATTTGCATGAGTAATACATGGACTATGAAGACTTGTGATATATGTATAAGGTTCCTATTTCATATGGAAATTTTTATTCATTATAGGAATGGACAAACTTGGTCCACCCTTGGATTCTTAAGGGAATGCCTTGAGCACTTAGAGGATTCCATTATGATTCAAGGAGCTCGTTTCCAAGGTATATACCCACCTTGTAACATTGTAATTTTTTATTAGTGGATGAAAACCATGAAACCGTAGGATCCCTTAATTTTCCTTCTAGATATTAGAATTCCCTAGATACAATCCATGTATTCAGTTTGATGTCTTTGGACACATGACACCATGAGTTCACCCCATTGGGCCCAGTCATTCTTAGACTGGAATTACTTTGGATGAGATCCATGGAATCAGTCAGACTATTTTATAGTGGAATAACTTGGGAATTCACCTTGGATTATACTTAAACCCAATATTGGCATACTGCATGAGTTACTACTATGAGTTGGCTCAACCCCTGATGTCAAGGATACATTGGTTACAACTTGGGTCCTCCATTATTATTATTTCCTTTACGTAATACTAATACCTTTTATATATTAACTCAATATTATAAAATTAATCATAATTAATTAAATGATTAAATGTTTAGATACATTTCTAGCTAAAGTTGAAGTTGGTATGAGCTGTCTACATTACCACTGATTTACTTTTATATACTTGAAAACTGGAAAATTTATATTCATAGACTATATTTTTATAGACATTGATGGTGGTGGCCTACTGAGATTTATCTCACACCATATTCAGGACACTGATGGCACCCAAGTAGATTATATGATCGCATGTGTGGACATGGGGAAGCATCCCACTTTGGACACTTGAATAATTCCTTAAGATGGGAGACTGATAGTAGATAAATGAGCTGGTGCATGAGATGTTGGGATAGATTTTTCCCATTTCGATTCATTACTATATTATGTACTGGACAATTTGTCTTCTTACATGTATACCTATTTTCCTATTTTGTAGAGACATGCCATCATCATCTTTTGTATATGACATAGTTTACATATTTTGATTATTATTTAGTGCTTAGATTATTATGCATGATTCCACTTACTTTTCATTATTATTACACTTCCACTATTTATTCATCCTTTCATACCTATATGATACACTCTGACCATAGGGAATAGTCTCCCCATAGACACACCAAATTCCCTCAATCTATTTGGAAGCCCCTGACATATAAGGAGGCATGATTGAGGCCATATGTCCCATCAGGTCTAGGGAACCTTTGAGTGCAACCTGATTTGGAACATAAAAGATGATGTGAGAGTTATCATAAAGATAATGGAAAAGTTTTGAAACATGAAATTAATCATGTATCAAGCTCATCTATGGTTTATGTTCTATCCGATATGGCACAACTCCTATACAAGAGAACAGCTAAAAAGGAAGAACATACAAGGGAGAAATATTATTCTTACATCAAAACCTTTATTGTCCATGATGGGGAGTTACCTTCAAGAACACATGATTTCTAATGTTGAAATACAGAGGCATAATTATATTATTATTATAGGATTTATGACGATCTTTCACTGATTTCATCCTATCCATAATTTTCTAAACCATATTTATCATGTTCTATTCCAGTTCAAGACCAACGATTGAAACCTATCTAACCCTATTTTAGTACAATGGAGAATGGAATGTTTAACCTACAAATATTCAAATGAAACTAATCCAATAGTGGAGTGGAAACTATATTTGTAAGAAAACTCAACCAAGGGTAGGTGCCTCATCCAAAATGCTCACAAATATAGGATGCTAGAGCACAACATGTCGTTAATAGTCTAGACATCCCACTCTATATGACCATCCATCTATGGATAAAAAGCAGTGAAAAGGCATATCTGAAAGAAAAAATCATGCTTCAAACCACTACACACCCTAGAGGTAAAATAAGGATAATGATCAAAGATCATAATCCTCAGGATTCTATGAAGCTGAACAAACTCCTCCATATAATATCCTGATAAATCCTCCACTGATCTTAACACCTAGATCATTATGAAGTGATATGATTACATCAAATGATAAACTCTCACCCATATAACATCATAGCCTCTATGAACACAAGGTATATCTGTAATTAAGTCTATACTGATGTCATCACACTTCCATTGAGGGATATCTAATGGATAGAGAAAACCCATTGGAACATGGTGCTCGGCCTTCAGATTCCCCCAGACCAAACATCGAGACACAAAATCAAAAACTACATGCATTAATAAAGTATGTCATAACTAACCTCTCATAGCTCAGTACATATTTTTCATGCTAGTTTATAACACCAAATTTGAGCAATGGAATCATAGATAACTATATCATGCATCACCAAAGTGATGAAAATTTTCCCTTGAAATAACACCCCATGTTATTATTCCTAAAAAACATCATGGGAATCACCAAAGACAACTAAGTCTCTCTAGACATCCACATCAGTATCTCCCACCTGAGACTTCTCCACATAATACACCAATTATGATTTCAATGTCACATGGAAAAGACAACCTATTCCAATAACATCTCCCATATATAGATTTATAACAGATAGATATTCGATTACTCTCCAAGAATCCCTAGATTCATGAATGGAATCACTAAACGAATTCAAAATGAGGAATTTCGCTATAATATTTCACTTCCCTAGTCTGTATGAAATCTATAAATTGTAATATTGTAATAATATCATCCACTATCACTATAAAAAGTTTAATTCATGCTAGGAGAAGGCATATATCATGCTCTAATGACCAGTAAAAACTAAAAAAATCGTATCTGATGAGGTAATATCCCCACAACATCAAAGAAAACACAATTTCCACTAAATAAACATCATGGGTGGCATAATTATTCTCATGTAGATGGAACTAATGAGATCCATATGAAACAATTTATCTATTATGTATCAGAACACAACCCAACCCAAGATGTGAAGCATAAAAAACCTTAAATTGAACTTCCTCTATTGGAAAACAAAATAGTGGAGTGATGAATAAGTTCTTCTCCAGGTACTCAAAAGTATCCAACCACTATTTAGTCAACATGAATGCCTGATCCTTTCATGCTAAGGCTATCATAGGAGTTTCAATCTGAGAGTAATCATCTACGAACCTCATGTAATAGCCTACAAGACCAAATAACTTTGAACCTATGTAACAGTATTATGGATTTCCCAAGAAGCATATACCTCAGTATTCTAAGGGTCTACAAGTAATATTTAATGGTACAAGACATGACCTAATAAATGAACTTCACATGACCAAACCTCAAACTTCAAAAACTTACTGAATAGATGATCATGACTAAGAACTCCGAAAACAGTAGACAGATGTTCTGTATTGTCCTTCTCAAACATGAAGTTCACAAGGATATCATCAATGAAAAACACCACGAAAATATCCAAAAATTCTATGAACATTTATTTAATAATAACCATTAGAATGGATGGATCATTCGTCACACCAAATTACATCACAACGAACTCATAACTCCCATATCGACATTGAAAATTGGTCTTTGGAACATCCTCCTCTTTCACCAACTTCTGATTATACCATGATTGTGGATTAAACATTAAGAGCCAGATTTCTATCGTCAATTGTTTGAATAAATCCATGGAAGAGGGTGGTGGTTATTCACTATCACTAAATTCAAGTGACGATAATCGATACAAAGACACAAACTTTCACAGTCCTTCATCACAAACAAAACTAGTGCACCCCAAGGTGATACACTTGGCCGAACAAAAACTTGATGCAATTGATTGTCGAGTTATACTCATAGCTCTTTCAACTTATTAGGCTCCATCCTATATAAATAAATTGATATAGAATAAATGAATGAATATAGATTGATCTTAAACTTGATCTCTCATAAAGGGGGTAACAAAACAACCTTCTCAAGAAAAAACATCAGGGTAATCATCCAAAACCATATGAAATAACATCGGCTAAACCTCTAATGAACTCAATATTAACTTAACCATCCAAGAAGACAAGGAAATAACATGTCATTGACCAATCATAGGGTCTCACTCGTCAAAAAATACTTTTTTATTTCCACCAGCAACATAAAACACAACATGTTTCCTAAGGAAATCCATAATACCTTTCCCTAAATATTGCTAATCCATGCCACGGATGATGTCATATGGCTGTATCTATATACATAATAACTCTTCCAAAGATTGGTTCTACCCCAAAAAAGTTCTCAATATCTACATACTTAATACAAATAAGATTGACCTCCAAATGGAATATTCAACACCAAGGTAATTGAATGTATCTCTACATCAATTACAAAATAATGGATTGTAGAAAGATATATGAAGGATTGCATAGCTCCCAAACCAAAAAAAGTATGAAGATTCATCGAAAACAAGAAAAGGGTACCTCAAACAACATCTGGCTCACCTGTAACTAGAAACATTAAGGCATTAATCTTACAGTGACCTACGCCATGACCTCTATGACCCTAATAAATTCCACCTCCATGGTCGTACTTTACTTTAAGAGGTTAAGGAGAATCTCATGGATGTCCTCTTCTCACCCCATATCCTCTCTACTGGTCCCAAGCTAGAACAACCTACTCCTAATGCCTCAATTAAAACTACCTCAATAAAAGAACCTGAACTGAAACAATTAGTGCAAAATAAATCCATATAAAGGTCATCCACTCTTTCCACTTATGACCTTAGACTTCATAAGAAATACATAAATATGATCCCATGGAAAAGGACTGAGAGACACCACCCCTAAAGTAAAGATATGATGAAGGTTCAGACCTAACCCTAGCTAAATGAAAACTCTCCTATCTAGGAAACTTGGAACCCTAGACCACAACTCTGATTCATGAGAAATCCAAACTACTCCCCTATTATAACAATATAGTTCTAGCCAATATCCTTTCAATAACCTATACTCTTTCCAACACCTTGAGATATTCCCACAACATCCATAGGGTGACATAGTTCTAGATTTATTGATGTAAAGCCTCCATAAAATTCATTTCCCTGACCTTCTCATCCAACAATAGGTCTAAATAATATCAAAGAATCGTCCTAAACTAGATCCCAAGATCCAACACACTATAACCACCCTATCGAAGGGAAATTAGCTCCTAGTGATTGGCCACCTTCACAGTCATAGAAATAAACTCTACTCCAAACTAATCTTGAAACATCTCCATTGAGATTACTGACTCCTCGTGATCCTCAAGAAAAAAGATCCAGTACTACCTCAATATTCCATGCAGTATCATCATGGCTAGTGAAATGCAATTCTCCATAAGATCACTGATCAAATAGAAATCTATATCGACCTCCTCTAACTAGTATTCAATTAATGAGTACAAAAAGGATCCCTCAGACTTCTATAGACTCAATTTCTGAAAATATCAGAGTTTCTTCCTCCAAGTGTTGTCTTCGTTGACCTCCACCCAGTAGTGATCTGCTGGAATATCCATTTGAACATCTTCAGCCTGAACCTGACAAGGCTGTCGACCTAAATCCATTCTCATAAGAAAAAAAAATTGTTAGAGACTTCTGAACCTAGAATTTGGAATATTTTACATTAATTAATTATTAAATTTTATTTTTTAAGGTTTAACCTATCCCAAAGTCTACCCATATAAAACATTGGTGCAAAGAAGTATGATGCATAATCCTTTTATAGGTCTCTTTTCTGCAACTTGTATCACCTAATTTAGAAGATCGAAAAACTAAAAAAATTTTTGAAATAGATCAGAGGGGTCCATAAATAACCATGCCTCAGCTAGTCTCCCATGTTTACATCACTTACTAAACGTAGCTGACACTGTTTCCCAACCAACCCATGTATTCCTCACCTGTTCCTAACTTCAAATTTTATCTGATACCTCAACTAGAAACTTTGATACCACTATGTCATGAAACCTCCCCCCAAAGAGTACCCCTTTTGGTCTGAAAATGAGATAAAAGAGATGGTGACTTCTTGAGTCCCACCTTCAGTAGGCCCCGGGTTAGCGACTAGCACTAACGGTATACCATACCTAAAAAAGAGTGTCATTACCCTATAAGGGAACACGTGGAAGAGATGGACATGATAGATACACAAATCAATCACCAGCACATATAAAAAATGAAATCCCAAGTGCATACATGTAATGTCATACACCACTAAAAAAATATTAAAGGGAAACTAGAAGTTGAAAAAGATAACTTTTCATCGACCATAATTCCCAGACAACTCCTACAAAACCACTAGCTAGTAATATCCAGCACGATATCCAACATTATCCTAAAAACCTGAAAAATAGTTTATATATATTTGGGGTGATCATAAAATTATACTTAGTAGGATCATCTCTAGAGAATCTCATGAAAAATATAATGAAATCATGCTAAAACACAGTGAACAACAATGAAACTAACTCTTCACCTAAACAAGTATAGTAAGTTCCCATCCTCACTATGGATATATATCACAAAGTATCGTATACTAGATATCATATAATATAGTAATGAAACATCAAGGGTACCACACTACTGGTTCTCTATTGGGGTTTCACTCTGCCCCAACGTTGCACACCATGATCAATCTCTCTCCAAAAGTAAGCCATCCTAAAAACACCTAGGTGAAATACCAAAAAAATGAACCTCATGCATCACATCCTCACATCATACCATATCAAAAATCTATAAAGTAACAAATTAGTTTATTAGGTCCACCATATCCTATATGATGTGTATCATACATAAGGTATTATACCTCAAGCCATCATAGCCCATACACCTAGTAAGGTACCTCAATCTATAATTGTTTATACACATCATACCTATAATAATCTTTTCGACACTATATATATAGATAAATGTGTTTGAAATAACCAAAATCCATCAAAACCCTCCACACACATATATATAGGGAAAATAAAATTTTTTCATACCAACACATAATACTACAAAGAGAAGAGAGCGGGGCCAGTGGGGGGTAGTCGATCATCCATCCTCCCATAGGGATTTTGGGGAAAACACCCTCCCAGATTCCACTAGGCATAAGTCACACTAATCAACATGGGTGGAGTATCATATAAAATAAATAAAATATACAGAGTATAACAAATCTCATAACCAAACTATGGGAATAACATAGTCATAGACTCAAATACAGCTAACATATCTTAGACACTTGGATTCCAATGCTAAAAACTAAATATCCTATAAGAACATAGGAATTTTAAATATCTATATTGAATTAATTTATTTTCATTTAACCATTAATTTTTGTTAAATAATTTATTATCCATTAATTAATGTTATTTTGATTACATTACCTTAACCATCAAATCCAAGTCCATGCCCTGTAGGCATAATCCAACTGAGTCCATGATTTCTCAAGATTAAAATATTTTACATTTTCATTCTAGTAAGAACCAAAACCATTGATTAATTAATTTATGAAACATTATCAATATTACATAATTCTATATACTCTAGGAAAACATCCTAATCTACCATCATGAGAGATGCAACCAAGCACATCCAACTGACACTAGTAGTGGGGAAAGGAATGTAGAAAAACAAGAAACACAACCATTTTGACATAAAATAGATTAATTCATATTAAATAATCCCAAATTTTAGTTTATAAATTGCTAATTCTAGATTCAACCCATTCCATTATCTTTGACAACATCCCTGACACCCATATACATATCACCGCTAATCTCACACTAAAAGGAATCAACTGCTGCCACAACTTTACACCTCCCCACCCATACCTCATCATCCATAATAGGTTCACCTATCTCATGATAATATCACATCGTATATAAAGTATCACATTCATAACACTTTATAAATAAATAAATAACAAACATAGTCAATATGGAAATCTAGGCCCTAAAAATAAGGCATTCAACCTTCATGAGAAAATGGGATTTCACGACCCCCAATATAAGGCATCCATCCTTTATAAAAAAATGTGAAATCTCATCCCCAAAGATTTATCTTTACCAAAACAACTAGTTTTTACTCCATATTAAATTAACCGATTCATTATTTACAAATTCCAATTATGGAAAACCTAAGTCATCAACTATGATAAGATATAATTTATTTAACATGCTTCCGATAATTTATTCTTGATTCAAAAAACCATGGGAAAAAAATTCTCATCAACATGAATTTAATTATATTATCCACTATAATTAATATTGGTTCATGTTATTTATACAAGCCATAAAAATATTTAAGAACATACATTAACAATTTAACAAGAATTTGACATCAATTTTATTCACATAAAATTACAAGATACACCAAATTCATTAAACATGCCTCTTTAAAATCTTTATCCAACTAATTAATTCCAAATTTTGTTATTTACCATTTTCCAATTAATGAAACATGATAAACCAAGAATAAAAAAACATGATAACATGCATATGTTAGACACCACACTATTTATATAATCATTAGGCAAACTATTATCATGTTATAAAACAAGTGGTCAGTAAACATAACTAACTTCATTCTTTAATATAGTTAAATATATATTAGGATAATTCCAATACCATAAAATCTGATAAACCATTGTCAATTTATGATTTCATTTTAAATAAAATAGGCTAAATTAATCCCCTACCTCGGAAGCATAAACGTCCCTTGCACAGAATGGATCAATGTTTCAGATATCTGATCACCTATCCCAAACAAAAAATACAATCTCCCAAGAAAACAATGTAAAATGACAAGGGAAAATCCATTATAATTATGGATAGAAATCACCATAACATGGAAATTAAAAATAATAAAAATGAGATCAAATGGAGAGAATCCACTAGAAAACATTGGTATATCTTACCATGGATCACCAAATATTTATCTCTTGGGGTCAGGGATCAATCCTAACTGAAAGGGGGTTTTAAATACCTAGAGAATAAATATAGGGTTTCTAGGTTTTGAGCGAAATATATGGGAGAAAGTGGGGTTCAAATATTTTATGGGGTATTTATATATAGGGGAAATTTTGGAAGACCATGGCGTAGCCCCTAGAACCACGACGCAACCATCCGTAACACGTGGAACTCTACAGTGCTACCCAAGGGACCATATCATGAACCCCTTAGTCAAAACGCATTCTTGAGGAACATGTTAAAGATAATATAAAATGGGATATGTGGCACTGATGTAGGACCAAGCACCACACAACATTCCCCCTTCTCCAATAGGGAGGCTACACCGTTAACCAACAACCAGGGCACAACTACCCCTAAAAATGAAGTATCCTTGAAATCTACCATGATCTACCCCTATTATGTAGTATAGAGACCACACCACAACCATGATATATTTGTAAGTGGATCCTCAGGGCTATATGGTACAACCATCATCTCCATACCATAATAACATACACTACGAGACAACCTAGGGTTCCACTCAATAACCATACTATTTTTGGCAATGACACCCCCTTTTACTCCAATATTCTTCCAAATATCATGGAACCTCCTCCGGGTGACTCCAACACCCACAAAACTCAAAGGGAAGGGTTATTAGGATTAAGGGACTTATAGTAGGTGGGTAAAACTAACCATTAATGGGGTGTTTTAAAAATATGGGGGTAGATAGAGATATAATATGTATATATTCCAGATAACACCTTTCAAGTATCTTAATACCATTTATATAATGTTATTATAATGATAAGATAATTTATATATTTATGTTTCATAAATAATTAGGTGAATCAATCAATGTAAGGAGGAAAGTTAATTGAGAATAAAGGTTACCTTATGTTTAATGATTCCACTTTACTTAGGACTTGATGCCTTTGAGGCATATAGTTTCCGGAGAAAAAACATCTATCGGATTTTATGAAGACTTACTTAGAGGGAATTATGAAAATAATAGTCTCTATGAATTTTACTAGAAGTTATTTTATAGCATAGTGAGAGTGGCTATTTATCCTTGTTGAGGGGGGGGGGGTATTTTTTGGTTAAGATAATAAATAAACTATTATTTCTAAATAAAAACATTCAAAATATTTTTTTTGACATTATGAAATATATTTTATTTAAAATATATTTTTTCAAGATTTTATAATCCATTTAAATTATAATTTATTAGTTTATTCGAATGAAAAGAAAGAAAAAAACAAAAAGTTATTTAATGGAATACTTTGCATTTTTAGATTTAAAAAAATTACAATTAAGGATTTGGACATTACTTTATAATTTATAAATGACCCATTTATATTATTAAATAAATTTTGAGTCGATATAATTGATTTAGGATCTATTGGGTGATTATTTAAACATTACAATGCTCTAAAACATGCAGTATTTGAAAGGAAAGCAATTTTACTATTCATATAAATTTAATGTTTCTCAAACAATTATATAAAATTCACCCTTAGAACATTTTGATTTTATAAATCCAAAAAATATGTTCATATTATCAAAATTATTTTCTATAATGGGTAATTTTATTATTTAATATGAAAACTATGTTTTTTATAGAATAAATAAAATAAACATCATTAAAAATTCACTTATACATTCTTTAGATTTCATTAATTTGATTATTTATTTTATTACACAATAATATTTTTATTTAGTTATTTTATTCATATTAAATAATATTTAAAATTCATTATAAAATTCTGATAGTTATGGTACTATTTTAATGGTCAGGTTACTATTTCTAACAACAATTTTACTAATCCCAAAAACTAGTTTTTCTCTTCCAATGGTCATATAGGGTTTACAATTCTTATAAATACCTCATATTTTCTTTATTCATCATTGAAATCAATTACACTCAAGGTTATATGTTCTTTATATTCAAAATTTCAATTACATTACTATTGTGTTCCTATTTTACATTGGTTTTTGCATGTGTGATAATTCTAGAAGATCAATATGATCCAAATATTTATATTCTAGTTTGTTCTTATTTTTTATTTTCATATTCAACTAATTTCAATTTTATTGAGAATATTTATTCTATAAATTTTATTTTCTATAGTAATATAATAATGTATTGTTGGGTTTTATTATGTGGTGCATATGTTTCATAATATGCTATAATATTAAACATGACACACATGTTTATTCAGAAGGTAAATTCCATATATAAAAGTAAAGTTCGTGACACTATTCCACTCAATAAAAATATAATCCTCAAAATTTCGTCTCATATTCTAAATTTATAATAGATTATAGTACATCCATTTCATTTCATCCCTGGGTTCTCATGTTGCCTCTTTGTACTTATCACTTTTCCAAAGTTATTTAATAAGTTTAATTTTCTTATTGTGTAGAACATTGTATCTATGGACTAACATCTTCACCCTTTTATCCATAAATATATGGAATTCTATTTTTGTACCACCTATAAACCAAATACATGTGGGGAATTCAATATATAATTTTTCATGAAGGATACATGAAAACATTATGAACTTGATCCTTGATTGGTGTATGTTATAATTGATAGTTCAAACCACCTATATAAATAAGTATCTAAAATAGGATAATATACCTTAGGTAGATATTACCCTTATCTATAAACCTCACAAATATCTTCCAGGGTGATATTTAAAGGAACACCTTATCTCAAACATCAAACTCTAAGTCTATTCTATGATTTCCAATGTATCTCTTTTTTCAACTCTGAGTAGTTTTAATATTTTTTTGAATGGATTGTACTATATCTGTCATCAGTTAAAATATTTTGGATCCAATTAGCATCCATTCACTAACTAAATCCCAACATGTATAAGTTTTACATATATTCCCATATAAATAATTACATAGGGATATCAGGATACTTGAGTTGAAAATTTTTTTCTATGAGAACTCAACCGAAGTAAGATATTGATCCCAACCACTTTTAGAGTCCATCGAGCGATACCTCAACATTTCATTGAGTTTTTGAATGGACCTTTTAAATTTTACACCAGTGTGGGGTGATATTTTTCACTAAAGGTCAACTCAATATTCATGTCTTGATTAAGACTCCTACAAAACATAGAGCTAAACCTTGGTTCTATATCAACAATGATTGAATATAGTAGCCCACTAAACCTAACCAATTTTTTATATATTTTTTATAATGTTAATTTATTGGGAAATATTATCTAATTGAAATGAAGTAATAAATCATAAGGATTTGATCCACTATAACCTTTATGGAAATATTTCCATTAGATGTATTCATAAGACCCATAATAATGTCCATGGTGATGTTATCGAATTTACATGTCAGTATGAGTAATGGTTTTATTATCCCTTGAGACTGATGATGATATTATTTGACATGATGTCAAACTAATTGGTGTATGGAACAATATTCTTTTCATTGTTTTCCCACCAGAAATTCTCATGATGATCTTGGTATATCATCATATATCTAGGATAGATGAAAAAGGATGATCTGTGCGCATAATCTAATATCACATTCTTTGTCTCTAGTGATTATGGAAAAAAGATTATAGTTATATTTCAAATGAACCAATATTTATTTATATTGAATTCATGGATTTTTCCTTTATTTATCTCAAATTATTTTGAAACTATAGATAATCTTTTTTTGTCTCATTGATATTCTCTTGGATAGATGGTTGGAAAATCATGTTGGATAGGAATTATGTCTTCATTACCTTTATAATTTTCAAATCCATCATTTTTTACATCTATAAATATATGGTATTTCTAAATCCTCATAATGGATAGGGTAGTATACCCCTTTCTATTAAGAGAACAATACACTATGTTATCCTTTCAAATATACTAGTGAATTGAGAAATCACAGTCCTTGATTAAATCCAATCGTATTCATTGATTAATGTTGAGATCTCTCTATTTGAATATATACTTTAAAATATTGATATCAGTATAAAGGTTACATTTTTGTTCATGAAGGTAACTGTAATGAACCAACCTACATCAACATGAAAAATCACCCAAGAAGGCTCACCACATGGTGGAGATCAACCAAAAGAACTAAATATATATCATGAATAATTGAGAAGAGATAAACCAATATAGTATAGTGATAAAGAAATAAAAAAATCTATGATACATACAATTATAAGGCCCAAAGTATAAAACAAAATTTTAATTAATATAATATAGAACCAAGTGTCTATGTGACCATCTATCACCACTAATCAGTCTCAGTTAAGAAGGAAAAAGCACCCAAGTGAAGTTGGTGAACCACATGATGCACTTATATTTACCTTTATCCTACAAAAACACTTCTAAAAATACATAAATGAAAAAGTAGGACATGGGGAAAAAACATAGTAGGATTTCACCATAGAATCTTTACAAAGTTTAGTACCATGAAAACATTATCTCAAATTTTAAAACAAATTCAGTTTATAAACAATTTTCAAAGAATAAAAAATTTATTAAAACATACTTTGTTGATAAAAACCTTTCATATTAATATAAACCATGAATATGAAAAGTAAATGAAATATAGAATGGAAACATAAGATAAGTCATCCATGGATACACAATATAACAAATAGGTGAGTAACTAAACATGAAAAGTACCATCATGTATAAAACTAATTATAAATAAAAATTCGTAATATTGGGCTCTAACCTATGATAATACATATTTGGACACATAAAGGAATACTAATCCAGGGATAATGTGAATCCAACTGATATCGAGTCCTACCATAGTCTGTCTGTCACACCCCAACCCCTGTGGTTAATTTATTTACTTATTGTTCTGCCTTTAAATATTTTTGCTGGGGTCCGGGGTGAGTCCCGAAATAAATTTATGAGTTGTGTTAAAAAGTATTCTTTTGAGTCAACGTTGTTAAGCGCACGAGCGGAGCGCGATACCGTGTAGATTTTCACAAACAACTGCATGACCTGTTTGTCTCTGGAAAATTAAAACGAGTAATTTTTTCTTTTCAATTGAAATTAAATGTTAACTACAACATCGCTTAATATTTTGATTGTTAATAAATTTATTATTAATAAAATTTAATAAATAATTTTATTATATTTATTTTTATCATCGTGATTTTATTATTATTATTATTATTATTATTATTTTTGTTTATATTTTAATCAGTTACTTTTTGTATGGTGTTTTTTAGAAACCCTAACATGTGCTACCCTCCCCCACCCCCATTTTCCCCTGGTGTGTGGTGTGAATAGGTATGGACCTTGGCTTCCCCCATAATCCTCTTCACCTCGTCAGCTTCCTTGCAGCGCGCACCCAGTAACCCGAACTCCTGGACAGCTTCCCCGTCGCCTTCCCTCTCAGCGTGCGGTAGCCCCGGACATGCCTCCACCTCTACAGAAAAGAACCCTAGGTCCCCCAGCCGTCTCCCCATCGGGCGCCACACCTCCGGCATCCTGGCCACCCCCCTTGGACCTTCTTCTCCCAATGGCACACCCCGTCGGCCGACCCGTCTCCAGCCTGTCCTCCTGCATCCTGAAACTCTCGATTGACCTGCTTCTGGCCTCAACCCTCTATCTCGTTTGGTGAAAACCCTCCCCTCTTCCTCTCAGCCCCCTAACCCTCTGTGCATATGGCGCCAGCTTTCCCCTGGTGTGCTTCCTATTCTGGGAAGCTCTCATTCGGCGCACACCCCTCACCACCGCCACCACCTTTTTTCCTACTAGCTGGAGCCCCGGTCAGCCCGCTTCTAGCCACACAAACCTCCTCCGATCAGAGCACGCAACACCGAAAATCCACCTGCAACCTTCCATCCTCCGGTTTTTTGCCTCTGCCAGTGAAATCCCCTACCGGTACACTGCTCCTTCCAGCGCAAATACCATTCCCATATCCCCTCCTCCCTTGTACTGTGTCCATTTGTTTAGTTTTATTATGATTTTTATTCATTAATGTTTATTTTGGTAGATTTATCATTTTAGGACCCGCGCTGGGAATTTATGAGTGGGCATTGTCATCGTGCCTTAGTTCCGAGGTTGCGTTGTCATTGTGATTTGATCTCGAGGTACGTCTCCCATGCACTCACCTTTATAATTTTAGAAATTTTGATTTCATGATTTTCACACATTAGTTATATTCTAATAATGTGTCATACGATCCTTGGATGATTTTCTTAGTTTTCAATGGTGATTTATACTGTGACTTGTAATATCAGTGTTATTTCTTTTTAAATGTGCACACCTAGCATTTGGAAAACAAAATTTGTGTTGGAATTCACACATAGTGTATGAAAAATAAAAATGAGGTTTATCACTTTAAATCAATTTAAGAAATAAAATTGGCATTTTTAACATTGTTGAGTATTAATTAGAAATTATTTTATAAAATTTTTCATGTTCCACTGATAAATGTCCCATTTGGAGTTTTTGTGACATGTTTTACTTCAAGGTGTAATGAAAAATGTATTGGGGAGTTTTTGTGAATGGTTTGAAATGGTGCGTTTTGTTGAGTTGTGGATACTGGGTGTTTATGATTTGTTTTGTATTAAATAGAAATTTATTTATTAAATTATCATGTTTTGTGTCTTTTTCTTTTGTATATACAGTGACTGGTAGAATTTTATGAGTTAAGTGTGAATTAAAAAATATTTTCCATAAATTTATAAATGTGGCGTCAACATGCAAAATGAAGTTTTGGGTCCCTTATATGGTTTTTGGAATGGTTTTGGATTTATAGAGGAATATTTTGAAGAATGTTAATAAATGGTTTGAGTGGAAAAAGTGTGATTGACACCAATTTGGAAAAAGTGTTTTTTTGAGATAAGGTTTTGGTTGTGAATTTTTGAGGGCCTGTTTGGCCATTTCATAAAACTTGTGAATATTATTTATTATGAAAACCCCCGTTGGATTTTCCTCATTCCTCAGTTGTATACAATGGGTGGGAAGAACTTGTTAAGGTATTCTAAGAATCTAATGTTAGGGTTCTTCAGTTGGAACATGCTATAATTTTTTTACATTAAGGCATGTGAATGGTCCTAGGGGAGACTCATGGTGAGACCATTTGTGAATTATTATTATTATGTATACTATGATTGGATGCTCGGATAGCATCCGCTGGCTCACCCCAATTTTAAATACTTTAGACATGGGAACCCAGAATATTCTGAGAATGATTTCCGCACTTGTAGGTTATGGTTTTGACCAGTTCCCCAAAATAGGCGGATAGGTTTGGGTTCAATGATATGGTATTTTCCCTCGATCTTCCAAAGAAAGGATGGCATAGCATTTGGAGCCTTTTGATTTCATCGTGTGTGACATGTCAACGAGGATGAGGTATCAGGTATTGGTGTATTCTGGATTATTCCTGATCTCCTGGGTTCAACTATGTCTACTTGTTCTTAGTGATTGCAGTTTTGAATGTGTTTCTTGTATGTATATTTTCTTTTCATTTCCCTTACTGTGTAACTACTGTAGCGCTTTCATGTGTAGTGTTTTTACTAGAAATTTATGTGTGGTTTTAATTTGTCTTATGAAAACTGTTTTCAATGAAAAGTGTTTTATCCTTTTTTTGAAAATTGGAATTGTAAGCATCATATTCCCTTTAAAAAATGATAATGTCACACTAAAATAATGACTTGGCTTTTGAGAAATGAATGAGGGAAATGAATTTTACTTTTTTTGAGTAACATGTAGAAAACCTTACTTTTATACATAGTAGATCAAACATGAAAATGGATGTTTCTTTTATTTTAAAGGAAGTGCATTGGGAATAGATATCGGGCTAGCCTACTTAGTTTTAATACTCATGCCTATAATTATTTTTTGTTTTTAGTTAGTGTGCAGGCTCTATATTGGACGTTCTCTCCTTGGGTGATTCTTGATCATTGAGTCAGAGAATGACTCGCAGGGTCACATAGAGTTAGTTTTGTCATCGAGTTCGGTTAGTTTTATTTTCTTTAGTTCTTGTTTTGTCGTTTTATTTGTATTATTTATTTTACACTGCTATTTATTATTCCCTCTACTTTTATTTATTTTATTTGGGAGAAATAATTCCCATTCATTCTCTATTGATGCCCTGGCACTTGTTACTAGCCCAGGAGGATCAGGAACGCCTCTTGGGCCTTTTTGCGGATCAACTCGGGTGACAGGTTCAGGGTCAACCTGCACTGGTTCATGAAAAAATAGTATAAAATGAAGGTTGTATCTTATCAGACCTTTATTTTCAAATTTCTCTTTTTTATTTTGGATGTCAAGTTAGATGGAGTAGGATTGTTGGGACTTGAGGGGTAGGTGCGGGAAGAACGTCGTGAACTCTTTATTGTTCTGATCCTTAGGTTTCCATGGGAAGTATATATTAATTATTTTTTTGGGGTTTTATGGACTACTTTGTGATTGGAATACGACAAAGGGAGTTGGGCTAATAGTCCTGGTGAGCCCACATGGCCTAGAAAGCCATGTGGAGCTAGGGGCACGATCCTAAAATGCTCTCCGTGTTAGTGATGTGTTTGGAATATGGATGAAAACAATATGGTCAAGTCACCCACTGACACTAGTTCCCTATTTGAGATGTTTTGGGTTTCCTATGACTTCTGAAAGAGGTTTGAATCAGTAAAAAATTGGTTTTAAAAAATGGTTGTTTGAAATGACATGTCTAATTTGGGAATTGCTTTAAAAGAAATGAGGTGAATGATTTGTTTTCAGAAAATGACGTTGTTTTGTTTTGGACATGGTGTTCCTAGGGGTTCTCACATGCATAGTGGTATGTTGGAATATGAACAGATGTTTGTTATGGTGGATGTATTCCTAGGGTGGCACGACAACATGCATGTGAGTGAGACTCTAAGGAATACCAATAGCAAGTGTTTGACCCCTAAAACTAGTTTTGAATTAAAGATGTTTTCAAATAGAAAAGTTTTGTTATTATGATAGCTTGTTTTCTTGTTTTTAGATCTTGTCACATATGCAGTGATCAATTTTGAGGATGTTATTTATTGTGTTGGTCTTGATTGGGTTCTTGACTTTTATTGTCTAGCGGTTTCCCACTTAAATCTTCAATGGGTGATCGTAGTACGATTGAATAACCTAAGGATTTTATGCTTGAATTTAGAAATCTAGATCTACCTCTCTTTTATGGTCATGTATACCCTTCCATAGCGGAGGAGTGGATGAGGAAGATTTAAAGGGACATTAGCATCATTGAGATGATCGAGTTGTTGAATGTCAAGTTCTCATATTTCATGCTTGAAGGTTCACCATGGATGTGGTGGAAGTCAGTGTCTCAGAACAAGCCCCGTCAAGTGCTGACTTGGGTGTTTTTCAAGGCTTTGTTCATTCATCAGTATTTATCTGAGGAAGAAAGGGTAAGAAAGGGAATGGAGATGTGTTATCTGCAGTAGGGTGATGGATCAATTATGGAGTATTTCCAGTGCTTTGTGGACCTAGTCCCTTATTATTCTTGGTATTTCACATATGATTCCATGAAGGATCTACACATTGAGGTGGGTCTCCTCCCCGATATAGAGTAAAAGGTGTCGGTGTCCAACCTAACTTCTTTTTGCCGATGTGGTGAGGCAAGCTTTTCATGTTGAATCTGTGTTGGCAGAAGTGCATGAGGTATTCCTCACTCCTACAATTCCGAGGAGTAGTGGTGAGGATTCTGGAAAGGATATGAGGAAGAAATTGAAAGTTTATGGAGAATGTCATGGAATCAAAAGGCCTTAGGATCTTTCATAAACCTTTTAAGAGTGATAGATTATCATGTGTTATCAGTGTGGAAAGATGGTTCACAAAAATACGTCGTGTACAAATGCTCTGAAGCCCTTCCAGGAATGTGGACTCCTGGGACACTTGCTACAATTCTGTTGGGGAATTTCTAGAAAGTGTCGCTGAGAATGTTCTCAGAAGTGATGTTCTATAGGGTTTTTGTTTAATGTTTCTTATATAAGATTACTTTTAGTGTAAGGGGTCTTTTTTCATGGCTATATTACTAATGGTGTTTTGGGTTTTGAAATGTATGGGAATGTCATGGGTCTTTTGTTGAACTCCAGTTTTCAATGCCAATGTGGTTTTTATTTAAAAATTCATATAAATTTATCTTTTAGATTAAAATAGGTATGTTTCTTATTGGAATTATCAGAACCTGACTGTGAGGTAGGAGATGCTTCATCCATCAGAGCTCTAGCCAAAAAGGTATCAGAGTGAATCTGGCATGTAGTCAGTAACCCTAGAGGAATTATAAAGTGCTTGGTTAAGGTTGTTCCTATATCGTTGTGGTAAGAAAGTTTTCTCATTTCCCTTATGGGTTCTCCATTGTAGTAAATTTTCTCTCATCGCAATGAGTTCTATGGACTTATCCCTCACTCAATGTCAGTAATTAAGCCTTTTTGGATGCGAGTTGTCGATCAGTGGCCTTCTGTGGACTACCCATGTGAATCAATTGTGGCTTTGGATTGTGTCTATTCCGAAGTGATGATTCGTGAGTAGTTTTTTTGTAAAAGTTTCAATAATCCAATACTTGGCCCCTCCCTCCCCAACCATGGGGGTGAGGGTCATTGGTTCATGCCGAGTTTTTGTTTATGCTGTTATCACTTTTTGATGAGAGTGTGAGGTTTAAATGTTCTTGTTGTGTTCCTTTCAACTAGGGTAAGGCCTGGTTTGGTTTGAAGTTGGATTTCCATTTGGTCACATGTAGGTTGGTTATTTATGGTGGGTAGACCCACCATCACTTTGGGTTTTCTCTTAAATCATTATTGGATGCTAGTTGAATTCTTATGGCGGAGAGTTTGCTCAGGCCTATCCTCTATTGGTCATCTATTTTGGGAAATAGGGTTAAGTTCCATTGGTGGTCAATGGAATTTCCTTGGACTAAGAGGTTGGATCGTGTTTATGTGGAATCCTTAGGTGTTGATCGATCAGATGGATAGTGTTGGGGATTTTTGGGGGTGGAAAGCATTATGGTGGGGAGAATTGTCACACCCCAACCCATGTGTTTAATTAATTTAATTATTTTTGTTCCTTTTAATATTTTTGTTGGGGTCTGAGGTTAGTCCCAAAAAAAATTCAAGTTATGTTAAGAAGTGTTATTAAGAGTCGACGTCGTCGGACGCACGAGCGGAGTGCGATACCAGGAAACTTCGCATAAACAATTGTGCGACCTGTTCATCTCTAAAAAATTAAAACGGGTAATTTTGTCTTGTGATTAAAAATAAATGTTATCTATGAAGTCATTTAAACTTTTTATTGTTAAGAATTTTATTATTAATAAAATTGAATAAATACTTTTATTATTTTTATTTTTATCAGCATGATTTTTGATTTTATTATTATTATTAGTATTATTATTAGTATTATTATTATTATTATTATTATTATTATTATTATTATTCATATTATAAATAGTTCTTTTTTAGGGTGTTTTTTTAGAAACCCTAACCTATGCTACCCTTCCCCCCACCCATTTTACACTGGTGTGGGGCGTGAATTGGCGCGACCCTCAGCTTTCCCCATACACCTCTTCACCCCGCCGGCCTCCTTGCAACACACACCCATCGACTTAACCTCACAGACACCTTCTACATCACCTTACCTCTCAGAGAGTGGCATCCTAGGATGCACCTTCTCCTCTATGAAAAAGAACCCTAGGTCCCCCGGCCGCCTCCCTGTCGCGCGCCGCGCAGCCGAACTCTCGACCAGCCCCCGTAGACCTCCTTATCCTAGCGGCACACCCCCTCTGTCGACCCATCTTTGGAATGACCTTCTGTAGCCCGCAACTCCTGGCCAACCTGCTTCCGGCCTCAACCCCCCTATCCCGGCCAGCACAAAACCTACCCTCTTGTACATTGACTCCCCCTAGCCCTCTATGCATGTGACACAAGATTTCCCCCAGGTGTGCTTCCCATTCAGGGCAGCTCTCAGCTGGAGCACACCCCTCAGTAGCGCCACCCCTTTTTCCCAGATAGCCACAACCCTAGTCAGCTTGCTTCTACACAAAAAAAACCTCCTTCGACCGGTGCACACAACACCAGCGATTCACCTCTGACCCGCCCTCATCCAGTGCATCCCCTTATACGGTGTGATCCCCTACTGGTGCGCCACTTCTTCCTGCACGAATACCACTCCCTCTTGTATAGCCTCCTCCCATAGGCTGTGTCCTTTTGATTAGTTTTATTATAGTTTTTATTCATTAATTTCTATTTTGGTATAGTTATCATTTTAGGACCCCTGAGGGGTGTTTCTGAGTGGGCTTTGTTGTCACGCCATGGTTCTGAGGTTGTGTTATCGTCGCGCTATGATATCAAGGTAGGTCTCCCTTCCACTCGCCATTATAATTTAATAAATTTTAATTTCATTATTTTTTCACCTTTATTATATTCTAATTATGTGTTGTATTATCCTTGGATGAGTTTATTAGTGTTCAATGGTGATTTATTCACTGTCTTGTAATATCAATGTTATTTCATCATAAATTTGCACACCTAGAATTTGGAAAACAAAATTTGCATTGGCATTCACACATTGTTTATGACCAATAAAAATGATTTTTAGTACATTAAATCAATTTAAGGCATGAAAGTGGGGTTTTCACTTTTTGAGTGTTAATTAAAAATTGATTTAGAAAATTTTACATGTGCTGCTGATAAATGGACCGTTTTTCATTTTTGTGAAATGTTTTACTTTAGGGCGTAATAAAAAATGTTATGGGGAGTTTTTATGAATGGTTTGAAATGACGTGTTTTGTTGAGTTGTGGATACTGGGTGTTTATGCATTGTTTTTTATGAAATATAAATTGTTTTGGTAAATTCCCATGTCTTGTGTCTTTTTATTTTGTATATATAATGCCCAGTTGGATTTTACGAGTTAAGTGTGATTTAAAAAATGGTTACCTTAAATTTATAAATGTGACGACAACATGAAAAATGAGGTTTTGGGTCCCTTATATTGTTTCTGGAATCTTTTGGGATTTATAAAGGAATGGTTTGAATAATGTTAATAAATGTTTTTGGGTGGAAACAGTGTTATTGACACCACTTTTGAAAATGTGTTTGCATTTTTGAGATAAGGTTTTTGTTGTGAATGTTTGAGGGCCCGTTTGGCCTTTTTGTGAAATTTGTGAAAAGTATTTATTATGAAAACCCCCTGTGGATATTCCTCATGCCTCAGTTTTATGAAATGGGTGGGAGGTCCTTGTTAGGGGAATCTTGGAATCTAATGGTAGGGTTCTTTGGTTGGAACCCGTTATAATTATTTTACTTTAATGCATGAGAATGTTTCTTGGGGAGAATTGGGGTGGGACATAAAATTCATTATTATTGTTATGTATACTGTGATTGGATGATCGGATGGAATCGGTTGGCTCACCCCCTTTTTAACTACTTGAGATAGGGGAACCTAGAAAATTGAGAGAATATTCTGGTAATGATTGTCGTACTGGTAGGTTATGGTACTGACTAGTGGCCCATAGTAGGCGGATATGTTTGGGTTCATTGTTATTGGATTTTCCCTCGGACTTCCTAAGAAAGGATGGTTGAGAGTTTGGAGTGTTTTTATTTCATCGTGTGTGACATGTCAATGAGGATTAGGTCTCATGTATTGGTGTCTTATATATTATTCTTGATCTCTTGGGTTCACCTATGTCTACTCATTCTTAATACTTGTAGTGTTGAATGTGTTTCTAGTATGTTTATTTTCTTTTCATTTCCCTTGTGGTGTAACTTCTGTAGAACTTTCATGTGTAGTGTTTTTACTTGAAAGTGATGTCTGGTTTTAATGTAGATTATGATAACAATTTTCAATGAAAAGTGTTTTATCCTTTTTTACGCAAATTGAAAATGTAATCATCACATTCCCATTGAAAATGATAATGTCACACTAAAAGAATGACTTGGTTTTTTGAGAAATGAATGAGGGAAATGAATCTTACTTTGTTTTTGAGTAACATGTAGAAAACACCACTTTTATACACTATAGTTAAAACTTGAAAATGGATGTATGTTTTATTTTAAAGGATGTTCATTGGGAATAGATATCAGGCTAGCCTACTGAGTTTTAATACTCATGCCTATAGTTTTTTTTCTATTTTTAGTTCGTGTGAAGGAACTAGCTTGGATGTGCTTGCCATGGGTGACACTTGATTTTTTAGTCGATGAGTGACTCATGGGTTCAGATGGAGTTTGATCGGTCGTCGATTTCGGTTAGTTTTATTTTCTTTAGTTCTTGTTTAGTCATTTTATTTTGTTTTATTTACTATGCGCTTCTCTTTATTATTCCTTGTGCTTTTATTTATTTTCTTTGGGGGAAATTGTTCCCATTAATTATTTGTTGATGCCCTGGTGATTATTTCCATCCTGGGAGGATCGGGAATGCCCCCCGGTCCTTTCCAAAGATCAGCTCGGGTGACTGGTTCAGGGTCGACCCGGGTTGGTTCTTGACACTACCGATATCAATAAGAGAACCCCTAGTGGTGAAACACATACTAAGTTGAAATGTCTATTTCCCATTGAACACAAGGTTCCCAATGTGCTATGTTTTCCAAAAAACATTGATTGAGATAATTTTTTTATTTTTTTTCATATGTATTTCAATGATTTAGCCCCTGCCAATTAATCAATATGACCTGATTTTCATCATCTTATTGTCTTGGTGAATTATGGGCTTAATTGTGGAAATTGGTTAATTCTAGAAATTTATTAGTTTTGTGGAGCTTCTGTATTTTGGGTATATATTTTACATTTTTGATCCAAATTTTGTGATTCCTTTTTTAGGCTTTCTATGATTATGAGATTAATCTTTTTATTTTGGAACTGGGTATAATTTCTCAAAAAATGGCCCAGGACAATTCAACAAGTGGACAAAGTTTTCTGGCCGAAAGAATGGATGCCACCATAATTAATGAAGTATATCTACAGCTACACAATTCTCAATGTGTTGATTCCAGCTGGAAAATAAATTTTACTTCATGAGTCAAGTTAAAATTAAATTTTAGGAAGAAATTATGTCATTATGCATCCATTGAATTCATATAAAGAGAGTAATTTTAAGAGTCACATCGGGAAGAAAACAATGTCATTAGTAATTCGAGGATAACTTTTGTTCCCCTTGTTCATATTTTATGAGATTTTCAAGACAAATTCACAAGACAGAGGGGAAAAATATTTAGGAATACAAAATCCATATATTCTGCCATTTATTATACCAGCCAAACTCAAACATTCGGTGGAGTAATTTTGGAGGGAAATTTTCTACTCTAAAAGCCTATAAATAAGAGTGTTCACTTTCATTCAATATAGTTGAAGAAGGTGGAAAATGTGTTGTGCTGGAGGATTGAGTTCTTGAATTTCATTATATTGTCTATTTTCTATTTTCTTTGTTTCATCATGCTTCCTTCTTCCCATTTCAACTCTATTACCCTTCACATGGAGGGGTAAAACCTTTTAGTGATCGGGAAGGCGGAGTTTTACTTTTATAATGTCGGAGTTTTGTTCTTAAATGTAAAACCGTATTTTTCTTTTTAATGACTTATATTATTACGTTTTCTCAATTATCTTAATGTGATATTGTTTTGAGTTTGGTGTATTCATTTTTAATATCTTTGGTTAAAAACTTTTAATCTCCCTCCACCTAGTGTAATTTTTCTCGATCGAGAATATTGTGTTAGGTGCTGAGTGTCCAGCAATCGTTGGCACGTGTGTGTAACTAGTAAAATTTTTCTAGAGTTATTAGGATCAATAATTCCTGATCGGGACTTGCCTTATTTGTTTAGGGACTGTTTATGAACTTCCATGAACATAGGAGTGAGTTCCATTTGTTTCTTTAACCAAGGGTGATTGATAACTCGATCGAGGAGTCTTTCATTTTTCATTCAAAAGGTAGAGAGGGAAGATGATCTTTGTGACTATGATTACATTGAAAAAGGTGATATGACCCATACCCCATCAATCTCTTCATCCATTAGTGTTCACCCTTTTTTTATTACTGGCTTTATTTTCAACACAACCAATTTCAAAAACAACCTTTTCATCTTTATTAAATTTAAGTGAAAAACATAATTTTTGTGAACTCCTCTATGGAGACAGCTTTGGTTTAACACTATAATATATTTTAACATAGGTTATATTTGTTTTTTTCACACCCCACAATAGGAACATGTCAAAACATGGCGTCATTGCCGGGGAGGCAATGATAACATTTTTTTCTCACTCTTTCTTATCCCTTTTCTTATTTTCATTCCAAAGTTGCATGACTAGATCCTTAAACTCTGAACCATTCCCCATTGATCCTAAAATTGAAATAACTTTGTTGAATAGGCTTAGAAACCACAATTTAAAACATAATTTTAGGATATTTCTCTTACAGACTCGAGTGAAACTTCAAGTGTCCACTCTGAGCCTATCATAATGGATGGAAATCAAAACCCAACCCTTAGAGACCTTTTTTCCCCACAATTCCTTAATTAGAATAATAAACTTTTCATTCCAGTGTTACAAAATGATTTCAAGATGGAACCTAATATGATATCATTGCTCCCAATGTTTCATGGCTTGGCAGGTGAAGATCCCAACAAACATATTAAAGAGTTCACACATGTCTCCTCAACCTTCAGACCACATGGAGTAGTTGAGGAACAAGTAAAGTGGAAAGCATTCCCGTATTCATTGGAAGGAGCTGAAAAAGTATGGTTGTATGGTCTACAACCTGGAGATGTGGATGATTGTAATTACCTAGTGAGATGCTTCACACAAAGATTCGTTTGTGCCTCCAGAAGTACAACCATCAGAAAGGAGATCTATGCTATCAAACAATCATCTGGAGAAACCCTTTACGAGTACTGAGAAATATTTAAAAAGCTATGTGCCAGCTACCCACATCAAGCCATTGAGTATCATCACATTCTGTTCTTTTTATATCAAGGGTTACTGGACAATGATAGAAACCTTCTAGATGCTTCATCTGGAGGTGCATTGATTGACAAGTCACCAGAAGAAGCCAAAGGTTTGATTAAGAATATTTATCAGAACTCGCAACAGTTTGGTACAAGAGGTTCTGGCATAAGAGGTATTCATGAGGTAAAAACTTCTCATCCATCACCCTTACTAGAAACTAATATTGAAGAGCTAACCAGTTTTGTGAGAAAAATGGCCTTGAAATAAGTTGGTGACCAACAAGAACCGGCTAAGGTATGTGGTTTATGTTCATCACCTGATCATTTCACTTACCAATGTGATGAAATAAAGTGAATGGAAACATGTACGGAAACTTTTCAGAAATTTAAATTCCAACAAAATCAAGGATGGAGAGAGACAAACCTTGTTCAATATGGGTTTCGAAATCAGCAGAATCAAGCTAGACCCCCATTCCAACAACAATTCCAAAACCCCCACCATTTCAACAAAAGCAATATTATAGCCAGCCTTCTCACCAACCACCCAATTTCTTAAAATCCTATTATAAGCTATCAACTAGTGCACAACCCATAATTTTGAACCAACAACATATATCTGATATTGAGGGGATGAAAGGCTCTTTAAAAGATTTGACCACCATGTTTGAAGGCCTCATGTAATTCCTAACTAAAAACCCAAGAAACATCCTTACCAAACATTCCCAAACCCAAAGGATAATTTCATCATGATAACAACAAGAAGTGGAAAATAGCTCTCACCACCATCATCCCATGAACCTGAAACAAGACCACCTAGGTTGAGGGAGAATGAAGTTGTAAACTCTGAAAATTCTGTGGAAATTAATTGTGAAGAAGAGAAGAAAGAGGAGGAAGAGAGGGATAAGTCAGGGAAGAAGAGACAAGAAACACCATTTCAAAGGAATAAATGGGAGAAGAAATTCTCACCCCCTCCATTTCCATCAAGGATTATTGAATCAATGAAATTACAGGAGGAAGCACTTCAAAATGAAATTCTATAAACCTTCCAGAAAGTAGAAATCAATATCCCCTTACCTGAAGTAGTCAAAAAAATTCCAAAGTATGCTAAATTATTGAAGTATCATTGCATCAAGAAGATGAGACTTCAAGGGAATGAAGTGATCAACTTGGGAAGAAATGTATCAGACCTTATCAAACCACAATTTCCAACCAACTGTTAAGATCTAGGGACGTTTTCCATTCCATGAACCATTGGTTCTATATATTTTTATAATGATTTTTGTGATCTAGGTGCTTCAATTAATGTTTTACCTCACTTAGTATACACTTCCTTTCAGATAGAAGACTTGAATCCCACAAGAGTGGTGGTCCAGCTTGCAAACAGATCCACAGTTTTCCCTGCAAGAGTTTTAGAGGATGTCCTTGTGAAAGTCAAAGATCTCATATTCCTAGCTGAATTATATATACTAAATATGGAATAAGATAGAATCCATTCACATTCAACCATTATTTTGGGGAGACCTTTCTTGAATATGGCTAAAACCATCATCAATTTCCATGAGGGGACACTCACCATGAAGTTTGGAGAGAGCACTATCCTCTTCAATATTATTGAATCCAGGAGGCACCCATCAGATGATCACTCCCTCTTATCACTTTCCCATGAAGTTGGTGAAGAACCCATTAAAGAATCGGGTATTATCTATGAATTCTTAGACTTAGGAGATACTTCTTCCATTGAAAATATCATTGAATATGTGGATGCCCAAGATGCTGGAGATTCTGAATTCATGTGGGAGGAAGAGGTAAAATCTGATTTATTTTATGATTTGTTAAATGATGAGGAAGATGATATGGTTTCTTGTGTGGAGGAGGTCCAAAAATTGGATGTGGTAAACATCAATTTAGTTTCATCCCTTGAGCATCCAACTGATTTGGAACTCAAACCACTCCCCACTGATTTGAAATATGTGTACCATAGAGAGGGAGAGAAACTACCTGTTATAATTTCTAATAATCTCTCTAAAATACAAGAGAAATCATTGATTGATATTTTGAGAGAGAATATACAAGAGATAGGGTGTATTTTAGGGTATATTCCAGGAATCAACCCAAAAATATGCTCACATAGAAATTTTCTTGGGGGAGATTCCAAACCTATCAGGAAACCCCAAAGGAGGTTGAATAACACTTTAATGGAGGTTGTGAAGAATGATGTTGAGAAGATATTCGAATCACAGATCATCTATCCCATCTAAGATTCATAGTGGGTGATCCCAATTCTTGTATTTCCAAAAAAAACTGGCCTAACCACTATGAGGAATGGAAAGAATGAATTAATACCTATGAGAATTTCAAATAGCTGGAGAGTGTGCATTGATTTTAAGAAGTTGAATCCAGTCACTTGGAAATATCATTTCCCCATTCCCTTTGTTGATCATATGTTAGAGAGATTTTCCAGGAGAACTCATTATTGCTTTTTTGGATGGATTTTCATATTACTTCCAGGTACCCATTGCCCCTGAGGACCAAGATAAGACAACCTTTACATGCCCCTTTGGCACTTTTTCATATAAAAGGATTCCATTTAGATTATGTAATACTCCAGGTACATTTCATAGGTGCATGGTAAGTATTTTTTCTGATCACATTGATGATTTCTTGGAGGTTTTACTGTATGATTTCACGGTTTTTGGAAACACTTTTTACCATTGTTTGAAAAATCTAGATTTTTTTTTTAAAACCTGCATTGAAAAGAATCTTGTTTTAAATTTTGAAAAGTGTCATTTTAAGGTTGAGAGAGGGATTTTCCTGGGGAATGTCATTTCCAAAAAGGTTATTGAAGTTGATAAGTCAAAAATTTATGTGATAAATTCATTTCCTTACCCAACTTGGGTGAAGCACATTTGATCTTTTTTAGGAAATGCAGGATTATACAGGAGGCTTATCAAGGATTTCCGTAAGATTTCTCTCCCTTTATCTAGATTTCTTTTGAAGGATTCTGATATTGATTTCAATGGTTCATGTAGTGAATAATTTGATGGGATGAAGAAGAGATTGACTGAACCACCTATGATGCAGCCACCGAATTGGGAAGAACCATATGAGATACTTTGTGATTCTTCCAACCATGCAGTTGGAGCAGTCCTTTCTCAACGAATTTATGGAAAGCCACAAGTCTTTTCATATGATTCAAGAACCTTGGATGTGGTTCAATTTGTAACGACCCAATCTTTTTGAGTAGTAGATTAACTTACTCTTAATGATTTAATAAGATGTTAATGGTTAATGCAGGAAGAGGAGTCGATGGCTTCATCCAGTAGACTCGACCCTTATGAAGCCCACTTATCAGAGCTTGGGAAGGAGGTAGCATCTGTGGGCTTCGCTTTGGACCAAGCCCAAGCCGAACTCCAGCGTGTCAAGCTTGAACGGAAACGCCTACGGAAGAAGTTCAAGTTAGTAGAGATTACTACTAGGGCAATGTTATCTGAGCCTCCCTCAGATTCTCTCACCATAGCACACCTTACACTTAGGTCTTATGCCGGTGTTATAAGGGGCTATGTGACGAGACCCTAGATTCCTTGTGTAATCCTTTCAGGTGAATAAATTGATATTTCTTCCTTTAGTGATGTTTGTGAAATTTCAAATGTCTAGATAATTTTAGAATGTATTTTATTGATGAATTTTGAAAAAAGGATATTTTAAAATATTTATGTAAACCCCAAATAACTAATGATGTGTAATGATTTTTAAAAAATGGTCTTCTACAAAAGTGTTCAGTAAGGAATTTGGAGTCTAATAAGATCAACCTAATTTTTGATGTATAGTAAATTATGAATAGTGATTTTATGCTTAGGATTAGTGATGTGACCAAATGGATTAGTAATTTCACTCAAAGAATGTTTTAATATAATTCAGACACCTAGATTAAGTAATGTAATTCAATAAAATGGGTAAATAACGGTTTCATAAATTATTAGTCAAGTATTAGTTTTCTTCGGATGAATAGTGTTTTTTAATTAAAAATTTAATTAAAAATAATTAGAAAATTATTTTTATAAAAATGACTTTATTTTTGAACTCAGAGCATCGATATTATGTTATGGTAATTTTTTGGGGATTTTTCTGAAAAAAACGAATTTTCGATGAATAGTGTTTTTATTTAAAAATTAAATTAAAATTATTTAGAAAACTATTTTTATAAAATGGAGTTTATAAATGTATTTAGAGCATCGATATTTGGTTAAGGTGAAATTTTGGGATTATTCTGAGAAAGTTGAATTTTCGATGAATAGTGAAAATATAGTTTTTAAGTTACGGGTGTTTAATGACATCATTAAATGATGTATTAAGTATATATTCAATATGGTCGAATTATGAATAGTAATATAAGGTGTGAGGTGTCCCAAGTGGCCAATACCATGGGAAAATACCATGGGAAAGCCCATGGTGTTGCCAAAACCACTAGTGAGGTGTCCCTTGGCCATTAATGCCTTGTCCCCTCACTTTCCCTATAAATACCCACCCTTTCCTCCTTTAGTTTCCACTCCCAACTCTCCCCCAACGATTTTATGGTCTCCTTACCTCCCAAGGAGTCCTCCCAAGGTGCCCCCAATCCCTCAAGGTCCAAAACGTTGAGTTTCAAGAGTCACGTTTTAAGGTAAGGGATCTGACCCCTCTCTTTCTTTTCATGTAATCTCTTTTATGTCATTCCTTTTATAGTCCATGTTATTATGTGAGAGGATGTTCTTTTATATTCCTCTTACTGCCCCTTTCATGTTTATATGATGAGAGATCCCCTATTACTCTCATCATTTCGTTTTATGAAAGTTTAAGTGACGTCGTTAGGCTGCCGAATGTTTAAGTGATTCTTTCACCCTTCTCATTTTTTCAAGTTCGATTTTCATGTCAAATATTTCAAGTTCCTTTTTATAATGTTGGGGTATGATCTCTATATCTATCATACTGATCTCTTATGATCATATGATGAGAGACCCTTGTCACGACCCGCCCTCGGGGTCTGTGCTGTGACTACCCAAAGCCCGCCTTCCATAGGCCAGGGGCTGGCGACTAGCACCAAGGCGTAAATCCCAACAAAAAGGGAAGGCATTGCCTTTGAAAAGTAAAAAAGCACCACAGAGTAAGCAAGAGGAAAGTAAACACTAAGTAAAAACAGAGTACAACTGAAAGTACGGAAAAGTAAATGGGCCAGTATACAAACCCAAACTGAAAGTAAAGTACAACTCGAAAGGGAAAACAACAACTGTAAGTAAAAGCCGCTACTCCGAGCTGTCCATTGGAGATCCCACCTGAAGGATGGGTATAGATAGCTCCACTGCTCCACGGGTCCCACCGTCCGCTCCGAGTACGTCCCGCCCAGTGGTCCACCCCCAGGTACCGTCCTGCTCTGCAAGCCTCAGCCAAGATCAACGCTGTCTGTCGCCTGCAACCAACACAACGTAGTGTGGGCATAGCCCGTGCAGGGGTGAGTATAAGCTACTCAGTAGGGACCCCGAGACCCCTGAAGGTCTTCCGAAATCCACATAGGATAAACCACAAATAAAGGTAAAATCACGAAGTAACAACCGACACTGCTTAGGTATATGCCCATATATATACCTAAGTCATCAATTCCAATACGCTCCAAGCACAACTCAGTCCACACAGGAAAGTAAACGTATTCCACACAAGAAAGCAAAACGTAATCCACACAGGATAGCACTACACAATTCACACAGGAAAGCAACAGGATTCAGCTCACACAGGTATACTTCTTCGAAAGACGATAAAGATGATCTCTGATCCATCTAAGTCGTCAGACCCACGAAGGATCGATAGGTAACTAACCCCCGCAAAAGACCCACACAGGATGGGGACCACATAGGACCTGTAGGCGCTGGTTCACACAGGACCGCTGAGCGCAAAGACCCACACAAGATCGGACCAACACAGGATCGGGCCCACACAGGACCTGTAGCACTGATCCACGTAGGATCGCTGAGTGTTGTAGTCGTCGTCGTCGAATCCACACAGGATCTCTGTACTGTCGTCGTCGCAGTCACAATAGCAGCAGTAGTAGTAGTAGTCACAGTAACAGTCGCAGCCAGCACTAGGGTTCCCGCACACAGCAAGCTCGTACAGGAGGGTCCGCTCCACGAGCCGAGAGGCTGATACATCAACTGTCACAAAGTCCAGAGTTGATGTATCCAAAAGTTCCGTATCGTCAACAGGAACTCAACGCAACAGACGGCGCGTCGATCGGACGCCCGGTCTGAGAGTTATTGGCTTTTTCGTCCCAGGGGCCCGGTTGGTTTTTAAGGCAAAACCAACCCTACCGTACTCCACCTGCATCCAAACCTCGGGCGGAGTATGCCAAAAGATCCGTCTCACTAAGAGGGACACAACAAAGATGACGGAACGTCAATCGGACGTGCGTAGCTCAAGATATGAGTGTTTCCACTCCGAGGGCCCGGTTGGTTTCGTGTACGAACCAACCCGGCCGAACTCAAAGTATTCTGAAACTTTGAGTGCGATATACTGAAAAGATCGTCTCGATCCAAGGATCGCGTTTTCATAGACGGTTCGTCAATCGGAGGTCTGTGGCTCAAGTTATGGCCAAAAGACCGAAAACGATTCGAAAATAGGGGGTCCGGGCCCGGGGCGACCTGGCCTGGCCGGGGGCTGTCCGGCGCGGCGGCGCGGTCCGGCGCGGCCCGGACGGCGGCGGTGCGGTCTGGCGCCGCTGGTGTCACGCACGGGGGGCATGGCCCCGCTTCCAGCAAGTGGCGGCGCGGCTTTTAGACGCGCCTTTTGGAGAACCGGCCCCCCCTCGTGGGGGCCTGCTTGAGGAGAACCGGGGGGCCGCCTGCCCCCCTCAAAGAAACCCCCCCCCCCATAAATGGGGGGCTTTTGAGGGTTGACCGGGGGAATTAAATTCCCCCTGTCTTTGACCTTCCGGCCGGCCACCTGGACGGCCGGTTTTTCTCCAATGGGACCGGCAATCCGGTCCCCTTCCGGTTTCCGACGCCGGCGGCCCGGCGAGCCGCCGGTCTTCCCGTCTCGCTGCGGCCCAGAACCGGCCGCGGTGTTCGTCGTCCGGCGCGGTGCGACGGCACCGCGCCCCTCCGCCGCGGCCCCGCACCGGCCGCGGCGCCTTCGATTTCCTTCGACGCGGCGCGACGGCGTCACGTTCGTGATGATTCTTCCACGGTGCGAATTTCCGCGTGGTGCGACGGCACCACGCCATCTTGTTTCATCCGCAAGATAAATCAACAAGAACAAAGGAGGCAGTTCGGCCGTGTTCATGCGGTCCGGCCCCCTCACATTAAACGATAACACATATTTAAATATCTTCAAGTTTGTCATTCTAGAACCACGAACAAGAATAAATAAATAAATAAATAATCAACAACAACCCCTACCTTGGGTTCAAGTTCGATGTTCGTCAATGACCCGCGGAAGACAACGTCGCGGAGGTCGGGCGTCGCGGTAATCGTTCGTCAAATCCGATGACGAAGAGGTACGTCGTTGGTGAACCTTCGTAAGCCGACGAAGGGAGTCCGAGGAGGAATAGGCGTTCCATTTCGTTGACACGGAAGACGTCGTCGATCTTCGGAAACAACGGCTACGAAGAAGAGAGGAGCGGCGTTCTTCGTCGGAGCTTGAGCGTTCTTCGTCAAAGCTTGAGCGTTCTTCGTCAAAGCTTGAGCGTTCTTCGTCAAAGTTTGAAGAAGAAGGAGAAGAACCCAAAATGCTCTCAAGATGGCTAAACAATTCTAACCAAATAAAATAAGCTAAGGGATTATTTTATTTATTCAACCAAACCATTTGAATTTCAAAGGTTTGAATTAAGACAACTCAACCCATTAAATAACTCAACTTGCCAACTTAATTTAAAAGGAGAGTTTAAGGGAGAAGATGAGGGGATGGGGTTCGTGTGGGCCCCACCACACATAATCCTCTCAAGGGAGGTTAAGTGGGTGTGGGTCCCACCCCTAACTTCCTTTGAGAGATGTTAACCAACAAAAGTAAAATAAAAAGTGTTCCACATTTTTATTCAACTTTTTATGATTCTCCCAAAAACTAACTTTCGTCCCGCAATAAACGCAACTTCGGAAAAGGTCTCCTTAAGCGAATATCGGCGTTGCGAGTTCATCGGTGTCCTCGGATTTCAATTCCGAGCACCGGATCAAAAGTTAGAAATTCCCGCTCGTTCGTTCACTGAACGTACCCGAGCCAAACTTCGGAAATTGATTCCGGGCACTCCGGGCCTCGGAATCAGGTGCCGTCAGAAACCGCGCTCTTGAAAAAATCCAAAGAAAATTAAGAAAAAATTTCCCTTGAATTTTACGGGTCTTTACATTACTCCCACCTCAGGGCTTTACGTCCCCGTAAAGATACAACAAAAAAAACTAGGAGAACAAATGTGGGTACTGAGCACGCATCTGAGCCTCCCGCTCCCATGTGCTCTCCTGGAGGTTCCCGTGCTGCCATCTGATGCGCACAAGAGGAATCGATCGCCCACGTAGGACCCGCTCCTGTCGATCCTCTATCTCCACCGGGACCTCCGTAAAATTCACCCCATCGTCAACGTCAAGCTCCCCATGGTCAATGATGTGTGTCGGGTCGTGCACGTATCTCCTCAGCTGGGATACGTGGAAGACGTCGTGCACTCGGTGCAACTGAGGTGGAAGAGCCAAGCGATAAGCCACCTCGCCAATCCTGCTGAGGATCTGGAAGGGTCCGATGAAGCACGGAGATAACTTGCCGCCTCGGCCAATTCTCTGAATACCACGTCGAGGTGAGACCCGCAAGAAGACGTGGTCACCATCCTCGAACTCCAGTGGCCTCCGCCTCTTGTCAGCATATGACTTCTGCCGGCTCTGAGCTGTCCTCATCCACTCCTGGATGACCTGGACCTTCTCTGTCGTGGCCTGGACCATCTCCGGTCCCACCAGTGCTGACTCCCCAGGGTCTGTCCAGCACAAAGGAGATCTATAAGGTCGTCCGTACAACACCTCGTACGGTGCCATCTCGATCGTGGAGTGGTAGCTGTTCTTGTACTCAAACTCCACCAAGGGTAGGTGGTCCTCCCAGCAATGACCAAAGTCGAGGACACATGCGCGGAGCATGTCCTCGAGAGTCTGAATGGTCCTCTCCGTCTGACTATCCGTCTGAGGGTGAAAGGCTGTGCTCAGACGTAGCTGCGTCCCGAACGCCTCCTGTAACCCCTTCCAAAGCCGGGAAGTAAAGCGAGCATCTCGATCGGAGACAATAGATGAAGGCACGCCGTGGAGCCGCACAATCTCCTGAACGTAGAGACGTCCCAAGCTCTCCACTGAGCCCTGCTCTCTAATGGGTAAGAAGTGTGCCGACTTGGTGAGTCAGTCAACAATCACCCAGATGGAGTCGTGACCTCTGGAAGTGCGTGGAAGTCCAGTCACGAAGTCCATAGATATGCCGTCCCACTTCCACTCCGGAACCTCCAAGGGCTGTACCAAGCCTGCTGGTACCTGATGCTCTGCTTTCACCTGTTGGAAGGTGAGGCATCGAGAAATGAACTCTGCTACAGCCTTCTTCATGCCCGGCCACCAGTGTTGTCGTCTGAGGTCCTGGTACATCTTCGCCACTCCAGGATGTACCGCCAAAGGAGAAGTGTGAAACTCTCTCAGCACTTCCTCTCTCAAAGCGACTGGTACCATGGTATGTCCTCTGAAAAGGATGTCGTGCTCTGCTCCAAGGGAGAAACCATCAGATGTCTGTCCCGAGGATATCTGTGCACGTCGTGTCTCACAGTCAGCGTCCCCACGCTGTGCCTCCCTGATTCCCTACAGTAGTAGAGGAGTGACTGTGAGAGACTGAAGGAAGGCTGCTCCATCTCTATCCACGAAGGATATCTGAAAAGAGGCTAGCTGCTCTGTCACCTCCTCAAGTAGCTGAATGCTCGTCCTCCTGCTGAGGGCATCGGCTACTACGTTCCCCTTCCCAGGAGTATAGACTATCTCAAAGTCATAGTCCTGGAGGAACTTGGGCCATCGCCGCTGTCTCAGGTTCAGGTCCTTCTGCGAGAAGATATACCTAAGACTCTGATGATCGGAAAAGACTGTAAAGCGCTCACCCATCAGATAGTGTCGCCATGTCTTCAGAGCGAAGACCACTGCTGCTAACTCCAGGTCATGGGTACCGTAGTTCTTCTCATGCGGCCTCAACTGACGTGATCCCTAGGCGATCACTGCCAGCTCCTGCATCAGAACACATCCGAGTCCGGTCCCTGATGCATCGCAGTAAAATACGTACCCTACTCCCTCCTCAGGCAACCTCAAGATAAGTGCGCTAGTCAATCTCTATCTCAGCTCCTGGAAGCTCTGCTGACATCTGTCTGACCACACGAAGGGTTTCCCTTTCTTCGTCAAAGCTGTGAGTGGTGCCGCAACTCTAGAGAAGTCCTGCACAAATCTCCGATAGTATCCAGCTAGTCCCAAGAAACTCCGAACCTCCGTCACGTTCCTGGGTGGCTCCCATTCTAACACTGCCTCAATCTTCGCAGGATCCACTGCAGCTCCTGCCTCAGAGATGACATGACCCAAGAAGTGGACCTCACGTATCCAGAACCGGCACTTCGAGAGCATACCATAAAGCTGGTCCTCTCGGAGTGTGTCTAGTATAACTCGCAAGTGATAGGCGTGCTCCTCCTCAGTCGTAGAGTAAATCAGAATGTCGTCGATAAAGACCATGACAAACTGATCGAGGTATGGCTGAAAGATCCTATTCATGAGAGCCATGAACACTGCTGGAGCATTAGTTACACCAAAAGGCATAACCATGAACTCATAGTGGCCATACCGACATCTGAAGGCTGTCTTCTGCACATCCTCGTCTCTGACTCTGAGCTGATGATAGACTGACCTGAGGTCTATCTTCGAGAACCACCGTGCTCCCTTGAGCTGATCAAAGAGGTCATCAATCCTCGGTAGCGGATACTTGTTCCTCACTGTCACCTGGTTCAGGCGACGATAGTCAACACAAAGTCGCAAGCTCCCGTCCGCCTTCTTGGCGAACAATATCGGGAAAGCCCAGGGTGAAACGCTGGGTCAGATGAACCCCTTTCCCTGCAAGTCCTCCAACTGTACCCGTAGCTCTCGAAGCTCGGCGGGGGCCATCCGATATGCTGGAGTGGATATCGGGGCTGTCCTGGGGTACAAGTCAATATAAAAGTCTACCTCTCTGCGAGGAGGTATCCCTGGAACGTCGTCGGGAAAAACGACCGCAAACTGATCCACCACTGCAGGAAAACCAGGACTCCGCACGTCAACTGCTCCAAGGATGAGGCTAGCCAACTGATGAGTAATGGGCTCTCCTCTCTTCCGCGGAAGTCCATCCTGTGCTGCTAAGGCTCCCTTCTCGCCGGTGAAGGTGAACCTGCTCCCGTCGGTGCGTACACATCGCACCTTGCGCCTAAAACAGTCAATCTGTGCATGGACCGTAGATAGCAAATCCATGCCCAAGATGACGTCGTAAGGCCTCGATGCTGCTACAAGAAGATCCCAGCCGAAGCTCTCGCCTCCTAGAGTATGCTCACACTGCCGGCACCAGTGCGTAATCGTCGAGTCTGCTCCTGTAGGAGTCTCTAGACGTAAGGATCGAGCCAACGACTCTGTCGGAATCTCCGAGCTCCGAACAAGGGCAGCGGCTATGAAAGAGTGACTCGCTCCTGTGTCTATAAGAACTGCAGCAAGGGTGGAATAGACACAGATAGTACCTCGAATCATCTCGGGTGCGCTGTGATCGTAGGCCTATGCTGCCTGGAGCTGTGCCTGTCTCTGCCCGCCAGCTCCCTGTGGTCGGGGTGGACCTCCTGGTGGTGGTGGTGGTAGAGCCTCAAAGCGTCACCCACCACCGGCTGCTCGTCCATCTCATCTGCCTCGTCCGCCTCCTCCCTGCGGACCGCCACGGTCGACCCTCTGCCTCTGTCTCGGTGGTCCCTCAACTGTCTGCTGCTCCTCGGCATGGCGGGTCGGGCAGTCACGAGCCTTGTGGCCCTGCCCGCCACACGAGTAGCACTGTCTGCCTCTCGAAAGACTGGCTCCTCGCTGTGTGCCCCGCACTGCTGAGCCAGTGCCCTGAGGTCGTCTTCCCAAAGGTCTGGTCTATCTGGACCCCTGAGTCATCCGTCGACTGCCTCCTGTAGATGACTCTGCCACGTTCCGCCCTGCAGTGGGTCTCGGTGCTGGTGTAGACTCACCAAGGAAGCTCTCGATCAAAAGGGTCCGCTCCAGTACTCCTGTCTGAGTCGGTATGCTGAGGGAGATCAGCGATGCCCTGATCTCGTGTCTCAATCCCTGCTCGAAGGTCCGGGCCCGGAAGAATGGGTCTCGTACCATGTCGGTCGAGTAGCGCGAGAGATCGATAAATCTCGCCGAGTACTGAGAGACCGTCATGCTGCCCTGCCGTAGCTGGAGAAGCTCCTGGATACGCACTGCACGAAGGGTGGCTGGGGCGAACTCCGAGCGGAAGAGGCTCTCAAAGTCCGTCCAAAGGAGAGATGCCTCATCGTGCACCTGGAGCATCAAACTCCACCATCGTCCTGCTGCTGCGTGTAGTAGGCTCGCAGCGAGGATCACCATGAGGTCTACTTGTGTCCTCACTAGCCTAAACACACGTACCACTGCCTCCAGCCAGTCCACGGCTACCTGAGGATCCGTCTCCCCGCGAAACCTGGGTGGTCGCTGGCGCTGAAACTCATGCGGTGCACTGAGGCGACGTGCATCGTCAGCGGCTGGCGCTGGAAGCATCGGGGGCTCGGCGGGTAGTTCTACCGCCGGTTCCACTGTTGACAAAGGGCCCTGCACCAAGGCCTCATCGCTCGGTGGGTTGTCATCACACTCGACTCTCGGAACCCTAGCTGGCTGCCGTCGTGGGGCCATCCTGAAAAGGAAACAGGTGCGCCACGGTCAGAACAGTATACCTGGTGAGCTGATATAAGTAATCACAAAGAAAACTTGAAACACACACGCAATCAATGTTTTCGTGCATTAAGTCGGAAATCAGAAGTCAGGGTCCTGGTGTACGGATATGCCGGCCGCCGCACCAACACTGGACTCCCTGGACTGATAACCACACTCAATATGCTAAACATTATTGCTTCACATAGAAAAGATCAGAGTTCGCGGTAGAACCAAACTCCTTTGATACCAATTTGTCAGGACCTGCCCTCGGGGTCCGTGTCGTGACTACCCCAAGCCCGCCTTCCATAGGCCAGGGTCTGGCGACTAGCACCAAGGCGTAAATCCCAACAAAAAGGGAAGGCATTGCCTTTGAAAAGTAAACAAGAACCACAGAGTAAGCAAGGGGAAAGTAAACACTAAGTAAAAACAGAGTACAACTGAAAGTACGGAAAAGTAAATGGGCCAGTATACAAACCCAAACTGAAAGTAAAGTACAACTCGAAAGGAAAAACAACAACTGTAAGTAAAAGCCGCTACGCCGAGCTGTCCACTGGAGATCCCACCTGAAGGATGGGTACAGATAGCTCCACTGCTCCACGGGTCCCACCGTCCGCTCCGAGTACGTCCCGCCCAGTGGTCCACCCCCAGGTACCGTCCTGCTCTGCAAGCCTCAGCCAAGATCAACGCTGTCTGTCGCCTGCAACCAACACAACGTAGTGCGGGCATAGCCCGTGCAGGGGTGAGTATAAGCTACTCCGTAGGGACCCCGAGACCCCTGAAGGTCTCCCGAAATCCACATAGGATAAACCACAAAGAAAGGTAAAATCACGAAGTAACAACCGACACTGCTTAGGTATATGCCCATACATATACCTAAGTCATCAATTCCAATACGCTCCAAGAACAACTCAGTCCACACAGAAAAGTAAACGTATTCCACACAGGAAAGCAAAACGTAATCCACACAGGATAGCACAACACAATCCACACAGGAAAGCAACAGAATTCAACTCACACAGGTATACTTCTTCGAAAGATGATAAAGATGATCTCCGATCCATCTAAGTCATCGGACCCACGAAGGATCGATAGGTAACTAACCCCCGCAAAAGACCCACACAGGATCGGGCCCACATAGGACCTGTAGGCGCTGGTTCACATAGGACCGCTGAGCGCAAAGACCCACACAGGATTGGACCCACACAGGATCGGGCCCACACAGGACCTGTAGCACTGATCCACGTAGGATCGCTGAGTGCTGTAGTCGTCGTCGTCGAATCCACACAGGATCTCTGTACTGTCGTCGTCGCAGTCACAGAAGCAGTAGTAGCAGTAGTAGTCACAGTAACAGTCGCAGCCAGCACTAGGGTTCCCACACACAGCAAGCTCGTACAAGAGGGTCCGCTCCACGAGCCGAGAGGCTGATACATCAACTGTCACAAAGTCCAGAGTTGATGTATCCAAAAGTTCCGTATCGTCAACAGGAACTCAACGCAACAGACGGCGTGTCGATCGGACGCCCGGTCTGAGAGTTATTGGCCTTTTCGTCCCAGGGGCCCGGTTGGGTTTTAAGGCAAAACCAACCCGACCGTACTCCACCTGCGTCCAACCCTCAGGCGTAGTATGCCAAAAGATCTGTCTCACTAAGAGGAACACAACAAAGCTGACGGCAGGTCAATCGGACGTGCGTAGCTCAAGATATGAGCGTTTCCGCTTCGAGGGCCCGGTTGGTTTCGTGTACGAACCAACCCGGCCGAACTCAAAGTATTCCGAAACTTTGAGTGCGATATACCGAAACGACTGTCTCGATCCAAGGATCGTGTTGCCGCAGACGGTTTTTCAATCGGAGGTTCGTGGCTCATGTTATGGCCAAAAGACCGAAAACGATTCGAAAATGGGGGGTCCGGGCCCGGGGCGACCCGACCCGACCCCCCTGGGTCGGCCCGAACCAGGTCGACCCGACCCGGGTCCGACCTGGCCCTGCCGGTGGCGGTCCGGCGCGGCGGCGTGGCCCGGCCGGCAGCGGCGCGGCCTGGCGCCGCTGGTGTCACGCGCGGGGGGCATGGCCCCCGCTTCCAGCAAGTGGCGGCGCGGCATTTAGCCGCGCCTTTTGGAGAACCGGCCCCCCTCGTGGGGGCCTGCTTGAGGAGAACATGGGGGCCGCCTGCCCCCCTCAAAGAAACCCCCCCCCCCTCATAAATGGGGGGGCTTTTGAGGGTTGACCGGGGGAATTAAATTCCCCCGGTCTTTGACCTTCCGGCCGTCCACCTGGCCGGCCGGTTTTTCTCCAACGGGACCGGCAAGCCGGTCCCCTTCCGGTTTCCGACGCCGGCGGCCCGGCGAGCCGCCGGTCATCCGGTCTCGCCGCGGCCCGGAACCGGCAGTGGTGTTCATCGTCTGGCGCGGTGCGACGACACCGCGCCCCTCTGCCGCGGCCCCCGCTCCGGCCGCGGCGCCTTCGATTCCTTTCGACGCGGCGCGACGGCGTCGCGTTCATGATGATTCTTCCACGGTGCGAATTTCCGCGTGGTGCGACGGCACCACGCCATCTTGTTTCATCCGCAAGATAAATCAACAAGAACAAAGGAGGGGGTTCGTCCATGTTCATGCTGTCCGGCCCCCTCACGTTAATCGATAACACATATTTAAATATCCTCACGTTTGTCATGCTAGAACCACGAACGAGAATAAATAAATAAATAAATAATCAACAACAACCCCTACCTTGGGTTCAAGTTCGAAGTTCGTCAACGACCCGCGGAAGACAACGTCGCGGAGGTCGGGCATCGTGGTAATCGTTCGTCAAATCCGATGATGAAGAGGTACGTCGTTGGCAAACCTTCGTAAGCTGACGAAGGGAGTCCGAGGAGGAAGCGGCATTCCCTTTCGTTGACACGGAAGACGTCGTCGATCTTCGGAAACAACGGCTACGAAGAAGAGAGGAGCGGCGTTCTTCGTCGGATCTTGAGCGTTCTTCGTCAAAGCTTGAGCGTTCTTCGTCAATGTTTGAAGAAGAAGGAGAAGAACCCAAAATGCTCTCAAGATGGCTAAACAATTCTAACCAAATAAAATAAGCTAAGGGTTTATTTTATTTATTCAACCAAACCATTTGAATTTCAAAGGTTTGAATTAAGACAACTCAACCCATTAAATAACTCAACTTGCCAACTTAATTTAAAAGGGGAGTTTAAGGGAGAAGATGAGGGGATGGGGTTCGTGTGGGCCCCACCACACTTAATCCTCTCAAGGGAGGTTAAGTGGGTGTGGGTCCCACCCCTAACTTCCTTTGAGAGAAGTTATCCAACAAAAGTAAAATAAAAAGTGTTCCACATTTTTATTCAACTTTTTATGATTCTCCCAAAAACTAACTTTCATCCCGCAATAAACGCAACTTCGGAAAAGGTCTACTTAAGCGAATATCGGCATTGCGAGTTTATCGGTGTCCTCGAATTTCAATTCCGAGCACCGGATCAAAAGTTAGAAATTCCCGCTCTTTCGTTCACTGAACGTACCGGAGCCAAACTTCGGAAATTGATTCCGGGCACTCCGGGCCTCGGAATCAGGTGCCGTCAGAAACCGCGCTCTTGAAAAAATCCAAAGAAAATTAAGAAAAAATTTCCCTTGAATTTTACGGGTCTTTACAACCCTTTTTGATCTGTTCAATTCATTTTTGTTGAAGTTTAAGTGACGCCGTTAGGCTGCCGAATTTTCATAAGAGAAATCAAATTTTTGTCTTCCTTCCATGTTTTTCATTTCAAATGGTATGTCCTTAAAATTGCATCACCATGTCCATATATCCTTCTTATTATATCTCTCTACTGTTTTATGGGTCAATTATGATTGTTCGACCCATGTTCCCTCTCTTTTCAAAGTTTTCTAAAACCCTGTAACATAGCCGTTATGCTGCAGAATCTTCGTCTCAAAATGCCTCTCTTTTATCAAAATTATTTTATGTTATAAAGTGAATACTCAAAGATCCTATTTCTATAGGGGTATTCACATATATATATAAATGTTCTATTTTAAATTCTGGGATTTACATACATGATACCCGCTTTCCCTTTCCGTGGGTTTAAAGTAATGTAAAGATCATGTCTTTAAAGCAGTTTTTAAAACGTTATGATTATGAAATGAAACCCATTTATTTTATGCTATATGGGTTATTTATGAAATGTATGATGATGATATATGTGGATCACATGATAATAAAGGCAAATTTAAGGGTGTGCCCTGATAGCGCTCCAATGCATTGGGTAATGACTTAATCTCTAGAGATGACCATTTTAACGACGCCTTGGTGAATAACCTTGGTAATTTTTAAAGACACCTTGGGGATGGACCTTGGTGAAACGAAACAATTGTCAATATTAAGTGTTGCAGCCACATCTTCAAGTTATGAAAATGTTATTTTTATTATGATGTATCTCATGATTTATTTCTCATGCCTTAAAGTTCTTTTCATGTCCTTATTGAAGTATCTCAAGTTCACATGTAAAATGTTTCTCTTGTTTCCCTTACTGGGCCTTCTGCTCACCCTTTCTTTTGATGTATGTCCCCAGGTTATGAGATGCATAATGAACATAGGATAAACTAAAGGAGAAGCCTTTCATGTTTTTAAGAAGAATGTTTTATGTTTTTTTATGTATTATGATCCTTGTTTCCAAGACACTAAACCTTAACGATCCTCAGTTCCGTGTAATGGAATGAAATTTATGTTATAAAAGACGGGATGTTATAGTTGGTATCAAAGGATGGTTTAGTTATTTGTGGAAATTAGGATATAAAAACTTTAGGAAGAACCCTATAGAAAAGTTTAAATATAGGAAAACTTCCTGGTATTTTGGTAAGTATTGAGTCGGTGGTTTATCAAACAAATACATCCCTGTCTGGATATGAGCAGGTAGAGGCGGCTCGGGCACAGATGTACATAGGGGTAAAACACGAAAACACCTCTTTGAGATAGACTCGAACGGGAACTGGTGCACGATAACGGGCCTTGCTGCACTCTTGGTTACGACACTCCCGGGGGATATGTTTGGTTAATCACAAGCTTTTTATGAATCATTATGAAGGAATTATAGAAAAGTGTAACTGTCTAAGAATGAAGTCTTAGTTAAAAGATTCGTAAATGAAATAAGTTTCTTACTAAGGTTTTATTCTTTTAGAAAATGGTGGCCAATAGGAGGAACCGTGTCGATGGTGACTGCAATGCACCATGTGATGACGGCCCTCCGATGGAAGCCGGAATGGAAACATTCATGCGAATAATGAACCAACTGACTCAAGTTATGAGTAATAACTTGAATCAAGCTAAGAGGCCAACCTCACCACGAAGGGAACAACACTCTGTTGAGTCCTTCATGCGTCAATGACCGCCAACATGTAGTGGATCTACTGACCCATTGGTTTCGGAACAATGGATAAGCTCCATTGAAAAGATCTTTTTTGTACTTCATTGTTCGGAACAAGAAAAAGTCACCCTTGTTGTTTACCGCCTAGAGGGAGAAGCTGATCAGTGGTGGTCACTGATCAAAAACACGAAGCCACGAGGAGAGATAGATGTAACACCCCGAGATTTTATGAAAAATATACTTTTTAATTTCATTAATGTCTTGTGTTATACACTACACAAGGAGCTTTCACAACACACATCTCTGAACTAGCTTGAATTACACGCAATCGCGACCTTCCATGATAGCGTGTGTTGTACGCAACACCAAGTTTCGCTAAACAACGATATGCTATTAAAATATTATTAAAACTAGCCGTTATGAATAGTAATAACCACTTTTTGAAATTTTTTAAATTTTATTTTTCAAAATGGATTTCATTTTTGGATTCGGAGTATCGAATTTAGCCTAAGGTGAAATTTTGGTACTTTTCGGATAACTTTCATATTCTGATGAATAGTGAAAATTACTAAATTATAATTAAAAACAACTTTTTTTAATCAAAATAATTAATAGTGATAAATTATTAATTTGAGTGGTTTTAAAGTATATTTATAATATATTTTTACAATTTAATACAATTTTGGTCATTGGATGTAATTTTACATTTAAACCAGACATAAACAAGTGTCAATCTTTTGATAGATATTGTTTCTTAAAAACACGCTATTTGTTTTAACAGCGGGATTTAATTATAAAATTAATTAATGCAACTTCTATGTTATGAATTTGAAAATATATACTTCATTTTTGAATTCGGAATATGAAATATAGCTTAGGGTGAAATTTTGGCATTATTCTGAAAAACATCAATTTTTGATGAATAGTGAAACTACTAAGTGGTAGTTAAAAAACTGAATTTTTCATAAAACATAATTTTACCGCTTCTGTGAATGGAATTTCAAAAATCCGAGAGACACGGTTGATTTCAGTAAGTAAAATGTGGTTCAATTAGATGAAAATAATTTTTGGTGAATAGTAACTTTTTACTTTTATTTACCACGGTTAAAAGTAAATAGGGCAATTAAGGGTAAAAATGATATTAATATTACCCTAAAACATGTCCTAATCCTATTGGACAAGTGTATATCAACCAAAAACAACCTTAATTGTAAAATATTATCATTTAGATCCACTTGGATTAGATTAGGACATTTATTATTATTTAATTTAAAGAAGAGTTAAAAGAGTTAAAATCAAAGTTTATTTACTAAAACATTTTTAATATAGGGTTATACATAAGATAAATTCGATTGTAAATATTCATTAGAAATATAAAAGGATTTCCTACATAATGGTATTTTATTTGTAATTTTTAGACATCAAATAATTTAATTTATTTATGACACAAAGATGATGCAGTAATTATCTTATTAATGAAATATTGACATAATTGATATTATAAATACCAAAATAAATGTAATTTGAGACTTTTTATGAATTAAACTAATTTTATAGGTTAATATGATATATTAGTGTTTATTTAATCAACTTTGTTCGAACAAATAATTCTGTTATGACTTTCACAAAAATCAAATATCAAATAGTGTCAAAATTGACACAAAATTGTTTTTAAATCAAATATTATATTATTAATTGTTATTTTATTCCTAAAAATCTAAGGTTCGGCCAAATGACTTAGATAAGGATATATATATTAATAATAAACAAGTTGGGGTTCTTTTGGCATGTTATAGTAAGTGTATTAACCATATAGTGTAAGAAAACAAAAAGACACGGTAAAAGATAAATTATTTAACTTAAAGTTAAATCTAATTGATAAGGTTAAAATAATAAACTAAACTTGTCTAAATCCTATTGGTTGATAGGATTTCGACCCATCCCCACTTTATCTTCGAAATAAGACCCTTTGGAACCATTATAAACCGATTTTTACTTTAATATAAAATAATATTTTGAGATATTCCTTAGGTGCCCCTCTCCTCCCTTATAAAAGGGCACCTCCTCCCTCTCTTCCTCACACAACTTTGAGCCTTCATGCTCGGCCAACCCCTGCCAAAATCCCTTCTCCACTTCCCTAGTATCATCCTAGAGGTCCTGGTCTTCTTCAAATACCATCCTTAGTTCTTTAAGTGGAGGCTAAGAAAAGGCGCGTCAAAAAGAGGAGGTCTGGACACTTACAAAGCAAGTCGGACCTAAGGTAAGGGAAATATCACAATCTCATTTTTATCCGAGATTTTTTATTCGTAAGTATTTACTAGGGTGTATTTTATCATCCACATCCATGTTCCCTCAATATGTAATATTGTTTCCATCCACTTACAATAGTTTAAATCCAATTTTACCCTTCGGTGAGTTTTTAGTAAAGAATATGAAAGGAATCTTTTGTCGTTTTTTCGTACGAGGTACATTTTGACTTTTCCGAAAAAAGTACGAAGAATGTTTTTTTTAACTTATACGGCCTGAATGGATTTTTAAAACATTATTTCAAAGAATCTTCCTTTACAAGTTTTCAAGTTTATTTTTAATCAAATTCTTTTAGTTTAAAATTGTATGACATGTTAAGAAAAGAAAAAGTTTTGAAGTAAAAAGGATATTTTCCTCAAGAATGTAGTTCAAGTGTTTTATCAAAATTATTTTCCATCTAAGATAATAAAGGGTTCTGTTTTTATCCCTATTGTTACTTTGATTTGATTATGTTTTGATGGAATTATTTTTATGAATTCCTTTATCATATATGAAATGTTTTATAATGTCATGATGTTTAAGATTCCCATTTTTATTACATGGGTTATGCAATGATGTATGATTTATGATTTTTTGGCACACATAAGAATGGTATCATTATGAGATGGGTGGGACCTATATCTCCCTCCAATGCATTGGGTAAAGATTTTATATCTCATGAGATAGACATGGCTGGAATGGTAGGTTATACCGGTTCAGTGAAACAGGACTGAAACGAGGGTTACTCGATTCAGAAAGAGACTTTGTCCACTAAGATAGTCTTGTCAATGAGTCTTGACTAACAAGAAATGATTCTCTATGATTATGTGTGAATGACACAAAGTTTCATGTTTTAAGTTATGATTATTGTGATTACATTTCACTGCCATGATTTATCCCATGTTATGAAATTATGATCTCTTTTGCAGGTTAAGAATTCCAAAAGTTATGTGCTTGTGTATATGATGTGATTGATATTTCTGTTGTTTACCCTTACTGAGCATTTGAGCTCACCCTTTTATGTTTTCTTTTCCCCAGGATATAAAGAAAGGTTTTAGGTTAAAAAAAGGGAAGATCTTTATGGGAGATATTGAAGATCTTTCACCACGATTAGAAGATTACGTTCCGAGTTTCCAAAGACACTAAACTATTACGATCCTTGTGTGTGTGTTTTTGTTATGTACTAAGTATTCTGCAAAAGTAATGTAATGTCCATGTACGTCAAGTTTCGGGTCTCTACAGTTGGTATCAGAGGAAAGGTTTAGTCAACCTTTGGAAACTAGGATGCGAGAACTTTAGTGAGATCCATAGAGATATTTCTAAGGTATGTCTAGGGATGTCTCTAAGGTTAAGTATATGTATAGGTTATAGTCCTAGAATTGCGCTAAAGATCTTGGAATTTAACCTAAGATGTTATATATTGAGGGTACTCCCCCTTTATTATGTTGTTTTATCTAGCATGATTTTTGCCTTTCACAAGATTCTTTTTGTGTTTTAGTTAATGGAGGGAACCAGAAAGAATTAGGTTAGTATTGAATCCAATAGACAAATTGGTGACTATGAGCAACAAAATTCTGTAATGCCTAGAGAGAAAGATTTTGTGATTATGCCAAATCAGTCATCGCGATATATGATTAACAAGGTGAAATTTAGTGGTATGCCTAATTCATCAAATAAGAGGAAGATAGACTTTTATGCATGTTCGCATGTTGAGGAGCATAAAGAAAGAAAGATTGAGATTTCTAAAGAAGGGAAGAAGAACCTTTAGGAATACCTCCAATGGAGGGACAGATGTTATCTGTGTGGAGAAAAGGGACATAGAGTGACAGACTGTTATGGAGTTCAATGTCTTATTTGTGGAGAACATGGGCATTACCCAACTCAATTCCCTGACCTAAAAAGATACTTCTAAATCAAGGAAGGACTTATTCCAGGACAATCATTGAAGTGGATGTACTGAAGTGTTTATGTATTGGTATTCAAGAATAATTTTGTTGAGGTACTTTTATGGTGTATTGGAATATTTATGTGTTGGTCTAATGTGGTATTCAAATTGATTGAGATATTTTTTGGAAATAAGATGATATGCACATAATGAAGGTAAAACGAGAAAATGAAATGTTTAACAGTATTCATGAGCTCATGATTTATATAAGGACTAAGTTATATCATGGTTTGAGTATATAGAATTTTGAGGATTTTGGTATGTGGAAGGTGTTAACTTTTAACTGCATTCATGTTTTCACTAAGGCTCAATGGGTATTCAAAAGAATACATGATTAATGACTTTGAATGTTTTGAATGTGACCAACAAAACATATCTTATGATATATGGGGATCAACGATGGTATTAAATCTCTGGTAATCATTTTCACTATGTTATGAGAGTGGACTGTAGTATTATGGATAAGCCTAAAGATTGGAATGGATTATGTTGGAAATAAGTTAGTATTGTTTAAGGATAGAAGTTTTTTTCGATATTATTTATGGGATGTTATAGTAATGTAGTTTTAGAAAAAGGACAACCTGCAGGACGGGCGACAACCCATCGCGTTGGACAAGGCTGTAGGAATCGAACCCACAACCGAAGTGCGACTGGCCTTTATCGCCTACCACTGGCCTACAGGAAGTCCCTGTTTAGTATAAACTAGTTTTATTATATTAAGCAGTATGATATATGAAGTATAAGTCCATTTTAGGAACAATATATGATTAATCTCACTATAGATCGACTTATGTATATAATTTTGGCTAACCTTTTGTTTGAGACAGATGGAATGACCCGTCATTCTATCACATGATCTGCTAACACTTCACGAATAACAAATTCAACTTCATTTATTTAAGAGACGAAGTGGAAATTGTTCAAGGAACGAACAACAGTGAGATTGTACCAAAATAAAGTAAGTATTTATTCTAAATCAAATTTTCAACTTTAGGGAAATGATCTTGAAAACCAAAAATGTTGTCCTAGTGCCCCTATATCCGATGAATCAGATGCTACCCTAGATCATCACAAATTTATGGCTTTGTGATTGCTATCTTTTCCATAGCCATGTTCTCTACCACTCTCCATCAGAATATGATGGTTAAATTTTTCTTCCATATCCATATTTTCACCTATGTGGAAACCCAGTGATTAGTTTATTTGGGTAACCGTTACATTTCATACTTTTGTTTTTAAAGATTGGTTTTGGTATTCCTTTTTACAATGTGGGTTTCGATTAAAGAAACTTTCTAATAGTAAACCATTTATAACCCCGACGAATTTTGAGGGCGAAATTCATTTTAAGGGGGGTAGAATGTAACACCCCGAGATTTTATGAAAAATATTCTTTTTAATTTCATTAATGTCTTGTGTTATAAACTACACAAGGAGCTTTCACAACACACATCTCTGACCTAGCTTGAATTACACGCAATCGCGACCTTCCATGATAGCGTGTGTTGTACGCAACACCAAGTTTCGCTAAACAACGATATGCTATTAAAATATTATTAAAACTAGCCATTATGAATAGTAATAACCACTTTTTTAAATTTTGTAAATTTTATTTGTCAAAATGGATTTCATTTTTGGATTCGGAGTATCGAATTTATCCTAAGGTGAAATTTTGGTACTTTTCGGATAACTTTCATATTCTGATGAATAGTGAAAATTACTAAATTATAATTAAAAACAACTTTTTTTAATCAAAATAATTAATAGTGATAAATTATTAATTTGAATGGTTTTAAAGTATATTTAGAATATATTTTTACAATTTAATACAATTTTGGTCATTGGATGTAATTTTACATTTAAACCAGACATAAACAAGTGTCAATCTTTTGATAGATATTGTTTCTTAAAAACACGCTATTTGTTTTAACAGCGGGACTTAATTATAAAATTAATTAATGCAACTTCTATGTTATGAATTTGGTAAAATAAAATTCATTTTTGAATTCGGAATATGAAATATAGCTTAGGATGAAATTTTGGCATTATTCTGAAAAACATCAATTTTTGATGAATAGTGAAACTACTAAGTAGTAGTTAAAAAACTGAATTTTTCATAAAACATAATTTTACCGCTTCTGTGAATGGAATTTCAAAAATCCGAGAGACACGGTTGATGTCAGTAAGTAAAATTTGGTTCAATTAGATGAAAATAATTTTTGGTGAATAGTAACTTTTTACTTTTATTTACCACGGTTAAAAGTAAATAGGGAAATTAAGGGTAAAAATGATATTAATATTACCCTAACACATGTCCTAATCCTATTGGACATGTGTATATCGACCAAAAACAACCTTAATTGTAAAATATTATCATTTAGACCCACTTGGATTAGATTAGGACATTTATTATTATTTAATTTAAAGAAGAGTTAAAAGAGTTAAAATCAAAGTTTATTTACTAAAACATTTTTAATATAGGGTTATACATAAGATAAAGTCTATTGTAAATATTCATTAGAAATATAAAAGGATTTCATAAATAATGGTATTTTATTTGTAATTTTTAGACATCAAATAATTTAATTTATTTATGACACAAAGATGATGCAGTAATTATCTTATTAATGAAATATTGACATAATTGATATTATAAATTCCAAAATAAATGTAATTTGAGACTTTTTATGAATTACACTAATTTTATAGGTTAATATGATATATTAGTGTTGATTTAATCAACTTGGTTCGAACAAATAGTTCTGTTATGACTTTCACAAAAATCAAATATCAAATAGTGTCAAAATTGACACAAAATAGTTTTTAAATCAAATATTATATTATTAATTGTTATTTTATTCCTAAAAATCTAAGGTTCGGCCAAATGACTTAGATAAGGATATATATATTAATAATAAACAAGTTGTGGATCGTTTGGCATGTTATAGTAAGTGTATTAACCATATAGTGTAAGAAAACAAAAAGACACGGTAAAAGTTAAATTATTTAACTTAAAGTTAAATCTAATTGATAAGGTTAAAATAATAACCTAAACATGTCTAAATCCTATTGGTTGATAGGATTTCGACCCATCCCCACTTTATCTTCTAAATAAGACCCTTTGGAACCATTATAAACCGATTTTTACTTTAATATAAAATAATATTTTGAGATATTCCTAAGGTGCCCCTCTCCTCCCTTATAAAAGGGCACCTCCTCCCTCTCTTCCTCACACAACTTTGAGCCTTCAAGCTCGGCCAACCCCTGCCAAAATCCCATCTCCACTTACCTAGTATCATCCTAGAGGTCCTGGTCTTCTTCAAATACCATCCTTAGTTCTTTAAGTGGAGGCTAAGAAAAGGCGCATCAAAAAGAGGAGGTTCGGACACTTACAAAGCAAGTCGGACCTAAGGTAAGGGAAATATCACAATCTCATTTTTATCCGAGATTGTTTATTCGTAAGTATTTACTGGGGTGTATTTTATCATCCACATCCATGTTCCCTCAATATGTAATATTGTTTCCATCCACTTACAATAGTTTAAATCCAATTTTACCCTTCAGTGAGTTTTTAGTAAAGAAAATGAAAGGAATCTTTTGTCGTTTCTTCGTACGAGGTACATTTTGACTTTTCCGACAAAAGTACGAAGAATGTTTTTTTAACTTATATGGCCTGAATGGATTTTTAAAACATTATTTCAAAGAAGCTTCCTTTACAAGATTTCATGTTTATTTTTAATCAAATTCTTTTAGTTTAAAATTATATGTCATGTTAAGAAAAGAAAAAGTTTTGAAGTAAAAAGGATATTTTCCTCAAGAATGTAGTTCAAGTGTTTTATCAAAATTATTTTCCATCTAAGATAAAAAGGGTTCTGTTTTTATCCCTATTGTTACATTTATTTGATTATGTTTTGATGGAATTATTTTTATGAATTCCTTTATCATATATTAATTGTTTTATGATGTCATGATGTTTAAGATTCCCATTTTTATTACATGGGTTATGCAATGATGTATGATTTATGATTTTGTGGCACACATAAGAATGATATCATTATGAGATGGGTGGGACCTATATCTCCTTCCAATGCATTGGGTAAAGATTTTATATCTCATGAGATAGACATGGCTGGAATGGTAGGTTATACCGGTTCAGTGAAACAGGACTGAAACGAGGGTTACTCGATTCAGAAAGAGACTGTGTCCACTAAGATAGTCTTGGAAATGAGTCTTGACTAACAAGAAATGATTCTCTATGATTATGTGTGAATGACACAAAGTTTCATGTTTTAAGTTATGATTATTGTGATTACATTTCACTGCCATGATTTATCCCATGTTATGAAATTATGATCTCTTTTGCAGGTTAAGAATTCCAAAAGTTATGTGCTTGTGTATATGATGTGATTGATATTTCTGTTGTTTACCCTTACTGAGCATTTGAGCTCACCCTTTTATGTTTTCTTTCCCCCAGGATATAAAGAAAGGTTTTAGGTTAAAAAAGGAAGATCTTTATGGGAGATATTGAAGATCTTTCACCACGATTAGAAGATCACGTTCCGAGTTTCCAAAGACACTAAACTATTACGATCCTTGTGTGTGTGTTTTTGTTATGTACTAAGTATTCCGCAAAAGTAATGTAATGTCCATGAACGTCAAGTTTCGGGTCTCTACAGTTGGTATCAGAGGAAAGGTTTAGTCAACCTTTGGAAACTAGGATGCGAGAACTTTAGTGAGATCCATAGAGATATTTCTAAGGTATGTCTAGGGATGTCTCTAAGGTTAAGTATATGTATAGGTTATAGTCCTAGAATTGCGCTAACGATCATGGAATTTAACCTAAGATGTTATATATTGAGGGTACTCCCCCTTTACTATGTTGTTTTCTCTAGCATGATTTTTTCCTTTCACAAGATTCTTTTTGTGTTTTAGTTAATGGAGGGAACCAGAAAGAATTAGGTTAGTATTGAATCCAATGGACAAATTGGTGACTATGAGCAACAAAATTTTGTAATGCCTAGAGAGAAAGATTTTGTGATTATGCCAAATCAGTCACCGCGATATATGATTAACAAGGTGAAATTTAGTGGTATGCCTAATTCATCAAATAATAGGAAGATAGACTTTTATTCATGTGCGCATGTTGAGGAGCATAAAGAAAGAAAGATTGAGATTTCTAAAGAAGGGAAGAAGAACCTTGAGGAATACCTCAAATGGAGGGACATATGTTATCTGTGTGGAGAAAAGGGACATAGAGTGACAGACTGTTATGGAGTTCAATGTCTTATTTGTGGAGAACATGGGCATTACCCAACTCAATCCCCTGACCTAAAAAGATACTTCTAAATCAAGGAAGGACTTATTCCAGGACAATCATTGAAGTGGATGGACTGAAGTGTTTATGTATTGGTATTCAAGAATAATTTTGTTGAGGTACTTTTATGGTGTATTGGAATATTTATGTGTTGGTCTAATGTGGTATTCAAATTGATTGAGATATTTTTTGGAAATAAGATGATATGCACATAATGAAGGTAAAACGAGAAAATGAAATGTTTAACAGTATTCATGAGCTCATGATTGATATAAGGACTAAGTGATATCATGGTTTGAGTATATATAATTTTGAGGATTTTGGTATGTGGAAGGTGTTAACTTTTAACTGCATTCATGTTTTCACTAAGGCTCAATGGGTATTCAAGAGAATACATGATTAATGACTTTGAATGTTTTTAATGTGACCAACCAAACATATCTTATGATATATGGGGATCCACGATGGTATTAAATCTCTGGTAATCATTTTCACTATGTTATGAGAGTGGACTGCAGTATTATGGATAAGCCTAAAGATTGGAATGGATTATGTTGGAAATAAGTTAGTATTATTTAAGGATAGAAGTTTTTTTTCGATATTATTGATGGGATGTTATAGTAATGTAGTTTTAGAAAAAGGACAACCTGCAGGATGGGCGACAACCCATCGCGTTGGACAAGGCTGTAGGAATCGAACCCACAACCGAAGTGCGACTGGCCTTTATCGCCTACCACTGGCCTACAGGAAGTCCCTGTTTAGTAGAAACTAGTTTTATTATATTAAGCAGTATGATATATGAAGTATAAGTCCGTTTTAGGAACAATATAAGATTAATCTCACTATAGATCGACTTATGTATATAATTTTTTCTAACCTTTTGTTTGAGACAGATGGAATGACCCGTCATTCTATCACATGATCTGATAACACTTCACGAATAACAAATTCAACTTCATTTATTTAAGAGACGAAGTGGAAATTGTTCAAGGCACGAACAACAGTGAGATTGTACCAAAATAAAGTAAGTATTTATTCTAATTCAAATTTTCAACTTTAGAGAAATGATCTTGAAAACCAAAAATGTTGTCCTAGTGCCCCTATATCCGATGAATCAGATGGTACCCTAGATCATCACAAATTTATGGCTTTGTGATTGCTATCTTTTCCATAGCCATGTTCTCTACCACTCTCCCTCAGAACATGATGGTTAAATTTTTCTTCCATATCCATATTTTCACCTATGTGGAAACCCAGTGATTAGTTTATTTGGGTAACCGTTACGTTTCATACTTTTGTTTTTAAAGATTGGTTTTGGTATTCCTTTTTACAATGTGGGTTTCGATTAAAGAAACTTTCGAATAGTAAACCATTTATAACCCCGACGAATTTTGAGGGCAAAATTCATTTTAAGGGGGGTAGAATGTAACACCCCGAGATTTTATGAAAAATATTCTTTTTAATTTCATTAATGTCTTGTGTTATAAACTACACAAGGAGCTTTCACAACACACATCTCTGACCTAGCTTGAATTACACGCAATCGCGACCTTCCATGATAGCGTGTGTTGTACGCAACACCAAGTTTCGCTAAACAACGATATGCTATTAAAATATTATTAAAACTAGCCGTTATGAATAGTAATAACCACTTTTTGAAATTTTGTAAATTTTATTTGTCAAAATGGATTTCATTTTTGGATTCGGAGTATCGAATTTAGCCTAAGGTGAAATTTTGGTACTTTTCGGATAACTTTCATATTCTGATGAATAGTGAAAATTACTAAATTATAATTAAAAACAACTTTTATTAATCAAAATAATTAATAGTGATAAATTATTAATTTGAGTGGTTTTAAAGTATATTTAGAATATATTTTTACAATTTAATACAATTTTGGTCATTGGATGTAATTTTACAATTAAACCAAACATAAACAAGTGTCAATCTTTTGATAGATATTGTTTCTTAAAAACACGCTATTTGTTTTAACAGCGGGATTTAATTATAAAATTAATTAATGCAACTTCTATGTTATGAATTTGGTAAAATAGACTTCATTTTTGAATTCGGAATATGAAATATAGCTTAGGATGAAATTTTGGCATTATTCTGAAAAACATCAATTTTTGATGAATAGTGAAACTACTAAGAGGTAGTTAAAAAACTGAATTTTTCATAAAACATAATTTTACCGCTTCTGTGAATGGAATCTCAAAAATCCGAGAGACACGGTTGATGTCAGTAAGTAAAATGTGGTTCAATGAGATGAAAATAATTTTTGGTGAATAGTAACTTTTTACTTTTATTTACCACGGTTAAAAGTAAATAGGGAAATTAAGGGTAAAAATGATATTAATATTACCCTAACACATGTCCTAATACTATTGGACAAGTGTATCTCGACCAAAAACAACCTTAATTGTAAAATATTATCATTTAGACCCACTTGGATTAGATTAGGACATTTATTATTATTTAATTTAAAGAAGAGTTAAAAGAGTTAAAATCAAAGTTTATTTACTAAAACATTTTTAATATAGGGTTATACAGAAGATAAATTCTATTGTAAATATTCATTAGAAATATAAAAGGATTTCCTACATAATGGTATTTTATTTGTAATTTTTAGACATCAAATAATTTAATTTATTTATGACACAAAGATGATGCAGTAATTATCTTATTAATGAAATATTGACATAATTGATATTATAAATACCAAAATAAATGTAATTTGAGACTTTTTATGAATTACACTAATTTTATAGGTTAATATGATATATTAGTGTTGATTTAATCAACTTGGTTCAAACAAATAGTTCTGTTATGACTTTCAAAAAAATCAAATATCAAATAGTGTCAAAATTGACACAAAATAGTTTTTAAATCAAATATTATATTATTAATTGTTATTTTATTCCAAAAAATCTAAGGTTCGGACAAATGACTTAGATAAGGATATATATATTAATAATAAACAAGTTGTGGATCGTTTGGCATGTTATAGTAAGTGTATTAACCATATAGTGTAAGAAAACAAAAAGACACGGTAAAAGTTAAATTATTTAACTTAAAGTTAAATCTAATTGATAAGGTTAAAATAATAACCTAAACTTGTCTAAATCCTATTGGTTGATAGGATTTCGACCCATCCCCACTTTATCTTCGAAATAAGACCCTTTGGAACCATTATAAACCGATTTTTACTTTAATATAAAATAATATTTTGAGATATTCCTAAGGTGCCCCTCTCCTCCCTTATAAAAGGGCACCTCCTCCCTCTCTTCCTCACACAAATTTGGGCCTTCAAGCTCAGCCAACCCCTGCCAAAATCCCTTCTCCACTTACCTAGTATCATCCTAGAGGTCCTGGTCTTCTTCAAAGACCATCCTTAGTTCTTTAAGTGGAGGCTAAGAAAAGGCGCGTCAAAAAGAGGAGGTTCGGACACTTACAAAGCAAGTCGGACCTAAGGTAAGGGAAATATCACAATCTCATTTTTATCCGAGATTGTTTATTCGTAAGTATTTACTGGGGTGTATTTTATCATCCACATCCATGTTCCCTCAATATGTAATATTGTTTCCATCCACTTACTATAGTTTAAATCCAATTTTACCCTTCAGTGTGTTTTTAGTAAAGAATATGAAAGGAATCTTTTGTCGTTTTTTCGTACGAGGTACATTTTGACTTTTCCGACAAAAGTACGAAGAATGTTTTTTTTAACTTATACGGCATGAATGGATTTTTAAAACATTATTTCAAAGAAGCTTCCTTTACAAGATTTCATGTTTATTTTTAATCAAATTCTTTTAGTTTAAAATTGTATGTCATGTTAAGAAAAGAAAAAGTTTTGAAGTAAAAAGGATATTTCCCTCAAGAATGTAGTTCAAGTGTTTTATCAAAATTATTTTCCATCTAAGATAATAAAGGGTTCTGTTTTTATCCCTATTGTTACATTGATTTGATTATGTTTTGATGGAATTATTTTTATGAATTCCTTTATCATATATGAATTGTTTTATGATGTCATGATGTTTAAGATTCCCATTTTTATTACATGGGTTATGCAATGATGTATGATTTATGATTTTGTGGCACACATAAGAATGGTATCATTATGAGATGGGTGGGACCTATATCTCCCTCCAATGCATTGGGTAAAGATTTTATATCTCATGAGATAGACATGGCTAGAATGGTAGGTTATACCGGTTCATTGAAACAGGACTGAAACGAGGGTTACTCGATTCAGAAAGAGACTTTGTCCACTAAGATAGTCTTGGCAATGAGTCTTGACTAACAAGAAATGATTCTCTATGATTATGTGTGAATGACACAAAGTTTCATGTTTTATGTTATGATTATTGTGATTACATTTCACTGCCATGATTTATCCCATGTTATGAAATTATGATCTCTTTTGCAGGTTAAGAATTCCAAAAGTTATGTGCTTGTGTATATGATGTGATTGATATTTCTGTTGTTTACCCTTACTGAGCATTTGAGCTCACCCTTTTATGTTTTCTTTTCCCCAGGATATAATGAAAGGTTTTAGGTAAAAAAAGGAAGATCTTTATGGGAGATATTGAAGATCTTTCACCACGATTAAAAGATCACGTTCCGAGTTTCCAAAGACACTAAACTATTACGATCCTTGTGTGTGTGTTTTTGTTATGTACTAAGTATTCCGCAAAAGTAATGTAATGTCCATGTACGTCATGTTTCGGGTCTCTACAGTTGGTATCAGAGGAAAGGTTTAGTCAACCTTTGGAAGCTATGATGCGAGAACTTTAGTGAGATCCATAGAGATATTTCTAAGGTATGTCTAGGGATGTCTCTAAGGTTAAGTATATGTATAGGTTATAGTCCTAGAATTGCGCTAACGATCGTGGAATTTAACCTAAGATGTTATATATTGAGGGTACTCCCCCTTTACTATGTTGTTTTCTCTAGCATGATTTTTTCCTTTCACAAGATTCTTTTTGTGTTTTAGTTAATGGAGGGATCCAGAAAGAATTAGGTTAGTATTGAATCCAATGGACAAATTGGTGACTATGAGCAAAAAAATTGTGTAATTCCTAGAGAGAAAGATTTTGTGATTATGCCAAATCAGTCATCGCGATATATGATTAACAAGGTGAAATTTAGTGGTATTCCTAATTCATCAAATAAGAGGAAGATAGACTTTTATGCATGTTCGCATGTTGAGGAGCATAAAGAAAGAAAGATTGAGATTTCTAAAGAAGGGAAGAAGAACCTTGAGGAATACCTCAAATGGAGGGACAGATGTTATCTGTGTGGAGAAAAGGGACATAGAGTGACAGACTGTTATGGAGTTCAATGTCTTATTTGTGGAGAACATGGGCATTACCCAACTCAATTCCCTGAACTAAAAAGATACTTCTAAATCAAGGAAGGACTTATTCCAGGACAATCATTGAAGTGGATGGACTGAAGTGTTTATGTATTGGTATTCAAGAATAATTTTTTTGAGGTACTTTTATGGTGTATTGGAATATTTATGTGTTGGTCTAATGTGGTATTCAAATTGATTGAGATATTTTTTGGAAATAAGATGATATGCACATAATGAAGGTAAAACGAGAAAATGAAATGTTTAACAGTATTCATGAGCTCATGATTGATATAAGGACTAAGTGATATCATGGTTTGAGTATATAGAATTTTGAGGATTTTGGTATGTGGAAGGTGTTAACTTTTAACTGCATTCATGTTTTCACTAAGGCTCAATGGGTATTCAAGAGAATACATGATTAATGACTTTGAATGTTTTGAATGTGACCAACAAAACATATCTTATGATATATGGGGATCAACGATGGTATTAAATCTCTGGTAATCATTTTCACTATGTTATGAGAGTGGACTGTAGTATTATGGATAAGCCTAATGATTGGAATGGATTATGTTGGAAATAAGTTAGTATTGTTTAAGGATAGAAGTTTTTTTTCGATATTATTGATGGGATGTTATAGTAATGTAGTTTTAGAAAAAGGACAACCTGCAGGACGGGCGACAACCCATCGCGTTGGACAAGGCTGTAGGAATCGAACCCACAACCGAAGTGCGACTGGCCTTTATCGCCTACCACTGGCCTACAGGAAGTCCCTGTTTAGTAGAAACTAGTTTTATTATATTAAGCAGTATGATATATGGAGTATAAGTCCATTTTAGGAACAATATAAGATTAATCTCACTATAGATCGACTTATGTATACAATTTTTGCTAACCTTTTGTTTGAGATAGATGGAATGACCCGTCATTCTATCACATGATCTGCTAACACTTCACGAATAACAAATTCAACTTCATTTATTTAAGAGACGAAGTGGAAATTGTTCAAGGCACGAACAACAGTGAGATTGTACCAAAATAAAGTAAGTATTTATTCTAATTCAAATTTTCAACTTTAGGGAAATGATCTTGAAAACCAAAAATGTTGTCCTAGTGCCCCTATATCCGATGAATCAGATGGTACCCTAGATCATCACAAATTTATGGCTTTGTGATTGCTATCTTTTCCATAGCCATGTTCTCTACCACTCTCCCTCAGAACATGATGGTTAAATTTTTATTCCATATCCATATTTTCACCTATGTGGAAACCCAGTGATTAGTTTATTTGGGTAACCATTACGTTTCATACTTTTGTTTTTAAAGATTGGTTTTGGTATTCCTTTTTACAATGTGGGTTTCGATTAAAGAAACTTTCGAATATTAAACCATTTATAACCCCGACGAATTTTGAGGGCGAAATTCATTTTAAGGGGGGTAGAATGTAACACCCCGAGATTTTATGAAAAATATTCTTTTTAATTTCATTAATGTATTGTGTTATAAATTACACAAGGAGCTTTCACAACACACATCACTGACCTAGCTTGAATTACACGCAATCGCGACCTTCCATGATAGCGTGTGTTGTACGCAACACCAAGTTTCGCTAAACAACGATATGCTATTAAAATATTTTTTAAACTAGCCGTTATGAATAGTAATAACCACTTTTTGAAATTTTGTAAATTTTATTTGTCAAAATGGATTTCATTTTTGGATTCGGAGTATCGAATTTAGCCTAAGGTGAAATGTTGTTACTTTTCGGATAACTTTCATATTCTGATGAATAGTGAAAATTACTAAATTATAATTAAAAACAACTTTTTTTAATCAAAATAATTAATAGTGATAAATTATTAATTTGAGTGGTTTTAAAGTATATTTAGAATATATTTTTACAATTTAATACAATTTTGGTCATTGGATGTAATTTTACAATTAAACCAAACATAAACAAGTGTCAATCTTTTGATAGATATTGTTTCTTAAAAACACGCTATTTGTTTTAACAGCGGGATTTAATTATAAAATTAATTAATGCAACTTCTATGTTATGAATTTGGTAAAATAGACTTCATTTTTGAATTCGGAATATGAAATATAGGTTAGGATGAAATTTTGGCATTATTCTGAAAAACATCAATTTTTGATGAATAGTGAAACTACTAAGTGGTAGTTAAAAAACTGAATTTTTCATAAAACATAATTTTACCACTTCTGTGAATGGAATTTTAAAAATCTGAGAGACACGGTTGATGTCAGTAAGTAAAATGTGGTTCAATGAGATGAAAATAATTTTTGGTGAATAGTAACTTTTTACTTTTATTTACCACGGTTAAAAGTAAATAGGGTAATTAAGGGTAAAAATGATATTAATATTACCCTAACACATGTCCTAATCCTATTGAACAAGTGTATCTCGACCAAAATCAACCTTAAGTGTAAAATATTATCATTTAGACCCACTTGGATTAGATTAGGACATTTATTATTATTTAATTTAAAGGAGAGTTAAAAGAGTTAAAATCAAAGTTTATTTACTAAAACATTTTTAATATAGGGTTATACATAAGATAAATTCGATTGTAAATATTCATTAGAAATCTAAAAGTATTTCCTACATAATGGTATTTTATTTGTAATTTTTAGACATCAAATAATTTAATTTATTTATGACACAATGATGATGCAGTAATTATCTTATTAATGAAATATTGACATAATTGATATTATAAATACCAAAATAAATGTAATTTGAGACTTTTTACGAATTCCACTAATTTTCTAGGTTACTATGATATATTAGTGTTGATTTAATCAACTTGGTTTGAACAAATAGTTCTGTTATGACTTTCAAAAAAATCAAATATCAAATAGTGTCAAAATTGACACAAAATAGTTTTTAAATCAAATATTATATTATTAATTGTTATTTTATTCCTAAAAATCTAAGGTTCGGCCAAATGACTTAGATAAGGATATATATATTAATAATAAACAAGTTGTGGATAGTTTGGCATGTTATAGTAAGTGTATTAACCATATAGTGTAAGAAAACAAAAAGACACGGTAAAAGTTAAATTATTTAACTTAAAGTTAAATCTAATTGATAAGGTTAAAATAATAACCTAAACTTGTCTAAATTCTATTGGTTTATAGTATTTCGACCCATCCCCACTTTATCTTCGAAATAAGACCCTTTGGAACCATTATAAACCCATTTTTACTTTAATATAAAATAATATTTTCAGATATTCCTAAGGTGCCCCTCTCCTCCCTTATAAAAGGGCACCTCGTCCCTCTCTTCCTCACACAAATTTGAGCCTTCAAGCTCGGCCAACCCCTGCCAAAATCCCTTATCCACTTACCTAGTATCATCCTAGAGGTCCTGGTCTTCTTCAAAGACCATCCTTAGTTCTTTAAGTGGAGGCTAAGAAAAGGCGCGTCAAAAAGAGGAGGTTCGGACACTTACAAAGCAAGTCGGACCTAAGGTAAGGGAAATATCACAATCTCATTTTTATCCGAGATTGTTTATTCGTAAGTATTTACTGGGGTGTATTTTATCATCCACATCCATGTTCCCTCAATATGTAATATTGTTTCCATCCACTTACAATAGTTTAAATCAAATTTTACCCTTCAGTGAGTTTTTAGTAAAGAATATGAAAGGAATCTTTTGTCGTTTTTTCGTACGAGGTACATTTTGACTTTTCCGACAAAAGTACGAAGAATGTTTTTTTTAACTTATACGGCCTGAATGGATTTTTAAAAAATTATTTCAAAGAAGCTTCCTTTACAAGATTTCATGTTTATTTTTAATCAAATTCTTTTAGTTTAAAATTGTATGTCATGTTAAGAAAAGAAAAAGTTTTGAAGTAAAAAGGATATTTTCCTCAAGAATGTAGTTCAAGTGTTTTATCAAAATTATTTTCCATCTAATATAATAAAGGGTTCTGTTTTTATCCCTATTGTTACATTGATTTGATTATGTTTTGATGGAATTATTTTTATGAATTCCTTTATCATATATGAATTGTTTTATGATGTCATGATGTTTAAGATTCCCATTTTTATTACATGGGTTATGCAATGATGTATGATTTATGATTTTGTGGCACACATAAGAATGGTATCATTATGAGATGTGTGGGACCTATATCTCCCTCCAATGCATTGGGTAAAGATTTTATATCTCATGAGATAGACATGGCTGGAATGGTAGGTTATATCGGTTCAGTGAAACAGGACTGAAACGAGGGTTACTCGATTCAGAAAGAGACTTTGTCCACTAAGATAGTCTTGGCAATGAGTCTTGACTAACAAGAAATGATTCTCTATGATTATGTGTGAATGACACAAAGTTTCATGTTTTATGTTATGATTATTGTGATTACATTTCACTGCCACGATTAGAAGATTACGTTCCGAGTTTCCAAAGACGCTAAAATATTACGATCCTTGTGTGTGTGTTTTTGTTCTGTACTAAGTATTCGGCAAAAGTAATGTAATGTCCATGTACGTCATGTTTCGGGTCTCTACAGTTGGTATCAGAGGAAAGGTTTAGTCAACCTTTGGAAACTAGGATGCGAGAACTTTAGTGAGATCCATAGAGATATTTCTAAGGTATGTCTAGGGATGTCTCTAAGGTTAAGTAAATGTATAGGTTATAGTCCTAGAATTGCGCTAACGATCGTGGAATTTAACCTAAGATGTTATATATTGAGGGTACTCCCCCTTTACTATGTTGTTTTCTCTAGCATGATTTTTGCCTTTCACAAGATTCTTTTTGTGTTTTAGTTAATGGAGGGAACCAGAAAGAATTAGGTTAGTATTGAATCCAATGGACAAATTGGTGACTATGAGCAACAAAATTGTGTAATTCCTAGAGAGAAAGATTTTGTGATTATGCCAAATCATTCATCGCGATATATGATTAACAAGGTGAAATTTAGTGGTATGCCTAATTCATCAAATAAGAGGAAGATAGACTTTTATGCATGTTCGCATGTTGAGGATCATAAAGAAAGAAAGATTGAGATTTCTAAAGAAGGGAAGAAGAACCTTGAGGAATACCTCAAATGGAGGGACAGATGTTATCTGTGTGGAGAAAAGAGACATAGAGTGACAGACTGTTATGGAGTTCAATGTCTTATTTGTGGAGAACATGGGCATTACCCAACTCAATTCCCTGAACTAAAAAGATACTTCTAAATCAAGGAAGGACTTATTCCAGGACAATCATTGAAGTGGATGGACTGAAGTGTTTATGTATTGGTATTCAAGAATAATTTTTTTGAGGTACTTTTATGGTGTATTGGAATATTTATGTGTTGGTCTAATGTGGTATTCAAATTGATTGAGATATTTTTTGGAAATAAGATGATATGCACATAATGAAGGTAAAACGAGAAAATGAAATGTTTAACAGTATTCATGAGCTCATGATTGATATAAGGACTAAGTGATATCATGGTTTGAGTATATAGAATTTTGAGGATTTTGGTATGTGGAAGGTGTTAACTTTTAACTGCATTCATGTTTTCACTAAGGCTCAATGTGTATTCAAGAGAATACATGATTAATGACTTTGAATGTTTTGAATGTGACCAACAAAACATATCTTATGATATATGGGGATCAACGATGGTATTAAATCTCTGGTAATCATTTTCACTATGTTATGAGAGTGGACTGTAGTATTATGGATAAGCCTAAAGATTGGAATGGATTATGTTGGAAATAAGTTAGTATTGTTTAAGGATAGAAGTTTTTTTTCGATATTATTGATGGGATGTTATAGTAATGTAGTTTTAGAAAAAGGACAACCTGCAGGACAGGCGACAACCCATCGCGTTGGACAAGGCTGTAGGAATCGAACCCACAACCGAAGTGTGACTGGCCTTTATCGCCTACCACTCGCCTACAGGAAGTCCCTGTTTAGTAGAAACTAGTTTTATTATATTAAGCAGTATGATATATGGAGTATAAGTCCATTTTAGGAACAATATATGATTAATCTCACTATAGATCGACTTATGTATATAATTTTTGCTAACCTTTTGTTTGAGACAGATGGAATGACCCGTCATTCTATCACATGATCTGCTAACACTTCACGAATAACAAATTCAACTTCATTTATTTAAGAGATGAAGTGGAAATTGTTCAAGGCACGAACAACAGTGAGATTGTTCCAAAATAAAGTAAGTATTTATTCTAATTCAAATTTTCAACTTTAGGGAAATGATCTTGAAAACCAAAAATGTTGTCCTAGTGCCCCTATATCCGATGAATCAGATGGTACCCTAGATCATCACAAATTTATGGCTTTGTGATTGCTATCTTTTCCATAGCCATGTTCTCTACCACTCTCCATCAGAACATGATGGTTAAATATTTCTTCCATATCCATATTTTCACCTATGTGGAAACCCAGTGATTAGTTTATTTGGGTAACCATTACGTTTCATACTTTTGTTTTTAAAGATTGGTTTTGGTATTCCTTTTTACAATGTGGGTTTCGATTAAAGAAACTTTTGAATAGTAAACCATTTATAACCCCGACGAATTTTGAGGGCGAAATTCATTTTAAGGGGGGTAGAATGTAACACCCCGAGATTTTATGAAAAATATTCTTTTTAATTTCATTAATGTCTTGTATTATAAAATACACAAGGATCTTTCACAACACACATATCTGACCTAGCTTGAATTACACGCAATCACGACCTTCCATGATAGCGTGTGTTGTACGCAACACCAAGTTTCGCTAAACAACGATATGCTATTAAAATATTGTTAAAACTAGCCGTTATGAATAGTAATAACCACTTTTTGAAATTTTGTAAATTTTGTTTGTCAAAATGGATTTCATTTTTGGATTCGGAGTATCGAATTTAGCCTAAGGTGAAATTTTGGTACTTTTCGGATAACTTTCATATTATGATGAATAGTGAAAATTACTAAATTATAATTAAAAACAACTTTTTTTAGTCAAAATAATTAATAGTGATAAATTATTAATTTGAGTGGTTTTAAAGTATATTTAGAATATATTTTTACAATATAATACAATTTTGGTCGTTGGATGTAATTTTACAATTAAACCAAACATAAACAAGTGTCAATCTTTTGATAGATATTGTTTCTTAAAAACACGCTATTTGTTTTAACAGCGGGATTTAATTATAAAATTAATTAATGCAACTTCTATGTTATGAATTTGGTAAAATAGACTTCATTTTTAAATTCGGAATATGAAATATAGCTTAGAATGAAATTTTGGCATTATTCTGAAAAACATCAATTTTTGATGAATAGTGAAACTACTAAGTGGTAGTTAAAAAACTGAATTTTTCATAAAACATAATTTTACCGCTTCTGTGAATGGAATTTCAAAAATCCGAGAGACACGGTTGATTTCAGTAAGTAAAATGTGGTTCAATGAGATGAAAATAATTATTGGTGAATAGTAACTTTTTACTTTTATTTACCACGGTTAAAAGTAAATAGGGTAATTAAGGGTAAAAATGATATTAATATTACCCTAACACATGTCCTAATCCTATTGAACAAGTGTATCTCGACCAAAATCAACCTTAAGTGTAAAATATTATCATTTAGACCCACTTGGATTAGATTAGGACATTTATTATTATTTAATTTAAAGAAGAGTTAAAAGAGTTAAAATCAATGTTTATTTACTAAAACATTTTTAATATAGGGTTATACATAAGATAAATTCGATTGTAAATATTCATTAGAAATCTAAAAGTATTTCCTACATAATGGTATTTTATTTGTAATTTTTAGACATCAAATAATATAATTTATTTATGACACAATGATGATGCAGTAATTATCTTATTAATGAAATATTGACATAATTGATATTATAAATACCAAAATAAATGTAATTTGAGACTTTTTATGAATTCCACTAATTTTATAGGTCACTATAATATATTAGTGTTTATTTAATCAACTTGGTTTGAACAAATAGTTCTTTTATGACTTTCACAAAAATAAAATATCAAATAGTGTCAAAATTGACACAAAATAGTTTTTAAATCAAATATTATATTATTAATTGTTATTTTATTCCTAAAAATCTAAGGTTCGGCAAAATGAATTAGATAAGGATATATATATATTAATAATAAACAAGTTGTGGATCGTTTGGCATGTTGTAGTAAGTGTATTAACCATATAGTGTAAGAAAACAAAAAGACACGGTAAAAGTTAAATTATTTAACTTAAAGTTAAATCTAATTGATAAGGTTAAAATAATAACCTAAACTTGTCTAAATCCTATTGGTTGATAGGATTTCGACCCATCCCCACTTTAGCTTCGAAATAAGACCCTTTGGAACCATTATAAACCGATTTTTACTTTAATATAAAATAATATTTTGAGATATTCCTAAGGTGCCCCTCTCCTCCCTTATAAAAGGGCACCTCCTCCCTCTCTTCCTCACACAACTTTGAGCCTTCAAGCTCGGCCAACCCCTGCCAAAATCCCTTCTCCACTTACCTAGTATCAGCCTAGAGGTCCTGGTCTTCTTCAAATATCATCCTTAGTTCTTTAATTGGAGGCTAAGAAAAGGCGCGTCAAAAAGAGGAGGTTCGGACACTTACAAAGCAAGTCGGACCTAAGGTAAGGGAAATATCACAATCTCATTTTTATCCGAGATTGTTTATTCATAAGTATTTACTGGGGTGTATTTTATCATCCACATCCATGTTCCCTCAATATGTAATATTGTTTCCATCCACTTACAATAGTTTAAATCCAATTTTACCCTTCAGTGAGTTTTTAGTAAAGAATATGAAAGGAATCTTTTGTCGTTTTTTCGTACGAGGTACATTTTGACTTTTCCGACAAAAGTATGAAGAATGTTTTTTTTAACTTATACGGCCTGAATGGATTTTTAAAACATTATTTCAAAGAAGCTTCCTTTACAAGATTTCATGTTTATTTTTATTCAAATTCTTTTAGTTTAAAATTGTATGTCATGTTAAGAAAAGAAAAAGTTTTGAAGTAAAAAGGATATTTTCCTCAAGAATGTAGTTCAAGTGTTTTATCAAAATTATTTTCCATCTAAGATAATAAAGGGTTATGTTTTTATCCCTATTGTTACATTGATTTGATTATGTTTTGATGGAATTATTTTTATGAATTCCTTTATCATATATGAATTGTTTTATGATGTCATGATGTTTAAGATTCCCATTTTAATTACATGGGTTATGCAATGATGTATGATTTATGATTTTGTGGCACAATAAGAATGGTATCATTATGAGATGGGTGGGACCTATATCTCCCTCTAATGCATTTGGTAAAGATTTTATATCTCATGAGATAGACATGGCTGGAATGGTAGGTTATACCAGTTCAGTGAAACAGGACTGAAACGAGGGTTACTCGATTCAAAAAGGGTCTTTGTCCACTAAGATAGTCTTGGAAATGAGTCTTGACTAACAAGAAATGATTCTCTATGATTATGTGTGAATGCCACAAAGTTTCATGTATTATGTTATGATTATTTTGATTACATTTCACTGCCATGATTTATCCCGTGTTATGAAATTATGATCTCTTTTGCAGGTTAAGATTTCCAAAAGTTATGTGCTTGTGTATATGATGTGATTGATATTTCTTTTGTTTACCCTTACTGAGCATTTGAGCTCACCCTTTTATGTTTTCTTTTCCCCAGGATATAATGAAAGGTTTTAGGTAAAAAAAGGAAGATCTTTATGGGAGATATTGAAGATCTTTCACCACGATTAGAAGATTACGTTCCGAGTTTCCAAAGATGCTAAAATATTACGATCCTTGTTTGTGTTTTTTTGTTATGTACTAAGTATTCAGCAAAAGTAATGTAATGTCGATGTACGTCACGTTTCGGGTCTCCACAATAGAAGCTTTGGAGTGGGAAGACATTCGGGGAATTTCCCTTAACAAGTATTTCCCTCGTTCCATGAGAACGAGAATAGAGAAAGAGTTTCTCGAGCTGAAGCAGAAGGAGAACGAATCTATCGGAAGCTACGAGATGAACTTCACAAGTCTTTCCCGTTATACCTCAAGCTTTGTCATGGACCCTAATGGGAAGGTTGATAGATTCTTTGGTGGAGTACGACCTCATCTGCGGAAGAATCTATCCAACAGAGACTATGATAGCTATGAAGAAATAGTTTGAAGTGCTATGAAAGTCGAGCTGGAGTTTGGTGAGACACAATGGTCTCATAAACCAAATGAAAAGAAGATATCGTTGGAGCCCAGTTTAGGGAAGTATTTTGATCAGGGAAGAGGTGGAAAGCAAATGCAACTTACCACATGCAATAAATGTGGGAAGAATCATCTGGGGAACTGCTTGAACGGAAGTGGAAAGTGCTAAAAGTGTGGAAGAGGAGGCCATATTGCTCGGAATTGTCATAGTGAGGTGAAGCCTCAGCTTCCCAACACTAATGACAGAGGAAAGATGGTTCTGGACCTACCCGAAGTCACATGCTTCAAGTGTGGACAGCTTGGGCACTTTGCTAACCAATGTCCAAATCCGAGGGCGGTGGAGGGGAATCACCATCAACCTCAGCAGAGGCCAAGAGAGCAAGGTCGTGATTTCGCTATCACAACAGCTGAAGTTGAAGTCCCGAACGATGTGGAAGCAAGTACTCTTGTCGTCCTCTCAAAACTAGCAAGTACTTTATTTGATTCTGGTTCTACGCATTCCTTTATTTCCTCCAAGTTTGTAAGGAATATAGAATCAATCCCCGAACTGCTAGAGGTAGAGTTTTCTGTCAAGACTCCAAGTGGGATTATCCTTGCATCAACAGTATTTAGAGACTCTAGTGTTTACTTTGGTGAGAACAATCTTATCGCAAATCTAGTAGTCATTCCCATGATGGAATTCGACATTATACTAGGGATGGACTGGCTCTCAATGTATAATGCTAATATCAAATTCAGAAGTAAGGAAATCTCAGTAGTCTTGAATGAACGACCTATAGTTATCTTCCATGGAGAGATATACCGAACTGATCCCTATCTAGAAGAACCTCCTATAGCATTCTTTATGGAGTTAATCGGTGATGATGAAGAAGGAAAAGGTAGCATACAAATAGAAGATGTTCCGATTGTTCAGGAATACATGGATGTATTTCCTGAGGAGTTACCTGGACCTCCCCCAGAAAGAGAGGTAGAGTTCTCCATTGAACTAGTACCTGGGTCTCAACCGATATCAAAGACTCCGTATAGAATGGCAAATGTGGAGCTATAAGAGTTAAAGAAACAACTCCAAGACTTGTTGGAGAAGGGGTTTATCCGACTGAGTGTGTCTCCTTGGGGAGCACCAGTTCTCTTTGTGAAGAAGAAGGATGGATCAATGCGGCTATGCATCGATTATAGAGAACTGAACGGGATCACGGTGAAGAACAGATATCCTCTTCCAAGAATTGATGATTTATTTGACCAACTACGTGGGTCTCAATTCTTCTCTAAGATTGACCTTCGATCTGGTTATCATCAACTGAGGGTGAAGAAGGAAGATATTCCAAAGACTGCCTTCCGATCAAGATATGGGCATTATGAGTTTACTGTTATGCCCTTCGGCTTGACTAATGCTCCTGCTATTTTCATGGATTTGATGAATAGAGTCTTTAAGGACTACCTTGATAACTTTGTGTTAGTTTTTATTGATGATATTTTGATATATTCAAAAAGTCGTGAGGAGCATAAAGATCATCTAAGGGTTATATTGAAAACTCTGCAGAAGGAGAGGCTCTTTGGGATGTTCAGCAAGTGTGAGTTTTGGTTACAACAGGTGGCTTTCTTGGGGCACATCGTAACCAATGAAGGAATCTCGGTTGACCCTGCAAATACAATGGTTGTGGAGGAGTGGCCTCAACCCACAACAGTAACTGAGATTCGTAGTTTCCTTGGTTTAGCAGGATATTATAGGAGGTTTGTGAAAAACTTTTCACGGCTTTCTAATCCACTAACCAAGTTGACTCGAAAAGAAGTTAAGTTCATCTGGACAAAGGAATGCAAGGAAAGTTTCCAAGAGCTGAAGAAGAGATTGGTTACTGCACCTGTGTTAACACTACCCTCTATCGGAGAAGGATTCGTTATTTTTAGCGATGCATCTCTGAAAGGGCTTGGGTGTGTCCTCATTCCAAATGACAAAGTAATTGCTTATGCATCTCGACAGTTGAAGATTCATGAGCAGAATTATCCTACGCATGATCTAGAGATGGCGACAGTTGTTTTTGCTCTAAAGATATGGAGGCACTATCTTTATGGGGAGAAATGTGATATATACACTGACCACCAAAGTCTAAAGTATATTTTCACACAGAAAGAATTGAACATGAGACAAAGGAGATGGTTGGAGCTTATTAAAGACTATGATTGTTCAATTCATTAACACCCTAGAAGAGAAAACAATGTCGCGGATGCGTTAAGCAGGAAAGATCCTGTTGTTATGGCAACAATGAGGATCTTAGGAGATCCCTTGATTAAAGATCTAGTAAAACTGGACATGAGAATTATAAGGAAAGGGACATCATCAACCCTATTCCAAATGATTTCTCAACCTTCATTACTAGAGAGGATCAAGAAGGCTAAAAAATAATATCCTTTGCTACAGGAGAAGTTTGAGGCTGTAAAGGATGGGAAGTCCCCTGATTTCCATATTGATCAAGAAGGTGTATTGAAATTTCATACAAGAATATGTGTTCCATCTATTCCGGAGATAAAGAAAGAACCGATGGATGAAGCTCATATTTCTACATTATCTATACACCCGAGAAGCACTAAGATGTATAGAGACCTTCGTGATCATTATTGGTGGGATAACATGAAGAGGGAGATTGCTGATTACACTACAAGGTGCCCGGTGTGTCAGCAAGTAAAGGCAGAACGACAACTTCCTAAGGGGGTATTACAACTGCAACCCATACCAGTATGGAAGTGGGATAATATCACTATGGACTTTGTAACTGGTCTCCCGAAAACATCCAAAGGAAACAATGCGATATGGGTTATTGTGGACCGTCTCACCAAGGCAGCCCATTTTATCTCTATTCGGGAAGATTTCTCTCTGGATCAGCTTGCCAAGATATACGTGAAGGAAGTGGTAAGGCTGCATGGGGTACCACTATCCATCGTATCTGATCGTGACCCAAGATTCACATCAAAATTCTGGAGAAGTCTTCAACATGCTCTGAATACTGAATTGAATTTTAGTACGGCCTATCATCCTCAAACTGATGGCCAATCTGAAAGGACTATTCAGACACTCGAAGACATGTTGAGATTATGCTCAGTGGAATTTAAAGGTGGATGGGATAAACACCTCCCATTAGTTGAGTTCTCCTCTAACAATAGCTTCCATTCGAGTATTCAGATGGCACCCTATGAAGCTCTATATGGAAAGCAGTGTAGAACTCCTACTTGTTGGGATGAAACTGGTGATAGGAAGCTTCTTGGGCCTGATCTCGTGCAAGAGTTGACGGAACAGGTTCATGCCATCCAAAAACACATAAAGGCTGCTCAGAGTCGGCAGAAGAGCTATGCTGACAATCGTCGAAGGGACTTGGAGTTTGGTGTTGGTGACAATGTCTTCCTTCGAATTTCTCCATGGAAGAGAGTCATGCGGTTTGGGAAGAAAGGGAAGCTCAGCCCTAGGTACATTGGCCCCTATGAAATCCTTGATCGCATAGGAGCAGTGGCCTATCGTCTAGCACTTCCACCGAACCTAGCTCAAGTTCATGATGTCTTCCATGTATCTCTCTTGAGGAAGTACATACCCGACCCTTCGCATGTACTGAACCCAGAGGTGGTACAACTGGAACATGACCTCTCTTACGAGGAGCAGCCAGTGGAGATCTTGGGCCGTAGAGACAAGGTCCTACGAAACAAGACTACCAACCTTGTGAAAGTGTTGTGGAGGAATCATAAATATGAAGAGGCGACTTGGGAGCCGGAGGAAACAATGAAGCAAAAGTACCCTCACCTTTTCGACTAGGCCTCAAGTATAAATTTCGGGGACGAAATTTCTTAAGGGGGGAGGAATGTAACGACCCAATCTTTTTGAGTAGTAGATTAACTTACTCTTAATGATTTAATAAGATGTTAATGGTTAATGCAGGAAGAGGAGTCGATGGCTTCATCCAGTAGACTCGACCCTTATGAAGCCCACTTATCAGAGCTTGGGAAGGAGGTAGCATCTGTGGGCTTCGCTTTGGACCAAGCCCAAGCCGAACTCCAGCGTGTCAAGCTTGAACGGAAACGCCTACGGGAGAAGTTCAAGTTAGTAGAGATTACTACTAGGGCAATGTTATCTGAGCCTCCCTCAGATTCTCTCACCATAGCACACCTTACACTTAGGTCTTATTCCGGTGTTATAAGTGGCTATGTGACGAGACCCTAGATTCCTTGTGTAATCCATTCGGGTGAATAAATTGAGATTTCTTCCTTTAGTGATGTTTGTGAAATTTCAAAAGTCTAGATAATTTTAGAATGTATTTTATTGATGAATTTTGAAAAAAGGATATTTTAAAATATTTATGTAAACCCTAAATAACTAATGATGTGTAATGATTTTCAAAAAATGGTCTTCTACAAAAGTGTTCAGTAAGGAATTTGGAGTCTAATAAGATCAACTTAATTTTTGATGAATAGTAAATTATGAATAGTGATTTTACGCATAGGATTAGTGATGTGACCAAATGGATTAGTAATTTCACTCAAAGAAAGTTTTAATATAATTCAGACACCTAGATTAAGTAATGTGATTCAATAAAATGGGTAAATAACGGTTTCATAAATTATTAGTCAAGTATTAGTTTTTTTCCGATTAATAGTGTTTTTAAATTAAAAATTTAATTAAAAATAATTAGAAAATTATTTTTATAAAAATGACTTTATTTTTGAACTCAGAGCATCGATATTATGTTATGGTAATTTTTTGGGATTTTTCTGAAAAAAACGAATTTTCGATGAATAGTGTTTTTATTTGAAAATTAAATTAAAATTATTTAGAAAATTATTTTTATAAAATGGAGTTTATAAATGTATTTAGAGCATCTATATTTGGTTAAGGTGAAATTTTGGGATTATTCTGAGAAAGTTGAATTTTCGATGAATAGTGAAAATATAGTTTTTAAGTTATGGGTGTTTAATGACATCATTAAATGATGTATTAAGTATATATTCAATATGGTCGAATTATGAATAGTACGATAAGGTGTGAGGTGTCCCAAGTGGCCAATACCATGGGCAAATACCATGGGAAAGCCCATGGTTTTTCCAAAACCACTAGTGAGGTGTCCCTTGGCCATTAATGCCTTGTCCCCTCACTTTCCCTATAAATACCCACCCTTTCCTCCTTTAGTTTCCACTCCCAACTCTCCCCCAATGAAGTTCTGGTCTCCTTACCTCCCAAGGAGTCCTCCCAAGGTGCCCCCAAGCCCTCAAGGTCCAAAACGTTGAGTTTCAAGAGTCACGTTTTAAGGTAAGGGATCTGACCCCTCTCTTTCTTTTCATGTAATCTCTTTTATGTCATTCTTTTTATGCTCCATGTTATTATGTGAGAGGATGTTATTTTATATTCCTCTTACTTCCCCTTTCATGTTTATATGATGAGAGATCCCCTCTTACTCTCATCATTTCGTTTTATGAAAGTTTAAGTGACGCCGTTAGGCTGCCGAATGTTTAAGTGATTCTTTCACCCTTCTCATTTTTTCAAGTTCGATTTTCATGTCAAATATTTCAAGTTCCTTTTTATAATGTTGGGGTATGATCTCTATATCTATCATACTGATCTCTTATGATCATATGATGAGATACCCTATTTGCTCTGTTCAATTTATTTTTGTTGAAGTTTAAGTGACGCCGTTAGGCTGCCGAATTTTCATAAGAGGAATCAAATTTTTGTCTTCCTTCCATGTTTTTCATTTCAAATGGTATGTCCTTAAAATTGCATCACCATTTCCATATATCCTTCTTATTCTGTCCCTCTACTGTTTTATGGGTCAATTATGATTGTTCGACCCATGTTCCCTCTCTTTTCAAAGTTTTTTAAAACCTTGTAACATAGTCGTTATGCTGCAGAATCTTCGTCTCAAAATGCCTCTCTTTTATCAAATTTTTTTTATGTTATTAAGTGAATACTCAAAGCTCCTATTTCTACAGGGGTATTCACATATATATAAAAATGTTCTATTTTAAATTCTGGGATTTACATACATGATACCCGCTTTCCCTTTCCGTGGGTTTAAAGTAACGTAAAGATCATGTCTTTAAAGCAGTTTTTAAAACGTTATGATTATGAAATGAAACCCATTTATTTTATGCTATATGGGTTATTTCTGAAATGTTTGATGATGATATATGTGGATCACATGATAATAAAGGAAAATTTAAGGGTGCGCCCTGATAGCGCTCTAATGCATTGGGTAATGACTTAATCTCTAGAGATGACCATTTTAACGACGCCTTGGTGAATAACCTTGGTAATTTTTAACGACACCTTGGGGATGGACCTTGGTGAAACGAAAAGATTGTCAATATTAAGTGTTACAGCCACATCTTCAAGTTATGAAAATGTTATTTTTATTATGATGTATCTCATGATTTCTTTCTCATGCCTTAAAGTTCTTTTCCTGTCCTTATTGAAGTATCTCAAGTTCACATGTAAAATGTTTCTCTTGTTTCCCTTACTGGGCCTTCTGCTCACCCTTTCTTTTGATGTATGTCCCCAGGTTATGAGATGCATAATGAACATAGGATGAACTAAAGGAGAATCCTTTCAAGTGTTTAAGAAGAATGTTTTATGTTTTTTTTATGTATTATGTTCCTTGTTTCCAAGACACTAAACCTGAACGATCCTCAGTTCCGTGTAATGGAATGAAATTTATGTTATAAAAAGACGGGATGTTATACAATTCAATTACACAACAATAAAAAAGTAGTTTTTAATAGTTGTTTTTTATTTGGAAAGATTTAGATCATATCTTCTATGAACTAAAGTCACTGTATTTTCTGATCATGCAGATCTCAGATACTTGATAAAGAATGTTGAAGCTAAACCAAGGCTAGTGAGATGGATGTTACTAGTGTAGGAGTTCAACATAGAAATCAAGGAAAATAAGGGATCTAAGAACCAAGTGGCTGATCGTTTAAGAAGACTTCCCAACACTGCTAAAGTTATAATTCCAGAAAAGAACCATTGAATGATCACATTCCAGGATAGCAGTTGTACTTGGTTAAAGGAGAAGTGCCTTGGTATGCTGACATGGTCAATTATCTGGTAACATCTCGGGTCCCATCACATTTAAATTCTCACCAGATTCACAAAATGAATGATGATTCTAGATATTACATTTGGGATTATCTATTTCTTTTGAAGATTTTCAATGACCAAATGATAAGAAGATGTTTGATTGAGAGTGAAATTGGTTCTGTCTTTGTGTTTTGTCACACATTAGCCTATGAAGGCCACTTTGGACCTCAATGAAAAGCAAGGAAGGTTTTATAATCTGATCATTATTAGCCATCCATTTTTAAAGATTCTCATGAATTTTGAAAAAGTTGTCCAAAATGTTAGTTTTTTGGAAACATTTCAAAGAGACAAGAAATTACCCAACAACCACTTAATTTTTGTGATATTTTTGAATGCTGGGGGATAGATATTATGGTCCCATTCCCAATGTCATTTGGAAATCTTATATCTTTCTTGTGGATGATTATGTTTCCAAATGGGTGGAAGCAAAAGCCACCAGGACTGATGATGCTAAAATTGTTTGTGATTTTTTCAGGAATAACATATTTTGTAGGTTTAGAGGCCTAGATCCATAATTAGTGATCAACAGACTCAACTTTTCAATAGGATAATTGAGGCTTTGATGAATAAGTATGGAGTGATTCATAAAACATCAACTCCCTATCACCCACAAACAAATGGTCAAGCTGAAGTGTCTAATAGGGAAATCAAAGGAATTTTTAAGAATACTGTTAAACCAAACATGAAGGATTAGAGCCAGAAGCTGGAAGACAGATTATGAGATTATAGGATATCCTACAAGACCCCACTTGGAATGAGTCTATATATACTGATTTATGGGAAAAAAATTTCACCTACCTGTGGAACTGGAGCATAAGGCATATTGGGATATTAGGAAGATGAATCTGGATCTTGAAAGTGCTGGAAAAGTGATAAGGCTGCAGTTACAGGAGATAGATGAAATTAGAAGAGAAGCATTTAAAAATTACAGGATTTATAAAGAGAGTACCATAGTGGCTCATGACAAGATGATCCAACTGAAAGAATTCCATCCTGCAGATAAAGTGTTTCTTTTCAATTTAAGACTCAAGCTGATGACAGGTAAACTTTGTTCCAGATTGGAGAGTCCATTTATAGTTACTCATTTATATCCTTTCGGTGTTGTGCAGACTAGGAAGGATAGAGACCAGGATCCATTCACTATTAATGGACACATGCTGATGAAATTACAAGGGACCATTCCATCAGATTCAGTGGAGAAGATCCCTCTCCTCCAACCTATCTATCAATAAGATCCATCAGGTTGTGCTTCTCCTTCACACTTACTTGCTGCTGTGATTCATTTTCAAAGTTTCTTACATGTTAAATCCACTTGAATTCATTTAGGACACTTCATCATTTAAGTGTGGGGTAGGGAACCTTTGATGGTTAGTATTTTCATTTTGTGTTTGTTTTTCAAAAAAAAATTTGTATTTTCAAAATTTTGTGTGTTTATTTTTCAGTTTTTGGTTTGTTTCTGAAACTTTTTAGCTGAAATGATTACCATTTCAATTTTTGAAACCCATTTCATTGAGTGAAACAATTTATTCCATGAAACTGAGCTTAAATGAATCATGAAAATGATTTTGTTTCAAGGTCAATTTAGTGGTAATTTCATGAAAAGTACTGAGATTTTTGAATCTGATGCCACATCTCACTGTCTTAATATTTTAAATCACTTTCCCGTGAGGCTTTTGAACCATTGTTTTTATATTATTTTCATTCACCTCACTTCTTGAGATAACCAGGCCATGCTTTTCTTAACCATAATTTGATTCATTCCTTTCAAAACTTGAGGGTTTTGGGTACATTTGTTTTAAATAATTGGGGAATTTCTTTGGGTTGAAAGACCCCTTTTCAAGAGAATCTCTTTCATTATGTCCTACCTTGTAGATTTAATCCCTTTAGAACTTATTATCCATGATGAACCTATTAGGATAGCCAGATTACAATCCAATTTTCCATATCCAACCAGCTCTTGATGTGAAATTGCATGATATGGTTGAACTTCATTGTGGGGGAAGTTGTCTTGTGATGTACTACCTCATTTGGTGATACTTTGGGTTGAAATTAAAATTCTGAAGAGATGTGTGTGTGGATGAAAAATCATTTTGTTGAAAGTTATGCCTTTTCTAGAGCTCTTAGGATAAATGAAGTTGTGCCTTTCTGAAGCTTCTAAGGGAGGAAGAAAGTTGGGCCATTTCTGGAGCTTTCAAGAAAAATCATATTTACGTATATTGAAATTTTTCAGCTAAAATATTTATTTTTTTTTGATGATTTATTGATATTTCATGATGATGGAGCTTAATTTTTACTAATAGGAGTGAAGAGGATACCATACATGAGTGAAAACTAGAATTGTGCAATTTTACTTTAAAAAGAGCCAAGCCCTCCTCATTCAGCCTCAAAATTTTCACATAAAAATCCTACCAACCGAAAGCCAAAGAACAAATCTGAAATTTCCTCATGACAAACATATGTCCTTGACTCACATAGGGTAGAGAATTAGGAGTTTTTCAAACCTATGGTGACCCTTGCATTGGTTTGGATGATAAAAACTTTGTTGAAAATTTATATTTGTTAGATGAGAGAAAATTCATGTGAGGAAGGTGTCTTGTGTGCATACGAGGAGAAATAAAGAGGAAAAATATTGAATTATATGATATGGGAACTTGGAATACTTTTTATGGATGGGGCATGATATCTTTTTCTTGGATTGAAATTGTTGGATCTCAAATGGCATGTGTTTTGAATTTGCTTTGATTTGATTTTGATAGTGACTTGTCCTGGAGTCCAAGAGATATGTGTGGGGGAATTGATAGAGATAATATTTTAATTATTTTTTCATATGTGTTTCAATGATTTATACTCTACCAATTAATCAATTTGATCTTATTTTTATCATTTTAGTGTCTTGGTAAATTATGTTCTTAATTATGGAAATTGGTTAATTTTGAAAATTTAGCAGTTTTGTGGAGCTTCTGTATTTCAGGAATATCGTTTACATATTTTATCCAAATTGTGAGATTCCTCTATAGGATTTCTATAATTGTTCTCTTAAAATTTTTCTTTTGTACATGGATGTAATTCTTCACAAAATATCCAATAGCAATTCAACTAGTGGAAAACGTTTTCTGGCCGACAGAATGGACCCCTCCATAATTAAAGAAGTATATGTCGGGACACAGTTGTCTAAATGAGGTTATTCCAGCTGGAAAACAAATAGTACTCCTCTATTCATGTTCAAATTAATTTTAATGAAGAAATTAGGTCATTTAAGGATCCATTTAATGCAGACAAAGAGAAGAAGTTGAAGAGTCACCTCGGGAAGAAGAAGATGTCATTAGTAATTCGAGGATAACTTTTCTTCCACCTGTCCAAATTTTCTGATATTTGGAGGAATAATGCACAAGATACAGGGGGAAAACATTTATGAAGACAAATACCCAATATTATGCCATTTATTATTCTAACTAAACTCAAAATTTCAGTGTAGTAATTTTAGAGGGAAAATTTATACTCCAAAAGCCAATAAATAAAAGTGGTCACTTTCATTCAAAGGAGTTAAAGAAGGTGCAAGAGTTTTTGTGCTGGAGGATTGAGTTTTTGAAGTTTTTTTTATTTTTTATTATATATTTTATTTGTTTAATCATCCTCTCTTCTTACCCTTTTAAATCTATTACCCTTCACATGGAGGGGTAAAACGTTTGAGTGGTCGGGGAAGGGGAAGTTTCACTTTTGTAATGTCGGAGTTTTGTGCTTAAATGTAAAACCCTATTTTTCTTTTTAATGAATTATATTATTATTGTTTCACAATTCTATTAATGTGATAATGTTTTGAGTTTGGTGTATTCATTTTTAATAGCTTTGGTTAAAGACTTTTAATCTCCCTCCGCCTAGAGAAATTTGTCTTGATCGAGCATATTGTGTTAGGTGGTGAGTGTCCAGTGATCGTTGGCACATGTGTGGAACTAGAAAACTTTTTCTACAGTTATAAGGATACAAAATTTCCGATTGGGACATGACTTAGTTGTTTAGGGATTTTTTATGAACTTCCATGCACATAAGAGTGAGTTCCATTTGTTTCTTTAACCACGGGTGATTGATTACTCGATCGAGGAGTCTTTCATTTGTCATTCAAAAGGAAGAGGGGGAAGATGATCTTTGTGACTATGATAACATTGAAAAAGGTGATACTACCCTGACCCCATCACTCTCTTCATCCATTAGTGTTCACCCTTTGTTTTTTATTTCTTACTTTATTTTTCAACTCAAACAATTTCAAAAACAACCTTTTCATTTTATTAAATTTAAGTGAAAAACATAATTTTTGTGCACTCCTCTATGGAGACATCTTAGGTTAACCACTCTACTACATTTTAACTTAGGTTATAGTTTTTTTCCACACCCAACTACATGAACGTGTCAATTATTTTAAAAAAATGAACACTATTTTTATAACAGTTTCATAGTGAAGTATCACCGCTCCCATTCTATAAAACCCATTTTTAAAATCAAAAACACCTCCAAGTAATTTCATCAAATGTGTAGTGTACATGAATATATCTTTAATGAAAAATTACTTTAAAAATATGAATCTATATAAAAAATTTGATATTAAATAAATAAATACCATAAAACAAAAATAGAAATTTACATTAAATTAAAGTAATTCATGAATTAGAACCTATGTATATGAACTTACCTAATGAATAGAGGAAAAATAATAAGGTTTAAAAATGGAGATTGAAAAAGGATATATTGGGTACTCACAAGACAAGATACATAAGAATCATCATCAAATATTGTAACAAACCGGACTATTTATATGATAATTTTTTCCTAAAAATGTGCGTTAAATTATTTTAAACAGAACAAAACTATATCTCATTAATAATAATGTGAGTATAAATTGAAATATAACCATCATGTTTCAACCGTTATATGACCATTGTTTAATTATGACTATTTTTTTAATATGACCATTGGAAACTATAATCTTGATAAAAATTTTAGTGTTATAATTAGCATTTATAAGTAGAAATGACAAAGGATAATTAATGTAGAAATGCGAAATGATGAACTCAACCAGAAGAGTCATGGTGAGCGAAGCCCATTTATCAGAACTTGGGAGGGAGGTAGTGTCACTAGGTTTCTCTATTGACCAATCCTGATCCAAGCTTCAACAAGTGATGCTTAAACAAAATCTATTGCGAGAGAAGTTTAAGTTTGCAGAAATTACCACTCAGGTGATGTTAGCTGAGCCACCCCATGAGTCTATCACCATCGCATTCCTTAACCTTAGGTCATATATGGGTGTTATAATGGGTTATGTGTCTATTCCTTAGTTACATGTAATTCCATTTTATAAATAAAATTTTTATTCCATCAATTCTATTTTAAAAAATGGTTTTCTTAATAAAATTGAGATGAAATTTGATATATTGAATTGTCAGGAAATTTTTTTAATTTTTAGAAACATATAATTTATTATAATTGTCTAAGTTATTATTAAAAGTTTTTATTTTAATTAAATAGTATGATAAAAAACCTCTTATTTAATTATAAAAGATAAAATAATTTTATTTTTCTAAGTGTATGAAAATTTACTATGCATTTTCAATCCGCTATTATTTTTAATAATTACGGATTATTATATTTAATAGTTAATATTATCATATTTATTTTACTAGTATGATAAAATAAACATAATTTTTTAAATCAACACATTTATTTTAGGTTAGGGTCAATTTAAGATAATTTTCTAAATTACTTTATTTTTTTGAATAGTAAAAATACAATTTGAGTTTTTTGGTATGTTTAATGACATCATAATTATGTAAAATTTTTGTAATAATTAATTAACCATAGTCCATGACCTAAAATATTATTTTTTTATTAATATCATGTTTTTAATACATTTTAATCAATTTCTGAATATATAATTTACTTTCCAAATTCTAAAATAGAAACATGAACTTTAAAAATGTTATTCTTTGAAAATGATAATTTTCCTTGATAGAAATAGTAATGTAAAATTGTGGTCAAATGTTGTGTGATTAAATGACATAAAATAAGTTCCAAGTGTCCAATACAATGGTCAAGCCCAGTTTTTTTCAATTACCACCACCCAGGTGTCCAAACCCTTTATTTAAAAATTAATAAAAAAATCCCTCACTTTTAATAAAAATACCCACCCATTTCTTCATTTATTTTCACTACCAATTCATCCTCCATGAATATATTATATTTTTACCTCCCAAGGAGTCCTCCCAATGTGTCTTGAGTCCCCCACGATCCCAATCCTCAAGTTTTAGTAATTACATTTCAGGGTAAGGGAAATCTCGACTTCTCTTTTTCTTCCAAGTTTTATTTTTATCTGGAATGTATTTAAAATTTCCAAACCTCGTAATTCTGACCATTTTATTCTACCCCTTTACTTATTAAGAGTTTTTTGTTAACGGGATACCCTTTTACCCTCTATTTTTACCCTTTTCAAAAACCACTTTTTATACCCATTAGGCCGACGATTTTACTTCTCAAAATTTCTCTCTTATCCCCAGGAAATTTCCTTATATTTTCTATTTGTGAATACCAAAACCTCTTTATTTTAGAAGGGTATTCACGAAGATATAGAAATGATTTATTTTATTTTGTAATATATATACATAAAATCCTCATTCCCTTTCTATGGGTTATAAATGAAATAAATATATTATCTTTAAGAACATTTTAAAACAACATTATTTTTATATGAAACACATTTCTTTTATTCTCCATGTATTATTTATGAAATTTATTATTATTATCAATGTGGATCAAATTAATTGATACATATTAATTGTTTTCCCTTAACTCATTCAAATTAATTGGGTAAAGAATATAATCTCTAGAGATGACATGTTTTATGATACCTTGGTGTATAACATTGGAAATTTTTATGACACCTTTGTGAAAAACCTTGGTGATATGCTTATTAATGTAAAAATTAAACGTTATATCCAAATTTAAATTTTATTATTCATTTTAATGTTATTATGATGTGAATATTTCTCATGCATTTATGATATTTCCTTATGTTCTTATTGATATTTCTCAAGATCGCAAATATTTTTCCCCTTGCATTCCCTTACTAGGCCTTATGCTCACCCTTTACTTTGATGTATGTCCCCAAGTTATGAGATGTAGTAATTTCTCTTAGGATAAAACTATGATAAATCCATTAAAGTGTATTATAATAATGTTTTAATCATTAATGTATTATGTACACTTTTTTTCAAGAAACTAAACTTTAAAAGATCATCTATTTTGTACAATGTAATGAAACGTTATGTATTAAAAAGGTGGTATTCCATAAATATCAATAAAAATACTTAGATTTGAACAAAAAACACATTTAGGTTCCCATTATATTAAGGTTGAATAGATCATGTGAAATCTAAGAAGAGCAGAGAAAACCAGATAATAAATGGGACATAACTTGAAGAGATCCACCAAGAATGAAGGAAAACCATCAAGAAACCTAGGGGAGAAGCCTCCAGAGTGTTGGGGAAGGATTAGTTTGAGACAAATGGTGATTATGTGGTGATTATATATAAAAAATATATATGGAAAATGGGAAACTTCAAAATTTTGAAAGGTTCGGATTGGGGAACATGGTTAGGCCGCACTATTAGAAAAACGATGCGGCAACAGTGTATGAACACCATCCATTTAAAAAACAAGGTTCATGAATATGTTTTCTATGTTTTATGGTTTGAGAAAACAATGTTAAATCCATGAAATACCTATATAAAACAACCCAAACACTATCATGGTTTCCTTGGTGAGTTCAAATGTTTGACAAAGCATGCTAAAATCATGAAAAATGCCTTTAGAGCCTCATAGTGCCATACTATATGATTAGTACTAACCATGTATCTAAGTTGTGCACCTGACCAACTTTATCAAAAAACAAAAATTTAAACCCCCATAACCCAAAAATCACCAAAATTACCCAGAGGATAAACCAATATCAAACTAAGTAACACTTATGACTAGAATGACATCACATTTCTCCCCATTATAATATATTTAGGTCCCCAGAAAGTGATTTATATTATAGACTCAAAAAAAGAGAATCCCACTAATACCTTATTAACAATTCATTCTCCCACTTATAATCACTATACCATATTCTCTTCCATAGTACATAGACTAGGAGAATTGTTTTATCACACAGTTTCTTTTAATGATGATCTATAATTTGAACCAGTTTCTCAACCACAATCGTGTGGGGAAAAGGTAAACATCATCCAATTAAATCACATGAGAAAGGGTCTAGTTGATACCTAATATATTGGGAAACATAAAAAATTTCATGAATTGATTTCATGAAATACATCAAGTCTAACTGATATATCGTCTTTCTAAGTCTTTCAATGATCTCAAAGGGGCCAAAAAACCTTGGTTCCAACTTACCCTTCTTACCCAACTAATAGTGTACCAATAGAGGATAAAACTTGTCAAATACATATTCAGTAATCTCAAACTCTAGTTGTAAATGATGAAGATACACATAATATTTTTGAAGATTATGATTAGTCATAATATCATATAGACCAACTGCACTATTTCCCATTATATCCTAAACAAGGCTTGGTCCTACCATGGACCGCTCTCCCAACTCTACCAAACATAAGGGATATATAAATGGATTACCATAAAATTATTTGAAGGGAAATATCTTGATTTTTTTTCATTATAATAATTTTTACAAGAAATATTAGATAGAGGCAGATGCATTTCTTTAGAAACACCAAAATCAAACACGCATGCCCGAAGCATATTGTTAAGGATATGGATAGATCGATTAGTCTATCCATCTATCTGTGTATGATATTTCATGATTAATTTCAATTGGAAACCCATTATCTCATTCAAATGCTTCAAAAACCTAGATGTAAACCATGGGTCCAAATTGGAAACAATTCCAGAGGGAACACTATAAAATCGTACCACCACTTGTATATATAAGTGTCAGATATGTTCCACCTTCTTTATCTCCTTGATAGGGAGGAATAGAGATGATTTTATAAGCTGATCACTGATCACCAAAATAAAATACTTCCCACTAGGTGTCCACAGTAAACCAATGATTAAGTCCATAGAGGTATCATCCCAATTACATACCGGAATGGGAAAAGTTTTCAATAAACTAGATGGTCTATTGTGATTCTCCTTAATTTTATAACAAGCAAGGAACTGTGACCCAAAGCCTGAGATCAACTACATCACCCCCAACCACCAAGATTGATGTCTCAGATCATGTTATATCATTGTAGTCATAGGGTTTGTAGACCAAAAATTCTGGTGTCCAATCTTTAATAAATCCTTCCCTAGAGATTTGGAAACAACCAACTTGATTTGGAAACACAAAGATCCAGTGAGGGACCACGACCAATCCCCCAAGGTTTCTCCACCATTTAAGATTTTAATAAAGTATTGGTCACTGACTTCTATTACCTATTTATTCTGAATAAAATTATCTAATAATTATTAAACCTTAATTGAGTCTAAGAACTCCTTCCCACCAACCTATTTAACTCCCAAGTACATCTCATTGAACAAATTAATCTGAGACCACTCCTCCACTGAATCCTTCAAGGTTTTAGTCAGTAATTTCCTACTCAATGAATCGGTGACCACATTAACTTTTCTAGGAGTATAAGAAATATCAAAATCAAAGGTCTGAAGATAATCAACCCAATATCTCTATCATAGGTTCTGATCCCTATGAGTAAAAATATTCTTTCGGACCTTATGATTACGATATACCATAAACAGTTTGGTGAAGATACAATAGAACAATGTTTTGAGATCATTCATAATAGATACCAAATCAAGGTCATGGGTAGGGTTGTTCCTATTAGGAGGGTGTAGATGGTGAGATCTATAGGCCACTGCTTACTTTATCTATTTCAAGAAACATGCCAATCCTATACCCGTGGCATCGTAGTAAACATCATAACCCAAAATCAGTTCCAGAAGAATTAGAACTGGTGCTAAATTCAACGTCTTTTTTAGTCCCTAAAAATATTTCTGGCATTTTTCATTCCATTCAAAGTTAATATCCATACAATTCAAAGTTTTCATTATAGATACAATCTTGGGGAAGACATGAAAAATCTACTTGTAATAGCTGACTAAGTCCAAGAAGCTCTAAATCTCAAATACACTGACTAAGTCTAAGAATATATAAATCTCAAACACATTTCTAGGGTGTTAAAAATTAATTAGGAACTAAATATTTTTAGGATCCATTGATATTCCCCTCTCATATATAATATTCCCCAGAAACCACACATCTTGAATGGAAAACTCAGACTTATAAAGCTTACCATTCAATTAATCTTCTTTCATGATTTTATAGATGATATCAAAATGATCCTTGTGTTCCTCCTTTGACATAGAGTATATAAAAACATCATCCAAAAACATGAATATGAAGGAGTTCAAGAACTGATTAAAAATAGGGTTTATCTATGCCAAAAATACCATAGGAGAATTGGAGAGACCAAATGGAATAACTGGAAACTATAAATGCCCATACCTGCTTCTAAATGTTGTTATATGTATATAATTTTCTCAGACTCTCAACCATGAGTATTCCTACCATAGGTCAATATTAGAAAAGTAACGAGACCCTTTGAGTTGATCAAAATGATCATCAATTCTTGGTAAGGGATACTTTTTCTTAATTGTCAACCTAATTTAGATTTTAGCAATCAATGAAATTACTGAGGTTTCCGTATACAATATTAGAAAATAGGATAGGAAAATCTTTATATGAAATTATTGGATGAATAAATCCCTTAGCCTCATGATTTTCTAGCTGAACATTAAACTCATTTAACTCAATAGGTGCCATGCGATAATATGACATAGAAATGGTAATTATACCAAGAAAAAAATAAATAGTGAACTAAACCTCTCTATTTGGTGGTAATCCAAAAAAATCTTCTTTAAATACTTTGGGATACACACTCACCATTACAAGAAGTGGGATGCTTAAGAAATAGTCCATGACATCAAGGAATATCTCCAACAGTCAGCATGAGATTACTCTAGCATACTAAACAACATACATAACTCTTATCGATCAAGAATCCCAATATCCCTAAAAGACATGAGAGACTCCATCAGGTGATGGAAACTAAATTTGGTTACTATAATAGTCGATTTGGACCATAATGATAACCACCAATTCCATGCCAATAATATGTTCAAATATATCAAGGTTGAGGACTAAGAAGCCCCACACCACATTATGGTCAACTATCAATAATTGACATGATGTTTTTTAAAACCTTGTCATATCTCTTATATAAGGGTGTGGAAAGATCATACATTAATGACATAAGTTTTGAATGCAAGACCTAGATGCTAATTAAATTTGATGGTAAAAATAATTAGTAGAACCTATATCAAATAATATTAGTACTGTAGAGGATGAAAGAAACACCTTACCTCTAATATTAGCTAACCCCACTTCAAATTCCTCTAGTGAATATTACATTGCATAAAAATATTCAGTCTTATCTCTTCCTGAAACCATTTTAGCTTCATGAACATCTCTCTTGGTATGAGGATAATACCCACCACCCTTGGAAAATTGGAAAGAACCTACAAACCCTTGATGAGATGGGATCTAACTTTATTTATTTGGTAAATTGTCCTATAATAGTCCTAAGATGACCTAGACAACCGAAAAATTGAAATTTTTGGGGTTCTTCTATATAATTAGGCATGGTATGACCATGCCTTACACACTGATAGAAAATATTTTTTTGGTGTTATAATGAAATACCTAAAACTGTTCCAAAAGAAAAATGACAATATTTTTATTTCCCATTCTGTCTAGAAGAGATACCCTAACTAACAACAACAACAACAACAACTGAAGATCCACATAAACTAATTTTCCTATACATGCCTACATTTTCCATAGCTTCTTTATTGATTACCTCCGAAAATGTCATAATTCCCAAGAGAATCAACAATGACTAAATATCATCCCTTAGACCCATATCGAATATACAATACTTCAGGTAATCATTCCCAAGAAGATCTGGTGCTAAGTGAACCAACTCAGAAAAATGGGAGGAATAATTCATGACCAAACACTTCCATTGATCTAAGGTCATAAATTCCCAGGTCTTTTGCACTCTTAAAATTTCAAGATAAAAATACTAGTTGAATACTTTCTTAAAATATGTCCAGGTAAGGTCCTTATGAAACCTAGCTTGCCTGATCAAGTCTCACAATTTTCTTCTCAGTCCTTCAAGCATGGATGTCGTGAAACCTACCTTATATTCCTCTTAATTTTTCAGAAAACGAAAAAACAATTATATCCTATAAAGAATATATTTGGATTCCTAGGGTCAATTTTCATGATGAAATATCCGCGGATTATGCTTAATGAATTCTAATCCATGATCCACCGCTCATCCATGGTTTCTAACTCCCTTATGACCCAAATTACAATGAGTCTAGATAAATACTTGCACTAAATAAGTGTTTACTATAGGATTCACCCATGGGACTTTTCTCACATATTCCTCTCATATATTTATAAGATATCTTATTAGATTAATTGTTTAATAAAAATAAAATAAAATAAACAATTAGCTTAATTGAATTGTCAAAATCCAAAGACCATATTCAAGAATCCAAATCAATTCCTTTAAATGATAATAATATGAAGAATTCAAGGATTAATGTGAAATAAATACAAAACATTAAAAAGTAATAGGTTCATTTAAGTAAACCCCAAATCAATTTCATTTAAATAACTTTAACCAAAAAGTTTTAAGCATAAAAATAATCCCTAACCACCTATGGTAACCCAAGTTAAAACATAGAAGTGATTTTTCTAGACACCCTCCCACACTTATTACCCATTTTTCAATAGTCCCAAATCATATCCACAAAATACTCTGAACCAAAAGAAGAAAGTTTCATAATACATCATGCTGGTAATGGATATGATATCATTTTATAATGAACCAACCAAAGTTGACATGAAACATCACCTGAGAATGCCCTCCACATGGTGGAGATCAATGAAAGCAATTAAACAAGTTTCATGATTACTAAGAAGAGATAAAAAATATAGTTCAATTCATATGAAAGGAAAACATCCATGAGAAATAAAATTTCAACCCAAACAGGATAAACTAGAAGGTAAATTAAGACAAGGTTGAACCAGGTCTCCATGTTATCATCTATCACCACCAATCTGTATCACTTAAGATGGCGATGAAATCCAATAAAAGTATGAGAACTACATAAAACTGTTACCAAATAAAAATTTAGGGTGTGAGGACAAAGAGTATTATTATTTCATTATGTAATATATAAAATTATAATACAATTAAAATGTTTGCTCTAGCTTTATAGAAAATATAGTTTATAAATAATTTTTAGAGAATAAATTTTTTTGAAAAAAATTATTTTTTAAATAAAAGCCTTACATATTCCCATAAAACAAGAATGTAGAAATTATAAGAAATATAACATGAAATAATAATCCATGTTATCCATGGATAAACCATAAGATAAAGAAGTGAGAAACCAATCATGAAAATCACCATCATGTATAATACCAACAATAAATGAAAAACTTGAGATTGGTCCCTAGAATATAGGAATATGTACTTGCACACATAAAAGAACACTAATACATGAATAATGTGAATCCACATGATATTGAGTCTTTCTATAGTCTATATATATCAATAGGATAACACCCAGTGGTGAAACACACACTTAGGCGACATGTCCATTTCTCGATGCCCCAAAGGTTCACATTGGGAAATGTTTGCCAACAAACATTTGAAAACCATTCTCAATATTTTAAAAAAAAAATTCACAATGAAGTATCACCTCTCCCATGCTTGAAAACCCATTTTAGAATCAAAACCACATTTAATTAATTTCATCGAGCATAAAGTGTGAATGAATCAATTTTTAAAGAAAAAACCACTTAGATATAAAATTAATCAATATCATAGAAAACCAAAGTAATTTACAAGAACTTTAGTAATTCATGCGTTAAAACCTTTTTATAGAGAAACCTACATAAATAATAGATTAAAACTAATCACTTTTTAGAAAAGAAATTAGAAATTAATAGATCGGTTCCTCATGATCCAAAATTCATAAGAAACATCATAAAATATTTTTCAAACCCCTTATATCTGAAGAAAAAACCCAAATGGGTTCCCATGGGATAAGGGGAAAAGATATCAAGTGAGGATCTAATATTAGGGGAGAAAAATAGATAAAAAATTCGAAATAACTTGAATATATCCATCAATAATGAAGGTAATCCTTCAAAAACCCAAGGGGAGAGGATTATAAAGCACATGGGAAGGTTTATTGTGATCCAAATGAGCAGTAGGAGGTGATTAAATAGAAAAATGATAAAATTAAAATTGGAAAATTATAGATATTTAATGGTTTATATTGAGGAACATAGTTAGGCCGTATAGTTAGAGAAACCATTCACTAACCTTGTGTGACCTAATTCCCTTCAGAAAACAAGGTTCACATCCAGCTGGGTTGAGCTGCATGGTTTGGGAAAACTATGCTAAATCCATGTGATACCTCTGGAGAACCACCTAGACACCCACATGGATTCCTTGATGAGATTAATGGTTTGAAAAACCATGTTAAAATAATGAAAAATTCATCAATAGACTCACAATTTTATTCCACATGGTTACTACATGGTTAATAATAACCATTATCCTAAATCATGAACATAGCCTATTTTATCAAAAAACCTAGTTTTCAACCCTCGTATCATGGAAACCTATAGTTTTACCCAAAAGATAAACCAATATCAAACTAATTCATACCTGTGACTCGAAGGGAATCACAATATTTTTTCCAAATCATAAATGCAAAGATCATAGATAGTAACTCTAAATATTATGTTAGTTAATTACACTCATTAATTTTTAATTGTTGAAATGTATAGGTTATCGTGTTATTAATTCTCATGAGTGTACAACCCAAGTATTTATTGGAATCATCAATACTATCAATAACCCTTATCCACATTAGGGGAGTGTGATTATTTGTGAAGTTATTATCCTCTTCTTTACCTCCTCAAATAATTCAACAATTTATTCTATATATAAATAGTTTACCCTTTTATGTGTTAACATAGTTAGTGTACTCGACAATCATAAGAAAATTATCATAAATAATAGAAAGTACCTATATAATACAATAAAACTATAGATTTATATGAATCTTTTGGGTCTAATTCACTACTCAATTTCATTTTTAATTGATGGTTTCACAAATATTCCCTCACTTGTGATCACATAACCAAATAATGTGTTTTATATATCTAGAAGACAGACTTCTTGAACATATAATAAAACGCCTCCTTCCATAATTTCATCAATACAATTCTTATATTTTAATTATATTCTTCCTTACTCTTGTAGTATATCATAATTTCACTATAAAATATTGCCAATTGTTTTTCAAGGGTGTCTATAAAGACTCTAGTCATCAATTATTTAAATATTTTCATGGTTTTTATTAGACCAAATAGATTCACTATAATATGACAGTGTTGATATATAATGAAAAATATCATATTTTTAATATATTAAATCTTTAACTTCATCTAATTTTATAAAAAAATTATTGTAAAGTTTTTATAATTAATGATATACTTAATTTTGTTTCAAAAATTCAGAAATCCTTGTTAGGGGTACTTGTTATTTACTGCAATATTATTGATCTCTCGATTGGTGATGAACAACCCCATTTACCCACAATTCTTTTTGGAAATGATAACTGGTTCACCCCGTGGTGATGTAGTAGTTTGTATGTGACATTTTTCAAAATTACATAGTATTTTATTCGTTAACTCTTCTAATTTTATTGGGTCCATCTTATAAATGTTCTTGGATATTATTTTTTCTCTAGGTATAAGTTTTATTAAGAACTCCGCATCATGATTTGGGGGAAGGTCATACAATTCATTGGGGGAATTCATTAATATATTCACATTTAATTTTTATTTACTCAAGTTTTATGATATTTATTGACTAAAGTATTTAAGAAAGATAGTATTGTTCATTGTGAATCAACACCCATGCCATTTACGGATTTTCTAAAGGAGATTCATAAAAATCATTTCATTTGTATAGTTGAATAGGATAGTTTGTGTCATGTAATGATATTTCAATTACCCAAAAATTGTTGTGATATCATTATAATGAGATCCAATTCATACCCAGTATATTATAAAATTATACTAAGGGGATGATTGCAAGATTCACTATAAGAATATTCCTACATATGCTAATAGGGGAAGATTCAAACACTTGGGTTACAATGAATGCACCAATAAGTGTGTTCAACAATATCTCTAATTCATAGTATCGATGAGGAAATTCAAAAGTTTTATTAAATATATGGGATATAATGGTATTAATTATACATGAATCAAAAAAAAAATTCATCAATTTTGGGTGAATAGTAAGTGTATCTTTCCCTATATAATTTTATTGACTCACCTTAATTGTTATGATTGAATAAAATTTTATTTACTCCCCCGACATTGGTGGTCACTAATATTGATTACCCATGAAAAACCTTGGTTTAGGGTATGATCTTGAATAATTCCCCTATTCCATATAGTTTTATCATTATTCCATGGGTGGTTCCTTCCTTTCCTCTACAATATTGATAAGCTTCATCATATATATTTAATATTCATGAGATTGATTCACTTATCTTTAACAGTTGATGCATTTCCTTATTCCTTTAATTAAATTATATTGGGGATTCATTCCACATTTTTTACTTGAGGGTGGCTGGATCTTTATACCTCCTTTATAATTTTACCCTTTAGTAGGAAAATCCATCCTTCATTTCTTTCCTCCATGTCTATGGAACAATTCTCTTAACTATATCTCTACTTTAATAGAACACCAAAAATCTTCTTTATAACTCCCATAGTCTTGTATATATTTATATTTTTGAATTTTTGGTTTTAAACCACTATGATACCTATATATTGTTTTCTTATTGACAAAAAAACCAAAGGCATACCTAAAAATTCTTATTAATTGTGCCTTATAAATTTTGAAAAATTCACTCAAATTTTTCTCCAGCTCAAGATATCATTTCTCTATCTTGGAATGAAGAGTTTGAGTGAAATACTTTCTAGGAAATATATTCTTAATGTCCTCACAATCCATAGCTTCAACATCAACATTTGGATTCATATTCATTATCATTTACTACCATTGTTAAGATTCTCCTTATAAATAACAAACGAATAGAGTAACTTTCTCCTTATCAGAAATAATGAAGCATGTAAAATTTATTTTCATTATGTTGAAACACTAGTTTGAAAAACCTATATTTTAAGATTTAATAAATAAATATATTTATTTATGTAAGGGTGATATAATGTATTGTTTCACACTCTTTGGTGAAGTTTGACATTCCACATGGTTTATGTTATTGTTTATAACATGAGATAACTAGGTGAGTGATTCCATGTGGGTTTGAAATCCACCAACCATTTCATTTTAAATGTCATTTGGAAAGTCATTGCATTGTCCATCACATGGTTTTTTGTGCCGATTTATCCTAATTCTAACCATACTCTATAATATATAAGTTTAGAACAAAAAATAAGTTATCAAGGCAAGAATAAATAACATAGTCACATGTGTAAATTAATTACAAATTCTTCACTTTTGGGATCCCTAAGTTTATCCCAAGTTATAACTTTCTAACATAAATCCAAAATTAATGAAAAATTTATTTTACACGAACATTAATGACCTGTATCTTTCATGAATGATTATTAAATAATTTTTATATTAAATAAAATAAAAATAATATAATCCAAAATCGAAAGGTTTAGTTTTTTCTTAAAAATAAGATCACATGACATGACAAAATATGAAATTTTAAAAAAATATTTAAATAATTATTCATAGTCCACATAAAATATTTTATTATCTCCTTAGTATATTTAATATCATAAGTATATAAAACAAATAAATGGGTGAGCTAAAATCCCTGTAAAGAGAGGGATGATTAGAAATATCAAGAGACATGAATAAATGTGAGAACATGGGAGAGTAAAATCATCATCATCTTATCATAATCAGAGGATATTTATCATAATAATATTATAATCATTTCATAGATACATGGAATTTTGTATATAAATTTCAATGAAACACCATAATATTTTGGTCATAAACCACACATAAATTTTGAAAAAAGTTGGCATATTGTTCATACACAAAAAATGTGTACTTATCATCACTTTATAAAATATGGGTAGTGAAAACATCAAGTTAAATCAAATTAAACATAACCCCATGATATATATCACATTACCACATGTGTTAGAGGACTATAATATTTTTACAATACCCTTCACATCATAACATGTTCATATTCACGCATTAAACATGTAAATAAAAATGTACATCAATCAAAAATGTGATATGAACTAATGAGAAAATAATGGGTTTCATAATGATTCCATAAATTATATATCAGATAATATACATGGGGTTCATAAAAGTTTAGGATAAAACATTATTTTTGTCATTAAATGGTTTCATTAACAAAGAAGATATTATATTTATTGGGGAGAAGAAGAATTAGAATAAGAATAATAATTGAGAGATTTAAAAAATGTTTTATAAAAAATCATAAAGGTAGCTAAGAATGAATTTCAGCGATGTAAAAATAAACATATCCAGTGAAAAAAGGAACTGAAAATTAAAATACATATAAATAAATTCTTTTATATTAATCATAGTCAAAGGAAAAAATAAGAGAAGATATAACTGAAGGAAGAGATTGGTTCGAAAGTCCACTTACCTTAGGTCCTATTTTATTTCATCACATTTATTTCTACAATGTAGTAAACACAATTTTATTAAAAAATTATAACAAAATTATATTATATACCTTTTTACATTTCTGATCGATTATAATCATTTACAGTTATTAATTACTATTTTATTTGAAGATTGAATGGCTTGATGACATGTTTATTGGAATTTTCTTGTTTACATATCAGTATCTTGGTTTTGATTATTTTTTATTTATCAACAATTAAAAAAACACCAAAATCATAAAATAATAAAATTTACATGTATATATATTATATTTTAGCTACACTAACCATCTATGAAGGACATTTTAATTATTTAATTAGCAATGTCCTTGTAGGTGGGTAAAATAGAATATTAATGGGATGTTTCGAAAAGATGAGTAGAGATAGATATACAATATATATATTCTTAATAAAACATTCGAGTAGTTTAATATATTAAAATATTGTTTAATTCAAAATTATATAGTTAAAATAGTTTTGGTTTATAGGGGTGTAGGAGAACTGAATTATAGATGGCGGAAAGCAAAAAAAAAAAGAATGTATACCTTGTCTTTGAAGACTCTTTTTTTCTTAGGACCTAATTCTCTATTGGATTGGAGTTATATGACACCAAAAAGTTCACGTGGTTATTATAATATTTCGAAGTAGGAAATTGGGTAGATATCGGTATTTCATAAGTTTAGTGGAGGTTATTTTCCAAGGGATGAGAGAGGTTGTATTTATACTTGAGAGTATGGTATTTTTGGGTAAACATATTGAATAAATTATTATTTTAAAAGTAAAAAAATAAAATAGTGATATTTTTTACATTATGAGTTATATTTTTTTAAATTACATGTTTCTATGAAGTTTTAATTCTTTTAACACAAACTATATTAGTTTATAGAAATGGATCTAAGAAAAAATGAAAAATTATTTTGATTAATGGAATAAAATACAATTTAGACATTGAAAATTATTATTTTTGTATTGTAAGTTAAGTTTATTATTTTTAAAAGAAAAATTTATCATATTAAATAAATTTTTCAAATTTTAACCAATTTTTCTAAATTCAACCAATTTTATATTTTTAGGTCTTTATTAAATCATTACTATGTTATAAAACATGCAATATTTAAGAAACTTCTTTTTTTTCTCTTCACCTAAACATTAACATTTCCTAGAATATTATATAAAAATTACGCTTAGAAAATTTCAACATTCTGATTCCAAAATTAAAAATAATTTTATCAAATAATGTTTCTATCTTAGATAATTTTAAATTTATTATACAAAATAATGTATTTTAAGAATATATAAAATAAATTTCCTTAAAAATGAACCTATACTTTCTTTTTATGTTTTTTAATTCAAATATTTATTTTATAGAACTCTAATATTTATATACAATTACTTTATTCATAGTAAAAATTATTTATAAATAATTTTAAAATTTTAAAATTTTATTTAATATTTAAAAAGCTAGGTTACAATTCTTAAAGACTAGGTTACTATTACAATGATCATATTTCTTTTACACAACCTTTAAATACCTTATATTTATATTATTAATCCTTCAATATAATTCTAATAATAGTTTTATATTCATCATTTTCAAAAATTTTATTACATTACTAATGGTTTTTTCCTTTTTTAATATTTTTTTCATGGGTTGTATAACTATAAGAGATTAGAATGATTTTTTTGTTTCAATTCTAGTGAATTTATTTATCTGAGTTTATTGTCCCGTGTACTAATTTCACTTTTATTAGTTATATTTATTCTCTAAAATTAATGTTATAAATTAATATAATAATTCATTTTTGTTTTTAATTATGTGGTTCATGTGTTTTATGCTATTATATATTCCAAAATATTACACACATGTTTATTACAAAGGAAAATTTGATAGATAAATATCTAGGCTATTACACCACTATTTATGACTATGAATACAAGTGATAATAAATCCATGTTTTTAGTTTCCTTGGATGTTTTATATTTTATAATAATATTTTATGGTCTAATTCATTGTATCACCATTCCTATGGTATTAAAAGGTATTTTATTGGCCCTACTACACTCACACATCTTCCCATGGTTCAGGATAACATTATTTAGATAATAAAACCTGGTTCTTTGTTGACATACATATTGATCATAATTAATTCTTGGTTATGGGAATCCCTGTACATGAAATGATGTTACTCTATGTTTATTCTCTAAAAATTTATAAATGTTTTCATTAATATGTTCTATACTTCAATTTTATTTTTTAATACAATCTATTTATACTTTTTAATTTGAAGGTATGCGCTGAATAATCCTTGTTATTATTTTGATATAATCCTGATTTTTAGAGGCATTATTATTAATATCAATTTTTTATAGTCTTATATTTCCATGTATTATATATACAGGTCTTTGGACCATTTTTTAGGTTATAGGTTAGGAAATGTAAACTTGTTACACATAAGGGTTGGATATATCCATATGATATACACCTATCTAAGATGAGATATGCCTTATATATATATAACATGCCCACTATATTTGGATGCTGAATGCAGTCTTCATTTTCTATAACAAGTAAAGTAAATATATGAAAAGTTCAGTTGAAAGGGATACAATATTGGTTTAGGAGATTAAGGTAACCTATAAATGTTAAAGTGATTCCTGAAAATGGAGAAATTTAATAATCAATTAGAGGGTAGTTTGAAATAAATCTTCGAGTGCATATAAATAGCATGAGTTAATGTATGAAAATATATATTTTACATAATATATCCATTCATATGTTGTAAAAGATGATTATGATAAGAGTGTGATATAATTCAAATAACAATAATACTATAATTTTTATTCATTTATTAATGATTTTAAAAGCTAGTTGAAGGTCATTTTTTTCAGGAAATATTTTTATGTTATTCCATAGGCTTGGTGGGAATAATTTTTATATTAGTTTGATTCATCTATTATATTTAAGAAACTGGGGAACTAGGACATGTTCCATGGAGTATAAAGATTACAGAATCTAATGTCCCTATTAATAAGCTAATAATAGATCTATAATTATGAGTTGAGTTGTGATAGGTGTCACATTAACTGACATTTAATAATGAACTGTCATTAAGTATATTTCAGGACTTTTAAGGTAATAATTAGTTAAGGAAGAAAAGAAAGATTGAAGTAATAAAAATAATTAATATATTCTATAAGAGATTTGAAATCATTCTGATATGGTTGGTGATTATACAAAGAATTTTGAAAGTTATTAGAGATGAATTTAAGTGGATGAAGATGTTATGAGTTTAATTTAAATGTTTAAAGTTTATATGCAATATCCTTGAGTTTTCAAAATATAAAATAAAATAGGTAATAGAAACTAATTTCTTAACGGTAATTTTAAAAAATACATAGATTATATGTAATACCTTCGAGATGATAGTGAATTTTAAAAAAATTACAGAAGATATCTCAAAACCATAATTTAAAAACTATAAATAAGAAAAAATATATGTTTCTAGTAGATATGTATCATCATACAGATGATGTGAAATATATTTTTAGGGTGTCTTGAAATGTATTAGATTATAAAAGTTAAATTATAAAACTCAATGTGGTATATAATATTAACAACAAAAAATATATAAGATTAATATTGAGATGTATAAGATTATCTATTATGATTCAAATAATATGAATCATTAACTTTGAGGATATGTTTAATAACCCACAACATTCTATACCATTCCATTAAGAGATTTTGGAGTTAGAGGTTCCAAGATGAGGTCACAGGAAGGAAGGGTTGAGTTTATATTGATTTTTTTGGAGTTTATATTCATGAAACAAACATTAGGGTCACAGTGTGATAGGGTTAGAATTAGTGGATGTATAGTTATGTATCCCTTGGTCATGGTGTGATTAGGTGTATCCTATTGTGATGGGTTCTATAGTACCCCCAGTTTGAGGTATGTAGCCTTTTTTTTCCTTTTTATGTGTTTAATGTGCATTAAATGAGTTGAGAAGAGGTTGGGAGAGTTTGTAATGGTTTTGAATAAGTTTGGAGGCTTTTCTTAGGGTGCACGGTTTGAGCACGGTTAGGGGAAACCGTGCGGGTTCTCCAAGAAACTGTGAAGGGAGAGACATTAGTCTTCACATGGCCTACGCATGATTTTCCATACTATGCGAGGAAACCGTGTGGACCCCTCCTCTCAAGATAGTGGCGTGCACGTGGTTAGTGCACGACTTTCCAAACTATGCGGGCTAACCGTGAGACCACTTAAAAATATGGTTTTAAATCCCGGGTTCACTCAGGCTTGCCTCATTTCACTCCAAATCTTCTCCTGCTTGAGCCTCACTTGGAAATTTCGGTTCACAAGGTTTGGAGGTTCTCTTCTACTCGTTTTGGATGCGATTAAAAGGGTTTTTGATGTGGTTTCTCCTAGGCAAGTCTCTGCTTTTGATTTCCTTATGGTTTCCTCTAGATCTACATATCCCTCTCTCTCATTTTTCTAGATCTACACTTGTTTTCTGAAGATCTAGGTTGTTGGGTTTCCTTTGATGTTAATTTTAAGGATTTTGGATTTTAGGGAAGGGGATCTAGAGAGGTTTCGGTGGTGCGTTCGACGGATTTGAGGTGCGATTGCTTGTGGGTCAATTTCGCTGGAACCCTAAAGGTAGTTGGCTTCTCTCTCGACTCCACTTTGCTAGAACTTGAATCTTGGTTACAATTAATTTGTTTTTCTTATAATAAATTGTTTTTTGATGTGCGAAATTGGTTGGAAATCCCTTTGGTGATGTTTTGGGAGGGATTTTGAGATAAATGGGATATTGCTGCTAAAGAGGGATTTGTTGTGTGATTTATAAATGTTGATTTTGAAATCATTAGTGGTTGATTATGAAAAAGTTTTGTGAAAGATGGTTTTCAATAAAGATGTTGTTTTATTGAAATGTGGTTTGGCATGGAAAATGATTTAAGGCTGATATCAATAAATGGGAGATTTATTGAAGTGGATTGACAGGTGATGGAAATGGTTATTTTCATGTTGTTGTGGCCATGGTGGGTTATATTCTTGGTTATGGCTTGTTTGAATGTTCTGTGGAAGTGGACGAGAAGTTCCACAATGGTTTGTTGTGTGCATGGGATGGACGGAAAGTGCCCCCATGGGTTGTTGTGTGCATGTGTTGGATGAGAAGTGCCACCATGGCTTGTTGTGTGCATGGGTTGGACGGGAAGTGCCACCATCGTTTGTTGTGTGCATGGGTTGGACGGGAATTTCCACCATGGTTTGTTGTGGGAATGGGTTGGATGGGAAATGCCACAATGGTTTTTTGTGTGCATGGGTTGGATGGGAAGTGCCTCCATGGTTTGTTGTGTGCTCTGTTGGTGATGTTTGTAGATGGGGCTTGTGAGTGAAATATGAAAATGGTAATCGGCTCATGGCATGGTTGGATTGGCTTCCTTGCGTGGAAATGTGGATTTGGTTTTCTTGTGTGGAATGTTTGGATTATGGAATTTTTGGTTTATAATCAATTAATACCTTGGTTTTTCTTTATATAAAATGTTTTATATAAATGTACTTATGGTTTTATCCTTGTGGCGTGTGTGGGGAATTAATTTGGGGAAAAACTACTGAGTATTAGTACTCACCCCTACTTTGGCACTTTAGTTCTTTTGCAGATATCATATTCTGATACATAGGTAAAGGTAAGGTAGCTCATTGCATGTGGTTCGTGGTGATGCTTGGGATATGTGGTGGTGCTTGGAGCATAGAGCTTGGCGTGGTGCTATGGAGTGTGTCTTGGCTTATTTTGGGTCTTTATTTTGTCTTCTGGATAGTACTATGATATTTTTTTGGTTGTATTGGTTTGTGGGATGTACTATGTGATAGTGTAGTTACCTTTTTGGTATTTTATGAGTTGGTTGTTTTATTAATATGAATCATATAGTTTATGGGTTATTGGTTGGTTAGTTTTTTCTTAAGGGAAAACCGTTCCCCAATTATTCTTATAGCCCTTGGAATTTATTGCCAGCCTTTGGTGCCTTGGAAACATCACTTAAGGCCAAGTAACCCTCACTACCTCCTCACGCCAATGGGGTAGGGGTGGGGTGTTACAAGTGGTATTAGCTTGTTCGGTCCTTTGGAGTTGATTCTTGGATTCAGAGTTGACATTCATTGTGGAATATTCCTTGATTCGGGATGGTAGAAAGGAATAAGGATGTTGGAACCTAGAATATATAACACAAAAGGACGTAGATAACCATTTTATTCTAAACATTAAGTTACTAGGGAGTTGGTTACATCAGTGTTTTGGAGACACTTATAGGCATTGGCTATCTCATTGTCGTGGGTGTATCCAATGAGATTTGCATGGCATATATGGTAGAAATGACTTCCCACTAGGATGGATATTTCATTGGGCATAATGATTTATGGTAAGAATTGAGAAATGGTTTTTCAGATGTATGAAATTGTAATGTGAATAAATTTAAAATTTGGAAAATGGTTTGGTTTTCAAATATGGAAAAACATGAAAAATTTGGAAAGTTGGAAACCCTCGTAGTGATAGTATTGTTCAATGTGATTTTAAATGTGAATTCTTGATGTCTACATAAGTGAGAATCATGGTTGTTTTTTTCCATTTATATAAATGGAACTATGTAGGTGTCGTAGAGACCAATCCGATGTGGCTGATGAGAACGTGGTTGCACCTGAGCCCCAGGTGATCTAGCAGTTAGTCCAGAGCACAGTGCAAGCTTTCCAAGCTGTGGGAAGTGTGAATAGAGAGGAAGATCCAAAGCATGTTAATTATGCGACTCAGTTTGAAAAGAAGGATCCACACATCTTTAGGGGTGGTTCGGACCCAGAAAGGGAAGAGGCGTGTCAATCCAGAATGAGCAGAATTTTTGAATTATTGGGGAATCCGGTAGAGTTGAAAGTAAATCTAACAACGTATAGGATAGGGGATCTTTCTCTTCAATGGAGGGAGTTGGTAGTCCAAGTGGGGAAGGCACTGGGTATGATGTGGGAAGGCTATGAGGAATTTTTTAACAAACAATTCTACCCACATACATTTAAAATTCAGCGCACGACTGATTTATTCTGTCTAAAGCAAGAGCATCTGTCTATGACAGAGTATGCAGCTAAATTTATGAGCATAGTGTGTTTTGCACCCGAGGTGGTGGGTATCACATCGTTGAAGGGAAGTATCTTTGAAGCAGGGTTATGGTAAGAAATCAATTAAAAAAGAGTACTGTTGTGTATCAGTGATTACACAAAGATGATGAATCGCGTATCGGTGGCTGAGCAGGATCATTTGGGAGCTCAAGGCGGAGGAAGCATGGTAGTACCCATGGGGAATAGTGGGAACTCTAATGATGGGTTTAAGAGGAGGAGGGACACTTAATCCTAGGGAAGGAGTATGGAACATAATATGACGGTAGGATCCGTAAATCTTCCTTCGAAGTCCCAGAGCAAACCATGATGTTTTCAGTGTGGATCTACCACACACATCAAGCGGGGTTTTAGGACACAACCTCAAGCATGTCAAAATTGCAAGTATATGGGGCATCTTCTGTGCTATTGTAGGAATGATCCGAGGCTGGGTTCATGTGACACTCCTCATAGATCAGAGACATTGTATGATTCGATGGGACATGGACAACAACATACCGCACATCAGTATAGGAAAGTCAATCATGGTGATTCTCGGAACACCACAACTCCTCAGCAAGGCAATACAGAGAAGAGTGTGGAAGCCAAGGATTTGTTCGGAGCCAATCAAGTTGTGGTGGATGATCATTCGGGACCATCCACGGTGCGAGTTACTATTATTTTAAATTATACCTTGATGGAAGTGCTATTTGATACATGTACTTCACAATATTTTATTGCTGGAAGTTTGGTTGAGTTGCTGGGTTTAAGGGTAGAAATGATGCCATGTGTTTTGAAACTTCAAACTACTATGGGTCGAAGAGAGTGTCGAGGCTGTAAGAACACGAGTTTTGAGCCTGTAAGACTTTGAAATCTTCTTTGATGTTATTCTAGAGCAGGGTGTTCATACAACGTGTGATTCCGACCCACGATGTGGCCGAAATTAAATTTTAAGTGGGTTCATAGTAGACACGCATTGTAAACATAATAACTCCTAAACAGTTGCTCGGATGGTAAAACAGAGGGCACCGTTGAGTCCGGAGCATGCCGTTTACCCTAGGAGGGGTGTAACTTTGGCTGGCACGGACCTTCTGTGGAAAATGCCACTAGGAGCGGTTTCGTAATTTACCAGCCTCGGGCGTGAACTTTATAACTTCTAAATGAAGGATCTTTTGAAAATTATATGATCGCCATTACGCTCAGAATGTGGGTTTTACCCTAGGGGCGGATTAACCCCGAACTCTTCGAATGTTCGAGGTATGGGCCTGCTGGTTGGTGTTTAAGTGTATTTCCCTACATAAACACATCCACCCCTCTCCTTCCCCCATTTGTGTTCTCTACCAGAAGCTCTCACAACAAAGGTTCCATATCCGACAAGCTCCACCTCCTCCCCAGTAAGGTGGTTGCGGCTCCGGCGGATCATTAGTGAAGGGACGGGCTACGCACTACGAGTTAGGTTCATTGTGTTTTGTTTTATTTTTCCACATCTACTTTGAACTCAAATTATAGAGTCGATATGATATTTAATTTTTGAGCGAAGGCCATATTTGAGTATGGCTTGATCCGAGCTTTCCAACAACTCTTTCAGGTCGAATTTTCAATTCCGGGGGTGTTTGGGGTGACCCCCGGGAAGTTTTCCTGCCAAAACCCCCATTTCCGGTGGTTCCAGGGTGGTTCGGCGGCTCCGCGCGGCGGTCCGGCGGGCGACGACGGCGACGCGGCTTTCCGGCAGCGGCGCGGCTCCCCGGCGGCGGCGCGGGCTTTACCAGACGGAGGCGCGGTTCCCTGAGTGGTGGCGTGGCCCTTCGGCGGTTGGTGTGGGCGAGCGAGACAGTGGCCCAGCGGTCCAGGCCATGGGAGGGCACGCGGGCCGGCTTCGCCGGTCGGCGTGCGGTGCGCGAGACTAGGGTCGTCGCGACCCCGGGAGGTGACTGAGACCTGAAAAGCACGGTTCTCAGGGAAATGGAGACGGACCAGCTCATGCTAGTCACGGTAAAGAGGTGTGGCCCTTGCGGTGAACCTCAAGACACAGTGGACTGGGTGGCCGAGCCACAGACTGCCGACCTAAAGGGGTGGACCGGCCGAACCGGTCTGTCCCACCCCCGTCTCCGTCCGTGAGCACTAAAACAGCTCCTTTCTACAAACAAAGAGTTGTATTCGCATGCCATCTATGGCAACACGATCCTCGGATCGAGACAGAGATTTTGAGAAGGTCTCGGGGATTTTTAATTCCAGATACATGGGTTTGGTGGCGTGACACGCCCGTTAAGTATTGTTTAGCGCCTCGCCAAGATTCTTCTTTCTGATGGCGCAAACACTTCCAGAGTCCATTTTAGGCAATGTCAGCGGCGTTGTGACCCTAGTGTCAAGATGAAGTAGTCCAGGGTGGTTCCAGGCATTGTAGTTAGAGGGGAGGCGTGGGCCCCATGGTCCATATTTCAAGTTGCCTGCAGCGTTCCATGAACTTTTCATCTGATGTTCGTTCAGTGTGAAAAAATAGTCCTTTTGGCGTGTTTTTCCGAGGGCAGCGTGATGGCGAAATTTGCCTGAATTTTTTTTGTATAGAGGTGCGGGCCCCACGAGATGCCATATGGGCATAAAGCGGTGTTGAATAACGTTTTCATCAGAAGTCCGTTTTCAGCGAGTAAGTAGTCTATCTCACGTATTTTTCTGAGAGGATTACAACAGTGTAATCTGTTTGGGAGTGCAGAACCTATTTCAAGATCTCATTAAATGTGGAAACATGAAAGGGAGTTGGTAGATGTTCCATTGACGCACTCTGAACCAACACACAGTAGCGATGTTAGTGACACCAAGTGATGGTACATGTAGTGCAGAGTTATCAGACCAGTTACAGGTTTACCCTCTAGCAGGGAAGGGCATTGGGTTACCCATAAGCATATCAGGGTTTACCCTCTAGTGAGGATAGGCAGTGGGTTACCCGTTGACCTTAGGGTTTACCCTCCAGTGAGGCTATGAAGTGGGTTACCTGTTGACCTTAGGGTTTACCCTCCCGCGGGGCTAGGCAGTGGGTTACCTGATAACCTCTTAGGGTTTACCCTCCAGCGGGGCTGGGCAGTGGGTTACCTGATGACTTCTTTCAGACTCAACCCTTTCTATGTGGCTAGTCAGTGACTTTTCTCTATGATTACCAGAGTGGGACCCTTGGTTGTACGGTTCAGCGATGAGACATCTTTGGCATGTAGAACTTTTGGGAATCTGTGATGGATATCCTTAGAACTGTCGGTGACTTTTCGTGGGCTGATATTGGAGATAGAGATCCCCATACACACTCATTCGGGTTTCTTGTTGAGAATATATATATGTATACACCCTAATTTTTTCCCACTCCTTGGGTTTAGTTACTCTCCTTCTAGGAGGGGTGAGGACGTGCAGGGTATGCCACATGCTTTACGTGTATAGCTTTTCTTGGGTTGGACAAGTCTACTTGTTTTCTTTTCTTGGGTTGAAATGCACTCTCTCTATTGTACTCTTACTCTGTTCTTTGTTCTATCTAATGCTCACCATTTTATTACCTACTTTGTTTCTCCCTCGAGATTTTGGGGTATCCTACTGAGTATCTTAATAGTCACCCCTGCTTGGGATTTTCCCGCACTTGGTGTGCCCATGAAGATGACAGACAGGCCGATCGAGACTATGGAGGAGCGTAGAGGTCACAAGATCTTGGGCTGCTTTCAATGGTCATAGTAGTAATTTCAGGTGTGAGACTTACCAACTATTTACTTTTGTTTACCTGTTGCTGGGTTGTGTCACCTTTCGGGATGGGCACGTGTTTTTCCCTTTTTCTGTTCAGTTATCTTGTCAGTACTTTTCATCACTTTACTTGTTCTATTTAGAATTTGATGCATCACTGTGGTTAGGCTATAGTTGTTTGTACTTTGGTTTTTATTTTTACTCTACACTGCTGCATTGAGTTGGATGTGTGTTTTTGTACAGGTACTTAGGCAGAGGCCTCCCTGATATTGTTACGCCTTCGGTGCTTGTTGCCAACCCCTGGCCTATAGAGGCGGGCTTGAGGTAGTTGCGGCTCAGGACAGGTAGGGTCGAGTCATGACAAGTGGTATCATAGGTGGTTCATTCCTTAGGGAATTGTTCGGACGTCCCTAAATAAAAGTAATTGGTTGGGATTTAGGTTAATAGTGCCGACGTGTCTCGAGAGCGGCTCTCACGTCGGGGAATCTAGTGATGGTACGGGCGGCTAACGTATCCATTCACTAGGACCCTAATAACCCGCTTATCAACTCGGCACACTGAGAAACTTTTTGTAGAGAATTTAGAACATGCATCTGGTAGAATTGAGTCCTTGATTGTCCTTTATAAGTCAGCTTCCCTTTGTTATTACTGATATATATATATATATATATATATATATGCTCATCTGATTATCGTAATCCTTGATAATTTTTAGGATGCCCCCATGACAGCAACCAGGCAGGTTACCCTCTCTAGTTCGTGACGACGACCTTCCTAGTGACGATGCATTAGTTCAGGGACCCTCATGTGATCCCCTTCCACCCCGTGGATCAGCAGTAGCCCCTCTATCTAGAGAGCGTAAGTCAGTTCCGGTAGCACAGGCCGAGGTTGAGCGCTGGCTAAGTGTGCTCCGAGACTTCCAGCGTCAGTGGACGCAAAAGTTCCATGGGGACCCTGATACCCCAAGCAGCGGAAGACTAGCTAGAGTCCATGGACCGACTTTTCAGGTTTTTACAGACACCAGTAGACTAGATGGTATACCTAGCTGCTAGCCTTTTTCTCAGGATGACTGGGCGTTGGTGGGGGTTGGTTATGCAGACCCACGACAAGTCGTCTCTCAAGTGGGATAGATTCTAGAATCTCTTCTAGGAGGAGTAATCCCCCTCTTGTTTATGCTCCGTTCAGATTTAAATGTTTCTGGAGCTGAAGTAGGGGGATGACTGTGGCCCAATACTCAGTCTAGTTTACCGATTAGACACGCTACTCGCAGGATATGGTCCATGATAGTTACTTTCGAGTGAAGAAGTTTGAGCAGGGTCTTAGCAGGGAGATCCGTGCTAGTGTAGTTCCCCTGTGAATCCCTACTTGTGTCAGGGTTCTAGAGAGGGAACTCGTGATAGAGTGCTTCTTGGATGAGGTATGCCAGTTGGAAGGGCCTAGTAGTGGCCACTTTAGAGAAGAGTCTTTGGTAGCATGCAGGTGGCAGAGAGCAGATCCTCAGTCAAGGAGACCCCTTCATGAGAAGACTCAAGGGAAGGTTCATAAACCACAGTGGCACCATAGAGCACAAGGGTAGTCAGGAGAGAGTTGGTGCTATTCTTGTGATGGACTGGGTCACCTAGCACGGGACAACCTGACCAGGCGTACCGAGCAACTGTGGCAGGCAGTGGGCGCATCGCAGCAGTAGATGTAGCACCGTGACCAGGGATCTCCGAGGTGAGGACAGGGTGGTCCTCAGGTAGGCGTCGCAGGCATAACGGTAGAACCTAGAGGTGGGGGATGGCTTTTCGAGGTCCTTCCACCACCGCCACTGATCGGCCCACGCCAGGCTCAGGGAGCTGGTGGTAGGTGTCGTGGGCATCTTTAGGCTATGGGTGTTTGTGACCCCCCAGCACATGATATGGTCCAAGGTACACTTTGTGTTTACTCTATGCTTGCTTTGGTACTAGTAGACATAGGTTCCGACCACTCCTTTATGTCACTACTTTTGGTACAAGAGTTGGAGCTCCCAGTAGAGGTGCTGACACCTGCGCCTAGCCTCGAGGTTCTTACGATAAGTGCATCGTTAGTGACCATTGTCTACAGACAGTGCAAAATGTTGTTTGAAGGGGAGAGTTTCACATGGGACATACTTTCCATCACGATGGGACATTATGATGTCATCTTAGGGACGGATTGGATTTCTATGGTTCATGCTCACATTGACTATCAGCGCAGACTAGTCAGATGCGTCCATTCTGATGGGACGAGGTTCACCATCCACGGTGAACGATACCTCATGGCAGAGAAGATGGGTACTCTGAGTAGGAGACCACATCCATTTTATCACTAGTTGGAGATCATGGCTCTTGGAGCAGTATAAGCTACAGGCACATGGAAGCATACCGTTGTAGAGGATTACATGGACGTTATTTCCAAGGATGTCCCGGGACTACCTCTGAGGAGAGGGATGGAGTTATGTATTTACTTTCAGTCAGGGACTGCCCCAATATCATGTGCAGTATATCAGATAACACCCACAGAGCTTCGAGAGCTATTTATTCAGTTGGAGGACCTTTGTGAGAAGGGATTCATCAGGCCCAGGGTGTCCCCCTGGGCAGCTCTAGTTTTGTTTGTGAAAAAGGTATATGGGAGTCTACAAATTTGTGTAGATTATCGTCGCCTGAATCAGGCCACGATAATGAACAAGTACCCTTTTGTTGAGGATCGACGAACTCTTCGACCAGTTGAGTGGTGCGAAGTGGTTCTCCAAGATTGATCTTCGATCCGACTACCACCAGTTTCTAGTTCGTGAGGCTGACATCCCAAAGTTGGTTTTCCGTTGTCGTTATAGGCATTATGAGTTTCTGGTGATGCCCTTTGGCATGAAAAATTCTTCCACCGTTTTCATGGATTTGATGAACTAGATCTTCTAGTTGTACATGGACCGATTTATGGTTGTCTTTATTGGTCACATACTCATCTACTCTACGACGGAGGAGGAGCACACAGAGCATTTGAGGATGGTCCTAGAATTAATCCGGGAGCACCAGTAGTATGGGAATCTCTAAAAGTGTCATTTCTAGATTCACGAGATTCACTTTTTGGGGAATGAAATTTTCGAACAAGTTTGGCCGTAGATCCGGCAAAGATAGAGGCAGTACATTCTTGGGAACCACCCAAGAATGCGTCAGAGGTGCAGAGCTTCCTTAGTTTGGCAGGGTGCTACAGGAGGTTCATGGAATATTTCTCCAAGATTTTTGTCCCTTTGACCACATTGGCATGGAAGGGATGACCGTTCACCTTGATTGATCAGTTCCAGAAGTCCTTCTAGGAGTTGAGGCAAAGGCGGACTAGTGATCCCGTGTTGAGGTTGCCAGAGGAGGGCATTGAGTTCATGGTGTACTGTGATGCTTCCGAACCTGGGCTCGGGTGCATGCTGATGTAGTAGCGGGCAGTTATTACATATGGGTCAAGGAAGTTGAGGCCCCATGAGAAGAATTATGCAACTCATGATTTGGAGCTGGCAGTGGTGGTCTTTGCCTTGAGGTTATAGAGACAATACCTTCTGGGTGAGCATTTTGTGGTCTACTCTGACCACCAGATCCTCAAATACATCTTTACTCTGAGGAACTTGAATCTGAGGCAGAGGCGCTGCCTGAAGTTTCTGTAGGACTATGATTTCGTGATAGTCTACACTCCAATGAAGGGAAACATAGTAGCAGATTCCCTTAATAGGAAGTCCCATGCTCATCTAGTGTGGGAAGCTTCAGAGTAGTTGGCTACCCTACGGTGTACCTTGGTGGAGCAGGAGGGTATGAATTTTCTGCAGTTTATCGTGTTGAATCCTTCACTCCTTGAGCGTGTGAGAGAGTCACAGTTGGGGGATGTCGACAAAAATGTACTGCGTGATCAGATATCCACAGGTGACGCACCTGATGGGTATTCTGAAGGAAGGAATCATGAGATCTTGTTCCAGGGGAGAGCTGTAGTACCAGTGGAGATGCGGGAGGAGTTGATGTGGAAGTTCCACACTTATCCCTTGTCTGTACATCCCGGTGTGGGGAAAATGTACAAATACCTTCAGTGGCAGTTTTGGTGCTCTGGCATGAAGGGAACCGTAGCTGAGTTCTTTTCTCGGTGTCTTACCTGTCATCAGGTGAAGGCAGAGCATCAGGTTCCGGCAAGGTGGTTGTAGCCCCTTGATATCCTAGAGTGTAAGTGGGATGGCATATCTATAGACTTTTTCACAGGGATTCCATGGACAACAAAGGGCCATGATTCCATTTGGGTGCTAGTGTACTGACTCACAAAGTCAGCGCACTTCCTTTCCCTCAGGGAACATAGATTGGGGGAGAGTCTAGGGCAGTTGTACATTCGGAAGATCCTCCTCCTTCATGGATTACCCTCGACGATCATCTCTGACTGTGACACATGATTTAGGTCGCGTTTGTGGCAATGCCCGCAAGAGGAATTCGGGACTCAGTTGCAGATGAGTACAGCTTTTCACCCCCAGATGGACAAGAAGACCGAGCGCACTATCTAGGTGTTGGAGGATATGCTCAGGGTGTGCATGTTAGACTTTGGCCTAAGCTGGGAGGATCACCTGCCCTTGGTGGAGTTCACATACAACAACAGTTACTACTATACTATCGGCATGGAACCTTTTGAGACCCTCTACAAGAGACCATGCAGGTCACCGTTGTGCTGGATGGAGGTTGGGGAGACCTCCCTCGTGGGCCCAGAGTTGGTGCGGGTGACGACAGAAAAGGTGCAGGTCATTCATGAGAAGATGAGGATGACTTAGAGCAGACAGAAGTCCTACGCAGATCATCGTTGTAGGCCTTTGGAGTTCGAGAAGGGGGACCATGTATTTTTGAGGGTCTCCCCACAACGTGGAACACGGAGGTTCGGAAAGGGGAAAGCTATCCCTAAGGATCATTGGTCCCATTGAGATCATGTACAGGGCTGGTGAGGTTGCCTAATATCTCGCTCTACCCCCACAGTTGGAGAGGGTGCATGATGTCTTCCACGTGTCGCAGCTGAGTAAATACATGCACGACCCCACACACATTATCGATGGGGGAGAGCTGGACATTGAAGATGGATCCACCATTGCAAAGCACTGAGTGGCGATTGAGGATTGGCAGGAGTGGACTCTGTGTGGACAGACCATTCCTTTGGTTCGTGTGTAGTGGCAGCACGTGAGGGTGCAGGAGAGCACCTAGGAACGGGAGAGCCAGATGCGGGCACAATATCCCGAGTTGTTTTTGTAGTTTTTTTTCATGGACGAAAAACATGAAGGAGGGAATGATGTAATAAACTGGGTTTTGAGACTGTAAGACTTTGATTTTTTTTGATGTTATTCCAGAGCAGGGCATTTAAACGGCATGTGATTCCATGCCACGGTGTGTCCGAAATTAAATTTTAAGTGCGTTGACACTAGACATGACAAGTAAACAGAATAACTCATAAACGGTTGCTCATATGTGAAAAATGAAGTCACTGTTGAGTCCAGAGTGTTCCGTTTACCATAGGAGGGGTGTAACATTCGCGGGCGCGACCCTTTTGTGGAAAATGCCACTAGGGGAGTTTTCGTAAGTTAGCGGCCTCGAGCTTGAACTTTATAACTTCTAAACAGAGGCTCAGATTAAAATTATAAGATCACCATTGTGCTCAAAATGTGGATTTTACCCTAGGGGCAGCTTAACCACGACCCCATCGAAAGTTCATGTATCGGCCTACTAGTGGGGTTTTTAAGTGTATTTCCCTACTTAAACACATCCAAACCCTCTCATTCCCCCATTTGCGTTCTCTGTCAGAAGATCTCCCAAAAAAGTTTCCACCTCCTTCAAGCTCCACCTACTCCCTAGCAAGTTAGTTGCGGCTCCACCGGATCGTTGGTAAAGTGACGGTCTATGCCCTGTGAGGTAGGATCTTTGTGTTTTGTTTTAATTTTTTAGCATCTAATTTGAACTAAAATTATAGTGTCGATATTCTATTTAATTTTCGAGTGAAGGTCATATTTCAGTAGGTCTCGATCTAAGATTTCCAAAAATTATTTCGGGTAGAATTTTCATTTCTCAGGGTGTATGGGGTGACCTCGTGAAGTTTTCCACCCAAAACCCCCCATTTATGGTGGTTCTAGGGTGTTCAGAAGGCTCCGCGCGACGGTCTGGTGGGCGACAACGGCGTCGCGGCTCCATGGCGGTGGCATGGGCAACAACAAATGGCGGCGCGGTTCCCCTGGTGATAGCATGGCCGTTCGGCGGTCGGCGCGGGCGGGCGATATGATGGTCCGGCGGTCCAGGCCGCAGGAGGGCACGCGGGCTGGCTTCGCCGGTCGGTGTGCAGTGCGCGAGACCAGGGTCGTCGCGACCCCGAGAACCGACTGAGACTCGCAAAGTGCAAGTCTCTTGGAAAAGGAGTCGAACCGGCTCGTGTCAGTCTGGGTGAAGCCGTGTGGCCCGCGCGGTGAACCGTGGGCCACGGTGGACCGAGCGGTCCGGGCGTCCAAGCCGTAGACCGCTGGCCTAAAGTGGTGGACAAGCTGAACCGGTCCAGCCCACCCCTGTCTCCGTCCATTTGTACTAAAAAACCTCCTTTCTGCAAACCGAGTGTTGGATTCACACGATGTTTGTGGAAACGTGATCCTTGGATCGAGACGGAGATTTTGAGATGGTATCTGGGATTTTTAATTCCCAAGATGGGGGCTCGGTGGCGTGACATGCACATTAAGTATTGTTTAGCGCCTTGACGAGATTCTTCTTTTGGATGGCGCAGACACAACTGAAGTTCATTTTAGGCATCGTCAGCTGAATTGTGACCCTAGAGTAGAGATGAAGTTGTATAGGGTGGTTCCAGGCATTGAATCCAGAGTTGAGGCGTGGGCCCGATGGGCCGCATTTCCAGCTACGTGTAGTGTTCCGAGACTTTTTCATCTGACGTCTGTTTGGGGAGAAAAAAGAGTCATTTTGTCGTGTTTTTCAGAGAGCATCGTGATGGCGCAGTTTGCCCGACCTTTTTTGGGACTGAGGTCTGGGCCCCATGAGACGTTGTATGGGCATAAAGCAGTGTTGAATAAATTTTTTTTCTGGAGTCCGTTTCCAGCGAGTAAGTAGTCTATCTCATGTGTTTTTCCGCGAGGATTATAATGATGTAATCTTATTGGTCATACAAAGCCTCTTTATGTATCTCATTATATGTGGAAATATTAAAGGGAACTGGTCGGAGGTTCCTTTGATGCACTCCGAACCAACGCACGGTAGCGATGTTAGTGACACCCAATGATGGTATGGGTAGTGCAGAGTTATCGGACCAATTCCGGGTTTACCCTCCAGTAGGGCAGGGCAGTGGGTTACCCACCGGCGTATTAGGGTTTACCCTCTAGCGAGGCTGGGTAGTGGGTTACACGTTGACCTTAGGGTTTACCCTCCAGTGAGGCTGGGTAGTGGGTTATCTGTTGACCTAAGGGTATACGATCAAGCGGGGCTGTGCAGTAGATTTCCCGATGAACTGTTAGGGTTTACCCTCCAGCAAGGTCGGGCAGTGGGTTACCCGATGACTTCTTTTAGACTCATCCCTTTCCATGAGGCTAGTCAGTGACGTTTCTCTGTGATTACCGGACCAGGACCCTTGGTTGTACGGTTCAGGGTTGAGACAACTTTGGCATGCAGGACTTTTGGGCATTAGTGATGGATATCCTTAGAACTGTTGGTGACTTTTCCTAGGCTGAGCTTGGAGATAGATATCCCCTTACACACTCATTCGGGTTTCTTGTTGAGCATATATATATGTATACACCCTACTTTTGTTCCCAGTCCTTGGGATAGTTACTCTTCTTCTAGGAGGGGTGAAGACGCGTGGGGTATGCCATGTGATTTCCGTGTCTAGATCCTATGGGTTTGGATGACTCTACTTCATTTAATTTGTTGGGTTGAGATGCACTCTCTATGTTGTACTCTTACGATGTTCTTTGTTTTCTCGACTGCTCACCATTTTAGTACCTCATTTGTTTCTCTCTAATGATTTTGTGGTATCCTACTAAGTATTTTTATAATCACCCTGGCTTGGGCTTTTCCTGCACATGGTGTGCCCTTGTAGAAGAAGGACAGGTCGATTGAGACTACGGAGGAGTTTAGAGGACATAGGAGCTTGGGCTACATTCAGTGGTTGTAATAGGACTTTCAGGTGTGAGACTCACTAACTATTTACATTTGATTACCTGTTTCCATGTTGTGAAACCTTTTGGGTTGGGTGCGTGTTTTCCCCTTTTTCTGTTCAGTTATCATGTCAATACTTTTCATCACTTTAATTGTTCTATTTAGATGTTTATTCATGAATGTGGTTGGGATATAATTGTTTTTACATTGGTTTTCCTTTTTACTCTGCACTGCTGCATTGAGTGGGATGTGTGTGTCTGTAAAGGTACATAGGAAAAGGCCTCCCTGAGACTATTATGCCTTCAACACTTCTCACCAGCCCCTGGCCTATGGAGGCGGGCTTGGGGTAGTTGCGGCTCGGGACCAGTAGGGTCGGGTCGTGACAGATCCTTCTTGTGTAGAGCATGTTTTATCATTGTGGGAGAGGTTGAGTTAATGTAAAATTTCTATGTGCTTGAGATGGATGGGTGTAATGTAATCTTGGTAATGGTTTGGATGGTGGAGTTTAAGGCCCCCAATGACTGTAATGTGTGAACATTGGCTTTTACGACATACGATGGAGTTAGACATCTCTTTAGAGGAGAGGAGAATGAAAGGTAGGGTGAAATGAGTTTATTGGCACCAACAGTGGGCACATTATCATATCAGTTGGTTGTGTTGTCATTATAATCAGCAGAGGGTGTTGAGCAGAGTGTTCTTCCGGAAGTGGTGGATAAGTTCATGGATATTTTTTCTGAAAAATTCTCTGGGTTACCTCCTTTAAGAGAAGTGGAGTTTACAATTGATCTCCATCCGAGGACAAGTCCTATCTCACTTCCGTCTTACCGAATGACACCTAATGAATTCCGGGAATTGAAATTCCACTTGGAAGTGTTAGAAAAAAAGGCTTTATCTGGCCTAAAATGTCTCTGTGGGCAACACCAGTGTTGTTTGTGAAAAAGATGGATGGAAATTTGACGCTCTGTGTTGATTATTGTAGACTAAACCAATTTATGATAAAGAACAGATATCCACTTCCACAAATTGATGATTTGTTATAGTAGTTTAGGGGAACCCAGTTGTTCTCCAACATCAACCTGAGGTCAGGATATTATCAATTTCGGGTGAGGAAGGACGATATTCCAAAAACAACTTTCAGAAGTAGAGATGGCCATTATGAATATGTGGTTATGTCCTTTGGTCTAACGAATGCCCAAGCAGAATGAACAGTGTCAGAACCAGGAAAAGGGTACGTGGTATATTGCGAGGCATCGGGATCAGGGTTGGGTTGCGTTCTCATGTAAGGGAATCATGTAGTTTCCTATGGCTCACGACAATTGAGGGTGCATGGGAAGAACTACCCAACTAAGGATTTGGAATGGGCAGCATTGGTCCATGCTTTGAAAGTGTGGTGTTATTATCTCTTTAGAGAAAAATTCATGGTATATACAGATCATAAGATCTTCAATTTCATGTTCTCACAAAGGGATTTGAACTTGAGGCAAAGAATATGGATAGAATATCTCTAGATGTTTGATTTTGATTTGATGTAAACACTAGGTAAAGGAAATTCGGTGGTGGATTCATTAAGAAGAAAATCATATGCTCTGGTGGTGAAACATGCATTATACTAGTGGCAATTGATGTCGGTTATAACTAAAATGCGGTTGGAATGTGAGAACCAGGGTGATAGAGCGGTCCTTTTACTGGTTTTGTTGATTTTTGAATTGGTTGTCCTGGTTAAAGTGGCATAGATATCTGATTCTCAGTGTGTGAACATGAGGTTGAAACTCAATGGTGGGGAGACAATTAAGGGTTGGAAACTAGATGGAGATACGGTTTTGTTTTTCCTGAATTGGATGGTTGTACCAGTTACTTTTCAAGAGGATATTCTTTGGGCGTATCATCATTCTAGGTAGGTTGTTCATCCTAGAATTCAGACAATGTATAAATCATTGAAAGTGCAGTTTTTGTGGGATAGTATGAATAAAAGAGTGGCTAAGTTTGGTTCAAGATGCTTGATTTGCCAACAAGTCAAGGTAGAGCATCAGAGGCTAGTGGGAATGTTTTAGTCTTTACTAATCCCTGTTTGGAAGTGGGACAAAATAACAATGGATTTTGTCACAGGTCTCCCATGAATGGTCAGAAAGCACAATGCAATTTAGGTGATAGTGGATCAGCTAATGTAGTCAGCCCATTTCATTCCAATTCGTGAATCTCATACGGTGGAGGATCTGTCCAAAATCTACATCCGAGAGGTGGTAAAGAGTTATGGTGTCCGGTTTCGATCATATCCAATCGAGATCCCAGGTTTACATCTTGTTTTTGGAAATCCTTAAAATAAGCCCTTGGAACTAAGTTGACCATGAGCATGACATATCACCCTTAGAAGGAAAGTCAATATGAGAGGACGATAAAAACTTTGGAGGATATGTTGTGGGCTTGTGTCATGGATTTTGGTGGCTCGTGGGAGGGGCACTTATCGTTGCTTGAGTTATCGTACAATAAAAGTTATCAGGCATCCATACGTATGGCTCCGTTTGAAGCGTTGTATGGGAGGACGTGTCGTTATCCACTATGCTGGGTGGAAACGGGTGAGTCCTAGATGGTTGAACCAAGAATTTTCCATGAGACTATAGAGAAGATCAATTTAACCAGGGAGAGAATTGATACGGCTCAGAGTTGGCAGATATCGTATGTGGATCATCGTCGATGATCGTTGTCATTCGAGGTGAGTGATAATGTTTTCTTGAGGATAACTCCTAAGATGGGACATCGTCTGTGTGGGAATAAGGGAATGTTATCTCCGAGGAATATTGGACCTTTTGAGATTCTTAAGATGGTTGGTGAGGTGACTTATCATTTGGCTTGCCACCTGGGTTCAGTGTGGTGCACAATGTGTTTCATGTGTCGCAGTTGAAAAAGTATCAGCTAGATCCAGGCCATGTTATTCGATGGGATCATGTTGATCTAGAGTTGGATGCTTCATTGGTGCATATTCCAGTGAAGGTTGTGGATAGTCAAGAGAAAGTATTTCATGGTAAAATCATTGGCCTCATTAGGGTTTTATGGTATCATGGATAGATCTAAGGGAGGACTTGGGAGCGGGAGAAAAAGATGGTCGAGCAATGGCCCGAGCTCTTTCAGCAAAGGGTGGTTTTCCTACCTTCCATGGATGGAAAGAATAATGGTGGAGAGAATGTAGTACCCCCGGTTTGAGGTATGTTTCCTTTGTTTTTATCTTTTTATGTGTTTAAAGTGTATGGGATGATTTGAGAAGAGGTTGGAATAGTTTGGAATAGTTTTGAATAAGTTTGGAGGCTTTTCATAGGGCGCACGGTTTGAGCACGGTTAGGGGAAACCGTGCGAGTTCTCCAGAAAAATGTGCAGGGAGAGACAGTAGGCTTCTCACGGCCTGCGCACGGTTTTCCAAACCATGCGAGGAAACCATGTGGACCCCTCCTCTTGAGACAATGGCATGTTCATGGTTAGCACACGGTTTTCCAAACCGAGGTGTCTAACCATGAGGCCACTTAAAAATAGGGTTTTAAAACCCGGGTTCACTCAGGCTTGCCTCATTTCACTCCAAATCTTCTCCCACTCGAGCCTCACATGGGATTTTCGGTTGTCAAGGGTTGGAGGGGCTCTTCTAATCATTTTGGAAGTGATTCAAATGGGTTTCGATGTGGTTTCTATTAGGTAAGTATCTCCTTTTGGTTTCATTGTGGTTTCCTCTAGATCTACATCTCCCACTCTCTCATTTTTCTAGATTTAAACTAGTTGTGTGCACATCTTGGTTGTTGTAATTCCTTAGATGTTAATTTTAAGGATTTTGGATGTTAGGGAAGATGATATAGAGAGGTTTCGGTGGTTCGTTCGCTGTATTTGAGGTGCGATTTCTTGTGGGACGATTTCACCAGAACCCTAAAGGTAGGTGGATTCTCTCTCGACCTCACATTGCTAGAACATAAATCTTGGTTTCAATTAATTTGTTTTGCTTAAAATAAATTGTGTTTTGATGTGCGGAATTGGTTGGAAATCACTTTGGTGATATTTTGGGGGGGATTTTGTGATAAATGGGATATTTTTAATGAAGGGGGCTTTGTTGTGTGATTTTAAAATGTTGATTTTGAAATCATTAGTGGTTGATTATGAAAATATTTTCTGAAAGATGGTTTTCAATAAAGATGTTGTTTTATTGAAATGTGGTTTGGCATGTAAAATGATTTAAGGGTGATCTCAATAAATGGTTGATTTATTGAAGTGGATTGATAGGTGATGGAAATGGTTATTTTCATGTTGTTATGGCCTTGGTGGGTTATATTCTAGGTTATGGATTGTTAGAATGTTTTGTGGAAGTAGATGGGAAGTGCCACCATGGTTTGTTGTGTGCATGGGTTGGACGGGAAGTGCCACCATGGTTTGTTGTGTGCATGGGTTGGATGGGAAGTGCCACCTAGTTTGTTGTGGGCATGGGTTGGATAGGAAGTTCCACAATGGTTTTTTGTGGGCATGGGTTGGATAGGAATTTCCACCATGGTTTGTTGTGCGCATGGGTTGGACGGGAAGTTCCACCATGGTTTGTTGTGCACAGGGGTTGGATGGGAAGTGCCACCATGGTTTGTTGTGTGATGTTTTGGTGATGCTTGTAGATGGGGATTGTGAGTGAAATATGAAAATGGTTATCAGCTCATGGCATGGTTGAATTGACTTCCTTGCTTGGCATGGTTGATTTTGTATCCTTGTGTGGCATGATTGGCTTATGGCTTGTTTGGATTATAAACAATTGGTAGCTTTGTTTGTATTTATATAAAATGTATTATATAAATGTTCTAACGGTTTTTTCATAGTGTCATGTGTAGGAAAGTCATTTGGGGAAAACCTGCTGAGTATTAGTACTCACCCCCTACTTTGGCACTTTGGTTATTTTGCAGATATCATATTCAAAGACACTGTTAAAGGTAAGACAGCTTATTGCTAGTGGTTCATGTTGATGCTTGAGATATGTGGTGGTGCGTAGAGCATGAAGCTTGTCAGGGTTCCATGGAGTCTGTCTTTGCTTATTTTGGGTCTTTTGTTTAGTCTTCCATATAGTACTCTGATATTGTGTTGGTTGTATTGGTTTGTGGGTTGTATTTTGGGATAGTGTAGTTCCCTTTTTGGTAATGAATGAGTTGTTTTTTTGTTGATATGCATCATATAGTTTATGGGTTGTTGGTTTGTTAGTTATTTCTTAAGGGAAAACCGTTCCCCAATTATTCTCGAATCCATTGGCATTTATTTCCAGCCTTTGGAACCTTGGAAACATCTCTTAAGGACAAGTAACCGTCACTGCCTCCTCAAGCCAATGGGGAAGGGCTGGGGTGTTACAGGTTCGAATGGGTATATTAGATGTTGGAGAAAACCTTGGGTGGTTCAATGAAAGTTAATTTTTTAACCCTATAATGATTAATTAGAAGTTTATTGGTCATGGTGCATGATATGAGTTCATAACATGGAGCGTGCTGGGTGGTGGTAATGTTTTTACATATATTAGATATGCGACGTATCTATGTTTGTCAGGGTGTGTAGCCTATAGGCTTGTTTTAGGATTTCTCTATCACAGATGGTGTTGTTGATTTTTGGTATGTGACCCACCACAACCTTTCTTTTATTGGATAAGATAATATAATTTTACTAGGAATCAAATGAGATGGATTTGGGGAATTTGTAATATGAATTGTATATCTTTGGTTTAGATTGACCTTTTACAGAATGACCATAATATGTATCACCACGTTTAATGGTTTTCTAGATGGTTGTGGATCGTGTATATTATATCAATCCATGATTTTTTATTTTTCTAAAAAAATATAAATCTATTTACCATATTGATCACTCTCAAATCAGTTTTAATTATATTAATCTATCAATGATCTAGTGTTTACATTAGGAGACTCAGGAGTCCCCTTTCATGTATTTTAATCATTGTATTATTGAGATTGGAAATTATTCTATTTGAGGTGAGTTTTTTTTTATTTTGGGTTCTTCTCTTTGTTTTCCTAGGGAATGATATGAATATGAGAATAGTTCATTTGGGTGATGTTAAGTTCGTTAGATAATGGTTATGGCTATATTATTGATTGTTGAGGCTCCTATCATGTGATCTAAGCCTCAATATCATCTCTTATCCACACTTTCCTTACAAAAATATAATAAGGACCCATCCTTAAACATTACATAATCTTCAGTTAAGTCAAGAAATCACATTTATGATCTTTTAAGGCTTAGAGTTTTAGATAATTAGGTAATAACAATTAAATTACATCTCAAATATTACAAAGTTGACACTTACTCTATCCAATGTTTTTACAATAATAAAACTCATTAAATAAAACAAGAATTATTATTTTTTGTTATAAATATTCTTGAATTCTTCCTCTTTCTTACACTTCATTATACCATGTGAAAAACATTTCAAAAACCTGGCATGGTCATAAAAAGCTCAATAAGGGATATAAAATAAGGAAATAAAAATTAATCCATAAATACATAAAAATCAACGATATCATAAATTTTAATCATAAAACATAATCTCTTTAACATACATCATGAAATAACAAGATTTATGAATAATTCATAGATATCATTAATCATAATGGTATCTTGTTGCATCCATAAGATACTTACTTTGTAGCTTTAAAAACCACAAAGGGAATAACCTTAATGGTTACATTTGGAATACCCATGACAATATATTCTCTAAATCTCTTAGGAAAAACTTTAACATTTTCCTCTGTTACGTTACCCAATGCATTGGAGAGCTATCACGAGCTCAACCACCCTAGGTTTATCAAAGAACCACCCATATTTGGTTTATCACGTAACCAACCATCAAATTTCCAAGTAACATTACATAATAATAACACATTAACAAGAAAAAATGAAAAACAAAATTTCCACATTGTAATAAAAAGACATCATTTAAAAATATTGACATAATCAATCCATTTTTAAAACACAATTAAAACATTTAAAAAGAATATTTTTGAATCGAAGTGTCCCATAACAATTTCAAACCTTTGAGAATAATTTAAACATTAAAACACTCAGTTCTATATAAATTAATAATTAAAACAATTTTGAAAACACAGACATTAATGATAAATATTTAAAATAATAAATCTTTAACACTTTTAACATGATAATTTAGTTAAAGAGTCTTGTAACACTTGAGAAATAAAAGAATAAAAATAATTAAATAATAAAATTAAACAAAAAATATAATATCATGAGAATATGGTGATTCATGATATAATATGTCAAAGGGTTTCATATACACCATATAAAAGTGAATTGGTACATAACAAAAAATAAGTCTAAAGGGAATATAAATTGAGATGAAATATCTTACGAAGATCGTATCATTAGATTAAGGATAAATCGATGACATAATTATGTGCAAAAAATATAAATACACCCAATATAAGTGGGTCTTAAGTTTAAAACAATCAAAGACCTTTCACACATACCCTTGTAAAAACAAAACCAATGACAAAGATATTTAACTCAATGATGTGATATTGAGTTAAGATTTACCTTACAATGATCATTTTGAAAATAAAATAGATTGATTATGTGTATTAAATATATATCCTCATAAGGAAAGTATAAATACAATATTATATATCAAAATTAATTTCCCACATAATCATATAATGACATAGTCAATAAGTAGAAGATCAACCCAAAGAATGGAATTTAGGTTAAGAAGTTACCTTACCTTGAGTCTGACTTGTCTTGTTCATTCATTATCTAACTGAATAATAAAAATAAGTTAATTTATTCTTTATTAAGAAAATTTTTCAAGTTTATTATTACTTTTATATCACTTATTATCTTATTATAACAATCATATAATTAATCAATTTCATATCTGTTGTTTTTTTGATATTCTGTACTTGAGTCGAAAATGAACATGTTATAATTACAAATTATCCTTGTGGTCAAAAGTAAATTATCTAAAGAATAGTATTCATTATTTAAATATCATATATATCCATTATATATATATAAGTATTTATAATATTATACAATATTTGGAGATAATAAATGAAATGCACAGTTCATAGAGACGGTAGGTCGTACGTACGCACTAACGCTACTTTCATTTCTTTGTCATATTAAAGAAATGGAAACTATATGATATATAGGTTTATTATAATTAAAATATAATATATATGTTATATATGCTACATAGGTTCATTTATTACTTCCTTTATACGTTCCATGTTAGGCATCAATTATTCGTATCACTTTGAATGGGCGGTAGTCTGGACTTCCCCAAATGAAATTATCGTATTTACACATTATCAAAATCATGGAGGTATGATGTTAATAAAAAATACAGAAGAATTGAGAAAATATTAATTTAATAAATATCATATATAAATATATTTCCATCATAATTTCCACCATGAGAGGTGATATGAGAAAATTGAACAACCATCGTTTCGTGAGATAGTAGTTCGCCATACACAGAAACAATATGTTCGTATCCATTAAATGGAGGTGTGTGTAAGTTTAGTTAAAATACTTATAATAAAAACATCCTAGTATATTTAATCTAATTGGGTTTTATGAAATTAAATAATAATAATGAGTGGATAAGGAAAATAAAGGAAAGGATCTTGAGAGAAGACGTTACCTCAAAATCGGGTAACTTCTTTTGATTTGAGCCAAAAGGATTTCTTGAATTGCCTTTTCAAAAATGTAAGGATTCTAGGAAGAAGGGTGGGATGTTGATATATTATTTGAGAAGAATTTTGAAAAGACAAGGGGCTTGAGAGGTGTGAGTTATTTGGGTATAGGTGGTTTCCTTTTATAAGTGTCAGGAGGGGTACTTTAGGAAAGTCTAGAAATATTAATTTATTATAAATTCAATTTTGATTAAAAAATGTCAAAAACCCATTTAATTTTAAGATAAGATGATTTTTGTTCTAATAATCACAATATAATAAATTTTAGATAAGTTTTAACTATTTTTTATCCTTATCTTTTTGGTTTAACCCTTATTTAAACCTTATTAATCTTAAAGTGATATGATGTTAATTACATATTGTGCATTAATGTAATTACCATATCTTGTCAAAAGACCCAAAAAAGTAATTTATGAAATATTTGTACTTTTCTTAACCAATTTTATGAATCTTATATTTTTATGAATATATAATCATTTGATAAACTATTTTATGTTTTAAGTTATGAATTTTGTCAATTTTGGACACTATTCATACTTGACTTTTTGACAAATTCATAAAAATATGATTCCTTATAAAAAAAGTAATTAACTAAAATATAATATGTCAATACTATCTAGAAAATTCATGGAGGGAATCAAAATATTCAAATTACATTTATTTTAATATTTATAATATCATTTATTTGAATCCTTTATTAATGAAGCAATCGCTGTGTCATCATTGTTTCATAAATAAGTTTATTTATTTAATCTCTAAAAATTATAAATAAAATACCATGATAAATAAAGTATTTTTATATTTATAATTACTATTTATAGTAAAATATATCAGTTATATAACCCCATATTAAAATTATTTTAGTTAAAGATACATGTTTATGTTATATTTCTCTTTACTATAAATTAATTCTTATAAAATGTCATTTTCACATCCAAGTGGCTTCATGGGGTCCTAAAATCAACCCGAGGATTCCCATGGTCAAAAAACTCTCATAAAATAGCATTAGGACATGTGTTATGGTAGTTTAATGTTATTATAATATTAATTTTGACCCTTATTTACTAGAATTACCCTTTAACCATGGAAAATAAAATAATTATTGAAGTTTCTATTCGTAATGTCCAAAAAATAAAAGGTAGCTATTAACACAATTTTTAATTTCTGATTAAAAATATGGAATCCATTTTTTCAAATTCAAAACACAGAATTTGTAGTAACAAATTGAAAATTAATTCTCATTGTCAAAACCAAAAAAGCGGGTTTTAAAAAAGATAACAATTAAAAGATTGACATGTGTTTATGTCCAATTTCAGTGGGAAATTAATTATAATGACCAAAATTGGATTAAATTATAAATATATATTCCATTTATACTTCAAATCCATTATATAATATGATTTAATCATATAAATTAGCTTAATGGAAAAAGTTGATTTCAATTAAAATTTATCTTATTTTTACTATTCATCAAAACATGATAGTCATCAAAAAAGTATCCAAAATTCATCCAAAGTAATTTATTTGTCCCTATTCTAAATAAGAAGTTTAATTTATAAAATATAACATATAAAGGCATACAAATTAAATTTAAAAAGGGTTCACCGTCAAAATGCAGTAAAACTGCATTTTTAGAAAAATACTTCTTTTATCTAAAAAATTGAATTTGTACATATATCATATCCAAAAAACAAATAAGATGAATTTAAAAAATTTCATTTAATATATAACATATATTTATTATTAAATAAAAATCCATAAAGTGTGATATAATTTTATAAGGACAATTATTCTCTTTTTAAATAGGTTTTCAAAAAAACACTTCTTTTATATTCAATTTGTTTTAATTTCTATTTCTAAAATATTTGTTATCCAACGAATCATTATTTAAACATGTGTAAAAAAAATTCAAAATTTAGTTGATAATATTCATTCCCACCATTCCAACAGATAGGTGTTAAATACGAGTTAAAATGCTCATATTATATTTGTATTAATTTTTGGTATAACTCAATGTTGTGTGCAACCTAAGATTTCAGAGAATCCCGTTGTTGCCTGTTGAGTACGCTATCAGAAAAATCATACCATTTTACATAAAATAAATACCTTATTCATAAATATTAAAATATATGAGAAAGTATTATTCTATAAATACCTGGTTTATTACATTATTCCCCCATTTTTGAAATTACACCTTTGCAATTTTAAAATTGGGATACAAAACATCATTAAAACTATAACATTGGAAAAGAGTTAATAAAACTATCACTTTAAATTAATTTAAGGGAAGGAAAAAGGTTAAAAGGACCGTGACTTCAACATTACATAATTTGAGTTAAGTCAATATTTCACATTGAGTGTCCTTTCAGGTTTAGAGATTTAAAGAATTAGGCCATAACTATAACATTACATCTCAAAAATTACAAATTAGACACATTCTACCTAGTTTCCATTTTTTTTTCATAAAATATTAATTCTTTAAACAAAGAAAAATGTCTAGTTCCATGTTTTATACAACATGAATTTTCCGTGATCCCATCCTTGACCATATTCATCTTTAAGTCCTGTGAAAAATATTTCAAAAACATGGGATGAGAATTAAAATCTCAGTCAGAGTTATAAAATAAGGATGGAAAACATTATCCCATCAAGAAATACAAATCAATGAAACCATACTTTTCAATCTTAACATACCTCATTAAATCATAACATTTATGAATAACACACAGAAATCATAAATCATAAAGGTAAAATTTGGCATACATAACATACATACATTGTAGATTTCACAGCTACGTTGGGATTTGCATTTGGAATACCCATAATATTATATTCAATAAATATTTTAAGAGAAACATTAACATTTTCCTTCGCCACATTACCCAATGCATTTTTAGAGTTATCTCAAGCTCAACTGCCCATGGTTTATCACAGAACCACTCATATTTGTACACAATGCCCAAGAACCATAACATATTCACAACACATAAAACAAACATAAAGGAAAGATAAAATTTCCACATTTAAATCACAATATATTATTTCAAGATATTTAAATAATGATTGCTTTCTCAAAACCATTTTCAATAGCATTTAAAACATTTAATAAAGTGATTTTTGTATCAATGTGTCCCATACAATATTGATAATTTTGAATGGAATTTTAATTTCAAACATTAATATCCATATAAATAAATCCTTAAAACCATTTTTAAAACTTGGAAATTAATGAAAAATATTTTGAAGAATAAATCATTAAAACAATATTTTAGTTAAGGAGTTCTTAACCAAATAAGAGATTCTTGAATGAAAATAATTTAGGAATAAAATTTAATGAAAACATTATCTGATCATGATAAAAATTATATTAATGATATAATACTCCAATGTATAGTATATATACTATATAAAAGTGAATTGGTGCATAACAACAATGAAGTCTCAATGGAATGTAAATTGAGATGAAATCCCTTATAAAGACGGTATCCTTAGATTAAGGATAAATCAATTACAAAATTATATTTTAAAAATATAAATACACTAAATATTATTTGATATCTAGTGTAAAATAATCAGAGGGAATTCATAAATATTCATAGCATGACATAATCAAGAAGTGGAAGTCTAACCAAAATAATTGAAATTGGGTTAAGAAGTTCCCTAACAAAAATTTGGCAGCCTAATTACAACATTTAAAAATTAAGAAAACGAGTTGATGGGATAGAAAAGGGTATATCATCACATGGTAATAAAATTTAAAGTAATAAGGATATAGAATAACATATCCCAACATATTAAAATGGAAATTTAAAAGACGTAACATAAAATATGCCTTTCACTAAAAGAGGAGGGTGAAAAGTTCCCTTACGGATTTGGTAGCTTACGAAAGATACAACACGTGAAAAAAGGATCATACAATGAAGATTTAAATACCCATAAATTAAATTATATTACACAAATAATACAATAATTGGTAGTAAATACACCACAAAAAAGGAAATAGTGGAAAATATAGCATGAATCTCACCGGAATAAAAAGTGACATGAAAAACCCCTTACCTTGTGTCCGACTTGACTCGTTTGTTCTTGGTTTTTCCGGAATAATAAAATTAAGTTATTTTATAATTGCTTCAAAAACTTTTTCATGTTTATTATTCCTTTTATATCACTTATTACCTTGATATAACAATTATTAATTATTTGAGTTCATATAGGACATTTTGTTGATGTTCGGAACTTGAGTAAAAAAATGAACTTGTTATAATTAAAAATTATCCATGTGGTCAAAAGTAAATTATCTTCAGAATGATATTAATTATTTAGATATAATATATATCATATATATCCAGTATATATTTATTTATAGTATTCCATAACATTTGGATATAATAAATGAAATGCACCGTTCATGGAGACGGTAAGCCATACGTACGCATGAACGCTACTTTCCTTTTTTTTGAATTTTTAAAGGAATGAAAACTAAATGATACATAGGTATATTATAGTTAATGTATAATATATTTTGTATATATGTTACATAATTTCATAAATTCTATCCTCTATACGTTCCATGTATAGCAAGAACGAGTCATATCACTTTAAGGGGGCGGTTTTCTGCACTTCCTCCAATGAAATTATCATATTTACGCATTATGGAATGCGTAAAGGTATGTGATAAAACAAAATTTTATTGAATATTTTTTGTATAATAAATGATGTAATTTCCTTACATTGTGGTAACTATGTTCATTTATGGAATATTTGGGATTAGATCATTCATTTGAAAATTTGATGGAAATTCTAATTTTACCCTTTATAGTGCATTGTAGTATATAAAAGATAAATATTTTAATATTTATTATTTGAACATAAAATTATTTAACTATGTTCCTAACTTAATGGGATGAAACTTTAGTTCAGGACATTGGAGCTAAAATGCGCATTTTTGTGGACTAAATGGACCATGAAGTCAAATGTGGGGTGGACCCGCTAGATTGGACATTTGTTCTGTATTTCTGCCATAACTTCTTCATAAAAGATTATATTGAACCCAAATATTGATAGTATTTCTCCAACCCAATTATGCACAAATAATTATTCTGGAAGAATAGCTGGTTCATGTGTTTTGGAGGTCAAATGGGAGGTGAAAGTTGGATTACAATATTTGTACGAGATTCCCCATTCACAGTGGAAACCTCTTTAAACCAGGCCTCCCCTCCATTGTATAAATTAGAGTTCATCCCATTTTTATGGGTTGAGACGTGAATTGGGATGTTTAGGGTAGTGGATAACTGGATCCACTTTAATTCCCCGACCATTTCAATAAGGGTATCTCTTGAAGAAAGGATCCCTTCGATGAAGCCTTCTTCTTCTTTTTCGTGTTGTAATACTTTTGTTTGTGTAATAAACTCCTTAGTTCTTATTTAATTTCTTATGTTTTCATCTGGATTGTTCATTTATATTCCTCATAATATTCCTCTATGAGCTTTAATTCAAGAGTGGAGACGAGATTGGGTTCTACCCTTTCAATCCTTTCCTCATTCAAAACGTCTCCACGATGACCACACCGCCAATGGAAGAGTAGTTCTCTTAGTGATCGATCTATCTTATATCCTCTTAATTTAATTATTTTTAATCATAGATCTACTATAATTAACATAATATGATCTATTAATTTCATTTTTAAATTAAAATAAACAAATTATTAAATTTAACAATTACTAAAAAAACACACGATGTCGAAAAATTGTGTAAATTGTTGGTGCACAAACTTAATTGGTAAAAAAGACCAAAAGGGTTAAATTTGTAGAGTTCAAATATTATACCTTAGCTCAATTCATCCTCATTTTCCAGAATTGACATGTGTCTTAATTTACCACTGACTATAAGCTATCTTTAGAACATATATCAAAATAGGGTGATGCGATTGCATGTTCCAAAGATAGCGTAGGGTTTAATTTTCTTCATATTTAAGGTAAAGTTAAATCTCGTAGGATTTGGGGGTTAAAAAATTATCAGATCATAATTAAGTGGATATTAATTTAAATGATAATTATTAATAATTAAATTAAGAGGTATAGTTAGATCGATTATGCCTTTCAAAATATTTTCTAAGAAAAACATCTTCTTGTTGCGTCAAATTTCATTTCAAAATTAAAAACAAAGAAATATAATATTCTTCAAGTTAACTTAATCTATATTTATATATGATAAAAAACCCTCATCCTTTTAATTAGTGTTCTTATTTTTTTTTTTTTTTTAAAAAAAATCTTTTAATATGTTGTTAAATTTACTTCCTCCTTTGAGTGATGACCTTGGTCAGCCACTCTGTTGCACCTAAGTACCCAAAAATAACACACTTCATTTGAGGGAACCCATGACAGGGCCTTTAAAATTGGATCCACTCCAATTCACCATACCAAATGTGCACAAATTATTCTTTTGTATGAAAAACTGGTTCATGCATTTTGGAGGTCAAATGCGCGGTGCAAGTTGGATTAAAATATTTGGTCGAGATTCCCCATTCACACATGAAACCTCTTTAAACCCAACCTCCCCTATACTCTATATATTAGTGTTTTTCTCATTTTTAGGGCTTCGTAAGTGCATTGTTAAGTTTAGGGAATATGAGAAGTGTATCAAATTCAATTATACAACCATTTCAATAAGGTTAGATCTTGAATTAATGATCCCTTCGACGAAACCTTATTATTATTCTTCTTCTTCATGTGGAAATGAAGTTGGAAATTGTCAAAGTGTATATTTTTTGTAGGATTGGAGTACCGAAGGCCATCATAATTTACCAAGGGACACACTTTTAAAATTGAAATCTTACTTTCATTCTTCAAAAATATGGGATGACACACAAGACATCAACACCATACCACCTCAAAAAAAAGGTCAAGTAGAGGTTTCAAATCATGGGTTGAAACAAATTTTGGAGAAAAATGTGCAACCGAATAGGAATTATAAGAGAAATCACTTGGATGATGTGATTTGGGATTATAGGAAAACATACAAGACACCCATAGGTATATACCCATTTCATATTATTTTTGGGAAAGTGTGTCATCTCCCTATGGAAGTTGAGCATTAGGCTTATTAGGCTACACAGAAATGCAACATGGATTTGGCACAAGCTGGAATACAAAGGAAGTTGAAAATTTAAGAGACTGAGGATATTTTATTGTCTTCATATGGTAAATCAAGGCTCTACAAGAAATTATCAAAAGCATCTCATTATAAAATGATCCAAAAAAGGGAGTTTCATGTTAGAGAGAAAGTCATTCTCTATAGTTCACGACTGAAGCCAATTCCTGGTAAGTTGCATTCTAGATGGTTAGATCCTTATGTTGTGACTAATTGTTTTCCTTATGGTTCAATGGAGATCACACTAGAGGAAACATGAAGGAGATTTACAGTTAATGGGAAACGTTTGAATAAATACATTAAAGAACTTCCTACTGATGGAGTGGATTTTATCACACTGCATGACCCCATTATTACTTGAGCATATTAGGATGTTGCTAACCCATTAAATTTTATATTGTTTTTCCTATTTAAAATTATACATTTCATGTTCATATATCATCTCATAAGTTCACATTTAGGACAATGCAATATTTTAAGTGTGTGGGAGGGGAAAACATTTTGTGGTAGATATTTAGGATTTTCATTGGTGTATTTTATGTGTATTTTCTATTATGTTTTTGTTTAAAATTTTCAAAAAAAAATAATAAAAATAAAAATATATATCATGTAACATTCCCATGTGGAAGATATGGAAAATGCATGTTTTCAAAATTCATTGGTAGATATATAATCATGAGTAAGATTTCATCATCAAGGGTTTACATTTATAAAAATTTAAGTCATCGATGATATGAATGGTTTTGTTATTATAAAACCTTTTAGATTTTTACATCATTTTTTGTGATATTTGTTCATGATAAATAATGTCATTGATTTCTCCACACATTTTTTCACACAATCATGACTTGTGATTTTCTCTTACCTAATTGAATGTATATTCAGGGTAAGTAATACTTTTCAGCTTATAACATGGTCTTTCCATATGTCCATTTCTATTCTGATCATTTCCATAAATATACCAGATTAACCTATGCGTGTGCACCTAATATCTGACTATTTAACTCCCTCTAAAAAATTAAATAAAATAAAAAAAATCAATAAATATGGGAGTGAAGAAATGTACAACATGTGTGGATATTTAGGTTGGGATCTCATGGTTTGACTTTGGGGAATGATTAAATGAGTGGGTTTTGGAATTTGATTGCAAAGGATGTTGAAAAGGTTCGGTGGAATATAATCAGGTAAGAATAAAAGTTTTTATTGACCTGAATATAATAGATAAAGGGTTGAGGGACAAGTTTGGAATGATTTTCACAAACACACATGTGGAGAATTACTGGCATAGTAGACCCACAACTTGTTTCTCTATGATTGTTGTAATGTATCTCACTGGATTTTATTTTGAAACAATTTATGAGACAATTACTTTAAATTTTATTGATATTGACTCTTTATTGGGTTCTTACATTGCCTATATTTTTTCTGTGGATTGAGAAATTTGAATATGCATAACTTGTCACAATTTTTTCGAATACATGATATGAGATTTTTCCCAGTAGTGAAGAAGGGTAAGTGTGGGGGAGTTGATAAAACAAATTTTTATTGAATAGTTTTTTGATAATATCTGATAAAATTTCCTCACATTTTGTTAAATATATTTATTTATAAAATATTTGGTATTAGATCATTCATTTGAAAATTTGATGGAAATTCCAGTTTTACACTTTATAGTGCACTATAGCATTTCAAAGAAAAATATTTTAATATTTATTATATGGACATTAAATATTTTAACTATATTCCTGAATTAATGGGATACAACTTTTATTAAGGACATTGGAGCTAAATCGTGCATTTGGTTGGACTAAATAGACCATGAAGTCAAAGGTTCGCAGGGCCTGCCAGATTGGATATGGGTTCTGTATTGGGGCCATAACTTCTTCATCAGAGCTTGGATTGGGCCCAAATTTGGAGAGGAGATCTCCAACCCAATTATTAACAAATCATGATTGTAGAAGAATGCCTGGTTCAGGCTTGTTAGAGGTCAAATGGGTGGTTAAAGTTGGCTTAAAATATTTGGATGAGTTCCCCATTCTCACTTGAAACCTCTTTAAACCTAGCCTCCCCTCCACTCTATAAATTGGTGTTATTATAATTTTGAGGGGTTGGGACGTGAATTTTGAAGTTTAGGGAAGAGGAAAAGTTGATCCACTCTAATTATCCAATAATTTCTATAAGGGTATCTCTTGAAGAAAGGATCCCTTCCACGAAGCCTTCTTCTTCTTCTTCGTGTTGTAATACTTTTGTCTGTGTAATAAACTCCTTAGTTATAATTTAATTTCTTTTGTTTTCCTCTATTTAGTTCATTTATCTTCCTATTAATATTCCTATTTGGTCAAGAATTCAGGAGTGAAGATGAGATTGGGTTCTACCCTTTCAATCCTTTGCTCATGCAAAACGTCTCCACGATGACCATACTGCCCATGGAAGAGTAGTTCTCATAGTAATCGATCTATATTCTACCCTATTTATTTAATTATTTTGAATCATTGAGATATTATAATTCACTTAATATGATATATTAATTATGTTTATAAATTATAAAAAACTATGTATGCAATTTAACAATTAATACAAAAACACTAGAGATCGAGTATTGTGTGAATTGTGAGAGCGCGATCTTAATCAGTAAGACACGAACAGCTGGGATAAATTTGTAGAGTTAAAATATAATACATAAACACAATTCATCCCCATTTTCTATTATATATATGTTACTTAACTTACCACTGACCATAAGCTATCCTTAAAACATCAATCAAAGCAGGGTGCTGTTATTGCAGGTTTCGAAGATAGCCTAGGGTTTAATTTTTTAATATTTGTTGTAAGGTTAATTCTCATAGGTATCAGAAGTTAAAAAATTAGGGGATCATAATTAAGTGAATATTAATTTAAATTATGGTTATTAATATGTAAATAAAGTGGTAGAGTTAGATCTATTATGCCTTTTAAAATATTTTCTAAAAAAATATCTTCTTGTTGCGTCGAATTTCATTTTAAAATTAAAAACAAAAAAAATGAAATATTCTTCCAGAAAACATATTCTAGTTTTATAATGATAAAAAACCCTATGCTTCCTAGTAGTGTTTTTATTTTATTTTATTTTATTTTTATAATACCTTTAAGAATTTTTTTCAATTTACTTCCTCCTTTAAGAGACGACCTTGGTCCGCCACTTTGATGCACCTAAGTAACTCGAAACCAAACAAAATTTTAATATTTTAATGATAATAAATGATATAATTTCTTCACATTGTGGTAAATATGTTCATTTATGGAATATTTTGGATTAGACCATTCATTTGAATATTTGATGGAAATTCCAATTTTACCCTAAATAGTGCACTATTGTATTTCAAAGATAAATATTTTAATATTTATTAATTGAACATGAAATTTTGTAACTTTGTTCTTGAATTAATGGGATAAAACGTTTTTTCATGAAAATGGAGCTAAAATGTGCATTTGGTTGGGCAAAATGGACCATGAAGTCAAATGTGGGTTGGACCTGCTAGATTGGACGTTAGTTCTGTATTTAGGCCATAACTTCTTCATACGAGCTTTGATTGGGCCCAACTTTTGAGAAGATATTTCCAACCTAATTTTTCACAAATCATTATTCTGGAAGAACAACTAGTTCAGTAGTTTTTGATGTCAAATGGGTGGTGCAATTTGGATTAAAATATTTGACCGAGATTCCCCATTCACACTTGAATCCTCTTAAAACCTAGCCTCCCCTACAATCTTTAAATTAGTGTTTTTATCAATTAGAGGGGTTGGGACGTGAATTGGGAAGTTGATATCAGAGGATAAGTGGATCCACTTCAATTATAAAACCATTTCAATAAGGGTTGCTCTTGATGCAAGGATCCCATCGACAAAGCCTTCTTTTTCTTCTTCTTCGTGTTGTAATACTTTTGTTTGTGTAATAAACTCCTTAGTTCATCTTTAATTTATTGTATGTTCATCTGTTTTGTTCATTTATATTCCTCTTAATATTCCGCTTTTGTCTGGAATTCAAGAGTTGATACAAGATTGGGTTCTACCCTTTCAATCCTTTGCTTATGAAAAACGTCTCCTTGATGACCACACCACCCGTGGAAGAGTAGTTCTCTTAGTGATCGATCTATCTTCTACCCTATAAATTTATTTATGTTGAATAATTTAGATACTGTAATTCACTTAATATGATCCATGAATTGAGTTTTTAAATTATAATAAACTAAGCAACCAATTGAATAATTAACACCAAAACACGCGAGGTCGAGTATTGTGTGAATTGTGAGAGTGCGTTCTTAATCGGTAAAACAAGACCACATGGGATAAATTTGTAGTGCTAAAATATTATACCTAAAAAAAATTCATCCTCATTTTTCATAATTGATATGTTATCTAATTTACCACTGACCATAATCTATATTTATAACATCAATCAAAGCAGTGTGCAATGATTTCATGTTCTGAAGCTTGCCTAGGGTTTAAGTAATTTCATCTTTGTGGTTACATTAACTCCTATAGGGTTCGAGGGTTAAAAAATTAGCGGAATATAACTAAGTGGATATTAATTTAAATTATAATGAATAATAAGTAAATAAATAGGTAGAGTTAGATTGATTACTCTATATAAATTATTTTCTAAAAAACATCTTCTTGTTGCGTCATATTTCATTTCAAAATTAAAAAAATGAAATCTTCTTCCAACAAACTTCTTCTAGTTTTTTAAATGAAAAAAAACCCACCCATAATTTCATGTAGTGTTTTTATTCTCTTTTATTTTATTTTTAGAATACCTTTAATAAGTTTTTTTAATTTACATCCACCTTTGAAAGACAACCTTGGTCAGCCACTCTACTACACCTAAGTAACACGAAACAGAAAATCATTTGAAAGTTCCCATGACAACGCTCTAAAAATTGGAACCATTTCCAAGGAGTCAAGTAATTATTTCAACAATTTACAGGTATTTATTTAATTTTACATTTTATTCTATTCTTCTCTACTTTCTTCTTTTTTACCCAATATGAATTTTTCTTCTTCTTTTGTTTTTTTATTCTTTTTAATTTTGGACCATAAACTAGAAATTCTCATCTTTTATTTTATTATGGTCCACTTTTAATCATTTAATTTTTATTTGATTTATGAAATGAACTAATCCCGAAGATCTCTTAGATCTTGATCCTGTGATTTAACAGAGACTTCGGGCTAGAATCAATCATTCTCAGGATATGGGAAGTATCAACATTCAATCAGTTGGAGAATTACTCCTCTCTTAGAACATTGAAATTAGTAAAAATTAAAAATCAACCATAAAACAAGAACCAAGGGCTGAAAATAATGGAAATGAAATTAATATAACCATTCTATATTTGTCTATACCTAATATTAACTATCAACAAAATTATATTGCATACCCAAATCTAAAATTAGACTTTGAACTGAAATCTAGATTAATTCACATTCTACCAAAATTTCATGTATTATCTGGTGAGGATCCAAATAATCATTTGAAAGAATTTAATGTGGTTTTATCAACCATAAAACCAATAAATGTTTCTGAAATTCATATCAAACTAAGAGCGTTCCCATTTTCAGTTAATGGAGCTGCAAACAACTGGATGTATTATTTACAACCTAAATATGTAACTTGTTGGAATGATTTGAAACACCTAATCTTGTAGATATTTTTTCCAGTATCAAGGACCACATCCATTCTAAACGAGATCTCTGGGATCAAGAAAGCCCATGGGGAGTCAATGTATGAGTACTAGGAGCGATTCCAGAAGTTTTGTGCAAGCATCCCACATCACTAAATCAGTGAGAAACTTCTCATCCAATATTTCTATGAAGGACTCACACCTATAGAGAGAAGCATGGTGGATGCTGAGGCTGGAAGAGAATTGGTGGAAAAGATATTAGTAGTTTCATGTGAATTGATTGACAAAATGGCCCAAAACTCCCAACAATTTGGTGATTGAGTTACACCACATGTCAGGGGAGTACATCAGGTAAGTGATTCCTCTCTTGAAAATAATTTTATCGATACTAAGTTAGAAGAATTGACAACTATAGTGAGGAAGATATCTTGGACAAAAAATATATCCTAACCCCCTCCTTCAAGGCCTTATTGAATTTGCACTGAGACAAGCCACCAAACTGACTGTTGCCCCCAACTACAAGAAATAGAACATTGTGAAATAGTGTTTCTTGGGAGACCATATCAGTAGCAGCAACAACTATATTACAAAAAAAGCTTGATTCCTTTTATCCAACATACGACCTAGGGTGGAAGGATCAATCAAATATGGGGTATGCCTCTGGACAATAACAAATTCACCTTTCAACGAAAATTCTAGTATCCTCCGCCTTACCAACAGGGCTTCTAACAACCCAAAATGAGATTTGAATCCCAATCATCAACAATTCAACTATAAGGAACCCCCCCCCCCCCAATGTAGATACTAATACTGATGATATTTTGAAACAAATTGTTCTTAATCAACATAATGAGCAGAAGAGTCAAGGTTCAGAGCTGAGGGAGTTGAATAAACAAATGATCCAGATTGCTACTTCACTCCATGAACTTGTAAGTAAGAATTATTGAAATATTCCATCCCAACCTACTCAAAATACAAAGGAAAATGTCAGTGCCGTCACATTGAGAAGTGGGAAGCAAACAACTGATGCTTCTCCACCTACCATTCCACTCGGATTTAACTCAACTCCAGAGAATCCCCACTGAAAACCAGATGATGAGCAACCCAACGAGAAAGATAAAGGTGAGAAAAAGATTAATTATGTTCATACTAAACCCCTTTATTTTCTAAACAGTGTTTCTCAAACCAAGAATATGGCTGAAGTGAAAATGAAAAAGGAGGATTTGGACACATTCAAGTGTGTGGAGATAAACATCCCCCTTATTGAGGCCATCATGAAAATCTAAAGGTATGCGAAATTCTTAAAAGAACTGTGTACCGATCTAATATGGATCAAGGGAAATGAGAGGATCAATCTTGGAAAGAATGTGTCATCACTCATTAAACCAACTCTAGCAATGCCAACAAAGTGTAAGGATCCTGGGACATTCACCATACCATTCACCATAGGGGAGTTACACTTTTCTGATGCTCTTTGTGATTTTGAAGCTTCCATAAATGTGATGCCTCACTCTGTATTTTCTTCTTTATTGGATGGTGAGTAGAATCCCACAATAGTAGTGTTGCAGTTGGAAAATAGAGCTACGACATATCAAGAGGGATTCCTTGGGGATGTATTTTTCTGGGTAAGATACATGATTTTTCCATCAGATTTCTACATGATTAACATGGAGGATGATCAACTAAGTTCACATGATCCCATTATCTTAGGTAGAACCTTCCTCAAAACTGAATAAACAATCATAAATGTCAATAAGGGTACAAATTACATGTAGTTTGGGGATGAAGTTGTGATATTTAATGTTATGGACTCCATGAAGTACCCCTCAGAGGACCATTCGACATTTTTTATCTCTGATTTTTAACCACCATGTAAAAACCCCATGGGAAGTTTTTGTCCTATGATTAGGGATATTGTGATTATTGGTTCTAATTTAATGTCTATGTGTACTTCCACACCTGTTTCTAATACACAAGACTTCGTTAGTTTTTTTTGAAATGGATTCATATTCTGATTTTGATCATGTGGACTCTGATTATGACATGGTTGTTGGGTCTGCTGATGGATTTAATGCATTATTTTCTTATTTTGATGATGCATATTCTGATACTGATGTTTATTGTGAACATATTTTAGATACTTCAATTTCTCCATCCATACATCACCCACTACATTGGAACTCAAGCCATTACCACCAAATCTAAAATACTCATACTTATTAAGTGGTGATAAATTACCTATTATAATTGCTTACTGTCTCCCTTTTGAACATGAAGAAAAACATTTGAATATTTTGAGGGAGAACATCAAGAAAATTGGGTGGACCTTGGGTGACATATCATGTATTATCCCCTCCATTTTCATGCATAAGATTGTTTTGGAGGATGGGGAAAAACTAGTGAGGTAGCCACAAAGGAGACTCAATCCAACCCTTCTAGAGGTTGTTAAAAAAGAGGTTGAAAAATTTCTCGAGGCAGGTATAATATTTCCCATTTTAGATTCTAAGTGGGTAAATACTATTCAGATTGTGCCTAAGAAAAGTGGTGTTACAGTTGTTAAAAATGAGAAAGATGAGTTAGTTATAATGAGGGTGAAAAACAGTTGGCATGTGTGTATTCATTATTGGAAACTAAATCAATCTACTCACAAGGACCATTTCCTCCTATCATTTATTGATCAAATTCTCAAGAGACTAGCTAGAAAGAAACATTATTGTTTCTTGGATGGATTTTTTGGATATTTTCAGGTTCTTATAGTTCCATAGGATCAGGAGAAGACTACCTTCACTTATCCCTTTGGCCCATTTTCCTACCAGAGGATACTATTTGGACTTTTCAATGCCCCATGTACCATCCAAAGATACTTAGTGAGCATTTTTTTATTTTATTGAGACCTTCATGGAGGTATTTATGGATGATTTTACAGTGTATGGATCCCCATTTGATGAATGTATAATTCTTTTGGGAAAGGTGTTGAATCGTTGTATTGATAATAATCTAGTCTTGAACTTTGAGAAGATTCATTTTATGGTTGAGCAAGGAATTGTCTTAGGGCTTGTAGTGTCAAAACATGGGATAGAGGTTGATAGATCTAAGGTAGATATAATTTAATCCTTAACATATCCTTCACGTGTGCGTGATGTTAGATCATTCCTAGGAAATGTAGGATTTTATCAGAAATTCATCAAAATTTTTAGTAAGATTGATCATCCAATGTCATGATTACTTCAAAAATATTATGATTTTATATTTGATGATTCTTAAAGGGTATCATTTGATGACCTGAATAAGTGTCTGACCACTCCACCGATCATACAACCCCCACAACCAAACATTTCTTTTGAGGATATATATGACACATCCAACTTTGCCTTTGGAGCTTCCATATCTTATAGGGTGGAGGGACGTTCACATGTTATTTCCTATGAATTGAGGACACTGAATTCAGACCAATAAAACTACACAACCACAAAAATAGAGTTTCTTGCTGTCATATTCACTTTAGATAAATTCCATTCATATTTAATGGGATCTAAAGTAGTTTTTTTCTGAAGATGCAGCTCGGAGGTACCTCTTGAAGAAGCCAGACACAAATCCTATACTTATCCGATGGATGAACCTTCTTCAAGAATTAGATATTTATATAAAGGACAATAAGGGGTTGGAAAACCTTGTGGTGGACCATATGAGTAGGATTACTCACACACTAGAGGCTGACACCTTGGCCCAAGTACCACTTTGGGAAACTTTCCTTGATGAGAATATTTATTCTGTCTCAGGTACGCATCATTAAAATGCTTATTTAGTGAACTTCCTTGTTTCTTATGAAATTCCTACAAATTTAACGAAACATCAAGTCCAAACGTTAAAGAGTGAGTCTAGATTTTATGTGTGGGATGATCCCCACTTATGGAGCATGTGTAGTGGACAAGTTTTTAAGAGGTGTGTTCCTGGTCATGATTTGGAGTCTATATTACATTTTTTTCATACACTTTCTTGTGGTGGACACTTTGGACCCCAACAGACAACTAGGAATGTTTTGGACTCTAGATTATATTAGACTAGCTTATTGTATGATGACCATGTGTTTTGTAATTCATGCCCTCGATTCCAACACACTGGGAAAATTTCAAGAAGACATGAGATGCCCCAACAACCCATACTATTATGTGAGATTTTTGATGTATGGGGAATTGATTTTATTTGTCCTTTTTCTAGTTACTTTGGTTTTTTTTATATTTTAGTTTCTGTTGATTATGTGAGTAAATGGGTGGAGGCTAAGGCCACAAGGACTGATGATTCTCATGTGGTAGTGGATGTTGTCAAGACACCGATTTTTTGTAGGTTTGGAGTACCCAATGCCATAATCCGTGACCGAGGGACACTTCTTCAATCAGAATCTTGCTTCCATCCTTTGGAAGTATGTGGTGACACACAAAACAGCAACACCATACCACCTCCAAACAAATGGCCAAGATGAGGTTTCAAATAGGAAGTTGAAACAAATTTTGGAGAAAACTGTGCAACGAAATCAGAAGGATTGGAGAAAGTGCGTGGATGATGCGTTATGGGCTTATATAACAGCATACAACACACCTATCGGTATGTCTCCAATTTAGATTATTTTTGGGAAAGCTTGACATCTCACCGTTGAAGTATAGCATCGTTCTTATTGGGGTATAAATAAATGAAACATGGATTTGGCCCATGTGGGAATCCAAAGGAAGCTGAAAATTCAAGAGCTTGAGGAGATTCGATTGTCTTCATTTGAGAACTCAAGGCTCTACAAGGAACGACCAAAAGCATATCATGATAAAATAATCCGGAAAATAGAATTTCAAGTTGGATAGAAAGTATTTCTCTATATTTCACGAATAAATCTGATGCCTAGTAAGTTGAGTTCTAGGTGGTTTGGTCGTTATGTTGTGAGTAATGTTCATCCTTATGTTGTAGTTGAGATCACACAAGATGACTCATGAAGGAGTTTTATAGTCAATGGGAAATGTTTGAAGATATACATTTAGGGACTTCTTACTAATGTAGTAGATTTCATCACACTGCATGACCCCATCATCACTTGAGCATATCAAGCTGTTCCTAACCCTGTCAATTCATTATTATTTTTACTATTTAAAATTATACATTTCATGTTCATATATCATCTCATGGGTTCACATTGAGGAAAATGAAATATTTTATGAGTGGGGGATGGGACCATTTAGTTTAGTAATTTCAATTTTTTTCCTTTTTTTCAATGATTTTCAAAGGAAAAAATTGTGTGTTTTTCAAATTGTGCGTGTTTTTTTCAATTTTTTGTGTGTTTTTGAAACATTTGATCTGAAATGATTCTCATCACCATTTTTAAATTCATATCAATAAGTGAAAAAATTTGTCCCATGAAACCAATCCTAAATGAATTCTAAAAATATCTTCATTTCAATTTCAAATATTTAGTAATTTCAAAAAAATACTATGAATTTTGAATCCCATGTCACATATTGCTGTCTTTATATTTTAAATCACATTCCTTTGAGGCTTCTGAACCATACTTTTTATATTATTTACATTTACCTCATTTCTTGAGAGAAGCAAACCATGCTTGATTTGACCATAATTTCTTTTATTGCTGTAAAAAATTGAGGGTTTTAGGTACATATGTTTTAAATGATTGAGGCATTTTTTTGTTATTAAAGCCCATATTTCAAAGAATCCTTTTTTATAATGTCCTACCTTGAACATTTAATCCTTTTATACCTTATAATCCAATAACATACTATTAGGTTTTCCACATTACAATCCAATTATCCTTATCCAACCAAATTTTGAAGTGAAATCTCATAATCTAGATAAACTTAAGTGTGGGGGAAACTGTCTTGTGTTGTGCTAACACATTCTATGATACATTGGGTGGAAAATTAAATTTTAAAGAGATGTGTTTGCTGCTGAAGAAAATCATTATATTTAAAAATTTGCCTTTTCTGGATGTTTCATGATAAGTGAAGCTATGCCTTTCCAGATCTTCTAATAGAGCGAGAACGTTGTGCCTATCTGAAGATTTCAAGAATATCATGTTTGAGAAGATTTACATTTTTACTGCTGAAATGATGAATGGTGTGCACATTCCTTTATTTATCATGATGATGAACAGGAATCGATGCTATGTGGATTGATTAGGAGACCATATTTAATTGAAAATTATATTATTGAAATATTTCTTCAAAAAGAGTCTATCCCCCCTCATTCAGCCTCAAAATTTTCACATCTAAATCATACCAACTGAAATCCACATAACTAACCTAAAAATTACTCATGATATACATATGTACTTGACTCACATCGGGTGGCGTTGTAGGAATTTATCAAGCCTATGGTGACCCTTGTATGATTTTGGATGAGAAAGACATAGCTGAAAAATGACATTTTTGTTATAAGAGAAAATTCAAGCGAGACAAGTTTTTTGTGCATGGGAAGTCAAATTAAGTGGAAATATATTGAATGATATAAATTGAGAACATGGAATAATGGTTTTTTAGGAGGCATGATATTTTTTTTTCTTGGTGTGGAATTTTTGGATCTCAATGATATGTGTTTTAAATTTTGTTTTGATTTGATATTGATGTTTACTTGTCACAATTTTTTTGAATAGATGATTTGAGGTTTTTCCTGGGAGTGCAAAAGGGTAAGTGTGGGGGAGTTGATAGAACAAAATTTTATTAAATATTTTATTGATAATAATTGATATAATTTCCTCAAATTGTGGAAACTATGTTCATATATGGAATATTTGGGATTAGATCATTCATTTGAAAATTTGATGGAAATTACAATTTTACCCTTTATAGTGCACTGTAGTATTTTAAGATAAATATTTTATATTTATTATTTGATCCAGAAATTTTTTAACTATGTTCCTAAATTAATGGGCTAAAACTTATTTTCAGGACACTGTAGCTAAAACGTTCATTTGGTTGGACTAAATAGACAATGAAGTCAAATGTGGACTAGAACCGCCAGATTGGACATTGGTTCTATATTTGGGACATAACATCTTCATCCAGGCTTATATTGAGCCCAAATATTGAGAGTATCTCGATGAACCAATTGTACACAAATCATCTTGCTGGAACAACAGCTGGTTCACGCATTTTTGAGGTCAAATGGGCGATGAAATTGGGGTTAAAATATTTTTCCGAGATTCCTCATTCACACATGAAACCTTTTTAAACCTAGGCTACCCTTCACTATATAAATTAGTGTTGTTATCATTTGGAGGGACTGAGACATTCATTGGGATGTTTATGGAATAGGATAAGTGGATCCACTCCAATTATCCAACCATTTCAATAAGGGTAGCTCTTGAAGCAAGGATCCCTTCGACGAATCCTTCTTCTTCTTCTTCTTTGTTGTGATGTAATAATTTTTTTGTGTAATAAACTCCTTAGATATTGTTTAATTTATTCTATTTTCATATGTTGTGTTCATTTATCTTCCTAATAATCTTCCACTTTGGGCTGAAATTCAAGATTGGATATGAGATTGGGTTCTACCCTTTCAATCCACTGCTCACGCAAAACGTCTCCAAGATAACCACAACGCCCATGGAAGAGTAGTTCTCTTAGTGGCCAATCTATATTCTACCCTCTTCATTTAATTAGTTTGAATCATTGAGATACTTTAATTAACTTAATATGATCCATGAATTTATTTTTTAAATTAGAATAAATTATACAAACAATTTAACAATTAACACAAAAACACGCGAGGTCGAGTATTGTGTGAATTGTGAGAGAGCGATCTTAATCGGTAATAAAATACCACAATGGATAAATTTTTAGAGTTCAAATATAATCCCAAAAAAACATTCATCCTCATTTTACAGAATGGATATTTCCCTAATTTACCAATGACCATATTATATATTTAGAAATCAATCAATGCGGGGTGCTAAGATTGTGTTTTCCGAAGCTATCCTAGGGTTTAAGTAATTTCATATTTGTGGTTATGTTAACTCCCATAGGGATTGAGGGTTAAAAAATTAAGGGATCACAATTAAGTGGAGATTAATTTAAATTATAATGATTAATAAGTAAATTAAGAGGTAGAGTTAGATCGATTACCCCTTTAAAAATATTTTCTATAAAAAAATCTTCTTGTTGTGTCGAATTTCATTTTAAAATTAAAAATAAAACAAATTCAATCTTCTTCTAGAAAAATTATTCTAGTTTTATAAATGATAAAAAACCCACCAACCTTTCAAGTATTGTTTTTATTCTCTTTTATTTTATTTTTAAAATACCTTTAATAAGTTTTTTTAATTTACTTCCTCCTTTGATACACAACCTTGGTCAAACGCTATACTGCATCTAAGTAACCCGAAACCGAACATCATTTGTGAAAAAATCATTATTTTGGAAGAACAAATGGCTCACACATTTTGGAGGTCAAATGGGCGGTGGATGTTGGATTAAAATATTGGGCCGAGATTCCCCATTCACACTTGGAACCTCATTAAACCTAGCCTCACCTCTACTCTATAAATTAGCGTTTTTCTAATTTGGAGGGGTTGGGATGTGCTTCATAAAGTTGAGGGAAGAGGAGAAGTAGATCCAATCCAATTATCCAACCATTTAAATAAGGTCAGCTCTGGAAGCAAGGATCCCTTCGACAAATCCTTCTTATTCTTCGAGTTTTAATATTTTTTATGTGAAATAAACTCCTTAGTTATTATTTAATTTCTTCTGTTTCCTCTGTTTTTTTATTTTTATTCCTATTAATATTCCTCTTTGGGCTGTAATTAAAGAGTGGAGATGATATTGGGTTATACCCTTTCAATCCTTTTCCCTTGAAAAACATCTCCATGATGACCACACAGCCCATGGAAGAGTAGTACTCTTAGTGATCTATATATCTTCTACCCTATTCATTTAATTATTTTGAATCATTGAGCTACTATAATTCACTTAATATGATATATGAATTCATTTTTTGAATTATATGAAATTAATTATGCAATTTAATAGATAATTCAAAAACACGTGAGGTCAAGAATTTTTGTAAATTGTGAGAGAGCAAACATAATCGGTAAAACAAGACGACGCGGGATAAATTTTTAGAGATAAAATATTATCCCTCAGCTCAATTCATCCTCATTTTATAGAATGAACATGTTTCTTAATTTAAAACTGACCATAAGCTATTATTATAACATAATCAAAGTAGGGTGTTTTGATTGCATTTTCTGAAGATAGCATAGGGTTTAATTCCCATCATATTTGTGGTAAATTTAATTCTCATAGGGTTTGGGGGTTAATAATTAGGGATCATAATGAAGTGGATATTAATTTAAATGATAATGATTAATAAGTAAATGAGGAGGAAGAGTTAGATCGATTATGCCTTTCAAAATATTATCGAAAAAATCATCTTCTTGTTGTGTCTAATTTCATTTCTAAATTAAAAACCAAAAAAATGCAATATTCTTCCAGAAAGATTATTCTAGTTTTATAAATGATAAAAAAACCCCATCCTTTCAAGTAGTATTTTTATTCTCATTTATTTTATTTTTTAATACCTTTAAGAAGTTTTTTTTAATTTACTTCCTCCTCTGAGAGACGACCATGGTCAGCCACTCTGCTGCACCTAAGTAACTCAAAACCGAACATCATTTGAAAGCACCCACGACAATGTTCTTCTATTTTTTATTCTCTTTTATCTTATTTTTAGAATACCTTTTGTGCTCGAATCAGACATTCTCGGTTTACGAGAAGTTTCAACATTCAACGAGTTAGAGAATTCATCCACTCTCAGAACATTGAAATTGGAAGAAATTCAAATTCAACCATTAAACAAGAACCAATGGATAATAATAATGGAAATTAAATTAATAGAACCACTCAAGAATTGGATTCAACCTATATGAACAATCAACCAAATTTTATTATATACCCAAATCTAGAATAATACTTTGAACTAAATTCTAGATTAATTCACCTTCTTCCAATATTTCTTGGATAATCTGTTGAGTATTCGAATAAACATTCGAAAATAAATGTTTCTAAAGATTAAATAAAACTAAGAGAATTCCCATTTTAACCTGATAGAGCTGCAAAAGACTGGATGTATTATTTACAACCTGAATATGTAACTTGTTGGAACGATCTGAAATCACTTTTCTTGTATATATTATTTCTAGCATCAAGGACCACATCTATTTGAAAAGAGATCTCTAGGATCAAGAATGCCCAAGGGGATTCAATGTATGAGTACTAGGAGCAATTCAAGAAGTTGTCCACAAGCTTCCCACATCGCCAAATCAGTGAAAAACTCCACATACTGTACTTATATGATGGGCACACACTTATGAAGAGAATCATGGTGGATGATATAGCTGGAGAAGCAGTGGTGGACAAGACACCAGTAGATATGAGGGAATTGTTTTACAAAATGGACCAAAACTCCCAAAAATTTGGCAATCAAGGTACACCTCATGTTAGGGGATTACATTAGGTAAGAACTTCCTCTCTTGAAAATCATTTTATTGATAATAATTTGGATGAATTGACCACTATAGTGAGGCAGATTGCTTTGGAACAAAAGATATCCCACCCCCCCCCCTCCAAGGCCTTGTGGAATTTGTACTATGACAAGCCACCGAACTGAATGTTGCCCCCCAACTACAAGAAAAAGAAGATTGTACATCTTTGTTTCCTAGGAGACCATATCAGCAGAAATAGAAGCCATATCCCCATAAAAAAGTTTGATTCCTTTTCTCCAACATACAACCAATGGTGGAAGGATCAATCAGACATGAGGTATGCCTCTAGACAACAAAAAAGGCCCCCCTTTCAACAAAACATCCAGCTGACTCTACCTTACCAACAGAGCTTCCTACAAACCCAAAAGAGATTTGAAGACCAAGAATCAAAAATAAAACAACAAGGGAATCCCCCAAAATAGTTATATTCTAATACTAATGATCTTTTGAAAAAAATTGTTCTTAATCAATAGAATAATTTGAAGAGTCATGTTTTAGAGTTGGACGTGTTGAAGACTCAAATGATCCATATTTCCATCACACTCCATAAACAAGTAAGTAAGAATTTGGAAAATCTACCTTCCCAACCTACTCCAAATCCAAAGGGTAATTTCAGTGCCATCACATTGAGATGTGGGAAGAAAACAACTGATGCTACTCCATCCACCATTCCACCGAGATTCAGCTCAACTTCAGAGAAGCCCCAATCAAAACCGGCTGATGAGCAACCCAAGGAGAAGATAAAGGTAAGAAAAATATTAATTATGTTCCTCTTAAACCCCTTCCTTTTTCAAATTAGGGTTATTCAAAGCAATAAGATGGATAAAGAGGAAATGAAAAAGGAGGGTTTGGAAACATTCAAGCTTGTGGAGATAAACATCCCCCTTATTGAGGCCATTAATCAAATCCCATGGTATGGGAAATTCTTAAAAGAACTTTGTACCAATAGAAGAGGGATCAAGGGAAATGGGAGGATTAATCTTTTAAGGATTGTGTCAGTAATCATTATAAAAACTCTAGATATGCCAACAAAGTTCAAGGATACTAGGACATTCACCATCCCATCCACCATATGAGAGTTGAAATTTTATGATGCTCATTGTGAGTTGGGAGCTTCCAGAAATGTGATGCCTAAATCTATATTATATTTTTAGTGTTTTGTGAGTTGAAACCCACAAGAGTAGTTGTGCAGTTGGAAAATAGAGATACGACATATCCAGCAGGATTCCTTGAGGATGTACTTGTCATGGTAGGAGAAATGATTTTTCTAGTAGATTTCTACGTGCTTAACATGGAGGATGATCAGGTAATTTCACATGCTCCCATTATATTATGTAGACCCTTCCTCAGAACTACAAAAACAATCATATATGTCAATGAGGGTACACAATACATGGATTTTGGGGATGAAGTTGTGATATTTAATGTTATAGACTCCATGAAGTACCCCAAAGTGGACCATTCTACATTTTTTATATCCCATTTTGAACCACTATGTAAAAACCCCATGTAAATTGACTGTCCAATGCTTAGGGAGATTATGATTATTGGTTCTAGTTTAAGGCCTATGAGTACTTACACACCTTTTTCTAATGCGAAAGACTCTCTAATATTTGATTTTGAAATGGATTCATATTCTGATTTTGATCACGTGAACTCTAATTATGACATGGTTGTTGGGTATGCTGATGGATTTGTTGCATTATTCTCTGATTTTAAGGATTTATATTCTGATACTAATGTTGATTATGAACATATTTCAGTTCTTTCAATTTCTCCGTCCATACATCACCCCCAACATTGGACCTCAATCCATTACCACCAAATCTAAAATACTTGTACTTATTAAGTGGTGAGAAATTACCTGTTATAATTGAAAACAATATCTATTTTGAACCTGAAGAAAAACTTTTGAATCCTTTGAGGGAGAACATCAGGGAAATTTGGTGGAACTTGGGTGACATATGAGGTATTAGCTCCTCCATTTACAGGCATAGGATTCATTTGGAGGATGGGGATAAACTGGTTAGGCAGCCACAAAGGAGACTCAGTCCAACACTTTTGGATGTTGTTAAAAAAGAGGTTGAAATATTGATCACTCTAGTATAATCTTTCCCCTTTTAGATTCTCCGTGGGTAAGTCCTATTTATCTTGTGCCTAAGAAAAGTGGTGTTACAATTGTTAAAAATGAGAAAGATGAGTTAGTTACAATGAGGGTTCAAAACAGTTGGCGTGCGTGTATTGATTATAGGAAACCAAATCAATCCACTCGCAAGGACCATTTCCTCCTCCCATTTATTGATCAAATTCTCTAGAGACTAACTGGGAAGACACATTGTGGTTTTTTAAAAGGATTTTCTGGATATTTTCAGGTTCTTATAGCTCTGGAGGATCAGGAGAAGACTGCATTAAACTGTGTCTTCGGCAAATTTTCCTACCAGAGGATTCCATTTGAACTTTGCAATGCCCCAGGTACCTTCCAGAGATGCATGGTGAGTATTTTTTTCTAATTTTATTGAGACCTTCAAAGAGGAATTTATGGATGATTTTACAGTGTATGGATCCTCATTCGATGAATGTCTAAGTAGTTTGTGAAAGGTGTTGAATCATCATATTGAGAAGAATCTAGTATTAAACATTGAAGAGTGTCATTTCATGGTAGATCATGGGATTGTGTTAAGGGATTTAGTTTCAAACCATGGGATAGCGGTTGATAGATATAAGGTAGATATCATTTCATCCTTACCCTATCCTTCATGTGTGCATGATGTTAGACATTTCCTAGGGCATGAAGAATTTTATCGCTACTTCATCAAATATTTTAGTAAGATTTCTCTTCCTATGTCATGATTAATTCAAAACTATTTTGGTTTTGTATTTGATGATTCATGCAGTGTAACACCCCAAGAATTCATAATGTGTTATTTCTTCAAAATAATTCAATAACTTCCACTACACACAACACCGAGTTCACTTGCACAATGACTTACGAAAAAGCCATTCAAAAGAGGTTATGAATAGTATTAAATAAATTTTAAACTTTATATAATCCTTATAATTTTTCCATATTATGAGTATCTTAGACATAATGCAAGAACAAATTCATTTTCAGTATTGCACTTTTATCGACTTTTAATAGTGAACCCTTTTTAAATACAATATTTTAAACTTTTTGACTAAATGGGGACATCAAAAATTTAAAATGAAACATCCCAAGCTTCCACGGTACGTTTTCTTTGAATAATACAGTAGCGTGTGTTGTACGCAACCTTGAGTTTTAACACACACCACAACCAATCAAACTAGCCGTTATGAATAGTAATACCTAATTTTTGAAATTATATATATTTTATATTTCAAAATGGACTTCATTTTTGGATTCGTAATATCGAATTTATCCTGAGGTGAAATTTTGGTACATTTCGGATAACTTTCATATTTTGATGAATAGTGAAAATTACTAAATTTTAATTAAAAACAACTTTTTTAATCAAAATAATTAATAGTAATAAATTATGAATTTGAGTGGTTTTAAAGTATATTTAGGATATATTTTTACCATTTAATATAATTTTGGTCATTGGACATAATTTTACAATTAAACCGAACATAAACAAGTGTCAATCTTTTGATAGTTATTATCTCTTAAAAACACACTTTTTGTTTTGACAGCGGGAATTAATTTTAAATTAATTTCTACCACTTCTGTGTTTTTAATTTAGAAAAATGGATTACATATTTGGAATCAGGATGTTCAAATTGTTTAAATAGGTTACTTTTATTTTTAGACATTTTGAATAATTACTACGGTAAATATTTTATTTACCATGGTTAAGGGTAAATCCGGTAAATACGGGTTAAAAAATAATATTATAATAATACTAAATTACCCTAAAACGTGTCTTAACCCTATTTGTTGATACATGGTCGACCATGGGAATCTTTGGGTCGATTTTGGGACCCCATTGATCCACTTGTATGTGGTAATGACACTTTATTTTAATTAAGTTAAAATGAATACAAAAATGACACAAGCATATATCTTTTAGAAAAACAATTGTTACATAGGGTTATATATTTTGGATTTTAGATTATAAATATTAATTATAAATATAAAAAGATTTCATACATAATGATATTTTATTTATAATTTTTAGACATTAAATAATTTATTTTATTTATGACACAATGATGATGCAGTAATTACTATAATAGTGAAAAATTAAAATAATTGATATTATAAATACCTAAATAAATATAATATGAAACTTTTAATGAATTAAACTAATTTTATAGTATAATATGATATATCAGTATTGATTTAATTGACTTTTTTAGAAGTAATCAATCTGTTATGAGTTTCAAAAAAATCAACTATTGAATAGTGTCAAAATTGACATAAAAGAGTTCTTAAAACAAATATTATATTATTAATTGATATTAAATTCCTAAAAATCTTAGGTTCGTCAAAGAGACTTATATCATGATAGGTTCATCATTAATGGACCACTTGGGGGTCTATTGGATGTATATAGTAAGTTTATTAACCATATTATATAAAAATACAAAGAGACATTGTAAAAGTGAAACTAATTAACATAGAGTTAATACTTAAAGATAAGGTTAATATAAGTACCCAAACCTGTCTAAATTCTATTGGTTGAGTGTTTTTAGACCTATCCCCACCTTAACCTTTGAATAATCAACTTTTGAGCCATTAGAAACTGAATATGAATTTATTATAAATTAATATTTCTAGCATTTCCAAAGGTGCCCCTCACCCCTCTTATAAAAGGGAACTCCTCCTTCTCATTTATTCACACCTTCAAAGCCTTTTGGTTCGGCCAAAATCTGCCCAAATACTCTCCCAACATCCCTCACTACAGCCTAGAGGCCTTAGTTTGATCAGAAAGCCAACCTAAGGAGCCCTTTTGATCAAATCAAAAGGAAGAACCCGAAGAAGAGGTAATGTTTTCACCACCCCTTTTCAAGTTCCTTTCTTCTTCCACTTCTTCTTTATTTGTTCTTACCATTCTAAAATAATAACTCCAGTATCTTACATATACTGTGATGTTATTATAAATATGGTACAACCATATTCATTATTCTATCCACCCTTTGAATAACATGTCACCATACGTGCCTACGTACGGCTTACCGTCTCCAGGTCGTGGTGTAATTGTTATTCAATATATTATTATTTGGATGGGTATAATAATGATGTGTAACTCATGTAAATAATAAATATAACATTTAAATGATTCTTTATATATGATATACCATCCATTTATATGTTATTTTAATATCAAAAGAATGATATTGTCGCTCGTGCGTACGTACGGACTACCGTCTCCACGAACGCGATGAGATTCATTCTCCATCGTATCCATTCAAGTATAATTATCATTTGATGATTTAAAAATGATGTTTAAGGACTTTATACCTTTCTGGATATGAATAATATACAACCTATCCATTACAAACATGTCTTATATAACAAAACATATAAAAGAAAACGAGTACGTTAACACCTGAAACGACGATAATTCTAAGATATTATTAACAAATCAATGTTAAAAGATCATATATGATATCATATATATATATATATGATTCTTGTATAATTTAATAAAAATTATTTCACCATTATACAGGAGGTTAACCTACCCCATCCAAGGAAAAGTACAAGGTAAGGGATTTTCTTATCTCACATTCAATTCCGTGAGATTTCCATTATTCGCCACTAAATTATTGAAAGTGGTGTATTGTGTACTGGAATTTGATATATATATTATCATGATTATCTTTATATTCATGTTATTCTGTAAATAATTTGGTGGTTATTAACTTTTGGCCATACGACTCAGTTGATTAACGTGGTAAGGGATTTGCTTATCTCACATTCAATTCCGTGAGATTTCCATTATTCGCCACTAAATTATTGAAAGTGGTGTATTGTGTACTGGAATTTGATATATATATTATCATTATTATCTTTATATTCATGTTATTCTGTAAATAATTTGGTGGTTATTAACTTTTGGCCATACGACTCAGTTGATTAACGTGGTAAGGGGTTTTCATCTCACTCTTTATTTTCGTGAGATTTATGCCATATTTCCACTATTATCTTTTGCGTGGTGTATGTACTACCCATAATTGTATTCTTTGTGTAATACACTTTACCTTATGTGTATTTACATTTTCATTGTATGATACCTCTTTCATGGGTTGTATGTTTCATAAGTTACCAAATCGATAAGCGTTTACTTCAAAATCTCTTTAATATCCGAGGTTGTTTTTACGTAAGTATCTAAAGGTACATATTTACTATCCATGTCCAGATTTCATAAAAGAGTTTTCAAAGGGATTCTTTCTATGGGAACTTTTACTTAAACATCATTTTAAATGTTTTAAATATTTATTCTTCTAAATCATTCTCATTTATGTCCTTGTTTTCAAAATGGTTTGTAAGGATTTATTTATATGAAAATAAATGTTTTAAAAGTGTTAATTCCATTCAAAAGTTTCAAAGTGGTATGGGACACTTTGATTCAAAAATGTATTTAAATACCTTACTTTTTAAATTGTGTAACATTAAAATGATTTCACAAAAAAGGGATATTTCTCTCAATAATTTTTTAAAAACATTTTCATCTATGTCAACATCCTTTGATGGATTTTAAGATTATTTGAAGTTGATTTATTATGATATAAAACTTCCATATTGTAATGAAGTTTTGTGATATGTTTGACTGTAGATGTGTCATTTATATAGAATTCATGGTTTATGAGTAAAGTATTGACATTTCTTATGCTAGTTCCAATAAGAATGTTTATGTTATATTTCAACCTTTCATTCAGATGAATGTGTTAGACAAGTATGTTCCGGGTTGGGGACTGGTAAAAGTAAGCCCTCCGGTTTGGTCTCCGGTTATTAGAGGAACTCCGGTTTGGTCTCCGGTTATTAGAGGAACTCCGGGTTGGTGTCCGGTTATTAGAGGCACTCCGGGTTGGTGTCCAGTTATTAGAGGCACTCCGGGTTGGGTTCCGGTTACAGTTAGCCCCAAGGTCTTGGGACGAGGCCTTGACAAAGAAATTAAAGTTCAGCATTATGCATTCCAATATTATGAAAGTGGTTATTTTTTCATGTGATTATTTGATTAGTAGAATATCCATGTGAATAAGTAAATGGAATTATTTCATTTTATTTATGCCATACCATGTTGAAAGTTCATGTTTGAAAGGCTTTTGTTTTAGTTATACATGGCCTTAAATGTTTATTCTTATTTATGAAAGTTTCCACTATATTGTTATCCTTACTGGGCATTTGAGCTCACCCCTTTTCTATGTTTTATTATTTCCAGGAAGTGAAGAAGTAAGTTATGAATGACCTGTAGGGATATTATGTGGGGATATGAGTGTGGATTATGGAGACATTGTGTTGTTGTAGTAGTTTTTTATTTTATGATGTAATGTAAAACTTATGAATTTATCTAGTGTTTCCAAGGCTACTAAACCAATCGGTCTTTCGAGATTTGATCTTTCTTGTGATCATGCCAATGTTATGTAATAATGCACCGACTCTGGGCAACTAGGGTCGGGGCGTTACAGTTGGTATCAGAGGAAGTTTAGTACAAACCTTGGAAGCTAGATTTAGATAAACTCTGATTAGAGCACGTAGACCTAAGATGAACTTTGAGGATTAGTGTAGAAGAACTTCCTAGAATTTTGGTATTGTAGAGATTTTGTGAGTTTTCCGAGAAATACATACCTGTCTGGATACGAGCAGGTAGAGGCAGCTCTGGCACAGATGTACCTAGGGGTAAAACCCGAAAACACCGCTTTGAGCTAGACTCGAACGGGAACTGGTGCACGACAACGGGCCTTGCTGCACTCTTGGTTACGACACTCCCGAGGGATATGCTTAGGATAATTCTCATTTTCTTTACAAACCATTATGAAGGGTTTATGAGTATATACATCCTCAAAGGAGACATTTTTATGATTATGGATTATATCCATAAATAGTTCAATTTATGTTAAGTGTTTTATAAGTATGGGATTATGTATTTTGATTCATAAACTGATCTAGTGTATGCCATTGTTTAGAAATGGCACCCAGTAGAAGGAATGAGAACACCAGAAATGCACATGATCCAAAGAGAAGGAAGGATCATATCTTTCATGGTCTTAAGAGAGAATTTATAAGAGAAATAGTCTCCCATGTATTATCATCATATGAAGAAATAATATCATGTGTTGATAAGATAAGTAAAGAGTTTACTGAGTCCTATGGCTTTGAAGGGAAGCAATAGAAGAAAAGGATGGAAGAGAGAAAGATGGATAAAGGGAAGAGGGAAAATAAGAATTTTCCCATATGTGGTAACTGTGGAAAGAAACACCCTGGAACTTGCCTGAAAGGAATGGGAGTTTGTTATAAGTGTGGAGGAAAAGGGCACAAAGTACGTGACTGCAAGGGTAAGAAAATGGTTTCAAATGTACAATGCTTCATTTGCAAGGAGTTTGGACACTACGCGAACCTATGTCCCAGTCATCAGACTATGCTACAAATGATGTTATTGGATAATAATCAAGTTATGATACTACCACAGATGAAGAGGAATGATTAGAGTTCTTATGTTGATTATGTCAATTGAGTGTTGTATCAACAATGTACTTGTTATAATAATTATGGAGCATATAAGGATTGTACTGCAGTACTATTTCATTAAGGACTTGAGATTGTGTGTGTTTCCGACACTTTCGCCGGGGCGCGCACGCATCCGTCCGTCAGGGGGGGACGCGCGGCTTTGTTGCCCCGCATTCCCGCTTTCCAAAGGCGGGCGGCATTCGCTCCTTATTCAGGGATGTCTGATCCTTGATCGAAACGGGATGATGGGATGTCGATTCTTCCTCCTGTGGATTCCTCCTCAGAACTCGTCACCTAGTCCGGGTCTCCCTTATAGATTTAATACGTAGTTCGTGAAACTCTTCCCAGTGCCATGTTTCCATGGACGCCGGTTAATTACACTGCTTCTGTCGGGACATTCCAAAGGGTCCAGTTAGGGCAGCAACCTTCGGTCAGGGGAGTAGTCATGTTGAGGCATCAGTAGCGTGTCTGGATGCTAGGGTACCTGGCATGTCTGTCTGTTATCCTTGATCACAAGGCCTCTCGAGGGCGTGGAAGCCCGAGGCATCCCACATCGAGCACGGGGAATTACATGTCATAGACACGTATCTAAGGTTTTCCTTAGCTTCACGTGTTCAACACAGGGTATGCCGCGAGTTTAACGTCCAGCGGAGACGGATGAGAGTGAAATGGGACCATCGCAGGGGGGAGACAGTGAAGTTGGGCTTGAGCCTTGAAGAGGCTTCCTACGTATCCCCGTGGCAGGGAATCAAAGTCCGCATAGTTCGGGAGGGTGCCGGTAAACCGACGTGAAAGCAGACCTTGGTCCACTATTGGTGGGCTTGAACCTCGTGGAGGCTTCCTACGTACCATGCCTTGACATGGATCAAAGACCTCGTAGTTCAAATGGTTGGGTCGCAATGGCTTACCACTGGACCAGATTGTAGTTTAACGTCATGCTGGACGTAGGTAGAACACGACGTGAATTGGGTGATGGGTGGGCTTGAACCTCGTGGAGGCTTCCTACGTACCATGCCTTAACACGGATCAAAGTCCCCGTAGTTCAAAAGGGAATGTAGTTTAACGTCATGCCGGACGAAGATGGGACCCGGCGTGAAGAAACGACGGGTGGGTGTGTCGATGAACCGACGTGAAAGTAGACCTTGGTCCACTATTGGTGGGCTTGAACCTCGTGGAGGCTTCCTACGTACCATGCCTTGACACGGATCAAAGTCCCCGTAGTTCGTTGGGATGGATGGGTCGCAATGGCTTACCACTGACCGGAGTGCAGTTTAACGTCGTGCTGGATGGAGGTGAGACCCGACGTGAAATGATGGGTGGTCTTGAACCTCGTGGAGGCTTCCTACGTACCATGCCTTGACATGGATCAAAGTCCTCGTAGTTCACTTGGGTTTCACCGGTAAACCGACGTGAATGTAGACCTTGGTCCACTATTGGTGGGCTTGAACCTCGTAGAGGCTTCCTACGTACCATGCCTTGACATGGATCAAAGACCTCGTAGTTCAGATGGGTTGGTCGCAATGGCTTACCACTGGACCGGAATTGGACCCGACGTGAATGAGCGACGGGTGGGCTTGAACCTCGTGGAGGCTTCCTACGTACCATGCCTTGACATGGATCAAAGACCTCGTAGTTCAGATGGTTTTTTCAGGGTCGATGCTCACTCTAAGCCCACGTGAGTCATGCTCGGTGTGAGAAACAAGAGGTTGCACGGACCTGACGATCACGTCGCGAAGGGTGCGTCCGTGAGAAGCGAAGAGGGGCTTACGCGTTGGGCGGCCCAATGGTGTTGGGACTTACTCCAGGATGGAGGCCCAGAGGGGGGTGCCTCGTTCCCTATCACGTCCTCCACTGACCTTGGTAGTGGGGAAGTACAGAGATTCACGGGTGCAATCATCCGTACCAAAGGTTAGGGGATTACGCTCTAAGGCAGCCCTTCCCCTGCGAACATACACCACTCCGACAAGGAGGATCTCATTCCATGTGCGGAAGAGTTCCATTCCCGTGGAGACGAGTGGTGTAATGAATGTTCGAGTTGGGGGGACCTTTCGTGAGGGAGACGAGGTTGGGTCACAGTTTAACGTCATGTGTTGAGGACGTGGTGCTTGGCAGTTTAACGTCCTGCAGCTCGGACGAGGTGGGTTCACTCCACACCCCTAGGGCTTACATAACTGGTACCCTCTGGTCCTTGGGGAAGGGAAGGTACCAGTAAGGCCATGGTAAAGGGGGGTCGTGGGAGGAACCATCGCGGGGTCCACGTTAGCGTGGCTATGCGAAGAAGCAATAGCCGTTAGCGTGCCTATGCGAAGAAGCATTAGGCGAAGCAACGCTACGGGAGGTGTTGTCCATGGGACTTTGAAATCACATCGTGCAAACCTGGAGGGTCGCACGGAAAGAGGAATCGCTAAGCAGAGGTGTGTGCTTTGCGAAGTGGGGTGCTTTGGCCTTAGCATGGGGAATAGGTGGGAGTCGGAGGTGCTTCGCGAAGTGGAACAGTGTTCGCGGAGCACTGCCTCGCGAAGAAGGAGTGGTTTGCGAAGCAGGGTCCTGCCAAGCAATGTACTTCGCGAAGTGGAGCGATCCTGCCTTAGCATAGGGATTACTCGTATGGGTTGGGTGTTTCGCGAAGCACAAGTGCTCCGCGACTACCCGGGTTCCCTTGGGAATCCCCTTCCTTTGCGAACGCCCTTGAGCTTCGCGAGGGGCATCCCTCTCGGAAGAGGGGCTCAAAACGAAACAAATCAGAGTCGTCTCGCGAAGTAGAAATACCTCGCGGAGCTCATGATTCCCGGGGCAAAGCGTGCTTCGCGATTCGAGAGAGGAGAAGCCGAAAGGTCGGATTGTCCATCCTCGGGACTCAGGGGGAGTCGAGTATTTATAGGGAAGGGGCGCCGCGAAGCAGGGCTCGCGCGCCGCCTCCGGTGCTTCGCGGCGGCTCGCGAACGTCAAACGGGTTCGCGGAGGATTACCGCCTCCGGAGCTTCGCGGCGGCTCGCGAACGCCAAATGAGTTCGCGGAGGATTACCGCCTACGGAGCTTCGCGGCGGCTCGCAAATGTCAAACCGGTTCGCGGAGGATTACCGCCTCTAGAGCTTCGTGGGGTCTCCAAGGTGGGGACGCTTCGCGGCGGGGCTTCGCGGCTGTGCTTCGCGAGGCAGAGCGCCGGCTGTCTTTTTCGTTCCTTCCTTTCGGGCCACATTTTTGGCGACAAAAAATGCCCCCCCTCAGACTTGGAGCCGCGGAGGGCGAAGGGTCGAAGTCTGAGGGATAATCCCCAAAACTGTCGGTGGTTCGCGATGTGTCATCGCGAAGGGGGGCCGCGATGCTCGTCGGGGCCGCGGATCCGGACGCGCCGCGATGCTTCGTGCGGGTGAGGCGCGCCGCGATGCTCCGGGGTCGTCGCCTATAAATAGGGGGTCCGCCCTCTTTTGTCTTTACGTGCCTTCCTTGTCCTTTTGTGCTCTCGATTTCGCGACGCTCCGCGTACTCCGCGACAGCACTCCGCGAATCGAGCTTCGCGGCGAACCGCGAGTCTCCGACTCCACGTCCGCGCCAAGCGAACCTTTGCTTGTCTGTCTTGGCCGGACTTCGCGGTTTGAACTTGCGACCGACCTTCGCGATCCGGTTTCGTGGTCGAGCTTCGCGATTCAACTTCGCGGCCGTGCTTCGCGATCCAGGGGAAAAACTTTTCTGAGGGTCGACATTAAAAATGGCCCATCAAGAGGCTGTGCTGGGAGTGCTTGCAGATGCCGCTCGCCGGGATGAGATGGCCAACCGTCCAGGCTTAGGCGAAATGGTTCGCAGCCATTCGGACCACACTTCTCTGACAGATCTGCTGTCGGAAGGTCAGAAGGATTATCCGCAGTGAAAGAAACTACCGTTGTACAGCTTCGGGCTGAGGGATGACGTCTTCATCCCTGAGGCAAGAAGGGATGAACCAGCTTGCTGGTTCAGGAGCACACCATGCCAGCACCAATGGTTCAGGGCGGCCGATGGTCATGCACAGGAGGATTTCACACCCGTCACCGCTGATTGCCTCTACAATCATATGAACGAAATTGACGGGAGGCCACTGCAACCGGAGACATCCCCTCCTCTCTACCACACCATGCTGAAGGCGACTCTGCAAGATCCAAAGAAGGGATGGTCCGATGAGTGGGACCTGCGCCAGGGCAGCAACTTCACCGATGACTAGGCCTGGGCCTACTGGGTAGGCGCCTCCTGCGAGGAGTTCGAGGCCGAGCTGAGGAGAGTGGGATTGTATGAGGCGGCATGGGCCTCCCAGTTCCACATTTACCAACCAAAGCAGCTGATGCCGGAACTGTTGAGTAGATGGTCGTCTAGGACCAACACTTTTCACCAACATCACGGGGAGGTGGGCATCAGCCTGTGGGATGTCCACCAGATTTCAGGGGTCCCGATCTTGGGGGCCATGTATGACGAGTTCCTCCCCGTTGCCAGCGTGTGGGGAGATGCTGAGCAAATGCCACGGCTGGCGTCAGCGATGATGGCGCGTGTCCCTGGAGAGGACAAGGAAGCAGTGAGGGATGTCCACTTCAGAAGATGGTTCAAATGCTTCCTGAACTTCCCAGAAGATCGAGAGTTCCCTCCAAGGCCTCTAACTTGTCCGAGGGCAGCCCAGCAGGGCAAGGGACACTCGTATTGGCGGGTTTTGGAGGACAGCCAATGGAAGACTTGGGGTTTCAGCATCAGCACCGAACAACAGCCAATAGTCAGGCTGGCGGCGTTCATCGCGGCTCTCATCTGTGGGTGGATCCTACCGGTGAGAGATACAAGCATGGGGGTACGGCCCAGCTCGTTCATCATGGCATCGATGTTGGCCATGGGGCAGCAGATCAACCTGGGGATCCCGATGCTCGCCAAACTATACAGAATGCTGCGGCGTATTAGCGAGGGCAAGAAGCCGCCAAGAATATGCGGGCCCTTCCACCTCCTGTATGGGTGGATCGCGGCGCATATCAGAGGGATTTACGAGTATCCAAACCCCATTTCGCCGCCGAGATCAGACTTTCACCCCTCCATTCTGAACGCAGTTGGGAGCTTCCCATTCAAACTGGCCGTTCCGATGGTGCTGAATAGGGTGTGGAGGGCAGACGAGTTCAACTTTCATCCCTTCCCACTGCCGACGGGGAGGCTTACTGATGATGGACGGGGGACGTAAGAACATCGGGCTTACCTTTTGGCCTTCCGAGGTGGAGTTTTGGTGGCTCGGATAGACCGTGATCCAATCTGTGAACCGTACACCCCGTATCGTTTTGCGAGGCAGTTCCAGTGCCTCCAGCGGCTGACCCCGCAGGTATACTGGGAGGTACGTCACGAGGAGCACCCGTGTGTGATGAGGCAGTTGTGGCTCATGTTCACACGTGAGGATGGAAAGATGCAGATCGCATTGCCTCCGTTCACCGCCGCCTTTGGCTTAGTGATGGAGTACGCCATCAGCTGGGAGGCCGCTTACCCCGGGGAGATGCTGAAGCAGCCAACGATCCGGGTTGGTGACGGTGGGACTCCTTTATCTCGAGGTCGGGGTCGGAGGGCAGCTAGGGCCACCCGCGGCAGCGGGGCTGCCATGGCAGAGAGACCCGCACCGGCCGAGGGTTTGGCAGCAGCGGCGGATCCGGTGGTTCCGGGAGAGCAGGGTCATCCGGAGGGGCGGCCACCGAGGGGATTCCGTCGGATATCCGCTCAGGCTCCGAGGAAGCGGCTGCGTCACATCGACATGGCAGAAGATGCCGTCTTTCCGGAAGCTTGGGACATTTGGGATGTCAACCGGCAATTCCTCAGCCCACCCGAGATGTGGGACCACCTGAATCGCCTCGGGATGAAACTGCCGGGCATAGGCCCAGTTTGGGATGGATTCATGGTGTCTCCGGCGGAGGCAGAGCAATACTTGAACGAGCTGTAGGATTACGTCCACTCCAGCGGTGTTCCTCGCCCAATGACAGATCGGGTGAGGGTACTGTTGAATCAGACGGTGCACCCACAGTTATCGGCTGCCGATCTGAGGGAGCGCTTCCCCTTTCCGGAGGAATCAAGGGACTCTTCTTGGGAGGATGAGGCTGGAGGAGGGAGCCCGCTGGAGGAGGGCGAGGTCGGGGACCGAAGATCAGAGTCCGACGACTTCGCGGAGGCTCTCGAGGTAGCATTCCGAACTTCTCTTCTTACGATCTGTTCTTGAATCCCTATGGACATCTCACCAATATTTGAGCCATGCAGGAGGAACTTGTTCATAGGCCTCGTTCTCGCTCCTTGGTGGGTGACGATGCGGGACCTTCAGAACCCGCGCCTATGGCTGCGTCCAGTTCTGCGTCTGGTGGGACCAGGGGGTCTGAGGTGGCACCTCTGAAATCTCCAGACCTTCCAACAGTATACGGGGGGCCTCGTCTCGGAGTCCCATCAGTACCGGCCCAGGAGCAGCGCTCGGAAGTCGATCTTCGTAAGTCTCCTCCACCGGTCTCCTCGTTGCCACACGTGGGCCATTCCAACTAACGTTTATGTCTCTTTCTGTCGTACAGTTCTCCGACTGGCGTGGGCTGCTGCAGCTAGGCTGGTTGGGATGTCTGGCGGCGTCCCTCCCAGGGGCATGCTGGTGATGGTGATGATAGTCCCTTCACCTCCTCAAGCTGCGGCGCACACCATCACTGGAGGGACCACCAGTAGGGCCATACCTGAAGTCATCGAGGTGGACTCTGAGGAAGAGGATCAACCGGTCAGTCCCAGTCCTGTCGTGCCTGCGCTGGCGTCAGGTGTTGTACCAGACTCAACACCAGATGCAGATCCCGCTGAGGAATTCCTGCAGGCATATCCTGCGTACGAGCCTGCCGACCGCGCGGATTGGGACGAAACGGCCTCTGATGAGGAAGACAGCAGCATAGTCCGCCGCCGGTCGTGGAAGCCGATCACACGCTTTATCAGGGACACTCCCCAAGCGCAATGGCTGGCCGAAATGGATAGGCTCTGCTCGGGGTTGCGCGAACTGTGTGACGGGGAGTGGATGCCCAACGCCCTCACGCACTCATCCGAGACCTCATGGCTGAGAAGATCTGGGAGCATGATCGTGGGCTGAGCGTGGGATGGCAGCAGAGGAAGGCGACCAGCATTAGGAAGCTCTAGGAGGCTGAAGGCGAGGTCCAACAGATGCGGATCCGGGCCAATGAGCTTTCAGCCACTCTCGATGCGCAGTCTGAGCTGGTCTCACGATTGAAGACCCAGCTGGCAGAGGCTGAGGAGCACATGGGGCAGACCTCTGGAAGGATGGCTGCCATTCGGGCCGAGGTAGAAAGGGCCAGGGCCAGGGTTGACGAATTACGCCCCGCCGCTGCTGAAGAGGAGCGGGAGTTGAATCAGCGGCAACAGGCTTTGGACACTGCAAGTCAACGGGTGGCGGAGCTGTAACGCTCCTTTGACGGGGTCAACCCGTCCATGGGGGAAGTCGACCCCCGAGTATTGTAACAAACCCGAAAGAAGCTTTTATTAACACTTTTGTGCTTCAACTCTTTCTTTCTCCTTTGTTTTGAGTTCCGTGGCACGCACGATTTCCACTGTTGAATTGCCTTGTTACATCCCTACAATGTATGCGGGACGTTTGGCGACAACTCCCTCAAACCAGTCCAGATTCCCGAAAGATGGGGAAGGCTTGCTCGGAGGAGGAACTTCCAGGATAGCCGAATTACCGTTTCTCCAACGTGCTCTAATGCACGAACGGGGCAACACCAGGGGCGCTGAAATCGGTTCAAACAGATGAAAATGGGAAGTGTGAATCACGGTGCCCAAATTCGGAACACTGTGGGGATGGCGTGACAATAAAGGACAACCGCTAACCGTGGCGGACAAACGGTATCCTTACTGCGTTAGCCTGAAATGGGGACAACAAATGAGCATCGACCGCTGACCATATTCACAACGCGGGATTTTATCAATTTGTTGTCGATCAATATTTCAGGACGTTGGACCAGGACAGTTGGTGGACCATAGGTCAGACATCCATACTGTTAGGGGGTACTTCTAGACATGACCAGTCTTCTGGAATGTTGGCCCAGGACGGTAGGTGAGCCGATGCGACATAAGACCAGGCCGTTAGGGGGTTCCTTCAGACATGAAAGAGGACGAGGGTCCGAATAAGGGACACGCAAAGCGTGGAACATGTAGTGGTGGTTTGTTCAAACAGAATCCAACACCTTGGTAGTTGCACCACCGTGGTGGGAGTACGCCAGATGGGTGCATCGGCCCGATCACGGATCATTCTTTCTTCCAGACAGGGCCTCTGGCGAGGGCTGGAAATGGGGAGGAACAAGATTTCGTGATTCTAGGGGCTGAACCCTAGGTGAAATGCCTGGGTGTCTCTACGTATCCCACGTGATGATGGGAATCTAGCCGCACGTAGTTCTGGAAGCGCAGTTTATCGTCATACTGGACGAGGAGCAGCCTGACCGTGTTGGTACACATCCAGCCAAAACTACTAAGCCCACGTGAGTCGTGCTCGGTGTGGGAAACAAGCAGTAGTGGTGGGAATTTCCCGACGCAGAGAGGGACAGGTTAGGGCAAAGGGATGCTCGGTGACTACCGGACCGATGACACTAACACGATCATTCAGCGCACCTAGATGCACGAAGAGAAAGAGCCGAGTATGATGGAGTTCCACTTGAACATGAGGGAGTGGAAATGTGTGAATCATGAAGCTCGAGATTCGGATCACGATGATGGCGGCATGGCGATAGAGGATTACTGCTGACCACATTCGCAACACAGCATCCTATCACGTTAGCCTAAAATGGGGACAAACAAATGAGGGTCAACCGTTGACCATGTTCGAAACACGAGACCATGTCGCAAATGTTGTCAAATATCCGTAGGGACGTTGGCCCGAAACGATTGAAGGGCCCTTAGGTCCAGCATTCATGGAGAGCCCTTAAGCTTAGTATCCACGTCGTCCGAGGGTCCTTTTGGATGTGGAAGAGGATGATGATCCAAATAGCGAGCTCATGAAGCTTGGTCATGAGATGAGGGGAATGTCCCTGTGAAAATCCCATGCTTCGGGCTTTTTGTCAAAACACATCTGAATATGGCAATGAAACGTATTAGAGAGAGGGAGCAGATTCCTTTCCCTTGGGGTGATCTTAGTTTAGGGTCATAGAATTCGGACCATGGATGGGAAAAGGGGATCAGGGGACGCATGACATCAAAACCTGACGTGAATGAGGACATAGTCCTGCTTACCATGCGTTCACTGGGGAAATGCTCGAGTCGAGGGACCGAACACAAGGGTTAGGCTGGGCCCGCGGGGAAGTACCCGGGCGCTCCTACGTATCTCATAAGGATGAGAATCAAGCCATACGTAGTTCTAGAAGGTGGCACGGTAAAGTATCAGTTCCATGGGAAAAGGGAAGTGTGGTCATAGCCCTCGCACTAAAGAAGCGGAATTTGATGTATCTTGTTTGTTCTTTAAGGTGAATGGTTTTTCTTGTGAAGCGACAGGCCTAGAACAGCAGGTCGTGATGTCGCCACAAGAATCAAGCCGTGATGGGCGTTGACAAATGGCATGGCATGTGACCAATACCCAACGTGATGTCCTCTACAGCGAGGTCACCAAAATGCGGTGCCGTTTTTCGTCGTGCGGCCAGGACGATAATGTCACAGTTTAGGGTCGTATGATAGGACCAAGCATGCATTTTATCGTCATGCAGCGCAGACGTAGCAGAGACGATGCTATGCGGGAAATGTGAGCGGTGTTATAAAACACAATTGACGGAGACATGATCCCACATCAAATTGTACGCCATCCGGAGAGGGAAACCTTAGGCCGAGGGGCCTACACAGAGGTGAAACAGGGAGAGAGACTGGCTTCCTGAATGGGTTGTACCCAGAGACAGGGCGTCTGGGCGGTCCTACGTGTCCCATGAAGATGGGAATCAAGTTGAACGCAGTCCCGAATGGATCTTAGTTTATGGTCTTATAGCTCGGACCATGGGAGCCCCAAAGGGCGCCAGATTGCAGCTTTGTCCCCCTAACATGCAAAGGTGCACTGAGGGATAGTGCCAAAAGTGTCGAGATTCCACCTGGACATGATGGGGTGGAAATGTGTGAGTCATGCAAACAATATTCAAGGACTGAAGGAGCTGGCGTGATGACAGAGGATTACTGCTGACCATGTTCGCAACACAGCATCCTGTCGCGTTAGCCTGAAATGAGGACTAACAAAACGAGCATCGACCGCTGACCATATTCGCAACGCGGGATTTTATCGATTTTTTGTCCGAAACCCTGGAGGGCGTTGGCCCGTATCAGTAGGAGAGCCCTTGGGTGTAGTATCCAGGCTGTTCTTGGGAGTCCCTCCGGGTGTGAAAGATGATGGAAGTCCGAATAGAGGGGAACACGAAGCTTGACAAGTGGAAGGAGCTTGATCAAGTTGAATCAGAAACTCTTGGTCCTAGACTAGAGTGCTCTTAATACATGGGTGAACCACTGCAAGGAGTCAAGGGACTCAACTTTGAGGGTGACCGGGAAATGGGGCTGGACCCGAAATTTGGACATCCAGGTGGTCCTACGTATCCCATTAGGATGGGAATCAAGCCATACGTAGTTCTGAAGGGTGCCTTTTAACGTCATGCAGGACAGGGAACAGGAGGACTGAACCTCAGAATGGGGGCGTGCGTGGTGCAGTTTTTGCAAACCCTACGTGAATGAGGACGTAGTCCTACACTGCGCCACGCAGCCCTGTGATCAGGGTCCTGAAGGCAGGATTAGAGAGGTAAATTTGCTGTACTCAGGCTGGGTCCGAAGACAAGGGGTCTTGAATGTAGTTCCAGATGAGAGTCTTAGTTTATGGTCTTAGAGCTCGGACCGTGGATGGTGACAACTCCCGAGTAATCACAGATGTTAACCCAATCCCTAAGCCCACGTGAGATAAACTCGGTGTGGGAAACAAGGGGGGCATCCTCATTGCAGTACTTGGGGCGTCCATAAAAGGGGAGTCAGCGGAGAGTTTCGAAGGACACCTTTGATGTAGCTTGTTCCTCGAACGCGCAGACGTGCACGGGGGAAAAGTACCAAGAGTCCCGAGACTCTACTTAGACATGATGAAGTGATGAAGGGTGTGAATTGTGTACCCCTCATTTGGGATTAATGGGTTGGCGTGACGACAGAGGAAAACCGTTATCCATGACGGAAACACAGCATCTGTATCGCGTTAGCCTGTGTTCGGAACAACAAACGAGCATCGACCGCTGACCATATTCGCAACGCGGGATTTTATCGATTTGTTGTCTGAAACCCTGGGGGGGGGGGGGGGCGTTGGCCCGTATCGGTAGGAGAGCCCTTGGGCATTGTATCCAGGCCGTTCTTGGGGGTCCCTCCAGGTGTGAAAGATGATGAAAGCCCTGATGCAGGGATACGAAAAGCCTGGAAAGCGGGTGCGGACGTGTCCGAGTAAAGCTTGGCATTCCAGGTAATAAACCAGAGTACTCTTAAGCACATTGGTGAACCGCCGAAGAAAAATTATCGACGAAACAGCTCAGTAGGGGGGGGGGAGCATGGCGTAGTCATTACGAGATCGTCGTGAATGAGGACATGATCTCACACCACACCATATGGTCCCCTCATGGAGGAAGTATAGGCCAAGGGGCCAAGATGGGATGAGGATTCCCGAGAGATGGGGCTGGACCCGAAGCCTAGACGTTCAGGTGGTCCTACGTATCCCATTAGGATGGGAATCAAGCCACACGTAGTTCTTGAAATGCAGTTTCACGTCATGCTGGACGAGGAGGGGAGTAATATACCCCTAAACAAGGGAGGTGTATGGCATGGTAAAGAAGCCGTCGTGAATGAGGACGTAGTCCTACATCACACCACACAATCCTATAAGATAGGTCCTGGGCCGCGGCCCGGAAAGGCCAAGGGGCCTGGGGCTGAGCCTCGGTCAGGAAGGCCTAACTGGTTTGTATTTTAACGTCTTACATGAGGACGGGGGTCGGGGACCCGAGGAGGCCAAGGGGCCTGAGGCTGGGCCTCGTAAAGGGAGTTGCACGACACGATACATGATCCTGACGTGAGTGAGGACGCAGTCCTACATCACACCGTACACTCTGTGTGAGGAATCCTTGGCCGTGGCCTAGAGAAAAGGGGAAGTTATCAGTCAGAAAGGCCTGACTGGTTTGTAGTTTAACGTCTTACATAAGGACGAGGGTCGGGGACCCGAAAAGGCCAAGGGGCCTGAGGCTGAGCCTCGTAAAGGGAGGGCGTACGACATGGTACATGATCCCGACGTGAATGAGGACGCAGTCCTACATCACACCGTACACCCTTATGAAAAATCCTGGGTCGTGGCCCGAATCGCTAGCACCACCTGGGGGAAGTTTGTCACCTTGGGACAGAATCCCAGTCAAGGAGTGGGTGAAGATCAGTTGCGTTCATCCACGAAAGGGGAAAACACCGCCAGGGGGAATATGCAGTCGGGTCGAGGCTTGCTCGACGTGGTTCGGGGCAAAAGTGTGCGCCCTGCCATGTCTTGACCCGGGGGGAAGATTTTGGCTTTTGGGCTGGGCCAACGGACGAAATTTCCGGGCGTTCCTATGTATCTCATAAGGATGAGAATCAAGCCATACATAGTTCTTGAAGTCCATGCAGTTTAGCGTCATGCGGTGAGGACGTGGGAGGGTAGAAGAACGGGAGTGGGCGCATGGTGCGGCCTTTACAATCTTTGCGCGAGTGGGGTTGCGTGAGCGGGGCCGAGAAATCCTACTCCCCGCTACACAAATATCCTCCACGGAGACTATCCCTAGGGGGAATAGAGGAAGAGAAAAGCTCGGGGCTGGGCTCAAGACGAGGCGTCCGAGCGTTCCTACGTATCCCATGAAGATGGGAATCAAGCCGTACGTAGTTCTTGACATGCAGTTTAATGTCATGCAGGACGAGGGGCATCTCATTCGGGTATGTGTACAGTATGGTACATGATCCCAACGTGAGGACGTAGTCCTACACCGTACCGCACGATCCCGTGAGAGGGTAAGTCGGAGAGAAACTAGGGGGCCTGGGGCCAGACCACGGTGGAGACGGGGCCAGGGGCCCAAATAGGCCGAGGGGTCTGAGGCTGAGCCCCGGTCAGGAAGACCTGACTGGCTTGCAGTTTAACGTCTTGCAGTGAGGACGGAGAGGCAGTTTAAGGTCATGCGGGACCAAGTCGCAGTTTAGGGTCGTGCAGGACCCTCTCGCAGTTTAGGGTCGTGCAGGACCACTTTTTTGCCCTAGGCAAAGTATCACTTGAGGAATTTGGCATTGGTGGGAGGATTTACACGCTCTCCATCTGTGGTCACCAAGGAGTATGCTCCGTTGGGGTAAACCTTATGGATAATATAAGTCCCTTCCCATTTGGGTTCTAACTTGGGTGGTTTCCTACCGGGAATCATTGGCGCTCGAAGGGCCAAAACCAGGTCACCCTGCAGAAAAGAGCAGAGACGAACCTTCTTGTCAAAGGCTCTCGCTATCTTGTCCTGATGCCTTTCCAGATTGTGCAGGGCACGAAGCCGGTTCTCGTCCAGTGCCTCTAATTCAGCTAGACGGATCTCGGCTACCTCATCTGATGTCTGGTGATCATAAACTGCAGTGCGTAGTGACGGCAGCTGGATCTCAATGGGTAGGACGGCCTCAACTCCATACACCAGGGAATATGGGGTCACCTGGGTAGAGTTGCGAGTCGTCGTCGGATAAGCCCATAGGGCGTTGGGGAGCTTGTCCGGCTAACTCTTCTTGTTCTGACCAACCATCTTCTGCAGAATGTTAGAGAGGGTCTTGTTGAACGCCTCGATCTTCCCATTCGCCTGTGCGTGGTAGCGGGAGGTATGGTTCGACCGGATGTCATACTTAGCGTACAATTTCTTCAATTCAGCTGCCCGGAAGTTGGTGCCGTTATCGGTGAGGACAGCGTGAGGGACTCCAAACCGGTGGATAATGTTGGAGCTCACAAAGTCAACGATGGAACGGGCCTTGACCTCTTTGAGTGGAACTGCTTCTTCCCACTTGGAGAAGAAATCTGTAGCAGTCAGGATGAACCTACACTGGCGGGCTGTTGCTGGCGGATACGGTCCCACTACATCAAGTCCCCATACCACAAATGGCCAAGAGTACTTGGTGGGGTGGAGGGGTTCTGGCGGCTGATGCAAGAAGTTGGCGTGTACTTGGCACGCGTGGCATCTCTTGGCGTATCCAATACAATCGTGGATCATGGAGGGCCAGAAGTACCCTAACCTCCGGATTTGCTGGGACAGCTTCGGCCCAGCTTGATGGGCGCCACAGGAAACGGCGTGAACCTCTTGCATAAATTGAGGTATCTCTAATCCTTGGATGCAACGGAGGAGGACACCATCGAAACTCCGCTTATAGAGGATCTTCTCAAGACTGGGGCCGCTCTGGAGGGTAAATTGCAGCGCGCGGCATCGGATTCGCTCGCGTTCGGCCCGGTCGTCCGGGAGCTGACCATTTTGGAGGTACTCGACAAAAGGTGCTCTCCAGTCGGGGGTGGTTTCAACCACTGCGTCTGACAAACCCGGGACTCCCGATATGGAGGGTCCGGCGGTGAGATGACTTACCCGCAGGCTATCACGGTCCTCTTGGGTGACGGGAGCAATGACTCTCCGGTGGGCCACGTGTATGACCAGATCATCTTGCTCGGGTTCTGCGAGCGACGCGGCTAAGCCAGCCAGGGCATCCGCTTGTCCGTTCTGCAATCTTGGGACATGGGTAACCTCTGGCCGAGGAGAGAACTGGGCCATTAGGAGGAGGGTGTACTCCAGTAACGGTGCAAGCTCTGGCTTCCGGACGACGTAGTCGCCATTAACCTGTTTGATCACCAGCTCGGAATCTCCCTTCACATGTAGATGGGGAACATGGATCTCAAGGGCCAACTCGAGGCCGGTAATGAGAGTCTGGTACTCTGCCTCGTTGTTTGTACAACCTTTTGACAGCAGGAACGAGTATGGCAGGACGGCTTGCGCCGGGGTAATGAAAACAATGCCCAGACCCACTCTGTTGAGCTTGGGGTCGTTGAGACTTCTACCGGTGGGGCTCCGGGAGGCGCCGTCGAAATGCATTTGCCAACATGGGGCAGCATGATCGACTGAGAGGATCGTCTCGTCGGGAAAATCCAAGTCCAGGGATTGATCCGCGGAGGTTGGATGGGCAGCTAAAAAGTCTGCCAACGCTTGTCCTTTAACGGCCTTCTGAGGCACTAACCTGATATCAAATTGCTGGAGAATCACCGCCCACCGTGCTAGTCGGCCAGTCAGCATGGGGCGGTTCAGGATGTACTTCAGCGGATCTACCCGAGAGATCAATTGTACCTCGTGATGTTGCAGGTAGTGCCGCAACTTCTGCACAGCGAAGACGAGCGCAAGGCAGCTCTTTTCGATAGGGGAGTATCTGACCTCCGTATCGAGAAGCATGCGACTAAGATAGTAGAGACTGTTCTCAGTACCCTCGTTATTCTTCTGGGCGAGCAGCGCACCGAGGGATCTCTCCAGGGTGGTCACATAAAGGACCAGCGGCTTTCCGGAGACGGGTGGCATCAAGACCGGAGGTTGGAGCAGATACTGCTTGATTTCCTCGAAGGCGGCCCGACACTCCTCATCCCATTCGTAGGCAGCGTCTTTCTTCATGAGCCGGGAAAAGGGCTTACACTTGCCAGCCAAATTCGCAATGAATCGGCGTATATAGGCTAAGTGGCCTTGCAGGCCTCGAAGCTCCCGAATGTTGTTCGGGGGAGGCATTTGGCTGATGGCCTTGATCTTCTCCGGGTCGATCTCGATACCTCGGTATCTGACAACGAAGCCCAGAAACTTCCCGGAGGTGACTACGAAGGCACACTTCAGCGGGTTCATCTTCAGGTGACAGGAACGGAGGAAACCGAACACTTTCTCAAGGTCTTTGAGATGGTCCTGGCGCCGGCGTGATTTGACTACAAGGTCATCCACGTAGCATTCCACCAATGTCCCGAGGATCGGTTTGAATATGCGATGCATGGCCCTCTGATAAGTGGCACCTGCATTTTTCAGACCGAATGGCATTACCCGGTAGCAAAAGGTACCCTGGGGAGCCCTGAAGGCAGTGGACTCCTCGTCTTCGGGGGCCATCCGGATCTGGTTATACCCGGAATACCCATCCATGAAAGGGTGGGCTTGGAACCCGGCCGTGGCGTCAATCAACAACTCCGTCACTGGGAGTGGGAAGTCATCCTTTGGGCAGTGGAGATTGAGATCGCGGAAGTCGATGCAGTCTCTGATCTGCCCATTCTTCTTCCTGACCGGCACAATGTTGGCGAGCCACTTGGGGTACTGGACCTCCTTAATGAAGTTGGCTTTGATAAGCTTGTCAACTTCGGCCTCAACCATAGCACCATGAGAAGGGTGCATTTTCCTGGGAGGCTGCTTGAACCCACGATGTTTTGCTGGGAGGCCCAGACAGTGGACGACCACTTGGGGATCCAGCCCTGGCATCTCATCGTAACTCCAGGCAAACACATCGCAGTGCTGTTTGAGGAAGTCTACATACTGCTGCCGCTCCTCGAGGGACATGGCCGCACTGATCAATGTGGGTCTTGGATCTGCCTCGCTACCAAGGTTCACCTGTACCAGTTCATCAATCGTGGTAGAGACGCCTTCTTCAAAGGCTGGGGGAGCATCCTCCAAGTCTTCCTCCCCAGCCATGGGGGGACTTCTTGCGACGGAAGATGCTTCTGGGCTCTCAAAACCTGAGGGGCAACTGGTGCCGGCTTGGGCAGCAGCGGTCATCAAATCAGGAGACTCACTTGTCGTTGAGACCATAGCAATGAATGCATTTGATCCGATCCCATCTGGCCTTCGGCCTAAGGGTCCACGCTTGATGATATCAAAGCAGTGGTGACGTGTCGGCCTGAGTCGGTTAATTCCAGCTCGGCAGAATAGACACGTATGGCGCACCGTCGTTGTCATCAGCTTGATGTCCCGGTACCGTACAGGGGTAGGAGGTTCCGGGATGACCCGAGCCTGGTTGATGTAGGAGTACGAAGTGATTTTCCGTCGTCGCTTGGACACGGGAACATGCCTTCCCTGCGTACCCGAAACAGCAAAACATTGTCCCATGTCGGGGGTCGTGGCCTCCAACTGGTGGATCGGGAGGATGTAGGCGTCGTCCATGCTTGCCCAGGGATCACTTGCGATCGGGGCGGGCTCATCCTCGCTTACCAGGATTTTCTTGTCCTTGCTTTTGTAATAACCCGCATCCAGATAGCGGGCCTCACAAGAAGCAAAAGGGGACGCGTCTCCTTGGAGCATGCCTACTCGACCGTTGAGCGAGTACTTAGGGCACTGGTGATACGACGAGGGGACCGCTGCATGCAGATGGAGCCATGGCCTACCCATCAATGTGTTGTAGGTGGTGTCCTGAGAAACAACCATGAACTCGGTGCTGGCAATTAAGTCACCGAACTGGGTCTTCAGGCAGATCTTTCCGACTGGGGTTTGCTCTGTCCTATCGTACCCCTGGATCCTGAGGTCAGAGGGAGTTAAATCACCTTCGGACAGACCCAGATTTCGCAGCGTCCGGGTCAGAATTAGGTTGATTCCAGAACCCGTGTCAACGAGGCAGCGACGGACTTCCACACCGTTGAAGTGGCCAGTGATATACAGTGGGCGAATGTGTCCCTGTATAGGGGGGTCCTCATCTTCGCCGAAGAACGAGATAACCTCCTGACATTCGGCGTTTTCAATCGTCTCGGTATGGAAGGCTTCCACGGCTGCCACTTCCGTCTCAAACTGGAGGGGGCTCATTAGTGCCTCGGCGAGTGCCTCGCGCATTTCAGATGACAGGCGAAGGGCCTCGAGGATGGAAAGCCTCGCCGGAATGCCGGCCAGGTGCTTTAGGACATCATACTTGCGTGCCAAACGCGAACCTCTGCTTACAGGGGGTTTTTCGGCATTTGGAGGCATAGCGGGTCCGGCTGGCTGAACTGGCGAGTAACTAGTACTGGGTACATCTTGCTGCCTACCAGTAGAATCCTGAAGAGTAGTCACCGGGCTAGGATCGGACAGCAGAGGTTGTCCTATCGACGGGCAAGACTGGCTGTGATACGAACGAGGCGGCTCCCCCCGATCCAGCAGCACGAACGACGGTGGAGGTAGAGCCGAGGGTGCTGGATGGGTCTGCGCGTGCTGAGATCTGCGCTGAGCATGCTGCCTGGTCTCGGTAGTGTGCACGGCTTGGTCACAAGTGCCTGCTGACATACCTCGGTGACTGGCGCGATTGCGATTCCGCTGACGTTGACGTCAACTGGAAACATTGGGGCGGTCTGCCTGGGGTTCCCCCTCGTCGGGGGTCATATAGGGCTTTACCAGCTCCACGGTGTTAACTGAAGCGTACCCTTGACTGTCGCTCGAAGAGTCATCCACCGTTGGGCGGATTCTGGGAGGAATGCCCATTTCGGGAGGCATAAAGTCGCCGAGAGTGCGGGATGACGACGGCACTGGCGGTGCACGTTGCTTCTTCTTGCGTCGCCGCTGCTTGCCCTTTTGGGCAGAGGTCGACTGTGAAGACGATGCTGAGGCACCGGCTACTTCTTCTGAAGGTTCCGACTGCTTCAGGCGTGCCCGGATGATACCCTGGGCACGGACGACGGTTTTTCGAGCCATCCTGTTGTCGTATTTCTGGGACCCGCGGCTAGGGACCTGCTGCCACTCACCCTCGCTGTCACTGCCGATTTCTGATCCCGCAAAGACGCCTGCCACTTGCGCTGGCGCTGGGCCCAACTTGACTATGTTGTTGTTGACCTGGTCCTGAAGCCAGTCTTTAAACACATAGCATCGCTTGAGGGTGTGCCCCAGGATCCGATGATAAGGGCAGTAGTTGGGGTGATCGGTGAGATGCGCCTCTGCCGGCCTTCTGCACTCAGGCAGACGCACGATCCCTTTCTCTAGAGCACTTCGGAAGTAACCAGGGACCTGATTTTCGTTGAACGAATAGGTATGGTACTTTCTTTCCGGGTAAGGAGCCCTGGGGGCCTGGTCCTGTCGAGGGACCGGAGGGGCCTGCCAAGGAGGCGGCGCCTGGTTGTCTCGCCTATGTGGCGGTGGCGCATTGCGCGGGGGAACCTGTCGGTTCTGAGGCAGTCGCTGCTGGGCAGGAGCCTGTGCTTGAGGTGGAGGACCTCTGCGGGGTTGCGGGGGTGGTGCCGCCGGTAGCAATTCCAGCTGCCTCGGGGATTCTATTTGAGCCACTGCGGCGGGTTCAGCCCTGGAGGCCCTCCTGGCTGGGATCATAGGGGGCAGCAAACGCGCCTGACTAGCCTGTTGCAGGGCCTCCTCAAGGCGCTGGGCCTTATCCGAGAAATCTCTGAACCCTCCAGGGTAGTTCTGGGTAATCAAGGAGGGTACCAGCTCTGTCTTGACGTTCCCTACACACATCGTCATTAATTGCTCCTGAGTCAGTGGCATATCGAGGGAATATGTAAGTCCTTTCCACCGGGCGATGAAGTCTGCAACCCGCTCATCAGACCTCTGTTTGCACTTGAAGAGGTCCACAATGCTGGTCTTTCGCGTGGTGGAGCTGAACTGGTATAAGAACTACCGACAAAGATCCTCCCAACCGGTCACTGATCCGATAGGGATCTGGCTGTACCAGACGAATGCCAGACCTTCCAATGTCTGTACAAAACATCGGAGCTTAGCGGCTTCTTGCTGAGCCGGGGTCCCCAGCATGGGGCCACACCTGGAAGAGAAATGATCCAAGTTCTGGGGTGGGTCCCCTGTCCCGTTAAACGGCGAGAAGGTGGGGTTCCCAAAACCCGGAGGCGCGAGCATATCATCCACCCACGCGGGATAAGGCTTTCCATCCGGTGGGACAGCCACCTGCCGTGTTTCCAACGCCTCGAGGCGGGCCGTGAGTGCCGCAATAAGGTCCTCCGGGTGGGGGTCCCTGTCTTGACGGGGATCCCTAACCACAAGCGCATTGCCAGGTTCTTCAACACGGTAGACAGCTTTGGCCGCTCGCGGGTCAACTGGCTGGACGACCTGCTGGGCGACTGGGGGAACCCGGGTTGGATTCTTCAGATTGCCCCGTTGCTCAGGGGGGTTTGGCGAGACGTATCGCGCCCTCTTGCCGTATGTTCCGGCTTCCTCCCTGTCAGCGGCAGTAGCATGATCAGGGTCGCCCGGAGGCATCTCACCGGGGGGAAATTGTTCCTGCCCCTGCTGCCCCGGCCTGGGATTACCATAGTCGGGTCGCCGCTCTGCGGCGCGCTCAGCCAATAGTTCGTCAACCAGCCTCTTCTGCTCAGCAAGCTGCTGGCGTAACGCGGCCTTCTCAGGATCCTCATCTGTTTTCTGCACAGAGGTGGATGGGTCGGAGTGTTTGACGGTTCCGACGTGCTCTTTACCTTTGCTGGTGTTTCGACTGAGTACCAGCGACTCGGTGGGTACGGGCAGGCCTAGCAGGTTCCTCTGCTGACGGGTGACTCTCCCTGATGGGTCGAGTAGTGGCGGTGCACCCTCTGGGGGGAAGTCTCCATCAAGGAGTTCCAGTTCGTCTTCCATGTCCACAATGTCAGCTATGTGGACCGCGATTCCTCTCGAGGGCATGTCCTCGATGTCGCATAGCGAATCAGGTTGTCGTCGAATGGGATCGAACAGAAGGGTAGCATAGTGTCCCCAGCCACGGACTTGCACATGGGGGGTGGCTTCCCTGACGATCTTGCGGAGTGCCTTGAAACTCTGAACGCATTTTCGTTGGAGGGCACTCTGGTGAGCGGGCGACTCGGGGTGCCGGGCTGCAAGAAGTGCGGCCGCATCGATCAGGCGGCACTGCTCGCCGATTTCTTCGAAGTGCTCTCGACTTCTGGGGTACACCACCCGTTCAAAACGGAGGCGGAAGTGCGTTTCCCAGAGGGTTCGACAAAAGCATCCCACTTCTTCAGGGGTAAGAGACTCGGGTACGTGGAAATTCAGCGCCGCTGTGGGCCAGAACTTCTTCGGGAAATAGTCCGCTGCGAGAATACTCCAGAATCTCCTGGGTTCGTCCTCAGGGTTCGGCCCTACATTACCCCACTCATCAACCGGGGGCGGCTGAGGGACCGGTAGTGGTACCGAGGCGGACCTCTGGGATAGAAAACTCGGCGGTGGAGAATACGACGAGCGAGCAGACTGGCCACCGAATTCTGGGCCTTCCTCTGAAGAGCGAGGTGACCTGATCACAATGTCACGATAGGACGGGCTAACAACCACTGCTTCGGGTACGGGAATCGCCGTTACCGGTGTCCGGTCATGTCGTGGCTCTACCGCCGTTGACCCCCAAAACAGCTCCTCGTGATCTCGAGTGGAGGTAGAGGGCGCTTCGGGTGACGATGGCGGTGACTGCGCGGTCGAAACCTGCGGAATTCCCAGGATTTCTTCCTCCTGGATGTACCTGCGGAGAGAGACGGGAATCCGGTGGACCTCAAATTCTGGGAGAACGAGGCTGACGCGTCTGGTTCCTTCCCCAGTCCTTGATACAGAGGAGCTGGGAGAAGGTTCCATCACAGAATCGCATTCCGCTTCCGAATCGAAGAATTGGGCAGGTTTGATCTCCACCTGGGCCTTCCCAGGATTCTTCTTGTGGCGGCGACGACCCGCTCTTCTGCCCCTGGGTGGCTCTTCGGGACAGGGTTGACCCCTATCAGGCATCCTTGGGGTGGCGCTGGCGCCGTGGCGGAGAGGGCCCCCACTCGAGACAGCCGGGGTGCGAGGGGCACCAGGGCAAATGTCGAAGGGTACATGGGGTGGACCTCCATGAACAGTACCCATGTGGGCGGGGCCTGTGTTGGAACTGGAAGGAGCATGGAGAAGGCCTCCATGGTCGATGCGAATGGAGCAAGGCTGACCATCGCTCCTTGAGTTGCTGGGGCGAGGAGGACCTTCGCCAGTCGCGGAGAGGACGTAGGGGGGACCCCCACGTCGAAGAAGGACCGGATGGACGGTGCCTTCAGAAGGATGGGCTCCATACCCTGTACAGCGGGCGCGGGAAATGTTTCCACGCTGAGCATCACTACCGCGGGGCAGGTCTTCCTGCAGGATGGGGGCAGCACGAGGCATGCCTCCGTGACGAACCTCGGAGTGGGGAAGGCCCACGCTCTGTGGAGTAGTGGTACGGGGAGGACCTCCGTACGGGGTGGCATCACCGTGGGTTAGCTCGCGACGATAACTACTTGGGACTGCAACCCGGAGAGTCAACCCAGCCTGTCCGTGGGGCGGTTGGGGTCTCGATCCTGGTTGGGCGAAGGGGTGCCGCTGCTCAATGTACGCGGGGGCTTCATAATGTACGTCGACGGTGGCTCGGGCCACTGTAGCTGTCGACGTGGACGCGCCTAGGCGAGCGTCCTCAGCCCGGGCCCGGCGCTGACGTCGGGTCAGGCGGGCCGGTGCAGGTGGTGCAGGGACGTAGTCTTCCTGCTCTTCCTGTGGGGCCGGACGACGGCGCTGACGTGGCCGGACGGGAGCTCTCGCCTGGGGGCCCTGGGTCGGGGCCCTGAGCGGACTGAGCCGGACAGCGCCTGCCTCTTCAGCGTAAGGCGAAGAGTCGTCAAGGCGTTCCGGAGATAGGCTTCCGAAACGGTTGAACGTCTGGGTGGGGAGCAGGGGCTCCCTGCGCGGCCGGTTAGGGCGGCGTTGATGGCGGGGCCTGGAGGCCTCCAGGTCCAGGCGGGCCATATCCCTGGTCGGGATGACCCCTTCCTCCTCGTACCTGCGCATGAGGCTGTTGATCACCCTTCGTTGGATGACCTCTGATGGGGAAAGGGGACGTGTACGTCCCGTATTCCGTGATGTGGCAGCCGTCGTGGCGGTGGTGGCGCCATGTGGAGTGGCCGTCGTGGTGTTGCCCCTGCCCCGGCGCGGGCGAGGAGCGGATGGTGACCGCATCTCTGAAATAGCAACCTGGTTCCAGGCAAGCGAAGGGATCAACTCATCAGTACTGAGAGGAAAAGGATTGACAGCCAGTGCCCCAGCGTTCTTCCATCCTCCATGTATGTGAGAAGGATCCACGCCAACACACTGCAGAGCGGAGTGCCCCACGTTCTACTACCCCGACTCCCGGTGAGTTTCACGACAGGCCCGCCATTTGCGCGGCGGGACCAGGCAACGGATATCTGGATCCGGTGACACGTCAATCTACTGGTGTCTCGAACGCTACTAATCCCCATGCTGAGGAGAAGAATTTCACGTCGGGTTCACCATTTCTGTTTCTGACGCTTTCGTCGGGGCGCGCGCGAATCCGTCCGTCAGGGGGGGACGCGCGGCTTTGTTGCCCCGCATTCCCGCTTTCCAAAGGCGGGCGACATTCGCTCCTTATTCAGGGACGTCTACTCCTTGATCGAAACGGGATGATGGGATGTCGATTCTTCCTCCTGTGGATTCCTCCTCAGAACTCGTCACCTAGTCCGGGTCTCCCTTATAGATTTAATACGTAGTTCGTGAAACTCTTCCCAGTGCCATGTTTCCATGGACGCCGGTTAATTACACTGCTTCTGTCTGGACATTCCAAAGGGTCCAGTCAGGGTAGCAACCTTCGGTCAGGGGAGTAATCACGTTGAGGCATCAGTAGCGTGTCTGGATGCTGGGGTACCTGGCATGTCTGTCTGTTATCCTTGATCACAAGGCCTCTCGAGGGCGTGGAAGCCCGAGGCATCCCACATCGAGCGCGGGGAATTACATGTCATAGACACGTATCTGAGGTTTTCCTCAGCTTCCCGTGTTCAACACAGGGTATGCCGCGAGTTTAACGTCCAGCGGAGACGGATGAGAGTGAAATGGGACCATCGCAGGGGGGCGACAGTGAAGTTGGGCTTGAGCCTTGAAGAGGCTTCCTACGTATCCCTGTGGCAGGGAATCAAAGTCCGCGTAGTTCGGGAGGGTGCCGGTAAACCGACGTGAAAGCAGACCTTGGTCCACTATTGGTGGGCTTGAACCTCGTGGAGGCTTCCTACGTACCATGCCTTGACATGGATCAAAGACCTCGTAGTTCAAATGGTTGGGTCGCAATGGCTTACCACTGGACCAGAGTGTAGTTTAACGTCATGCTGGACGTAGGTAGAACACGACGTGAATTGGGTGATGGGTGGGCTTGAACCTCGTGGAGGCTTCCTACGTACCATGCCTTAACACGGATCAAAGTCCCCGTAGTTCAAAAGGGAATGTAGTTTAACGTCATGCCGGAAGAAGATGGGACCCGGAGTGAAGAAACGACTGGTGGGTGTGTCGATGAACCGACGTGAAAGTAGACCTTGGTCTACTATTGGTGGGATTGAACCTCATGGAGGCTTCCAACGTACCATGCCTTGACACGGATCAAAGTCCCCGTAGTTCTTTGGGATGGATGGGTCGCAATGGCTTACCACTGGACCGGAGTGCAGTTTAACGTCGTGCGGGACGGGGGTGAGACCCGACGTGAAATGACGGGTGGTCTTGAACCTCGTGGAGGCTTCCTACGTACCATGCCTTGACATGGATCAAAGTCCTTGTAGTTCACTTGGGTTTCACTGGTAAACCGACGTGAAAGTAGACCTTGGTCCACTATTGGTGGGCTTGAACCTCGTAGAGGCTTCCTACGTACCATGCCTTGACATGGATCAAAGACCTCGTAGTTCAGATGGGTTGGTCGCAATGGCTTACCACTGGACCAGAATTGGACCTGACATGAATGAGCGACGGGTGGGCTTGAACCTCGTGGAGGCTTCCTACGTACCATGCCTTGACATGGATCGAAGACCTCGTAGTTCAGATGGTTTCGTCAGGGTCGATGCTCACTCTAAGCCCACGTGATTCATGCTCGGTGTGAGAAACAAGAGGTTGCACGGACCTGACAATCACGTCGCGAAGGGTGCGTCCGTGAGAAGCGAAGAGGGGCTTACTCGTTGGGCGGCCCAATGGTGTTGGGACTTACTCCAGGATGGAGGCCCAGAGGGGGGTGCCTCATTCCCTATCACATCCTCCACTGACCTTGGTAGTGGGGAAGTACAGAGAAGCATGGGTACAATCATCCGTACCAAAGGTTAGGGGCTTACGCTCTGAGGCAGCCCTTCCCCTGCGAACATACACCACTCCGACAAGGAGGATCTCATTCCATGTGCGGAAGAGGTCCATTCCCGTGGAGACGAGTGGTGTAATGAATGTTCGAGTTGGGGGGACCCTTCGTGAGGGAGACGAGGTTGGGTCACAGATTAACATCATGTGTTGAGGACGTGGTGATTGGCAGTTTAACGTCCTGCAGCTCGGACGAGGTGGGTTCACTCCACACCCCTAGGGCTTACATAACCGGTACCCTCTGGTCCTTGGGGAAGGGAAGGTACCGATAAGGACATGGTAAAGGGGGGTCGTGGGAGGAACCATCGCGGGGTCCATGTTAGCGTGGCTATGCGAAGAAGCAATAGCCGTTAGCGTGCCTATGAGAAGAAGCATTAGGCGAAGCAACGCTACGGGAGGTGTTGTCCATGGGACTTTGAAATCACATCGTGCAAACCTGGAGAGTCGCACGGAAAGAGGAATCTCTAAGCAGAGGAGTGTGCTTTACGAAGTGGGGTGCCTTGGCCTTAGCATGGGGCATAGGTGGGAGTAGGAGGTGCTTCGCGAAGTGGAACAGTGTTCGCGGAGCACTGCCTCGCGAAGAAGGAGTGGTTTGCGAAGCAGGGTCCTGCCAAGCAATGTACTTCGCGAAGTGGAGCGATCCCGCCATAGCATAGGGATTACTCGTATGGGTTGGGTGTTTCGCGAAGCACAAGTGCTCCGCGGCTGCCCGGGTTCCCTTGGGAATCCCCTTCCTTTGCGAACGCCCTTGAGCTTCGCGAAGGGAATCCCTCTCGGAAGAGGGGCTCAAAACAAAACAAATCAGAGTCGTCTCGCGAAGTAGAAATACCTCGCGGAGCTCATGATTCTCGGGGCAAAGCGTGCTTCACGATTCGGGAGAGGAGAAGCCGAAAGGTCGGATTGTCCGTCCTCGGGACTCAGGGGGAGTCGAGTATTTATAGGGAAGGGGCGCCGCGAAGCAGGGCTCGCGCGCCACCTCCGGTGCTTCGCGGCGGCTCGCGAACGTCAAATGGGTTCGCGGAGGATTACCGCCTCCGGAGCTTTGTGGCGGCTCGCGAACGTCAAACGAGTTCGCGGAGGATTACCGCCTCCGGAGCTTCGTGGTGGCTCGCGAACGTCAAACCGGTTCGCGGAGGATTACCACCTCTGGAGCTTCGCGGGGTCGCCAAGGTGGGGACGCTTCGCGGCGGGGCTTCGCGGCTGTGCTTCGCGGCTGTGCTTCACGAGGCAGCGCGCCAACTGTCTTTTTCGTTCCTTCCTTTTGGGCCACATTTTTGGCGCCAACAGTGTGGAACATAGAAAAGTGACTCAATAGCAGGATAAATTTTTGGAAAATATATGGTTGAGAGAATGATAAATCATAATATAGTTCTGATACTGAGGTAGTGATTTTGGAATAATATGTGATTGTTTTAGATAAATTATTTTGGATATTCTTGACTACCTTGGAACTGATTAATGATTTGTATATTCCATCATTATTGGGGTTTAATTTTTTTTTGGATTAATGAAGTATATCCAGCATTCTATATGGAATAATGGAGCATTAATGTAATCAATAAGGAATATGGTAATACATGATGAAGGTATTCATATTCTATTACGGGGTAAAAAGGATCTATATTATGTTTACCTTCCTTATAAATGTTAGACTATGATTTTGGACAGAAGTATTTTGGATAGTTCTAGTTTGGATTATTTTGTATTTCCATAAAAGGACAACCCGGAGGTCGGGCGGCAACCCGTCGCGTCCGGCAAGGCTGCGAGACTTGAACCCGCAACCGAAGGGCGACAAGGGTGTATCACCTACCACTGGCCCATGAGATGTCCTGGATTAAATAATGTAGTTTTTATTAAAATATCATGTAGATGAATTGTAAATTCATTTATTTTGGAACCCTATACGAATAGTGTAAATAGAATTTTTTTACATTCTATTATCTTTTAAAGTGAAAGATGAGTTTGTGGTAGAAATTTATTAATGGATAAAACTGTAATTATAAAGTAAGTATATCTCCTTATGATCTTAGACAATCTCATAAATAAATTCCTCAACATTAAGAAAAGCAACTTAGAACAAAAATGTTTTCCTAGCTGGTACCTTAAATTATCACTAATTTATGGCTTTGAGATTGTTGGCCTTTTCATAGCCATGTTCTCTACCACTCTCCATCAGATAATTGATGGTTAGATTTTTCTTCCATATCCATATTTTCCTACATGGAACCCTAGTATGTGTTATTTTCGGTAATCTTCATACTTTCGACTCATTATTTTAAATAGAGGCCTCATTAATTCATTTTTCGATGTGGGATTTCAACTAAGATATTTTGAAACGTCAAAAATGTGTTATCCTAATACCCTATGTTTTGTTGAACTGATGGTATTTCAAATCATCATAGATTGATGAATTTAAGGACTTCAATTTTACACTTGTTTGTGATTGATGACCTCAATCACTACCTATAAATATTTACATTTTCCTCCAATTATATGTCTCTAATTGCCACCAATGTTCTCCTAATCGAGATCATAATTTGGTGGTGACCCTTTGATTTCTCTTTTCCTCATATTAAGACTAAATTTTAGTAACCCAATTTCCAATGTGGGTTTTCCCACAAATATATTTTCTACTTTCAACCTTTTATTTTCGAAGAACAATTTCAAATTGCGAGGACGCAATTTATTGAAGGAGGGGAGAATGTAACACCCCAAGAATTCATAATGTGTTATTTCTTCAAAATAATTCAATAACTTGCACAACACGCAACACTGAGTTCACTTGCACAATGACTTACCAAAAAGCCATTCAAAAGAGGTTATGAATAGTATTAAATAAATTTTAAACTTTATATAATCCTTATAATTTTTCCATATTATGAGTATCTTAGACATAATGCAAGAACAAATTCATTTTCAGTATTGCACTTTTATCAACTTTTAATAGTGAACCCTTTTTAAATACAATATTTTAAACTTTTTGACTAAATGGGGACATCAAAAATTTAAAATGAAACATCCCAAGCTTCCACGGTACGTTTTCTTTGAATAATACAGTAGCGTGTGTTGTACGCAACCTTGAGTTTTAACACACACCACAACCAATCAAACTAGCCGTTATGAATAGTAATACCTAAATTTTGAAATTATATATATTTTATATTTCAAAATGGACTTCATTTTTGGATTCGGAATATCGAATTTAGCATAAGGTGAAATTTTGGTACATTTCGGATAACTTTCATATTTTGATGAATAGTGAAAATTAATAAATTTTAATTAAAAACAACTTTTTTAATCAAAATAATTAATAGTGATAAATTATGAATTTGAGTGGGTTTAAAGTATATTTAGAATATATTTTTACCATTTAATATAATTTTGGCCATTGGACATAATTTTACAATTAAACCGAACATAAACAAGTGTCAATCTTTTGATAGTTATTATCTCTTAAAAACACGCTTTTTGTTTTGACAACGGGAATTAATTTTAAATTAATTTCTGCCACTTCTGTGTTTTGAATTTAGAAAAATGGATTCTATATTTTGAATCAGGATGTTCAAATTGTGTAAATAGGTTACTTTTATTTTTAGACATTTTGAATAATTACTGCAGTAAATATTTTATTTACCATGGTTAAGGGTAAATCCGGTAAATAAGGGTTAACAAATAATATTATAATAATACTAAATTACCCTAAAACGTGTCTTAACCCTATTGGTTGATACATGGTCGACCATGGGCATCATTGGGTCGATTATTGGACCCCATGGATCCACTTGTAAGTGATAATGACACTTTATTTTAATTAAGTTAAAATGAATACAAAAATGACACAAGCATATATCCTTTAGAAAAACAATTGTTACATAGGGTTATATATGTTGGATTTTAGATTATAAATATTAATTAGAAAGATAAAAGTATTTCCTACATAAGTATATTTTATTTATAATTTTTAGACATTAAATAATTTATTTTATTTATGACACAATGATGATGCAGTAATTACTATAATAGTGAAAAATTAAAATAATTGATATTATAAATACCCAAATAAATATAATATGAAACTTTTAATGAAATAAACTAATTTTCTAGGATAATATGATATATTAGGATTTCTTTAATCGACTTTTTTCGAAGTAATCAATCTGTTATGAGTTTCACAAAAATCAACCATTGAATAGTGTCAAAATTGACATAAAAGAGTTCTTAAAACAAATATTATATTATTAATTGATATTAAATTCTTAAAAATCTATGGTTAGGCCAAGAGACTTATATAATTATAGTTTAATCATTAATGTACCACTTGGGGGTCTCTTGGATGTATATTGTAAGTTTATTAACCATATTATATAAAAATACAAAGAGACATTGTAAAAGTGAAACTAATTAACTTAGAGTTAATACTTAAAGATAAGGTTAATATAAGTACCCAAACCTGTCTAAATTCTATTGGTTGAGTGGTTTTCAACCTCTCCCCACCTTAACCTTTGAATAATTAACTTTGGAGCCATTAGAAACCGAATATGAATTTATTATAAATTAATATTTCTAGCTTTTCCAAAGGTGCCCCTCACCCCTCTTATAAATGGCCACTCCTCCTTCTCATTTCTTCACACCTTCAAAGCCTTTTTGATCGGCCAAAATCTGCCCAAATACTCTCCCAACATCCCTCAATACAACCTAGAGGCCTTAGTTTGATCAGAAATCCAACCTAAGGTGCCCTTTTGATCAAATCAAAAGGAAGAACCCGAAGAAGAGGTAATGTTTTCACCACCCCTTTTCAAGTTCCTTTCTTCTTCCACTTCTTCTTTCTTTGTTCTTACCATTATAAAATAATAACTCCAGTATCTTAAATATACTGTGATGTTATTATAAATATGGTACAACCATATTCAGTATTCTATCCACCCTTTGAATAACATGTCACCATACGTGCGTACGTACGGCTTACCGTCTCCACGTCGTGGTGTAATTGTTATTCAATATATTATTATTTGGATGGGTATAATAATGATGTTTAACTCATGTAAATAATTAATATAACATGTTAATGATTCTGTATATATGATATACCATCCATTTATATATTATTTTAATATCAAAATAATGATATTTTCGCTCGTGCGTACGTACGGACTACCGTCTCCACGAACGCGATGAGATTCATTCTCCATCGTATCCATTCAAGTATAATTATCATTTGATGATTTAAAAATGATGTTTAAGGACTTGATATCTTTCTGAATATGAATAATATACAACCTATCTATTACAAACATGTCTTATATAACAAAACATATAAAAGAAAACGAGTACGTTAACACCCGAAACGACGATAATTCTAAGATATTATTAACAAATCAATGTTAAAAGATCATATATGATATCATATATATATATATATGATTCTTGTATAATTTAATAACAATTATTTCACCATTATACAGGAGGTTAACCTACCCCATCCAAGGAAAAGTACAAGGTAAGGGATTTTCTTATCTCACATTCAATTCCGTGAGATTTCCATTATTCGCCACTAAATTATTGAAAGCGGTGTATTGTGTACTGGAATTTGATATATATATTATCATGATTATCTTTATATACATGTTATTCTGTAAATAATTTGGTGGTTATTAACTTTTGTCCATACGACTCAGTTGATTAACGTGGTAAAGGATTTTCTTATCTCACATTCAATTCCGTGAGATTTCCATTATTCGCCACTAAATTATTGAAAGTGGTGTATTGTGTACTGGAATTTGATATATATATTATCATGATTATCTTTATATTCATGTTATTCTGTAAATAATTTGGTGGTTATTAACTTTTGGCCATACGACTCAGTTGATTAACGTGGTAAGGGGTTTTCATCTCACTCTTTATTTCCGTGAGATTTATGCCATATTTCCACTATTATCTTTTGTGTGGTGTATGTACTTCCCATAATTGTATTATTTGTGTAATACACTTTACCTTATGTGTATTTACATTTTCATTGTATGATACCTCTTTCATGGGTTGTATGTTTCATAAGTTACCAAATCGATAAGGGTTTACTGCACAATCTCTTTAATATCCGAGGTTGTTTTTATGTAAGTATCTACAAGGACATATTTACTATCCATGTCCATATTTCATGAAAGAGTTTTCAAAGGGATTCTTTCTAAGGGAACTTTTACTAAAACATCATTTTAAATGTTTTAAATATTTATTCTTCTAAATCATTCTCATTTATGTCCATGTTTTCAAAATGGTTTGTAAGGATTTATTTATATGAAAATGAATGTTTTAAAAGTGTTAATTCCATTCAAAAGTTTCAAAGTGGTATGGGACACTTTGATTCAAAAATGTATTTAAATACCTTACTTTCTATATTGTGTAACATTAAAATGTTTTCATGAGAAAGGGATTTTTCTCTCAATAATTTTTAAAAAAACATTTTCATCTATGTCAACATCCTTTGATGGATTTTAAGATTATTTGATGTTGATTTATTATGATATAAAACTTCCATATTGTAATGAAGTTTTGTGATATGTTTGAATGTAGATGTGTCATTTATATAGAATTCATGGTTTATGAGTAAAGTATTGACATTTCGTATGCTAGTTCCAATAAGAATGTTTATGTAATATTTCAACCTTTCATTCAGATGAATGTGTTAGACAAGTATGTTCCGGGTTGGGGACCGGTAAAAGTAAGCCCTCCGGTTTGGTCTCCGGTTATTAGAGGAACTCCGGTTTGGTCTCCAGTTATTAGAGGAACTCCGGGTTGGTGTCTGGTTATTAGAGGCACTCCGTGTTGGTGTCCGGTTATTAGAGGCACTCCGGGTTGGGTTCCAGTTACAGTTAGCCCCAAGGTCTTGGGACGAGGCCTTGACAAAGAAATTAAAGTTCAGCATTATGCATTCCAACATTATGAAAGTGGTTATTTTTGCATGTGATTATTCGATTAGTAGAATATCCATGTTAATAAGTAAATGGAATTATTTCATTTTATTTATGCCATACCATGTTGAAAGTTCATGTTTGAAAGGCTTTTGTTTTAGTTATACATTGCCTTAAATGTTTATTCTTATTTATGAAAGTTTACACTATATTGTTATCCTTACTGGGCATTTGAGCTCACCCCTTTTCTATGTTTTATTTTTTCTAGGAAGTGAAGAAGTAAGTTATGAATGACCTGCAGGGATATTATGTGGGGATATGAGTGTGGATTATGGAGACATTATGTTGTTGTAGTAGTTTTTCATTTTATGATGTAATGTAAAACTTATGAATTTATCTAGTGTTTCCAAGGATACTAAACCAATCGGTCTTTCGAGATTTGATCTTTCTTGTGATCATGCCAATGTTATGTAATAATGCACCGACTCTGGGCAACTAGGGTCGGGGCGTTACATGCAGGGTAGCATTTGATGAGCTGAAGAAGTGTCTGACCACTCCACCGATAATACATCCCCCAAGGTGGGAGCTTCCATTTGAGCTTATGTTTGACTCCTCCAACTTTTCTGTTGGAGATATCTTATCTCAGAGGGTGGAGGGACGTTCACATGTGATTGCCTATGCATTGAGGACACTGGATTCAGCCAAATCAAACTACAAAACCATGGAAAAAGAGTTTCTTACTGTCATATTCTATTTAAATAAATTCTTTTTATATTTATTGGGCTATAAAGTAATTATTTTTTCTGACCATGCATCTTTGAGGTACCTATTGAAGAAGTCGGATGCAAAGCCCAGTCTAATCCGATGGATGCTCCTTTAGGAATTTGACATTGAGATAAAGGACATGAAGGGGTTGTAAAACCTAGTGGTGGACCACATGAGTAGGATTACTCACACACTAGAGGCTGACACCTTGGCCCAGGTACCACTTCAGGACACTTTCCCTGATCATCATCTTTATTCCATCTCAGGTACACATCCTTGTTATGCTGATTCAGTGAACTGCCTTGTTTCATATAAAAATTCCACAAAATTTAAATAAACATGAAGTCCAAAAGATAAAGAGTGAGTCTAGATTTTATGTGTAGGATTGTCCCTAATTATGGAGCATGTGTAGTTACCAAGTTATTATGAGGTGTGTTCCTAATCATGAGATGGAGACTGTTTTAAATTTTTATCATACCCTTTTTTCTGGTGGACTCTTTGGACCCCAACAGACAGCTAGTAAAGTTTTAGACTCTAGATTGTATTGGCCTAGCTTATTCCATGATGCCCATGTATTTTGTAAGTCATTATCTTATTGAAAACACACTGGGAACATTTTTAAGAGGCATGAGATGCCCCAAAAAACCATACTATTTTTTGATATTTTTGATGCATAGGGCATCAAATTTTTGGGTCCTTTTCCTATTTATTTTGGATTTTATATATTTTAGTTTCTGTTGATTATTTGAGTAAATGGTTGGAGGCTAAGGCCACCAGGACTGATAATTCTCATGTGGTAGTGGACTTTGTCAAAGCATGGTTTTTTTGTAGGTTTGAAGTATCTAAGGCCATCATCATTGACCAAGGGATACACTTCTGCAATAAAAATCGTTCTTCCCTTCTTTCGAATTATGGGGTGACATAGAAAACATCAACACCATACCCACCCCAAACAAATGGTCAAGATGAGGTTTCAAAAAAATAGTTGAAACAAATTTTGGTGAAAACCATGTAGCTGAATAGGAAGGATTGGAGCAAGCTCTTGGATGATGCGTTTTGGGATTATAGGAAAACATACAAGACACCTATCTATATGTCCCCATTTAATATTGTTTTTGGGAAGTATTTTCATCTCCCCGGGGAAGTTGAGCATTGTGCTTATTGGGCTATAAAGAAATGCAACATGGATTTGGACCAAGATGGAATCCAAAGGAAGCTTCAAATTCAAGATCATGAGGAGATTTGATTGTCTTTATATGAGACCTCAAGGCTCTATAAGGAAGGATCAAAAGTTTCTCATGAGAAAATGATCTGGAAAAGATAATTTCAAGTTGGGGAGAAAGTCTATCTCTATAGTTCACGACTGAAGGTGATGCCTGGTAAGTTGCATTATAAGTGGTTAGGGCCTAATGTTGTGACTAATGTTTTTCCTTATGGTGTAGTGGAGATCACACAAGAGGACAGAAGAAGGATATTTAAAGTCAATGGGAAACATTTGAAGAGATACATTGAGGGACTTCCTGCTGATGCAATGGATTTCATCACACTACATGACCCCATCATCACTGGAGAAAACCAGGTTGTTCCTAACCATTTCAATTTTTTATTCTTTGTACTATATAAAATTATACATTTCATGTGCATATATCATCTCATGGGTTACCATTAAGGACAATGAGATATTTTATCTGTGGAGGAGGGAACCTTTTAGTTTAGTAATTTCAATTCTTTTCTTGTTTTTTAATGATTTTAAAACAAATTGCGTGTTTTTCAAATTTTGTGTATTTATTTTTCAATTTTTTGTGTGTTTTTGAAAATTTTGAGCTGAAATGATTCTCATCGCCATTTTGAAATTCATATCAATAAGTGAATCAATTTTTCCCATGAAACTGATCCTAAATGAATGCTGAAAATAACTTTTTTTCAAGTTCAAATATTTAGTAATTTCATGAAAAGTACTCTGAATTTTGAATCCCATGCCACATATTATTGTCTTTATATTTGAAATAACTTTCCTATGAGGCTTCAGAACAATTATTTTCCTATTATTTATATTGAACTTATTTCTTATGAGAACCAAACCATGCTTTATTTAACCATAATTTGATTTATTCCTATCAAAACATGAGGGTTTGAGGTACTTATGTCTTAAATTATTGTGGAATTTGTTTGGTATTAAATCCTCTATTTCAAAGAATCTTTTTTATAATGGTGTACCTTGAAAATTTAATCCTTGTAGCCCTTATAATCCTTGAAAATCCTGTTAGGTTTGCCACATTAGAATACAATTATCCCTATCCAACAAACTCCAGAAATGAAATTTCATAATCTAGTTAAACTTAAGCATGGAGGAAACTGTCTTGTGATGTGATACCACATTCTGTGATACATTGGGTGGAAAATTAAATTATGAAGAGATGGGTCTGTAGAAAATGATTATATTTAAAGATTTTCCTTTTCTGGAGCTTCCATGATAAGTGAAGTTGTGCCTTTATGGAGCTTCTAATAGAGTGAGAAAGTTGTGCCTATCTGGAGCTTTCAAGAAAATCATATTTGAAATGATTGGAATTTTTACTACTAAAATGTTGAATGGTGTACGCATTCCATTATTTTTCATGATGAGGAATATGAATTGATGCTATGTGGATTGGGGAGGATACCATATTTAAGTGAAAATTAGATTAATGAAACTATTTTTCAAAAAGAGTCAATCCCCCCTCATTCAGCCTTAGAATGTTTCACATATAAATCCTACAGATCATAATCCACAGAACAAACCTGAAAATTCCTCATGATAGAAATATGTCATTAACTCAAATTGGGTGGTGATGTAGGAATTTATCAAGCCTATGGTGACCCTTGTATGAGTTTAGATGAGAAAGGCATTGCTAAAAAATTGACATTTGTGTGATAAGAGAAAATTCAAGCGAGGTAAGTGTTTTGTGCATGAGATGATAAATAAAGTGGAAATATATTGAATTATATAAAATTAAAACTTGAAATAATGGTTTTTTTATATGGCATGATATATATTTTTTCTTGGTGTGGAATTATTGGATCTCAAGGATATGTGTTTTAAAATTTGTTTTGATTTGATATTAATGTTTACTTGTCACAATTCATTGTAATACATGATATGAGGTTTTTCCTTGGAGTGTAAAAGGGTAAGTGTGGGGGAGTTGATAAAACACAATTTCATTGAATATTTTATTAATAATAAATGATATAATTCCCTCGCATTGTGGAAACTATGTTCATTTATGGAATATATGGGATTAGATCATTCATTTGAAAAGTTGATAGAAATCCAATTTTACCCTTTATAGTTCACTGTAGTATTTCATAGATAAATATTTTAATATTTATTATTTGAACTTGAAATTTTTTAACTATGTTCCTGAATTAATGGGATAAAACTTTTGTTCAGGACACTGGAGCTAAAATGTGATGTGGTTGGACTTAATGGACCATGCAGTCAAATGTGGGTTGGACCCACCATATTGGATATTGGTTCTATATTTGGGCCATAACATATTCATCCTAGCTTATATTGAGCCGATTTTTTGAGAGTATCTCTCCAACCCAATTGTGCACAAATAATTATTCTATAAGAACATCTGTTTCACACATTTTGGAGGTAAAATGGGCGTTTCAAGTTGGATTAAAATATTTTTTCGAGATTCCCCATTCACATTTGAAACCACTTTTAAATATATCCTCCCCTGCACTCTATAAATTAGTGTTTTTCTAATTTTGAGGTGTAGGTAAGTGAATTGGAAATTTGAGGTAAGAGGATAAGTGGATCCACTCCAATTACCCAACCATTTCAATAAGGTTAGCTCTTGAAGCAAGGATCCCTGTGACGAATCCTTCTTCTTATTAATCTTCTTCGTGTTGCAATACATTTGTTTGTGTAATAAACTCCTTATTTATTCTTTAATTTCTTCTGTTTTCCTCTATTTTTTTCATTTATCTTCATATTAATCTTCCTCTTTTGTCTAAAATTCATGAGTGGAGATGATATTGGGTTTTACCCTTTCAATCTTTTGCTCATGAAAAACGTCTCCACGATGACCACACCACCCATGGAAGAGAAGTTCCCTTAGTGATCAATCTATCTTATACCCTATTAATTTAATTATTTTGAATAATTGAGATACTTAAATTCACTTAATATGATCTTTTAATTGAGTTTTTAAATTATAATACACTATGTAATCAATTTAACAATTAATACGAAAACACACAAGGTCAAAAATTTGTGTAAATTGTGAGAGTGCAAACTTAATCATTAAAACAAGACCACGAGGGATAAATGAGTAGAGTTCAAATATTATCCCTAATATAAATTAATACTCATTTTAAATAATGGACATGTGCCTTAATTTACCACTTACCATAAGCTATCCTTATAACATCAATCAAATCAGGGTGATGCGATTACATGTTCCAAAGATAGCCTAGGGATTAATTCTCTTCATATTTGTGGTAAAGATAATTCTCGTAGAGTTATGAAGATTAAAAATTAGGGGATCATAATTAAGTGTTTATTAATTTAAATTATAATTATTAATAAGTAAATTAAGAGGTAGAGTTATAACTATTACTCTATTTAAAATATTTTTTAAGAAAAGAATCTTCTTGTTGCATCGAATTTCATTTTAAAACTAAAGACCAAAAAATAGAATCATCTTCTAGTAAACATATTCTAGATTTATAAACAATAAAAAAAACCCATACTTTTAATTACATTTATTATTTATTTTAATGTTATTTAAAATAAATTACTTTAATATTTTGTTAAATTTACTTCCTTCTTTGAGAGACGGCCTTGCTCAGCCATTCTGCTGCACCTAAGTACCCCAAAAAATTACACTTCATTTGAGGGAACCCACGACGGTGCCTTTAAGTATGCTATAAATTAAAAAATAAATATGCATAAAGATAAAATAAATATCATAAATATCATATATAAATACTGTTCTATCATAATTTCCATCGTAAGAGGTGGTAGGAGAATAATGAACAATCATCGTTTCGTGAGGGAGTAGTTCACCATCCAAAGAATCGGCATGTTATAAGTCCATTCGATTGAGGTGTGTGTAAGTGTAGTTCAAATAATTCTCATAAAAACAACCTAGTATATTGAATATAATTGTTTTTTCATGTAAAAAAATAATAATAAGATCATAGGGAGTGGAGAAGGAAAAAAAATAAAATAACTTAAGAGAAGATGTTACATTTAAATCGGGTAACTCCCTTTGGTTTGAACCAAAAGGATTTCTTGAAGTGCCTTCTGCATAAGGTAAGGACTATAGGAGGAATAAGGGGATTTTTTAATACTATTTGAGTAGAGTTAGGATGATTCAAGGGGATTTAATGGTGTGAGTAAGGGTTAGAGTTGATGGATTTTTATATGGGGGAGGAGGGGATCTTTAAGAAAGTTTGAAAGTATTATTTTATTAAAAACTTTTTTTAGGTTTCAAAATTCCAAAAAATAATTAAATTAGAATATAATATGAATCTTGTTAGAAATAAAATCATCCAATAATAATTGAACATGTTTTGGATATTTTTTTAAAATTTTATAATCTCATTTATTTAAATCATTCATTAATAAGGAAATCACTGCATCATCATTATGTCATAAATAATTTTATTTATTTGATGTCTAAAATTTACAAATAAAATAACCTGATGTAGGAAATATTTTTAGCTTTCAAAATAATATTTATATTCTAATATAAAACTTATTTAACCTCATATAAAATTTTTTTTACTAAAAGATACATGTTTATGTTACTTTTGTCTTTACATAAAATTAATTAATATAAAATGTCATTATCACTCCCAAGTGGCTCCATGAGGTCACAAAATCGACCAAAGGATTCCCATGGTTGGAAATAGCACATAATATTGGGTTAGGAAAAGTGTAAGGGTAATTTAATATTATTATAAAATTATTTTTCACCCTTATTTACCAGATTAACCCTTTAACCATGGTAAATAACATATTTACTGAAATAAATATTCCTAATATCTAAAAATAAAAGTTACCAGTTTAAAAACAATTTACCTCATAATTCCAAATATGGAATCTCTTTGTCTAAATTCAAATCATAGAAGTTTGAGAAATTAACTTAAAATCAATTCTCGTTGTCAAAATGAAAAGCATGTTTTTAAGAAATAATAACTATGAAAAGATTGACACTTGTTTATATCCAATTTCAAAGTGAAATTAATTACAATGACCCAAATTGGATTAAATGGTAAAAATATAATTAAATTATACTTTAAACCCAATTAAATAGGTAATATAACTATATAAATAAATTAGATTAAAAAGCAGTTTTGAATTAAGATGCAGTCTTTTGCACTATTCATTAAAAAATGAACCTTATCAGAAAAATATCAAAATTTCATCCAATGTAAATTTTTATGTCCCAATTTAAAAAAAGAATTTTATTTTGTCAAATATAATATATAAAAGTGACAAAAACTCAATTAAAAAAGGGTTCTCCATCAAAATGCGGCAAATCGACCTTTTAAAGAATATTAAACTATTTGTGCTTAAAATTGGATTCATTCACATTTTAAGCCTTTAAATTTTATTATATAAATGTAAAAACATTTATCATACATGTATAATAATATTCTAGTTAGTTTTTTTCATTTCCGTAAATAAAACGTCTAGGCATTGACTACCATTTAAATTAATAATCTTATTATATTATTTTTGAGTATAACTCAACGTTGTGTGCAATGTAAGATTTAAAAGAACTCTGTTGTTGCGTGTTTAGTATGGTATCAGAAAAATTTTCCCCCTTTAAAATAAAATTAATATTTAATTAAAAAAATATTAATAAATATGAAAATTTCACATTCTTTATTTATCTAAGATGTTGAAAAGGTCACCCGAGATAACTCATATTAGGATTCTATATTGGAAGAAATTGATATGGAATAGAAACTAAGTGTCTAGTTCTGATGGGGAGTGATAGAAAACATGATCAGGAGAGAGTTAACAATCTGAAAACCATAAACTTGTGATGGGTTAAATGGTATTTGATTCCCCAGTAAGAAAATTAAGTGGACAACATTATTATTTCAAGTTCCTTTTCATAAAGTTGAGGAATTTATTCAGAAGATTGACTAAGAACATAAGGAAATATACGTAATTTTTATGGGGAGTTTAATCCTTTAATAAATTTATGCCATAAACTCATCGTTTCACCAATTGATGACTATTAATGAAGACTTGGTCACACCTGAACTACTACAATCAACTTCTAGAGAATCAAATAAAAAAATGATGAACTACATATTTCCCCTATCATTAAACATTAACAAAAACCAAAATGGTAAGTACAATATCAGATAATACCCAAAAATAATAATCCTTTATAAAATGAAATACTACTCTTAAACTCTAATATTCAATAAATAATACCCCAAAGTTCAACAAAGACTATTAAATAAACAATTGCCCTTAAATTTTTTCAAAATATTCCTAACTATGTTTGAAACCCAAAATTCAGAAGGATTTTGTCACATATTATTCCACAATAAATCTTAACATGTATCTCCAAATAACATCGACTACTCTTAAAGTATCATAATGAAAAGAAATTAACCTAATCACATATTCTCTATGATAGGTTAATCATTTCCAAAGAAAACCCAAATAGCCATATGTCCACAATAAAAACATTGATTCTTCCAAAATAATATTTCAACCATTACTCCACAAATTAATCCTATAGTATTCTATTTTTCTTTGGCATATAATGTTCCCAAAGGAGAGAAATTCTTCCAAAATAACATTTATCACTTAATCACCAAATCATTTTCCTATACTAAGGATATCCATTTGATAAAACTTAAGTTCCAAAAATCAACTTATTTTCGATCCATAAAATCATTTAACTAAAAAGAACAAGTCATACTAACCAGTTACTTCACGTAGTCCTGTGGTAGGTGATGCACTATTATTTCCTTTCGGTTGTGGGTTCGATTCCCATGGCCTTCCTCGACGCGATGGGATGCCACCCATCTTACATGTTGTCCTTTTTATAAATCCATATCATTATTATAACATTATAAAAAATAACATAATTTCTTCAACAATAATTATAGCCTTCTTTATCCTGAAAGGTTATCTAATACCTTTCATTTGGAGTACCAAAATTTAATAACCATTAATCACCTAAAAAGGAATATATGAACCCCTAAGGTTATCTATTATGTCCACATAAGAAAAGATAATTCTTCCTTGAATAACATTTTCACATATCAAACTTATAGGTTACACGTACTAGAAAAAGTCTTCCAAAGTAATCCCATCATCAAAATATAATCAATGATTTTAAACATTTCATCATCCTACAATTTACTATAACTCTATAATCTCTTATATATAGACCTATTACACCTTTAGTGTTATTCATAATCCATTAACTGTGAATTTCCACCTTATTTCTTAATAAATGATTCATACAGATCGAATATACTCATAATTTATAAATATCAATCCCAATATTCTTCACTATTTATGGATAAGAAAATAAATTATACCTTGATTCTAGATATAAAGATCTTTAGGATGTTCCCATTATCTTTTAGCATGATGTCCAAATTTCAAAAAGTAAACGTTTTCTACACTTCTATAATTTAACTTTTAGATAGAGTTATAAACTTTGAGATCTTGAAATCATATTAAAAAGATACCATGAGCCATAAAATTGTTTTTTAAATTAGTAGGTGTTGGATAACTCAAACTATTTCTTATAGGTGATTTCAATATTCAAGAAGCTGTCAAAATCATTCAAACATGATTTTTCCATAACAGTGATGATCAAATCACTAGGGAGGGATAAAAAGGTTGTAGAAGATCTCATTCCATCCATATCTACAAATGATCGTTAATATACTGAAAATAATCAACACTTAAACATGAAACAAATTATTATTATTGAAAAAATAATCCTCTATAGGGGAAATATAGCATAAAAACTTTTATATTACCCTAATCCATTAATCTCCTTATATCTCCATTGTTCAGGTTTTTATCCAATAAAAATATTTTCCCATAACCCTCCAAAATTATTCATATGTTAATAACCCTATTGGTAATATGGGATCCTTTACCTACACCCAGATAACACCCTAACATCTAAAGTTATCTAAACCGACCTCTGATACCAACTATAAGGCCATGGCCTTAAACATAACATAATATTGAGTTAATTAAAGAATTCACATTGAGGTTCTTATAAGGTTTAATGTTCTAGAGAATTAGGACATAACTATTACATTACATCTCAAATATGAAAGAGTTTAGAATTTTAATCTATCCAATTTTTTCATAAAAATAAAACTCATTTTATTAAACCAGAATTATTTTCTTGATATAAAACTTCCTGATTTCTTCCTTTCTCTTATCCTTCCATATACCCTGTGAATTTTTTTAAAAAACATGGGATAATCATAAAAATATCAGTAAGAGATATAAAATAAGGAAAGAAAAAATTAATCCATGAATTCATACAAATCAAAGAAATCATACTTTTATCTCATAAAACTTAACCACTTTAACATACCTCATTAAATCATAATATTTTTGATTAACTCATAGAAATCATAAATAAATAAGTTAACTCATGGAATCCATAACATACTTAATTTTTATCTTTCACATCCATATAGGGAGTAACCTTCATTGTTACATTTTGAATACCCATCACAGTATATTCCCTAAATCTCTTAGGAGAAACATTAACGTTTTCCTCCGTCACGTTACACAATTCACTGGAGAGTTATCACATGCTCACACACCATAGGTTTGTCACAGAACCACCTATATTTGGTTTATCAGGTAACCACCCATCAAATGTCAAAGTACCATTACATAATCATAACACACTAACAATCATAATGGAAAAACAACATTTCCACATTGTAATAACAAGATATCAATTAAAAATATTGACATAATAAATCCATTTTTAAAAGACAATTGAAACATATAAAAAGAATAATTTTTGTATCAAAGTGTCCCATACCATATTGAAACTTTTTAAAATAAGTTAAACATTAAAACAATCATGTAAATATAAATTAATAATTAAAACCATTTTGAAAACATGGACATTAATGAGAAATATTTAGAATAATAAATCTTTAAAACGTTTAAAATGATATTTTAGTTAAAGAGTACCATAACAATTGAGAAATAATTGAATAAAAATAATTGAATAAAAATAATTAAATAATAACATTAAACAAAACTTACAATATCATGGGAATAATTTGATTCATGATATAATATGTCAAAGGGCAGTATATACACCATATAAAAGTTAATTGGTGCATAAAATCAAATAAGTCTCAATAGAATGTAAACTGAGACAAAATATCTTACAAAGATCATATATTTAGATTAAGGATAATTAAATGAAATAATTATGTGTGAAAAAATACTAATACACCCAATATAAGTTGGTATTCAGTTTAAAAAAATAATAGGTCCTTCACACATACTCTTTAAAAACAAAAATAATTACATGGATATTTAACTCAATGAATAGAGATTGAGTTGAAAATTACCTTACAAAGATAATTTTGTCAATCAAATAGATTGATTATGTGTATCCAATAAAAATACACATAATTAAAGTATAAATAAAAGATAATATCTAAAAATTAATTTCTCACATAATCATATCATGACATAGTCATGATGTTGAAAATTAACTCAAAGAATGGAAATTGGGTTATGAAGTTCCCTTACCTTGAGTCTGAATTGCCTTGTTCGTTCTTTATCTACTTGATTAATAAACTTAAGTTAATTTATAATTGATTAAAAAACATTTTCTAGTTTATTATTCCTTTTATATCACCTATTACCGTGTTATAACAATCATATAATTAGTCATGTTAATATCGTTTGTTTTGTTGATATTCGATACCTGAGTCGAAAATGAACTTGTTATAATTAGAAATTATCCATGTGGAAAAAAATTCATTTTCTATAAAATATTATTCATGATTTAAATATCGTATATATACATAATATATATATATTTATATTTATAATAGTACCTAAGCATTGGAGATAAGAAAAGAAATGCACAGTTCATGGAGACGGTAGGCTATACGTACGCATGGACACTACTTTCATTTCTTTTTCATATTAAAGGAATGAAAAATAAATGATACATAAGTAGATTATAATTAAAGTATAATATACATGTTATATATGTTACATAATTTCATTAATTTCATCCTTTATACATTCCATGTATGGCATGAATGAGTCATATCACTTTGAGGGGGCGGTAGTCCGAACTTTCTCAAATGAAATTATCATATTTACACATTATGGAAAGTACAAAGTTATGTTGTAAAGAACAATTACTTAATAATAGAGACAATATAATTATAATAAATATCATATATAAATACAATTCCATCATAATGTACACCATGATAGGTGATATGAGAAAATTGAACAATCATCGTTTCTTGAGGCAATAGTTTACCGTACACAGAAACAGTATGTTGGTATCTATTAGATGGAGGTGCATTTAAGTGTAGTTAAAATAAATCTCTTAAAAAAATACTAGTATATTTATGATAATTTTTTGTTTTTAAATCAAATAATAATTTGAGTATAGGTAGTGGATATGGAAAATAAAGAAAACGATCTTGAGAGAAGACGTTACCTCAAAATCGGGAAACTTCTTTTGATTTGAGCCAAAAGGCTTTCTTGAATTGCCTTCTACCAAATGTAAGGCTTATAAGAGTAAGTGTGGGATGTTGGGAGATTCTTTGATAATAATTTGGATTATATAAGTGGTTTTATAGATGTGAGTTATGTGGGTAGAAGTGGTGGCCTTTTATAAGAGTGAGGAGGGGCACTTTAGGAAAGTCTAGAAATATTAATTTATAATAAATTCAATTTTGATTAAAAATGGTCCAAAACTAATTTAATTTGAATATAAGAATATTTTGGTTCGAATAAATATCATACAATATTTTTTATAAATGTTTTGAATATTTTTTTATCCTTATCATTTTTGTTTAACCCTTATTTTACCCTTTTTAATTTTACAGTGATATCATGTTATTTACACATTGTGGGTTAATTTAATTACCATATCATGTAAAACGTACCAATGAAATTAATTTATGATATATTTGGACTTTTATTAACCATTTTTCTGAATATTATATTTTTAAGAATTTAATATCATTTAATAAACTATTTAATGTTTTAAGTTATGAATTATGTCAATTTTGGACACTATTCATAATTGAATTTTTGAAAAATTAATAACATCCTGATTCCATTGAAACAATTGAATTAAATAAAATATAATATGTCAATAAAATCCATAAATTTCATGTATGGCATCAAAATATTCAAATTACAATTATTTTAATATTTATAATATCATTTATTTGAATCCTTTATTAATGAAGCAATCACAACATCATCATTATGTCATAAATAACGTTATTTATTTAGTGTCTAGAAATTATAAATAAAATACGATTATAAAGTAAGTATTTTTTGATTTATAATGAACATTTATAGTCAAAGGTATCAGTTATATAACCCCATATTAAAATTATTTTAGTCAAAGATACATGTCTATGATATATTTCTCTTTACTTCAAATTAATTCTTATGAAATGTCATTTACACATCCAAGTGGCTTCATGGGGTAATAAAATCAATAAAATGATTCACATGGTCAGGAATATCACATCTAATAGGATAAGGGAATGTCTTAGGGTAGTTTAATATTATTATAATATTATTTTTTACCCTTATTTAAAAGATTTACCCTTTAACAATGGCAAATAAACAAATTACTGAAGTTACTATTATTAATGTCCAAAAATAAAAGGTAACTATTCAAAAAATTTAGACATTATGATTAAAAATATAGAATCCATTTTTCCAAATTCAAAAGAAAGGAGTTTCAGTATTTATTTTAAAATTAATTCTCGATGTCAAAACTAAAAAGTGAGTATTTAAGAACTAATAACTATCAAAATATTGACACATTCTTATCTCGAATTCCAATGGTAAATTACTTATAATGACCGAAATTGGATTAAATGGTAAAAATATATTCCATTTATTCTTTAATACCATTATATAATATGATTTAATAATATAAATTATCTCGATGGAAAAAGTTGTTTTGAATTAAAATTTAGTGTATTTTTACTATTCTTAATAACATGATAGTTATCATAAAGATATCAAAAATTCATCCAAAGTAAATCTTGATATCCTAGTTCTAAATAATAATTTTATTTTCTCAAATAGAACATATAAAGGAATTAAAACTAAATCTAAAAAGGGTTCACAATCAAAAAAATATAAAACAACATTTTTAGAAAAATACTTTTTTATCCAAAAAATTGAATTTGTTCTTCTATAATATCCATAAAACATGTAAGATGAATTTAAAACATTTTATTTAATATATAAAATTTATTTTTTTCATTAAAAAAAATTCATAATGACTGATATGATTTTATAAACACAATTATTCTCTTCTAAATAGGTTTTCATAAAAACACATCCTTTATATTAATTTGGTTTTTATATAAATTTCTAAAAAATTTGGTATCCAATGAATCATTATTTAAAGACATGTATAAAATATTTAAAAATTTAGTTGATACTATTAATTCCCTCCATTCCAACATCTAGGCGTTAACTTCCATTTAAAATAATAATATAATTTTTGTATTATTTTTTGGTATAACTCAATGTAGTGTGAAAAGTAAGATTTCGGAGAAACCCGTTGATGCGTGTCGAGTACGCTATTTAAAAAAGCATCCCCTTTAATGTAAAATTAATATCTTATTCATAAATATTAATAGATATGGAAAATTATTATTCTATTAATACATAGGTCATTACATCATTCTCCACTTTTGTAAATTACATCCTCGCAATTTTAAAATTGGGCTCGAAAACATCATTGAAAATCCAACATCAAAAAAAAAGAGTCAATAAATATATCACTTTAAGAGAATGAAAGGGAAGGAAAAGGGTCACCCAAGATAACACATACTATTATTACATATATGAAAACATTGATATGGAAGAGAAACTATGTGTCATGTTCTGATGGTGAGTGATAGAAAACATGATCCAAAGAGAGTTAACAATCTGAAAACCATAAAATTGTGATTGGTTAAATTGTATTTGATTCCCCAGTAGAAAAATTAAATGGACAAAATTTTTATTTTATGTTCTTTTCATAAATATGAGAAATTTATTTATGAGTTTTACTATGAACATAAGGAAATATACTTACTTTTCAAGTAGTGCTTCATCCATTAATAAATTGCTACAACAAACTCATCTTTTCACAAAATGATGAGTATTCAAGATATCATGGTCACACCTGAAGTGCAAGAATAAATTTCTAGAGAATCACATAATCCATAAAAGATGAACTATATATTTCCACTATCTTTATAAATTAACAAAAACCAAAAATTTAGTACAAGATTAGATAATACCCAAAAATAATAATCCTTTATAAAAGGAAATACTACTCTTAACCCCCAACATTCAGTAAAAAATACCCCAAAGTTTAACAAAGACTCTTAAATGAACAATTTTACTTAAAATTTTTCAAAATATTACAAAATAAGTTTGAAACCCAAAATTCAGATGGATTTTACCACATAGTATTCCAAGAAAAATCTTAACTTTTATCTCCAAATAACATCGACTACTCTTAAAGTATCACACTGAAAAGTAAATAACCTAATCACATATTCTCTATGATAGGTTAATTATTTCCATAAATATTCAAAATCACCATATTTCCACAATAAAAATATATATTCTTCCAAAATAATATTCGAAACATTACTCCACAAATGAAATCCCCTAGTATTCTATTTTCCATAGGCATATAGTGTTCCAAAAAGAGAGGAAGTATTCTAAAATAACATTTATCACTTAATCAAAAAATAATTTTCCTATAATAAGGAGACCCATTTGATAAAATATAAGTTCCCAAAATAAACTAATTCTTGATCCATAAAATCATTTAACTAAAAATAATAAGTCATACTAACTAGGGACTTCTTGTAGGCCAGTGGTAAGAGATGCACCATTATCGCCCTTTAGTTGTGGGTTCGATTCCCATAGACTTTCCAGATGTGACAGGATGCCACCCACCCTACAAGTTTTCATTTTTATAAAACCATATCATTATTATAACATTATAAAAAATAACATAATTTCCTCAAAAATAACCACAACCTTCTTTATCCTTAACGGTTATCTAATACCTTTCATTTTACATTCCAAAATGTAATAACCATTACTCACCTAAAAAAGATTAAATGAACCAATAAGGATATCTATTATGTCCACACAAGAAAAGATAATTCTTAGTTGAATAACATTTTCACATATCAAAATTTAGGGTTATCATACTAGAAAATTTCATCCAAAGTATTCCCATCATCAAAAGATAATTAATAATTTTAAACATTTCATCATCCTACAATCAACTATAACTCTTGAATCCCATATATGCATACTTCTTAATCATTAATCATTCTTCATAATCAATTAAATATGAATTTACACCTTATTTCATAATATATTATTCCTACTGATTGAATATCCTCCTCATTTATAAATATCAATACCAATATTCTTCATTCTTTATGGATAAGAAAATAAATCATACCATGAATCCAGATATCATGATCACCGAGATGTTCCCTTTCTCTTATGGAATTTTGTCCTAATTTTAAAAATTAATCATCTTCTCCACTTATGTAATTTCACTTTTCGATAGATTTGTAAAATTTTAGTTCATGAAATCTTATGAAAACGATACCATGACCCATAAAATTGTTTTGGAAATGAGTAGGTGTTGGATAACTCAAACAATTTCTTGTAGGTGATTTGAATACTCAAGAATCTTTCAAAATAATTGAAATAGGATTTTCCCATAATAGTGATGGTCAAATCACCGAGGAGGGATAATAAGGTTGTGCAAGATCTCATTGCTTCCATCTTGACAAATTATCCTTAATATGCTGAAAATAATCAACACATAAACATGAAATGAATTATTATTATTAAAAAATAATACTATATAGGGCAAAGACAACATAAATTTTTTTATATTACTCTAAACCATCAAGATCCTTATATCTCTATTATTCATGTTCTTATCCAATAAACCTATTTCCCATAACCCTCCAAATTTTTCATATGATAATAAAAATATTGATTGTATGGGATCCTTTACCTAGACCCATATAACACACTAACATAAAAAGTTATATAAACAGACATCTGATACCAACTATAAGGCCCCAGCCTTAAACATTACATAATATTGAGGTATGTCAAGAATTCATATTGAGGATATTTTAAGGTTTAAAGTTTTAGAGAATTAGGTCATAACTATTACATTACATATCAAATATTAACAAGTAGACACTTCTACTCTATATAATTTTTTCACAAAAATAAAACTCCTTAAATAAAACAAGAATTATTTTCTTGATGTAAATCTTCTAGATTTATTCATTTCTCTTACCCTTCCTAATACCCTGTGAAAAACATTTTGAAAACATGGTATGAGAATAGAAAGCATATTAAGGGATATAAAATAAGCAATGAAAACATTAATCCAGGAATACATAAAAATCAATGATATCACACTTTTTACTCATAAAACATAAGATCTTTAACATACCTCATTAAATCATGATATTTAAGAATAACTCCTAGAAATAATAAATCATAAAGGTAACTTGTGGCATCCATAACATATTTAATTTGTAGATTTCAAAAATACATAGGGAGTAACCTTTGTGGTTACGTTTGGAATACCCATCACAGTATATCCCATAAGTATCTTAGGATAAACTTTAACATTTACCTCCATCACGTTTTCCAATGAATTGGAGAGCTATCATGAGCTCACCCGCCCTAGGTTTATCACAGAACCACCCATATTTGGTTTATCATGTAAAAACCCATCAAATTTCCAAGTACCATTACATAATAATAACACTTTAACAAGCATAAAAAAACAACATTTCAACAGTGTAATAACAAGATATCATTTCAAAATATGGACATAATCAATCTATTTTTAAAACACAAATAAAACATTAAAAAAAGAATTTTGAATCAAAGAGTCCCATACCAATTTGAAACTTTTGAAAAGAAGTTAAACATTAAAACACTAATGTACATATAAATTAATACTTAAAACCATTTTGAAAACATGGAAATTAAGGAGAAATATTTATAATAATAAATCTTTAAAACTTTTAAAATGATATTTTAGTTAAAGAGTACCATAACACTAGAGAAATAACTGAATAAAAAAATTAAATAATAACATCAAAAAAAACTTCTAATATCATGGGAATATGTTGATTCATGATATAATATTTCAAAGGGTTGTATATATATCATATAAAAGCATATTGGTGCATAACACCAATAAGTATCAATGGAATCTAAATTGAGACGTAATATCTTACAAAGATCGTATCATTAGATCAAGGATAAATAAATGACATAATTATATGTGAAAAATATAAATACAGACAATATAACTTGGTATTTGGTGTAAAAAAATCTCATTTCATTCATGTATACTCTTGAAAAAACATAACCAATGACATGGATATTTAACTCAATGAATAGAGATTGAGTTAAAATTTACTTTAAAAAGGGAATTTTTTAAATAAAATAGGTTTATTATGTGTATTCACTATAAATACCCATAAGATAATTATAAATAAAATATAATATATCAAAATTAATTTCTCATATAATCATCTCAAGACATAGTCAAGAAGTAGAAAATCAACCCGATGAATGGAAATTGGGTTAAGAAGTTTCCTTACATTGAGTCCGACTTGTCTTGTTCATTATTTATTTTATTGAACAATAAACATAAGTTAGTTTACAATTTATTAAGAACCTTTTTAAAGTTTATTATTCTTTTTATATCATTTATTACCTTGTTATAACAATAATATAATTATTGAAGTTCATATCGATTTCCTTTGCTGATATTCAGTACATGGTTCGAAGAAGAACTTATTATAATTACAAATAATTCATGTGGTTAAAATTCAATTATCTCTAGAATATTATTCATGATTTAAATCTCATATATATAGTATATATATGTATTTATAATAGTGCATAAGATTTGGAGAAAAGAAACGAAATGCACCATTCATGGAGACGGTAGGCCATACGTACGCATGAATGCTACTTTCATTTCTTTGAAAAAATTAAAGGAATAAAAAATAAATGATACATTGGTATATGATAATTAAACTATAATATCTATGTTATATATGCCACATAATTTCATTAATTACATCCTTTATAAATTCCATGTATGTCATGAATGAGTCATATCACTTTGACGGGCGGTAGTCTAGAATTCTTCAAATGAAATTATCATATTTACACATTATGGAATGAACAAAGGGATTATGTAAATAGAAAACACATAATAATAGATAGTATATATATAATATATATCATATATAAATATATTTCCATCATATTTTCCACCATGATAGGTGATATGAAAAAATTGAACAATCCTCATTTCTTGAGGCAGTAGTTCGACGTACACAGAAACAGTGCGTTCAGATCTATTAGATGAAGGTGCATGTAAGTATAGTTAAAATCCATGTCATAAAAAATACTAGTATATTGAGTATACTTTTGTTATTATTAAATCAAATAATAATAATATTATAGTTAGTGGAGATGGAAGATAAAGGAAAGGAACTTGAGAGAAGACGGTATCTCAAAATCGGGTAACTTCTTTTCATTTGAGCTAAAAGGTTTATTGAATTTCCTTATTCCCAAGGTAAGTCTTATAATAGGAATGGTGGGATATTGGGAGATTGTTTTATAATAATTTTGATGATCCAAGGGGTCTGATATATGTGAGTTATGTGGGTGGAGGTGGTGGCCTTTTATAAGAGTGAGAAGGGGCACTTTAGGAAAGTATAGAAATATTAATTTATTATAAATTAAGTTTTGATAAAAATGGTCCAAAAATCATTTAATCAAAATATAATATGATTTTTATTCTAATAAATATAATACATTATTTTTTAGACATGTTTTGTATATTTTTTTATCCTTATCTTTTTGGTTTAACCATTATTTTTCCCTTTTTAATCTTAGAATGATATCATGTTATTTACACATTTTGGGTTAATTTAATTACCATATCATGTCAAAAGACCCACAAAAAGTCATTTATGACATATTTGGAATTGTGTTAATCATTTTTCATAATCATATATTATGATGAATTTAATATCATTTAATAATGTTTTTTTGTTTTATGTTATGAATTATGTCAATTTTGGAAACTATTCATACTTTCCTTTTCTAAAATCCATAAAAACCTATTTCCTTCGAAAAAAAGGAATTTAATAAAATATAATATTTCAATATCATCCATAAATTTCTGGTATGGAATAAAAATATTCAAATTACATTTATTTTAATATTTCTAATATCATTTATTTAAATCCTTTATTAATGAATCAATCACTACATCATCATTATACCAAAAATAAGATTATTTATTTAATATATAAAAATTAAAAATGTAATACCATAATAATGAAAATAAATTTAAATTTATAATGTCTATTTATAGTCAATTAGATCATTTATATAACTCCATATTTAAATTGTATTAGTAAAAGATACATGTTTATGTTATATTTCTCTTAATTTACATTAACTCTTATAAAATGTCATTTTCAAATATATGTGGCCACATGGGGTACTATAACTAACCCAAGGATGACTATGGACGGATATATCTCATAAAAAATAATTAAGACATGTTTTAGGGTAGTTTAATATTATTATAATATTATTTTTTACCCTTATTTACAAGATTTACCCTTTAACCACGGTAAATAAAATACTTACTGATGTTACTATTTATAATGTCAAAAAATAAAAAGTACTTATCCACAGAATTTGGACCTTATAATTACAAATATTTAATCCATTTATCCAAATTCAAAACATAGAATTTGTAGAAAATAATTTAAAATTAATTACCATTGTCAAAATCGAAAAACAGGTTTTTAAGAAATAATAACTATAAAAAGATTGACACGTGTTTGTGTCCAATTTCTAGGTGAAATTACATATAATGACAAAAAATAAAATAAATGATTAAAATATATTCCATTTACACTTTAAAACCATTAAATAATACTATTTAATCATATAAATTATCTCGATGGAAAAAGTTGTTTTCAATTAAAATTTAGCGTATTGTTTCTATTCATCAAAACATGATAGTTATGAGAAAAATATTAAAAATTCATCCGAAGTAAATTTTTATTTCTCTATTATAAATAAGAAGTTTATTTTCTCAAATATAATATATAAATTTGTCAAAACTAAATTTAAAAAGAGTTCACCATCAAAATGTGGTAAAACAGTTTTTTTAGAAAAATACTTCTTTTATTCGAAAAATTGAATATTTTCTTATATCATATCCAGAAAAAATATAAAATGAATTTATATCATTTCATTGAATATATAAAATATATTTTTCAATAAATATAAAAACATAAAGGGTGATATGATTTTATAACAAAAATTATTCTCTTTTTAAATAGGTTTTCATAAAAACACATCCTTTATATTCAATTGGTATTTATTTTCATTTCAAAAACATTGGTGTCCTAAAAATAATTATTTATACATGTGTAGACCATATTTCAATATTTAGTTGATACTATTCATTCCATCCATTCCAATGTCTAGGCGTTAACTACAATTTAGAAAAATAATATTATTTTTGTATTATTTTTCGGTATAACTCAATGATGTTTGCAACATAAGATTTCAGAGAAACCTGTTGTTGTGTTTCGATTAAGCTATCAAAAAACGAATCCCCTTTAACATAAAATTTACATCTTATTCATAAATATTAATAGATATGTAAAATTATTATTCTATAAATACCTAGTTCATTACATCATTCCCCCCTTTTGGAAATTGCATCCTCACAATATTATAATTGGGCTCAGAAACGTCATTGGAAATCCCACATATGAAAAAGAGTCAATAAAAATATCACATTAATTGAAAGAAAGGGAAGGAAAAAGTTCACCCAAGATAACACATACTAGGATTAAATATAGGAAAACATGGATATGGAAGAGAAACTAAGTGTCAAGTTCTGATGGAGAGAGATAGAAAACATGATCAGGAGAAAGTTAACAATATTAAAACCATAAACTTGTGATTGGTTAAACGGTATTTGATTCCACCATAGGATAATTTAATAGAAAATGTTTTTGTTTTAAGTTCCTTTTCATAAATTTGAGGAATTTATTTATGATATTGACTATGAAAATAAATAAATATACTTACTTTTCAAGTAGAGTCTCATCCTTTAATAAATTTCTACAACAAACTCATATTTTCTCCAAACAATAAGTATTCAAGATGAGTTGGTCATACATAAAGCTCTAAAATCAACTTTGAGGGAATCACATAATCCAAAAAATATGAACTATATATTTTCCATAATTTTATAGATTAACCAAAACCAAAATGGTTTGTACAAGATCAGATAATCTCCAAAAAGAATAATCCTTTATAAAAATAATACTACTCTTAATCTCCAGAATTCAATAAACAATACCCCAATGTTCAACGAAGACAATTCAATAAAAAATTGTCCTTAAAATTATTCAAAATATTCCAAACTAAGTTTGAATCCCAAAAATTCAGAAAGATTTGATCACATAGTCTTCCACGATAAATCTTAACATTTATCTCCAAATAACATCGTCTAATATTAATGCCTTATACTGAAAAGTAATTAATCTAATCAAATTTTCTCTATAATAGGTTAATCATTTCTATAAATAACCCAAATCACCATATGTCCCCAATAAAAACATATAATCTTCCAAAATAATATTTTAACCATTACTTCTCCAATTAAATCCCATAGTATTCTATTTTTCATAGGCATATAGTGTTTCCAAAAGAGAGAGCATATTCGAAAATAACAGTAATCACTTAATCACAAAATCATTTTCCTATAATAAGGATATCCATTTTATTAAACATTAGTTCCCAAAATCAACTTATTCTTGATCCATAAAATCATTTAACTAAAGAGAATAAGTTATACTGACCAGGGACGTCACATAGTCCAGTTATTGGTGATGCCCCATTGTCTTCCTTCATTTGTGGGTTCGATTCCCATGGCCTATCCAGACACGATGGGTTGTCACCCATCCTGTGGGTTGTCCTTTTTCTAAAACCATATCATTCTTATAGAATTTTCAAAAATAACATAATTTCCCCAAAATAACTGTAACCTACTTTATTCTTAAAGGTTATCTAATACATTTCATTTTTCATCCCAAAATTTAATAACCATTAATCACCTAAAAAAAGATCATATGATGACCAAAGGCTATCCATTATGTCCACAAAAGAAAAGATAATTCTTCCATGAATAACATTTTCTCATATCAAACTTCATGGTTACACATACTAGAAAAATTCTTCCAAATTAACCCCATAATAAAAAGAGTATTAATACTATTAAACATTTTGTCTTCCTACAATCTACCATAACTCTTGAATCCCTTATATGTAGACTTCTTACTCATTCAACATTCTTCATAATCCATTAACTATGAATTCACACCTTATTTCTTAATACATCATTCCTACAGATCAAATAGCCTCATCATTTATAAATGTCAATACAAATGTGCTTCATTCTTTATAGATAAGAAAATAAATCATACCTTGAATCTAGTTATCATGATCTTTAGGATGTTCCCTTTTTCTTTCGACATGTTGTCCTACTTTCAAAAAGTAAACTTCTTATCTACTTATGTAATTTCTCTTTCTGATAGATTTGGAAAAGTTGAGATCTTGAAATCATATGAAAAAGATACCATGAATCAAAAAATTGTTTTAGAAATATGTAGGTGTTGGATAACTCAAAAAATTTCTTGGGGGTCATTTGAATACTCAAGAATCTGTCAAAATAATTCAAACATGATTTTCTCAAAATAGTCATAATCAAATATTTGGGGAGGGATAATAAGGTTATGCAAGATATCTTTACTTACATCTTGACAAATGATCCTTAATCTTCTAAAAATAATAAAAAAATTAAGCATGAAACTAATTATTATTAGTAAATAAAATAATCCTCTATAGGGTAAGCATGACATAAAAATGTTAGTATTACTCTAATCCAAAATCCTCATTTTATCTCTATTGTTCAGGTTTTTATCCAATCATCCTATTTTACTATAACCCTAAAAAATTTCAATATGATAATACCACTCTTGGTTATATGGGATCCTTTACATACACCCAGATAACACCCTAACCTATAATGTTATCTAAACTAACCTCTGATACTTACTATAAGGCCCCACCCTTAAACATTACATAATCTTGAGTTAAGTCATGAATTACCATTAAGGAAATTATAATGTTTAGATTTTTAGAGAATTAGAACATAAATATTCTATTACATCTCTAATATTACAATGTAAACACATCTACTATATCAATTTTTTTCAAAATACTAATACTCCTTAATTAAAACAGGAATTATTTTCGTGATATAAATCTTCTTGAATTCTTCATTTCTCATGCCCATCCTTATACCCTATGAAAAACATTTCAAAAACATGGGATGAGCATAAAAATCTCAATAAGGGATATAAAACAAGGAAATAAAAAATAAATTCATGAATATATATGAATCAATGAAATCATAATTTTTTCTCATAAAACATAAGCTCTTTAACATAGCTAATGAAAACATCAGATTTATGAATAATTCATAGAAATCATAAATCCTAAAGGTAACTTGTTGCATCCATAACGTACTTACATTGTAGCATTCACAGCTACATAGTAAGTAACATTCATGGTTACGTTTGGAATACCCATCACAGTATATTCCCTAAATATCTAAGGAGAAACTTTAACGTTTACCTTCGTCATGTTACCCAATGAATTGTGGAGATATCACGGGCTCACCTGCCCTAGGTTTATCACAGAACCACCCGTATTTGGTTTATCATATAACCACCAGTCAAATTTCAATGTACCATTACATAATAATAACACATTAAAAATAATAAAGGAGAAAAACATTTACACATTTTAATTACAAGATATCATTTCAAAATATTGACACAATCAATCCATTTTTAAAACACAGTTAAAACATTTAAAAAGAATATTTTGGAATTTAAGTGTAACATTCAAAAGTGAAACTTTTGATGAGAATTTAATCATTAAAACACTCATGTAAATATAAATTAATACTTAAAACCATTTTGAAAATATGGACATTAATTAGAATTTTTTATAAGAATAAATCATTAAAACTATTAATATGATATTTTAGTTAAAGTGTATCGTAACACTTGAGAAATAATTGAATAAAAATAATTAAATAATGACATTAAAAAAAACTTATAATATCTATATAGTAAGGTGATTCATGATATAATATTCCAGAGGGTAGTATATACACCATATAAAAGTGAATTGATGTAGAACAGCAAATAAGTCTCAATTTAATGTAAATTGAGATGAAATATCTTACGAAGATCGTATCATTAGATTAAGAATAAATCAATGACATAATAATGTGTGAAAAATATAAATACACCCAATATAAGTGGGAATTCAGTTCAAAACAATAATAGTTCATTCGTACATACTTTTGGAAAAACAAAACAACTGATAATGATATTTTACTCAATGAATGGAGATTGAGTTAAGATTTACCTTACAAAGATAATTTTGTCAATAAAATTGGATGATTATTTTTATTCACTATAAATAAACATAATTAAAATTTTAATACAAGATAAGATATCAAAATTAATTTCTCACATAATCATAGCATGACATATTCAAGAAGTTGAAAATCAACCCAAAGAATGGAAACTGGGTTAAGAAGTTCCCTTACTTTGAGTCTGACATGTCTTGTACATTCTTTATCTCCCTGAATAATAAAATTACATTATTTTATACATGATTAATAACCTTTATCAGGTTTATTATTCTTTTTATATAACTTATTACCTTTTTATAACAATCATATAATTTTTCAGGTTCATATCAGTCGTTTTGTTGATATTCTGTACTTGAGTCGAAAAAGAACTTATTATAATTACAAATTGTCCATGTGGTCAAAATTCCACTATATCTAGAATAGTATTCATGACATAAATAAAATATATATAATATATATTTATATATTTATTTAAAATATTACATGACATTTGGAGTTAAGAAATGGAATTCACCATTCATGGAAACGGTAGACTGTACGTACGCATGAACGCTACTTTCATTTCATTGTCATATTAAGGGAATGAGAAATAAATGATAAATAGTTATATTATAATTATAGTATAATATATATGTTATATATGTTACATAAGTTCATTAATTACATCATTTTTAGCATTCATTTATGGAATGGATGAGTCATATCACTTTGAGGGGGCGGTAGTCCGCACTTCCTCAAATGAAATTATCATATTAACACATTATGGAAAGCATAAAGGTATGATGTAAATAAAAAATACAGGAGAATAGAGACAATATAAATATAATATATATCATATATAAATACAGTGTCATGATAATGGCCTCCAGGATTGGTTATATGATAAAATTGATCAATCATCGTCTCGTGAGGTAGTAGTTTATCGTACACAGAAACAATATGTTCTTATCCATTAGATGGAGGTGTGTGTAAGTGTAGTTATAATACTTATAATAAAAAAATCTTTGAATATTTATTATAGTGGTGTTTTTATTAAATCAAATATTAAGAAAATTATAGGGAGTGGATAAGGAAAATAAAGGAAAGGAACTTGAGAGAAGATGTTACCCCAGAATCGGGTAACATCTTTTGATTGGAGCCAAAAGGCTTTCTAGAATTTTATTTTGGCCAGGGTAAGGATTCTTTGAGGAAGTGTATAATTTTTTGAGCTAATTTGAGTAGAATTTTGATGATCCAAGTTTCTTGAGAGGTGTGAGTTATGTGGTTAGAGGTGGTGGCCTTTTATAAGTGGGAGGATGTTCACTTTAGTAAAGTCTGGAAATATTAATTTATTATAAATATAATTTAGATTAAAAATGGTCCAAAACTAATTTAATTTAAATATAATATGATTTTGGTTTGAATTAGAAAAATCCAATATTTTTTAGAAAAGTTTTGAATATTTTTTTATCTTTATCTTTTTTGATTAACCCTTATTTTACTCTTTTTAATCTTACAATGATATCATGTAATTTACACATTGTAGGTTATGTAATTACTATATCATATCAAAAGACCCAAAAAAAAGTAATTTATGACATATTTGGACTTTTCATAACCATTTAACCAAATTGTAGATTTTTAGGAATTTAATATAATTTAATAAACTATTTTATGTTTGACGTTTTGAATTATGTCAATTTTGGACAATATGCATACATGACTTTTTAAAAAATTCATAATATCTTGATTCCTTCAAACCAGAGGCATTAAATCAAATATAATATATCAATATTATCCCGAAAATTTTTGGATGCCATAAAAATATTCAAATTAAAATTATTTTAATATTTATAATATCATTTATTTGAATCATTTATTAATGAAGTAATCACTACATCATCATTGTGTCATAAATAAGATTATTTATTTAATATCTAAAAATTATAAATAAAATACCATGATAAAATAAATATTTTTAGATTTATAATTAATATTTATTTTCAAGGAGATAATTTATGTAACCCCCTATTAAAATTGTTTTAGTAAAATATACATGTTTATGTTATATTTCTCTTTATATAAAATTAATTCTTATAAAATGTCATTTTCACATCCAAGTGACTACATGGGGTCCTAATATCAACCAAAAGATGTCCATGATTGGACATATCACATCCAATAGGATTAGTATATTTGTTAGGAATTTTTAATATTATTATATTATTATTAATTTCCTTTATTTACCAGATTTACCATTTAACCATGGTAAATAAAATAATTACTGATTTACTATTCATAATATCCAAAAATAAAAGGTTCCTATTTACACAATTTGTAAATTATGATTACAAATATGGAATACATTTTTCCAAATTCAAAACATAGAAGTTTCAGTAATTAATTTAAAATTAATTCCCGTTGTCAAAACTAAAAAATGGGTTTTTAAGAAGTAATAACTATCAAAACATTGACATGTGTTTATGTGCAATTTCAATTGTAAATTACTAATGATGAAGAAAATTGGACTAAATTATAATAATATGTTCTATTTAAACTTTATAAACATTTTATAATATGATTTAATCATATAAATTATATATATGGAGGAGTTGTTTCCAATTAAATGTTTTCATATTTTTTCTATTCATCAAAACATGATAGTTATCAGAATAATATCAATAATTCATCCAAAGTAAATTTTGATTCAAATATTCAAAAAATAATGTTTATTTTCTAAAATAGAACATATAAAGGTGTCAAAACTATATTTAAAAAGTTTTTTCCATCAAAAGGTGGTAAAACTATATTTTTTGAAAAATACTTTTTTATTCGAAAAATTGAATTTGTTCTTATATCATATCCAAAAACATATAATATGTATTTATAACATTTCATTGAATATATAACATATATTTATCATTAAATAAAAATCCATAAATAGTGATATGATTTTATAAACACAATTATTGTCTTTTTAAATAGGTTTTCATAAAAACACATCCTTTATATTAAATTGGTTTTTATTTCCATTTCTAAAAATTTGATATCCAATGAATCATTATTTAAAAATGTGTAAACCATATTTCAAAATTCCTTTGAAATTATTCATTCCCTCCATTCCAACAGATTGGCATTAACTGCCATTTAAAATAATGATATTATTTTTGTATTATTGTTTGGGGCGTAAGATTTCGGAAAAACCCATTATTGCATGTTGAGTACACTATCGGAAAAACCATCCACGTTAAAAAAATAATAATATAATATTAATGAATATTAAAATATATGAAAAATTATTATTCAATAAATTCCTAGGTCAATACATAATTCCTCCTTTTGGATGTTACGTCCTCGAAATTTTAAAACAAGGCTCATAAACTTCATTGAAAATCCCACAACAGAAAAAGAGTCAATAAAACTATAAATTTAAAAGAAAGAAAGGGAATGAAAATGGTCACCTGGTAAAAAACATACTAGGATTACATATAGGAAAACATGGATATGGAAGATAAAGTAAGTGTCATGTTCTGGTGGAGAGTGATAGAAAATATGATCAGGAGAAAGTTAACAATATGAAAAAATAAATTTGTTTTGAGTTAAACAGCCTTTAATTCCCCAATAGGAAATATAAAGGGAAAATGTTTTTTTTGTTCAGTTTCATAAAGATGAGGAATTTATTTATAATATTGATTAATAAAATAACTAAATATACTTACTTTTCAAGTAGATTTTCATCCTTCAACAAATTTTTACCACAAACTCATATTTTCTCAAAATGATGAGTATTCAAGATGACTTAGTCACACCTGATGTGCTAAAATCTACTTCCATATAATCACATAATCCAAAAAAATATGAAATATACATTTCCCATGTCTTTATACATTAACCAAAAACAAAACGGTTAGTAAAATATCAATTAATCCCCTAAAAGAATACTCTTTTATAAAAAGAAATATTACTATTAATCTTTAAAATATAACAATAAATGCCCCAAAGTTCAACTAATACCATTAAATAAACAATTTTCCTTCAAATTATTCAAAATATTTCAAAATATGTTTGAAACCCAAAATTCATAAGGATTTGATCACATAATCTTCCACAATAAATCTTAAAATTAATCTCAAAATAACATCGACTACTCTTAAAGTCTTATACAGAAAAGTAATTAACCAAATCAGATATTCTCTATGATAGGTTAATCATTTCCATAAATAACCCAAATCTCCATAAGTACACAATAAAAACATAGATTCTTCCAAAATAATATTTCATCCATTACTCCAAAAATGAAATCCCAATAGTATTCTATTTTCCTTAGGCATATAGTGTTCCTGAAAGAGAGAACGTCTTCCAAAATAAAATTTATCACTTAATCACCAAATAATTTTCCTGTACTAATAATGAACATTTTATTAAACATAAGTTCCAAAAATCAACTTATTCTTGATCCATAAAATCATTTAACTAAGAATAATTCATACTAACCAGGGACTTCACGTAGGCCTGTGGTAGATAATGCGCCATTGTCACCCTTCAGCTGTGGGTTCGATTCCCATGGCCTTTCCGAACATGATGGGCTGTCACCCATCACACAAGTTGTCCTTTTACTAAAACCATATCATTATTATAACTTTCTCAAAAATAATATAATTTCTTCAAAAATAACCATAACTTACTTTATCATCAAAGGTTATTTACTACCTTTCATATTTCATCCCAAAATGTATTAATCATTAATCACCTCAAAAACAAAATATCATATAAACCCTTAAGGTTATCCACTATTTCTACACAAGAAAAGATAATTCTTCCTTTAATAACATTTTCACATATAAAACATTAGGGTTACACATACTAGAAAAACTCTTCCAAGGTTATCCCATCATTAAATGGGCATTAATACATTTAAACATTTCATCTTACTAAAATCTACCATAACATTTGAATCCCTTATATGTAGACTTCTTACTCATTCAGCGTTCTTTATATTCCATTAACTATGAATTTATACCTTATTTCTTAATACATAATTCCTACTAATTGAATATCCTCATCATTTATTAATATCAATCCAAATATGCTTTATTATTTATGAATAAGGAAAATAAATCACACCATGAATCTAGACATCATGATCTTCTGGATGTTCCCTTTCTATTTTGGAATTTTGTCTTACTTTCAAAAAGTAAACATTTTCTCTACATCTTTACTTAACTTTTTTGATAGAGTTGGAAAAGTTGTGATCTTGAAGTCATATTAAAAAATAACACATAAAATTGTTTTAGAAATGAGTAGGTGTTGGATAAATGAAAACTTTTTTACAGATTATTTGAATACTCATGAAGCTATAAAAATCATTCGAATATGATTTTTCCATAATAGTGATAATCAAATCTCTAGGGATAGATAAGAAGTTTGTGAAAGATAAATTTCCTTAAATCTTGAAAAATTATCCCTAATCTACTGAAAATAATCAACAATTAAACATGAAACTAATTATTGTTATTAAAAAAAGAATCCTCTATAGGGTAAAGATAACATAATTTTTTATATTACTATAATCCATCAACCTCATTATATCTCCATTGTTTAGGTTTTTATCCAATCAACCTATTTTACTATAACCCACCAAAAGTTTTCATATGATAATAACCCTCTTGGTTATATGATATCCTTTACCTACACCCAGATAACACCCTAACCTCTAAAATTATCTAAACCGCCCTCTGATACCAACTACAAGGTCACAACCTCAAACTTTACATAATATTGAGTTCAGTTAAGAATTTCCATTGAGGATATTTTAAGGTTTAGCGTTCTATAAAATTAGGCCCTAACTATTGCATTACATCTCAAATATGAAAATTTAGACACTTATACTCTATCTGTTTTTTTTCAAAACAATAAATCTCCTTATGTAAATTAAGAATTTTTTTCTTGATATAAGTATTCTTGAATTTTTAAATTCTCTCACCGGTTGATTTTTTTTCAAAAACTTGGGGTGAACGTAAAAAGATCAGTAAGGGATATAAAATGAGGAAAGAGAAAATTAATCCATGAATACATAAAAATCAATGAAATCATACTTTATACTCATAAAACATAAGCACTTTAACATACCTCATGAAAACATAAGATTTATGAATAACTCATAGAAATTATAAATCTTAATGGTAACTTATAGAATCCATAACATACTTGCTTTTTAGTTTTAATATCCATATAGGTAGTAACCTTCATGGTTACGTTTGGAGTACCCATCACAGTATATTACCTAAATCTATTAGGAGAAACATTATTGTTTACCTCCATCACGTTATCCAATGCATTGGAGAGATATCATGGGCTCACCTGCCCTAGGTTTATCATGGAACCACCCATATCTAGTTTATCACATAACCACCCTTGAGATTTCCATGTACCATTACATAATAATAACACATTAATAATCATAAAGTAAAAACAATATTTCCACATTGTAATAACAAGATATAATTTCAAAATATTTACATAATCAATCCATTTTTAAAACAAAATTAAAACATTTAATTTTTTTGAATAAAAGTGTCCCATACAACTTTTAATATTTTGAAAAGAATTTATATATTTAAACGATCATGCCAATATAAATTAATACTTAAAACCATTTTTAGAACCTGGACATTAATGAGAAATATTTAAAAGAATAAATCTTTAAAACTTTTAAAATGATATTTTAGTTAAAGAGTATCAAATCACATGAGAAATAATTGAATAAAATAAATAAATAATAACATTAAAAAACCTATAATATCATGAGAATAAGGTTATTAATGATATAATATATAAAAGGGCAGTATATACACCATGTAAAAGTGAATTGGTGGATAACAGAAAATAAGTCTCAATTTAATGTCAATTGAGACAAAATCTCTTACAAAGATCATATCATTAGTTTAAGGAAAAATCAAAGACATAATTATGTATAAAAAATATAAATACACCCAATATAAGTGGGTATTCAGTGTAAAACAATCATTGGTCGTTCACACGTACTCTTGAAAAATAACCAAGGACATTGATATTTAACTCAATGGATGGAGATTGAGTTAATACTTTCCTTAAAAAGATCATTCTTCCAATAAAATAGATTGATCATCTGTATTCAATATAAATATCCATAAAAAATTATAAATACAAGATAAGATATCAAAATTAATTTCTCACATAATCATAGTATGACATTGTCAAGAAGTAGAAAATCAACCCAATGAATTGAAATTGTGTTAAGAAGTTCCCTTACCTTGAGTCCGACTTGTCTTGTTTGTTCATTATCTCCATAAGTAATAAACTTAGGTTAATTTATAATAGCATCAGAACCTTTTTCAATTTTATTATTACTTTTATATCACTTATTACCTTGTTATAAAAATCATATAATTATTCAAGTTCATATCGGTTGTTTTGTTAATATTCGGTACTTTAGTTGAAAATAAACTTTTTATAATTTCAGATTTTCCATGTAGTAAAAAGAAAATTATCTCCAGAAAAGTATTAATGATTTAAATATCTTATATATAAAGTATATATATATATATATATTTATAACAGTACATAACATGTGGAGATATTAAATTAAATGTACCATTCATGGAGACGGTAGACCGTACATACCCATAAACAATAATTTCATTTCTTTGTCAAAGTAAAGAAATGAAAACTAAATGATAAATAGGTAAATTATAATTCCATTATAATATATATATATATATATATTATATTATATATAAGTTTATTAATTATATCCATTATGCATTCAATGTATCTCTTGAATGAGTCATTTCACTTTGAGGGGGCGGTAGTCTACACTTTCTAAAATGAAATTATCCTATTTACACATTAATGAAAGAATAATGGTATGATGTAAATAAAAAATATAGAATCATAAATACACAATAAATATAATATATATCATATATAAATAAATTTCCATCATAATTTCAACCTTAATAGGTGATAGGATAAAATTTAACAATCATCATTTCGTGGGGGAGTAGTTAACCGTACACAGAAACAAAATGTTTGTACCCATTAGATGGAGGTGTGTGTAAGTTCAATTGGAATCCTTCTCATAAAAACATCCTAGTATATTTAGGATACTAGTTTAGTTATTAAATCAAATAATTAGAATATTATAGTTATTGGAGAAGGAAAACAATGGAAATTAACTTTAGAGAAGATGTTACCACAAAATCAGATAACTTCTTTTGATTTGAGCCAAAAGGTATTATTAAATTTTCTTTCATCACAAGGTAAGGCCACTAGAAGGAAGGGTGGGATGTTGAGATCCTATTTGGGTATAATTATGATGATAAAAGGGTCCTTAAGGGTTTGAGTTATGTGGGTAGATGTGGTTTCCTTTTATAGGGGGAGGAGGGACACTTTAAGAAAGTCTAGAACTATTAATTTATTATAAATTCAGTTTCGATTACAAATGGTCAAAAACAAATTTCATTCTAGGATAAGATGATTTTGGGTCGAATAAACATTATCCAATACTTTTTAGACATTTTTTGAATATTTTTTATCCTTACCTTTTTGGTTTAACCCTTACTTTACCCTTTTAAATCTTTTTGTGATATCATGTTATTTACAAATTGTGAGTCAATTTAAATACCATATCATGTCAAAAGACCCACAAAAAAGTCATTTATGAAATATTTTGACTTTTATTAAAAATTTTTACTAATATTACAGTTTTAGGAATTTAATATAATTTAATAAACTTTTTTTTGTTTTAAGTTATGAATTTTGACAATTTTGGTCACTATTCATACTTGACTTATTTACAAATTCATAACAACCTGATTAAATTAAACCAAAGGAATTAAATAAAATTTAATATGTCAATATCATCCATAAAATTAGTTTATGGAATTAAAAAATTCAAATTACATTTTTTTTAATTTTTATAATATCGTTTATTTGAATCCTTTATTAATGAAGCAATCATTGCATCATCATTGTGTCATAAATAATTTTTTTATATAATCTCTAAAAACAATAAATTATATACCATGATGAAGGAAATTTTTTTAGACTTCTAATAATTATTTATAGTCAAATATATCAGTTATATAACACCATAATAAAATTGTTTAAGTAAAAGATACATGTTTATGTTATATATGTATTTACTATAAATTAATTCTTATAAAATGTCATTTTCAAATCCAAGTGGATCCATGGGGTCATAAATCAACCCAAGGATACGCATGGTTGGAAATATCCCATATTATAGGATTATGACATATGTTAGGGTAGTTTAATATTATTATAATTTTATATTTTACCCTTATTTACCGAATTTACCCTTTAACCATGGTAATTAAAATAATTACTGAAGTTACTGTTCAAAATGTCCCAAAATAAACGGTAACTATTCAAAAAATTTGGACCTTATGATTCCAAATATGGAATCTATGTTTCCAAATTCAAAAGACATAAGTTTCACTAATTAATTTAAAATTAATTCCCATTGTCAAAACCAAAAAGAATGTTTTTAAGAAGTAATAATTGTCAAAAGATTGACAAGTGTTTATGTCTAATTTTAATGGAACATTACTTATAATGACCAAAATTTTATTTAATGATAAAAATATTTTCCATTTATACATTAAAACCATTATATAATATGAGTTAATAATATAAATTATCTCGATGGAAAAAGTTGTTTTCAATTAAAATTTAGCATATTTTTACTATTCATCAAAACATGATAGTTATTAGAAAAAAATAAAAAATAAATCCAAAGTAAATTTTCATATCCCACTTCTATAGAAGAAGTATATTATCTCAAATAGAACATATAAATGTGTCAAAATTAAATTTAAAAGTGGTTTCTATCAAAAGGAAATAAAATTTCATTTTTAAAAAAATACTTACTTTATCCAAAAAATTGAATTTGTTCTTATATCATATCCAAAAAACATATAATATGAATTTAAAACATTTTATTGAGTATATAAAATATATAATATTCATTAAATAAAAATACATAAAGAGTGATATGATTTTATAAACACAATTATTCTCTTTTTAAATAGGTTTTCATAAAAACACATCCTTTATATTAAATTGGTTTTTATTTCCATTTCAAAAAAATATGGTATATAATGAATCATTATTTAAACATATGTAATCCATATATAAAAATTCCATTGGTACTATTCATCCCCATCATTCCAACAACTAGGCATTAACTATCATTTAAAATAATAATATTATTTTTGTATTATTTTTCAGTATAACTCAATGTTGTGTGCAACGTATGATTTTAGAGAAACCAGTTGTTGTGTGTTGATTACCCAATTGAAAAAAGAATCACCTTTAATGTAAAATTAATATATTATTCAAAAATATTAATAGATATGAAAAAGTATTATTTTATAAATACATGGTTCATTACATAATTCACCCCTATTGGAAATTACGTCCTCACAATTTTAAAATTGGGATTGGAAACTTCATTGAAACTCCCACATCAGAAAATGAGTTTATAAAACTATGAATTTAAAAGAAAGAAAGGGAATGAAAATGGTCACTCGAGATAACACATACTATGATTCTATATAGGAACACATGGATATGGAAGAGAAACATAGTGTCAAGTTATGATGGAGAGTGATAGAAAATTTGATCAGGAGAAAGTTAACAATCTAAAAAACATAAACATGTGATGTGTTAAACAACCTTTGATTCCACAATAGGAAAAGTAAACAGACAACATTTTTGTGTTTGTTCCTTTTCATAATGTTATGGAATTTATTTATGAGATTAACTAAGATAATAATAAAATATTCTTACTTTTCAAGTATAGTTTCATCCTTTAATAAATTTCTACCACAAACTTATCTTTTCTCCAAACGATGAGTATTAAATATGACTTGGTCACACCTGACGCTCTAGAATCAACTTCTAGAGAATCCCATAATCTAAAAAATATAAAATATATATTTTCCCTATCTTTAGACATTAACCAAAACCAACATGGTCAGTACAAGATCAGATAATCCCCAAAAAGATTAATCCTTTATGAAAATAAATACTACTCTTAATCTCCAAAATTCAATAAACAATACCCCAAAGTTCAAAAAATACCATTCACTAAACAATTGTCCTTAAAAATCTTCAAAATAATCCAAACTAAATTTTAAAGCCAAAAATTTAGAAGGATTTGATCAAATAGTCTTCCACGATAATTCTTAACCTTTTTCTCCAAATAACATCGACTACTCTTAGAGTCTCATACTGAAAAGTAATTAACCTAATCACATATTCTCTATGATAGATTAATCATTTCCATAAAAAACCAAATCTTTATATGTACATAATACAAATATTTATTCTTCTAAAATGATATTCAAACCATTACTCCACAAATAAAATACCATAGTATTCTATTTTCTATAGGTATATAGTGTTCCCAAAAGAGATAACGTCTTCCAAAATAACATTTATCACTTAATCTCCAAATAATTTTCCTATACTAAGGATATCTATTTGATAAAACATAAGTTTCCAAAATCAAATTATTCTTAATACATAAAATAATTTAACTAAAAATAATAAGTTATACTAACCTTGGACTTCACATAGGATAGTGGTAGGTGATTCTCCATTGTCTCCCTTAAATTGTGGGTACGATTCCCATGGCCTTGTTGGAAGCGACGGGATGTCACCCATCCTATGGGTTGTACCTTTTCTAAAACAATATCATTCTTATAAAATTATCAAATAAATATAATTTCCTCAAAAATAAACATAACATTCTTTATCCTAAAACATTATCTAATACCTTTTATTTTTTATCCCGAAATGTAATAAACATTAATCACCTCAAAAAGAAATATCGTATTAACCCCTATGGTTATCCATTATCTCCACACAAGAAATGATAATTCAACCTTGAATAAAATTTTAACATATAAAACTTCAAGGATACGCATACTAGAAAAAGTCTTCCAATGTAATCCCATCATCAAAAAATAATTAATAATTTTAAAATTTTCATTATCCTACAATCTACCATATCTCTTGAATACCTTATATGTATACTTCTTACACATTTGGTATTCTTCATAATCCATTAACTATTAATTTCCACCATATTTCATAATAAATCATTCCTACAGATCGAATATCCTCATCATTAATAAATATCAATCCATATATGATTCATTATTTATGGATAAGAAAATAAATCATAACTTGAATCCATATATCATGATATTTAGGGTGTTCCATTTCTATTTTAGTAGGTTTTCCTACTTTCAAAAAGTAAAAGTTCTCTCCACTTCTGTAATTTCACTTTTCCATAGAGTTGGAAAAGTTCAGATCTTGAAATCATTTGAAAAAGATGCCATGACCCATAAAATTGTTTTAGAAATGTGTAGGTGTTGGATAACTCAATCAATTTATTATAGGTGATTTGAAAACTCAATAAGTTGTCGAAATCATTTGAATAAGAGTTTTCCATAATAGTGATGATAAAATTGTTAGGGAGGTATAAGAAGGTTGTGAAATATCTCTTTACTTCCATCTTGACATATGATCATTAATCTATTGTAAATAATCAACACATAAACATGAAACAAATTATTATTATTAAAAAAGGAATCCTCTATTGGTTAAAGATTACATAAATTTTTTTATATTTCTCCAATCCATAAAACTTCTTATATATCCATTGTTTATGTTTTTATCCAATTAAAATATTTAACTATAAACCTACAAAAGTTTCCAAATTAAAATAACCCTGTTGGTTATATGTGATCCTTTACATACACCCAAATAACACCCAAACCTATAAAGTTATCTAAACCTACCTCTGATACAAACTATAAGGCCCCAACATTAAACATTATAAAATATTTATTTAAGTCAAGAATTTACATTGAGAGTATTTTAAGGTTTAGAGTTTTAAAGAATTAGGACACAACTATTACATTAAATCTCAAATATTACAAAGTAGACAATTCTACTCTATCCAATTTTTTCACAACAATAATTCTCCTTAAATAAAACAAGAATTATTTTCTTGATATAAATCTTCTTGAATTCTTAATTTATCTTAACCTTACTTATACCCTATAAAAAACATTATAAAAACATGGGATGAGCATAAAAATCTTTGTAAGGGATATAAAATTTTGAAAGGGAACATTAATCCATGAATACATAAAAATTAATGATATAATACTATTGACTCACGAAACATAATCTCTTTAACATACCTTATGAAATCACACGATTTATGAATAACTCCTAGAAATAAAAAATCATAATGGTAACTTTTGGTATCTATAACATACTTACTTTGTAGCTTTCACAGCCACATAGGGAGTAACCTTCACCGTTACGTTTGGGATACCCATCACAACATATTCCCTAAATATCTTAGGATAAACCTTAACATTTAACTCTATCACCTTACCCAATGAATTGGAGATCTATTACGGGCTCACCTTCCCTAGGGTTATCACTTAACCACCAGTATTTTGTTTGTGATGTAACCACCCTTAAAATGTCCAATTACCAGTACATAATCATAGAAAATTAATAAGAATAAAGGAAAACATCATTTCAACATTGTAAGAAAAAGATATCATTTCAAAATATTGACATAGTCAATCTATTTTTATAACACAATTAAAACATTTAAAAAGTAGATTTTTGAACCAAAGTGTCCCTTACCAGTTTGAAACTTTTGAAAATAATTTAAATATTAAAACAAACATTTACATATAAATTAATACTTAAAACCATTTTGAAAACATGGGCATTAATGAAAAATATTTAGAAGAATAAATCTTTAAAACTTTTAAAATGGTATTTTAGTAAAAGAGTCTCGTAACACATGAGAAATAATTGAATAAAAATAATTAAAAAATAACATTAAAAATCATATAATATCATGAGAATAATGTTATTCATGATATAATATGTCCAAGGGAAGTATATGCACTATATAAAAGTGAATTGGTGCATAATGGAAAATAATTTTCAATGTAATGTAAATTGAGACGAAATCTCCTATGAAGATCATATCATTAGATTAATGATAAATAAGTGAAATAATTATGTGTGAAAAATATAAATACAACCAATATAAGTTGTTATTCAGTGTATGAAAATCATATGTCATTCCCACGTACTCTTGGAAAAACAAAACCAATGACATGGATATTTAACTCAATGAATGGATATTCAGTTAAGATTTACCTTACAAAGATCAACTTTTCAATCAAATAGATTATTTATTTGTATTCACTATAAATATATATATTTCAAGTAAAAATCTATGTTAAGAGATCAAAATTAATTTATCACATAATCGTAGCATGACATATTCAAGAAGTAGAAAATCAACCCAAATAATTGAAATTGGTTTAAGAAGTTCCCTTACATTGAGTCCGACTTGTCTTGTTCGTTCTTTATCTACCTGAATAATAATCATAAAATTAATTTCAACATTCTTAAAAACTTTTATCATGTTTATTATTTCTTTTATATCACTTATTACGTTGTTATAAAAATCATATAATTATTTATGTTCATATCGGTCGTTTGGTTGATAATCGGTACTTGAGCCGAAAAAGAGGTTGTTATAATTACAAATTGTCGATGTGGTCAATAGTCCATTTTCTCTAGAATAGTATTAATGATTTAAATATCATATATATCCAATATATATATATATATATATATATTAATTTATAGTAGTACATAACATTTGGAGATAAGAAATGAAATGCACCGTTCATGGAGATAGTTGGTCGTACGTACGCATGAACGCAACTTTTATTTCTTTTTCATATTAAAGGAATGGAAACTAAATGATACATATGTATATTATAATTAAAGTTTAATAACTTGTTATATTTGTTTCATAAGTTCATTAATTCAACCCTTTATACATTACTTGTATGGCATGAATGAGTTTTATCACATTGAGGGGCGGTATTCCGCACTTCCTAAAATGAAATTGTCGTATTTACACATTATGGAAAGCATAAAGGTATGATGTAAATTAAAAATTACAATATTATATAGAGAGTATAAATTAAATATATATAATATATAAATATTGTTCCATAATAATGGCCACCATGAGATGTGATTGGAGAAAATTGAACTATGATCACTTTTTGATGCAATAGTTCGGTGTACAAAGAAACAATATGTTCGTATCCATTAGATGGAGGTGTGTGTATGTGTAGTTAGAATAATTCTCATTAAAAATAATATTATATTGAGGATACTTGTTTTTCTATGAAATTAATTATTAGTAAGATTATAGGTAGTGGATAAGGAAAATAAAGTAAAGGAACTTGAGAGAAGACATAACCTCAAAATCGGGTAACTTCTTTTGATTTGAGCCAAAAAGCATTCTTGAATTTCCTTCTGCACTATGTAAGGATTCTATAAGTAAGGGTGGGATGTTGGGATGTTATTTTAGTAGAATTTTGTTGATACTAGGGGCTTTAGAGGTGTGATTTATGTTGGTTGATGTGGTATCCTTTTATAAGAGGGAGAAGGGGCACTTTAGGAAAGTCTAGAAATATTAATTCATTATAAATTCAATTTTGATTAAAAATGGTCTAAAAATCATTTAATTCGAATATAAGATGATTCTGGTTCTAATAAACATCATACCATATTTTTTATACATGTTTTGTATATTGTTTTATCTATATCTTTTTGGTTTAACCCTTATTTTACCCTTTTTAATCTTACAGTGATATCATGTTATTTACACATTGTGGTTAATGTAATTAACATATCGCTTCAAACAACCCAAAAAAGTCATTTATGAAATATTAGGAGTTTTCATAACAATTTTTCCTAATCTTAATTTTTTAGTAATTTAATATCATTTAAAAAACTATATTATGTTTTAAGTTATGAATTATGTCAATTTAGGACACAATTCATACATGACTTTTTTAAAAATTCAAAACAACCTGATTACTTATAACCAAAGGCATTAAATAAAATATAATATGTAAATATGATCTTGAAAATTATTTTATGTAATAAAAATATTCAAATTACATTTATCTTAATATTTAGAATATCATTTATTTCAATCCATTATTAATTAAACAATCACTCCAACATCATTGTGTCATAAATACATTTATTTATATAATATTTATAATTTATAAATAAAATTCCATGAAAAATTAAGTCATTTTATATTTATAATTAATATTTTTATTGAAATAGATAATTTATATTACCCTATATTAATTTTTTTATTAAAAGATATATGTTTATGTTATATTTCTCTTTACTTTAAATTAATTCTTAAAAAATGTCATTTTCACATCCAAGTGGTTCCATGAGGTCCTAAAATCAACCCAATGATTCCCATGGTCGAATAAATATCATCAAATAGGATTAAAACATGTGTTGGGATAGTTTAATAATATTTAAATATTATTGTTTACCCTTATTTACCAGATTTACCCTCTAACAATGGAAAATAAAATAAATACTAAAGTTACTATTCATAATGTCCAAAAATAAAAGGTACGTAATCACACAATTTTTACCTTCTGATTAAAAATATGGAATACATTTTTAAAAATTCAAAACACAGAAGTTGCAGTAATAAATCAAGAATTAATTCTCGTTGTCAAAACCAAAAAGCGGGTTTTAAGAAAGCAATATCTATCAAAAGATTGACATGTGTTTAGGTCCAATTTCAATGGGAAATTACTTTTAATGATCAAAATTGGATTAAATGATTAAAATATATTCCATTTATACATTAAAAACATCATATATTATTATTTAATCATATAAATTATCTCGATGGAAATTTTTTTTTCAATTAAAATTTATCGTATTTTAAATATTCATCAAAACATGATAGTTATCAGAAAAATATAAAAAATTAATCCAAAAGAAATTTTTATATCCCACTTCTAAATATGATGTTTATATTATAAATAATAGAATATAAAGGCATAAAAAATAAATTTAAAAAGAGTTCACCATTAAAAGGAGGTAAGACTACATTTTCAGAAAAATACATCTTATGTCTTAAAAATTGAATTTGTTCTTATATAATATACAAAAAATATATAATATGAATTTAAAACATTTCATTTAATATATAACATATATTTTTCCATAAATAAAAATCCATAAAGAGTGATATTATTTTATAAACACAATTATTATCCTTTTAAATAGGTTTTTATAAAAACACATCTTTTATATTCAATTGGTTTTTATTTCAATTTAAAAAAAATTTGGTATCCAATGAATCATTATTTAAACATGTGTAAAACATATTTAAAAATTCAGTTGATACAATTCATTCTTTCCATTCCAACATCTAGGCGTTAAATACCATTTAATATAATAATATCATGTTTGTATTATTTTTCGGTATAACTAAATATTGTGTGAAACGTAAGATTTCAGAGAAAATAGTTGTTGCGTGTCGAGTAAGCTATCAAAAAAATAGTCCCCATTAACATAAAATTAATACCTTATTCATAAATATTAATATATATGAGAAAGTACTATTTTATAAATACCTGAGTCATTACAATGATAATTAAAGAATCAGTTAATGTTGGGTTTTTGAGAAATATATTATTTTATTTTTAATGTGTAGGGGTTATATGAATCTATTTTCCTTTAATTGGTAATATGGATTTTCCTAAATAGATAATGAACCAGACTGAATTGAATTTTTTGTGAAGGTAATGATTCAATTGTGTTTAACTACATTGATGATCTTTCCTCCAAACATGATTCTTGATGTTGCTATTGTTGGAAGTGACTGATGTTTTTGAGATATGTGTGTTAATGTAATAATAATGTTGTGGAATCATATCTAATAAAATGTAAAATACCTAAAGGATATAATGAACTAGTTTTGTGGGGAAGGGGATTTATATGAAGGCATGTTTTTAATGTGAAAAAATAGAAAGTCTTAGATGTTGAAATATATTATTTTGGGTTATTGAATTTATTATTGAAATGATTTTAACTGTGTGGTTATGTGGGAGTCATTATGTTGTGATTGTTATGATAGGATTTAGATTCATTGGTTAGTATTTATTGGGAAGCATGGCCATAATGGGTAGTATATAATGGGAAGTGAACCTATGCTGGGATGATATTTCGTTAGATGTGTTGGTTGTTGGTTATGATGAGAATGGTATTGTTTTTGTAGTTACTAAGTTGAAACTGAATATTAATGGTAGTTATAAACATGTAAATGGATGATAAGAAAATTACAATGAATGATATTATTAAATAAAATAATGATATATGAATGGAAACATGTATTGAAATGTATTAATATGGGCTGTTGATAATAATCAATTGTTATTAATTATGGTAATGAATGACTTAATGAACATACATATATTTTTAAATGGAAACTCTAAAAATAGTGAAATGGAAAACTAAATAAGAACATATGAATGTTGTTTTGGGTAATTGTTTGGGGAATGTGGATTGGTTTTTGGTTATATATGTGGAAACAGTGGAGGTGTGTGATGACGGTAGTGTGGTGATAGCTATGGGTTGTGATATAATTTAATTGGTGTGGAACATATTTGGAAGGTCTTGTGTGTAACATTATATATGTATGTATTTTCTATGTGATTTTTATACACACTCCACTTGTTTCATATAACCTTATTAATGATTTTATGTTTTTGATTTTGATTTTTTTTTAAACATACAGGTTTCTGAAGGTGGATGGTGGTCAACCACCTCTTCCCCACTCTCCATTCAGGCATAGGATAAGGTGTTATTAATACATGGTGGGTGTCATTCATAGTTTTATGAGGGAACAAGGATTATTTTCATCATGTTCATGATACCTTACTATGATGGATATGGATGTTCTGATTAAGTGATGATAAAGTGATAATGATGTGACATGTATAGTTGCATTCATGCATGTTAGGAGGATGACACAAAGTTTGTGTCCTTCATGTTTTTAAAACCTTACTATTATGGTCAGTGATTTGAGGATATATTATGGTCATGATGATGTAAATATAGATATTTTATCATTTAATAATGATAATGTGGGATGTTGGTCCATATGGGAGGTTGGGCCATGTTAGGTTTCAACCCGACCCACATTAATGATATAGAGAGATTGAGCACATGACGTTGAAGTTATGGAATGTGTAGAGCCTAGATCAGTGTGAGATCACTGGGATGGAGATGGAGTGAATTAGTGATCCCGTTTTCTTTTTATGAATTTTCCCATTTTCAACTCAACCTGTGTGGCCAGTTAAATCCTCGATCCGCTCTTTGTGTAACATTAATATCTAAAATCTCACCTCTAATGAAGAAATGATAAGAGATAGAAAAAACATGGTATTTACAAGGTTTCTTACAAATAAATACTCCTTTAAATGTTTTTTATACCCCAACATGGAGTCCGTGCTATAATATTTTTATCAATTATAATGGTCCACATAGAGCAACACTGTATGTTAAATCCTAAGTCCACATAGAAGGATATTTAAACTACTTTACATAGTGTTATCAAAGTCCATGCTATCCTTCCACTCCTGAGTCTAAAAATGAGGGTCTTTATACTACTTAACATAATGTTACCAAATTACACAGTAGCCTAATCACTCTTGATTCAAATAAGAGGATCTTTATACTTTATAACAAATTAATCAAAATTTCATTAAGGATTGATAATGTAGTAGAAAATCTTATTACCTCTTCAAAGTGGTCTTAATCCATGAGAGTAATAGAGCTTCTCCGCTCATATATAACTTCAAGCACTATCAAAAACCACTAATAAAGTCTTATAGTCTTTCTCAATAATTATATTCACCTTTGTATGATAAATTTCTCATTGAAACAATTCTTAGGAAATTATTCCTTCTAATATTGATGTTTTGGCCTTTAGTTAATTTTTCCAAGTGATTCATACAATTTCTTAAAGTATAATTTTATACAAGAATAAACTTAAAAAATATTAATTTATTCCCTTATTTAATTCTCAAATTAATTCAAACATGAATGAAATAATTCATAGTGCATGATCATTGAACATTTCCATTTTTTATATTTATTATTTTATGAACCATTTATCTTTTATCCAAACTATTTTATGCATGCACTCTCTTATTTAATAAAACCAATTCCTTCCCCACAAAACTTGATTAGGTGTGGATATCAAAGTTCTTCTACATGCATGCAAGTCATTCAAGTTATTCCTCACACAAAATAGATGGATTCATGAGAATATATGTATAAGATGAAGTAGTATTTATATACTTTAAATTATCCAAGAAGTTTAACACTTACCAATAATTCTTTGTTGAACATTTTCTTCTCATATATGATGTGTACTTTATAATCTCAAGTGTGAGATATTCAAAATGATTATAAAAATATTAATAATATTCACATAATCTCCTCTTATTCACATATCCAAATAAATCTTATAGGTATACCTCTTCTTTACGAAATCAGAGATATTTTTGGTTGCAATGAACCAAACTTTTATAAATGAAATTCCCTTTAGATTGAGTAAATTACTTATAGTAATAGAAAAAAAACACTACTTTGGTTATTTGGGACTGATATAGCTTGTTTGATTTTAAATTGAGTTAATCATATTAATATTTAATAATAAAGATATGATATAGTGATATTAAATATTATCATATATTATGAGTTATGATTAGTCCAATTTACATAGATGGAAAAGAGTGATAGACCTGACTCCCATATATAAAAACTTCAAAGGGAGATGGAATCACTTGGATTTTCCCTTAACCAATTCCAAGTCAATATTAAAAAACTAAATCTTGAGTGAAACCATTTATGGGAGATGTTCAAGCTTATTGAGATCATGACCCAAACCATGTTCGTCGAACCATCCCAAGAATGCACTGCAATCTCTCACATTACCCATAGGGTATATGTTGGTATAATAAGGGGTTATATATTTAGACCCTAATATTATGAATTTTTATATTTTCTTTTTAATAAAATATTAATTATATTTATCCATTTTATTAATTAATTTGATAGAAATTAGATTTTGATATGATGAAATCAAAATTGTATATTTTTTTAGGAAATATATATAGTTTAAATTAAGAGACTCTTTTTAGATGAATTTAATTTTTTTGAAGTAAATTTTATTTTAATAAAATATTCTTATTAAATAATACTTATTTTAATATAAATGATAAAATAATTTAATAAATTTCAATATAATTTTTATAGGCCTCAAAAAGTTATTAGTAAAAAATAAATAAATATTTTTTAGTAAATAAGTATTCTAATTTAAAATTGAAAATTATGACCATTATAAAATTATTTTGTTAAAATAATAATTATTTTTCAAATAATCACATCAAAATTATCCAATGGTGAATTTTTTCATAATTTTAAAAGAAAATAAAATTATTGTGTAATAATTAAATACAGTATAAATATACAGTATGTTTTATGTTTTGAGAAAAACCTAAAAGTGATGTAATAAATAATATTAAGAGTATTCATGAGAAAAATTATGTTTCCACTTTATTATAATTTTTTTGAAGTTATTTTATAAATTTTATAATCCTTTAAGAATCTTTTAAAACCTATATTATATTTTAAGGTTTTAAAATCAATTCTTTGTAGACAAGACTCACTTCCACATCAACAAGGACATTATTTTAAGTAGTTCGCTTTTTATACTTATAAAAAAATTAAAACCAATCTCCTTTGGTAGAAACAATGGGAAAAATATTGGAAGGTTTGTGTTTTTTAATATTTTATCATATAGATTCGAAAACCCAAGTTTCAAAATTAATAAATAATTCCGCATACTTTGCTATAAATACCACCCATACTCTCACTACTCTTTTGTAAAAACTCATTTTTCATTTATTTAATCCCCTTATCCATCTCTAAATACCTCCCAAGGTGTTCGCACACTCTTAAGTATCTCCTCCCATGCTTTTATAATAACCCTTTAAAGGTTAGAGACTCTCTCCTCTTATTTTTATTTCAAGTACATTCTTTGTACTAAGCCCTTTTAATTTTTAAATTTTCATGTTGTAATACGTTTTTACACATCCGTTTACCATCATTATGATTCCCATGCAATCAAGTCCCACCATTCACTCTAATTAAACCATCGTTTAAACATTTATGAATACCCATTATACTATCGAATTTATACTAAAATTTTTCCATGTGAAACATTTTTATAGGGAATACCCATCTGCATTTCCACTAAAGGGTATTCAAATAGATTTACCAATCCTTCATTGATTGGATAAATTCATTTATGTAACCCATACTCATTAATCAAGTAATTATAAGTTATGGAAGTTGTTCTTATGTTGTATGATCTATGTATCTTACTCATGCATGTATATGATATGAATGTGATGAGTGTGCCTAAAATTATTCAATGATTCAACTCATTGGGTAATGTTTTTATCTCATGAGATACCATGTGTGGTTCATATTTGGTCATCATAATTACACTATGTTTTAATGTTTTAGCAGTTATCATTGACTTATTATTATGATTTCATGTTTTATGTTGTTATCACATTCCTTACATTTCATTGATGTCGTCATATTATACAATGTTTAGATGTTAATGATTATAATACTCATCTCTCTAGGTTATCATGTTATGTCTCTTTACTCATATGTACTTCTTTATCATTTTTCACACTTTTATTATTCCCTTACTTGGATTTATAGCTCACCCCTTTCTTTTGTATGTCCCCAAGTTATCCCATGATGTTTTAGAAGAGTAATGGAATTTTAAGATAATGTTAAGGAGATTTAAATACTTTAATTGTATCCCTACTTATGTTATTATGTTCTGTATCTAATTTCCCAATAAAACAGGAACTATCAATATTCTGGGTTTTGATGATGTGAATATTTATATTATAAATTATGAAATAATGTGTTTAATAGAAATGAGTTTTAATAGTTGGTATCATGGTAAAGTATAGTAGTTTTGGGGGTTAGGGATTATAAAACCATAGTCAAGCCTTAGGGAAAAGACTAAACATAGAAATTTTTTCCCAAAATTATGGTAAAGTATAAAGTAAGTGGTGTCCAAGAAAAAAAATCCCTATCGGGATAATAAACGTGGATGTGGATCTTTCATAGTGGTACCTAGGGGTAGTAACCTCGAAATTGGAACATTGGGATTTGAATCGATCATCACCTAGTGCATGAAAAATTGTCTTTTATTCCAATAGAGTTTGAAACTCTCAAGGGATATTATTTATTAAATTCACAAGCTATTTAGAAACCATTATAATGGGAAAATAAATGGCAATAAAATTTTCTGTTAGGAAATAGATAATGGATAACTTAGATTGAAACCTATAAATTCATAGGATAATGAATTCATTTCATTTATGAATTATCCATTCAATGTTCATAGTTTCACTTTTTTTGCTTATAGTAGTTTAATGATTCCCATCCCCAATAATCCTTTTATTTTAGTCTATGGATGAAAATAGGGGGAACCAATTTAATAACCAATGTAATGAGAAATATAATGGCTACCCAATTGAGATTCCCAACATGATGAGATAATTATTTGAGAAATTCATTAAAATACTTTCTTAATTAACACATGTTATTTATAGAATAATGAATCAGTGGGAAAAACGTCACCAACTTAAGAATGAGGAAATTTTAATTGATGACTTTATGTGAAAAAGGCCTCTAAATTTATGTGGATATTATGATCCCTTAACCACAATATAATGGATCTACTTTATTTATTACATCTTCTCTATCATTCAATTATTTGGCCAAGAGAAGGTAGTGCTAGTTTCTTATCATATGGATGGATAAGGTGATCAATTGTGGACATTGATAAAAATTATGAATCCCAAGGAATATATAAATGTAATGGAGTGTAAATAATTATGTATTTTTTTTCTATATATATATTTTCCATACACTCTCCAATATAAAATGGAGATGGATTTCATTGGCCTCAACCAAAATGACGACGAATCCATCGGGGCATATAAGGTAAATTTCCCAAGACTTGAATGATACACCTTTATCTTTATCATTTACATTGAAAGTAAATTTAGATTTCTCTTTGGTGGGATAAATCCAAATCTATGAAAATATTTGGCAATTCGATACATTTACGACTATATATAAATTTTTTGATGTTCCATACAATTCAAGATGGAGATTGGTGAATCACATGGGTTTGGAGATAAGAAGAGGGGAATGGGTTTCAATTTTCATGGTTCGATTGAGAAATATCATCAGGGAAAGAAATTCCAACACCCCACTTCTCAAAAGTGTGAGAAGAAGCATCCTAAAAATTTCTTAAAGGGGAAAAGGAAATGATTCAGGTGTGGGATGGAAGGTCACCTTTCTAGTGAATTCCAATGGGAGAAACACACTATTATGATTGATGAAATGAATCCTCCAGTCAACCCTCAAACTTCTATCAAATGTGTTAACTATAAGGCATAAAGAAACTATGTGAATCAATGCACTATGCAAAGGGTTGTGGATAATTACTGAAGCCAACAAACTCCAAGGCCTAGAGAGTAAGGGAGAGCATATTCCATAAAAACTACTCAGGTGGATCCCAACATTTATGTGGTGATAATTACACTAGTTATTCATTAAATAATAACAAATATACAATTTTATTCTTGTTCTACGCATTTTTTATATCACACAATTTTAGTAGAACTATTCAAGCACCACCTCAAAACATGGAAGTGGAGATATATGTGAAAATGATAAATGGAGAAATTATTGCATCCTAATTATATAACTTCTCCTATGTCCATATTTATAGGATGAACTTACCCATTAACCTTTTAAATCCCCATTTAGTGGAATTATATGAAATTATAGGTGTGGATTAGATTTCCTTTTACAAAGTAAATATAAATTGCTGAGAGAAGAAAATAACTTTTCGTATCATAACTCACCCTATGATTATATACCAGTGCAAGGAGGATGATGAATCTCCTTTGGTATCATCATCTTAAGAATGGATATTGTTTCCTTTTGAGAAATAATATCTTTCTCTAATGATTGAGACTAAGGAAAATATCATCCTTGATTACATGCCCATTATAATAAAATATGTTGATATATTTCCCAAATAATTTTTTGGTCTTCCTCAAATCCATGAGGTCGAGTTCTCAGTAATGCTTATACTTATATATTTTCCAATATCCAAGAATATATATAGAATATACACTATTTAACTTTAATAGTAGGAGAATAAACCATAGGAGAATTTGGATAAATGTTTTATATTCCCAAGTGCTTCACAGTGGGGTGCACCAGTCCTTTTTGTTAAGAAGAAAGATGAGTCAGCGTAATTCCACATTGATTATTGTGAGCTCAACAAGATCATTATAAGGAACAAATATCCTCTTTCATGGATTTTTGGTATGTTCAATCTGATATTTAGAGCCTAATACTTATCCAAGTTGGACCTTCGGTCAGGATATTATCAATTAAGGGTGAAGAAGGAGGATATCCCCAATACTACTTTTTATATAAGGGAAAAACACTTTGAGTTCAAAGTGATTCGATTTAGACTCAATAATTATCTAACTATATTAGTGTAATTTATGAATAAAGTATTTAAGTATTACCTCAATTTATTTTTGGTATTATTTATATACTATATTCGTATCTAATTTAAAATAAAATGGGACAAATAAGATCATTTTAATATTGTACTGAAGAACTTGAAAATGGAAAAGTTATAAGTGAAGTAAAGTAAATGTGATCTTTTTATGGAGTAAGTAACATTCATGGGACTTGTTATCACAAAAAGATATATCTATGGATCCTTAAAAGTAGAGGAAATTTAAGGATGGACTAGACCAATATTGGTGATGGAGATCTGTAGTTTCTATGGATTAGCTGGGTATTTCCCCCCATTTTCACGAAACATCTCCTAATTTTAAATCCCACCAACAAAGCTAACTCAAAAGGGGGTGAAGTTTTTATAGAATGATGAATATGAGGATAAGATTAAAGAGTTAATTAAGAGTATAATCCATGAACGTTTGATCAAATTACCTATAGGTGGGGATGTGTTTATGGTCTAAATTGAGGAATCCAAAAAAGAATTGGGTTGTTCTTGTTATTTGGGCCCGTAACAGAATCCGGTGGGATGGGGATTTTAAACTTTTCATTATTAAAGTGATGAAAATTTATCATCAATGGATATCCTATCCCCATTAATGGTCCAATGATATCATTTGAATTAATAAATCACAAAAGTTAATTGAATGGTGACCTCATTCAGATCGAAGACATTTTCAAATTTCGCTCATCACCTATGACCATTGTTTGAAGGAAAGAACCTCTAACCCCTCTAAATTATCCACACATGCATCAATAATTTTTTGCAACATTGTTCATGAAAAACCAAGTGGTATCATGGTGGTTCGGTGATGCCTTTGATGTCCTAATGATCACCACGACTCCCTTACATCGATTTGAGATGGTGTTCTTGGATTGAGATCTTATAAGGAGTCTTCCTCTCATTAGGATGTGGGTAGGAAGAAAGGGGAGCTCTCAAAATATTTGGAATGAATATTCCACCCAATATGATCTCCTTATTTCTTATATAGTGGTGGTTAAATACCCCTAAAGTGGTCCTTGGCCCCCGTATAAGTAACACCCACTAAATAAGTAATAAATGACATGTTATGATAAACTAACTACATTATAAACACCATTTATATTTTATCACCTAATTTTAATATTTAATAAATATATTTTTTGTAAAAACCTAGTCATTAAATTTTCCCTTAATTCCTACATATATTTAACTAACTTTGATTATTAAAAAATATTCATTTATATAATAATTTTCAAGTATCCACTTAATACCTTGTGAATAATTTTAATAAATAAATTCAATCAAATTATTATATAACCAAATGATAATGATGTTATTTATCCATTAGTGAAAACTTATCCTCAGACATACATCGAACCCCATGGTGGGGACCACCATGTACTATATTCATATTCATTAGACTACAGAAGACTCTTGAATACACTATTGTGTGCAACCCACTAGGCACTTATCTCGATAACAGTGAATACTATTCACAGATTAGAAGTAGAGTCTAATAACCCATCAAGTCCCCTAAGATGATAAAAAATAGTCATAGAAATGAAAACCATTATTTGAACACATCCCATGTAATATAATTTATTTTCCTCATGATATCTCATAAATAGGGATACACTGTTTGTGTAATCATCCATTCTTACTTTATTATTTGTTGACCTTCCTGAAAAAACATACCTTCTTCTATCCTGGACATATATTAAATGATGTTGCTACCATGTTGATCAAATATATGTGGGAAATAATTTCTTCAACTCAGAAGTGACAAATTCTATCTTGATTATTCTACGAATGACATACCACTAAAGACGCACCCAAAACAAGCTACTTTTCCATGACATCAATTTCATGATTTTTCATTGCATAAATGTACATGATCAAATGATACACATTGATAATGATCTCATGTTATGATTATAATACATATTTTTGTTTATAGGAATTACCAATGACACCTAAAACATGTGGTGTTATTATTGGTGGGTCAGTTCTCATGATCTAATCTTCTCAATATCACTATGTTTGAACTTCATGGGAAGAAGATTCAACGATTGTGAGCCCCCAAAAACTAATAGTCAAACATCATCTATATCCTATCAATATGATTTATCTATACCATAATACATAACTTTAATATTACTATCATGGTATATTTAGGTTCTCATTATAGTTTGGGAACTACTATAACCTTTTGATATGACATGTAATCTAAGGACATTAACATAAATATAGTGCATAAAAAAGTATCAAACTATTTTGGTAACATAAAAAATGTATATATAAAACCATAAATTTTTAATGGAAATCATAGTATATAAATGAGTTTGGTTTTGGGTACCCACTTTCAATACTCTAACTTTCACTAGATCCAACTGCTAACAAGTATCAACACACTAAATATAAAATGAGAATCATGATTCTATTGAGATATGGATTTAGTCAGGGGTATTCCATGTTATCATCTATGGCTACTAAGCTAACTTTGACTTCACCCCTTTGAGTAAAATCCCTCAAGATATGAAAATATTGAATTATATACTTTTTCCTCTTGGGGGACCTGTGATCCTTAGAAATACCCACTACTATATTATTATCACAAAAAATTGGAACATAGTCTACAATGATTTTCACAACACCAATGTCTTATAAAAATATGTATATCTAGACTACCTCCCTTGAAACAACGGAAGCCACTATATACTTAGATTCTACTATGGAATCAAAAACCACATGTTTTTTTGAAGTTCTCCATCTCACAACACAACTATTACACCAAAAAACATATCATGACAATGATTTTAGATAATAATGATCTTCCAAGAAAGTAGAATCAGTGTATCCCCTCAATATTAGTTCCTCAACTCCTACATACACTATGAAAATATATTTTGTATGCCTCATGTACTACACGATTGTTTTTACAATTACCCAATATAGCTCTCCCAGATTATTTTTATATCTTCACACCATGATTAAAGAAAACGAAACATCAAACCTAGTAAATAGAATTACATATATGATATATCCCACTACTGAGCCATAAGAGATTCTACTCATTCTTTAAATCTCCTCCCTTGTTCATGGACACATATTCTTTGAGATATTGATACCATGTAACAATTTTAAAAAACCTATATTGGATTTTTCCATATTATATATTCTAAGTACCTTGTCAATATATATAATTTGACTTAGACCAAGTATCATCTTATATTTATTTCAATTGATCTTGACCCCTATGTTGTTGGCTACTTCACCTAAGTCATTCATGGAGAAATAGTCAATTAAACAAGTATTAATTTACTCTAATAATTTCACTTAATTTCCCATAATTAATATTTAATCAACATATAATATAAGAAAAATTATGTAATTACACCTAAACTTCTTATAGACACATGGATAACTATCATTCTTAATGAAACAAAATTCTCTTATGGCCCCATCAAAATGACCATTCCATGATTATGATGCACACTTCAGCCCATAAATGGATTTCTATAGTGTTCATACATTATTGGAACTCCTTGAATTAATAAACCCTTTGGGATGATTTATATAGACATCATCAACCATCTTCCCATTAAGAAAATAAGTTTTAACATTGAATTTATAAATTTCATAATTATAAATGGTTGTTATTGCAAGTAATATTATGATGGAGTTTTTCATCACTAATGGTGAGACTGTTTCATCATAGTCTATTCCTTGAATTTTCATAAAACCATTTGATACCCGTTGATTGTTTTAGGTATTTACCTTACCATCCATATCAGACTTTTTCTTGAATATTGATTTTCACCAAATGGGTTTCACATTTACAATAGGATCTACCAAAATACAAACATGATATTGTTATCTATACTTCATATCAAAATGAATGGAATCTTTACATTTAGTAGAATCATTGCCTTATGCTAATTTCTTGTAGATTAAGGGTTCATAATTCTCTAAGAGTAATGTTTCACCATACTCTGTGATAAGAATACCATATGATTCTGGTTCTCTAACATATAAAGTTGACCTATGAAGTACTTATGTCTCAATAACATCTTCACCTCCCACTTTCTATTGTGGATATTATTCTTAAACCAACTTTTGTGCATATGGAGAATAAAATTCATTTATTTCAATATTTATCACACTATTTCCAATGGGAATGTATTACCTTTCTATAAATATGGAATGCCTTTCCATGGAAACTTTTCTATCTGAAGGGTTATATATGTAATATACTTTGGTCACTTTAGGATAATCTAAAAATATCCACTTTGTGCTTCGGGATACCAATTTTACACTAGGTATAGTATTAAAAAAGGCATCTCGTTCCTATACATGAATGCATGATAGATTGAGATTCTTTCCACACCATAACTCAAATGCAATCCCATATCTTGATTTAGTTGGTACTCAATTAAGGATATTGTTTTATTTCAATAATGTGTATCCGAAAAGTTTAATAGAAGAGTTTTTAGACATATCATTGATATGACCATGTCAATAAAGGTCTTGTTCCTCCTTTCACTAATACTATTCCACTAAGGTGTATATGGAGGAGTGAGTTGGGATAATATACCACACTACATTAAGTGATTAGTGAGTTATTGGTTAAGATACTCACCACCTCGATCAAAGAAGAGTTCCTTAATCTTCTTACCATGATAGTTTTCCACTTCATTGTAATATTCCTTAAACACATAAATGGAATCTATCTTAAACCTCATTTAGTACATATATCCATAACTACTATATTAATATATAAAAATAATGAAGTATGAAAACTCTCCATTTTCTTATACAGGAAAGAAACCACATATGTTTTTGAAAACCAATTCTAGTAATTTAGAAGCTCTTACTCATTTCTTAGAAAAGGGTGATGTTTTCATTTTCCCTTGTAAAAAATCATTACATACATAGAGATGTTTTAACTCAATAGAGTATAAAAAATCTTCTTGATGTAATTTATTTAGATTCTTATCTTTTACATGACCAAGCATGAAGGGCCTTAGGTGGGTGTTATATAAGTCATGTTCATTGGTTTTGTCATTGTTTTTTATTACAAGGATTTCAAGTTCATGTATATAAAATCCATTTTTAATATTCTCAATACCATAAAACATGTTATCCTTATAAAAAAGACAAGATTTATTTCTAAACATGAAATAAAATCCCATTCTGTCTATAATTGAAATTGAAATTGTGTTTATAGTAACTAAAAGAATGTAATATCAAGTATTTAATACAAGAACCAAAACACTAGTCAAAATTAGGGGATAATATCCCACTACTAAGGCCACTAGTCTTGTACCATTCACTTATCAGAGATCCACATTTCCCTTCACAATATTTTGGAATATTCCTGGTTCTTCATGTAACTACCAATGTCTGAGCCACCTCCTATATCCAATACCCATATTTTACATAATGAGAGATTGAAATCAATGAAAAAATTACTAAGGTAAAAGCATCACCTTTATTCATTTTCTAAGGTCTTCAATACTTATTATAGTGTCCTTTCTCGCCACTTGAAAATAATATGGCCACATAATAATTACCTTCCCTCTGTATTTTTTTATTTTTGGAAGGTCGATGCATAGGTGTCATCATCTTGGGATTAACCATAAACCTGTTTCCTTTTCCTTCCCCCTCTTGTTCACTATAATGATTAAAGAATTGGTATTCTTCAAATCATTGTCTACTTAGAGAACTAAATCCAATAGATCTAGGTGTAACTATAAAAGATTATTCATATTGTAATTAATAATAAAATTCAAAAACAATGGAAGTAAAGAGAATAAAATGATATCAGTCTCCAGTTCTTGGTTAAATTTGAACCCATGTTCTTCATGTTTCTCAATGTACCTGATAATATTGAGTAGATGAGGTCCTACTTGATTCTCTTCCACTATAATCCACCTATACAATATACTCTATATCTCATACTTTTTTCCCTAGATTTATATTTATATAACTATTAGAGATGAGTTAGCATATTATTTTCATCTTCATCCCATTCATTTTCTTTAGTAGAATGGATATTGATGATAACATGATACACTATACGTCTAGTAAATCATTTACATTATTTTTATACATTCCTTTACCTAACTTACTTTCTCTATGAGGGGGATCAAATGGAAGTGGGGACTCTACACATAAATATTCCTCTCTTATCATAATACTATGCATAATATCATGTTACACTCCTAGATGTTATGATTGGTTAGGATATTTTATTTATGCATAATTGATCGTAGTGATAATGTAGTAGTGATGTTGGTGATTTCAATTTTTATCTACAAAAAAATTAACTTTTAATAATTAATCTTGATTACCTATTTAGACATGAAAGATTAAATCATTAAATGTATCCCACTATTTTATTGAACCCCCGAAACCTTAAATTCTAGATTTGGAATACTCAGTTTCTTAAGTACTCTAGTGGAATGGATCCTTGAAACCACTCCTCATAGTCCAAAATTTGGTTGTGCTACTACTCAGAGAGTTTCAAGGTAGGAACTAGAATACCCAACTGTATTGACGCATGGTTCCTTGATATTTTGAGTGAAGTCTTAGCTTATTGGATATTAACCTTGATCCCCTCAATACTTGGCCTCTAATGTGGTAGAAAGCAAGCTTTGGACACTTTTTTGTTACCAAATATAGTTAATAGATCCCATAAATATTATAATAACTCCCTGATAGTTTGAGGTACCCTCAAATAGGGTTGATGATTACCCCATACACCCTATTTTGATCAATTTTTTTTGATGGAATGAATTAAGAATTAATATGACATTTTGGGGTTTTATTTTATCTTAGTGAATGTAATAATTTTATATTAAATATGTTCAGACATTGTTTCCATGCTCACAACTGATCATGATTTAATAGAAAAACATTCATAACTTATTTATAAATTTTTTTGTTTATTATTTTATGTGTATATTCAAGCATTCAAATGCATAAAATAATAAACTCTGAATAGATGAAATAAACTATCTGAGTGGTCTTGAGCTTCTAATATTGGTTAATCTATTTTAACTTAATGGATTAACTATGAACAAGGGTTATAATACATGAGTCAGGTCTTGAATCATATCATAACTCTCCCCCAGTCCAGTGTTTCTAAATATCATTTTGGAAACAACCTTTTCTTGCCGTAGCCGACTTCTTACAATATCATCATCAAAATAAAAATGTACTCGCGGATAGGAGGGATGGTGTTAAGAAGTGAAAAGTACATACAGATAAACTAATGGATGTGCAAGTCATTATTAATATTAAATAAAAATAATCATCCATAGATTAAAAATCAATAAATAATTATTACAAACATCACATGTAGTTGGAATAATTAAATAAATAAAAATTAACCTGAAAAAAAGGTCAGTCATATCTCAAGACCAGTCTAGGGGTAAATTAAATGCAGGATACCAATATTGAAATGCAACAAATTTATGTTTTATGTAATTTAAATAAATTAAATGAATTCATTCAAATTAAAATATTTTTAATTTATTTGGTCCCATAATTAATTTAACTTTTATTTCAAAATTAAATTAATAAATTACTTTTATTTTATTTCAAAATTAAATCATTCAACTAATTTAATTTTATTCCAAAATTAAATTAATTCTTCGAAATATTAAATTTTTTACAATTTTAAATTCAAAAAAATGATAAATTAAAATTGGATATTTAAAATTTACCTGGACCCCAGAACATTCCCAAGCCCATTGGAGGTCAAGTTGAACCCACACATGCCTGTTTCGGGCCTGGATGAACCTGTCCATGGTGGATTTGGGTTTGGTAGACCAATGCAGGGTAGTCCCAAGTTGGTAAGACACACGTAAGCTCATATCGATTCTCAATAGTGTCACCCCAACTAGTACAGGGTCATTTTGACCCGATTTGGCCTATGGTTCAGATAGTTTTTAGCAGTACGAGTGGATCTGGTATGGAAGTGCGTGGCTAGAGAGTATGATCGGGATTTATGTGTGCAGTGTCAGAGGGGAGGTCTATGGCTGGATGTGTGACTTCAGGGACTGATATGACCTTAGGGAACTGAGATGGATGAATACAGCACACACATTTATGGAGGCAACTGGAGTGATTGATGAAAATGGATTCTGGTGGAAGCACTAGAGTGAGGAGGAGGGGGGTGCAAGTTGGTGGGTGGTCGGCCAAATGCAGTGGTGCTAGTCCAGGAAACAACATGTTGATAGAGATAAGCATAAGATGGAAAAAGACCATGAGAATAAGGTAAGGATGTGGTGACCAAAGCGTGAGGTGGTGGCTGACATTCTTCTTCCCAATGCCCCACCTTTAAAAAAATATCTTTTTTTAGGTCGTACCACCCCCTAAATTCCTTTAATAAATTTTCCTCCATGGATTATAGTGGAATCCATGTCTGCCTTTGTTTTTAGTTTTATCTAATCCAAAATCAACTGCTATGTGCCCACCTTTTAATCCTAATTTTTTTGTAGCCCCAAATTCAAAACCATGAGTTTTAGGTTGTTTATGTTTTTTTATATTTTCCTAATTCAAGACTTGGTGGAATTTATTTCCACTAGACATAAATATTCCAACCACCAGAATATGACCAAAACATGACTAGAATACAAAAGGTGACTAAAAACAGCAACATACCATAGATTTGGTTAAAAATTACACATATATCAAAATATTTTCTTCAATTTTTATGCCCAAAAACTCAAAAATGATCTATATTAATTTATTTGGATTGACATAACATGTCCATCCTAGATTAGAATGATGTATGGTCAAATATTTTTGGACCATAACAAATGACTCAACACAAATTTATGAAAAATTAATTTATTATTTGTTCGGAAATTCTTGGTGATCTCTCTGATACCAATTAATAGTATTGGGGTGCCCAGTGAATGCCTGAGTGATAGGGATTTAAAACATCTAATTGTTGGAGTAATGAAACTTCAGTGTCTCTAGTGATATGCGCACTGGTGAATTTCCAAGGATCTCATTGGAATTAATTATGCACAAAAGTTAATTGAATGATTACCTCATTCTGATTGAAGACATGTTCGACTATTTCTCATCATCAATGACTGTTGATTGAAATATCCAAGCTCAAAACCCTATAAATCATCCAAAAACACTTCAAGAATATGAAGTAATTATATTCCATAGAATCCAGGTGCTAGTGTGGAGGTTCCAAAATAGCTTTGATATCTTGACAATCACCATGACTCCCTTTATTTGATTTGTGATGGTGTTCTTGGATCGAGCACTTGGAAGCATTCATCACTTATCTAGGATGTGGGGAGGATGAGAGAGGAGCTCTCAAAATCATGGGAATGAAGAGTACACCTAAAAAGAGATCCTTGTTCCTTATATATTTATGGTTAAATACTAATAAAGGGTTCTCCAACCCTCATATAAGTAACTCCCACTAAATGACCAATAAATGACATGTTATGAAAAACTAATTTCATCATAAAATTCATTTATATTTTTTACCTACTTTTCATATATAATAAATATATTATGTGATAAAACTGAGTCATTAAATCGACTCATAAGTACCTCAAATATTAAACAACTCTTAAATAATAAATAATATCAATTCATATAATATTTTCTTATATTCACTTAATACATTTGGTATAATTTTAATAAATAAATTCAATCTAATTATTATTTACTTGAATAATAATTTAATTATTTGCCATTTGGTGATTTTTTATCCCCATTAATATCTCATACCCCATAGTTGGGCACACAATGTCCTATATTTCTTTTCATCGGAATAGGGAAGTCCCTTGAATACACTATTATGTGTGACCCTTTAGGGACTAATATTAGTAGTAGTGAATACTATTTATAGACATAGATCTGAGTCTAGAAGCCCATCAAGGCCCTTAATGAGTTATGTAATAGTCATATAAACAACAACCATCATAAAAATACACATCATGTAATATAATATCTTTAGCTCACAATATATCATAAATCATGAGGCACAACTTATGTCATCATCCATTCTTGTTTTATTATTTTTTGACCTAACTGGATGGAATTACCATCTTCTACCATGGAAATGGATTTAATGAAGGTGTTATCAACCTAATCAACTAGGCCCAAGGTATCACTCCCTCAAATCAAATTTGAATAATTCTATCTTGATCATTCAAACAATTTCATACCACTAAATACACACCCAACACAATCTACCTCTCCATGACCTCAATTTCAAGGTTTTTCCTTTAATCAAAGTACATGTTCAAATGGTACTAAATGATAATGATATCATGTTAGGAGACCAATACTAATGTTTGTATATATAAAAAACCAATAACAATATAAACATTTGGTGTTACTATTGGTAGGTAATTCCTCATGTTCTCATCTACTTGAGATCACAAAACACTAACGTTATGCGAAGAAGTTTCAATACTTATAATCCTTCCAACACATAATAGTCAAACATCATCAATTTTCTATTATCATGATGTATCTAGACCATCGGAAAAAACTTTTAGATTGTTATAATGGTATATTTATGTTCCCATTATAGTCTAGGAACCTCTATAACATTTTCATATTATATATAATCTATGGAAATTGCCATAAATATATTGGATACAGAAGTATCAACACTATTATGTAAGATAAAAACATGTTTATATAAAACTGCATATATGTAATGGTAATCAAAGTACATACATGATTTGGGTCTGGGGAACCCAATTTCATCATTTTATACTCATACAAGAAGAAAAAGTGATAACCTATACCTCTTGAAAATTAAAGATACATGAGAAGAACTTCCCAACGATTGATATAGAATTGGATTCAATGATCTTCACATTAAATATTTTTTGAAATTAACTCTATAGTGAGATGTGAGACGTATATACTGATCTTAAAAGCCTCAAGTATATTTAAAAAAAGGAACTCAATATGCACCAAGGATGTTTGTTATAGCTGATCAAGGATTATGATTTTTCAATCCATTACCATCTTATGAAGGAAAATTATCAGAGTATAAATGATCCTTCAACCCTATCCATGATGAGGATTCAAAGGGATCCAATAATTTTGGATATAAAATGGATGTATATGGTAATAATTAAAGGATATTCATTATACCTTACTCAAATAAATTCTCAATCATCCATTATTGAGAAGATTACGGAGACCCAAAAAGATGACATATAGTTATAGAAAAAGTTAGCGAATCTTCCAAAGTTTAACATTACTAAAGATGATATAATAAGGTTTGTAACTCAGATACGTGTCCCACAAAAACCAAAATTGAAGATATAACTTTTAGATGATGTACATAGCTCATCCTTCTCTATTTATCTAGAAAACACTTTGATGTATATATATTTAATGAAAAAATTTTGTAAGATAACAAAAATAGGGTGATTGTAGAATTTGTATCTTGATACTTGTTATGCTAAAAAGTCAAGATAGAATTATATATATATAAGGTTAAAATGCAACAATTGACCATATTAGTTTGGAAATGGAAAAACATAACCACAGATTTCATCATAGGAATTCCTAGGGAATTTAAAGGAAATTACACCATTTAGGTGATCATTGATCACCTTATAACGTTAGAGCATTTCATTATTATAAGGAATATTTATCCCTTGGCCAACTCACAAAGATATATATAAGGGAATTGGTAAGACTATATGCAATATCAATCTTAATTATATATGATCAAGATCTAAAGTTTATCTTGGGGTTCTATAGAGGCCTTAAACAAGCATTGGAAACAATGTTGAGTTTAATTACTGATTATCACCCTCATACGAATGGTCATTATAAGAGAAGCATTCAACCTCTATAGGATATGATGAGATAATATTAAATGGATTTCCATGTATTTTGTGATCAACACATTCCCTTAGTGAATTTCTCATATAACAATAGATTCTATAATATCATTCAAATAGAACCTTACATGGATCTATGTTGGAAGAGGTGCCAGTCTCCAAAATATTGGGATGAAGATGTATAGAGAAAATTATTGTGACATGATCCTATCCAAGAGATGAAAGAGAAGGTTTAAACCATTCAACATCATATGAAATCCATAAAAAGTCAATAAAAAAGTTTTGTGGATAATATTTGATGAGACTTGGAGTTTGATGCCCGATATAAGGTGTTACCTCATATATCACCATAGAAGAAAGTCATGTGGTTTGGGAATAAAGGAAAATTTAGTCCAAGATACATTGACCCCTTTTATATCATTGCTCACATCACAGTTGTGGCCTATAGAATTTCACTCCCTCATAACCTATCTCATGTACATGATGTGTTATATATTTCCAGCGTAATGAAGTATATACCGAACCCCTAAAATGTACTGAATCTAGAGGTGTTACCTTTTGGAAATTATATTTCATTCAAGGGTTAGTCAATGAATATCTCAGATCATAGATACAATGTTCTATGAAACAAGAAAACTCACCTGGTCAAAGTACTATGTTTGAATGATAATAATGAGGAAGAAAAATCAGAACCATAAGTGGTGATGAAATAGAGGAACCCTCATCTATTCTAGTGCACAAAATAAAATTTCATGGGAGAAATTTCTGAAGGGGAAAAGAATGTAACAAACCAAAATTTTACAAATGAATTTTCAATTTGATTGATTAAATTATGTAGAGTTATATAAAGATGAAATACATTAGATATTTTGGAAAAATATTGAATGTTTTATTTAAAATAATATTAATCACCTTAATCATTAATAATATATCCATTTAATAATGACCATTAAAATTACTATATATTAAGTATTATGATAAATTTGAATTCACAGAGATAAAAAAAGAGATAGGATTTACCATTTAGATCGTATGCTATGAATCTAATCTATCCGAGCTTCTGAGGGAGATGGAAACACTGAGATTTTACATTGACCTATCCCAAGATGAGATTTAAAAAATAATCCTAAGAAAAACCATTTAGAGGATATGTTCACTCTTATTGATATCATGAAACAAACCATGTTCACTAAACCACCCAAAGAAAGTACCACAAGTATACACCTTACCCATAGGGTGTACACTAGTGTAATAAGGGGTTATGTATCTAGCCCTTAATATTATGAATATTTATATTTCATTTTTAATAAAATAATAATTATATGTCATGAACCAGCCTAGATACCCTGGTACAATTATATCTAAGCCGACCCTGACATGGCCCAAAGCACTTCCCCAATCCCCATGAGTCGGTGACTAGCACCTTGAATCATACAAGGATAAAGTGAAATTTTTTTTCCACAAAAATATAAGATAAATAAAACAAATCCGTATACTCAACACAAAAAATGGACAAAGTAATAGAAAACAATTGTTAAAGCAATACCCAAGAAATACATCCCAAAAATACACAATCTCTACTAAGATAATCCTTATAGATAAACCACTATAATAAGTAAATCACAGCTATACCGATCACACCTATCACTTTGAGTATAGAGGATCAATAAAATCCAGCACCTCCAAGTATAAATTTCCTTTTTCTTGGACTTTTAATAATATAATCTACAAATTCCTAAAGAAAAAGGTAGTGTGTGATCTAAAAATCCCAAAAGTGTCTCACTAAGTGTTCCATAATCAATTTCTTAACAATTTTAAAAAATATTATTTAAATTTAAATAAAATAAAAAATCGAATAAAATATATATATTCCAAAAAAATGATTTCATAATCAAAATAGATGTAAAATATATCAAAACAGGAATAATTGAACATTTTATATAAAAAATTTATATAAGTAACGTGGCATGAATAAATAGTTCTATAAATAAATGGAAAGTAATCATAAAATCAAGTATATAATAGCACCATGCATCAATCTCTATGGTATGATAGTTTTTGGTAATATGATCCCCAAACTACGCATCGATGATCTTGACTCAATGTGTGCACACGTCCCACGACTTATCCCATCGGGACACAACTCCCCATCGAGGAAAAAATCATGTAGCAATATATTTATGGTAGTGTTCTCATCTCCAAAATAGTTCTTGGGGTTCAAATCCTAGCATGATCTTCCTAATTACCCAGTAACTACCCAGTCTCAAATATTATTTAGTCAATCAATAAATTAATCAACCATGAGAAACTAAATCATTTCCAATTGATTCAAAAGAATTTTCCCACTTTCAGTTTTTAAATGTTCATTCTCATTTTAAAACCAAATCATAGGTTTTCATAAATTCATACATTTTCAAACCACCCTTTAATTTAATCCATTTATCTTAAAAATCAATGTCCAAATCAGGACATTAATTTTCTCAAATCTGCCCCAAAATTTCGATTGCATTGAAATTGGGGGGTTTTCAGAATCCTCATGAATTTTCCAAAATCATCAATAAATCATCTCAAATCTTGGTTTTTAAATCATTTAAAAAATAATTTCAAATTATTTAAGAAATTATAAGTTTCATTGTAGGGAAAAATCAATTGAAACCACCTACCTTTTAATAGTGATAAAAGTATCAAACACCTAATACAATAATTCCAATAGAGAGTAGAAGGTGCATAAGATAAAGATAAAATCCCTATAAATACCATAAATAAAAATAAAAAATCAATCCCTAAAAAACATGAGGATTCATAACCCTCAATTTATAGAAGATAGGAAAAGTGGGAAAATAAAAAAAACTAGGATATATTACTTACCGATGAGTAATAAAATGCTTCTCTCAGAGCTTTGATCTGAGAACGGAGTTTGGAGGATTTAAAATATCTCTGGGGAGCCTTCATGAGATAAATGTTTGAATAAGGGCCAAGTGGGAGAAAAATGAATATAACATGGGGCTTGGGGCATTTAAGTCTATAAAACTATAGACCATGTTCTAGCCCCCATGGCCATGATGTATAAAGGATGAAAATAGATAGACCATGACGTAGCCTCCTCAGACCACATCATATTCACCGAAGACAATATAGTATCCCAAAAATATACCGTTGAACTCACCCAAATATGCTTCACCTATGTTAAAACTATGGAACCAAAAAATCACCACACCGTAACTATGCCCAAATAATAAGTAACATTCAAATCAACCAACCAAGGATATATAAAATTACCTACCCTCCTCGACGTATCTATGTTGAAATTGGTAGTAGCTCTACAATCTGGCCTATAGGTATCCACAGTGTATCAAAAAGAATATTCCATAGCCATTTATGACCTCAATCTCTTCTTTGCCACAACTTGATGTTCTATGGAACAACTAGGACACTCCACACCACAACCCTTACACCATAGTGTAGCTCTTACAGAAAAATTTATACGCAGACTCCATTAAACTAGAAAACATATTTTCTTGAAAATTATGGTATTTTCTACATCAAAATATCTCCATCTTTGAAATTCCAAAAATTCACCCCAAAAATGGAAAACAAAACCAGATTTATGATTTACCTAAATGAATGTAATGATATGTTACAACCAACTCACCATAAAGACTTTTAGTCTCTATAAATCCAATTAATAAATTTAAAAATCAATGAGATGAGGCCACTTCTCTCTCATTAGTGCCTCACACTCCCCCATCTCATGTGAATCATAACCATACTACAATAGAATGGGGACCAAAGGTATGATCTTCCCCTAAAGAACCTTTATCTTTGAATCAAAAATCCTGACTGGATGCTCAGTCAGAAGTACAATAGGGTCAACACAAATATCTCCCCAACTTAGAACATGAGAAGTGTAAAAAAGATACTTTGGATTTTTTATACATGAAAAATAATGTGGATCAAAGTAAACTATGGTTGATGTTCCAAACAGAAGCCCCTTTCCTCACTCACTCAAAAATTTTAGAATGACCCAAAAATCATGGCACAAGATTTCCATGTTTTCCAAGATGATGGTGACTCAACTGAGAAGAAACTACCAAGAACACCTAGTAACCAATTGAAAATTACATTGGTCATTGAAAAAAATCATAATAGGATTTATAAAAGATCTATTCCATTAAAATTCTCTGATAAATTACCAGAATCCTAATCATCATCTATTGGACCAAACATGGTCCCACCATGGAACTTTACCAATCTATAACCAACACAATACAAATATAAAAGGAATGATATACAAGGAATAAAAATTAGCCATTCTAATATCATACTAGTAACTGTTGTTTTAGGAAAAATAAGACATTCCCAAATAGTTATCCTAAGATCCGCCAAAGTCAAGAACAAAAGTACTTAGCATGTCCTCAAGAATCTGTATAACTAATTATTTCTATATACCTGTCTATAGATGATATGATATGATAAAAAATACCTAGGATTCCATGGAATCATGGAGTCCTCTTAATAAAATGATTTAATATGGGGATACCTATTAGAGGCTATAATAGGAATAACTCTAGGAAATATGATAATCTCCTACACGTAGAGACATCCCTTATCCTCAACTTTTTGTGTGTGTCATGAATGGGTACAAAGTGAGTTTATTTGGTCATCCTATCGATTAAAACCCATATCAAATTATTACCTCAATAGGTACATGTCAAACCAACCCCAAAATCCATAGAAATATCATCCCACATCTAATTCGGAACTAGAAGCAGATGATGCAATCCCAAAGGTGTCTAGTGCTTGGAGTTGACCTATAGGCAGGTATAACATTGAAAGACAAGGTCAGTGATGTCTTGTATCATTCTTATCCACCAGAATCATCACCGCATTTTATAGAACATATTTTTGGTACCTGGGTACACTATCCACTATGAACTACGGTATTCCCCTGTCACATCCTTTCTCACAAGAAAAGGGATAAAATACCAGATCTAGAAATATAAGATACACTTTGAAGAGAACAATCACTAAATAATTTTATCACCACAACAAATAGAGTCCCTAATTCAACTAAATTCATCATCAATATATTTATACTAAATAATAATCTTAAGAAGAGAGTATTTTAACTACATGATTTCCAAAACAACCTCAGACTCATTCTCCTAGACTCTAAAATGATAATGAATAAAGAGGGCCATCAGATTCAATTATTTTGATGATTCTTTCATGGGTTGGGTCAGATGTTTCCTTCTCAAAGTATCATAAAAAACATTACCCTTTATAGGGATATAGGAAATGACAAAATTAAAAGACATCAGGTACTCCACCCAATGGATATATCAAATATTCAAGTATTTCTGAGAGAAGGTATAACTCATGATTTTTTTGTCAGAATAAATTGTAAACCTCTCTTTGAAAAGATAACTCTATAAATTATTTAGATCATTCATCACAATTGTGACTTCAAGATCATGGGTTATAAAATTCATCTAGTGTATCCTAATCTACCTAGACCCAGAGCTTGCCACGTGATCTACCTTTAAAAAGACACAACCCAAACCCAAACTCGATGTGTCATAGAAGAACACATAGCCCTGCCCGACCACTATAATATTCGACACTGGCGTAGAGGTTAAAAATTATTTTATCTAAAAAAATAACCCTAAATTTTATCATCCCACATGAATATTAGTCCTTTCCATGCGAGAATAGTCATTAGAGAATCCAACTTTGAGAAATATCTAACAAATATATGGTAATATCCCAAAAATCCCAAGAAGATTAGTATCTAAAAAACATTATTCAGTTTCTCCCATGTCATAAACGATTTAACCTTCTCAGGATCAACTAATATGACGTTTTATGAGACATAATGTTCATAGAACTTCACTTCTCTAATCTAGAAACTACATTTATAATGTTTCGCATACAGTTGGCGACTTTTCAAGGTTTCTAGAACTAATCTTAAATGGTGCACATGTTCCTCCTCGGTCTTAGAGTAAACTAGAATATCATCCATGAGTACCACCATGAACAAGTTAAGGCATTAATGAAATATCATATTAATCAAATATAGAAAAACTACAGGATCAATGGTTATACCAAATGGAATAATAAGATACTCAAAATGGAGATACACACATTTAAATACAATATTCTCAAGGTCATATAATTTATTTCTCAGTTGGATTTTACTAGATTGAAGATCAATATTTGAGATACACATCACCCCTTTCAACTAGTCAAAGAGATCATCAATCCATGGTAATAGATATTTTTTGTTTACTTTAACTTGATTGAGTTTCTGGTAATCAACATAGAGGTGAAGCATTCCATTAGCTTTTTTGGCAAAGGGAATAGGAACCACCTAAGTTGACACACTCAGGCGTATAAATACTTTCTCTATAATTTCATCCAATTGAGTCTCTAACTCTTTCAATTTAGTGGGTCCTATATGCTAGGAAGGAATATAAACTGAATGAGTACAATGTATTAAATCAATATAAAACTCCACCTCCCTTATCGATGGAAAGATAGATAAATTAGAAGGAAAACATTGGAGAACTCAACAAAAACATGAGGGATATCATCACTCAAATATTTTAACTCTAAGGAAAAATAAAAAACCAATATTACCCATACTAAATCTGGAAACGGAGGTCCATTTCTACTCAATATAGGGTTCCATTCTCCCTTAAAAACATAGCACACCCCATTAAGAACCATGGAGAAGACCCACCAAATATACCAGTCAATCCAAGCCTTATGAACATTCAACCAATCCATTCTAAAAATGACATAATGGATTTCATGTTGAGAAATATAAAATTATAGGTATACTAAATCTTTGATAAAGAGAAAAAAAGCATGACACTGAATATCCCCTCTCTCGTCATTCTAAAGGGTTTATTAATATTCATCGCATAAAAAAGATCTGTAGAGAAGATTAAAAGAATTCCAAACATCGGTCAATATAAATGAGTGAGATGAACTAGTATTAAATAAAACAATAATAAAGATGAATCTATAGTGATGGTACATCTCATAGTCACTGGACCCACATAAGAATCCATTAAAGAATCATCCAGAGTTTGAAGAAGCTTCATTCCAAATGACTATGTCTGTAACCCCTTAGTTATTGAATAATCTGATTTCACCATGGCACTATTTAGTATGGATTATCCCATGGATTTGTAAATAGAAGAAAATAAGTGGTGTAACTTCTATAGGTGGCCTTAGAAACCACATGAACTATATATATTGGGCACCTCAATGTAAACCCATTTCGAATGACCAACCTTACCATATTGGAAGCAAGTCAAATGGACTTTTCTAGGCACTACATGAGGTTTTTATGATTACTAATCTCTATAAACACCACAATACTCATCATTCTTCATATATTCATTAACTACCGTTGGGATAAAAATAAACTCCCTTCAACCCTAAATTATGCGCCATGTCAAACTCATCCACCAACGCTCTATCTAGTACATCAACATAACAAGTGAGATTCAACAATAAAACCTTTAATAAAATATCATATCTAAGAAACATATCAAACCATAAATATATCGTCATCTAATTGGAAACAACCTTAGGAAATAACTAAAAAATCCAAAAAAATGGTACACATTCCATTTCATAGTCCTGTCACCCTGCTGAACGTTGAGAAACTCCATCGATTTTTACAAGACCATTAACTCTGGATATAACTAATTAGTGTAAATAAATCTTATGTACTTCCATTAAAAACCATTATGATTCTTATACATCTCAATTTAGTCCCACCATCTCATGTTAGGTCCCTCATGCTTAAAGTTATCACATTTCCCCATTATAGGTTCTATAATTTCTATGAACTCAAAAAGAAGTTAAATCTTTTTCAACCAATACTAACCCTCTTCTGGATCATTAGACCAATGAAAAGTTGGTGGTTTTGGATGAATAATATCTTTAGAATGATCTCTAGATTCATCACTTTGTAGTTACACAACTAGGATTGCACGAGAATAGGTATAGGTGCCTGCCCCAAAGCATTGATAAATCACACCACTATCTTAAGAAGATCTAGGTAAACTAGAGGATTCACCTACTTTGGTTCCCCAACAAATTCCTCCCATGGACTATTAAAACATCTTCTCTAGGGAATAATGATATAATAAATCAATAGAAAATACTAAAAGAATTATCAAGGAACAATGATCATAAAATCAAACAAGAGTCCCAAGAATATCAATTCTATCATACGGAATTCAAAATTTGGATTTTCTACATACTCAGATCTGAAGTGGGGAAAGGTATAAAATCATATAAAAATATTCCTCATGAAACTTTTCCAAAACACCCATGGTAACTTCTCATTGTGATGATAGAATTGTAGTAATATTATTTCAACTACATCCTATGTCTCATCCATTCTACCTTCTATCCACTAAGATAACCCAAAATATATACTAACATTAAGGAAAGATGAAAAATCTAAACCTTTGATACCACGTTTTCAAGAACCACCCCATATACCCTGATACACTGATAGAAAATATGACTTTGACATGGATTGAATGGTATTACAGATCACAATGGGTTGGTGACTAGTACCCAGCATTATACAAGAATAATACTAGAATGAGTTTTCCATATAAAAATGAAGGATAAAAAAATACAACTTAGTATACTCAACACTCCATAGGGAGAAAGTACCAGAAGCAAATGGGTAAAATAGTAAATGAGTTGTAAATCACCAAAATACACAAAGTATTTTAATATAAGGTTCAAATATAAACCAATGTAACAAGAGTATTACATATACATTAGTCACCTCCATCAGTCAAGGTCCTAATGATCAAGAACATCCACCACCTCCAAGTGGTGGTTTCCCTTTTCTTGGACCTGGAATAGTATAATATACAAAAATATAAAGGAAAAGGTAGGGTGTGAGCTAAAAATACTAGTACGGTCTCACCAAGATTTCCATAATCAATTCCTTAACAATTAACCTGAATATGATTTAAATTTAAATTAAAAAAGGCATGGAACAAAATCTATATATTTTCAGAAAAATAATCTCTTATAATCAAAATAAATGGTAGATATATCAAAACTATAATGAATAATTTATATAAAACAATTATTATAAGTAGTTAACATGAATAAATCAGGATGTTGGGAATCAACTCCCCATTAGTGAAAAAATCGTGTTGTAGTACGTTTATGATAGTGTTGTATTCTTCAATGTAGTTCTTTGTGGCCAAATCCAAGTGTTCTTGTCCTAATTGCATAGTAACTACCTATCGTCAAATTTTCTTCAATTAATAAATCAATAAATCAATAATTGGAAAATAAATCATTTCAAAATACAATTTCCTACTTTTTATTTTCAACATGCCTTTATCATTTGAAAAAAAATTATATGTTTTCATCAATTCATTTTTTTTAAGATCATCCTTTAAATTAATCAATTTTTCTTGAAAATAATTTTCCAAATCAAGGCATCATTTTTCTCAAATCCACCCTTTAATTTAAATTCTATTGATATTTGGGGTTTTTTCATAATCCCCATACATTTTACAAAAATATCCATCAATCATCTCAAATTTGGGTTTTTAAATTGTTTTAAAACTCATTTAAAATCAATACTTCAATTATAGTGAAATATTATATGGCAGAACCAATATTTTATCTATGATAAAACTATCAAACACTCAAAATGGGAACACCAATGCAGAGTTGAAGGCATAAAATATCAAGAGAAAGTACCTATAAATACCATCCATAAAAGGATGGAACCAATCTACCATCTATATGAGGATTTATCACTCTCAAAGGATAGAATAGAGGAAAAGAGGTAAAATCCAAAACAAGGATATATTAATTACTAGAGGGAAATAAAATGATTACAATATAGAATTGATCTAAGAAGAATAGTGTTTGGGGAGTTACAAATCCACTACGAAGCCTTAATGAGCCAAAATTTTGAATGAGGTTCAATCTGGAGAAAAAGGAATATAAAATTTGTCTTGGGGAATTTACGTCTATAAAAATATATAGCACATCACAACCCCCATGGCCATGATGTAGAAAATACAAAAATAGCCAAACCAAGGCGTAGACTCACTAGACCACACCATAACCACCTCCAATCAATAAAACTTCAAAAAACATTTCATAAACCTTTCCCAGGTCCACTTCACCATTGGTAAATCTAGGGTGATTTATAATCACCATGTCACTACTATTCCCAAATATGCAGCAGCACCGAAATTCACCAACTAGGGATCAATGACGTATCCTTCCCTCTATGGTACTACTATTATGTAATCGGATGTATCTCTACAAACTGGCCTCCAAGGCTCTACAATGCAGCCAAAAGACTATAATTTAGCCATATCTGACCTTGAGCTCTCATATGCTGTAGGTTGATGGTCTAAAGTGCAGTTGAGACTCTCCATACCACAACCCTTACACCACAACATAACTCATGCTGACACATTTATACCCATACTCTATTAACTCCAAAAAACATATATCCATAAAATTTAGGTCATTTCGCCCAAAAAATCTCTCCAACCTCAAAAGGCCAGAAACACACCCAAAAAAATGGGAAACAAAAGAAGAGTCAAAATATACCGAAAATAAGGTAGCGAGATTCTAAATTTTATTTTTATCTTTCATTAATGTGTTTGATAAAAATAATATTTTGATACAAAGAAATAAAAATTTTATTTTGTTTTGGGGAAAATATATAGTTTAAATTAAGACACTGTTTTTTGTTAAATTCAATAATTTTTGAAATAAATTTTATTTAAATAAAATATTTTTATTAAATATTATTTGTTTAAATATAAATGATAATATAATTTAATAATGTTCAATGTAATTTTAAAATGGGTCAGAAAGTTAGTATCATAAAAATAATATTTTTCATTAAATATAAATATTAATTTTCAATTCCAAATTCTAATATTTAACGAATTTTTTTATAAAATATATTTTTATTGAAATCAGTATGTTGAAATTATCCAATGGTGAATTTTTCATATTTCATTGAGATAGTTGAATTTTTGGGTAAAAATTAAATGCAGTATAAATATATAGTATGTATTATGACATCATAAAACCCAAAAAGTAATGATATAAATACTATAAAAGGTATCAATGAACAAAATTATGTTTTCCATTTAAAATAACGTGTTTTTGAAGTTAATATATTAATTTTATAATCCTCTAACGAATCCTTAAAAACCAATTTTACACTTTTTTGTTTTTAAAATCAATTCTTTATAAACATGACCCACTTCCACATCACCACAGGTATTATTTTAAATATTTTGGTTCTTGGACTTATAAAATATTGAATTCCACTCCTATTTTGTATAAAGAATTAGTGAAAACCATGGTAATATTTTTTGATTTGATTATTTTATCATATAGAGTCTAAGAACCATGTTTAGAAATTAATAAATAATTTCCCCCTCCTTTGTGATAAATATCCACGCATCCTCCAACTCCTCTTCACTAAAAACCCATTAATCAGGAAGTTACTATCCTTATAACTCTCTAAATCCCTCCACATGTGTTCCTAATCCCTTAAGGTTCTCCTCCTAATATTTTATAATTTTCATCATTAGGGACTCTATCCTCTTCTTTTTATTTCAAGTAATTTATTTATACTAAGGCCATTTTATTTCCAATTGTACATGTTATAATGTATTTTTACACATACCTTTACAATCATTATTATTCCCATTTAATAAGTAACCACCTTTAATTCTCATTAAATCCCCCCTTTAACATTTATGTACACTTGTTATGATGTAGAAATTATCCTACGATTTTTATATTCCAAATATTTGGGTAGTAAATACCCATCCCATTTCCACTAAAAAACATTCTCCTAGATTTACCTATCCTTCATTGATTTGGGAAAACCATTTATATAACCCCCACTCCTTAATCAGGGTATTAAATTTGATGAATGGAATTCTTATGTTGTATGATCTATGTGGCAAAATTATGCATGTTCATGATATGAATGTGATGGGTGGACCTGGAATCATATAGCCCACCAATGCATTGGGTTATTTGTTTATCTCTTGAGATACCATTTATTTTGACTAATAGGTTATCCTAAGAGAAATATGTTATGATGTCTTATAGTTTATCCTAGACTTATTCTTATGATATCACATTTTATGTTATTTCTACATTCCTTATGATTCCTTGAAGTTATCATACTATACTGTGCTTCGATGTTTGTGATTTTGATTCTAACCTCTCTGTGTAATCATGTTATTCCTCTTGAATGACATATACTACTTTTCTGTACTTTATTATTTGATTATTCCTTTAATGGGATTTATATCTCACCCCTTTCTTATGCATGTCCCTGGGATATGCCATGCAGTTTTAGAAGACCAATAGAATTTTAAGAGAAAGATAAATCTAATTTCAAAAAGAATCTATACCTTTCAATATTATTGGTTTGTATTATTTTTATATTTATTTAATAAATAATTAAATAAATTTTATGAAATTAATTGGTTATCATAGTGGTTCTATGTTTCACTTGGGAAAACGTGAGCCTCAAGATATTCGAATAAAAGTAGTATATATTGGCCTTGATCCATCAGTATTTATAGTTTAGGTCTGTACTATATTGCCTTAGATTTTTAGGCTATATCATGTCTTTATAACAATAACATCAAATATCCAATAACTTTTAATAACCAAATATCTTAGCATTTGAAACATTCTCACATGGGTTTCCTTATTTTTTTCTTTGGCATCATTCGATGATGAAAAATGTGGACTCTATATCATTATGTTCTCCTCATGTGCATGTGATGAAGATCGATGCATAAAATCATACCCCCATAATTTCTTAACATATATTCATGTTGACATATTCATTTTGTATTGGCTCATGATTTAATTTTTTTCATGCAAATCATTTCTTCTGTGCACGGAATTCCAGTGCACGTTCTTATGAAGATCTTGAGAGCACAATGATCTTGTGCTTGGCTCCAGTTGTGCATGATTTTGGTGTGTATAACTTTAAAGTTCATAAAAAATGAGGTCTAGAGGTTCAAAATGATGCTATAATCTAATTACATGTCTTAAATTATCTTGATTGGAAGTCTTTTATTATTTTTGTATCTTTTATTGATGGATTAACACTTATCATATTGCACGTGTCCCACATCAGTTTATTTCTCAGTTAAGACACACTTAATAAGTAAGTCATGTAATCTGAATTAGAAAATGTGAGTATCCTGAGGTACACTCCTAGAAACACACATCACATACTCCTCACACGCCTATACTCCACCCTATACAGTGGCTACACCACTATTCTACACACTTATGCCTTCCCATGTAGGTGCTCACACCCATGCCACCATGCAGGATTTATGATCCAGCTCTCCTACAAGGTTTAGGTGCCCCCCAACATATGTAGTATATAATTCATTCCTACATTAAATTATAGGACAATATTTTTCGTAATAGTTATAAAAAAATTCTAAGTGAAATATGGCATCTGAAAAATTCCAAATACAAATACCAAACCATAATCTTCTGAAAATTACCTCATGAAAAATTAAATTTCACATTGTCTTAACAATAGTACTTTTTTTTATTTTTGTGTTAATTTAGAAATTCAATTTTCCTTTATCATAAAATAATATTTACTTCATAATCTCTAGAAAATAATGTACATTCTTCAAAAACCTATAGCACATATCCATGGAATTTAAAATCGGTTCAATTTACACCACTACTATATGGAGAATAGTAAATATAAATTCTTCTATAGTTAAACTCTTCATATAATCTCAAATACAGAATGACCCTTTATTGTAAGAAATAAAATTAAAATATATTAGGTTAAACAATATACCCCTTTATATTTTTTTTCAATACCCTTCAATCAATTCAATATGTGAATTCTTGTCCTTTTTATTATACCGCTTATTGACAATAAATACAAAGGTGTATTTATGGGTTATATTATCACCATATCACCATTTATTAAAACTTCATAGACTTATCTCTACATAAATAATAAAACCACATTCTTTCCAAAGTAAGGATATTTTTTTAGTTAACTCTAATTATATATGGACTTACCCAACATTGAAAATAAGTGTGATTTTACCAAAACATCAAAGCATCCTCGAAGAAATATTAATTTGTAGTTCCATCTTAAATAAAATTAAAATTATTCATCTAAAGGGTTGTGAAAACAATTTAATCAAGATATAACTTGAATTTATTCCAAGAAAAAACATTAAAACGCTTTAATTGTAAACTATATTACACCCTTCATCTCATATTTCTCATGATCCATCACTCTTCCTTAAGATGTAGTTTGACATAATCAAGGAAACTATTCATGTGTGAAGATAATACCTCATTCTTAGTGTTTCTACCCTCGAAGGGAAACACTCCATTAATCATCATGGAAAAAGGTTTTCTCTATGCTAAATAGATCTCCTCCTTAAATTCTCAATATTTCAGTTCATATAAAAGAATGAGGGGATAATGATGGACCTCAAATGTTTTAGAGGACATATTGAGGTTTAGAGTTTCATCTCAACCTTTATTTCATCATCTTATTATCTAGATCATCATTGTATGATAATTCTTTCTCATTTATCTTAAAATTTATAATTTTTTTTCATCATTAGTTGACACTTTAGATGTGGATGTATTTTCCACTTTAGTATAACAATCATTGATTTATTATTTCTACATCTTCCTCATGCTCTCTTTTTTTGCTTGTAGAATTTTCATTCAATGTTTTGTGCCATGCCTAGTTTTTGAAAACATTTCATTATTAATAATTTTCATGTCATAATTTTTAGATGACCTCTCATAAAAATTCACCTCAATTTCATTATCCAATTTCATTCCTTTATCGTTAGGAAGTTTTTCACCTTCATTCAAATATTTATCATACTTCAATTGATTTAGACAAACAACTTGGTACGATTTTATAACATTCATTGTCTTCTTAGAATATTCCCACAACATACCACTATTTCTCTTTTTAAACCTCTTCCCTTTCACATCATAGGGGATCTCTCATGGATATCTTGTCACTCATTTATTAGATTTGAGTCCTTGACCACATTTTACACAAGATTCAATCAAAATCATAGGTTTTTATGTTCTAATAGTTTATATTATGTATTAGTCACAAGATTCCCTTTTTGATAATCTAATATCATCTGTTTGGTATAAATCCCTTTTCTCTCATTCCTCTTTCATGGTAGTGACATGTTATACCAAAATGAAAATATTTATAACGAAACAATCCACAATACTAGAAATAAAATATTAACCTTGATATTTCTAATTGACAACATTTTTTCTCTAAATAATGTTGTTTATATCTTTTAAAGACTATAAGTTTTTCTAACAGAGAGGAAATATTATGGAAAAATTAGTCCACTCACCCATTATAGAATATTTTTTTATCAATTTATCTTTTGGTCTACCTAGATTCAATATTGTTTTTTTATGCATATACTATTATAATTAAAAACCGTTTGTTTAAATTCATTAGGTATAGAATAAACCTTTTTATATAGACCCTTATTCTTAGAATCTTTATAAGATTAAACTTTAAGATCAACAGAGTTAGTGAAGTCTTATTTAAACTTCATTAACTCAATTTGAGATGAAAGTGAATAAGATTTTGTCCCATATAGTTCTTCATATATCCCAGTAATTATTTCTTCAAGATCATTCAACAACTTTTCAAGTTTATATATCTGTAACTTATTTCCCTTATTTTCCTCATTGAATGAATCTTTATTATTGTTAAGTTATTCTCTTGAAGGAGATTTTTCTTTAATATCATTTCTTTTACTTTATCTCTTATCTACTTTATTCATTTGTGCTCTAATATTATTATGATGTTCCTCTTTATTCTTGACACACTCTTCATTTTCCTTTATCATTTTTATTTTCCCCTTCTTGAATTTCTTGTTATTTTCAAGAGTAGATTCAAGATTATATTTTATAAACCATTATATTATAAATATATCTTCACATTTTAAACCATAAAATGTTTCTTTATCTCTTTTGGATTTTCCAATTAAACACACATGATTTACAAAAAAATCATTTATCTTCTATCCGAATTCATGATGATTTATATTCATCAACTTCCGTTCTCATTATATTTATACTTTTTCCATGAAAATTTATTCTATTTCTTCTCACATTCAACTTTTATATGTTTCATAGATTTTTTATTCAAGTAGTATTCTTCCTCATAAAACTCAGTGAAAAAATATTTCTTCTTTGGACAGTCATATGAAAAATGTCTTACTCCATTGCAGTTTAATAAATTTAGTTTATTATTTCCTTTTCCTCATCAATAATTATTATATATCATTATAAATAATGATGTTATTTTCCTAATGCCTTCTCAGGTTATTCATCTTCATAATCACTCAAATATGGTTCTTCTATATCTTCAACTTTACCCTTTGTCATGGGTTCAAAATCCATATAATATTTTTTATTTCTTAATAAAGGATAATAATTTTACCATTCCATATTATATGAGAATATTATGAATTAAATATAGTGATATATCTTCTCAGTCTTCTAGTATAGAATCCATTAAATCAAATATATTCAGAAATTTTCCTATCAATTTCTTCAAAATGGTTGAGTCAACCAGCTTCTAACCAAAATATATGATGTTGCTAACAATATCATTTAATCTTTAAAATTAATCATCAATACTCTCATCATAATTAATGTTTATATCTTCAAATTTTATTTTCCATGATTTTATTTTTTCCTCGTTAACTTTTATATTTCCCTCATAACTGCTCCTCAGTTTTTTCGAAATTTCCTTAACAATTGAGAGTCCATTGAAATTATTATATACCTTATACAATAGTTACTTCAAGAGAGAATTTTTATCTTTTAAATACATTTCCATTTTCCTCACTAAATTACAAGGATTATTCTCATTATAGGGTTGAAATCATGTAGTTTTCATATCTATTACTCCAATACCATGTTATTATCGATAGGGTAAAATACATTTCTTCCATCCAAGGTAGTTCATTCCATTAAATATAATAACCACATAATTTTTATATAACTAATGCTCTCCATTAATATGGATCTTTTATTTTATACATTCTCATTGATATCAATTAAAAATCATATATTAGTATGAGATCACTAAGATGGGTAAGTTGTGAATCAACGATCCCTTTTTATTTTTACAAGTTTTTTCAATTTCAAATAAACCTCAATGTTCAGTTAAACCCTCAATATCTCCTTTTTTACTCTTATATATAATAGTATCAACTCATATAAAAAAAATTATAAGAGATAACATGACACATGATACATACAAGGTTTGGTAAAAATATCTACTCCTTTCCATGTTGGTTAGACACCCCAAAAAGGGTTCTCCACTAAAATATTTTTATCAATTGCAATGGTTGATATAGAGTCACACTATATCATAACTCTTGAGTACACACAAAAATATATTTAGACTGCTTCACATAGTTTTATCATATTCCACACTATCCTTTAACTCATGAGTCCACACAAGAGGGTTTTTATACTACTTAAAACAATTTTACCAAAAATGACACTAGCCTTATCACTCCTGAGTCACACAAGAGGATCTTTATACTACATCACATAGTCTTCAACCATCCTTCAAGGGTTTGATCATATAATATAGATTTATCATCCTTCTTTAGAGTGATCATCCTCCATAAGCATACTAGATCTTCTTATCTTGTGTACAAATTCAAGTACCTTCAACAGAAACTAATCATGTTTGTCATTCATTCTCAATAATTATCATCACTAGTATATGATTAGTTTCCTCAGTGATTTATTTCTCTAGAAATTATTCCTTTGATATTGGAGTTCTGTCCAATATTAATATGTTCAATTGGTTCACAAAATTTTATCATGTATTATTTTATGCAAGAATAAACTTTCTTAATATCTATTTATTACCTTTTTTCTTTCTTACCCCAATACATTCATGGATGCAATAATGAATAATTCAAGATCATTGTGCATGTAAATTTGTTATCTTTATTATATTATGTGTCTTTTATCTCTTATCCAAACTATTTTATGCGCGCACTATTTTCCTCACGCAATGCACTATCTTCCTCATGAAAATCAAAATGGGTGTGGACTTCACGGTTCTTATATGGGTATATAAGTAGTGGAATTTATTCCTCACATGCAACAAATGGATTCAAAAAACTATATGGATAAGATAAATTAGTGATTCTATTATTCTTGTTATCTAAGTAGTTTTGTGAAATCCAAAAAGTCTTCAGGGAACCATATCTTCATGAAAAAGATGAATACATTAAAATATCAATTTTTTATTATTCAAATTTATTTTTGAAATCTTTAAATCCTTCATGAAATCTCATCTTCTTCACATAGTTGAATAAGGCTCAAACAAGTCCTTCTTCTTCCTACAAGAAGAGAGATTCGTGGTTCTCTATTTCACATTGGAAAATGAGAGCATCAAGATATGTGAATAGTAGAATTTTATATAGGCCTTAATCCATCGATATTTATAAAATATTTTTCTAGCATCTCTCCTATAAGTTTAATGCCACATCACGTCTTGATAATAGTATCACTAGTGTTCTTGAAACTCTAAATACCCAAATATATCGATAATTAAAACATTCTCATATAGGATCACCTATTTTTTAATTGTCATCATGCGATGCCAAAAAAAGGTTGCGTCTCTTCCTATATGACTAATTCCATACCTGAATATGATGATTTTTACATGCATCAAATCGTCCACTAAAACATACTTGATAGATCATTATGTCAACATCTTCATTTGGTAATGGTTGATGCATCAAATGAAAATTTCCATGCACATCATGTCTTGTGTGAATGAAAGCTAGTGCATATTCATATCAAGATCACCAGTATAAAATGATCTCAAGATCAAATCCAGTTTTGGATGATTTTAATGTGTATAACTTTTGTGTTTATGAACAAATTGGGTTAGAAGGTTTAATATTATTCTTGGAGCCAATTATATGGAATAAATTATCAGAATCAATAGGATTTCTAGCTTTATGAATCTTTTAATGATAAATAAATAGAAACTTCACTCCATGAATACAACATCAGTTTATCACTTGATTGATCAATGGTAAATTAGTATAGATATTCCTTTGAATCTCTAGATGCAAGTATCTTAGGGTCCACTCCTGGAACCTTACCTCACACACTCTCAACACTCCACTATTATGTCTCACACGTTTGAACTACTACACTTCCCTATACGCTGATGTGTGCACACCCTCTCCTACCCATGGAGGCGCTCAAACCCATGCCAAAATGTGGGATTTTTGAGCTTTTTATACTAAATTATTGAGGTCCTCCTCCCACATAAGAAGGATGAAGCTGGTTCCTAACTCAAATGTTTGTCTTATTTTACATTTGCACTTAGAAAAATTTTATAAGAGAAATATGGTATATGTGAAATTTAAAACACAAATTCAAAGACATATTCTCCTAAATAATCCCTCATGAAAAATAATTTTTTCATGGTTGTAATGGCTCGGACCTCTCCGGCCCATTCCCTTGTCAAAAAGAAGGTCACGAAGTATTCTGGAGGGTAAAATGGACTTCTCCCTCACTTTCCAGAATTTTGAAACTACGCGCCATGTAGTTTGAGTACATGCCGTGTACCCCCTTCCCGGGTATACCCCGTGTTGCAGACCGTGTCCTTGCTGTGTGGAATAATGGGTGCACGTCGTGTGCCCAGTTCTACACGCCGTGTAGTCCTTCCCCGCTTACGCGTTACCAGTCAACGACCGTGTACCGTGTTGGAGCGATGTCATTGCCGTCTGCAATAAATGAGTACATGTCGTGTCTCTAAACTACACGCCGTGTAGTCTTTCCCCGCATATGCGTTACCCTCAAACCGTGTGTTGACCAGTCAACAGCCGCGGAGCTGTGTTGGAAGCCGCATGGAGACAGTGTAAAATAACAGAGTACACGCAGTGTTCCATAAAGTACACGCTGTGTACTTTTCCTTTTCTCTCCTATAAAAGGAGGGGTCCCCTCCTCCTTTCAATTCACTCCTCTCCTCCCGTTTCCTCTGAGCAGAACTATCCCAAGCGACTTGAAGGCTTATTTTCTTCCATAACTTCTTCGTCCATGCTCCGATTTACGATCCGTCAGCGGCCACGGGATCGTAACGACGAGGCGGAACTTCCGAGATTGGATCTGTTGTCTTTCCTTAGGCATTTTCTTTCCGACTTCCACCCAAGGAGGTTTTTCTGGGACCCGACAGAAGTGACGGACACCGAAATACATCTTCTAAAGTTGATCCGGGGGAGCGCTATGATCAGAACCTATTGATCTAGGGATCTTACCTTCGTCTCTATAATTTGTACATCATGCAGGGTGGGTATCCTTTTGTTTTCATGAGAAACAGTTGAACCATTAAATAAAGATAATAACTGGTTAAATAATGGGTATGGGGAAGTTGTTATGTTTATCTTTGTTTATCTTATTGATATGTTATGAATTGAATGTGATTATGCATACTAAAAATCACGGTCGTCGGGGGCCTTTGATTGCGCAATTAAATGTTTCCCTATCTTTTAGACCGTTTTGTGGATGGAACCTTGTGGAATGAGGAATTTGGTTAATCACGTAAATTTGGATGATTAAATGAAAATATGGAACCCTTTTGGGATCACCCCAGTTGAACAAAGATGGAATAATGAACATGTGGGTGTTGGCTCGGATACGTGGCATGTGATGGGGGTGTTTTGTGGGTTTTTGTCGATCGGGTGAACAGCGGGGCTGTGGTTGGCTTAGTTGTGGGTTAGTGTGAATACTATGTTAGTGATGGGCAGTGGGGATGCAATAAATGGTATTAAAGGGATAATGATGTAAGGGTTTCGGTGCGGTTGTGGTTATGGTGGTTGGCAGTGGGGCTGCGGGGATGGGTTGAATGTGAACGGACTTTGGGTTGTGGTTAATAAATAAAAATTAAAGAGTTAATGAATGGTGGGGCTTGGTAACAGAACGGAATTAATAATCAATGGGGTTGGTTGGTTGATAAGAAGGGCTTGGTTGTGCTACTTGTGTTTTCCTAACTTGATTTGTGGATGGAAGGGATGTGTTTACGAACGATCATTGTGGCTGGTTGTGGATAGTTTCCCAATATTTAAAGAACTAAATAAACTAATTCTGCTGAGATGTAAAAACCTAAATGGGGTTGGGGTTGTTTGTTGTATGCATTCTTCGTAGTAGTAGTGACGAGGCACGTGCTCAGTTTCTCTGTTTAGAAGCCATAGGTTGGGCTATATGGTTGGTATGTATATATATATATCCGTATCTTTTTTGTTTTATCGCACCCCACCCATGTTGAGAACTTAGTGCCGAACACTCCCATTTCATGGGAGAGGGTATTTTTACCTTATTTACTAGCTCCTTCCTGCTCCTTCTCGCCTAGGTTGTGATGTCTTGAGGCGACCTTACACCTAAGACTCTTCAGGTAGGTTTCGATTGGGGTGGCTTTAGCCCAAGACTCTTCGGGCATGTTCTACTGTTTTCCAAGAATCTTTGGGATGAGGCCCAGGTGTGTGCAGGCGGGATACGTGGTTGTGAGGCCCAGGTGTGTGTGGGCGGGATACGTGGTTGTGAGGCCAGGGTGTGTGCGGGAGGGATATGTGGTTGTAAGGACCAGGTGTGTGCGGGCGGGGAGAGTGTGGCAGCGTCAGGATATTCTCCATTAGGAAGAGCACCTAACCAAAGGGAAATGGTGCGGGGTACCCAATACTCTTGTTTATTATATACTACTACCTGTTGTGATTGTGTTTTGGGGAGTGTGGCTGGTGAGGTTGGGTGGATATAATTCCTTGATAGGTTTCTTCTATTGTTCCCATGGGACATTAGGATGTCTCCCCACATGTGCACGAGATCTTTAGGTTTCCATACTGAGTATACTTGTATGCTCACCCTACGTTTACCTTCAGGTTTCCAGGAGGACTACTAGGGTCGTGTGGGACCCTACTAGTCATACAGTTGGAGTTTTTGTAGTTTTTGTACTCTTGTTACTTTTGGTATTGTACTTTGAGCTTTCTTGTACTTGTACTTTGTTATAAAATAATTTAAACATGCATGTGGGCTTGGTTTGGGTTTATTTCTATACACTTGTTTTTTTCCTTTTGGTGGTTGACTTACCATATTTCCCGATCCTAAATAATAAAAATGGTAATGCCTCCCATATTTGTGAAAACCATACCCTTGGTGCTAGTCGCCACCCCGGGGCCTACTGGAGGCGGGACTCGGGGGTCATTATCTCCCTTTCACCATTACCAGCTCAGGAGGGGCATATTTGGTGGGAGGGGGTCATGACAGAATGGTATCAAAGGTGATGGTTGAGAGATAGGATGGAGTATGGAGTTTGGAACAATGAAGATTTCATGGGGATGGTAAGGTAACAGTGTTAGTTAATATTGTTGCGTGACATAGGCTAGGAATGACCGGCTAGGACACGGGATTTTAGGGCCCCCCGTGATCCGATGCAAGGTCTGTGAGCCTACCGAAAGACCAATTGAGACTACATTGATTGTAGGGTAGAGACCCTAGGGAAGGTACATGAATCATCATGATTGTGTTTTACTTGATTTGGGTGTTCTGGTAAAGAAATTGAAATAAAATGATAAAATAAAACCTTGAGTTTTCCTTTATACTTGGGATTAGGAGATCCTTGTTTACCGTACAGCTAGGGCACCTGGACATCATCCCTGGGTGGCTCAAATGGATGAGGCCCAACAGATTCAGGCGGTCGATCTGATGAGGATTGACCGAGAGGAGGAAGATAGCCAGTGGCAGAAGACTCTCCGTTCTTTCCAGCGGCAAACCCTCAAGAAGTACGAGGGTAGTAATTAAGATACAGAGACAGAGGTGTGGCTTGAGGAGCTAGTGATCTATTTTACCCTGATCTGTTCTCCGAGGGAGTACTGGGTTCCCCTAGCAGTCAGTTAGCTGAGAGGCACATCGCGACAGTGGTAGATGCTCTACCTCGGAGAGAGGGTAGAGGCAGAGGTTCCATGGGCTGACTTTGAGAAGGAATTCCGAGAGGAATTCCTTTATTCCATGATCAAGGCGGAGAAGCAGTAGTAGTTAATCTCCCTTCAGCAAGGGAGTATGTCAGTACGAGAGCTGGGGATCAAGTTCAAGGATCTCTTGCGCTTTACTCCGGATCTCTTTTTAGATGAGGAGTCTCGGGCGAGACGTTTGGAGGAGGTGCTTCATCCTTCACTCCAGTATTCTATCACCCCCTTCACCCTTCTGACGTACATGGCAGTACATAAGAAGGTAGAGGTTGTAGAGAGGATGCACTCACTGGGAGGTGCACCCCAAGAGGGGATCCATCGGGGCTCGTCAAAGGGAAAAGCAGTCAGTAGCAGGTCTCCTACGATGGGACCTTCTAGGTTCAGGCCAGTGGGGAGCATGCCATAGCAGTTCCAGTTCAGATCTTCAGGTCCTCGTCCCTTTTTCATGAGCCCAGGACCAAGGTGTTTTTCTTGTGGAGGTTTCGGGCACGTTCAGAGTCGGTGCCTGACCCGAGCTCATTACGGTGGAGGTGGGAAGGTTCAGCGCCCACCTCAGCAGTACCAGTTGTCGGTGAGGCCCTTCCAGCAGCAACAGGACCATGATCCTCCAAGGGCAGACTTTGCGGGAGGAGGCCGACCTCAGGGTGCTCCTCAAGGACCTCGACCAGGGCATGGTCGGGGAGGTGGACGACATCAGAGAGGCAGAGGAGCTGGGAATGGATAGTTGCACGTAGCGGAGTTGGTAGCTCTAGCAGGACCAGAGGTGGTGCAAGGTACGATTTGTTTGTTAAGCACTCTTGTTTCTGCTTTGTTTGATTCGGGAGCTTCATACTCCATTTTTGTACCTGTTCTAGCCCATTATTTAGGGCTAGACGTAGAGAGACTTTCCGTACCACTGATGCTGAGTACACCAGTTGGAGGCAAGACCAGTGTATCTTATGTTTGTCGGGGATGTGGGCTGACGTTGGGACCACATCGATCTAGTGGGGACCTACTTCTGTTATAGATGTAGCCTTACAATGTCATCCTAGGCATAGACTGGTTGTTTTATGTTAGTTCTGTTATCAACTGCTTCTGGAGAAGAGTCTTGTTCTCCGACGTGGACGGGAAGCATGTAGCTTTTGTTGGTGAGAGGAGATATTAGGTGGGAAGATGGCGTGTGGAGCCTCTCCTTTTTTTGTTAGGTGGGATATCAGTGGTTCCAGCTGATACAAAGATGATGGATGTCCCGGAGGTTGTTGGTGAGTACCTCGATGTTTTTCCTGAGGAGGTTGTGACTCTACGCCCCCCCCCCCCCCACGTGACGTTGAGTTCGGGATAGACTTATAGCCTGGTGCCCATCTGATTTCGATGGCCCCTTATCGGATGGCACCATCAGAGATGTGGATTCATATTTACGATCTGATGGAGAAAGGTTTTGTTCAACCCAGCGTATTGCCATGGGGTGCTCCGGTTTTGTTCATGAAGAAGGCAGATGGTGGTGTCAGGCTATGTATAGACTACCAAAGGTTGAACTAGGTAACGGTCAAGAACCGCTTTCCCCTCCCAAGGATAGATGATCTCTTCGACCAACTGAGGGGAGTAGGTTGGTTTTCCAAGATTGATCTATGATCTGGATATCATCAGCTGAGGGTAAAATACAACGACATCTCGATGACGGATTTCAGGTGCAGGTATGGGCACTTCGAGTTTTTGGTGATGCCGTTTGGAGTTACGAATGAACCGGTTGTGTTCATGGGACTTATGAAATTTGTTTTCTACGAGTTTGTGGACCGGTTCGTCATTGTGTTTATTGATGAAATTCTGATCTACTCAATATCAGAGGAGGAGCACGTTGAGCATCTCAGGTCTATCTTGGAAGTCCTTCGGCACCACCAGCTTTACGGGAAATTGTCGAATTGTAAGTTCTTGACCCAAGAAGTACACTTCCTTGGGCACGTAGTGTCTTAGCATGGAGTTTCAGTGGACCCGTAGAAGGTGGAGGCAATTGTTTCTTTAGAGGCACCCAAGGGTGTGGCAGAAGTTCGTAGTTTCATGGGGTTGGCTGCTTACTATCGTAGGTTCGGTTCATACTTGCATCGAGTTGCTCCTCCATTGACAGCTTTGACGAGGAAGAACCAGGTCTTCCTATGGAGCGAGCAGTGCTAGAAAGCTTTCGACTACCTGAAGGAGAAGTTGGTTAGTGGTCCCATAATCAGGTTTCCATAGGAAGGGTTGTTGTATGAGGTGTTTTGTGATGCTTCTGGCCTTGGTCTGGGGTGCGTGCTGATACAGAAGAAGGGAGTGATCTGTTATGGGTCTAGGATGTTATGCCATCACAAGCATAACTATTCCACCCATGACCAAGAACATGCAACTGTAGTGTTCTCACTGATGTTGTGGTGACATTACCTCTTTGGGGAGCGCTTTGTGGTCTTCTCAGATCACAAGAGCCTGCGTTATATCTTCTCCCAGCGTGACCTAAATTTAAGGCAGTAGAGATGGGTTGAGTTTCTCCAAGACTATGACTTTGAGATCTCTTACATTGAAGGTAAGGGAAAAGTTGTGGCTGATGCCTTGAGCAGGAAGTCGCATCAGGAAGTAGTTCGGGAGTCCACTGATGCTTGGAAAGCGATGGGAGAGTTGGTTGCCTTGCACTTGGATGCCATGGTAGAAGGTGTTAGAGGATGTTTGTTTCAGATGATGGTGCAGCCCTCCTTGCTATAGCTGGTGGATGAGTCTCAGTGGGGGGACATCGAGGTGGAAGTGATGCAGGATCGTGTTGATTAGGGCAACGCTCCAGAAGGATGGCCATAGGACAACCGACATCAGATGTTTTTCCATGGAAGGTTGTTTGTCCTGGGGACAATGCGTGAGGGAGTTCTCCGTGAGTTCCATAGCTCAGACTTGGAAGTATATCCAGGAGTTTCAAAAATGTACCAAGGCCTGAGGGAATAGTTTTGGTGGACCAGGGTGAAACAGACAGTGGCAAAGTTTGTGGCTAAATGCCTAGTGTGTCAGCAACTGAAGGCTGAACACCAGGTTCCCAGCAGTTTGTTGCATCCTTTAGATGTCCCCGAGTGGAAGTGGGATGACATCTCAATGGAATTTGTCACAGGACTACCCAAAGCTCAGGGTGGTTATGATGCTATCTGGGTAGTGGTGGATCGACTGACGAAATCAGCTCACTTCTTAGCAATTAAGGATCCAGGCCCTGTGAGAACCTTAGCACAGAGGTACGTAGATGAGGTGGTACATTTGCATGGGGTTCCAAAGACTATCATCTTAGATCGGGATAATCGGTTTACGTCACGAGTCTAAAGGGGGTTACAACATGCTTTTGGCACCCAGATACGCCTTTGCACTGCTTTCCACCCCCATACCGATGGACAGACGGAGCGGACTATCCAGACATTGGAGGACATGCTGCGAGTATGCGTTGTGCATTTCGGAGGATCATGGGTATGACACTTGACTTTAGTAGAGTTCGCCTACAACAACAGCTTCCACTATAATATTGGAATGGCACCGTTTGAGGCTTTGTATGGAAGACCATGTCGTTCACCCATTTTTTGGGAAGAGGTTGGTTAGACAGGTGCTCTTGGGCCAGAGGTAGTGCATATTACCACAGAGAAAGTACAGCTTTTACGTGAGAGGATGAATGCGGCACAAGACTGACAGAAGTCTTATGCTGATCGTTGGAGGAGGCCATTGGAGTTCGAGGTGGGAGATCATGTGTTCTTGAAGGTTTCCCCTCGACGGGGGCATCAGAGGATTGGGAAATGGAGTAAGCTCTCACCTAGGTTCATCGGACCTTTTGAGGTGCTGACGTAAGTCGGAAAGGTGGCATATCAGCTGGCTCTGCCACCTCAATTGGAGAAGGTTCATGACGTCTTCCATGTCTCCCTACTTCTTCGGTACTTACATGCCGACTCCAACGTTATCAACTGGGGAGAGCTAGATATGGGAGACGACGCGACCTTCGATGAAGGACCAGTCAGAATCGAGTATCATAAAGAGAAGGTGCTCCATGGACAAACCATTCCCCTGGTTCGTGTGTTGTGGAGGCATCGTGGCCTCGAGAAGAGCACTTGGGAGCAGGAGACCCAGATGCATGCTCAGTACTCAGAGTTGTTTTGACTTGTGTTTTTCCCTTGTTCTTTTGAGCTTTTAGTTGATGTTGTAATATGTACCTTTGATTTATGGAATGCTTGGCTTGTCAGTTGTGAGACCTTTTGTTTCCTTGTCCCCTGGTAGTGTGTAGCATGTCCGGATGTGTGGGGAAGGGGAAAACCTGACCCTCAATCAAGACGCATTAATGCGGATGCGATTGAACCCGTGCGGGTGAGTCAGTGCCGCCTAAAGCGGATAATATCTCGACATGGGAGAAGGAATTTCCCAAAACCATGTGTTCGGGCAGTGTGTTGGTTGTGTGGTGTTGGGGGTAGTGCGAGTTGAAAAATCGTAATTTATGAAAGTGGGAAGACCCAATTCTTAATCGAGACGCATTAATGAGTATTCGATTTAACCCGTTCAGGCGAGTTAGTGCCGCCTAATGCGGACAATATCTCGTCATAGGAGAAGGAATTCCTAACACATATGATTAGGGTTGTTGGTTGGGTTCCGGTTATAATGAGAACCCTAAGAGGTATCTTGTTGGATTTCCTCTCGGTTGGTTTTGAATTCTCGGGGACGAGAATGTTTTAAGAGGTATCTAATGTAATGGACCGGACCTCTCCGGCCCACTCCTTTGTCAAAAAGATGGTCACGAAGTGTTCTGGAGGGTAAAATGGACTTTTCCCACACTTTCCAGAATTTTGAAACTACACGCCGTGTAGTTTGAGTACACGCAGTGTACCCCCTTCCCGGGTATACCCCATGTTGCAGACCGTGTCCTTGCTGTGTGGAATAATGGGTGCACGTCGTGTGCCTAGTTCTACACACCGTGTAGTCCTTCCCTGCGTACGCGTTACCAGTCAACGGCCGTGTACCATGTTGGAGCCGTGTCCTTGCCGTGTGCAATAAATGAGTACATGCCATGTGTCCAAACTACACGCCGTGTAGTCTTTCCCCGCGTATGTGTTACCCTCAAACCGTGTGTTGACTAGTCAATGGTCGTAGAGCCGTGTTGGAAGCCGCATGGAGATCGTGTAAAATAACCGAGTACACGTGGTGTACCATAAAGTACATGCTGTGCACTTTTACTTTTCTCGCCTATAAAAGGAGGGGTCCCCTCCTCCTTTCAATTCACTCCTCTCCTCCCCTTTCCTCTGAGCAGAGCTCTCCCAAGAGACTCAAAGGCTCCTTTTCTTCCATAACATCTTCGTCCAAGCTCCGATTTACGATCCGTCATCAGCCACAGGATCATAACGACGAGGCGGAACATCCGAGGTTAGATACGTTGTCTTTCCTTTGGCCTTTTCTTTCTGACATCCACCCGAGGAGGTTTTGCCGGGACCCAACAGAAGTGACGGACACCGACAGACATCTTCTAAAGTTGATCCGGGGGAGCGTTGTGATCAGAACCTGTTGAGGTAGGGATCTTACCTTCATCTCTCTAATTTGTGCATCATGAGGGGTGGGTATCGTTTTGTTTTCATGAGAAACAGTTGATCCATTAAATAAAGATAATAACTGGTTAAAGAACGGGGATGGGGAAGTTGTTATGTTTATCTTTGTTTATCCTATTGATATGTTATGAATTGAATGTGATTATGCCTATTTAAAATCACGGTCGTTGGGGGACTTTGCTTGAGCAATTAAATGTTGCCCTATCTTTTTGACCGTTTTGTGGATGGAACCTTGTGGAATGTGAAATTTGGTTAATCATGTAAATTTGGATGATTAAATGAAAATTTGGAACCCCTGTGTGATCACCCCGGTTGAACAAAGATGGAATAAGGAACATGTGGGTGTTGGCTCGGATACATGGCATGTGATGGGGGTGTTTTGTGGGTTGTTGTGGATCGGGTGAGCAGTGGGGCTGCAGTTGGCTTGGTTGTGGGTTGGTTTGAATACTATGTTAGTGATGGGTGGTGGGGCTGCAATAAATGGTATTAAAGGGATAATGATGTACGGGTTTCGGTGTGGTTGTGGTTATGGTGGTTGGAAGCGGGGCTACGGGGATGGGTTGAATGTGAACGGACTTTGGGTTGTGGTTAATAAATAAAAATGAAAGAGTTAATTAATGGTGGTGCTTGGTAACGGAACAGAATTAATTATCAATGGGGTTGGTTGGTTGATAAGAAGGGCTTGGTTGTGCTGCTTGTGTTTTCCTATCTTGATTTGTGGATGGCAGAGATATGTTTACGAACGATCATTGTGGTTGGTTGTGGATAGTTTCCCAGTAGTTAAGGAACTAAATAAACTAATTCTTCTAATATGTGAAAAACTAAATGGGGTTGGGGTTGTTTGTTGTATGCATGCTTCATAGTAGCAGTGCCGAGGCACGTGCTCAGTTTCTCTGTTTAGAAGCCATAGGTTGGGCTGTGTGGTTGGTATATATATATATCTGTATCTTTTTTGTTTTATCGCACCCCACCCATGTTGAGCACTTAGTGTTGAACAGTCCCATTTCATGGGAGAGGGTGTTTTTCCCTTAGTTACTTGCTCCTCCCTGATCCTTCTCCCCTAGGTTGTGATGGCTTGAGGCGACCTTACACATAAGACTCTCCAGGTAGGTTTCGATTGAGGTGGCTTTAGCCTAAGACTCTTTGGGTACGTTCTACTGTTTCCCAAGAATCATCGAGATGAGGCCCAGGTGTGTGTTGGTGGGATACGTGGTTGTGAGGCGCAGGTGTGTGCGGGTGGGATATGTGGTTGTGAGGCCTAGGTGTGTATGGGCGGGGAGAGTATGGCAGTGTCAAGACGTTCACCATTAGGAAGAGAAGCTAACCAAAGGGAAATGGTGCGGGGTACCCAATACTCTTGTTACTTATATTCTACTACCTGTTGTTCTTGTGTTTTGTTGAGTGTGGCTGGTGAGGTTTGGGGGATAGAATTCATTTCTAGGTTTCTTCTGTTGTTCTCACGGGACATTAGGATTTCTCCCCACTTGTGCACGAGAGCATTAGGTTTCCCTACTGAGTATACTTGTATGGTCACCCTACATTTACTTTCAGGTTTCCAGGAGGACTACCAGGGCCGTGCGGGGCCCTACTATTAAGACAGTTGGAGTTGTTACAGTTGTTGTAGTCTTGTTTCTTTTGGTACTGTACTTTGAGCTTTATTGTACTTGTACCTTGTTATAAAATTATTTAAACATGCATGTGGGCTTGTTTTGGGTTTATTTCTATACACTTGTTCTTTTTTCCTTTTGGTGGTTGACTTGTCCCATTTCCCGATCCAAAATAATAAAAAGGGTAATGCCTCCCATATTTGTGAAAACTCATACCCTTGGTGCTATTCGCCACCCTAGGGCCTACTACAGGCGGGACTTGGGGGTCATTATCTCCCTTTCACCATTTCCAGCTCAGGAGGGGCATCTTTGGTGGGAGGGGGTCGTGACAATGGTTTTCATAATTCTCATCGTTATTTTATTTTGGAGTTTAATTTTTAATTCAAAATTACTCCAAACTCAAATATTCTTTACTTCATAATACGTAGAAAACAATATGTATTATCCTAAACCCTCTTGAAAATATATTTTTAATTTAAGACTAGTTAAATTAGAACCATAATTTTAATGGAAATAGTAATTCTCCATACTTCTTCACTTAATAAGTTATTATAATATTAATTACATATTAGTATTTTAATAACAAAAAATAATATTCAAATCCATTGGGTTCAAAAACATGAGAGAGTAAAATATATAAAGAAGTGGTTATGGAAAACCTATTTTTATATATTCTCAATATCATATTATTACACATAGATGGAATACTTAACGAGTAGGACTTGGTGAGGTAGGGTGGTAGTTGACTTGATATGCGCTAGTTGATTATATTATTTAATCACTAGAGTTTTAGAATATTTCTTATACATTTTTCAAGAGTTCTTGAGCATTATATTACTGAGTACACCTGTTGTTCTCACCCCAATATAAATAAAATTATTTTTTGGGTTTCTAGGGTGAATTTGGTGGCTAAAATGGATAGTATTGGCCAAGAGGTGGGGATTGGATGTGGAATTATTATCTAGTGATTTTATTTTGGTGTTTTTATTTGGATTCTTTTTTTTGTATAACATATTCATGAATTCTAGGATTATTTTAGAACATGGTTTATTTATATAAGCATTTTGATTGATGGTTTCAATTATTTATATCATGGGTATATGTGGGTGATTCCTTCCATTTTCATGTTTCATACTCTCAGTGTTAGTCACCAACCTAGGGATCATTGGATACATGCCTTAGGGGTAAAACACATATTCAATATAAGACCAACATGGGTTCCCAATGGGGGTGAGATGTTATTTACTAATATCAAATATTATTCATGAAAAAATGAATAAATATTTGATTTATAAACTCATAATAATTTTATTTATTATTAGGGAAACAGTACCAGATAAACATAGTTCATGAAGTTGACCAAGGATACTAGCTATGAAATGGTATTATTTGTCCTATCATAATCTGAGTCATGTACACCATATTTACCTAATGACTAACTAAAATGGTGCTTCATATAGGATAGAGACCTTAGAGAGGTATATTTATCAAGATTATTTGTGCTTGTGTTTGAATATAAGTGATTAAAGGAAAATTGAAGGAATATGACTAAATGATTTTGATTAAATAAATTACATTCTACCGGTTTCAAATTTTGAATCATTGTTTGTAGAGATACTGTATTGTTATCATCTACACATGGTTTTAGTTATCAAGGTCAAAATATATTATTTGATTGATTATAGGAGGCCTAAACTGACCATGGTGGATGAGGAATAGAGGAAGATGTTATATAAGTTCAATACCCAGTGATTGGAGATGTGTGAGGGGAGTGTATCGAATATAGAGACCGATAATTTGATGAAGGATCATCAGATTGATCTATGACTATTTTGATCCAAATAGACTATCTATTAATATTGGACGTTAGTTAAGTGATAGGAGTAGTAAGGCACTATTAAATTTTATATTTCAAGGAGAATAGGGTGTAAAAAGTATTTTTCAGATGATTTTTAGTAATAGTTTCATACAAAATTCCTATCATCAATGATAATGGTCGTGAATAGGTAAGATCTTTTCCCCTTCAAACAAGGTAATTTGAACATGTAAGGGACCAAGATTAGGTTTAAGGAACTTCTTCTATATTCCCCTAATCTCATTACTTATGAGGAGTTGAGAGTTGATCATTTGATAATGACTAGGGGGAGTTCGCTCAGGGGGGGGGACCTCTCACATTCTGCTCCTGACTCATGATGGTGGGGGGCCTCTATGTGAGTACCTCCCCCTCCGGCAGGGGAGGGACCTTCGTCATCTTTCATGGGAGAGACATCTTTTTTCCACCCTTTTGAAACCCCATGTTCCTTCCTCCATTTCCTCAGTTCTCATTGAGATCTATGGTTCTGGATCTGTTCAATGAATTCCCTAATCGTCCAATCTCACTAGCGGATTTCAACGATGCTTCGACTCTCCTCAACTGAACTCTGATTGCTCTATTCTTGACGTGAAGGCCCTATATGGATTCTTTTGACTGGATTTTTTTTGATTCCTGGTACTTTTAATACAGATATACCATGGGATTTATGGATACTAAAAACATCAAGAATCAGTTTGCTTTAGAAGAGGATTTGATCAAGGCCTGTAATTTTGCTAACTGATGTTTCAATAAGTCAGATTTCTTCACATTTAGATGGTCATATTACTTCCACATGATGTTTGATTCTTCCCTAGTCCTAGTTTGGGTGAGTTTTCCTAATTTCCCCTTACCTTTTCAAAATCATTTAGTATTTAGGATGTTAGTAAATCTCGTAGGTAGGTTCCTTTGATCTGACAACTGAACCAAATCCCTTTTCCATCCTATTAACCCTCAGGATTGTCTGGAAAATGATGATTCTATAGATCCTCCTAAATTTTTTGGATAACCGTATAAGAATAGTTTCTTTATAGGAAACCTATTTTTTATGAATCATGGGTCGATTTTTGTTTGATGTGTATGTGTATGGGGCACTCATTGGCAGTCTACAAGAGTGGGGCTAGATTTCCAGATTTGCATACTAGTTTGGTCACCAATGACTCCAGCAAGGATCATATGACTAGTGTGTCTATTTCATCCTCTAGTCAAGATCATGAAGATGGGATTATAGTGGATAATAATGGCCAATATGAACCTAGATAGCGGAATCCTTTGTTTACTGACATCTTTAATCGGATAATGAAGGATCTAGATATTCATCAACCATATATGAATGTTTCATTGAAGATAAGGAGTCTAGATATGGAAAATGAGGATAATCTTAATTTATAATCTCAAACTATGGTTGTGAGAGGTTTCATGATCTACTTGGGTGAATCTTATGTGGCAGTGGTGTGTCTAGGGAGTTCTCTTGGTGCAGGTGGTCAGGTAGTGGTTCTTAATGAATCCAAGGAGGTTTTTTTATAGATGATATTAACATGAGAAAGGAGTTACGAGGTATTGAGTTGATTAGGGAAATTCCTAGTAGGGTGGGGGTTAATATAGAGTTGGGTATTAATTTTTGTATTTTATAGTTGGATGAGAAGATTCAAGTGCTTGAGGATGTTTCGGTCAGGCATATGAATGAGCAGTAGGCCCTCGTTAGTGAACACATTGTGGAAGAGTCATAGGAAGAGGTAATGGGAGATATTCCTCTGAGCCCGAGGAAGAAAAAGATCTGAAAGGGAATCAATAAATAAAGGAAGGACTACTCTTATTTTCCTCCTCCATTAGAGGTACGTTCTTCTAAAAAAGATGAGAGATAAGAAGATAGATAGTTTTTTCAATTGTCAGTAGTAGATTTTAGGTGACACTTTTGAGAAATCCTTGGAATTGATTATGATCAGGGAATAAGAAATAGTTGAACATGTGATGGCCTTGAATTCCACTGAAGATGAATCTACAAGAAATATGGGGAGGTCATTGAGGGTGACTCACAATGAGCACCAATATTCCTAGTTTGACAAGAAAAATCTGATTTGTGTTGGGGGATTCAACAGTGGGAAAATCAACCTTGAAAAGTATATCCATACCTAGAACAATTTGGATTTTAACTTTGAATATTTTCTTTTGGATGAAGTAAACACTCAGTTAAACCTTATTTTTTGGAAATTTTTTAGTGATATTCCATCTAGTAGGATGAAATTATCCTTTAATGACTATGTAATATATTTTGGTGTTTGATCTCTGGGTTTTACACTTTTTCCTCAAAAGTGTTTGATTAATAAAGAACGGTAATTTTCAATAGATTGGAGCATTTGGACTTGGCAATACATTTGGGGAATCAATATACCACCACCCACTTTACATTGTCTATGTTCATGGTGGTATAAAAGATAGTTTTGGAGATTGAGAGGATGCATGATTAGTCAGGGTTATCTTGTGAAGGGAGACATCACAACTCTATGAGAAGTAGAGCTATTGGTGGTGGATTGTAGGAGTTGGTCCAGTCGACGTATCAACTATATGGGTGTTTTCCTAATCAATTTTCTTCTTCTTCTGAAGTTTGTAGCCATAAAAATTTTCAATTTCTGACAATTCTTGGGGATCAACATGGTATGGGAGACCAAGTCCCTTATCTACCTCAACAATAGTAGTTGTCAAAGAATCTATATCAAAAGAAGGTGTAGCATTCATATGTTCCTCTAAGAGGATTTGGTTCTAGTAGAGGCTAGGATTATGACGATCCTATCCCTTTGGGATATATGGCCAAGTGAGACCATGTGGTGGTCATAGTAGCATGTAATAGGACATGAAAATGAAGAAATTCATGGAATATATGTGCTTGTTCATGATGGTCTATATATATTCCAATATACAATATTTTTATCTTATACTAGAGCTTATTATTGTTTGATTCTAGAGAATTACACTAATTTTTTTTCATCCACCTTGGTCCAACCTTAGGTATCATAGTGAATATAATTCTAGTGCCCCTAGTATTGAGTATGATAGTTAGATGTAAGATGAATCTATATGATGTGTGGATAGGTTATGAGATGATGATAGGGACACATCACTCATATTTGCAAATCTTTTCATTTACTATTTGTATTCTGGGTGCATTGTTATAGATTTATTTCAAAATATATTTTATTTTGATGATGAGGAAGGCCAACTTGTGGAGTTTTTTGTGAGTGGGATCAGCATATTGATCGTAGATGTTTGGTTCCATTGTTGTCTTAGTTAGAAGCATTGTCATCAGGTTCAGTGTATGAACATGTGGTGGATCTTTCTAGATCCAGGGGGATTCCTATTGTTTTCCCCATGGAGGTTGTAAACCTACCCACACGTCCTTACATAAATTTTGAAATAGAGTTGTAATTAAGTGCTTATTTTATTTATATGAATCCTTACCGAATGAAACTTTTGAGCTATGGGAAATGAGGAATGATATTGATGAACTGATTAAAAAGTGTGTTATTAGGCCCAATATGTCACTGTAGGGTACCATTATATTATTCACCAAGGTTGTAGATGGTGGAATAAGTTTTTTTTGTCGATTCAAGGTAATAAATTATGGTGGAATTCAATAACCATTACAATCATTCAAGGATTGATGATCTATATAACATATTAAATGTTGGAAACTAGTTTCTAAAGTTTGATATGTGAATTGGATATCACCAAATGATATTTAGGGAGGATTACATCTTAATGGCCACTTTCAGGTGTAAATATGGACACTTGAGTTTGAATCCATGACGTTAGGTGTCACGAATGCCCCGACAATGTTTATATAACTCATGAAATCAATGTTCCATGAATTAATAAAATAGATTTTATTCTATTCATTGAATAAAAAATCATATACACCATATTATAGGAGGATCATGTGGTGCATAATATGACTACTTTATAAGCCCTTTGTCACCAAATTCATTATGGAAATATTTCCAAGTTTAATTTTTTAAACAGTAGGTGCACATATTTAAAAATGTGGTTTCTCAATGGGGATTGGTTTTGGATCCATTAAATATTAAGGCCATTATTTCTTGGGAAGTTCCCAATAATTTTGTATAGTTTCATAGTTTTATTGGTCTCACATGATTTTATTAGAGGTTTTTATCCAATATCACTAGGATCGTGGCCCCATTGACTATCTTGACCCAGAAAGACTAGGTCTTCTTATATACTGATCAGTTTGTTGCATCATTCAGTTACATAAATGTGATATTGATCGATGATCCCATACTCCAACTAATGGATGTGGGGGGTTATTCTTAGGTGTTTTTTATCCTTTCCATCTCAGTTTTAGGTGTGTTTTGACATAATAGAGAGTATTAATATTATATGGGTATAGGTAGTTACATCCCCATGAGTGTATATATATGACTCATGATATCGATTTTGTGGTAGTGGGTTTTTCTCTAATGTTTTGGTGACATTACTCCATCAATTATTAATTTTCAGTCTTTACATACCTCATGTTCTTGGGGATTATTTTATCTCAACTTGATATAAATAAGTTACAATAGAGGTGGATTAAGTTTCTTTAGGAATGTATATTTGATATATCCTACTCACAGAGTAAGGGGAATGTATTTATAGTTGCACATAGTATAAATTCATGGGGAGATACTATTTGAAATTCTAGAGATTATTATTGGGTAATGGAGGAGATTATAGTAATGCACATTGATAAAGAGGATTTCATTGGTAAAGGTTACATGCTTTAGATGATATTGATTTTCTCTTTGATGAAGTGAGTGGAGGAGTCTCATTGGAGAGACTCAAGGGTAAATGTTATGTTGGGTTTTGTCCTTCATAGGGATTCTCTAGTGGGATGGTCAGAGGAAGATTGACATCAGATGATGCTTTAGGAGAGTCTATTCATTCTATTAGTGGTGTATGAGGAGGTTGTCCATGTGATCCGTAGCTCAATAATGGTAGTGTATTGTGTTATGTAAAATAGGTAACATTACTATATAGGTAAAATTTGGTGGCCTAGGATGAAGAAGTTACTATAATATTTTGTATCATAGTTCTTAGTATGACAGCAGCTGAAGGTAGATCATCATGTACGAGAGCCTTCGTACAGATATTGAGGACTCGAAAAGTGTATCCAAGAGACCTGAGATCAAAACCAAGAGGAGGGGTAATATCTAGGGTAATGTAGTAGTACTATAGCAGTCACTGTAGTGGGTACTATAGAAGTTACTATAGTAGTTACTGTTCAGAACTATTGCATCCAAACCTTTTCACCCATTTGGGCCTTCGGGCCACTAGTTTGGTCTTTGGATCCTTCAAGGCCTTCGGGCCACCCAAGGACTTTGAGACAGTAAGGATTTTGGGCCACCATAATGAATTCGGGCCCCCAAGGTGTTCAGACCACATGATCAATGTATTTTCCCCATATAGACTCTAAAAAAAGCATCCCCATAGTAGGATTCCGAGTAGGTGCACCCACTAGAGCAGAACCAATGGATTTGGAAGAATGAGAGGGTATGAAAATGCAATCTGGACTAGCCTTTGCCTACACGAGAAGCTTAGATAGATGGACACGCAAAGTTGGAGAGCTAACTTCATGATGTTGATTCTAGGGAGGGGCAGTTCCATGTAGTTATAATCTGGTTGAATTCACTAAGACATTTGAGTCATGTAATGTATCATAAGCATAAGGGACATGTAATCTCTTAGCCTATGGGACTTTTATGGGATCCTCCTCATACCTTGAAAGGGGGGCTATCAAAAATAAATCAAAAAGGCCTTCGATATATTCTAAAGGTATAGAATCTTGTTCAAGGTGGTTTTTGTAGTAGTTGAAAATCTATGAATAGAAATGGGAGGATATATTGAAGGATTTTTCACTGGCCTACAATCATCACCTATAGGATGTGATGTTTTTCTGGGTTATGGTGGATTGATTGATGAAGTAATCTCACTTCATTGAGATTAGAGAGTTGAGTGTTGTGGTTGTTTTGGATATATGGTATATAAATTAGGTTGTATATCATGATAGGTATCGAGGAACATTATTATTTATATGGGTCCTCATATAACCTCATAAGTCTAGCGAAGATTGATTTGTTTTGAGATCCAAGTTTCACATTAACACTATATTCCATGCTTAGATGGATGGTAAAACTATGTGTACCACCTAGACAAGGAAGTATATGTTTCAAGCATGAATCTTATATTTTTTAGACATTAGGTGAATAAAAATCCATTGGTTGTGTTTTCTTATAACATCTTTCACTCTTCCGTTGGAATAGATCTGTCACGACCCGTCCTCAGGGCCCGTGCTGTGACTACCCAAAGCCCACCTTCCATAGGCCAGGGGCTGACGACTAGCACCAAGGCGTAATTCGTGATAAAAAAGGGAAGACATTGCCTTTGTAAAGTAAACAAACACCATAGAGAAAGAAAGAAGAAGTAAACACTAAGTAAAACTGGGTACAATAGTAAGTGCGGAAAAGTAAGTGGGCCAGAATACAAACCCAAACTGAAAGTAAAGTACAACTAGAAAAAAAGTATAGCAACTGAAAGTAAATCCACAACGTCTAGCCGTCCATTGGTAGTCCCACCTGAAGGGTGGGTACAGATAGCCTCCTTAGCTCCACGGGTCCAACCGTCCGCTCCGTGTACGTCCTACCCAATGGTCCACCTCCAGGTACCAACTTGCTCCACCAGCCTCCACTACGATCAGTGTTGTCCATCGTTTGCATCCAACACAACGTAGTGCGGGCGTAGCCCATGCAGGGGTGAGTATAAGCTACTCAGTAGAGACCTCGAGACCCTCGAAGGTCTCCCAGAATCCGCAAAGGATAATCCACAAAGGAAAGATAAGATCACAAAGTAACATACGACACTACTTAGGTATATGCCAATACATATATCTAAGTCATCAATTCTAGTTCGGCTCCAACATCCGAGACCAAGTACAACCCAGTGCAGATAGGAAAACACAACCCAATCCACACAGGAATCATAACGTAATCCACACAGGATATCAAGTCAATATTATCGAAGATAAGGATTGATAGTCAAGACTCAGCTCACACATGAATACTTCTTCGTAAGATAATAGTGATGATCAGATGTAGCCACTGATTCATCTAAGCCGTCGGAACCACACAGGATCGATAGGTACTAAGCCCCGCAATGACCCACAATGGATCGATAGGTACTAACCCCCGCAATGACCCACAAAGGATAGATAGGTACTAACCCCCGAAATGACCCACACAGGATCTGACCCACACCAGATCGGTATGCGCTGGCCCACACAGGACTGCTGAGCGCTGACCCACACAGGATCTGACCCACACAGGATCGGTAGCACTGATCCACATAGGATCACTGAGTGTTGTAGTCATCTCCGTCGAATCCACGGAATATTTCTGTACAGCCGTCATCGTCATCGTAGTCGCAGCCAGCTCTAGGGTTCCCGCACACAACAAGCTCGTTCGGGAGGGTCCGCTCCACGACCCGAGGGGCTGATACATCAACTGACACAATGTCCGGATTTGATGTATCCAAATGTTCCATATCGTCAACATGAACTCAAAGTCACAGACTGCGCGTCAATCAGACACCCAGTCTGAGAGTTATTGGCTTTTTCGTCCCATTGGCCCGATTGGTTCTTAAGTCAAAACCAACCCGAACATACTCCAACTACGTCCAAACCTCAAGCGGAGTAAGCTAAAATGTCCTTCTCACTAATAGGAATCTAACAAAGTCGACGGCATGTCAATCGGACGTCCGGAGCTCAAGTTATAAGCGTTTTCGATCCGAGGGCCCGATTGGTTTTGTGTTCGAACCAACCAGGCCAAACACAAAGATCTCTTAAACCTTGAGTATTATATACCGAAATGACCGCCTCGATCCAGGGATCACATAGAAGCTAACGGTGTGTCATTCGGAGGTCTGTAGCCCATGTTATGGGCAAAAGATCGAAAGAATTCTGTGAATAGGGGGTTCGGGCCCGGTCCGACCCGGCCTGATACCCCCCGGGTCGGCCCGAACCGGGTCGACCCGACCCGAGTCCGGGTCATGCTTGGTGTGTGCGGCCCGGCGTGGCCTGGGCGCAGCCCAGCCTGGCCTGGCGGCCCGTCCTGGAGACTTGGCCTGGCCCGTGTGGCCGGGCGGCTCGGCCGTAACGGCCGAGCGGAAGGGGGGGGGGGGGCTCGCTGCCCCCCTCTTTGTGAAACCGCGGCCCCCATGTGGGGAGCGGGGGGGATCTCCTTCGGCCAGCTAGGGGTTATGACCCCTATCTTATTGGAATCCGGCCGGCCGGTTATTGCTGCCGTGGGACCGCCGGGGTCCCGCCCTCCTGCTCCGGCACCGGCGGCCGAAAGCCGACCGCTGCTACCTGCTCCGCCGCGGCCAAAGGCCGCGACCTTGGTCCAACCAGCGCGTCACGATGGCGACGTGCTCATCCTTCGCAGCCCCGCTCCGGCCGCGGCCTCTTCGAGGTTCTCCGGCGCGGCGCGACGGCGCTGCGTCTTTGTTCGTCTATAACGGCACGGAGCGACAGCGCCTCTTTTCTCCGCCCATTCCTTGATATTTCCACACGGTGCAACGGCACCGCGCTGCCTTTCTCGTGTCTCCAACAATTCAAACAATCAAGGGGGGAGGAGGGCCGGCCGTGTTCATGCGGTCCGACCTCCTCCCGTTATTGGGATAACATGCGGCTCAATTAGAGAATATGGCCGACGATAAAAGTATTCACGAACAGGAAAAAATTAATCCCCTACCTCAAGCGTTGTCATCGAGCGAGGTTTGTCACGGAAAGGGATGTCGCGGAAGGAGACTCTGTAAGCGTCTCAGAAGGGGGATCGTTGGCATCCCATTGTCGATCTCTGAGGATGGCGTCTCTCACTTGCTGCAAGGAGGGAGGAAGACGGTATGTCGAACTCCCCATTTTGGTGATAGAGGTTTTCGTCGAAGGCTCAGTGTTCTTTGCGTTCTTTGACAAGGAACAAAAACATTCTTCGTAACATAGATCTTTCCATTCCAAAATACTCTCACACAACAAAACCACCCTAATAAAATAAGTGTTTCCTTAATTTATTACTCAATCCAAATGTTTTTGAAATTAAAATTTGAATTATTCAATTAATTGAATTAATTGAAAAGTTTTAACCGCCCAATTAAAGAGGCGATTAATATTTAGTTAAACACAAGAGTTGACTTTCATTTAATGGGGGTGCGAGTGCGTTCCCTAATTAAAAGAGGGGGTTGAAGAAGTGAATAGGTGGGGCTCGTGTGGGCCCCACCCCACAAATATCCTACCTAGTGTAGTAGGATATAGTGGGTCCCACTCCAACAACTTAGCTTAGGTTAAACTACTTTAAATAAAAATAAAATTTGTTGCACCATTTTATTTTATTCTTCACATAACCCAAAATTTTAAGTACCACACCCGAGAAAATGCAACTCCAAAAAGGTGTTCCTAAGCAATTACCGGAACTGCGATTCCATCGGTGTCCTCAGATTTCGATTCCGAGCACCGGTTCAAATGTTAGGCAAAATCCCACTCGTTCATTCACTGAACGTACCCGAGCTAGACATCAAAAAATTATTCCGGGCTCACCAGGCCTCAGAATCAGGTGCCGTCAGAAACTACGTTCTTGTAAAATCCCAAATAAAATTAAGAAAAAAAATCCCTTGAATTTTATGGGTCTTTAAATTACTCCCACCTCAGGGCATTACATCCTCATAATGATACATCATAAACTAGGGAAACAAATGTGGGTACTGAGCATGCATCTGAGCCTCCTGCTCCCAAGTGCTCTTCTGGAGGTTCCCGTGGTGCCATCTGACACGAACTAGAGGAATCGACCGTCCACGTAGGAACCACTCCTATTGATCCTCGATCTCCACCGTGACCTCCGCAAAGGTCACCCCATCACCAATGTCTAGCTCCCCATGGTCGATGATATGCGTCAAGTCATGCACGTATCTCCTCAGCTGAAATACGTGGAAGACATCGGGCACCCGGTGCAACTGAGGTGGTAGAGCCAGGAGATAAGCCACCTCGCCTATCCTTTTGAGGACCTGGAATGGTCCGATGAAGCATGGAGACAACTTGCTGCCTCGGCCAAATCTCCGTAATCCACGTCGAGGGGAGACTCGCAAGAAGACGTGGTCGCCATCCTCGAAATCTAGTGGTCTCCCTCTCTTGTCAGCATAAGACTTCTGCCGGCTCTGAGCTATCCTCATCCACTCCTGGATGACCTGGACCTTCTCCGTCATGGCATGGACCATCTCCGGTCCCACAAGTGCTGACTCCCCAGGGTCTGTCCAGCACAACGGTGATCTGCAAGGCCGCCCGTACAACGCCTCATATGGTGTCATCCCGATGGTGGAGTGGTAGTTTTTTTTGTACACGAACTCCACCAAGGGTAAGTGATCCTCCCAACTGCGACCAAATTTGAGGACACATGCACGGAGCATGTCCTCAAGAGTCTGAATGGTCTTCTCTGTCTGACCGTCTGTCTGAGGGTGAATGGTGGTGCTCAGACGTAGCTGCATCCCGAATGCCTCCTACAAACCCTTCCGAAGCCTGGAAGTAAAGCGAGCATCTCGATCGGAGATGATAGATGATGGCACACCATGAAGCCGTACAATCTCCTGAACGTAGAGGAGTCCCAATCTCTCCACTGAGCCCTGCTCTCTGATGGGTAAGAAGTGGGCCGACTTTGCGAGTCGGTCGACAATCACCCAAATGAAGTCGTGACCTCTAAAATTGCATGGAAGTCCAGTCACAAAGTCCATAGATATCATGTCGCACTTCCACTCCGGGACCTCCAAGGGATGTACCAAGCCTGCTGGTACCTGATGCTCTGCCTTCACCTACTGGCAGGTGGGGCATCGAGAAACGAACTCTACTACAACCTTCTTTATACCTGACCACCAGTGCTGTCGTTTGAGGTCCTCGTACATCTTCGCCACTTATGGATGTACAACTAGAGGGGAAGTGTGGAACTCCCTTAGCACCTCCTCCTGTAAAGCGGCTGGTACCATGGTATGTCCTATGAAAAAAGATGACATGCTCTCCTCCCACAGAGAATCCATCAGGTGCCTGTCCTGAGGATATCTGTGCACGCCGCGTCTCACAATCAATGTCCCAACGCTATGCCTCTCTGACCCGCTGAAGAAGTGGAGGAGTGACTGTGAGTGACTGTAGGAAGGCTGATCCATCACTATCCACAAAGGATATCTGCAAAGCGGCTAGCTGCTCTGTTGCCTCCCCAAGTAGCTGAATGCCCGTCCTCCTGCTGAGAGCATCGGCTACTACGTTCCCCTTTCCAGGAGTATAGTCTATCTCAAAGTCATAGTCCTGGAGGAACTCGAGCCATCGTTACTGTCTCAGGTTCAGGTCCTTCTATGAGTAGATATACCTGAGACTCTGGTGGTCAGAGTAGACTATAAAGCGCTTTCCCATCAGATAGTGTCGCCACATATTTAGAGCAAAGACCACTACTGCTAACTCCAGGTCCTGGGTAGCGTAGTTCTGCTCATGCTGCCTCAACTGACGTGATACATAGGCAATCACTTCCCACTCCTACATCATGACACATCCGAGCCCGGTACCTGATGCATCGCAGTAGACTACGTACCCTACTCCCTCCTCCGGTAGCCTCAAAATAGGCGCGCTGGTCAATCTCTGTCTCAGCTCCTAGAAGCTCTGCTGACATCTGTCTAACCACACGAAGGGTTTCAACTTCTTTGTCAATGTTGAAAGTGGTGTCGCAAATCTGGATAAGTCTGTCATGAATCTCTGGTAGTACCTAGCTAGACCCAAGAAACTCCGCACCTCTGTCACGCTCCTGGGTGTCTCCCAAGCTAGAACTGCCCCGATCTTCACAGGATCCACCGCAACTCCCACCTCAGAGATGACGTGTCCCAAGAAGTGGACCTCGCGTATCCAGAACTGACACTTTGAGAGCTTACCATAAAGCTGGTGCTCTCATAGTGTGTCCAGTATAACCCGAAAGTGGTAGGCATGCTCCTCCTCAGTGGTCGAGTATACCAAAATGTCATCGATGAAGACCACGAAAAATCGATCGAGGTATGGCTGAAAGATCCTGTTCATGAGACCCATGAACCCTGCTGGAGCATTGGTTACGCCGAAAGGCATAACCAAGAACTCATAGTGGCCATACCGATATCTGAAGGTCGTCTTCTACACGTACTTGTCTCGAACTCTGAACTGATGATACCCTGATCTGAGGTCTATCTTCGAGAACCACCATGCTCCCTTGAGTTGATCGAAGAGGTCATCAATCCTCGGTAGCGGATACTTGTTACTCACGGTCCCCTGGTTCAGGCAATGGTAATTGACACACAGTCTCAAGCTTCCGTCCGCTTTCTTGGCGAACAAAATCGGGGAAGCCCAGGGTGAAACACTGGGTCAGAAGAATCCCTTTCCCTGCAAGTCCTCCAGCTGTACCCGTTGCTCTCAAAGATCAGTGGGATCCATCTGATATGCTGGGGAGGATATCAGGGCTTTCTCGGGGTACAAGTAAATATAAATGTCTACCTCTCTTCGATGAGGTAGTCCTAGAACGTCGTCGGGAAAAACGTCTGCATACTGATCCACCACTGCAGGTAAGCTCGGACTCTGCACATCAACTGCTCCTAGGATGAGGCTAGCCAACTGATTAGTGATGGGTTGTCCTCTCCTCTGTGTGAATCCATCCTACCCTGTAATGTCTCCCTCCTTGCCGGTGAAGCTGAACCTGCTCCCATTGGTGCGAACACATCGCACCTTGCGCCTAATGCAGTCAATCTCAGCATGGACTGTAGATAACCAATCCATGACCAAGATGACATAGTAAGGCCTTGACGCCACTACAAGAAGATCCCAGCCGAAACTCTCGCCTCCAAAAGTAAGCTCAAACTACCGGCACCAGTGCGTAATTGTCGAGTCTTCTCCCGTAGGGTTCTTTAGCCGTAAGGATCGAGCCAACGACTCTATCAGAATCTCCGAGCTCCGAACAAGGGTAGTGTAAATGAAAGAGTGACTCGCTCCTATGTCTATACGAACTGCAACGAGGGTGGAGTAGACACCCATAGTAACTCGAATCATCTCAGGCGCACCGTGGTCGTAGGCCTCCACTGCCTGAAGCTGTGACTGCCTCTGACCGCCAGCTCCCTATGGTCGGGGTGGGCCTCTTGGTGGTGGTGGTGGTAAGGCCTCAAAGCATCGCCCACCACCTGCTGCTCGGCCAGCTCCTCTGCCTCATCCGCCTACTCCCTGCGGACCGCCACGGTCAACCCTCTACCTCTACCTGGGTGGTCCCTCAACCGCCTGCTACTCCTCTGCACGGTGGGTCGGGTAGTCACGAGCCGTGTGGCCCTGCCCGCCACATGCGTAGTACTGTCTTCCACTTGTAATACTGGTTCTATTGCGTGTGCCCCGAACCTCTGAGCCAGTATCCTGTGCTCTTCCACCTGATTGCCTGGTCTACTTGGTCCTCTGCGACATCTTCCTACTACCAGTTATAGAAGACTCTGCTACGTGCCGCCCTGCGCTAGGTCTCGCTACTGGTGTAGGCTCAGCATGAAATCTCACAATGAGAAGGGCTTGCTCTAGTACCCCTACCTGTGTCGGAATACTGAGGGAGATCAGTGATGCCCTGATCTCATGACTCAGTCCCTGCTCGAAGGTTTGGGCCCGGAAGAATGGGTCCCATACCATGTCCGTCGAATAGCACGAGAGATCGGTAAATCTCACCGAGTACTGGGCAACTGTCAAGCTGCCCTGCCGCAGCGGTAGTAGCTCCTGGATGCGCACCGCACGAAGGGTGGCTGGGACGAACTCTGAGTGGAAGAGACTCTCAAAGTCCTTCCAGATGATTGAAGCCTCATCGTGCACCTGGAGCATCAAGCTCCACCATCTTTGTGCTGTCGCATGCAGGAGACTCGCTGCAAGGATCACCATGAGGTCTGCTGGTGTCCCTACCAATCAGAAAACTCATACAACTGCCTCCAGCCAATCCTAGGCTGCCTGAGGGTCTGTCTCCCCGTGGAACCTGGGAGGTCTCTGATGCTGAAACTTGTGTAGTGCACTGAGGCGATGTGCACTCTCCGCGGCTGGAGCTGGTAGCATCGGTGGCTCGGCGGGTAGAGGTACCGCCGGTGCCTCCGCTGTAATAGGGCCCCGCACCGAGGCCTTATCGCTCGGTGGGCTATCGTCACGTACAAAACTCGGAACCCTAGCTAGCTGCCATCGTGGGGCCATCCTGAAAAGAGACAGGTGTGCCACAGTCAAAACAGTATACCTTGTGAGCTGACACAAATTAATCACAAAGAAAACTTGAAACACACATGCAATCAATGTTTTCGTGCATTAAGTCGGAAATCAGAAGTCAGGGTCCTGGTGTACGAATACGTAGGCCACCGCACCAACACTGGACTCCCTAGACTGATAACCACTCCCAATACCCTTAACACTATTGCTTCGCATAGAAGAGAGATCAGAGTCCAGAGTTCTGCGGTAGAACCGAACTCCTCTGATACCAATTTTTCACGACCTGTCCTTGGGGCTCGTGCCATGACTACCCCAAGCCTGCCTTCCATAGGCCAGCGGCTGGCGACTAGAACCAAGGCGTAATTCCAAATAATAAAAGGGAATGCATTGCCTTTGTAAAGTAAAAAAACACCACAGAGCAAGCAAGAAGAAGTAAACACTAAGTAAAACTGGGTACAATAGTAAGTGTGGAAAAGTAAGTGGGCCAGAATACAAACCCAAACTGAAAGTAAAGAACAACTGGAAAGAAAGTACAGAAACTAAAAGTAAAGCCTCAACATCGAGCCATCCACTGTAAGTCCCACTTGAAGGGTGGGTACAGATAGCCTCCTCAGCTCCACGGGTCTAGCTGTCCGCTCCGTGTACATCCTGCCCAATGGTCCACCTCCAGCTACCGAATTGCTCCACCAGCCTCCACCACGATCAGTGTTGTCTGTCATCTGCATCCAACACAACGTAGTGCGGGCATAGCCCGTGCAGGGGTGAGTATAAGCTACTCAGTAGGGACCCTGAGACCCTCGAAGGTCTCCCAGAATCCACAAAGGATAATCCACAAAGGAAAGATAAGATCACGAAGTAACATCCGACACAACTTAGGTATATGCCCATACATATACCTAAGTCATCAATTCTAGTTTGGCTCCAACATCCGAGCCCAAGTACAACCCAGTCCACAAAAGAAAACACAACCCAATCCACACAGGAAAGCATAACATAATCCACACAGGATATCAAGTCAATCTTATCGAAGATAAGGATTGAAAGTCAAGACTCAGCTCACACAGTAATACTTCTTTGTAAGATGATAGAGATGATCAGATGTATCCACGGATTCATCTAAGCCATCAGACCCACACAGGATCGATAGGTACTAACCCCTGCAATGACCCACAAAGGATCGATAGGTACTAACCCCGGCAATGACCCACCAAGGATCGATAGGTACTAACCCCCGCAATGACCCACACAGGATCTGACTCACACAGGATCGGTGTGCGCTGGCCCACACAAGACCGCTGAGCGCTGAGCCACACAAGATCTGGCCCACATAGGATCGGTAGCACTGATCCGCACAGGATCGCTGAGTGTTGTAGTCGTCGCCGTCGAATCCACGGAGGATTTCTATACAGTCGTCGTTGTCGTCAGAGTCGCACACAGCTCTAGGGTTCCCGCACACAAAAAGCTCGTTCGGGAGGGTCCGCTCCATGAGTCGAGGGGCTGATACATCAACTGACAAAAAGTTCGGAGTTGGTGTATCCAAAAGATCTGTATCATCAAAAGGAACTCAACGTTATAGACGGCGCGTCAATCGGACGCCCGGTCTGAGAGTTATTGGCTTTTTCAACCCAGGGGCCCGGTTGGTTTTTAAGTCAAAACCAACCTAACCATACTCCAACTGAGTCCAAACCTCGAGCGGAGTAATCCAAAAGTTCCATCTCACTAAGAGGAATCCAACAAAGTCGACGGCACGACAATCAGACGTCTGGAGCTCAAGTTATAAGCGTTTCCGCTCCGAGGGCCCGGTTGGTTTCCTGTTCGAACCAACCCGGCCGCACCCAAAGTTCTCTGAAACCTTGAGTATTATTTACTGAAACGACCGTCTCGATCCAGGGATCGTATCGCAGCTGACAGTGCGTCGTTCGGAGGACCTTATCCCATTTTATGGGAAAAAGACCGAAATATGTCCGTGAATAGGGGGCTCGGGCGCGGTCCGGCCCGGCCCGATACCCCCGCCCCCCGGGTCGGCCCGAACCTGGTCGACCAGACCCAGGACTGGGTCTGGCCCATTTGGGCATGGCCCGGCCCAGCCTGGGCGCGGCCGGACCCGGGCTAGGCGCGACCCAACCCGGCATGGGCGCGGCCTAGCCCGGCCTGGCCAGTGGGGCCAGGCGGCTCGGCCGTAACGGCCGAGCGGAAGGGGGGGGCTTTCTGCCCCCCTTTTTGTGAAACCGCGACCCCCATGTGGGTGGGGGGGGGGGGGGGTGCTCCTTCGGCCAGCCGGGGGTTACGACCCTCGGCTTCTTGGAAGCCGGCCGACCCGGTCCAGCTGGCCAGTTGCTACTACCACGGGACCGCCGGGGTCCCGCCCTACTACTCCGGTGCCGGTGGCCGGAAGCCGGCTGCCTCTTCCTGCTCCGCTGCAGCCAAAGGCCGCGGCCTTGGTCCAACCAGCACGGCGCGACGGCGCCGCGCTCCTCCGCCGCGGCCCCTCTCTGGCCGCGGCCTCTTCGAGGTTCTCCGACGCGGCACGACGACACCACGACTGTGTTCGTCTATAAAGGCATGGCGCGATAGTGCCACGTTTCTCCTCCCATTCCTTGATATTTCCACGCAGTGTAATGGCACCGCGCTGCCTTGCTCGTGCCGCCAACAGTTCAAACAATGAAGGGGGGAGGAGGGTCGACCATGTTCGTGCAGTCCGACCTCCTCCCGTTATTGTGATAACAGACGGCTCAATTAGAGATGATGATTGTTGATAAAATTATTCACTAATAGAAACAAAATAATCCCCTACCTCAAGCGTTGTCGTCGAGTGAGGGTTGTCGCAGAAAGGGATGTCGTAGAAGGAGACTCCGTAAGCGTCACAGAAGGAGGATCATTGGCATCACGTCGTCGATCTCTGAGGATGGCATCTCTCACCGGCTGCGAGGAGGGAGGAAGATGGTACGACGAAATCCCCTTTGCGTTGAAGGAGTTCTTCGTCGATGGCTCGGTGTTCTTCGCATTCTTCGATGAGGAACAAGAATGTTCTTCAGAACGTAGAGCTTTCATCTCCAAAATCCTCTCTCAAAACAAAACCATCCTAATAAAATAAGCATTGCCTTATTTTATTACTCAAGCCAAAGGTTTTTGAAATTCAAATTCGAATCATTCAATTAATTAAATTAATTGAAAAGTTTTAACCGCCCAATTATAGAGGCGTTTAATATTTAGTTAAACGTAAGAGTTTAATTTCATTTAATGGGGGTGCGGGTGCGTTACCTAATTAAAATAGGGGGTTGAGGAAGTGAATTGGTGGGGTTCTTGTGGGCCCCACCCCAAAAATATCCTACATAGTGGAGTAGGATATAGTGGGTCCCACTCCAACTACTTATCTTAGGATAAACTACTTTAAATAAAAATAAAATTGGTTGCACCACTTTATTTTATTCTTCACTTAACCCAAAATTTTAAGTACCAAACCCGAGAAAACACAACTCCAAAAAAGGTGTTCCTAAGCAGTTACCGGCGCAGCGATTCCATCGGTGTCCTCGGATCATGATTCCGAGCACTGGTTCAAAAGTTAGGAAAAATCCCGCTTGTTCATTCACTGAACATACCCGAGCTAAACTTCGGAAAATTATTCCAGGCTCACCGGGCTTCGTAATTAGGCACCGTCAGAAACTGCGTTCTTGTAAAATCCCAAAGAAAATTTTAAAAAAAAACTCCCTTGAATTTTACAGGTCTTTACAAGATCGATTTGAGATGGTGGATGTATTTCCATGTCGATCCATATTGTGCTGGATGAAAGTAGGGAGTTAGAATTCCTTGGGATAGATGTAGTGAAAATAATGAAAATAAAGATTCAGATAGTTTGGGAGTAGTTGAAGGTGGTGCAGGAACATTAAAAGTCTTATGAAGATTTGAGGAGGAGGTTTTTGGAGTACATATTTGGTGTCCATATGTTCACGAGGGTTCCCTATCATCATGAGAAATATTGTTTTTTTCATGGGTAGTAAGATCTACCCCTAGTTTATAAAACCTTTTTAGGAGTTACAACATGTTGGCGACATGTTGTATCAGTTGAAGCTTCAAAAATGGATGGATTGGATCCACAATATGATACCTGTGTTACAAAATCAATGAAATATTCATAAAAATAATCATGTCATCTACTGGGGGGAATTAGATATTTTGGATTAGGCATTCATAGATTGTTCAGTTGAGATCCAGGATCCTAAAGAGAAGTTTCTATGTGGCAGAATTATCTCTTTGGTTTGAGTATTCTGAAAGAATTGTTATATTTAAGAGAGTACATGGGTAGAAGAGACACATATGTGAACTTAGTATCCAATGTTTTTTTTCTTTTGTTCCTTGTTGATGAGATATTTTCATTTTATTTAATTGAATAATGTGGTTGTTTATAAATTATTTTTTGGGTTGTTCTACTTATTATATTTATTATTTTAGTGTGGGTGTCTACTTGTTTTAGAGGTATCTACTAGGTTTATTTGAAATTTTAGTGTTTGGTTCTCTATATTGGTTTGGTTTTGATTCTCTTGGATGAAAGTTATTTGTTAATTATCTGAAGTAATGGACTAGACCTTCCCAGAGAATTATTTTTTGTTATTTTAGAGTTAGAGGTATCAAGAGGATATTATAGGAATAAAGGGTGGGGTTTAAGTTGAAATTTTACTAGGGAGATGTAGTTCATGGTGCAGAAATTAGGATCATGGTGAAAGTATAATGGTAGCAGTGGATGTATGGTTATGTCATCATTGGTCATGGAATATCATCACGTGTCATAGTGTGATGGGTCTGAAGAAGGATTTTAGTGAATAGAAAATCTCTATCGAGGATCAATGAACCATAAAAAAGTATATTTGAACCCTATGATGAAGAATTTATAGTTTATTAGGCTAGAAATGTGGGATTATTTATTGGTATAATTAATTCTAGGAAGTTGTGGAGTTTTCCCATATAAAGGCTTTATTATATGGCCATGTTTTTGTTAGAGAGTGTCTGGGATGCTGGTTTCTGGGCACCTCTATCTTAGTTAGCATCTTGGAATGGTGTTACGGGTCACTAAATTACATTTATTCAATTGGATTAGATTACATTTTTTATTAGGATTTGAATGATAGATATTATGGGTATTTATAGTTTAGATCATTGGTTGATATAGATATTCCAAAACATGACAATAATTTTTTTGCATAACATATTCAGGTTTTTCTAGGTGTTACAGTGTGCATATATTCTATCAAGCCATGGCCAAGTATTTTTCCAGATCGATATAAATTTAGAATCCTCATTATTTTCTGTCATATCCATTCAAATTATCACAAACTATAGATTATCTTAGGTTCATATTTAGATACCCTTGATACCCCTAGGAAGACCTATAACCACATATTCATGATATTGATAATTCTCCCATTTCAGGTGAGCTACTTCCTTTATTAATCTAGTTTATTCTCTATATTCACTTGGAGAAGGCTATGATTATAGGAATAGTTAATTTAAGTTGATATAATGGTGATTTTATAATAGTTAAGGTAGTTTTCAAGACAATCAAACATATCTTTCTATGATTTGGGCCGTATGGTAATCTCTTCTCTACATTTTTATAGTGATCATCATAGAAATTTTTGACATAGGGGATCCAAGAACTCTCTACTTTTATTTTTAATTGTGGGGGATGTATGATTTTGTTTTCCTTAGATTAATACTATGGATTGGATGAATAAGGCGATGAACCAGTAATAATAGAAATTTATTACAAGGGAATGATTCACATATGTTTACAATCCTTCACGATATTTAATCTATACACGATTATTATTTATGTGATTGTTCTAAATAATTGAAGTTTTTGTGACTTTTGTGTTACTACTACAACCATTTTATGGAATAACTTCTCATTAAAGGGTAAAGACACAATGAAAGTAATGAATTGGTTGTGTAGAAAGGTCAATTATCCTGAAAACATATTTTAATATAGGAAGAATGGAAAGTGTTGAATTATAAAATATTTTATTTTGTGTTGATGAATTTAATGTTGTTTTAACTATGATTGTATTTTTATATAGGGAATTTATATAAATATTCTATGTTAGGGTGTATATGCGTTTGTTGGAATGTGTTGCGCAACATGGCTATGATTTGTAGTATATGTTGGGCAGTGGGGCTATAATTGGAGGATATTATGTCAAATATGGTGGTTGATGATTGTAATGAGCATGGGGGTATTATTTTAATTTTCTCATTAGTAACAAGATGTGAATGATAATTATAAACTAGGAAATGTGTTTGGAAAAAATTTAATTGAATATTACTAGTAAATGAGCAGATGATACATTAAAGGAAATGATTAATGCCTGAGATTAATTAGGGAGTGACTAAAAATTGTTTAGAATAAAATATGGAATATAATTTATTAATGAAAATTGATTATATAGTAAATGGTATCTCTAAAAATTATTAAATTAATGTCTAAAAGGTAATTTTTTTTGCTTATTATAGATATTTTTTTAGGGAAAGTGAGTATTTTAGTGGTGTTCTAGTTTGCAGAGATGGTGGATTGTGGTGTTGGATGTGTGGTGATGGTTTTGGGTTGTAATAGTGTTGAATTAGTGTATTCAATCTTAATCATGGATTTTTTTAACTATATATATACATACACTTATTTAATTATTTTTAATTTTTATACACACCGCACTCAAGTCGGATAAGCTTATTAATGCCCAAATGTTTTGGGTTACTAGTATTTTCCCCAACATTTAGTTTAGTGATCGTGAATGGTTATCTATTTTCTATTACTTGAGGAATCTTATAGAAACATATATTGTGGTGTTTATTATTATTACTCAAGCATAAAAAACATAGATATTACATATTTTCAATGAATATTCAATATATCTCTCAAATAAACATACCCAAGAACCATAATGGTTTAGTGTACTTGGATACTAGATACATCAACATGTTTTTTAAGTAAAATATTAATCATATTAACATATTTTATTACATAAGGTACCCTTTTGAAAAAATGACACATAAAACCTTCCATCAAAACATCGAGGAAGAAAAAAAGTAAGGGTGATCTCAGATGCTCAATAAGGTTAAACATGGGAGATATCAATCATAATAAATCATAATATGATCATAAGGGTTTGAAAACTTAATCAGGTACATGTTCTCAAAACAAATATTCATAGTCATAAAATGTAAGATCATAAACTCAAAAAATCAAGTCAAGTATAGAAGAATGATCAGTATGGGTTTTAAAGTAGTAACCATCATCCAAGATTCATAACATTGGCATGTGGCATCATAAATTTAAGAAATAAAAATCTAGTGAAAACTGTTAATCTTAATCATTTCCATCCCTAATCCCATGTTCATAGATGGAAAGTGACCATAATAATGTATATAATTGTGAAAATATCCATTCATAGTCATTTCTGTACATAATATTGTGATCATAGATATAATTAATCATATTAATGCATCAAAATTTGAATTTATCCATTCAAATTCATGTTTAGACATAATCTTACGTGCATAGATGGAACACATTATACTCATGGATAAAAATGTGAAAAAATTTATTCTCAATCATGTATATTCTTATCATCATCATCTCATGAGATATCAATTTCACATTACCCAATGCATTGGATGGGATATAATATATCCAACTATCAAATTATCATAATCCATTCAGATTTATTCCATAATATCATTAAAAACTTTAATCATTTCTTCATAGATTAATCCATGGAAAAAAACGTTTCATTACGATTTTATCATAATAATCAATAATCATCCATAGAAATAATATATATGGTATCATATGAACATATCCCTAGTTAAGAATAAGTAACATCAATGGTTGTTTTTATATATGAAGATATGATTAAAAAATCATGAGAATATTTATTGAATAAAATACCTTTTTATTTTGAAATCGCATATTTAAAATCTCTGAATTTCCAAAATATTATGAGATTAATTTTCTTTGAAAAGAACCATTGAAATTTTAATATAATATTAAAATAATTTAGTGGTGTGGATATTAGTAAATATTGTTCATTCCATAATTATTAAAATAATTAATCTTTTCACACATTTAGTAAAATGTATATTATTCCAAAAAATAAAAGAAGATAATTTTTAAAAAAATTTATAAAAATTCAAACATGGGTAAAAATGAATTTATAAAAAATTTCTAATATTAAAAAACATTATTGAAATGATTTTGTAAAACTTGGATATGGAAGAAAATATATTTAAAATTGAAATAAGAGAAATCATGTCAACTTTTCTTAAAAATAATTTATATATCATTTTGAGTTACGAAGTGAATAAAATGGTACTAAAACATCAAAATTACAGACATAAATACAGGATAACAAAAATGAAATAATTTTATGAGGTAAAAAAAATATAATTTTCATTATATAAATTCAACCATAAAAAATCCCCATTAAAATTGGATTGAAAGATAATCCTCTTACCTCAAGTACCATATTTTTATGTTCTCATTATAATGTCCCGGGATTTTAAATCAAGTTGAAAACCTCCCCCATTTAAAATTTTTGAATTAGTGGGGGTTCTTTTTTCTTTTTCATTGATTGGAACCAAATTTGGAGTTATGAAGACCTTATATTATGTTTTTCGATAGGTTTATAGGCTTGGAGAGAGCCTTGGGTAATTAAAATGGGTTTTAGGAGTGTCAAAGGCCCAAAGACATGTTTTGGAATTCCGGGCAAGGGTGCATGTTTTGGGGTACACTATGTAGCCCCTTCTAGCTAACCGTGCATCCCAATTCTGAACTACCACATGGTTTGGAAAACCATGTAGGTAGGTGCGCATGACCATGTGAGGTTATCTATTGTTTTTTTAGAGGTATTCCTCATCGTTTTTGCGTGGTTTGGGAAAACCGTGCATAAGTTTTGGGAGCTGTCCCTTTTGGAGTGCACCTCTGCATTGTAGCCCATAAACTTTCCACATGGTTTAGAAAACCGTGTGAGCTAACTGTGCGTCCCTTAAAAGAGGTAAATTTCCAGTTTTTACCTCCTTCAATTTAACCTAAAATTTCCTTTATTTTTCCTCCTGGGTTGCGTGTACAACAAATGAGAGCTTCTCCTTTCCCCCTCCAATGGATTTTGATCCATCTTATTCACTAGTGCTCCGATCTTCAAGCCACTGGGTGATATAAAACTGTAGAAGTAAGGCTTACCACACTCATTCTTCCTTTCTCCATTTCTTTCACATCACAAATCACTAAATCTGTATGAGCTTCTTTACCATATTTTTAGGGCATTCGATAAAATCGTCTATTTCATACAAACTACTTGGTGTTAGAGCTTGATACTAGACATTCCTACGTCTACATGTCCAAGGTAGAAGGTGCATAAATTTCATAATGTTTATGTAGAAATTTTTTTGGTGTTTATTTTTGTGTTCCATTTCGTATTTGAGAGAGACCCAGTTTCCTAGTGTTAAATTCAATGTATGACAATATGGGATGCCTCTAGGCATGCCCTAAACCCTCTCATACACATATGGATGGGTTAGAGGTCATCAAAACCTAGGGTAGTGAGGCCAGGGTGTTTGTCATGTTTAATTTGAGTTGGTTGTTTTATTTGGATTGAGAAAATAAATTAGATTTAATTATTTGTTTATTTACATTAGATTGATTATATAGATTTGAGATAACCAATTCATATATGTTTAGTTGACTTGTTTATTTAATTTATACAATTCAATTATTTTAAATTGAATAGTTTATTAAGTGAATAATTTATATATGAAATGTTTATGATGTGTGTCATGATATGCAACCCAAGGAGTTATGAAGGGATTGGATTGAGGTTGGGATGGCATTGGTCATTCAGAAATTGAGGCGATGTCGATCGTCTGGTTGGGCTTGTCCAAGATTACTTGGGTAGTGTTGAACATAACTAGGTAATCATGGACATCAGGTGATGTGGTGAGGCTGTCAGGATAAGGGCACAACCTGTGATATGGGATGACATGGCCATAATAATTGGGAGACTTGGTCATAAGGGCATGAGGTGTCTGTTGGATGTGGCTTATGTATTTAAATTGGTGATTTCCTCTCTCTTGTGATAGCCAAAGCACTGATTAGAGTCATGTTCACACAATATGACTCAATGATGATGTGGTTTTGACCACTTGTGTGGGTGGATCCCCCTGATTGTGTGACTTAGATATTTGTGTGTGTGTGTGTGGGGGGGGGGTCCATAGAAATTCTCATGGGAGGTGAGGCGCCTTTTGTTGATAGTGATGAGGTAATCAATTAGGGACTGAGGCTCGCCGTATTAAGGCCGTGGGCCAAACTTTAATTTTGGAAGATGGAGATTTACATTGATCATGATGCCATGATATGAGTCTAAAATGATTTTTATTTGAGGACAAGTATTTTTGTGCCTCCAGATGTCGATCTTTGAGTTGACGTGTGCTTTCGAGTAGGGGTATGAGGGATTGATTAGTATTGTTTGGGAATTCCTTCAGCACATCTGTGTTTTGATTGAGACACAAGGTGTTAGGAGGAACGTTGTGTTAGGTTACTTCATCAAAGGAGGAACCTAAGGGTTCACTTAGAATTGACATCATGGGATACCTTGAGACATGGGCTAAGAATCCTCTCTTTTTGACTTCTAGCATTGGATGAAGCAGGTGACTGCTTCTTGGTGGCTGTTGAGAACCAGGTAAGATTGTATTTAATTGAATTTAATGAGATATTTATTTTATTTAATTTAATATTTCTCATATTATTTAATAATTATTTTGCGTATGCACACTTGGGTGGTATCCTATTGAGACTCTTTCTCACACCCTACATGGTCCATTCAGGACATGTGTAGATTTTATATCTTTGTGTTCAGGTAAGGGACCAGCTTCAGGAGCTGGACCTTTGTAGCTATTTGTCATGGGATGTTGGTATAAGACCATGAGGTATTGACTCATCAAGAGTTTTTTTAGTTTTCTATTTCAGTTTTTAGCTTGCTTTATATGTATATAGCTACAGTGGTTATCCATTGGCGACCCATTCTGTTTATTATAATTTATGACCAGTATTTTATGCATTATTTGATTTAGTTTCTACTAGTGGTATACTAGAATTATTGGATTTTCCCTTTATTTACAGTACTTCTATTGTTATTACCTATGATATTAATTGATATAGATCATGCTTCTTCCTCTCGCAGGTCTGGTTTGAGTCTACTGAATGATTATTCTTCTACTGCATGCTAAATATGTACTCATATCATCATCATCATCATCATCATCATCATCATCATCATCATCATCATCATCATCATCATCATCATCATCATCATCATCATCATCATCATCATCATCATCATCATCATCATCATCATCATCATCATCATCATCTTCTTCTTCTTCTTCTTCTTCTTCTTCTTCTTCTTCATAATCATCATCACACTCCTATAATATCATAATCTCACCACTTTACCCTCTTAACACCTTCACTTATAGTTGGCAGCACTTGACATTTGGGGAGGCATGCCTAAGGCCAATGACACCCAACCTGATAGCACTGTTCTGGTGGATAATTGGTCCAGGGAAACTTCCTGTGGTATAAAAGTAGTTATTAATTGGTATTCAGTAGCAGTTTTTGGATGGTTTTTAATGAGATCAATATTTTATTTTCTTTTTTTCTGGTCATACTATTTTGGGTTATGGTAGACGGGATATTAGGATGTGGTCAGAACTGGTTTCATAGCTCGTTCATGGGTGCCTGAAGCCCCATATACAAGGGATAGACCAAGTTACCATGGGTGGGGTATGATGTTATATTTTTCTCATGTAATAGTTTATATTATTTCCACATTGTGTGTTATTCATGAAATGTGATGGTTAATTTTTATGACTTCTGATCCTTGTCCTGGTACGACAAAAAATGAGATTCAAAACCCCAGACCATTGAGGAAAGGTGTGTCTGATATATATGCATTTTTATCTTCTGATTAGGAATATATTTGGATGTTTTAATTTTAAATATGAATTTTCCTATGATAATATATTCTTGTTGAATATGATGCACCTGTAATATAAACTGTTTGAAATGTGATATGCCATGTAAAATGTGAAATTCATATGTTTATATTCCTTATGGATTTTCTTATTCCATGTGATATTATATATATATATATTGAATGTGATTTGTGAAATGAGCCTGGATCTTATAAGATTAGGTAGGTATAGTGATATGGGGTGATGTTGACCACTTGGTCGGGTGATGAAGTCAACAGTTTGAGGTAACATTGGTTTTCAGGACGAGTGTGGCCTGGGGTAAAATTTGATACTTGGCTCTATTGAGGTAGGGTATGGAAGCCATGAGGATGGGATTCCATGTGGCATAGTTGCGAGAGGAAAGGGTGAGGGTAGTAAGGATGCACTTCATGGTACTTCTCTCCCTATACGCGATATTATATATATTTTATATGGGATGTATGACCATGTTGATGGTATTCACTGAGTTTCTACCTAGACAAATCTAATGGAGCATCAAGAATGTGAGGAAAGGGTGCCTCTAGAGAATGAGAAGGTTGAGCCTCTTTAATGTAAGGCTTACCCTAATGGAATTATTGGTAATTGCGATGATCTATTTGCGACGGGATCCCGTCACAAATAGGCTTTAGCGACGGGCTCCCATCGCAAATAGGCCGTTGTAGAAAACGCAGTCAGAAATACAATTATTTGTGATGGACCCATCGCAAAAGATCTTATTTGTGATGGGAAAAATCACCGTCGCAAATAATCTTCTGATTATATGTATTATATATATAAACGTTTTTCCGACGGGCCCGTTGCAAAAACTTTTTGCGATGGGATCTCGTCCTGTCGCAAAAAACACACACACACATATATATATATATATATCTTTCTTTGATGGGCCTATCACAAAAAATTATTTGGGACAGACAAGTAGTACCATCACAAATATCTTTTTAAAAATATTTAGTTAAACTATTTGCAATGGGACCCCGTCGCAAACGGTCCCATCGCAAGTAATAAATTATATTTTAAAAAATAAAATTTAATAAAATTACGATTAATGAAAAAATAATATTACTATTATTAAAACAATAAAAAAATAAAAATATTAAAATTATTAAAATTATCAATATTCACAAAAAAATATTAAAAAACAATGAAATGTTAAATATTAAATTATGTAATATTTTCACCAATATAAAAGAGAGAAAATGTAAATAGTTCATATTATAATGTTAAATTCAAATGTTTGTAACATAAAAAAATGGAGGGGGGTCGTCTTCTGGAGGAGGTGGAGGAGCTGAAGGAGCTAGTGGAGAAAACTCTATCCATAAACTACGAGTCAGACGACGCATGTACTCTATCTGATCATGATGCTGCTACTGCCATCGATGCATCTGCTCCTCGTAATGCTGCTCCTGCTGCTGCTGCCACCGACTCATCTCTTCTTGCTACTTCTGCAAAGTCTCTATATACTCAGCCTGAGCTCGCAACTACTCTTGATACTGTGAGCCAGAAGATGATGCGTCTCCATGCGCTCCTCTCAAGATGGACACCGACATCGCATCAGTACCATAATAAGTACCAGGAGTCAAATAAGAGTTGATGCCAACTACTCTACCCAGCTCAAAGCCATATTGAGTCACCTGAATCCATGCTGCCTCATTAAATGGTGAGCACTAGTCTGCTCAGTCGTCTCATCCTGACCCTCAACCTGTGTCTTAGAGGTCGCAGCTTCATATGGCTCCTTCAATTCCTATTTAAAATTAAAATTGTAAAAATATTATAAGTAGTTAATTGTCAAACTGGAAAAATAATACTAACCAAATTCTGACACTGGCGATCACCTCTAATCTCTCCAGTGGCTGGATCACTGTACATCCTCCGATAAAAGTCGAACTCCGTAATATCGGGATGCTCGACTGCCTACAGAAATATAAAATAAACTATTTATATTTAAAGTTATATAAAATATTTAAAAAATATACTTACCATATTCTCTCAATGTGAACTGAATGTACGACTACCAGCTCGATGCGTCACCTCCTATCTCCCCCGATTCTACCATCCCACTAAAGATCTCCTCTGAAATCCACCACCCAACCAGTGTAAACATAATCCATCCCATACATGAGATGAAATGTACTCTGGTTTGTGGGATCTACACGACTCATCACATTCTGTCACCCCTTCTTTCTTAATGGTTATCCTTCTCAAATTGTGCAAAAACTGACGAAAACGGTCACACATAGAAACATGCCATGCCGCATGGATAGCATCGTGCATGCTATCATCGATAGGATACCATAAAACTGACAAATAATTTATAATATCCAGTTGTTAATAAAATAAATTTCAAAATAAATTTTATTTATTTAAGTACCAGCCAATGATGGAACATGTCGCGTTGCACATCAATAGGAATATGTTCCCACGTGATCGATGGCGGAGAAAAAAAATTGCGCAAGATAGCGCTCCCCTGTCCAATAGCTACACGCGTAAAACTGTGAAAAATGAATAAAGAATCAAACAATTAGTATATATATAAATAAATTAATAGAATCTAACTAAAATATACAGGTTACTATACCTCTGTGTGCATGGATCAAAACCATGATGTGGACGTCGCTCGGGGATAGGTTCAAGATTCATCATTCATGCAAGACTGCGCCCCCTCAACGTACCCCCTAAACTGCCAGTAGGCTGAGGGTCTGATGATCCAAAATCTCCCCCATCCAACGGTAGTTCATCCTCCTGCAGCTCAAGAAATAGCTCAGGGTCCATCTGAAACACAAAATGATTAATGTTAGCAGATATTTGAAAATAAATTTTATATATAGATATATATATTAGTTTTGATTATAATCAGCATTTAACTGTGTCAATGTTCATCTTCATCCTCTTCTCCATAGCTATCAAAGTCAATGTCTTCATCTTCCTCCTTAGAATCATCAATATCCATATGAGTTTCAGTTTCAACATATCTGGTCATTTCAAATTCATTTTTAACATTATTAACATCTTTATCACCATCTATCCTTAATTGTGGGGTGTCATCATCGATATTCACGTCTCTTTGTGAATCAGATGGATTTTGAGTATTCTCTTGAAAAATTTAAATTTCTTCCACTTCAGTGGAACTACATTCATTTTGATTAAACTGATTTTCCTGAGATTTCATTTTTATTATTCTCCACCAATCTCTCAAGTATCTTGAAGTAGCACGATACTTTGCATAATAAATTTTATGTGCCTGTTGAGCCCGTAAAAATGGTTCATTTACTGGAAGAAGACTTTTATATTTAATATCGATGATTCCATGAGTTGGATGAATATGAAAGCCTATCTCAGTATCCAACCACTGACATTTAAACATTGTCATGTAATTCTGTCCTAGATAACACAGCCTAATAATTTCATCCAAAATTCCATAAAAGTCAACACCAGTTTCTCTGTGATGTGATCCTCTCATGTAAACTCCACTATTCATTGTTTTTTTGATTCCCCATATAAATGTGTATGAAATCAAAAACCATTCACCACATATGAAGTATAATATTTAACCTTTTTTGATGGTGGGTTACACAATATACACAATCACTTATAAATTTTATCAGCATATCAAGACACCTGACAATTTGTAAAATAATTATCAATATAATAAATAATAAACGGAATTGATATTAAACCATCAATAATTTATTTTACCAGTTTTTGAAACCATTGAGAGAATAAAAATTGACTGCGTTCTTCAAGAGAAGCTCCTGTAATTTGTGGAAGTTGTTTCTTGATATGTTTATCATATAACCTACAAATAAAATAAGTTTAAATACTGTAACAAAAATTATAGAATAACTGATAGAAGCACTCACGTGACAAATGATGTCATTTCTTCACAGTTGAGTAGAACGTATGTATGAGCTCTGTGATGTTCATCATCTGAAAGCTATCGTTCATGAACTCCACTGAAACAAATATTTTACTGATTAAAAGCTGATAATTGATTATGAATTTTGTCATTAAAATTCTACCTGTTTCATCCCATGCAATTGTGTTTTGAGAGATATTGAGATTCAAAATAATGAGAGCATAAAAAAGCAATTTCCCCTTGCAAATAAGTTTCAGCAATTGAGCCTTCAACTGATGCTTTGTTACGTATTTTTTTCTTCAATTTCTGCATGCATCTCTCAAATGGGTACATCCATCGAAACTGTACTGGACCTCCAAATTTAACTTCATGTGGAAAATGTAATATTAGATGTTCCATTGAGTCAAATAAATCCAATGAAAAGAATTTTCCTAATTTATATATAATTACAGCAATATCTTCTTCCAGTTTTCTTAGCACATCGTAGTCTGTTTTCGCTGCACAAATGTCTCGAAAAAATATGATATGTCTATTATCGAATCCCAAATCATAGAATTCAAAAAACCTCTTAATCCAATTGGCATAAGTCTTTCAATTATAACATGCAAATAATGACTTTTTAATCTACTAATATAACCATTCTTAACACATCTTCCCAAATTGGAAGCATAGCCATCTGGAAGTCTCAAATCTGCAATCCACTGACAAAATAATAAGCAAATCTCTTTGGATAGTGTATAATATTCTTTTGGCTTCATTAACCTCTGTGGTCTGACATTATCAAATAGTTCAAATTCTGGTCACCTGAAAATTTGGGCAAGATCTAATCGTTCCCTTATAGTATCTTTGGTCTTACATGGTGTATCCAAAGCTGTATGAAATAAATTATCAATTTTTTTTTCTCAATATGAATAACATCCAACATGGGGTGGACCAAAAAATTAGACCAATACAGAAGATCCCAACAAATGATATGTTTTATCCAATTATGTTCTTTCCCAAAGCCATGAATTTTTTTTTGGTTTACTATTGGTCCAAATGTGATGGGGGGTAATGAAAATACAACTGATTTTAACTCTGTACATGAGATCATCTTAGGAGGATCATCCCTTTCAATTGTACCTTTTCTGAAATGAGATTTGTTCCTTAGAAAAGGATGATTGGTTGGAAGAAATCTATGGTGACAATCAAAATAGAATGGTTTTTTTCCATTGAAGAGCATAAAGGCTTTGTTTTCTTTCATACAGTAAGGACATGATTTCGGACCATGTGTACTACAACCAGATAACATGCCATATGCCTGAAATTCACTAATCATCCACATCAATATAGATTTTAATCTGAAATTTTGATTCGGAGCAACATCATATGTATTAACATCATCACCCCACAATGCATTTAACTCATCAATAAATGGTTTCAAATAAACATCAATATTCTTTTTCAGATTTCCTGGGATTAATAGAGTCAAAAAGATATAAGGCTCATTCACCAACATCCATGGAGGAAAATTTTATGGAGTTATAAAGACAGGCCAACAAGAATACTGACTACCATAAGAACCAAACGGATAGAAACCATCAGTAGAAAGACCCAATCGCATGTTTTAGGCTTCTATAGAAAAATACGGATGCAAACGGTCAAAATGTTTCCATGAATCACCATCATATGGATGATTCAAGATTTTATCAGTTGAAATCTTGATTTTGTGCCATGAAATCATTGACATTGTGTTCTGAGACATAAATTAATGCTGCAACCAGGTGGTAAGGATAAATATCTCAACTATTTTACTGGAATTGATCTATAATTCCCTGGTTGAGGTTATTTATACCTCAACTGCCCACATGTTGGACAACTATCGAATGACTCATTTTCTCCAGAATATAAGATGAAATCATTTGTACATGCATGGATCTTCTGATAACTAAGGAAAATATTACAAATCATTCTCTTTCTCTCATAGTAATTTTCAAGAAACACATTTCCTTCAGGTAACAATGTTTTAACCAAAGAAAATATCTGATCAAAATAGTTTTTTGACATTTCATTATCTGATTTAATAGTCATAAATTTTTCAACCGCTTCTAATTTTCTTATCTTGAAACCAGGATATAATTCATCCTCAGCAGACCTCAACAACTCATAAAATTTGGATGGTTCCAACTTAGGAGTTAAATCATTATCATCGTGAGTTTAAGTTTGTTGCACTGATGGACCTGCAACATCATGTACTAAATTTTGAAACCGTGATGGATTCTGAATAAAGTTATTAGGATCTTCTCTGGAACTACTTCCACTATGTTGATTCCAAAAAACATAATCTGGTTGAAAACTATACCGCAAGAGATGTCCCCCAACCTTGTCAAATGTGTCAAACGTTCTCAGAGCACGTTTTTTACAAGGACACTTAATTGTGCCTTCTGAAACATATTATGGTTTTGATAATGCAAATGCTAAGAAAGCTTTAACACCCTCAATATATACAGGATTTAAAATTGAACCATTTGTGTTTCTGTGCTGATTTATCCATGCTCGATCATCTAATAATGACTGATGTTGACTTCCTTATTCCATATTTTTCTACATAAAATATAAAATCATCACTCTTTTTGAAAAATTTGAAATTATAAAAACACTATCTGAAAAAAGATGATAAATAATTACAAATACTTAATAATTACTAATTATTACAAATTATTACTAATTGTTACTAATTAGTGCTAAATATTACTAATTATTACAATTTATTAGTAATTATTACAATTTATTAATAATTATGTCACGACCCGTCCTCAGGTCCCATGCTGTGACTACCCCAAGCCTGCCTTCCATAGGCTAGGGGCTGACGACTAGCACCAAAGGTGTAAATCCCAAAAGAAGGGAAGGAATTGAATTTATGAAGTAACAAACACAACAGAGTATGCAAGTGAAGTAAGCACTAAGTAAAACTGGGTACATGATAAGTGCTGTAAAGTAAATGGTCCAGTATACAAACCCAACTGAAAGTACAGTACAACTGAAAGGGAAGTCCAATATCAGTTAGTAAAACAACAACACCGAGTCATCCTCTAGAATTCCCACCTAAATGGTGGGTACTGATAGTCTCCTCAGCTCCTCGGGTCCGGCCGTCCGCTCCGTGTACGTCTCGCCAAGTGGTCCACCTTCGGGTACCGTCCAGCTCCACAAGCCTTCCACCTCGATCAGTGTTGTCCATCGTCTGCATCCAACACAACATAGTGCGGGTATAGCCCGTGTAGGGGTGAGTATATGATACTCAGTAGGGACCCTGAGACCCCTGAAGGTCTCTCAGAATCTACGAAGGATAAACCACAAAGGAAAGATACAATCACGGAGTATCAACCGACTCTACTTAGGTATATTCCCATACATATACCTTAGTCATCAATTACAGTTCTAATCCAACTCTCGATACCAAGATCAACCAGTACACACAGGAACATACAACCCAGTCCACACAAGAAATCACAACCCAGTCCACACACGAAAAACGCAACTGAGTCCACATAGTAAATCACAACCCAAACACATCGTTGATAAAGATTGAAGTCAAGACTCAACTCAAATAGGTATATATATTTCGTATAGAGTTAGAGATGATTAGATGTAGTCACTGATTCATCTATGTTGTTGGAACCACATAGGACACATGTCTAGCTAAGCTGTCAGACCCATATAGGAAACAAGACAAGCTACTCTGCCGGACCCACTCAGGATACAAGTACAGAGGTTATACTGTCGGACCCACGTAGGATACAATAATAGTGGTAATCACTGTCAGACCCTATGGAAGATCCCATTACAGTCTTCATCACTGTCGAACCCACAGAGGATCCGAGTACAGTCGTCCTCGTTGCCGAACCCACGGAGGATCCAAGTACAGTCGTCCTCGCTGTCGAACCCACGGAGGATCCAAGTACATTCGTCCTCGCTGCTGAACCCACGGAGGATCTGTAGAGACCCGTATCTTGACGTACATGGACATTACATTACTTTTGCGAAATACTTAGTACATAACAAAAACACACACACAAGGATCGTAATAGTTTAGTGTCTTTGGAAACTCGGAATATAATCTTCTAATCGTGGTGAAAGATCTTCAAAATCTCCCATTAAGATCTTCCTTTTTTTACCTAAAACCTTTCTTTATATCCTGGGGAAAAGAAAACATAAAAGGGTGAGCTCAAATTCTCAGTAAGGGTATACAAAAGAAATAAAAATCATATCATATCTTTTTGAAAATCATAACCTGCAAAAGAGATCATAATATCTTAACATGGAACAAATCATAGAAGTGAAAATGAGATCACCATAATCATAACATGAAACTTGATACTTTGTGGCATGCACACATAATCATGGAAAATCATTTCTTGTTAGTCATGACTCATTTCCAAGACTATCTTAGTGGACAAAGTCCCTTTCTGAATCGAGTAACCCTCGTTTCAGTCCTGTTTCACTGAACCGGTATAACCTACCGTTCCAGCCCTGTCTATCTCATGAGATATAAAATCTTTACCCAATGCATTGGAGGGAGATATAGGTCCCACCCATCTTATAATGAATCCTTTCTTATGTGTGCCACATAATCATAAAACATACATCATCGCATAACACATGTAACAAAAATGGGATTCTTGAAACATCATGACATCATAAATCAATTCATATAAGATAATGGAATTCATAAAAATAATTCCATCACAACATGAACAAATCAATTTAATAATAGGGATAAAAATAGAACCCTTTATTATATTAGATGGAAAATAATTTTGATAAAACACGTGAACTTCATTCTTGAGGAAAATATCTTTTCTTCTTCAAAAACATTTTTCCTTTCATAACATGTCATACAACTTTAAAATAAAAGAAGTTGATTAAAAATAAACTTGAAAACTTGTAAAGGAAGCTTCTTGGAAATAATGTTTTAAAAATCCATTCAAGCCGTATAAGTTAAAAAAAACATTCTTCGTACTTTTGTCGGAAAAGTCAAAAAGTACCTCGTACGACAAAAGATTCCTTTCATACATATTACTAAAAACTCACCGAAGGGTAAAAATGGATTTAAACAATTGTAGGTGGATGGAAATAATATTACATATTGATGAAACATGGATGTGGATGATAAAATACACCCCAGTGAATACTTACGAATAAACAATCTCGGATAAAAATGAGATTGTGATATTTCCCTAACCTTATGTCCGACTTGCTTTGTATGTGTCTGAACCTCCTGTATAATGATTTAAATCATGTTATTGACTTATTCCAGAATCATATTCATTGTTATGATATCATATATGGTTCACTTATGACATTATATTACCCGTTCTTTTGTAAATTCCATGTTAAAGAAGCGTTTTGGGTAAAATCGTTTCAATTATCGTAGGTGTTTTGACTTGTTGTTCTTGACATCATTATTACTTATATCATGATCTACTTACTTCCAGAATATAAAATATGATTTATATATCATATATATTCAGTATATATATATATATAATAGATAGATAAATAAAATGAAAAACACCGTTCATGGAGACGGTAGTCCGTACGTACGCATGAACGCTGTTTTACTTTCCTTATTGTCTTGAAATGGAAGTAAGTAGATGACATACATATATATATATATACATAAATACAGTAACTTTATAATTTCATATATTTCATTATTATCTCTTATATATACTTTATAATCATTCTTAAATGGTTAACATGGAGAATGAATCTCATCGCATCGTGGAGACGGTAGTCCGTACGTACGCACGAGCGATGATATCATTTTCATAAATATTGAATTGAATCGGAGTGGATTATACAATATATCAGAATCAATATGATGTTGTAATAACTATGTATAGTTATTCTTTACACCATTATACCCATCCATGTAAGGTGGTGGTGGAAAATAGATTACACCACGGCGTGGAGACGGTATTCCGTACGTACGCACGCGCAGTGATTTCTTTTTCCGTAGGATGGATAGATGGTGAAATAGGGTTGTTTCATAATTATAATAACATATCAGTATATGAGTGATACTGATGTTATTACTTCATAATGAAACAACCTAAGAAGAAGAAGTGAAAGAAGAAATAAAGATGAAAGAATTGGTAACGGTAATTACATCTTCTTTGAAGCGCCTCTTTGAGACCTCCTCTTAGGGCACTACAATTGGTCTTTGAGGAAGACCAGAACCTCTAGGATGTTTATAGGGAAGTGGAGAAGAGATTTTGTCAGGGGTTGGCCGAGCTTGGGTGCTCAAATTGGTGTGAGGAGGAGGGGGAGGAGGTGTCCTTTTATAAGGGAGGAGAGGGGCACCTTAGGAATATCTCAAAATATTATTTTATATTAAAGTCAAAATCAGTTTATAATGGTTCCAAAGGGTCTTATTTCTAAGATAAAGTGGGGATGGGTCTAAATCCTATCAACCAATTGGATTTAGACAAGTTTAGGTTATTATTTTAACCTTATCAATTAGATTTAACTCTAAGTTAAATAATTTAACTTTTACCGTGTCTTTTAGTTTTCTTTCACTATATGGTTAATACACTTACTATAACATGCCAAACGACCCCAAATTGTATATTATTAATAAATATATCCTTATCTAAGTCATTTGGCCGAACCTTAGATTTTTAGGAATAAAATAACAATTAATAATATAATATTTGATTTAAAAACTATTTTGTGTCAATTTTGACACTATTTGATATATGATTTTTGTGAAAGTCATAACAGAATTATATGTTCGAACCAAGTTGATTAAATCAACACTAATATATCATAGTAACCTAGAAAATTAGTTTAAGTCATATAAAGTCTCAAATTACATTCATTTGAGCATTTATAACATCAATTATGTTAATATTTCCTTAAAAGGGTAATTACTGCATCATCGTTGTGTCATAAATAAATTAATTTATTTAAAGTCTAAAAATTATAAATAAAATATCATTATATAGGAAATCTTTTTAGATTTCTAATGAATATTTATAGTCGAATTTATCTTATGTATAACCCCATATTAAAAATGTTTTAGTGAATAAACTTTGATTTTAACTCTTTTAACTCTTCTTTGAATTAAATAATAATAAATGTCCTAATCTAATCCAAGTGGGCCTAAATGATAATATTTTATACTTAAGGTTGTTTTTGGTCGAGATACACTTGTACAATAGAATTAGGACATGTTTTAGGGTAATATTAATATCATTCTTACCCTTAATTACCCTATTTACTTTTAACCGTGGTAAATAAAAGTAAAAAGTTACTATTCACCAAAAATTATTTTCATCTCATTGAACCACATTTTACTTAATGACATCAACCTTGTCTCTCGGATTTTTGAAATTCCATTCACAGAAGCGGTAAAATTAAGTTTTATGAAAAATTCAGTTTTTTAACTACGACTTAGTAGTTTCACTATTCATCAAAAAATGAAGGTTTTCAGAAAAATGCCAAAATTTCATCCTAAGCTATATTTCATATTCAAAATTCAAAAATGAAGTCTATTTTACCAAATTCATAAAATAGAAGTTGCATTAATTAATTTTATAATTAAATCCCGCTGTTACAACAAATAGCGTGTTTTTAAGAAACAATATCTATCAAAAGATTGACACTTGTTTATGTCTGGTTTAAATGTGCAATTACATCCAATGACCAACATTGTATTAAATTGTAAAAATATATTCTAAATATACTTTAAAAATACTCCAATTAATATTTTATCACTATTAATTATTTCGATTAAAAAAGTTGTTTTTTAATTATAATTTAGTAATTTTCACTATTCATCAGAATATGAAAGTTATCCGAAATGTACCAAAATTTCACCTTAGGCTAAATTCGATACTCTGAATCCAAAAATGAAGTTCATTTTGAAAAATAAGATTTACAGAGTTTTAAAAAGTGGTTATTACTATTCATAACGGCTAGTTTTAATAATATTTTAATAGCATATCGTTGTTTAGTGAAAATCGGTATTGCGTATTACACACGCTATCGAGGAAGGTCGTGATTGCGTGTAATGAAAGGAAAGTCAAGGATGTGTGTTGTGCAAGCTCCTTTTGGTGTAGCATACAACACAAGACTTTAATAACATTAAAAAGAATATTTTTTTATAAAATCTTGGGCTGTTACATTCTACCCCCTAAAAATGAATTTCGCCCTCGAAATTCGTCGGGGTTATAAATGGTTTACTATTCGAAAGTTTCTTTAATAGAAACCCACATCGTAAAAAGGAATATCAAAACCAATCTTTAAAAACAAAAGTATGAAACGTAACGGTTACCCAAATAAACTAATCATTGGGTTTCCACATAGGTGAAAATATGGATATGGAAGAGAAATCTAACCATCATGTTCTGATGGAGAGTGGTAGAGAACATTGCTATGGAAAAGCCTGTAATCACAAATCCATAGATTTGTGATGATATAAGGTACCATCTGATTCATCAGGTATAAGATCACTAGGACAACATTTTTGGTTTTCAAGATCATTTCCCTAAAGATGAAAATTTGAATTATAATAAATACTTACTTTATTTTGGTACAATCTCACTGTTGTTCGTGCCTTGAACAATTTCCACTTCATCTCTTAAATAAATTAAGTTGAATTTGTTATTCATGAAGTGTTAGCAGATCATGTGATAGAATGACGGGTCATTCCATCTATCTCAAACAAAAGGTTAGCAAAAATTATATGCATAAGTCGATCTATAGTGAGATTAATCATATATGGTTCCTAAAATGGACTTATACTTCATATATCATACTGCTTAATATAATAAAACTAGTTTCTACTAAACAGGGACTTCCTGTAGGCCAGTGGTAGGCGATAAAGGCCAGTCGCACTTCGGTTGTGGGTTCGATTCCCACAGCCTTGTCCGAAGCGATGGGTTGTCGCCCGTCCTGCAGGTTGTCCTTTTCCCAAAAATATATAACATCCCATCAATAATATCGAAAAAACAAACAATACTAACTTATGTCCAACATAATCCATTCCAATATTTTAGGCTTATCCATAATACTGCAGTCGACTCTCATAATATAGTGAAAATGATTACCAGAGATTTAACACCATCATCGATCCCCATATATCATAAGATATGTTTTGTTGGTCACATTCCAAACATTCAAAGTCCTTAATCGTGTATTCTCTTGAATACCTTAGTGAAAACATGAATGCAGTTAAAAGTTAACACTTTTCACATACCAAAATCCTCAATATTCTATATACTCAAACTTAGTCCTTATATCAATCATGAGCTCATGAATACTGTTAAACATTTCATTTTCTCGTTTTCCCTTCATTATGCGCATAATATCTCAATCACTTTGAATACCACATTAGACCAATACATAAATATTCCAATATTCCATGATACAACATTATTTTGGAATCCCATTACATAAAAACTTAATCATTCCACCACATCGTTGTCATATTCAACATTGCCAATAGTGATCGCATGTGACTTCCCTTTGTCCTTTTCCTTAAGCGGTTGCTCATGTCGATCATCACTAACCCTTGGATTAGGGCATTTATTGGCATAATGTCCCATCTCCTTGCACTTGAAGCATTGAAGTGTTGGTTGTGCGTTCTCTACAGTGTTTTCTTTATTCACTTCATTAGAATCCCTTTTTCCATTACTTCGACACTCAGCTGCTCGATGACCTTCTTTTCCACACTTAAAACATTTTCTAGTCCCTTTAAGACAATCTCCACCATGCTTCTTTCCACACTTTGTGCATAAGGAAACATTCATCTTCTTTTCACCATTATTCTGAGTTTTCTCCTTGAACTCCATCTTTCGTTTCTTGTCAAACCCATGAGATGGATATGTAACACCAACTTCCATTTCTACCTTGATAGCACAACGCACAATTTCTTCATAGCTACTGAAGTCTCTTATAGCTAATGCCCTTCGAAGACTTGGTTTTAAGCCACTGAAAAATCGATCAACTTTACTTTCAGGTTGGATGATAATACCAGAAGAGTACCTTGCAAGTCTTGTAAAATTCGATTCATAGGTACCAACAGATTCATCATCCCTTTGCTTCAGTTCAAGAAACTCTTTCTCCATCTTTGTTCGGAGAATACGAAGGAAGTACTTATTGAAAAATAAGTTCTTGAACTCATCCCATTCCATAGACTCAATTTCATCCCTTTGCCTCGTATTCTTAATAAGATTCCACCATTGATCAGCATCTCCTTCCAAACGATACACTGCTAGGATGACTTTATCATGTTCAGAACATTGAAGAACTGAAAATATCTTTTCAGTAGTACTAATCCATTGTTCAGCAACTAATGGATCAGTAGACCCACTGAAAGAAGGTGGACGCTGCCTCATGAAGGATTCAACAGAATGTTGCTCCTTCCTTTGCTCGTTTGGAAGTCCTGCATGATTCATAGCTTGAGAAAGTTATGTGAGCATGGCTACAAGATTTTGCATTCCGGCTCCCATATCGTTTGGTTGCTCAGGGGGACAATCATTGCATTGCCCATCACATTCCGCATTAACACGGTTCCTTCGGGTTCCAGCCATCGTCCAAAACCCCAAAAGAATAGTATGAGAGGCAAAAATCATGCTAGGGAAAACAACATAATAAAGGGGTAGTACCCTCAATATCTAACATCTTAGGTTAAATTCGAAGATCGTTAGCGCAATTCTAGGACTATAACCTATACGTATACTTAACCTTAGAGACATCCCTAGACATACCTTAGAAATATCTCTAGGGATCTCACTAACGTTTTCGCATCCTAGTTTCCAAAGGTTGACTAAACCTTTCCTCTGATACCAACTGTAGAGACCCGTATCATGACGTACATGGACATTACATTACTTTTGCGGAATACTTAGTACATAACAAAAACACACACACAAGGATCGTAATAGTTTAGTGTCTTTGGAAACTCGGAATATAATCTTCTAATCGTGGTGAAAGATCTTCAAAATCTCCCATAAATATCTTCCTTTTTTTTACCTAAAACCTTTCTTTATATCCTGGGGAAAAGAAAACATAAAAGGGTGAGCTCAAATGCTCAGTAAGGGTATACAAAAGAAATAAAAATCATATCATATCTTTTTGAAAATCATAACCTGCAAAAGAGATCATAATATCTTAACATGGAACAAATCATAGAAGTGAAAATGAGATCACCATAATCATAACATGAAACTTGAAACTTTGTGGAATGCACACATAATCATGGAAAATCATTTCTTGTTAGTCATGACTCATTGCCAAGACTATCTTAGTGGACAAAGTCCCTTTATGAATCGAGTAACCCTCGTTTCAGTCCTGTTTCACTGAACCGGTATAACCTACCGTTCCAGCCCTGTCTATCTCATGAGATATAAAATCTTTACCCAATGCATTGGAGGGAGATATAGGTCCCACCCATCTTATAATGAATCCTTTCTTATGTGTGCCACATAATCATAAAACATACATCATCGCATAACACATGTAACAAAAATGGGATTCTTGAAACATCATGACATCATAAATCAATTCATATAAGATAATGGAATTCATAAAAATAATTCCATCACAACATGAACAAATCAATTTAATAATAGGGATAAAAACAGAACCCTTTATTATCTTAGATGGAAAATAATTTTGATAAAACACTTGAACTTAATTCTTGAGGAAAATATCCTTTCTTCTTCAAAAACATTTTTCCTTTCATAACATGTCATACAACTTTAAAATAAAAGAAGTTGATTAAAAATAAACTTGAAAACTTTTAAAGGAAGATTCTTGGAAATAATGTTTTAAAAATCCATTCAAGCCGTATAAGTTAAAAAAAACATTCTTCGTACTTTTGTCGGAAAAGTCAAAAAGTACCTCGTACGACAAAAGGTTCATTTCATACATATTACTAAAAACTCACCGAAGGGTAAAAATGGATTTAAACAATTGTAGGTGGATGGAAATAATATTACATATTGATGAAACATGGATGTGGATGATAAAATACACCCCAGTGAATACTTACGAATAAACAATCTCGGATAAAAATGAGATTGTGATATTTCCCTTACCTTATGTCCGACTTGCTTTGTAAGTGTCCGAACCTCCTGTATAATGATTTAAATCATGTTATTGACTTATTCCAGAATCATATTCATTGTTATGATATCATATATGGTTCACTTATGACATTATATTACCCGTTCTTTTGTAAATTCCATGTTAAAGAAGCGTTTTGGGTAAAATCGTTTCATTTATCGTAGGTGTTTTGACTTGTTGTTCTTGACATCATTATTACTTATATCATGATATACTTACTTCCAGAATATAAAATATGATTTATATATCATATATATTCAGTATATATATATATATAATAGATAGATAAATAAAATGAAAAACACCGTTCATGGAGACGGTAGTCCGTACGTACGCATGAACGCTGTTTTACTTTCCTTATTGTCTTGAAATGGAAGTAAGTAGATGACATACATATATATATATATACATAAATATAGTAACTTTATAATTTCATATATTTCATTATTATTTCTTATATATACTTTATAATCATTCTTAAATGGTTAACATGGAGAATGAATCTCATCGCGTCGTGGAGACGGTAGTCCGTACGTACGCACGAGCGATGATATCATTTTCATAAATATTGAATTGAATCGGAGTGGATTATACAATATATCAGAATCAATATGATGTTGTAATAACTATGTATAGTTATTCTTAACACCATTATACCCATCCATGTAAGGTGGTGGTGGAAAATAGATTACACCACGGCGTGGAGACGGTATTCCGTACGTACGCACGCGCAGTGATTTCTTTTTCCGTAGGATGGATAGATGGTGAAATAGGGTTGTTTCATACTTATAATAACATATCAGTATATGAGTGATACTGATGTTATTACTTCATAATGAAACAACCTAAGAAGAAGAAGTGGAAGAAGAAATAAAGATGAAAGAATTGGTAACGGTAATTACCTCTTCTTTGAAGCGCCTCTTTGAGACCTCCTCTTAGGGCACTAAAATTGGTCTTTGAGGAAGACCAGAACCTCTAGGATGTTTATAGGGAAGTGGAGAAGAGATTTTGTCAGGGTTTGGCCGAGATTGGGTGCTCAAATTGGTGTGAGGAGGAGGGGGAGGAGGTGTCCTTTTATAAGGGAGGAGAGGGGCACCTTAGGAATATCTCAAAATATTATTTTATATTAAAGTCAAAATCGGTTTATAATGGTTCCAAAGGGTCTTATTTCTAAGATAAAGTGGGGATGGGTCGAAATCCTATCAAACAATAGGATTTAGACAAGTTTAGGTTATTATTTTAACCTTATCAATTAGATTTAACTCTATGTTAAATAATTTAACTTTTACCGTGTCTTTTTGTTTTATTTCACTATATGGTTAATACACTTACTATAACATGCCAAACGACCCCAAATTGTATATTATTAATAAATATATCCTTATCTAAGTCATTTGGCCGAACCTTAGATTTTTAGGAATAAAATAACAATTAATAATATAATATTTGATTTAAAAACTAATTTGTGTCAATTTTGACACTATTTGATATATGATTTTTGTGAAAGTCATAACAGAATTATATGTTCGAACCGAGTTGATTAAATCAACACTAATATATCATAGTAACCTAGAAAATTAGTTTAAGTCATATAAAGTCTCAAATTACATTCATTTGAGCATTTATAACATCAATTATGTTAATATTTCCTTAAAAGGGTAATTACTGCATCATCGTTGTGTCATAAATAAATTAATTTATTTAAAGTATAAAAATTATAAATAAAATATCATTATATAGGAAATATTTTTATATTTCTAATGAATATTTATAGTCGAATTTATCTTATGTATAACCCCATATTAAAAATGTTTTAGTGAATAAACTTTGATTTTAACTCTTTTAACTCTTCTTTGAATTAAATAATAATAAATGTCCTAATCTAATCCAAGTGGGCCTAAATGATAATATTTTACACTTAAGGTTGTTTTTGGTCGAGATAAACTTGTCCAATAGAATTAGGACATGTGTTAGGGTAATATTAATATCATTCTTACCCTTAATTACCCTATTTACTTTTAACCGTGGTAAATAAAAGTAAAAAGTTACTATTCACCAAAAATTATTTTCATCTCATTGAACCACATTTTACTTACTGACATCAACCGTGTCTCTTGGATTTTTGAAATTCCATTCATAGAAGCGGTAAAATTAAGTTTTATGAAAAATTCAGTTTTTTAACTACCACTTAGTAGTTTCACTATTCATCAAAAAATGATGGTTTTCAGAAAAATGCCAAAATTTCATCCTAAGCTATATTTCATATTCCGAATTCAAAAATGAAGTCTATTTTACCAAATTCATAACATAGAAGTTTCATTAATTAATTTTATAATTAAATCCCGCTGTTAAAACAAATAGCGTGTTTTTAAGAAACAATATCTATCAAAAGATAGACACTTGTTTATGTCTGGTTTAAATGTGCAATTACATCCAATGACCAACATTGTATTAAATTGTAAAAATATATTCTAAATATACATTAAAACTACTCCAATTAATAATTTATCACTATTAATTATTTCGATTAAAAAATTTGTTTTTTAATTATAATTTAGTAATTTTCACTATTCATCAGAATATGAAAGTTATCCGAAATGTACCAAAATTTCACCTTAGGCTAAATTCGATACTCCGAATCCAAAAATGAAGTTCATTTTGAAAAATAAGATTTACAGAGTTTTAAAAAGTGGTTATTACTATTCATAACGGCTAGTTTTAATAATATTTTAATAGCATATCATTGTTTAGTGAAACTCGGTATTGCATATTACACACGCTATCGAGGAAGGTCGTGATTACGTGTAATGCAAGGAAAGTCAAGGATGTGTGTTGTGCAAGCTCCTTTTGGTGTAGCGTACAACACAAGACTTTAATAAAATTAAAAAGAATATTTTTTTATAAAATCTTGGGCTGTTATAGGATCCAAGTACATTCGTCATCCCTTCCGAACCCATGGAGGATCCCAGTATAGTCGTCCTCACTTCCAAACCCACGGAGGATCCATGTACATTCATCCTCGCTGCCGAACCCACAGAGGATTCAGGTACAGTCATCATCGTCGCAGTCGCAGGCAGCTCTAGGGTTCCCGCACACAGCACGCATGTTTCCGGGAGGGTCTGCTCCCTGAGCCAAGGGGCGACAAAAAAACTATCTAGAAGTCCAGAGTTGATGTATTCCAAAGTTCCAACTCGTCAAAAGAAACTCAACGCGACAGACAGGGCTTCAGTCGGACGCCCGGTCTGAGAGTTATTGGCTTTTCCGCTCTAGGGGCCCGGTTGGGTTTTAAACTAAAACCAACCCGACCGTACTCCAAATATATCCAAAACTCATTTGTATTAAACCAAAATTACCATCTAAATGAAAGGATTCCAATGCAATTGACAGCACATCAAACGGACGTCTGGTCCTTAAGATAAAAGCGTTTCCGCTCCAAGTGCCCCAGTTGGTTTCGGGTTTGAACCAACATAGCCATACACAATCTTTACCGAAACCTCAAGTGTAATACAGAGAAATGACCGCCCCGATCCAAGGATTCCAATGCAACTAATGGTGCATTGATCAGAGGTCTGTATCTCATGTTATGGGAAAAATACAGAAAACGGCTCGATGTGGGGGGTTTGGGCCCGACCCCACCCCCTAGGTCGACCCGACCCGAGTTCGGGTCCGGCCGAGCTGGGCGTGACCCAGAACGGTCCGCGCAACCCACCCCAGCCCGGCCGGGGGGTGCATTGTCTTGGAAAATGGATCGAGTAGGGGGGATGTGGTCCCCCCCTTTTGTGTTCAGCGGACGCGACGACTGACGCTGCGTCTCCCCCGGATCTCGTGCTGCCACAAGATCCAATTCCTCGCTGCCGTGGCTACAGCAGCGGCGGGCTCCTGCCGGCGGTGCGCCGGGGCACTGCCACCTCCGTGAGGCTGGCCAGTGCCTGCCTCCAGAGACCCACACCGCCGGTGATTTCCGTAGGCCACCAGAGTCATTCTGGTGGTCCGATTTCGCTCTCGTGTTGCCAGCGGTCGTCTCGGGTCCCGTACATCACTGCGAAGGCTTCCAATTTCCATTTTGGTCCTGCTTCGTCGTCTCCATTTATTCTGCACATCAAGTACAAATAATCGGTGGGTTCGGACTTGTTCGTTAGTCTGCACCCACCACGTTAGTGGTTCAAAGCATCACCAAATAAATACACGCCATGCCGAGGGTATAATTCTCTTGAAAAAAGACTATGAAAATTATTTCCCCTACCTCAACAAGGAAGACGATCATCGACGTCGCGATAGATGGCGTCGTGGTAGACAGAGTCACGGGGAAGATGTTAGTAGGCGTCGTTGGAGCGTGCTGAGGAGGAAGCGACGTCTCCTCTCTTGTCGTGGGGAAGAGGATTGGTGGCACATCATTGTTCTTCGAGGAACCGACGTTCTTCATCATTCTTCGTTGAAGAACGGTTCACCTCCATTTTTAATTCTTTCCAGAGCCTTTCTCAAAAGTTTTTTTCCAATGCCAAAAGATTAAGGTGGCTCACAAATTAATAGAATTGTCATGAAATTCTTATTAATATCAACGTGGTGCCAGATTAATTTACGCTGACATAAATTAATTGGTTGGCACGTTTAAAAGGATAAGGGAGGTAGGAAGGCTCCATCATAATCAAGGTAATTAAGAAAAGGTGGTTATTAATGGGGAAAAGTCAAAGGAAATAGCACGGAAATAAATAGGGAGTTGAAGGATGGGCTCGTGTGGGCCCCACCTCACAAAATAATATTTTGTGCACCACCAAAATTTAATTTAATTTTAGGAATAACTCCCAAAAATTTACTTCCAGCGTAAACAAAACACAACCACGATAAAGGTCCCCTTAAGCAATTACTAGTGCTGTTGGTACATCGGTGCCCTCAGATTTCAATTTTGGGCACCGGTTCAAAATATTGAAAGACTCTCTCGTTCGTTCACAGAACGTACCCGAGCTAAACTTCGAAAATTGATTCCGGGCACACCGGGCCTCAGAATCAAGCGTCGTTAGAAGCCATAGACTCGTAAATTCCAAAGAATTTATGGAAAAAAATTTCTTGAAATTTACATGTCATTACATTTCTCCAACCTCAGGGCTTTACGTCTCCGTAAAGCTACAACATAATCTAGAGAAACAAAAGAGGGTACTGAGCATGCTTCTGAGCCTCCCGCTCTTATGCGCTCTCCTGGAGGTTCCCGTGCTGCCAACGAATGCGCACTAGAGGTACTGGCCGTCCAAATAGGACATGCTCCTATCGATCCTTGATCTCCACCGGGACCTCTGCAAAAGTCACCCCATCATCGATGTATAGCTCCCCATGGTCGACGATATGCATCGGGTCATGCATGTATCTCCTCTACTGAGATACGTGGAAGACGTCGTGCACCCAGTGAAACTGAGGTGGAAGGGTCAGGTGGTAAGCCACCTCGCCTACCCTGTTGAGGACTTGGAAAGACCTGTCGAAGCACAGAGATAACTTGCCTCCCAGCCAAATCTCTGTAATCCACGTCAAGGTTAGACCCGTAAGAAAACGTGGTCTCCATACTCAAACTCCCGTGGTCTCAGCCTCCTATAAGACTTATTCCTGCTCTGTGAAGTGTTCATCTACTACTGGATGATCTTTACCTTCTTCATCATAGCCTGAACCATTCATTGGATCTACACATGCTGATTCCATCATTATCCACAAAAGATATCTGCAACGCGGCCAGCTCCAATCTTGCTACTCCTAACAGGTGAATGCCGGATCTCTTACTAGGAGCATCTTCTACAGTGATCCCCTCCCCAGGAGTATAAACTATCTCGAAGTCATAGTCCCGGAGGATTAAAGCCATCACCACTGTCTCAAGTCCATGTCCTTCTGAGAGAAGACACACCTGAGACTATTGAGTTGGAGAGAACTGTAACCCGTTCTCTCAATGAACAATGGGTGAGACTAGCCAATTGTAAGAACTTATCTCCACCCTTCTTTGTCTACGTTTTACAAAAGAGATGCTAAGATTTCTCCTCTGCCGAAAAGAGAAATCTGGTCTCACCCCTGGATGAACCACATTCTTTGCCTAATATAGTCAATCCTAACATGAATGGTACAATTTCATGTCATAGATGACGTCGTAAGGCCTCGACGCTACTACTAAGAGATCAAACCGTTACTCTCGCCTCCAAGGGTTGATTCACACTGTCGGCATCAGTGCGTGGTTACTGGGTCTCCTCTAGTTGGAATCTCACAAGTGAGGGTTAAGTCAATGGTTTTAACCGGAACCTCTCAACCTCAACCATACAAAATGGACAGGATAGAAAACGTCACAAGGACAGCTGGATTTTATTACTGCATCTCAAAGTACAAAGACACAAATCAACCACAAACAATGACATTTACAAATCTAGAAGCAACATGAACAGAATTCTTCATGCTTGGAGCTAGTCCTGCTCCTACCCGTCTGCTTCCAGATCTCTATGGTCGTAGGACTCAGCTTCTTGAAGCTGAGCTCTCCCCTATCCGGTCCTTCCCTGTTGTCGGGGTGGTCCCCCTAGTGGTGGTGGTGGTAGGGCCTCAAAACGTCATCCTCCACCTAATACTTGGCCAGCCCCTCTTCCTTGTCCGCCTACTATCGATGGACCACCACAGTCAAACCTCTGCCTGGGAGGTCCCTCTACCGCCTGCTGCTCATCTGTATGGAAGGTCGGGCAGTATCGAGCCATGTGACCCTGCTCGCCGCATGCATAGCACTGGCTTCTCTTCGTATGGTTGGATCTGTGCCGTGTGCCCCGAATAGCCAAACACGTATCCTGAGGTCGCTAACCTGATAGCCTGGTCCTCTTGGACCTCTGTGCCAACTGTCTACTGCCGGCTGCAGAAGACTCCGCTACATGTCGTCCTGTGAAGGGTCTCGCCACTGGTGACTGCTCATCGATAAAACTCTCCACTAGAAGGGCTCTCTCCAGCACCCCCGCTTGCATTAGGATGTTCAGGGAGATCATCAAAGCTTTGATCTCATGCCTCAGTCCCTGCTCAAAGGTCTGGGCCCGAAAGAATGATTCCCGTACCATGTCTGTGGAGTAGCACGAGAGGTCCATAAATCTTGCCGAGTACTCGGCTACTGTCATACTTCCATGTCGAAGCTGCAGTAACTCCTGAATGTGCACCGCACAGAGGGTGGCTAGAACGAACTGCGAGTAGAAGAGGCTCACAAATTCCGTCCAAAGCAGATATTCCTTGTCGATCACCTGGAGCATCAGGCTCCACCATATCCCTACTGCTGCGTGCAGGAGACTCGCGACAAGGATCACCATAAGGTCCACTGGTGTCCCTACCAATTTGAAGACTCTAACGATTACCTCCAACCAATCCTTGGCTGCCTGAGGATCCATCTCTCAACAGAACCTGGGTGGCCTCTGATGCTGAAACTCATGCAGCACACTCAGGAAACATGCACTATCCGCTACTGGGGCTGGTGGTATCGGCGGCCCAGCTGGTAGAGGTACCGCTGGTGCCTCCGCTGTAATGGGGACCTGTACCAAAGCCTCATCGCTCAGTGGGCTGCCATCCTACACGTAACTAGGTACCCTAGCTGGCTGCCTTCGTGGGGCCATCTTGAAAAGAAACAAGTGCGCCATGGTTATTACAGTATACCTGTTGAGCTGAACCAAAGTAATCACAGAGAAAATTTTGAAAGGAAACCCACACACAATCAGTGTTTTCATGTACTAAGTCGGAAATCAGAGGCCAGGGTCTTGGTGTATGGATAATCGGCCGCCGCACCAACACTAAACACCCTGGACTGAAAACCACACTCAATACTCTTAACACTATTGGTCCACAGAGAAGAAATTATCAGAGTCCTGAGTTCTACGGTAGAACCGACTCCTCTAAAACCAATTTGTCAGGACCCGTCCTCGGGGCCCATGCCGTGAGTACCCCAAGCCCGCATTCCATAGACCAGGGGCTGGCGACTAGCACTAAAGGCGTAAATCCCAAAAGAAGGGAAGTCGTTTCCTTTATGAAGTAACAAACACAACAGAGTACACAAGTGAAGTAAGCACTAAGTAAAACTAGGTACATGATAAGTGCTGAAAAGTAAATGGGCCTGTATACAAACCCAACTGAAAGTATAGTAAAACTGAAAGGGAAGTACAACAGTAGTAAGTAAAACAGCAACACCAGGTCGTCTTCCAAAAGTCCCACCTGAAGGGTGGGTACTGATAGTCTCCTCAGCTCCTTGGGTCCGGCCGTCCGCTCCGTGTACGTCCCACCCAGTGGTCCACCTTCGGGTACCGTCTAGCTCTACAAGCCTTCCACCTCGATCAGTGTTGTATGTTGTGTGCATCCAACAGAACATAGTTCGGGCATAGCCCTTGCAAGGGTGAGTATATGATACTCATTAGGGACCCCGAGACCCCCTAAGGTCTCTCAGAATCCACGACAGATAAACCACAAAGGAAAGATACAATCACGAAGTATCAACCGACTCTACATAGGTATATTCCCATAAATATGCCAAAGTCATCAATTACCGTTCGCCTCCAACTCTCGAGCCCAAGTTCAACAATTCCACACAGGAAAACACAACCCAGTGCACATAGTAAATCATAACCCAGTCCACACAGGAAAACACAACTCAATCCACAGAGGAAATCACAAACCAAACACATCGTTGATAATTATTGAAGTCAAGACTCAACTCACATAGGTATAAATATTTTGTATAGCATTAGATATGATCACATGTAGTCACTGATTCATCTAAGTTGTTGGAACCACATAGGATACAGGTCTAGCTAAGCTGTCGGACCCATATAGGATACAATACCAGCTACTCTGCCGGACCCACTCATGATACAAGTACAGAGGTCATACTGTCGGACCCATGTAGGATACAAGAATAGTAGTCATCACTGTCGGACCCTACGGAGGATCCCAGTATAGTCGTTATCGCTTTCGAACCCATGGAGGATCCATGTACAGTCGCCCTCGCTACCAAACCCACGGAGGATCCAAGTACAGTCGTCCTCGCTGCCGAACCCACGGAGGATCCAAGTACAATCGTCCTCGCTGCCGAACCCACCGAGGATCCAAGTACAGTCGTTCTCCCTGCCGAACCCATGGAGGATCCAAGTAGAGTCGTCCTCTCTACGGAACCCACATAGGATCCAAGTACAGTCTTCCTCGCTATCGAACCCACGAAGGATCCAGGTACAGTCGTCATCGTCGCAGTCGCAGCCAGCTCTAGGGTTCCTGCACACAGCACCCTCGTTTCTGGGAGGGTCCGCTCCCCAAGCCAAGGGTCAATACAAAAAATATCACAAATTCCAGAGTTGATGTATTCCAAAGTTCGTTCTCATCAAAAAACCCAACGCGACAAATGGTGCGTCAATCGGACGCCCAGTCTGAGAGTTATTGGCATTTCCACACCAGGGGCCCGGTTGGTTTTTAAGCTAAAACCAACCCGAACATACTCCAACTGCGTCCAAATCTCAAGTGGAGTAATCCAAAAGGACCTTCTCTACAAAAGGATTCCAACACAATTGATAGCATGTCAAATGGACGTCTGATCCTTAAGTTAAAAGTGTTTCCGCTCCAAGGGCCCGGATGGTTTTGGGTTTGAACAAACCCGACCTTACACAATATTTGCCGAAACCTCGAGTGTAATATACCCAAAAGACCGTCTTGATCCAAGGATTCCCACACAACTAATGGTGCATCGATCGGAATTCTGTGTCTCATGTTATGGGAAAAAGACCGAAACGGTCCGAAGCGGGGGGTTTGGGCCCGGCCCAACCCCCCTGGGTCAGCCCGAATCGGGTCGACCCGACCCAGTCAGCGTGACCCGGCTGGGGGGTGCACTGGCTCGGCCTGTGGGCTGAGCAGGGGGGACACGGTCCCCCCCCCATTTTGGGTTCCACGGACACGTCGAACAACGCTGCGTCTTCCTCGGATCACACGCGGCCGCGAGATCCAATTCCTCGCCGCCGCAATGCCGGCGACCCGCGTCGTCGGTGACTTCAGCGGGCCACCAGAGTCATTCCGGTGGTCCGATTTCACTCCCGTCTGCGCCAACGGTCATCTCGGGTCCCGTACATCACTACGAAGTCTTCAAATTGCCATTTCGTTCCTTCTTCGTCATCTCCATTTTTCCGCACATCAATAACTAAGAAGTGGTGGGTTTAAACTTGTTCGTTAGCCCACACCCACCGCGTTAGTGGCTCAAAGCATCACCAAATAAATACACACCATACCGATGGTATAATTCTCATAAAAGAATATTATACAAATTCTTTCCCCTACCTCAACAAAGAAGATGATCGTCGGCATCGCGATTGACGACGTCGCAGGGAAGAGGTTCGTAGGCGTCGTCAGAGCGTTCTAAGGAGGAAGCGGAGTCTCCTCTCTTATCACAGAGAAGAGGTTTGGTGGCGCGTCGTTGTTATTCGAGGAACCAGCGTTCTTCGCCATTCTTCATTGAAGAACGGTTCGACTCCCTTTTTAATTCTTTCCAGAGACTTTCTCAAAAGTGTTTTTCCAATGCCAAAAGATTAAGGTGTATTGAAAATTAATATAATTTTCATGAAATTCTTATTAATTTCAACATGGTGCCAAATTAATTTATGCTGACATAAATTAATTGGTTGGCATGTTTAAATGGATGAGGGAGGTGGGAAGGCTCCATCATAATCAAGCTAATCAAGCAAAGAGGGTTATTAATGGGAAAAACTCAAAGGAAACCATAGGTAAATAAATGGGGAGTTGAAGGTTGGACTCGTGTGGGCCCCAACTCACAAAATAAAATTTTGTGCACCACCAAAATTTTATTTAATTTGAGGAATAACTCCCAAAAATTTACATCCACCCCGCACAATACACAACCACAGTAAAGGTCCCCTTAAGCAATTACCGCTGCTGCGAGTTCATCGGTGCCCTCAGATTTCAATTCCGGGCACCGGTTCAAAAGATAGAAAAACCCGCTCGTTCGTTCACTGAACGTTCCCGAGCTATACTTCAGAAATTGATTCTGAGCACACCAGGCCTCAGAATCAAGCACCGTCAGAAGCTACAGACTCGAAAAATTCCAAAGTATTTAAGGGAAAAAAATTCCATGAAATTTCTGGGACTTTAGAAATTATTTCTATTTATTACTATTCATTATTAATTCAGCAATATTATGCAATACTATGCAATACTTAGCAAAATGAAAACTGCTTGAATAATTAATGGAAATTTGGTAATCATCATTGTGGAGATTATTACAAATTTTTCCTTCATTATCCAATCAGATTTCTTTTACTAATTATTTGCAATAAAAAATTATATTATCAATATTTACGAAGAAACAATTTTAATATTATTAAAATAATAAAAAAATAAAAAAATAATAAAATTATCAATATTTTCAACAGACTTTGCTCTATTATTAACATGTTCAAATCTCAAAGGGTCGTCAATTATCAAGTCATGTGCAATAAAAAGTTTGTGTTAGTCATGTCCAATGTATACTCTATAATTTTACATGCATGGTGGATCACCTCACAGGTAGTGTTGCAATAGGATGATCAAATTAATGACGTTATCATCTCTAAGAATCATCTCACATGACACTTTACATAGATCATTCCTCCTTAAAATTTTGAGGGGATATAATTATCTTTCCCTTAAATTTTCAAGGAAGAATAGTCTATGTAAAGGTTCATGTGAGATAATTATTATAGATAAGAAGGGCATGCCTTGGTTTTTCCTATTACAACACTACTTGTGAGGTGATCAACCATGCAAGGACAATTATAGTGTTTACATTGGACATGGCTGACACAAAATTTTTATTGCTCATGACCTGGCAATTGACGACCCTTTGAGATTTGAACATGTTTATAATAGAGCAAAGCCTATTGCGAATATTGATAATTTTAATATTTTATAAATTTTTTATTATTTTAATAATATTAATATTGTTTTTTCATAAATATTGATAACATAATTTTTTATTGCAACTTATTGCCAATTAATTCTAGTTATTGCTAGTAATTTCTAGTTATTTCTAATTATTGCTAATTATTAATTAATATACCTAATTATTGCTAAATATTCCTAATTATTGCTAAATATGCCTAATTATTGCAAAATATACCTAATTTTAGATAATTATACCTAATTTTAGCTATTTATTCCTAATTATAGCAAATTATTCCTAATTATTTCTAATTAATTCTATTTCTAGCTAATTGTAGCTAATTGTGGCTAATTATGGCTAATTTTAGATAATTATAGCTAATTGTAGATAATTGTAGATAATTGTTGCTAATTTTAGCTAATTATAGCTAATTATAGGTAATTATATGTAATTATAGCTAATTATAGATAATTATAGCTAATTATTCCTATTTATTCCTAATTACAGCTAATTATTCCTAATTATAGCTAATTTTTCCTATTTATTCCTAATTATAGCTAATTATTCCTATTTATTCATAATTATAGATAATTATTCCAATTTATTCCTAATTATTCCTAATTATTCATAATTATTCCTAATTATTCCTAATTATTCCTAATTATTTCTAATTATTCCTAAATATTCTTAATTATTCCTTATTATTCCGAATTATTCCGAATTATTCATAATTATTCCTAATTATTCCAAATTATTCCTAAATATTCCTAGTTATTCCTAATTATTACTAATTATTACTAATTATTACTAATTATTACTAATTGTTGCTAATTGTTGCTAATTATTCCTAATTATTACTAATTATTACTAATTATTCCTAATTATTACTAATTACTGCTAATTATTACTAATTATTACTAATTATTACTAATTATTACTAATTATTATGAATTGTTAGCAATTATTACCAATTAATAGAAATTATTACCAATTATTACCAATTATTAGCAATTATTACCAATTATTACCAATTATTACCAATTATTACCAATTATTACCAATTATTACCAATTATTACCAATTATTCCCAATTATTCTGAATTATTCGCAATTATTCCTAATTATTCCTATTTATTAATAATTATTACTAATTATTACTAATTATTACTAATTATTACTAATTATTACTAATTATTACTAATTATTACTAATTATTACTAATTATTACTAATTATTATTAATTATTATTAATTATTACTAATTATTACTAATTTTTACCAATTATTACGAATTATTACAAATTATTACGAATTAAAAATAATTATTACCAATTATTACCAATTATTACCACTTATTACCAATTATTACCAATTATTACCAATTATTCTCAATTGTTACCAATTATTCCCAATTATTCCCAATTTTTCCCAATTTTTCACAATTATTACTTATTATTACAAATTATTACTAATTATTACTAATTGTTACTAATTATTACTAATTATTACTAATTATTACTAATTATTACAAATTATTACAAATTATTACTAATTATTACTAATTATTACTAATTATAACTAATTATTACTAAATATTACAAAATATTACTAATTATTCCGTATTATTACTAATTATTCGTAATTATTCGTAATTATTCTTAATTATAGATAATTATTCCTAATTATAGCTAATTATAGCTAATTATTCCTATTTATTCCTAATTATTGCTATTTATTCCTAATTATAGCTAATTGTTTGTAATTATTCCTATTTATTCCTAATTATAGCTAATTATTCATAATTATATAAAATTATACCTAATTATACCTAATTATTCCTATTAATTCCTAATTATAGCTAATTATAACTAATTATTCCTATTTATTCCTAATTATAGCTAATTATACCTAATTATTCTTATTTATTCCTCATTATTCTTATTTATTCTTGATTATAGCTATTTATTCCTGATTATAGCTATTTATTCCAGATTATAGCAAATTATTACTGATTATAGCTATTTATTTCTGATTATAGCACTTTATTCTTGATTATAGCTAATTATTCTTAATTATAGCTAATTATTCCTGATTATAGCTAATTATTATTGATTATAGCTAATTATTACTGATTATAGCTAATTATTACTGATTATTGCTAATTATTACTGATTATACCTAATTATTACTGATTATAGCTAATTATATCTCATTATAGATAATTATTAATGACTATAGCTAATTATATTTAATTATAGCTAAATATATCTAATTATAGCTAATTATATCTAATTATAGCTAATTATATCTAATTATAGTTATTAATATCTAATTATAGCTAAATATATCTAATTGTAGCTAATTATATCTAATTACAACTAATTATAGCTAATTATATCTAATTGTAGCTAATTATATCTAATTATTGCTAATTATATCTAATTATAGCTAATTATATCTAATTATAGCTAATTATATGTAATTATATCTAATTATAGCTAATTATATCTAATTATATCTAATTATAGCTAATTATAGCTAATTATATCTAATTATTCTTAATTATATCTAATTTTTCGTAATTATATCTAGTTATTCCTAATTATATCTAATTATTCCTAATTATATCTAATTATTCCTAATTATATCTAATTATTAATAATTATATCTAATTATATCTATTTTTTACTAATTATATCTATTTATTCCTAATTATATCTAATTATTTCTAATTATATCAACTTATTGCTAATTATATCTATTTATTCCTAATTATATCTAATTATATCTAATTCATATTAATTATGATAATTATTTATTATTATAACTAACAATATCAATTTCTTAGTAAAAATAAATATAAATAAAAATGAATTGAAATCTAATTAAATTACTACTAATACACAATAATTAAAATTAACATAAAAAAATAAAATAAATATTAAAAAAATAAAATATAAATACCTTAAACATTGATATTGACCCCCTCTAATTGCTCTCGTATTAAAAAATTCTACTAAAGGAAAAATTTTCTTCGAAACTGAAGAATGAAGAGAAATATAGAGCTCGATATAAACGATATAAGAAAAAAACAGATGGGGGTATATATAGGTTAGATTAGTTGCGACGAGGTTATTTGCGACGAGCCCCGTCGCAAATACCCTCCCCCGCATTAGTTAGTGTCAGCGGTTAAAGGATATTTGCGACAGGACCGGTCGCAAATAGTACCTGCCGATAGTCTATTTGCAATGGGACAACATCCTGTCGCAACTAACCCTACACGGTTTGGCGCACAAAGCGCGCCAAACTATTTGCGACCGGAGACATCTCCCCGTCCCAAATACCATTCACACGGTTAGGCGTGCAAGTCGTGCCAAACTATTTGCGATGGGAGACAAAATCCCGTCGCAAATAACTGGGTATTTGCGACTGGAAAATTTGCCCGTCACAAATACTTTCCTGGACGGGTTATTTGCGACAAGTTTTCTTCCCCTCGCAAATAACCCGTCGCGAATAGTGATTTTTCTCATAATGTTAACAAGTACATTCTTAGGGACAAGCTCAAGCATAGATTTTGGTGAAAGTAGTGAAGCCACTAGATCTTATATTGTTTGGCCCATGGCTTAATGAACAAAACTGAGTGATCATAATATCGGTTATCTAGGGTATCGATAGAGCACTCTTTGGTATATCTTAGTTGAGAGTTCCAGTCGCAACACCCACCACTATTTTAGGGTGATGGTGGTCCATAGGAAGATTAGAACATGATCGAGGCTATGCAGATGATATTAGAGTAGTTAGATACACCTCCAAGGTGGAGGGTGAAGTTGGAAGCCTACAAACTAAAATGACTGACTAAGCGCTGCTGGAATGTGCATATTTAGGAAGGTAGACACAAAGGAACGACCTGGAAGGACTTTTTGGCTAGGTTCATCAAGAACTTCTTCCTGGGGATGTTGAGTGTAGAAAGAGATCATATGTTCCTGATCCTTTAGTAGAGCGACATGTTCATCATGGACAATGTAGTGACCTTCATTAAATTGTATCAATTTTCACTTGAAAAGGTGAGTGATGACACCTAGAGGGTGAGGTGCTTTTAGGATGGTTTATGACACACCATTCAAGTACATGTAAAAATATCTAGGTTGGACTCATTACAAGAGGTGGTGAACCAGGAACTCATAATCGAGCGAAGCCTATCAGATTGGTCTTACTCAAGCTAGGATGTGGCTTTAGGTCATTTTAGTGGGATTCTTCAAATATCTGGAAGAGAGGAAGAGATGAGTTCCATGTAACAACCAAATATTTCATGGCACATTATCTTCAACACCTTTTGTTACACACAACACCGACTTAGCTTACGTAACACACAAAATTAAGTTTATGCGAAACAACAATTTAGTTTTAAAATTATTTAAATGGTATATTTATAACTTATCATTTAAATATATTAATATAAATAGTTATAAATATTTTTTAATTTTTATTTATAATTTTTTCACATAAATATAAAATATTTAGAATGAAATTTATAAGTTTTGGTAAAATAATTATATGTTTTGAATTACTATTTTCTTAAAGGAACTACTTTTTGTTTCCTTTTGTGAACAACAATAAACATAATTTTAGACACTTGTAAAAATTGAATCTGGTAAAATGGACTTCATTTATTAATTTGGAATATCACAATTAGATTAGGGTTATATTTTGGTATTTTTCCGAAAAATTTCAATTTTTGATGAATACTGAAAGCACTGCATTATTGTTAAGAAACACATTTTTCATTTAAATAATTATTTTAATTTAAATTTATTTTAAATTTAGAATAGATAAATAAAACAAATATTAACCCAATTTAGTTCACTGGAACCATTTTTGTAATAAAATTACCTATAAAAATTCATTGGAATTTTTTAACAACTTTTTTACCCGCCTTCTAGCCACATTTTCTTATTATTATTTAGCGTAATTTTACCATTTCTTTGAATTAAATTTCAAAAAATTGAAAAAATGGTTGTAATTAGTAAAAAAATTTGTTCTAATAGGATCAAAATATTATTTAGGGAAAACCAATTTTTGAATTTTACTTACCATAGTTAATGGTAAATAGGGTACTTAAAGGTAAAAATAATATTATAATAATATAACATTACCCTAAGACTTGGCTTAATATCATTGTACATGTATATTTCGACCCAAAGAAACCTTAGGTCAGAAAAATGATCATTTTTAAGCTAATTTTGTCTGATTAGGACACTTATTATATTTTATTTAATGAAGAGTTAAAAATGTCATATTCAACTTTTAATAAATATTTTATTTTTAATATGAGGTTATTTATGTTATATAGTAAAATATAAATAGACTTTTGAAATATAAGAAAATTATATTCATCATGATAATTTATTTATAGTTTTTAGATATTATATAATTAAATTAATCGTTGACATAATGATGATGCAATAATTGTTTAATTAATTGAGATATCAAATAAATGAAAAGAAAATATTAAAATAAATATAATATGACCTAATTAATGACATTCAATAATTTTATAGATAACTAAGACTTGTTATGGACATATTGGAATTATTTTTTTAATGTTATCATGTTAGTTTGATATTTTTAAAAATTAAAATATTGAATAGTATCAAAATTGACGTAAATGATATTTTAAGATAAATACTATTTTATGAAATGATATAAAAGCCATAAAAATTTACGTGTTGGAAAAATATCTTGGATAATTTCAAATATTTCATAAATGGTATAATTGGAATTCTATTGTCATTTTATAGTAACTATATTAACCATACTGTCTAAAAATACATGAAGTCACAGTAAGAGTTAAACTATTTAACTAAGGGTTAAATCCAAAAGATAAGGTTAATTTTATGACCTAAACATGTCTGAATTTAATTTTTTGAGGATATCTCAATTCATATTCATATTATAATAGAAAAAAATCACTTTTTATTTATTTGAAACTAACAATAAATTTATAAAAAATTAATATTTTAAGAGTTTCCTAAAGGGACCCTCCCCTCTCTAATAAACAGACACTTCTCTTTCACTTTAATTCAACCCTATAAAGCCCTTTAAAGTGGCCAAACCATGCTCATTTCCTCTAAAAACAATTCTCCCACTACATTCTAGAGGAAATAATTTTGACATAAATATATCCTAAAGATTCCTTTTGTGCAAGGGAAAAGGAGATACCCTTAAAAGAGGAGTTTCCGACACGTATGGAGAGTATCGTACCTAAGGTAAGGGAATTCTGTCTCACTTTTAATTTTTGAGAGATATAATCCATGTTCACCAGATATTCATTGTGTTTGGTGTATGCACTTCCCCTATTATGTTTGATATCATGAAAACATTTGCCTTCATGGTATTTAAATATCTATTTGAGTATATTGTGCTTATTATTTAAATGTTCAAAGTAGTATGGGATGCTTTGAATGTTTAAAGAATTAATCCTTTCTACATTTAAATATTTTTGATATTATTATACACATTTATTTATATTTATATAAAGGATTATAAAGAAAATTTAATGTCTATTTTTTCATATATTCAAATGCTTTCAAAAAAAATTTTGTAAGGTTTTTACGTGAGTTCTAATTTCACAACCTCATTATTATCCGAGGTTTTTTATACGTATGTATCTGCTGTGACATTTTTATCATCCATGTCCAAGTTCCATAAAATGTATTTCATTATATATTCAATAATTTTTCAAATTCATTTTTACCCATGTTTGACTTTTTATATAATGGTTTGAAAAGAATAATTCAGTAATTTTTCAAATGTGGTATTTTATGACCTTTTAGAAAAATTAACGAAAGAATGTTTTTTTAAATTATATGGTGTGAGAATCTATTTTTTTCTGTTATGACTCATTAATATTTTGATGAACCCCTTATAATTTTACAAGGTTTTTTTAAATTAAATGATTTCTTTTATAATTGAACATCCTTTTAAATGATTTCAATGAAAAAAATTATATTTATTTCAAATATTATTAATGATTTTTTTAGATTATTTTCATCTATGTCAAAATATTTTTTTTGGATTTTATAATTAATTGATTTTGATTTATTATGATACAATCTTCCATATTTTATTGAAGAGTTTATGTTATGTTTGACTGTAGTTGTGCTATTTTTATACCATTCATGGATAATGGTTAAAGTATTAACATTTCGTAGGATAGTTTTAATATTAATGTTTATGTATGTTATCTTTCACCTTTTTCATATAAGGAATACATTGGATTTTGGAAGAAACATGTTGGGACGTTGTTAATGAAAGCCCTTTGGGTTGGGGACCGGTTAATAAAACCCCTATGTGTTAGGGGATGGTTAATGAAATTCCCTCGATTCATGGATAGTTCTCATGAGACAAATTATTTTGGGTTTTGATTAATGCCTTACTCACATAAGTATGGTCTCAGAACGAGGCCCTAACAATGTTTTCATAATGTATGGAATTAGGCATTCTATCATTATGGAATTAGTTAATGATATTACGTATTGTTATTGAACCAATAGAATATCCATGTGAATGTATAAAATGGATTATTTGATTTATCCTTAATATATTATGCTTAATATTATGTTTAAAAGTCTTGTGTTTCGATTTTATATTTTCCATAATGTTTATATTTATTTAAGGATTCTTCTACTATATTGTTTAACCTTAACGAGCATCTGAGATCACCCCTTTCTTATGTTTGATTTTCCCAGGATACAAAGAAGTGTATGATGATTTATATTCATGATGAAGCAAGTAGAATAATGGAATTATCAAAGGATTATCAATGTTGTATATTATGTTTTGAATTGTAATGTAAAGTTCATGTATACAGTCTATTTTCCAAGACTTCTAAAATGATCAGTCTTTTGTGATTTTATTCCATGAAATTATGCCAATATATTATAATAATGTTCCAGCTCTGGGCTTCTGGGGTTGGGGAATTACAATTGGTATTAGGAGAATTTTAGAAACATCCTTGGAAACTATATTTAGAAAAAAATGGATTAGGGATCATGACCCTAAGATATAATTTTAAGAAAAGTATAGAGTAACATCCAATTTTTTTAGTAATGTAGAGATTATGTGTGTATTCTTAAATAATACATGCATTTCAGGATACTACAAGTGGATGTAGTTCTGGCACAAATGTACTTAGGTGCTATAACTCTGAAATGGTATTCCAGGCTTGACTTGGGGTAACCTGGTACATGACATTATTCCTTACTGTACACGTAGTTTGACACTTCTGGGGTATATTCTTAGGATAATTTACATTTTATTTACCTACCATTATGAAGGATTTAAAAGTAGATATGCCACCAATGTAACCAATGTTTAGGATTCTTGTATTTATGATGCATAAATTTATGGTTTGTGCTATACTCTATTAAGACTTATAAAATGTACATAACTTTATAAGATAATCCAATATATTACATCTTATAGTAATAGTTCCTAGCAAAAATAATTATAACTTCAGCAATAAGCATGATCCAAAGAATAAGAAGGATCATATCTTTCATGGTCTCAATACAACATTTAAAGAGAAATAGTCTCCCACTTATTCTCATCATATATAGAAATAAAATCATTTCTTAATAAGAAAAGTAAATAATTATATGATTACTATGGATTTGAAGGGAATCAAGAGAATAAGGGAATGATAGAGAAAACAATGGATAAAGGGAAGAAGGTAAAGAAGGATTTTCCCACATGTGATAACTATGGAAAGAATGACCCTCGCAAATGATTGAAGGGAATGAAGTTTGCTATAAGTGTAGAGAAAAAGGACACCAATTTCATGACAGAAAGGGTAATAAAATTTTTCCAATGTACAATGCTTCATCTATAAGGAGATGAAACACTATGCGAATCAATTTCCCAATCTTCAAAGGAATATACCCCATATGATGTCATTGGATAATGATCAAGTAATGATACTGTCATAGATGAATTGGAATGATTAATATTCCTTTTCAGGAATTATTTTATCTGAATAATTTTTTTAACAATGTATTGGTTATAAGAAAGATGGATTATATATGGATTGTGCTGCAGTATTATTTCAATAAGGATTTAAGATTTTATGGTACTACGTAAAGTGAAATAGTTGCAAGTTAAACTTTTTGGAAAATATATGGTTGAGGGAAAGATAACCCTTTATATTTTTATGATACTGAGATAACCATATATAAATAATGATATGATTGATTTGGATAATGTATATTGGATATTATTTACAACCTTGGAACTGATTAATTGTATATTTATTCCATTATAGTTGGAGTTTACAATATTTTTTTGGATTTAAGGATTATATACTTTATTCTATGTTTTATATAAGGAATAAATAATAATGAATTAATTCAAATAGGGTTTCATAGTAATTCAGGGTATTGCCAGGTTTTTTAGAATACATGGTGAAGGTATTCAAATGATTTTTATGTGAGAAAAAGAACCTCATTATGTTTTTTGAACTTCCTTATAATGTTTTGGACTCTGAGTTCGGATAGAAGTATTTTTGGATATGTCTAATGGTTGTGATGGATTAATTTGAACATTGGATAGTATTTTTTTGGTTAAAAAATTTCATAATATTATTTTTGGAATGTTATAATAATATAGTTATAATATAAAGACAACCCGCAGGTCGGGTGAAAACCCGTCGCATCAGACAAGGTTGTGGGAATCAAACCCACAACCTAAGTGTAATAATGATTTATTACCTACCACTGGCCAACACGATGTCATGGTTTGTATAAAGTAGTTTTTTTATTTAGACGGTATGACGGATGAAGTATAAATTCATCTTTGTAAACCTATACGATTAAGATAAATAGAATATGTTTTGAATTTCATAATATTTTGGATAGAAATATGTATTTGTGGTAGAAATTAGTTAACTGATGGAACTCTACATGTCATGTTAGTTTGATTCATTTTATTATTATTATTATATGAAGTAAATTAACTCATAAACTCTCGAAAAAGGATCTTAAAACCAAAAAAAATTCCTTGTAATTACGTTTGTGATGAATCAATTGGAACCTTGGATAATCATAGATTTATAGATTTGTGGATGTTCACTTTTTTTTAATCATGTTCAATATCACTCTCCATTAGAATTTAATGGTTACATTTTATTTCACTTCTATGTTTTCCTACAAGAAACCCTATTATGTGTTATCTCTAGGTAACTTTATACATCCCTTTCTTTATTTTAAAATGGAGGTCTCATTAATCAATTTCCGATGTGGTATTTCAATAAAGATATTTTTTAAAGTATAACCCATAGATTTCAATTCTGAGTTTAAATTGTGAGGGAAAAATTTATTGAAGGAGGGGATAATTTAACACTATAATATTTCATTGTATGTTTTCTTCAATAGATCGTGTTGTATTCATCACCGACTTGGCTTGCATATCACACAAGATTTAGTTTCCACGAAACAACACTTTAGTGTTAAAATTAGTTAATTGATATATTTATAACATATCCATAAAATATAGTAATATAAATAGTAATAAATAATGTTTAAATATTATTTTTAATGTTTTTTTTAAAAATAAAACATATTTATAATAAAATATATAAGTTCGTTAAAATAACTATATGTTTAGAAATACAATTTTTTTAAAGGAACTACTTTTTGTGTCCTTTTGTGAACAATAATAAATTTAATTTTAGACACTATTAGAAATAGAATTTGGAAAAATAGACTTAATTTTTTAATTCATAATATCATGATGAACTTTGGGTGAGGATTTGGAATTTTTCTGAAAAATTTAAATTTTTTATGAATAAAGAAAAACACAGACATTTAGGGGATGTGATTTTTAGTTCACCATTGGGTATTCACGGAAGTACCTGTTTCTTGGTGTTAAATTGAATGTATGACCACGTGGGATGCCTCTAGTCATAACCTAACCCTTTTCATGCAAGTGAGGCTGGTCTAGGGGATATCAACACCTTGAGTAGCTCGACCGGGGTGTGTTTCATGTTTAATTTGAGTTTTTTTGTTTAAATTGGATTGAACAATTCAATTAGATTGAATTGTTTGTTTATTTACATTGGATTGATTATATGGGGTTGAGTTAGCCAATTCATATAGGATGAATTGACAAGTTTATTTATGTTGTACAATTCAATATTTTTAAATTGAATTATTTATTAAGTGAATAATTTATATAAGAAATTCCTATGATGTATGGAATGAGATGAGACCCAAGGGGTCACGAAGGGCTTGTACTAAGCTTGGGATGGCATTGGCCATTTGGAAATTGAGGTGATGTTGATCATCTAGTTAGGTTTGGCCCAGAATAAATGGGTGTTATTGAACATAAGTTGGGAATCATGAACATCAGTTGAGGTGGAGTGGCAATCAAGTTGAGGGAGTGGCATGTGATATGGGATTAAATGGATATTATACATGAGTGACTTGGTAAAAGGTGCATGAAGTTCCAGTTGGATGTGGATTAGGTATTTAAATCGGTGATTTACACTCACTTGTGATGTCCAAACCTTCGATTAGAGTCATGTTCACACAGAAGGACTCAATGATGAGGTGGTTTTGACCAATCATGTGGGTAGAGACACCCGATAGTGCAACTTATGTATTTTTGTTGGGGGATTCTTTCCATAGAAAGCCACATGGGAGGTGATGATCCTTCATTTGATAGTGATGAGGCTATTCGTTGTGGGATGAGGCTCACCGTATTGAGGTTGTGGTCCTGGATTGCTTGGTATGATGGAGATATCCATTCCTTTGGTTATCATGCTATGAGATGACATTGATTTTTATTTGAGTATGAGTATCAATGTGCCTTCGAATGTTGGGATTTGAGTTGGAGTGTGCTTTTGAGAAGGGTTCTGAGGGACGAATTTTTATTGTTTGGGTGTGCCTTTGGGACATTGGTGATTTGATTGAGACATGAGGTGTATGGAGGCATGTAGTTTTAGGTTAGATCATCATATTTGGAACCTGAGGGTTCACAGACACTTGAAATCAGGGGATACCTTGGGCTATGGGCCAAGGATCCTCTTCTTTTTGACTCCCGGCATTAGCTGAAGCAGGTGACAACTTCCTGGTGGCTATTGAGCACTAGGGAAGCATATATTTAATTAAGCTTCATGATATTTTACATTTAATTAAATTTATATTTCTCATCTTCTTAGATAGTTATGTTTGGTATACACACTTTGGTGGTATCCTGCCGAGACTCATTCTCACACCCTACTTGGGCCCTTCGAGATGTGTGTAGATTTTATGTCTTTACGTTCATGTAACGGATCAAATTTAGGAGATGAAACATATTACAAATTTGGAATGGGATGTTAGCATAGGTACTTTAGGTCTTTTCTAAACTAGAGTTTCTATTTTAGTTTTCTCTTTTATCTTTCATCATGTTTTATATGTATATTGATATAGTGGAGAGCCATTGGCACCCCTTCTACTTATTGTACTATATGAATAGTATTATATGACTTAGTTATTTTAGTTTCTACTAGTGGTATGTTGGAATGATTTTATTTTTCCTTTATTTCCACTTCTTCTGCTATTATTGCTTCCACTATTTATTGATATTTAATGTTCTTCCAGCTCTGGCGGGTCTGGTTTGAGTATAATGAGTCTTTATTCTTCCTCTACATGTTACACATGTACTCAGACAATTATTACTACTATTATCATACTATGAGGGTATATCCTTCACAATTTACCCTCTTAACACCCTCACTTGTAGTTTCCATCCTTTTTTGTTAGGGTAGGTGCACCTAAGTCCATTGGAAGCTAGCCAAATAGAATTGTTTGGGTGGCTAATTAGGCCGGGGATGCTACACACATTAAAAAATCTTATATAATAAATAAATATTTATTATAAATAAATAACACAATGATATTATTGATTAAATTACTATAAATCATTTTTTTATAATTTCAAATTATAATTTTATTTATAATTCATTCTTAAAATTGATATTTTGGTGAAAACCAGTCCGATTGCCATGAATGTTTTCGTTAAATAGTTCTATTAATTTCACCGTGGTCTTAGTTTTATCATATCCATATCCTAAATCATGTCATATGTATAATATTTATTAATTATATACACTGTAATTTTTTTTATATAAAGTGGAAATTAAAAATTAATGACATCACTTCTTGGATATGGTAGTTTATTCGAACGCATGAGTGATGTTTCCACTTTTCAATGGGTGTAAGGAAAGAAATGTAATTGATAATTAAAATTAAAATTATTATTATTATATAATTAACATCCTATATATATTCATTAAATTTATATTTGTTAACATCCATGTAAAACAAAAAATAAAAACGAGTCACATCCCTTCATTGAGCTGGTAGTCTACACGTACGCACTAATGGCGTAATCATTTACCATCATGTGGGAAAGAAATAATGCTGATAAGATATAATAATTTTGTAATTATAATTATTTAATAAATATTATATATAAACATTATATCCATTATCATAACCATCCATGAATTATGGTTATGGTAAATTAAATATATCACTATATGGAGATGGTAGTCCACAAGTATATATGAATAGTACATTCATTTATCATTTAATGGAAAGGGGTTGAAAATTTTTGATACCTCATAATAGTAAAAAACTATTATATTTAATATATTAAACTAATTATTTTATACTATATACCATAGATTTAATGGGGTTATAAGAGGAAATAAAATTGAATGTACTCAGTTAAGAGTTACACCTCTTCATTGAGAAACCTTCATTGGCTTACTATTAAGTGTTGAAAGGATTGTATTATGACAAAAACATACCTTTATAATGTGTGGATGGATTTTAGGAAGTTATTAGGGTAGTTATTGGATTATATATAAAGATCATTAAATTTCATAAATAGAGGATAAGTGATATCCTTTTGTAAAGGTGGAAGATGTCACAGTTGGAATTTTTGAAAAGATTAAAATTTAATAACATAAAACTAAAGAAAAATGATCCCAAATGAATAATATTTAAATATAAGAAGATAGAGGTTATAAATAATGTCATATAATAGGATTTTTAAACATTTATGGGGAAATATTAAGATTACTTATAAGTTTAACCCCCTGTAAACCTCTTTTAAACTTAACCATGTTAACAAATTTTTATTGTTTTTACTGTTCATTATGAACTAAAATGAAAGTGGAACCATTACCCAATTTAAAAATTTAGACTCCAAATATGGATCACATTTTATAATATTTATTTTCTATATGTGGAAGAAATTAATTAAAAAACAATCCCCCAAAATAGGATAAAAAATGGTTTTCTAGAAAAATGAATTTTTAAGTATAAAAAGTTATTCATAGAATAATTAGAATAATTAATATTATAATGAACTTAATTTTAATATATTTAACCTAAAGGAACTAATTAAAATTTTAAAGAAAATAAAAATAAAAATGGGACTTTTTAAATACATGGATGGAAAATAATGTTTTCTATAAAAGAAGTATTTTTTACTCTTCAATGAAAAACTAAACTCTTTAGAAAAATCCCAAAATTTAAACTTAAGATAACTTTGATATGTTTATTTTAAAAATTAAACCGTTTTTATAGAATAAAATTTCTAAGTGGAATAAATTATTTATAATATCCACATAGAAAATATAATAAAAAATATTTTTGAAGAAAATATATTTTTGCAGTACAAAATGACTTTTCTGAAAATTGGGCACTTATTTATTAGTCATTAAAAAATAAATTTTCATATTTTAATAATTTTTTTATTCATATTTATAACTCCAATTAAAAGTATTGTTTATTATGGTCATACTATAAAAATAATATTTTTATAGTATGTCATCATTCGTTAGTACTCAGTATTGTATGTTAAGCAATCTATGAAATGAATTAAATTTATATAAATTGAAATGAATAATAAACTCTTGGGTTGATACATTATACCCCATTAAAAGAATTTTTACCTCAAAATTATGTCACAATAATATAAAAAACAAGGATAGTTTTTCCTCATCACATCTTTGGGTTCCCATATAGCTTCCTCAAATTTATGGTTTAACCATAAAACTTTGACTATGTGAGTGGTCTTGTTTCAAAACACCTTTGGTATTAAATCTAGAATCTCCACTGGTTTTTCCTCATAATAGAGATCATAATCAAATGGTTTTACCTCTTATCTAAAAAAATATGATGGATTATGAGTTTACTTCAACAATAGAGATATATAGAGCACATCATGAACTTGAGGGAGATTCAGTGGAAACACAAATTGATAAGAAAACATCTTGAAACGATCAAGATTATCGAAGAGAATAATATATCTAGGGATTAACTTTAACATATTTTCAAATATAATAACCTTATTCTGAGGATAGTTTCATTGAAATACCATATCACTATCTTTGGACTATATATCTCACCAAAGATTTTTAGAATATGTTTTCTTAAACATTGAGCTATGTTGATTTGTTATTGAATAACTATAATCGTATCATCCATTTACATAGTTATTTTAGGTCCCAATATTTTTCTTTCTCTAAATTCATCCCAAAACTTTGTAGTTCAACACTTCTTACCATAAATGGATTCATAATGATCTATTTGAATTCTTGAGTGAAATCTATTGCTGTAAGATAGGGACACTAAATTAAGGTGTTGATCACAAGCACAATTAAAATCTATAGATAAATATATAAACATATATATTATATTATATATGTACCCCTTAGACAGATAATCTATCTATGGATGATATGATATATTGAAACTCAAATCTATATCTAAATACTTCTAAATAATTCTCAAAATTATTGAGGTAATCCTGATATCCTAATCAAATACAACAGAATGTGGAACTCCATTAAAAATTAACACTTCCTTAATTTATACAATATTAATATACTTTTGATAGAAATATTTTATAATGTAAATGAAGTGTTATGACTTTATTAGGCGTATGACTACAACCCTTATATAATTTTTCCCATTAAATGTGTTGGGTAGTCAGATAACGAATTCCATGGTTATGTTTTTTGATTTCTATTATGGTATAAGAAATGGTTCTAACATCCACCTAGTATTATGTTTCTTAGACTTAACCTACTGACATACCATGAATTGAGATACAAACTCTAAAAAATCCATTTTTATTTTATCCCAGCAGAAATACTCTTTCATATCTCTATACATATTTATAACTCCATGATAAATAGAGAATTAGGAACTATGAAATTCATCCAACGTGTCTTTATTTAGATCTAGTATTGATGTGACATATACTCTATTCCTAAACCTCATCATTCCATTAAAATCATGGTTGAACTCATGAATATTTCTTACATTACTCTTCAATTCCACATCCTACATTTGTGCCTCTTTAATTATCACATAGATCTATGGTTGAAAATTAATATGAGAATGATATGGTTTATCTACTTTTCTCGTGATTTCAAGATCCTTATTATGAAAATCTATACATATTTAATATTTTTCAATCCATAACATGGGAAAAATAGCATGATCTTTCCAATCAGTGCATCAACCACCTTTTTTTGCCTTCAAAGGGTATTTGTGTATTGCGTATCATAATATTTAATAAATCCTAACTATCTAATTTAATGAATATTCAACTATTTTTGTGAGAATATATACTTCAAGAGTTTATGATCAGTATATATTTCACATCTTTCACTATAAAGATTATACATCCATATTTTCAATGAAAACAAATTAAGTTTTCTTGCTCTAAATCAAGGTTTAGGTAATTTATATCTTGATTTTTTAATTATAATAAGGCATAAGATATCATTATATAATTTTACATGATTTCACATTATAGTTCCTTCTTCAATGCATCCACTGAGATCACAAACCCTTTTCCACTATAGGGTAGTGTAATCTTGTTATGCTGACCAACCTTCTTTTCAGCTCCTTGAAATATTGCTCACATTCATATTTTTAAATGATCTTGGATCCCTTCTGAATCAAATACATTATTGGTTTAGATAGAAATGATAAATGTATAATTAGACATCCATATTATCCTTAAAACCCATGAAAATTATATATCTCTGTTACCATGGTTGGCCTGATCCATTATTTAATAACTTATTCCATTGAAGGATCCACTAATATACCATCACTTGAGATTGTATGACCCATGAATGTGACTTTGTATGTAAATAATTCACACATGGTAAATTTAGAATATATATAACCCTTCCTTAGGTTATTTAAAATAATTCACATTTTTTCTTTCGAATTAATCATTTCTCAACAAATATATAATAATATTTTCTACAAATACTACCACGAACTGATCATGGTAATGTTTAAAGTCTCTATTCATTAAATCAAAAATATAACAAGAGAATTGTAAAAACCTGAGTTTTTATGAATTATTTTTCTTCAAATAAATTAATTTCATATAATATATTTTGTTACACACAACAACAATTTAAGAATGTATTATATTAAACGCTGTGTTTTCTTGAATTATACACGACATTATGTTTTAAACAAATTATGATATATTATTAATATTTTTTCTGACGTGATTGTTACAACATATTCATTAAAAATATTTATATAAATAGAAATAAATAAATTTAAAATATTAATTATAATGGTTTTATGAAAGGAAAAATATTTAGAAAAAAGTACACAATTTTCTGTTAAATATTTATATGTTTTGAAAATAATATTTTTTCAAAAAAATTATTATTATTATTTTTATAAAAAATAATTAAATTATCTATTTAAAAAATAATAAAATTTATTTTTGAAATCATAATCCCAAAATTATCTAAGGGTTATTATTTTTGATTTTTTTGAAAAGTTTCATTTTTCTGATGAATAGTGAAAAATACTGAATTTTAATTAAAAAATATCTTTTCATTTAATTTAATTATAAATTAAAATTAAATTTTAACTTAAATTTAAAGTTATATTAGTTCAATTATATATCCATTAATCCAATTTATTTCATTGGAATCTATATCATAATGAATTTCAATATTAAAATATTTCAAATGTTCAAATATTTCCTCTTTAAAAACTCACTTTCTCATCGCATTAAGGTGATTAATTTTAAATTATTATTTTCCAATTATGTGAATTTAATTTATAAAAAATTAATTCAATATTTTGAATCATCATAATTTATATCATCTAATAAGGTCAACTTATTTTTTGACCAAAATTAATTGTAAAAACATAAAAATTATTTACTACGGTTAAAGTAAAAAATTCATTTAGCATGGGGATAAACTAAACTTATAAGGGTTACAATAACCTATAAAAACATATAAAATATATTATATAGATATGTTTAGACCATATAATATCTAAGGTTATAATTTGATCCATTATGGTCCTATTCATCATGTAAAAAATATGGGTACACCTTTTCTTCTAAAAAGTTAAAAGTGTGCTACCCACCCCACTTATAAGAGGCCACACCATATCCTCCCTTCTACACACCTTAAAAACCTTTTGCTTCATAGAATACATACCCAAATCACAAACAAAAAGTTGTCTCATCCCATTCTATAATCCTTATTTTGTATATAAATCCAACATAGTAAGGATTTTGGTGAAAACCTAAGGAGGATACCTGAAGCAGAGGAGGTTCGAACGAGTGTGAAATAAGTCAAGACTTATAGTAAGTGTTTTGTCTCAATTTTACTTATTTAAATGATAAGTTATGCGATGAACCTATATTATTTCGTTATGTTTTTATTTATCCCATTTTACATGCAATATCACGGATTTTTTATCCCCATGATATTGTATGTTCTATTTTTTATTATTCCTTCATGGGGATTATGATTCAATGTTACCAAAATGGTAATGATTCAATGTTACAATCACATCCTTTATCTATATTTTTTATGAATATGTTTACAGTGTGAAAATATTATGATCCATCTATCAATAAACTCATAAATTTTACTCTTTTGTGGTTATTCATGATATCATCAAGTAACCGTACCATTTTCCAACTCTGTGGAAATTAAAATAATTGAGAAAATGTTTTCAAGAAAACCCGACTTTACTTTACCTTTGGTAAAAATTTATTTTTCTTTTAAAGCCATGTTTTCTAATAATATTTTCAAAAATGTGTAATTATTATACTATTAATTTTAATAGAAAATTTTAACCATGGTTTACATTTTACAATTTTTTTGAATGGATTCTTCATGTCATTTTCTAAAAAATTCTTATTTGGATTTTATCGAGACTGTGAAACGAATATTTGTTTGAACATTTATAACATGAATGACAATTCCCATCTCTATGAACACTATTTTCTTTGAAGCTTACTTTATATTTTTTAAGGTTATTTTCAATGATTTTTTTTAAAAATGATTCATTTTTTAAAAAGGGTCTTTTTCAAAAGGGAAATGATATTTTCCTAAAAAAAATATTTAAATTATTATTCAAAACCATTTTCCATATAATATGACTTCTCTTAATGTTACCTACGATTTACTGGGGATATAAACCAAGGATAAATATGTTTCTCTGAATAGTTTATTATGATTATATTTTTATGAATCCCATTTATCTTGAATGTGTTTTAACATTATAAAATTCTCATGAAACCTATATATTTTCCAAAGGTTATTCTATGATGAAATGATTATGAAAACTATCTCTTCCCCAAAAGTTTTTATATGATGTTTATGAAACCCATTTCTTTTCATGTGTTATAATATGATGAATGTTTTATGATCTTATGGAACACATAAATATGGTTTCCATTATGACATGGGTGGGACCTATATCTACCTCTAATAAATTTAGAAATTATTAATGTGATATAAGATAAATGGGTACATGAAAGTTTATCCAACAAAAAAAGGGCAGATAGGGGGTCATCCTAATCTTTAAGCAGGTACATGGGTGGTTTTCCCAAACCCAACATGTCATGATTGTCTTGGTGGTTAGCCATGACATAATATTTTCTATTATTATGTGTATACCAAAAAACTATGTATTTTACCAATGTTATACTCTCATGGATTACATTATTTTATTCCCTTATGATTCATGTCTTATGAACTTACAATATTTATTCCATAACTCAAGATTATGATATTTTATTTGCAGGGTATGGTTTTCAAATTTTATTCACATGTTCTCTTACCCTTATGTTAACTTTGTGCTTAGGTATCTTCCCATTTTACCATTACTAATAATATAAGATCACCCTTTATTATGTTTCATTTCCCAAGGTTATGAATGAGTGTATTACATATGATATTTCTAAGAAGGTTCTAGTTATGAATAATGTAGTGGGAGATGATGTAATTTACCCATTGACTAGTTGTTTTTGTTTCCATGTTTCAAACATACAAAATTATTATGGTCCTCAGGTGTGTGTTTTTGTAATGTTATGAATATTCATAAAAATGGTGTAATATCTATGTATGATAATATTGTGTCGCTAAAGTCAGTATCATAGGATAGTTTTAGTTAAACATTGGAATCTATGATAAATAAACCTTAGTGACATCCCTAAGGACATGTATATGGATAAATCTAACGACAAGTCAAAGTATAGGAAAATGTCTTGGAATTTTGGTAAAGGATTGTCACGACCCATCCCCCGGGGCCTGTTCCTTGACTACCCCATGCCCGCCTTCCATAGGCTAGGGGCTGGCAACTAGCACCGAATGATGTATTCCCTAAAATCGGGAATGCATTTACTTTATAACCAGTGAAATATCACAAACCAAGCACACATCAAGATACGAACCCATGAAAATTGTATAGTAAAAAGAGTGTGTACAGTATGTAAAAAGGGGCTTGAATACAAGTATAACTGGAAAGTAAAAGAAAACTGAAAAGTAAAAGTAAATTGGAACAACTCATGTGATCACCCGCCAAGGATCCTACCTAAAGGGTAGGTACAACTATCGAATTGTCTTCTCTGTAGTACGCCTCATCTAAGGTCCACCTTCGAGCTATATCCAGTCCTGGTTCCCTCATCCTTAGTCAGTGATGTCCATCGTCTACACCAAACACAACAAGGTGCGGGCGTAGCCCGTGCAGGGGTGAGTATAACGACACTAAGTAGGGACCCTAAGACCCTAAAAGGTCTCAAAAAATACCAAAAGGTTAAACCTGAAAGCATGTTAACAACTGACAACCCTACTTATGTATATTCCCAAACATATATCTATGTTATCAAGTATACCCATCTCATTCACGAGGAAACACAAGGCCCAATACATTATCCAAAAGCTCAACCATTCCACGAAGGAAGGGATACCATGAATGTAACACCACAATGGTAAGTACCACAAAGGTAATTCCACACAGAAGAATACCGCAAAGGTATCTACAGGAAGGTAAGTACCACAAAGGTACACCACATAGAAGATTACCTCAAAGGTATCACTATGAAGGTATGTACCACAAAGGTACGCCACACAGAAGATTACCACAAAGGTAAAGAATCCGCTCACACCAGGTTCAAATTAGGTACAGTATCAAATATCATCATATATAAATACTAAATCATCTTACTTTGTTAAGAGGTAGACCCACAAATGATCCTAAATCATCAGACCCACATAGGATCCTAATCCAACAGACCCATGTAAGATATTAGAGTAGTCCCATGTGGATTCCTAGAGCGGATCCAAGTGGGATACTGGAACACAGACCAATGTAGGATCCAAAAACACATACCCAAATAGGATCCCAAAGAACAGACCCACATAGGATACCAAAGCATAGACCCACATAGGATCCCAAAGCACAGAACCACATAGGATCCTTTTCTCATGTTACAACTAGCTACGGGGTTCCTGCACTAAGCTCAATTGATTCTTGGAGGGTTCGCTCCTCAAGTCACAGGTCGAATACTCCAACTTCCATGAAGACTCATGAAGGATTATTCCAAGTGACTACCACGTAAATGGGGTCTCAACTCAATATATGGTGCGTTAATCAGATGATTGGTCTGAATGTTATTGACCTTTTATTCCCGAGTGCCTGATTGGATTCGTGGTCAATCCAACCCGGCCAGACCCCAAATTTATCCAAGAACTCATGTGGGGCATACCAAAAAGACCGTATCAATACAAGGTTTATGACTTTATAGACGGTTCATCAAACTGACTGCTGTAGCTCAAGATATTGGCAAAAGAGTGAAAAGGGTCGAAGTTGGTTTGGGTCCAGTCCGACCTGACCCGGGACCGGCCCTAGGTCCGACTCGGCCTGCTGGGTCCAGCCCGTGGGGTCTGGCCCACACCGCGGCCTGTAGTGTGACTGCCCATGGGGCGGTAGCCCGCGGAGCAGCGGCCTGCGGTGTAGCAGCCCGCGGAGCAGCGGTTCATGGTGCGATGGCCCACGACTGGACGGATAGCCATACTCCTCCTCCGTGTGTTGTAGTCTCGCTCCATGCCATCACCAACGGCAGGGAGCTAGCTGTATGCCCTCCCTTCGCCACCACGGAACAAGGCTGTAGCTCCTGCAAGCTTGGCGGCGCGGACATGCACCGCCACCTCCCCTTTCCCATGGCCAGCCACCACTGGCCATCGCCCTTGCTCTGCCACGACCGAAGGGCCTCAACTCATCTCCGGCAGCGCGGTTGCGCAGTTGCAGTCTTCACGATCGGCCGCGGTGCCGGATGGCACTACCGAGTCCCACCGGTGCCAATCACTAATACCAGTCCCCGTCCTCCTCCATTGCGAAGATCACACCAAAACCACAAAGGTTGTTGAGAGGTTGGGCCATGTTTATTTAGCGTGCACCCTCCGTGTTAGAGCGGTAGCAAGAGACTCATTTGTTCTTGAATCAAGAAGAATGTAAATTTTCTTAAATCAAGATGAATGTCAAGAACTAGGAAAGGGATAAATAAACAACAAATCCCTACCTCAAGTTTGTTGGAGGGTGTCTGCATTTGAGGGAGTGTCGGCATTTGTCGTCCCCACGAGAAGCCTGTAATGATTCCTCTCTATCGTCGTTCTTCGTTTCGTGGTTTGGTGTCACTCGTCACCCACTGCCAGAACCATCTCTGTCCTCCATGTTTTGGGCGTCACGACACATTACCAGAGCTTCGTTGCTTGGTAAAGCCATGTCAATCCCCCCAAGCTCCATATAAATAAAAGAGGGGGTGGGTAAGTAACGATTGTGGAATTTATGAAGGTTCATTTAATAAGAACCTTCCTAAATTCCAACGACGATGATACATAGTATTTCAAAGGTTGAGCCATTTAATTTATGTTTGCGGAATTAAATGGAACATTTAATTGCATTGCATTGGTACAATTAAATGGGAGGATTCCAAGAGACTTCCCGACATTAAAGAGGGGCTCGGGTGGTCCCCACCTCTAGGCATTAAAATGGGAGGTTAAAAATAATTTAAATTTTGTTCTTATATTTTTTTATTTCCACGAAAAATACAAAAACTAACTTTCACCCTCGACCAACTGAAGTCGAGGTGAATGTCTCCTTAAGCGAATATCAGTGCTACGAGTTCAACAGTGTCATCTTATTTCAATTCCAAGCACCGGTTCAAAAGTTAAAAAAACCCACTCGCAAGTTTATTGAACGTACCCAAAGAAAAGTTCAAAAATTCATTTCGGGCACACTGTGCCTCGAAATCATGCGCCGTCAATTTTTGAAGACTTGTAAAATTCCCATATAATTTTAAAAAAATTACATGGAATTTTAGGGTCTTTATAAGGATGGAGCGAGTGGTTTCCAAGAAATTAAATCCTTGTATGGATACTAAAAGTGGATGTGGCTATGAAACATAGGTTTTTAGGGGTAATAAATCTAAAAATGGCGCATGAGCTGGACTCGAACCACACCTGGATAATGAAAACAATCCTTTCTATACACCTGGTTTGACACTTCTATTGGATACACTTTAGAGATTCACAAAATCTTTACGAACCATCATGAAGGATTTAAAATGACGTTGACTATGAATAGACTTTAATAAACAAAAGGCATCATACATTAAAAGAAGGTTTCATGATTTTGACAGCATATAAGTAATAATACATGTTTATGTGGTTCCTAACTATGTTTATTGTTTCTCAAAATATGTTTTTTGGTTTTATTCAGTTTCTAGAACATGAAGAAACCATGTAAATGGTGAGTGTGATAGACAATGCAATGATTCTCCTCTGGAGTAATCAAAATTTTTAAGAGATAGAACCCAAAACACCATTGATATGCTCATGTAACATTCTCAATCCATGAATCATGATGAACTTAAAAATGATAAAAGGAGGGAAAACATTATATTGAGTCTATAATGAGGAAAAATCCACTTTACTTCAACGGAAATGATGATCCAATAGTTGTTGAGCAAAGGATTAGTATGACTAATAATTTATTTTCTATTCACTAGTGTTTGGAATATGAAAATGTAATTTTGGATGTCTACCACTTGGAAGGTGAAGGAGATCTATGGTGGAATATCATTAAGAATAAAAGGGAATATAATGAAATAGACTCCATGAATTGGGGAGAGTTCAATAACTTATTTTTTATTAAGTTATTCCCCTGTATTATTTGTATGCATATGGAGAAGGATTTTCCTAAGATAAATTAAAATTATGTTGAATCCATTGGTACCTATGAGTAAACTTTTATAATAATTTTGAGGCACACTTATGGTATTATCATACAACTTAAAAATAAGGTTGTCCAATTCATCAATGGCTTAAAACAAGTCTCTATAGGGTGTTATACATAATATAATTTAGTAGTAATGAATACATTTATCAATGTGATATCAAGGTGGAAATGGAGGTTGGAGTAACATATCAATCTCATGGTTTTGATAAGAAGAGAATATAGCATTCACAAGAATATATAAGAACCACAGAGTGAAGAAGATGACCTTTTTTTAATGATCAAAGTGTTGGGAGATGCGTGGAAGAAATTGTATTAAGGGGACTACTAAATATTTTCAGTGTGGAAGGGAAGCTCAAAGAGTAGCTGAACTCCAAAAAAGTGGGGAGAAGTTAGCTAATTATATTAATCATGATAAATCTCCATATAATACACCACCCACACTATAGTATTTCAAATACAAGGAGTTTGGTAATAAATCTAACATGTGTCCAAATCTGAGGGTTAATGTTAGAAATCAATGCCAATAGACTCTTAAGTTGAGGGGTAAGGGGGAATCTCATGTGATCACTGTTTCTGATGATGGGTATGATAACGATGGAGTGAAAGGTAAACTTTCCATCCACTCTATAACTGCTAATGTCTTATTTGAATCCATATCTACCCATTATTTAATATCTAATGAATTTTCTAGGGGTATCAAGATGACACTGAAATTATTAGCTGTAGAATTAGTAGTGAAAACCCCAAATGGTACAATGATCACATATCAAGTCAATTATTCCTATTTGGTTGATGTTAGTAGGAATGTGCTTTATAATAATCTTTTCATTCTTCATATAGTTGAATTTTATGTTATCATTAGCATGGTTTGGATTTATATACATAAATACCACATAAATTGTTGAGCATGGGAAGTCACATTAATATTCTAGATGAACCCATGATCATTTATAAATGTGAAGATAAGTATAAACTTTCAATGGATATTAAATCCATTTTATGGGTCTTAATTCCCATTTAGAATGTGTTATTATCTCAAATGGTTGGGGAGAATCATAAAATTTATGATAATCCAGTATGTGAGAATTTTTAATGTCTTTTAGGAAGAGTTTCCTCATCTTCCACCGAATTGTGAAGTTAAGTTTTCAATAGAACTCATACATGGTGCCACACCAATTTTACGGAATCCTTATTAAATGGTCCTAATTAAGTTGCATGAATTGATGTATAAACTCTTGGAAAACCATGACAATGAATTTATTAGGCCAAGTGTGTCACCATGGGGTGCATCAGTTCATTTTATAAAAAATAAATATGAATCAATGTGACTCTTCATTGATTATCGGGAGTTGAACAAGCTCACAGTTAAGAACAAGTATCTGATTCCCCATATTGATAACTTATTAGATCACCTATGTATAGATCAATATTTTACAGTGATTGAACTTCAATCAGGATATCATTAATTGAGGGTCAAGAAGTAGGATATACCCAAGACAATATTCTATACAAGTTATGGACATTATTAATATACAATGATTCTATTTGGTCATAAAAATTCCCCCATTATCTTCAAGGATTTAATGAGTAGATACATTAAACATTACCTTGATCATTTTATAGTAGTATTTATAGACAATATTATTATCTATTCGAAGAAAAATAAAGATCATGAATATTACTTGAGACTTGTATTCAAGATCCCAAGGAAGGAGAAAACTCATGAAAAATTTATAATATGGAAATTTTGGCTCCAAAAGGTTTCATTTTTTGGGTCATATAATCTCAATAGAGGGTGTATCAATAGATCCATCAAAGATAGAGGCTATTTATTTTGGCCCAGACAAACAATGGTGACTGATATTAATAGTTTTCTTGGTTTATCTAACAACCTAATATTGAAGTACATGGAAATTACATTTATTTTTTGAAATACTTAATAAATTATAGAAAATAGATTCCCAAAGATCATATTAGTTTTGTATCTTTGGAAACTCGGAACACATTCTTCTAGATTGGTGAATGATCTTCAAAAACTCCCATAAATATCATTACCTTTAGTTTTCCTACCTAAAAACTTTATTTATATCCTGGGGGAATGAAAAACATAAATATGGTGATCTCAAATGATTATTAAGGGTGAAAATAGATAAAATAAACATAAAAATGTAAAAATATTAACATATATTTTGAGTATCAAAATCACGATTCGAAATATTAATCTTAGCAGTATATAAGGAATAAATCATAATGGAACATTATCCACGATAACATAGAATTGACATAAAATATGAACTCGTGGAAAACAAAAAAGCGTAGAAAATATTTTACATATTAACCTAGGCTTATTTTCAAGACCATCATAGAGGAAAAATTATACTACTAAATCAGGTTTACTTTCCATTTCATCCCTGTATTACTGAACCATATTTACTTGCTGTTCCAGGATTATATTAGTGAACCAGATTTACTTGTTTTTCCAACCCCATATTACTAAAATATATTTAATTTTTGTTCCAGTCATGTCTATCTCATGAGATATAAATCTTTATACAATTCATTGGAGGTAGATATAGGTACCACCCATCACATAATGAAAACCATACATATGTGTGAAATTAAAACTTAAATCATTCATCATAACATAACCCAAAGAATAACATAGATTTCTTAAACATCATCCCTTCATAAAATATTCCATGTAAAATAAATGGATTTCATAAATAACATTCCATCATAAAAATAATCAACCATAATAATTATATGGATAGTATAATTGAAAAAAATATATTTGATCTTAGATAGAAAATAATTTTTTTATAACAATTGTAATTAATTCTTGAGGAAAACGTGCGTTCTTCTTAAAAAATGATTTCGTTTCTTAAAACACCGTGAAATTTTAAAATAAAATAATTTATTTGAAAATAAACATTAAAAAATGTAAGGGCATATTCATAGAAATAAGGAATTAAGAAATCATAAAACTCCATTCAGGCCATATAAGTTTAAAAAACATTCTCCTCATACTGTTTCTAGAAAATTCAAAAAGTACGTCCTTTGGAAAATGAAAGAAAGTTTCCTTCCAAACTATGTGGCAAAAGTCAAAATTTATAAAAATGGTTTTAAACATCCATTTTATAATATTAAATATTTTATGAAAACATTTTCTTTATAAATTAGGGACTTGTATGATAAATATACCACAGTAAATAATTATGTATAAAAAATCTCAGATAATAACGAGATTGCGAAATTATAACTTACCAATTAAAAATAGTTGAATCATATACCTCATAAAATAAATAAAATTATATGAATATGTAAATATAATTACCATCATAATATGAATATAAAACATTCATGGGAATTATAAACACCATAAAAAATAAATAGGTGGTGTATAAGGCATATGTCCCATAGAAATAAAAGTGAAACAAAATAATACCATACCATAGGTCTTCTATACACTGGTTGTATAAAAAACTCATGTATAATGATTTTAATGATGTAATTAACTTATTACAGAATCATTTTAATTTTTATGATATCATATATGAGCATATTATCATCCGTTTGGTAATAGTATTTTTTATTACTCGTTATTCGGCTATACACTGTTTGATTTTCTTATGCATGATTTACAGAATAAGTTCTGGTTCTCCATCTTAGGTCATATTTATATCATTAAAAAATTACATTAACATAATATATACCAAATTTATCCATTATATATATTTATATAATCATACTTTAATGAAAATAATGTTTAATTAATCGCATCGCATCGTGGAGACGGGAGGTCCTACGTACGCACAAGCAATGATATCATTCTTAAATTTATTGAATGATATTGAATTTTATGGTGTATAATATTTGATAATTAATAGCATGTTTCAATAAATCATATATATTTATTACATTCATCATTATACCCATCCAAGTACGGTGGTGGTGAAAAAAAGATTACACCACAATGTGTAGACGATAAGTCGTATGTACACACACGTGGTGATTTACTTTTTCATAGGATGTATAGTATGTGGAATGTGGTTGTTTAATAATTATAATAACATCTTAGTATATATTTGATATAGGAGTCATTAATTTTTAATGAAAAAACTTATGAAGAGGAAGTAGAAGAAGAAATAAGTTTGAAATAATCGGTAGAAGAGATTACCTCTTCCTCAAAATGCTTCCTCTAAATCTCATCTTAAAGGAAATTGAGTTGGTATTTTGAGAAGAAAAGAACCTATATAATGTGACTAAATAAGTTGAGAAGGTAAAAGGTTAGGATATGTCCATGCCTTATGTCTCAAATTTAATTGAATTGGTGAGGGAGAAGGTTCCCTTTTATAATTGAGTTGAAGGGCACCCCTAGGAATTATTAAAATATTAAATTAATATAAATTAATTTTTTAATAAAAAAGCATCCAAATTGAAATATTTAAAATATAATATTAGGATAGTTATAAATAAACCCACTAAATAATTTTTAGATATGTATTTATTTTATTTTAAATCTTATATTTTTGGTTTACCCTAAATTATTCTCTTTTAATTTTAATCGTGGTAATAACATTTTAAATAGTAAGAGATTATAAATTTTACTTATATGGGGTAAATTTCCCATTATTTGACCCGTAATTAACTGTTATAACTTATCATAGTTACATTGTGATTTTAAAATATTTTCAATATTATTAAATAATTTAATAAAATATTATTTGTATATAATATCAATAGTGTATATTTTTACGCTATTCATTTCATTGAATTTAAATAAAATTATTATAGAGAGAAACATTAAAACCAAACCATTTATTAGTATTATATCATGTCATATAAACCTATAAAATTATTTTATACCACATATTATGTAATATAATATTTATTTTAGTATTTATAATATCACTTATTTGTTATTTCTCTTAATAAAAACTTTTCTGTATCACTGTTGTGTAGATATTTATGGAAATTATTTAATCTTTAAAAATCATAAATAAAATCAAATGATATAGATAACTTAATTATAATTTTGTATACTACTTATTTTTTTAGTTCCATCAATTTTATCACTATATTAATAATTTTATACTTATAAGAGATAAGAGAGTGTCATGTTGTCACTTTATTTTGTTTAAATAATAACTACATAACTTTGATGGGAAAAAGTACATTAAAAGAATAAATTTTAATCCTTATGTGTTGAGGGTCTACATTGATTTTTCAAATAGTATTTTGTAATGTTTTAGGGTAATTTTATTATCCTTATCCTTTATTTGTTACCCTAATTTACCTAATTTACCTTTAACCGTGGTAAATAAAATTACCAAAGTTACTATTTATAATGCCCAAAAAAATAAAAGGGAACTATTTAAATAATTTAGACTTACTGATTCAAAATATAGAATCCATTTCTTCAAAATTCAAAAAACATAAATTTTAGTAATTAATTTAAAATTAATTAACGTTGTCAAGGCGAGAAAACACGTTTTTTAATGTAAAAACAATCAAAAGATTGATATGTGTTTATATCAAATTTCAATGTGAAATTATATAAAATGAACAAAATTAGATTAAATGATAAAAAATAATTTAAATATTCCATAAAACCAACTGAAAGGATAATAAATTAGATGAAAAGGAAATTTTGAATTAAAATGCAGTATTTTTCACTATTCATTGAAATATGGATTTTCTCAGAAAAATAACGAAATTTCATCCAAAGTAAATTTTGATGTCTTGATTCCAAATAAAAAGATTATTTTTTCAAAACTAACTTATAACAGTGTAAATTAATATATTTAAAATTGATACCTTATTAGAAGGTGGTAAAAGTGTTTTTTTTTTAAATACTTCTTTTATTAGAAAGATTGGATTTAATTTTATATCATGCGTAAGAAAAAATATATTATGAATTTTAAACATCACATTGAATATATTAAGTTTATATTTTTTTAATAAAGTCTATAAAGAGTTATTTTTTTATTTAATAAACTTACTTATTCTCATTTAAAAAGTTTTTCCAAAAACCATTTTCTTTTTAATTAAATTTTTTTTAATTTTCATTAATAAATAATTTTTCACAAATTAATTAGTTAAATATATGAGTAAACAATATTTTAATAAATAAATTAATACTTTTAATTAAAACATTTTAATAGAAAGGTTATAAGGTAACATAATAATATTTAGTTGTTTAGTTATACTCAGTCATGCGTGAAATGAATTATATCAAAAGAACTTGAACTTGTGTGTAACATAAGCCATGAATAGAATTTCATACACCACAAGCTAAGAATATATATCCTACTGTGCAATATTATCTTCGTGTAGTGTAAAAAACAAGACATCAAGGAAACTAAAAAAACTCTATCTCATAAAAAAATTGCGGTGTTACATTCTACCCCCATTAAAATGAATTTCACCCTTGAAATTTGTCAAGATGATAAATAGTTTACTACTTGAATGTTTATTTCATATAAAACCACACCGTAAAATGCTATAATAAAAATTCATTTTAAAAGGGAAATTTAGAAACCGAACGGTGACCCAAAGTAGCTCCTCACTAGGTTTCCACATAAAAGAACATGAAAAGATATACTTACTTGATTTCAGTACAATCTCATCGTTGGTCATGCCTGAAAAACCTTCCACTTCATCTCTTATTCAAATAAATGAAGTTGAATTTTTCATTCCTGAAGTTTTATTAGATCACACAATCCATAAATTTAATGACAGGTCACTCAATATATCTTTATAACAAAAAGGTTAGAACAATTCATCAAACATGCATAAGTCCATATATGATGAGATAATACTTTATTCTAACAAACTTCAACTGATTCATAACTAAAAATTTCAAAAAAATTGACAACCTTACAATCCTTCTGAAAGATGAAAATAAAAAACTATAGAAAAAGGTTTACAAACTAGACTTAACACATAACCCCCATATATTTTAAGATATCTTTGGTTAGTTACATTCCAAATATGTCAACACCTTCATCATGTATAATCTTTAGTCATAGTGGAAACTTGAATTATCAAATATCATTATTGAAAACATGCATGTTTCTTTATTCCAAAACTTATTGGACATATTTATTAAGTCCCAAAAAGTTTTATAAATCATCCATGATATCAGAAAACTCTTTTCAACAACTCTATAATTTGTTCCAAAAAAAATCATCATCCAATTTAATTATCCAAATCCAACATATCTTTATCAAACCATAATTATCATAACATAAGGGACATATTAAGGGTTATATTTCCCCTAATCATGTGTTCTACTAGTATATCTCCTTACCCATAAATAAATTTTTTGTCTCCTTATAACTATTCGACATATCCTTTCCAATCCTTAATTAAAAAATTTTATTGAAAACTCTTATATATTTAAGGATTCATATAACATTATCCTTGAATTACAAAACATATACTCCTCAATAATCCATCTATATTCTTAAACCATTACATAGGATCCATCATCATAATATTTTCTAAGATATGAATCATGTATTAAGGTTTTCAACCTCAAACTTCTTAGGTTTAATGTAAACAATACTGGAAGAAAATCACATACCTTTCATATGTCGTTTACAATCTCTTTATCATCAATAGTATGACCAATAATCATACCATCATCATGATTCTATTAATGATATTTCCACTTATGAAATCGATCATCATAGTTCCCAAAATTTCCACATCTAAAACATTCAACGGTTAAATATTTTCTATATAGTTTTGGCTGTTGATTAAGACCATAAAAGAACATTATGAGTAATACATATCAGAGATTAGAAACACATAAGTAAGGTAGATTACTTATAATATTTCAATCTATGGTATCTTTGGTTTAACCCAAGGATAGTCAAGATTATAAAAAAAAACAATAGGATTGTAACCTATTGTTATAATAATCCTTAATAAATCCCTATAAATATCCTTATAAATATCTCTAGGGATCTCACTAATGTTTTCATATTGTAGTTTGCAAAGGATGACCAAACCTTCACTCTAATACTAACTCTAACTAGCCAAGATTGACGTACATGGACATTAAATTTATTTTTTGGAATACATAATACATTATAAAAATAGAATCCCAAACACCATATTAGTTTAATGTATTTGGAAACTCAAACCACATTTTTATATTTTGGTGAAATATCTTCAATATATCCTATAAATATATTCACCTTTAGTTTTACAACCCAAAAACCTTTATTTATTATTTTCTTTGGGGAAATAAGAAATAAATACGATGAGATCAAATGACCAGTAAGGGAAATAATGGGAAAAAATAAACATAATAATGTAAAAACATGAACATATATTATAAATATCGAAATATTGAGTCATAAAATAAATCTTGGTAGTACATAAGGCATAAATCATAAAGGAACATTAACCATGATAACATAACATTGGCATAAAACATGATCTTATGGAAGACACATAAGCATATAAAATCATTTTTTAATTATCCAATGCTCGTTTCCAAGACCATAATAGTGGAAAAAGTGAATTACCAAACTGGGTTTACTTTCCATTTCAGCCCCATATTACTTAACTAGATTTACTTGCTGTTCCAACCCTGAATTACTAAACCATATTTACTTTCCATTCCATCCCTATATTACTGAACCTAGTTTAATTTCCATTACAATCATGTATATCTCATGAGATATAAATCTTTACCAAATTCATTAGAGGGAGATATAGGTCCCACCTGTAACATAATGAAAACTATACATATGTGTGCCATAAAAATATAAATCATTCATCATAACATAACCCAAAGTATAAAAAGGGGGTTTTAAACATCATTAAATCATAACATAATCTAGGTAAAAAAATGGATTTCATAAATAGAATTCCATCATAAATATAATCAACTGTAAGAGTAATATGGATAGTATACTTTTAAAAAATATATTTATTCTTAAATGGAAAATATTTTCGATAAAACACCTGAAGTTAATTCTTGAGGAAAATATACTTTCTTCTTCAATTTAATTGTATTTAATTAAAATAGTTCACAATTTTAATAGAAAATAATTTATTTTAAAATAACCAAGAGAATATTTAAGGGATGTTTCATGGAAACATGGAACTATGAATGTATAAAATTATATTCATGCTATATAAGTTAAAAAAACATTCTCTACATAATTTTCATAGAACAGTCAAAAATTACCTCATATGGAAAACAAAATAATGTTTCCTTTCAAACCATGTGGTAAAAGTAAAAAATCTGTAAAAACAAATTCAAACATCCATATGAGAATATTAAAAATTTTGTGAAAACAATTTTTTATATAATATGGACATGTATGATAAATATACCCTAGTAATAATTATCTATAAACAATCTCTTATAATAATGATATTGCGAAATTATCCCTTTCCAATTATAATCAGTAAAATTGAATGCCTCATAAAATAAAGAAAATTAAATTCATATATCAATATAATAACCTTCAAAATAATAATCATAAAACATTCATGGGAAGAATAAACACCACACAAAATAAACAGGTGGTGTACAAGGCATATGTCCCACATAAATAAAAGTGAGTCTAAATATTCCCTTACATTACGTATGATATCATTTTTGTGTATCTTAACCTCCTGTATAAGGATTTAAATGATGTATTTGACTTATTATAGAATCATATTCATTTTTATGATATCATATATTATCATTTTATCATCATTTTGGAAATAATATTTCGTTATTACTCATTATTTGGGTATAAAATGATTCATTTTCTTAAGGACGTTTTGCTGAATAAGTTCCAGTTCTCCATCATAGGTCATATTTATATCATTAAAAAATGATATTTACATAATATACCCCATATTTATTCATTATTTACATTTATATAATCACTCATTAATAAATATCATGTAGAATGAATCACATCTCATTGTGGAGACGATATGCCTTAAGTACGCACGAACGACGATATCATTCCTAAATTTGTTGAATGATATTGAATTTAATGGTTTATAATATTTCATAATTAATATCATATTTTAATTAATTATATATATTTATTACTTCCATAATTATACACATCCAAGTATGGTGGTGTTGAAAAATAGATTACACCACATCGTAGAGACGATAAGACATACGTACGCATGCGCGGTGATTTAATTTTTCATAGGATAGATAAAAGGTGGAATATATTTGTTTCATAATTATAATAACATATTCTTATATAAGTTACAGTATAGTTATTACTTTATAATGAAATAAATTATGATGAGGAATTAGAAGAAGAATGAAACTTGAAAGAATCAGTAGAAGAGATTGCCTCTTCCTCGACGTGCTTCCTCTAAATCTACTCTAAAAGGCACTAGAGTTCGTGTTTTGATAAGACCATAACCTCTATAATGCAATGAAGGAAGTTTATATGGGAAAATGGCATGGGATAAAGAGATTGAAGGATCAAATTTATGTGAAGAGGTGAGGAGAGGTGCCTTTTTATAATTGAGGTGAGGGGAACCCTTTGAAATTCTTATAATATCAAATTAATATAAATTAATTTTTTAATATAAAAGAATCAAAATTTAAATATATAGAATATAATATTATTATATTTCTAAATACTCTTATAAAATAATTTTTAGACTTGTATTGATTTTATTTAAATCTTTATCTTTTTGGTTTACCCTTAATTCTTCTCTTTTAATTTTAATTATGGTACCGACATTTTAAGTATTAAGAGGTTATAAATTTACCTTATATGGGGTAAATTTCACATAATTGGAAACTTAATGAACTTTTAGAACTTATCATTGTGACTTTGTAATTTTAAAATATTTTTAATATTTTTATATAATTAAATGAAATATTATTTTTATAAAATATCAATAGTGTAAAGTTTTACCCTATTCATTTCATTGAATTTAAATAAAATTCATAAAGAGAGACAAAATCAGAACAAAAAAATTTAATAGTCTTATAACATGTCATAGTAACCTATAAAATTCATTTATATCATAAATTAAATCATATATTATTTATTTTAATATTTATAATATCATTTATTTGATATTTCTATTAATAATATAATTATTTTATCACTATTGTGTCAATATTTATGGTAATTTTTTAATCTATAAAAATTATAAATTAAATCACATGATGTATAAAATTTCATTATATTTTTGGATACTTCTTATTTTTTAGTTTCATCAATTTTATCACTACATTAAAATTTTTATACTTATAAAAGATAAGAGAGTGACATGTTGTCACGTCGTTTTTTTTAAATAAAAATTACATCACTTTCACAGAAAAAGTCCATTTAAAGAATTAATCTTGATCTTTATGTGTTAAGGGTCAAATTTTATTCATCCAATTGGATTTTTTTTCAGGTGTTAGGATAATTGTTTTATTCTTATCATATTATTTGTTACCCTAATTTACCTTTAACCATGTTAAATAAAAAATTCCAAAGTTACAATTCATAATATCCAAAAAAATCAAAGGGACCTATTTACATAATTCGGAACTACTTATTATTAATATGGAATCCATTTTTTACAAATTAAAAAAAACATAAATTGAAGTAATTAATTAAAAATTAATTCTTGTTGTCAAATAGAGAAAATTGTTTTTTTAAAGTATAAAACATCAAAAGATTGAGATGTGTTTATATCAAATTAAAATGTGAAATTAATTACCATTACCAAATTATATTAAAATATTAAAAAATATAAATATATTGTAAAACCAATTTATGAGACAGTAAGTTAGAGAAAAAGACAGTTTTGAATTAAATTGCAGTATTTTTCAATATTCCTTAAAATATGAATCTTCTCAAAAAATACCAAAATTTTATCCAATGTAAATTTTGATGTCCTTATTTCCATAAAGAAGTTTATTTTGCCAAAAAACTTATAAAAGTATAAAAAATAGATTTTCAATTGGTTCTCGATCAAAAGGCAGTAAAACAATATTTTTTTTGAAAAATGCTTCTTTTATACAAAAAATTGAATTTATTCTTATATCATATGTAGAAAACATATAGGATGAATTTTAGACATTAAATTGTATATATTAAATATATATTTCATTAATAAAGTCCATAAAGAGTGATTTTATTATTTTAGAAACTCACTTTTTCCATTTAAACAGTGTTTTTCAGAAAAAAATTTCCATTTAATTAAAAAAAAATTATTTTCATTTATAAATAATTGTTCAGAAAAGAATTAATTAAATAAATTTGAAAACAATATTTTCATAAATCAATTAATACAGTTCATTCCCACCATTTTAACTAATAGTTTATAAGGTAACATAATAATATTTAGTTTTCACATATGCTCGGTCTTACGTGAAATAAATTATATCAAAAGAACTTGAACTTGTCTGTAATGCAAGCCAAGCACATTGTTGCATATATCACAAGCTAAGATGATTTTGCCTATTTCACAAGATTATCCTGGTGTAGAGTGCAACACAAGACATTAACAAAATTAAAAAAACTATATCTCATAACAATATTAGGGTGTAATTGTTTAGATGGATATTATAAATGATTTATAGAGAATGTATCACAACAATATAATCCTCAGACCAAGTTAACTCAGAAGGGAGAAAATTTCAATTTGACAGATGAATGTGAGGAAAATTTCAATGAATTGAAGGGAAGGTTAGTTAGTTCACTTGTTCTTACATTACCCTATAGTGGACATTGGTCTATAATATATAGTAATGCATCCAAGAAGGGATTGGTATGTGTTATTTTGTGAAATAAAATGGTTATAGATTATACCTCCTAAAAATTGAAGATTCATGAGAAAAATTACCCAATATATGATTTAGAGTTTTCTGCTGTAGTTTTTTCATTAAATATATGAAGGAATCATATTTATGTATAAAATTGTGATATATATACAAATAATAAAATGTTAAAGTATATATTGAAAAATAAAGAGTTTAATATGTACCATAGAATATGGTTAGATATGATTAAATATTATGACTTCTCAATAGATTGCCACCCTAGGAATGAGAACAAGGTGGTTGATTCTTTGATTCAAGAAGATTATTTTAGATTATCCATGATGAGGATAAGAAAAGATCTAATATTTTTTGATTGGTAAAGGATGGATCGAGAAATACTAAATGATGGAGAGAAATATTATCTTTCTTAATTGCATTTTCAACCATCTGTCTACGTGATGATTAAAGAGGCGTGGGAGGAATATGATTCAAAACAAAAGAAAGATATAAATGTTCTCGAGTTTATCCATGATCATGATGGAATAATAGGGTTTAGTAATCTTGTATGTGTTCCATACATAACATATTTGAAGAAGGATTTTTTATATGAATTTGGTATTTATTCATTATCTATTCACCTAGGGAGTATAACGATTTATAAGGATTTCAAAGAGTATTTATGGTGGGATGGAATAACGGGAGATTTCATAGAGTTTGTATCCAAGTTATTGGTATGCTAGAAATCCAAGTCTTAGAGAGAAATTTATAAGAGGATGCTGCATCCATTACCCATACAAGAATAGAAATAGAAAAAATGACTATTTATTTTGTTGTTGGACTTCTAAAAACGTATAAAAGGCATAATTCTATATGATTTGTAGTAGATCTTATTAATAAGTCAACACACTTCATGAATATTAGAGAAGAATTTTCTGTAGGATATATAATAAAGAAGTGGGAAGGTTACATGGACAAACCCATTCCATTGTGTCTGACTAGGATCTGAGGTTCACCTCAGAGTTCTAGTGAAGTCTTCAGCAACATCTTGATACTGAGTTGAGTTTTATCTTTCTGTATCATCCTCTAAAAGATGTTCTGTATTAAATAACAATTAAAACCATAAAATATATGTCGAGATCTTGTACTTTGTATCTCAATTTTTTTTGGAATAGTACCTTCATTTAGTTGAGTTTTCTTACAATAATAACTTTCACTCAAGTATTCAGATGACTCTTATGAATACCTAAATAGAAATAAATATAAATCTCCAATGATCTAGAATGAAGTTAGAGAAGTAAAGCTATTGGGACTAGAGATATCTAAAGAAATGAAAGAGATGGTTAGATCCATTCAACAACACATCATAGAAATAAAGATTCACTATAAAAGTTATTCTGATAATCACAGGCATGATCTAGAATTTGAAGTTGGTGATTAGATGTTTCTAATAATTTCTCCATGGAAGAAGGTAATGTGATTCTGAAAGAAATGGAAACTATGAAAAAATTATATCAGTCCCTTTGAAATTGTTCATTATATACGGATAATATCATATCCATTAGTTCTTCAACTGAACCACTCTCAATCCAATAATGTATTCAATATATCACTCTTGAGGAAAAATATACTTGACCCATCACATGTACTAAACTTATAAGTCATACCACTAGAGAAATATTTTTATTATGAGGAACAAATGGTGGAGATTATAGGTCATACAGAGAAAGTTATACAAAATAAGACCACTAACCAACTCAAAGTTTTATGAAAAAACCAACAGTTCTAGGAAGCTATGTGGGAACTTAGGGATATGATTATGTTGAAGTATCTTCATTTGTTTGTATTAATGTGACACATTTCTTGTGAGAAATTAATTTTTAGGGGGGTACAATGTAAGACCTAGAGTTTTTATGAATTATTATTTTTTGAATAAATTAAATTTCTTTTATATCTTTAATTATAAGAAAAACCAATTTAATCTTATTCTATATGTAACATTGAGTTAAATTGCATTATATACGACACTATTTTTATCAAAACCATAATAAATTATTAATATATTTATTTTAAATGTGACATTTATAACCTATCCATTATGTGTAGAAATATGAATAGCTTTACAAAATGTTTAAACACTAATTATAATTATTTAATATAATTGAAACATATTTATAAAAAATGATAATTTTTTAGTAAAGTGTTTATATATTTTCAAAATACTATTTTCTTAAAGTAAGATTTTTATTTCATATTTTGAACATTAATAAAATTAATTTTTCAGATGTTTTGAAAATGAATTTAATAAAATAAAATTCATTTGTTGAAATCATAATTTCTAAATTAACTTCGGGTGATTTTTTTGGTATTTTTCGAAAAAATTTCATTTTTTGATGAATAGTGAAAATACTAAATTTTAATTGAAAAATTCATTTTCTTTTAATTTATTTGTAAAGTAAAAATATATTTAAAATTGGTTTTAAAGTAAAATTAGTTTAATTATACATTAATTAATCAAATTTATTTTATTTTAATCAATTTCATAATTAATTTATATAAAAAAAATTTCAAACATACAAACATTTTCACTTTAAAAATCTTCCTTCCTATTGCATTCGTGGGATAAATTTTAACTTAAAATTTAATACTTCCACGAATGGAGTTTCCAAAAATGGATTCAATATTCTGAATCAAAATAATTTATATTATATAATAATTTTAACTTTTTTTACCAAAATGATTAGTATAAAACTAGAAATTATATACTGTGGTAAAGGTAAAACTGGGTTTACCAGGGGTTAAACTAAATTAATAAGGGTTAAAATAACCTAAAAACTTGTAAAAAATATTTTTAATGGAAATATTTAAATATTATCATGTCTAAAGTTCAAATTTTATCCAATTTTACACTTTTTTAATTTTAAAAACTTGGGTACACCTTTTCTTTTCATAAATTAAAAGTGTTCCACTCAAATCAATGATAAAATGCCATCACATCTCTTCCTTTCTCCACACATTCATACTATTTTGGTTAAGCAAATACCTATCCAAATAACTTCTAAAATTATCTATTCCCATCATATTATCCTTATTTTTGACATAAATCCAACCTATGAATGATTTTGGTGCAAATATAAGGAGGACAAATGATGAATAGAAGGTTCAAATGAAAGAGAATGAAGTGAAGACTTACGATAAATGATTTGTTTGTCTAAATTTTCCTTCATTGAGACATACATTATATTATGAACCTATATTATTTCATGATGTGTATATTCATCCCTTTTGAAATTTAATATCATGAATATATTTATACTCATGATATTTTAATTTTCATTTTATTTTATTCCTTCACGGGGCTTAAAATTCAATGTTACCAAAGTGGTAATAATTCTATGTTACAATCTCATCGTTTGTCATGATTTTTATGATTATGTTTCTGATGATAAAATATTATCATCCATCTCTCATAAATCTCATGAATTTTATTATCCACTGGTTATTCACGATATATTCAAGTAATAGTACCATTTTCTCACTCTATGATACTTAATATAATTTATTAATTCTTATAAGAAAACATAATATTATTTCTCTCTTTTCTTGGAGATACATTTTCTTTCTAACCCATGTTTTCAAAAAATGTATTAAAAATGTTTTATTATTCTTATATTAATATTAAAAGAAAATTTTACCCCTTTTTGTCTATTTACAAAAATGTTTTGAAAGGAATCTTCATGTCATTTTCCAAACATTGTTCATTTGTATTTTACTAAAAATGTGAAAGGATACATTATTTTAACATGTATGGAATGAATAAAATCTCCCTTCATCATGGCCATTATTTTCTTTGAATATCCCTTTATAAATTTTCAATATTATTTTCAAAGAAAAATATTTTAAAAATGTTATATGTTTTAAATCATTTTTTTATTAAAGAGAAAAGGATATTTTACTCAAGAAATGATTTAAATTATCATTAAAAATAATTTTCTATATATGATGAAGTAGTTTTAATTTCAATATTCCATACTAGGTATAAGATCCAAGAATACCATTATTTCTCTAAATGGAATATTAATATGAAATTTTTATGAATCCCGTTTCTATTTGATGGTTTGTACAATGATAAAATCCTTATAAAACATGTTTATTTTCCATGGGTAATACTATATTAAAATAATGAAATGATTTTTAAAACTATATCTTTTCCATAGGATATGATATGATGCTTATGAAAACAATCTCATTTAATGGGTTATGATATGATGAATATTTTATAATATTGTGGCACACATAATTATGGGTTTCATTATGAGAGGGGTGTGACCTACATCTCCCTCCAATGAATTGGGGTATGATTAATGTGATATGAAATATAAGGGTACAAAAGAGGTTATCATAGGCCTATAAAATGATATAAGAGTAGTTATCCCATGGCTAAAGTATGTACATGAGTGGGTATCCCAAACCTAACATGTTATGAATGTCTTGGTGGGTAGTCTTGACATCATATTTTCAATGAACATGTGTTTGTCACAAATCTATGTTTTATTCCAATGTTAGTCTCTAATGGATCATGTTCATTGACTCCTATATGATTCATGTCTTATAAACTGCTACTATTTATTCCATGACCCATGATTATTGTCTTTGATATGAATTATATATTTTTCAAATTTTATGATCTTGTTCTCATACCACTATGCTTAGGTTATGCTTACATATCTCCCTTACTTACCCTTACTGATCATTTGATATCACCCTTTCTTATGTTCTTCCCCATTTTATTAATAAATGAATTACATATGATATATCTAATAAAGGTTCAAGTTATGAAGAACATAGTAGGAGACGATGTAGTTTAACTATGGACCGGTTTATTTTGTGTTTCAATGTTTCTAAATACACTAAACTATTATGGTGCTCAATGCATGTGTTTGTGTAATATAATGAATATTCATAAAAATAATGTAATATATTTATGATAATCCTAGGTCACTATAAGAATAATTAATTCCAAATGGAATTACTTTAAATTCATAAGGAACATACATTATATGAAAGGGTATCTTATGTATATCCTCCTTATTAATCATTAGTTGATTATATCCAAATTGAATATCAATCAGGGGAAAATATTGAAATCCTACTGATTGATCAAACAAATCATTGAAATGGGGTAGAGTATTATTGTTTATAATAGTGATATTTTAAGTTCTCTATAATCAATATAAAGACTCATTGAAAAATAATTTATTTTAGAAAAATAGTTTGTAAATCCCATGGTGATTCAGTAGTCCGAATAAAAAATTTACCAATATTATGCATGATTTTAATCACTAGTTCATATAACTCAATCAAGGTGATTCTGTATATAGTATTTGAAATAGGTGTAGCATGATACATGAGTTCTATTAAAAACTCAAATTCATTATGAGGGGAATGACTAGACAAGTATTCATAAAATACATCAGAAGAGTCCCAAATAATAGGCATATCTTTGACATTGAGTTTCTCACAAACCATTTGAGATAAATATCCCTATTAAACATTCAATATGACCCATATAAATGACTCAAAATCCATTATATGTTCATATTAATTCTCACAACAAAGGTGATCATAGTTTTATTAAAAATATCAAATATAATTTCCTTATTCTTGAAATTTATATTGAATATATAAGGAGATATAATAATTTCTCAAAATTACATAAAATCCAATTAAAGGATGAATAATAAGCTTTTCATAGGGAACATTCTCACAAAAAAAAAACGTTACATCCCCAAACATGGAGTGGATGATAAGTTTTACTATACCATCATGATCAACTTTAGTGATTGACATAGCATGTAATGTTTCTTCATCTAGGAGTTAGACCTTCAATAAGGGAATTTACTAAGATAATTCGTATTTTACCCACACACAAGAAATTGAATTTGAAATTGTACCTTATGATGTACCTTATTTCACTCTATATAATTATTCATTTTCATTAAATAATTACTTAAATTATCCCTTTCATTTCCACACAGAAAACATATTCCAATTCCATTGAGATATTTCCTTGGATATTTCCTCACAAATTCTTGACATATAGGATATTTAATCTTCTTTCTTCCACGGTCTACATCTGAAAAATACCCATGAAACTATATTTTTCTCTTATTAAGTGTGTTATAAAACTCACCCATTTTGGGGTTTTTAATTATATATCGAGACAAATGGTTAGAAATAATAACAGGATTTCAAATTATAGCTCCCATTTGAATTAGTTTCTCATGAGGACAATCATTACATTATCCATCAAATTTATAATTAACATTATGTATCTTTGTTGTAGAAATTGAATAAAACCAAAAATCATAGTGTGAGAAACAATAATCATAGTGTGTAATAATGTAATCGTGAGAAATCATTATTATGATTTCAAAAAAAATTACACCTTATTTCTAAAATATGAAACCATAGGTTTATCCTAGGTTAATCATGGCCGTAATCTATTGAAATAATTTATAATGGTTTATAATGAAAATATAAATTAACCCAAGTATATCTCTTTAGAGTTTCAAACTAGGGGTGTAGTAAGAGATAATTCACGATGCACCAAAATGATGGTCTAGATATACTCGATCAACTATTTTCAGGGTTATTACCCCAAGATGACTCTATAGAAAAAACACATACACTTTTAGTATCTAGACTATGTTTTCAAGTAAAACCATATAATCTCTATCTGACCAAAATATTAACATGTTATCCTATACTTAGGATTATCCCTTGGGTTTTCACCATATATCTCTTATCCTAATCTCAAAAAATTAATTAAACCCTTCCTAGACACCAACTATAAAGGCACAGTCATAACATACATAGGTATTATGTCATTTTAATAAATATTCAATATATATCCCAAATGAAAATTCATGATAATAATACATGCTTAGTATATAATTTGAGACTAGATACATAAAAATCATATTTAGGTACAATATTCATCATCCCAAACACCTTTCTCACTATATGTTTCGCTTCTAGACTCATCAATCATAAAACCTTACATCAAAACCCAAGGAAGGATAACATAATAAATGGTAAGGTTAGATGATATGAAAGGGTAAACATTCAATATATCATTCATAAGGAAGTATAAAATTATCATAAGGTTTTTATAACATAATCATGTGCATTCTCTCAACATAAATATTCATACCCAAAAAATATTATATAATAAACTCCAAAATCAAGTCAAATCCATAAGTTTGATTAATATGGGTGGAAAAGTAATAACCGTAATCCAATAGTTATAACATAGGAATGTGGAAATTATAAGAATAGGAAATCATAATATTTTGAATAGATCTAATCACAATCATGTCCACACATAATCTTTTCATCATAGCCAGAATGCAATTGTACTCACATATCCAAATGTGAACATATCCATTAACTATCATTTATACACATAACATTTTTAGTATAGCATGTAGAAATCATAATCACCCATTGAAATGTGAATATATCAATTCTTAATCATGTCTATAAGTAATCTTGTGAGCATAGAAATCATACTCACACATTAAATTGTGAAAAAATCTATTTGTAATCTCGTCTTCACTTATCATCATCATCTCATGAAATGTTAATTTCATTATATGGACCCATCCTTAAAACATTTCATAATATTTAATTAAATGAATAATTCGAAATGAGGATATTTTTAGGTTTATAGTTTTATATAATTAGGCCATAACTATTACATTACATCTCAAAAATTACAAAGTAGACACTTATACTCAGAAACCATTTATTTCATAAAATAAAAACTCTTAAAAAAGAGTTATGTCCAGTTCCATATTTTAGATAGCATAAATTTTCCATGATCTCGTTTTTGACACTATTCCTCTTTATTTACTTTGAAAAAAATTTCAAAAAAATTGGATGAGCATAAAAAGCTCAGTAAGGGTTATGAAACAAGGAAAAGAAACATTAGCCCATTAGTAAATACAAATCAATGCAATCATACGTCTCAATCATAACATACCACATGAAATCATAAGATTTATGAATAAAATTCTGAAATAATTAATCATAAAGGTAACTAATGGAATACATAACATTATTACATTGTAGCTATCACAGATACATATGGAGTCACATTTGGAATACCAATCACAGTATATTAGTTAAATATCTTAGGAGAAACATTAATTTTTTACCTCCGTCTTGTTACCCAATGCATTATAGATCTATCTCGTGCTCACCCACCCTAGGTTTATCATGGAACCACCCGTAAACATAAACAATATCCAATATCCATAACATATTCATAACACATAAAACATGCATAAATGAGAGATAACATTTCCAAATTGCAATGAAAATATATCATTTCAATATATTGACATAATCAATGCTTTATCAAACCATTTACAAAACATTTAAAACATATAATAAAGAGATATTTGAATCAAAGTGTCTCATACTACTTTGAATATTTTAAAGGAATTAAAATTTTAAAATAGTAATGTACATACAAATAAATCCTTTAAACCATTTTTAAAACATATAGATTAATGAGAAATTTTTAGAAGAATAAATCTTTAAAATGATATTTTAGTTAAAGAGTTCTTAACCAAATAAGAGATTCTTGAGTACAAATAATTGATGAATAACATTGAATAAAAACTTTATAATATCATGAGAATAAATTTATCCAAGATATAATATTCCAAAGGATAGTATATACACCATATAAAAGTGAATTGGCGCATAACAACATTGAAGTCTCAATGGAATGTAAATTGAGATGAAATCCATTATAAGGACGATATCCTTAGATTAAGGATAAATAAATTACATAATTATGTGTGAAAAATATAAATACCCCCAATATAAGTGGATATTAAGTGTAAAACAATCATAGGTCATTTACACATATTCATATCAGGAAATAATCAAGAAGTCGAGGTATAAACCAATGAATTGAAATTGGGTAAAGATGTACCCATACAGAAATTCGACAGCCTAACAATGTCACATTAAAATTAATAAAATGATTTGGTGAGATAGAACACGGTAACTAATAACTTGGAAATTGAATTTACAACTATAAGGATATATAATAATGTATCCCAATGCAAGTAGATGTAAATTAAAAGACATAACAAAAAGAAGTCTTTTAAAAAGAGGAGGGTGAAATGTTCCAATACCGATTTGGTAGCTTTCGAAACATACAACCCATGAAAGAGGGGTCATACAATGAAGATATAAATACCAATAAATTAAATCATATTACACAATATATACAATAATTGGCATTACATACACCACACAAAAGGAAATAGTGGAAAATTTAACAAAAATCTCATAGGAATAAAAAGTGAGATAAAAAACCCCTTTCATGTTGTAATCAATCGAGTCATATGAAAATAAGTTAATTAAAACCAAATTAATCACATAATTACATGAATATAAATATAATAATGATAATATATATCAAATTAAAGTACACAACACACCATATGCAATAAATAAGTGGCGAACAATGGAAATCTCATGGAATTAAAAGTGAGATAAGAGACCCCTTACCACATTGTATTCAATCGAGTCGTATAACAAAAAATTACTAAAAAACAAAAGAATAACATGAATATAAAAAATAATCATGATAATATATATCAAATGGTAGTACACAATACACCAAATTCAAGAAATAAGTGGCGAACAATTGAAATCCCACTGAATTAAATGTGAGATAAGAATCCCCTTACCACTTGTCCGACTTGACTCACTCGTATGTTCCCTGTTATTACTGAATGATAAAATTAAGTTAATTTATACTTGATTAAGAATATATTTCAAGTTTATTATTACTTTTATATCACTTATTACTTTACTATAACAATTTTTTATTTTTTTTAGTTCATATCGAACGTTTTGTCAACGTTCCGAACTTCAGTCAAAAATGAACTTGTTATAATTATTAATTGTCCATGTGGTCAAAATTCCATTATCTCCATTATGATATTCATAATTTTTATGTAATATATATCTTATATATCCCGTATATATATGTATTTCTAATATTACATAATATTTGGAGATAAAAATGAAATGCACCGTTCATGGAGACGGTAAGCTGTACATATGCATGAACGCTACTTTCATTTCTATTTCATATTTTAATGGATTGAAAACATAATAATATATACGTATATTATAATTCCAGTATAATATATATGTTATATATGTTACATAAGTTCATAAATTCTATCCCTTATACATTCCACACATGACAAGAATGATTCATATCATTTTGAGGGGGCAGCAGTCCGCACTTCCTGAAATGAAATAACCACGTTTACCCATTATGGGAACCACAAAGGTATGCCACAAAAAGGAAAACACAGAAGAATAAAGAAAACAGAAATATAATTTATATAATATATATATACAGTTCCATATTTATGGTAACCATGAGAGGCGGTAGGAGATAATTGATCAATCATTGTTTTGTGAGGCATTAGTTTTCCATCCACAGAAACAATATGTTATTTACCCATTAGATGGAGGAGTGTGTAAGTGTATCTAGAATACATATAAATAATATATCATATTATATTTAGGATACTGGTTTTTTTATAAAAGAAAGAAATAAAATGAGTTTAGGGGGTTGGAGAAGTAAAATAAATCCAAAGAACTTATGATAGGACGTTACCTTTAAATCAGGTAACTCCCTTTGGTTTGAACCAAAAGGGTATTTTGAAGTTCTTTATTCCTAAGGTAAGTATTCTAGAATGAATAAAGATATATGGGGATATTATTAGAGAAGATTTTGGATGAGTCAAGGGCTTGATATTTTTGAGAAATGGGTAGGAAGTGAGGTCTTTTTATAACGGAGAGGAGGGGCTCTTTTGGAATGTTTGAAAATATTACATTATTATATAATGATTTTCCGTTTCTATTGGTCCAAAAATAATTAAGGTCAAATATTAGGTGGATAATTTTCAAAATAAAATCATCAAATATTAATTGGGAAAGGTTTGGATATTGTTTTAATTTTTATCTTCTTATTTTTTTAAATCATTCATTAATGATGTAAACACTGCATCATCATTGTGTCATAAATAATTTTATTTATTTGAGGTCTAAAAATTATAAAAAAATAACATGATGTTGGAAATATTTATAGATTTCTATTGAATATTTATAGTCAAATATATCAATTATATTACCCCACATGAATTTTTTTAGTAAAACAATACATGTTTATGAGATTTTTATTTTTTACTTTAAATAAAAAGCTATTAATGTCATTATCTTACCCAATTGGATCCATGGGGTCCCAAAATTGACCCATTGATTTTCTTGGCCAGCCATGAATCATAAAATAAGGCCAGTACAGGTCTCAAGTTAATTTTATATTATTATAATATCATTTTTACCTTAAATTAGCCAAATTACCTTTAATCGCAATTATTAAAAGTCAAAATTTAACATTCACCAAAAATTTGTTTCAACCCATTGAACCAAATTTTACTGACTAATGACAACCATGTATGTCAGATTTTTGAAATTTAGTTCACAGAAGCGGTAAAATTATGTTTTATGCAAATTTTGAAAAGCACTTAGAAGGTGGGTAAAAAGACGTTAAAAATTTCAATAGAATTTTATATATCTAATATTATTTTAAAATGACTCCGATTAATTATGTTGTATTAATATAGGTATTTTGTATCTATTTATAATTGAAAAAAAGTTTAAATTTAAAAATAAATATTTAAATAAAAAGTTGGTTTTAAACAATAACGTAGGGTTTTTCACTATTCATCAAAAATTAAATGTTTTCAGAAAAATACCAAAAATACACTCTAAGATAAATTTGATATCCCAAATTAAAAGTTGATTTCTATTTTACCAAATTCAAAACATATAAGTTGCATTAATTTATTTTATAATTAATTCACGTGGTCATAACAAAAAGCGTGTTTTTAAGTAATAACAACTATCACTAGATTGATACTTGTTAATATCCAATTTCAAAGTAAAGTTACTTCTAATGGCAAAAATTTGATTAAATAGTAAAAATATAATCTATTTACACTTTATAATCAATTAAAAAGATAATCTAACTATATAAATAAATTAGATTAAATGGTGGTTGTAAATTAAAATACAACATTTTTTCACTATTCATTAAAAAATGAACTTTATCAGAAAAATACCAAATTTTCATCCAAAGTAAATTTTAATGTCCAGATTCTAAATAATTATTTTATATTGTCAAAAAGAACATATGAAAGTGAAAAAAACTAGATTTCAAAAGGGTTCTCCATCAAAAGGAGTTAAATCGACATTTTAAAGGATATTCAAGTGTTTGTTCTTAAAATTGGATTTGATTAACATTTTAAGCCGCTAAATTTTATTGAAAAAATGTAAAAACATTTAACAAACATATATAATCATATTTTAGTTAGTCTTATTCATTCCCACCAATACAACGATTTGCCGTTAACTACCATTTAAAATAATATTATTATCTTATTAGTGTTCAATGTAAGATTTCAAAGAAATTTGTTGTTGCGTATCAGATACGCCATCGAACATAGCGTCCCCTTTAAAGTAAAACTTAAATTCAATGCAAAAAAATTAATAAATATGAGAATATATTATTATTTATTTACCTGGTATTTTACATCCTTCCCCACTTTTTGGGAATTGCATCCTCACAAATTTTTTTTAAAAAAAAATATTAGGCTCAAAAACTTCATTGAAAGTACCACATCGGAAAAAGAGACAATAAAAATATCACTTTAAAATAATGTAAGAGTAGTAAAAAGGTCACCCGAGACAACAGATAATAAGATTCCATGAAAACATGGATATGGAGGAGAAAACAAACGATCATGTTCTGATGGAGAGTGATAGAAAACATGATTAGGAGAAAGTTAATAACCAGAAAATCACAATCTTGTGATGGGTTAAACAGTCTTTGATTCCACAATAGGAAAAGTTAACAGACAATGTTTTTGTTTTAAGTTACTTTTCATTGAAGAATTTATTTTTTAGATTAACTAAAAACATAAGGAAACATACTTACTTGTCATGTAGACTTTCATCCTTTACTAGATTTCTAACACAAACTCATATTTTCTCTAATCGATGAGTATTCGTGATGATTTTTTAACATTAAGAGTGCTATAATCAACTTCGATAGAATCACATAATCCACAAAATATGAACTATATATTTCCCATATCTTGAGACCATAACCAAAACCAAAATGGTTAGTACACGGTCAGATAATCCCCAAAAGGATAATCTTTTACAAAAAGAAAAACTACTCTTAATCTCTAAAATTTTTCAAAAAAAAAAACACAATGTTCATCAAAGACCATTCAATAAATAGCTATCCATAAAATTCTTCAATGTAATCTAAAAAAATATTGAATCCCAAATATCAAAAGGATTTAATCACATAGTCATTGAATATTAATCTTAACATTTATCTCCAAATAACAACAGTTACTCTTAAAGTCTCATATTGAAAAGTAATTAACCTAATCACATATTCTCTAGGATAGGTTAATCATTTACATAGATAACCCAAAATAAACTTATTATTAACTCATAAAATCATTTAACTAAAAAAATAATAAGTCATACTAAACAGAGACTTCACATAGTCTAGTGGTAGGAAATAAATCCCAGTCCCACTTTGGTTGTGGATTCGATTCCCATGGCTTTGTCAAACACTATGGGTTGTCACGTGGTCTGCGTGTTGTCCTTTTTCAAAAACTATATAATTTTACAACATTTCCGAAAGGAGATAAATTCTTCAAAAATAACCATAACATATTTTAACCATGAAGGTTATCTAATAACTTTTGTTTTGCATCCCAAAATGTATTTACTTGTAATTGCTTTAAATTCTAGGATCATATAAACCCAAATGGTTCATTATAATGATATCCAAAAAAGAAAAGATAATTATTCCTAGAATAAAATTTTCATATATCGAAATTCAGGGTTACAAAAACTATAAAAATTATTGTAATGTAATCCCATCATCAAAAGAGACTTAATACTTTTAAGCATTTCACCATTCGAAAATCTACCATAACTCTTGAATCCCTTATATGTTGACTTCTTAATCATTCATCATTCTTCATGATCCATTAACCATTACTTTCCAACTTATTCTGAAATACTTATTTCCTACAAACAAAATCATGATTCACATCCTAAGATACAATAATATCAAAACGTATGTTAAGAAATAATCCATAGCTTTCATTGGTCATTGTAAGTTTCTTTATCCTCAATCGGAATGGAATTAGGTATTGGTAAAAAACAATTCATACGATCATGGTGATCCCTTTCTCGAAATATCATCATAGGACATATTTTTGCATAATGCCCATGTACGGACATTTGAAACATTCAATTGATCCCTCAGAAAGTACATCTTTCCCTTTCCTAGAGTCAATTGGATGATTCCTTTTTCCATGGTATGTTATTGCTTTATAAACTTCATTTCCACATCAATATCATCTTCCAATCCATTGAAACATTTTCCTAGGTGTTTCTTTCCTCATCCGTGACACATAGGTTTTTGAACATACTAACCTTTATGATTATTACATGAACATCCATAGGGATTTGTTTCTCACATATATGATGCCTTATAAAAATCACCATGGTTCAGGTGGTCAATCATGACTCCAGATGGTTGGTTGAGAATAACCACAAAAGTTCTCATTGTAGCTCCCATTTCGTTCAATTACTCATTTAGAAAACCGTCACAGTTTTCTTCACATCCACGGTTACTTTGGTGCCTGCTAGATCCAGCCATTTACTAAATCCAAAAAGGTCAATGTGAGTATATCAGTAAAATCATCATATAATATCTTATGAGGAGGGTAAATACTAAGATAAAATTATTCATATTATCTTATTCTCATTCAAATTATCTAAAAAAACTATGACTCTTTCTGAAATCCTAACCATTGTGGTAATGTCACTTATGCTTAAAGAATACCCTAACCTCTAAAGTTATCTAAACCTACCTTTCATACAAACTATAAGGAACCGACCTTAAATCATTTAATAATCTTGAATTAAATGAATAATTCACATTGAGGATATTTTCAGGTTTATATTTTTATAGAATTAGGCCATAACTATTACATTAAATCTCAAAAATTACAAAGTAGAAACTTCTGCCCAATAACCGTTTTTTCATAAAATAATAACTCTTAAAAAAGAGTCATGTCCAGTTTCATATTTTAGATAGCATGACTTTTCCATGATCTCATCCTTGACCATATTCATCTTTATGTCCATTGAAAAATATTTCAAAATATTGGGATGAACATAAATATCTCAGTAAGGGTTATAAAACAAGGAAAGGAAACATTATCCCATCAATAAATACAAATTAATGAAACCATAATTCTCAATCATAACATACCTCATGAAATCATAATATTTATGAATAACATTCATAAATCATAAATAATAAAGGTAACTTTTGTAATACGTAACATAATTACATTATAGATATCAAACCTACATAGGGAGTCACATCTGGAATACCCATCTCTATATATTCCTTAAATCTCTCATGAGAAACATTAACGTTTACCTCTATCTCATTACCCAATCCATTGAAATTGGGTAACAAAGTTCCCTTGCAGAAATTTGACAGCCTAACAACATCACTTTAAAATTCCTAAAATGAGTTGGGGAGAGAGAAAAGGGTATCTAGTCACTTGGAAATAACATATATAGCTATAAGTATATATAAGAACAAATCTCAACATAAGAAGATGTAATTTAAAAGACATAACAAAAAGAAGTCTTTTAAAAAGAGGAGGGTGAACGGTCCCCTTACCGATTTGGTAAATTTCGAAACATACAACCCATGAAAGAAGGATCATAAAATGAAGATTTAAACACCAATAAATTAAATTATATTACACAATTAATATAATAATGTTCATTACATACATCACATAAAAGGAAATTGTTGCAAATATAGCATGAATCTCACGTGAATAAAAAGTGAGATAAAAAACCCCTTACATGTTGTAATAAATCGAGTCGTATGAAAAAAAGTTAATAGACCCAAAATTACTCATAGAATACCATGAATATGGAGAGAATAATGATAATATATATCAAATGGAATTACACAACACAACACATGAAATAAATAAGTGGCGAACAATGGAAATATCACAGAATTAAATGTGAGATAAGAGACCCCTTACCACACTGTATTCAATCGAGTCATATGACCAAAAATTACTAAAAAACCAAATAATAACATGAATATACAAATAATCATGATAATATATATCAAATGGTAGTAAAAAATACCCCACATGAAAGAAATAAGTGGCGAATAATTGAAATCCCACTGAATTAAATGTGAGATAAGAATCCCCTTACCACGTGTCCGACATAACTCACTCATATGTTATTTTTTCTTCTTGAATGATAAAATTAAGTTAATTTGTACTAGATTAAGAATATTTTTAAAGTTTATTATTACTTTAATATCACTTATTACCCTTCTATAACAATTAGTTAATTTTTTGAGTTCATATCGGACATTTTGTCGATGTTCAGAACTTGAGTCAATAATGAAATTGTTATAATTATAAATTGTCAATGCCATAAAAAAAGTACATTATCTACAGAATTATATTCATAATTTATATTTCATATATATCCCATATATATAGTATATATATTTATTTATAATGTACATAACATTTTGAGATAAGAAATGAATTGCACTGCTCATGGAGACGGTAAGTCGTAGGTACGCATGAATGTTACATTCCTTTCTATTTCATATTTTAATGGAATGAAAACATAATGATACATATGTATATTATAATTATAGAGTAATATATATGTTATATATTTTATGTATGTTCATAAATTCTATCCTTTATATATTCCACATATGTCATGAACGAGTCATATCATTTTGAGGGGGCGGTAGTCCGCACTTCCTCAAATGAAATTATCCCCTTTACCCATTATGGGAACCATAAAGGTATTCTATAAAAATGAAAATAAACAAGAATAAAGAAAACATAAATATAATATATATCGTATATAGGTAATATTCTATATTAATGTCCACTATGAGAGGTGGTAGGAGATAATTGAACAATCATCATTTCGTGAGGCATTATTTTTCCATCCACAACAACAATATGTTCTGTACCCATTAGATGGAGGTGTGTGTAAGTTTAGCTCTAATTATTCTCATAACATCATTATAGTATATTTAATATACTGTATTGTTTTTAAAATAAAGGAATAAAAATATTTTAGGGTTTGGATAAGTAAAATAAAAAAAATAACTTAAGAGAAGACATTACCTTTAAATCAGGTAACTCCCTTTGGTTTGAACCAAAAGTGTTTCCTGAAGTGATTTACTCCTAAAATAAGGATTATAAGATTAAGATAGGGATATTGGGAGGTAATTAGAGTAGAGGTTGGAAGATCCACGGGCTTTAGAAGTGTGAGAAATGGATAGTAAGTGGGGCTTTTTATAAGAAAGAGCAGTGGCTCTTTTGGAATGTTTGAAAATATTATTTTATTATATAATAATTTTAGGTTTCTATAGGTCCAAAAATCATTAAATTAAATTATTTGGTGGATCATGTTATAAATAAAATCTTCCAAAATAAATTGGATTGTTTTTGGATATTTTTTAATTTTCATCTTCTTATTTATTTAAATCATTCATTAATGACACAATCATTGCATCATCATTGTGTCATAAATAATTTTATTTATTTGATGTATAAAAATTATAAAAAAATAACATGATGTAATAAATACATTTATATTTTTAATGAATATTTATATTCAAATATATCAATTATATTACCCTATATTAAAATTGTTTTTGTAAAACAATACATGTGATGACATTTTTATTTTTACTTTAAATAAAAATTTATTAATGTCATTATCTTAGCCAGGTGGCTCCATGGGGCCCCAAAATTGACGCATGGATTGTATTGGTCGGACATGACTTATCCAATAAGGCTAGGTCAAGTTTCAAGGTAATTTTATATTATTATAATATTATTTTTACATTAAATTACCCTAATTACCTTTAATCGCGATTATTAAAATTCAAAAGTTACTATTCACCAAAAATTGTTTTCCTACCATTGAACAGAATTTTACTTATGAAAACCATGTATTTTGGATTTTTGAAATCAAATTCACAGAAGATGTAAAATTATGTTTAATGCAAATCTGGATAAGCTCTTAGAAGGTGGGTAAAAATGGGTTATAAAGTTCAATTGAATTTTATATATCAAATATTATTATAAAATGACTCCAATGAATTAGATTGTATTAATAATGGTATTATGTATCTATTTTTACTTTAAAAAAAATTTAAATTTATAAATAATTATTTAAATAAAAAGTTGGTTTTAAATAATAACGATGTGTTTTTCACTATTTATCAAAAATTGAAATTTTTCAGAAAAAATACCAAAAATTTTCTCTAAGCTAATTTTGATATTCTGAATTACAAAAAGATGTCTATTTTACCAAATTCAAAATCATAGAAGTTTCATTAAGAAATTTTATAATTAATTCCCACTGTCAAAACAAAATGCGTGTTTTTATGTAATAATAACTATCAAAAGATTGATACTCGTTAATAACCAATTTCAAAGTGAAATTATATCTGATATCCAAAATTGAATAAAATGGTAAAAATATAATCTATTTACACTTTAAAACCAATTAAAAAGACAACATAAAAATATAAGTAAATTATATTAAAAGGCGGTTTTGAATTAAAATACATCATTTTTTCACTATTCATTAAAAAATGAACATTATTAGAAAAATACAAAAATTTCATCCAAAGTAAATTTTGATGTCCTGATTCTAAATAAGAATTTTATTTTGTTAAAAAAATATAAAAGTGAAAAAACTAGATCTAAAAAGTGTTCTCCATCAAAAGGTGGTAAATCGATCTTTTAAAGAATATTAAAGTATTTGTTCTTAAAATTGGATTTCATTCACATTTTATGCCTCTAACGTTTATTGAATGAATGTAAAAACATTTAAAAAACATATATAATCATATTTTAGTTAGTTCTATTCATTCTTTACAATTCAATGGTCGAGCGTTAACTACCATTTAAAATAATATTATTATATTATTAGTGTGTAACGTAGGATTTCAATGAAACCCGTTGTTGCGTATCGGGTACACCCTCGAACATAACGTCCCCGTTAAAGTCAAATTAATATTTGATTCAAAAATATTAATAAATATAAAAATTTCTTATTGTTTATTTACCTGGGTTGTTATAATCATATTACCCAATGAATTATAATTCTTTAACAAAACCAACCATCACATAATCATAATCAATTCATATATATTTCACATGATCATGAAAGCCATTTATCGTTTCTTCATAGCTTAATATAGGGAAAAAATGAGGTAAATTAATATTTCATCATCATAATCAATTACCATATAAAAAAATATGGTATCACTGAATTATAAACCTAGTGAATGAGAAGTAACATTGATGTTTTTTTCATAGATGAAGATAACATTAAAAAATAACTAGACCATTTATTGAGGAAAATACCATTTTCATTTCGAAAGTAAATCTTTAAAATCTAAAAAATTATAGAATAATAGGAAAAACATTTTCTTTGAAATGAACAATGGAATCATATAAATGTAACTTCAAATAATTTTATAGTTATGGTTATGGGAAATTATGTTCATTCAAAAATCACTAAAACAAATATTATGTTCACACCTTTAGAAAAAAAGTACATTCTTCAAAAAACACATGAATATTATTTTTAATTTATTTATAAAATTAAAAATAGGTTAGAAATTAAATTTAAAAATAATTTAGAATACTCAAAACATTATGGAAAACATTTCTGAAAATGTTGTTATGGAAGAAAAAATATTTCTTATTGAAAGAGGATAAAAAGTGTAGATTTTATCAAAAACATTTTCTGAACCATTTTGAGTACCTTAGAGAGAAAAATGGTAATAAAATTTCAAAATTCTAAAAAAAACATGTAGAAAAGAAAAATTATTGGGTTTTATCAAATAATTATCATATAATTTACACAATGTAAATTCAAGTACTAACAATCATGATCAAAATGGGATTGAAACATAAATCACTTACCTCAGGTATCATCATCCTACATACACATTCAAACCTCCTATATAGTAATTATATAATTGTTAAAAATCTATTCTATAAAAATATTTACTTATAAATTAAAATTAACTATTCCTTTATAATTTATAATTTTCATTATATTAATAAATCTTCCTTAAAATGGAAATTTGGGTGAAAACATGCCTGTTTTCCATGCATGTTTTAGTTCGATGGTAATGGTCCTTGCACCTTAGTCATGGTTCCACCATATAAAAAATATAAATAATTAAATATGTATATTATTTATTCTTTATATACATTTCTTAAATATATCCATATAAAGTGATGATGGAAAATGATTAACATCACTTCTTGGGGATGGTAGTCCAAACATTCACATGAGTGTTGTTTTGACTTTTTGATGGATGGAATGAAAGAAAGATTAATTATATTTCACCATAATAGAATAATTATTATATCATTAATATAATATATTTTCAATAAATTTAACCTTATTACAATATATAGAAATTACAAATGAAATATGAATCAATCACTTCATGGAGGTGGTAGTCAACACTCAATCACGAGCGATTGTATCATTTTCCAACAGATGGTAAGTTGAGAAATATAATCCTACATCATGGATTAATTTACACGAATTCTAATATATATTCACTGAACATGTACCCAATATTATATTAGTTTTCCCAAGGATCATGTAATATAAATGAGGAAATCCTATTTTTTTCTTCAGTGAATATACATTAGAATTCTTATAAATTATTCCCTAATACGGGATGATATTTCTTATGAGACTTAAAGGTGATTATGTTAAGAGATAATGCTTAAGGACACAATTATATTGTTTCATATGAACATGTGAAAATGGAAAATAAATTATCTATAATTTATTGGGATTTATAAATAATTTATAAACCATTTTTAAGGTTGATTTTAATAATAATATTATTAATATTAGAGATGATATGTATTTGAGAATTTGGGACTATCTAAATAAAATGTTTCTATCCAATTATAATGGATGGATGTGGAGGATTTAGTATAATGATATTTACCAATTTGAAAATAATTTTCATGAAGTTTAATTTAAATAAACTTATGATATTTAAATTTTTGAATATTATCCTATTTATTTTAATGATTTAATGAACAAGAATATGAGTTGAAAAAGAAGATAAAGAAAAAAATAGATTGATGGTAGACTACTACTAATTATCTTAATCACCAAGGATCTTTGATAAGAGATAATAAGTGGCTAGCATGAAATCACTACTAAATATTAATATTTATATTAATAAGAACTGACTTCTACTATAATCATTAGAAGGACTAATGTCACTAGTTATGAAAAAAACAACATGTGCATTAATGTTTCTTTACATATGTGGATTATTCTAAAGTTGAGAATAATATGGCACATATATTATTATTTCTGGTAATCATTTTGTAGTCAAAGTCCTTAAATGAGTAAGAATATCTATCCCTCTAATTATACAACATCCTAATGTAAAGAAATTATTTTGTTTAAGTGTGAGGATAGAATACCCATTTTAAACTAGATGGGTCCAATTTAAATAACATATCAAGAGGAAGTTATATTTTTGGAAATATTTCTTATCTTTAAAGATGATAGCTTTCTTTTTTTATTCAATTTTTATTTTAATGTATATCTATTTCTTAGACTTGAACAAAAAAAATCAATTTTCACCAACATATGGGAAAACCAGGAAAATTATATGTTTTTATCCACTTTCAATTAAAAATTTGAATCTGATGTGTTCTATAAGGTATCATAAACATATAAATTAATTTTAATATCTGAAGTGGTTTGTATAAAAAAGTATATTAATTATATAGAATAATAATTTGGTAAAACTGTTTCACACTGATTCACCATTAATTATAATTTCATGATCCACCATGCTCTATTAGTTATATCAATGTAATTTTCTACCTTTTATTGTATTTATATTTCCATGTTTCTTTTATATGTTTCATATAATGTCAATATTTAATGAAAATTTTGAGTTCCCTGTCAGATAATATTTCGATTATATATTTAAGAAAAACATGAAAATTAGGGAGAAGAGAAAAATAAATATGTTAAAAAAGAACTTATATATGAAGAAAAAATATTCTTATCCATTAATTGATAGTAATAAAATTAGAGAAATGACTTTTATATATACATTGGGAATTATTATTTTGATTAATCATGTTCTGACTCTAAAAATCTAGTTCATATTTACTCACATTTTGATTTATATTTGATATAAAGAATAATTTTAAAATGTTTCCTTTAAAAAAATTTACATACATATTTTAGTTCATTAAGGACAAACAGGAAGCAAAAACTCAGTTAAATATTGATAAAAATTATTTTAATAAGTAATTAGTTGATAAGTTTTAATATATTAGATTCCCATTAATGTTGTCTAATCCAAAGATTAAAAGTCATTACAAAACAAATAAATATAGTATTTAGATAGAGAATAATTGAAAAAATAAATTATTAAGAAATATGATATAATAAAATATTTTTCAGATATAATTTATGAATTGGAAGAATATTATAATGAATCTATTTAAGTTAAGTGTATTTAAGTTGAAATCAAGGCCAAATGAATAAAGGTTCTCAAAAATTATTTGTAAAAGAAAAGTAAATTATGTGAATATATTGTCAATATAATTAATTAACAATGCGGAATAAGAGTTATATGAGTTGAAGATAATAGAAATACTATCCATATAATGTACCTTGAGTTGGATGTCAAATTTAGAAATCTAGAAGTGGAATTAGTTGAGTCTTCTCAATCATTTGATAGAATTGGTTCTTTCATCTAGAAACAATATGATAATATTTCTTCAATGATATGTCATGTTATTAAAAATAAGGTCTTCCATGAATCTTTTGATATACCTTTAATAGGCTCAATGTAATAAATAACCCTTTATCTAGAAAATATTGTTTTCTCTAAGGCTATTTTAGTCACGAGTATTGGTTATAATGTGAATTGTAGAATTATATAGGTAAATAATAATTCTTAGAAACCTACAACTTTGTTAAATGTCATCGCCAAAACATGAAGGAATTTTTATTCCTAAAAAAGACCTAAAAGTTGCGGAATATTGGTCCATAAACAAAAATATACTGAGGATAGATATGTTTTTATAAAAGGGAAAAAAATTAAAATTCATTGTTGACTATAGGTTCCGTGAAAGGTTTGGAAATAAGTATATATACTCTATGAATAAATTTTAAATAATTTTAGAATAATGAAGACCTGTATTAAGGGGAGTTAAAGTTTAAATAAAAAACTATTCTCCTTGACCGAGTCATACCACATAGAATGAGGTGAATCTCTCTATCAAGAATATATTTAAATTTCATGAGAATTTCTATAAAAAATGAAAGAAAGGTGATCATTAGGATGAATAATTATAGTTTATACCTACCATGACTGATTTATATATTTAAAAACATATAAGAACATGAAGTATTAAAAAGGGAAAAATAATGACAGAATGGTTAGTTTACTATGAGAACATAAAAAAATTAATAAACAAAACAAATATAAGAAGTATGAGAAGGATGTTACTCCAAAAAAGAAGATGCTACAATTATGGAGAAAAGCCAATATTATGTATTCCTACAATAAATACATGAAAATTAATATTTAATAAATCAATTTTAAGTAACAAAGAATAAAATCAATCTAATAAGAGAAGAAAAGCATTAGTTTAGTTGAAGATATATATGAATAATAATTAAAATTTCATAAGACATTTCTAAAAGGTGGTAAACTAGAAAGCCCATAATTTTTTTCAGAGGTAGAAATAGTTATAATATATTCCTATATATCACATGAAAGTTGTGATTTCATAAGAGAAAATTGTAAATAGAATAAATCAAGCACCAAGAAATATAAATACTATGATAGACACTATGAAAAATGAAATTCCACATTATGAATATACATAAAGTAATAAGAATACCATATTTATCAAAGTGGTTATTATCTAGAAAATAAATTGAGGATGCTTGAAGGGTTCTTAAAAACCTTGATAATGAAATCAAATAATTTTATATGGAATTAAAGGTGGTGAATTTGGGGGGCGAATTAAAATTTTAGGGAGAATTACAATAAATAATGACTTTAATATTGGGGTGATATTCCTTATTTGTAATTAGTTCTTGAATCCTTTTTAATGAATATTCATAGAGTTATTTTAAAAATAGACCAAACTTATTAAGTATTTGATGGAGTTTACCCTTAGAGGGGGAGTAGAGTCATGAAATCCCCAAAGGTGACCATCAAGACACTAGAATCTCTTAAAAATACTAAAATAATTAATTATTAATATATGTTGATCATATTATCCTTTCCAGATGAGAAAAATGAATTAAGGGGGTGATATATCGTATTCAATTACATGAAAATTTATAGAAACATGATTGTTAATGTATTTTTTTGGGATATTAATTAATAACTCATGTTTTCTACACCGAGAATTCTTTATGTAGACTTTTAGTTGATTAATTTATATCCCATATATTATATAAAATTATTTGTTAATTTTTAATATATGGGTTGGAAAAGGATGGAAAAAATATTGATTTTTTTTGAAATGTATATTAAAATAGCTATTCCTAAAAAATGGGTAATATTGAAGTAACCATTGGATTATGATAAATATTTTCATACTTTTTGTTAATAGGAATTAAAGTCAATACAAGATAAGTTCAGTTGAAAGGGATATAGAAATTGGTGGGAAGATTAAGGTGCCACATGTATGTTAATTTGTTTCATAAAAGGGTGAAATTGACGAACTCATTAGATACTTGTTTGAGACAAATCGTGGTGTTCCTAAGAATTACCTATGTTTTTATCTACTAATATATATACTATAAGTGGATCCATTAATTTTTTTTAAAATACCTTTTAGGTAATTTTTGTGATATAATGAAAATAAATATAATACTAGGAGAATTATTTAACTATTAAATAATGGAAAATAAATTTGAATATCGAAGACAAATTTTCCTTGAGTTTAAAGGTATTATACAATATTTTGGAGGAGAATTGGTTTTAAAAATGATTTCGTAATTTTATATTGAGAAGATATTATACATGGGAGAGGTCCATGAAATATGGATATTTTTGAATTTAATTTCTCTATAAAGAATATTAGAATCTTGTTGTGAGTTAGAGTTGAGTCAAAATAGGAAATGAACTACCGCTGAGGATATTTGATGATTAATTTACTATGAGTTAGTTGACACATATGAGATATATTCCAGTATTAAAAACAGGGAATATATGATGTAAGAACATTGGGATCATTCTAACATAGATAAAGATGATTTGAAGTTGTCCTAAAGTTATTTGGAATGAATTTAAGTGACTAAAGATTTTTTGAAAATGGTTTGAGTTGGATTAAATATGTTTCAATATTATAATAAATAGCATTGATTTTGAAAAATCTTAAAAGTAAATATATAATAATAGCTTATTAAGAAATTGATAATATACCAAGATCATATGTAATACCTTGGAGAAGGAAAATAATTGGGAAAAGCAGTCATAAGATCTTTAAAATTTATATTTGATGAAGTATAATGAAGTTTATAGTGTGATATGTGTCATCAATATGATAATATATATGAATAAATATATTCTTCTAAAGGATATGTATCATTTACCATATGATACAAAAGATATTACATAGGATTTTGGAAAAGTATCAACATGTATAATATAAACAATGAAGTTCACTTAGGTTCGAAAGATTATCTGAGAGCATAAAAAAGATAATAAATATGATATTTAAGATTAACTATAATGTTTTAAAGAAAACATATGATGAATTTAGTGGAAAAATAAGTGTAATTTTTTTTATTATAGAGGTTATGAAATAATAAATTTAGAATATATAAGTTAAATCTATTGATTTTTTAGAGCAACATAAGTGTAATATCCTAATTTTTTAATGATAATAAAAAACCCCATTGATAACAATTTATGAATATTTTTATCTAAAAATGATCTTTTTCAATAAAAGTAACATAATATATGATTGAAAGGATTTTTATGAGGGTAAAATCACATTTCACACTTTGGTATATTCAATGGAATATGTTCATAGTTAGGGACTAAGATAAGATGAGATTTCAGGGTTCTTTTAGCCTCAATGATAAAAGAATAAAAAATAAAAAATATATTATATAATGCATCGGTATTTTTACCTAAATAATAGAACATCTCCAAATGGTATGTTATAAGAAAAACATGAGACCACCATTTGGTCTGGGATGAGGGGTTTACCCTAGGCACGATATAATTTTTATGTATGTCAGGTGCTTGGTTAAATCACATGAAAAGATAAATTTGTTTATTATTATGTTATATTATTATTATTTTAATTTATTAAAAATCTATTTTCCCCAGATAATCATCTTCCTCAATGCTGAAAACCAATTTTATCCTGCCATTTCATCCAAAAATCATGGTTTTTAACTGGTTTTGACTGATTCAAGTTGGAAAGACCATAGTGTGGTGAAAATAATTAGCGTGTAATCAAATTTAGATGAAATTGAAGATTAAATTGGGTGTTATATATTTTTCTACTGGAATATGTTGTTTAGGGTTCTAAATATTTGAATGAATTGGTTTTATTGATTCAATAATATCTATTGAGTCATTGGGATTCCGAAAGTCCTTCCAAGTGTTTGGTAAAAGCTTCATAGACCAGTTTTCCACCCTTACTTGTGAACCATTATTCACTGCGTAGTCTTTGCTTTCCCCAGGAGACGATCAAGGTTGAAGAAATGTGTTTTATTTATTTATTTACCTATTTTATTTTATTTCTTTCTTTCATTTACCTTTTTCAAAAGTCTGTAAAATGGATGTTTATAATTAAAAAATAGGTAAACAAGAATTATCAAGTAATAATTCCAACAATGGTCAAAGATAAATTACCCAATTTTTTTTAATGTCTAAAATAAAGAATTATTCAAAGATATTGTTACCGAATTATCAAGTGATAATCTAGAAAAAAACTATCAAATGATAATTCTATCCAAATTATTAGAAAATAAAAATTATAAGAATTAGAGAATGATAATTTCAAATAATTATCTGAAGATATTTATAAAATGATAATTACATTGAATGATCGAGGGATAATTTATAAAAATTATCAAATGTTAATTATAAGAATTATCAAAAGATAATTATATTGAATCATCAAAAGATAATTCATGGAAAATTATCAAAATATGAAATATTGAATTATCAGATGATAATTTATAAAGAAAATTTCCATAAGATAATCTTCAATGGATGTTTTATTGAAATTATTATAACATAATTTGGAATGGATAACATATTAAAGTTATCATAAGATAATTATGAATGTAAAATTTAGGAAAAATTATCACAATATAATTATAGAAGGATAATTTATGATAAATTACCAAGAGGTAATTATAAAATTATAATTTATAATAAATTATACAGAGATTATTATAAAAGGAAAATTTATAGTAAATTATCAAAAGATAATTATTCTTTAGTAGAATATTACATGAGAATGCATTGGATGAAAATGATAATTTAGAAATTATCCAGGATTGAGAGACTATTATCACATGTGATATTTTATTTGTTTTTGAAATAAAATAGATGAGTTTTTCTCTAGGAATTCCAAAAGATCCTTCAGAATTGATGTGTCGATGATTACCATAATAAGGATGCGAGGAAGTTTTCATGACTATTTAGGTTTCTACTTCCACTTTTGAACCACACAGAGGGGTTTTTTTCTTACCATTGACATCAAAAAATTTGAAGTAGGAGGTTCTTTATCATTTTGGGACTTGAATATATGACGTTTTCTTGATATGAGAATTATAATGCACTCTGTCATGCTTTTTATAAGATGTATGATGGTGTGAAAGTATTCATGTACTTACTTGTTTTTGTGTGATTTTCTCGACATTGATCTTGGTGTAGCTTAGCATTCAATTCTACGAAAAATATTGTTCGTGTGTTTCATATATTGTAGAATTGTGCAACATGTACCCAGAAACTTAGGTGGAGCCTTGAGGTTGGGTGTACACAGTTACCAAAACTGATGCAGTCTGAACATCCTTAAAGGTGGAAATGGCTACCCCTATAGAGGGGAAATAATAGTGGCTAGCCGGTAGGCACTAAGATATATAGGTGGAGGCTTGAGGTTGGGAGTTATGTGATTCTAATGTCATTAAAGGTGGGAATGGATAAACTTGTAGGGGGGAAATCATCAGCGTTCGGTTAACCAACATGACATAGTCCAAACATCCTTAAAGGTGGGAAGGATACCCCTTTAGAGGTGATAATACAATGGCTTGATAGAAGATACTGAACATGGATTCATATGGAATTGGGCCATTTTATATTAAAAGGTTTAGTGGGTTGGTTATCGACCTGATAGAATGTGAAGATTCTCTATGACAACCAACAGATAGGTGGGATGATATTGGTTATCTTGATATAGGTACATGATATCTCAACATCCTTACTAGAAATAAATAGATTCAGGTGTTATCAGGGTTCATGGTATCTTGGTCAACACACGATGACCTAACACATGTATATTTATTGAGAATTTACTTATGTCATGTTATATTCTAGTATATATATCATGAACATTGGGTAAGGATGTATTGGTAGTTTCCTGTTCAGTCATTTACTCACACCATACTGAAGAATTTCAGTGTGCTTTTTGATTTCAATACCAGAGATCTGATGTATGGAAAGGGACCTATGATGGATGTTTGAGTGGTGGAGCATAGAATTGTAGAGGACCGAGATAGACACGATAGTACCCTATAGGTGTTTGTTTATTTAAATTTCTATTATTTACCTTCTTCTTATAATCAGAATTGGATTTCCACTTTGGGAGATATTTTTAGATCTATATCACTTATTTAGTTTCAGCATTTTTACAATGATTATTTATTCATAGTTTTTTATTTTTCATTATTATCCTTCATGATGACATGATGCAGAGGTTATAGTCTTCTCACTGTCAGATTTAGACCCTCACTACTAGTCGGAAACCTTATGCATATGGGGAGGCATACATGAGGTCATGTGGCACTCTAGCTCTGACCTAGTGGTTTATTATGAGATTTTTCAAAAATGGTATCAGAGGATCGTGATTTACTAAACATTTATTCTATTTTTATTCAGATGGGAAACGATAGAAAAAATATTGGATGGTTGGGACTTGAGTAGGTGAACTATACACGTTCCTAGGAAGAACTATATAATGAACCTCTCTGTTACAATAAAATGGGAATTTATGTTTTTCTATTACAGTTGATTAAAATCACCTCAGGTGATGCACATGGTGTTTATATATGATATTGACTATGTGCATGCATCTTATCTAGGCATATAAGTTTACATTCCATATACTTATACTGGTTTTTATTCATTTCAATAGTTATTTTAAAAAAATTCCTTGATTCATTTTATCCATTTAGGATAGTTTCATTTTTGTGTGTGATATATTTGTGCTTTCATGCCATTGTGATATATCCTTATAAGAAGTAACTAGTTGAACCAATCATGTTATTGTGTTAATATATATATATATATTTATATATATAATTACTCTGACTAACTTGTAGGGATAGAGAAAACTATTAGTATTAGGAGGGCTATACCTTGGGATAACTGTAGACTCCTAGAAAAACCTTGCGTGATCCAATAAAAAGGTTATGACATGTTATGTTACTAATTTCCTTCATGATGAAAATATTACGCCTTATAGATTTTTGATAGGACCGCCAACTGAGGCAACCTAGGATATCCCTATTCCACCCTAAGTAATATAGGATGGTCCCACCTGTAACACCCTGAGCTTCCATGATACGCTTCTCATTCAATAATGCAATAGCTTGCATTGTACGCAACTTCGAGTTCTAAAACACCGCGACTAATCAAAGTAGCCGTTATGAATAGTAATAACCACTTTTTAAAATTATAGAAATTTTATATTTCAAAATGGACTTCATTTTTGGATTCGGAATATCGAAATTAGCCTATGTTGAATTTTTGGTATTTTTCTGAGAACTTCTAATTTTTATGAATAGTGAAAAATACTTTAAAACAACTTTTTTAATCAAAATAATTTATTGTGATAAATTATACTATTTAGTGGGTTTAAGGTATAATTAGAATATATTTTTACCATTTTATCCAATGGTGGTCATTAGAATTAATTTAACATTGAAATTGGACATAAACAATTGCCAATCTTTTGATATAAATTGTTTCTTAAAAACACGCTATTTGTCGTAACAGCGGGAATTAATTATAAAATTAATTAATGCAACTTATATGTTTGGAATTTTGTAAAATAGACATCATTTTTGAATTCGGAATATCAATTATAGCTTAGGGTGAAATTTTGGCCTTGTTCTGAAAAACTTCAATTTTGATGAATAGTGAAACCACTAAGTGGTAGTTAAATTACTGATTTTTCGTTTAAATGAAATATTACCACTTCTGTGATTTGATTTTCAAAAATCCGACATACATGGTTGTCATTAAGAAGTAAAATGTGGTTCAATGAGATTAAAATAATTTTTTGGTGAATAGTAACTTTTAAGTTCTTAATCGCGATTAGAGGTAATTAGTGTAGTTTAAGGTACAAATAATGTTTTAATAATATGAGATTAGCATGACACTTGTCCTACTCCTATTAGATGATTCATGGACGACCAAGACAACCCATGGGTCAACTTTGGGACCCCATGGAGCCACTTTAGTTGGAAAATGACATTAATATATATTTATTTAATGTTAAAATTAAATTGACACAAACATGAGTTATTTTACTAAAACAGTTTTTAAGTGGGGTTACAGAAGTCCAAATTTTGACTATAAATATTCATTAGAAAGATAAAAAGATTTCCTACATCATAGTATTTTTTTATAATTTTTAGACATTAAATAAATTAAATTATTTATGACATCATTATGATGCAGCAATGACCTCATTATTTAATGATTTAAATAAAATGAGAAGATAATGCAAAATCCAAGGCTTACACTTGTCCAAAGCCAATTTGTTAAGGATATTTAGAACCCTTATCACCTTAGCCTCGAATTATATAAGTGTGGGACCTTTAGAATCCGAAAAGCATTGTGTAATAATGTAACATTTCAATCTTTCCAAAAGAGCCCCTCCTCTCCACTTATAATAGGCCCCCACCTCTCCCACCTTATTCACACCTTCAAACCATTTGGCTCGGCCAACCTCTGCCCAAATACTCTCCCAACATCCCTCTCTTACTCCTATAATCCTCACTTTGGGCAGAACTTTTACCAAGGAAGCCTTTTGCTCAAATCAAAAAGAGTTACCCGATTTTGAGGTAATGTCTTCTCTAATGTTGTTTTGTTTTATTTTTCTTCTCCAACCCCCTAAAATCTTTTAATTCATTTCTTTTGTAACAACACCAGTATCCTAAATATACTAGGATGTTGTTATAAGAAGTATTCGAGATACACTTACACACACCTACATCTAATGGTTAAAGAACATACGGTTTCTGTGGATGGCGAATTTCTGCCTCACAAAACGATGATTGTTCAACACTCATATAACACCTTCAAAGGTGGCCATTAAGATGTCACTATTTTTATATATGATATATAATATGTTTATGTTTTACTTATTCTTCTGTATTTCTCATTTATGTCATACTTTATGATTTCCATTATGGGTAAAACGCGATAATTTCATTTTAGGAAGTGCGGACTACCGCCCCCTCAAAGTGATTTGAATCGTTAAGGCCATATGTGGGATGTATAAAGGATGAAGTAAATGGTATTATACAATATATTATACAGGAATTATATTATACATTTATATCATTATGATTTAGTTCCATTAAATATGAAATTGAAATGAAAGTAGCATTCATGCGTACGTACGGCTTACCGTCTCCATGAACGGTGCATTTCATTTCTTACCTCTAAATGTTACGTAATATTATAAATGAATGTATATACTGGATATATAAGATATATATGACATATAAATCATGAATATAATTCTGGATATAATGGATATTCTACCACATGAACAACTTGTAATTATAAGAAGTTTATTGTTGACTCAAGTTACCAAAGATCGACAAAACGACAGTTATTAACTTAAATAATTACATAATGTTCATAACATTGTAATAAGTGATATAAAAAGGATAATGAAATTTAAAATGGTTCTTAATAAGGTAGATATTAACTCTAGTTTATTATTCAGGAGGTTAAAGAACGGTTGAGTCAAGTCGGACACAAGGTAAGGGAATTTCTTAACCCAATTTCCATTCTTTGGGTTAATCTCCTACTTTCAAATTATGTCATGATATTATTATGTCCTATTTTGTATTTTTACTTTCTTTATGTGTAACTATAGCGAATACACATAATAGATATATTTTATTTTAAAAATGATCTTTTTAAGGACTTCGTCTCAATCTCCTTTCATTGAGGCATATTTGGCTTTATACACAACTTTCTTTTATACGGTGTATAAACCCCTTTGACTTTTATGTTTATTCAAAAGGAATCTTATTATACGAAGCGTTTTACTAAACGACAAAAAGGGAATGTTTTTCTTTCCGTACTTATGCGGAGACAACGACTTCTCCGCCGCCGTGACCATTATTTGAGTTTCGGCTTCCTCTACAAGCCATCATTTTTTTAAATGAAAAATAAATACAAAGTTTTAACATTCTTTTATTTTGGTATTGAAAATGGTTTTGAAAGCATTTTTATTATATCAATGTGTTCTTTTGATATCTTGTGATTGAAATATGGAAATGTTATGTTTCCTTTATACATGTTTTATGTGATACGATTATGATATGGTTTATGATATGTTTAAACCTATTCATATGAGGAATGCATTGGACTTAATAAGTGACGGGTGGAGCCCTCTATAGCTCCTCGATGCATCGGCAGGTCTCATGAGACAAACTAGTGTCTTGGCACGAGGCCTTGACAAAATCTTATTTGTGGTCTTGGCACGAGGCCTTGGCTATGTGGTTATGATAGTCTGGCATTATGCATTCCATCATTATGAAAGTGGTTATTGATATTGCATGTGATTATTCGACCAGTAGAATATCCATGTGAAGAAGTAAATGGCATTATCTCATTTTACTTTTGCCATATTATGTTGAAGTTCAAGTTTAAAATGCTTTTGTTTTAGTTATACATTGCCTTAAATGTTAATGTTTATTTATGAATGCTTCCGCTATATTGTTAACCTTACTGAGCATCTGAGCTCACCCCTTTCAATGTTTTAATATTTTTCCAGGATGTGAAGAAGTATTTTATGAATGATCTACAGGGGTAGTCAGAAAGGGATATGATTGTGGACTATGAAGACCATGTTATTGTAGTTTGTTTACTTTTTGATGTAATGAAAGACTTATGAATGTATCTAGTGGTTCCAAGGCTACTAAACTAAACGGTCTTTAGAGACTTGATCTTTTGTGATCATGCCAATGTTACGAAGTAATGCACCGGCTCTGGGTAGCTGGGGTCGGGGCGTTACAGTTGGTATCAGAGGCAGTTTAGTACTAACCTTGGAAGCTAGATTTAGATAAACTCTGATTAGAGCACATAGACCTAAGATAGACTTTGAGGATTAGTATAGAAGAACTTCCTAGAATTTTGGTATTATAGAGTTGTTATGAGTTTTCCGAGAAATACATCCCTGTCTGGATACGAGCAGGCAGAGGCGGCTCTGGCACAGATGTACCTAGGGGTAAAACCCGAAAACATCGCTTTGAGGTAGACTCGAACGGGAACTGGTGCATGACAACGGGCCTTGCTGCACTCTTGGTTACGACACTCCCGGGGGATATGCTTAGGATAATTCTCATTTTCATTACAAACCACTATGAAGGGTTATGAGTATATACTTCCTCAAAGGAAACATTTCTTTTTATGATTCTGGATTATATCCATAAATAGTTCAATTTATGTAAAGTATTTTACAAATATGGAATTATGTATTTTATTTCATAAACTAATCTAGTTTATGAAATTGTTTAGAAATGGCGCCTAGTGGAAGAAATGGAAACCGTATCAATGCACGCACTCCATGTAGGGATTTCCCTCCTGCTCAAGATAATTATAGTGGGGCTGGTGATGCAACTGGTGCCGATCAGATAATCACCATACTGGGACAACTTACTCAGGTTATGAATAATAACCTTACTCGTATGGAGCACCCTGATCCGCAACATGGAGGATCAATGCTAGACCGTTTCATGAGGAAACAACCACCAACCTTCAATGGGAGTACAAATCCCTTAGTAGCCGAGCAATGGATAAATTCCCTAGAGAAAATATTTCAGGCTTTGGGGAGCAGTGAAAGGGAAAAAGTTATCATGGCAGTTTACCGCCTCACTGGAGATGCCGATCAGTGGTGGTCGCTGATTCAAAACACAAAGGAAGATGATGACGTATCGAATATGGAATGGAGGGAGTTCAAAGATCTGTTTTTAGAAAAATATTTTCCTCGTGACCATCGAGCAGATATGGAAAGGCAATTTCTGAGTTTGAGGCAGAAGGAGGATAAGAATGTCGCAAAGTATGAGGCTAACTTTACAAGGTTAGTGAGGCATTCTGCCGGTTATATACGTAACCCAAGGAGTAAGATTGATCGTTTCTTTGATGGGTTAAAACCATTTCTCTGTCGAGCTTTAGTATCACAATCCTTCTCATCATACGAAGATATTGTCTCATGTGCTATCAAGACAGAAAAGGAATTCTCTAAGTCTTATGACAACAAAGTAAAGCAAGAGAAGAAGAGAATGGTGGAATAAGAGACAGATAAAGGGAAAAAGGGAAAGAAGAATTTTCCATTATGTGATAATTGTGGGAAGAATCACCCTGGTACTTTCCTAAAAGGAATGGGAGTTTGTTATAAATGTGGAGAAAACGGTCACCAGGCTCGTGATTGCAAGGGAAAGAAAGAGGCTGTCAAAGTTGAATGCTACAATTGTAGGGAAACAGGGCATTATGCAAATGAATGTCCTAAGCGTCAAGGAAACTTACCTCAGAAAAGGCCAAGGGATCAAAGCCAATCTTATGCAGTTACTACAGTTGAAGCAGAATAACTAATGTATTGGTGCTTTTGGACACATGGATTATATTTTGGTTATTAGAATAATGTGATATATATAAGGATTGTACTGCAGTACATTTTGATTTCAGTAAGGTTTTAATATGATTAAGGTAATCATATTTTTAGTATGTGACAATAAGAGAAACTTTTCTTTGTTTGGGGAATCTGATGTTACAATTGATTTTGGAATTTAGAGACCTTTTAGAGAAAGTCTGGACGGAGGTATTTTGGATAACTATTAAGGTTGGAATGGATTAAGTTGAACCATGGATAGTATTGTTTAAGGTTAAAGAATTTCTGAAGATTATTTTTGAAATATTATGATACTATATTTTTAGGAAAAGAACAACCTGCAGGGTGGGGAATAACCCGTCGCGTCGGACAAAGCTGCAGGAATCGAACCCACAACCATAGTGTGACATGACTTTATTTACCACTAGCCTACAGGAAGTCCCTGGTTATTACAAAATAATTTTACTAATCTAAATTGTATGTGTTAACATTTGGAACCTTATACAATTAGGATAAGTATAATATTTTTGAGTTCTATTATCTTTTTGAGTGAAAGATAAGTTGAAAGTTGAAACTCTAATTGTCAAGCATAAATATATATATACCTATCTCGTATTCAATGAATAAATTAATTCTTAAACTTTAGTAAAGGGATATTAAAACAAAAAAATGTGTTATCCTAATACCTTATGTCTTGTTGAACTGATGATATTTTAAATCAACATAGATTGAAGGTTTTGAGGCCCTCAATTTTACAGTTGATTGTGATTGATGACCTCAATCAATCCCTACAAATATTTACGTTTTTCCTCCAATTATATGTCTCTAATTGCCACCAATGTTCTCCTAATCGAGATCATAATTGGGTGGTGACTCTTTCATTTCCCTTTCCCTCTTATTAAGGCTAAATTTTATTAATCTTATTTTTGATGTGGGTTTTCCTCAAAGGTATTTTCTCTTTTCAACCTTTTATTTTCAAAGAAAAATTTCAAATTCCGAGGACGCAATTTATTGAAGGAGGGGATAATGTAACACCCCGAGCTTCCATGATACGCTTCTCATTCAATAATGCAATAGCTTGCATTGTACGCAACTTCGAGTTCTAAAACACCGCGACTAATCAAAGTAGCCGTTATGAATAGTAATAACCACTTTTTAAAATTATAGAAATTCTATATTTTAAAATGGACTTCATTTTTGGATTCGGAATATCGAAATTAGCCTATGTTGAATTTTTGGTATTTTTCTGAGAACTTCTAATTTTTATGAATAGTGAAAAATACTTTAAAACAACTTTTTTAATTAAAATAATTTATTGTGATAAATTTTACTATTTAGTGGTTTTAAGGTATAATTAGAATATATTTTTACCATTTTATCCAATGGTGGTCATTAGAATTAATTTAACATTGAAATTGGACATAAACAATTGCCAATCTTTTGATATAAATTGTTTCTTAAAAACACGCTATTTGTCGTAACAACGGGAATTAATTATAAAATTAATTAATTCAACTTATATGTTTGGAATTTTGTAAAATAGACATCATTTTTGAATTCGGAATATCAATTATAGCTTAGGGTGAAATTTTGGCCTTGTTCTGAAAAACTTCAATTTTTGATGAATAGTGAAACCACTAAGTGGTAGTTAAATAACTGATTTTTCGTTTAATTGAAATATTACCACTTCTGTGATTTGATTTTCAAAAATCCGACATACATGGTTGTAATTAAGAAGTAAAATTTGGTTCAATGAGATTAAAATAATTTTTTGGTGAATAGTAACTTTTAAGTTCTTAATCGCGATTAGAGGTAATTAGTGTAGTTTAAGGTACAAATAATGTTTTAATAATATGAGATGAGCATGAAACTTGTCCTACTCCTATTGGATGAGTCATGGCCGACCAAGAAAACCAATGGGTCAACTTGGGGACCCCATGGAGCCACTTTAGTTGGAAAATGACATTAATATATATTTATTTAATGTTAAAATTAAATTGACACATACATGAGTTATTTTACTAAAACAGTTTTTAAGTGGGGTTACACAAGTACACATTTTGACTATAAATATTCATTATAAATATAAAAAGATTTCCTACATCATAGTATTTTTTTTATAATTTTTAGACATTAAATAAATTAAATTATTTATGACATCATTATGATGCAGCGATGACCTCATTATTTAACGATTTAAATAAAATGAGAAGATAATGCAAAATCCAAGGCATACACTTGTCCAAAGCCAATTTGATGAGGAGATTTCGAACCCTTATCACCTTAGCCTCTAATTATATAAGTGTGGGTCCTTTAGAATCCGAAAAGCATTGTGTAATAATGTAACATTTCAATCTTTCCAAAAGAGCCCCTCCTCTCCACTTATAAAAGGCCCCCACCTCTCCCACCTTATTCACACCTTCAAGCCATTTGGCTCGGCCAAACTCTGCCCAAATACTCTCCCAACATTCCTCTATTACTCCTAGAATCATCACGTTGGGCAGAACTCTTCCCAAGGAAGCCTTTTGCTCAAATAAAAAAGAGTTACCCGATTTTGAGGTAATGTCTTCTCTAATGTTGTTTTGTTTTATTTTTCTTCTCCAACCCCCTAAACTCTTTTTATTCATTTATTTTGTAACCACAACAGTATCCTAAATATACTAGGATGTTGTTATAAGAAGTATTCGAGATAAACTTACACACACCTACATCTAATGGTTAAAGAACATACGGTTTCTGTGGATGGCGAATTTCTGCCTCACGAAACGATGATTGTTCAACACTCATATAACACCTTCAAAGGTGGCCATTAAGATGTAACTATTTTTATATATGATATATAATATGTTTATGTTTTACTTATGATTCTGTATTTCTCATTTATGTCATACTTTATGATTTCCATTATGGGTAAAACGCGATAATTTAATTTTAGGAAGTGCGGACTACCGCCCCCTCAAAGTGATTTGAATCGTTAATGCCATATGTGGGATGTATAAAGGATGAAGTAAATGGTATTATACACTATATTATACTGGAATTATATTATACATTTATATAATTATTATTTAGTTCCATTAAATATGAAATTGAAATGAAAGTAGCGTTCATGCGTACGTACGGCTTACCGTCTCCATGAACGGTGCATTTCATTTCTTACCTCTAAATGTTACGTAATATTATAAATGAATGTATATACTGGATATATAAGATATATATGACATCTAAATCATGAATATAATTCTGGATATAATGGATATTCTACCACATGATCAACTTGTAATTATAAGAAGTTTATTGTTGACTCAAGTTACCAAAGATCGACAAAACGACCGTTATTAACTTAAATAATTACATAATGTTCATAACATTGTAATAAGTGATATAAAAAGGATAATGAAATTTAAAATGGTTCTTAATAAGGTAGATATTAACTCTATTTTATTATTCAGGAGGTTAAAGAACGGTTGAGTCAAGTCGGACACAAGGTAAGGGAATTTCTTAACCCAATTTCCATTCTTTGGGTTAATCTCCTACTTTCAAATTATGTCATGATATTATTATGTCCTATTTTGTATTTTTACTTTCTTTATGTGTACCTATAATGAATACACATAATAGATCTATTTTATTTTAAAAATGATCTTTTTAAGGACTTCGTCTCAATCTCCTTTCATTGAGGCATATTTGGCTTTATACACAACTTTCTTTTATACGGTGTATAAACCCCTTTGACTTTTATGTTTATTCAAAAGGAATCTTTTTATACGAAGCGTTTTACTAAACGACAAAAAAGGAATGTTTTTCTTTCCGTACTTATGCGGCGACAACGACTTCTCCTCCGCCGTGACCATTATTTGAGTTTCGAATTCCTCTACAAGCCATCATTTTTTTAAATGAAAAATAAATACAAAGTTTTAACATTCTTTTATTTTGGTATTGAAAATTGTTTTGAAAGCGTTTTTATTATATCAATGTGTTGTATTGATATCTTGTGATTGAAATATGGAAATGTTGTGTTTCCTTTATACATGTTTTATGTGATACGATTATGATATGGTTTATGATATGTTTAAACCTATTCATATGAGGAATGCATTGGACTTAATAAGTGACGGGTGGAGCCCGCTATAGCTCCTCGATGCATCGGCAGGTCTCATGAGACAAACTAGTGTCTTGGCACGAGGCCTTGACAAAATCTTATTTGTGGTCTTGGCACGAGGCCTTGGCTACGTGGTTATGATAGTCTGGAATTATGCATTCCATCATTATGAAAGTGGTTATTGATATTGCATGTGATTATTCGACCAGTAGAATATCCATGTGAAGAAGTAAATGGCGTTATCTCATTTTACTTTTGCCATATTATATTGAAGTTCAAGTTTAAAATGCTTTTGTTTTAGTTATACATTGCCTTAAATGTTAATGTTTATTTATGAAAGCTTCCGCTATATTGTTAACCTTACTGAGCATCTCAGCTCACCCCTTTCAATGTTTTAATATTTTTCCAGGATGTGAAGAAGTATTTTATGAATGACCTACAGGGGTAGTCAGAAAGGGATATGATTGTGGACTATGAAGACCATGTTATTGTAGTTTGTTTACTTTTTGACGTAATGAAAGACTTATGAATGTATCTAGTGTTTCCAAGGCTACTAAACTAATCGGTCTTTCGAGACTTGATCTTTTGTGATCATGCCAATGTTACGAAGTAATGCACCGGCTCTGGGTAGCTGGGGTCGGGGCGTTACACCACCCAACATGCTCCTATACCAGCACACATGATCTTGGTTGTAGATCATGTTCAGTTAGGACACTTTCAGATAGTTCAAGTTCAAGGTGGAGTCACACATAGTATTATGACTGAACATGATCATGGTATTTTAGCTTCAAAATACTCCATAATTACATGGTACTGGTGCCCCATAGGATTCATAGGATTGTGTAGACTTAACTAAGAGTATCTTCAAGCAAGTTTAAATTCATGTGGACGGATGAGTTATTATGGAAACATTCATATTCCAAGGACCTATCAGAAGATGGGGGAATACCCTGAGTCATTATAGAAGATGTTATGGTCTTACATGGATGAACACCAATTAGATTTTTCATGAGAAGTTCATTTTGTTCATGATGAATCTAGAACACACCCAAAATTTCATGGAGCTATGACAATAATCTATTATTTTCTCTTCTTGCTCTGCACATTTTATAGATTTACATTACTTTGATCCTTTATTATCTAGAAATAAGTCACAAAAGGATAAAAATTTTGAGACATGCCTTTGATTATATCTTATACATCAAGTTATGGGCTTTGACCTAACAACATACTCATAGGTTCTTTGTATGGTCCTGACCTTTGAGAAGGGATTGAAAGAGGATGAGGAAGTATTCATACTTCAGGCTCACATCGGGCTAGTGACTGAGTTTTCCCTTACTACTATATGAGTTTCTTATAATAATAGAAAGATAAATGTGGACTAGGAGAATCAGAGTGGTAGAATGCTAGGCCAGAGAAGAACTTATCCAGTACCTTATATGAGAGATATTTTCTACAAATGTGGTATAAGGGGGAATTTTAACTTGACTTCCAGAAAGCTAGTAGTGGACTGCCACCAGTGAAGAAAGGCTTGTCAACGTTGATGTTTTTTTCAAAGTTCTTCTAGAGGTGTTCTAGGAAGTCAGAAAAGGCTGGGAGTGGAGGACCCAAATAGAGGATACAAACTCCCCTAATAACGATGAGAAAGAAGAGTCACATACATGGTAATGGAGCTAAGGCACGCCAACTCTATACAGTGGATCAAGATCTAACATATGGTGATGAGGAACTTGTTACTGTGCGAGGTATAATCTTGAAATTTTTTTTTGATCTTTTTCCTTATTTAATACAAGTATTTCATTATATCTATGAGATATATCTAGACCTGACTTACCAGTAGAGTTATGTTTCACTAAATTACCTTTCTCTGATCTATCATTGAATGATGATGTGAAACATTAATATATAATAGAGAGGTAGTATGTTCTTTAATTAGTGAGAGACTAATGATGGACTATCTTAGTAGAGGAGCTGATAAAGATCTATGTTTGAGAGATTGTATGCCTCTATGGAGTTCATTTGAGCATTATACTGAATAGAGATGCATGTTTTTTGTCACACTTTTAGTAGGGGTTGTAAAAAGACCAAGGAAATCAACCAACATTGATAAAGACATAACATCCTCGACAAATAGTTTGAGAAGACTATATACATATTGGAAGACATGCTTTTAGATTGCATGCTAGACTTTAGTAGAGTGTGGGATGATCACATAGACTTAACACCTTAAGAGGCTCTTTACAAAAGTCTTTATCATTCATCACCTTGATGTCATGAGGTGGGTTGTGTTGAAATTATGGGGAAAACTTTTTTTCAAGATACCATTGTTAGAGCATAGATGATATAGTGTATGATGATCACTTCTAAGAGAAGAAATGGATTATATGTTCACTATATGAGGAGAACATGGGAGTTCACTCTGAGTCATTAGGTTTTAATTGTGAGTGACTCCTTGGTTGGGGTGGATATGTTTGAGGAAGTATGGAAATCTGGAAACAAGTATTGTGGTACCCTTTGAGGTCACCAAATGAGTGGATATAGTGGCATTCCATGTGTAACTTCCACCGTGTAATTAAATAATACATGATGTGTTCCACATTTCTCATCTCCGGAGGTACTTTCCCGATCATTTACATGTTATCAATTTTGAGGATGTTGAGTTGGAACCCGATTCTTCTTATGAGGAGTATCTAGTGCAGATTATAGACCTGAGTGATAATTTCCTTCAAGGGAAAAATGATAATACTAGTGTGAATTTGGTGGAAGCATGGGAAGATCCAGGAGGATATTTTGGATCACAAGTCCGTTGTTTGAGCTCAATGGTCTTTGTTATTCAAGCAAGATTTCTAGAGACACTTATCTGGGATGAGAATTTGATTTAATGGGAGAATTATAATATAATAATTTTATAAATTCAGTAAAAATAATTATTGATAATAATTTAATATTTTCTTATTTTAAAATTTAGTATTTTAATAAATATAACTTAATAGATGATTTAAAGGATTTTCATGAGGGTAAAATCCCAATTAACCCCTTGGAAGATTCTATGGAACATTGTTGGAGTTAGGCACTGAGATATAAAATAATTATAGTTCCCATAGATCCTTGATGCTGGAATGATATAAATATATTAAATATATTATATCACTATCATAATTGTTTTCCAAAACAATTGAATATCTTTAAATAGCGAGTCACATGAGAAATATGAGATCTCTATTAGGTCTGAGATTAGTGGTTTACCTATGACATGATATAAATTTCTTAAGTGTCAGGTGTTGGGTAAAATTGAATACATGGATAAGTTTTTCTTATATTTTATTATTATAATTTATTAAAATTCATTTCCCCCTATTTCATCATCTTCCTCTATACCACAAAACCCATATCTCATGTTGGTTCATCCAAAAATCATGGGTTTTTAACTTATTTTGACTAATTCAGGTTGGAAAAAACATAATGTGGTAAAAATAATCACATAACCATATAATTTGGATAAAAAAGAAGATTTAATTTAGTTTTATAATTTTGGCTGAAGGAATACCCATCCCAATGGGGCCAATGATGCGACAACACCATGACTACCTCTGATAGGCTAGGGGTTAGTGCCTAGCATCGTGTAGGCATATCCAACAAATGGGAGGCATTTTCCTAAATACCTATAGACACAAACACACATCTCTAAGCTCAAAATTCGGGAATGTAAAAAAACCACTATGTAAACAAGCATTCATACCACTAAGATACCTATAACAGAGTATGATAGTAGAAAAACTGGAAAGTAAACTAATCCAAGATACAATCCACCCAAAAGAAAAGCATTCCAACGTGAACCCCTGAGTTCCTAAAACTCATTGCCAGAAAACCCTACCTGAAAGGTAGGTGTAGGAAATCTCTCTGAAGATTTAGGAGCACACCTTGCCTATCTGATCACTCTAGGCACCACCTGGTCCTGGTCCCCCTAGAACTCTGTCAAAGAGTTTATCATCTTCACATGAAATGAAAAGTGCAGGAAAACCCTATGTAGGGGTGATTAAAAGAATACTGAGTAGGACATCCAGAAACCATAAAGGTAATACCACTAAGAAAATATATGAAGTAAACCACAAAGTAAAAACACTAAGTACACGACAAATAAAATACATGATGTATGACCAATATGGTTAACTCACACAAGTATAAGTTTAAGGCATGAAGAGAATGATTTCAAGTAGTATTCCATAGATCTCCTAGTCTCCCTAACACTAGAAGTTTCAATGGTGCACAGAGAGTCGATGGCGTACGGTGAGTCAATGATGCACAGAGTGTCTATGGCACACATAACATCAATGTCACACAAAGCGTCTGTGGTGGGTAGAGTAGATATGGATATCATAGTGTCAATGGAACACATATCATAAATGGGTAATGAATCCCCCAAGTAACATATCACCAAGATTGTATAGTTACAACCGGTTATATTATTCCACTAATAGTGCCGTTGTTCTAGGATAACCTACTCTAAAATCCATTATGTAAAAAAGAAACATAGAAAAAAACTCACTTAGATTATCTAAAAAGTAATTTCGCTTCACAAGGTTACTAAGACCAAAAATGACTCATCAAATAGACATATTGTTTGAAAGATTAATCCAATTTAGTAAAAAGGGTATGGTCCAATCCATGTTTGACCCGACCCGACCCGACCTGGTTCAACCAACGCAACTAGACCCGGTCGATCTAGGTTAGCCCTGCCTGATGGGCCACTAGATTGTGGCCTGGTTTTTCAGCTTGTCCTGAGTTGCGCGAGTTGACTTTTCTCCCCTGGACATGGGCGGACATTTCTCCACTGGATGTAGATCACCCTGGCCTCCTCTCTCTAGTGAATGTGGTTTCTCGGCCACATGGCCAGCTAGCTCCCCTAGTCGATGTTCTGTTAGATTTCATTTCACGCGGCTAGCCCACCTCCTCCACTTGGTCCTACGGCACCACCGCCATTGGTTCTTTAGCACCTCATGTTCAACAATGACCATTCAATATGGATACATGGATATTCGTAAAGCTCTGGGTATGAGATCAATTGATAACTATACATCATATTTAGGAGGAAGACTAACAAACTATTAAGGAAACACATCAATGACATCCCTTATAACGGGAATGTCATCAAGGATGATCTTTTATTTAATCTTAATCATTTGAGAAATATACGATTTGTCATAGGGAAATAATATTAAAACATGAGATGTTGGTACCAATGAAGAATCATCCACCTCCATGAACATATATTGAATTGAAATGTAATTTCTGATACAATGTGTTGTTTCCTTATCTTATATTTTTTTTCTATATATTTGGAAAGAAAATCTATACCCTTAATTTCATAAAATTTCACTAAATGGAGTATCATAAGGTTTTATGGTAATTCAGCACACAAATTTGGATAGGGTATGAATTATATACTTGGGATGAAAAAATTTAACCATTCACAATTTTCACTTATAACTCATATTATATTTTTTGTGTTTGTGTTTGAATAATTATACTGAACTTGAGTGATATAAAATAATTATTAGAACTAGAATAAAAAAATATGTTCACTATTCTTGAATGAATAATTAGTGTACCTATCACACTTTGTTGTTGGGATCCACCTTTGATATTGTGATGTCATAAGATCACCCTTTTCCCTATGAATTATATGATTTGTCATCAATTATCACAGAAAACCCTTTTCTTAGGGAATGGATTCACATAACATCCATGTTCCTTATATTTGAAACATTGGATGACAAAATGAGTCTTGATTAGAGAATTCCATTCTTCTATCACACTGGTTGGTTTATCCCACCAACAATTTCTAGATAGGTTTCTATCCTTCCTATAACTAATGAATTTCCTTATCCCTATTGGGTAACATCTAGGATGTTTATTCCAAACATTTGAAAAGTGAGATGTTGTAATTCCTTTACAATATTATATTTATCCACCATACAACCAGAATTAAATTCCATTTTCCACTTTCTATACATTTTATAACCTTGAGATTCACTTCTATTCATTTGGAATTTGAGGGAACAATAAATAATTACCTCCTAGCTATTGAATTCTTGAATGGATAAAGATTTTTTATACTCATATTTAGAATAAAATAAGTTGTTATCTTTACATTTGGCGGTAAGGAAGAATTTGGAGGAATATCGTGAAAGTACTGTGATGTTTCATCACACATAGTGATGGTATCATTATCCTTTTTCTCGAGGTTAATAAAGTTCCTCTCCATTTTTAATTGGAGAGTATGAGGAATATTTTTTATAATAAATTTTAATATAATTCCATCAACTACATCAATTTAATTTCCTCTCTAGGATTTTAATTTTTTACCAATTTCACCCATTGACTAGCTTCTCCTTCCATTTGATAAACAAACAGTGTTACCTTCTCTTTCTTAGATAATTTGAGGATGGAGAAGGTATTTTCAATAAAGCTAATACATTGTTACATGGTTAAAAAATTAGAATATACACTAAACTTTTGAGGTCTTTATTGTATAAAGGTATCAATTTCAACTTGATCTCTAATAAGGGGATTTGGGTGATCCTCTTGATTCAGGTTTCTATTCAAAACCTGAGTCAATTGAGAAATTTTTGTCTTGATTTTCACAATTCATACTCCTATTGGGTTGGACATCTTGTTTTCATTGGCATCAAATTTCCCCTCACATTGGTTGTTGAATCGATTCCTTCTATTCTATTCCATTGACATGAATAAAGAGAAAATTAGGGATGAGTATTTTTAAATTATTTAAAACATTAATTGTAAACCAAAAAAATTAAATGGATAACTCATAAATGATATATATTACATAAACTAAGAATTTATATATTTAAATATATGTTTTTCTACTATTTATTTCCTAATATAAATCCTTATGGTATTATTTCCCTTAAAAATGGTTCATAAAGGGTTTTTGAATTTAAAAAATCACATCACCTTGGATTGTTAAACTATGTTTGGAGAAAGGACCATTTTTATATAACAAGTGATGATCATGTCTAACTCAATGCGCATTTTTGGGTTATTAACCGATTGTATATCTACACTAGATCCACAACCACTTATAGTATCCATACTGGGATGAATTTGTTTGGAAACCACTTAATCTATACTTTAACAAAATTTAGAGATGTTTTCCTTTGTTTATACTTATCCCTAACGATTTTAATAGAGTTTTAAAATGATAATTCCAAAAAATAACCAGACTTTCCTCTAATACCAACTATGAAAACCCATATTTTAATACACATTATTTAATGATTTTTTATATGGAGATACAATTAATGCAAACCCATATGGTGATGCAGACTAGTGTATTTGGTTAATTAGGCACATATCATAACAACTTATAAAATGATCACAAAAAAATTATTCAAAAACAACAAAACATGTGCCTGTATTCCTTGGATCTTATGAAACTGTACAGGATATCCTGGGCATGTACATAAGAAAGGGGTGAGATATAAATCCCGTTAAAGTAATAAAAAAAGAATAAAAAGAATAAATAAATAAATTTCATTCAAGATGTATATCAATATTTCATAAATGGAGTTATAATCATAATCATGAGCAGTGAAGAATGATATAGCATGATAACATAAACACAACATGGGAATATGACCACAACATAAAAATGACATCATAAACAAAATAAAAAGATAACGACCAAGAAATCATAACATAGTGTGATTAGGATAACCTCCCTTGCACCATACAAGGAATATAATGTGATAAAATATTACACAATACATTGGATGAGTACATAATTTTGGTCCCACCTGCCACTTTCATATCATGTACATGCATAAGTGTTCCACAAAGATTATACAACATAAGGATGTAAATCAAAAAAAATTAACCCCAGGATTAATAAGTATAGGTAACATGGAATTAAATCAAAAATCAATTAAGGATTGGTAAAACTAGGTGAATACCCTTGAGTGGAAATTAATAGGGAAATTTAGTATACAAATATTTGGAATGGAGAATCACATGATAATATCTGCATCTTAATAGGTATATATAAAGTTTTTTTAAAAGGGGTGAATGTGAGATAAAGGGCTATATAATTTATTGGTAATAATAATGATTGTAATAAGTATTAATGGAAACATATCCCAACATGAAAAATTTGAAATCAAAAGGCATGACATGAAGAATGTGATTGAATAAAGATGATAAGTAGAGGATCCCTTACATTGAAAGGATGGTTCTTAAATATTTTGAGGATCTTATTAAGAGAATGGGGAACCTTGGGTGGGAACTAAAGTGGGATTATCAGAGTAAATTCATGATCCAAGTGATTTGAGTGAAGGGGAACGAGTGGTTGGGTGGGTTTATAATGAAAAAGATAGGGGAATTATTTATTAATTCACAAACATATGTTTTATACTCTATATTATAATGTAATAAAAACAAGAAACATTCTTATGAATTTTGACTATATTTTCCACCAAATAGTATTTTTTTCATTAATTTATATTTCTAATAACTAAAAAGATTAAAATAATACACAAGAACGATGATTTTGAAAACCACTTGATTTAATTGGAGATAGTTTTAGGTCACAAAATTAACATAAAAAAATATAATTATATATAATATACTAATATTATTATATCATAATGGTATAATAATAATTGAAGGAGGTGGGGGAACAAAATAAAACAAATATTCTTGTTGATGAATGTTACCACTTCTTCGAGTATCCTTCTTTTTTCACCAAATGTCTTCCTAGGATGGATTTATATAATAAATAGGGATTATAATATGATATTAGGGAAGTTTTAAAGTTAATAAGTTATGTATTTTATGAACAAAAATGTTTTAATGTAGTGAAGATGGAGGAGTAGGGGTGACCTTTTATGAGTGAGGTGAGTGGAAAACTTGTAATTTTTTTGAAAAAAGAATTCCAAACATGTTTTTCTCAGGTCATAATGAACAAATAATGGAAAATTTTAGAGAATATAATAGATAAGGTCTGAATATGTCCCTTAAATTAGTTTCAAATATGTTTTGGTTTATTTATTTTTAGTTTAACCCCCCTAAGAAAAAGCATTTTTACCTTAACTATAGTAAATAATTTTTAATATATTTTCTATTTATTTTGATAAAGAATTAATCGGTACATATAATATAATATAAAATTTTCTAATTATAAATATAAAATAAAATTTTTGAAATTCCATTCAAATATTTGGACAATTTTATTATAACATTATTCCTACAGACGCATTGAAAAAGATAGTTTTTAAAGAGAAAGTGTTCCAAAGTTTAAAAACATTATTTTTATCAATCTTCATTATGAAATCTATTTAAATGACCAAAATTGGATTATTTTATGTATAATAGAAGTAAATTTAAATTAAAAACAATTTAAAATCTAATTTACCTTTGAAAATAATTTAAATTAAATGGTAGTTTTCTATTAAGATTTTTTTTCATTATTCATCAAAAAATGAATCTTTTAAAAGAAATCACCAAAAATTCACCCAAATCTAATTTTTATGTGATAATTTTAAAAAATAATGTTTATTTTATAAAATTAATTTTCTAAAATTTTGAAAAATTAATTTTCGTAATGTAAAAAAAAATATTTTTTTGAGAAAGTAGTATTTTTAAAACATATAAAGGCTTTTCTAAATATTAAGTTCTTTTTTTTCAATATTCATTCTTTATATAAAAAATTTATAATTAACATTTTAAAATATTTTATTACTATTAATTTCACTTTGTTCAATGTATTGGTTATAATGGACATGTTTAAATAACTAAATTAATAATATATCGTGGTTTTGTTAAAACTTAGCGTCGTGTGTATTGAATGCTAAACCAGTGTTGCAGGAAGAGCAATATTAACATGGTGTTGTGTGTAATTAATGATTAAATTTGTGTTTATTTTATTTAAATATATCCAATAAATTTATTTTAATGAAAAAAATTCCATAAATATCAGGGTGTAACAACACACTTTGAATTTTTAAAATATTAAAATATAAAAAAGTCAATTTTCAGGAAAAATGTTTAAAAATGGAAAAATATTTGAAGGTGGGATATGATGAGGTTTAAATATAGAGATACAATAGGATTTATAGAAGATTAATTGTAAAATTATTCCTTATCTCTTGGTTTACTCCCCTCATAAAATCCCTTTTTACCTTAACTACAGTGACAAATTTTTACTATTTTTAATATTCATTATGAAAAAATGACTGCGTCCTTATTAGAAAACATTTACATGATGATTAAAAATATTAATTATGTAAAAACCCATGGTTTTTTAAATAAATATTTAATGAATTTTATAATATATTCATTAAACAAAACTTTTCCCTTATTGTGTTTTTAATTTCGAAAAACTGTCATCTAGAGTTGTGACCACTATGTCATTTGGAGTCTGATTGAACAAACATGATTTTTGGGGAATAGTAACATACCATTTTGAATAGTAATATTAATAGTAATATGACCCTTAAGAATAGTAAATAATAATATTATTTCATTTTCTTAAGATAATAAGATATTGAGATCTTAATTGATTTTTTAATGTGATATAAAACTAATTATAACTTAAAATTGTTATTTTTCTAAGAAATAATGAATTTATTTAAAAGTTAAGTTAATAATATTTAAAAAATTATTTTAGAAAAATGGAGTTCATTTATTAATTATACATGTTGAAAAATGTTTGGGTGGAATGTTTGGGATTTTTTTTAAATAGTAGAATTTTTCCTGAAGAGTAAAAAATATAGTTTTGAGTTTTTGGTAGTTTAATGACATCATAATGACATAAAAATTAAAATAAAAGGCTGGTAGACATGTTTAAAGTAATATGTTACATTAGGTTTCTCAATTGGCTTAAAAAATGGGCAAATACTATGTAGAAGCCCATGGATTGGAAAAAAACCACTAATGATGTGTCCCTTTGAAATTATTAAATAACTCCCTCTATTTTTCTATAAATAACCACTAATAAATTCTTTTAATTTCATTAAAAATCCCTAATACTAGAATATATAGAGGTTTTACCTCTATAGGAGTCATACCAAGGTGTCCTTAAGTCCCCAAGGTCCCATCCTTCAAGTTCTAGGAGTTACTCTACATGGTAAGGGAATCCTTCACCCTCCTCTTTTAGTCAACACTTATTTTATGTTATCTTTTTGAATTTCCATTATAATATGTTGGGTTATTATTATATTTATTATTATTACTTTGATTTTGATTTCAATATGATTAGATACCCATTTTATCTCATCATTTCATTTTATGAAATTTCATGCGACGCCGTTAGGCTGCCGAATTTTCTTAAGGGATCTCTCACCTTATCTTTTATTTTCAAGTTCATGTCTTTTCTTTTTCTCACCTAACATCCTCTATCCAAATGAACATGATAAACTCCAGTATAATCTATATAATTTAATATTATCATGTTAATTAAAGAACAATCATCAATATTCTTACTCCCTTCCTTTTATTTTTATAAATGAAATCAACGTCTATGAGGTTCCAATTTATATCCTTCGTGGAAGACGAAGTCTAGTTCTTAAATTTATCCTTAATTACTGGTCATGAAACAATTTTAATTGTTACACCAGACTATGATACATTTATCATAACCTAAATAATTTTCATGAACTATTATATGTACATATTATTAAATCATACGATAAAACTAGTCCATAATAATCCAAATACTGCCAAATAATCAAAGTGGTTTTCATCTAATGATTCATCCTCATTACATGTAACAAAATGATGGAAATGGAAATTGAAAATTCTCTATGTTCATAAATAATATTTAATTTCAATTTTGGATATTTAAAACCATTCCACATGAACTTCATTAATTAAAAACAAGTGAACCGATTATGAAAATCAAGAAAACAAACACTCCGGAATGACGAAATTCAATATAATAACTTATGAATAATAACATAAATGAACTAAAAATAATTATGATAAACTAAATAAATTTCTATTAGGTTCTAAAATAAGTTATTGTTATGTATAATTTCATTTTCCAGGACCGTAATTTCAAGAGGGGAACACATTCAGACTTAAGGTAAGGGGTTTCCAACCGTAATTCCATTTTCATTCAGGTTACTTTCATTGCCAAATTAATTCAATGAAATTATTTTGTATTGTTATGTAATATTTATGAATTATGTGTGATTTTTCTATATATACACACCAACCATAATTCTTCATTTATTTTTTTGACAGTTACCTGTTTTAAAAGAAACATTCAAAATTCTTTGCATAATACGAGCCTGATTCAAGGTAAATTCTCACATTCTTACCTATTTTAAAGGGAACTATATAATTTGTTTTTAGAAACCATTATATCTATAAAATATCTCATTTTATTATGAAAATACCATCATACTTCACCTCAGGTTTTATAAAAAATTTTTTCCAAAAGAACACTTCTTTTCAAAATAAAAGAGTATTTATCTCAAGTATTACTCAATGATTTTATAAGTGTATTTTCATTTGTTTCAACACTTTTTATTATTATTATGGGATTAATTTTATATTATTTAATCTAACATATTAATTGGATGGTTTATGACTAGTTTTACTATTGATTTGGTATCCTAAAACCATTCACCAATTTACTCTGAATGGTTAGTGTTTATGTTTAATGTTCTTGGAAAGTTATTTACATTTCATATATTAGATTCAATGTGAATGTATATGTTGTTTACAGTTATCCCCATTCATATGAGGAATTCATTGGAGATAATATGTGTTGTGTGGGGCTTACTATATCCCCTAGGTGCATCAGTAGGTCTCATGAGACAAACTATGGTCTTGGAACAAGGCTTTGAAAAAATGATTATTTATGGTCTTGGAACGACGCCTTGACGGTATGGTTATGTTGTCCCGCATTATGAATTCCCTCATTATAAAAATATTATTGCTGTTTCATGTGGTTATTCTACTAGAATAATGCCCATTATTATGTTATCTACTGGTAATATTTACTCAGCTCATAATTATTCCATATTATGTTCAGGTTTATTTTTATAGGGCTTGTGTTTTCAATTATTCACCATGTATAATGTTTATGTTATCTTATGCTGTATTGCTTACCCTTAATCAGCATTTGAACTCACCCCTTTATTATTTTTAATTTTCGTTGGACATGGAGAAGTTTATTATCAATGATATGCTGAAATAACCTTGGAGTTATTGATGTTGTCTAAGGGGTTTCTATGTTGTATTTATTTTCAAGTTGAAATGTTGAACTAATGTATGTATATTGTTTCCAATAATAATGAACTACTCGGTCCATCCTGATGCTTATTTTTTGTTGTATTTCAATATAATCAAATAATTCACCAGAACTAGGCAACTGGGGTCAGGTCCTTACAGCTGGTATCAGTGCAAGTTTAGTAGGATACATGGAAACTAGATTTAGAAAACGTAGATTAGGGAAGAGTCACTAAGTTAGTCTTTGAGGATATACATACAATAACATCCTATTATTTTGGTATGTAATAGATTACATGGATTATTATAGAAATACATCCATTTTTGGATACGAGCAGGTAGAGGCGGCTCTGGCACATATGCATCTTGGGGTAAAAACTGAAAACACCACTTTGAGCTAGAATCAAATGGGAACTGGTGCACGACAACAAGCCTTGCTACACTCTTGGTTAGAGAACTCCCATGGGATATGTTTAGGATAATTCAGATTTTGTTTACACGGCTTTATGAAGGATTTAAATGTAATATTTTCTTCAAAGAAACCATTTGTGTGATTATCGGATTACCCAATCATAGGATTTTAATTTTTGATAAGTATTTTGTTAATTTAAGATTATAAATTATGATTAATAAAATAATCTTCTGGATGCCATTATCCTAAGATGAAGCCTAGTGGAAGGAATGGAAATCGCATGAAAACACATGTACCCAGTAGGGATTTCCCTCTGATGCAAGATAATGTTTTTGGATCTACTATTGTGACTGGTTCTGAGAAACTCATAACTATACTTAGAAAACTTACCCAGGTTATGAATAATAACCATAAATGTATGGATCATCCTCATCCACCACATTGAGGAGCTATGTTATATCGCTTTATGAGACAACAACCTCCATCATTCGATGGGACTAAAAACCCGTTTGTAGTAGAGTAGTGGACATGTTCCCTTGAGAAGATATTTCTCGATTTTGGATGTAAAGAAAGAGAGAAGGTTGTCATGGTAGTTTATCACTTAATGGGAGATTTAGATTAGTGGTGGTCATTAATCCAAAACAAAAAGGAGGAGAAAGAAATAGAAGAGATAGAATATAGGGATTTTAAGGAAATCTTCTTAGAAAAATATTTCCCTCATGAAAAACAAGCATATATGGAGAGGAAATTCTTTAATATGAGGCATAAGGAAGATGAAAATGTTTCCAAGTATGAAGCCAACATTAAAAGGCTAGGAATACATGCTGTAAAATACATACATAATCTAAGGAGTAAAATTGATTGATTATTTAATAGTTTAGAACTATTACTCTGAAGGGATCTAGTCTCCCGATGTTTTTCATTATATGAAGATATAGTATCAAGTTCTATCAATACAGAAAATTAATTCTCTATGTATTATGAATTTATTGGAAATCAAGAGAAGAAGAGGGCTACAGAAAACTCTGGGAATGGAAATAATGAAATGTTTAATAAGGGAAGAGTTGAATTTCTATTATGTAGTAATTGTGGGAGGAAACACTTTGGAACTTACCAGAAGGGAATGTGAGTCTGTTACAAGTACAAATAAAAAGTACACCTATATGAGGATTGTAAGGGGAAGAAAGAAGCTACCAATGTTTTGTGCTACAATTATAGGTAGATGGGACATTACACACATGAAGGTCCTAATAATCCGGGAAATGTTCCCCAAAGAAGGATGAGGGAGCAGGGGAAAGCTTATGTAGTCACAACTCTGGTGGTTGAAGCCCCTAATAAAGTGGTTGTAGGTAAATTGATTTTTTCATCCATCTTAGCCAATACTTTATTTGATTCTAGATCGTTGAATTCATTTATATCTTTCCAGTTTTCCATGAAAATTAGATGTTGGGCGGAGAAAGAAAGGAGGTGATGGCAAGAGGGGGGGGGGTGAATTTCGTTTTAAAAATTAATTAACAATTTAAAAACAAAGGAAAGTGCAGCGGAAATAAAAGAGGCAAAACACACAACTTGATAACGGAGTTCGGCTTAAACCCAAGCCTACGTCTCCGCTCCCAACTCAACCGTTGAGAGATTTACTAGCGCTTGCTTTTTAATGGTTTTAGCAAGAAACCCACTAGACTTTAAGGTTAGTCTAGAACCTATTACAGCTTGCTTTTATTGGTTGAGCGAGAACCCACTTGCTTTTAATGGTTGAGCAAGAACCCACTAGCCTTCTTACAGGTGAAGTCTAGCTCACCTTTGATTCAAGCCTTTTAAAAGGGAAGGCTTGACTAACCTCTTCACACCTTGAAGGTGGTGTGAGAACCCAAAAGAGAGGATGAGAGAAAGAGATGGGGTTTGTAGGCACAAACCCAAAATGATGCTCAAAAATGATAAAGCAATGAAAAACCGTAATGGGGAAGTCTTGGGCGCCAATGGATTGATGGAGCTGATGAAGGGCGCTCCCAAGCTTCTTTGGTGGTGCTCCTTAGATGTGGAAGTGTGTTGGAGAAAGTGAGGTTCCCTTGGAGGAATGCGCCAGAGGTTCGCCAAATGATCAAAATGTGTCCCGTGGGCTTCCTTGGCTTGGTTATGGTTCCGGTATTGATCCTTAGGCTTCTGGGGGTTCCTAGTCCTTTATTTATAGAGGGGGAACCCTCATATGGCCTTTGGGAGGCTTCGGAGCCATTGGAGAGGCCTTCGGAGCCGTTGGGAGGCAAGTGGATAAGTCTGGTCAAAGGCCCAACGGCTAGTTTGACTGGCTCCACCGGCTGACCGGTGCAAGGCCACCGGTTGGCCGGTGCTTTGAAAAGGGAGAGGCCTTCGGGCTCAGGCACCACCGGCTGGCCGGTGAGGAGGCCACCGGTTGGCCGGTGCTGAGGCAGTGGCTGACACTGTTCTGGCTGGGTGCCACCGGCTGGCCGGTGCTGAGGCCACCGGTTGGCCGGTGCTGAGGCAGTGGCTCAGCCTTCAGTCTGGGTTCCATCGGCTGGCCGGTGGTGAAGCCACCGGTTGCCCGGTGGACTGAAAATCAGTCTACTTTGGCTTCTTGCTTTCTTGGCCCAATTCCTCGGCCACCTGAAATCATGCCTATCATCCAAAAACACTTAAAACAAGATTAGATAAATAAGAGAGTGATTGTGATCATAAAAATTAAACCACGAGGGGTACGAGAGGTACAACAATCTCCCCCTATTTTGATGATCACAATCACCAAAACAAACAATGTAAAAATGAAATGAGAGGCATTCTTTAAAGGATAAGGCAAAGTAAAGTAAAGCAAGAGAGAAACATTTCTCCCCCAATCAACCAAGAATTTCTCCCCCTCTGTGATTATCAAAATAGCACGGGGCATAAAACTTGATTGAGGGAAACGTTGAAAAACGAGATAGAGATTTTAAACCAATTGAAATTTTTGAAATTTGAGTTGAAAGTTTTTGAATTGAAAAATTTTGAATTGAGAATTTTGAATTGAAAGTTTTGAATTGAAAACGCAAAAAGGCTTAAACGATCCTAACTCCCCCTAAATAAAAACAACAAATTACCGGGGAGAGGTTTTTGAAACGGAGACAAATTTTTGTCCAGTGAGACTCTCTACAAGGGATTTTTCAATCCACACTTGTCTAGTGGCGGGTCTTCTTCTATAAAATTCATCATTAAAGAAAATAGTTTTGGGCCTACCATACCGGGCATTTTTGCAATCGCACTCATAAATTAAGTGCCCGGGTTTTTTGCAATAATTGCAAAATTTAAATTGGGAGCACCCCCTTACAAAAATAGTTGGAGCATGGGAAGAGGAAGCTTGCTTGGAATAGCCAAGCCCTTCGGTGGTTCTAGATATGCGTTGGGAACCAAGGAGTTTGGTCAAATTTTGTTCCCCTTGGGTGAACTTGGCAAGGGATTCCCTTAGATCTTTGATTGATGATTCCATAGAATCAACATCCGGAAGGTTTTGGATTTTGAGGGACAACACTTCCTTCTCTTTGAGAAGTTGTTCTTTTTCGGAAGAGAGTTTTTTGAAATTCGTTTTTAAAGAAACAAATTTGGAAGAAAGTTCGTGAAAACCTTCCTCCAATTGATCTCTAGCATGTTGGAGATCCTCATAAGATAAATGATTAAAAGAATTTGAAGAACAAGAGGAAGAGGAGTTGGAAGAGGTTACCTCATGAAATGCCATTAGGCATTTGTTACCGTTGTCACTTGAGGAGGAGGAGGAGGAGGATGTGGAGCTATCACTCCAAGTGGCCTTGAATGCCTTCTTCTTTTTCTTTTGCTTGGCCTTTGTCTTGCGAGATGGGCAATCGGGCTTGTCATCGCCTTTAGTGCCCTCATGGGTTACTTCTAAAAGTTTCCAAATGTCATAAGAAGATGAGAAAGTAGAAATACGATTAAATTCATTACGGTTTAGCCCACAATGAAGAGCATTCATGGCTTTGATATCAAGCTCAAAATTTGCAATGTCTTCGGGTGTCCATTTGGACTCATCCTTGTTAGATAAAGAAAAGCCTTGCATAACAATTCTATATATAGGATAACCAATACTTTTAAGAAATGTAATCATGCGAGTTTTCCAAAAAGTGCAGTCGGTTCCATCAAAGAATGGAGCACGACCCAATGAATAGCCTTCGGGGGCGAAAGAGGTTGATGCCATCACAATGGATCTTGAATTTGAAACCGGTTAAGGTATTACTCAAATTTTCCCTTTGATACCAATTGTTGGGCGGAGAAAGAAAGGAGGTGATGGAAAGAGGGCGGGGGGGGGGGGGTGAATTGCCTTTTAAAAATTAATTAACAATTTAAAAACAAAGGAAAGTGCAGCGGAAATAAAAGAGGCAAAACACACAACTTGATAACAGAGTTCGGATTAAACCCAAGCCTACGTCTCCGCTCCCAACTCAACCGTTGAGAGATTTACTACCGCTTGCTTTTTAATGGTTTTATCAAGAAACCCACTAGACTTTAAGGTTAGTCTAGAACCTATTACAGCTTGCTTTTATTGGTTGAGCAAGAACCCACTTGCTTTCAATGGTTGAGCAAGAACCCACTAGCCTTCTTACAGGTGAAGGCTAGCTCACCTTTGATTCAAGCCTTTTAAAAGGGAAGGCTTGACTAACCTCTTCACACCTTGAAGGTGGTGTGAGAACCCAAAAGAGAGAATGAGAGAAAGAGATGGGGTTTGTAGGCACAAACCCAAAATGATGCTCAAAAATGATAAAGCAATGAAAAACCGTAATGGGGATGTCTTGGGCGCCAATGGATTGATGGAGCTGATGAAGGGCGCTCCCAAGCTTCTTTGGTGGTGCTCCTTGGATGTGGAAGTGTGTTGGAGCAAGTGAGGTTCCCTTGGAGGAATGCGCCGGAGGTTCGCCAAATGATCAAAATGTGTCCCGTGGGCTTCCTTGGCTTGGTTATGGTTCCGGTATTGATCCTTATGCTTCCGGGGGTTCCTAGTCCTTTATTTATAGAGGGGGAACCCTCATATGGCCTTTGGGAGGCTTTGGAGCCGTTGGAGAGGCCTTCAGAGCCGTTGGGAGGCAAGTGGAAAAGTCTGGTCAAATGCCCAACGGCTAGTTTGATTGGCTCCACCGGCTGACCGGTGCAAGGCCACCGGTTGGCCGGTGCTTTGAAAAGGGAGAGGCCTTCGGGCTCCGGCACCACCGGCTGGCCGGTGAGGAGGCCACCGGTGGGCCGGTGCTGAGGCAGTGGCTGACACTGTTCTGGCTGGGTGCCACCGGCTGGCCGGTGCTGAGGCCACCGATTGGCCGGTGCTGAGGCAGTGGCTCAGCCATCAGTCTGGGTTCCATCGGCTGGCCGGTGGTGAAGCCACCGGTGGGCCGGTGGACTGAAAATCAGTCCACTTTGGCTTCTTGCTTTCTTGGCCCAATTCCTTGGCCACCTGAAATCATGCCTATCATCCAAAAACACATAAAACAAGATTAGATAAATAAGAGAGTGATTGTGATCATGAAAATTAAACCACGAGGGGTACGAGAGGTACACCAATATCCAATTTCATTTAATAAAGGAGTTATCAGAAAAAACTCATGGTGGATGTATCATTGCAACAAAGGTGTATCGATTAGTCCCCACTAATGACACATAACCCTTATTTAGTTTCTAACCATATCATCATACCAATGGTTGACTATGATATAATTATCGATATGAATTGGCATCCAGATTCTGATGATAAGAGCTATTGCAAGAAGAAGGAAGTTACAATTTTTGAGAATGGTGTAGAATCCCTTATTTTTAAAATTGAAACCTCACTTTTTGATTCTCATCTTGATCCACCCCTACTATCTCTACTGAATTCAATTATTGGGGAGGAAGGTAATGAAATAAATAGGGGTTAGGAGAAGAATGTATAGATAGAGGAATTACACATTGTGCAAGAATATGTGGATTTCTTTCTCGAGGATTTACCTGGACATCCTCTAGAGAGGGAAATTGAGTTTTACATTAACTTAATTCCTGGTTCAAGGACCATATCAAAGACCCCTTATAGAATAAACTATGTGGAGTTAGTGGAAATAAAGAAACAACTAGAGGAATTGAGTGATAAAGGATTTATTCGACCTAGTGTTTCTCCATTGGGATCCACTGTCCTCTTTGTCAGGAAGAAATATGGGTGCATGAGTATATGAATTGATTATATGTAAATCAATGCTATTACAATAAATAATAAATATCCTCTACCATGAATTGATGACTTATTTGATCAACTTCATGGAGATCAATTTTTTTCGAAGATTGATCTTCGATTTGGACTTCATCAATTTCTTGTGAAGACAGAAGACATTTAAAAAACAACATTCCGAACCAGGTACGTACATTTAGAGTTTACAATAATGAATTTTGGACTAACTAATGCACTATCTATTTTTATGGATCTGATTAATAGAGTTTTCAAGGAATATCTTGATGTCTTTATTGTGGTGTTTATTTATGATATCCTGGTATACTCTAAAATCTAAGAAGATCATTAAAATCACTTGTGCACTATTCTGAAGACAGTTAGAAGAAATAAATTATATTGGAAGTTTAGAAAGTGTGATTTTTGGATCCAATCTGTTTCCTTTTGGGGCCACATTGTATCTAAGGATGGAATATATGTAGATCCTCTGAAGAAAAAGGATGTGAAATAATGGAATACTCAAATGAACATAACTAAGGTATATAGTTTTTTTGGTTTAGTGGGTTATTATCGGCGTTTCGTTTAGAACATTGCCTCTTTAGACAAACCAATGACCAAGATCACAAAAAAATGGGTTCAGTTCGTATGGAAAAAGGAATGTGAAGAGTGTTTTAAAGAATTTAAGAGGAGGTTAGTGAATGCTCTAATCCAAACCCTACCATCGGGGAATGATGGGTTTGTTATCTATAGCGATGCATCAAAGAAATGACTTGTTTGTGTCCTTATGAAGAATGATTGAGTGATTGCCTAAGCATCTAGACAGCAAAAAATATATGAACCAAACAATCCAAATCCCGACCTTGAGTTAGCAGCGGTAATATTTTCACTGATGATTTGGAGACATTACCTCTGTGGAGAAAAATGTGAGATATATACAGATCATAAGAGTTTGAAATATATATTCTCACAGAAAGAACTCAACATGAGAAAAAGGAGATGGATTGAGATACTCAAATACTATTATTGCACAATACACTAACACTCAGGGAGGGAAAATAAAGTAGCAGATTCTTTGAGAAGAAATAATCATGTAGTTCTGAACAAGATGAAAAGTGAAAGGGATACTTTGGTCATGGATCTAGTAAAGATGAATATGGGAATTATCAAGGAAGGTAACACATCACTACTTTTTCAAATATTTTCCAAACCTTCTTTGCTGAAGAGGATAAAAAGTTTCTAGGATGATGATGAGGAATTTCAAAAGAAAACTAATGCTGTAAATGAGGGGAATTTGATTAACTTTGTATATAAATATGGTATTTTGAAATTCAGGAAGAGGCTTTGTGTTCCCGCTATTCCTGATCTAAACAGTGAATTATTGGATGATACCCATAGCTCTAATTTATTTATGCACCCCCGTAGAACAAAGATGTATTGAGATCTATGAGAAAATTTTTGGTGGGACAATATGAAAAGGGATATTGATGAATATACATCAAAGTGCCTGGTATGTCAACAAGTGAAGGCTGAGAGAAAAAAGTCTAAGGGGATGATGAAACCACTACACCTAACAACATGGAAGTGGGAGAACATTACCATGGACATTGTCACTATAATTCCAAGGACATCTAGAGGAAACAATTCTATATGGGACATTCTAGATCATCTTAAAAACAAAACTCACTTTATTGCAATTCAAGAGGACTTCTCAATGGATCGACTTTCATGGATTTACATCAACGAAGTGGTAAGGCTTAATGGAGTACCATTAACTATTGTATCCGACCATGATCCTAGATTTACCTCAAAGTTCTGTAAAATTATCCAACATGCTCTTATCACTAAACTGAACTTTAGTACGACCTGTCATCCTAAAACTGATGGCCAATCTGAGAGGACTATTTAGACACTCTAAGTCATCCTGATAGCATGTTATATGGAATTCAAAGGAGGATGGGACCAACATATTCTGTAGAGACCCGAAGCTTATCGTACATGTACATTACATTACTTTTGCGGAATACTTAGTACATAACAAAAACACACACACAAGGATCGTAATAGTTTAGTGTCTTTGGAAACTCGGAACGTATTCTTCTAATCGTGGTGAAAGATCTTCAATATCTCCCATAAAGATCTTCCATTTTTTTTTACCTAAAAACCTTTCTTTATATCCTGGGGAAAAGAAAACATAAAAGGGTGAGCTCAAATGCTCAGCAAGGGTAAACAAAAGAAATATCAATCACATCATATACATAAGAACATAGCTTTTGGAAATCTTAACCTGCAAAAGAGCTCATAATATCATAACATGGGATAAATCATAGAAGTGAAAATGAAATCATAACTTAAAACATTACTCATTGTGGCATACACACATAATCATAGAGAATCATTTCTTGTTAGTCAAGACTCATTGCCAGACTATCTTAGTGGACAAAGTCCCTTTTTGAATCGAGTAATCCTCGTTTCAGTCCTGTTTCACTGAACCGGTATAACCTACCATTCCATCCATGTCTATCTCATGAGATATAAAATCATTACCCAATGCATTGGAGGGAGATATAGGTCCCACCCATCTTATAATGAATCCTTTCTTATGTGTGCCACATAATCATATAACATACATCATCGCATAACACATGTAACAAAAATGGGATTCTTGAAACATCATGACATCATAAATCAATTCATATAAGATAAAGGAATTCATAAAAATAATTCCATCACAACATGAACAAATCAATTTAATAATAGGGATAAAAACAGAACCCTTTATTATCTTAGATGGAAAATAATTTTGATAAAACACTTGAACTCCATTCTTGAGGAAAATATCCTTTCTTCTTCAAAAACATTTTTCCTTTCATAACATGTCATACGACTTTAAAATAAAAGAAGTTGATTAAAAATAAAATTGATAACTTGTAAAGGAAGCTTCTTGGAAATAATGTTTTAAAAATCCATCCATGCCGTATAAGTTAAAAAAAACATTCTTCGTACTTTTGTTGGAAAAGTCAAAAAGTACCTCGTACGGAAAAATGACAAAAGATTCCTTTCATATTCTTTACTAAAAACTCACCTAAGGGTAAAATTGGATTTAAACTATTTCAAGTGGATGGAAACAATATTACATATTGAGGGAACATGGATGTGGATGATAAAATACACCCCAGTAAATACTTACGAATAAACAATCTCGGATAAAAATGAGATTGTGATATTTCCCTTACCTTAGGTCCGACTTGCTTTGTAAGTGTCCGAACCTCCTGTATAATGATTTAAATCATGTCATTGACTTATTACAGAATCATATTCATTGTTATGATATCATATATGGTTCACTTATTATATTACTCGTTCTTTTGTAAACTCCATGTTAAAGAAGCGTTTTGGGTAAAATCGTTTCATTTATCGTAGGTGTTTTGACTTGTTGTTCTTGACATCATTATTACTTATATCATGATTTACTTACTTCCAGAATATAAAATATGATTTATATATCATATATATTCAGTATATATATATATATAATAGGTAGATAAATAAAATGAAAAACACCGTTCATGGAGACGGTAGTCCGTACGTACGCATGAACGCTGTTTTCCTTTCCTTATTGTCTTGAAATGGAAGTAAGTAGATGACATACATATGTATATATATACATAAATCCAGTAGCTTTATAATGTCATATATTTCATTATTATTTCTTATATATACATTATAATCATTCTTAAATGGTTAACATGGAGAATGAATCTCATCGCGTCATGGAGACGGTAGTCCGTACGTACGCACGAGCGATGATATCATTTCTATAAATATTGAATTGAATTGGAGTGGATTATACAATATATCAGAATCAATATTATGTTGTAATAACTATGTATAGTTATTCTTTACACCATTATACCCATCCATGTAAGGTGGTTGTGGAAAATAGATTACACCACGGCGTGGAGACGGTATTCCGTACGTACGCACGCGCGGTGATTTCTTTTTCCGTAGGATGGATAGATGGTGAAATAGGGTTGTTTCATACTTATAATAACATATCAGTATATGAGTGATACTGATGTTATTACTTCATAATGAAACAACCTAAGAAGCAGTGGAAGAAGAAATAAAGATGAAAGAATTGGTAACGGTAATTACCTCTTCTTTGAAGTGCCTCTTTGAGACCTCCTCTTAGGGCACTAAAATTGGTCTTTGAAGAAGACCAGAACCTCTAGGATGTTGCTAGGGAAGTTGAGAGGAGAAATTGGCAGGGGTTGGCCGAGCTTGAGTGCTCAAATTGGTGTGAGGAGGAGGGGGAGGAGGTGTCCTTTTATAGGGGAGGAGAGGGGCACCTTAGGAATATCTCAAAATATTATTTTATATTAAAGTCAAAATCGGTTTATAATGGTTCCAAAGGGTCTTATTTCGAAGCTAAAGTGGGGATGGGTCGAAATCCTATCAACCAATAGGATTTAGACAAGTTTAGGGTATTATTTTAACCTTATCAATTAGATTTAACTCTAAGTTAAATAATTTAACTTTTACCGTGTCTTTTTGTTTTCTTTCACTATATGGTTAATAAACTTACTATAACATGCCAAACTAACCCCAAATTGTATATTATTAATACATATATCCTTATCTAAGTCATTTGGCCGAACCTTAGATTTTTAGGAATAAAATAAAAATTAGTAATATAATATTTGATTTAAAAACTATTTTGTGTCAATTTTGACACTATTTGATATATGATTTTTGTGAAAGTCATAACAGAATTATATGTTCGAACCAAGTTGATTAAATCATCACTAAGATATCATAGTAACCTAGAAAATTAGTGGAATTCATAAAAAGTCTTAAATTACATTTATTTTGGTATTTATATTATCAATTATGTCAATATTTCATTAATAAGATAATTACTGTATCATCTTTGTGTCATAAATAAATTATATTATTTGATGTCTAAAAATTACAAATAAAATACCATCATGTAGGAAATCTTTTTAGCTTTCTAATGAATATTTATAGTCTAATTTAGCTTATGTATAACCCCATATTAAAAATGATTTACTTATTAAACTTTGATTTTAACTATTTTAACCCTTCTTTAAATAAATTAATAATAAATGTCCTAATCTAATCCAAGTGGGCCTAAATGGTCATATTTTATTCCTAAGTTTGTTTTTGGTCGAATTAAACTTTTCCAATAGAATTAGGACATGTGTTAGGGTAATATTAATATCATATTTACCCTTAGTTACCCTATTTACTATTAACCGCGGTAAAAAAAAAGTAAAAAGTTACTATTCACCAAAAATTATTTTCATCTCATTGAACCACATTTTAGTCCTTGATATTAACCGTGTCTCTCGGATTTTCGAAATTCCATTCACAGAAGCGGTAAAATTAAGTTTTATGCAAAATTCAGTTTTTAACCTACCACTTAGTGGTTTCACTATTCATCAAAAATTGATGTTTTTCAGAACAATGCCAAAATTTCATCCCAAGATATATTTCATATTCCGAATTCAAAAATGAAGTCTATTTTACCAAATTCATAACATAAAAGTTGCATTAATTAATTTTATAATTAAATCCCGCTGTTAAAACAAATAGCGTGTTTTTAAGAAACAATATCTATCAAAAGATTGACACTTGTTTATGTCTAGTTTAAATGTGAAATTACATCCAATGACCAACATTGTATTAAATTGTAAAAATATATTCTAAATATACTTTAAAACCACTCAAATTAATGATTTATCACTATTAATTATTTCGATTAAAAAAGTTGTTTTTAATTATAATTTAGTAATTTTCACTATTCATCAGAATATGAAAGTTATCCGAAAAGTACCAAAATTTCACCTTAGGCTAAATTCGATACTCCGAATCCAAAAATAAAGTTCATTTTGAAAAATAAGATTTACTGGATTTCAAAAAGTGGTTATTACTATTCATAACGGCTAGTTTTAATAATATTTTTATAGCATATCGTTGTTTATTGAAACTCGGTATTGCGTACTACACACGCTATCGAGGAAGGTCGCGATTGCGTGTAATGCAAGACAAGTCAAGGATGTGTGCTGTGCAAGCTCCTTTTGGTGTAGCGTACAACACAAGACATTAATAAAATTAAAAAGAATATTTTTTTATAAAATCTTGGGCTGTTACATTCTACCCCCCTTAAAATGAATTTCGCCCTCGAAATTCGTCGGGGTTATAAATGGTTTACTATTTGAAAGTTTCTTTAATAGAAACCCACATAGTAAAAGGGAATACCAAAACTTGGCTTTAAAAACTAAAGTATGAAATGTAACGATTACCTAAATAAACTAATCACTGGGTTTCCACATAGGTGAAAATATGGATATGGAAGAGAAATCTAAGCATCATGTTCTTGATGGAGAGTGGTAGAGAACATGGCTATGGAAAAGCCAGTAATCACAAATCCATAGATTTGTGATGATATGAGGTACCATCTGATTCATCAGGTATAAGAGAACTAGGACAACATTTTTGGTTTTCAAGATCATTTCCCTAAAGTTAAAGAATTTGAATTAGAATAAATACTTACTTTATTTTGGTACAATCTCACTGTTGTTCGTGCCTTTAACAATTTCCACTTCATCTCTTAAATAAATGAAGTTGAATTTGTTATTCGTGAAGTGTTAGCAGATCATGTGATAGAATGACGGGTCATTCCATCTGTTTCAAACAAAAGGTTAGAAAAATTATATACATAAGTCGATCTATAGTGAGATTAATCACATATGGACTTATACTTCATATATCATACTGCTTAATATAATAAAACTAGTTTCTACTAAACAGGGACTTCCTGTAGGCTAGTGGTAGGCGATAAAGGCCAGTCGCACTTCGGTTGTGGGTTCGATTCCTACAGCCTTGTCCGAAGCGATGGGCTGTCGCCCGTCCTGTAGGTTGTCCCTTTTTCTAAAACTACGTTACTATAACATCCCATCAATAATATCGAGAAAACTTCGATCCTTAAACAATACTCACTTATGTCCAACATAATCCATTTCAATCTTTAGGCTTATCCATAATACTGCAGTCCACTCTCATAATATAGTGACAACGATTACCAGAGATTTAATACTGTCGTTGATCCCCACATATCATAAGATATGTTTTGTTGGTCACATTCTAAACATTCAAAGTCCTTAATCATGTATTCTCTTGAATACCTTAGTGAAAACATGAATGCAGTTAAAAGTTAACACTTTCCACATACCAAAATCCTCAAAATTCTATATACTCAAACCATGATATCACTTAGTCCTTATATCAATCATGAGCTCATGAATACAGTTAAACAATTAATTTTCTCATTTTCCCTTCATTATGCGCATAATATCTCAATCACTTTGAATACCACATTAGACCAATACATAAATATTCCAATACTCCATGATAAAACATTATTTTGGAATCCCATTACATAAACACTTAATCATTCCACCACATCATTGTCATATTCAACATCGCCAATAGTGATCGCATGTGATTTCCCTTTGTCCTTTTCCTTCAGTGGTTGCTCATGTTGATCATCACTAACCCTTGGATTAGGGCAATTATTAGCATAATGCCCCATTTCCTTGCACTTGAAGCATTGAAGTGTTGGTGGTGTGTTCTCTGCAGTGTTTGCTTTATTCACATCATTAGAAACCCTTTTTCCATTACTTCGACACTCAGCTGCTCGATGACCTTCTTTTCCACACTTAAAACATTTTCTAGTTCCTTTAAGACAATCTCCACCATGCTTCTTTCCACACTTTGTGCATAAGGAAAAATTCATCTTCTTTTCACCATTATTATGAGATTTCTCCTTGAACTCCATCTTTCGTTTCTTGTCAAAACCATGAGATGGATATGTAACACCAACTTCCATTTCTACCTTGATAGCACAACGCACAATTTCTTCATAGCTACTGATGTCTCTTATAGCTAATGCCCTTCGAAGACTTGGTTTTAAGCCACTGAAAAATCGATCAACTTTACTTTCAGGTTGGATGATAATTCCAGAAGCATACCTTGCAAGTCTTGTAAAATTTGCTTCATAGGTACCAACAGATTCATCATCCCTTTGCTTCAGTTCAAGAAACTCTTTCTCTATCTTTGTTCGAAGAATACGAGGGAAGTACTTACTGAAAAACAAGTTCTTGAACTCGTCCCATTCCATGGACTCAATTTCATCTCTTGGCCTCGTATTCTTGATAAGATTCCACCATTGATCAGCTTCACCTTCCAAACGATATACTGCTAAGATGACTTTATCATGTTCAGAACATTGAAGAACTGAAAATATCTTTTCAGTAGTACTAATCCATTGTTCAGCAACTAATGGATCAGTAGACCCACTGAAAGAAGGTGGACGTTGCCTCATGAAGGACTCAATAGAATATTGTTCCCTTCTCTGCTCATTTGGAAGTCCAGAATGATTCATAGCTTGTGTAAGTATAGCAATAAGATTTTGCACTCCATCTCCCATAACATTTGTTTGTTCAGGAGGGAAATCATTGCATTGTCCATTGCATTGATCAACACGGTTCCTTCGGGTTCCAGCCATCGTCTAAAACCCATAAAGAATAGTGTGAGAGGCAAAAATCATGCTAGGGAAAACAACATAATAAAGGGGGAGTACCTTCAATATCCAACATCTTAGATTTAATTCTATGATCGTTAGCGTAATTCTATTACTATAACCTATACGTATACTTAACCTTAGAGACATCCCTAGACATACCTTAGAAATATCTCTAGGGATCTCACTAACGTTTTCGCATCCTAGTTTCCAAAGGTTGACTAAACCTTTCCTCTGATACCAACTGTAGAGACCCGAAGCTTATCGTACATGTACATTACATTACTTTTGCGGAATACTTAGTACATAACAAAAACACACACACAAGGATCGTAATAGTTTAGTGTCTTTGGAAACTCGGAACGTATTCTTCTAATCGTGGTGAAAGATCTTCAATATCTCCCATAAAGATCTTCCCTTTTTTTTACCTAAAAACCTTTCTTTATATCCTGGGGAAAAGAAAACATAAAAGGGTGAGCTCAAATGCTCAGTAAGGGTAAACAAAAGAAATATCAATCACATCATATACATAAGAACATAGCTTTTGGAAATCTTAACCTGCAAAAGAGCTCATAATATCATAACATGGGATAAATCATAGAAGTGAAAATGAAATCATAACATAAAACATTACTCATTGTGGCATACACACATAATCATAGAGAATCATTTCTTGTTAGTCAAGACTCATTGCCAGACTATCTTAGTGGACAAAGTCCCTTTCTGAATCGAGTAATCCTCGTTTCAGTCCTGTTTCACTGAACCGGTATAACCTACCATTCCAGCCATGTCTATCTCATGAGATATAAAATCATTACCCAATGCATTGGAGGGAGATATATGTCCCACCCATCTTATAATGAATCCTTTCTTATGTGTGCCACATAATCATATAACATACATCATCGCATAACACATGTAACAAAAATGGGATTCTTGAAACATCATGACATCATAAATCAATTCATATAAGATAAAGGAATTCATAAAAATAATTCCATCACAACATGAACAAATCAATTTAATAATAGGGATAAAAACAGAACCCTTTATTATCTTATATGGAAAATAATTTTGATAAAACACTTGAACTCCATTCTTGAGGAAAATATCCTTTCTTCTTCAAAAACATTTTTCCTTTCATAACATGTCATACGACTTTAAAATAAAAGAAGTTGATTAAAAATAAAATTGATAACTTGTAAAGGAAGCTTCTTGGAAATAATGTTTTAAAAATCCATCCATGCCGTATAAGTTAAAAAAAACATTCTTCGTACTTTTGTCGGAAAAGTCAAAAAGTACCTCGTACGGAAAAATGACAAAAGATTCCTTTCATATTCTTTACTAAAAACTCACCTAAGGGTAAAATTGGATTTAAAATATTTCAAGTGGATGGAAACAATATTACATATTGAGGGAACATGGATGTGGATGATAAAATACACCCCAGTAAATACTTACGAATAAACAATCTCGGATAAAAATGAGATTGTGATATTTCCCTTACCTTAGGTCCGACTTGCTTTGTAAGTGTCCGAACCTCCTGTATAATGAATTAAATCCTGTTATTGACTTATTACAGAATCATATTCATTGTTATGATATCATATATGGTTCACTTATTATATTACCCGTTCTTTTGTAAACTCCATGTTAAAGAAGCGTTTTGGGTAAAATCGTTTCATTTATCGTAGGTGTTTTGACTTGTTGTTCTTGACATCATTATTACTTATATCATGATTTACTTACTTCCAGAATATAAAATAGGATTTATATATCATATATATTCAGTATATATATATATATAATAGGTAGATAAATAAAATGAAAAACACCGTTCATGGAGACGGTAGTCCGTACGTACGCATGAACGCTGTTTTCCTTTCCTTATTGTCTTGAAATGGAAGTAAGTAGATGACATACATATGTATATATATACATAAATCCAGTAGCTTTATAATGTCATATATTTCATTATTATTTCTTATATATACATTATAATCATTCTTAAATGGTTAACATGGAGAATGAATCTCATCGCGTCGTGGAGACGGTAGTCCGTACGTACGCACGAGCGATGATATCATTTCTATAAATATTGAATTGAATTGGAGTGGATTATACAATATATCAGAATCAATATTATGTTGTAATAACTATTTATAGTTATTCTTTACACCATTATACCCATCCATGTAAGGTGGTGGTGGAAAATAGATTACACCACGGCGTGGAGACGGTATTCCGTACGTACGCACGCGCGGTGATTTCTTTTTCCGTAGGATGGATAGATGGTGAAATAGGGTTGTTTCATACTTATAATAACATATCAGTATATGAGTGATACTGATGTTATTACTTCATAATGAAACAACCTAAGAAGAAGTGGAAGAAGAAATAAAGATGAAAGAATTGGTAACGGTAATTACCTCTTCTTTGAAGTGCCTCTTTGAGACCTCCTCTTAGGGCACTAAAATTGGTCTTTGAAGAAGACCAGAACCTCTAGGATGTTGCTAGGGAAGTTGAGAGGAGAAATTGGCAGGGGTTGGCCGAGCTTGAGTGCTCAAATTGGTGTGAGGAGGAGGGGGAGGAGGTGTCCTTTTATAGGGGAGGAGAGGGGCACCTTAGGAATATCTCAAAATATTATTTTATATTAAAGTCAAAATCGGTTTATAATGGTTCCAAAGGGTCTTATTTCGAATCTAAAGTGGGGATGGGTCGAAATCCTATCAACCAATAGGATTTAGACAAGTTTAGGGTATTCTTTTAACCTTATCAATTAGATTTAACTCTAAGTTAAATAATTTAACTTTTACCGTGTCTTTTTGTTTTCTTTCACTATATGGTTAATGAACTTACTATAACATGCCAAACGAACCCCAAATTGTATATTATTAATACATATATCCTTATCTAAGTCATTTGGCCGAACCTTAGATTTTTAGGAATAAAATAACAATTAGTAATATAATATTTGATTTAAAAACTATTTTGTGTCAATTTTGACACTATTTGATATATGATTTTTGTGAAAGTCATAACAGAATTATATGTTCGAACCAAGTTGATTAAATCATCACTAATATATCATAGTAACCTAGAAAATTAGTGGAATTCATAAAAAGTCTTAAATTACATTTATTTTGGTATTTATATTATCAATTATGTCAATATTTCATTAATAAGATAATTACTGCATCATCTTTGTGTCATAAATAAATTATATTATTTGATGTCTAAAAATTACAAATAAAATACCATCATGTAGGAAATCTTTTTAGCTTTCTAATGAATATTTATAGTCTAATTTAGCTTATGTATAACCCCATATTAAAAATGATTTACTTATTAAACTTTGATTTTAACTATTTTAACCCTTCTTTAAATAAATTAATAATAAATGTCCTAATCTAATCCAAGTGGGCCTAAATGGTCATATTTTATTCCTAAGTTTGTTTTTGGTCGAATTACACTTGTCCAATAGAATTAGGAAATGTGTTAGGGTAATATTAATATCATATTTACCCTTAGTTACCCTATTTACTATTAACCGCGGTAAAAAAAAAGTAAAAAGTTACTATTCACCAAAAATTATTTTCATCTCATTGAACCACATTTTAGTCCTTGATATTAACCGTGTCTCTCGGATTTTCGAAATTCCATTCACAGAAGCGGTAAAATTATGTTTTATGCAAAATTCAGTTTTTAACCTACCACTTAGTGGTTTCACTATTCATCAAAAATTGATGTTTTTCAGAACAATGCCAAAATTTCATCCCAAGATATATTTCATATTCCGAATTCAAAAATGAAGTCTATTTTACCAAATTCATAACATAAAAGTTGCATTAATTAATTTTATAATTAAATCCCGCTGTTAAAACAAATAGCGTGTTTTTAAGAAACAATATCTATCAAAAGATTGACACTTGTTTATGTCTAGTTTAAATGTGAAATTACATCCAATGACCAACATTGTATTAAATTGTAAAAATATATTCTAAATATACTTTAAAACCACTCAAATTAATGATTTATCACTATTAATTATTTCGATTAAAAAAGTTGTTTTTAATTATAATTTAGTAATTTTCACTATTCATCAGAATATGAAAGTTATCCGAAAAGTACCAAAATTTCACCTTAGGCTAAATTCGATACTCTGAATCCAAAAATAAAGTTCATTTTGAAAAATAAGATTTACTGGATTTCAAAAAGTGGTTATTACTATTCATAACGGCTAGTTTTAATAATATTTTTATAGCATATCGTTGTTTATTGAAACTCGGTATTGCGTACTACACACGCTATCGAGGAAGGTCGCGATTGCGTGTAATGCAAGACAAGTCAAGGATGTTTGCTGTGCAAGCTCCTTTTGGTGTAGCGTACAACACAAGACATTAATAAAATTAAAAAGAATATTTTTTTATAAAATCTTGGGCTGTTACATATTCTACTGTTTAAATTCTCCTATGAAAACGATTTCCACTCCAGCATATGAATGATACCATATGAAGACCTTCATGGGAAAAAGTGCAGAACACTGGAGTGTTGGAAGTAAGTTGGTGAGAGTAAGCTGTTAGGACCCAAAATGGTAGATAAGGTGAAAACCATTCAACTGCATATCAAGGCAGCCCAAAGTCGACAGATGTGTTATGCAGATAACCGTCAATGAGACCCTGAATTCAAAGTTGGAGACATGATATTTCTAAGCATATCTCCAAGGAATAAGGTCATGAGGTTTGGAGAAAAAGGACTAAGTCCCACGTATATCATCCCCTTCAAGATCCTTGATCAAGTTGGAGATGTATCCTATTGACTAGTACTTCCCCATACCATGTCGAAAGTACATGATGTCTTTCATGTATCCCTCTTAAGGAAGTACATACCAGACCCATCACATGTACTCTTTTCAGAGGTGGTGTTGTTGGAGGATGATCTTTCCTAGGAGGAGCATCCAGTGAAAATCTTAGATCGTAGAGACAAAGATCTATGAAACAAGTTTACTCATCTGGTCAAGGTACTATGACAGAACCATAGGTACAAAGATGCAACATAGGAACTAGAGGTAGAAATAATGTAAAAGTTCCCCCACTTGTTTTTGGAATAGATTGTACAATGATATATTGAGAATGAATTTTTTGTATGGAGGGGAGAATGTAACACCCCATGGTTTTGAAATAAATATTGAATGCATTTTATAATCTATCCATTAAACAAAATGTTTCCTCTATTATGTTTTGAATTTCAAAAAACAGTCATCTAGTGTTTTGACCAGTAAGTCATTTGGAGTCTGATAGAACAAACATGATTTTTGGGGAATAGTAACATACCCTTATGAATAGTAGTATGAATAGTAATATGACCATTGTGAATAGTAAATAATAATATTATTTTATTTTCATAAGATAATAAGATAACCATATCTTAATTGATTTTTCAATGTGATATGCAACTAATTATACCTTCAAATTGTTATTTTTCAAATTAAATATGATTTTATTTGAAAATTATGTTAATAATATTTAGAAAATTACTTTTGAAAAATGGAGTTCAGTTATTAATTCTATAGGTTTAAAAATGGTAGGGGTGATTTTTTGAGATTTTTCTAAAATACATGAATTTTCCGTGAATAGTAAAAAATACAGTTCTGAGTTTTATGTAGTTTAATGACATAGTAATGGAATAAAAATTAAAATAAAAGGCTGGTAGAATTCTGTACAGTAACATATGACATGAGGTGTCTCAAGTGGAAAAAACCATGGGCAAATACCCTGGACAAGCCTGTGGTTTGGCAAAAACCACTAATTAGGTGTCATTTTGAATTTATTAAAAAACTCCCTCTCTTTTTCTATAAATAACCACAAATCCATTCGTTTCCATTCATTACAAATCCCCCATCCTCGAAGATCTGGTAGTTTTACCACTCTAGGAGTCCACCAAATGTGTCCTTAGGCCCCCAATGTCCCAACCATCAAGTTTTAGGAGTTTCTCTTCAAGGTAAGGGAATCCTTCACCCTTCTCTTTTAGTCGACACTTATTTTAAGTTATCTCTTTGAATTTACATTATAATATGATGGGGTTTGATTTTATGTATTCATCTTACTTTCCTTTTGATTTCAATATGATGAGATACCATTTTTCTCTCATCATTTTATTTTATGAAATTTTAAGCAACGCCGCCAGGCTACTGAATTTTCACAAGGGATATCTCACCTTTTCTTTTATTTTCAAGTTCATCTCTTTTCTTTTTCTATCCTCATATCCTCTATCCAAATGACCATGATAAAATACAATATCATTTATATACTGGAATAATATCATGTGAATGTAGGAATCATCCTGAATATTCATACTCCCTCCCTTTTAATTTTATAAACGAAATCAACGGCGATGAGGTTCCAATTTATAAACTTCATGGATGACGTAGTATAGTTCTTCAATTTGTCCTTAATTACTGGTCATGAAGCCATTTTAATGGTTTAAACAGGTTATAATACATGTATCATAACCTAATTAAAATTCATAAACCAGTATAAGTACATATTATTAAATTATATGACAAAACTAGTTCATAATAACCCAAATACCGCCGAATAATCAAAGTGGTTGTCATCTTACGATTCATCCTCACTACATGTAACAAAATGATGGAAATGACCATTAAAAATTATTTATGTTCATAAATAATATTTCATTTCAATTCTTTATATTTACAACCATTCCACATGAACTTCATTACTATAAAAAAGTGAACCGATTATGAAAATCAAGAAAACAAACACTCCGGAACGACGGAATTCAATATAATAACTTAAAAATAATAAAATAAATGAACTAAATAGAATTATGATAAACTAAATACTTTTCTAATAGGTTATGAAATACGTTATTTATTTGTATAATTTTATATTCCAGGCCCTTAAGTTCAAGAGGGGAACACATTCAGACTTAAGGTCAGGGTTTTCCACCTGAAAATCAATTTTCATTAGGGTTTCTTTAATTGTCTAATTACTTCAATGAAATTATTATCTATTACTATGTACATATGATGAATTCTATGTGAGTATTATATATTTATACTCCAACAATAATTTTTCATTTATTTTTTGGATAGTTTAATGTCTTAAAGGAAACTTTTAAAATTGTTTCCAAAATACGAGCCAAATTCAAGGTAAATTCTCAGATTCTTACCTATTTTAAGGGGAACTATATAATTTGTTTATTGAAACCATTATCTCTATAAAATCTATCATTATATTATGAAAATTAATTCTTATATCAGTTCTGGTTTTATAAAAATATTTTTTCCAAACGAACTATTATTTACAAAATAAAATATTATTTATATCAAGTATTACTAAATGATTTTATAAGAGTATTTTCATTTGTTTCAAATCTCTTTTTAATTATTATGGGACTATTTTTTTATTATTTCATCTACCATATTTATTTTATGGTTTATGAATAGTTTGACTGTGGATGTTCTATCCTGAAACCATTCACCAATTTACTCTGAATGGTTAGTGTTTATGTTTAATGTTTGGGGAAAGTTATTTCTATTTCTTATATTATTTTCAACATGAATGTATCTGTTGTTTACGTTTATACCCATTCATATCAGAATGAATTAGAAATAATAAGTTTCATGTGGGGCCCACTATATCCCTTCAGTGCATCGGTAGGTCTCATGAGACAAACTACGGTCCTAGAATAAGGCCTTGACAAAATGATTATTTATGGTCTTGGCACGAGGCCTTGACAATATGGTGATGTTGTACCGCATTATGGATTCACTCATTATTAAAATATTATTGATTTTTTATGTCGTTATTTGACTAGCACAATACCCATGATTATGTTATGTTATGGAAATATTTACTCAGCTCATAATTTTCTCATATTATCTTCTAGTTTATTATTAAAGGCAGGGGTTTTCAATTATTCACCATGTCTAATGTTTATTTTATCTTCCGATATATTTATTACCCTTACTGGGCATTTGAGCTCACCCCTATCTTATGTATCATTCTCTCAGGACATGAAGAAGTTTATTATTAATGAGATTCTAAAATAACCTAGGTGTTATGGATGTTTTCTATGGAGTTTTTATGGTGTATTAATTTTAAAGTTGAAATGTTGAACTTCAGTATGTATCTTGTTTCCAATAATACTAAACTATTAGGTCCTTCGGGATGATTATTACTTGTTTTATGCCAATATAATCAAATAAGGCACCCACACCAGGAAACTAGGGTTGAGTTCTTACAAAATCCAATTTATAAAATTCAAAATCTAAATTTTTTAGAAATCAATATTAAAATAAACTAACAAAATGCGATGAAAAATGATTTTCAGTGGAAACATGTTTTCATAAGTATAACTATTTTAATATGAAAATCAACATAAAATTAATTACAATGAAAATAATTGGAATATTAGTAAAATAAATGAAATTATTTTATTTTTAAAACCATTTTATTACAAAATGTTTCTCTTTTAATGATTTAAATATAAAGACAATTTTCAATAACAACAATATTTTATCTATTCATTGAAAAATTAACCTTTTAAAACACTTAAAAAAATAATTCTATTGTAATTTTGACAAGTTAATTTAAAAAATTAATTTAAAATTTTATGTAAATTTTCTAAAATTTGAAAAAATAACTAGATTTATTTCTCACAAAAAAAATTTAAAACTATTTTATTGGAAAAGAATTCTTTTGAAGAATATAAATACATGACTAAAAATATTTTTACTTTATCTAATACCATTGTAAATATTTTTTTCAAATGTGTTTATTAATATTCCTACAACCAATATAATGGATAGGTTATAATGGTATACTATATTATGATTCATTTAGATTCTTGGTTTTGTGTGTCACGAGCTATCGAAGAAGTTATATTTATTTTAAAAAAATATCTTGAAATATTTTTGTGTTACATTCTACCCCTATTTAAATTAACTCCACCCTTAAAATTAAATCACTCAAATATATATAAATTTTCATTCCATCATTGGGTTCCCATGTAGCTTGTTTAAATTTATGACTCCTCTATAGAACTTTAACTATGTGAGTAGACTTTTTACCTCACACTTTATCTCTACATTCAAATAAATCTAATTATTATTCTTGATAGGACATATCATTCTCTAACGGCACAACCTCCGATTTTAGTACATGTGAATGATTAGGAAGGTACTTTATTATAATAGATACATTGAACCCATTGTGATCTTAAGAAAGGATTTTTGGAAGCACCATGCAATAAGCTAATGTCTCTACTCGATCAAGAAAATCAAAGGGGATAATATGGAAAAAATTTCACTTATTTCCAAATCTCATAACATTATTCCATGGAGATATTAATAGGAAAAACATCTCATCATCTTATAATTCCAGATTTCATGGGTGATTTTTAGTAAAAATGTTTTATCAACTTTGAGCTTCCTTGAAGCTTTGCTAAATGGATACGACCTTCTATACCATTTCCCCAGTTAACTAATGTCCCTTTATCTTTCATTATGAAACATTATCCTATCACGTTAGAGTTATAAACTATTTTGATAGTGGTAATTAAAATGGGGAATATGAATTCTTTAGTGAATGATATTGTTATATAAAAAATGATGAGAATAAGTTGTGAATCAAACCTTCTTTTGAAATACCTATAACAATATCTCGATATATCCTCTAGGTATTTAATAGTTCTTTTAGACATACCATATTTCTGAGGATTATAAAGAATATCGAAACTCAACTCTATATCATGATCCCGTTAAATAATTTTCCAGAACATCAAGGTAAACATTAGATCATACAAATATACAATATAATTTGGTATTCTATGAATGCTTATCAGTTATTTAATATATATTCTAGAAATATGATCATGATTGAAATATTATTTGATATTAATGAAGTGTGATGAATTGGTAAAGTGATCGACTACATCCCAAATAACATTATGACCTTTATATGTTTTGTGTAGTGTGATGACAATATCTATGGTGATGTTTTCACATTTCCATTATAGAATGGGTTATGGTTGTAACATTCCCTAAGACTTTTATATCTTATACTTAACATAATGAGATAGAATGAATTGAAATATACACTTTTAAATATGCCTCTTCATGTTTTCCAACCATAAATACTCTTTTATATCTTTATAAATCCTCATATTTCTTAGTTGAATAGAGAATGATGAATTATGAGCTTCATCCAATAGCTCATTCGTCAAGTCTAGTATTAAAGTGACACAAACACAGTTCCTGAAACTTATCACTCCATAATAATCATAGATGAACTCAATAATATTTCTCACCATATTTTTATGTTATATATTCTCTGTTTTCACCTCTAGTTATTTACTTGGATATAATGTTTAAGAAAAAATTGAGCAAGATAATATTTTCACCCTTCCTTTAATATTTACGGATCTAACCTTTTAAAATCCATAAATATTGTATATTTAGTGACCCTAAAAATGTATAATCTAGCATGATCCTTCCAACTCAATGTATTATCCACGTTGATCGCTTTCCAAGGGTTGTAACATATTGAGTAGTCATAATCCTTAATCAAATCCAATAATATTCTCACATGCATATTCATCACTTTATGAGTGAATATATATATAATATTTTATTACCAATATATATATAATGCCTCTATAAATACAAAGCCTCCATATATTTAATTAAAATTTTACCACATATAACTCCAAATCATGATTTGGGCAATTTATCTCATGAACCTTAAACTATCATGAGGTATAAGCTATTACCATATCATTCTACATGAGGACGCATCCCAGTCCCTTATTTTATTTACCGCTATAGACCATAAGCCCTTATCCACTATAATAAAGTGCAATAAAACACACACTAACTATAATTCTCTTATGTTCCTTGAAATTTTCCTCACATTAATCATTCTAAAGGAACCTAGCCCCCATCTGAGTTAACTTAGTGAGTGGATAGGAAATTAATGATAAATTTTTCATAATGTTTTTATAATATCAAGTCAATCCAAGAAAACTATGGATCTCAGTCACCATGTTTGATATGGGCCAATGTTTAATAACATCTATCTTTGATGAATCCACATATATACACTCTATTGAGATTATATGACCAAAAAATGAAACTTTTGTTAACCAAAATTTACACATGGTAATTATTCCTTATAAATTACCCTTCCCTAGGGTCTTCTTGAAAATCCTCAAGTGATTTTTCTGATATTTATATATCTTTTAATATTAAAGAATATCGTATATAAAGGCTACCACAAATAGTTTAAGGAAATCTATAATGAATCTATTCCTTAAATCTATTAAGATAATATTGGAATTAGTAATACGAAATGACATCAATATAAATTTATAGTGTCCATACCTTGTACATAATGTTGTCTTGGGTATATGCTACTTATTGAAACTCAATTGATGATATCGAAAATAAAGGTCAATCATGGAAAATAATTGAGATTCACATAGTTTATCAAATAATTCATTAATATGGGGCACATGATTCTTACTCTTGAAAGGTATCATGGTAAATTCACGATAATCTATATATATCTACATTTATCCATATTTCTTCATAACTAAAATAAGAGGTCCACCATAAGGTGACACACTTTCTTGAATGAATCCCTTATCAAGATTCTCCAAGAGTTTCTTCTTTAATTCATATAACTCAATTGAGACCATTTTATATAGATTATTTGAAATATCTGTAGCATTAGGTATGCGTTATACTCAAGAATAAACATTGAATTTAATTGGAATACGAGGTAACTATTCTAGAAATACATTGAAAAAAGTCCAATCAATAACCATATATTTGACGTTGATTTTCTCTAAAAATATTTTAGTTAAAAATACTTTTTGAATTGAAATAATGACCTATATAATGGATGTTATTTCGAATGGAAGTTCATTTTTATTATCACATCGATAAATCACAGTAGGTTGGTTTGGAATATGAAACATGAATTCCAATTATTATAAACTTATGTTGGATTTATGTAGATAAATCCAATCCATGCCTAAGAGAATATCCCATTAGAAAATAGGGGTAATGAGATTTGTAGGAATCAAATTCCAACAATCTTCAATTAGAGTAGAATCATAGATTTTATATGTGATAATTAAACCATTAGGGATTTTCACTTCTAATTCAACATCTAATAGTTAAGGTGTTATTGTGATACCCTTATAAATTTATTCCAATATAAAAGAGTGGGTTGATCTAGAATCAAATAAGACACTAGTAGTTCTAGAGTGAATGATAATTACACCATCATGATGTTTTTATCATACACCTCATTAGTGATAGTTATTAGCTGAGAATTATATTTTTCTCTTTGAATAAGAGGTTACTAACATCAATCATTTTCATTTATCTTTTTATTTGAGAACTGTTCAGCATAAATCCCATACTCCAATCATTTATATAAATGAAGTCTGTGTGGTTTATTATATGTTGACGTTTTTGATCATTTTCAATCCTCTTCATCCCATCACCTTAATATTTAATTGTATGATGACCTTTCTTTACACACTTAAAATATTTACCATTCCCCTTAAGATAAATTCCTCGAGGATTCCTTCCGCACTTTAATCATAAAGGATGTTTAATATTATTCTCTCCATATTTTTTATAATTTCATTTGAATTACATCTTTCTATACTTATCAAAACCATGATATTGATGGGTAAGTCTAATATTTTACTCTACCTTGATAACACATTGGATTATTTCTTCATAGCTAATGAATTACCTTATGGACAACAGCCTTCCGAGACTTGGTTTTAAGCCATTGAATAATTGATCAACCTTACTTTCATGTTGGATGATAATACTAGAAGAATACCTCATAGGTTTTGTGAAATTTACCTCATATGTACAAAAGGATTGATCATACTTCTATTTTAGCTCAAGGAATTTCTTTTCTATATTAATATAAATAATACTGGGTAAGTAATTATTAAAAAACAATATTCTAAAATAAAGCCACTCAATGAAGTCAATTTTTCCCATTGACTCATGTTCTTAATAAGATCCCACCATTAATTTTCTTTTCCATCTAAATGATAAACATCTAAAATAACATTTTCTTATTTCAAAAACTGGATAATTAAAAATATATTTTTAGTGACATTGATCTATTTGTAAATAACTAATAGATCATAAGACCCACTAAAACAAGGCAGATGTTGCCTTATGATTGACTCAACCAAATGTTGTTCCCTAATTTTCCAATTTGGAAGCTCAAGTTGATTCATATCTTAAGAAATTTTGGTAATAATAGAAATATGATTTTTCATTATAGGACCCACAACATTTGATTTTTAAAGAGGAAAATAATTTCATTTTTCATTAAATTCAGTAATAACATTGGTTGTTAGAGTTAAATACTATATCAAAAACATGAAATTAGAGTGTAAGCAACAATAATCATAGTGAGAGACCATATTATCATAGAAAAAGTCATTTATATGTTGTTTAAATCAAGAATCATTATTGTCAACATATGACAACTTAGGTTTAAACTTGGTTATTCATCGTAATTATGTATTCTAATCCTTGATAATGATTCATAATGAAAATGTGAGTTATCCAAGAATACCCCCTAATAATTTCAAACATGGTGTGTAGTAAGGGAACACACAATGTGCACTAGAATGATGATCAATGTGTACTCAACTAACGTTTTTTAGGCTGTTACCCCTAGATTCATTGGTGATAAAACAAAATCAACATTTAATATCTATAAATAGATATTTTTCTAGGAAAACCACCTCCTTTATTTACCATAACATAGTATGTTATCATACACATTAGATTATCCTAAGGGTTATAACTATAGTTTTCTCATTATAGTTTCCAAATGTAACTAAACCATTCTTGGATACCAACTATAGAAACCATAATTTTAATACATAAATATGAATTCTTATAAGATTAATATTAAATACATAACATTATTATCCTTGATAGAATCATATAGGTCTAGTGCCTTTGGAATCATGGATGCATAAACTACATGTTCATAAGATATGTACATAATATTCCACTATGTTCTTTAAAAGTGTCACCCTTTACAGACATATCATACATAAAGCATTCTTCATAACCAAATAAAATGAATGACAAGAAAGGGTGATATTTGATGCACACTAAAGGTAAAAAATGAGATATCAATGATCACTTAAATATAGCATGAGTATACATGTATGAGAACATGAGAATGGAATTTGGAAAATATAACCTACATATCAGATATCATAATCTCGAGTTATGTTGTAAATCATAGCTGTTCATAAGATAGTAATTACAAAGGAATCAAAGAACATGAGTTATGAGAGCATAAAATTAGCAGAAGACATTAGTTTGTGGAACACACATAAGCATGGAAAATCATTTCCTAAGTCATGGTTGACTTCTAATACTATCCTAATATATTTTTTTACGCCCCATTCCATCCAATCCTTATTCATGGTTCACTCCCAAGTATATCTTAGTGGATATATTCTTTTACTGAATTGGGTTCACTCCCCATTCTGGTCCTTATTATCTCATGTGATATTAATCTTTACCAAATTTATTAGATGGATATATAATTATAGGCCCAAAAATAATATAATCAGAATCCATTAATATATGTTCCTTGAGATCTTAAAATATTTATTATACATAATAACATGTGGAAAATATATAGGTTTCATTATAACTTCCATAATTCACCGTAGAATAACACATGGAAAATACATTTTTTTCATAAAAATCTCATCATTATATTCATAAAACATATAGTGAAAGAGTAAGGATACATCATGGAAAAATATTCTTAGTAAATCATAAGTAACATAAAATGTTGTTATAATCAATGAAAATTACTTTAAAAGATAACTTGGAATATTTCTTGAGGAAAATACCCTTTTTTATTTTTGGAATCACTTCTGTAAATTTATAAATTTTCAAACTAGTATGGGAAATTTTTTCTCTAAAATAATCCTTTGAAACTTATAAAGGAAGCTTCAAATCATTGAGCAGTCATGTAGGTGAGGAATTTCATTCATGTTATGTACATTAAATTAATATTCCTTTAATATTGTAAGTAAAAAGTCAAAACTACCTCATCCGGAAAATGAAAAGAAGTTTCCTTTTAGAAAATTTATTAAAAATACAATAATGGGTAAACATGAATTTAAAAAAACATAATTAAATATAAAAACATCTATGAAAACATTTTTGTAAAACATGGATATGGAAGAAAAATTATTTTCAAGTAAAGATTGAATGAAATTATATTTTCCTTAAAAACAGTAATTCGGTCTATTGAGTTATTAAATAATGGAAAATGAAAGGATAAAATTTAATATATATAAATAACTACAGTAGAAGAAAAAAATCGTATAATTAATATATATTTCATAAAATTTTATCATTGAAAATATGGTCACAAAAAATCCCGATAAAGGCTGAGATTGTAATGTAAATCCCTTTACTTACGTTCGAATTGATTTGAAAGTGTTTTTTATTCATGTATAATAAATTTAAATTTATTATAATTATATACCAAAATAACTTACTTAATTATAATACCATATATAATCCACTTATAACATTTAAACACTCATTTATTAATAATTCATTATTAAAATCATTTTTTTCTGTTTTTAACTGTTTCATTTTTCATGAGAATTTCTGGTTGGTAGTTCAAATCTTTATACTTTTATCATGGTTCTGTACTATCCAAAGTGTTAATTATGATAAAAATATCTTATATATTCAATATATATATATATATATATTTATAGTCATCCATAGGAGATAAAATAGAAAAGTACATTACACCCTTTGTAAATATGGTAGGTCGTACATATGCATGAATACTATTTTCAATTTTAAATGGATAGAATGAAAGGATGTTAAATAACATTTCACCATTTTAGAATCAATATTGTATCATATATATCATATACATTCATTAAATATATCCTTATTACCATCCATGTAAATAATAATTGAAAAACGAATCACATATCTTTGTGGAGGTGGTAGTCCACATGTACACACGAGGGACATTATCATTTTTCAAAAAACTAGAATCTAAGAAATTAAATGTATAATTATAAAGAATTAAAATTAATTATTTCAAAAATATCATATATAATCTTTAAACCCATAATAATAACCATCCATGAAATTTGGTGATGGAAATTGAATTGTATCACTATATTTAGGCGATAGTCTACATGTACGCATGAGCGATACTTTCACTTCCCATTTGATAAAATAGAGGTGGATATTAGTGGTTAAATAATAATAATAACTTTTAAGTATAGTTAAAATACTAAATTCATTATATAATGATGATTACCATATTTTTATAAGTGGTATAAGAATAAATAAATTTAAAAAGGTCAGATAAGATAGTTACCTCTCATTTGATTGATCTCATTTAGATCATTTCTTAAGGACAGCTAGAATAGACTTTTAAAAATAAATAATATATAATTCTGTGATAATGATGTTTACCAGAGTTTTGGGAGATATTTTTTTGATATATTATTATCCTAGTGGTGTAAACAATATAAATTATGGGTGTTATTTTATAAGTGGTGTAGAGGAAACTCTTAGAATTTATTAAAATATTAAAATATAATGATGTTATTCTCAAGAAAAAGGATTCCAAAAGACCGTAGATTAAATTTTATGATATTATGAGATACAAATATGAATATAAAATTTGATTTGTACATGTTTAATCATAAAATTTACCATTATAACTCGGTTTACTCTCCCCAGTAAACCCGTTTTCACCATAACTGTGGTGACACATTTTTACTATATTTACTATTCATTACGAAAAAGTGAGATTTTCTCATTATAATGTATGGTTATTCAGATTATAAATATGGAATCTGTTTTATCAAATTAAATATATCATATTATCAGAAATTACTTGTTAAAAACTCTTAAAACAAGATGAAAATCAATTTTCATGATTGTTTTCTTAATTATACAATGTTTTAAAACCAAAATCCACATAAAATTAACTCCAATTGTCATAATCAGATTATTAAAAATATAAATTAACTAAATTAACATTTAAAACCATTTTAAATAAAATTAATTTTCTAATTCTTTAAATGAGAAATCATTTTTCAAGAGAAATCTATATTTTTTACTATTCATCGAAAAAATAATATTTTTTGTAAATTCTAAAAAATAAAAAATAAAATAATTTTCACATGTAAATTTAAAAAATGAAATAAAATTTTCTAAACATATTATTTAAAGTAGAAAACATTAATTATTTTATTTTCTCACAAAAATAAATAAATATCATTTTTGTGGAAACATATTTTTTTTGAAGAATATAAAGACATTACTAAATATATATTTTATTTATTTAAAACCTTTATAAATATTTTTTTAAAAAAAATTATTCCTATTTATACATCTAATTTAAATTTTAGGTTATAATAGTATACTATATTGAGTTTCATTTATAATTGGGGTTGCATATATCAAAAACTACAGAAGAAATTAACTTTATTTAAAAAAAATATATCATAAAATCAAAAAATGTCACACAAAATAATATGTATTTATTTTAAATAATGTTATATAATTGATATTCAAAGTTCTCAAATATGGTAAATTAATTTCCATATTTTATAGAAAATTATATATATATATATATAATGCTACAGGCTGATGATATTACATACAAAAATTTAAAAAATATTAATGAAAAATCAACAAATTGATTTAGATTATTGTAATTCTGATATTCAAGTCAAGGATAAATTTTGGTGGAAATAGTGATTTATAGAGAATACATTAATTATATTTAAGACATAACATAATGAGGTTAGTAAATTAATTAATTTTTAAGGATAAGGCAAGAATGAAGATTAAAGAAATCATCAAAATGATTTTGTGTTTTGAAGTTGCCATAAACTGGTGATAATGGCTTATTGGGTGATGATTTTGATAGTATTTAATATTAGTTTTTATCAATGAGATTAATTATGTTCATCTTAAGTTATTTGGTGATTTTTTAAATTTTAATTGATTGATTCAAAGAAATTTGGGAATTATTGTTTTGGAGCTGATGTTTGGAAAAAGAAGAAAAAGGAATTTATTATACATAAAATAGAATAATCCAACATTTAAGAAATTTATGAAGTCCATAAGATATTTTGATACTACATTTGATATTATATATTACTGGAATTTTTGGAAGGAATAATTCATACATTGTATGATATTTCAACTATCTATATGTTATTTAAATGGGTCCTAAAATATTTTGTCTAGGTGTAAGAGAATGTATCACACGTTAGAACATTTGTCACATAATAGAATTATTCTATACATAGGATAATTTTATCATGCGTAATATATTTTATCTATACATAACATATTTCTCGACCCATAATATGTATTCCCATATGATATTTTACATCTAGAAAATTAAAGTATTTTTAGATTTATATACTCTAAGGGAGAAAACATATATCGATATTGATGTTTTATACTTTATGGATACAAGATGTTATGATCAATTGGATTATCATAATCCAAGAAAAAAATAGAGGAATATTTTTTATACTCCACAATATGGATATACCACATCATAGGCCAATGTTAAAGAATTTATATGAAGGTTTCATAAGAATATGAATTTCCTAATTTCATGGAAATTAAAGAAGTTAAAATTTATATCACATTATGGGGATGGAAAAACCAGATTATATAGGAAATTCAAAAGAATTATTTTATTATAGATTCAAATTAGTTATAATTATAAAAATAAAATCATTTTCTATTGACAGATTTAAAATAGAGATCACTACTTCTACTGAAGATCAATGAGTTTCTTAAAGATAATTATTGAGACTAATATGAATATTGAAATTATTTTTTGAATATAAATATATAGGAAGTAGATAATTTATTTAATATATTGGAATATTGGGGGAGATCATGAAAACTAATCAAGATAATTATCTGAATTTGATCATTCACTGTATAAAAGCAAGGAAGAGGAGTTTGATGTTGAGATCCATTGAAGAATAAATAAACATGTTCTGCACCTGAGTATTGAAAGTGTTGAGGATAACCATTCTGTATAAAGGATTTAAATGTTGATAAATTTGGGTGTTCCTGTGTTGAATAAGACCTGAATGTTTAGAATTAAATAATTATAAATGTGAAGACCTGATGACCCATCTATTTATTGAGGAGGACCATCATCATGAGGTGTGGATTAAACCTAGAAAAATGTGTAGGTATTTCATAAACGGATAATCTATTAATGAGTATTTTTATATTCATCTAATGTATTGTGTAACTTGGATAATATTTGACTCTATATTGATATGAAAATACTTATTTTTGATGTAAATAACGTTTGAGGAAATTAAAAAAAATCAATTATTGGGGGGATAACAAATATTGAAAATAAGTACGCTATTCTATAAGAACCTTGCAAATAATGTGTTCTTTAATCATTATTATTATCACTACACATGGGGAGATGCTATGATAAATCATGGATTATATCATTGACCTTAACATGTTAAAGAGGCTTAATTATTAATTCATAAAAGGAGACCACTGATTCACCCTCACTCTCAAATGTCAATTTTCCATAGGGATTTAAAAGTGGTAATATAGAAAATATCCATGTTCCCTCTAAAGATATGGTATATTTTTGAATATAGAAAATAAATATTATAGGAATGAATATGGTTTCCCTACCTTCTAAGGCATGAAATATAACAATTTGAGAAATTAGATGATGTACTACCCTTATTCACTTGTCTCGATGGTGGGATATGTTTCTAATATTTGGTTTTTATCCATTCATGAGGGATTCCCTATTAAGATAAATGATTTGATAAATTTATAAGTGGATGGAAAGAAAAAAAATAACACTCTTATATGTGTCTATAATATAAAATATATACAATTCTTTTTGGGTCTTCAAACTTATAATGAAATATAATATAAATTGAAGAGAAATTTTCATGTAAATATCAAAGACAATAAAATCATTAATTCAATAGGATCATATTTAAAGATGTAAAAATAAATCAGGATGAGACAATTCAATACTTCTTCACAAGCGATAAGGATATTTTGAGAGACATCTAGTGATTTATTGAGAAGTTGGAAGACTCAATCATTGTTATGAATTTGATGATAAATTTTCTAGATAAATTTTATCCCAAAATAAAATATTTAAAATTTCAAAATGATTTTGATAATATGAGTTTCAAAAAATTCTCACAATATATGAATTAAGAATGTTAACATCCTAAAATATTAAATATATAGATGAGAAGGCCATTGAATCCATGGGAAAAAAATTTAAAAAAGATGAATAAGATGCATGAGTAGGTAACTCAGAAAATTATAGATATAGTGAAGAATTTAACCAAATTATTACTCTTCTATCAATGGGTTTCAGTAAGAGAAAATGTAAATGAAAAGGTAATTAATTTCTGGTGTTGTATATTTTTAATTATATTTTTCATTTTTAAAATAATTACATAAAGAATTAGTATTAAAAATTATAATCAGATCAGGATGATGAGAGAACATAGAAAAATGAAAAATAATAATAATTCTTGTAGGAAAAGAATTATTATTAGAAGAAAACAGAAACATGACTCATGTAGTTTTTTATATGATGAATTTAAAATTATTTCTCAAGCTTATAGAGTATTTGATAGATCTTTTAGTGATAATATGGAGGAAATTATAGAGCTTGATCAGCAGTTGAAAGTAGAACTGGAAAAGGCTCTTGTGTTTATTATGCCTTTTATGAAAGAAGAGAAAAAACTACTCAAAAAATGGAATAAATTTCTAAATGAAATTATGATATAGTGATAAAGGAATCATCCTATTATTATGAGATAAATAAGACCAATATTAATATATCTATATGAAGAAAAATCATGTTTATACTTGAAAAAAATCTGGATGGAAAAGAGAAAGAGATGGACAAGACACGATCCAAGTATCTTAGGGCTCAAATTGAGTTAAAAAAAATTGTGATCACTACTATAAAGGTATTAATATTAAGGGAGAGTCCACTCAGGTTAGTGAGATTAAGGGTTCTAATAATAAATATAAAAATGCACCTTATATATCCCATGTTAAATATATTGTCTATAATAGTGAAGGTGATAAAAGTAAACCTATATCTATTTGGTCCTAGAATATAATATAGATATCATATTCTACAAGAAAACTGGAGAGGAATAATCCATGATAATCAATTCCCATTTTGAAAAAGAAGGTTCAATATAAAGGAAGTGATTCCCAACAAAATCTCGGACTTATTTAGGATAAAAATATTAGTTCCAAGTATAAAATATTTTATAATGTTTTGGGATGAATTTATAAAAAATATTTTGTTTCACTGTATAATATTAAACTTCTAATGAAGAGTAATGAAAAAGGGCAAGTTTTTTTTTGGAAAATTAGGGTTAATTATGAAAGGATAAAATCTATGACCTAAACAACATCAATTCACTCAAAAAAATATATTATTATTTAGAAGAAATATATAATAGGTGGGAAGAAATGTTAATAAAGATAAGTAGTAAAAGAATTTAATCCAACAATAAATTTCTTATATTGTAAAAGGGATACAAATTCAGGATATGAAAAATCAAATGTCATGTAATTCTGAGGAATCCGAGGAGGCATGTGAGAAACCCATGCATATGAGTTTTAAAAAAAATATTATCTAGTAGTATTTCCTGATCAGATGGGATTAGTTAAAAAATAGAGAATTCAAAAATTACTTCTACTTACAATGTACAAAATGTTTTTATAGAATAATATAAGGTCACCACATGTTGTGATCTAAATATTCATGATAAATGTACGAAATATTTCAAAAAACTAGTCATGGTATAAAATAATATCGGGCCATTCTCCTAGATTAAGAATATGTAACAAGAAATATAGGTAAAGAACAAGGAAATGAATTTTAATTGATAAAAAATGTAAATAATATTACCTCATGTATGATTACATATGATAGAATTAATTTTAGAATGAATCATTATGAGTATGTTGATAAAGAAAAATAAATATGAGTTTAAAAAAAGTCTATGTTGAATGAATAATGTTAACCACATTATTACCTATGAAGAGAAAACTATTTACTCCTTATTCATTATTATTCATGATTGTTTTTAGTAACACGTAGAGAATTAATGTAGGAATTTTCCTCCTTAAAACATTGATATAAATTAGGATTATCTCGATGGAGTATTTTAACTACCATGAAGAGGAGGTGTTCATTTTATCCCTTATGGAAGAGTAAAAATTAAGCTAACAATCCAATTCATTAAATATGTAAATAATTGTAAGCTACGAAAATGTCAAAACTAAGGAAGTTAAATCATATGTATATCCCTTGTTATTTTTTATGTAAAAAATTATAATGAAAGGGTAATTTTTAATAAAAAAAGAGATACATGGGGGTGTTGTATGAATTACACCAAACCATTTTGAAATTCATTCTCAGATGTGTGAATGTTATAATTTTTTCTTGATATATATATGTATTATATTCCCTAAAAATTGATAATATCAAATGATATCACATGTTTGTGAGTTTCTAGAAAACATTAAAACAATGTTTAAATATCTATTGTTTACAAAAATTGGTTTTCCTGTGTAGATATATAGTGGATTAACTAAAATTTATTTTCCAAGAAATATCATGCGGTTCCATCCTTCTCTAATAAATAGATCAAGAAGTTATTATAATTGAATTTAAGAGGATAATATGTCCTTATTTCATGTGAGTTGTGTTATTAGAACACCCCATAGCCCCTTTTAATTTATTGTTAACAAAGGGGAGATAAATTTCTTTTACTTTTGAGAAGACTGAAGGGGAATTGATCGACAATTAAAATTTGTGAGATTAAATTTCTCAAATGAATAATTTATATATTTTTGATAAGTCTATTTGAATTAATCTGGAAGGGCACTAAGAAACTAAATATGATACCATGTTGTATGGAAAATATATATTCTTTCTAGTTGATTGAATATAGTAATTGGATATATTAAATAAAATTCAAAGATAAAATAAAATTAATTATGACATTTTAGGTTATAATAATCATGTAAAATACATGATCTTGTTGTGAGGGTGATTTCTATAACACACATGGAAGTTCTGTGAAGTTTTATCCTAATAGTGAGAGTAAATTAATTAATTTTCATGTATAATTCTTGAATAATGTGGAAAAAAATAACATATATGATCATGAATTTTAAAGCTATAATGAAATTAATGAAATGGATTTTTGAATGAATATTATGAGATAATTTGAGATGTTTTTTATTAGAAACACCTTGATATCATCCTATTATATTCCAAGTCTATTTAATGTATTTTTAGAATTATTATAAGAAATTCTATAATTACAATTCCGGAGATGGAGTTCGGAAAAATGGGAAACAAATTTCTTACACACATAAGATAATTTTCTAATATATAAGAAATTTGATGATCTGATAATACTAATTGATATTTCAAATAAAATTTATGTGATTTCAAAAAAATATCAATTGTAAAAATACTATCGATTACTAAATTTAAACTAGCCGTAATAGATTGGAGCCGATCACACGACATTTTATCTACGTGTAATAAAATTTTCAATATATCAAATGATTTATTACATAAGATAATTATCATATACATAAAATAATATGAGCCTACAAAACATATTTCAACAATGTGTATAATATTTCACTACCCGTAAGATACATGTACATAAGATATTTTACATTGAGAAATTTAATATATTTGGTAAGTTTTATATTCTTAAGGATAATCCATCTCTCAATTTTATGACGACGTGATTCATGGAACCAAATATGATGATTAATTATATGATCATTATACATGTTTAAAATTGATGAGGACGAGTTCCACACTATAAGTTCACTTTTTAGTATTGATGAATTTAATTAAATATTTCAGAATAATTTGATGTTATACATCTTGTGGAAATTAAAAGTGTGATATTTTATATCATATAATCAAGAAGGAAACACTATGAGTCATTAATAAATTAAAAATAATTATTTTATTGAGGATTAAAATGTGTTTAAATTAATGAAATATTTTTTTCTATTGTCTATTTTAAAATGGAGAATGATGCCTTTTCCTAATATCAACGATTTCTCAACATTCCAGTATTGAATAAAATATTATTCATGATATTTATTTGTGAATATAAATATACCATAAGTTGATAATGAATTTAAGATATAATAATATTTATAAATATTTCAAAAATTAGGCGAGATAACTCAGGGAAGTCAATACATCACTTTATCACATAAAAAAATAGATGTTTGAATTTCAGAGTTATAGAAGAAGAGACCTATTGTGTGATCATGTATTTAATGTGATAAGGATAACCTATTTTTATAATGAATTGGAATACTTAAAAAGTTATTAATTTACATGATAAAGAAGTCTTGAATGTAAATATTGAAGAATCATACATATACAGACCTATTAAACCATATTCTCAGGGTGGAGAACCATAATCAATAGGTTTAAATAATATTGAGTTTGATTTCATGAAATTTAATCACTTAATAATCTGTTTTTGAGGAGGGATAGTTTCTAAAAATGTATTAATCATTTTAAATAATTATGGAAACTATGTTTATAGGTTTTGACTATAGTTGTTCGTATATGTTTGATGAATATTATCTAAAAATCAATGATTCAAGGGATAAAAAATTATTCAATGGAGTATGATATTCATAGTAAAACATGTAAATTAAATGAGATTATATGTTTCATATTATAATTGAACATCGATTAAGGATATTATAAATAATTTAGAGGATCATGGAACATAATAAATTGAAGATGGTGAATTATGAATTCATAAAAGAAGACCACTGATCTGCTTCCCCCTTCTTAGTGGTTAATTGGCCTAAAGGATTCATCAAAAATTTATATGGAAATGAGGGTTGAGGATACCCATTAATGGTAGACTATTACACTTGGTTTATTTATTTTTGATGAGAACTATTGTATTTTTTGGTGTATATGTGCATAGGGTAAAGTAGGGATGTCATAGGCTATCACTATTAGATAACTCTCACATTATATGTGTTTCTTTATTACTTACAACATGATTGGATTACAGTAAAAGTATAAAGTGGTTATTATGTAGTTTCACTCATTTTTTCGAAATTGTAATTTTTAATTACCCTATAGTTACATGTATTAATATTCATATACTGTGCAAATATATTTTTTCACTTGATAACTATATGAAAAAGTGTTCCACTAGTGAATACGCATATTTAGTCTCCTAGGTCTGCTATTCCCTAGTGTAACATTGAAATTTTATCTAAAACAAAGTTTTATTTATTTAATTTTGACTCAATATTTAAATAAGGTAAATAATAAACCATGATTTTAAAATAATAACATTTTCTCTGATAGTTTTTATGAAACACAACACCAAGCTTAAATGACCAGAGAATTATATTATTCTAATATGACTGTTATAACCTAGTCATTGGATTAGTGTGTATAAAATGATTAAAAAAGTTAATAAATATATATAATGTTTTTAATAAATAAAAATTTATTTATTAATTCTTAGGAAATAAGCACATAATTTTCAGTATAGTCATTTTATGCTTCAAAAATACGTTTTCTTCAAAAATTATTTTTATTATTTTTTATGCATAGAAAATATAATTAATTTTGGACAGTTTAGTAATGTTGTTTTATAAAAATTCAAATTTTGTTTTAAATTATCATATCAAAATTATATTTGGGCGATGTTATATATTTTTTGTGAAATGATTTATTTTTAATCAATTGTAAAAATTATCGATTTTTGTAAAAATGTCAATTATTTTCATTAAATAAAAAAAATAATTTAAAGGTCCCATTATATTTTTTATTTCATAATATTGTGAAATATGAAAAATTTTATATAATCTAATTAGTTTTATTTGGGCAATTAGTTTTTATTATTTTGGAATAAGTTTATTTTTATTTTTAAAAATACAATTTTCTGATAACTATTTTTTTGTGCATAACATTTTTCCATTTTTAATAATTTATATAACCCCTAATGAGGAAATATTTAAATATAATTTATATATTATATATTTATCTATATTAATTTAAATTCATGTAAATAATATTATTAGTAATAGGGCTAATGTAAAGTCCTCTTTTTTTATTTATAGGACACTTTCCCCTGAAAGTGACAAATATAACATTTTAAGTAAAGAAAAAGACAAGAATATGGCCCTCTTTCTTTTTAATATAGTTTTTGTTTTCAGAAAGAAACAAAAGAAATTAGTGAATGAATAACAATAGTTTTTTTGATAATAATGAAATTATTTTCATTATGGTAATTTATTTATAGTTTTTAGTAATTATATAATCACTTAAAATGTTTACACAACACTGATGTAGTATTTATTTAATTTAATGAACAATAAAATAAATGATTTTAAAGATATTTAAAGAAATAGAATTTGAATTAATTATTGTTTTATAAAAATTTATTAGATAATTATAACATATTTTGGTTTTTTATATGGTTTATAATCAAATTCAATCTTTTTATTGATGTTTTTAAAATCAAATGAAATTAATAGTATCAAAATTGACATTAATGATACTTTATTATAAATATTGTTCTATTAAATTATTTAAAATTACTAAAAATTTCTTCCTAGAACATTAAAATGGTATATGGTTTATAATATCTATCATTGTATATTTATGATCTTTTTATACTTTTAGAGGAACTTTCTTGGCTCCTAAATAAAAAAACATTTATTACACGATAATTTTCAAAAATGATAACACAGGTTAAAACAAAATGATAACGGTGAAAAAATCATCTAAAATTATAAAATATTTATTAAATGATATTATTTTAAATTTAAATATAATTATATTATAATATTATCAATTTTTATGTATTTTAATATGAAAATAAATTTATATAAATTTAACACTTTAAGAAGTTTCAAGAGTGCCAGTCGCCTGTCTTATAAAAGGGAACCTACTATCTTATTTTATTCACCCATAAAAATTATTTTGGTTGGATAAAACCTACAAAAATTCCTTATTTACTTTAATTAACACTTCTTAGAGGCCTTGTTTTGATTATAAAATCATCCTAGTAATGATTTTAGTGAAAAACTAAAGAGGTTTTTTAAGGAAGAGGTATCGTTCATAACCAAGTGTTTTTGTTTTATTCCTTATTCAACCTACTTAAAATATTCTTAAACTAATATGAAATAATAATAAAAGTATATTACATATAAAATTGTTTTATTACATTAATTTCATAACCAAATTTCATCCCATGTTCCATAAAATGGGAAATGAAATCATCAATTTTGTGTATGGTGGACTACCACATCGAAAACCGATGTAATTCATTTACTATCATCGCTTATCATGTATAAATATAATGAAATATTTAATTTATATATATTTATATATGATATTTATAAAATATTTATACTTCTATAATTATAATATCATATCTAACTTCTTACCTTCTAATCCATTGGAAAATGATATTGTCTTTCGTGCATATGTGTGCACTACCACCTCTATGAAGTGAAGCGATTCATTTTTGAATTACACTTTAAATGGATGGTAATAAGGATATATTTAATTATTATATATTATCTATATGATATAAAAATAAAATTTTAAAGGGTAATTAATATTTACCTTTCTTTCATTCCATCCGTCAAAAAGTGAAAACATTGTTCATGCATATATACGACATACCATTTCTATGAATAGAGTAATTTATTTTTCTATATCTAAATTTTATGGATGAATAAAAATATTTATATAATTAATATATATAATATTTATATTATGATTACAATTATGAATATTATGTGACCATGATGAAGGTATAAGTACCAAAAATTAAAGAACCTAAACTTACAAGAAAAACGAAGTTTTTAGCACCTAGAACTATTATTTTAATAATAATTTGCAAATAAATGGTTGAAAAGATATAAAAAATTAAATAATATATTTTATGATAGATATTATTATGTTTATAAAATAAATTTTTAATAAACACATATTTTTTATATAGGGGTTCGAATGTGTACAAAAAAAATTTATACTTGAGGTAATGGATTTTCAGCTCACTTTTATTTCCCTGAGTGACATGACATATTCATCACTTGTTTATTTTAAGAGGTTTATATAATAACCATGATTATATTTAATGCTTATTATTTCTTAAATTAATGGGATTTTAATATCTATATAATTTACTTTCTTTCATGGAGATTATGACTCAAATGTTACTAAACTGGTAATAGTCTTATATTAAAATCTCATTGTTTATCAGGATTGTTTATGACTATGTTTATAATGAAGAAATATTTTGATATTTATCTCAAAAAACTCACGAATTTTAATCTCTTATATTTATTTCTAAGACTTAATTATTTCATTTCATTTACCTCTCTTTAAGAACTCAATATGTGGAAATAATATTATTTTTAAGAAAAATTGACTTCATTTCTATCTTCCAATGAAAATCATTATTCTACCATATCCATGTTTTCTAAAAAATGATTTGAATAATGTTTTTAATACTCATATATTATTGTTTAGAGTAATTTTTTAAAAAAAACTTACTTTAAAAAAATGCTATAAAATGATTACTATTTTTATTTACTGAATGTGGTAATTTTTACCTTTTACCAAAAATGTGAAATAAATATTTTTTTAACGTAAATGGAAATAATAAAAAATTACACCATCATAAAATAGAAATTATTTAAAAATTACCCTACAAGTCTTCAAGTATATTTTGAATGAAAATTGTTTCTTTAATATTTTGTAAAGACCCATAAAATTCATGAAATTTTTTTTCTAAATTTTCTTTGGAATTTTATAAGAACACATTTTCTGACGGCACCTGATTCCAAGGCCCGGTGTGCCTGGAATAATTTTCCAAAGTTTGGCTCGGGTACTTTCAGTGAATGAACGATCATGGTTTTCTAACATTTGAACCGGTGCTTGGAATATAATTCTGAGGGCACCGATGGAATCGTAGTGCCGATATTTGCTTAGAAATGCTTTTCTGGAGTTGCGTTTGATCGGGTGTGGTTTTTAATTTTTGGGGTTAAGTTAAGAAATAAAATAAAAGAGGTGTAACACTTTATTTTATTTCACATAAAGCCACTTAAAGCCACATAAGATAAGTTAAGAAGATAGGGTGGAACCTAGAATATCCAACCCACTTGGTAGGATATTTGTGAGGTGGGGCCCGCACGAGCCCCACCGTTTCTTCCCTCCTAAGAAAGGCACCTGCAAACCCCTCATTAATGAAAGTCAACCGTTCGTTTTTCTGGTTAAGAAACTCCCCATTAAATTGGACAGTTAAATTTTTACAATTAATTCTTTGAATTAATTGTTCGTTTCTTATCTTTGAATTTCAAATCGTTGGCATGGGAATAAAATAAGACCAACACATTTTGTTGAGGGGTTTCTTGTTGAGAGGATTTGGGGAAAGCTCTAAAGATTGAAGATATTCATCCTACTTCGTGAAGAACTTGAAGAACACGAAGAACGTGAAGAACGCCGGCCTCCGACGAAGGGCAACGAAGAACGCCGAAACCACGGAGATCGACGGCGTGACGCCGTGTACCGCGACGCCGACGATCCTCCTTCCTTGACACACCTTCCACGATGAACACTCATTCGATGACAGAGTTGAGGTAGGGGTTTTATGTGTTTCTCTTTTTGTGATTACTTCTGTCGTTTTCCCCTTTTTAATTTAACCACATGTTATCGTGATAACGGGAGGAGGTCGGACCACACGAACATGACCGACACTCCTCCATTTTTTTGGTTGTTGGTTTTGTTGCGGCGATCAAGGAAACACGGTGCCAAAGCACTACACAGAATTTTGATATGGAAAGGGGGAGGAGCGCGGCAACGTCGCGCCTCACCGTTGAAGACGAACCAAGATGTGGCGCCGTCGCGCCGCACCGTTGAAAATGAACCAGAGATGCAGCACCGTCACTTCGCACCGGAGAACCACTAAAGCACCGTGACCGGAGCGGGACCGCGGCCGAGGGGAGAGGCACCATCGCGCGGCGCCAGACGAACCAAGGCCGCGGCCGGTTCCGGGCCACGGCAGAGCAGCGGAACTGGCGGCCGGTACCGGACCGCCGACGTCGGAGCAAGGGGACCCGCCTTGCCGGCCCCTTGGACGCAGAAGCCGGCCGACCAGAGTGGGCCGACCGGACCATGGAGGAACTGGGGGTTCGAAACCCCCGGCTGGCCAGACGAAGCGTACCCATTAAGGGTCCTCGGTTTACATCACGCGGGGGTAGCGCCCCCGCCCCGAAACAGTTCGGTCGTTCGGCCGAACCCCTGGCGGCGCGCCAGCGTGCCGCGCGCCGGGCGGCTGCCCTAGCCGGTCTGCCGAACCGGACCACCAGGCAGGGCCGCGCCACCGGGCCGCGCCACACCCAGGCGGGCCGGACCTGGGCCGGGTCGAACCGATTCGGGCCGACCCTGGGGGTATGGGGTCGACCCGGTTCTGGCCGACCCTGGGGGTATCGGGCCGGGTCGGACCGGGCCTGAACCCCCTGTTACCGAACTTCTTCGGTCTGTTGCCCATAACATGAGCTACGGGCCTCCGATCGATGCAACATTAGTTGCGATGCGATCCTTGGATCGAGATGGTCGTTTTGGTATATCGCACTCAATGTATTGAAGAACTTTGTGTTCGGCCGAGTTGGTTCGTAAACGAAACCAATCGGGCCCTCGGAGCGGAAACACTTATAACGTGAGCTTCGGACGTCTGATTGATGTGCCGTCGACTTTGATGGATTATTCTAAGTGAGATGGATGTTTTGCCTTACTCCGCCCGAGGTTTGGATGCAGGTGGAGTACGGTCGGGTTGGTTTTGACTTAAAAAACCAACCGGGCCCCTGGGACGAAAAGGCCAATAACTCTCAGACCGGGTGTCTGATTGACGTTCCATCTGTGACGTTGATTTCCTATTGATGATACATAACTTTTGGATACATCAACTCTGAACTATGTGTCATTTGATGTATCAGCCTCTTGGCTCATGGAGTGGACCCTCCCAAACGAGCTTGCTGTGTGCGGGAACCCTAGAGCTAGCTGTGACTGCGACAACGACGACGACTGTACAGAGATCCTCAGTAGATTCAACGACGATGACTACATCACTCAGCGATCCTACGTGGATCAGTGCTACAGATCCTGTGTGGGTTCGGTCCTATGTGGGTCAGTGCTCAGCAGTCCTGTGTGGGCCAGCACCTATAGATCCTGTGTGGGTTCGATCCTGTGTGGGTCTTTGCGGGGGTTAGTTACCTATCGATCCTTTGTGGGTCAGATCCTTTGTGGTTCATTGCGTGGGTTAGTTATCTATCGATCCTATGTGGGTCAGATCTTTTGTGGGTCATTTCGGGGGTTAGTACCTTTCGATCCTTTGTGGGTCCGATGGCTTAGATGAATCAGTGGATATATCTGATCATCTCTATCGTCTTACAAAAAATTATACCTGTGTGAGTTGAATCCTATTTTTCTTTCCTATATGGATTGTGTTGTACTATACTGTGTGGATTTACGTTTTGCTTTTCTGTATGGACTGGGTTGTACGTGGGCTCAGAAGTTAGAGCGCACTAGAATTGAAGACTTAGGTATTTGTATGGGAATATATCAAAGCAGTGTCGGATGTTAATTCGTGATTGTATCCTTTCTTTGTGATTACTTTGTGTCAGCTCACTGGGTATACTATTCTGACCATGGCACACCTGTTTCCTTTTCAGGATGGCCCCACGACGGTAGCCAGTTAGGGTTCCGAGAGTTCTGCGTGACGACAGCCCACAGAGCGACGAGGCCTCGGTACATGGCCCTTTGACAGTTGAGGCACCGACAGTACCTTTACCCGCCGAGCCACAGATGCTTCCAGCCCCAGCCGCTGACGATGCACGTCATCTTAGTGCACTGCACGAGTTCCAGCGCCAGTGACCGCCTAGGTTCCAGGGGGAGACGGACCCCTAGGCAGCCAAGGATTGGCTGGAGGCAGTGGTACGAGTTTTCATGTTTGTGAGGACACCAGCAGACCTCATGGTGATCCTCGCAACGAGCCTACTACACGCGGATGCAGGGAGATGGTGGAGGTTGATGCTCCAGGTGAAATATGAGGAATCTCGTCTCTGGATGGACTTTGAGAGCCTCTTTCTCTCAGAGTTAGTCCGAGTAAACCTCCGTACGGTGCACATCCAGGAGCTTCTTCAGCTGCGGCAGGGCAGCTTGACGGTTGCCCAGTACTCGGCGAGATTTACCGATCTCTCACGCTACTCGACAGACATGGTACGTGACCCATTCTTCCAGGCCTGGACCATTGAGTAGGGATTGAAGCATGAGATCAAGGCATCGCTGATCTCCCTCAGCATTCCGACCCAGGAAGGAGTACTAGAGTGAGCCCTTTTGATCGAGAGCTTTCTTGCTGAGGCTTCTTCAGCAGCGAGACCTACCGCCGGGCGGCAGGTAGCAGAGTCTTCTGCAGCAGGCAGTCGACGGATGACTCATGGATCCAGGAAGACTAGACCCTCAGGCAGACGACCTCAGGACACTGGCTCAGCAATGTGGGGCACACAGCTCGAAGCCAGTCTTTCGAGAGGCAGGCAGGGCTACACATGCGGTGGGCAGGTCCAGATGGCTCATGACTGCCCGACCCACCATGCCAAGGAGCAGTAGACGGTTGTGGGGCCACCCAGGCAGAGGCACATGGTTGACCATGGCGGTCCGCAGGGGGTAGGCAGACGAGGCAGTGGAGCTGGCCGAGCAGTAGGTGGGGGGCGACGCTTTGAGGCTCTACCACCACTACCACCAGGAGGTCCAACCCGACCACAGGGAGCTGGTAGGAAGAGACAGGCACATCTCTAGGCAGCGGAGGCCTACGACCACGGCGCGCCCGAGATGATTCGAGTTATTACCTGTGTCTATTCCACCCTTTCTGCAGTTCTTATAGACACAGGAGCGATTCACTCTTTCATAGCTGCTGCCCTTGTTTGGAGCTCGGAGATTCCGATAGAGCCGTTGGCTCGATCTTTATGTCTAGAGACTCTTACGGGAGTAGACTCGATGATTACACACTGGTGCCGACAGTGTCAGCTTACTCTAGGAGGCGAGAGCTTCGACTGGGATCTTCTTGTAGCGGCATCGAGGCCTTACGACGCCATCTTGGGCATTGATTGGTTATCTATAGTCCATGCTCAGATCGACTGTATTAGGCACAAGGTGAGATGTGTACGCACCGATGGGAGCAAGTTCACCTTCACCGTCGATAAGGGAGTCCTCGCAGCACAGGATGGACTCTCACTGTGGAGAGGATTGCCCATCACTCATCAGTTGGCTAGCCTCATCCTAGGAGCAGATGACGTGCAGAGTCCTAGTTTTCCTGCAGTGGTGGATCAGTATGCGGACGTCTTCCCCGACGACGTTCCAGGACTACCTCCTCGTAAATAGGTAGAATTTTATATTGATCTATACCCTGGGATATCCCCGATAGCCACTCCAGCATATTGGAAGGCTCCCTCCGAGCTTTGAGAGCTACGGGTGTAGTTGTAGGACTTGCAGGGCAAGGGATTCATCCGACCCAGTGTTTCACCCAGGGCTTCCCCGATATTGTTCTCCAAGAAGGAGGATGGGATCTTGCGACTTTGTGTCGACTGTCGTCGCCTGAACTAGGTGACAGTGAGGAACAAGTATCCGCTACCGAGGATTTATGACCTCTTCGATCAGCTCAAGGGAGCACGATGGTTCTCAAAGATAGACCTCAGGTCTAGCTATCATCAGCTCGATGTTCAGGATGAGGACGTGCAGAAGACGGCCTTCAGATGTCGGTATGGCCACTATGAGTTCTTGGTTATGCCTTTCGGAATAAACAATACTCCAGCAGTGTTCATGGGCCTCATGAATAGGATCTTTCAGCCATACTTCTATCGATTTGTCTTGGTCTTCATCGACGACATTTTGATATACTCGATGACTGAGGAGGAGCACGTCTACCACATGAGGGTTTTACTAGACACACTCCGAGAGCACCAGCTTTATGGAAAACTCTCGAAGTGTCAGTTCTGGATACGTGAGGTCCACTTCTTGGGACACATAATATTTGAGGAGGGAGTTGCAGTGGATCCTGCGAAGATCGAGATAGTGCTAGCTTGGGAGCCGCCCAGGAGCGTGACGGAGGTGCGAAGTTTCTTGGGACTAGCTGGATACTATCAGAGATTTTTTCTAGACTTCTCCAGAGTCATGGCAACACTATCAGATCTTATGAAGAAGGGTAAACCCTTTGTGTGGTCAGATAGATGTCAGCAGAGCTTCCAGAAGTTGAGACAAAGATTGACCAGCGCCCCTATCTTGAGGCTTCTAGAGGAGGGAGTAGGGTACGTAGTCTACTGCGATGCATCAGGGACCAGACTCGGATGTGTCCTGATGCAGGAGCGGGAAGTGATTGCCTATGGATCATGTCAGTTGAGGCCGCATGAGCAGAACTATGCTACCCATGACTTGGAGTTAGAAGTAGTGGTCTTCGCTCTGGAGACATGGCGACACTACCTGATGGGAGAGCGCTTTACAGTCTTTTCGGACCATCATATTCTTAGGTACATCTTCTCTCAGAAGGACCTGAACCTGAGACAGTATAGATGGCTTGAGTTCCTCCAAGACTATGACTTTGAGATAGTCTATACTCTTGGGAAGGGGAATATAGTAGCTGAGGCTCTCATTAGGAGGACGGGCATTCAGCTACTTGAGGAGGCGTCAGAACAGCTAGCCACTTTGCAGATATCCTTCGTGGATAGGGATGGAGCAGCCGTCCTTCAGTCTCTCATAGTCACCCCTCTACTACTATAGCGGGTCAGAGAGGCACTGCGTGGGGACACTGACTGTGAGACACGTCGTGCACAGATATCCTTAGGACAGGAACCTGATGGTTTCTCCTTTGGAGTAGATCACAAAGTCCTTTTTAGGGGACGTACCTTGGTACCAGTTGTTTTTCAAGAGTAGGTGATGAGAGAGTTTCACACTTCCCCTTTGGTGGTACATCCTAGAGTGGAGAAGATGTACCAGGATCTCAGACGACAACACTGGTGGCCGGGCATGAAGAAGGATGTGGCAGAGTTCGTTTCTCGATGACTCACTTGATAGCAGTTGAAGGCATAACATCAGGTACCAGCAGCCTTGGTACAGCCCTTGGAGGTCCCGGAGTGGAAGTGGGATGGGATATCTATGGACTTTGTGACTGGACTTCCATGCACTTCGAGAGGTCATGAATCCATTTAGGTGATTTTTGACCGAATCACCAAGTAGCCTCACTTCTTACCCATCAGAGAGCAGGGCTCAGTGGGGAGATTGGGACGTCTCTACGTTCATGAGATTTTACGGCTTCACGGTGTGCCATCATCTATCGTCTCTGATCATGATGCTTGCTCTACTTCACAGATTTGGAAGGGGTTACAGAAGGCGTCCGGGATGCAGCTACGTCTGAGCACCGCCTTTCACCCTCAGACATATGGTCAGACGGAGAGGACCATACAGACTCTCGAGGACATGCTCCGCACATGTGTCCTCGACTTTGGTCGCAGCTGGGAGGACCACCTACCCTTGGTGGAGTTTGCGTACAACAACAGCTACCACTCCACCATCGGGACGACACCATACGAGCGTTGTACGGATGACATTGCAGATCTCCTTTGTGCTGGACCGACCCTGTGGAGTCAGCACTTGTGGGACCGGAGATGGTTCAGGCCACGACAGAGAAGGTCCAGGTCATCCAGGAGCGGATGAGGACAGCTCAGAGCCGGCAGAATTCTTATGCTGACAGGAGGCGGAGGCCACTAGAGTTTGAGGATGGTGACCATGTCTTCTTGTGTGTCTCACCTCGATGTGGATTACGGAGATTTGGCCGAGGCGGAAAGTTGTCTCAATGCTTCATCACACCATTCTAGATCCTCAGGAGGATTGGCGAGGTGGATTATCTCCTGGCTCTACCACCTCAGTTGCACCGGGTGCACGACGTCTTCCATGTATCCCAGCTGAGGAGATACGTGCATGACCCGACGCATATCATTGACCATGGAGAGATGGACGTTGATGATGGGGAGACTTTTGCGGAGGTCCCGGTGGAGATTGAGGATCAATAGGAGCGGGTCCTACGTGGACGGTAGATTCCTCTAGTGCGCATCAGATGGCATCACGAGAACCTTCAGGAGAGCACTTGGGAGCGGGAGGCTCAGGTGCGTGCTCAGTACCCACATTTGTTTCTTAGTTTATGATTATCTTTATGAGGACGTAAATGCCTGAGGTGGGAGTGATATAAAGACGCGTAAAATTCAAGGAAATGTTTTTCTTAATTTTCTTTGAAATTTTAAAAGAACGCAGTTTCTGGCGGCACCTGATTCCACGGCCCGGTGTGCCCAGAATCATTTTTCGAAGTTTGGCTTAGGTACGTTCAGTGAACGAATGAGTGGGGTTTTCTATCTTTTGAACCGGTGCTCGGAATCAAATTCCGAGGGCACCGATGGAATCAGAGCGCTAGTATTTGCTTAGAAACACCTATTCCAGAGTTTCGTTTGCTCGGTTGTGGTTTTTAATTTTTGGGGTTAAGTTACGAAATAAAATAAAAGTGGTGCAACACTTTATTTTATTTCACTTAAAGCCCCATAAAGCCACTTAAGCAAAGTTATGTGGATAGGGTGGAACCCAAAATATCCTACCCACTTGGTAGGATATTTTTGAGGTGGGGACCGCACGAGCCCCACTATTTCTTCCCTCCTAAGTAACCAACCCACAACCCCCTCTTTAATGAAATTCAACCGTGCATTTTTGTAGTTAAGAAATGCCCCATTAAATTGGGCAGTTAAATTGATACAATTAATTCTTTGAATTAATTATTCGTTTATTATCTTTGAATTTCAAATTGTTGGAATGGGAATAAAATAAGACCAACACTTTTTGTTGAGGGGTTTCTTGTTGAGAGGATTTGGGGAAAGCTCTAAAACTTGAAGATCATTATCCTCCTTCGTGAAGAATGCGAAGAATGTCGGCCTCCGACGAAGGGAGACGATGAATGTCGAACCCTCAGAGATCGACGACGCGACGTCGTGTACCGCGATGCCGACGATCCTTATTCCACGACGCTTCTTCCATGACGAACACTCGTTCGAAGAAAGAGTTGAGGTAGGGGTTTTATGCGTTTCTTTTTTTGTGATTACTTCCGTTGTTTTCCCCCTTTTTAATTGAACCGCCTGCAATCATGATAATGGGATGAGGTCGGACTGCACAAACATGGCCGACACTCCTCCCCTTGTTTTTGGTTGTTGATTTTGTTGCGGCGATCAAGGCAACGCGGTGCCAAAGAACCGCGCGGAATTTTGATAAGGAAAGGGGGAGGAGCGTGGAGTCGTCACGTTGTGACGTTGAAGGCGAACCAAGACGCGGCGCCATCACGCCGTGCCAGAAAAACCAAGGCCGCGGCTGGTTCCGGGCCGTGGCAGAGCAGCAGAACCGGCGGCCAGGACCGGGCCTCCAGCTTCGGAGCAAGGGGACCGGCCTTGCCGGTCCCGTGGCGGCAGACGTCGGTCGTCCGGAGGGGGCCGGCCGGACCATGGAGGAACCGGGGGTTCGAAACCCCCGGCTAGCCGGATGAAGCGGCCCCATTAAGGGGTCGCAGTTTACTTCAAACGGGGGTATCGCCCCCACCCCGAAATGGTTCGGCCGTTCGGCCGAACCCCTAGCGGCGTGCCAGCACGCCGCGCACCGGAAGGCTTCACTGGCCGGTCCGCCGAATCGAACCGCCAGGCTGGGCCGCGCCAGCCGGGCCAAGCCGCGCCCAAGCGGGCCGGACCCGGACCCGATTCGGGTCGACCCAGTTCGGGCAGACCCTGGGGGTATCGGGCCGGGTCGGACCAGGCCCGAACCCCCTGTTACCGAACCTCTTCGGTCTGTTGCCCATAACTTGAGCTATGTGCCTCTGATCGACGCACCGTCAGTTGGGATGCGATCCTTGGATCGAGACAGGCTTTTCAGTATATTTCACTCAAGGTTTCGGAGAACTTTGGGTTCGGGCGTGTTGGTTCGTACATGAAACCAACCGGGCCCTCGGAGGGGAAACACTTATAACTTGAGCTCCGGACGTTCGATTGATGTTTCGTCGACTTTGATGGATTCCTCTAAGTGAGACAGATTTTTTTCCTTACTCCGCCCGAGGGTTGTACGCAGGTGGAGTATGGTCAGGTTGGTTTTGACTTAAAAAACCAACCAGGCCCCTGGGATGAAAAGGCCACTAAATCTCAGACCGGGCGTCCGATTGACGCGCCGTCTGTGACGTTAAGTTCCTGTTGACGATACGGAACTTTTGGATACATCAACTCTGGACTATGTGTCAATTGATATATCAGCCTCTCGGCTCATGGAGCAGACCCTCTTGAATGAGCTTGCTGTGTGCGGAAACCTAGATCTGGCTGTGACTGCGACGACAACGACGATTGTACAGAGATCCTTAGTGGATTCGACGGCGATGACTACAACACTCAGCGATCCTATGTGAATCAGTACTACAGATCCTGTGTGGGTCCGATACTGTGTGGGTCAGCGCTCAACGGTGTTGTGTGGGCCAGCGCCTACAGATCTTGTGTGGGTCCGATCCTGTGTGGGTCTTTGCGTGGGTTAGTTACCTATCGATCCTTTGTGGGTCAGATCCTTTGTGGGTCATTGCGGGGGTTAGTTACCTATCGATCCTGTGTGGGTCAGATCCTTTTTGGGTCATTGCGGGGGTTAGTACCTTTCGATCCTTGGTGGGTCCGACGGCTTAGATGAATCAGTGGATATATCTGATCATCTCTATCGTCTTACAAAGAAGTATACGGGTGTGAGCTGAATCCTCTTTTTCTTTCCTATGTGGATTTTGTTGTGCTGTCCTGTGTGGATTTACGTTTTTCTTTCCTTTGTGGGATGGGTTGTAAGTGGGCTCGGATGTTGGAGCATACTGGAATTGATGATTTAGGTATATGTATGGGCATATATCTAAGTAGTGTCGGATGTTACTTCGTGATTGTATCTTTACTTTGAGGTTTATCCTTTGTGGATTCTAGGAGACCTTCAGGGGTCTCGGGGTCCCTACTGAGTAGCTTATACTCACCCCTGCATGGGCTATTCCCGCACTACTTTGTGTTGGTTACAGATGACGGACAACACTGATCGTGGTTGAGGCTAGCGAAGCAGGACGGTACCTAGAGGTGGACTACTGGGCGGGACGTACTCGGAGCGGACGGCTGGACCCCAGGAGCTGTGGAGGCCATCTGTACTCACCCTTCAGGTGGGACTTCCATTGGACGGCTCGACGTTGCGGCTTTACTTTCAGTTGCTGTTTTTCCTTTCCAGTTGTTCTTTACTTTCATTTTGGGTTTGTATACTGGTCCACTTACTTTTCTGCACTTACTGTTGTACCCAGTTTTTACTTAGTGTTTACTTCTACTGCTTGCTTGCTCTGTGGTGTTTGTTTACTTTACAAAGGAAATTCCTTCCCTTTTTATCAGGAATTACGCCTTGGTGCTAGTCGCTAGCCCCTGGCCTATGAAAGACGGGCTGGGGGTAGTCACGACACGGGCCTCGAGGATGGGTCGTGACATATTTTATAATTTTTTATATTTTAAGTAAGTTGTTTCAAATTGAAAAGTTGATTTTCCTTAAGAAATGTTCCAAGTGATATTTTAAATACATTTTCATCTATGATGAAATTCATTGATGTAAATTATGTTTTAATGGGGATATGATCCAATGATAGCATACTTATTGTCTATATGGATGGTTTATTATTATGACGAATTGATGTTTATGATACCCTCTCATTTTCCATGTGATATACTATAATGAATTGATGGAATTTTTTTAAAATTAATTTGTTTTCCATGTGTTATTCCATGATTAAATGATTATCAATATCCTTTAATTTTCAGATATGATGAATGATTTATGAACATGTGACACAAATATTTATTATATTAATTATGTGATGGGTGGGGATTTAATTATACAACCCCAATTTAATGGGGTAATGATGGACTTATCATGAGATAAAAAAAGAATAAAATAGGGAGTGAACGATGTTTCTTAAGAGAGTTTAACCCATATGATATTATTGGGAGTTAAACATGAATACTATGATAGTTTTGGGATTTAACTCATTCCCTTATGATAGTCTAGTAAATGAACATTGACTACCAAGTAAATTTTATATATGATTATGTTCATTCCACAAATCAATGTCTTATAAAAATGTTATATTCTCATGGATCATGATATTTAATTACATTATGATTAATGTAAAATTAATTTCTTAGACAATATGTTTTTTAAATTTTATGATCATGTTATCATACCCTTATAATCATGTTATGTTTACATGCTCATTTTTATCTCCCTTTTTTACCCTTACTAAGAATGTGAGCTCACCCTTTCTTACGTTTCCTTTTCCCATGTTATCAAGAAAGGTATCATATATGATATGTATAATAAGGGTGATATATATGAAGAAATTAGTTGGATATAATGTAAATATATTATGAATAAGTTTCGTACATGTCTTTTTTTTAATGCACCATACCTCTATGATTCTTTCATGGGTCATTATATTATGTTATGGATATTTTTTATCAAGAAATTATATATATGTATGAAATGTGTGGGCTGTTATAGTTGGTATTAGAGTGAGGTTTAGTTACCGTTTATAAACTAGTATGATAAAAAATTAAGTGATAACCCTTAGGATAATCCAAAGTATAGGAGAACATCCAAAGTTATGGAAAAGAAATCGGTGTTTTTTAAAAGAAAAAATACAAACCTAGACAGTACAAGTGGATATGGTTTTGGTTAAATTAATATAGGGGTAATAACATAGAAATGATTTAGTTGAGTATATATTTTATATCTTTTTGGTGCTTGGTGAGTGTGACCATATTAAACATCTGTTGCGACATCACTGGGAATATTTTAATCATAATTCATATTTTTTACGAACAATCATGAAGGATTTGAATAGATAATGATCATGAATAACCTAGGTAAAACATATGGTTTTAGTGATTTAAAATAAGGTGTAATGATTTATATATCCAATAAATTTGTATATGTGTTATCAATATGATTATTTTTTCTTATACCATGCTTCTTGTTTTAGACAATTGATGAAACTAGGAGGAATCCTGTTAAAACTACATGTGATGGATAATGAAGTGATTATGAGAAACCAAAATAGATGATGACTAGAGAAAACGATATTATGATTATTCAAAATAAGTTATCATGATATATTATTAATAAATTTCACCTTAATCAACTCTCAGACTCACAAAATAATAGAAGCATATAGTTAGATGAGAGATTAAATAGTGGAGGCCGTATAGAAAAAAGAATCAATTTAATTCATGTCAGAATTGTGTAATGTGAGACCCCATGGAATGTATATAATTAATTGGAAGATGTTTTTTTGTGTGAAAATAAAGGACACCGAGAAATTAATTACTTAGGAGTTAAATATCTTATGTGTGGTGAACATGGACATTATCCTAGTCAATTTCCTAATTCCAGGATAAACTACTTGACTAAGGAAGGACCTATGCTATGAAAATCCTTGAAGTGAAAGGATTGTAGTTTTTAGGTATTGGGGTTTGATGATTATATTGTAGAAGTATTATATCAATTATTTTTTTTCTATTGCGAATAATGAAACATCTAAGGGTTGTTCCATGATAGTTTTCTTTATGTATTTTAAATTATATGATGAATTATACAAATGAATTAGAAATTTTTTTAAATGTAAGGTGATATTTCATAGAAAATACTTTATTGGGGGATGATTATCCCTTATTATGTTCATGATTTTGAATTAATAATGTCTATTTGGGATAAATAGATGATTAAAATTGATGAGGCAAATCAGATAGTCTAGGTGACCATGAAAAATATTAGTTATTTGGGGGAAAAAATTTATGATGGAGTGTACTGGATTTTCATATTTATGGAATATATTTTATAAGCTAGAATTTTATTTAGGAAATAAGTATATGGATAATTTTGGAAGTTGTTAACTTTTTATTGATGCTTTATGGTGATCATGGTATTCAAATATTTAGTTTGTGACATTAAGAGTTACTTTATAATGGTTGGGGGATTAATTTTAAGTTGGTTTTTATAATATAGTGACATTTTTTTAATTTATGAATTTTGAATTTGGTCAAAAATATTTTGGATGGTCTTTAATGATAAATACTTATTTAATGGATTAAATTTACACTATGAAAAAACCTCAACTATAAAACCGAAATTTAAATTTAATCCATTAAATAAATATTTATATATGTATATATATATTTAATTAGTGGGTATAAATAGGATTAATTACACTGTGATATATATATATATGTATATATATTTGTGTATATATATATATATATATATATAAGTTTATGGATAAATATAAATATATTGATTAATTTATAGTAAATTATCACATAACTTTTAATAAAGTCATTTTATGCTTCAAAAATATATTTTCTTAAAAAACAATTTATTAATTTTTATGAATGAATAATATAATTAATTTATGCAACTCATAGTAATGAAATTTTATAAAATAGTTATAATTTTTTTAAATAATCATATCAAAATTATCTTAGAGTGATATTCTAAAATATTTAGGAAAAGATTTATTTTTCAGTGGATAGTGAAAATTATCTATTTTTGTAAAACATTCATTTATTTTTATTAAATAAAAAAATTAAAAAGTCACATTGTATTTTTTTATTTTTTTATAATTATTTCATATGAAATATTTTTTTTATTATAATATAACTTATGTCATTTAAATCATAAATTTCCATGATTTTAGAATAATTTTATTTTCATGCTTAAAAACACAGTTTTCTTAAAACTGTTTTGAAGTGCATAATGTTTTCCCTTTTATTTTCTGAAAATAAACCCCAATAATGAATAAATTAAATGAAATTTATAAATTATATATCTATATTTTTTAATTAAATTTCATATAAAGATGATTAATATTCATAGAGTTTATGTAAAATCATCTTCTCTTTGAAAATTGCATTTTCCAGGAAAATTATTTTTCATCACACTTTGCTTGAATCTTATAAAATCAATTTTTTCTAATTATAGAGAATGAATTTCGTAATATGGATTCTATATTTTTAATTAGATCAATTTTTCTAATTTAATACTTCTTAAATAATTTTTGGTCACTAAGAATAGTAAAAAATATTAAAAATTCATTAACCATGGTAAAAGGGTAAACCATGTCACTGTATGTTAAAACTAAGTGATAAATACACTATTTTTTCATATTCAATATTATTGGTTGATGAAATTTAAACCCTATCATCTTATTCTATTTTTTTCTCATGGGAATGTTTTACGTGAAAGGGACCTATATAATATTTTATTTCATGAAAAAGACATAAATTTCACCCTCTTTCCATTTAATATATCATATGTGTTCACAATGAAACAAAATAAAGTGGTGAATGATTGTTAATTTTTTAGAACAATGAAATTATGTTCATAATGGTAATTTCTTTCTAATTTTGAGTAATTATATAATAACCTTAAATGATTACACAATGTAAAATAAATAATTATTTACTTAATGGTAAAATAAAAAAAATTATTTTAAAAATATTTAATTTAGAACCCTAAGACTTTATAATATATTTATTACAGAATAAATTTAATTTTATAGATAGCTGGTAATGCACACAACAAAATGTTTAAATGGAACACAATTATATATTAAAATATTATTTAAATATGAACATTATAACCTATCCATTAAATTATTAGGAATGAGTATTACTAAAAATAGTTTTAAAATTATTGTTATATATTGATTATAAATAGGATAATAATCATATAGTTGAAAAAAAGAAATGTTTTTCGAAAAAAACTCTAATTTTCTAAAATAAGGATTAGTTTATATTCGTGCACATAATTTGAAATTAATTATTAACGCATTTAGAAAATTTATTTTATAAAATAAAATTATTTATTTATATCATCATATCAAAAATATCTTATGGTGATGTTTCAGTATTTTTCTAAAATGATTAATTTTTCGATGAATAGGAAAAAAATAATAAATTTTAATTGAAAACTACCTTTTAATTTTTTTTTTATAATGATAAACTATTTTATAAATTGTTATTAAATTAAAATTATTTTAATTACATATCTATTAATAATGTTTATTTCATTGTAATAATTTTAATATTTAATTTTAATATAAAATAATGTAATCTTTTGAACATTTTCTCTTAGATAGTTTGCCTTCTCATCACGTCAGTGAGATTAATTTTAAATTATAATTTTCAAATTATATGAATGGAATTAGGAAAATTAGTTTCATTATTAGGAATAATAGTTATGTATAATATCTAATAAGCTCAAATTAATTTTTCACCATACTGAATTGTAAAAATAGTAACAATTATTTACATTGTTTAATGTGAAATGGGTTTTAGGGGGGGGGGTAACTAAAAATATAAGGGCTAAATGAACTAAAAACTTGTATAAAATTTTTATAATTTCCATATTTATACCTTATCATGTATGATTCTTGATAATAATCCATTTTTGACCCTTCTATCATCTGAAAAATGTGCGAACATCTTTCACTTTTCATAAATCACAAGTGTGCCACTCACCTCACTTATAAAATGGCATGCCTGATTATCTCTTATTCACACCTTAAAACCCTTTTTTTAGACACGGACTACCTAAATCACTTCCCAAAGTCCATTCCATCATACTAGAATTTTTATTTTTGGCATAAATTCAACATAGTAACGCTTTTGTTGAAAACATAATTAGGTTACCCGAAGAATAGCTAACGTTATTGAATGAGCATTTTTATTTTATTTATTCATCCACCTCCTTAAATTCTTAATAAAACATGTTTATATCTTAAAATAATTATATTAAATACACTAATATGTTTTTATTTTATTGTAATGACCTACAACCATCTCCACTTTCATTAAATGGGTTATGAAATTACCATTTGCATATATGACAGACTTCCACCTCACGAAATAATGTCAATAATTTTTCCATTAACACCTCTCAAAGATGGATATGGTGATAAATATAAAGTATATAGGTGATATTTATAACATAATTATTCATTTTTATTCATTATATCATATATACCTATTTTTACATTCTATTCCATAGGGGATACGATAACGTCGCTCGCGTGTACAACGAACTACCGCTTCGTGAAGCGATGTGATTCGTCTTCCACAAAATCATTGCATGGAAACTTGATAGGAATAAAATTAATGAATATATATTATATTAATAAAATAATAATGACATTCATGAAATATTTATCATTATTTAATTATAATACATAATTTTCTTTTTTTACCATTACACTCAATGAAAGATGATAACGTCGTTCGCGTACATGTGGATAACCTCCATTATGAAATGACTTGAATATCCATTCATCAAAAAACCATGGAATTATATGTATAATTATATTTAGAGAATTAATATGTTAATTTTTATATTATTATCATTTTTAAAGTTAAAATATTACTTACCTTTTTTCTATAAAGATCGTTGAAATATGGAAACTTTACTCATACATCAGAATGACCTACCATCTCCATAATCGTAACATGCCTAATTTCTCAAAAAAATTATTGTTTGTTTTACAAGTATGATTTATTTATAAATATGATAACTACATAATTATTATTATTATGGATATGTTTGAATAATGACCTCGTTTACTATAGTCCACATACCAATGTCATTTTTGACACATAAGTCAAATGTCATAAAAAAAACCTCATGTAAACATTATTGATTAAGTAACTGTATATAACGTGGTAATAAGTGAAATAAAAGGAATAATAAACATTACAATGGTTATTAATAAATTAAATAATTAAAATAATTTTATAATTCTAGAATATGAAGAATGAATGTGATGAGTCAGACTCAAGTTAAGTAATTCGTCTTTATTTCCCTTCATTGAGGCATCTTTTAATGTTATACACCTAATTTAATTTATATGGTGTATATATTAACCCTTTGAAATGTAGTATAATGATACATTAATAATTCCTTGTATTTTATGTTTTAACTTGAATTATTTCATCCATTGGGATTTGACTTGAAAATTGCCATGTGATAAAAGTTATTGCACAATCTCACTTTCTTTTATGATTGTTAACTTTATCTTGAAACAATTAATTTCTTGTGATGATTTTTCATTGGTTTTTAATTTTATCTTAAATATAAATATCCTTTCATGTTTTATATTATTACTATCTAAACTATATACCATTTATAAATATGGTGTTTAATTTGAAAGTTATTTTATTAACTGGGAAAATATAGATAAATCTTTACCCGTTACTCAATGCAAATATTTATTAGCAAGGAATATCATTCATGAATTAAATCGATCATTCTAAATATGAGAAATTAATTGAAAATTTAATTATGTATTGGGAATAATAAAACATATCCCCTTGATGTATCGGTGAGTCTCATGAGACAAACTTGTTGGACAAACTAGATGGGTATTTACCCAGTAGTTTTAAACTTTCTTATGGAATGATCTTGATGGTAAAGGTATCATGATGCCTAAGATCATTATATCCAATAATTAATCATTTCATTAGTTGAGAATAAATTTATTTTCCTTATCCATGATAATTTTGCTAATATATTATGTCTAGATGAATTTCATTCTCTATTATTTATTAAATGGAAGTTGTTTTTAGTTATTTACCTTTCCATATTGATTATGCCATATATTTTCTTAATAGCCAAATTATTTAAATGGAATTTTTGTAGTTATTTACCATTTAATGTTGATTATGATTATTTATTAATGATATATTCTACTTTAATTAACCCTTAGTGAGTATTTGAGCTCACCCTTATTTTTTTTCGTTCCCCAGTATTTGAAGAAGAATTATGGGAATGAGTTTTCTAGGGTGAAGTTCATTTTATATTGTTATATATTTTGTTTTATTTTCTATTACCAATATAAAGTGTGTATTATTTATGTTTTTAGTTCTCCAAAACTACTAAACTAATCATTTCTTCAATATTTGACACTATATGTCTTACCAATGAAATAAAGTAAGACACCGACTCCAGGTAACGGTGGTCGGGGTAACTATATTTGTGATCATAGGAAGGCTACTAGACTCCTTAGGAACTATATTATGAAAAATGTAGATACAATAATACAATCCTGTGATATAATATGAGGATAATCATTAAATAACATCTTAAATTTTTGATAAGGAAGATATTATGTGTTTTTCCTATCTATACATACCTTTCTGGATACTATATGTTGATGTAGTTCTGAAACATATGTGAAATAACTCTAAAAAGGGTTCATTGGGATTGTCCTGGTAATCAACTAGTGCATGATAATGGGAATTACTACACAACTTATTTAACACTGTTGGGGGATATTCCTATGACAATTCACATTTTCATTACAAACTGTTATGAATGATATGAAAATAAATATATCCCCAATGAAACCATATTTATGATCTTGAGATTGACAATTCATAAATTTTTATTTACGTTAACTGTTACACCATATTTATAATTATACATTATTATTTAAAATTCATTATTTCATGATTTAATCTAGTATATCCCATTTTTTATAAATAGTTTCAAGAAATAATAAGGGTTTCAATAATCTTGGCCAATGTAGTGATTTCTCTATCGGGGAATCCAATACACCTACTACTGGAACTGAGAAAAGTATATATTTATATTATGGAAGCTTAACCAGGTTCTGAAAAATAACTATACCCAGATGGAGAAACTTGTTCCATATTGATATTCTTCTACATTGGATCACTTTATATGAAAGAGCCCCATAATTTGGTGTGCCTAATAATCCAATGGTGTCGGAGAAATGAATTATGTCTCATAAAAATATATTTAAAAATTTTTGATGTAGTGAGAGGAAAATGGTTAAACTTGTAGTTTATTTTCTCAAAGGAGATGTTGATCAATGGTGGTTGTTGATCTAGAATACTAGGGAGGAAGACGAAATTGAACTCACAGAATGATAATATTTTAATGGAATGTTTTTGAATAGTATTTCCCTCATGAGAAACAAACTTAAATAATGATAATTTTTATTAGATTAAATGATAAGGAAAAATAAAGTGTTTCTGAGTATGAGGCTACTATTAAAAAATTATCTAGGTATCCTATAGATTATAAATCATACATGGAGTACATGATTTGGAATTTATTTTAAGGGTTTAAGACAAGTTTCTTATAGGCACTGGACTCTCCATTTTTTTTGTTATATGATGAAATAATTTAATATTCCATAAAAATAGAAAAATTATTCTATTGATCTTACATAATCGAGGGATATTACAATAAAAAGAGTACATTAAAACACCATGAAAAATGGAATATGTCAAAGAAGATGAAGAGTACAGAAAACAGTCCCTATTGTGAATTATATGGAATGAATCAACTTGGGATATGATTCAAGGGATTAATAGTTTGTTTAAAGTGAGGAGATTAGGGGAAACATGATAAACAATGAAATGGGAAGAAAAAAACACTACTATTTAGTGTGTAAACTCTATGGAGGTGGGTAACTTTTCAAACAAATTACCTAAGTGCCAAGGGAATCTACCACAGAGAAGGATAATAGGAGAAGGACAAGGTCTTGCGATAACTAAAGCTGACGTGGAATTACCTTATGATATTATGGTAGGTTCATTAATACTATCTTCAATTTTAGTTATAGATTTATTTTATTATGGATCTTGGTACTCATTTATATCATTCTAGTTTTCTAAGAAAATTACACATTTACCTTTTAATTTAAGAATATATTTTTCCATAAAAACTCATGGTGGAAGTCTCACTACTACAAGGACATGTCAAGAAGTCTCCATTATGACACATACGTGTTCTCTATTTTTTGACCTTGTTATCATACCAATGGTTTAATTCTATATGATCATTGTAATAGAATGTATTTCAAAATACGATGCAAAAAAATTATTACAAGAAGAAGGAAATTATTATTTTCAATGAAGCTATAGAATTCCTTAACTTCATTACAGATAATGCATAATCTTAGTCATATCTAGATCCACCCACATTTTCTTTACGAAATGAAAATCTTAGGGAAGAAGAGGAAAAAATATAGGGATGGAGCAGGTAATTTTTGAATTGAGGATGTAACTATTGTATAGGAATACATTGATGTATTTACTGATAAATTAATTGGATATCCTCCAGAGCATAAAGTTGAATTTTCAAATGATTTAACCCCTGGTGAAAGACCAATATCAAAGAACCACTATAGAGTGGCCACTATGTAATTAGGGAGTTGAAGAAACAAGTAGATGAGTTGGGTGATAAGGGATTTATTGTCCCTCATGTTTCACCATAGAGAGCCCCTATTCTCTTTGTTAAGAAGAAATATGGATCCCTTAGGATATAAATTGATTATAGGGAAATAAATTTAATTATGATAAAAAACATGTAACATCTACCACACATTGATGAGTTATTCGATCACCTACACAGAGCCCAATATTTTTAAAAGATTTTCCTTCATTTTTGGTATCATCAATTGCTATTAAATAAGGGAGACATTACAAAGACATTTTCTGAATGAGGAATGGAAATTAAAAGTTTACAGTAATTTCAGTTGTATTAACTAATAAACTCTCTTATATTATGTATTTAATGAATAACATATTCAATGAAATTACTGATGATTTTGTTGAAATATTCAATGATGATATTTTAGAGTATTCCAAATGCTATGAGGACCATGAGAATCACTTGTAGATAAATCATGAGATGTTTAGAAAGAAATATTTATATTGTAAATTTATTAAGTGTGATATCTAGATTCTAGAAGTATCTTTTCATGGCCATATTATCTCAAAAGATGGAATCTCAGTTGATTATTTAATTGAAATGGACATCAGAGAATGTATTATACCACCAGACATAAATGAGGTACATAGTTTCATTAATTTGGTAGCTTACTATTAGTTGTTCATTAAGAAATGTTCCCAACTGTCTATGCCATTAACCAAGATTACACGTAAATGGGTTATGTTTGTTTGGAAAATAGAATGTGAATAATGTTTTGATGAACTAAATAGGAGAATATTCAATGCTCCACTTATGAATTTACCATCATGAAAATATGGGTTTCTGATATATAGTGATTCATTCAAGAATGAAAATTCGTTTTTCATAATGTAAAATGATAATGTTATTTAATATGAATCAATGAAATTTATGAATCATGAAGCGAACTATCTCATCCATGATCATGATTTGGAAACTATAACATTTTTATGGATGATTTGAAGACATTATCTATATGGTGAAATATGTGAGATATAAAGGGATCATAAAATCTAAAAATTCATATTTTCATATAAATAGAACAATAAGATATAAATGTGATGGATTGAGATACTCATGTGTTATGATTTCTAATTACACTACCACTCTTGGAAACCAGATAAGGTTGGTGATGCAGTTATTATGAAAGATAATGGATTTATAATCCTAAATGAGGACTAAGAGAGATACTATGTTTATGGATCTAGTAAATATGGATATGGAAATTATTATGCAATGGAGACATCACCTATTTTTAAAATTATTTAGAAACCAACTTTGTTAGAAAAGATTAAAAATTCCCATTGTGATGATGACAAATTTTAGATGAAAATTAGTGTTGTGAATGACGATAAATTGGTAGAATTAATTTATAAATATGGTGTAATGAAATTTTGAAAGAGATTATTTGTACCATATATACCTGATATAATATAAATACTTTTGAATGATGTACATAACTCAAATTTCGTTATACACCCTTGTAGGAAAAGTATGTTTAGGATTTGGGGGAAATTTTTTTGTGGGATAACATGAAGTAGAAAATTATGATTATTTTTATAAGTGTTTGGTTTTCCAATATGTGAATGTTTTGAGACAACATAGTAGAGAATGTATGTAACATCTTCTAATTCATGTGGTGAAATTGGATGACATCACTATAGACTTTGTTACATGACTACCAAAGAGTCATAGATGTAATGGAGAAATGTGGTTTATTGTTGATCTCCTCCCAAATATGAACTTTTCCTTGATACAAGAGAAGATTTACATTTTGAACACCTGATAAGGGTATATATTTATAATTTTTTAAGGATACCTTTTTCAATTTTTTCAGGTCAAGATATTCATTTTAAATAGAAATTTTGGAAGAGTTGTCATAAGGGTCTTGATAATGAGCTTTATTTGGGAACTATCTACCATCCTTGAAATAATGGATAGTTCGAAGGGACTATTCAGATGTTGGAAGACTTATTGCGATTAATCTCAATTGAAATTAAAGGTATATAGGGTCATTATTAACCTTTGGTGAATTTTTCCTATAACAATATTTTATATTAAAGTATTCAAATGGAACCATATAAAAAATTAGGTGGGTAGAGGTTTCATAATAATACTTGTTGGGAAGAAGTTGGTGAAAGAAAACTTATAGGACCCAAACATGTTAAAGAGACAATAATAATGGAAAAGGCTATTCGGGCACAAATTAAAGGAGCCCATATTAGGAAAGTGATTTTTCCCGATAATTAGAGTAATAATTTAGAATTATATGTGGGTGATTGTGTTTTTGTGATAGTGTCTCAATGAAAGGGTGTTATATGTTTGGTAATAAAGAGAAATAGAGCCCTAGGTACATCAGAACCTTTTAAATTCATGAAATAATTTTAGTTTTTTCTTATCATCAAGAAATGCTTCCAAATATATCAAAATTACATGATGTGTTAAATATATAATTATTAAGGAAGTACATGATAGAACCAATGCATATGATCACCTATGATGAAATATAATTGAAACCTAATCTATCAAACTATGAATAACCAATCTCGAGTCTTGATATTAGAGAGAAGGTGTTGAGGAATCAAACAACTCCACTTATAAAGGTACTTTGGAGAAATCACAAAATAGAGGAAGAAACATGGGAACCAGATGATATTATGAAGACGAACTACCCTCATAGGTTAATAAGGTAATATCCCTCAAATTTTGAGTATTGAATTCACATTGGATGGAATAATGAAACACCCCAAAACTTTAAAATATATTTCACGTAGAATAAATTTAATTTCGAAAATAGCTTAGGATACACACAACACTAGGTTTAAATGAAAAATGATACTCTATAAAAATATTATTAAATATGACCATTATAACCCAAAAATTAAATTACTAGTTATGAATGTTTCTAAATACATTATTAAAATTATAGTAATCTATGTATTATAAATAAAAAAATAATCATTTAATAGAAAAAAAGTGTTCTGAAAAACTATATCTTTTCTAAAGGAAAATTTAGTCACTCTTTTCCCAAATAATTTAAAATTTGTTTTTACCTATTTTTTAAATTTTATTTGATAAAATGAGATTAATTTTGTAAGTCCTTATATCAAAATTATCTTAGTGTTAATTTTTAGTAGTTTTTTGATATGTTTCATTTGTCGATGAATAGTGAAAAATGCTAAATTGTAATTGAAAATTTCATTTTAATTTAAATTATTTATAAAGTTAAATTATATTTAAAATTGGTTCTAATGTAACATTACTTAAATTATATATCTAGTAATACAATTTAGGTCATAGTAATAATTTTCATATTGAACATTGATTTAAAAACTTTGTAAACTTTGTAACATTTTCTCTCTGAAAACTCACTTTCTCATCACATCGACAAGATTAATTTAAAATTAAAATGTATCAATTATTTAAAATTTACCTGAATAATGGATTAAAAAATTGGAATAATAATTATCTATATTCTAAAATGATATTAAGATAATTTTTTACCATAATTAATAATATAAAAAACACAAAATATTTTCAGTGGTTAAGGTAAAACTGGTTTACCTAAGGGTTAAAATAAAAATATAGTGGTTAAAATGACCTACAAACTTGTATAAAATATATTTTATGGACATATCTAGTCATTATAATATCTAATTATAAAAAATAAACCTTTTTTAAACCTTTTTTGAATATAAATAATTTTCTATCATCCTTTTCTTCTCAAAATTTACAAGTGTGATAATCACCTCACTTCCAAAATGCCACCCACTATTTTACCTTCTTAAAAACATAAAACCAATTGTGGGTCATCCAATAACTACCCAAATATCTTCAAAAAATTTATTCCCTCACCTAATAAGCCATTTTTTATAAATAAATCCTAGGAAGTATTTTACTTCAAACCTAAGGATGTTACCCGAAGAAGAGGTAATATTATTCAATGAATGTTTTCTGTTTTATTTATTCCTCCACCTAATTAAATTATTATTAAACATTTATGATACATTAAAAATATTATATTACATATCATTATATTTTTTATTTTAATTTAATGTCCTACAATCTTCTTCTACTTCTGTCAAATGGGTTATCAAATCATCATTCGTGCGTTGGGCGGACTACCTCCTCACGAATCGATGTCATTTGTTTTTTCCATTAAAACCTCTAAATGTTAGGTATTATAATGGATATAAAGTATATGTATGATATTTATAACATAATTAAATACATATATTCATTATATCATATATATATATATATTACATTCCATTTTGTAGGGGATATAAAAACATCACCCATGTGTATGGAAAACTATCATCTCACGAAGCATTGTGATTCTTCTTTCACTAAAAATTTACACAGAATGTGATAAGAATAAATTTAATGAATATTTGTGATATAAATGAAATAATTATGATATTTAGTACATATTTATCATTCTAAAGAGATTAAACATCATTTTAATTTTTTTTATCTTTTTACTCACTGAAAGATGATAACGTCGTTCATGTACGTGTGGACTACCACCTTCACGAAGCGTTGGGAATCTCTTTTCATCACCACAAAACATTTAATACATATATATAAGTAAATTTAATGAACTAATATAGTATTTATGATATTATTATCATTCTGTAATGAAAAAATATTACTTAACTCCTTCTCATAACGATCAATGAAAAATGGAAACATTACTCATGCGTACTTACGGCCTAACATCTCTGTGATCGTAATGCACTTCATTTCATAAAAATCATCTTTCATTATTGGTTTAAAAAGTATAATTGTTTTATGAACATTAAAATTATTTCATGATTAATATTATTGATATGTTTAAATAATGGCCTCTTTGGCCATAACAAACATACACAATTCATTTTTAACAAATAAGTCAAGTATCATTGAAACAACTGACATAATAATAATTGATTATGTAATTGTATATAAAATGGTAATAAGTGAAATAAAAAGAATAATAAACTTGAAAATTTTTCTTAATAAATAAAATAATTAAAATGAATTTATTATTCAGGAAGATAAATAACATACATGATGAGCTCGACTCAAGGTAAGGGATTTCATCAGAATTTCCCTTTATTAAGGAATATTGTAATGTTTTTCACCCAATTTATTTTAGATGGTGCATATACTAAACCTCTTAAATTTAATATCATTATTAATTAATAATTCAGGGTATTTTATATTTCTATTTGTGTTATTTCATAAAAGGGTATTTGACATGAAAATTACCAAGTGGTAAAAATTATTGTACAATCTCACTTTATTTTGTGATTGATTTCTTTATGTTAGAAAAATCACTTTATTATTGAAATTTTTCATTATAAATTAAATTTATCTTAAATATCCATATTATTTTATGAGTTATATGATTATTTCCTAAACTATATATGATTTTTAAATATGGTGCTTACTTTGAATGTTATTTGATTAACTAAGGAAATATAGATAAATCTCTATCCTTTTATTAATACGGATATTTGTTGATAAGGAATATTGTTCATTGATTAAATAGATCATTAGATATATGATAATATTTTTTAGAAAAGAATATATGGGTGGGGAATAGTTATAGATATCTCCTCGATGCATCAATCAGTCTCATGAGACAAATTAGTTGGCCAAGTACGATTGGTTTTTACATTGTATTTTTAAACTGTCTTGATGAAATATCTGATGGTAGATATATCATGATACCGGAGATAATGAACTATAATAATTTATAATTTACCTCATTAATAATACTATTATTATCATTACACGTGATATTTTTTCAATGATATTATATCTAGATGCATTTCATTCATAATTATTGGAGAAAAGGAATGTGTTTTTAGTTATTTACATTTCCATATTGATTATGCCTTATCGTATTGTAGAGACCCGAAGCTTAACGTACATAGACATTACATTACATTTGCGTAATACTTAGTACATAAAAAAAACACACACACAAGGAACATAATAGTTTAGTGTCTTTGGAAACTCGGAATAAAATCTTCTAATCGTGGTGAAAGATCTTCAACATCTCCCAATAACGATCTTCCTTTTTTTTCTTACCTAAAACCTTTCTTTATATCCCGGGGAAAAGAAAACATAAAAGGGTGAGCTCAAATGCTCAGTAAAGGTAAACTAAAGAAATATCAATCACATAATATTCATAAGAACATAACATTTTGGAAATCTTAACCTGCAAAAGAGATCATAATTTCATAACATCGGTTAAATCATAGTAGTGAAATGTAATCCCAATAATCATAACTTAAAACATGAAACTTTGTGGCATACACACATAATCATAGAGAATCATTTCTTATTAGTCAAGACTCATTTCCAAGACTATCTTAGTGTACAAAGTCCATTTCTGAACCAAGTTACCCTCGTTTCATTCCAGCTTCACTGAACCGGTATAACCTACCGTTCTAGCCATGTCTATCTCATGAGATATAAAATCTTTACCCAATGCATTGGAGGGAGATATATGTCCCACCCATCTCATAATTATACCATTCTTATGTGTGCCACAAAATCATAAATCATACATCATTGCATAACCCATATAGTAAAAATGGGATTCTTAAACAACATGACATCACAAAACAATTCATATAATATAAAGGAATTAATAAAAATATTTCCATCACAACATAATCAAATCAATTTAATAATAGGGATAGAAAAAGAAACCTATATTATCTTAGATGGAAAGTAATTTTGATAAAACACTTGAACTCCATTCTTGAGGAAAATATCCTTTCTACTTCAAATTTTTTTTCCTTTCTTAACATGTCATACAATTTTTAACTAAAAGAAGTTGATTAAAAATAAACATGAAAACCTGTAAAGTAAGATTCTTGGAAATATTGTTTTAATAATCCATTCATGTCGTATAAGTTAAAAAAAACATTCTTCGTACTTTTGTCGGAAAAGTCAAAAAGTACCTCGTACGAAAAAGGACAAAGGATTCCTTTCATATCTATTACAAAAAACTTACCGAAGGGTAAAATTTGATATAAACTATTGTAGAAGGATGGAAATAATATTACATATTGAGGGAACATGGATGTGGATGATAAAATACACCCCAGTAAATTCCAAAGAATAAACAATCTCGGATAAAAATGAGATTGTGATATTTTCCCTTAACTTTTGTCCGATATGATTTGTACGTATCCGAACCTCCTGTATAATGATTTAAATAATGTCATTAACTTATTACAGAATCATATTCATTGTTATGATATCATATATGGTTCACTTATGACTTTATAATACCCGTTCTTTTGTAAATTCCATGTTAAAGAAGCATTTTGGGTAAAATCGTTTCATTTATCGTAGGTGTTTGGACTTGTTGTTCTTGACATTATTATTACTTATATCATGATTTAATTACTTCCAGAATATAAAATATGATTTATATATCATATATATTTAGTATATATATATATATATAGTAGATAGATAAATGAAATGAAACACACCGTTCATGGAGACGGTAGTCCGTATGTACGCATGAACGCTGTTTTCCTTTCCTTATTGTCTTGAATGGAAGTAAGTAGATGAAATGTATATATACATAAATCCATTAGATTTAACATGTCATATATTTCATTATTATTCATTATATATACTTTATAATGATTGTGGAATGGTTAACATGGATAATGAATCTCATCGCGTCGTGGAGACGGTAGTCCGTACGTACGCACGAGCGATGATATCGTTCTCATGGTCGTGGAATTGTGTTGAAGTGTATGTATACTATTTCAGTATCAATATCACTTTATAATAATTATATATAGTTAATCATTACACCATTATACCCATCCAATTATGGTGGTGGCGGAAAATAGATTACACCACGGCGTGGAGACGGTATTCCGTACGTACGCACGCGTGGTGATTTCCTTTTTCCGTAGGATGGATAGAAGGTTAATTAGAGTTGTTTCATATTTATAATAACATATAAGTATATAAGAAATACTTATTTTATTACTTTATCAGGAAACAACTAAATAAGAAGAAGTTGAAGAAGAAAGAAATTGAAAAAGATCGGTAATGGATATTACCTCTTTTTGACGCGCCTTCACTTAACCTCCACTTAATGAACTAAATATGGTCTTAGAAGAAGACCAGGACCTCTAGGAGGATACTAGGGAATTGGATAAGATATTTTTTCAGGGGTTGGCCGAGCTTGAATGCTCAAATTGGTGCGAGGAGGAGAGGGAGGACGTGCCCTTTTATAAGGGAGGAGAGGGGCACCTTAGGAAAATCTCAAAATATTATTTTATATTTAGGTCAAATTCGGTTTATAATGGTTCCAAAGGGTCTTATTTAGAAGCTAAAGTGGGTATGGGTCGAAATACTCTCATCCAATAGGATTTATACAAGTTTAGGTTATTATTTTAACCTTATCAATTAGATTTAACTCTATGTTAAATAATTTAACTTTTACTGTGTCTTTTTGTTTTCTTACACTATATGGTTAATAAACATACCATAACAAGCCAAACGAATCCCAAGTTGTTTATTATTAATATATCTATCCTTATCTAAGTCATTTGGCAGAACCTTGTATTTTTAGGAATTAAATAACAATTAATAATATAATATTTTTTAAAAACTAATTTATGTCAATTTTGACACAATTTGGTACATGATTTTTATGAAATTCATAACAGAATGATAAGTTCGATACAAGTTACTTATATCAACAATAACATGTCATATTAACCTATAAAATTAATTTAGTTCCTAAAAAGTCTCAAATTATATTTATTTTGGTATTTATAACATCAATTATGTCAATATTTCATTAATAAGATAATTACTCCATCATCGTTGTGTCATAAATAAATTAAATTATTTAATGTCTAAAAATTAAAAATAAAATACAATTATGTAGGATATATTTTTATCTTTATAATTAATATTTATAGTAGAATTTATCTTATGTATAACCCCATATTAAAAATGATTTACTTATTAACCTTCGATTTTAACTATTTTAACCCTTCTTTAAATAAATTAATAATAATTGTCCTAATCTAATCCAAGTGGTCCCAAATGGTCATATTGTATTCCTAAGGTTGTTTTTGGTCGAATTACACTTGTCCAATAGAATTAGGACATGTGTTAGGGTAATAATAATATCATTTTTACCCTTAATTACCCTATTTACTTTTAACCGTGGTAAAAAAATGTAAAAAGTTACTATTCACCAAAAATTATTTTCATCTCATTGAATCACATTTTACATACTAACATCAACTGTGTATCTCAGATTTTTGAAATTCCACTCACATAAGCGGTAAAATTATGTTTTATGAAAAATTCAGTTTTTTTAACTACCACTTAGTGGTTTCACTAATCATCAAAAAATGAAAGTTTCCAGAAAAATACCAAAAATTAGATCCAAGATATATTTGATATTATGAATTCAAAAATTATGTCTATTTTATTAAATTCAAAACATATCAGTTACATTAACTATTTTAAAAATTAATTCCCGTCGTCAAAACAAATAGCGTGTTTTTAAGAGATAATAACTATCAAAAGATTGACATTTGTTTATAACTGGTTTAAATGTGAAATTACATCCAATGACCAAAATTGTATTAAATTGTGAAAATATATTCTAAATATACATTAAAACCACTCAAATTAATAATTTATCACTATTAATTATTTCAATTAAAAAGGTTGTTCTTAATTAAAATTTTGTAATTTTCACTATTCATTAGAATATAAAAGTTATTCGAAAAGTACCAAAATTTCACCTTAGGCTAAATTCGATACTCCTAATCCAAAAATGAAGTCCATTTTGAAAAATAAAATTTATAAAATTTCAAAAATTTGTTATTACTATTCATAATGGCTAGTTTTAATAATATTTTAATAGCATATTGTTGTTTAGTAAAACTCGTTATTGCGTACTACACACGCTATCGAGGAAGGTCGCGATTGCGTGTAATGCAAGGCAAGTCAAGGATGCGTGTTTTTAAAGCTCCTTCTGGTGTAGCGTACAACACATGAAATTAATGAAATTAAAAAGAATATTTTTCAAAAAATCTCGGGGTGTTACATTTTACCCCCCTTAAAATGAATTTCGCCCTCGAAATTCGTCGGGGTTATAAATGGGTTACTACACGAAAGTTTCTTTAATAGAAACCCACATCGTAAAAAGGAATACCAAAACCAATCTTTAAAAACAAAAGTATGAAACGTAATGGTTACCCAAATAAACTAATCACTGGGTTTCCACATAGGTGAAAATATGGATATGGAAGAGAAATCTAACCATCATGTTCTGATGGAGAGTGGTAGAGAACACGGCTGTGGAAAAGCCAGCAATCACAAAGCCATAAATTTGTGATGATCTAAGGTACCATCTGAATCATCAGATATAAAAGCACTAGGACAACATTTTTTGTTTTCAAGATCATTTCCCTAAAGTTGATGAAATTGGAATTAGAAGAAATACTTTCGTGATTTTGGTATAGTCTCACCGTTTGTCGTTATTTGTAAAATTTCCACTTCATCTCTTAATGAAATGATGTTGAATTTGTCATTCTTTATGTGTTAGCAGATCATGTGATAGAATGATGGGTCATTCCATCTGTCTCAAACAAAAGGTCATAAAAGTTATCAAAAAATACATAAGTCCATCTATAGTGAGATTAATCATATATGGTTCCTAAAATGGACTTATACTTCATATATCATACTGCTTAAAATAATAAAACTAGTTTCTACAAAACAGGGTCTTCTTGTAGGCTAGTGGTAGGCGATAAAGGCCAGTCGCACTTCGGTTGTGGGTTCGATTCCCACGGCCTTGTCCGGCGTGATGGGCTGTCGCCCATCCTGCAGATTGTCCTTTTTCGAAAACTATATTACTATAACATCACATCAATAATATCGAAAAAACTTCTATCCTTAAATAATACTAACTTATGTCCAACATAATCCATTACAATCTTTAGGCATATCCATAATACTTCATTCTACTCTCATAATATAGTGAAAACGATTACCAGAGATTTAATACCATCGTTGATCTCCATATATCATAAGATATGTCTTTTTGGTCACATTACAAACATTCAAAGGCCTTAATCATGTATTCTCTTGAATACCCATTGAACCTTATTGAAAACATGAATGCAGTTAAAAGTTAACACTTTCTACATACCAAAATCCTCAAAATTCTATATACTCAAACCATGATATCACTTAGTCCTTATATAAATCATGAGGTCATGAATACTGTCAAACATTTCATTTTCTCATTATCCCTTCATTATGCGCATATCATCTACTTTCCAAAATATTTGAATTACTTTTCATGGTTACTGGTACCTTAAAATTATTGAAAACCACAATAGACCAATACATAAATATTTCAATACACTATAAAAGTACCTCAACAACATTATTCTTGAATACCAATACATAAACACTTCAGTCCATCCACTTCAATGATTGTCTTGGAATAAGTCCTTCCTTGATTTAGAAGTAACTTCTTAGGTCAGGGCATTGAGTTGGGTAATGCCCATGTTCTCCACAAATAAGACATTGAACTCCATAACAGTCTTTCACTATATGACCCTTTTCTCCACGCAGATAACATCGGTCCCTCCATTTGAGGTATTCCTCATGGTTCTTCTTCCCTTCTTTAGAAATCTCAATCATCCTTTCTTTATGCTCCTCAACATGCGAACATGCATAATAGTTTATCTTCCTCTTCATTGATGAATTAGGCATACCACTAAATTTCACCTTGTTAATCATATATCGTGATGACTTATTCGGCATAATCATATGATCTTTCTCTCTAGGAATTACAAAATTGTGTTACTCATAGTCCCCAATTTGTCCATTGGATTCAATGTTAACTGAATTCTTTCTGGTTCCCTCCATTAACTAAAACACAAAAAGAATCTTGTGAGAGGCAAAAATCATGCTAGAGAAAACATAGTAAAGGGGGAGTACCCTCAATATCTTACATATTAGGTTAAATTCTATGATCATTATCATAGTTCTAGGACTGTATCCTATACATATACTTATCCTTAGGGACATCCCTAGACATACCTTAGAAATATCTCTAGGGATCTCACTAACGTTTTCGCATCCTAGTTTCCAAAGGTTGACAAAACTTTTCCTTTGATACCAACTGTAGAGACCCGACGCTTAACGTACATAGAAATTACATTAATTTTGCATAATACTTAGTACATAACAAAAACACACACACAAGGACCGTAATAGTTTATTGTCTTTGGAAACTCGGAATAAAATCTTCTAATCGTGGTGAAATATCTTCAACATCTCCCAATAACGATCGTCCTTTTTTTTCTTACCTAAAACCTTTCTTTATATCCTGGGGAAAAGAAAACATAAAAGGGTGAGCTGAAATGCTTAGTAAAGGTAATAAAAATAAATATCAATCACATCATATTCATAAGAACATAACATTTTGGAAATCTTAACCTGTAAAAGAGATCATAATTTCATAACATGGGATAAATCATAGTAGTGAAATGTAATCCCAATAATCATAACATAAAACATGAAACTTTGTGGCATACACACATAATCATAGAGAATCATTTTTTATTAGTCAAGACTCATTGTCAAGACTATCTTAGTGGACAAAGTCCATTTCTGAACCAAGTTACCCTAGTTTCAGTCCTGCTTCACTGAATCGGTATAACCTACCGTTCCAGCCATGTCTATCTCATGAGATATAAAATCTTTACCCAATGCATTAGAGGGAGATATAGGTCCCACCCATCTCATAATTATACCATTCTTATGTGTGCCACAAAATCATAAATCATACATCATTGCATAACCCATGTAGTAACAATGGGATTTTTAAACAACATGACATCATAAAACAATTCATATAAGATAAAGGAATTCATAAAAATACTTCCATCACAACATAATCAAATCCATGTAATAATAGGGATATAAAAATAAACCTATATTATCTTATATGGAAAATAATTTTGATAAAACACTTGAACTCCATTCTTGAGGAAAATATCCTTTCTACTTCAAAAACATTTTTCCTTTCTTAACATGTCATACAATTTTAAACTAAAATAAGTTGATTAAAAATAAAATTGAAAACTTGTAAAGTAGTATTCTTGGAAATATTGTTTTAAAAATCCATTCATACCATATAAGTTAAAAAAACATTCTTCGTACTTTTGTCGGAAACGTCAAAAAGTACCACGTACGAAAAATGAAAAAAGATTCCTTTCATATATTTTAAAAAAAACTTACCGAAGGGTAAAATTAGATATAAACTATTGTAGAAGGATGAAAATAATATTACATATTGAGGGAACATGGATGTGGATGATAAAATACACCCCAGTAAATTTCAAAGAATAAACAATCTCGGATAAAAATGAGATTGTGATATTTTCCCTTACCTTATGTTCGATATGCTTTGTATGTATCCGAACCTCCTGTATAATGATTTAAATAATGTCATTAACTTATTACAGAATCATATTCATTGTTATGATATCATATATGGTTCACTTATGACTTTATATTACCCGTTCTTTTGTAAATTCCATGTTAAAGAAGCGTTTTGGGTAAAATCGTTTCATTTATCGTAGGTGTTTGGATTTGTTGTTCTTGACATTATTATTACTTATAACATGATTTAATTACTTCCAGAATATAAAATATTATTTATATATCATATATATTTAGTATATATATATATATATATAATAGATAGATAAATGAAATGAAACACACCGTTCATGGAGACGGTAGTCCGTACGTACGCATGAACGCTGTTTTCCTTTCCTTATTGTCTTGACTGGAAGTAAGTAGATGAAATATATATATAAATAAATCTAGTAGACTTACCATGTCATATATTTCATTATTATTCATTATATATACTTTATAATCATTCTGGAATAGTTAACATGGATAACGAATCTCATCGCGTCGTGGAGACGATAGTCCGTATGTACGCACGAGCGATGATATCGTTCCCATGGTCGTGGAATTGTGTTGAAGTGTATTTATACTATTTCAGTATCAATATAACTTTATAATAATTATATATAGTTACTCATTACACCATTATACCAATCCAATTATGGTGGTGGCGGAAAATATATTACACCACGGCGTGGAGATGGTATTCCGTACGTACGCACGCGCGGTGATTTCCTTTTTCCGTAGGATGGATAGAAGGTTAATTAGAGTTGTTTCATATTTATAATAACATATCAGTATATAATAAATACTGATATTATTACTTTATCATGAAACAACTAAATAAGAAGAAGTTGAAGAAGAAAGAAATTGAAAAAGATCGGTAATGGATATTACCTCTTTTTGATGCGCCTTCACTTAACCTCCACTTAATGAACTAAAGATGGTCTTTGAAGAAGACCATGACCTCTAGGATGATACTTGGGAAGTGGATAAGATATTTTTGTAGGGGTTGGCCGAGCATGAATGTAACGACCCAAAGTTTCATTAATGGAAAATCCCTATTGATCCAGTTAAATGTGTCTTTATGAAAAAAAAAATGTTTTTATAAGATTTCAACTTCTTTAGTTTTACGTTAATATTTGTGACCGTTACTTTTATAGCCGTTGAACAGTGATCATCTGAGTAGTATAAATATAAGGCTTTAACGAAACCATTTCTACTTAGACAAAGGAAGCGATGGCCTCATCCAGTAGAATTTCCCCTTACGAAGCCCATTCGTCGGAGCTCGGAAAAGAGGTGACGTCTTTGGGCTTTTCCCTTGGCCAAGCCCAAGCTTAGCTTCATCAAGTCAAGCTCGAACCTGATCGTCTATGGGAAAAATGGAAGTTGATAGAGATTATCACTCGAGCGATGTTATCCGAGCAACCCCAAGAGTCTGTCACCATCGCACACCTTACCCTTAGGTCTTATGCGGCTATTTTAAGGGGTTATGTAACAAATAAGTAGAACCATGTTAATGTACATTATTTTTTGTATATAATAATGAATATAATTTTTTTGATACATTGTAATTAGTTTTTAAAGTACAAATGGTGTTTTTAGTTATTATTTAATTAAGAATTATATTTTATTAAATTAAAGGATTTTTGAATTAAATAATATTTTAATAAAACATTATTATTAATATTAAATTAATTTTTATTAAATATAAATGATCTTATAATTTTATGAATGCAATTAAATTTTTTATTAAGGTTTGAAGGCTATTTCTGTCAAAACCCGTGAATTTTTTATAAATGTCGGTTTTTATTTTAAAAGTGAAAATTCACTTATTGAGAAAATTATTTAGATAAAATAAATATTATTTTTGGAATCAGGACGTCGAAATTATCCAACGGTGAATTTTTCATAATTTTCTGAGACAGTCAAATTTTTGGGTAAAAATTAAATACCATTTAAATATATAATGTGTTTTATGACATCATAATGACCCAATGGTGATGTAATAAAATACCATAATCCTTATGTTCGGCCAATATGTGTTTTATCATTAAAATAATGAGGTTTTGGGTTTGTTTGACTTACTTTTCAAAGCATTAATGGAGCCCTCAAGACTTATTCAACACTTTGCCTTTTTAAATTAATTTCCATGGGAGTGTGACTCACCTCCACATAAGCAACCCTATTTTTTTAATAAATACGGACCTTGGACTTGTAAAATATTGTTTTCCTCTTTCCTTTTCCAGAAACCAAGGGCAAATACCATGAGATGGTTTGTGGTTTGGATTATTTTAATATAAGGGGTCCCAAACCTAAATAATAAAGAATTCTCTCACCTTTCCTATATAATCCCACCCAAGCTCCCACTTCCTCCTCACTCAAAGCCCTTGAAGTTCGTCCAACCTCTGCCCTACTCTCTCTAGAATCCTCTCAAGGTGCCCCAAGCTCCCAAGAATCCTCTCACAAGCCTCTCTCTAGCCTTTGGAAGCACACTTCCAAGTAAGGGGTTTTCTTCCTTTCTCATTTTTGTCAATTTTATTTAAGTTGTATTGCCCTTTTATTTTCAATTATGAATGTTGGGGTATGGTTTTGCACCTCTCCCATACTGCCCTCTTATTGTTTGAATGATGGGAGACCCCTTTCTCTCTCATTAAATGCCTCCCATGTACACCCGTTACTATGCCGAAATTCGGAAAGAAACCTTTTTGTCTTCTTTTATATTCAAGCAATACTTTTGTATCATGAATCTAAATTCCTTTTCAATTGTTGAGACATGTATCTATATGACCTCCTTACTGTCCATTTCATGTAAATATGATGAGGAACCGCTTTCTCTCTCATCAACCTTTTTTATGAATTCTTATGTCACGCCGTTACGCTGCCGAAATCACACCGATTTTCTAAGCCAATATCATTGTGTAGTGAATACCATGCCCATTTCTCCATCAAGGGTATTCACCATTATGAACATTTACTTATTGATTATAAAGTTTCATGTATGAACTCCACATCCCTTTATCGTGGAATAAATGATTATGTTTTATGAATCCATGTTTTATGATCCATGTGGCACACTTATGCATGAAATGAAATGTTTACGAAGGGTGCGCCCATTATAGCGCTCCAATGCATTGGGTAAAGTATAGTATCATGATACGTCATGTGCAATGAGTGTTTACTCATGCTAATTCAACTACAATGAGGGTTTACTCGTGCTTCATGTGCAATGAGGGTTTACTCATGCTCCATGTGCAATGAGCCTTGGCTCATGCTAATTCAATGTTAAGTGTTGTTGCCACATTTCCATGTTATGATTATCATGCTTTATCATGCCTTTATGTTCATGTTTCTATTATGCTCTATTGATATTCCTATTGCCTAACATGTATTTCACTCCTCATTTTATTCATTGTTTACTCCCTTACTGGGCTTTATAGCTCACCCTTTTCTTACGCAAGTCCTCAGGTTATCCCATGCAATGCTATGTACGAAGGAATGTAGTGGTCATGTAAAGGAAGTTTTCAATAAAGATGTTGCATTTAAAGTTTAAAGCTTTTATGTAATGATCCTAAGCCTCAAAGACACTAAACCTCTTGATCTTCTTTTTTGGATCAAGTGAAGTTTTATGTAATAAATCATGTTTAAGTTGTAATAAAAAGCAGGTTTCTCATAGTTGGTATCAGAGGATAGGTTTAGTTATTTTTGGGATTAGGAAACCCTAGTAAATCCTTAGATACAAGACTAATCATAATAAAAACATCCCTAAGTTTTGTTAAATACTAAGTAAGTGGTTTATCAAACAAATACATCCCTGTCTGGATACGATCAGGTAGAGGCGGCTCTGGCACAGATGTATCCTAGGGGTAAAACCCGAAAACACCGCTTTGAGCTAGACTCGAACGGGAACTAGTGCACGACAACAGGTCTAGCTGCACTCTTGGTTACGACACTCCCGGGGGATATGTTTTTATAAATTCACAATCTTAGTATGAACCCTTATTAAGGGAAAAATGCCCCTAAGAATATATGTTAGAAGGAAGATCATGAAAAGCCTGGATTGAATCCTATAGACTCATGAGTTAAAGAGATTAAAGTTTATTTATAAGTCATCAACTTTTCTCTTTGGATTACCCTTTATGTGTTACCCCTAACTTTCCTTTTATTCCAGCCAATGCCCGGTAATAGGAGAACTCGGGCTAACAACCGTTGTGAAGATCAGTGTGATGATTCTACTTATGAGATGCCCAATCCAATGGGAGCGAGAATCGCGAACTTTGTCACGCTTCTCTCTCAGCTAACTCAAGTTTTGAATAGAAACACTGGTCAAGAGGAACGTTCAACCCCCCCCCCCTAAGAATGAACAAGTCGCTATTGAAAGCTTCATGAGACAAAGGCCTCCTACTTTTAGTGGATCATCCGATCCCACGATTGCTGAAAAATGGATCAACTCCATTGAAAAAATATTCTCCATCCTCCAATGATCTGAAAAAGAGAAGGTTCCCCTGGCGACTTATCATATGGAGGGTGAATCTGATCAATGGTGGACATTGATAAAAAATATGAAGCCTGAGGAGGAGATCGAGGCTTTGTAATGGAAGGTATTCCGGAAGATGTTTTTCGATAAATATTTTCCACGCACCCTCCGTCTTAAGATGGAAAGGGAATTCCTTTCCCTCAAACAGAAAGATGAAGAATCTGTGGGAGCATACGAGGAAAACTTCACAAGGCTTGCACGATACGCTTCCGGCTTTGTCGTTACCCCTGAATGCAAGGTTGACCGCTTCTTTGGTGGGCTGAAGCCTAGCTTGCGGAAAGCATTAGCGATCCGTGACTTCGACAACTATGAGGAAATTGTCCGATGTGCCCTCAAGGTTGAAATGGATATCGGAGAATCACAGGGGTATCATGGGGACACGAAGCGTAAGGTAGACTTCATTGCTGGTGGTCCAATGGATAAATCCAACGGCGCTAAGAAATTCCAGCACCCCACTTGCCAAAAGTGTGGAAAGAAGCACCGTGGAAATTGCCTTAGGAGGACAAGAAAATGCTTCAAGTGTGGAAGAGAAGGGCACCTAGCTGTTAACTGTCAGCAAGAAGGACCCGCGGCTGCGACAGAGGATAGGAACGCTCCGTTCGAACCTCAACGCGTTGTTCAATGCTTCAAATGCAAAGAACCGGGTCATTTTGTGAATCAGTGCCCTAATCCAAGGGTTATCGGAGGCAATCAAAAACCTCCAAGACAGCAAGGAAGATCTTTTGCCATCACATCTGCCGAAGTGAACCCCGAAAACGAAGTGGTGACAGGTACGCTAGTTATTCATTCAAGAATAGCGAACGTACTTTTTGATTCAGGTTCTACGCATTCTTTTATATCTCAAAAGTTTAGTAGAACAATCCCTACACCACCACAAATCATGGAAGTAAAGATGCCGGTGAGTACGGAAAATGGGGAAATCATTGCATCCCATGAGTATAAGTCCTCCCCTGTTATAATATGTGGTTTGAATTTCCCAGAGAACCTCTTCATAATCCCTTTGGTGGAATTTGATGCAATTCATGGCATGGATTGGCTTTCATTATATAGAGCCAACATAAATTGTCGGGAGAGGGAAATCACACTCCATATGGAGAGTCGTCCCCCGATTCTTTACAAGTGTCAGGAGGAAGATGAATCTCCTTTAGCTCCATCATCTCAAGCATGGATATTACTGCCTTATGAGAACGCATATCTGGCTCAGATGATTAAGTTCAAGGAAGAAACCACCCTTGAAGAAATTCCGATTGTGAGGGAATTCGCTGAAGTATTTCCCGAGGAACTTCCTGGTCTTCCTCCAAGAAGAGATGTTGAGTTCTCAATTGAACTTATACCTGGGGCGCTACCAATATCCAAGACTCCATATAGAATGGATGTTGTTGAGCTTGAATAGATGAAGAAACAACTACAGGAGAATCTGGATAAAGGGTTTATACGCCCAAGTGCATCACCATGGGGTGCACCAGTCCTCTTCGTCAATAAGAAGGATGGGTCAATGCGGCTTTGCATCGATTATCGTGAACTTAACAAAATCACGATAAAGAACAAGTATCCTCTCCCAAGAATCGATGACTTGTTTGATCAGCTGCATGGAGCACAATACTTCTCCAAGGTCAACTTGCGGTCGGGATATTATCAAGTAAGGGTGAAGAAGGAAGATATCCCCAAGACTGCTTTTCATACAAGGTACGGGCACTATGAATTCATAGTAATGCCTTTCGGACTCACCAATGCTCCAGCAATATTCATGGACTTGATGAATAGAGTCTTTATAGATTACCTAGACAAATTTGTGGTAGTATTTATAGATGATATTCTAATATACTCCAAAACCAAGGAGGACCATGAGGAGAATTAAAAAACTGTACTAGAGACTTTGCGCAAGGAGAAGCTCTATGCAAAGTACAGCAAGTGTGAGTTTTGGTTGAAGGAAGTCTCATTCATGGGTCATATCATCACAAGCAATGGGATATCTGTGGACCCCTCCAAAACAGATGCAATTGAGGGATGGTCGAGGCCAACATCGGTAACTGATATCCGTAGCTTCTTGGGGTTAGCTAGATATTATCGACGATTTGTGAGAAATTTGTCACGATTGTCCAACCCTCTTACCAAGCTAACTCGAAATGGAGTAATGTTTTCCTAGAGTGATGAATGCGAAGAAAGCTTCAAGGAGTTGAAAAGGAGGCTTATCACTGCACCCGTGCTCACTTTACCCACAAGTGGGGAGCTTTTTGTGGTATTCAGTGATGCTTCGAAGAAGGGCTTAGGATGTGTGCTGATGCAAAATGATAAAGTGATATCCTATGCCTCAAGGCAGTTGAAAATCCATGAGCGAAACTATCCAACGCATGATCTGGAGTTGGCGGCGGTGATCTTTGCCTTGAAAATCTGGCGGCATTATCTCTATGGAGAGAAATGTGAGATATATACTGACCAAAAGAGTCTTAAATATATATTCACACAGAAAGAGCTTAATATGCACCAGAGAAGATGGATAGAGCTCATCAAGGATTATGAATGTTAAATACATTACCACCCTGGGAAGGCGAACAAGGTGGCGGATGCCCTAAGTAGAAAGGATCCAGCAATTCTATCAATGATGAGAATTGAGAAGGATCCAATCTTCTTAGACTTGATGAAGATGGACGTGGGAATCATAAAGAAGGGAACATCATCAATCCTTTCACAAATGATTGCTCAACCATCTCTTTTGGAAAGATTAAAGGATGCTCAAAAGGATGATGCGGGAATCCAAGAAAAAGTGGAAGCTATCAAAAAGGGAAAATCCTCAGAGTTTAATGTTAATGAAGAAGGAATTGTGCGGTTTGGGAAAAGACTATGTGTTCCATCAAGTTCGGAGCTGAAGAAGGAACTTTTGGATGATGCACATAGTGAAAATTTCTCTATTCACCCAGGGAGTACAAAGATGTATCGAGATCTCCGAGAAAACTTTTGGTGGGATAATATGAAGAAGGAGATCACTGAATATACATCAAAGTGCCTGGTGTGTCAGCAAGTGAAGGCAGAGAGGCAGAAGTCTAAGGGGATGAAGAAACCATTGCCCATACCAAAATGGAAATGGGAGAACATCACCATGGACTTCGTCACTGGACTTCCAAGGACATCCAAAGGCAACAATGCAATCTGGGTTGTTGTGGATCGTCTTACAAAGACTGCACACTTCATTGCTATTCGAGAGGATTTCTCTTTAGATCAACTGGCACAGATATATATCAGGGAAGTGGTACAGTTTCATGGAGTACCACTATCTATTGTGTCTGACCGAGATCCATGATTTACCTCTATGTTTTGGAAGAGTCTTCAACATGCTCTGAATACTGAACTGAACATCAGTACGGCCTATCATCCTCAAACTGATGGCCAATCCGAGCGGACTATCCAAACACTTGAGGATATGTTGAGAACGTGCTCAATGGACTTTAAAGGAGGATGGGATCAACATCTTCCTCTAGTTGAGTTCTCTTATAATAATAGTTTCCACTCGAGCATCCAAATGGCACCATATGAAGCCCTGTATGGGAAAAGGTGTAGAACACCGGCATGTTGGGATGAGGTCGGTGAACGTAAGCTGCTTGGACCAGAAATGGTCGAAGAAATGGTGGAGAAGGTGAAAACCATTCAACAGCATATCAAGGCAGCCTAGAGTCGACAGAAGAGTTATGCAGATAATCGTCGACGAGACCTTGAGTTTAAAGTCGGAGACATGGTGTTTTTACGCATATCTCCGCGGAAGAAGGTCATGAGGTTTGGAAAGAAAGGGAAGTTAAGTCCAAGGTACATCAGCCCCTTCGAGATTCTTGATCGTGTTGGGGCTATGGCCTATCGACTAGCACTTCCACCTACTATGGCCAAGGTGCATGATGTCTGCCATGTATCCTTCTTAAGGAAGTACATACCGGACCCTTCACATGTACTCTCTTCTGAGGTGGTACAATTAGAAGATGATCTTTCTTATGAGGAGCAACCAGTGAAGATCTTAGATCGTAGAGAAAAAGTTCTACAAAATAAGACAATGCCCCTCGTCAAGGTGTTGTGGAGAAACCACAAGATTGAAGAAGCAACTTGGGAGTCAGAGGATATGATGAAGCTAAGTTACCCACATTTGTTTTAGTGTGGGAAAAGGAAAATTTCGAGGGCGAAATTTCTTAAGGGGGGAATGTTGTAACGACCCAAAGTTTCATTAATGGAAAATCCCTCTTGATCCAGTTAAATGTTTATTTATGAAAAAAAAATGTTTTTATAAGATGTAAACTTCTTTAGTTTTACGTTAAGATTTGTGACTGTTACTTTTATAGCCGTTGAACAGTGAACATCTGAGTAGTAAAAATATAAGGCTTTAACGAAACCATTTCTACTCAGACAAAGGAAGCGATGGCCTCCTCCAGTAGAATTGCCCCTTACAAAGCCCATTTGTCGGAGCTCGGAAAAGAGGTGGCGTCTTTGGGCTTTGCCCTTGACCAAGCCCAAGCTGAGCTTCATCAAGTCAAGCTCGAACGTGATCGTCTATGGGAAAAATGGAAGTTGATAGAGATTACCACTCGAGCGATGTTATCCGAGCAACCCCAAGAGTCTGTCACCATCGCACACCTTACCCTTAGGTCTTATGCGGCTATTTTAAGGGGTTATTTAACAAATAAGTAGCACCATGTTCATGTACATTATTTTTTGTATATAATAATGAATATAATTTTTTTGATACATTGTAATTAGTTTTTAAAGTACAAATGGTGTTTTTAGTTATTATTTAATTAAGAATTATATTTTATTAAATTAAAGGATTTTTGAATTAAATAATATTTTAATAAAATATTATTATTAATATTAAATTAATTTTTATTAAATATAAATGATCTTATAATTTTATGAATGCAATTAAATTTTTTAGTATGGTTTGAAGGCCATTTCTGTCAAAACCCGTGAATTTTTTATAAATGTCGGTTTTTATTTTAAAAGTGAAAATTCACATATTTAGAAAATTATTTAGATAAAATAAATATTATTTTTGGAATCAGGACGTCGAAATTATCCAACGGTGAATTTTTCATAATTTTCTGAGACAATCAATTTTTTGGGTAAAAATTTAATACCATTTAAATATATAATGTGTTTTATGACATCATAATGACCCAATGGTGATGTAATAAAATACCATAATCCTTATGTTCGGCCAATATGTGTTTTATAATTAAAATAATGAGGTTTTGGGTTTTTTTGACTTACTTTTCAAAGCATTAATGGAGCCCTCAAGACTTATTCAACACTTTGCCTTTTTAAATTAATTTCCATGGGAGTGTGACTCACCTCCACATAAGCAACCCTATTTTTTTAATAAATCCGGACCTTGGACTTGTAAAATATTGTTTTCCTCTTTCCTTTTCCAGAAACCATGGGATGGTTTGTGGTTTGGATTATTTTAATATAAGGGGTCCCAAACCTAAATAATAAAGAATTCTCTCACCTTTCCTACATAAACCCACCCAAGCTCCCACTTCCTCCTCACTCAAAGCCCTTGAAGTTCGTCCAACCTCTGACCTACTCTCTCTAGAATCCTCTCAAGGTGCCCCATGCTCCCAAGAAGCCTCTGACAAGCCTCTCTCTATCCTTTGGAAGCACACTTCCAAGTAAGGGGTTTTCTTCCTTTCTCATTTTTGTCAATTTTCTTTAAGTTGTATTGCCCTTTTATTTTCAATTATGAATGTTGGGGTATGGTTTTGCACCTCTCCCATACTGCCCTCTTATTTTTTGAATGATGGGAGACCCCTTTATCTCTCATTAAATGCCTCCCATGTACACATGTTACTATGCCGAAATTCCAAAAGAAACCTTTTTCTCTTCTTTTATATTCAAGCAATACTTTTGTATCAAGAATCTAAATTCCTTTTCAATTGTTGAGACATGTATCTATATAACCTCCTTACTGTCCATTTCAGGTAAATATGATGAGGAACCCCTTTCTCTCTCATCAACCTTTTTTATGAATTCTTATGTCATGTCGTTACGCTGCCGAAATCACACCGATTTTCTAAGCCAATATCATTGTGTAGGAATACCATGCCCATTTCTCCATCAAGGGTATTCAACTTTATGCACATTTACTTATTGATTATAAAGTTTCATGTATGAATTCCACATACCTTTATTGTGGAATAGATTATTATGTTTTATGAATCCATGTTTTATGATCCATGTGGCACACTTATGCATGAAATGAAATGTTTAAGAAGGGTGCGCCCTTTATAGCGCTCCAATGCATTGGGTAAAGTATAGTATCATGATACGTCATGTGCAATGAGTGTTTACTCATGCTAATTCAAGTGCAACTAGGGTTTACTCGTGCTTCAAGTGCAATGAGGGTTTACACATGCTCCATGTGCAATGAGCCTTGGCTCATGCTAATTCAATGTTAAGTGTTGTTGCCACATTTCCATGTTATGATTATCATGCTTTATCATGCCGTTATGTTCATGTTTTTATTATGCTCTATTGATATGCCTATTGCCTAACATGTATTTCACTCCTCATGTTATTCACTGTTTACTCCCTTACTGGGCTTTATATCTCACCCTTTTCTTACGCATGTCCTCAGGTTATCCCATGCATTGCTAAGTATGAAGGAATGTAGTGGTCATGTAAAGGAAGTTTTCAATAAAGATGTTGTATTTCATGTTTGAAGCTTTTATGTAGTGATCCTAAGCCCCAAAGACACTAAACCTCTCAATCTTCTTTGTTGGATCAAGTGATGTTTTATGTAATAAAGCATTTTTAAGTTGTAATAAAAAGCAGGGTTGTCATATTGAATGCTCAAATTGGTGTGAGGAGGAGAGGGAGGACGTGCCCTTTTATAAGGGAGGAGAGGGGCACCTTAGGAAAATCTCAAAATATTATTTTATATTAAGGTCAATTTCGGTTTATAATGGTTCCAAAGGGTCTTATTTCAAAGCTAAAGTGGGTATGGGTCGAAATCATCTCATACAATAGGATTTATAGAAGTTTAGGTTATAATTTTAACCTTATCAATTAGATTTAACTCTATGTTAAATAATTTAACTTTTACCGTGTCTTTTTGTTTTCTTACACTATATGGTTAATAAACTTACCATAACAAGCCAAACGAATCCCAAGTTGTTTATTATTAATATATGTATCCTTATCTAAGTCATTTGGCAGAACCTTATATTTTTAGGAATTAAATAACAATTAATAATATAATATTTGTTTTAAAAACTAATTTATGTCAATTTTGACATAATTTGGTACATGATTTTTATGAAATTCATAACAGAATGATACGTTCGATCCAAGTTACTTATATCAACAATAACATGTCATATTAACCTAGAAAATTAATTTAGTTCCTAAAAAGTCTCAAATTATATTTATTTAGGTATTTATAACATCAATTATGTTAATATTTCATTAATAAGATAATTACTGCATCATCGTTGTGTCATAAATAAATTAAATTATTTAAAGTCTAAAAATTAAAAATAAAATATTATTATCTAGTAAATATTTTTATCTTTATAATTAATATTTATAGTAGAATTTATCTTATATATAACCTCATATTAAAAATGATTTACTTATTAACCTTCGATTTTAACTATTTTAACCCTTCTTTAAATAAATTAATAATAAATGTCCTAATCTAATCCATGTGGGCCTAAATGGTCATATTGTATACATAAGGTTGTTTTTGGTCGAATTACACTTGTCCAATAGAATTAGTAAATGTGTTAGGGTAATAGTAATATCATTTTACCCTTAATTACCCTATTTACTTTTAACCGTGGTAAAAAAAAGTAAAAAGTTACTATTCAACAAAAATTATTTTCATCTCATTGAATCAATTTTTACTTACTAACATCAATCGTGTATCTCGGATTTTTGAAATTCCACTCACAGAAGCGTTAAAATTAAGTTTTATGAAAAATTCATTTTTTTTAACTACCACTTAGTGGTTTCACTATTCATCAAAAAATGAAAGTTTCCAGAAAAATACCAAAAATTAGATCTAATCTATATTTGATATTATGAATTAAAAAATGATGTATATTTTATCAAATTCAAAACATATCAGTTACATTAACTATTTTAAAAATTAATTCCCGTCGTCAAAACAAATAGCGTGTTTTTAAGAGATAATAACTATCAAAAGATTGACACATGTTTATAACTGGTTTAAATGTTAAATTACATCCAATGACCAACGTTGTATTAAATTGTAAAAATATATTCTAAATATACATTAAAACCTCTCAAATTAATAATTTATCACTATTAATTATTTCAATTAAAAAGGTTGTTTTTAATTAAAATTTAGTAATTTTCACTATTCATCAGAATATAAAAGTTATTAGAAAAGTACCAAAATTTCACCTTAGGCAAAATTTGATACTCCGAATCCAAAAATGAAGTCCATTTCGAAAAATAAAATTTATAAAATTTCAAAAAGTTGTTATTACTATTCATAATGTCTAGTTTTAATAATATTTTAATAGCATATTGTTGTTTAGTAAAACTCGTTATTGCGTTCTACACACGCTATTGAGGAAGGTTGCGATTGCGTGTAATGCAAGGCAAGTCAAGGATGTATGTTTTTCAAGCTCCTTTTGGTGTAGCGTACAACAAAAGAAATTAATGAAATTAATAAGAATATTTTTCATAAAATCTCGGGGTGTTACACGTATCCTGATAGTAAAGTTATTAGAATGAAATTTTTATTTAGTTATTTAAATTTTTATGTTGACTTTTCTTATTGATTCATGACATCATTTTTTTGTACTTAATACTTACTGATCATTTGAGATCACCCTAATTTTGTTTCTTTTCCCTATGATATGAAGAACAATTATTAGAATGAGTTTTCAAGGAAATATGTTTTTTGAGTTTGTTATGTATAATGCTTTATTTTATATAACCAATGTAAAATGGTTATCATGTATGTATCTACTTCTCAAAACCTAAGAAACAAATATTTCCTTTGGGATTTGACCATTTATATCTAGGCTAATGTAACAATGTATGACACCAGCTCTGGGTTACTAGGGTTGGGGTCACTACATTTATAGTAATATATTTTGAATGAATTAATTGGTTAATTGTTTTTATATAATTATAACATAATTAGGTAATTTTAAAGGTTAATATTCAAAATCACCAATTTTCTTGATGTTTTTAAAATCAAAATAGTTATATAATATCAAAATTGACATGAATGATATATTATAATAAATAATTATTTATTATGTGATTAAAAATACATTAAAATATTATATTCACCAAATTAAATGGTATATGGTTGATAATATCAACTATGGTCCATTTATGTGATGTTTTTCCTTTTATAGTATATTTCTCACCCCTAAATTGTAAAAACATTAATACAATCATAACTATCAGAAAAGGTTAACACGTGTTATAACAAAATGATAAGGGTGAAAAAATCACTTAACATGTTTTTTTATGACAGTATTTAGAATTAAAATAATATTATATTTTTTTATTATTAATTAGGACCCATTTCGGTTTGAAAATTAATTTATATTAATTTTATAATTTACGAAATTCTAAGAGTGATTGTCCCCTATTTTGTAAAGGTAACCTATTTCCCTCTTTTAGTCACACTTAAAAAGCCTTTTTGTACTTTCAATATCGACCAAAGTACCTTCCTTAATTATTTTATCATGTCTTAAAGTCTTTTAGGTGGTTATAAAACCCTTATTGTAATCCTTTTGGTGAAAACCTAAAGTGGTTGTCTAAAGAAGTGATATCATTTTTAACTAAGTGTTTTTTGTTTTATTTATTATTATGCCTCCTTAATATATTTTTCAACTGTGATGAAATAATAAAACATGATATTAAATAAACTGAGATTTTATTGTGTTAATTTAATATCCTATATCATTCTTATGTTCTATCAAATGTGAAATGAAATTGTTGATCATGCGTATGAAGGACTAACGCCTCATGAACCAATGTAATTCATTTTCCATCACCGTATCTCACATATGGATATAATGATGGATATAATGTATATATATTATATAATTAAACTTATAGAATAATAATAACATATCTACCTTCTTAACTTCTAATTTTTTTGAAAAATTATAATGATACTCATGCATATGTATGGACTACCACCTCCATAATATAATGTGATTAAATTTTCCTTTCTTCTATACATATAATGTAATAAATATAGATTTAATAAATATATATTATTTATGAGTTATAAAAAATATTCTATAAATTTTAATTAATATTTACCTTTCTTTTGGTTTATCCATTGAAAATTTAAAATAGTGTTTATGCATATGTAATCCCACAATTTCCAGGAACAATGTAATTTATTTTTTTATCTCTAATTTATATGGATGACTATACATAGGTATATAATTAATATATATGATATTTATTTATAAATTAAAAAAACTTATATTATTTTACCATTATCAATGTACAAGGAATTAAAACTAGTGAACCAAAATTTACATGAAAAATAAAGTTTTTGTCACCCAAAATAGTGATTTTAATATAAAATTGTTAAAAAATAGTTGATAAGATGATATAAATAAATCATAAATGGTATTATAGATATGATTATGGTTATATAATAAGTTTATAAAAATACTATATTTATTATATAGGGCCTTTTAACATGTTTAAATAAATTCGAGACTTGAGGTAAGGGATTTTCGTCTCATTTTTATTTTTTGTGAGACACATGCCATATTCACCCCTTGTTTCTTTTATGTGTTGTACATACTAAATGTAAATGTTTTTTAAGATTATTCATATGAATTATATGTGTATTTAAAAATAAAAATAAATTTATTTATTTCATGAGGATTATGATTAAAAATTTACCAAAATTGGTAAGGGTTTTATGTTATAATCACATTATTTATCAGGATTGTTTATGATTGTATTTCTAAGGAAGAAATACTATGATATATATCTCAAGAAACTCATGAGTTTTTTATCCACAATATATTTCAATATATTACATTTTTTAATTTAATTTTCCTCCTTTAATGTATCTAATATATCGAAATAATTCTTTTATAGAAAAATGACTTTCTTTCTTTCTTTGGTTGAAAATCATATTTCTTCCATATACATGTTTTGTAAAAAATGTTTTCAAGAATGTTTTTAATAATTAAATATGATTGTTTAAATTCCTTTTTAATTTTTTTTAATTATTAAAAAAAATAAGTCTTCTTTTCATTTTCTGAATGAGGTACATTGAATTTTTATCGAAAATGTGAATGGAATATTTATTTTATTTTTTAAGACATGAATGATGATTTATGACATCATGGACACTAAATTTTTTAAATATTTCTCTCCAAGTATTCAAGGATAATTTCAAAAAATCGTTTTTTATATTTTTAATTTATTTAGATTCTAAGCTAGTGATTTTGATGAGAAAATATAATTTTCCCCAGAAAATGTTCCAAGTAATATTTTAAATATATTTTCATCTATAGTGACATACATTGGTGTTAATTAGGTTTTAATAGCAATATAATCCAATTATATCCTAATTATTATTTATCTAGATGATTTATAATTATGATTACACTATTTTTATGAAACTTATTCTTTTCTTAGTGGTTATGCTATGGTGGAATGATGAAATCTTTATGAAACCCATTTCATTTCCATAGGTTATGAAATGATGAAATGATTATGAAAACCATTTATTTATCATGGGTTAGGATATAATTATTAATTTATGATGATGTGTTACGTATCTAAATGATTTTAATTATGTGATATATGGGCCCAAAATTATATATCCCTAAAATTCATTGGTTAAAGACATATATCTCATGAGATAAATAGGATAAAAATGGGGGTGAACATAGTTCAAAAAGAGACTCTGTCTACAATGATATTCTTGGGAGTAAACAGTGACTGCTATGGTTTGGGGAGTGAATCCATTCCACTATTCCAATCCTAACATTGATCCTTAATTTCTATGAAAATTATTTTCTATTATTATGTTTATGCCACACATCTATCTCTTATGCCAATGTTATGTTCTCAGGGCTCATGCTATATGATTAATTTATGATTCATATCTTATGAACATTCAAATTTTATTCCACGAATTAAGGTTATGATATATGATATAAAGGTTATGGTTTTAAAATATTATTCTCCTGTTCTCACACTCATTTTGTAACAACCCCAGAATTTTATAAAAGAAAACTATGCTCGATAGCATGTTCGACATGTAACACCAAGCTTCAATGAAACACAAAATATATAACCATTCAAAAACAAGACGTTAAATTAGTTTGTTTGTATAGTATTAAAAAACTATAATATATATATATATAAATGCCTAACTCAATATAAATCATTGATAAATTCCATTGTAATGTAATTTTACTCTCAAAAAATTGGTTTCCATCAAAAATGATTTTTATTGATTTTTGTGAAGAAATAATATAATTAATTTTTGGAAATTTTATAATATTTATTTGATAAAATAAGATTCATTTTTTAAATTGGAATATCAAAATTAACTTAGTGATATAATGTGAGATTCTTTAGAAAATATTTATTTTTCAGTGAATAGTGAAAAATCGAAATTTTTACAAAAATGTATTTTATATTCATTTAATTAAGTAATTTAATTGTCAAATTATTTTTTGAATATGATATTAGTTAATATAATAATTAGTTATTTATATTTAATAAATGTAATTACTTTTGAATCCAATTAATAATGTATTTTATTATAAGTTTATTTATGGGTTTAAAATGGGTTATTTTGGAAACTGTATTAAAGTGCACAATGCTTCTCCATTTTAAATAATTAAAATTATCCCAAAATGAGGTAATTTTTGATATTAAAATCAATTTTTTATTTGAATAAATTTTTATTTATATTCATAAAATTATTATTATTATACACAAAGGTAATATAAAAGAACCTTTTTCTCGAATAATACACTTCTTCAAAACCCTCTTTTTCATCACATTTGTGCGTTTTGTGTTAAATTAGAATTTCTCATCTATATAAATTGATTTTGTTAATAATATATAATTTATTTGGAATCATAAAAATTGACATTATATAATAAGGTAAATAATAATTTTTTTCTATAATTAATTGTGAAAATTAAAAAAATTAATAACCACAGTTAAGGTAAAAAAGTATTTAATGGGAGTTAAACATAAAATATAAGGGTTATCATGAACAAGAAAATTGTATAAAATATATTATCTGGACATATTTAGTCATTATAATATAAATTTATTGATAATGTTCAATTTTTTTCCCTTCATTTTTAGGAAAAACAAGGGCAGATCTTTGTCTTTTCAAATATTACAAGTGTGCTACTCAACTCACTTATAAATAACTACCCAGTCTTCTCTCCTCTTCACACCTTAATATCACTTTATTTATGAATATACTTGAAAAAATATAATAATTTATTCCCAATCCAATACCTATAACAATTATTTTTAACATAAATTCATCCTATTAAAGCATATGGTTCTTACCTAAGGAGATTGCTTGAAGAATAGGGATCGTGCTTAACCGAGCCTCTTTATTTCATTTATTCTTCCACATACTTAAAATATTACCCAATTATGATAAAACTATAAAAATATTTTATACCATATAATTTTATTTTATTATTTTAATTTAATTACCAAAATCCACCTCTTCTTTTATCAAATGGGATAAGAAATCATTATTCATGTGTATAACGGACTATCGCCTCATGAACCGATGCCATTCATTTTTGATCATATATTATCATGTATTGTTGTAACGATGTATTTAAAGTATATATATGACATTTATAAAATATTTATACTTCTATAGTCATAATATTACATATACCTTCTTACTTTCCATTCCTTGTGAGATATGATAATGTCTCTCATATATACGACAGACTAACAGCTTGCTAGGTGATGTGATTCAATTTTCAAAATTTTCTTTATAGAAGGTAATAAGGATAAATTTAATATTTTATCTTATATAAATAAGATGATTATAATATTTATGACATATTTAACTTTATTAAAAGACAATATATCATATTATTTCTTATAATAAAAAATGATAACATCATTCATGAATACATTTGGACTACCACATCCATGAAGTGATGTGACTATTTTTTCATCACTAAATAACATGGATTATTTTTAAGTATATTTAAATAAATAATATGTTATTTATTATATTATGATAATTTTACAACGAAAAAAATTCATTTATTTTTTCCATAATGATCATTAAAAAATGGAAACATTACTCATTTGTATGTACGAACTATCATCTCTATGATTGTAATGTAGTTAATTTTTCATAACAATATTCCATTATTGGTTTTAGAAGTATATTTTATTTGTAAATATGTTAATTGTTTCATTATTATTATTTTTTATGTTGAATAATGACCCCTTTTACCAATAGTCAACCTCCTAAAGTCTTTTTTAACAAATAAGATCAATATCATTAAAACACCCATCAAGAAGATTAATTGACTATGTAATTATATATAATATGCCAATAAGTGAAATAAATGAAAAAATAAACTCTAAAATGGTTCTCAATAAAAACAATTATTATATTTTTTTTATTATGGAATATAAATAATGTACATGACAAGTCAAATTCAAGGTTAGGGACTTCATCTTAATTTCCATTCATTGAGGTGTATTTAGATTTTATGAACTTATATCCTTCTATGAGGTTCATATAAAGAAACCGTGGAATTTTATATATTTTATTAATTTATTATTAAGATATTTCAATGTTTTTTTAGTTTTATTACTTCAAGGGTCTTATGATTTAAATATTGTTAAATTGGTAAGAGACTTTCTTTAAAAAAATTATTTAAACATTTTCCTTCCAACTATTTATTTTCTTTATCCATATTCTTAAAATTATTCTATAAAATATTTTTTATATATAGAAAATATTTAAAAAGTACTTTTTATTTCTCTTTTTACTTTCTTTAGAATTTTTAAAAAAGGAATATCTTGACATTTTTTATTTGAAATGTTTTTAAAAATGACTAAATGAATGTTCTATTTTGAACTTATATGTTAATAATGACTTTTCAATCCATGATGGCTATTATTTTATTTCTCTACTTCTTTAAAATATTTCATGTTTTATTAAAAAAACCTTTTAAATTTTTATATTTATTTGTATTTTACATGGGTTTTTAGAAGAAATGTATATTTTGATATTCAAAATCATTTTTAATATGGGAAAAAAAAGTGTTTTTAAAAGTGTTTTATTTTGTAAATGTAGAAGCATAAAATGTTTTATTCATTAAATGGTACTTGAGAATTATATATGAGAAATGGTTGATCTTGATATAGCTAATAATATGGTTGGGGTCCCATTATAGCTCATGGGTGAGCCGAATATATCGTATATCAAGGGTTGAGCCTCATTATAGATCAAGAAAAATGAGCCCAATATTTATTATATGAAGGGTGATCCCCATTATAGATCTCTAATAAATTATGTAATGATCATTTTCGCTAGAGAATTATATTGTAAGTCAATCGTATGTCTATTATAATTATAATGGTTTTAAAGGGTTTTATGAACATGATTTTCTATTTTTTCTAAAAGGGGTTTCTATTTCTACTACTGTTGGTTTTGAAGTATTTTTTTTGATAAAAATGTGTGTGTGTTTTCATTTTGATATCCTATATCATTTTCATATGGGTTAACAAGTGTTTCTGAAAGGGTTTTATTTTGTAATGGTTAAAGAATAAAATGTTTTATTCATGGAATGGTTCTTGAGAATTATATATGAGAAAGAGTTGATCCTGTTATAGCTTATAATATGGGTGGGTACCCATTATTGCTCATGGGTGAGCCTAATATACCTCATATGAAGTGTTGAGCCCCATCATAGCTCTTTATAAATGGATTAGCCCAATATATCATATAAAATGGTTTATTCCCATTGTAGATATATAATAGATTGGGTAATGATCTTATGGATTTGATAAATCATATTTTCATTCAAAATGGATTTCAATTAAATAAACTGATAAGTGATAGTTGGAAGACACTAATAGAAAAATAGCATTCTGAACCATCATCATGAGATGGTTGGAATTGGAATTGAGTAGTTTTTTGATGTGGTGGATCAGGTGAAATAAAATATAAATAGTGGTGGTATCCATGCTAGATAGAAACTAGTTATACCATATAGGAAAATGAAAATAATATAAAATTTAATGAGATAAAATACCCCATAATTTAGTGAATCATCTGACCTGATGGTAGCCGAAGGATAGTTCAATTCCCTAGAGAAGACATTTGAATTCATGGGATATTCATAATGTTAAAAGGTAACACTTTCATTTTATAATTTTATGGTGAAGTTTATTGATGGTGATATCCTGTTAATAATACTAGAGAGAAATATTATCTTGATTTCATGGAATGAAAAACATTTATGAATCTCTTCCTGGAGAAATAATTCCCTAAACTTGTTTAACTGAGGATAGAGAAAACATTATAGGATTTGAAGTAAGTGGTTAAAGATTTTGTGGTCGCATATGAGTAAAACATCACAAGATTATCCTGGTGTGTGCTAGATTTTATTTGGGACACTAATAATAAAATTAATATATTTTACTTAGGGATGAAACTATGTTTACAAAGATATTTGGCCACACAATAATTTAAAATTTATAAAAAGAATTATTCATTTCTCTAAAAAAGTTGATTTTGAGTTTACCGACAGTTATGTGCTATAAGATGACAAGAGTAATAAGTAGTAAAGGTTAAGTAAATTAAAAATCATCCAAATAAAAAGTTTGGAAATAATCCCAACCCATATTCTACATGTGGTATAATATATTTTGTTTAATTTTCTTTAGTATATATAAATTGTTACCGTTGTGGTATGTTTGGTCATAGTGTTTGTGACTGTAAGGAAAACAATGGATGAATGTGGTAACATATATCCAGTAAGTGGTGAGATTTTTTAGATCTAATGAGTTGGTAAATTATGTTAATATGTGTTTGATGTTGATTACTGAGGGTGGAAATCATCCTGATCAGAAGCAGAAAGGTGTGAAAAAATCATTTACAACTACTAATGTTAATGTTGGTCCATCTGGTGAAGTGGCGACAGCTCCATGGTGATTCTTATTTTTCAATGTTTAATCCTAATTTCAATGTTTTAAACACTCTTTTTGAGGTTTTATGTGATGAGATAATAAAATTATTAATGACTTTATGGGAGTCCTTTTTTTAGGTTTATGTATATGTAAATATTTATTTCAACATGAAGTGTGCCTTTAATTACTTTGGACATGATTTTTAAGGTATTGATAACTGGTAGGGATTATATGATATTTGATAATTAAGGTTATTTTTAAGGTTGTTATTATTATTACTAGGAACATTATACGGATAAAAATTCATGAAGAAGGACATGTCAATGGCTGGGTGACACTCCATTGCAATTAGTAAGGCCGCGAGGCTTGAACCCACAACTAGAGGGTGGAAAGGGTGAAATTCATTATACTGGACTATATGATGTCCTGGTTATTATTGCATTATTCATTTTAATTAAATTTTTAAAAATATAATGATAAATTTTATTTCTATAATATATGTTTTATCATATAGATAACAATGGTATTGAAAAGTGGTTTAGTGATTAGGTGATCAAAGATATTTCGATAGAGGATCACTAAAATTTTGGGAATAACCCCACCTTAAGATTACCATTTTTGGTTGTGGTTAATTTCAAAAGACATGAGGAATATAATGTTATTTATTTGGGTATTATGTGATTACTTTTAAGTTTATTTGATTACTTCCGGATCAATTAAAATAATCTTGAATACTTATCGTAGGGAAAAAGATAATATTGTGGGGGAAATTAGTTAATTGGAGAAATTATAATAGATAAGTAAGAATATTTATTTATTATTTTATTAAATATGGTAAATTAATTCATTAACACTGAGAAAAAGTTCTTTAAAAAGAAAATTTTATCTTATTATGTTAATTTTTGATGAATCAAATGGCCTATGAGCACATCACATATTTAGGGTTTTGAGTTTCTTAGTTTTCTATTGATAATTAAGTTTATCATGATCCATGACATATTTCAGTATCCATAATTTTATGGAAATTAAATTTTATATCATTTCAAAATAATTATTTCCCACCTACTTTCTCCACTTGGAAACATATCCCTATGTTATTCCTGACTACCTTCATACAACCTTTTATCTCTCATCAATACGAATTTTTATTAACAAATTTTTTGATGCAGTATTTCAAAAAATTGTATTTTCAAATTTAAAACCTTTTATTAATGAGATAAATTTTAAATTTTTAGAACGAAATTTATTTAATGGGGTAGGATGTATCACTATTAGTTTTAAAAAAACTATTTTTGATAGCATGTTCAACACGCAACACCGAGCTAAAATGAAATACAAAATATATAACAATTATAACATATATGTTAATTTGGGGAGTAAGAATTATATTAACTAATTTATGAAATATATATATATATATATATATATATTTCCTACTAAATATAAAATATTTATATATTCTTTAGTAATATAATTTTAATCTTGAAAAATAGGTTTTCTTGAAAATTGATTTTTATTATTTTTGTGAATAAATACTATAAATTAGTTTTAGTAACATTTAGAAAACATATTTTATAAAATGAAATTAAATTTTTAAATAAACATATGAAAATTATATTTGTGGGAAATTTTGGTATTTTCTAGAAAATATTGATTTTTTAGGGACTAGGGAAAATATCGATTTTTTTGTAAAACTACCTTTTCTTTTCAATAAATTAAGTAATTTAAAAGTACCATTATGATTTGAATATGATTAAATGTAACATAAGTATTCCCTAGTTTTATTTAATCCATTTAATTTCTTTTTAATCAAATTAATATTGGATTTTTGATTAAGTTTATATTTGGGTTTAAAACTAGTTTTTCTGAAAACTGTTTTAAAGTCCATAATGTTTCATCATTTAAATTAATTAAAATAATACATAATGGGGAATTTTTTAAATGAAGTTTATATATTTTAAATCAATTTATATTAATTAATATTAATATAATTATTATTATTAGTCAAATAGTTAATATAAAATCATATTTTCCTCGAAAAATACCCTTCTTGAAAACCCAAATTTTTATCGCATCAAAGAGTTTTATTTTAAATTAATATTTGACACTTATATGAATTGAATTTCATAAAATAAATGAATTTTTTTTTCTAATAATCATAATTTATATTATCTAATAAGGTAATCTTAATTTTTACTATATTGATTAGTGAAATTAGAAATTATTAATTATCGAGGTTAAGGTAAGAGTGGATTTACCGGGGGTTAAACCAAAAAGGTATAGGGTAAAATGACATTAAAACTAGTATAAAATATATTTTATGGGAATAATTGAATCATAAAATGTATAATTATTGATTATGGTCCATTATTTTATCCATGTGAAGAGTGATAAATTTTGGTATAACTTTTTCTATTGAAAAATTTAATGTGTACCACTCACCTAACATATAAAAGGACACCCATGTAGTCTCTTATTCTCACTGCAAAATAAGTTTTACCTGGGAAAAGGCAAAACAATATGATCCTTAATCCCCCCAAAATGATATATATACATTATTTTTATTTTAAATCCATCCTAGGAAGTATTTTTGTACTTACCTAAGGAGGTTTTCAAAAGATTTGGTATCATGGTTAAGTGTGAATATTTGTTTAATTTTTTTTTAAAACTCTTTAAAATATTATTTAATTATAAATTTATAATAAAAAAATTATCTCCCATATAATTATATGTAATTTTTTTTATTTTAATAAACTAAATAAATATTTCCTTCCATCAAATGAGATACAAAATCATCATTCATGTTTACAATATACTACAACATCGAGAACAGATGTCATCCATTTTCCATCATTTCCACTCAAGGATTATATAAATGATTTATTTAAAGTATATTTATATATATTTATAAATTATATTTTTAAAATATTTATACATATTGGGTTAGGATATCACACATATATTATTACTTTCCATTTCCTGTGGGATATGATAACGTCACTTGTGTGTACAATGGACTACTGGCTCATGGAACAATGTGATTATTTTTTCACTAACACTTTAAATGGAAGGTAATATGAATAATTTCAATGAATATATTTTATATACATTTAATAATTATGATATTAATTACCTTTTATAATTATAAATTGATAATATGTTATTTTCTTTCTTACACTAAAAAATGATAATATCGTTCATGCGTACATAGGGACTGTCGCCACCATGAATTGACAAAAATATTTTTCACCACTAAATAAGAAGGAAGATATATAAAATTATATTTAATGAAATTATATGGTAATTATTATATTATAATTATTATATAAATTTAAAATAATTCATATGTTCTATCAATAATGATTATTTAAAAATGGAAATGTTATTTATGTTCACGTACTACCTACCGTCTCCATGATCGTAACACAGTTTAATTTTTTATTTACATCACTCATGAATGGTTATAAAATCATAATTTATGTATTAATATGATAATTCTATCATGATTTTTATTTTTATATTTTGAATAATGACATCTCTGACCAATAGTTAACCTACCAAAGTCATTTTTGACATATAAGAAAAATATCATCAAAACACATGACAAAAACATAATTGATCATGTAATTGTATATAACATTATAATAAGTGTATTATATGTAATTATAAACTTAAAAAATATTCTCAATAAATTAAATAATTAACAGATTTTTATTATTTAGGATGATAAAAAATGTATGTGAAAAGTCAGACTCGATGTAAGGGAGATCATCTCAATCTCCTTTGGTTGAGTAATATTTTGATGTTATGCACCCATATCCTTCTATGAGACGGATATAATAACCATTTTACATGTTATAACATCAATTATTTTTTCATTATGATATTTGAAAGGTTTTATAAGATTATTACTTCATGGTGATTTTGATTCAGATGTCGTTAAATTAGTAAGTGAATTTCTTTCAATAAAATCATATTTAGGAGATTTACTCCCAACTATTAATCTTCCATTTCCATATTTTGAAAATTATATTATGAAGGTTATTTTATGATAATAAAATATTGATAAATAAAATTACATGTATCTTTTTAATTTATTTGTAATGTTTTTAAAAGGAATCTTTTTACGTGTTTTAAATAAAATGCATTCACAATCAATAATAGGAATGTTAAAATTTTAACTGATATGGAAAAAATAACTTTTCACAAAAATTTGACTATTATTTTATTTCAATATCACATTTTAATATTTAATGACTTATTCATTGAAAAATAAAATTTCCCTTTTTCTAGGTTTTTTGGTAATGAAAATGGGGTTTTTAAATAAAATGTTATTTCGACATCCAAAAGCATTTTTTATGGGTTCAATAGTGTTTTTAAAAGGGTTTTATAATGAAAAGGTGAAAGAAAAAAAAAATTATTCATGAAATGGTAAATGACAATTTTATATGAAAAACTACTTATTCTGATATATATTATATTATGGGTCAATCCCCATTATAACCTACATGTTAGCCCGATATAGCTTATATGAAGGGCTAAGATCAATTATAGCTCATGAAAATCAAGTGATCTTGATATAGTTTATATGAAGCGTGTGCCCCATTATAATAATCCAATGAACATGTAAAATATTATATTCTAAGTATAATTATATTGAAAGTAAATCATATGGTTATTCCAATTAAAAGTGTTTTGAAAGAGTTTTATTAGTATTATGCTCTAAGATTACAAAAAGGGGTGTCTATTTTCTTATTAATGATTTTAAAAGTTTTATTTGATAAAAAAAGTTATTTTTTATTTGAATATGTTTTATTTCATACAAAAAAATAAATTTGAAGATAAATGTAAACATTAAATGGGTTAACATGTTTTTTACAAGACTAATTGCTATCTTTTTTTATATCCCGTACTGAATTTTTTTTACTATAATCATATTTTTTAAATGTTTTATGGGGTTTAAAGATTATTGAGAGAAAAAAATATGTAACATTGAATGGAATTAATAATTTCCATTAATATAAATCATCATTTATTTTAAAAGATTTATATTATGGTAAAATGGATACTAATAAAAAGTATCCACTTTGTATTATGTATTTTTCTTATTTATGTGTCATGACCTAATTATATGAAACAATAAACCAAAAAACATCCTCAAAGAGAAAGAAAGTTAATTATTGACTAAAAATCAAGGTAATGTAATGTTTAATTATTGGTATGAATACTTATTCTCATGTTATGTTTATGTGATCATTGATATCTCCATTATTTACCCTTATTAACCACATAAAAGCAAACATTATTATGTTTCCTTTCCACATGTTATGAAGAAAGTTATTATGTATGAAATTTATAAGAATCATTCTAGTTATGGAGAACCTAGCTGGGGATGATTTAGATATATTATGAACATTTTTATTATGTGTAAAAATTTCCAAAGAAAATATACCAATATGATTTTGGCATTGATCATTTTTCTTGTTATAAATATTCATATGTTAAGATGTTATATGTATGAATAAAAATTATGTGATGATATATTCTCCCACTTATATTTAATATACCCCTCAATTTTTATGTTAGGCAATATTAATTGGATGGTTTGTTTGATAAATTTTGGTGAACTAACTCAGTTCAATTTAGGTATTTGGGTTTTGACATTAAAAAAAATGAAAATATAGAAAATTACGGGCTCTTTGGTATGAGGTTAAGAGTAGTAAAGAGATAATACTGTTAGTTCTCATTAAGTAAATTATAATTATCTATATACAACATTATTATAGTCTAATTATATGTTACCAATGTAGGTAAAGTTTTAATTTTCATTATATCTTAGAGTTAGTGTCAGTATATGAGTCTCATGTGTCAAAAGTAGATATGTATAGGATCAATAAATTCATTGAAAACCCATATCACTGAAGGATTACCCTCCATATATTAAAACATGTATAATATATTGAACATGAAAATATATTAATATTGGTTCGGGGAACATACTTAACAACTAATCCTAGATCATGTATGTTCTAATAAAAATATTCATAGAACTCACATTACTGCAAATTTTCTCATACCCTAACCATATAACATTTCGGTATATCTTATCCACATTCCACATCCAGATACTATAGCCTAAACTATCATATTTAATTTTTTCAATGATTCTATAAAAAACCATAAATTTAATTGAAGGAAAGGTTTGATATAAGGAGTGGTAATCCATCTACGTCATCCACATTCTAGATACTTATTATTCACTCGATATCTGAAACATTAAAAATGTTCATAAGGATACCCGAATCAGGTGGTGGCACATAAGAAATCAAATAATATACAACGATAAATAGTTTAACTCAAAATCAATACATAGGATCCATATCATATCCAACACCTTTATTACTTTGTCCCGTCATGTCATCAACACCATCACATGTAATCAATCACTAACACCAATATCCTAACAAAAAACAAACTCCAAAACACATTAAAAGAAAAAAAACATAATTCTACTTTCTATTTAATTTCATATTTGATAATAATCATTTTATAACAACATCATATGAAAAGTTAACTCAATTTATGTACCATTTTATGTAAACCACTATCAATTTCCCAAATAATTACTTTTCTCATTATTTTACCACATAAGGTTTCCAAAAATCTAATTTCTGTATTCAAAATTATAATAATTCCACATCTTCTCATTCCCATCCAGGTCATTCCATTTAAGAAACAGTCCCACATAATTGTATATTTTTGGAAACTACACCACCATATCCATGTCAACCACATAATTCTCAATCAAATACAAGAATAAATAAAACATCTTACATAAGAAAAAATAATTCAACACCATAATTTGACCAAAACAACAATTAACCATTCCATTTTTCATTTATTATCCATTAAATTATTATATAATTATCAATACAATAGTAATAAATCAAAAAAATTAGATTACCATTTATAAATTACATTAACACCTTTAAATTTGTCCAACTACAATAAAATATATTTAATAATTTATTTTATTCATAACATCATGCTTACATCAACATTATTTAAACTATATAAATAAGAAGAAGATAAATCATATAAACCATTATAAATCACTTACCAAAAAATTCAATTAAAATTTTCATCATTATTAAAGATAACTCCATATACATACCCTAATGAAAAATAAATAATTCTTAAATACATCAATAAAAATAATAATAAATAGATTACCCAAACAACCCACCCCAAATAAATGATAAAAAATTTTCAATACTGAGAAAAATTGAAAATAAATATGAAATACCTATAATTAGGAAAGGTTCCACTAAAAAGCATATAATTAATCATATATGTATATATATATATATCAATATTATATTTTATCCATGAATCCACCATAGCCACGTCTCCCTGATAATGATGAAGGAATAGAATAATGTGAGAAGAGTGGAGAAGAGAATCATAAATTCAAAATATTTGACCTTATGAAGAATGTGACTTAGAAATCCATATTGGGCTTCTAAAATATCTAAATTTTACCACCAATATTTTATAGGGTTTTTACACTGATTTAAAATAAATAAAAGGAGAGGGATGCTTTAAATTTAAAAAATCTTGGACACTAATCCATTGCTTTGTAAGACTAAACCATTATTTCATGATACCAAACAATAACACGATTTATCTCAATTGAGTTTATTGTAAAAATCATGAAACATTAAAATTAAAATCATTATGTTTTTACTAATATTTTCTTTGCAAAATACATAACATTAAAAAAAAAATCACATGGTTACTAAAAACCAAGTAATTTTTCTCCCCCAACATTTATTACACCAAATTAAGACTATAATGGAGATGTCTCTAAAAAAAAATTTTTCTCCCTGGGGAACAATAAATATATTTTACTCCTCCATATATTAGGAAATGATTTTACCAAAACCCTTCCCCAAATAATAACATGAAAATAAAGAAAAATACATCATAGATTTCAACCATGGTGTGGCTTGTTCCGAAAATATTCATTATCATTTCAAACTATATTACCGTGAAAAAATAATATTCCATAATTTCTAGAGACATATCTTAAAAAAACTAGATAAAAAAACATGGTTAGGACCAATTCATGATGTTTTTATTTTCAAAAAAATATTAGAAACACTTTCCCTACCCCCCCCCCCCTTCATCACTAAACCAAATTACACTATCTCATATATATTTAAAAAAATGTAGAGGATCAATAAAATTTAAACCAATTCATTAGATTCATATCTATATATCATCATCCCATATAATCAAAACAAAATCTATAATTGAAAAATATACATAAAAACAAAACATGTCATGAGATTCCTCCCAAATAAAAATATCTCCATTACGAGTCTCAAATAGTAAAAGGAACAGGAAGAAAAAACATAATCATCTCGTCTAGTTTTAATAATATTATCCATACCAAAAGAGTAAATAACCGATCATTTAGATCCTACTTATACAGATGATTCTTCCACATACACTCTATTCAATAAAAATGCATATAAAAATCAAACAGTAATGTAATAGCACTTCCTTACATAACTATATCCTAGATATCCTAAGTCTCTATGGGTTACACTACAAAAATTACATCTTCTTCAATAACCAATTCACCAAAATCAACTAAATATGACTCATCCAAAGGAAATACCAATAGATGTGACACACTGAAGATTTAATGCACATGATCCATTTAACATGGACAAACCAACAGATATAGTACCTCTCTAAATAATTCAATACCTTAAAATAATTAATATAAAATTGTTAAAGGATTATAAATATACAAAAATTTATGTTTCCCATGATAAAAAATTTAGAAATATATAGTCACTAATCTCAAGGAATATTGGTATCCTCCACCGATAAATATATAATTATTAATGATCACTAGAAGCCCTCATTCGCCCAATAATTATATATAATTTTCTTATCAAACTCTACACTACATTTGGACCATTGTTCAATTACTCTACAACCTAGATATACCATAAAATATATCTATATGGTTTTCATTATAGTTCATTATGTATAACTGTGTGAATAAAATAGTTGAATATTTAATTATAATAAGGCATAATGAAAGACAAGTTTTATTTACATGAGCCTCCAAATTAAAAACAAAATCATGAAATATTTTTTCTATTTCCCTAATCATATTATTTCTATATATATCAATTCTGAGATATAAAGTTATGAAAATTAATAATTGAGATCCAAAAAAATTGTTTAGACTCTTTTAAACTCTAGAGGTAAAGTGATGATATAGATTTGAGATGATCAAAATTGGGAATCTATGTGGGATCAAAAAAATTTCCACACAAATCCTTTTTAAAATATACACCACAAAACCCCATATTCTCCACAAAATTGGGTGATAACATCAATCGATCCAAAAAAACAAATTCTGTAATATTCTTCCAAGTATCAAGGAAACCCTATCATAAAATCCATAAAAATGTTCTCATATTTTCAATAAGGGACATGTTATAGATATAAAAAATATGGAATTAAATACTTATATGTCACCCAATGATAGATTAAATAGTGAGACATGATATACACCACTAATAACTTAATTCCAAGAAGCTAAATATTCTCCTTCAGCGAATAGTACATGTTGAAAATAGCATGATATAATGCTCGAGGTGATCTATCAAACTTTAGTAGAACTTCCTCAAACATAATCCCTATAATAGAGTGATTCTAATAAAATAAAACACCTTTTTTACTATCTTATAACTATAATTATAAGGAACCTATATTAATAATGTGATATCTCTAAACTTGTACCATAGAGTGACCTAGATGAGTCTTAACTGTCTATTGGATAAAAGAATAATTCATTTTCATTTGATATAGGAAAACGGTTTCACAAACCTTCTATATATCCTAATATAAATAATCTATCTCCACTATCATACTCTAATAATCTATATCCTCATGAGAGATATTACCTCACATCTTAGTGCTTTGTACAATTTCAACTTCATTACTTTTTTAATAATTATTAGAGATATAAAATTCATAATTCTTCAAGAAATATATCAACCTCCACTAATATAAATTAAATTATCTTTGAGAATACTTATATAGTTGTGACATATCATTTCTTACGATTACAAATCAGTCCTTAATATGCTAATTTTTCTAGACCATTAATGGAAAAACCTATTATAAAAGATAAGTACCATGGGAAGAATCAAACATTCTTGTACACATAACTAATGAGCCCTGTAAGATATTTCCACTCAACCATGTATCAGTAGAAAACTCAGAACAACTGAAATATATTTCATTTGTTTTGTAAATGAATGATAAGAGAATTGATCATACTCTCCTTCAAATATAAAAATTTTGTTTCACATTTTACAAAGACAACCATTATCTTATTTGGAATAAGGGTTCAAAATCAATGAAAAATTACACCCGGACCTCTTATAATATCTTTCCATATTGAGGTAACTTTACACCTCCACAACATTATAAGGATCCTCATAGGTCACACCTTCCTTAAGATTTTAGGGATCAATTGTAACAGCATACTGAGACATGAAAACCCTAGGGAATAAATATCACACATACCTGAAATTGTATATGGAAAACCTCCCATATAATTAATTTCATCATAATATCTAAAAATAAGGCCTATATTCTCAATATAATCATCCTCCATTCTTGAATATAAGATTAATTATACTTATTCATGGATATATGATAAAAAATTTCTAATATGGTAAGAAGATAATAGAAGAAAATTAATATAACCTCAAGAAAATGATTGACTACCACAAAGAAATATATTATCCATGTATGAATTATGCAGTAGTAATGTTATTACTGGTGGTATGATGAGATAATTTTTTAGCGTTGTAAATTATAAATAAGTTAATATTTATTTTTGATAAATTAATGGAATTCATTTCAACAAACTTTTATCTTATAAAGGATGAATTGATTCCATGTGGTTACATGAGTTCAATGCATTAATGTTGTTATTTATAGAGGAAAGGTAAACCATCCTCACAGGTGACAAAACTCATAGTAGAGTGAGTTCAGTTATAGATTTATGGTGGTATATATTTATATTTATTGAAAATATATGGTGACAATGGTTCTGTATATCATGTAAAGCAAGGTTACATGTCATTACTTACAAACAAGACTCTTGGAAATCATTTAGACAAACTTACAAATTTCCGAGCATAGAGTTCAAAAGAAATCACACGATATTAGAGGGATTGTAACAACCTGAGATTGTATGAGATATATTCTATTTAATTTCATTTATAAATTGTGTTATACGCTACACAAGGATTATCTTTCACTATACACAACAAAGTATTTTCATATAGTATACGTAACACTATTCTTGCCTTGTGTTGCACATAATTTCATGTTATTTTGATAGAATTTATTTAATGAAATATTGAGTATATATTTTGTTCGATCTAGAAAAGATCTATGTTTGGATTATTTTATAATAATCACCAAATGAATCTTGCACTACAGGCAACACTGACTTGTCTTGCTTTACACGCATGACCAACCTTCCTCGATAACCTATGTTATATGTGATACTGAGTTTCACTAAACAATGATCTATTATTAAAATAATATTATTTAACAGGTTATAAACTAGTGTTTATGAAAATTATTAACAACATTTTTAATTTTATATAACATTATCATTCATCTTACACATTTTATAGTACATGATATGAGAAAAAAAATCATTCTTTTGAATAAAAGAAGTATTTTTAAAAAAATACAGTTTCATCACCTTTTGAGGGTGCACTAATTCTAAATATATATTTTTTCTTTTATATGTATAATTTGAAAAAAATAATTTTTTTTGAAGTGTAACATGAAAATTTACTTAGGATGAAATGTTGGTATTTTTATGATAAAATTCACATTTTTATGAATAGTGAAAAATACTACATCGTAATTAAAAAATGTATTTTAATATAATTTATTTATATAGTTATATTGAACTTTTAATTGGATTCAAAGTATAATTGGATTTCCTTTTTATCATTTAATCTAATTTTGGTAATTGGAAGTAATTTCATTTTCAAATTGTACATAAAAAAATGTCAATATTTTGATAGTTATTACTTCTTAAAAACCTATTTTTTTTGGTTTTGACAACATGAATTAATTTTAAATTAATCAATGAAACTTCAATGTTTTGAATTCAGAAAAATGGATTCCATATTTGGAATTAGGTTATACAAATTGTTTTTATAGGTAGTTTTTATTTTTATACGTTATTAATATTAACTTTGAATATTATTATATTTACCAATATTAAAGGGTAAATATTGTAAATAAGGGTAAAACGATAATATTATATTAATATTAAACATCCCTAACATGTGTACTAATCTTATATGATGACATATTTCTGACCATGGACAACCTTGGGTCGATTTTAAGACCCCATGGATTCACTTGGATTTGAAAGTAACATTTTATAAGAATTAATTAAATGTAAAGATAATTATAACCTAAAAATATATCTTTTATAAAATTCATTTTAATATGGGTGTATATAATAGATAAATATGTTTATAAGTAATAATTACAAATATAAAAATATTTAATATATCATGTTATTTTATTTATAATTTTTATACATTAGATAAATATATTTATGTATGAAATAATTATGAGGTAGTGATTACCTCATTAATAAACGATTCAAATAAATGATTTTATAAATATTAAATTAAATTAAATTTGAATATTTTGATTCTATCCACGAATTTTTTGGATTCAATTTACATATTTGATATTATTTAATTCCTTTATTTTGAACTAATAAGGTTGAAATGAATTTTAAAAAATTCAAGTATGAATAGTATCTAAGATTGACATAATTCATAACTTAACATAAAATAGTTTATTAAATGATATTAAATTCCTAAAAATCTAATATTCAACCAAATAGTTAATATAAGCCTAATTATGTCATAAATAGAATTTTTTCAGTCATTTAACTTGATATGTTGATTAAATTATCCAACAATGTGTAAATAACATTATATCACTGTAAGATAAAAAAGGGTAAAATAAGGGTTAAACATGAAATATATGGACAAAAAAATATTAAATACTTGTCTAAAAATTATTGAATGAAGGGGTAATATAAAAAAAAGATCTTATATTAGAATTAAATTATTTTTTGTCCATTTTAAATGGAAATTTAGTTTATAATAAATTAATATTTTAGGACATTCCTAAAGTCTCCCTATCCATTCCAATAAAAGGGAACCTCCTCCCTCTCCACTTAACTCCACTTTGACCTTTAAAGATCAGAAACCCCTTCCAATTTCTTTTCTAAACTTCCCTAGTAACATTATAGGGGTTTTATCCTTCTCAAAAGACTAACTCTAGTGCCCTAAGAGGAAATTTAAAGGAGGCATGTCGAGGTAGAGGTAATCTCTTCTTCCGATTCATTCAAATTTACTTCTTCTTATACTTTCTCTTCATTTGATGTTTCTTTAGAAATTATTAACATAAGTATCACTCATATATAGATATTTTATTATAAATATGAAACAACCGTATGTAACCTTCTATCCATCCTATGAAAAATAAAATCATCACGCATGTGTATGTACGGATTACCGTCTCCACGACGTAGTATAATATGTTTTTCACCACCACCTTACATGGATAGGTATAATGGTGGAAATAATAACTACATACTATTATTATAATATGATACTAATTATGATATATTATAGACCATAAAATTCAATATATTTCGACAATTATGGGAATGATATCATCGCTCAAGCATATATACAGCTTACCCTCTCCACAACGCGATGAGATTTATTCTCCATGTTAACCATTCAAGAATGATTATAATGTATATATAATAAAAAATCGTGAATAATATTAAATAATAATTCTATTGGATTTATGTATATATATATATATATATGTCATTTACTTACTTCTTGTAACGCTTTGACCCCAGTTACCCAAAGTCGGTTCATTATTATATAACATTGGCATGATCACAAAAGATCAAGTCTCAAAAGACCGATTAATTTAGTAGCCTTGGAAACACTAGATACATTCATAAGTCTTACATTACATCATAAAGTGAAAAAACAACAACAACAAAATCTTGTATTCATATCCCCTCATATTATCCCTGTAGGTCATTCATAAAATACTTCTTCACATCCTAGGAAAAATTAAAACACCGAAAGGGGTGAGCTTAGATACTCAGTAAGGATGACAATATAGAGGAAACCTTCATAAATGAAAATAAACATTTAAGAAAATGTATAACTAAAACAAAATACTTTTAAAAACTAACTTCAACAGAATATGGAAAATATAAAATGAAATAATTCCATTTACTTATTCACATTGATATTCTTCTAGTCGAATAATCACATGCAATATCAATAACCACTTTCATAATGATGGAAGGCATAATGCCAGACTATCATAACCACAACGTCAAGGCCTTGATCTAAGACTACAAATAAGATTTTGTCAAGGACTTGTGCCAAGACACTATTTTGTCTCATGAGACCTACCGATGCATCGTGGGGCTATAGCGGGCTCCACCCGTCACTTATTAAGTCCAATGCATTCATCATATGAACAGGTTTAAACATAACATAAACATTATTATTAAAACCAGCATACGAAATGTCAATACGTTCTCCATAAACCATGAATGGTATAAAAATAACACATACACAATCAAAGATATCAAAAAACCTTCAATACTATTTGGAAGTTTTGTATCATAATAAATCAACTTCAAATAAGCTGAAAATCCATCAAAGGATATTGACATAGATGAAATCAAAACTATTTGAGAGAAATATCTCTTTTTTTAATCATTTATAATACACATAATTAAAACATTTACTTTGAAAATATTAGTATAAGATTTTAAGGGAAGCTTTGACTATTTTATAATGGCGGAAAATAGACACACCCGCCGTTTAAGTTTAAAAAAGACATTCTTACCTTAATTCTGTCAAAATGGTTAAAAAGGACCTTGTTTGGAAAACGACAGAAAGATTCCTTTATAAACATATTATAAAAAGTCAAACAAGGGTATAAATGACTTTAAACCATATTCAATAAAATAGTAATAATGTTTTGAAATACAATTTTAAGACACATGGATGTGGATGATAATGAGGTCCCAGTATATAATTACGTATAAACAACCTCGGATAAAGAAGGGATTGTGAAATAAAACCTTACCTTGTACTTTTCTTTGGTCGAGGGTAGGTTAAACTCTTGTATAATGGAGAAATAATTGTTATTAAATTATACAAGAATCATATACATTAAAATGATATCATATATGATCTTTTGACATTGCATTGTTAATAATATCTTAGTATTATCGTCGTTTCGGGTGTTTACTTACTCATTTTCATTTATATGTTTTGTTAAATAATCCATTTTTGTTATGGATAGGTTGTATTTTATTCATATCATGAATGATATCAAGTACATAAACAATATTTTTAATCATCAAATGAGAATTAGTCTAGAATGGATACGATGGTTAATGAATCTCGTCGCGTTAGTGGAGACGGTAGTCCGTACATATGCATGAGAGACAATATCATTCTTTTGATATTAAAATAATATATAATTGGATGGTATATCATATATAAAGAATCATTATCATGTTATATTTATTATTTACATAAATTACACATCATTATCATACAAATACAAATAATAATGTTTCAAATAACAATTACACCATGACGTGGAGACGGTAAGCCGTACATACACACGTATGGTGACATGTCATTAAAAGGATGGATAGAATAATGAATATGGTTGTACCATATTTATAATAACATCATAGTATATATAATATACTGTATTTATGATTTTATAATGGAAATAACAACAAAAAATAAGTTGAAGAAGAATGAAACGTGGAAGAGGGTGGTGAAAACACTACCTCTTCTTCGGGTTCATCCTTTTGATTTGATCCAAAGGGAACCGTAGGATGGCTTTCTGATCAATATAAGGCCTCTAAGTTGAAGTTAGGGAAGTTTACATAATATTTGGGAAGGTTTTTGCCGATCCAAAGGGCTTTAAAGGTGTGAATTATAGAGAAGGGGGAGAGCCCTTTTATAAGAGGGGTGAAGGGAACCTTTGGAAAAGCTATAAATATTATTTTATAATAATTTAATATTCAGTTTATAATGGCTCCAAAGTGGATTATTTAAAGTTTAAGGAGGTTATGGGTCTAAATCCTTTCAACCAATATATTTTAGACATGGTTTTGTCACTATATTAACCCTATCATTTATATTTAACTCTTAGTTAAAGAGTCTGACATTTACCATGTCTCATTGTATATTTACATTATATAGTTAATAAACTTATTATATACCTCCAATACACCCCCAAGTGGTCCATTAATGATATAAATATCATTATATAAGTCCTTTGATATAACCTTAGATTTTTAGGAATATAATATCAATTAATAATATAATATTTGTTTTAAAAACTCTTTTATGCCAATTTTCTCACTATTGGGTATTTTGTTTTTGATAATTTCATAACAGCAGTATTACATAGAAAAAAATTTATATAACCACTCCTAATATGTCATATTAACCTAGAAATGTATTTTAATTAATAAAAAGTCTCAAATTAAATTTATTTTGAAATTTATAATATGAATTATTTTAATATTTCATTAATTAGGTAATTACTTCATCACCATTGTGTCATAAATAAATTAAATTATTTAATGTCTAAAAATTATAAAAAAAAACAAAATTATGTGGTAAATATTTTTAGATTTATAATTATTATCTATAATCTAATTTATCTTATGTATAACCCTATATTAAAAATGATTTTGTTATTGAACTATGATTTTTAACTCTTTTAACACTTCTTTGAATTAAATAATAATAAATGTCCTCATCTAATCCAATTGGACCTAAATGATAATATTTAATTCTTAAGGTTGTTTTTTGTCGAGATACACTTGTAAAATAGAATTAGGACATGTGTTAGGGTAATATTAATATCATTTTTACCTTTAATTATCCTATTTACTTTTAACCGTGATAAATAAAAGTAAAACAAATACTATTCACCAAAAATTATTTTAATCTTATTGAACAACATTTTTCTCTTTGATATTAACCATGTCTCTAGGATTTTATAAATTTCACTCATAAAAGTGGTAACATTAAGTTTTATGTGAATTTGCAAATTCTCCTAGGAAATGGGTAAAGGACCGTGAAAAGTTCAATAAAATTTTTATATATCTAAAATTATTTTAAACTAACTCCAATGAATTACAATGAAATAATATAGTTATTATGTATCAATTTTTACCTAAAATAAATTTAAATTAAATAAATAATTATTTAAATAAAAATTTGGTTTTAAACTATAACACAATGTTTTCACTATTCATAAAAAATTGATTGTTTTCAGAAAAATACCAAAAATTCACCCTAGGATAATTTTGATATTACAAATCCAAAAATGATGTATATTTTACCAAATTAAAAACATTTAAGTTTCATTAATTAATTTAAAATTAATTCCCGTTGTCAAATCCAAAAGGCGTATTTTGAAAAAATAATAACTATCAAAAGATCGACACTTGTTTATGTCCAATTTCAAAGTGAAATTACTTAAAATGACCATAATTAGATTAAATGGTAAAAATAAAATCCATTTATACTTATAAACGATTAAAATGTATAATCTTACACTATAAATTATTTTGATTAAAAATAATTGTTTCAGTTAAAACTTAGTATTTTTCACTATTCATCCAAATATGAATGTTTTCATAAAAACACCAAAAATTTATTGAAACTAGATTCTTATGTCATGATTCTAAATATGAATTTGTTTTTGTCAAATTTAATATTAAAATATTTAAAATATTGGATTTAAAAAGGGTTCACCATTAAAAGACGGTAAAAGTGCATTTTTTGAAAAATACTTCTTTTATCTGAAAAAATGAATTAGTTCTTACATTATGTCTAAGAAAATCATAATATGGATTCTAAAATTATAAGGATTATATAATGTTCAAAATTTAGTTAATACTATTCATATCTGATTTGAATGGCTAGTTTGGTAATCTTGTGTTGCGCTTGAACTCGGTGTTGCGTGTAGTGCAAGTTATTGAATTACTTTGAAGAAATAACATACTATGAAATCTTGTGGTGTTACATTATTCCCAACTTCAATAAATTGTGTTCTCGCAATTTGAAATTTTTCTTCAAAATTAAAAGGTTGAAATTAGAAAATACCTTTGTGGGGAAACCCACATCAGAAATTGGGTTAATAAAATTTAGTCTTAATAAGAGGAAAAGTGGAATGAAAAAGTCACCACCAAATTATGATCTCAATTAGGAGAACATTGGTAGAAATTAGAGACACCTAATTGGAGGAAAAAACGTAAATATTTATAGGGAGTGATTGATTTCATCAATCACAAACAATTTTAGAATTTTAGGCCTCAAAGCCACCAATCTATGATGATTTAAAATACCATCGGTTCAACAAAACGTAAGGTATTAGGATAAAACTTTTTTGGTTTTTGGATGCCTTACCTAAAGTTTAAGAATTTATTTCTTCAGAGAATAATAGAAGGAAAAAAATGTATACTTTTCAGGTAGAGTTCCATCCTTTAACTAATTTCTACCACAAAATCATCTTTCACTCTAAAAGATAATAGAGCTTAAAAAAATATTCTATTTATCCTATTTGTCTAGGGATCCAAAAAATTGAATTTATAATTCATTTACCAGACCCTTTAAAAAACTACATTATTCAATCTCGTACATCACGTGTGTTAGTGGTAGGTGATACACCCTAGTCTCCCTTCTATTGCGGGTTCAAATCTCGTGGATTTGCCCAACGCGATGGGTTGCCGCCCAACCTCCGAGTTTCCCTTTTTATGGAAATACAAAAATAATTTCAAACTAGACATATCCCAAATATTTCTGTCCAAGCTCACGGTCAAAAATTTATAGGTAAGTTAATGACAATGAATATCCTTTTTTCTACGTAATAACATGTGAACACCTTCATCATGTATTCTTTTAAAACACTGCAACATCCCAAATTACCATAAACCCTTATTGATTACATTCATGCTCCCTTATTCATTATAGAATACTAGATATACTCCTTCTATCAAAAAATGTTGTAAACTCATCCAATTATGTAATATACAAATCATTAATCACTTTCATGGTAGTCAAGAATATCCAATATAATTTATCCAAATGAATCATGTATTATTCCAAAATCACTACCTCTGTATCAGAACCATATTATGGTTTATCTTTCTCTCCAAAATATATTTTCCCAAAATTTAACCTTCTATTGAGTAAATTTTCTTGGTTCCACAAAATCTCAAGTCATTAATAAAATATTACTCCATTACATTCCTTATATACTCCATAATTATTATAACTAGTACATTGTCTATACAACACTCAAATGACATAATTCTTTAATAACAACATAAGAACTCAAATAATTCATTCTCATCTGTGGTATTATGATAACATGATTATTATCCAATAGCATTATTTGGGGAATACTCTGATGATTTGGACATTGGTTCGCATAGTGTCCCAACTCCTTGCAGGTGAAGCATTATACATTTGAAACCTTTTTGTTACCCTTACAGTCATGTACTTGGTGTACTTTTTATCCACACTTATAACAAACTTCCATTCCCTTCAAGAAAGTTCCAGGGTGTTTCTTCCCACAGTTATCACATATGGGAAAATTATTCTTTTCCCTCTTCCCTTTATCCATCTTTCTCTCTTCCATCCTTTTATTGTCTTTCTTGCCTTCAATTCCATAGGACTTATAGAATTCTTTATTAATATTATTAACACATGATACTATTTCTTCATATGTTGAGAATACATGGGAGACTATTTACCTTATAAATGTTTTCTTAATACTAGGAAATATATAATCCTTCTCACCCTTTGGATCATATGTATTGCTGGAGTTCACATTCCTTCTATTGGGTGCCATTTCTATACAATGGCATACACTAGGGAAGTTTATGAATTGCAATGAATAATTCCAAACTTGTAAAATACCTAACATAAATTGAATAGTTTATGGATATAATCCATAATCATAAAAATGTTTTCTTTGAGGAATTATATACTCATAAACCCTTCATAATGGCTTGTAAAGAAAATGAGAATTATCCTAAGCATATCCTCCGGGAGTGTCGTAACCAAGAGTGCAGCAAGGCCTGTTGTCGTGCACCAGTTGTCGTTCGAGTCTCGCTCAATGCGGTGTTTTCGAGTTTTACCCCTAGATACAGCTGTTCCATAGCTACCTCTACCTACTCATATCCAGACAGGGATGTATTTGCTTGGAAAACTCAAAAAATCGCTAAAACACCAAAATTCTAGGAAGTTATTCTATAGTAATCCTCATAGTCAATGTTAGGGATATGTGCTCTAATCAGAGTTTTTCTAAATCTATCTTCCAAGGTTTATAGTAAAATTCCTCTGATACTAACTTTAACGCCTAGACCCGAGTTACCCAGAGTCGGTGAATTATTACATAACATTGGCATGATCACAATATATTATGTCTCGAAAGACCGATTAGTTTAGTATCCTTGGAAACATTAGAAATATTCGTAAGTCTTACATTACATCATAAAGGGAAAAAAACTACAAAAAAATATTGTCTTCATATCCCCTCATACTATCCATGCAGGTCATTCATAAAATAATTCTTCACATACTGGAAAAAATTAAAACATTGAAAGGGGTGAGCTCAGATGTCCAGTAAGGATAACAATATAGCAGAAACATTCATAAATAAACATAAAAATTTAAGGCAATGTATAACTAAAACAAAATACTTTTAAACTTAAACTTCATCATAATATGGAAAAGATAAAATGAAATAATTCCATTTACTTATTCACATGGATATTTTTATAGTCAAATAATCACATGCAATATCAATAACCACTTTCATAATGATGGAATGCGTAATTCCAGACTATCATAACCACATAGTCATGGCCTTGTGCCAAGACTACAAATAATATTTTGTCAAGGCCTTCTTCCAAGATAGTAGTTTGTCTCATGAGACCTACCGATGCATCGAGGAGGTATAACAGGCTCCACCCATCTCTTATTAAGTCTAATGAATTCCTCATTTGAACAGGTTTAAACATAACATAAACATTCTTATTAAAACTAGCATATGAAATGTCAATAATTTCTCCATAAACAATGAATGGTATAAAAATAACACATCCACAGTCAAACATATCAGAAAACCTTCAATACTATATGGATGTTTCGTATCATAATAAATCAACTTCAAATAAGCTTAAAATCCATCAATGGATATTGACATAGATGAAATCAAAACTATTTGAGAGAAATATCTCTTTTTTTTAAATAATTTAAAATCCACATAATTAAAACATTTACTTTGAAAATATTGATATAATATTGTAAGGGAAGCTTAGACGACTTTATAATGGCGGGAAATAGCTGCACCCACCATATAAGTAAAAAAAATTCTTACCTTAATTCTGTCGAAAAGGTTAAAATGGACCTTATTTGGAAAATGACGGAAAGATTCCTTTATTAACATATTATAAAAAGTCAAAAAAAAGGTATAAATGAATTTAACCCATATTCTATAAAATAGTAAGAATTTTTTGAAATACATTTTTAAGAAACATGGATCTGGATGATAATGAGGTCCCAATGTATAATTACATATAAACAACCTCGGATAATGAAGAGACTGTGAAATAAACCCTTACCTTGTACTTTTATTTGGTTGAGAGTAAGTTAACCTCTTGTATAATGATGAAATAATTGTTATTAAATTATACAAGAATCATATACATTAATATGATATCATATATGATCTTTTAACATTGCTTTGTTAATAATATCTTGGTATTATCATCGTTTCGGGTGTTAAATTACTCATTTACTTTTATATGTTTTGTTAAATAAGACATATTTGTTATGGATAGGTTGTATATTATTAATATATAGAATTATATCAAGTCCTTAAACATTATTTTTAATCATCAAATGAGAATTAGTCTTGAATGGATACGATGTGGAATGAATCTCATCACGTTCGTGGAGACAGTAGTCTGTACATACGCACGAGTGACAATATCATTCTTTTGATATTAAAATTATATATAATTGGATGGTATATCATATATACAGAATCATTATAATTTAATATTTATTATTTAAATCAATTACACATCATTATCATTCCCATACAAATAATAATGTTTTGAATAACAATTACACCATGACGTGGAGACGATATGCCGTACGTACGCATGTATGGTGACCTGTCATTCAAAGGATGGATAGAATACTGAATATGGTTGTACCATATTTATAATAATATCATAGTATATAGAATATACTGGAGTTATTATTTTAGAATGGAAATAACAAAGAAAGAATAAGTTTAAGAAGAAAGGAACTTGAAAGAGGGTGGTGAAAACATTACATCTTCTTCGGGTTCTTCCTTTTGATTTGATCAAAAGGGAACCTTAAGAGGGATTTCTGATAAAAATAAGGCCTATAGGTTGAATTTAGGGAAGTTTAAATAATATTGGGGTAGTGGTTGGCCTATACAAAAGGCTTTGAAGGTGGAAATTATAGAGATGGGGGAGTGCCCTTTTATAAGAGGGGTGAGGGCCACCTTTGGAAAAGCTAGAAATATTATTTTATAATAAATATATATTCAGTTTCTAATAGATCCAAAGTGTAATATTTAAATTATAAGGTGGGTATGGGTCTATAATATTTCAACCAATAGATTTTAGACAGGTTTGGGTTACTATATTAACCTTATCATTTATATTTAACTCTTAGTTAAATAGTTTGACATTTACCAGGTCTCTTTGTATTTTTATATTATATTGTTAATAAACATACTATATACCTTTAAGAGACCCACAAGTGGTCCATTAATGAGACACATGTCGTTATACAAGTCCTTTGGATGAACCATATAATTTTAGTAATAGAATATCAATTAATAATATAATATTTGTTTTAAAAACCCTTTTATGTCAATTTTGACACTATTAGGTATTTAGTTTTTGATAATTTTATAACAGCATTATTAATTCAAAAAAAATTTATATAAACAATCCTAATATATCATATTAACCTAGAAAATTATTTGAATTCATAACAATTCTAAAAATACATTTATTTTTATATTTATAATATCAATTATTTTAATATTTCATTAATTAGGTAATTACTGCATCCCCATTGTGTCATAAATAAATTAAATTATTTAATGCCTAAAAATTATAAATCAAGTACAATTATGTATTAAATATTTTTATCTTTATAATTAATATTTATAATCGAATTTATCTTATGTATAACCCAATATTAATATTTTTTTAGTTATTAAACTTTGATTTTAACTCTTTTAACTCTTCTTTGAATTAAATAATAATAAATGTCATAATCTAATCCAAGTGGACCTAAATGATAATATTTTATTACTAAGCTTGTTTTTGTTCGATATATACTTTTCCAATAGAATTAGGACATGTGTTAGGGTAAAATTAATGTCATTTTTACCATTAATTGCTCTATTTACTTTTAACCGTGGTAAATAAAAGTAAAAAGATTCTATTCGCCAACAATTATTTTTATCTTATTAAACCACATTTTACTCCATGATATTATCCATGTCTCTCGGATTTTCGAAATTTCACTCACAGAAGTGGTAAAATTATGTTTTATGTTAATTTGGAAATTTTCCTAGGAGATGGGTAAAAGACTGTGACAAGTTCAATAAAATTTTTATATATCTAAAATTATTATAAACTAACTCCAATGAATTACATTGAAATTATATAGGTATTATGTATCTATTTTTACCTAAATAAAATTTAAATTAAATAAATTATTATTTAAATAATATTTTCGGTTTTGAACTATAACTCAGTGTTTTTCACTATTCATCAAAAATTGAAAGTTTTCAAAAAATACCAAAACTTCTCCCTATGCTAATTTTGATATTCCGAATCAAAAAATGTTGTATGTTTTACCAAATTAAAAACATAAAAGTTTCATTTATTAATATAAAATTAATTCCCGTTGTCAAATCCAAAAGGCATATTTTTAAGAAATAATAACTATCAAAAGATTAACAGGTGTTTATGTCCAATTTCAAAGTGAAATTACTTAAAATGACCAGCATTAGATTAAATGGTAAAAATAAAATATATTTAAACTTATAAGCCCTTAAAATGTATAATTTAACACTATAAATTATTTTGATTAAAAAAGTAGTTTTCAGTTTAAACATAGTATTTTTCACTATTTATCAAAATATGAAAGTTATCAGAAAAACACCAAAATTTTGTTGAAAATAAATACTAATGTCATGACTCAAAAGAAGAGGTATATTTTTTCAAATTTAATATATAAATGTTTCAAATATTGAATTAAAAAAGGGTTCACCATTCAAAGATGATAAAAGTGAATTTTTTTAAAAATACTTCTTTTATCTAAAAAAATGAATTAGTTCTTACATTATGTCTAAGAAACTCGTAATATGGATTATAATATTATAAGGAATATATAATGATCAAAATTTAGTTAATAATATTCATAACCTCTTTTGAATGGCTAGTTTGGTAATCTTATGGTGCGCTTGAACTCGGTGTTACGTGTAGTTCAAGTTATTGAATCACATTGAAGAAATAATGTACTATGAAATCTTGGGGTGTTACACATCTATCCCATTAAATAATGAAATGAAAACAACTTTCATGCATATGTACGACATACTGTCTCCATGAACAGTGTATTCCATTTCATTTATCTATCTATTATATATATATATATATACATACTAAATATATATGATATATAAATAATTTTTTACATTATGGGAGTAATTATATCATGATCTATGTAATAATATCAATAATAACGTGTCCAAACATGTATGCTAAATAAAACCATTACTATAAAAAATGTTTCTGTAACATGGAATTGACAAATGAATGGGTAATATAAAGTCATAAGAAAATCATATTTGATATCATAAATATTATTATGGTTATGTTAAAATTTAATAATATGTGTAAACCCACTATCTAAGAGTTTCTGACACATACGTAAGAAATCAGACCTAAGATAAGGGATAACATTCCCGATCTCATTTTTATCTCATATGGTTTATTCATATGTTTTTACTGGAGATATATTTATCATCCATGTCCATGTTTTCTAAAAAAAATTCATAAATTTTTTAATAATCTTTAATTTATATATAAATTAATTTTTATCCCCCTATGACATTTACTACGTGGTATGGAAGGAATCATTCTTTTGTTTACCATACGAGGTACTTTTGACTATTTAGAAAAAGTACAAGGAAAATGTTTTTTTAACCTACATAGAATAAATTAGTTTTTACATCTTCATAATCATTATTTCCATGAAGCTTCGTATACACGTTTACAATTTTATTTTAAATTAAATTCTTTTATTTTGAAAGTTCACAACATTTGGAGAAAAGAAACATTTTTGAAGAAGAAATGACATTTTCTTCAAGAACTAAGTTGAAGTGGTTCATCAAAAAAATTTTCCATATAAGATGATAGTATTTAAATAGGGATATGTTTATATCCCTATTTTTACTATGATTTGATCATGTAAATGATTGAATGGTATTTTATATAGATTATGTTATGACGGAATGGTGTTTATGAAAACTCATTTTATTTCTTGGGTTATGAAAAGATGAAAGATTTATGTTTTGTGGCACATGTAAGAATGATTTCATTATGATTTCGGTGGGACCTATATCTCCCTCCAATGCATTGGGTAATGATATATATCTCATGAGATATACATGAATTGAATGAAAAGTAAATCTATTTCAGTAATACATGGCTAGAAAATCAGGTAAACCCAGTTCAGTAATGGACGTTGTCCAATATAATGGTCTTGGGAACAATTCCATAGCTACTATAGAAACCATATTATGCGCTTATTTGTTTTCCACAATTACATGTTTTATTTCAAAGCGATTCTATCATGTTTAAAGTTAATTTAAAATCTACGCCTTATGTACTGCCATGATTTATGTCATTGCTCAAGATTTTGATGTTTAAACTTTATATTCATATTTTCTACGTTAAAATGTTTATGGTTTGTTTTAAGTTATCAATGTTTACCCTTAATGATAATTTGATCTCACCATTTTTATGTTTTCTTTTACCCATGATATAAATAATGGTTTTAGGTAGGAAAACTAATGGGGAAGATCTTTATGGAAGATTTTAAAGATCTTTCACCAAGATGGAAGAATGTGTTCCGAGTTTCCAAATACAATAAAATAAAATGGTATTTAGGAGTTTGTTGTATCATGTATTAATTATTCCAGAAAAGAAATTTAATGTCCATATACATCAAGCTTGGGTCTCTATAGTTGGTATCAGAGATAATTTTTAGTTAACCTTCAGAAACTAGGTTATGAAAAATTGCGTGAGATCCCTAGAGATATTTATAAAGTATGTCTAGGGATGAACCTAAAGTTAAGTATAATTATAGGTTACAGTCCAAGAATTATGGTAATGTTCAATAATAACCTAGGATTAAATCTAAGATGTTAGAGATTGAATTTACACCCCCTTGACTGTGTTGTTTTCCTAGTATGAGTTTTTCCTCTCACACTATTCTTTTTTGGGTTTTATACAAGGGCTGGAACCCAAAGGAACAATGTTAATGATCAATTCACTGATAATTCAATGAAGGTACTCCTAAAATATCAAATGTTATGGGATACGGAGTGAAATATCTTATTTCTATACTTACAGATGATATGAATCCTTCTAGACTTCCATTTGAGAATAGAATGGAACAAGATTCTATTGAGTCTTTCACGGGGAAACGTCCACCTTCTTTCAATGGGTTTTTTGATTCACTTGTTGTTGAACAATGAATCAGTACCATTGAAAATATATTTTCCATCCTTCAATGTTTATACAATGAAAAATTCATTTTGGGTATATATTATTTATAAGTAGGACACAATATGATATTTAATCCATGGAATGGGATTAGTTCAAGATCATATTGTTCAATAAGTACTTCCCTATTATTCTTTGAAAAAATATTGAAAAATAGTTCATTGAGCTTAATAAAAAAGGATGATGATTTTTTTTGTACATACGAGGTGAATTTTATAAGACTTCCAAGGTATTCATCTGGATTTATCATCCATCTGAAAAGTAAAGTTGATCAATTCTTTAGTGGATTGAAACCAAGTCTTCCAAGGGAATTAGAAATAAGAGGCTTGAGTAGCTATAAAGAGATTGTACATTGTGCTATGAAGGTAGAACTATAAGTCGGTATTACGTATCCCTCTCATGGGTTTTCCAAGAAACAAAAGTTTGAGTTCAAGGAAAAATCTCAAAAAAATGGTGAAAAGAAGAAAAATGTTTCCTTTTTCTCAATGTGTGGAAATAAGCATGGTGGATATTGACCTAAAGGGACTAGAAAAAGTTTTATGTGTGGGAAATTTTTCCATCAAGAAACATAGTGAAAAAGTAATGGGGAAAAGGTAGAAAATTATGTGAATGGAGAAAATACTACCGAGAACGTACCCCCAACACTTCAATGCTACAAGTGCAAGGAAATGGGACATTATGATAACAAATTCTCTAATCCAAAGGTTAATTATGACCGAACTCAACAACCTATTAAGGAAAAAAGACAAAGGGAAGTCTCATGGGATCACTATTAGTGATATTGAGTATGAAAATGAAGTGGTAGAATGATTAAGTGTTTATGTAATGTGATTTCAAAATAGTACTGTGGAATCTCATTTATAGTATTATGAAATATTAGAATCTCTATGTATTGGTCTATTATGGTTTTCCATAATTATATGGTACTGATAGCCATGAAATGTGATTGAAATATTTTTAAAAATCACATGATATGTGCATAATGAAGGGAGAAAGAGATAATGAGATCTTTGATAGTATTAATGATCTCATGACTGATATAAGGACAAAGTGATATCATAGATTGAGTATATAGACTTTTTAGTATTTTTGTGTTTATAAAGAGAGAATTTTGATAGAATGAATGTTTTCACTAAGTTTCTACAGTAATTTATGTTATGTTTCAAGAGAATACATGATTAATCCATTCACATGTTCGTACTGTGACAAAAAAAGAACAACCTTATGAGATATGAGGGATAAATGTCATGACGATTTAGTTCACCTCCTTCTCATGTTTTATATTTTTAGGATTGTAATGTTATAAACATAAGGATTGTATAAGTTATTTTACATTGTATGTTTGGTAGATTAATTTATTATCTCACCATAGGTGGACTTATACATATTTGATTACATGTGATTACCTTTTTATTGAGATAGATTGAAGGGAATATCATTCTATCGCATGATCTTCAAAAAACTCAAAAATGAAAAATTCAAATTCATTTATTTAAATAGGTTATCATGTGGAAATTTTTCAAGTTACAAATAATGGTGATATTGTACCAAAATCAAGTAAGTATTTATTCTCATGAAAAATTATTCATCTTTAAGAAAATGATCTTGAAAACCCAAAATGTTATCATTGTACCATCTTATACAATGAATCAGATAGTCCCTTAAATAATTGTAGATTTATGGCTTCTTGGTAGTTATCTTTCTCCAAACCTTATTTTATATCACTATCCATCAGAACATAATGGTTATATTTCTATCCCATATCCATGTTTTCACTTCCCACCTATGTTCTCTTATGTGGAAACCTAGAGATGATTTAATTTGGGTAATAATTTTATTTATAACATTCCCTTTTAAAATTATGTTTTAATATTCCTTTTTATGATGCGGGTTTCTATGAAAGAATCTTTTTTGTAGTAAAACATTTATAAAACTGACGAATTTCAAGGGTGAAATTCATTTTAAGTGGGGTGGAATGTAACAAAATGGGATTTTATGAGATAGATTCTTTTCAATTTAATTGATGATTTCTATTGTTTGCTACACCAAGATTATATTTCTCTATACAAAACACCATATTTTCTTGCATTATACACAACACTATTCTTTTCTTGTGTTTCACATAATTTCATTTTCTTTTGATAGAATTCATTTCATGCAATATTGAGTATTGAATTTGTTTGATTAATAAAAGAAATATGTTTGGATTATGTTATATGAAACACAGAAGGAATCTTGCGCTACATGAAACACTATCTTGGCTTGCGTTATACGTAAGAGCAACCTTCCTTGATAACTTGTGTTATATGCAATACTGAGTTTCACTAAACAATGATATATTATTAAAATATTATTGTTTAATGGGATATAAACTATTCATTATGAATATTATTAACAATATTTTTAATTTAATATAACATTATCATTAAACTTACACATTTTATGGAACATGAAATGAGAACAAAGTAATGTTTTTCAGATAGAAGATGTTCTTTTCAAATAATGTAGTTTCACCACCTTTTGATGGTGCACACATTTTATATCTAGTTTTTGTCACTTTTATATTTTAAATTTGACAAAATAAATTAATTTTTTAGACTAATAACATCAATATTTACTATGGATGAAATTTTGGTATTTTTCTGATAAAATACATTATTTTAGAATAATAAAAAATAAGGTTTTTTAATTCGAAACATCGTTTTAATCTAATTTATTTATTGAGATAGATTGTACTTTTAATTGGTTTTAAAGTATAATTGTATTATATTTTTATCATTTAATCCAATTTTGGTCATTAGAGGTAATTTCACTTTAAAATTGGACATAAACAGATGTCAATCATTTGATAGTTATTACATCTTAAAAACATTATTTTTTGGTTTGGACAATAGGTTTTAAGTTTTAATTAATTACTGAAACTTATGTGTTTTTAATTTAGAAAAATATATTCAATATTTTTAATTATGACTTCCAAATTGGGTAAATAAGTACCTTTTATTTTTATACATTATTAATAGTAACTTCAGAAATTATTTTATTAACATGGTTAAAAGGTAACTCTAGTAAATAAGGGTAACAATAATAATATTATAATAATATTTAACTACCCAAAAACATGTCCTCATATTATTTGATGAGATATATACTACCATGGGAATCTCTGGGTTGATTTGGGGACCCCATGGATTCATGTGGATGTGAAAATGGCATTTTATAAGAATTAATTTATAGTAAAGATAATTATAACGTAAACATATATCTTTTACTAATTCGATTTTAATATGGGGATATATAACTGAAATATATTTATATAATTATTCATTAAAAATATAATAATATTTCATACATTAACGTATTTTATTAATAATTTTTATACATCAGATAAATATATTTATTTATGACACAATAATGATGTATTGATTACCTCATTAAAAAAAGATTCAAATAAATGAATTTATAAATATTAAAATAAATTGAATTTGAATTTTTTAATTCCATTAAAAAATTATATGGATGAAATTGACATATTAGGTATGATTTAATTCCCTTGGTTTTAAGGAATAATGTTTTAATATATTTTAAAAAAGTCATGTACGAATAGTATACAAAATTGAAATAATTCATAACATAAAACATAAAATAGTTTATTAAATGATATTAAATTCCTAAAAATATAATATTTTTCCACATGGTAAATATATGTCCAAATATGTAATAAATAACTTTTTTGGGTCATTTCAAATTATATGGTAAATACATGAACCCAAAATGTATAAATAATATGGTATCACGATAAGATTAAAAATGGAAAAAGAAGCATTAATACAAAAAGATAAGGATAAATAAGTATTCAAAACTTGTCTAAAAATTATTTAATGAGGTATATTCTAAAAAATCATCTTATCTTCAAATTAAATAAGTTTTTGAACATTTTAAATTGAAATTGAATTTATAATAAATTAATATTTTAGGACTTTCCAAAAGTGCCCCACTCCTCTCTTCTAAAAAGGCACATCGTCCTTCTCCTCTTCACACCATTTTAAACCTTCACGCTTAGCCAATCCCTTCCAATTTATATTCTAAACTTCCTTAGTTACATTATATAGGCTATTTTCTTCTCAAAAGACCAACTCTAGTGCCGTAAGTGGAAATTTAAAGGAGTCTCATCGAGGAAGAGGTAATCTCATTTAATGATTCTATCAAATTTATATCTTATTCTATTTCCTATTATTTTGTTGTTTCATTATAAATTAATAACATAAGTATCAATAATATACTAATATGTTATTACAAATATGAAACAAACCTATTTCACCTTACATTCATCCTACAATAAACAAAATCATCACACATGCGTACGTAAAAATTACCGTCTCTACGCCATGATATAATATGTTTTTCACCATCACCTTACTTGGATGGGTATAATGATGGAAATAATAACTATTTATGATTATTATAACATGATAGTAATTCTGAGATATTATACACCATCCAATTCAATACCATTAAACAATTATGTGAATGATATCATCGCTTGTGCGTCCGTACGGCTTACAGTCTCCACGACACGATGAGATTCATTCTCCATATTAAAAATATAAGAATGATTATAAATTATATATAATAAATAATCATGAAACACATGAAATAATAATGATACTGTATTTATATATATATAAATTTCATTTAATGACTTCCACCCAATTCAATAATGAAACGAAAATAAAGTTCATGCATACGTACGACACCCGGAACCCGGATGTTACAATGTGGTATATGAGGGATTCTTTTTCTTCTTGACATATTATTTGGATCATATAGATTGGGATAGGAAGAAATATGTAGTTATTAATAAGTTGTTCCCTGTAGTATCTAACATGTGTACAGGGAAAAGCTAATTACCCTAGATTATTTTAATTTTGAGTGTTTTGCAATTTTACAACTTATTTGATTTCACCATTGGGTGATTAAAATGTTTTATGTTGTTATAATTGATAATATTGAGGTTCTATTTCTGTTTCAAACCAATTATATGAGGTTATTCCATCTCATTCATCATATAAACACTTGCTATAAATCATATGTCATGCATTCTTTCCCGGCCACGTAGGGTGCATTACCGATTTCATTTGTTGTGATAGATGTTGTGCTAAATATGCATGATGTTGTGATAGATGTCCAAATATAATACCTACTATTTAATAGTGTTTTGAACTTTGTAAGGATTCATATGAATGAACACCAATCTTTGGGTCTTGAGGTGTTATGGGCCCTCATGGATCGTAATTTGGTGGATCATTTCACTATTATTCTTTATATGACATGTATTAGATGCCAGGATTTGATTCACAATGACAATGGGCCCTCACATATCGGAATTTGGAACATTAATGTTAGTTTTAGTGTTTTTCTGGGTTGCAGAGTAGTTTCCGAGGCTTACTGTCTGGAAAAACCTAGAATACACAGTGTGTTTTTCTGAATACACACCATGTATCCTTCTATTCAAGAAGGAACTGTCTTTGTTAAGTACACGTTGTGTGGTCTATAACCGTGTCACTGTATGTGTGGGTAGAGACATAGGGTTGGTAAATCCTTGAAGGAACACACTGTGTATCAGATGTACACGTTGTGTTTTATAGACCATGTGTCCACCTATGTAAATAATGACATCAATCAGTGGAACATAGGTCGTACACACCGTGTCAAGATTGAAAATTCCATATAGAGTCGATCGAGTATCCAGACATCAGACTATCAACACGGGTCAGTTAAATATTTCTAATACACAATGTGTCTCGAACAAACACACCATATAGTCTCGTTTTAGGTGAACCGCGTGGGTTAGTCATGTAGAAGAGCTCGGGTATGGGAGAACTATTCAAGTGGACATCACATCTTGGGAGAACACGCCATGTGTATGGAGTGTTACATGACCAGGGTTGGTAGGAGTACAAGCCCATAACAAGGCTTAAATGAACACACCGTGTACGGGTCACACATGTTGTGTATCCCTGTTCTAAAAAAATGTATGATTTTATTCTCCTGTTACTTTCTTCAACAAATAGTTTTCAATCCTTAATAATCATTAGATAAGGTCTTCACTTGAACATGGAGAGTAACTCCACCAAGATGTCCTCCAACTGTACACTAGATACTGGGGAGTGATCAGACATCAGAAATGGCTGATCAGGGGCTACCAATAGATCCTCTCGTTGTGCTTGTCTTGGAACCATCCATTATCCTAGATATAGTTGTTGATACATAGTTCCAAGAGGGACTTATGAGGTTCATATAGAACTTTCAAGGAGTACCACCTCCTACTCCTTATATGGCAGATCAGAGGTGCGTTTTTCAGTAGCACCATCCTCCCTCATTCAGAGTGGATGGAAGAACTCAGGCTACATAATCATGGTTATAGGCCATGATTTAGATCTTCTATCATCTAGTGATTCCTCCAAAGATGATGGTGAATATCACTATATATTTGTTTCGGGACTCCGACAAGATATGGTGGGATGTGATATCATAGGAGGGATGCCAGTGGGTTAAGGATTTGGATGATTTCCTGCATGACTTCTACTATTATTTCTACCCGTATACTTTGAGGGCCGATCGATAACGAGAGTTAATGAGACTGGAGCATGGTACTCTTTCAGTTATGGAGTATTCTTTTTGGATTCATAGAGCTGCAGCGCTTCACACCCATTCTAGGGGTGATGATTTTTTCCTAGAGAGTAAGTTTCAAGATAGTCTCAGGCATGATATATGATCTCTGGTGAACATGTTTAGGATTACTTCCATCACCTCTACAGTCAACCAAACAGTGATCATAGAGCACAATCTGAGGGATTCTTGAGCTATGGGCCAGGGCGGCTTGGCATCCCGAATTTATACCCATCGTACTGACACCAGGAAGTTCCATAGGGAGATTATGCACAGATATCCAAGGAAGTGGGATACTTCTTCTATTAGCTAGGTGGGGTGATACTAATGTGGGAAGACTGGACATACGAGGCCAGATTTCCCAAGAGACACAGTGGAGTGCTGATCTTGCGGCAAGATGGGTCATCTTCTGTGGTTCTATCAAATTTTCTCACCATCTGCTGGTTAAGAAGGATCTATTTCAACTCCTCATACCAGAGTAGGGAATCTAGTTTCTCATTAGTCTGGGAACTCATGTTCTTCTAGTCGTTCAGGCTGAGGTGGAGGTCGCAGTCGTGGTAGCCAGTCGGTAGGCTTTTTGTGAAAATAGGGTGGATCAGCTCAGGGTGGTCATTTAGGGTCACAGGGCTGCGGTCCATGGCATACATTCAAAGTGGAGTAGACCCGGTAGGATAAGGATCCTCGAACCTCAACAGTTTTAGGTACGATCCTAGTTTCCTCAGTTTTAGCTTCAGCACTTTTCGATATAGGGGATTCCCATAGTTTCATATTTGTTGCTGTTGTGGAGAGCCTTGGGCTTTGTATCATTAATTATACTAATGTCTTGATGCAGGAAACATCATTGGTGACTAGAACGGATAGTGATCATTAGTGAAAGGAGTTCCCTCTAGAGGTTGGTGGGTGTCCCTTCTTACGGGACCTCTATGTCCTAGAGATGACATGATATGATGTCATTCTCAAAATGGAATGGTTAGTTCCCTTCCAGGATGTGGTTAATTCCTATATTTGTAGGGTGAGATTTACATAACCATAAGGAAGAACATTTTTACATAAGGGAGAATGGGATTTTCAGGCGAGAAGAGCAGGACTCAAGCATCATTGGTTGGGGGGAGTCACAACCCAGATTTGTAGTCTATATCAAGATGACCAAGGGACTTCACAGTTAGAATGTCCTCCAACGTTTGATCGTTTCAGTGATGTCTTTACAGGGGAATTTTCAGGTTTTCCTTGACATCTAGAGGTTCAATTCTCTATTGAGATTGTGCCAGGAGCGACACCGGTGTCTAATCCTCTTTATAGGATGACTAGACCAAATTTATAGTTGATCAAGAAGCATTTATAGGAGTTACATGCAACATGTTTTATTTGACCTAGTACTTCTCCTTGGGGTTCTCTTGTCATGTTTTCAAAGAAGGTGGATGGTACCCTCCAAATTGGTGTGGATTATTGGATGTTGAACCAGTTGATGGTCAAGAACTAATATCCCTTATTGAGGATTGATGATCTCATTGATCAACTTCGAGGAGTCTAGGTGATCTCTAAGACTGAATTGAGATCTGGTTACCGACAGTTTCATGTTAGACCATCTAATATACTTCTTAACACCATTTTGAGTAGGTATGGTCTATACGAGTATGTGGTTGTGCCGTTCGGCCTCACCAATGTGCCCGCTGTTTTCATGGAACCGATGAACCAAGTGTTCCATCCATACTTGGATTATTTCATGGTAGTCTTCATGGATGATATCTTGGTATACTCAAACACTCGACATGACCATGCCCCACATCTTGAGATCGTTTTGAGTACACTAATAGAGCCCTAGTTATACGATAAGATCTCAAAATGCCACTTTTCGATGGACCAAACTCACTTCTTGGGTCATGTTATCTCATATACAGGAGTATCAGTAGACCTAGAGAAAGTGAGAGCAGTAGTTTACAAGGAGCATCCGAAGAGTTTATTTGAGGTAAAAAATTTTCTAGGGATGTATGGTTACTACAGATGTTTTTTAGAGGACTTATCATGCTTAGCAGTGCCACTGACTGACCTGACAAGGAAGGGTGCCGAGTACATGTGGTTAAATTCTCTTGAGTCAACATTTCTTGAGGTGAAAGGGAGGTTGAATTCAGCACTGATAATAGTATTTCCAGAGCCGACCAAGAGCTATATTGTATAATATGATGCATCATGTATCATGATGGGAGTAGTGTTTATTCAGGAAGAAGGAGTCATTGCGTATGGGTCTTGGTAGTTGAGGCCGCATGAGAGAAATTACCCGACACATGATCTCGAGTTGCCTTCAGTTGTTCATGCTTTACTTTGTTGGATACATTATGTGTTGGAAAATAATTTTTTCATTTTCACTGACCAAAAAAGTCTCAATTATATCTTTACTCAGCACGATCAGAATGTGAGATAGTGAAGGTGGGTTGAGTTCCTTTATTCCATTGACTTTGTGCTTGACTACACACCTGTGAAGGGAAATGTAGTGGCTGAAGCATTGAATAGGAGGAAACAGATATATGAAGTTCAAGAGGAAAGTAGTGAGTGACAGCTTATGGATCAATTCTCTGAGATGCATTTGGAGGTTCACGACAGACAAGGGAATACGTTTCCTTCATATGTTGATGTCACATCTACTCTACTTGATCGAGTATTAATTAGGAAACTATCAGATGTAGAAGGCCTAGTTCTATGGGAGTGTGTGTCCAGAGAGGACCCTATTCATGGATGGACCATAGGAAAGGATGAGATCTTTCACTTACATGGACGTGTATGGGTGTCAGCATATGTACGTGTGGAGCTGATGCAGGACTTTTATTCCTTAGTTTCGGCAGTTCATCCTGGTTTCACCAAGATGTATTGTGATCTACACCGATAGTATTGGTGGCCATGTATGAAGAGAGATGATGATGGGTTTTTCATGAGGTGTTCCACCTATGACCAAATGATGGTGGAGCATCAGTGACCTGAAGGGATTTTATTGAAGTTACCCATTCCTGAGTGGAAGTTGAACAATGTCATGATGGACTTCGTGATAGGATTATTGAGGTCACCTCAAGGGAAATATATAGTTTGGGTTGTCATTGAAATACTCACAATGGTTTCTTAAATCTTGCCGATGAAAGAGAACTTTAGTGTTGATTAGATTTTAAGGGTGTATATCCAAGAGATTGTACGTTTACGTGGAATTTTACAATACATTGTTTCATACAGGGATTCTCATTTTACTACTCAGGACTAGCAGGGACTATAGAGAGATTTGGGTACATAGGTACTTCGGAGTACATCTTACCATCCCCAAATAGATGGCCAGTCCGAGCGTACAATTCAAGTGCTAGAGGATATGATTCTATTATGCGTCCTAGATTTTGGAGGTTCTTGGGAGAAGCACATACCTCTGGTGGAGTTTTCCTACAAAAATAGTTACCAGGAAACTATTCAGATGGAACCTTATGAGGCTTTGTATGGTAGGCCATGCCGGTCACCCTTATGTAGGATGGAGGCACGAGAGGTAGGTATGTTGGGACCTTATCTTGTCAAGGAGACCACCGAGCTGATAGAGTTGATTCAGAAGAGGATGGCTACTTCACAGCCATGAAAAAAGTCTTATGTTGACTGACGGAGGAAAAATCTAGAGTTTGAGGATTGAGATCATGCATTCCTACGTGTCACATCGAGGTTGGGACACATGAGGATTAGATGTCAGGGTAAACTTTCATTGAGATACGTCGGGCCGTTTGAGGTTTTGGAGAGAATCAGGTCGGTTGCCTATCGATTGCATTTATCTCAGAGGTACCAAACTATGCACAACATATTCCACATCTATCATCTACAACGTTACTTCTCAGACCCATCTCATTTTTTTCAACCTGAGGAGGTTTATCTAAAAGTGTACACATCATTCGAGGAGCATCATATATGGATTTTTTATCATAATGAAAAATTTCTCTATGTCCAGTCTATTAATGTTGTATGAGTACAATGGTAGAATGGACGAGTACATGACGATACATGGGAGAGGGAGGCCAATGTACAATCATATTGGCTGGTGCTATTGGATGACTCTATTTCTATGATGCCCTACTAGGGAAATTTAGGGACAAAATTTTCTAAGGGGGGAAGTTTGTATGAACCCAAAAATTCTTTTTAGGTATGGGTTTTATTCTCTGTTGTTTTTTAGAAAAATAGGAGAATATGGAGATTTAAGGAGTACATTCCGTCTACGTACGAGTATATGCGGTGTACCCGGTTTCCACAGCTGTCCGTGTACTGGCTGTGTAACAGCTGAGTACATGTTCGTGTGGTGTGACCTGGAGACCACCTAGAGAAGGGCCCAACAAAAGAATATATGCGGCATGTACTTTTGAATGAATCACCGTGTAATTTTATTTTTAATTGTTATATCAGACCGGGGTCACGTCCTACTCCTAAGAAACCCTTTGTATAGGTCCGTCTCATCCAGGAGTGATGGATACTAACAAACCATCTCTAAGCCCCCGACTCACTTTCTGTTCTCTAAATCAACCACTGTTGATTGCGTTGGAATCACCATAGTGAGTTCTTCCTTCTTTTATAGCCTCATTACATGATTTTCCCTCTTTTGTAATATATCCATGGTTGAGAATTTTTTACACTTCTGTCAATCTACCATGTTCTAGGTCAAATCAATGGGCGACATCATAGTATATCGATCTTACAATGCATAGGTAGGTGTTTTGTTCCATTTCATAGTTATTTTTTTAATATTATGTGAAAATGTTCCCAATACCCTAGAACGGGGTATTGTGTGTTTAGGTATTTTAGCCTTGTTATTGCCTGATATGCCATGTGTGCCAGACTAGAGGTTGGTTTTTTGTGAATAGGGTTATTTTACATGATAAGGATGTTTTTCCATGGGTTTTTTTGATATTGACCATTTGGTATATCTTTTCCGGTTAGGCTCCTTGTTTTCCATGCCCAGTGATTTCATGGAGTGATACTATCTGATGTTGTTATATGTCTGTAGCTAGTAGCCAAGTAGTTCTTGAAAGCTGTTATCCAAGTAGTTATTAAGGTTTACTTTGCTTATTGAACATCATTGTGGATGATTCACTTAGATAGTGTTGTGGGAACCTGGTGTAGTTGACCATAGGGGGGATGGACACTAAGGGCTTCTCCAGAGTGTCTGTTTACTTTTACGTTGCGAGACCATAGGGGGGATGGACTTTGTGCTCCCTCAGAGTGTCTGTAGTTCCACGTTGCAAGACCACATGGGTAATTGGGCATTGAGTTCTTCCTCAGAGTTTCTATAGTTACCGATATAGTACCAAATGGGGAATTGACGATGAGTGCTTCCTTAGAGATTCTTTTCTAAAGCAGAACCAGAGGGGTCAGTTTGTCTGTACTTCCTAGAGGGTTTCTTGTGTTTGTTTGGTTGAACTAGATGGATTAGGCTGTTAGTACTTCATTTAGGGTTACACTTTCTTGATTATCTTCTTACTTGATATATGAAAAATAATGAAATTGAAACTATAGGATTTTTTACATTTGAGTACTTCTTTGTTTACTACTTTATTTTTTTTATTACATTCTTTATATATTTAGTAACTATTGGGGTTAAGTATTTGGGTGGTTGCCTATGGGGATTCGTCTCACACCCTATTTGGGTCATAATTTTGGGCGCAAATAGATTATAGTCTTGTAGGTATAGATAAGGGAAAGAGCCCTTTTAAGTTAGGTACCTGACTATTTTAGATCCAAAGAGCATGGGTCCAAGCAGAGGCTTGCGATGCTGATGTGGTTTATTATTTTTCTTTTTTACTTTGGTTTAGTGTTGTATTCTATCATTGTGACATGTTTGGATTCTTTCCTAGACATGTAACATGAAACATTTATATATGAACTCCAGTTATTTATTACTTTCAGTATTCTGATTTTACTCATTGCATGTTATTAATACTTCCACTAATGTTACCTATTTATTTCTACTATATTAAAATTCCAATGAGTGAATAGTTTCCCTACTATCACACCCAAGACCCTCACTTCTAGTTAGAATCTTCTAGAGTTTGGGGAAATGTGTTTGAGTCCATGTGACCAACTGTGTATGGGGAACCCCTATGCAGCACTCGGAACCAGGACGTTACAATAAGTAAATCATATATGATATAATAAATACTATTTTGGTTATGTTTCAAGTTAATAATATGTGTATACCAACTATATATGAGTTTTAGAAACATAAGGAGGAAATTAGACCTAAGGTAAGGGATAACTTTCCCAATCTCATTTTTATCCGAGATTGTCTATTCGTATGTTTTTTAATGGGGATATATTTATCATCTAGGTCCATGTTTTCTAATTTTTTTCCATAAATTATTTAATATTCTTATATGTATATTGAAATTAATTTTTACCCCCCTTTGACTTTTACTACATGGTATGGAAGGAATCATTATTTTTTTACCATATGAGGTAAATTTGACTTCTCTAACAAAAATACGAGGACAATGTTTTTTAAATTATACATCATGAATGAGTTTTTATATCTTCATAACGCTTTATTTCCATGAATAATCCTCTATATGTTTACAAGTGTATTTTCAATTAAATTATTTTTAAAAAAAATTAGACGACATTGTGAGAAAAGAAAAAAATTTTGAAGAAGGAGATTTCCCTCAAGAACTAAGTTCAACTGGTTTATCAAAATAATTTTCCATATAAGATGATACTCTTTAAATAGTGTTATGTTTCTATCCCTATTATTACTATTATTTGATCGTGTTAATGATGGAATGTTATTTTATATGGATTATGTTATGATGTAATGATGTTGAATAAAACCCATTTTATTTCTTGGGTTATGCTATTATGAACGATTTATGTTTTGTGGAGCATGTAATAAAGATTTCATTATGACATGTGTGGGACCTATATCACCCTAAAACGCATTGGGTGGAGATTTATATCTCATGAGATACATATGAAGAGAATGACAAGTAATTCTAGTTCCATAATACATAGTTGGAACGGTAGTTAAACCCGATTTAGTAGTTCATTTTTTACACTATGATGGTCTTGGAAGCATTGCATTGGCTACTATAGAAATCATATTATGTTCTTATTAGTTTTCTACAATTACATGTTTAATTTTAGTGAGATTATATCTTGGTTAATGTTATTTTTTAATCTACACCTTAAGTACTACCAATAATTATGTCATTGCCCAGGATTTTGATGTTTAACCTTTATATTCATATTTCTTTTATGTTCAAATGTTTATGGATTGTTTTATGTTCTCCATGTTTACTTTTAATGTGCATTTGAGCTCACCCTTTTTATGTTCTCCTTTCCCAAGGATATAAATAAATGTTTTAGGTAGGATAACTAATGGGGAATATCTTTATGGGATATGTTGAAGATATTTCAAAAAGATATAAGAATGTGTTCTAATTTTCCAAAGACACTAAACTAATATGGTCTTCGGGAGTTTGTTTGTGTCATGTATTAATTATTCTGTAAATGAAATTTAATGTCCATGTACATAAATATTTGGTCTCTATATGGATTCATTGAAATATAGTATTACTAAAAAATTATTATTGGTAGACTCGAAATTGATGTCTAGAGAGAAAGAAAAATCCATTATATAATTATATTTAAGGCATGAACCCCCCACGTAAAATCTTTGTAGACCTTTCTATATAAATCTAACTACATACTAAACCGCATGAATCCTTTTCTACACCCTATGTAATTATTTTGTGTCTTATCAAATCATATTTGAATATTTCCTATAGGGATTAACTTCACATTAATAATATGAGGTGGTTGGTATTAATTCCTCATATTCACTTTCGTACCCAAGAATTTAATATATACCTAATCATAAGTGGTCTAGGGGATTCTTACAGTATGTATTTCTTTATTTCCCCTGGCCCTTGTTCAAAAAATATTTGATTAAAGATAACTCATCTCTAAAAATATTCTCCCTATAAATTATATAAATGAAACCCAACATGAATCTGAGAAAAGTTATTCCCAAACATCCATATTTCAATATTATAACTTATTAGACTTCATATAATACCATAAAAAACATAAACCAATCTTAGTAATGGATCAAAATACCTCACGGACACCCTCATTCCCATTTATCAACCTAAAAGATCCAATTACATCAATTACTTCCCTAAAGGTACCCAATTCACATGAATTGGTCTCTATCCACATTAATTTTGTCCATTTGATAATTTATTCCACTGATAATGGTGAAATTTCAATTTTATTACATAATTGGTATTATCCTTAAGATAAAATCAATAATATATTCTCTTGATAACAATTTTCCATATCCTTAGAAAATTGGTTAATCCCAACCTAGCCTAAGACACATATCCTGAATGCTCTACATTGGGCATCATAGCTCTCAAGCTTAAATTATTACTCTTTTTTGGTCAATGATCCCATGAAATACATGGGATATTGATCTAGTTTAAGTCCCAAATTTCCATCACTGGATCACATTACCCATTTTTGTCTTCATCCATCAATTTCTAGTTACTAAATAACCAGAAACAAACCTAAATGAGCCTATAACATAACATAATCCCCAAAATTATCTCACTTGATTCACAAGTCGGTTCAAACTAGAAATGGGCCACTCATACTGAAGATTCATATAGAACCATCACATGGTACATTTCACTTAGTATTCAATTCATCATAGCTCTAAAACAAAAAAAATAAATCCTATTTTTATAACTATAAATTGTAATAAAAAATGGTTAATGAGTCATTTCACTAACAGGTATAACATTATTCCTAAATGTATAACCATAAAAGTCACACCACAAGTCTTGGAAACCTGAAATTAAAATAAACAACATTTTCCCTAGATATATGGCTTCAAAAGTCACGCCATCAGTCTAAGATTTATGACATTGAAAGGAATTGAATTCATTATAGGTGAAAGTCCTCAAAAGAAACAATAATAGTACTTTCCACATGTCCCTTATAGGTATGGTGTGCCTCATTAAATAGTGTTTAACTATATGGTTCTAGACTCCATTTATTGGTATATGTAGATAGTCCATATCAAAAAAACAATCATGACTCCATAACACCAAATTTCACTCTATATGGTGATAGATTACAATGTTACCTATTGTATAGAATTTAAAAATATTATAATCTATGAATAAGGAGAAATATTTTCAACCTATTACACAAAATTTTTTTACATAAATTCTTATAAATAATAAATTTCTTTCACAAAAAGAGTAAGTAGTATTTTATTGGAAACGATTTCATCATTATATATTAAGTAAATAAATTGAAATCCCCTCCTCTTTGATTTTTATGTGTAATGAATAGAATCATTAGGTCATCTGAATAACCACTCACCATTAGAAATATAGTTCAAAATAATATTAATATTGTATAGAAGCATTATATAAAATAGTATATCTTGTATGATGTCATTTAATTATGAAAAGATCAGTTGGCCATAAACTTTTACCTTTGAAATTATACTGATGTGTTCATTTTTTTAATTTTCCTATAGCCTTATTTATAAAAATAATGGAATACTTGATTAATGAACCTTCAGTAATAAAATTCTTCAAAAAAAATGTGAAAATGATTTATTAACCTTGTATCTTACACACTGATATAAATTTATCCCCATAAATATTCCTTCAACATGAACACATATGTTGACCTAGAACATAGAAGGGTCCTATCACCCACCCCATATCACCAATTCTAAATGGTAGATGACTTCATTCATAAATATAATAAATAAAAATTTATCCCCTTAGGAGGTAACTATTGAGAACATTTAGGAGATGAAATCTTATGGCCTATCATGTCAATAAGAAGGTAATATGAGAGTGGCTATAACACCCCTGGTTTTTATGAATAATAATTTTCGAATATATTAAATTTCTTTGAAAACAATCATTACACACAACACCAAGTTAATCTTATATTACACATAACACCATGTTAAGATTCTGCTATATGCAACACCAAGTTAATCTTGCATCGAATGCAACCCCATGTTATGCTTGTGTTACAAGAAATAACAAGTTGAGATTGTGTTACATGAAACACCAAGTTAATATTATGCTACATGTAACACTAGGTCAGCTTGCGTTACACAACTCACCATGTTTTAAAAAAACCATGATATATCATTTATATAGTAATATAAAATTGGCCATTATAATCTATATTTTAAACATAGAAATATTAATAGTAATAGATACCATTAAAATATTAATTTTTATGGTTTTATATAATGGAAACTTATTTATAAAAAGTACCCAATTTTTTGTAAAGTCTTTATATGTTTCGAAAATACTATTTTCATAAAAAATGTTATTTATTTATTTTTGTGAAAATTAATAAAATTAATTTTTAATACTGTTAGAAAATAAATTTAATTAAATACACTTAAATTTTTGAATAAATATTTCAATATTATCTTAGGGTAAATTTTTGTGAATTTTTTGAAAGATTCCTTTTTTGATGAATAATAAAAAAATACTTAATTTTAATTGAAAGCTGCCTTTTCTTTTAATATATAAATAAAGATAAATTATATTTTAATATTTTTTTAAAAGTAAATGAGTTAAATTATACATCCATTAAATGTTTTTAAGTCATCGTAATAAATTTAATATTTAATTTTGGTATAAAAACATTGTAAACATTTGAACATTTTCTCTTTAAAAACCTACTTTCTCGTCACGTTTATGGGATTTATTTTAATTAAAATTTTAAAATTATATAAATGGAATTTTAAAAGGTTTAATATATATTCTTAATAATAATAATTTATATTTTATTAAAAGGTCTACATAATTTGTTACCAAAATAAAATGTGAAAACTGCAAAAATTAGTTACCTTGGTTAAGGTAAAAGAGGATTTAATTGGGGTTAAACTAAAAAGATAAGGGTTAAAATTACATTCCAACTTTTAAATTACCCATTGTATCACTTTATTTCAACCTTATATCTTCTAGGTTTAATAAATTCACATTTTGAGTCTTTTTGCATTATAAATATGTTGGGATGATTGAATCTTTTCAAAAAATTACAAGTGTTCCACTCACCTCACTTATATTAGGTCAGCCATATCCTCTATTATTCCCAAATTAACACCCTTTTACATTGGACAATACCTACGAAAATAACCCTAAAAATTATTTCCTCTCATCCTATAATCCTTATTTTCAATGGAAATCCATCCTAGGAAGGCATTTAGTGAAAAACTAAAGAGGATACCTGAAGAAGAGGTAACGTTCATCCATGAGTGTTTTTATGTTTTTTATTCCTCCACCTCATGAAGTTATTATTATACCATGAAGTTGTAATAACCTAATTATCTTAAATATAATGATATTTCTTTATGTTAGGAAAATGACATATAACCTTATCCACTTCCATCAAATGGGTTATGTAATCATCATTCTTGTTTACGAAAGACTACTAAGTCACGGACCAATGCCATTTGTTTTTCCATTGCCATCTCTCAATATTGAACATAATAATGGATATATTATTTGTATATCATATTTATGTTATTTTTATTCTTTTCACTTATTATATATCACATAACATCATGATTTAAATATTTTGGGAATACCATAATGTCATTCATGTGTACAACAGAATACCGCCCCGCAAAGTGATGTAAATCATTCAGGATTTATATGAAAGGTAATAATTTTGGGTTTAATAAATTTATATATATATTTGAAATAAAAATGATTCTATAATTAGAATATATCATTTCTCTTTATTTATTTCAAACTAATAAGAAAATATAAATAATGTTCATGCGTACGTAGGACCCACCATCTCCATTAATGATGTATTTCATTTTCTATCACTAAATTTAATGGATTAATCTAAATAAATATATTCTTGATTTATATGATATTTACATTAGGGTTAAAATTAATTATATTATGAAATAATGATTAAATTAAGTGGATCAAATAAAATCCAAACTTATATGAAAAAACAAAGCAGTTATTACCTGAAACGCAACATTAATTTGGAATTGTTAATAAATGGGTATTAAAAGGGAATAAGAAAACAATATATGGAATGATATATATTTATTATTCTATAATATTTGTATAATGAACATATATTTACTATACATGATTTTTTAATGTGTACAATTAAATTCAATATTTAATGTAAGTGATTTTTTCTCAATTTTCCTTTTTTGAGATGTCTGTTTTGTTATGCAGATATATTATTTTAGGCGGTGTATATACAACTTCTATGATATGAAATATCATGAATTTATTTGTCCTCAAGATATTATAAGTTTAATTTAATTTTATTCCTTCATGTGTCTTATGAATCTTAGTTAATAAGGTTGTAAAAATTTTATGTTAAAATCTCATCATTTATTGGTGTTGTTTTTTATTATGTTTTAGATGATAATATATTTTTATAAATTTCTTAATAAAACAATAAATTTTATTATCCTCTTCTTAATAAATATATTTTGAAGTAATATTACCATTTTGACACTCTTTTTTACTTAAACCAATTTAGAAAATGTTTTTAATAAAATGTGATATTATTTGTCTCTTCAGTCGGAAATCTGATTTCTTCAAAAACAATGTTTTCAAAAAGTGTTTAGAAAAATGTTTTATTATAACCCTAATATTTTTAAATGTAATTTTTACTCATGTTAATCTTATGTACAAATGTTTTTTGAAAAAATGTTCATTCCATTTTCCAAAAAATTACCATTTGAATTTTATAGAAAATATGAAAGGAATAATATTTCTATGTGTATGACATGAGTGAAACATGAATTCATCATGATCATTAGTTCATTTAAAGTTTCTAAAATATTTTTTAAGGATATTTTCAATGAAAAATACTTTCAAAAGGTTTATATTTTAACAAGTGTTTTTTCAAAGAGTAATGTATACTTTCCTCAATAAATGTTTTAAATGATTGATCAAAATTATTTTCCATCTAAGATAAAATCCATTTGTGTTACCTATTGTTGAGACCTAGACTAGATTTACCACTGATAGGAGAGGGTTGAATCAATGGTTATATTTTAAAAATTCCCTTTTTACTTGGAATTAAACCTCTTGAATATGTTAAATTCATCGATCCACTCTGTAATTATCTCTCAATCTCAATTAGTATGCAATAATAAAATAAGATATGAAAGCACACGATATTTAAAAAATTCATCAATGAAAGGCCAACTCCATGGAATGTTGGTTAGACACCCAAAAATGTATTACTCATTGTCAAACATGTGGATACAATTTATCCTATCCCTAACTAAGAGATTCCTTCTACTCTTGGATCCATCTAGAAGATTTCAATTGATCTTGAAACCAACTATAAGGATTAACCTTTGTTGAATCCTTTGTTACAATTCAGTTTGATCTTTTATCTTCATCCATGATCCATTAAGATATTAATTTCTCACATACATAGGAAATTTAGCAATACTGGTCACAAGACTCCTTCTAGATTTGGTGCAATCTAGACTCTCCTCTTCAAATGTTTGGGTACAAGAAATCACCTTCCATAATAATTACCCAAATTTGGATAACTCTAAAAACTATTCTTATAATGGATGCAAGGACTCTCAAAATGTTCATTCAATTCTATATTTTTCTCATTACTAATATTCACATATTTATAAACAAATAATATAGTTCACATGTCTCAAATAAATCCATGATTTAAATTTCATCATTTAAATCCTCAATTAAATGTTTTAAGAATTAAACACATTTAATTATATTCTTCCGTCAAATATTAATCCCCTTAATGTGGATATTATAATTATGTCCTTATCTTAAATACCCCATTTGCAATGGTTTTTATTTTTTTTCTCTATTTTTCTCACTTTTAATAACCTAATGGGTCTAATTATCCTCTATGAATTGAAACATTTAAAATATCTAAATGAATTAGGGTATTAAACTACTCTTCTTTAATAACCAATAATTTGTGTGGGTATTATATTCATTCATTATAACTAAAAAATACCCACGATGTGTTCTTATTCTTTACATTGAGGAAAGAACACCCACCACCACCTCATATGAAAGCAAGAAACTAACTAGAACAACCCACGGTGTTTGTATATAAATCTTCATGCAATGAACTATAAAATACCCAAAGGATATAAAGAAATCATTATATTCTCATGAGGCTAAGTGTAGCAGCCATAAATTAACCTTTCTTTAAACACTTTAAGGACTCGATTTTCCTTTTATTCTTCACATGGGATATTCATTTTTGAATACCCAAATGTTTATCTCATCATAAATAGAAAATCATACAATTAAAATGAATTTTAATGAACCGAATTTAAATAACCGAAAGATCAAGTTCATTCATTCACATGAAATCTTAAATATTCTATAAGACTCAAGGATTATTCTTTTACAAAGTTAAAAAATATAGATTCTCACTATAAAAATAACCAAATGAATATTTGGATTCCTTATTCATCATTCATCATAAAAAATTCTACTCCTCATTCTCTATTTCATCATGCATAAATGAATATCATGTAGGCTCATGAAATTAACCTAAGAGAATCAGACTCCCTATTCAAACTCATTCATATGATTCATGAAAGTGAAAATGTATCCATTTTTCATCATAACTATTCATTTATCTTTAATGTTAATATATCAGACTAGTCTTCATGATCGAGTAATTATCACATAATGGGTTCGAATTATTCATGAAAGGAAGGGAATAAATATAGAATTGAATGTGTTCTTGGATCTCTCTTGGATCATAGGACATTGATATGGAACTCATAATAAAGAATATTCCATATGATTGAATTATAGTCACTCAGACATGTTTTCCACCACTCATTAATAGAGGAAATACTAATCGTGTTGAAGGATTCAATAGTGAATGTTGAAGACAACGGATGGAAAGATCATATCAATGAGATCGAGAAACTACGGATATGTCCATTTATTTAGTAGTGAATGAACAGTATGGGGGTAGAAATTTTCCCACATTGAATATCCCATACATCATGGGTGTGTTATAATAGTCAACACATTCAATCAATTTGATGAATGACCACAACCCCTCCTGGCACTACGTCGTGCCGCACTATCCTATTTTGTCCTTATAGATGGACCTATTTTTATGGAACCAATGAAATTTCATAGTTTTTTTTATGGGTGTGGTTTACTTCAATCCCACATGAGCCCTTTATTTAGTGTCTAAGGATGGATTTTTTGCTGACCATGTTTTTTAAATAAGGCCTCACACAAATACTTAGAAATAATAACTTTCTAACATCATCGAAAACTCCTCTTATTCTTATACACATATTATTGTTGTGAACATATCTTATTCTTCCTCACGTAATTTATTCAATGTGAAAAATCCGTATCACATGTGGTTAAACATTTAGGATCAGTTCAAAAATCATCAAAATATAATATAGAGATTTGTTCATTCATGAAATTCTAGGCCATTAAATGAATCTATAGAAATTATCCAGGAATCAACACTTCATTCAAACACACCAAACACATATTGGAATTTCATTAGAAAAAAATCACATGGCCCAACAATATCCCACTTTTTATTTTTTTTCAATATATCTTAAACATTAAAAAATCAATACATGTGCTCAAAAATTTCTCCCCATTTAACTATCAAATGGAAAGGATAAGTGGGGGGTCTTATCATATCATCAATTTCTAAAAAAAATTATCTTCTCCCTTATATGAAAATTGCATTATCTCTTTAAAGAGAGGGATGATCTTACATGGTTCTCTATGAAAAGATACTTTATATAATCAACTTTGAATCTATATGGGAATACCAAGTCTAAAACACAAGTGAGAAATAACCACGGTTGTCTATACTATCCCAAAGTTAATAGGAATGGAAAATCATACATATAAATTCTCAATTCTCATATTGGGTTTGGAAAAAATCAGATTTAAGAACGTAATGATAAATCCTATATAGACTTTAAGAAACACATCATAAATTTTCAGGATCATAATAAAGAACTCTCCCTCTATCTCATATTAACATCAATCTAGCACTCACCCTTAATTTATATGATTAATACAATTAATAACAATAAGTGAAAGTGTTATTGGATTACATAAAAGTCATATTTTAATCTATCCCATGGTTTTTAGATTCATTATCAACGTTTATACCCCTTAAGGGATACACATTTATATCTCATGGATGTTAGTAAAATCTATGAGTAGGTATCAATTTATTTTGTCTACCAATGAAAGACTAAAACATCTCATTCAATTCTAAGAATGTTATATTAAAACACATTAAATTATTAGTGATTTTTTTTATTATTTTGGGTGAAATATTGGTTGAGAACTTCCTATCTACCTTGGGGATTATTTTCTTGTAATCTTAGTCTTTTATTTTGTGTGAAGTCTCCTTTTCCATTGTTGTAATTTGAGTACATGATATCTAAAGTATTTTCATTATAATTTTGAACATATCCCATAGATTACAGATAATCTCCCAAAAATTGTATGGTGTATGTCTAGATTTAGCAAACCTAACACACAAGTTACCATCTTTACGTGGAATAGATTTTTACACATCAATTTTAGAATCTCCATTTGATCATGGAGAGGGTACCTCAATTAGTTTTATGTTTTCTACTTTTATTATGGTTTCTCCCCATCTATTGAGGATTTATATGATTTTCCGGAATTGAAATATTATTCTATCATTACAATGCCTTGTCCTGAAATTTTTATCAATACCAAGAGTCACCTATGAGCGTTCTTCTCTTCTTTTGTGGAGTAATTGTTTTCATTTTCATAGATTGTAAACCTTGTTTCTTATGACTGGAAACAACAATTTTTGGGAAACTTATTGGGGAACAAATCTCCACACATATTTTCACATCCACCATTAATGTGGGGGGTTTATATACAATTTTACAATCCATATTTTCCCAGAGTTTGGTTTAAAACATGTACCATCACTTAAAACAACATTACTAAAGAAGATAGTTTTTTGGTTATACGAAACATTTTTTTGGAGAATTTTTCCATTTTATTAGATAATGATATCATGATATTTTTTATGTAATTATTTTCAAATGATAGTTGTGTAGGAAACTTATTTTCCATTAATGGGAGAAGTTCCAGCTTGTGGTGATTATTGATTCATCAATATCACCTCTATCTCAAAAAAAATTAGGTAGAGAGGGTTCCTGTCATACTTAATATATCCTAGCTTATCTTCCCAATCCTACATAAATTTATTCAATTAATCAACTTTAATATTTATTAACTCTTTCATTTAATTTTCAATCTCCCTAATTATGTTATATTTAACATATACTTTATTAACATTGAAAACCATTAAATATTTCTGATGTTTTCAAATGTATGGAAAACTTAATCAAATATAATCTCAAAGAAATACTTACCAAAAATATTTCATGTATATTATTCAATTTATTAATTATATATTTCAATGAAAATATAGATAATTTCATTATTTTCATTCACAAGTTTTGTGACAGTGTTGGATAAACTAAATTTTGTATTTATTGCCTCTTCCATGGCATCAACTACCCCTTCCAAATGTAATTTTTCATTATAAATTGACTTAAAACCCCTAATAGATCAATTTACATCATTTTAGAGAATTTTATTCATATTATATTTATATTTAAAAAGATAATCATAAAGTGACACATCATCATAACATCTTGGGTAGGCTTCATTATAATCATCATAATTGAAAGAATAATTATATGATACTCCTTTTAGATTACCTTAAATTGGAGGTGTCTTTCAATTTACATTAAGTTTATTCTTTAACATCCTAGCACATATTTTCTTTCGATTATTTTGATTCGTGGAAAAAATAACCATTTGAAGTATATTACTATTTTCATTAAATATGGACATCATAAATACTCACATGGATCTTTGGAGGTGACCTATTCTCTGATTGCACTTGTGGATCCCCAGAACGTATTTACAACTAAATGTGGTGGGTAGAATCAGTGGAATATTTTAAAAAATTCATTTTTTACTTTTAATTCCGTATATTGAACTTGGTATGGTTCTTAATCCACTAAATAATTATCTCTCAATCTCACTTTTTGTGCAGTAATAAAATATGAGTGGAAAGAAAACAATATTTACATGGTTTTACAATAAAATGAATGCTCTTTATTATGTTGGTTGCAAACCCCAACATGGATTCATCACTATCAAATAAGTGAATATAATTACCCCCAACTACAACTAAGAGACTTCTTCTGAATTTGAATCCAACCAAAAGACTTATTTATCTTCCTACAATAGAGAGAATCATTTTTCTCCATGCTCTAACCAGAATACTTCAGCTACTCTCAGCACCAACCAGAAATCATCACCTTTGATGAGGGATTTGACCCATTTTATGTTGATATTTTATGTTCCTCTATGAAAATGTAAGATTTTACTTTCTCATATACTTCATCTAGAATATCAAATATTCTTTTCTCGAGACTCCTTATATTTGGTTCAATCTTTATTATCTTCTTTAAATGATCGAGTACAAGAAATCACATTCTTCATGAATTACCAGGCTTTGAAACACTCTCAAAATTATTCAAACACAATGGATGCAAGGAGTATCAAAATGAATTTTCAATTAAATATTTTTCTTGTCACATACAAGCACCAATTTATAAACAAATAATTTGGTGCATGTGAATTAAATCCTTCAATGATTTAAATTATATCATCTAAATCCTTAATTAATCATATTAAGAATTAAAAACATTCAATTTTATTCTTTATTAAAATATTAATACCCCAATTGTGGATATTGTAATTATTTTTTCATCTTAAATACACAATTAACAATGTGTATTCATTTTTTATTTGTCTCACCTGAAATACCTGAATGGGTATTATTATACTTCATGGAATGTACCATTTGAAATACCAAAAATAGTTAGGGTATTAACCTCCTCTTCTATAATACTGTATAATTTGTGTGGGTATTATATTCCCATATTGTAACACAAAATAACTAAGGGGTATTCTTTTTCATCATTCGAAGGAAAGAGAACACACTACCACCCTAAAACAATTCATGAATGTAAAAGTAAATACCTGTGGTGGGTATATTTAAATATCTATGTAAGGAACTATCAAATATTTAGAGGATAATAAGTAACCTTGTTCTTCTCACATGGCTAAGTGTAATAGCCATGATTCACCCTTTCATAAACACTCAATGTAATTGGGGTTGTGTTTCTTCTTCACATGGGACACTGATATTTGAATACCCAAATTATCAACTCGTCAACAAAAAAACTAACACAATGAACATGAATATTTATGGACCTCATTTCAACACAAAAAATATTGGGTTCCTTCATTAACACGACATCATCAAAATATCCAAATACTCAGGGCTTCATATTTTACGCTGTTAAAAGATATTAAATCTCACGACAAAAATAACTAAATAAATATCAGGTTTCCAACTTCATCCTATAGTATAAAAAATGATTCACCTCATTGTCTATTTCTTCACATGTAAATGAATATCACATGGGCTCATGATATTAAACTAAGTGATTTGGGTTCTCCATTATAATTCCTTCATACAATGCATTAAAGTGAAAATAAATTCATTTTCCATCATACCCATGAATTTAACTAATATTTTACCTTTTCTATCAATTTAGCATTATTAAGATATCATCATGTACTAGGTTCAAATTATTAATGCATGGAAGTGCATGAACATAGACTGCAATGTGTTCTTGATAATCACCTAGATCATATGGCATCAAGGTGTCCTTATTAATGTGGAGGATGCCATCTTTTTGAATTATGGTATGTTGGCCATGTGTCCCATTGTTCAAAAAATGGAGTAAATAATGAGTGAGCATAATACTTCGATATAGAATGATGGAGATGATGGATGGAATTTTTAGATCTTTTAGATCAAGCACATATAGTTATGTTCATCTATTTAAAGGCATAAGAACAATATAAAAGAATAACTTTTCCCACATTGAAAATCCCAAGATTTAAGGGCATGGTATACGAATCAACTTATTTCATCAATTTGAAAGTCATCCTTAACCCCTGCTGAAACCACCCCATGCTGCGTTCTCCTCTGTATTCCTTATAGATGTGACACTTCTCTATCACCCATGGGATTTCTTGGGATTCTCATGTGGGAATGGTTGAATCTGATCCCCCATGATCCGTTGGATGAGGGGGTAAGGATTCCTTATGGGATGGACATATTTTCTTAAATATAGACAAAAAAATACATAGAAATATTTCCAAGCTAACATTATCTCAAACTTCTCTTATACATCTTCACATATTCTTCATTAAATCTTATCTTACCTTCCTCACTTAATGTATCCAAAGTTAAAAGTACATAGCATATGTGTTTAAACAATGATGATCAGTTCAAAAAATTTCGTAGTACAACATGGATAATATACCAAGGGTGAAATCCAATTACATTAAATGAATCTATAAAAATTATCTACAAATAACCACTTCATTAAAACTCACCAAACACATATTGAAATATCATTGAAAACAAATGAAATCACTTTGGAAAATACCTATGTCTTACTAGGGATATTATCCAAGTACACCATTCTTCTTATTTCATTGAATGGTTTATATTGATGATGTTATGATATTTAGAAAATATATTTATCTTCCATAGGTTATACCATGATAAAATTATTATGAAACTCGGTTCTTCTTACATGGGTTTTTCGATGATGAAATGATTATGAAACCCATCTCATTTCTATAGGTTATGATATAATGAAATGTTTATGAGAACCATTTCATTTCATGGGTTATCATATGAATAATATTTTATAATCTTGTGGAATATAAAAATATTGTTTTCATTATGATATGGGTAGGACCTATATGTCCTTCTAATGCATTAGGTAATGATTTATATCTTATGACATTGATAGGACTATAACTGTGTGTGAAAATGGTTGAGTAAGGGACTTTTTACACTATTTTAGTCTTGAGAGTGAACCTTGACTAAAATTATGGTTTGGGGAGTGAACCCATTATACTATGATATCCTTGGAAATGATCCTTGACTAATATGGAAATTATTTTCTATGCCTATGTCTATCCCACAAATCTATGTCTTATGCCAATGTTATTCTATAATAGCCAATGTTCTTTTCTTCCCTTAAGATTCATGTATTATTAATAACTAATCCTTATTCAATGACTCAATATTATTATCTTTGATAGGAAGGGTAAAAATTTTAAATGTTATACTCTTTTTATCATCTTCTTATATTCATCTTATTCCTCTATATCTCACTTGTTTACCGTTTCTACAAATATGGTATCACCATATCTTATGTTTCCTTTCCCTACGTTATAAAGAAATTTCTTATGTATGATATTTCTAAGAAGTTTTCCTATTATGTAGTTACTATAGGTTGATGATATAGTTTACCTGTGGACCCATTATTTGTATTTTGAATTGTCCAAATACAATAAAAAATTTTGGTCCTCATGCATGTGTTTGTGGATTGTAATGAATATTTAAAAAAATGATGTAATTAGTTGGTATAATTAAATTGGGTTTATATAGTTAGTTTCAGAGGATATGGTTAGTTATACTTTGTAAACTAGGATAATAAACCATTAGTGAGATCCTTATGTACATTTATAAGGTCAAGTCTATAGATGGATCAATGTATAAGAAAATACCCTAAAATTTGGTTAAAGTATATATGGAGTTGTTTACAAGAAATTACATCCCTGTACAGATACAATAAGTGGATTTGGATTTGGAACATAAGTCCCTTGTGGTAATAACTCCAAAATGGTGCATTGATCAAGACTCTATCATCTCCTAGTGCATGAAAATTTCCCTTGTTTCACACCTTGGTTGATACACCCATGGGATACTCTTTTTAAATTCACAAACATTTTATGAACCATCTTGAAGGATTTCTATAGCTTATAACTATGAATTAACTAGTATAAATCTAATGTATTATAAATTAAAATAATGCCTCATTATTTCGACATACTATTAGTGATTTTTCATAATTATATGGTTCCCTATCATGATTAGTTTTTCTTACACTATGATTTTTTATTTTAACAAATGGATGGAACCCAAAGGAACCATGTCAATGCAATGTCTGAGGGAAAATACAATGATTATACTCTTGAGTAGCCAACTGTTATAGGGGATTGAATGAAAAATATCTTTTATTTTCTCACACAATTTTCACATTCTATAAATCATGACAATCTTCAAAATGAATAGAGGATGGAACAAATTTCAATTTAGTCCATCACGATGAAGCATCCACCTTCTTTCAGTGGGTCTTTTGATCCACCAGTTGATGAATAATGAATCTAGAAAACATAAAATATATTTTACATTCTATAGTGTTCAAAGCATGAAAAGCCCATTTCTGTTGTCAACTATTTGTAAGGTTAAGTGGATCAATGGTAGAATCTTATCATGAATATGAGGAAAATGATGAAATTGAATCCATGTATTGGGATGAGTTTAAGATATTATTTTTCAGTAAGAACATTCCTCAAATTATTCATATGAATATGGAGGAGTTCAATTAGATGATAAATGATGATGAATATGTTGGTACCTACAAGGAAATTTTTACAGGACCTGTGAGGTATGCTCCTAGAATTATCCTCCAACTTGAATGTAAGGTTTATCGATTATTCAGTTTCTTAAAACCTTTTCATTGAAGGGAGTTACACATATGAGACATCAATATCTATAAAGAGATTTTTCGATGTGCTATCAAGGTGGAAATTTAGTTTGGAGTTATGATTCAATATCATGGTTTGGATACTTAGTGAAAAATAAAATATAGAGGAAAATATAAGAACAAATTAGAGAAGAAGATGAGATTTCCTTTATTCTCAAAGTGTGGGAAGAAGAATGGAGGAAATTTTATTAAGGGAAATTTTAAATGTTTTAAATGTGGAAAGGAAGGTCATCGAGAAATTGATTGTAGAAGTGATGGAAATAAGTGAGATAATGATGTTATTTGATATAATGAAGCACAAAACACACCACCCACACTCTATTATTTCAAATGAAAGGATTATAGGAACTATTCTAATGAGTTCCCAAATTTGAAGGAAAATGATGATAATCATGATCATAATACTATTAAGCCAACATACATTGTAAACTCTCATGTAATAAATATTTGTGATGAGGGGTGTGATAACAATACAGTGAAAGGTATACTTACCATCAACTCTAGAACTGTTAATGTCTTATTTGAATGTGGATATGACTATTCATTTGTATTTGGTGAATTTTTGAAAGGTATAAAATTTCCAACCAAATAATTAGATAGAGAATTAGTAGTGAAAACCCCTAATGGTACAATGATCACACATCAAGTATATAATTTTAATCTAATTTAAGTTACAGGGATTGTTGGGCCTTTATATATTTTCATTCTTCCTATTGTTACATTTGATGTCATATTAGGCATAGATTGAGTTTATCTACATAAATCCCACATAAAATTTTAAGGAATAAAATTCATGTTTGATATTCCATAATAACCAATGATAATATATCAATGCAATGATATGTCTGACCTTCTAATGTATGTTATGTCCATTTTATGGGTCTTGATTACCGTTCAGAAGGGGAAATTATCTCAGATGGTTGGGGAAAACTCAACATTGATGATATGCTTATTGTACATGAATTTGTCGATGTATGTCTGTAATATTTTCATATTCATCCACCAAAATATGATGTTGAGTTCTCAATATAACTCATATATGGTGCCACAATAGTTTTAAAGAATCCATATAAAATGGTCCTAATTAAGTTGTTGGAATTGAATAAGTAACTCCGTAAAAACATAACAAGGGATTCATTCATCCAATTGTGTCACCTTGGGGTGAACATATTCTTTTTGTTAAAAATAAATATGGATCAATGTGACTACGCATTGATTGTCTGGATATGAATAAGATCAACATTTAAAACAAGTATCTGCTTCCTCGTATTGAAGATATGTTTAGTCAACTGAATGGAGATAAATACTTTTACAAGATTGAACTTCATTCTCGATAACATAAATTGAGGGTTAAGAAGGAATATATACCCCAGAAAACATTCCATACATGGTACGTTCACTAATATATAGTGATTCCATTTGATCTATCTAATTTCCCCACTATGTTCATACACTTAATAAATATATTTTTTAGATATTACCTTGATAAGTTTGTGATAGTCTTTATAGATGAAATTAATATCTATTCAAATATTAAGGAAGAGAATAAAGACCACATGACACCAATAAATATTTCTTTTATTATCAAAATGATAAAATCAGAATTTTCAATGTATAATTTTTTCCTATAAAAGGATTCATTTTTGGGTCTTATAATCTAAAGACAAGATATATCTGTAGATCCATCCAAGATAGAGACTAATTAAATTTGGTCCAGATCAACCACGATGACTAAGATTCATAGTTTTAATGGTTTGGTTGGATATTATCAATGGTTTTTGGAGAATTTCTCACAACTATCTAATCCTATTAGCATTTTAGCTCGTAAGAGATCCAAGTTCCCATGGATTGAATAATACAAGGTTAATTTCATGGAACTGAAGAGAATATTAGTTAACACCACTATGCTTACATTACCCAATAGTGGAGATGGGTTTGTAATCCATTGTGATGTATCTAAGAAAGGATTGGTATTTTTTATTATGAAAAATGAAATGCTTATAGATTAAGCCTCATAAAAATTGATGATTCCTGATAAAAATTTCCAAACACATGACATAAAGTATTATAAGTTAATTTTTTCATTAAATACGTTGTGATATTATCTTTATAGAGAAAAGTGTAATATATATACTGATCATAAAAGAATAAATTATATATTACCATAATATAATTGAATATGTGTCCAAGAAGATGGTTCGATCTGATTGAAGATTATGAATAATCAAAACATTTATAACCTGATAAAGTGAACAAGGTGTCCGATGCTTTGAGTTGAAAGGATAATTATATCTTATCCATGAGGAGGATTAAAAAATATAACATTTCTATATTTACAAAGCATGGTTATGAAAATTCTGAATAAAGGGGATAAATATTATCTTTCTCAATTTAATTTTCAACCATATATCCAACTAAAGATTAAAGAAGAATAAAAAGAATATGTATGTAAGACCCCAAAAATTATAAAATAGTAACTTTTATTCAATATCATGTATGACACACAACACCAAATGTAGAAAGTAATATAACCTATCCATAATTTATGGCATATTTAATATATTAAATAAAATTAATATATTCTACATCTTTCAATACACACCCTTCCAGGTTATATTATGTAGAACACAAAAACGAGGTTGTTTTATACCATGTGTCACGCACAAGAGAGATTTTTACTGAACAACAATATATTATTAAGAAATTATTATTTATTATAATAAGATATGATATAACTATTAAATTAGAAGTTTTAAATAATATTAAGAAACTAATGAGAATATATATATATATATATATATATATTATGTACCCAATAAGTTTTTCTCACATTCATCCAATATATTATATAATAATAAGTCAAGTGCAAATACAATATTATGCATAAAAACCAATTTTTATAAAAAAAAATTAAACAACCTTTTAATTGCACAATAATTTGAAAACTAAATTTTAGAAATTTTAAGAATATTATATCTCAAAATAAAATTCATTTTTTAAAATCATGATATCAAAATTTTATAAGGATGGATTTCTAGAATTTCTCTGTGAAGTTTCATCTATTAAAGAATAGTGAAAAATGCTGAATTTTAATTGAAAACTACTTTTTATTCTAATTTATTTATAAAGATAAATTATATTTTTATTGATTTAAAGACATTATTTGATAAATTTTAAATCAATTAGTTCCGTTTAGTTAATTTGTATCAATTTCACAGGGAAATTGGTTATAAAAACTTTGAAAACTTTTGATCATTTTTACTTTAAAAACACGCTTTCTCATTCTGTTAGCGGGATTAATTTTAAATTAAATTATTCCACTTGTGTGATTGGAATTTGGTAAATTTGATTAAATATTTGTAATTATAATAATTTATAATTTATAATAAGTTCAAATTAGTATTGAAGAAAAATTATTAGTGGAAGTGATTAAAATTAATTACAGTTATTAAGAGAAAAATTAGCTTAAAAAGGACTAAAACTCAAAGTTAAGGCCTAAAATGACACAGAAAATTGTAAAAATAAAATTATATGGAAATATTTCAACATTACTCGACTTTTAGTAGAATTTTTATCATTATTTTATTCACATGATGTTAGGGAGACATCTCAATAGTGTTTACCTTTTTTTATATTTATAGGAATTCCACATATCCTCCACTATAAAAAGGCACTCACCCCTCCCATTTTATTACACATATAAAACACATTTTCTCACAAAAAATATTCAAAAATAATATAAAAAACTAAATAGCCTCATAACAAGATGACTAAACTTTGTAGAAAAAAAATCAAAGAATCCATTTGGTTCAAACCAAAAGGAGTTACCCAAAAAAGAGTTAACAATCTTCAATGTGCATTTATATTTTATTTGTTTCCCCACTGATTAATTTTTTATTATTACACAATTATATGTAAACAAAATTATACAAAATATTCTGAAAATTTTATTGTTATGGTTTTATCTTACACATACACACACTTCCATAAAATAGGTAATGAACTTATCATTCATGTACAGTGAACTACCGCCTCGTGACATGATGTTGTGTGTTTTACCACCTCTCGTGGTTGGGAATTATTATAAGGGCCATATTTTTATATAATATATTTGATATTTAGGTTTTGTTATTACATATTTAATTTTTATAAAACAAATACCTTAATTATTTACTTTATGTGTAAATATGATGACATCATTTTTGGATGTGTGGACTACCGCCTCCTCAATGTGATGTGATATGTTCACAAATTTTATGGAATTCATAGAGGATGATTTTAATTAAAGTGTGTGACATATATGAAATAAACATGATACTGAAATTATATTATGCATCTATATCATTAACTTTTCAGTATTTAAATTAATATAATGGAATGGAAGTATCATTCATGAAAATGTATGGCCTACCGTCTCCATGAATGATGCATTTCATTTACTATCTCCAAATATTATGGATTCTTATAAATACATATATACTAAATATATATGATAATGAAATCATGCTTTAAATTATGTAGATTATTAAATCATGATACAATTAATAAGAACAGTAAGTAAAAAATTCAATATATACTCGAGAAACTTGGTAATTAACACACAAAATAGTGAAAATAATGAAAGATTATTAGCAAACATGTAATAAGATATTATAATAAGTTAATATATGAAATTATAAATATGATTTTGTATATAGTATAAGTTAGTGAAATGATTAAAACCATTATAATGGAGGATAAATGTTATTAACCCAAATGTAAATGCATGGTAACACTACTAATAAATAATCTTTTAACAACAATAAAAATAGCATTTATCATCCCTAAAGAAGTGTTGACTACCAGAGAGAGATATAATGACCTTATCATTTATCAGTGGTTGATTAAGAATTAATAAAGGAGACCCTTATCGATGTTTATAAAAGAACTGATAATTTTCAGCATTATCGGAGTTTAAAAAACACTGATAAATAACCTATTTTATCAATGCTTCTAAAATTGCTAATAAAGGAGTACATTATTAGTTTTTAGAGAAGTGATGATAAAGGGACATGCTACAGTGCGTTGTAACAGTACACTGTAGAAAACAAATTAACACTAACTCAGAAAAATCAAAAACCAATACATATTAAATGAAATAAAATTTGCAACACAAATATATTAAAAAACACTATATTATAGACATTTTGAACATTGGTTTATACAATTACAAAAGTACATATTTATACATACATTCAAACATATCAGTCTTACTTTGACTTCTGATCCTATCCCCTGCTCAATAAAAATAGAACCTACATAAGAAAAAATTTATTGTGTATGTAATAAAATAAATTAATAAATTAATATAAAGTGTTAATTTTTAACTAAATTCTATGTCATACCCGGAACACTGTGTATCAGAATGATTTGTGGTCGACTCATGCATGTCACAACATTTATTGTTCATCTTAAATAATTATCTTCGTAAAAATTAACTAAATCAGTATAACATAAAAATGATAAGTAATTTCATTAGGTAATAGAAGATATAATGAGGAGAAAATAGTCTCATCTCATTTTCTCAGTTTTGGCGATGTGATGTGCATTTTAACCTTTAATGACACATATATATTGAAAAAAATTCACTTGGAGTCATACCAGTAAAACAATATGTCAGATTGAGGTGCAACTGATTCCTACACATCTCAAATGACTTAAAGATCATTTTTGTAATGTATGAAAACAATCTAAATGTGTTTTCTTAGTTTTGAGAATGTCACTTGCCTTTTTTACCCAAATGTAATTTTATACCAGAAACACATACATTGACTCATATCAGTCACATCGTGTGTCATTTTTACATGATTTGAATTCTTACACATCACAACTGAATTATAAATCACGTTCCTAAATTATCAAGACAATCAGAGTGTGTTTTATCCATTTTCATTGAGTAATAATTTTGAAACATAAATTTCGATTTTAAATTGATAACGGAAACATTGAGTCATATGACAGACACATCATGTAATAGATTGATGTTTAGTTTATTAAGACATGTAAATAATGAATTATGTATCATTTTACTCAATAATCAGAACAATCCCAATGTAGTTTCTCAATTTTGAGTGGGTGAGTATTTCTTTTCATTAATATTGATGACAATTTTAAATAAAAAGATGCAAATGGAGTCATAATCGAAACACCATGCACCAGATTTATGTGTGGATAATTCCTATATTTCAAAAATAAAATATAGACCATTTTCCTAAATTATTAAAACAAAATGAATGAATTTTCATTGTTTTGTGTAGGTCATTTATCATTTTATTAGTAAATTAAAGTCTATTTTGAATAAAAATATGCACTAGAAGACATATCAGTCACACCATGTATCAGATTGAGGTTCAGATAATTTCTAAAAATACCAAATGAAATATTTATTGTTTTTAATGAGTATAAAAATAATTTGAATTTATTTACTCAATTTTGGGTACATCACATGTCTTTTTAACAAAATTTTATTTTATAAATGAAACAAAAAAATTGACTCATACCGATCATTTATTGTATTGATTTCATTTGAGACTGATTCCAAAAAATCAAAATTTTCTTATAAATTGATTTATTATATCATCATGAAAATATGAACGTGTTTTCTTGGTTGCTAGTGTGTGTCACTTTTTGAAATAAATTATTGATTTTAAACTGATATCAGACACATTGAGTCATACTAGGAACATCGTGTATCATATTGAGGTGAGTCTAATTACTACATGTCAAAAATGACATATTGATTTTTTACTAAAGTATCAAAACAATCCATATGAGTTTTCTATGTTTCAAGTTTGTTAGATGTCCTTTTTACAAAAAATTTGTGTCAACATTAAATACAAATATGTACTTGGAGCTATAACGGTCACACCATGCATTGTATTGATGTTTAGATAATTCTTACACATATCAAATTACTTACAGATCATTTTTATAAAGTATTAAAATAATACACATGTGATTAATTAGTTTTGAGTAAATCACTTTTTTATTAGTAAAATATCATTTTAAATTGGAAACACACACTTTGACTCACACTGATCATATCGTGTACCAATTTGATATAAGAATAATTATTACACATTAAAAGTGAATTATGAATTGATGTTTTAAATTATTAAGTAAATGTAATCAAATTATCTTAGTTATCATTGGGTGATATTTTTTGAACTAAATTGTTGATTTTAAACTGAGAATGGACACAATAAGTCATATCGGGCACATCATGAATCATATAGAGGTTAATTTGATTCATTCATGTCATAAATGAAATATGTGTTATTTACATAAGGTATAAAAAATCCTAATGTGTTTTTTCATTTTTGAGTAGGTTAATTTTTCTTTTCGACAAAAATTTATTTCAATATTAAATAGAAATATGCACTTGGAATCATATCTATCACAAAATTCATCAGATTGAGTTTTGGGTTATTTATATACATCCCAAATGATTAATGTATATTTTCCTAAAGTATCAAAACAATCAGAATATTTTTTACTAGTTTTGAGAATGTCTTTTGTCCTCTTTACTAGAATTAATGTCAATTTTAAATAAAAAGAACCTCGAGTCATACTGGTTACACCATGTTTCAAATTGAGTTGACTATTATTCCTACAAATTTAAAATGACTTATTGATTATTTCACTAGATTATCAAAAAAATATGAATGCATTTTCTCATTTTTGAGTCTGTCACATATATTTTGTACAAAAATGTCATTTTAAACGGGAAACATGAAATTTGACTCATATAGATCATATAATGTAGTGGTTTTATGTGAGACCAATATATGTCACAAATTACTTATTAATTAATTTCCTAAATTATAAAAAAATTGGGAATGTGTTCTTAGTATTGAATGAGTGACACTTTTTGAAAATGTCGATTTTTTACTAATAACAGACACATTGAGTCATACTGGGAGCATCATGTATCAGATTGAAGTGTGGATGATTCCTACACATTATAAATTACATATAAATCATTTTCATAAATTATCAAAACTATCAGAATATAGTTTCTCCGTTTGGAGTATGTTATTTATCTTTTTAACTAAATGTAATATTAATTTTAAATAAAATGTATCACTAAGAGTCATACTGGTCAAACTATGTGTCTGATTGATGTGTGTATGATTCCTATATGCCCTAATGCTCAAAAAATGATAACTACTAATGTTAACATGATTTCCATTTCCTTTCTTTTTCGAACTACCAATACAAAATATTGACATGATGTTCTTATCTGCAAAACATTTCTCATTGTTGAAATCTAGAAGAGTAGAGGGAGCTCATGTGCCCATTATATAACAATAATTTACCATAATTATATCATGATATTCCTCTAATATTATATCTTTCAACAAATATAATCGTTTTTTGGATGAGAACATTAATTCAATATGCATTTTTGGTAGTTCGATAATGAAAGGAAATGAAAATGGAAGTCATTATAACATCGATAGAAAGAATAATTTTAACTCTTTTTTGACTTGTTTAATAAAGTCAAAATAGAACTATGTCATCCCAAAATTTATTTTAAAAAAATAAATAATTATTGGATAATAATGATAAAGAAATTATCTTACCAGTAGTATAATAAATTATGACAAAATCAATAAAGTAAGCTTTAGGAATTCATCTTTTCCTGGTGGTTATTAGAATTCATAGTTAATTTCCTTTTCATTTTTGCAGTTTTAGGCTGGGAAGTCCAATCCCTCATGATCATGAGAATATTCAAACAAACAACCACAAATTTGACTAAATGAATCCACCTATTTAATAGAAAAAAAATTATATAAGTAATATTAAAAATAAATAAATTAAACATAAATACAAAACAATAAATTAATTACACAGACTATAATTTTACTATAAAAACATCAATATTACCGCTATGATTTAAGAGTAGGGAGAAATTGAAGGTAAGTGATAAATTTCAACACTACAGGGTTGAAAAGGTTTTAAGGGAGAATAAATTTATGGATGTTTATTTGGAAGAAAGGCATGAAAGATGGTAAAACCATGGATACCTGAACAAAGAAATCCACGTGTATATGAAATGAATTCTTTTATGTGTAATACTAAAAAAATAAATTTAACATAAATATGAAACAATGCATTAATTCTATAGAAAATAATTTTATTGTGAAAACATCAAGATTACCTATGTGATTTACTAGTGGAGGGAACATAAATGAATGAGATAAATTCCAACATTATAGAGGTGAAAATGTTTTGAGGGAGAAGAATTTGGTGGAAGTTTTAGTGTAGTAAGGAATGAATGATGGACATACCACGCCAACTCAAACAAAATAATCCACCTATATAAGAAAAAAATTGATATATTAGTAGTAAAAAAAGAAGTAAATTAAACCTAAATATTAAATAAAAATATATAGATAAGGATTTTACTATGAAAACATCAAGATTACCATTGTGATTGAGTATAGGCAGTGTCATTACTCTTTCTACCAAGGAAGAGGAGGGAACTTGATGGGACATGATAAATATAAAACTATATGGGTGAAAAGTTTTTGAGGGTGAAGAAGTATATGGAAGTTTTTGTTTATCAAGGAATTAAATATGAAATAAAATCTTCTAAAATAAATGAACTATGAAAGGAATGATGAAAATTAAAACAACACCTCATTATAAATTTTTTCAGTAAAATAGAGAAAGTGTATCATAATATTACCTTTACATCCCAACAAAGCGTTTCCTTCATTATAGTTTGTTCTTCCGAGGAACTGGTAACATCATCATGTGTAGGATACATTGTCTACATGAGTAGTCATACATTTAATTTTTGTTAGGTTAATACTATAGAGAATGATTATTATTATGATGAAAAATATAGTATATTTAAAATTTCGTTTACCTTCCCATTGAACTATCTTCTGTTAATGGTATTTGGGATTAGGTTCCTCTTTCAAGAATCCAAATCCCCCCTTTATGCTTCCTTTTTTGATTCATATCTATCCTATTGGGTTCATAAAATATTAATTTTGTAAAATAAATAAATAAATAGACATAAGTTATTTGTTATCAAAAGTGAAAGGTGTAGATAATTCTAATATGTGAAACCCAACATTTTATTTTTTCCATGATTTTCAGTATGCTTTGAAGAAAATGGTTAGTTGAATTTCTGAAAATAATTACTCTACTATTTTAGGTGTTATACTCTGAATTTATTCAAAGTTGAAAGTTATAGATAACTTTTTTCCTCATCTTCTCATCTCCTAAAAATTTATCATTTTATTTTTTGTTTGAAATACATCCACCATCTCTTTTGGACATTCACATATGTTTCTTGAAATAATCTATGAAATAGCCACCCATGGGATAACTAATGCTCCGAATAGTATAATAAATTTAAAAGAGATGTTAGATGAGTCTCAAGGCAATAAAATGAAATAAAAACTATTCATGAGATGAAGCTAATGAAAATAAAAATTATATTACATGGTTTTCTATAAAAGGGACAATACCTCACATTTCTAAGAATTACACCATTGGAACTAGTTATGAACTTGTGGCATGTTGAAGGTTAGATTTGGGGGCCACAAACATTATTTTAGGTGATTCTAGGGGTCTCGGAGTTGACATGTTATGATATATGAATATTTGGGGCCTCTATGAATTCTATATTTATAGGAGAAATCTCACCTTAAATAATTTCAATCCTATAAATAAGACTAGTCATACCTCTATTTAAATGATCCATAAAGTCTTTCTTAAATCCCATAAACAAATGAAAATATAATATAGTTAATTAAGGAGTAATAAGGAACCCAAATATGAAGAACAAGAATATTAGACTATCATTTGATCAACTAGAAGATACAAAAACGCGTTGAAAAAACATTTTAATATATAAATAATTATTATATATACATGGATGGTAATGAGAGAATCCTTTGGTGAGAACTAATACATATTGACCTAAAATGATGAATACCTAAAAATAATTTCTAATAGTTATTCCAACATATATTGAATATGATAACATCTATTCTATTTTTTTGGAACATGTTATGTCCCAACCTAAGGAATTATTACATTTAATATTACTGGTACATAAAATATTTGAAATCCCATAAAAATTATAATTTCAATTAAAATTTTTTAATGGATAGAAAAACAAATTTTCTAAAATAATGTATAACGAAAAAGGTTTTAAACACCTCAAAATTATTAGTTGATAAATTTATTCAACAATTATGTCAAGATTGGTTGTTAACAAGAAATATTTTCAAGCTAATGAATAGTAGGTTTTACAGGAAAATTTATTTTTGTGGTCCATTATGGGTTCTATGGTGATTTTTGGAACATGGTATAAATTTTTATTTAAAATGAAATAAATAATAGTAATTATGGAAGATATAACTATTTTATGTTAAATTGAAGATGCCCCACTATTAAAAAAAGTGTTTTAAAGTGATTTGAATATTCATAAGTAAGATTGGACGCTGAATTTCAACCATTGAATGAACTCTATTGAAATATATGTGTTTAATATATTTGTATAATATAATAGTATAATATATTTGTATGACATAATTATATATTATATTTGTGTAATATATTTTTAAAATATATTTGTATAATATACTTGTGTAATATATATTTTTATATTATTTATTTTTGTATTGTATAATATATATTTTTATTTTTATTTGGGTAATATATATCTTTATTTGTATAATACATATTTTTATTTTATATTCTTTTTTAATATAATATTTATTTGTGTTTGTATAATATATATATTTGTATAAAATATTTGTATAATATATAAATATAGTACATTTAATATATATTTATTTACATATAAATATATAACAAATTTTTATTTTTTAATTGTATACATCGAAATTTTTGTAATATATTTGTATAAAAAAAATTTATAATATATATTTTTATAACATAATTGTATAATATATTTCTATATAATATTTTCAAAATATAATGGTATATGTAGTTAAGGTTGGGCATAGTGGTAAACAGCATGTAATATTACATGGATGTTGGGGGTTCAAAACCTATTGGGCATATGTATTGTAGTAGCACTATAGAGGCATTGAGGAAGAACTACTGAAGATGCAATACTGTAACAACGATGATACTCTTGCATCAATGATATAGTAGTAGTGGTGGGAACTATACCAGGAACTATAACAGTTACAAAACTATAGCAAGTTTCAAAGGAGACCGAGTACTGTAGAAGCACTATTCAACGGTGAGGCTTTGGGAAAAAAATTTGGGCCTATAGGCCATGTAATGGGAATTCCTACCCACTAGGCCTCTAGGCCATGTAATGAGATTCATTCCTGCTAGACCTATGTGTCATGTACTGAATAAATAATTCTTGATGGGTGGGATATCCCCTTAGGAGGGGATATGACCTACCTTTCCGACCTGTGTTTGGGGCATGTGTGTGTTTAACTATAATTTTACCCCCAAGCACCTAATATATATATATATATATATATATATATATTTGTATAATATATTTGTATAAATAATATTTTTATAGTATAATATATATATTTGTATTAGTATAATTTATATATTTTCATAATCTATTTTTATAATATATATATATATATACTTGTATTTTTGAAATATACATGTGTGTGTTTCTATATATAACAAATTCTATATTTTACAGCTCTATCCAACACCATGGAACCCTGAGTAATTTTCAACTTTTCATTCGTGAATAATGAGCCATATCCTACTTCATCTAGCTGACTAATGGAAATTATGTTCATCCATAATCTTGGTATGTGTCTAACTCATTCTATGTTTAGGTAACATTCATATGAAAAATCATCTTTAACAATACCCTTCCCCATAATATGAAGATATTTATCATTGTCTAAATTGAAATTTCTGAAAAAATGAGACACATAATAATACATGCATCCCTTCTTCATTATAGAGTGGAATAAAGTCTCATAATCAATGACCCATGATTCCAATATAATTTTTGAACATAAAAATAAATAGATTACTTCCTTTAGTGGTGTTGGGGTTGTCATGTTGCATAAAATTGATAAGGGGTGAGGGTGGGGGAGTGTAAGGAATGATAGATCCCTCTCCTTTCAACCAAACATCCCCAAAAAACATTGTTGACCATAAGGATATACTAACGGTAAATTGAGAATTATGATAAAAAAAAAAGAAAATAGATCTCACCAAAAAATCAATCAATGAGTGAGGGGGAAGTGGAGAAAATAATATATCTTGTATTGAATCATTGAATCATTTGAGAGAATGTAAAGATATCGAAAACCTAGATAATGTTCAAGACTTGGACTCATTCGACCCTTGAATCGTTCCATCCTTGAATTTGAGCCTTGAAATTGTTCAAGCCTTGATTCAAGCCTTGATTCGAGCTTCGATTCCCTGAGGAGGAGCACTGTTAGAGGGTGGATTCTGTAGGACGTTTCAGATATCGTGACGAGTTCACAGTTGGTTAGGGTTAATTTAAACAGACCGAGACACTTTTATCACCGCTTCCAAATAAGTGATGATAAAGATCCCTTTTATTAGTGCTGGATTAATTAGTATTGATAAAAGTCATCTCTATCAGCACTAATTAATATATTTCAAATAATGGATTTACCATTATAATTGTAAATATTTTTAAAAAAATATTTATATATTAATATTTATATTTAATATATATATATATATACAATTAATATATTCTTTATTTAAATATATTTATTATAATATTATATTTAATTATTTATGATTATAAAAATACATTTCTAAGAAATAATATTAATTTCATTATATATATTTATATATATTTAATAAATAAATATAAATACAAATATAGTAAATATATTCATTATTCAAATAAAATTTTTACAACTTTATAATAATTTCAATATATATATATATAATTAGTTATTAATAATTATATAAATGAATTTTTAAAAAATAATATTTATTTATTTATAATTATAAATTTATATATGTATAAAAATAGTAAATATATATTTATAAATACAATTATTTTTTATAAAAATATATTTAAAAATATTAATGAATATTTAATCTTATGTTCATGCATGTTAAAAATGGGTGAATTTGAATAATCGAAAATGATTACACATTAACAATATTGAAAAATTGGATATGTTTGATTAATTAAATATAGATTACGTAAAAAATGTGTAAATATTAAAGTAAAGATGAATACACATTCAAAATATGAAAACATAGTAAATAAATATTTATAAAATAAATAAGAAAATTTTATTAAATTCCCAAAATATTATTGTGTGTGTGTTTTATATAAAAATTCATTAATTTTTTATATGTGAAATGAATATAACAGACGTTTGATCTGTATTAAATTGAAAAATCAAATTACATTTAATTATGTCCATTAATCGATGAAATTAGTCATTATTTTTAATTCATATTGTTTTTTTAATTATAAACCATTATTCATTGAATATATTACTATTTAAAGTAAATCATAAATATTTTATATTATATAAATCATATTTATATACATTCATATATATCTATAAATTTAATATATATTATTTATTAACATTATCATTAATTATTTAATTAATAAAATGTTTAATATTATTCTCAATTTTATTATTTTTATTTTTTATATGTTTAATTTTCATTTTATGTATATCTATATATTTAATATATATATAATTTATTAGTTTTTATATTTAATATATATTATAATAATTTTTATAATTCTTATCAATAAGTATTTAATTAATAAATTTTTTATTATTTTTTAATAAACTCATCTTTACTAAATTTTTTAATTATTTAATTTTATTTGGACATCTATTAGTGGTAATAAAGCACCTATTAAGGATCCCTTTTGTTTATGCTAAAAATAAAACACTGATAAAGGGTACGCTTTATCAGTGGTAAGAATAATGTGCTGATAAAGGGTACCATTTATGAATGCTAAAAATAAAGCATTTATGAAGGGAACCATTTATCAACACAACAAAAAATTTGTTGAAAAAGGGTTTCTTTTATCAATGATATTATAATATCACTGAGTTTTGATAAAGGCTACTGTTTTTAAAAGCCTAGTTTTAGGTATCGTAAGGGTTTTTTATCTCACTTTTTCTTTCATGAGGAATACACCATTTTCTCAACTTATTTCATTTGTGTTCTATTTATACATCACATATTTTATTTTATATCATTAATACATTTTTCTTAATTCTATTTAGTGTTTCATTTCATGTTACTTATTATATTGTGATTATAATTCAAAATCTTTCAAGTAGTAAGGGACATCATCTCAATTTCGATTCTTTGAGGCATACATTATTGTTTTGCACCTAATTTCTTATATATGGTGTATATACTACTTCTTTGACATGAAATATCATGATTATTTCATTATTCATGATATTTTTATTTTTAATTATAATTATTTCATCTAATGGGATTTAAACATAAAGTTACCCATGTGGTAATGAAATTTTATAACCCATTTCCTTTTTATTGGGTTATTTTACTTCCATGATGTCATTAATATTATATGATTATATGTATAATGAATTTGACTATATATTGATGTATTTCAACTTCATTTATGTGTATTTATAGTTGATACACATAATCAATTTATTGATCAATTCTCACTTTAAGATTATGATCATTTTATGTCGTTATTTCAAAATCTCATTCTAATCAAGATTCCTTGTTCTTGAAATTTCATTAAAGGGATTTATATGATCTTTGTTGCATAAACCACTTAATTTTATTCTATTCCAGTTATTCATGACATTTATCAAGTAATAGTACCATTTTCCCAATCTTGGGTTCTCAAAATATTTTAGAAAAAGTTTTTAATAAAACCTGACTCCATTTCTATCTTGGGTTAGAGATCTATTTTCTCTCAAAAAAAATGCTTTATAAAAAAAATTCATTCATTTTTTTAATATTTTCAAAATGATTAAAAATTTAATTTCCACCCTTTTCATATTTTTTTTAAAAGTTACATTCCAAGATAAGGTTTTTAAAATGGTTTTGAAAAACGAAAGTATATTTTCTTGAATAATGTTTTATGATATACTTTAATATCATTTCCATTCATCAATGAAAAAAAAGTTTTTTTAATATACCTTTTATATCTTTTATTGATAACATCCTTATTTTTCCTCTTTAGGGTTTATGATTTCATTCACCAAGGATTGTATTAAAATTCACTACCTTGATTCCTTTGTTATTACCCTTGAAATATTCAATTTCCAGTGATCATAAAACATTAAATTTCCCCAAAATTTATATATCATTTATCAGGGATATCATTATTTCAAAAAATATATAACATTTTTAAGTAATGTGTTTATTTTGATAGTTATTTATCACCAAGGGAAATATTGACAAATCTGTATTCTTTACTCAATATAGATATTTTATAAGTAATATTGTTTATTAATTAAACTGATTACTTGATATGAAGAATGATTTGGTTAGGTAGTGATGGGCGGGGCCTAGACATTATATATCCTCTTGATGAATCAATAGGTTTTCATGAGACAAATGAGTTATAGAAATTAAATAATTTTCTAATTATAGTTTTGAACCATTTCGTGAAAGGTCTTGACGGTATAAGTTTTCATGTACCTCAGAAATGATGTTCAATAATTAAGTGTGGCATTCAATTTGATTCACTATTTATTATCCATGAGATTTTAATTATGACAAAATCTATTGATTCATTTCATTTTTAGTTTATTAATTTAATGGTATGGGTGTTTAGTTTCACACCATTATATATTGATTATTTGTTATTTAGTTATTTAAATGGCATGTGGTTTCTGTTATTTAGCTTTCCATATTGTTTATGAACTTCCTTTTATGTTTATTGATTACATGGAATGTGTGTTCAGATATTTAACCTGCCATTATGATAATGTTCATTGATTCATTATTTCTTTCACTTTATTTACCCTTATCAAGTATTCGAGCGCACCCTTATTATGTTTTCTTTTCCTTATGTTTCCCGGATATTTTCTAGGAAATAGGTGCAAGGATATACTTGATGGAATTAAGTTATCCCCGAAAAAAATTATGTTGTAATTTTTGTATTGATTTGTAATACAGGAATCGTGTATGTGTATAGTATACCAAGACTACTAAATAGTTCGGTCCTTTGGGACACACTATACATGTATCAAAACTACCAAACAGACCTTTAATAGCACGTCTCTTTATCAATGCTAGAAAAATATCTTATAAAGGGAACCTTTATCAGCGCTAAAAAACAATGATAAAGGGTTTCCATTATGAGTGATATATTTTTAGTGTTGATAAAGGCCCGAATAAAATTAAATAATTAATGAAATAAATAAATAAATAATAAAAAATTAGTTTATTAAAAAAATATTATAATTTTTATTAATTAATGAATTTTTTATTAAAATGAATAAATTTATTATACTATATATTAATTATAAATACTAATAAATAGTAAATATGAATCATATAGATATATGTAAAATGGAAATTAAACTAATAAAAATTAAAAATTAGTAAATTGGGAAAAATATTTAACATTTTATTAATTAGATAAATATTAATAATTTTAATTAATAGGATATAATAATTATCTAGATATATATGAATGTATATAAATATTATTTATATAATAAAAAATATTAATTCTTTACATTAAATTTTTATATATGTAGTGAAATGGTTTATAATTAAATATAAATATGAAATAAAAATACTGAAAATTTACATAGGTAATGAACATAATTGAATGTCAACTGATTTTTCAATTTAACATTGATCAAATGCGTGTTATATTGATTTCACACATATGTAATTAATTCATTTTTATATACAATGCACACACAAAACAACCTTTTATTTAAATATTGTTCAAGATTACATACTGTTAATTGATTCGATTTTAGTCATTTTTAAACTGAATGTAATTAAGATTTGATATTCATTAATAATGTTAAAAACATAAAGGTAAAATAATTATAAAGAAATATGTTTGTAAAAAAATTTATAAATAAATGTATTTATAAATGTACATTTACTATATTTATAATTATAAATAAATAAATATTTTTTCGTAGTATTTATATAATTATCAAAAAATAATTATATATATTTAAATAATTATTAAAAGTATAATCAATTTATTTACATAGTGAATATATTCAATATAATCATATTTATATATATTATTTATATATAATTATATAAATATATATAATGATATAAATATTATTTCTTAAAAATATTTATATAATTATAAATATAATAATATAATTAAATAATTATAAAAAATACTAAATATATTTAAAAATATAATAGATTTACTATATCTACATTAATATATATTTATTGAATATATATATTTACAATTATTATATTTATAATTATAATTTTAAATCTATTATCAGTGCTTAAGTAATAATCAGTGATAAAATGGTTATTTATGAGAGCGTATTACATAAGCACTCATTAAAAGTATCTTTATCAGTATTTTTTGGGAAGCGCTGATAAAAGGGTCTCGATATATTTAATGAAAATATAACTAGTCACGAACTTGTCACGATATTAGATGTTATCTATAGAAGACACCCACTATTCTCTCTCCACCTCAGTGAACAAAAGCTCAATTAAAGGCTCTAATCAAGGCAGAAAACAATCCATGGCTCAAATTCATGGTTCGGAAAATTTATGGGTCGAATGAATCCAACGCACGATCGTAATTATTTCTCTACCTTATTTCAAATATAAGTCTTTCTCTAATTTATCTTGTGAAACTATGGATGTAAAACATCAATAGTTGTGGTCATAGTGGATGTTATTTCGCAGTTGTGTGTGTGGTGAATTATCCATTTTAGATATTTGGCTGGGGAGTTCGTCCGTTTTTATTCTTGGATTTTTTAGAGTGCGAAAGACCTATACTGAAATACTTCCCAACTTCACTCCCAGGCCATACGAGCAACTCCATCATTCTCAATTGTAGCTGTGGTTTTTTGACCTACTCTTTTATTTATGTGAAGTGTGTATGAATACTTCTTTATTTTCATTCGTTAAATAGCAGAAATTACCATATAGTATAATTCTAATACTAGTTTAAATCATTTATTTAGTTTTTATGTATTAATTTCCTTGATTGTTGTTTGGTATACTTTGAGATTTCTTCCTAGTATATTAAAATGGCTTTTATTTTAATATTTGTGTAGTAGAGACTTTATATTGGGAGTTATGTTTTATAGATCTGTTAATTTTCCGATTCCACTTATATTTTTGAGTGAAGATGGGTATTACACATAGAAAATGTGAGCGCATTGTTATCATTCTATCTCGATATAGGCTAGTGTGAATGGGATATATGTTTCAAGGTTATATGTATTTTTATCCCTTGTTTTTGATATATCTTGTTAAAGTTTATTATTTCTTTAGGACAACTTATTTATGGACCTACCTAGAATCTTAAGGATATGGTCGATGTGTATTTGGTGTCCTCTATTCATTTATATGGGTATATCTGATTTGAGGACCTCCCAAGAATCATTGGGATGGGTCAGTGTAGTGATATGACATCCCAAGAGTCTTGAGATATTTTCAAATATTTGATATACCATTAATATTAAATGTAATAATTTCTTATGTTGTTAAGTTAGTTTTTTCAAAGAATATAATAATGTTTATCCAATTTTATATATTAGAAATTATTTTTAGGCGTTCATCAATTTAGTTCTACACGTACTTGTTCCAACCCTAAGAATCATTTGTTATTATCCATGTATATAAAATAAGACTTTATTTATTAAAATTAGTTATCAATACATTTTTATATCTTATAGTTGATTTAATGAGAGTTTATTATTCTTGTTTGTTTTATTTGGGATTTTTATTACTCTCTAATTGCCTATATTTTGTTTTCATTTTCTTAGGGGATTTCAGAAAGGATTTATGAGTGTCAAATAATAGTTATTATTGAGATTTGTTTACCAGTTGTACTAAATACACAACATTGTCAGCTATATTGAATATATATAAATTGAAATATGGTCTCATACGGAGTGACACCAGCTTTACAAAACTACTTGGTTTCCTGAATGGTATGTTTCTCGAAGAAAATGAACTAACATGTAGAACAGATGATGTTAAATGAATATAATGTTCAATGGGAATGATCTCTAAAAAGTAAATTATTTTCAAAGTTATTGTATATAATTTTTCAAGGATCATGAATCACTCATAAAATTCCCTAATTTTGGTGCATAATGATACAAGAAAAATAAACCAAGTCCCTAAAAATATGTATGTTACATTCCTATCATTCCAATGTTTAGAAGAATATATTGATGTCATGGAACAGTGAGAAAATTGACATGGCATGCAGATAAAATAATTAAATATGGGAACCTAAATCATCTAGTATATTCACCTTTGTAGAAGAAAATTGATTACGAGTCTACTGAATCTGGGAATGAGATGAGAAACATCCTCTTTCATTATTTATAGATAGAATATATCCTTTTGATTTAAAAATTATTACTCACAGTACATAAGCCATAATGTTGGAAAATTATAACTTTCATCCAGGGATATTAATAAATAGAAAATATATTATTTTGTCTCTACTTATATCTGGACCAAGAAACTCGGTGATGATATTGATGTCTATTTGGATCCATTGATCAATGATCTGAAATTGATATGGGATAGAAGTGTTACAATGCATGATTGTAAAATAATAAAAGAATTCACATTGAGGTCCACGTTGTACGTGATGACAAATTACTTCCCTGCTTGTGGAAATTTATCTGTCTATAGCATTAAAGGAATGTTGGGGTGTCCCATTTATAAAAAACACACATACTCGGTTCAGTTGAAAAAATCCTTGAAGCCATTGTTTTTATGAAAACCTATATTTTTACCTTGATGACATAAATACCAATCTAGGATGACAATATTCGATGGGAATACCGATCAAGGCACAACACCCTCTCCAAAACAAGAGATCTACGGTTCAATGAAGTAAAATACATCGACATTTTTTTGGTAATTTTTAATTTTGAAAAACCTTACTAAAAAAGGTCTGATGAAGGGGTCAATTTCCTTTCCATTATCATATTGGATTTATTTTTATTTTGGGAATTTTCTTGATGTCATGAATGTATGAAAATGTATTTAATTGTGTTGTTGAAGTGTTAATAAATGATCCTGAAAAAAATGAAAGATGACATTAGGGCTAGTTTGGACTTGATTGAAATGGGGATAAGGGAAAAGTTGGCACCATTGGAGGGTAATAGATGGAATTTTCTTCCTATAGCATCTTCCACTGTATCCAAACACAAAAAATTGAAAATTTTGTTTTGAATTAATACTGTAAAATTCCCGTAGGGGTATTTATCAAATAACGAGAATTCTAGGTGAATGACTAATTTGAAGTCACAAGGACTGAAATCACATGACAATCATGTTCTGATGTAATATTTTATGCATGTTTCTTTCCATTATTTTCATCATAAAAATGAATGAAATACATTAACCAGAGTCTTCTTCATTTTCAAATCCATATACAGTAACATTATATACCCATTGAAGTTTCCCATCATGAATAAGGTGGTTGCAGTTATATTATGTTTATGAGAGATGTTATTGACACCATCATTTTACGATATAATTAACTACCAAATTGTTCACTTGATTAGAGAGGTTCAATTATGTTGTCCTATACATCAAAAATTGATATACCCCATTGAATGGTATATGAATATTTTGAAAGGGTATGTCAAAAATTGAAGTCGTCTAGAAGGATGTATTGCCGAAAGATATATTGTCGAATAAGATATTGATTTCTATATCAATTACCTACCAGATGTTGACAAAATCAGTCCCCAAAAGTCTCATCATAATTAATTCCTTATATAGGAAGGTATTTTAGAAATAGATGATGTTATAATTAACTTTATATATCAGGAGAAATCACACCTTTAAATTTTACATAATAGTAAATATGTTGATTCATTCATTGAATCCCACAAAGAAATTATTAGAGATTAGAATCCACCAGGGGTTAAAGTTTGGATATAAAATACACATAATAAATAGTTTACAAGATAGTCCCGAGATCAAATTTAAAAGGATTTATCTAATAATCCGAAATCAATTTACGAATGAATATAATGGCTAGCCAGGGGAATGATTGAAAATGTTATATCGTAAACAATTTTTGTAATTGAGGGTTATACATTCAATAAAAAAGAACACAATGACTATAGTACAATGCAAAATAGTGGTCTTACAATTATGGATGAAGTTATAAACATATTTGGTTCCATGGATAGAAATCCAATTTATTCAAATATGTAATATTTTGGCATTATCGATCATATATATGAGTTGTATTATAAAACATCTAAAGTACATACTTTTCATGGAAAATTGGTTGAAAATATTAGTGTAATAAAAGTTGGTGAAATTATATTTTTGAAGGTAAATTTCAGCACAGATGTTTAAACATACTATCTATTCATAATGGTATCAGAAGAAGTGAAATTATTTTATTTATCAGACCCAACAAGCATGAATTCATCATTTGTAGTATTGGAGACTAAAACAAATGTTGGGTCAGATGAAAATTCAATAATGGTTGAACCTTTCATTTGGAGATCACAATTAGTTCATGTCGGTCCCAATGTAGATAATCTATTGCACATTATAGGGGACGATAAAGAGGGGATTTGGATTCTTGATAGAGGAACAAAATCCCTATAAACATTAAAAAATGAAATATAGTTCAATGAGATGGTAATTTTTTTAATATACTTTGTTTTTACTCATAATTATATATGTTCTCTATACCATTAACATAATATAAATTATATTTTTGACTCAAAGTGATTCTTTTTATTTAAAATTGACATTAATTTTAGTAAAAAATATAACTAATATACTCAAAACTGAGAAAAAATATTCCTATAATTTTGATAATTTAGGACAAGGATACATATATCATATTTGAGGAGTAGAAATCATCCTCACCTCAATCTAACAGATGATGTTCTCATAATGACTCTAAGTGTCTATTATCTGTTTAAAATTGATATTTTAGTTCAAAAAATTTCACTACTAAAAACCAATAACAATCCCTTGAAATTTATTTATTATTTAGGTAAACGATTCATATGTAATTTGTAACATGTAGGAATTAATCTCACTTCAAACTGATACGTGATGTGATCAGTATAAGTCAATGAATGTGTTTCCAGTTTAAGATGGCATTTTAGAGCAAAAAAGAAAAGTGATATACTCAAAACTGATAAAAATAATTTATATTTTTTGATACATTATTGAAGTCCTCGAAAATTAATTTTTGATGTGCAAGAATCATCCACAACTCAATTTGAAATAAAATGTGCCCACTATGACCCATAATTTTTACTATCAGTATTAAATCAACAGTTTAGTTCAAAAAATTTCACTCACTGAAATCTAATCAAATGCACTCATATTTTCTTAGTAATTTTGGAAAATGATTTTTAAGTAATTTTTGACGTGTAAGAATCAGTCTTATATTAAGCTGATACATAATGTAATCCATATGAGTCTATGTGTGTGTTTCTAGTATAAAATGGAATTTGAGAAAAAAAAGGCAAGTGACATAGTCTAAAATAAGAAAACACCTTATTATTTTTTTATACTTTATGGAAACTATCCATAAGTCATTTTATATTATTATTAATCAACCACACCTCAATATGATACATGTTGTAGAGGATATGACTCAAAATGTCTGTTGTAAGTTTTAAATCGATATTTTAGTTCAAATAAAATCACTCACAAATAGACAATCAAGCACTCTTGAATTTTATTGAAAATTTAGAAAGACTATTCAAAATTCATTTTTTATGTACAAGAATCAGTCTCACATCAGACTGATAAAGGATGTGATCAGTATGAGTCAAAGTGCCTATTTCTTGTTTGAAATAACATTTTCGTAAAAAAACAGATGTTATATACCCAAAATCAATAAAATAAATTTTAATTGTTTTGATACTTTAGTAAAACAATCCATTAGATATTTTTGACATTGAGGAATTTTTCACAACTCAATCTGATACACAATGTGACCGATATGACTTCAAGTGCTTCTTTTTATTTAAAATTGACATCAATTTATAAAAAATAGAAAATTTTCCTATTCAAAACCAATCAAACATTATTCAAATTGTTTTTATAAATTATGAAAATGATCCACAGTTCATTTTAGGCATGTAGAAATTGGATGCATCTCAATTTGATTCATGGTTTAACTGGTATGACCCAAAGTGCATCTTATTATTTAAAATTGACAACAAATTTTGTAAAATGGAAAAGGGACCTAATCATAATTGAGGAAAAAATTAATATTTTTTTGAAACATTATAAAAATGATCCATAAGATATATTTGATGTGTATGAATTACCCTCACCTTAATCCAATATGTGATGTGTCCGATATGACTCAAATTGTCCATTGTAAGTATAAAATCCACATTTTTGTTGAGAAACTGTCACTCACGCAACAACTAAGTTTCACCCAAGGAGAATTTTATTATACTTATTTAATTACTCATCATAGAGATAATTATTGAATATATAAAATAAATGGTGTGACACATAACAATCATCCACAACTCAATCTAATATATAGTGTTCCTGGTATGAATGAAATTTTAGTTTAAAATCGGCACTTTATATTAATTAATTTTACTATATTATTACTAATATGAGAATGAATTTCTTCGAAAGGTGTGTTATTTTTCTTGAGAAGGGATGATTTATTTTAAAATAAAATGAGTTGGATCAGGATCAAAAGTCAAGGGAACATTGATGATTTCAAATATATTTAATAATTTATACTTATGTACATTTATAAAATAATGTTTGAAATGTCTATAATATAGTGTTTTTTTCTTTAATTTGTGTTGTAAATTTCATTTCACTTAAATTATGTATTGATAATTCATTTTTATATATGTGGTGGTGTTTCTGGTGCTACAGTGTGCTATTATAGCACATTGAACTGGTGTTGCGGTGTGCTATTACAACACACTATAACATGACCCTTTATTTTCACTTTTGAAAGCACTAATAAATGTGTACTTTATTAGAAATTTTGAAATCATTGATAAATGTGTCTTTTATCTCTGCTTTTAAAAACAATGATAAAGTTAATATTTATTGGTGTTAAATAAAATCACTGATAAATGGGTCCTTTATATGTGTTATAAGAAGCGTTGATAAAGGATCCATTTATGAGAACTTTTTTTAGCACTAATAAAGGACACATTTATCAGCTTTTTTAAGTATTGATAAAATTCAAGGGATTTTAATCTCATTCAGGTTATTAGTTCTAATATAGCATTGATAAAGGGTATTTTTAGTTCTATTAAAGGCATATTTTGTAGTACATTATCTAATGCTAATTTAATTGTAGCACGACACTGAATCTGGTATTTTCGGAGGAGAGGTCACTTCAATTGGTATCAGAGTAGGTTTAGTATCAATCTTGGGAATTAGATTTAAGAAAACATATAATATAGAACATATCCCTAAGGTATAATTTGAGGATAAGTATTGAATAACATCCTAATGTTTCAATTATATAGATATAGATTTACCTTTTCTTCCTAGAAATTCATCTCTATCTAGATTCTTCAAGTGGATGTGATTTTAGCATAGATGTACCTAGGGGTAACAACTTTGAAAAGAGGAATTGTGCCTGACTTGAGAATAACTTGTTACATGACAAAAAGCCTTACTATGAAACTGGTTTGACAGTCTTAGGGGATATTCTTAGGATAATTCACTTTTTATTTATAAACCATTATGATTTATTTGAATAGATAACGATAATTAATGACCTAGGATAAACTCGAGGTGTCTTAGATTGAATATATTATATCAAGATATAGAAATCCAGATAATGATAATATGGTTTTTCCAATATGATAATTGATGCTCACACTATGGTCTTATATTTTATGAAATTCCCTCTAATAAAGGATAAACTATAGAACAAGGAAGGTCCTATGTGGAAATAAATGGATGATATATTTATGGATTGGGGGTTTTTTAAAAGCCTTATTTAAAAGGTTATTTAATGATTAAATTTCAAGGATGTCTATCATAGTGGTTTTCAAATTATATGGTTCTAGAAAAAGGTCTACCTATAAGGTGGGGGGTGTTGAACCCATGATCGATGGAAGATAAGGGTTTTATGACAACCACTGGCTTATGTGATGTCCTGGTTAATGTGTAATTATTTTTAGCTAAACAATTTGTAAAATAAATAATAATGATGAACGGATAGTATCACTTCTGAGGTTTAGAGATTAATATGTCAAATATATTGGTTTTGGAAACTATTTAAATAAATTTAAAAATAATTTTCACCAATTCATGTATCTTATGACATATTAAAAGGGAATTTTAGTGATTAAGGAAAAAATGTTAATTTGTTGATATCCATTTCTTTTAGTAATGGATGAATTAGAATTTGATTCAAGCACAACCATAATATGGAATTGTTCCTATGAAATTGAAACTTATAAAGTAATTATATTTATTTATATTCCTGGGTAGTAAAATAACTACTCAACATTATAAAACTGATCAAAAAAATTCCGTCCTAAAACCTTAATTGTTTTTGAACAGATGGTCTTTTAAATCGTCACAAATTTATGCCTTTGCAACCCTCATAATTCAACTAATCATTCACTTATTTTTGATTTATGACCTCAATCACAAACTCTAAATATTTTTATTTTTCATTCATGTTTGTGTCTCCAATTTCCACTAATTTTCTTCTACATAGAGACCTAGTGACATGTTATTCCATGTGACCTTTGTACTTCCATTTCTCTCTTATTAAGAAGATATTTTATATACTCTTTTAAGATGTGTTTTTTTAATAAGATAATCTTCAAATTTAAAACCATAGATTATTGAGATGAAGTTTAAATTTTGAGGATGAAATTTATTTATGGTGGGGAGAATGTAACACCCTACAAATTATGAAAGAATAACATTATTTGATAGCATGCATTCCACACAACACGAAATATAGAAATTAATATAATCTCTTGAGAATTTATGGAATATTTAATATTTTAAATAATATTAATATAATATTATTCATTTAATTCATGATATAATGAGTTATCTTACACCACAATAAAAAATGAGTTTCTTTAATAGATTTCATTACATGTAAGATTGAGTTTTACAAATGAATAATATATTATTAAAATATTATTATTTAATATAATAAGATATAAAATAGATGCTAAATTAGTGGTTATGAATAGATTTAAATAACAAATGAGTATATATATATTTTATAAATCCAATATGTTTTTTTACATTCATCCAATATATTTTTTAGTCATAATATAAGAGAAAACCCAATATTGTGCATAAAAACCTATATTTTTTTTAACACAATTTTATAACCTTTTGATGACATGCCAATTTTAAAAATAAATTTTTCCAATTTTGTAAATTTTATATGTTAAAAGAAAATTCGTTTTATGAAGTGGAATTTCAATACTCTCTTAGAGTCAGTTTTTTCTATTTTTCATTAAAGATTCATTTTTTATAAATAGTGAAAATACTAAATTGGAATTCAAAACTAACTTTTCATTTATTTATTTATAAGTTTAAATTATATTTTGGGTTTGTTTTATAAATTAGTTAGATAAATTTTAAATCAATTAATCGAATTTTGGTCATTTGAATAAATTTTACATTGAACTTGGATATAAAAACATAGCAAACTCTTCAATATTTTTACTTTAATATCTTGTTTTCTCATTCTGTATCTTGGATTAATTTTAAATAAATTTCTACCACATTTTTTATTGAAATTTGGGGGAAAGGATTAAATATTTGGAATAATAATAATTTAAAATTTATTATCAGGTCAACATAGTTTTTGAAAACAAATATTAGTGAAACATATTAAAATTAATTATAATGATTAAGAGATAAACTTTGTTAATAAAGGATTAAACCTTACTCTTATGGCCCAAAATGAACTAGAAACATTTTCAGAAGATAGTTTCAGGACATATTTAGAACTTAAAATCTATTTTATCTAATATTTATTTTAATTGGATGCATAACATGTAAAGGAGACCTCTAAATAGTGATTAAATGTTTTTTATTTAAAATAATGCCTCTCATCCTCCACTATAAAAAGGAACTCACCCCTCCCATTTATTCACACATGTTAATCACTTTGTTTGAAAAAAGATATTCACAAAAAAATAATCTCGTATCCCTCACATCTTTATATAATCCACAGCTAGGGATTAAAGGAAACCAAGGTAGAACATTCGTGTAATCAAAAAGGCATTACCCAAAAAAGAGGTATCATTCTTTAATAAGAGACTCAAACGGGTTGGGGAACAACCCCTTTATTAAAATATAAAAAATAGAGATTCATTTTGAATAGGGTTTGGGAGAATGCATTACATGCCAAATGTATAGAGTAAACTAAATGTAAATTTGAGTGAAAAAACCCTAATCATACAAAACCAATTATAATTAAAAAAACCCTAATCCAAATTAGAAAATGACACCACTATGCCATCTACAATACATCGCATCGTGGCTAGATCTGCACCGCAACATCGATCTCCAATGTCATGACAACCTAGACCCATCCTCCCCTTTTCACTCACTAACATAAATACCTTCAGAGCCTGAACTATCCCACAAGATCCCTTCACCACCCTCACTTTGACAAAATGCCACCTATTCACCATCACAGGTGACACGACCACTATAGATCGATACATGTAGCTCCACTACAGAAGAATGATGCCCATAGATGATATGAATCACCAGAGATAATTAGGGAAACATATCTAGATCCATCCATGCGATACATAACTCATATATTATTTAAAACACAATGATTTCATCGACATCAGATCTGGATGACATCATCGAGACGAGTAACACCATAAGACAATGTTACCGTGATGAAATTACAAAAAAAAAACAATTCTATAAGAAATCAACCACAAACACCATCTAATGAATAAAAAATAAACTGAAACCCACATATATTTGGTATTACTAATATCCAATTCCACTAAGAAACCCTAGGGATCTCCCATGAGCAGAGATCTCCTAAGAGTGCCTCAGGATTCCTCAAAAATTCATAAAACAATCAGACAAAATTATTCAATGTTCATTTATATTTTATTTGATTCTACACCCATTAATTTTTTATTATTACATGAATATATATTAAAATAAGTATCCTAAATATAAATAATGTTTATTATGTTAACGTTTCAACCTATAACTATACACACATCCATCAAATATGTGAAGAACTCATCGTTTATATATAGTGAACTGTCATCTCATGAAACGTTTTTTTTTCATTTTTTCCTTCACAAAATCTCATGGTTGAGAATTATGATGTACACCATACTTATATATGATATATATGGTATTTATTATGTATTAAAATTTCCTTAATTTTGAAGAAACACATACCTCAATGATTTATATTTTGTGTAAATATAATAACATTGATTTTGGACATGTGGACAATCACCTCCAAAAACCATTGTGATACGTTCACCCATTACATGGAATGTATAAAGGATGTTGTCAATTGAACTATATTACATATATGACATAAATATGATAATATAATTATAATATATATATATATATATATCATTTAATTTTCACTATTTTATATATGGAAAGGAAATGGAAGCAGTGTTCATGCGTACGTATTTCTTACCGTCTTCATGAACAATGTATTTTATTTCTCATCTAAAAATATTATGGATCATTATAAATACATATATGGTGAATATATATGAGAATTATATCTTGTTTTATATTATATATATGATAAAATCATGACCGAAGTAATATGAAAAAAAGTAACAAGTCGAAACATACTCAAACAACTAGGTAGTTAACACTCGAAATAGTGAATATAATGAAAGATTGTTTACAAATAGGTAATAAGATATTATAAGAAGTAATTTAATGATATTATAAATATTAGTATGGTTTTGGTATAATTGGTTGACATTATTTAAACCATTATAGAGGAGGTTAAAGGATGTTCACCCAAAAGGAAACACAGGGTAAGAGAATCTTGTTTCACTTTTTCTTCCATGAGGCATACATAATTTTCATCAATCATTTCATTTTTATAATGTATATGATACCCCTATTTAATTTTATATCATTAATAAATTTATCTTCATGGTATATAGATTTTAATTTTATGTTATCTCTTTCATGGGGATTTCGACTCAAAATAAACCAAGTAGTATTTAACATCATCTCAATTTCCATTCTTTGAGTCATACTTTATTGTCATGCATGAATTTTAATATATATGGTGTACATATTGAAACTTTGACATGTAATATAACTATTAGTTCATTATTAAAAATATTTTTAATTTGAATTTGAATTATTTCATCTATATGGATTTACACTTAAATTTACCCAAGTGGTAAAGAATTTTCATAACCTAATTCATTTTCATTGGGTTATATTACTTACTCATTGTCATTAATATTATATGATTATGTTTATAATGACTTTGAATATATTATTAGGTTTTTAAAATTATTTTATTTTTATTTAAAAATGATACACATAATGAATTCATTGATCAATTCTTGCTTCAACATTATGATAATGTTATGGGTTTATTTCATAATATCATTCTAATCGAGGTTTCATGTTCAATAAATTACATTAAAGGAATTTATATGATATTTTATAATAAAAAAACCTTTTAATTTTCTTCTTATTTGTTTATTCTTGTCCTTTTTCATATAATATTACCATTTTTCCACACTTTGGTACAAAAACTGTATTATAATTTTTTGAAGATAACCCAACTCCATTTCTTACATGGGTCAGAGATCTGTTTTCTCTCAAAAACATGTTTTAAAAAAATGTTTTCAAAAATGATTTTAATTTTTTAATTTTTTTATCAAAGTTATTTTCTCCCTTTAAATAATGTTATTAAATCTTATTTTCAAATAAATTTTTTTTTCTAAATGTTTTTCAAAACAAAAGGATATTTTCATCAAGAATGTTTTTAAGAGATATTTTTATATTATCTATATTCATCAAAGATAATAAACTATTATTTTTAATCCATTTGGGATATGTTATATTAAAAAATCATTATTATTTTTTCGAATGTTTTATGATTTCATTGACCAAGGATAATATTAACATTCGCTACAGTGATTCCTTTGTTATTACCCAAGAAATATTCGATTTACAGTGATCATTGAACATTAAATTTACCCTAAATATCTATATTAATTATCATGGATATTGTTATTTCCTAAACCATATACCATTTTTATGTATGGTTTTTTCATTTATAGTTACTGATTATCTAGGAAAATATTGATAAAGCTATGTTATTTAACTAATATAGATATTTGATAAGGAATATTCTTGATTAATTAAATCTATTACTCGATATGATTAATAAAATGGTTAGGAAATTATGGGTGTGGGCCAAACTTCATATAGCCCCTTGATTCATTGATAGGTTCTCATCAGGCAATGTATTTAGGAAAACAAAAAAAGTTTCTATCAATATATTTAAACCATCTTGTTAATGTTCTTGACGGTATTGGTTTTCATGTTCCTCAGAAATGATGTCCAATAATTAAGGAATTCCTTTATATTGATTCAGTATTTTTTCTCCATGAGATTTTCACTACGAAAAAATTTATAGATGAATTTTATTATTAGTATATTGATTTAATAGGATGTTTTTTTAGTTTCTTACCTAGGAATATTAAATATTCCTAATATAGTTATTTAAATGGCATGTGTTTTTTGTTATTTAACTTCCTATATTATTTATGAACTTACTTATAAGTTAATTGATTACATGGAATGTTTTTTCAAGTATTTATTTTTCCATTTTGATTATGTTCATGATTAATTATTTGATCTATTTTACATACCATTACTGGTAATTTGTGCACACCCTTATTATGTTTTCATTCACTAGGATTCCTTGAAATGTAATAAGAAAGAGATTAAATGGTATACTAGATGGAATGAAGTTATCCTCCAAAAAAATAATGTAGTAATTCTTGTATTCATTTATAATACAAGGATCTTGTATTTATCTAGTTTAATAAGACTACCAAACTGTTCGGTCTTTTAAGAAGTGATGCAATTATATCTTATTCTAATGTAATGGTATAACAACACATGCTCCATGATTTCTCGGGTCAGTTCGCTACAATGTAGAGCTGAGAAAGAATGTTATAAATGAGCCAATGTTTAACCTTGATCATCATGAAATGACAAGGTTCAGGAACCATGTATGTATTTCAACCATACAAAATTTTAAGAAGTATTTTTTAGAGTATGCTTCTTATTCTTCATTCTCTATTTATATTAGAAGTATGAAGATGTATAGATATTTTAAATTGTTCTTTTGGTGGGATGTAATGAAGAGGGATATTGTAGGGTTTGTATTTACGTTCTTGCACTAATGGATAATAGGTCTATACCAACGATTTTGCAAAAAATCCGTGGGTATAGGGATAGTACGTGAACCTATACCCATGGTTCTCCAAAACATTGGGTATAGGCCACCTATACCCACAGTTCTCCAAAACCGTGGGTATAGGGTCACCTATACCGACGGTTTTGGAGAACCCTGGGTATTGGGGTTTTTTTTGAAGACCTATTCCCATGGTTCTAGAGAACCGTGGCTATATCTTATGGCGGGGAATGAAAATTATGTGGGAGACGAAAAAAATTTGGTGGGAACATATTTTTTTCATAGTTTAGTTTAATATATTTATATAAATATAAATTTATATTATCAGAATTTTGGTAGCTTGGTTGGTCACTAGTGGAAGCGCGACCGTGGGACTAGAGTTCGGATCCTGTAGTCTGTAGTTTTTGAATTTAAATAACCAATGTGGATTATATTAATATATATATATGTATATTTATATATAAATATCAATTGAAAATCGTAGCTATGTTGGTCAGTTGGCGGTGTGTGGCGCTGAGTCCCAGTGTGAGACGTGGGTTCGAAACCCCTTGTCCACGTTTTTGAATTTTTAGTTCCCCATATGGATAAAATAAATATTTATATGCTGCTGTATGAGTATGTAACAAAAACAATTCACATGTCAGTTGGTCCCTCAGTGATGCGCATCCGTGAGGCGCAGCGGCAGTGTGGGTTCGAATCCCGGCTGCTACGAATATTTTGAATTTAAATACCCAACAGTTTGAAAATCGTGGGGTCTGTTGTGTGCCACGCTTGAACAGCATTGGTGCACACTTTGACTCCCCTATACCCATAGTTCTCCAAAACCATCAGTGTAGTTTGAGACCCCTATACTGACGCCGTTCCAGCCCACGGTTCCCAAAACTGTGGGTATAGCCTATACCCACGGTTTTTGTGGATATACCCATGCTTTTGAACCATGGGTATAGGTCGTTTTTCCAATAGTGTTAGTTTGTTAGCAAGAAAAGGATGAATGAAAAAAAGTACAAGTGTATGTCGTATTTATGACCATTACCAGAATGAAAATGGGTTTACATTTCTATGGATTTATTCATTGAACTCACCAAAAATTATAAAGAGAAGAATGATATATGAATCTTAGTCGATCATCTTACTCTACCATCACACTTCATCATTTTTAATGAAGACTCCATTTTGGATCATCTACAAGGATATATATTAATGAAGTGGTAAGGTTTTATAGAGTTTAACAATATGTTGTGTCTGATTAGGATCAGAGGTATACATAAAAGTTATGGAAAAATATTCAACATGCTCTTGATACCGATTTGAGTTTTAGTACTGAGTATCATCCTCATATAGATGGTTAACCTGAGATAAAAATTTAAACCCTAGAGTATATGTTGAGATCCTTTTCTTTTGACTTTAGTAGTGTTTGGGATCAAAACCTTACATTAGTTGAGTTTTCTTACAAAAAAAGAATTCACTCAGACATTTAGATGGTTCCTTATGAAGGAAATTGGGGAGAGAAATGTAGAGAACCAATGTTTTAGATTTTATTTGGAGAATGAAATCAATTGGGACCTAATATAACAGATGAAATGGTAGTGAGGATTAGATCTATTAAATAACTCATAAAGGAAACTAAGAGTTGGAAGAAAAGTTATCTTGATAGTATTCAGCATGATATATAATTTGAAGTTGGTGAAATGTGTTTTTATGAATTTCTACAGGGAATAAGGTTATGATATTCAAGAATAAATGGAATCCATGCCCTAGGTATGTCAACCCCTTTTAAATTATTCATCATATTGAGAATTTTGATTATCACTCTAAATTCCCACCAAACTTCTCTCATGTCCATGATGTGTTCCATGTATCTATCCTAAGGAAGTACATACTTAACCCTTAAGATGTACTGAAATCATAGGTCTACCACTTGAACACGAAATTTATTATGAGGAACAGCCGATGGATATTTCTGATCATGTAGAGAATTTTATATGAAACTAGACCGGTCACATGGTCAAAGTGTTATGGTGCAACCATTAGTATGAGAAAGCTACATGGAAACTTATAGATATAATGAGGTATAAGTATCCTCATTTTTTTATTTGAGTGATGAATTTTTAGATATAAATTCATATTATTGGGGGTATAATGTAACACCGATTTTTTATAAATTATTATTTTTTAATAATTTAAATTTTTTGATTACTTACATTTCACGCAACCCCAATTTAATATTTCCTTAATGCAACAACATATTAAGATTGTTCTATAAACAACACCAAGTTAAGCTTGAGTTACACCCCACACAATGTTATGATTTATTTTCATGAAACACCAGGTTCTTATTGAGTCATATGAAACACCATGTTAATAATGTGCTACATACAACACAGGGTTAGCTTGCATTACAAATGATACAATTTAAAAATAACATAATATATTATTAATATAGTTATTTTCACTCGACCATTAAAACCTATTCAGTAAAATTAGTGATATGAGAAAAAATAACTAATTTTTATTTATTAATTTTAATGGGTTTATAAGAATTAAACATATTGATTAAAAGTAATTAATTTTCTATAAAGCCTTTCTATGTTTTGAAAATAATATTTTCTTAAAAAAGGGTTTTTCATTTTTTTTGAACATTAATAAAATTAAAAATTCAATCAATTAGGGAATTAAATTGATTAAATAAAGTATATATTTAAAAAATTTATCTCTAAATTATCTAATTGTTATTTTTTGCATTTTTCAAAAAAGCTTCATTTTTTGATGAATAGTGAAAAATATTGAGTTTTAATTGAAAAATTCATTTTCGTTTAATTTATATATAAAGTTAACTGAAATTTTAAATTGGTTTTGAAGTAATATTTGTTAAATTATAAATCCATTAATCCAATTTAGTTCATTGTAATATGTTGGGAAAAAATCCCTCAAGGTAACATTGTAGTATTTTTGGGTTGATTGTGTTTGTTGACAAAGCAGGTTTTCATGGATATTTGTCGACTTCTCGAGAAGTTGTTGACAATCAATGTAGACAAAGAACGATGACAAAGGAAAGGACGATTTGGAGGTGGTACAAAAGAGCAGTACAAGGTGGCGTCGTTTCCCAGTGTTTTCCAAATTTTTGGGGTCCAAAATTTTGAGTTTGGTGAGCATCGCGAAAAGTGGATTTCCATGAAGATCATAATTTAATATGGCAAAGGCATGAATTTCGCGAAGATAGGATGCATGTTTTGGATTTTGCGAAGACCAGAAAAATGGAGGCGGTGAGTCTTCGCGATTAAGTCAAGCTTCGCGAACGGCAGAGGATGAAGCGCATCGCGGCGGTGAAGGGCTTTGCGATGGAGCATCGCGGCGAAGGCGCGAAGGTATGTTGACGGTGATTCTTCGCGACTACGTCAATCTCCGCGAACGGAAAATTTCCGTGGTGCTTCGCGATTTGACAGAATTCCGGCAGAAACATTGGAGCTTCGCGATTTGAGATGACGTGGCGTTGAATTCATGTGGAAAGTTAGAGGGTCGGTGGAATCATCTATAAATAGAGGCCTACCCCCTCGACAGAAGTATAGAGAATTTTCATAGAAAATCCATTGCTCTCGGTTCGCAGAGGTGATTCGCGAAGGATGTGTACTTCGCGAAAGGGGAGTTTCGCGGCGGCTATTCTAGCTCTGCGAAAGGCGTGTGCCCCGCATTGGCTCAGTGAGCTTCATGGAGAGGCATGAGCTTCGTGACGGCCTAAGCATTGCGAAGTTCTGTGCATCGCGAGGGGGCTTCGTGATAGAGCTTCGCGAAAAGGCAGGAGCTTCGTGAAGGCTTGTTTGAGCTACGTGAAATTGGGAGCCTATCGAAGTAGGGTGCTTCACGAAGATCATTCCAAAGATAGTTTTCCCAGTGGATAGTGGCAATGGGGTATTCATCTACGGGTGAAAGTTGAACTTCAACAGAGCATCTACATACAGAGAAAGATGAATTCCTTAACGGAAATGAAGAGACCTACAGGTCTATAAACTCTGAGTGAATCCCTTCCTAGAGTAGTGAGCTTAGGGAGAGGTAGAAGGTGATCCTCTCCACCGGTAGTGAGCCAGAGAGAGAGAAACATGGAGCGACCCTTGGGAAAGTAGTGAGATGACCCTAAACCTTGTATAGGCAGTGAGCCTGGGCATAGAAGTGATCTAGCCCGAACATTGTAATCCATAGCTAGTGATGTTTAGTGTACTTGGTACGACCGGAAACCTGTCAGCGTATGCTGCTTGGACGTAGCCCTTAGAGGTGAACCAAGTAAAATTGTTGTGTCCTGTGCTTGATTTACTTTCTGTTTATATTGTACAGTAGGAAAGAGAGAGAAGAGTGTTTTGCTTAACAGCGAAACAAGATCAGAAGGAGCTTTAATTTTTTATTAGTCATACCCTGATTCACCCCCCCTCTCATGGTATTAATCCTAGTGGACATAAAATAATAAATTTCATATGGAATTTCAATTTAAAAACATTGTAGAATTTTGAGCATTTTTTATTTAAAAGCCTACTTTCTTGTCACGTCTGTTGAGTTAATTTTAAATTAACATCTTTCACATATGTTAATGTAATTTGGGAAAATTGAATTCATATTTTGAATAATAATATATATTGTATAATAATTTCAACATAATTTTCTACCTAAATGAATAATGAGGACAATAAAAATTATTTACTAGGGTTAAGGTAAAAAATGTATTTACCGGTGGTTAAACTAAGATTATAAGGATTACAATGGACAAAAAACTAGTTAAAATCCAATTTTATGAATAAATTTAGACCTTAAATATTATATTATAATTAATTACTCATCTTTTAGTCTTTTTTCATGATAAAAATGTGGTTATGATTTAATATTTTCAAGAAATGGCAAATGTGCCACTCACCGCACTTATAAATGGCCACCAATTCTACATCATTTTTCACTCCATCACACCATTTTTTATAGAACATTAACTAAAAGGATAACTTCAAAAATTCCCTAATCTCACTAAAGAAGCCTTATTTTAGACATATATCCAACCTATTAAGGATTTTGGTGCATGTCTAAGGAGGATACCCGAAGAAGAGGTAACTTTCATTAACCGGCATTTTTGTTGTATTTCTTAATCGACCACCATAAAATTTTATTTTAACTTGATTATATAAAAAATAGTAACTTACATATAAATATATGTTTTCATGTTAATTTAATAACCCAAAACCATCTCCACTTCCATGAAATGGGTTGAGAAATCATCATTCGTGTGCACAGAGGACTGCCACCCCACGAACAGATGTCATTCGTTTTTTCCATTACCACCTATCAGGGTTGGAAATATGGATGGATTTATTATTTTTACATGATATTTATGATATAATTCTACAATTTTAGTTATTATATTACACATAAATTATTTCTTTCCATTTTTTGGAACACAATAACATCTCACATGTCTACGGCAAACTACCACCCAACAAAGCGTTGTGATTCGTTCCTGAATTACATTAAAGGTAATAAAGATAGTTATAATGAACATATGAGATATATATGAAATGAAAATTATTATATAAGGATAATATATCATTTATTTTTATTTCTTTGAATCCAACAAGAAAATGGAAATATTGTTCATGTGTACATACGAACTACCGCTTCAATGAATGACATATTTCATTTTTTATCTCTAAATTTTATGGATTACTATAAATACATATATAAATAATTTATGTTATCTTTATATCCTGTTTAAAATTATATATTATACGGAATTATGATTTATTAAAAGGTACAAAAATTTAAAATCAACACTTATATGAAAAACAGTACTGTTATTACTAAAAAGAAACATTTAATAAGGAATTATTAATAAATAGGTAATAAAGGGTCATAAGAATATAATATATGATATTATATATATAATTATTTTTAAGTAATATATGTATAATTAAATTATATTTATTATACAAGAGGTTTGAATGAGTTCCACAGATGTCTTGACTTGAGGTAAGGGATTTTGGTCTGGAATTTCCATCGTTGATATATACGTTATGTTATGCACCTATATTATTTTACGAGGTGTATATAGAGAATAATTTGCATGAAATATCAAGAAATATTTTTATACTCATGATATTTTATGTTTCATTTAATGTTATTCCACCATCATTCTTAAGATTCAAATTTATGAAAGTGGTATTGATTTTATGTTACAATCTCATTGTTTATTGGGATTATTTATAATTATTTTTATGACGATTAAATATAATGATAAAACTCTTAATAAACTCATTAAATTTATTCTAATATGGTTATTAATGATAATTTTAGGTAATAGTTCGATTTTTTCACTTGTTGGTACTTAAATAATTGATAAAATGTTTTAAATAAAATATGACATTATGTCTTTCTTTGGTCAAAATATCATTTTATTCCAAAAACATGTTTCTAAAAATTATTTCACAAACTTTTTATTAACCTAATATTATTTTAAAATAAATATTTACCCATGTCTTAATATTTTATAATTTTATGGAAAGGAATATTCATTTCATTTTACAGTCATTTCCCGTTTATATTTTACTGAAAATATGAATAGGATATTTGTTTTAACATATTGGTCATGAAAGAAACTTCTGACTATCATGACCATTATTTTATTTGAATATTACTTTATAATTTTTCATGTTTATTTTCAATGAAAATATTTTCAAACGTTTTTATGTTTTAAGAAGTGTTTTTTTTTCAAATCAAAAAGGTAAATTTCCTTAATAAATGTTTTAAAAGATTAATCAAAATAATTTTCCTTCTAAGATGAAAGACATTGATGTTAAGAATGACATACTGGGGTTATGATACAAGGATTCCATTATTATTATTTCTTTTATTAGTTTATGTTTATAATAGTTTGATATTAATGAAACCCATTTCTCTTACACAGGTCATACCATGATAATCTTCTTACGAAACCTGCTTTTTTCGTGGGTTATTCTCTGATGAAATGATTATGATACATGTATATTTTATATAGATTATGATATATTAAAATGTTTATGAATACCCATTCATTTCATGGATAATTATATGATGAATTATGTATGATCTTATGGAAAATATACATATAGATTTCATTATGGGACAGGTGGTAAATATATCTTCCTCTATTTCATTGGGTAAATACTTATATATCATGAGATATACAAGAGTGGAATTAAGAGTGAACCTTGTTTAATAAGGGACATTTTCCCCTATGATGGTATTGGTAGTGAACATTTACTACTATGATAGTTTGGGAAGGGAACCCATTCCACTATGATAGCCTAGGAAATGAGACTTGACTAATATTGAAATGATTTTCTATTCTTTTGTGTATACCAAATATCTATGTCATATCCCAATGTTATACTCTCATAGATCAAGTTCATTATTGCCTTTATGTTTTATGTCTTATGAACTTCCAATCTCTATTTCATGAATTAAGATTATGATATTTGTTATGTAGAGTATGGTTTTCAAATGTTATAATAATGTTCTCATACCCTTATGTTCATGTAATTCCTACATATCTCCCTAATTTAACATTTATGATCATCTGAGAAAAAAAATTCATATGTTTCCATTTCCTAGGATATGATGAAATAGATTACATATGAATCTTATAAAAAGGGTAATAATTATGATGATCCAAGTGGGAGATGATGTAGTATACCTATCAGTTGGATGTTTGTGTTTCCATGTTTCCAAATACACTAAAATATTATATTCCTTGCATGTGTGTTTGTGTAATGTAATGAGTATTCATAAAAAAAGTTGCAATATCTATATATGAAAAGCATCGATCATTATAAAGGAATCTCTTATAGCCACATCAATTAGTATTGGGATCATGTCTCTAGAACCAGAAAACACTTACATTACTTACCTTAGGGAAGTAAATAATTATTTCCACCACATATACATTAGTATTCTAGAGCTACCTATGATTTGTCCAATCAACTATGCCTAGTGTTATCACTTCCATATATAAAGAAAATTGTAAATTTCTAGGGATGCTACTATTATTAATTTAGCATCATCTTTTTAGAATAGGGAACTCAAGAGGAGGGAATTTATAAGGAAACTAACTATCAAGACTCATGAATTTACTAGGAGGGATCTAATAAAACAAGTCCTTTTCCACTACAATACCGATGTCTCTTAAGTAGATATTATTGAGGATTCCTTCCCATAATCCATGACTAGGTAATCTATAATAGATTATTATAGAAAACCAGACTATGAGGAAGAGTGGAAAATTTAATCCCTTATGGTTTTCAATTCACTTTTTTTCTCTCCAAATATATTTTCTTATTAAGGGAAACACTTTTAGGGAAAAGTGATAAACTAGTTCATACACAGAATAAATTCAATCAGCATGAAAGGAAATAGCAGAATAAATTAATTGGAATTTATCCCTTCTAGAAGCTTTTCCTCTAAGTAGAGTCCATTGGAGGCCAACATCCTTCTCGTCCCAATCATCATTGAGGAGGTATTCATAGTTTTCATCCATCTTGTCCCAAGTTTGAATTAACTCTTCCACAGTAATATTGTTCCCTTTAAAACCACAGGCTAAAATTCCATGTTGTTTATTCGCCCAGTCACGCTTCTCCTCAGAGAGATTGGCCCGGAACCGACTCGAACAACCTTTCATACTCCACCTGTGTGGTGATGACCTCCATTCCCATGTCTGAGAAGCCTTCATTGCAATAGATGATAGCTTCCCACTCATCACATTCCATCAAATCTTTCCCACTTTGGTGGGAATGAATTACTGATGGATCGTTAACTTCATTTGCCATATCAGTGGCCAATGGTTCACTTACAGATGGTTCAGGCTCTTTAGGATCTATTCCCACCTGCTCTGGATCCTTCTGAAGTATTTTCCCTTTGCTAGAGGATCTAGTGACAGGAGGGCTAGGCAAGAAAGAGTAGTATTTTTTCTTCTTCAGCCTCCATGAGTGTGTCCAATACACTTTAATCTCATTAATATGTTTAAAATGATGGAAATACATGAATACAAATCAATATGGACACAAATAGTTAGATCTCCCCAAGGAAAGGGTTAATGAATTCCTTTATTGAACACCCATTTGAGTGGGATAAGGACACCAAATGATGAGGTCCCCATGACAAAATAATATTAAATACCATCATAGGTCCTCCAAAATATTAGTACCATGGATTTCCTCCTCTTAATAAAATTCATTGTTTAAGTAGAGTTCCACCCCAAGTCTATAACAAAAAAGATTGAAAATAGAGATTCCCTTCTTGTGATGATATAGACAAATGTTATGGAGGTCATCCTAAGAGAACTTGTGATGAAGGTCATATCCTTGAAAACATAGATATCAAGTAAAAATATCATCTTCATGATTTAAACTATAAACTATTTCCATATAGTATATATATCAACCAGTAAATAGTTTCTATCAATCTACAGTAAAGAACCCATATTTTCCTCCTCATGGTGATTATTTATTAAACAAATAAAATTGAGATTATCCCCTTAGTGGAGAAAAATATATTAATAATAATAGATTTCGTTACCAAAGTGATCATGAGAATAGTTTTGTAGGTCCTCTCTATGGTTCCCTCTATGAGAGGCCTCCATGTTGAAAACAATCAACTAACATGGATGTCCACACATTGAAGTTGATAAACCACTAATCAGCCAAGGAGTTAATCCCAATGTTGTGCAATAAAAAAAATAGACACCCTACCCATGATAAAAAATTCAATATCAATACCCATGGAGTTCCTCTCAATAGTAATCCTTATGGAGGTCCTTCCCACTATGATACAACTGCTCAGAGTAAAGATATGTCCCATGTCATTGTATTATCCATGTTTACCATAAACTAAATGGTACATGATAAGATATTGTCAAGTGAACCACACACAACACCATTAATGAATGTCCATTTTTGCTAACTAATTTAAAAACTTTTTCAAAAATCATCATTTTTAAATCCCCTAGATAATGAACCATGGATGACGTTGAATAAATTCCCAATTATCCCACTCCTATAGATAAAACTGTAATAAAATTACCATTATATTAAAATAAGGTAAAACAACCACTAGTTGAAGATTAAAAAACTCTATTACTATATTGAAATAACTCATTTTGGATAAAATGCTAGTCACATTATGGTATATTCCACCCTCTATCATAACATTACCAAATATATAAATGATGATTGAATATTTCATCCCCATTGAAATCTATGGGAAATATTCTATAATAGAAAATACAAGCACCTATTATATAATGGATATTAAGATAAACTCAAGTAATTAAATGACCAATTCCGGTATATTAATTTACTATACCTTTAGATGGCTCAAAATCTCAAACAGGGAATATACCATGTGTTCCTATAATAATATTTCTTCAATGTTCTGAAGGAAATATAGAAAAAAAATTGTGACAGTCCTTCTAACGTGTGTATTAGTGGGTGGGGAAAATATGAGGATATAAACATCATTATATTCACTATATAGTAAGTATATTTTGGAAATGTAACAAGAAATTTCATTTCCAATGGAAATGTCTCAAATACACAATTCTGTTATGTTAGTTTCTTTGACCAATGAAACTCCTCTGTTTCAAGATTTCAGAAAAGATAAAATCATTGGAAATGGCCCATTGAAAGATTTCATACAAGTATACATTAATATTGATATAGGTATCCAATTTATTAAAATAAAAACCCTTAATATTTGAAAAACTTCTGATAGATTAAACCACCCTACCTGAGTATCAAGAAAACAAACTAACCCCAACACTTGATTGTGTGAAATATCTAAAGGAGAAGAGAGATGAAAACAATGTTGAAAAAACACATGGGATACCCCATGTTTTAAATAATGGTAAATTTTTTACATTAATAACTTCCCTTTCAAACATGAAACCTATAATGGGGTGCATTGAGTATTATAATAGAGTATTATCCCTCTCAGCACACACATTTTGGGGCATTTTTACCACAACCTACTTTGAGAAATTTTTTATTCTATAAGCTTATATTTTATGTATAATAATTTCTTATATAGTTTTTTATTACATTTCATAACACATCCCCTCTATTTTAGTTGAATTTAGTAGAATTTATAAAAGATTCATTTATGATCATCATTAAATAAATATATTTATAATTATTTCAAAATGAGGTTCATGGATGGCAGTATAAGCCTCAAAGGGTTCAAAAGTCATAAAATTTATATAGAAGGTAAAAACTGATGGAGATGCATAATATGTCCCATGAAGAATAAAAAGATGATGAAAACGATCCTTTTTATTCTTCTTGGGATGATGTCTTGATTAAAACCATGTAGTAACATTGGAAAAATATTATCAATTTAAATCTATCTCAAAATATATAGCATAATTATAATATAGGAGGCCATAATGATGATTCATTTATTTAAAATAAGGTTTACATTGATGTATGATGATAAGGTATCCTTACATTCCCATAAATAAAGACACATGATTTGGGAGTATTATATAATATCCCACTACCACCCACATAGGGAGCTTAAACTAAGGAAAATGTGAAATGTGTTGTTATGACTACAACCAACCACCATCAAATGAATATGAACAACCTTTTATAAAGGACATGATTTCAATGAAACAATTAGATATAAAAAAAATTAGGAAGATAATCATTGAATTACTCAGAGTTAGTATACCTACTATGTCCAAATATTTGTAAAACACAACATTTTAGTACAACACTCATGCAAAAAAAATTATGCCTATGATAGAATAATATTTTTAATAATTAGAGGCCGATTAACCTCTAATGGATGACTTGAGTCATCATAATCTATTTATTTCAAATAAAAAAATATACTTGACACCATTATTGGATGATTATTAATATTTCACATCACATAATTAATATCCACCAACTATTCATGCATGTTATCATTGAAAAATGTATGCTAGTTATTAAATAATGGTGTATAAATGTTAATAAAATCATTCTCCACTAACTAAACCTACTCAAACTCTAGTCTAATTGATAATTCCATTTTATATTATTATATTTATTTAGTCTCTTACTACTGGGAAGTAAGATAAACAACAATGATGAGAACTCATACAACATAAAAGAAAACCATAATTTGTGTTAGTTAATTTAACTCATCCTCTATTAAAATTTGAAAAATTGAATCTTACAATTATTCAATGGAACAATATATCTAGAAAAGAAACTCATTCCCATTGAATCTTGATGAGGATTGATGTTGGGGATTCCTAAACCACATGCGTCATCAATGTTAAGAATATTTTGGAAAAAATTAGTGGGAATAAATTATTTATGTTTCAGTAGTTTTGATTTCAGATCCATTACCTTCAAGGAAGAAAATCTGCAACAATTCCTTTATTAATTCTTCTCAAGACTGAGGAATGCAACTATACATGATGATTAATATTAACAAATATTTAAAAATGGATGTATTTCAATATTCATCATCTGATGGAAGGGATTTACCTTCTCCATGACCATATAGTCTCCACAAGAACAATTGTTAGTGATATATATAGTGAATCAATGAGATAAGATGTAAACATAAATATTTATAATAAAATAACAAATAACATTTCAATAGTTCATCATTGTGTAATAATAGTTAGAATATTCCCTTCTATACAAAAGATCTAAATATATATTGAAATCATCATCATAAAATATTATTGGAATTGTGTCATAACATGACAAATAACACGAAAATATAGTGAAACCATAATCATTGGAAAACCATTGTTAAAAAACTCATTATTATAGAGAACCATTCATTTCTTACACTACTATTACATCATTATAAATATAAACAACATAATAGTATTACACTACGAGGATCCAGAGGTTTAGTGTCTTGGGAAAACAAGGACCAAACCTAACATTTCTAACATCATGAATAAAAAATTATTTAATTCTTTATTCTCTAGCTTCTTATTGGAAATTCACCTATCCTTAGTACATGTAGTCACCTGAGGATATAAATCAAAAAAGGAGTGAGCTAAAAGTCCAGTAGGTGGATATATATGAACAATTTAGCATGGGGTTAACATAATCATAACATCATCATCAAAATCATGAGAGGAAACATTAATGAAACACTTAAAATGTGGAAATCAATAATAATGAAACATATTTCCTTAGCGGTCATCTGAAACACATAGTTGTGAACAATTATAGCATCATTCTCACACATCATTTCACTTTAATACATGAGATTCATTACATTAATCAATGCACTGGAGAACTATAAAATTTCGAGCGCACCCGTCACATCATAACATTCTCATTATCATGCATGCCACATAGAACATATATAATAAATCAACATAAATAACCCATGGAAAGGAATGAGTTTCATCACATAAGAACACATACATAAACAATGGGTCCCCAAAAGAAAGAGGGAATAACATACTTGTTACAAGAACAATAAACCTTGAGTGAGAAGTAAGAGGTTTTTTTGAAAGAAGAGTTAATTTGAAAAACATTTTTTGGGCATAAAATTCAGTGGAAAAAATTTATATCCCAGATAATGTAATATAATGATGAAAAAATTATTTTTATGGAGTGACTATACCAAAAATGGAGTGAAAGAGGGAGAACCCGAAAAAGGAAGGTTTGGTTCATGAATTTCCACTTACCAGGTATCTGAAAGCTTTCTTCTATTTAATGTCTTGTATAACAACATTAAACTCATTAATTAATGATTCCAAAACCTTTTTTACATTAATTAAGTTATTTTATGGGAATATGGATATTTTATAGTGTTTAAATACATTGTTTGGGAATTTTCATTTTTATGGGTTTTTTGAGTGGCTCACGTGTATTCACAATTGGAACTTTGTGTTGAACGTGGGTAAACATAAAGAACTGATATTAAATGTTATTAATCATATTCCCAGAGTTTAATGATATTTTAATGGATTATATTATATACTAGGTGGATGAATCATTTGGAAGAATTTAATGATGATCATTTGGGTTAATTCGAGCGGTTTTTTTAACACAACAAAGAAGTTTTCTTTAATCATTTTCTAATGTGTACATAAGTTATATTGAGAAAACAAATATGATATAATAGATAAAACGTAATCTAGTTCAACCATAAAAATGGTTTCATGAATAGATCTGAATGTCGTAACAGAAATTGAAAACTTGTCGTTCTTGAAGGTGATAAATTTACACCTCACGAAGAACATTTTATTTTCTAAAATTAAAAGAAGAGAATAATGGGGTTTGATGATATATAATCCCATTAGTATCATATAATTACACTATATGTATTATATTAGATTTAAATTACCATTTTTTATGAGGATATGTGGATATAGATTAAGAAAATTACTTGAAATTGAATGGAAATTAAACGAAAAGAGAGGGAGGGGAATTACCTCTTGGATCCTCCTATTGAGATCCTCCTCAAGGAACCTAGGCATGGTATTTTTATTAGACCAAAAAAACATGGCCATGATGGAGGGGATATGGATGATTTTTGGGCAGACTTTAGACAATTCTTGAAGTATGAGAGGAGTGTGGAAATGAGAGTGAGAAGGGCAGTATTCATTGTGGAAGGGAGAGGGGTTTTCAAAATATAATACTCATTAATTTATTATATCTTCACAATACAAATAATATTGAGACTTCCAGGAAAAAAAATATTTATGAGGGCATGTGGGTTTTAGATTAGGGTGCTTACATCACTTATGATGTCAGGAATAGTTTATTTAAATTATAATGTATTTATCAGGTAAATTAATGTATTTTAATATTCACTGTATATTCAAGTATTTCAAAAAAATCCCAAAATTCAACTATAAATTTTTCAATTTGTATAATCTAAAAAGCATGTACATTTTTCAAATTTAATTTTCCAAATATTATAAATTTAATTTTTAAATAAGATCAAAATTTACCTGAAAAAGACTGTTTTTAAATTTAAAACTCATTTTTAATGCTTTAAAAAATAACATAAGGTCTTATAAAATTATTTTAAAACTAGAAGACATAGAATTTTTAATATATGAAAAATTTGTATGAAAATAAATATGTTCTTTAATTAATTTTTTAATTATAATTATTTATTTTTGACTTACAAAAATACTAATATTTTTACTATGGTCAAATTATCACTTATCAAATGCATACATTTTATTTTATCATTCAAGAGTAAGGTTACTATTATTTTGGACGATTTACTATTCAAAAGGTTCATACTACTATTCATAAGGGATGATTAATATTCACAAAAAAAAAATTAATTTCATCCTATGAGACTCCAAACATCTTACTGATTGCAGTCGTGTATGTCAGATTTTCGAAATTCTAAACATAGAAGTAAAAAAATTATGTTTAATGAAAACATAGTTTCATTATATTTAATTATGCTTCTTAATGTGATTATATTATAAGGAATGATTATAAGTAGGTAATTCCATTTAGAAAACTTCTAGTCGTTACAATTATAACCTTTCCAATGTGAACAAACTCCTTATGTTTATGCCTAAAAATGTGAGAAGAATAATTACTACCATGATTATGTAAACGAATTCATTAATCCCATACCTAGATATCTCATGAGATATCAATAAAAACTAATTAAATCGACATTGATTATGACCCAACCCATGATCTTAGTTATATATTTACTCCTATAAAAATCAATTATCATTATATATTAAAGATCCGATGGAAAGGTATGGGTTTCTTAAACTTAAAAAAATCATATAACTTGATCTTAAAAACTCATAGGTTATGAATAAAATAATTTTTTCAATGGAATCATATAATAATAAAATATATAGGGTGATTAAACATCACATCATTAGAGATAAACCATAGAGGGAAAATAAAAGTGAATATTCAAAAGTTTTCACAAAGCAATTTAAGCATTGTTATAAAAGTTATAGAGAAAAATTAGTTTAAAAAAATTAAGAGAGGAAAGTGAATAATTTTTAAAGAGTTATTTTAAAGAGTTCTAAATAAAATACCATTGAAAATAAATAAAAACTAAATCTAATAAATCAAATGTGGTGTATAATGAAAATAAATGCATTTTTTATGATTTTTAGGCCAATTTTAAAAAAACCCACATATGAAAAGCATAAAAATAATTTCATTTTATAAAAGTGGTAAAAGAAAATATCAAGAATGTAAAATAGAAAAAAAATCTTTTTCTTTAAAGTAAAATTATTTTGATTGGAAGATCAAAGACCTAGAAAAAAAGATCCATTGGTAAGAATTGGAGTTATTATTACCAGCATCATACTTTTATTTCAGAAAAAAATATCAAAGAAGTCACCAATGGGGATGAGAATAATTTCCAAAAAATAAAAAGTAGACATATTAAATAAAATAAGTAAATGGAAGGATCAAATAAATATTTAAATTTATATTCAAATTAAGAGACTCTAACCCAAAGTATTAAAAATTTTGTTGATTAAACACTTGCCTTGAATTCCTGTTCAGTTGATCACACTCTATACTCTTATAAAAATATAACTATATTAAGTAACTATTTTATAACCTTATATATATATTATTTTATATAATTAACTCATATACATTTAAGAAAAATATATTATTTCACTATTGCTTATATTTACAATTGAGTGTAAGTAAATTTTTATTCTTTCATGTGCATTTATAATGTCCATACCGACACCATTTCATTGATAATAATATAATAATTCCTATACTATTTAAAGAAATTAAATATATCTGTTAAATTGATTTATAATTAACTTATATCATTCCATAAGTGTTTTATTTTTATTTTTGTATGAAATTGGAATGAGTGTCATCTTATTTATGTAATTTTATTGATCAAATATGACATTTCAATAATAAGTTAAATAAATAATATAATTGTAAAGACCAGTAAATTTGAAGGAATTTTTTTTCTTAATTTCTTTGGGATTTTACGAGTACGCAGTTGCTAACGACACCTGATTCCGAGGCCCGGTGTGCCCAGAATCAATTTCTGAAGTTTAGCTCGTGTACCTTTAGTGAACGAATGAGCGGGTTTTCCTAAATTTTGAACTGGTGCTCGGAATCGAAATCTGAGGGCACCGATGAAACCACAATTCTAGTAGTTTCTTAGGAAGACCTTTCCTGGAGTGTTGTTTGCTCGGGTGAGGTTGATAAATAAATGGGTTAACTGAAGAGTGAAATAAAAATTTCTGCTATAATTTTTATTTATATTCTAAGTAGTTATAACCTATGCGGGGAAGTTAGAGTGGGACCCACTACATCCTAACTCCACTAGGAAGGATATTATTAAAGTGGGTACCACACGATCCTCACCCCTTCAATTCCATTGAACCTCCCTCTCGCAATTTAATTTGTAACTCACCCACTCCCCCAATTTAATGGCATGTCAACTCTCGCATTAATTAGATTGATTAAAGCTAATCAATTTATTTAATAAGAGTTTGAATTTTTAATTCCTGAAATGAGTTAATAAAATAAGGACCTACTTTATTTTATTTTGGGTGGTTTTGTTGTGTGGAGATTTTGGGAGAGTTTATGCTATGTCCTGAAGAACACGAATAACGTCAAGACCTCGATGAAGAACACCATCACCGCATGGAGTGATCGTCGTGCCCTTCTTCTCCTCTCCGCAGCCGGTGTGAGATGCCGCTCCACCTCGGACATTCTCCGTCAAGCACAGATGGAGCTTTACCTCACGACGCCTTTTTCTGCAACAATCTTCTTTCGACAACTACTTCAACATAGGGGTTTTAAGTTCAAATTTAATGGATTAAATTTGTGCTTTGCTTTGTCGAAGTTGTTTTATGTTATTTGGGCCGCCTGTTATCATTTTAATGGGAGGAGGTCGGACCACACGAACACGATCGATCCTCCTCCCCCTTTGTTTATGTTCAATGTTTTGGTTATGGATGAAGGCGGTGCGGTGCAACGGCACCGTGCGGGAACGAGGAATTTCACTGCGGCAAAGGAGCGTGGGGTCGTCACGCCATGCTGCTGAGACCGAAGGAGGCCGCGGCCGGATCAGGGCTACGACAGAGGGGCGCGGCGTCGTCTCGCGGAGCCGGTCGGACCAAGGCCGCGGCCTTTGGCCGCAGCGAAGCCGGGGAGGGCGGCCAGAACCGCCGGCCGCCAGCGCTCAGGATGCGGGACCGGCTGGTGCCACATGGCAGAACCGGCCGGCCGTTATGGCCGGCCGGATCTAGATAAATAAGGGTTAAACCCTAGGACAACATAGCAGTGCGAACCCCCCGTGGGTCCGCCGTTCGGTTCGAAGGGGGTGGCGGCTCCCCCCCATCCGCATCCGCTCAGCACGCGGGCGCCCAGACCGGGCCGAACCAGCCGGACCGCCCGCGCTGGGTTGGGCCACGCGTGCCGGGCCGGACCCAGACCCAGGTCGGGTCAACCCGGTTCGGGCCAACCCAGGGGGGGTTGGGCCGGGCCGGGCCCAGACCCCCCTTTTCAGACTGTTTTCAGTCATTTGCCCATATCATGGGCTACAGACCTTCGATCGATGCACCGTCATTTGCATATAGATACTTGGATCGAGAAGGGCGTTTTGGTATATTACACAAAAGGTTTTGGAGAACTTTGTGTACGGCCGGGTTGGTTCGAACACGAAACCAACTGGGCCTTCGGAGCAAAAACGCTTATAACTTGAGCTCCGGAAGTCCGATTGACATGTCGTCAACTTTGTTGGTTTCCTCATAGTGAGGCGGACCTTTTGGCTTACTCTGCTTGATTTTTGGAGGCATTTGGAGTATGGCTGGGTGGGTTTTGACTTAAAAACCAACTGGGCCCCTGGGACGAAAAAGCCAATAACTCCCAGACCGGGCCTCTGATTGACGCGCCGTCTGTTGCGTTGAGTTATTTTCTCGAGACGGAACTTTGGGATACATCAACTCCAGAATATGTGTCAGTTTATGTATCAAACCCCCTTGGCTCGTGGAGCGTACCCTCCCGAAATCGATCAGGCTCCGTGCGCGAACCCTAGAGCTGGCTGCGACTGCGACGATGACGACGATTGTACTGGGATCCTCCGTGGGTTCGGTAGCGACGAAGACCATACTGAAATCCTCTGTGGGTTAGACGACGATGACTGCTACTCTTGTATCCTATATGGGTTCGGTAGTACGTGACTTCTGTTCTTGTATCCTACGCGGGTCCGACAGTGTTTGACTCTGTACTTGTATCCTATGTGGGTCCGGCAGAGTAGCTGGTCTTGTATCCTTTGTGGGTCCGACAGCTTAGCTGGTCTTGTATCCTATGTGGGTCCAACAGCTTAGATGAATCAGTGGCAACATATGATAATCTCTATCATCTTTCGAAGAATTATAACTGTGTGATCTGATTCTTGACTTCTAATCATTGCCTTCGATATGATTTTTTGGCTATACTATGTGGATTGGGTTGTGTTATCCTCTGTGGATCCGATTGTGCTATCCTGTGTGGACTAGATTGATCGTGGGCTCAGATGTTTGAGCCGAACTAGTATTGATTACTTAGGTATATGTATGGGAATATACCTATGTATAGTTGGTTGTTACTTCATGATTGTATCTTTCCTTTTTAGATTATCCTTTGTGTATTCTGGGAGTCCTTCGGGGGTCTCAGGGTCCCTACTGAGTAGCGTATACTCACCCCTGCACGGGCTATACCCGTACTACGTTGTGTTGGATGCAGACGACGGACATCGCTGATCATGGATGAGGCTTATAGAGAAATTCAGTACCTGGAGGAGGACCACTAGGCATGACGTACATGGAGCAGACGAATGGACCCAAGGAGTTGTGGAGGCTATCTATACCCACCCTTCAGGTGGGATTTCCAGCAGACGACTCTACATTGCTTCTTAACTTTTTAGTTTCTTTAGTTTCTTTTCAGTTTTACTTTACTTCAGTTGGGTTTGTATTCTGGCCCATTTAATTTCCAGCACATATAGTTGTACCCAGTTTACTTAGTGTTTACTTCATCTTGCTTAATCTATGGTGTTTTTTACTTTATAATGGCAATTCCTTCCATTTTTATTGGGATTTATGTATTTGGTGCTAGTTTCCATCCCCTGGCCTAGGGAAAGTGGGCTTGGGGAAGTCACGACACGGGCCCCGAGGATGGGTTGTGACAAATTGGTATCAGAGGAGTTCGGTTCTACCACATAACTCAGGAATTTGATTTTTCTTCTATGTGAAGAAATAGTGTTAAGGGTATTGAGTGTGGTTATCAGTCCAGGGAGTCCAGTGTTGGTGCAGCGGTCGACGTATCCATACATCAGGACCCTACCTTCTGATTTCTGACTCACTGCATGAATACATTGATTGTGTGTGTGTTTCAAAAGTTTTCTTTGTGATTACTTTGTTTCAGTTAACCAGGTATACTGTATTGACCATGGCACACCTGTTTATTTTCTGGATGGCCCCATGATGGAAAACAACTAGGGTTCAGAGATTTGTGCAAGAGGACAGCCCACCGAGCGACGAGGCCTCTGTGCAGGGCCCTTTTACAGCGGAGGCACCGATGGTACCTCTACCCACCGAGCCACCGATGCCACCGGCCCCAACTGTTGAGTGTGCACGTCGCCTTAGTGCACTGCATGAGTTTCATCGTCAGAGACCGCCTAGGTTCCACAGGGAGATGGACCCTCGGGCAACCAAGGATTGGATAGAGGCTGTTGTACGAGTTTTCAGGTTAGTGGGGACACCAGCTGACCTCATGGTGATCCTTGCAGCGAGTCTCCTGCACGCGGAATCAGGAAGATGGTGGAGCCTGATGCTCTATGTGAATGATGAGACATCTCTCCTTTGGATGGAAATTGAGAGCATCCTCTTCTCATAGTTCATCCCAGCCACCCTCCGTGCGGTGTGCATTCAAGAGCTACTATAGCTGCGGCATGGCATCATGACGGTAGCCAAGTACTCGGTGAGATTTACCGATCACTCACGCTATTCGACAGACATGGTATGGGACCCATTCTTCTGGGACCGGACCTCTTAGAAGGGACTGAGACATGAGATCAGGGCATCGATGATATCCCTCATCATTCTAACGTAGGCTGGAGTACTGGAGCAAGCCCTTATCATAGAGAGATTTCTTACTAAGCCTACACTAGCAGCAAGACCTACCACAGGGGGGCACATAGCAGAGTCTTCTACAGCTGGAAGTTGACGGATGTCACAGGGTTCTAGGGAGACCAGACCATTAGGAGGATGACCTCAGGACACTGGCTCAGAGGTGCGGGGCACATGGCGCAGTGCCAGTCTTACAAGGAGCAGACAGTGCTACGCATGCAGCGGGCAGGGCCACATGGATCGTGATTGCCCGACCCGCCATGTAGAGGATCAACAGATAGTTGAGGGACCACCGATGCAGAGGCAGAGGGTCGACCATGGCGGTCTGCAGGGAGTAGGCAGACGAGGCAGAGTAGTTGACCGAGCAGCAGGTGGTGGGATACACTTTGAGGCTTTACCACCACCACCACCAGGAGGTCCACCCCGACCACATGGAGCTGGAAGGCAGAGGCAGGCTCAGCTTCAGGAAGCGGAGGCCTACGACCATGACGCACCAGATATGATTCGAGGTACTATCTGTGTCTACTCCACCCTTGCTGCAGTTCTTATAGACACAAGAGTGGGTCATTTTTTCATTGCCGATGCCCTTGTTCAGAACTCGGAGATTTTGACGGAGCCGTTGGCTCGATCTTATGGCTAGAGACTCTTACAGGAGCAGACTCAACAATTACGCACTGGTGCCGATAGTGTGAGATTACTCTAGGAGGTGAGAGCTTCGGCTGGGATCTTCTTGAAGCGGCGTCGAGGCCTTACGACGTCATCTTAGGCATGGATTGGTTATCTACAGTCCATGCTCAGATCAACTGTATTAGGCTCAAGGTGCGCTGTGTTCACACCGATGAGAGCAGGTTCACCTTCACCGGTGAGAAGGGATCCTTTGTAGCACAGATGGACTCATGCAGAGGAGAGGACAGTCGATCACTCATGAGTTGGCTAGCCTTATCCTAGGAGCAGTTGACGTACGAAGTCCTGGTTTTCCTGTAGTGGTGGATCAGTATGCGGACGTCTTTTCTGACGATGTTCCAGGACTACCTCCTCATAGAGAAGTAGAATTTTATATTGACCTATTCCCCAGGACATCCCCGATATCCACTCCAGCATATCGGATGACTCCTGCCAAGCTTAGAGAGCTACGGGTACAACTGGAGGACTTGCAGGGAAAGGGATTCATCCGACCCAGTGTTTCACCCGGGGCTTCCCCGATTTTGTTCGCGAAGAAGGAGTACGGGAGTTTGCGACTATGTCTCGACTATCGTCGCCTGAACTAGGTGACCGTGAGGAACAAATATCCGCTTCCGAGGATTGACGACCTGTTCGATCAGCTCAAGGGAGCACAGTGGTTCTCAAAGATAGACCTCAGGTCAGGATATCATCAGCTCAGAGTTCGGGATGAGGACGTGCAGAAGACGGCCTTCAGATGTCGGTATGGACACTATGAGTTCTTGGTTATCCCTTTCAGCATAACCAATGCTCCAATAGTGTTCATGAGCCTCATGAACAGGATCTTCCATCCTTAACTCGATCGATTTGTCGTGGTCTTCATCGAAGACATTTTGATATACTCGACCACTAAGGAGGAACATGCGTACCACTTGCGGGTTGTACTAGACACACTCTGAGAGCACCAGCTTTATGGTAAGCTCTCAAAGTGTCAGTTCTGGATATGTGAGGTCCACTTCTTGGGACACATCATCTCTAAGGTGGGATTTATGGTGGATCCGGTGATGTTCGAGGCAGTGCTAGCTTGGGAGCCACCCAGGAGCGTGATGGAGGTGCGGAGATTCCTAAGACTGGATGGATACTACCGGAGGTTTGTGCCAGACTTCTCCTGTGTTGTGGGACCACTTTCAGCTTTGAAGAAGGGGAAACCCTTAGTGTGGTCAGATAGATGTCAGCAGAGCTTCCAGGAGCTGAGACCGAGATTGACCAGGGCACCCATTTTGAGGCTAACGGAGGAGGGAGTAGGGTACGTAGTCTACTGCGATGCATTAGGAACCAGACTCGGGTGTGTCCTGATGCAGGAATGGGCAGTGATCGCCTATGGATCATGATAGTTGAGACTGCACGAGAAGAACTATGCTACCCATGACCTGGAACTAGCAGCAGTGGTCTTTTCCTTGAAGATGTGTTGACCCTATCTGATGGGTGAGTGCTTTATAGTCTAATATAACCACCAGAGTCACGGGTACATCTTCTCGCAGAAGGACCTGAACCTGAGATAGCGGTGATGGCTTGAGTTCTTCATGGACTCTGACTTTGAGATAGTCTACACTCATGGAAAGGGGAACGTAGTAGCTGATTCTCTCAGCAGGAGGATGGGCTTTCAACTACTTGGGGATGCTACAGAGCTGCTAGCCTCTTTGTAGATATCCTTCGTGGATAGCGATGTAGCAACCTTTCTTCAGTCACTCACAATCACTTTTCCACTTCTACAGCAGGCCAGGGAGGCACAACATGGGGACGTTGACTTTGAGATGCGGCGTGCACAGATATCCTCAGGACAGGCACCTGATGGATTCCTTGTAGGTGGAGAGCACGATGTCCTTTTCAGAGGACGTACCATTGTACCAGCTGCTTTACATGAGGAGGTTCTGAGGGAGTTTCACACTTCCCCTTTAGCGGTACATCCAGGGGCAGGGAAGATGTACCAGGATCTCAGACGACAGCACTGGTGGTCGGGTATAAAGATGGTTATAGTAGAGTTTTTTTCTCAATACCTCACCTACCAGTAGGTGAAGGCAGAGCACCAGGTAACAGCAGGCTTGGAACAGCCCTTTGAGGCCTCGAAGTGGAAGTGGGACGAGATATCTATAGATTTTGTGACTATAATTCCAGGTACTTCCAGAGGTCACGACATCATTTGGGTGATTGTCGACCGACTCACCAAGTCATCCCACTTCCTACCCATCAGAGAGCATGGATCAGTGGAGAGCTTGGGACGCCTCTATGTTCCGGAGATTGTACGGCTTCATGGTGTGCCATCATCTATCGTCTCTGATCGAGAAGCTCGCTTTACTTCCCACCTTTGGAAGGGGTTGTAGGAGGCATTCGGGACGCAGCTACGTCTGAGCATCGCCTTTCACCCTCAGACGGATGGTCAGATGGAGATGACCATTCAGACTCTCGAGGACATGTTCCGTGCATGTGTCCTCGACTTTCGTCATAGCTAGGAGGATCACAAACCCCTAGTGGAGTTTTCATACAACAACATCTACCACTCCACCATCGGGATGACACCATTTGAGGCATTTTACGACTAACCTTGCAGATCATTGTTGTGTAGGACAGACCCTGGGGAGTCAGCACTTGTGGGACCGGAGATGGTTCAGGCCACGACAAAGAAGGTCCAAGTCATCCAGGAGCGGATGAGGACAGCTCAAAGATGACAAAAGTCTTATGCTAACCGGAGGTGTAGACCACTGGAGTTCGAGGATGGCAACCACATTTTCTTGCGGGTCTCACCTCGACATGGATTACAGAGATTTGGCTGGGGCGGTAAGTTATCTCCGCGCTTCATCGGACTATTCCAAGTTCACAACAGGATAGGTGAGGTGGATTATCACCTAGTTCTACCACCTCAGTTGCACTGGGTGCATGATATTTTCCATGTATCTCAGCTGAGGAGATATGTGCATTACACGATGCATATCATCGACCATGGGGAGCTGGACATTGATGATGGGGAGACTTTTGCGGAGGTCCCGGTGGGGATCAGGGATTGACAGGAGCAATTACTGCATGGGCGGACAATTCCCCTAGTGCGCCTCAGGTGGCAGTATGAGAACATTCAGGAGAGCACTTGGGAGCAGGTGGCTCAGATGTGTGCTCAGTACCCTCATTTGTTCCCATAGTTTGTGATGTATATTTACAGGGACGTAAATCCCTGAGGTGGGAGTAATGTAAAGAGCCGTAAATTTCATGGAAATTTTTTTATTAATTTCTTTGGGATTTTACTAGTACGCAGTTTCTGACGGCTCCTAATTCCGAGGCCCGGTGTGCCCGGAATCAATTTTCGAAGTTTAGCTCGGGTACATTCAGTGAACAAACGAGCTGGTTTTCCTAACTTTTGAACCGGTGCTCGAAATCGAAATTCAAGTGGACCGATGAAACTGCAATGCCGATAATTTCTTAGGATGACCTTTCCTGGAGTTGCGTTTTCTCGGGTGAGGTAGATAAAAAATGGGTTAACTGAAGAGTGAAATAAAAATTTTTGCTACAATTTTTATTTCTATTCTATGTAGTTATAACCTATGCAGGGAAGTTGGATTGGGACCCACTAAATCCTAACTCCACTAGGTAGGATATTAGTGAAGTGGGTCCCAAAAGAGCCCCACCCCTTCAATTCCATTGAACCTCCCTCTCGCAATTTAATTTATGACTCACCCACTCCCCCAATTTAATGGCATGTCAACTCTTGCATTAATTAGATTGATTAAAGCTAATAAATTTATTTAATTAGAGTTAGATTTTTTTAATTCATGACATGAGTTAATAAAATAAGGACCTACCTTATTTTATTTTTTGTGGTTTCATTGGGTGGAGATTTTGGGAGAGTTTACACTAATTCCTGAAGAACGCGAAGAACGTCAAGACCTCGACGAAGAACGTCGTCACCGCAAGGAGTGATTGTCATGCCATTATTATCCTCTCCAAAGTCGGTGTGAGACGCCGCTCCACCTAAGATGTTCTCCGTCAAGCATAGACGAAGCTTTACCTCATGACTCCGTTTTCCGTGACAATATTGTTTCGACAACTACTTCAAGGTATGGGTTTTTAGTTCAAATTTGATGGATTAAATTTGTGATTTGCTTTGTCGAAATTGTTTTATATTATTTGGGCCACCTGTAATCATTTTAATGGGAGGATCTTGGACCTCACGAACATGGCCGATCCTCCTTCCCCTTTGTTGATGTTCACCGTTGCGGTTTCGGACGAAGGCGGCGCGGTGCAACAGCACCGCGCTGAAACGAGGAATTTCACTACGGCGAAGGAGCGTGGCGCCATCGCGCCACCCCATTGAGGCCGAAGGAGGACGTTTCCGAAGTGGGGTCATGGCAGAGGGGTGCGGCGCCGGTCATACAAAGACGGCGGCCTTTGGCCGTGGCGGAGTAGGGGAGGGCGGCCGGAACCACGGGCTGCCAGCGCTTAGGAGGCGGACCGGTTGGTCCCGCACGACACAACCGGTCGGCCGTTACGGCCAGCCTGATCCAGAAAAACCGGGGGTTAAACCCCCGACCAGCGCCGTAGGGCGGACCCCCTGTGGGTCCCCTATTCAGTTCGAAGGGGTCCCTGGCTCCCCCCCTTCCGCGTCCGCTCAACACTCGGGCACACAGACTGGGCCGAACCGGCCGGGCTGGGCCAGACCGCCCGTGCCGGGTCGGGCCGCCCGTGCTGGGCCAGACCCCCACGCCGGGCCGGGACGCACCGGCTGGGCCGTGCCGTGCCAGCCGGGCTGGGCCGCGCCCAACCAGGCCGGACCCGGACTTGGGTTGGGTCGTCTCGGTTCGGGCCGACCCATGGGGAGATGGGTCGGGCCAGGCCGGGCCCAGACCCCCCTCTTTGGACTGTTTTCAGTCATTTTCCCATATCTGGGGCTACGGACCTCCGATCGACGCACTGTTAGTTGCGTAGTGATCCTTGGATCAAAACGGTCGTTTCAGTATATTGAACTCAAGGTTTCGGAGAACATTGGGTATGGCCAGGTTGGTTCGAACATGAAACCAACATGGCCTTCGGAGCGGAAACGCTTATAACTTGAGCTCCGGATGTCCGATTGACGTGTCGTAGACTTTGTTGGTTTCCTCCTGGTGAGACAGACCTTTTAGATTACTACGATCGAGTTTGGGACGCTGTTGGAGTATGGCTGGGTTGGTTTTGACATAAAAACCAATCGGGCCCCAGGGACGAAAAAGCCAATAACTCCCAGACCGGGCGTCCGATTGACACGCCGTCTGTCGCGTTGAGTTCGTTTTGTCGAGACGGAACATTGGGATACATCAACTACGGACTACGTGTCATTTTATGTATCAAACCCCCTTGGCTCGTGGATCGGACCCTCCCCGAATCGAGCATGCTGTGTGCGGGAACACTAGAGATGGTTGCGACTACGACGATGAAGATGATTGTACTAGGATCCTCCGTGGGTTCGGCAGCGATGACGACCGTACTGAAATCCTCCATGGGTTCGACGACGATGACTACTATTCTTGTATCCTATGTGGGTATGGTAGTACGTGAATACTGTTCTTGTATCCTACGTGGGTCCGGTAGTGTTTGACTCTGTACTTGTATCCTACGTGGGTCCGGCAAAGTAGCTGGTCTTGTATCCTTTGTGGGTCCTACAACATAGCTGGTCTTGGATCCTACATGGGTCTGACAGCTTAGATGAATCAGTGGCTACATCTGATCATCTCTATCGTCTTACAAAGAAGTATACCTATGCGATCTAAGTATTGACTTTCAATCATTGTCCTCGATATGATTGTTTGGTTATCCATTGTGGATTGGGTTGTGTTATTCTGTGTGGATTGGATTGTGCTACCCTGTGTGGACTAGATAGAACTTGGGCTCAGATGTTGGAGCCAAACTAGAATTTATGACTTAAGTATTTGTATGGGAATATACCTAAGTAGAGATGGTTGTTACTTCATAATTGTATATTTCCTTTGCGGATTATCATTTGTGGATTCTGGGAGACCTTCGGGGGTCTCGAGGTCCCTACTGAGTAGCGTATACTCACCCATACACGGGTTATGCCCGCACTACATTGTGTTGGATGTAGACGATGGACAATGCGGATCATGATTGATGCTTGTGGAGCAAGTTGGTACCTAGAGGTGGACCACTGGGCAGGACATACATGGAGCGAACGACTGGACCCAAGGTGCTATGGAGGCTATGTGTACCCACCCTTCAGGTAGGATTTCTAGTGGATGGCTTAGTGTTGCTGCTTTACTTTTCAATTGCTGTAATTTGTTTTCAGTTGTACTTTACTTCAGTTGGGTATGTATTATGGCCCATTTACTTTCCAGCACTTACAGTTGTACCCAATTTACTTAGTGTTTACTTCAGCTTGCTTACTCTGTGGTGTTTGTTTACTTTATAATGGAAATGACTTCCATTTTTATCGGGATTTACGCCTTTGGGGCTAGTCTCCAGCCCCTGGCCTATGGAAGGCGGGCTTGGGGTAGTCACGACATGGGCCCTGAGGACGGGTCGTGATAATAATATTTACAGAACCTTAAAAATCACTATATGATTATTATAATTTATTTATATTAATAGTAATGTTCTGATAGTGATCAATGGAATAGTTTTATAAAATGTTTAAAGTAGGTTGTTAAAATGAACCAAACAAGAACATACCATAATTAATATATGATTATTGTTATAAAATGGGGTTTATTTTGGAATATTATCACTGCTAAAATGAATAATTATACTCTTTTTATATTTTTATGTGGTGATTTTTATTTTACTATATTTCTATAACATCCAAGGTAAATAAAGAATAAGACAATTTCATATTTATTAATATTTTTGAATTAAATTTTAATTTTACTTCAAAGGGGATTCTATGTTCGATGGCGTACCCAATACGCAACAACGAGTTTCATTGAGATCTTACGTTGCACACTAATAATATAATGATATTATTGTAAATTGTAGTTAATGCCTAGCTTTTGTATTGGAGAGACTTAATCGAACTAACTAAAATATTATTATATATGTTTGTTAAATGTTTTTACATTTATCCAATAAAATATAGAGGCTTAAAATGTTAATGAACCTAATTTTAAGAATAATTGGCTTTAAAAGGTCGATTTAATGCCTTCTAATGGAGATCCCACTTTAAATATAATTTTTTTTGCCTTTAATATTATCTATTTTACAAAATAAAATTCTTCCTTAGAATCGGGAAATCAAAATTTACTTTGGGTAAATTTTTTGTATTTTTCTGATAAAAAGCATTTTAATGAATAGTGAAAATAGTGTATTTTAATTGAAAACTACATTTTAATATAATTTATTTATATAGTTAGATCATATTTTTAATTGGTTTTAAAGTGTAATTAAATCATATGTATACCATTTAATCCAATGTTGGTCCGTGGAATTAATTTTACTTTGGATTTTTGGACATAAACAAGTGTCAATTTTTGATAGTTAATATTATTTAAAAATAATTTTTTTTTTGACAAAGGGAATTAATTTTAAATTAATTAATCAAAAATCTATGATTTTAATTTGGTAAAATAGAAATCATTTTTGAATTTGGAATATCAAATATAGCTTAGGTTGAATTTTTTTATATTTTTTCTGAAAAACATTAATTTTTGATGAATAGTGAAACCACTATGTAGTAGTTAAAATCTGACTTTTTCATTTAAATGAAAATTTACCACTTATGTAAATTGAATTTCGAAAATCCGAAATACATGGTTGTTATTATTAAGTAAAATTTTGTTCAATAAGATGAATGTAATTTTTGGTGAATAGTAGCTTTGGACTTATTTACCGTGGTTAAAAGTAAATTGGGTAATTCAAGGTAAAAAGAATATTACAATAATACATAATTACCTTAACACTTGTCCAAACCATATTTTACGAGTCATGGCCGACCATTTTCATCCTTGGGTCGATTTTGGCACCCCATGGAGCCACTTAAGTGTGATAATGTAACTTTATTTAAATTAACATAAAGTAAAGGAAAAATGGCATAAACAAATATCTTCTAGTAAATTAATTTTTACATAGGGATATTTAAGTTATCTCTTCAACTATATATATTCACTTGAAAAAAAAATATTTCCTACATCATTGTATTTTTTTTTATAATTTTTAGACATTAAATAAATAAAGTTATTTATGACACAATAATGATGAAGTGTTTACCTCATTAATAAATGATTTAAAAATAATAATATTATTCAGATTAAAACAATATCCAAAACCCATCAAAATTTTATTGGATGATTTTATTTCTACCATGAGTCGTCTTATATTATACTTTAATTAGTTTTGGACCATTAAAAACCGAAATTCATTATGTAATAAAATAATATTTTCACAATTACTAAAGAGCCCCTCCTCCCCTTTATAAAAAGCCTTCACTTCAAACCAATTCCACAGACCTCTCAAGTCCCTTGGCTCATCCTAACTCTTCCCAATTAAGCTCCCTACATCATTCTCATACTCGTAGAAGCCTTATTCTAGGAAGAATTCACTTCAAGAGGTCCTTTTGGTTCAAACCAAATGGAGTTACCCGAATTAAAGGTAACCGTTTTCTTAAATTCTTTTCTTTTATATTACTTCTCTACCCCCAAAACACTTTTTATTCCTTTATTTGATAACAAAACCAGTATCCTAAAAATACTACGATGTTTTGTGATATGTATTCTAAAAATAGTAACAGACACCTTCATCTAATGGGTAAAGAACATATTGTTTATCTGGATGGAAAACTAACGCCTCACGAAACGATGATTGTTCAATTATCTCCTATCGCCTTTCATAGTGGTCATTATTATAGAACTATATTAATATACAATATATATTATTTTTTTTATTATTATTTATTTTACATTTATATCATAACTTTATGGATTTACTGAAATTATATATGATATTATACTGGAATTATAATATACCTAAATATCATTAGGTTTTCATTGCATTAAAATACGACATAGAATTGAAAGTAGCATTCATGCGTACGTACGACTTACCATCTCCATGAACGGTGCATTTCATTTCGTATCTCCAAATGTTATGTACTATTATAAATACATATATATACTAGATATATATAATATATATGATATATAAATAATGAATATAATTCTGTAGATAATATAATTTTTACCACATGAACAACTTTGAATTATATTGAGTTCATTTTTGACTCAAGAACCAAATATCAACCAAACAACCATTATTAACTTATATGATTACTCAATGTTTATAACATGGTAATAAGTTGTATAAAAGGAATTATAAACATGAAAAATGTTATTAAAAATTTTAAATTAACATTAGTTTATTATTCATGAGATTAAATAACGAATTGTTCAAGTCCAACACAAGGTAAGGGGTTTCTTATGCCACTTTTAATTCTATGAGATATCTATTTTTCGCCACTTATTAATTGCATGTGGTGTATTCTATACTTCCACTTCATATATATTATCATGATTATCTTTATATTCATGGTATTTTATTATTAATTTCGTGGTTATTAACTTTTGGTTATAGGACTCGATTGATTACAACGTGGTAAGGGTTTTAAAATCACTTTTATTTTCGTGAGATTCATGCTATATTTTCCACCATTTTCTTTTTGTGTGGCATATTTACTACCCATGATTGTATTATTTTTTGTAATATACTTAATTTATGGGTATTAAAGTCTTTGTTTTATGATCCTTTCTTCATGGGGTGTATGTTTCGTAAGTTACGAAATCAGTAAGGGAACCATTCACCCTTCTCTTTTTAAAAGACTTCTTTTTGTTATTTCTTTTAATTTACATTTTCTTGTTTTGGGATTTGTTATGATATACCCTTATTGATGTAAATTTTACATCAAGGTGATGAGGAATTCTTGTATATCTCAAAAAATCTTTTTTTGAATTTTAATGTGACACTATTAGGCTGTCGAATTTCTGTAAGGGAACTTCTTAACCCAATTTCAAATATTTGGGTTAATCTTATAATTCTTGATTATGTCATGATATGATTATGTATGGAATCAATACTTTTTTATTTATGTAATAATTTCCACTCCTCTTTATGTAGATATAATTTTGATACACATAATCACTCCATTGATAATTTCTCATGTCGTTGATATAAACTTGATAAGGGTAGTCTTAACTCAATTTCCATTCATGGAGTTAAATATCCAAGTCATTGGTTTTATTTCTACAAGAACATGTGTGAATGTCCTTTTATTTATTTACACTTAATATCCAATCATATTGAGTGTATTTATATTTTCACACATAATTATGTAATTGATTTATCCTTAATGTAAGGATACCATCTTTATAAGGTATTTCGTCTCAATTTACATTCCATTGAGACTTAATTATTGTTTTGTGCCAATTCACTTTCATATGGTGTATATACTGTCCTTTGGAATATTATATCCCGAATACCCTTATTCTCATGATATTATATGTTTTGTTTTATTTTATTATTTAATTATTTTTAGTCAAGTTTTTCTCAAATGTTAAGAGACTCTTTAACTAAAACATCATTTTAAAATTTTTAAAGATTTAGTCTTCGTAATATTTCCCATTAATGCCCATGTTTTCAAAATGATTTTAAGGATTTATTTATATGAACATTAATGTTTAAAAATGCTAATTCCTTGAAAATCTTCAATGTGGTATGGGAAACATTGATTAAAAAATTACTTTATTAAATGGTTCTGAAAATGGTTTTATTAATCATTTATTAAGTCAATATCTTGAAATGATATGTTGTTATTTCAATGTGGAAATTTTATCCTTGCTTTATGCTTTTTTATGTGTTTTAAATATGTTATAGATATTGGAAATTGTCTATATATACAAGTGGTTCCGTGATAACCCTACAGCAGGTGATCCAATGATAGCTCTCCATTGCATTGGGTAATGTGTTGGTGGTAAACATTAATGATTCTCCTAAGAGATTTAGGTAATATACTATGACGTGTATTCCAAATGTGACTCCCTACGTAATTGAGAATGCTACAATGTAAGTTTGTTATGTATACCATAAGTTACCTTTATGATTTAGGATTTCTATGTGTTATTCATAAATATTATTATTTCATGAGGTATGTTATGATTGAAAAGTATGGTTTCAATGGTTTTCATTTATTGATGGGATAATGTTTTCCTTCCTTATCTTACAACCCTTATTAAGATTTGTATGATCATCCCATGTTTTTAAATGTTCTTCATATGACAAAAAGATGAATATATGGTCAAGTATGGGATCAAATAAAAGTCATGTTCTCTAAAACATGGAAGTAGACATGTCATTTTTTATGGTTTTTTATTTTATGAAAAAATTTGAAACTGAGTAGAAGTTTCTATTTTGTAATTTTTGAGATGTAATGTAATAGTTATGGCCTAATTCTCAAAAACTGTAAACTTGAATAGATCCTCAATGTGAATTATTAATTTAATTCATGATTATGTTATGTTATAAGGCCAGATCCTTATAGTGGGTATCAAAGGTATGTTTAGATAGATTTAGAAGTTAGGGTGTTATTTAAGTATAAGTGGAATGACCAAAATGGTTACCATATTATGAAGAGTCATATTTATTTCAGAATTGATAAATGGTTATTACATTTTGGGGTACAAAAAGAAAGGTATTAGATAACCTTTGAGGATAAAATATGTTTTGGTTATTTTTGATGAATTTATCTATTTTTTTGGGAATGTTATAAATTCATATATTTTTTTAAAAAGTACAACATGGAGAATCTGTAACAAACCGCCATGTTAGAAAAATATACGGAAATTGAACCCACATCCAATGTGCGATTGGAATTTATTGCCTACCACTGGACTACATGATGTCCCTGGTTAGTATGACAAATTCATTTTAATGAAATTATTTTATGGATAAAGAATAAGATGATTTGAAATATTATGTTTTATCAAATGGACATCCTTATTATAGGAAAATAATTTAGTGATCATGTGATAAAGGTTATTTTAAAAGACATTCTCTCTTTTGGGAACACAATATGTTTATGGGAAATAGAATAATATGGGATTTAAATTGTGGAGTAAAGGTTGAAAATTTATTTTGTAAGAATCTATGTTTTTATTATGGACATATGGTGATTTGGGATATTTATGGAATTGATTAACTTATCATAGAGAATATGTGATTTGGTTAATTACACTCCAGTATGAGACTTTAAGAGTAGTCAATTTTATTAAGAGATAAATGTTAAGATTTAATATGGAAGATTATGGGATTAAATCCTTCAACGTTTTGTGATATAATCTTATTTTGGGTTACTTTGAAGAATTTTCAGGACATTTTTATATTCAATGATCTTTCTTGAACTTTGGGTACTGTTTGTTTAATTTTTGAGATTAAGAGTAGTATTTTTTTTATAAAGTTTTATCCTTTTTTGGGGATTATCTTGTCCGGTAAAAAACATTTTTTTGGTTAATGTCTAAAGACATGGGAGATAAATAGTTCATCTTTTTTGAATTGTATGATTCTCTAGAAGTTTATTATAGTGCTTTTAATGTGAACAAGTCATCTTGAATACTTACAGTTTGGAGAATAGATAGGTCTGTGGTATAATTTTATTAAAGGGTGACACTCTATGTATCTATATTTCTTTACAATCTTAGTCTAGTTAATAATAAAATTATTCAACTATATGGAAAGGATCTTGATGAAAAAAATATTATAAGATCTCTTTTATCATCAGATATTTACCCAACCACAAATTTATGGTATTGTGGTGATTAACATTTCATGATCAAGTTCTCTATCATTCTCTATTAAACTATGAGAATCAGTTTCTCTTCTATATCCATGTCTTATTAAAATCCTTATATTTTTTGTCTCGGGTGACCTTTTTCCTTTTCATTCATTATTTTAATGTGATAGTTTTATTGAATCTTTTTGGATGTTGGACTTTTAATGATGTTTCCAAGCACAATTTTAAAATTACGATGACTGAATTTCAAAAAGGGGGGAAGGATGTAACATCCCAGGTAAATAAAGATTAATACATTTTCATATTTTTTAATATTTTTTAATTAAATATTAACTTTACTTTGAATGGTAATATATGTTCGATGGAGTACCAAATACGCAACAATGAGTTTCTTTGAAATCTTACGTTGCACACTAATAATATAATAACATTATTTTAAATGGTATTTATCACCTAGCCATTTTATTAGCATGAATGAATATAACTAACTAAAATATGATTATATATGTTTGATAAATTATTTTACATTTATCCAGTAAAATTTAGAGGCTTAAAATGTGAATGAATCTAAATTTAAGCATAATTTAATTTAAAAGGTCAATTTACCACCTTTCAATAGAGAACCCTCATAAAATATTGTTTTAGTCACTTTTATATTTTATATTTGAAAATATAAAATTATTATTTAGAATCATGAAATCAAAATTTACTTTGGGTAAATTTTTGGTATTTTTTTGATAAAACACATTTTTTAATGAATAGTGAAAAATACTGTATTTTAATTCAAAACTGCATTTTAATCTAATTGGTTTATATAGTTAGATGATCTTTTTAATTGGTTTTAAAGTTTAATTAGTATATATTTTTTCCATTTAATACAATTTTGGTCAGTAGAATTAATTTTACTTTGAAATTGGACATAAACAAGTGTCAATCTTTTGATAGTTAATATTTCTTAAAAACACCCCTTTTGTTTTTACAATGATAATTAATTTTAAATTATTTAATCCAACATATATATGTTTAAATTGGTAAAATAGACATAATTTTTGAATTATTAATATCAAATATAGCTTACGCTGAATTTTTGGTATTTTTTCTAAAAACCTTCAATTTTTTTGAATAGTGAAACCACTATGTAGTGGTTAAAAATATGATTTTTTTCATTTGAATAAAATTTTACCACTTCTGTGAATTGAATTATAAAATAAAACATACAGGGTTGTTATTATTATGTAAAATGGGGTTTAATAAGATGAAAATAATTGTTGGTGAATAGTAACTTTTGACTTTTATTTACCGCGGTTAAAGTTAAATAGGGTAATTCAAGGTAAAAATAATATTATATGAATACATAATTACCTTAAAACTTTTTCTAACCTTATTGGATGAGTCATGGCCAACCATTTTCATCCTTGGTTCTATTTTGGGACCCCATGGAGGCACTTAAGAGTGATAATGACACTTTATTTTAATTAACTTAAAGTAAAGTAATAAATGACATAAAAATTCTTATAGTAAATTAATTTTTACATAGTGTTATATTAGTTAAATCTTATACTATAAATATTAATTTAAAATATAAAAAGATTTCCTACATCATGGTATTTTTTTTATAATTTTTAGACATCCAATAAAAAAAATATTTATGACACAACAATGGTGTAGTGTTTACCTCATTGATAAATGATTTAAATAAATAATATTATAAAGATTAAAAAATTATCCAAAATCTTCTAATTCTTATTGGATGATTTTATTTCTACCATGTGTAATATTATCTTCTTCATTAATTAGTTTTCGACCTTTAGAAACCGAAAATCCATATATAATAAAATAATATTTTCACACTTTTCAAAAGATCCCCTCCTCCCCCTTATAAAAAGCCCCCACTTCTTACCAATTCCACACACCTCTCAAGCCCATTGTCTCGTCCAAAAACTACCAAATTATGCTCCCTACATACCAATAATCATTCTATAAGCCTTACCTTAGGCATAAGGCACTTCAAGAGGTCCTTTCAGTTAAAACCAAAGGGCGTTACCCAAATTAAAGGTAACTGTTTCTTTTAAATTATTTTCTTTTATTTTACTTCTCCAACCCCTAAACTCTTTTATTTCTTTATTCAATAAAAACACCAGTATCCGAAATATACTGTTATTTTTATATGATAATTATTCAGACTACACTTACACACACCTTCATCTAATGGATAATGAATATATTTTTCTGTGGTTATCAAACTAACGCCTCACGAATTGATGATTGTTCAATTATCTCCTACCGCCTCTCTTGGTGAACATTGTGATGGAACTGTAATTAAATATGATATATAATATGTTTATTTTTTCTTAATGCTTATATATTTTTCATTTATATCATACCTTTATGGTTTCCATTTTGGGTTAACGTGATAATTTTATTTGAAGAAGTGCGGACTACAGCCCCCTCAAAGTGATATGACTCGTTCATTCCATACGTGGAACGTAAAAAAATGGACTAACTAAAATTATATATGATATTATTCTAGAATTATAATATTTCTATGTATAATTAGGTTTTCATTCCCTTAATATTTGAAATTCAAATTTAAGCAGCGTTCATTCGTATGTACGACTTACCATCTCCATAAACAGTGTTTCATTTATTATCTCCAAATGTTACTTACTGTTATAAATACATATATATATATATATTTATTGGATATATATATGATATATATGATATCCAAATAATGAATATCATTCTGGATGTAATTTAATTTTTACCACATGAACACCTTGTAATTATAGGAAGTTCATATTTGACTCACGTACCAAATATCGAACAGATGACCATTGTTAACATAAATGATTACATAATTTTTATAATGTGGTAATAAGTGATATAAAATGAATAATAAACCTGAAAATTTTTATTAAGAAAGTAAAAATTAAATTTAGTTTATTATTTAGTATATTAAAGAACGAACGGGTCAAGTCAGACTCAAGGTAAGGGGTTTATTATCTCACTTTTAATTTTGTGATCCTTCCATTGTTCGCCACTTATTTATTGCATGTCGTGTATTGTGTAATGAAATTTGATATATATTATCATGATTCTCTTTATATTCATGGTATTCGGTGATTATTTTGGTGGTTATTAACTTTTGGTCACATGACTTGATTGATTACAATGTGGTCAGGGGTTATCATCTCACTTTTATTCCCGTGAGATTCATTCTATATTTGCAGTATTTTTTTTGTGTGGAATCTGTACTTCCCATGATTGTATTCTTTGTGTTATATACATTAATTTATGGGTATTTACATCTTCATTTTATGATCCTTCCTTCATAGGGTGTATGTTTCATAAGTTACTAAATCCGTAATGGAACCCTTCACCCTCTTATTTTTAAAAGACTTATTTTTGTTATGTATTTTAATTTACATATTATTGTGTTGGGATATGTTATTATATATGATTATTGATATTAATTTTATATCCAAGTGATGATATACCCTTTAATATCTTATAAATTCATTTTTTTGAATTTTAAAGTGACGCTATTAGGCAGTCGAATTTCTGTAAGGGAACTTCTTAACCAAATTTCCATTATTTGGATTTATCTTATACTTATTTATTATATCATGATATAATAATGTGTGGAATCAATATTTATTTGTTTATGTAATAATTTCCACTCCTATTTGTGTGGATATACTTTTGATACACATAATCACTCCATTGATAATTTCCCATATCATTTATATGAACATGATAAGGGTAATCGTTACTCAATTTCAATTTATTGAGTTAAATATCCAAGTCATTGGTTTTATTTCTAAAAGAAAATGATTGAATGTCCTTTGATTTATTTAAACATAATATATAATCATATTGAGTGTATTTATATTTTTCACACATAATTATGTAAATTATTTATCCTTAACCTTAGGATTCCGTCTTTATAAGTTATTTCGTCTCAATTTACATTCCATTGAGACATCATTATTATTATGCAAAAATTTACAATTATATAGTGTATATACTTTCCATTGGCATATTATATATTGAATAAAATTATTCTCATGATATTATAATTTTTTTTATTTTATTCTTTAATTATGTTTACTCATGTGTTTCTCAAGTGTTACGAGACTCTTTAACTAAAACATCATTTTAAAAGTTTTAAAGATTTATTCTTAAAAATATTTCTTGATAATGTCCATGTTTTAAAAATGGTTTTAATGATTTATTTATATAGGAATTAATGTTTTAAAATTATAATTATTTTACAAGCTTCAAAGTGGTATGCGACACTTTGATTCAAAAATATCTTTATTAAATGGTTTTGAAAATGGTTCGATTAATCATTAATTATGTCAATATCTTGAAATGATATATTGTGATTGCAATGTGGGAATGTTATCTTTCCTGTATTCTTGTTTATGTGTTATGAATATGTTATTGACATTAGACATTGTTTAAATATATGGGTTGTTCTATGATAAACCTAGGGTGGCTGAGCTCTAGATAACACTTTAGTATATTAAGTAAAGTGATGGAGGTAAACGTTAATGTTTCTCCTAAGAGAATTAGTGAATATACTGTGATGGGTAATCCAAATTTGACTCCCTACGTAGCTGTGAAAGCTACAATGTATGTATGTTATATATTCCACAACATACCTTTATGTTTTATGATTTCTGGGTGGTATTCATAAATCTCTTGATTTCATGAGGGATGTTATAATAGAAATGTATGGTTTCATTGATTTTAATTTATTTATGGGAATATGTTTTATTTACTTTTATTATAACCCTTAATGAGAATTTTATGCTAATCCCAGGTTTTGAAATGTTTTTCATAGGACAAAAGGATGAATACAGTAAAGGATGAGATCAAGGAAAAGTCATGTTTATTACAACATGTAAGTATACATGTCATTTTTTAAGAGTATTTATTTCATGAAAAAAATTGAAACTTAGTAGAAGTGTGTAATTTTTAATTTTTGAGATGTAATGTAATAGTTATGGCCTAATTCTCTAAAACTATAACATGGAATGATTTGAAATATGAATTATTCATTTAATTCAAGATTATGTTTTTCTATAAGGTCGGGTCCTTATAATTTCAAAAAAAAAAATAATGAAACTAGATGAAAAACGACACACATTACATCATAGATGTGGTAGTCCACACAATACAAGGCCAAAATTTTCACTTCCTAGTGAATAAGAGGCATTTAAACTAGATTATAATTTTTATATTAATTATCAAAACTACATTATAAATACATTATTAATTAATCAATTACATCCTTTTAACTAGTGAACTTAGGATGTTTTGAAAATGAATGGAATTATTTTGTGGAGGCTGCGGTCTTCACAATCACAAGATCAACATTATTTTGTTTTTCTACGTTCATGGAATGAAATAAATAGGGGTAGTTCCATAAATATAATAACCATTAATTATAATTGTGAAATTTAGGTTATTGTATTAATATATGTTGTATAGGATGATAGGATAATTATTAATAATAAATAGATACGGATTATGTAATACTCACTTTGTGACCTAGAACTTTATCATGAAAGTCTCTATGTAGATGAAGGGATTTGACCAGTTTATAGTGATCAGAGGATTGAAGTCATGAATGGGACTTCTCTGAAAGGAAAATTGGGTTGGTTTTTTGAAAATTTATAAGGGGATGTGTAATATTGGGAGGGTTGATGTGATCTGCTTTTTAATGTAAGTAAAAGGGAACTCTAGTGAACAACCATTATTTTTCAACAAATGAATGAAACTATTCAAGGGTAAATTGTTCAAAAAGTGAAAAATAATGAATTTTAGGGTAAATTAAGTTAGATAAATCCTCAAAAATAAATGTCTACAAAAGTTTTAAACATTTTTTCAGGTCATTTACATTAGTTATTTAAATTTTTAAATTTTCATTTTTTACCTAGGTAACAAACTTTTATCAAAGTAAAATGTATTTTAGTGAAAATGTAAAATAACACCTATTGTAAAATTATAATTTCCTAAAAATTAATTTAGTAATAATTTAATTTAATATTTTTATCTAAATGAGATAACTTTTACTTTAAAATTAAAACAATTTATATATTTGAAACTTGTTTTTTTGTAGTAAAATTATGGCATACCCGTCATGTGTTCTTAGTGTTATTTAGAAATGGTTACCAATTAAATTATTTTTAAAATAATTATATATTTGTTTAAAAATAATCTTAGAGTCATCATTTTAAATATTTTAATTTAATTTATCAGATAAATTTTATAGAATATTATTAAAATAAATCTTTTAATACAACAGTTTCACTATTATCACTGTAATAAAAATTTATTTTAGTGGTATTATTATTATCTATGAATATAAAAGGATTATTTTTATCTCATTTTGAACTAAAAATTTTAAATATGGAATCAATTTTATCAAAAAAATTTAAAGGTGATAAAAAATTAATTTTCATATTATCGTAATTAAAGTGAACATTGTTGTAAGATCCTGACCTTTATAGAGAAGTGTAATAAATGTTTTTAGGTAATATTTTACCCTTATTTGGATAATAATTTAGTTTTTTATTTCTGTGTGGTTGTTTTGGGTGAATTTTAAGAATATTTGAAGCCCATGGGTCTATTCATAGTTGGCACATAGTTATGGAAAACTGTGTGGTTTGCCCCAGGAAACCATGTACTCCATTTTGAGCCACAGGAAGGGGAACATAGTTTAACCAGACCATGTCGCCACCATTTCAAAACTGTGAACCCTCAGACAATGGGGTTTTCATAGTTAGGGAATAATTTTCTATATGGTAATCCCACCATGGAGTGACCATGGACTCCAAATAGTTGGAGCACATGGTTATGGTGAATGAAATTTCAAACCGTGTGGCTGGTCTAGGAATCTGTGTACACGTGATTTTAAACCATCAAAAACTTTATTTAATATTACCAACCCCCATGTTTATATAAATAATAATCCCGATCATCCCAACACATTTTTATTTTCTCATGGAGGCTCTGGAGAGGATTCCAAGGCACCTTGAACCTATTGTAGTGTGAATCAATGATCAGGTAGAAGAAATCAAACCCTCCATGGTATGCAATTTCTTTCTCATTTAGATTCCTCCATCTCTACCTTTCTCTCCTTTTGAAGAGGTAGAAAACCTCTAATCATGTGTGATTTATATATAGGTTTCTATGGATCTTTATTTGTTGGATCTTGATCTTAGGTTTTCATCATATATCTCTTTCGTCACCGTGAATTCAATTATTCCACATAGAATTGAGGGCTATGGTTTTGTGGGAATTCATCAAAAATCATGTTGTAGGTGGCATAACTAATAATTCATATAGTATTGATTTTGATCACATGTATTTAATTTTTCCTTTAAATTTACACATTGTGAAATTTAAATTGAATTAAAAAGGTGAATTTAATTCCATGAAAATGGGAAACCCTTTCCATATCCCATTGGACCCATTATATAAAATGTGACCCGAATTGATGGATATCCATGGGGTGTGCCAATAACATAGAAATGATGATTTATGAATTTTAAAAAGGCGAATAACGGGTTAATGAAATTGAACCGAATCCTTATTACATGGTTTATAATAGTATCAGAAGAGGCTAAATGGATTAACATTGAAGGGATAATGAGTTTTGTAATTAATGGTGATAAATAAATATATATGGGATAACACGTGTTGTTATATGTGGTTAAAGTAAATAATCAAGGTTGTGATGAATAAATGAAATAGGGCATTGTGATGTGAATTTTTGATAAGAAGGTTAATGATGAAGAACCTTGATAAATATATGTGTGTGTTATTTGTGATAAAGTATATAATGATGTGTGGGTCAAGGAAAAATGCTCCAAATACCCATGGGGTTCTAGAATGATTCTCTAGTACATGAGGAATTCATGTGAATAATGAGGTACAAGTTAGATATTGATTCTCTAAATACCAATGGGGTGCTAGACTATTATTCTAGGCCCCTCTGATATTGGCATTGGACTGATGTTCCTAGTTCTGAAGATATTGGTTCTTAGAATGATGATCCAGGGTACCTTAAATGAAATTGGAATTAAATGAATAATAAAATCCCATGAAATAATGAAATGTGATATTCATAAGGTGTATGGTTTAGTCATTGGCTTGGGTTTAAGTATGTATGAATAGTTGGGGTCACCATGAACCTAAGGGCCTATGTGGTTGATTAGAGAATAATTAAATGTGAATCATGTTTACCTTATTCATTTGTTCTTCATTATTTTTATAACTACATATATTTTTATAGAATCTATAATATTTTAGACACTTTAGGTGGTGGCCTATTGAGTTGTACTCACACCCTACTTGGGCCTCCTGATTGGTTATACAAAAAACATCAGGTTTTCAGGACATCATAAAGTAATGAGCCATATGTTAGATGGATAAGTCTGAATTCATGATGAAGCGTAGATTAGGGAACAAAACTTGTTGTCAGGACCTTCTTGGGAGATGTCCTTGTTATTTTATTTTGATTTTTCATTAGATACATGTCATTTTTATGGCATTGAATATTTACTGGTTTGGTTTATGTGGTTTTTAACTTTATGGATTTATTCATGTGTCTTTTGGTTAATTATTGATTATTACAGTATTTTAGTTATTTGTATATTGATTTTTACTATTGTTATGATTTTATAACGAGTTAATATTCTCCCTATGTTACATTTTAGACCATCACTACAAGTTTCTAGCATCTGGTGTATGGAAAGGCATGCTTGAGGTGACATAAGAAATTTTTTTAGTGCAATGTTATGTGGCTCCATGGTCGGGACATTAAAAAGTAGTATCAGATGAGATTTATTTTATTTTAAACGGTATTGATATATGAGAATGGTATAAAGGATACTAATATTATTTAGTCCATGGTAATGATCTCTTTCATGGGATTAGATTACCTATGTGTTGGAGAAAATCAAGTACCCAGAGAGGGAGTGATGTTATTGATGTTTTCTATTACAGTTGGATGTTATATCTAATTGGGTGATGCACTTATTTTGAGATTTTGTTGTGGATATTATAATTATGTCTTGATATGGAATGAGAGATGAGTATAAATGAATCATTTTATGCACATAGGATTTTATGGGACAAGCATTATTTTAAGAATGCCCAAAAAATAGAATTGTGAGTTTGGTTCAGAAAATCAAAATTATTTTATTCATTTTAGTAATTTAAAATTAATTGTGAATAATGAGAACTTTATAATTTTAAATTATGATAAATTTAAAATATGGATCTCTTGAGAAAACTTTAAATCTGAATGTGTTTTATCCTATGTTTTCCATGGCCTATGTTAGGGATGGTTGAGAGTATTGATAGTGCCTCAGATTAGACCATGAGGTATGGTATGGTGGATGAATTTTTATTGATTTATGTAAAAATATATTATGATTGTGTTATGGTGTTTTATGTGTCTTAATACCTGTGTTTTTAATTTTAGAAATATGTATCCAAGATGACGTTTTTTGGTCTAATAATAGGAGGACATAGTCGTAAAAGATCCTCTAGTAGTGGAACCAGAGGCCTCAATAGTTCTGAGTGAAGGGACGCGAGAGAATTTATGTGAGAAATATTCTTGATTTATGTAGTTCATGGAGAGAGACCAAGGGAGGGTTATGATGAATATGAATTATCTAACTCATGAGTTCCAGTTGCAGCACCCTCTGACATTCACCAGAGTGGGAATACCTGAGGGAGTTGAGTTTTGGATTGAGTCTATCCATTTAATTCATGATAATTTGGAGACTCTTGTAGAAAAGTGATTAAATTTAGATTCTTATATGTTTCATGGATCAGAAATTTTCTAGTGAGATATCTAGACTCACGATAAGAATCTAGAGAATATGATATGGACGGAATTCCAATCGAATTACACTTTTACCCATAGACAATGAGACATGAGTGAGAATCAAAGATTATGTGATTGAACTGGGGAAGCATGTTATTGATGGACTAAGAAAGTAACTTCATTGGTTTGTAGGTGTATGTTTGAGCACTAGTAGGAGTAGAGGTAACTATGATGAGATGATTTTTGGATGGAATTAAATATGAGATTACGTTCCAAGTTAGTATCTTCCAATTGAAAATGATTGTTGAGGTAGTGAATTGGGCTATCATTTATGAGTGGAACCTAAAAAAGGATTATAGTGTAGGATATATGGTTTTCACTATATGACCATGATTTTTGTCTTATATGGCTTGGAAGCACCAATATTATAATTCCAACTATAGTAATGGAATGCATTGTATATAGGGAGAGGGATCATTTACCTAGAGAAATTACCATGTTCTTTTCCATTAGTATGGTAGGCAGGTTCAAGTTTTTAATTAGTGTCCCCGAACAATGGTTAGTAATTTAGAAACCACTTTTTTACCTTAGTTATTTTTTATTTTTTACTTAAATTTTTAGCCGAAATTATTAAAAGAGATGTTATAAATATTGTTTTATTATTTTGGATATTTTAAAACCGACGTAAGAAACAAAAATATGAATTGTTTTTCACTTCAGTTATTTAAGAACATATGTGAAAAAATTTTCATATGTTCAATTTATTTCATCGGTTATTTAATAACCGATGTGGTATATAGTTTATTATGACGGTTATTACATAACTGATGTAATATATCACACCTATGAAGCATTTTTCACATCGGTTATACAATAACTGACGTGATAAATGTTATATGGCTTCAGTTATTAAATAACTAATGTAAATAACAAATATATAGGAATTTATTACATCGTTTATAAAGTAACAGACGTAAGAAACCATCACCCCAGGAATTTATTATGTCAGTTATTTTATAACTGATGTAAAAACCAATTTGCAATGTGTTTTTTATGTTGGTCATAAAATAACTAATGTGAAAAACAATATACGATATCAGTTATCTAATAATAAATGTAAAAAACTATTCCCCTAGGATTTCATAGGTCGGTTATTAAATAACCAACATAAAAAACCATTCCCAGTCATTTATTACGTCAGTTATAAAATAACCGACCAAAAAAAAATTTCTAAAAAAAATGTTAAATTGTTACTATGCTCTTCCAAAGTAGTCCTAAAAGATGCATAAACAAAACCAAAACCAAACCAATACCAAACCAAGACCAGACCAAAATCCATACCATAAAGTCATCTAAACTAGACCAAAACAAGAAGAACTAGATAAAAGTTAAAAATTCAAATTTATAACAACCAAAAGTTACAATGACAACTAAAAAACCTAAATCAAACCAAAAAAACAACAGAATAAAAAATTATGATTATAATATTCAAAATTACACTTTACACTACAAGAAAACTAAAATCCAATCCAAACTGTAAAATAATTTGACCATTCAACTTGTATGTATTTGACCTCTTCAGCACTATATTGTTAACAGTCATCAAATTGATAAAAATTAAAAGGAATATAGTTAACATTTATAATGAATAAATCAAATGATATATTATGGCAAAGTGTATATTGAAATCTAACCTGGTCAAACTTCAAAAGTGTTCTAGTTTTAATTATTTCATACATAATTCTAAACATATAATATCTTCATTCAATGATGCCTTGTTGTTCATGACAATTTTTTTTAAATTATTGTCAATTAAATATACCATTTTTATGTAATACATCAAAAAGTAGAAATCCTAAATGCATATTTACCTTTACCATTACATATTTGATCTTGGAACTCATTCTCCATATGTTTTTCAAAAGTAGGACCATCCCCTGTTATTATTAATATGAATGGGATAAATTTAAAATTAATTATAATATAAAAACCAATTAAAAAATTGTAACTTACTTTTCCAAAATATACTTTAAACTTCCCCACACATATCCATGGATAGAGCATATCCAATAAAAGGTTTTCTCCCTTTAAAAAACACCTAACAACCAATTATCACTAATAAAAAAGAAAATTCAATGTTAGTGTTTTTTATGTAAAAATATACAGAAAAAATTTCCATATATATGTTTCAAACCTCTCACAAAAAGTCATCATCGAACACTAAGAGATTATATCATGTTCAAATCATTAAGCAATATAAAGTGTTCTTTGTTCCTCATCCAATGCATGTGCTTTAGGGTAAATCATTTTGGGTTCCATGAATCCATATACATATGTCTTTTCATTGTTCTCACAAATTATATATATATACATAATAGAAAATAAACATAAGTATACATTTTTAAAAAAATTAATACAGGGAAAGGTGTTAATACTTACATGGAAAAAATATGCACCATGTTTATGTCAAACTCATCTCCAATAACAAGCTCCATGCTATCATTTTTCTCAATAGCCACATTTATTACTTGTCCACAAACATGACCTTCTATAGGAAATGAATAATGATCTGTCGAAAAATTTAAATATCTTGACAATCTGTCCACACTACTAGAATTTGTTTCTGATGTCATAGCCATTTGTATATATGGTTTTCTATACTGTATTTCTTTACATTTGAATTATTCCTGTAAATAAGTAGAAAAATAGATTAGTTTTCAAATGATAAAAAATATTTAAATAAATAAAATATTTAACATACATACCTGTATGGTAATGATCCCAGAAGTCTGGATGACCAAAATAAAAAGTGGCTGATACTATGTCCAACTATCATCACCTCATCGATAGGTAACAGTACTCGAGCTAATATATCTATCATATCATATACAATGACCCTATGATGCTCCACCTCTAACTGTTGATGATGAACTATATCTCCTATACAATATACCAGCCCATATGAAACTATATGATGGTGAGGATTGTCAACATTAAAATCACAATAAGTATGAAGCTATGGCTGAGGATTAGGATTAAAAATGGGGTCCACATGCTGAGGAGGGGGAGTGGGAGCTGCTGGGGGAGGTGGAGGATAAACAATGGGGTCATTAGGGGAAGGTGTAGGAGTGGGAGCTGCAGTTTGAAATTGTTTTTGCATGTTTGCAAACATAGACTATACCAATGCTCTAATATTTTCCTCCATCATAGAATTAATATTATGAACTTCATCCTCCAAGGATTCTATTTTGTTGGATACAAATCTTCACTGGAAGAAGTTGAAGAATGTGGAAAAACTTTTCTTACTAATACACCTGTCGGGTATCCTCGTAAACAATTGAGGTATTCAGGCATTCCCCATACTATAGATAAAATATCTTACCTCCCAACATTTGTAAATAACACATATATGCTCTTCTACTCAAGATAATTATGTATTAATTAATTGAACATTTATATAATGATTCAATGTATATACAGAATACAATTAACTTAAATAAATAAACTAAATATATTACAATTCTCTTAGCTACGATTCGTGATTCTTCCAAAATATATTTCAACTTTTTTCCCATCTAAGATCTCTCCCATTTTTCATGTATAGATGGAGGGGATGGAGGGGAAACCTCTCCAGAGCCTGAAGACTCACCTCTATGTTTTTGTAATTTTTTCGCCATCACTTTTTATTCCAATTAACTATACCCCCCTGAGAAAAACTATGGGGGTATACATTTTTAGATTATATCTCCTGATGATATTTCCTTGTTTTCTATAAATTAATAATAAAAAATCAGTAACAAAACATTAATAAGATCATTTATATAAGAAAGATTATAAATTTTTACATTTCCCTTACCAAAAATGAATCTTTTCTTCTAAATTCAATAAATTGTTTCCATGTTCCATCATCTATTAAAGGATATATATGACATGGATTTTCATGTTTCCTATGACAAAAAATGAAATCATACGTGGGGTTTGATTTAAATTCCATCCATCTCATAGCATCCATCGATAAATATTTCCTCTTGACTCCTCCAGTGTTAATAATATCAAATTTCATCTGATAAAGAAGAGGTAAAACATATTATAATATAAACATTTAAATATTAGTAAAACAATAACAAAATATCCTACCAAAATTGTCTCCCACAACTGAGATATTATCGCTTTGTTCACACTTCCCCAATCATTATATAAAATTCTTACATTAATTTTACCCAGAGTAGATACAGAACTCTTAAAATATATTCCATTTGGTCCTCTAGGAATATCATTCTCATCAAACTCCACAAGTATCCTATGGTCCTGACTATGGGAAAGTGATAATTTTGGGAAACGTGTACAACCACATTTACTAACTCTTGAACTTTTCTTTGTTATTATGGGGGCACATGAGGATGATTGAGGAACATCAATAGGAGCATTTGAATGTTCTTCCCTAGAGGTATGATCATAATGCTCATCTCTAGAATACTTTGGTTGATAAATTGATTGATCTGTCATTATCCTTCAAATAAAAAAATAAAACATCAGTTCACAAATACAGAAATTCAAATATTTGTATACTAATATAATGAAAAAATGAAAAACTAAAAAAACATATCTAATAGTAAACATGGAAAATATGGTATGAATATAAAACAATGGTAAAGATCGTAAACATGGTAAACATGGTGGTGTAATTTTCATTCAACAAAATAAATAAATATAAATTTTATGTAAAGGTAAACTATATCTAACATTTTATAAAAATGATAAATGTAATAAAAAATAATCATATGTTACCTATAATATCAGGGACTTACAAATGGATTGTTTTCCCAAATTCCTTCGTCCTGATCATTACTTATGGCACAAACCATATCTTCAACTTGCTCATCATTATTTTTTATAATATTTCCATGGAATTAGGGATCTCAAATAATTCAGAATCTTCATCAAGTGGACCCTCACCAATATATTTTGTTTTTCATTGTAAATTTACAAACCACTACATATCTGATTGATCAACTACATAGAAAATCTGTTTTCCATGTGTTTTCATTTTAAATGAATCTGATGTGTCTTCCTATCTATTCAGAGTAACAACTGTCATTCCAAATTCCTCATGTATGACACTGTTATTATCGACAAACCATTTATAGTTAAAAATAGGAACATTAATTTTAATGTAATCAACCTACCATATTTCATCAATGACTATATAATATACACTTGATGTATAAATTGGGTTTTTTTCTCGAAAACTCGAAAAATACATTACTTATACAAACACCATTACAACACTATTTTGAACTGCACTTCTATTTTCCTGAGATTCGTACAAAATGTATAGTCATTAATGTCATACTCAGACCATGTTATCACATGCAAACATGGACCATCCCCAAACCATCTTAATGTCTCTGATACATTTGATCTACCAATAAATTTCTTTTTATACCATGGATTTTTTTGTGCTCATTCAAAATCCACATTTCATTCTTCTTTGGATGACATTGTTTCAACACATTAGTATGTGATGTGATATACGGTTGAGCATCATCTATGTTATTCAAGATGTATAAACGTACCTTCTTTATCTATTCAGTGGACAATGATTAGACTTTCAATCCACGAATCCCCTTTCGATCATTATTAACTCATCCATGGATAGATGGAGGAAAACCTATATTCTTCGCCACATCCATGTAGCTCGTACAAAACTCCGCAACCTCTATAGAAATTTTATTTTCAATAATGGAGGCTTGTGCTCGATATAGATTTTTAGAATACCCCTTAAATATTTTTATATACCTTTTAAAAGGATACATCCAATGAAGATATATAGGTCCACAAAGCTTCATTTCTTGAACCTGATGAACCATTAAATTCACTATTATATAAAAAAAGATCGAATAAAATACATTTCCAATTTAACAAGTATAGAAATTTCATCCTTTTTTTAAATGATAAAGCACTCTCATCAATAACCTTATTAAAAATTCAATTGAAAAAATAAAACACCTTCATTATATGCTTTCTGACATGGATGGGAAATATTCCACGGAATGCAATTCGTAGAATTTGTTGAATCATGACATTATAATCATGAGATTTGTTACCTATGAACACCAAAACCTTCAAAGATACACAATTTTTACTTTTTAAGAATAAAATTGAGGAACTTTGATATCATGAAGACACTTAAAAAAGATAATTTTCTCCCTCTTGGATAATGTATGGAAAGCCAAGGTAAAAATGTTCATATTCCATTTAGAGTGGGAGATAAGAAAAAATGTATTCCCATTGATAGTAATTCTATCATTGCATTCAAACCATCTTTAGTCTTTACATTAATATGAAACAGTGTTCCAATAAAACTGTCACATATATTCTTCTCCACATGCATGACATCGATATTATGTTTCACTTAATTATATCTCCAATATGGCAGCTCACAAAATATTTAACTTTTCTTCCAAATATGTCTATCATTACCATATTTATGTGTTGTTCCCAATTTCACATCAAGGTATTTCACCCTCTCAAAATACACATCAGGGGATAAATTCTTGGGAGAAATATCATATTTTTTGATCCATTGAATGCTTTTTTAGTCTTCTTTAAGAGTGATCCAAAGTAAAAAACATTCAATGACCCATGTATACTATTTTCCTCCCATGATGCAATTGAAAATATGAAGCCGATTTTTAATAAATTTTACATGAGTTATGCTACTTAACACTGTATCCAGAAAAATTTCCATACACTATGAAGATATTTATATTGAACATAAGTACTTCATGCAGTTGAAAATATTCCATTCTATAAGAATCAAACACCCTAATACCATCTTCCCATAAAAGATTCAAATATTTAATCAATGGTGATAGGAAATAATATATATAATTTCTGAATTGCTTCACACCAGAGATCATTATACTGAACATGAAATACATATTCTTCATACAAATATTATGAGAGAGGTTGTAAATTACCAATAAAACAAGACTTGAACTATGTAGTCTACTGAGGCTACGATATGGATTCATTCCATCTGTGTTGAACCAAAGTCTGAGATTTCAATTTTCATTTCCGAATGTAGGATATTGCTCATCAATTTTCTTCCATTGTGGACAATAAGTTGGATGACATGTTTTTCCATCACATATTCTCTCATCATCATGCAATATAAACCTTTTTTCATCATGTGAATTAGAAAATAAACATTCCAAATGATGAATTATAGGAAGATACGAAAATACCTTGGTAGAGATCTCTATAATCTCTATATCAACCTATGATTTTTTTCAACTTATATTGTGATGTCCCACCTTTAGGACACTCTGACATAAATTCAAATTCTTTCCTATATTTCATACAATCATTCAGACAAGCATGTATTTTCTTGTATCCCAATCCAATCAGGCATAATATTTTCTTGGCACTGTAATGTGAATATGGAATATCGTTGTCTTTTGGAATAATGCATTTCAACAATTATAGCATCTCTTTAAAACTTCTATCACTCCATCCATGTTTCACCATCAGGTTAATAAATCTTAACACCAACGATAAAACTATAAAATCTATACAACCATGATACAATGGTTTTTAAGTAACACAATATAGACATGAAACTGTCAGTTCAATCTCAATTTGTTTTCTTGTAATATCACAAATCATTTCTTCAATTCTATCAGAATTACCATCTTGCAAATAATCATCATTAGTAGATCTAATATTATTTCAAGTTTCAAAATGAAAATTCTAAGGTTTGTAACTCGGATTAAAATTATGAAAAATAATATGATCTTTGATCTCTCTCATTTTAACTTCTTCCTATTCAAACATTTCAGGCATGGGTAGAAAAATGTAGTTTCTTGGTACATTTTGTTTAAAAAATTCTAAAAAGTTATCAACACCTTCTTCATATTCATTACTCATTCGATGTGCTATAATCCAACTTCGACTCATTATTACCTATAACAAATATCAAAATAATACATCATGTTAAGATAAGCCAATTTTATATTTATATGAAAAATATCATAATTTGAATGTAAAACAATTTTGAAATATAAAACCAATATATATGTATTTTAAAAAGATATGCATGGAAATAATTTTAAAAATAAAATATAGTTAGATATAAAAATTTCATATTTGTATGAAATAATGAAATAATTTGAATATTCAAAATTTTGAATAAACAATTTGGAATAGATGTTTTACTAATTATAGATTGGGTAACATTCAATGGAAATATTCCAATTTACAGTGGAAAGAAATGTTTAATTTAGAGTGGAAATACTTTATAATGAAGAACTTGATTTCCCAAGAAGATGTTATCTCCAAAAAATATTATGTGGTGGAATTTGAAAACTAAAAAGACTTCTGGAAATTTTCTATTAACTCTATCAATAACAAAAAAAACTTCAAGAAAATATTTATGAAATCACAAATGTTTATGGAAGAGTAAACCTTACTGTTAAATTGTAATATTATTTTGAATAGATCAATGATTGGGGGGATAATATGAAAATAATTTTATGATTACATATCTCTATCATATGGATCACGATATAACAATATAAATTCATCTTGGATCCTTTATTATTAAGGTACATTAATAATACATCCTGGTGAAATTGGATACCAAATTCACTATTCCATAAACAAGAAATATGAATTATAAATATTAAAATATGTATTCATTCACCATCATGATCTAAAGAAATAGGTATTCAAGGGTTAACATCTCTAGTGATCTCTTGAAGAGATTCCTCAATAATAGTCATTTTATGTATAATCGGGAAATAACCATGTAAATCTTCATAAACTCCTTAATTAGGAATTTAAAATAACCCAACCCATTCATTCGATGATATTAAGATCTCTTATCCACACAAAAATACATTATTGAAGTCCTTAATTTCTCTAAACTCATATTCATCATGTAAATAAAAGAAAAAAATAGTATTGAATAGAATGATATATCATTATTAGAGAAAAATATACCAATCCTTATCATTGAATGACTACCCACATAAGAAATATTTACAATCATTCACCTTCAATTTATTATTATTCAATATATCCTAGAGATAACAAGAGAGGATTACATAAATCAATATGATGAATATATTCATCTCTATATCTCTTGTGTCCAACCAAGTTTATTTTTAAAGAAAATGGTAGAGTAAGTTAATTTACATTCAATCATTTAATAAGGTGTTTTATCGTATAAGGAAAAATAAAATAATATATATAATAGGAATTTTAATTTGAATATATTAAAAAATTAAGAATTAAATAATGATACAATTATTGATGGTAAACAAATATATTGAATAATTTCATTTTTGTAATGTTATAGGGTTTAACTTGCACGATAATGATTTCATTGTAGCCTATACATAGAAGTACACAAATACACATGATATAACACACATGTTAGCAACAAAAGTTAGAAATTATTCATGATATCATTCCCATAGTTTATTTTACTAGAAAAGAACTTTGCATGGTATAAATGAACACTATGACACTTACAATGATAGCAAAAACAGTGATAGAAAAAAATATCTAAAAACATAAATTTAGGGAATCATGAAAATTAATGAATAAAACTGAGAAGTGTGAGGCTTAGTTGAGTGTTGCGAGTTGACCTGATAGATCCGGTGATAAATAAAGATGATGAATGTTGTTGAAAAAATGTGGTTAGAGGGTAGAAATTTGTTGAATTGTTTTAGGTTTATTGTGAGAGAGAGATGGTCCATAAGTCGCTCGATCAAAGAAAGAAGAACAACAACATATGGGGCCTGATACAAAATTTAAAATAATTATCACTTTCATTATTAAATAAAAATGTGATAAACTAATTTTTTTATGTTTATAAAGTCGGTTATTTAATAACCAACATTAAAAATGGTTTTTTTATGTTTAACACATCGGTTATTTTATAACTGATGTGATATATCACCAAGATTTTATTTATCACATCGGTTATTAAATAACTAACGTGAAAAATCCCCTATTTTTTGTTTATCACATTACTTATTTTATAAACAACTTGATAAATCTAATCTCAATATTTTTTACATCAGTTATAAAAATTACCTATGTTATAAATCGATAATCTACATTTATGATGTCGGTTAAAAAATAACTGCCATCATAAACAAATTTTTACAGCCCTGGATGTTGGTTTTATATAACCGACGTAAAAAACACCGACGTTGTTAACAATTTCTACAACAGTGGATAGAGAGATGATATTGTGGTAGGATGGTACAAATTAAATGATTCTCTAGGATCCCATGATATAAAGGTAGTGATGGAGAAACTCTATAAAATCATATTACGAGAAGGGGGCCCTCTATACTATACCATTCTGGTAGTTGGAGTACTATTTTCATGCAAGTCTTGGTGAATGATGTGGTACATTAGGTAAATAGTTCCATCAAAAATAGAGTAGTCTAACATAGGGGAATCAGACTACAACACATGTCATGAGAATAGGATAGTTACATGCAGTTCGTCTCGCACATTGGATAGTGAGGTTGGGTCGTCGACAATCAGATGTTCTATTTTTGAAGATTCTATTCTTTATAGCAAATTATTTGATATAAGATCCTCACAATATTTTTTATCTACTAAAATTTTGAAAGTAATGAGTTCGACGGTGGAGTTTTTTAGTGGGGTTATAATGAGAAACACACCACTGGGTGTATGGTCAAAGGAAATCTATCATTGAAAAGGATCTTCCATTAAGTTTGTTGAGTATCATTTTGTTTGGGATATTTACATACTTGAAATGTTAGGTTTTGAATTGATTTTTGTTATTTATTGGTTGACATCATACTAATCCCACATCAATTATAATCGTAAAAGAGTGAACTTCAAGTCTCATGAGAAAAGAATTATTTTCATTCTGGAGAATGTGATATCAAGGTAGGCATTACGATGCTAGTATGTCTAAAACTAGCGGATATCATTGTCCAAGTCGCAAGTGATTTGTTGGATGCAGGGGGTGTGAAACATTGTGTTTTCTCAACCATACTAGACTGGTTTCAAGATGTTTTTCTTGATTACTTCTTTGGGCTTTCACCTAATAGGGGTGATGAGTTTACAATTGATTTTAGGTTTGGAGCTGAGCCAGTTTCAATTCCATGTTAACAAATGACACCAATAGACATTCAAGAGCTTAAGACTTAGTCAGAATAATTGATGTACAAGGTATTTATCTATCAGAGTAAATATTCATAGGGTTCTCCTATTTAATTTTCTAATAAGGCATACTAAACTTTGTGATTATGTGTCTCTTACTAGATGTTCAACCAGATGATTATCAATAACTGGTATCCTATTTCACAAATTGATGACATATTTGACCAGTTGGGAAGAACTTTACTATTCTACCAGATTTACTTGAGGTTAGGGTATCATCAGTTGAGAGTTATATCTTCAGATATACCATGGAATAATTTCATAAGAAATAAAGACCTATATGAGTTAGTTATTATGTCGTTCGGGTTGATGAACAATCCAACTATTTTTATGGCCTTGATGAACCAAATATTTCAACCTTACCTGGATATGTTGTTTTTTGTTTTTGTGGATGACATATATGTGTACTCTAAGACTCGTCACGATCATGTCCAACATCATGAAATCATCTTTGGAACACTAAGAGAGAATCAAATATATTCCATAATATGTAAATGTATATTCTAGATTGGAAAGGTATATTTATTAGGTCACATCATCTCTGAGGAAGCTACGTCAGTGGACCTAGAAAATGTTCAGACTGTTGATTCTTGGGAGCATCCCAAAATGTTTTTGATATCTGCTATTTTCATTGTTTAATGGGATACTATTAGGTATTCATCTAGAAATATTATCTCTTATTATCACCACTTTTAGTCCTGAATAAAAATGGTATAAAATTTTAATGGTATGGAGCATTTGAGAATTATTTCTAGGAGTTGAAGAAGTTGTTGACTATTGCACCAATTTTGATCCTACCCCAGCCAAGTGAAGAGGTTACCATGTTTTTTATTGCATCCAAGATTGTTCTTGTGGTAGTTTTAATGTAGGGACTTAAATTTTTGGTTTCTGGGTCTTGAAATTCAATGACACAAGAACTAAATTACCTTATGCATGATCTTGATTTAGTCTGGGTGGTTTATGCCTTAAATGTTGGAAACATTTCCTATTGGGTAAAAAGTTTGTTGTATATATCAATAATAAATGATTAATGTATATTTTTTTGTAGTGATATTTGAATCTTTTGTAGTTTATATGTCCTAATTATATTCATTTGTTTGAATTTTATCAAGATTATACACTCAGGAAGGGAAATAGTGTTGTTGACATTTGAGGCGAAGGAGATAGACTCAGGAAGTTCATGAGTCTAGTGCTGAATTGAAGATAATGAGTATTTTAGATGAGATGCACATTTATGTTCAAGAGGATAGAATCTGATGATAATTGTGTCTTTTTTAATTGATTCCACAAATTTGGTCCGAATGAAGTAGAAAATGTATGATTATCTGGAGTTTTTTTCTTTGAGGTAAATCATTAAAGGTGGGGATTTACCATTTGATTGGACTATAGATAAGGATGAGAGCATCTATATCCGAAACTATGTTTTTTTACCTATATGTATACATGTGGAGCTAATTCATGAGTATCATGACCCATAGTGGGCAGTGCATCCTATTTTGACCAAAATTTATTGTGACCTACTTTGAATATATTGGTGGTTTGGCATGAAAAATGATATTGTATTGTTCCTGACACAATGATACACCTTTTAGTAGGTTATGGATGAGCATTAATGACTTGTTGGTTTCTAAAGACCATATCCCATTCCATAATGTAAGCGGAAAAGAATTACCATGGACTTCATGGTGGTTCTACCAAGGATTACTTGGAATAATGACGTGATATGGGTGAATATGGATAGATTTTATAAAGTATCCCATTCTTTTTTAAATAAGATACTTTTACCATTTATTAGTTGGGTGAATTATATGTTCGGTAGATAATAGATTTTCACTGTATTCTAGATAGTAAAGTCTCATATTGTGATTCATGCTTTACCAGATGTTTCTATGAAGGATTATAGAAGGGGTTTTATACCTCAATTTTTATGAGTATGGATTTTCACCCATAAATAGATGAGAAATCAAAGTATACTATTCTAGTACTAGATGGAATGTTGTGATCATGCATCCAATACTTTGGGGAGATATTTGAGAAGCACTTAAGGTTGTTTGAGTTATTATATAAAATAGATATCAAGAGACTATTCAGATGGTACTACATGAGGCTCTTTATTGTAGGTCATGTAGATCACCTCAATGTTGGATGCATGCAGGAGAGTTATAGATTTTGGGATCGACTCTCATGCATGAGACATCAAATTAGGTTTAGTTTATTTAGAAATGTATGGTAATAAATCAGAGTAGGATGCAGTCATATATCGATGGACATCATTGACCTCTTGATTTTATACTGTGTGATCATTTATTCCTTTGGGTTTCATTGAGATTAGGCCACCATTATATTCATAAAAAGGTAAAGTTTCCACCCATGTTTGTTGAACTGTTTGATATTATAGAGAGGATTAGACTGGAGGTGTATCAATTATAGTTCTATGAATAATATTTTTCATGTATCATAGCTTCAGAAATATCACCCCGACCGTTATCATGTGATTGATGTTGATGATGATTATCTTGAGGCTTATGCGGCGTATGAGGAGAATCTAATTCATGTTTTTGATCAAATTGATAATGTGTTGCAGGGAAATATTGGGCTACTTTTTTGAGTGCTAGAGAAGCATGGATACCTTTAGGAGGAAACGTAGGAGAGGGAAGAAGATATGTGGGCATAATGGCCTGGCCTTTTCATCTTAGAGGACTAGTGATGATTGGGAGTATAACCCAAGGATGGGATATTATAATGTGGGGAGATTATAATATCTTAACATTTATAAACATGTATCATACTTATTTTTATGTAAAATTTAACCCTTTTTTGTCAGACATTGGTTGAGTCGTACATTGGGGTCATTTAGGGTGAATTTAGAGAATTTTGGAATCCCACGGGGTTGTGTATGGTTGGTGAACAGTTAGGAAAAAATCTATGATTTTACCTAGGAAAACATGTGCCCCATATTGATCCATATGAAGGGGCACACAGTTTGACCAAACCATGAGGCCACCCTTCCGAATCGATGAACCCTCAGATGGAGGTTATTTTTATAGTTATAATAGGATTTGAAAATCGTGAACCCCGGATAGTAGGGTCCCATAGTTTGGGTGAATGATTTTTAAAATCATGAAGACCATCAAGGAAATTGTGCACACGGTATTTTAAACCCACAAAAATTTTAAAAAAAAATCATTAACTCTTTATCTATTTACCTAACCACCCCCACTTTACCCAATATGTTTATCTTTTCTGCTGGAGGAATTGGAGAGAATTCCTAGGCTCCTTGAACATCTTCTAGTGCGAATTAAAGATACGGTGGATGAAATCAAACCCTCTATGGTATATAACATTTTCCTCATTTAGATTCAAATCTTTTTACCTTTATCTACCTTTAAAGATGGATGAACCCATCAATAGTTAATGGTTTGAATCTATGTTTTTTTTAATCATGTTTCATCATATCTTGATCATGGGTTTTGACACACAATCTTCTCCACCATTTTGAATTAGATCATTCTACATCATATTAAGGGATATAGTTTGGTGAGCGTTCATCAATGATCGTGATGTTGGTGTTCAAATTGATAAGTTCTATAGTCTTGGTTTTTGACCATGTGTATATAATTTTTCCATTACATTTCCATATTATGAAATTGCATTTAAATTCCAAAGTGAATTTAATTACATGAAATTGGAAAACCCTTTATGAATCCTATTAGACTCATTGGAGATTTGAGACCAGAATTGATGGCTACTGGTGGGGAATCATAGTACCCTTAAAATGATAATTTATGAATTTTTAAAAAGGGAATAACAGAATAATTAATTTGAATTATATGGTTGAGAATGATATTTAAATGTGATAAATTTATTAAAATTTAAGGGTTAATGGTTTGTATAATTATTTGTGATAAATAAATTAGTATGTGATTTCACATGTTATTCCTTATGATAATAGTAAATAACAACAGTTGTGATTGGTAAATTAAATGGAGTATCATGAAGTGGATGATTGGTAATAATGTTAATGATGCAGAACCATGATATATATGTGTGATATTTTTTATTTAGTCAACAATGTGGTGTGGGTTAGGGAATGATGCTCCCAATACTCATGGAGTTACCAAATGTTTCTGTAGGCCTCTGATTCACGAAATTGATAGGTTTGGTCCATGGATTGATGCTCTAAATACCCAAGGGGAGCTAGACTGATTCCCTTGCCCCATGAGATAATGGCATTGGACTAATGTTACAAGTGCTTGAGATATTGTAAATTGGACTGATGCACCATGGAACATAAAATGAAATTATAAGTAAATGAATAATAAAATCCCATAAAATAATGAATTGTGATATTCCTATGGTGTATGGTCCTATCTTTGACATAGGCTGAATTAGGTATTATTGGTTTGAGAGTGACTGTAAATCTCAGGGGAAATGTGGTTGATTTAAGAATATTTAATTGTGAAGCATGTTTAATTTTTTCATTTTTTCTTCATTATTTATACAACTACATACATTATTATAGACTGGATATTATTTTAGATTCCATTGGTGGTGGAATAATGAGTTTTACTCCCACCCTACTTAGGCTGCCTGACTGGTAGCCAAATATACTTCACATTTGTAAGATATGATAAGGGTAAGAGCCCGATTTAAGATGGTTGAGGTAGGAATCAGGATGGAGAATAGATAAGGGAACCATAGATGATGTCATAACCCACTTGGGAGATTTCATTTTATCTTTATTTTGGGATTTCATTATACACTTGACAGTTGTATGAAATGAAATATTTACTGCCCTGATTTATGTTTCTTTTTCCTATTTGGATTTATTCATGTCATGTTTCGTTGATTATTGATTGTTATAGTATTTTGGATATATTGAACATTAATTTTTTTATGTTGTACTAATAATGAGGGTATATTCTCCCCATGTTACATATTTCACCCTCGATTATAGTTAGAATCCTATAGAATAAGGGGAGGAATGCCTAAGGACACATAATGAATTGTCTCGAGGCACTTGTATGTGGATCCGAAATCAGGATGTTATAAATTATTTTTAAAGGTGTCTATACAATCATAAAATGAAGTGTTTTTTTCTAACTTTATATATCATTTTTATAAATTTGATAATTCAATTGATACCCTCTAATTTAACACATATAATAATGGTAATATAAAATAATTTTATTGTGGTAACATATTTTTTTATTTTAGTGTATTGTTCCATTCAAGACAAGATACTTACATGATATTTAATTAAGATTTTTTTTATAAAAGCATTCGGTTGTTACAATATAACACCTTAAAAATTAATTATATCCATGAAATGTTAAAAAAAGTGGAAAACAAGTGATAGTAAATTTCTTTCATCACATCCTCATGTTCCCATAAATCCTCCTCAAATATTTTATTCCACCACAATATTTTGACCAGATGTGTGGTCTTCTTACTCATATCCTTGTATCATCGATCAATGATTTCCAAAAGTTGTTATTCATATAGAAGGTCATCTTCTAATTGTACAGCTTGTGAGCTCAATACATCTAATGGATCTAGTATGTACTTTCTAAATATATTTACATGGAAGACATATTTTACTAGATGTAGGTGTGGATGGAGTGTTAAGCGATAGTCTATAATCTCAATATGATTAGGGATTTTGGAGGGACTAATGTATGTAGAGATTAGATATACTTTTACCATAAATATCACAACCCACATAAATAAAGATATTAAAAGGAACAACACATAAATAACTTCAACCTATAGATCTCATCAATGATTATCTATATAAATATTTAGTAGAAGTTATTCTACTTCTATATAAAACTAAATATATTGATCCATCTCTGTCATTTCATAGTCAAATTCAGACCATATTGGTTTCCTCTCTCTAACATCATATAAGATTATTTGAGTCCTGCACCTCTACCCCTAAATAGACATGTACGGTTCCATCTAAATGATTGAATGGAAAAAAATTATTATATCAGTACTCTATTAGGGTATATTTTTATGTCAATATCTATATAAGTCCAATAAAAAATATCACAATACATCCTCTTGAGTTTGAATTACCCTTTTAGCCTAACCATCTTTATGAGGTTGATAAGTTGTGTTCAAACTCATATTTGTTTCCAATTATTTCTTAGTATTTCTCCATAACCTCAAGGAAAAACTTAGTTCCCAATCAGATAAAAGGGAAGGAAGTAATCCATCGATCCTTACCACTTCCTTTATAAATATATATATATTTGTGAGTTGGTAAAGATAGAAATATTATTTTATGGAAATAAAATGTTCCGACTATTTAAGGTGATAAAAAATAATATAAATGATATTATAGACCGTAATAATTATAGCGAGTCCAATTGAAAAAAATCCACGTTGATTCTTTCTTATTTTCATACTGGTATGGGTAATTTTTTCAACAAAACTGTAAAATGTTGTCATTTGGGTTTATCTTTTTTGAATGCTATGTATTGCGATATGTATTATGGGATGTCACTTTCCCTATTTTGCCTCTAGATATTTTTCATTATGTATATATACAACATATTTATTCTTGAAAGAATAATTAAGGATGAACGATAAGGTTAATAAAAAATCCAACTTTAGATACATAATTTATGGGAAACATATCATAGTTCCATACATTATAACTCCATCTTTATCACATTTGAAATCAAGAATACTCAATATTTTTTTATAGCTACATTCTAACTATCTATGATTATTTGATCTTCATATGGATGAATGATTGATCTGTTAATTGGGAAATATAATATTTATATCATCCCATTATGACTTAAAGATTCGTCCATTTAAATTAAATGAGTGTTTATTCTTTTTTAAACCTAATTATAGATAATAAATATGATCTTTCCCACTCAGCACATCAACTACCTTGTTTTCCACCCTTAGGTGGTAGTGTATTGTGTAGTCATAATATTTTATAAAATCCAACCATATTATTTGGTGTAGCTATCAGTCCTTCTATGAGAATATATATATCAATCACTTATTATCAGTATATATATCACATATTTATCTATAGAGATTTTTTCACTAAATAATTAATGAAAAGATCACTACTGAAAGCTTCAATGAATGCATCATGAAATTTTTCTCCTGGGTATTTAATATGTGTGAGGAATAATAATGTACCCTATCTTTTTTTGAGGATGCTGCCTAATACATTATTGAAGCATCATTGTATATTAAAAAATCATAACAACTAATGGGTAATGTAATTACAGGTGCTGTGATTGACCACTTTTTTAGTTCAATCAATCATTCTTCACATTCCTATGTCCATAATTATATCACTCATTTTTTTATTTTATTTGTTATTATATTTTATAACTTTGAAAAATAACTCAAAAATAATTTATAGTATCCATATAACCTAATAAAAATTTAGATCTATGTTAAAATGGTAAGTCTGGTGAATTTTTCATTAACATCTATCATTTATTTATCAACTGATCTATCCAAGATTACGATTACATGACCCAAGAATGATCTTTTATGTAGTCAAGACCCACACTTTCTGAATTTTGCATTAATTTTATAATTTATCAAGAACAATAACAAAATGAAAAATAGACTTTGTGATCTTCTTTTGTATTTAATAAAAAGGAATAAAATCTATAAAGACAACCAAAATAGATCAAGGTAGTCTCTAAATACATTATTCATTAGATCCTTGAAGATAGAGGGAGGATGCATAAGTCCAAAGATAATACCTATAAAATCATAGTGTCTATACCTTGTATGGAAATATTTCATAGAAATTTCGAATCATTTAACCCTTAATTGGTGATATCTCGATCAGAGGAATGTTTTTTAGAAATACTAAGATCCATTGATTTAATCAAAAACATCATCGATACATGGTAGAGGATAAATTTTTTTCTTGTGATTTTATTAATCTCACAATAATCAATTTAAGGAATCATCTACCGATACTTATTTTTTATAAAGAGGAATAATATACATCACTATGAAACACTATGTCATATAAACACTTATATAGATTCTCTTTTTTACATCATTAATTCCTCCAAATTAATTTGATCCATTATATATAAAAATTTTTAGGTAACTAGGGATCCATGTATGTGTTTGATATATAACTCAACCTCATGCACAGGGGGAATAAAATGAAATTAAGTTTTAAATACATTTGTATACTCATGTATAATTTTTGTTACATCAATGGTGAATTAAACCCAAATAATTTGAGTAAGGTTCCATTATTATTTTGTATTGTAACCCTTATTATAGAATATTCTTCCATAAGGAGTTTATAATTATACTTGAATTGACACTTGATAAAAGAACGGTTTGGGATATGAAATGATATTTCTTTATCCCAATAGTTTACATGGTAACTATTCATAGAGATCCAATCCATGCATAATATTACATAAAACTCTACCAAAGAATGTATTACTAGATTCCTAGGATGTATCTTATGACATATATTTTTTTAAGAATAGTTTTATATTTTAGATCCATTCATCATGGGACTCGAATTTTTCATCTATATTTTATTATCCATTGTTTGAGGGGGGTGAATCAACATTCTGAGTAACCCTAAGTGATATAAGACAATGTAATGAACTAGAATAAAATAATTCATTCATAGCTCTATAGTAAATGATAAGTTTGCCTTTCATTACTAAATTATCTTGATCCACCTCAATAGTGGTGATGGCATATTTTCTCACTTTTTCCCTTGGTTCATGAGGATTTTTGGGTATTTTAACATTATTTTATTTGGGGTTCGGTAATTGATTCACATAATACCCAAAAATCATTCATTTGATGAATTACAATGTGGATGGATCATTAATAAATCCATTATTATAATATTTTGTCTAAATGGGGAAATTAACACAATATTTGATGTTATGATATTGGTTTATTACTTTTCCAAACATAAAACACATCCTTGATCCCTAGAGGTAATTACCCAAGTTCTTCTTACCACATTTAGTACCTGTTGGAAATTAGACATTCTTAGCAACATGTGTATTATCATTGGAGCTTCCATGATACTCCCATATCATTTTATTTTCTTATGTTCAATGAGAGTTTTTAGTTTTTATATATACCTTAAGATAACATAAAATAATCTCTTTATATATAACTAATTCTATTATTTTTAATTCCCATTAAATACTAGGAGTTATGCGAGAAGATAAGTAATAAATTTTTCTCTCAACATCTGATAAGAAAATGGAGGCATACCTCAAGTGTCTTGTGATGTTTTACTTATATTTACAAAAACAAACATCCCTTTATTATTGAATTCAATTAATTCTATCTCTATTTTCATGTAAAGCGTTCAATGAAAATACTTCTTTTAAAATATATTCTTATTTAGTCTACATCCTCATTTTAAAAGGTAGTCATAATGAGATTCCACCACCGGTTAACCTCAACTTCTAAATTATAAATGGCCAATACAAAAATATCGTGGTTTGAGTACTGGAGAATTGAATATATCTTTTCCATCACAACAAATAACTACTCAATAAATAGTGGATTAGAAGACCCACTAAAAGAGGGTAGATTTTTCCTTATAATTGACATGATGGGTTGTTGTTCCTTCCTTGATTTTTTCAAAATATCAACATGACTTTTAATGTTTTTCATAGCTTGGAATAGTTGGGTGTGAATTTCGATTAGGTTTTTCATCCCATCACAAATTTCATTAAATTTATAATTATGATAATCACCACACCATTCATCACACTCATTGTTAAATCTATTCTTTACAGTTCCCACCATTACCATGACTAAAGGAAAGTTATAAATAAGTATAATTAAATAAATGAATGTAAATATAATGAATCTATAAAAATAAAATAAGTATTTTATAGTTTAAGTGCATACATAAACCAATGAATTAAAAAGCTTCAATATAGGTTATCCAAGGTAAGTATTATAAATGAAATTTTGATATATTCAAATACTTCATAATGGTTTATAAATAGAATATAAATTAACCAATGCATATACCTTGGGAGTGTCTAGCTAGTTATACAGTCATTGGACCACTCATCATGTCATAGATTGAATATTTATTCAATAATAAACTGATATTTTCTATGGTTATTAACCCTAGATGAATCTATGGCATATCCATATCCATGTGATAGTACCCATACATGGGATAAATATCGAGGTAAACAATAAAATATCTACTTTACAAAAAATAAGGATGTTATCAAATAAATATTATTATTTATTAACCTTATGACTAGGGTTTTCACTAAAGTTATCTCATACTAATTCACAAAAAAATAACTAAAATAATCCCTAAATATAACTATATGTGCCTGGGATACCAACTAAATCAGGCCAATCCTAACATAACTTAAAAAAAATAATATCTACACTAAAATTCTCAATGAAATTCAAAAAACCTAAAAACCAAAAAGATTATTATCTTTGATATTATATAAAAACTATGTATTTTAAAACGATTGTAAACATTTCTCCAGAATAACTATACTATAGATAATTTTCTACTCACAACACTTGATATAAAAAAATTTATATCCTAAAAAAATGGAAACATAATAAAAATGTGACTTAAGATTCTTTGTAATGGAAAAAATTATCATAATGTATTATATCATAATCATGAATGAGAATATGAGTATATGATAAATATATTATTAAATGATAATGATTCAATAGATTATAACCATAAAACATTTTAGTATAACATAAGATCATAAAAATGTTTAGAGGAAGAAAAAATTTTAAGATATGCCTCAAAATACATCTCAATAATCATAAAAAAAATGAGCATGACATATAGGTATAAAAATTTATTTTTAAAAAATATGTCATAAAATGATATCCAGGAATATATTTAAAAAATAAAATCATCTTTCAAATCTTTAATAACATAAAAATTTTATTTGAATTTTGTCCCAATAATAAAAATAGTAAATTCATTGTGAGAAAACAACTTATTATTATTCATATGTGAAAAAAATCATTTTTTAGAATCCTAAAAAATATGAGAAAACTCATTATTCCTTCATTTGTGTGATCAAAATCATATTTTCACACATGAGTATCCCAATAGTTATCAACATAAATTAATGAATTTTTTGAAAGTTTACCTAAAATAACCACAAAAATTGTATCCTATAGTTAGTGTCTACATTATTACCTTGGCATAATATACAAGAGATAACATGACTAATAACCAACTGGTTTCATAGTCTTTAAAAATTTATTAGCAAAACTATTTCAATTATACTTTGGAAATAAAATATAAAACATAGTAAAAATAAATATTTTCATCCTTGAAAATCATTCATAAATTTCTTTTATATATTCCGTGGAAAGAAAAAAAAAGGCATGAACTAACATGATCCATAAGGGTGGAATAAAATAGAAGATATCATGGGTAAAAAAGTCATATTGAATATGGAAAGTAAGATAACTAAGAATTCATATCATTGAGTCAATAACTTGAGCATGGAATTAATCCACAAATATTACTGAAGTAGTATTATCATGGATAATAGTTAGCTAATTCACAATGAAAGAATTTCATAGTGTCATACATATTGATCAATACCTTATTCCAATATTTTTTCAAATATTTCTAGTATAACAACCCATTTTTTTCATATATAAATATTACATCTCATTAGATGAATATTAATTACAAATGAAAACGATCCACGGTAGAACCATAATGGTTTTGTGTATTTGGAAACAAGGATACAAAAACAACTAGTACATGAAAGATATAAATAATTTCTCATTAACTTCATGAAAACTATAAACATTATTAAATATACCATATTTAAAACTATTCTTCATATCCAAGGGAAGGGAAAAATAAGAACGGGTGAGATTATATGGTCAAAATGGGTAAATACAAGAGATGTAACTTAATGATCATATGTGTAAATAAGATAAGCATAAGGGTTTGAGTACATGATCATGAAATACAATAATCATACCTAATTAGTCAAATATCTTCAATCATGAAACATGGCCAAAGGTAGTTTCAAAAAAAATGAAATAATACATATGAGTATGGTATCATCAACAATCAATCATGATTCATAAGAAATTAACATAATAATAAGGTATAAGATTGTGTCATATAGATACACATAGAGAATAATTTCTATAGTCATGGATCACTTCCAATACTATTATAGTTGAATGGGTTCACTCTATATTCTATCATTTCCATGGTCATGGATCATTCCCAAGACTATCTTATTGTAAAAATTCCCTTACTGAAATCTATTCATTCCCCATTATAGATTTAGTTTTATAATGAGATTTCCTTATTTAATAAATCCATTAAAAGGATATATAATTATATTCCCACTCATCAAAAAATGAAAACCATTCATATATGTTCCATCAGATCATAAACCATTCAATATATCACCATATCATAACCAAAATAAAGGACAAAAGTATCATCATCATTTCACCATTATAATCATAAAATATATAGATAAATAATAAATATAGTAACATAAAATCATATCACAATAAAATCATAAGAAACATCAAATGGTGTTTTTAAATAAATAAATTCCTTTAAAAGATCACTATAAAATTTCTTGAGGAAAATGAACTTTAATTTTAAAATCACTTAATGTTAATCTAAGTATTTAAAAATATAAATGAAAAAATTATCATTTCAAAATAATGAAGGAAAAACATAAAATAAACATGAAGTAAAATAGTATTCATGATTATGGGGTAAATATTTTAATGCGGTGTATGTTAAAATAAATAATCCTATCACATTTTTGGTAAAAAGTCAAAAAAATACCACATTTGGAAAATGATAAGAATATTACATTTAAACCATAGAAAATAAATTCAATTTTTTTAAAAATAAATTAAACAATATTTTTTTAATATTAAAAAACATTCTTGAGAACATATTAAAGAAAATATTTACATGTAAGAAAAGATTCCCAGCAAATGATAAAAACAAAGTTAGTATTCCATTAAATTATTCTTTGAGTCTATTGAGTACTAAAGAGGGGAAAATGAAAGGAAAAAAAATTTAATCTATAGAATAAAAAAAAGGGTAAGAAAATAAATAATATTTGGGAGTGATTTATTATATATCATTTTTATCATAAATTTTGACATAAATAATCCTTATAAAAATGATATAGTAACATAAAACCATTATTATTTTGGTAAAATTAAATTTTTAACTCCCTTGAAAAACATAACATCAAATGGAATTTTTAAAAACATGATCATAAGGATATGATTTAAAATGTATCAAAGCGGTAGAATACACACCTCTTAAAATAACATAGATGTATAACATTACATATTCCCCAAAGATGACAATTTGAGATGATAATACCTAAACATTTTGATAACATTCGAATAAAAAAATTGAAGCAAAATTAAATTTTAACATTATATATATAATAAATAATAAGTATAAATGGTATAACAAGTCACATTTTTAGTATATATACCTAAAAAACATAAATTTTTCTATAACATCAAACATGTCTCAAAGAAACAAAATTAATATGATGAACCCTTACAGGTTAAGTAATATTTTAAGCAAAAGTCATTGGGATATTGAAATTGGTATGGTATTGAAATAACTTGAATTAAATCAGGAATTATGAAAATTTAAATTCCTTGTATTTATATACACCATTAAAAAAATAAATTAGTTCATAATATTAAAACGTGACTCCATGGATAGAAATTGATAGGAACCCATTAACATATGTTTGAATTAATTCATAAGTTCCCAAACCTCCTATATAATAAATTATGATTTATTATGATTCAATAAATGAGCCTCATTTATACTTATAATATCATATATTATCAACTTATACTTTTAATTATCATTTCACTATTGAACACATCATTTCAAGTGCTAACTGCTTCAATTTTGTATATATGTTTTGGTTTGGTAGTTATGGGCATTTCACTTTAATCTTTATTCCATAATATTCTGAATTATAACATTGATATAAAAATTTAATATATTAATTATATACATATTTATTAACATTTATATTAAGATATGATGATAATGATTTGCATCATTTCATGGTGAAAATAATTTATACATACACACAAGTATTGTTTGCACTTTTCAATAAATGGAAGGAAAGGAAGGTAAAGGAAAAATAACCTTTAAAAATAATTTTTATTTCAAAATATAATATATATTAATTAAAAATATCATTATTACTATTAATTTTAGTATGAAGTGATAAAAAATAACTTCACTTCAGGGAGGTGTTAGTCCAGACGTACGCGTGAGGGACATTATCGTTTTCCATGGGATCAGATTGTAACAATGTAGAAAAGATAATATAACTCTATAAGAATAATTATTTTATATATAATAAATAAATATTAAATTCATATTCATAACCTCCCATTAAATATGGTGGGGGAAAATGAATTGTAGTGCTATGTAGAGGAAGTAGTCCATACATACGTAGGAGCAATACTTTTATTTCCCATTTTATGGAGTAGAGGTGATAAATGATTATACCATAATAATAATAAAATCATACTATATTGATGATACTAGAGTCAAAGGATTTTTTTGATACAAAAAGTTTATAAATTTGAAAAAATAAATGTTTTAACTCCCCAAGTAAACCCATTTTAACCTTAATCATGGTATTTTATTTACTATTTTTACTATTAAATATGAAAAAATAATTTTACCATATTAAATTATATTAATAATTATTATTATAAATATTTAATCAACTTTAATATAAACGATTTATATAATCGCAATATTTTTTTTAAATAGCCACACAAACTGCAACAAATACAAATTTTTTTAAAATACATTTTCAAGAATAAAATATAATCTATTTACATTAATTTAATTGAAAATACCATAAAAATAATGTTAAAATATATTATCTAATATATAATAAATAATTTCATTAAAAACATTAATAAATAGATATGAATTATATTTATTAAGATTAAAACACATTGTATGCATAAAAAGAGTTTTAAGGTAAATGAGTTTTTAATCCAAAAAATGAAGTTATAACAATATCAAGTATAATAATGATTATTGTGTAATTAATGAGATTGATTATAATTAAAGGGTTGTTATGTTCCTTTATGATATAATTATAAACATAATAGATAATTTAATTGTAATAAAATGAAAGTACTTAAAAAAACTAATATTTTCAAATATTCACTAGAAAATAATTTTTTCGATAAATCCTAAAAATACCCCCTAATATAATATTGACATGATGATTTAAAAAATTATTCTCATATATTAAAATATAATTTCTAAAAATCATGTAAATTAATTATAATTTTCATACATAAAATGCAACCAAAACATTTTTGAAGCATCAAATGAATTTGTTGAAAAATTTTGTACATATTTATCATGAATAAATAAATACACTAAAATTATTTAAAACAATTATAAATATAGTTCATAATTTTTTAAATATTATTCAAACATTAAAATTTAATTTTCGATTATAAAGGGTCAGTATATCATGGTTTTTTTTGACTCGGGTTTTTTTATTAAGAAACATATCACACAATTATTATTTTTTTGAAGAGAAATATATTCTAAAATCCTGGGTTGTAACATTATCCCTCTAAATGAATTATATCATTGAATTTTTTTTGTATTTGAAATCAATGGATCAATATTTGAAAATTACTTTTTTAAAACCCATATCATGCAATGGAATAATAAAACATATTTTGAAATTGGGAGTGGGATACAAAAAGGTTATCTTAAATAACACATAATCAGCTTCTTAAATAAGGAAAACACTTGCATGAAGTAAAAATATGGACATAGAGAAGAAATATAATGTCCCAAGAAAAATAAAAACTGAAAAAGAACATTTTCATTTGAAATTAAATGCCCAAAATACCATAAATTCATGAAGGGTGAAAATGAACATTAATTAAAAAAAATTAATATAAAAAAGAAAACATTATTCATATTAAAAATCGTTTTCCAAGATTTGTGAATAATTTTTTCATGGAAAATGAGATGACATACTTAAATGATTTATTTGAGTTTATGAAAATATTTTCATACTTTGGTTGTGTTTTTCAGTTGGCTTCCACTAATTTTCATTCTTGATAACATGTTGAATGAACAATATAATTTTTTCATGCTTGGGGCACTAAAATTAAATTTTAATGAATATTTTGATCCATAAAAGAATGAAAAATAATCCCTTCTATCTATAGTTATTCACCAATCCCACACGGGTAATAATAAGTTATCTAATAGAGGTAAATATTTATGTGATGAAATAATACCTAATCTCTAAGACCACAACAATAACGCCCAAAGTTCATCTTAACCCCGTACATATATAGATTACCATAAAGCACCTCCAAGTTATGTATAAACAATTTCAAAACCCAAAATGTCACTAAATTTAGAAAATAAACTTATAATTACTCCACAAAGTATATAAACTTGATCTCAAAGACATATACCAAACTTTTGAATAAGAAGAGAATATAAACTCATAAAACATGCTCTTCCATTCCCAAAAAAAACCTGAATCCCCATGAAACCTAAATGAAAACATATATTCATCAAAAAAATAACTATATACTTATTCTTTAATTAAATTCATAAACTATCCAATATAGTCCATAAATAAAAAAATTGTAATAATATTCATCAAAGATAACATAAAGCACTTTTTCATCATATAACTTATCAAATTCAAGGCCAATAATACTATACTATTTTATTTATCAATATTAATAAACTCTTTATCCCAACTAAACATTATTATCTCAACCATAGGGACATATTAACGGTAATATATCATTAAATTCTGGGTTTTCAAAAATTACCACCTTACCACTATATCTGTTTCCTAGGATATTGATGTTATTTAACATGTGCTTGAAAATCATTAAATAAAAACTATTATGGAACAATCGTTAAACATATAATGATTTTTATAACTATAATATCATTATGTACACTTATAAAACATAATTATAAAGTATTAATACAAAAAAACTTTAATTATTTCACTTCAATGATTTTCATAGCATATTCCATTACATGGTGTAATATTTAGCCCTTATGATTAAGGAATAGACTCAAATAATGCACAACTTCCACACATATAAAACAATGAACTATAAATGGTAGCATAGAATAAACATCATTTTTCTCCATCAAAGTCGTCATTTTTTCTTTGAAAACACATGCTATTTGCACTTATTTTAGACACATAAATCTCCTTCCCGTAAATTTTGGACATCTCCCTCGGTGTTTCATCCCACATACATGACATGCATAGTGCTGAATATTCTTTCCTATAATGTCTTTATGAACTGAAATCCCATGAAACTACATCTTAATCTTGATAGATGTATTAGTAAATTCACCATTAATGTGGTTTTAAATCATATAATGATGTATCTAATTAGGAATAAACCCATTGTTTAGTATTCCAACTCGTATTTCATTCGGTTTCTCATGGGAACTATAATTCCATTATTGATCACATTTATTGTTAAAAAATCCTAAACATTTTCAGCCATTGAATAAAAAAAGAAGAATTTGAAAAATAATCATCATATTTTTTAATCACATAATCATGAAAAATTATACATGTGATGTCTAATCATGACATATTCTAATCAATTTAAGACACCATAGTTTTAAATTTGGTCATCCATGGTTATCATCTTTTAAAATCATTTATAATTATTCATATAGAAAATGTGAATTAACCTAATATTATTTATTGAATGAGTCAAAGTTAGTGTACAATAAGTACCAATTCATTTCGTATTATAATTATAGACGAGATATTGTAATACCCTAATATTTTTAAAAGACTATTATACACTATTATGTATATGACACCCAACATTGAGCTCAAACAAATAACAAAATATTAATTTTTTTATTACTATTACAACATATCCATTAAATTGGTGGATATAAATATAAGTAACCAAATTATGAAATACATATTTAATTTTCATAACTAATAAAAATTTACTAAGAAAATTTTATTAAATAATCACTCAATTGTTTATGTAAAGTCAATTTATATTTCAAAACTACTTTTCTTCAAAATTGATTTTTATTTATTTTTGTGAGTGAATATTGGAATTAATTTACAAAAATTATTGAAATTTTATTTGTTAAAAATGATATACAATTTTAAATAATCATGTAAAAATTTTCAATGTTGAATTTTATATAATATTCAAAAGTGTTTGATTTTTCAAAGAATAGTAAAAACATATGATTTTTATTGAAAACTTGTTTTCATTTCAAATTTTTAAAAAGTCACAGTATATTTTGTATTAGGTTTAGAATTAAATTATTTTTAATAACAAAATATAATCAAATAAATGGTATTGGAAGAAATATTATTCTTTAGTTTTGTATAAAAACATTTTTATACAAAAAGTGATTAAAAACAGTTTTTCATCGCATTATTCATGATTAATTTTAATATAAATTCTAAAATTTATCTAATTTAAATTTGATAAAATAAATTCCATATTTTTAATCATTATAATACAAATTTTCTAAAAATTGACCATATATTCTTGGTCATGGGGAATAGTAAATAATGTAAAAATGTATTATCACGGTTAAGGTTAAAGAAGATTTACCAGAGATTAAACTAAATAAATTAATCATAAAATAGCCTAAAAACATTAATAATACCTACTATATGGACATATTTAAACCTTACATCATATAAAATTTAGAAATGGTCAATTTTGGAACCCTTTTCTTGAGTAAGATATTAATATATTTTAATTTATTTAAAAATGAAAATTGTGTCCTCTCCACCACTTATAAAAGGAAACCCACTATCCTATCTTATACAAACTTGAAGATCCTTTTATTTCAAATAATCACTACCCAAACCCATTATTAGCATCCCAACCCATATCCTAGATTTATTTTATTGATAAAAAATATATCCAAGGAATTCATTAGTTTTAATCCTAATGAGGTTGTCTCATGAAGAGGTATATTTCTGAACCAAACGATTTAATTTTATTTCTTATTCTACCTCCATTAAATGTTATTCAGGAATTATGAAATACTAAAAATAGTATTCATAATATACTAAGACAATATTATAATAATTTAATAACCTTTATCCATCTCTTGTACCATTAAATGGGAAATGAAACCATTTTTTGTTTGTATAGAAGACTACTACCCCACGAACCTATGTAATTAATTATCTATAAACGACACTCACAGTTAGTTATAATGATGGAATTAATATATATATATATATAAATAATTATCATTATTTAAATATAATATATAAAATATTTTCTTACCTTTCCATCGATTTGAAAATGAAAACAACATTCATGCATAAGTGTGGACGACCACCTCCACTAAGAGATGTGATTTGTTTTTCATCACCACATCACATTGATGGTATTTTTATGTTAATTTGAATATATATTATAATATTTCTGATATATTAATAATTATTTAAGGTTATAATTATACTTAACTTCTTTCCCTAATACTATTTTAAGAATGAAAATGTTACTCATGCGTACGTACAACTCACAGTCTTCAAGATTGTAACATAATTCATTTTTAAAAAATTAGTTAATGGTATGGTACTCAATAATCCCTCTCATACCCAGATTTGATCTTGGAACTTTTGGATGACATGTAGGAGCCTCTACCACATTGGTATATGATCGTTGGCACCGATTAAGTAAATAAATATATAATTAAAATAAACAAAATAAATTATTTAATAATAAGGGATTAATTCTGTGAAATTTTATTACGAAGTCAAAAAATTTATAAAAGTTTATTATAAAGGTGTTAAAAGTCATTCAAATCATGTCTGAACTTGGGGTACGAGATTTTTTCTGAATTTCCTTTCACTGAGAAATATTTTAATTTTATACATGTAATTTATTTTTTATGCGGTATATAATACCACTTTTATATGTTATACAATGAATCCTTTATTCTTAATGGTATTTTATGTTTCAATTCAAATGATTTCATCCAAATGGATTTGACTTTAAAGTTACAAGTTGTTAAGAGAGTTCACAATTCAATTACATTTCATTTGGTTATATTACTTATTCTTTTTCTATGTTAAGATAATATTATGTGTGTAATTACCTTGGAATCATTTATTTTTAATTTCATAAAATTTATGCGGTTTTACATTTTTACAGATAATCATTCCCTTCGTTAACTCCCAATTCAATGATATGATCATTATGAGGGTTATTCGTCTCAATTTTTTCCTTGGAATATGCATTTATGATATTCACTTAACTTCATTTATGAGGTGTATATACTTCTACATTGACATGTTAAGTCATGAATATTCAAATGTTTAAGATATTTAAATATTCATTTGGTTTTATTTTTTCAAGGGGCTTACGATTCAAATGATACCAAAGTTGTAAGATGTTTATGTTTTAACACCTTTTTTAATTAGGTTTGTATATTCTAGAATTAATATTTAGAAATTATATGATCCTTATTAGACAAATACATTTAATATTTCTTATCTATTGGATATTTCTATAATATTTTTTGTTTTAGTACAGTATTTCTCTCTTTAGTACTCAAAATGGATCAGAAAATGTTTTTAATAAAATATGACTTCATTTCTCCTCTTTTATTTGGAAAATTATTTTCATTCATATCCATGTTTTCTAAAATATTATAAAAAATATTTTTGAATATTCTTCAATTATTTTTTAAATTAATTTTTAACCATTATTGAATTTTTACCAAATGATTAAAAATAGTATTCTCGTCATTTTCTGAATAAGGATATTTTTTCTAAAGTAGTGAATAATATTTATATTTTAACGATTAAGACATGAAAAAGATTTACCTTCATCATGGTCACTCATTTATTTGAATCTTCCTTTACCAGTTTCCATAGTTATTTTAAAATAAAATGTTATTCCTAATATTATAATTTTTTTAGTTTTTTGAAAAGTTAATTTCCATGTGGAAATAGTTATTTTCTCAACAATGTTCTGAATGATACTTTTATGGTATATATATTCATCATGGAAATAACCCATGGTTTTAATTATTGACCATATTAGATATATTGTAATCATACCATAAGAACATGAAATTATGATTCTTTAAAAAGAGTTGATTTTCTTCCTAATTTTTAATTAATTAATGTTTATGAATGGACTTAAGGGCTTAAAGAAGACAAAAGATAAAAATGGGTGTTTTAGAAAGAATGTTTCCAAACAAATGGTGGTATATCCATACAATACTTTACCACATGAAAAAGTAAGTGGATAAACTATAATAAAAATAGTTATGCCTTAGGAATTTGTTAAGACAAGGCCATTCCACAACTACTAGGGTTGTTCCATTGTAGGAATGTTTTTGTGGAGGAACTTATATAGTGTTATGGACCACTCGATAGTGATATTTTCTACATCAGTAACAAATTATATTCCAATGTTCAGTCTTCAAATGCTTTATCCTTAATTGGTTTATACACACTTTAATTTTGGGTTTCATTTCAAATTTAATAAGTTATCCAATTCCAAATTAAACAGGTAATTCAAGAGGGAATAAAATAATGATTTTCCAAATAGTAATCCATATAAATACATGAATACCTAGACTCACATTATCTGGTTTCAAATCATTCAAGGACTTTAGAAAAACCTCCAAACTTCATACTTAGCCTCTATGTCGTAGCGACTCATGTTTAAAAGTAGTTACACATCGCAGTCTTTGGCTCTACGTCACGGTTCCCTTGTTCCATCTTGGTTTTACATTAATTCAATACCCCATATATCATAGTACCCTTCTTCTAATGAACCCAACATTGTGGCGTACCCCATCATGTTACATGGTATCTATTTCAACACACCCTCCATGCCACATCCTCTTCCTTTTACTATGGTGACACCTTTTTTTCTAGAGAAAAATTTTCTTTCCTTATTCCTCCAACCATGTGTATTCTCTTTGAAAAACATTGAAATGAGGTATATTTGGTTTGACCCCTTTCGCTGGAATTCCTCCATCCCTTACTCTATAACCATTAAGTTGTTTGATTATACTAGTTCTAAGAGACCCTTATCGGTGATTATGTTTCAATTAGGGTGATGGTGGGGTTCCATGATAACACCTGCAACAAACAATGATATGGATGTAAATAACTTATGTTAGGAAGATACATACCTTATTGGACTCACATTTACACTAGTTTCCATGAAAATGATTATATGTTATCATTTGGACACTGTATATGATTGTGATCACATGTGGGTGTGGGTGTGTGTGTTTCATGTGTTATTAGATGCGATATATGATTTCCAGGAGTGATATTAGTATAAATTATTTATGTGATTGTTTGTAATAACATGGTGTTATGTTTTCTTCTATATACTCATAATGATATTCTGTGTCGTAATTTGTGCTCACCCTATATTTATGTTACCATTCCATTGTGGTTGTGAGTTGTAATTGAGAGAGGTGGACCATCGTGAAATATTAACCCTTTGTGGGGGAGTGTAGTTAGTTTTGATTATGATGATAATAGGAGTGAGCAACGGTTGGAGGTATGAAGTATCCATGCTACTGTGACATGCATGCACTTTAGGTAGCCTTGATTTTCCATGTTCCACTCACAAACAAGAATCTTAGTTGATGGAGTACTTGATATTCATGATTTAGAGGATTCTAGGTGACGTGGTATTCTTCATGAATATATGATGCTAATTTTTTGTACACTCAAAAATGTGAGGACACCATTCAAGGACATGTTTATTTTTTTATCTATTTATTCATTTAACATCCATCATGGACCTGAAGTAGATATGGACGGGGGTTTATGGAAGATAGGTTAGAAAAAAACCATTTGGTTTTGGATTGTATGTTATACCTGTAAGGAATTTATTTTTATTATGTATTTAACATATAATTATTGAGAACATTATGTTGTGGAAACATTGGTGGTGTCCTACCGAGTCTTGTAATCACAACCTACTCTTGCATTTCTATGGTCTTATAGACTTTATAAGGGATCCAATGAAGGGAAAGGGCCTTTTGGTGGATAATTGAGTTGAGGAGGATGGATATAGAAGTAAAATGGGAAGAACATTAGTGGAACCAACAATAATTATATTTTATATTTTCTTTTATTACTCTGGATAGGCTAGCCGCATTGGGGTATGTTTTCCTATATGACATGTATTCCAGTTATTTAGTCATACATGATCAATATGATTCATTCTTATTTTCAAATTTTTTTATTATCAATCCTATGAAATGATAAATAGGGTAATGTATCATCATTGATGGAATTGGACCCTAACCAGTATCGTTAGGATCTTGTGTATAGGGAGGTGTACATGAGGTCTTGTGATCCTTCGGCTCAAACGTTGTGGTTCAGGTAAGGGTGGTAAAAACCTGTATCATAGAATCCATATTTTATTAACTTCTCTATTCAATTTAAATAGTTTGGTGCATGATAGATAATAATTAGGATGGTTGGGAATTGATTAGGGAAATTGTTCAAGTGTTTGTAATGCATCGTATAATGGACCTCTAAGTTACCATAAAAAATGGAATTTATGTTTTGCTATTATTGTTGATTAAATTCACCTTAGGTGACACACCTGATGTTGATATGTTATTTTTGAGATTTTTCATATGATCAATCATCATGATTTGGATCCTAGATTCACATTCCATTAGTATATATAACATTTGTTATATTTTATAGTATTTATTTAATTAAATTCATGGATTTGTGAAATTGTTTTAGTATAATTTATCTGATTGTGTGAATATCTATGTTGAAATACAATTTTTATATGTCTATATTAAAATATATTAGTTGAACTAAGAATTTTGTTGTATTGGTATATATATATATGATGACTTTGACTAATGTGTAAGGACGGAAACCACAGATAAAGCTACGAGGGTTGTACCTTGGGTTTATGGTAGACTCCTGGGAGAACATTGTGTGATCCCATAGAATGGTTAGGAAATATTTATGTTCCTAATGATCCTTTTTTACAGGAGATATTGCCTTGTATATGTTTAGTGGGACCACTAGTTTAGTAGGATACATCATAGCATGTTCCCACACCTACCCCAGTGGTGCAAGTAGTGGTTCCTTAGCAGACACGGCCTAAATCCCTGGTGGAATATACTAAGGATTTCCATCTCCAGCAACCTCCATCCTTTCATGGAAAGGGTTGACCATAGGATAATAATGATTAGATGGACCCCATTGATAGAATCTTCTTCCTCATTGAGACACCTTCAGATAGAAACGTAAAGCCGGATGCATTCATTCTATAAGGATTATCTAATAATTGGTGGGGAGTTATTGGCCAGTTCAGTTGATGAGAGGGACTCTCATGGGAGGCCTTTAAAGGTGTTTTAGAGGGTTCTTCCCCAACAAAATAACGATAAACTCAGAATATGGGTTTAAAGAGTTGTAGCGGGGTTCCATGAAACAATCAATATACTTCACATGTTTTATTGATATTTTATGTTTTACACCACTTCTAGTAGGTAGTGATGCTCATATGGGCAATAATATTGAAATTAGACTTCAACACATCCTTAAAAGGTAGGTTTAGAGTTTTTATCTGAATCCATACATAGAGGTTATGGGGAATTCCCTATCTACAAAGATAATTCTAGAATATTGATTAATAGATGGTCTCAACCTATCAATCCTGACTCAGACAAGTATACCCCCAAACTGCTGCTGTGAGTTCATCTTCTATAGTAAGAAGAGGAAGGACAAGGATATATAGTGAACTAGTTAAATTCATGTGTAGTTGAGTTCTCTCTTCTCAATTCAATAATGAGGATACCCATAGTGTTTCATAAGTGGGAATTTTGTGCACTACAATTTCGTATGACCAGTACCCCGGAGTCAGTGCTAGTAGTGTGGCAAGACATAAAATCTCCAGTTTTATTTCACAAGAACCTCTACAATAAGGTAGATAAATCAATAATTAGGAACCAAAGGGTCATCCACCGTTCTCAACAACTATTTCAAACTAGACATACCCCTGCTATGTATAATTGAGGACTATAGATGTGAAACTTATACGGTGTAGACCAGACTACATAATATGGAGAAGAGGATCCATATATTGTTCAAGGTATGGTCTCGATCACATCCACTCTTTAAACAACTTTATTCAATATTGGGTCCTCCAATTCCTTCATATCTGCACAAGTTGATTTTGGAGTTGACCTACCGGTCAAGCTATCCTCTGAACTAGTATCGCATGATAAACCATTAATAATAAAGGTGGATCATATCTTGCAATGTCTGGAGTTACTGAAAGTCGTCTCTAGCTACAATATTCTGTGAGATTTCATGATTTTAGAGATGATGAAATTTGATGTGATACTCAATATGGATTGGAATACTAGATTCAATGATCACATATATTTCTTCCAGAAATGTATGTCATTTATTTTCCTAAAGGGCAAGAGATATTCTATGAATGGAGAATGAGAGCTAGGATTTGGTAGAGTTGGACCAAAATTGAGCCATCTTGAGATGATCACAATGTAGATGATAGGCTTGGATCTCTTTGAATGATCAATGAAAAACCTCTGAACATTTCTTCTAGTTTTATAGCCATATCAAGATATCTTTAGGACAAGTTCATAGAATTTCCTATGGATAGAGGATTGTGCTTTGGGATTAAGAAAGTATAAGGTTCATAACCCATTTATATATCCCATATCACATGAAACTGAATGAGATAATTGAGATCAAAGTACATTTACAAGACTTGGTGTATACAAGATTTATCATCGTGATTAATTGACCATGGGGTGCACCGGTTTTGTTTTTCAAGAAGGTTGATGGTTATCTATGACTATACATTGATTATCAAAAACTGAACTGGGTGACAGTAAAGAATCAATTTACTGTTCCCATGATTTTTACACCTTTTGATCAGTTATGAGAATCCCGATGGTTATCCAAGATAGTACATGGATTAATCTATCATTAGTTGTTTTTTTAATATGATGACATTAATATGATAGTGTATTTGAGTAGGTATTTGTTTTATGAGTACCTGGTGATGTTTTATAGGCTAATGAATGTACTAAAATTGTTGATAGACCCCATGAAAAATATACTTATCCCACATCTTGACTTTTACATCATAGTAATTTTTTAATACATCTTCATATACTCACCGACAGTAGATCAGAATTCTAGGCCCCTAGAGATAGTATTGAATGATCTTCTAAACCATCGAAATTATACTATTATGTAAAATTGTGAATTATATATTTGAGAGTTAAATTTACTAGGAAATACGATGTCTATAATGGGTATATCTTTGGACCCATAGAATGTTTAGGTAGTCATATCATGGACATATCCTTCGAACATGTTTGAGATAAAAAGATTCTGTGGTTTACTCAGAGATTACTAAAAGTTTATCCAGGACATATCTCGGCTATCATCACCCATGACATCATAGATGAAAATGGGAGTAAATATAAAGTGGTTGAAATAGTGTGAAGAGTATTTCTTTGAGTTTAAGTGAAGGTTAATGACATATCTATTATTGACACTCCCAGAGATTGGGATTGGTTATGAAGTGTATTATGATGTATATTTTGTTGGTCGAGGAGGATTGGTGATGTAAAGAGGGAAGGTAGAAGACTACGGGGATCATCATCTACTAACACATAAGAGTAAATACACTACAAATGAAATGGAATTGGTAGTTTTTGACGCCAATTTTTTTTTGAGACACTATCTCTTTGGTGATTGATTTTTTGTTTAAACAAACCAAAAAACATAACAATATCTTCACATAGAGGGAACAGAACCTGAGACAGAGGAACTGGGATGACTATTTTATGAAATTATACACTGATATTAAATATTAACATGGGAATTTAACATGATTGAGAATTTAATTATATATTATACCCAATTGGAGTCAGATCTTGGATGGCATACATCCAACGAGCAACAACACCTGATGAAATTATTAGATGATTGAATTATGGATATATTAGCAGAACATGGTTTCATGAAGTGTTCTTTATCGATTGTTACATATTCCCTTGTGGTACTATTAAAGACTATGAAGAAGACATACCTAGAGTGTGCTATGATGAGGGAATATATAATTATAGGTGATATGATACATGGGTGTTGCTTAAGTGATGATGATATGATCATAGTATATGGGAGATTAGTAGTTCTTATTTCTACTAGAGAGAACCAGATAAGAGATTACCATACCTTTATATATGAATTACATCCATGTGTTACCACAATATATCATGAAATTAGACTCATGTTCTAGTGGCTGGTAATGAAGAGGGATATTATTGGATTCATCTCTCGATCTCTTACTTATTAGAAGTTGAAGGGAGATAATTAGCGACTATGAGGATTGCGACATACCATTACAGTGCCCTTGTGGGAATGAGATGAAGTTATGATGGAATTTTTGACAGGGTAACCCATGACCCTGAAGAGCTGTGATATAGTGTGGGTGTTTGTTGACCAGTTAAAAAAGTCGACCCACTTATTACTGATAAAAGAGACTCACTCAGTAGAAGATCATTGGAAGATATATATCCTTATGATCATACACATTATTTGAATTACCTTGTTCATTGTTTTATATAGAGACAGATGTTTTACATCTATGTTTTGGAATGAATTCCAAAAGGTCCTAGGGACTCAATTGATGTCAAGAACAGTGTACCATCCATAGATAGACATACATTCTAAGTGGAATATACTCATATTGGAGGATATACTTTGGGATTTACTCCTAGACTTTGGTGGAGAGTTTGATAATCACCGATCCTTGGTTGAGTTCATATAAAAAAATAATTCCTAGGATTCAATTCATATGGATCCTTAGGAGGATCCTTATGGGAGGTCATTTTTTCACCTCTTTGTAAACTTAAGGAATGTGAGGCAGTAATTATTGGCCATAACATGGTTTAGGAGATCGTTTAGTTATTAAACCCAATTTAGAATTGGTTTACCACCACTCATAGATGATATAGATATTATACCGATTGGAGGAGGAGACCCATGGAGTTCATTATGGGTGATCATGTTTTCTTTATAAAGACTCGTCAATTAGGGTACAGACATTTGAGGAAGCAGGGTAAGCTAGAACTTTATTTTATAAGACCCTTTGAGATCCCTGAGTGAATATGGGTAGTGTATTACTGTCTACAACTTCATTCTCACTATAATGGAATGCATGATATGTTTCATGTGTCACAGATTTGGAGGTACATACCCTACCCAATTAATGTTATCAATCATAAGTATATTGAGTAGGATGCTGACATAACTTATGATGAGCGTCTAGTACAGATTGCAGACCAGGGAAAGGAATTTCTTTGAGGGATGAAAGTGCCACTTGTCCAAATTCAATGGTAGCATGGGAAGATCTTGGAGGAGACATGGGAGAAAGAGACTCACATTCGATTTTAGTGGCATGACATTTTTGAGCTGGAACCAAAGATACTCTTCTTGAGGATGATATGTCTTTGGTGGTAGAGAATTTTGAGGCTATGGAATTATGGATCTTTAATAAGAGTATTTTTCCTCTTATTCTGGAGTTGATCCATGATTTGTAAAGGACGTTGGGTCTTAATGAAGTCAATAGTAGTAAATATGGGTGTTTTGGATGCCTTTCTGCCAAAGAAATGGTGGTTGTTCCATAGAACACTTGACCATTCCACCTAGTAATGGGCTATGGTTTAAAGAAAATTGTTATTTGATAATCATTTGTTATGGTGAGGCCGTGCCATGGAATGAAAGGTTGTACCATAGTAGGTAAATTTTTGAAGTGGTTGTGCTGCGGTGTTATGGACCACATTGTAGTGATAATTTTTGTATCAATTATAGATAGATAGTCGTTCATTGGTATTTAAGAGTTTTAGCCTAAAATGGATATTACACACTTGGATTTAGGTATCTATTTTGAATTAAATAAGCTATTAAATACATAATTATAAACGGAATTATAGAGTAAATATAAGAAGGTAGTACATATGGTTGAGACCTGAAAATACTCAAATCTCTATCTTTGAATCATTTGGTTATAGAACTCCGATGGATTGAAGACAAACCTACACACCACAGACCCAACATATATGTCATCGTGACTCATGTTGTAGAGTTGTTATAAACTATAACAATTTCCTCATTTTCATAGTTGAATTCCTCCATTCTATTTCTACATCACATCTATACGCCTTACATCATTTTATACTTCTGGGGTACATGGCGTGTACTTAGCCTTTCCGTGATCCACTTTAAGCGGCCTCCACATCGCCCCTACACACCGCGTGTGTGGACGGGACATGGCCAGCACACGGCCTGGCGCTACATCAAAGTACATAGTGTGTACTTATAAAGTGCACGACGTGTACTTCCCAAATTTCTATATTTTCCTCTTTTTCTCATAAATGACTAGAAACGGAAAAACATACCTAAAATGAATATCTGGGTTGTTACATCATACCTTGAATGTCACGTGGGAATGAACTCACCATATCTTATAATTTTTGAATAATACTTTCAGACTATCCATCAGTTTGAGGTTGGAATGTAGTTCATGAATGAATCATGGCATCAAGAGCCTTCAGAATAATTTTCTACAATATACATTTAAATCTTAGATCATGATTATATTATCTCAAAATTAGTGAACCAAGAATTCTTGAAACGTAATAAATATAAATCAATTAAATATAATCAATATTTAAATATTATATTAATGATCGGAAAAGTGGAAGATTGGTATGTTGATCAACAATAATTCCAATAGAATAATTCATTGTAGAAGTATTTCAAAAAATATTAAAAATTTCCATAGTCACAACATTACATTTAAACATAAGAATATTTAGAGGTTTCATGAATTATTTAGGATGCTTTCTATCAGCCTTTACCTAACAAAAAACTAGGTATCTTGATATACAATATGCAATTTCCCACTTCATATAATCCCACTAAAAATGTTCCATAAAATAAATGTACATATTATGGCTTCCAGTGTGAATAGAAAAATTATATTTTTGAAAATAATATAATAATTACCTTTCTAACTCAGGTATATATAGAACAAAAGACTCTTTCCAAATTTTAGAACCCCAACTTCATAAATGAAGTCTTCCAATTTCCTACCATAAATGGATTTAATTTTCATTGAAAAATTCTCATCATATAGTTGAGAAATTATTTTATTTTCTAATAATAATGGTATAAATAACCTAGCTAAACAAGAAAAAATATCAATCTCATGATTTAAATTATATAAATAACAAAAATAACATATTACAAATAACTAGAAATAGTATTTTGGAAATTTGTTATATAAACAACTTCATTTACAAAACTTATGAACATTTATAATAAATCATTATCCTCTAGATGCTTTTCTAGATAACCCACATGATGTAATAATCTTCATAAAAATGATAATAGATGTCTAATAAAGGGGTGAACTCATATTTTTAGTAAGGAAAAATCGTATAATAACAAGATGGAAAACATGAGAAAGATATAAATATCATAATAAAAGATCAAAATACCATATATGATAAATATAAAACATATTATAACTACATAATATAATAAAAATTCCATTAATGAATCATAAAAGATATTACATGGCTCAAAACACATATCAGTAATCATATAACATGTAATCATGACATACAAGTGCAGAATACCTAATAATATAGAATAATCATGAAAAGGAGTCATTTTTTGGAAATGAAATGCATATTAAAATTTTGGAATAAATTTATAAATAATATGGAAATGTGGAAAAACCATAATAATTTGGAAAATTGTGTGATAAAACTCATTATACACACACTTATGTGAAAAACTAATTATGTCCATGCTTGAAAATGAATAAAAACCCATCTTTCCCAAGCATGTGTGGGAAAACTCATTATTTCAATGATAGGATATCACATGACATATAATCATAACCCAATTATTTGGAAAGAAATATTTGAATCCATATATAATTATCCATTCATATTTGTTTTAATTTAAATAAATCATCAGGAGATCTGAAAACCCCATTGAAAAAAGAACTGGCTTTAAAACTTACCACCTAAATTTAACATAATAAATCATAAGATATCAAAATGTTATTTTAATTTTTTTTAAAAAAATAATAATGTATAAAGGATGATCAAAACATAAAATCATGAGAGACAAACCATTGAGAAAAAATACAAGTAACAATATATTATAAAAATAACTTTTAAATGAATCATTAATAATGATGAATTCAAAATGAAATAAACTTTTCAAAATGGGGAGGAAAAATTAAATTTGAAACTTTTAATTTTAAAAATAATATTTATTAATTGAACCTTGAAAAAAACATAATGGTAATCAAATAAAATGTGGACTAGAGAATAAAAAAATTATTTTGAAAATATGGAAGAACCTTTTCAATATTATGAAATAACCTTATTAAAAACCTACATCATTAATTTTTTTTAAAACATTAGTAATAAAATGAATAAATTGGGGAAATGATCATTGGAGGAAAAAAATTGAGTATCTACTAGATAAAGTAGGCCAGTGTTGGTAAAGGATATAAGGGCAAAATACATTTAAGGTAATGAGAATTATTATTAACTAAAATCTATTAAAACTTAAATTTATAATCATCAATGAAGAAGTGTAACATCCCATGTTAAAAAAACTATTTTTGATATCATAAATGATACACCACATCATGTTTAAATGAAAAATTAAATATTATTATTTAAATGTTACTATTATAAAATAGTCATTAGAATGGTGGGAATGAATATTATTAATTGAATTATGAAAATATTGTTTACACATTTATATATAATTATTTATTTTACCAATTAATTAAAAGTGAATATAAAACCGTTTGTAAAATAAAAGAAAATATTGTTAAAAAAATTTATGGGAGAAGAACTGCGTTTATAAAATAATAAAATCACTCTTTTTGTGTTATATTAATTATATATATATATATAATAATCATTATAAGGTTAAAAATTCATATTATATGTTTTCTAGTCTGGATATAACACAAAATCAATTTTATGTATAAAAGGTAGTATTTTTCAAAAAACAATGCTTAACAGCCTTTTGACGGTGAACCCATATTAAATCTAGTTTTTGAAACTTTATAATTTAAATTTGAAAATATAAACATACCATTTTAAATGGAGGTATCAAAATTTACTTTAGATTAATTTTTTGTATTTTTTTGATAAGATTCATTTTGTAATGGATAATGATAAATCCATCATTTAAATTGAAAACTATTTGTTTGTCTCATTTATTTATATAAAAAAATTATCCTTTTAATTAGTTTTATTATATATATATATTAAATTTTATCATTTAATCTAATTTAGGACATTGGAATAAATTGAAAATTGAAAATGGATATAAAAACTTTGTGAACTTTTGAATGTTTTCACTTTAAAACCCCATTTTCTCGATCCGTCTACAAGATTAATTTTAATATTATTTTAGCCACTTCTATGTTTATAATTTTGAATAATAGACATAAAAATTTTAATCAATGTGATATTTGTGATCTAATAGTATCTACATACTTTTTGAATAATATGAGTAGTAACATTATTAATTATTTTTATTACAACTATTAAGAGGAAATTCATGTAATTAAAGTTAAAAATAATATTATTGCTAATATTAAATCACCATAGCACATTTCATAATTTCATTGGATGAATTTGTTTTTTACAAAAATCATCATTGTATCAAAGTTTTATACTTTGAAAGGAACTTAGATTGAGTAAGACATATATAATATTGTATTCCAAGAGAAGACACTTTTGTCACACCCTTGTTTTTAATATGCAATGTATTTTTTATATGGGGTAATATAGGTGATGTCTTTGAATATAAATATATTTTATAATGAAAAAAATATTTATTTATATCATGGTAATATATTTATAATTTTTTGGCAAAATTTTTAAAATAAATGGTGACACAATAATGATGGAGTAATTTCTTAATTAATTAAAGAATCATATAACTGATATTATAAATATTGAAAAATTATAAATTGATATAATTTATTACATCCAAAAATTATATGGATGACTTTTACATGGTAGGGATGAGTTAATTATGTTTTTTAAAATATATAATATGGTTATGATATTTTTAAAAATTCAAAAAACAAATAGTGTCAAAATTAAAACTAACGGTGTTTTATAATATAAAATATTTTATTAAATTACAAAAGATTTAAAAAAATCAAAATTTCAGACACCTGATTGGGATAAGTCAAAAATATTCATTAATGACTCACATAGGGACCGTTTGACATTTCATAGTAATTATATTAACCCACAAAGTATAAATCCATTATTTTCAATATACTGAGATGTTATTATTTTAGTACCATCACCCAAATCCATCTCCACTACCATCAAATTGGAAAAGAATTAATCATTCCTGTGTATGTGTGAATTATAACCATGACGAACTGATATAATTCATTTCCCATTACCATATCTAAAATAATGGTTATAATAATAGAATTAATGATTATATATGAAATTCAATATGTATTTATCATTATGAAATAATAATATATCATTTATGCTCTAACATTTCCATAGAAATAAAAATGATAACATCGTTCATGCGTACGTGTGAATTATCACCTCTACAAAGCAATGTGATTATTTTTTCTTTACCACATAACATGGATCATATATACATGTATATTTAAATTATTAATACAGAATTAATTATATTATTACAATTTTGGAATAATAAAATTATAATTAACTTCTTTCTATTATGATTATTGAAAAATGGAAACATCACCCACGTGTACCTATAGCCTACCACCTCCATGACTATAACGTTGTTCATTTTTCATAACCATACCTAAGTGGTTTCCTTTAAATGTATAATACATGTATAAATGTGATTATTATATCATTGATATTATTTTGGAGATAATAGAATAATGAAATCATTTACTATTATCTTCATACCTAATATATTTTGGACTCGAGTTACAAATATCGACGAAACATCTAACATGAATTAAGTAATTGTTGGAACAAGATAATAAGAGATATTAAAGAAATAATAACCTTTAAAAATGATCTAAAGAATGTAAATAATTATGTTAATTTAATTATTTAGGATGATAATTATTGTACATGATGATTCATACTTCAGATAACAGAGTTTCTTTTAGATACCCTCTATTAAATTTACTCTTTAAACAATTTTTATAAAAGACAAAACGAATGGTTTTTTACTTATATGTAATGAACTGATTTTTTTTTTCTTTTATGCCCCTTTATTATTTTTATGCTTCGATTAAAATTTTACAATTTTATGTTCAAATAAATTAACTTCATTGTTGAGGGTGTGTCTTTGTAAAAATGAAATTTTATTTCAAAGTGGGAAGGTTATTATTCTTTTATGCATTATTTATGTGTTTTTATTATGTTTTGATTATTGGGAATTATTTATGTATATGGATAGTTCTGTGATAAATCTAGGGTGAATGAGCCCATGATATCTTTTTAATTCATTGGGTAATGGGAAATATTTAACCAGTAGGGTTTCTCTTAAGATATTAAGGTAATATATTGTGGTGGGTATTCCAAATGTAACTATGACATTTAATCCATATATAGTGGTGAAAGATATTGTAATGGTCATATATAATTGATTCCACAAGTTATATTTATTATTTATGTTTATTTATGGTGTTTTTCATGAAAATTATGGTTTCATGAGGTATGATAAATATTTTATGTTTTATGGGTGAAAACTTTGATTTTGTGAGAATGTCATCATGAGTTTAAGATATACATGGACCAAAAATTTATTTCATTATTTTATATCCCTTACTAAGATTTTGGAGATCATAAATTGTCATAGAAATTTTTCAATAATGGGATAAGGATGGGTGAGAGAAATAAGGAAGTCAAGCTGGATGTATTGAGATATATTATGAAAAACAATCCATGTTTTATTTTAAAAGTTATATTTTTAAGAAAATGTATATAATATTTTGGTAGTATCCTTTTGTATGATTATGGGATTTTATGTATGAATGATGGTCTAATTCTTTATAATTATATTCCTTAATATATATTCAATGTTAATGAAATTATATTCTTGACTAAAACTCTAGATTATGTATTGATTAAATTTGGAGAATTATAGTTTGTGTCAAAGGTTGTACTAGATAAATTTAGAGGTTAAGGTGTTTTTAATCATAATTTACATGTTGTATATAACCATAATGGTTACCTTTGTAGGAAGAGTCATAGTTATTTTAGATAAATTGAATGAGTTTGAGATAACATGAATAAGTATATCTTTTTTTGTCTTACTTTTATGATTCTAGATGATGATTTTATTGATATACTCACACTGTCCTTTTTGGTTTTATTAAATCGATGGATCCAATAACACCATGATTAAAATTGATGTGAATAAAAATATTGTAGTTATCTAATTAAGAAACTAAATGAAATGGGAGATCCAATGAGAACTCTTTTGGTTATTCTAAACCAACTATCTAGAGTAACGATTAACCACATGAACCTTGGTAGGTTTTATAATGAATCATATATGAAAGAAATGAGCCCCTCTATAATTTAAAGTAAAAATGATCATAATTAAAAATAAATTAAATGACATATATGTCCATAATGTGGAATAAAAGACCAAAAAAATTATAATAGGGATGTGATGATGTTTTGTATGTGGTAATGGAGGTCAAAAAGAAACAATATGTCATGGAAAAATGACACACTGAGATGACTCCATGAAAGGGAAAGAATTTATTTTGGAGTTATCAATTGAATGTTTTAAATGTGGGGAGTATGTTCATTATGAAAATAAATGCCCTACAAGGGAGTTTCATGAATGGGATTAGTAGGACCATACAAATATATGATTAGAAATTACTTAATGACATTAAAATTTAAAATGAGGAAATAGAAAATCAAAAATGACAGGGATGTATTATTTCATGCTCGTGTTTTGAGATTATTGAATCTTAGGACCATATTCCTATTTTTCTATAGGATGTATGTATTAAGGAATATGATAGAAAATCATGGTTAATGGATAATGAAGAAAGATAAATGATTAATAATTTTATATATAAGATATTAAAGAGTTACAGAATATTGTAGGAATATGAAATGTTTAAAAGTATTAATACCCTTTTATGGTTGGAGTAAATTAGAAGACTTTTTTTCGGTTTGTGTTATATTTAACCCTTATTTTTTTATGTCAAAAATGATATTCATTGAAAAAATATATATTATTTTGTGGAAATAATTATTACAGTATGGATAACCTTTTTTGCTTATAAGATCTTTGTTTTTGTGGTAATTATTTGTTTTAATTTGTTGGATGGAAAATAAGAAGTATAAGATAACATTTGAGGTTACAACATATTATGGTAATTTTTAAGGATTTTAACATACTTTATAAATGTAATGATAATTAAATAGATTTAGAAAAAGGACAACCCACAGGATGGGTTACAACCCTAGGATGCGTGACAACCCAGCATGCCCGACAATGCTGTGAGATTCAAACCCACAACCAATGGGTGACAAGGGGGAATCACATACCACTGGACTGTATGATATCCTGGTTTGTTTACTATTTTCTTTTTATTTAAATGATTTAATGTATGAAGAATAATTTGTCTTTGGAAACAAATTTTTATTGAATATATAACCTCGGGATTTAAAAATGATTTGGTAATTAAGTGATTAAAATTATTTCAAAATATGTTCATTATTTTGGGAATCCTATTAGATTAAGGAAAATAGAATACTATGTGATTTTAATTGATGAATTATGGTTGAATTATATTTTTTAGGAATCTTTGATTTTATTGTAGACATTTTTTGATTCAGGTTATTTATGAAAATCATTAGCATATATTGAATATTACAATAGAGATTACTTTTTGGTGTGAGACATCAAGAGTAATTGGTTTTATTTAGAAGTAATTATTAAAATGTATCTTGGATGTCTATGTGACCTATCACAAACTATCCTGAGTTCTCCCTGAAATGGTCACCTGAGCCAGTCCGCAAAAAATCCCGATGGGCATTCTTGATCCCCTCAGGATGGCAAAAAGGTACAAGAATAAAAATAAAACAAGAGGGAATTATTTGACCTAATAATAAATAGGATAAAAATATACAACATTGAAAACGTAGTAGATATAACCTCAATTGGATCTCAAAAAATGAAAAATCTAGTCCAATACAAATAAAAATGAATAAAACTATCCCCGAAAGAACCAGAATCTATAACAGAATAAGAAAAATAGCTACTATCATGATCTCCATGTGACCTCCTCGTCACCTCCAACCATAAGACCACCCTCCTCCAACAGATAAGTTGAATAGAAAAACCTGATAAAAACTTGAACCTGCAAAATAACTCAGGTGTACTGACGCTGAGTGGTATTGGTAGGGTGTGAGCTAACAGCTTAGTAGGAAATCACCATAGATTCAATGTGTTTCCATTCCCAAAATAGTCCATTAACATTTGTTTGAAATACAATTCTAAAAATAGATTTTTCAAATTTTATTAATGAACCGAAACATTACCGTTTCAATGGTCAACAAACGCCACCATCCAATTTTCAAAAAAACTATCATTTATTTCAAAAAACACATCCAAAACATTACTAGTAACTATTTTCAATGGAAAATAATTAAATGGAATTTTTTTCAAAGAATTCCACTTTAAAGACAAATCACTTACTTTTAAAATTACAACCCATCCTACCATATGCTGGCAGTAGGGGAAATACAATCATTCATAACTGGTCACATGAACACCTCTAGGCACTAGCAAGTTATAGGCCCCCAGTACCTCGTATCTTGGTATAAGAATAACAATGTCAATATGTATTCTTGTGTACGAGCCAATAGTAGGGAACATACCTCTAACCTAGTGGTCCCCATAATCATCATCATCATCATATTTTATTTAGTGCTATAATCATCAAACATGCTACGTGAAATAGGGGACAAACCCCACCATATCAGTAGCATCCTAGTACAAGTTCACCCGCATAGATACCCAGGATTTCCTTTTTGTGATAAATAAAATTTCTCACATCACATGATACCACATAAACCATTTATCAACCAAACCATGCATCTCATCTCATAATCCACCACTTTCACATTAGGAAACCATTATTTAGAACATATGACCACCAGAACATTTAAAAATCACATCAAAAACCATGAGGAACACCACCCCCTTGAGAATTTTATAGACAATCCATTCCACATTTTAGAAAAAACATGAAACTCTAAAAACATGCCAAAAATCCTTTATTTTTACACACCCAAATACATTTACATAAATATTTCCAAATCATTTCCAAAACCATCTTGAATTATATAATACCAAACAACCCCTCAAGGCAAAAAAATTTCAAAGAACACAGATTCCAAAATCCAATTTAGCATAACCCCATTAGATTCCATTTTAAACCACATTTATTAACCACATGAAGGATATAAAATTATTTAGAAATCAAGAACCATTTAGGAAACCAATATTTTAAAGAACACCGATTTAAAGCACCATATTTGTTTGAGGGAACAATCATGGTTCACCTCGTACACCCTTGGATGAGCCAACATCTAATGGTACACTAAACATCCAAGATGACACCTGAAAAATCTTTTCCACAAAAACCCACCATTTTCTTTAATAAAAAATACGACCATCCACACTAGGTAGGGAATATAAAACAATCCCTTTATAACCATGAATCCCTTTTAATACCTTTTAAAAAAATTAACAAGATGAAAATTACAAAAAAAATACACACCAAATCAAGTTCCCAAATAATAAATAAGAATCACACCATGATTAAAGAAAAAAATTTCATAATAAACATTAATTTAACTTTAAAATAACAATGGAATTTTAAATAATAACCATAGTTGCTATAAACCTAGGCATATAACAAAAATCCAATTGAAAACCTATATTTAGTTAATTATATGAACACAAAATCACTGTTAACATCATTAAATAAATATATTATAGGTGATAAAGGCATTTAAAAATAAAATGAAAACACACAAGTTCTCGAGGAGTGTTCCAAAAAGGAAAATGTGGGAAACACCTACCTCAACCATGTGCAGATGTGATGAAACTTCAAAGGAGGAGAGATATAAGCCTCAATTACCATTCGCACACCCTATATCCAAATAAAAATAAACCAAACATAAACCCTATAAATTAGGGTTTGACCACATAAGAAGACCCCCAACGAAAACCCTAGAACAAAGAGGCAAATATAAAGAGAGAAGATTTTATGAAGGAAACATGAAGAATCACAAAAATTTCATGATAAATCTCCCCAAAATCGCCACAAATCAAATAAATAAAGATGGGGAGGCTCCTCTAGTCGATTCCCAACAGATAGAGCTTAATTTTGGAGGTGGAATAACCGAAATTAGAGCTCCACGTAAAAAGTTATAAATCATGAATGTGGCTACATAGTTTTGCTACAAGGTTTGTCAAACCATGTGAGGGATATTGGAAAACTCCGAAAACATTTCATGGTTAGGCTTCATGGTTTTCTTTGGCCATTCCCAAACTAAGATACCCCAAAAATTTCCCATAACCCCCCCCCCCAATTACATCCCAAACACTAGGGAACTCCACCCATTGAACCTTAAATGATTTAAACACAATATAGGGACATCGAAGACATCACAAACTCTCCAAGATGCCACTTGAATCCCACAACATTCACAATAACCAGGTATAGTTCTAGAAGAAAACAAATACCAAAAAACACAAGGAATTTTGTTGGACACCCAAGAAAAACCTCAACCAAAAGTTCCAATATCGAAAAATAAATAAAATGAAGGAGTATCTGAGGTTGGGGTGTGACAATTCCCCCCAATATGGACTGTTTTTCCCATATAAAGTCACCCATCTATATGTAAACCAAAGATCAAGTCCTTGGCCAAAAAAAACAAGGTGAAAACATTGACCCCGGGAAGACTATTCACTCACCAAGTCACACCTGACCGATCAAGAAGGAACCACAACGCATGAATGAGGATGAGGGGAGAAAACAAGAGGGTTCTCCCCACAATAAGAACTCAATTAAAACAAACAAAATTTAAACCCAAAAAATCACCCACACTACAACCAGGAACAAGGGATTTAAAGATTTAAAATTTCTTTATAGGTTAAATAGTTTGTTTACACAGTTTACCAAACCATTTTCCAACCGTGAACATACTACTAGATGGAAGGGGAACCTCGCACGGCTTGGCTTCACATTATCAAAACTGTGTTCCAACCATGAAAACACCTCTGCCAAAAAATGACACAAAGCCACATGGTTAGGAGACCTAACTCATGGTCATACATTTGTCGTGCAATTGGTTATGTCCTCTTGGTTGGGGTCTCACAGTTTTGACTAGCCGTGTGGTGACCATGATTCACCAGGAAAAATCTCCCGAAAACTCCAAAAACCAAAAACCCTTATCAAGGTCAAACTTAACTTACATATACAATTTGGAAACTACCACCACTAAAATAGGTAACCTCCCATGAAAACCAAACCCATAATAAACCAATTCTACAAAACAAAACCATCTGCAAATGAGTAGTTTCGAACGTTAAAATCGTGATGGGCCAACACAAATGCAAGACACAGTGATAGGAGAATAAATATTTTCAAGGACCACATTTAGATATTCTCAACTATTTGGGTTACAGTAGATCTAGTTCATCACACCCTTACCAAAAAAGGTTTACTTGAAAAATCACAGAAATAAGAACAAGGAGATGTAAAACATTTCTATACCAACATAGAAAACCAAACTAGGTTGGGTTTCACACCGCCTATCACTCTGGAATGTGCGCGAGCTTCACCTAAAGTCATGTGGTTGGGGCACTGATGGATGAAGAATCTCCTGTCTCACAGTCCAGCAACACATCCTATAATAATGATTTCCTTGTCAGATAGCACCTCCTACATAACTTCTCAAAATGACCCAAAGGGACACAATAGTGGAAAGTATTTAGAGGAATATGACAACATGAATTTGAGTGACTGAACTGGCCGCACTGGAAATATACAAGACAGTATTCCAAAGAACTAAAAGTTATAGCTAACAAAGGATGTTTTTCAAAAACTGGTTCCCCTGGAACATTATACTTACTATATGGGGAACCTTCTTGAGAACCAACAACCACTGGATGTGCCCCAAAAAACCACCTCAACCACGAATGCCTCATCCACCAACCTCTCGATGCATGTTTCCCCATATGATAACACTTTCTATGTAATTTTTGGATGAAGACCCCAGAAAAAGATAGGGTACTTAAGCTATTCCTCTGATGCTACTTCCAAAGAGAATAGAACTGACCCTTTGAAAATTTCAACATAATAATTTTCTGATCGTTGGCCCTGCCAAAATTCCTATATCTCTTCCACCTTCCTCTGATTCACCTCCTCTTGTATGAACCATTGGATGAAAGTGGCCTTGAATACCTCCCATGACATCTCACCTTCCATCGATGACACAAAAACTAACCTCCACTGGTCCCTGGTTGGACCCTCAAACAACATTTGAACTGCACAGAATCTAAAAACATCGGGGGAACCTAATGACTTAAAGACAGTCCCAACTTCCTCAAGCCACTTCATATCTTCAAAGGAACCTTAATCACCATAGAAAATGGGAAAAACCTGTGAAGGGAAAGGAATGAGGAATTACTCATTAGGAACATTGGGGACCTTTCTAGGTGGAATTATCGGAACAACACTAATTTAGAAGACCAAATCCAACATCAAACTAAGGCACAAACATAAAGGAACACCTCAAACCAAAACCAAATCACTTAGAATACAATTAAAAAAAACACCACTATAATATCCTTTTTCAAAAACTATCATTTAGCTTTTACAACTCAAAACTACTTTCTTCTGAGGATAATTAACAAGTACCAAAAACCCATTTTTCATGAAATTTTTTTTCTGAAATCATTTTTTCATTCAAATCCACTTTAGGAAAACCATGATAATACTATACTTCCAAAACCCAACCCATTGTATCTCATGAACCGTTACACGTGCGTCCATCCTTTCCCATCCCCATGTGCCAACACGCACTTCTCACACATACCCACACACATGTAAATGTCCATAATAAATAAAAAGGGTCATATTCTATTAACATTCTCAAAACCAAAAGACCCTCAATGTTGGAAAACCCACTTTACCAATTAAAAACTGTTAGTGTATGCATCCCAAATGGGAGTTTTGGTATGATGTGGTCATTCTTATTTGTTATAAATGAACCTCAAGGACTCCTTTGGAGATAACATTAGGTATTTGGGACTTCTTATTTTATCATTTAACTTGTTATATGAGGAGGTTTGATAAACTCGAGCCCTCCCTCCCATTTATTTTTTTATTCTGTTTTGTGTCCCCATTAATTCCTCTATGGGGGGTGGCAGAAGCCTCCCTGTCTAGAACGGTCTTCCATCTCTCCTCCCTCCTTCTTCATGCGCATTCGTCCTTCCATGTAGAACCCTCTAGGTTTAGTTCGGTGGCTATCTCCCAAGTTAGCACCTCCTTCCCTAACATCCCCTCCTCGATGTGTGTGATGGGCCCGACCTCCCTTGTGACTCTCGTCTCCCACATGACGCATCTCCTGTAGTCCTCTTGCACCATCCCTCACTCATGATGGCCCTCCCTTCACCACTTTATCCTCTATACGCGATGGAGATGGCTCCCTCTTTCCTGCATGCGACGACCCTCTCCTCCTGCAGAAGTTCTCCCCGACGGTGTCGCTCCCACCCATGGATCCTCCCACCGGCCACCCCAACTCATCCACCAGCCTCACCCACTGTGAATCCCGATCTCAGTTCCCCTACCTTCATAAAGGGAACTTCTATTCCACGTGGGCCTCCATCATGATCACGCTGCTTCCTGCGATCGGCCCCGACATCCAGCAGGGTCCCGCCGGCCAACCCCCCTTAATGCATATCGGCCCTCCTGTCGTGGCTGCCGACGACTTTCTTGTGTGCCGACGACTCCTCCTTGTCATTCCTTAATGTTCTCCATGCCTCCCTATGATAGCCTCCTATGCACCATAGTGGTGCACTAGTACTCATTCTCCCTCCACTGTAACGGCCTTTTGCTGTTGCACCTCCCTGTGATGGCCTCTTGGGCACAATAGTGGTGAGCCAGAACTCACACTTCCTCCAATATGGCGCAAACTACTTGAAATTCTTAAATCGGGTCCCTTTGGTGTCGTTAGAACCCGCAATGACTCTACGGAATAACTAACTCCCGTTGTTGGCCCCACTAGTGCAGATTTCCTAGTGCTCTGTCAACCGGCCCTATCTGTGCGGTTTTTATACTGTGCCAGTGACATCTTCTTTCATCCATCATCCTAAGGGGGTGGTTCTATCTTGAGGGGGAGCTATGATCATTTATTGTTTCCTTTTTATTTCATCTTGTTTTGTAATCATGCTGGGTATGTCCATCTTGATGGGAATTGTTTGCAGTCTCTTGACTTATTTTTTTTCATTATGTGTTCAAGCTAGGTACACCTAGCTTGAGGGGGAGTGTTGGAGTCTTCATCCCATATCATTATTGTGGTTTTATGTGGTCATTTTTTTAAAATAACCCCAAGGCACCCTTTAGAGAGAACCTTGGGGATTCAGTTCTTCCTCTTCTATCATTTAACAAAATCCATTTCATGGAAAACAAATCCGTTTAAATCCATTTTCCTTTCTAAATCCACATTCATTTTCAATATACACTTACACCAACAGATATAAAAAATGAAACACAACAAACAAAGGACCACCGGAATGAGGGGCTAGTTCATAAGCCTAACCCAAAAACATAGTGGTGAGACATGCACGAAGTAAGTCATTACACTAGGGGGACTTGAATCGGGCACTTGGAGTTCACATGGGTCAACACCCCACATAAGGTCACAACATAACCCGACTCACCTACGATGTAATCCCTCAATTACCAAACAACCCAAGGCACAAGACTTAATCACGAACTACCCATGGTGGCTCAAGTTTCATAATGAGAAAGGGTTCAGGAATCCCTTCCTGCACCGACTTATCGAGTACCAATAACCCTAGCCTCCATCTACCATACATCTCAAATATCAAGAACCTACTCTGATACCATTTGGTCACAAACCATTCGGAGTCGACCCTGAAACGGTCACCTGATCCGGTCCGCAACATATCTCGAGGAGTGTTCCCAACCCCCCGAAAGGTAACAAGTGACATGCATCAAAATAAAACAAGAGTGAACGATTTGACCCAATAATAAATAGGATCATAATACCAATTATTGAGAATGCAGAAGAGCATACCATAACTAGATCTTAATAAATGAAAAATCTAGTATAATAAAAATACAACTAAATAAAACTAACACTAAAAGAACAAGAAGCTACAACAGAATAAGACAATCAGCTACGAACATGATCTCCATGTGACCTCCTGGTCACCTACAACCACAATTCCACCCAGCTTCAAGAGAAAACTTAAACCATAAAAACCTAATCAAAACCTGAACCTAAAAAACTCATGTCTACTAACACCTAGTGGTATATGTAGGGGTGATATAACAACTCATAAGGAAATCACCAAGGATTCCATGTTTTTTCTTTCCCAAAACATTCCATTAACAGTGGTATGAAATAAAATTATTAAAATAGATATTTCACATTTTATTAAAAAAAACCCCAACATTACCGTTTCCTAGGCCAATACATGACACCAACCATTTTAAAGAAAATGATAATTTTATAACAAAAAAACAACCCAAACAATACTAGTAACAATTTTAAATGGAACAAAATTAAATGAATTTTTTTTTTCAAAAATTATATTTTTAAAACAAAGAAATTAATTTTAAAATTACCCACCCAACCTACCATATTCTCATGAGAGTTGCAATATAATCATTGAGCACTGCTCAGGGGAAAAACCCTAGGAACAAGATAGTTATGGAACCCTGGTAACTCATATATCGGTGTAAGAGCAACCATAAAAATAGTTGTTCTCGGTCAAGATCCACTAGTAGGGAACATACCCATAACCTAGTGGTCCCTGAAATCTTCACCACCATCATCAAAGATTACTTAATGTGTTCAACGTCAAACATTCTATATAAAATAGGGGCCAAACCAAAACAAATAACTAGAATACTAGTACAAGTCTACCAACCTAGATACCAAGGCATCCCTTTTTATAAAAAATTATATTTCACACATCAAATGTTACCACATACACCATTTATCAACCAAACTAAGCATATAATTTCATAATCCCCCACTTACACATTACAATCCTATTTTACAGAACTTATTCACACCATATAATTTAAATATCACTTCAAAAACCATGAGGAACACCACCTTCTCGATAATTGTCTAAACAAGACTTTGCACATTTTATGAAAAACATGAAACTCTAAAAATATGACAAATGGGCCTTTATATTTAAAAACCCAAATTCATTTACAAAAACATTTCCAAATCATTTCCAAAACCATCTTCACGAGTGAAATTCCAAACAACCCCTCCAACAATTTTTTTCCCAAAACACACATTCCAAAATCCAAATGGGCATAACCCCATGAGATACAATTTTAAAAAACATTTAGAAAACACAAAAAGGATAGAAAATTATTCAGAAAACATGGACCATTTATGAAACCAATATTTTAAGGAACCCCAGTTTAAATCACCATCTTCATTTGAGGGCACAACCATAGTTCACCTAGTGCACCTGGGGATGATCCAACATGAGATGGTACACCAAACATCCACGAGGACACCCAAAAAACCTTTTCCAAAAAATTGACCATTTTTTTTAAAACAACCTCCGATCATCCGCACTGGTTGGGGAACATAAAACAATCCCTTATAAACATGAAACCATTTTAGATCAATTTATCACATTGAATGAGGTAAAATATTACCATAACATACACACCAAATCATGTCCCAAAGAATAAATACCCATCACATCATGATCAAGGCTAAACATTTCATTAAAACCCCTAATTTAAATTTAAATGAACAATGGAATTTTAAACAATAACCCAAGGTTTTATAAACCAGTAAATTTCCCAAAAATCCTTTTAAAATCATATTTTTATTAAATTATACCAACACAAAATCACCATTAGAGTCAATAAATAAATATATTTTAGGTGACAAAGACATTTAATAATTAAATAAAATCAATCAAGTGCTCATGGAGTGTTCTAGAACGGAAAAAGTTGGAAACACCTACCTCAACCATGTGCGGATGTGATGAAACATCAATGAAAGAGAGATCTCATCCGCACTGACCATTATCACACTATAGATCCAAATAAAAACGATCCAAATGTAAAACCTAGAAATCAGGGTTCATCAATTAAAGAAAACCCCCAAAGACAACCTTAGAACAAAGAAAGAAAGAAAAGGATAGAAGCATTGATAAAGGAAACATGGATAATCACCAAACATTATTGACAAATCTCCCAAAAATATCTACAAATAGTAGTAGGAAGTAGGGGAGGATCCTCTGGTCAATGCCCAACATATAGGGTTTCATTTTGGATTTTGAACCACCCAAATTAGAGCTCCAGGTAATAATTTATAAACCCTATAAGTGGATGGACGGTTTTGCTTCCAATTTAGTTAAACAATGCAAGGGCTACTAGAAAACTCCTACAACTTCGCATGGTTAGATTTCATGGTTTGAGAAGGTTGTACGCACACCATGAAACCCAAAAAAAGTTTCCAAAACCCCCCAAATTACATCCCAAACATAAGGGATGTCCACCCATTGATCCTTAAATCTTTTAAAAACAATATGGAGACACCGACGATATCACAAAATCTATAACATGCAACTGTCATCCCACAACATTCCCAATGACAAAGAATAGTTCTATAAGAAAATAAATACCAAGACAACATAAGGAATTTTTTTGGAGACCCAAGTCGAACCTCAACCAAAAGATCCAATAAAGGGAAATAAATAAAAGGAATCAGTATCTGATATCGAGGTGTGACAAGATTAAATCATTTTTGGGTTTTAATATTAGTCTATAATATTTTTTAATAATTTTAAGGATAGTTATTTTTTGAATGGTCTATGTAGAAATGGGGTATTACAATTTAATTTTGGAGGTTAAACATTATTTTCATCATTAAAAAGTTTATTTTCTTAGGGAATTATCTTATCTTATCCTAACCATTCTGGTTTTGGTACTTGTTTCAGGATTGGAGAAATATATAGTTCATCTTTTGTGGATTTATTTTATTCTAGAGAAGTTGATTTCAGTGTGAAAAATGCATCTTGAATACACATCATTTAGAGAAAAATTTGAGTTTCTGTTAAAAATTTATTAAAATATGAAACTCTACTTTTCAAGTAATTATGTTTACTTATGTTTTTAGTATATGTCATAAAATAATTCCTTAAATCTGTGAAAAGTATTTTAAAACCAAAATTTTATTCATTTTCTTTTCTTGAAAAATAACCAATGAACTTTTAACCCATCATAGATATATGGTTTTATGACTATTAACATTCTCCTAACTATGTTTTATGTCACCCTCCTTTAGAGATATATGGTTAGTTTTGTCTTGAATATCCATATTTTCCTACATGTAACCCTACTATGTATTATCTTATGTGACATTCGTTCTTTTGTTTCTTTATTTTAAAGTAGACATATCATTTATCTTTTGTCCATGTGGGATTTCTATAATTAATTTTGAAAAGTCAAAAACCAATTTTCCGATCCCAAGTTCAAATTTCAAGGGAAAAAATTATTAAAGGGTATAAAATTTAACATCATGAGTTAGAAACACTATGTTTTATAGTGTACATGATACACCACATCAAGTTTAAAGGAACAATTAAATATTATTATTTAAATGTAACCATTATAAAAAAGTCATTAGAATGGAGGGAATGAATAATATTAATTTTATTATGAAAATATTATTTTAATAAATATATATAATTATTTATTTAATCAATTATTAATAATTGAATGTAAACACCATTTTAAAATAAAAGAAATTGATTTTCTAAAAAACCATTTAAGTGCATAAAGTTGTGTTTATAAAATAAAAAAAAAAATTCTTGTCAATTTATATTAATGAAATATATATATATATATAATATTCATTATAATTTTTAAATTTCATCTTATATGTTTTATAGGCACGATATAAGAACAAATTCAATCTTATGCATAAAATTGAGTATTTTTCAAAAACCACAGTTTTACAACCTTTTGAAAGAGAACCCATTTTAAATCTGGATTTGGACACTATTATAAGTTATATTTGAAAAAATGGACTTATTATTTGAAATAAGAGTACCAAAATTTACATTATATTAATTTTTGTTATTTTTCTAATAAGATTAATTTTTTAAGGAATAGAGAAAAAATGCATTCTAATATAAAACTAATTTTTAGTCTAATTTATTTTTGTAGTTATATTATCCTTTTAATTGTTTTTAAAGTAGAACTAGATTATTTTGTTATAATTTAATCCTAAGTAATTTGAATAAATTTCACATTGAAATTAGCCTTAAAAACATTGTGAACATTTGAATGTTTTTACATTAAAAATGTGTTTTCTCAATATGCCAACAAGATTAATTTTAAACTAATTGAAGTCACTTAATTTATTTAATTTTTAAAAAATGGACATAAATGGTCGTAATATTTATGATAATTATGATAAATAGGATCAACATAGTTTTTTTAAAATACTAATAGTAACTTTTGTATTTATTTGTATGAACACATTTAATGGTAAATAAGGTAATTAAAGGTAAAAATAATATTATAACTAATATAAAATCAACCTAAAATATGTACTAAATTTATTTTCTGATTTTTTTTCGACCAAAATCATCTTTGCGTTGAAATTATAACCTTTGGATTCCACTTGGGTGTGTTTAAGTCATTTATAATATCTCTATACCTACTAACGTATGGTTTTTTACCACTACGTGTCGCTCCATCTACTCTCTGCGCCTCACACTACAACCCACACAAAAACAAATTACCCGCAACCCCGCGTGCCGACTTCCCTACCCACTGTTACCTTCTTGAAACCTTACCCATTTCCTCTCCTAGAAATCTTCCAAAATTCCTCCCCGCATATCGAAACCCAACCGGTTTCGACTCATCGAAATCTACTGACCTTCCTCAACAATGATACCTCCTCGAAACACTACCCATTTAATCTCATCGAAATCTCCTGAGTTTTCTCCCTGCTGTCGAATCCTCCAACCTACCGAAAATCGACTCATCGAAATCTTAGCCACATCACGCTTCGACTTCTAACACATTCAGAAACTCAGCACCATCGATCCGACGATAAATCATCCACTTCAAGGTTCTACTTCTCGGCACCGCATCCCTCCCCACGATTACTACCGTATCTCTTAAAAATTGCTTCGGCTCGTGATTTTTTTTCCTGTATCTATGGTAACACTTCATTTTCAGCAGAGGGGAATAGGAAAACTGCAAATCCACCATGATCTCGCGATTTCAGTTCCATGCACCTATAGTAACCCCTAAATACATCATTTTGCTCTAAGATATTGTTCCACTATAACATTTCACTGCCTTTTAATTTGATTCCTTATAATTTTGTTAAATGCATATTGCTAACCCTTAAAACATTGCATTCCTGAAGGTATGTTTTAATATTTTCAATCTATTACAACCCATTTGACTATGAAATCTATCTTCTGGATTATATTTTTAGTACTCTATTTTCTTTGTTCATTAATTTTTTTAGAATTTTGTTATCATTGTGTGAATTGATTTGTGATGTCAATTTACATTTTATTTCATTTTTATTATCTTGTCAATTTACATTTTATTTCATTTTTATTAGCTTATATATGGATTTTAAGCATACCATTATCTAATTTGTTTCAGAGTACTTATTAAAATAGTTTTTTTGATAATCTTGAATGGAGTTCATTAGGAATTGAATATTTTATGTTTTTTTATAAAGCTGATTAGAAACTACTAAAATGACTTGAATGTATGGGATTGTAGGGATCTAATTGGTCTCATGACTTAACGATTTTATTTCTACCTGTGTTGGAGGTATGTGATTGTCGGGATATTTTCATGCCTGAAGATATGCTTCACTAATTTGAATATCTTGGGACTATTTTGACTATGAAATATGTCTTTTGATTTCTATTTTCCTGGGTAGTGTTTAACAGGGAAGAGGATCAATTATAATGGATTTTGTTAATTCATATTTTCTTTGAGGTAAACTTACAAGAATTTTTTCTTTGTATATTTTGAACAGTGTTTCTTCTATTAATTTCAGGAGATTGTTTCACATCGAAGAACATTTTTTCTCTTGGGAAAGGGTCAATTATGATGAAGTTGGTACCTGATTGTGATGGTACTGTCACAACATTCTTCTCTTTACTACTGATTTTATGTGTAAACGCATAATTTTTTTATTCGTTTATTGGATGACGGTGACTTACTGGTGTTTTTACCTTTTTATTGTTTCTTATGTGTGAGTTCTATTGATTTCATGATATGGGTTTGCATTGAAGAACATGTTTTTGATTACCTGATAGTTTTTCATTGGCTTAAGAAGAATATTTTGACATAAGTTGGATGTGTTGGTCGTATAATATTTGGAGGTACCTTTAACCTAATCTCTTTCACTATAGTGCTACTCAAATTAAAAAGTGATTTTAGATTGTTTACCCTTCATCTTTTTTTCAGAGTTCTTATTAAAATAGTATTTTTGATACTCTTTAATGGCATTCTTTAGGAATTGAATGTTCTTAATGTATATGATTGGAAACAGCTAAAATGACTTGAAGACGGATCCCTCATCAAAGTAGGCTTCATAAGAAATACAAACATTTTTAGATCTTATCATTTCTCATCAGATCAATGATCAGAGCATTAATGTGTTTTGTAATGGAATAGCTAAGCTGGAGAAGAAATACAAACAATTATTGATCTTATCATGTCTCATTCTCTCTGATTTCTGTTTTCCATAATCATACCCACTGGAAACCAGTAGAATACATACAATCCCATATGGATCTTCTTATATTTTACACTAGAGATCAATATCACTGTTCTTTTATTTTATGAATACCTTCATCTTCCTGTCTGACATTGACATAATCCAATTTTTTTATCTTTTTATTGAATTTATATGACTTTCATTGTATATGGTTCTTTATCATTTATTGTTGTAGTATATTACTTTATAGATGAAATCCTATGCATGAAAAGCATTTCTATCTCTTTCCTTTATCAAAATTCATGATCCTACTTTCAAAACGCAGTTTTGATAGTTTATTGATGTTGTCTATGACTTGGAAGATGTTTTTTATAGCTATACTCATATAGTCATTGCATATAATCAATTATGGCCTATTGGAACGAGTTAAGTTGCCACACCGCAGCAGGATTAGGAGGTGCACTTGGTAGTTCGTCATTGGCTTAAGAAGAATATTTTGACAAAAGTTGCAGGTGGTGGTCATATAAAATTTTGAGGTACCCTTAACCTAATTTCTTACCTTCTTCCACAACTCTCCATAGTAGGTGCGTTTTTCTACTCTTCTTCCCTTTTATCTTCATTTATTATTCATTTCAAAAACCCAATATTATGTGAACATTAATAATCTAGAGTATATTTGGGTTAATTCTGAATGCTATATTTAGAATCCATTATCCATTATAGCGTCATGGTCTATTAGAATCATCATCAATTAATTCCCAATGGTTCAGATTTTATTGACTCTCACCATGTTGCAGATGCATCCCTCCTAAGGTTATTTTCCTTTCATATATACTTTGTGATGATATTATCCACTGTTAAGTTATTAATTTCACTCTATTCATACAAAATTTCAGTATTATAATACAATGCTATTGATTTCATGTGGTTCACATCATTCAAAATCCATCATTACATTATATATATTTCTCATTTATTAAAATGATGACTTTTGGTTATATATAAGACTACAATGCACCCATTAAATGCATTATTATTCATGCATGGTTTGATGAATGATGTAGATATTGTGATAGCATCGACACTTGAATAATTATCACCCTAAGTCGAACCCATTAGGGTACATAATGTATTCAGTTTGTGTTCAATATTTTCACATCTCCATTAATCTATAGTTAATTTTCGTTTTAATGAGTTTTCAGAGCAATCATATCTTATTTTATTTATGAATGTACATATTGAGATGCACCCATGCGATGTGAACATGATCGTGCAAAGCTTGATTCCAATATAATGTAATAATCCTATAATGGATCCCCAACATTGATGTTCCAGAATCATTTATGATTTGAGAAACATATGTCATGACCACTTCAAGGAATGGGTCAACAAACATACCTTACGGGAACAAAAATGGTATGTTTTCTATTATAATTATTTTTGTATTAGATTGACTTTTCAGTCAGTATTTCTTGACTATTTTTTTGGGTATCCTAATTAATATAATAGACTTTTCTAACATCTTTCATTTCCTTACCAGGATAGATTATGCAACTGAATTAGTTAAGGGAAAGATTAAAACAAACACATTTCTGTTCATATTGTTTGACACCTCACTGTAAGAGGTGTATGAGGTGATGGTTGATTGGAAATTTCAACACATATTGATTTATAAATTTTGTTTAGACTGTTTGAAAATTTCTGTTATTTGGGTTGTCTGAATAGAACTTAGACATGTATGTTTCCATATGGTTCTTACAAGGGTTCCAGATTTGATAGATTATTTTCTAAAACATGCATGTTATTGGTTATATTCTAATTTTTATTACAGTTAGTTTTCAATATATTTTTTTACTGGATTTTGGTTATCTGTTTTATGGTAGTAGACTTTTATATTTCTGGAGTTCTCTTTTCTATGTAGTTCTGTTTTTATCGAATTTTTCTGGCCTGCATCAAATCATAGTAAATCCAAAATTACCTTTAACTTAACTGTATAAAAAAAAATATTAGAGCATGTATTTTATTTCTTGACATTATGGTTAAATTTATGTTTCACTGATCACGACCCAATTTCTTCTGGGGGTGGATAGGATAAACTCAAAACATGAGGCTTTTTCATTATGAGTTGGTCATTACTTTATTCACACATTCTAAGGTGCATTATATTTGGAAACAACAGTTTGAGTTGGGATGTTTTTTAAATAGATCACTCATGTCCATGTTATGATAATTTATCATTAAGAAATTGATGTAACCATTATTATATAGCTTTTTATGATACATAGTTTCAATATAATTTTAGGTCATCATGACATGGTTTTATGGAAAAACCAGGTGATAGAAGTTCGAATTTTTTTGTAAATAAGCATACTCAGCTGCAAAAGGTAAGCCTCACAGCAGATTCCAATCACTTTAATCATGAATCCCTAAATTAAAATTTTAGAAAAATGGATTTCATGATACATTGTTATGTATTTATTTTTATGAACATTTGCAACATTTGAAAAGAGTGATGTCATTTCACAAAATTTACAGCACTATTTAGAAGTGTTTCCACACACCCATGCTACACGATAAAGAATAACTAGTGGAATTCAACAAGTGAAAAGCACACTTGATGAGTCATTGAAAAAAAGTAGAATTTACACCATCTGTAGGAAGTAAACCGACACTAACGGTGTGTGTGAGGTAGAAGAACCATTGATCCTGGTACTCATGAAGAATAAGAAACATGAACCTCTATGTTTTATGAAGTGAAGATGACTATACTATAATTGTTTTTATTTGTAGGGGTTTAACAGTTGAAAAGAAGAATCATGGAGTTTTCATGATTCAAGGACAGTGCGCAAATGAAACCACGAATCTACTCTTTTTTAAGATGCCTAAGTCTGTTCATGGTTAGTTTTTCAAGAATATAGAGAGCACATGAGGCGGAGGCTTCGAGATGTTCTTCAGAAAGTGTGTCTGTGCATGTGAAGAAAGAAGAACAAAGGAGGATAACCTATTCAAAGGTACACACCCATCAGGTGTTGTATTCATTTATAAATTTTCAATTTTTCATTATGACATGACACCTCATGAGAATATATCAAACAAACACATACATTATCATTGGCTCCAGAACTAACTCAAGCTGCTAACTCTAATACTAATAGCTTCTGTTTATTCTATTAAGTAGATGTTGTAGTGTTGCTGCATTGCAGCTGATATGGCCTTGGGATTATGGAAACAAGCGGATCATCCATCGTTGGAGACATGTTATTGTAGGTAATTTTATTCTATATGTGACAGAGGAAGAAAACAAAGTAACAAAGGGATTTATTTAATGAAATTAAAGGTTATGTTTCTTCTTTTTCCCATCCTGTTTATTGCAATTTATGAATTTCATTACAAACAATGAAATTAACATGAATGTTGTGGACTTCACTACCTGTGATTCCTCCAGGTATTAAAATTGTGGTGGCATCGATTTGGTAGAGAAACTGATGATGAAATCTGTTGCAAGGTACACAATCATCTTGGAAAAGGTAACATCATTATTCAAATTTGACATTCACAGCAACATGAAACCCCACTTTTCTCTTATAAATTAATCATATAGGTCATATATTTGAGGATTATGATGCTATTTATCAACCATAAATTAGTTAAACATCCAATAATAAACACATAATAACAAATATATATATTCTCTACCCTATCAAAGTCTTCTTTATTGTTGGGTAAGTGAATGATATTCCATTCATACTTTTGATTATGAGTTCCATTACTATATATTCAATATTGATTTAATTTGTGTCCTTATATTTTTCAATGATTGCATGCACAATATACATATTATTGTTTTCGAATATATATTATATGTACTCTGATCATAGTATGGCATAACTTTATTAGTATGTATTGTTAATTTTAAACATTTTTATTTTTGGCAGATATACATGTTGGATGATTTTTTAGGTGGTGATATGCTGGATTATTACCTATTATTCTGAAAATAAATTCCAGGTAAAACTAGAGCTATATTTTTATTCTTGTCATTATTTTATTCTTGTCATTATTTTACATTTTTCATTTTATAACATATAGTTTACTATATTTATAGTTATTTAAGGATCATTGGTGCACACCTCATAATCATTATGTTTGATATTTTCGTATACTTTCATCATGTTTTGAATGAATATGTTATATAGAGGGGATTGAATTTATTGTTGTAGGTTATTGTGGGCTATAAAAAAGATGAACCAGTTATTGGTGACTGCATTTTATACATGTAATTATCAATGCATCCTTGAAATGAGTGCCTTGCATATTAATTCTCGAAATCTATGCATATAGTCATATTTTAGTATACTATTTTTATTTCTATTTATTTTAGTATACCTAATTAGCAATTACTAAAAGATCTAAAACTATAAACTAATTTTAAAATTTTAGGGGTATTTTCTCAATCAAGAAGATTCTAGGATTCGTTGAATCAACTGTGAAACATTTTGGAAAGCTGGATATTCTTGTAAATGTTTTAGTTTTGAATTTTGTTATGTCACAAAAATATTTGTCTCTGAATGGGTTTGGAGAATGTTATGAAATCATATAAAAATGTTTGTGGTAAAAAAGACACATTGAAATTTTTATAGGATGAATCAGTTGCAACATCAAATAAAAAATTGTGAAACATTCATAAACATTTAGTTTCTCCTTTGAAACTAAATTCAAAATTGTTTTGAAGCTGAATGATTCAATATACTTCTGAATATAATATATATATATATATATCAGTTTGTACATGACTTTATTCCATTGTAATTATTCTTGAAATAAATATATTTATTTGTGTTTTTCGGGGATACTGTATGTTATAATGTTATTGAGTTATATTTCTTCCCATATTGGTCTTTCTTGTTTTGAAATAAGATATGTGTCCATGCATATTTCCCAATATTCTGAAACCAGATGCTTATATCATAATGAAAAGGCATTGTTGCATTTTTGTGACCGCATCTGGTTTCTCGATTTTCACGAAGGTTCAAAGATTCTGAGATTTAGTTCAGCCAACCAGTCATGCCGTCCAAATATTCAACCACTCCAAGAAATAAATTAACATTTAGATTTGTTTTTATGTAATTACACCTTTATTTCAATTTCTCAAATTAATCCATGCCTGTGTTCTTTTAAATCTGCAGGAACCCTTCTATCCTAATGTTCAGGATCTATGGCATGGACATAGCTAGCCACAGTTGGATGGACAAGATGAGGCCCTAGGACCAATCAAGGGATGTACTGCGAAGGTGACATATTTGTTCACAAGGGGATGATTGATTTATTAGTGGTGATGAAGTCCTGAGAAACACCTGCTAGAAAGTTAGTGGGAATATATTCATATAAAAGAGGGAGAGGATTTACTGTAGCCTTAGGAATTTATCAAAAATAGTATAGAATATTTCTACTATCACAGGTTCAATGTTCACCAAAGACTCCTAAACATTCCATGAGAAGAAGTCATGAGTTGTCCAAATTATTTATTTATTCTACAATATTGATTTGTTTTTATGGATGATACCCTGATTCCAGTATCAACTAATAATCCTATAATTAGACTATTTTAGTATTCTTCTAGACATAACGACGCATATATATATAAGGTTAAAAATTCTTATGAAATTAAATCAAGGATGTGTTATTATATTTGCATCATAAAGTGAAATTTATTTATGATGATGATGGGTTAAAAATATGAACTTCGAACTATATTAGCTATCAAATACACCAAACAGAATGATATCATGATTTCTACTAATCCTCACCCCAACATCTTTTCAAGCCCACCAACTTCGTTCAAAATCCAGAAACCTTGAAACTCTCTCTAGGATGCCTTCCACCATTTATCGCAATTTCTCATCCTTCCTCCAACTTCTCTTTCATCTGCACCTTTTGATTCATATATTTCTCTTATCTCTAACTCTTCCATTCCATTGTGTTTCATCTCCCTCAAAATTTGTCTTCACTTTATTTCCTCATGTCATGGGCACCCCATTCACTTCATTGTCATCATTTTATTCTAAAAATTATATTGAGTACAATGATAATACAATTTTTTTGAATGACATAGAACCACATGATTTGAAAGTAAATTGAATAGTCACGTGCATTTGCACGGGCACAGTACTAGTTATATTCAAAGAGAAGACATTTTTGCCTCACCCTTGTCATTAAAACGAATTTTTAATAGGGAGTTATACAGGGGATAACTTCAAATATAAATATATTTTGGAATATAAAATTTTTACATAACTCATGTAAATTTTTTTATAATTTTTAGGAAATGAATAATTAAATTAAATGGAGACACAATGATAATGTAGTAATTTCTTAATTTATAAAAGAATCAAATAAATAATATTATAAATATTCAAATAAAAATAATTTGACATAATTGATTCATAACAGAATTATATGAATGAATTTTAAATTTTATGTAATGACCCTGAAGTTCCATGTATATTTTTTTAAATATATGGGAATTTTACGATTTCACGAAAATTGGCGGTGCGTGATTCCGAGGGCCAGAGTGCCCAAAATGAATTTATGAACTTTTTTTGGGTATATTCAGTAAATGTGAAATTAGGTTTTTATAACTTTTAATCTGGTTCATAGAGTAGAAATATGAGGGCACTGTTGAACTCTCAGTGCATATATTCTCTTTAAGAGACCTTCACCTCGACCGTAGTGGGTTGAGGGTGAAAGGTTGTTTTTGTGTTTTTCGTGAGAGAATAAAATAAAATAAAAACCTTTAACATTTTTATTTTTGAAACCCTTCTACATGGGTTATGGTGGTGGGGACCATTCGAGCCTAAATCCCCCAATTTGAGTTCCTAAATGTGGGGACCACCCGAACCCTCTTAATGGGAGAAACCCCCTCTTAATGGGAGAAACCCCCTTGAACTCCCTCTTTAATGTGGAGTTAACCCATGGACATCCTCCAAATTTATTATGCCAACGTGGTACAATTAATTTTTCCAACGTAAATTAAATTAATAAACATAATTTGATTTATTTTGGAAGCTCTTTTCTTTTGATGATTGGTTGGCGATGTGGGGATAATTGGGAGAATGTAGTGGAGAAATCGTACCTCTCCAACGAATAACTTCTCCTCCAAATAAAGAAAGCCAAAGAACGTTCTTGGGAATCAAGGAAGAGGACGATGCATGAGCTGACTTCAGAAGCATGATTACATAAATGACAAACTTTGGCACCCTTTCCACCTTCACCATTTTCATCTCGCGACACAACAACCAACCTTCAAGGTAGGGGTTTGATGTTTTAAATACCACCTAACCCATTCTTGATTGTTTTTCGTGATTCAAAAGTTGTTGAACCACTTGCAACCGCTCTAATATAGAGGGTGTAGGCCAGACAAACATGGATCGACTTCTCCACAATCCTTTGTGTTTTTTTATGAATCTTTGCGATGGAGAAAGATGGAAAATAGAGCCATCTATTGGCACCGATGGGGCATGGGAACGGCGGTCGTCACACAGCCGACCGCGACGAAGGTGACGGCCTGACCGCGCCGCCCGATGAAAGAGAATTGTGGTGGACCACTGCACTACGGCACCCCACCGCACCACGGCTTCCCCACTACACTATGTCACCCTGCCCCACCACATCCACCACCTCCACATTGCGGAGCCCCGCCCTCACCGCTCCGCGGGCACCCTGCCACACCGCGGTCGCCCCGCCGCATCGCGGTGCCCCTACGCTCCGTCGCTACCCCAGAGAACCGTAGCCAACCAACGTTGTACGGGCTTCCTAGCATGGGCTAGGCCGCATGACAAGTGAGGCCAAACCCAGCGGGTCGGGCTGGGTTGGGCTAGGTCAGTCTGACCGGGTCGGACCAGACCCGGACCAGTTTCGCTCTTATACGTTCTTTTGGCCATAACATTGGCAACGAGCGTCCGTTTGATGAACCGTCTGTGGTTCAGGAACCCTTGGAGCGATATGGTCGTTTCTGTATACACCACATGAGATTCGGATAATGTTGGGGTATGGTTGGGTTGGATCGAGCACGAATCCAACCAGGCCCTCAGAACTAAAAGGCTAATAACTTACAGACTGAGCATTCGATTGACGAACCGTCTGTCATATTGAGACACCTATGGCATGGCAGTCCGTTGGGATACATTTTCATGGGACTTTTTGAAAGTTGGAATAACGACCAGTGGCATGAGGATCAGACCCTCGTGGAGACGAGCAAGCTTAGTGCGAGAACCCTGTAGCTGGCTAAGACATGAGAAAGGAGAGCTTCGTGGGTCTGTGTTTGAGGGTCCCACATGGAACCGCTCTAAGAATCCATGAATAACTACACTAGGATCCTGTGATGGTTTGATGTACTAGGATCCTGTGTGGGTATGACGATGTTCTAGTATTCTTTGTGGGTATGACGATGTACTAGGATCCTATTTGGGTCTAACGATGTACTAGGATCCTCTTTGGGTCTGATGATCTACTTGGATCCTGTGTGGGTATGATTATGTACTTGGATCTTGTGTGGGTATGATGATGTACTATGAGCCAGACGAAGATTTAGGATCCTCCGTGGGTCTTACACTTAACATAGTATGATAATTCAGTAGTTACATCTAATCATCCCTATTATTGTACCTAAGATATACCTAGTGTGAGCTGAGTCCGTACCTGTGTGTTGTTTTCCATAGTAGTGATACCTTGGTGGTATTATTCTATGTGGCCTACCTGTTCGGTACATACCTTTGTGGTATTCCTTCCTTTGTGGAACAGTTGAGCTTTGGGTAAATCAGTTGGGCATTGTGTTTCCTCATGATTGTGATGGGGTTACATGATAACATTCGTATATATATGGGAATATATATAAGTAAGTTTGTAAGTTGGTTTAATGCTTTGTGGTTTATCCTTTGTGGATTTTTTGATACCTTGAGGGTCTCAGTGTCCCTACTGAGTATCTTTATACTCCCCCAACACGGGTAATGCCTGCACCCTGTTGTGTTTGGTGTAGATGACAGACAATGCTGAATGAGAACGAGAGTACTAGGACTGAAGGTAGATCGGAGGTGGACATTAAACGAGGTGAACTGTAGAGACAGTCATTCGTGAGATGTTCCTACACTTCTGGTAGCATCTGTGGTTGACGATACAAGATCTACTTTCCACATTTTAGTTGTTTTGTACTTTTCCAGTTGTAATTATACTTTTCCAATTGGGTATGTATTCTGGACCCTTTTACATATTGTACTCACTCTATTTAATATTCAATTTACTCGTGTTCATATACTGTTGTGTCCTTGGTTGCGTGTGTTTACAGGTTATACAGGCAACGTCTTCCCGGTTTCTGGGAATACGCCTTTCAGTGCTAGTCGCTAGCCCCTGGCATATGGATGGTGGGTATGGGGTAGTCACGGAATGGGCCCTGTGGGATAGGTCATGACATGTTATAAATTATTTTAATGAGTTTTTTAGAACATATAATGTTGTTATGATATTTTTAAAAAGACAAGAAATGAATAGGGACATAATTGACAATAATGGTATTTTAAAATATAATATATATTATAAATATCCAATTTCTAACAAATTATTGGGATAAGTCATAAAATTTCATAAAAGAATAATTTATTGGTATTTTGGTGTTTTATTGTAATTATATTAACCCTAAAAGAATAAATTACATGATATCACATTAAGAATTATTAAGGGTTAAAACAAAAAGATAAGGATCAAAAAATAAACCATACATGTGTAATTTTTATTTTAAGAATTTATTTAGACCCATTATCATTATATAATATAAATAAGTCACTTTTGAAACATTTTTAGTATAAAAGTAATTTATATTAAATTAATATTTTGAATAATTCCACGAGTTCCCATCCCCTATCTAATAAAAGGAAACACATTATTCTATTTTCTTTACACATAAAAACATATTTTTTCAGAAAATATATTCTGAAATTTATTACTAGAATACCTACCCACATTCTTGAGGCCTCATTTTAGGCATAACACCCTCATTAGAGGTGTTAAGTTGTTAATCAAAAGAAATCATCCAAGGAAGATGTATCGTTTTTAATAAAGTATTTCTATTTTATTCCTTCTTCCACTTCCTTCAAATCATATTCAACAATTATTATATAAAATATCCAGTATCCTAAATATAAATAAATTTTATTATGTTACTATACTAACCAAAATCAATATCCACTTCCATCACATTGGAAAATAATTAATCGTTCGTGCGTACGTGTGAACTACAACCTCCACGAACTAATATAATTCATTTTTCATTAACATATCTCAGATTCTATTCATAATGACAGAATTAATGTGTAAATATTATATCAATAAAATATTTATCATTATGAAATAATAATATAAAATTTATTTTAGTACCTTTCAACGCACATAAAAATTATAATTTCGTTCATGTGTACGTGTGAATAGTCACCAACACAAAGTGATGTGATTTATTTTTCTTCACCAAATCACATGGATGATATATATATATATATATGAATATTAAATTTAAAAATATTATATTAATGATATTATTATCATTGTGTAATTATAAAATTACAATTAACTTTTTTTTATAATGACCATTTGAAAATGGAAACGTTACTCATGCGTACTTACGACCTACTATATTCTTGATTATAGCATTGTTCATTTTTCATAAAAATACATCAATGGATTGTTTTAAAAGAATAATTGATGTCTAAATTTTATCATTATTTAATAAATATTTATCTAGAGATGATGGACTAATGAAAAAATAGACTATTGAATTCATAACAAAGTCATTTATGACATCCTAGTATCAGATGTTCAAAAAAAACAACCAACAAGAATTAAGTAATTGTTTTAACATGATAATAAGAGTTATAAAAGGAATAATTAACACTAAAAAAGACATAAAAAAATTAAATATTTAACATTAGTTGATTTTTTATTATGATAATGATTTTACTTTAAAATTCAGACTTAGTTAAAGGATGTTCTTTTAAAAATCCACTTTCAAAGTTACTCATTAAACTATTTTTAAAAAATCCAAAAGAAATGTTATTTTAAATTATATAGAATTAATTGATTTTATCAATTTTTTACTAATTTAATGTTTTTATAATTCTATTAAATGTTTTATATTTTGTTTTCAAATATATTTTTTAAATTTTTGAGTGTCTGACTTTGTAAAAATGAAAGGTGATTTCAAAGTGGGAAATTTATTATTCATTTATGCCTTATTTTTATGTTTTAACTATGTTTAGATTATTTAGAATTGTTTATGTATACAATTTGTTCCAAGATAAACTAAGTTTGAGTGAGACTATGATATATCTATCGTATATTGTGTATGGAGACAAAGTTAACCAGTACGGTTTCTCCTAAGAGATTAAGAGAATATACTATGGTGGGTATTACAAATGTGACCATAAAGGTTACTCCCTCTATAGACATGAAATATATTATAAGAGTAATATAAAATTGATTCCACAAGTTACCATTATGATTTATGTTTCTTTATCGAGTTTTTATTTAACTTATTATTTCATTAGGTAAGATAAATAGCTTATGTTTTATGGGTGAAAAATATGATTTTTTGAAAATATTTTCAGAAGTTTAAAAAATTAATCGACGACAGTTTATTTCATTTTTTATGTACCTTTCTGAGATTTTTGTGATCTTACCAAGTTTTAAAAAGTTGTTCATATGGGATAAGGATGGGTAAGAGAAAGAAGGAAGTCAAGTTGATATTATGAAGGTCATTTATGAAAAAGAATCTATGATTTCCTTTATAATTTTTATATTTTGGAAAACAAGGACAATGTTTTAGTACTATCATATTGTAGGATTATGGGATTTTATGTATGAATGATGGCCTAATTATATATAAATCTAAACTAGAAGAGATACAGAATGTGAAACAAATTAAATTCCTGATTAAAACTCAAGATTATGTAATGGTTAAGGTCAGGGCCTTATAAGAAGACTTCATAGTGAAACATAAATCACCAAGAAAATAAGTTCGAATTACATCCTAAAATCATAATAATTTATAATAGATCTATTTTGAAATATAAAACAAATAAGAGTGATTATGACCTAGGGAATAGAATTAGATTATAAAAACCCCTTACAAATTTAGTAATTTATCAATCAAAAGTCATTGGAGCTTGAAAGTGATATGGTTCTATAAATCCCATGAGTTAAATCATGGAATAAAACAAAATAAATTCAAGGGAACTGTATGCCCCATGGAAATTATTAATTGGGGAATAAAATTAAAACATATCATAATGAAGATAGTTTGAGAAGAAACCACTTACCTGGTTTCCTTACTTTTTCATGAAACATTAACTTTCCTGGAGACATGATATTTCCTAGTAAGTAACCTCGAAATTGAAGGGAATATGATAAATATGATTGACCTACAGACTATGTTCATGGGAGAGGGTTTTAGTGAGATTAAAATGGTAGTGTTTAAGGAGGAATTCAATGGATATGATAGTTTAGAAGTGTTGAAGGCATCATATTATCATAAGTGAAGAGAAGTGTTGTTTTACAAAAACCCATTGGATTTCAAAAAGTAAATATCACTATTAAATAGTTAGTGGATTCATTATAGGATAAATGAGTAAAAGGGGGAGTTTATTAATAATTACAAACATCAATAATTCAGTTGTAAATATTATTTTACCATTTTTGGTAATTTCTCCCTCATTAAAAGTCTTTTTACAATATTTACATTTTACCATGGTAAATAATTTTTATCTTTAGTAATAAATTTTAATTACCAGAATTATAACCTACCTAATGAAATAATTTTAACAATTATATTTGAAATTTTGAATCCATTTTATTAAAATAAAATATCTAGGAGTAATGAAATTTAATTTAAAAATTAATGAACATAAACAAAAAAACCATTTTTTTGAATGATAACATTACTGAGATTTTAAAATAATATTTGATGAAGTTATCATGGTTACTTATTTTAGAGACATAAATTGATTTATTATGAATTGAATATATGGTATGAGGATTCCATGGAATCCAAAAAATAAATGTCACCCCAAAAATATATAATCTAAAAAGAAGACACAAAATTCTTTATATTAATGTTGTATTTTTCTTTTTATATAAAAAACTATGGAATATGTATTCTATGAATGAATGAATATTTAAAAATTCATAACATTACTCCTTAATTTATAATTTTATTTCTTTAATGGTTATTAAATTTTCTAGTTTAAGCTTACATAGTAATAAAAATCCACATTCATAGGAAATTTTGAGAATTTATTCTAAAGCTAATATATACTTGATAAATCGAAAAATGATTCTGATTATTTTTAAATTCACATACTAAAATTTATAAATCTTATTTCTAATAAAAATATAAAATGTGTTGAAAATTATTTTTATAGAAAAATAACTTTTGGTATATTTACTCTATTTTTTTTAAATCACAAATTATTATTGAGTAAAGATATCTTACTATTATTAAATCAATTTAAACTTAGTTACTTCAAATAAATTTCCATTTTCTATGAAAATAAGCTTTTATGTATGAAGTAAATTTAGAAAAAAGTGCATTAGAAATGTATATAACTTTATGATATGACTATACATATAAATATTTTTTTACAATTTGATATCATCCAAATTTTTACTTATATAACCCTTTATGATCTTCATGCAACACATAAGCATTGGAAAATATTTGGTTGTAGTGAAGGCAGGTGATTCATCTTCTGTGGAACTTGTGAAAGTATTTGTGAGATAGAACTTCTCTATAATAGGGTTACGATCAAATTATAATTTATTGAGTATGGATTGTGATTGGTCATGAGAGAAACCAAACCAATTTACCTCCATTATAAGATTGGATATATAGGATTCATATGAAAGAATTTTTCTTCTAGATATCATATCTTCTTACTTTATTTATTTTTTTTGTAATCTAATAACATCAATTTATACTAAATAATATTATAGATATGATTTAATGGTATATATAATACTCAAAATATTTCATTGTTTTTTCAAATTAGTTTTTTTTCATGTGAAACACACTATTAAAAATTTATTTATTTAAGGACAATATATAGTTGAAATCTCAAGTAGTTACATTCTACCCAATAAATAAATTGCATCCTTGCAATTTCAATTATTACTCAGTAACAAAGTTGGATACCTATATTTTTAATATGACTCAATATAGAATTTTCTAAAGAGTTATAAATCATGGTTATTTACTTATAATAATTATAATAAAATATTGTGATTCTTCCTAATAATTTGAGTTAAATTCTATTTATGGTTTCATTTTAAGAAAAAATTAATTTTCCATTGAGTTTACTGTTCATAAATATATGGAAAAATATCATAAATTGGTTTATGGGATGAAATGTGATCCTATATTTTATTAATAACAACCCCCCACACACATATCTCTTATATCTCATTGTTCCCCAACATGGTGGTGTAGGTGTAAAGTTGATGTCAAACGATGAATTCAATAGAGAATCCCCTTCCTATTTATAAGGATCATTAATATCCATGATCATACCCTTACCAAAACCTTGCATATTTTTACCTCTATTTCGTCGAATTTTTTCATCTATGTCTTATCTCATGCATATACTGCCAGCTTCCACATATAAACTCCAATCTCTTCACCTACTTATTGCACCATTCATGGTGGTACCTATTCTATAAAACCCTATTAGCTAAAGGCTGGTGAGGTATGGACGCCTCTCCACATTCAATATGAGTGGTATTTCATGTGTCCAAATACGAACATCAAACACCTAAATTATTTCCCACACATGTTGAATGGGTTCACTTGATTAAGGGAATCAAACATGATTCCTAAGCTACTACCAGACCCAAGATCACTAGGTGGCCTCCTTTTCACCTAAAAACTGTGTCATGTGGTACTTCTGGTAGAGGAACGGTATTTTATCCTATATCCCCCATTTCTATGGTGATTTCAAATTCTTTAGATACATTGAGGAGTACACATGGTAGTATTGTAGAGATGGATGATGAGGAAGATGATTCCTTGTAATCTTTTACTATTGTAGCGATGTAATAATCTCTACAAGATAGATACTGGTTGTTTTTTAATCCCCCATTCAATTTTAATAATGGGGATGTTATGGGTAATCTTAACATGATCGATGAATACTGAGTCTACATTGAAATTGTTAATCCATTATGTTAAATCCTTCTAAAATACCCATACTAATATTTATATTCTCGTAATCATAAATCTTGAAAAGAAATCATTATACAACTAGATATTTTATTTGATATAAAAACATCATGGTGGTATACTTAGAAAATAATCTAGGCAACATAGAGTGTACTTAATAGATATCCCATGTCAAAAATTGTAATGTAGAAAATTTAGATATCATAATCCACCTCATAAGAAGTCATTGAAAAAGATCCACCTTGTTCCCTCAGTTGTGATTTTTGTTAACAAACATTCATTACTATCCTCCGTAGATTTATGAAAACGACTTGGGTAATTTCCAAGAATTTTACACTAAAGGCATTAGAAGTTTATTGATTCCTTTGGATTCACATTTTCCACTCCCATTATACAACTAGAATCTTCATTTTCATATGACAGTTTGATGCCTAATAAAAACCTCTTATACAAGAAAATCATATTCTAATTCCCTTAAATAAATTCCATTGCTCTGTATTTCAACATTTTATATATATATAAATTTGATAATTTTTCTGTTATTGTCCTCCCCACATGATATTCCATGAGACTCCATTTTTTATTTCATTGGTTTGTTTCAGACATAAAATGGTTCTCATTTTCATCCCTGTTCTGTTACAGCTGGTTTGGTGTGGTCCTACTGTTTCTCAATTCAACTCCATTTTAGATGGGTTATTTGTTGAGATAATATATACACTTTCCCTCACACTAATGTTTCTTATAGTTCCAACTATTACTAAAACAACATGGATTGAAAAGAGTGAAAAGAATTTACAATATGGGTATAATATCGGAATTATAAAAAGGAATTAATCCTTATGAAGTTTTATTCTTTTACATTTTCCTGTTGAATTATTACTCCTATAGTTCCACCTAAAACTATATTGGCTTGATCTAGGTTAATTTATGTTGGGATCTCTTATGGTATGCAAAGAGTCTTGGAAATATATATTTCATAGTGTTTTGGAAATAGAAAACGTTCAACCAAATCATAACCCCCAGGGGTGTTAGACCAGGTGTGCAGTTAATCTTCTTTTTAATGCACCTCATGCTAATTTTGTTAATACCCCACAAGACCTTTTTAAGGTTATTACCCCTAGGTACATCTATGAAAAATCATGTATCCACATATAGTATCCCAAAAAGGAGTTACTTTTAGGGACAACCAACAACTCAATAATTTACCAAAATTCTAGGATATCATCCTATACATAGACTCTACATTGGGTTTTTACAATGGTTTGATGACCATAATACTAAATTTTACTAAAATAATATCCAAATATAAAAAAATATCTAAAATAACTAAAATAATCCCAAAAATATAAAAAACCTTATCTAATACTAGTTATTGAAAACTAAATTAATCATTACATCAATAATATATTAATACAATGATTTAAATAATATATCTCACAATAGTTTCATATCCCAAATACCGAAAGGTTTAGTGTCTTGTAAATTAGAAACAATTTTCTTATTTTATTACACTTGTGATCATTTCTCCATAATGATTCTTCACCAGGAAAGATTATAGATAAATCACATGATTTAATAATTTTCGTAAATTGGGTATTAGAAAGATAAGAATGGGGTGATATCATATTCACAATAAGTGAAAAATATTTTATAACATTAAGTAAAACATAATGAAGACAAAAATATATATAATAAATGATCGTAAGTCATTAGATGATAATCATAAAAAAAAATTGACTAATATAACATAATAAAATGATCATTAAGGAAGAATAAAATATAGGTAATGGATCAAAACACATCTTAATAATAATATAACATGTGATAATAACATAAAAATGTACATTCCTTAAAAATAATTCATAATCATGAAAACCTCACATTAAATGTAAATGAAAGGAAGATTGAAAACATGTGATGAATTGATGAAAACATGTAAATGTGAATAGCCATATGAATAATAAATCCTATGTCTAAAAGGGAATTATTCCCTTTCTTATGTGAAAAAACGCATTATGTTTAGGCTTTGAAACGTGAGAAATACCATCATCCACACACCTATGTGATCAAAATCATTATTTTTATTCCATAAAATATCATGGGATATAACCTTAATCCAATGAAATAGAGTTTCAAATAGTACCCCACTCATCATCTTCTATATGTATTTCTGATCCACTTAAAATCAATAATCATAAAATCATAAATAACCCAAGGAAAAGGAATTGGATTCTTAAACTATTCATACATCATGGAAATAATAAATAATAGGTTATGGAAAAAATTATTATAAAAAGGACCCATAAAATAATAATATATAAATTTTGACCAAAACAACTCATAACAATAGATAAAGCTTTTAGCAAAAAACAAAGTGAAATGAAATTGAAAACACTTACTTTTAAATGAATCATTAATTATCAGGACGTGAGAATGTCATATTATTTTAAAAAAGTGGAATATAAAATAATTGAAAGAAATTTTATTTTAAAAATAAAATTAAATATTTTAAACCTGAAAAATAAATAATTGTTATCAATTAAAATTTGGAATAGATATTGAATCCTTTTATTTTTAAAATATAGAAAACTCGTTTTAACATTTTGAAAAAAACTTATCGAAAACCCATATCATTAAAAATATGATGAAAGCATTGTTTTAGAGTTAATAATGGATTATAAAGGATAATTTGAGAAAAAAATTTAATTTTCCACTAGATAAGGTATAATATTTTTCTGAATAAAAAATATGGATATAGAAGAAAAAAATTAAATGAAATGTGAATTATTCATAAAAAAATCATTTTATAAAATATATTAGAAACATTGAAGAAGAATAATTTGGTGTGAAAAATTATTCCCCCAGAAATTAAGGTGTAATTATATAATAAATCAACTTTAAATTAGAATATGACAATCATTAATGATAATTAAATTGATTAGTGATTATAAACCAATAAATAGAATTTGTTCAGGAAAACCTCTTATCAATTTTTTAATTTTTGACTACAAACTCACTGGAATCTTAAATATCATATAGATTTGAAAATCCAATGAATTTAATGAAGTATTATGAAAATATAATTTCATGGAAAGTATATAAACCAAATAGTTAAAAAATTAGTGAATAACATTAAAACATGTCTCAAAGAAGAGAAGTTGTGATGATAAACAATTACTTTGTTTCTTTTTATAGATGATGGAAATCTATGTTCATTAGAGACTTGATTTTTTTTGCATCAACGTACCTATGAAATTAAGTCGATTAGGATAACTATTATTGAGCATGGGATTATATTAAATCGAGGGGTTTATATAGAGAATTAATTTGTAGTGTTTTAAAGTGGAATTCGAAGTCAATGTTGGTCTTGTAGAGTTAGAAATGTTACCTTTTCATAAGTGAAGAGAATTATAGTTTTACAAATATCAACAAAATTAAAATGATTTAATTTTACTACTAAAATGTAATGGGATTGAAAACGGGAAAACAAGAAAGGACAATGAGGTTTGGTTTAGTCAAACCACATCCATCCATTAGGAAATAAAATTTTAACATATTTTGGCCTTTACCCTAAGTAAAATTCTTTTTCTGTTTTATAATTTTTACTAAGGTAACTAATTTTTAACCTCGGTAATTAATTTTAATGACCAGAATTAAAATTTACCTGACTTTTTAATTTGAAATTTCATAATTTTAAATTTAAGACCATTTTATCAAATAAAATATCTACAATTATGGAATGTTAATTTTAAAATTAAAACACTTAATTGGGTAGGACTATTTATTTATTAAAGAATTTTATCAATATTTTATTTTTATATATGACAACGTTATCATGTTTATGGATTTTATAGGCCTAAATTGATTATTTATGAATTGAATAAATTTTATGAGGCTTTTAATGTAGGTCAAAACCAAACATCACCTTCAAAATAACTAATTTAATGAGAAGAATGAAAACAAATTTTTTATATTAAATAAAGATTTGTGACTCATTATAAAAATGGTTAGCATAGGTATTTTTATGAAAAATGAATATTTAAAAAAGATTAATTTTATTCCATAATTTCAAATTTAATTCTATTAATGGTTTTGAAATCAACTAGGTTATTCTTATATATTGATAAAATTAGGGAAATTATAATTTTCATAAATCCCACAATTTTCAACTACAAAAATCCTTTTTAGACAAATATCCAAAATTAAACAAAACATAATATGGCCATGATAAATTCAAAATTTTTGTTAATTTTTTAAAATTCACATCCTATAATTTATAAATTTTGTTTTCAATTAAAAAATAAAATGTAGCGAAAAATATATTTTTAGAAAATCATCATTTGGTATATTAAAAATATTTTTTTCATTAATTGAAAAATAATATAGTGTTAATATATCTTATTATTATTAAATAAAATTAAAATAGATTATTAAAATAATTTCCAATTTTTATAGAAAATTCAACTTTTTAAAATAATTTAAATATAACGAAAAATGACTTTTAAAAATTATATAAAATTTTAATATATCTACACATGAAAATATTTTATTACATTTACATATAATATTAATTTCCGTATACATAATCTATTTGGATATCTATGTAATATCTAATAATTATATATGATCTGGATGTTGTTTTATGTGGTGGTTTAGATAGAATAGATATTGTGGAAATTTCAACAGGCTTGATATTCTATATTATACAGTTTTTCTCAAACCATAATTTCATGAGGTTGGCCTGGGATTGGTTATGGGAAAACACTAGAAAAGTTGCCTCTATTCTATGATTAGATATATGGAATTCTTAAGTTTGATTTATGATTTTTAATTCCATTTATTCTTTCTTTTAATATTGTTTTTTATAGTGTTACTTCAATTTATTCCTGCTAATTTAAAACAAAGTTTGAACAATAACATATAATATTCATAATTCATAATTTTCTCTCTCTTTATATTTGATTCATTTAAAAAACATGTTATCATCAAAATATGTATTTAAGGATGATATATAGTAAAATATTGGGCCATTATAGATGGTTTTCCAATGATTTAGAATGGATGAAATGTTTCTCCATCCATAATAATTCCTATATTTATATTTACCACATCTTAGAATATATGATCTATTTTAATCCATGTTTTAGTTAAGAAGCCATGGTATTTCATATTTAATGCATCAATTACCTTGTTTTCCTTCCCTTACTGATAGTGTAATGAGAAATCATAATCCCTGTGTTATTAAATACATCATATTTTCCTGATGTTGAGATCTTTCTAATAAAGTCTATATTTCAAAATATTATAATCTTTCAATATCTCACATATTTTAATCTATATTCAATGAAAATATTACAACTAGCAACTCAATATCATGGGCTAGATTGTTCGGGTCATGAGACATTAACTTCTTTGATTCATAAGAAATAAATATATCATTTTTCATAATTACACTCCCATATCCTTTATTTGATGAATCGAAATATAAAAAATTTATCCCATCCCAATGGTAGAGTCAATACCAGAAAATTTTCCAATATTATCTTCAATTTATTATAGAATTCTTCAAATTCAACTATCCTTATATACACAACCCAATTACAGGTTAATTTGGTTAATGGTTTAGCCAATTGGCTTTTTTAACATATATTGAACAGTAACCTTCCAAACCAAGGAACAAACATCCCTCCATTCTGTTTGTTAGTGTACTCAATTATTTTACCACATTATTCTCTATAGGACCAATAGGATTCCATCATATGAGATAATATGGAAATGAAAAAAAATTGTAAGCCATAATTCATAGTTGATAAATTTCACATATAACTCTCTTTCTGTACGTGTCTCAAGAATAATTCTTTATGAGTCATTATGATCCTCATTGATTTTAGTGAACATGAATATATCATCAATAAATACTATAGTAATATTATCATTATATTCACTAAATACTCCATTAATCAGATACTTAAAAATATAGGGATAATTAGTGAATCTGAATTACATTACTCTAAACTCATAATGTACATACCTCATATGAAATGATATATGATATATATCATCCTTGTTTACACACAATTTATGATACCCAAAATGAAGGTTAATCATTTAAAATTATTGATCTCCTTGATGTTAATTGAAGAATATAACAATGCAAGGAAGGTAATACTTATTACTACTAATAATAAAATTTATTTCCTTATAATCATTGCCAAACTATATCTACCAATATTTATTCTTCATGAAAAGATTAGGGGATCCCTAATGTGAAACACAATATTTTATAAATCCTTTTTTAAAGACCTCTTGTGTTTGTTTCTTTATTTCCACTAATTCTATTGTGGTCATTATATAGGTAGTATATGATATAGGTCTTGCATCATGTAACGCCCTAAGATTTTAAAAGTTTAACATTATGTTTGATAGAATATATGACAAAAAGAACTGATGTTAGAATATAATGTAACTTGATTATATTTTAAAATATGTTGCAATTTAAATAAATTAAATCTATTTGATAATTTACAGAACACAAAACCCAAAGTCTCGATTTACTATAATATAGAATATTGTTATAAACTTTCTGTTTAATTATAAGGTATGAACAAGACTAAAGAAATTGTAAAGATCATATGTTTTATACAAGTATAAAATAAATTCAATTATTATCTATTTATTAGAAAATAAATAAAAACCATTTGTAATATAAAGACGTGTCTTCTAAAAAAGATATCTTTTTCTAAAAAGATATTTAGTCACACATTGCACCCACTATATTAAATTAATTTTTAAAAATCTTAGAAACTTTATTCTAAAAAATTAACCTCATTTTTTAAATTATCATATAAAAATATTCTTATATTGAATTGTTTATATTTTTTAGAAAATATTGTTTATCAGTGAATAAATAAATATACTATTTTTTTAGAACTATCATTAAATTAAGTAATATAAATGGACCATACTAATTTTAATTTTATTTTAATTAAAATAATAAATTTTTTCATATTTAATTCAATTATTTAAATTTTAATTTCCATTATACTTTTTTTATTTATAAGTCAACTTATCAATTTAAAAATACATTTTCCAAAGAACTGCTTTAAAATACATAATGTTTCCCTATTTTAGTTTATCAAAACAACCCATAATGAGGAATGATTTATATTAAATTTATAGATTATAAATATAACCTTTAAATTTTAAATTCATAAATGATTATTTCAATTCAAATAGTTAATATAATATCATCTTTCTCTAACAAATACATTTCTTAAAAACAAATTTTTTATCACGTCTCTGAGATTAATTTGAAATTAAATTCTTTAATAAATGTGAATAGAAATTGGAGAAATTGATTCAAAACATGGAATCAGAATAATTAATAACATATAATAAGTTCAACTCAAATTATTTCCATAATTAATAGTAACAATAATAAAAATTAATTACCGTGGTTAAGTTAAAAAACGGGTCTACAGAGGGTTTAATGTAAGAATATAATTGTTAAAATTACCTAAAAACTTGTAAAAAATAAATTTAATAGATATTTGTAGATCTTATATCAAATAAGGTTATTTGATAATCCATTTTGGAGGCTTTGTTAATTAAAAAAAATGTTGGTATCACTTATTATTTTTAAAAATACCTAGTGTGTCCTCTTCCCAACCTATAAATGGATACCCCCTCTCTCCTCAACTTCACACATAAAAAACCCTTTGGATTAGACATGAACTACAAAATTATATTACTAAATTAGATTTAAAAATTATATAGGAATTTTTTTTATTAATAAAACTCTTAATAAGGCTTTAGGAGTGAACCCATAGAGTCTCTCTGAAGAAGAGGTAAAATTAATAAACAAGAATATTTTTTTTAATTTCATCTTCCACATCCTTAAAATATTCTTAAACTATGATAATATAATAATGAATTTATCCCATATATACTGATATGTTATTAAGTCAACTTAATAACACAAATCAATCTCTACTTATATCAAATGGTAAATTAAACGTCAATCTTGTGTACAACAGACTACCACCTTGCAAACTGGTGTAATTCATTTTCCATCACCACTTTTCAAGGTTGGGAATAATGAAATATTTAAAATATATATATATATATATATATATATATTATTTATTAAATTGTAATATTCCTATAATTATTATATCATATACACCATCTTAATTTTAATTCTATAGTGGATTTGATAATGTTACCCTTGTGCATGGAGGACTATCGACCCGCGATGTGAAGTGATTATTTTTATGCTTAAACATTAAATGGAAGGTATTAAGGATAAATTTAATTATTATATGAGATATTTGTGAATTAACCACACTTTTTTAAATATAATATCACATTTAACTTATTACCTTTCCATCTTTTGTAAAACAATGGCGACTCTCATGCGTACATGTGGATTATTGCCACCATATAGAAATGTGAAATGTTTTTCATATTATTTAAACATGGAGAGTAATAATGACTTATTTTATTAATAAAAATTATATTTAATAATTAATAATGTTTCTATATTGGAGAATTAATTTTTATTTTATTCTTATTCCATCCATCGATAAAAATTAAAACAATATTCATGCGTACATATGGCCAACCCTTTCCATGAATGATGTAGTCCATTTTCAATCTCTAACAATTATAGATTAATATATAAATATATATAATACATATATATGATATTTATATCATGATTAAAATTCTATATATTATGGAACCATAATAAATATAAAAATCCCCAAATTACTAAACCAAATTAAATATGAAAAATGAAGCAATTATCACCAGAAACAATGATTTTAACAAATAATTGTTAATAAACAGGTCATAAAAGACTATAAGTAAATAATATATGGTATGAAATATATTATTATTTTTATTTCATATATTTTTAATTAACCATTATTTATTATATAGTAGTTTCAGAAACATATAAAGAATCTGATCAAGTGGTAAGGGTTTCTTGTCTCACTTTTACTTTCATGAGACATATTCTGTATTCACCACTTATTAATTTCTATGGTGTATATACATCCACATTGAAATGTTATATAATTAAGATATTTATCTTTATGGTATTTAATGTTTAATTTTTTTTATTTTTTTATAGGACTTATAATTCAATCTTTAGCAAAGTGGTAAGGGTTTTCATCACAATTTCCATTTCATTCAGACAGATTTGTTAATGTTCACCTATTAACTTTTATAAGGTTTATATAAATAAAAATTAATGTATTTAACATGAATAATTATTTATTAATTAAATTATTGAACAAACATATATTCTCGAGGATCTGATGGTCAACTCTCGTTTTTTTAATTTTTTGATTGCTAACTTTCTCTTAAGACAACTACATTCTTGTGATCATATTTCACTGGACATTACATTTATATTAAATATCCACATTCATCGTATAATGGATATGATTATTTGTTTAATCATATAACATTTTTACATATGGTGTTTACATCAAATTATCATTTATTGACTAGGGAAATATTGATAAATTAAAATTATTTACTCGATATATATATTTGATGATAAGGAAAATTGTTCAAGAATTAAATAGATTATTAAAAATATGAGGAAAGATTAGGATATGTAGTGATGAGTGGAGCCTAGAATTATATATCTCTTTGATGCAACAATATTTCTGATGAGACAAATCATTTGACCAGGTTAAATGGGTTTTTACCCATAGATTTAAACTCTATTTTAATATGAGTTAATAATATGTTTTAGATGTCTGAAATTATGAATTCCATCATTATAAGATTAGTTATTGATATCCATGTGATTATTCTACCATTTAGAATATCAATGGACAAGTTTCAAGATTATGTGATTATGTATATGGATTAATTTGATCAATATTTATTCCTTCTATATTATTCTCTAGTTATTGTTTAAATGGAATGTGTTTTAGTTATTTACCTTTCCATATTTATTGTTCTTATTTATTCATGATTGATTCCTTTGTACTTCTTAACTTACAAGCATCTAAGCTCACATGTATCATATGTTTTATTATTACCGTAATACTAGGAAGTTTTTTGTGATTTATATGCAGTGATATGCTAAGTGGAAATATAGAATTATCAATGAAAACACATTATTTATTTTAAGATTTAAATTATAATGTGAATATCAATTTTGTGTCTACTTTAACAATAGTATTAAACTATTAGTTCCTTCGAGATGTGATTCATTATATCTTATGACCATGTAATAAAGTGACCAATTACCCTGGGATATTAGGTTTATGGTATTTATAGTTGTTAACAGATGAATTTTAGTATAAACCTTGGGAACTAGATATAGGAAGTCATATATTAGAGAAAATAAGCTTCAGATTTTCATTGAGGATAAGAATATAAAAATACCCTAATGTTTAGGAAAAGAAGATATTATGAAGGTTATCCTAGTGGTATATCCCTATAAAGATACTATAAGCTAAAATGGTTCAAGAATAGATGTTGTTAATGATAATAATATAGAAAATGGTGTTTGAGTTATGACTTAAGGATTAACTTGTACACAATAATGGGACTTACTGTGAACCTATTTTTACACTCCATGGAGATATTATTGGTTTAATTCACATTTTCTTTGCCAAACATTTTTAACTATTTGAAAATATTTTTATTACTGGAAAACATTTCCCAAGAAACCATGTTTATGAATTTAAGATTAACTATGCATAGATATTTCAATTTATGATATGTTTTTCACTTTTTTGGGATTATAAATTATGGTTCATAAATATATTTTATTATATAGGGTACTCAATTATTAAAAAATGGATTATAGTGGATGAAATGGGAACCAAATCAATGAATGAACTCCATGTATAGATTTCCCTCCTGGGAATGATAATGAAGTTCATCCTATCACTACAATTGGAACTAATAAAATTGTAACAATATTAGGATATATGACTCTAGTTATGGGAAGTATACATTCCGTTATGGAGAAGCTTGTCGATTCACCATGTGGTGTGATGATGTTATACTTCTTTATATGTCACTAACCTTCATCATTTAATGTAACTATGGATCCATTTATAGCCAAGAAATGGATAAGTTCTATATGGAATATTTTTTAGACTTTGGGAAATAATAAAATGTAAAATGTTATAATGTTATATTATTATCTCCTATGGGATACATATCAATGGTGGGAATTTATTCAGAACACCTGAGATGAATAAGTATTAGAAAAAATGGAATGGTAGGACTTTTAGGTGATCTTACTGGAAAAGTATTTTCCTTAGGATAAAATAGTGTACATGGAAGAGAAATTCATGAATATGAGAAAAACATAGGGGAAAATGTGGCTTTGTATGGACCAAACCCATCAAGGTTAGAAATATATGCCACAAACTACGTACATAATACAAAAATAAATATTGGTCATTTTTTAATGGGATAAATCCAATTCCTTGAAGGGAACTAGTCTCGCAAACCTTCTCATCATATGAGGACATATTATGATGTTCTATCAAGACACAGATAGATGAATCCAAGAATTTTATTTTAAAGGGAAGAAAAATAAGAATAATATAATAGAAAAAAAAGAAATACAAGGGTAATAAGGGAAATAATTATTTTCTAGCATGTGATAATTGTGGAAAGAATTGTCTTGGTACTTTATTGTAGGGAATGGGAGTTTTCTATAAGTATAGAGAGAAAATAATCCATGCTCATGATTGTTAGGGGAGGAAGGATACAAACATTTCTCAATGATTCAATTACATGGAGATGGGTAAATATGAAGATGAATTACCCTAACATCAAGGGAATATACATCAGAATAATCTTAGAGATCAAGGTGAAGCATATATAATTAATACAGCTAAGGTGGAATGATTAATGGGATTGTGTATTTGTATTCAAGAATTTTGTTTTATAATTTTTTTATCAATGATATTATAATTATATGAATCATGAAATGTAGAAGTATTGTAGTACATTAGAAGTTCTTTAAAGATATATAATCCTATGTCTAATGATTCAAAGGAACATGATTTAGTGGAAAGCGAATCTTTTTAGAAAACACATTATTAGGGAAATGTAACCTATAATATATGCTCTATGTTGAGATATTAATGATAAATATATGTTTATGGGAGTGTGTTGGTGACCTTGAAATATGTTATCGATTTGACGGTATATATTATATTTACTAGATTTTATTTCATGTTTCAATATATGAAATATATTTGACAACCAGATATTTTATTCTTGGAAACATGATAGTATTCATTAAGGTTTTATTGTTATCCAAATATTCAGATATTTGGAATGCGACATTAATGGCCATTTTATAATTTTCAGGTGAATATACTTTTATATTGATTAGTGACCTCACTTTTAAATTTTTTGGACTTTCAATTTCGTCCGACTTATTTTGGAAAGGTATTAAGGATAAATCTTTATGGAATAGATTGTGTTTAAATTTGGGTATTTTTTTATAACCTATGTTAACCATTTTTGTTTCAGAAAATATCAGAGGAAGGAATTTTTATTATTTTAAGGATCTTATGAACTTCCAAAAGTTAATTTTAATGCTCCATGCATTATAAATTATACATGAATACTCATAGTTTGGAACCAAATATGATATTGTGGTTAATATTGACTAAAAGATCAAATTATATATGTAATGTATGTATATTTACATATGTTTTTAGTTTAGATAGTAAAGGAATTCCTTAACACTAGGAAAATGATCCTAAAATAAAAAATGTTATCCTATTACATTAATTTATGATGAACCTATCATATTTTCACCCATTACAGATTAATGGTATTGTGGTTGCTAACATTGTCTCTATCACCCACATTCTTATGCTCAATTATATCTATCACTCTCCAAAATTATTTATGATTATATCATATGTTGATATCTTCACTTTTGACTAAAGATGTCTTATTTGGAAACTAAGGTATTATTCCAAATGAACTTCATATTTTCTTTTTCTATATAATTAAGATGAAGTATTATTAACACTTTTATGATGTGTGTTTTAAAAAAAAGGTATTTTCAAATGACAAACCCTAGATTACCGAGATCATGTTAATATTGTGAGGATGTAATTTTTTGATGGTGGGGATAATGAAACACCCATATATTTTAAAAGAGGAACCTCATGTTCAATATCATATATTACATGAAAAACTGATCTTATATAATATTTTAACACCCTGATATTTTAAAATATATTTTTTAAATAAATTCAATCACTTAGAATGCTTACGGAGCACACAACCTCAATTCTGAATAAACTATAATATAGAATACATTCATAACATAGTTATTAAATTAAATGTTATAAATTGGAATAACTAAATTATGAACACTATATGGTTTACAACTGTATAAAATAAATTAAATGGTAATCCATTTATTATAAGTAAAATAAGAATAATTTTACTGAAAGATAATTGATTTATGAAAAACGGTATTTTTCTTAAAGGCTATTTAATTGCGCTTTTCTTACATAATTTAATTTTTTTTATTTTTTTTTATTTACTTTAAAAAACTAAATTTATTTTGAAATCACCATATCAAAATTTTAATATGGTGAAATTTTAGTATTTTTCAAAAAATATTTATTTTTCAATTAATAGTGAATAATGCATATTTTTATAAAACATTCAGTAAATTAATTAGTTTAAAAGGATTATTATGATTTGATTTTGATTTATTATTAAATGATTATTATTTATATATATTTAATCTAATTAATTAAATTTTAAAAAGATTTATACAAGATTTTTTTATAAGTCTATTTTTGGGTTTAAAATAATATTTTTCTTAAAAATGTTTTAAAGTTCATAATTTATCGACATTTTAATTAATTAACATAACAAAAAATAAGGAATTATTAATGAAATATATAGATTATAATAATAAATTTATTGTTAAAATTATATAATTTTGACTTATATTCATACATTTTGTATAATATCATCTTTTCCAGGACACATACATTTTTTAAAAACTGTTTTTTCATAATATTTGTGTGATTAATTTAAAATTTAATTATGAAACATATAATAATTGAATTTGAAAAAATGGATTAGATATTTTTAATTATAAAAATTAACATTATCTAAATATGTTAACTTAATTTATGACAATAATGAATAGTGAAAACTGTAAAAATTAATTTTCACGGTAAGGTAAAAATTAGTTTATTCAGGGTTAAAATAAAACGATAAGGGTTAAAATGACCTAGAAACATTTAAAAATCCCATTTTATGGACATATTTAGATATTATATCATATAATGTTTGATAATGACTCATTCTAGATTCTTGTGGAATGATCAAAATGTGGGTATCACCTTTTCTTTTAAAAAATTCATATTGTGTCCTCTTCCTCATTTTTAAAATACCACCCACTCTCATCTACTTTCCACACATCAAGATCTATTTCGATCATCCAATACCATACCAAATATCTTCATTAATCAACTGACCATTTATATAGGAGTTATTTTTATTTTAAATCCCACAAAATAATGCTTTAGCTATATATGTAAAGAGGCTCTTTGAAGAGGAGGTACAATTCATAAACATGTGCATTTATTTTATTTATATTTCCATCTAATTAAATTAATATTAAAAAACAATAATATTATAACACAAGTATCCCATATATACTAATATGTTATTATGTTAATTTCATAACCCCTCGCTATCTCATCTTCCGTCAAATGGGAAATGGAATCGTCAATTGTGGGTGAGACAGACTATCGCCTCACGAACCGGTATAATTTATTTTCTAAAGACACCATTCAAGGTTAGATAAATTCATGTATTTAACATTATCATATGATATTTATGAGATTATTGAACTAATTAAAGTATTTTATTGCATATACCTTCTTAAATTTTATTCAGTGGGGGAATGATAATGTCTTTCGTATGTATGGAAGACTGCTTCCTCTCGAAGTGATGTGGTTAATTTTTCACTTCTACTTTACATTGAAGGTAGTAAGGATAATTTTAATGAATATATGTGATATATAATGTAGATGGTAATAAATTTGTATTTTATAAATATAAACTCATTATAAGATATAATAATTATTTTGGAATGGTGAATTATGATTTATTTTCAATTCATTCCATCTATCGAGAAAAATGGAAGCAATGTTCATGCGTGTGTACAACCTACCATATTCATGAATAGTTCAATCCATTTTCTATATCTATATTTTATATTTATTACTATAAATACAAGTGTAATTAATATATATGATATTAATATCATGGTTTTAATTCATTAGAATATGTAACCATGATCAATATAAATGAACCGAAATTACAGAACCAAAACATGAATGAAAAATGAAAAATTTATTAACAAATATATTGACTTTAACATAGAATTATTAATAAAATGGTAATAAAATACTATAATTAAATCATATATGATATAAAATATATGAGTATAGTTCCTTAATAGATGTATAATGAAACTATATTCATTATAAAGGCAGTTTATACACTTATGATGGAATTTAAACATGAGGTATGGATTTGTCGTCTCACTTTTACTTCTACGAGACATATGATATATTTTCAACGCATTACATTGTGTGGTTTATATAATACCCCTTTGATATTTTATATCAAGAATATCTTTATATTCATTTTATTTAATGATTAATTTTTTTATTTATTTCGTGGGGCTTATGATTCAAATATTACCAAAGTGGTAAGGGTTTTCATCTCAATATCATTTTCACTTAGACAAATTTGTTAAGATATATCTATACTCTTTTTTGTGTTTTATATAATTAACATGGTTGTATTTAATAGGAAAACAAATTTATTTTTGATTTATTTTCCAAAACTTATATTCTCAAAGAACTAATGGCCACCAACCATTTTTATTTTTATTTTGTGATTTTTAACTTTCACAAGAGACAATAACTTTCTTGTGATCATATTTATTTGGACATTAAATTTATCTTAAATAATAATATTTTTTGTATCATGGATAAGATTGTCTCTAAACTCATATACCATATATACATAAAGTTTTTATATTTAATTTCATTTTATAAACTATGGAAATATTTATAAATTTGTATTATTTAATAAATTCAAATATTTGATGATAAGTTATATTTTTCATAAATTAAATTGATCAATTCATATATGATGAATTGTTCAGATATACAGTGAAAGGTGGGGATCAAAATTTTATTCATCCTTTAATAATCAACATGTATCATAAGACAAATAATCTTTCCAAATTAAATGGGGGTTTACCCATAGATTTAATCTTTATTGTGAATGTTCTTGACAAATTGATTCAGATGTACGATATTATGCATTCCCACATTATTAGATTAGTTATTGATGTCCTTATGATTATTAAATTAGTTATAATATCCATGGATAAGTTTATAGATCACGATATTATGTATAAATCTTAATTTGATCATAATTTATTACTTCCATACTATGATGAAGCTATTTTTTAAATTGAACGTGTTACTGTTATTTACCATGATATATTTAATAAGTATATTTATCCATGATAGCTTCCATTATTTGATTTCCCTTATGGATCATCTGCTCTCACAAATTTATTATGTTTTATTTTTCCAAGGATACTAGGAAGTGATTTATGATTGATATATAGGGATATTATAAGGATAAATATTTTATTTTAAAGGATAACACTTTGTATAGTTTATGTGTTCAATTATAATGTGAATTTAAAGTATGTGTCTTTTTTAACAAGGCCAATAAACTATTAAGACCTTTGAAATGTGATTCCATGTATCATATGAAAATATACTAAAGTAACCACAGACAAGGGGTGACTAGGTCTAGAGTAATTACACATCATGTTTTAAATCAATGTAAAAAATTAAATTCATGATCAGGGGAATGTCTAGGTAATTTTTGCGGAAACACATAAGTGTTTTCAAATATAGTAGGTATATATTTGGATTTGAAGATTAACATTCACATCCATATATTATGTATACTTATTTCCACCTAGAATCATAGTCAAAAAGGGGTTCTGGAGGTGGATCTAAACAAAACCTAAATTATGAAGTCTCTCATTTGTAGAAAAGGGATTCTACAACTCCATTATGAATCGTAATAAATTTCCATTTTAAATTTTATTTTTTCATTATAATTTAAATTAAAATCCATACAAAGGATTATATCAAATTCACCCATTAGTATAGTAGTCATATCTGTATATTGGGAAAATCTATAGGTTATAATGAGAACTAAAACACACATCCATCAACTCCCTTCTTAATGTGATTGGAAAGTGTATAATTTTATTGAAAATATGGAGGATATAAAATCTTATAAAAACCCCAAATCGAATAAATAAATAACTAAATTTGAGGCTATTAATAAAGTATCTACCAACACATATTTAAGAACATCAACCTATTATGTAGTGATTGTATAAGATTAGCATTCTCCAATTATCCACTTCTATATTAGGTTCCTTTAACACATGGGGAATTAGTTTGAGTAATGAATATTCTCGCTATATTTGAAGAAATAAATAGTAGAAGTTTTTTTCTTTACCTTTCATTCATTATCCAGATGACCCTTATTTATACACATGTAACAAAATCCAATTTCCTTCAATCATTTTCATGGATGTTTCTTTCAAAAAGTATCACAAGATGAAAATTACTTCATTCCCTTCTAATTCATTACTGCATTTCATTTTTCTCGATGCTCAAAAACTAACTTCTCATATTTATTTCAAATTAATATATATTATCTCAAAAATTATTTACGATTTTTTATAAAACATTATTCTATTTCAAAATATAATTTAAAACATTTAGAAACAATAACCCTTCATAGTCATAGATTAATCCCTTCAATGAAATGGTTATTTATTATATTTGGATTATGTATATAATTCACATCAAAACTGGATAGTCTTGTAATGGTGTCCTAATTATATAAAATAACTTCCTATTTGTTTTTCTTTAAACAGATGAACATTATCTTTAGTTTAGACCATTACACAAAAGGGAAAATGTGATAATGATTTTTATATTAAAAGCTCTATATTCCACATGCTCTATTTCTTCTTCCTACCTAGTATTCTGGATCAATAAACACCAATGATCAAAATACCCTTTATTTAAATTCATTTAATTCATAATATTTTTCCTTTCATTTAATCATGAGTCTATAAATATCGTCTAATGGGACTTAATCCATTTCTCAGCTGCCAGCTAATTTTTAGTGCCATTAAAACATAGAGGCTTGTATCATATTAAATAGAATAATAAAGTTATACCATTTTATGGAATATCATGTTTATCTATATGTGAAATATTATTATTCAAAACCTAGGTTAGATACCATAATATGATAATGATATTTTTAACTCCATCATCAACTATACTTATTTGATTAGTCGGGAAATCTATACATTGGAAATGAGTATTGATACCATTATTGACATTAGGCATCATTTCTAATAATAATTATACATTAAATTATCTCATATAATTATTAATTTTCAATCATAATATACAATTTTCAATCACTATAACAAAACACAAGAAAAAATATGGTTTCAAAAATCACTAATAAAAGTATTTCGAATATTAATAGGTGGTTTTAAAAAAACCTACACTAAACCTTTTTTATTTTTTTTTAAAATCAATTCCCCCAGTCACCCCCTTATTTTCTTATCCCCTTCTATCCCTGATCACAATCCTATGCCTGAGCCATTAGTATTTACCCTTATTGTCTCTCTCCAATCCCCCTCATTGCCGCCCTAGTTCCCCACTGCCGTTTTTCCTAGATTCCACCTCCTCCATCGCCCCATCAATTTTTGGTTTGACATATCTGATGGTTAACCCTAATGAATTTTGGATGTTAAAATTTTCCATTTTTTGGTTATCAGGTTTTCTGGTGAGTTATTTGAGGTCGATTCTACTTAATCTCAATGAAGGTGATAATTTTAATGCTATTTAAGGTAAGGTTCAATCTATTTATTCAATAATGGATCACATAAAATTTGGTCTTTTGTGATTCTTAAGGTGCTCTTCGTTTTCTAGGGAATAATAAGTTATGTTTAGGTGGATCTTCATTGTAACTTTCAAGGTCAGTGAGTTTCAAGATAGTTCCCTTGTGTTAGGTCTTTAAATTCAAGAACATTAATTTCTTGTATTTTAATTCCTAATTTATATATGAAATGATTATAATAAAAATGAATATTGGTTTTTTGAATGGGAAATCAAGTTCTAATTGATATCTAATTCAATTTAATGTATTTCCCTTATTCAGAAGTTTGTTAAAAATATGTTTTGATTTTTTTTGAATACTAGTTGTTTTTATTAACACCCTAGATAACTTTAATTACTAAGTGAAATTCTTTAAGGAATTTTTTGATGTTAAAGGTGGGTTATTTAAAATTAATTTTTAAATGGAATTAATTATTTGTTTGAATTTATTTCTCTGTTGTTGTATATTTCTCATGTTTTATGGTGATTGGGTAATTATTTATACTTTTTGTGCCTAATTTATTTTATGTTCCCATAAGTTTTTTTGTTTTAATGTGGGGGTTTCTCCTTCAAGTTTTAATTTATACTACTATAAAGTAAAAGTTTTATATCATCTCTTCCTACACCGTGTGATGAATTATATACATCCAAATTAAAATATATAAAAATGATGTTATTCCAAAATATAATGAAATACAAATGTATAAAGACGTTTTATATTATTGATTTCAAATAAAATAGTAATTGTTTTTTAAATGAAATAATATCTTTTATGTGTTTCAATTTTATTTAATGAAGTGCTAGAACATTGTGATATTTTGATAAAAGGTGGATCACATTAATGAAGAACACACCTTGGTATGTTAAATGTTTTGAAGTGTTTTTTTGATTTTTCATTCTCCAATTTATTTTTTGATTGGAAAATAAGATATACATGCCCTAAATGTAAGCATAGAATATGGTTGAAGATACATGATGTTTATAAACACTTGATTATGATAAAATTACCTTCTTAATATCTATGTTATTTTTGGATTTGAGAATCAAACATCACAAAATGTTTGAGAACTGTTGTTAGTCAACATAATGAGCTCTCAAATTCATTAAAAATGGAAAATGAAATGATAAAAACCTTATAAATGATACTTTATGAATTAAAAGGAAACAACATCAATATCCAATGAAATTAAAATAATTAGTTGAGGGTGCTAAAAATAGTAACCAGACAAATGATGTTGTTGGGAGTATATGAAAACCAGAAAATATTTTAACATATCATTGGATAATCCCATTAATTATTGGGAGACTAATGTAAGAGAGAACTTCCCTGAGCAGAAAAATGGGTCGCAAGATTTATTTGGAAATGAAAATCAATTTTTTTTGTGGGTGTCTAAAATATTCAAAACGTTATTTTTTTCTAAAGTTAACCATATCAAATTCCTATACATAATTACAAATAATGTGAATTCTCAGATATTAGAATTGTTGTGTTGTAACTTTACTGACGTAAAGATCCATATGTAATTTTATGATATGAAAAAAGTTTTTACCAAGCATAGTTATTATTATACAAAAAAAATTCATATCCCAATGATTGTATGATTAATTGGGGAGAGGATTTATCTAGACAAGATTACAAAAAAATCGTCTTCTAGATGGATGTTAATGGGTGATTTTAGAAGTGTGAATAAATATTGTAATATGACGAAGAAAAAGAGTCAAATGAAAACACCTGTAATGGTTTTTTTTACGTCCATTTTAAACCCTGACTACAGAGATTATTAATGTCATTGAAAACTACTGAGCACATGAAGTATAATTCTATAGATAATAACAATGATGGGTTAATGTGACATCCAATAGACTCAAAATCATGGAATAAATTTCATTCATTACATCCATATTTCTCATATTATTCTCGGAATTCATGATTGGGATTGACTAATGATTAATTCAACCCATTTAGGACATTGAGGAATCATTATAGTATTTGGTCAGTTGTTTTGGTCCCCTGCAATTTACCATTGTGGATGTGTATAAAACGAATGTGTTTTATCATTTTGATTATTATTCCTAGAAAAAATTCCTAGAAATTATGTTGATGTATATTTAAATCATGTAATTGAAGAATTACAGGTGTTGTGCAACAACAGTGATGATACATAAGATGAATCTTAAGAATTGTGTTCAAAATGCTTGTTCCAATCATGTGAATCATTGATCAATTCCTTGGACATGGGAACTTATCTGGTTAGAACACTAACATGGCTATATATTTTCCAATATATAATATAGATTTTGAGCCCAAATGACTTCCTTATAGTAAAAAATTGTGTTTCTTATGCCATCATTGATTTCCCGATTCATCTCATAGAATTTGGTTGAACAAGTCAAAATTCAATGGTTCTATTGATCATAGATTTCCAAAAAATATATTGAAAAGTTATAAAATATTTTAAAAACATTTATATGTTGACGTAGGATTTGGGAAGGTTCATCATTTAAATTATAGTGGGAAATGAGTCCAAATTACATCATTAACAGAAATGAAAACACTAAAATGGAGGAAAATAGTTTATTATTCAAACTTCTTTATTGGGAATTTAATATGTTGGATCATAATATTGATGTTATGAGTATTGAGAATAATTTTTTGGATAATTTGAACTTCAATTTCTTAGTGAGCATAGAAAATCAGAGGAACACTTCAATGCATGGAAGGACATAAAAAATGAATAAAAAGTGTGACCTATGTCAACATGAGAATAGACAGTATGCTTTGGAAAATTTTCTAATGGAAAATATGGTTAATAATACATTCCATAAAATATAAAAATATGTGATGGTATGTGATGGGTATTCAAGTAACATCCGATGGTGTGTCAAATTAAATAATTATATGTTAAATGTATTGAAAATTCAGGAATCGGATATTCTGTTACAATAATTACTACCATTGTTATTCCATACATTGATACTAGAAAATGATACTATAGTTATGCATAAATTTATCTCATTATTCAAACAACTATGTTATAAAACTCTATAACCAGTTGATCTTGAAATCCTTCTGGATAGTTTTTAACAAATACTTCTCGAAATAGATGTTATATTTACACCACTGTTTTTTACTCTCATGATGCATTTATGTGTGCATTTGGTCGATGAAAAAAAATTAAGAGGTCATGTGCATTATCGAAGGGTTTACCTAATTGATAGGTACTTTATTTATATTTTTTAGTCTTATTTAATAATTCTGGGCACTTCATTAAATATGTAATTATGTTTCATTTAATGTATTTCATAGAACCTTATTCATTGGAGGTCATACGTGAAAAATAATTCACAACATGAATAATCTATTTTAGAGGGATATTCAGCAGAGGAGTGCCTTACATTTTTTCTTGATAGTTGGTTGACATTGAGATAATATTCAATTGATTTGGATGTGTAAAATACATGTTAAATCAATCCCAACAACATGGTATATCAAAAATAATTTCTATTATTAGTAGATCAATATGAAGGATATGAACTATTATATTGATTGAAATGTAATTATTATAAGCACATAGATATTTTCTACTAAAAAGTGAAATTGTAGATCCATTTATTATAGATATGAATATATAAAAAAGTGATAAATGATAATTCAAACATGAAACAAGATTGATGTTACAAAATATATTGATAATGAACTTGTAGAATGGTTTGAATGATTTTATAGTTTATAAATATTTAAATCAATACGGATATTAGGTGGAAACTTATATTTTTTAAATATAAAAATCTATATTACTTTTTATATATCATGAATACAGTTTCTTGGGTTGAGTTTTTTGAGGATTTGAAGTCTCTATCTCGAGTTCCTCTGAAACAGGATTGAAAGTATGATTATTATAATGTGAATGACTTTATATTTCATATAGTCGATTGGGAAGTGGGTTTAAAAACATATAATAGTGGTATATTTATAGTTACTAAAATGGGATTGTAGGGAAAGATTACTAATATTATTAAATAAAATTACAATGAAATGTTTTTAGTTGTTTTATTCAAATTCAAGTTGGCTGATATTACTAAGGGTATTAAAGGAGTTTCCTTGTAATATAATTCTATAAACATCTCTCACTTGGTGGATGTTAGTGATCTTGTATTAAATGATACATTTATATTATCATCATATGTGAAAATGGTATTATTATGCGAGAGATTTCATGGATGATGTGTGGAGAGTAGTTGTTCACATATGACAAAGGGACTTGTATTATATCGATGTTGAAGTGGAAGATTTGACCTATAATGTTGAATCCTATCAAGAGTAAGAAATGGACTTATTTTTACACCATGATATTGAAAATATTAGTCTTGAAATAGTAGATGAAGCAGATGAAGTATTGATGGAGTAGGATAATGACATGATTGAAAGAAAAACTGATTATATGTGTACTAAACCATTAAATTATAAAAAAACTATATTATATCTTATTAATTTGAAATAATGTTGATATTTTATAAAAATTATAATTATTTTTATGTATAATTTTTTTTAATTTTGAAAATATAAATGTTATATTTCATAGTATGTGTAGTCATTCATTATCATACCTATACATATTTTTATTTTCATTACCGTTCCTCTATTATCATTTCTAAATTACTTTTTTCATGAATTTTTTGAAATATATATACGTTTTAATGTTAATTTTAAATGGTTAAATGATAAGAATGATAAACAGAACCATTTTTACTTATCTTAGGTGATTCCCAATTGATGTCACCTCGAGAACATAGACACATAATGATCCATATGTATCCATCCCTACAATACCTAGGACACCGACCTTCTTCCCCCATCAATTTCTAGCATACTCTCCTCCTTTCCATAAAGGTATAGCACACCATTCTTCTCATACCCATCAATATCTAGTAAATTTCCTCCCCATTTAGTAGGTTCATCACGATGTAAATTCATAGTGAGGGAACATCTCATCACTCTTATTTCTTCACAAGAATGTTGGAGGGTGATAGTTATAGGTATAAATTGTAATGTGAATGAAGTTATTTCACATATTTATAATAATATCAATCTTTTCATATAATATACAAACAATGCTACTACTAAGACAAATATGAATAGTTCATGTGTCTAGAATATAAAAAAATAAAGATAATTTCCACCATCGATAGTTATGGGAACCCCTCAAATGATGATTTTGGATTATTTGGCCAGATTATAGGTCAGTTGGTGGTAGGTCCAGTTACCATTCATAATACATATACGGATTGGAGTCATATGCATCAATCTAGGAAGAACTAAGTCTTTAATTTCCAAATAATCCTCTTTTTAATTCTTTATGGATCAATTGAATTCCTTTAAGTAATAAAATTATATTATTTTATAAATGAATATATTTATCGAGTTTTTATTTTATTTTATCATTTCTCTTCAGAAATAATTGGTTGAATTATATCAGAGGGTGACTAGATGTGTCCATGATGATATTTTATTGATGAATGGTTTGTGTGAAAAGGTAAATCACACAACTTCATGATAATTTTTTACAACAAATTTTATTGGATTTATGTTTATATTTAAATATAAAACATTTTTTAACATTCAATAAAAATTTCATACATGTTCTTTTAGAAGGGAGTGGATAAGGAGATAGAAACTATATCAATAATAGTTTTTTAGGTATTGATTTGGGTTTACTTTGGATTGAGTTGTGGTGATGTGTAAGTAAAATCATGAAAGAATCACAATGATATGGTGATTGAGAAACCATGAAGTGGTATGAGGTAGGGGATATATGAATTTACCTTAAATTTCATGAAATCTATATGCATGTATGATTTTCTATGTTTTCTTTCAATTTTTACCTTATACTCACTATTCATAAGCTCTTTTTACTTGGCCATGTACCTGATTTTATCACATATCTATTTACCCTATTGATAAACACTTTTCTCAATTCCATAATTCCCCAAAAGTAATATTTTCAATATATTAACTACTCAAAAAAACATTTTCATTCCAAACAACATATGGGGTCTAATAATTTCTATATTATGGTTTGATGCGTCTTGTTAATGGATTTTTCTTATGTGGTTTTCTATGTTTTTTATCATGGTTGTTTTTAAATATTTATACATATGATATATTGGATTTTATGGCTTTGAAGTGAATTTTCCCATTTATTTATACGGTGGATTCAAAAAGAGACATGACGAATATATCCATATAAAATTTAGTCTATTAATTGGTTTTTGGGGAAGTTTCTATATATATGGTTATTAGATTACAACCATAGTACTATTTGAATCTTTGTACAATGTTTTTTTCAAAAAAATGTTTTAAAAGCTTAGAATATTCCCTAATAGAGCCTTGTTTTATATTAGTTGATGGTTGAGGGATGATTTATTCCATTCATATGATTTTCCTTGTTTCATGTTATTAATCTGTGACTTATATGTGATATATGCTTCCCCAATATTATTTTCCACTATCATGGGAACCCATTACATATAAGTGGGATACTAAGAGATATTTCCAGTGCTATTCATGATGAAACTCTAACTAAGGACCTCTGTTATATGATTTTTTATGTCTATTGAGACTTTCATTTAGCGATGATCAATGGATTAATCAGAGTGGTTATTTCCTAAAAACATCATGAATGGGATGAAAGATGATTCCACCTGAGTATATATAGGACTGTCTCTCTTGGACCATAAGAGTTTCCCATGATTACATAAATATTTTTTTAAAATCATTAACACAATTCTGTATTATTATTATTATGTATTTTCCTTTATTATTATTTTCTTATATGTGATTATCATCATTATATTTTTTATGTTTTTTTGTTTAAATGATTTTGGTGTTGGTTTTAGATGATTACATTGTTTCACATAGAGATTTCCATTTTATAATGTTGGGTGTTATCTCTTATCGTATACCATGTATATATTGGACAAGTTATCTACCCTATATTATAATATTATGGTTTAGATTTATTATTCTTATTAGTATTAATGATATGTAGTAATGTAAGATGGATGTTTTTTTTATTTTATTCTATTGATTTTATGGGGATGTAGGTTTTGTGATTTTTATATTAAATAGAACTATATAGTGACAGTTTAAACCATCGATAATTTTTTTAATATGGTTAAAAAAATATTAGTGGTTTAAACCAACACTATATATTATAACATTTATTATCATTTTAACCACCACTAACACCTCAAATATTTTTTAGAAGAAATCACCCACTAAAAATGAAATTAAAATTTTCAATAAAATGTTTCACAAAACTTCTGAGAAGCCAGTACTAAATAGTTGAACATGACATCGGTTTGATGCTAAAACCATATTTAGAGGTTGTTTTCTAAAAAAGGTGTCGAAATCATTTAAAAATAGTTTAAAGAAGATCTAAATTAAAAAACAATTAATGATCCTTTAATTTATTGTATTGATTATAGTTTAACACTAAATATAAAGAAGTGTTTTTTTATATTTAATCTCATATTCATAAAATTGGTTTCTTATGAAATATCCTGAAATCATAACACTTTTTTTTTCAAATTTTCATTATGGTTTATAAATAATACATGGATTAACCCATTCATATCCAATGGGATTATCTATCTAGGGGTCTGGTCTTAGGTCCACTCATTGGTCACTATTGGGGGTCGAGTAGACACCTAATCCACCCCATTTATAGTTGTATCTGCTAGGTCCATATATTCCACAACAACATCTACTTTCTACAATCCAAATATAGAAGAAACTTCTGGTAAATCCACACAATCTATACTTTACAATAAATTTTGATATTATCCTCTACTTAGACATTCCTTGGATTTAGTCATTGGTTAATTTTCTTTATTTTATATTTTCCAAAATCTAGTTCCCATGGATTCTACTAACATCCCTTAGATACCAACTTTAAAAACCCAAACTCCAGTTGTAACATCCCAACATGACTTACCACTAAATCAGTAGCTATACCGGTGGGTCACATGGACTCAAGCAGGCCTCCCCATTGTCAGAGGCTATAGACTAGAAACTAGGGTCTCAGGAGGTGATAGTAGGGAGACTACAGACTCTTATCAGAGTATAATAATGATACAATTAAAATAAATAGTTATTAAAAATGGAAGAAGTAAATAAATAAAGACAAATAAATGAAAGAATACTATGACAAATGAGTGAGGGTCAAATTCCCCACACCAATTCTATATATTAATGAATGTAATGTCAAGATATAATACAAGGTATAATAAGTACAATAAAAAAAGAGAAATAAAAAACCAAATAACTAGATCCATGAGCATCCCAATATCTATCCCAATCATGTGCTCTTAACTCCCAAGTGTAAAGAAACAACACAAGAAAAAGTCTATAGTCCTTCAAACAAGAAGGTCTACTCAGGTACCAAGGGAACCCGAGTAGTGAGTGTGATAAAATTCTTGTAGTATGTCACCCAAAGTGGCTAGTCCAATCCAATTATTTCAATATAAATAATGTCAGCGTGATGTTAAAAAGATAAGCATTATATGAAAGTAAAACTTCCCATGGTATATAATGTGATAAAACATTGAAACTAAATTACGCCTCATGAAAACCTACACAAGTGGGTCAATATCTTATAACAAGCAGCTAAAAATAATTCACAAATAATCAAAATTTCTTTGTTGTTCATCAAAGCATTCCATACCACCACAAACGTTCTATATATCCCAAGTACCATATCAATCACGACCTTATCATACAACCAGAAGAGTCAAAACACCCATGACTAAGACGTATAAACCCAAGTAATATATACCTCATGGTCATGCCCTATGTCAAAGTGTCATCCCATGAATGACCATATCCAAGCTTTCAAATACCAAGGAATCCTTCTCATGTCCCAAGATCATCTTGATGGAAACTCGATTAGGCACTGATTGGAGTCTAAAGAGCCTCTCATACCAAAAATTCCTTACACAAGTCCAATAAATCTTGGTCTAAGAGTTAACAAGGCCCAAGTTATCCCGTAGAATCTAAACCCAAGAGACATACTGAACACAAGGTGTCCACTATAGCATTAAATATCCATGGAGATCAATCCCTAGAATATATACAATTCTTCATCCACACTATATCAATTAAAGTTCTACACCATATCAGTCTACCCACTTACACATATGTATTCCTATTCAATTCATACAGTTAGTATACCCACTAATTAATCTAATTTAATTACCAATTACATCTCATTAGTATACTCACTTATATATCCCAATTCATATTCAAAATATGTCATGAATGTACCGACCCACTATTCAAAATTCAAAATAACGAAATTTATGAGTATGTACACTCATGTATTAAAATTTAACTTTAAATAAAACGAATTAGAATACCCTCCCATTTTTCACAATTAATATTTAACATCATCCAATGAGAATAACCTATCATTGTTCACAATTCACATCTAAATGTAACACATGATATTACCCACTCATTTACACATTTTCCAAATAAAACCGTATGCAATTTCAAGTTCAATATAACCATTTAATCCAAGAAAATCAACATGAAAGCGAAGAAAAGGAATTTTCTAACTAAGTAAACCAATTCCATTTAGTTAAAAATTTTATTCCTATAACATGGAAAGGTTAGGAACAGACACCTTGGGTGGTTCAAGAAAGGGACACTCAAATTAAAAGGGGAAAGATGGAAATTATAAGGTGAAATGGTTCCATAAAAATATATAAAGGAAAAATCCATTTCCTAATTCCATTAGAGGCAATGTCACAAACATGGCTAATAACACACTGTGTCATCATATAATAGGGAAAATAATAAATCATTAAACCAAGAATTTATTAAACTACTAATCAATACATTTAGTCATAGAAGACAGTACACCTCCATTAGAGGGATTTTAATTAAAAAACATGAATTTGTTCACCAAACAAATCATTTTTCATAAAGAATAATTTCATTAAATAATCACAGTTCAGTTTATCAAATAAGAAATATTCATATAAATAATGATTATATAAAATTAATGATGAAGAAAAGGGATCCTACCTCAAAGAGTAACCAAGATGAAAACATTTTCACTTGACATTTTTGACGAACAACGCACCACACTTATATGCCAAAACAATTATATATATATATATATCCCTTCATCCAATGCACATATTCCCCTATGCATGAGGTAATATTTTAAAGTAAGATATATATATATATACCTATATATATGAGTGCAAGCCTTTATGGAGTCGTCAAATGCTCTACAAACAATTCTAAGGACCCTAAATTTCCTAAAGGAAACACCATAAATTAGGAAAACCCAAATAGTGGATGTAAATATTATCTTAAATTGACTTTGGGGAACCAAAAAAACCAATATACCTCTCCTTCGTTGGCATATTTCAGAATGCAAATAAAGGGGAACTAAGATACTCTTTACATACCCTAATAATGGAAGCTAAATGAAATTGGGGTTATCCACAAACCCTAGGGTTCGACTACACCTCACCGGGTGATAGGGAGAGGGAAATGGTTTGAAGAGAGTAAAATGAGGGATTATAGGTCTTACATAGAATATTTAGAGGGAAACTGTGAAGAAACCGGGTGAAAATCGAGTAACTGAGGTGGAGCTGGGGGGTGCATGTTGTTATGGAGGAGCCCGGGGGGGAATCATGTGATACTGGAGGGGGAATGGAAGATATAAAAACCATACTCTTTATTACACACTTAACCATGATTTATTACATAACTTATTCACTTGATAAAATATAAAAGATCGAGAGGTATAGTTTTTTATGGGCTTAGGAACATTACATAACAGCTTAGAACATAAAACACACAACATCTTTATTGAAAACATCCTTTACATGACCACTACATTCCATCATACTTAGCATTTCATTGGATAACCTGAGAACATGCATAATAAAAGGGTGATCTATAAAGCCCAGTAAGGGAATAAACATGGAATAATAAGAGGATTACATGTTAGTCAATAGTTATATCAATGAAGCACAAGAGAAACATAAACATAAAGGCATGAAAAGTCATGATAATCATAACATGGAAATTTGGAAACAAAACATAACATGGAATTAGCATGACCCTAATATCATTGAACACGGAGAATGGGTAAACCCTCATTGGCGATGAATCATGAGTAACCCCTCATTTCACTGGAATTAGAATGAGTCAACACTCATTGCACATGACGTATCATGATATTATACTTTACCCAATGAATTGGAGGGATATTAGGGCGCATCCTACTCAAACATTTCATTTCATGCATATGTGTTACACATGGATCATATAACATGGAAGAAATCTACATCATAAGTTATTCCATGATTACGGAATGTGGAATAATTACATGAAAGTACCATGTGCATAAAGGAGAATACACTTGATATAGACATGGTTATGGTACTTACTAGACTATGATCTTGTCTTGGAAAAACGTGGTGCAATTTCGGCAGCATAACGACATGACATAAGAATTCATAATAATTTTTGATGAGAGGGAAATGGGTGTCTCCTCATATGTAAATGAAATGGAATGTATGCGGGGTTATATAGATACATGCCCCGAAAAGTTAATTTATTTTAGATACGTAATACAAAATAATTTCTTGTATGTAAATGAGGAGGGAGAAATTCCTTATGAAATTTTAGCATTGTAACAGGTGTAAATGGGAGGCATTAATGAGAGAGAAAGGGGAACTCTCATTATTCAAACATGAAGAGGACTATATGGGGGAGGTCTGAAATCATACCCCAACATTATTAATTGAAATTAAAAGGGCATAACACCGTACTGAAAATTTGACAAAAATGAGAAAGGAAGAAAACCCTTACATGGAAATGTGATCCCAAAGGCTTGGGAGAGGCGTGAGAGGGGCTTATTGGGAGATTGGGGAGCCATGAGAGGATTAAAAGGAGTGGAGGGCAGAGGTTGGACAAACTCTGAAGGCTTTGAGTGATGTTGAAGTGGGAGCTTGGGTGGGTTTATATAGGAAAGGAGAGGGAATTATTTATTATTTAGGTTTGGGACACCACACATTAAACTATTCAAAACCACAAAAAAGACCATGGTTTATGTCCATGTTTTTTAAAAAGGGGGAGTGGAAGATAGTATTTTAAAATTCAAATTGCCTAAATTCTTAAAATAATAAGGTTTTTTATGTGGAGGAGACTCACACTCTCAAGGAAAACAATTTAAAAAGACCAATTGTTTTATAAGTCTTGAAGGGTCCACTAAAGATTTGGAAAATAATAAAAACAATCCCAAAATCACATTATTTTATTGGTAAAATTTATATTGGATGAACATAATGTTTATTGTATTTCTTTACATCGCTATTGGGGCATTATGATGTCATAAAAACATTAAATATTTAAATTGTATTTAATTTTTCCCCAAAAATTCTACTATCTCAGAAAATTATGAAAATTACACTGTTGGATAATTTCAATGTCCTGATTCCAAAAATTATAATCATTTTATCTAAATAATTTTTTAAATATGGTAATATTAACTTTTAAAATAAAAACTGACATTTATAAAAAATTCATGGGTTTTGACAAAAATGGATTTCAAACCTTAATAAAAATTTAAATGGCATTCATAAAATTATATGATAATTTATATTTTATAAAAACTAATTTAATAATAATAATAATATTTTATTAAAATATTCTTTAATTCAAAAATCCATTAATTCATCAAAAACAATTTCTTAGTTGAATATTAACTAAAAATACTATTTACGCTTTAATTTTTTTAGAATGTAAAAAATATAAAATGAAAGTATATTCTTTATTATATACAAAAATAACGATCATAATCATAGTACTAGGGTATTGTTACATAACCAGTTATAACACCCACATTAGACTGTAGGGTAAGGTGTGCGATGGTGATAGACTCATTGAGTGGCTCGGATAACATCGTTGGGGTGGTTATCTATATCAACTTCCACTTCTCCTATAGTCGGTTCTTCTCAAGATTAACGTGTTCAAGCTTGTATTGGGATTGGTTAGGAGTGAAGCTCAATGACACCAACTCCTTTCTGAGCTCCAATAAATGGGATTTTATGTGGTAATTCTACTAGATGAATCCATCAGTTCCTTTGTCTGAGTAAATTAGATTCATTAAAGGCTTATATTTATACTATTCACATGATCAGGGTTCAATGGCTATATTAGCCACAGTCACAATTCATAACAGTATTTTAAAATCCAAAAACATAATACCAATGAAGTTCACAATTTATATACCCATTTTAAATAATAAGGCATTTAATTAGATCATAAGGAATTTTCATTAATGAATGTTTGGGTCGTTCCAATATTCCCCCATTAATAATATTCTCCCTCAAAATTTCTTCTTCCCACACTAAAACAAATGTGGGTATCTCTACATCATCACTTCCTATTATTCTCATGTTGCTTCTTCAACTTTTGGTTTCTCTAGAACTCATTCATGAGGGGAATTGTCTTATTTTGTAGAACTTTTTCTCTATGATCTAATATCTTCACTAGTTTCTCCTCCTAAGAAAGATCATCATCTAACTATACTACAACTAAAGAGAGTATATGTGAAGGGTATGGTATGTACTTCCTTAATAGGGATACATGAAAGACGTCATGTACTATTGACATGGTAGGTGGAAGTGTTAGTCGATAGGCCACATCCCCAACACGATCTAGAATCTCGAAGAGGCCGATGTACCTAGGACTTAGCTTCCCATTCTTTCCAAACATCATGGCCATCTTACACGGAGATATGTGTAGAAATACCATGTCTCTATCTTTAAACTCATGGTCTCATCGATGGTTATCTGCATAAATATTCTCTCATCTCTGGGATTCCTTGATATGATACTGAATGGTTTTCACCTTCTCTACCATTTCATTGAGAATTTCTGGTCCAAGAAGCTTAATCTCACAGACTTCATCCCAACATTCTTATGTTATGCACCTCTTCCCATACTGGTCTTCATATGGTTCCATTTGAATGCTCAAGTGGAAACTATTTTTATAAGAGATCTCAACCAGAGGAAGATGTTGATCCACTCTTCCTTTGAAGTCCATTGAGCACTCCCTCAAACATGTACTCGAGTGTTTTGATAGTACAGTCGGAATGACCATCTGTTTGAGGATGATAATCCGTATGGAAGTTCAGCTCAGTATCTAGATCACGTTGAAGACTATTCCAAACCATAGAGGTGAATCCAGATCTTGATCGGATACAATAGATAGTGGTACTCCATGAATCCTTACCACTTCCCTGATATATATCTATGCTAGTTGATCCAATGAGAAATCCTCCTGAATTTTATTGAATTGTTAAGACTTTTTAAGATAATCCACAACAACCTAGATTGCATTGTTGCCTTTAGATGTCTTTGAATGTTCGGTGAAAAAGTCCATGGTGATGTTCTCTCATTTCCATGAAGGTATGGGCAATGGTTGCATCATCTCCTTAGACTTATTCCTCTATTCTCTCACTTGCTGACACACCAGACACTTTGATGTATAGCCAGCGATCTCCTTCTTCATATTATCCCACCAATAATGATCTTATATATCTCGATACATATTTGTGTTTCCTGGGTGAATAAAGAAATTTGAACAATGCACATCATCCAAAAGTTCATTTATTTGCTCCAGACTACAAGTAACACATAGTGTTTTCCAAAATCTCACAATTCCTTATTCATTAACATTGAACTCCGAGGATTTCCCTTTTCTGATAGCTTCCACATTCTTCTGAATTCCCATATCATCATTTTGGGCATTCTTTAAATTTTCCAAAAGAGACGGTTGAGCTATCATTTGTGAAAGGAATGATAATGTTCCTTTCTTTATGATTCCCATGACCATATTCATCAAATCTAAGATGATTGGATCCTTCTCAATTATCATAAATGAGATAATTGTTGGGTTCTTTCTACTTAGAGAATACGACACCTTGTTCGTTTTTCTCATGGTGGTAATAGATTGAGAAGTCATAGTCATTGATCAGATCTAACCATCTTCGTTGGCGCATGTTCAAATATTTCTGTGTGAATATATACATGAGGCTTTTGTGGTCTGTATAAATTTCACAATTCTCCCAAAGACATAATGCTGCAAAAGTTTTAAAGCGAAGATCACCACAGCTAACTCTAGATCATGTGTTGGATAATTCTGTTCATTAACTTTCAATTTCCTTGAAGCAAAGGAAATGAATTTGTTATTTATCCTAAACACACAACCAATGAACTTATTTTAAGCATCAATGAATACCACAAAAAGTTCTCCACTTGTGGGTAAAATGAGAACGAGCGCATTGATAACCCTCCTATTCAACTCTTTGAGGCTTTATTTTCATTCATCATGCCATGAAAACATTACTTTCTTCCGAGTTAGATTGGTAATAGGATTGGACAATTTTGAGATGTTTATCACAAATCGTTGATAATATCCATCTAACCCCAAGATGTTATAGATATCTGTTACAGATGTTGGCCTCAACCATCCCTCTATTGCAGATGTCGTGGAGGGATCCATAGATATCCTATTTCTTGTGATGATATGGACTAAGAATGAGACCTCCTTCAACCAGAACTCATAGTTTCTATACTTTGTATAGAGATTCTCCTTTCACAAGGTCTCTAGTACTGTTCTTATATGGTCCCCATGATCCTTCTCAGTTTTGGAGTATATTAGAATATCATCTATAAAGACTATAACAAATTTTTTAGGTAATCTCTAAAGATGATATTCATCAATTCCATGATGATTTCTGGAGCATTAGTGAGTCCAAAAGGCATCACTATGAGTTCATAGTTCCCATACCTTGTACAAAAAGTAGTCTTGGGTATATCTTCCTTCTTCACACTTACTTGATAATATCCCGACCGCAAATCCACCTTGGAGAAGTATTGTGCTCCATGGAGGTGATTGAACAAGTCATCAATTTGTGGGATAGGATACATGTTTTTTATCGTGATTTTTTTAAGCTCAAGATAATCAATGAAAAAGCGCATTGAACCATCCTACTTCTTGACAAAGAGGACTGGCTTACCCCATGGTGAAGCCCTGGGGGGTATAAACCCCTTTTCCAGATTCTCATGTATTTGTTTCTTCAGCTCCTCAAGATCGACAATATCCTTTCTATATGGAGTCTTGGATATTGGAAATGCCTCATGTATTAGATCAATTGAGAATTCAACATCTCTTCTAGGTGTAAGACTAAGAAATTCCTCAGGAAACACTTCAGTGAAGTCCCTCAAAATAGGAATGTCTTCAAGGATGGTTGCCTCCTTAGACTCAATCATCTAAGCCAGATACTCATTCTCAAAATGGAATGGATTTCTTTATAGATAGACAACATAAATTTCCATGAGATGGAAATAACTGTCCAAGTGGAGAATCGACCCCTGATTTCCTCATGGGATTCAATGATTTCCCCAGTTTCTATACTCACCGACATATTTAATTACATGATTTTTGGTGGTTCTGGGATTGTTCTACTAAACATTCATGATATAAAATAATTCCTAGAACCTGAATAAAAAAGTATGTTCTATATTCTTGAATTAATATCCAGCGTACCTATCACCACTTCGTTGTCGGGGTTCAATTCTGCATTAGTGATGGAAAAATATCTCCCTTTCTGCCTTGGAGGTTATTTGTTGCCTCCGAAAACCCCTATCTTAGGGAACTGATTTTCAAGGTTCCCTGGTTTTTTGTAGTTGAAATAATGAACAGTGCATTGAGAGTCGAATGGAGCATTCCTCTCCTCTGTCATAGTTGCGGGTTTTTTTGACGGTTGTAAATGGCTAGGTTCCTTTCTCTTAGACACCTAAATCATTTCCTTGTCCCCTTCAGGAAATTTCTGGGGTGCTTCTTTCTACACCTTTGGAAAGTGGGTGCTGGATTTTCATAGCACCATTGGATTTATCCCTAAGACTTCTAGAATTAAAGTCCACCTTACACTTCCTATCCCCATGATACCCCTGAGATTCACTGATCTCCATTTAAACCCTGAGGGAAAATCAGACAATTTCCTTATATCTGTCAAAGTCATGGATCGCTAGGGCTTTCCACAGGCTAGGTTTCAGCCCAGCAAAGAAGCGGTCAACCTTGAATTCAGGGGTAATGACAAAGTCGGATGTGTGTCACACAAGCCTTGTGATGTTTTCCTCATATGATCTGAAAAATTCAGTATCTTTTTTCTTGAGGGAAAGGAATCCCCTTTCCATCTTATGCCGGAGAGTGCGCGGAAAATATTTACCAAAAAAAATCTTTCAGAAATCCTTCTATTCCAACACCTTGATCTCCTCCTCAGGATTCGTATTTTTGATCATTGTCCACCATTGATCGGCTTCACTCTCCATACGATAAGAATCCAGAAGAACCTTCTCTTGTTCAGAACATTGAAGTATGGAGAAGATCATTTCGATGGAGTTGATCCATTGTCTGGCGATTGATGGATCAGATGATCCATTAAAAGTAAGAGGTGTTTGTCTCATTAAGCTCTTGAAAGAGACTTGTTCTATATTAGGGGGGTTGAAAATTCCTCTTGACCCATTTTTCTATACAAATCCTATGTTAATTGAGAGAGTATCATGAAAATTATTGTGTTTCACAATCCCATTGGATTGGGGATCTCATTAGAAAAATCATCGCAATGATCTTCACATCGGTTGTTAGCCCGATTTCTCCTATTACCACCCCTTTTATAGAATAAAATGAATGTAAGGGGTAACAAATAATGGGTAATCCAAAGACAAAAAATGTATGACTTATAAATATATTTTCTTCACTTAACTTATGAATCTACTGGCTTTAGTCTATGTTATCCATGATCTACTTTCTAACATATATTCTTAGGGAATTTTTTTAAGTCCCTTAATAATGGTACATACTATGATTATGAATTTACCATTGTATATCCCATGGGAGTGTCGTATCCAAGGGTGATGTAAGGCTCATTGTCATGCACCAGTTCCAGTTCGAGTCTTGATCAATGCGGTGTTTTCGGGTTGTACCCCTGGGATACATCTGTGCAAGAGTTGCCTCTACTAACTCGTATCCCGACATGGATATATTTTCTCTATAAAAAACTTAATCAATACTCACCAAAACATAGGTATGTTTTTATTATACTTAGTCTGGTCTCGAAGGCTTCACTAGATTTTTCTAATCCTAATCCCAAAAATAACTAAACCGTTCCTCTGATACAACCTATAACAACCCTGCTCTTTATTACACACTTATACATGATTTATTACATAATGTCTTAACATGATACAACCTAGAAGATAAAGAGGTCAAGTGTATTTGTGGATTAGTTACATTACATAATATCTTAGAACATAAAACACGCATCATCCTTTTTGAAAACATCATTTACATGACTACTAAAATCCATTGTACTTAGCATTACATGGGATAACCAGAGGACATGCATAAGAAAAGGGGAATCAATAAATCCCAGTACGGGAAGAAATGTAGAATAACATGAGTAATACATGTTAGTAAATATTCATATCAATGTATCACAAGAGAAACATAAAAATATAGGCATGATACAACATGATAATCATAGCATGGAAATGTGGCAACATCACTTAACATGGAATTAGCATGAGCCAAGGCTCATTGCACATGGAGAATGAGTAAACCCTCATTGAAAATGGAGAATGAATAACCCCTCATTCAACTTGATTTATAATTAGTAAACACTCATTTCAAATGACGTATCATGATACTATACTTTACCAAATGCATTAGAGTGCTATTAGGGCGCACCCTTCTTAAACATTTCATTTCATGCATAAGTGTGCCGCATGGATCATATAACCAGGAATCAATCAACATCATATGTTATTAAATGATGAAGGAATATAGAAAAAATACATTAAAGTACCATTCAATACATATATGTGAATAAAGGTGAATACACTTGATAGAGACATGGGCATGGTATTCACTACACTATGATCTTCGATTGGAAAAACACGGTGCAATTTCGGCAGCATAACGACCTGACATCAGAATTCGTAAAAATTGTTGATGAGATAGAAATGGGTGTCTAAAAATATGTACACGAATGTTATAGTATGTGGGTTCATATATATTCAATTACCAACAAATTTAATGGAATTTAGATAAATAATACAAAATAAATTTTTGAATGTAAATGAGGAGAGAGAAATTTTTTACGGAATTTCGGCATGGTAACGGGTGTACATGGGAGGCATTAATGAGAGAGAAAGGGGATATATAATTATTAATAAAAGAATAAGACAGTATGGGGGATTTGAAAAAGCATACCCCAACATTTATAATTGAAATTAAAAGGGGATAACAACTTAATGAAAATTTGACAGAAATGTGAAAGGAAGGAAACCCTTACTTGGATGTGCGACCCCAATGGCATGGGAGAGGCTTGAGAGGGGCTTATTGGGAGATGGGGTTGCCTTGGGAGGATTATAGAGAGATTAGGGAAGAGGTTGGACGAACTCAAAATGCATTTATTGAAGAGGAAGTGGGAGCTTTGGTGGGTTTATATAGGAAATGAGAGGGAATTCTTTATTATTTAGGTTTTGGACACCACACATCAAACTAATAAAAATGACAAACCAGAAAATGGGTTTTTTCACAAGTATTTTTTAAAAGGTGAGTGGAATACAATATTTTATAATTACAATGATTGAACATATTAAAATAATAGGGTTTCTTATGTGGAGGTGAGTCACGCTCTTAAGGAAAACAATTTAAAAATACAAAATGTTTTATAAGTCTTGAAGGGTCCACTGAAGCTGTTTAATATAAATCAAACAAACCCAAAATCACATTTTAATGGTAAACAATATATTTTCTAAAAATAATGTTTATATTAATTTATTACATCACTTTTTGGACATTATGATGTCATAAAACAAATTATATATTTAAACAGTATTTATTTTTTACCTAAAAATTTGACTATCTGAGAAAATTATGAAAATTTCACCGTTGGATAATTTCGACATACTTATTCCAAAAATAATATTCATTTTATCTAAATAATTTTCTAAATATGTTGATTTTCACTTTTAATATATAAACCTACATTTATAAAAAATTCATTGGTTTTGAGAAAAATGGATTTCAAACATTAACAAAATAATATTCAATTCCTAAAATTATATGACTATTTATATTTAATAAAAATTAATTTAATATTGATAATAATATTTTATTAAAATAATATTTAATTCAAAAATAAATTAATTCATAAAAATAGATTTCTTAGTTTATTATTAACTAAAAATACCATTTGTTCTTTAAACAAAGTTACAATGTTACAATAATAAAATGAAAGTATATTCATTATTATATAGAAAAATAATTTACATAATCATAGTACTAGGGTCATGTTATATAACCCCCTATAACACCTGTATAAGACCGTCGGGTATGGTGTGTGATGGTGACAGGCTCCCATGTTGGCATGGATAACATCATTCTGGTGGTAATCTCTATCAACTTCCACATCTCCCATAGCTAGTTCCTCTCAAGAATAATGTTTTCATGATCAGATTGGGATTAGTCAATAGAGAAGACCAATGATGCCACCTCCTTTCCAAGCTCCGATAAATGGTATTCATACGGGGCAAGTCTACATGATGAGGCCATTGGTTCCTTTGTCTGTGTAAATTTGATTTGTTGAAGGACTATATTTATACTAATCATGTGATCATGGTTCAACAGCTATATTAGCAATGGTCACAATTCTTAAGGGTATTTTAAAAAACAAAAACATAAAACCAAAGGTGTTCAAATTTTATATAACCATTTTACATAATAAGTCATTTAATTAGATCAAGATGAATTGTCATTATTGAAAGTTTGGGTCATACATGAGAAAGGATTAGGGTTAGTTTTAATTTTATTTTAGTTATATTTAATTTAATTCAATTATAAAAATTGAGACATGATTGGAGCCTCCAGCACCCTGTATGGGAAGGCCACAGTGTTTGGAAACCGTACTCTAACCGTGTGACGAAAAGTGTTGAGGTACTTCCCAGAACACTAACCAAGAGGTCTAGGTGAGTAGTTTAGAAAACCGTGTGTATCCCGTGTGATCTTCAATTTACCCACCTACACATGACTGCATGATTTGATACTGAGGGCCTCATGGTTTTTGACTAACCGTGCACCCTTTGTAGAAGCCTTAAAACTCAATTTTCAGGGGTTTGGCACTACAAAAACTCTTCGAGACTCTTTTGAAACATCTCAAACCTTATCCCATGAATAAAAAAATCATATTAAATCATTCAAACTCTCAAAATTCTATTGGGAAGATTGATTTTGAACAAAACCTATCCATTAAATTCCAAAAGTTAAAATTCCCTTGGAATTTCATCCTGTCCAAATATACAGGACTCTATAATCTCATTTCCTTGGAACATCTCATCCCAGGGAAGCCTACATGAACAACAAAAGCATCACCCGAACTACAAGGGTCGTGAATTCTAGTATGAATAGTAATGTTTTGTTTCCAAATTCTAAACAAACCTCAATGAATTACAAACACATACAACACTTTAACCATTATAATATGAGCCAACACTCTATTCTCCCACAAAAAAAATAAAATGGTGTTTTTCTAAGACTACATAACTAGAGACATGATAATGTCATGATCCATTTAAAAAAGGAATGATGGCACTCCCTCCCACCATGGATCATAGAATTTAACAGCCAATTCCAAACCACATCTCCTCCAAAATTATAATTTATTGAGAGAGACTATCCTATGAATTATATTGATTATCATCACATGATGTTATTCAACTGGGTGAACCCAAATACATCTATGGTCATATCAGATAACAAAATGAAAAGAAATAATCCGGTCTCATTTGACTAATAAAAACTTGTTGTCCATGCTTTGTTCAAAAGACAACAACGACCGATAAACAACACTCACTCGAAAATAGTGACATTCTTTTAAAATGGTATCGTCTCCAACCATATACATTGAGAAAGAACCAAATGAGTATGTAAACTCAATATGACTATTCTAAAACTCTTATCTTAGACAAAAATAAAATTTCAACAAAACTATAAAGCCTCCTTCAACGGAATTCTGCATTTACAATGAATAGACCCACTGAAGTACATCCCTAACTTTAAGCATCATGCACTTATGAAACCACCTCAAAGTTATTTAAACCGCCATTCCTCAACACGAACAAAGGTTTATCCCAGATCTTACCCCCTGGGATCATTACCCCATTAAACATCATCCAATCCTAATTATATGCCATGGGTAACCTCAGATTCATCCAATAGAAGTCCATTGAATTAACCTAGGGTAGTCCATACTCAATTTCATAATTTTTACATTGGTATAAATCCAAAACATCATATATAAGAACATTTAATGAGCCTAGAGCAGCACCCACATGGAGATCACATCAATGGAATGATAGATGTCCAAGAGTTGTCCATGGTGTTCCTACATGTGAACCCAAGTATCACTCTAAACTAACCAAGCCTCCACATTGCCACATATCCAAAGTTTAATGCTGAAAAAGGACCCAAACCATCTCAATGACAATTTAAACCTATAACGTGATGTAAGAGTAACACTCTCTTAGTGCATCAAGGATGATGTCAATATAGGGGAAAAACTCATCACTAAAAATAAAATACTATAACGAACTAATAGATTACTCGAAGAATAATGAATGAACTATTACTGGTGGACCTCTTAAAAGAATCTTGAGTTCACCTACCAACACATAATCATTTAACCAACCACAATCCTTTATCCTGTGGAATTCTTGTGATTATAAAGACACAAGCATCAAAGTATATCCATGTTTAATAATGTTATCAAGGGTTTTGTACATATCCAACAACATCCAAATTATTCTTATGAGTACGAATCGACACAATTTTAAAAATGAAAGCCTCAACGATTACATTGAACTCAACCGATTCATTAAAACATTTAAAAACTCGATGGGTAGCACGCATATAAATGCCTAAGACCCTAAGACTATAGAAGAAAATGTAGAATCTTGAATATATTCCATAGTCTATATACCATATGAAATATTGTATCATATGTAATGTAAAAAAGATTTAACTCTGATCCATATTTAAAAAATAGTCCTTAACTCGGATGAAGATATGTCGAGTTACCCATCACTAAAGAAAAAGAGAGGATTATATGACCTATTAAGTGGCTGACCATACTCGATGAATGTTTAATCTGTTGAACCGATAATTCCATGAAGATCATTCCCATTACAAGGATCAAGATACAATGACCATCTATCTGAACAAGGGATTCCTTTTAAAAACTAAAATTCCTAATATGGAAAACGGAACCTGAGTGGCACCAAAAGTAAAAACGGATCACTACATTCGTATAGAATTTCACGGTCTAAAGGGATACCATGGGATAGCCCCTTATGATTCAAAGATGAAAACCCAATCACTAGGTCACAAAAAAAAGATTCCACTAGGCTCAAGAGCCTTTCATTTAATTCATTTCTAAAAATAATCATCATGTGAATAAACATTCACGTATCTATTCCATGGAATACAATAGAAAACATTTAAACTACCCTTAGATTAGGGTTGAAACAATGGAAACAACTATAGGTTCTATTTTTTAGGTCATTACATCTATTCAAATTTAAAAATTTAAAAATCTAAAATATTTAATTCATTACACCATGTACCATTTTCAAAGAAAACACTAGGAACATGAATTTAACCAATGCCCTAAGGGAAAAAGTAGGACAGATATATCAAAATTACGTTTGAATAATTAAAAAAAATTTATATCAAATCATAATTAGTAGATTTATCATATAAATTCATTTTAACCATTAAGGCGACCTATAAGAGTCCTATTAAACCAACCAAGGTTCTTCAAAAAGAAACCAAATAGCAGTTATTTAACTATAGAAATGAAAACCCCCATAATAGATCATCTCACATAATCATGTCCCAAATGACCTACCTGGGTCCAGTTAATAATTTTTTAAGTTAACCAATTGATTTCATGTCAAATTAAACATCTTTCACATTGCACCCTTTTAAAACACATCATGACTTTAAATTTAATATGGGTTACCATTTCCCACTTCATGAAGCACCCATGCACCTATAAGACCACCCATTAGATATAGAGAATACTTCAAGTGACTTACTTTGGGACTGAAATGAACAAAATATCGATGTTTATATTTCTTAGAGATAAATAATACGACTGAAATATTGGATAGGAAGAGTATGTAAACTATATTTTACATTGGTTTATTATTATCACAACGGGTATGAGTATTGATGGTGAATTACTGAAAAAATGATAATGTTTAAAGAGTTCTCAGAGCTCTAACAATGAGATAGAATACATAGAAGGTGAACATTGATGAGTGTATGAATTATAAAGAGTATAACTATGAAAAAATAATTGTATCTGTGCTTTTGTATGAGTTGGAGTCAAAAAACATTACTGATGGGGAGACTATAAATAGAAAAGGTATATATTTTAAATAAAATATGAATGAATTATCTAATTATTATGATTCTGAGTTCTATGAAATTGAAAAATAGATGGAGCAATTTAATAAGAATATTTTCAAATTTTTGGAAAAAATGGTGGCAAGAGATAGTTCTTAAGGAATAATAAAAGAGAATACAGGAAAGTTATTTATAGAAAAAATATTTATGATTTAGAATTAAAATATTATTAGTGAAGGAATAAAGGTCAAATCAGGACTCGTATACATAAAATTGACCATTTAAATATTTAAAAATATTAGATAATAAAGGAAAAGATTTATTTTTTAGAGGTCGGGTGTAACACCCCATGACTTTATAATATTTTCTTTTTAGAATAAATTTATTTTTGTAAATATCTTACTTTATATGAAACAACATGTTCAGATTACGTTAGATATAGATTTGAGTTTAACTTGTGCTACATGAAACATAATGTTTAGATTTTAATACATGGTACACCAATTTTATCTTGTATTACACACAATAATGACTTTCTTTGATGGATTGTGGAACACATAAGAATGAGTTTTACTGAACAATAAGAAATTATTAAAATATTGTTATTTAATATAATAATATATTACCTAGACATTAAATTGGAAGTTATTAATAGGATTAAATAAATTATAAAAATATATGCTTTCATTAATTTGTCACCAATTAATTAGAAATTAATATAAAAACCAATTGAATATAAAGAAAATAATGTAATAAAAAATATGATTAAGTGCAAAAGGCGTTTTATCATAATAAATTAAGTTAATTTCTATTAGTGAATTCTATTAATTAAATAAATATATTAAATACTCAAAAAAATATTTTTTACATTCATCTAATGTGATTGATTTTAATAATATAAGAACAAGTCCAATTTCATGTATAAAAAGTTATATTTTCCTAACGACAGTTTTTTTGCCTTTTAATGGAGAACCTATCTTAAAACTGAATTTTGGAAAATTTATAAATAGGATTAATTTTTAAAATAGAAATGTAAAAAAGATCTTATGGTGATTTTTTTCTATGAAGATTAATTTTTTGATCAATAATGAAAAATAATGAATTATAATTGAAATTTGGCATTATTTCTAAATAATTTAAAGTGTTCAATTATATTTTTAATTGGTTTTAATGTTTTATTAGATCAATTTTAAATCTATTAATACAATGTAGGTCATTAGAAATAACGATGGATTTATAGTTTATATATGATATATATGATATTTTTAATTCTTTTATGCTTCTGAAATTATTATATAACACATAATCTCATGCTTTCTATTTTCTGGGAATATGACAACATTGTTTTCAGATGTTTAAACTACTACCTCTTCAAAGCGATGCGATTCATTAAAATTCTACATGTAATGGATTAAGGATGGTTTTAATAAAAATAAGTTATTTATATGAAATAAATATGATATTTAGATTATAATATACATATATATAATTTACATTTCATTATTTTAACATGATATGAAAATGAAAAAAGAATTCATGTGTATGTACGACCTACGATCTCCATGAACAGTGTATTTCAATTTATATCTCAGAATTTTTTGGATAAATATAAGTACATATATGCAAAATATATATGATATTTACATCATTATTTAAATTTTATATATAATGAAATCATGATTTATGTAATTGGAACAACAAATAACTAGTCAAAACAAACTAAAAAACAAGTTATTACCAAAAATAATGAAAATAATGAAATATAATTAATGAATGGGTTATAAGTTGTTATAAAATGATTATATATGGTATCATAAATATTAATATGGTTATTGTTTTAGTTTATTACAAGATTAAAACCATTATATAAGATTTAAAATTGAACTCAACCTAAAGACAACACAAGTTAAGGTATTCTCTCATAATTTTATATCACTGAGAATTGTTTTTAATGTTGTACACCTAAATTATTTTATATGGTGTATACAATTTCCATTTGACTGTTAATATCATGAATACTTCAATATTCATGTTATTTTAAGTTTCACTTTGAATTTTCTCACCCATGGAGCATGACTTGCAGATTACTATGTGGTAAAAGTTATCTTTGTAATTTGACTACATTTTGGGATTGTTAACTTTCCCTTAAAACAATCACATCATTATAATCCTTTCTCATTTGATATTAAATTTCTCTTAAATGTAAACACTCTTGGGTGATTGATATTATTATTTCTTAAACCTTATTCAATTTTTTTATATGGTGTTTTGTTGAATATTATTTCATTATCTGGGGAAATATAGACAAAGATGTATTCTGTACTCAAAATAGATATTTGATAAGGCATCATGTTAATTAATTAAATATTTTACTAAAAAGTGATTAATTATTTGTAATGGTATTGACAAATGAGGGTCAAACATTATATATCCCCTTGATTCTTAATCAGTTTCTGATGAGACAAATCAGTTTCATAAATTAAACGATTTTCTACCTATAGTTTTAATCTGTATTGTGAAATATCTTGATGGTATAAATTTTAATGTTCCTCATAAATGACGTCCAATAATTATGAATTTCCTTCATTAAAAATTCAATTTTTTAATGTTATTTATCCATGATATATTTTCTTTTACATTATCTATGGATTCATTTCATTCTCAGTTTATTGATTAAATGTATTCTATTTATGTTATTTACCGTTCCATATTTTATTATTCCTTATCCATTTGTTTAAATGGAATGTGTTCTCAGATATTTACCTTTTCATGTTGATTATGATTACTGATTCATTATTTTTTCTAATATAAATAACTCTTAATGATCATTTCATCTCACTCTTGTTTTTTTTCATTTCCTCAGGATATTAAGATGAATATAGGAATTAGTTTAATGATGCTAATAATTTACCATTTTTTATGATTTATTATATTTTCCCAATGCATTTTGGGAATCATTTATCTAATTTTATTTTCCAAAAAATCTAAACTAATCGGCCCTTCTGGATTTGATTTCTTGTAGTCATTCCAATATAATAAAGTAAGGCACAAACTTCAGGCTACTGTGGTCAAGGTCGCTATAGTTCATATCATAGGGAGGTTAGTAGAAAACATGAGAACTACATTTTCGTAAAATAAATTAGAGAATATAATACTATGATAAACATTAAGGATAATTATATAATAATATAATAATGAAACCATGTTTAAAGTTATTAGATTATCTATAAAGAATATTAAAATTTATGATAGGTATTTCAATAGTTTTGGGATTAAACATTATGTTACGTAATTTTATGATCTAATCTACTATAAGTAAACATTTAAAAATAGTTCATAGAAGAAGAATTGTGAACCTCAATAATTCACATGATCAATAGATTAAGAATGATCATTTCTTTTATGGGATAAAGCCAATATTTCAAAGATAAATAGTATCAAAAACATTTTTATTGTATGATAACATGATATCAGGTTCTAACAAGACAATGAAAGTGTAATATATGTATTATGTCTTGAGATGGAAGAACGAGAAGAAGTGGGAAACTATAACAAAAATACAGATAAAAGGAAGTAGGGAAAGAAGTATTTTTCCACATGATATAACTAAGGAATGAAACACCTTGTTTCTTTCTTGAAGGGAATTAATGTTTTTTATAAGTGTAGAGATAAAGTTTAATATGGTAAATAATTTAAAGGGAAGAAGAAAAAAGACACAAATCGTTGTAAAAACTGCAATGAGATGAGGCACTATAAAAAAGTCCCCAAACATCAGGAGAATACCCATAAAAAGAAGTCATGGGATCAAGGTCAATATTTTAAAAGAAAAACATAAAACCTATCTTAGGGTGCCCTTTTGTATTTATCTGTGAAGTACATTTTCATATTAATAGTTAAAATTAAAAAAATTTAATTGAAAATTGACTTCTCATATAAATAACTTGTAATGTAAAATTATATTTTTAATTGGTTTTAATGTATTAATATATAAATTTTAAATATAATAACAAAATTTTGGTCATTGGTATAATTTATATATTTAATTTATATATATAAACTCAGTGAAATTTTGTCCATTTTGACTTTAAAAACCTTCTTTCATGTCCCGTCTGTCGGATTAATTTTAAATTAATTTATGAAAATTATATGATTTTAATTCAGAAAAATTGATTAAATATTTGGAATCATAATAATTTTCAATATATAGTTTGTTATAAATTATTTTTTTCACAAAATATTAGGAAATTAAATTAAAATTAACTAAAACAATTAAGGTAGAAATGAGTTTACTTTGTGGTTAAACATTAATCTTAGGTGAAAAATGACCCAGAAACTTGTCCAAACCCTATTTAAAGAAACTATTTTGACCACATACCATACTTTATCGACAATGTTTAATAATTAGTGTCAAATTTCATAATTTATACCTCTCAATTGTGGTTAAAAATAAATATTTACAAGAATTCCAATCCTCCTCCACTATAAAAGGGCACTCATCGGCCTCAAATTTTTACACATATTAATCCATTTTAATATTAAAAAACATTTAAAAATAAACTCATCAAATCCATCCCCTCATCCTAGAATCCTAAATATTTGATAAAATACCATCAAGGAATTAATTTGGAATAATTCAAAAGGAGTTACCCAAGGAAGATATAACATAATTCAATGAGAACTTTAGAAATATTTATTTATCTAGTCCATCAATTATTATTATAATTTTTTTATATAATAAAATTGTTATCCTTAATATAATAATATTTTTTATCATCATTTTATGACATATACCTACACACACTTCCATAAAATAGGATACACAGTAATCATTCATGTGTACAACGGACTCCTGCCTCATGAACCAATTTTATTCATTCTTGTATTACCACCTTTAATGGTTGGGAATAATGATGAATTTTTAATTTATATATGATAAAAATTATATTTATGATTTATTTATACTTATTTAATTGTTATATAACACATACCTTCATGCTTCCAATTTTTCAGGAATAAGATAACATCGTTTGTGGACGCGTGGACTACTACCTCCTCAAAGTGATGTCAATAATTCACAGGCTACATGGAATGTATTTAGAATCAATTTAGTAAACATATGTGATTTATATGAAATTATTATTATACTATAATTATAATAAATATATATGTATATATCATTTATTTATCATTATTTTAATATGATAAGAAAATTAAAAAAACATTCATGTAAATGTACGACTTACCATCTCTATGAATGGTGTATTTCATTTAATATTTAAAAATTTTATGGATGAATTTAAATAAATATGTAGTAAATATATATAATATATTTAAATACATTTTTAATTATTTTTAATCTGATGACATTGTGATCTAATTAATAGGAATAACAAATAAAAAGTCAAAACATACTCGAAAAACAAAGCATGTTATTACCCAAAATGAAGAAAATAATGAAATTTGTTAATGAAAATGTTATAAAATGTTATAAAATAATTATATATGATAAAATAAATAATAATAGTATTATATTATAAGTTAATAAAATCGTTAAAACCATTATGTAATTGTTTAAAGGTAATTAAACCAAAAGATAATGTAAGTTAGGGGTTTCTGTCTCAATTTCATTCCATTGAAGAATATTGAAATATTATGCATGTAAATTAATTTATATGGTGTATAAATATCCCATTTGACATTTAATATCTTGAATAATTCATTATTCAAGGTATTTTAAGTTTCAATTTGAATTATCTCACCCAAGGGGATTGACTTCAAAATTACCAAGTGTTAAAGTTATCTTTGTAATCTCACTTTCTTTTGTGATTGTAAACTTTCTCTTGAAAAAAAATCACAATATTTCAATCCTTTTCATTGGAAATTAAATTTACATTAAATATACACATTATTGGTTGATGGATATTATTATTTCATAATCATTATCCCATTTTTACATATGATATTTACTTTGAAACTTATTTTATTATCATAGAAAATATTGATAAATTTGACTTCTTTACTCAATAGTGATATTTGAAAAGGAATATCATTTATTAAGTAAATTTATTACTTAATATATGAGGAATACTTAGATGTGCAGTTATATGTAACGCCCCAACCCTTGTTACCCAGAGTCGGTGCATTATTACATAAATTGGCATGATCACAAGACAGATGAAGTCTCGAAAAACCGATTAGTTTAGTAGCCTTGTAATAACTAGATACATTCATAATGTTTACATTACATCATAAAGTGAAAACTACTACAAAAACATCTTGTCTTCATATCCCCTCATAATATCCCTCTAGGTCATTCATAAAATAATTCTTTACATCCTGGGAGGGGTCAGCTCAGATGCTCAGTAAGGATAACAATATAGTGGAAACTTTCATAAATAAACATAAAAATTTAAGGCAATGTATAACAAAAAAAAGCCTTTTAAACATGAACTTCAGCAAATATGGAAAGGATAAAATGAAATAATTCCATTTACTTATTCACATAGATATTCTACTAGTCGAATAATCACATGAAAATATTAATAACCAATTTCATAATGATGGAATGCACAATGCCGGACTATCATAACCACGTAGCCAAGGCCACATGCCAAGACTACAAATAAGATTTTGTCAAGGCCCTGTGCCAAGACACTAGTTTGTCTCATAAGACCTACCAATGCATCAAAGAGCTATAGCGAGCTCCACCCATCACTTACTAAGTCCAATGCATTTCTCATAGGAAAATTTTGAAATATGACATAAACATCGTATTAAACTAGCATACAAAATGTCAATACTTAATCGAAAAACCATGAATCGTATAAAAATAGCACATCCACAGTCAAACATAACTCATTTGATACAATATAGAAGATTTTATTCTGTCAGATTAATCTCAATCAAGAATAATGAAGGATATTGACATAGATGAAAATAATTGTCAAAACTATTAGAGAGAAATATCCCCCTTTTTCTTGAAATCATTTAAAATTCACACTTTTTGTCAGGAAGCCATTAAAAATGGATTTTTGAATCAAAGTTTCCCATAAAACTTTGTAACTTTTAAAAGTAATTTTAATTTTGAAACTTTAATGTCTATATAAATAAATTCTTAAATCCATTTTTAAAACATGGACATTAATGAGAAATATTTAGAAGAATAAATCTTTAAAACACTTAAAAATGTATTTTAGTTAGAGTTTCTAACCAAAAGAGAGACACCTGAATACAAATAATTGAGGTAATCCAAACTTTATAATATCATGAGAATAAAGGGATTCATGATATACTATGTCAAGGTACATTATATACACCATATAAAAGTGATTTGGTGTATAACAACAAAGAAGCCACAATGGAATGTAAATTGAAATAAATTCTCATATAAAAACAATATCCTTAGGTTAAGGATAAATCAACGATATAATTATGTGTGACAAATATAAATACACTCAATATGATTGGATATTTAGTGTAAATCAATCAGTTTATATTCACACATATTTTTGTAAAAACAACACCAATGAATTGGATATTTAACTCAACAAATGGAGATTGAGTTAAAATTACTCATATCAAGTTCATACCGATGACTTGAGAATTTATAAATGGAGTTATTATGTGTATAAAAATTATATCCATATAAGGGGAGTGGAAATTATGACATAATCAAATGAATAGATTCTACACAAAATCTTGGAGTAAAATAATCAATGAAGTATGCATAAAGCCGAATGAGTGGAAATTGAAATTTCAAATTCTCTCATTGATTTGGAAACATACAGAACATACAGCCATGAAAGAAATATCATACATTGATGATGTAAATATAAATGAATTAATGTATATTACACAATGAATACAAACATGTGCAGTACACACACCACATGTAATAAATAAGTGGTGAATAATGGATTTCTCACAGAATTAAAAGTGAGATAAGAAACCTCTTACTTTGTACTTTTTCCTTGGACGATGGTAGGTTATCCTCTTGTATAATGGTGAAATAATTGTCATTTAATTATACAAGAATCATTTACATTAATATGATATCATATATGTTCTTTTAAAATTGATTTGTAAATAATATCTTAGTATTATCATCATTTCGGGTGTTAACTTACTCATATTCCTTTATATTATTTGTTAAGTAAGCTATGTTTGTTATGGATAGGTTTTATCTTATTCATATACAGAATGATATCAATTCCTTAAACATTATTTTTAATCATCAAATGAGAATTATACTTGAATGGATACGATGGAGAATGAATCTCATCACGTTCGTGGAGACGGTAGTCCGTACGTACCCATGAGCGACAATATCATTCATTTGATGTTAAAAAAATATATAATTGGATGGTATATCATATATACAGAATAATTTTCTTGTTATATTTATTATTTACCTAAATTACACATCATTGTTATACCCATCCAAATAATAATTTATTGAATGACAATTACACCACGACGTGGAGACGGTAAGCCGTACGTACGCACCTATAGTGACATGCCATTCAATGTATGGATAGAATAATGAATATGGTTGTACCATATTTATAATAAAATAACAGTATATATAAGATACTTGAGTTATTATTTTAGAATAGAAATAACAAAGAAAGAAGAAGTTTAAGAAGAAAGGAACATGAAAGAGGGTGGGGAAAACATTACCTCTTCTTCGAGTTCTTCCTTTTGATTTGATCAAAAGGGATCCTTAGGTTGGATTTCGGATCAAACTAAGGCCTATAGGTTGTATTGAGGGAAGTTGAGAGAGTATTTGTGCAGGGTTTGGCCTATCCAAAATGCTTTGAATATGTGAATTAGTGAGAAGGGGGAGTGACCTTTTATAAGAGGGGTGAGGGGATCCTTTGGAAAAGCTAAAAATATTATTTTATAATAAATTTATATTCAGTTTATAATGGCTCCAAAGTGGATTATATAAAGGTTAAGGTGGGGATGGGTCTAAAACCACTCAAACAATATAATTTAGACAGGTTTGGGTCATTATATTAACCTTATCTTTAAGTATTAACTCTTAGTTAATTAGTTTCACTTTTACAATATCTCTTAGTATTTTTAAATTATATGGTTAATAAACAAACTATATACATCCAAGAGACCCCCAAGTGGTCAATTAATGATAAAAATATCATGATATAAGTCTCTGGGCCGAACCTTAAATTTTTAGAAATTCAATATAAATTAATAATATAATGTTTGTATTAAAAACACTTTTATTCCAATTTTGACACTATTGGGTATTTTGATTTTGATAAATTTAAAACAGCATTATTACTTCGAAAACAATTTATATAATCAATACTAATATGTCATATTAACCTATAAAATTAGTGAAATTCCTAAAAAGTCTCAAATTACATTTATTTTGATATTTATATTATCAATTATTTTAATATTTCATTAATTAGGTAATTACTGCATCGCCATTGTGTCATAAATAAGTTAAATTATTTAATGTATAAAAATTATAAATAAAATACCATTAGGTATAAAATCATTTTATCTTTCTAATTAATTTTTAAAATCGAATTTATCTTATGTATAACCATATATTAAATGTTTTTTAGTAAATAAACTTTGATTTTAACTCTTTTAACTCTTCTTTGAATTAAATAATAATAAATTTCCTAATATAATACAAGTGGATCTAAATGATATTATTTTACTCCTAAGGTTGTTTTGGGTCGAGATACACTTGTACAATAGAATTAGGACATGTGTTATGGTAATATTAATATCATTTTTTCCCTTAATTACCCTATTTACTTTTAACTGTGGTAAATAAAAGTAAAAAGTTACTATGCACCAAAAATTATTTTTATCTCATTGAACTAAATTTTACTCCTTCATATTAACTGCGTCTCTTGGAGTTTCGAAATTCCACTCAAAGAAGCAGTAAAATTGTGTTTTATGAAAAATTCAGTTTTTTAACTACCACTTGGTGGTTTCACTATTCATCAAAAAATGAATGTTTCCAGAAAAATACCAAAAATTAAGCCTAAGATAGATTTGATATTATGAATTAAAAAATGATGTCTATTTTATGAAATTGATAACATATCAGTTCCATTTATTAATTTTAATATTAATTCTTTTCGTCAAAACAAATAGCGTGTTTTTAAGAGATAATAACTATCAAAAGATTGACACTTTTTTATGTCTGGTTTAAATGTGAAATTACATCCAATGACTAAAATTTTATTAAATGGTAAAAATATATTCTAAATATACTTTAAAACCACTCAAATTCATAATTTATCACTATTAAATATTTCGATCAAAAATGTTGTTTTTAATTAAAATTTTGTAATTTTCACTATTCATCAAAATATGAAAGTTATCCGAAAAGTACCAAAATTTCACCCTAAGCTAATTTTTATATTATAAATCCACAAATGAAGTCCATTTCGAAAGATAAAATTTATAAAATTTCAAAATGTAGGTATTTCTATTCATAGCGGCTAGTTTGATTGGTTGTGGTGTGTTAGAATCTCGAAGTTGCGTACAAAACACACCATTTCATTATTCAAAGGGAAACGTACCATGGAAGCTTGGGGTGTTACATTCTCCCCTTCTTCAATAAATTTTTTCCTCACAATTGTTTTAAAATTGGGCGTGAGAATATAATGGAAAGTCCCACATCAAAAAATGAGTCAATAAAACTATCACTTTAAAAGAAAGGAAGATAGGTATAAAGGTCACCCCAGATAACCCATAATAGGATTCAATGTAGGAAAACATGGATATGGACGATAAAATAAGTGTTAAGTACTGATGAAGATGGATAAAAAAACATGATCAGGAGATAGTTAACAATTAGAAAATCACAAACATGTGTTGGGACAAATGGTCATTAGTCTCCTAGTAGGAAAAGTAAATGGACAACATTTTTTGTTTTAAGTTACATTATATAAGGAAGAGGAATTAATTTATGATATTGACTAAGAACATAAATATATATACTTAATTTTTAAGTAGAGTTTCATTCTTTAATAAATTTTTACCACTAACTCATTTTTTTTGAATAATGAGTATTCAAGAAGACTTGGTCACAATGGAAGATTTAGAATAAACTTCTATAGAAATACATGATCCAAGTAGGATAAACTATATATTTACCTTGTCTTTAGAGATTTATCAAAACCAAAATGGTTAGTATAATATCTGATGATCCCTCAAATAGATATTCCATTAGAGAAAAAAACACTAATCTTAATTTCTAAAATTAAACCATCAATACCCCAAAGTTAAATTAAAACCATTCAATAATCAATTGTCCTTAAAATCATTCAATATAATCCAAACTAATATTGAAACCCAAATATTATAAGAATGTAGTCTTCTAGGATAAATTGTATCTCCAAATGACATTAATAACTCTTAATGTCACATACTAAAAGTAAATAACCTAATAATTTCCATAAATAACCCAAATAACTATAAATCCACAATTAAAAAATAGATAAAAATCCACCATTACTCCTCAAATGAAATCCCAAACTATTCTATTTTCCATGGGCATAGAGTGTTCACAATAAAGTGAACAACTTCCAAAAAAACATTTATCACTTAATCACCAAATCATTTTCCTATACTAAGGGAATTCATTTGATACGACATAAGATCCCAAATCAAATTATTATTGATAAATAAAATCATTTAACTAAAAATAATAGTCTCACTAACCAGGGACGTCACGTAGTCCAGTGGTAGGTGATAAATCCCAATCGCACTTTGGTTGTGGGTTCGATTCCCACATCTTTGTCCGACGTGACGGGTTGTCACACGGTCTGTGTGTTGTCCTTTTTAAAAAACTATATTTTATAACATTACCAAAATGAGATAAATTCCTCAAAATAACCATAACATAATTTAACCACAAATCTTATCTCATACCTTTCATTTTCATCCAAAATTATAATAACTTATAATTGCCTCAAACCAAATGATCATATAAAACAAAATGGTTATTTATAACTATATCCACAATAGAAAAGATAATTCTTCCTCAAATATCATTCTCACATGGAAAACTGCAGGGTTAAAAATACAAGAGAAAATTATTCCAAAGTAAACCCATAAATAAGGAGCACTAATACTTTTTAAACATTTCTCCAACCATTTATTTCCACATAGCTTTTTCTTTTACCAAGAAAATATCATATAGAATAGGGCATTCACTCAGGTAATGTCTAGGTCCCCTACATTTACGGAAAATGACTGTAAATGGATTCTTGGGACCATTTTTATCTTCTTCCATAGTACTCTTCATTTTTTTCAGTAATTCTTCACATTATGTCCTTCCTTCCTGCACGTAAAAAATTTATTTGTCCCATTGATACACTTTCCTAGGCGTCTCCTTCTACATTTCCTGCATGATGGAAATTGAGGATTCCTTTCTCTATGGTCTCTACTGCTAGAGCTCTTATCATTCCTCACCTTTCTCTTCTTTGTTGAGTTCGGGAATTTATTAATATATATATTGTTGATCATATTTTTGAAAAATAGATTTGGCATAAAGATGATATCTTTTATGCCTATCAACATTCCATTTTGTTGCTCATTGACACCACCGTTCTCACCTTGTACATCATTCTCAAAGTCATTATGACTTCCTTGGAATCTAGCCGTTGACTAATACCAGAAAGAATTGTGTGAGTAACAGTAGTCATAACATAATTTAGATATTAATATGTCACCATATTCTCAATTTAAAACACATTATAATTAACCAAGATCATTTACTCTCATCTTATTTATATAATACTTCAAATCGGTTTGTAAAGAAAATGTAAATTATTCTAATCATATCCCCCTGGAGTGTTGTAACCAAGAGTGCAGTAAGGCCCGTTGTCGTGCACAAGTTCCCGTTCAAGTCTTGCTCAAAGCGGTGTTTTCGGGTTTTAACCCTAAGTACATCTGTGCCAGAGCCGCCTCTACCTGCTCGTATCCAGACAAGGATGTATTTGTTGGAAAACTCACAAAATCTCTACAATACCAATATTCTAGGAAGTTTTTCTATACTAATCCTCAATGATCATCTGAGGCCTACGTGTTCTAATCAGAGTTTATCTAAATATATCTTCCAAGGATTGTACTAAACTTCCTCTGATACCAACTGTAATGACCCGGCCCTAGTTACCCAACGTCAGTGCATTATTACATAACATTGGCATGAACACAAGAATGATCAAGTCTCGAAAGAAAGATTAGTTTAGAAGCCTTGGAATGACTAGATACATTCATAAATTTTACATTACATCATAATGTGAAAACTACTACAACAACATCTTGTCTTCATATCCTCTCATACTATCCATGTAGGTCATTCATAAAATACTTCTTCACATCCTAGGAAAAATAAAAAATTGAAAGGGGTGATCTTAGATGCTCAGTAAGGATAACAATATAGTGGAAACATTCATAAATAAAAATAAAAATTTAAGGAAATGTATAACTAAAACAAAATCCTTTTAAACTTGAACTTCAGAATAATATGGCAAAGATAAAATGAAATAATGCCATTTACTTATTCACATGGATATTCTACTAGTTGAATAATCACATGAAAATATTAATAACCACTTTCATAATGATGGAATGCATAATTCCAGACTATCATAACCACATAGCCAAGGCATCGTGCCAAGACTACAAATAAGATTTTGTCAAGACCTCGTGCCAAGACACTAGTTTGTCTCATAAGAACTACTGATGCATCGACGAGCTATAGCGGGCTCCACCCGTCACTTACTAAGTCCAATGAATTCCTCATATGAAATGTTTGAAATATGACATAAACATTCGTATTAAACTAGAATACGAAATGTCAATACTTAATTTAAAAACCATAAATTGTAACACCCCGAGCTTCCATGATACGCTTCTAATTCAATAATGCAATAGCTTGCATTGTACGCAACTTCGAGTTCTAAAACACCGCGACTAATCAAAGTAGCCGTTATGAATAGTAATAACCACTTTTTAAAATTATAGAAATTTTATATTTCAAAATGGACTTCATTTTTGGATTCGGAATATCGAAATTAGCCTATGTTGAATTTTTGGTATTTTTCTGAGAACTTCTAATTTTTATGAATAATGAAAAATACTTTAATACATCTTTTTTAATCAAAATAATTTATTGTGATAAATTATACTATTTAGTGGTTTTAAGGTATAATTAGAATATATTTTTACCATTTTATAAAATGGTGGTCATTAGAATTAATTTAACATTGAAATTGGACATAAACAATTGCCAATCTTTTGATATAAATTGTTTCTTAAAAACACGCTATTTGTCGTAACAGCGGGAATTAATTATAAAATTAATTAATGCAACATATATGTTTGGAATTTTGTAAAATAGAAATCATTTTTGAATTCGGAATATCAATTATAGCTTAGGGTGAAATTTTGGCCTTGTTCTGAAAAACTTCAATTTTTGATGAATAGTGAAACCACTAAGTGGTAGTTAAATAACTGATTTTTCGTTTAAATGAAATATTACCACTTCTGTGATTTGATTTTCAAAAATCCGACATACATGGTTGTCATTAAGAAGTAAAATATGGTTCAATGAGATTAAAATAATTTTTTGGTGAATAGTAACTTTTAAGTTCTTAATCGCGATTAGAGGTAATTAGTGTAGTTTAAGGTACAAATAATGTTTTAATAATATGAGATGAGCATGAAACTTGTCCTACTCCTATTGGATGAGTCATGGCCGACCAATAAAACCCATGGGTCAACTTGGGGACCCCATGGAGCCACTTTAGTTGGAAAATGACATTAATATATATTTATTTAATGTTAAAATTAAATTGACACAAACATGAGTTAGTTTACTAAAACAGTTTTTAAGTGGGGTTACACAAGTCCAAATTTTGACTATAAATATTCATTAGAAATATAAAAAGATTTCCTACATCATAGTAGTTTTTTTATAATTTTTAGACATTAAATAAATTAAATTATTTATGACATCATTATGATGCAGCGATGACCTCATTATTTAATGATTTAAATAAAATGAGAAGATAATGAAAAATCCAAGGCTTAAACTTGTCCAAAGCCAATTTGATGAGGCGATTTCGAACCCTTATCACCTTATCCTCGAATTATATAAGTGTGGGACCTTTAGAATACAAAAATAATTGTGTAATAATGTAACATTTCAATCTTTCCAAAAGAGCCCCTCCTCTCCACTTATAAAAGGCCCCCACCTCTCCCACCTTATTCACACCTTCAAGCCATTTGGCTCGGCCAAACTCTGCCCAAATACTCTCCCAACATCCCTCTCTTACTCCTAGAATCCTCACATTGGGAATAACTCTTCCCAAGGATGCCTTTTACTCAAATCAAAAAGAGTTACCCGATTTTGAGGTAATGTCTTCTCTAATGTTGTTTTGTTTTATTTTTCTTCTCCAACCCCCTAAACTCTTTTTATTCATTTCTTTTGTAACAACACCAGTATCCTCAATATACTATGATGTTGTTATAATAAGTATCCGAGCTACACTTACACACACCGACATGTAATGGTTAAAGAACATACGGTTTCTGTGGATGACGAATTTCTGCCTCACGAAACGATGATTGTTCAACACTCATATAACACCTTCAAAGGTGGCCATTAAGATGTCACTATTTTTATATATGATATATAATATGTTTATGTTTTACTTATGATTCTGTATTTCTCATTTATGACATACTTTATGATTTCCATTATGGGTAAAACGCGATAATTTCATTTTAGGAAGTGCGGACTACCGCCCCCTCAAAGTGATTTGAATCGTTAATGCCATATGTGGGATGTATAAAGGATGAAGTAAATGGTATTATACACTATATTATACTGGAATTATATTATACATTTATATCATTATGATTTAGTTCCATTAAATATGAAATTGAAATGAAAGTAGCATTCATGCGTACGTACGGCATACCGTCTCCATGAACGGTGCATTTCATTTCTTACCTCTAAATGTTACGTAATATTATAAATGAATGTATATACTGGATAAATAAGATATATATGACATCTAAATCATGAATATAATTCTGGATATAATGGATATTCTACCAGATGAAAAACTTGTAATTATAAGAAGTTTATTGTTGACTCAAGTTACCAAAGATCGACAAAACGACCGTTATTAACTTAAATAATTACATAATTTTCATAACATTGTAATAAGTGATATAAAAAGGATAATGAAATTTAAAATGGTTCTTAATAAGGTAGATATTAACTCTAGTTTATTATTCAGGAGGTTAAAGAATGGTTGAGTCAAGTCGTACACAAGGTAACAGAATTTCTTAACCCAATTTCCATTCTTTGGGTTAATATCCTACTTTCAAATTATGTCATGATATTATTATGTCCTATTTTTTATTTTTACTTTCTTTATGTGTACCTATAGTGAATACACATAATAGATCTATTTTATTTTAAAAATGATCTTTTTAAGGACTTCGTCTCAATCTCCTTTCATTGAGGCATATTTGGCTTTATACACAACTTTATTTTATATGGTGTATAAACCCCTTTGACTTTTATGTTTATTCAAAAGGAATCTTTTCATATGAAGCGTTTTACTAAAAGAAAAAAAGGGAATGTTTTTCTTTCCGTACTTATGCGGCGACAACGACTTCTCCGCCGCCGTGACCATTATTTGAGTTTCGGCTTCCTCTACAAGCCATCATTTTTTTAAATGAAAAATAAATACAAAGTTTTAACATTCTTTTATTTTGGTATTGAAAATGGTTTTGAAAGCGTTTTTATTATATCAATGTGTTGTATTGATATCTTGTGATTGAAATATGGAAATGTTATGTTTCTTTTATACATGTTTTATGTGATACGATTATGATATGGTTTATGATATGTTTAAACCTATTCATATGAGGAATGCATTGGACTTAATAAGTGACGGGTGGAGCCCGCTATAGCTCCTCGATGCATCGGCAGGTCTCATGAGACAAACTAGTGTCTTGGCACGAGGCCTTGACAAAATCTTATTTGTGGTCTTGGCACGAGGCCTTGGTTACATGGTTATGATAGTATGGCATTATGCATTCCATCATTATGAAAGCGGTTATTGATATTGCATGTGATTATTCGACCAGTAGAATATCCATGTGAAGAAGTAAATGGAATTATCTCATTTTACTTTTGCCATATTATGTTGAAGTTCAAGTTTAAAATGCCTTTGTATTAGTTATACATTGCCTGAAATGTTAATGTTTATTTATGAAAGCTTCTGCTATATTGTTAACCTTACTGAGCATCTGAGCTCACCCCTTTCAATGTTTTAATATTTTTCCAGGATGTGAATAAGTATTTTATGAATGACCTATAGGGGTAGTCAGAAAGGGATATGATTGTGGACTATGAAGACCATGTTATTGTAGTTTGTTTACTTTTTGATGTAATGAAAGACTTATGAATGTATCTAGTGTTTCCAAGGCTACTAAACTAATCGGTCTTTCGAGACTTGATCTTTTGTGAGCATGCCAATGTTACGAAGTAATGCACCGGCTCTGGGTAGCTGGGGTCGGGGCGTTACAGTTGGTATCAGAGGCAGTTTAGTACTAACCTTGGAAGCTAGATTTAGATAAACTCTGATTAGAGAACATAGACCTAAGATAGATTTTGAGGATTAGTATAGAAGAACTTCCTAGAATTTTGGTATTATAGAGATGTCATGAGTTTTCCGAGCAATACATCCCTGTCTGGATATGAGCAGGTAGAGTCGGCTCTGGCACAGATGTACCTAGGGGTAAAACCCGAAAACACCGCTTTGAGCAAGACTCGAACGGGAACTGGTGCACGACAACGGGCCTTGCTGCACTCTTGGTTACGACACTCCCGGGGGATATGCTTAGGATAATTCTCATTTTCTTTACAAACCACTATGAAGGGTTATGAGTATATACTTCCTCAAAGGAAACATTTCTTTTTATGATTATGGATTATATCCATAAATAGTTCAATTTATGTAAAGTATTTTACAAATATGGAATTATGTATTTTATTTCATAAACTAATCTAGTTTATGCAATTGTTTAGAAATGGCGCCTAGTGGAAGAAATCGAAACCGTATCAATGCACACACTCTATGTAGGGATTTCCCTCCTGCTCAAGATAATTATAGTGGGGCTGGTGATGCAACTGGTGCCGATCAGCTAATCACCATACTGGGACAACTTACTCAGGTTATGAATAATAAACTTACTCGTATGGAGCACCCTGATCCGCAACGTGGAGGATCAATGCTAGACCGTTTCATGAGGAAACAACCACCAACCTTCAATGGGAGTAAAAATCCCTTAGTATCCGAGCAATGGATAAATTTCCTAGAGAAAATATTTCAGGCTTTGGGGAGCAGTGAAAGGGAAAAAGTTATCATGGCAGTTTACCACCTCACTGGAGATGCCGATCAGTGGTGGTCGCTGATTCAAAACACAAAGGAAGATGATGACGTATCGAATATGGAATGGAGGGAGTTCAAAGATCTGTTTTTAGAAAAATATTTTCCTCGTGACCATCGAGCAGATATGGAAAGGCAATTTCTGAGTTTGAGGCAGAAGGAGGATGAGAATGTCGCGAAGTATGAGGCTAACTTTACAAGGTTAGCGATGCATTCTGCCGATTATATACGTAACCCAAGGAGTAAGATTGATCGTTTCTTTGATGGGTTAAAACCATTTCTCCATCGAGCTTTAGTATCACAATCCTTCTCATCATACGAAGATATTGTCTCGTGTGCTATCTAGACAGAAAAGGAATTCTCTAAGTCTTATGACAATAAAGTAAATCAAGAGAAGAATAGAATGGTTGAACAAGAGACAGATAAAGGGAAAAAGGGAAAGAAGGATTTTCCATTATGTGATAATTGTGGGAAGAATCACCCTGGTACTTGCCTAAAAGGAATGGGAGTTTGTTATAAATGTGGAGAAAAGGGTCACCAGGCTCGTGATTGCAAGGGAAAGAAAGAGGCTGTCAAAGTTGAATGCTACAATTGTAGGGAAACAGGGCATTATGCAAATGAATGTCCTAAGCGTCAAGGAAACTTACCCAAGAAAAGGCCAAGGGATCAAGGCCAATCTTATGCTGTTACTACAGTTCAAGCAGAATAACTAATGTATTGGTGCTTTTGGACTCATGGATTATATTTTGGTTATTAGAATAATGTGATATATATAAGGATTGTGCTGCAGTACATGTTGATTTCAGTAAGGTTTTAATATGATTAAGGTAATCATATTTTTAGTATGTGACAATAAGAGAAACTTTTCTTTGTTTGGGGAATCTGATGTTACAATTGATATTGGAATTTAGAGACCTTTTAGAGAAAGTCTGGATGGAGGTATTTTGGATAACTATTAAGGTTGGAATGGATTAAGTTGAACCATGGATAGTATTGTTTAAGGTTAATGAATTTCTGAAGATTATTTTTGAAATATTATGATACTATAGTTTTAGGAAAAGGACAACCTGCAGGGTGGGGAATAACCCGTCGCGTCGGACAAAGCTGCAGGAATCGAACCCACAACCATAGTGCGACAGGCCTTTATTTACCTCTAGCCTACAGGAAGTCCCTGGTTATTACAAAATAATTTTACTAATCTAAATTGTATGTGTTAACATTTGGAACCTTATACAATTAGGATAAGTATAATATTTTTGAGTTCTATTATCTTTTTGAGTGAAAGATAAGTTGAAAGTTGAAACTCTAATTGTCAAGCATAAATATATATATACCTATCTCTTATTCATTGAATAAATTAATTCTTAAACTTTAGTAAAGGGATATTAAAACAAAAAAATGTGTTATCCTAATACCTTATGTCTTGTTGAACTGGTGATATTTTAAATCAACATAGATTGAAGGCTTTGAGGCCCTAAATTTTACAGTTGATTGTGATTGATGACCTCTATCACTCCCTACAAATATTTACGTTTTTCCTCCTATTATATGTCTCTAATTGCCACCAATGTTCTCCTAATCGAGATCATAATTGGGTGGTGACTCTTTCATTTCCCTTTCCCTCTTATTAAGGCTAAATTTTATTAATCTTATTTCCGATGTGGTTTTTCCTCAAAGGTATTTTCTCTTTTCAATCTTTTATTTTCAAAGAAAAATTTCAAATTGCGAGGACGCAATTTATTGAAGGAGGGGAGAATGTAACACCCCGAGCTTCCATGATACACTTCTCATTCAATAATGCAATAGCTTGCATTGTACGCAACTTCGAGTTCTAAAACACCGCGACTAATCAAAGTAGCTGTTATGAATAGTAATAACCACTTTTTAAAATTATAGAAATTTTATATTTCAAAATGGACTTAATTTTTGGATTCGGAATATCAAAATTAGCCTATGTTGAATTTTTGGTATTTTTCTGAGAACTTCTAATTTTTATGAATAGTGAAAAATACTTTAAAACAACTTTTTTAATCAAAATAATTTATTGTGATAAATTATACTATTTAGTGGTTTTAAGGTATAATTATAATATATTTTTACCATTTTATCCAATGGTGGTCATTAGAATTAATTTAACATTGAAATTGGACATAAACAATTGCCAATCTTTTGATATAAATTGTTTCTTAAAAACACACTATTTGTCGTAACAGCGGGAATTAATTATAAAATTAATTAATGCAACTTATATGTTTGGAATTTTGTAAAATAGACATCATTTTTTAATTCGGAATATCAATTATAGCTTAGGGTGAAATTTTGGCCTTGTTCTGAAAAACTTTAATTTTTGATGAATAGTGAAACCACTAAGTGGTAGTTAAATAACTGATTTTTCGTTTAAATGAAATATTACCACTTCTGTGATTTGATTTTCAAAAATCCGACATACATGGTTGTCATTAAGAAGTAAAATGTGGTTCAATGAGATTAAAATTTTTTTTTGGTGAATAGTATCTTTTAAGTTCTTAATCACGATTAGAGGTAATTAGTGTAGTTTAAGGTACAAATAATGTTTTAATAATATGAGATGAGCATGAAACTTGTCCTACTCCTATTGGATGAGTCATGGACGATCAAGAAAACCCATGGGTCAACTTGGGGACCCCTTGGAGCCACTTTAGTTGGAAAATGACATTAATATATATTTATTTAATGTTAAAATTAAATTGACACAAACATGAGTTATTTTACTAAAACAGTTTTTAAGTGGGGTTACACAAGTCCAAATTTTGACTGTAAATATTCATTAGAAATCTAAAAAGATTTCCTACATCATAGTATTTTTTTTATAATTTTTAGACATTAAATAAATTAAATTATTTATGACATCATTATGTTGCAGCGATGACCTCATTATTTAACGATTTAAATAAAATGAGAAGATAATGCAAAATCCAAGGCTTACACTTGTCCAATGCCAATTTAATGAGGATATTTCGAACCCTTATCACCTTAGCCTTGAATTATATAAGTGTGGGACCTTTAGAATCCGAAAATCATTGTGTAATAATCTAACATTTCAATCTTTCCAAAAGAGCCCCTCCTCTCCACTTATAAAAGGCCCCCACCTCTCCCACCTTATTCAAACCTTCAAGCCATTTGGCTCGGCCAACCTCTGCCCAAATACTCTCCCAACATCCCTCTATTAATCCTATAATCCTCACTTTGGGCAGAACTCTTCCCAAGGAAGCCTTTTTCTCAAATCAAAAAGAGTTACCCGATTTTGAGGTAATGTCTTCTCTAATGGTGTTTTGTTTTATTTTTCTTCTCCAACCCCCTAAACTCTTTTTATTCATTTCTTTTGTAACAACACCAGTATCCTCAATATACTAGGATGTTGTTATAAGAAGTATTCTAGCTACACTTACACACACCTACATCTAATGGTTAAAGAACATACGGTTTCTGTGGATGGCGAATTTCTGCCTCACGAAACGATGATTGTTCAACACTCATATAACACCTTCAAAGGTGGCCATTAAGATGTCACTATTTTTTTATATGATATATAATATGTTTATGTTTTACTTATGCTTCTGTATTTCTCATTTATGGCATACTTTATGATTTCCATTATGGGTAAAACGCGATAATTTCATTTTTGGAAGTGCGGACTACCGCCCCCACAAAGTGATTTGAATCGTTAATGCCATATGTGGGATGTATAAAGGATGAAGTAAATGGTATTATACACTATATTATACTGGAATTATATTATACATTTATATCATTATGATTTAGTTCCACTAAATATGAAATTGAAATGAAAGTAGCGTTCATGCGTACGTACGGCTTACCGTCTCCATGAACGGTGCATTTCATTTCTTACCTCTAAATGTTACGTAATATAATAAATGAATGTATATACTGGATATATAAGATATATATGACATCTAAATCATGAATATAATTCTGGATATAATGGATATTCTACCAAATGAACAACTTGTAATTATAAGAAGTTTATTGTTGACTCAAGTTACCAAAGATCGAAAAAACGACCGTTATTAACTTAAATAATTACATAATGTTCATAACATTGTAATAAGTGATATAAAAAGGATAATGAAATTTAAAATGGTTCTTAATAAGGTAGATATTAACTCTAGTTTATTATTCAGGAGGTTAAAGAATGGTTGAGTCAAGTCGGACACAAGGTAAGGGAATTTCTTAACCCAATTTCTATTCTTTGGGTTAATCTCATACTTTCAAATTATGTCATGATATTATTATGTCCTATTTTGTATTTTTACTTTCTTTATGTGTACCTATAGTGAATACACATAATAGATCTATTTTATTTTAAAAATGAACTTTTTAAGGACTTCGTCTCAATCTCCTTTCATTGAGTCATATTTGGCTTTATACACAAATTTCTTTTATACGGTGTATAAACCCCTTTGACTTTTATGTTTATTCAAAAGGAATCTTTTTATACGAAGCGTTTTACTAAACGACAAAAAGGGAATGTTTTTCTTTCCATACTTATGCGGCGACAACGACTTCTCCGCCACCGTGTCCATTATTTGAGTTTCGGCTTCCTCTACAAGCCATCATTTCTTTAAATGAAAAATAAATACAAAGTTTTAACATTCTTTTATTTTTGGTATTGAAAATGATTTTGAAAGCGTTTTTATTATATCAATGTGTTGTATTGATATCTTGTGATTGAAATATGGAAATGTTATGTTTCCTTTATACATGTTTTATGTGATACGATTATGATATGGTTTATGATATGTTTAAACCTATTCATATGAGGAATGCATTGGACTTAATAAGTGACGGGTGGAGCCCGCTATAGCTCCTAGATGCATCGGCAGGTCTCATGAGACAAACTAGTGTCTTGGCATGAGGCCTTGACAAAATCTTATTTGTGGTCTTGGCACGAGGCCTTGGCTACGTGGTTATGATAGTCTGGCATTATGCATTCCATCATTATGAATGTGGTTATTGATATTGCATGTGATTATTCGACCAGTAGAATATCCATGTGAAGAAGTAAATGGCATTATATCATTTTACTTTTGCCATATTATGTTGAAGTTCAAGTTTAAAATGCTTTTGTTTTAGTTATACATTTCCTTAAATGTTAATGTTTATTTATGAAAGCTTCCGCTATATTGTTAACCTTACTGAGCATCTGAGATCACCCCTTTCAATGTTTTAATATTTTTCCAGGATGTGAAGAAGTATTTTATGAATGACCTACAGGGGTAGTCAGAAAGGGATATGATTGTGGACTATGAAGACCATGTTAATGTAGTTTGTTTACTTTTTGATGTAATGAAAGACTTATGAATGTATCTAGTGTTTCCAAGGCTACTAAACTAATCGGTCTTTCGAGACTTGATCTTTTGTGATCATGCCAATGTTACGAAGTAATGCACCGGCTCTGGGTAGCTGGGGTCGGGGCATTACATAAATGGTATAAAAATAGCACATCCACAGTCAAAAATAACTCATTCAATACAATATGGAAAATTGTATTGTATCATATTAATCTCAATCAAGAATAATGAAGGATATTGACATAGATGAAAATAATCCTCAAAACTATTAGAGAGAAATATCCCCCTTTTTGTTGAAATCATTTAAAAGTCACACTATTTTTCAAGAATCCATTTAAAATTAAACTTTTGAATCAAAGTGTCCCATAACACTTTGACACTTTTAAAAGTAATTTTAATTTTGAAACATTAATGTTCATATAAATAAATTCTTAAATCCATTTTTAAAACCTGGACATTAATGAGAAATATTTAGAAGAATAAATCTTTAAAACACTTAAAAATGAATTTTAGTTAGAGTTTCTAACCAAAATAGAGACACCTGAATACAAATAATTGAGGTAATAAAAACTTTATAATATCATGAGAATAAATGGATTCATGATATACTATGTCAAAGTACATTATATACACCATATAAAAGTGATTTTGTGTATAACAACAAATAAATCTCAATGGAATGTAAATTGAGATGAATTCTCTTATAAAAACCATATCCTTTGGTTAAGGAAAAATCAACGACACAATTATGTTGGAAAAATATAAATACACTCAATATGATTTTATATTTAGTGTAAATCAATCAGATTACATTCACACATTTTCTTGTAAAACAACACCAATGAATTGAATATTTAACTCAACAAATGGAGATTGAGTTAAAATTACTCTTACCAAGTTCATACAGATGACTTTAGAATTTATCAATGGAGTTATTATGTGTATAAAAATTATATACATAGAAAGGGGAGTGGAAATTATGACATAATCAAATGAATATTGATTCTACACATAATCTTGGAGTAAAATAATCAATGAAGTATGCATAAAGCCGAATGAGTGGAAATTGAAATTTCAAATTCCCTCATTGATTTGGTAACATATAGAACATACACCCATGAAAGAAGGATCATAAAATGATGATTTAAATATACATGAATTAAAGTATATTATACAATGAATACAAACAAGGGCAGTACACACACCACATGTAATAAATAAGTGGTGAATAATGGAATTCTCATGGAATTAAAAGTGAGATAAGAAACCCCTTACTTTGTACTTTTTCCTTGGATGATGGTATGTTGACTCATATATAATGGTGAAATAATTTTTATTGAATTATAAAAGAATCATTTACATTAATATGATATCATATATGTTCTTTTAACATTTATTTGTTAGTAATATCTTAGTATTATCGTCATTTCGGGTGTTAAGTTAGTCGTTTTCCTTTATATTATTTGTTACATAAGACATGTTTGTTTTGGATAGGTTGTATCTTATTCATATACCGAATGATATGAAGTCCTTAAAAATTATTTTTAATCATCAAATGGGAATTATACTTGAATGGATGCAATGGAGAATGAATCTCATCGCGTTCGTGGAGACGGTAGTCCGTACGTACGCACGAGCGACAATATCATTATGTTGATGGTAAATAATATATAATTGGATGTTATATCATATAGACCGAATAATTATCATGATACATTTATTATTTACATTAATTACACATCATTATTATACCCATCCAAATAATAATTTATTGAATGACAATTACACCACGACCTGGAGACGGTAAGCCGTACGTACACACGTATGGTGACATGACATTGAAAGGATGAATAGAATACTAAATATGGTTGTAACATATTTATAATAACATCACAGTATATAGAAGATACTGGAGTTATTATTTTAGAATATAAATAACAAAGAAAGAAGAAGCTGAAGAAGAAAGGAACTTGAAAAAGGGTGGTGAAAACATTACCTCTTCTTCGGGTTCTTCCTTTTGATTTGATGAAAATGGCTCCTTTGGTTGGCTTTCTGATCAAACTATGGCCTATAGGTTGTAGTGAGGGAAGTTGAGAGAGTATTGGGGAAGGGTTTTGCCGAGACAAAAGGATTTGAATGTGTTAATTAGTGAGAAAGGGTAGTGCCCTTTTATAAGAGGGGTGAGGGGCACCTTTGGAAAAGCTAAATATATTATTTTATAATAAATTAATATTCGGTTTCTAATGGATCCAAAGGGTATTATTTAAGGTTTATGGTGTAGATGGGTCGAAAACCACTCAACCAATATAATTTAGATAGGTTTGGGTCATTATATTAACCTTATCTTTAAGTATTAACTCTTAGTTAATTAGTTTCACTTTTACAATGCCTCTTTGTATTTTTATATTATATGGTTTATAAACTTACTATATACATCCAATAGACCCCCAAGTGGTCCATTAAAGATACACCTATCATGATATAAGTCTCTTGGACGAACATTAGACTTTTAGGAATTGAATATAAATTAATAATATAATATTGTTTTTAAAAACTCCTTTATGTCAATTTTGACAGTATTGGGTATTTTGTTTTTTATAAATTCATAAAAGCAATATTACTTCTAACAAAATTTAAATAATAAATCCTAATATGTCATATTAACATAGAAAATTAGTTTAATTCATATAAAGTCTCAAATTAATTTTATTTTGATATTTATACTATCAAGTATTTTAATATTTCATTAATTAGGTAATTACAACATCACTATTGTGTCATAAATAAATTAAATTATTTAATGTCTAAAAATTATAAATAAACAACCTTTATGTAGGAAATTGTTTTATATTTCTAATTAATATTTACAATAGAATTTATCTTTTGTATAACCCTTCCTTAAAATTTTTTTAGTAAATAAACTATGATTTTAACTCTTTTAACTCTTCTTTGAATTAAATAATAATAAATATCCTAATCTAATAAAAGTTTACCTAAATGATAATATATTACTACTAAGGTTGTTTCTGGTCGAGATACACTTGTCCAATAGAATTAGTACATGTGTTAGGGTAATATTAATATAATTTTTACCCTTAATTACCCTATTTACGTTTAACCGTGGTAAATAAAAGTAAAAAAGTTAATATTCACCAAAAATTATTTTCATATCATTGAACCACATTTTACTCCTTGATATTAACCGTGTCTCTCTGATTTTTTAAATTCCACTCACAGAAGAAGAAAAATTTAGTTTTATGAAAAATTTAGTTTTTTAACTACCACTTAGTGGTTTCACAATTCATCAAAAATTGAGAGTTTCTAGAAAAACACCAAAAATTAGGCCTAAGATATATTTGATATTATGATTTCAAAAATGATGTCTATTTTAAAATATTCAAAACATATCAGTTGCATTAATTAATTTAAAAATTATTTCTCGTTGTCAAAACAAATAGCGTGTTTTTAAGAGATAATAACTATCAAAAGATTGACACTTGTTTATGATTGGTATAAATGTGAAATTACATCTAATGACTAAAATTTTATTAAATTTTAAATATATATTCTAAATATACTTTAAAACAACTCAAATTAATAATTTATCACTATTAATTATTTCGATTAAAAAAATTGTTTTTAATTAAAATTTAGTAATTTTCACTATTCATCAAAATATGAAAGTTATCTGAAAATACCAAAATTTCACCCAAAGCTAATTTCGATATTATGAATAAAAAAATAAAGTCCATTTAAAAAGATAAAATTTATAAAATTTTAAAATGTAGGTACTACTATTCATAACGGCTAATTTGATTGGTTGTGTTGTGTTAGAATCTCGAAGTTGCGTACAACGCACGCCATTGCATTATTCAAATTGAAACGTACCGTGGAAGTTTGGGGTGTTACATTATATGTGTGGCCCAATCTTTATATAGTCCCTCTATGTGTAAATGGGTTCTCCGGATAAAAATTAGGTGCACAAATTAAATGGGTTTCTACCTATAGTTTTAAACCATCTTGTGATAGGAATAAATGGTATATATTTTCATATTCCTCAGACAATACATCCTATAATTAAGAATTTCCATAATTAAAAATTCATTTATTTTTATTTTTATTTATCCATGAGATCATCACTTTTTCATTATCTACACATTTATTTTATTATATGTTTATTGATTAAATGGAATGTGTTTTTGTTATTTACCTTACTGTATTGATTATTCCTTATCCAGTTGTTTAAATGGAATTTGTGCTCACTAATTCACCTTTCGATGTGGACTATTCTTATTGATTCATTATTTATTCCACTATACATAAAGCCTAATTTGCATTTAATATCAACCTTATTTTGATTCCATTCATATGGATATGAATATTATTTCTTGGATTGAGTGTCAGGGTTGCTATAAATTTAATTTTGTTATACTTTATTTTCGTTTCACAGTGTATTATGGGTACATGAATTTAATATTATTTTCTAAAACTACTAAACTATTTGGTACTTCTGGATTTGATTCCTTGTAATCATGAAAATGGAAAAATATAAGGCACCAGCTCTGGGCTGTGGGGGTTGAGGTCACTATAATGGGATGGTTCATATAGTTTTGATTGAAGAAGTGACTCTAGAAGTGAAATGAAAATAGGTAACCTTACTAAGATTTTTTTACAATGAGAGGTAACAGATTATTTACTTAATTAATTGCTTATCATAATGGTGATCATAATCATATATCATATGATGAAAAATACATTAATAATGATTTGTGTTTTGATTCTAACTAAATTAATTATAGAGTTATATATTTATTATATAAAATGAAGAATTTTGTAATGAATGTATTAACACTATTTTAATGAATTATTATATAAAAAATTAATATACTATTTTGTTTAAATAAAATGTGAATATAAAAAGGAAATATGATAATCTTAAGATATATGGTTCCCAGAATGATTAATCTAAAAGGAATACTGATTCCTAGATGTCAAAAATAAAGTAGAAAATGAAATTTTTAATGATTTTATGGTTGTGAATTATAAATATCATGAAAGAATATTTAATTATTTTTTTCATGAATTGACTAATATTGAGAATGAGTGTAAGAATATCCAAAAAATAAATTAAAAAAAAAGATAAATAAAACTTCTAGGTCTAATGTAAATGTTTACAATGATTTAGAAACTATTCAAAAGGATAAAATGTATTTGAAGAACAATTTTCAATATTAATGATAATTTATCAACATATGTTAAATGAAGATATAAATATGATAAAATAATTTATGTGATAAAACCATACTGCAATAAGAAGGTTTTTGTTATAATATCTTTTCACTGAACATGAATAAGACTACTTTTATTAGAATCTCAAAAAAATTATTTCTAATGTAACATGTTTTAAAATTAAAATGCATGGGAATTATGCCAACAAATGTTTGATCAGATTTACTCTTAACATTATCATGCTAAAACTATTGTATCAAAGAATTTTCTTTACGCCTTAACTTGAAATAGATGTCTGAAGACTATTTATGTTAGAAAAAGTTCTACTATCAATGAAATTAAACATAAGATTTCATTTCTATCAAAAAGGTGTTACTCAAATCCAATTGGACCTATGTTGGTCACCATTCCGAGGAATGTATTTTCCTATCTTCCATCATGTATACAATTTAATATTTCATAATCCGGTATATTATAATTCATTTTATCTAAATATTTAATATCATTATGATGATTTCTAATTTTTGTGTTTTTATTCATGTACATTAAAATTTATTTTTTTCTATCGAGTGAGTATGATGTAGCTTATTTAGTTAAATATTTATTTTCATATGTCATGATCATGTGTCAATATTCTTTATATATTGTTATATTTTTTTGTAGAAGAATATATTTAGAGGGATTTACCACTTTTCTATTAGTTTATATAATATCCAAAAATGTACATTTTAAATTATTGTTTAAAGAGTTAGTACATTAAATCTTCAAAAATATTTAAGATGTTTCAAATAATTTCCAACAAATATATTATGTTTTATTAGAGAACTCATGTTCGATTTACTATTTTCTAATTTCTTGAATTTACATTTTAAAAGTGGAAATTTTTTATTAGTTTATAATAAACTACTTTAATATTTTTTAAACTATAGTGGTTGTTTCTATTTGAATTGTTAAAACATATAATCTAAGGCTATTTTATTTGAAATTATAAATGTCTATAATGTATTTAAATTTAGTTTATCATAGTTATAAATTAAAACCCATTTGAGTTATAAATTGAATATCAGTATTTTCTTGTATATATTTTTTAAAAAATGGTTTAAACACTATTGACAACAAAATCTATTTAGTCAATATTCTTTGAACATTTTTTAGGTGTATAAACGTAGGGGAGTTAGTGTGTTCTTAAAACTCTTAAAGAAAAATTTCATTAACATCTATTCATAAATGTTTTTTTATTTTCATGATAAAAATAAAATTATATTATTAGATTTGTTAATTAATTTTAAAAGTAATATGTAATCAGATTTTGATTAAAAAATCATCCATAAATTGAATTTTTTATTTTATTTTTTTCATAAATTTTACAAGGGGGAGAATACATGAATTTTGAAACACAATTTTTATTTGGAAATTGTTAATATGGGGGATAATTTTTTAATTTTTAATTAAATCTATGTATTTTTTTTAAGTTTCAAGTTATTTTATTTAAAAATATTTATTGAAAATCAATAAATTAATAATCCTCAGTTTTATTGGATTTAATTATGTCATGCATTACTTTTTGGAGTTTTCCTGAAATTTAAATACCTCACCTTAAATTTAATTAAAATTTTTATAATATGTAATCATTTTTTCTAAATTTTTCAATTATTAATTGAAATATATTAATTTATTAATTTTACAACATAAGAATTTTCTATTAGAGGTATTAATTTTTGAAATATTTAAATAAGATATTATTAAAAAAATTAAGAAAATATATATTTTTATTCATAAGAATTAATATTTAAATAAATATCAACCTCTTTTTTCTCATTTATAACAACCCAACCATGGAAGTAATTGGGTAGCTTCTCTATCTTTTCATATCTCCACAATGCCATCAGTAGTTTTATTGGTGGAAAAACTCGCAATGCCATAGCATCTTCTTGTAATATCATATACACCCCTCCCTTTAATTGCAATATCACCTCATATCCTTCATGGATTGATTTCAAAAACTCATTTATTTCATCATATTTACTATCTATTAAACAATAATAGAATCTTCATTCAGTTCTATGAACAGCCAACACCACACAACAATGTCAAGAGTTTCTCGGAATGCATCAGTTTCACTAAGTAGCATTAGTAGATTGAGAGAAATATTTTATTTACTATATTTTTATTGATGAAAAAAAATAATAATAGGTTTTGTTAAATATTTTTGAACATATTCTACACACATATATATATGCAGTTTTAGACATGCTATTTTTTGACACTTTTAATATTTTAATAAAATAAAATGTTATTAATTTTATTTTTACTATTATATAAATGTTTAATATAAATTTCATTTTTAAATGACAATAATAAAATCATTATATATATATATCATAAATAATAAAATATCACAAAACATGTTTTATATTCTGTGTAGTATTTCTAATCAAAAGTAACATGAAAAGTATATTTTATTATATGCTAACTCGTGGAATGTATTTATTGTTCGTTATGATTCTCCTACAATATTTGTTAATCTAATGAAGCTATATTAATCCATTAGAGATAAGATCAAGGAATAAAATATCAATATATAATTTGTTCGAAAAAAATGTGACAACAAGTAATGAAACAATCCTTTACTATGAATTTGATGAAGAAATTTTGTTACTTCTCTTTCCTTGGTGTGATCACAAAGAAACTTATATTGTACCATCCTCTACTACTCTAGTGATCAAGATCATCAAATGTAAGGGAATGAAATAATCTATAAATTTTTAATGTCTCAACTGTTAGTAGATAAAGCACTATGAAAATCAATGTCTCAATCATCAAGGAAATATAACACAGAAAACGAAAAGTGATCAAGGTAAAACTTATACTACTATTATAGTCTAAGAGGAAAAATTAATTTACATTTGATTCTAAATTCAATAATTGTGTTTTTACATTATAGTTATCAAAATCAAGAGATATATAAATATCATACTATTGTACTTTTTATTTATGTATTTATAATCATGTATTTTTTCATTAAGGTTTCAAGGTCATCAAGGGATTCATGTATTTGATATGTGGTATTAAGAGATATGTTATTTGGATAATATTATGTTTTGATAATTTTTTAAATTTAGTGACCTTCCATCTAAATTATTTCTTTTTTAATGTGGAATTTTTTTTTAGATTATCCTTAAGCTTCAGTACTTATGGAATGGATCAAGTTAAACATTAAAAAAATTGTTCCAGGAAAACAGGTGCTAACCTTTTTTGTTTCAGTAAACATTTAATGGATGAAGGAAAGAAATAAAGAACATATGATTCATTAGAAGTGCTTCAAGTGTGAAAATAATAATCTTGAATATTAATTTACAGGTGTAATGGATGATGCTAAAATAGATCGAAGAAAATCCAAAGGATGAGATTATGCTTATGACATGGAAATTAATCGAGTAAGTTTACTTTATCAAATTTATATACAGTAATTCTTTGAACTATGGGAAAACTATCACTACCACAAAACTGGGCAAGGCATGCGCCTGCCTTTATCAGTGCTAACGAAAAAGCACTTATAAAGGCTTGCCCCTTTATTAGCTTTTTGTTAGCGCTGATAAAGGGCTTATTTGTCAGCGCTAAAAAAGCGCTGATAAAGGTTGTATTTATCAGCGCCTTTCATTTTAGCATTGATCAATACACCCTTTATCAGTGATTTTTACTAGTGCTGATAAAGGATCACATGGATTTGTTAAAAACCCGCGGGTCCTCTTCCTCCCTGCACCCGGTCAAGCTCTCACGGAAGCACTCATCTGTGTTGCTGTCGCCGCTGCTGTCGCCTCCTCCTCCTCCATCGTGGTCGCCGCCTCCTCCCTCTCCTCCTCCTTCGGCCTCCTCCTCCTCCTCCTCCTTCTCCTCCTCCTCCACCGCGTCCTCGTCCTCCTCCTCCTCCACCGGCGCTTCCTCCTCCTCCTAGTCCGCGGCTGCATCCTCCTCCTCCTCCACCGGCACCTCCTCCTCCTCCTCCTCTGACTACTCCACTGCCTCCTCCTCCACCACAGCCTCCTCCTCCTCCTCCTCCTCCTCTTCCAATGCGTCCGCCCTGCCTCCGCCCTGCCTCTACCCTGCCTCCGCGCTGCCTCTGTTGCCTCCGGTGCATCCGCTGTCGACACCTCCTTCTCCTCCGCCACCAGGTCCTCCTCCTTAAGGTGATTCAAATTGAATTTTCACTAATTAATTATGTTTTCATTGTGTTGTGTGATGTTTTTACTCAATGTATGTCATTGATTATGGTGTATTATTATCATCTACTATTGACTCTGATTATGTTTGTGTGGTCATCCCATTTTCAATATGCTTTAGTCCCGTTTACCAGTGGCAATGTTGTTCCCAAGTGAAAGTCAGATATTCTTCACGCATTATGTTATCCCTTGGTGATGTAAATGCTCTTCAGGACATGTGGTAGGAAGAATTAGGTGAAAATGTTGGTAAACCATGGATTAATTCAATGAAATATGGTATTACATATTTAATATTTCAGAGTTATTTCTAATTTAGATCTATAACCATCAGGTCTCATATGGTTGGAATGGGTAAGTGTTTGGCCAACTATTCTTCGTGTTGAATCTTCAGTTTCCATGGGTGGTTTGGGATTGTGGTTATGTTTTGATCCTGACTATGGGTTATTTTTATGATTTCTCAGTACTTAATTAGATTTATTTAGTTATTGTTATGTTTTGGTGTTTTCATTTAGTTCTTTTTTTGTGATTTGATGTTGGGTTTTCCTTGATGGAGGTTGTTCATGTTTCTTCTAGAAAATACCTCCTAGAAGGACCATGTAGAAGCATAGAGAGTATGAACCAGAGTACCCCTAAGAGGAACCATCCCATTGATACAAATGTGTTTTGTATTCCGTGATTTATAATTTCAAAAACGTGGGTTAATTTGGTATCCATGATAAGACATAAACTATGGACCACACTCAAGAATTTTCAAAGAATAATTCAGAGTTTTTCCTTACTGAAAAGAAAACCAAGTAATTTAAGGAGTAGTTGGACTGTATCAAGTAGATCTTAGAGTTTTTGAAAACCCCTAAGACATCTAAAGTGTTATTTTTTTTGTTCCTTTTTAAAAGAATTTATTTGAATGTGGTGCTATTCAATGATTCTTTCAAGGAATATAGAGGATCTCACTTTTACCACTTTCCAAGTGGTATTTCTTCAGAGGTTCTACCCAGATACATTGAGATTGATGAATGACTATGTGTTTTTAAAGCGAGAGTATGGTGGTCATTATTCATGGATTATGCCACTAGATTCCATAATTTGGTTCATGCATCTCTTTATCTCCCCACGAACGATTATCTTATGGCTATTAATTTTGAGATGGGTTTGAGGAAATATATCAAATTTATTCTTATTGTTCTAAATCTACCAACATATTTTTAGGTGTTTCCCAAGGTATTGATGTGAGATGCATATTTTATTTGAATTATTGGTCTCAATGGTGTTCCATTAATGGGTGGTATCCATAGTTATTTTTGAGGATAAAATCTAAAGCACGATGAGTCTTAGAGAAGTAGTGTAATGGGATTTGAGTAGTCTTTATGAATATATTATGTGGATTCTATGGACAATGGAGTAATTTTTTTATCAGATTAGAAATGTGGGAAACATCTGGACGATTTTACCAAAGACTCTAAGGGCGTTCCACCTATTTGGGTAGCCGGGGAATATCTTGTGATTTTTTCAATTGGCTCCTAATGGGAGTGGTGTAGGCTCCACTTTTTTAAGGGCTCTTAGTTAAAATAATAGGCTTCAAATGGTGGAGGATCACATCCTAAAAGAAAGGGGGATTTTTAATAGGGAAATAATACATATACGAGTCTAATCCAGAAACAATCAATGCAGTAGAGGTCATTCATGAGGACTCATAATCTTGGGTAACCACAATTCGAGGTGATTTTTGTTAATTATTCTATAGTATTGGTTTCATTTCAAAATGTTGAATCCTAGTCATTAATTTCACATATTTTTTTATTACTTGGGTATGACGGCAGAGTTTATGAATTATTTCATGTATTGCCTAACCATTTTGGGTAGGAAAAATTGTCATGGTTTCATGTTCTTTGAGAGTTGTGTTGTGGTACTTGGCATGTAGGACATTTCGGAATTCCATGTTTTGGACCTAGTCTTTTCCGACCTCATTATCATCTTGGATTTTTTTTATTGGATTTAGTGCACTAGATGACTATTATCACCATTTGGTTCAGTTACTTACTCTTAACAGGAGATTCCATGTCTTTTATGGATATTTTGATCTATAACCATGGAGGGTATGACAAGTTTCTTCTATGTTATGGTTCATATCATTTCATTTTTCCAAGGTTTTCCTTGGGATTGTTGAGAAGTGTTCTTCATGTGAAATTCCAGTGGTCATGGAAAAGTACACAAAATCATTTCTAGAGGACGTCATGGGATAACCTCCCCAATGAGTGTTTATGTTTTCTATCTATTTGCTTCACAGGACGATCCCATTTTCCATTCCATCACATCAGAAGGATCTGGCCGATTTAGAGGAGCTAAAAGATCAACTAGAAGATCTTTAGGAAAATTGTTCTATCTATATGATCATGTCACTATGGGATTTTCCAATTCTGTTTTCAATGAAGTCATATCATAGCCTATTAATTTTAACAGTCTACCGTAGTCATAGCCAGGTGACAGTAATGAATAATTATATATTACCTATAATTGATGATTTGTTTGACCATCTTATAAGGTTCTATTGGTTTTTGAAAATTTTATAGAGATCAAGGTACCAACAGTTGAGGGTTTGGGAAGAAGATTCTCAAAAGAGAGATTTTTAAAGTCGATATGGAAATTTAAAGTATTTATGAGTTACATTTGGGATCACCAATGCTCTATCTATTTCATGGAACTGATGAACTAGATCTTTAATATCTTTCTAGACTCCTCCATTTTCGTTTTTTTAGAATACTTCTTGTTGTATTACAATATATAAGAGGATTACTCTAATAATATGAAGGTTTTTTTGGGTGTTTTTATAGATCATTTTCTTTATTATAGTATTATAAATTCCCCATATTTGGTTTAAGAAGTATTGTTTCATGGTCAAATTATTTCCTTGGAAGGAGTTCTAGGTTATCCAGAAAAGGTTTGAGAAGTCATTTCTCCAAACCAGTCAAAGAATTTATTCAAGATCCACAACATTCTAGACTTAGTCATTTCATGGTCACATTATTTCCTTGAAGTATCTTGTTTTTTTATCTAAATTATACTCATATTCCTTCTCCTCTAACCTATATACTCATCCGATGGATTTCAAATAGGATGAATATAAATAAAGAATGGATGAATGCCAATCGGTTGAGAAAAGAGTATGAAGAAGGCGTGAAAGAATTTATCAAGTTTGCAAAAGATCATGCATGTGACTCTTCCCAAATCCTTTGTCCGTGTTTACACTGTTGTTATTCAAAAAAAATTAGCCTAGATGAGTTGGAAGAACACTTGATCTGTCACAGAATAGATCAAAGTTATACATGTTGGAATAAACACGGGGAAACAAAAAATGTAGGTAGTGACTGGGGTGACACTTCGTTTTATGGATCATCTGATATGATTACAAACATGAACAGTGAAGATGACCGTATGCTGGATGTGATTACAGATGTGAATGATGATGAAGATCATATTGAGAAAATGACAAGTACCTTCAAAGATGATATTCGTGATTGCCCAAAATTGTTTGAGAAGTTAAAAAGTTGTGCAAAGACGCCATTATATGCTGGTTTCACAAAATATATAGCATTGTCAGCCGTACTGAAGCAGTATAATTTGAAAGCAGATAAAGGGTGGAGTGACGACAGTTTTATGAAACTACTTTCCCTCTTTAATGACATGCTCCCAGAAGACAATGAGCTCCCGAGCCGAACATACGATGCCAAACGAATGCTACGCTCTATGGGTATGATCTCTGAAAGAATACACACCTGCCCGAATGATTGTATACTGTTTTGAAAGGACCACAAATCACTTAAAGAATGCCCAAACTGTGGTGCTTCTCGATACAAGAAAGATGAATCCAGTCCTACTAAAGTTGTATGGTACTTTCCAATCATTCGAAGGTTTAGACGCCTATATGAAAGTGAGGAGACTGCAGAACAATTAACATGGCATGCAGTTACAAGAATTAAAGATGGGATACTACATCACCCGGCAGACTCCCCTCAGTGGAAGTGAATCGGTCATGAGTATCCTGAATTTGGAAACAAGTCGAGAAACCTTCGTCTTGCGTTATCTACATATGGAGTGAATCCTTTTGGTTTTCAAAGCAACAGTCACAGTACATGGCCGGTTATGTTCATAAATTATAACTTACCACTGTGGTTATGCATGAAACGAAAATACATCATGTTATCTATGCTTATATCAGGACCAGAACAACAGGGTAATGATATTGATGTTTATTTAGCTCCATTGATTGAAGATTTGAAATTATTGTGGGATTCAGTTGTTACATTGTATGAGGCTTACAGAAAGGAATATTTCACTTTGAGAGTCATGTTGTATGGGACAATAAATGACTTCCCTGTTTATGGAAATTTGTCACGATATACCATTAAAGGAACTCAAGGTTGTCCCGTTTTCGAAGAAGGTACACAATCAATTAGGTTGAAACATTCATCAAAAACCGTGTTTCTAGGACATCGCAGATTTCTACCACGACAAAATAAGTACCGTTCTTGGAAGACATCATTCGATGGAATTTCAGAAGAACATACAACACCATCTCCACTAATAGGCGATCAATTTTTTGAAAAAGTTAAAAATGTGGACACTACTTTTGGTAGACCGGCTTCGAAAAACCTTACGAAAATCGGTTGGAAAAAGAGATCAGTTTTTTTTTGAATTACAATACTGGAATTGTCTGTATGTAAGAAATTTTATTGAAGTTATGAATGTAGAAAAAAATGTATTTGACAGTGTTATCAGCAAGTTGCTAAATACATCTGGCAAAACAAAATATGGAATTAAGGCTAGGTTGGACATGGTTGAGATGGGAATACGAGAAGAGTTTGCACCAGTGAAGGGTGAAAAACGAACATTTCTTCCTCCTGCTGGTTACACTCTTTCCAGGCAGGAGAGATATCAGTTTTGCAACTTCTTGAATGACGTAAAGGTTCCAGAGGGGTATTCATCAAATATCAGTACCCTTGTGTCAATGAGCGACATCAAGTTAAAAGGTATGAAATCAAATGACTTTCATGTTTTGATGAAAAATCTCATTCCAATTGCTTTATGTTGCATGTTTCCCAAGAATATCCGCTAAAAATTAACGACACTGTGTTTCTTCTTCAAAGCTATATGCAGAAAAGTTATAAACCTGACGAAATTTCCAGATATGGAAAAAGAAATTTCCATCATATTATGTGAATTAGAAATGTTATTCCCGCCTTTATTTTTTGATATGATGGTTCATTTGATGGTCTAATTGGTGAGAGAGATTCGACTGTGTGGTCCTATACATTACAGATGGATGTACCCCATTGAAAGTTATATGAATATTTTGAAAGGGTATGTCAAAAATCGAAGTCGGTCAGAGGGTTGTATTGTAGAGAGATATATTGTTGAGGAAGCTGTTGAATTCTATACCGAATACTTGTCTGGTGTGGAAAGCATTGGCTTACCGAAATCATATCACACTGGGTGGCTTGAGGGTGAAGGAATTTCTGGAAGAAAGGTTGTCACAATCAATATTACAGATCAGAAGCAGGCCCACCATTATGTTTTTCATAACAGTTTTGACGTTGACCCATATGTTGAAATCTACAAAGAAATTCTAAGGCATTTGAATCCATCAAGGGATGAAAAATGGATATACGATACACATAATCAACAGTTTATAGGATGGTTTCGAGGTCATATTTTTAAGAAGTAAAATGAAAATCCAAAGTCAATTTCGGAACGACTTCGATGGCTAGCCGGAGGACCAAGTGTGTATGAATTATCGTACAATGCATATGTAGTTAATGGTTATACATTTTATGCTAATGAACATTATGAAGACAGTACCATGCAGAATAGTGGGGTTACACTTGTGGCTGATGCGATGCATGTTTCCAGTGCTAAGGACAGAAATCCAATATATGTGAATATGTCATACTTTGGCATCATCAAACAAATATGGGAGTTGGATTATACAGAATTTCAAGTTCCGATATTTCAATGCAAGTGGGTTGATAACAGGAGTGTTGTTAAAATAGATGATTTGGGATTCGTGAAAGTTGATTTCAGTAAGAAAGGGGAGAAAGACGAACAATTTATAATGGCATCACAGGCAGTGCAAGTATTTTATGTTCCAGATCCCGTAAACCGAAACTGGTCAATTGTTCTGTTATTGACCAAAATAGCTGAAGGGTTAGATGAAAATTCAATGGAAGATGACCCTTTCATTGGGGCTTCGCAATCATTTCACAGTGGTCCCAATGTAGATGACGTTTTGTATGTCATAGGATACCATAATGAAGGGATATGGATAGTTGATAGAGTGGTCAAATTCCTCTAGTCTTTTAAAAAAAAGGAGTTCAATAATCAGGTTATTTATTTTTATTGTAATATAGATTGTGTTACATTATGTTATTATCTGTTCGCTGCTACTTTTATGTGATCTAAATTAAATTTTAAACCAGTTCTGTAGATAATGACTTCTTCACCTGCTGATGCACCCAATCCTGAGACACAACACGTCTCTCAACCTGTTGCAGCTAGTCCCACTGCTGAGAGACAACAGGTCTCTAAACCTGTTGCAGCTAGTCCCACTGCTGAGAGACAACAGGTCTCTCAACCTATTGCAGCTGGTCCCACTGCTGACGTACAACAGGTCTCTCAACCTGTTGCAACTAGTGTCATTGTTGATGCTAGCGCTTCAGAGAAACATAATGATGATGTAGAAACTGAGGAAATGGTAGGCGATGAAACCCCAGTGACACAAAAAAATAGGTGCGCTGTAGTTTGAAAATTTTAGCAAAAATCCTTATGGCAAAAGAAAAAGGCATCAAATATGAGGTGGGATGGAATAAGCTAGGCCAGCATGTAAACCCCAACAAAGCCATGTTTAGTAGCTACATTGGAATCGTCACTCGACAATGTGTGCCGATTGACCTAGATTCGTGGCACCATGGTGTCAGTGGGTTGAAAACATTAATGTGGGAAGAGATTACGGTAACATTACGATATCATCTATTTAATTTATTAAAATAAAATAAAATATTGAAACATTGGCTAACCCTTCATCATCTCTTGTAGAGTGCATTTATAGTAGATGTTTCGCACAAAGAATATGTTTTCAGACTAGCAGGATGGATTCATATAGGCTTTCACACCATTTTAACGAAACATCATCTGAAAGATGCCGAAGGGAAAATCAAGCCGCACCCGCCTCCTCTTTATGCACACTTGATATCCCAAGTAACGTGGGATGCGTTTTGCAACCATCGTGCGGAACATAATTTTCAGGTACATTGTGTTTAGTTACACGTTGTGTAACGTTGCTTTTATTCATCATGTTGATTGATAGGTTTTTATTTATGAAACAACAACTGAGTGCTGAAAATAAAGAATAGGCAGCAAAACCAGCGTACCCCTACCGTAAAGCAAGGTTGGTTTACGCTTCAATTGAAAAACAATTGGCATGTATTTTAAAAGTACTATAATAATTTTATGTGACATAAAACAACACTATAACCATGTTTCTCTGTTTATATGTAGATTTATGAAGAAAAATCTCAAGTCAATTCCATTCCATGCCATGTGCTATGGAAGGAGGCTCGTGTTAATAAAGATGGGAAACTGATAGATGAAAACACAGAAAATGTGTGGGAAACATGTGTAAGTATGACATAAGATAAACTTGTTTTTCTATAAATCACTATTACATAACAATGCTTACTTATTTTTTCATATTTTCTATTTGAAATAGTCACAGGAATCAACAACACCCGCACCGGATGCAGACATACTTTCAACGGCCTTGAAACAGCCAGAACAGTATGGCTGCATTAGAGTTGTGGGTTTTGGGGTGTCACCCCGGACGTATTTTCAGAAAAAAAAACAAGAGGATGAATAAAATAAAGAATTTCATGTAATGAGAGATAAAGTATCTACCCTTGAAGAACTAATCCAAACTCAGGGATAGATGCTAAAGAGTTTGATGGAGGAGAGGCGAAAAGAACAAACAACTCATGAAAAACCCCCGCGAGAAGATCCACCCCTCACCAGCTTTGAGGCGAGCCATTCCCCTAAAAGACCCGACTTAACCGAGGTAATAAATGTTATAATATTCTTTTTTGTGATATGTGAATCACATAGACACCGATACCTTTCATGTAATGATATTCTGCAGGGTGAAACTGATTGTGATTTATATCCGTCAACTCCCACCCATCGCCTTATAGCGAGGGCTACGGTGTTCAATATGCAGAATGACACGCTACACTCTAGACCACTTCCAACCGGTCATGTCAAAGTGTCGATTAACATAGCTAATGAGTCGAGCGCCGAGCTACCCGTGCCAAATGACGATGATGACATTCATATGGTGCAAAAGGCTATTGGAACATTCGTTGCATGGCCGTCGAATCTTGTACAAAAACATGTCGAGCAGGAGGTATTCATTTCCAGTTCATATTTCAAGAAGAAACTTTAACATTAAATTAGAAAATGGTTGAATTGATGAATGTTATTACAGAAGGATAAAATGGAGAAGCTAAAACGAAAGAGCAGCTCCAACATTGGATCAACCAACCGATCAAAATGATCTACTGAGAGCGAGTTCACCCCGCCCGTTCTATATCCATATTTAATATCATTGCAAGATCATGTGGATACAAAAATGAAAGACACCAAGAGTCATACAATTGTTTGTGAAAAAGATATGTACGAAGTGGAAAAAATAGATTTCGTTATTGGGGACGTTGTTTCTGAGATCATCACATACGACTGGCTAGGCGCCTCAGTTATAAATGTATACATGAGGTATGTTTTCATGATTTGATTTTACAGAAGCTAATATACATTTATATTTATGGATAAATATATCTAATATTTTTCACATGCGTATATATGAAAAAAAAATTGAAGGGATTTTCCCATGAGTATAAATTTAGACTTGTTAGTACTCACACCATTTCTACACAACGAACAGAAATAGACTCTAATTTTTAGGGTGAATTGATGTCAAATCTTCTCAGAACGTTTCAAAGAAGAATAACGACTGACAGGCTCTTTTTAATACCAACGTTGTAAGGGTAAAACTCTTCATTTTCATCATATCAATTATATTTTCATTTCTATCAATACTTATTTCTTTTTGTGTTTTTAGGGAACATTGGATGCTCATTGCAGTCAATTTGGATACTCCAAAGATTTATTTTCTGGATTCACTGCATGGATATCCAACTAACCGACCACAGATGATGGCGATTGTCAATTTTTAATACACTAGATCAAACATTTTAGAACTAAATATCTAGTTATATAATTTATATTATCTTTTAATGAGGATTTTGTTATGATAGGGCAGTGTTTGAATATCGTCTAAAGGCTAGAATGAATCCAGGGCATAAGGACGACAATGCCCACAAGATCTAAAAATGCAGAAGTATCTGGGTATATATAATTATATTTCACTATCTAAATACATATCAAAACAAATTACTTATTTTTCTCGATGTTTCTGCACTGTCCGAAACAAACAAATGACAAGGACTATGGTTATTATGTATGTAAATTTATGAAAGAGATCATATTTCATGAACAAACTAGCATCCCTGAAGAGGTATTTTTGAAAATAATTACTAATTTATTTAAAATAATTATTAATCCTTTGTATATTTATATTTTTTCAGTATTACTATGACTGTCACAAAAACTCCTATTCAGAAGATGATATAAATGTCTTCAGAAATGAATGGTCATCGTACCAGATGGAAGAATGTAAACAAATAGGACAATGAAGGGGAATTCATAATACTTATGTTATCTTTATATGGTCATTGATATCTCCATTCAAACTTATTGAGAATCTATGATCTCCCTTTCTTATGTTTCATATCCTTAGATTAGTGAATTCCTACTACTTAGTTTGAAAATGACATAATCTTTGGAAATCAACACCAATGAAATACACCAAACCGAGGAAATGCATTCAAATTGTTTTACTACTTTAGGAAAACAATTCACGAATCATTTGTGACATGTAAGAATCGACCGCACCTCAATCGACCGCACGGTGTGACGGGTATGGCTAAAAGTGTCTGATATCAGTTTCAAATTGAGATAAACTTTGGAAAACAACACCAATGACATACGGAAAACCGAGAAAAATCATTCGGATTGTTTTGATACTTTAGGACAATGATCCACGAGTCATTTTTGACGTGTACGAATGGACTGCACCTCAATCCGACGCATGGTGTGACCGGTATGGCTAAAAGTGTCTGATATCAGTTTCAAATTGAAATAAACTTTAAAAAACAACAACAATGACATACGTAAAACCGAGGAAATGCATTCATATTGTTTTGATACTATAGGAAAACGTTACATGAGTCATTTGTGACATGTAAGAATTGACCGCACCTCAACCCGACGCACGCTGTGACGGGTATGGCTAAAAGGGTCTGATATCAGTTTCAAATTGATATAAACTTTGGAAAACAACACCAATGACATACTCCAAACCAAGGAAACGTGTTCGGAATGTTTTGATACTTTAGGACAACGATCCATGAATCATTTGTGACGTGTACGAATCAACCTCACCTAAATCGAGCGCACGGTGTGACCGGTATGGCTAAAAGTGTCTGATATCAGTTTCAAATTGAGATAAACATTGGAAAACAACACCAATGACATATGGAAAACTGAGAAAATGTGTTCGAATTGTTTTGATACTTTACGAAAATGATTCACAAATCATTTGTGACATGTAAAAATTGACCACACCTCAATCCGATGCACGGTGTGACTGGTTTAGCTAAAAGTGTCTGATATCAGTTTCAAATTGAGATAAACTTTGTAAAACAACATCAATGACAAATGGCAAACAGAGCAAACGCGTTAGGATTGTTTTGATAAGTTAGTACAACTATCCACAAGTCAATTTTGATGTGTACGAATTGACTGCACCTCAATCTGACGCACGGTGTGACCGGTATGGCTAAAAGTGTCTGATATCAGTTTCAAATTGAGATAAACTTGGGAAAACAACACCAATGACATACGGAAAAATGAGAAAACGTGTTCGGATTGTTTTTATACTTTAGGAAAACGATCCACAAGTCATTTTTGACGTGTAAGAATCGACCGCACCTCAATCGACTGCACGGTGTGACCAGTATGGATAAAAGTTTCTGATATCAGTTTCAAATTGAGATAATCTTTGGAAAACAACACCAATGACATACAACAAACCAAGAAAATGTGTTCGGATTGTTTTGATACTTTAGGACAATGATGCACGAGTCATTTGTGACGTGTACTAATTGACCACACCTCAATCCGATGCACAGTGTGACCGGTATGGCTAATAGTGTCTGATATCAGTTTCAACTTCAGATAAACTTTGAAAAACAACCCCAATGTCATACAGCAATACGAGGAAATGCGTTCAGATTGTTTTGATACTTTAAGACAATGATCCACGAGTCATTTGTGACGTGTACAAATTGACCGCACCTCAATCTGACGCACGTTGTGACCGGTATGTCTAAAAGTGTCTGATATCAGTTTCAAATTGAGATAAACTTTGGAAAACAACACCAATGACATACGCCAAACTGAGGAAACGCATTCGGATTGTTTTGATACTTTAGGAAAACGATCCACGAATCATTTGTGACGTGTACGAATTGACCGCGCCTCAATAGACCGCACGGTGTGACTGTTATGGTTAAAAGTGTCTGATAAAAGTTTCAAATTGAGATAAACTTTGGAAAATAACACCAATAACATACGACAAACCGAGCAAATGCATTCGGATTGTTTTGATACTTTATGAAAATGATCCACGAGTCCTTTGTGACATGTATGAATCGACCGCACCTCAATCTGTGCACGGTGTGACCGGTATGGCTAAAAGTGTCTGATATCAGTTTCAAATTGAGATAAACTTTGGAAAACAACATCAATGACATATGGAAAACAGAGTAAACTCGTTCGGATTGTTTTGATACATTAGGAAAACGATCCACGAGTCATTTGTGACGTGTAAGAATCGACCGCACCTCAATCCGATGCACGGTGTGATGAGTATGGCTAAAAGTGTCTAATATCAATTTCAAATTGAGATAAACTTTGGAAAACAACACCAATGACATATGAAAAACCGAGAAAACACATTCGGATTGTTCTGATACTTTAGGACAACAATCCACGAGTCATTTTTGATGTGTACAAATCAACCGCACCTCAATCCGATGCACGGTGTGCCCGGTATGGCTAATAGTGTCTGATATCAGTTTCAAATTGAGATAAACTTTGGAAAACAACACCAATGACATACGGCAAACAGAGAAAACGCATTCGGATTGTTTCGATACTTTTGGAAAATGATCCACGAGTAATTTGTGACGTGTACGAATCGACCACACCTCAATCTGATGCACGGTGTGACCGGTATGGCTAAAAGTGTCTGATATCAGTTTCAAATTGAGATAAACTTTGGAAAACAACACCAATGACATACGGAAAACCAAGCAAACGCGTTTGGATTTTTTTGATACTTTAGCAAAACGATCCACGAGTCATTTGTGACATGTACGAATTGACCATACCTCAATCTGACGCACGGTGTGACCGGTATGGATAAAAGTGTATCATTTCATTTTCAAATTGAGATAAACTTTGGAAAACAACACCAATGACATACGCCAAACTGAGAAAACACGTTCGGATTGTTTTGATACTTTAGGAAAACGATCCACGAGTCATTTGTGACGTGTACGAATCGACTGTACCTCAATCCGACCGACGTATGGTGTAATCGGTAAATATTTTCATTAGATAAAGAATCAGTATTTATTAGATGAGATAAATCAATCAAAAACATATTGATTTTACATTATTCCCTTTCATTTTTATGAAAATGAAAACTTTTGAGTTTAAAATTTCATATTTTTGTTTCACATTTCCATATTAATGTATTCTTTCATATTACTGTTTTAATTTCTTTCATTATTGCATTACTAACATAATATTTGTTTTCTTATATAGGTGAATTTTTTTCCTTGAGTTCGGATGCTTAGTTCGGCAACAAATACCGTCGAGAGTGGATCATGGATATCAAAGGATGAAACATGAATGTTTATAACTGTTGTTGAATAATTGTAAATGTAACCATGTAAAACAATGTTTTAAATGTATATAGAAATGATTTTAATTGTATTCATGATGTTAAGTAAGTGTATATACCGTTGTCGGTCAAAATATTGGGTGCGAGTGCTATGGTGTGCAGGTGTGCATGTGCTACTTTGTGCAGGTATTCTGGTGTGCAGGTGTGCAGGTACTGTTTTGTAGGTGCAGGCGATGGGACCTTTATCAGTGCTTTTTTAGCGCTAATAAAGGAACCTTTTATCAGCGCTTCGTCAAGTGCTGATAAAGGAACCCTTTATCAGTGCTCCGTCAATCACCGATATAGGAGACCTTTACCAGCGCTAAAATAAGCGCTGATATAGGGGTCCTTTATCAGTGCTCCGAGAAGCGCTGATATAGGAGACCTTTATTAGCTCTAAGAGAAGCGCTGATAAAGGCGGTCCTTTATCAGCTCTTTTTTTTGCGCCTATAAAGGTCTCCTATATCAGCACTTCTCGGAGCGCTGATAAAGGGGACCCCCCCCTTTATCTACGCCGACAATAACAACGCTTTTCTAGCGCTGTTAATGCTGGTTTTTAGCGCTGATAAAGGGGAAGGTTGTAGTAGTGTATTTGAAAATAGAACAATATCCATTTACTTTTATTTCTGATAAATCAATGGTGTTTTAATCGATTATAAGATTTATGGTTTTATAATGGTTAAATTTATAATTACCATGTTCTCTATCATTCTCTATTAGAACATGATAGTTATATTTATTTTACATTCCAATTTTTTAATTTCCTACTGATGTTATCTTATAGTGTATCCTAGTTTCTTGGTGACTATCACATTTTACATTCCCTATTTTTAGTATAATTTTTTATTAATCTTTTTAATGATGTATTATTTCTATAAGGGTCTTCAAAAATCAAAACTCCATGATTACAAATCACATGCTTAAATTGAGAGAACATAATTTTTTAATGTAGAGGAGAATGTAATGACACAAAATTTTATTAATGACGTTTCCAATCTTATAACTATGTTATATCATATAAATCATATAAAATAACATATAAAACACAATACAAGACTTAAAAATGAATAATTAATGAAATAAGAGGTAAAATTAAAGAACCTATACCGATAGAATAGTAACTTGACCATTGGATTTGTAATGTGATCATTAGGAATAGTAAACTTGAATGTTTAATAATTACATTAATTATGAAAGTACACATAAAATTTCAATTTCAATTGATTGAGAATAAAATATTTTTAAATGATGGAATAAATTAATAAATTCTTTAAAAATGGTAAGTTAGGTATTGGTATTTTTGTGAAATATAAATATGTGTTCACAATTTAATAATTTTAATAATTGTTTAAAAGAAAATATGTTTTCTTGAAATAGATTAATTAATCAATATTTTATTTTATTAATAAAATTATATAATTTTATGAGACCTTAATTTATTTTGAAAGTATCATTATATCTATCATAATATTAAAATATGTATCTTTTGAGTAAATGATGTTTAAAAATAAGAAATAAATTTTCATATTTAGATAATTATTTTAAAAAAATGAGTTCATTTTAGAACTAGACACATCAAAAAATTGTTATGGATAATATTTGGGAATTTTTATAAATTAGTTAAATTTTTAGGGAAAAGTGAAATATGGTAATTTATGGTACAAGTAAATAAATGTATTATTAAGTAATGATTGATTTATGGTTGAAGTAATAAACCATTGGTTCAAACACACATGAATTATTTACTATATATATTCATAATAATCATCACTATTAATTGTTTTTAGAGAATATAATAAATAAAGGAATAAAATATTAAAAAAACACCCCTCGCCTTCACTATAAATACCACTACTTATACTCACACAACTCAATCCTTGAAGCTTGTAAAATATCTTCACATTTCCTATCCTAAAACACTAACCAATGTGTTGGTCATGTTGGTCTCACAAAAATTTCATTTCAAATTTCCTTAAGGATGTTCTAAATGAATAGAATTCAAGAGGTAAATCCTTTTTCATTCCCTATCAAAAAAATTTAATTTATTTTATTCTTATTATATCCTTAAATATATTATCCAAATATTCATGACAACTAAAATATATTATATATACTAGGATGTTATTATTCTAATGGAATATCCATCATCATATATATTCTCTTCCTCCATTTTATTATAAAAATGAAAACATCATCCGTGATGTGTTGATTTACCGCCATCGTGGATGATGCAACTTCATTTTTCAGTACCAACTTCATGTCTAGATTTAAAACTATAATTATGGATAAAATTAATTTTTATTATTAATATAATATGTCATTTAGTGTTTTAAAACTAGTATATATAGATGATATTAATTAATAAGAAAAAACTAGTTTGTGATGATCGAAAACCACCAAACAAATCTAAAACGATTATCATTAAAGTTTTATATAATGATTCATCCTCATGAAAGAAAAACGAATAATGTATATAACCAGCTAATATTCTATAATTTCATTAATAACATATAATTTCAATTCTAGATAACTATTCCCATTTTACATGATCTCTCATACATGTATACATGTAAAACGATCATGAAAACCAAGGAAAGAACACTCCCAAACAACAAAATTACATACTATAACTCATTTAAAATTATATAAATGCAAATAATAAAATTATAATAGATCAAATAAATTTTTAATATGTTCTATAATAATTTATTAATGATTTTACTTTCTTTATCCAAGAGGTTATGTACAAGTGAGGAACACTTTCAGACATAAGGTAAGGGTTTTCTCATCATACTTTTATTTCTGTGAGATATGCCTTATTCACCACTATTTCTATTGTGTGGTATATGTACACTACCGATTGATATATCATTTCATTAATATCAATATTATCATGGTTTTAAATGTCTTATTTTATGATCATTAAACTAATGGGGCATATGGTTTGGTTGTTTGCACAATGGTAAGTGTTTTCTCATCTAACCTTTATTTCCATGAGATATGACTTATTAAACACTATTTATTATCTGTGGTGTCTGTATAATGAACATTTATGTATCATATCAATAGTATCTTTATTTTTATGGTATTAAATTTCTTATTTTATGATTATTAATTTTATAGTGTATATGGTTCAACTGTTTTCAAATTGGTAAGGGTTTCTTCCTGAACCTCCATTTTTCATTCGGGTTATGCTTTATCTCTATTTACACCAATGAAATTATTCATTATTTTTATATAATTATTATATTTTATATGTATACATTCCATAATCCTGTATCCAGATTAGTTAATCATTCTTTAAAAGAAAAATATATGTTTAATAAGATTCCCTTTTTAATTCATCATGATAAGAAAGCCTGATTTAAGGGAACATTCCAATTTCTTACCCATTTTCAAGAACACTTCCTAATATACTTTAAGTAACCATTATATTTCTACAATCTCCATTTATATCTGAAAAAAAATAGTGAATTTCATGTTTTATGAAAATAATTAAGTTTCTGATGTTTTTAGAGACTCTTTAATATTGTCCCGTAAAACCGCACTAAAGAGGCATTTTTCTTAGGTTTCTTGACAAAATTTTTTTTACATTTTTTCACTTCATATGGACATCATTTATTCCTCAAATATAATTAATTTTTCAGTCCCTCTTCATTTCTATGATATACAATTTTATAATCCTATTTTATGAAAAATAAAAATGATTTTCCAGAAATAACTATTCATTCCAAAAGTAAAAAAGTGTATTTCTCTCAAGAATTTACCAATGGTTTTATTAGCATAAATTAATATATTTTTATTATTAAAATATTTCAAATTTTTAAGGGAAACTTTTATTTAGATATATATTATTTTGACACATGAGCAGTTCATATGACTTAGTAAGTGAATGGAAGGGCCCTCTATTTCCCCTAGATGTATCGGTAGGTCTAATGAGACAAAATATTACAGGTTTTGGATATCACCTTAACCAATATGTAGACTTCTTGGATGATGCCTTGGAGGTATGTTTATGATGTCCACCATTATGAATTCCCTCATTATGATATTTTTAATTGATATATCATGTTATTATTTAACTAGTAGAATATCCATGGTAAATTTTCATATATTTATTTATATGGATGTTTTTATTCATCTTATATACCAACCATATTATGGTCAATATTATATTTTATAAACATGTGTTTCTGTAATTTGCATTGATTTATTTTTTATGTTTATGATAGCTTTCAATGTATTGTTTATGTTTACTAAGCATGTGAGCTCACCCCTATGTTTTATTTTCTCCCAAGATGTGTAGATAAATATTATGAATGACTTTTTGGATGATATAAATGTTATGAGAGTTTCAAGTGAAATTACTATAAAGTTTTTCTTTTCATGCTATAATGTAAAACTTATTTTTGTATATGGTTTTCAAAATTTGAAAAACTATTCGGTCCTTTTGGTTGAAATCACTTATTCATTGTATCAATGTAATAAAGTAAGACACTGAAATTTTCTATTGGGGACTTTACAGTATACCACTTTTACATATGATTTTTACTTGGATTTTTTTTGATAATCTAGAAAATATTGATAAATCTATATTCTTTACTCAATATGGATATTTGACAAGGAATATTTTTTATTAACTAAATTGATTACTCAAAATATGTGCAGTTATTTTAACTAGCAGTTATAGGTTGGACCCTGACATTATATAGCCCCTTGATGTATCGAATGTTTCTCATGAGAGAAATCAGGTTTGAAAATTTAACGGGGTTTTTCACAAGTAGTTTTTAACCATATCATGAATGGTCGTGACAGTATAGGTTTTCATCTGTCTCAAATATGAAATCCAATAATAAATCATTTCCTTCATTAGTAAGTTAGTTATTTTTATTATTATATATCTATGTGATATTATACTTTCCATTATCTATGTATTATTTCATTATCATTTTATTGATTAAACAGAATGTGATTCAGTTATTTACATTTCCATATTGATTATTTCTTATCTAGTTGTTTAAATCGCATTTGTGCTCAATTATTTACCCTTCTCTGTTGAATTTTCTTATTGATTCATTATTACATCCACTATACCTAAACCTTTATGATCATTTGATATCACCCTTATTTTTTTTTCCTTTCTCCATGATATGAAGATGAGTTCATGAATGAGTTTCATAGATACAAGGAATTTAATTTTTTATGCTTTCTTAATTTTCCCAAGGTATTTTAGGTATTATATATGTAATATGATTTTTCAAAACATCTTAACTATATGGTCTTTTAGTATTTGATTCCTTGTAATCATTCAATTGTAATAAAGTAAGGAAGTCTCTCCATGATTTTGGGGTTGGGGTCGCAACAATGGGACCACATTGATAGTTTTGAATCAAGAAGTGACTCAAGAAGTGAAAATGAAATATATATCCTTGATATGATGGATGTAAAATGTGAAGTAACTAATTAATTAATTAATTTATTAATTAATCCTACTAGTGGTGATGATAATGCTATATGTGAAGATAAGAAATATATTGATTATGATTTTTGTTCTGATTGAAATTCTATGAATTATACAGTTAAATTGTTTCTTGTAGAAAATAATGAATTAAGGGATGATAGTATTAGGATTATTGAAAAATAAACTGAAATTCAAATTAAATGTAATATATTTTTTTAAAAAAAATTAGAAACTAAAAAGACAATGTGATAAACTAAATATATATATTTAATAGAATGATTAATCTAAAAGTAATAATAATTATGACATGTTAAAACTAAAAGAAAAAAATGGTCAAATTAAATACTTTCTGGAATTGAATAAGTAATATCAGGAAGGAAGTATTAATTTTATTTTGGATAAAATTAAAAATATGGAGAATTAATGTAATAATTTAAAGTAGGAAAATAATAAATAGATAGATACATGTTATATCTCAACTGTGAAGGTTTATAATTATTTAGAGACTCATCAAAAGTAAAATATGAATTTGGAAAACAATATTTAAATATTGAAGCAAATTTATCTAATTTTTTTCAAGAAAATAATAATATAATAAAATATTGTATGTGATAAAACCATACCATAATAATATTGGCTTTGGTTATAAAAACATTTCACTACACATGAATATGACTATTTTTTTAGAATATCAAAAGGGTGTATTTCTACTATAAATTGTTTTAAATTTAATTTTAAAGGAAATTATGCCAATTAATTTTCTTTGAGATTTATGGAATCCTTTTTTCAAACTAAAACTATTATATCTAAGAATTTATTTTCACTCATACCCATAAATATATGTTTTAAGACAATCTGGGCACCAAAAAGTTCTTCTATAAATTCAATTAAATGTAAGATAACATTTTTACAAAATGGATGTTACTCAAATCATATTGGACTTATGATGTTCACCATTCCTAGTTATTTATTATCTTATTATCTAGCATGCATAAAATTTATTGTTTCTTAATTTGGTATACTTTAATTCATGATATGTAAATATGTAGTATTTTTATGTTTATTTTTAGTTTCATTTTTTTATTCAAGTACATTAACTTTTATTTTTTTCTATAATGTAATCATGATATAGATTATTCAATTAAAAATTTAGTTTCATATATGATGATTATCTGTTAATATTCTTTCAAAATTGTCTTATTGAATCATGAATTTAAGGGGATTTACCAATTTTATATTAGTTTAGAAAATAATCTATAATGTATGTTTTAAATTAGTATTTAAATAGTTAGTAAGATCAATATTAAAAAAAATTATTTTGTTTGAAATAATTTTCAACAACTATTTTAATTTTTTGGAATGAACTCGTGTTCTGTTTATTATTTTCTAATTTGATGACATTATTTCTGACTATTGGAAATTGTTTATTAGTTAACCATGAACTTCTTGAAGAGTTTTTTACAATAGTGGTTGCAACAAATTTAACTGTGAAATATTATGAACTAGGGATGTTTTCTTATGAACTCTTAAATGTACTTTATGTATTTCAATTTTGTTTATTATTGTTTTTAATTGAATTCCATTTGAATTATGATGTGAATTAAATTTTCAATCTTTATTTAAATTTCATTTTTTATAAAATATTTTTAACCCTATTAATAATAAAATCTATTTAATTAATATACCTTGACCAGTTTTTATATTCTTAAACATAGTAGAGTTATAGTGTTCTTAAACTCGAAAATAGAATTTTATTTATCATATGTTCATAAATTTTAATTTGGTTTTGATTATTCATGATATAAATCATATTAAATGGTTTTATTTGTTAGCTGATTTTAATTGTAATATGTAATTAGATTTTGATTAATAAAATCATTAATAAATTGAATTGTTATTTTTTCAATAAATTTCATAGGGTGGAGAACATTAGAGTTTTAAAATAAATGTTTTATTTTTCAATTCAGAAAAAATAGAAATCGTTAGTATTATGAATTTCATTTGTGTTCTATAATATTAATTAACCGATATTTCATATATTTATATTTTATTATTGAAAATTATTTATTTCACAATCCTCATTTTTGTTTAATTTAATTCTGTAAGGATTTATTATTTATTGTATTTTGTTCAAATTTAAAAACCACATATTTAATTTAATTCAAATTGTTTTAATTTGTAATATTTGTTTATATTTGACAATGATTAATTGATAAATGTTTCTAATTTCAAATTTTCAAAGTAATCATTTTTATTGAATATATTCATTGGTTTAAATGTTTTAAAAAAACATCAGAAATTATTTTAAACTTTTAATTTTTTTATTCATAAGAATTAATATTTAAATACCGCTCGACCTCTTCTTTCCTCATATAGACCAACACAACTATGAAGGTAACATGAAGGCTTCTCCAAATCTTACTATGTTCACATCGATAGCACTAGTAGTACTGGTGGACAAAATCACAGAACCATGTACGCCCCATCCCTTTCAGCATGACTTCTCTTCATCTCCTCTAAACACAATCCCAATATCTTATTGACTTCATCATATTTAAAACATATATAACCCTTAAATAACCTTTATTTATTTTAAAAACACAAAATATTGAACAGTAGTGTTTGGAATTTGTAGGCGTTCATTAATGTCATCAAGTAGAATTGGTAAATTGAAATAAATATTTTATTTAATATATTATTATTTTTTCAAAAACAATATAATTATAGATTTTGTTAAATATTTTTGAACATATTCTACACTCATATATACATGCAGTTTACGACACCCTATTTTGTGATGCTTTTAATATTTAAATAAACTGAAATTTTATTCATTTTATTTAAACTATTTTATAAATGTTTAATAAACATGTACGGTTCTCTTGATCATACTGGAAGCTCTATATAAACATTACAGACTAAAAGAATGCAAAACTTATTTTGTATTCAGTTTGGTATTTCTAAACAAAGGTATCAATAACATTATATTTTGTTTTATGATATGTTATTTCATGTAGTTATTAGTCATTACAATTATCCAAGAATATTATTTATATTAATGACACTTTATTAATGATTTAGAGATGTGATCACAGAATAAAATAAAAATATACTATTTAGTTGACAAAAAATCAAACAACAACTAATGATAAACCTTCTTGTTGTGATTTTCATAAAGAACATTTTTGACTAATGTTTCTTTATTGTGATAAAAAATAAACTTTTACTATACCATCCTTAACTACTATAGTGATTATGATCATAAAACATCATCATCCTGATCAAAAAATCTTTATTTTGGGTTTCATTAAAAAAAATTATTTTAATTACCTTTTCATTATCTATTTTTAATTTTTTGTGTTCGGTTTAATTTTTCACAATAAATAGTAGGTATTTTTTTCTTGGTGATTCCATAACACAAAAAGATGTTTTGGGATGTGACTCCCAAACAAAATTTAGGTCACTAACTCAGTTAAAGACACCTATAAAAATCATAGGTTGTTTCTCTAGGTATTTATAATAGACAAAGTATTTAATAGGATATCTAACATTTAAAAGTGAGGTTCCTAGTGTGTACCATTCTTCTCAATGTGTGTAGAATAATGATGAGTGGAGTGGGATCTTGGGGATCTCAACCACTATAAAATTTTATATGAAATTTTTTTTCCATCACATATTGAATACTACACTCACTAAACTTTCATTAATTAATAAACTCTCATTTATTTGTTAGTTAAATTTTCACACAACTATTCACACACCTACATCGAGTCATTAATTTTATCTCTTATGTTTTAAAATATATTTATTCATGTAACTATATAAACTGACGATTTTTCTAAATGAATTGACAGATTCAAGTATGAAATTCTATTAAGGAAGGTGGTAAAATCACATTCACAATATATAAATCTTTATTTTAATATATTATTTTTGTTGGATGGTTATAATTATAATTATTTTTCATACATTCTATTTTCCATGAAGCTTCTAAATCATTAAAAGAGGAGGAAAAAATAATTATTGATGATTTTTTACTCTTGTTCTAGTCCACATCCCATGATTTTGAAAAATAGCTTATAATTCATATAATTTGGAATTATAAAGGGTGCATCACCACATATAGAGGGGTCCAACTAATATAGTAAAATGCTTCTTATTATTCCCACCCATGTAGATGACTGTGAGGTCTATTGGACACCACATTATTTTATATAAAATAGTTTATAATACCTCATCACAATTTTCAAACATGTATTACAATATTAAAAATCACAGATCATAACAGTTCATCGTGAAGGAATAAATAATCCTTACATTATGATTTTTCAAAATTACTAATATGGGTTAAGATAGTCTAATTAGTTTCAATTAGAATGTTTGAAAATGAGAAATTATAAATATTTATTATGACCATATATTACTTAACCATTATTAATTGGTTATTTTATTTTTATTTTCCATTACATGAGATGCTTTTCAAACATATAATTATATCCTTTTTTATTGTTTGATAAGCTAGTGGGATCTAATAACCATGTGTTTTTTATTCATGAATACATACATTATTAACATATCTTTTTCATTTTTTACTGGAGAATATGATTGAATAAATACATGAAATTAATAATATTATTTTTGTTTGTTGTTTAATTTTTTAGTTTATTTTTTTCTAATTCATATTTTTTCCATTTAAATCAGAAATTCAATTTGATAATTTTTCCATCTTTCTAATTTATTTTCGTGTCCAAAATAATTATTAATGGTGTATAGTCGGAATTATATTTTTCCAATGTAGTATATTTTTTATTAAAAACTTGTTTCATGTTTCCCCTTTCATTATTGAGCATACCAGTTAGTTATGTATTCATATTTTTTGGGAATATTCCTAGTTTAAATAAAAGTATAATTGTGGACACCCTCTCAATTGTTTTACTATACTTATATGGAATTTAGTAAATTATGTTGCTAATATTAACAGTAATATGTAATTAATAGGATAATAGATGGAAATTAATTTGGATTCTCATGTCACCAATATAATAGTTTGTGGATACGTTTTTTGGAAAGGATTCTAAAGAAAAAATTACTACAATAAATTTTTCAGAAATCAGTTATTGAAAACATATTATATAACATTGCCGTATTATTAGAGATATTTAGAAACTTAAAATTGAAAATTTTATATCCTTAAAACTTATTTATCTTATTTTTCTTGGAATTTTGGAAAAATTGATTCATTCTCGTATTTTATGGGTGTCATGGTTTTTAACTGGTTCATTAATATTAATCATGTAATGATTTATCAAGATTGTTAATTTTATTTATTTGTGGAGTATTGGTATTGATGAAACTATGCAATTTATAGAGTGTATCAGGATGATGTTTTTATCCTTCTAAATAATTTTTCACTAAATAAATTTTATGTGTATCTATTATTTTGGAAATGTTATAGATGTATTTACTCTCTCTCTCTCACTCTACATCTATGTGAACCGATGAATCCAGAATTCAACTAAATGATTTTAAATATCTATCAGTGTATTATTTAGAGATAAAATGAGTTTAGGAACACTTGTATTATATGGTTCTATTTTAATTATTTTCCATTTTATTTTATTATTAGAGGTTATTACTTCAATTGTGTTTAATATTTTAGGAATTTAGGGCTATATTAAATTTTTATTGGATTTGGTCAATGAAGATACACAAATGATAATGTTTTTATAGAATTAAAATAAAATAGAAGTAAGGGTGATAATATAGATCCAATATAATGATCTTCATATGGTGTTTTAACGATTTTATCATTATGTAATGGTTTCCTAGATTTGGAAACCTTCATTATTTACTTCATTGCACATGACCTTGTTACTATTTCATTATTCATGTATATCGTAGAATAGTTTTTTTCACATGGTTTTTAATATAATTGTATATATAAGAAATCTGTGCATCTTGATAGAGTTGTTAAACATGAGGGAATTTTTGTTCCTCTTCTAGGAATTTTCAGGTTTACAAACAACATTATCTCATTGTTCTGATAAATGATCGATGGTGTCATTACATAAAAAACTATAGTTCTTAATGTAATTGAAATTATAAACATTGTCTCTCTCTTTTCATAATAAGTTTCACTTTCATTTACTGTAAGATCTTCCATATTTTAGGTCTCATTTATTACCTAAATGCAGCTATAATTTAAATGGAATGATATTGGATTTTGATTGAATGCTTATATCACTTTGGAATATACATATGTAAAGTTGGTGAGTTTTAAGGTAAACTATATAGGGAAGTGGACCACTTCATCATTCATTATAATTTATTTTTAATACAATAAATAATTTTCCAATAAATTATGCAACTTTTTGTTTGTTTTTTGGAAGCTATTTTTTATAAATGATGGTGATTTATTTCTATTTGGTGATGGGGAAAATTTTCACTAGAATGGTTTTTTGAGAGCATTAAATTAATATAGTAGTATTGCTTCAGATGAAATATAATATTTTTTAGCATATTTTAGTACTGATAAAATATTGGGTTCAATCATTTTTGAATAGTTGTTGTTGTAATTTATAAAAAAGAACAAATTATTGACAAATGATTTGATTTCATTTATTTTGGGTTAGTCATTATACATACATATATATATTAATGATAATTTTAGATTTAACCATTATTTTATTATTGAGGTAGAATATTTAATATTTTCCTATATAATTAAATTCCCTTTTATTAAACATTAATTTTATTTTACTGGTAATTCTGAATGTTTTTCATTATTTATATTTTAATTTTTTTGTAAAACTAAATATATATTTTTCAAATTGATCATATTAAACATATTTATAGGTATTGTCGAAAAATAATTTTATAATTTTTATATAATAATTATAATAATTATATTCCATATATTTATATTAATAAATATATTATGAAATGTTTCTAACATAATCTCTTGATATTTCATTTTAAAATAAATCACAAATTGATATTGTTTTTTTATTTGTTTAGAGTGAAAGATAATAAAATATATCAGTAATAATACTATTAGATAGATAAATGATTGTAATATCATTATCTATAGTTAAATCCTTCATATGAATTTATTGAAAGATATTTTGAACAACATATATACTATTTGTGGTTATTACTAAAATTGAAGCAAAAGAATTGTTTTGTCAAAATAAAATTTAGTGATAGATTTTTTCCTACAATTTATTGGCATGAAATTTATTTGCATAAAACTCTTTTCCAAAATAAAACGTACATGTAACAATAAATATATCACTATCCAAAACCATTAAAAGTATTTACGGTAGGTATTTCTCAAGAAATATTACACACTAAAAGTTTATTTATTGATTTTTTAGTGACTAGGATTCCAAACATGTGACCACATGCATTTCCAAGGGTTGGAATACAGTTGTTACAATAATCATCATAGAAATATATTATCAAACATGAAAGGAAGTTAAATAAGAATAATGTAAATATATACATTCAATTTTCAAAGGTTTTACATATTATACAACTCTCATTTCATTAGTTAACGTCGGTGGAATGTTTTCTTGAATTCACCACTATATGTGTCCTTTTAGTGTTACCTATTCTCCACATATCACAAGGCCCTATGGTGGTACTATTTATTTGGAATCCATTAATTGTCCTAATATGATCTAGGTGATGGGAAATATTTCTTTTGAGGTATAAGGTAATAGAAAATTATTAACAAGACTAATCTAATACACCAATATAAACTATAGTATGTGTTTAGGTAATAAAATCTGCTATAGACCAACATAGAATACAGTTATGTCTAACATTGGATGAAAAATAAAATCCTTAACTTCCACCATTGAATCATCCATTAAACACAATTATTTTATCTTTCTAGATGATGCATTCAAATCTAGGTCCACTTATGATATTCTAGGATATCATAGGAAACTATAATGATATATGGATATATTAGAAATACATAAGAAACTGAATCCTAGATGCCTCATAGTGTCATTCTTATGTTTTCTATCATAGAATATGAAAAAAAAATAATGTATTAATGAAATATTAAAATCAGGGAAAGAATTTATCATGCCACATTAATATAAGATTCATGTACCATCCATGAATTCATGTGATGTTCCATATTTGTGACAGACTTCAACTAGAAGAGTTCCCTTTTAAATGTATCTATGTGAAGAATTTATAGTGAAATACTATAACATACAAAAGGGGTGGGGGTAATCAATTTACCTTAACTATTCCACGGGACTAGGTGAGGGTTCTCTAGATCCCTAGCTCAAAACTTAGTAGCTTACCCAACTACAGTTCCCTAGAATAATCCTCTTGGTACATTATGAGTGTGTGGGATCTCACTAATTCATATGAAAATAAAAGGATATGTTTGTAATAGTGCATGTAACAACATTTTGATCCTGGAAAATGTCAACATTGTCGATTGGGGAGAGAAACTTATCCTAGTTAATTATTTATCTATGGGGTCACTTTACATTAGGGAACCCTATTCAATACCTCCTCCTCTATCTTGCCCATAAACATCATCATCACCATCATTTTCATCAGCACATGACTCAATGCACATAAAATTGTGTACATGATGTGAATTAATGGATAAAAGCACCAGTACATGACAAAAATTATTGAACTCCTTGATATAAGGTTCAACCTCACCCGGATAGTTCTCATGGTAATGTTTAATAGTGTGGTGTTTTTTCCTTGTTCATTCAAAATGTATCATTATCACTTGAAGTTAATCCTATATATCCTTAATATAAAACGTAAACTATAATAAAATAAGCCTTTAACAGTGCTAAAAATTTCCTTTATCAGTTTGAGAGAATGGTTGACTAATGGAATGAGATTAAAATGTCTTTTCTTTTATCAGTGCTTTTATTTGGCTCTGATAAATAGTACCTTTATCTGAGTTTTTAAAAGAACTGATAAAATGAAAATTTATTTGTGCTGATAAAGGATGAATATATCAACTTATTCCAAAGAATTGATAAAGGTTCATGTTGTAGTGGGATGTAACAGCACACCACAACACCACAACACCACCAAATATCATCGAAATCATATATTAATATATAATTTAAATGAAATTAATTTGAAAACACAAATTCAAGGAAAAATACTATATTATAGACATTTAAACATTGGTTTATACAATTACATAACTACAAATTATTATATACATTAAACAAATTAATATTCCATTGTCTTTTGATCCTGACCCCGAATCATGATATTTTAGAAGAAACAATCCCTTCTTGAGGAAAATAAATAACATGTACAATAAAAAAAATTCTTTTGTTAGTAGAAATATAATTAAAGAAAATAATAAAATGTTTTAATTGAAAAAAAAATTCATTCATACTAGGAACTCTTTGTATCAGATCGATTTGTGGTTGATTCTTCCACATCACACTATTTCATGATTGTGTTCATGTTATCTATATAAAAATTAATTAAATAACTATTAGAAAAATACCCATGGGAACAACCTAGTGATTGTGTGATCAAAATTTTCTGAACTAAAATTTCAATTTAAAACTGAAAACGGACACTTTGAGTCATACAAGGAATATAAATTATTAGATTGGGGTGTGAGTGATTCCTAAAAATAAAAAATGACTTATAGATAAATTCCATAATATATAAAAATATCCTGAAAGTGTTTGCTCAGTTTTCAGTAGATCTGTTGTTCATTTTACTAAAATTGATGTAAAATTTAAATAAAAAGATGCACTTTGAGTCATACAATTCACACCGTGCATCATTTTGAGATTTAGAGCATTCATACAGGTATCAAATGACATATCTATCATTTTCCTAAAGTATCAAAACAATATGAATGCATTAGATCAGTTAGGAGTAGGACAGTAATGTATTTTACTAAAATTGATGTCAATTTTAATTAAAAATATGCACTTAGAGTCATAACAATAACACTGTGTTTCAGATTTTGGTGTGGCCGATTCCTACACATCTCAAATGACTTATATATCATTTTCCAAAAGTATCAAAACTATATGAATGTGTTTTATTAGATTTGATTTTGTGAGTGGTCTTTTTTACTAAAATTTCATTTTAAACTGGAATCATGCACTTTGAATCATACTAATTACATCATGTATTTGTTTTACATTAGACAAACTCATACATGTCAAAAATTACATATGAATTATTTTACGAAATTATCAATAAATTATGAGAATGTTTGATCGGTTTTCAGTGAGTGACATTTTTTAACTAAAATAATGATTTTAAACTAATAAGGGAAACATTGAGTCATATCGAGCGCATTGTACATAATATTGAGGTTAATTTTATTTATACACATCAAAAATGACTTATGGATCATTTTCTAAAATTATAAAAACAATATGAATGCATTTTCTCTGTTTTGACTTGGTCAGTTGTCCATTTTAATAAAATTAGAGTCAATTTTAATTAAAATGAATCAATTTGAGTCATATAGGTGACACCATATATTATATTGATGTGTGACCAATTTCTAAACATATCAAATTACGTATGGATCATTGTTCTAAATATTAAAAACCATAATAATGTGTTTTATCAATTTTTAGTATTTCATTTGTCTTTTTTACTAAAATGTAATTTTAAATTGCAAACACACATGTTGAATCATACTGATCACAACCTATATTGGTTTGAGAGTAAAATGATTTATACACATTTTTCTATGAATTTTTTTCCTAAATTATCATTAAAATCAGAGAGTGTTTGATTGGTTTTCTATGAATGATAATTTTTTGAACTGAAATGTCAATTTTAAAACGATAAGGGACATATTGAGTCATGCCGAGAACATCATGTATTATATTGAGGTGTGGATGCTTCCTCCACATCGAAAATGACTTATTAATCAATTTCATAAAGTATTAAAATAATATAAATGTCTTTTCTCTGTTTTGTATAGCCTAGTTTTCCATTTTATAAAAATCAATGTCTATTTTAAATAAAAAGATGCATTTAGAGTCATACTAATGACACCATGCATCAGATTAAGGTTCAACTGATTTATATACATCTCAAATTAATTGTGAATATTTTTTCTAAAGTATCAAAATAATCAAAATTCATTTTCTCAATTTTTAGTACGCCAACTATTTTTTTTAATAAATGTAATTTTAAACATGAAATAGAGAAATTAAATCATTCCGATCACCTCATTTATTAGTTTTAGACGAGACTAATTTTTAAACACCAAAAAAAAGAATTAAGAATAATTTTCTTAAATTATAAATAAATTTTGACTGTATTTGATTGGTTTATAGTCAGTGATTGTATTTTACTAAAATACCAATTTTAAACTGATAATAAACACTTTGAGTCATATCGGGCACATCATGTTTTGGGTTGAGGTTCTGCTAAGTTATAAACATCATAAATAACTTATAAATTTTTTTTAAAAAGTATCAAAAAATATTGAAGTGTTTTATTTTCTTTGATTAGTTGTGTTGTTCATTTTACTAAAATTGATTCCTAATTTAAATGAAAAGATGGACCTAATGTCATACCTGTCACACCATGCATCAGATTGACATGTCACTAATTTATACATGTCTCAAATGAATTATGGATCATTTTCTTAATTTATAAAAACAATCCAAATGCATTATATTAATTTATAGTATGCCAGTTTTCTTTTTTACTAAAATGTCATTTTAAACTTGAAACACATAATTTTATTCGTATTGATCACATCATGTATCAGTTTTATGTGAGACTTATTCCTATATTTCATAAATTATATATAATATTTTTTTTATAAATTATGAAGAAAATAAAAGAATGATCGATTAGTTTTTAGTGAGTGACACATTTTATCTAAAATTCTGATTTTACACTAATAATGAACACTATTTGTCATACTGGGAATATATTATATCATATTAAGGTACAGTTGATTTTTACATATCAAAAATGACATATGGGTCATTTTCCAGAATTAAAAAAAACTATCTAAATATGTTTTATCAATTTTCAGGATTTCAATTTTATTTTTAACTAAAATTAATGTTAATTATATATAAAAATAAGCACTTAGAATTATATCGGTAACACCATGTGTTTGATTGATCTATGGCTGACTTGTACACATGAAATTTTTTCAAAACAATACTAACTTAAAATGTTATAATAATATTCATTATCTTTATTTGTTGAACTTCAAACATTGTACATCGACTCAATGTACTTAGCCAACAGAATCCTACTGTGTAAGAAAACAGTTATTATATGAGAAATACTAAAAATAAATAAATAAAACATAATTATGAAACAATACATCAATTATGTGGAAAATTATTTTTCTATAAAATCATCAATATTACCTATGTGATTTAACAGTGGAGAGTACTTGAAGGAAAGTGCTAAATGTCAACACTATAGGGTGAAAAGGTTTTGAGGGAGAAGAAGTATGTGGAATGTTTGTTGTAGCATGGAATTAAATATGGAAATACCACCACAACTAGACCAAAAAATCCATATATATAAGAAAAAATCATTATGTGAGTAATACTAAAAAGATATAAATTAAAAAAAATATGAGACAATATATTAATTCTATGAACACTTATTTTACTATGAAAACATCAAGATTACTGGTATAATTGAGAATCAACAACCTCATTTTTTATCGTTTAAAGAAAGTGGATGGAACATAAATGAAAGTGATAAATACAATACTACATGGGTGAATAGGTTTTGAGGGAGGAGAAGTGTATGTATGTTTTGATGCAGAAAGGCATGAATGATGGACATACCACCCTAACTCGAAAAAAAGAATCCAACGGTCTGAGAAGAAAAGTATTATGTGAGTAATTATAAAATGAAATAAAATAAACATAAATATGAAATAATATATTATTTCTATGGAAAATTATTTTTCTTTGAAAACATCATGATTACCTCTATGATTGAGAAGAGATAAAATTGTTTCTCTTCCTTTAAAGGCATGATAGAAGGACAAAAATCATCAAAAATAAAAATAATCTTCATGGAATAATGAAAATTAAATCATTAAAACATTATATTATTTTCTGGTAAAATATAGAAAGTATATCATAACATTACCTTTACATATTTACAAAGGGTTTCCCTAAATATAGTTTTTTCTTTTGTGGGATTCAAAACATCATCATGTGATGAAGATATTGTTTGTATGATTAGTCAAAAATTTAATTTATATTATGTCAATGTTGTAGAAAATATAAAATATTATGAGGAGAAACATAGTATATTAATCAAATATTTTACCTAATCACTGAACTCTCTCTCTCTTTTATGTTTTTAAGGAATTGGTTCCTCTATTAAAAATCTAAATCCCATATTTTTGGTCCCCTCTAATGTAAAAGACATTATCTACATTGGGACCGACATGTACTAATTGTCATCTCCAAATGAAAGGGTCATCCACAATTAAATTTTAATCGAACCTAACATTTTATTTTATCACCTTAAGAAAAATTGACCAATTTTTGTTTTCTATATCTAAGGCATAAAATACTTGCACTAATTATGACGCTATTATGAACATCTCTTCTTTTCATCTTCCACACTAAAATTCACATTCAGGAATCCCATTTCATCAACTTTCACAGCACTTATATTATGAAATCAATTGTAACATAAAATCTTCACTTAAAATTTGTATTATCCAACTCGTATATTTGTTTGATAATTCCGAAATATGACATATTTCTATAAATTGGATTTCTATCCTTAGAACTGGATATGTGCATCATTTCATCCACAAGAGTAACACCACTGTTTTTCATCGTACAAAATTCATCATAATTGTTTTATAGAACATATAACTATTGATTAAAAATCTATTGTAATATATAAAATTTTAATTCGGTCCCCTGACTAGTTAGTGAGTTTTTTTAGAAAATGAATTAGGATTTTAAGATAACTCCTTATATATTTTATATCAAAACCATTCTATACACTATTGATTATGTGTATTTGATATCCATCCTTCATCCCATGTATTCAAATCCATAATAATTTCATTTTCAGATTCATTGTATAGATCAACAACATCACAATTATGTAAAATGTAATGGTTTAATTACTCCCACTCTGTTAAGGTAATTGTAATAACTTTTCTTCTAGAAATCAGTTCACCTATAATCCATTCACTATGAAAAGACGTTGGGTGACTGATGACATCAACATCTGATAGGTAATCAGTACATAATTCAACATCTTCTATAACAATATATCATTATCAAATAAAGCCTTCTACCTAACATCGATTCTTGTCATGCCCTTTAAAAATATTCATAATAAATTCAATGGGGGCCCATGCATATGTATTATATAATACCACATAGTTGAAAATCCCTAACTATGTGTACAATCAAGTGGAAAATTATATCAAACAATGATGGTGGGAATAACATCTCTAATTCACATAATATGACTACATCCCCATTATTCATGATGGGTAACTTCATGGGTTCTATAACTTACATGCATATGGATTTGGAAAAGAATCAGAGTCTAGTTAATGTATTCAATACATGTTGGGGAAGAATGCATCATAATGGATCATGGATGAATTCCTGCATAAAAAAATAAAATACATGTGGTTTTAGTCCTTTAAACATAAAATTATTTACTAACACAACATTCTTGATATTTTATTAATACCATTGTAAAAATTTTAAACTATTATGAAAAAGGGATAATTGTAATTTTCCTTTGTGGATAGAGCATACGCTACTAGTGGAAGAAAAGAATTACTTTTACACTTCACTGGTGCCAAATCTTCCCTTAACCCCATTTCAATCAAGTACAACCTATCCTTGATTCCATATTTCGTTTTTCAGGGAAAATTTTTTAGTGTTATAATAACACTATCAAAAAATATTTCTACATCCATGACATCAAGAAAATTTCTGACATACTAACAATTCACATATGGAAATTTATATTAAATTGATCTCTTCTTCCAACCTGATTTTGATTGGTTTTTTGAAAATGGTTTAAAAAAAATAGTGTCAATAACTTTTACTTTATTTTATAGTTGATCACCCATTACTGGAGACGGTGTTGTACCTTTTTCTATATTCCCATTCAATTATATTGTATAGGATCGTTATTTATGTTGTCAAGGTAAAATTATTCAATGTACTAAAAATATAGTCTTTGAGGAAATTATCTTCCATATTTAGTATGCGTGTTTTTCAGAAATGTGACACCCCAACATTACTATAATGATATAGCTTTATAAATTTATATAATTGGGGAATTAATTTATCATCATGTAACACATGTACCTAAATGTGAACTCATAACTTCTATGAGAAACATAAATTGCACTACCTATATCCTATATTAACATAAGATCTTAGATCAATTGGGTCAAACAGACATCAATATCATTTCTAGGATTCTTTGGTCCAGATATAAAAAGAGACAACATAATGTATTAACACTTCATGCATCACCATTGTGCCATGAAATAATTTACCAAGATGACACCCCATGCACTATGAGTAATACTATGTATATGAAAAGGATTTATTCCATATCTATATAATGCAAGATGAATGTTTTCCATCTCCATTCTAAATTTGGTATAATCGTAATCAATTTTCTTCCAGTGAGTAAAATATGCTGGATGATGTAGTTTACTATCTTTAATTCATGTACCTTCATGTCATGTAAAATTTCAAATGGTTTCCTTATTTCTATATAGTCTTATAAATCATGTAATGATAGGAATGTACAATATATTTTTCAATAGACTTGATACATTTTTCTTCTATCGATCTATGCCACATGTAGGGAATTTTATGAGTGACTCAGGATCCTTTTGATACAATTTGAAGTCATTTGGAAAAGCACATATTTTTTAGAGACCAATCCCATTGAACATAAATTTTCATTAGAATCATATGTTCAATCTGGTAATTCATTTTCTTATGGTATTATATCCTTCAAGAGACTAAGTAGTTATGTAAACCTGGTATCACTCTATCTATTACTCGATTTCATATTATATAACATTAATACAACTATCAATGTTTGGTATTTTGTAAATGCAGTATACAATTGTATTTTGGAACAACAATTTAACTTCTCAAATAACATTGTAAAATCATGAAGTTCATATTCAATTTCCATTTTCATTTCAATCAGGATATCTCCATCATAATTTACACTGGTATTCATATCAAATGATTCATAAACTGTAATATCATCCCAATCAATTTCCTCATTCTTCTTTCTCCGTGTTTAGTCCAAAATTTATAACTTTGATATATTTCATCCCATGGATCCTAGGGACGTCATCACAATAGATCTACCCATCTAAATTATTCTAGGGAGGCCATAGAATACACATTGACAAATATCCTTGAGATTATAGGGAGGTACATAAAGAATAAATATAAAACAATAACACACATAAACATGATATATCCCAAATAAGATATGAAAACACACCAACCATTGAATCAACTATCCCTTAAACACTATACTCTTGTGAGACAAGATAACATTCATGATGTCACATTTTCTAAGTGTAATACCATTACTTCACTAAAAAATCTAAGTGGAATAAAAAAATTTAACATATCTATAAAACATCACCCCCAATATAAAGTCTCTTCTACACAAATATGTGAATAACTAGTTAGTTTAATACATAAGAAATTAGTCTCATAGGCTACCCAACCAACATCTTGGAAATTGATTCATAAAAAAATATATAAATTATGTAAAATGGGATGGGAATTCAACCATATGGTTAATTCCACTACTTATCCAACGAAAATAAAGCATGATTCATCCCCAATTTCATATAAATAAAAAGTAGCACACAAATCCCAAAATTAATTCATATATGAAATTGAGAAGGAATTTTATTCTCATATGGTCTAGGGGAGAAGTTGAAATACTCACCATATATATTTGTCATACTATAAAAATTTCAAGCATCATAATAGAATATCTCCATTACCAAATATCCAAAATAGATCACCCATCACAATCATAGTTTCAAAAAAGACTCCATCACGGCAAGAGCCAATGATTTTTTACACCCCAATTTCCCCAAGAGAAAGTATAGAATTACTTATGTTCGATAGAATAATCAGAAAGACTTATGTCTCGTCCTTTGATTCGTTCAACCCTTAAATTTTTTGAGCCTTGAAATTGATCCTTTGATTTGTTTGAGCAATGAATTGAGTCATGATTCAAGCTTCAATTCACCATGGTGGAGTGAAGAAAGTGGGAGGCTTCCACGGAAAGCATCCGATATCATGACGGTATTGTGAATGGTTTGGGTTTTTGAAATATATTGGGACACATTTATCAACACGTCCGAAAAAAGCACTGATAAAGATATGTTTAATCATTTCTTTAGTAATATGCACTAATAAAGATTTAAAATTATATTTATAAATATTAAAAAATTTATATATAATAAATAAATATAAATATAATTTTTTAGCCCAATTTCATATCACATCTCATGAGACTTAACTTTACCGAATGAATTGGATTTCTATCTGGATTCACCCATATCAACATTTTCTTAAATATTCATGACACATAAATAATCATACATAATCAACCATACATAAACATAAGCGTACCCATGGAAAGAATTGTGTACCAAAATGATGACATAAATCATATCCATTGATATTATCAGGAAAGTGTCCCTGGAAGAAATGATTTAGAAGAAACATGGACTTTAATAAGGTAAAATAGGAATATAACATGATATGTGGTGTCCAACAGATTTTACAACTTATATGAAATGTATTTTAGATACATTACAATTTAAACTTTTTTGTGCGGTTTTATGGAAAATACAATAGAGCTATTAAAATAGAAAATAGGAAAATATATTATATAATGTCAGAATTGAACCAATAAGGTTTTAATAAAAAAGGAGTGATTTTATAAATACATTGGTGTAATAAAAAATAGGATATAGTGCACTGGAAATTGGGTAAAAAATCGGGATGTTCCCTTAAAACATGTTTGCTTATCAGAAAGTTCTAAGGAGGGAATATTTTAAAAACATGTATATCTACAAAATATAGTGATAAAATTGTCTTCATAAATGATTTTTTTTACAAATAAACAACATTTATAAGATTCACATAAACATATAAGATAACTCAATTTTTAGATAAAGAATGATAAGCCAACCTGAAAGAATAAAGGATGTTCGTGTAGATTTTCTTACGGATTTTCAGTACGATGTCAGGTGTACCTAAGAGGGCTTGATGAGAGAGGGAAGGGGTTTCTCATCACTTATAAAACGTTAGTTAAATATGGTTCAAGTTCAAAAACATACCCCATCATTCGGTATTACGCATAAAAGGCATAACATAGTTGAAAATTTTGATTATGAGAGAAATTGAGAGGATCCCTTACCTTATGTCTGGTGGTGTTCTCCACTTGTTATTAATGACCTGATTAAAAAATTTATATTAATAAATAAATAAATAAATAACCTATTATATATTTAATTTATTTAATATAATCACATTCGGTTCATTCAAGACCATTTTTATTGGTTATAAGGTTCAATTTCATTGTTCGGGCTCGTTTTCTTAATTGGTCTTAATGACCAGTTCTCTTATATTCATGTTTGGATAAACATGTAAGCTGAAAGTGGTTGTCCATACTTAAATTTAAATTATATTAATGAACATATAAGAGATTAAATGGTTTCAAATTTTAATTTTTTTTAGAGTGATGTTTAATTATTATATCAAACCTTTAGTGATAACCATTTTTGTTAAACGGTGGGTTTGTTTACAATGAACATGTTTTTCATTATAAAATAATACCATTAGTACAAAAGGATTAAAAAACCATAAAAAGGATATATAAAATATATAATATTCAATTCAACCATAAAAAAACTAGTTTCATGATAATAATTAATGATGATAATATAAATTGATAAACGGCTTTTCTTGAATGTGCTATATTAGCACATATCAAATGGTGCTTTCATTTCTTTCAAATAAAATGCGGGGAAATGAGATATGATAAAGAATCGTCCCATTAGAAAAATAGAATCCTAGTAAATTTTGGTTACTAGAGTTATCATACCATTTGGGTGAAGGAAGGTGAGGAAAGGAACAAGAAAAGAAAATAACATGAATGAAATGAAAGAGTGGGAATGATGAATTTACCTGTTGAGTCTACCTCTTTTGAGAACCTCTTAAAGGGAGATGATTTTTGTATATTGAAGAGACTTGGGGCCTTTGAACAATGTGGAGGATCTTGGGGAGATATCTGGGATGAATATTGGAAAGGAAAAAGGCTTGATATGAGCGAAGAGAAGATGGAGCGAGGGGGTGTTTATAGTGGAAGAGAGGAGGGTTTTCATTATATTATAACCATTAGTTTATTAATTTCACTAAAGACCAGAAATAGTGATGATTCCATGACAATGAAAAGTAATTAATTAATTTGAGTTCGAGATTTTAGGGCATACCTGACTTGTGTTGTCAGGAATATTGGTTTTAATTATATTGAATTTATACGGTAAATTAATGTATTTTACTATTCAAAAAAAAATTCAAGTATTTCTGAACAATACCAAAAAGTCATCATAACCATTTTTTGATGTGTAGAATCCAAAAATCAAATCCATTTTTAAAAAATAATTTTATTAATATTATAAATTTAATATTTAACTAATATCAAAATTTCTTATTAAAAACCCTTTTTAAAACATTCATTTGATTATTCTTAAATATAGGTATATCGTAATTTCAACTTGAATATTATTTATATATTATAATATGTAAGGTTAATATTAATTAGTGTATATAACTATTCATAAGGATATGTTACTATTAATAAGGGTAGGTTACTATTCAACAAAAATTATGTTTTACTTATCAGACTCCAAATAACTTAGTAGTCACAACTGTGTATGTCATATTTTCAAAATTCTAAACACAAAAGTTATAATTTTATGTTTAAGGGACACATAGCACTTAATAGTTCATTATCTTGTGATTTTATATGACATAATTATAAGAAGTAAAATTCCATTTATTACTTTGGGTTGTTACACAACTGTTATTGAAGAAGAACATTTTACAAATCCAAGAAATTATACAATCTTAAGGAATCATCCCACTGATAATATCATTGGAGATGTAGGTTAACAAGTTAAAAAATGATGTTACTTATAAAATGAATGTGAATATTTTGAATTATTATCAAAATTTGATCATAAAAATCCTTACCAGGCTTTATGTTACGAGTATTAGATAAAGGTAATGAGGGAAAAACTTAATGAGTTTGAGAATAATAATTTTTTGATTTTTAGAACATCAAAAATATTTTCGTATGATTAGACTAAAATGTGTATTTCACAATTAAAAAATAAAATTAGAATAATATTAAGAAATAAGGAAAGACTTGTTGATAAAGGGTATCATCAAAAATATGGTAAAACATATGATGAAATGGTTTCTGTAATAGCTATACATGAATCTGTTTATATACTTCTAGCCTACTAAATATTCTTAAAATTTATAATTTATCAAATGGATGTGAAGTGTGTTTTTATTGACAAATATGTAACAGATTACCTTTATGGAGAAAAGACACCTATTTTATAAAACAAAAAATTTCTATTATATTTTTTAAGTCTTACGAAGGCACTCTATGGACTTAAACGAGCTCCAAGATCCTGGTATGATAGATTTTATGGATTTATTACTTCAAAATAATGTTGTTAAGAGAGATATTGATTCATGAATTTTTATAAATAATCATTATTCAAATTTATGTTGATGACATTATATTTGGCTCAACTCAAAAATTAATTTCTGATTTATTTTCAAATATTGTGATAACTATGTTTTTAATGACCATGATGGGTCAACTTATTTTATTTATAGTTTCTAAAATTTCTCAAAAACTAGAAGGAACATTCTTATCCAAAAAAACAATAAAAAATATTTACTCAAACGGCTTGGATGTGAAAATGATAAAATTATTATGAATCCTATTAGAACCTCAAAAACATTTGATCTTGATGAATATAGGAAATAGGTTGACAATTTTATTTGTCAATCAATAAATTGGATTTAATTTATATCTTATAAATAGTCTAATAGAGTAAATGGTTTCGTATGCTAGTATGGGAGATTTCAAGATAATCCAAAATAAAAAAACATTAAATCTATTTAATTAATTTTATATTACCTGAAGGGGAATAACAATATCATTTTATTTTATTCTTTTATAAATTATTTTTAACTAAAATGTTTTGTAGATAATAAATTTAATGGAAGAAAAATTGATAATAATAAAAAGTAAACCTAGATCATGTTATTTATTATTCTATAATTTTGGTTCATGGTTTTATAAGAAATAAAATTTTGTAGAAATATCCACATTTAAGGAGAATATATAGTTGTTGGATGTTTTCATGCGAAAGGTTTGTGGATGAAACAAATACACCATGATTTTGGCATGAGTTTCAGTAAAAGTTTGATCATGTGTGATATCACAAGTTCTATAACCTTATGTAAAAACCCATCACATCACTCATGAGTCAATACCATAAATATAAATCACTATTTTACTTAATGATAAAAAAATGGAGATGTAATTTTTTTATTTACCAAAAAACTAGACCAATATTTTGACATATTTATAAAACCCCTCAATTCCAGTATATTTGAATACATTATAAAAAATATAGGAATTATTGACATAAATTAATTAATTATCGACATCATGTTTACCTACATCTTAAAAGTAAAAAACACAATGGAAAAAGAGGGAGGAAATATATTCCTTATTTTATTTTCCTTAATTTTTTCACAATGTATTTTTTATAATGTGTTTTCCCTATGATTTCATTAAAAATCATTAGACAAATATTTTATAGAAAGTATTTATGTTTTATTAGATCAGGTTCAATATGATGAATCATCAAATAGAATCATTCCAATATTTTTTAAATGATATGTTCATATCACCTGAAAAACAACTGTTTGAAAGTTTATTTAAATTTTCCCAATGAGGTAAATATTTCAATATATTCTTATGAATTTTCACCACTGTTTATAATTATTATGAAATGTTTTCAATTTTTTTATAATCCATTGATTTTCAACCAAATAAATTTCTATCTAAATAAAATAAAATTTTATAATGATTACTTCTAATGTTATATAATTAAATAACATTTAAATTTCATAAAATATTTACAAAATAAATTTTAAATATCAAATCTCATCCATTTTTTTAATGTTTTTTCTCATCCACTAGATCTTGTTAGAAATTGAATCCTATCTCTCTCTAAGTCTATGTAAATAAGAAGTGGGTTACCACAACATCACCACCATCGGAATTATTTGGAGAACTCTTAACCTTATAATTTCTTCTCATTCGATATTTTTTATGACCTATTATTCTTTTATGGATCATTAAATAAATAAAATGACATGTTCTAGTTATTTTTTCCACTATAAATTCTATTAAAGAAAATATGATTGATAGGGACTTGTTTTATTGTTATGACACCCTTATAAAACCATAAATTTTATTTGATGGATGAGAATCCTTTTATATAACTAAATTGTAAATTTATTAATACTATCTAATGATTTTAGGGGAAATCTATATTTATACCGAGTTCAATGAAATTGATTGGCTGAAGAATGTATCCTCCAATATTTTTAAGAAACCTTATAATCTCAATAAAAATAAAATCCATAAGATTATAATGAATTATATGGTAGGAGAATCTATATTTCTCAACAACATCTTAACTAAGAAACTTTGACTTTTTGAATAATATAATGTAGAAAATCCACTGCTTTCTTCTTATGAAAATGTTATGAAATTATTAAATCTTCATCCCGAACAAATAATAGTTTCAATGTGACATTATAATTCATAGAAAATAAGATTGAGATTCATTCAATATTCTAGATGTCTATGTATTATATTTCCTCTAAAACCACCAAAATTTCCTCATCATAGTGTTTATGTATTAAAATATAAAAACATTAAAGATTGATTCAGTATTGTTAAAAACTATCATTTATCCAAGGTTTATCAACATTGTTCTTGTTAATTTAATGGGTGATATACATATAAAAGAAGTGTTCATCCTTTTAGAAAAAAAATTTCATACATTGGTGAAGAAACTATAGCCAAGAAGAAATTACATTTTGTTCCAGCTATGAAAATGTTAATAGATAGAGATACAAAGGTTCTTCCATTGGAGGAGCTGAAGGTCTCAAGAATAATGTTCTTTATAAAAGAATAAAAAATGAGGAATATCATAAATGATATGTTCTAATATGTAAAAATAGAAAACAATATCTCTTATAATATTTTTCTTAGTTTATAAAAAATATAAAAGAGAATAAGCATGATTATCCAATAATTGGTTTGAATGGGGCTATGGGTATGGCTCTAAAGGTGAATGTCTATAAAAGTTTTAAAGAAGAATAATGTAAAAAACAAGTTGGTTTCTTCTGAAGATAAATCCATAGTGGATAAGATTTTATTATTGAATTGGATTTGTTTCATAAAGAATTGGGAAGTATCAAACAAATTATTTCTAAAAATGTCAAATTAGAGAAGTAATAGAAGATGATACCACTATCTATTTCTCCATTTTCAGTTGAACCTTCATCTGAATTACAAATAGAATATTTTTTGGTCATATTTAACCTACCCAAAATATATTGTAAAATATATGTGTAAGAAAATTTCTACAGTTTCGGAAGTACATTGTAAAGATTCTGGTAAAGAAAATTTTTAAAAAAGAAAGGAAGTTATTGATAAATCTTATCATCCCATGGAACAATATCATAGACTAGGGTAGAGGATATTAAAGAAGAAATTTTAAGTTGTTTCAGAATTAAGAAATAACTAATATATTGATGTGATGTAGGATGAGTTTTTAGAAAATTTTTCTTCATAGTTAGATAAAGTTATTTCTCTTAATGATCCAAAGAAAGAGGAGTCCTAAGATGATTATAGGAAACAATCAAAAGAAAAATCCTCAGAAACATCTGTATCTGATAAAGATTTTGATGTCATATAATTTTATAATTAATTGCCTTTTGAAGGAGAAGAACCTAGATCATGGATAGTTTTATGTCCATATCACCTAGAAGTATCAAGTCATTCCAAAACTACTCTCCAAGTGCCACTATCAATAGAATGGAAATGAAGATGAATTAATTCAATGAAGTAATAATTTGACTTAAAAAAGTTATGCACATATTTCATGAAATCCAATATTGATTTAGTTATATTAAAGTGAATTTTTATATGTAGTGAAACTCAATATCATTAAAATTTATTACTAAAAATTGATTCAAATTGAAGAAAAATTAAAATATTTCGAATAAACATAAATGGTTGAATTCATAATGTGAAAGAATGTTATTAGGTAGATGAATCATGCTGAATGTTATATAAAATTCATCAATGAACAAGTTTATGTAATCAATATAGAAATGAAAACTATCTTGAAATATGCTGGTATAGTCAACATTGAATTTTGAGATGAAATAATGACTATTGATGATTTTAAAACCCTGGTAATGAAACAAGAGAAAGAGCATTACAACAAGGGAAAGAAGGTTGAATCCAAAAAATAGGAAGTTTTAAACCTGAATTCAGTCAGTAAATATTCATAAAAGACTCAATAATATATGAGATATATGAAGTTCACCATTAAAAAAATCAAAGATTGTATGGTTTTTATTCAAATCTTAAGTTGTTTTAATAATTACACCTAAACTCTTTGGATATTTTTTTTAATGTTTTCATCGTTATTATTTGTGCATGAATATTTTTATAATATGTTTTTATACATTATTGGTATATTCTAATATTTTATAGATGAATGATATATTTTCTTACTTGTATACAAATTGTTTTGTATAGATTATTTTCTATCTCATTTGTGAAAATACATTCCACTTCCTAAGGAATTTTTAAAAAATCATAATGGGGGAGAGATAATGTTTAAATTTTAGAATATAAGGGTAAAAATAGAGAAATTTTCCGTGTTTGCATAAAGGGAGAAAGATAAATATTTTTTTGTGAGATAATTCAGGTGTATTATGTTTTTTAAATGTTTTATCTAATTTTTTTCTTTAAAAATTTATATACTATGAGATTCAAAAATGGGTAGATTGTTTTGTTCAAAGAATAATTTATACATTTTCAAGCCTTACATTTTAATATCCAATCCTCTTCCTTAAATGTTTATACATTTAAATTCATATACATCCTAATAACTTATTCTCTTTTATTGGAACGCTTAAGGTTTTACCAGATGGAGGATATCACTTTCATCAGACAAAAATTTATTATGTATACTTGATAAACATGTAATGTTTACATTTGATTGATAGATATTATGTTCACTGAAAGGATGTTTATAATGTTTATTATAGGTAGTTTACCAAATTCCACTAGATGAATTTCTAAAAAATATATGAGGATAACTTTATCAGATGGAGGAAAATATTTATAAGAGATGGACTATTATCAACCTACAAGATGAATGACTTTATAAATTATATCAAATTAATATATTTCACTCTACTTAAAGGAACCTATATGAATTGTTGTTATAAGAAAACATAATGGCTATCAGATAGAGATGATGTGTTGAATTTATCATGTAAACCAGGATCTTGTTTGATTTTAATTCTACCAACTCCAAGAAATTTGAGATTTGACTATTGGAAGATCTCCAATAAATTAATCCATATTCATGGATAAATAATATTTTAAAACATTAACTATCTGAAATTTTTGTGAAGTTATTATAACATCTTGATTCTGTAGTGTGATTCATTTTATATTTTTGCTAGTTTTTTATAAGGAATCTGTTGTGAGGATATCATTGAAAATGCCCAAACAAATTTTTCATTTCTAATAGTTGTGTAAGATCTTGTTTTATTGGGGGTTATCAATGTTTTAGAGACATAGGTTTATTACGATCAGTGTAATTGATGTTTTGAAAGGTTTAGGAAAATAAAACTCTGTCTTAGTTCTTTTTGAGGAATTATTTACTAAATAAATAAAACTGTTATAATATTATTAATATCATGGATACATTATGTTAAGTTAAATACTTTCTCAAAACTGAAGGTTAATGTGTATAAAATTTATTACAAAGGATCTATAATTTTTATTACATTCTTTATAATGTTTTTTTGCTTATTTTTATATGTCTATAATTCCATTGCGCATTTATATTGTAATTTTTAAACAGTATTTCCAAAACTCTTTCTTACGATGTGTATAAAGTGTATCAGCGCAAAACATTGTCCAATAAGCTTTATTAAAAAGGTTGAAAAATAAATTTAATCTTTATTTTTATAATTTATAATTCAACGACCTATTATTGATAATTTTGTGCTCTTTTGACCCTATAAATACATAGTCTCCTACATAAAACTCCAAAGGCCTCCATCATCAGTCTGCATAAGAATCCCGAAAACTTTGGGTAGTCATCATCTACACTTAGATGATATTCACCTTCTCTATCATCACTTTCACTGACAATATGCCTATGAACACTATCCCTCTTAGCTTCATCTATCACATTGGTCACCTGTAGAATATCACATATAAGGCATCGAATGATTACACTGTAATGGTTGAATGGTTACTATTGTTTTATGAATAATCCCCCTAGGATAGAACATCCCGCAAGTCATGGCCATAATCCAACATGCAAGCCCACAACATAACTCCAGGACCTAAAAAATCTATTTAGTCTTGTCATCCATCTATGGAGTAACACCATTATCATCAATATTTGAGTCCCAAAATCCTCTTATAATAATATCTATTATTGGGATGAAATAATAGTTTCATGGTTAGAAACAACCATTGAGGAAAATCCCTAAATCTAGAATACCTCCTGAAAATATATAAATCCCAAGATCCCCATAAAACACTTCTCTCAGATGGAAAGGAAATACACCAACATGGTGAGTCATTCAAGGATCACTAAGATAGTTTCATCACTTATTTCTATTCAGGAAAGTCTCATCATGGAATCAATGGAGATATCACCCCCTTCCACTATATAAAATCAAGGGGTTAGGAATACCCACAAAAACCATTTGTGTAGCGTCCACATGTCAGAAGGTGAGGAATCAAGATGAAAACTCAATAGCACTCTGATCAATCCATAGCCACCAAAACTGATGAAAAAAGACTAGGTACATCTTCAAGACTCTTGAGTATACTACTATTTGGGATGTATATGACTCCATCAGCACCTCTTCCTACATCATAATTGGTGCTGTCATTTATCCTTAGAAAAATATGATGTTTTCCCCAACAACATAAGATCCATTAGAAGAATGTTATTTTATTATATAGTCATGATTTTACTAGCAATCGATATCTCAATTTTTTTCCTCCCTTCTGGAATGAAGAATCTTATGGTAAAGAGACATCGATTAGAGTTATGTTGCTCCACACTTGTCTATAAATGAAAATTTCAATGAGGCCAAATTCTCTATTTACTTTCTAAAAAAATGTGAATAAGATTTCTTATTATAAGCGTATGCCACTTCATTCCCTTTCTTGGGAGTATAGACTATATAAATGCTATAGTACTACAAGTATTTTATCTATCACCTATACTATAGGTTAATATATTTCTATAATAATACATAACCTCTACTATTGTTTTCAAGATAGTCTATGAACCACTCTTCCATAAGATAATTTCACCATGTGTTTAGGATGAAAAATACTACTTCCCACTCCAAATCATTGGTATTGTATTTCTATTCATGAGGTCTCAACAGTTGGGAACTATATGAAATCAAGTGCTACTTCTATTTAAAAACACATCCAATCCCATATTATAATGAATTAAAAATGACAACATACTCAACATCCATCCTATAGCATATATAAAATGGTAGTGATAATCAATTTCTGAACCAAATATTAAAAATCCTTAAGAATCTTTTCTACCCACTGTAATGGATATTCATTTTAAGATTAAGAAATCAGAGGTTTCATAGTCCGGCGGATATCATGAATGAATACATTATAATCACTATCCAAACAAAGGAATATTTGTACCTTATTCCTATTATTGGGTGGCTCCTAAGATAGCACTTCCTTGATATATACTAGGTCCACTACTACTCTCTCCTCTAAGATCACATATCCTAGGAAGTTAACCTCTTGAATATGAAACTAACACATTGAGATATTTCTAATATGTTGGTCCTCTAAATTTAGGTTCTAGAATATCCTCACATGTCTAAAATACTCCCCCAAAGACATTGATTACATGAGGTGGTCATCTATAAATACCCATAAAACCAATCTAAGTATGGATAAAAGATTTATTTCATGAATCTAATGAAAATATCATAGGAGTTCATCACACTAAATGGAAAAAACAAGAACCCATGGTGATTATAGATTCTATATAATGTCATCCTTTGTATATCTCCTTCTCAAACCTAGAGATTAGGATATCCCAACCCGATGTTAATCAACGAGAACCACTTCTCCCCTTTTGAAAGGTTGAAGTTATGTTTGATTCTTGGAATTCGATATTATTCTATATAGTTGACTATTTTAATAGTGATAATACACACACAACCCTATGTTTTCATCCACCTTCTCAGTGAAAAAACACTAGTTCTTCCCTAAGGGAAACATTGGGAATAAAAAATACATCCTTCTATTAGTCATCCAACCGAACCATTAGATCATGATGAATTTAAGTGGTCATATGATAAACTGTAATAGATATTATGGTAGTCCTTGGTGTAGGTCTATGTATAAATCTGCTCTATCAGTGGGGAGGTAATCCCAACACATACTCTCTGATGATGTATACATACTCCAAAAATACTATGAAAAACTAAAATATCATCGCATATATTTCTATATGTGTCATGTTGGAAAACTAATATTAATTTTGTTGTATCCCCCTTCATATGTGTCCATCCTACTCTATATAAGTTTTATTCTTTCCAAAAATGTCATTCCATCAACTTGAACATACACTGCCCTCATTTGTAATATTCAAATGGGGCATGAAAAATAGACAATGAGTCCATATTAAGGAAATAATCTAGGTCCCCATCTACTATATAAAGTTAACCTATATTAATATACCCCCTACAAGAGTAAAGTCTCACTATTAATAGAATATTGTGACCATTCAAACAACATCAACTAGTGTTTCTAATAGAAAGGGTTGAACTATATACTCTACTGGAATCTCGAGATCTCTCGCTTGGGGTGAAACATGGAAGGAAGGATTGGTCCTATGTATATAAATAATATGGTTAATGGATAGTGGATAAAGATTATACCACATACCTTGCATAGAGAATTTGGGTTGTAAGACTATGCTGCCTGAAATTGTTTATATCCTTGATTTCAAAATTTCTATTCCTATAATTGGCCTTCTAGTTGTAGTGGTGGGGTTATATTATCATGTAATAAGACACCTCTAAAAAATATCAATGATCATATATCATAACTACCTCCCCATGGATGTCTTGTGCAGGGATCTATATATTACTTGGTCTCTTTTCCATCTCCTCTCTAACAGTTGACGCATGGTGGGTCCGACATACTCACACAATGTGACTGTATCCATCACAAGTAAAAAAACATGTGTACCCTAGAATGATGGACTTTCCTTTAGGTTTCAATACATGTTTATCTCTACAACACCTCCATATTAGGGTCTTACATCGCTTGCCTATAGTCATCTATTCACGATCACCCTGGACTCCTTGTATTCTTGGCCAATAGAACATGAAATTCTCACTCAACCTTTACGTGTTAGTATTTTGAACAATATGGTTCGACCATATCTATATCTAACATGAGACATCCCCATTGACTTGAAGTGGCTGGTCTACACGTTCCTCAATGGGAGAAATTACATTTCAATGTCCACCCATAGAGTAAACCTCATGATCTTGTCATTTCATAGAGGCATCCGCATGTATCAGCTCATGACCTTTGATATAATAGGGAATACATGATGGGTATCATCAAGAAAACATCATATGGAAATCAAGATGAACTATAATTAAAGAGAATATTTAAAGAGATGGCACAAGTAGGATATGGAAAAACAACCCATTCATATATGATTATTTTACAATTTTATAACCTAACATAACTACCTACATGAACCTAGTCAACAAGAAGAATATTAGATTCTAGGTGAAAGGATACATTGGCAACTACACCATCACTAGGTTACCTTTACTATGAAACAAACTTGAGGAACATTAGAATTTTTACTTGGTTACCCAATCAATCCTCATACATAATGTATCTTCAAAATCCAGTCCTAAGAAAACATATAATCTAATACAACTCTATAATGTCCCAACCCATGAGGTATCACAAGGATGAAAGTAATCCTAGGGTGACACCTCATTCAAGCCTCCAATAGTCCATGGACATGAGACTATCATTGTGTAGGGATATGACACAAATGATTTTCCACACACTATAGAACATGTATAAACAAATAAATCTACACACACATGTAAAATGAAATAAGGAAAATATTTGATCCTTTAAATATATGCATAACATCTAATGACGTAATAAATTATGATAGAAGAAAATTAAAAAAGTGGTAAAATAAAATCACACAAATACAATAAAATATTCATACTAGTTAACCAAATGGTAATATTAAAAAAATTAAACTCATGGTCATAGATGTAGTCCTAGAAAAACTAATATCCACCTTCTCCTAAACCACTGAAGACTACATAGAAAGTGTGGTCATCTGCATAAGACACAACGCATGTGTGTGGATCTCATATAAGAGTGAGTGTAAACAAACCAAGTTTGTCATACCAAATCACAAAACACAAAAATAAAAAAGGGTGACTTCTTTAAATCTAAAATTAAAATAGGAAAATAAGGTAACCTAGATATTCTCATAAATAGTCTCCATGTCTTTAGGTGACCTCACAACTATATTCGGGGTTTTACTAAAATCTCAAGGTTATACTATTATAAGGTAACTAACTACTTGGGTCCCACTAACATTCATGGTACTCATTTGAGAAGACTCACTCATCGAGTCATCCCATGAAAAGAAAAAAAAATCAGATTAGATATAAATACATAGAAAATGGATCACCCTGATACCCTCTAAGGGATACCTAGACCTATCTAGAATAACCAACTTGTATTGGGATCACAATCCCTTATTATCATATACTTCATACATGACCCTACCTATGTAATATTTCGATAGAGGATCACACCCCATTCCATTAGGTGGGATAAATGAATCTATTTAAAACCATCCCACAAAGTGGATCACCCATCCTATACTCAGGAGGGGATGTTATACTCTTACCTCATAGGGTTGGATGAATGAAACAAAACCATGCATAACTAATGTTCAACTGAAGAAGGAAAAGGCTCCAACCTACCCTACAGGTAGTACACAGTGTGTCCAAGGGGTGTGCATGGTGTGTATTACTATTTATAGTTCTACCAATATAATTTTGTCTCACATAACATGTTCTTATCAAGATACACAATGTGTAGAGGTCATCTAGGTACTCAGGAATGTTTCATATGCCTATGTTCATGCACTCTCCTAAGAACACTAAGTGTTCCATGACTCACATGATGTGTAGAGACCCGAAGCTTGACGTACATGGACATTACATTACTTTTTTGGAATACTTAAAAAATAATTAAAACCAAGACACAAGGACCGTAATATTTTAGTGTCTTTGGAAACTCAGAACATAATCATATAATCATGGTGAAATATCTTCAACATCTCCCATAAACATGTTCCCCTTTTTTCTTACCTAAAACCTTTCTTTATATCTTGGGGAAAATCAAATAGAAAAAGGGTGAGCTCAAATGCACCATAAGGGTAAAGATAGAGAACATAAAACAATACATAAATATTTGAATTTAAAAACATGAGCATAAATCTAAACATAAAAATCTTCACAATGACATAAAACATTGAAGTACATAAGGAATACATCATAAAAGAACATTAATCATGATAAAATAGCGTGGGAGTAAAACTTTTAATTGTGGAAAAACATTAATCACATGATTTTATTTCCATAGTAGCCAAGGCATTGCTGCCAAGACCATCTTAGTGGACAAAGTCCCTTACTGAATCAGGCTTACTTGTCGTTCCAACCCTGTATTACTAAACCAGATTTACTAATCGTTCCTTCCATGTCTATATCATGAGATAAAATCTTTACCCAATGAATTGGTGGGAGATTTAGGTCCCACCCATCTCACAATGAAATCATTCTTACGTTTTCCACAACATGAACATAAATGATTCATCATTACCCAAAGAATAAAATGGGTTTCATAAACATCATTCCATCATAACATAATCCATATAAAAATATGGATATCATTTCATCATAAGAAATGTGAAACCATGTAAATCATAGTTACATTATACTTGAAACATACACATATGAAATAATGTCATATTATATGGAATTTGTTTTTGATAAAACACTTGAAATGAATTCTTGAGTAAAATATCCTTTCTTCTTCAAAATCATTTTCTTTTTACAAAATGCCATGAAATTTTAAAAGAAAAGGATTTTGTTGAAAATAGTCATGAAATCATGTAGATTAATATTCATAAAAAAGGTGTTATGAAACTGTAAAAATCCATTCATTTTGTATAAGTTAAAAAACATTCTCCTCGTACTTTAATGGAAATGTGAAAAAGTACCAATTATGGTAAACAAACAAAAGATTCCATCCATAACACAAAGTAAAAGTCAAAGAAGGGTAAACATGACTTTAAACATACATGGAAGAATATTAAGCATTTTATGAAAATCTTTTTATGGACATGGATTAAAAATATAACCCCAAAAAATACTTACGTATAAGCAATCATGGATAAAAATGAGATTGCAAACTTATCCCTTACCTTATGTCTGATATGCTTCATATGTATCCGAACATCCTATATAATGATTTAAATAATGTCATTGACTATTACAGAATCATATTTATTGTAATGATATCATATATGGTTCACTTATGACTTTATATTACCCTTTTTTTGTAAATTCCATGTTAAAACAATCTTTTGGGTAAAATCGTTTCATTTATCGTACGTGTTTCAACTTGTTGTTCTTGATATTATTAATTATATCCCGATTTACTTAATTCTATAATTTAAAACATTATTTATATATAATATATATTCAGAATATAAATATATATGATAGATCAATAAATGGAATGAAATACACCGTTCATGGAGATGGTAGTCCGTACGTACGCATGAAGGCTATTTTCGTTTCCTTATTGAATTGAATGGAATTAAGTAAATGAAAAATATATGTACATAAATACATTATAATTAATATGTAATATATTTCATGATTATTTATTATATATATACTTTATAATTATACTATAAAGGTTAATCCTGGAAAATGAGTCTCATCGCATTCATGGAGACGGTAGTCCGTATGTACGTACGAGCAATGATATCATTCCCATGATCGTGCAATTGTATTGAAGTGTATGTAAAAATATCAGAATCAATATAAATTTATTATATTAATATATAGTTATTTATTTACACCATTATACCCATCCAAGTAAGGTGGTGGTGGAAAACAGATTACACCACGACGTGGAGACGGTATTCTGTACGTATGCATGCGCTGTGATTTTGTTTTTCGTAGGATGAATAGAAGGTGAAATGGGGTTGTTTCATATTTATAATAACATATAAGTATATTATTTATAATTATGTTATTACTTTATAGTGAAAAAACTGAAGAATAATAAGTTTAAGATAAAAGAAAACATGAAAGAATCGGTAGAAGAGATTATCTCTTCTTTGTCGCACCTCTCTCAAGCTTCCTCTTATGGCACTAGAGTTGGTATTTTGAGGAGCAAATAACCTCTATAATGTTTCTAGGGAAGTTGAGAAGGGAAATGGGAAGGTTTTGTACGAGAATGAAAGCTCAAAATTGTGAAAAGAGAAGAGGGAGGAGGTGCCCTTTAATTAGAAAGGAGAGGGGAACCTTAGAAAATACTTAAAATATTATTTTATAATAAAGTCATATTCGGTTTATAATAGCTCAAAATTGATTTCATTTGAAGCTAAAGTGGGAATGGGTTAAAATACACTCATCCAACAGGTTTTAGACAAGTTTAGGTTACTATTTTGACCTTATCTTTTATATTTAACTCTAAGTTAAATAAATTAACTTTTACCGTGTCCTCTTGTTTTCTTATACTATATGGTTAATAAACATACTATAACAAGGAAAACTAACCCCAAGTGGTTAATTATTAATATATATAACCTTATCTATGTAATTGTTTCTATACATAGATTTTTAGGAATATAATAACAATTAATAATATAATATTTGTTTTAAAAACAATTTTATGTCAATTTTGACAACATTAAGTAATTTATTTTTGTGAAAATCATAAAAGCATGATTAGTTCGAAAAAAGTTACTTAAATCAATACTAACATGTCCTATTAACATAAAAAATTATTGTAATTTATAAAAAGTCTCAAATTAAATTTATTTGGGTATTTATAACATAAATTATGTTAATAATTTATTAATAAGGTAATTACTGCATCATCTTTGTGTCATAAATAAATTAAATTATTTAATGTCTAAAAATAATAAATAAAATTCCATTATGTAGGTAATCGTTTTTTCTTTCTAATTAATATTAATAGTCGAATTTATCTTATGTATATCCCTATATCAAAAAAAATTTAGTTATTAAACTTTTATTTTAACTATTTTTACTCTTCTTTAAATAAAATAATTATAAATGTCCTAATCTAATCCAAGTGGACCTAAAGGGAAATATTTTATTCATAAGGTTGTTTATTGTATAATTACACTTATCAAAGAGAATTAGGACATTTGTTAGGGTAATAATAATATCATTTTTACCATTAATTGCCCTATTTACTTTTTACCGTGGTAAATAAAAGTAAACAGTTACTATTCACCAAAAATTATTTTTATCTTATTGAACCACATTTTACTCCTTGATATTATCCGCGTCTCTCCAATTTTTGAAATTCCACTCACAGAAGCGGTAAAATTATGTTTGATATAAATTTTCAAATTCTCCTAGGAGGTGGGTAAAATACTGTGAAAAGCTCAATAAAATTTTTATATAGCTAAAATTATTATAGAATGACTCCAATGAAATACACTGATATTATATAGGTATTATGTATCAATTTTTACCTAAAATAAATTTAAATAAAATAAATAATTATATAAATAAAAAGTCGGTTGTTAAATAGTAACCTAGTGATTTCACAATTCATCAAAAATTGAACATTTTCAGAAAAATACCAAAAAACTCACCCTAGGATATTTTCGATATTCCAAATCCAAAAATGAAAACCATTTTGTAAGATAAAATTTTAAAAAGTTATTATCACTATTCATAATGGCTAGTTTATATAATATTTTAATAACAAATCGTTGTTTAGCGAAACACAGTATTGCGTACAATGTAAGTTATCGAGGAAGGTCTTGATTGCATGTAATGCAAGCCAAGTCAGGGCTGTGTGTAGTGAAATCTATGTTTGGTGTTTCGTATAACATAATCAAAACATATTTCACTTATACATTAAATAAAATCTATACTTAATGTTCTGTAGAATAATTTCCACAAAACGAACTTGAAATTGTGTGTAACACGAGCCAAGAATAGTGTTGTGTATACTACAAGTGAATACAGTGTTTTGTATAGTACAAGATAATCTTGGTGTAGTGTATAATTTATGAAATCAAAGAAATTAAAAATAATATATCTCATAAAATCTCGGGGTATTACATTCTACCCCCCTTAAAATGAATTTCGCCCTCAAAATTCGTCGGGGTTATAAATGGTTTTATAATGGAAAGTTTCTTTCATAGAAACCCACATTGTAAAAAGGAATACTAAAACTAAATTTTAAAAAATGAAGTATAAAACATAACGTTTACCCAAATTAACACATCACTAAGTTTCCACATAAGAGAACATAGGTGAAAATATGGATATGGAAGAAAAATATAACCATCAATTTCTGATGGAGATTGGTAGTGTACATGACTATGAAAAATCCAACAATCACAAAGCCATAAATTTGTCATGATTTAAGGTATCATCTGATTCATCGAATATAAAGACACTAGGATAACGTCATTAGTTATCTAGATCATTTCCTTAATATTGAAAAATTGTTGAATACTTACTTTATTTTGTTATAATCTCACCGTTGTTCGTGCCTTGATCAATTTACACTTCATCTATTAAAGAAATGAAGTTGAATTTTTAATTAGTGATGTGTTAGCAGATCATGTGATAGAATGATAGGTCATTCCATCTGTTTCTATTGCAAAAAGTTTAGCACAATTTATTAAATATACATTTGTCCATCTATGCTGAGATTAATCGTATATGATTCCAAAAATGGACTTATACTTCATCTATCATAACACTTAATAAAATAAAACTATTTTCTACTAACCCAGGACTTCCTGTAGGCCAGTGGTAGGCGATAAAGTCATGTCACACTTTGGTTGTGGGTTCGATTCCCACAGCCTTGTCTGACGCGATGGGTTGTCGCCCATTCTGCAGGTTGTCTTTTTTCTAAAACTACATGATTATAATATTCCATTAATAATATCGAAAAAAGTTCTAGCCTTAAACAATACTATATGATGTCCAACTAAATCCATTCCAATCTTTAGTCTTATCCAAAATACATCCATCCAATCTCATAGTATAAAGGAAACGATTACTTGAAAGGTCACATAACAAGAACGTGTATACCATCATTTATTCCAGATATATCTTGTAGATCGCATTCCAAACATGTGAAAACCTTAATCATGTATTCTCTTGAAACATAAATTACCATATAAACTTAGTGAAAACATGAATGATATTAAAAGATTACTCTTTATACATACAAAAATCCCAAAATTTCAATATACTCAAACCATGATATAACATTGTCTTATATCAGTCTTGAGCTCATGAATACTATCATACATATTATTTTCTCTTTATCCCTTCATTATGCATATTTCAAATGCTTTCCAAAAATATTTCAATCACTTTTCATGGTTACTAGTACTATAAAATTATTAAAAAGCACAATGATCCAATACAGTTATATTCCAATATTCCACGATACTTTAAATGAGATTCCACAACATTATCTCGGAATCTCGTTACATAAACACTTATTCATTCTACCAAATCGTTGTCATACTCAACATCATAAACAGTGATCGCATGCGACTTCCCTTTATCCTTTTCTTTAAGAGGTTGCTCACGTCGATCATCATTAACACTTGGATTAGGGCATTGATTAGCATAATGCCCCATTTCCTTGCACTTGAAGCATTGAAGTGTTGGTGGAGCGTTCTCTGTAGTCTTTTCTCTATTCACATCATTAGCTACCTTTTTTCCATTACATTGACACTCAACTGCTCGATGACCTTCTTTTCCACACTTAAAACATTTTCTAGTACCTTTTAGGCAATATTCACCATGCTTCTTTCCACATTTTGAGCATAAAGAAACATTCATCTTCTTTTCATCATTGTTTTGGGATTTTTCCATAAACCCCATATTTTTTTTATCAAAACCATGATATGGATATGTAACACCAACTTCCAGTTCTACCATGATAGAACAACACACAATTTCTTCATAGCTGCTGATGTCTCTTATAGCTAATGCCCTTCGATGACTAGGTTTTAAGCCACTAAGGAATCGATCAACTTTGCTTTCATATTGGATGATAAATCCAGATGCATACCTTGCAAGCCATGTAAAATTCACCTCGTATATGCCAACAGATTCATCATCCTTTTTCTTAAGCTTGAGGAACTCCCTTTCCATATTTTTTCGAAGAATATGAGGGAAGTACTTATTGAAAAACAAGTTCTTGAACTTGTCCCATTCCATGGATTCAATTTCATCTTAGAGGCTTGTATTCATAATTAGAGTCCACCACAGGTCTGATTCACCTTGTAAATGGTAAACAGCCAAACTGACTTTTTCATGCTCTTAACATCGAAGTATGGAAAATATCTTTTCAATGGCATTGATCCATTGTTCAGCAACAAGTGGATCAGAAGACCCACAGAAAGAAGGTGGAAGTTGCCTCATGAAGGACTCAATAGAATATTGTTCCTTTCTCTTCTCATTAAGAAGTCTTGAATGATTCATAACTTGTGTACATATAACAATAATATTTTTCACTCCATCTCCCACAACATTGGTTTGTTCAGGAGGACAAGCATTGCATTGTCCATTACATTGATCAACACGATTCCTTCAGGTTGCAACCATCATCTAAAACCCAAAAATAATAGTGTGAGGAAAAAATCATGATAGGGAAAACAATATAATAAAGGGGGATTACCTTCAATATATAACATCTTATGTTTAATTTTAAGATCGTTACCGTAATTCTAGTACAATTACCTATATGCATACTTAACCTTAGGGACATTCCCAGGCATACCTTAGAAATATCTATAAGGATCTCACTAAAGTTATCACATCCTAGTTTCCAAAGGTTGACTAAACCTTTCCTCGGATACCAACTGTAGAGACCCAAAGCTTGACGTACATGGACATAACATTAATTTTGTGAAATACTTAATACATAATGAAAACCAACACACAAGGACCATAATAGTTTAGTGTCTTTGGAAATTTGGAATATAATCTTCTAATCATGGTGAAAGATCTTCAACATCTCCCATAAAGAACTTCCCCTTTTGTTTTCTTACCTAAATTCATTATTTATATCCCGGGGAAAAGAAAACATAAAAAGTGTGAGCTCAAATTCACTATAAGGGTAAACATAGAGAACATATTACAATCCATAAACATTTGAATGTACAAACATGAGCATAAAATTTAAACATCAAAATCGTGTTCAATGACAAAAAACATTGCAGTACATAAGGCATAGATCATAAAATAACATTAATCATGATAAAATAGCATGGGAGTAAAAATTTTAATTGTGGAAAAACATTAAGCACCTGATATGATTTCCATAGTAGCCATGGTATTGCTACCAAGACCATCATAGTGGACAAAGTCCCTTACTAAACCGGGTTTACAAGCCGTTCCAGCCCTGTATTACTGAACCAGATTTACTTTCCATTCCAAACATTTCTATATCATGAGATATATATATGTACCCATTCCATTGGAGGGACATATTGGTCCCATCCATATCATAATTAAATCATTTTTATGTGTGCCCCAACATGAACATAAATCATTTATCATTACCCAAAGAATAAAATTGGTTTCATAAACATCATTCCATCATAACATAATCCATATAAAAAATGGATATCATTTCATCATAATAAAAGTGAAACCATGTAAATCATAGAGACATTATACTTGTAACATACACATATGAAATAATGTCATCTTATATGGAAAATGTTTTTGATAAAACACTTGAAATGATTTCTTGAGGAAAATATCCTTTCTTCTTCAAAATCATTTTATTTTTACAAAATTCCATGCAATTTTAAAATAAAAGGATTTTGATGAAAATTTTCATGAAATCATTTAGAGTATTCTTCATGAAAATAAGGTGTTATGAAACCGTAAAAATCCATTCATGCCGTATAAGTTAAAAAAACATTATTCTCATTCTTTTAACGGAAAAGTCGAAAAGTACCACGTATAGTAAACAAAAGAAATATTTCATCCATAACACAAAGTAAAAGTAAAAGAATGGTAAACATGACTTTAAAAATAAATGTAATAATATTAAAATCTTTATGAAAAATATTTTATGGACATGGACGAAAAATATAACCCCAGTAAATACTTACGTATAAGCAATCTCGGATAAAATGAGTTTGCAAAATTATCCATTACCTTATTTCCGATATGCTTCATATGTATCCAAACATCTTGTATAATGATATAAATAATGTCATTGACTTATTACTGAATCATATTTATTGTAATGATATCATATATGGTTCACTTATAACTTTATATTACCCGTTCTTTTTTAAATTCCATGTTAAAGCAGTGTTTTGGGTAAAATCGTTTCATTTATCGTATGTGTTTCGACTTGTTGTTCTTGATATTATTAATTATATCCTAATTTTCTTAATTCCAGAATTTAAAATATGATTTATATATAATATATTTTGAGAATATAAATATACATGATAGATCAATAAATGTAATGAAATACTCCATTCATGGAGACTGTAGGTCGTACGTACGCATGAACGATGTTTTCGTTTCCTTATTGAATTGAATGGAATTAAGTAAATGAAACATATATGTACATAAATAAAGTATAATTATTATGTAATATCTTTCATGATTATTTATTATGTATATACATTATAATTATAATTGAATGGTGAATCATGGAAAATGAATCTCATCGTGTTCGTGGAGATGGTAGTCCGTACGTACGCACGAGCGATGATATCATTCCCATGATCGTGGAATTGAATTGGAGTGTATGTATAAAATTTTAGAATGAATATCACTTTACAATAATCATATATAGTTAATTATTTACACCATTATACCCATTCAAGTAAGGTGGTTGTGGAAAATAGATTACACCACGACGTGGAGACGGTATTCTGTACGTACGCACGTGCAGTGATTTCATTTTCCATAGGATGAATAGAAGGTGAAATGGGGTTGTTTCATATTTATAATAACATATCATTATTTATTAGTGATACTGATGTTATTACTTTATAATGAAACAACTTAATAATAAGAAGTTCAATAAGATAGAAAACATGAAAGAATCGGTAGAAGAGATTACCTCTTCTTCGTCGCACCTCTTTTAAGCTTCCTCTTACGGAACTAGAGATAGTCTTTTGAGGAGACCAGAACCTATATAATGTTTTTAGGGAAGTTGAGAAGGGAATTGGGCAGGTTTTTCAGAGCTTGAAAGCTAAAAATTGTGAAAATAGAAGAGGGAGTAGGTGCCCATTTTTATGTGAGGAGAGGGGCACCTTAGGAAAAACTTAAAATATTATTTTATAATATAATCATATTCGGTTTATAATAGCTACAAATTGATTTATTTTTAAGCTAAAGTGGGTATGGGTCTAAATCCTCTCAACTAATAGGTTTTAGAAAAGTTTTGGTTACCATTTTAACCTTATCATTTAGATTTAACTCTAACTTAAATAAGTTAACTTTTACCGTGTATTCTTGTTTTCTTACAATATATTGTTAATAAAATTACTATAACAAGAAAAAAGAACCCCAAGTGGTTAAGTATTAATATATATAATAGTATCTATGAAATTTGTCTGAACATTTGATTTTTATGAATGGAATAAAAATTAATAATATAATATTCGTTTTTAAAACTATTTTATGTCAATTTTGACACTATTTGGTAATTGATTTTTGTGGAAATTATAACAGCATGATTAGATCGAAAAAAGTTAATTAAATCAATAATAACATGTCATATTAACCTAAAAAATTAGTGAAATTTATAGAAAGTCTCAAATTACATTTATTTGGGTATTTATAACATGAATTATTTTAATATTTCATTAATAATGTAATTACTCCATCATCAATGTGTCATAAATAAATTAAATTATATAATGTCTAAAAATAATAAATAAAATTTTATTATGTAGGATATAGTTTTAGATTTCTAATTAATATTTATAGTTGAATTTATCTTATGTATAACCCTATATTCTAAATGTTTTAGTTATTAAACTTTGATTTTAACTATTTTAACTCTTCTTTAAAGAAAATAATAATAAATGTCCTGATCTAATCCAAGTGGACCTAAAGGGAAATATTTTATTCCTAAGGTTGTTTTTGGTCAAATTACACTTATCCAATATAATTAGGATATGTGTTAGGGTAATAATAATATCATTTTTACCCTTAATTACCATATTTACTTTTTACCGTGGTAAATAAATGAAAAAGTTACTATTCGCCAAAAATTATTATTATCTTATTGAACCACATTTTACTCCATGATATTAACCATGTCTCTCATATTTTCAAAATTCCACTCACAAAAGCGATAAAATTAAGTTTTATGTAAATTTTCAAATTCTCTTAGGAGGTGGGTAAAAGACGGTGAAAAGTTCAATAAAATTTTTATATAGATAAACATATTATAAAATTACTCCAATGAATTACATTGATCTTATATATGTGTTATGTATAAATTTTTACCTAAAATAAATTTAAATAAAATAAATAATTATTTAAATAAAAAGTCGGTTTTTAAATAGTAACCCATTGTTTTCACTATTCTTCAAAAAAAGAATGTTTTTAGAAAAATATCAAAAATTCAACCTAGGATAATTTCGATATTCCGAATCCAAAAATGAAATCCATTTTAAAAGATAAAATTTCAAAAAATTTGTATTACTATTCATAACGGCTAGTTTATATAATATTTTAATAACATATCGTTGTTTAGCGAAACTCTGTATTGCCTACAATGCAAGCTGTCGGGGAAGGTCTTGATTCTGTGTAATGCAAGCCAAGTCAGGGCGGTGTGTATTGAAAGCTCCGTTTGGTATTGCGTATAACATAATCAAAACTTATTTCATTTATACATTAAACATAATCTATACTAAATGTTGCGTAGAATAATATCCACAAAATGAACTTGAAATTGTCTGTAAGAGGAGCTAAGAATAGCGTTGTGTATACTGCAAGATAATACGATGTTGCATAAAGTACAAGCTAATCTTGGTGTAGTGTATAATTGATGAAATCAAAGAAATTAAAAATAATATATCTCATAAAATCTCGGGGTGTTACATGATGTTTGGGATTGAAAGGATTCTTGGTAATTTAATTCCTATACACATAGAGATGGATGGTTAAGGATCACACGAGGTGTCTTTCCCCCACACAACATGTGATATTTTATTCTCCAGGTAAACCCTACATTGCCTACATAAAGTGATAAAATATTTGTGCACTTTCAACCCACATTCCATATAGTTGGTAAAACATTGAAGCCCAGATTTTTCAATGTATTTTACACCAACATCACTTTCTCTTTTGACTCCATAATAAATAAAATCTATAACCCTCGAATATGTGTTGACAAAGTCCTTTTCATCACTAGTATCAAAATTCTGGAAACCTTTTTCTTATGAAATTACTATCATGGCACATCTAGAGTACCAAGACGATCGAGATCCTGAAATCCCCATCACTCAGACCATCATCAGATCTCTGAAATCATAATGACATTTCCATCTTGTCTCGAATAACAATACTATACCCACACAATGATATTTTTTTCCAAAGAGTTGTTTCACAATGATTTGGTTCTAGGTATATTCGAATCATCAACCAATCTAAACACTGAGGATGAATGCTAAAGAACAGAGGGTGAAAGGCACAAAAAATATACTTCAAATGACGTTAATGTTTAGTTTTCCATTTCCACACCTTGATTGTTTTTCCCTATACTCCAGAATATCTTTTAGACCTTGATTTTTAGCTCAACATCTTGACGTATCAAATTTAAATTTTGATTTCTGTGGTTTTTCCTCATATTTTATCATATAGGTGCATGGTCAAAGGAAATTGTGAATCATTCTCCTGGAAACCATGTGGCTTAGGGGTTGTGTATTCGGTTTAGCTCATGAATTGAACATGGTTTTATAAACCATATGGCAAGTGTGAAGAGGGTCTATGTCTCTTGGAAGCACTATTTTTAATTTTTGGGGCACGATTTACCAAACCATGCAGAAAAACGATGTAGGTTCCCTATATGTCCAGTATAGGGAGTACGGTTGGTGCACAATTTGGTAAACTGCATTGCTATACAATGTATAGTTCCCATGTCATTAAAAAAGGTAAAAAAAATTTATACCCTCTCAATATTTTTATCCCCAATCTGCCCATTTCATCCTCCACTTGGTTTGTAAAACCCTATGGGAGATCCTCCCTAGTTTTCCAATCTGAATGGTACCTCCAAACTATAGATCAAAGGTTAATCTTAAAGGGTTTGGGATGATTTATCGTGGTAATATTTTCTTCCCCTCCCCCATCCTTATTCCATTTTCTCTTAAGATATCATTCTTCCATATTCATGAGGATATATGGTTCATGTTTACAAAATTAATGTGGATTATATTGTGTTTTTGGGGTTACTCTTGGGTTTTCATGGCTCTCGGAACCATTAGGGAGAGGTTTCTGGTTGGCGTTGTTGAAGTGCATATGATTTGAGGTAGGTTTCCCACTGCAATTGCCATTAAATTTATGAATTATAGGTTTCTTGATTTTATCACCTTCCTTCAGTATTAAATAGTGATGTATGACACAGCTAATAATTGTTCATTGTGAAAAGTGGTGATTTATTACACAATTTGAATTATATAGAATTGTTTTGTTATGTTTTCCCACCAAATATTTGATAAAATGCCTGTTTGGATTTTGTGAGTGATCAGTGATTTTTAAATCATGGTTTACCTTATAAATGTAATTGTGGAATTTTAATGGATGGTTTGGGTTTCCTGAATGTATTTTCAAAGTGGTTTTTGATTAAAAATAGGTATAAATTTCACTTATAAATATAGTTTTTCATGTAAAGGAAAATGTATTGGTTTCCTTTTTGAAATCATATGATACCTCGAGGGAGTGTGGCCCATTGGAAATTTTAATAAATTTTCTGGGATATGAGATGTGATGTGGGAGTTTAAATTGAATTTTACAAATGATAGTGAAATGGAAAATGATGTATTTTCTCCCTTTTGGAAAGGTGGATTTTATTCTTTTAAAAGTGATGGTTTTGTGAAGTATGCTAGAGGCCCGTTTAGAAAGTTTATAAAAATGATGAAATTGATTATCATAAAAACTCTCCTGGGATAATATTTTTTCTTTTTTAATATCTAATGGATGGGATTTCATCATGGTGGATCCTCAAGACCCATTTATGTGAATGGGTGGGATATCCTCATTATGGAGTCCACATGACTCATTTACATAGTGTAGAAATGGGAGATCTTCGGTGTGGACTCATTTGAGATCCATTAGTTTTAAGGTAATAGATTGATCCAGGGGGTGAATCTGGGTGATTCATATTTTTTGAATTATTTATTTATGATACACATTCATGTGATCGGATACACGGTTGGCCTTGGTTGGTTTAACCATATTTACTCTTAACATGGGGACCTGGCATAGATAGAAATTTTTTGAGAAAGATTATTGTACCAGATCAGATTATGCTCAAGGTAGTGGTCCATAGTAGGGATCAAATATTATGTTTTTTTATTGTTATGGGATAATTCCCATCGGTCCATTACTAGTAGGTTGTGGAAAATATTGTGGGAGTTGTTGATGTCATCGAGTGAGGTATGCTTTCGAGGATGAGTCAAGATGTATACTATGTTCTAGATTATTCATGAGCTACTAGGTTCACCCATGTCTCATGGAACATAGTTTTTTATTTTGGATGATAAAGATGATTTTTGGTTGGAGACTCTTTTGTGATATTTTCCATTTCCCTTATTGTATGATTATTGTACTTGTTTCCTTGGGTATTTTGGATTATTTCTAAAAAGAATAAAATGATTTCAATTTTGTATAAAAAATTATTTGGAAGCATTTTATAATCTTTATCAAATTTCTAAAAGAAATTTTATCTTTGTCCTCAAAATTGTTTTTGTTTTCCTCTTGGAAGAACGTGTGGTTTCAAGTGGTAAAAAGGGAATCAAACTGTGTTTTTATTTAAAGAAAAATTTGTGGAAAATCATTCTTTAATACAATATATTTCCAACCAAAAGTATATGTTTCTTTTATTTTAATGGATGTGAATTGGTATTAGATTTTGGAGGCCCTCATACTTATTTTTAATAGTCACACCTAACGTTCCATCTTGTTTTTATCCTTTGGTGAAGGTTTCATATTGGTCTCGATCACCATGGGAGATGATTAGTTTTGGTATTGGAGAGTGACACATGGGGTCACTTGGATACATTATGGTTTCCATTTTTAGTTTATTTTGGTTTTTTAGTTTATTTTATTTCTAGTTTTGTGTTAAATTTATTATTCATGGATATTTATATAGTAATTAAGTTACTCGGTTTATTATTTTGTTCAGTTTATTAATTTTTATTGTGGGATAAATTGTTCCTTTGGTTACTCTATTGATTTATGACACTATTTTCTAGAATGTGGGTATAGTTAATGCCCATTGGTCTATGGATCATATCGGCTCAGGTGACTTGTTCAGGATCAACTATGGTTGGTTAATGACAACATCATATCAGAGTAATGTTTCTCTTGGAGTACCTTTATTTCAGTGCTACCTTGGTTATTTGGGATGTCAAGGTAGATAGAGTAGGACTATCGTATGATGGACGAAGGTTTGGGGAGTGTATGGACAACACTTTCTGGATATAACCTTGAGTTGTCATGGGAAGTTAAGTTTCTTTGACATTCTTTGGATCTTATGGGTGTTTAGTGTTTGGGATACAAAAAGGGAGTTGGACTAAAGGCCTTAGTGATATCATAGGGCCTATAAATACATGTGTCGATAAGAATATGGTCCTAGAATACTCTCCATGACGATGGTGCAATTGGCATATGGATTCCAAGCATATGTTCATGTTTCCCATCAACAATTGTTCCCCTTGTGAGTTGTTTTGGTTATTCATTGATTCCAAAAATTTTATTCAGATCACTTTTTATGATATTGTGAGAATTGGATTGATGTGGTTATTGTTTTGTTTTGGGAAGGTGTAAAATTTATTTTCACAACCAATTTTGAAGAAAAGATTACAAAAAAGGATTTCTATGTACTAATTTTTGGTTGAGAGGAAGAGTGGTTTACCGAGATTAACAATTTTAAATCTAAACTGAGGGTTTATAAATAAACTTGTTACCTGAAAGTGGATGTTTATTTGAATAGGGGGTTGTAATATATTTTAAAATGTGAAGAAATGAGTTTTAAATAAAAATATTATTTTGTGGATAAAAAATGTTTTGAATGGGATTAATTAGATTTTGGATGGAATACATAGGAATTTGTATTAAAAAGTATGAAATAGATTTATTTGGGGAGTTTGAAAAATATTTTTTACCTGGTGCTTAGCAAGATTTGGAAAAATTTTATGAATGTTGAAATTGTAAGTGGGTTGAGAATGTGAAAACAGGGGCTGAATGTTTTTTTAGAATGTGGAAATGTCTTTTTTTACCATTGGTATTTATATTTGTTATATCACACATTGAAATGTGTGTGGAAGTAGATGGATGATGATATGGGTGGATGAGTGCCCAAATTAATATGATTTGATGAGTTCATGTAGTGTCATGGTAATGTGTATGTATTAGGCCGCATGGAATACCATTGGTTCAATCTATAAAGGTTGTTTTTTTTTTCAAAAGTGTCTTCAAGAGGAAAAACCATGGTGTTTTGAAAACCAATAGTTGTGTTGGGATTCTTCTAATGATTTGGATGTGTTACTTGTTTTGTGTTTTTTTTTTTGAAAATTTATTGATGATTTGGTTTTGAATCAGTGTTTCATAGGTTTCTAGAAAATATTTGAGATGATTGAATTTGGTCCCTTGTTTTTGTGATGGAATTTGTTTGACGTGATTTTTGGTTGTTGAGCTCGTTTTGATTGAGCTATTTGTTTTCCTATTTCTTATTATTCACTCCCATAAATGGCATGATGAAAGTTCATGTTGTAGATATGGGTGGTTTACCATTAGGTGGATTATAGTCAATCAAATTGGGGAATTCCTTCTTGAGTTTCAAAAGATGAAACCACTGCTCTTTTCTGGTCAAGAAAATCCTCGCAAAGAGGAACATGGGATGAGGAAGTTTGAAAGGATCTTTAGTATCCTTGACTTTCCAACTTCATTGAAGGTTACAGTCGATACCTTCATGCTTGATGGACCTAACTAGATGTGGTGGAAGTCATCCCTTGAAACCAAGCCTCAAGAAGATCATACCTAGGATTTCTTCAAGGATTCGTTCATTTAGCAGTATTTCTCTATAGAGGTGATGGTGAGAGAGGGAATAGAGATATACTATCTCCATCAAGGAGATAAATTAGTGTTGGAGTTGTTTTAACATTATGTGGGTCTAGTTCCTTATATTATAGAGTTGGTTGTGGATGATTCCCTGAATGCATGAAATTTTGAGTTTGGGATTCAACTAGATCTTCAGTCAAAGGTTTTGGCGTTTGGTTTAACCTCATTTTTCAATGGGGTGAGGAAAGATCTTTGGGTTGAAGCTATTCTTGTAAGAGTGATTAAGGAAGACATCCATTATCAAATTTTTCAAGGATTTTAAGGTAATTATAGTTGGAATATCATAAAGGGCATTGAAGATAGTGGTGTTGGTCATGAAATTAAAATTATTATGTGTCTTTTGTCGTATTCTTTTGGGTATGTGATCCTATTTTGTCATCAGGGTGGCAAGATAGATCATAAGAATTCATCATTTTTTGAGTGATTAAATTACCATTTGTGCTTATAGATGACATGGTATCTTGAAATGGTACTATTGAGGTGTTTCTAGTATGTGTCATGGTGCTAAATCTACCTCTTCTAAAGACACCCCATCCTGGTTTCATGATTCAGTTGTTGTTTTGGGCTCAGTTTGAAGTCCCTATCTATGTAACGATTCATTTATTATAATGGTTGTGTTTGATGGATTTTTGTATTTTATCTTCTTTAAAACATGAAATTTGATGTTGTGGATCAATTGAGATATCCTGTTTCAATGAAATCATGTTTTCCCTTTATAAATTATAAATAATTGCATTCTATGTGGTGTTGTGTTTAGTGTGATCGTCTAATAAGTCCCTATAAGGGTAAAGGTGGTTTTTTTGAAGAAATAGAGTTTTATAGTGTAATGATTTTCTAGTTCTATTTGATGTGTTGTGTGGATTCTTATGAAACAAAATGAATAATCTCTAATTGTAAATTATTAACCCATAACTATGGAATAATATATTATTCAGACATTTGGGCTCCAACCATATGTCTTAGAGTGAATCTTTTCACACAGTTAGAAACCTATGGGAATGTTGGGGGGGGGTCTCATCTCTTGTCTCCACCATTGGGGTGAAATATTTTAAATTCTCATGTTATATAATTTCTTATTGTATAAATTTACCCCTTGTGGATTAGTTGGGTTTAGGTTTTCCATTTGGATTGGAGTTCCTTTATCGAGGCCCCTTATTGCGGGGGATCTTGGTATGTGTGGGAATTCAAGGGTTTTTTCTATTCTATAATATACATATTTAGTTTTAATGGTGGGGACACCTGCTATGGGCCTCTTAGGGGTTCTCCTTTAATTGATCAATCATAGTTATTTTCTAATGGTGGGGGTTTGTTCCAGCCTCCTGTGTTGATAATCTGGTTTGGTTTCTGGTGTTAGCTTGGTAGTGAGTTTGTTAACTCAGAGTTATCATTTTTTTAGTTTATTTCATACTAAGTGGACTTTGGGATTTGGGTAATATTCCCAATTGTCCTATTTGAATCATATTTATGGATTTTTGGTTTGATTTTCCCATCGTAGAAAGGGAAATGGTCTTGGTTTTTTGTTTTGTTTAAGGAAAGAAGTGAGAGTTTCATTTGGTGGTGGTTGAGGTGTTCTTGGTTTGAGAGGATGGATTATAATTTTTTTTAACACATAGGCTTTGATCGACCAACTTAAAGATGTTGTATAATTCTAGGTGTTGAAATCGTAATGGTGGGGAGAATTTCCACACCTAGATTTTTTTGTCCTCTGATCCAATTAGTCTTTTGAGCCTTAGTTCTATCTTATGTTCGGGGTATGATGGTTTTAAATTTTGTGTTTAATGTTGTTTTTCTCATGTTGAATAGTTTAGGTGCACTGTTATAGGAAACTATGTGACCTTCTCTAGGAAACTACGTGACTTATGTTTGGTGTCTAGGGTTAGATTCATGATTTGCACACAGTTTTTCAAACCGTTAAGAAAGCATGAAGGTAGGATATATCTCTTAGAATAACAATTTCACACCATTAGTGCATGGTTTACCATAATATGGGGCTAAAACATATAGATTCCTTACGTTTCTACTGATAGGTGAATCATTGGAATACAAATTGGTAAACCATGCAACCAAACTATTCACAATGACTAGTTCATTAATACTGTGAAATGTACTTTGTATCCTCTCAGGATTTTTAGCACCAACCAACCAATTTATTCGACATCTTGGTTTTTATATCTATAGGGGAGCTTCTATCTAGTATCCCAATACTTTTCCTTCATCCAATGTATTTATATAAGGTGATTCTTCAAGGATTTAAGGTGATTTCTTACAGTATTCTCTTCCTTCCTTATCCCTCTTCCTCTTCATTCCTTTTTTTCTGGACATCTACATCTTCCATGGTCTTGTGGATCTAAGGTTAATGTTTAACTTGATTTATGTTTGGTTTTTTTGTTTTTAGGGTTCCTCTCGGTTGTTCATGGATCTTGGAATCTTCTTTCAGTGGTTTCAGGTATGCATTGTTAATGCGTTTGTGATTTCAGGTAGGTTCCTCATTACACTTTCCATTAAATTTAATAATTTTTGGTTTATATATTTTTGAACCTTACATGAATATGAAATCGTGATATATGATCATTCAAATAATTTTTTTTGTGAAAAGTGGTGATTTATTCTTTGGTTTGAAGTATATGGAAATTTCTATTATGTTGTTCACACCATGTGTTTGATAAAATTCCGGGATAGATTTTGCGAGTGATTAGTGATTTTTATAGCATGGTTTGGATTGTAAGTGTAATTTTGGAATTTTAACTTATGGTTTGGGATTCATGAATGGATTTAAAAATGTTTTTGGATAAAAAGATATGTTTATTTCATTTATTAATATTTTTTGGCATGTAAAGGAAAATTAATTGGTTTCCTTCTCGAAAATGGGTGATTCCATGATGTCGTATGGCTTATTGGGAAATTTAACAAGCCTTATTTGTTTGAAAAAAAGACATGGGTGTTTAAATGGAAGTTTATAAATAACATTTAATTGTAAAATGATGTATTTTCAAATGTTTAGAAATGTGTATTTGATTCTTTTAAAAATGATGTTTTTGTGAATTGTGCTTAAGGCCTGTTTGAAAATTTTGAATAGATAATAAAATTGAGTATCATCAAAAACCCTCCTTAGATAGTATTCTTTACATGTTAATATTGAATTGATTTGATTTCCTCACATTGGTATCCTCATGGTCTTTTTATGTGAATGGGTGGGGCTTCTTTGATGTGGAGTCCTCATGACACATTTACTTAGTGTGGAAATGGGATATCCTCAGTGGGGACTCCATTGAGATCTATTAGTTTTAAAGAATGATATTGATCCTTGGGATGGATCTGGGTGATTCCTATTGTGTGAATTATATACATATGATATATGTGCATATGATTTGATGCTCTGTTGTAATTGATTTTCTCACACCTCTTTACTCCAGACAAGGGAACTTGACATAACTAGTGAATTTTATTAGAACAGTTATTGCACTATATAGGATTATGATCTGGCCAGTGGCCCATAGTAGGGATCAGATATTGTGTTTTTTATTACTTTGGTATAGTTCCCTTTAGTTTTTATCAGGTTGGTTGTGTCCGAGTGTATCAGTGTTATTGATTTCATTGAGTGAGGCATGCTTTACGTGATGAGTTTGGATGTATAATATGTTCTAGAGTATTCACCAGCTCATAGGTTCACCCATGTCTCTTTTCACTAAGTAGTCTATTTTGAATGATTTAGATGATTTTTGTTTGGATAATATTTTTTGATATTTTCAATTTCTTTTGTTTCATGATTATTGTACCTGTTTCCTTGAGTAGTGCGACTTCTTACTAAAAGTTATACATTGATTTCAATTGTTTATGGAAAATGGTTTTGGAAATGTTTTACACACTTTATCACCTATCAAAATGATATTTTAACATTCTTCTATAAAATTATTATGTTTAATTTTTGTAATAAAGTGTGGTTTGATGTTTTAAATAGGGTAATATAACGTTTTTTTTCATTAAAGGAAAAATGTGTGGAAAATCATGCTTTTATAAATTATATTTCAAACATGAAGTTGATGTTTCTCTTATTTTGATGGAATATCATTGAGAATTGATTTGTTCAGGCATGCCTACTAAGTTTTAATAATCCACTTATAGTTGTCTGTTGTTTTTATCTTTTTGTGGGGTTTAAGCTTGGTCTCAATAACCATGGGTGATTTTTTGTTTTGATATCAGAGAGTAACCCGCTAAGTCACATAAAGTTGTTTTTGTAATCATTTTTTGTTTAGTTTTATTGTTCAGTTTTATTGTTCAATTTGATGCATTCTAAGATTTCATAAAAAAGATGTTTAGTTTGGATATTTATATATTTATTGGAATTCTTTTTTATTTATACTATTTATTTTATTCATTTTTATAGTTGAAAAAATCATTCCCTTGGTCACTCTAATGATACATGAAACTATTTTTTATCCTATGGGGATTGGGAATGCCCTTCATCCCATGTATCTGATAAGATGAGGTGACCTATTCATAGTTAACTCTTTGGTTTTTAAAATACATCATTTATGAAATATGATTCAATTCAAGGAATATTAAGTCATCAAATTCAAAATAAATCAAAATTCGTAACTCTATGAAATTAAATAATGGATTTTATAGTCAACAAACAACAATCAATGAATTAATTTTAATTGAAATAATAAATTTTTATCCCAATAAAAATGATCTAGATATTAAACCATCATAATTAAAATCACGACTTCAGGTTTGGATCAATCATTAGAGAATAATAGTTACATGATAATGTCCTTGAAGAGATATTCTACATTCATCGTTTTCTCCCCAGTTCTCCATGTTCATCTACCATCGATCAATAATCCTATAGTCTATAGGCAATGGTCTCCTCCATGGACATCCTCTTAAATCAATAATAGTATGTGTGTAAACCTCAAGATAATCTCTAAGAGATTTAAATATAAAAATCTAGGTTTGGTGGATTATTTATTTAATTTATCCAATGAATTTATCTAATAAATTTTATTTAATATTACATCCTCCCATGTATGCACATAACTGAAACACCTGAAAATAAAAGAACTTATTTCATGCCTAGAGTAAGACATAAATTCTAGAGTTAGTGGTGGTATCAGTTTTATCTTCAATGAAATGATTTAAAAGAAATTTCATAAATTAAAAATTTATAATTTTCCATTATATATTAGAGATAATACTAGAAATATATCAATTTAAAGCGACCAATGGGCCCGAAAAATAACTCCAACATCTTTCCTAATTACAAAAATATTATTCATCATTTTTACCTTGTAAAAAATATTTAGTGTCCTAAAAAAATATGTTGACTGTGTATGATTTATGGGTTAGTGGTTTCATTTATGTTAGCCTCATGGGATACCTTCTTGTCCATGTAATTCTTAATCAGATAGAACATCATTTTTAAGGTTGTAAAAATATTCGTTTTTTCCATTTATAATATTAGTTATTAGTATAATTATGAATATATTCCTTTCATGTTTCATTGAAGTAATATTATTATTCTGAAATGTGAGGAAAACCTTTTTTATAGGCATTATACCAGTTTATGGAGCCCCATAAATTATAACATTGTTCTTGGATTTCTTTATAGATGTGGAAAATCTTATTTTGATATGATTCCACATATATTGGTGTTTAAATCCATAGTTGATTAACTATAAATAATATATCTAATATTTATTTCAATACACATATCTATAACAATGAAAAGAGTTTTAAAAAAATTACACTATTTGTGATTGATCCCTTTTTTATTGAGTCATTCGAGAAATATTAAGACATGTGGACTCCAAAGACAATTATAAAGTGAGATATGAACCAAAACATAAACATATTTTGTACATGTACACCACATATACTTTTTTATATTAACACATAAATACCTTTATAGACCAAAACCATTGAATACTTCATTTATCACCATATAATTATTTTAAAAAATGGTTTCCCCTTTGTGAATCATTCATAGAGGGCTTCCCACCACAATGAGATCATATCACCCATATGTTCAGACTTCCTTCAATTTTATATTTTCAGTAGATGGGGATAAAATAAAATAAGCCACCAACCAAGTGAAAACCCCAAATTATCATCACCTACTCACCATTCATGTGAAACTAGAAAGTGTACATTCATATACAAGTCCCAAATTAATTTATCCTTATATACTTTTACCCTAGTAGCCTATTCAACATGATTCTGAACTTATCAAAATTAAACCTAGGTGTTTGACCATAAACTGTATGTCATAGTGGTTCTGGATACATGAACTTGAATGGCACACCATTGGTCTTAAATTCATGGACATAAAATACATACCATTATTCTTTGGTGCATAAACAAAAAAGGCACACCATCATTCTTGGTATCATAACCATAAAAGGTTCTCCTTTGCTCATATTTTCATGATATTAATTGGTAAAAAAATGGTACATTTTATATTAACATATAAGGTATGAAATTACATTTTAAATTACATCAAACAACATAGTTTTTTAATCCCTTAAAATGGGGATGTTGGTATTCTATCTTGTGAGAAGAATCACAACTATATAACACCAACCACCACTATAGATGGTGATAAATTCTATATTTCCATTGTGTCTGAAATTAATCCACATCATAAATAGCCAATAATTTTAATGATAGAGAAAAAAAAATTCGTGATATCATATCACCCATGTGTTCTGGATTCCTTCCATTTCATATTTTCTATAGGTGGGGATACACTAAAATAAGCCACCAACCTAGTAAAAACCCCAAATTATCATCATTGACTCACAATTCATGTGATACTTGAAAGTGGCCATTCATGTATAAGTCTCACATAAATCAATCATTAGATACCTTTACCCTATTAGTCTATTGAAGATGAATCTGAATTTATCATAATTAAACCTAGGTGTTTGACAATAAACTATATGTTATTGTAGTTCTGGATACATGAACATGAAAGGAAGACCAATGGTCATAGATGCATGGAAATAAAACACATACCATTATTCTTTGGCACATAAAAAAAAGTAACACCATCAGTATGGGTCTCATGAAATTAAAAGGTTCTTCATTATTCATATTTCCATCATCTTAATTGGTAAACAAATGGAACTTTTTATATTAACATATAATGTATGAAATTATGTTTTAAATTACATCAAACCAAATAGTTTTTTACTCCTTTAAAATCGATATGTTGGTATCCTATCTCATGAGAAGAATCCCAACTCTACAACACCAACCCCATCTATATATGGTGATAAAATCTATATTTCCATAGTTTTTGACATTCATCCACATCATAAATAGCCAAAAATTGGATTGATAGAGAAAATATTATACATATAGATATTTATATGGATGTGTGGTAATAATCAATATCCTTCATGATATGGGTATCCAGTATTCTTACTTTGTGGGATTTTAAGAATATGTTTTAAATATTTAATAGAGTCCCTAACAAGAAAAAAATACATTATGGGTTGAGTAGAAATCTCATCCTCTCGATTTCAATATTAAATTTGATAAATAATTATGTCATACTAATGACCACCAAAATTTTTAAAGAGGGTCTTTGATGAATTAAAAGTGTATGTGAATGAACTGTAAATAATACCATCAAAAAACACCTCCAAAAACTAATTTGGGAACACCCAAAATAGCGAGTACATACAACCCATGTTGGTAGATGGTGAATTTACAATTTTTAATGACATAATAATAAATAATAATTTCCTATAAAAATACATGAATGTAAACTTTGGGATATCTTCCCGATTCACCCTGAAAAGATGATATCCAGATAATAGGTAGAACTTTAAAAACCATATATGTCCCTTTATCTAATTCAATAAGTCTTCAATCCATTATCAAGATAATATATTTTCACTATTAAAAAATTTTACTAATTGGAATCAATAAATCAACACATACTACAATCCTATTATTTCACAAAAAATATTTCCCCCTATGAAATAATTCACTTTATAAAACCCTTCTATAACATATCAGCATTTAGAAATAAAAATTTTAGTTTTTAAAGGCTTCATCATAAAATGAGAGGTAAAAATAAAAGAGTATTCAGGTTGGAACTCTATCCTAAAATCAATTTCACATTGAGGGGATAAGACTAAAACCTATTTTGAAAATAAATCAAGAAAATCCAACAAAACACTTGAAAACACATTCCCTTAAACCTCCATCAAGACTAAGATCAACCACACCAACTAAGGGGGGAAATGTTTTATATTCTTTGAACACATAAAATGAACCATCACATGAAATGATTCCATCCTTTTACTATCTATAGCATATAATTTAATATCCTTTGATATAAATAAATTATATCATGTATTGAATAGAGCTAATCCCTAAGATAGATGACATCTTAGGAATAAATCTACAAAAAGAAAACAATATATCATTGAATGATCCACCATAATCATCTTTTCGCACCTCAACACATTTCTAGAAAACTAAACTAACCTCTAACAAATTTAGTCAACACCAATAATAATTGACATATATACACATTTAATATCAGTGCATATACTAAAGAAAGTGAATAAAGGAGTTTGAAAATCATGAATTGAGAAAGGTATAAAATATAATAGAATAGAGAAAATGAAACCTCTAATGATATCTTGTATATATGTTATTAGTAACTCTATGACATAATACTATTAACATCCAATGCTCTTAACTCACTATCCATAATTTTTTTACCACCACATCTAGGATCTTATTATGGTTGCCAATGGTGGATAATATCTTAATGTAATGATCTATTTACTCCATCTTACATCTGTAGTCACAATTCATGAGAACCATGATGCTAAAAAAATTCAAGGAAAATCATATTGTTAAAGCTACAACTGATACTAACTATTTGATCCAAATTATCCGTAAATAACATTTATATAATAATAAATATGATTTTTTTTCTTCATTTTATAGATATAAAAAATAATTATATATTTATTTCTTGAAATATGTGAACTATTATTTCAGGGATATTGAAGAAAAAATGTTGGGACTAGCAATTTTTAGGTTAAAGTATGAACTGTCTTAAAAAAAGGGATCCACTATACAACCCCACTTTTTCAAAAGATAAAATGCATTGTATATAGAGGTGGGTCTACTTGTACTTATTTATATGATCAATCACCATAGAAATTATTATTGTAACAACCCAAAGATTCATTACTGGAAAATCCCTCTTGATCCAGTTAAATGTTTCTTTATGAAAAATGTTTTTATAAGATGTCAACTTCTTTAGTTTTACGTTATGATTTTTGACCATTACTTTTATAGCCGTTGAACAGTGATCATCTGAGTAGTATAAATATAAGGCTTTAACGAACCCATTTCTACTCAGAAAAAGGAAGCGATGGCCTCATCCAGTAGAATTACCCCTTACGAAGCCCATTTGTCAGAGCTCGGAAAAGAGGTGGAATCTTTGGGCTTTTCCCTTGACCAAACCCAAGCTGAGCTTCATCAAGTCAAGCTCAAACGTGATCGTCTACGGGAAAAGTGGAAGTGGTTGAAATTACCACTCGAGCGATGTTATCCGAGCCGCCCCAAGAGTCTTTCACCATCGCACACCTCACCCTTAGGTCTTATGCAGCTATTTTAAGGGGTTATGTAACAAATAAGTAGTACCATGTTCATGCACATTACTTTTGTATATAATAATGAATATAATTTCTAGTCATTTTTGATACATTGTAATTAGTTTTTAAAGTACAAATGGTGTTTTTAGTTATTATTTAATTAAGAATTATATTTTATTAAATTAAAGTATTTTTGAATTATATAATATTTTAATAAAATATTATTATTAATATTACATTAATTTTTATTAAATATAAATGATCTTATAATTTTATGAATGCAATTAAAATTTTTATTAAGGTTTGAAAGCCATTTCTGTCAAAACCCGTGATTTTTTTTATAAATTTCGGTTTTTATTTTAAAAATGAAAATTCACATATTTATAATCTTATTTAGAGAAAATAAATATTATTTTTGGAATCAGGACGTCGAAATTATCCAACAGTGAATTTTTCATAATTTTCTGAGACAGTCAAATTTTTGGGTAAAAATTATATACCATTTAAATATATAATGTGTTTTATGACATCATAATGACCCAATCATGACGTAATAAAATACCATAATCCTTATGTTCGGCTAATATATGTTTTATCATTAAAATAATGAGTTTTTGGGTTTGTTTGACTCACTTTTCAAAGCATTAATGGAGCCCTCAAGACTTATTCAACACTTTGCCTTTTTAAATTAATTTCCATGGGAGTGTGACTCACCTCCACATAAGCAACCCTAATTTTTTAATAAGTTCGGACCTTGGCCTTGTAAAATATTGTTTTCTCTTTCCTTTTCCAGAAACCATGGGCAAATACCATGGGATGGTTTGTGGTTAGGATTATTTTAATATAAGGGGTCCCAAACCAAAATAATAAAGAATTCTCTCACATTTCATATATAAACCCACCCAAGCTCCCACTTCTTCCTCACTCTAAGCCCTTGAAGTTCGTCCAACCTCTGTCCTACTCTCTCTAGAGTCCTCCCAAGGTGCCCCAAGCTCCCAAGAATCCTCTCACAAGCCTCTCTCTAGCCTTTGGAAGCACACTTCCAAGTAAGGGGTTTTCTTCCTTTCTCATTTTTGTCAATTTTCTTTAATTTGTATTGCCCTTTTTATTTCAATTATGAATGTTGGGGTATGGTTTCTCACCTCCCCCATACTTTCCTCTTATTGTTTGAATGATGGGAGAACCCTTTCTCTCTCATTAAATGCCTCCCATGTACACCCGTTACTATGCCGAAATTCCGAAAGGAACTTCTCTCTCTTCTTTTACATTCAAGCAATACTTTTGTATCGTGAATCTAAATTCCATTTCTATTGTTGGGACATGTATATATATGATCTCATTACTTTCCATTACATGTAAATATTATGAGGAACCCCTTTCTCTCTCATCAACCTTTTTTTATGAATTCTTATGTCACGCCGTTACGCTGCCGAAATCGCACAGATTTTCTAAGCCAATGTCATTGTGTAGTGAATACCATGCCCATTTCTCCATCAAGGGTATTCACCATTATGCACATTTACATATTGATTATAAAGTTTCATGTATTAATTCCACATTCCTTTATCGTGGAAGAAATGATTATGTTTTATGAATCCATGTTTTATGATCCATGTGGCACACTTATGCATGAAATGAAATGTTTAAGAAGGGTGCGCCCTTTATAGCGCTCCAATGCATTGGGTAAAGTATAGTATCATGATACGTCATGTGCAATGAGTGTTTACTCATGATAATTCAAGTGAAATGAGGGTTTACTTGTGCTTCAAGTGCAATGAGGGTTTACTCATTCTCCATGTTCAATGAGCCTTGGATCATGCTAATTCAAAGTTAAGTGTTGTTGCCACATTTCCATGTTATGATTATCATGCTTTATCATGCCTTTATGTTCATGTTTCTCTTATGCTATATTGATATGCCTATTGCCTAACATGTATTGTACTCCTCATGTTATTCATTTTGTACTCCCTTACTGGGCTTTATAGCTCACCCTTTTCTTATGCATGTCCTCAGGTTATCCCATGCAATGCTAAGTACGAAGGAATGTAGTGGTCATGTAAAGGAAGTTTTCAATAAAGATGTTGTAATTCAAGTTTAAAGTTTTTATGTAATTATCCTAAGCCCCAAGGACACTAAACCTCTCTATCTTCTTTGTTGTATCAAGTGAAGTTGTATGTAATAAAGCATGTTTAATTTGTAATAAAAAGCAGGGATGTCATAGTTGTTATCAAAGGATAGGTTTAGTTATTTTTGGGATTAGGAAACCCTAGTAAAGCCTTAGATACAAGACTATGAATAATAAAAACATCTCTAAGTTTTGGCAAATACTAAGTAAGTGGTTTATCAAACAAATACATCCATGCCTGGATACGAGCAGGTAGAGGTGGCTCTGGCACAGATGTATCCTAGGGGTAAAACCCGAAAACACCACTTTGAGCTAGACTCGAACGGGAACTGGTGCACGACAACGGGCCTTGCTGCTCTCTTGGTTACGACACTCCCGGGGGATATGTTTTGATAAATTCAAAATCATAGTATGAACCCTTATTAAGGGAAAAATGCCCCTAAGAATATATGTTATAAGGAATATCATGAAAATCCTGGATTGAATCCTATAGACTCATGAGTTAAAGAGATTAAAGTTTATTTATAAGTCATCAACTTTTGTCTTTGGATTACCCTTTATGTGTTACCCCTAACCTTCATTTTATTCCAGCCAATGGCCGGTAATAGGAGAACTCGGGCTAACAACCGTTGTGAAGATCAGTGTGATGATTGTACTTATGAGATGCCCAATCCAATGGGAGCGGGAATCACGAACATTGTCACGCTTCTCTCTCAGCTAACTCAAGTTTTGAATAGAAACACTGGTCAAGAGGAACGTTCAACCCCCCCTAAGAAAGAACAAGTCGCTATTGAAAGCTTCATGAGACAAAGGCCTCCTACTTTTAGAGGATCATCTGATCCCATGATCGCTGAACAATGGATCAACTCCATTGAAAAGATATTCTCCATCCTCCAATGCTCTGAAAAAGAGAAGGTTCTCCTGGCGGCTTATCATATGGAGGGTGAAGCTGATCAATGGTGAACGTTGATCAAAAATACGAATCCTGAGGAGGATATCGAGGCTTTGGAATGGAAGGAATTCCGGAAGATGTTTTTCGATAAATATTTTCCACGCAACCTCCGTCTTAAGATGGAAAGGGACTTCCTTTCCCTCAAACAGAAAGATGAAGAATCTGTGGGAGCGTACGAGGAAAACTTCACAAGGATTTCACGATAAGCTTCCGGCTTTGTCGTTACCCCCGAATGCAAGGTTGACCGCTTCTTTGGTGGGCTGAAGCCTAGCTTGTGGAAATCATTAGCGATCCGTGACTTCGACAGCTATGAGGAAATTGTCCGATGTTCCCTCAAGGTTGAAATGGAGATCGGAGAATCACAGGGGTATCATGGGGACAAGAAGCGTAAGTTGGACTTTAATGCCGGTGGTCCGATGGATAAATCCAACGGCGCTATGAAATTCCAGCACCCCACTTGCCAAAAGTGTGGAAAGAAGCACCCTGGAAATTGCCTTAGGGGGACAAGAAAATGCTTCAAGTGTGGAAGAGAAGGGCACCTAGCTGTTAACTGTCAGCAAGAAGGACCCGCGGCTGTGACAGAGGAGAGGAACACTCCGTTCGAACCTCAAAGCGTTGTTCAATGCTACAAATGCAAAGAACCTGGTCATTTTTCAAATCAGTGCCCTAATCCAAGGGTTATCAGAGGCAACCAACAACCTCCAAGACAGCAAGGGAGAGCTTTTTCCATCACTTCTTCCGAAGTGAACCCCGAAAACGAAGTGGTGACAGGTACGCTAGTTATTCATTCAAGAATAGCGAACGTACTTTTTGATTCAGGTTCTACGCATTCTTTTATATCTCAAAAGTTTAGTAGAATAATCCCAGCACCACCACAAATCCTGGAAGTAAAGATGTCGGTGAGTATGGAAAATGGGGCAATCATTGCATCCCATGAATATAAGTCCTCCCCTGTTATAATCTGTGGATTGAATATCCCGGCGAACCTTGGCATACTCCCTTTGGTGGAATTTGATGCAATTCTTGGCATGGATTGGCTTTCCTTATATAGAGCCAACATAAATTGTCGGGAGAGGGAAATCACACTCCATATGGTGAATCGACCTCCGATTATTTACAAGTGTCAGGAGGAAGATGAATCTTTTTTAGCTCCATCATCTCAAGCATGGATATTACTGCCTTATGAGCACGCATATCTGGCTCAGATGATTGAGTCCATGGAAGAAACCACCCTTGAAGAAATGCCTATTGTGAGGGAATTCGCTGAAGTATTTCCTAAGGAACTTCCTGGTCTTCCTCCAAGGAGAGATGTTGAGTTCTCAATTGAACTTATACCTGGGGCGCTACCAATATCCAAGACTCCATATATAATGGCTGTTGTTGAGCTTGAAGAGCTGAAGAAACAACTACAGGAGAATCTGGATAAAGGGTTTATACGCCCTAGTGCTTCACCATGGGGTGCACCAGTCCTCTTTATCAAGAAGAAGGATGGGTCTATGCGGCTTTGCATCGATTATCGTGAACTTAACAAAATCACGATAAAGAACAAGTATCCTCTCCCAAGAATCAATGACTTGTTTGATCATATGTGTGGAGCACAATACTTCTCCGAGGTGGACTTGCGGTCGGGATATTATCAAGTAAGGGTGAAGAAAGAAGATATCCCCAAAACTGCTTTTCGTACAAGGTATGGGCACTATGAATTCATAGTAATGCCTTTTGGACTCACCAATGCTCCAACAATATTCATGGACTTGATTAATAGAGTCTTTAGAGATTACCTAGACAAATTTGTGGTAGTCTTTATAGATGATATTCTAATATACTCCAAAACCAAGGAGGACGATGAGGAGCATTTAAAAACTGTACTAGAGACTTTGCGCAAGGAGAAGATCTATGCAAAGTACAACAAGTGTGAGTTCTGGTTGATGGAAGTATCATTCTTGGGCCATATCATCACAAGCAATGGGATATCAGTGGACCCCTCCAAAACAGATGCAATTGAGGGATGGCCGAGGCCAACATCGGTAACTAATATCCGTAGCTTATTGGGGTTAGCTGGATATTATCGACGATTTGTGAGAAATTTCTCACGATTGTCCAACCCTCTTACCAAGCTAACTCGAAAGGGAGTAAAGTTTTCTTGGAGTGATGAATGCAAAGAAAGCTTTAAGGAGTTGAAAAGGAGGCTTATCAATGCACCCGTGCTCACTTTACCCACAAGTGGGGAACTTTTTGTGGTATTCAGTGATGCCTCAAAGAAGGGCTTAGGATGTGTGCTGATGTAGAATGATAAAGTGATATCCTATGCCTCAAGGCAGTTGAAAATACATGAGCGAAACTATCCAACGCATGATCTGGAGTTGGCGGCGGTGATCTTTGCCTTGAAAATCTGGCGGCATTATCTCTATGGAGAGAAATGTGAGATTAATACTGACCACAAGAGTCTTAAATATATATTCACACAGAAAGAGATTAATATGCGCCAGAGAATATGGATAGAGCTCATCAAGGATTATGACTGTTCAATACATTACCACCCTGGGAAGGCAAACAAGGTGGCAGATGCCCTAAGTGGAAAGGATCCAGCGATTCTATCAATGATGAGAATTGAGAAGGATCCAATCTTCTTAGACATGATGAAGATGGATGTGGGAATCATAAAGAAGGGAACACCATCAATCCTTTCACAATTGATTGCTCAACCATCTCTTTTGGAAAGGTTAAAGGATGCTCAAAAGGATGATGCGGGAATCCAAGAAAAAGTGGAAGCTATCAAAAAGGTAAAATCCTCAGAGTTTAATGTTAATGAATAAGGAATTGTGCGGTTTGGGAAAAGACTATGTGTTCCATCAAGTCCGGAGCTGAAGAAGGAACTTTTGGATGATGCACATAGTTCAAATTTCTCTATTCACCCAGGGAGCACAAAGATGTATCGAGATCTCCGAGAAAACTTTTGGTGGGATAATATGAAGAAGGAGATCGCTGAATATACATCAAAGTGCCTGGTGTGTCAGCAAGTGAAGGCAGAGAGGCAGAAGTCTAAGGGGATGATGCAACCATTGCCCATTCCAGAATGGAAATGGGAGAACATCACCATGTACTTTGTCACTGGACTTCCTAGGACATCCAAAGGAAACAATGCAATCTGGGTTGTTGTGGATAACTTACAAAGACCGCACACTTCATTGCTATTCGAGAGGATTTCTCTTTGGATCAACTGGAACTGATATATATCAGGGATGTGGTACGATTGCATGGAGTACCACTATCTATTGTGTCTGACCGAGATCCAAGATTTACCTCTAAGTTTTGGAAGAGTCTTCAACATGCTCTGAATACTGAACTGAACTTCAGTACGGCCTATCATCCTTAAACTGATGGCCAATCCGAGCGGACTATCCAAACACTTGAGGATATGTTGAGAGCGTGCTCAATGGACTTTAAAGGAGGATGGGATCATCATCTTCCTCTAGTTGAGTTCTCCTATAATAATAGTTTCCACTCGAGCATCCAAATGGCACCATATGAAGCCCTGTACGGGAAAAGGTTTAGAACACCGGCTTGTTGGGATGAGTTCGGTGAACGTAAGCTGCTTGGACCCGAAATGGTCGAAGAAATGGTGGAGAAGGTGAAAACCATTCATCAGCATATCAAGGCAGCCCAAAGTCGACAGAAGAGTTATGCAGATAATCGTCGACGAGACCTTGAGTTTAAAGTCGGAGACATGGTGTTTTTATGCATATCTCCATGGATGAAGGTCATGAGGTTTGGAAAGAAAGGGAAGTTAAGTCCAAGGTACATCGGCCCCTTCGAGGTTCTTGATCGTGTTGGGGTTGTGGACTATCGACTAGCACTTCCACCTACTATGGCCAAGGTGCATGATGTCTTTCATGTATCCCTCTTAAGGAAGTACATACCAGACCCTTCACATGTACTCTCTTCTGAGGTGGTACAATTGGAAGATGATCTTTCTTATGAGGAGCAACCAGTGAAGATCTTAGATCGTAGAGAAAAAGTTCTACGAAATAAGACAATTCCCCTCATCAAGGTGTTGTGGAGAAACCACAAGTTTGAAGAAGCAACTTGAGAGTCGGAGGATATGATGAAGCTGAGTTACCCACATTTGTTTTAGTGTGGGAAAAGGAAAATTTCGAGGGCGAAATTTCTTAAGGGGGGAATATTGTAACGACCCAAAGATTCATTAATGGAAAATCCCTCTTGATCCAGTCAAATGTTTCTTTATGACAAATGTTTTTATAAGATGTCAACTTCTTTAGTTTTACGTTATGATTTGTGACCGTTACTTTTATAGCCGTTGAACAGTGATCATCTGAGTAGTATAAATATAAGGCTTTAACGAACCCATTTCTACTCAGACAAAGGAAGCGATGGCCTAATCCAGTAGAATTGCCCCTTACGAAGCCCATTTTTCAGAGCTCGGAAAAGAGGTGGCGTCTTTGGGCTTTTCCCTTTACCAAGCCCAAGCTGAGCTTCATCAAGTCAAGCTCGAACGTGATCGTCTACGGGAAAATTGGAAGTTAATTGAAATTACCACTCGAGCGATGTTATCCGAGCCGCCCCAATAGTCTGTCACCATCGCACACCTTACCCTTAGGTCTTATGATGCTATTTTAAGGGGTTGTATAACAAATAAGTAGTACCATTTTCATGAACATTACTTTTGTATATAATAATGAATATAATTTCTAGTCATTTTTGATACATTGTAATTAGTTTTTAAAGTACAAATGGTGTTTTTAGTTATTATTTAATTAAGAATTATATTTCATTAAATTAAAGGATTTTTGAATTAAATAATATTTTAATAAAATATTATTATTAATATTACATTAATTTTTATTAAATATAAATGATCTTATAATTTTATGAATGCAGTTAAAATTTTTATTAAGGTTTGAAATCCATTTCTGTCAAAACCCATGAATTTTTTTATAAATGTCGGTTATTATTTTAAAAATGAAAATTCACATATTTATAAAATTATTTAGATAAAATAAATATTATTTGTGGAATCAGGACGTCAAAATTATCCAATAGTGAATTTTTCATAATTTTCTGAGACAATCAAATTTTTGGGTAAAAATTATATACCATTTAAATATATAATGTGTTTTATGACATCATAATGACCCAATGGTGATGTAATAAAATACTATAATCCTTATGTTCGGCCAATATATGTTTTATTATTAAAATAATGAGGTTTTGGGTTTGTTTGACTCACTTTTCAAAGCATTAATGGATCCCTCAAGACTTATTCAACACTTTGCCTTTTTAAATTAATTTCCATGGGAGTGTGACTCACCTCCACATAAGCAACACTAATTTTTTAATAAGTTCGGACCTTGGCCTTGTAAAATATTGTTTTCCTCTTTCCTTTTCCGGAAACCATGGGCAAATACCATGGGATGGTTTGTGGTTTGGATTATTTTAATATAAGGTGTCCCAAACCTAAATAATAAAGAATTCTCTCACCTTTCCTATATAAACCCACCCAAGCTCCTACTTCCTCCTCACTCAAAGCCCTTGAAGTTCGTCCAACCTCTGCCCTATTCTCTCTAGAATCCTCCCAAGGTGCCCCAAGCTCCCAAGAAGCCTCTCACAAGCCTCTCTCTAGCCTTTGGAAGCACACTTCCAAGTAAGGGGTTTTCTTCCTTTCTCATTTTTTGTCAATTTTCTTTAAGTTGTATTGCCCTTTTTATTTCAATTATGAATGTTGGGGTATGGTTTCTCACCTCCCCCATACTGTCCTCTTATTGTTTTAATGATGTGAGAACCCTTTCTCTCTCATTAAATGCCTCCCATGTACACCCGTTACTATGCCGAAATTCCGAAAGGAACTTCTCTCTCTTCTTTTACATTCAAGCAATACTTTTGTATCATGAATCTAAATTCCATTTATATTGTTGGGACATATATATATATTATATCCTTACTGTCCATTACATTTAAATATGATGAGGAACCCCTTTCTCTCTAATCAACTTTTTTTTATGAATTCTTATGTCACGCCGTTACGCTGCCGAAATCGCACCGATTTTCTAAGCCAATGTCATTGTGTAGTGAATACCATGCCCATTTTTCCATCAAGGGTATTCACCTTTATGCACATTTACATATTTATTATAAAGTTTAATGTATGAATTCTACATTCCTTTATCGTGGAAGAAATGATTATACTTTATGAATCCATGTTTTATGATCCATGTGGCACACTTATGCATGAAATGAAATGTTTAAGAAGGGTGCGCCCTTTATAGCGCTCCAATGCATTGGGTAAAGTATAGTATCATGATACGTCATGTGAAATGAGTGTTTACTCATGCTAATTCAAGTGAAACTAGGGTTTACTCATGCTTCAAGTGCAATGAGGGTTTACACATGCTCCATGTGCAATGAGCCTTGGCTCATGCTAATTCAATGTTAAGTGTTGTTGCCACATTTCCATGTTATGATTATCATGCTTTATCATGCCTTTATGTTCATGTTTCTATTATTCTATATTGATATTCATATTTCCTAACATGTATTGTACTCATGTTATTCATTGTGTACTCCCTTACTGGGCTTTATAGCTCACCCTTTTCTTATGCATGTCCTCAGGTTATCCCATGCAATGCTAAGTACGAAGGAATGTAGTGGTCATGTAAAGGAAGTTTTCAATAAAGATGTTGTATTTCAAGTTTACAGTTTTTATGTAATGATATTAATCCCCAAAGACACTAAACCTCTCTATCTTCTTTGTTGTATCAAGTGAAGTTGTATGTAATAAATCATGTTTAAGTTGTAATAAAAAGCAAAGTTGTCATAATTATCATATCAGTATGCATTGGTTACTTGATATTGATAATGTGATAGTGAAAACATGAATATTGATCACTTTTCATAATGCTTTGATAACATGTGACATCCTCATATCATCATCTAGAAGCTGATTGTGAGAATAAAATAGAGGTTTCATGAACTAGACCCAAAAATATTCCCTACAAGTTCTCCACTATTGAAGATTTTTTAAATCAAACCACTACAATATATTCATTGTCATGCCTAAGAACTTAGTGTGAAACAAACTCATGAAATTCTCCCACATCACCTCAAATTCATCATTATCACCATGATAATGGATCCCCCATTTAAAGGATACACCAATAAAAACTACTAGTAATGTATTCCACTTATTCTACCTCACTTGAATCAAAATGAAGGAAATATAAATCCCCTTTATCCACCTATCCATATTCTGATTGGAGAAATTCTCCTATAACATTTCAAGAATTTGTTTCTAAAACTCAATCTATATATTCCTCTTTGTATCCACCTCCTCAAGATTATTCCACCTTTGTTCCACTGGAACATACTAATACACCACACTAACCTGAACCATGTGAAGTAATTTCCCACCAACTATATATATGACCATAAAAGAAACTTATAAGTCCAGGTTATAGAATTAATTTATTATTTTAATCAAGTTCATTTTAACTTCATAAAGTATTAACCCATATTCAAATGAAATTAAAAATAAATATGTTGAATGAATCACTCCTTTATATATTTCCTAAAATCCATAAAATTTTATTTAAGGATGTTTCATAGACTATCGGGTCATTTAATTAGATAGAAGGGGACCTTCTTCGTACTAGATATTCTCCCATGCATATATTAAATTAATAAGTCAAATAATCTCTTTACCTTAAAACTAAATGCAATAAATCATTAGTTTAAATAATCCAACCCTAATATAACATTCAATCAAATCATTGATACTACATTTTAATGACCCATCCAAACAATTTACCTCTCGAGTTAGTTCTGAAGAAGAGTGTGACTGAAAATACTATTTCAAATATGGGAAATGTTAGAGGCTATTTTCATGGTATAAAACAAAATATTGGTTGAATAACCCTCTTTAAACTTGGGAACTTTAAGATAATCTATGAATCCACACCAACCCTCTAAAATAAAATAACCCATAATAAAAATAATTATAATATAAATATTAAAGTAGTGTTATATGAATTAAAATGAAAAACTATAAAAAAAATACTAACTAAAATTAATTAGGAACCAAATTAAACTCAAACAAACCACTGAACCATGTGCTAGAAATGTCGGTCTCAAGAAATAACTTCATTATCTATATATTTAACAAATAAAATATCAAATTAGTGGTGACATATAATTATTCTAATTAAGTTCCTCCTAAAACTCTTGTGCCTATGTCGATAAAGCATACTGATGACATAATGAATAAATGGTGAAATGGAATCATTCTCTATCCTCAATCATCTTCAAACCATATAAGTAAATTCAAAATATATGAATATATATAATATTAAAATAAAACATAAAATATAAAGAATGTTTCTATGAATCCATTACTTAATTAATCCATTCATTCTCATTTACTAGTGTATAATTTTCTATAACTCCTATTCATTCATATATATTTTTATCCTTAACACATTCAACAATAGAATATCACAGAAAAATATTATTTCAACATAACACAATCACATCCCCCATATGTCATAAGTTCCACTAATGACATAAGAATACTACTACAAAATGACCATAATGTATAGAGGTAAAAGAGGAGTATTTAGATATTTATATCACTAAAATATTAGATATTGGAGGTTTAAATTACTCTAAAACCTTTTATGGGTATTCGTAGGGATTTGAAACATACAAGGTAGTGATTAAGAACTAGAAAAAAAGTAATGAAATATTGTAAAAATAATAATCCCATTGTAGTTTATACATAATATCCAATACCTCTATATCTACATATCATCGTCTCCACCACATGTCTATAAATCCAACCACCTATAACCTAACAAAAAAATAGAACCATAGCCACACAATAAACACACAAATTCCTTCTTCCTATTTTATTACAAATTTAATATTAACAATTCTCTGAAATCATTATATTTGTAATCTATATTAACTCTACAAACATAATATTTGGAACAAACCACTAGAAAAATAATATATTATTCATTATTCTAATTAATATACTAAAATAAATTTCAACCACACTAGTTCATGTATTAAAATTTATTCTAATTCATCTAATTTTTATTCCCATCCGTATCAATAAAATCATTATTTAGTTCAACACAATTTCACATTTTTGGAAACTATAACACCCTAACGTTGACAATAACAACATGACACCTTGACATCAAGTCAATACAACACAACTTCCATCCCAAAAAATAATAAACCAATATAATTTTATACTATTAATAACCAAAAAATTATTTTAATTCATCAGTTCATTATCAATTAATAAGTTTATGTTCAAACCAAAAATAAGCATTCAATATTTTTAATTTTTTCAGTTTAACATTATTTTATTATCTTCCAATTTATTTAAATTTCCTAAAAAATAATTAATATTAAATTTTATTACTAACATAATACTTTCTAAAAAAATCAATAAATAAGATAAAAAATAATACGATAAATCATATAAAGAATTACAACCAAATTCATGCCTAATTAAATCCAATTATTTATCTTTATTAAGGACAAATCCATATCCTTATCTATATCTAAAAATAAAAATAATTATATGATATCATTTATAGTAATAATAAATTGAATATATAAATCTGTTAACATGATTTAAAGATCGAAAAATAAAAACACTAATAAGATATTAAAACTGATGATCAAACACTCACAATCTCATAAGGTTTTCCAAAATAACTCTAATCCATCATCCACAAATCAATCCTTTTTCACATCCACACATAAGATTCTATTTTATCTCATTAAAAAGAATAAAAAAGAGAATTTATAATTATTATAAGATATGGTCACATTAGATTATAAAGATATGAACTCATAGTGACATGGACTCAAGGATTTGTTAGTGGTTTCCAAAATCACCAAGTAAGATCCACACAATTTCATTTGTTTTCAAGAAGGATATATGAGATGAATGAATGAAAATGGATTTCTTGTATATATTTATTAAAATTTTGGTAGACTAAACCACGGTGTTGTGATACAAAACTACGATGTGTTGAGACTAAATGGTGACATGGATCAATTCATTCAACAACAATCGAAAAACAACAACGCATTAAAATAGAATTCTTCACAATCATTCCCAATTATTCACTTATATCAAACCTAAATTTGAAAAAATCAAAATAGTTCACCCAAAATAATGATCATTTTCACCACATATATATTTTAATCAATTTCATAATCTTCGTATAGACCTCTCCAAACCAATTATTTTTCTATGGTGATGAATCAAAATAGTATTTTTTTTCTTCTAGGTTTTGGAATGGAATTATATAATAACTCATTAATTAACAATGATATGAAAAATTGTGAAAACTATATTTTTTTCTTAAAACCATGAACTATTTATCTCCAATAAAACATTATAAAAAACCCTATTTCCCTAGAAATAAATCTAATTCACTATAAATAATTCCATAAATGTGACAAACCTATATAAAGTATGAAATTGTGGGGATCAAATCATGGTATATTTTTCCTTAGAAGATATAAAAATTCATTCCTTCGTCAATAATTCTTCCCCAAACATGATTTTACCACCACAAATACCTTATAAAATGTGTAGTACAATGAAAATAATAGACACTAGAATATTAGTAAAATAATTCTCGAACAATATCTTTTCTGAACAATGGCGAATTACAAATCATATCTTCAATTCCCATAGTTACATTTTCAATAAACTAGAAATGAATTTAAAATAATGTAAAATAATTGATTAATATCATCACTTGAAAATAATGAAATCATAGATGATTATATATTATTATTTATAATTTTTAATATTTTATTACAATTGAATCAATGGACATGGATGAATCTACAAATTGAGGGTCACTTCCTTACTCTCTAAAATTTCATCTATGGTGTGTTTATTTGTTGAACAAGGGTAACTCTAGGAAATTTATGGTAAATTCAGTTTTTATATATGTACAAACGTGAATTGATTTTTCTATCACCCATTTTTTATATATAGTTTACTCTTATTACTTTACTGTATCTATATTTTTTAAATATGGTATACTATTACCAATCCTTTTTCTAAATTTTCTATATTTTCAACCAAAAAAACAACCACCCCTAAAATTCATTCAAAACTATTATATGTCCTAAAAATACTCTAACAATTATATAAAACATTTTGATACTCATTTATCAGAAAAAAAGACATAAAAAAATATAATAAAATGAGAAATTACATCAAGTGGGTTCCAAGACATATTATTAAGGTGACTTTATATTCCAATACAAGATACATGCTACAAGATCAGTATGATCATCATCATGTAGATCACCCTTTATGGATTTGGTTGAATAGATGTTCCTTAAAAAGATATAGCCTATTCTAATTAGTTAATAACTCATAAAAATAAATCATTTATCCTCTTTAATAAACTATCCAAAATCTTTTAAATACATCCAAAAAACTAAAAAAAACATGTAATATATCATGACATGTTATCAATTATGTGGTATAGAGAAGTTTCTTTTCCTAATTTATTTATTTAATTAAATATTAACAATTATTTTCAAAAAAAACTCTATAAATAAGTTTTTATTTGAGAAATTAATACATGATATAGTTTTCTTAAAATTATTATTTTGAAAAAAATTTCACATTAGAAATTATTCACCCCTTATTTTTTCACTTACATGGATAGAAAAAATAAAGCCTTAGTGATGTAGATTCTTCTTTGTACCTTCAACACATGCATGTTCATTTTAATTTTGAAACTTAATATACGTAAAATATTATTTTTTATAAAAATATTTTGAAACTGTAATTATCTATTAAAAAGTAATAATACTCCTTAAAAAATTTTCAATATACCCTTCCATTTAATTATTACAAAATATATTCCATCCCTCTTTTATCTACATAGTTCCTTGAATTTCTTCTTATTATTTAGGTTCCATGGTGGTAAAAAAATAATAATTAATATATATATATATATATATATATATATATACGTTATCAAAATTCGTCATGTTTAATTTACCACATTGTCTTGATTTTTACACCACGATCATCGTTGTAAAATAATATTCTTGATTAATATTGAGAAATTACAATAAATATTAACAAAAAATTAAAACTAATCAAGACATGGGATGAAAAATATCTTATGTTGGATTAATTTTGATTACTTATTTGAAAATAAAAGAGAATAAAAAATATTAAAAACATATTCAAAATAAAAAAATACTAATATTTATAACTAGTTATCAACTAAACAACTATATGTACACTTAGGAAAGACTGATTTTTGAAAATGGATGGTTAATTAATTTCTAAAAAAATTCCTTATAAAATGTAGTTTTGTAGTGAATCAACCCTAGTATCCTAGATCTAGCCTGATTCAATACATTTGTATAAGATACAAGGAATCACATCTCTAAGGATAGAATAAATTATTACTCTTTCTAAATAGATACATATATGATTCCCATATTACATTTGAATACACAAATTACAACATAATTTTTCTTAATAATATCATTATTTCCTCTAGCATATTTTTGAATATCTTTTTTGTATACTTTATAGATTTTGTAGAAACAGAAATAAAATAAGGGTGATCTCAAATGCTTAGTAAAGATTATGTATAGCATATATAATTCTAAATAAATATTAATATTAAATATAGGGAGGTAGATTACGGAACACAAATATCATTTAGATAATCCGACTAGAATATTCAATAGGGAAAGGTATGTAACTTGAAACACATGTAATTTAATAGATAACATTTCTATTGAAGGTACCAAGGCATGCATCGAAAGCTATTTTGTTTGGGATTTAAAAATTTTCCTCTATAATCGACATAACAACATCATCTCCCATGATTCATTAAACCAATATAAGTATGAGGATCACACATGAAGAGTATTAAGCATTAAATATTAAACCATAGATACTTGGTTTGATCTGAAGACGCACTCAACATCTTTTTGACACCAATGATCAATTCTTCATGAATCTGAATTAAAATTCTTCTATATCATCCGCAAATGCTTTAAATATCCATGTGAGTGTCTATAATTGAATTTTGAGTGCTAGCGTGACTATTTGTTAATGCCTTTGTTACCCAGACGATCACCGCATCAACGTGACGTTGATGCATGATGAAGATATTGATATGATTACATGGATCTAGAGAATATCTATCCAGAAATAAGGATAGGTTATTGGTGCTCTCGAGAGATCTTCATGAATAATAGTTGGGGAAAGCCTCTATACTCTTATTTATAGTGTGTTAAGAAATTACCCAGTAAGGCTCCCTTGGCCTAGAATATTTTACACACTATATAAATTATATATTATGACTTATTTTCTATATAGTAAATATCATATATATTTTTATCACATTCATGTAACATAATAAATATATTATGTGATAAAACATGATCCGTTAACTCAACTCATTGTTCCCAAAAATATTAAATGAATCTTGAATATTTTAAACTAATATTTTTTCATAAAATATTTCCCATGTATTTATATTTAAACACGTAAATAAATTTAACAAATAAAATCAATTTCAGTTATTATTAACTTGAATAATACGAGTTTATTTATTTCATTTGTGATTGAACATCCTTGGGAAAATCCCAGACCCCAGTGGTAGGGCCATCCATTCCCTACATACCCATTTAATAGAATATTGTTGATTTTTGAATATGGTATAATTTTTAACCCTCTTAGTCCTTTTCTCAGTAGTTGGGAAAAATATTCATAGAACAAGAGCAGAATTTAGAAACCCATCATAACCTTTAAATGGATAAGGATTATTCATACCAATCAAAACCAACCAATGAACACACACTATGTAATATAATATCTTTTTGTTTACATATCTCATAAATACAGACACACACTTACATGAATGTCCTTTTCTTTATTTATTATTTGTTGTTATATCTGGTTGGATTTACCTTAGACTACCATGCCCATAGATTTATGAAGGAACCACCAACTTGATCAACCAGGTACAAGATATATTACATCCACAACCTTGAAGAGACAAATTTAGTCTTGACTATTCCACTAATGTCATGCCATCAATGACAAAACAAACAAAAGCTACATAGACACGATTTCATTATCAAGGATTATTTCTCGCATCAAATTACATTGTCAAATGGCACACATTGGTAATGATATCATGTTAGAATACCAATACAATTGTTTATATATATGAACAACCAGTGACACCTGAAACATGTGGTGTTCCTATTTTTCGGGTTTGTCTCCCTATCTCAACTACCAGAGATCAGCAGGTGTGAACATCAGGATAGTAATTCTCAACACATATGATCCCCTAAAACCTAATAGTCAAAAATCTATTGTGTCCCATTAGTATGATGTATCTAAACTATAATAAATGTATTTAATATTAATTTCATTGTATCTCATGGTTCTTGTTATATCCTGGGATCTACTATAAACTATTTATATAATAATTAATTTATGGAAATTACCATTAAACCCTCGATGTAGAAATCTCTAAATTATATTAGTAAGAGTAAAAATCATGCATATTTCAGTATATAAATGATATGAAAATAAATATTACAATTCAAGTTGGGTAGAGGGAACCCAATATTAGAAAACTCACACTTACACTAGATCCAACATTCTAACCATCCTTACTAGCTCTTCAATATTAAGATCATATTTAATCTAAGTTATGGATATGTTTTTAGGGTCTGACATGTTTCATCTATGTGGTAATTCTTCTAAGTGGAACCTCACCTCCACGAGTAAAAAATTCTTATGTGATGGTATCCCTATGAATATAACTTTTATCCACTTTCATAACTTCAGATCTCGGCTATTAAGAGTATTATAATTTCTATTATGATAATAATTCACTTACTAGGTACAATTAGAAGAACTGGAACAATTTTTTTCATTAAATAACTGCTTATTAGTTACCTATGAAGCTGAAAAATACTCAGTATTGGTAGGTATAGATACCACTAGCTTAAAAGAGATTATCTTTCTCATTACCTTAACCTAAGTACGATATCAGATCACACGGATCTGAGGAAAACAAGTTTGTGTCCCCAAAAAACTAGTTTCCTTTCCTCCCTACATATTATTCGCATGTCCTCTATACATCTCAAGTATAATTGGATAGGTTTGATGGATTTCCTTTTAGCTCTCCTAGATATAATTTATAATTTCCTACCATAATGTATATCTTGGTAGTATCAATTATTTTACATATCCTAACATACATGATTGATCCATCCTTAATGTGAATGGAATTAAATTCTCTATGTTATTCTACTCCTACGTCGCAGATATGTCTACCTAGAGAGATTTATGTCATGTGAAACTAGTAAAAATTATCTCTATAATTATTCCATGTTTTATTTATAAATACTATGTCATTATATGTATAATTTACTAGGTACAAGAAACTATTAGATCTATCTCATTATATCCCTTTACCTATAACTTTTGTTTCTATATTATGTCAATCTTTTGAATAGATAATTTTATACTAGTATTAAATAACTATAAGACGCAAAACTGGTCTTTATATGTTACTAAACCTATTTCACTTGGAAAACCATGGTTCCCCCACTATCCTATGGTAGACACCTGAAAAATATCCATCCCAAATGAATATTCTATGATATTTTTTCATACATTTATCCTAAACTAGATTTTTGTAACTTGAATCCCTCATTGGTATTTTAGGATGTAATCATCCCTTTCTGGTTGTAACGTACAAACACCTTCTATGAATGTTTGTCTTGTCATCCAATAAACAATATAGTGATTATATAAATTAGCTATGATAAGTAAAATTATAATTGATTTGTAACAGCCCTAGATTTTATGAAAAATATTCATTTTAATTTCATTAATGTCTTGTGTTGTATGCTACACCAAAATGATCTTGCTCAACACGCATCCTTGACTTGCCTTGCATTACACGCAATCACGACCTTCCTCGATAGCGTGTGTAGTACGCAATACCGAGTTTCACTAAACACCGATATGATATTATTAAAACTAGCTGTTATGAATAGTAATAACCACTTTTTAAAATTTTGTAAATTTTATTTTTCAAAATGGACTTCATTTTTGGATTCGGAATATCGAAATTAGCTTAAGGTGAAATTTTGGTACTTTTCGAATAACTTTCATATTCTGATGAATAGTGAAAATTACTAAATTTTAATTAAAAACAACATTTTTAATTGAAATAATTAATAGTGATAAATTATTAATTTGAGTGGTTTTAAAGTATATTTAGAATATATTTTTACAATTTAATACAATGTTGGTCATTGGATGTAATTTCACATTTAAACTAGTTATAAACAAGTGTCAATCTTTTGATAGTTATTATCTCTTAAAAACACGCTATTTGTTTTGACGACGGTAATTAATATTTAAATTAATTAATGCAACTGATATGTTTTGAATTTTGTGAAATAGATATCATTTTTTGAGTTCATAATATCAAATATAGCTTAGGCTTAATTTTTGGTATTTTTCTGAAAAATTTCAATTTTTGATGAATAGTGAAACCACAAAGGGGTAGTTAAAAAAACTAATTTTTTCATAAAACATAATTTTACCGCTTCTGTGGGTGGAATTTCAAAAATCCGAGAGACACGGTTGATTTCAGTAAGTAAAATGTGGTTCAATGAGATGAAAATAATTTTTGGTGAATAGTAACTTTTTACTTTTATTTACCACGGTTAAAAGTAAATAGGGTAATTAAGGGTAAAAATTATATTATTATTACCCTAAAACATGTCCTAATTCTATTGGACAAGAGTAATTCGACCAAAAACAACCTTTGGAATAAAATATGGCCATTTAGGCCCACTTGGATTAGATTAGGACATTTATTATTAATTTATTTAAAGAAGGGTTAAAATAGTTAAAATCAAAGTTTAATAAGTAAATAATTTGTAATATGGGGTTATACTTAAGATAAATTCTACTATAAATATTAATTAGAAATATAATACGATTTCATACATAATGGTATTTTATTTTTAATTTTTAGACATTAGATAATTTAATTTATTTTTGACACAACGATGATGCAGTAATTATCTTATTAATGAAATATTGACATAATTGATGTTCTAAATACACAAATAAATATAATTTGAGACTTTTTATGAACTAAATTAATTTTATAGGTTAATATGACATGTTATTGTTGATATAAGTAACTTGGTGCGAACTTATCATTATTTTATGAATTTCATAAAAATCATGTACCAAATAGTGTCAAAATTGACATAAATTAGTTTTTAAAACAAATATTATATTATTAATTGTTATTTAATTCCTAAAAATCTAAGGTTCAACCAAATGACTTAGATAAGGATATATATATTAATAATAAACAACTTGGGGTTCTTTTGGCTTGTTATGGTAAGTTTATTAACCATATAGTGTAAGAAAACAAAAAGACACGGTAAAAGTTAAATTATTTAACTTAGAGTTAAATCTAATTGATAAGGTTAAAATAATAACCTAAACTTGTCTAAATCCTATTTGATGAGAGGGTTTAGACCCATTCCCAGTTTATCTTAGAAATAATATCCTTTGGAACCATTATAAACCGAATTTGACCTTAATAGAAAATAATATTTTGAGATTTTCCTAAGGTGCCCCTCTCCTCCCTTATAAAAGGGCACCTCCTCCCTCTCCTCCTCACACCAATTTGAGCATTCAAGCTCGGCCAAACCCTGCCAAAATCTCTTCTCCACTTACCTAGTATCATCCTAGAGGTCCTGGTCTTCTTCAAAGACCATCCTTAGTTCTTTATGTGGAGGTTAAGAAAAGGCGCGTCAAAAAGAGGTAATATCCATTACCGATCTTTTTCAATTTATTTCTTCTTAAACTTCTTCTTCTTAGGTTGTTTCATTATTAAGTAATAACATAAGTATCACTTATATACTGATATGTTATTATAATTATTAAACAACCTTATTTCACCATCTATTCATCCTACGGAAAACAAAATCACCGTGCGTGCGTACGTACGGAATACCGTCTCCACGTCGTGGTGTAATCTATTTTCCACCACCACCTTACTTGGATGGGTATAATGGTGTACATAATAACTATATGATTATTTTAAAGTGATATTGATTCTGAAATAGTATACATACACTCCAATACAATTCCAAGATCATGAGAACGATATCATCTCTCGTGCGTACGTACGGACTACCGTCTCCACGACCCGATGAGATTCATTCTCCACGTTAACCATTCATGAATGATTATAAAGTATATATAATAATTAATAATGAAATATATGACATAATAATGATTCTGGATTTATGTGTATATATATGTATGTCATCTACTTAATTCCATTCAACTCAATAAGGAAAAGAAAACAGCGTTCATGCGTACGAACGGTCTACCGTCTCCATGAACGATGTATTTCTTTCCATTTACTGATCTATTATATATATATATATATATTCTGAATATATATTATATATAAATCATGTTTTATATTCTGTAATTAAGTAATCATGATCTAAGTAATCATATGAATAATTACAAGTCAAAACACGGATGACAAATGAAACGATTTTACCCAAAACGCTCTTTAACATGGAATTTACAAAATAACGGGTAATATAAACTCATAAGTGAACCATATATGATATCATAACAATGAATATGATTCTTTAATAAGTTAATGACAAATTTTAAATCATTATACAGGAGGTTCAGATAAGTACAAAGCATATCGGACATAAGGTAAGTGAAATATCACAATCTCATTTTTATCCGAGATTGTTTGAACTTTGGTATTTACTGGGGTGTATTTTATCATCCACATCCATGTTTCCTAAATATGTAATATTTATATCCTTAAAAAATATTTTATATCCAATTTTACCCTTCGGTGAGTTTTTAGTAAAAGATATGAAAGGAATATTTTGTCGTTTTTCGTACGAGGTACTTTTTGACTTTTCCGACAAAAGTACTTGAAGAATGTTTTTTTTAACTTATACGAAATGAATGGATTTTTAAAAAAATATTTCCAATAATCTTCCTTTACAAGTTTTCATGTTTATTTTTAATCAACTTCTTTTAGTTTAAAATTGTATGACATGTTAAGAAAGGAAAAAAAATTTGAAGTAGAAAGGATATTTTCCCCAAGAATGGAGTTCAAGTGTTTTATAAAAATTATTTTCCATCTAAGATAATATAGGGTTTTGATTCTATCCCTATTATTACATGGATTTGATTATGTTTTGATGGAAATATTTTTTATTAATTCCTTTATCTTATATGAATTGTTTTATGATGTCATGTTGTTTAAGAATTCCATTTTTATTACATGGGTTATGCAATGATGTATGATTTATGATTTTTGTGGCACACATAAGAATGGTTTCATTATGATATGGGTGGGACCTATATCTCCCTCCAATGCATTGGGTAAGGATTTTATATCTCATGAGATAGACATGGCTGGAATGGTAGGTTATACCAGTTCAGTGAAACAGGACTGAAACGAGGGTGACTCGGTTCAGAAATGGACTTTGTCCACTAAGATAGTCTTGGCAATGAGTCTTGACTAATAAGAAATGATTCTCTATGATTATGTGTGTATTCCACAAAGTATAATGTTTTAAGTTATGATTATTGGGATTTCATTTCACTACTTTGATTTATCCCATGTTATGAAATTATTCTCTTTTTGCAGGTTAAGATTTCCAAAATGTTATGTTCTTATGAAAATGATGTGATTGATATTTCTTTTGTTTACCCTTACCTAGCATTTGAGCTCACCCATTTATGTTTTCTCTTCCCCAGGATATAAAGAAAGGTTTTAGGTAAAAAAAGAAGATCATTATGGGAGATGTTGAAGATCTTTCTCCACGATTAGAAGATTATATTCCGAGTTTCCAAAGACACTGAACTATTACGGTACTTGTGTGTTTGTTTTTGTTATGTACTAAGTATTCTGCAAAAGTAATGTAATGTCTATGTACGTTAAGCTTCGGGTCTCTACATTTGGTATCAGAGGAAAGGTTTAGTCAACCATTGGAAACTAGGATGCGAAAACGTTAGTGAGATCCCTAGAGATATTTCTAAGGTATGTCTAGGGATGTCCCTGAGGATAAGTATACATATAGGATACACTCATAGAACAAAGGTAACGATCATAGAATTTAACCTAAGATGTTAGATATTGATGATACTCCCCCTTTATTATGTTGTTTTCCCTAGCATGATTTTTTCCTCTCACACTATTCTTTTTGGGTTTTAGAAAATGGCTGGAAACAAGATGATTCACGATAATGGAGGATATTATGGACAATGGAATGATATTATTCATGAGAAACCAAATTAAATGGGATTTGGAAGTCCAACCATTATTATTATGCCGAATCAGCAATCTCATAATATGATAAATAAACTCAAATTTGGTAAGTTTCCTGACTTGGCTAATAAGAGAAAGATGGAGTTTCAGGATGATCGTAGGGGAATGAAAGTTGAATTTCCCCTATGTGAATAATGTGGGAAGAGACATCAAGGAGAATTTTTCAAAGGAACTGGAAGATGCTTTGGGTGTGGAAAAGAAGGACATAAATCCAGTAAGTGCAAAGGAAATGGTTCATTTAACACCATGGATGAGGATAATGGTATTGCTACGACGTCAACAATGTTTAAATGTTTTAAATGTGGAATGTACGGGCATTATACAAACAAATTCCCTAAGGTAAAGTCTCATGAAGAGAATCAGTATTGTCATATGGGTAATATTTATGTTGATGATGATGAAGAGATTACAAATGATATGTGAGATGAAAGAATTGCTGAAGCTCGGTCAATGGATTCAGAAGGTAGTGGAATGATTACATGTTTATCAATTGTAATGTTGTATAAGTAATCTCATGGTACTATGTAATAAAGAGACATATAAGGATTATTACACTGTTGCCTTTCCATATGTTTTGAAAGTGTATGATTAATGGTACCAGTAACCATGAAAGGATATTCAGATATTTTTGGAAAGTAGATGATATGCACATAATGAAAGGATAAGGAGAAAATTAAATGTTTGATAGTATTCATGAGCTCATGACTGATATAAAGAGAAGGTTATGTAATGGATTGAGTATATAGAATTTTTGGATTTTGGTATGTGGAAAGAGTTAAATTTTGACAGCATTCATGTTTTCACTATGGTTTAATGGGTATTCATTTTTCAAGAGAATACATCATTAAGGTATTCACATGATTGGAATGTGACCAACAAGATATATGGGGGATAAATGATGGTATTCACATACTAGGTTGAAGACATTTCAAGTAATCGTTTTCTTTATACTATGAGCTTGGACCGAAATATTTTAGATTAGCCTAAATATTGGAATGGATTATGTTGGACATATGCTATGTATTGTTTAAGGATAGAACATTTTTCGATATTACTGATGGGATTTTATAGTAATGTTGTTTTAGAAAAAGGACAACCTGCAGGACGGGTGGTAGCCCATCGCGTCGGACAAGGCTATAGGAATCGAACCCACAACCGAAGTGCGACTGGCCTTTATTGCCTACCACTGGCCTACAGGAAGTCCCTGTTTAGTAGAAACTAGTTTTATTATATTAATCAGTATGATATATGAATTATAAGTCCATTATAGGAACTATATATGATTAATCTCACTATAGATGGACTTATGTATTTTTTGATAACTTTTCTAACCTTTTGTTTGAGACAGATGGAATGACCCATAATTCTGTCACATGATCTGCTAACACATCATTAATGAAAAATTCAACTTCATTTATTTAAGAGATGAATTGGAAATTGTCCAAAGAATGAAAAATGGTGAGACTATACCAAAATCACGAAAGTAGTTCTTCTAATTCCAATTTCATCAACTTTAGGGAAATGATCTTGAAAACCAAAAATGTTGCCCTAGTGCTCTTATATCTGATGAATCAGATGGTACCCTAGATCATAAAAAATTTATGGCTTTGTGATTGCTGGCTTTTCCATAGCCATGTTCTCTACCACTCTCCATCAGAACATGATTGTTAGATTTCTCTTCCATATCCATATTTTCACCTATGTGGAAACCCAGTGATTAGTTTATTTGTGTAATCATTACATTTCATAATTTAGTTTTTAAAGCCATGTTTTGGTATTCCTTTTTATGATGTGGGTTTCTATTAAAGAAACTTTCTAGTAGTAAACCATTTATAACCCCGACAAATTTCGAGGGCGAAATTCATTTTAAGGGGGGTAGAATGTAACATCCTGAGATTTTATGAAAAATATTCTTTTTAATTTCATTAATTTCTTCTATTGTATGCTACACCAAAAGGAGCTTTCTCAACACGCATCCTTGACTTGCCTTGCATTACATGCAATCACGACCTTCCTCGATAGCGTGTGTAGTACGCAATACCGAGTTTCACTAAACACCGATATGCTATTATTAAAACTAGCCATTATGAATAGTAATAACCACTTTTTGAAATTTTTTAAATTTTATTTTTCAAAATGGAAGTCATTTTTGGATTCATAATATCTAAATTAGCATAGGGTGAAGTTTTGGTACTTTTCGAATAACTTTCATATTCTGATGAATAGTGAAAATTACTAAATTTTAAATAAAACAACCTTTTTAATTGAAATAATTAATAGTGATAAATTATTAATTTGAGTGGTTTTAAAGTATATTTAGAATATATTTTTACAATTTAATACAATGTTGGTCATTGGATGTAATTTCACATTTAAACCAGTTATAAACAAGTGTCAATCTTTTGATAGTTATTATCTCTTAAAAACACGCTATATGTTTTGACGACGGGAATTAATTTTTAAATTAATTAATGCAACTGATATGTTTTGAATTTGGTGAAATAGACATCATTTTTTGAGTTCATAATATCAAATACAACTTAGGCTTAATTTTTTGGTATTTTTCTAAAAACTTTCAATTTTTGATGAATAGTGAAACCACTAAGTGGTAGTTAAAAAAACTGAATTTTAAATAAAACTTAATTTTACCACTTTTGTGAGTGGAATTTAAAAAATCCGAGAGACACGATTGATGTCAATAAGTAAAATGTGGTTCAATGAGATGAAAATAATTTTTTTTCAATAGTAACTTTTTACTTTTATTTACCACGGTTAAAAGTAAATAGGGTAATTAAGGGTAAACATTATATTATTATTACCCTAACACATGTCCAAATTCTATTGTACAAGTGTAATTCGACCAAAAAAACATTAGGAATAAAATATGACCATTTAGGCCCACATGGATTAGATTAGGACATTTATTATTAATTTATTTATAGAAGGTTTAAAATAGTTAAAATCATAGTTTAATAAGTAAATAATTTTTAATATGGGGTTACACATAAGATAAATTCGAATATAAATATTCATTAGAAAGATAAAACTATTTCCTACATAATGGTATTTTATTTGTAATTTTTAGACATTAAATAAGTTAATTTATTTATGACACAATGATGATGCAGTAATTATCTTATTAATGAAATATTGACATAATTGATGTTATAAATACCCAAATAAATATAATTTGAGACTTTTTATGAACTAAAATAATTTTCTAGGTTAATATGACATGTTATTATTGATATACGTAACTTGTTTCGAACTTATAATTCTGTTATGAATTTCATAAAAATCATGTACCAAATAGTGTCAAAATTGACATAAATTAGTTTTTAAAACAAATATTATATTATTAATTGTTATTTAATTCCTAAAAATCTAAGGTTCGGAAACATGACTTATATAAGGATATATATATTAATAATAAACAACTTTGGGTTCTTTTGGCTTGTTATGGTAAATTTATTAACCATATATTGTAAGAAAACAAAAAGACACGGTAAAAGTTAAATTATTTAACTTAGAGTTAAATCTAATTGATAAGGTTAACATAATAACCTAAACTTGTCTTAATAATATTGGATGATATTATTTAGACCCATCCACACTTTATCTTCTAAATAAGACCCTTTGTAACCATTATAAACCGAATTTGACCTTAATATAAAATAATATTTTGAGATTTTCCTATGGTGCCCCTCTCCTCCCTTATAAAAGGGCACCTCCTCCCTCTCCTCCTCACACTAATTTGAGCATTCAAGCTCGTCCAACCCCTGAAAAAATCTCTTCTCCACTTCCCTAGTATCATCCTAGAGGTCCTGGTCTTATTTAAATACCATCCTTAGTTTTTTAAGTGGAGGTTAAGAAAAGGCGCGTCAAAACGAGGTAATACCCATTACCGATCTTTTTCAATTTCTTTCTTCTTCAACTTCTTCTTCTTAGGTTGTTTCATTATGAATTAATAACATCAGTATCACTTATATACTGATATTTTATTATAATTATGAAACAAAATTATTTCACCATCTATCCATCCTACGGAAAACAAAATCACCGCGCGTGCGTACGTACGGAATACCGTCTCCACGCCGTGGTGTAATCTATTTTCCACCACCACCTTACTTGGATGGTTATAATGGTGTACATAATAAATATATGATTATTGTAAAGTGATATTGATTCTGAAATAGTATTCCTACACTCCAATAAAATTCCAAGATCATGAGAACGATATCATCGCTCGTGCGTACGTACGGACTATCGTCTCCACGACGCAATGAGATTCATTCTCCACGTTAACGATTCATGAATGATTATAAAGTATATATAATAAGTAATAATGAAATGTATGACAAAATAATGATTCTTTATTTATGTGTATATATATTTATGTCATCTACTTAATGCCATTCAACTCAATAAGGAAAAGAAAACAACATTCATTCGTACGAACGGTCTACCGTCTCCATGAACGGTGTATTTCTTTCCATTTACTGATCTATTATATATATATATATATACTCTGAATATGTATTATATATAAATCATGTTTTATATTCTGTAATTAAGTAATCATGATCTAAGTAATCATATGAATAATTACATGTCAAAACACGGATGACAAATGAAACGATTTTACCCAAAACGCTCTTTAACATGGAATTTACAAAATAACGGGTAATATAAACTCATAAGTGAAACATATATGATATCATAACAATGAATATGATTCTGTAATAAGTTAATGACATTATTTAAATCATTATACAGGAGGTTCGGATACGTACAAAGCATATCGGACATAAGGTAAGGGAAATATCACAATCTCATTTTTATCCGAGATTGTTTGTAATTTGGTATTTACTGGGGTGTATTTTATCATCCACATCCATGTTTCCTCAATATGTAATATTTATATCCTTATAAAATAGTTTATATCCAATTTTACCCTTCGGTTAATTTTTAGTAAAATATATGAAATGAATCTTTTGTCGTTTTTCATACGAGGTACTTTTTACTTTTCCGACAAAAGTACGAGAAGAATGTGTTTTTAACTTATACGGAATGAATGGATTTTTAAAAAAACATTTCCAAGAATCTTCCTTTACAATTTTTCAAGTTTATTTTTAATTAATTTATTTTAGTTTAAAATTGTATGACATTTTAAGAAAAGAAAAATGTTTTTGAAGTAGAAAGGATATTTTCCTCAAGAATGGAGTTCAAGTGTTTTATCAAAATTATTTTCCATCTAAGATAATATAGGTTTCTGTTTCTATACCTATTATTACATGTATTTGATTATGTTGTGATGGAAATGTTTTTTATGAATTCCTTTATGTTATATGAATTGTTTTATGATGTCATGTTGTTTAAGAATTCCATTTTTATTACATGGGTTATGCAATGATGTATGATTTATGATTTTTGTGGCACACATAAGAATGGTTTCATTATGAGATGGGTGGGACCTATATCTCCCTCCAATGCATTGGGTAAGGATTTTATATCTCATGAGATAGACATGGCTGGAATGGTTGGTTATACCGGTTCAGTGAAATAGGACTGAAACGAGGGTGACTCAGTTCAGAAATGGACTTTGTCCACTAAGATAGTCTTGGCAATGAGTCTTGACTAATAAGAAATGATTCTCTATGATTATGTGTGTATGCCACAAAGTTTCATGTTTTAATTTATTATTATTGGGATTTAATTTCACTATTATGATTTATCCCATGTTATGAAATTATGCTCTCTTTTGCAGGTTAAGATTTCCAAAATGTTATGTTCTTATGAAAATGATGTGATTGATATTTCTTTTGTTTACCCTTACTGAGCATTTGAGCTCACCCTTTTATATTTTCTTTTCCCCAGGATATAAAGAAAGGTTTTAGGTTAAAAAAAAGAAGATCTTTATGGGAGATGTTGAGGATCATTCTCCACGATTAGAAGATTATATTCCAAGTTTCCAAAGACACTAAACTATTACGGTCCTTGTGTGTTTGTTTTTGTTATGTACTAAGTATTCCGGAAAAGTAATGTAATGTCTATGTACGTTAAGCTTCGAGTCTCTGCATGATTTGGGTAAAATTACTAGGTATAACCACTTGAACCATATTGGTACTATACCTGTATCATCCATATATAATATCACTTGAATACCCACTATAGTATTCAAAATAATAAGCCCCATGCACTTAAATACATGGAATCGATTATGGAATTTTAATTGGTCTTGTCAATATGAGCTAATTTCTATATAATTTTTATTTATAGGAATTAATATTCAAAATAAACAGTGTATCACTGGCTGTGGTGAATACAAAACTGTCACTATGGTTTTAACTTTCCTTCAAATTATGTTCTTCTAGAACATTCCTCTTCCATTACACTTATAGAACTGATTCCTCGAACAACCATTTGTGAATCCTTAGCATTGAATAAAACCAGGTATATTTTTCTCCCACTATCTAAAGTAGAGATGTGACCCATTTTATAGAAATATATACAATAACATGACTATATATTTTCTATCCTACATGTTTTGATAATATTTTATGAAACATTGAAGATTATTACCTTTGATTCCCATTGTGTTTTTCTTAATTCATGTTTGATTATATCATAACAAACTCTTTGCATATATGCACATGTCCTCATGACATAATTGATTTCCATCATACTATGACTCAAATGATATCCATTATTCATTATTGTTGGCATAATATTATGGGATATCACCGTTATATTCAAATAATGTGTTAAAATATAATGGATGTTTCTACATGTTGAAGCATTAATACCACTTACATCATGACTCTAATGTATACGATCTGAGTTTATGAATTCCTTCAAGCTACATTTTATTGATAAATGTTAACATGTAAGACTTTATCCTTGATATTCTCTATTGAAATCATTATCATGATGTAGATAAGGTAATGTAAATTTTTTTAATTACTCCATAGTACATTATATTGATCGACAACTGCTTGGTAAAGTTACTCTTCAGCATGTCTTCCCAAATAAACTCATTATTTTTAACCATTCACAAACTATAATTCACTGTAATATTCTTTAATCACTTAAATGAATCTTATGATGTTTTCTTACAACTAGCTTACCCATGGAATATTTAATGCTCTCCAACCGAACTAGTTCCATAAGCATTGTGACATACCTATATTTCTAAAGGTTTTTTTGTCCAAAACTAGGTAAGTTTATATATTTTTAATACCTAAGGGTTATATATTGATAGAGTCTAAATACCAAAATAGGTATATCCTAGACATCCACGTTAGTTTTCCTTGTAAAAGTTTATCTTTATACAAATGGATACATTTTTTATATTTTATATTCATAACATATTGCCTATGATTCCTGTATCACAGAACTATTTGTTGAGTATGAAACAACACACACACACATTCATTATTTAACATGAATAATGTCCCATAGTGTCCAATATACACATGAGATAACTATTTTTCTTATACTCAATAACTTGTCACCTAGAATCAATTACATGGAAATTAGGAGTCGTGTACTTCACACCACTGATGTTGGAACCACCCTTTCTCAGCTTCATAGTTAATACACCTTACATATCTTAAGGTTTCTAGACTTAGTATCTATATTTAAATACATTTATGGTACAAACATACTATACTTAATAATAAATAAGTAAAAAATGAAACATTATATACAATGATGAATATTCACAAATGAAGAAGCGAGTACTTTATTATTCAATTTAGTTCATTGAATTTATCATCCATAGAATTATTTTATGATATTCAAAGAGAACATACTCTTATTTAACACCATTTTTTAATTGGAGGATGTTGTTAAGGTTCCTTTGGCATTACACTTTCCACTTTCCATTGGCCTTTTCTATTCGTCTTTCAATTTTTTCGATAACTGAACTAAAGAGTAATCATTAATTATTATTCCTATTTCTTGGTGAACCCTACATAGAAATACACAAAGAGTTTAGTCACTATATTTATCATGTTAAATAAATAAAAGAGACTAGAGTAAATTAGGTGTAATAATGGTATTCTATGAAATATCAGGACATGCCTATCATATTTACACAGATCTAGTGTAAATTATACTTATTCATATATATGATTCTCTTTCTCCTTGTGAACTTCTTAGTGATCAGACTACATGTAATATCATCTATGTCTCGATTTATTGACCACAACTTATAACAAACATTTATGAAATATTTATGATAGAAATACCATATATATAAAACATGAGTCTCATAAAATCGTTTTTAACACCCTCACTCCTTGAGGTGGATTAAAAGGTATTTGGGACACTATCACCTTTAATTATTGATATGATAGTATTTGGAAAAAGTGAATGTAATAAAATGTGAAATTCATGTTATTTTGGACATTTATTTTTCCATATTTATCATAGAATATTTTTTGGAATTAATTTTCATTTTTAAAAAATTAAAATCTATCTGATTTTTTATTTTTTATTGATTATCTATTTATATATTATTGAATAATTAATTATCATGAAATGTATCCCATTATTTTTATAAATTATATAAACCCTATTTAATATAATTGAAATATATTTTCGGTTGTGTATTCTAGAGTGAATGATCCTAGAACAGATCCTTATAGTCTATAAGAATTGGCTATGCCACAACATGGAGAGTTCAATGTTGGTGCTAGACTGGCCAACCATATTAATGTGAAGATCCTTGATCTATTGATAAAATTCCTCGATTATAATATCACAAACCTGATTTACTCAAAGCTTCCATATATAGATATATAAATCTAACAGTGGGTACTTTTTTAGATGAATATTCTATTAATTAAACCCATAAATCTCATGAGAACTCTATGGTAGTAAGAGGAACCCTCAACTTTGGTTGAAGATCACCCCAAACATTCAATTTTGTTGAAATTCAAATGATGGAAGAATATTATGAATTAATATTTATTTAAGGATTTAATTATTTATTAATGTTGAAATGAAATCATTTTCTCTTGGATAAGAAAATTCTATGTTATCTTACTCACAAAAGACTATGAATAAAAGAGAAAATATCAATCACATCACTTATTCATTTTATCTATGCATGCTTGTTTATTATTCTATTTGATTATGCGTAAACTACACATACATAAAATAATAAACCATGGGTGAATAAAATTATTATGTTATCATTATATGATACTAATGGTTGATCCATTGAGTGAATAACATATGAACCTAGACCCAAGGGGTAACTCCTTGAGTTGTTCCACTTACGACTCGAGTTGCAACACTCACCCATCTGATGCGTCAAACTCTTTTCTGGTGTATCACCATAACTTGACAAAATGTAAGTCACTTATCATTGACTTCATTGTACAACAATACTTGTATGTATTCTAGGGGGTCCTTGGATTACAAAATACAGCTGAAAAATTGGACACATAGAACGTTATACCTATAATGACGCATTGAGGACACACAGATCATCATTTATTAAACTTATTATTAAAAACAAACATTGAAATAATTAAATAAATAAATATGTATGCACTATATGTTTATTGTTCAGTCTATGACTCATGATCAGTCAATACACATTAAACTTTAATATTTAAATTAAACACCGAAATTAAATTTAACATGAATTAATTTTTTTACAAATGGTATTTTACAATATTAAAAATTCACATTAATTTTTTTTCAGCAATTATCATCATTTGGTCCCATTAATTAATTTAATTTTATTTTAAAAAATTCAATTTATTAATTAATTTAATATTACAATTAAATTAAATTAATGAAAAATGAAATGAATAAATTAATTGTTAAAACTAAAAAAATAATATTTAATTAATTTTATTTAAAACCATAATTAACTTAATTAATTTAATCAAATTTTGATTAAGTAAAAATATCTTTTCCCCGAGAATACTAGTAAGTTCCTGTGTAGGTCGGGATGAACCTATGTAAGCCTATTTTGTGCCATTCACATATCGTACAAGGGCGTTCTAGGCTAAGAGGGCTTTCCGAGACCTGTTCCGTGTGAGATAGACCTATCTCGACCTATTTTTGGGAAAACCGGGTCTATGTAGAGTCGTAAAGGGGTTACCTAGGGTGAATGGAGGATATAAGAGAAACATCCTAGAATAGGGGTGGTGGAACTGGTACCCCGGGTTTTGTGGGAGCGGATGAGACAAGGTGACATCAGGAGTCGCTACACAGGCAGGGTTAGTGAAGGATAGTTTCTAGGTGGTGTGCAAGTGGTAGATTGTACCAATGTGGATCTGAATGGGGAATTATCATCGAGGTTTGTTAGATGAAAAGTGGTTAAGAAAATACAAATAGGGGTGGAGATGTGTCGATACTATGGTGGTGGTAGTTTTTGTCTCAGCTGCTAATAGCAACGACGACCACAAACCTCGCAGGGGCGGAGCGGGTAACCAAGATTTGAGCTTATTGTGAGATGAAAACGGTGGTACCGTATGAATAAGGTTACTCAGGAGGAAACCTTCATCCAAGTGGTATGATGCCAGATCTAATATGAAGGATATGTTTTGTCGATAGGCCATGATAGGTGGCTCTGATGTCATAGGGAGTGGTCAAGACCACAATAGGGTAACTGTGGCTAGGGGTACTTGTCAATCTGGTAGGTGGGAGATCAGGGTGGGATGGTTGGGCGTGGATGAGGGTTGTTTCTATACTCAAGTGGGAGTGGAATTCGGGGATTATGTCCAAGGGAAGAGGGACTGGTCCAGTGATGCTCTAACTGGCCGAATTGATCATCCAATAGAGACAGGGGTAGCCCACCCCTTTTATAAAACTCCCCATTTTTTAATAAATTTTTTCTTCCTTTTTTTCAAAACGATACATTATTTTACGTGGTATGTTTTTAAACATTCGAATATTAATTTTTTTTTTATTTTATCATTATTTTTCTAAATCCTATCATGTAATGTTCTGATTATTACCAAATATATGAATTGTTAGTTTTTAGTTTAAATTCCTTTCAAATTCCATAATAACGAAGCCTATTAATTTATATGATGTTTTAGGGAGTGTGTGGGTCTCGTTCATATCATGTATCCCCAAAAACCAAACTAAAGATAGGTTCACATGGTTTCCATAAAAGGTTAGGTTGAAAATAGTGCGGTGTAATCGGCCACAGGGTTTTTCTGAAACCGTGTATCCCCAGACGCTTTCCCATGTAACCAAATGCATATTTTTGACAGAGCCCAAACAAATGGTTTGCACATGGTTAGATGAACTCTGAGCTGAACAGTGTTTGGTTCCCTCACAAGTAGTGGCTATGTGCATGGTTGTAGAATGGTTTTACCAACAATGCGGTAAGACCATGCACACCTATTTTTTGGGTGAAATTACAAAGCTACCCATTTTTCATGTTTTTATACCCCATTTTTGTTCGTTAATTTTCCTACAGTGAGATTACCCTATCCCCTACATGCGTGGATATCCTCCTCCCATATTCATAGGGGTTGATCCATCTTGTTACAGTGGTATCTGAATCCTTCACCATCGAAAGCAATAGAAATCTCTCAATATGCTCTTCATTATTCTCTCTTCTATTTTAAGGTTCCTCTTTCATCTGTTTCTCTATTTTCAAGAAATAGTTTTTTCCAAACATTCAGGTAATTGGATAAATACTATGATTACCACCAATTTTGTTCATTTCCAATATAGATAATGGTTGATTGGATTACATGTACATTGAGGTACATGGTCTAGGTCTTTCCAACACTTTCATCAAATTTTAAATTTGGAAATGTGGTGTCATGTGCTAAAACCATATGGGTTCACCTTCAATGATTCTAATAAATTGAATTAATGGGTTTCTCATGTTATTTACGACTATTAACTTGCAGATAAATCCATCTAGGGTGATTCTCCTTAATTTTGTGCAGCTCTATGGATATTCCCACTTCCTACAAGCAATTTTTCCCATGCTTCATATTGGAAACCACCTCATGTGTGGTTGTGTGTTGGCCTTTGTTAAATTCCTTAAATTACATTTGAAATTGGGATGAATTGTGTAACTTGATTTACGACCAATTAAAATTAAAATGATTATTTTTTATTTATTGGTCTTATTCTTTATACCATGTTTAATTTCTTAACATTTATAATAGTTTTTTTTCCTTATAATTGAGCTTATTACTTTTTCAGTAGTTGATTTTTTTTTGAGTGCTATATTTTTGAATGCTTTTTATCATGTGATATTGACATGACATTGATAAAATGTGATTATAAATATTTTATGCCTCGTTTATTTTCCCTCAGGCCCATGCCTTTCCCATAATTAATGAATTATTCCTTTTCCATACAGTTGTTCCTTAGTTGGATTTAATTTTATAGTTTGGTTAGATTCATGAGCATGTGGTATTGAGATGTTTATTTAATGGAATATGATTATATATATATATATTCCTTGCCTTGTGATGTTTCATGGTTGATATGGATCACCTACTATGGGACAAGATAGAACATGGGTCAAATTTAAGGACATCATTGATGGAATCCCAATGCTTGTTTGGAACTACTTGACTCACCAGGAGTGATACATTAGCTTTCCAGGTATGAGATCCTCAAGAGTTTTCTGTACACTAATGAGTGACACTAGTTTCCTATGGGAGAAACTGATGAAATACCAATTGGAAAGATGGTTAGTCTATTCCTTGGGTGATACCTGATCACCAATGTGAGATAATTAGTATTGACTCATAGTTAACCATAACATAAGTGATGGAAGGAAAATAGTATGGGTTTCCTTAGAATAATACAGTGGTATTGGTTATATTGGAGACACCTGGAATGACACTTGGGGTTCTTTATATATATCCTTGGATTGGTCATGACTCTACTATGGATTTGATAGATTTATTACATCTGGCATTTGTGATTATTCTTATTTATACTAGAGTATGCTTTTACTATGACATCGAAATGTGACATCCAAGATAAAGAACACTCTTTAAGCCAACATTCCTTATGTTATTTATTTACAATGAACATTGTATACATACTAAGACTTGCATAGGTACAACATTTCCAGAAATCTGTCTTAGGTTGATGAAATTTGTAGGGGACATGTGTCCATTTAAGAACCTAGAATAAGTTTTTTTGTTCATTTATTTCTTCCTATGTGTTTTTTATTATAGCACACTAATGAGTAATTTATTTCGCATAATGGATTATCCTAGACAGTATGGGTGGAGACCAACTGAGGTGATATATCACACCTTTCATGGGCTGACCTTGGTGCCTAATCATATTTTATAATCGTAAGAATGGATATAGGGAATAATGTGGCTTCTGATGCACGATTCATTATACCATATAATGGAGATTTGGGAGAAGAGGATCAATCATATGCTTGAGAATCTTTTAGTACAATTTCATTTTCCATTTTTTTAATATTTATCTAGCATATAGTATATGCCTATATCCCTTACTCCCCATGCACACTTAGTTATTTTCTAGAGACGTGAAATATCATCATCATCATTGTATCTATTTTTGATTAAAAATATTCCACCAGTTATTATCTATCTTGCTTGGTTTATTTTTATATTTCTACTACTATCTATTTATTTTTATACTTCTTCTATTTCTTATCAATCATTTACCATTATGCATACTCTGATCTATGAGGAAAATGTCTCCCCACAAAGACACCCTAGGTCCTCACTGCTAGTCAGAAACCTCTACCATTCATAGAGTAATTATTGAGGTGTTGTGGCCCACCTTCATGGGAAACCTTTGTGTGTCACATGATGTGTGATGATAAAAAGTGATATCGTAGCCTATTTTCCATTTTATCATACTATTTTTGTATAAATAAGAGACTAGGAAATCATATTTTCAATTGACCCTATGCATGGACATAGCTAACCCATGTACAGAGGATACACAAATTACATGGGATGGTTAATACAAGTTCTATCTTGTTATTTTTCTGGTTTTATGGATTTTACCGTTGACTGACACACAAGTTTTTCACTGTTATCAATATTTATATTCTTAAAATGGGTTGTTTAGACTTGGCTCTATGATATGAGGGAATATTTGATGCATGCATCAATATAGGAATAATAAAACTTAAAAATGTCATGCATTTTTCCATTCCATATTGAAATTATAGCATGAATTACCAACATTGGATGTGATTGTTTGTTGTGCCTTGATTAATATTATTTGTAGTTCATGATTTTTTATAATTATAGAAGTGTGCCAATTTAAATTACAAGAACACATTATGGTTTAGATTAAGTAGACACCCAATTTCTATTTATAAGGATTATATGACTTTATAAATTGGAATGGTGATACTCTTAGAATACACAAACCATCATTTTTTTATTATTGAAATATCAAAGATGAACACCATACAAAACCCACAAAGGTAGGTTCAAAACAAAATAAGAATCATGGTGGCCTAAAATGAAAAAGACCAAGAGCATAACCCCTAATGAAATTAACATCTTCCACCTTGAGACTAGAAAAATCATGAATGAATAAATTCTCCAAACCTATAAATTCCACTGAAGCAATAAAATCTGCAGCTTTATTACCCTCTCACCGAGTATGGGACACCTTGATATGATCATCAATCATACGCTAGCATTTTCAAATAGTATACGAGATGGACCAAGGAACATTACCTCTTCCAGAAAGTGAATTATACAAGATTGTGGAATCAGTTTCCACCACAGAAATATTGAGCCCCCTCTGAATACATAAACTCAGCCCAGTGAAAAGGGCCAGTGCCTCTGCCTGAAGAGAATTCCCATGCCCAAGCTTGATAGAGAATTCCATAATGACCGAAACACTGGAGTCTCGAACAATCCCTCCTCCACTGATTGCTCCAAAAATGCAGGAGCCATCACAATTCAGTTTCAATCCACTTTGAGGAGTAGACCAGCGGATCCAGGAACCCTAAAAATTCCTATTAACCAAAGGCGGAGCAGTAGATATAGGTAGGAGATTCTACAAATAAGGTGCCTCTCTCCCGCACCATATCGCTCTGACTAGGTCCAGAAGGAGATTTCTGCCTCTGCAAATAATATTACTGCTATTTGAAGCTATTTATTTAAATATCCAACTATTTCTTGCCTGCCACAAACACCAGCATCCAGCAAGAAGGATGGCGAGGTGGGAATCTTTTTCTATACCATTAGAACCCAAGCCATAGAACCACAATTCCAGGAAAGGTTTATCAGCCATGTTATTAGAGGAAAATCTAGTGAAATCGCCAATTAAACTCTATACAACATGAGCCCAATCACTATAAAAAACAGATGTTCCAAGCTTTCTTCAATATGGATATTATAACAAACACATCTGGAGATAAGGAAAATCCCACAACGCCTCTCATTTTCATCCGTACGCAAAGCCCTCATCCAAATCCTCCAGAGAAGAATGTTATACTTTACTGTCATTTTCTTTTCCCAAAGAAAGCCAGAGTTATCATTTTCCGTAACTAGAATAGAAGATATCCTTCTATAATATTTAGAAGTAAAAGATCTGGAGGAGGAAGGAGAAAAGATCAGCTTATCCTCATCAGGGGAAAGTTCCATGCGATTAAAAAAATGATCTGGTCATTGTTTAAAATAGAATTAAAGAAACCAGGATGCTTACAGGATTCATTAAAAAAAATTAGAGCAACTGGAAATCCTGGGTATTCAAGGATCTCCCCACACCAATTACTTCTCCAAAAATCAATATCCCCTCTCCCAACAATCCATCGGCAATGAGTTTTTATAAATCTGATAATTAAAGAAATTTCAATCTGGAAAGGAGAAAGCAGACTAACCATGTTACTATCTAGATAACCAATCATAGATTTCCCCCAAAGCATGCGACCCTCCAAGTCATCGAAGGCTAACTTTTCCTGCATGCATTTGATAGACCCCTCAAGACTACTCACCCTAACACCTCCCTCAATAATAGGTCTGGCCAACCTCCCCCATGCAACCTAGTGACTTTTCCTTTCCATCTTTGGATCCCATAAAAAATTTGCAAGAGTCCTCTCAATATTTCATATCACAACCTTGGGGACTTTAATAGCCGAATGAGCATGGATTAGAGAGGTCAAAAGAACACTGTTAATCAAAGATATTCTCCCACCAATGGAAAGAATATAATTCTTCCAGTTCAGAATACGAGCTAAAATTTTACTAGAAAGATGATTAAAGTCATGAATATGAAATCTCCCAAAAACAATTGGGGCTCCAGGTTATTCCATAAGGAACACACCTCTTTGAATATTATGATAAGAGACCACCAGAGATATCCTTTCACTAGTGCATCTGATGGAAGTGTAAAACCTGCTTTTATTTTTGTTAACCTGCTGCCCACTCCAGAGGAAATAATCTTCTAAAACATTATTCATACCACGCAGCGAACTACTTGATCCATTTATGAAAATCATAGAGTCATCAGAAAACATCAAATGAGAAACTAAAGAAACCCCCAATCTCCTTCGATAAGCCATAATGCTTCCATTAATCAATCTTAAATTTAAATGCCTACTAAGAACATTCTGAGCAATGATAAAAATTATTGGAGATATTGGATCCCCTTGACGAAGACCATGGGTTGCTTTAAAAAAACAATAAGACTTTCCCATATAAGAAACTGCCATACAAGGAGAAGAATTACAATGGAAGATAAGATCAACATTTCTAGGGGGAAAACCCATACCTTCCAGAACTTTGTTAATAAAACTCCAATCCATCCGGTTATAAGCTTTACTCATATCCAACTTTATATCCAAATAAGACCCCCTGGTTTTAATATTGATATCCCTGATCAAATCCTGGGCCAAAGCAATATCCCCTTGTATAGAGCGTCCTTTCACAAACCCAGGCTGCTCTAACGAAATCCACCTGGGAAAAAAGACAGATAAACGAGCATTTATTATACCGGCCAAGATTGTATAGGGTACATTACACATGCTTATAGGTCTAAATTGCAGAATAGAAGAAGGATCCTTTGTTTTGGGAATGAGCACAATGTTTGTGGCCCTAGAAACACGAGGCAATTGGCCTCCCAAAAAAAATCTCTGACAGCCTTGAAGATATCCCCTTAATAATATCCCACGAAGACCTATAAAAGGAAGAAGGAAGGGAATCCAGACCAGTAGCACCGTCTGGAATAATATTCATCATTCCCTCAAATATTTCCCTCCCATGTGGCATGGATCCCAAAATAACATTATCATGTTCAGAAACACAACTCTAGGTAACATCAAAAAAACTGTTTGACCCCCTGAATAACCATTTTTCATCAAAGTATTAACACCTGCCAGAAGCTCCCTAATATGGAAAATAGCCAGATGACCAATAGTCCCCCTATCATCAGTAATAGATCCATCTTCCAGCACAACATTTGATTTCCCAAAACTTTTCTTTTCCTTAATATAGGGATGGAAAAAGGCAGTATTTTTGTCTCCCTCTCTTATCCATTTAACTCTAGCTTTCTCTCTGGCCATCCTCTCTTGTTTGAGCATCATCTCTGCTAGATAGCCTTTCATGTTTTCCAGTTTTCCAAAAACACCAGGATCCCAGTTTCCTTCCAGTTTCTGTTCCAGTCGATCAATGATATCCATAGTATCCCGAATATCCCTATCTGGAGGAAGAATTTCCTTTGACCATATGATAAGACTATGTTTGAGCCATCTCATATTTTGGTGCACTAAAGACTAGGCATTACCCTCACACGTATCCTCCCAGGACTTCAGAAAAAGTTCATGAAAACCAAGACATTTCTCCCAATAAGGAAAAATAGAAACTTATTATGATGGACAATACCTGAAGATAGGGTAATCAAGAGGGAGGAATGGTTCAAAATACATTTCATGAGATGAGTCACTTTCGCATTAGCATAGAAGGAAATGTCCTAGAAATTACCAAGGAATCTGTCTAGACGACTCCAAACTCTATGGTCTCCATGCTGATTGTTACACCAGGAAAATTTATCACCAGGAAAACTAGGATCTAGGAGACATTTTCCAATCATGAACTGGTTAAACTCAACGCTATCCTGTCTATTAAATGGACCTCTCCCTTTTTTCCCCAGGGGATGCAATAATTTTGAAATCCCCCCCAATAAACCATGGGGTATCTCTAGGATATATGGAACTGAGGATATTCCAAAGAAGATGCCTTTGAAGATGATCACAGCTACCATAAACAAAAGACATGAAAAAACAATGAGAATCATAAAAAATCCTAACAGTAATGAATTGGTCACCTTTCGAAACCAACTCCACCCTGAAGTACTTATGCCAGAATATCCTAATATGTTTATTACCCGGGTCAGCATGAAAACACCCCTGCATCTTAATCCTTCTAGAAAAAATATCAATTCTGGAGGGATGTTGTTTTTTCTCCAAAATACCCACAAAACCAATCTTATGTTTAACAATATCAGAAGTAAGGAAATTAGTCTTTATCTAGGCTCTAAGACCCTAGGCGCTCCATATAATCATAACGATCATAGAAATAGAAGGGCTCTGGGATTGGCTCCAGAGCTAATTGCCTTTTCAAATCGAGACAAATATTTTTCCATAAAACCTTTATAAAAAGACCTAGAGCCCCACATTCCCTTATAATGAACCAAATCTTTCCCTTTATCCATCATGGTTTCAGTCCCCCCAAATACTCCTTCTTTGTACGGACAAATAATCTTCTTCCCCCTAGAACATGGAGAAAAGGTAGAAGATATCAAGGAAACTGAACTATCAGAGAATGAAATAACCTTGACCCTGAGAGAATGAAATGGTGATACTCTTAATTCAACCATTTATGGGAAATTTAGACACATAATTGAGTTAAAATGAAAGGAGAAAATTATATGAAAATGTGAAACCTTGACCCAGACCTGAACATATTAATAGACAATAGACCATGTATCCAATGAAATTTTGAGATTTTATTCTTCTTATATCATTCTATATCTAAGAGGAGGTCATCGGTTCTATCATGTTTCTGGGAGGCATAGTACCAGACCTTCTTTATCACTTTCCTTATTTATTTCCTCTATTTTAATCCTACATGAGGGGTGCACTTGGAAATTGTATTGATATGTCACTATGAAATATAAATTCTATATGCCAATATAGTGAATATGAGAATAATCTAGAGGTGGTGTACCATAATCCACTCATGATATCTCATATAGTGCAACCCAAGGCACCTCTTTCTGATATTCCACTTTGCACTGATGCTCGATTTGATAACAGCTTTCTATGATTCGTGTAGTCTATTTAGTGTGCTCCCCGACCTACCCCTACTATGGAAGAGATGACTCGAGACTTCTAGAAGAAGTGTCCTCCCACCTTATCAGTGGATGGTAGTCCTTTGGCTGTGGATTCATGATTATAATCGATGGTATCTACCTTTGACCATCTTAATATGCCTATATATAGGAGGGTCAAGATCGCTACCTACAGGATACATGACTCTGATATGTACTGGTGGGACATCAAATCTCATTCTCAGAAACATTAAGGTATGGTCTGGGAAGAATTAAAGATGGATTTATATTATAACTTATTTCTACAGAATCTAAGAGTAGATCACTTTAGGGAGTTCATGTATCATCATGAGGGAACTGTGATAGAGCTATAGTATTCTTCTTTCTTCGCCAAGCTTTATCATTTTTTTCATTCTCTGATTGGTGATGAGTTAATGACTGTGATATTTTTTGAGGATGGTATTCGGCATGATTTCTACTTATAGGAGAACATATTTCAGTTTAATACCCTTAAAGTGGTAGTGAACCAGAACCTAATCAAAAATGGAATCTCATAGAAGCTGGAAATGTGAGCCAGTGTGTTTCAGTTGTAAGGTAGGGAGATATTTCCTCAAGTAGTTGGATGTTCCATTTATAGGGTGAACATAAGGGAGGTTCAAGTTAGGTTACATGCACTGATAGCTAAATAGTGTGTTAAAAGTGTGGAATACTTGGCTATAAGAAGCCCCAGTGCATGAGGAACCTGATCAAATGCCGAGATTGTGGCAGAATTGTTCATATTTACTGATTCTCCCACTCTTTTCATCTAACCCCTAGTGATAGGGGATTTGTTCCAGAACCTCTTTTAGGTTAAAAATTCATGACTCCACAACCGTATGGGAGTTATTATTCTACCAGGTGATCAGGATGAGGGGGTAGTTACAATGGCTTAGCCAGTTAGGGCCTAAAGAATCAACATCAGCAGAGTGGATCTGCTCAGGTTAGTCAAGAAGCATCTTATGGTCATGGTTCTAGGAATATATCGGTAGTGTAGCCTATGATCAAGGATTATATTCTAGGGAAATATAAAGTTGTAGGTACTATTATGGTGACCTCTACTTTACATTCTTCTATTTTTGATACAGGCGATCACACTCTTTTGTATATATTATGTTTGTGGAATGTATTAGTCTATAAATCGTGTATATCTTTGAAATTGTGTCTCCTGACAATCCGTTTGGGTTTAAAAAATATGATATATGCTAGTTTTATGAGTGAACCTTTAAAATATGTATGTGTCATTTCTTTTGGATTTCCTTTATCCATGAGATAACCGTATTCGATGTTATTCTCGGTATGGACTAGCTTGTTCCTTATCATGCCCTGGTGGATTGTTATCGCCATTAAGTTTCCATCACATAACCCAAGGATAGATCATATATACATTAGGGAATACGGTATATCCCAGAATTTCGATCCAGAACAAAGAGTACCACGTTAGGTAGAGTGAATTCCCAGTTCTCCAGTCTCTTTATGAGTGAGCTGGAGATGTAATTAGTGTAATTACCTCATATTTTTTATCATTTCAGGGTTGTATTATGTAAATATTTCTCTATCTCACATTCTAATAAAGTGGCTTATTTCACCATAGAGTTGGAGTTAGGTGTGGAATATTTTTTCATATATACTTATATGACGGAATATATTGAGCTCCAGGAACTCAATAAGTAGTTTCAAGGTCTTGAGGGTAAGGGTTTTATTAGACCTATCCCATCACCATGCGGTTCACCAATCCTTTTTTCTTAGAAGGAAGATGGTACCCTCATTTTTTGTGTGGATTAGAACTGACTAAACTAGATTATTAATAAAAACTTGTATCCACATCCTTAGATAGACAAGATCTTCGGCCATCATAGAGGAGAAACTATTTTCTCCAAGATCAATTTGAGGTCATTCTGCCATCAGGTTCATTTGAGTTCATTAGATATACCACTTACTATGGTCCATAGAAGGTATGTCCTGTATGAGTTTTTATTTATTTCGTTGGTGTAATTAATTTGTTGGTTCTCTTCAAGGATTTTATGAATTACTTTTCCCACTCATACCTTGATTCCATTGTGATAATATTCATAGACAACATATTAGTGTATTTTCACACTAAAAATGACCATGTTAATCATATTCATATCTTGTTGAGTAAAATAAGAGAGAACCAGTTATATGTGATGCTCAGTAAATAACACTTTTGGATTAGTAAGGTTCACTTCATGGGTTATATCATATCAAAATAAGTTATACCTATTTATCTAATGAAGGTGAAAATTATTGTTTCCTAGGAGTATCCGAAGAACATATTTTTTATACACAGCTTCTTGGGGCCAGTTGGCTATTATATGCGACTAATTCAAAACTTCTCCCACATAGCCGCACCAATTACATCCCTGAATAAAAAGTGTGTGCAGTTCCTTCGATCAATCATTTGTGATAAATCTTTTTAGAAGTTAAAGGGATGTTTCCCCTCAATTCCAATCCAGATTATTTCTGAATTAGGCAGGAGGTATACAATATATTGTGACACTTTATGAATCGATCATGGTACAATTATAATGCAAGGTGATTAATTCTTCACATATGGGACACACTAGATGAGGCCTCATGAGCTGATAGACCACATACATGACCCCAAGCTAGTAGTTCTGATTAATTTTCTCCACTATTAGATTCAATACATATTGGGTGAGCGATTTGTTTTCAATATGGATCAAAAAATTCTCAAATACATCTCCACATAGCGAAACATGAATATGAGGAAATAAAGGTTTCTGGAAAACAGAGAAAATATTTTGAATTATTTTATCTTTAATTTAATTTTTCAAAACCCAAAAATTTTGTTTTTATGGGTAGTTGTCACATTTTATGACTTTAGTGGTATTTGGAACTTAATTTAAAAAATACCCTTTTTTATTATAACTGTTAAAATTAATTTCTATATTTATGACAATAATTTGTCTATAGTAATAAAAATTAATAAATTATTCTTTTATATGTTTCTATGTTCTATGGGATTTGGTTTATTACTCTCAACCCATAGCTGAATCTATAAATTTGACTCCCAAAATTAGCTCACAAGTCAAGCCTTGAAAACATTGAACAGATCTAGTGAATTTTATTATTGGGCCTATAAATCATAAATTTCTTATTCAAATGAGCATATGTCCAACATGGAGTAATAAAAAATATGTGGTAAAAACGTCTTTACATTTGGACCCATGTTACTTTTCCTTCTTTAAGGTCATTAATGCATGCAAATGTGGATTGGAATATAAAGAATCACATATCCATAATTAAATTTATGGAGTTAAACATCTATTAATCCTACATAATGTATCCAATAAATCATAGATTTTCAGGTTGGATGTGTGAAATGTAATTTAATAATTATCAATAAGAACTATTTTCCCAATCCTTCGAGTAATGATTTCCACCATGTTGAATCTTTGAGAGGACATTTTTGAGCTAATTTTCACCCTCTCACTATAACAGCGTTCCCCTTCATACTTTCACAGTGTTGGAAATCTAAGTGTCTTTTTTCAGTATTTTATTATTTTATTTTCATTATTTAATATCATTTAATGTTTTAATTTAAGATTTCATCTTTCTATATTATTCATTATCTTGTTTTTTTCATCCCTTGTTTTTTTCATCACTATGTACTCTTATGATAATGATCATGAGTATATAACCCGAGGAAGTTATTGGGGGACTAATCCAGTGATGAAGCCAAGTGAAAGAAAATTCATACTTAATTATTCTTATTTTCATAGAGTTAGTATAAGGGTAATCTATTAGGGAAACTTTCCATTGTGTCTCCATATTCCACACAAGCCTTAGATTTCGATTATGCAATATTTTCCCTTGATCAAGGAGGCGAATGTATGATCTTGTGTCGACCATGGACAGTAATGTATATTCGAAAACATGGGAATATAGTTATGTTCATGAATATGATGTATCATGTTCATTTAGTAAATTTGAATATAATTAAGAGACAATGGAGGTTCACTCTAGGTGATCTCTAGGGAGGATCCCCTTTCTATCTAACATCATTAATTTTGTCATGATTCTAGATTGAATATTTACTTTTCATTGTCTTGCATTAAATATTTTTCATTCTAAATTTTTATGTAGTTTTATTTCATAATTAAATATGTATATAGTAATGTGAATTAGGAGTAGTGAGTGATTGACCATGACAGATTGTAAAGAAAATGACTTAGGTCAGACCCTATGCTGCAATTAGTTATAAATATTTTGAGAGAGAGTATGATGGTGCTTCATAAAATAGGCACCACTATCAGGGATCCAAGTGGTATTAACTCACTATTTTTATTCAAATATTTTAAATATGTTTATTTTAATTCTTTTTAAAGAACAAAAAAATCATAAATTTCAAAAATAAAAATACCCTTTTATCCATAGTATATTGAAAATGTGATTATTTTGCATGGCTTGACTATTCTTAGGTGCAACCGAAAGAAGATTTTCAAAATAAATAATTGAAAGAACATAAATAATACATATAAAAACTAAATATTAAAGCTCAAAATATTGAAAAATATATTTTTTCACTGCTGCAGCAACCCGAACAACAACCATAATGAGTTGTGGACGAGATTTCACCAATCATTTATATGTTAATGAACATCAGTTTAGTGAGAAGGTGGTACTAAAATAATTAATAAAAAATACCACACTCAAACATTTCATTAGAAGGTACTATAAGAAAACATTATATATGATATAATTATGGGAGGTCCAATTTTTTTTTGGAAGACTCATCGAATCACTTTGTTGATGATAACTTAAAACATCATATTACCATCCTTCATAATGAAAATTTTGAAAATTTGGACCTCCCTCTTGATTTGGAAGATTAAACTGATAATGATGCACCGATAGAGATTGATCAACCCATGATCCTACTAGAAGTGATTAATTTCCAATATGATTTACTATAAAGGGAAGATTACTTTGTTGATTCTTCATGTTTTAATCTTATTTGAGATGAACTATTTTTTGATTTCTCTTTTGATAAATATTCTGATACATCATAAATGTATAAGGAATTGAATGTTAGGAAAGAGACCACCCATGTGATGATGAAAGAATATGAAGAGATAAAAAATATTATGGTTATGTGAGTACCTCCTCTAGAACAACATGCATACCATATAGATAAGGACACATATACATAAATAATGAGTGCCCATATTTTCTTTAAACTCCCACTTGATACCTCAAATTATTTTTTTATTATTTCTTGGGGGTTAGTAATTTTTTATCTTATTTTGGGTTTTCCAATCTCATTGTCTTGTCATGGACACTGTAAAAAGACACATGTGGTTGTTCGTCTCAATAGAACAACACCCACTATCAGATTGTGTATAATCCACCCTAACTTCTTGAGTAGGGTAATTAAAAACCAGGAACCCACATGGGGATCTAAACCAATAATTTCCATTTTCTATCCAATTTCTATATCTTTTTCATTATATTTATTATCTATTATACTTTGTTTCTAGTAGTTTTAATGTAGAAGAATATATAAGCCTAACTCAAGGTTACTACTCATAAATAAATTTTGTTGTGTATTTCATTTTCTTTATTTTAATTTCTCCCTAATTTAAATACTTTGTGTAAAAATATCTTTTTATGATTTTATAAAAAACGTGGTAAGTAAATGGAATAATTTTAGTGGATGGATTCAATATGTTCATAGGTACATTGTGTGTGATTCCATTTTTTCATGTCTCTTTCGGAATTATTCTTATTCTTATATTTTATTTTGGTTGTGTTTTTAGGATTCTTATGTTTTATTGAATACTCCAGAAAAATCAAACCATCTTGGTATTATTAGACCATTTCATGATTTGAATATATAAGGATTAATATTAATTCTAAATGTATTTTTTCAGATTTCTAAAATTTTCATTTGATGAAATTTGATTGATTTCGAATATTGTGCACACATGTACTATTCAAATTGAAAATCATGACCAACTCAAGAGGTTTTTAACACCTTAATACCTTTTTACATTTATATATTGATTATGAGTTGAGATATATGTTGTGTGACACAAAAAATGTTGTTTTTTCATTTTCAAATCTACGAGAGTTCATGTAATGTATTAAGTATGAATGAGGAACCACTTTTAAACACCTTTTACATTGATCTCTAATTTTGGATTAACATTCACCTAACCATTTTTAATCAATTTTTATACAAAAAATTCCTTTTGGTAAGCCACATTACAATCCATTTATCCCTTTCCGACCAATTAATCAAGATAAATGCATGATTATATTTTAAATCAAGTGTTGGGTAGGGAGAAGATGAGCAGTATTATTCTTTTATGAATAATAAGTTTGATCTTAAAAGGATAAACCTCTTTCCATGATTATTAATCATTTGGTGGAATAAATTTCATAATATAATGATGGATGTTAGTCTAAATATTATTAAAACAATTTAGGTCTGTAATAATTTTTTTGTTATCAATATACACCACTATTTTCGTAAAAACATGATTCGGAAAAGAAATATAGATTTTAATTCAAGCTAAAACAATGGTAGAAATTAGAGAAAAGGGAAAATAAATTTAACATTTATGTTGAAATTATAAGTGTGGACATCCAAAATAACTAAAGAGGTGTTTGGAGGTGATTATTTTTCAAGATGATTGAAGAACACACCAATCTTGAGGAATACTATTTTCCTACATTTACTTCACATTAGAGCTTAACCCTCCTCACTCTCCTTCTAATGATTTTACATTTTAAACCTACCAACCCTAGCCTTAGAAAAACCCATGAAAATAAATCATGATTGATGATTTTTTTACTCTATGAAATGGATATATTATGAGGATATCAAGTATAATGAGATCACAAATGTTCATTAAAATGATATGAACTCCACACAAAAATCATTAAGACAAGATAGAAATATTTTTTTTGAAGAGGTTGGTATTACATGAATGTGAGGATTAACATGGAATTGATTGTATTCTTTTTATTTTTGTGGAGTTTTAGAGATTTTTCCCTTGTATGAGGCATGACATTTTATTTTTTGTGAATGTTTAGTTGTGTTATCATTTATGATATGGGATGTTTTTTTTCACCTCTGTCTAAGATGATTTCAATGAAGATCAAAATTTAATTCTGAGTTAATTAAAGTTGAAAATATTATAAAATATTTAACATTTAGTTGAAATGTTTTTTATCCAAATAATGTGTTATTTTATGGGTATTGGTCACGTTTTATGGGTTTAGTTAAATTTTGAGCATAATTGAAAAAATATCCTCTTTTGTATTTTAACTCTTCTAATTTGTTTCTCTATTTCAGCAATTTATTTTTCTACACAAATATAAAATTGAAAAATTATTATTTTAAAGGGTTATATGTTTTATGTGATTCCATTAATTATTCTGGTCCTGAAGATCACCCCACTATTTTGAAACCCAATATTATCTTACAAGTACTGCCGCAAAAATGATGTACAGATCTAGAGAATTTTATTATTAGTCCCATGTCACATAAATTTCTGGTCCAAATGAGATTATATTTAACATAGGGAAATCTAAAATTTATGGGGAACAACTTATTTGACTCTAGAACCACATGATTCAATCTTCTTCAATGTCATTAATGCATGCGAATGTGGAGCATTGATATATGAAGAGTCTCTTATCTAGAATTAAATTCAAAGAGTCAAATATACTTAACTCATACATCCAGAGTTCAATAAATCATAATTATTAGGGTGAACATGTATAAAGTTACTTAAAAAATTTCTAGAAGAACAATTTTCTCAATATGTCATGTAATGATGTACACCATGTAGAAACTTTTGCAGGATATCTTTTTATCCAAATGTTCACCCCTCTCCTTATAAAAGTGTGTCCCTTATTCTTTTTAATGTGTTAAGACACTACCTTGCAATTTTATATAGTTTTTTATTTAATTTTATTTTATTTTTATTTTATTATACCATTTCATATTTTAATTTAAGTTTTCTCATTTCAATCTTATTATTTCCCTCTTTTTTTATTCCCCCATTTTCTTCTTCACTATGATCTCTTATGCTCATGATTTTGAGAATCTTACAGAAGTATGTTTAGGGGGAGTAATCTAGTGATAAAATTAAGTATTTAAATATTCATTATTAATGTTTCTTATTTTCTTAGATTTCAGATGGGGGATATTATTGGCTCAGGGGCCTTTGTGTCTCCAAATGCCACCCGAGCCTTAATATTCCATTCGGCAATATTTCCCCTCAACTGAGGAGGTGAATGTGTAGTCTCTCATCGATCATTGAGTGTACTGTATATTAACAACCATGGGAAGAAGTGTGTGTTCATGAATATTATGGATCATGTTCATTAATTTAATTTGAAACTAATTATGAAATGATTATGGTTCACTATAGGTGCTCTCTTGGGATTATCTCCTTTCTATCCAACATCAATAATTATATCTATATTTTGTATTACATGCTTACATTTCATTATTTTTCATTGATTATTTTTCATTTTATAGTTTTATTTATTTTTATTTCATTAATAAAAAATATATGAAAAAGGTGAATTAGAATTGACGAGTGATTAATTGTGACAAGTCCTTAAGAGAATAATGTATGCCATCCCCTATGCTGCATTTAGTTATAAATATTTTGAGGGCACATATGAAAATGCATCATCAAATTGGAACCTCTTTCGAGGAGCCAAGTCTTCATCACTCACTATTTTTAGTCACATTTTGTAAATAATTTTATTTTATTTCATTTAAAATAACACAAAAAATTAATATGTTGAAAAACTAAAGAACTCTTTTTTCCAATATATATTCAAATTGTGATTATTATACATGGACCGACTATTCTCGAGTGTACCCAAAAAATGAAATAAAAAATGAAATTTTTCATGAACATAAATAATAAATACAGAAACTAAAGTTCAAAGATGAAAGGGTTGAAGAATATATTTGTTCAATGATTTAAGAAACATGAACCAGAACCAGAATGAGTGCTGGAGGACATTTAACCAATTATTTTTTATGTTAATGAACCTGAGGCAAGAGATAATGAGAAACTAATATAATAAATAGCATTATCTTGCACTAAATCTTTACACAATGAGGTCGTAGATGAAAACATTCCAGATGATATACTAATGGGAGATAAACTAGTTTTAGACAAATCCAGGAATAAATTTATTGACGATAACCTACAACATGATATTACCATCCTCGATAAGGAAAAATCAGCACCTTTCAACCTCTATCATGCTTTAGAAGATGAAAATGATAAAGATGCACCTGTAAGGATTGAGATACAAATGGTCCTGCCAGAAGTGATCAATTTCCAAGATCACTTACTTTAAAGGGAATATTTCTTTATTTATTCTTTATGTTTTAATCGTATTCAAGCTAATTTTTTTTCTGACTTCTCATTTTATTAATTTTATGATACATCACAAATGGAGAATATAACAACCCAAAATATTATCAATGGACAATTAACTTCTTATATTTATTTCACATTGTATAAATCACATAAAATCTCTTGGAGAAAACCACCCAAACATTATAAATGAAGAATTAATGAAATAAATGTCTTTTTTATAAATTAAGGAACCTAAACCAATAGAATAGTAACATGACCTTTGGAATAGAAATATGACCTTTAAGAATAGTAACCTGACCAATGGAATAGTAAAATCACCTATGAAATTGATTTTTTTTACTTCAATAAATAAAAATATTATATATTTATATCATGGTATAATTAAATAAATTTTTTTAAAATTATAAATTAAGTATCAGTATTTTTTGAAACATAAATGTTTATTTATAATTTTTTTATTAATTTAATGTTTTAAAAGAAAATGTATTTTCATAAAATAGATTCATAAATTGATATTTATTACTCATTGTTATAGAATAATTTTATGAGACCATAATTAATTTTTAAAAGTGTTATAAAAATTAGTTATAATATTAAAATGGGCATGTTTCGAGTAAATGAAGATTTTATTTAAAAATAAATTTATTATATTTAGAATATTATTTTCCAAAAATTAATTCTATATTTTAATTCTACATATTGAAAAAAAATTATGGTTAATATTTAGGATTTTTCTCAAAATATATGAATTTTCCTGAGTAGGGAAATATGATAATTTAGTGTATATATACATTATAAATTAAATACACTATTTCTTGAGTCAGTGCTGATGTAAGAACCATTGGTTTGAACTCAATTTAATTAGTTAATTTATTTAGTCACATTAACCCACAGTCTACATAATCTTGTTCCAAAATAAGAAACAAATGTTTAAAATAATGAAAAAAGCCCTCTCTTTAACATTATAAATATCACCCTCACCACCTCTTCTCCTCACACGTCCAATTCATTGATATTGTCCGAATTCAACTCAATATTCATACCAAGTCTCCTAACCACATATATGAGTAGTTTGTTTTCATAAAAATATTAAACCCAACTTCTCTAAGGAGGTTCTCAACGACAATAATTCAAGATGTAAAATCCTCTTTCACATTATTTTAAATTTTATTTAATTTTATTTAATTTCTTTTCTTATTCATTCCTCACATCCCCATATATAAGTATAATGATAACCATAGTATCTTAAAAATATTTTAATTTTATTATGTTAATGGAATAACAGATCATAATTTCTTTTCCCCTCTGCATTTGTTCGAAAAATTAAAAAATCGTATGTGATGTTTTAATTTATCACATTCATGGATGAAGAGTTTTATATTTACTTTATCATCACCAAGTCGATTAATAAAAACAATTTTTATTTTTAAACTGTATTATAATATATGTATTGTATATTATTTAATATTCTATAAAAAGTATATAAACATAATATTAAATAATAGAACACAACTAGTTTGTGATTATTGAGAAACTGCCAAATTAATCTAAATAATTATCATTAAAATTTTATCTAAGGATTCATCCTCACACTGCATAAAAATTGAAATATAATAAAAAATAATATTTCAATGTTCATTAATAAAATATAATTTCAATTTTGGAAAACTATTCCCATTTTACATGATCTTTTATACATGTATAAAAATGAACCAATCATGAAAACCAAGTAAATGAACGCTCCCGAATGATGAAATTGTACCTTATAACTCAACAAAAAGATCATGAATTAACTTAGTAAAATTAAAACAAATAAATTACATGTATAAATGTTTATAAATTAATTAATTAATGGATTTAATTTGATTATCCAAGAAATTAAGTTCAGGTTCAGAATACTTTTAGACATAAGGTAAAGGATCCTTTTTGAACATCCATTTTTAATTCTGGTTATGCTTTCTCTCTCTTTACCCCAGTATAATTATTTGATATTTTTATATAAAGATTACAATTTATGTGTCTATGTTCTGAAATCATGTATCCATATTAGTTCATTCTTCTTTGATGGTTAAATATATGTTTAAAAAAGGCTCTCTTCTCAATTCATCCCGAAATGGAATCCTAATTAAAGGGATCTTATTAATTTTTGGCATATTTTAATGTGCCCTCCATAATTTGTTTAAGCCTACATTACTTTTATAAAATCACCAATTTTATAATGAAAATATATATTTTCTTAATTTCTAGTTTAATAGAAAGAATTATTCCTTTTCTGTTTGAATGAATCTTGAATGTTTCTCCTTAAACAGCTCTATAATGTTTTATTCTAAAGTTTCAAAAACATTATTTTTACATTTTTCCACTTTAATTTGAAATAAATTATCATAATCTATGCCCATTTTCCCTCATTAATGTATATTAATTATTTAAATATATTATTTTGTGGATAGCATTATGATATTCCATTTCTTATGCCATTTAACATGATTATAACACCTATGTTTTTTATGGGTAACCCTTATGATTATCTTTGATTCCCCATATATGATTCCACATGTGGAACACACATTCGTGAACATCTTTTTATGGTTGTTCCTATATTTTACTGAAATGTAATGGTTAATGTTTAATCACATGAGTCATCTTGTTCAATGGTCTTGGTGGTTATCCTGTACTCTTGCTCCATGTGCAAAATTATGTGTGGTTAGCCTAGACTCTATACCTCTATATAAAATGATCCTTGAATCCTTATTATGTTATAATTTATGATTTTACACCTTTCTATAATTCCATGATTAATTTTTCCTTTGTTCTATATGTTATGCTTCCATTTTCTTATTCATGTTCTATTCCTTTTTATGTCATCATGTTATGCCTTATAACCCATGTGCTATGCTTTATTCTTATGGTTATTCCCTTGTTGGGATTTTTTAGCTCATCCAATTTTTCATGTATTTCCCTGTGAATCCTATAGTGATGTAAGGGATTAAATAAGTTAGGATATCATTATGAATATAAAATAAAACATCTTTTTATGCTGTTTAATTATATACCTAATCTTCCGAAGACACTAGGATTTATGATCATTGGTTTGTAATTGATTTCTAGTTATGCTTAAAATCAAATAATAATATGTGTAATATGTTAGAGACATTATTGTTGGTATCATAGAATGGTCTAGTTATATTTTAAGATTAACACAAGTTATCTTTAGTAAGAACCTTGGTATAATTCTACCATGAAGGATAACCGATATTGAAACATAGAGAATCATAATTTAGGATATACTTTATCTTATAATGTTTCCCTTCTATGTTAAAAGATTTATTTTTTATATTCTTATTACATATGTATTCAATCTCCTGAAATTGTACATTATTTTACATAGTCAATGAATGGAAATAGGACAATTCATTCCCACAATCAATGTGATAGGAAATGTGATGATTTCCCTAATGAAATACCAAATTTGATGGGAACATACACCAAATATATTATGATAATACATGATCAACTAGATCAAGTTAAGAATAATAAATTGAATCATGTGGAACTCCCTCCTTCTCCAAAGAAAGAACGAGTTGTGGTTGAATAATTTATGTTACCAATGACTCCCATATGTAGTGGATCTTATGAACCCGTCCTCATAGAACAATAGATTAACTCTACTGAGGTGATATTCTCTGACATCTAGTGCTAATAAGAGGAGAAGATTGTGTTTAAGTTCTATAATTTTAATGGAAAAAATTAATAGTGGTGGAAACTGATTAGTAACACCATGCCCAATCATGAAATTAATTCCATGGCTTATGAATATTTCAGGAAAATATTTTTCAATCAATATTTTCCTAGAACTATTTGTATTATGATGGATAGGGAGTTCATAAGACTAAAGAAAAATGAATATGATTCAACCTGTTTATAAGAATAAAACATCACAAGACATTCCTGATAAACCTCAGGCTTTATCATTAACATAAAAAGAAGGGTGGATCACTTCTTTAGAATACTAATGTTGATTCTGAAAAAATCATTGGAAATTTGTGACTTTGAAAGCTATTAAGAGGTTGTATTTTGTTCCCTTATTCTTAAAATGGAGATTAGAGACTCTCAATGGTCTAATGGGATCAGAGAAAATAAGTTAAAAATATATTTTTATATGGGAGGATCAATGGATAAATCCCATGATGTAAAGAAAATCCAACATCCCAAGTATCAATATTCTGGGAAGAGGCATCATGGTAACTATATAAAAGAAACTAGTAAATTCTTAAAATGTGGAATATTTCAACATGTGGCTAATAACTGAAGAAGTGATATGAAGAATCAAACTAATGTGGAAGAAGAAATGAATGTCTAGATCAAAATTCTTCCCGTAGTGCAATGTTTCAACTACTAGAAAAATAGGCATTATGAAAACCAATACCCTAATACAAGTATAGTTTTTGAATATAATAAAAACAACATCCAAGAGGGAAAGGAATGGAATATGATATCACTAATTCTAAAGTGGATCCCAAAAAGGATGTGGTGATAGGTATGTTGTTTATTTATTCAATAATAATGATTGTAATATTTTATTATGGTTCTATGAATTTTTTCATATCTTTCATGTTTTGTAGAACTAGTCAAACACCAACTCTAAATATGGATATTGAGTTTTCTATGAGAATATAAAATGGGGAATCAAATTTCATCAAATTTTTATAACTCCTCCATGGATAATTTTTTTTGGAATGAACCTCCCACATAATATATTATTAAATCATTTATTGGATTTTGATGTTATATAGGGCATGGATTGGATATATTTATATAAGGAAAAAAATCAACTGTTACAAAAGGGAGACCACTCTTCACATAATGAAACATCCTCCAATTATGTACATGTGTAAAGAGGATGATAATTCTCCTTTTTAATCATTATCTCAAGTGTGGATATTAATTCTTTTTGAGAAATCATCTCAAACTCAAATGATTGATTCAAAGGATAGAATCAAGCTCAAATCCATTGTGAGGGTCTACGCTGATGTGTTCCCTGCAGAATTATCTAGTCTTCCTCTTAATCGAGAGGTTGAGTTCCCAAGATAACTTATACATGGGTCTATTCATATATCAGTGAAACCTTATATGATAGACACCGTTGAGTTGTAAGAACTAAAGAATCCATTACAATAGAATCTGGATAAGGTTTTTAAATGCTTGAGTGCTTCACCGTGGGGTGTACCAGTCCTCTTCATCAAGAAAAAGGATGGATGAATGCGCCTCTTCATTGATTACCATTAGCACAATAAAATCAAGATAAAGAACATGTATCCCCTTACATGGATATATGACTTATTCAATCAGCTATGTGGGGATAATTACTTCTCTATGATGGATCCTCGGTCGGGATACCACCGATTAATTGTAAGGAAGGAAGGTATTCCCAAGACATCCTTTCGAATGAGATATGGATACAAAGTGTTCATAGTGATACCTTTTAGACTTAATAATTCTCTATCAATTTTCATACACATAATGAATATAGTATTTAGTGATTTCCTCTACAACTTTGCAGTAGTATTTATTTATGATATTGGAATATACTCCAAGAGTAAATAGGAACACGACGTGCTTCTAAATACTATTATCAAAACTATATGAAGGGATAAAATATATGAAAAGTATAGTAAATGTGAGTTCTTGATCGAGGAATTATCATTATTGGGGAACATTATCACAAGAAAAATAATATATACGGACCCTTTCTAGATAAAGTAAAATGAAGATTGTCTTAGGAAAAAATATATAACGGATACCTATAGTATCCTTCGTCTAGCATGGTATTATCTATGATTTGAGAGGAAATTATCATGATTTTAAAACCTACTAACTAAGATGACATGGAAGCACTAGTGCAAAAAATGTCATTTACGTCGGTTATTTTTTATTTTTTACATCGGTTTTTAGCCGACGTTAATAAGAACGACGTTATAAATATTGTATTTTACATTGGTTATTTAAAAACCGATGTAAATAACATAACATCACAGTGTTTATCACATCAGTTATTTAATAACTGACATGATAAACCATATCCCAGGCTTTTATCACATCAGTTATTAAATAACTAACGTGAAAAATCGGGGGGGGGGGGGTGGGAGTTTTATGAGGTCGGTTATTAAATAAGCGACGCGATAAACAAGTGGGGGTGTTTATCACATCAGTTATTAAAGAACTGATTTGATAAACCATTTCCCAGGATTTTATCATGCCGGTTATTTAATAACCGATGTGATAAACCAGGGGGATGCTTTATCACGTTATTTATTAAATAACTGATGTGATAAACTAGGGGGAGGTTTTATCATGTCGTTTTTTAAATAACTGACGTGATAAACACCTGGAAAATGGTTTATCACATCGGTTATTAAATAACCGACGTGATAAACTAGTGTGGGGGTGTTTATCACGTCAGTTTATAAATAACCGACTTGAGAAACCAATTTTTTTAAAAAAATTGAAAGAAGTCCTATGATCTCCCAAGAAACAACCAGAAACCAAACCAAGAATTCGTACCATAAAAAAAGAATTAGAAAAAAAACAAGAACCAAACAAAAATTTAGAATTTACATGGATAACATTTAAAACATACCCCACTGGACAGCCCCCACCACCCACTAGACAGCCCTCCTCACCCCACTGGACAGCCCCCACACCACCCCTGGACACCCCCCACACCCCTGGACTGCACTCTGACCCCCTCGCCAGCCTCAAACACCCCTGGACATCCCCATCACCCCCTTGACATCCCCCACACCCCTGGAAAACCCCACCCACACCCTCATGAATACCCCCACCCCCAGGATAACACTCCCGTACCCCTGGAAAACACTCTCACACCCATGTACAACCCTCCCACACACCTGAAACATGACAAAAAAAGTTACCAAAAACAGACCAGAACCCCCTCACCCCACTGGACTACCCCCACCACACCCCTACACACCACTAGAAATCACCACCACCCCAGGACAGCCCCCCATCCTCCTTTATACTCCCCACTCCCTAGACCGCACTCCCACACCCCTGTACAGCCCTCCCATGCCCCTGAAACAGAACAAACATTCACCAAAAATAGACCAGAACCCCCTCCCCCATTGGACAGCCCCCACCACTCCCCTTACACCTTTAGACTCCCCCCACCCCTGGACATCCCCAAAAACCCCTGGAACCCCCCCCCCCCACCATACCCTCCTAGACACCCCCCACACCTTTGGATAGCCCCACCACCCATTGGACACCCATGGACTTCCCCCACCCCCTGGACAGCTGGTGTTGGCAGAGGAGGTGCTGCCTTCCCTCGGGGGGGCATGCTGTTGGAAGGTAATCATCACTCCCACATGTTAATCTTGATATCTCAAAATGTTTCCCATGTGGGAGTGATGTGTACCTTCCAACGGCGTTCAGCCCCTCGAGGGATGGTGGTGCCTCCTCTCCCACCCCTAGGACTCCCCCCCACCCACCCATCCCCATGGACACCCTAGACTCCCCCCCACTGGACAACCCTCCCACAACCCTGGAAACCCCCCTCACCCCACATGACACCCCCACAACCCTAGACACCCCCTAGAAGCCCCACTCTCTTGGACAGCCCTTCCACCCTCCTGGAAACGCTCCCACCCCCCATGGACTTCTTCCCCCCCCCCCCCCCAATCTCATGGAAACCCAGGATAACCCCCACCCCATTACACCCCCCCGACACACCCTTAGAACCCCTCCCCCCAGACCAGAATCCATACCAGAAAAACCACCATAAGTAGACCAAAACAAGAAGTAGATAAAAATTAGACATTCACATATATAACATTCAAAACTTACAATGTCAACTTAAAAAAAACTTAATCCAACCTAAATGACTACCAAATACACAATTACAATGACAGTATTCAAAATTACATTTTACACTACAAACTACTAAAAATCAATCAAACCTGTAAAATAATTTGACCATTCCACTTGTAAGTGTTTGAAGTCTTCAACAATATAGGGTTGAGGGTCATCAAATAGCTACAAATTAAAACAATAGTAGTTATAGTGTGTAATGAATAAATCAAATGAAATATTATGGAAAAATTTAAAAGGAAATTTTACCTGGTCAATGTTCAAAACTGTCCCAGTTGTTATTATTTCATACATAAATCTTAACATATAATATCCGCATTCGATGAGGTCTTGTTGTTCATGATAATTCTATTTTAATGAGTGTATATTTAATATATTATTTGTATGTAATAAATCAAATAGTACAAATTATAAATAGATATTTACCTTTACATTTATATATTTGATCTTCGCACTTTTTTTCTTTGTGTTTTTTCGAAAGTAGACCCATCCCATGTCATAAAATAATACAAATGGGATAAATTTAAAATTCATTATAATATAAGAATCTATTCAGAAATTAAAACTTACTTTTCCAACATTTTCATAAAACGTTCCCGCACATCACCATGGACAGAGCATGTCTAATTAAGTGTCTTCTCCCTTGGGAAGAAACCCCCTAACATCCAATGATTACTGATAAAAAAATTATGGTTAGTGGTTTTTTATGTTAAAAGACAATTAACTCTTTGAGAGCGATGTGTTTCATACCTCTCACAAAAAGGCATCATCCAACATTGTGTGACTATATTCTGTTCAAGTATTTTAGCAATATAAACCATTCTTTATTCCTTATCCAATGCACATGCTTCAGGGGAAATAAAATGCAGGTCCTTTAACCCATATACATCTGTCCACTCATTCTTCTTACAAATGTTATAAAGATACCTAATATAAAACAGACAAAAGTATACAATTTTAATCAATATAATGTTGGGAAAAGGTGTTAAGACTAACATGGAAAAAATATGCACCAAGTTGATGCCCAACATATATCCAGTAACAAGCTCCATGATATCAACTTTCATAATCCACATAGTTATTTCACGTCCACAAACATGAGTTTCCATTGGAAAATCATAATGATCTGCAAACAAATTTGAATATCTTGACAATCTGTCAAACACCCTAGAATTTGTATCTGATGTCATAGCCATTTGTCTTTGTTGTTGTCTATAAAGTATTTCTTTACCATTTAAGTATTCCTATAAAAATAAATAGAAAAATATATTTTTTTTCAAATGATAATACAACTTTAATAAAAAAAAATAGAATATATAACATACATACCTCTATGGTAATGAGTCGAAGAAGTCTGGATGGACAAATTAAAAAATGGTCGATACTATGTCCAACCGTTGTCACTTCATCTGTAGGTAATGGAACTTGAGATGATCTATCTATAATATCCTATACAGTGCCCCTCTGATTATTTACCTCTAATTGTTGATGAATAATTGTATCTCCTATACAATATACCAACCCATATGCAACTATATGATGTTGAGGATCATCAACATACAACTCACAATAAGTAGGAAGTTGTGGCGGTGGAGTAGGATAAAAAATGGGGTCTGTGGGCTGAGGTGGGGGAGTGGGAGCTACTGGCAGAGGTGGAGGATAAATAATGGGGTCTGCAAGGGGAGGTGGAGGAGTGGGAGCTGCAGTCTGAAATTGTATTTTCATGTCCGCAAACATAGACTATGTCGACTCTCTAATCTTTTTCGCCATTGTCGCATTAATATTATGAACGTCACCCTCCAACGATTCTATTTTTTTATAAACACCCTCAATGTATGTATTTGAGGAATTTGGAAACACTTTTCTTACCGATAAACCTACCGGATATCCTCGTACAAAACTAGGATGTTCGAGCCTTCCCAATGCTGTAGATAAAATATCCTGCCTCCCAGTAGCTATAAATACCCCCTGTGAGCTCTGCTCTTCAAAAGAATACTGTAATAATTAATTGAACATTTCTGTAATGATTGATATTATATGAAGAAAATATTTAACATAAATAAATAATTTATACATCTTACAATCCCCTCAACAACGATTCTTGAATCTTCCAAAATATATTGCCCTTTTTTGCCCATCCGAGCTCTCTTCCATTTTTCATGTCTAGATGGAGGGGATAGAAGGTCCACCTCTCCAGAGCTTGAAGACTCAGCTCTCGGTTTTTTTAATTTTTCCAGCATAATTTTTTCTTCCTATAATGTATACCCTCCCCGAGAATAACTATGAGGGTATGAATTTTTAGATTTGATCTCCTGATGCGATTTCCTTGTCTGATGTAAATTGTGAATAATAAATCATTAATAAAATAGTAATAAGATCATTTATATAAGAAATATTATATAATTTTACATTTCCCTTACCAAAAATTATTATTTACTTATACATTCAACAAATTGTCTCCATGTGTCTTCATCTATGAAAGGATATATACGAAATGGATTATCATGACTCCTATGACCAAAAATGAAATCAAATGTGAGGGTTGATTTGAAATCCCTCCATCTCCTGGCAGCCATCGATAAAAATTTCTTCCTGACTCTTCCAGTTTCCGGAATATCGAATGTCATCTGATAAAGAAGAGGTTAAACATATTACATATACTAGAAACATTTAATGAATAGGCAAACAATAGCAAAATATCTTACCAAAATCGTATCCCACAACTGAGAGATTATCACTTTGTCAACACTTCTCCAGTCATCATAAAAAATTATTACATTTATCTTACCCTGAGTGGATGAAAAAATCTTAAAATATTTTGCATTTGGACTTCTAGGAATATCATCCTTATCAAACTCAATGAGTATCCTATGATCCTGTATATGGGAAAGTGATAATTTTGGTAAACATCTGCATTTAAATTTACCAACTCTTGAACTCTTTGTAGTAATGGTAGATTATTAGGATGATTGGGGAACATCAAGAGGAGCATGTGAATGTTCCTCCCCAGATGTATGACTAATATGATCATCTCCAAAATCATGTGGTTGATCAACCGATTGATCTGTCATTATCCTTCAAATCAAAAAACAATCATTAGTTCACAAATATACAAATTCAAATATTTTAATATTACTGTAATCAGAAAATAGAAAATTGTACTACGTTACGTAATCGTATACATGGTTAATATAGTAAGCATGTTTAATAATGGTAAAGATGGTAAAGATATTCAAGATGGTAAACATGGCAAACATGGTAAACCTAGTAAACATGGTAAACATGGTAATGTAATTTTCACTGAAAAAAATAATAGATATAAAATATATGTAATGGTACACATGATAAAGTAAACTAAACAAAATTAAAACATGGTAAACCTGGTTAACATGGTAAAATTGGTAAACTAATTGTCATTGAACAAAAATAATAGATATATAATTAATGTAATGGTAAACATGTTAATGTAAACTAAAAAAAATAAAACAAACAAAAACTTATACTTATTTTGTTTTAATACATGTTTTAATAATTAAAAAACATACAATATCTAATATTTTATGAAAATAATAAATGTAAACAAGAAATAAAAAAATGTTACCTGTAATTTTTGGTATTTACAAATGGATTGTTTTCCCAAATTCCTTCGTCATGATCATTCCTTATGGCACAAAGCATATCTTCAACATAATCATCATTATGTTCTGTTAATATTTACATGGAATTAGAGATCTCACATAAATCAGCATCTTTGTCAAGTTCATCCTCACCAACATATTTTTTTCATTAGTAAAACAACATCCCACAGAATATCTGATTGATCTAATACATAGAAAATTGGTTTTTCATGTGTTTCCATTATAAATGAATCAGTTGTGTCTTCCAATCAATTTAGATTAACTAATGTCATTCTAAATTCATCATGTCTGACACTGTTGTTACAAATAAACCATTTATAGTTAAAAACAAGAACATTAATTTTAAAGTAATACACCTCCCATATGTCTTCAATCACTCCATAATATGCACTTGATGCAGACATTGGGTTTTTTTCCTTAGCACTCGAAAAATGCATTGCTTCTGCAAACACCAATACAAAACTATTCTGAACTGCACTTCTATTTTCCTGAGCTTTCGTATGAAATGTATAGCCATAAATGTCATAACTAGACTATATTATCAAATTTAAACATGGACCACCCACTATCCACTTCAATGTCTTTGATACATCTGATCTACCAAGTAAGGTCTTTTTAAACCATGACCAAAATGTTTTTTTGTGCTCATTCAAAATCCACATTACCTTTTTCTTTGGATGACATTGTTTCAACTCATTAATATGCAATGTAATATACGGTTGAGCATCAGCTATGTTATTCTAGATGTATGATTCTAACTTATTCTTCTATTTAGATAAAAAAGATTTAACTTTCAAGCAATGAATCCCTTTTCCCTCATTATTAACTCGTTCATGGTGAGATGGAGGCAAACCTATGTGTTGCACCACATCCAATTAGCTCGTACAAAACTCTGCAACCTCCACAGAAATATACTTTTCAATAATGGAGGCTTTAGGTCAATATAGATTCTTAACATACCCCTTAAAATTTTTAATATACCTTTCAAAAGGATACATCCAAAAAAGATATACAGGTCCACAAAGATTTCTTTCTCGAACTAGATGAATCATTAAATGCACCATTATATCAAAAAAAGTTGGAGGAAAATACATTTCCAACTGACGATGTATAAAAATTGCATCCTTTTCCAAAATGTTAAATGAATTCACATCAATCACCTTATTACAAATTGAATTGAAGAAATAACACAACTGCATTATAGTCTTTCTGACATGGATGGGCAATATTCCATGCAATGTAACTGGTTGAAGTCATTGCATAATGACGTGACAATCATGAGATTTCATACCAATCAAATTCAAGTCCTTCAATGAGACAAATTTTTTTACATTTCAATAATAACCTTGAGGCACTTTGATTTCATGAAGACACTGAAAAAAGATAATTTTATCCCTCTTCGATAATTTATGGCAAGTCGGGGGAAGAAGTGTTCATCTTCCATTAGAAGTGGGAGCTAACTCCAAATGTATTCCCATTGATAGTACGTCTAATCTTGCATTCAACCCATCTTTTTTCTTTCCTTTAATATCTAACAATGTTCCAATCAAACTATCATAGATATTCTTCTCCATGTGCATGACATCAACATTATGTTTAACATAATGATATATCCAATATGGTAGCTCAAAAAATATTGACATTTTCTTCCAAATATGTCTATCATTACCAGATTTCTGTATCTTTCCCAATGTCACATCAAGGTTTTTTACCCCCTCAAAATATAGATCATAGGATAATGGTTTTGAAGCAATATCAAATTCTTGTGGGCCATTGAATGCCTTTTTTAGTTATCTATAAGAGTAATCCATATGAAAAAACATTCGATTACCCATGTACAATGCTTTCCTCCCATGATGCAATTGACAATAAGATGTGTGTTGTTCGCAAATTGGACATGATTTATTCCCATTAACATTGTATCCAGAAAAATTTCCATATGAAGGGAAGTCATTTATAGTGATCAAAAGCACTGCATGCAGTTGAAAATATTCCATTTTATAAGAATCATACACCCTAATACCATCCTCCCATAGAAGTTTCAAATCATCAATCAACGGTGACAAGAAAACAACAATATCATTGCAGGGTTACTTCGGACCAGAGATCCTTATACACAGCATGACATATTTGTGCTTCATACAAACTTTAGGAGAGATCTTGTAAATTACCAATAAAATAGGCCATGAACTATGTGTGCTACTGAGGTTCCAGTATGGATTCATTCCATTTTTGCACAACCCTAGTCTGAGATTTCAAATTTCATTTCCAAATGTTGGAAAATGCTGATCAATTTTCATCCATTGTGGACAATCATCTTGATGACATATTTTTCCATCAAATAACCGCTCATCATCATGCCATCTTAACCTTTTTTCATCATGTGAATTAGAAAATAAATGTTTGAAATGATGAATTTTATGAAGATACCAAAAAACCTTTGAAGGGATATTCGTAATCTCTACATGAGCCTGTGATTTTTCTTTCACATTAAACCGTGATGTCCCAAATTTAGGACACTATGACAAAAATTCATATTTCTTTCTGTATATCATATAGTCATTCACACAGGCATGTATTTTCTTGTATCCCAATCCCATCGGGCATAATATTTTCTTGGCCTTATTATGTGAATCTGGAAGATCATTACCATTTGGAAGAATGTCTTTCATCAATTATAGCAACTTTGTAAAACTTCTATCACTCCATCTATGTTTCTCCTTATGGTTAGTAAATCTTAACACCACCGAAAAAACCATGAAATCTGTACAACCATGATATATTGGTTTTCCATCATCACCATATAGATGTGTAACTGTCAGTTCTATCTCAATTTGTTCTGCTGCAATATCACGAATCATTTCTTCAATTCCATTGGAGACACCACCTTCCAAATCATCATCATCAGTGAAATTCCATCCAGTTTCACCATGCCAAATCCAAGGGCTGTAACTCAGATTAAAACCATGAAAAATCAGATGATCTTTTATCTCTCTACTTTTCAACTTCTTCATATTCAAACATTTCAGGCATGGACAGGAAAAATGTCACTGCTTTGAACATTTCATTTATCAAATTCCAAAAAGGCATCAACACCTTCCTCATATTCATTTCTCATTCGATGTGTCGTAATCCAACTTCTACTCACTATTACCTATAAAAAATATCAAAATAATCATCTTTTTAAGATAAGACAAATATATGTTTATATGAAAAAAATCATAATTTGAATGTATATTTTTTTGAAATATAAAAAAAACTATGTGTACTTAAAAAAAATATGCTTCAATATGATTTTAATAAGAAAATATAGTTAGATATAACAGTTTTCAATTCCATGGAAACAAAGAAAACCATGGGGCCTCCAATGGTTGAGTGAAAATTGGAGAAAATGGAGTAAACCTGAGAGTCAAATCAAATTTAAAATAATAACTTGAATAGAGAAAATCACAATGTAAAACCAATCATCACGGCAGAATGGGGTCAGGATGACTATGCATATTTAAAAACCACAACATGGTCTCCCCCATAACCCATAATTTTCTCATATTCTATGACTGGTTAGAATATATATAACCAAATAGAATCATATTGCAAGAGTAATATGAATGAAACAATACAAATTTCTTGTCATAATCTCACAAACCACGATGAAATAGTCAATCCCAACTGAAACTAATCCCCCACCCCCTTGGACACCCCCTGGACACCACCACCCCCTTGGAAGGCCCCCCGCCCCCTAGACACCACCCCCACCCCCTTGGACACCCCCTGGACACAACCACCCCCCTTGGACAGCCCCCCCCAGACACCACCCCCACCCCCTTGGACACCCCGTGGACACCACCACACCCTTGGACAACCCCCAACCCTCAGGACACCACCCCACCCCTGGACAATCCCCCACCCCTTGGACACCCCCACCCCTCCTAGACACCACCACCCCTCATGGACACCACCACCCACCTCCTACCCCCTTGGAAACCCCCCTGGACACCCCCAACCCTCTGGACACCCCCCGGACAACCCCCATACCCTATGAACAGGCCCCCAGTCCCTTGGACAGCCCCCACCCCCTTAGACACCCCACCCCCTTAGACACCCCACCCCCTTAGACACCCCCCCCCCCCCCACACACACATACACCCCTGGACTTCCCCCCCCCCCACCTCCATAGACACCCTGGACACCCCCAACTCTTTGGAAATCCCCCCAAACCCTCTGGACACTACCCCCACCCCCTTGGACACCCCCTGGAAACCACCGCCGCCTTGGATAGCCCCCACCCCTCTAGACAGCCCTCCGACCCCCTGGACAGCCCCCACCCCTCTAGACAGCACCCCCACCCCTCTAGACAGCACCACCACCCCCTTGGACACCCCCACCCATCCTGGACACCACCCCCACCCCTACCCCCTTTGGAAACCCCTAGACACCCCCAACCCTCTGGACATCCCCCCACCCCCCGAAGAACCCCCCAAACCCTCTGGACAGGACCCCAACCCCTTAGACAGCCCTCCACCCACCCCCTTAGACAGCCCCACCCCCTTCGACACCCCACCCCATTGGATCCCCCCCCCTCCGCCCACCCCACACACCCCTGGACTGCCCCCACCCCAACCCCCACCTACATGGACACCCTGGACACCCCCCAACCCTCTAGACAGCCCCTCAAACCCTCTGGACATCACCACCTCCCCCACCCCCTTGGACAACCCATGGACACACCACCCCCTTGGACAACCCCCACCCCTCTGGACAACCCCCACCCCTTGGATAGCCCCCACCCATCTAGACGGCACCCCCACCCCCTTGGACAACCCCCACCCCTCTTGGAAACCCCCACCACTCCTTGACACCATCGCCCATCTCCTACCCCCTTGGACACCCCCCAACCCTCTAGACATCCACCCCCCTCGGACAACCCCCAAACCCTCTAGACAGCCCCCCACCACCTTGGACAGCCCCCACCCCGATAGACACCCCCACCCCCTTGGAACCCCCCACCCCCCCCCCCCCCCCAACACACACACCCCCTAGACTCCCCCCCCCCTGCATGGACACCCTGGACACCCCAACCCTTTGGACATCCCCATGAACCCTCGGGACACCACCCCCACCCCTACCCCCTTAGACACCCATAGACACCCCCAACCCTCTGGACAACCCCCCACCCCCCGGATAACCCCCGAAACCCTCTGGACATTCCCCACCCCTTGGACTGCCCCCCACCCCCTTGGACATCCCCCCACCCCCTTCGACACCCCCACCCCCATGGACCCCCCCCCCCCACACACACACACCTGACTGCCCCCCCCCCCCCCCCCACCTCCATGTACACCCCAGACAACCCCCAACCCTCTGGAAGGCCCCCAGAACCATGGGATTTTAACCTCAAGCTACTAGTTTTGGCATATCTAGGGATTTTAACCTCATGCTACAAGTTTTGGTATCATGCCATTATTCAAAATGAGAACCATGAACTGTATCTTCTACTAGTCTAAAATTCTAAATTTTTCAATTAATTGGGTTTTATTAGCATATGAATACTTATAATAGTCCACGAGAATAAGCGATGTAAATAGTTTATGGAACAACAAAAAGTGATACCCAAAATAGAAACAACCCAGGATCCAAAAAAACATTCCACAATGAATAAAAATATATAATTATAAAATAAATCACACTGGTACATGAAATGGGTGTATCACAATCATTTAGATATAAATTGTAGTAATCTAGGTGAATGAGATCATTAGTTGTCAATGACAAAAAATATTACCATAAATGTAGGGCATCCATGAAACAGAAACAAAGGAAATAGAAGTAGGTGAGGATTAATTGAATATTGTGAGTTGATCTTATATATATGGTGATAATAAATAATATGATTATGGAAGAAAGAGGTAATAGGGTTCAAAATTGAGTAATCTTATCTAGTTTAAACTAAAAGATCACAAAAGGTAAATATAGACTATCCAAAAAAACGAATGAAATAATGTTGTGGGAGGATTACCTGAGTGTTTTGAGTGGAGATGATAGATATGAGGAGAGTAAAGAAGATTAAAAATGATGAAAAAATGGGTTTAATGAAACAAGATCGAAGAGTCGATTCTAGGTTTTCCACGCGAGAGAGACGAGTTACAGGTCTGTCGATCAAAAAATCATAAATAACGATCCACCGTGCGTGATAAAATTTTTAAATGTTTTTTAAAGTTGGTTATTCAATAACCGACATTATAAGATATTTTTATTACATTTATAATGCCAGTTATTATAATAACCAACATTATAAATGTAACAGATACCTCATTTTTTACGTCGGTTATTTTAGAACTGACGTAAAAAAAGTCGTGTGTTGGTTTTTTACGTCGGTTATTCTATAACCGACCTAAAAAACACATCTGAAACCACAGTTTTTATGTCGGTTATAAAATAACCGACTTAAAAACTGCCTTCTGTTGGTTTTTTACGTCAGTTATCATATTACCGATGTAAAAAATTCTGCGGGATGGGTTTTATGTCAGTTATCAAATAACATACATCAAAAAGGCTTCATATGTTGCCTTTTTTATGTTGGTTATTCTATAACCGCCATAAAAAATTTGTTCTGTGCCTCATTTGTTTCGTCGTTTATTTGATAACCGACGTAAAAAATAAGGCTCTCGGTATTTTTTACGTCGGTTATACAATAACCGACGTAAAAAACCACATTTCACATATTTTCACGTCGGTGATATATAACCGACGTAAAAAATGGTGATGTTAAAAATGTTTTCTCCACTAGTGAAGGGAGTGATGTTTGTCTGGACTGGTGAATGTGAAGATTAACTCATAGTGGTGAAAATGAGGCTTATCATTGTACTAGTTCTCAAGCTGCCAACAAATGAGGAATATCTTACAGTGTACAATGGTTCTTCAAAGAAGGGCTCAGATAATCTACTAATGAAGAATTAGTAATTTGATATTGGAAGGTCTGGGTGGGGAAGGACAAGCCCATAAGTGTTAGAGGTTATGTGGGTTTTTCTATATAATCCCATATATAATTCAAAAAAAATCAAACTTGTCCTGCACCACATATTTCTATGGGTATCACGTAGTAATGTTCACATTAAAAAATATATACTACTTATAAACATTTAACTATTGTTTGTCTTTCTCATTATTATTTTCATTTATGGGGAGAAGTATGGATTGACAATATTGTTTCTGATGCTTTTTTCGGGGTGTGTGCGTCTGTCCGCTTTGGGCGCGACAGGCATGGCTTTTTTTTTGTTACCCTGCATTCCCTCTTTCCAAAGGTGGGCAGCATTCGCTCCTTATTCAGGGATGTCTACTCCATGATCGAAACCGGGATTATGGAATATTGGTTCTTCCTTCTGCGGATTCCTCCTCGGAACTCGTCACCTATTCTGGGTCTCTCTCATAGGTTTAATACGTTGTTCGTGAAACTCTTCCCAGTGCCATATTTCCATGGACGCCCGTTAATTACACTACTTCTGTCCGGACATTCCAAAGGGTCCGGTTAGGGAAGCAACCTTCAGTTGGGGGAGTGGTCTGGTTGAGGCATCATTAACGTGTCCGAACGCTGGGGGATGGGCGTGTCTGTTTTTGGTCCCTTATTATAGGGCTTGTCGAGGGCGCGGAAGCCCTAGGCATCCCACATCAAACATGGGGAATCAGATTCCATAGGCATGTATCTGAGGTTTTCCTCAGCTTCCCATGTTTAACACGAGGTATGCCGCAAGTTTAACGTCTGGAAGAGATGGATCGGGCTGATTAGAACACTAACTGGAGTGGATCAGATTGAGGAACCCCTCTTGAGGGAACACCGATATCGGAGCCATCCCATGTGTGGCTTTCCGGATGCTGTGGAGGGAAGTGGGGTGGCATGTTCTCACCGGGATGTGGCAGCTTGGGTAAGAATTATGTTGGATTATGGGGAAGGGAATGGTGTAGAGGGGGATGAGATGGGGCCGTCATTGAGGTGACGGTGGTGATGGGCTTGTGCCTCAAAGAGACTTCCTATGTATCCTTGTGGTAGGGAATCAAAGTCCACATAGTTCGATGTGGAATGGGGCTTACACACTGAGGTGGCCCAAGGATATGGGGTTGGTGAATCGACGTTAAGGGACCAGGGGTCCAGGTGGGCTTGAACCTCATGGAGGCTTCATACGTACCATACCTTAGCATGAATCAAAGACCACGTAGTTCAGTTTGGATGCCAGAAGGCCAACATGGAGGAGGACCTTGGTCCAATAGGTGGTGGGCTTGAACCTCGTGGAGGCTTCCTACATACCATTCCTTAGTACGGATCAAAGACCATGTAGTTCATTTTGGATTCCAGAAGTCCGACATGGAGGAGGAACTTGGTCCAATGGTTGGTGGGCGTGAAACTCATGGAGGCTTCCTACGTACCATGCCTTAGCATGGATCAAAGACCATGTAGTTCAGTTTGGATGTCGGAAGGCCAACATGGAGGAAGACCTTGGTCCAATGGGTGGTGGGCTTGAACCTCGTGGAGGATTCCAACATACCATGCCTTAGCACAGATCAAAGACCACATAGTTCAGTTTGGATGTCAGAATGCCGACATGGAGGAGGACCTTGGTCCAATGGGTGGTGGGCTTGAACATCGGGGAGGCTTCCTACGTACCATGCCTTAGCACGGATGAAAGACCACGTAGTTCAGTTTGGATGTCTGAAGGCCGACATCGAGGAGGACCGCGGTCCAATGGGTGGTGGGCTTGAACCTCGTGGAGGCTTCCTATGTACCATGCCTTATCAAAGATCAAAGACCACGTAGTTCGGGTGGTGCTTCGGCGGTGAACCGACATGAAGTTGAACCCATGGGGGTCCACTGATGGTGGTCTTGAACCTCGTGGAGGCTTCCTACGTACCATGCCTTGACACGGATCAAAGTCCTCGTAGTTTGGGTGTGCAGTTTGACGTCGTACTGGACGAGGGTGGAACTCGATGTGAATAAATGACTGAGTAGTGGTCTTGAACCTCATGGAGTCTCCCTACTTACCATGCCTTAACATGGATCAAAGTCTTCGTAGTTCAGGTGGGTCACAATGGCTTACCACTGGACAGGGATGCAGTTTAACTTCATGCGTGATGGGGAATTTTCATGGTCGATTCTTACTCTAAGCCCACGTGATTCATGCTCGGTGTGAGAAACAAGAGGTAGTAGAGACCTAACAATCATGTCACGAAGAGTGCGTCCGTGGGAAGCGAAGAGGGGCTTACGCATTAGGCAGCACATGGTGCTGGGACTTACTCCTGGATGGAGGCCCCTAGTGTGATAGAGCGTAGTGGGAGAGGGATTCTAGACCCATGAAAGGAGGTTTCCTGCTTCCCTATCACGTCCCTCACTGGCCTTGGAACTGAGGAAGTGAGGAGGGGTAGGGGTAGTGCCTCCTGCATGAGAAGCTAGGGGCTTATACCAAGGTGGATGCCCTGTCCCCATGGACAAACGCCACTCCAAAATGGAGGATATCATTTCATGTGAGTAAGATTCTATTTATGTGGAGACGAGCAGTGTAAAGAATATCCGAGCCATGGGGACCCTGCGTGCAAGGCATGGGGTCAGGTCACAGTTTAGCGTCATTTGTTATGGACGAGGTGCTTGGCAGTTTAACGTCTTGCAGCTCAGACGAGGTGGGCTTACTCTACACCCCTAGGACGTACATAATCGGTACCCTCTTCTCCTTGTGGGAGAGAAGGCATCAGCAAGGCTGTGTAGAATGGGGGTCACAGAGTGAACCATCGTGGGGTCCATGTTAGCATGGCTATGCAAAGAAGCAATAGCCATTAGCATGCCTATGAGAAGAAGCATTAGGAAAAGAAACTCTACAGGTGGTATCATCCAGGGGACTTTTAAATCACATCGTACAAGCCTGGAGGACCACACATGAAGAGGAATTGCCAAGCAAAGGGGTCCACAGGTAGGGACCTTGCGGAGCTCGACTACTTAGCATAGTGGAGAGCAATTTCAAAGGGGTGTGCTTCGCGAAGTGTAGTGACTTGGCCTTAGCATGGGGAAGGGTTGTGAATGGAAGGTGCTTCGCTAAGTGATATAGCATTCACAAAGCACTGCATTGTGAAGTGGAGGTGCATCGCGAAGCATGGTGCTGCTCAGCAATGTGCTTCACAATGTACAGTGATCCTGCCTTGGCATATGGATCACATGTATAGGATGGGTGTTTCGCAAACCATGAATGCTCAGCAGCTGCCCGGGTCCCCTTGGGGATCCCCTTCCTTTGTGATGTCCCTTAGGCTTCGCGAAGGGCATCCCTCTCGGAATAGGGGCTCAAAACGAGACAAGGCGGAGGCATCTCGTGAAGCAAAAACACCTCGCGGAGCTCATGATTCTCGGGGCAAAGGGAGCATCACGATTCGGGAGATGAGAAGATGAAAGGTCAGATTGTCCGTCCCTTGATCTCATGGGGATCCCGGTATTTATAGGCAAGGGGCGCCGTGAAGCATGGATCATGCGGCGTGAAGGGGGCTTCGGTAGCTTCGCGGCGGGTCGGGAATGTCAATCTATTCGCAGAGGGTTACCGCCTCCTCTGCATCGCGGTGGGCTCGTGAACGTTAGGGGAATTCGCGGAGCATTACTAACTCTGGTTCTCCGTGGTGGGCTCGCAAATGTCAGGGCATTCACGGAGCATTACTTCCTTTGGTTCTTCGCAGCGGGCTCACGAATTTCAGGGCAATCGCAGAGCGTTACCACCTATAGGACTTCGCGGAAGCCGCATTGCTCAGGGGGCCTCCGCGTTTGGGCTTCGCAAGGTAGCGTGCTGGATTCTTTTTCTCCTTCATTTTTCTTCCAATATTTTGGTGCCAAAGAATACCCCCCCCCCTCATACTTGGAACTACGGAGGGATCAAGGGTCGAAGTCTAAGGGAAAATCAGCAAAATTATCAGTAGTTTGCGGTGTTGGCTCGCGAAGGGGGCACGCGAGGAGGCCATTGGCCGCGCGGTCTGGGAGCGCGGCGATGCTCTGGGATTGCCACCTATAAATAGGGGGGTTGACCTCTCTTTTTTCCTCTTTCTACAACTCTCTTTTTTTACTTTTGTGCTCTTGACTTCGCGAAGCTCAACATACTCCACGTCTGCTGACATAGAGAGGGCCCGAGCTGAGGCTAATGAACTATGTCCCATCGCTGCTGAGGAGGAGTGGGAGCTAAGTCAACATCAGAAATTCTTGGATGCCACCAGTCGAATGGTGGTGGAGATGCAACGCTCATTCGACTACGTCAATCCGTCCATGGGGGGAGTCGACCCCCAAGTACTATAACAATTACAAACCCTTTAATGGTACTCTCGTGCTTCGATTCTCTTCTTTCTTTTAGTGCCATAACATGCACGATTTCCACTATTTTCACTGGTTCATTGCATCCTTATATTGTTTGCAAAACGTCCAGAGACAATTCCCTAAGCTCACATGGGTCGAGCCATATGTGAGAAACAAGAGATAGTCGCCTTATCACCCACCTAATATAGTAATGTAAACCGGGCTTCGGACATCCGGGGTTTGGATAACCGGTCAAGATTTCTGGGAAGTATGGGAGACCTGACTGAATAAGGAAGTTCTCAGAACAACCAAATTACCATTTTTTGCAGCGTGCTCTTGTGCACGAATGGTGCAATGCCAGGGGCGCTGAAATCGGTCCGAACAGATGGAAGTGGGTAGTGTGAATCACAATACCCAAGATTCAGAACACTGTGGGGGTGGTGTGACAATAAAGGATGACCGTTAACCGTGGCGGAGAAACTGTATCCTTACTGTGTTAGCCTGAAATGCGTACAACAAATTAGGGTCAATCTTGGACCATGTTTGAAACATGGGACCATTTCACAAATGTTGTCGATCAATCCTTCGTGACATTGGTCCAGGACAGTAGGTGGACCCTAGGTCGAGCATCCATACTGTTAGGGGTTCCTTCCAAACATGACTAGTCTTCCGGAACATTGGCCCAGGATGGTAGGTGAGCCGATGCAGCATGGGACCAAGCCGTTAGTGGGTCCCTTTAGACATGAAAGAGGATGGAGATCCAAATAAGGGGCATAAAAAACATGGGAAGTGGAGTGTTGTTTTGTTCAAACAGAATCCAACAATCATGAAATTACACCACCATGGTGGGGGTATGCTAGATGGGCACATTGGTTTGATCATGGATCATTCCCTCTTCAGACAGGGACTCATTGGCGAGGGAGTCTATCACTTCCCACTATCATCATGGGGTATCCTGAACTAGTTGAAGGCAGAGATTGTGGTTTTTCGGTTCCCTACGAGGGGTCCGGCCAAGGGGCCTGAAAAGGGGGAGAATAGGTTTTATAACTCTTGGGGGATGGACCTTGTAAAAAATGTCTTGGTGTCTCTACATATCCCATAAGGATGAGAATCAAGCCTTACGTAGTTCTGGAGGCATAGTTTAGCGTCATGTAGGACGATAAGAATCCAGGTTGCATCGGTACATATCCCACCAAAACTACTAAGCCCATGCGAGTCATGATAGATGTGGGAAACAAGGAGTAATGGAGAACTTCCTTACATAAGAAGGGGCAGGTTAGGGATAAGGGACACTCGTTGAATACCGGCCCAATGATGCTAACATGTCCATATGGTGCACCTAGACGCGCAAAGAGATAGAGCCGAGTATTTCAAAATTCCACTTGAACATGACAAAGTGGAAATGTGTGAACCATGATGCTTGGAATTTGGATCACAATGATGGCGGCATGATGATAGAGATAATTATTAACCATGGAGGAAACACAGTATCTAAATCCCACTAGTCTAAAATGGGGACATAAAAATTAGGGTCGACCATTGACCATGTTTGAAACAGGGGACCATGTGACAAATGTTGTCGGAAGTCTTCTGGGGTGTTGGCCTAGGATAGTAGGTGAGCCGATGCGGTATGGGACCAAGCTGTTAGGGGGTTCCTTCAAACATGAAATATGATGATGATCCAAACAGCGAGCACATGAAGCTTGGACATGGAATGAGGGGACGTCCCCGTGAAAATTCCACACTCCTGGATCTTTGTCAAAATGCATCTGGACACGTTAATGGGAGTATTAGACAATGGGAGTCGAGTCCCTTCCCATAAGGAGATCTTAGTTTAAGGTCACAGAATTCAGACCATGGATGGGAGGAAACACGGAAGGCACACCGTGGGTAATTTGGATAAATCTCGACGTGGATGAGGACATAATCTCATACCACACCACACGACCCCCCTCAAGAGAGGTTTTAGGTCAAGGGACCGAAATTGAGTGTTGAACTGGGCTTGAGCAAGGTGAAAAGGAATTCCTACCTACCCCACGGGGATGGGGATCAAGCTGCATGTAGTTCTTGAAAGGGTTTTAGTTTAAGGTCTTAGAACTCGGACCATGTACGGGTAAGGGGAGCAGGGGACACACGGTAAGGTGGTTACAAATCATGACGTGAATGAGTACATGAACTGTATTTTCCATGCATTTTCTGGGGGAAGTGCTCGAGTCGAGGGACCGAATGCAAAAATTAGGCTAGGCCCGTGGGGAGTACCCAGGCACTCCAACGTATCTCATAAATATGAGGATCAACCCATACATATTTCTGAAGGGTGGAATGGTAAGGTACCTGTGCTAGGGAAAAAGAGAAGTGTGGGCGTGGCCCTTGCACCAAAAGACGAATAATTTGATAAATCTTGTATGTCCTTTAAGGTGAGTAGTTTTTTCTGTGAAGCGACAAGCCTAGGGTAGCAATCCTTGGTGTCACCACAAGAATCAACCCATAGTAGGCGTTGACAAATGGTATGGCACGTGACCAATACCCAACGTGATGTCCTCCATGATGAGGTTATCACAATGTAGTGTCGTTTTTCATTGTGCGACCGGATGATAATGTCACAATTTAGGGTCATGTGATGGGACAAGCATGCATTTTAACGTCATGTAGCGCAGACGTAGTAGAGGCAATGCTAGGCAAGGAATGTGTATAGTGTCATGAATCCCAACAAATGTGAATAGAAAAATGATCCCACATCACACTATATGCCACTCCGAGAGCGAGACATCAGGCTGAGGGGCATATATAGAGGTAATAGGTGAAACAGGGGAGAGAGACTAGCTCCCCAAATGGGCTGGACCCAAAGAGGAGGCGTCCGGGCGGTCCTACATATCCCCTTAGGATGGGAATCAAGCTGTACGTACTTATAGATGGAGATCTTATTTTATAGTCGTAGAGCTTGGATTGTGGGAGCCCTGAAGGAAACTGTATTGCAGCTTCGTCCACCTGACATGCAGTGGTGCACTGAGGGATAGCGCCAAAAGTGTCAAGATTCTACCTAGACACGATGGGGGTGGAGTATAAGGTGAATCATGCAACCAACATTCAAGGACCGAAGGGGCTAGTGTGATGACATGGGATTACTACTGACCGTGGCGGAAAAGCAGCATCCATATCGCATTAGCTTGAAATGGGAACAAAAAACAAGCATCGACCGCTAACCATATTCTCAACGCAGGATTTTTTATCAATTTTTTTGTCCAAAACCCTCAGGGGCGTTGACCTATATCTGTAGGAGATCTTTTAGGCATGGTATCGAGGCCGCTCATGGGGGTCCCTCCATGTTTGAGAGATAATGGAAGCTCGAATGAAGTGGAACTGGAATATTGGAAAGTGGAAGGAACTTGACCAAGTTGAATTTGACACTCTGGTCCTAGACCAGAGTACTCTTATCCCATGGGTGAACCACTACAATGGGTCAAGAGACTCAACTTGAGGGTAACCAAGAGATGGCAGATTCCCGGGAGAAGTGTGGAATGGTGCCAAAAAAACCTTGTATCATACCTATATATATCCCCTTCTTAGAGAGGGATAGGCAAAGGGGCCTAAGTGACCGGGAGATCGGGAGATCTCTAAGAGGTGGGGTTGGACCCGAATTCTAGTCATTCGGGTGGTCCTACGTATACCATGAGGATGGGAATCAAGCCACACATAGTTCTGGAGGGTTCCTTTTAATGTAACTCGGGACGGAAAGATGCATTTTAACGTCCTGCAGGACGAGAAGGGGGTGGGAGATACACCCAGTCAAGGGAAGTGTATGGCATGGCGAACAAACCATCGTGAATGAGGGAATAATCACTCATCACACCATATACTTCGGGTATAAACTGGGATAAGGGGCCCGAGATGTCCAAGGGGACTGACCAACTTGTAGTTTAACGTCTTGTAGTAAGGACGAGGGCCATGGGCCCAGAAAGGCCGAGAGGCCTGAGGTTGGGCCCCGGTGAGGGGAGTACGTATGGCATAGAAAACAACCTGATGTGAATGAGGACATAATCCCACACCACTCCGTACACTCTCAAAAGAGAAGACCTGGGCCGACGACCTGAAAAAGGCCAAGGGGCCTAATAGACGGTGGTTTGGTCAGGAATGCCTGACTGGCTTGTAGTTTAACGTCTTGCAGTATGGACGAGGAGGGGAGTAGGACTCCCTAGATGGAGGAGGTGTATGACATTATGAGTAGCCCAACGTGAATAAAGACATAGTCCCACACCACACCGTATAATCCCCTTATAGAGAACCCGGGCCAGGGGCCCAAAAGGACGAGGGGTCGGATTGTTGTTTGGTTTAGGAAGGCTTGACCGGTTTGCAGTTTTACGTCTTGCATAGGGGACGGGGCCAGGTGCTCGAGAAGGCCAAGAGGCTTGAGGCTGAGCCTTGGTCAGGGAATGTGTACGACATGGAAAGCAACCCGACGTGAAGGAGGGCATAATCCCACACCACACCATACATCCCTTATTGGATAATCGAAGACGTGGGCCCAACCGTTGGCACCAACCAGAGGGAAGTTTGTCGCTTTGGGATGGGGCATAATGAATCACTGCACTCTATGTTTGGGATATCTTGGGGTGGACCCAACGATCCAGGACACTATTAACCATGTTCGAAACACAGTGTCCCTATGATGGCCTTATATGGGAGCAACCAATGAGCATCAATGGAAGATCAAAATTGAAACGTGAGATGTGTATCAGATTTTTGCTCGGAAAACCACGGGGGCGTTGGCTCATATCGGTAGGAGAGCTCTTGGGCATTGTATCCATGCCATTCTTGGGGGTCCCTCTAGGTGAGGAATGTAATGGAATCACAGTCATGGAGTGGGTCAAGAATAGCTGTACCCATCTATGAAACAGGAGAACTTCTCCAGGGAGGGGAACGTATAGCCGGTTCAAGGATTACTCGACGTAAATTGGGGAAAAAGTGTGCACCCTGCAATATGTCTTAACCCGAGGGGGATATTTTTTCTTTGGGCTGGGCCAACAGACTAAATGTCTAGGCGTTCCTACATATCCCATGAGGATGGGAATCAAGCCATACATAGTTCTTGAAGTCCATGCAGTTTAACGTCATGCGGTGAAGACATGGAATGATAGAAGAATGGGAGTGGGCACATGGTGAGACCATTTCAATCCTCATATGAGTGGGGATAAGGAAGCCTATTCCACACCATGTGAGGACCCTACGAGAAAAGCATACCAAGGGGGGACAGTCAAAGGGAAAAGATCAGGCTGGGCTCAAGAGAGGATGTCTGAGTGTTCCTACGTATCCCATAAGAATTGGAATCAAGGCACATGTAGTTTAGAAGTGCAGTTTGACATCATGCGGGATGAGATGTGTCTACTTTTGAGATATGCACGGTGTGGCGGGAAACCCGACGTGAATGAGGACATAATCCCACACCACACTGTACGATCCCATAAGAGAGCCCGAGTCATGGAAGGCCAAGGGGCCTTAGTCAGGAAGGCCTGACCAACTTGCAATTTAACGTCTTGCAGCAAGGACGGGGGCCATGGGCCTGGAAAGGCCGAGAGGCCTGGGGCTGGTCCTCGGTAAGGAGGCCTGACCAGTTTTCAGTTTAATGTCTCAAAATGAGGATGAGATGTGGGGGGAAAGGGGATTCCTTGGACAGGGGAGGTGTACGGAATGGCGAGTAACCTGATGTGAATGAATACATAATCCCACACCACACCATACAATTTGAAAAAAGGGAGCCTGGGCCAGAGGCCCGGGGCTAGGCCTCGGTTAGGGAGGCCTGACCAGCCTGTAGTTTAACATCATGTTGGATGAGTGTGTAGTTTAGGGTCATGCGGTACTGTATCACGCAGTTTATGGTCCTTCATGACCATACAGTATAAGGTCTTGCGGGACCAAAACATGCAGTTTAAGGTCATGCGGGACCGTACAGTTTAGGGTCATGCAGGACCAAGGTGCATAGTTTATGGTCATTGGGGACCGTAATGTTTAAGGTCATGCAGGACCAAGGGGCTCAGGCAAAGTATTTCTTGAGAAACTTGGCGTTGGTGGGAGGTTTTATACGCTCAACATCCATGTTCTCCAAAAAGTATGCTCCACTGGGGTAAAACTTATGAATGATGTAAGGTCCATCCCAGTTGGGCTCCAGCTTGGGTGGTTTCCTGCCGGGGAACATTGGCGCTCTGAGGGCCAACACCAGGTCACCTTGCAGAAAATATGGAAGGTGAACCTTCTTGTTGAAGGCTCTGGATATCTTATTCTGATGCCTTTCCAGATTGTGCAGGGCATGAAGCATGTTCTCGTCCAGTGCTTCCAATTCAGCTAGATGGATTTAGGCCACCTTAACTGGCGCCTGTTGGTCATAGATCGCAGTGCGTAATGACGGAAGCTAGATCTTGATGGGAAGGATGGCCTCAGCCCCATACACCTGGGAATATGGGGTCACCTGGGTGGAATTGCGAGTCATCATCCGATAGGCCCAGAGGGCGTTGGGGAGCTTGTCCGGACAACTTTTCTTGTTCTGAACAACCATTTCATACAGAATATTAGAGAGTTTTTTGTTAAACGCCTCGATATGTCCATTCTCCTGTAGATGATAGCGAGAGGTATGGTTCGAACAGATGTTGTACATGGCCTACAATTTCATCAGCTCAGCTACTCAGAAGTTGGTGCCGTTATCAGTGAGGACAGCATGAGGGACTCCAAATCAGTGGATGATATTGGAGCTCACGGAGTCAACGACGGAATATGCCTTAACCTATTTGAGTGGAACTGCCTCTGCCCACTTGGAGAAGAAATCTGTATCAGTCAGGATGAACCTGCATTGGCGAGCTATCACCGGTGGGTATGGTCCCACGACATCGAGTCCCCACACCGAAAATGGCCAAGATTACTTGGTGGAGTGGAGAGGCTCTCGAGGCCGATGTAGGAAGGTAGCATAAACATCGAATGCATGGCATCTCTTGGAAAACTCAATACAATCATGGATCATAGAGTTCCAGAAGTACCCCAATCTCCAGATCTCATGGGACATCGTTGGCCCAGCCTGGTGGGCACCGCAAGAACGGGCGTGAACCTCTTGCATGACCTGAGTAATCTCGATTCCTTGAATGAAATGGAGGATAACACCATCGAAGATCCTCTTATAAAGGATCTGCTGAAGACTGGGACCACTCTGAATGGTAAACTGCAACGCGTGATGTCGGATTTGCTCGTGCTCGGCCTGATCATCCTGGAGGCAACCATTTTAGAGATACTGGACAAAGGGTGCCCTCTAGTCGGAAGTGGCCTTGACCACTGCATCTGAAGAACCTGAGGCTCCTGGCGTGGAGGATCTGGAAGTAAGATGGCTTACCTGCGGGCCATCATCATCCTTCGGGGTGACGAGGGCAATGACCCTCTAGTTTCCCACATGTATGATCAAATAATCCTGTTTGGGATCCACAAGTGACGCAGCTAAGCTGGCCAAAGCGTCTGCTCGATCGTTCTATGACCGAGGGACATGGGTAACCTCTGGTCGGGAAGGAAATTGGGCCATTAGCCGGAGGGTGTACTCCAACAATGGCATTATCTCTGGCTTCCTAATGACATAATCACCATTGACCTCCTTAATGACTAGTTCGAAATCCCCTTTTACGTACAAATGGGGCACATCGATCTGAAGGGCCATCTCGAGGCCAGTGATAAGAGCCGGATACTCTGCCTCATTGTTGGTAAAGCCTTCTGACAACAGGAATGAGTATGGCAGAATGGATTGTTCCAGGGTGATAAAGACAACACCTAGACCCACACTATTCAGCTTAGGATCATTGATCCTCCTACCGGTGGGGCTCCGGTAGGCACCGTCGAAGTGTATTTTCCAGCATGAGATGACATGATCAACTGAGAGGATTGCCTCGTGAGGAAAATCCAGGTCCAGGGATAGATCCACGGAGGTTGGATGGGCAGCTAATAAATCAGTCAATGCATTTCCCTTGACAGCCATTTGAGGCATGAACCTGATGTCAAATTACAGGAGGATCACCGCCCAACGTGCTAGTCGGCCAGTCAACATGGGGCAGTTCAGAATGTACTTAAGTGGGTCTACCCGAGAGACTAAATGTTCTTCATGGTGTTGTAGGCAATGCCACAATTTATGGATGGTGAATACGAGCGCAAGGCATCTCTTATCAATGGGGGAGTATCTGGTCTTCATGTCGAGGATCATGCAGTTGAGATAGTAGAGGTTATTCTTTGTGCCCTCACTGTTCTTCTAGGTGAGAATTGCACCGAGAGACTGTTCCAGGGCGGTCACGTAAAGGACCAATGGATTTCTAGAGACGGGTGGAATCAAGACCGGAGGTTGGATCAGATACCGATTGATTCCCTGCAAGGTAGTCTGACATTCTTCATCCAACTCATAGGCGATGCCTTTCTTCATGAGAAGGGAAAAGTTCTTACACTTGCCATCCAGATTCGCAATGAATCGGCGTATATAGGCTAAGTGGCCTTGGAGACCTCGAATCCCCCAAATACTGCTCGGGGGGTGGCATCTGGCTGATTGGTTTGAATTTCCCTGGGTCGATCTCGATGCCTCGGTACCTGACAACAAATCTAAGAAACTTCCCGGAGGTGACCCCGAAGGCACATTTCAACGTGTTCATATTCAGGTGGCGGGAAGGGAGGAAGTTGAACACTTTTTCAAGGTCCTTGAGATGATCCTGGAGCTGATGAGATTTGACCACCAGGTCATCCACATAGCATTCCACCAAAGTCTCAAGAATAGGCTTGAATATGCGGTGCATGGCTCACTGATAAGTGGCACCTGCATTTTTCAGGCCGAACGGCATGACCTGGAATCATAATGTACCTTGGGGTGTCTTGAAGGCATTGGGATCCTCATCTTCAGGGGCCATCAAGATCTGGTTATATCCAGAATACCCATCCATGAAAGAGAGGGCATGGAACCCGACAGTGGCGTCAATCAACAACTCTGTCACTGGGATTGGAAAATCATCCTTTGGACAGTGGTGGTTGAGATCGCGGAAGTCGATGCAGACTCTAATCTGTCTATTCTTCTTCCTGAATAGCATGATTTTGGCCAGCCACTTAGGGTACTAGACCTCCTTGACGATGTTTTCTTTGATAAGCTTGTCAACCTCAGCCTCAACCATGGCATCGTGAGAAGTGTGCATCTTTCTGTGAGGCTGCTTGAATCCATGATGGTTTTTCGGGAGACCAAGGCAGTGAACGGATACCTGAGGATCTAGTCCCAACATCTCGTCGTAACTTCAGGAAAACACGTCACGATGCTTCTTGAGAAATTCTACATACCGCTGCTGCTCCTCGAGGGACATGATGGCACTAATTAAGGTGGGTCTCAGATCTGCCTTGCAACCAAGGTTCACCTACACCATTTCATCGACCGTGGTAGCAACGCCTTCCTCAAAGGCAGGGGGAGCATCCTCTAGGTATTCTTCTCCACTTGTGGAGGGATCTTCCACAGAGGGAGTTGCTTCCGAGACACCAGGATATGATGGATGAATTGTGCCATCTTGAGAGGCGGTGGTTATCGCATCGGTAGTCTCTACTGAGACCATGGAAATGAAAGCAGTTGATCCAATTCCGCCTGGCCTTCGGCCCAAGGGGCCACGCTTGATGACATCGAAGCAGTGGTGGTGTTTCAGATTAAGATGATTGATTCCAGACCAGTGGAAGAGACACTTATGACGTACAATCGTTGCCATGAGTCTGATGTTTCAGAACCGCACAGGGGTAAGAGGTTCCAGGATCACCTGAACCTGGTTAGTGTAGGAGTACGAGGTGATTTCATGACATTTCTTAGACCTGGAAATATGCCTTCCCCTTAAACCCGAAATAACAAAACACTGCCCCATGTCGGGGGTCGTGGCCTCCAACAGATGGATTGGAAAAACATAGGTGTCATCTAGACCTGCCCATGGATCACTTGTGGTCGGGGCAGGTTTAACCTCGTTTGCCTGGATTTTCTTGTCCTTGCTCTTGTAGTAGTCAGCATCCAGATAACAGGATTCACAAAAGGAAAACAGAGACGCATCTCCATGGAGAACGCCTAATAGACCATTGAGGGAGTATTTGATCCATTGGTGATATGACGAAGGGACCGCTACATGCATATCGAGCCATGGCCTGCCCATCAAGGCATTGTACACAGTATCCTGGGAGACAACCATGAATTCAGTGTTGGCAATTAGACCACTGAACTGGGTCTTCATGTGGATCATGCCAACTAGAGTCTGCTCGGTCTTGTCATATCCCTGGATTATGAGGTTAGAGGGAGTTAGATCGCCCTATGACAAGCCCATCTTCCACAGTGTCCAATTCAGGATTAGGTTAATCCCAGAACCCGTGTCAACGAGGCAGCAGCGGACTTCCACGCCTTTGAACTGACCAGTGATGTACAGTGGTCGAATGTGCCCCTGTGTGGGAGAGTCTTCATCTTCACCATAAAATTAGATTACTGCTTGGCATTCAGCACTATCAATTACCTCAGTGTGGAAGGCTTCTGCAACTTCTACCTCCGTCTCAAACTATAGGGGGATCCTTAGGGCCTCAGCAAGTGCTTCATGCATTTCAGACAACAGGAAAAGAGCCACAAGGATAGAGAGCCTTGCTGGAATGCCGACAAGGTTCTTCAAAACATCATAAATTCTTTCCAAACGTGAGAATCTGCTTACAGGAGGTCATTCCGTAATTGGAGGCATGGTGGGCCCCGCCGGTTTAACCGGCGGTTGGCTGATACTGGGTACATCATGATGCCTACTAGTTGAGGCCTGGAGGGCAGCTGTCGGATGATGACCGGATAGCTGAGGTTGGCCTCTAGTAGGGTGAGGCTGTCCGCAGTATGAACAAGACAGCTCTTCCTGATATAGTAGCACGAACGGCAGTGGAGGTAGATCTGAGGGCACCAGATGAGGTTGTGCATGCAGGCTCTGTGCTGGGCATGTTTGGTTTCAGTGGAATGCACGACCTGGCTGAGAGTGCCTGATGATGTGCCTTGAGGACCAATGTGATCGTGGTTTCACTGACGTTGACGTCGGCTATGGACATTAGGGAGGCTCACCTGGCGTTCCCCCTCATTGGTAGTCATATAGGGATTTACCAGCTCCACGATATTAATGAAAGCGTACCCCTGACTGCCACATGATGAATCATCCACCACTAGGCTGATTCTCGGAGGGATCCCCATCTCAGGGGGCATAAAGATGCCAAGAGTGCGAGATGATGATGGAAGTGGGGGAGCGTGATGCGTCTTCTTATGTCGCCGCTGCTTTCCCTTTTGGGATGAGGCCTGCAGAGATGACGACGCCTATGTACTGGTTGCTTCCTCCGAAAGTTCCAGCTGATTCAAGCATGCCCAAATGATAGCATGGGCATATGAGACTGTTTTACGAGCCATCCAGTCATCTTACTTCCGGGACCCACGGCTGGGAACCTGCTGCCACTCGCCTTCATCATCACTACAGCTTTGCGATCTAACAAAAACACACGCTACTTGTGTTGGAGTCGGGCCTATCCTGACTATGTTTTTGTTGAACTAGTCTTGGAGCCAGTCTTTAAACACAATGCACTACTTTAGGGTATGCCCTAGGATCCGATGATAGGGGAAGTAGTTGGGGTGATCGTTAATATTTTCCTCTACCGGCCTTCTCCACTCAGGTAGGCGCACAATCCCCTGCTCTAGGGCACTGCGGATGTAACCAGGGAACTGATTCTGGTTGAACGAGTAAGTATGGGCCCTTCTTTCTGGAAAGGGAGCTCTGGGGGCTTGGCCCTGGCGAGGGGCCTGAGGGGCCTGCTGAGGAGGCAGAGCCGGATTGTCCCGCCTAGGCGGTGGTAGCACATTGCGCGCGGGAACCTATTGGTTCTAAGTCAGTCGCTACTGGGCAAGAGCCTATGCCTGAGGAGGAGGGCCTCTGCGAGGTTGCAGAACTGGTTCCACTGGAAGCAATTCTAGGTTCCTGGGGTATTCAATCTAGGCCACCGTGGCAGGCACGTCTTTGGCATACCTCCTGTCTGGGATCACAGGGGGTAGCAGACACGCATGACTAGCATGTTGTAGAGCTTCCTCCAGGCGTTGGGCCTTATCTGAGAAGTCTCGGAACCCTCCGGGGTAGTTCTGGGAGATCAGGGAAGGAACATGTTCTATTTTAACATACCCTACGCACATCGTCAATAATTTATCCTAAGTCAGTGGCATGTCGAGGGAGTATGTAAGCCCCTTCCATCGGGTGTTGAAGTCTACTACTTGCTCATCAGGCCTTTGTTTTCACTTGAAAAGGTCTTCGATGCTGGTCTTTCACGTGGTGGAGATAAACTGATATAGGAACTGCCGGCAGAGATCCTCTCAGCCGGTCACCGATCCAATAGAGAGCTGGCTGTACTAGACGAACGCAAGTCCCTCCAATGTCTGCACAAAACATTGGAGTTTGGCGTCCTCTTGCTGTGTCGGGGTTCCTAACATGGGGCCACACCTAGAAGAAAAGTGGGCCATGTGTTGTGGCGGGTCCCCTGTCCTGTTAAAGAGAGAGAAAGTGGGTTTCCCAAAACCCGAAGGTGCATGCATATCATCTAACCACATGGGATATGGCTTTCAATATGGTAGGACTGCCACCTGCCGCGTTTCCAACGCCTCGAGATGGGCGATGAGTAACGCTATAAGATCAACCGGGTGGAGGTACCTATCTTGACGGGGATCCCAAATCACGAGTGCATTACCGATCTCTTCGACATAGTAGATGGATCCAACGGCTCATGGAGCGACTGGAAGAACGTCCTGTGGGGTGGCTGGAGGAACCCAGGATGGATTCCTCAGATTTCCTCTCCATTCAGAAGGGTTTGGCGAGACATATCGCGCCCTCTTGTCATGCGTTCCGGCTTCTGCCCTGTCTGCGGGAGTAGCATGATCAGGGTTGCCTGGAGGCATCTCACCTGGGGAAATTGTTCCTGCCCCAGCTTCCCCGGCTTGGGATCACCATAGTTGGGTCGCCCCTCGATAGCACACTTGGCCAAGATTTTGTCGACCAGCCTCTTCTGATCAGCATGTTGTTGGTGCAACACGGCCTTCTTGAGGTCTTTGTCCGTCTTCTGCACTGAGGTAGACGGGTCAGAGTGCTTGATAGTTCCGACGTGCTCCTTACCCTTACCGGAAATCCGAATGAGTACCAGCGATTTGGTGGGTACATGGAGGCCTATAAGGTTCCTCTACTGATGGGTAATCCTCCCTGATGGGCTTAGCAATGGTGGTACACCCTCAGGGGGTAAGTCTCCATCGAGAAACTTCAGTTCGTCCTCCTTGTCCATTATGTCAGCCATGTGGACTGTGACCCCTCGTGGAGGCATGACCTCAATGTCGCATAACGAATCGGGCTACCGCCAGATATGACTGAAGAGGAGGGCGGCATACTATCCCTAACCACGGACTTTCACATGGGGGGTATCTTCCCTGATGATTTTGCAGAGTACTTTGAAACTCTTGACACATTTTTTTTGGAGGACACTCTGGCGACCTGGTGCTTCAAGGTGCTGGGCCACGGAGAGTAAGGCCAAATCAACCAGGTGACATTGCTCTTAAATTTCCTCAAAGTGATCTCAGCTTCTGGGGTACACCACCTACTCATAACGATGGTGGATGTGCATCACCCATAGGGTTTGGCAGAAGCACTCTACTTCCTCCAGGGTGAGGGATTCCGGCGCAAAAAAGTTCGACAGTGCCACCGGCCAGATCTTCTCTGGGAAGTGGTCCGCCACGAGAATGTTCCAGAGGCTCCTAGGCTCGGATTCCGGGGCTGGCCCCGTATTGCCCCACCTGTCAACTGGTGGTGGCTGAGGAACCGGTAGCGGTACCAAGGTAGACCACAGGGATAGTAAACTAGGTAGCGGAGAATACATCGAATGAGCTGACTGGATGCTGATCTCCAGGCCATCCTCCAAAGAGTGGTGTGACCTAACCACAATTTCGTGATATGACGGGCTGACCATCACAACGTCTGGTGCAAGGATTGAGGTCACCGGCAATGGGTCGCGTCGTTGCTCAACCGCCGTCGGTCTCCAAAATAGATCTCCATGGTCTCTTGTAGAGGTAGAGGGAGCTTCTGGTGACGAAGGTGGTGAATGCACAATCAGAACCTGCGGGATTCCCATGATTTTATCCTCCTGAATGTACCTGTGAATATAGGCAGGAATCCGATGGACTTCACTTTCTGGGAGAATGAGTTTGACACATCTTGTTCCTACCCCGGTCCTTGACACGGAGGACCGAGGAGAAGGTTCCATCGCTGAGTCGCATTCCGCTTTAGAATTAGAGAAGCGGGTTGGTTTGATCTCTGCCCGGGCCTTCCCAGGATTCTTTTTGTGGCGGCAATGACCCACTCTCCTTCCACTATATGGCTCTTCGGGACATGTCTAATTCCCGACATGTAGTCTCGGGGCCGCACTGGTGCTAGGGCGGAGAGGACATCCGCTTGAGACGGCCAGGGTGCGAGGGGAACCGGGGTAGACGTCGAAGGGTACATGGGGAGGACCTCCATGAATAGCACTCCTATGGGAAGAACCTCTGTTGGAACCGGTAGGAGCATGGAAAGGACCATCATGCTCGACACGGGTGGAGCGAGGGTGACCTTCACCCCTCTGGTTTCTAGGGTGAGTAAGACCTTTGCCTTCTGCAGAGAGAATGTAGGGAGGATCCCCATGCTAGAGAGGGACTAGATAGACAATACCTTCACATCGATTGTCGGGGGAAGGAGGACGAACTCCATACCCGGTGTGGTGGGCACGGGAGAGGCTTCTACGCCATGTATCACTGTCGCGGGGCATGTCTTCATTCGAGATGGGGGTAGCACGAGGCATACCTCCATGACGATATTCGGAGTGGGGAAGTCCCACGCTCTATGGAGTGGTGGTATAGGGAGGGCCTCTGTACAGGGTGACATCACTCAGGCCTACGACCCGGAGAGTCAACCCAGTCAGCCCATGGGGCGGTTGGGGCCTCGATCCCGATCGGGCATAGGAGTTCCCCTGCACAGTGCGTGAAGGGGCTTCACGGTGCACGTCAGAGGTGGATCGGTCCACAGTAGTTGTTGACGTTAACGCCCCTTGACGGGCGTCCTCATCTCGGGCCCGACACTGGCGTCGGGTCAGACGAGCCTGTGCAGGTGGTGCAGGGGCATAGCCTCCCTGCTCATCTTTAAAAGTCGTACGACGACACTGACACTGTCGGGTGGGGGCCCTTTTTTGGAGTGCATAGACCGGGGCCCTGGTAGGGCTGAATTGGACATCACCCACCCCATCATCATAAGTCATGGAGCCGTTGAGGCGTTCTGAGGATAGGCTCCCAAAAGGATTGAACGTTGGGGTGGGGAGCAGGGGCTCCCAGTGCGGCTATCGAGGGCGGCGTTGACGGCGGGGCCTGGTTGCCTCCAGGTCCTGGTAGGCCATATGCCGGGTTGGGATGACCCCTTCCTCCTTGTACCTACGTACAAGGTCATTGATCACCCTTCATTGGATAATCTCTGATGAAGAGAGGGGACGTGGGCATCCCTCATTCATGGACGTAGATGTCATTGTGGCAATAGTGGAGCCACACGGAGCGGTTGTGCTGGTATCGCCCCCGCCCCTGCATTGGCGAGCGGGAGTTGATCGTTTCTCCATAGTAGCAATTTGGTTCATGGGAAGCAGGGAGACGAACATGTCAGCACTGCGAGGAAAGGAATCGACAACCAGTTCCCCAGTGATATTCCGTCTTCTGTTGCTGAAAAGAGGGATCCACGCCGACAATGTTGCAGAATGGAACGCCCCACGTTCTACTGCCCCAACTTCTGGTGAGTTTCACGCCAGGCCCATTGTTTGCTTAGCGGGACCCGGTGCTAGATATCTGGCTCTAGTGACACTTCAATATACTGATGTCTCGAGCTCTACTAATCTCCACATTGAGGAGAAGAACATCACATCATGTTCACCATTTCTATTTCTGATGCTTTCTCTAGGGATCATGCATCCATCCGTTTTGGGCGCGACAGGCACGACTTTTTTTGTTACCACTCATTCCCGCTTTCCAAAGGTGGGTGACATTCACTCCTTATTCAAGGATGTATTCTCCTTGATCAAAACCAAGATGATGGGACGTCAGTTCTTCCTTCCACGGATTCCTCCTTGGAACTCATCACCTAGTCCGGGTATACCTCATAGATTTAATACATTTTTCATGAAACTATTCCTAGTGACATCTTTCCATGGACTCCGGTTAATTACACTGCTTCTGTCAGGACATTCCAAAGGGCCTGTTTAGGGCAGCAACCTTCTGTTGGGGAAGTAGTCACGTCGAGGAATCATTAAAGTGTCTGAACACTGGGGGATTGGCGTGTATGTTGTTGGTCCCTTATTATAGGGATTCTTGAGGGAGCGGAAGCCCGAGGAATCCCACATCGAACGCGGGGAATCATATTCCATAGGCATGTATCTGAGGTTTTCTTCAGCTTCCCATGTTTAACATGGGTTATGGCACAAGTTTAATGTCTGGCGGAGATGGATCGGGCTGATCAGAACAATAACTGGAGTGGATCAGATTGAGGAACCCCTCTTGAGGGAACACCGATATCGGATCCATCCCATGGGTGTCTTTCCGGATGCTACGGAGGGAAGTGGGGTGGCATGATCTCACCGGGATATGGCGGACTGGGTAAGAATCAGGGTGGATGATGGAGAAGGGCATGGAGTGGAGGTGGATGAGATGGGGCTTTCATTGAGGTGATGGTGGTGATGGGCCTAAGCCTCAAAGAGACATCCTACGTATCCCCATGGTAGGGAATCAAAGTCCACGTAGTTCGATGTGGAATGGGGCTTACACACTTAGGTGGCCCAAGGATATGGGGTCGGTGAATAGACGTGAAGGGACCAGGGGTCCAGGTGGGCTTGAACCTCATGGAGGCTTTCTACGTACCATGCCTTAGCACGGATCAAAGACCATGTAGTTCAGTTTGGATACTGGAAGGCCCACTTGGAGGAGGACCTTGGTCCAATGGGTGGTGGGCTTGAACCTCGTAGAGGCTTCCTACTTACCATGACTTAGCACAGATCAAAGACCACGTAGTTTAGTTTGGATTCCGGAAGGCCGACATGGAGGAGGACATTGGTCCAATGGGTGGTGGGCATGAACCTCGTGGAGGCTTCCTATGTACCATGCCTTAGCACAGATCAAAGACCACATAGTTCAGTTTGGATGTCGGAAGGCTGACATGTGGGAGGACCTTGGTCCAATGGGTGGTGGGCTTGAACCTTGTGGAGGCTTCCTATGTACCATGCCTTAGCACGGATCAAATACCACAAAGTTCAGTTTGGATGCTGGTAGGCCCACATGGAGGAGGACCTCGGTCCAATGGGTGGTGGGCTTGAACCTCATGAAGGCTTCCTACGTACCATGCCTTAGCACGGATCAAAGACCACATAGTTCAGTTTGGATTCTGGAAGGCCGACATGGCGGAGGACCTTGGTCCAATGGGTGGTGGGCTTGAACCTCGTGGAGGCTTCCTACATACCATTCCTTAGCACGGATCAAAGACCACATAGTTCGGGTGGTGCTACGTCGGTGAACAGATGTGATGGTGAACCCAGGGAGTCCACTGGTGGTGGGATTGAACCTCGTGGAGGCTTCCCACATACCATGCCCTGACACAGACCAAAGTCCTCATAGTTTGGGGGTGCAGTTTAACGTCGTGCTAGACGGGGGTAGAACTCGACGTGAATAAACGACCGAGTAGTGGTCTTAAACCTCGTGGAGGCTTCCTACATACCATGCCTTAACAAGGATCAAAGTCCTCATAGTTTGGGTGGGTCACAATGGCTTACCGCTGGAGTGGGATGCAGTTTAACGTCATGGGGGATGGGGAATTTTCATGGTGGATGCTTACTCTAAGCCCATGTGACTCATGATCAGTGTGATAAACAAGAGCCAGCAGAGACCTGGCGATCACGTTGCGAAGAATGCGTCTGTGGGAAGCGAAGAGGGGATTACACATTAGGCGACCCATGGTGCTGGGACTTACTCCATGATGGAGGCCCATGGTGAGAAAGAGTGCAGCAGGAGAGGGATTTGACACCCACGAAAGGAGGAGTCCCGCTTCCCTATCACGTCCCCCGCTGGCCTTGGAACCGAGGAAGTGAGGAGGGGTAGGGGTAGTGCCTCCTGCATGAAAAGCTAGGGGATTATACCATTGTGGTTTCCCTTTCCCCATGGACAAACTCCACTCCAAAATAGAGGATATCATTCCATGTGAGGAAGATTCCAATCATGTGGAGATGAGTGGTGTAAAGAATGTCTGAGCCGGGGGGACCCTCCATGCGAGGCATGGGGTCAGGGCACAGTTTAAGGTCATGTGTTAAGTATGAGGTGCTCGGTAGTTTAACATCCTACATCTCAGACGAGGTGGGCTTACTCCGCACCCCTAATACATACATAATGAGTACCCTCTGCTCCTTGTGGGAGGGAAGGCATCAGCAAGGCCGTGTAGAGGGGGGGTCGCAGAGTGAACCATCGAGGGGTCCACGTAAGCATGGCTATGTGAATAAGAAATATCCATTAGCGTGCCTATGCGGAGAAGCATTAGGAAAAGCAACGCTATGGGTGGTATCGTCCAAGGGACTTTGAAATCACATCGGGTAAGCCTGGAGGGCCACACAAGAAGAGGAATTTCCAAGCAAAGGGGTCCACAGGCAGGGACCTTGCGGAGATCGGGTGCTTAGCATAGTGGAGAGAACTTGTAAAGGGGTGTGCTTCGCGAAGTGGAGTGCCTTGGCCTTAGAATGGGGCAGGGGTGCAAATGGGAGGTGCATTGGGAAGTGGAATAGCATTTGCGGAGCACTACCTCACGAAGTGGAGGTGCCTCGCGAATCATGGTGCTGCTCAGCAATGTGCTTTGCGAGGTACAGTGATCCTGCATTGGCATATAAGTCACATGTATAGGATGGGTGTTTCGCGAAGAATGAACACTCTGTGGCTACCCAGGTCCCCTTGGGGATCCCCTTCTTTCGCGAAGGCCCTTAGGCTTCGTGAAGGGTATCCCTCTCGGAAGAGGGGCTCAAAATGAGAAAAGGTGAATGCATCTTGCGAAGAAAAAATACCTCGCGGTGCTCATGATTCCAGGGATGAAGGGTTCTTCACTATTCAGAAGATGAGAAGCCGAAAGGTCAGATTGTCCATCCCTTGAGCTCAGGAGGAGCCTGATATTTATAAAAAAGGGGCACCGGGAAGTAGGGCTCACACGGTGCGAAGGGGGCTTCGGTTGCTTTGCGGCGGATCACGAACATCAATCAGTTCGCAGAGGGTTACCACCTCCTCTACTTCACGGCGGGCTCGTGAACGTCAGGAGCGTTCGCGGAGCGTTACCACCTCTGGTTCTTCACAGCGGGCTCGCGAACATCAGGGTGTTCACAGAGCTTTACCACCTATAGTTCTTCGCGGCAGGCTCGCGAATGTCAGGGCGTTTGCGGAGCGTTACCGCCTATGGGGCTTCGTGACAGCCATATTGCTCGGGGGCCCTCCACGTATGTGCTTCGTGAGGCAGCGCGAAGGCTTCTTTTTATCCTTCCTTTTTCGTCCAATATTTTGGCGCAAACAAATATCTTAGGTTTTAGCGGTTTTGATAGAACATATTTCTATATGGTTTAATGGTGGTGTGAAATGATTCTAATGTAGTGGCAAGATACTGTGATGAAAAGTAGGTGAATGATCAATGATGGGAATTTAATGATGATATTGGTTTTGTGGTGATGAAAATAACAAGACCTATGAATGAATTAACAAAGAATATATAAATAATGACTGGTTTTAGATGACTATATTAGGGTTCCCATGGGGTGATTTTCTTTTTTCTAAAAAGAAAATAAATTAAATAATAACAAAATTAAATCAACTCAAAAAATATTAGTTTTAAAATAACACTTTTATAATTTAAACAATATGAAAGGGAGATGAGTTCTATTTTTTTATATCTGTGACGATACACCCTGTGAATATGGTTAATAATTACTATAAAAATATTATAATATCATATTAATAAAATAAATATATATTTCGTAAAATTCACATGTTAATAGATGGTTAATTATTATGACCATTATGGTGAGAAATAATAATCTATAGTTTAATAATGTGTTTAAAAAAACTAAAATTATAAAGAAGTATATATTGTAAAAAAATAGTTTTGTAATATTAGGCAACTGGGTATGCTCGCACCCATTCGGGGTCAACCGATTTTGGCACTCACCCACATGGGCTCAACCAACGTTGGCCCATTCTATTAACAGTTAAATTTTTAGGCCTTCCCGCCCCACATGCACCCCAAACACGTGAAGCCTGTGGGGAAGTGGTATATTATTCATTACTATGAAAAAATATAAAGTGATATCCTATACCTCATGGATGTTAAAAAATTCTTTAGAAAAATTATCCCACATCTGGAGTTCGCAGCTATGATATTTGCATTGAAAATCTTGAGTCATTTTCTCTATTGGGAGAAGTCTTAGATATATATTGATCACAAGAGCCTAAAATATAGAATCACTCACATGGAACATAATATGCTACATTGATGATGGTTAGATCTTATAAGGGATTATGACTACTCAATCGACTTCCATCCTTGTAATGAAAATAATGTAGTGGATGATCTATATAGAAATGATCCTTACTATTTTTTCATAATGGTAATTTAGAGGGATCCAATCTTCTTAGACTTGTTAAGGAAGTAAAAGGGAATTCTTAATGAAAGAAAATCATCAATTGTGTCTCAAATTATTTATCAACCATCCTTTGTGGATAAAATTATGTATTTTCAAATAAATTTTGTGGGGATTCAGTGAAAGGTGGAATCTATAAGAAAAGATAAATCCTTAGAGTTCATGATTGATGGGGAAGGAGTCATAAGATTTAGGACACGATTATGTATACCATATAATACAAAGACAAAGAACTAGCTACTTAATGATGCACAAAGATCAACCTTCTCTATTCACCCAGGGAGCACCAAAATGTGTTAAGATATTTGAGAAATCTTTTGGTGGGACAATATGATGAAAGAGATCAATGAATATACATCATAGTTCCCGGTCTGTCAACAAGTGAAAGTTGAATGGAATAATGATAAAGGGATATTGCAGCCATCACCCATAACAACATGGATGTGGGAAACAATCACTCTGGACATTGTCACAGGACATCCTAACACATCCATAGGAAACAATGTTATATGGGTTGTTGTGGATCGTCTTACAAAGACAGCTCAATTTATCACAATTTGGGAGATTTATCACTCGATCAACTTTCTTGTATATACAACAGATAAGTGGTAAGGATGCATAAAATACCATTATCGATTGTATCTGATCATGATATGAGATTCAACCCCATGTTCTAGAACGTCTCAAACATTCTCTAGACATTGATATATGCTTCAGTACGACCTATCTTCTCCAATCTGAGTGGACTATTTGGACACTAGAACACATATTTAGATCATTTTCTATGGACCTAGCAGGAGGATGAGACTAGCACCCCCCTCTGGTTGAGTTCTCTTAAAACAATTATTTCTACTCAATCATCCTAATGGATCTATATAAAGACCCTTATGAAAAATTATATATAACACCAGTGTACTGGAATGAAGTCGGTGTATATAAGATGCTGGGACATGAAATGGTCGAAGAGATGGTAGAAAATGTGAAATACATTAAGAAACACATCCAGGATGCCCAAAGTTGACAAAGGTCTATGAAGACAATCATTGGTAGGATCTAGATTTTAAGGTTGGAGACATGGTATTCTTCCACATATGTCCATTGAAGAGGATCACAAGATTTGGGAATAAAGGAAATATGAGTCCCATATACATCAACCCCTTTGAGATTCTTGACCATGATATAAATGTGGCTTGTCGACTATCACATCCACCAACCACGTCTCAAGTGCAAGATGTGTTCCATTTATCACTATTAAGATAGTATATAACAGATCCCTCACATATAATGAATTCAGAGGTGGTATAATTGGAGAATTATTTCTCTTACGAGGAGAAACCTATGAAGATCTTAGACCATAGTGATAAAGTTATACACAACAAGACTACTCACCTAATAAAAGTCCAATGAAAGAACCATAAGTATGAAGAGGCAACCTAGGAACTGAAGGATGAAATGAAAGAGAATTACCCCCACTTATTTTCCCCTTAGTTTGTAAAATGAAATTTTGTTGGTGAAATTTCATATGGGGGAAGAATGTAACAAGACAAACTTTTATCAATGGAAAATTCCATTCTTATATTTATGTGACATAGTATAAATCACATAAAATCACATAGGGAACACAATATAAACTTTATAAATTTATAATGAATGAAAAAGGTGATTTTTCATAAATTAAGGATCCTAAACCAATAGAATAGTAACTTGGACTTTGGAATTATAATATGACCTTTATGAAAAGTAACCCGACCAATGGAATAGTAAATTCACATATGAAAGTAAAAAATGAAATTTAGGCAACTTATAAATTAAAATATGATATATTTATATCATGTAATTAGTAAACAAATGTTCTAAAAATGATAAATTTAGTATTGGTATTTTTGTGAAACATAGATATTTATGTACAATATTATAACTAATATAATGATATAAATGAATTTTTTTTTTATAAAATAGATTTATAAATTAATATTTTTTTCGTTTATTTGGAAATAGTTTTAGGAGACCATAATTAAATTTTTTGTCTTATAAAATCGGTTATAATTATTAAAATGGTATATTTCTATTAAATGAATATTTTATTTAAAAATTAAATTTCTCGTATTAAGAAAATTATTTTCATAAAATGGAGTAAATATTTTAATTTTACACATCAAAAATGTGTATGTTTGTTTTTTTTTAAAAATATTTGAATTTTGGAGAATAGTGAAATATTATAATTTTCTATATATATACATTATATGTGAAATACAATTTTTATTGAGTCATTACTAATGAAAGAACCATGGGTTAGAAATAAAATGAATTATTTAATATATTTAGTCCTATGAATCAAGGATATTCATAGAATTGATCCATAATAATAATAATAATAATTCAAAATAATCAAAAAACACCCATCTCCTCAACTATAAATACCACCCCTCACCACCTATTCTCCACACACTTCCAAAGACATGATCCTAATCCAAATTCTGACTAATCCACTTCGAAATTCACTTCCCTATATAATAGATCCTTTAGACTCAGCAAAATAGATAATCCAATTCCCATAAGTATGTTCTCAAGGAGAATAGTTCAAGAGGTAAAACCCCTTTCACTTTCTTTTAATTTATTAAAATTTATTTTATTTTCTTTTCTTATCATCTCCTCACCGACCGTTATCCAAGTGGAATTATGAATCCAGTATCTCTCATATAATTTAATGTTATTATGTTAATCGTATAATCTATATTAATTTCTTTTCCACTCACATTTTCTTATAAAAATTAAAATATCGATTTGATGTGTTAATTTATCATATTCAAGGCCGGTGAGTTGTCAATTTAATTTATCACATTCAAGGATGTATAGAAAACAATTTTTATTGTTACAAACGATTATTATATAGGTATTATAGATTATTTAATTTTCCAAAACCATTATATATATATATAATATTATATAATTGAACAAAACTAGTTTGTAATGATCTAGAAACCACCAAATTAATCTAAATGATTATCGTTAACATTTTATCCAATGATTACTCCTCATAACAAATAAAAAATGATATATAAGACATAATAAATTACTTGAAGTTTATTAATAACATAAAATTTCAATTATGGACAACTATTCTAATTTTTCACAATCTTTCATAATTGTATACAAATGAACTGATCATGAAAACCAAGGAAATGAACACTCTCAAATGATGAAATTGTATCTTATAAATCATAAAAAGGCCACAAATAAACATAATGAAATTATAATAAATATAATACAAATACAAAAGTTTATGAATTAATTAACCAATGGATTTAATTTTATTATTTATGTCATTATATTCAAGTCTAGAACACTTTTAAACATAATGTAAGGGATTCTTTCTGAACATATATTTTCCCTCCAGGTTACACTTTATCACTCTTTACCCTAATCTAAATATTTTCATATTTTATGTAATTATTATAAATTCTATGTATATTCCCCAAAATCATGTATCCAAATCAGTTCATCCCTCTTTGATGTGTAAATACATGTTTTAGAAAGGTTATCTTTTCATTTCTTCCCAATCAGAAAACCCGATTAAAAGGAACAACGTAATTTCATACCAATTTCCAAGTGCACTCCGTAATCCATTTTATGACACAATTATTTTTCTAAAAGCTCTCATTTTATAAGGAATAAATATCTAGGATCATTTATTTTTTTATACAAATTTTTTTTCTTTTCATGTTTTAATGATTCTTTAAAATTTTAACATAAACCAAACTAAATTTATTTATTTCTAAAGTTTCTTAAACCCTCTTTTAAATGTGTTAACTTTTGTTTGACATCACATATAATGATCTATGAATATTTTCCATATGAATTTCCATGTATGATTTAATTCCATTCTTTCATGCACACCATTATGATATTCCTTTTTTTATTCTTTTTAACATAATTATGATACCCAATTCATTCCACGGTAACCTTTATGTTTATGTTTGATTATTTAGGTATGATTCTTCATGTGTAACACGTATACATGAATATATAATAATGGGTTAACCAAAATAGATCTCTAATTCATGGGATAATGTTTAGTCTCATGATATATCAGGGGAAATTGTCTTAGTGGTTATCCTTGACTCATGCTCCATGCAAAACTATATTGGTTGATATCCTTGAATCATGCTCCTCCATGTGAAATGGTCCTTGAATTATTCTTATGTGAAGTTTTATATTGTTCCTAAATTTCTATGATTACATTATTCCATTATCCCATTATCTTTATGTTATTCTTACATATGAATATTAATGTTACATGCCTTTTTATGTCACCATGTTATTCTTTCTAACCAATATGACATGATTTATTATTATGTTTATTACCTTACTAGGATCTATTAGCTCATCCATTTGTTCATGTATTACCCAGTCCATCTTATGGTGATTTAAAGTCACAATGGATGATCATATATCATTATGAATATTAAATAAAGGGTTTTTATGATGTTTAATTATGTACCTAATCTTCTAATGAAACTTGACATTACGATCCTTGGTGTGTATTCGATGCTTATTTATGCATAAAATCATGTAATAATATGTGTAAAAGATTAAGGCCATTATAGAGAATGGATTGTATGTTATGAAATAGACCAGCCCAGGGGTGATGAAATATGAATAGGAGATGGAATAGCTTTTTCTAGAGCGACTACCTCCTCTTCAACAACTTGCATACCATGTTGCGAAGGACACCACATAAGTTAACTTGGACTGCCCATATTTTATTTTTCCTCCCTCTTCAGACCTAAAATTATTTATTTATTCTATCTTGGGGGTTGGTAATTTTATTATATTATTTGGTGTTCCCCAATCATAGTTTCTACTCCTGGTAAATTTTAAAAGCAACATTATATTTTTAATCTGAATGAAATCTTACCCACCTTCAGATTGGGGATTCCTTACTTCACTGCCTAACTAGGGTCAGTAAAAACCAAGAACTCGCTTAATGGTCTAAACCAGGTATTGTCCATTTTTTTCCCTTTTTTATTGTTTTTATTTATTTTTATTATTTCTTATCATTTATTTCTTAAATTTTTAATGTGGTAGAAGATATGATCATAAATTAACGCTACCGTTGATAAAAAAATCAGACTCTGCCCTTCCTTTTCATTATTTTATTTATAACCTAATTTAAACTAAGTGTTTAAAAATTTCATAATATAATTTTGGGAAAAATAAGGTAGCAAATAGAATAGGTTTTTGGGTGGGTGTTCAACTTATTTTTAGGTACTTTGATTATTCCTCCATTTTTTTTATTTTTTCATTTATTTTTTAAAATTTTCGTGTTTTCCTTTTTCATTTTTGATATGTTTTTATGATTCCTGAGAGGAATTGAATACTCTATAAAACTCAAAAAACCTTGCTAATTTTGGAACATTTATTCATTTGAATAATTTATCTTTTAAATTATTTCTAAAATAATTTTTCTTAATTCTTGATCTTTTAATTTGATAATGTTTGATTGATTTTCAAACTCATGTGCATAATTACTATCAAAATTGAAATATTTCCCAACCCAATAGGTTTCTAAATTTTTTTGACATCTTATTTCATTTCCCTTTTCCTCGAGAGTATTGATATATGTTTTATAATTCATAACATGATATTTTTATGTTTTTAAAATCTTTTAGACTTCATGTAATGTGTCAAGTATGATTTAGGAACCACTTTAAAATAATTTTTTACATTGAACATTTATTTTGAAAAGAATTTTCTTATGAATATTCTTAATCCCTTAGTATCCATGAATATATTTTTTAGGAAGCCACATTAAAATCCATTTATCCCTTTCCATCCTTATCTATATGTTAAATGGTATATTATCTTCGACCTCAAGTGTGGGGGATGGAGAAGTTAAGTAGTACTTTTATATCTGGAAGAATCTATTTGAGTTGAAAAGAAAAATGTGTTTTTATGTTTATTAATTACATAGTAGAAGAAAATTAATTATATACATATGGATGGTGGTGAAAATATAATTACAAAATTCATCAGTTGTCATGAATTTTTGAACATAAAAAGTTGCCTCTCTTTTCCTTAAAAGCATAATTCTGAAGAGAAATAAACTTCTGAATATAAGATGAAACAATGTAAAAAATTAGGGAAAATAGGGAATAAATTTATTATTAATGATGAAATTACAATTTTTAACTTCCCAAATAAATAAAATGTTGTTTGGAGGTGATTAATTTTTGAGATTTTTTAGGAATACACCATTCTTGAGAAAAACTATTTTCATGAATTTACTTCACTTTAGAGGTTTACCCTACCCATTCTAGCTCTGACGTTTTGACATGTAAAACGTACCCACCATTAGACTTAGAACAACCCATTAAAAATAATTCATGAATTAATATATTATTATTATTTTATGTGGATATATTAAGGTGATTCTGGGCATATAGAGATCACAAATGTTCCTTAGAATGAGAAAAACTACACAAACAAATCCTTGAGTGAAGAGATAAATATTTATCTAGGTAGTTAGTTATAACATGATTGTGAGTATTAACATTAAATTTAATGGATTATTATTATTATATTTGAAGTGGTATGGAATTTTTACCCTTATATGAGGCATGATATTTCCATTAATGTTGAAATTGAGTTGTGTTTTAATTTATGCTTTGAAACATTTGTTTTGACCATGGTATAAGATGATTTCCCTTGAGTATAATATTTAAGCATAAGGGAATTAATAGATTGAATATTTTAAATTATTTTACATTTAACTTAAATTTTTTAAATCCCACCAATTTTTTATTTTATGGTAAGTTCTCACATTTTTTGATTTTAGTGGTATTTTGAGCTTAATTGAAAAAATAAGCTATTTTGGATTTTAACTAATTTAATTTTATTTCTTTATTTAGTCCATTAATTTGTTTGCACTAATATAAGTTGAAAATTTATTCTTTTATAGGTCTCTAGGTTTAATGGGATTCATTAAATTCTGATGGACTCAAAGCACAATCCACCACTTAGAGGCCCAAAATTAGCTCAGAAGTTCATCCTTAAAAACCCTTGACAGATCTAGAGAATTTTATGGTTCGGATCATATATCATATAATGTGTCATGAAATGTTCTTAAATTCAACATGGAGAAATTTAAAATATTGGGAATAACTTATTTATCTTTTTCCACACCTTATATGACCTTATTAATTGTCATTAATTCTAGTGAATATAGAGAATTGGAATATGAAGAGTCACATATCAAGAATTAGATTCATTCAGTTAAATAGCCCTAACTCATACATATTGTGGATAATAAATCTAAATATTTGATGGTTTATGTAGATAATGTAACTGAGAAAATTTTAAGAAGAACACTTTTCCCAATTCATTTTGTAATGATTTCCACCACAAAAAGATTGGATAATATATTTGGTGCCAAATTTTCACCCCATCTCCCTATAAAAGAGTGTCCCTTATTCTTTTCATTGTTTTGGAAATCTAAGTGTACATTTTATATAGTTTGTTATTGAATTTAATTTTATCATCATTTTTTAATCACATATCATGTTTTAATTTAAGTGTTATCTTTTATATCTTATTCTTTCTATCTTTTATTTTTCCCTCATTTTCTTCTTCACTGTGAACTCTTATAATGATGATAATGAGTAGGTAACTCAAGGATGTTCCTGAAGTAGTAATCCAGTGATGAAACCAATTCTTTTAAAATTCATTCTTAATGATTCTTATTTTATTAGATTTAAGATGGGGGTCATAATGGGGAAGGTTCCATTGTGTCTCCACTTTCCACCCGATACTCAGCTTTCGATTTTGAAATATTTTCCCTCGATTGAGGAGGTGAATCTACGGTTTCATGGTGATCATTGAGTGTAATTTATATTCAAACCCATGGGTTAAAGGGCATGATCATTCAAATGATAGAGAATTATCATTAAGTAAATTTTATACTAATTATGTGACGATGAAGGTTCAATCTGGGTGATCTCCAGAGAGGATCTACATCCTATCTAACACCAATCATTCTATCTATATTCTACATTTCATGTTTACATTTCATTATTTTGCATTGATTATTTTTCATTATAATGTTTTATTTAGTTATATTTCATAAATAAAAAAACTAACAATGTTAATTATATGTATTGAGTGATTGGCCATGAAAACTCATCAAGTGAAGGAACTAGGTCATCCCTTATGGCGAATTTAGTTTTAAATATTTTTAGAGAATGTACGAAAACAGTTCATCATTTGAATACATAAATTTCTTAAACATTGAGTTTTATAACACATCCTGAAATGTTAATGCCATGAAGGATTCCTTGAGATGAATAATCATATGGAATCCATTATAGAGGCCAGTAGTGATTCGATGCTGATAGATCTCTTCTCTGAGATGCATTTTGTGGTTTAGAAACAACCTGGAAAACCAGTTCTAGCAGCTATAATGATGAAATAATCCCTTTTGGAGTAGATCCTTAAAAGGCGTATATCTTATTATGAGAGCCTCATTTTGCAGGAGAGTGTCACGTGAGAGAACCAGCCTCCTGGTTGGGTTGTCAATGGTAGTGGAAATCTAATATTTTTTTGGCAGTGTATGGGTACCTTATTATATATACGATTATATGATGAGTGAATCACATGATTTTGTATGGGAAGTTCATATTTTTCAAACGAAGATGTATTGATATACACATCATCGGTATTGTGTCTAGGTATGAAGAATAAAATTTCAAGTTTCATCATTAGGTGATCCACTTGTTAGAAGGTGAAGGAAGGAACTATTGGCCTACTGTAATTATATACCCTATCACTATTCGTGAGTGGAAATGGAATGATGTCACCATGGATTTTATGATAGGATTATCAAGATCCCCTCTAGGAAGTGAGCAGTATGGGTGATTGTCAACATGTTTACCTAGGTCACACACTTTATGCTCATTCATGAAACCATCTGTATGGATAATCTAGGAAGAATTTATTTCCGAGAGATAATGCAGCATCATGGTGTACCCCGATCTATCAATTCATACCAACATGCCTGATTCGCATCACTGTTATAGAAAGGGTGGCAAAAGGAACTGTGTTTGAAATTCCTCTTCAGTACAACATATCACCCAAAACCGAAAGGCAATCTAAGGAAATGATATGGGTGCTATAGGATATACTACAGGCATGTTTTAATGATTTCAGAGTTTCTTAGGAAAATCATAAACCTATTGTTCAGTTTTTATACAAAACAGATTTCATAAAACAATTATGATGGGTCTGTAAAAATCCCTCTATAGTAGATAGTCTCATTCACCTTGATGCTGGATTGAGGTAGGTGAGGCAGTTCTACTGGGTTCTCATCTCATTCTGGATACTTTAGGGCCAGTCTAGCTGATTCAGATGTGTATGACAAAAGCTCAGTCTAGGTAGAAGTTATATATCAATCATTTATGTAGAAAACTAGTGTTATAGGTGGGACATCTGACCTTCTTCATGTATTTACATGATTGGGTCATAAATGAATCCAAAGATAGGGAATGTTATTTCTAAGATATGTTGGTCCTTTAACAATAGTGGAAAGAGTCAGGTCGATAGCCTATCTGTTGAAAATACTTTCTAGGTACCATTCCATGCACAATGTTTTCATTTTATCTTATCTTAGATGGAATCATCATGACCTGGCTCATTTATTTGACCCCAAGGATATTATGATTTAGGCTACATCATCTTTCTAGGATCATCTGATTCATATCATTGATCATGTAATGAAGGTCTTCTATGGTAGGTCATTTCATCTTCTATGAGTGTTATGTAAGCACAAACGTGTGCAGGATGAGAACTGAGAGTTGGAAGCTAGTGCACATGATCACTGGATGGAACTTTTCTCAAATGAAAACATACCACACTCGAAAGGGAATCTCAGGGATGAGTTCTCAGAAGGAGGAGAAGTTGTAATGTCCCAGTTTTTCTTATTGGTAAGGTTCATTGATTTTAGGTTAAATTACATTATATTTCCCTAATAAAGAAGCCTAATGGGTCCAAGGATGTCTCAGGGGGTGTTTTGGGATTGTTCAGACCTCGAAACCCCCAAAACTAAAGGAAAATATGTGATGCACCATTAAGAGAAAAAATGAAGCCCAACTCACACGGTTTCCTTAAACTGTGTGGCTGTAGATAGTGGGGTGTAGGGGGTTGCACAATTTTTTTTGAGGCAGTTTGACCAGAGGGGCATGCTCATGCATCCAACTATAGGTTTGGGACATATCCCAAATGAACAATTTTTTCATGGTCAGATAAATTGTTTGCCTAACCATCCTGGGTGACCTCTTAAGTGGTGGATTGTTGCATGATCGATGCATGGTTTGGCCAAATCATAAGACGAAAATAAAATTTCATTGTTTTACGAATAAAATTATAAAAGTATCCCACTTTAATGATTTTAAACCCCCTTTTTATTCTTTCCTCTTCCCCCAATGGTTTTCTCCTCTCTCTCCACTTCATGTGTGGATCTCATCTTCCCTTATTCATAGATTTTTGTCTATCTTCCTCCACCAGTTTTGGAATCCTTCATTGTTGGACTCAACAGAATGCCCTTGGTAAGATCTTACATCCACTCTCTTCTATTTCATGGTTCCATTTCCCTCCATTACAGTATTTACATGCAATGGTTTTCCTCTATTTTTTGGGAGATGGTAAAATAATTCAATTTCACACATTCTAGTTTGATTCAACCATCAATGACAGAGTAGTGGAGAAATATTACATCAACATAGGATTTATATTTTTTTTCCTGCTCTTTCATTATATTTTAAATAATGTTCCATTGTATAATGCACTAGAACCTTCTGGAATCACCTTGAATGTGTCGAATAAATTGAATTAATGGGTTTCTCATGTTGTTTGTGACTGTTAAATTGCAGCAAAATCCATCTTTGGTCATTCCCCTCATCATTTTCCGTTACTTATGATGTTCCCTCTACCTATGGCCTATTTTACTAATGATTCATATTGTAAACCACCTCATGTGTGGGTGTGTGTTTCCCTTGGTTAAATGCATTAAATTATATTTTAAATAGAAAAGATTTGTTCACCATAAGTTAGGACCACTTAAAAGAAAAATGATTAATGTTTATTGATTGGTCCTATGATTTATTCCATGGGTCATTTCATTACATTCATAATATATTATGTGCCTTATATTCGAGATTGTTATTATTTCCATAGTCAATTTTTTTAGTTTAAATGATATATTTGGGAAATCCTTTTAGATTGTGATATTGATATGCAATTGATGACAAGTGAATATAAATATCCTATTATTTATTGCTTATTACCCATTCACATTCCCTTCACAAGTTTAATTCATTATGCCTTTGCCATGTATTTATTCCCTAGCTTTTGAATTTAATTGTATTGTTTGGTTATCTTGGTGAGCATGGGGTATTGAGATGTTTAATTAATTTAAAATGAATATATACATTCATTACCTTGTAATGTGCCTTGGTTGATATGGAACACCAGATATAGATGGGGAGAGAACTTGGGTCCTGATGTAAGGATGTCAGGGATGGAATTTTCTTTATCTGTTGTAAGTACTTGATGTTTCAGGAGCAATACATTGTTTTTTTATGTACACGCTCCCTATGAAGTTTATTTATAATCATGAGTGACGCCGGTCCCATATGTGAGAAATTAAGGAACGTCTCATTGTAAAGATGGATACAAAATGCATCGGGTGATACATGGTCCCCTATGCGAGATACTTGGTACAAAATCAGAATTCATCATACCATTAGAGATATAAGGAACACCGTATGATTTTCCTTGGATGGAATTGGTGGTGTTGTTATTTTTAGGGACACAAGGAGAAACCATTGGGATTATTTATAGATAACCATGGACAGTCACGAGACTACGCCAGAGATTTGATTGAAATTTTCTTGTAGAATATGTGTTTCTTATTATTTATATTAGAGCATGCTTTTATGACGAAATATAAATATGAACTCCAAGATAAATCACAATATTTGGTACATCTTAGAATAGTTTCTTTGATTTCAATGACCCTTGTGTACATATTATGAGTTACATAGGTACCTATTTTCTAGACATCTAGCTTTGGACGAAGTAGGTGGTCGGGGAAAATTGTCCATTTAAGAACCCATACCAAGGTACTTTTTGTTTTTTTATTCATCTACAATTGTCATTACTCTACACTTGTGATGAACCAGACTATCTTTGTCCTTCCCTTTTCCAAAATCCGGGTCCTAAAGGAGTAGCGTCTCGGTGAGACCGATCGGCGTGACCGATCAGCGCGACCGATCGGTGAGACCGATCGGCATCACCTGGCCTTGTCATGTTGTTTCCAGTAGTGCTCCCTTTTGTGAAAATAGGGTTTTAAACCCTATTTTGACCTGTTTGAGCATGTTTTAAAGACCCCTAACGTGCATAAGAGTTTTAATTAAATACTTAATCAATTCATGAGTCAGCTTAAACCACCCGAACCCCCTATTAATGACGAGTGGAGCCGCATGGTCAACCCAGGACCTTCGCGCCTTACGCAGTTTCGCGTTTTCACCTCAACTGTCCTCGGGTCTTATAAACTAAGTGTTAGCCATGGTTTCTCTTTTCTCGACCATGTCTTTTCACAAACTGCTTCTGGTGCATTGGGCACACCGCATCGTTATCCATAAAGTTCCGTGCCCCCGTCCTAAATGTCGATCATCTATCAACAAGTAGGGAAATTATCCTTCTCCTCTCTCTTTTGTGTATCATGCGGGGTGGGTGTGCTTTTGTTTCTATAGAAGTGGTTGGACCGAACTTAATGAAGATAATGAACGAATTCTATAAATAAAGAGAGGTGGGTTGTGTTTGTAGGTGATGTCTTATATTTCTGATGTTGTTTCTTCTGTGACCATCTTGTTGAGTTGTGCTGGCTTATGCCTCTTGAAAATCTAGGCCATTGGTGGTCGTTGTTTGTGCACTAATGAACCCTGCTGATGTTTTGAATGGCTTGTTTGTGGTTGTAAACGCCTGCTATGAAAAGTGAATTGGTTAATCACGTATATCTGGATAAATAAATTCAAATCACCAGGATCAACCCTTCTGTGATAACTCTCGGTTAGAACACACGGAATTTGAAATCATGGAATGTGTTAAGTCATTTAAATCTGAAAATCCCTGACTTGTGTTGGTGGTGGAAGTTGGTTGTTTCCCTTTTGGTCTGATTGCTAGAGATGTGAGAGGGGATGGGATCCCCTATTCTTTTATACCCTCGGTGGTTGTGTGAATTTGGGGGATGGGATCTCTTGTTGGTATGGATTTGGTGGTTGTGAGTTTTAATACCGGGTGAATACTTGTTTATATCACGAATTAGGGTGGAATCCTCTGTTGTTGAGAATCGGGTGTGGGCGTTTTGGTTGATGTTTGACTGTTTACTTTCCTGGACTTATGCCTATGCCTACTATTTGCCTAGTAGTGCTTAAACATAAACATTATTACTAAACATGAAATAGGAAAGGGGAAAAAGGGTTGTTAGCATGAGTCGTGACTCGGACTTGAGTGTTGTTGTGATCTGTAGGCTGTTTGGAGAAAAACCTAGCTTGGGTGAGTTCTTGTTACGTATATATATATACTTGTAGCTTTGTGTTTCTTATTCCCACCCCACCCAAGTTGGGCACTTAGTGCCGAACACTCCCATTTAATGGGGGAGGGTGTTTTTTCCAACACTATTCATAGTGGTTGGTTATTAGCTCTTTTTCTTCTCCCTTTCCCGGATAGCCCAAGTATCTTCGGGCAGGCTGTGATGGCCTGAGGTCCATTATTAGCCCAAGAACCTTTCGGAGGGGTTGTGTGGTGGTTGGCTAGGTGTGTGCGGCAGGTGGTTTTCCAAGTGTCTTCGGGATGAGGCCCAGGTGTCTTTGGGCGTGGCAGTGGATCCTTTAGCACATGTGTCTTCGGGCGTAGTGGTGGTTGTTATGGCCTAGGTGTTTGCAGGCATGGTTTCATGTGACGGTTGTGGCCTAGGTGTGTTCGGGCGGGATTCAAAAGTGGGACCGCATGCGGTTGAGGCCCAGGTGTGTGCAGGCAAGATTTCGGCAGTGGGACTGCGTGTGGTTGTATCCCAGGTGTGTACGGGCAGGTGTGGTAGTGGGACTGCGGTGAGAATGGAGGGATTGGTCCGATGCGTAGGATGTCTCAATAACCAGTGGGAAAGTGGCGCGGGGTACCCAAACATCGAAGTTCTCCTAATATATATATTACTTTACTTGCGTTATTTGGGGAGTGTGCCTTGGTGAGGCCTGGGGTGGATAGTTTGCCTTGTTAGGTGTTTGGTTCACTCTTTTTTCTCACGGGACTTTAGTACGTTCCCCCACTTGTGCATGAGAGTCTTTGGTTTTCCCTACTGAGTGTACTTTTATGCTCACCCTACATATATATAACTACTTTCAGGTTTCCAGGAGGAATTCGGGGATCACGCCGGACCTTACTAGCTCGGACCCTTGGAGCAGTTGCAGTTGTTGTTTTTCTTTTCCTCTTTGGCACTTACCTTGTAGTCACCTATTGTACTTGTGGCTTTACTTTTGGAACATGCATGTGGGAATGGTTTATTTTTTTGCTTTACTTTTCTTTTAGCTTAGTGTTATTGAGTTTCATCATCTCATCTCTCAATCTTATAAAACAAAATGGGGTAATTCCTACCATATGTGAGAAATTTCTATACCCTTGGTGCTAGTCTCCACTCCGGGACCTATTGAAGGCGGGTCTCGGGGGTCATTATCTCTCCTTAAACCTAATGAAGGAAGGGCTTGGCAATCTACTGACCCTTAACACCTTTTGGTGAAGGTGGGTCGTGACAGAACGGTATCAGAGGTGATGGTTGAGAGATAGGGTGGAGTCTGGAGTTAGGCACAATGAGGATTGCATGGGATGGTAAGGCAATAGTGTTGGGTGACCTAGGTGCGTGAATTAGGCCAGGGAAGACCGGCTAGGACATAGGATTTTAGGGCCCACTGTGATCCGATGCAAGGACTCTGGACCTACCGAACGACCAAGTGAGGCCACACTGATTGCAGGGTAGAGACACTAGAAAAGGTACATGCATCATAATGACTTGTGTTCTTATGTTTCTGGGATGTCTTGGGAATTTAAAATAAATTAAATTTTAAGAAGTTTTAAGAACGATATTCTGCACTACTTGGGCTTAGGCATTCCTTGTTTACCTTGCAGCTATGGCACCTGGAAGGCGACCACGTGTGGTACAGGTGATCGAGGCCCCAGAGACTACTTTGTCCGATCATCCAAGAGCTGATCGAGAGGAAGAGGATGACCAGTGGTAGAAGACTCTTCGAGCCTTTCAGCGACATTCCCTAGAGAAGTATGTGGGAATCACCTCCGATATGAAGACGGAAGGCTGGCTAGAGGAGCTATTTATAGCCTTCGGCCTGATTCGGGCCCCGACTGAGTACTGGGTTCCTCTGGCCGTCAGCCAGATGCGGGGAGAGGCACGTCAGTGGTAGATGCTTTACTTGGTGGAGAGGAGAGAGACTGAGGTGGCTTGGGTGGATTTTGAGAGGGAGTTCCGGGTGGAATTCCTCTCCTCGACGATGAAGGCAGAAAAGAGGCAGGAACTACTCTCCCTCCAGCAGGGGAGTATGTCCGTGAGGGAGATAGGGATCAAGTTCAAGGACCTCCTACATTTTTCTCCGGACCTCTTTCCCGACGAGGAGTCTTGGGCAAGACGTTTAGAGGAGGCACTCCGACCCTCCCTCCAGTATGCTATTACCCCCTTTACCCTACCGACGTACTTGGAAGTCCAGAAGAAGGCCGAAGTGGTGGAGAGGATGCATGCTCTAGGGGGAGTGTCACGAGAGGGGATCCAGCTGGGACCATCGAAGGGGAAGGCCGTCAGTACCAGGCCTCCAGCGTCAGGACCCTCCAGGTTCCGACCAGCAGGGAGCAGACCGCAGCAGTTTCAGTTTCGATCCCCTGGCCCTCGCCCTTTCCCTTCGGGCCCAGGACCACGGTGCTTTGTCTGTGGGAGCCCTGTACATCTCCGAAGTCAGTTCCCCGACCGGGTGCAGTACAGCATTGGCAGTCATCCCCAGAACCCACCCCAGCAGCAGCTTCCAGCCAGACCATTCCAGCAGCAGCAACAGGGACAGGGAGCTCCCACTCCTCCGAGGGCAGACGTAGGAGGAGGCCGACCTCAGGGCGCTCCACAGGGACCTCGACCAGGGAATGTTCGGGGAGGTGGCCGACAGCCGAGGGGCAGGGGAACTAGGCGTGGACAGTTACAAACCGCAGAGGCAGTAGTTCCATCTGGGCCAAAGGTTGTTCGAGGTACGATCAATCTGTTTAGCACTCTTGCTTATGCCTTGTTCGATACCGGAGATTCGCACTCCTTTATTTCACCCAGCCTAGCCCGTACCTTGGGTTTATATGTGGAGAGACTTCCAGTGCCCCTGGTGTTGAGAACACCAGTCGGAGGTCAGACCAACTTGTTGTTTGTTTTTCGGGGATGTAGACTGATGATAGGGCCACATCAGTCGGTTAGGGATCTTCTTCTGCTACAGACTCAGCCATACGATGTCATCCTAGGCATCGACTGGCTATTTTCTGTGTCTGCTGTCATCGACTGTATTCGAAGAAGGGTGGTGTTCTCATACTTGGACATCTGGCGTGTTACCTTCACCGGCGAGAGGAGCAGTCCGAAGAGAAATAGGAGAGAGGAACCTCTCCTCTCCTTGTTGATCGAGCTAACAGTGGAATCCGTAGATGCTGAAATGATGGAAGTGCCAGAGATCATCCATGAGTTTATGGACATCTTTCCTGAGGAGGTGACGACTCTACCCCCTCGACGTGATATCGAGTTCGGGATAGACCTGCAGCTTGGTGCTCGTCCATTCTCGATGGATCCTTACCGGATGTCACCTTCGGAACTACGGGATTTGCAGATATAGATTGACGATATGATGAAGATGGGTTATGTTCGTCCAAGTGTGTCACTGTGGGGTGCTCCGGTCTTGTTTGAAAAGAAGGTATATGGTGGTCTTAGGTTGTGCATAGACTACAGGAGGCTGAATCAGGTGACGATCAAGAATTGCTACCCTCTTCCAAGGATAGATGATATTTTCGACCAGCTAAAAGGGGCAGGATGGTTCTCAAAGATTGACCTGTGGTCTGGGTACCACCAGCTAATGGTGAAAGAGAGCGACATCCCGAAGACAAAGTTCAGGTGTAGGTATGGGCACTTTGAGTTCGTAGTCATGCCCTTCGGTGTAACGAACGCCCCGGCTATGTTCATGGGGCTTATGAACTCCATATTCCGGAAGTACCTAGATCGGTTTGTGGTTGTGTTCATCGACGACATCCTGCTCTACTCGAGATCAGAGGAGGACCATGCAGAGCACCTGAGGATAGTTGTGGAGGCCCTCCGACAGCACCAGCTCTATGGGAAGTTGTCAAAATGCATGTTCTGGACATGAGAAGTGCACTTCCTCGGGCATGTGGTGTCCGAGCAGGGGGGAGCAGTGGACCCATCAAAGGTTGAGGTGGTTGTTTCTTGGGAAGCACCCAAGAATGTGTCGGAAGCCCGAAGTTTCCTCGGGCTGGCGGGTTACTACCGAAGATTCGTACCCAACTTCTCCCGAGTAGCATCCCCTTTGACGGCTCTAAACAAGAAGGACCAGGCTTTCCTATGGAGTGAGCAGTGCCAGTCAGCCATCAGCTATCTGAAGGAGAAGTTGTTCAGTTCCCCATTGATGAGATTACCAGAAGAAGGGGTGGCCTATGATGTATTCTGTGATGCTTTGGGACAGGGCCTGGGATGCGTGGTGATGCAACGACAAGGGGTGATCTCTTATAGGTCCAGGCAGCTGCATTCCCATGAGCGTAATTACGCCTCCCATGACCTAGAGCTTGTAGCGGTCGTTTTTGCGCTAAAGTTATGGTGTCACTACCTCATCGGGGAACGCTTTGTGGTCTTCACGGATCACAAAAACATGAGGTATATCTTCTCCCAGTGGGACTTAAACTTGCGACAATGGAGATGGGTGGAGTTCCTCCAGGATTACGACTTCGAGATCTCTTTTACTGAGGGCAAGGGCAATGTGGTGGCCGATGCCTTGAGCAGGAGGACGCAGAAGGATGCGGTCCGAGAGTCGGCGGACGCCTGGAAGGCAATGGAAGAGTTGGCTGCCTTACACCTGGATGCGAAGATGGATAGCGGTAGAGGCTGCCTATATCAGATGAAAGTGCAGTCATCCCAATTTCAGCAAGTTGAGGAGTCTCAGTGGGGAGACCAAGAGTGTGAAGTGATGCGTGACCAAGTTGACCAGGGAAATGCTCCGGAGGGATGGACAGAGGATGGTCAGAACCAGATGCTTTTCCAGAAAAGGTTGTTTGTCCCGGAGGCGATGCGTGGCAAGGTTCTCAGTGAGTTCCACAACTCACCCCTGGCAGTACACCCAGAAGTTTCCAAGATGTACCAGGATTTGAAGAGGCTGTTTTGGTGGCCCAGAGTTATGTGAGCAGTGGCAGAGTTTGTGGCCAAGTTCTTAGTGTGTCAGTAAGTGAAGGTAGAACACCGAGTTCCAAGCAGCCTACTACAGCCCCTAGATGTCCCCGAGTGGAAGTGGGATGACATATCAATGGATTTCGTCACGGGACTACCCAAGGCCAAAGGGGGATACGATGCCATCTGAGTGGTAGTGGACAGGTTGATGAAATAGGCTCACTTTCTGGCGATCAGGGAGTCGAGTGCTATTGATGATTTGCCACGAAAGTACGTGGATGAGGTGGTGAGGTTGCATGGAGTTACAAGGTCTATAGTCTTGGATAAGGATGCACAGTTTACCTCGTGAGTCTGGAGAGAATTGCATCATGCGTTTGGCGCCCAGTTACGCCTTAGCACTGCTTTCCATCCCCAGACAGATGGGCAAACAGAGCGAACCATCCAGACCTTGGAGGATATGCTGCAAGCATGTGTTCTGGACTCAGGAGGATCATGGGTGAAATAATTGCCTTTGGTAGAGTTTTCCTATATTAATAGCTACCACTCTACCATTGGCATGGCCCCATTTGAAGCTTTGTACAAGAAGCCATGTCGTTCGCCTGTGTGTTGGACCGAAGTAGGAGAGGCAGGCATCCTTGGTCCGGAGGTGGTGCAGAACACGACAGAGAAGGTTCAGCTAATACGGGAACGGATGAAGGTGGCCCAGGACCGACAGAAGTTGTATGCTGATACCAGGAGGAGGCCCTTGGAGTTTGAGGTTGGGGACCACGTGTTCTTAATGGTCTCCCCTCTGCGTGGGCAGCGGAGGTTCGACAAAGGGAGTAAGCTTTCTCCCATATTCATCGGACCCTTCCAAGTGTTGCGGCGGGTCGGCGAAGTGGCATACCATCTAGCGTTGCCACTGCCGCTACTAAGGATACATGATCTCTTTCATGTGTCCCAGCTCTGTCGCTATCTGCACGACGATTCACACGTCCTTGATTGGGGAGAGCTGGACATCGAGGACGACGTGACCTTTGTGGAGTGACCATTGGTGATCGATGATCGCAAAGAAGAGGTGCTTCGCGGGTGAAACATTCCCTTGGTTCACGTGTTGTGGAGACATGGTGGGCTTGAGGAGAGTACGTGGGAGAGGGAAGCATAGATGTGTACCCAGTACCCAGAGTTGTTTTAAGTTTTGTTCCTTGTTGTACCTGTTGTGATAGAACGTTTTGTCTTTTGGCTATGAAATGTACTGGTTTTCTTCCTCTGCTTGTGTGTGAAAATCCCCAGCTATGCAGAAGGAGAGAACCCGACCCCTAATCAAGACGCATTAAGGTGGATGCGATTAAACCCGTGCGGGCGAGTCAGTGCCGACCAAAGTGGATAATATATTGACATTGGGGAGGAGACTCCCCAACCCACATGCCTGGGCAGTTTGTCATGGTATCTTGCTTGGTTCGTGACATGAAGGTGTTCTTAGTTAACGATGAGGTTCACTCTTGAGAGGTATCTTTCGGGGTGGCTGTTCGGACCCGCCCTTTCCTTCTGGGTTGTTTAAATTCTTAGGGATGAGAATAGTTTGAGAGGTATCTGATGTGATGACCCAGACTATCTTGGTCCTTCCCTTTCCCAAAATCCGGATCCTAAAGGAGTGGCGTCTCGATTAGACTGATCGGTGAGACCGATCGGCGACACCGATCGGCGCGAATGATTGGTGACACTTATCGGCGCGACCGATCGGTGAGACCAATTAGCGTCACCCGACCTTGTCAAGTTGTTTCCAGTAGCACTCCCTTTTGCTCAAATAGGGTTTTAAACCCTATTTTGACCTGTTTGAGCGTGTTTTAAAGACCCGTAACGTGCATAAGAGTTTTAATTAAATACTTAATCAATTCATGAGTCGGCTTAAACCACTCGACCCACCTTTTAATGATGAGTGGAGTCGCGTGGTCAACCCATGACCCCTGCGCCTTATGCGGTTTCACGTTTTCACATCAACCGTCCTCGACTCTTATAAACTAAGGGTTAGTCGTGGTTTCTCTTTTCTCAATCGTGGCTTTTCACAAACAGCTTCTGGTGCCTCGGGCACGCTGCATCGTTATTCGTAAAGTTCCATGCCCCGGACTAAACATCGATCATCTATCAACAAGTAGGGAAATTCTCCTTCGCCACTCTCTTTTGTGTATCATGCAGGGTGGGCATGCTTTTGTTTCTGTAGAACTGGTTGGACCAAACTTAATGAAGATAATGAACGAATTCTATAAAGAAAGTGAGGGGGGCTATGTTAGTTGATGTTGTATTATATTTTTGATGATGTTTCTTTTGTGACCATCTTGTTGAGTTGTGTTGGCTTATGCCTCCTGAAAATCGAGGTCGTTGGTGGTCGTTGTTTGTGCACTAATGAACCCTGCTGATGTTTTAAATGGCTTGTTTGTGGTTGTAAACTCCTGCAGTGAAAAGTGATATGGTTAATCACGTATATCTGGCTGAATAAATTGAAAGCACCAGGATAAACCTTTCTGTGATAACTCTCGGTTAGAACACACGGAATTTGAAATCATGGATTGTGTTAAGTCGTTTAAATCTGAAAATCCCTGACTTGTGTTAGTGGTGGTAGTTGGTTGTTTCCCTTTCGGGCTGATTTCTTGAGATGTCAGAGGGGATGGGATCCCCTATTCATTTATACCCTCGGTGGTTGTGCGAATTTGGGGGATGGGATCTCCTGTTGGAATGGATTCAGTGGTTGTGAGTTTTAAGACCGGGTGGATACTTGTTTATATCACGAATTGGGGTGGAATCCTCTATTGTTGAGAACCGGGTGTGGGCGTTTTGGTTGATGTTTGACTGTTTACATTACTGGACATATGCTTATTCCTACTAGTTTCCCAGTAGTGCTTAAACATAATCATTATTACTGAACGTGAAATAAGAAAGGGGAAGAAAGGGTTGTTAGCATGAGTCGTGACTCGGACTTGAATGTTGTTGTGATCTGTAGGCTATCTAAATAAAATCCTAGCTTGTGTGAGTTCTTGTTACCTATATATATATACTTGTAGTTTTTTGTTTCTTATTCGTGCCCCACCTAAGTTGAGAACATAGTGCCGAACACCCCCATTTCATGGGGGAGGGTGTTTTTTCCAACAATACTCATAGTGGAGGGTTACTAGCTCCTTTTCTGCTCCCTTTCCCGGATAGCCCAAGTATCTTCGGGCAGGCTGTGATGGCCTGAGGTCTATTATTAACCCAAGAACCTTCAGGCGGGGTAGTGTGGTGGTTGGCCAGGTGTGTGCGGCAGGTGGTTTCCCAAGTGTCTTCGGGATGAGGCCCAGGTGTCTTCGCGCGTGGCAGTGGATCCTTTAGCCCAGGTGTCTTCGGGCATGGTTGTGGTTGTTCTGGCCTAGGTACTTGCAGGCATGGTTACATGTGACAATTGTGGCCCGGGTGTGTGCGGGCGGTATTCAGCAGTGGGACTGCGTGCGGTTGAGGCCCAGGTGTGTGCGGGCGGGATTTCGGCAGTGGGACTGCGTGTGGTTGTGGCCCAGGTCTGTGTGGGTGGGTGTGGTAGTGGGACTGCAGTGAGAATGGCGGGATTGGTCTGATGCGTAGGATGTCTCAACAACTAGTGGGAAAGTGGAGTGGGGTACCCAAACATCGATGTTCTCTTAATATATATATTACTTGACTTGTGTTATTTGGGGAGTGTGTCTTAGTGAGGCCTGGGGTGGATAGTTTTCCTTGGTAGGCGTTTGGTTTACTCATTTTTCTCACGAGTCTTTAATACGTTCCCCCACTTGTGCGTGAGAGTCTTTGGTTTTCCCTACTGAGTGTACTTGTATGCTCACCCTACGTATATAAAACTGCTTTCAGGTTTCCAGGAGGACTTTGGGGATCACGCAGGACCTTACTAGCTTGGACCCTTGGAGCAGTTGCAGTTGTTGTTTTTCTTTTCCTCTTTGGAACTTACCTTGTAGTCACCTTTTATACTTGTGGCATTACTTTTGGGACATGCATGTGGGAATGGTTTATTTTTTTTGGCTTTACTTTTCTTTAACCTTGGTGTTGTTGAGTTTCATCATCTCATATCTCGATCTTATAAAAAAAGGAATAATTCCTTCCATATGTGAGAAATTTCTATACCCTTGGTGCTAGTCGCCACTCTGGGACCTATTGAAGGCGGGTCTTAGGGGTCATTATCTCTCCTTCGACTTAAAGAAGAAAGGGCTTGGCAATCTGCTAACCCTTCCCTCCTTTTAGTGAAGGCGGGTCGTGGCAACACTGTTCAGTTATTTATTAGATGGAATGGATTGGGCTGGACACCATGGGTGGTGGCCTACTGATATTGTATCTCACACCATTCATTGGCCTCCGTTGGTACCAAAGTAGATTTTATGATCATAGGTGTGGATAAATGAGAGTGTTCAACTTCTAATTTTTGATTGATTACGACTTAGGTTGGATATTTGGGGAAAGAGTAGAGATCATTTTCTCAATATTCTTATTGTAGCGATTTCTAATTTTTTTATATTTTTCCAACTTGTAGTATATTCATGTATCACCTACTCCCCGTGCACCCTAACGTTTTGTATAAATTCTAGAAATATCATATTCATCATTATATCTATTATTGATTAACAAAGTTCCTCTAATTATAATCTCTATTTCATGGTTCATTTCATGATTTCCAATCTTTTCTATATATAATTATGCTTCCTATATTTATTATCTATCATTTACAATGGTGCATAATCAAATCTATGTGGGAATAGTCTCCCCATAGACACACCCTAGGCCTTCTCTATTATTCGTCAAACATTCGAATTCTGAGAGGAGTGCTTGGGTTCTTATGACCCTCCATCTTGGGTCACTGTTGAGTGGAACTAGGGGTGGGATTATACATTTCAAATAGGGTTTTGATATCATAATAATAATATAATATATTTTTAATCTAATTGATGTAGTATTTCAAGGACTATTTAATCCATGGGTTCTCCGGCTGGAATAAAATAGTTCACCATAATTCTCTCTCATAGACGGATTCAGGTAAAATTTCTTTTATCAAAATATATGTTGTGAAAATTAATCGCATGAAGTAACTTTAATTTGTGTGAAAAACATTAAATGACTAAATACTAGCCACATAAGGTCTTATTGAAACATCGTATGAAAACTTGGGATAAGAATGTAACCCACTTCTACATTTAATGAAATTGAAAAAAAAATTCATAGCTCAAATTCATCACGTGTCACTGTGATACAAATTGAAGGAACTGTGGCATGCATTGGAAGCCGGTGTGATGATGATTTAATACTTTTCACAGGTGATCGATGTAAAAATTTCATTTCTAGTGATGTATTACCCCTGTATAATATAAGGATCACACATGAATAAGATTAATAAAAAAATATGAAACCATAATAACAAGTTTGATCCAAGGTTGTTCTAAAAATAATCTTTTCACTGGTGATAAATACTTAATGATTACAAAGTTTAATTCTACTATATCATCCACATCCATTTATGAAATCATGGTGAGACCCGATCATTGAATTCCTTGTGCAAGCGCTTAGAACAAATGATGCCTTTGATGGCTTGATGATCACCACATCGGTGTTCCTCCAACACACAAGGGAGATATTGATCTAATCACCTTGATCTAGAGAATCCCTCTTTAGGAAGAGGTATATGATAGAGAATATTTCAATATGACGCCATAAATAGTAGTTTGAAAGAGCCTCTCTCCTCCAATTTATTGAGTGTTATGAGATTACCTAATAAGGATCCTAAGCCCCCCAAATATTTTACACACTATATAAATGATATATTATGACTGCCATATTGGATCATAAATATCATATATATTTTTAATAATTTCTTGAAGTATAATTAATAAATTACATGATAAATCATGAGAAATTAACTTGAATCATCATTTCGACAAATATTAAATAAGCCATAAATATTTTATACCAATTTAAGGTCATATAATATTTTCCATGGATTTACATTAAAACTTATAAATACATTTAATAAATAATTTCAATGCCAATTATTATTAACAAGAATAACATGAATTCATTTATTAAATTGGTAATCAAATTTCCTTTGAAAAATCATGGTCCCAAATAGTGGATCCACTGTGTCCAATATACATAGTTAACATAATATGTAATATTCTTGAATACACTATTATATATGAAAATCTAGGATCTTATCCCAATAGCAGTGAATACTATTCAAAGTCCAAGGGAGAAATAAAGCATACCATTATGGACCTTGAAGAGATAATGGTGGTCATAGAAATAAAAATCACACTATGAGTAGGAACTATGTAACATAACTCTTTGCCTTTTGAAATCTCATAAAGTAGGATGCACACTTGTGTCATCTTCCTTTTCCTGATTTAATATTTCTTGATCTAACTAGAAGTATTTTCCTTGGACTACCATAGCCAAGGATTTATGAAGGTACTGTTATCATGATCAAATAGTCCCAAGATATATTACTTCCTTAACTTGGAAGCCACAAATTCTCTTGTGGCCATTCAACCATTTTCATACCGCTAATGACGCACCCAACACAAGCTACATAAACAAAATTTCATTATCATGGGGTTTTCCTTACATAAAACTAGGAGATCAAATGGAACACATAGGTAATGATATCATGATAAGAGACAAACACACATGTTGATAGATAAGAAAAAACTATGAAATAAGAAACATGTTGTTTTCTTATTGGTAGGTCTTTCTCCCTGATCTAAACTATTAAATATCACCAAGTGTGATCTTTAGGAGAAGTAGTCTCAATTATTATGATCCCCCAACACCTGATAGTCAAACATATATTGTTTCAAGTCAGTATGATGTATCTATACTTGAGGAAATATATTTAAGATTAATTCTAGGGTATCTCAACGTTATCATTTTATCCTTAGATCTAGTATAATATTTTAATATTGAAATTAATCTACGGGAATTACAATTAAATAGTGGATGAAAATAATTATGCACTATTATGGTAAAGAGTAAACATTTTTTTTATCTAATTGTTTAAAAGATATGGTAATCAAAATTAATGTTCATGCTGGGTCTAGGGAACCCACTATTACAAAAAACTATCATAATTGGTTAAGGCATAATCAATATGAAGACGTAAATTACAGAAAATAAATTTCATTTAAATAATATACTATTAATGATATTATTCTAAGGACAATATAATTATAAAAATATCATAGATAAGAATAACTGAATTATGAATAAAGGAAATTATTATTTATCTAACTTCATGTTTCTCAGTCCCATGTTACCGTTACCATTAAGATTATTCTCAATATTGTTTAAAACATATAGGATAAATACCCTTTTAACAAAGGTTATCCATATGATTCATCCCTAGAGACTATTGATTCATTAAGGGGATATATATAACATAGCACCACCCATTTCAAGGATGGCCACTTAATTCCTCATATCTTGAATAATTTATTTATTTCATAAATTACATTCCATGTTATCAAGTATCCATATTCAGTAAAAAATACATATTTTTCAACATTTCACCAGATAAACAAATTACCTAAAATTAAGAACACCATATGTAGAAATGATATATGGTTTAAAAAATTAACATATCCATGATTAATAATACATATATTTAGGGTATATTTAATTTACAATGATCACATGTAAGTGAATATTTTAAGGGGAAGTAGATGAGTACATCATTGAATAAATGATGTGAATATCATTACTCTCCTATATCAAAATTATCATAACCTATCCAATGGAATAATATTGATGGATTCAATACAACATATCCCCATTGAATTATATGTAAAATAAAGGTTTTATTTCCATTAATGAATAGAAATTACAGAAAATTTCATTTAAGAACACTATTGAGGAAATTATCCTTTTCATTTTGAAAATCACTTTTTAAAACATAAATCATTTTCAAAATACTTTTCAATGAAAATAAATTTAAAAAAAATAATTTTTATAAAATTAGGGAAAATATTTTCTAAAAGAACCTTTAAAACATTCAAAGTTATCTCATATGAAATAACATTTATGACAGTAGGTAAATTCGTATATTCTGAAAATTTTAAAAAGAACATTCTTATTGCATTATAAAAAGGTTAGAAAAGTGGAATGTTTTGAAAATGAAATTAAATATAGTTTGAAATTTCTTTATAAGAATAAAAAATCATTAAACTGTTTGTATTAAATCCTTTTAAAAGGTAAAAAAATTTAATTTTTTTTGGAAAACATTGTTTTGGAAGAAAACATATTTATAACCAAATAGATAAATGAAGATATATGTTCTTAAACTATTTTATCAATTTTTTTAAGTACCAAAGAGTGTAAAAATTGTACCATTACTTGAAAAATGTAATTAATTATCATAGGATAAGAAAATTAACTTTATTATGAAATTTTTTTAAAATAACACCCTTCAACAAAAATTCAAGAATAAACAATCCCTATTAGAATGAGATTGTGAAATAAAGACTTAGAACGATCATAACATTAAAGTGAGAATTAAAAAAGAAATCTATTATGTGAATAATGTTTAAATCCACAAAAAAATTAGAAACAAAACAAAATTTATTCAAAAGTTATTACACACATAATATCAAATCATTAAAAATGATGAAGAAGTAATATAATATAATGAAAATAATCTAAGTTATGAAATTATTTACAACATGGTAATTTTTAATTTAAATATTCATAGATGAAATAATTCAAATTAAAAAATAAAATACCTTATATAATATGGTATTGAAAATATTAAATGTCTAATGTGTAATATATGTACTTTATAAAATAAATTGGTGAAAAAATATAAATTTGTCTTAATGGAAGGAAATCGAGATATGATCACTTTCCACATGCTTAGTTTTTATTCAACATTGTTTAAAGTACTATATAGTGGTTTGAAAATTGTTATTAACATAAATAATGAAACTATTAATATTTATTATATCATATATGATCCTTTTAGATCATCTTATAACCTTTCCATTAATATTCATTTATTATTTTCATTGTTTTGGGTCTTAATTGCCTTATTCTCTCATACATGTTTTGTCATTACGGATTTTATTATTTTGTATATTATATTGTTATATTGTCTAAAAATCATGTTCGTGAAATAATTATCATATTTTTAGATTAATTTTAATTTTAAGACCAATCATGAAATATGGTTTTGAGAAATGAAGTATCTTTCCATCAATGAGATAGTATCTCATACAAACACATGACTAACATTTCCATTTTAAATGATCATTGTAGAAAAGAAGTAAGTAATATTTTTTATTTATATAATATGAATAATATAATATAAACCATATTATATCCATAAATATACTTATATATATCATCCTTGTTGTTTAGTGACAAAAATAGAGTCACATCGCATCGTAAAGCCTGTAGCCCACATGTACACGAATGATGTCATCATCTTTAAGTGAGTGAAAAGGTAATAAAGAACAATAGATTTTTATAATGAAAAATATGTTTTTAATATAAAAATAATTTAATATATACAATATATATATATTAACTTTAACATTATTGTATTCCATGTAAAGAGTTGGTGAAAGAAGAATCATTTCGCTTCGTGAGGCGGTAGTCCGCCATACACACGGCCGACGTTAACGTATCCCCTATTAAAAGGAATGTAATATATATATATATATATGATATAATGCATCTATAGGTATAAATATGTTTTAAATATCATATATATACATTATATAAATCATTATTCCCAACTTAGAAAGGGGTTAATGGATGAAACAATGTCATTTCTTTGTGAGGTTGATGTACATCGGAAAAATGAATAATGATTTTATAAATAATATGATGAAAGTGAGGAAGTGTTTAGGTCAATAAATAATTGTGAAAAATTCCTATTATATGGAATATATTGAGTTTATTATATCATAATATTTTAATAATAATTAATGTATTTGGGGAAAAAATAATATAAATATTCTCATTAACAAACATTACCTCTTCTTCAGGTATCCTACTTATGTTTTCACAAAATCCTTCCAAGGTTGGATTTATGATAAAAATTAGGCTTCTAGGATGAGGGAATATAATTTGGGAATTAAATTGGGTGGTAATTTTCCAAACCAAATGGGTAAGATGGTGTGAAGAATATAGAATAGGGGGTTTCTTTTTACATGTTTGGTGAGTGGCACACTTGTAAGGTTTGGAAATGATTCAATAATACTAATGTTTTTTATCAAACCACAAGCATAAAAAATTGGAAATAAACCATAATATAAGAGATAAGGGTTAAATTATTCGAAAAATTGGTGTTTTATAATTTATTTGGTAATTTATAACCCTTATTATCTTAGTTTAACCCCGGATAAAACCAGTTTTACCAAAATTAGGGTAAATAATTTTTATTGTTTTCACTATTCATTTTTTGGAAACCTTATGTTTAACATAGTAGAAAAAAAAATTATTATAAATAAAAATAATTAATATATTTTTCCAAATTATATTCATAGGATTTCCAAATTCGAATTTAAAATTAATCCCACAAACACGACGAGAAAGCATGATTTTAAAAGAGAAAATGTTCATATGTTTACAAAGATTTTATATTTAATAAGAATATGAAATTGAATCCATTGATATAAATTCTATTTATAGATATATAATTAAATTATTATATTTTAAAACTAATTTATAATATAATTCATCATTATAAATAATTTGAACAAAAAATCTATTCCCAATTAAAATTCCCATTTTCACTATTCATTGAAAAATGAAATATTTCAAAAAAATACCAAAAAATATCCAAAAGGTAATTTTGATATGTTAATTTAAAAATTGAAATTTATTATTAAAAATAAATTTATAAATGTTGTAAAAATTAATTTTAAATTATGTGCACAAAATATGATTATTCTATCTTTTAGAAAAAAATACAGTTTTCAAAAAATATTTCTTTTTCTTTGAAAGGATTATTATTTTATTCAAAATAATTAGTTAAAAAAATAATTTTCCAAATATATATATTTATATGTTGTTTAATCTTATTCATACCCTCCATTACAATGGCTATGTTGTATATTAAGTTATAACGAAAATAGTGTAATGTTGTTTGGTAAAGTTCATTTTTTAGTGTAACACAAGCTGTTGAAGAAACTTGTCGTTGCATATAATGAAAGATAAAATCAATATTTTGTATAATTAAATATATTTCTTTTATTGAATTTATTTAAAGATAAATATATCATAAATTCTTATGGTGTTATATTTTTTGCAATTATTGGTGTTGCGTGTCATATACGCTATCAAATACAATGTTCTGTTATTAGATTTGAAAGGTGTCACATTCTCACTACCAAAGATAAAGTGAATCCTCACAATTTGAACTGTAAATCGATAATAATGGTTTTGTAATTAGGAAATACCATTTTTGAAAACCCCACATCACAAAAGGGTTAATAATAATTTCTCTTAATAATAGATTAAAAATTTAAAAAGGTCATATAGAATAACACATAATTTCGTTTCTTCGTAGGATAAAATTTGTGGAAAATAAAGACATAGACATAGAAGAAAAAAATAAATAACTACACAAATTTATTGAGTTAATTTATCACAGGTAAATGAGTGATCAGTGGAAAGTTAAGGGCCACAAACCATAAAATGTTGATTATTTAAAAGGTCGTCTGATTCATCAAAAATGAAGGTTATATGGACGATTTTTTTTCAAGATCCTTTTCCTAAAGTTGAGGAAATATTTTTATATCTTTGAAGAAATGTAAATATACACTCTTTATAAATTTCTATTTCATAATTTGTTTTCCAATTCAACTCTTACACCAAGAAATGAATGTCAAAAAATGAATTTTTTATTCCTAACGCACTTAAATTAACTTTTAATGGATAATAATACTATAAAATAGTGAAAACTACTTCCATATATGTCAAATTATTTTATAAATATAATATATTTGGCACAAGTTAGTCAATATAATAAATTAATCTCTAAACCTCAAATGTAAAACCACTTGTTCTTCAATAATACATATTAATCAAATATTTTAACTAAAAACAATGATATATTAAAATAAGCTTCATGTACACTAGTGGTAGTGAGAAACCATTGTCATCCTTCGATCATGGGTTAAAGACTTATAGACTTTCCAAATTTCTAGCGATGTCACCCATCATGTGGGTTTTCCTTTTTCAAAAACCAAATTAATATAATTACTATATAGTTTCTAATTTTTTTTGACATCCTTAAAATCAAATTAAGCATTAAATAAATCTTGTAATATAGTTTTTATTACATCTTAATTTTTTACAACGTCTACTATTCGTCATTGAATATTATTAAAATATCATTAATGCTCATATTAACCATCAAGGTTATTAATTTAATTAAAATTATGTCTCAAAAATGTAAAGGTGTAATTCTTCAAAAATAATTTTCACTAACACAAATTTTGTTAATAAATTTCTCTACAATTTCCTTAATATTGATAGACTCTAAACATATAAAACCCAAAAAAGATATGTTTATTACTTTTAAATTATGAAAAATTGTAAATAGATGTACCAATGATGGTATCCCAAAATCTAATATTAATGAAGACATATATGCTTCTGAAATTTAACATAACCATTAAATGTTTCATGAATCTTATACCAAAACACCATTAGTAAAAATACCTCTATTATAAAATTCTAGAAATCAAGCCGTATTTACTCTAGGGTCTCCATCACTAGTGTTATTACAAAACTCCTCCCTTATCTTATTTGGTGTGTCTCGGTGTTGGTTAAGGTGTATGTTGTATATCATATTTCAGGAAAACTGATTTGGAATGATCATGATATCTTTCATTCCTTTCATCATCCCATTTTGTTTCTCATAGTCACTACTATGTAATTAATGTTCAATGATAACTTGATTCCTTAGAGTTCTTTACATTGACTCAGACCAAATAATATACTATGAGAAACAACAATAATAGTTGGAAAACCATATAATAATTCATATGAAATATAAATCATAAAAATTTGTTTTCAATATAATACACATTAGGTTTAACCTAGGTCATTCATTTTTATCATCTTTTTAAACCATTTACAAAGGTTTATAATGAAAATGAGAAGTATGCTAATCATATCCCATAAGAGTGTCAAACTAGGTGCATAGTAAGAAGAACTATCATGCACTGTGTGATGATTAGGTCAAGACCAATGCAATATTTTTGGAGTTATTACCCGTATGAACATTGGTTCCAGAACCTTGTCAATTAATAGTATCATGCATGGATGTATTGTATGAAAAAACCACATTATATCTACCATACCAAAATCTATGTATGTTCTTTTATATCGATACTCAGAGAAAATCATAGGGTTATGTTCCCTAACATATGAATTCCTAAATATAGTTTCCTATGTGTCTACTAAATTTCATTGATACCCTCTATAGTCACCTAACCCCTATAGCCCATAGTTAGTTCCTGCTTTAATACATTGACATAAGATTTTACGAATCATGTCCTAAAAGATTAAATTGTTTAGTAGTCTTGGTAAATGAGATTCATACATGATTCCCATATTACATTTGAATAAAAAAACTATAACATATATTTTTTCTTGAGAATATCATTATTACCTCTGGAAAATTATTATATATATTCCACATTACACTTCATGGATTCATGAGGAAAAGAAAAAAATAATGGTGGGCTCAAATGATCAATAAGGGTTAAGTATAATGGAATGTTTTTTGAATAAATACGAATTATCAATATAGAAAGGTAAATAACATAAAACACATGAAATTTAAATAATTTTACTAACATTATCAATATGGAATGTTTCATAAATTAAAATGAATGAAATTTAATCAATATAAAGACTATCATAACTAGTCAAGACATAATCCTTTTGGAAATTTAAATAAATGAAAACACAATCTATTTAATCAATAAAATTAGAATAAAATTCATCCAAAGATAATATCATTATGAAAATATCCTAGAAAATAATATCTAAATTATTAATTAAATAAATTATTAATTATTGAATTCCTTGTTTCTTAGGAAGATGATTCTTTTACTATCAAGACCATTTGTAAGATAGTTTAAAAAATACTGAGTAAAAACCTATTTAACTAGGGATTCCCTACAGAATAATCCCCTGAGACTACAAATACATAGACTATATATCTATAACCACGTCAAATTATTATTCATATCTATAATAATTAATTTATTTTATATTTAATGTTCCTTATAATAAAATATATTTATTGGGTAAAGAATAAAAATGTTATCAATATTTCCCAAGATAAATAAATTACTTTCAATGTAGAAAGCCAATTGTAAATATAATATACGGTTCAAATAATAAATAAATATATGATCAATAATATTTATATTTAGTTGAAATTTAGTTTCCAATGATCATATGTAACTGAATATTTCAAGGGGAAGTTTATGAATACAAAATGAATCAAATAAGTGAATGTTAATATTATCCTTGGTTGGAATAATCATAAACTATCCAAATGGAGAATAAGGAAAGAATCAACACAACATATAATTATAGAAGTATGTGTAAAATAAAAAGTTGTTTTTTAATATAAATAACAAAAATAAAGCATTAAACTCAATCCTAAGAAAAATATACATTTCATTTTTAATATCACTTTTTAAAAGAGAAAACATTTTGAAAATAAATTTTCTTAATTTTTTTTAAAATATATAAAATTTAAGAAAACAAGGGAAAAAATTCATTTAAAATATCATTGTAATCATGAAAATTATGATTCAAATAAATTATGGCTATAAGGGTGGGTAAATCCATAAATTCAAGATAAGTTATGAAAACATTCTATTTTATCTATAAAAAGGATAAAAATGTAACTTTTTTGGATAACGACAAGAATATTACTCTGATTTTTATGTACAAAATGTGTATAAAAATATTAAATAAATAGTTTTAAAAGGGTTAAAACATTTTTGAATTTTTCTTTAAAACACAAGGTTTTGGATGAAAATAGATTTCAGGTTGAAGAGACAAATAAATTTAAACTTTGTTAAAACCAACTTACTAATTATTTTATGTTCCAATGAATGTAAAAATGATATTATTACAATAAAAAAACATTAATAACCATAAGGGAATAAAAATAAATGGTTTATTAAATAATTATCAATTAATTTCCTATATTTGAATTTCAATAATAAACAATCTTGATTAGAATAATATTGTTAAACAAACACTTAAAATAATAATAACTTTGATGTGAGAGTTAATCAACGAATCAATTATATTTATCAACTATAAATCCACATATGAAGAGTGGAAATAAATCATATTTTAACCATAATTTATTACGCTCATAATTTTATAATATCAATGATGATTTATAAGTAATATAACCTAGTGAAAATATATCGAGTTATAAAATTCATTACCACGTTGTAACTTTTAACTCAAATTGATTAATATGATAAAATATAAATTAAAACATAAAATACCAAAAATAATTTTTCATTAATTATATTATATGTAAAATGTGTATTATATACCATCCATGTTGTTTGTTGATGAAAATAGAGTCACTGCGCTTCGTAGAGGCGGTAGACCACACATACACGAATAATGTTATCAACATTATGTGAGTGAAAAGGTAAGAAAGAATATTATATTTTCATAATGGTAAACATTTCCGGAATATGATTATTATATATTTTATATCACATATATTTCTTATCTATAACCATATTTCATTTCATGAATAGTTTTAGTGAAATACAAATCACATCACTTCGTGAGGTGGTTGTCCACCATAAACACGACTGACGTTATCGTATCCCCTACGTAATGAAAGGTAAATATATATATATTTATATATGAAATAATGAATCCATAGTCATAGATATTTTATAAATATCATATATATAATTTATATCCATTATCATACCCAACTGTGAATGGTGATAATTGAAGAACGTATGACATCATTTTGTGAGGCGGTGGTCCACCATAAATAAGAATGATGATTTGGTAACCCATTTGATATGGGTTTACGTGGTTGTTTCTCATAAAATTATTATAAAAATACAAATATATCTAATATAAATAATTTATTATATCATAATGGGTAAATAATAATATAAAGAGGTGGCTAAATATATAATATATAGACACTCGCTGAATGACATTACCTCTTCCTCGGGTATCCTCATTAGGTTATCCGTAAAGTATTCTTAGGTTAGATTTCTACCCAATATTGGGATTCTACGATAATGGGATTTAATTTTGGATTATTTTTTCGGTGTGTATTGGTTAAAAAAATGGAATTTAATGTGTGAATATGAGAGTATAGGGGCGATTTTTTATAACTGACATATGTGGCACAATTTTATTTTTTTAAAACATTCAATTATAAAAACATTTATATAATTATAGAAGCTTCCAAAATAGGAAATTAAAAAATTTAAGATATCAGGTAAAAATATGTCCTAAAATTTTGTGTTTTATAATTTTGTAGGTAATTAATAACCCTTATCATCTAATTTTAACCCTATGTAAATCCATTTTTACCAAAATCGTGACAAATAATTTTTTCTATTTTCACTATTAACTTTGGTCAAAAAATAATGTTAATATTTTGTACCATATAAATTATAATTATTACCAATATATAATCCATTTTTTAAAATTCCATTCATAAAAGTGGAAAATTTTAATTTAAAATTATTCCTGCCAAACACAATGAGAAAGCGGGTTTTTTAAAGAGAAAACGTTAAAAAGATTACAAGGTTTTAATATCTAATTTCAATATTAAATTTATTATAATGATATAAAATAGATTTATTTTTTCACAATTAAAATAGTAATAATTTATAACCAATTAAAAATATTATATTACCTTTTAAATAATTTGAATGAATTTTTTTTTCAATTTAATTTCTATATTTTTCACTATTCATCAAAAAATGAAATATTTCAATGAAATCCCGAAATATTGCCAAATTATAATTATTATATTATTCTTTAAAAATTTGTGTTTATTTTATCAAATATTTCTTTAAAATATGTTAAACTTAATTTCAAATTTTGCGTGGAAGGTGCGATTAAACCACCTTTTAGAAAAATACACTTTTCTAGTATATATATTTTTTTCTTTTAATTTATCTTTTTTATAATTAATAAATAGTTAATTAAAAATTATGTGTAAAATATAGGTTTTCATAATTAATTTAATCTAGTTCATATATTCCATTCCGATGGCTTTGCGATGTAATAAATACTAATATTGATTGTGTATTGTCGTTCGGTAAAACTTGATCCCTTGTGTAATGCATGATGTCAAGGAAACTTGTTGTTACATGTTATGAAAGCTAAACTCATTGATGGGTTTAATTAGAGCTATTTAATAATTTAACTTTTCTTTTAAATAATATATATAAATATTCTCAGGTTGTTATATTTTCATCTATGTTTGGTGTTTCTTCTCACAAAAGCTATCAAATCCAATGTTCTTCTACTCGAATTTTGTGGTGGTACACATTTAATTAGTTCATCCTCGTGTTAATGATTTCCTATAATTCAATTCCAAAATTATTCATTTAGAAATTTAATAATATAAAATAAATATTTTGATATATTTATAGAGAAAATTCTCAATGATTTTATAACCTAGATCATTTCTCCTTAAAAAATGAAATCCTTTCATAGGTTATCAAAAGTATTTTTCCCACTATTTTACAAGGGTACCTTCTATCCCTTTTTCTTCTTTAATGTGATGGATACTAAACTAATGTAATCTCATATACACCTTAGTGTATAATAAACATCAACTAGTTTTTTAATTTTTATATCATTATTACGGTTTTCCCTCTAATCTTAAATTTTCGTAATAAAAAATATATAATATATCGTAACTATTTTTTATATATGGTTATTATAAAATATAACTAGTTGAATTTTAAATTACCCTAATATAAACTAAATTATTTACACATTTTATTTACTACATTATATCAACAATTAATGCCTAATTTTAATTCCAATTTTACATTAACATAACACATTTAATAAATATCACCTTCCCAAAACTACCATGAATAATCCACCACAATTCTCATTATATAATTATAAATAATTATTGTGAATAAGGTATTTTTTCCCTAAATTATTCAAAAAGATTAATTACTTTTTGAGATTTGGATTATAACAAATAATATTCATTCTTTTTAGATTTATATGTAGGGAAAAATCAATTACTTACACTTTTGATAATATAATTTTTTTACTAGGGTAGTATAGGCTTCATACTCATATGAACATTCACATTTAATAGAATATTTTTCAGTCACATAGATAGCATAACATATAAATTATCTAGTGTTTAATTTTTCACCCTCTACATCTCCAACCATATAGGAAAAATGATGAGATAATACTCATATTTTTGTCCAACATACTTGTATATTCCATAAATATTCTCAGGAGTCATTCAGTCACTTTTTTAAAAACCTCTTAATAAATTTATTTTATTTTATATTATATTTTTTATCATTATCAATGATATATCCCCCCAAAATAATCATTACATTTATTTCATAGTATAATTATAAATTTTCATTTATCTTTCATCTATCATCAATAAAATAAATTCATTTCTTTCAATTATCCATGTTGTATCCATTAATTATATAGTGGAATATTTACATTCTTGAATTTTTTGAAACAAGCGATTCAATCTTCTTAGATGTATTTTGATGAAAAAAGTAGATTGACACAATCTATATGGTGAACTAATCATTAATGTACCTTTTAACTTACACTTTTCATTGATGGAATGTATTATTAAATAGTTCATGTAAAAATTGTTTTTATATAAAAAATTTTTATTTTTCACAAATACCACATCTAATCGATATTTCCACTAATTCTTCATAACACTTTTTTTTATGATATATATTTCTTACAAATTTCTTTTTATATAATATGTGTCAATGTAATATAATATTCCATAAACCCATAATATCCTAAACCTTAAATTAGTCTTTTTATATCATCTAATCACAGAAATATCATGCTCTCAATAATTAATTCCTCAGTAGCCTACAAAGATTTGGATTAATATTATTCATAGTTTTTAATAATAATATCCAATTTAACACATTTTATACTAGTAATATTATTCACTTATTCAGATGATTTCAATTTATCTAAAAAGTATTTTTTATTATTTAAATAAAGACTTAATGATCATTATAAATTTTACAAAATCGTAATAATGATCTGGTAACTTTTTAAACCTTTTTCATTTGTTTATTTATAATTTATGGTAATAGTGAACTATAATAATTTTTTCTATTTAATGAATATTTTCTTCAAGGAAACCAATGGATCATATTTTTTATTAATTAATTTTTGTAAATATTTCTCAATATAAATGTTTTTAATCTATATTGAAAATATAATGCTGTTTTAATTCAACATAATTCATATACATGCATCTATAACTATTTATTTAAATTTTGAATATTATTGATAATCAAAAAAACAAATTGACTACATATTTAATAATATTATGAATATATTTCCCAAATTTAAAATAAATAAATCAATTGAATCCATAGTTACAATCATATCATGCATTTGTTTATATTTATCATTACATAAAAATTAAAATGAAAATTTTATTAAAATTTCATTTCATTTTTGATTAAAAATGAGTACTTCTCTTCTTTACCCATGAATGATAACTTTTTTAAACTTTTTTATATTTAAGTATTTCTATTACTATTGTTTTGGTAAAAATATCATATTATTATCTATTAAATATATTTTCATAAATTATTCAAATATAAAATTCATATTTTACCATAGTATGTGGAAAAAAATATAAATTTAAATGATATAAATAAAATTAGAACATGATATTCCTGATACAAGATATATTTTCCGAGTGAGTGTGTGTAACAACAACAAGATGTGGTAATTTGTTATAGGATATTTTTACAATTTATTTTTACCTGAACAAATTTCACTATATGGATGTATTAATATTATATATATATTTATAAATTTACACACACCATAATACATAAAATAATAAATAACATCATACATGATACTTTTACATTGTTAAATCTGAGAGTAAGTGACCATATCTGAATTATGATATGTGAAATCCAAGTCCCCAATATATTAATAATATTATAACATGATTAAATTTCATTTGTAGGTATCATACTTGACATAATGAATTTATCCGAAAATGCTTATATAAATATTACACAGGATCTCCCAAATTAAAGTGATTATTTAAATAAAATTAAAAGAAACCTCATTATAATTTAAAATGTCTTAAAATTAATGAATAAGTATTTCATCACATGAATAAAGTACCAAAAAATTATCACGTGCTCTAATTTTTCATGGTGAATGATTGTATAAATAAAACTAATTTTTAGAGCATTTAAGTTTTCTAAATAGATAAAAACTCACTTTAATATAATTTTAACACAATTAATTCATAATTAATTATTTATATTTGTTTAATATATATTAATAAAAGACTCGCCAATATATTCTTGTGATGATATTATATATCTTTAATTTATGGATATCAGAAAAATATTGAAAAAAAAAATTAAATTTTGATATCATTTTAATAAAAATGAAAAACCAAATATTAAAAATGAAGAAAACCAACATGAATAAAAATCACATATTTGACTTAAAAATATTCATACATATTTCTAAATTATAAAACAACCTTTTGAAATATGCTTCAATATTAACAATATTTAATATAAAATACCAATATATAAAATCTTGAATATATGACCTTGATTTCACAAGAATATTGATAATAATTAATATATATTTATACTATTAAAATTTCAATCAATTAAGCATTGGAAAATACAATTGGTCAATACTAATAAATACGACATAATATATTTTAATCCCAATAAAATATTTTCAATGAAACTCTAGGAATTATAAAATAATATATTATAAGAACATTATATCATCTTTTGAAAATAATTATGTCACAAATAGTGATATATCATATTTTTAGTAAATTAAAAATTCAACTTCACTTGAAATGAATTATATGATCAATTATAGTCATTCATGGCCACTTAATTATTTTTCCATTCATCAAACTATTTTTTAAAAGAGATTCTTGTAAAATGTTTTTATAGTATGAGTTTTTTTATCTTGAGAAGATCATTGAGAACCATCGGAGGTTTTGAGTGTTCAAAACGTAATGCAATATCCCCCAACATTTTTTTATCATAGGTTCAAATAAGAGGTTAGATGAAGTGGATATGGTTATTGGGTTGTACTTTTATTCCATACATATATCATGCTAAAAATAAACTATAAAATTGTGATTTATTGGTTTTTATGTTATTTCTATGATTTAATCATGGTTGGTAGAGGTTTAATGATGTTTTTGTTTATAAATATAGAGTTTTAGAGATGTTTATATGCTATAGAAATAATCATCATACAAATCAGAGATTCATGTCAAAATATTGGGTAGGAGTAATGTAATATAGTGTTAGAATATTTGGTTTATATAGGAGTAAATCATGTCACCACCAATGGGTTCAAGCGATGACATTTTTTGATATAATAATGCTTTATAATTATATTAATTTTTATGAAATAATTTTTTAATTGGAATACTATTAGAAATTAAATGTTTTCCATATTAGAGGTTTTATTGGATCATGATATTTAGGTGTATCATTTGGGACACTCCACCAAGATTCAAAGTTCAAGTGGAAATAAAAATGATTTCATTTCATGAAATATGTGACTATTTCAAATCAAGTTGAAACTAATCACACATATGAATAAATTTTTGTTGTTTTTAGAGATGATCAAAGCATAAAAAAGTGACCAATTTATAAATATTATTGCGTATGAGTGTAACCTATGAAATGTAAGGGTAGTTTCCAAGAGTCATTCCACATTGGATTTGTTTGATATTTTTGACCCCATTTAAAATTGAAGGAACTATATTAAGGCCACCATTTATGTTTTCATGACACATGTGAAGAGGTTTGTTTTCATTTAATTGATAAAAATTGATTGTCACAACATAATAGGATTTTTGATGCCCTGATTAATGGAATGTTTTTAATTTTGGGTATACTTCTATGTCCCACTGAGGGCTTTATATTTCAATATAAAATTATCTCTTAAGTACCAAAATCTTGTAGAAGGTCAGCTAGAAGGTATGGATATATATTAAGGCTAAAAAATATTCAATAATGGTTGAAGTGTATGTTCTCAAATTAAAACAGGTGTGAATTTAGAGAAGAAAAACTATTAAAAAGATTACTGTGGATAACTTGTTCTAGTAAAATATGACAAATATATATATTATAAAAAAAATAAGTTGATAAATACAAAGAATTCAGATTAGTGGTTCATGTGGAATAATATTTAGAAGAGGAACAAGTTAAAGAAGATGTATAATAAGTTAATACATAAAAACAATAAAAATAAATTTAATTCTTGTTAAATACTTTCATATTTTTAAAATTAACATTAAACATATTTTTTATAAGATAAAATCAGATAATAAAGGAGAAATATTTTTTGTACAGTGTAAAAGGATAATACCTCCTTAATTTAAATCTATAGAGTTATTTTAATTGAATGTGTGATCATGGGTTTTACATTATTTCAAGGATGTAACTATTTGTTTGGAGTAGTAAACCATGGATTTTTTTTTGTTCCTTGATGTTTTTTTGGTGTTCATGTGGTGATATTTTTTGGTATCTCAACAAGTTTGAAGGATTTTTAAAGGAATAACCATTAATGAATCAAATTCCCTAATTCACCCCTCCCCATTATTAATGAATTCTAAATATTCAGGTGGGTCCCTTATCATGTGGTATTAGAGAAGTATATGTTCCCATAAAATATGATCTGTTCTGTGGTGTTTTAATTCATTAGTATCTAATATATTTTATGTTTATGGGACATAATTCTTTTTTAATATAGAAAATATTAACTTAATAAACTGTAAGGGGATCCTCTCATTCAATGAGAGAAACTAATATATTTGAAAAAAACATATACTGTCATATCCTTTTTTAATTTGTTTATATGCATTAGAGGATATATGTGATTGTTTTATTCTATGTGCTAAATTAATTGTTATGTCGGTAGTTGATATAAATATTTTGGTGATTAATATTCATTCGTGAAATTATATCTTTTAATCTATTTAAAAAATGATATTTATATAGTAAAAATGACCAATATAGCCAAAAAAATTAATATAAATCAAAAAAATATTATAATGTAAATGTGTACAAGATGTTAGATAATCTACTGGTTTCTAGATTAAAGAAAAAAATTTAAAAAAAAATTAAATAAGTTGAAATAATATTTGAATTCTTTAGTTAGGGAAATGAAATTTTTAGCATCATCACTGGTTTTTTTTTAAATTTAATGACTTTATGGTTTTAAAAAAAATAATTCATATCCCAGTGAATTGATTTTATGTAAATTATTTCACACATGAATAATACAATCAAGGTATAATTCTATTATATGATTTGTAAATAATTTTGAATTCATTTCAAAATGACAAAAGGTAGTGTTTATTTGAATAAGAGTAAGACCGGTATGGAGATTTACATTAAATTTTTTAAATAAAATAAGAGAAAAAATATGATATAGAATAATAATATTTTGATGTAATATAATGAGTTGGAATCATATTTTAAAAACCCATTCCAATCATCTTCTAAAGTGTTAGAAGAGGTGAAGGATATTATTGGGGAAAAATACCCCTGATGTGTATTAATAGGTTATAAATTGGATATTTTGTAGAAAATTGAAGTATTTATGATAAGATGATTATTAGGAATATGAGGATGATATTACATAGATTTTTTGACTTTTCCACAACATATTATTTAATTATTTAATTTTTTAGACATAGAGAAACTTGAGTTTTAATTTTAAATTTTTTCAAAAAATGTGTGTGATTAATAGTATTCATAGGTTTATCACCCAGTTTACATGAAATCATGAACCAAAATCTTATATGTGACTTTATTGTTTAGTTAAGGTTTCATGGATAGAACATAGTCAAACATGACTATAAAACTTAATTATATATGGATACTAAAAAACCTATAGCATGATCCTATATATGGTTTAGTAGAAATAGTTTTTTTAATCTTATTTAAAAGATTTCGAGTTTGTTAGAGACCCGTAGTTGGAACTTGGTTAGGTTTATAACATTTGGATTTCTGTTATATAGGATTAATTATATGGCATCTGCTACACAGATTAGACATGGATTTGTGTAACTTTTTATCTTAAGAGTGTTTGGTGTGTAGATCAAATCTAGTGCATGTCTCTTGGTTACCAGATGGTTTCCCAAATTGAGAAATATTCATAGTTTTTTAAGATATGAAAATATTTAAATATGATTAATATAATTTAACACCAAGTACTATTTCACCCCTCATTATGTTATTAAATATATCATGAGTCATGTACCTCATTAATTTCTTCTTCTTCATTTATAATGTGGGATTTATCCTCCTTTGATGATAATTCTAATTGAAAGGCTCATCGAAACCTGTTAATCTACACTTATTTTTCCTGTTAACATTTTTGCATTACTTAATATTTTCATTGAGATATAAAGTTTAGTGTTTAGTGATTTCTAATTAGGATTTTTCTTGTTTTAGGGTTCGTATTTATCAATTAGAGGATTCCCTTACCTTTTTTGCGGTAGAGTAAGACTGTTATCTATATATTTAATATTTCTATCTAGCTTCCTCCATTAATAAATACAAAAAACTAAAACCATGATAATCTTCTTATCTTTAATCAATATCTTCATATATTTCAATATTATAGTTTGTATATGAAATTATTCTTTATAAAAGTAATTTGGTTTTCTCAAAAAAATATTTGGAACAAAATGGATTCCTCATGTTTAAATGGTATAAATATATTTTCATATAAAACATTCACACCTATTTTAAGTAAAAATTCCTAATAGGGTCCTTTATAATGAATTTTATAACTAATGTTGATATTGTGTTTCTAAATTTATTTCCAAAGGTAAAGACTCTTGTCTGTATCCATTAATTTATAAACATAGTGCATGTATAGATTCTTCTAAAATACTCTTGAGGAATCTTTATATTATTTTATTTTATTTAATTATTTGTTTGATTTTTTTGTTTCCAATATATTTTTATAAATTATTTTATGTAATGATTTTATAAGGTCCCATTAAAAATGGTTTTCTTGAACAATGTATTCAATTGAAGTGATCTCCTTCTATTAGTTTATGTAAAAGTTGAGAGAAAATGATATTTTTGTTATGTGAAATTTATGTAATTAGATATTTTAGGTGATATTATTATAACATTAATAATCCTAACATAAAGGGTATACTTACACGATGAATGATCAAAGGTGACAATTTATTTTTTATATTTTTTATAATTATATGGGATTCATATTTTATATTTATATTACCACATCCATTTTTTTATTATTGGAATCCATGGATAGATAGTTGGAGATACATGTATAAGGTATACTATAGTTAATTATTTTTCATTATCTAGTAGACCGATATTATTACATTGGTCCTATTAGGGTACTTAACTGTTATTTATATAATATATGGTTAAACGAAGTTTTAATTAATTAAATCGCATCAGGTGAAACTTATATGGATTATATATTTTTATTTTTCTAGATTGTTTCCTAGGATTTGAGGTGTTCCCATGATTATTATGGTTTCATTATATCAAGGTAGTTTATTTACCGTTACTTCATAACAACACCATATCATTTTCCGCTAAATACTATTATCAAATTTTTCTCATTTGATGATTCTTTCCCAACTTTTTACGGTATATATATAGTAGTGTGTTCATCATAAAATTTTCACTCCTTTTTCCTTAATAAACATTAGATGTATTTTAAAATTGGGATGTTTTCCTGACACGGTATACATGGGAATTTCTTAAGTAAATCCTCAAAACATTTTATTTTCATTTATCACCATTTTACTTGAAAATATTTTTTCGATTATTTTTTAATTTATAAAATTATAAACTTTACACCATTGAAGAAATGAGTTCATGATATGCATCGATGTTACCAATTTTAAACATAAATAGAAACTCGTATTTTTATAGTTTTTTTCATAGTAGAATTAAATGGATTTAATTTTAATGGTAACATATGATGTGTGTGGAGGAAAAATTCACAAAATTATTTCTCCATTCCTATTAATATTTAGGAATAGTATAGGTTCCACATGAATGTAGTTAATTGGACATAGATTTTGTATTAAATGTATTTAAAGTGGAAAATGTTTTTTTACTTCACATAATGATATTGGTGTTTAGGATTTCATTTTTATTTATATTCAACATTTTTTTATGTTTCATTCAACATTAAATTTTCTATTACAGCCCCTAGTATTACATGTTGAATATTATAATTTATGTTAATTCATTTTGATATCGGGATGTTTTGATGTCATTGTTGGATTATTTATCAGATAATTATTTATTCATACGAGAAGAAGAAATTATATTTCTCTTTTATTATTTAAAATGATTATTTTAGATATATGGACTTTCAACTGTTTAGATGGTCATTCCGAACATTTAGGTGGAACTTCATTTACTACTATTAATTTTTTAAGTGGAATTATTCTCAATGATGTATAATTTGACATTGAGACACTAGATATCAAGTCCGGGTGATTGGGAAGATGCTTCGAAAACATTTATATACTGGCTTGAGTGTTATGGTAGGATTTCCCAAGTTATTCCATGATAAAATGGATTCAGAACCTAATTTGTTTCATGATTCATGGTAGACACGAGATAGGATTATCATATTTTAAAGGGTATGTGTGATTAAGTGTCTGGTCTACACTTCTCATTTTTATCCTTGGTTTACTAGGATTATTCAGGATGTTTGTCCCTTGAATATAGTTTTGTTTTCAATTAATATTGATATTTTTATATTTTATTTGACAATATATGTTTTATATTATAGGTTTACTAGTTATTTTAGAAAACACATGATTTAGAGAGAAAAGAATGGGATGCTTAGGGTTTTATGGTAAATATACATGGTCTAGAAACATGTGTACAGAATGGATGACTTGATCTGGATAATGTCTACTACACGTCACACTATTATTACAAGATTTTCTAGATTGTGTAGATAAACCATACATCGTTTTTAATCTATAAAATTTGGTATATCAAACCAATATATTTCCAAATTTATTATATTATTTTCTATTGTTTACTTAATATGAATTGGGATTAATTCTAATAATTTTTATATTATTTTCATTGATTACCCATTTTATTTTATAAATAAATTCTAATAGTTTATGTTTTGATTGTTTATCTGTCAATATTTTGATCATTTGCGATGAGTTTAATTACGAAATGCAAGTTGTAAAATGATTTTAATTTAAAGTGTAGGTTTTTTTAAAATAGGATGTTGTAGTTTCAAAAAGTTAGGTTCTGTATAATGTTTTGGAAGTTTATTATTGAATTTAGTAATATTTCATTGAACATTAATCAAATTTTAGTCAATAAAAGTTTTTAAAATATGAATTTTAATGCTATCAATTATTAAGAAGGTATTTAATGTGGTTTCATTAGTAATATTGTTTTTCATTTATTATATTATGAAATTCTTATATGAGTGATTATTGGGTATTCTTGTGGTGAAAATAGATTTCTCATGATATTTGAGATTGAATATTTGATTTATATTTTGTTTTATGAATATTTTATTTTTGAGTTATATTTTGATTGTATTTATTGTTTTATACTATGTTAGGGTACTACCCGAAGTCCTTATTGGACATCAAGATGGGGATTTGGATGATTTTTCACAAGTGAATCCTATTGTTGAGAAAATTGTATACTAGGATCAAGAGTTTATGAACATGAGTACTCATAACATTCATGTAAAGTATGGTTCCAATGAATCAGAGGAATGGATTAAGAATATTTAAAGGATCATTTCCCATAATAATATTTGAAATCATTTTAACATAATTTTTTATATGTTTATACTTGAGGATTTATATTGGAAGTAGTGGAAGTACATCCTTTGAAAAAAGACACAATTAGACCACGAATGATTTTTTAAGGTAATTTTTCCTAAAATAGTACTTTCCTAAGACCATGAAAATGTATAAGGCATTGATGCTGTGATTCCATGATTGAATTGATAAGTCAGTATTAGAGTATTACCGTCATTTCAATTTTATCATTATATAAAAGTGCTCAACTCTCATTGGATTATTTAAAAGAATAATATTTTGTTGTAGGTATTTTTTCGAATAATTAGTGGAATGTTTCCTCATCTAGCTTATCCACTTTTATAGAGGGGGAAAATTAACTATAATGAATGATACAGATATGGATGGAGTGTCTCAAGAGATTGATTTTTTTCTTTCAACCGAATAGTGTTGAATGGGGAACTAATAGAGGGATGTAGAAGCATATTTGGTCCAATAAATATTTCATCATATTTCATCTCACTAGATAAATCAGGGAGTATTTCTATAACATTCCATCAGTGTAGTATATCAGGGCATTATAAGCCTTCGTAACAAGAAAATCCAAATATTTATCTTAGTTGTTCCCATTTGGATGATCTAAAAATGTATTATAAATTAATTTCATGTGAAACAGGTAGATATAACTCTATAACTGTATAAGATCCTTTTGTTTATCATATATAAAATTAAACTGATATAGATTATAATTAACGAACATCCTAATATATTATATCTTCTTTTATCTAATTTATCCTAATATTATTATATTTGAATTAATAACATTTGTAGTCCTTTAATTTGGATAATTTGTTTTAATATAGTTATTAATAGTACCATATTGTTATATTTATACGTAATTATTGATAACATCTTGTAATTATTTATGTTATTAATTGAATATTTTTTGAGTCATGTGGGAACCTGGTATGTAGACGTTTTTTCAAGCCTCTTTTCCTAAGGATGAAATTTTTCTCATTGGTTAGATATTACTCTTTATATTAAACCATTAGGAGTTAAAATTGTTTTATATAATCAATGTATTATCAGAGTTCTAAATATAGTGTTATGATCATCATATGTGACCTATAATTTTTTTTAAGGAAAATATTATTAGGACTTTCTTTTTTATCTTAAGAATATTGTGGAGGAAAAATATCGATTGGAGTTGATAATTCCATAGAAAAACCCTAACTTGAAGATGACTATGTGATCATTACATTTGAAAAATATGGGATCCTATCATGAATTCCCATGGTATTTATAATTATTTCTTCATTGGGTGATTTAAACCTAATGTTTTCTTCGATTGGTTCGTTATACTATGACATTGTTTGGTTAAAAAGTGAAATCATGGGGAGAATATCTCACCCATATATTTCTTCTCCATACCATTACATATATATATTTACTTATTTTTTGCGTAGGGAGACTCATTGGTTTATATTTGTAATCGTTTTTTGTAATTTTTGAGTGTTTCATTATCATTATATATTTATCACATGATTTAATATAAACTATGCAATTAAATCATCTATGTGAGTTTTACATTCAGTGAAGGATGAATAATTAGTTCACAGTTTGATGTAACTATATAGATAAATCTTATATGTCTTGGTTAAACCATATAGATTAATTTTATATGTGGTCCAGGAGAAACAATATGGTTTAATCAACCATATTATATTTTATGTTTAATAGAAACACATAGTTGGTGCATGATTAGGGTAAATTTTTGTTGATGATCGTTATATAGGTTATATTTCTCAGTGTTTACCACCAAGGTTTTGTATAGTTAAAAATAATTAAGTATCTGAAACTTTTTGGGTGTATAACTCGAATCAATTATCATCCGTATTGATGGAACACGGTTTCCCAAACCATAGAACCAAATCAGAAATCATTCCATTATTACAAGATATTAAATTCTTTAACTACCCTTAATGTAATTTTACCATATTATCCCTATTTTTTCCCTTATACTAATTTTCCTATTCCTGGGATTCATTTACCTCATTTAATTATTATTCTTGATATACACCAAGAGATTTATCCTCCTTTGGTGATGATTTATTAATATAACGAAACTCATGCAGAACTCCTTCCCTCCCCACTATCTTTCTGCTCCCATTTATTTCCTTCCTAAAATGTTCATAGTGACCCAGGGATTAGACTTTATGAATTTTTTTAGTAATTTAAATGTTTTATAGTTCATATTGATCATTTTTGGATTCATATTCTTAATTAAACTATAATAATAACACTTTCAAGGATTCAATGTAATGAGGAAGGTTTCTCTATCAATAATATTTTAAATTTAAATCCACAAGTGATTGATTATATTTAATCCAAAATTTTAATTTTTTCATCGTTTTAGTATGTATATGAAGTGATTCGTTATTATGGGAATTTATTTTTTTCCCACTCATCATTTTAAATAAAGTAGACTTCCTATAAAAAATGTTAAATTTTTTTCATATAAAATAAAAAACTAGAATAAAATAATTTTATTAAGATGATATTTTAAAAAGAATTTAAAAATTAAAATGGAAACCTTATTTGTAACACCCTAAGGATTTATGATTTATTTTATTTTATATAGATTGAATCTCTTTAATAGCTTCTGAATCATGAAATAGTAGGTTAAAATGAGAGGCAAACCTTTATTAAAATAATATTTAACCATAACCATTATAACCTAGCCATTAAATTTTCATCTATTAATATGACTTACTAAATTAAGAAAAATATATATTTTACACATGTTCCATAATACCTTGAGATCAGGTGAAATATTTCCTTTCAACTAAATTTTACCTTTCAGGTAATTTTTTTGTAAATACCACTAAGTTTAGCTTACATCCCATACAACACTAATATCATTATTCATTATATGAAACACCAATTTTATATTTTTTTACATGAATAACCAAGTTAATATTGACATACACACAACACTAGGTAATCTAGCATTATACACGACACTAAGTTTCATCGTACCATGTTATATTATTAATATAGTTATTTAAACATGACCATTATAAACTAGTCATTAAACATAGTTAAATTAATACAAATAACTCCTTTTGAAATATTTTTTATTAATTTTTTACATAATTAATACATATTGATAGAAATATTATTAATTTTTCTATAAAGTCTATACATTTTGAATTTACCATTTTCTAAGATATATTTTTATTTATTTTTTGAGAATAAATAAAAATAATTTTTCACTCTTTTGTAAACATAATTGGAAAAAATACAATTCATTTTCTAAATGAACATTTCAACATTTTATTAGGGTGTATTTTTGGGATTTTTCTGAAAAGATTCATTTTATGATGAAAAACGGGATATATTAAATTTTAATTGAAAAATACATTTTTGTTTAAATCATTTATTTTGTTAAAATATTTTTTAATTTATTTTTAAAATAATAATAGTTCATTTATACATCCATTAATCCAATTTAGGTTATTAGAATTAATAACATATTGAATTTTGGTATTTTTTAAAAAAAATGAACATTTTTTTATTTAAAAACTCATATTATCATGTTATCTGTGAGATTAATTTTAAATTAAAAATTCATAATTATGTGAATATGATTTAGAAAAATGGATTCGATATTTTTAATCATAATAATTAATATTTTAGTGTATTTTCATCTTAATTTTTTATCTAAATGAATTTATAAAAAATAAAAACTAGTTACAACATTGAATTTAAAAAATGGGTTTACAAGGTGGGTAAACATAAATTATAAGTATTAAAATTACATATAAACATCAATAAAATTAACTGGATAACCATATTTCAACCCTATAATGGATAAGGTACTGATTTGAGACATTTTCGACCCTTGTGGTATTTGAGAAAACATGAGTACACTTTTTTCCTTGCAAAAAATTGAAAGTGTGTCACTCACCTCACTTTTAAAGGCCACTAATTGTACTATATTATTCACACATGAAAACCTTTTTGATTCATCCAAACCTACCAAAAACACATCCCAAAATCCTTATTCTCATATTATAGGCCTTATTTCAGACAGAATTCCCACCTAGGAAGACTTTTCTTACAAACATAAGAAGGATACTCGAAGAAGAGGAGACATTTATCAACTAAAGTTTTTATTTTATTTATTTATCCACATAAAATTTATATTGTTATACTATTTTAATATGACAACATCATTATCTTCCATATAATGAGATTTTTTATTTTTAAGGGAATGACATACATCCATCTACACATCCATCAAATGGGTTATTAAATCATCATTTGTGTGTATGGTTGTACATAATTATAGATTTACAATTTATACATGAAATTTATGATGTTATTAATATTATGTAGTTATTATATAACACATATCTCCATTATTTTTATTTTATTGTAATATGATAATGTCCTATGGGTTTACGAGAAACTACCACCTCATGAAGTGAGGTGATTTGTTCCTGATTTATATAGATGCTAATAAGGATTGGTTTAATGAACATATGTGATATATATAACATAAAAATGATTAATTAGTTATAATATATCACTCACCTAATTTTAATTCTATATTTAGAGAAAATTTAAACACATTCAGGCGTACGTATAACCTACCATCTCCATAAACACTGTATTAAATATTCTATCTCAATATATTATAGATTAATAGAAATATATATATATATATACTGAATATATATGATATTTATATCATGTATAACATAATAGATATTATGAAATAATGATAAATTTAGTAGGAAGAAATATTGAAAATCAAAACTCATATGAAAATCAAATCGGTTATTTCCTCAAATGTAACTAATCATGGAATTGTTAATAAATGAATAATAAAATGCCAAAAGAAAATAATATATAGTATTATATATATAAATATTCTTATTTAATATAGGTATAATAATATTATATTTATTATATAATAGGTTTCAATGTTTTTAACCAAATTTATTACTTAAAGTAAGAGATTTATAGTTTTTCCTTTATTTTTGGGAGACATATGCAAATTCACCACTCGTTTCTATTATGTGATGAATATAATTTCCCTTTGAAATGTTATGTCATGAATAAAATTATTTTCAATAAATTTGAAGAACAAATTTATGTTATTATTTATATGGAACTATGATTTAAAATATTACCAATCTAGAAATAGATTTTTGTCATAATTTTACTTTTTTAAGACATATGGTTATATTATACACCTATCTTATATTATGTGGTGTACATATACGACCTTTAAAATGTAATATCAGAAGATTATTTATCCTTTTGATATTTTATGACTATTTTAATTATACTATTTCATGGGGATTATGATTCAATGTTACCAAATATTTAAGTATTTTCATTTACAATCTTGTCGTTTATTAGGATTGTTATGAATATGCTTCAAATGATGAAATATTTTGTTCTATCTCTCAATATCATCACAAAAATTACCCTAATATAGTTATTTCATGATAACAAATGTTTTACCTTAATTTTCATCTCTTTAGGTATGCTAAATTTCAAAATATTGTTTTAGGAAAAATAATCTTTTTGGTCGAAAACATTTTTCTTCCAAAAATATTTTCTTTCTAAAAAAAATCAAACTTTTTTTAAAAGTTTTTATAATTACTTTTTAGAGACATTTTTAACCATTACAAATTTTTATGTATTTTTTAAAAGTAAAATTCATATCATTTTCAACAAAAAATTCATGTTTATATTTTACCACAATTGTGAAAAGAATATTTGTTTTAATGTGTATAGAATGAATGAAGCTTCCTACCATCATCGACATTATTTTATTCAAATAATGATATAATAGTATTAAATTTTATTTTCAAATAAAATGATTTTCAAAATGGTTATTTCTTAAAAAAATCAAATTGGAAAGAATATTTTCCCTTTGAAAATTTTTAAATGATTTTTAATGGTTTAATTAAATTTTTTCAAGGTTGTTTTCAAATAAAATTATTTACAAAATGATTTATGTTTTAAAAAGTGATTTTAATGGATATTTTATGTTCCTCAATAAAAATTAAATGTAACTTACCATTCAAATTCAATTTATATCTAAGATGACATCCCTTGATCTAATCAATAATTTTCGAGGGATATAAAAAATGATAAAATTATTATTCTTTCGTGAATGGATTATGATCACAAGATGTTTATGGAACTCATTTCCCTTCCATGTGTTATACTATGATAAAATTATAATGAAACATACATCCTTCACAAGGGATCATAAAATGATGAACTGATGTAATAATTTTGAAACATATCTATTTTCCATAAGTATGATACTAAAAAATATTATGAATCCCATTTCATTTTATGTGTAATGATATAATTTATTATTTATGATATTGTGTCGCACATGTGTATTATTTTCATTATGTGATTGATGGGACCTATATCTCCATTAATTTCATTGGGTAGTAATAAATGCTCTATGAACTAAGAGTGTACATTGGTGGTTTTTAAAGCTCGAAAAATAGGGCACATAGGTGGTTATCCAAAGATAGAAGCAAGTACACGAGTGATTGGCTCATGCCTAACATGTTATTAATTTCATAGAGGTAGCCTAATCATTATATTTTCAATTTTGATGTGTATGACACAAAACTAGGACATTTCCTAATGTTATATTATAATGGGTAATGGTAATTGATAACCTAATGATTCATGTCTTATGAACATCCAACACATATTATATAACTCATGATTATGATCTTTGATATGCATGGTGTGATTTTAAAATGTTATTATCATCTTGTCATCTACATATTCCCATTTTGGGCCTTCATTTGTCACTTTTTATCCTTATTGAGCATCTGAGATCACTATTTCTTATGTTTCATTTCCCTTGGTTATGAAGAATGGGTTATAAGTAGGATTAATAAAGTGGAATATATTTATTATATACATTGAATATATTTCATGAATTAAAAAGGTTGTGTCCCATGTTTCTAATTGAATTAAAATATTATGGTCCTTATGTGTGTATTTATGTAATGTAATGCTTATTTATCTACAATGATGTATTGTCCATAAATGAGAAGCATGGTTCCTTATGTTTGGTTTCATAAGTATGGTCTGGTTAATATTAGGAATCTAGGATTATAAAACATTAGTGAGATACCTAGGGATATTTATAAGGATATTTTTATGGCTGTATCTAAGCATAAATTTAAAGATTTGTCAATGTATCAGAACATTTTCTAGAATTTTGATAAAGGATATATAAAGTGGTTTCAAATTAGTTACATCCATGTTTTGATACTTCAAGTGTAAGTTTCTTTAACATAGAGGTACATAGGGGTAATAACTTCTCAATGGAAAAATTTAGTGGGACTCAATCATCACCTATTGCACAATAATTGGCCATACTACACAACTAATTTGACACTCCTGGGGGATATTCATTTGAAATTCTCAAACTATTTATCATCCATCATAAGGGATTTAAATATATCATGACTATGAATAGCCTAGGATAAACCTAGAATGTCTTAAATTAAAAATAATGGTGCATGATTTTGAGATCTTATTTGTGACTTTACATGATTATTTGGTTTTAAATTATGATTTTTTTTCTCACACGATTATTTTTCAATGGATAGATCCCAAAGGAACCATGTTAATGTGTATTATTACTGAAAATCCAATGATATTTCTCTTGAGCATCCAAATGTTATCAGAGTTGGAATTCAAAATCTAATTTTTATACTCACGCAACTTTCTCAAGCTATGAACCACGTTGGAAATCCAAAAAAATGGGGTAAAATATTATGTTGAGTCCTTAATGAAGAAATTTCCATCTTCTATCAGTGGGTATTCTAATCCACTCTTTCTTGAATAATAGATTAGAACCACTAAAATGATATTTTCCATTATTTAATGGTTTATAACATGCACAATTTATTTGTTCTCCCTATAGTTTGAAGGGAAAGCTGATCAACATTGGTCGCCTATCATGAATATGAGGAAACCAGATGAAATTGAATCCATGGATTTGAGATGAGTTCTAGATCATAATTTTTATAACTAATTTCATTTTATTTGTTATATGAAGGTAGAGAAGAGTTCCTTGAGCTAAATAAAATGGATAATGAATCATTTTGTACCAATAAGTAAAATTTTACAAACTTGTGATGTATGCTTATGGTAATATCATCCAACAATAAAGTAAGGTTAATCGATTCATTAGTGAAATAATACCAAGTAGTTATTTGGAGTTATCCATAAGAGATATCAGTATTTATGAAGAAATGATTCTATGTGTTATCAAGGTGGAGTTGAAGGTTGTATTTACATATCAATATCATGGTCTTCATAAGAAGATAAAAATGGAATTCAAAGGAAAATATAAGAACCATATAGAGATGAAAATTATCTTTCTTTTATGATAAATTTTCAGAAAGAAGAAATGATGAAATTTCCTTAAGGGGAACACTAAATGTTTTATGTGTCGAAAGGAAGGTCATTGAGTGACTAGACATTGATGTGATGAGAATAAGTTATCTAATTATGATGAAAATCCATATAATGAACCTCACACACATCAGTGTTTCAGTTGAAAGAAGAGTGGGAATTATGAAAAGAGGTTCCAAAATTTGAGGTTTCATAAAGATTATAAAAAAATATAACCTATAAATACAATGGACACATGGGAATCTTATGTGATCATGATAGTTGAGTTGAATCATGATAATTACAGGCACTAATCCTCCCATCAATAGTTTGGAATTTCATGTTTGACTCCATATAAATGCTAATTATGAAAATATTATTGTTCACTGATTAGTGAAATTTCATGTGATTATCTCCCTATACATGAATTGTGGAATAATTAAATCAAATTTGATATTCTATCGATAAAATGTTAAACCCAATCTTCTAATGTAATTTTTTTATAAGATAATATCTTATTCAAGGAATGATGGGATAATTATCTTTTGGAAGCATATATGTCTCCAGGTAAGATAAAAATAATAGTTATGGATTCCATCATGGGATTATGATGTTATGTTTAATCATATGTTCAAATTCATCACCTCTTTTGAGGATATATAAAATGGGATTTTATCATGATTAGGGATATTTGAAGAGACGGTTATTTCAATTAAACCCTTTAGTTTTGAATATGTTTTAGTGAAAATGTTTTTAAGGAGGAATTAATTCACACTTTGTAGACATATGATTAAAGGTACTCATAAACTTTAGGTTTTATCTTATCTTTGAGGTTGAGGTAATTATGGGTTGATTTTAATCACCTTAAAAAGTCATCACACATAATTACTATTAGATAATATTTCTTCTTGGATATTATTTCTAGAATATACATTAAAGAAGTTGTAATGTTTCTTGGAGTACCATATTCCATTACGTCTGATCGGGAACCAAGGTTTACCTAAAATTTCTGGTGAAGTCTTCATGGATCTCTTGATATTGATTTGTGTTTCGTCTCCACATATCATCCAAAGATATGTGGATAGTCTAAAAGAACAATTCAAAACACTAGAGGATATAATAAGATCTTATTCTTTTTATTTCAAGGGTTTTTTAGATCAATAGCGTTCCCAAGTTTGATTTTCTTACAATAACAGATTTTAGTAGAGCATTTAGATGAATATTTATAAAAATAATTATGGACTGAACTGTGGAACTCCAATGTACTAGAATTAAGCTATATAAATAAATATATTGGTACATTATCATGATGATTATATGGAAGACAATGTAAGATCCATTTAGCAACATGTAAGGGAAAAAATGTTGTCAAAAATGTTGTGATAATAATTTTAAATATGATGTAGAATTTAAATTTAGTGAGAATGACTTTATAAAAATTTCTCTGTTAAAGAAATAAGATAATACTAAGACCTAGGTATATCAGCTGGTTGGAAATACTTTATCATTTTAGGGTGATATATTATCATTCTGAACATCCACTGAACCTCTCTTAGGTTCAAAATGTGTTTCATGTACATAACCTGAGGATGGAAATTATAAATACATGACCTTAAACATTACATAATTTTTAATTAATTGAATAATTAACATTGATTATCTTTTCAAGTTAAGAGAATTAGAGTATTAGGCCTTAACAATTACATCTTAAAAACTATACAGTAGAATCTTCTACTCATTTTCCATTTTTTTCATAAAATAAAAACTTTTAAAAAACCTTGTTCAGTTCCATGTTTTATACAACATTACTTTTCCTTAATCCCGTCCTTGACAATATTAATCATTATGTACTGTGAAAAACATTTCAATACTTTGGATGAGCATAAAAAGATCAGTAAGAGTTATAAAATAAGGAATGAAAACATTTTCCCATCAACAAATACAAATCAATGAAACAATACCTTTTCGATCATAACATTCCTTATGAAATCATATGATTTATGAATAACACACAAAAATCAAAAATTATAAAGGTAAATTATTGCATAAATAACATAATTACATTTTAGCATTCACATCTACTTAGGTAGTTACGTTTGGAATACCCATCACATTATATTCCCAAAATGTATTAAGAGAAACATTAATGTTTACCTCTATCATGTTACACAATGCATTGAAGATCTATCTCAGGCTCACCCATCCAAGGTTTACAATGGAACCACAATAAAATATTCATAAATAAATCATAAAATAAAGATAAAATTTCAATATTTCAATCACAATATATCATTTCCAGATATTGACACAAGCAATGCTTTATCAAAAAAATTCAAAACCATTTAAAACATTTAATAAAGTGATTTTTGAATTAATGTTTCTCATACCACATTTATGCATTAAAAGGAATTTTAATTTCAGAACATTCTTGTCTATATAAATAAATAATTACAATCATTTTTAAAACATGGACATTAATGAGAAATATTTAGAATAATAAATCATTAATACATTTAAAGTGATATTTTAGTTAAAGAGTTCCTAACAGAAAGAGAGATTCTTGAATACAAATAAATGAGTAATAACATTAATAAAATATTATAATATCAGGGGAATAATTAGATTCATGATATAATACGTCAAATTGAAGTATATACACCATATAAAAGTGAATTTGTGTATAACAACAAATAAGTCTCAATAGAATGTAAATTGAGACAAAGTCCATTGCAACGATCATATCCTTAGATTAAGAACAAATCAATGACATCATTATGTGTGAAAAATAATAATACACCCATTATAAATGGATATTATGTGTAAAACAATCATATTTCATTCACAAATATTTATAGCACGACATAATCAAGAAGTATAAGTTTAACTCAAAGAATAGAAAATGGGTAAAGAAGTTCCCCTATAGAAATTCAACAGCCTAACGATGTCACTTTAAAATTAAAAAAATGATTTTATAAGAGAGAAAAGGGTCTCATTTCACCAGGAAATAAAATTTAAAACAATAAGGATATAAAATAACATATCCCATCATTTGGTAATTGAAAAATAACATAAAAGAAGACTTTGACTAGAAGAGAGGGTGAAATGCTCCCTTTCCGAGTTGGTAACTTATGAAACATATTACCCATGAAAGAAGGATCATACAATGAATATGTAAATACCAATAAATTAAAGTATATTCTAGAAATCATACAATCATGTGCATTACATACACTATAGAAAAGGAAATAGTGGCCAATATAGCATGAATCTCACGGGAATAGAAAGTGAGATGAAAACCACTTTCCATGTTGTAATCAATGGAGTCGTATGAAAAAAAAGTTAATAATCTCCAAATGAAACATAGAATATAATGAATATAAATATAACCATTATAATATATATCAAATTATAGTAAACAATACACCTCATGCAATAAATAGGTGGTGAACAATAGAAATCTCACGGAATTAAAAGTGATATAAGAAACCCATTACCTCGTGTCCGACTTGACCCCTTCATTCATTAATCTCTGTAATAATAAAATACATTTAATTAATACTTTATTAAGAACCTTTTCAAGTTTATTATTTCTTTTATATCACTTATTACCATGTTGTAAACTTTATTTAATCATTTAAGTTAATAATGGTTATTTTGATGATAATTGGTATTTGAGTAAAAACAGAACTTCTTATAATTACGCGTTGTTCAAGTGGCCAAACAATCATTTTCTCCAGAAATATATTCATGATTTAAATATCATATATATAATATATATCTAGTATATGTTTGTATTTATAATATTACATAACATTTGGAGATAATAAATGAAATTCACTGTTCATGGATACGGTAAGCCGTATGTACGCATTAACGCTGCTTTCATTTCTATTATGTTTTCAATGGAATGAAAAAATATTGATTAATAGGTATATAATAATTAAAGCATAATATCATATATAATTTCATTAACTCTATCCTTTAAACGTTCCATGTATGTCATGAACGAGTCATATAACTTTGAGGGGGCGGTAGTCCACACTTTTTCAAATGAAATTATCGCGTTTAACAGTTATGGAAACCATAAAGGTATTCTATAAATGAAAAATACAGAATTATATAGAAAATATAAATATAACATATATCACATATAAATAAATTTCCATCATAATTTCCACCATAAGAGGTGGTAGGAGAAGATTGAACAATGATTGTTTCGTGAGGCGATAGTTCACTGTCCACAAAAACAGTATTTTCTTTACCCATTAGACGGAGGTGTGTAAGTGTTGTTAAAATAATTATAATAAAAACAACCTAGTATATTTATGATATTTGTGTTGTTGTAAAATAAGTGAGTAAAAATATTTTAGGGGGTTGGGTATTTAAAATACAATAAAAGAACATAAGAGAAGACATTACCTTTAAATCGGGTAACTCCCTTTGGTTTGAACCAAAAAGATTTCTTGAAGTGACTTAATCCTAAGGTATGATTTGTACGTGGAATAGAGAGATCTTGAGAGCCTATTTGGGAAGATATTGGAAAATAAAATTGTCTTGAGAGGTTTGATTAATGGGTTTGAGTTGAGGGGGTTTTATAAGGGGGAGGAGGGGCTCTTTAAGAATGTCTAAAAATATTATTTTATGATATAAAGATTTTCTATTTCTAAAGGAAAAAAACTTATTAATTTCAAAGATAAAATGAAATTTTTTCGAAATAAAATCATCCAGTAAGAAATGGATAGGTTTTTTATATTTTTTTAATTTTTATAAACTTATTTATTTAAATCATTCATTAATGAGGTAAATATTGAATCATTATTGTGTCGTAAATAATTTAATTTATTTGATGTATAAAAATTATAAATAAAATACCATGATGTGTGAAATATATTTATATTTATATTTAATATTTAGAGTAAAATATATCAATTATATAACCCAACATTAAAATAGTTTTATCAAAACAATAAATGTTTATGATATTTTTATTTTTACTTTAAATAAAAAGTTATTAATGTCATTATCTTACCCAAATGGCATGAAAATGCCAAAATTATTACCCAATGATTGTATTAGTCGGCCATTACTCATAAAATAAGGTTAAGACAAGTGTAAGGAAATTTTATATTATTATATTATTATTTTTACCTTCAATTGATCTATTTACCTTTAAATGTGGTAAGTAAAAGTCAAAAGTTACTAATCACCAAAAATTATTTTCATCTTATTGAACCAAATTTTACTTACTGAAAAAAAACCAAGTATATCAGATTTTTCAAATTCAATTCATTGAATTGGTAAATTTTCATTTAAATGAAAAAGTCGGTTTTTAGATACTATTAAGTGTTTTCACTATTCATCAAAAATTGATGGTTGTCAGAAAAATACCAAAAATTCAGCCTAAGATATACATGATCTTATAAATTTAACAATGATTTATATTTTACCAAATTAAAAACATATAAGTTTAATTAATTGATTTAATGTTAATTCTCGTTTTCAAAACAAAAAAGCATGTTTTAAAAAAATAATAACTATCAAAAGATTGACACTTCTTTATATCCAATTTCAAAATGAAATTACTTACACTGACCAACATTAGATTAAAGGGTAAAAATTTAATCTAATTACACATTCAACCCATTTAAAAATATAATCTACCAAGATAGATAAATTATATTAAAAATGCAGTTTTGAATTAAAATGCACTATTTTTCATAATTCATTAAAAAATGAACCTTATCATAAAAATACCTAAAATTTACCCAAATTAAATTTTGATGTCTGGATTCTAAATAAGAATTTTATTTTTTCAAATAGAGCAAATAAATGTTACCAAAAATATATTTAAAGATGGTTCACCATCAAAAGGTGGTAAATCGAGATTTTAAATAATATTAGATTATTTAAGCTTAAAATTAGATTCATTCAAATTGTTAGCCTCTAAATATTATTGGATAAATCTAAAAATACTTAACAAACATGTATAATCATATTGTAGTTAGTTCTATTCATTACGTCCACTACAAAATCTAGGTGTTAACTACTATTTATAATAAAAATATATTATTATTTTTCTGTATGACTCAGCATTGTATGAAACATAAGACTTTCGAGAAACCAATTGTTGTGTGTCAGGTACGCCATTGAATATAGCATTCCCTTTAAAATAAAATTAATATTTATTTTAAAAATATTAATAAATATCAAAAGTTCATATACTTTATTTTCCTGGGATGTTACATCCTTCCCCCATTTTGGAAAATACATCCTCGCAATTTTAAAATTAGTCTTCAAAACTTCATTGAAAGTCCCACATCAAAAAAATAGTAAATAAAACAACCACTTTAAAAGAATGAAAGATAAGTAAAAAGGTTTCCCCAGATAAAACATACTTGCATTCCCTGAAAACATGGATATGGAGGAGAAACTAAGACTCAAGTTCTGATGTTGAGTAACAGAAAACACGATTAAGAGAAATTTAACAACAAGAAAACCACAAATTTGTGATGGTTTAAATGGTCATTGGTTTCCCATTAGGATAATTAAATGGACAAAGTTTTTGTTTTATGTTCTTTTTCATAAAGTTGGATATTTTTTTTATTATATTGAATAAGAACATATGGAAGCTTAGTTACATGACATGTAGACATTCATCATTTACTAAATTAATACCACATACTAATCTTTTCTCTAAATAAAGAGTATTAAAGAAGACTTGGTCACATAAAAAGTGCTAGAATCAAATTATAGAGAATAACATGATCCACAACATATGAACCATTTATTTCCCCTATCATTATATATTAACCAAAACCAAAATTGGTTATTATGAGATCTGATAATCTCCAAAAGGATAATCCTTTATAAAAAGAAATACTACTCTTAATCACCAAAATTCAACAATAAGTACCCTATATTCAAGAAAGAACACTAAATATATAATTGTCCATAAAGTTTATCAAAATAATCTAAACTTAGATTCAAACCGAAAACATATAAGGAGTTAATCACATAGTCTTCCACAGTAAATCTTAACATTAATCTCAAAAAACATTGACTATACTTAAAGTCTCATACTGAAGTGTAATTAATATAATCACATATTCTCTATGATAGGTTAATCATTTTAATAAATAACCCAAATAACCTTATGTTCGCAAATAAAAACATAGATTCTTCCAAAATAATATTTCAAGCATTACTATACAAATTAAATACAAGAGTAATCAATTTTCCTTAAGAATATAGTGTTCCAAAAAGAGAGAATGTCTTCCAAAATAACCATTATCACTTAATCTACAAATAATTTTCCTATACTACGGATGTCTATTTGATAAAAAATAAGATCTGCAATAAACTTATTCTTGATCCATATTATTATTTAACTGAATAGAATTAGTTATACTAACTAGGGACATCACGTAGTCCAGTGGTATGTGATAAATCCCAATCGAACTTTGGTTGTAGGTTCCATTACCATATCTTTTTCCGATAAGAGAGGTTGTCACACGATTTGTGTGTTGTCCTTTTTCAAAAACAATACAATTTTACATCGTTCCAAAAACCATGAGGCAAATTCCTCAAATATAACCATAACATATTTTATCCTCAATGTTTATCTAATACCATTCATTTTGCACCCCAAAATGTAATAACCATTTATCACCATTAAAATAACTATGACTTTATCTAATATGCTAACCATTATGGTTATGTCACTTATGCTTAAATAACACCTTAACCTCTAATGTTATCTAAACAGTCCTCAGATACCAACTATAAGTACCTGGCCTTAAATATTACATAATATTGAATTAAGTGAATAATTCACATTGAGGATCATTTCAGGTTAACATCATTAGAGAAATAGGCTATAAATATTACATCTCAAATATTAAAAAGTGGACACATATGCTCAGTTTCTATTTTTTCATAAAATAAAAACGCTTAAAAAACATGTCTTGATCCATGTTTTAGACAACATGACTTTTCCATGATCCCATCCTTGACCCTATTCATCATTACGTCCTGTGAAAAATATTTCCAAACATGGGATGAGCCTAAAAATCTCAGTAAGGGTTGTAAAATAAGTAAAGAAAACAATATCCCATCATCAAATACAAATCAATGAAACCGTAATTTTCCATCCTAAAATTCCTTATTAAATCATAATAATTATGAATAACACACAGAAATCATAAATCATAAAAGTAACTTATGGCATACATAACATAGTTAAATTGCATCTTTCATAGCTATATTGGGAGTTACATTTGGAATACACATCATATTATATTCCCTAAATCTCTTAGAGAAACATTATTGTTTACCTCCGTCACGTAACCTAATGCATTGGAGAGCTTTCTTGGGCTCACCCACATTAGGTTTATAGTGGAACCACCCATATGCGTAAAAAATTCCCAATATCCATTACATATTCATGAAACAATCATAAAGGAAAGATAACATTTCCATATTGCAATAAAAATATATCATTTCATGATAATTACATAATCAATGTTTTATCAAAACATTTTTCGAAACAATTTAAAAAAATTAATAAAGATATTTTTTAATTAATGTTTCCCATAAAACATTGAAGCTTTTAAAAAAAATTTAATTTAAAATCATTCATTTCTATATAAAAAAATCCTTAAAACCATTATTAAAAAATGGAAAATAATGATAAATATTGAGAAGAATAAATCTTTAAAACTATTAAAATGATATTTTAGTTAAAGATTAACTAACAAAAAGAGAGATGCTAGAATACAAATAATTGAGGAATAAAATTAATGGAAGCTTATAATATCATGGTAATAAAGAGATTCATGATATAATATGTCAAATGGAAGTATATAAACCATATAAATGTTAATTGGTCTATAAAATCGAATAAGTCTCATTGGAATGTAAATTGAGAAAAAGTCCATTACAAAGATCTCATCCTAAGATTAAGGAAAAATAAATGACATAATTATTGTTGAAAAACAATAATACTCCCAATATAAATGGATATTAATTGTAAAACAATCATATTTCATTAACAAATATTCATAACATAACATAATCAAGAATTAGAAGTTTAACCCGATGAATCGAAATTGGGTTGAGAAGTTCCCTTTTAGAAATTTGACATCCTAACAACATCGCATTAAAATCTATAAAATGCATTTATGAGAGAGAATTGGGTCTCTCATCACATGGAAATAAAATGTACATAAATAAGGATATAGAATAACATATCCCAAAAACTGATAATTGAAAAATAACTTAAAATAAGTCTTCGACTATAAGAGGAGGGTGAAAGGTTCCCTTACATATTTAGTAACTTATGAAACATACGCCCCATGAAAGAATGATCATACAATTAATATGTAAATACCCATATACTAAAGTATATTACTAAAATAATGGAATAATCAGTACTACATACACCACACAAAAGGAAATAATGTCTAATATAGCATGAATCTCTCAGTAATAGAAAGTGAGATGAAAACCCCTTTCCATGTTGTAATCAATCGAGTCGTATGACCAAAAATTAATATTCACCAAATGAATAAAATAATATCATGAATATAAATATAATTATGATAATATATAAAAAATGGAAGAACAAAATACACCACATGTGATAAATAAGTACTTAACAATGTAAATATTAAGGAATTAAAAGCGAGATAAGAAACCCCTTACCTCGTGTCTGACATGGCATGTTCGTTCTTTATTATCCTAAGTAATAAACTAAAGTCAATTTATACTTTCTTAACAACATTTTTCAAGTTTATATTTCTTTTTATATCACTTATTACCATGTTATAAACCTTATGCAATCATTTACGTTAATTATTTTCATTTTGTTGATATTTGGTACTTAAGTCAAAAATGAACATCTTATAATTACAAGTTGTTCATTTGGTCAAAATTAAATTATCACCAAAAATATATTAATTATTTAGATATCATATATATCATATATATCCAGTATATTTATGTATTTAAAATATTTCATGACATTTGGAGATATAAAATGAAATTTACAGTTCATGGAGACGGTAAGCCGTACGTACGCATAAACACTACTTTCATTTCTATTTCATGTTTAATGGAATGAAAAATTAATGATATGTAGGAATATTATAGTTATAGAATAATATAATATATAGTTTCATTAACTCCATCCTTTATACATTCCACGTTTGACATGAATGAGTCATATAACTTTGTGGGGGCGGTAGTCCGCACTTCATTAAATGAAATTATCACGTTTACCCATTATGGAAACCATAAAGGTATGCTATAAATGAATAATACAGAATATTATAGACTATATAAATATAATATATGTCTTATATAAATACATTTCCATCATAATTCATACCATAAGTGGTGGTAGGAGAATATTGAACAATCATTGTTTCGTGATGCAGTAGTTTACCGTCCACCAAAAGAGTATGTTCTTCAACCATTAGATGGAGGTGTGTGTAAGTGTAGTTCGAATACTCATCATAACCAAAACATAGTATATTTATGATACTGTTGATGTTATAAAAGAAAGTAATAAAAATATTTTAGGGAGTTCGAGAAGTAAAATAAAATAAAATTACTTAAGAGAAGGTGTTACCTTTAAATCAGGAATCTTCCTTTAGTTTGAACCAAAAGGATTTCTTGAAGTTCTTTCTTCTTAGGGTAAGGATTATTAGTGGTTGAGAGTGATCTTAATAAATTATGTGGGCTGATTTTGGATGATCCAAGGGGCTTGAGAGGTCTGAGTAATGAGTTATAGGTGATAGCTTTTTAAAAGGTGGAGGAGGGGCTCTTTAGGAAAGTTTGAAAATATTATTTTATTATATAATGATTTTCAGTTTATAAAATTCCAAAACATATTAAAGTCGAATATAAGATGACTATTGTTTGAAATAAAATCATGCAATAATAATTCTATAGGTTTTGGATATTTTTTTAATTTTTATAATCTTATTTATTTAAATCATTCATTAATTTGGTAAACACAACATCATTATTGTGTCATAAATAATATCATTTATTTGATTTTCTAAAAATAAAAAATAAAAAACCATGATTTAGGAAATATTTTTATATTTATAATAAATATTTATAGTTATATATATAAATTATTTCACCCCACATTAATATTGATGTAACAAAACAATACATGTTTAGGTTATTTTTATTTTTAATTTTAAATAATATGTTATTAATGTCATTATGTTACACAAATGGGTTTAAAAGGAAATAAGTCTTACCCATGGAATGTATTGGTAGGACATTAATCATCCAATAAGGTTAGGATAGGAGTGAAGGTAATTTTATATTATTATAATATTATTTTTACCTGTATTTACCTTATTTACCTTTAACCATGGTAAATAAAAGTGAGAAGTTATTATTCACCAAAAATTATTTTCTGCAAATTGAACCACATATTACTTAAAGATAACAACCATGCATGACAGATTTACTAAATTCAATTTAAATAAGACATAAAATTTGATTTAAATGAAAAAGTCGGTTTTTTGAAATATTACTCAGTGTTTTTGTTATTCATAAAAAATTGAAGGTTTTTAGAAAAATACCAAAAAATCAGCTTAAGATATATTTGATATTCCATATTCATAAATTATATCTACTTTACCAAATTTGAAAATAGAATTTTAAATAATTATTTTAAAATTAATTCTCGTTGTCAAAAAAGCGTGTTTTTAAGAAATAATATCAATTAAAAGACTGACACTTGTTTGTGTCCAATTTTAATGTAAAATTACTTTTAATGATCAAAATTGGATGAAATGGTAAAAATATAATATAATTATACTTTAGAACCATTTAAAGAGATAATATAAAAATATAGAAAATTATATTAAAAGGTAGTTTTGAATTAAAATGTAATATTTTCCACTATTCATTAAAAATGAACTTTATCTGAAAAATACCAAAAATTTACCCAATGTAAATTTTTATGTCCCCATCCTGAAGAAGAATTTAATTTTTTCAAATAGAACATATAAAAGTGACTAAAACTATATTTAAATAGAGTTCTCCATCGAAAGGCTGTAAATTGACCTTTTAAAGAATATTAGAGTATTTATGCTTAAAATTACATTCACATTTTAAGCCTCAAACTTTTGTTGGATAAATGAAAAAACATTTACCAAACATATATAATCATATTTTAGTTAGTTTTGTTCATTCCCTCCATTACAATGTATAGGCATTTAATACTGTTTAAAATAATAATATATTATTATTTTTCATTATGACTCAGCATTGTGTACAATATAAGACTTCAGAGAAACCCATTACTGCATGTCAGGTATTCCATTGAATATAGAATCCCCTTTAAAATAACATTAATATTAATTCAACAATATTTATAAATATAAAAATTTTGTATTCTTTATTTTATTGGTATGTTACATAAATAATTTATACATCACAAGTAAAACCCTAAGAAATTTCATTATTTTAATTTTAGAATAAATTTATTTCATTACTATATTTATTTATATGAAACTCCAAGTTAATCTTACGTTACATTCAACATTGATAATAGCTTGTTTGACATGTATCACCATGCATAGAAAGAAATATTGCATCCCATGACTTTATGATATATTTAATATTTTAAATAAATATATTTTATAGGTTGTAATTAATTCATCATTGTGTTTTCTTATGTCAGACACATGACTGACATTGTCTTTTAGTTTGCGTTACACAGAAGACTGAGATTTACCAAAAAAAATATTATTAAAATATTATTATTTAATATAATAAGAAATAAACTAGATATTAAATATGAATTTATGAATATGATAAACTAAATTATGGAAATATAGTGTTGAATTCATATATTTAAAATTAAATATAAATTAATATAAAATAATTATATATATTTGAAATGTTTTTATAAATAATAATTTTTATGCTTCTAAAGGTGTTCATTTTTAATGAATTAAATTAATTACTATTATTGAATTATATTACTTAAATATATTTATTATATATTCAACAAAATATTTTTTGCATTTATAAAATAAATTTTATTAGAATAATATAAATACAAACTAAATATTACGCATAAAAACCTATATTTTTAATGGTTGTTTTAAAGCCTTTTAATTGAAAAATACTTTAAAACGATTTTTTTTGAAATTTTATAAATTTAATATGTAAAAATAAACTGTATTATTTAAATAGAAACATAAAAATTATCTTATGGAAATTTTTTGGTATTTTTCTGTTAAGTTTCATTTCATTGATGAATAGTGAAATATATTGAATTTTAATTGAAAACTCCTTCTTCATATATATATTTTATAGTGTTAAATTATATTTCAAATTGGGTTTAATTTTTAATTAGTACAATTATACATAAATTAATCTAATTTATTCCATTATATTAAATTTCACATGAAAATTAGATTTAAAGTAATTATATACTTTTATACATTTTTACGTTAAAAACCTGCTTTATCTTCTCTTCTACGGGAATAATTTTAAATTAATTTATCTAACTTCTATGAATGGAATTTGAAAAAATGGATTCCATATTTTTAATAAGAATAATTCATAATATATAATAATTCAAATTATTTTTTGATAAAAATTACTGGTGAAAGTAATTAAAATTAATTACACCGATTAAGAGAAAAAATATCTTAACAAGGGACTAATCCTTTAACATAATGGAAAAAATGTCCTAGAAACTTGTAAAAAATAAATTTCCATGAAATTTCATGAATATATCATCTATGTAATATAATATGTACCAATATTTGTTGATCATGATGTTAGGGAGTCCTCTCAATAGTGTTTTTGTATTTATATTTGCATTAATTCCACTCCCCCTCCACTAAAAAAGGAAGTAACCCATCCAATTTTTTCACACCTATCAAGACATTTGGATCATAAAAAACATAACCAAATAATCTCCCAACATCCCTAACCTAATAATATAATCCTCTCATTGGGATGAAATAAATCAATGGATGTATTTTGGTATAAACCAAAAGGGGTTACCTGAATAAGAGGTATTGTTCTTCAATTATCTCTTTTGTTTCATTTACTTCACTACCCATTCAATTATTTTAATACCATGATATTATAATAAAATAATTATCTTAAATATACTAATATATTTTTATTATAATATTTTAGCTTACACTTTGACACATATCCACCAAATTTTATACACAATCATCATTTGTGTTTACAACGGACTACCACCTCGTGAACTTATGTTGTAGGTTCTTCCATTATAAACATTAAAGGTTTTAATAATGATAGATTTATAGTCTATATATTATATGTATGATATTTATATTGTATTTACTATTTTTTAATTATTATATAAAACATAACATTACGATTTACATTTTTAGGTAATATAATAACATCATTAGTGGGCGTGTGGACTACCACATCCTCAAAGAGATGTGATTCATTCACGCTATACATATAATGTTTTAATAAGGACTTTAAAAAATATATGTGACATATATGACCTAAATATGATATTAAATTTATAATATACATATATATCATTTACTTTTCATTCTTTTAATATGACAAAAAATTGATGTAGCGTTCATCCGTATATACAACCTACCTTCTCCATGAATGGTGTATTTCATTTCCTATCTCCAAATATTTTGGATCTTTATAAATAAATATATACTGAATATATTTTATATTTAAATCCTGGTTTAAATTCATGATATGATTAAATCACTACCTAATTAATAGGAACAATAAGTAACAATTCTAAACATACTCGAAAAACTATACAATTAATACCTAAAATAGCGAAACTAATGAATGATTTTTAACAAATAGGTAAAAAGATATTATATTAAGTTAATATATAATGTTATAAATATGTTTATAGTCATGTAATTAGTTAATAAAATGATTAAAATAATATTAAAGGAGTTTAAATGACTTTCATCCAAAAGTAAAGAGAAGGTAATGGATTCTCATTTCACTTTTTACATATGTGAGATAAATGTCATACTAACCACTTACATCTTCTTTTTATCTACTAACAATTTTGAAATATTACATCATTAATACTTTTATCATCGTGGTATTAAATGTTTTTCTTTTAATTATATCATCCAAGGGTTTTTACCTTGAAAATTATCAATAGGTAAAATTTATATCTCAATCTCACATTCTTTTGTGATTGTTATCATTCTCTAAAAAAATCTCTCTACAATATTCATTTTCATTTAAAATTATATTTATTTGTAATTTCTATATTTTTTTATTATGGAAATTATTGTTTTTTAAATCTCATACCATTTCTATATATTGTCTTTAATTTGAATTTAATTTATTTATTAGGGGAATATTGATAAATCTATATGCTTTACTCAAAACTGATATTTGAGAAGGCACATTGTTAATGAGTTAAAATAAATTATTTTATATATTTAGAATACATTAAACATTTAATACATAGTTTAGGGACTAGTTAATGAAATCCCATATATGCATCTATAGTCACATGGGACTAATTCATTTGGACAACCCCTTTTCATTTTTAACCAGTATTTCTAAAATAGTCTAGTGAAAGGTCTTAACAATATATTCATAGTTGGAAAAACCAAATCAGTTTGTACCCAATATGTTTTAAACCAACTAGTGAATGATATTGATGGTAAATATTTCATGTCCTTTGGAAACATGACCTCCAATATTTAATAATTACTTTATTCTTAATTATTATTATCCAGGGGATTTCCACTATGACCGAATATATAGATTCACATTATTAATAGTTTATTGATTAAATGTCATGTGTTTTCAGTTATTTTTTATGCCATATTGTTTACTCAATTGATTATCAGTTATTTATTACTTGTAATATGTTCTCATTTACTTACCCTTCCATATTGGTTACTCTCATTGATTATTTATATCTTCTGTTGTACTTACCCTTTCAAACAATTTGAGCTCATTATTATTTTTTTCCTTTTCACTGGTTGGGATGAAAATATCATTTAATAAGTTTTCAAGGATATAGTTTTTTAGATTTTATTTTTTTGTTATATTTAATTTACTATTTCCCAATGTGTAATTTGTATTATGTATAAAATTTTGGTTTTCCAAAACTGATAAAATTTCAGTCCTTTGGGATTTGATTCCATTTAATCAAGCCAATGTAATAAAGTAAGAAACAGACTCTATGAATCTATGATTGGAGATTTATAGTTTGTACCAAAGGTACTTTAGTAGAAAAAATTGAAACATGATTTAGAAAATAGGGATTCAGTAATTAAAACCTAAGATAGAATTTGAAGATTATTATAAAATAACATCCTAGAATTTTGTTAAGGTAGAGATTATAGGGGTCTTCCTAGAAATATGTCACTATCTGGATACCACAAGTGGACGTGGTTATAGTAAAAATGTACCCAGTGGTAACAACTTCAAAAAGGTTCCTTGGTCCGGATTTTAACATAACAAGGTATACAACAACAGACCTTACTGACCATCCAGTTTGACACTATTAGGTGAAAGACATAGTATAATTCATATTTTATTTACAAATCATTATGAAGAATTTGAAAGTAATGATATTCCCAATGAAACCATGTTTATTATTATGATTTTACCTATGAATAGTTTTTTTATTTAATTTATGATAATTGTTATTCCATATTTATAATTATAAAAAGCACATAATTTTATGAGGTAATCTAGTATATTCTATTTTTTAGAAATGGTCCATGAAATGATGAATGGTATGAATACTCGATGAAAATTTAAAGATTTTTCTACTGAGGAATTAAATACAGATGGTATTGGTACTGAGAATGTTATGGATATATTAGGGAAGCTTAACCAGGTTATAAAAAAGATCCTTTCCCAAATGGAGAAACCTATTCCACAACAAGATTATCACATGATAGATTGATTTATGTGAAAAAATCCCCCATTATTATGTGGGATTTCTAATCCAATTTTAGATAAGAAATAGATTAAGCCTCTGGAAAATATATTTAAGTAATTGGGATGTGGTGGGAAGGAAAAGTTTAACCTTGTGGTGTGTTGTCTCAAATTTGATGATGATTAATAGTGGACTATGATCCATAATACTTGGGAGGTATAATAAATAGAACTCATGGAATAGAGAAATATTAAAGATAAATTATTTGATAAATACATCCACTATGATCATAAAATTAACATGACAATAAGTTTTTTAGCTTAAACCAAAAGGAATAAGAATGTTTTTCAAAATATGAAACTTGATTTACAAGGTTATCCATGTATGTTACCTATTATATACACAACATGGATTACATGATTGATCCCTTTTTTGAAGTGCATAAGATAAGTCTCAGAATAGAAATTATCTCAAATATTATCCATTATATGATGAAATATTATAATGTTCTATCAGGTCGGGGAAAAATCTCTAATTATTATGGATTATAAGGTAAACGGGTGAAGAAAAAAAAATATATAAAAATATGGATAAAGGGAATAAGTTAATGAATCATTATACAACATCTGATAATTGTGAAAAGAAACACCCCAATACATTATTGAAGGGAATGGGAGTTTACTGTAAGTGTGAAGAACAAGGCCACCAAGTATGTGGTTGAAACAAAAAGAATGAAAATTCCAATGTCAAATTCATCAACTGTAATGAGATGGGGTACTAGACAAATGAATACCCCAAGCGTTAAAGGAATATACCAAAGAAGAAGATAAGGGTTCAGGGTCATGTAAATGTTATTAACACAACCAAAGTGGAATGATTAATGTTACTCTACATTTCAATCAATGAAATATGTTTAAAATGTATTTTATTGATGATGTTCTTATCATATGATTTATGAAATTTGTAAAGATTGTATTTAAGTACAATTTTATTAAGAATTTTAGATCATATATTTAATGGTACCAATAAATGTGATTCGGTAGAAAGTTATTTTTTAAAAAATATATTTTTAAGGGAATGATAAAACATAATATTTTCTTGATCATAATATAATGATTTTTGGTTCAGTGAGGATTGAAATGGTTAATGTAAATCAGATACTTATAAATTCTATGAAACTGATTCTAATATTTTGGATCATAATCTTTAGAAGGGTCATAAGGTTGACAATTTATGAAATAGTTTAAGTTGATCTTTGGAAATATTTTTATATATTATTGTATTACTTCACCATATGATGAAACATTATATATGAAAAGAATTAGAAATAGTTCATGGCATGACCAAAGGATAAGATTGTACTTATAGAAATTCATCAAGTAAGTATATTTAAATATATTATTAGAGAGTGAAATAATTCCTCATCTATTGGAAATATGGTCTCAAAATAATTTTTTTCCCTATTATCATCATTTTTTATGATATCAATGACTTTTTTCATAATTGTGGTAAATGAATTTGTGGCCATCAACCTTTAGTTGATCATGTTCTCTATCACTCTCCATCAGAACTTGATAGTTTGATTTCACTTCTATATCCATGTCTTCCCTAATGTTCTCCAATTCAAAATCCTAGTTTTTTTACCTCTCATTTATTTTTCACACTTTTTAATAATATGTGTTGTTGACCCTATTTAAAATGGTGTTTTTATTCAATAATAGTATTTTTTAATATCAATCACTTGATTACTGAAATAAATTTTGAATTATGAGTATGAAATTTAATTAATGGGAGGATAATTTAACACCCCCAAGAATTTAAAATATTTCCCATTTAATGTAAATTTATGTTTTTTGAGATCTTTCTTCCATACACATCCCTAATTTAAGCTTACGCTACACACAACATTGGGAATAACATGTTTGACATGAAACCCCAAGAATAAAAAGGAAATTAAAATCCCTAAACAATATGATATATTTAATATTTTATATAAATATATTCAATATCATTTCATGCACACAACACTATGTTTTATTTTGTCATAGATAAAAATGACATTTTTTGATAGTTTTCATTCCATTCAAAACAGTGGTTTACTGAACAAAAAATATTATTAAAATATGAATATTTAATATAATAAGTTATATAATAGTCCTTAAATTGTGGTTATGAACATGATTAACTAACATATAGAATTTTTTGGATTCATTAGATTATAATTATATAAAAATTAATATCAAAATCAATTAAATATATAAGAAATGTTTTTATAAAGAATAATTTTTATGATTCTAAAGGAATTTTGTCTTAAAAAATTAAATTAATTAATATTAATGATTTATATTAATTAAATAAAAATTATATATTCAATCTAATATTTTTTACATTGATCTAATAGATTTTATATTTATGAGTTAAGAATAATCCCAATTTTGTGAATAAAAACCTAACTTTTTCTAAAGGTAGTTTTACCACCTTTTAATGGAGAACCTATTTTAAATCAAAATTTTGAAACATTTATAAATTTTATACATGAAAATAAAATTCATTATGTAATTCAGTATATAAAAATTATCTTAGGGTTAATTTTTTTTATTTTTCTTGGAAGTTTTAATTTTTGATGAATAGTGAAGAATATGGAATTTTAATAGAAAACTTCTTTTTTGTATATTTAAATTATTGTGTAAAATTTTATTTTAAATTGGTGTTAATATTTAATTAGTTCAATTATACATAAAATAATATAGTTTATTTCATTTTAATCAATTTAACTTTGAAATTAGATATGAAACATTTAATTTTTTGACTATTTTTGCTTTAAGAACCTGCTTTGTTATCCCATCTGAGGGACTAATTTTAAGATAATTGTTATCAATTATTTTATGTAAGCTTGGAAAATGAAATAAATAATGTGAATATGAATAATTTATAATTTATAATAAGGTAAACATAGTTTTTGATCAAATATATTAGTAAAAGTAATTAAAAATCATTATAGCGATTTAGAGAAAAAATAGATTAACAAGGGACTAAACAATAATAATAAGGCCCAAATTGACCTAGAAACATATATAAAATCTATTTTATGTCCATATTTCAACAATATCTTCACTTTTATATAATATTAACTGTTATTGGAGGCACATTATGTATGGGAGATCTCTCAAGAGTGTTTACCTTTTATATTTACTAGAATCCCACTCCTCCACCAATTTAAAAGGAACTCATCCCTACTATATATTCACACTACTATGGACCATTGGCTCTCCAAACCCTTCACATATAATCTCTCAACTTCCATGATCTCATCTGAGAAGCCTCAAATTCTGATGAAAGCAATCTAAGGAAGGCTTTGGTATAAACCCAAAGGAGTTACCTGAAGAAGAGGTAACGTTCTTCATTGATAACTTTTGTTTCATATACTTGTCCACCCATTCAAATTTTTTATATAAGGATTTTATAATAACCTCAGTATATAAAATATAAATATATTTGTTAATGTTAAGAGTTAATCCTACACTATCACACATATCCATCAAATTTTATATGCAATCATCTTTCATTTGTACAACGGACTATCGCCTCACTAACCAATGTCATTTGTTCTTACATTTACACAATTCATGGTTGGAATCATGATGGATTTATAGTTTATATATGATATATATTAATTTTATAATTACTTTGTTATTTTTTATTTTCTATATAACAGATACAATTATTCTTTCTATTTTTTTGGAATATGTTAACATCATTTGTGGACGTTTGGAGTACCGCCTCCTCACAGTGATGTGATTTATTCATTCTATACATGAAAGGTATTATGGATGATTTTAAAGTAAATATATTACATATCTGAAATAAATATTATAATTGAATTATAATATACATATATATGACTTAATTTTAATTATTTTAATATGAAAAATAAATGGAAGTAGTATTCATGCATACATATGACATATCCTCTCCATGAATGCTGAATTTCATTTCATATCTACAAATTTTATGGGTTGTCATAAATATAGATATAATAAATATATATTATATTTACATCATGTTTTTAATTCTGAATATTATAAAATTATGTCTTAATTAATAGTAACCACATGTAATAAGTTAAAACATACAAAAATACTAGGCAATTAATACCATAAATAGTGGAAATAATGAATTATTGTTATTAAATGGGTAAGTGTAGGGTGTAGTGTTCAGATGAGGATGGTGAAGGTGTTGTTAAACCAGTGATGTCACTACTAGTACCTCATGATGCCTATAACTAGTGTTGGGAATTAGCTAAATCAGTTGATGATGGCTTGATGTTTCATGTTTCAAGTTTGGTGGAAATGATGTAGCTTCTTTAATTGGCGATAGTGGACACTGGTGTAGTATAGGGAGGCCATTGTAATGGATGTGATACTCGAGGTAGATACATGAATCGATATTTCTCATTAACTGATATTGGTGATGATGTCTTCAAATTTTAATTTTAAATTTTATGGATTTTTGGAAGGTAGTATTGGCGGTAATTAGTCATGATTTTTCTACAGTGATGTTTGATTTTGATTTTCAAATTTTTTATGGTGTATGTTAATCATCTTTGTGGGGTATGAGTGGGTGACATATGGAGGTTTATGTATAGTTTCCATTTAACCAAAAATTGGATTCTTAAAAAATAAAAAAATGGATTGAAGGATATTATAAATATAAGTATAGATATGTTATAAGTTAATGACATGATTAAAACCATTACATAAGAGGTTAATGGACGTTCACTCAAAAGGAAACATAATGTAATAGATTTTCATCTCACTATTCACATATATGAGATAAATGTCATAGTCAACAATTTTTTTGTGGTGTATCTACTACCCAATTTGATATATTATATCATGAATCCTTTTATATTCATTGTATTTAGTGTATTACTTCGAATTATCTCATAAAAGGGTATTCACCTTGAAAAATACCAAATGATAAAATTTATCTGGCAATATCACTTTCTTTACTGATTCTTATCTTTATCTCAACACAATCAATTTCCTCTAATCATTTTTTATTAAACACTATATTTATTTGTGATATTTATATCCTTATATGGTGGACACTATTTATTCCTAAACCATATACCATTTTTACATTTTTTTCTACTTTGAATGTTATTTATTTAATGGGGAAATATTGATAAATCTATATCCCTTACTCAATATCAATATCAATTAAGGTACATTATTCATGAGTTTAAAAGGATTATTCAATATGTGAGGAATGATTTGTATATGATTGAAATGGGTTGGGGACCAATAAATTAAATCCCCTTGAATAATCTATAATCTCTGGGGCTGAATTAAGTTGGAAAAACCCATTTCATTTATAACCAGTATATTTTAAACATTCTTGTGAAAGGTATTGATAGAAGAGTTATTATTGGCCAAACCAAATCGATTTTCCCCTAGTATTATTAAACCATCTTGGGAAAGGTCTTGAATTTAAAGGTTTCATGTTCCATGGAATCTTGAAATATAATATTTTTTGCAGTGAATACATTTTAATTATAAATACCCAATGGATTTTCAATATGAAAAAATATTTGGAATAAATGTATTCACAGTTGATTGATTTAATAGAATGTGTTTTTAGTTATTTACCATGACATATTATTTACTCACTTATTTCATGGAAATTTATTACATAGAATGTGTTCTTTGTTACTTAACTTTTCATATTGATTATTCTCATTAATTCATTATTTCTTCTATTGTACATAACCTTAATGAGATTTTCATATTACACTTATGCTATTTCATTTCCCAAAATTAAGAAGAAAAGATCTTGTAATGAGTTTTCCAAGGTGCAATTTAATAGATTTTGTAAGTTATTATGTTTCATTTTATATTTACCAATGTAAAATGGGTATCACATATGTAATATGGTTTTCCAAAACAGATAAAAAAAATTTCCTTTCGGATTTGATTCTTTGTAATCAAGCCAATATAATAGAGTAAGGAAGTTTCTCTAGGACTACATGTTTGGGCCGTTACAATTCGTATCAAAGTAATTTTAGTAGAAAACATTGAATGTCGATTTAGGAAATATATATTAGGTAACCAAACCAAAGATAGCCTTAGAAAATAATTATAGGAGCACATCCAAGAATTTTTGTAAGGTATAGATTATATGGGTATTTCTAGAAACAGATACTTATACAGATACTATAAGTTAATGTGGTTCTCGAATAGATGTATATAAGGGAAACAACTCCAAAATGGTATGTTGTTTCTAACTCAATCATAACCTGATACAAAATAATGTCCCTTACTTTGTACCTAATTTTACACTCTCAAGGGATACACTTAGGATAATTCACATTTTCTTTACAAATCATTATTATGGATTTGAAAGTAATGATATACATAAACAAACCATGTTTATGATTATGAGATTAGTTGTGTATTTTTTCAATTAATGTTAAGTGTTATCTGATATATAGAATTATATAAAGTGTATAATTTCAAGATCAAATCTAGCATAATCCATTTTCTAGAATTTTTTTCTGAAAAGTTTAATTATATCAATACTCTGGGAAAATATAGATATTACCCTACTGAAGAAACCAATATAGATGTAATTGGTAATTATAAAGTTATGGATATATTAGGGTAGCTTAATCATTTTATGAAAAATAACATTACCCCAATGGAGAAACCTTTTCCACAATGATATTTTCTTATGTTGGATCACACTATGTGATTGAGGCCCCCATCATTTAATATAACTATTAATCCAAATGTAGTAGAGAAATAGATTATGCCTTTGCAGAAGATATTTAATTCCATGGGATGTGTTGAAAAGTAAAAGGTTACACTTGTGGTGTATTGTCTAAAAAGTGATTTTGATCAATGGCGTTCCATGATCTAGAATACTATGGAGGAAGAAGAAATGGAACTCAATTAATAGATAAATTTTAAGGATGCATTCTTCGAAAAATACTTCCCTTGTGACCAATAAATCTATATTAAGAGGAAGTTCCTTATATTTAAGGATAAAGAATAATAATTTTTTTCATTATAAAAACACATTTATATGGTTATATAGTTATGATACAGATTATATACGCAACTCAAATTGCAAGATTGCCCACTATTTAGAAGGTCTTAAGACAAGTCTTCAAAGGGCACTCATATCCCAAAATATTTGATCACATGATGAAATTGTTTTATGTTCTATAAAGATAGATAATCAACTATATAATTATCATGGATTAGCAGGTAAAAAAGACATGAAGAAAACAAAATAGAGAAAAATATAGATATAGGGAAGAAGAGAAAGAATGATTTTTAAATATGTGATAATTATAGAGAGAAACATCCTTGTACTTGCTTGAAGGTATAGGGATTTTGTTATGATTGTTAAGAGAAAGTCCACAAATTTTGTGATTTAATGGGAATGAAAATAAATTTCAATGTGTAATGATTCACCTATAAGGCGATGGGAAACTACACAAATTAATGCACTATGAATTGGGGGAATATACCACCAAAGAATCTAACGGATCAAGGTCAATCATATTTTATTGACAAAACATAAGTGTATATATTAATATGATTATTTATTTGGATCTATAAAATATGTTGTAAAATATGTTATTGATGATGTTCTAATCATATGATTCATAAATTATGTAAGTAATATACTATAGTAACATTTCATTAAGGATTTGAGATCACATATTGAATGGTACAATGAAAATTGATTAATTATAAAGTTAATATTTTAGAAAAACGCATTTTTGAGGAACATATAAGTCATAATATGTTCTTGATGTTTAATTAATGATGCTGGATAATGAAATTATTAATATGGAAAAAATAAATGAGATACTAATAACTGCCTTGGAACTGATTCTAATTTTTTGGATCAAAATAATATGAATGGTCATAAAGATAACCATTTATTAAAATTTTTATGTTAAACTTTGTATGAGGTTTTATATATTATTTTATGACATCACTATATGAAGAAACATGCACTCAGAAAGGTAGTAGAAATAGTTCACAGCATGGTAAAAGTAAAATATTGTGCTTATGGAAATGTATCAAGTATGTATGTTTACTTATATTCATAGAGAGTGAAAGAATTTATAAACTCTAGGAAAAACTGTCTTGAATGAAAAATGTTGTCCTATTATCATTATTATTTATTATATCATTGAAATATTTCTTAACAGTGGTTTAAGGCATCATGGTCATCAAATTTAAACAGAAAATGCTCTCTATCACTCTCCAACAGAACATGATAGTCAGATTTCTATTCCATATCCATATTTTCACAAATTTTCTCAAATTGGAATTCCTATTTTTGGGCAACCTTCAAAATTTTTTTAATATTATAAATAATATATATTATTGACCCTATTTACGATGTGAATTTCTCAAAAATAGTATTTTTGAATTTCAACATCGAGATAATCGAGAAAATGTTTGAATTGTGAGAATAAAATTATTTTAAGGTGGCGAGAAAGAAACATCCCAAGAATTTAAAATATTTTTCATTCAGAATAAATATAATTTTTTTTCTAAATATCATTATATGCAACACCATGTTAAGCTTACACTGCACACAACACAAAGAATAATGTGTTTGACACGAAACACCAAGCATTGAAAGGAATATAATATCCAAAGATTTTATGATATATTTAATATTTTAAAGAAATATATTCTATATATTTTAATGCAAAAAAACTAAGTTACTTTGTGTCACACATATGAAGAAATTTGTTCGATAAATTCTATTACAAGCTAGACATATTTTTACAGAACAACAATATATTATTAAAATACTCTTATTTAATATAATAAATATAATATAGCCATTAAATTGTTGGTTATGAAAGGGATTAACTAACTTATGCAAATATATTCTTCAATTCATTGGTTTAAAGTTAAATAGAAATGAACATAGAAACCAACTAAATATATAGGAAATATTTTTATAAAGGATTATTTTTATGATTCTAAAGGTTTTTTACCTTAATAACATAAATTAATTAATATTAGTGATTTATATTAATTAAATATATATATATATTATATATTCAATAAAAAAATTTAATATTCATCTTATAGATTTTATAGGCATAATATAATAACAATTACAAATTTTTTATATAAAAAATTATATTTTTTTTAAGGCAACGTTACTTTCTTTTAATGGAAAACCTATTTTAAATAATTTTTTCTGGAAATTTTAAAAACATTATATTTCAAAATAAACTTCATTTTTTAAATTTAGAAAAACATAATATTATAGTGATTTTTTTTTATTTTTTTGTGATATATCATTTTTTTAATAGTTAAAAAACTGATTTTTAATTATTAATGGGGTTTTCATGTATATAATTTATATTGTTAAATTATATATAAAATTGGTATTTAAGTTTAATTATTTATTTTATATATAAATTAATCAAAATTATTCCATTAGAACTAATTTCAAAATGAAATTAGATATAAAAAAATTTCAAACTTTTTTACATTTTTACTTTAAAAACATGCTTCGTCGTCTAGTTTATGGGATTAATTTTAAATTAATTTGTGTCAATACTATGATTTTAATTGGTAAAATTGGTTAAATATTTTTAATATTAACAATTTATGATTTATTAAATGTTTAACATAGTTTTTGATCTAAAATATTAGTGAAAATAATTAAAATTAATTACAGCAATTAAGAAACAAATAACATAACAAGGGACTAAACCTTAAAGATAAGGGCCAAAATGACCTTGAATCTTGTAAAAACTAAATTTTATGGAAATATTTAGACAATATATTCCATTTTATAGAATATAGACAATTATATTTGGAAAATTATTTAAGGGATGCCTCTCAATAGTGTTTGCCTTTTTATATTGACAATAATGTTACTCATCCTCCAATATAAAAAGGCACTCACCCCTCCCATTTATTAACACATATCATGTCAATTAGATCATCCAAAAACTAAAAAGATAATATCCCAAAAGACATATTCTAAAAATATAACCTTCAAATTTTGTATAAAATCAATCCAAGGAAGGATTTTGGAATAAACCAATAGGAGTTAATAGAATAAGAGGTAACGTTTTCAGAGATCAATTTTGTTTAATTAACTTCTCCAAAAATTAAATTATTATGTCATGATATAATAATAACCTCATTATGTTAAATTTAATTATATGTATTTATTAAATTATTTGAAACTACAATTTCATATAAATCCATAAAATGGGATACACAATCATCATTTGTGTGTACACCGGACAACCCCCTCGTGAACCGAGGTCTTTTGTTCTTCCATTACCACCTTTCAAGGTTGTAATAATGATGGATTTATATTTTATATATGATATTTATGATATTTATAAGGTATTTATGAATTTTTTTAGTTTTTATACAACACATACCATTATGATTTCCATTTTGTGGGAATATGATAACAATGTTTGTGGACATGTGGACTATCGCCTCATCAAAATGTTGTGATTCGTTCACATAATACATGGAACTTATTAAAGATGATTTTTATAAAACAATGTTATATATATGAAATAAATATGTATATGGAATTTTAACATATTTATAAATAATTTTATTTTATTTACTCTAATATAAAAAATAAATGGTAGTAGCGTTCATACATAGGGAAGACATACCGTCTCAATAAACAGTCTATTTCATTTCCTATCCCCAAATTTTATGGATTATTAAAAATAAATACATACTAAATATATATTATATTTAGTTCATAGATTAAATAATATATAATTTGAAATCATGGTATAATTAATAGTAAAAACAAGTAGCAAGTCAAAACATACTCTAAATGCTAGGAAATTAATAACTAAAATAGTGAAAATAATGAAATATTTGTAACAAATGGGTAATAATATGTTATAAGAAGTTAATAAATGATATTATAAATATTATAATTTTTATTTTATAAGTTAATAAAAATATTAAAACCATTATACATTAGTTTTAAAGATGTTAACCCTAAAGGAAACACATGTTAGTGGATTTTCATCTCACTTTTTAGATTTGTGAGAAAAATGTCTTACTCACCACTAAATTTTTTTATATGGTGTATCTTCTTCCCATTTTGATATATTATATCATGAATAATTTTATATTTATTTTATTTAATGTTTTAATTTTAATTATCTCATCCAAGGTTTTTTCCCTGAAAATTACCAACTAGTAAAAGTTATCTTGCAATCTCATTTTATTTTGTGACTGTCAACTTTTTCTCAAAACAATCACTTGGTCATATTAATTTTTCCTTAAAAATTATATTTATTTGTGATATAAATATTATTTTATGATGTATATTATTTTTTCCCAAACAATATATCAATTATATATATGATTATTACTTTGAAAGTTATAGTTTTGTTGGGGAAATATTGATAAATCTATATCCTTTACTCAATACAGACATTTAATAAGGATATTTTTTAATTAGTTTAAATTTATGATTTGATATATGAGGAATTATTTGGACATGAAGGAAAAAATTTTGGGATAGGTTAATGAAATACCCTATATGAATTGATATTCTCATGGGATGAATTCAGTTGGACAAACCCTTCACGTTTATAAGCTGTATGCTTTAAACTATCTAGTGAAATGTATTAATAGTAGTGTTATGGTTGGAAAAACCAAATAGGTTTGTACCTAGTATATTTTAAATAATCTTTTAAAAGTTCCTTACTTTATATCTTTCATGTTCTTGGGATACAAGGCATCCAATATTTAAGCATTGACTTCATTTTAATTATTATTTTCCAATAGATTTTCACTATAAAATAATATATAGATGCAATTAATTTATAGTTTATTTATTAAATGGAATGTGTTTCAAATTATTTACCTTTCCATATTGTATAATCACTTCGTTATCATCTTTTGATTACAAAAAATCTATTATAGTTAATTAAATTTCTATATAGATTATTCTCACTGATTCATTATTACTTCAAATGTACATTCCCATTGTGAGCATTTAAGTTCACCCTTATTTTTTTCCTTTCCCCATGTTAAAAAGAAAATATATTTGAATGAGTTTTCAAGAAAAGATTTTTTTATATTTTTTTATTTATTACTTTTCATTATCAATTTTCTAATGTAAAATGGGTATCAGGTATGTAATCTAGTTTTTCAAAATTGTTATACTTTTAGTCCTTCGGGGTTTGATTCCTTGTAATCATGAAAATTTCATAAATTAAGGAACTTGATATATGATTCTAGGTTCGGGGAATTACATCACAAGTACTAAACTTAGAATTTATACCATTGGATCATAATATTACTTATATAGAATAATCAGTTGTGATTCTGGATTATACAGATAATATTATATGAAAGAATATCACTTGCTCGGTCAATGTGTTATAGTGAAACCACTAGCTTGTGTAAGAATCTTGGGAACCTAATGATGAAGTGAGAAAGAATTATATCTTTTTTTGGAAGAAAAGTGAAAATTTTAAATGGTGTAATTCATTTATAATGGCGTAGATTTTACAACCTTAAGATTTTTTGAAATATATTTTTTATAAAAATTTAATATTTTGGATATTATTCATTACAAACAATGCTGATTTTACCTTCAATTACACGAAAAAATGAGTTTTCCTTATGTTATATGCAATAAATTTTTTATATTTCATTACATACAACACCATGTTAATCCTTCGCTACACACAATATTCGGTTATCTTGCGTTATACAAGACATTGAGTTTTATCAGACCCATGATATATTATTATTGTAGTTATTTACATGTGAATATTATAACATAGATACTAAACATAGGGATATTAATAGTAATAAAAACTATTTATATATTATTTATAATGTTTTTATATAAATAAAACACATTTATAAAAAATATATTTCATTTTTCTATAATGTCTTTATACGTTTTGAAAATACCATTTTCTCAAAAAATGATTTTTTGTTCTTTCGTGAACATTAATAAAGTTAAATTTTTACCCTTTTAGAAAATTAATTTGGTAAAATAAACTTCATTTTTGAAATCATCATGTAAAAAGTATCTTAGGGTTAATATTTGGTATTTTCTGGAAAAGACTAATTTTCTTTATAAATAGTGAAAAATACTAAATTTTAATTTAAAACTACCTTTTCTATTAATTTATTAGTAATGATAAATTTAAATTTAAATTGGTTTTAAAATAAAATTATAAAAATATTAAATCAATTAACAAATTTTTTTTAATTATAATAATTTCATATTTTATTTTGATATAAAAGAATTATAAACTTTTGAACATTTTTCTCTTTATAAACCAGCCTTCTCATCGCGTCTGTGGGATTAATTTTAAATTAAAATTTTCATGTTATGTGATTTTAATTTATAAAATGGATTCCATATTTTTAGTCATAGTATTTTTTTTAATTAGGTTAACATTATTTTTAACCAAAATTAATTGGGAAAACAGGAAAAATTAATTACCACAGTTAAGGTAAAAATAGGTTTTCTGAGGGTTAATCTAAAATGATAAAGGTTAAAATGACCTATAAACTTGTATAAAATCAATTTTATGAAAATATTTAGAAATTATCTTGTCTATGGTTATAATTTATCAATTTCGGACCCTTTTGTATTCTAACAAACAGGGATACACTTTTTCTTTTAAAAATATTACATGTGTGCCACTCACCTAACTTATAAAAGGCCACCACTTATCATATCTTCTTCACACCAAAAAACTATTTAGGTTCTAAAAATACCTAACCAAATAAATTTATATATTACCTATTATAATACTATAATTCTTATTTTGGACATAAATCGAACCTAGAATGGCTTTTGGTGCAATCCTAAGGAGGATATCTGAAGAAGAGGTAACGTTCATCAATGATTTTTTGGAGTTATTTCTTCCTCCACCTCCTTAAATTATTTTTATAACTTGATTATATGATAAAATTAGTTTCTTACATAGAGTTATATTTTTTAATTTTATGTTCATGATGAAAACCATCACCACTTCCATCAAATGTGTTATGAAATCATCATTCGTGTGTACTGCGGACTACCACCTTGTGAACCGATGTCATTCGTTTTTCTGTTATCAAATATAAAAGTTTGAAATAATGATACATGTATGTTTTATATATTTTATTTATTATATAATTATAAATATTGAATTATTATATAACACATTACAACATGTTTTCCATTATGTGTGCATATGATAACATCGCATGTGGGTATAGTGGACAAGTGCCTCACAAAGCGATGTGATTCACTCTCTCATTACATAGAATTTAATAAATATATATTTAATGAAAATATTTGAGAAATATGAAATGAAAATTTTTATTTAATGATAATATATCATTTTATTTCTTTCATTAAATACGTTAAGAATATGTGAAATAGTGTTCTTGCATAAGTATGGCCTATCGTCTCCCTAAATGGAGTATTTCATTTTATATATCTATATTTTATAGATTAATATAAATAAAAATATATAATGAATATATATTATTTTTATTTCATTTTTTAAATTATGGGGATTATGAAATTATGAGCAATTTAAGTGGAAAAAAATAAAAAATTAATATATATATATGAAAAACAATGAGGATATAATAAAAACATACCTTTAAAATGTAATTGTTAATAAGTGGGTAATAAAAGTTTTAAATAAAATAATATATGGTATGATATATATAAATATATTTCTATAATATATTTATCATAAAATTATATTTATTATATAGGATTTTTTAAGGTGTGTGATGGAATTCAAGACTTAATGTAACAGATTTATAGACATTGTTTATCTTCTGGGAGACATATGAAAATTCACCACTCGTTTATTTTTACTGTGTATATACTAACCATTTCCAATGTTATATCACAAATCCCATTATTTTAATGATATTTGAATATTAATTTGAATTTATTATTTGTTGGGGATTATTATTTAAAATATTAAAAAAGTGGAAAGAGATTATTGTCTCAAATTAACTTCATTGAGACATATGGTTATGTTATGCACTTATCTTATTTTACGAGGAATAAATATATTCCATTAGACATGTAATATCATTAATCTCATTATCCTCATCATGTTTTAATATTATTTTTATTATATTCCATCATTGTACCTATGATATAAAAGTTACCAAATGTAGTAGGGGATTATTTATGATTACGAATCCAATGTTTAAATCTGATGATATCTCTCTCATTAATGTCATGTATTTTATCATAATGTATTTATGACAAGCGAATACATTTTTTACCTACATTTTCTTCTCATTATATACTCAACTATTCAAAAAAATGTTTTTAAGAAAAATATTCTTTTCTATAGAAATACCCTTCTATTCTAAATCCATGTTTTCAAAAAATATTTCCAAAAATATTTTGAGAATTCGTAAAATGATTAATAAAAGATATTTTTACCCATTTATTACTTTCTAAAAAAGTATTAAAAATGAATATTCATGTAATTTCATAAAATAATGCATGTTTTAATTTTATCAAAAATGTGAATAGAATCATTGTATTAATGTGTACAATAAGAACGAATCTTATAGTCATCATGAACATTATTTTATTTGAATTTTACATTATATGTTTTAAAAATTATTTTAAAATAAATGTATTTTAAAAAAAATTTAGGTTTTAGAAAGAGTTTTTAATGTGTAAATTATATTTTCCTAAATAAATTTTTTCAATGAGTTTTAAATATTTCATTATAAGTTTTCAAGGCTACTTCCAAAAAAAAGGATTTCCATAGTTTTTTATATCTCAAAAATTGATTTCTACCGAAAATTTATCTTCCACTATAAATTTTATATGTTATTTTTTTAATATAATTTACTATTTAAGATGAAATCCATTGATTTAATTTATAAATTTATGAGGATATGAATGAAGGACACCATTATTTTTTTTACTAAATGTTTTATGATAAATGGTGTTTATGAAACCCATTTCTCATTCATGGGTTATACCATGATAATATTCTTATGAAATGAGATACTTCATCTAGGAGTTATACAATGATAAATTAATTAATTGATTATGAAGCCTAAAACTTTTCCATAGATTATTAAATGAATAAATGTTTAGAAAGCCCATTAAATTTCATGGGTTATGATATGATTAATATTTTATGATCTTTTGGAACACATGTGTATTTATTTTATTATGTGATAGGTGGGACCTATATATACCTCCAATGAATTTGGTAATGAAAAATATTCATTAATATTATAGGTTACGTGGGTGGTTAGACCATACCTGAAAATAGGATACAGGGATGGTTATCCCAATCCGGAAGTAGGTACGTGGGTGGAAATCCCAATCCTTATATGTTATGAATACCATAGTGGGTATCAATGACTTATGATTTTATATGTTTATGTATATTACACAAATCTATGTATTACAACAATGTTATGTTTTAATAGATCATGTTATTTGATTCCATTATGATACATGTTTTATAAACATCCAATATTTTTTCCATGAGTCAATATTATGATCATTGATATGTATGGTGTGATATTAAAATGTTATGTTGATATTATCATACCCTTATTCTCATGTTATGATTATATATATATATCCCTTGTTTACCATTACTATGCGTCCGAACTCACCATTTCATATGATTCCTTTCCACATGATTTATGGAAAAGTTTATAAGTAGGATTAATAAATGGGAAGATTTTTATGGGATACATTGAAAATCAGTCATGAATTGAGAATATTACATTCCATGTTTCTTAAGGAACTACACTACCACAATATTTATTTGTGTGGTTGGGTGATGTATTTAACAATAATCAAAAAATATAAAATATCCATGTATGAGAATCCTAATTCTCTATATGATCATTTTTTATATAATTATTAGAAACTAAAATAAGAATAATATGAAACTAAAATAAATGATTAATGGAAGACGATATTTATTTTCAAGAAGAATGCTTTCATATATTCCTACACATTTATGATAAAATTAATTCCTGATAAATTGAAAAAAAATATGTGATAAATTAAACATAATTTTCTAAATCTACATATTAAAATTATATTTGGGTGAGTTTTTGGGATTTCTCATAAAAGTGTCATTTTTTCATTTAATAGTGAAAAATACTAATTTTTATTGAAATTTTAATTTTCATTTAAATCATTTAAAGAGGTAAATTATATTTTAATTTGGTTTGAAAATAAAATGTGTTAATTTATATTATATTCAATATAATTTAGTTAATTGGGATAAATTTCAATTTTAATTTTGATAGTAAAACCTTCGATACTAATTAGATTTTTTTGAAACCCCATTTTTCTTCACATGAATGAATATAATATTAAATTATATTCTTCCACATATATGAATTAAATTTTTAAAAATGGATAAAATATTTTGAATAATAATAATTTATATTATATAATATGTTAAACATAATATTTGACTATTATGAATATTTAAAAAAGTAAAAATTAATTACCACAGTTAAGGTAAACTGATCTACTGTGCGGTTAAAATATAAAGATAAGGGTTAAAATGACTTAAAACGTCTCAAGTACATATTTACTAGGAATATACAGATCATATAATCTATATGGGTTGATAATGACTCATTTTTTGGTCGTGATATGATAAACCTGTGGGTGTAGGAGATTTTTTTTAAAAATTCTGAGTGTTTCCTCTCCCTACATATAAAAGGCCACCATTGTCTTCTTCAATTCCCATTTTAAAAAATCATTTTCTTAATCCAATCTATGATAATTTCAAACATTATTTCTATAATAATATCCCGGGTTCCTCTTTTTTTAATAAATCCTTGGATGGATTTTCGAGAAAACCTAACAAAGTTTCCGGAAGAAGTGGTGACGTTCTTAAATGAGTGTTTTCATTTTATTTTTTCTACCACTTCATTAAAACATTATAAAATCATGAAAATATAATAACACCAATATATAATATATAATTATATATATTTTTAATTCTATAACTAATATCAATGTACAATTCTATCAAATGGGATATAAAATCATCGATCGTGTGTACAATGGACTACCACCTCCCTGATCGATATAAATCATTTTCTATCACCACAATTCAAAGATAGATATATTGATGGATTTATAACGTTAATACAATATATATTATATGATTATACATCTATAATTATAATAAAACATATAAATTCTTACTTTCCATGCCATTTAAAATATTATAATGTCTATTGTGTGTACAGTTGACTACTGTCTCACGAAGCGATGCCAAGCCTTTTTCACTTATGCTTTCTAAGGAATATAATAAGAATAAATTGGATGAATTTATTTTATATATATGACATCAAATATATTATGTAAAATTAAAATGCAACACTCTCCCTCAACCTTTCACGTGTTAGGGTATTGGTATTGCTTCTCGTTCGTATAAACGGTCTACCGTCACCATAAAGTGATGAAATTAATTTTCAATTAAAAACCTTTTTAAAATGTTATAATAATATATCTAATGGGTAATATTATATTTATGAAATTATTATAATTTTTGAGATAATGAATTTATATCCTATGTAAATGAACATAAACATTCATTATAAAAACCAAATGAGAAAAAAAGGCATATAACTCTCAAAACAATGAAAATAATGAAATATTATTAACAAAAGGGTGGTAAATGTTATAATAGGATCATATATGATTTTATAAGTAAGATTATGGTTCTTTTATAAATTAATAACAATATTTAAACCATTATATAGTATTTTAATTAATGTTTCACTAATGGAATGTGTGAGGTAATAGATTTTCATCTCCAATTCCATTTCATTGAGTAATATTTGTTAATATGAACCTATTAAAGTATTATTTGGTGTATACAATGATTTTTTGAGGTATTTAACATGAATATATGTTTATTCATGATTAATAATATTATTTTCATGTTTATTTTTCAAGGTTTTATAGTTTAATAGTTACTAAAGAGGTAAAAACTAATTGTACAATCTCACATTATTTTGTGATTATTCACATTATCTTAAAACAATCACTTTCTAGTGATCATATTTCATTTGAAACTAAATTTTGCATAAATATAAATATTATTGTATGATGTAAAAGATTATTTCATAAAATTGTATACCCTTTTTACATATGGTGCTTACTTTGATTGTTATTTGATTAACTGCAAAAATATTGATAAATTTATACCCATTATGCAATATGGATATTTTATGATAAGACATATTGGTTCCCGTATTCAATAGATTATTCAATATGTGCGTAATAACTTGGATAAAAGTTTATGGATAAGGAATGGTTATATATAGCCAATTAATGCCTCAAGATCTCTCATGAGACAAACTAGTTAGCCAAATCATAAGGGGTTTTCCCAGCAGATTTATATTGTCTATATAATAGTTTTAAAAGTATAGGTATTAATGATGATTGATATCATCATATCTAATTATTTAGAATTTACTTCATTGATAATTACGTATTTATTTTTATATCTGAGTTTTTTGTAATCATTTTATCACGGGATTCATTTCATTCTCATTTTATTGATTAAATGGAAAGTGTGTTCAATTATTTTTGTCTCTATATTTATTTTGAATATTAAAATTATGATGGTTAGGTTATTGAATAAATGAAATCTTTGTTTAGTTATTTAAACTTCCACATCAATTAATCTTTATTAATTTATGACATTTTCCACTATATTTAATAATTAGTAATAATTTTACCACACCCATATTTTGTACCCTTTCCCAAGGAAATGAAGAAAAATTCCTAGAATGAGTTCAAGGATACAAAATTTCTTCCAATAATTTTTTTTTATTTTTTTCTCTATATAATATTGGTATCATGTATGAAAATCATTCTCCAAAACTGAGAAATTGTTTTGTCAATTTGGATTTGACCCTTTGAATCAATGACAATGAAATAAAGTTGGCACTAGCACTGGGTTATTGCAGTATGAGTTAATATAGTTGGTATCAGAAGAATTTTAGTAATAACCTTGTGAAGTAGATTACAGAAAACATGGATTAAGTAAAATAACCCTATGATATACTTTAAGGATAATCATAGATCAATATCCTATAATTTTGTTAAGGAATAGATTATGTGTTTTTTCATAGTAATACATTTTTTCTGTATATTATCAGTACATGTGGGTTTGGAACTTATATACAAAGAGGTAATAAATTTAGAAAAATAACATTGGTGTTGACTCATTCTTCACAAAGGGGATGAAAATATGTCTTAATGTGAACCTGGTTTGACAATATTAGGGGATATACTATGGATAATTCACATTTTATTTACAAACCATTATAAAGTATTTGAAAATAATGATAACCCAAAATAATCAATATTTATGATTCTATGATTAATAATTTGTGATTTTTCAATTTATGGTATGTGTTTCACTCTATTTATAATAATAAATTATGATTTAAGATTCATGATTTTATTAGCTAATCCACTATATGCTATTTTTTAGAAATTGATCCTTGAATAAACAAGGGTATAAATAATTATAGACAATGTAGATATTTAACTACCAAGAAATCCAATTCAACTTATATTAGAATTGATAAAATCATGGAAATATTGGGACAACAAGATAAAGTTATGAAAAATATCCTTTCCCATATTAAGAAACATTTTCCATAGTGTGTTTATCCTATATTGGATCACTTAATGCCACTAAATTTTACATTATTTTGTAGTAATACTAATACAATGGTAGTTGATAAATGGATTAAGTCACTAGATATCATATTTATAGGAATGGGGTGTGACAAAAAGAAAAAAGATAGACTTTCGGTGTACTATTTCAGTGTTTTTGTTGATCAATAGAAGGAATTGATCTAGAATAATTTGGAAAAATATCAAATAGACATCATGGAATGGAAGGTTTTAAGGATTCATTATTGAAAAAATACTTCCCTCAAGAGATATAAATTGGAAATATTAGAAATTTTCTTATCCTAAAGAAAATTGAAGAAAAAATGTTGAGGAGTATGAGGTTACTATTACAATGATATTTAAGAATAATATGGATTACATGACGAAAAAAGAGTGAAAAATTGGCCATTTGATGGATGGGTTTTACCCAAGTCTTTGAAGGGATCTAGTCTATTTTTAATCATATGATGAAATAGTTTATTATTCTATAAAATTTGTGAAATAATTCTCCATATCCAACATGTTTAAGGGAAATAAAGAATATAAGACATTAAATGATCAGAAAGAAAAATGTAATGTGTCAATGATGAATAAGATAATGAAGAAATTTCTATTTGGTGATAATGTTGGAAAGAATCATTCTGGGAAATGCTTAAAGGGGTTGGAATTTTGTTATAAGTCTGGAGATAAGGGTCTTCAAGATATAAAATTAAAAGTCACGAAATTTGATTTATATATATAGTCTTCAACTATTGGGAGAATGGAACCATGTAAATGAATGCACCAAGAGTCAAGGTAATATACCACAGAAAATATCAAGGGGAGAATACGAAGCTTATGTGATCACTACAATGGAGTGGAAAGTACCCAATGATGGGATTGAAGGTACTTTAATCACATATTTAAATTTATATAATTCTTTATTTGATTCTATATCTTTATAGTATTTTATATCTTCCATTGGTACTAAGAAAAATATAATAATCTTGTAGAACATTAATAATGGATTTATCAGTCAAAACTCCTAGTGGATGCCTAACTATAATAAGGATGTGTCATGCAGTCCCCATTTTGACAATTAAATATTCCATTTTCCTAAGATTATTATTATACCTATGGTTGAATTATATATAATCCTTGGTATGGTGTGGATTTAAAAATATGACTAAAAAATATATATCATGAAGGAGGAAATAATGATTCTTAATGTAGATATAGAATTACTTATCTTTAGTATAGATACATATTCATCTGAGACATATCTGGAGCCACCTCCAATAGCTCTACTATGTGATAGTCCTTTGGGAAAAGAGAAAAGAAAATATAGGGATAGATAAGGTAATGTTAAAATTGATTACGTACCTATTGTATAGGAATATGTTGATGAATTTGTTAAGGAATTATTTGGACATCCCCTAGAGTGTGAAGTTAAGTATTCTATTCATTTAATCCCTAATGCAAGAAAAATATCAGAGACTCCATAAAGAATAGACACTATATAATTAGCAGAGTTAAAGAAAAAACTAGATAATTTATGCGATAAGGGATTTATTCTCCATGGTGTTTCCACATAGAGATCACTAGATCTGTATATTTATATCAAATATGGATCTATGATGTTGTACAATGATTATAATGAAATAAATTCTATTAAAAAAATAAAACGTATCCACTTCCTTGCATTGATGACTTTTTCAATGAACTTCTCAAAGCCCATTATTTTTCAAATACTATCATTCATTCTAGGTATCATAAATTATGAGTAAGTAAGGAATCCATTTTGAAGAAAACATTCCAAATGTGGTATGGAAATTATGATTTTATATTAATTCAGTTTGGATTGAATGATACACCCTCTATTTTTATGGATCTAATTAAAAGAGTATTCAAGGAATATTTAGATAATTTTTTTTCTACACATTGATGATATCTTGGCCAATTATAAAAGATACTATGACCATGATATTCTATTGTTTATTATTCATGAGACTCTTATAGGGAAATACTTTTATTGGAAATTTAGTAAGAGTGTTTTTTTGGAATCAAGAAATTAATATTCAGGGATTTATTGTCTCTAAATATGGAATATCGGTTGATCTTGTGAAAAATGTCAATTAGAGAATGTACTACATCATTGAACATAAATGAGGTATGTAGTATCATTGATTTACAAGTGTAGAATCAATGATTCATTCAGAATTTTTCCTGACTGTCTAACAATTTATCCAATATTATACATATATGGGTTATATTCATTTGGAAAAATTAATGTGAAGAATATTTTCATTAACTAAAGAGTATATTGTTCAATGAAATTTTTTTACTCTAATGTTTAGAAATTATATGTTTATAATATATATTGATGCATTGAATAATAGAATTGGTTATATTCTATTAATAAACAATAATGTTATTTCATATGCATCATGGTTATTAAATACTCATGAACAGAACTATCAAACCCCCGATCATGAGTTGAAAGATGTAATATTTTATTTGAAGATATGGTGAAATTATATATATAGCTAAAGTTGTGACATATTTATTGATTATAAAATCTTAATGTTCCTATCTTAATAGAAATAACCCAATATTATACAATGGTAATGGATTAAACAATTCAAGGAATAAGATTTCTTAATACACTACCACTAAGGGAAAAAAATAAGGTAACATATGCATTGAGTAGAAACGATAATGGAATTATTACCCAAATGAGGATTGATATCGATCATATGTTCATCTATATAGTAAATTTGGATTTGGTAATTATTATTGTCACGGCTCATCCTCGGGGCTCGTGCCGTGACTACCCCAAGCCCAGCTTCCATAGACCAGGGGCTTGAGACTAGCACTAAAGGCATAAATCCCAATAAAAGGGAAGGAATTTCCATTATATAAGTAAACAACACAATTGAGTACACATCAGAAGTAATCACAAAGAAGAACTGTATAAAAAATTAAGTGCTAAAAAAAAGCGGCCAGAAATACAAGCCCAACTGTAAGTACAGTACAACTGAAAAGCTAGTACATCTTCAGTAAAGTAAAATAGAAACTATTGAGTCATCCTCTGGGAATCCCACGTGAAGGGTGGGTACAGATGGTCTCCCCCTTACTTCGGGTCCGTTCGTCTGCTCTGTGTACGTCTCATCAATTTTTCCACCTCCGGGTACTGTCCAGCTCTACAAGTCTCTACCTCGATCAGTACTATCCATCGTCTGCATCCAACATAACGTAGTTCGGGCATAGCCCATGCATGGGTGAGTATACGATACTCAGTAGAGACCCCAAGACCCCTGAAGGTCTCCCAGTATCCACAAAGGATAAACCACAAAAGAAGGATACAAACACGAAGTATCAACCAACTCTACTTAGATATATACCCATACATATACCTAAGATAACAATCCCAGTTTGGCTCTAAATCTCGAGCCCAAGCACAACCCAGTCCACACAGGAAAGAAAGTCAATCACATCGATGATAATGATTGTAATTCAAGTCTCTTCTCACACAGGTATATATCTTTCATATAGAGATAGAGATGATCAGATGTAGTCACTGATTCATAGTCATTGTCGAACCCACAGAGGATTCGAGTACTATTGTCTTCGCTGCTGAACTCACGGAGGATTCTAGTATAGTTTTTTCTCCTGCCAAACCCATGAAGGATTCCTGTATAGTTGTCGTCACTACCTAACCCACGGAGGATTATAGTACAGTTTTCGTCACTGTCGAACCCACGGAGGATTCCAGTATAGTTGTTTTTGCTGCCAAACCCATGGAGAATTCCAGTATAGTTGTCATCGCTGCCAAACCCACAGATGATTCCAGTATGGTTGTCATCGCTACCAAACCCACAGAGGATTCCAGTATAGCTGTCGTTGCAGTCGCAGCCAGCTCTAGGATTTCCGCACACAGAACGATCGAATCAGGGAGGGTCCACTCCTCGAGAAAAGGGGTCGATACATCAACTATAATAAATTCCATAGTTGAGGTATCCTGATATTCTGTCTCTTCAAAAGGAACACAACACGACAGACGGTGCGTCAATCGAACGCCCGGTCTGTGAGTTATTCGTCTTCTAGTTCTGGGGTTCAGTTGGATTTGTGATAGATCCAACATGACCATACTCAAACTCAAACCAAATGTCTAGTGGGGAATACTCAAGGCACTGTCTCTCTCCAAGGATTCTAGGCCACTGAAGGTTCATCAAACGGAGGCATGGGGCCAAAGTTATGGAGGTTTGTACAGGGGCGCATGGATTATGCGTGGTCTAACAAACCGTGTGGCTAGACCATGCGATGTCTCTGGGTGAGACAGTGAATACCACATAGTTAGCGCATGGTTTATCAAATTGTGCAGAAAAACCATGCGAAGTCCCCAGATAGGACAGTGGCTACCGCATGGTTTAACAAACTGTGCGTCCAAACCGTGTGGCCACATAAAATTAGGGTTTTATGTCCCGAGCCACTCGGGATTTTCCATCTTTTCCTCGTTCTTCCTACCACTCATGCCTTATGCAGGATTTCCAGTTTTCAGAGGTTGGGGGAGATCCTTATCACGTTTTGGAGGCACATCATAGGGGTTTCTTAGTGAATCTAAGGGGGTGCTCCATTCGTCACCCTAAGGCTAAGTCCCCAACTTCCATCGCGATGAACACACCATTCAAGAGGAATGAAGGAGGGTTCGGGCCGTGTGAGTTTGGCCCGCACCCTCCGCATTAGAGCGGTAAGAGGCAGCTCATCAAGAACTTAAAGAAGATCATAAAACCCTAAAATCCCACAAAGATTATTCCCAACCCTCAAAAGAAAACATCCGCGTTCTTAAAAGAAGAACTTTGGAATATAATCATACTTAAAATCCAACCCCTACCTCAAAATAATGTTTTTTCGTAGAAGGAGTCGCGGGGAGGCAGCGTCAAATTGTTGATGTTAGGGAAAAATGGGCCGAGGATGGCACGTCGTCGGCATTCCTTGCGGGTGGATCCTTCTCCTTTGGGTTGACTGATGATCGAAGGAGATGATCGTTGTTCTTCAGCGGTTCTTCGTCGAAAGAAGAACCCTACTCTTCTATTTCCCAAGAGTTGTCTCTAAATTCTCTCAACACAACGAGTGCCAATCAAAAATAACAGCTATGGCTATTATTTTATTCACACATGAATTTTTAAAATTCAAACACTTTATTTAATTAATTGTAGGGTTCAATTCATTAATTCAAAGTGTTGGAAAAAATTAATTTGAGAGAGGGAGGTGGAGATATCACTTTGATTAAGGGGAGAGTTTTCAAATTAATTAAAGGGGAATTAATGGGATGTTTAAGGGAGTTGAAAGGTTAAGGTTTCATGTGGGCCCCACCACACAAATATCCTCTCATGAGAGGTTATGTGGGTGTGGACCCCACCTCTAACTTCCCCTTGTAGGATAAAACTACCAGATATAAATAAAATTATGTTCCACAATTTTATTTAATTTATTCTAAATCCCCAAAAATTAACTTTAAACCCGCATAAAACGAAACTTCGGTAAAGATCACCTTAAGTGAATACCAGTGCTGCGATTTCATCAGTACCCTCATATTTCAATTCTGAGCAGCGGTTCAAAAGATATAAAAATCCGCATATACGTTTACTGAACGTACTCGATCAAAACTTTGGAAATTGATTCTGAGAACACCGGGACTCGGAATCAGGCACCGTCAAAAACTGTGGACTTCTAAAATTCCCAAGAATTTTAGAAAAATATTCCTTGAAATTTCCAGGACATTACATTACCCCCACCTCAGGGTTTATGTCCCCGTAATGATATAACACACACTAGTGAATCAAATGGGGGTACTGAGAACGCATCTGAGCCTCCCGCTCCCATGTGCTCTCCTAGAGGTTCCCGTGTTTCCAGCAAATGCACACCAGAGGAATCAACTGTCCACGTAGGACCCTCTCATGTCGATCCTCGATCTCCACAATGACCTCTCTGAATGTCTCCCCGTTATAGATGTCTAGCTCCCCGTGGTCGATGATGTGAGTCAGGTCATGCATGTATCTCCTCAGGTGAGATACGTGGAAGACGTTATAGACCCGGTGCAACTGAGGTGGAAGGGTGAGGTGGTAAGCCACCGCACCTACTATACTGAGGACCTGGAAAGTTCCGATGAAACACAGAGACAACTTGTCGCCCCGGCCAAATCATTGTAGACCTCATCGAGGTGAGATGTGGTGATCTGGACCCAGGCAGTCCATCCCTTTTCCAAATTCTAGATCCCTTGGGTGACATCTCTGTGGCAGGACGTCATTTCAGCACGACCGATTGGGGCGACCGATCGGTGTCACCCAGTCTTTTCAGGTTTCTCTTCTACAGTCTTTCTCGTAACCCTCTTTTGGGCTTTTCAACATCTTTTCAAGTGGTTCAAATCCATTTAAAATCCCATAATTAATATCCAATAAATCCCAAAGAACCTCCTCATTAGAGAATTAAATAACAATTAATTTCGTCGTGTGTAACCACCCAACCGTGTGGAGAAAACACGATCCAAATTTTAAGCCGTTCGAACCCCATATCCCGTAACAATTAGATCTTATCTATATATCACATGGGAATTTATTCTTCCTTATTATTTCTCTTGGCTGGCTTCCTTTATTCTTAGTAAGTTTGGAGATCCCGACACCCCTCCCCTGCAAGTCATGCATCCCCTATTCCTGGCGTGTGGAGAAAAACTTTGATATTTGATCAATCAGGTAGATTTTTCCCTCGCCTCTCCTTTCTATGTATCATGCGAGGAGGGTACGCTTTTCTCTCTGTGGGAATTGATGGAACCAAAATTAATAAAGATAATGAACAGACTATTAAAGAATAAAAAGCGGGGTGGGGGTGATGGATGTTCTGATGTACTACTTTTATGTGTTGTGAATTATACGGGCTTATGCTAACTGAAAATCATGGCTGTTTTTTGTCTTTCTATGTGTACTATTGAACCTCGGTTTTCTGGGATGTTTAAATAACCGCAACATGGAATTCTTTAATTACATATACTTGGTTAAATGAATTGAATGCACTAGGGTCAACCCTTTTATGTGATATCCCCAGTTAAATAACAGTGGAATTGAAACCACGGAGTGTGTTAAATCTTTTAAATCTGAAAATACCTACATGGGACTACCTTGTATAGGTGGTAGTGATTTGGTTGTTTTCTTTCACGGGCCGATTGTGGGTGACATTATGGATTTCTTGGATGGGGGCTTAGATGGATGGGGAGATATGCGTGGGGATGTGATCCCCATGTTGTTATGCTTTCACTGGTTGGGAATCTGAGGTTGTGTGGTTTTTTTGCTTATATCACGGATTGGGGTGGGATCCTCTATTGTTGAGAAATCATTGGTTCCCTGTTTTAGGGACGTGGGGTTGTGTCTCCAGGTTTTCCTTGTTCTATTACATCGAGGGATCTCATTGATCCCTTTTGGTTGATGTAAGTGCATGCTATATCTCGAGAGTTGGTTTGGTTCCAGTACTTTGAGGGATCCCACTTATCCCTTTGTTATTGTGACCATACAAGAGAACCGAGTGTGAATTCTTAAATTGTTGTTTGGTTGGTCCTCTTTTCCTGTTATAGTTGCACCTGTTAGTTGACCAGTACTGTATACTTTACTTAAATGGATTCACTTGAACATGACAACAAGAATAATATAAATGGGGAATTGGTTCTGGGAATAGTTGTGTTTTATCTGTGAGTGTCGTGGATTCTTTTGTGAGTGAATAGTAACAAAGGTGTTGTGATGAGGTTTTGGAACCCCTATAATGGGATGAGCGTTTGTTACCTATACATATATCTGTAGCTTTTATGTTTCTTATTCGCGCCCCACCCAAGTTGAGAACTTTAGTGCCGAACACCCCCATTTCATGGGGGAGGGTGTTTTTTCCCAACATTCCTATGAGTGGCTAGTTATTTTCTCATTTTCTACTCCCTTTCCCTAATATCCCAAGACTCTTTGGGCAGGATATGATGGATTGAAGTCCATTATTAGGCCAAGAATCTTCAGGTGGGGTAGTTGTGGTGGTTGGCCCAGGTGTTTGTAGGTAGGTTGTTTCCCATGTGTCTTCGGGATGAGGCCCAAGTTTCTTCGAGCATGGCAGTAGTTGTTATAACCCAGGTGTTTGAGGGTATGGTTACACGTGGTGGTTGTGTCCTAGGTGTCTGCGGGCGGGATAGTTGTTATGGCCCAGGTGTGTGCGGGTGGGGTTAGGCAGTAGGACTGCGGTGAGGGTGTGGCCCAGGTGTATGCGGGCGGGGTTTGGCAGTGGGACTGCATTGAGAATGGCGGGATTGGTTCGATGCGTAGGATGTCTTTAATAACCAGTGGGAAAGTGGAATGGGGTACCCAAATATCGATGTTGTATTACTATATGTTACTTGACTTGTGTTATTTGGGGAGCATGCCTTGGTGAGGTTTGGGTGGATAGCTTTTCCTTGTTGGAGGTTTGGTTATATCTTTTTTCCACAGGGCATTAGAATTTCTCTTCACTTGTGCATGAGAGTATTTGGTTTACCATACTTATTATACTTATATCCTCACCCTACGTATATAAAAATACATTCAGGTTTCCAGGAGGACTTCAGGGATCGAGCAGGACCATACTAGCTCGTACCTCAGGGCATTTGTTGTTGTCATTTCCCTTTTCATGGTACTTTAACTTTGGAGTTATTGAGGATTGTATTATTTAATTTTCAACATGCATATGGGAATGGGTTACTTTTGCATTTTCCTTTACTTTCATATTTTCTATTGTTGGGGTCGCTATCTTATCTCTCGTTCATATAAAAAAATAAAAAGGGTAATGTCTTCCACTTTGTGTGAGATTCTATACCCTTGGTGCTATTCACCACTCTGGGACCTATTGAGGTCGGGTCTCGGGGGGTCATTATCCCTCCTTCAACATAAAGAAGGAAGGGTCTGGAAATCTGATGTCCCTTCCCTCCTTTTGGTGAAGGCGGGTCATGACAGAATGGTATCAGAGGCGTGAGGTTGAGAGGTAGGATAGAGTTTGGAATTAGGCACAGTGAGGATTTCCTGGGATGGTAGGGAAATAGTGTTGGGTGACCTTGGTGGGTGAATTAGGCCTGGGAAGACCGGCTAGGACATGGGATTATAGGGCCCCCCATGATCCAATGCAAGGACTCTGGACCTACCAAACAGCCACGTGAGGCTACACTGATTGCAGGTTAGAGACCCTAGGGAAGGTACGTGCATCATAATGACTTATTTTTTGTGTTTCATGGTTGTTATGGGGATTCAAAAATAAATAAAGAAGTCAAATAAAATGTAAGAACAATATTCTACACTAATCGGGATTATGCATTCCTTGTTTACTTGTAGTTATCGCACCAGGGAGGTGGATACGGGTAGTGCGTGCGATAAAGGCCCAGAAGGTTGACATGGCCAATCGACATAGGACCGACCAAGAGGAGCAGGATGATCAGTGCTAGAAGATGCTTTGATCCTTTCAGCGATAGACCCTCGGGAAGTATGAGGGCAGCAACTCGGACATGGAGACGGAGAGTTGGCTAGAGGAGCTAGTGATCGATTTCATCTTGATTCGTGCTCCGACCAAGTACTAGGTTCCTCTAGCCATCAGCCAGATGCGGGGAGCATCGCATTAGTGGTGGAATCTTTATCTCGGGGTAAGGAAGGAGGCTGAGGTTGCGTGGGCTGATTTGAGAAGGAGTTCCGGGCCGAATTCCCCTCTTCTATGATGAAGGAAGAGAAGAGACAAGAGCTACTCTCCCTCCAGCAGAGGATTATGTCGGTGAGAGATTTGGGGATCAAGTTCAAGGATATCGTTTGCTTCGCTCCAGATCTCTTTCTGGATGAGGATTATTTGGGGAGAGGTTTAGAGGAGGCACTCCGACCTTCTCTATAGTACGTTGTTACTCCCTTCACCCTACTGAAGAACTTAGAGGTGCAGAAGAAGGCTGAGGTGGTAGAGAGGATTCGCACGCTAGGAGGTCTTCCGCGAGAGGATCTCTAGAAGGGGTCATTGAATGGGAAGGTCGTCAGCAGTAGGCCTACAGCATCAGTACCCTCTAGGTTTCGATCGGAGGGGAGTTGGCCGCAGTAGTTCCAGTTCTGATCTCTTGGTCCTCACCCTTTTCTTTCGGGTCTAGGACCGATGTGCTTCGTATGTGGGAGCAATGGAAATATTTGGAATCATGCCTAGACAGAGTGCAGTACAGTGGGGGTGGGAAAGTTCAGCGCCCACCTCTGCAGCAGCAGTTCCAGTGGGGCCCTTTCAGCAGCAGCAGGGGCAGCGAGATCCCGCCCCTCCAAGGGCAGACATTGTAGGAGGAGGCCGACCTCAGGGTGCTCCTCAGGGACCTCGACCAGAGCATGGTCAGGGTGGTGGATGACAGCTGAAAGGTAGAGGAGATGGGTGAGGGCAGTTGCACGCTGCGGAGGCAGCAGTTCCAGAAGGGAAAGAGGTCGTTCGAGGTACGATCAGTTTGTTTAGTACCCTTGTGTATGCCTTGTTCAATAAAGGAGCTTTTCACTCCTTTGTTGCACCCAGTCTGGCCCACGCTTGGGGTTTAGATGCTGAGAGACTTCCAGGGCCCCTGGTGCTGAGCACTCCAGTCGAAGGTGAGACCAACTTGTCACATGTTTTTCGAAGATGCAGACTGATGATAGGGCCACACCAGTCAGTCAGGGATCTTCATCTGTTGCAGATGCAGTCATACGATGTCATCCTAGGCATTGACTAGTTGTTCTACATATGTGATGTTATTGACTGCTTCCGATGAAGGGTTGTGTTTTCGGACTTGGGTGGCTGATGAGGGGCTTTCATCAGCGAGCGGAGTTTCCAGGGAAGCAGCAAGCAAGGGGAACCCCTCCTATCCTTGCGGGATGAGCTATGAGTGGAGTAGGCGGACGATGAAATAGTGGGAGTCCCAGGAATTTTCAGTGAGTTTATGGATGTCTTCCCTCAGGTGGTGACGACTCTACCCCCTCAACATGACATCATGTTTGGGATAGACTTGCAGCATGGTGCTCATCTGATTTCAATGGCCCCCTACCGGATGGCACCTTCAGAGCTACGGGAGTTGCGGATTCATATTGTCGATCTGATGAAGGAGGGTTTTGTTCGGCCAAGTGTGTCACCGTGGGGTGCTCTTGTTTTGTTTGCGAAGAAGGCGGACAATGGTCAAAGGATCCGTATAGACTACAGGAGACTGAATCATGTAACAGTCAAGAATCGCTACCCTCTTCCAAGGATAGACGATCTCTTTGACCAGTTGAAGGTGGCAGGATGGTTCTCTAAGATCGGTCTGCAGTCTGGATAACACCAGTTGAGGGTGAAAGAGTGCGACATCTCGAAGATGGCCTTCAGGTGCAGATAAGGGAACTTCGAGTTTGTGGTCATGTCATTTGGCGTCACGAATGCTCTGGCTGTGTTCATGGGGATCATGCACTATGTCTTTCATGAGTACCTGGATCTATTCGTAGTCGTGTTTATGAACGACATCTTGATCTACTCAATATCAGAGGAGGATCACGCTGAGCATCTGAGAACAGTTTTAGAGGTCCTCCGACTGCACCAACTCTACGGAAAGTTGTCCAAGTGCAAGTTATGGACGTGAGAAGTGCACTTCCATGGGCATGTGGTGTCCGAGCCGGGGATAGCAGTGGACCCATCGAAGGTTGATGCAATTGTTTCTTGGGCAGCACCCATGAACATGGAAGAAGTTTGTAGTTTCCTTGGTCTAGAAGGTTACTATAGTAGGTTCGTTCCCAATATCTCATGAGTTGCAGCAGCTTTGACAGCCTTGATGAAGAAGGATCTAGCTTTCATGTGGGATGATCAATGTGAGGAAGCCTTCATCTATCTGAAGGATAAGTTGGTTATTTCCCCAGTGCTAAGGTTACCAGAATAATAGGCCGCATGAAAGGTGTTATGTGATGCTTCAGGCAGGGCCTCATATGTGTGTTGATACAGTGGCAAGGGGTGATCTCCTATGGGTCTACGGAGTTATGTCCCCATGAGAAAAACTATTCCACCCATGATCTGAATATTTTGGCGGTCGTGTTCGCACAAAAGTTGTGGCGGAACTACCTCATCAGGGAGCACTTCGTGGTCTTCACTGATCACAGGAGCTTGAAGTATCTCTTCTCCCAGTGGGACCTAAAATTACGACAATGAATGTGGATGGAGTTTTTTCAGGACTTCGACTTCGTGATTTCCTACACCTCAGGAAAAGGGAATGTGGTGGCCAATGCCCTGAGCAGGAAGTCGAAGAGAGGTGCAGTTTGGGAGTCGGCATATACTGGGATGGCGATGGAGGAGTTGGCTGCCCTGCACCTGGATGCTAGGATGGAAGCTGGTAGACATTTCCTGTATCAGATGTCAGTGTCGTCTTCTCTGTTGTGGCATGTAGACGAGTCTCAGTGGGGAGACTCAGAGGTTGAAGTGATGCGTGACCGATTTGACCAGGTCAATGCTCCTGAAGTGTGGACGGAGGATGGTCAGAACCAGATGCTTTTCTGAAGAAAGTTGTTTGTTCCAGAGGTGATGCAAGGTAAAGTTCATAGTGAGTTTCACAACTCACCCCTAGCGGTGCACCCGGGAGTTTCCAAGATGTACCAGGATCTGAGGATATAGTTTTGGTGGCCTGGGATGAAACGAACAATGGAAAAGTTCATGGAAAGGTGCCTCGTGTGTCAATAGGTGAACGCTGAACACCATGTCCCTGGCAGCCTGCTGTAGTTTCTAGATGTCCCTGAGTGGAAGTGGGAGAAAATTTGAGGGATTTCGTCACAGGACTACCCAAGGTTCATGGGGGATGTGACGCTATCTGGGTAGTGGTGGACCAGTTGACGAAATTGTCTCACTTTATGGTGATAAAGGAGTCAGGCGCAGTGGAAGATTTAGCGTGAACGTACGTGGATAAGGTGGTGTTATTGCATGGAGTTCTGAGATCCATAGTCTCGTATAGGGATGCACAGTTTACCTCACAAATCTGGAGGGGATTTCAGCATGCCTTTGGCACCCAGCTACGTCTTAGCACTTCTTTCCATCCCCAGACAGATGGGCAGATAGAGTGCACCATCCAGACCATGGAGGAAATTCTATGGGAATGTATTCATGATTTTGGTGGATCATGGGTGCGACACTTTCCTTTGGTATAGTTTTCCTACAATAACATCCATCAATCTACCATTGGCATAGCTCCGTTTGAATCCTTGTACGGGAGGCCATGTCACTCCCCCGTGTGCTGGACTGAAGTTGGGGAAGCAAGTGTTCTTGGTCCGGAGGTGGTGAAGAGCACGATGGAGAAGGTTAAGCTTATATGAGAAAGGATGAAGGTGGCTCAGGATCGGAAGAAGTCATATTCCGATAATATGAGAAGACCCTTGGAGTTCGGGGTTGGGGACCACCTGTTCTTGAAGGACTCCCCTCGGCGTGGACAACGAAGGTTCAGTAGGGGAAGTAAGATGTCTCCCAGGTTCATCTGATCCTTTGAAGTGTTGCAGCGGGTCGGAGGAGTGTCTTATCAGCTTGCGCCACCACCACCGCTACTGAGGATACATGATGTTTTCCATGTGTTCCAGCTCCATCGGTATCTACATGATGATTCAGACGTCCTCGACTGGGGAGAGATAGAAATCGGGGACGACATGACCTTTGTGGAAATACGAGTGAGGATCTAGGATCTTGATGATAAAGTGCTTTGTGGACGAACCATTCCTTTAGTTCGAGTGTTGTGGAAGCATGGTGGGCTAGAGGAGAGTACCTGGGAACGAAGAGCACATATGCGCGCCAAGTACCCAAAGTTCTTTTGAGTTTGGTGCTGCTCTGTTTATACTTGTTTGTCATGGAATGCTTCACGCTGTTGACTATGGAATGTGTGCTTTTCCAATCACTGAATGTGTATGAAAGGTCCTAGCTATGGGGAGGGGAGAGCATGATCCCTAGTCAAGACGAATTAATGTGGATGCGATTGAACCCGTGTAGGCGAGCCAGTGCCGCCCAAAGCGGATAGTATCTTGACATGGGGTAAGAGACTCCCCAACCCATATAAATGGGCAGCTTGACCCTATCATGCTTCTTGGTTCTTGAGAGGGAGGTGTTTCTAGATAACGATGAGGTTCACTCCTGAGAGGTATCTTTCGGGGCGGTTGTTCGGACCCCCCTCCTTTCTTCAGGGCTGGTTTTGAATTCTTGAGGGCGAGAATGCTTTGAGAGGTATCAGATGTGATGATCTGCACCTAGTCGGTCCATCCCTTTGTCGAATTCCAGATCCTAGGAGTGAAATCTCGATGGTAGAACGTCATTTCAGCGTGGCCGATCGGGGAGACCGATCGGCACGACCGATCGGTCTCACCCATCCTTATCGGTGTTCTCTTCTACAGTCTTTCCAGTAACCATCTTTTGGGATTTTCAACTTCTTTTCAATTGGTTCAAAGACATTTAAAATCCCATATTTAAAATGCAATAAATCCCGAGGTACCTCCTCAATAGAGAATTAAACAATAATTAATTCCATCGTGTGTACCCACCCAACCGCATGGGGAAAACACGATCTGAATTTAAAGCCATTCGAACCCCATATCCTGTAACAAGGGGATCTTATCTATTAATCACACCAGAATTTATTCTTCCTTCATCTTCCTCTTTGATGGATTCCTTTCTTCTTAGTACGTTTGAAGCTCCCAATGCCCCTCCCCTACAAGTCACGCATCCCATATTCATGGCGCGTGGAGAAAAACTTCGATCTTTGATCAATCAGGTAGGGTTTTCCATCACCTCTTCTTTCCGTGTATCATGTGGGGCGGGTATGCTTTTGTCTCTGTGGGAATTGATGAAACCAAAATTAATAAAGATACTGAATGGAATTTTTAAGAATAAAAATACGGGGTGGTGGGATGGATGTTCTAATGTACTACTTTTATGTGTTTTGAATTGTACGGGCTTATGCTCACTGAAAATCGTCGCTTTTGGTGGTCTTTCTATGTGCACTAATGATCCTCGGTGATCCTCGATGTTTAAATAACTGCAACATGGAATTTTTTAATTACGTATAATCGGTTAAATAAATTGATATCACCAGGATCAACCCTTTTCTGTGATAACCCTAGTTAAAGCATAGTGGAATTGAAACCATGGAGTGTGTTAAATATTTTAAATCTGAAAATACCTGCATGGGTCTGCCTTGTGTTGGTGGTAGTGGTTTGGTTGTTTTCATTCACGGGACGATTGCGGGTGAATTAGTGGTTTTATTGGATGGGGGATTAGTTGGATAGGGTGATATGGGTGGGGATGGGATCCCCCTGTTGTTATACATTCACTAGTTTGGAATCTGAGGTTGTGTGGTTGTTCTATTTATATAACGACTTGGGGTGGGATCCTCTATTGTTGAGAAATCATTGGTTCCCTATTTTAGGGACGTGGGGCTGTGTCTCGGGGCTTTCCTTGTTCCATTACTTCGAGGGATCTCCCTAGTCCATATTGGTTGCTGTATGTGCGGGATGTATCTCCAAACTTGATTTGGTTCTTGTACTTTGAGGGATCCCACTTATCCCTTTGTTATTGTGACCTTACAAGAGAACCGGGTGTGAATGCTTAAATTATTGTTTGGATATTCCTTTTTTCCTGTTATGGTTGTGCCTTTTATTTTCCCAGTAGTGTAGACTTTACATAAATGGATTCACTTGAACACGAGAACATTAATGATATAAAAGGGGAATGGGTTCTGGGATGAGTTGTGTTTTGTACGTGACTGTAGTGGCTTCTTTTGTGAGGGAACAGTAACAAAGTTGTTGTGCTGAGGTTTTGGAACCCCTAGGATGGGATGAGAGTTTGTTACCTATACATATATCTATAGATTTTATGTTTCTTATTCGCGCCCTACCCAAGTTGAGCACTTTAGTGCTGAACACCCCCATTTCATGGGGGAGGGTGTTTTTTCCCTACATTCCTATTAGTGGAAGGTTATTAGCTCCTTTTCTACCCCATTTCCCAAATAGACCAAGAATCTTCGAGCAAGTTTTGTTGACCTTATGTCCATCATTATCCCAAGAATCTTCGGGTGGGGTAGTTGTGGTGGTTGGCCTAGGTGTTTGCGGGCAGGTTGTTTCCCAAGTATCTTTGGGGTGAGGCCTAGATGTCTTCGGGCGTGGCAGTAGTTGTTCTGACCTAGGTGTTTGCAGGTATGGTTACACGTGGTGGTTTTGGACAAGGGGTCTACAAGCAGGATAGTTTTTATAGCCTTGGTGTGTGTGGGCGGGGTTTGACAGTGGGACTACGATGAGGTTGTGGCCCCGGTCGGGTTCTGGCAGTGGCACTGCAGTGAGAATGGCGGGATTGGTTCAATGTGTAGGATGTCTTTAATAACCAGTGGGAATGTGGCACGGGGTACCCAAATATTGATGTTCAATTACTATATGTTACTTGAATTGTATTATTTGGGGAGCGTGCCATGGTGAGGTTTGGGTGGATAGATTTTAGTAGTTGGGTGTTTGGTTATCTCTTTTTTCCATAGGGAATTAGAATGTCTCCTCACTTGTGCAGGAGAGTCTTTGGTTTACCCTACTAAGTATACTTGTATGCTCACCCTATGTATATAAAACATCTTTCAGGTTTCCAGGAGGTCTTCATGGATTGAGCGGGACCGTACTAGCTCGGACCTTAGGGAAGTTTCTTTTGTTGTTTCCCTTTTCATGGTACTTTTCCTTTGGAATTTTTTAGGCTTGTATTATTTACTGTAGAACATGCATATGGGAATGGGTTACTTTTGGATTTGCCTTCACTTTCATCATTGGTATTGTTGGGGTTTCTATCTTATCTCTCGTTCCTTTATAAAATAAAAAGGGTAATTCCTTCCACTTTGTGTGAGATTCTATACCCTTGGTGCTAGTCGCCACTCCAGAACCTATTGAAGGCGGGTCTCGGGGGTCATTATCTCTCCTTCAACATAAACAAGGAAGGGTCTAGAAATTTGTTATCCCTTCCCTCCTTTTGGTGAAGTCGGGTCGTGACATGAGACTCGTAAGAAAATGCGGTCACCATCCTCAAACACCAGTGGTCTCCGTTTCCTATCAACATAGGACTTCTATCTACTCTGTTTAGTCTTCATCCACTCCTGGATGATCTGCACATTCTCTGTAGTAGCCTGAACCATCTTTGGTCCTATAATTTGTGAATCCCTAGGGTCATTCCAGCACAGAGGTGATCTACAAGGTCGCCCGTACATCACCTCGTATGGTGCCATCCCGATGGTGGAGTGGTATCTGTTGTTTTACGCAAACTCCACCAAGGGTAAATGATCCTCCCAGCTGTGACCAAAGTCAAGGACACTTGCACGGAGCATTTCCCCGAGAGTCTGAATAGTCCTCTATGTATGGTCTTCCGTCTGAGGATGGAAGACGGTGCTCAGACATAGCTGCGTCCCAAAAGCCTCCTGTAACACCTTCCATATCCAGGAAGTGAAACGAGCATCACGATCAGAAACGATGGACAATGGCACACCATGAAGTTGTAAGATCTCCTGAATTTAGAGGTTCCACATGCTCTCTTCTGAGCCTTCCTCTTTGATCAGTATGAAGTGGGCCAACTTGGTCAGTCGGTCTACGATCACCCAGATAGAGTCGTGTCCTCTGATTTACATGGAAGACCCATCACGAAATCCATGGATATCCCGTCCCACTTTCACTATAGGACCTCTAAGGGTTGTACCAAGCCTGCTGGTACCTGGTTCTCTCCCTTCACTTACTAACAAGTGAGACATCGTGAAATGAACTCTACTGCTTCCTTCATCATACTCGTCCACAAGTGCTGTCGTCTGAGGTGCTGATACATCTTCGCCACTCCTGGATTTACCGTTTGGGGGATGTGTTGAACTCCTTCAGTAACTCCTCCTGTAGTACAACAGGTACCATGATACGTCCCCCGAAGAGGATGATGTGGTCCCATCCTTCAGAAAATCAATCATGTGTATGTCTTGAGGATATATGAACACATCTTGGCTAATAGTCAATGTCCCCACACTGAGCCTCTATGACTCACTGAAGAAGTGGAGGAGTGACTGTGAGAGATTGAAGAAAGGTTGCACCATCAATATCCACAAAAGGATATCTACAATGCAGCAAGCTGCTATGTCACCTCTCTTAGCAGCTGAATCCCTGATCTCATGCTGAGAGCATCGGCTATAACGTTCCCCTTCCCAGGAGTGTAGAATATATCAAACTCGTAGTCCTGGAGGAACTCGAGCCATTGCCGCTATCTCAGGTTCAGGTCATTCTGTGAGAAGATGTACCTGAGACTCTGGTGGTCAGAATGGGCTGTAAAGTGCTCGCCCGTCAGATAGTGCCAACAAATTCTCAAGGAGAAGACCACTGCTGCTAGCTCCAGGTCATGGGTAGCGTATTTTTGCTCATGCTGTCTCAACTATCATGAACCATACGTGATCACTGCTCTCTCCTGCATTCGGAAACACCCTAGTATTGTCCTTGATGCATCGTAGTAAACTACATACCCAACACCCTCTTCCTAAAACCTCAAGATTAGCTCACTGTTCAACCTTTGTCTATGTTCTTGGAATCTCTGCTAGCATCTATCTAATTATACGAAGGGTTTACCCTTTTTCTTCAATGATTGAAGTGGTGCTGAAACTCCAGAGAAGTCTGGCACAAATCTCCTATAATACCCAGCTAGACCCAAGAAACTCCACACCCTTGTCACACTTTTGGGTGGCTCCCAAGAAATTACTGCCTCGATCTTCGCTGGATTCACTGAAACTCCAGCCTCTGAGATGACATGTACTAATAAGTGAACATCTTGAATTCAGAACTTTCACTTCAAGAGATTACCATAAAGCTGGTGCTCTCGGAGTGTATCCAGTACAACCCGCAAGTGGTAGGCATGAACCTCTTCAGTGGTCGAGTAAATCAATATGTCATCGCTGAAAACTATGACAAATCGATCGAGGTAAGGCTAGAAGATCTTGTTCACGATACTCATGAACAATGCTGGAGCATTGGTTATTCTGAAGGGAATAACCAAGAAATATTAGTGGCCATACCGACACCTGAAGGTCGTCTTCTGCACATCTTCGTCTCGTACTCTGATTTGGTGATAGCCTGGCCTGAGGTCTATCTTCGAGAACCAATGTGCTCCCTTGAGCTGATCAAAGATGCCGTCAATCCTCGGGAGTGGGAACTTTTTCTTCACAGTCACATGATTCAAGCGATGGTAGTCGACACACAGTCGCAAGCTCCCATCCACCTTCTTGGAAAACAAAATCGGAGAATCCCATGGTGAAGCACTGGGTCCGATGAATCCATTTCCATGTAGGTCCTCCAGTTATACCCGCAACTCATGAATTTCAGCGGGAGCCATCCGATATGCTATAGTAGATATCGGTGTTGTATTGGGGTACATGTCAATGTAGAAGTATACCTCTCTGCGAGGAGGTATTCCAGGAACATAGTTAGGAAATACGTCCGTATACTGATCCACCACAATAGGAAAACTCGGACTTTGCACATCAACTCCTCCAAGGATGAGGCCAGCGAACTGATGTGTGATCGACTTCCCTCTCCTCTACAAAAGTCCATCCTGTGCTACAAAGGTTCCCTTCTTGATGGTGAAGGGGAATCTGCTCCCATCCGTGTGGACACACCACACATTTCACCAAATACAGTTGATCTGAGCGTGGACTGTAGATAACCACTCAATAGCCATGATGACGTCGTAAGGCGTCGATGCCGCTACAAGAATATCCTAGCCGAAGCTCTCACCACCTATAGTAAGCTCACACTGTGGGAACCAGTGCGTTATCATCAAGTCTGTTCCCGTAGAAGTCTCTAGCCGTAAGGATCAAGCCAACGGCTCCGTCGGAATCTCCGAGCTCTAAAAAAGGGCAGTAGAAATAAAATAATGACTCACAGCTGTGTTTATAAGAACTGAAGTAAGGGTGGAGTATACACAGATAGTACCTTGAATCATCTCAGGTGCACCATGATCGTAGGCCTCGACTGCCTGCAGCTGAGCCTGCCTCTGTTCACCCAATCCTTGTGGTCAGGGTGGACCTCCTAGTGGTGGTGGTGTCAGAGCCTCGAAATGTCTTCCACCACCCGCTGCTCGGCTAGCTCCTCTACCTCGTCCACCTGCTCCTAGAATACCAACACTGTAAAACCTCTCCCTCTGCCTAGAAGGTCCCTCCACTGTCTTCTTCTCTTCTGCATGGCGGGTCGGGCAGTCCCGAGACATGTGACCCTGCCCGCCGCATGTATATCACTACCTACTCCTCGTATAGCTAGCTCAGTTCCGTGTACCCCACAAAATAGAACCTATATCCTGTGGTCGCTCGCCTGATGGCCTGGTCAACTTGGGCCTCTACGTCAACTGTCTACTGTCGTCTACAGAAGACTCCGCTACATGCCACCCGGCGGTGGGTCTTGCTACTAGAGATTGTTCAATGAGGAAGCACTCCACTGGAAGAGCTCGCTCCAGCACCCCCGCCTGTGTCAGGATGCTGAGGGGGAATCGTCGATGTTCTGATCTCATTCTTCATTACCTGCTCGAAGGTCTGGGACCTGAATAACAGGTCACATACCATATCCTTGGTGTAGTGTGAGAGGTCAGTTAACCTCGCTAAGTACTGAGCTACTGTCATGTTTCCCTACCGTAGATGAAGTAACTCCTGGTTCCGTACACCACAGAGGGTGGTTTGAACAAACTCAGAGTGGAAGAGACTCTCGAAGTCCATCTAGAAAAGAGATTCCTCATCATGCACCTGGAGCATCAGTCTCCACCATCTACCTACTTCTGCGTGTAGGTGACTCGTAGCAAAGATCACCATAAGATCAGCCGGCGTCCCAACTACTCTGAAAACCCAGACGACAGCCTCCAGCCAATCCTCTATTGCATGTGGGTCCGTCTCTCTGCAGAACCTGGTTCGCCTCTTCCGTTGAAACTCATGCAACACGGTCAAGCAATGTGCACTCTCTGCTGCTGAAGCTGGTGGTATCGGTGGCTCAGCAGGTAGTGGTACTGCTAGTGCCTCCCCTGTGATAGGGCCCTACACCGAGGCTTCGTCGCTCAGTGGGATAACATTTCGCACGTACCTCGTAACCCTAGCTGGCTGCCTTCGTGGCGCCATACTAAAAAGAAATAGGTGCACCACGGTCAAAGAGTATACCTAGTGAGCTGACACAAATTAATCACAAAGAAAACTTTTGAAACACACAAGATATTTATGTTTTCGTGCACCGATTCGGAAATCAGAGCTCAGGGTCATGGTGTACGGATACGTCGGTCGCCGCAGCAACAGTAGACTCCATAGACTGATAACCACACTCAATACTCTTAAAACTATTGCTTCACAGAAAATAATAGTTAGAGTCCTGAGTTCGGCGGTAGAACTGACTCCTCTGATACCAATTTGTCAGGACCCGTCCTCAGGGCCCGTGTCGTGACTACCACAAGCCCGCCTTCTAAAGGCCAGGGGTTACCGACTAGCACCAAAGGCATAAATCCTGATAAAGGGAAGGTATTGCCTTTATATAAGTAATCAACACAACTGAGTACACATAATAAGTAAGCACTAAGAAGAACTATGTACAAAATTAAGTGCTGAAAAGAAAGGGGCAGGAAATACAAGCCCAACTATAAGTATGGTACAACTGAAAAGCTAGTACAACTGTAGTAAAGTAAAACAGAAACCACCGAGTCATCCTCTAGGAATCCCACCTGAAGGGGGGGGGGGGTAAAGAAGGTCTCCTCAGCACTTCGGGTCCATCCTTCTACTCCGTGTACGTCTTGTCAAGTGGTCCACCTCCGGGTACCATCCAGCTCTGCAAGTCTCTACCTCGATCAATGATGTCCATCGTCTATATCCAACACAACATAGTGCATGCATTGCCTATGCGGGGTGGAGTATACGATACTCAGTAGAGACCCTGAGACCCCCGAAGGTCTTCTTGTATCCAAAAAAGATAAAATACAAAATAATGATACAAACACGAAGTACCAACCAACTATACTTAGGTATATTCCCATACATATACATAAGTTAACAATCCTAGTTCGGCTCTAACTCTCTTGCCCAAGCACAACCCAGTACACACAGGAAAGCAATTCATTCAAATCTATGATAATGATTTAATGTCAAGACTCAGTTCACACATGTATTCATCTTTTATATAGAGAGAGAGATGATCAGATGTAGTCACTGATTCATCATCTCTATCGAACCCACAGAGGATTATAGTACAGTTGTCTTCGCTGCCGAACCCACAGAGGATTCTAGTACAGTTGTCATTGTTGCCGAACTGATTTGGGATTCCAGTACAGTTGACTTCACTACCAAACCCATGGAGGATTCTAGTACAGTTATCGTCGCTACCGGACCCACGTAGTATTCCATTACAGTTTTCGTCACTAACGAACCCATGGAGGATTAGAGTATAGTTGAAATCAATACCGAACCCACTGAGGATTCTAGTATAGTTGTCATCGTTTCCAAATTCACAGAGGATTCCAGTACAGTTGTCGTTGTAGTCGTAGCCAGCTCTTGGGTTTCTGCAGAGATCCTGCTCAATTTTGGGAGGATCTGCTCCTTGAGAAAAGGGTTCAATTGATCAAATATCACAAAGTCCAGAGTTTATGTATCCTGAAGTTTCGTCTCATCAAAAGGAACCCATTACGACAGACGACGCGTCAATCTGCGCCCGGTCTATGAGTTATTCAACTTTTATTTTTGGGTTACAGTTGGATTTGTGATCGATCAGACATGACCATACTCAAACTCAACTGAAATCTCTAGAGGGTATACTCAATGCACCGTCTCACCCCAAGGATTCTAGCGCTGCTGACGGTTCGTCAAACAGAAACACAGTGCCAATGATATGGAGGTTTTTACAGGGGCGCATGGCTTGCGCATGGTCTAACAAACCGTGTGGCCAGTCTGTGCGATGTCTCTAGGTGAGACAGTGTCTACCGCATTGTTAGCGCGCAGTTTATCAAATTGTGCGGCTAAACCATACGATGTCCCTAGATAGGATAGTGGATACCGCACGATTAGTGCATTGTTTATCAAACTGTGCCACCGAACCATGCAGCCACTTAAAATTAGGGTTTTAAGTCCAGGGCCACTCGGGATTTCCCATCTTTTCCCCATTCATCCTCCCACTCATGAATTATATTGGATTTCCAGTTTTCAGAGGTTGGGGGAGCTCTTTAGAACATTTTAGAGGCACATCAAAGGGGTTTCTTAGTGAATTCAAGGGGGTTCTCCATTTCTCACCCCAACTCTAAGTCGTCACCTTCTATTGTGATGAACAAACCATTCAATAGGAAAGACATAGGGGTCTGGCCATGTTAGTTTTCCCCGCACCCTCCTCATTAGAGCGATAATAGGCAGCTCCACATGAACTTAAAGAAGATCATCAAACCCTAACCTCCCGAAAATATTATTCCATCCATCAAAAGAAAACATCTGCGTTCCAAAATGAATAACTTGGGAATATAATCATACTTAAAATCCAACCCCTACCCCGAAATAAGGTTCATTCATAGACAGAGTCACGGGGAGGTGACGTCAAATCGTTGATGTCGAGGAAAAAGGGGCCAAGGATGGCGCGCCATCGGTGTTCCGTGTGGGTGGATCCTTCTCATTTTGGTTGATTAGTGATTGAAGGAGATGATCATCGTTCTTCGGTGGTTCTTCGTCAAAAGAAGAACCCTGCTCTTCTATTTCTCAAGAGCTCTCCCGAAATTTTCTCAACACAACGAGTGCCAAACCAAAATATTAGCTAAGGCTATTATTTTATTCACACAAGAATTTTTAAAATTAAATCACTTTAATTAATTAATTATAAGGTTCAATTCAGTAATTCAAAGTGTTGGAATAAATTAATGGGAGAGAGGGAGGTGAAGAGATTACATTTATTAAGGGGAGAGTTATCAAATTAATTAAAGGGGAATTAATGGGGTGTTTAAGGGAGTTGAAAGGTTAGGATTTAGTGTGCCCCCACCACACAAATATCCTCTCATGATAAGTTATGTGGGAGTGATCCCCACCTATAACATCAAATTTTAGGATAAAACTACCAAATATAAATAAAATTGTGTTCCACAATTTTATTTAATTTATTCTAAATCCCCAAAAATTAACATTCAACCAGCATAAAACAAAACTGCGGTAAAGGTCCCCTTAAGTGAATATCGGCGCTGCGAGTTCTTCGGTGCCCTATAATTTCAATTCTGAGCATCGGTTCAAAATATAGAAAATCATGCACGTATGTTTACTGAACATACCTGATTAGAATTTCAGAAATTGATTCCAGGCACTCTGGGCCTCAGAATCAGGCGCCGTAAAAAACATGGGACTCGTAAAATTCCAAATAATTTAGGAAAAAAATTTCCTTAAAATTTCCAGGTCATTAAAATTAGGGAAGGAGATATATCAGTCATTTTTTAAATGATCATGAAACTATCTTTATTAGAAAAGATAAAATGTTATCAATCAGATGATGAGAAATTTAAGAATAAAATTAATTCAATAAATGATGGTAAATTAGAAGAATTAGTTTGTGATGAGGGTGTTATAAAATTTGGAAAGAGATTATGTGTTCCATATATACCTGGGATAAAAATGGAGTGTTCGGATGAAACTCATAGCCCAAATTTCTCTATACAACCTTGTAGTAAAAATGTGTATATGGATTTGAGAGAACATTTTTAGTGGGATGAAATGCTGTGGAAAATTACAATTATATATACAAATATTTGGTCTGGCAATAAGTGAAATCTTTGAGATAGTATCCTAGAGGATTCATGCAACCTCTTTATATTCCTATGTGCAAATGGTATTACATTACTATGAACTTTATCACAGTATAACCAAATAATCCAAAGAAGAATGATGTAGTATGGGTTATCATTGATTTGCAAACCAAATCTGTACATTTTTTTATTATTATATAATATTTAACACTTGATAACATCAAAAAGATATATATTAATGATTTTTATGACTTTGTGGTTCACCTCTTTAAATCGTGTCTTCTCATGATCCCTATTTTTCATCAAAATTCTTGATGTTTCTTCCGAAGGCTCTTGATACTGAGCTTCATATGATCCTTACCATCTATCCTCAGATTAATGGATAGTATAAAAATAATATTCACATAATTGAAGGCATTTTGAGATCATGATCACTATATTATTAATGTATTTGGTATCATTATTAACCTTTTATAGTGATTTCCTATAACAGTTGTTTATATTCCTCTATTCAAATAGTGTCATAAAAAGCATTATATGAAAAGATATTTCATACTCCAACTAGTTGAGATGATGTTGGTTAAAGGAAACTTGTACGAATAGAAATTTTTGAATCTAAAATAACAAATTCAAACAGTATTAAAGCTTGTACTAAAGTATCTCAAGGTAGGAAACAGAGTTATGCTGAGAATTATAGTAAGGATTTGGAATTTAAAAAGGGAGATCATGTTTTCTAGAAAGTATCCCCATGGAAGGATTTCATAAGGTTTAGTAACAAGGGAAAACAGAGACATTGGTACATCTAAACCTATTACTTCCATGAAATAATTGTATTTTATTATTATTGGTTGGAAATTCGACTAAATCTCTCAAAATTACATGATGTGTTCCATATATCATTATTATGGAAGTAAATGCCAGACTCAACATATGTGATCACCATAGTAGAAATATATTTAGAACTAGATCCATATTACTCTAAATACACCATCCAAATATTCTATACTAGAGAGAATTTATTGAGGAATTATATAACTAGATTGGTAAAGTTAGAGTGGAGATATCAAAAAATAGAGGATGAAATGTGGGAACCAAATGATATTATAAATATGAACTACTTGAAATTGTTTATAAGGTAAGATAAATCATATTTTGAGGATGAAAATTTTTTAGGTGGAAAAAATGTAACACTTCAATACTTTATGATTTATTACCATTTAAATAAATTCAATATCTTCAATGTCTTGAGATATATACAATACCGATTTTAGAAAAACATGATACTCTATTAAAAAATTATTTAAACATAGTCATTATAACATAGACATTAAATTATGAGGTATGAATCAGACTAACTAATTTATGAAAAATATATAGTTTAAAAACGTTTATTAGTTATATATATATTATAAATAAAAATAAAAAACAATTTATTGTAAAAGAAATGATTTCTAAAAAAACTGGTTTTTATGAAGAGAAAAATTTCATATCTTTTTGAGAACTTATGAAAATTTTAAATTTTGCAACTTTTTTAAAATTAATTGGACAGAATAAACTAATTTTTTTTAAATTAGAATATAAAAATCATCTAATGGTTATTTTTGATATTTTTATGAAAAGTTTAATTTTTTTAATGAGTAGTGACAAATACTGATTTGTTTTGGAAATTTCATTTTTAATAAAAGTATTTACAAATAAAAATTATAAATTATATTTGTTTTAAAGTGAAATTTTTCCAATAATATTATATTAAATACAATATAGGTCATTTTAATCAATTTCATATTAATTTTTGATATTAAAACCATTTATACTTATGAGGTTTTTCTCTTTGGAAACTCTCTTTTTTAGCACATCTTTGGGTATAATTTAAAATTGGAATATTCCAATAATGTAAGTGGAATTTGTAAAAATTAATTCAATGTTTTTAATAATAATAATTTATATTATAAAATATTTTCAACTTAATTTTTGATAATAATGAAAAATAAAATAAGTAATAAATTATTTACAACAGTTATGTTAAAAATCAATTTACAGGGGGTTAAACTAAGAAGGTAAGGGTTAAAATGACCTAAAAAGTACCTAGATCCGAATATATTTATATATTTAGACTATATAATCTCTAATGGTCTATAATTCCTAATTTTTTAGGCTTTTGGAATGATAAAAATTTGGGTGTCATTTTTTCTTTTCAAAAATTTCAACTGTGTCCCCTCCCCACTTATAAAAGTCCAACCCTACTTACCTATTCACACTTCCATATCACTTTTTCCAGGCATAGAAATTCTCAAATAAATTAATTATTCCAATAAAATCATTATATACCCCATTTTAATATCATAAATTCATTCCATAAAGGCTTTTGGTGTGAACCCAATAAAATTCCCTGAATAATAGGTAACGTTCTGAAAGAAGCATTTTCATTTTATCTGCTCTTGGAAACCATTAGAATATTATTAAATAATTATAATTTAATAACACCATTATATCAAATAAACTTATATGTTGTTATTTTAATGGAATAAATGATATCCTTCTCCACTTCCATTAAACGGGAAATGAAATTGTTGATCGTGTGTCCGGTGAATCCCCACCTCATGATCATATTTAATTTTTCTTTTATCACCACATTTAAAGGATTGATATAATGATAGAGTTAACACATTTATATGATATTTATGATATTATTAATCTTATAAAATTATAATACCAATTATACTTTCTCAATTTCAATGCTGTTTAAAATATGATAGGGTCATCCGTGTGTACATCGAATTGCCACCTCACAAAGCGATGTCAGTGGTTTTTCATATAAAATTTACATAGAATGTAATAAATATAAATTTAATGGATATATGTGAAATATATGAAATGATATAAATTATATAAAATTAATATACCAGACACTCCCTTACCCTTTCACTCAGTATGTGATTGATATCATTGCTTATGTGTGCGTACGACCAACTGTCTCCTTGAAGTGATGCGATTCATTTTTCATAATGTAATTTTAAGATTGGTTCTATGAAATACTTTATTTATAGAGTTATTATAATTATATAGATTATATATTTATATTCTATGTTCACAAAATGATACTTTCAAGAAAAAATATGCATGGTAAAATAAGGCAATTAACACCCAAACAATGAAAATATTGAAATATTATTAACTAATGGGTGGTAAACTATTATAATAGAATCATATATGACATTATAAATAGTATTATGGTTATATTATAAATTAATTACATCTTAATAACATTACTAATTATGTTAAATCATGTTTAACTAAAGGAAGGTGTGGGGTAAGATATTTTCCTCTCAATTTTTATTTCATTATGACACATTCATTATTTTTCACTTATCCACTTTTAGTTGGTGCATATACCTACCCTTTGATGTATTTTACATTAATTTGTATTTATTTATTTTTATTAATGTTTCATTTCATGTTTATTATTCAAGGGGTTAAAATTTAAAATTTACCAAAGAGTTTAAAAAATTGTTTTATAATCTCAGTTTCTTTTGCGACTGTTTATATTTTCTTAAAACAGTCACTTCTTATGGTCATTTTTCATGGGAAATTAATTTTATCATAAATATACATATATTTTTATGATTTGTAATATCATTTAAGAAATCATATACCATTTGATAATATAGTTTTTTCCCTTGAATGTATTTTTATTAATTGGGGAAATATTGATAGTTTTGCATCCTTTACTCAATTAAGATATTTTATGATAAGGTATATTAATTAATTAATTAAATATAATATTATATATTTGAGGAATTATTTGGAGATGAATTTAATTGTGGGGTACGGTAATAAATAACCCCTTGATCCAACAACATGTCTAATGAGAGAAATTAGTTTCCAAATATGATAGGGATTTACAGAATAGTTGAAAAGTGTCTTGAGAATTGTATTTATAGTAATGGTATTACTAATTCATGAGATCAAGATGAAAAAAATTAAGTGTTTTATTTATTGATAAGTCAGTTATTATACTTAGCCATTATATTTCCATAATGATATTATCATTGGATGCATTTTATTCACAGTTTATTTATTAAATTAAATGCTTGTTCAGTTATTTAACTTTCCATATTTATTATACCACATCTAGTTATGATAGTAAAGTTATTTATTTAAAGGGATGTGTTTTATTTTATTTACCTTTCCAAATTTATTATTATTTATATATTCAAGATTTATTCCTTTTTTTACCTTTACTAAGAATTTTATCTCACCCTTATTTTGTTTACTTTCTCCATGATATGAATATGAATTTTTGGAATGAGTTCATGGATTCCAAATGTTTTCCATTAATATGATTTGTATTTTGTTTCCCTATATGAAATGGTTATTATGTATGGAACTGGTTTTCCAAAATTGTTAAACTGATCATTCTATTTGGAGTTTATCCCTTTAATCTATGCCAATGTAATAAAGTAGGAATTGACTAAGGGTTACTGAAGACTAGGTCATTAAAATTTAAATCTATTTGTTTATAAAGGGGGTGAATCATGTCACTAATGATTCATTTATATACAGAGGGTGTGTTTTATGTCTTTTTAAAATAAAATCCACCATTGTTTTACTATTTCAGTTTCATTAATGTTGTTTCTGTGATTTGATTTCAAATGATTATTTTGTTACGTATTTTATCTATTAGTGTTCTATCGTCTTAGTTAACACAATTTAAAAAGGTTTTATTGATGTAAATTAACCATTAGAGTAATATATTTCTTATTTTTTGTGTAAAAGTTGGGAAAAAGTTATATTTTTAATATGTAAAATTGATAATATTCTCAATGTTCAGGGATATGATTTTTCAAAAGAAAATGGGATGATCCTTTGATGTGAGAAAAAAGGTTAGGTATTATTTTGAATTCTGTTATTATAAATTTTTATTTATCTTGTATGTTGATTTTCGCAACACCATTTTTCTATCAATGGAGTTGATGATTAGATTGTATGAATTATATGTATTATTACGACAGTTTTTTATGATTCCACTTTGTCTAGTGGTCCCATAATAAAACTATTCTCCACTTACCAGAGTTACCTCACTATGAGGTCCAGAAGGGGAAAAATATTGTTAAGAAGTAAAATCACATTAGGAGCTAATTAGATGGACTATATAATTTTTTATTCTAATATTCTTTCCTTTTATTGTATGGGTTCCCATGAAGTTTGATATTTCATTATTCTAATTGATTTTTTTGTGTGGATACTTAAACAAATATTTCTTATCATTATTTCCTTAATTGTTAATATCATGATTTTTTTTTTTTATGTTTTTCCTCAAATTTTCAATATATATAAATTTTTACATTATTATTACACTTTTTTTCTCTCATAAACATCAAATTTATTTTAATGTTGGAATATTTTCTAACACAATATGATTTGGAATTTCCAAATCAATTCCTTTTTTATTTAAATCTACTTACATTTTACCTTAAATTATTGTTTTGATATATTTTAAACTATAAATTCATACCTTTTACACATTGAGTGAAATATTTTCTTGTGGTGAATTAATTTTAATTGTATTATAGATAAATGGAAACACTTAATATATTTTTCCCTTCCAAAGTAGTATAAAACGAATTAAGTTTTAAAGGAAATGTATCGGTTATTAGGAGGACACAAGCTGAGAATTATTTCATAATTCTTAGAAAATTACAAGGTCAGTACCAGTTCTTATTAGATGTTGCAGATAACCATTGTATTTTTATTTTAGGTGTACTATAAGTGGAATATGAGGATCATTAACTTAACAAAATAATATGGGTATTTGGGATTTCCTTTAGATTACTGCTCAGTTACATTATATATTATTTTATATATCCTGAAAAATTATATTTCCTTTTATGGTAATTCATATATCATGTTGATGTTTTTAATTTATGTTTATTCGTTATGATATTGGGTCATTTTCATATATATATCTCATTATTTAAATAATAATGAGTTCTATTGACATTTTTATTCGTTGTCTATTTAATATTATTATTGAAATTTTTTATGTTAAATGTATGGCCTTATGAATTCTAGGATGGTCATGTTGAATATCAAAGTTGATATCACTAGTTTTTTATTTCTTTATATATAAAAAATTTCCCATCAGTGTACACTTTAATTCCTAAGAACTTGTTTCATGACCATGGAAATTAGGATTTTACTGCAGGACCTATCACAGAAAGTCTTGAGTTTTAGGATAAGATATGTTGGGTTAGTTCAAGAAATTAAAATGAAACAAGATCTTCAAATATAAATTATTCCAAATTATACAAGTCAATGTTTTCCACGAAAGGAAAAATAATAATTTTTCAGGAACTAAAAGTGAAATTTTTATATATTTTTCAAGATGATGATAACCATGATTATCAAGAATTTTTAATTTGTTAAAAACTAAAATAATTCTTAGAAATCATTGAATGAAAATCCAAAAAAGAAATATGTTATTATTATCTATAAAGAAATCCATTGATAATCTTATTGAATGGAGATGATTGTATTCTCAGTATACCATAATTTTGTATCAGATAAAGGTGACAAGGTTTATAGTCAAAATGATGAAGTAAAACATGTTTCCACATCATAATAGTATGTAATGTTCAAAGGGAATTACTTATTTTATTGTCACTACTAGCCCTATGAAAGATTTGTAAATATTGTATGGAAATGTTCGATCCCTTACTAATATCACTATGATACTAAATTTTATAAGAGGAATATATTTAAGGGGAGTAAACTCTTTTAATGAACAAATATTTTGAAATATTCTTGGAATTCTAGACCATAATTGAAAACAAGTTAGAAGAATTGTAAGTGGTTAGTTTGGGATATGGAAAACCATGACACAGTACTAAATATTTTATCATAGTTCTACCAACCCAACTAAATATGAATTGATATACTCAAATTTATAAGAACATGTAATAGAATTTAAAGGAGAATGTGTTAGTGGAAGTTAAATCTTCTCAAAAGAAATATACATTGATCATAGATTATAGATTCAATTCACATATTATAGGATATTCGATGAACTTAAAATATATAGAAAATTTTATGGAAGGATAAGTGACCATTGGAAATGATTAACACTCATGATAAATGGATTATATTTATTATTTATTAGATAATTCAAGATGATACCAAAGAACACTCAATTTTTTCGTGGTTTAAAGCACAATTTATTAAGTGTGTCTCAGTTTTTGAAAATAGAAATAAAGAGGTTTTTTATAAGAATTATTGTTTTTTAGAGTATAAAATATGAATGTATTTTTATGAATGATAGTTTAACTTGGGTAAAAACATGGTTCATGTAACTGATGCTAGAAAATCATGATAGTTTATCTTAATGAAATAAAACCAGTTGTGTAATTGAATAAATAATCACATTTATCAATTTAATTTTAGAATTCTTACCCAAGTAAATAATGTCCTTAATTTTAATTTCTTTAAATTGCATCATTTTTTGACCAAATAAATGGACTAAAATTAATAATAAAATCATTTCTAAATGTCTTTTTTTATACATATACAGACCATATTTAAATTTATCAGAATGATTAAAATTTAATAATCATCATATATTTTCATTGCTCTTTTGAAAAACCACCATAATAAATATGATGGTGATTTAAATTTATCTGTATCAAAAAAACACATTATTAACATGCCTTTTTCCTATAGTTATTGGATAAATTGATACACATATTATGAGTCAGTTTTTTATTAATGATATTATATTGTTTTTATATTCTTATTAATTAAATATTTGGAGTAATAAATATGAAAATATTACCACTATAACACAGATTTAATATAATGTGAACAACACTATCCAAAATCGAAGGATTTCAGGGTATTTCTGAGAGGGTTATTAGAGAAACTCTAAAAGATATTATCATAATTTATTGAAGGTTTTTTAAATCTGTTGGAAACATTGATATAATAATATTAATATATGAACCCTTAGTGTTATAGGAAATATATTATCTTGGCCAATATGTATTATATATATGATAATGTTTATGTAATAGAATTATCAATTAATACATCAATTGGAAAAAGTATGTTACATATATCATTAAATTGAATAAATATACATTTAATGTTATTTATTCTCAAAAAATAAAGATAATTGAATATATGTATCAATGATTACATAATATTCTCACTACGTTTTGATTTTGAATGATGAAAGTAGTCAGTTACCAAGGATGAAAATAACTCTAAAAACATAGCACAATCTTCATTAAACTCATGTATCTCTATACCTATATAAACCAGCAATATCATATCTATGTATTCATAATAATTTAATACATTTTTATATGATATAAATATAAAATATAACATGAATTATGTAAATTCCATATATATTACTCATATATAATCAAATATCCAAGTATTGACTGACCTCGAAGTTGAATTCACATCATGCCATTCATCTTAGAAGATGAGAACATTGTATACCGCTAAACCAAATAGACAATCAAATTATATGTTCTATCATGGTTCTATCGTACTCTTCTTTAGTCAATTATAATAAAGGACCCATTTTTTATACTCATTATAATCATAACTAACCACTCATGGAATAAATAATTTGTAAGGCATTCCTAATAAAGGTATCATTGTATAAAATTTATCGTGGTGTGAATTTCACCAAAATCATATAAAACAGTTAAAATGAAACATTTACCCATATTATAATGAATACATAATGTATGATACTCTACGTTATATATACTTACTAATTTATCCAGCACATACAACAAGTTTTATGTCTCATGAAAATAATTTATATATATATATGGAATCCTAGTTACAATTAATTAAAATTTCCTCACAACACATAATAATCCCTAACAAACATCAGTTTGGGATAACTCAAAGTCAAATTTTATGAGTTTAGTTATCATTTCACTTCACCAATGGTTTATATTATGTGATTTAATTATATCCTTGTGAGTTATAAATATTGTGATAGAGGTGTATAGGGGTGTTTCTTCTATTTCAATGAAACTTTCTCATTTTATCCTGTGGAACATAAATATGTTATTATTCAAATAGATAATTCATTACCATGGTGAATTATTTAATATATTATGTCCTAATGGTATACACAAATTTTATTTGTAAAGAAGGTTGCCAGAATATCTTTATTTTGTATAGTTTTTTTTGGATGAATCATGTAAAATTGATGAATGACTATTGTATTCCGTTTTTAAATGTTATTTTTTATCATATTAAAGGTTGGGTTAGTTTTTTTAATTTAATTGTTATATATATACATATATCTACAAATGAAAATTAAGAAAGGATAAATCCTTAAAAAATATTTTTAGTGTTTGGATGGACATTTCATGTTTTTAATAATGATGTTTAGAGTTACCAATTCCGTAGTTGTGATTATAGTGTTGATGAAATTTTTTCCTAACCCAATCATGATGAATTTTTTGTGGTCTCCATTGATGATATTTTATTTTATCCCATGATTTAAGAGAACCATTCGTATAATCTTAACAATATTACAGAGATGTGGATAAATTTGTCTTGTGTCATTATAGGCCTCTTTCTACCAATAATTATTTTTTTAGTATACTATATTCTTATAACTTAATCATTTTAATTGTTTCTAAAATTAACATCCAATTCTTGGAATTTTATTATTATATAATTTTACTCATATTTAATGGACTTTAGTTTATCTACTAACGTTATGTTTATCTTTTCAACATAGAAATCATTATCTCTATGTACTTCCATTATTTATAACATATATATACTATGATATATAATAATATTTTCATTATTTTTAACTAATCATTCTTGAATAAAATTGATTATTGTTATAATTTTTATATTGGCTGAAATATTTCCTCATGGACTCAGTTAGATTAAAATTTATCATTTATTTCTTCATGTATTCCATTCTAATTATTGGAGTAGTCTTTTTTTAATATTAAAAATATGATGTTCCTCTTATTAAATATTTTTTATAATATTTGTACAAACAATTATATTGTTATGAAATAAATTTTATAAATTATTTACATCTATTACCAATTTTTTCTTCCCATAGTGAATATACATGATAAAATATGTACTGACCCAGATTTCCCTAGGCTATTACCGATTGAAAATATAGTGATTTGGGTGTTCTTTATGGTTATGATGGTTTGTTTCCGGAGTTTTCCAAAAATTAATTTCCACGAAACGGTTTCACCTAAATGGCGGAACCGTAATGGAGGCACACTAAAATAAAGGAACACCAAAAATTTACACTTTGATGGTTGTACTGCAATGTTGGCACATAGAAATTGTGGCACCCCAAATAGTGTGTCATCCTTTTCCAAATTTCCATTTTTCTAATGTTTTTTCAGTCCATCCTCGGATACATGTTTTCTTCAGTAAATAAAGAACATATTGACTCATAGATATTCTAACAACCTCTCCACCATTTTTAAGAGAATAATTAAATATAAATTAATCCATAACATGGGAAGACACTTTAAACCTCCACACTGCATGTTCAAAACCACAATCAGATTTTCTAGCACATTGAAATAATCTCCCTAGTTTTTAGGATATCTCCATTTCCAAAACCGATATATATTCTTCTCTTTTTCCTCTTTTTTTGATTCCCTTGGTGTTCCTAAAGCCTTACTATCTAGATGAGTCATGTGAATGTGCTAGATCCACCTCCTTCTCAGTTTTATTGGAGTTTCTTGATGCTCTCATGATCCCCTGTTCTTTGCACAATGAGGAGTTATAGTCTCTGGTTGTTTCTGTAGGTATTCCTCTATCGCTCTTTATTTGTGTATCATTTGATGGGTGTAGCCATGTTTCCTTGTGAATAATAGTCGAATCCTTTTCATTAATAAGTAATAAATCAGGGTAATTGAATATGATGATCAAAATACAACATGGGTCCATGAAATAATGCCAGAGAAGTGATGATGTTATGTAAGTGGTTTTAATTGTTATTCATGAAACTTGTTTTTAATTTTATGGGTTATATGTCCTTTTAAAAATCATGTTTCTTATTGGTCCTTGTTGTGAACTGGTGGTGTTTTGTATTTTTTGTGATTCATGAGAAATGGATATAACATGGAATTTTTTTAATCATGTATATCAAGTTAAATTAAATGGATTCCCCATGTTGAAAACCCCTATGTGATTAACCCTATTTATCCAAGTGAATTTAATGTATTTTTTATACCAGATATGAATACATCATTTTTTATAGGTGTTGCTATTTACTATGTCATTTTGGGTTTTGTTTCATGTATATGTTGTGTGGTTGTACTATTGGGAGTACATTTGTGGGTATAGGTGTGGGTAGAGAGGTTTGTTCAATGAGTGTGTTTGTATGTTTGTGCACCAGGGTTGTGGTTTTAGGGGTGGTTGTTGTTGGATTTGTGTATGATATGGTTCAGGTTGGTTGTTCTCTCTTTTTTTATGAATGGGTGATAAAATGGATTTTCATACATTGGTCTCTATTTCCTTATTTTCCTTGGTAGGGTGTAGTGGATTTTTTTATCCTTCTATGAATAGTTGGAGATGTTGTTCCAATTAGTTTCATAGGTAAGAAAAAAAAATAATGTAATAAATTAATAAATTCAGAATGAAAATTGGTTAAATGTATTAGATGGGTATATACTTGTATTTATAGAATTGACCTCAATTTGGGGTGATACATGCATGTAGAGGTGAGAACAAATGTGGTTTTTAGGCTCGTTGTTTATTTGAAACCCCTAGGTTGGCCTGTGTGAGTATTTACTTTGATGTACAAATAGTAGTTCCATGTGTTTTTCAATACGCACCCACCCTTGTAGAGCACAACCTTTCAAACAACCCCATTTTATAAGGAAGGGTGTCTTTCTCAACATTCTGGTGGGATGATGGATGGATGGTTACTGAATTCTTCATCGCACCCCCTTCTGGTTTCTTACTGCTCGAGCATATCTAGGCATGTTGTAATGTCTTGATGTTTAATATATCCCAAGATCCTTCACGAATGTTTTGGTGTGGGTGGTAGGCCTAGGTGTTTGGGGGCCAAATTTATTTCCAAGGTGTCTTCGGGATGAGGCCCAACTGACTTCGGGCGAGAAGTGTGGTTTTTGTGACCCCAAGTGTTTGTGGGTGGGGTATGTGTGGTTTTAGGCACAGGTGTGTGGGGGAAGATGTGTCGTGAGACATCATTTGGGGAAGGGTGGTAGCATCAAGAAATTATCCATTAGGAATGAGCATTTAACGACTGAGAATGTTGAGTGGGGTATCGAAATCATCAACATTATTATATTATTATCTTACATGACTTGCATTATTTAGAGAGTGTGCCTTAGTGTTGTTGGGATGGTTATATTTCCCCATAATGTAATATTGGTTTCTTCTATTTTCACGGGGGAATTAGTATGATTCTCCCACTAGTGCATGAGTTTATTTGGTTTCCCTAATTAGTATACTTGTATTCTCACCCTACAGTATAAAACTATTATTAGGTTTCCAAGAGAAATTTGAGGACCATGTTGGACTTTACTATCCCGAGCATCAGGATAGTTATTGTGCTACAACATAGTCTCTTTCTCTTGGTACTTTCTTTGGGGCCTTGGTTTTACTTTTTTTGTAGTTTAATTTTAAATCATGTATTAGTCGGATTTATTTTTCCTTTAAATAAATGTTTTGTGTTGTTTCAGATTTTTTACCCCCTTATCACTTAATCCAAATATCATTAGAAAGGGTAATTCCATCAATTTTGTGTCAGATTCTATACCCTTTTTTCTAGTCGCAACTCCGAGGCCTTTTCAATGTGGGGCTCGGGGGTCATTATCTATCCCTCATTTGATTAAGGAAGGTTGTAGCACATTGTTGTCCCAACCCTTATATTGAAGAAGAGGTTTAGGAAATAATTGTATCAGAGCTGATGGTTGAGAGATATAATGGATTTTAGAGTTAACCATGAATAGGATTTCACGGGATGGTAGGGAAACGTTGCTAGGAAATCTTGGTGCATGAAATAGGAAAGGGAAGACCAGTTAGGACACAAGATTTTAGTGCCCCCTATGATCCAAAGCAAGGACTCTGATCCTACCAATGAGCAAGTTAGGCTACACAGATTAAATTTTAGAAAACCTAGGGAAGGTACATGCATCATAATGACTTTTGTTCTTATGTGCCTTGGGTGTTTTGGGAATTTAAAATAAATTAATAGATAAAATGAATTTAAAATAATATTTACATACTAACTGGGCATAGGAGTTCATTGTTTTCCATCTTCAGTTATGGCACCATGGTATCTCCCACATGTGGTATGAAAGGTTGAGGCCAAATTGGCAGATATTTCTTATTAGCAGAGGCTTGATCGATAGGAGGATGATGACTTGTGGTAGAAGACCCTTTTTTCTTTCTCACGGAAGACCCTGGGGAAGTACCAAGGAATCATTTCCGACATAGAGATGGAGGATAGGATTGAGGATCTGGAAATCACCTATACAATTATTCATGATCTGAATGAGTACTAGGTTCCTCTCAAAGTTATGCAGATGTGAGGAGAAGTGCATCAGTGGTGGATGCTTTACCTTAGGGAGAATAAGGAGACCAATGTCTCATGGGCTGACATTGAGAAGGTATTTCGGGAAAATTTTCTTTCCTCGATGATGAAGGATGAGAATATGTAGGAGATTATCTCCCTTCAGTAGGAGAATAAGTTGGTGGGGGAACTTGATATCAAGTTCAAGGATCTCCTATGCCTTTCTCTAGATCCCTTTCAAGATGAGGCGTCACGGGAGTGTTTTTTGGAGGAGGCACTTCGACCTTATCTTTAGTTTTCTGTCACTCCCTTTTCCCTACCAATATGCATATAAGTTCAAAAGAAGGTTGAATTAGTGGATAGGATGCACTCACAGGGAGGAGTACTATAAGAGGGGACCCATATGATTTTGTCAAAGGGGGAGGTAGTCTAAAGTAGGCCTCTGGTATGAGGATCATTCTAGTTTCATCTAGAGGGAAGTAGGCATTAGTAGTTCCAATTATGGTCTCCTGGTCCTAAACCTTTCCCAATGGGATTAGGACCGAGGTGTTTTTTCTATCGAGGTTGTTGACATCTTCATGGATAGTGGCTAGTTTGAGCTCAGTATGGTGGGGATGGGATGGTTTAGTGCCCACCTCAGCAATAATAGTTGTCGGTCAGACCTTTTCAGTTGCAGTGGTACTGGGATCCTGCTCCACTAAGGGTAGAAGGTGTAGGATAAGGCTTACCATAGGTTGATCCCTAGGTACCTTGGCCAGTTCATGGTCGGGTAGGTTGCTGATAGATGAAGGTTAGTGGAGCTCGACATTGGTATTTTCACTCCACCAAGGCAGAAGTTCCAAAATAGCCTAAGGTTGTTCGAGGTATGATCAGTCTGTTCAGTACCCTTGTGTGTGCTATGTTTGATTCAGGAGATTCAAACACCTTCATTTCACCCATTCTATCCCATTATTTGGGACTATATGTAGTGAGACATTTTTCCCCTGGTTTTGAGAACTCCACTTGGAAGTCAAACCTGTTTATTTGATGTTATTCGGAGATTTAGACTGATGTGGGAGACACATAAATCTAGTGGAGATCTTTTTCAGTTACAGATGCAATTGTACGATGTTATCTTAGGCATCGGCTAGTTATTCTATATGCATTATGTTATCAACAGGTTCCAGAGAAGAGTTTTGTTCTCAGATATAGATGGCTAGTGTGTAGCTTTCATTGGAAAGAAAAGATGCCATGTGGGAAGCTGGTGTGTGTAGCATATTCTCTCAATGTTGGCTGACCTGTCAATTGAATCCGAAAATACAAATATGGTGGGGGTTCTAGGTATTTTCGGAGTGTTCCTATATGTATTCCCAGAAGATCTTGTGTCTCTACCACCTCGATGCGACGTTGAGTTTGGAATAGACTTGCAAACCAGTGCCCGTCCGATTTGGATGGATCCCTATAAGATGGTTCCTGTTAATTTGTGGGAGTTGTGGAATTTGGTTGAAGAACTGATGAAAAATGGTTTTATTCAGCAGAGTTTTTCTTTAATGGGTGCTCAAATCTTATTCACAAAGAATGAATATGGTGTCAAGAGGTCGTGCATAGATTATTGGAGACTAAATCAGGTAATGGTGAAGAATCATTTCCCTCTCCCGTAAATAGAAATCATTTTTACCAGTTAAGGGGATCAAGTTAGTTGTCTAAGATCAATATTCGTTTTGGATATCACCAGTTGAGGGTAAAGGAGAGTAACATCTAGAAGACTGCTTTCAGGTGTAGTTATGGGCACTTTGAGATCATGGTCATTCCAATTGGTGTTATGAATGCACCAGCTGTGGTCATGGGTATCATGAACTCTGTCTTCTATATGTTCTTGGATCAGTTTGTTGTTGTGTTCGTTGATGGTATTCTTGTTTACTAGATACTAGAGGAGGAGTGTTCTATGCACATCATGATATTCATTGATGTCCTCTAGCACCACCAGATCTATGGGTTGTTTTCCAAGTTCAAGTTCTGGATGTGACATGTGAACTTCCTTGGACATGTGGTGTGTCGGCAAGGGATAGTAGTGGACCCATCAAAGGTCAAGGTGGTTGTTTCATAGGCTGCACCCAAAAACGTGGCAGAGGTTCGAAGCTTTCTGGGTCTAACGAGCTATTACCAGAGGTTTATACCTAACTTCTCGTGAGTTGGATCTCCATTAATATCCTTGACTAGGAAAGACCATAACTCTTCCTGGAGCGAACAGTGTCATGTGGATTTTAGCTATTAGAAGGAGAGATTGGTCAATACTCCTATGCCCAGGTTTCCAAGGGAAGGGGTGATGGTCAATGAGTTTTTCTACACCTAAATCTTAGGTTTGGGGTGTGTGATGATTCAGCAGTGAGGAGTGATCTCTTATTAGAAAAGTCAGTTACGTCCCCATGAACTTAACTATCCCACCAATGATCTAGAGCTTTCACTGATAATGTTTCTGTTGAAGTTGTAGTGGCATTACCTCCTAGGGAGCGCTTTGAAGTCTTCACAGATCACAAGAGCTTGAGGTATATCTTCTCCCAATTCAACCATAACTTGCGACATCAGAGGGGAATGGATTTTCAATAGGACTACTATTTCGAGATCTCTTACACCTTAGGAAACGGTAACATGGTGGTTGATGCCTTGAGCAGAAAGTCACAGAGGGAAGTTGTTGAAGAATATACGGATTCTTGGTAGGTGATGGAGGAGTTTGATGTCTTACACCCGAATTTTGGGGTGAATAGTGGTAGAGAATATCTGTTTTAGATGAAAGTACAGTCTTACCTGATGTAGAAGTTTGAGGGTATTATTTGGGATACTTGATGACTAATTTAATGTGTGATCATATTGACTAGGGAAATGCTTCTGAATGATGATCGAAGGATGGATAGAATCAGATTATCTTACATAAGAAACTATGTGTCCCAGTGGTAAGGTATGAGAGAGTTCCCCAAGAGTTCCATTCACAACCCCTAGTAGTACACCCAAGAGTTTCTATGATGTACCAGGGCCTGAGGGAATAGTTTTCGTGATCCGAGGTGAAGCAGACAGTGGAAGAGTTTATGGAAGAGTGCCTACTGTGTCACCAAGTGAAGGCCGAGCACTGTGTTCCTAGATTTCTATTGCGGCCCATAGATGTCCCCGAGTAGAAATGGGATAACAAACTGATGGATTTCATCACAGGAATACTTTTTTATTATGGATGATGTGATGTTATCTGGGTAGTGGTGGATCGGCTGACCAAATCGACTCACTTACTCCTGATCAAGGAGTCGAATGCTGTGGATGCCTTGGAATGGAGGTATGTGGATGAGGTGATGTGGCTACATGGGGTTACAAGATCCATTATCTCATACAAGGATATATTTTTTATGTCGCAAGTCTCGAGGGGATTTCAGCATTCTATTGGCACTCAGTTATGCCTTAGCACTTCTTTCAACCCTCAAACAGATGGATAGACAAAGAGGACCATCTAAACATTGGAGGATATACTATGGGGTTGTCTTCTAAAAATCAGGGGATTGTGGGTACAACATTTTTATCTGGTAGAGTTTTATTACAATTATAACTATAACTCTACCATTGTAATGACTCTGTTTGAGGATTTGTATGGAATGTCGTGTCATTATCCCTTGTGCTAGACAAAGGTTGGGGAAGCATCCCTTCTTGGACCAGAGGCAGTGCAGAACACGACAAGAAAGGATTAGCTTGTGCATGAGAGGATGAAGGTGGATCATGATTGGTAGAAGTTTTATTCCAATAATGGGATGAGAACTTTTGAGTTTGAGGTTGGGGTCCACGTATTCATGAAGTTTTCCCCGAGATATGGCCAGTGGTGGTTCTGTAAGGGGTGCAAGCTTTCACATAGGTTCATCAAGCCCTTTGAAGTGTTTTGATGATTTGGTGGGGTGGAATATCAGGGGGTGTTTCCACCATTTTTTGGAGTGTATCCATGATTTCATCCATGTCTCTCAGCTCTATCATTATCTACACAATGACTCTCACATAATTAACTAGGAGGAGTTTTATTTCGAGGATGACGTGATATTCATAGAGCTACCGGTAAGAATGAAGGATCAGGATGAGACGGTGCTTCGTGGATGAAACATTCTTTTGGTTCATGTGTAATGGAAGCATGGTGACCTTGAGGATAGTACATGAGAGAGAGAGAGATATATGCATAAATGTGTTCCTAGTACCCAGAGTCGTCATACGTTTTTCTCTAGTTTTTTTGCTTTCTTATTTTCTTTTGATGTAATGTTGGACCTCATTTCCTGTGAGATGATTTTTTCCCGATGTGCGAAGATTCCTAACTTTGGATAGGGGAGGACGAGATCCCTAATCAAGACACCTTAATTTGGATTTGATTGAACCCATGCAGGTGAGTAGGTGTCACCCAAAGCGGGTAATATCTAGACATGGATGGAGTAGATCCCTAATACATTTTTCTAGACAGTGTGACCTTTTGTGTTTCTGTGGTAGTTTGGGGTAGTAGTGTTTAGTGGGGGTGTTCTTTGATGTCGATGTTTTCTCTCTAGTTTTTGAACAATTCAGGGTGATTTTTCCCTGATAGGTGTCTTATGGTGTGGTTGTTCATACCCCTCTTTTTCTGAGTTTGGTTTTAAATTATCTGGGAAAAGAATATTTTGGGAGGTATCTGATGTAATGAAAACTATATCTCTGGGCCATTCCATTGTGAAAATCCAATTTATGTGGTGTTCATGTAGGTCACAATGGTTTGTTTTGGGAGTTTTCCAAAAATCTAGTTTCACCAAATGGTTTCACCGAAATGGTGGCACTGTAATAGAGGAACACTGAAATGGTGGCACTATAATGGAGGAACAATGAAATGGTGGCACTGTAATGGTGGAATTGTGATGGTGGAAATGTAATGGTTGCACTATGATGGTGGATTACCAGATGGTGTCTCACACTTTTCCAAATTTCCATTCTCTTGAGTTTTTCTAGTCCCGCCACAGTTACATGTTTTCTTCATTAAATAAGAAATATCCCAACTCGTATCTATTTTTAACACCCATTACATGATTTTCAAGATAATTATTAAATCTAAATTAATTCCTACTATGAAGAGACCCATGAAACTACCAAACTGTATGGTCAAACCACAATCAAATTTTCACACACATTGAAATTGTCTCCCTAATTTTTAGGATCTTGCCTTTTCTTAAACTGATATCTGTTCTTAAGTTCATCATTTTTTGTTCCAATTGGTGCATCTAAAGCCTTAATATCTAGACAAGTCATGCGCTTGTGATAGGGCTCCATCTTGCATATTTTTCTAGGAGATTCCTACCCCTTATGTGATCCCCTGTTCATGGTGCAAGGAGTATTTCAGGTCATATGTTGTTTTGATAGGTATTATTCTACATCTCTTTATTTTAGTATCATGAATGGTTGGTGTAGTAATTTTTCTTCATGAAGAATGAGTTAATGATTTTCCTTACCCAGTAATAAATTATTGTAAGTGAATATATTGATTGAAATATAGTTGAGGTCAATGATAGAACAAAGGGATGTGATGATGTTACCTATTCTATTTTAATTTTATTCCATGAACCCTATTTTGAATTGTATATGAATTATGAATTATTGGAAATCATGGTCATTGGTGGTCCTTTCTTGCACATTGGTGGTGTTATGTACTTTTTTTGTGATGCTAGATAAATGGATGTAACATGAAATCTTCTTAATCATGTATACCTGGTTATGTGAAATAGATTCCCCAGGATGAAAAACAATGTGTGATCACCACTATTTATCAATGTGGATTTGAAGAAAAGTATTTAAAAAATATGAACACATCATTTTTGATCTGTGTGGCTATGTGATGTCTCCTTTTGGGTTTTTTGAACTATGTAGCTTGTGTGGTGCTGCTGTTGGGAGTACAATTGTGGGTATATGGGTGGGCAGAGGCGTTGGTTCTGTGAGTTGGTTTGGTATGTTTATGCATTAGGGTTGAAATATTAGTGGAGGGTTTTATGGAATTTGTGTATGAGGTGGTGCAGGCTGGATTTTCTATCTTTTTTATGAATGGGTGTTAAAATATATTTTCTTAACTGGGTCCCAACTTCTTTATTTTCCTTGGTAGTGTTCAGTGGATTTTTTTTTCATTATGAAAACCGTTGCAGATGTTGTGATAGTTAGTTTCCTAGGTAGGGATGGAATAAATAAATTAATAAATTGATGAATTTATAAGGATAATTTGTTAAATGTAATTTCTTTGGGTATACTTCTACTTACGTAAGTGACCATTGTTCATGGTGATACATGCTTGTAGGAGAAATGGAAAAGGCTGTTTTTGTGGGATGGTTGTTCATTTCAAACCCATAGGTTGGGATGAGTGCTCAATTAATTATATGTATAAATTTTAGTAGCTTTTTATTTTCAATACAAACCCCACCCTTGTTTATAACTACATATTGAACACGCCCATTTCATGGGGCAGGGTGTCTATCACAACAACCCAGTGGGGGAATGATGGATGATTACTGACTTCTTCCTCACACCCCCTTATAGGTTCTTATTGTTAGATCGTATATAGGCAAACTATAATGTCTGCAAGTTTAATATAGCTTAAGATCCTTCAGGCAAGTTGTGGTTTGGGTGATTGGCCTACATGTTTGTTGGCCAGGTTTGTTTCCCATGTGTTATCGGGATGAGAACCAGGTTTTTTCAGGTGAGAGGTGTGGTTGTTGTGACCTAGGTGTCTGTGGGTGGGGTATGTGTGTCTTCTGACCCAGGTGTGTGTGGGAAAATGTATAGTGGTACTGCATTTGGGGAAGGTCGGTAGGGTCAAGACGTTAGCCATTAAGAATAATATGTTAACCGGTGGGGAAGTGGTGCAGGGTACCCAAATCATCGATGTGATTATATTATTATCTTGCTTGACTTGCGTTATTTGGGGATTTTTCTATGGTGAGGCTGGGATGGATAACCTTCCTTGCTAGGAGTTGTTAGTTTCTAGTGTTTTTATGGGGCAATTAGTATCTGTCTCTCACTTTTTCTTGAGTGACTTTGATTTACCTACATAGTATACTTGTATTCTCACCTTACATTATAAAACAATTTTCAGTTTTGTAGGAGGAATTTAAAGACCGTGCGGCACTTTACTAGTTCAGGCATCAGAATAGTGGTTGTGCTTATTGTTTATCTATTTCTTTTGGTACTTGATTTGGTTTATTGGTTATAATATTTTTGAATTTTATGATTAAATCATGCATGTCTTGGATTTTAGTTTCCATTATATAAATGTTTGGTGTTGTTTTGGATTTTTACCGTCTTATGTCACAATTTTTCATTCATTAAAATTAGTAATGCCTTCCATTGTGTGTGAGATTCTATATCATGGGTTCTAGTTGGAACTCTAGGGCCTATTTGAAGTGGGGCTCAGGAGTCATTATCTCTCCATTATCTGAAGAAGGAAGGGTGTTTTATTTTTTGTACCTTCCCTCATCTTGAAGAATGTGGGTCGTGAAAAAATCATAAAAATATTACCCATTTAATTATACATATTTTGAATAAATTTCCCAAATTTTTAATAAAAATAATTTATTTATTTCATAGTTAAAAATATATATGAGCTCGAACTAATTTCTTTAATAGATGAAATTTCATGCCACATTTTTATTAACACTTAACGTCATTTTCATAAAATAATAAATTAATCAATCACTTATTTATCATGGATGATAACTCCATTACCCAATTTTTATATTTCATATATCATTTTCCACTATTATTTAAGAAACAAATTCTCTATACTCTCTAGCCAAGATGTTTGAAATATTCTTTTTCAAAAAGAAATCTCATATTTTTATAGATGAGATTATTTAAAATATAAATTAGACATATAAAACTATATATGGAACCGAAATACTATAAGAACAACTGGTGTACCAAATGAATATATGTAACCACACTAATACGTGGTATTTGTTTTGGTTTTTTTCAAATTTATTTAATTATAAACTTATTTAAATATAAGTAAATGTTATTCATCAACTAACAAAAAACTAATTACATGAAATAATAAATAAAATCAACAAATTATATATTTATATGGTTTGATCCTGTCGAATTTGAATATTTCATTTTTGTGTTATATGAAATCCATGTGAAAAATGTAGGATTGTTATAATAATGTAACTCAAATTCATAGTGTGGAATCATTCTTGACCTAATAAATGTATTGTAATATATTTCTTTAAATAATGATACATGATCTATCTATATTACCATGACAGCTCAATAAAAAAATGGAAAGTATCCTTCTTATAAATTAAGAAGATGAAAATCAAGATATGTGGATGTAGTGGAAGAAATTGAACAATAGGAAGAAGAAGTAAAAAATAAGAAGAACGGTGTCTAATTTTTTTTATGGAGTTATTTAAATGGTTAAAAATGTATTATTATTAAAATTATAATTATATATATTTTTTTTGTAAAATCACATATTAAACAAGTCGGTGTCACATTGAGTATGTTGTGTTAAAGGGTAATAAAATATTCTTTGTATTCAATATGGTGATTCTAGTGGAATTTTTTATCATGATTTTTACCCAATCGGTCTAAGGATATTGCTTCACATTTTGATTACTGCACCTTTAAGAAATTTAGTATGTATGATGTGATTATGCTTTCATGATTTTGTGTGTGTGTGTAATGATATTTTGGTTGATCATAATGTTCATCAATAGTTATTTATAGAAGAAACATATAAAAGGAATTCATAGATTCATTACCCATGCCCCCATAATATGAAATATATCTATTAATATGGGAACTTTTTTTTAAGTTGTGTCAGATAATTCTAGCTTCCCTTCGAAAAGTATCATCTTTTTGGTTTTGGATGTCAAGAGGGTCAACTCTATAAGAAAATGGATTACCTCTTTCGATGGGAGGAACTTTTATACATTAAAATATAAGGTAATAAAATTTTTTTTTTGATTAGTTTGGTTGTTTTGAAGGCTGTTATTAATGGTTTATTTCCTCATTCAGAAAGTGTTTTTATGATAACAATAGATAAAATTAATTTAGAGAATAATGGTTACACTTGAAATGTCATATTGTTATCTATTTTAGAAAATAGGTTTCTTAAATGTAAATGGATCATGGAAAAATAAATAATTTGCGGAAAATGTAAAAAATTTATGAAGGAAATTTGAAATTGAAAAAAAAATAGGTTTTGAGATTAAATTTTGAATATCTAAAAATGAATGATGATGAAATGGTGGGTGAGTTATTAACATAAGTCATTGAAAGTATGAGAACGGTCAGAAGTTTTTTTGAGAAGTTAATGTACTCTATGGTTGTATAAATTATACTATATATATTTATATATATAATTGAGGAAATGGTTTTAGAACACAAAGACTATGATTTAAGAATAATTTAGTTAGTTGATTTTTATAGAAGTTTTATTCAATAATTAATGAATAAATGAGGTGATTTGACGAATAAAAGTAAGTATGATTAGGAAGTATACGTTAGTACATGAAATAAGATATGATCAAAAAAATATTATATAATTTGAGAATATATTTTAATGAAATTCGATAAATTCATGTCATTAATTTCAATAATCTTGGAAAGGGGCATCGTAATGTATGTTTGAAGACTATCACTGGAGCATTTTAAAGAAGGATTAATAAGAAATTTGGGTATATAATGGACCTTTATAAAAAATAATATAATTATTTTAATGGTTTCTATTTGAATCCAAGCAGTTCCTAAAAAAACTATACTAGTAAATTTCAAAAAGTTATTTTTTTTATCAAAGGGAAAAGCTAAAAAAATTATAAACCTAAAAAAAATTTGTATCTATCTGTAAAGATGAATATTTTAGAAAATATGACTAGTATTTTGGAAATTCTATTGTACGTTGTAAAAATTATCATATTTAAACTATAAACAATGAAAATATTATATTTTATGAGAGTTGGTATAACAAAATAAAAGAAGAAAGTTAATCACATTTTTTCTAATGTGGGTTGTCAAGGAATGTGTTTCCATGACTTAAAAATTAGGTAAGAACAAACTTAATCAGAATGAAGGTGCTAAAAAATAAATTAAAAATTATATTATTCAAACTAAATAGATTTCAATGTAGATAAATGAAATTGAAAAGTTGAAGAAGTTACTCACTGAAGAGAAGAAGTTTAATGTTTCCATTATTTAGTGGCACCATCCAATTTATTTATTTTTATTATAATAATTAATAAGACCTCACATTGTTTATGTTTTGTTATTTATTTATTATGTCGAATCTTGAACTACTTGCATAATAAATGAAAGATCTCATATTTGTTTTTTCATTACTTATTTTTCATTGATAATATTTATTTATTTGTTATTGTTAATTATTACATTAATATTTATATAATTGTTTCCTTAAAATTTTATGTTCGATTGATTTTTTTTACACCAAGACTTTAACATATTAGTTATAAGCTAATATAAGCTAATCTTATAAATTATATTAGTTATAATTTTTCCTATGTGATGACCTTTACACATAATGGATATTACCTTTGTTGATGTTTATTTTTAACCTCACATATGTTGATTACTAAACTATGGATTATATCATAGACATTATGAATTATAGTGGCTTCATGAAAAAAACTTACATGCATGCCATTTCATTCTTTTATATTTATAGTTTGGAAGATTTTATATAGTGATAAATCATACTTTTCCCATGGAGAAGTCTTGAAGAGTCATAAATGTTTAGTTAATCGGTTAATTATAGACCTCTATGTTTCATTATAATTATTTTAATTCTATGTTTTTCAGTTCATATTACGTTTATGTTTCTTGAAGAACTCTCTTGTGTATTCACTATATTGTGAAGATTTAATTTTAAATATATGTTTTTTAGAAAAGTATGTTATTTTAAAATATGAATGTTATAGTGGAAATGGCCATTACATACGGTGTTGAGGACCATTCCATATTTAAGGTGATGAATCTAGTGTTTTATGATAGGAATTCTTTTATCAGAACATATAAATTTATAAAGATAGATATTTAGAGATTTTTATTTTTAAACCCTAAATAATTCATCATCATTTGGAATATTATTTTGGTAGAATTATTTATTATCTATTTATATATGATATTATATATTTAAATATTAAAATTCAAAAAAAAATAGACTGGATTTTTAATATGAGGTCTCAAATAAGTATATAAAGAATAAAAGATGATTATTCTATTGATTATTGTGTTTTAAAGGGAGTATTTAATGTTTTTTTTAATTCTTTGGTTTATTTTAATAAAAATTGTTTACAGTATATCAATATTTCATAAGAACACCTTCACATGATTTTTTTTTTGAAATTTATGAAGGCTATCATGTACTTAAAAATATAATAGTTATTGTAGATCATTATATTTAAAGGTACATTAAATCAATAAAGTGGTACATGTGTAAACATGAAAATTTAAAATAGAATATACAACTCAATGTACAATATTATGAAGTATTGTGTCATTGAAACATATAGTTCATGTAGGCACATAAAGAATTCTTGATCATCATAGATACTTTTACTTTAAGGTCTGAGGAAACATTATTATATTGGATCTATATGTGAAACTTCAATAGGTTTTACAGTTGATATATTTCGTGTTTGTATTTATTTTTATTGAATTGGTATTATATGTGTGTATCTAACACTTTTTATACCACCATTAAAATGTATAGATTTGGATTTTCCCACCTCAACAAAATATAATTTTAGTAGTTGTGTTATATCAAGTTAAAAGTTATCTTCATTGGCATACTCCTTAAAAATCATAGATTCTATCTACAACCATGAAAAATGTTCTTATGTTTGGTATCTTCTTAAAAATAGACAGGTTTAAGGCTAATACCACAGTAGATGAATGGTTTAGGGATATTCTTATTTTAAGAGGTTGAGTTTAGTCTAAACCCATTATAAAAGGATATATCTATAGCGGATGTCCCTGAAAATAGGATGAGAGTTCGATGTGTAGATATATTCTCATATGGATATTAATTACTATAAATCAATTATTTTATATTATTTAATAATTTTCTTAAACACTTCACAATTATGATATACTTGTTTTTTGTGTTTTAGTTGTTTACATACTTCATTCCATTGTATTTTAAATTATCTATTTTATATTATGATTATTTCTATGGATTATAATTCACCTCGCCATTTACATCATTCATTCAATTTGTGGTACGAATAAATTAAGATTAGATCCATGCCATTTTAGGTGTTGTGAAAATATTCTATATTTGATAAAATAATAATTAGTGTTGGAACCTATCCATTTTTATATCTATCTATGTTTCATTACGAGATATATGAAAAAAATAGTAACTGTGAATTAGATATTTTGAATTTATCATTTTTCTAAATTGTACTTATGGGAAAGACTTATTTTCAGTTATGAAAAATCAATATAATGAATGTTCAAATCCATTAATACCACCTCATATCAAAGGGAGTGACTTTTCATATAGAAGAAGGAATATATTTTTAATGAATATATTTATTGAGAAATGGGGAATCATGGTTTTTGTCATGTACTATCTTGTATAACTATATACACTGACACCCGATCCTACTCTGACATTCTATAAAGGGCATTCCCAATCCCCACAAGTTTAAAAAAATCATTTAGACCACACAAGAATAACAATGGAATGATATTTTCTACAAAATAAAATATTTCAAAAGAAAAAAGTGAGTATGATCAACACTCCTCAAGGAGAATGTAACAGAGTCAAACATGTAAAACAAACCTAAAATGTAACACAATCATGTCAAACAACATCTACTAAGAAACAATCTCAAACAAACCCCATCTATTAAGGGGATGAAATCTCCACCAGTCAAATACATCACTCCCAGTCCCAAGGATCAAGAGAATCCACCACCTCTAAGTAGTGTTATACATTTTCATGGACTTGGAATAAGATAATCAACAAACACACAATGTAAAAGGTAGGGTGTGAGAAAAATAGTACAGTAGGGTTTCATCAAGTGTTCCATAATAAATTTGATAAATATTAAACCAACTATAATTTCAATTTGAAGAAAATAATGCATAGCATGGTATTTACATATTTTTAACAAAACATGCTTTCAAATTAAATGATGTAAGATATATCAAAATAGGTTCAAATGGACATTTTGTATAAAGTATTTCTATAAATTTATCAGAATGAATAAAATAGTATGGCATTTTATGATACATAAGAATAAAATTAAAATATATCATAGCACCATATAATAATCCCTAAAGTATGTCAGTTTTTTGGAAATAGGATCCTCACACTACTCAATCAGTTATATTGGATTAATGTGTGAACATATCCCTCATATCAAACCTTGAGGACTAATCTCCACATTGGGGAAGTCATAAAAATATAATTTTATGTTAGTGTTGTCATATTAAATCCATTTCTAGGGGGTTTTATCCTAGAATGGTTGTATTAAATACCCGTTAACTACCCAGTCTCATGTGTGCTTCAATAAATAAATAAATCAATCATGGTCAAATAAATCATTTCATATTATTTTAAAATATAATTTTCCAACTTTATTTTTCAACATGAATTTCTCATTTCAACACCAAATCATAGGATTTCATAAATTCATACCTTTTTAAATCATCTTTAAATTTATGAAATTTCACAAGAATAATAATTCAATCATATCAATTTCTTAAATCAATAAATCAAATAAATTTCTAAAATCAATAAATATTTATGATATTCATCCCACAATTTCAATATCATCAAAATTATGGGTGTTCATCAATTTCCATTAGATTTATAATCACAAATACAATTACATAAAATCTATGATTTTAAATAAATTTAAAACTCACTTAAAAAATTAAATCATTTTAAGGTTTCAATTGGAGGACGAAACATATGAAACCACCTCACATAAATCATATATTCAAATCAACACAAAGGTCATAGTAAGATCCTATAACCAAGAACAATTGTGTTGGATATCAATTAATAATAATAAAATCATAATCCATCAAAATGGAGATTAGATCCATCAATAAGAAGATGATCTATCACTCTCTAAATAATAGAGAAGAGGAGATCCAATGAGACCACACAAGTGGTGATTCTATTATCTGAAGAAGATATAAGGATACTACCAGAACATCTGTTCACATAGAGAAGGATTTAGAGTGCCATGGAAGCCTCAAGAGAGACTCCAAAACACAAGAAACCCAATTAGGGGTGGGAAATTAACATATTAAACACGGGTCTTGACATTTTTAAAATAATTTTCTGGTGAATTAAAAATTGTACACCTGGTTTGATGAAGAAGATAAATTGTTAGGACTAACCATGGACATTAATTGTGTGCCCTTATTGGATCTATGGATGGGGTGCATGGTTTAGAAAGTCAGATAGACTGAAAATGTAATAACCATTAAAACCACCTCTATTCAAGTGTGAATGGATGTGGTTACATTATTTAAACAAACTATGCACCCAATTCTAGTAACTTATAATAGGGCGCATGGTTTTCTAGGAAAAAGAACATGGATTTACCTAATGATGATCCAACTGGACTCAACCAAATGAGATTCTATTTTATTGAAATACTAACAAAACTACACAAAAGAAAGATCCAACAAGAGAATGATCAATACAGGGTTATGATGTACCTAAAAAAAGGAAACACAATGTTATAATATCCCAACAATAAAAACATTTTATCCCCAAAAAAATATAAAGAAGATTCCAGCCAACGAGCATGTACCCTAGTGGTACAGGCTCCTCCTTGGCATCTAAAAGACCCAGGATCAAATCCGGGCAGGGAATAATTTTCCGGTTACTGTAGCAGTATTGTAGCACCGGTGACACTGTAGCGGTGGAGGCACTGTAGCAGGAACTGTAGCGGTGGCGGTACTGTAGTAGGTACAGTAGTAATCCGAGTATTCTTGTAGTACTATTCACCAAGGGGCTCTTTGAGCCATAAAAATGGGCTTTCAAGCCTAGTCTTCAAGCCACATGGCCTTGGGCCTTCGGGCTATGTAATGGGCCTCCCTCTACCCAGTCTAAATAGGTCTTTGATTTAAATAATAAAATGAGGCTTCGGCCCCAACCTTTTAAAAAAATGTGAAGAAGAATCCATATCAAAGATATGAGTAAACAACTCCCTCATTAGATCCTCACACTCCATAGTCTCATGAGAATTAGAACCCTAAATCCCTATCACATGGACTAAAAGTATCTTTTTACCACAAATAACCTTTATCTAAAAATCAACTATCCTGGCTGGATGGTCAATAATTTGTAAATTAGGCTCTTCATTAAAATATTATGAGCTCAATATATATGAAGTGATGGAAAGATAATTTTGATGCTGAAATACATAAAAAAATTTGTGAATTGAATTTAACTACTATGGAAGTTCAAAATGGTAGGCCACTTCCCTTTCCCTTTAAAAAAATCTAAATAGACACACAAACTTCAATGAAATCTTTAACTGTTTCTCAAGATATCGATGACCCAACCGATGTGAAACTCTTAAGAACACATAAATACTAACAGAGAATTCAAATGTTTATTGAAAACAATCATCATGGGATTTATACTAGCTTATTTCCATATATATTCTCTAATTTCCAATTGAATCTCCATCATCATATCTTGGACCAAATTTGGTAAAATAGGGGAACATTCACAAATTTCCATCCAACATATAAGAGTTCAATAAGTCCATCCATATAATTCCAAAAAGGGATATATTCTTATAGTGAACTAGTAACTTTTTTTGTAGGAGAACTCAACCAGTTTCAAATGGACGTCCCACACTCCTCCAAAATCAAGAATTCAAGAAAGAATCATATCCCCAATGATATATAATGATCATTCTGTCTAGACATTAATCTATGGATGCAATTCCACACTCTAACATTCATGGAATACTTGTTCCTCATGGAACCATCCATAAAATAGATAATTGAAATGAGGATCCCTATTAGAGACTATAATAGAAATTATTCTATGAAAGAAAACAATATCATCTATATAACAATTACCCAAATCCTCTATATTAGTTGTATCTTGAATGGGCATAAAGTGAGACAATTTTCTCAGTGGAACGATCAAAACCTATATCACATTCATATTCCAGTGGGTAAAAAGAATCCTAACCACGAAATCCCAAGAAATATCTCCCCACATCCATGTCAGTGCTAAAAGTTGATGATGAAATACTAACGGTATTTAGTGTTTAGTTTTCACATATTGACTGGTATAATAATGAGAAAAAAGTCAGAAATTTATTTCTTCACACCTAGTCACTAGAATCATCATCATATAACATAGAAATTATTTTTATTACCAGGGTTCACTACCCACTAGGAATTATGGAAACCCCCATCACTACTCTTCTCAAAATCATAGGTAGAATGTAGAATTTATAGAAACATAGGTTACCTTCCAAATAGATCATCCACTCACCAATGGTCTCCCCACCATAAAGATATTCCCTAATGATATGAAACATGTAATCAAGATATTTTTCATGATGAATCATATCATGAAGATCAGAGGTAAACTAACTATTTTTTAAAACAACCACAGTCACATCTTTTCAGTTCTACCAGATGGAACTATGCATTGAGAACCTTAATAATTCACTCTTCTGATGATTCCTTCATAGCATGGGTTAGATGTTTCTTTCTAAATGCATCAGCAATTATATTACCCTTAAAAATGGTGTATGAAATTTATAATTCAAAAAAATATATGTAATCTACACAATTATTATGTAAGATATTCAAATATTTATGAGAAAAGATATAACTCATGATTTTGTTTTCAGAATAAATTATAATACTTTCTTCAAAAAAAATACACCAACCCTGAAGAGCATACATAAAAAATTATAGTTTATGTTCAATGGTTGAATAATTATTATCATCTGGCCTAAGATATCTAAAACAATTGGCTACCACGTGATCACCCTATATTAGAACATAGCCCAAACCCGAACCTACTGTATCAGAAAAGACCACATAGCCCGCTCCGGCCTCTAGGAGAGTGAAGACAAAAAAATAATTGAAATTATATTTAAAATCAGTAAAATAACTCCGAAATATCTCATCCCGCAATAAATTCATTTCATTCTTAGTGACAACAGTCATTGGAGAATCCATATTCGAGAAATCATTAAGGAACCTATGGTAATACCCATCCAACCACATGAACCTCTAAATATCATCCATTAAGTGGTTTCTCCCATGTCATAACATTTTTCTCCTTCCCAATATTGACTATAATTCCATTTTATGAGACCATGTGTCATAATAACTTAACATATTGAATCTAGAAATTACATTTCAAAAGCTTCATGAAAAGTTTGTGGTTTTTCAAAATATTTTGAAGAACCCTCAAATGAAGAACATGATTCCCCTGATTCATTGAGTAAACTAGGATTTCATCAAAATAGGACACCATGAAAGAGACAAGGAACTAATTAATAATAATATTTATTTAATCCACAAACTATATAATCATTAGTTAAACCAAATATAGTAAAATTATACTTATAATTCTTCTTTATGGTAGTTTTATAAAAGTTATGTTATTTTATTCTGATTTGGTGCTAACCAGATTGAAGATAAATCTTTGAGAATCACTTCTCCACTTTAAAATAATCAACTGTTTCATCAATATGTAGAAATAAATATTTGTTCTTTACCATAACTCGGTTTATTTTTTTATAAACAATAAAAAAGGAAAAATTTTCCATCATATTTAATAACAAAGAGAATTGGCACTTCCCAAGGTGATACACTCAGGAATATAATTTATTTCTCTAATAGATCTTCCAACTCAGTCTTTAACTCTTTCAACCCTACTGGGGCCATATGAAGAGATGTAGTTGACACTAGATGAGAACTAAGTACTATATCAACAGAGAACACTTAATCCCTTACCAGTGAAAAAATAGATAATTTCGGAGAAAAAATTTAAGAAAACTCAACAAAAAATAAAAAGGGATCTTCAATCCAAGATTATCTGTCCAAATAAATAGAAAAAATTGATATTATCCTAGTGAAATAGGAAAAATGTTCCAAATCTACATAACATAAATCCCCATTTTCCCTAAAAAACATGGCCCACATCATCAGCCATAGTAATGGAGACCCGTCGAAGGTAAAATTAAATTCAGGACTTTTGGAAAAACAAACCAATACACCCTCAAAATAACATCAAGAGGTTTAATGTCAAGAAAAAAAATCCAATAAATATTAATCATTGATAATGATAATAATAAAAGCTACATAAAATTCTTTTATTTATCTTCATTTAGAGGGGTGTAGTTCTATCCATCACATAAGAAAAAATCTCCACAGGAATATTTAGTAGGAGATTAAAAAAGTCGATATATATGGGTGAGATTCAACAGTATCAAATAAATCAATCAATAAAGGTGAAGTTATAATGATGGTACCTCTCACTGTCACATCACCCACATCATATTCTTCTGGAGGCTCTTATACTATGTGATGAAGCTTCAATCTAGACATATATGGCTAGAACCCCTTTGATCTTGAATCATCTTCTTGTGTCATAGTACTTTTTATGATGAAAATCTCATACCACTATGCGATGTAGAAAATATTTGGATGATTTAATGTCAGTTTTTTTGCATGACCACAAGAACTATATATCTATTGAACTTCAGTACAAACCCTCTTTGAATGCCAAAACATGCCACACATGATTCAATTCAATGAAAATCATCTTGGTATTGTAAGATGAATAGATAGAAATTTATGTTTAGAACCACTATGAAACTCATCAACATTTATATTTCCATTAATGGAACCCATATAATCTCCACTTAGAGAGAAATGAACTACCATAATCCATGAAATACAAGACAGATAATTCTTAGCTATAAATTCCTTATCCATCACATTAGCATAATATGTGAGATTCAACATGAAAACCTAAGATAAAATATCCTCACGAAGACCCATCTCAAAAATTTAATATTTTATATTCCCATTAATTAATACCATAGGAGAGAATTGAACAAGCTCATAAATACTATTCACACACTGTTTCATAGTTCTGTCACCATGGTGAAGGTTCAGAGACTCCATGGACTTCACCTGGAACATAGATTTTGGATAAAAATAATTTCTGAAAATTACATATAAAATTTTTCACTCAAATCCCTAATGATTCTTTTCCATCACCATCAAATCCCACCATCTCCTACTAGGTCCATCAATATTGAAGGTGTCACATGTATCATTATTCGAATCATTAATTTACAAGAACAAAAAAAGAATATCTATATTTTACAAATAATCCTTAGACTCTTTAGGATCATTAGATCATTGGAAATATGGTTTATTCTGGTGAATAATCTCACATGAATGATTGTGAGATTCATTTCAATGAGGTTCCACTATAACATCGTAAATGAGAATAGGTGTAGATAATTTTCCCTGAGATTCGACAGAAAGAACCACAATCATAACAAGACTCTAGTCCTCTGGATGTTTTTATTCACGTCTTCCACAATATTTTTTCTCCCAAATCCTAATCGAACGTCTTCCTAGAGGTGTGATGAATGAAAACATCAAAAGAGAAAACTAAAACATTAGTAAGGATTAATAGATAAAGGATTTAGAGATAAAAGAATCATGAATAGTCAATTACATCCAGTATAATTTAATATTTTAATTCCAACAATCTTAAATAATTGGTAGGAAAAATAATAGAATCACATAAAAACATTCCTCAAGGACATTTCTCCTAAACACCAATGGTTATTTCAAGCATCTTCTAATGATAGTCTGCCAAGAAATTGATCATTAATACCCCCATAAGACTCAACAATCATACCTCCATGTCTACTAGGATAACCCAATCAATATACTAACATTAAAAAATATGAAAAACCTTTACCTTTGATATGACATTTTCACGAACCAGCTTGTTTACCCTGGTGAGATGATACATGATCTAGCATTTAAATCATCGAAAGGGTGTTCCCAATCCCCATGAGTTAGTGATAAGAAACCATTATCATACAAGAATCATAATGGAATGATTTTTTCCACAAAAGTATTTCATAGAAATGAAAAAAGTTAATATGACCGACACTTCTCAAGGAGAAAGTACCATAATATAACATATAAAACAGTCATTAAATGGCATATCATTAAGTTAAAAAACATATACTAAGATAAAAGCTCAATCATATCCTATGTAATAGGTGGATCACATCTTTATCACTCATAGTCCAAAGGATCAACAAAATCAACCACCTCCAAGTGGAACATTCCCTTTTATTAGACATGGTATAATATATTCTAAAAACACTCAATGAAAAAGGTAGGGTGTGAGCTAAATATCCAAGTAGGGTCTCACCTTGTTTTCTCTAATAAATTACAAAAAAATTAAACCAATAATGATTTAATTTTAAACAGTACAGGTAATAACTTGAAATTTTCATATTTTTCAACAAAACATGATTTTAAATAAAATGATAGGAGATATATCAAAATAGGCTTAAAAGAGAAGTTTATATAAAACATTAATATAAATGGATTTTAATGAAAAATTAGTTCTAAAATCTATAACATGTAATGATAAAATAAAAACACATCATATCACATTATAATAAGACATGCGGTATGTTATTTTATTAAAATATGAAACTCATAACAATCAATCAGTGATCTCTACTCAATATATGAACATTTACCTTAACTCAGGCCGGTGGTAATCACCTATATATTGGTGTAATCATGCTATATGAATTTTATGTTAGAGTTTTAATTTTCAATCCATTTCTAGGGGGTTCGATCATAATGTTATTTTCATAATTACCGAAAAACAACCCAGGATCACATGTTCTTCAGTAAATAAATCGATTAATCAGGGTAAAATAAATCATTTCAAATATTTTCAAAATAAAATTTCCCAACATTAGTTTTTACAATTACTTCTCATTTCAAAACCAATTCATAGGTTTTCATCAATTCAATCCTTTCCCAATCGTCTTCTAATTTAATCAATTTCTCAATAATCACCATTAATTCATTTAAATTTCTCATATCAATTAATCTAAAAAAATTTCAAATAAATCTGTATATCACAAATTCGTCCCACAATTTAAATAACATTGAAATGGGGGGGTCTATTTAAATTCCATTTCAAATAAAACATACAATTACTTAAATTCTAGGTTTTCAATCCAATTAAAAACTCATTTCAAAAAAATTATTATATTTAAGGATTCAATAGTTTGAAAAAATAATATGTAACCCCTTACCATTAATAAAGTGATAAAATTTACATAAGAATCACAGTGGGATCTACCAATGATGAATAAATTGATGTAGATAGTGGTATAATGTTTAGAAAAATGATCCATCAATATGAAGATTATATCCATCAATAACATGATGTTCTATCACTCGTTAAATTTGATATCGGAGGTTATTAGAAGAAACTACATGAGAGGATATTCAGTTATATGAAAGAGATCCAATGAGATCTTCGACATCTTGATTCTTATGGAGAAGGGGATGGAGAGCCAAAAAAACCTCTAGGGAGCCTCCAAAATACATAAAAACTGATTAGATTCTAGTGGATTGAAATTCATTTATAAAATATGGATCCGTATATTTTTAAATTAATGTTCATGGGAGTAAAAATTTCCATGTTAATTTTTCTTGAGGGGCCACAATGATTAGAGTAATAAATTTGCCTATATTTGTTCCCCTACTGGACCATTGGATGTGGGGAACAATTTGGCCACAAGGTTAAACTAACTATGAGCCAACTGTGAAAATCCTATCTATACAAGGGTGCATGGTTTTGGAGGGGTTTCTACATGATTTGGACTAACCATGCACACACTTCTAATTGCTTACAACAAGGAACATTGTTTTCTAGGCCAAACATCAATGTTTTCCTTACATATTTTACAATAGTGCATTAACCCCAAGAGTTTCCCTAATCTCATAAAAACTCCCAAAATACATGAAATCAAGACACAAAAAAAGGACGATCAATATATGGGTCAAGATATACCTGAAAGAATGTAACATGGTTTTACATGATTTATACTGGGAGTACTATATCTAATATATTTTTTTTAATTTCAAAGAAATTAATAATCCTTATTTTCCACATATTAAAAGTTTTTATAATTATAATACTTTTACTAAAACTTATTATGAAAATGGAGGGAATTAAATATAAATCATAAAGGTAACGATGAATTAAAAATAAAAAATCATGGTATTTGTAGGATATATTTTTAATAATTAATGATTTTTGAACATAATGGTATTAGTGATATGTTTAAAAAGTTCTCTATGATTGAAAATCCTATAAAAAATCATAGGGAAATGTTGAATAATGATATGTATATTTAAATATTTCATTGAATATTTAATATGAATTATCATTATAATTATAATTTGATTTTATAATGGAAATACTTAGCTAAATATTACATGGATTAGCTTATATGATTTTACTAAAATATGATCTTGAGCTTAAATACAATGAGAGTGAATCTCATTTCAGGAATATGTCTATTTCTTTTAATTCAAATAGATATGTTTAATATTATTATTTTTATGGTTTTTTAGGATCTCATGGTTATGAGAATGATGATTATTTAAGTCATGTTGTGAGATTTAGAAAGAGAAATATATATAATTTATATGGGTAAAAAAATAATGGTAAAATAATAAGAATATGATGGGTTTGAAAAGGATAAGTAACAAAGGAAAACCATATTTTGATATTATATGTTTATAATGAAAAATTGTTTATTGAAAAATATGTATTTCTAAGGTATAAAAAATTATGGAAAGAAAATAATGAAAAAATAAATAAAAAAATAATGATTTAGCTATAAGTTGGTGTTACACATATAATTATGATTCGGGTGAAAATTATGAAATTGAGAACAGAAATAATTATTTTTCTCAGATCAATGTTAGTGAAAACTCTCCTGATCCTAATTATGATTACTTAAATGGTTCTAGATTTGAAAAATTATTATTTAAAAATTAAATGAGATATTTGATAGGTATTATTGTGAAATTGAAAGGATTTACTACATGTATAATTATCAGAGTAAGGATTATAACATAATTAATAAATAAAATAACAATATGTTTCTGGAAAATTGATGGTTAAAAGATTAAATTGAAGAGAAGAAGGATAAATTTAGGGAAATGATGTGTGATAAGTCCAGGTTAATAGAATAGAAACAAATTTTTAAAAATAATACTTCAATTATTAAAGGATATATTTTTCATGATCTGGAAGCCTTAGAAAAATTAAATTATAATATTGAAGGTTAAATATAATGTTCACAAGAAATATTTTAAAAATTTACTACATAATTTCAAACAATGGATGAGTTTATAAGATTGATGAAAATGTCTAGAAAAAATAAGAATAATAATTTTCTTGGGTTTTATGGGGGATTAACATATATAAATAGAAGCCTATTTGTTCATGGTAAAACAAAGTTTATTGGTTCTTTTGATTTGGTTACATATGGATTATTTAGAAATTATATAAGTGAGTAGTATTTATATTTTTTTCTATGTCCTAATAATATGATGAGTTTAATTTCCAAAAAAATATTTTATATTTTATATCTTTAACCCTTTTATGGTGTGGGTTTATAAAAGATTCATTTTTTAGGAACTATGATGGTGTTCATACCTAGGTAAAGAAGTTTTAGTTTTTTTATTATTCATAACCATTTGTTTTTTTATTATTCTAGTATGTTGGATATAATATTATTCTATTTTTTATTCATTTTCATGGAAAGTGGGTATGTATTTCCATTCTATGTCTAGTTTAAACTTATACGAGATATTATTTAATATTTTTTTTTAAATCATTTCATAATTTCTTATTTTCATTAAAAATGCCTCATGGATCCTTGTTGAATTTTCATTTTTATTATAGAAGGATTTCATAAGGATGGACCTTCACTATTACATTATTATTATGGAGGGAGAATCATATTTTAAGGGGGACCTTGTTATTGATTTTTTAATTTATTCCCTGATCTAATTTTTTTTTAAATTCATGATATTAGGGGGAGTTATCATATTTATTGAGAATGTAGTATATTGTGTCATTTATTATTCATGATAAATCCAATTTGTTTAACTAGTTTTATTATTATTTTAATTAAGGTATAGTTATTATTATTAAATATGTTGATTTTTATTTATGAAATTTATATGAACTATTTTTATTTTTGTGGCATGTTCTTGTTTCTTTTTTGCATTTAGTTTTTTCAATTTTTGGAAAATGTCTATTCATTTTTTTATTTTATCATATTTTTTATTTACTAAATAATTTTTATTGTAGATATATTTATTTTTAAAAAGTGTTATTTTAATGATTATATATTTATATTTAATTTCCTTCTATTTATCTTTTTCTCATTAACTATACTTAATATCCTTTTGATTCATAAAAAAAGGGTAGATTTGTTCTTTGTTGAGATGGTTTGATTTCATTTTTAGTAATTACTAAAAATGGAGATAATATTTAGTGGATCATATCCACTTTAATTAATCATTTTCTAATAATCACCATTCTTGTTATTTATTTATGTTTTATTATATATTTATTATATTAATGCTTATAGTACTTGTAAAAGTAGGGAATGATGTTTTTTTATTTTTCATTACTTATTATTCATTATTTTTAATTTTTTTATGATTTATATTCTTATTTATTATTTTTTTTTATTAATATTTTATAATATAAAACCCTTACATATTATCTGTTATATTTATGTATAAAATAAATTAAAAAACTAATTTTTTGTATCATCTGAAATTGATATTTTACTAAGTTATGAAATAATTGCATGATAGATATTACTTTTATGAATGATGGATTTAACCTTAAATTATGTTTATTGTTCAAATTTTGGTTATGTATTGACCATTATACATTATAGTGTATATTAGAAAATTATCATATATATATGATATTTTTCTCTTAGATATTGGTTTACTGATGTGATTCCTCTTACACACTCTAAGGATTTGTCATTCTGACTGTTATATATTATTTTTATCGGTCAAGAATTTAACATAATAAATTTTGATATGACTATAATGTATGATGTATCCTATTCAGATTACTTTTATGTACCAGCAAGAAGAATCTTATGTATGAACTCTACTGTGAAGAATAACTTTCACATATTGTATGAAGGTTAAAGAGGAAAGTAATTTTATGTGTAGAGTTAAATAAATTTACATATTAATGATGGTCAAATTTATGTATTCAAGGACGAAATTTTACATATTGGAAATAACATGGGAATTTTTTTAATATATAGATTTGGAAATTTACATGTTGTGTTGTTGAGAATAAAAAACTGTCATGGGATATTATTCTAAATATTATATTTTTCATTTTATTATGAATGAAATTTTAAATTTCAATATTATAATTCAAATATGGATTATATTTTCTAATAAGTTGCCCCACATAATATAATATGATTAAAGTCTTATTATAATAGTGAATATTCCATTATTTCTGTGAGTATTTAAATCTCTCTTAACTATTTTGTTTATTATTCTCACAACTATTTAAAGACTCTAGATATTACACAAGAATATGGTCATATGTTATTTTCAATAGAAAATTGTGAATTATATTTTATAGTTATAACTAGATTATAAAAATTGAAGATAATTATATTTAAAGGGAGGCCAAATCAATGTACCAGTATATATATTGGTGTGGCAATGTGAAACTCAACATAATACCCATTAATAAATAATCTGAAGTATTCCATCAATGAATCTCTCCATTCAAACTCCAACACGTTCATTCCTTGATAATTAATTTAATACTGACATGAATGGATGATGACTTCCTTTATATACCACCTATATATACCCAACTTCTAAGAGTATTATAGTTTTTTAGATTTCTTATTTGGAGTCATCTATGCTGAATAAATACTAGATGTGTGTCTCACATAGTAGTTATACAAATATAAAAAGTTACATAGTCATTTTTTCAACCTGAAACAATTTTATATGTACTTGTTCTGTCTCAACCAGTTAAATGAAACAAGGTTAGGGATTCTTTATATACATTATGGGTTCCATCTCATCCCATGAAAAAGTTTAATTAGGTATATTCTATTGATTAAAATAGACTACATTTGGGATGATCCCATAGTGAAATTATAGGTTAGGGATTCTACCATTATAAATATTTTTTTTAGTATATATCCACGTTATAATTCCATAACTGTAGTGGATATCATTGCTCTTGTGGTGATAGTGTGAAATGTATACATAAGACCATTTGGAACTAAACATCAATAAATACCTTAGTTTCAATTATTTAATATATGGATTACACTTTTAACACATCAACTTATCATTTTGAGGTTGTTAATTTTTTAAATCCATTATTTCATTACATTCAACATTATATTTTTTATAAACATTTTTTTTTTAAAAACTACTATTCAACTCCCAATATTTTATCTTCCCATCACTTTGTAGGACCTAAAAACTATAGAAGAAGGCCAAAGAAAAGGATAAAGAGCCTAAAATTTTCTAACTAAAATTGATAAAGGAATATTTGGAACTTTATATGTTTAAATATTATATATATAATTCTATTAAATATGTTAGTGGTAGATCAAATATGACGGTGATTGAAAATACTTATGTAAAAATATGGTTTACGAAGATTGAGTTGTCTTAAAACAAAAAAAAACATTTTGAAATATAAGATTGTTGACTTAAATGAACATTTTTGAAAAATTAGTGACATGAAATGGACATGAAAAAATAGAATATAATGAAGAATATTTTTTAGGATTATATTGTAACTTTGTTCTAAATTAAGGAGCTCACATTGATAATAAAGAGTTATAATAACAACATGAGTCTATATTTGGAAAGTAATTAGTGTTAAATCATATGTAATAATTTTATGAATACTTCTAGAATTATGAAGGTATGGTGTAAATATGATTGAGGTTTTTATTGATTTATCAAAAATCAATCTGAATCTATAGGATGTGGGAGGTAGAGAATGATGGAAATTAAAGTTGTTTAAATAATAAACCTTGATATACAATTTGAATATTATACTCTGAATATGGAAATCATGATTTAATAAAAAAAATAGTTTTTTAGAGATATGACCAACTGTGTTACTTCATTAATGATTATCTCTCTATTTTACTAACTCAAATGAGTAATAATTTCTTTACTAAGAAGTATTAGAAGAAGAAATAGAAAGGAAATTATAAGTCATTTGTTGTTGAAGTGGAACTCAAAATAACTAAAGACATCAATTAATATTGGAGGGAGAATAATCTTAACATATTATAGGATTTTTGAATGTATTAAAACATGTATAAAATTCAATGAAAGGATTGATATCCTCATAAATAACGGATCACTCATGATAAATAGCGTTGGTTCAGCTATCATTTGAGATGGAAATTGAAAGATAAAGAACACTCTATTTATTAATGATTTGTAAAAAACACTAAGAGTGTAGTAACAATGTGATGAAGGAGTTAAAGTACATGTTTATAACAGTTATTTTTTCACAACAGGTTAAAATATAGATATAATTTTGTCAAAATAAAATGAACACGAGACATAATATTTTAATTTAGGGATGATAAAAATTTATATTACTTAATATTAAAGGAATAAAAAAAATTTGTATAATTGAAGAAGTTTTTTCTTAGGTCAAATTAATTTGATAAAAACTTCAAATTTAAATAATGTTCATGATGTTCCAATGCTGAATAGGTAATGAATTTGGGTGTTCTCTTCATGTTAAAATGGGATCATTATTAACTCTTCAGACACTATATAGATAGTCTATAATTTATCTAATTTATATCAGTAATTAAAAGGTATATAGTATTTTGAATAATAAATCAATTATTAGAGAAATTTATTTTATTTAAATTATTCATAAATTCATCCTTATTGTAAGAATGGTGTTTTTGGAACATAAATCTATGTCCTTTAATATGATTTGGTATTTTAAAAAATAATTCAAAAGGAGTTTAGTTTCACCATGAGGAAGTTGAGAAAAAATAATTTGGTTGAATAAAAAGTGGAAAACTTGAAACATATTTTGTAAATAATGATATTCATTTAAAATTTAATATTCAATATTTTGAAAAATAGAATTGTTTATCTAAAAGGAACAATATATGCAATGTGTAAATTCATTCACAAATATAGATTAAATTTTTTGTTTCTAATGACCTAATTTACATAAGACAACATACAATATGAATTATGGGAAGACACTAGGATTTCAATACATAAGGTTATTTATAAGAATAATTATCATGGTGAATTAGACAATCCATTCTATTTGTACATATATTTTACATTATATTAAAAATACATATCACTAATATCCCAACAGTCACATGGACCAATAGGTTCAGTGTTATTGGAAATTAGAAACATAAACATCTTATTACACATTGTCTCAACATTTCTCACAAATATATCATCACAAAAATTACTTCTACATGTAGTCCTATATATAATCTCCTAGGGAAATAGAGAAAAAGAAGTGGTGAGATCAAATGATGAACATGTGAAAAATTTATCATTGATTGATTAAAGGTGTTAGATCAAAATCATGTGAGAAATAATGAATTTTGGAGAAATGTATGGTAAAAATTAAAATTGATGATTATGGTGAAAGATCTTTAAAATAAATCAGAGATTTTTAAAAAATATACCATGGTTTGATAAAATTTGGAAATAATAATAAAAGAATAAAATTAAAATACATATTAATGTGTAATAATGGAATAACAATAAGAATATAAACCATACCATATTTCATTGTTGAATACCATTTCTATCATAACATAATTGATATGGAATCACCACCTCTTCCCTATCATAGATCAAGTTTTTTTACCTGGTTCCCTTAGAGGATCGAGAATGACAAATCATTTTTCAAAATTATCTAATGAAATATAAATCAATACCCTATATTATAGAGGTCTATATCGGTCCCACCCACCACATAATTATTTATTATAGATATCTAAATCTCATGAAATAAATCATTCATGATAACATGAATGTATCCATATAATGAAAATAAGGTTTCATATCTTTTACCAGTTGTATCACATATCATGACAGTTGTATTTAATTGGATTAAATAAAAATTTTAATCTTAGAAAGCGTGTATAAATGGATTTAAAGGATAATAATGAGAATTATTTCATTATAAGAAGTTTCATTAGATGTAGAGTGTAAAATGCATGGGAAAATGCAAGTGATATCTTAAATCATTTGCAATATTATTATAAAATAAAATATATAAGTCGCTTCATAAATCCATTTGAAGATGGGTGAAAAGAAAAAATTGAAAAAAAATGATTTAAAACTATATAAACCTTATAAATAAATGAAATTACTAATAATAAATATTCAGATGGATATAATGAAATAAAAAATAATGAAACTCATTTTTAATATTTGAAAATATATTTATTGAAACCATCAATGTTAAAGGATTATAAAATTTTAATTTTGAAATGAAGTGAAGAGAACTATAAACATAAAAATATATAGTACATAGTTTGGATTACAAATAATATAATATACCATTAGTTATAATGGAGAATATGGGAATTGAGGAAAAAGAACCACTATGTTTGATGGGAATTATTCATAACAATGTAATTTTTGATGAGGAATAGTAATAATCATGTGAGAGGATTTGGATATGGAAATGTGGATTCCCCAAATAAATAGATTAATCCATATAATTTAGAGAATGTTTATAAGGAAATAAACTTATAGTTATGTAAAATATTTTATGACCCAATGAAAGAAAATTATGTCGATGAAACACTTACTGGAATTACATACTTTCATAGTTTATGTGTCTTTTATCATGAATGGCCAAATTAAGTGTATTTAATGGTAAATTAAGGAAAAATTTCATCAATAATTGATATATTAATGTTTTTTTATGGTCATTTATAATTCTTTTATTAGGAAATCGGGTTTATTCTTACTATCCTTAGTGTGACAAACTCAAGGTTCCAAGGGAGCATCGGTTTACTGATAATTATTGAAGTACTTATCAAATCAGAACAAAACACTAGAAATGAAATGAAATTATTTTAATTTAGTAATATATATTTAAATAGTCTAAAATATCCTAATGTTTTTTTGACATTGTGATGATTCTTTTGGTATAAATTTTATCATTATACTGTTATTTCAATTTTTTGGTTTAATAACTATGTTGAACTTGTCTGATTTTTTTAATCTTATAATAATATAACCATTACAGAATATGAAAAACATATAATATACTAATTTAGAACTATTTTAACCATAATATTATAATCTTAACTATCCATGATGGTGGTGGTAAAAATTAAATGAATTGTTCATAGAGGTGTGAGACTGGCCATAATATGATCAATATTTTCATTTTTTAATTATAAAGTGAGTGTGTTAACTGGTGGATATTCCATTGGTATAATAATATTTCATAATAATTATAACATATTTGAAGAGGTTTTAGAATAAAAGAATTAAATTGAGGTTGAGAACATTATCTCTTCCTTTGGATGTTCACTCTTAGGCAATGACTTAAAGAACATTGGATTGGTTTATTAGTGAAGCCAAGGATCATAGAATATAGGGACAGATAGTTTAGGAGATATTAGGGTAGATCATGGATATTCCATGTCATCGAATGACTAGAGAAATGGAGTGGTAAAGGGTGGTATTTATATGGAAGAATATAGAGTATTATGGAATTAAATATTAGAATAATGTATTATATCTTGAATTAGAGACTCGTATTTTGACTCAATAGTAATGGGAATGTGAGTATGTTGTTAAGAGGGAATTAATGTATCCCTTTAAATTTAAGAATAAAATAATCATATATACTATTAAAAAATTTGGTATTTATATAATATTTTAATGGTATTTTAATTCTAACCTAAAAATTCAATATTTTCACAAAAAATTAAAAAAACACCCTCGGGAAATTCAATGTGATAATTCAAAAAAATTAAATACATTTTATCAAAATAAGATTCTAAATATGGGATATAACAGTTTTAAAATAAAATTATAATTTATTTATACATAATGATTTTTATGACATGATAAAATTTCAATGAATTAGAAAAAATACTTATGATTACATACAATTATATTTGAATTTATATTAAAATAAATATTTCATCATAAAACTATTTTATTAAAATAAACATTATTTCAATATTTTTCAAATTTATAATAAAAACGGTTATAATGAAAATAAAATATATATGTTTTATCAAAAATATTTTTATTATTTCTATGTGTCATACATTTATATCATTATATATAACACATTAATTTCATAAATTCCTCAAATATTATCCAATAATTTAACCAAATATTTTTATATTTATATTTTACTAAAAATACAGACATTTATTCTTATATAATTTTAACCTTTGGGTTCCAAATATACTATAAAATTCATCTTCACAAAAATTGGTACTAGGGTAAACACAATTTAATTTATAAAATAATTTACATTATTTTCATACTTATCCCCTAGATAAATAACACATTAAGAACTCTTCATAATATATAAGGGTATAATACGAAATGATGGGATTCATATATTGTGGTTCCTTTAGAATTGATCTCATTGTAATTTCAATGAGCTATAACTTCTCATACAGATTATATTTCTCCATCTGTACATGTTGAAGTTTAGCTTGGTCTTGGTATTGGAAAAACTCTATTGAATAAACCTCCATTCCATGATTTAATAAATAATATTTATAAAGAATTATCATACAACATGATTCCATTGCTTCATCATTCTACATAAATTTTATAATCTAGTTACTTTTGTTAATTTTCCTCAATTTAACAATTATGTAAACAAATCATATTTAATAATTTCATTTTATTAATATAGAGTACTTATTTCTAGTTTAGTGTTTTATGAAAAGAAAGGTATTCAAAAAAATTATTTTTTGTAGAAATATATAAAAAATATCATGGGATAATACATTTTCCCTGAAAAAAAATTCCATCCATAAAAGTTTTCATTACTATAATGGAAATAAGTGAGGATACTTTTTTCTCATCACATCCTCATAATCTCATATAGATTTTTAAAACATATAATTTCATTATAAAAAATTATCTTGGTTTATGGTATTTTCAGAGGAAAATTTATCTCTTCGATCAAGGATCTATACTATTTGTTCCTCATAATATAAGTCATGCTTCAACTACACTACTTATGAGTTCATTATATATAATGGATCTACCATGTACATCCTCAAATGTGATACATGAATCATATCATGTAATCCTGCGATATGTGGAGGGAGTAATAATAAATAACTTGTAGTCCTAATATAATCATGAATCATAAAGGAAATGATGTACCTAAGGTCAAACTTCTCATTATTCTCAAACCTCATAACCCGTTTCTAAAGAGATATTTGGAGGAAGACCTTTTCACCAACATCAAACTCTAGATATCATCGACAATTTTTATCATAGATATTTTTTACCATCTATGCTTATTTCTTATGTTCCTAAATGGTATGAATCTTATTTTCATTTCATTAAAAAGGTTTATTCATATCATCTTTCTCTTTCCAAATTCATTTAAGAATTTCGAATTTCAATACATATTCCCACAGAGTACTTTATATGGTTCCATTTTAATTATAGAATAGAAACCAGTGCTATATGAGAACTCCACCTAGAGAAAGTTTTGATACCCTCATATCTATAAATTCTATCAGTAAGATCAAAAAATATACTATAGAGTTTAGATTATTCTTTTAGACTCACGATCTTTCTAATGGTGATAACTAGTGCTGAAGGAAAAATTCATCTTATTTGATTATTTAAAACATCCCTAAAAATATCATGTAAATCCTCATATTTCAATCTGATAAAATGGTGAGTGGTATTCTATGCATCCACACCACATCCCTTATGTATATCATAGAAATTTGGTTGAGAGGGAAATCTACCTTTATGGTAGTGGCATGCACTGAATTTGTATTATGATCACTATAATCCAAATGGGGTTATAGTTGTTAGATTACATGAGGAGTCCTATGACAAAATACATTATGACTTTTCCTATTTCCGTATTGGTATGCCAAATAGAGGCATCATCCCCTAAGAATTATTTCATTCAGCCTGAAATTAATGACATAAAATCCATTAAGATATAAACTCTTTAATATCTTTCTTCATATTATCCCACCATAAATACTCGTTGAGAATTCATTATATATTTTTGCATCTAGGATGGATTGATAATTAAGAGATATGTGAATCCTTCAACAACACATTTATTAATTTTGATATTTAAGGGACATATTGGTTTTCCAAACCTTATTTTTTCATCTCCACCATGGTCAAACTCTATGATATTCCATAAATTATTCTATTAACCAAAAGGCCCAGGATTGAATCAGAGATCCACCCCTACCAAATTTTATTAAATAAAATAAAGTACAAAGACAAGCATCAAAAGGGGGGTTTGCAAAGACGGGAGAACAACTTCCCACTCGCATCATCCTCAACAAAGCACACACAACACTCGAGAGCAACAAAGGACCATTCTGAGCATGACTCCTCAATGGCCTTCTTTGATAAAGCATCAGCGACCTGATTGGCCTCCCTGTAAGCATGAGTCACATCAATGACAATGAAGTCAAGAAGACGTAGACATTCAATCCAATGAGGCATAAAACCCAAGGAACATTCCTGGATCGCTTCTTGAGAATGTCCACAGCCACCATAGAGTCTGATTCCAGCCATAGAAATCTCCAGCCAAAATGGGCAGCATAATTAATGGCTTTGATCATCGGCCATAACTTAGCTTCAATGGCAGAGCCCTGCCCAATATAATGATAAAAGAAGCCTTTGACAAAGCCCCGATAAGTACGAAAGACGCCGCCACAACCCGAAGGTCCTGGTGACCTAGCCACCGCACCATCAACATTGATTTTCATCCAGGAAGGAATAAGAGGAATCCATCAGATATATTTTTGAACCAATGGTTTCCTAGGTCTGCCGCTCACACCAAAGTTCCTCAAGACAATAAAGTCATTCAAACCATTTTGCATGCACCCAGTTTGTATCTTAGAATCAGTACAAACAGCCCTGTGAATAGCTCTAACACCAGAAAAAAAAGTGGGCGTGGTATCCTCAAAGTGTTGAGCATTACGATCCCTCCAGATAAACTCATGCAAAGAGGAAACTGCAACCATAATAATATTTCTAACCTGATCACTGCATCCGGCCAAAGCAGCAGACTGGAGGAGATTATCAAATGATGTGACATTCAAACAACACCCAGTCATATCTTGAATATATTTCCAAATCCTGTAAGCAAAGGAGCATGAAAAAAAATATGGTCAAGAGATTCCACAGCCGCTCGGTAGACAGGACAAGCCGAGGCAATGTGGAAACCAACTCTTTGAAGGGTGTAGTGTACTGGGATTCTTCGTTTCCATATTTTCCATAAAAGCAAGTAAACAGAAGGCGGAATAAAGAAAGTCTTGTATGCAAGCAGCCACCGAGGAGTAGGATTCTGCCCATTAAAGAGGAATCTGTACATATCCCGAGTGGTAAGGATGACATTGCTACATGGTTCCCAAATAAAGGTGTCACAGTACATGTACCGATAATTGAGAATTTCAGATTTAAAATGAGGGGGAATGAACTCCAATAAACCCGGACTGGCAGCCTGCAGGTAAGAAATCCGAGTAGTTGACATGTGAGAAGGGATCTGTACATCCCGTTGAATAGGTTTGGAAAGCCAAGGAGTGGTCCATATATTCAGCATTGAGTCCCTACTGACCAGCAATTTTGATGAAGCCGAAAACCCAATAAAGGAAGACCTCAAAGCAGTCCAAAGAGAGGATAAAATATAGTGAGGATAATCTGCCCAAAGGCATGAGATAAAACGGCCAGCAATGAACTCCATGGAATAATCAGAAGATGTGAGGAGATTCTAGGTAAATTTGCTAATCAGGGCCTCATTGAAAAGGACCAGATCCTTGATGCCAAGTCCCCCCATTTCAATGGTCTTAGTGCAATCCTTCCAGGACACAACAACAAGATTCCTTTCAAACATATAACCAGTCCAAATGAAGTTCCTAATAAGCCTTTGGAGCTCCTTCAGAAGATTCCTTGGCCAACGGTAAATAGAGAAAGCATAAACAAACATAGAAGTGATCACAGAATTAACAAGACAGATTCATCTAGCTTGGGTCATAGATTTTCCTTTCCAATGGGCCATTTGAGTAGTGATACGAGAGAAAAGAGACTCAAGATAACATCTCTTAACCCTTCCCCAAAAAAGAGGAACACCAAGATAATTAAAAGGAAGTGAGCCTTTCCTAATCCCAAGAGATCTCGAAATTCTGAGTTGCTTTCTAATGGAAACTCCCTTCCCAAAGACCACAAAATACTTTTGAAGGCTAATGGCATGCCCTGCCACATCTTCATAATGACTAAATATGGATTTAATGGAATTAACAGTCTTACAATCAGCCCTTCCAAAGAGCAGTATATCATCGGCATAAAGGAGATGAGAAGGGTCATGAAGATCCTTTTCCACTAGAATCAGATTGTACAAACCACCTTGGACCAGATTATTGAGACAATGACTTAAATAGTCCTCAGCAAGATCAAATAAGAGACCTGACAAAGGATCCCCTTGACGAAATCCCCTAAAGCATTTGAAAAAACCCCTGGGAGATCCATTCTCCAAAACAGATAACCAAACACTCCTAAGGATAGAGTGAATCAGATTTATAAATCTTGTGGAGAAACCATGCATCCTATGAATGGGTAGCAGAAAAATCCATTTCATAGTGTCAAAGGCTTTGGAGATATCCACTTTCATGGCGAAGTTCCCTTGCTTAACCCTCCTTCTCATAGCATTGATACATTCAGAGGTAGTAAAAATAAAGGTTTTAATATTTCGTCCAGGGAAAAACCCAAATTGGTTTGGGGTGATGAAACTTTTGACCACTGGACCCATCCTGGTGGCAATGATTTTGCTGATTATCTTAGGTATGGTGTTACCAATCGCAACCGGTCTTAAGTCCTTGATGTCACTTGCATTATCCTTCTTAGGAATCAAAGAAATTAAATAAGAGTTGGCACCATAATTCATGGAAGAAGAAATGAAGAACTACCTGATAGTATTCACCACTTCCTTATGGACAACATCCCAGTTGAACATGAAAAACTTGTTTGAGAACCCATCCGGCCCTGCCACACTATCAATGTTAAGAGAAAACAATACATCCCTAACCTCCTTCCCTCCCGAAGGCTTATCCAGATCCTCATTAGACTAATCATCAATGGAAGGAAAAATATTCTGGGCAATCAGATGAGAAAAATCAGGTCCATTATCAGAATAAAAATCAGGAAAAAACTCACAACCGCGTTAGAAATTTCAGATTCTGCAGTGTACAGTCTTCCATTAATCCTAATAACAGATACACCTATTCTAAATTTCCTTTCCTTATGAAGACGGTGGAAGAAATTAGAGTTTATGTCCCCTTCCTTCAGCCATTTGATGTTGTAAAGGGATCTGGCCAGATTCTCCTTGGTATTGAGCAGATCATCCATCTTTGAAAGAGCCTGAGTTTCATCACTGGATGGCATGGAATTCAACTGATTAATATTCTGAAAATTCAGAAGATTCATCTCAGCATCATGGATGTCCTCATCAAGCTTAGAAAAGGTATTCTTACTCCATTCCCTAAGCCTCATATTAGTAATCTTGAGCTTGGAAGATAGAATCAGAGAGGCAGATCCTATACACCCAGAATTCCAGGAAGCAGTGACGATCTCCCGACACCCCTATATCACAAGCCATGCATTATTAAATTTGAAGGGAATAGGGGCCGTACGTGAATCACCATCTGAGATATCCATCACTAGGGGGTTCTGGTCAGAGTGAAGTTTAGGAAGCAGCAGCCCAGAAGCACTAATGATACCATTATTATCATCATGCTGAATAAAGCACCTATCTAACTTGCTGGCATGCCTCCCATTGAGAGTGTAACGACCCCACGTAAAATTAGCACCAGCCATAGAGACTTCAATAAGGTTACAAGAATCAATGCATTGTGATAAGTCATTGGCAGCAACCCGGTTAAAGCAGGAACCGGTTTTTTCCTCCGGTCTTAAGAATGTATTAAAGACACCAATGATGATCCAGTTAGGAGGGTGATTAGAAAATAAAGAAGACACATCATTCCATAAATCTCTCCTTTTCAAATAAGAGTTGGCAGCATAAACGAAGGAAACAAAGTAAGAGTACCCATTTAAACATAAAGAGACAGAAACAATCTGCTTCCCCTGAATACAAGAAATTAAGCTGATTGAGTCATGCTTGAAGACCCAAAGACTTTCCATATTCCCTTCATTCTGACTAACAAAGGAGTATCCGAGAGATTCCCATTTGAAGGCCTTCCAATTAATAAAACTCATTCGTGGCTCAGCAATTCCAAAGATAAGAGGCTTATTGGTCATGATCACATGTCTAAGGGCCTTGAACGTGGGATCATTCCCAAGCCCCTGACAATTCCAGAAAAGAATTTTCATCTATGCAGGGCAGACATGGCCCTTGTTTGGACCCCACCCCTAGAAATATCTCCTTTGGCCTTTCCCTTTCCTTTAGAAATGGTGTCCGCATGAAGAATCCCAGAAATAGCAGCTACATCATCAGATTTCTGATCATTGACATCCTCATCATCCTCCTTGGCAGATTCTGACCATAACACCCCAGATAGAGGACTGAACCTATTCGTGGAGGTATCAATACCCAAAATCAGCTCAGGTTCATTCCTCCTCTTTACAGATTTTCCGGTTGGGACTTGAGAAAAATTCACCTCAGCAGGGGCCTGAGGGGAAATATTCTGTAATGGAGACTTATCCAGCGTAAGGAATGAAGATCTCTGGATAGCAGCAGCTCCAGAGCCAGTAGGCAGCAAGGAAAATCCATCCGGAGCCCGAAAGACAGAAACCTGTAAGTGAGATTTATCCAGAAAGAGGGGAGGAGACCCCTGGGTAGCAGCAACACCAGAGTCAGGCTTCAGAGATCCTTCAGGGGAAGAAACAGAAATCCTTGAAGGAGACTTCTGAGAGATCAGATGATGAGACTCCTGGGTAGTAGCAACTCCAGATTCAGCAACCTTAGGAGCCTGATAAACATCACAACCTCCTGCAATACGGGTGGCAGGAAGCACAAGAGGGGCACCCTGAACAATTCCTTCATTGGCAATCTGACCACTATCACAAGGAGCCACTACATTGCTCAGAGAGTTCTCAGAAGCCCCGAAAAGAGTGGAATGAACCACAGTTTCGATGGAAGAAATGGGAGCATCAGGCATATAGGTGTGGTTTGCAAGGACCTCCTTGGCAGCTTGTTCAAGATCAATAATTCCAATAAGAGATAAGATATCATCCTGTAAGACCTCCTGCACAGGAAATGAACTGTGATTATCAGAAGAGTGAGGCTTCTGAGTCTCAGTTACTTTCCTACATTCAGCCACATTATGTCCCTTCACTTTGCAGAAAGCAAAAAAGTTTGTCCTCCTGCATTCCTCAGGTAGATGTCCTAAAACATTACATTCTTTACAGAACTTTGGCTTTCTTTCATAGAAAATTCCCAAAGTAATACTATCATCCCTAGTGGTAAGAATCACTTCCTCCACCAGCGTGATATCCATGTCAATCTCAATCAAAACCCGGGAAAAATGGAAAAATCTTGGATTATCAGTTTGCCTATCCATGCATATTGGATTACCCACAGAGGATGCAATATCCCAAAGGATCTGCGGATGCCAATATACCCAATTGAGCTTATAAATACGAACCCAGACCTGAACATGTCTTTTGGAGACATTAAAAGGATCAAAATTACGATCCCATTCTTGTATTCGAAGAATTCATGGCTTAAGGGCAATGGATCTGACACTCCACGCTCTCCTTTTGAAGTCATCATTAGGAAAAACAATATGAAAGAAGCCCCTACCCATTTCCGTCATCTTCCATTCTTCAAAACCCCATGCTGAGGTAATTTTATTGGTCAATTCCTGGAATCTCCACATCCTTTCACCTTTCAGAGTAATGACTCTAGCAATAATCGAGAAATTGCAAAGACTAACATGTTCCTCAACGGCATTCTAGTTTGCCACAACATGAGCAACCCGTCCTTTTCTGATCACCCTACCAGGAGAGGGGGATACGAAATCAGTGAAAGAAGGATGGATAGAGGATTTAACATCCTCCGCATAACTCTTATGTGAGCTGGGAGGGTCCGCAATCGAATCCCGAGGCAAGGGCTCCCGAAACCGAGGATCACAGAGAGAAAAGAGATCCTTATGACCTATGCGATCTTAAGGAAGAATCGCAGATAAAGCCCTACCAACAGGAACATTCAGGGGTTCCTTTTCGCCAATCTCAGAACCACGAAGAACCCTCCCCTCATCAACCATCTCATCCCCCAAAAGAAAAATTCTGTACATCCAGCTCTTATTCTATTATATTACATCCTACATCATTGTCTACTTGATTCTCATATAGATATAAGGTTATGTAATCATTTGGGAATGATACTATTTCTCCCCTTCCCTTCTAACTTCAAGATCCATCTTTTTTGATCCTAGAGTATTAGGTCTTTTCTAATCATCATCATTGGTATGGTAGTATGATTTTTTCTACTCAAGGAATTATCCACTTCTTTCACCTTCCGTAGGTGGAAATGTATTGGGTAGTAATAGTCTATTATCAACTCTAACTATCCCCTTTAAAACATGTCAAACACCTTTTGAGTAAAAATTTGACACCTTGTTTAACTATAGAAATTATAAAATCAAATAATTTTTGGGAAATTTATATTTCTAAATGTTTATGGATTTTGATATAATATTTTTTGGACAATTACCTTTTGTGTACAGTTTCTTTATGGTCACAAAATGTATAGTTTAACCATGTAGATATTCTTTGTCACATAGATCAGTGAACATAGTATTTTTTAAACAATGGAATTATCCATATGTAGAAGAGTCCTAAATTTTTATTGTACATACATGGTCAATATGCATGGGTTTTACGCCTTTTTCATGTAAAAAACTAGACATCGGTAGAGACCAGGTAGGGTACCCATACACATGGGTTGTAGGGATCACATGTTTTCATGGTTTAGAAAAAACATGTGAAAACCTTGAGAAATGTTTCAATGATTTGAAATGTATTTTGAAACTATTGGTGAATTGTTTTTCAAACTGTGTTTCCAAACCGTTTAAGCTAACCATTTTTATAAAAATGAATTTTTTGTTTTATACCCATCTCAGTTTTTTCATAGTGTATCCTTTCTTTAATTCTCATCTCGAACAAATATTTTAGGGAATTGACCAAGGGAGTTCTTCCCCCATTCTTATTCCTTTTTTTCAACCTCCAGGATTTTATTTCAAGATGTTTCTAGAGGAAAATCCCTTCTTTTTATTGGTTTCATTCTTTATCAGGCCCCTTTCGACCCCTTCAATTACTCCCTCTCCCAAAACCATAGTGGATGATATTGACATATTTTGTGTTTGGTATACATTATTTTTGTTGGTACTCTTTTATTAGGATATCTATGGTTACCCTATTGCTTATTTGATCATTATCCCTTAAATTCAGTGACTTCTATCATGATTTTCATTTATTTCAATTAAGTGTTTTTATGTATATCCTTAATTTATAATATAATTTATTGGTTAATGTTTTCAACTATATAATTTGATTAATTATGTATATATATGAAGTCAATAGAAAATATAAATGTCTTTTAACCATTTCTTGCATGCTATAATGGATTTTTAATTAATTTTTGTTTCAAAAAATAATCCATGAATTCCATGTATCTGTATAAAGTGTTTTAGTGAATTTCTTAATGAAATTTACATTTTGAGGTATTTGAACCCATTTCATCCATGGTGTAAATTAATGTAATTATTTTTCATTTTAATTTTTTTATATAAAGATGAAAAAGGGGGTTTACCATTAAAATATATTTTATGTTTTATTTTTTAATAAATTATTTCAATGATGATTCAAAAATATATATGGGTGTTTATAAGGGATTTTTCATCCCAAGTTGGTTTTTATCTTGTCCAGTTAGGCACATTGGAATGTTTTTTCATCATATATGAGTGAGATCCACCCGATTTCATTGTTCCATTGTTACTGATGACATTATTTGGGTTTTTTCTACAAGGGAATTAGAGGTGAGGGAGATTTATTATTAATGATTATGAATAATTGTTTGACTAATGTGATTTCTCACCTCCCATATATTTCATCCATGGTTTCAATAAGTACTAAATGAGAGGTCAGGATTTATACTACAGTAGATAATAATACACTACTGGTGTCCCCTAGTTATTTTTTGGAGATAATGGGGATTCCCCCCAATTTTATGGAATGTTCAAGATAGTTAACTAGCTTTTTTATGGACAAAACATAGATCAGTAGTCGGTTCTCATTGGGTAAATTCTAGTGCCAATAAATCCATATGACATAGTGTGATTCCCATGACATTAGATGATTCCCTATTAAATTTTAATTTTTGTTCCCTAAGATGATTTAAATCTATATGACCACATATTTTTTGGTTGCTTATTTTATTAGTTATTTGGAGCCTTAGTGTTCAGATTTATCATTATACCATCTATTTTTTTTATTATATTTTCATTAATGTTATTTAAAGATAAATGTTCATAATAATATTTTTATGAATGTTTATTTCAAATTGGAATTTCAATATATGTATTTTCGATAAAATAAATTATTTCAAAGTTATTAATTTTATTTAATTTAATGAAATGAAAACGATTTTTATAAAAAGGTATATTGGTGGGGAATTTGGATTTCATGTTCTTTTGTATTGAAGAATTATTTTTTTCATAATAGTATAGAAATAAATTCCTTTCGAATATAATAGCATAAAAGTCTTGGTGTGATCCAACTGAGATTGGTTTAATTTAAACCTTGCATACTCAAAATGGTGTATGAAACATTTATTATATTATTTATTGGTGGTTGTATATAATCTCATTCCCTTTGTTTAATGATCTGATTATTTCATGTTGGTTGTCTAGGGATGAAGTGTCTAACAATAGGGTCACATGGATTATCGTCGAGGGTTGGTTTACTTGTATTTTTAGTGATTTTATATATTGGTCTCTTGTTTGGATTTAATTTTGTTTTAATTGGTATATGGGATGTCAGTTGTCAGTATTATATAATTTATGTGCTGATGTTTACTATTTAGTATTATATTATGAAATTATTTATTGATTATTTAAGAATACATTGAATAAATTATTTATTTTATTGATATTTATATCATTCAAATGATGAAATTATACCCATTGGTTATACATTGATACATTTGAACTAGTTTATTGCCTTGGGTGATTAGAAACACGCCTCAGGTATGTCCTGAGTCAGACTGGGTTCCCCATTTTTGGTGACCAGGGTGGTTTAAATATTAAATTACATAATATCACATTATTTATATTTAGTTTGTACCTTGGTATTATTAGGACTATGATCATTTTGTAGAGTTTGGGAATGATCTTGTCCAGCTATTAGTTGCACATAACATTGATTTTCCAAGTGCTATTGAAATTTCAATCTTTATTTTGAGTTTTTTAAAATATATTAATCATTTTAATATACCACAGTGGTATTTGAATTCCATATTATTTTATTAATGATTTTAGGGACCGAAATGAATTTTAGAGGTGAATGTGGTGAATAAACCAAGGATTCCTAGTTAACCAACATGATTTAGTAAACCTCAATGAGCCCATACATAATGATTCTATAACTATTGAAGATATTGTTTCATGGTTGGGTCATGGTTTTACTGACCCATATTTGAAAATAATTCATATTGTTTTTTCTTCTCATGAAATATTATCTTGATTCCCTTGCTTTCAAAAATGTTCCCAACAGTGTGTTCTATTTGTGTGATGGTAGTTGATGAATTTTTTATTATGTAATTTATGTTAATGATTGTGGATTTCATTGAGTAATAAAGTTTCCCCAGTTTTTTTATTTTTAAATTTTATTTTATATGTTGCAAAAAGTGTTCTTATTTGGTAAGTATATTTGGTAAATTGAGTTGTATTTTATGACATGTGTTGTGTTTTATATGGAATTGGGTTAAGGGGTTTATTTATTATCATAAATTGTTTTTTATTTATTAATTTAGCGAATTATAAACTTTTTTTTTGAAATTTTATAACATTCATGTAATGTTGTTAATATAATTAAATAGAGTTTTTTCATAAGAAATTAAATTCAATGTTGAATTATAAAAGTATTTTTGGATGAAAACAAATTTTATAGAGAGGATTGTTTTTGATTTTTTTTTAATTTACTATGGTGGGATATTAATGATTATAAATACGTTCAAAAGGAACATGTTTTAAAAGGACTTGTTGGTGTTCATTGGGGAAGGGGAGAAAAACATCAATTAATATTTTTGATTTTTAAAATTATTGATTTGGTGTTTGGGATTCAAAAAATAATAGAGTGGTTAGTTATATAGAATGGAATGATAGACTTTTAAGGAAATAAGTATTCCAGAGAAATTTAGAATAGAGGGGGTTGTTTTCTAAAATGGGTTATTACTAATGGTCATGTTATTTTTTTGAAAATGTTGAGTATCATTTATATTTTCATAAATGAAGTTTATTTTGGAGTCGTTTTAATTTATATTGGGGTAATGTGATTTTATTTGGGAAGCATTTATGGATCGATTGTATGTTTTAGGTTTGTTTCAAGATTCCTTCCCAAAATGTATTAATGAATTACATGGTTTCAATAATTAGAAATGGTCTTTGTGTAGTTTCTTACACATATTATAATGGAACATTCAATGTTCTTGACTTTTTCCAGAATCTAAGTGAATGGTGGATCTGAGATTTTCTTTTCACTAAATAACTTCATAGAGTAGTTCCCTCATTATATATGTGGTGAATAAATTAATAAGGATATGTATTTTCTCTATGTATTTCATGATTTGATTCTATCTTGGGAAGTTGTGTTTTGGCATAGTTTTTTGGGCATCATTCTTATGGGTAATTTTTCTATTTTGATCATTTTTGTGCCTAATTTCATGGTTTGTTTTTTCTATGGGACGTATGTTATGTTTTGGTTTCCTCATAGTTGGTTACTAGATTAGTTGAGTAAGGGTGATAGTTTGGTTAGTGTTTAGGTAACTATAATGGGTATTGAAGTCAAATTGTTGATCACTCTATTATGTTATCACTGTTGGGTTAACTATTGGATGATGCTTCGGGATTGAGTCCATAGTTTACCTACTATGTACCATGACCCACGGTTAAGATCCAATTTTTTTATTGAGGATTTTTTGGGGATTTTTATTCACAAGTTTTATGATTACGATGAATTTTGATAACAATTATGGTTTAAATTTCTGGATATTTAGTTATCATTGAGTCATGGTCTCATTTTGGTTTTTTAACTTGGTATATTAGTAGTAATTAGATATGGTAGGGGTGTGGATTCTTGGGTGATTCTTGGTTATATTCTTTTAGAAGTACACTCATGGTAATTATTTTGATATTGATGAATGTTCTCTTATTTTCAGACAATTTAGTGATATCTTAAATTGAATGGAAACCTATTAATAGTGTCAGTACCTCTTAGGCACTTTCTTTGTGATATTTTAGTGCCATACATGGAGATGTATCATTATTTTCTTGAATTTATTTTTAAGCTTTGATTAGTTGTTAGTGTATAATGGTATTCTTACTTATTCTCTCTATATATATTTCATTTTCCAACATGTATCTTTTCATGGGGGTTTCTGGAGATTGATTCTAGAATATCTAATATGGTTATGTAATTATTGGGGATGAATGTGGAATGATGAGATATTTTAATACATCATGTCACTATATAAATTATTATAATTTTTTGGATAATAAACTGTTATATATGTTATGGGATTTATCATTTTTTGTTATATGAATTGGTTATACATGGTCATCACATGCTTATACAAACCATGTAGATGAACCATACCTAGTATGTCTATAGAAAACATTATAGTGTGCATCATTTTGTGTAAACCATTACTGTATCCTTATATTTGAGTATACTCAGTTGTTTTTCATTTTTCATGGTTAGTATGCAAGGGTTTCACATAGCTTGGTAATAACCATATGGGTATTGGTAAAAAAGAAGTGGGGTACCCATATATGTGGATTATGAGTCACATGAGTATCCCAGATTTTATAAAAAACCATGCATAAATATTTTGATGTGTTTTACAACATGGAACTGTCTTTTAGAATGGTTATCTCATGTTTATCTAAACCATGCACACTAACTATGAAATATTCCATGTTTTATAAAAATATGTGTTTATTGATTTACACCTATTCATTTTTAATGTTTGTGTCCATTTATTTTCCTTTCCACTTTATCATTCATGCAAAAACATGCACCACGATAGATTTAACTCCCATATGGTTCCTTTTTTAAGTTTCTATTATTCTATTTCAAGTGGTTTCTTGAGGTAAACCACTTATTTCTCATGGGGTTTCTCATCAAAATACAACAATAACTTCCTCCTTTTATTTTTAACATTCTCATAAACCCTATGGGATGATATTATTTTAGTAAGGGTTTAGGGTTATTTATTCTTATTTGATTTTATTTGTATTTTATGAAGTTTTCATTAATGTTGTTTGAGTTTTTTCATAAAATGTGGGGACTTAAGTGTGAATTTCAAATTATTTTATACTAGTTTTTTTTTCAATTTATGTTATTTCAAATAACATTTAGTGCTTTATTTTTTTAATAGTTTTAAAATTTATATTATATCAATATGTCATAGATAGAGATTATTAATAATTGTTTTGGAACTATTTCTCACATGGTGTAATAGATTTTAAAATATAATTCTGTCTCTAAAATTATCCTTTAATACCATGTATTTGTAAAAATTCTTTTAATTATTTGTTTGCAAATAAATTAGTATTTTATAAGTATTTATCCCTATATTTTCCATGGAATAAATAAATTAAAACATTTATTATTTTAATTTTTTTATATAAATTTAAAAGGTGAGTTTCACATATAAATTTATTCCAAGGTTATATTTAAAATTAATTTTTTCATGAAAGATTATGAAATAGATATTTGTGGTTTCAAAGGATTCAAAATCCTAAGTTGATTTTTATTAAGGACAATTTGGAACTTTGGAATGGATTTACTTGCTACATGGGTGTGACCATATAGTGAACCAACCATTATACACATATTATTACATTATTTTTAACATACAAATCCATTAATTACAATTTTAGGACAAAAAGTCATAGTGTATATAAAATATGATGTTTAAAATACATCAAAGTGACGAAAAAATAAAACATTATAGTTTTATTTTATATAATGATATCCTAAATCCATTCAAGATCCTAAATATTCATAGGATAACATTTGTAATACATAAACAATAGAGTGAGATAAAAAATCAATGTAAGGGAATAAGAATGATAAGAAAGTACAACTTGTTATCCAAGGTATATTATGATATCATAAAAGAGATGGCATATTTGTAATCAAGTGGAAGAAAGAAATAAAGGAAATGTTATCATAATATCATGGAAACATGTAAAATTTTAAATGAAATGAAACATGACAATATCAAATGTCAAGGATAACTACCAAATTAATACCACAATGTGGATAGAGTCCCATAATGGACTAGGATAACTTTGTAATCCCATACGTGACTTATTATGAGACTAAAACCCCACCTAATTCATTGGAGGTCAGTATAATTATAGTACCACTCATAACATTCACTTAATGTATATGATTATTTTATCAACATAATGTAATCAATCATAAGTAAAAAAAATTGAATTACATGTGAAAACAAAATAAGTTGCATAATCTCACCTCATATCACAATCAAAAGATATTTCTTTTAGAAGTAATTTGATATGTTATTATAGAGAAAGTATTACCCTATAAAATTAAGGTATATTGGGAAAATTATATATGTTAGAGACATATATATAGTATTTAAAAATATTCTATAACATTAATTTTTTTGTAATTTATGGATATAAATTCATTTAAAAATATTAAAAACATTCTTGATGAAAATAACCTTTCCACTTTGAAAATTATATTGAAACAAAATCACAAAATTTTGTGGAAATAATTTTCTTTAAAAAAATTATTTTAAATAAATCATTTAATAATGATGAAAAATACTGGTCATGATAGAAACAAATATAATTTCTTCCAAACATGTGGAAAAAATATTCATTTCCTATTTTTTTAAAAAGTTAAATATACCTTTTTCAAAAAATGATCAGAAGATTACTTTTTAAACAAATTTTTAATATAAACCATGGATAAAAAAGAAATTTCATGATCATATTTTAATAGTAGAAAAAAAATTTAATACATTTTTAAAAAACGTGGATATAGAATAAAAAGTATTTTCGACCAGAGGGAGAAATATTGTTAGCATTTCAAAAAACAATTATAAATAATTTCACATACCAAAGGGTGTAAAATGGTAATAATACATGAGAATTTAATATTTTACTATATGATAAGAAACTAAAAGGTTTTTTTATATAATATTAAACTTATATCCTAAAAAAATTCAAGTATAGAAAATCCTGATTAAAATTTTATTGAAACATAAACCCTTACTGTTTTAGTAACATTTGAATCATAACATAACATGAATTATTTTTATAAATTTAATCATAAAATATCATGAAGCATTAATAATTCATGAAATATTAGGAAACTTTTCATTATATAAACCATTTAAAATAAATTTTATTCATTAAAGAATGTGTCTCTCAAACACGAAAGTTTTGAGTTGAAACCCTTACCTCGAGCCTAAAAAGTCATAGGTGTACCTTATCATCCTGAATAATAAAATTATGTTAATTAATTTATTTATAAAGATAAATTTTTTATAATTATTATTTCTTTTATTTTATTTATTATCATTCTATTTTCAATTATTTAATCCTTATGTTCTATCAAGACGGGTTTCATAATATTCGACTCATATATCCAAAATCACTTTGGTATATTGACTGAATTATAATATATTAATAATTGATAATTTATATAATAATAGTAATGAAATAATTATCATTTTTTATTCGTAAATTATACTTTAAAAACAATCATGAACGGTGGTTATGGAAAACGAACTATGTTACAATTATGGAGATTGTAAGATGTACATATGAATGAGTAATATTTTTATTTTTCAACAATCATGATGGAAAAAAGTTAAGTATTATTTTATCATTATAGAATTATAATTATATCATAAATATAAAATTAAATCTTTAAATACAAATATATATACAATACATGTGATGCAATAATAAAAACAAATCACATTGCTTCACAATGTAGTAGTCTGACTTACACACAAACGATGTTATCATTTATTCAAAGGAAGGAAAGGTATGAAATTATATGATATATTTATTTTAAATATTAATTTATATTTCATTAATATAATATATATTAAAAAATTAATCATTATTACCTTTCCTGTGAAGCATTAGTGAAAAATGAATCACATCACTTCACAAGGTGGTATTCTTCTGTACACACGAGCGATCTTATCAATTGTCTAAGAAATGGAAATTAAAAAATTATATGTGATATAACAAATAAATAAGTATAATTGTACAATAAATATCATATTTAGACATTATATACATCATTACATCTATTTTTTATAAGTAGTGATGGAAAATAAATTATTTTGGTTGGTGAGGCGGTAGTCTGTTACACACGATCAATGGTTTCATTTCCAATTTGATAGAGGAGGAGATGGTATTTGTGAATAAGAATAACTTAAAAAATCAGTATAATTAATATAATTTGGATATTATAACAGAAATTTTTAATAATATTTTAAGGAGAATGAAGAATAAATAAAATAAAATTCTTGGTTAAGGACACTACCTCTTCATCATACAACTTCTTTTGGTTTGCACCAAAAAACATTATAGGTTTGATTTATAATCAGTACATGGATTATAGTATAATGGGTGTGAATTAGTAAAGATAATTAGGTAGGTATTAGAACCAATTGGTTTCGGAATCATGGAATGGAAATGAGATGTGGTGGCCTTTTATAAGTGGGGGAGAGGACACATTGGAATGTTTTTAAAAGAAAGAATCACAACCACATTTTTTCGTACCAAAAGGATAAAAAATGGAACATTTTTAGACCATATAAGTTATAAGGTTAAGATATTACCATAAAATATGAATTATAAAAGTTTTGTGTCATTTTTAATAATTATAATTTTAGTTTAACTCTCGTTAAACCCATTTTTACCTTAGTTATGTTAAATAATTTTTTCAATTTTCACTATTCATTATGGTAAAAAATTAAATCGACCTTATTAAATAATAAAATTATTATAATTAAAAATATAAAATATATTTTTCTGATTTTAACTCACATAATTTTCAGAATTAAATTTAAAATTAATCCTCTAAGCGTGTAAAATGTTTCTTTCAAGGAAATAATTTCAAATGAGTACAATGTTTTTTTATCATAATTAAATAATATATTGAACAAAATGACATAATTTATTTAAATTTAATTATTATTAAACTAATTTCTATTTAAAATTTTATTCCAATATAATTTTACTATGTAAAAAATAAAATGAAGATATAGTTTATAAAAATTCGCATTTATCACTATTCAAAAAATAATAAAATTTAAAAAAAATCAAAAAAAATCACACTAACATAATTTTGGAATTTATATTATAAAAGTAAATTTTAATTTTTGAAATATATTTTATAAAATTGGGAAAAATTAATTTAAAATTTTGTGCTCAAAGGGTGATTAAAATTCCATGACAAAAAATACAGTTGTTCAGAAAACATGTATTTTTTAAAATGATTATTATTTTATTTTCTAATAAATATATAAACATTTTCAAACATTAACTTTTGAAAATTTATTTTTCTTATTCAAACTCTCAAACAAAAATACTACTTTATAATGTTCATGTATAAATAATAATTTTTTAATAGTGTATCGTTTTTCATTTAAACATGGCATTGCGTGTATCAAAATCTGTCAACGAAAACGAATTTAGTAAAATAGAAATATATTTTAAAGTATTATGGTGGTACATTGTCTTCTAATATTGTTTTTCTCATACAATCCATCAAACATAGTGTTTTTTTAAAATATCTGGTCATTACATTCTACTAACTAAAATAAATTGTGTCCTCG